>OZ014522.1:542880245-548571625 GCA_963966055.1 Lathyrus aphaca
AATTTTTTTAATTTGTTTATCTTGAAAATAAAACAATAATTTATAGTACATTCTTGTCAAATTTTAAGTCAATTTGTAAAAACAATAATTTAAAAATCATTTTACAATATCAATAATAAAAAAATATTAGTGCTTGTTTCTTATTATTTATTAGTCCACTTCTTTTATTTTTTTAGTTATATTTTCTAAGTTATTAACTAGTATATTAATTACTTTTTTTTATTTATATTTTTAATATTTTCCGTTGCCACTAGCTGCTTTCTCTATCTCTGTGACACTTTAAGTCATCTTTTTCTAGAATATCGCGGTAGCAATAATTTAAATAGTTTATAAATTAATTATTTTGGATTAAATATATTTTTAGTCCCTATAAATATCTCAATTTTTATTTTTAGTCTCTATTAAAAAAATACAATATTTTAATTTTTACAAAAATTATTATGCATGTAGTTTTAGTTCTTCTTGTTAAACTAATGTGTATTTTTAAATGATTATTTTACAGAGATCTTTAGAATGTTATAAAAAGTTTCGCGGAAAAAAAACTCAAAATTTGATTTATAAGTCGATATTTTTATTACTTTTATCATTATATTTTGAAATTTAAAAAATTCATATTTAATTCTTCTCATTTTAAAAAGTTCTAAAATTTAGCAAAGAAATATTTTATAGTATTCTAAACATGAATGAAAAAATTATTTAAAAATTTAAGGGTAATTAAACAGTTTTCAAAATTTTAGAGAACAACATGACTAAAATTGCATGCATACAAAATTTTTAGGGACTAAAATTTATTATTTTCTTAATAGGGACTAAAAACAAAAATTAAGATATTTATAGGAACCAAAAACATATTTAACCCAATTATTTTTAAGATTAAATAGAAGTTGAAAAATAATTTAGATTATTCTTTTCAACATTAAAAAACAATGCAAACAAGGTTTTTAGTACAATATTTTGATCATCTTTTTTTTTCTTTCTCTTTTAACACTCTAAATAACTATTTTAAGTTTTTTTCACATAAAAATTGAAATATTGTTCGATCTATTGAATCGCCAGCGACTTTGATTGGTTTTTATCGATTTTCAGGTTTGAATACATGTATTTATATTAATTGGTTTTTTTCCCACATAACTCTAGCTTTTTCTTCAACCACACTAGCAAGTCATGTTTTAATGTTTTCCAATCCTACTTAACTTTGAAAGATTCCTCACACACCTGACTTGGTTCATTCACATGAGTTAAGCCATACACCATCTTCTTTTAGTTTAGCATACCTAAATTTCTGAAGTTTAGATGTCCATACCTATGATCCTATAGCCACTTCTTGTCTTCTTTTGCAGTCGAAGCAAGATACTTGTGATCAATTGGGTTGATATTTACCTTGAAGATCCTGTTGTCTGCCATCGGTGCCTTCAGAATCAACCTTTCATCACTATGATACACCTTTATATGATTATCTTATATATTCACGTTGTACCCTTTTGTAAGTAATTGACATACGCTTATCAAGTTACTTGTCATCGAAGATACATATAACACATCAGTGATGTTGGCTTTTCGACCATCCTTTCTAACAACAAAGATGTCTCCATTTCCACCTGATGTGATGTGTCTGCCATCTGCAAACTTTATCATTTTCTCAAGTGATTCATCTAGCTTGGTGAACCAGTCTTTATTACTAGTCATGTGATTATTGCATCCTGAATCCAGGTATCACATGTTGTTTTGCCCAATGTCTGACTGAGTATTGTCCATGAGTAACACATCCTGATAATCATTATCTTAAGCATGTGCATGTTGCATTTCATCGGTATCTTTCGCTCGTGTTTCCTTCTTTCTAAGACAGTCTCGAGCATAATGTCCAAATCTTTGATAGTTATAACACAACACCTCCGTCATATCAACTTCCCAAATAGTTGTTACCCATGCCTTTCTGGATCGAATAGAGTGATTCTTTGAGTTCTTTCTTGACATCTAATCATTAACAAGATTCTTTCCATTCTTTTTCCCAAATTTCTTGATGAATCTTTCTTGTAGTGCCTGTTCAGTCACCTTCTTCCTTTCTGAGTTCCTCTACTTCAACCTCATCTCATGAGCCTCTAATGAAGCTTGAATTTCTTCTAACTTCATCTTAGCTAGGTTATTTGACTCTTTAATTGACACTACAATGTAATTAAAATTCATAGTCAGATATCTCAACACTTTCTCAATCTCTTACAAATCGTTGAATGATTCACCATATGATGCGTGTTTTTTGCAAGTGTACGAACACGTCAGAGTAATATAAAAGATTATCGAATCCACAGAGACCAAGTGTCAATCTATCGTTATCTGTTGTTATGGTGTGTATCTAAGACAATTGAAAATAATGGTTTTAAAGAGTGCGAAATGATAAATAAAATAGTAAATTTAATTTAATTGATAAAGATAGGTTCGAATGCAATTCACATAGTCAATTGATAATCAAGTACTTGTTAATAGAACTACCTATGGGCAATGTTTTCCACTTTGAAAATAACTAATTTAACGGGAACTGTCGCTTTCGCGTATTCAGAACCGAGTTGTACTCCCTAATCAAACCCTCTTATTGTCACGGATAAAAAGGTGTGTACTGCGTTAGAGTAGTAAACCTATTTTAAGAAATGTAGTATCTTAATTAAGTTGAAAAGTATTTTGACCTGGATTTCTTAGCAAAAAGAGGTTCTCACGAACGAGACTCTAAACTTCTTAACGCGTCCGAAAATAGTTTTAAAATCTCTTTTCTTTTTAATCTAAAAACTCCTAATGAACTAGACAAAGCGCTTTTGGTTGTTTTTGAAATAGTTAAAAACAATTGAGTTAAATAGGCGTTGGAAGGCTTTCGATCTTACCCAACGGAACTTTAAAGAACGTGAAACTTATATTGAAAGTCAAGATAACCCTTAAGCGTTTCTACAAACAGTTGTACGGATTATCGGTTCAATTATGATCCTTACATTCTAACCTTTATAAAATTAGTTAGACATGGTAAAGTAAAAGTTCATTTTAATATTTTTCATAAAAAGTATTTAGTGCGAGTGCGGAAAGTAAATTAAATAAAGTGCGAGTGCGGGAAAGTAAATTAAAAGTAGTGCGAGTGCGGAAAAAAAAAGTAGTGTGAGTGCGAGAAATAAAGAAAGTAGTGCGAGTGCAGGAAATAAACAAAAGTAGTGCGAGTGCGAGAAATAAACAAAGTAAAGCGAGTGCGAGAAATAAACAAAGTAAAGCGATGCGGAAAATAAATAAAGTAAAGCGAGTGCGAAAAAATAAAATACGAACTGGAATTAAAATGGCAGCATGATTAACTTCCTTCCAAAGTGCTCCAAGACTCGATCATACAGACGTATACAGACTCGATCACTCGATTGTAGTAACACCCTGATGTGAAGTGGTTACTACTTTAAAACTGATATATGCCTAAGAGGTTCTAAGTTTGGATGATAAAAACGAAAATCTAAATTCCGATTTATAGGCATACAAATACTAAGAAAAGACGGGGATGCCCTTGTAACCGAAAAATGGAGGGAAAGCTCGTTTGCCTTGTGGCGCCCGCCACACTCCTCTGGCGCCCACCATGTGTACAATATGGTGTGTAGAGTGGAGAACGTGGGGATTGGAAGTTGAGGGAGGGCTTGAGACGTGTCCACGTCATGGCTGACCCCATGGCGCCAGTCACAGTGGGTGCCACAAGTGCAAAATGTTGAATTACTTGATTTTTGCCGTATTTAGCTCTTTTTCCGTCCCTTTTCTAGGTCAAGGCTCCGATTAAAGTAAAAACCTAAAAAAAGGAAAACATAGAAATAAAAAAACAAAATAGCAATAAAAACCTAGAATGCATGCGAAATCGGAGTCAGAAACGCGGTGAAATTCGGTGTTATCACCACACGACTTCATATGATTTGTTCACAACACCGTACATGAAAGGTGTTCTGAAACTGATTCATATTCCTAACTATAAGCTTAGTTAGTTTGATCTTTAAAATTATCCTTTTGAAAGTAGTTGAGTCTCTAAATCTCCTTATACTTCTTTAAATGGATTGACACTCCTGCCTATTTGTTGATGATATAGGTTCTTTAGGTTTTTTTGTACTTATTTTTCTCCAGTTTTTTTGTCTTTTCTTCTATTTGTAGAGTGTGTTGAAAGTGTAATTCATTATGTCATATTTGATTTAGATTAAATTTGATTTAGTTTTAAATATAGATTTGATTTAGTTCCAAAATAGATATTTTGGGCTTTTATAGTTTTGGGTTTTTGGCTTGAGGTGCAAGCAAACCTAATTCTATAAATATGGAGTATCCCTCTAGTAATCAAATCATTCTAACACATTGTAATTCACAGTTTGCACAGTTTGCAGTTGCAAGTGAATCAATAGAATAAATCCCAGAGTTTGTGGAAAGCAAAAATTTCTCTCTAAATTCTCTTAGAACCCTAATTCTTTTCTACTTCATATTTTCTTCTTCTTTGTTAATTGTTCCGTAAGAACCTTTCTTGTTCATAAAGAAAATGTCAGAATCTCATAGGTTTTGAGTTAATTCCAACATCTGGTATCTAGAGCTCCGGTTTCAACGATTTGTGGGAAGCAAAAGTGATGACGATGAATCATCAGATTGGGCACTTTCCAGCAAGCCTTCCAATTATCACAAAAGATAATTATGAGAATTGGTGCAAGGAGATTAAAGTTGTTTTCTGTTATCAAGATTTAAAGGATCCTGTGAAGGAAAGAGTAACAATGCTTATAGAGAATGCAACAGACCAAAAAAAGACTGCGCATAAAGAATTGAAGAAGAAAGATTATAAAGCTCTCTTTATAATTCATCAATGTGTTGATCCAGATAACTTTGAAAAAGTTAGTGATATTGAATCTGCAAAAGAAGCATAGGAAATTCTTGAAATTTATTTTAGAGGTGCAGAGAAGGTGAAAGAAGTGAGGTTACAAACTCACAAATAGGCTTATGAATTGCTTCAGATGGAAGACAATGAAAGCATTACATATTTCTTCACAAGAGTTACGAAACTTGTTAATTAAATCAAAGTATGTGGAGAAATGCTGACGACAAAAGCAGTTGTCTCAAAGATTTTGAGATCATTGGCTCCAAATTTCGACCACGTGGTAGTAGCCATAGAAGAGTCAAAATATTTGTCAAATGTGACTAAAGAAGAGCTTCAAGGGACACTTGAATCTCATGAACAAAGAATGGATGAAAGAGAGGCAGACAAGTCGAAGAATGATGTGGCTCTGCAGGCTCAATCTGCGAGAGATAAGAAAGGAAAAGGAAAGGTGTTCGACAACAAAGGAAGAGGTGGCTACAACAATTCGACTGGTCGAAATCAGCAGGATGGAGGCAGTTCGAATCAAAGAAAACCTTGGAACCCAGGCAACCAAAGAGGTGGTGCTACAGGTAGAGGAAGAGGTGGTTGTCGGAAGTCATACAAGAGTCATATTCAGTGTTTCAACTGTCAGAAGTATGGTCACTATTTTAGTGGTTGTGTAGAAAAGCAAAAGAATCAAGATTATGGTGCTAAGTTGGCAAAACATGAAGAAGAAGAAATGTTATTGATGGTCACAACAAGAGATGAAGGGAGATTCCAAGACCAATGGTACCTGGACTCAGGATGCTCATCACACATGACCGGTAGGAAAGATTCGTTTGTCAACATGAAGACCTTAATGAAGAACACAGTGAAATTCACAAGTAACAATACTCTAGCAGCTGAAGGTATTGGTGATGTTCTAATTAAGAGGAAGGATGGCAAGAGGTCAGCAATTTCCAACGTTTTGTATATACCAGGCATGAAAAGCAATTTGCTTAGTATAGGGCAATTGGTCGTAAGGAACTACAAGGTGTCTGTCAAAGACATGGTGATGATAGTCATCGACGCTGGTGGTAGGTTGATATTTAAGGCTCCAATGTCTCAGAATAGAACCTTCAAGATCGAACTAAATGTGATGGAGCATAAGTGCCTTGAAAGTGCAGCTAGGAAAGATGAATGGTTATGACACTATAGACTTGGTCATCTCAATTTCAAAGACATCAGAGATTTGAAGAGAAGAAATATGGTTTCAGGATTGCCATAAATCGACATTCCAAACGAAGTTTGTGAATAACGTGTTCAGTCGAAACAACACAAGAATAGCTTCAGCAAGGATGCAAGAAGTAGGTCGAAGGAAATTCTTGAAGTCATATACTCTGATGTATATGGTCCTATCCAGGTGGATTCGATTGGAGGTAATAGATATTTTGTCAGTTTTATAGATAATTTCAGTCGAAAATTATGGACTTACCTGATTAAGAAGAAAAGTGAAGTAATCGAGGTATTTGCCAAGTTTAAATCTATGGTCGAAAGACAAAGTGGTCGAAAGCTCAAGATTTTGAGGACTGATGGCGGTGGAGAATATGTGTTGAAATATTTCGATGCATTATGTGTAAAAGAAGGGATTGTGCATGAGGTGGTGTCATCCTACACTCCATAGCAGAATGGAATTGCATAAAAGAAGAATCGAACCATCATGAACATGGTGATAAGTATGTTGAATGGAAAACATCTACCCAAAGAACTATGGGGAGAAGCTGTGTCGACTGCAACATATATTTTGAACATGTGTCCAAAGAAGAAGATAAAAGGAGTTACGACAGAAGAGTGTTAATATGGTTTTAAGCCTAGCTTGAGTCATTTGAAGGTGTTTGGATCTATAGCATATAGACATATGTCAGATCAGTTAAGAAGAAAGCTTGATGACAATTCTAGTCAAATGATTCTGATGGGATATCATTCGACTGGAGGTTACAAGTTGTTTGAACTAGTGGACAAGAAAGTAGTGATCATCAGGGACGTGATCATAGATGAGCTTAAAGAATGGGATTGGACTAAAAATGTCAAGAAAGATTCAGTTAGAATCTTGTGTGAAGAACCAACTAGTGAAGTCGAAAAAAATGTTTGAGAAGATGAAGTTAGAGGTGAAACAGGCCCAAGTAGACCTCAAAGAACAAGACACATGCATGCAAGGTTGCAAGAATGTGTTATTACATCAGACGATGTGGTAAATGAAGAAGGTGAGCTGGTACACTATGCTTTCTATGCAGATGTCGAACCTGTCGATGCAATTGAGGCATTGAAAGATTCGAAGTGGGTAAAAGTAATGAATAAGGAGATGAAGTCTATCGAAGTCAACAACACTTGATAACTTGTCTAATTGCCTCAAGGCAAGAAGGAAATTGATGTGAAGTGGGTATACAAGGTGAAGCTGAATCCCAGAGGGGAAGTGACTCGACACAAGGCAAGGCTTGTGGCGAAAGGATTTCTTCAGAAGGAAGGAATCAACTTCGACGAAGTATTTGTACCTGTTGCTAGGATCGAAACAATCAGGTTAGTTGTTGGTATATAGAATATGAACAATTGGAACACATGTCAGATGGATGTGAAGTGTGCATTCCTCAATGGCCCCTTAGACGAAGAAGTCTATGTTACACAACCAGCTGGGTTTGTGAAACAAGGTGACAAAAGAAAAGTGTACAGGCTGCATAAAGCCCTATATGGACTTAAGCAAGCTCCAAGAGCTTGGAACAAGAAGATATATGATTCTCTAAGGGAGAAGGAATTTGTGAAGTGCATAACTGAACATGGAGTATATATAAGAAGAAGCAATGGCGAATTGCGTATAATATATCTCTATGACGATGATCTGTTGATAACAGGAAGTTGCAAGAAGGAGATCGAAGATTTCAAATGTGACATGAGTGAGGAGTTTGAAATATCAGACTTGGGAAATATCTCATATTTCCTTGGCATCGAATTTTACAAGAGTGGTAGAGGTTTGATGATGCACCAAAGAAGATATGCAAGTGAAATACTGAAGAGATTCGAGATGCAAGATTTTAACCCAATTTGGACTCTAACTGAGCCCATATTATAATTGTCGAAAGACTCAAATGAAGATGATGTCGACCCAACCCAATACAGAAGACTTATTAGGTCATTTCGATACCTTTGTCACAAAAGACCTGACTTAGCATACAATGTTGGTATGGTGAGTAGATTCATGCAGAAGTCAAATGTATCACACCTAACAGCGGGGAAGAAGATACTAAGGTATCTAAAAGAAACTCTCGACTATGATATTTTGTTGCCTGTAGCTGATGAAGGAAAAAAATGTAAGATAGTGGGATACACTGATTCAAGTTGGTGTAGTGATGCTGAAGATAAAAAATCCACAACTGGATATGTGTTTAAGTTAGGTGGTGCACCAATTGCTTGGAGTTCGAGAAAGGAGTCAGTAGTGACATTGTCACCATGCAAAGCAGAATACATATCTATTTCTCTTTGTGCATGTCAAGCAACATGGATGGTGAACTTGGTCGAAGAGATTACATCGAAGAGTCATAGAGAAATCAACATGAAAATCAACAGCATGCCAGCTATCAATCTGGCGAAGAATCCGATAGTGCATGGTCAAAGCAAACACATTGAAATGAGGTTTCATTATCTTCGAGAACAAGTAGCAGATGAGAAGATGGACTTGCAACACTGCAGAACTGAGAATCATATTGCAGATATCATGACGAAGGGATTGCAGGTCGAAGTATTCAGAAGACTAAGAGCTATGATGAATGTAGATAGCTTAGACACAATGAATTAGGTGGTGTGTTGAAAGTGTAATTCATTATGTCATATTTGATTTAGATTATATTTGATTTAATTTTAAATCTTGATTTGATTTAGTTCAAAAATAGATGTTTTGGGCTTTTATAGTTTTGAATTTTTGGCTTGAGGTGCAAGCAAACATAATTCTATAAATAGAGAGTATCCCTCTTGTAATCAAATCATTCCAACACATTGTAATTTACGGTTTGCAGTTGCAAGTGAAACAATATAAGAAATCTTACAATTTGTGGGAAGCAAAACTTTATATCTAAATTCTCTTAGAACCCTAATTCTTTTCTACTTTATATTTTTTTTCTTCTTTGTTAATTGTTCCGCAAGAACCTTTCTTGTTCATAAAGAAAGGATTGTAATTCTCATAGATTTTGAGTTAATTCCAATATAGTGTTGAACTCCTCCTTGCGTATGATTTCCATTTTAAAGACGGGTGAATATTTCTTATATCCATTTTTCATATATATATATATATATATATATATATATATATATATATATATATATATATATATATATATATATATATATATATATATATATATATATATTATTAGAAAAAGTATAAAATATTTGATACAAATCAAAGTTTAACAAAAGTATATTATTGTATTATAACTTTAATATTTAAAAACGGACTGAATCAAATTTGAGATTAAAAGTATTTATACAAGTTGGAAAATTCAACCACAAATTTGTTGGCCAATTAAGTTCGCCAAATATATCCTTATATTTGTCATAAAATCAGTTTCTAAGTTTAATTTCAGTTCTAAAAAATGTCACTAAATTCTTAATATGTAGCTGTTTTCATGAAGTTAGGAAATGGAAAGTATTTTCAAATAGTTAACATATTTAATTCGCCAAATTTGTATTGATTTTAAAAATGAATCTAAAAGAAATATTCCAATAATGATCGGTCTTAATCAATTTGTTTTCACATTTGCTAACTCTAATATTAAAATGACAGTGAGTTGCTAGTATATTTTAATAATGTTTCTAAAATAGCATGAATCTTACACAAACCACAATGAGAGGAAAATCATTGAACCTAACTAAACCATCAAATATTCTTCTATGGTTATAATAATAACAACACAAATTTATATACAGAGTTAAAATATAATGGTCGGTTATAGAATAAAAACGGTGGTTTCTATTATATGCAAAGATAAATTGGATTTGAGTTAAGAGTTTGAAAGAAATTGAAGAATTTAAAATATTGTGATTCAAATATTTATGATCTAGAAAAATTCATAAATTATTTTGTAGGATATGGATGATTTGAATGGTGATGATGAATATCCAATTGTTGTTGTATATTGATTATGGTGGTGGAAGTTTATTTGTAAACATTAGGATGATCAAGTCAAAAAAGACTATGAATGTGAGATTTAAGGTTTAGAATAACGTATATATATGAGTGTGAATCGACCATTATACTTTTATAGTTAGTGTTTAGGGTTCTTAGAACATTATCTTAGACATTTGTTTCATTGAAAATGTGTTATGATATCCATTCAGACAATATCTTATATTCCTTTAGAACGTGTCCATTCCTAGTTTGTCCCTTTTTTTTAGATTTAGGTTGTTTCCTCTTAGACATATTGACTTTTGACCCAATCATAAGCAATTGTCCCCCAAGCCTAAGCTAATAGAGACCGATTTTGGTTTTGTTTTGGTACTCCCACCATTACGATGGAGCTATTCTTCCTTGATGAAGATGTTAGTTGGATATGATAGGGTGAGATCTATGTAGTCATTTTGGACATCTAGCATGTTTTGGGATTCGTGAAAAAAAATATCTTAAAGGCACATGTTATATAAATTATACATTTCTTATGCTTTGAAATGTTTTAGGATCTTTGTGTCCCGTCAGACTATTATGTTGTATGTGGTTATGTTCATCATCAATGAGTGATGAAAACTCGATTTGGCTTTTAATCTTCTTTATTCACCTAGGCGGATTCTAGCCTTGAGGTTAAATCTCATGAGATAAGGTGTGCATTGATTATTTTGCATAACTCATAAATGCAATAATAATTTTTGTTTTGTAGGGAATGTGATTTCTTTAACTTGTGTGGCATTCGATTTTTGGCATGTTCATGGCCTTATGTATCCCTGGCTTTGAACATTTGATTTTCAAACGTTTAATGTAAATAATAGAAGTAATTTAGAAGAAATGGGTGGTGAATTGGGATTTCCCTACTTTTGTGAGTTTAAGCACTTATTTTTGAAAATATTATTTTGTCAAAACGATGTTGTGATTATGTAACTGGTTTAAAAATAACAAAAAACAATATGCAAAAATTGAAATTGTGGAATGTAAAAAGTTAAGGGAAGGGAAGAACACAAACATAATTTATCTTAGTTCACCTTCTCCAACTGAAGGTTAGTCCCGTTCCTCTATCTCCATAGAGAATTTTCTATTAGGTATCAAGAAATTGTGTTAGAAGCCTCACACCAAGACTTCTTTCAAACTATTCATTAATACTTACTCAAGAAATAACTCCACTTTCTATTTACAAATAATTTCACCAAACACTATGATGAAACAAGTAACATTTAATTTTGTTGAGAAGTGAAGAACTTTTGTAAGTCGTAAATGTATTAGATTCAAACTTGAATTGTAACCTTTCTTATCAATATCACCATTCAAAAGTGTATGTATGTGTGTGTATATATATATATATATATATATATATATATATATATATATATATATATATATATATATATATATATATATATATATATATATATATCCCGTAATTCTTAAATGTCGAGTTATAAAGTCAATAAAGGCCGGGTATGAGAGCTAGTTTGCCGAGCATTTAAGAAAAATGAAAAACATCGAGTTGACATAGACAGAGAAAGTCGGAACCCGACTTGTAGGATAGCCACAAAGTCTCATAGGAGTTATAGAAAATCATCAAGAAAACATTATATGATAATAATGAGAGCGACGAATGTTATGGCTATCATTAACATAGGATTTGAGGAACTACTTCTTAATGATCCGGGAGATTGAAGATTAGTATAAAAATACTTCCCAATGAGGGAAGAAGGACATACAATAATTACCTCCCCTAATATAGAACATTTGTGATCTCACCTGACTCGCCTCGGGGAGACTAACCAAATAGCGTTTATCAAGAACATTTGGTGCCCGCCGTGGGGCTTTGGTAAAACTTTCCCAAGCCCCACAAAACAATACATTTCACCATAGCTGCATGATGTCTGGATCATCTCATGGCAGGAGTTAACTTTGCACTCCACCAAACATGCACAACTCCTTACAATTATGGAGAATCTGCGCTAGCAGAACGAATCCTTTCATGAAATTGTTCACACACTTTAGTTGTCGTAAAACTCTAAGGAGGATGAAGAAGAGAAGGATCTTTTTGATCCTTAACCTCTTGCAGAGGAAATATGAGGCGAGTTGCATTGCATAAAGAGTTGTATACATAATTATTGAATTGCGATTGATTGATGGGGTTTGGTGTGAGAATGTAATGAGATATATTGTGAATGAAATTTTGTAGAGAATGTTGATTATTAAATTACCTTGCACTATATGCCTATTATTATTGTTTGTGATTTATCACCCCTTTGTTGTTGGTGTAGTCTGTGCTCAAGTTCGGAGTAAAAATAAGTAGGTAATTGAGTAACGACTTAGAGTTGGAGGAAGACATAAGGTTGTTTCTTCATTTTTCTTCCTACATTTTGGTTTATAGGCTCTAATATGTAACAATGGGGAACGTTTGCGAATTCTTTTATTATTTCTTTAGAGAGTTAATGTATACTCTCATGTTTGGTATTTTTATGTTTTGAGGAGACTTCATTTATGATTTTGATCATGTTATGAAGTATATTTTAAGTTTAAATGATTTAATTAATGCATGCTTTATTATGAGAAATTTTGTTGCGATGATACCCTAAGTAAAGGTGAGCATGCGATGACATCCTAAGTAAAGGTGTTGATTGTTGTTTTAATTGATGAAGTGTTACAAGGAATGTATGTTTTGAAAAGATAATGTGTGTCATCCTATTTGTTGGTGTGAATACTCTGATTCATTATATTTGTGCCTCGGGGAAATAGGGTGTTACAAATAGAACCTTCAAGATTGAGCTAAATGTTAAGGAGAATATATGTCTTGCTACAATGATAAGTCGTGAAGGGTGGATATGGAACTATCATCTTGGGCATTTCAATGTCTAAGATCACAAAGACTTGCAAAAGAACATAATGGTAATGAGGTTTCTATTGATCAATGCACCTGATGAAATTTGTGAAGAATGTGTGAAAGTAAAGCAACATAAGGGTAAATTTAGCAATCATGTAGATGGTAGAACCAAGAATCACCTTGAGGTGGTGGTATATTTGGATGTGTATGGATCGATGCAAGTAGATTCCATTGGTGGAAATAGAAATTTTGTCACAATCATCGATGATCATAGTAGAAAGCTATGTATATACCTAATAAAGAGAAATGACGAGGTATTTGAGGTGTTTAAGAAGTTCAAGTCCATGGTTGAGGGGCATATCAGTCGCAAACTCAAAGGGCTCAAAATGGATGGTGGAGGAAAATATGTCTCAGAAGACTTTGAGATATTTTGTGATCAATAAGGGATTGTACATGAGGTTGTACTACATTATACACCAAAATAAAACAGTGTTTCTAAAAGGAAGAATCGGTCGATCATGAACACGATATGAAACATGTTATATGGTAAAATCTTTCCTAAAGAGTTATAGGGAGAAGTTGTATCCACAACTACCTATTTGTTAAATAGGTGTCCATTAAAGAAGCTTTAGAAGGTAACACCAAAGGAAACATGGTCGAGATTCAAACTGAATGTGAACCATTTGAGAGTTTTTGGTTCCGTAGTGTATCAACATGTTTTGGGACAGCTTAGAAAGAAATTGGATGATAAGGGAGAAGTGATGATACTTGTAGGATATCATTCTACCGATGGTTACAAGTTGTTTGATGCAACAAAGAGGAAGGTTGTGATCAACTGAGATGTCATTGTCGATGAAATCAAGGAGTTGCAGCAGCCTGTAATCGATTATGTAAAAGCTATAACCGATTAAACCTTGAAAATTCAGATTCTGCACAAATAGAAAGTGCACAAACTCCTGATGCTGAAGCCCAAACTGAAGAAAATGTTAGAAAATCAACAAGGAAAAATGGGTTTCCTTAAAGACTCCAAGATTATGAGTTATTCCAAGACAACAAGGTCAATGATGTTGTTGATTTTGTCCATTTTGTGCTTATGGATGAATCTGAACCTTTTAAAAAGGAAAAGGTTTTAAGTGATCCAAAATGGATTTGTGCTATGAAGGAGGAGGTGAAATTGATTAAGAAAAACAATACTCGGGAGTTGGTTGATCTACCGGATGGGAAGAAGGCAATTGGTGTGAGATGAGTGTTCAAAGTGAAAGCAAATCACATGGGTGAAATAATCAAGCATGAGTCTTAATTAGTTGCAAAGAGATTTTTGCAAAGAGAAGGCATAGACTTTGAAGAGGCATTCACACCGGTTGTTAGGATTGAAACTATAAGGTTAGTTGTTGGTATTGCAAATAACAACAACTGACCATATACCAAAGAAACGTCAAATATGTGTTTTTGAACAGACCGCTTGAAAAAGAAGTGTATGTAGAACAACCTCGTGGTCTTGTTTATGAGAAACTAAGAGCTAAAGTTATACAAGTTGAATAAAGCGTTATATGGTTATAAGAGCTTGGAACAAAATAATAGATGGTTCTCTAAAGGAGGTTGGCTTCAATAAATATGTATACGAGCATGGTGTGTATGTGAAGAGAAATACAAGATGAACATGGGCATGAAATACTTGAAGCACTTGAATTAAGGTGGTGTGTTAAAAGTGTCTTTGGTAATTCAAGTATTGTAATCAGTTAACACGGGAGTGTGACCGACATCAAGGGCAATTT
The DNA here is from genome assembly GCA_963966055.1 of Lathyrus aphaca. NCBI lineage: Eukaryota > Viridiplantae > Streptophyta > Magnoliopsida > Fabales > Fabaceae > Lathyrus > Lathyrus aphaca. Next base: position 542,894,876 of record OZ014522.1, read on the forward strand.
TCTGAGTCGAAGAAATAGGAAAAACGTCAACTTAAATCGGTTAACATTTGCATATAATTGATTACTAATTGAAGGAAATTTATTTTAGTATAAGTTGTAATCGGCTACAAATTTAGTGTAACTGATTATAGGCTCGAGTTTTTGTATTTTTCAATTATGTAAATTCATATTTTTAGTCTCAGACACTTTAGAGACATTTTCATCTTAGTTGGTTAATGCTAGTGAAAATATTCTCACATTCAATTATCTCTCAATCTCCTCTTTTTCTTTCCACAATCTAATTTCTAGTATTGTGATAATATTGGGATTTCAAGTTCCAACTTTAATAACATATCCATGAGAAACATAATCATTGAATTAATAAAATATCATCTACATTTTGGTTATAGATTATCTAGGTTTAAAAATGATACTAAAATGAACCAGCATCACTAAAACTATTAAGATACAATGGAGTAAAAGAGAAGGAAAAAAAACTAAAAATAAAATCGTCCTATCATCTATAAAGTATTGAAAAATGAAAATGTAATATTATAGTGTACAAATAATTAGTACATCTAAAAACTAGACCAATTATATAAATTGACTATATATAGTCTTTGTTCCCACTGTCCTTTTCTTAATAAAATCACATGTATTACGAAAAACCAACATAAGCAATTTAGCAATTTGAATAATTTGTTTCGATTGAAATAAAACTCAACATAAGCAACAATATTGATATGTCATTTCTAAAAATAGAATGTATGTAGACAAAATATGAAGTAATGAACAGTCAAATCCAAAATCAAATGTTGTGGTATTGATTGATTTACTCTCATTGTTTTTTATTTACTTTTAGAAATCGAATATCCTGCTGAGATCAGTAATTTAAGAGATTAATTTTTCAAATCAGATAGAATTTCAATGATAAAACTTTCTCTCAATAGAATTCAACACTGATGCTCTCAATGTTATATCAAGATACTAACCTTAAATCCCTCAACCATATTAGTTGATTTTCCCTCAACCATATTAGTTGATTTTCCATGATACCCATCATCTCAAGGCTCGATGAAATTTTTTTAATTTTAACTATTTGAATCCCTCGTCACATTGTTACTAGAAAAAAAAAAAAGACTTAAATTTAATTTTAAAAAATCAACCAAGAAATACTATTACTTAAAAAAAGTGCAAATAGAAAATCAAATAAATATATAAAAAAAAAGTGATAAATTTGAAAATATTTCTATAAAAAATTGGACATTCAAGAAGAAAGAGCTAAGTTTAATTTTGTCAACTAGAATTATATAAAACATTTGTGTGTGTGATTTAGCCAAGTTTTAGGAATAATTTTATAAGAAAAATAAGTTTGAAAATGTGTTTTGTGTATGCGAATTAGCCGTATAACTTTACAAAAACACTCCTTTATTTTTTAAATATATTGTTCACTTAGACACGACAGTGAGAGCTTTCACATACTTTAAAACTTCAAAACTTTTCAAGTGATTCAATCTTATAGAGAATTATATTCCATTTAGGTACCATCATCAGAGGATGATTGTAGTGATCATCAAACTCTTCAAACCCTATATAGTCTATTTGCTCTATAACTACTTATTATGTTTGTCTTTAGTTGTCATCATCAAAGGCATATTCATCATTATAGCTTCCTTAGCATACAAAGCATGGTTCCATAAGTTTCACATTTTTTGTCACTTGTAATCTTGCTTCGACAATGTGGTATATAGGAAATTTAGGCAGTTTGGTAAACAATTGACTCTTGGTGATCATAAGTTTCTTTTTTTAGTGTTCCCTCTCTTTAGGTGGTATGATTAAGTCGATCAATGATTTTGCTATGTTATTGTCGGGTCTATTTGGATGGTCCGTAACGATGACATGTTTTTCTAGTGTTTCAACTTTGGGGAAAGAATTAGACGAGAATAGTTTTTTTTGTTGAAATGGTTTCTAGGTAGAGCATATGTGAGCTCATGTAGTTTCTTTGACTGTATTGAGAACCTTATCATCTCTCTTAATCGATAGCAGATCGAGTGTTTGGTATTGATTCTAGAGTTGATTTTGGTTTGTGATTTTTGTACTTCTCTTGATGGATTTTGATACGTTGATGAGAGTTCTAGTGGTTTCTGATCTAGTTTGAACCCTAAAAAGTAAGGTCTTTTAGATTCCTAGACTTATATTTGGGTCATATTTCTAGGTATTTTTTGTATCTCTGCTTTCTTATGATTAGTTTACTACTTGTACTTTAATGATTTTTCACCTCTTATTTATTTTTTTTCATAAGAAAAAAATATTACTATTTCCATCTCATTATATATGTCCTCATTTCTATTTTTATTTATCTAAAATTATTTATCTCTTTAGAATATCAATGCATTATTTTTTTCCACTAACTTATCCTTTGTTATTAAACTTCCTCAAGTCATATTTATAAGAAGAAATTTATTTTTTAGATTAATTAAATAATTAATGTATCTAATATATATATATATATATATATATATATATATATATATATATATATATATATATATATATATATATATATAATATTTTAAATATATTAATTACTTAATAAATCTAAAAAGTGATTTTTCAAAAAATTTACTCACCTGCCAAACTTTTCAAATATATTTCCATAATAACCCAATTTTTCAAATACTTCCCAAAGTAACCCACTTTTAAATAAATAAAAAAGATTGAATGTGTTTTGGACTGAGCCAACGATTAGGTATGGCTCAATCCTCTCTTGCCAATGAAACGACCCAATGGCCAAAATGTCAAGGGGACCCATCATATTCCTGCTCCCTCTGGATTGGTCGCGTCTCATCGACCATGTCTGGTCGTAGTCGATCCACCCTCCTCGTTCTCGATCTCTGCCCGACAATGGCAGAGATAACCCATATTCAGCCTGGCTGGTTCCTGCTCGGATGGTATTGTGCCCGACGTGCCATTATCGCGACAAGGATGCTCGTCCGACGGTTAGTTTCTGCTAGTTACCTATTTTTGGGGGATCCACGATCCAGGCCGAAAAATAGGAACTGTTGGCCACGCGCTGAGGGCTCTCTATATAAATCCTCTCACTTGAGGGGGCCAGGTATCGAATATTCATTCCCTGAACACTCTTACTTGTACTTGCTATCTCTTGTGTCCGTTCTGACTTGTGCATCGGAGTACCTTGCTGGTACACCCCCCGCACACTCCTCAGCATCCGAGCAGACTTGGAAGTCAACATCAGCAGCCATTGGAGATTCTAATCTCAGGTACGATCAGTGGCGCCGTCTGTGGGAATTTTGTTGCCCCGTTTTCTCATTCTCAGTTCGTGAAAACAAAACACCATCGTTTAATCTCTTTTTCGATGGCTCACCAAGAAGATTCCATTAGTGCTTGCCTCGTCACCAATATTCCCATTAAGAAATGGGAGAGTGACGGAACTAATCCTCCCCTCGGAGAACCGGATCGTTTCATTGATTCTCATCCCCGAGGGAACAAATCAGACACTAGCAGCCCTGGTCGAAGCAACCAAAAACATCAACCTCTTCCTACTCTGCCAGGGAGAAAGGTTGAAGGTTCTTGAAGAAGCAAGACGTGTGAGGTCCCCCACTCCCGCGAGGAGACACCATCGGTCCTGTTCAAGATTGTCCAGGTCTTGCACCCCAAAATTTGCCCTCACAATACAAGACTTTGTGTGCTAAGAAGGTTCACAAGGTTCACAAGATTCTCAATGTTTACATAACCTTTCATGAGGTTCATGAAGTCTACAAGTTACTTTATGAAGGTTCACAAGGTTCACAAGTTTCTCAACATTTACAAGACCTTTCATGAGGTTCAAGAAGTCTACAAGTTACTTTATGAAGGTTCACAAGGTTCACAAGTTTCTCAACATTTACAAGACCTTTCATGAGGTTCATGAAGTCTACAAGTTACTTTATGAAGGTTCACAAGGTTCACAAGTTTCTCAATGTTTATATAACCTTTCATGAGGTTCATGAAGTCTACAAGTTACTTCTTGAAGGTTCACAAGGTTCACAAGATTCACAATGTTTACATAACCTTTCATGAGGTTCATGAGGTCTACAAAGTCACTTTACAAGGTTCACAAGGTTCACAATTGGTCAGAAGAGTTGACAATTCCCTCAGACAATGCACCTCCTAAGCAGTGCATCCAAAACTAGGGTTTTGACTTTAATCAGGCTAAATGAACTTCCAAGACTTCAAGTGAGCTTCATAACATCTTATATGTGTGTAAGAAACCCTATGACAAGTTTCAAGACTTTTCTCAGAAGTTTGCTCAGTCAGATGATCAGATAAGTCAAAATCAGTCAATGCAGTTAAAAAGTCAAACTGAGGTCAACTGTGGTCAAACCAAAGTCAAACTTCATGATTTTTTGCCAACATCAATTATATGAAGTAAAATTCATCATTTGATCAAGGGTTGATCATGATTCATCAAGGAGATTTCAGATCATCAAGAATCAGGAGTTTCTAAATTAGGGTTTCCTCAGTAAAAGTCAACTGAACTTTGACCAGCCATAACTTTCACATACTTCATCACCAAGTCTCCATCAAAAGCTCATTTTGAAGGAAATTGAATTCTCTACAACTTTGTGTCTCACAATCCAAGCCCAAAAATGCTTCATTTGGAAGGTATGAGCTAGGACATTATAGGTCCTTTTGAAAGTCAACAAAAAGTCAACAACTTCAAAAGGGCATAACTTGAGATTGGTAAATGATATGGACATGAAACCAGTGGGGTTGTTTATAGGACTCTTCAAGCTTTCCAAAATGTCCAAGAACACCCTCATAGCATTAAAATTGAAGGATATGTGCCCTTGCAAAGTTGGGAAATTTTGAGTTGGTTTATGATGAAAAAGGAGGTCTAGAACCAATTTCTTCCAAATGGGCTTGTCAAATTATGATCCAATCCATACAATAGCACTATGCACGACCCAAACCATTAAAAATCATATTTTTATTATTTTTATTTTTATTTATTTTGATTTAATTCATTAAAAATCATTTTAAATAAAAATAAAATATGAAAATAAGAGATTTTATTTGGATTGAGTTTCTAGAATGTCTTAAATGATGATTTGAATTGAAGAGGAAGGAAATCATAAGATTTGTCCAAAAATAGCAAGCCTTTATGCAAAAATATTGGATTTTCAAAGCATGATCAATTTCAATCTTTTCATATCAAAATTTCCATACAACCATTCAATGTTATGACCTAAATTCATTTACCTATAAGTACTAAACACAACTCAATCATCAAGCCACGAATTCTCTGCCTCCAAAAGTAAGTTCCATTGTTCAAAAATTCTTCATAAAAGTCACATTCGGATTCTTGGATTTAGGGCTCTAGAAGGTAAAACAAGAACATGGAGAGCTTCCTTGGACTTCTCTGATCATAAACCATCACTCATATGCATCAATACCATGACATATTGTCCAACCCGAATCCATCTTGTGCTTGGAAATATTTTTTTCGATTCCATTGATTTACTGCATATTATTGAATTTTGTTTACATAATGTTGTTTGTGGTGCTATGTAGATTGTTTCTGGATCATTAAACTAAAGGTTCATGGCTTGAATCAGAATCGGCCATTGTTAGGGTTTCACCTTTGAAATTAGGGCTTAATGATTTACTGAATTTAAATAAATTTGAAGAACATAGGGATGATGTATGGACTGTGAGGATCATAAAACACTAATTAATTTCATGAATCGATGCTGTTTTGTTTGAGTTTCATTTTCGCAGGTTTGAAACCATGAAGAACTCGCAACAAATTTCGCAGGGAAAAGGGAAGGAAATTTCGCAGGAAATTTGGAGAAGAAGAAGTTGGCTGGCGCGAAATCTGAATTTAAATTGTTGTTTAAAAATAATATGTTTTTGTTTTTGTTTATGTCACAAGCACGCAACTTGGCCCAGTGGAAAAGTACGCATGCGTTTGACAAAAGGGGAAGGGATCGAATCCTGGCCATGACAAATAATTTTGGTTTTTTTTCATTTACGCATTGATTATTATATATTATGAATTATTGTTGGTTTACAAACAGGATTGCTCATCTAGCTGGATTGGTCTTGTGCATGCGTGTTAACTACAAAGGTCCTGGGTTCAATCCTCCCCCCAGGCCTTTTGTTTTTTCACTTATTTTTCTGATTATTGGTTTGAAAGAACAAAACAATTTGAAGGACATTATTCTTGCACCAACCAGCGCATGGCCCAGTGGTAAGGCATGGGTATTGTGAACAAAGCCTCCTGGGTTCAAATCCCAGCCAGGTTTGTTTTGTCATTTTTATTTTATTTTTGTTTTGTTTAATTTTATTTAATTGATTTAAGTTTTATTAATAATTATATATCATAAAAATAATTCTATAAAATATATATTCAATGTTTTCTAATATTCAGAAATTATTTTGTAATTCAAAAATTATTTTCTTTATTATGTAATTAAATTGAGACATATGTACATTTATTAAAATAAATTTTGTATATTATATTATAAACCCTAAAAATATTTTCTAAATGAACCCTAATTTTGTAAAACCTAATTTTATTTTTCTAAATAATTTTTATTTTCTAATTCTTAATATAATTATTATGTATATATTTATTTAATATAACTTTTGTAAATATAATGATTAATAAAATTAAATCTTATAAATATAATACTTAATATAAAATTTTGTAAAATATGATTAATTTTGGTGAATGTAATCTTTAAATATAATTATAACCTATTTTCTTATATATAATATGTAAATATTTTTTCTAATTTGTTTATAACCTAAATTATATATAAATAATTTTTAATATGTATTTAGAAACAATTGAACCTATAATAATTTAATTTTGTAATTATAAATAATTTAATAATTTGTACATAAATTAAAATATTACCATAATCCTTTAATTGTTCATATTTTTAAATAAATGTCTATATTAAAAATGTAATTTTGTGTTTATCATGTTATTATAATATTTTTGCTAATTCTATTTATTTTAATTATTGTTATTATTACTAACCATATTATTATTAATTTATTTATTTTTGCTTATTATTATTTCACTAACCCTATTTATTTTTAATATTATTACTAACCCCTATTATAATTATTATTGCTTATTTATTTATTTTTGCTTATTATTTATATTTTTGCTTATTTATTTATTTCTTGCTATTTATTTTTAATTGCTTATTAATTATTATTGTAATTGCTCCTTGGTGTAAATTTTTGTAAATATTTAATTTATTTAAATTTTATGCTATGGTTAGTAAAATAGGGAGTGTAAACATGTATTATATTTAAAAATTGAATTTAGATCATTTTAATTAAAAGATAAATTAAATTAAACACTCACACACGTAAGTCGATTTTTTAATCGCCGTCTCACTTTCTAGGGTTACCTCTCAATGTTGCCTAATTATAAGATCAAGTGGGGTGTATAAAGCAAGTCCCTTAAAAAGAAAAGTCATCAAGTCCCTTAAATGGTTGCCTTCATAAAAGATCTTGTCCCTTTCGAATAATGATGACAGTCCCTCCTAATTGCTTAATACACCCTACAGTTGCCTTCATTAAACAGATGTCCCTCACATGTCCCTTACATCCAAGGTAATGACTACCTATTCCTTAATAATAGGGATAGTCTTACCACTTAAAGGATAAAGAACAGAAAAGACTTAAATTTTAGGGTAGGTACCTCCTAGTTGCTTGCTCACTCCATTCAAAATTTTTCAAACACTTAACAAATTTCAAACAAATTTTCAAACACAAGTTTTTACACATCCGTACATGGATCATTACTAACTCATATGAAAATTTTCTATTCACACACTACACATTTTCAAAAACAATTCAAAGTGAGCTAAGTAACTAAGAGCCCATGGATAACCATGGATGTAAAGGGTGCTAACACCTTCCCTTTACAAAACCTACCCCCCGGACCCAAAAATCTTTTAAGGTATTTCCTGTTCTTTTATGCCCTTTCCTTTGGATAAAATAAAAGTCGGTGGCGACTCTTGCTATCCGCAACATTTAACTAAAGTCAGTTCTCCCACCGTGTTACAGAACTGGCGACTCTGCTGGGGATTTAAATTTAAGAGGGGTACCCTTAGGAATTAGATCACTTTAAATTGTTTGACTTGTTTGCTTTATATTATCTTGTTGGGGTGCTCTTATGTGTGAAAGGTCCTAACCCGGATCTAGTGTACCTTAGGTAAATGGCAATAGACCAAGGAAACTGTACGACATATATCGATATGGTTGATCTGGTGGCCATAGTTAGTGCGACTTCTTTGTTGGTGCTTATGTTCCTTAAGTCAAGTTGAGGATAATATGAGGCTGCCATATGTTGTCAATGCACTAACTAACTTTTAGAACCCTAGTTATCCCATCTTGGCCTTTAGAAAGTAGTGAGGTAATCGGCTTTGGTGCAGACTGAAGTTGGTTGACACTCGATACTACACTCATTGAGATCTTAAACTTGGAGGGTTTGGGTTGGCAAGTAAGTTGCCTTCTGAACAACCACCCTTGTGAAGGATCAATGATATTGAGATCCCTTAGAACCTGGTTACTTTTGTAGGACAGGATGAACCATCTAACTTCAGGGGAGGGTACCTACCTTAAACCTCATGCAAGCCTTTCAACCTAGGGCTATGGTGTGACTTGTTTGTGTGTGCCACATGTTTGTGATTGAACATAACATCATGACATCATCATGCATCATAAGCATAGCATTTTCACTAACCATTTCAAGGACCAAAGGATTTATCTTTGTTCTTTGTTGCAGGTCATGGCTTCTGCTCGTAGAAACACCATCAGGATCAACTTTGTGGGCATACCTGCTAAGCTTAAAGAGTTGGTTTCTCAAGTGTCTGATCATTCCCAGTTCATCAAGAGACATGGTCACCTATTGGATCTAGTCACTTCAGGGTTCAATGAAGACATGATGAGTGTTCTGTTTCAGTTCTTTGACCCTAAGCACCACTGCTTTACATTCCCTAACTATCAGCTGGTTCCAACCATGGAGGAGTTATCTAAATTTCTGGGTATACCTGTTCTTGATCAAAGACCCTTCACAGGCTTAGAGAAGGAGCTTAAACCAGAAGTTATTGCTGCAGCTCTACATCTGAAGAAGTCTGACATTGTTCTAGAGACGAGAAGCGGAGTTAAGGGTATTCTTGCCAAGGTGTTGATAGAAAAAGCTCAGGTGTTCTTGAAAGCTATGAGCTATGATGCTTTTGAGGAGATCTTAGCCTTGCTGATTTATGGCTTAGTATTGTTCCCCAATCCAGATCAGTTCATAGATGTTCATGCCATCAACATATTCCTGAGTCACAATCCAGTGCCTACATTGCTTGGAGACATCCTACATTCTCTCCATACTCGTACTACAAAGGCAAGAAGAACTTTGATGTGCTGCATACCTCTTCTTTCTAGGTGGTTTATTTCTCACCTTCCTCGCTCAGTAATGAAGAATGAGCAAGGGTTCAGATGGTCCAAAAGGATCATGTCACTTTCTCACTCAGATATCCATTGGTGCTCCAGATCTATGGGGAATGTCACCATCATTGACCGCTGTGGGGAGTTTCCTAATGTGCCACTACTAGGCATAAGAGGAGGCATCACCTACAACCCCTCTCTAGCTTTACGACAGTTTGGTTACGCCCGGAGTGATGGTCCACATGACATGTTGATTCAGGGCATTGTGTTTGATTACGACAACGATCTTCAGGGTTACCGTCAGAGATTCATACGAGCCTGGGGAAAAGTAAACAGGGTTGACAGCAAGACACTGGAGCCTAAGTACACTATTCCTATGGAAGCTTATCTCAGATGGGTGCGATCTCGTGCTCAGACTCTCATGATGCCATATCCTGCCGTCCTACCAGTTACCATGGAACCTGTTGCTGAAGGAGACACAACTTATACCATCCTTCACCCAGACATGCCTACTGATACGGAAGACTTGCAGAGATCATGGATCCAACTGAAGGAGCAAAGAGATACTTTCGAGGCTCATTACAAAGCAAGCCAAGAAAGGATCCTGGAACTAACAAAGCAACTTCACGAGGAACGGAACCTCAACTCATACCTCAACACAAAGAGGAAACGTCCATGGGAGACTTAAAACCCCATCTTTTGTACTTATTTCATTTTTTGTAAGCCCAAAAGGAAAAACAAAGTTATTACTAATAAAAGTTTACCTTCTTGTTTGTCTAAGCAAATTTAAATCCTGCGGTCCTTGAAAACATTGCATATGCATTCCCATATCATTTCATTGCATCACAGGTTTATAATTGTGCACAGGTTTCTCATCTTCTCGCTGTTTATTTCAGCAATGGCTCTTGAACAATCAGTTAAGGATCTCCAGACACAAAATGCACAGTTCCAAGAGCTGATCTTGAACCTGTCCAAGGGGCAGGATGAATTGAAGGCACTGCTGGCCAAGAAGACTAAGAAGACTAGAAGGTCTGCTGGTTTGATCAACATGGGAAGAAGGTTCAAAGGTCTTGCCAAGACCAAAGAACCAGCTGAAGACTATGAATCTGAGGAATATGAAAAAGAGGGAGGTAGTCTCCACAACACTATGGGGGACTTTGACTCTGAGGCTAATTACTACCATGAGCCTAATGAAGACAAGTTCAAGATGCTGGTGGATAGAATGGATGCTATGGAGTTGCAGAAATCATCTGGGCTAGACTTTGAGGATTTGAGTATGATATCTGGGGTAGTCATACCCATTGGTTTCAAGGTTCCTACCTTTGTTGTCTATGATGGGGTCTCTTGTCCCAAGCTGCATCTGAGGTCATATGTCAGAAGAATTCAACCTCACACTGCTGACAAGAAGTTGTGGATCCACTTTTTTCAAGAGAGCTTATCTGGAGCTCAGTTGGAGTGGTATTATCAGTTGGAGAGTGTCAACATCAGAGACTGGAATGATCTTGCTGAAGCTTTCTATAAGCAGTATCAATACAATGCTGACTTAGCCCCCACTCGCATGCAGCTTCAGAGCATGTCTATGGGTGCCAAAGAGAGTTTTAAAGAGTATGCCCAGAAGTGGAGAGATTTAGCTGGAAGAGTTCAACCCCCTTTGACTGACAGGGAATTGGTTGATATGTTCATGTGTACGCTGAATGGTCCATTCTACAGTCATCTCATTGGAAGCTCATCATCTGGCTTCACTGAGTTGATCATGACAGGAGAGCGAGTAGAGAATGGTATAAAGAATGGTAAGATCCAAGTGGGTACTTCCTCATCAGGTGCTGCAAAGAAGCCTCCCACTGGGAAGAAAGAATCCAATGTTGTTTATGGTCAACCTGATCGTAACAGAAGGCATCAGTCTGTTAGTGCAGTGCATATTTCAAATCCAACTCCTGCAACAACAGAGCAGCCACAGGGCAACCAACAGAGGGCTAGAAGGCAGTTCACGAAGATCAACATGTCAATGGCTCAGGCATTGCAACACTTGTTGAAAGCTGAACTTATTACTTTGAAAGAGGCTCCTCAGAATCCTAATGTTACCTCTCCCAGGTACAATCCCAATGCACGATGTGCATATCATTCAAACTATCAGGGACATGATACTAATAACTGCTGGATCTTGAAGAATAAAATTCAAGATATGATTGATGCTGGAGAAATTGAGTTTGATCCTCCAGGTACTCCAAATGTGATTACTGCTCCAATGCCAAATCACGAGAAGACTGTCAATGCCATTGATGAAGATTTACATATCCATTCAGTTGCAGAGTTGACCACACCATTGGCCATCATCAGAAAGAAGTTAGTGCAAGCTGGGTTCTTTCCGGGTTGTCGTGAAGATTGTGTCTATTGTGAGTATAATCCAGAGAAGTGCTTCAGGTTGAAAGACGGAATTCAGCGTCTCATGGATAATTACACCATAGTGTTTGAAAGAAAACCGTCTTCTGTGGAAAGTATGGTAGATCATATTACGCAAGGTAAGAAGATTGAGGAGGTTGACATGGTTGACAAAGTACCGATGAGAATCACTTCAAAGGGTCCTATTAAAATCACTCATCAGGGTCCAATCAAGATTACTGCTGAAGGTCCTGTGAAAGTTGTTGCTGAAGCCAGAGTTGCTCCTGTGGTCATTACTACTCCTGGTCCTATCCCGTATACGTCTGACAAAGCTGTGCCCTGGCATTATGGATCTGACGTTTACATCCATGGTGTTAAGCAAGAGCCTGTAGCTGATGTGCCTGTTGATGTTGACAATATTGCTGGATCTAGTAAGATCACACGTAGTGCAAGAATCTTCTCTCCTCCAGTTACTTCCAAGAATGCAGTTACTCCTGCTGCTACTTCCACCACTGATGCTAGGGGCAAGGGTCCTGTTATTGAGCCTGTATCTACTGATGTGCCAGCTGTTGATGACCTCTCTAAGCAGATGGAAGAAGTATTGAAAATCATTCGCAAGAGTGATTATGACATTGTTGATCAGTTGGGGCATACTCCCTCGAAGATTTCTATGTTATCCTTGTTGTTATGTTCTGAGGCTCATGCCAAGTCCTTGATCAAGTTTCTGAAGACTGCTCATGTACCCAGTGCAATTTCTGTTGACCAATTTGAGAACTGTGTTGCCCACCTGACCTATGACAATGGGTTAGGGTTTTCTGATGCTGATTTGACCCCTGCCAAGAGAGATCATAACAGGGCCTTGCATATTTCAATTGAATGCAGGGGCACTACCTTGTCACATGTGCTGATAGACAATGGCTCCTCTTTGAATGTGTTGCCTAAGGAAGTCCTGAACAAGTTAAGTCCTGAAGATGCTGTGCTGAAGCCCAGTAATATTGTGGTAAAGGCTTTTGATGGTTCTAGAAGAGTAGTGCATGGAGAAATTGATTTTCCAATCAAAGTTGGCTCCCAGGTGTTTACTGCTACATTTTTTGTGATGGATATTCGTCCTTCATACTCTTGTCTGCTTGGTCGTCCCTGGATCCATGGGGCAGGTGCTGTAACCTCTACATTGCACCAAAAGTTGAGATATCCGGTGGATGGAAAGGTTGTTACTATCTATGGAGAAGAAGAATACTTTATCAGCCATGTGAATACCTTCAAGTATCTGGAAATGGACGGTGAATACATTGAAACTCCGTGTCAGACGTTTGAAGTGGTTCCCTGGGTTGTTAATGATTATGTAGCTCCTCCTGTTGCGAAGAAAGTTCCCGTGGTCACCAGAAAACCTCCAACAATGGCAATGGCTTCCCTCAATGATGCTAGAGCTGTGGTGGATGAAGGTGGTTGTACTATTTGGGGTCAACTTCCTGATATTCCATACAAGTCTGACAAGTTTGGTTTGGGTTTCACTGCAGAGTCCCAGAAAGCTGTTCGTCGTGCTCGTGCTGCTCGTATCACTAATCAAGGGGTTATGAAAGATCAGATCAATGCTGTGGGAGACTATGATGGAGACTACAACTTGGATGCTTGGATTTTTCCTACTGTGGGTGCTGGACTCAATAATTGGAAAGCTGAAGATGTTATCCCTATCTCCTTTAGTCAGGAGTAAATACTATTACTGTGTTGTTGCTTTTTTTTTAAGTTTGTAATTTCTGAACAATTAAAACTCTCAAGCCTTGTGCCTTACCCGGGGCACAATGGTGTGCTTGTTACGGGCTGTCATTTCATTTGCATACTTCATTCAATAAAATCAGTGGACGTTTCGTTTTCGTAAATATTGTGTTCCTTGTCTTTCTTTTCTTTTATTTTTGTTTTATCAGCTATGTGTTCTTACACACACCCACATCACTAAAATGCAGATCCTCATCCACTCTGGATCTTGTTGATAACAGTTCTACTATTGCCAATTATAATTTCGAGAATCCGATCTATCAAACTGAAGACGGAAATGAGGACGATTGTGAAATACCTGTAGAGCTTGCTAGGTTGTTACAACAAGAAGAGAAAGTTATACAACCACATGAGGAGCCAGTCGAAGTTGTGAATCTGGGAACTGAAGAAAACAGAAAAGAGGTCAAGATAGGGGCTGATCTAGAGGACAGTGTCAAGAACAGATTGATTCAGATGTTACGTGACTATGTGGAGATCTTTGCTTGGTCTTATGAAGATATGCCAGGGTTGGATACAGACATTGTGGTTCACCGTTTGCCAGTGAAAGAAGATTGTCGTCCAAAGAAGCAGAAGGTTCGTCGTATGCGTCCTGAAATGTCAGAAAAGATCAAGGCAGAGGTAATGAAACAGTTCAATGCAGGGTTTTTAGCAGTGACTTCTTATCCTCAGTGGGTTGCAAATGTGGTACCAGTTCCTAAGAAAGATGGTAAGGTACGTATGTGTGTAGACTACAGAGATTTGAACAAGGCTAGCCCTAAAGATGACTTTCCACTTCCTCATATTGATATTCTGGTAGACAACACTGCTCAGCATAAGGTATTCTCTTTTATGGATGGTTTCTCTGGTTACAATCAGATCAAGATGGCACCTGAAGACATGGAGAAGACAACATTTGTGACACAGTGGGGCACTTTTTGCTATAAGGTGATGCCATTTGGTTTGAAGAATGCAGGGGCTACATATCATCGTGCTATGGTGGCTTTGTTTCATGATATGATTCATCATGAGATAGAGGTATATGTGGATGATATGATAGCTAGATCCCAGAATGAAGAGCAACATCTTGATCATTTGCATAAATTGTTTGAGAGGTTGAAGAAATACAAGTTGAGATTGAATCCAAACAAGTGTACTTTTGGAGTTAGATCTGGAAAGCTCTTGGGTTTTATTGTCAGTGGAAAAGGTATTGAAGTGGATCCTGCAAAAGTGAAAGCTATACGAGAAATGCCAGCTCCCCGTACTGAGAAGGAGGTTAGAGGTTTCTTGGGACGATTGAATTACATTGCAAGATTTATTTCCCAGTTGACTGCCATCTGTGAGCCAATTTTCAAGTTGTTGAAGAAAGATCAGGTGATGGAATGGAATGATGAGTGCCAGATTGCCTTTGATGAAATCAAGAGATACCTGTTAGAACCACCAATTTTGATGCCACCAGTTGATGGAAGACCCTTGATTATGTACTTAACAGTGTTAGACAACTCAATGGGGTGTGTATTGGGGCAACATGACGAGTCTGGTCGAAAAGAGCAGGCAATATACTACCTTAGCAAAAAGTTTACCGACTGTGAAACAAGATACTCACTGCTCGAGAAAACTTGTTGCGCTTTGGCATGGGCTGCTCGCCGACTAAGACAGTATATGTTGACTCATACTACCTTGTTGATTTCGAAGATGGATCCAATCAAGTACATATTTGAGAAACCTGCTCTCTCCGGAAGAATTGCAAGATGGTAAATGATCTTGACGGAATATGACATACAGTATACTACTCAGAAGGCCATTAAGGGAAGTGTTGTAGCTGATCATTTGGCTCATCAAGCAGTGGATGATTACCAGTCAATGAGTTTTGAGTTCCCTGATGAAGACATTATGATTATTACCAAAGAACCTGGACAATATGACGGACCTGAACAAGGATCCCGATGGACTATGGTTTTTGATGGTGCCTCTAATGCACTTGGTAATGGTGTTGGTGTTGTGATTAGTTCCCCTGAAGGTTGTCATACCCCGATTACTGCCAGACTTTGTTTCTATTGTACCAATAACATGGCTGAGTATGAGGCATGTATCCTGGGTATTAAAGTTGCTATTGATATGAAGATTCAGTTCCTTGACGTGTATGGAGATTCAGCCCTGGTAGTTAGTCAGATCAAAGGAGATTGGGATACTAAGCATGATAACCTCATTCCTTACAGAGAGCATGTGTTGTCTTTGATCCCACATTTCAAAGAGATTACCTTTGAACATATTCCACGAAGAGAGAATCAGTTGGCAGATGCTTTAGCCACCATGGCATCCATGTTTGAGATCAGCTGGGATGATGAAGCTCCTAAGATTACCATTGATAGATTTGAAAAGCCTGCATATTGCAATGAGATTGATACAGAAGGGGCAGAGGAGAAGCCTTGGTTCTATGAAGTGAAAAGATATCTTGAAGCTCAGGAGTTCCCTGAAGGGGCATCTGTCAAAGATAGGAAATTTCTGAGAAGGTTCTCTGCTAAGTTCTTTTTGAGCAATGGCATTTTGTACAAGCGCAATCATGATTCAACTTTGCTTCGTTGTGTGGATAAGAAGGAAGCAACTGAGATTATGGAAGATATGCATGATGGGATCTTTGGCACTCATTCTAGTGGACATACTATGGCAAAGAAGATTTTGAGAGCAGGTTACTATTGGTCTACCATGGAAGCTGATTGCTATCAACACTCCAGAACATGTCATAAGTGTCAAATCTATGCTGATAAAGTACATATACCTCCATCACCCTTGAATGTGTTGACTGCTCCTTGGCCTTTTTCCATGTGGGGCATTGATATGATTGGTGAGATCAAGCCTACTGCTTCTAATGGGCATCGTTTCATCCTGGTTGCTATTGATTACTTCACGAAGTGGGTGGAGGCAGCTTCATTTGCATCTGTAACCAAGAATGTTGTGGCTCGGTTTATTAAGAATAATATCATATGTATGGCATCCCTGAAAGGATTATTACTGACAATGGCTCTAATCTGAACAACACTATGATTACTGATCTCTGCACGCAGTTCAAGATTAAGCATCACAACTCTTCTCCGTATCGTCCAAAGATGAATGGGGCAGTTGAAGCTGCTAATAAGAACATTAAGAAGATCGTACAGAAGATGACTGTTACTTACAAGGATTGGCATGAGATGTTAACATTTGCTCTTCATGGTTATCAATACGAACTTCAACAGGGGCAACCCCATTCTCCTTAGTCTATGGTATGGAAGCAGTTCTGCCCATTGAAGTTCAGATTCCCTCCTTAAGAATTATGAAGGATGCAGGTTTGGATGAAGATGAGTGGATTCAGACTCGACTTGACCAGATAAATTTGATTGATGAGAAGAGACTAGCAGCAGTTTGTCATGGCCAGATGTACCAGAAACGAATGATCAAAGCTTTTAACAAGAAGGTTAAGCCAAAGGTATATCAGGCTGGTGACTTGGTAATCAAGCGTATCATATTACCACAGGGTGATCCTAGGGGCAAGTGGACTCCAACATACGAAGGACCATTTGTAGTCAAGACGGTGTTCTCAGGAGGTGCCATGATACTGACTACAATGGATGGTGAAGACTTCCCACAGCCTGTAAACGCAGACATAGTTAAAAAATACTACGCATAAAAAGAGACCCGCTAGGTTGACAGGCCTAGGCAAAAATAAGGGCATCCCGGCAAACCAAAAGGGTTTGGGCAAAAATTAGGGATATATATAAAAAGATGTACACCCGGCAAGTCGAAAACCTGAAAAGGCGGCTTGGGCAAAAAAGGGTATCCCGGTGGATTGAAAACCTGAAAGGGCAATCCAGGCAAAAGTTAGGGATTAAAGCGTATGACTATGTCTCGTTTGGATCACCCATGAAACTGCAACCAGTTGTACTACTTATTCAAGCTCAAACAGATAAAGCTCAATCCAATTGTTTCCGTCTCAACAGCAGAAGATGAGATACTTGAAGATAATGGCAATAGTAGAATTGAAACTCAATAGGATTGTTTCCCACATAGCTGATTCTCTTTGTTTTGTAAAAACTTTATGACAAAATTCTCTTACTAGGGTTTATGTCTCCTTGTACAAATTTACCCGTGTATGGGTCACTTTTTGATATAAATAAATTCCATCTTTTGAATCCAGATTTACTTTTACCCTATTTACATAAGCGAAACGTCCATTGATTGTGTTTGAATGTATGTATGCTTTTGAATATGATTGATGTTTACAAGAAATGCATGTGTACTTAATATGATTGATGTTTACCAGAAATGCATGAAAATGCAGTAATAGTATTTACTAAGGACGAACGAGGGAAGGATTTCAACGAAGCTTCGCCGGTTTATCTATACAAGAAAACTACAAAACCCTCAGTAGGACGAATCCATCTTCATAAAGTCTTATCTCCCCTGGAATTTATATCCATCTCTTTTATCCTCATACGGATATTCGGGAATCTACTTTCCAATAAGGGTACGACGAACGAAGACGGGAAGTTATATCTACCCTACTATCAAACGAAGACAAAGGTTATACTATCCCTAGCAGACGGGAGGTTATCTATACCTTGCTATCCCCAGCATACGGGAGGTTATGTATAATATATTATCAAACAAGATGGAAATAAGTTCCTCATATCCTTCAACAACGAATCGAGATTTATTTTCCCTGGCCAGCAGTTGTTATACGAAGATATCCAGACGCTTCAGGCAACATCATATCATACATACATCATTTACATCATACCCTAACATACATATCCATAAATACACAATACATTTACTTAGGTGCATCATACTATGCATGCATACATATAACATAAACTAACATTCTCCTTGCAGGATGGTTACATGCAGATAAAACAACATCAACAATTTACAACAGGTCAGAAATGATCCATACACTACTCAAGATGTCCTCGAATAGCAGGCAAACGGTCTGTAAAAAGATCCATTCCCTGGTTCAAGACATCTTTCAGAAGAACAAATCCTGACGTTCTTTTGACCCTTAAGAGCAAATCCTGACGCTCTTTTGGCCCCTTGTTCAAAACTTTTTCAGAAGAACAAA
This sequence comes from Lathyrus aphaca, assembly GCA_963966055.1. Classification (NCBI taxonomy): domain Eukaryota; kingdom Viridiplantae; phylum Streptophyta; class Magnoliopsida; order Fabales; family Fabaceae; genus Lathyrus; species Lathyrus aphaca. Next base: position 542,913,549 of record OZ014522.1, read on the forward strand.
TCCTGACGTTCTTTTGACCCTTAAGAGCAAATCCTGACGCTCTTTTGGCCCCTTGTTCAAAACTTTTTCAGAAGAACAAATCCTGACGTTCTTTTGACCCTTAAGAGCAAATCCTGACGCTCTTTTGGCCCCTTGTTCAAGATTTTTTTCAGAAGAACAAATCCTGACGTTCTTTTGACCTTGGAGAGTAGGCAAACGGTCTGTAAAAAGATCTATTCCCTAATCCAAGATATTTCCAGAAGAGATAATCGTCACGAACATTTATTTCTACTGGTCTATTCAACAAATTCAAATTATAAACGATTCAGAGACGGCCTATACGAAGACCTAGTACTGAGATCCAGTATCAACACAAAGCTATCACCACATCCAGTTCTTTAGATGGCATCTCTAAGCCCATCTCCAATTCTTCCAGGTGGCATCTTTAAGCCCACTCAAGCATATACAACCAAACATCAATATCATTCTATGCACTGGTGAGTGCAAATTTTTGGGCTTTTGTGTTCAATCCCCTTCAACCTTCCAGGTCACGACTGGCAAACATACCAATCTAATCCCTCAGGTTTCAGAAAATTGAACAGGGGCAGCTGTTGCACCCCAAAATTTGCCCTCACAATACAAGACTTTGTGTGCTAAGAAGGTTCACAAGGTTCACAAGATTCTCAATGTTTACATAACCTTTCATGAGGTTCATGAAGTCTACAAGTTACTTTATGAAGGTTCACAAGGTTCACAAGTTTCTCAACATTTACAAGACCTTTCATGAGGTTCATGAAGTCTACAAGTTACTTTATGAAGGTTCACAAGGTTCACAAGTTTCTCAACATTTACAAGACCTTTCATGAGGTTCATGAAGTCTACAAGTTACTTTATGAAGGTTCACAAGGTTCACAAGTTTCTCAATGTTTATATAACCTTTCATGAGGTTCATGAAGTCTACAAGTTACTTCTTGAAGGTTCACAAGGTTCACAAGATTCACAATGTTTACATAACCTTTCATGAGGTTCATGAGGTCTACAAAGTCACTTTACAAGGTTCACAAGGTTCACAATTGGTCAGAAGAGTTGACAATTCCCTCAGACAATGCACCTCCTAAGCAGTGCATCCAAAACTAGGGTTTTGACTTTAATCAGGCTAAATGAACTTCCAAGACTTCAAGTGAGCTTCATAACATCTTATATGTGTGTAAGAACCCCTATGACAAGTTTCAAGACTTTTCTCAGAAGTTTGCTCAGTCAGATGATCAGATAAGTCAAAATCAGTCAATGCAGTTAAAAAGTCAAACTGAGGTCAACTGTGGTCAAACCAAAGTCAAACTTCATGATTTTTTGCCAACATCAATTATATGAAGTAAAATTCATCATTTGATCAAGGGTTGATCATGATTCATCAAGGAGATTTCAGATCATCAAGAATCAGGAGTTTCTAAATTAGGGTTTCCTTAGTAAAAGTCAACTGAACTTTGACCAGCCATAACTTTCACATACTTCATCACCAAGTCTCCATCCAAAGCTCATTTTGAAGGAAATTGAATTCTCTACAACTTTGTGTCTCACAATCCAAGCCCAAAAATGCTTCATTTGGAAGGTATGAGCTAGGACATTATAGGTCCTTTTGAAAGTCAACAAAAAGTCAACAACTTCAAAAGGGCATAACTTGAGATTGGTAAATGATATGGACATGAAACCAGTGGGGTTGTTTAGAGGACTCTTCAAGCTTTCCAAAATGTCCAAGAACACCCTCATAGCATTAAAATTGAAGGATATGTGCCCTTGCAAAGTTGGGAAATTTTGAGTTGGTTTATGATGAAAAAGGAGGTCTAGAACCAATTTCTTCCAAATGGGCTTGTCAAATTATGATCCAATCCATACAATAGCACTATGCACGACCCAAACCATTAAAAATCATATTTTTATTATTTTTATTTTTATTTATTTTGATTTAATTCATTAAAAATCATTTTAAATAAAAATAAAATATGAAAATAAGAGATTTTATTTGGATTGAGTTTCTAGAATGTCTTAAATGATGATTTGAATTGAAGAGGAAGGAAATCATAAGATTTGTCCAAAAATAGCAAGCCTTTATGCAAAATTATTAGATTTTCAAAGCATGATCAATTTCAATCTTTTCATATCAAAATTTCCATACAACCATTCAATGTTATGACCTAAATTCATTTACCTATAAGTACTAAACACAACTCAATCGTCAAGCCACGAATTCTCTGCCTCCAAAAGTAAGTTCCATTGTTCAAAAATTCTTCACAAAAGTCACATTCGGATTCTTGGATTTAGGGCTCTAGAAGGTAAAACAAGAACATGGAGAGCTTCCTTGGACTTCTCTGATCATAAACCATCACTCATATGCATCAATACCATGACATATTGTCCAACCCGAATCCATCTTGTGCTTGGAAATATTTTTTTCGATTCCATTGATTTACTGCATATTATTGAATTTTGTTTACATAATGTTGTTTGTGGTGCTATGTAGATTGTTTCTGGATCATTAAACTAAAGGTTCATGGCTTGAATCAGAATCGACCATTGTTAGGGTTTCACCTTTGAAATTAGGGCTTAATGATTTACTGAATTTAAATAAATTTGAAGAACATAGGGATGATGTATGGACTGTGAGGATCATAAAACACTAATTAATTTCATGAATCGATGCTGTTTTGTTTGAGTTTCATTTTCGCAGGTTTGAAACCATGAAGAACTCGCAACAAATTTCGCAGGGAAAAGGGAAGGAAATTTCGCAGGAAATTTGGAGAAGAAGAAGTTGGCTGGCGCGAAATCTGAATTTAAATTGTTGTTTAAAAATAATATGTTTTTGTTTTTGTTTATGTCACAAGCACGCAGCTTGGCCCAGTGGAAAAGTACGCATGCGTTTGACAAAAGGGGAAGGGATCGAATCCTGGCCATGACAAATAATTTTGGTTTTTTTTCATTTACGCATTGATTATTATATATTATGAATTATTGTTGGTTTACAAACAGGATTGCTCATCTAGCTGGATTGGTCTTGTGCATGCGTGTTAACTACAAAGGTCCTGGGTTCAATCCTCCCCCCAGGCCTTTTGTTTTTTCACTTATTTTTCTGATTATTGGTTTGAAAGAACAAAACAATTTGAAGGACATTATTCTTGCACCAACCAGCGCATGGCCCAGTGGTAAGGCATGGGTATTGTGAACAAAGCCTCCTGGGTTCAAATCCCAGCCAGGTTTGTTTTGTCATTTTTATTTTATTTTTGTTTTGTTTAATTTTATTTAATTGATTTAAGTTTTATTAATAATTATATATCATAAAAATAATTCTATAAAATATATATTCAATGTTTTCTAATATTCAGAAATTATTTTGTAATTCAAAAATTATTTTCTTTATTATGTAATTAAATTGAGACATATGTACATTTATTAAAATAAATTTTGTATATTATATTATAAACCCTAAAAATATTTTCTAAATGAACCCTAATTTTGTAAAACCTAATTTTATTTTTCTAAATAATTTTTATTTTCTAATTCTTAATATAATTATTATGTATATATTTATTTAATATAACTTTTGTAAATATAATGATTAATAAAATTAAATCTTATAAATATAATACTTAATATAAAATTTTGTAAAATATGATTAATTTTGGTGAATGTAATCTTTAAATATAATTATAACCTATTTTCTTATATATAATATGTAAATATTTTTTCTAATTTGTTTATAACCTAAATTATATATAAATAATTTTTAATATGTATTTAGAAACAATTGAACCTATAATAATTTAATTTTGTAATTATAAATAATTTAATAATTTGTACATAAATTAAAATATTACCATAATCCTTTAATTGTTCATATTTTTAAATAAATGTCTATATTAAAAATGTAATTTTGTGTTTATCATGTTATTATAATATTTTTGCTAATTCTATTTATTTTAATTATTGTTATTATTACTAACCATATTATTATTAATTTATTTATTTTTGCTTATTATTATTTCACTAACCCTATTTATTTTTAATATTATTACTAACCCCTATTATAATTATTATTGCTTATTTATTTATTTTTGCTTATTATTTATATTTTTGCTTATTTATTTATTTCTTGCTATTTATTTTTAATTGCTTATTAATTATTATTGTAATTGCTCCTTGGTGTAAATTTTTGTAAATATTTAATTTATTTAATTTTTATGCTATGGTTAGTAAAATAGGGAGTGTAAACATGTATTATATTTAAAAATTGAATTTAGATCATTTTAATTAAAAGATAAATTAAATTAAACACTCACACACGTAAGTCGATTTTTTAATCGCCGTCTCACTTTCTAGGGTTACCTCTCAATGTTGCCTAATCATAAGGTCAAGTGGGGTGTATAAAGCAAGTCCCTTAAAAAGAAAAGTCATCAAGTCCCTTAAATGGTTGCCTTCATAAAAGATCTTGTCCCTTTCGAATAATGATGACAGTCCCTCCTAATTGCTTAATACACCCTACAGTTGCCTTCATTAAACAGATGTCCCTCACATGTCCCTTACATCCAAGGTAATGACTACCTATTCCTTAATAATAGGGATAGTCTTACCACTTAAAGGATAAAGAACAGAAAAGACTTAAATTTTAGGGTAGGTACCTCCTAGTTGCTTGCTCACTCCATTCAAAATTTTTCAAACAATTAACAAATTTCAAACACAAGTTTTTACACATCCGTACATGGATCATTATTAACTCATATGGAAATTTTCTATTCACACACTACACATTTTCAAAAACAATTCAAAGTGAGCTAAGTAACTAAGAGCCCATGGATAACCATGGATGTAAAGGGTGCTAACACCTTCCCTTTACATAACCTACCCCCCGGACCCAAAAATCTTTTAAGGTCTTTCCTGTTCTTTTATGCCCTTTCCTTTGGATAAAATAAAAGTCGGTGGCGACTCTTGCTATCCGCAACATTTAACTAAAGTCAGTTCTCCCACCGTGTTACACCAGGCAGAGGAAGGACCACCACCAGCCCGAGGCATCTGGATCTATCAAGAAGAGGACCCATTCGTCTCCTCGACGACTTTGTAATCGAAATGACCGCCCCAGAAGGCCAGACCTGCGCGTCTAAAAGAGGGACCATCTTCGTGGATGGCGTGTCAAGCTCGATGGGAAGCGGCGCGAAAATTATCTTAGAGAATGAAGAGGGAATCCTGATCGAAGTATCCCTCACCTTATCGTTCCCCACATCCAATAATCAGGCAGAATAAAGCATTCCTTGTGGGCCTTAGGCTCGCTAACGACCTGGGAGCAGAAGAGATAACTATCCGCACAGACTCCTAACTCGTAGCCATACAAGTCAAAGGAGAGTACCAGGTCAAAACGACAATTTGAAAGAATACTTAGCCCTGGCCAAGGAAAATATTGTGAAATTCACGTCCGTGGAAGTTAAACACGTACCCCGCAAGAACAACATACGAGCAAACGTGCTCTCAAAGCTCGCCAGCACAAAGAGGAAAGGAGGTAATAAATTTATCATACAAGAGATACTTCCTCGTCCCAGTATCAAAAAATTAAGCCCGACAGTGGATGTAAACGTCATTAGCAACGCCAACTACTGGATGACCCCGGTATACAAATACCTAACCAATGAAGAACTGCCCGGGGATCCGAAGGAAGCCAATATCGTCAAACGGCGGGCCTGTTCATATGTCTTGGTCGAAGGAAAACTATACCGGAGTGGATTCTACATTCCCCTCCTCAAGTGTGTCGAAGAATAGTTGATCCCCAACATCCTGCACGAGATCTACGAAGGAATCAACGCCTAACATTTAGGCGGAAGGCCCCTCGCAAGGAAAGCTCTTCGGGCAGGATATTAATGGCCCACTATGCAGAACGACGCCAAAAAGCACTTAAAAAATGTGATAAATGCCAAAGGCATGGAGACATGCACCTCGCACCACCTAACAAGCTCAAAACTATGTCATCCCCGTGGCCATTCTTATGGTGGGGCCTGGATATCCTCGGACCCTTCGTCGTCGGTTCGAACTAGAACAAATACTTAATTGTCTGAATTGACTACTTCACGAAGTGGATAGAAGCTGAACCTCTAGCCAAAATCACGGCCTTCAACATATTGTGTTTCTTTCAACGTAACATTCTCGCCCACTTCAGAATACCCCAGGCCATCGTCACCGACAATGGCACCCAATTCACGGATAAGAATTTTCAAGAGTTTTTCGCCAACGTCGAAACTAAATAGCACAACGCATCTGTCGAACAACCGCAAACTAATGGGCAAGCTGAAGCGGAGAACAGGGTTATCCTTCGGGGACTCAAAAGAAGGTTAGACGAGATCAAGAGATGATGGGTCGAGGAACTGCACAGTGTCCTGTGGGCATACCAGACTACCCCCATTCGACCACTGGGGAAACCCCTTTTCGACTGGCATATGGGACCAAGGCCGTCATTACTATAGAGATGCACATCTCGTCTAGGCGAACAGAAGCCCCAATGGACGAAGACACTACTTCAGAAACATTAAGTAAATAGCTTGATCTAGTCGAAGAAGTCAGATCAGGGGCAGCCCTATATGAGACATCTATTAAGAAAAAGATTTCCATAAGACACGATTCCAAAGTTATAAAATGAGAGTTCGCGGTCGGCAGCCTCATCCTCAAGAGGAACCACAAGGATTCCTGATAAGGAAAGATCGTTGCGAACTAAGAGGGTCCTTATCGAGTCCGAGCAAAAACAAATTACATTTTGATGAGATCCTCCTAGGTACAAGCACCACATACCGTAATTATATTTTAATGAGATCCTCCTCAAGAACGAGGAAGATCATCATCCCACGATTGGATCCTCAAATGAGTTCATCATCGGCTTCGTACCATGACCAGGAAGAACACGCAGCTCGCGATGGGATGTTCACGCCACAAACCACGAATCATTAACATGTCCCGAGCATCGTTCCCCAGCCAATCAGACAAAGGAATTCTGCCCGATTCCCCAAACCGACAGACACATAAATCGAGCACCATTCTCTCAAATTTATAAACATATCTTAAACCCTACGCGGACACGTAAAACGAACATCGTTATAGATAAACATCTCAAACACTTAGAAAAAATATAAAACAAGGTATTTCCTCCGACGGACATATGAGCACAACAAAAAAATAGGCAAGCGACCATCAAGGTCGTAAAATGTTCAGCATTAAAAGGTGCGACCACGAGGACGACTTGTTCTCATTTTACATAAAAGGGGGAACATATTCCCCCATCACTTGGAAAAGGCTATGGCACGCAGGCCGACCAACAAAATTCAAGTGCGAATTAGCAAAAAAAACATCAAGGGTCAACAACGGAATTAGGTTGGACGTCAACAGGGGCACTGTGGTCCCGTTCCATCTCGACATCATCTTGCTCTGGATGCTTGAGGTAGTCGAGAATGTGGATCACATTGTCCTCATCTTTGTACAAAAAGTTGGTTCCCTCCTCGTTAAATGTCAACTCGGGGTTAACTATTTTGAGCTGGTCCACCATGTTTTTGAACGCTACGCTAGCCATCTCCTTGAGATCCGCATACCCTTCCACGATTTTTGCAACCAGCTCATCCCGAGGTTTCAGAGACTTCACCTCCTCAGGTTCTTCCGCAGCTGGAGTCAAGTTAGCCTTGAGATGGGCAATCTCCTCCGCAACGGACTTCTTGTTGGCAGCAAATGTCTCCTAAAGCGCCTTTATCCTCTTAGAGGCCTCCTTCAGGGATTTTATACATTTCTTGGCCACGTCCTTGGAGGTCGATAGTTTGGCCTTCAGCTGATGGATCTCATGCTCTGGAGTGTTTGTCCCCTCAGCAAACATCGAAGCCATTGTAAGAACCCGCGCGACTGAACTCGCATCCCGAGCCAACCAAGAGCATCTATTCGGTCGACTCATTCCTTCCAACTGAAGCGTCTCCACCCTATGGACTTGGAGGGAGTGCTCCTTGAAGATGTTGGGCTTTAGTAAATACGTAGGGAGCTCGTAGGAAGGCTTTGGAGAGGCGTTCGCCAGGTTCACCACTTCGTCAGCTCGGGACCTCTTCCCCGTCCTAGAAGTCTCTCCAGGAGAACCATGGGGGGGGGGGGGGGCGAAGAAGTACCCGAGCCCGTAACAAACTTGTCGTTGAGGAGAGTTTGAGTCAATTTCTTTGGTGCTCTTTGTTTGCTCGAGTTTGCCATTAATTTATCATGTACGTTCACCATCGAATCTGGAAAAGACAAAGGCCAAAAAAAGTGATCGCGCGACCAAGAAAAGTGAAACTTCAACAGCAAGCGGGGGACCTCCTTCCCATCCTCATCCAACAAAACATTCCCGGATCATCTTTATCCGCTCACCAGAACTTGCAGGAGTTCAAAGCACGCTCGCAGATTAGTTCGACCAAGTAGAAACGATCCTTGAAATCCCTGATTGATTCAGAGTACGCTTTAAAAAATTTCTTCTTTTGTTTCAAAGAGACCCATCCGAACTTCCCGTTAACCACTTGACGTTGGAGGTGGAATATGTGAAAAAATAGAGGGAGCGTCGCCCCAATCTTCAGATATCCACACATCATTTCGAAAGCCCGAATAAAGGCAAACAAATTCGGATGCAGCTGGGAGGGCGCGAGCTCCAAGTGAACGAACACAAATTGTTGGAAATCTGAGAACGGTGGCCTAAACTTGAGCTCCCTAAACAAAATGTCATATATAGGAAATATGTCCGAGCCGAAAGCCCAACAGATACGGTCCTCTGGCCCCAGGTACTTCACTGTCCAGTCATCAGGGTTTTCGACCATAGGAACTAGGCCCTCCAGGTCTTGGGTATAAAGAGAGGCGATATTCACTATCTCGTCGGAGGCCTACTCATCGACGAACATGTTCTTCTCCTCATCACCATCTTCCTCCTCAGAACCGACATAAATTGGTTCTAGTTGAGGCGGTTTCCTCGGAGTCGACAAGACATGGAGAAATCTTCCTTGTTGATGAGCTTTCCTCAGATTCAGCAGAAGAGGACATAGAGTCACTCGATATATTCTCAGTTTCTATGTGTATTTGCTCGTTGTTGGACATCGTGACACCATAAAAGCGGTGAAAGCAACTGTGAATTCAATGATTCAAATCAAATCGACCCTTTCACCGCTGTTTAAGTGACAGGTCGCGCTAAGGAACGAAGACGTTGTCCCTGGTCAATACCCTTATTCAAAGAAAAGTCACGGTCTAGGTCGCAGTAACGACTAGACGGTCACATGAGGAAGGGAAAAGTATCGACGCGACAAATCCACATGTTCGCAGGAACGGGCATGCTGCCACCTTGAACTCCGGTTGAAGTTCAATCGGACACATAGAATAAGCCACCGCGGACGGCGACAGATAAACCTAAACTTTGCATCAGTAACCACGTTGACGCCTAAAACCACCATACAGAGGCGGAAAACATTGTGCTAGAACCCTAGAGGTTCAATAAATCGGTAATTTCGATCTTAAACTTAGCCTTAACCACATGCAACTAATCTATCTATCAGAATCAGAAGTTCAATCAGACAAAAGATGATGGAAACTTACAATATTAAGAAGGATTCTGGTATGCTCGGATACTCTCCTCGGAAGCTACGGCAGTTGGCGGTGGTGGACGTCTGAGTTCGAGCACTTGTTCGAAGTGGGCAGTGAAAGCAGAGAACAAAAAGTGTAAGACTGAAGCCCAGGGCCTTATTTATAGATTTCTATGGCACGAGCACGTGAAGCCTACAAACCTAGAGACGACGCACTCATTAACTAGGGACGGCCGTAGGATAGCCATCATTATGCATTAAATGAGCACATTTCCATATACGCGGGCATGACATAACGTTTCTACCAAATGTTTGGAATCCTCGTTCAAACTACCACGTTATAATGACCAATCTTACAGACGGTCATTTTCTTAGAACCATGAATGACTAAGTATCACAACTTCAGAGTTGTCCCGCGTATAGTCAGCCACCCTTAAGTCATCGCTTCTACGATATGAAGCAACGACTTAGGACTCTTGTTCTGGACTGGACCAACGACTAGGTATGGCCCAATCCTCTCTTTCCCATGAAATGGCCCAATGCCCCAAATGTCAAGGGGATCTATCATATTCCCGCTCCCCCTGGATTGGCCACGTCTCATCGACCACGTCTGGTCGTAGTCAATTCATCCTCTTTGTTCTCGATCTCTGCCCGACAATGGCAGAGATCACCCAGTTTCGGCCTGGATGGTTCCTGATCGGATGGTATTGTGCCCGACGTGCCATTATCGCAACCAGGATACTCGTCTAACGGTTAGTTTCTAGAAGTTACCTATTTACGGGGGATCCGTGATCCAGGCCCAAAAATAGGAACCGTTGGCCACACGTTGGGGGCTCTCTATATAAACCCTCTCAGTTGAGGGGACCAAGTATCTAATATTCATTCCCTGAACACTCTTACTTGTACTTGCTATCTCTTGTGCCCGTTCTGACTTTGGCATCGGAGTACCTTGCAGATACACCCCCCACACTCCTCAGCATCCGAGCAGACTTGGAAGTCCACGTCAATAGCAATAGGAGATTCTGATCTCAACTACGATCAAAATATTTACATTGAAACTTTAAATGGTGGCACCAATTCATTTGGAACTATTGTGTATTGTGCTTTTTTAGTATGAATAGAGGTGCCTTGTCAATGATGGAAAAGCCATTTTGTAAGATCAAAGTGCGCCTAAGAGAGGGGGGGTGAATTAGGTGTTATCAAATATTTCGATTCTTTTTCTTCGATGGATGGATTTTTCTTTTTATGGTTTATGGAATGAAAACGGTAAAGCAGGAAATAAAAAATGACACAGAGGTTTATCCTGGTTCCCTTCACAATCCGAAGGTACATCCAGTCCCCTTTCAAAACGAAAGAGATTTCCACTAGTTTTTTAGAACAATACAACCTATCACACCTTCAATGGTGAGGCCTACTTTCTAACAAACTAAACAATCAAGTGTGCAAGAACAATCCTCTTACAACACTTACCCTTATGTCCAAACAATCCTTGGAACACAAGTCACAAATAGAAAACTTTCTATAATTTTTGTTTGAGTGAGTAATACAAAGATTGGTATCAATAAAATTTGATCTTCTCCTATATTCAAAATTCACTACTCAAAATTCAACACAAGTGTTCAAATGGAAATATGAAATATGATGAACTTATGAACACTTTTAGAAGTATGAAAAATATTTGAATTTAGTGATTTTGATTATGTGATAATATTTGAAAATTTCTTGGAGGTGTTTATGAATTTGAAAAATTAAGAATTTATAATAGTCATAACACCTATTCAAAAAGGTATGAGAATTTTTGAAATAAATTCTTGAAAAGGTATAAAAATATTATGAAATAAATTTATGAAGAGGTATAACACTTAACAAAATATTTGAATTGAAGAGAAACAATTTTTCAAAAATCCTTCAGTGTTAACCGGTTAACCATATGGGTTAATCGGTTAACGCGCTGAAACGTTACCACAGAATTGAAAAATTGGGACCGTTAACCGGTTAACCCATATGGTTAACCGGTTAACACTGTTAAAACTCAGAAAAATATTTTTGTTTTAAGTGTTAAACCAGTTCCGATTATTTTCAAAAGGTGCATATGCATTGAATTAACATGATAAAATATTTTGAACACTTGTATATCATTCTAAGGAGTGAGTTTTGATATACCTAAGTCTTGTGTCCAAGTCTTGAAAAATGTTGCACAATAGCTTGATTCGAACGGTAGCATTCCATTGATGATGCATAGCCATGATCTTGATCTTTGTTGTCATCTCGACTTTTTGCAATATGGAATGAGCTTGAATAAAAAGTGAACAAACATACATATAATGCAATAAAAACATACAACAAGCAATTTTAAAGGTTAAGGTTAGATGTCACCTTCATTGAGAATACCAAGTTCTCGTCGAATCTTGTAAAATTGCTTTTAGCCAACGATTTAGTGAATATATCGGCGAGTCGATTGTGTGTATCCACGAACGTAACATCGACATCTCCGTTTAGAACATGATCTCGAAGGAAGTGATGTCGGATATCTATGTGCTTTGTTCTTGAATGCATGACCGGGTTCTTCGTGATATTGATCGCACTTATGTTGTCACACCGGAGAGGGATACAACCGAGGTCTATACCGAAATCGAGGAGTTGTTGTTTAAGCCACAAGATTTTGGCACAACAACTTCCTGCTGCGATGTACTCCGCTTCGGCCGTGCTAAGTGCAACGCATGCTTGCTTCTTACATGCCCACGACAATAGTGCATTCCCGAGAATGTGACACGTACCACTTATACTTTTTCTATCGGTCTTACATCCTGCATAATCAGCGTCAGAATAACCAATTAAAGAACAGGTACTACCTTTAGGATACCATAATCTGACGTGCGTCATTCCTTTGAGATACTTCATGATCCTCTTCACGGCGGTGAGATGTGATTCCTTCGGATTAGCTTGAAAGCGGGCACACAAACAAACACTAAACATAATGTCAGGACGGCTTGCCGTCAAATATAAAAGTGAACCGATCATACCTCGATACTTTGTAATATATATTGAAGTGCCGGAAAGATCTTGATCAACATACGTTCCGGATCCCATTGGAGTAGACATTTCTTTGCAATTTTCCATATCAAATCTTTTCAATAATTCCTTGCAATACTTGGATTGGTTGATGAAGATGCCATCCTTTGTTTGCTTGATTTGTAATCCAAGGAAGTAGTTCATCTTTCCCATCATGGACATCTCGAATTCGCCTTGCATCATAAGAGAGAAATCTTCGCAAAGATCTTTGTTTGTTGAACCGAAGATGATGTCGTCGACATAGACTTGAACAAGTAAGGTATTGTCCTTGAGATTCTTGATGAACAAAGTCTTGTCAACCTTTCCTTTTGTAAAACCTTTCTCACATAGGAAGTTGCTAAGACGGTCATACCATGCCCTTGGTGCTTGCTTTAAGCCGTAAAGAGCCTTCTTCAACTTGTAGACATGAATGGGATTCTTGATGTCTTCAAAACCCGGAGGTTGTTTGACGTAGACTTCTTCATTGATGTAGCCATTTAGGAAAGCGCTTTTGACATCCATCTAGTACAACTGAAAATTCATTGAATAAGCGTAAGCGAGTAATAATCTAATTGCTTCTAACCTTGCTACCGGAGCGAATGTTTCATCAAAGTCGATTCCTTCGTCTTGGTTGTAGACTTGTGCGACCAATCTTGATTTGTTACTGTAAACACCCCAAATTTGCCCTCACCCATTCACACCATGGCTTGCGATCTTTTCATATGCATAAAGTCAATCATAGCACCTCATATTGCATATTTGCTTCACTGCATTGATTCAAAGTCATCTGCATCTAGGGTTTGTGATCTGAGCTCTTCCCGAGCCATTTGAGCCACTCCAAAGGTCCTCAATCACTTAAAAGGGGTCCATGTATGTTCAAACATCATATCATATCCTCACCAAGTCAAGAAAGTCAAAGAATCACAAGAACTGAGAAAGGCATGGAAGCAGAGCCAGGTTTTACTGCACAGATGACCTAAAATTAGGGTTTTGGTTTCAAAGGCCATAACTCCAAATTTTTTGGTCATTCTTGTTTCTATTGGTCTCTATATGATATGAGGATCATGCATATCAATTTTCATGAAGAAATTCCATGGGGAAGGCATCTGATCAAGGGATGACTTCTTGAGCAAGTCAGTGCAAAATCAGGGCATCTGAGGCCCCCAATGACCCAACCAAAGTGTGTTCTCCATCATTTGGAATGTGTATGATCTTCATTTGATCATATAAGATGTTAGAAGTTCACAAAATTGAAGAATTTCAAGCCATTTGCAAAGTTGCCTTTTTGGGAAAGTGACTTGTAATGAAAACTTGTCATTTTGGGAAAGTTTTTCAACCTTCTCTTTTTGATTCAAAAATGCTTCAAATGAGAAAACTTTGGTCATGAAAGTTGTAGAATGGATCCTCCCATTTTCAAAAAGTACAAGAACTCATTCTAATTCATTTTGGATCAAAAGTTATGGCCTTGCAAAGTTGGATAAAATCATTGAAATGTCACTTTTGCACAAAATGGAAAACTTGCAAATTCTCATGACAAGCCTTTATGTGACTTCAATGTGACCTCTAATTATCATACAAACACAATGCATAACCTAAAATTCAGTTTGGCCCAAGGAATTTCCCACTTTCATGTCTTAATTTTCAAATAACCATAAGCCATTTTCCATAAAAGTGCAAAAGGGGGGATTCTTGCAAAATGATTCCCAAAGGTTTGTATGATCTCTAGCTGGTCTCAAAACATTTCCATGACCTCATGAGACATCTCACACCAAAATTCAGCAAGAAACATCACATGTTCATGACCAAAAACCACAAAGTGTGACAAGTTGCCAAAAATGCAAAACTCATGATATCTTGTGATCCAAGTGCTGCAGTCCTCCATGAATCATCCAAGGGTCTTCCTTGACTCAAGCTAAGGCAGGACAAGCCCTAAGATTTCCTCTGCCATAGCCCATACCCATAGTACACAATCCTTGACTTTTTGGCCAATCACCCCATACCATTCCCACAGTACATGTCACTTCCTCAGACCTCTTCCAATAGTCTAGGGATGTGTTATGGAACATAAAGCAAGCAATACACAAGCCTGAAACTACACACAAGCCAGCCCTCACAAAATCTGTCAAAAACTCCTCTTCTTCGAATCTCTACACACAGCCATCAAACCTCATTTCTTTCTTCACCAGTGAATCATACACCTTCCATGGAACCAAAATCCACCATTGGAACAGCTTGAAACCTCACATATCCCAACTGTGAAACCTGCCATATCAGAACACAAACTCACAAATCAGCCACCAACAAGAGGTTTGAAGCATCCCATTGAGCTCAGGAGGTTCAGGGGAGACACTTTGCATAAGAGAAGGGTCAGGAAAGCTCATCTTCACAGTTCTTCACCTCAGGTAGCTCCAAATTTCCAACTTTTCAGAGGTTGCTTTTTTTGTTACAAAATGAAAATGCACATCATGGGGATCACTCTGGTGTTTTTAGATTTGAAAATGGTGTGAAAACAAGCATTTTATGTCTCTCTGAAATTTTGCCCGTGAAAGTGTTTGGCTTCGATTCTCTTTGCTCATGCTTGATAAATGATGTTTGATGATGGATTTAGGTTTAGTTTGGATAGGAGAACGTTTCTGGGCAGTTAATTTAGGTTGGGTGGCCTGTAGAGAGAGCTAGGGTTTTTGGTTCGCCGGAGAAGACGACCGGAACACTGTTCCGGCCGTCTGAGTTTGATTAGCCCTAATTAGGTTTAACAGGTGTAATTAAGGGAGTTTGAATATAGGTCGTGCGATTGGTTGTTCCCGCGTGTGTTGGATGGCTGGGATTTCATGATTAGCCCTAATCAGTGTTTATTTAACTTAACCTAGGTTTAATTAATTATTAAATAAATATTATCCAGGTTTGAACCTGGGCCGTAGGATTGCGCGCCAAGTTAACCCTCACAAACCCAGATAAAATCCTGGCCTCTCCTTTAGATTACTTTCTATTATTTTTATTTTATTTCATTTCTTTTTCATTTTATTTGCACGAATTATTTAAAATAGCAAATCACATTTAAAAATTCTGAAAAATTTTGTCAAACATTTCATTAATTTTTAGAACCCAAAAATATTTTTATTTTTATTTTTTGCATTAAAAATCATTTTTAAATCATTTAAATGTTTATTTTTAATTAGTTAATGAAAATTAATTAATTAAAAATACATTTAGGTATTTAAAAATCCCAAAAACATTCACATTGCATTTTAAAACATTTAGAAACATTATCAAACTCTCAAAACAAATTTCTTTTTGGTTCTTGATGCATTTTAACAATTTTCATTGGAACTAAATTCATTTAAGGGCAATATTTTGGTTCAAACTTTGAAAAATCCATTCTGCCTAACCCTTGAGAGTTTGATAATGGGTCTTCTTGCATTGCATCCTTCATAGCATGTAGTTTATGGGATAAAATTGGTTTGAATTGATTTTCCATTTTCAATTTGTTTTGCATTTTTCTTTGTGAGGCACCTTAAAACCCTAGCCAACTTAGGAAATTCATAACTTGCACTAGGTTAAGAGTTGAATCCCCTCCTTTGGGCAGTGAACTTGTGTAGGTTTAGGGTTCCTTTGATCCCATTTTCAATTTTTTGTCATGTCATTTGCTTCTGGTTTTGGATTTTTGTGATGCATGTTGTATGTAAACCCTAATTTGTGCTTTCCTTTGCATCCATCTCTCATTTGCTTGCATTCAATGACTTGCCATGACATTTTGTGCATCCACATGATTCATAATACATCTTAGGACATATTAGAATCATGTTTGATCATTGCATCATTCCTTTGCCGTGTTATATGTTCATTGCATCTCATAAACATTCATGAACTTCTATGGTTCAAAGCATGCCTCCTTTGCATCCTTATGCTTGTTTGATCATTCTCATATCTTGTCATGTGTTTGCATCATCTCTTAGCATCATTGAAATCATGTTTATGCTTCTGACTTTGGTTTGCATCATGACATTTCATCTCATTTGCATTGCATCTCATTTCTTTTGCTAACCTTTTCAGGTGGTGAGTAATTTGAGAAGTGAATTTGCCTTCACTTCTCACAATCTCTTCTCATATCTCTTGCATCATTGCTGCATTTTATCTTTGTATTAGAGTGAGCTTGCTCATTCATGTTCATCTTTTACTTTCTTTCTTCAGGAAACTTGTCTTCTTAAGTGAAGCAAGTTGTCTTGCCTCTCATTGCTTCTTCCTCCTTTCATCTGCTCCTCTCCTTGGTGGTTCTTTGAAGATCTTTCTCTCTTAAGCCCCACAAACCCTAGGATCTCCAAGTATGATAACAATTAGGGTGTGATTAGTCCCCCATTTAGTTTTACCTTTGTGTCATCTTTGAGTCTTCTCTCCTCATCTCATAATCAAGGACTAAACCCTAAAGGTTTTAAGGCTTTGTGGTTAAGCTTATGCCTACATCCTTCTATTAGGATGGAGTGTATAACTTTAATCCTAAGTGTTAAACCCTTAATGTGTTTAAATCCTTTAATCAACTCATATAATAATCATCAAGACATCAAGCTTGTAACTTGGGCCTTGCATTAGGGTTCTAATTCTTCCTTAATTGGTTAAGAAGGACTAACCCTAGTGTTAATGGACAAGTCCCCCTCAAGTTGTCTTACAAACCCTAAAAATAATTTCTTCATCTTATCATTAACTAAAACCCACTTTAATAAAGGCTTTGTTTTGTCATGAGGTTAATCCCTAATCATGGATTAAGTTGAGGAGTCTTTCTCAGCTTAAATGCTCTCATCTATTATCCTTCTATTAGGATGGTGTAATGAGTCCATTAAATCCTTGATTATAGCTTAAACTCATTACTTAACACTAAACAAAAACTCCAAAAACATCTAAATAATCACAAGTAGGTTAATGATCTTAATCCTACATCATGGCGATTAAGTGTGAGGTGCTTACTTCACACTTAAGGTATTCTCATTACCCCTAATCAGGGGGAAGATGTGATGAGTTTACTAACCCTTGGTTTAGGCTTAAGCTCATTAACTTATGACAAATCCAAAAGCAATAAAAGATTAAAAACACAAAAACAAACAATAATCGTCTCCTCCGGGATTCTTTTCTCATCTCATTCACTCAAAAACGAGAACTCGCTTCTTCCGTCTAATGCAAGACAGTTTGCACCTGAGCCAGACAGGTCATACACTTGAGCATAGATAAGTAAGCAGTTCACTAATCAATTCATCTTTCAGTCTCTTTGAGTCGAACTACGGTGTTCTGACTTCCTCATTGCACGAGAGGATATGTAGGCATAACTTAATAGTTATCGAACAAAAGTCTCTGTATATTCCCCCTCCTTCAGTATCTTTCTTTTAGCCTCATTATCTTGAGCATTTCATTCTTGTTTTTACACTGACACTTCTCTTATACACTTCACATTTATTTTACACTGACACTTGCATTCTTTCCAGCTTTGATACACGAATTGCACTGACACTACCCCTTTAAAACACAAATCTTTCAAGCGTGGATCCCGTCGAGTACGGCGGACAATCTGGGTGCTAATACCTTCCCAGGTTGTAACCAACCCCCTTTCTCAGTCTCTCTGGTTCGCAACCGTCTTATCCATATCTTTTCTCAGGTCTATGCAGCATTACCTTTCCTTCGGGATAAAAATGCCTAGCTGGCGACTCTATTCATTTCTCTCTCTTTCGCCGACCGTTCGCGTCTGTACCCCTTCTGACCAGGTGTCATTTGGTGGGAGCGACAGCTTTGCGACTCTGCTGGGGAATCCTTATACTGTAACCAGGGCTTCTGGTTCTTTTTGTGGGTTCCTCCTAGCGCTTGTTTGATTTGTGTTTACTGGGGTGTTATATGCTATATGTGTTTATGCATTTATTTTATTGCTTTATGTACAATCTTGTTTATTGCTTTCTTTACAGTTTTATACATCATACTGTCATACTGTCATTGCTGGATCTGGTTTGTTGTTTTTATGGGGGGTTCCATTGAGAGTATAAGGTCCTATACATGGGACCTGAGTGACACCTAGGCTAGAGTGGTTCATGTTCTTTCCCATTCCATTTCGGTCTGGTGCGGGAATATGAAACACGGTTCAGATGTGGGTTTCTTCTTGAGAACTCTGTGCTACAGATTTCCTGTAGTGCTAGGGCTATCTGGGAAGCCTGCTAAGTCTGGATGACCTTTATTATTGACCTTCAGAAACTGAGGTGAATTAGAGGAGGATCTTTTATGGTTATTGTAAACACTGTACCTCCGGGTTAGAAGTGTTTACACTTCTCATAACTGATCCAAGTCTGAGGATCCTTGTTTTAGAACACTACCTGTGAGGAGGTTGGGCTGTTTACAGGTTTGCAGGTACCATTGGCCACATCATACCCTGTTACTTATTTGGTTTAAGAGTACCTCATTTTGGACAGTTCTTGTGATTTAACCCTGGACATGTGACTCTTTATTTGAGTCCCCCACCCTGGTTATTGGTTCTCTAGACCTCCATCTGGACTTCTTGAACATACATGGGCCTTATATCAAGACAGATAATCAGATCCAGCTTGATCACAAACCCTTGCATATCATTTGCATACATCATCATTGCATCATTTGACATTTGTTTATTTGTTTTTCAGGGTATCCACATTATATCTGGCTTGGTTTTGACCCCTTCATCTGCATAGACCTCTGTTTCATCAGCTATCTGCTTCAGCTATTCTCTTCAGTTGTTTGCTTCAGTCATCTTCATCATCACCAGCATCAGCCTATCAGTGGCCCATCTCCAGTACCAGTCTTGATCTTCATCAGCACTTGTCTTCAGCTCTTCATCAGCAGTCATGGCTCCCAGGAAGAGCAACATATCATACCATTTCTTTGAGCCTGTGTTGACTGGCATCAGGCAGGTCCAGTCACTTATCACCCCTGACCACATCCCATTATTCAGAGAGCATTATGGAGGTATCCTGGATATGGTTATGAACCTGGACCCTTCTCAGAGGAGCATGATCCACACATGCTTACAGTTTTATGACCCTCCTTTGAGATGTTTCACATTTTCAGACTTCCAGCTAGGACCTCTGTTGGAGGAATTTTCATCATTGATTGGAGTACCTGTCAGGGGTGGGATCCCCTTCAACCCAGAAATGACTTCTCCCAGTAATGGAGAAGTAGCAAAAGCACTGTACCTGGAGCCTACTTTGATTGTACTTGGAGCCTACTTTGATTGAGCAGAACATGACAACAAAGGCTGGGATCCCTGGTTTACACTTAGACTTCTTGATTTCTCAGGCCATCCTGAAGGCCTCTTTGGGAGAATGGAGGGCAGTTTGTGCACTTCTAGCCCTCAGCATATATGGGGTTATACTGTTTGCAGATGAGCCTAAATTTGTCATCAAGAATGCCATTCATCTCTTCCTTATGAGGAACCCAGTACCCACATTGCTGGGAGATTTCTATTACTCCATTCATCAGAGGAATGAGAAACAAAGGGGGAAGTTGGTGAGATGTTGTGCTCCTTTGTTTCATACCTGGCTGCTCAGACACCTACCTAAGACAGATGCCTTCCTGAATCCTCATCAACAGAAGAATTGGGCTAAGAGGCTTATTGCTTTGTCTTCAGATGACATCAGATGGTGCACCCAGAGCACCAAAGGCAAAGATATTATCACCAGCTGTGGGCAATACCCAAATGTACCTCTGATAGGAGTAAAGGGTTGCATCAACTACAATCCTTTGCTGTTTAAGAGACAATTGGGCTATGCTTTGGTTCACCCTCCTAGAATGCAAGATTTAGCTGAGACCCTGTATTGTGAGATCAAGCCTAATCTAGCTGCTGTCAGACATGCATCCTGGGCTTGGGACAACATCCAGACAAAAGGGATGGCTATTCTTGGAAGGTGCAATAATGTTGCTTCATCTCAGTACTATGACTGGTCCCATGCTAGAGCTCAGATCACTGGGATGCCTTTCACCATTGAGGACACACCTGGACCATCTACAGCTCAGCCAGCAGCCACTGTCAGCCTGGAAGAGTTTGAAAAGCTGAAGGAAAGGAATGAGAATCTGTCTCAAGCTCTGAAGAAGACCCTTTGGGAAAGGAGTGATGGTCGTCTGGACATTGAGAGGTTGGAAAAACTTAAGGTGGAGCATCTGGCTAAGATTGAGAAAACAGAGGACTACATCAAGAAAGCAAGAGCTGGGGAACAAATATTGAAGAATGCCTGTAAAGAGGCCAAGCTTCAAAAGGCTAGGACTGATCTTTATCTGCAAGAAATTCAGGCTAGGTGGGTCAGGATCACTGAAGCCCGGACACAAGAAGATCAAAGGACTCAAGCCAGGATTGAGCAGTTAGGGGCCAATGAAAAGAAGCAACAGGAAGCTTTGTTGGCAGCCCAGAAGGAGATTTCAGAGTTGAAGCTTATGGCTGGATTGAAGAGATCAAAGGATCAAGACAGGCACAAGAAACTGACCACTGCCATTGCCACCAGAAACCTCCTCATCAGGAACATCACAGAGCATCCAGTTGGTCCAGTGACTGAGGCACTTCTGAAGGAGGTTAAGGAGGATGAGTTTGGACTTGATGTCTGACTTTTTGATTATTGTTGTTTTCATTTGATGTACTTTTCTTTTGTGCTGTATTTTGACCCTTCAGGGGCATGTGTTGTAAAAAACAAACTATGTATTGTTCAGTATTTGTAATATATTTTAGTTTGTTTCCATTTTGGGTTTTCTTTTCTCAACAAAGTCAAAAGCATCTTCCTCGGGGTCTGGAAAGGTCAAAACCAAGAACCAAGCCGGATACCTTGGAAAACAAATAAGCATACTGCATTGCATACTAACTTTTGTTTTGTTTTGTAGGCTTCGTCATTATTTTGTTTGTTTCTAACTCTGTTGTGCCTCAGGAAATATTGCTCGCCGCCGGGTGTTCCCTCTCAACCGTACGCACCAGTACCCTACTCGCAACAATCTTCCTGGTATCCAAATGGATCAAGTACAGCAAGACCTGACTGAGGTCAGAACTCAGATGGCTAATGAAAGAGTGGAGATGAGGAACCAAATGGCTCAATTCATGACTGTAATGACTGGCTTGGCCCAGAGTCAGGAAAGGCTAAGGGCATTGGTAGAAAGACAAAACCCCGAGGAACCTCATCCTGGGACTGGAGGGACTAGTAATAATGAAGGAGGTCAGCCTCATGTTAACCCACCAGTATTTGGACCTCATCTGGATCCAGAAGCTAACATCCCGAGGAATGTACAGGGCAACACTGCTGCAGGCAGGATCTTGCAAGAAGATCCTCAAGAGGAGCAGTTTACTGTAATGGGAGCTGGAGATGAAGTCTATGATAGGAGGTTTGATGAAATTGCTGAGAAGTTGAGATCTTTGGAGTCTCAAAATTCCTTAGGCTTCGATGTAATGGATATGGGGTTAGTGGATGGGGTAAGGATTCCCCACAAGGTTAAACCCCCGTGCTTTGAGAAGTACAATGGAACTTCCTGTCCACGAACTCACCTGCAGTCTTTCCTGGGAAGACTTAAAGCATATACTATGGATGAGAAGCTATGGATGTTCTACTTTGAAGATAGCTTGACTGGAGCTTCAAGAAAGTGGTATTCACACCTGACCAGAGCTACCATCAGATGCTGGAAGGACCTAGCTGAAGCTTTCATCAGGCAGTACCAATACAATCTGGACATGGCTCCTAACAGGACCCTCCTGATGGGAATGTCTCAATCCTCCAGAGAAAGCTTCAGGGAATACGCCCAAAGGTGGAGACAGCTTGCTGCTGCTATCCAACCACCCATGTCGGAAAGAGAAATGGCCGACATGTTCATGAATACTCTGCAAGGAACATACATTGATAGGCTAGCTGCCTTTTCTTCCACCAGTTTTGCTGACGTAGTTATAGCTGGGGAAAGAATTGAGATTCTATTAAAAATGGGCAAGATTTCTGATAATGGTGCGAGTTCGTCCAGTAATCCCAGGAAGCCTTTTGTGGGACCTCGAAGAACCAGTGAGGCAAATGCCATTCATGCCAGCAGGGGCAGACCTCATTATGTTCACAGATCAGTGGCAGCTGTTACTATTCCAGCTCCGATTCCTCAGCAACCAACATATCAACAACCACAACAACCACATTATCAGCAGCAAGCCCAGTACCCGCCACAAAGAACCTACAACAACAACAACAACAATCAACAACAAAGACCTTTTCAGCAAAGACCGTCACAGGCAAACAGGGTGATTGACCCTATCCCTATGCCTTATGCCGCCTTATTGCCACAACTCCTGAAGCTCAACTTGGTTGAGTTAAGGACATTGGCACCGCCAGATCCCTCCAATCTCCCAAGGAATTATGATGTCAACGCCAGATGTGCTTTCCACTCCAATGCACCTGGCCATAATACGGAAAAATGCAGGGCCTTGCAAATGAAAGTCCAAGATCTGGTAGATTCTAAAGCCCTCAACTTTGCACCCCCTCTAAATGTCAACAAGAATCCTATGCCTCATCATGGCGGGCCGAGGATTAATGCCATTGAGGAAGACATACCATCTACTTTGATTACCAGTGTTGCACAGATTCGAACACCTTTGGTCGAAATTAAAGCTCAGCTTCTAGAATGCCAGGTGTTCCCCGGGTGTGAGCTCGGTTGTGGGTATTGCAACATTGCAGTCAACAGGTGTGATAATTTAAGAAGCGGCATAGATGGTCTTATCAAAGATGGCATACTTCAGATCTCAACAACGGCGCTTACAAATTCAGCAATTCCTTTGACAACAATTCCTGATTCTTCTACAACAGCAGCAACAATCATTCCTACCGATTCATCAATATCATCAGCAATGGCTCCATCCATCACTTCAACAAATCAAATGTCAACAACCCTTTCTTCTACAACATCAGCATCCATTTATTCAGCCGAATCTTCTACAACGCCAGCAGAAATTAATAGAGATTTCTCAGCAGTCACCATCTACTATGATCCATCAATTGTTCCTCCAAATAGCAACTTTCAGCAACAAACAGTGACACCTCCTGCCAGGTCACCAGTCACAATTTACTACGATCCACACACCGTCACAGTACCCTCCTCTGCGACAGTCAGTCCAGTTACCATTACGGTGCCTGGACCAGTTCCATATGAAAGCAGTAATGCCATACCTTGGCATTACGGCTTTGATCTTTACTGCAACGGGGAGAAAATCACTTTGGATTCTTCAACCTCTTCTCCACAAATTGATAATGTTGGGGGAGGCGGAGGCTTCACCAGAAGCGGACGCCTTTTCGCATCACAAACTCAGAGACCTAATGTTGAAGCAGAAGCTGCTGCCAAAGCAAAAGGAAAGAGTGTGGTATTTGAAGAGCCGGCTGCCAAAGAAACTCAGAAGACATCTTTTGAACAAGATGTAGACGAGTTTATGAGAATCATAAAGAGAAGTGATTACAAAGTGGTGGATAAGCTTCACCAAACTCCCTCAAAAATCTCCATATTATCCCTGTTGATGTGTTCAGAAGCTCACATGAATGCATTATTGAAAGTCCTGCACGCAGCATACGTGCCAGAGGAGATCACTGTTAATCAGCTAGAAACCGTGGTAGCAAATGTCAACACCAGTCATGGACTGGGCTTTACCAATGCTGACTTAACAACTGAGGGACGTAACCACAACAAGGCTTTACATATCACCTTGGAATGCAAGGGTGCTATTCTATCTCATGTGTTGGTGGACACTGGGTCATCGCTCAATGTTCTACCAAAGAAAGCCTTGGTGAAGCTGGAATATGACGGCTTGGCATTGCGTCCGAGTAATTTGGTGGTGAGAGCATTCGATGGCTCTAAAAGATCAGTGCTTGGGGAGATTGATCTGCCTGTGATGATCGGCCCGCAGACTTTTAAAATTACCTTCTATGTGATGGACATTCAGCCGGCCTACAGCTGTTTGTTGGGTAGACCCTGGATCCATGCCGCTAGCGCTGTTACGTCTACCCTTCACCAGAAGCTGAAATTCGAGTGGGAAGGCCAGATCATCACCATTTGTGGGGAAGAAGACATCTTTGTTAGCCATCTGGCTACGTATAAGTACATAGAGATGGATGGAGAAATCCATGAAACCATGAGCCAGGGGTTTGAGGCCCTAAACATTAATGAAGCATCTGCTGTATTGGGAACCTCCATAACGTCATATCAGCAAGCCAGGAAGGTTGTTGAAGAGGGTACTGCCCAAGGCTGGGGCAAGCTGCTGCCCGTGGAAAAGAAGGAAGACAGATTTGGGTTGGGTTACAAACCAACTCAACAAGATCAATCAGAGGCTGTCGAAGAGCCCAATTTTTTCAGCGGGGGAATGCTCACCCCGGATGCTGTGAACAACTTGGAAGACGAGGAGGAAAGCGACCGCAACCTGGATAGTTGGATACGTCCAAGGATCCCGGGGAGCCAAGTCCTTAACTGGTCTTCCCAGGAAATTATAAGGGTTACTCCGGCAGAGTAATTATTATTTCCTGTATTTTAAGCATGCATCAAGTCTTGCATCTTGCCCAAGATGTCAAGACTCATTTTGTAATCGGGCCATCTTGTAATTTTGTGCAAACAGATCAATCAATGAATATCAGACATCTTTTGCAAATGAGTCTTTTCCACTCATTGTTTTTCATTTTTATTTTTGTACAAAATAAAATGGCAATGTTTTTCAAAATGATAACTTCTTTTCACTTTTTCTAAACAAGATTAAAATTGATCACTAAAATAAACAATCTAAACCCTTGCAGAGAGTGCCTTTCAGACTGTACCGACAACAACACAGCTATGACTTCGTATGACTTTGACAATCCAATCAATCAAGCCGATGAAGGGGTTGAAGAAGATTATGAGCTACCTGAGGAGCTAGCTAGGTTGTTGAGACAAGAGGAGAAGGTTATTACTCCTCATTAGGAGGAGGTCGAAACGGTCAATCTTGGTACAAAAGAAGAAGTGAAAGAAGTCAAGATCGGGGCCTGCCTACAGGATTCAGTGAAGGATCAACTGATTGATATGCTTCGGGAGTATGTGGATGTCTTTGCTTGGTCTTATCAGGATATGCCAGGGTTGGACACCGATATTGTCATGCACCAGCTGCCGCTGAAGGAAGACTGCCCGCCAGTAAAACAGAAACTGCGCCGTACTCGCCCAGATATGGCAATGAAGATAAAGGAAGAGGTACAAAAACAGTGGGACGCCGGGTTCCTTGCTGTAACTAGCTATCCACCATGGGTTGCTAATATTGTACCTGTGCCTAAGAAATACGGCAAAGTGAGGATGTGTGTGGACTACCGGGATCTGAACAGAGCCAGTCCGAAAGATGACTTCCCTTTACCTCACATTGATGTATTGGTTGATAACACGGCTCAGTTCTCGGTGTTCTCCTTCATGGACGGATTTACGGGATACAATCAGATCAAAATGTCACCTGAGGACATGGAGAAG
This sequence comes from Lathyrus aphaca, assembly GCA_963966055.1. Classification (NCBI taxonomy): domain Eukaryota; kingdom Viridiplantae; phylum Streptophyta; class Magnoliopsida; order Fabales; family Fabaceae; genus Lathyrus; species Lathyrus aphaca. The sequence continues at coordinate 542,939,639 of OZ014522.1, forward strand.
ACAAATTTCATCACACCTTGGGGCACGTTCTGTTATAAGGTGATGCCATTCGGACTGAAGAATGTGGGTGCCACTTATCAACGGGCTATGGTAACATTATTCCATGACATGATCCATAAAGAAATTGAATGTTATGTGGATGACATGATTGCCAAGTCCCTCACAGAAGAAGACCACCTGGTGAATTTGTTAAAGCTATTCAAGCGTCTGAGGAAGTACCAGTTGAAGTTAAACCCAAACAAATGCACATTCGGGGTGCGATCCGGTAAGTTGCTGGGATTTATTGTAAGCGAGAAAGGGATCGAAGTTGACCCTGATAAAGTCAAAGCCATTCAAGAAATGCCTGCACCTAAGACTGAAAAAGAAGTTCGAGGGTTTCTAGGTAGATTGAACTACATTTCATGGTTCATATCTCACCTTACTGCAACTTGTGAGCCTTTGTTCAAGCTGTTAAGAAAAGAACAAACGGTCAGGTGGAATGAAGACTGCCAGAAGGCTTTTGACAAAATCAAGGAATACTTGCAAGAGCCTTCAATCCTTATGCCTCCAGTTGAAGGAAGACCTCTAATCATGTACTTGACAGTATTAGAAGAGTCAATGGGGTGTGTGCTGGGCCAGCATGACGAGTCTGGTCAAAAAGAGTATGCAATATACTACCTAAGCAAAAAGTTTACCGACTGTGAACAACGTTATTCACTGCTCGAGAAAACTTGTTGTGCTTTAGCGTGGGCTGCTCGCCGACTAAGGCAGTATATGTTGACCCACACTACCTTGTTGATTTCAAAGATGGACCCAGTCAAGTACATATTTGAGAAGTCAGCACTTATCGGACGGGTTGCAAGATGGCAAATGATCCTCACAGAGTATGACATTCAATACACATCTCAGAAGGCCATCAAAGGCAGTGTGTTGTCTGATTATCTTGCTGAGCAACCCATTGATGATTACCAGCCTATGAGATTTGACTTCCCTGATGAAGACATCATGTTCATAAAAGCAAAAGATCATGAAGAGCCTGTTCACACTGAAGGGCCTGACCCGGAAGAAGAATGGACAATGATGTTTGATGGGGCTGTCAATATGAATGGTCGTGGTGTTGGTGCAATACTCATTACACCTAAAGGAGTTCACATGCCTTTCTCGGCAAAACTCACCTTTAACTGCACTAACAACGAAGCTGAATACGAAGCTTGTATTATGGGTCTTGAGGAAGCCATTGACCTCAGGATCAAGACTTTGACTGTGTTCGGAGATTCAGCTTTGGTAATTAATCAGACCAACGGCAAATGGTACACCCACCAAGATCATCTAATACCTTATCGGGATTATACAAGGAGGTTATTGACTTTCTTCACAACAGTCAAGCTTGAGTATATCCCTCGAGATGAAAATCAGTTTTCAGATGCTCTGGCTACCATTTCCTCCATGATCAAAGTTCAAGCTGCCAACTTTGTGCCTCGGATATCAGTGTCCAGACTTGACAGACCAGCATACGTGTTCTCAGCAGATGTTGTTAAAGATGATAAGCCTTGGTTCCATGACATTAAGTGTTTCTTGGAGGATCAGACATACCCACCTGGGGCATCTCCCAATGATAAGAAGACATTAAGAAGGCTTGCCGGTAGTTTCTTTCTGAATTCTGATGGTTCCTTGTACAAGAGAAACTTTGATATGGTACTTCTCAGATGCGTTGATAAGACAGAAGCGGACTTGTTGATGCACGAGGTGCACGAAAGATCTTTTGGTACCCATGCTGGAGGGCATGCAATGGCTAAAAAGTTGCTAAGATCAGGCTATTACTGGATCACAATGGATGCAGACTGTTGTGCTTATGCCAGAAAATGTCATAAATGCCAGATTTATGCGGATAAAGTGCATGTGCCTCCGAATCCTTTGAATGTGATGTCTTCACCCTGGCCCTTTGCCATGTGGGGCATTGATATGATTGGCAAGATTGAACCAACCGCTTCAAACGGCCACAGATTCATCCTGGTTGCTATTGACTATTTTACCAAGTGGGTTGAAGCGGCTTCTTATGCAAATGTTACAAGGCAAGTGGTAGCCCGATTTCTGAAGAGAGATATTGTAGCGGTAAAATCATGAGTGTAAGCTATTGATTAACTTCACTCAATATACACAGAGTCGCCACCACACTTTTATTTATTTCCAAATGGAAAAAGGAAAATGAACGAACAAAACCTTAACGAATCTCAAAAGCTAAAAAGCTCAAAGAATCAAACAGAGAATGGGTACGGGGATTGGTTACAAATCGGGAAGGTTTTAAGCACCCGACTTGTCCGTGGTACTCCACGGGAGCCCTTTGAAATGTTTACTGCATTTTTGGTCTGAAATTGGTTTGCTTGAAAAAAAAGATTGAGGAGATGAGAAGAAGAATGTTTTTTAAGATTTTGGTGTTTGAAGAGACGAACGTCTCATGCCTACGTACCCACAGAGTGCAATGCGAGATCAAAACCCCGTAGTTCGTGGTACAAATTGTGAAAAAGGCAAAGTGAGTTGAATTGATTTTAAAATGTAAAGATAAGTCGTCATCCTTTAGCGAATAATTCCGCTAGAAAAGATGAATCATATCTAAACATAAAAAATGGTTAAAAGAAAACGTGCACGAGGACACAAAAGCATTTGAATGAGTTTGAAAGTTTTTTTTAGGTTTTTTTGAGAAAGAAGTTTCGATATGCTTATGTGGTTTAGCATTTATTTAAGAAATGAAATGAAAAGGGTAAAAGCAATGACCTAAGTCAAGGTTTGATTGAGAAAAATGTTTGAAGTTTGAAAACAAAGAAGATTTGAAAATAGGAAGGAGATTTGAAAATTGAAGAAGATAGGAAGAGATGAAGGGACTATCCTAAAACTTGAAAATAAAAGCTAAGGAAGAAATGATCAAACCATATGGCATGCACTCTTCGAAACAATTGGATTTCCATCTTCATGAACAAGTAAACTTAATCGGAACCAAAGTCTTCAATCCATAACAAATGAGCAAAGGGATGATCCTCTGCAAGGCAAAGACCTGCATCTGAAAAAGGATAAACGAACCAGTGCGTGATCTTGTTTGTATGCGAAATGCAGATGAGATGCGAAAAATCTTAGGGTCAAAAATTAGGGTCTGACAGATGCCCCTATTTAAGTTTCTTCAATCCAGAGAAGATGAAGATTGAAATCTTCGTTTCGACAAGATGGAAGATACTTAAATATAAAAAAAAAAAACAATTTTTTGATCCTAAGATGCCAAAAACTGGAATGAAATGAAATGAGACAAAACGAATGATGTGAAATGATACGAAGATGATAGGGAAATGATATGAAGTATATGAAACAAATGAAACTGTTTATGAAAGCATATGAAAATATAAAATGCAGAGAAAATATGTGACAGCATATGAAATGTTATGAGAAAAATTATGAGATGATATGAAATGTATCCGTAACCAAATGAAATGCAGAGAAGCCCGTGAGGGACAAGACGACACATGAAATAAAAGGAACGCTGGGGATAAGGAGCATAAGACTCTGACTGGAAAAACAACATGCTAGAGACCAACACATGGCTCAGCCGAGGTGAAAATGTTCAAGAATGACAATTGGATAGGAAACATCACAACATCCAGGAATGGCACTGAATGAAGTGAGAAAAGTCCCGAAAAAGCTCATCAGAAGCATCCAAGAATGACATAACTGACTTTACTAGGAATATCCGAGAATGGCAATCGGAAAAGGGTAATCACAACATCTGAGGATAGCAATCAGACAGAAAGTGAATTACGACATTCAGGAACAGCACTGAATGAAATGGGAGAAAGTTCAGGAAAGCACATCAACTCAATGATGACTACAACATGAAAATCCGAGAATGGCAATCGGAAGGTAAGTGATCACAACATCTGAGAATGGCAATCAGATAAAAATGTGAATCACAACATTCAGGAAATGAACTGAATGAAATGGGAAAAATCAGGAAAACACATCAACTCAGTGATGATTCCAACATGAAAATCCGAGAACGGCAATCGGAAGGCAAGTGATCACAACATCTGAGAATGGCAATCAGATAACATGAATCACAACATTCAGGAAAAGAACTGAATGAGATGGAAAAAGGTCCGGGACAGTACATCAAATCAATGATGACTTCACTATGGACATCCGGGAATAGCAATCGGATAGGAAAATGATCACAACATCTGAGAATGGCAATCAGATAAAAATGTGAATCACAACATTCAGGAAATGAACTGAATGAGATGGAAAAAGGTCCAGGACAGTACATCAAATCAATGATGACTTCACTATGGACATCCGGGAATAGCAATCGGATAAAAAGGGTGTAATATTTGAGCGATAACAAGTATATGAAGAAATTCTGAAGAGACAGACAAATGCCAAGTAAATTAGACCTTGAACAAAAAGTAAGAAGCTGACAACAACAAGACTTTGAGAAATGCATATGAGGACTAAAACACTCAGTATGCAGACATTTACGAAAATGGGGACTAAACCACCCAAGGATACGCATAATGAGGACTAAAACACTCAACTATGAAACCGTAAACAAAACTGGGGAATAACACACCCGAGAAAACGCATAATGAGGACTAAAACACTCAAATATGAAACCGTAAACAAAACTGGGGAAAAACACACCCGAGAAAACACATAATGAGGCATAACACACTCAAATATGCAAACTTTTACTAGACTGGGGAATAACACACCCAAAGAGATAATATGAGAAAAATGATGACAACCAGTTTAGACTCTTAGAGGAGTGAAAGATGACAACCAGTTTATACTCTTAGAGGAGTAAAAAGATGACAACCAGTTTATACTCTTAGAGGAGTGAAAGATGACAACCAGTTTATACTCTTAGAGGAGTGAAAGATGACAACCAGTTTATACTCTTAGAGGAGTGAAAGATGACAACCAGTTTATACTCTTTAGAGGAGTGCAAAAGATGAAAGACTGATTCCTCAACACAGAAGTCACTGCCATTCTGCTCGAATATTAGAGATGTTACTACTGAACAAATCTCTGTCACACCAATAAACTGTATCAAGTTGAAAATCTTCTGAGAGAAGTCATGCAAAGCTGCTTGGGGATTCTTGAAGAAAATTGCCCCTAGTTCAATGACTGATGAAGATAAACTGATAATGGATTCAGTCCTTGATTACTGCTGGAGAAAATAATCACATCTTTGAAATAACTGCTGAGAAGATAAACTGTTCATGGCTTCAGTTCTTGAAATGACTGCTGAGAAAATAATCACGTCTTTGAGATAACTGTTGAGAAAAAACAAACTGATCATGGATTCAGTTCCTGAAATGAATGTTGAGAGAATAAAATGATCATAGCTTCAGCCCTTGAGAAAATGTTGAGAAAAGAAATCCAGTATACATCTTGCAGAGAATCTTCTGACTAACCCAATCTGAGAATAACTTGCACTGAGCAACACCTCTTGAAATAAAAGGAACTGAGAAAATCTTGCCCCTGATAAGATCACCGACCAAGTTTCTTAACTGTTTGAAAATTCCTTGATGAGGAAAGTTTATTTGCAAATAAAAATGTTTGTACAAACCTGGTAATTTTAATGCAAAATTCAATGCAAAGTTTGAAATCAAGAATCATTTTTGAATGAAATTTAATGATGTAAAGTAAATGAAAACTTGTCACAACACGGCGGTTGAGACAACATTGAAGATAAAGCAACAGCAAGAAAACAAAATGATTGGTAAAGAACTTGGGAGTCAGTTTACGCAACCTTGTTGTAGTATGCTTTTCAAAAGAAACCTAGATTCAATTAGGACTTTTGAAGGTTGTAACTTGGTCTGGTTCACGGTTTATGGAACAAAGGATATAGGCTCAAAGTTTATTTGTACCCAACCCAACTTCGTGATGAACTCCAGTCCTACATTCAATTAATTCAACCTATGCATTCAAGCTCCAAGCATTTGGGATTGCACAGATGAAGATGATTCGTAAGCCAAAGGATTTTGAGATAACAGTCACATCTTTCCTTTTGTTATTTCTAGTGAGGACTTTGGTCAACTCAACTTATTTTTGCTGAGGATTTTGATGACCTCTTGACGAATCTTTCTTTTTATTATCCCTAATTTTTGCCTGAACTGTGTTATTTGAACTTACTGCCAGCGGGATGCCCCAGTTTTTGCCTAAGTCTCCTTCATAAGTTTCGACTTAGCGGGCTTTAATTTTTTTCAATAATTTTTTAATATCATTTTTTTTAAAGATAATGACTGCACAGCTTAATGATTACGATGAACCATCATTGGCTTTTGAATTGAGAAACATCTTCAACACTTCTTGATGTGTGTGAAGGAGAACTTGAGATTGCAACCTTTATTTGAAAGGTATCTTGAATGATTCTTCTGTACTTGAATGCACATTCAAATTAATTGAGAACTACCCATCCCCGGGTTAAAATTGAGGGTTTTTTCGAATAGAAAGAAACTCCAACTTCAAGGCTCAAAGGGGTTGACAAGGGATTAACTTCCTTATTTCTCCAGTGTTTAGGATTTGAAACAATGCTTGTATATCATCAACCAAGTCTCAATTGAAAGCATACCAATCAACAGTTATGGGTATCTCGTTTTCATCATTCTCCCTCCAATCATTGTAAAAACTTTGAGAAAAGATAAATGAATTTGAAATGTAAAGCATAAAGATGCAAATAGTGAATGAAATTGAATCAAAACAAAGCAATGCTCATTTCATTAAAATCAACATGAAAGTACAAACAAGCTTAAAAGCAAACATCTTAATATGATTGAAGAAAAATTGCAAACATAAAGAAACAATGGCCTAGTGATCAATCAACAACAAGGATGAGTTGTCCCGTCTGATATTCTGGCCTTGAAGAAAATTGACAATTGAAGTCCTCTAGAAGATTCACTTCCCAAGCTTCGGCAAAGGATCGTTGATAACATTTGGATTAATGTCATTAAAGTAAAGGATGTTGTTCCTGATAAGTTCTTGCACTTTAGCCTTCAGTGCAAAGCAATGCTCTAAGTCATGACCAGTTCCACCTTGATGAAACTCACAGCGGAGATCCGATCTATAACCAACTGGAAGAGGATTTGGAACAGGAGGAGGAGGCCTAGTAGTAATTAAACCTTTCGCAATCAAAGAAGGAAACAATTCAGTATAAGACACCGGAATAGGATCAAAGTTTGGCCTATTGCGATACTGATTTTGTCCAGCAGCAGGAAGAGGAACCTGAGCTTGAGCTCGAATCTGAACTTGAGCTTGAGCTGGTCGAGCTTGAACTTGAGCTTGAGTTTGAGCAGGTTGGGTTTTAACAACAGGAGCAACTGCATCTACATATGGTGGAACATATCGTTGTTGCGGGTGATAAGGCCTCCTCTCAGTTGAAACAGCATAAGCATCACCATCTTTTCTCTTGTGAGGATTCCCAAAAGATTTTCTTGCAGCATTAGGAGCTTCAGAATTGGTAATCTTACCCTTCTTGATACCTTCCTCTAGTCTTTCTCCAATAGTGACTAGGTCAGAAAAACCAGATGAAACACTTCCTACCATTTTCTCCCAAAAGAACGGTTGAAGAGTGTCCATGAACAAACCAGTTAATTCCTTTTCAGGCAAAGGTGGCTCAACTTGAGTAGCTAGCTCTCTCCAACGCTGAGCATACTCTTTGAATGATTCTTTCTCTTTCTGTGACATATTTTGAAGTTGACGACGGTCAGGCGCCATGTCTAGATTGTACTTATACTGTCTTACAAAAGCATCAGATAAATCTTTCCAGCTTCGAATGTGACTCTTCTCAAGTCCAACATACCACTTCATAGAAGCACCACTCAAACTATCTTGAAAACAGTGAATAAGCAGCTTGTCATCCTTAGCATGCGCAGCCATTTTGCGACAATACATCAGCAGATGAATCTTTGGACAAGTATGACCATTGTATTTCTCAAATACAGGAACCTTGAACTTATCAGGAAGAACCAAGTCGGAAACCAAACACATGTCAATTGCAGCAGAACCAAAGACATCTTTTCCTTCTAGACCTCTTACCCTCTTCTCAAGAGTCAAGCATTGTTCTCTAACTTCATCCATATATCCAGGTTCACCCTGACTTTCAGCTTGTGGACCAGGAGCTTAGTACAAGAAAGGAGAATTCTGATAAGTAGTCTGAGCAGTAGCATGCACAACAGGTTGAGGTTCAGCAAAAGTCGGAACTGAAAAGCCTGGCACAACAGATGGACCACCCATTTGAGCAGTTGCAGAAACTGGCACATAATCCGGAGGTAACCCATATTCTGGCCAAGTAGAAGCTGGTTGTTGGACAACAGGAGAATCAACAACAGCAGTCAAAACTTCAGAGATAACAGTCCTTTGAGGTGGTTCACCTCGAGCAATCAGAACTTGCATCATTTCAGTGAGCTTGGTCATACCGGCCTTCAACTCATCAATTTCCATTCGAACTTCCATATTATGCTGTTCTTGGCGTTCCATTCTCAATCTAATAGCTCTTCGTCTGATAACAGCTCTAGTACCGTATCTATGGTGAGGAGTCAGCTTGACGGATCAACAGACAACTGAGGAAAGAAACAACCGGGATGAGTTCCCACACAACTCGGATGAACACAAGAATATGCGAGGATGCAATGATATGAAATGTTCACTTCCATTTTCAGAAAAACAACTCGATCATTGCAAACATGGTCAACATCGAGAATATGATCAGGAAATATCTTGACAAAAAGGAATACTTATTCTTTCCAATATTTGCAATAACCGGAATTGTCTTCCTTGAAGAATGGTTGTGATAATGATCATGATGAATATGTAGATGCAACAAACACAAACAAGATCACGCAAATCACATAGGTTCAAAGGTTCAGATCACGAGCATGGAGTCATGGTAATAGAACACCAACCCAAACAGGTATGTACTAAGGTTTGTCTTCATTGTACCTGCAAAAAACCAGAAGGGTGCTAACAGAGGTTCCCGGAGTTAACATCCATCTTTAGAATATCATCGGTACGTTGGATTACTCCCCAACCGATAACATTCTTAAAATAGACCTCGTCCGAGTGTAGTATCGCGTGACAACCACCTTAAGTTTACACTCAGATAGTTTCCGCACTACGTTCCTAAATTGGCTTAGATTGGTTAAGGGTTCTACGGTCCTCAGTATGACAAGCTCAAGGTCGGAAAATAATGCCACGTACGATTACTCGTCATGACATTGATAGTCCAAGAGAGCCTAACCGAGTGGAGATTATCAAATTGATATTGCTTTGGACTACTCCATCGCATATCGCTTCGAATATCGCCGTCCTATCATAAGTGTCACTCAGATCCGGGTTAGGATCTATCTCACAGAGAATCACCAAAACCAGAACAGAACAAACAAGTAACAAGCAAATCAAACTAAAACAGTAAACAAATCAAAGTAGGCCGAATCCACTTAGAGATTGACTCCCCAGCAGAGTCGCCACTTTTCTGTAGCGGTAAAATCATGAGTGTAAGCTATTGATTAACTTCACTCAATATACACAGAGTCGCCACCGCACTTTTATTTATTTCCAAATGGAAAAAGGAAAATGAACGAACAAAACCTTAACGAATCTCAAAAGCTAAAAAGCTCAAAGAATCAAACAGAGAATGGGTACGGGGATTGGTTACAAATCGGGAAGGTTTTAAGCACCCGACTTGTCCGTGGTACTCCACGGGAGCCCTTTGAAATGTTTACTGCATTTTTGGTCTGAAATTGGTTTGCTTGAAAAAAAAGATTGAGGAGATGAGAAGAAGAATGTTTTTTAAGATTTTGGTGTTTGAAGAGACGAACGTCTCATGCCTACGTACCCACAGAGTGCAATGCGAGATCAAAACCCCGTAGTTCGTGGTACAAATTGTGAAAAAGGCAAAGTGAGTTGAATTGATTTTAAAATGTAAAGATAAGTCGTCATCCTTTAGCGAATAATTCCGCTAGAAAAGATGAATCATATCTAAACATAAAAAATGGTTAAAAGAAAACGTGCACGAGGACACAAAAGCATTTGAATGAGTTTGAAAGTTTTTTTTAGGTTTTTTTGAGAAAGAAGTTTCGATATGCTTATGTGGTTTAGCATTTATTTAAGAAATGAAATGAAAAGGGTAAAAGCAATGACCTAAGTCAAGGTTTGATTGAGAAAAATGTTTGAAGTTTGAAAACAAAGAAGATTTGAAAATAGGAAGGAGATTTGAAAATTGAAGAAGATAGGAAGAGATGAAGGGACTATCCTAAAACTTGAAAATAAAAGCTAAGGAAGAAATGATCAAACCATATGGCATGCACTCTTCGAAACAATTGGATTTCCATCTTCATGAACAAGTAAACTTAATCGGAACCAAAGTCTTCAATCCATAACAAATGAGCAAAGGGATGATCCTCTGCAAGGTAAAGACCTGCATCTGAAAAAGGATAAACGAACCAGTGCGTGATCTTGTTTGTATGCGAAATGTAGATGAGATGCGAAAAATCTTAGGGTCAAAAATTAGGGTCTGACAGATATCATCTGTCGGTATGGAGTTCCCGAACGAATCATTACTGATAATGGTTCCAACTTGAATAACAAAATGATGGCAGAACTGTGTCGGGACTTCAAGATCCAGCACCACAATTCTTCTCCTTATAGGCCAAAGATGAACGGCGCTGTAGAGGCAGCTAACAAGAATATCAAGAAAATTGTACAGAAGATGGTGGTCACCTACAAGGACTGGCATGAAATGCTACCGTTTGCCTTACATGGATATCGTACGTCAATCAGAACATCCACTGGGGCAACACCATATCAGCTTGTTTATGGTATGGAGGCAGTCCTACCTGTTGAAGTTGAATTACCCTCCCTGCGGGTATTGATGGATGTTAAACTGAATGAAGCAGAATGGGTCCGATCCCGATACGAACAACTGAGTCTGATCGAAGAAAAGTGATTAGCTGCAATCTGTCATGGGCAGTTATATCAGAAGAGAATGAAGAAAGCCTTCGATCAGAAAGTCAGGCTCCGAGAGTACCAAGTAGGAGATCTTGTGCTGAAAAGACTCCTCCCTCCTCATACAGACCACAGGGGCAAGTGGACTCCGAATTATGATGGTCCGTTCATAGTAAGGAAAGTTTTCTCAGGTGGAGCTCTGATGCTCAGTACTATGGATGGAGAAGATTTCCTGTCCCCTGTGAATTCAGATGCAGTTAAAAAATACTTCGCATAAAAATGACCCGCTGGACATAAAAACAGAATGTAAGTCCAGGCAAAAATAGGGCATCCCGGCGAGTCAAAAACAGAATAAAAGACTCGGGCAAAAATAAGGGAAAATAAATAAAAAATGTGTACACCCGCTGAGTTGAAAAGCCGCCTTGGACAACTCAGGCAAAAATGGGTATCCCGGTGGATTGAAAACCCGAAAGGGCGATCCACGCAAAATAAGGGAACAAGCGAACAACTGCATTCTGAATTCATCTATATCACTTACAACCTGGCAAGCTCCGAAAGGTTCGAGCGTCGGTCAGAATCAGCCTTCTTCAGAAAGCAAGATGAAAAGAACGTCAATGTCATACGAGTCATAGCAAAGAGGGAAGCTCCTTGAAGCGTCATCAACATTGCCATTGTCTTTTGGTTTCTCAATTTGTAACGATCTCCTCATTTCAGGGGATCCGTTTCTTTGACTGTACTGGCCAATTCAGGGCACTCAAAATTAATAAAATCAGATTTTCAGTCATGTTTCGTCTGGTACATTTTTATTTCCGTTTGCAAAAATGTCCGATGTCTTTAAGATATTGATTCGCATAAATACAGATGTTTCCTTTCTAAAGAATACATACTTACAGGAAATGTAGTTGCTCCTAGGATTGCCTAAAATCTTATAAGGGAATCCAATAAGGGATACCTCGAGATACTTGTGCGTTTCTTTGTCTTTACAGGATTGCAGGTGTTCAGAGCACAGCATGGAGCATGAAGGCTTCTCCCCAGCAAGCTGTCTAATCATTATCTACTCAGCCTATCTCCCGACTAGCACCGGAGGTGTTTTCTCCCCAGTTGAGTTGCCAGTCATCATTCCTCCTCAGCCAAGTGCAAAAGACCGGAAACCATCTCCCCATAGAGTTGCAGCCTCTATCCAGAAGAGCAACGCCTGAAGATCTCACAACAGGGTGACGAAAGCTTCTACAAACCCCAGCTGGGACCCTCATTACTAAGAAGGATCTATCAATGATCTATTGCCCCAAGCAGGGTCATATATGCCAGATCTACCAATGATCCTATCCCCAGCTGGGATACCCACTTCAAGCAGATCAGCCAGAGATCTCCACGGCAGCGGGACCCGGATCCCGGATCGGTATATTTGCATAATCATAGCATTCACATCATATTTTCCCCACAGAGCATAGCATTCCGTCTAATACGGAGCATTACGGCAAAAATCAAACATATTGCATAATCACAAGCCATGAGTCGAACTGAACACTTGTAAATACTGACAACCCATCAGACAATATACAGAATACTTCCCCAATTCCTCACCAGAGGGCCAAAACATTTCCCTTACAGATACACACTCCTTTTGGCACTCGTCCGTGTCATCATTCCCCAGTAAAGTCGCCCGAGCATTCTTTACAAACAAACGACTCATATATTACAAATGCTTCCCGACACTCGTCTGTGTCATATCCCCAGCAGAAAGCCAAAGCGTCCCCTTTTCACTCGCAACATATGTGTACATATCTATACAATTCCCTGACACCCGTCGGTGTCACCCCCCAGCATAGTTGCCTAAACGCTCTGGAAATCAAATACCTGTCTATAATACACTTTTTCTGGCACCCGTCCGTGTCATGCTTTCCCTAGCAAGTTGAGTACTCGACTGTGTCTCATTCATACCTCTTTACTCATACAGATACTCGTCCGTATCCTGTATATGCCACTTATATCCTCTCAGATCCAACACTCTTCCGTGTTCTTTGTTAACTAGTTGGTACTCGTCCGTATCATCATCTCTGAACATGCGTCAAGCGTTTGTTTCTACTGATACTCGTCCGTATCATAATCTTAAGGATGCTCGTCCGCATCTTTAATCTATACACCGTGTCAAACACTTATGTCTTCTTGAATTTAGACACTCGTCTGTGTCTACTATTCCCCAGAAGAGTCCTAGCAAATCCCAATGAATTATTTCCTTTCTATCTGACATTCGTCCTATGTCATGATACCTTTCGGCAGCCGTACCCTGCCAGGTGATCGTTCTTCACCTTTTCGACGATCGTCCTTCATCACCCCCAGTGGAGTCTCTATTCATTAGAACCCCTTTCTATCCGACATTCGTCCTATGTCGTGACTTTTTTAGCAGTTGTCCCCTGCTAGGTGATCGTCCTTCACCTCCTGATGATTGTCCTTCACCATTTTATCCGATGGCCGTCCCCATCGTTGATCTTTTTATCTGACATTCGCCCTATGTCATGATACCTTCAGAGCAGCCGTACCCTGTTAGGTGATCGTCCTTCACCTCTTGATGATCGTCATTCATCATGCTCATCCGATGGCCGTCCCCATCGTCGACCTTTTTATCCGGCATTCGTCCTATGTCGCGATACTTTTTGGCAACCGTACCTTGCTAGGTGATCGTCCTTCACCTTAGATGACCGTCCCTCATCTTATCCCCAACAAAGCAGCCGTCCCCTGCTAGGTGATCGTCCTTCACCTTTGATGACCGTTCCTCATCATTTATTTCTTCAACCCGGTGGGCGTCCCCATCATTTACCTTTAATCCCCAGAGAGTCTCGTTTCTTTTCCTGATGGCCGTCCCCATCATGATCTCTTACATCCCCAGCTTGTCGGCCGTCCCCGTCATTGCTTTATTTCCCGCATCTTTCCCCAGCTTGTCGGTCGTCCCCGTCATTACTTCATCCCCAACAGTCGTCCTCTGCTCGACGATCGTTCTCCGTCACCCGCACTTTATAATATACTTTATTTTCCTTTTACAATCTATATCCCTTTTCTTCTTCATTTTGTGAGTGCAAATTTTGGACTGTCTTTGGTATTCAACCACAAGTTATCTTGTTTGCCTGTTAAGCCGCCGCTTACATCCTACACATCTAACTCATGTTTGAATAAGGGCAGCTGTAAACACCCCAAATTTGCCCTCACCCATTCACACCATGGCTTTTGATCTTTTCATATGCATAAAGTCAATCATAGCACCTCATATTGCATATTTGCTTCACTGCATTGATTCAAAGTCATCTGCATCTAGGGTTTGTGATTTGAGCTCTTCCTGAGCCATTTGAGCCACTCCAAAGGTCCTCAATCACTTCAAAGGGGTCCATGTATGTTCAAACATCATATCATATCCTCACCAAGTCAAGAAAGTCAAAGAATCACAAGAACTGAGAAAGGCATGGAAGCAGAGCCAGGTTTTACTGCACAGATGACCTAAAATTAGGGTTTTGGTTTCAAAGGCCATAACTCCAAATTTTTTGGTCATTCTTGTTTCTATTGGTCTCTATATGATATGAGTATCATGCATATCAATTTTCATGAAGAAATTCCATGGGGAAGGCATCTGATCAAGGGATGACTTCTTGAGCAAGTCAGTGCAAAATCAGGGCATCTGAGGCCCCCAATGACCCAACCAAAGGGTGTTCTCCATCATTTGGAATGTGTATGATCTTCATTTGATCATAGAAGATGTTATAAGTTCACAAAATTGAAGAATTTCAAGCCATTTGCAAAGTTGCCTTTTTGGGAAAGTGACTTGTAATGAAAACTTGCCATTTTGGGAAAGTTTTTCAACCTTCTCTTTTTGATTCAAAAATGCTTCAAATGAGAAAACTTTGGTCATGAAAGTTGTAGAATGGATCCTCCCATTTTCAAAAAGTACAAGAACTCATTCTAATTCATTTTGGATCAAAAGTTATGGCCTTGCAAAGTTGGATAAAATCATTGAAATGTCACTTTTGCACAAAATGGAAAACTTGCAAATTCTCATGACAAGCCTTTATGTGACTTCAATGTGACCTCTAATTATCATACAAACACAATGCATGACCTAAAATTCAGTTTGGCCCAAGGAATTTCCCACTTTCATGTCTTAATTTTCAAATAACCATAAGTCATTTTCCATAAAAGTGCAAAAGGGGGGATTCTTGCAAAATGATTCCCAAAGGTTTGTATGATCTCTAGCTAGTCTCAAAACATTTCCATGACCTCATGAGACATCTCACACCAAAATTCAGCAAGAAACATCACATGTTCATGACCAAAAACCACAAAGTGTGACAAGTTGCCAAAAATGCAAAACTCATGATATCTTGTGATCCAAGTGCTGCAGTCCTCCATGAATCATCCAAGGGTCTTCCTTGACTCAAGCTGAGGCAAGACAAGCCCTAAGATTTCCTCTGCCATAGCCCATACCCATAGTACACACTCCTTGACTTTTTGGCCAATCACCCCATACCATTCCCACAGTACATGTCACTTCCTCAGACCTCTTCCAATAGTCTAGGGATGTGTTATGGAACATAAAGCAAGCAATACACAAGCCTGAAACTACACACAAGCCAGCCCTCACAAAATCTGTCAAAAACTCCTCTTCTTCGAATCTCTACACACAGCCATCAAACCTCATTTCTTTCTTCACCAGTGAATCATACACCTTCCATGGAACCAAAATCCACCATTGGAACAACTTGAAACCTCACATATCCCAACTGTGAAACCTGCCATATCAGAACACAAACTCACAAATCAGCCACCAACAAGAGGTTTGAAGCATCCCATTGAGCTCAGGAGGTTCAGGGGAGACACTTTGCATAAGAGAAGGGTCAGGAAAGCTCATCTTCACAGTTCTTCACCTCAGGTAGCTCCAAATTTCCAACTTTTCAGAGCTTGCTTTTTTTGTTACAAAATGAAAATGCACATCATGGGGATCACTCTGGTGTTTTTAGATTTGAAAATGGTGTGAAAACAAGCATTTTATGTCTCTCTGAAATTTTGCCCGTGAAAGTGTTTGGCTTCGATTCTCTTTGCTCATGCTTGATAAATGATGTTTGATGATGGATTTAGGTTTAGTTTGGATAGGAGAACGTTTCTGGGCAGTTAATTTAGGTTGGGGAGGCCTGTAGAGAGAGCTAGGGTTTTTGGTTCGCCGGAGAAGACGACCAGAACACTGTTTCGACCGTCTGAGTTTGATTAGCCCTAATTAGGTTTAATAGGTGTAATTAAGGGAGTTTGAATATAGGCTGTGCGATTGGTTGTTCCCGCGTGTGTTGGATGGCTGAGATTTCATGATTAGCCCTAATCAGTGTTTATTTAACTTAACCTAGGTTTAATTAATTATTAAATAAATATTAGCTAGGCTTGAACCTGGGCCGTAGGATTGCGCGCCAAGTCAACCCTCACAAACCCAGATCAAATCCTGGCCTCTCCTTTAGATTACTTTCTATTATTTTTATTTTATTTCATTTCTTTTTCATTTTATTTGCACAAATTATTTAAAATAGCAAATCACATTTAAAAATTCTGAAAAATTTTGTCAAACATTTCATTAATTTTTAGAACCCAAAAATATTTTTATTTTTATTTTTTGCATTAAAAATCATTTTTAAATCATTTAAATGTTTATTTTTAATTAGTTAATGAAAATTAATTAATTAAAAATATTTTTAGGTATTTAAAAATCCCAAAAAAATTCACATTGCATTTTAAAACATTTAGAGTGAGCTTGCTCATTCATGTTCATCTCTTACTTTCTTTCTTCAGGCAACTTGTCTTCTTAAGTGAAGCAAGTTGTCTTGCCTCTCTTTGCTTCTTCCTCCTTTCATCTGCTCCTCTCCTTGGTGGTTCTTTGAAGATATTTCTCTCTTAAGCCCCACAAACCCTAGGATCTCCAAGTATGATAACAATTAGGGTGTGATTAGTCCCCCATTTAGTTTTACCTTTGTGTCATCTTTGAGTCTTCTCTCCTCATCTCATAATCAAGGACTAAACCCTAAAGGTTTTAAGGCTTTATGGTTAAGCTTATGCCTACATCCTTCTATTAGGATGGAGTGTATAACTTTAATCCTAAGTGTTAAACCCTTAATGTGTTTAAATCCTTTAATCAACTCATCTAATAATCATCAAGACATCAAGCTTGTAACTTGGGCCTTGCATTAGGGTTCTAATTCTTCCTTAATTGGTTAAGAAGGACTAACCCTAGTGTTAATGGACAAGTGCCCCTCAAGTTGTCTTACAAACCCTAAAAATAATTTCTTCATCTTATCATTAACTAAAACCCACTTTAATAAAGGCTTTGTTTTGTCATGAGGTTAATCCCTAATCATGGATTAAGTTGAGGAGTCTTTCTCAGCTTAAATGCTCTCATCTATTATCCTTCTATTAGGATGGTGTAATGAGTCCATTAAATCCTTGATTATAGCTTAAACTCATTACTTAACACTAAACAAAAACTCCAAAAACATCTAAATAATCACAAGTAGGTTAATGATCTTAATCCTACATCATGGCGATTAAGTGTGAGGTGCTTACTTCACACTTAAGGTATTCTCATTACCCCTAATCAGGGGGAAGATGTGATGAGTTTACTAACCCTTGGTTTAGGCTTAAGCTCATTAACTTATGACAAATCCAAAAGCAATAAAAGATTAAAAACACAAAAACAAACAATAATCGTCTCCTCCGGGATTCTTTTCTCATCTCATTCACTCACAAACGAGAACTCGCTTCTTCCGTCTAATGCAAGACAGTTTGCACCTGAGCCAGACAGGTCATACACTTGTACATAGATAAGTAAGCAGTTCACTAATCAATTCATCTTTCAGTCTCTTTGAGTCAAACTACGGTGTTCTGACTTCCTCATTGCACGAGAGGATACGTAGGCATAACTTAATAGTTATCGAACAAAAGTCTCTGTATATTCCCCCTCCTTCAGTATCATTCTTTTAGCCTCATTATCTTGAGCATTTCATTCTTGTTTTTACACTGACACTTCTCTTATACACTTCACATTTATTTTACACTGACACTTGCATTCTTTCCAGCTTTGATACACGAATTGCACTGACACTACCCCTTTAAAACACAAATCTTTCAAGCGTGGATCCCATCGAGTACGGCAGACAATCTGGGTGTTAATACCTTCCCAGGTTGTAACCAACCCCCTTTCTCAGTCTCTCTGGTTCGCAACCGTCTTATCTATATCTTTTCTTAGGTCTATGCAACATTACCTTTCCTTCGGGATAAAAATGCCTAGCTGGCGACTCTATTCATTTCTCTATCTTTCGCCGACCGTTCGCGTCTGTACCCTTTCTGACCAGGTGTCATTTGGTGGGAGCGACAGTTACGAACTATGATTCCATTTTCGTCAAGTTTGTTCTTTAACACCGATCTTGTGCCTATGATATGTTTGTTGTCCGGTCTTGGTACAAGAGTCCAAACTTGGTTCCTTTCGAATTGGTTGAGTTCTTCTTGCATAGCTATTATCCATTGATCGTCGCCTAAGGCTTCATCGATTTTTGTTGGTTCAATTTGAGATACGAACGCCATGTTGAGACAAGCATCCTTGAGATTAAGTCGAGTTGGAACGCCTTGGCTAATATCACCAATAACTTTATCTATCGGGTGATCTCTATGAGTTCTCCATTCTTTAGGAAGATCTTGATGTTCTTCAATAGTTGGTGAGTCATCTTCTTGTGATATTGCTTGTTCTTTTGATGTCTCCTTTTGTTGTTGTGATAGATCTACTACATCATCATCATCATCCACAATAATATTATCCTCTTTCGAGGGGTTAGTCTCATCAAACGAAACATGTATAGATTCTTCAATGGTAAGTGTTCGTTTATTGAAAATTCTAAAGCTTTACTTGAGAGAGAATAACCAAGAAATATACCTTCATCGGATTTCTCATCAAACTTACCAAGTTTGTCCTTGCCGTTGTTGAGAACGAAGCATTTGCATCCGAATATGTGGAAGAAAGATATGTTGGGTTTCCTTTCCTTGAACAACTCATATGGAGTCTTCTTGAGAATAGGTCGAATATTGACACGGTTACTTACAAAGCAAGTCGTGCTAACCGCATCTGCCCAAAAATATTTAGGAAGATTTGAGTCGCTAAGCGTTGTCCTTGCAAGTTCCATTAATGCCCTATTCTTCCTCTCTACGACACCATTTTGTTGAGGAGTCCTTGGTGCGGAAATATTGTGAGAGATTCCACGCTCTTCACAAAAATCTTCAAATGATGAATTTTGAAATTCGCCACCATGGTCGCTTCTTATGGAAACTATTGAGAGTGACTTCTCGTTTTGAATTTGCTTGGCATACTTCTTGAATGCTTTAAAGGCATCGCTTTTCTGCACTAAAAACAAAGTCCAAGTGTATCTAGAAAAATCATCAACAATAACTAAGGCAAAAAAGTTACCTCTGAAGCTTTTTGTCCTTGATTGACCGAAGAGATCCATATGTAACAATTGTAGTGGTCTTGAAGTAGATATCACTTTCTTGGTCTTGAAGGATGTTTTGGTTTGCTTCCCCTTTTGACATGCGTCACAAAGCTTATCCTTGATAAACTTTATCTTCGGAAGACTAACAACTAGATCATGCTTTATTAATTTATTTAAATGCTCCATGTGAATGTGAGCAATCCTCTTATGCCAAAGCCATGCCTCGTTGTTGTTTGCCATTAAGCACTTCACCTTCAAGGAAGAGTCATCAAAATAAATCATGAAAATTTTATTAAATCGTTTACCTTTTAGCAAGAGTTCATGAGTGACTTCGTGTTCTATCAAGCATTCCTCCTTTGTGAAGTTGATTCGGAACCCTTTGTCACACAATTGACTTATGCTAAGAAGGTTGTGTTTAAGGCCTTCCACATAAAGGACGTCTTTGATGATTGTATGAGGAGATGCACCAATGGTTCCAACTCCATGAATCCTTCCTTTATTATCATCACCGTAAGTAACGTATGCTTTGGCCTTAAGTGTTAGACTTGAAAATTTGTTGATATCGCCCGTCATATGCTTTGAACAACCGCTATCGAGATACCATTGAGTAGAAGTTGTTTTCAAGCATACCTACAAAACAAAGTCAAGTATTGTTAGGTATCCAAATTTCTTTGGGTCCTTGATAGTTAGTACCATTTTCAACCCACACATAATGCCCTTTAGCAACACCAATGTTGCGCACATAGCAAGCATTAGGTGTATGGCCTTTGATTCCACAATAAAAACAAGTAGGTTGAAATTGACTTTTAAATCTAGGAACATATTTTTTTTTCTTAAAGATTATTTTCTTTTTATGACTTTGATGCATAGTTTTAGAATTGTTAGTCTTTTCTTTAACAATTTGTTCACTAGCTTTTACGAAAATGGTTTCACTTGTGCTTGGTTTGGAAAACTTAGAATATCCTAAGCCACTTTTATCATTTGGATATCTTTGGTGCCTAAGAATTTCCTCCAAGCCAAATTGAACTTTTTCATATCTTTCTAAAACTCTTTTAAGTTGAACAATTTGAAAAGATAATGACTCACAATTTTTGCATGCAAGGCTTTGTTTTTCATCCATTTTCTTTTGTTTTTCATTTTCAATGTACTTTTCAAAAGATGCATTTTGTTCTTCTAAAGATAATATTCTTTTCTTTTGGGATGAAATATTTTTGTACAAAGTCTTGCATTCTTTTAGAAGTTCATCTATGACTTCTTGTGCATCATTTTCATAAATTTAAAAGTTGCTACTAACCTCGTCATTTTCTTCATCGGAGTGATGTGACGCCATTAACACCATATTTGCACATTCGTCGCTTTCCGATTCCGATGAGGAACTAACTTCATTTTCATCCCAAGCAACATAAGCCTTTTTATTTTTGAAGTCCTTCTTGCCTTTGAATCCTCCTTTCTTTGCAAGTCTTGGACAATCCGGTTTTATGTGACCTTGCTTCCCACATTCATAACATGTAACTTCTTGAATCGATGTGGATGCATCCTTCTTCCTGAAATGTTTATTCTTTTTAGGAAAAGAGGAATTATTATTTTTGTTAAAAAACTTACCAAGCTTCTTAACAATAAGCATGAAGTTCTCATCTTCGGAAATCTCGTCATCTTTATCATCCTTCGTGTCAATCTTCAAAGTAATTCCTTTGGACTTTTTCTCTTGACTTTCGTGCTTCTCGAGCCTTCCAAGTTCCAATTCGTGCTCTTGAAGTTTGCCGAATAGAGATGCGGATGTCATCGTTGAGAGACTCTTCTTCTCCGAAATAGCGGTCACCTTCGGTTGCCATTCCCTTGTCAAGGACCTTAGGACTTTCAAATTGAGATCGTCGTTGGTGAAGGTCTTTCCGAGTGCAATCAAGTGGTTTGTTAGATTAACAAATCTTTTTTGTAAGGCAACAATAGATTCTCCGGGCTGCATATGGAACATTTCATATTCTTGACTTAACGTGTTAAGCCTTGATCTTTTTACTTCTGTTGTTCCTTCATTTGTTTCTACCAAAGTATCCCAAATCTCCTTAGCCGATTTGCATTGTGATACACAGAAGAATTCGTCCATACTAAGAGCGCTTTGGAGTATGTTGATTGCCTTCTTCTCATTTAGGATCTTCTTTTTATCATCTTCATCATGCATATTCTTCAACTTTGCGGTTCCAACGCCGTTGATCACATTAACAGGATTATGCGGACCTTCTTCGATTGCTTCCCATATGCCTTCTCCTTGGGCTTCAAAATCTTCCCTCATTCTGATTTTCCAAAAATCAAAGTATTCGCCGGAGAAGAGCGGAGGCTTGTTGCTACTTCCACCATCTTTGAAAACAGGATTCGAGTTTGCGGAAGCCATAGGATCTTGTAGGAACAGGTTACCTAAACCTGCTCTGATGCCAATTGTAAGATCAAAGTGCGCCTAAGAGGGGGGGGGGGTGAATTAGGTGTTATCAAATTTTTCGATTATTTTTCTTCGATGGATGGATTTTTCTTTTTATGGTTTATGGAATGAAAACGGTAAAGCAGGAAATAAAAAATGACACAGAGGTTTATCCTGGTTCCCTTCACAATCCGAAGGTACATCCAGTCCCCTTTCAACATGAAAGAGATTTCCACTAGTTTTTTAGGACAATACAACCTATCACACCTTCAATGGTGATGCCTACTTTCTAACAAACTAAACAATCAAGTGTGCAAGAACAATCCTCTTGCAACACTTACCCTTATGTCCAAACAATCCCTGAAACACAAGTCACAAATAGAAAACTTTCTATAATTTTTGTTTGAGTGAGTAATGCAAAGATTGGTATCAATAAAATTTGATCTTCTCCTATATTCAAAATTCACTACTCAAAACTCAACACAAGTGTTCAAATGGAAATATGAAATATGATGAACTTATGAACACTTTTAGAAGTATGAAAAATATTTGAATTTAGTGATTTTGATTTTGTGATAATATTTGAAAATTTCTTGGAGGTGTTTATGAATTTGAAAAATTAAGAATTTATAATAGTCATAACACCTATTCAAAAAGGTATGAGAATTTTTGAAATAAATTCTTGAAAAGGTATAAAAATATTATGAAATAAATTTATGAAGAGGTATAACACTTAACAAAATATTTGAATTGAAGAGAAACAATTTTTCAAAAATCCTTCAGTGTTAACCGGTTAACCATATGGGTTAATCGGTTAACGCGTTGAAACGTTACCACAGAATTGAAAAATTGGGACCGTTAACCGGTTAAACCATATGGTTAACCGGTTAACACTGTTAAAACTCAGAAAAATATTTCAGTTTTAAGTGTTAAACCAGTTCCGATTATTTTCAAAAGGTGCATATGCATTGAATTAACATGATAAAATATTTTGAACACTTGTATATCATTCTAAGGAGTGAGTTTTGATATACCTAAGTCTTGTGTCCAAGTTTTGAAAAATGTTGCACAATAGCTTGATTCGAACGGTAGCATTCCATTGATGATGCATAGCCATGATCTTGATCTTTGTTGTCATCTCGATTTTTTGCAATATGGAATGAGCTTGAATAATGTTGACGTTATCAAAACATTGAGCATGAAGTATGCTTCTACACATTTCACAACAGTAGGAAAAGGGAAACCACCATGTCTGACCAACTTTTGTGAGGTAAAAGATGATTATATGTATGATACTTTCCACCACAATTGTCCGATTGTGATTATATGTTATGTAGCATGCTACCTATCATAACGATTACTTCAAACAATCGGTGTGGTATTCTTTAATGTATAACATTTAACAACGATTGTTCTAAATAACTGTTATGATATATACGCTGAGTTTATGATAAATTATGTGGAATGCTTATTTCCCCAATGCTCAATAAACATATAACCTTTCAATTTGATCCAGAATATTATAATATGACAAATTAAGTTATATTAGAATAACAAGGTACACGTTCAATGCTAGACAATAATTCTTCAGCCCTTTATCTGTATTTCGCTCTTTAACCTTTAGAACTTGGTTAAATGCTCCTAGTTATTCAACCTTATTTTCCTTCACCTCTAATTCATATTTCAAAATTTTATTTACTTTGTAAACAAAACTAGAGGTGGAGAAAGAGGTGGTTGAGAAACTAGAAACATTAAGCCAAGTTCTAACGGTTAAACAACAAAATACAGATAACGGCCTAAAAAATTCTTATCTATAATTGAATGAGTTACTTGTTTTCTAATATAACTTTATCCATTATATTAAAATTTTCTAATTCAATCTGAAAAGTTATATATTTGGTAAGGGTTGGAAAAACACTAAAACCACATAAGATATAATAAAATCATTTTTTAAACAAACATTAACAACAAACTTTAAACAACATATAAGATACAACAAACAACTCTTATAAAAAAATCATCAACACATAACATAAAATATATACAACATACAACTTTTATTAATAACAACAATAACATATCAACTCATAGAATTTTTCAGAAACGTATATGTCCCATAATGGTATCCAAAAAGAAAGGAGGATGAAGCTGAAGTGAGAGCTGAAAATTAACTTATGTTAATTTTGAATGAATGCCATTCTTGGTCTTTCACACAAATAGTAAATAATGTAAATACAAGCTTAAAGTTTAAACATTATGAAACAATCTATTAAAATGTAAATAATGAAACATAAATAGATTTTGAAACATAAACTATTGTGAAGACGAACCTGTAAGGAATCCATTATCTAAGATTTGATGCAACAAAGGTAACCCTTCGAAGAAGACGAGTTCCCTGCATAAGTTTGGGGTTTCCATATGAGAGAGATGAGTGACACATATGTTAGGGGTTTGTTTTGATTAAGAGAGTGAAATAGGTGTTAGGATTTTGTTTTGAGAGAGACAGTTGTTATGTACAAGTTCAGACTCAATGTGTCTTGAAAAATGGAAAATTATTAGTGTTGGGATTCGAACCCTTTCACTCCAAGTACATCTCACTATAGTTGTTAACTATGACCGTAGTGAAATGTCTTTTAATAATTACCAGAAGAAGAAAAAAACTCCAAAAAAATAGTCATTACCACGGTTAATAGGAAGGTTATTGTAATAAGGTGTTACAAAAGGTTTATTTTGTAGTAGTGCTTCTACCATTTAATAAATATAAAATTAAATGGCATCAACACAAAATTAATGAACAATGGGTCTTTGCCAATTGGAAATACTTCGCTAAATCTGAGTGTCATAAATGGACACATTGTAGTCAACATGTCTTACTTGATGTTGTGATGCCAACCGAATCTATACCAAATATTAATTATATGGCTTAATTCAGATAAGTTACAATTGGATTTGTCTTTGAAGATATATATATATATATATATATATATATATATATATATATGTATATATATATATATATATATATATATATATATATATATATATGACCCTGTTCACACGTGATTTTCGCGCGAACAATCGTTGACCTTCTGTCGAAGGTTTACTTGTGAGATCGGCCACACAAATCTTAGTACTACTTTGTAGTGTAGAGTTTACGTAGATATTCGTAACGTGGGATGCTAGAATGGCGTTCGTTATGTAAGGATAGAATGACTTGATAAAATTTAAAATACTTGGTAATGTAAAAACTAGAAAATGGAAAACATAATATACATAAATGACTTGATAATTAGATATACTTAAAAAAACACTTGGACGCTATCATACATTTCTGTAAGACTGACTCGTTTCTCATTAATGCTTGGTACTTTGAGTATTTTGCTCATACAATGTTCAGAAAATGTGACCTTTAGAAATGGCTCAAAATTACACTTATATAGGACACAAAGTAATTGCCTTGTCTATTGTCGTCGAATCTGAGTGTGACATGTGTCACCCATTACTTTGTAACTGTCAACATATTCTCCCACTATCTTTGGCTTCTCCCCTGGATCTGTGAATCATCGAAGGGCTTCGATGGGTTATCACTTGGCCTGCCCATCGACACTCCCTTTTTTTCGTCGATCAAAACCTCTTTTACTCCCTTACATGCTTCGTTGAAATTCCTTTCGATTGAGAAACTTGGCTTTTGGTTCTCTTTAGCCAGGATTTCAACATCACTTTGGTGTTGATCCTGTCACACAAACGTTTTGCCTTCTATTGGATTTGAAGTGTCTGGTCACCTCAATCATGATGATGTTTTTCGGCGCCACAACTTCCAAGGAAACCTATGATGACCACTAGGCCTAGATCGTGGGTTTCCTAATAACTCCCATCAATTTGCAAATTTTATGCAGGATTACCGACTTTCCTCTTGAGGTGCATATATTATCTATAAATAGGCATCTTAACACTAGAAACAGCTCTTTCGAGTTCTCTCTTGCCTTCACAAAGTTCTTCTTCTTCAACGAATCGCGCAACTCCATTCTTGCATTTTTGTAACAATGGTCACTCACATTGGTTCTGCAACCTTCTTCACTAGTGCCAACCCATTTGCCTATGTTCTTTCTAATAAGGAAGCCCAACATCCACTCCCTCATCCATCATCAAGTGATGCTACTGTAATGGCTGCTTGGCAATGCCAGATGGTGGTCTCTTTCGCGATTGGGAATAAACTCCATGTTTTCCATAAACCACTTCCTGAAACAACAACTCAACTCCAAGATGTCCAAGGGCTCTTCCTTTGTTATTCTCCAACTATTCCTCCTGCATTCCGAAAGGGAGGAACCCTCAACGTGAAGTTTATGGCTTCTAAATCTAGGGTGTTCCAATCCATGCACTTCCTTGGTAACAGTGAGTACATCACGTGGCTTAACAAGGTTCAAGGAAAGTGTCAAGATCAATGGAAAGAGATTAGTATCTTCGACACCATTCAACTCTCAAGGAATGCCCACATGGTCAATCCTTGTATGCTTCTGTCGTCTATGTACTTCTGGGAAGGTTCGACCAAACACTCTTCAATGTGGCTGTCATCACTAGCCTCTCGCCACTGGGCGAGACCTTCGATACAACCCTCACAACAACCCACAAATTTAACTTTGGTCGTGCCAGTCTCCAAAATTATATTAAAGAGCATTATGACCCCAACTCCGTCGAAGTGTCTAATGAAAAGAAAATTGCTTCCCTGAAATTATGGCTATCATACTATTTCTTCTGCTCAGGCTCTTTACAAGTAGCCAAGAACTTTATCAAGTTGGAGATCCTAATTCAAGAGGGTCGACAAATCTCTTTAGCTAAACTTCAGTTAGCTTCACTGTATAACACCCTGGGCTTGTCAGCCCTTAAGTTAAATCTCTTCCACGATACTCCCAAGACTCTAAACATCTCAGGCCCCGCGTGGCTTTTTCAAAATAACAACATCAACATGGGGTGGGATGAAACATATCAATGAGTTCCCTATCTTAGAGTTCTCTCGGCTCTAAGGGTTCAATTCCAATATTTCCATAAGGTACCAGAGTCACTTCTATATAAGTAATCTAAAACAAAAAGGGAATTCAATAAGTTGTTAACGTTTCACGTGGGACTTAATGTAATACCCACTACAAGCCTCAATACGTTTCCCGTGGGACTCAATGTAATACCCATTGTTGCACCCCAAAATTTGCCCTCCCCTAGTCAAGACAATGTGTTCCAAGGTGTCCCAAGAGGTTCACAAGGTTCACAATGTGTCCCAAGAGGTTCACAAGGTTCACAAGGTTCACAATTAGTCAGAAGGTTTGACAATTCCCTCAGACAAAGCATCCTCCTAAGCAAGGCATCCTAAACTAGGGTTTTGGATTTCATCAGGCTAAATGGACTCCCAAGGCATCAAGTGAGCTTCATAAAATCCTACATGTCTTCAAGAATCCTTATGTCAAGTTTCAAGGCTTTCCCAAAAGGTTTGCTCAGTCAGATGATCAGATATGCAAAAATCAGTCAAAGTGGTTAAAAAGTCAAACTGAGGTCAAACCAAAGTCAAACTTCATGATTGTTTGGCCAACATAAATTTTATGAAGTAAAATTCATCATTTTATCAAGGTTTGATCATGATTCATCAAGGATATTTCAGATCATCAAGAATCAGGAGTTTCTAAATTAGGGTTTTCACAGGAAAAGTCAACTAAACTTTGACCAGCCATAACTTTCACATGCTTCATCAAAAATTTCCCATCCAAAGCTCATTTTGAAGTAAATTTAATTCTCTACAACTTTGTGTCTCACAAGCCAATTCTAAAAATGCTTCATTTGAAAGGTATGAGCCAAAACATTACAGGTCATTTTAAAAGTCAACAAAAAGTCAACATCTTCCAAAGGGCATAATTTGAAAATGGTAAAGGATATGGACATGAAACCAAAGAGGTTGGTTAGAGGACTCTCTAAGCTTTTCAAAATGTCCAAGAACACCTTCATAGCCTTAAAATTAAGGGAGATGTGCCTTGTCAAAGTTGGGAAATTTTTGGGAGGTATATGAAGCAAATGGGACCTTAAACCAATTTTTGCCAAATGGGCCTACCAAATTGTCATCCAATCTTCATAATATTGTCAAGCACGACCCATTGATTATTTTTTAGATTTTTTAGATTTTAGATTTTATTATTTTGGATTTTATCTAATAAAATTCAATTTTAATGAAAATAAAATATAAAAATCAAATATTTGAATCCAATCTTTGCTTTGGGATCAAATATTTGACTTTTAAAAGTGATTGATACCTTACAAATTCGTGCAAGACCAAACCAACAAGAAAATATTTGATTTTTGTGACATTTATGACAATGGAATTCCTTCATCATCAAGTAATCTCAATTCATGATCCAAATCCCATAACTTGACCTAATTTTATTCCTTACACATACACAAACATACTGCAAGCAAAAGGGACGAAAATCAGAGGCCAAAGCATAGGATTCACACTTCAAAATTTGCCAAGAAAACTCACATTCGGATTTTGGATTGCAGGCTATACCAAGGCATTTTGAAGGTTTTAACATGTTCCTTGAACATTATTGATGCTATCACAATCATTACCATCATTCAAAACCTCATAAATCATTGAAACCGATCCTTCATATGTTCTTGAAAACCAAGTTTTCGATTTCACATATATATGCACTTTAACATGTTTTTGATGGTTGATTGTTGTTTATAATGCTTCATAGATTGTTTATGGACATTTGGTTTTGAGTTTTGATGCAGGATCGATGATATGCCATAGTTAGGGTTTCGAGCTTCAATTTTAGGAACCATGGCTAGACACGATTTCACATGAAATTGATGACTTAATTGGACTCATAGGACCTCCTTTAATTGACTTGTATCATTAGAATGAATTTATTTTGTGTATTGTGACGTTTTTGATATGCAGGACCTATAGTGACGCAAAAGAACCGTCACTACAAGTTATAGTGACGAACGACTGTCACTATAACCTAACTGGACGGACCAGCGAAGAAGATGAAGCCTGCGCGCGAAAATTTGATTTTAAATTCTGGTTTATTATTTAATTAATTGTTTGTATCTTAATTCACAAAGGATGTAGTGGCTCAGTTGGTGAGGAGGGTGCGTGTGGAAACCAATGAACCTGGGTTCGATTCCCAGGTTTTGCAATTTTTTGTTTTATTTCATTATAATTATCAGGTTTTATATTTATTGATCATGGTTCATTCTTTATTCACTAGCACGTGCTAGCCCAGTGGTATGGTTTTGTTATGGTAAGGGGGAGGTCCTGGGATCAAAATCAGGCCTCCCCACCTTTCTTTTTGTCACTTATTTTATTTGTTTTATATAATTATTAAAGATTAATTAATTTGTTTAATATTAAAACCATTAATTTTATTTAAAACAATAATCAAACTTTATATTTTTATTAATTTCATAATTTTTCTTGATTATTCATTTTAATTAATTTTATAATAATTTTGTACATAATCTTTATTATATATAATTTGTAAATAATTTAATTAAGTTTTAATTAATTCTTTAAACCTAAATTCTTAACCCTAATTTTCTTAATTAAAATACTAACCCTAATTTTTTCTATTAATCCTAAAAACTTAATTTATTTTTCTAAACCCTAATTAATATGTTAACTCTTATTTCTTTTATTATTATGTAAATAATTTAATGTTTTTATTATTATTATTAAATTGTTTAAATTCTTTTACTTTTTTTAATTAACTTCTAAAAAAAATTTAATATTTGTCTAACTTAAAAATAATTTCTCTTTTAAATTTTAATCTTGATTTCTTTATTTATTATTATTATCATTATTATTATTGCTATTATTGCTATTATTGTTTATTTATTATTTTTATTATATCTATTATTATAATTCATTTTTTTATTTGATTATTATGTATCTGCTAAAGCCATGTAATACTTATAGGTTTATTTTCCATCTTTATCTTTTATTATAAATATTTTATTGTGTGGTTAGTAATTTTAGGGTGTGTATAACCTAAATGTAATTAAAATTAACTTAGAAAATTAATTTAAAAAAGATAAATATTTGAATATAAACACTCACACACGTAAGTCGATCTTTGATCGCCATCTCACACTTCCTAGGGTATTCCTCTTAGTTGCCTTGAAATAAAATGGTCAAGTCCCTCGAATATAGGGGTGTCTTAAGCAAAGTCCCTTCATAAAATCATCAAGTCCCTACAGTTTAAAAGATCAAGTCCCTTCGAGGTTGCCTACGATAAAGATCTTGTCCCTTCGAATAAATGATGATAGTCCCTACGAATTGCTAAAGACACCCTTACTTGTTGCCTTCATTGACCATACGATGACCCTACGCTTGTCCCTTAAACACATCCAAGGTAATGACTACCTATTCCTTAATAATAGGGATAGTCTTACCATTGAAAGAACATACGAGAACACGAAAGACTTAATTTAGGGTAGGTATCTCTTAGTTGCTTGCTCACTCTTCAAAAATACTTTTCACACCTCACAATACTTTCTTAAACATTTTTCAAAACAAGGCTTTGTATACATCCATACGAGGATCATTACAAAGTACTTAAAAAAATTTCTAATCACACACTACACTCTTCAAAAACAATTTAAGTGAGCTAAGTAACTAAGAGCCCATGGATAACCATGGATATAAAGGGTACTAACACATTCCCTTTGTATAACCTACCCCCGAACCCAAGTTTTTTAAAATAGGTCTTTCCTGTTCTTTTATGTCCTTTCCACTTGGATAAAATAAAAGTCGGTGGCGACTCTTGCTATCTGCAACATGACTAAAAGTCAGTTCTCCCACCGTGTTACACCCACCACAAGCCTCAATACGCTTCTCGTGGGACTCAATGGAACACCCACCACAAGCCTCAATACGCTTCTTGTGGGACTCAATGGAACACCCACCACAAGCCTCAATACGCTTCCCGTGGGACTCAATGGAACACCCACCACAAGCCTCAATACGCTTCCCGTGGGACTCAATGGAACACCCACCACAAGCCTCAATACGCTTCCCGTGGGACTCAACAGAACACCCACCACAAGCCTCAATATGTTTCCCGTGGGACTCAACGGAACACCCACCACAAGCCTCAATACACACGCCTTAAATGGTACCTCTAATATTTACGTATGCTCTAACGTAACGCAAAGGTATCCATGTTGAGACTTAAGAAAGACTAATATGGAGGTCCTAAAGCGATATAAATACTCACGACACATTAACCTGATGGAAAGTCCTAGATACCTCACAAGTTGTACATTTTATCTCCATTAGCTCATATTTCCAAAGTTAACATAATTCCAATTATATGAAAAGTCGGGTAAAAGTAATACCTTTTAGTGTTTGATTACCATATGTGTTACCCATTGTCATCCAGAATGGAGCGTTTGAACGAGAAACATCCAATAGAGGGCATTCAACTGGCTCTTATGAATCTCCAAAAGACTCCATCCATGACTCTTTTCTTGAAATACCTAAACGTATTTGTTGATGCTACTTCATTTGGTGAAGGCATGACGCCTTTTTCTAGGCGAAAGTTTGGCCCCTCATGGTTTACGGGCCCGTTCCCTGGGACTTTTCCATCTACAACAGCTCAATCAAATGCCATCAGGAGAGCGTTTCTGATGCCCAATATGATATCCTTCAGGATAGAGGCATGAGTTTACGGCATTATGAATTACCAGCCTAATTTAGGGGCTCAACAATTTGGGTTAAGCCAGATGTTTCCCAAGTCTCTAGTGAAACATGCCTCCGACGTAGTCTGGGCTGACATTCAACTCAACTCGACAGGCTATAGGGCTTGCTTAAAGTTCATTAGAGCACAAACCTTGAAACTGTATGTTTTCAAGTTCGAACACTCTTTCTTGACAACTCAAAAATTTGACGTATGGTGGTCGGAGTACCAAATTCAGTGTTTCCAATGTGACCTCTTCTTAAATAATATGGTCGACGCCTTCGCTGGTTTAGGTCAAAAGGGGCATGTCTCGACAACTGTGGAGGAATCCCAGGATGTCGATAACAAAGAAGAACCTCCAAAAAAGGTAACTCTTAAAATATAGCCTCCCTTTTAGTCCTTTTCGTTGTGTGATTACTTACCCGTGTGTCTTTCATAGTCGAAAATGAGGCTCGATGGCTGCCCCAGTCACTGCCAAGGCTAAAAAGAAACCTAAGGTTACCAGAACAAAGGTATGACCCGCTTCAACATTCATTTACTTGTCTGGTGGAACTTGTTTGTTTCTCACTTCTTTCCATGATCAGGTTTTGGAAAACACACCACCTCCATAGGATGGTGATTCAGGTGATAATACTCACTCTCGAATCTTTCCTTATGACATTCTCACTTCTACTCCAGCAACGCCAAAAAAGAAGAAGAAAGGCATGCCTGAAATTATGGTATAACAGATACTCAAAGATGTCCTAACAAGATGTTATAACACTTGATCTCTTCCTAGTAGGACAAGAGTTAAATCAGAAAAAATAGTATCAGTAAATAAAATAAAGAGCACACATAAAATGTTTACCCAGTTCGGTTTTAACAACCTACTATGGGGGATACCAATCAAGGATCTTCATTATGCAGTATTAGATAAAGTCAAACTCTACCGTTTGTAACTTTACCTAAACTACCCAATTCTAGTCTTCTACCTAAGACTCTTCCTAGGTATGAGACTCTTCTTAAATCCCTTTCTATCACAACAGTGACAGAACAAAGTTACAACTCGAAATAACACAATCCTCGACAAGTATTTAATGCAATACAAGAAAGGCTCACACGGCTAAAAACCCTAGCACTACGAAAATATGAATCCTTATTTTCGATACTGAAACTAGGTTAAGTCCATCCTATTTAAAACCCTAATAGAACTGGACATGGGCTTCCAATCTGCAGTAAATCACAACCACGAATCCTGCAAAATATTCTTTCAAAAATTGATTTCTTTAATAACAAGTTTCCTAAAATGTCTCCACATCTTTAGGAACCCTTGTGCATCCTTTTGCACTTCTGAGAATCCTCTTGATTCCTTAATTTACCACTTTTTCAACCATAGTTTACCATGATTTCTTCAATCTGATATCAGTGGTAACATGTTCCTAATTTACCACTTTTTCTTCCACAAGATCTCTAATAAAGTGATGTATGATATCAATATGCTTGGTTCTGTTGTGTTGAATAGTATTTTTCAAAATATTAATAGCACTCATATAGTCACATAACAGTGTCATAACATCTTGTAGAACATTATATTCATTCAACATTTGCTTCATTCATGCTAACTGAGAACAACTACTTCCTACTGCTATATACTCAACTTCAACAGTTGATAAAGAGATACAATTTTGTTTCTTACTAAACCATGATATCAGATTGTTTCCCAAAAAGAAGAAACTTTCATATGTGTTTTTTCTGTCATCTGCACATCCAACCCAGTTAACATCACAATAACCTAGCAACATGGAATTTGTGTTGTGAGAGTATAAGGGCCCATAGTCCCACGTTCCATTCACATATTTCATAATTCACTTGACTTGATTAATATGAATCACTTTTGGATCAACTTGATATCTAGAACAAACTCTCACAACAAAAGTGATATTCAGTTTGCTAGCTGTTAAATACACCAAGCTACCAATCATGCTTCTGTATAGACTTTGATTAACTCATTCACATTGTTCATCTATGGATAATTTTAAATTAGTTGGTGCAGGTGTTATTTTGTGTTTAGCATTCTCCATCCCAAACTTCTTAACAACGCTCTTGGCATACTTCCCTTGACAAATAAATATAAAGTCTTCCATCTGTTTTACTTGAAGTCCAAGAAAATAAGTTAGCTCACATACCATACTCATATGAAACTCTGAGTGCATATGTTCAACAAACTGCTGAACCATGTTTTATTTGACATCCCTCCAAAGACAATATCATCCACATAGATTTGAGAAATCATAAGTTGCAATTCTTTCTCTCGCATGAAGAGAGTTTTGTCTATGCCACCCTTCATGTATCCATGCTTAACTAGAATTCAGTTAATTTGTCATACCAAGCTCGAGGAACTTGTTTCAGTCCATATAATGATTTCTTTACTTTATAGACATGATCAGGATATGTATGATATATGAATCCTTTTTGTTGTTCTACATACACTTCCTCCTGTAGAAATCCATTTAGAAAAGCAGTATTGACATCCATTTGAAAGAGCTTGAATTTAAGCAAGCATGCCACTCCTAGTAATAATCTGATGGATTCAAGTCTTGTAACTGGTGCAAATGTCTCATCAAAATTTAAACCCTCAATTTGAGTAAATACTTGCGCCACCAGCCTGTTATACCCTAAATTTTGATCCTAAGATATATGCCTCATCAAAGGAATGATCGAACCCAAAGCTTCAAACGGACATCCGTTCATTCTGGTAGCTATTGATTACTTCACCAAATGGGTCGAAGCATAATCATACGCCAATGTAACCCGACAATTGGTCGTCCGGTTTATAAACAATATCATTTGTCGCTATGGTGTTTCGAGCCAACTCATTACTGACAATGAGTCCAAATTGAACAACAAAATGATGAAGGAATTATGCGCAGAGTTCAAACTTGAACACCATAATTCTTCTCCTAATCGGTCAAAAATGAATGGCACAGTGGAAGTCGTTGTAGCGGTAAAAATTTGAGTGTAAACTATTAGTTAACTTAACTCAAAGTAAATAGAGTAGCCACCGCGCTTTTTATTTTATTCCAAGAGGAAAAGGAAAAAAAAAACAAATAAATCCTAATGAAGCTAAAAGAAAAAAAGCTAAAGAAACACAAAAAATAACCGGGTAAGGGGATAAGTTACATAATGAGAAGGTTTTACGCACCCAAAATGTTCGTGGTACTCCACGGGAGCCCTTTGAAAAATTTACTGCTTTTGGTTTGAAAAAAAAGGTTTGTTAAACGAGAGTGGAGGGATGAGAGAAGAGTTAATTTTTAATATTTTTGTGTTTGGAGAGGATTACCACCTCATGCCTACGTACCCACAAAGTACAATGCGAGATCAAAACCCCGTAGTTTGTGGTACAAATAGTGAAAAAGGTTGGTTATGATTGATTTTATTAAGTGGATAATTTGTCATTTTTAAGTGGATGGCCAAACATATCTACCATGTGAATGAAGGTATGGACTCATACATCATTATGGGGAGGGCGCTAACTCGGATAAAATCAACGATTATGCCACTAAACCCCCACGAATGACAAGAGACTCAATTATATCAAACTACAACCATGGAGATTGAGAGACTTGCACCCGACTAAAGAATAATGACTCATAATTGAAACTTTTTTAAAGAAAACAAACAAAAGTGCACAAAGGCACAAAACAACTTGAATGGGTTTGGTTCTTTTTATTTTTTGAATTAGGTTCAAAATGATTAAATTCATTGGTTTTAAAAGAAAAGAAAATAGTAAAATCCACTTGATAAAAGTCAAGGTTTTATTTATTAAAGAAGTGATTATTTTGGAAAACAAGAATCCTTTGAAAAAGAGGGAAGATTCTGAAAATTAAAGAAAGGGTGGAGATGAAGAGACTATCCTAGAAAAGAAAATAAGGAGATAAAGGAAGAAAGATCTAACCAAACTTGATGATACTTCCAATTATGAGCATAAGAGTTACATCCTTATAAGCTAGCAAATGACAAAATAAAGGCAAGTATCAACTTCATGAAGATCAAAGCAAAGGAGAGATGTCTTAAAATCTAAGTCCAAAACTCCATTCCAAAGCCAAGGATAGTAACCAATAGTCCAAAGATTAAGATCACAAGTTTTTTAGAGGTTTAATCATTTATTAATATTTTTGTGTCCAAATGGACAAAAGGAAAATCAACACAACAAAAATAAGAGCAAGAAATATAAACATGATAATGGATGAATAAAGCATAATAAAACATAATAAAATAAAAGCAATAAAGGTGCAAGAAATTAAATGTTAGTAGCAAAAACAATTAAAGTGAAAGAATCTAAAATATTAATAGTAGTAATAGTATAATAATATTTACATAAAAGTAGTATGGTAAACTTAATCAACCACAACCAAAAGAGTAACCAAAATGAAAGGCAACCAGATCCGCTTAGTATCTTACACTATAGCGATTAATCAAGGAAAACTGAACCAAATTCGATGAAATTTGAAAGAAGATTAGGAGACTCAAAGCACCTACGCATCAAACATTCATAAGTCTTGATTCTTAATGCAATATGATCAAACGCTTTGGGATTACGCAACCAACAAGAGGTCCGGTCCACGAAAGTGCAAGTATCCAATTGAATTTTTATTCTGAATTCGGGACACATTTAGGTCTATGTTAAGCAATCGTCGAGTAATTTACGAAGTAATTAACCTACAAATGAGGTCCGCAACCACCAATTAAGGTGAACAATGTTAGTTTTAATGCATGTGAGATAAACAATATGTAAATCGCTATCCGGACGCAATACCGCAAAAAACTAAAGATGAATACCAAATTAAGCCACTCTTATGGTATTCTTCCATCTTTAAGTTCAATCACTCCTTTTGGTTGATTCAAGCATGAAAATTTATCACTAATGCAAAGTACCTTAAATGAATTGGATAGTTCACTTAAAGGTAGTTTTGAATTAATGAACATTAACTACTCTAATCTACACCCAAAGTTCATTGAAATTAAAGAGAAATCACACCCAAAAGTGCTTCCCAAGGTAAAATTAAAAAGGAGGAAGAAGAAGAAGAAAGAGGAATATAAAAGGAGCTTAAAATATGCCAAAAACAGCCTCTGACTTGTGTTAACCGATTAACCAAAATGCACTGGAAATGGTTAACCGGTTAACACAACCAGTTTCAAAACCTGCACCGCACAAAACAAGTTAAATGGTTAACCAAATTACACTAAAAATGGTTAACCGATTAACACTGAACCAGTAGCAGAAAAAATATTGAAATTCAGCATGATCCATTTTCAAAACCTTTTTTCAAACACTTGATGATCGTGATATGAATTTGCACGAATTTTAAAACCAAAATACAGTGAAATCTCTGCAATCAAACAATAATTTAAGATCTAAAGGATCTAGAATCAAAGGCACCAAAGATCTACATCTTGAATGTTGATGATGAGTATGGGTTTATGGAAAGAGTGAATTACCAAAAGCACATCTTCAAATTGGACCAAATCAAGCTAGATCTACTGAAATTGATGAACAAGAAAAGAATAGGATGAAGGTTTAACTCAAGTTAATCAAGAATTCAATGTGAATTCTTGATAACTTCAAAAGAAAGAAAAAGAGCTTTAGTGAAATTTTGGTTTTGGGGGAGTATTTTGCAAGAGATTTATTGGCTCTCTAAAGCTTGTTGAATCAATGAAATTAGAGTGCTATTTAAAGACTTTGGGTATGAGAATTTGGTGGAATGGAGCTTGATTTGGTAATTCAAATTAGGTTTGGTAATTGAAAAATTGGTGGGAAATGGAAAAGAGTGGTGATTAGTGAGGGTTTATGGTAAGAAATAATCAAAGTGATGTAGAGAATTCAGAGGGAAATGGATCTAGAATATTCCAAATGAGATCAATGATCCAAGGGTGCTGAATTTGAATGAAAAATTCAAATTTCATATTGGTTAACCGGTCAACCAAAATACACTGGAAATGGTTAACCGGTAAACCAAGCATAAATTTGAATTTTTTGTTCAAACATGATTGCTTGATTGTTGTGGCCCGATTCTTTTGTACGTCGAAGAAGACATAGAAATAAACACATGAACCTTGGAAATCCTTGAATGAATCAATTAACTTGGGAAATCCTTGATTAGATAAATTCGAATTACTTGCGGATCAACTTTGACTTTTGTCTGTGAAATTTTACTCAAGCGGCAAGACTGTTATTTTTGGAATTTTCAATGGTTCCTCTTCCTGAAAAAGTTAGTGAAAGAAAACAAAATATTTTTGGATTTTAATTAATGGTTAGTAAACATAAACAAATAAAATAATTAAAATCAACGGTGATCCCCTGTGAGACATAAACCTACACCCGAGAAAAACCGATCAACCAGTGCGATCTTGTTTGTATGCAAGATGCAGATAAAATGCGAAGAAAACTTAGGGTGTTACAGCTTCCCCTATTTAAGTTTCGTCAATATGGAGATATGAAGATTGACATCTTCGTCTCTGCAAGATGGGAGAGACTTAAATATAGAAAACCCAATTTTTGTCTTAAGAGAACATGATATGATATGAATATGATATGCAAACCCAAGATCTCTGTGGGAAAAAAATGACCACCATAGGAAAGCAAAAGCTTGGGAACACAGAAGAAAATCCCGCTGGGGAAAACAACAGACACCAAAAGATTTTTCCAGGAAAATAAATCAATGGATAGTTGGCTCAACTTGGGGAAAACATGATATAATCAGGGTTAAGAGTTCAACAAGGAAGAGTAAAAGCTCTGCCAGGGAATATCAACCAAACAAAGTATTCGAGTCTAAAAATGGAGGAATACCGAGTTGGAAAAGAATCATCAACTACCGGTTTACTGGGTAGGAGATATGAAAACGATGGAATCAACTATCAATTTACTGGATAGGAGCAAAATAAAGAGATATAACCTCTACTACCTATTTACTAGGTAGAAAAATATGTAGATGTTAAAATAATTCTCAACTACCGGATTTACTGGGTATGAGCAAAACAAAGAGAGATAACCTCTACTACCTATTTACTAGGTAGAAAAATCTGTAGATGTTAAAAGAAATCTCAACTACCGGATTTATTGGGTAGGAGTAAAAGCAATGAGCTTGATTAACTTGGTAATATTACCCACTATCGAATAATTGATAGCTTAATTCCAAAGTAATATACTTAAGCTGGAGAAAATATTGCCCACTATCAAACAATGATAGCTTAATTCCAAAGAAATATAACTCACAAAGGGGACCAAAGTTCAATCCAAGAACAAGTTGGAGAGAAGCGATCAAACAAGACTCATCCCGAGGAGGAAATATCTCAAATGGGGAGATTCCATCCAGATAATAAACTGGGGAGGAAACTGAATCAAAAATCATCCACGAGGAACAAACTCAGTGGGGAATTTAGAAAGGATAAACACTTTCTACTTAATGGTCGACACTCTAATTTGAGAGGAAGACAACACACACACTCTCTGTGGGAAAAAATCCACACCTAGGTAAACTCAATCAACGACAAATGACTATCCCAAGACCCCCTTGATCCATCACACAAGCTCTTAGTAAATCCTCTAAATATTGGATAGTCCTTTTTGTCTGACCATCTGTCTGTGGATGATAAGCAGAGATCATCCTCAACTTAGTACCCAAAGCATATTGTAAACTCTTTCAAAACCTCGATGTTAACCGCAGATCTTTATCCGATACGATACTCGGCGGTATCCCATGAAACTTCATAATTTCTTCAATATACAACTTAACTAGCTTCTGCATAGAATGATTAATCTTCATCGGAAAGAAATGGGCCGACTTAGTCAATCTATATACAATTACACAAATAGAATCATTTCCTTTATCAGACTTCGACAAACCTGTCACAAAATCCATGAAAATGATATCCCACTTCCATTCTGGAATATTCAACAGATGCTTCATACCTAACGTTTCTGATGTTCAATCTTCGACTTCTGACAAGTCAAGCATTCATACACAAATTCCGCAACATCCTTCTTCGTGCCTAGCCACCAAAATAATTTTTGCAGATCATGGTACATCTTCGTAGCATCGGGATGGATACTCAAGCTACTACAATGTCCTTCTTCTAAGATACTCTTCTTAATTTCTAAAACATCAAGAATACACACCGGAATCTCATCACACCACTCTTATCAACTCGGAATTCACTTGTGTTACCTTGGTTAATCAAAGTCAATTGATCAACCAACTTCAAGTCACATTGTTCTCCTTCACAAATTCTTTCCACAATTTCACTGGTCAACTTCAACATTCCCAACTTCACACTCTCAGATGTAGCTTCACACAATAAACTCATGTCTCTGAACTATTCAATCATTTCAAATTATTTCACCATCAGCATCGACATATGCAATGTCTTCCTACTCAAAGCATCTACAACCACATTTGCCTTACCAGGATGGTAATTCAAATCAAAATCAAATTCTTTTAACAATTCCAACCATCTTCTCTACCTCATGTTCAGTTCCTTCTGATCAAACAAATATTTCAAACTCTTATGATCACTGAACACTTCAAATTTTGAACCAAAAAGATAATGTCTCCAGATCTTCAATACAAATACCACAACTTCTAACTCCAAACCATGTGTAGGATAACTCCTTTCATGAACTCTCAATTGTCTAGAATCATAAGCAACCACTTGACCATTTTGCATCAAAACTCCTCCAAGTCCCATGTTCAATACATCACAATACACCACAAACGACTCATTCGGATACGACAAAATCAACATTGGAGTAGTTTTCAACTTCTTCTTCAACTCTACAAAGTCTTTTCACATGCAACATCCCACATATAAGCTTGGCTCTTTCAAGGAAACTGAGTCAAAGGTAGAGCCAACTTCTAAAAACCTTCAATAAACTTCCTATAATAACATGTTAAACCTATAAAACTTCTTATCTCAATAACAAATTTAGGAGTCTCCCACTACAACACTGCTTCAATCTTCGACGGATCTACAACAATCCCACTACTGGAAATCACATGTCCAAGAAAACTCACTTCTTACAACCAGAACTCACACTTTGACAACTTCACATGCAACTTCTTCTCTCTCAACACTTGCAATACAATCCTCAAATGCCCTGCATGTTCCTTTTCTGTCTTGGAATAAATCAGAACATCATTAATAAAAACTACCA
The DNA here is from genome assembly GCA_963966055.1 of Lathyrus aphaca. NCBI lineage: Eukaryota > Viridiplantae > Streptophyta > Magnoliopsida > Fabales > Fabaceae > Lathyrus > Lathyrus aphaca. Next base: position 542,980,427 of record OZ014522.1, read on the forward strand.
GAAATTTTTCCAAGTACTCATGAAAGATTATATTCATGTACTCCATGAACACACCTGGTGCATTGGATACACCGAATGACATCACCGTATACTCATAATGACCATACCTCGTTCTGAAAGTTGTCTTCGGAATATCATCAGACTTAACACGAATCCGATGGTAACCAGACCTTAAATCAATTTTGCTGAATACACAAGCTCCCACCAACTGATCCATCAAATTTTCGATTCTCGAAAGTGGATACTTATTCTTGATAGTAACCTTGTTCAACTTCCGATAATCAACACACAACCTCATACTACCATCTTTATTCTTGACCAATAACACCGGAGCACCCCACAGAGAAACACTAGGTCGGATAAACTTCTTTTCTAACAATTCTTCTAGTTGCTTCTTCAACTCACTCAATTCTACAACAGACATTCGATACAGATCCATATATACATGACTAGTACCAGGTAATAAATCCACTGCAAACTCAACTTCACGCTTTGGAGGTAAATCACTTATATCCTCCGGGAACATATCTGGAAACTTTTGAACAACCAGTAAATCAATAATCGAAGTCTTCCCTTCGACTTTCAACGATGCAATTATTGCAAACATCATAGCTTCATCTAATAACAATTCATCTACTTGCTTAGCCGTAAAGCACATCAATTCACCATGATCACCAATTTCAGGAAACTCAACAATCTTCGTATAACAATTGATATACACAAAATTGAACCCTATCCAGTTCATTCCAAGAATAACATCAATTTGGTGTAAAGGCAAGCACACCAGATCCATCAAGAAGTCCTTCTCAAAAATAGTCAAAGGAGACTTCAGACACACAAGTGTAGTAGTAACAGAACCATTAGCTGACATTTCTATTACCATACTACCATTCATACTAGACAACTTTAAACCCAACTTATTAGCACATTCAAGAGAAATAAAAGAATGTGTAGCACCAATATCAATAATTGCAATCAATTCAATATCATTAATAAAACATGTACCTCGAATCAGGTTGTCCTTCTTAGGAACTTCCGAACCACTCAAAGCAAACACTCGCCCGTTGGTCTGAGTAGCAGTAGTAGTCTTCTTAGGCTTTTGACATTGGGTGCTGATATGTCCTTGTTCACCACAATTAAAACAAGTTGAACCTTCATTCGGACAATCACCAACCTAATGATCTCTCTTGCCACACCTGTAGCATCTCACCATTGGATTACTGCACACATCCGACTTGTGACCGAATTCACCACACTTGTGGCACTTGGGAGGAATAGAACCTGCTCCCCCACTTGGCTTCTTCCCATATTAAACCTTCCTCTTCCCCTTATCAGCTAGAGTCACATAAAGCTTTCCTCTAAACTGGACTTTCTCTTTCTTCTCACCCAGTTACTTGTAGTGAGCAAATCAAGCTCGACTATCTTCAACATAAATTCTACTCTTATCCACCAATTCAGCATATTTATGGATCTGCTGACATCCAATTTCCTGTTTGATCTCTAGTCTCAGTCTATTCTCAAACTTGAGACATTTTGACAACTCAGCATCAACACGATTGTAGTGAGGACAATACTTCATTAACCTCTTGAACTTAGCATCTAGCTCTGCTACCGTCATATTTCCTTGCTTCAACTCAAGGAATTCCACCTCCATCTTACCACGAGCATCTTCCGGAAAATACTTTCCCAGAAACTCCCTCATGAACACTGCCCAGGTTACTGCAGTACCTGTATCCTTCAAATGGTGATGGGTATTATCGCACCACTCTCCAGTCTCTTCAGACAACATGTGGGTACCAAACTGTACCTTTTTTACATCCGTACATAACATCACCCTAAAGATCTTCTCATTTTCCTTGAGCCACTTCTGTGTATTATGCGGTTCATGGTCATCTTTAAACACCGGCAGACTGTTATTCTGGAACTTCTCCAAAGCACGAAACTCATCTTGTTCATTGTTTTGAGTCGTAGCCTCAGTCAATGCCGCAACAGCTTCCACAAAAGCAGGTATGTTGTTTCCAACCATTTTGCACAACACTCACAACATCAGAAAAGGATAATCGTTAACAAATAATGACCGAAAACAACAACACACTACCTGACAGACCGACTTGCTATGATACCACTAATGTAACACCCTTTTTACCCCATAACATATTCAAACATATTATTTAAGAAAACCAGAGTTCAACACAAAAAGGCATCAAATTTTCAACATAATCATCACTTGAACTCATATATGTGTCATGTCTCATAACACGGGTTGCATCACACATCAAAACTTAAAACAAAACATCATTTAAATACGCAGCGAGTTATCAATATTGTCAACTAGTTTCAACATTGTTTTTAAATTCATTTGAAACCCAAAACATCATCAATCATGCATTAAAACAACAAAAACAACAAAAATCATCCAAGCGTTCCCCAGTGTTACACAACACAAAGCAAGACACCACCTAGACTCTATAAACAACAAGAGACACACTCCAAGCTAGTCTCAATCACTGAACTATTCTTGAGAATCTGTAGGATGACATAATAGACCATCACGAAAGGCAAGCATGGTGAGTAATTCACGATCAATATAAATAATATAAAGACAAAATTATAAGACGACATACAATCATACATCATTTACATCAAATCTCACCCACATACAACAACAACAACAAGTCACATCATCATAAAACAAATGCATTCATGCTATGCCATAAATAATGAAATGCAACTTCGTAAATGCACGTGGTATCGATTTTCAACATGTTATGGACACTGGACATCAACCTTCCACAAGGGAGCACAACATAAATAACAACACCTCAATCCACACAATGGGATTGAAGCCTCAATCATCATAAGAATTCCATGAATGTACGATGCAACAACAACAACAATATCATCTTAATTAACATTTGCATCAACATTTATCATTATACATCATTTGTTATTCATATATCTACTTGCTTATTCATATTATCTTTACTACATAGCATCATTTTACAACATAGTCATCATAACATCATTTCATCTTATTTCCTACGCATTTAGCTTATTATAGCATGGTAACAACTCACGACAACATCATGACATCATAGAACAACAAAACAAATCATCACGAGTCATCCAAGAAAAGAAATTATTTTTCAAAAAGCTACAGGTCTCACTAAGCAAACATCTACCTCTCTAAGCGAACAACTCTCTGTGTGCGAACTTCCCAAGATTCCACTCGCTCGCTAAGCGAGAAGGCGATTTTTAGCTGAAAACCCTATGATTTTCTCTACATCTCAGATACTCCCAAAACCCTAAAAAACACCAATTAACAACAGAAAGCAACATAAAATGATCATACAACTTATTATCATTATGTAATTATCACTTATAATCTCTAACAACAACAAATCATCAAATTCTATCAATAAACTACCCATCCCTCAGGTTTCCCCTAAAAAATCCCCTTTTTCTCATAAGACAATCCATACATTATATACATTGAAAGAGAGCTACTCCCCATACCTTAAATGACTGCGCTTTCTCTTTCACCTCTTGAGAAAATTCCTCTTTGTCTCCTTGTTCTTCAGAACAATCCTTCAGCCTTCACCAAAAACATGATTATGAGAATTTTATCCCTTTTCTCATAAACTTCACAAAATACCACTCTACCCCTTAGACCTCCAACTTCTTTTATTTTATTTTATTTAATAATAATATTTAATATAATAAACAGTGAGCGCTATCTAGCAACACAACACTGCTACCCAAGTCACAAAATTGTCATGTGATATGACAAAACCTTTTGTGATAATACTTATATGCACATTTATCCTTTTGCCCTTATGTCTATATTGAACACAAGGCATATATCGTGTCATCTTTGTCCAATTCAATATTGGGTCCTTAGACATTTATATTGTTATACAGGATGGACAAATTCCATCTAGGCTACTCATGTCCCTCAACATGATTTGTGAAGTACCTATCAACTGTCTTTACGATTATCCAGTTACATACAACTTTTGATCAATAATAAAGTACTTGGCTCTACATCTAGGGTCCATAGTAGTTTCAGGTCGAAGAGTGGTATACACCACTATCACCATGAGAGTAACTTTTGACACTTTGCATAACATTCAATGTAGTACTCCCATAGTGGGTCAATCCAGTATAAATATTACTCCTAATATTCATACCTATGTCAAGACTTGATAACTCCTTATCTATGATCCATGAGATCTGGTCATCAGTCTATCTACATAATAGTCTTAATGCTTTAAGGCTATCCCATTTCACATTAAAGCTCGACTATGGATGCTTTAAGAATAATTTCCTTATATTTAATGGAATCTCATGATTAAGTCACACTTAATATTTCATTAAACGAACTAACTATTCTAGGGACTTTATCATTTTGGTAAAACAAACATAATAAAGAAATGCCTTTTATTATTAATAAATAATTCGATACAAGTACCAAAAGTATTGACCTCTAGGGCTTACACCAACACACAGTTCCTGTCGGAACGTCTATTTAGGTCGCTCATACCCCACATGGGCACACGAAATTTGTGATTTCTCACACCTCACATGGGCACACAATCACCTCAACAACAACAACATTGATTCCATTACAAAGAATCCAAATAAACGCTCACACCCCACACGGGCACACGTCATTGGACAACTCATGCAATAAGACATGCACCTCAAAAACAACATACAATGACTCTCACATAATCAATGTATCATGCAACTTTAAACCACAACAGAACATGCTACCACAATCACACAACAACATCATACTACATCACAATCAACAACTATCACATTTATAATTTATTCCACAATAACTCAACAACAATACATACTACAACAACTCAACAATTAGTGCAATACAAGTTATACCACAACTCAAATACAATATACATTTATTGAAACGTGTATCTTCATGCTTCCACAACTAACACACATCGTTGCACAATTAAGTCCCATATTCACGGTATATCATATTAAAACACTAAAGAACACATACATAATCATTGCTACATGACAACATCAATACAACAACAATACAACATCCATACGACATTGAAATACAAGTTTCAAGTAATTTCAGCAAAATAATAATATTTTCACTATAGAGCACCGCGCTAAGCGAGCACCATCGCGCTAAGCACGAATGCTTCTGCCTCAAAGAAGCAAAATTCTCCAGACCATACTAAGCGCCTTTAGTGATTTTGACAACAAAATCATGCGATAACATCATCTTTCCACTGCGAACTCAACCCTCTTAAACTAATTTTAACTCAGATTATTTCACAAATTTTGTTATAATAACCTATACTTAACATATTCTTTTCAATACAACACTCAAACACAACACTTCCACGAATTTCAATTCTTTAAATCATAAACTCTTCATAAACCCTAACCACTCAACAATCACATATTCATGGATTCAACCTAATGATTAACTACCCAAACATATATATCATCAATCCCTTTAGAGATGAAAGAATCTCACCCTTACCTTAGATTGGTGATCTTTCTTTCTCTCTAATGAAATCTTCTACTTTCTTGCCCTAGACTCTTCCACTTCTATTTTCCCTTTTCACGTATGATCCAACATAACTCCCTTATTCTCCAGTTCTCTCTATAAAAATCCCTAAACTATGTTATGCCTATTTTGCCCTCACTTCTTTCCTCGATAATTACCAACTTATCCCTTAATTCTCTACACAACCAAATATTATATTATATTATTAATTATTTCATTGATCCCTCTAAATATTAATAAAATAATAATAATAATAGTGATAATAGTAATCATTATCTCTACTAATTTCACCAATCCTCTACACATAAGTCATACACCCTTACTAAGAGTACTCAAAACACATTGAGTCACACCAAAACACACAATTGATCACAACAATTCCTAATTATTTTGCAAATAATAATTAAAAGTGTGGAATCAAGATACTCGAGATCAAATTATGTTTTGATGAAGACAAATCATGTGGCAAGAAGGCAAAGATGATTATCCATTGTCAAAGAATCATGATAAAAGAATTAGAAAAAGATTTTATATGAAGAACATGCTCATTCGAAGGCATAATGATAATCTTCATAAAATGTTTAAGTCCAAGTTGCTCAAATGTCATTTGCATTGCATAATCACTTTCACAAAGTTTGAAAATCAATTTTTGCAAGTTTTGGCCAGTGCAATCGATTACACCCTTAGTGCAATTGATTGCATGTTGGAAAACCTTGGTTTTTGTTGCTTCTGTTTGTGGTACAATCGATTTCACCTAGGCAACAATCGATTGCACCTGTTCAAAATTCAAATTTCAAGTGTTTCTGTTTGTGGTGCAATCGATTGCATCCCTAGAGCAATCGTTGCTCCTTGTACGAGTTTGAAAAATTGCTTTGATAAATTGCACCTCTTCATTCATTTTTTTCATAAAATGACTCCAATGAATCATGGCAATTGTTCATGATATTTTCTGAAGAATTGCATGATGATTCAAATGGGTGTATATGGTTTATAAATACATAACCTTACAATTTTTCAAATCACCTCTTTAAAAACCTCTTTCAAAAATCTTGCATGAAACTTCCATTATCCACATCTTGTTCAAGTCATTTTTATACAAACTTTTCTGCATATTCTCATATCATTTTAAAGAAAATTCTTGAGCAACAAAGTCTTAAATAATTGTGGAATTATCATTGAAAGATAAGATCAATTTTGGCATTGATAACACTGTATATACATACTTCAAACTCATTGTAAAAATCAAAGTTTGTCTTTATTTCCCCTGCTATTCAGGATTATTGAACGAAGTGTGTGCATTGAAGAGGATTGTTCTTCTTACACTTAGTGTTCAGATCTTAAAGGTGTTAAGACCCTTTGATCTCCTTATAGGTTAGGTAGTAAGCATCACCATTGGTGTGAATAGACTGTACAATCATTCTAACTATAGTGAAATCTCTTTCGGTTGGAAAGAAGACTGGATGTACCTTCGGTTTATGGAGGGAACTAGGATAAACCACTATGTCTTTTACTTTCTGTACTTTACTGCTTTCATAACATCTTCACAAATCAGAAAAGTAATAATCTTAATCGATAAAAAATCCGGAAAACTTTTAAAGAACCTAATTCACCCCCTCTTAGGTGCAACTCAGACTTTCAAAAAGGAAAACGGGGCGTTACAAAATCGACCACACAAATCCCAAAAACTGCTTTGTAGTGTTGAGTTTATGTAGATATTCGTAACATGGGATGCTAGAATGGTGTTCGTTATGTAAGGATAAAATGACTTGATAAACTTTAAAATACTTGGTAATGTAAAAACTAGAAAAAGGAAAACAAAATATACTGAAATGACTTGATAATTAGATATACTTAAAAAGAAAACACTTGGACATTATCATACATTTCTGTGAGACTGACTCATTTCTCGTTAATGCTTGGTACTTTGAGTATTTTGCACATACAATGTTCAGAAAATGAGACCTTTAGAAATGACACAAAATTGCACTTATATATGACACAAATCTGAGTGTGACACGTGTCACCCACTACTTTGTAATTGCCAACACGTTCTTCCACTATCTTTGGCTTCGTCACTAGATTTGTGAATCGTCGAAGGGCTTCGACGAGTTATCACTTGGCCTGCCCATCGACACTCCCTTTTTCTTTGTCGATCAAAACCTCTTGTACTCCCTTACATGCTTCGTCGAAATTCCTATGACTAGCAGACTCACATCAAACCACTTACACACAAGAAGCTTCAACATCCAACCCCCAAAAAATTACAAGACCACGTAGTCACAACCCCAAACCCAACAAAATTACCGACCCTAAAACACATAAACCCACAACCAAAACATGTTAGACATCCAACCACAGTAAGTGTATACCCCATAAAACCACCAACAAGATGATTATTACCCAACATTCATGTGCCCCTACTTGTTTTTAGTTTGTAAAATTAATTTAATTTAAATATTAATATTTATTGTTTAGTTTTTTTTATATAATTTATTATTTTTTACAAAAAAAAACACAATACACAATATCGCTAGATGAATCGGCGCCACCATTTAACTCTTACATGTGAGCATTAATAGGATTGACAACACCACATGTAGTCGTCAATTCAATCGACACCATCACTATAATTTTAATTGAAGTAGTCAATTCATCTAAAAATTACAAGTAAATTAGTTTAAAAAATAATCGAGAAAGATGATTATCATGAAAATTTATTTAAAAATGTGACTATTCAGATAAAATTTTCTAATCTTTTTTTAATAAATAGACTAAAAAAGTATTTTAATTAACGTAACTATTTCAATATATATATATATATATATATATATATATATATATATATATATATATATATATATATATATATATATATATTAAAATTCAAAAATAATATTCAATTTAAAAAAAAAAGTAAAAGAAAATTGAGTGTATATATAAAATCAGATATAAATGCTTTAATGGCTATTAAAGAGCAGGTATACTTTTCATTGATTTTCCATAGATCATGAAATTGATACACATTTTCCGTGTAGGTGCCCTCTTTTTTTTAAATAAGACAAAAGTAACGTTAGACTAATAAATTGAAGGTGAATTTGGCGAGAAGCGAAAGTGAGAAACTAAAAAATAAAGACAAAAAAAAGAAAACCTTTTACTCTCAATGCCACGTGTACACTCCCCCCATTTCACACTCAATCCGATTACCAGTCAAATAACGGCGTCAAGCGGGACCAACCCATGTTCTTCTTTTTGCAGTAAATGCAAATTCAGTCTCAAAACCGGTTATTACCGGTCACCGTAAAGGTTGAAAACATCTCTAACCGTGTTTTAAAAATCAGACCGGTTATTAAACTGATGATGATATTTGATCGTTGATTTATTGGTTAAATCATTGAATTATTGATCAAAACGCATGATCAAATAGGATAAATAGATTAAATAGACCGGTCTTTATTAACAAATTATATAAGTATAAAACTGTTTGAACCGAATGATTCCCGTCTCTACAAAATATCACAAAATACTTAACTTTTTTTAAATATCATATCATAAATTCACAAGTTTATTATCTAAATTCAAATTTTAAATAAATGTATCACACATATAACAAAATAAAATAGTATAAAATTACAAAGTCTAATTGCAAACAAAGTATAATTACAGCATAATTTAATCAAATAGTTTATAACAAAATAATTCAAATGTGTATCAAATTTAGTTCAAAGGAGAAAAAATTATTTTAATGTTAGGATCTCATCTTTAATATTAAAATAATATGCCTTAAAATCAACCGCATCCGCAATAATTTCCTCGTCAATGATGTCATTTCTATATTTTATTTTTTATTTTTTAATTTTATTTTTAATTTTTAATTTTTAATTTTATTTATTTCATTTTTTACTTTAATTTTTAATTAAAATAACAAAAAAAATTATTTAAAAAATACAATTAAATCGTCGATTTTTCCAATTTTTTCAATTTGTCCCGGTTTAATAATATAAACAATCCAATATTCGAATCAGACCAGTTATCTGACCATTTTCCGGTTCAACCGGTCCGATCAATCGATCCGGTCTAATTTTTAAAACACTATCTTTCACACACCGATCAACACTTAAATTTTAAAAAAAAAGAATAAATTAAGTAAATCATTTTATTTTGAATTCAAACCCGACCATTGTGGATGAAATTTTCTTATGATTATCATCATTTTTTATGTTTTGTAGCCAATTAAATTGGACGAAATATAGTAAATTGTATAAATTTGTAGAATTTAATTGTATATTTTTATTTATAAAAAATGATTCGCCTAAATCACATTGATCCATGCACCTTAAAATAAAAAGTAAATACTCAAATATAATTTTTCTTATTAGTTCAGACGACATACAATTAAGCAATATAATCTGAATCGATAAAATCAATTTTCAAAAATATCATATTTATTATTTTAAATAAAATTTGTCTAACATAAGTAATTAATACATTATTTTTATTAAAATATTGTATTAATTACACCTTATCTTATTCAATATTACATAATAATGTTTTACATAATAAATTATTACAAATAAATTATTATTAAAATGATAATTAATATATAATATTTTAATAAAAATAGTATATTAATTATTCCTTATCCTATCCAATATTGTATACATTAGAAAAACCCTTTTAAATATTATAATATTATTATTTATTAGTTTTAAATATATCATATATTATTATCAAATATGCATTAAGTAATTTTAATAATTTATTCAAGCTTCTCATAAGTTTTCTTTTTTTAATAATTTTTTTTAAGTTTCTAGATTATGAACGTTGAATTTGTCCATTTCTATCCAAAAAAGATGTTGTCATAAATTAGTAGTAATTTGGTCGGTGGGAATATTTTCCAGTTGAATTCATCAATTTTTAATTTATATTTTCACTGTAACTCCAATTGATTTTTAATGATAATAATAAATAAATAAACAAATAAAATCTACCATTTAGTCAATACAATCTATATAACTGGACGATATTTATTTCTCACCACACTTATTGTAATGGTAATACATAAAACAAATAATAAAAATTAATTAATTAATTAAACACAAAATATTTTTCTATAAAAAATAAAGTTCATGAATTTGGCCTTCAGAGACATATCAAATGAACTTTAAAATTTACATAAATTTTAATATATTATTTATCGAAGAGAAATTTATATAAATAATGTTGCGTCATTTAAAAGGAATAGCGGTGCGTCATTTTATATATATATTATTATGAATCGGTGTCGTCAAGATCAAATTAAAATAATATATATATATATATATATATATATATATATATATATATATATATATATATATATATATATATATATATATATATATTGAGTTTCTTGAGAAAAACAACACAAGAATCCCTATTAGATTTTACAAAGAAAAAAAATAGAAAGAATAATATTAAGAATTCGTTAAATCTGTTTTACTTTTCATTTTCTCAATAAGGATTCAAAAATTACAAGTGAGCTTACAAGCAAAGACCGATTCGACATACTAACAATCATAACAATATGAGACTGTGATGTGGTAACCAATAGGATTATCTTATTTACTTGGTGGTGGGTGGGAAAGAGATTAAAAAAAAGCCTATACTTGTAATTATTATGATTGATTTAACTTTCCATACAAATTTTTGTAAGTTTCGGTTTCGGTTAGTGTAGGTCCGTTTGTACATTGATTTGGATTTCTCCTTGAATCCATTTGAATGATTTTTTTGCATATAAAAAAAACAATCCTAACATTTCAACTACCGCATGCTTCAGCATACTTTGACTACAACATACAAGATCAACATGTGAACTGACTTCGACTTCATACTAAACATTTTGTCGAACCATGAAACTATCATTGTCTACACTAGAGTTTTATCTAAATATCAAATCTACACCTTGGAACAAACTCTACACTAACAAGTGAACAAACTAGTTTTCATCATGCAGTTTTATCAACGACATATAGTGGAAAAATTCGCTACTCAGCAATGTCTTTTCCTTCTCCGGTAGGGCAACTTCCATCTTCTATGATCCTTTCAACACTTCTAACAAACCATGTTGAACAAGAAGGGCTTGTGTGCCAAACCGAAATCATTCACACTGTTGAATTTCTCAATCTCATACTTTGCTGACGACATCTTCTCTTCTAAGCTAACCGCACTAGTTTGTTATGTCGTCAAGAACAAACCAAAATATGAAAAAAAAGATTGAGTCTCTTGAACAAACATAAGAAACCCTATTAGGTTTTACAAAGGAAGAGAAAATTAGGAAAAAGAAGAATAAAAATTGGTTAAATCGGTTTTTGTATTCACTTTCTCAATAAGGGTTCAAAGATTACAAATAAATACCAACAATCAACATCTTTCTACAACTTGAGAGAATAAGTCTATTTATAGACTATTAAACTAACTTTGACTACAAGCTAACTTAACAATTGAGCTTACAAGCAAGATATAATTCAACATGCTAACAATCCTAATATTTCGACTACTGTTTTTTTTATAAGAAAAAAAAATATATTAGAAAGCATTATGGGTGCTTAAGCATACTTTGACTACTGCATGCTTGAGCATACTTCAACTACAACATACAAGATCAACATGTGAACAAACTTCAAATTCATATTAATGTCTTTTTAATTTGGTTTGCGTCATGTTGGTGCATATGGCGATCTAGGAACCAAATTATCTTCAATGATGAAGTGTTTAATCTGGATGTCATTGTTGATAGAATTCTTTTGCCACCTTGGTTGTGGTTGTCCCTTATGAATAAATATAATCCTAGGCGCTGTTATTATGATTGACTCAAATGTCCTATTATTTTTTATAATTGTTTTCTTAAGGACTTAGAGTTGTAATTTGTACTGTGTTCAGTTTATTGGGTTTGAGTACCCCTAGTACTCCCATTCAATATGAAAATTTTACCCCGTACCCTTATCTTTATCCTTATACCCCTACATTTTATAAAACTTGCCAATATTGCCCTTGTATATTTTTAACTAATTGATTGTTTTATTTTTTTTTAAATATTTTTTAAATATTATTTTGCATACCGAAAGACTTTGCAAAAGAGTTCTGGTAGTCATTTTAAATGTATTTTTTAATTTTTTTTTCATACCGGAAGACTTTGCAAAAGAGTTATGATAGTCAATTTTTATATACCGGAAGACTTTGCAAAAGAGTTCCGGTAGTCATTTTTCAAGTATTTTTTGAATTTTGTGTGTGTACCAGAATAGGTTGCAAAAGAGTTTCGGTAGTAAATTTTTGTGTACTAGAAGACTTTGCAAAAAAGTTTCAGAAGTCATTTTTAAAAATATTTTGTAACTTTTATTTTGTGTACCGGAAGACTTTACAAAAGAGTTCTGGTATTTTGTAAAACTTTTGTGTGTGTACCGAAAGATTTTACAAAAGAGTTTCGGTAGTCAATTTTTTATGTACCGGAAGACTTTGAAAAAGAGTTACAGTAGTCAATTTTTAATTTTTATTTTATGTACCGAAACTCTTTTGCGAAGTCTTACATTATGTAAAATAAAATTTAAAAAAGATTTAAAAAATCAAATAATAAATTATTTAAAATTATAAAGGGCAAAATTGATATTTTTATTAAATATAAAGTATAAGTATAAATGTATGGGTACAAGGTAAAATTTATGAGTGTTTGATTATATAAAAAAAAAATTAAACCTTCTGTCGAACCATAAAATTATCATTGTCGGCACTAGAGTTTGATCCAAATACCACATATATATATATATATATATATATATATATATATATATATATATATATATATATATATATATATATATATATATATATATATATATATATATATATATATATATATTTGAATTATTTTGGAGTGTTCAAAACCGAAGTGACACGTAGAAAATCACTATCGAACCAAACCATAATTTAAACTTTTTAAATTTTACACCTTGTATGATAATACGTCTTACACACCATCAAAGACGATCATGTTTATACATCTAAAAGTATGACTAAATTAAAATAATATAAAAAAATCAAACTAACCAAATCAAATATATCAAACAAATTCAAACCGATTTGATTTGATTTGATTTTTAAAATCGATCGAATTAAATTGTATCACACATTTTATTTTCTTTTACCGTTGGAGTGATTTTTAACTCAAAATCGTCAGTTATAATTCTTCCAAGCACAACTAAAATCATTTAGTCAAATATAATGCTTTTTATGAGAACTAAAGGAGTAAATATAATACTGATAAACTCAAAATAAAATGAAATTGAAATAGATAACGTATAAGGATACAAGTCAAACTCAAATACAACTTAGGGAATACAATTTTAATTTAATAAAATCCCCAAAATATCCTTTTTCTTATCTCTTCCCTTTGTCATCTACTCATTTATCATGTGAAATCAATAAAATGCCTCACTTTTTAAACATAAATAAAACATATTCCATTAATTTTTCCAAAAAAAAAACATACTTCATTAAAAAAAAAGGAAAAAAAAAAGAAAAAGACAAAAAACTGAGGAATATATGCAAAGGTTATATATACCAGAAACACAAGTCATCACAACACACAATCTCTGATAGAGAAAGATATATATATATAGAGAGAGAGAGAGAGATAGAAACAAAGTGTAAGTGTTAAGCATGGCAAGTTCTTCAGCATCAGCATTTTCTCATGAGATTCCAAACAACAATATCCAGGGAAGTTGCATAATCGATGTCCTTTTCTCACCTTTACCATCATGCAACTTATTTGACATGCCACCACCACCATCACTATCTGATCATCATGATCAAAATGATGGTTCTTTTGCTGGTTACATGGACATATCGAGCTCAGATGATTTCAACACTTCTTGGTTCTCAAACTTCAACTTTGAAACCGGCACATCAGAATTATTACCTACTGCAACCCAAACTAACGTGCAACTGCCTCCTTTGCCGGTTCTATCCCCCGTTGTGACGTCTGAGGCTTTGAATAATAATGCGGCAACTTCTGCCTCGGGTTCCTCTTTGAATACCTCACAGAATGAGGCTGGTGTTGTTGCTAACAAACCGATTATTGCTAACGATCCGGTTATTGCAAGAGTTGAGAATGAAGATGGACGTGAACTTGTTGTAGGAAAAGAAGCTGAAGTTGAGGATCATGGTGGAGATCGTCGAATGGAAGTGGTGGAGAATCGAAATGATCAAAATCAGACTAAGAAACCGTGAGTAGATTAAAATATCTTTGAATTATTTATTTATTTATTTATAATTTATTTTATTAATTCAAAATAAAAACTATTATTGATATAAAAAATATAAAAAAAATATTGAAAGAAAAGGAATTAGGCAGTCACAGTCAATGAGAAAATTGAGGAAGATGATGAAATATGTTTTATTTTTTTGTGTTTGTGTGTTCAATTCATTTGTGTGTGGTAGGGTGAAACCGAAGACGGACAAGAAGAAGCAAAGACCAAAGAAAGTTATTTTCAAGACACAAACTGAAGAAAATCACTTAGATGATGGTTATAGATGGCGCAAGTATGGCCAGAAACCGCTTAAGAACAGCCCTTTTCCCAGGTATCATGAAATTCATCATAGATCCGGATGCAAGTTTATGCAGATAAGTTTTGCAGAAACTTGCACCCAGATCAAAGACTAGTTGAAAATCAAATTATGTATAATGATTAAGTTATAACTATAGTAGTGATTGCAAGTATTGTCGAATTGGAGTTACATTTATTTTTATCAGGAGCTATTACCGTTGCACCACCCCTGGTTGTGAAGTGAAGAAGCACATAGAACGTTTTGCACTTGAGCCTTCCATGCTGTTAACCTCTTATGAAGGCAAGCACAACCATCTAGCTCCAAAGCGCGCTTCACGCCTTGAAATCATGCATGATGCTATTGCTGCTGGTGTCCAGAAAATCCACAGTAAGATCAAAACTAATGTTGTTGGTGTTGCTGGAAACAAACTTCCAATGTTGCAGCAGTCGCAACCACAACAGTTTCAGAACCATAATCAGAATGCGATTCTTCAGCAACCTGCATTGCCTCCATTGACATACAATAATGGTTACAATAATTCCTTCAACGTCGCTCCAACTTTCAATGTAGTTAACTATGCTAACAACTCTCTACCTTTGAATGTTGTTAACTCTTATGCTGCTGACAATTCTCCAACTTTGAATGTTATTAACGCTGTCGCTGCAGACAATTTTCCATCTTTTAATGCTGTTAACTCTGTTGCCGCTGAAAATTTTCCACCTTTGAATGTTGTTAACGCTGCTGCTGCAGACAATTTTCCATCTTTTAATGCTGTTAAATCTGTTGCTGCTGCTGAAAATTCTCCACCTTTGAATGTTGTTAACTCTGCTGAAAATTTCTTCTACTCTTCGGCATCATTTAGTGAATTCCTTCAGAGTCTAGATGGATGCAATTTTTCAATGTTGACAGATAATTTGATGAGCAACGATGGACTTCTTGAGGACGTGATCAAGCCAAGGGAGACGAGAGGAGCTTGGGCTGGAGCAAGAGAGGGAGCAATAGCAGGAAGATGAAGATGATGATGCTTAATTATGTTTCATGTTGGATTAAAGATACTTAGTTATGGTATTAATTAATTTCGTTTGATTTGTATATTAATTAATATCTAGTAGCCAATAATTTAAGGTACTCAAATTTATATCATGATATGGTGGAAAACTCAATGAGTCTATGCCCTAATTATTAGATTATGATGATTTTGTTGCTTTTTAGCTTTTTCTTGTTAATTTCCTTCTATGGTGTTGTGTTATTCATTCCCAATTATAACTAGATTTTTCTTCCATTTTGGTGATTTCCTCTTGTTTTCATCATGTCACTCACATTAAACTCTTTCGCCATGGTTTGATTGTTTTTGTTCATGCTGCAAAAGGTACCTATCTTTTTTAAGGTGCTCAAACTTACACTCCCCCATTTCACACTCAATTCGGTTACCAGTCAAATAACGGCGTCAAGCGGGACCAACCCATGTTCTTCTTTTTGCAGTAAATGCAAATTCAATCTCAAAACTGGT
Source organism: Lathyrus aphaca (assembly GCA_963966055.1). Classification (NCBI taxonomy): domain Eukaryota; kingdom Viridiplantae; phylum Streptophyta; class Magnoliopsida; order Fabales; family Fabaceae; genus Lathyrus; species Lathyrus aphaca. Next base: position 542,997,070 of record OZ014522.1, read on the forward strand.
TATTACCGATCACCGTAAAGGTTGAAACATCCCTAACCTACACGTTTCCCAAATTCTCAACACTAACCAATATATAACTCCTTACACAAGTGTTTTAAAAATCGGACTGATCATTAAACTAATGAGGATATTGAATCGCTGATTTATTAGTTGAACCATTGAGTCACTAATCAAACTGCATGATCAAATCAGATAAATAGATTAAATAGACCGGTGTTTATAAAAAAATTATATAAGTATAAAACTGTTCGAACCGAATGATTCAGTCTCTACAAAATATCACAAATACTTTTTTTTCTTCAAATATCATCATAAATTGACAAGTTTATAATCTAAATTCAAATTTTAAATAAATGTATCACACATATAACAAAATAAATTAGTATAAAATTACAAAGTCTAATTGCAAACAAAGTCTAATTACAACATAATTTAATCAAATAGTTTATAACAAAATAACTCCAATGTATATCAAATTTAGTTCAAATGAGAAAAAAATGTTTCAATGTTAGGATCTCATTCTTTAATATTAAAATAATATGCCTTAAAATCAACCGCATCCGCAACAATTTCCTCGTCAATGATATAATTACTATATTTTATTTTTTATTTTTATTTTTTATTTTAATTTTAATTTTAATTTCATTTATTGCATTTTTTACTTTAATTTTTTAATTAAAATAACAAAATAAATTAATTTAAAAAATACAATTAAACCGTCGGTTTTTTCAGTTTTTCCGGTTTGTACCGGTTCCATGACATAAACAATCCAACGTTCGAATCAGACCATCCGATCAATTGATTCGGTTTGATTTTTAAAACACTATCTTTCACACATCAATCAACAATTAAATTAAAAAATAAATAAATAAATTAAGTAAAACATTTTATTTTGAATTCAAACCAGACCATTGTGGATGAAGTTTCTTTATCATTATCATCATTTTTTATGTTTTGTAGCCAATTAAATTGGACGAAATATAGTAAATTGTATTAATTTGTAGAATTTATTTGTATAGTTTTATTTATCAAAAATGATTCGCCTAAATCACATTGATCCATGCACCGTAAATAAAAAGTAAATACTCAAATATAATTTTTTTCTTATTAGTTTCGAACGACAGACAATTAAGCAATAATCTGAACCGATAAAATCAATTTAAAGAAAAATCATATTTATTATTTTAAATAGGATTTGTCTAATGTAATATTATATAGGATAAGGGATAACTAATACACTATTTTTATTAAAATATCATATATTAATTACATCTTAATCTATATAATATTACATAACAATGTTTCACTAATAAATTATCACAAATAAATTATTACTCAAATAATAATAACTAATACATGATATTTCAATAAAAATAATATATTAATTATCTCTTATCCTATACAAAATTGCATAGATTAAAAAAATATTTTTAAATAATACAACATTATTATTTATTAGTTTTAAATATATCATATATTATTATCAAATATGCATTAAGTAATTTTGATAATTTATTCAAGCTTCTCATAAGTTTTCTTTTTTTAATACTTTTTTTTAAGTTTCTAGATTATGAACGTTGGATTGTTCATTTCTATCCAAAAAAGATGTTGTCATAAATTAGTAGTAATTTGGTCGGTGGGAACATTTTCCAGTTGAATTCATCAATTTTTAATTTATATTTTCACTGTAACTCCAATTGATTTTTAATGATAATAATAAATAAATAAATAAAATCTACCATTTAGTCAATACAATCTATATAACTGGAAGATATTTATTTCTCACCACACTTATTGTAATGGTAATACATAAACAAATAATAAAAATTAATGATCTATCACACTTCGAATTATAGAAATACTATTGTTTTTGGAAAGATTAGTAATACAGAGCAGATTATTGATCAAATCATATTTTGTATTACTCAGCGATTATGGACAAACGTGAGTATTAGGAAGCACATTAGTATGTTCATGCCTTAGTGGGTTTGGTTTTGGGATTGGATCGTGTGATCGCCTTTTGTGTAAATTGTTTTTGGTAATAATATATTTACTTTTTAAAAATAAAATAAAATAAAAAATAAAAAATAATAAAATAATTAAAACATAAAATATTTTTCTATAAAAAATAAAGTTCATGAGTTTGGCCTTCAGAGACATATCAAAATAAACTTTAAAATTTACATAAATTTTAAATATTATTTATCGAAGAGAAATTTATATAAATAATGTTGCGTCATTTAAAAGGAATAGAGGTGCAATTTATTTTATATATATTATTATGAATCAGTGTCGTCAAGATCAAACTAAAATATAAAAAAAAATATTAAGTTTCTTGAAAAAAAAAACAAGGGAATCTCTATTAGATTTTACAAAGGAAGAAAAAATTAGAAAGAATAATAATAAGATTTAGTTAAATCTGTTTCTTTTCATTTTCTCAATAAGGATTCAAAAATTACAAGTGAGCTTATAAGCAAGGTCCGATTCGTCATGCTAACAATCATAACAATATGGGACTGTGATGTGGTAACCAATAGGATTATCTTATTTACTTGGTGGTGGGTGAGAAATAGATTTAAAAAAGCCTATATTTATAATTATTATGATTGATTTAACTTTCCGAACTAATTTTTGTAAGTTTCCATTTCGGTTAGTGTAGGTCTGTTTGTACATTGGTTTGGATTTCTCTTTGAATCCTTTTGAATGAATTTTTTGCTTATAAAAGAAACAATCCTAACATTTCAACTACCGCATGCTTCAGCATACTTTGACTACAACATACAAGATCAACATGTGAACTGACTTCGACTACAACATACAAGATCAACATGTGAACTGACTTCGACTTCATACTAAACATTTTGTCGAACCATGAAACTATCATTGTCGACACTAGAGTTTTATCTAAATATCAAATCTCCACATTGGAACAAACTCTACACTAACAAGTGAACAAACTAGTTTTCATCATGCAGTTTTATCAACGACATACAGTGGAAAAATTCGCTACTCAGCAATGTCTTTTCCTTCTTCGATAGGGCAACTTCCATCTTCTCTGATCCTTTCAACACTTCAAACAAATCATGTTGAACAAGAAGGGCTTGTGAGCCATAAACCAAAATCATTCACACCGTTGAATTTCTCAATCTCATACTTTGTTGACGATATCTTCTCTTCTAAGCTCACTGCACTAGTTTGTTATGTCGTCAAGAACAAACCAAAATATGAGAAAAGATTGAGTCTCTTGAACAAACATAAGAAACTCTATTAGGTTTTACAAAGGAAGAGAAAATTAGGAAAAAGAAGAATAAAAATTGGTTAAATCGGTTTTTGTATTCACTTTCTCAATAAGGGTTCAAAGATTACAAATGGATACCAACAATCAACATCTTTCTACAACTTGAGAGAATAAGTCTATTTATAGACTATTAAACTAACTTAGACTACAAGTTAACTTAACAATTGAGCTTACAAGCAAGACATAATTCAACATGCTAACAACCCTAATATTTCGACTACTGTTTTTTATAAGAAAAAAGAATATATTAGATAGCATTATGGGTGCTTAAGCATACTTTGACTACTGCATGCTTAAGCATACTTCAACTACAACATACAAGATCAACATGTGAACAAAATTCAACTTCATATTAATGTCTGTTTAATTTGGTTTGCGTCATGTTGGTGCATATGGCGATCTAGGAACCAAATTATCTTCAATGATGAAGTGTTTTATCTGGATGTCATTGTTGATAGAATTCTTTTGTCACTTTGGTTGTGGTTTCCCCTTATGAATAAACATAATCATAGGCGTTGTTATTATGATTGACTCAAATGTCCTATTATTTTTTATAATTGTTTTCTTAAGGACTTAGAGTTGTAATTTGCCCTGTGTTCAGTTTATTGGGTTGGAGTACCCCTAGTAATCCCCTTCAATATGAAAATTTTACCTCGTACCCTTATCTTTATCCTTATACCCATAGATTTTATAAAAATTGCCAATTTTTCACTTGTATATTTTTAACTAATTGATTGTTTTATTTTTTAAAAATATTTTTTAAATTTTATTTTGCATACCGGAAGACATTGCAAAAGAGTTTCGATAGTAAATTTTTGTGTACCGAAAGACTTTGCAAAAACGTTTCAGAAGTCATTTTTTAAAATATTATGTAACTTTTATTTTGTGTACCGGAAGACTTTACAAAAGAGTTCCGGTATTTTGTAAAACTTTTGTGTGTGTACCGAAAGATTTTACAAAAGAGTTCCGGTAGTCAATTTTTTATGTACCAGAAGACTTTGAAAAAGAGTTATAGTAGTCAATTTTTAATTTTTATTTTATGTATCGGAACTCTTTTGCGAAGTCTTACAATATGTAAAATAAAATTTAAAAAATCAAATAATAAATTAGTTAAAATTATAAAGGGCAAAATTGATATTTTTATTAAATATAAAGTATAGGGATAAATGTATTTGTATGAGATAAAATTTATGAGTGCTTGATTATATATATAAAAAAAATTAAACCTTCTGTCGAACCATGAAATTATCATTGTCGGCACTAGAGTTTGATCCAAATACTATATATATATATATATATATATATATATATATATATATATATATATATATATATATATATATATATATATATATATATATATATATATTCTCTTAAAAATATATTCTTTTAATTGGAATCATTTTGGAGTGTTCAAAACCGAAGTGGCACGTAGAAAATCACTATCGAACCAAACCATAATTTAAACTTTTTAAATTTTACACCTTGTATGATAATACGTCTTACACACCATCAAAGACGATCATGCCTATACATCTAAAAATATAACTAAATTAAAATAATATTAAAAAAAATCAAACTAACCAAATCAAATATATCAAACCAATTTTATTTGATTTTATTTTTAAAAATCAATCGAATCAAATTTAATCACACTTTTTTTTTCTTTTACCGTTGGAATGATTTTTAACTCAAAACCGTCAGTTACAATGCTTCCAAGCACAAATAAAATCATTTAGTCAAATATAATGCTTTTTATGAGAACTAAAGGAGTAAATATAATACTGATAAACTTAAAAGAAAATGAAATTAAAATAGATAACGTATAAGGATACAAGTCAAACTCAAATACAACTTAGGGAATACACTTTTAATTTAATAAAATCCCCAAAATATCCTTTTTCTTATCTCTTCCCTTTGTCATCTACTCATTTATCATGTGAAATCAATAAAATGCCTCACTTTTTAAACATAAATAAAACATATTCCATTAATTTTTCCAAAAAAAAACATACTTCATTAAATAAAAAGGAAAAAAATAAAAGAAAAAGATAGAAAACTGAGGAATATGTGCAAAGGTTATATATACCAGAAACACAAGTAATCACAATACACAATCTCTGATAGAGAGAGAAACAAAGTGTAAGTGTTGAGCATAAGTTTTTCAGCATCAACATTTTCTGATGAGATTCCAAACAACAATATCCAGGGAAGTTGCATAATCGATGTCCCTTTCTCACCTTTACCATCATGCAACTTATTTGACATGCCACCACCACCATCACTATCTGATCATCATGATCAAAATGATGGTTCTTTTGTTGGTTACATGGACATATCGAGCTCAAATGATTTCAATACTTCTTGGTTCTCAAACTTCAACTTTGAAACCGACACGTCATAATTATTACCTATTGACACCCAAACTGACGTGCAGCTGTCTCCTTTGTCGGTTTTGTCCCCCGTTGTGACGTCCGAGGCTTTGAATAATAATGCGGCGAATTTTTTCTCGGGTTCCTCTTTGAATACCTCATAGAATGAGGCTGGTGTTGTTGCTAACAAACCGATTATTGCTAACGAACCGGTTGTTGCAAGAGCTGAGATTGAAGATGGACGTGAACTTGTTGTAGGAAAAGAAGCTGAAGCTGAGGATCATGGTGGAGATCGTCGAATGAAAGTGGTGGAGAATCGAAATGATCAAAATCATACTAAGAAACCGTGAGTAGATTAAAATATCTTTGAATTATTTATTTATTTATAATTTATTTTATTAATTCAAAATAAAAACTATCACTGATATAAAAAAAATAAAAAATATTAAAAGAAAAGGAATCAGGAAGTTACAGTCAATGAGAAAATTGAGGAAGATGATGAAATATGTTTTATTTTTTTGTGTTTGTGTGTTCAATTCATTTGTGTGTGGTAACTATCGCTCCCCGGATTTCCATCCTGGTACAAACGCGAAAGTGGCGTGGAAAGAGGTAGAGTCGCCAGCCAGACATTTTTTATCCCGAAGGAACGGGAATGATAATGTTGCACAAACCAGAAGAAAAAGAAGAGGAAGGAAACGGGTCCTGCGAACCAAAGATCGTCCTCCGTACCCGACGGGATCCACGCTTGCAAAGAAATATGTTTCAAAGGGTGAAGAAATGAAAGCTGCTGCAAAAGAAAAGGAACTGGAACTGGAAAAGGAACTGAGAAAGAAAACAAAGAGAAAAAAATGTAGGGAAAATAAAGATTGTGCTCGAACGGGCCCTACCCCGCTGCCTACGTACCTCATCTGGACAATGAGGATCAGAGTCGCCGTAGTTCCCCTAACTAGGGGTGAAAAAGATTTCTTGTGTCTTAAGGCTTGAACTGCCTATGTCAATGCTCAGGTGTTGCAGGCTTGAATGACGAGTCTGTTACCGTCTTGCAAAGTGACAAGTAGGAGCAAGTTCGCGGACGGAGCGAAGGAGATGAGAAGAGAATTCCCGAAGAAAAGATGCTTATTGTTTGTTTGTGTTTTTTAGAAGCTTTTATTTGTGTGGCACAAGGAAGTGAACTCAAGCTCTTTTCCATGGAATGTGTACTTGTCACTACATTCCAAGATTGAATAATAGAACAACCACACTCAAGTAAGGAGAAGATCCCCAAAACTTGAATCCAGAGATTAGGGCTTAGGCTCACTAACTCATTGAATTTATTAAGTGTTTTTATGTTGTTTTGATGAAGAAGTCTATTTTAGGTTTTTCTTGATGAAGATGGTATCCTGATCAGACTTGTGCATCACAAGACAAGCTTGTACTATCCCAAGATGTGAAGACTACAAGTGTTTCATGGAATAAGGCTATTGCTCAAGATATCACTTCAATCCTTATTAAGTGTCTTTTTATGATTTTGAGATGAGAAGATAAGAGAAACAAAATGATCTCAAAGGTAAAAGTCTAATGGGGGACTAATGAATCCTAATTGTTATCATGCATAGAATATCCTAGGTTAGTGAAGTTTACTATCCTAAAGAAAGAGAGGATAAGAAAAAAGAGAAAGAAAAGAAAGAAGAATAGAAGAGGGAGGAAGTAAGGCCTAAGCCCCAACAATCACAAGAATAGTATCAATGAAGAAAAGAGAAGAGATAAGACTTGGAGATGTGGGAATCACATCCACACCTCTCACTTACCAAAGCCCCTGAAATGGTTAGTGACATAAGAATAAAAGCAACACAAAATGAACATAATGTCAAACCCAAGCCATACAACCAGAAGTGAAGTCTTAATCACAAATACCAAATGCAAATCCAAAGCATAAGAATGAGAAAAGAACTATACCACTCAAAATGAAGCAACATGGATTATCATGACAAAACAAAGTAAACATGAGATAACACAAAGCAAACTAGACAAAGCAACATCACAAAGTTCAAGACCAGAACCCCAACATGTTAAGAAAGTGCCTAAGGATCATATGAGATGAAGAGAAGAAGCACACATACTCAAGTATTTACATCATGAGAAGTAAAGAAACAAAAGAAGTGAAGTGGGCATGCATAAAAGTGGATGAACTTCAAAGGCAAACAATCATAAAATTTCTCAAAGTACCAACATCAACTCAAGACCAGAGGGGTATCAACATCCTAAGAAGGCTCTAAACAACTCAAAGAAGTTGGCACAAGTGCCCTTCTAACCTAAGGAGAGACCATATGACCCAAAAGAAGCAAAAGAGGATAGGCAAAGAACAAAAATTCAAATCAATTCAAGTATACATCAAAAAATTCTACAAACTTGCACAAAGACTCCTCAATCATACAATATCAACATGCCAAAAGGAGAGAATGAGAATCAGAAGCTTAGCAATTCAAGTAAGGGCTTAAACATGGATTAGGGTTAGGAGACTTCATGCACAAGTTAAAGACCAAAACCAATTAAGCAAACTTCTAAAAATCAGAATAAAAATCATCAACAAACTACATCTCATCATGAATCCAGAGCAAAAAGAATCAGTTCAAAATTCAAATTAATGACCAAGATAGAAAATGCACAAGACAACATGCTCCAAAATGAAATAAAAACAGTTAATTAAAAGAAACAATTAATTCCAGCATGGCAATTAAAAATAAATGAAAAAATAAAAATGCCAAAAATTAAAGAAAACTAAAAGGATCATTCATGAATTTTTTTATAATTTTTGTGAACTTATATCTATTTTTAAAAATTAAAAATCAAACTGAAAACAAAATAAAATAAAAAATAAACAAAATGGACTAGGGGTGCAAATATCAAGCAAAACAATTCATTTTAATTGGGCTTTCAACACAGGGGGTGGGGATAGCAAGACATGCCCAATGGTTTTCAGCGCAGCACACAACAATTAGGGTGGAAATTCAATTTAATCAGGAAAAAAGAAAAACCAATGGATCAAATGCACGCTCCAGATTCAGTCAAACATTAATCCTAGTCCTCTCATTCATTGGTCAGGGTGATGAGTGCATGCTATTATGGTGAGGTGCAACACAAAACGCATTATTCAGATTTAAAAACAAAACACAAAAACACGTGAGGGAGAGGGTGCATTTTTAATGCGTTGTCACACTGATAACCGTCCAGATTACACATCCAATGGCTCGTGTTCATCTTCTTCAAACAAACAAATTCCAGAATCCGGTGACCGGAGCCCTAGCTCCGGCACTGCAAAATTCAATAGTATGAACAAATCTCCATCAAAATGGATCAAAAGCTCCAGATCAAATCAATAAACTACGCTGAATCCAAATATGTCCATGAAATTCCCAATGGATCAAAGATTAAACCGGATCAAAGACAAACAACTTTACATGTCAAACTTCAGATCAACATAAAATACCTAATACTCATCCATTTTTCAAACTAATTATCACATAATCATCAGCACAACAAGAAGATCACAATGCATACATTTAATTTCAAATCTAGATCCACGAATTTTAGAGTATACCTGAACTTGTAGATCTTTCAAAACACCAAGATAAGATCCCTCCAGCTGCAGATCTGCTCCTTTTAACTTCATATTGCAAAATAAATGCAACAGAAGCCTTGAATTCTCCTAGATCTTGAGATTCGAAAGCAACTGCACTTGAATGGCACCTCTTGAAATATGAAGTTTCAGCTTGAATGAATGGTTGCTTCTGGTTCCTTACACCTCAGGGAGAAAGAATGTGCAAAGATTTTGAGGAATCAGTGAGTGTATGGAGAGATTCGATGAGAAATGCAAGTTGTTCAAAAACTTGAGAATGAGAGTATCAGTGAGCCTGAGGCTGCATTCCTTCCATAAATGATTTATATATGATGTATGTATTATGCTGATTAGGGTTTGCATTGAGTAGTGGCATGAGGAGTGTGATTGAGGTGCATTTGCAAAATTGCATGAAAAGTGTGATGATGTGAATTACTCGTGCAAACCTCTATCCTTGTGCATATGATGCTCTCATTTCATCCCTTGATCACCCTTGAATCAATCCTGGCCCTTGGATATAAGCTGATCATGCTTTGTGAATGTTTTTGCCTTTTTGCACTTAGAGAAATATCTTGTACCTCATGCACGAATTTTGAAATTTCTCTTGGGCCAAATGTGTTTCATGCCATGCCTTGTGATGCTATGACCTCATTTTGTCCATAAAATAACTTGGAAATGATGTACATGAGTTCTTGCATTTGGATGAAGCTTGAAATTCAAGGCATGCCCTAAAACTCAAGTAATTTTCGAAGGCCCTACCTCACAATCCATGAGGGCTATGAAAATGTACTTATACTTTTTAAAAATGGGAGAACCTAACCTTCAACTTTCATGTTTAATGGCAACTCATTTGAAGCTTTTTTCACCATGTTACAAGCCTTTGAAGATTAGGGCAAAAAGTTGCTAAAAATGGCAAATTCCATGACCAACCACATGCCAAAAATGGAAAACTCCTCAAAACCCTTTGATTCTTGATCTTTGACCTTTCCAAACCTCTTTTAAGGTTATAAGAGCATCCCTTGACTTGAAAAATAGGGTTGGACCCTTTGAATTCCCACAGTTGACTTCTAGAATGCACAGTTGACCAATTTCTTCTTTTACAAGCAACTGATGAAATACCTGACTTCCACAAGGAGTTCTCTCACCAAATTTCATCCCTAGGATCCTCTTATCATATGAAATACTTTGCCCAGATGAAATGGCCAAAGTCACAAAGTTTTCATGCTTGAAAGTAAAACCCTAATTTGTGATCATTGTGCAGGAGCTTGCCCTAGTTTGAATTCCCTGATGATCTCCCAACCTCTTGGGCTTTTGTGACTGATCTTGAACTTGTGAATGCCATGTAGACTCCTCATAGGACTTGGACAAGTCCACTGGGCCTCTTGTTATAACTTGTGATGCTTCAAATTCACCCACAGATGATCATATGCCTAATGCTAGGTCATGAGAATGTTATGCCTCATCTTTCCATGCAAAGATGCCAAGGATATGATATGCTTATGATGATTATGGTATGATGATGATGTTTAGAAAGAAGAGAGCAAATTTGGGGTGTTACAGTAGGGTGAAACCGAAGACGGACAAGAAGAAGAAAAAACCAAAGAAAGTTATTTTCAAGACACAAACGGAAGAAAATCACTTAGATGATGGTTATAGGTGGCGCAAGTATGGCCAGAAACCGCTTAAAAACAACCCTTTTCCCAGGTATCATGAAATTCATCATAGATCCGGATGCAAGTTTCTGCACATAATTTTTGCAGAAACTTGCACCTAGATCAAAGACTAGTTTAAAATCAAACTATGTATAATGATATAAGTTACAACTATAGTAGTGATTGCAAGTATTGTCGAATTGGAGTTACATTTATTTTTATCAGGAGCTATTACCGTTGCACCACCCCTGGTTGTGAAGTGAAGAAGCACTTAGAGCGTTTTGCGCTTGAGCCTTCCATGCGGCTAACCTCTTATGAAGGCAAGCACAACCATCTAGCTCCAAAGCGTGCTTCACGCCTTGAAATCATGCATGATGCTATTGTTGTTGGTGTCCAGAAAATCCACAGTAAGATCAAAACTAATGTTGTTGGTGTTGTTGGAAACAAACTTCCAATGTTGCAGCAGTCGCAACCACAACAGTTTCAGAACCAGAATCAGAATGTGATTCTTCAGCAACCTACATTGCCTCCATTGACATACAATAATGGTTATAATAGCTCCTTCAACGTCGCTCCAACTTTGAATGTTGTTAACTATGCTAACAACTTTCTACCTTTGAATGTTGTTAAATCTCATGCTACTGACAATTCTCCAACTTTGAATGTTGTTAACGCTGTCGCTGCAGACAATTTTCCATATTTTAATGTTGTTAACTCTGCTGCTGCTGCTGAAAATTCTCCACCTTTGAATGTTGTTAACGTTGCTGCTGCAGACATTTTTCCATCTTTTAATGTTGTTAACTCTGTTGTTGCTGCTGAAAATTCTCCACCTTTGAATGTTGTTAACTCTGCTGGAAATTTCTTCAACTCTTCGACATCATTTAGTGAATTCCTTCAGAGTCTAGGTGGATGCAATTTTTCAATGTTGATAGATAATTTGATGAGCAACTATGGACTTCTTGAGGACGTGATAAAGCCAAGGGAGACGATAGGAGCTTGGGCTGGAGCTGGAGCTGGAGAGGGAGCAGTAGCAGGAAGATGAAGATGATGATGCTTAATTATGTTTCATGTTGGATTAAAGATACTTAGTTATGGTATTAATTAATTTCGTTTGACTTGTATATTAATTAATATCTAGTAGCCAATAATTTAAGGTACTCAAACTTATATCATGATATGGTGGAAAATTCAATGAGTCTATGCCCTAATTATTAGATTATGAGGATTTTGATGCTTTTTAGCTTTTTCTTGTTAATTTCCTTCTATGGTGGTTTGTTATTCATTCCCAATTATAACTAGATTTTTCTTCCATTTTGGTGTTTTTCTCTTCTTTTCATCATGTCACTCACATTAAACTCTTTGATTGTTTTTGTTCATGCTGCAAAAGGTACCTATCTTTTTTAGGGTTAGGGTTTTTTCTTACCATAGTTGTTTCAATGTTTAACTTGCATGTGTGATCAATATCTTCTTTTCCAACTTTATAGACACTTTAACTTGAAGAGAATGTCAAGAACACGTAAGTTGATTGATTACAAGAGATGAAAACATTGTATGAAAAGCGTGTTATAATTGCTCCATGACAAGACACAATACATGAGGTATGAAAAAAATAAGCAACATGATTATTTGAATAGTACTCTTTAGCTTTTCTCATCATCTTACTCTATAAGCTCTATACAAAGATGGTGTTTTACCATTCAATCATGTTGTGTGTTACCTAAATGGGAAATAGTAAAAGCATGGCAATGATAGATGATCTGATGAGATATTGGATTGTCAAGACATAAAGATATTTCTTCATGTTTTACATATAGCATAGAAATAGTAATAGTAGTAGAAGTCATTCTTTATATTATACCTCTAGTTTAGTATAGTTTTGTTGCTTTCTCTAGGGCATATGGGGCCTAATAGGATTTAGCATAGTTAAAAGTCTATTCCATCACATTTTTTAGTTACCAACTTGCTATATGATCATTTTGCATTAAGTTGTTTGGGGATATGTAGGTCTGGATTGTTTATAAATTTGAATAAATTATCTCTTGTGCAAGACTCTAGTTGAAAATATTAAAGTCATTTTCTTTACAATGGTTAGGCCCATGATGGTATTTCACTTACCAAGCAATAATATTAAGTTTTTTTATTTATTTTAAATATCAACTTGATTATGATAACTTGGTTGGAGGATATGGAGATGAAAAATGACTATATTAGGGGCTTTTATGAATGAGTTGTTGAATCCTCCTTTTGAGATAGGTCTATAGACTCTTAATTTTTTTCTTCTAATTTACAATGTTAGTCGAGTTTTTATATTTTTATTTTTTTATATTAGGTTGATGATAACATGTGTATTTAGTAGTGTAAGTTAATAAATTAAAAAATATTTAAAAAAGAAGTTTTGTGTTAAAAGAAACAAATTTAATTTATTAAAAGATTAATGCACAATTACTAGATAGTTTTTTATATTTGATTTCTTAATGTGTACTCTTTAAATATATTAATACTTTTCCTTTTTGATATTACTTTTCAATTTTTTTTGCATAAATACTTGAGCCAATAAATGTGAATTTTTTTCTATAAGTAAATTTATTAAAATGAGATTAAGGAAATCTCACACCAACGACAATTCGAAGGTCAATTACAAGAAGTCAAAAGGAGACTTGTATCAATCATACAAACTACAAAACAATCTAAAAGGACTACCAAAAACCAAACCATTCCAAGAAGAAACAATATGTGGAATATTCGAATAAACCCTTGTTCGAATAACATGTCGTCGAAGTCTGTTCACGTGATATTGTTTAATTGAGTTTTGTGTTATGGATCCAATTGTTTAAATTAGCTTGTACCCTAAGTTGACTTGTAATGAGTAATTGTTAAAAAGCCTATTAGGTTAGTATGTAAGTTTTATTATAAATATCATACTAGTCTCTCATATTTTAAAATAAGGGAAAATAAAAAGATAAAACCCTAATTCAAAAGTGAGAGGTTATTTGTTATTCTTGTATACTTGTAATCTTGTTTTAAATGAAAGAAAAGAATAGACTTTTATAACCAATCCTTGTTGTTATCTTTGGTAATCCTAAACCCTAACCCTTGTGGGTTTCTTGATCATAAAGAAACCTATTATAGTTTGTTTCTAAGGTATCCAATTCACAACAAATTGGTGCAGTGAGCGTATAAAAGATGCATTCAACAAAGTATGAGATTAAAAAGTTCACCGATGTGAACGACTTCGGTCTGTGGCGCTTGAAGATGAAAGCCCTACTTGTTCAACAGGGTTGTTTGGAAGCGTTGAAGGGAGAAATGGTCATGAATATTGCGTTGACGACAGCTGAAAAGACGATCATGATTGAGAAAGCACACAATGCAATATTATTGAGCCTTGGTGATAAGGTTCTTCAACAGGTATCAAAGGAGACGACGACGTCAGGGTTATGGTTGAAACTTGAAGGTTTGTACATGACCAAATCGTTGGTGAATCAACTCTACCTGAAGCAAGCCTTGTATTCGTTCAATATGAGTGAAGACAAAATGTTGGCTGAGCAGTTGGATATGTTCAACAAGCTGATTCTTGATCTTGAAAATATTGATGTGAAGATCGATGATGAAGATTAAGCACTGTTGTTGTTATGCGCTTTGCCCATAACACATGCTCACTTCAAAGAAACCCTCTTGTATGGAAAAGGGTCCCTGACCTTTGAAGATGTTCAATCTGCCTTGTACTTTAAGGAATTGAATGAACGAAAGGAGCATAAACCTTCGACGGTTGGTGAAGGTTTGGCCGTTAAGGCGAAATTCTTGCAAAAGAATGGTAAGTTCGACAAGAAGAATGAAAAATGTCAGTAGAAGCCTTATAGTGGGGAAGCATCTGGTGTTCGATGTTATCATTGTAAGAAGGAGGGTCACATTCAAAAGGTGTGCCCTGAATGCCTGAATGATCATGAAGGTAATGATATTGGCAATGCTGCCATTGTTCAAGATGATTTCGACTGATCTAATGTTCTTGGGGTTTTGAGCAGCGACTCAATAAAAGAGTGGATTATGGATTCATGTTGCACTTGGCACATGAATCTAAATAAAGACTTGTTCGAGGAATTATGTGATCAAGATGGTGGATCAGTGCTGCTGGGAAACAACAAAGCTTGCAAAAGTGCAGGTATTGGATCTATGAGATTCAAGTTCCATGATTAGTCAATAAGACTATTGACTGAAGTTAGGTATGTACTTGACTTGAAGAGAAATTTTATTTCTCTTGGTGAATTCGACAAGAAGGGATATGTCTTTCAAGGAGAGAAAAGTATCCTAAGAGTCATGAAGGGGTCGAAGGAAGTCTTGAGAGGCGTGAAGAAACAAGACTTGTATACCCTTGATACTGAAGTTGTAAGTGGTTCGACAAATGTTGCATCCACGAAACTGTTGTCAAAGACAAAATTATGGCACATGAGATTGGGCCATGTCAGCGAGAGAGTCCTGGTCGAACTGGGGAAACAGAACCCGCTAGGTGGTGACAAAGTTGAGAAGTTGGAGTTTTGTGAACCTTGTGTATTTGGTAAATCCTGTAGGGTGAAGTTTAACAAAGGTAAACAAAAAACACATGGATCCCTTGATTACATCCATGCTGGCCTTTGGAGACCTGCAAGGAATCCTTCACATTCAGGTGCAAGATATTTTTTATCCATAGTTGATGACTATTCCAGAAAGTTATGGGTATTCATTTAGAAGACGAAGGATGAAACTTTTGATAATTTCAAGAGTTAGAAGGTTCTGGTCGAAACTCAAACTGGCAGAATGGTCAAGAGGTTGAGAACTTATAATGGCCTTGAATTCTGCAATGAAACTTTCGATAGCTACTGTGTCGAGTCTGGGATTGCAAGGCATAAGACTGTAGCGGGTACTCCTCAAAAAAATGGTATAGCCGAGAGATTCAATCGAACAGTCCTCGAAAGGGTTAGATGCATGTTGGTTAGTGTTGGATTGAAGAAGGTGTTTTTGGCTGAGGCTGTTTCGACAACAACATATCTGATAAATAGATGTCCTTTGACTACATTAGATATGAAGACACCTGGAGAAGTTTGGTCGGGACATCCACCAGATCTCGACAAACTGAGAGTATTTGGCTGTGTAGCCTATGCTCACATTAGGCAAGACAAGGTCGAACCTAGAGTTATGAAATGCATGTTCATGGGATATCCTGAAGGAGTCAAAGCATATAGGCTATGGTGCCTAAAGCCAGGTCACAGGAGGTGTATCACCAGTCGAGATGTGGTTTTCAATGAAGCTGAAATTGCTTTCAAGAAAATTGACGATGTTGTCGAAGAGTTGGAACTAGGAGAAATTCATGTTGAGGTGGAGCATAGTGATGCTGAATTGCATGACCCAGATAAAGTCGAAGAAGAATCATAAATTGTTGTCAAAGATGAGGAGACTGATAAGGACTACCTACTCTCAAGAAACAGGTAGAGAAGAGTCATCAAGCCACCTCAGAGACTTGGGTATGTAGATCTTATAGTTTATGCCTTAATATCTGCAAGTGAGGTTCTAGACAAAGAAACTATAGACTATAAGGAAGTTATGAGGAGTCGAAATAAGACTCAATGGCTGAAGGCCATGGATGATGAGATGAAATCTCTTCATGATAACAATACTTGGCAACTGATCAAGTAATATGTTGGACCCAGGTTAGTAAGCTGTAAATGGATTTCCAAAGTTAAGGAAGGAATTGAATGAGTGGAATCAAAGAGATACAAGGCAAGGTTGGTTGCAAGGGACACTATGCCAAAAATGACATTTAATAGCGCACCTTAGACAACGCTTATTTAAAAAAGCACCGCTATAAGTGAAAAAAACGGAAACTGTTCACAAAATATCTTAAAAAGCGTTGCTAAAAGTCATACCTTAGACAATGCTTTTGGAAAAGCGCTTTCTAAGATAGACCTTAGACAGCGCTTTCAGAAAGCGTTTTTAAAGGTATATCTTAGACAAAGCTTTTGATGTAAGCGCTGTCTAAGGTCTTTTAATTTAAAAAAATAAATAAAATCTAAAGCACTGTCTAAGGTTGACCTTAGACAACGCTTTCCACAAAAGTGTTTGTTGCACCCCAAAATTTGCCCTCCCCTAGTCAAGAAAATATGTTCCAAGGTGTCCCAAGAGGTTCACAAGTTTCACAATTAGTCAGAAAATTTGACAATCCCCTCAGACAAAACATCCTCCTAAGCAATGCACCCTAAACTAGGGTTTTGGATTTCATCAGGCTAAATGGACTTCCAAGGCCTCAAGTGAACTTCATAACATCCCACATGTCTTCAAGAATCCCTATGTCAAGTTTCAAGGCTTTCCCAAAAGGTTTGCTCAATCAAATGATCAGATAGGCTAAAATCAATCAAAGTGGTTAAAAAGTCAAACTGAGGTCAACTGTGGTCAAACCATAGTCAAACTTCATGATTTTTTTCCAACATCAAGTTTATGAAGTAAAATTAATCATTTGATCAAGGGTTGATCATGATTCATCAAGGAGATTTCAGATCATCAAGAATCAGGAGTTTCTAAATTAGGGTTTTCATAGGAAAAGTCAACTGAACTTTGACCAGCCATAAATTTCACATGCTTCATCAAATTTTTTCCATCCAAAGCTCATTTTGAAGGAAATTGAATTCTGTACAACTTTGTGTCTCACAAGCCAAGCCCAAAAATGCTTCATTTGGAAGGTATGAGCTAAGACATTATAGGTCATTTTAAAAGTCAACAAAAAGTCAACATCTTCCAAAGGGCATAACTTGAGATTGGTAAAAGATATGGACATGAGACCAATGAGGTTTGTTATAGGACTCTTTAAGCTTTCCAAAATGTCCAAGAAAAACTCCATAGCCTTAAAATTGAGGGATTTGTGTCTTTGCAAAGTTGGGAAATTTTTGAGAAGGATATTGAGCAAATGGGGTCTTAGAATCAATTTTTTCCAAATGGGCCTACCATTGTGCAACCCAATCCTTGTGATATCATCCCACACGACCCAATGACAAGCAATTCTGATTTTTTATATTTTATTTGTGCAACCCAATCTTCTTCTAGAAATTCATCAATGCTGTTTAACATGATTGGATCTTGTGCAAATTCGTGTTAGACCAGATTAGAATACAAATATTTGATTTTTTCATATTTTTGGATCATGACATTCCTTCACACTCAAGGCATTCAAAAATCCCACAAATCCACAAACTCTTGACCTAATTTGGATCACCATATATACACAAACCTATTATTAAGACAGGGGACGAAAAATTCTGCCTCCAAGAACACCATTGAATTCCAAATTTTCTCAAAAAAAGTCACATTCGTTTTTGAACTTAGAGGCACTTTCAAGGCAAATTAAAGGTTGCTTTAGCTTCCTTGAGACTCTCTGATCGTATCCCCATCATCACCTTCATCCATAGCATCACAAAATGCATAAACCGAATCAATGTTCTTGCACTTTTATGATTTTTTCGTTTTCTATTGTTTGTGCATTATAAATTGTGTTTGATGATTGTTTTGTGTTTGTGATGAGCTCAAGAACGTTTCTGGACAATTTAATTAGAGTTTCATGGCCAAACCGTAAGGACACCATTGTTAGGGTTCCAAGCTTCGAATTAGGGTTTCACGATTAACCAAACATAAATGGATTCAAAGAACATGGATAGACCGTATGAATCATGAGGAATTCATTGGCATAGTTAATTTGATGAAATTATACTGTTTGATTGATGTTTGAATTTCGCAGGTCATGAACATGAAAGAATTCGTAAGAAAAATCGCAGCTGAATTCGTATGAATTTTCGCAGGAAAATTGGAGAAGATGAAGTAGTTTGGCGTTGAAAACCAAATTCAAAATTTGGTTTAAAAATAAAATGTTTTATTGTTGATTTCAGGTTGAACGCGCCCCATGTGGCTCAGCTGGTTTGTGTGTTTGCTTGTGAATGTAATGGTCCTGGGTTCGAATCCCCCCTAGGCCATTTTGTTTTGTTGCGTTTTATTTAATTTTTTCAGTGTTATAACAAAAGGAATACTACCTGTATCATGACACAAGGACGCGCTTGGCCTAGTGGTTGTGGTTGTGGGACTGGAAGATTGAAGCATAGGGCCTGGGTTCGAATCCCAGCCCCAGGTATGTTTATTTTCTCATTTTTTTTCATTATTTTGTTTATATTATATTTGTTTAATTTAATTAGTTTCTTAAATATCAATTCTTAGAATAAAATTTTCATATTATTTTTATATAAAAAACTTATTCTTTTTATTTCACAATTTATTTTTTCTAAAAAAAATCAAATTATTTATATTTTATTTCATTATATATATATATATATATATATATATATATATATATATATATATATATATATATATATATATATATATATATATATATATATATATATATATATTATTGTTGTTGTATATATTTTATAAATAAATTGATTTTTTGTAAATTAATAATTCTAACCCTAACCCTAACCCTAATTTTTTCCTAACCCTAACCCTAATCCTAATTTTTCTTAACTTTAGAATTTAACTTAATATTTTTATAAATTATAATTAATCTTTATTCATTTATTAAATATGTATATAATTTAGTATTTATTTATTGTTAAAATCTATTTTCATTATTAAATATTTAAAATCTTTTATAATATTGAATTATTTTACTAATTTATTATTTCCTCTTATTTTTATTTTCTAACCATTTATCTTCACTCTTATTATTATTATTTATTATTGTCTATTTATTATTATTTATCGTTATTATATTTCTCGATTATATTGTAATTGTCCTGAAGCTTTGTAATAGTTTAGTTTATATTTTTGCTTTATTTTCTTTATGAATATGTTTATTATATGGTTAGTAATTCTAGGGTGTGCATAACATACTTGTAATTAAAATTGACTTAGAATAACTAATTTAAAAAGATAAATATTTGAATATGAACACTCACACACGTAAGTCGATCTTTGATCGTCATCTCGCACTTTCTAGGGTTACCTCTCATGTTGCCTATTTCAAGAGGTCAAGTAAGGTGTCTTAAGCAAAGTCCCTTCATAAATATCATCAAGTCCCTTCAGTTTATAAGATCAAGTCCCTTCGAGGTTGCCTACGATAAAAGATCTTGTCCCTTCGAATAAAAGATGATAAGTCCCTATGAATTGCTAAAGACACCTTGCAGTTGCCTACTTTCAGATGTCCCTACACATGTCCCTTATAACATCCAAGGTAATGACTACTTATTCCTTAATAATAGGGATAGTCTTACCATTGAAAGAATATAAGAATAGTAAAGACCTAATATAGGGTAGGTTTCTCTTAATTACTTATTCACACATTTCAAAATACTTTTTTACACTTCACATTTCAAACAAATTTTCGAAAACAAGTCTTTGTATACATCCATACGAGGATCATTACAAAGTACTTAGAAAGTTTCTAATCATACACTACACATTTTCAAAACAATTTAAAGTGAGCTAAGTAACTAAGAGCCCATGGATAACCATGGATATAAAGGGTGCTAACACCTTCCCTTTGTATAACCTACCCCCCGAACTCAAAATCTTTTTAAGGTCTTTCCTGTTCTTTTATGTCCTTTCCTTTTGGATAAAATAAAAGTCGGTGGCGACTCTTGCTATCCGCAACACTTATAGAAAGTCAGTTCTCCCACCGTGTTACAGTGTTGTCTAAGGTCTAATTATATGAAACAATCAGAATACGCAGTTTCTATTTTCATATCTTTATTTCCCTATCTCTGTGAACGAATGTGAGAACGATCATATTCGACCTAACAAAGCTCCAATCACCACCGTGCTCCTCCGTGACGTTTATTGTTGTCGTCATGCTCCTTCCTCCACCGTACACCGTCTCATTTTTGGTAAGTTTCTTCTCTGTTTAGGGCAAGAACGAATTCATCTCTGTTTATGGCAAGCATGAAAATAGGTTACATTGATGATAAAAGTAGATTATAGTGATGACATTGATGATATAAGTAGCTTATAAAGAAGAAAATAACTTATAAGTAGCTTATAAGTAGATTATAGTTGACATTGGTTAGTTGGAGAAGTGCTTATTATTTTAAGCTCTTTTTGTATATAGTTGACATTGTTGTAGAAATGCTTATTAGTTTAATATCCTTTTGTATACGGTTGACATTGTTTGAAGAAGTGCTTATTATTTTAATCTCTTTTTGAGATTGAGAAAGTGCTAATTATTTTAATGGGAATAACTTATTATTTTAATCTCTTTTTGATATTGAGAAAATGCTTATTATTTTAATCAAGTTTAGTTTAATTTGTTAGTACACGTTTAGTTTGAGATTAAAGAAGTGCTGATTATTGGTTATAGCTTGGAAAGTTCGTGTTTAGAAATATTGTGTGGCTTATTTGCGAATAGCGTGCGATGGTAGAATAACATGGATAAAAAATTGTGTGGCTTATTTTTTTTCCTTAATACGTAGGAAACCCATGGATAAAACATGGATCTGTGTTGGTCGATTGTCCAAACAGTACAAGAATGGGGTTGCAGAATTCGTTAAGTTTGTAGTTCAACACGTTAAAAACCCCAGACAAATGAAATGTCGTTGCTTGCGTTGTTGTTATATTGGTAAGGTTGACGCAGATGGATTGAAATCGCATTTACTGAGGCATGGAATTGATTGAAGTTATCAGTGTTAGAAATTTCATGGTAAGAAAATTAACGAGAATGTTGAACCGAGTGAGAAAAGTAATACGACCTATGCTTCAGACGACAAAGACACGGAATCATACGATTGTGATCGAGTTGAAGAGATTGTAGAAGCACTTGAAGAAGATCTTCATGATTGTCCTGAAATGTTTGAGAGGTTGGTAGGCGATGCAGAGAAACCGTTGTATAAAGGTTGCATAAAATTCTCAAGACTGTCTGCGGTATTAAAGTTGTACAGGCGGGCAATGGATGGTCGGATAAAAGTTTCACAGAGTTGTTGGCCCTTATGAGAGAAATGCTACCGGAGGATAATGTTCTTCCTAATTGAACCTATGAGGCAAAAAATGTTGTGCTCTATTGGAATGAGCTATGATAAGATACATGCTTATCCAAACGAATGTGTTTTGTTTCGTAACGAATATGCATCGTTAATTGAGTGCCCTAAATGCGGTTTGTCTCGATATAAGAAAAGATTGTCTCCATCAAAAGTCTTATGGTATTTTCCTATAATTCCGAGATTTAGGTGCATGTTTCGTAGTGAAACCGATGCAAGACACCTGACTTGGCATGCAAATGAAAGAATCATTGATGGAAAGTATCGACATTCGGCTGATTCACCATAGTGGTCAAAAATTGATAATGATTATCCTGACTTTGGAGAAGAAGCAAGAAACCTTCGCTTGGCATTATCTACTGATGGAATGAACCCGCATGGTCTTCAAACATACCCCATGGCCCGTGATTCTTGAGATTTATAACCTACCTCCATGGCTATGTATGAAGCGTAAGTACATGATGTTATCTAAGGTTGTCAAAGGTGGGTGGAAGAAGAGGTCGATATTTTTTGAATTTCCATACTGGAAGTCTTTGTACGTGAGACATTTTCTCGATGTTATGCATATTGAAAAAAATGTATTTGAAAGTGTTATCGGTACGTTATTCAATATAAAAGGAAAGTATAAGGATGTCCTTAAAGCAAGGGAGGACATGTTAAAAATAGGAATGAGAACTGAATTAGCACCCATGAAGAAAGGAAGATGAACATATCTACTACCTGACGCTTTTACTCTATCTAGAAAGGAGAAAAAATGTGTGTAAGTTTATGAGTGAAGTTAAGGTTCTAGAGGATACTCTTTAGATATTAGAAGACTTGTGTCTATGAAAGACCTTAAGTTGAAGAGTTTGAAGATACATGATTTTCATGTTATAATGAAACATTTTCTACCAATAGGTATACGTTCTATTTTGCCAGAAAAAGTAAGAAGTGCCATAACTAAATTGTGTTTTTTCTTTCGGTCAATATGTAGTAAGGTGATCGATCCCAAGATCTTACCAACACTACAAAAAGAGATTATAATTACCTTGTGTGAGCTTGAAATGTATTTTCCTCCCTCTTTTTTTGACATAATGGTTCATCTAGTTGTTCATCTTGTGAAAGAGACATAGTTGTGTGGACCAACTTATATGAGATGGATGTACCCTGCTGAACGGTATATGAAAATATTAAAAGGGTACGTGAAAACCCGAAGTCGACCAGAGGGTTGTATTGTTGAACGATACATTGTTGAAGAAGCTGTTGAGTTTTGTACTGAATATTTGTCCAACTTTCAATCGATTGGACTCCCCAAAGCTCAGATTTTCAAAAAAGGAAGGTAAAAAATTAATTGGAAATAAAATTGTGACGGTATCAAGGGTTGAACGGGATCAAGTGCATTTGTATGTTCTGCACAATGATAATGAGGTTGAGCCATATGTTGAAATGCACAAGGATGTACTCCGAAGGTTAAATCCGAACAGAAATGAAAATTGGATAGTACAAGAAAACAATCAAAGTTTCATACAATGGTTAAAGGATCATATTTATTCGAAGCGCTCTTCAGATCCTACTTCGGTAACAGAAAGGTTGAGATGTTTGGCATATGGTCCAAGTTTGCATGTGTTTTCTCATAGCGCATATGCAATTAATGGATACACATTTTATACCAAAGAACAAGATGATAAGAGTACTATGCAAAATATTGGTGTCATCGTGCTAGCTAAAGCAATGCATATAGCGAGTATGAAGGACTTAAACCCCAAATATGCAAATTTGTCATATTTTGGAGTTATTAAGCACATTTGGGTGTTTGCTTACGAGAAGTTTTAGATTCCCATCTTTGGTTGCAAGTGGGTAAATAGTAGTGGCATACGAATGGATAAGTCTGGATTTTTGCAAGTTGATCTTACTAGGGTGGGGTACAAAGATGAACCTTTTATTCTAGCATCTCAAGCTAAACAAGTGTTCTATGTGAACGACCCGACGAGTACAAAATGGTCTATAGTGCTTTTCTCTAACAAAGTGGTTGATGATAGCGGTGTCGATCAATGTGATATTGATGTTGAGAATGAGTCATGCATTAGACGGAATGAGTTGAATAGAAATGATCAAGATGAGGATCTTATAGCGGATGAGTCATATATCATAAATGATCATAACGAGGGAATTTGGATCAATTCATCCGTCCGCATTGCTAAGAAACAAGTAATTAATATTCCAACAAAGAAAAGAAAGAGATGTTAGTGAAAGAGGGAATATAATAAAATGTTATATATTATGTCATTTTCATTTTCAATTGCTTTCATTATAATTTATATTTGATATCCTTGGTTTCTTTATTTTTCATTTTCAATTGCTTTCATTATAATGTATATTTGATATCTTTGGTTTCTTTATTTTTCATTTTCAATTGCTTTCATTATAATTTATATTTAATATCATTGGTTTATTTATTACAGGTTAGATATGGCCACTAACGATGATCATCCACATGATGATGATTCTACACATGAAGGAGGCAATAAAAAGGTATATACGAAAGACGAGATTAGAAGAGGCATAACAGTGATGAGGAGAGTGATCTATGGTAGAGACCGAGGCATCATTTTAGATGTGCATTGGAGCCATCTTGGGCAGCTTATAGAACCTAACGGTTATACCTTGACTAGTTTCATTGGTGCACTAGTAAGGAATGAGATTCCAATTACTTGTGATGATTGAAAAAAAAAAGAGTTGAATGAATCCAAACATAAAATTTGGACTGAGATAAAGGTACAATAATTATGTCTTAATTATACAAACTAATTATGTCTTTTAAATTGCTTGTACTAACGCACAATGTGTATGTTTTTCTTAGAGGTGTTTCAACATCGAAGATCATATAAGAGATTTTTGTCTTAAATTGGCCAGAAAGCTACTAAGAGGGTTTAGAACATTTTTATCATCCTAGTATCTTAGGGATGAAGATGGTAATCATGTTGATGAGGAGCTTCCAAACAAATATGAAAGTTTGATTTCACCAAAATAATGGGAAGCGTTTAAATCCAAACAAAAAACCTCAGAATTTAAAAGAATAAGTGACACAAATCGGGAAAGAGCATCAAGTCCTGTGTATCCATACTGAAAAGGACGTGTCAGATATGGACGCTTAGAACAATCTATGGTAAGTATCTATAAATTGCAATAATATATTTGTTCATCATGAGTTTTATTTGATCATATTATATGACTTAATGTGTAGTTGCAGAAGGAGAAAAGTTCTGAAACATCTCTTCATGCACATGTTTTGTGGAAGGAAGCCCGTGTGGGAAAATCTGGAGTTGCTAAAGAATATGTTATACAAGTATATGAGAAATGTGTTTGTAGAACATTATTTCTTTAATTAAATAAAAACTTTATTAACAAATATTTGACAAGTATTCTATATTCATCTGATTTTCAGGAGGCGCTATCTCAGTCTTTATCTCCAAATGATACTAGGAGCATACTTAGTCGGGCATTAGATGTCTGTGAGTATTCGGGTTGGGTGAGGGGTAGGGGATTTGGGATAACTTTGACCTCATTGAGTATTAAAAAAGGAAAGGCTCCTAGTAATAAAGAACTTAATGCAAAATTGGAAGCACTGGAAGCTGAAGTTCATGCATTAAGGAAAGAAAAAAAGGCTAGCGCTTCAACATGTTTTAAAGATGGTTCGGACAAAGATAATATCAACTGTAACTTTCAACTGAACATTCCAAAGGTAATTATATATAATTTTATGAAATTTAACTATTAGCTTAAATTATGTAATTGACATATATACACATTAACAATTTCATATTTATTATTGGTTTTAGGTCATTTACCGTTGTCATCTCTACTTATCGTCACCATATTATCGGATGGTTGGTGTAAACACCCCAAATTTGCCCTCACCCATTCACACCATGGCTTGTGACTCTTTTCATTTGCATAAGTACAACCATAGCATCTCATATTGCATTTTTGTTTCACTGCATTAATTCAAAGCCATCTGTATCTAGGGTTTGTGATCTGAGCCTTTCCTAGGCTATCTGAGCCACTCCAAAGGTCTTCAATCATTCTAAGAGGGTCCATGTATGTTCTATCATCATTTAATATTCCTCACCAAGTCAAGAAAATCAAAGAATCACAAGAACTGAGAAAGGCATGGAAGCAGAGCCAGGTTTAACTGCACAGATAACCTAAAATTAGGGTTTTGGTTTCAGAGGCCATAACTCCAAATTTTTTGGTCATTCTTGTTTCTATTAGTATCTATATGTTGTGAGGATAATGCATATCAATTTTCATGAAGAAATTCCATGGGGAAGGCATCTGATCAAGAGTTGACTTCTTGAGCAAGTCAGTGCAAAATCAGGGCATCTGAGGCCCCCAATGACCCAACCAAAGGGTATTCTCCATAATTTTGAATATGTATGATCTTTATTTGATCTTAGAAGAAGTTATAAGTTCACAAAATTGAGGAATTTCAAGCCATTTGCAAAATTGCCTTTTTGGGAAAGTGACTTGTAATGTAAACTTGCCATTTTGGGAAAGTTTTTCAACCTCCTCAAATTGATTCAAAAATGCTTCAAATGAGAAAACTTTGGTCATGAAAGTTGTAGAATGGATCATTCCCTTTTCAAAAAGTACAAGAACTCATTCTAATTCATTATGGATCAAAAGTTATGGCTTTTCAAAGTTGGGAAAAATCACATAATTTCAAGTTTTACACCAAAGAGGCAAAGTTGCAAAACCTCTTGCCAAGGCAAAATGTGACTTCAAATTGACTTCTATGCATCACACAAACATGAACCATGACTTAAAAATCAGATTTCACCAAAGAACCTCCCATTTTCATGACTTATACTTCAAGTAATCACAAAAGGGCCAAACTTTGCAAAAGTTGCAAAACCTCACACAAACCCTAATCCACTTGCAAGTTGGCCTCAAAATCATTTCCATGGTCTGCCTTGATTCAAGCTGCAACAGACATGCTTTTGTTCTAGCCCTAAAACAGCCCATACCTTATAGTACACCTAGACTTGACTTTTTGCAAAAGGGGCCATACCAATCAAGCTGTGCCACCAACAACTCTCTGCCCTACCACAGCTTGATATGTGGACTAAAAGAGACTCAAAACACACAACAAGCCAGCCTGATCTCTCTCATAAGCCATAGTTCACAAAACTCTCCTCTTATGCACTTTCCTTCGAATCTCATCACACAATCATCAAACCTCAAAACCAACTTCACCATTCATTCAGAAAAGCTTCATAGAGCATAAACCACCCTTCACCTTGCCTTGAAAGTCCTTGAAACTCAAACACGATTTTCCACCTTCTCTGAACAGAACTCCATCAATCTCACAAACTAGCCACAACACACTCCAACTAAGCCTCAAAGCTTCCTTAGGAAGATCATTGGAGCCATTTTGAAGCAAGGAAGCAGTCAGAAAGCTCCTGGATTGAAAGCTCCATCTCAGGTAGCCATGCGAATCATTTTTTCCAGAAGCTCTATTTTAAGTTATTAAATGATTAAGTGTGATCCCCTGAACATGTTGAGCTTTAAATTTTTGAAAATGATGGAGATTTGAGCATGTATGGCTTGTCTGAAATTTCTGCCATTTTTGTATCTTGCTTCGATTCTTGTTAATGGTGAGAAATAAATTCCATTTGAGGGTGGGGATGGGTTTAGGATGGAGAGAGGAAGTGATCTGGAGCTTTAGAGCTCCAGAAATGACCTAGAGAGTGAGATTGAAGTTCTCAGGGAGGGTTGTCACCGGAGAAGACGACCGGAGCTCTTCTCCGGTGACCTGAATGTAATTAGGGCTTAATCTGGGATTAGGGCAAAGTTTGAATCTGGGCCATGCGATTGATCCTTCCCGCGCGTGTTTGTGTGGCCTGGATCTCATGATTAGTTTTAATTTAGGTTTATTTATTTAATTAATCTGGATTAATGAAGTTTGAACTTGGGCCCTTGGATGTGGCGCCAAGTCAATGGTCTCAAACCCAGAATCAATCTGGACTCTTCATCCTGCATACTTCTCATATTTTAATTTTTTATTCATTTCTTTTCCATTTTATTTGCACGAATTATTAAAAATAGCAAATCATGTTTAAAAATTATGAAAAATTTTGTCAAAGATTTCATTAATTTTTTAGAACCCAAAAATATTTTTATTTTTATTTTTTGCATTAAAAATTATTTTTAAATCATTTAAATGTTTATTTTTAATTAGTTAATGAAAATTAATTAATTAAAAATACATTTAGGTATTTAAAAATCACAAAAAAATTCACATTGCATTTCAAAACATTTAGAAACATTATCCAACTCTCAAAACAAATTTCTTTTTGGTTCTTGATGCCTTTTGATCATTTTCATTGGAATTAAATTCATTTTAAGGCAATATTTTGGTTCAAACTTTGAAAAATCCATTCTGCCTAACCATTGAGAGTGGGATGATGGTTCTTCTTGCATTGAATCCTTCATGGCATGTAGTTTATAGGATAAAATTGATTTGGATTCATCTTTCATTTTCAATTTGTTTTGCATTTTTCATTGTGAGACACCCCAAAACCCTAGCCAACTTAGGAAATTCATAACTTGCACTAGGTTAAGAGTTGGATCCCCCCCTTTGGGCAGTGAACTTGTATAGGTTTAGGGTTCCTCTAATCCCATTTTCAATTTTTTTATCATGCCTTATGCTTCTGATTTTGGAATTTTGTGTTGAATGTTTCATGTAAACCCTAATTTGTGCCTTCTCTTGCATCCATCTCCCATTTGCTTGCATTCAATGACTTGCCTTGGCATTTTGTGCATCCATATGATTCATAATACATCTTAGGACATATTAGAATCATGTTTGATCATTGCATCATTCCTTTGCCATGTTACATGTTCATTTCATTTCATAAACATTCATGGATCTTTATGGTTCAAAGCATGCCTCATTGACATCCTTATGCTTGCATGATCATTCTCATCTCTTGTCATGTGTTTGCATCATCTCATAGCATCATTGACATCATGTTCATGCTTCTGACTTTGTCTTGCATCATGACATCTCATCTCATTTTCATTGCATTTCATTTCTTTTGCTAACTTTTCAGGTGGTAAGTTGTTTTGAGAAGTGAATTTGCCTTCACTTCTCACAATCTCTTCTCATCTCTCTTGCATCATTGCTGCATCCTATCTTGTGTATTGGTTTGAGCTTGCTCATTCATGTTCCTCTCTTACTTTATTTCTTCAGGCAACTTGCCTTCTTAAGTGAAGCAAGTTGTCTTGCTTCTCTTTGCTTCTTCCTCCTTTCATCTGTTTCTCTCCTTGGTGGATCTTTGAAGATCTTTCTCTCTTAAATCTCACAAACCCTAGGACCTCCAAGTATGATAACAATTAGGGCTTGATTAGTCCCTCATTTAGTTTTACCTTTGGGTCATCTTTGAGTCTTCTTTTCTCATCTCATAATCAGAGACTAAACCCTAAAGGCTTTAAGGCTTTGTGATTAAGCTTATACCTGCATCCTTCTATTAGGATGGAGTGTATAACTTTAATCCTAAGTGTTAAACCCTTAATGTGTTTAAATCCTTTAATTAATCCACTTAATAATCATCAAGACATCAAGCTTGTAACTTGGGCCTTGCATTAGGGTTCTAATTCTTCCTTAATTGGTTAAGAAGGACTAACCCTAGTGTTAATGGACAAGTCCCCCTCAAGTTGTCTTACAAACCATAAAATCCACTTCTTCATCTTACCATTAACTAAAACCCAATTTAATAAAGGCTTTGTTTTGTCATGAGGTTAATCCCTAATCATGGATTAAGTTGAGGAGTCTTTCTCAGCTTAAATGTTCTCATCTATTATCCTTCTATTAGGATAGTGTAATGGGTCCATTAAATCCTTGATTATGGCTTAAACTCATTACTTAACACTAAACAAAAACTCCCAAAAACATCTAAATAAACACAAGTAGGTTAATGATCTTAATCCTACATCATGGTGATTAAGTGTGAGGTGCCTACTTCATACTTAAGGTATTCTCATTACCCCTAATCAGAGGGAGGATGTGATAAGTTTACTAACCCTTGGTTTAGGCTTAAGCTCATTAACTTATGAAAAACTTCAAAAAGCAATAAAAGATTGAAAACACCAAAAACAAACAATTATCGTCTCCTCCGGGATTCTTTTCTCATCTCATTCACTCATAAACGAGAACTTGCTTCTTCCGTCTAATGCAAGACAGTTTGCACCTGAGCTAGACAGGTCATACACTTGAGCATAGGCAAGTAAGCATTTCACAAGTCAATTTATCTTTCAGTCTCTTTGAGTCGAACTACGGTGTTCTGACTTCCTCATTGCACGAGAGGATACGTAGGCATAACTTAACAGTTATCGAACAAAAGTCTCTGTATATTCCCCCCCTTCCAGTATTATTCTTTAAGCCTCATATTCTTGAGCTCCTTATTCTTGTTCTTACACTGACACTTCCCTTATACACTTCACATTTCTTTTACACTGACACTTGCATTCTTTCCAGCTTTTGATACACAGATTGCACTGACACTACCCCTTTAAAACACAAATCTTTTAAGCGTGGATCCCGTCGAGTACGACGGACAATCTGGGTGCTAATACCTTCCCAGGTTGTAACCAACCCCCTTTCTCAGTCCCTCTGGTTCGTGACCATCTTATCCATCTTTTCTAGGTTTATGCAGCATTACCTTTCCTCCGGGATAAAAATGCCTAGCTGGTGACTCTTGTCTTTCTGAGTTCACCCTTTGTGTGTACTCTCCTCTTTCACCGACCGTTCGCGTCTGTACCCGTTCTGACCATGTGTCATTTGGTGGGAGCGACAGCTTGGCGACTCTGCTGGGGATCCTTATACTGTAACCAGGGCTTCTGGTTCTTTTTGTGGGTTCCTCCTAGCGCTTGTTTGATTTGTGTTTACTGGGGTGTTATGTGCTAATTGTGTTTATATAGTTGCCTTATTTATTTATGTACAACTTTAATTATTACTTTCCTTTACAGTTTTACATATTTCATATTGTCATACTGCCATTTTTTTTTGCTGGATCTGGTTTCTGTTTTGGTGGGTGGGGTTTCATTGAGAGTTTAAGGTCCTATACCTGGGACCTGAGTGACACCTAGGCTAGAGTGGTTCATGTTCTTTCCCATTCCATTTCGGTCTGATGCGGGAATATGAAACACGGTTCAGATGTGGGTTTCTTCTTGAGAACTCTGTGCTACAGATTTCCTGTAGTTCTAGGGCTATCTGGGAAGCCTGCTAAGTCTTGATGACCTTTGTTATTGACCTTCAGAAACTGAGGTGAATTAGAGGAGGGTCTTTTATGGTTATTGTAAACACTTTACCTCCGGGTTAGAAGTGTTTACACTTCTCATAACTGATCAAAGTCTGAGGATCCTTGTTTTAGAACATCACCTGTGAGGGGGTTGGGCTGTTTACAGGTTTGCAGGTACCATTGGCCACATCATACCCTAATTCTTGTTTTGTTTAAGAGTACCTCATTTTGGACAGTTCTTGTGATTTAACCCTGGACATGTGACTCTTTATTTGAGTCCCCCACCTTGGTTACTGGATTTCTGAACCTCCATCTGGACTTCTTGAACATACATGGGCCTTATATCAAGACAGATAATCAGATCCAGCTTGATCACAAACCCTTGCATACCATTTGCATACATCATCATTGCATCATTTAACATTTGTTTATTTGTTTTTCAGGGTATCCACATTATATCTGGCTTGGTTTTGACCCCTTCATCTGCATAGACCTCTGTTTCACCAGTTATCTGCTTCAGCTATTCTTATCATCACCAACATCAGCCTATCAATGGCTCATCTCCAGTATCAGTCTTGATCCTCATCAGCATTTGTCTTTAGCTCTTCATCAGTACTCATGGCTACTCCCAGGAAGAGCAACATTCCGTACCATTTCTTTGAGCCTGTGCTGACTGGCATCAGGCAAGTTCAGTCACTTATCACCCCCGACCACATCCCATTATTCAGGGAACATTATGGAGGTATCCTGGATATGGTTATGGACCTAGACCCTTCTCAGAGGAGCATGATCCACACATGCCTACAGTTTTATGATCCCCCTTTGAGATGCTTCACATTCCCAGACTTTCAGCTAGGGCCTCTGCTGGAAGAGTTTTCTTCATTGATTGGGGTACCCATCAGAGGTGGACTCCCTTTCAACCCAGAGATGACTTCTCCCAGCAATGGAGAAGTAGCAAAAGCATTGTACCTGGAGCCTACTTTGATTGAACAAAGCATGACAACAAAGGCTGGAATACCTGGTCTTCACTTGGACTTCTTGATTTCTCAGGCCATCCTGAAGGCCTCCTTGGGTGAGTGGAGGGCATTCTGTGCCCTGTTGGCTCTCAACATATATGGGGTCATACTATTTGCTGATGAGCCCAAATTTGTCAGCAAGAATGCCATTCATTTGTTTCTTCTGAGGAACCCAGTACCCACCTTGCTGGGAGATTTCTACTACTCCATCCACCAGAGGAATGAGAAACAAAGGGGGAAGTTGGTGAGATGTTGTGCTCCTTTGTTTCATACCTGGCTACTCAGACACCTGCCTAAGACAGATGCCTTCTTGAATCCTCACCAGCAGAAGAATTGGGCCAAGAGGCTCATTGCTTTGACTTCAGATGACATCAGATGGTGCACCCAGAGCACCAAAGGCAAAGACATAATCACCAGCTGTGGGCAATACCCAAATGTACCTTTGATAGGAGTAAAGGGTTGCATCAACTACAATCCTCTGCTGTTTAAAAGACAACTGGGTTATGCTTTGGTTCACCCTCCTAGAGTGCAAGATTTAGCTGAGACCCTGTATTATGAGATAAAGCCTAACTTAGCTGTTGTTAGACAGGCCTCCTGGGCTTGGGAGAACATCCAGACAAAAGGGATGGCTATTCTTGGAAGATGCAATAATGTTGCTTCAGCTCAGTACTATGATTGGTCCCGTACTAGAGCTCAGATTACCGGAATGCCTTTCACCCTTGAGGACCTACCTGGACCCTCTACAGTACCACCTCCAGCAACTGTCAGCCTGGAAGAATTTGAGAAGCTGAAGGAAAGGAATGGGAATCTGTCTCAAGCTCTGAAGAAGACCCTTTGGGAAAGGAGTGATGGTCGTCTGGACATTGAAAGGTTGGAGAAGCTTAAGGTGGAGCATCTGCCAAAATTGAGAAAACAGAAGATTACATCAGAAAAGCAAGGGCTGGGGAGAAAATATTGAAGAATGCCTATAAAGAAGCCAAGTACCAGCAGGCTAGGACTGAGCTTTATCTGCAGGAAAGTCAGGCTAGGTGGGTCAGGATCACTGAAGCCCGGACACAAGAAGATCAGAAAACTCAGGCCAGGATTGAACAGTTGGAGGCCAATGAAAAGAGGCAACAGGAAGCTTTGTTGGTAGCCCAGAAGGAGATTTCAGAGTTGAAGCTTAGGGCTGGGTTGAAGAGATCAAAGGACCAGGATAGGCACAAGAAACTGGCCACTGCCATTGCTACCAGAAACCTCCTCATCAGGACTATCACAGAGCATCCAGCTGGTCCAGTGACTGATGCACTTCTGAAGAAGGTTAAGGAGGATGAGTTTGGACTAGATGTTTGACTTCTTTGCTTGTTGTTGTTTTCATTTGATGTACTTTTCTTTTGTGTTGTATTTTGACCCTTCAGGGGCATATGTTGTAAAAACAAACTATGTACTGCTCAGTATTTGTAATGTATTTTAGTTTGTCTCCATTTTGGAGTTTCTTTTCTTAGCAAAGTCAAAAGCATCTTCCTCGGGGTCTGGAAAGGTCAAAACCAAGAGCCAAGCCGGATACCTGGGAAAACAAATAAGCATACTGCATTGCATACTAACCTTGTTTTGTTTTGTAGGTTTTTGATATTATTTGTTTCTAATTCTGTTGTGGTCACAGGAAATATTGCTCGCAGAAGAGTGTTCCCTGTTAGCCGTACGCACCGGTACCCTACTCGCAACAACCTTCCTGGTATCCAAATGGACCAAGTACAGCAAGATCTGACTGAGGTCAGAACTCAGATGGCTAATGAAAGAGTGGAAATGAGGAACCAAATGGCTCAATTCATGACTGTAATGACTGGCTTGGCCCAGAGCCAAGAAAGGTTAAGGGCATTGGTAGAAAGGCAAACCCCCGAGGAACCTCATCCTGGCACTGGAGGAACCATCAACAATGAGGGAGGTCAGCCTCATGTTAACCCACCAGTATTTGGACCTCATCTGGATCCGGAGGCCAACATCCTAAGGAATGTGCAGGGCAACACTGCTGCAGGCAGGATCTTGCAAGAAGATCCTCAAGAAGAGCAGTTTACTGTAATGGGAGCTGGAGATTAAGTCTATGATAGGAGGTTTGATGAAATTGCTGAGAAATTGAGATCTTTGGAGTCTCAAAACTCCTTAGGTTTTGATGTAATGGACATGGGGCTAGTGGATGGGGTGAGAATTCCCCACAAGTTCAAACCCCCGTGCTTTGAGAAATACAATGGAACTTCCTGTCCACGAACTCACCTGCAGTCCTTCCTGGGGAGACTTAAAGCTTATACTATGGATGAGAAGCTGTGGATGTTCTACTTTGAAGACAGCTTGACTGGGGCTTCGAGAGAGTGGTATTCACACCTGACCAGAGCCACTATCAGATGCTGGAAGGACCTAGCTGAAGCCTTCATCAGGCATTATCAATATAATCTGGACATGGCTCCCAACAGGACCCTCCTAATGGGAATGTCTCAATCCTCCAGAGAAAGCTTCAGGGAATATGCCCAAAGGTGGAGACAGCTTGCTGCTGCTGTCCAACCACCCATGTCGGAAAAAGAAATGGCCGACATGTTCATGAATACTTTGCAAGGAACATATATTGATAGATTGGCTGCCTTTTCTTCTACCAGCTTCGCAGACGTAGTTATAGCTGGGGAAAGGATTGAAAGTCTGCTAAAAATGGGCAAAATTTCTGATAATGGTGCAAGTTCGTCCAGTAATCCCAGGAAGCCTTTTGTGGGACCTCGAAGAACCGGTGAGACAAATGCCATTCATGCCAACAGGGGCAGACCTCAGTATGTTCATAGATCAGTAGCAGCTGTCACAATTCCAGCTCCGATCCCTCAGCAACCAGCATATCAACCACAACAACAACCACATTATCAACAGCAAGTTCAGTACCCGCCACAGAGAACCTACAACAACAACAACAGTAGTCAACAACAAAGACCCTTTCAACAAAGACCATCACAGGCAAATAGGGTGATTGATCCTATCCCTATGCCTTATGCTGCCTTATTGCCACAACTCCTGAAGCTCAACTTGGTCGAGTTAAGGACATTGGCACCACCAGATCCCTCCAATCTCCCAAGGAATTATGATGTCAACGCCAGATGTGCTTTCCACTCCAATGCACCTGGCCACAATACTGAGAAATGCAGGGCCTTGCAAATGAAAGTCCAGGATCTGGTGGATTCCAATACCCCCTCCAAATGTCAACAAAAATCCTATGCCTAATCATGGAGGGCCAAGAATTAATGCCATTGAGGAAGACAAGCCATCTGTCTTGATCACCAGTGTTGCACAAATTCGAACACCTTTGGTCAAAATTAAAGCTCAGCTTCTAGAGTGCCAGGTGTTTCCCGGGTGTGAGCTCGGTTGTGGGTATTGCAACATTGCAGTCAATGGGTGTGATAATTTGAGAAGCGGCATAGATGGTCTTATCAAGGATGGAATCCTTCAGATCTCAACAACGGCGCCTACAAATCCAGCAATTCCTCTGACAACAATTCCTGATTCTCCTACAACAACAGCAACAATCATTCATATCGATTCGTCAATATCATCAGCGATGGCTCCGTCCATCACTTCAGTAAATCAAATGTCAACAACTCTTTCTTCTACAACATCAGCATCCATTTATTCAACAGAATCTTCTACAACGCCAGCAGAAATTAATGAAGATATCTCAGCAGTCACCATCTACTATGATCCATCAATTGTTCCTCCGAATAGCAACTTTCAGCAACAAACAGTGGCACCTCCTGCCAGGTCACCAGTCACAATTTACTACGATCCACACACCATCACAGTACCCTCCTCTGCAGCAGTCAGTCCAATTACCATTACGGTGCCTGGACCAGTGTCATATGAAAGCAGTAATGCCATACCTTGGCATTATGGCTCAGATCTTTACTGCAACGGGGAGAAAATCACTTTGGATTCTTCAACCTCTTCTCCACAAATTGATAATGTTGGGGGAGGCGGAGGCTTCACCACAAGCGGACGCCTTTTTGCCTCACAAACTCAGAGACCTAATGTTGAAGCAGAAGCTGCTGCCAAAGCAAAAGGAAAGAGTGTGGTACTTGAAGAGCCGACTGCCAAAGAAACTCAGAAGACATCTTTTGAACAAGATGTAGACGAGTTTATGAGAATCATAAAGAGAAGTGATTACAAGGTGGTGGATCAGCTTCACCAAACTCCCTCAAAAATCTCCATATTATCCCTGTTGATGTGTTCTGAAGCTCACAGGATTGCATTACTGAAAGTCCTGCACGCAGCATATGTGCCAGAGGAGATTACCGTTAATCAGCTAGAAACTATGGTAGCAAATGTCAACACCAGTCATGGACTGGGTTTTACTAATGCTGACTTAACAACTGAGGGACGTAACCACAACAAGTCTTTACATATCACCCTAGAGTGCAAGGGTGCCGTTCTATCTCATGTACTGGTGGACACTGGGTCATCACTCAATGTCCTACCAAAGAAGGCCTTAGTGAAGCTGGAGTATGATGGCTTGGCACTGCGCCCAAGCAATTTGGTGGTGAGAGCATTTGATGGCTCTAAAAGATCAGTGCTTGGGGAGATTGATCTGCCTGTGATGATTGGCCCGCAAACTTTTAAAATTACCTTCTATGTGATGGACATTCAGCCAACCTACAGCTGTTTGTTGGGTAGACCCTGGATCCATGCCGCTGGCGCTGTTACGTCTACCCTTCACCAGAAGCTGAAATTCGAGTGGGAAGGCTAGATCATCACCATCTGTGGGGAAGAAGACATCTTTGTTAGCCATCTGGCTACATACAAGTACATAGAAATGGATGGGGAGATCCATGAAACTATGAGCCAGGGATTTGAGGCCTTGGACATTAATGAAGCATCTGCTGTACTGGGAACTTCCATGACATCTTATCAGCAAGCCAGGAAGGTTGTTTAAGAGGGTACTGCCCAAGGCTGGGGCAAGCTGCTGCCCGTGGAAAAGAAAGAAGACAGATTTGGGTTGGGTTACAGACCAACTCAACAAGATCAATAAGAGGCTGCTAAAAAGCCCAATTTTGTCAGCGGGGGGATGCTCACCCCGGATGCTGTGAACAACTTGGAAGATGAGTCGGAAGATGAGCGCAACCTGGAGAGCTGGATACGTCCAAGGATCCCGGGGAGCCATGTCTCAAACTTGTCTTCCCAGGAAATTATAAGGGTTACTCCTGCAGAGTAATTATTATTTCCTGTATTTTTAAACATGCATCAAGTCTTGCATCTTGCCCAAGATGTCAAGACTCATTTTGTAATCGGGCCATCTTGTAATTTTGTGCAAACGGATCAATTAATGAATATCGGACATCTTTTGCAAACAAGTCTCTTTTTCGCTCACTGCCTTTTCATTTTTCTTTTTGTACAAAAAATAAAATGGCAATGTTTTTCAAAATAAATAACTTCATTTTCACTTTTTCCTAAAACAAGATTAAAATTGATCACTAAAATAAACAATCTAAACCCTTGCAGAGAGTGCCTTTCAGACTGCACCGACAACAGCGCAGCTATGACTTCGTATGACTTTGACAATCCAATCAATCAAGCTGATGAAGGGGTTGAAGAAGATTACGAGCTTCCTGAAGAGCTAGCCAGGTTGTTAAGGCAAGAGGAGAAGGTTATTACTCCTCATCAGGAGGAGGTCGAAATGGTTAATCTTGGTACAGAAGAAGAAGTGAAAGAAGTCAAGATCGGGGCCTGCTTACAAGAGTCAGTGAAAGAACAACTGATTGACATGCTTCGGGAATATGTGGATGTTTTTGCTTGGTCTTATCAGGATATGCCAGGGTTGGACACCGATATTGTTATGCACAAACTGCCTTTGAAAGAAGACTGCCCACCAGTAAGACAGAAGTTGCGCCGTACTCGCCCGGATATGGAAATGAAGATAAAAGAAGAAGTACAAAAACAGTGGGACGCCGGGTTCCTTACTGTGACTAGCTATCCGCCGTGGGTGGCTAATATTGTGCATGTGCCTAAGAAAGATGGCAAAGTGATAATGTGTGTGGATTACTGGGACCTGAACAGAGCCAGCCCGAAAGATGACTTCCCTTTACCTCACATTGATGTATTGGTTGATAATACGGCTCAGTTCTCGGTATTCTCCTTCATGGATGGATTTTCAGGATACAATCAGATCAAGATGTCACCTGAAGACATGGAGAAGACAACTTTCATCACACCCTGGGGCACATTCTGTTATAAAGTGATGCCATTCGGACTGAAGAATGCGGGTGCCACTTATCAACGGGCTATGGTAACATTGTTCCATGACATGATTCACAAAGAAATTGAATGTTATGTGGATGACATGATTGCCAAGTCCCTCACAGAAGAAGACCACCTGGTGAATCTGTTGAAGATATTCAAGCGTCTGAGGAAGTACTAATTGAAGTTAAACCCCAACAAATGCACATTCTGGGTGCGATCCGGTAAGCTGCTGGGATTTATTGTAAGTGAAAAAGGGATTGAAGTTGACCCTGATAAAGTTAGAGCCATTCAAGACATGCCTGCACCTAAGTCTGAAAAAGAAGTTCGGGGGTTCCTAGGTAGATTGAACTACATTTCACGGTTCATATCTCACCTTACTGCAACCTGTGAACCCTTGTTCAAGTTGTTAAGAAAAGAATAAACGGTCAGGTGGAACGAAGACTGCCAGAAGGCTTTTGACAAAATCAAGGAATACTTACAAGAGCCTCCAATCCTTATGCCTCCAGTTGAAGGAAGACCTCTAATCATGTACTTGACAGTATTAGAAGAGTCAATGGGGTGTGTGCTGGGCCAACATGACGAGTCTGGTCGAAAAGAGTATGCAATATACTACCTAAGCAAAAAGTTTACCGACTGTGAACAACGTTATTATCTGCTCGAGAAAACTTGCTGTGCTTTAGCGTGGGCTGCTCGCCGGCTGAGACAGTATATGTTGACCCACACTACTTTATTGATCTCAAAGATGGATCCAGTTAAGTACATATTTGAGAAGCCAGCACTTACCGGACGGGTTGCAAGATGGCAAATGATCCTTACAGAGTATGACATTCAGTACACTTCGCAAAAAGCCATCAAGGGCAGTGTATTGTCTGATTATCTTGCTGAGCAACCTATTGATGATTACCAGCCTATGAGATTTGACTTCCCTGATGAAGACATCATGTTCATAAAAGCAAAAGATCATGATGAGCCAATTCACACTGAAGGTCCCGACCCAGAAGAAGAATGGACTATGATGTTTGACGGGGCTGTCAATATGAATGGTCGTGGTGTTGGTGCAGTACTCATTACACCTAAATGAGTTCACATGCCTTTCTCGGCGAAACTCACCTTTAACTGCACTAACAACGAAGCTGAATACGAAGCTTGTATTATGGGTCTTGAGGAAGCCATTGACCTCAGGATCAAGACTTTGACTGTGTTCGGAGATTCAGCTCTGGTAATTAATCAAACCAACGGCAAATGGTACACCCACCAGGATCATCTGATACCTTATCGGGATTATACAAGGAGGTTATTGACTTTCTTCACAACAGTCAAGCTTGAGTATATCCCGCGAGATGAAAATCAGTTTGCAGATGTTCTGGCTACCATTTCATCCATGATCAAAGTTCAAGCTGCCAACTTTGTGCCTCGGATTTCAGTGTCCAGACTTGACAGACCAACATATGTATTCTCAGCAGATATTGTCAAAGATGATAAGCCTTGGTTCCATGACATTAAGTGCTTTTTGAAGGATCAGACATACCCACCTGGGGCATCTTCCAATGATAAGAAGACATTAAGAAGGCTAGCGGGTAGTTTCTTCCTGAATACTGATGGTTCCCTTTACAAGAGAAACTTTGATATGGTACTTCTCAGATGTGTTGATAAGACGGAGGCAGACTTGTTGATGCACGAGGTGCACGAAGGATCCTTTGGTACCCATGCGGGAAGGCATGCAATGGCTAAAAAGTTGTTGAGATCAGGCTATTATTGGATCACCATGGATGCAGACTGTTGTGCTTATGCCAGAAAGTGTCATAAATGCCAGATTTATGCAGATAAAGTGCATGTGCCTCCGAATCCTTTGAATGTGATGTCTTCACCTTGGCCCTTTGCCATGTGGGGCATTGATATGATTGGCAAGATTGAACCAACTGCTTCAAATGGCCACAGATTCATCCTGGTTGCTATTGACTATTTTACCAAGTGGGTTGAAGCGGCTTCTTATGCAAATGTTACAGGGCAAGTGGTAGCCCGATTCCTGAAAAGAGATATCATCTGTCGGTATGGAGTGCCCGAGAGAATCATTACTGATAATGGTTCCAACTTGAACAACAAAATGATGGAAGAACTGTGCCGGGACTTCAAGATCCAACACCACAATTCTTCCCCTTACAGGCCAAAGATGAATGGCGCTATTGAGGCAGTTAACAAGAATATCAAGAAGATTGTGCAGAAGATGGTGGTTACCTACAAAGATTGGCATGAAATGCTACCATTTGCCTTGCATGGGTACCGTACGTCAATCCGAACATCCACTGGGGCAACACCGTATCAGCTTGTGTATGGTATGGAGGCAGTCCTACCTGTTGAAGTTGAACTACCCTCTCTACGGGTATTGATGGATGTTAAGCTGAATGAAGCAGAATGGGTCTGATCCCGATACGAACAACTAAGTCTGATCGAAGAAAAGAGGTTAGCTACAATTTGTCATGGGCAGTTATATCAGAAAAGAATGAAGAAAGCCTTCGATCAGAAAGTCAGGCTCCGAGAGTACCAAGTAGGAGATCTTGTGCTGAAAAGACTCCTCCCTCCTTATACAGACCACAGGGGTAAGTGGACTCCAAATTATGATGGACCGTTCATAGTAAAGAAAGTTTTCTCAGGTGGAACTCTGATGCTTAGTACTATGGATGGTGAAGACTTCCTGTCCCCTGTGAATTCAGATGCAGTTAAAAAATACTTCGCATAAAATGACCTGCTGGACATAAAAACAGAATGTAAGTCCAGGCAAAAATAGGGCATCCCGGCGAGTCAAAAACAGAATAAAAGACTCGGGCAAAAATAAGGGAAAATAAATAAAGAAATGTACACCCGCTGAGTTGAGAAGCCGCATTGGACAACTCAGGCAAAAAAAAAAAGGGTATCCCGGTGGATTGAAAACCCGAAAGGGCGATCCATGCAAAATCAGGGAATAAGCGAACAACTGCATCCTGAATTCGTCTGTATCACTTACAACATGGCAAGCTTCGGAAGGTTAAAGCATCGGTCAGGATCAGCCTCCCTCAGAAAGCAAGATGAGAAGAAGGTCAAAAGTCATACAAGTCATAGCAAAAGAGAATGCTCCTTGAAGCGTCATCAACATTGCCACTGTCTTTTTGTTTCTCAATT
This sequence comes from Lathyrus aphaca, assembly GCA_963966055.1. Lineage (NCBI taxonomy): Eukaryota > Viridiplantae > Streptophyta > Magnoliopsida > Fabales > Fabaceae > Lathyrus > Lathyrus aphaca. The sequence continues at coordinate 543,038,716 of OZ014522.1, forward strand.
TGTAACGATTTCCTCATTTCAGGGGATCCGTTTCTTTGACTGTATCCTGCCAATTTAGGGCACATGAATTAATAAAATCAGATTTTCATTCATGTTTCGTCTCATACATTTTAATTCCATTTGCAAAAATGTCCGATGTCTTTAAGATATTGATTGCATAAATACAGATGCTTCCCCTCTAAAAAAACATGCTTACAGGAAATATACTTACTCCCGGGAATGCCTAAACTCCTATGATGGAATCCAGTAAGGGATACCTTAGGGTACTTGTGCGTTTCTTTGTCTTTACAGGATTGGAGGTGTTCAGAGCACAACATGGGGCATGAAGGCTTCTCCCCGGCAAGCTGTCTAATCATTATCTACTCAGTCTATCTCCCGATTAGCACCAGAGGTGCTTTCTCCCCAGCTGAGTTGCCAGTCATCATTCCTCCTCAGCCAAGTGCAAAGACCGGGAACCATCTCCCCACAGAGTTGCAGCCTCTATCCAGGGAAGCAATGCCTGAAGATCTCACAACAGAGTGACGAAAGCTTCTACAAACCCCAGTTGGGTCCCTCATCACCAAGATAGGTCTAATCAGTGACCTATTTCCTCAAGCAGAGTCATATATGTCAGGTCTACCAATGATCTTACCCCCGGATGGGAAATCCACTTCAAGTAGATCAGCCAGAGATCTCCACAGCAGTGGGATCCGGACCTCGGATCGGTATCTTTTGCATAATCATAGCATTCGCATCATACTTTCCCCATAAAGCGTAGCATTCCGCTTAATGCGGAGCATTACGGCAAAAATCAAACATATTGCATGGATCACAAGCCATTAATCAAATTGAGCACTTGTAAATTCTGACAATCCGTCAACAGTATACGGAATATTTCCCCAACTCCTCACCAGAGAGCCAAAGCATTTCCCTTACAGATACGGATACACACTCCTTTTGGCACCCGTCCGTGTCATCACTCCCTAGTAAAATCGCCCGAGCATTCTTTACAAACAGACACTTATATACTACAGATACATGCTCCTTTTGGCACTCGTCTGTGTCATTCCCCCAGCGGAAAGCCAAAGCGTCCCCTTTGCACTCACAAATACATACATATACAATTCCTTGACACCCGTCCGTGTCACTTTCCCCAACATAGTTACCTAAACACTTTGTAAACTAAATACTTGTTTATAGTATACTTATTCCGACACCCGTCCGTGTCACACTCTCTCCAGCGAGTTGAACACTCGTTTGTGTCTCACTCATCACTTTCTACTTATACAGATACTCGTCCGTATCTTACACCACTTATATCCCCTCAGATTCAACACTCGCCAGTGTTCTTTGTTAACCCGTTGATACTCGTCCGTATCATCATCTCTGAACATGCATCGAGCATTTGTTTCTACCGATACTCGTCCGTATCATGGTCTTAAGGGTGCTCGTCCGCATTTTTAATCTATACACCGTGTCAAATACTTTTGTCTTCTTGGATATAGACGCTCGTCTGTGTCTACAATCCCCAGAAGAGTCCCAGCAAATTTTGTTAAATTATTTCCTTTCTATCTGACATTCGTCTTATGTCATGATACCTTTCGGCAGCCGTACCCTGCCAGGTGATCGTCCTTTACCTTTTTGATGATCGTCCTTCATCACCCCCAGAGGAGTCTCTATTCGTTAGAACCCCTTTCTATCCGACATCCGTCCTATGTCGTGATATTTTCAGCAGTCGTCCCCTGCTAGGTGATCGTCCTTCACCTCTTGATGATCGTCCTTCATCATTCTATTCGATGGCCGTCCCCATCGTTGATTTTGTTATCTGACATTCGTCCTATGTCATGATACCTTTCGGCAGCCGTACCCTGCCAGGTGATCGTCCTTCACCCTTCTGATGATCGTCCTTCATCATGCTTATCCGATGGCCGTCCCCATCGTCGACCCCTTTTATCCGGCATTCGTCCTATGTCGCGATACTTTCGGCAGCCGTACCCTGCCCGGTGATCGTCCTTCACCGTTAGATGACCGTCCCTCATCTTCTCCCCAGCAAAGCAGCCGTCCCCTGCTAGGTGATCGTACTTCACCTTTGATGACCGTACCTCATCACTTATTTCATTTATGCCTTGAGCTTGATGGTCGTTCCCATCATTTACCTGTAATCCCCAGAGAGTTCCGTAGCTTTACTTGATGGCCGTCCCCATCATAATCTTTTATATCCCCAGCATGTCGGCCGTCCCCGTCATTGCTTCATCCCCAGCAGTCGTCCCCTGCTCGACGGTCGTCCTCCGTCGCTCGCACTTTATAATTATACTTTATTTTCTTTTACAATCTATATCCCTTTTCTTCTTCATTCAGTGAGTGCAAATTTTGGACTGTCTTTGGTATTCAACCACAAGTTACCTTGTTTGCCTGTTAAGCCGATGCTTACATCCTGCACAGCTAACTCATGCTTGAATAGGGGCAGCTGTAAACACCCCAAATTTTCCCTCACCCATTCCCACCATGGCTTGTGACTCTTTTCATTTGCATAAGTTCAACCATAGCATCTCATATTGCATTTTTGTTTCACTGCATTAATTCAAAGCCATATGTATCTAGGGTTTGTGATCTGAGCCTTTCCTAGGCTATCTGAGCCACTCCAAAGGTCTTCAATCATTCCAAGAGGGTCCATGTATGTTCTATCATCATTTTATATTCCTCACCAAGTCAAGAAAATCAAAGAATCACAAGAACTGAGAAAGGCATGGAAGCAGAGCCAGGTTTAACTGCACAGATAACCTAAAATTAGGGTTTTGGTTTCAGAGGCCATAACTCCAAATTTTTTGGTCATTCTTGTTTCTATTAGTCTCTATATGTTGTGAGGATCATGCATATCAATTTTCATGAAGAAATTCCATGAGGAAGGCATCTGATCAAGAGTTGACTTCTTGAGCAAGTCAGTGCAAAATCAGGGCATCTGAGGCCCCCAATGACCCAACCAAAGGGTATTCTCCATAATTTTGAATATGTATGATCTTTATTTGATCTTAGAAGAAGTTAGAAGTTCACAAAATTGAGGAATTTCAAGCCATTTGCAAAATTGCCTTTTTGGGAAAGTGACTTGTAATGTAAACTTGCCATTTTGGGAAAGTTTTTCAACCTCCTCAAATTGATTCAAAAATGCTTCAAATGAGAAAACTTTGGTCATGAAAGTTGTAGAATGGATCATTCCCTTTTCAAAAAGTACAAGAACTCATTCTAATTCATTATGGATCAAAAGTTATGGCTTGTCAAAGTTGGGAAAAATCACATAATTTCAAGTTTTACACCAAAGAGGCAAAGTTGCAAAACCTCTTGCCAAGGCAAAATGTGACTTCAAATTGACTTCTATGCATCACACAAACATGAACCATGACTTAAAAATCAGATTGCACCAAAGAACCTCCCATTTTCATGACTTATACTTCAAGTAATCACAAAAGGGCCAAACTTTGCAAAAGTTGCAAAACCTCACACAAACCCTAATCCACTTGCAAGTTGGCCTCAAAATCATTTCCATGGTCTGCCTTGATTCAAGCTGCAACAGACATGCTTTTGTTCTAGCCCTAAAACAGCCCATACCTTATAGTACACCTAGACTTGACGTTTTGCAAAAGGGGCCATACCAATCAAGCTGTGCCACCAACAACTCTCTGCCCTACCACAGCTTGATATGTGGACTAAAAGAGACTCAAAACACACAACAAGCCAGCCTGATCTCTCTCATAAGCCATAGTTCACAAAACTCTCCTCTTATGCACTTTCCTTTGAATCTCATCACACAATCATCAAACCTCAAAACCAACTTCACCATTCATTCAGAAAAGCTTCATAGAGCATAAACCACCCTTCACCTTGCCTTGAAAGTCCTTGAAACTCAAACACGATTTTCCACCTTCTCTGAACAGAACTCCATCAATCTCACACACTAGCCACAACACACTCCAACTAAGCCTCAAAGCTTCCTCAGGAAGATCATTGGAGCCATTTTGAAGCAAGGAAGCAGTCAGAAAGCTCCTGGATTGAAAGCTCCATCTCAGGTAGCCATGCGAATCATTTTTTCCAGAAGCTCTATTTTAAGTTATTAAATGATTAAGTGTGATCCCCTGAACATGTTGAGCTTTAAATTTTTGAAAATGATGGAGATTTGAGCATGTATGGCTTGTCTGAAATTTCTGCCATTTTTGTATCTTGCTTCGATTCTTGTTAATGGTGAGAAATAAATTCCATTTGAGGGTGGGGATGGGTTTAGGATGGAGAGAGGAAGTGATCTGGAGCTTTAGAGCTCCAGAAATGACCTAGAGAGTGAGATTGAAGTTCTTAGGGAGGGTTGTCACCGGAGAAGACGACCGGAGCTCTTCTCCGGTGACCTGAATGTAATTAGGGCTTAATCTGGGATTAGGGCAAAATTTGAATCTGGGCCATGCGATTGATCCTTCCCGCGCGTGTTTGTGTGGCCTGGATCTCATGATTAGTTTTAATTTAGGTTTATTTATTTAATTAATCTGGATTAATGAAGTTTGAACTTGGGCCCTTGGATGTGGCGCCAAGTCAATGGTCTCAAACCCAGAATCAATCTGGACTCTTCATCCTGCATACTTCTCATATTTTAATTTTTTATTCATTTCTTTTCCATTTTATTTGCACGAATTATTAAAAATAGCAAATCATGTTTAAAAATTATGAAAATTTTTGTCAAAGATTTCATTAATTTTTTAGAACCCAAAAATATTTTTATTTTTATTTTTTGCATTAAAAATTATTTTTAAATCATTTAAATGTTTATTTTTAATTAGTTAATGAAAATTAATTAATTAAAATACATTTTGGTATTTAAAAATCACAAAAAAAAAATCACATTGCATTTCAAAACATTTAGAAACATTATCCAACTCTCAAAACAAATTTCTTTTTGGTTCTTGATGCCTTTTGATCATTTTCATTGGAATTAAATTCATTTTAAGGCAATATTTTGGTTCAAACTTTGAAAAATCCATTCTACCTAACCATTGAGAGTGGGATGATGGTTCTTCTTGCATTGCATCCTTCATGGCATGTAGTTTATAGGATAAAATTGATTTGGATTCATCTTTCATTTTCAATTTGTTTTGCATTTTTCATTGTGAGACACCCCAAAACCCTAGCCAACTTAGGAAATTCATAACTTGCACTAGGTTAAGAGTTGGATCCCCCCCTTTGGGCAGTGAACTTGTATAGGTTTAGGGTTCTTATAATCCCATTTTCAATTTTTTTATCATGCCTTATGCTTCTGATTTTGGAATTTTGTGTTGAATGTTGCATGTAAACCCTAATTTGTGCCTTCTCTTGCATCCATCTCCCATTTGCTTGCATTCAATGACTTGCCTTGGCATTTTGTGCATCCATATGATTCATAATACATCTTAGGACATATTAGAATCATGTTTGATCATTGCATCATTCCTTTGCCATGTTACATGTTCATTTCATTTCATAAACATTCATGGATCTTTATGGTTCAAGCATGCCTCATTGACATCCTTATGCTTGTATGATCATTCTCATCTCTTGTCATGTGTTTTCATCATCTCATAGCATCATTGACATCATGTTCATGCTTCTGACTTTGTCTTGCATCATGACATCTCATCTCATTTTCATTGCATTTCATTTCTTTTGCTAACTTTTCAGGTGGTAAGTTGTTTTGAGAAGTGAATTTGCCTTCACTTCTCACAATCTCTTCTCATCTCTCTTGCATCATTGCTGCATCCTATCTTGTGTATTGGTTTGAGCTTGCTCATTCATGTTCCTCTCTTACTTTCTTTCTTCAGGCAACTTGCCTTCTTAAGTGAAGCAAGTTGTCTTGCTTCTCTTTGCTTCTTCCTCCTTTCATCTGTTTCTCTCCTTGGTGGTGTAAACACCCCAAATTTGCCCTCACCCATTCACACCATGGCTTGTGATCATTCTCATATGCATAAACACAATCATATCATCTCACATCTCATTTTTGATTCACTGCATAGCTTCTAAGGCATCTGCACCTAGGGTTTGTGATCTGAGCAATCCCAAAGCATCTTGAGCCATTCCAAAGGCCACTAATCAACTCAAAGGGGTCCATGTGTGTTCTTGCATCATATTTCATCTCCTCAAAGTCAAAAATGCAGAGGAATCACAAGAACTAGGGTTTGAATGGATGCAGAGCCAGGATGAACTGCAGTTGACCTAAAATTAGGGTTTTGGTTTCAGAGGCCATAACTCCAAAATTTTTGGTCATTCTTGTTTCCATTGGTCTCTATATGGTATAGGGAGTATGCATATCAATTTTCATGAAGAAATTCCATGGGGAAGTCATCTGATCAAGGGTTGACTTTTCAGACAAGTCAGTGTAAAATCAGGGCATCTGAGGCCCCCAATGACCCAACCAATGGGTGATCTTCATCATTTTGAGTGTATATGATCTTTATTTGATCATGGAAGAAGGTTGAAGTTCATAGAAATCAAGAATTTAGGGTTTTTGCAAATGTTGACTTTTTGGGCATAGTTGACTTTTCAAGAATGCTTCATTTTATGTCATTTTTCAAGCTTTGATTATTGATCCAAAAATGCTTCAAATGGAAAAACTTTGGTCATGAAAGTTGTAGATCTCATCTTTCCCTTTTAAAAAAGTACAAGAACATGATCAAACTCTTCTTGGATCAAAAGTTATGGCAAGGCAAAGTTGGCTAAAATCATTAATTTTCAAGGCATGCCCCATTTGGAAATTTTGCAAAGTCATGAACCAATGCATTATGTGACTCTTAATTCATTTCAAACCATTACATAAACATTCTCTAAGTCATAAAAATCAGATTTGGACCAAGAATGCCTATGGTTTATGTTTGGTTATGCAAAAGAATCACATGTGAACCAAAATGTCACAACTTGCAAAAGCACTCATAACATTTCACCAACTTGCTGCCTTGAATGCTGGACCAAGCCTAGCCTTTCCCTTCACTTTGCTGCGCAGCCCATGCCCATTGTACTTGCCTAGAGTGAAGCCATACTTGCCTTACACAAAAGTTGACCTTTTTGCAAAAGTAGACATCCCAATCACCACAGGCCATGTCACATCCTCTGGCCACTTGCATTTGTTTATTGTATCCTTTGGCAAGCCATAACACTAAGCAAGCAAGGCTGAAACATCCACATTCCTCACATTCAGAAAAACACTCCCAATTGCAAGTTGCTTCGAATCTGCCTCCACAGCTTGCAAACATTCAAACCCTCTTCACCATTCAACTCACCTTGCTCCATAGACCACCCAGCACCAAGAACCCAAGCCTTAAACAAGCTACAACATCACTGCACCATTTTGACACCAGCTTGCAGTTTCATTCGAAACTCTCATCCTAGCTCACAAACAGTCAAACAAACTTTGTAAAGCTTCTCCATTCACCCTCAGGATCACAAACAACCATTCACCATGACCTGAAGCTCTCTATTTCACCATTGCCATTTCTGATCAAGCTTGAGCAGAAGCTTTCGAATCTCACTATCCAGCCAGCTTAAACTCTCTTTGAGCATTCAAACATCTTCTGGGGACCAAGTGGAGTGGTTTGCACTGAAGGAAGTGGCCAGAAAGTCTTCAAACTGAAAGCTTCAAATCTCAGGTAGCTCGAAAATTATTTTTCCAGAAATCATTTTTCTTGTTACAAACTTGTTCTTTGTGATTCACTGATCATCCTGATGTTTTTGGTTTTGAAAATGGCTTTGATTTGAGAGTTTAATTTGTCTCTGAAACCTGCGTGCCCTAGAACTTTTTCTCTTCGATTCAGTTTGTTTAGGAAGAATAAATTTGTTTTGAGAGAGGGGTTTGATTCGTGAGAGGTTGAAGAACATTTCCATGGTTTTAGATTTCATTTTAGTGACCTAGGGAAGGATTTGGAAGTTTTCAGGGGAGAAGGTCACCGGAGAAGACGACCGGAGCTCGTCTCCGGTGACCTGAAAGTCATTAATATGTGATTAGGGTTAGGGCTCCCAGTTTGAATTTCAGGCGTTGGATGAGTTGACCAGGTCTTTTCCCGCGCGCATCCAAGGGCCCAGATCTTGTCATTAACTTAATTAGGTTTAATTTATTTAATTAATTAAGTTTAGCCCAGTTTGAATGTGGCCCATTGGATCTGGCGCGCAGTCAACCCTCTCATTTCCAGATTGAATCCTGGCCTTCCATGCTGCATACTTTCATTTTATTTAATTTTTATTCATTTTCTTTCCATTTACTTTGCACAATTATTTTAAAATAGTAAAAAATTCCTAAAAATTATGAAACTTTTTCCTCTGAGTTTTAATAATTTTTATGACACAAAAACATTTTTATTTTATTTTTCATCATTAAAAAAGTATTTTTAAATATTTAAAAGTTTATTTTTAATTGATTAATGGGAATTAATTAATTAAAAATACTTTTAGGTATTTAAAAATTACCAAAAAATTCATGAAATGTTCTAAGACATTTAGAAACATTGTCCAACCTTCAAACCAAATTTCTTTTTTGATCTTGATGCACTTTAAGAATTTTTCATTGAATTAAATCATATTTTGTGCATTATTTTGATCACAAGTTCAAAAATTCATTTCTGCCTATTGGAGAAGGTTGAGACATTGATTCTTCTTGCATTGTTTTATGTTTAGCATGTAGTTTCTAAGATAAAATAGCCATGATTTGATCTTGCATTTTCCATTTGTTTGGCATTTCTTTTGTTAAGAACCCTAAAAAACCCTAATAACTTGTAAAAATCATATCTTGAGTTTGGTTGAGAGTTGAGAGTTCCCCTTTGGGCAGTGGTTTATTATAGGTTTAGGGTTTCTTTGGGTAGCATTTTCCATTTTTTATCTTAGGGTTTGTTTCTGTTTTGGGTTTTTGTTTGATGTTTGATCCATGAACCCTAATTTGGGCTTTCTGTTGCATCCTTCTTGCATTTCCTTGCATAACTTGACTTGTCATTGCATTTTGTGCATTCTTGTGATTCATTTGACATCTTAAGACATATAGAAAGCATGTTTGATCATTGCATCACATATTTGCCATGTCATTTGCCTTGTATGCTTCATAACATTTCATGCTTGTTCATGCTCCTTAGCTTGCCTCATTTGCATTCATAATCTTGTATGAACATCCCCATGCCTTGCCTCATGTTTGCAGCATCTCATAGCATCATAATCATCATCAACATGCTTCTGGTTTTGCTTTGCATCATGTCATTTCATTTCACTTAGCATTGCATTGCATTTCTTTCTAACATTTCAGGTGGTAAGTAAACTTGGGAAGTGAATTTGCCTTCACTTCTCATAACTTTTCTTTTCATCTCTCTTGCATCCATTGCTGCATTTCTATTTGTGTTTGAGATTGAGCTTGCTCATTCTTGTTCCTCCCACCTTCTTTCTTCAAGTGACTTGACTTCTTGAATGAAGCAAGTCACTTTGCTTCTCTTGCTCCTGTTCATCTGCTTCCTGGTGGTTCCATTGAAGATTTGTTCTTGCAAGCCTCACAAACCTTAGGATCAACCAAGCATGACAATGAATTAGGGTTTTGATTAGTCCCCCCATAGTTTTACCTTTGTGTCTCTTTTTGAGTCCTCTCTTCTCACCTCCTAATCAGGGACTAAACCCTAAAGGCTTTAAGACTTTGTGATTAAGCTTATGCCTGCATCCTTCTCTTAGGATGGAGTGTATAACTTTAATCCTAAGTATTAAACCCTTAAGGTGTTTAAATCTCTTAATCAATTCACTTAATAATTATCAAGACATCACACTTGTAACTTGGGCCTTGCATTAGGGTTCTAATTCTTCCTTAATTGGTTAAGAAGGACTAACCCTAGTGTTAATGGACAAGTCCCCCTCAAGTTGTCTTACAAATCATAAAACTCACTTCATCATCCCATCATTAATAAAATCCACTTAATAAAGGCTTTGTTTTGTCATGAGTTTAATCCCTAATCATGGGTTAAGTTGAGGAGCTTTCCTCAGCTTAAACATTCTCATCTATCATCCTTCTTTTAGGATGGTGTAATGAGTCTGTTTAATCCCTGATTATGGCTTAACCTCATTACTCAACACTAAACAAAAACCACAAACACATCTAAATAATCACAAGTAGGTTAATGATCTTAATCCTACACCAAAGGTGATTGAGTGTGAGAATCTGACTTCACACTTAAGGTATTCTCATTACCCCTAATCAGAGGGAAGATGTGATGAGTTTACTAACCCATTGGTTTAGGCTTAAGCTCATTTTCTTATGACAAACTTCCAAAAGCAATAAAAGACTGAAAACTCAAAAACAAACAATAATCGTCTCCTCCGGGATTCTTTTCTCATCTCATTCACTCACAAACGAGAACTTGCTTCTTCCGTCTAATGCAAGACAGTTTGCACCTGAGCCAGACAGGTCATACACTTGAGCATAGGCAAGCAAGCAGTTCACAAGTCAATTCACCTTTCAGTCTCTTTGGGTCGAACTACGGTGTTCTGACTTCCTCATTGCACGAGAGGATATGTAGGCATAACTTAACGGTTATCGAACAAAAGTCTCTGTGCATTCCCCCTCTTTCCAGCTTCATTCTTTCAGCCTCATGATCTTGGGCATTTCACTCCTGTTCTTACACTGACACTGTATATATCACACTTCACTTCTCTTACACTGACACCTGTACATCTTTTCAGTTCTTTTATACACAGATTGCACTGACACTACCCCTTTAAAACACAAATCTTTTAAGCGTGGATCCCGTCGAGTACGACGGACAATCTGGGTGCTAATACCTTCCCAGGTTGTAACCAACCCCCTTTCTCAGTCTCTCTGGTTCGCAAACCGTCTTATCCGTATCTTTCTAGGTCTATGCAGCATTGCCTTTCCTCCGGGATAAAAATGCCTAGCTGGCGACTCTATTCATCTCCAGTGAGTTCACGGCTGTGTGTTCTCACTGTCCCTCTCGCCGACCGTTCACGTCTGTACCTTCATCTGACCCGGGTGTCACTTGTCGGGAGCGACAGCTTGGCGACTCTGCTGGGGAATCTTATACTGCAACCAGGGCTTCTGGTTCTTTTTGTGGGTTCCTCCTAGCGCTTGTTTGATTTGTGTTTATTGGGGGGTGTTATGTGCTTATTTGTGTTTGTATATTTGTACTTAGTTTACTTTGTGTACAGTTTGCTTTACTGCTTTCTTTATTGCATTTATTTATATCATATTGTCATTGCTGCTGGCTGGATCTGGTTTTTTTGCTTTGGTGGGTGGGTGTTTCATTGAGAGTTAAGATCCTATACCTGGGATCTGAGTGACACCTAGGCTAGAGTGAATCATATTCTTTCCCATTCCATTTCGGTCTGGTGCGGGAATATGAAACACGGTTCAGATATGGGTTTCTTCTTGAGAACTCTGTGTTGCAGATTTCCTGCAATGCTAGGGCTATCTGGGAAGCCTGCTAAGTCTGGATGACCTTTTTAGTATTGACCTTCAGAAACTGAGGTGAATTAGAGGAGGAATTGTTATGGTTATTGTAAACACTGTACCTCCGGGTTAGAAGTGTTTACACTTCTCATAACTGATCCAAGTCTGAGGATCCTTGTTCTAGATCACCACCTGTGAGGGGGTTGGGCTGTTTACAGGTTTGCAGGTACCTTGACCTCAGAATACCCTGTTACTTTGACTTTGTTAAGAATGCTCCATGTTGGATAGTTCTTGTGATTCTAAACCCTGGACATGTGGCTCTTTATTTGAGTCCCCCACCTTGGTTACTGGATTTATAGACCTCCATCTGGAATTCTTGGACACACATGGACTTATACCAGGGCATTTTGATCAGATCCAGCTCAGTCACGAACCCTTGCATTTCATTTGCATACATACCCATTGCATCATATTAACATGTGCTTATTTGTGTTTCAGGGTATCCATTTTCATCTGGTTTTGGTTTTGACCCCATCTGCTATATTGACCTATCTCCACCAGCACTTGCTTCAGCTTGTCAGCCATATACCTCAGTTACTTGCACTAGCCAGCCAGTGGCCCACTTCTCAACATCTTCATCAGCACCCTACTCAGTCTTCAGCATTATGGCTCCAAAGAAAAGCAACATCACTTATCACTTCTTCCAACCAGACTTGTCAGATATCAGGAGGATCCAAACCCTGATCACTCCAGAGCACATACCCTTGTTCAGAGAGAATTATGGAGACATACTTGACTTGGTTGTGGATCTGGACCCATCCCAGAGGAGCCTCATCCACACTTGCATTCAGTTCTATGATCCCCCACTGAGATGTTTCACCTTTCAAGACTTTCAGTTGGGCCCTCTTTTAGAAGAATACTCCTCATTAGTTGGTATGCCTATCAGGAGAGAAATCCCTTTCAACCCTGAGATGGTATTTCCTACCAATGGAGAGGTAGCAAGAGCTTTACATCTGGAGCCTGTCCTAATTGAGCAGCATATGACTTCTAAAGCTGGGATCCCTGGCTTCCATCTGGACTTCTTAATTTCTCAAGCCAGCCTGAAGGCCTCCCTGGGGGAGTGGAAAGCTGTTTGTGCTTTGCTGGCCTTATGCATATATGGGATTGTGTTGTTTGCAGATGAGCCTCGATTCATCAGCAAGAATGCAATCCACCTGTTCATCCTAAAGAATCCAGTGCCAACTTTATTGGGGGACCTTTACTATTCAGTGCATCAGAGGAATGAGAAGCAGAGGGGAAGGCTAGTAAGGTGTTGTGCTCCATTATTTCATGCTTGGCTTCTTAAGCACCTGCCCAGGACAGATGCATTCCTAAATCCTCATCAGCAAAGCAACTGGGCTAAGAGGCTCACTACTCTCACTTCAGCAGACATCAGATGGTGTACTCAGAGCACCAAGGGCAGAGATATCATCACAAGCTGTGGGCACTTTCCCAATGTGCCCTTGATAGGGGTTAAGGGAAGTATCAATTACAACCCTCTGCTGTTCAGGAGGCAATTAGGCTATGCACTGGTCCATACTCCTAGGGCACAAGACTTGGTTGAAACCCTCTATTGTGAGAACAAGATCAGTTTGACTGTTGTTAGGCAGGCTGCCTGGGCCTGGGATAATGTTCAAACCAAGGGAATCACCATTCTGGGGAAGTGCAATAATGTGGCATCAGTCCAATATTATGAGTGGTCCCATGCTAGGGCCCAATTCTCTGGAATGCCCTTCACCATAGAAGACATGCCTGAGTCATCTTCAGCACCACCTCCAGCAACTGTCAGCCTGGAGGAGTTTGAAAGCTTGAAAGAAAGAAATGAGAAGCTAACCCAAGCATTGAAGAAGACCCTCCGGGAGAGGAGTGAAGGTGTGAGGGAGATTGGGAGATTGGAGAAGTTGAGAGTGGAACACTTGACTAAGATTGAGAAGTCTGGAGATTATATCAACAAGTCTAAAGCTGGTGAGCAGATTCTGAAGAATGCTTGTAAAGAAGCCCAGTTCCAGAGAGCAAGAACAGACTTGTATTTGAAAGAGAGTCAGGCCAGGTGGGTCCGGATCACTGAGGCCCGTACTCTAGAAGACAAGAGAGTTCAGGACAAGATGGAGCAGATGGAAAAAGCCCTGGCAGCAGCCCAGGAGGAAATATCAGAGCTGAAAATCAAAGCAGGAGTGAAGAGGTCTAAAGACCAAAGTCAGAACAAGAAGTTGACTGCAGCTGTTGCAACAAGGAACCTTCTCATCAGAAGTCTCACGGAGCATCCGGCTGATCCTGTGACTGAAGCACTTCTTAAAGAAGTTCGTGAGGATGAGTTTGGCCTTGGAGTTTGATCATTTGCTTGTTGTTGTTCCTTTTCCATGTACTTTTGTTTTTTGACCCCTTTGAGGGCTTGTGTTGTAAAATGAACAAGTTGTATTATTTCACCTTTGTAATGTATTTGTGTTGGTTCCTATCTGGGTTCACTTCAAAAGCAACTTCAACAGCATCATCTTCGAGGGTCTGGAAGGGTCAAAACTGAATGCCAAACCGGATACCTTGAGAGCAAATAAGCATAACTGCATTGCATGCTAACCCTTTTGTTTGTTTTGTAGGTTTTTGTTTTGTTGTTGCTAACCTCTGTTGTGATATTCAGGAATTATTGCTCGCCGCCGGGTATTTCCCCTCAACAGGCCACACAGGTACCCAACTAGAAACAACCTTCCGGGAATTCAGATGGATCAGATGCAGCAGGACCTTACGGAGGTCAGAAACCAGATGGCCAACGAAAGGTTGGAGATGAGAACTCAGATAACGCAGTTCATGGAAGTGATGAACAACTTGGCTCAAAGTCAGGAGAGGCTCAGAGCCTTGGTAGAAGGGAGGAATCAAGAAGAACCCCATGTGGGAACTGCTGGCACAAGTAACAATGAACGGGTGCAACCCCATGTTAACCCCCCTGTGTTTGGCCCACATCTCCATCCTGAAGTTAATATTCCTGCAAACATTCAAGGGACAGCCACTGCAGCCAGAGTACTTCAAGAAGATCCTCAGGAGGACCAATTTACAGTAATGGGTGCTGGAGAGGAAACTTATGATAGACGATTGGAGGAAATAGCTGAGAAGTTGAGATCACTGGAGTCTCAAAATTCTTTGGGCTTCGACGTCATGGACATGGGTTTGGTAGACGGGGTCAGGATCCCCCATAAGTTCAAGCCTCCTTGTTTCGAAAAATATAATGGGACTTCATGCCCCCGGACTCATTTGCAATCATTTCTGGGAAGGCTGAAGGCCTATACAATGGATGAGAAACTTTGGATGTTCTACTTCGAAGATAGCTTGACTGGAGCATCAAGGGAATGGTATTCCCATCTGACAAGAGCAACTATAAGATGCTGGAAGGACCTGGCAGAGGCCTTCATCAGACAGTATCAGTATAATCTAGATATGGCACCCAACAGGACCCTCCTAATGGGAATGTCACAGTCATCTAGGGAGAGCTTCAGAGAATATGCTCAAAGATGGAGACAGCTTGCTGCTGCTGTCCAGCCACCTATGTCTGAGAGAGAAATGGCAGACATGTTTATGAACACTCTCCAGGGAACATATATTGACAGGTTGGCTGCTTTCTCCTCCACTAGCTTCGCAGATGTTGTCATAGCTGGGGAGAGAATTGAAAGCCTGTTAAAAATGGGTAAGATCTCCGATAACGGTGCAAGCTCGTCCAGTAGTACAAGAAAGCCTTTTGCAGGCCCGAGAAGAACTGGCGGGACCAATGCCATTCACACCAACAGGGGTAGGCCCCAATATGTTCAAAGGACAATAGCTGCAGTCACCATTCCTGCTCCAGCTCATCCACAGCCAGCCTATCAACCTCCTCAACAAAACTTCCAACAACAACCTCAGTATCAGCAGAATCAATATCCTCCAAGAAACTACAACAACAACCACTCCAACAACAACAATCAACAAAGGCCATTCCAACAGAGGCCATCCCAAGCTAACAGAGTGATCAACCCGATCCCAATGCCGTATGCTGCCTTGCTGCCACAACTTCTGAAACTCAACCTAGTTGAGCTAAGAACGTTGGCACCTCCGGATCCCAACAGTCTACCAAGAAACTATGACTCCAATGCTAGGTGTGCCTTTCATTCCAACGCACCTGGTCACAGTACAGAAAAATGCAGGGCTCTGCATATGAAGGTACAAGACTTGGTAGACTCCAAAGCTCTGAATTTTGCACCTCCGCCCAATGTCAATAAAAACCCAATGCCAAACCATGGTGGTCCTCGAATTAACGCTATTGAAGAAGACCAACCGTCTTATTTAATAACCAGTGTGGATCAGATCAGGACACCATTGGTGGAAATCAAGGCTCAACTCCGTGAAAACCAAATATTTCCAGGGTGTGAACTAGGGTGTCCCTATTGTAATATTTCATGGAATGGGTGTGAGGACCTGAGGAATGGCATTGACAGCCTTATTCAGAGTGGCTTGCTACAGATCACTACATCATTTCCGACAAATCCGGCAACTTCATCAGCAACGGTTTCAGACCCTCCTACAACTGCAGCAACTATGGTTCCCGACAATTCACCAGCAACATCAACAAGTACTTCACCTGTCCTCCCAAATGATCAGTTTCCAACAGTTTCTCCTGCTACAACTTCAGCTTCATTCCATTTCGAATCTCCATCAACAACAACATCAGTCCTTCCAACAACACCTCCTACAACACCAGCAACAAATCATGAAGATGTCTCAACTGTCACCATATTCTATGATCCAGAAAACAACTCCGTCTACAATTCAGAAGGTGCTGCTCCCATCAGAACACCAGTTACAATCTTTTATGATCCACAAACAATGACAGTCCCTTCAGCAGCAGCAATCGGTCCAGTCACTGTCACGGTGCCTGGACCAGTACCATATGAAAGCTATAGGGCCATCCCTTGGCACTATGGCTCTGACGTGTACTGTGAAGGGAAAAGAATCACTCTTGAAACGTCAACACCTGCACCACAAGTAGATAATGTGGGGGGAGGCGGAGGCTTCACTCGAAGCGGACGTCTCTTTGCTTCACAAGTTCAAAGACCTACTGCCGAAGCAGAAGCTGCTGCCAAGGCAAAGGGTAAAGGCCCGGTGCAGGAAGATCCAGCTGCCAAAGAAGCCCTGAAAACTCCATTCGATCAGGAAGTTGATGAGTTTATGCGGATCATCAAAAAGAGCGATTATAAAGTTGTGGATCAGCTTCACCAGACGCCATCCAAAATCTCTATCCTCTCACTGCTTATGTGCTCCGAAGCCCATCGGAATGCACTACTCAAGGTCTTGCACGCAGCTTACGTGCCTGAAGAGATTACTGTCAACCAATTGGAAACCGTGGTTGGAAATGTTACTGCTAGCAATGGGCTAGGGTTTACCAATTCTGACTTGACAGCAGATGGCCGCAATCACAACAAAGCCTTGCACATAACCATGGAATGCAAAGGAGCTGTCCTTTCTCATGTGCTGGTGGATACAGGTTCTTCCCTGAATGTCTTACCAAAGAAGGCTCTGGTGAAATTAGAATATGACGGATTGGCATTGAGACCCAGCAACCTGGTGGTAAGAGCCTTTGATGGTTCGAAGAGATCGGTTCTGGGAGAGATTGAGCTGCCTGTGACAATTGGCCCACAGACTTTTAAAACTATCTTTTATGTGATGGACATTCAGCCCGCCTACAGCTGTTTGTTGGGTAGACCCTGGATTCACGCCGCCGGCGCAATAACGTCTACCCTTCACCAAAAGTTAAAATTTGAGTGGGAAGGCCAAGTTGTCACAATCTGTGGAGAGGAGGACATTTTTGTCAGCCACCTGGCAACCTATAAGTACATTGAAATGGATGGAGAGATCCATGAAACAATGAGCCAGGGGTTTGAAGCTTTGAATGTGAATGAAGCATCTGCTGTATCTGGTACTCCAATGTCATCATACCAACAAGCCCGGAAGGTTGTTGAAGAAGGAACTGCCCTAGGCTGGGGCAAGGTTTTAGCTGTGGAGGAGAAGAAGGACAAATTTGGGTTGGGTTACAAACCAACTCAACATCAAGCAAAGGCTGCTGCAGAGCCTGGTTTTGTCAGTGGGGGGATGCTCACCCCCGATGCTATCAACTGTTTGGAAGACGAGCTGGAAGAGGAGCGCAATCTGGAGAATTGGATTCGTCCAAAGATCCCGGGGAGCAGTGTCTCGAACTGGTCTTCCCAGGAAATTATAAGAGTTACTCATGCAGAGTAATTATTATTTCCTGTATTTTCATAGCATGCATCAAAGTCTTGCATCTTGCCCAAGATGACAAGACTCATTTTGTAATCAGGGCCATCTGTACTTTTGTGCAACAAGATTAAATTAATGAAATATCAGACATCTTTTTGCAAACGAGTCTTTTTCTTTCTGCTCGCTGTTTTTTCCATTTTTCTTTTTGTACAAAAATAAATGGCGGTGTTTTCAAAATGATAACTTCATTTCACTTTTTTCTAAAGCAAGATTAAAATCAATCACTAAAATGAACAAACTTAACCCTTGCAGAGAGTGCCTTCCAGACAGCACCGACAACAGCACGGCTATGACATCGTATGACTTTGACAATCCAATCAATCAAGCTGATGAAGGGGTTGGAGAAGAATATGAGCTTCCTGAAGAGCTAGCCAGGTTGTTAAGACAAGAGGAAAAGGTTATTACCCCTCATCAGGAGGAGGTTGAAGTGATCAATCTTGGTACAGATGAAGACGTGAAAGAAGTTAGAATCGGGGCCTGCCTGCAAGACTCAGTGAAGAGACAACTGATAGATCTGCTTCAAGGGTATGTTGATGTGTTTGCTTGGTCG
The DNA here is from genome assembly GCA_963966055.1 of Lathyrus aphaca. Classification (NCBI taxonomy): domain Eukaryota; kingdom Viridiplantae; phylum Streptophyta; class Magnoliopsida; order Fabales; family Fabaceae; genus Lathyrus; species Lathyrus aphaca. The sequence goes on from OZ014522.1 coordinate 543,057,003, forward strand.
TATCAAGATATGCCAGGGTTGGATACCGACATTGTTGTGCACAAGCTGCCTCTAAGGGAAGAATGCCCACCAGTCAAACAGAAGCTGCGCCGAACTCGCCCAGACATGGCTATGAAAATCAAGGAAGAGGTACAAAAGCAATGGGACGCCGGGTTCCTTGCTGTGACCAGCTATCCACCGTGGGTTGCTAATATAGTACCTGTGCCTAAGAAGGACGGAAAAGTTAGAATGTGTGTTGACTACCGGGATCTGAACAGAGCCAGCCCGAAAGATGACTTCCCATTACCTCACATTGATGTATTGGTGGATAACACGGCTCAGTTCTCGGTATTCTCCTTCATGGATGGATTTTCAGGATATAATCAGATCAAGATGTCACCTGAAGACATGGAGAAGACAACATTCATTACACCTTGGGGCACGTTCTGTTACAAAGTGATGCCATTCGGACTGAAGAATGCTGGTGCCACATATCAACGGGCTATGGTGACATTATTCCACGATATGATCCATAAAGAAATAGAATGTTACGTGGATGATATGATCGCCAAGTCCCTTACAGAGGAAGATCACCTGGTGAATCTACTGAAGTTGTTCAAGCGTTTGAGGAAGTACCAACTAAAGCTGAACCCCAACAAATGCACATTCGGGGTGCGATCCGGTAAGCTGCTGGGCTTTATTGTAAGCGAGAAAGGGATTGAAGTTGACCCTGATAAAGTCAAAGCCATTCAAGAAATGCCTGCGCCGAAAACTGAGAAAGAAGTTCGAGGGTTCTTAGGTCGATTGAACTACATCTCAAGGTTCATATCTCACCTTACAGCAACCTGTGAACCCTTGTTCAAGCTGTTAAGAAAAGAACAGACGGTCAGGTGGAACGAAGATTGCCAGAAGGCTTTTGACAAGATCAAAGAATATCTGCAAGAACCTCCAATCCTTATGCCTCCAGTTGAAGGAAGACCTCTGATTATGTACTTAACAGTATTAGAAGAGTCAATGGGGTGTGTACTAGGTCAGCATGACGAGTCTGGTCGAAAAGAGTATGCAATATACTACCTAAGCAAAAAGTTTACCGACTGTGAACAACGTTATTCACTGCTCGAGAAAACTTGCTGTGCTTTAGCGTGGGCTGCTCGCCGACTGAGACAGTATATGTTGACCCACACTACCTTATTAATCTCAAAAATGGATCCAATTAAGTACATTTTCGAGAAGCCGGCTCTTACCGGACGGGTTGCAAGATGGCAAATGATCCTTACAGAATACGACATACAGTACACATCTCAGAAAGCCATCAAGGGCAGTGTACTATCTGAATATCTTGCTGAGCAACCCATTGATGACTACCAGCCTATGAGGTTTGACTTCCCTGATGAAGACATCATGTTCATTAAAGCAAAAGATCACGAAGAGCCTATTCACACTGAAGGGCCTAACCCAGAAGAAGAATGGACTATGATGTTTGATGGGGCTGTTAATATGAATGGTCGTGGTGTTGGTGCAGTACTCATTACACCCAAAGGAGTTCACATGCCTTTCTCGGCAAAACTCACTTTCAACTGCACTAACAACGAAGCTGAATACGAAGCTTGCATTATGGGTCTTGAGGAAGCCATTGACCTCAGGATCAAAACTTTGACTGTATTCGGAGATTCAGCTTTGGTAGTCAATCAAACCAACGGGAAATGGTACACCCACCAAGATCATCTGATACCTTACAGGGATTATACAAGGAGGTTATTGACTTTCTTCACAACAGTCAAGCTTGAGTATATCCCTCGAGACGAGAATCAGTTTGCAGATGCTCTGGCTACCATTTCATCCATGATCAAAGTTCAAACGGCTAACTTTGTACCGCAGATATCAGTGTCCAGACTGGATAGACCAGCATATGTGTTCGCAGCGGATGTTGTTAAAGATGATAAGCCTTGGTTCCATGACATTAAGTGCTTCTTGGAGGATCAGACATACCCACCTCCAGGCATCTTCCAATGATAAGAAGACTTTAAGAAGGCTTGCTGGAAGTTTCTTTCTGAACACTGATGGGTCTTTATACAAAAGGAACTTTGACATGGTACTCCTCAGATGTGTTGATAAGACAGAAGCGGATTTGTTGATGCACGAAGTACACGAGGGATCTTTTCAGAAGAGCAACGCGCGAAGAAGTCACAACAGAGTACAGAATCCCCAGCCTCTATTCAGAAGAGCAACGCGCGAAGAAGTCACAACAGAGTACAGAAAGCTTCTGCAAACCCCAGCTGGGTCCCGTATTGTAAGGATATGTCAATCAGTGACCTATATCCCCGAACAGATACATCATTAGATCTACCAATGATCTCATCCCCAGCTGGGATGTTCACTTCAAGCAGACCAACCAGAGATCTTCGCAGCGACGGGATCCGAATCCCGGATCTTTGCTCCTTTGCATAATCATAGCATTCGCATCATATTATCCCCTCAGAGCGTAGCATTCCTTCTAATACAGAGCATTACGGCAAAAAACAAATGCATAGCATAATCATAAGTCATGTTGTGAGTTGAACACTTGTAAATATTGACAATCTGTCGGCACACAGAATACAATACACAAAAAAATCCCCACCAGGGTCCCAGCAAAAGCAGTTGCCTCTCCAACCTAAACACCAGTATATACTCATTTTGACACCCGTCCGTGTCATCATTCCCCAGTAAAGTCGCCAGAACACTCTTTACAGACAAGATCACCCGCATTACAGACACCTTCATGGCACCCGTCCGTGTCATATTACCAGCAGAAAGCCAAAGACATCCTCTTTGCACTCACATACACTCATATATACGCTTTCTTGACACCCGTCCGTGTCATGTCCCCAGCGCAGTCGCTTACACCTTCATCACCCATACACTTGTTAATATTACTTTTCTCTCTTGACACTCGTCCGTGTCACCCTCCCCAGCAGATAAACACTCATCTATATATATACTCACCACTCGTTGGTACACTTGTACAGATACTCGTCCGTATCTTGTATACGCCATCACTCATATCCCCACAGATTCGACAGTAGTCCTTGTTCTTTGTTAACCAGTTGGTACTCGTCCGTATCATCATCTCAGAACATTGCGTCTAGTGTTTGTTTCTACATGATGCTCGTCCGTATCATAAGTCTTAAGGATGCTCGTCCGCATCTTTAATCCATACGCCGTGTCAAACACTTGTGCCTTCTTGAATATAGATGCTCGTCCGTGTCTACTATTCCCCCAGAAGAGTCCTTTCAGATACAACACTCGTCCGTGTTCTTTGTTAACCAGTTGATACTCGTCCGTATCATCATCTCTGAACATGTGTCAGCTTGTTTCTACATGATACTCGTCCGTATCATAATCTCAAGGATGCTCGTCCGCATCTTTAATCTATACATAATACCAAACACTTATACTTTCCTTTCTTGGTTGTGAACGCTCGTCCGTGTTCACTATATTCCCAGTAGATCACCAACAAAGCATCTTCTTTTATCTGACACTCGTCCTGTGTCATGATAACCCTGAGAGCAGCCGTACCCTGCTGAGTGGTCGTCCTCCACTTCTTGATGGTCGTCCTCCGTCATGCTCATCCGATGGTCGTCCCCATCGTTGATATTTAGCAGTCGTCCCCTGCTAGGTGGTCGTCCTCCACCTTTTGATGATCGTCCTTCATCACTTTATCCAATGGCCGTCCCCATTGTTGATTTTGGTTATCTGACACTCGTCCTGTGTTATGATAAACCTTGAGAGCAGCCGTACCCTGCTAAGTGGTCGTCCTCCACTTCTTGATGGTCGTCCTCCATCATGCTCGTCCGATGGCCGTCCCCATCGTTGACCTTTTATCCGGCATTCGTCCTGTGTCGCGATGTTTTCGGCAGCCGTACCCTGCCAGGTGGTCGTCCTCCACCTTTGATGGCCGTCCCCATCATTTTTCTTTTTATCCCCAACAGAGCAGCCGTACCCTGCTAGGTGATCGTCCTTCACCTTTGATGGCCGTACCCCATCATCTGTTTATTTCATTTATTCTTTAACCCGATGGCCGTCCCCGTCGTGGTCCCTTTTTCTTTTTAACCCGATGGCCGTCCCCATCGTTGGTTACTTTACCTTTATGAACTTGATGGCCGTCCCCGTCATGTTTCATTGATCCCCCAGAGAATTTTACAACTTTATCTTGATGGCCGTCCCCATCATTTTATTTTATTTTCCCCAGCTAGTCGGCCGTACCCGTCTTAGCTTTACCTGTTATCCCCAGCATGTCGGCCGTCCCCGTCATTGCTTTATTTTCCTCACTTTCCCAGCATGTCGGCCGTCCCCGTCATTGCTCTTTACCCAGCAGTCGTCCTCTGCTCGACGGTCGTCCTCCGTCGCCCACACTTTACAATATACTTTATTTGCTTTTACAATCTACATCCCTTTTCTTCTTCATTTCTGTGAGTGCAAATTTTGGACTGTCTTTGATATTCAACCACAAGTTATCTTGTTTGCCTGTTAAGCCGTCGCTTACAACCTGCACAGCTAACTCATGTTTGAATAGGGGCAGCTGTAAACACCCCAAATTTGCCCTCACCCATTCACACCATGGCTTGTGATCATTCTCATATGCATAAACACAATCATATCATCTCACATCTCATTTTTGATTCACTGCATAGCTTCTAAGGCATCTGCACCTAGGGTTTGTGATCTGAGCAATCCCAAAGCATCTTGAGCCATTACAAAGGCCACTAATCAACTCAAAGGGGTCCATGTGTGTTCTTGCATCATATTTCATCTCCTCAAAGTCAAAAATGCAGAGGAATCACAAGAACTAGGGTTTGAATGGATGCAGAGCCAGGATGAACTGCAGTTGACCTAAAATTAGGGTTTTGGTTTCAGAGGCCATAACTCCAAAATTTTTGGTCATTCTTGTTTCCATTGGTCTCTATATGGTATAGGGAGTATGCATATCAATTTTCATGAAGAAATTCCATGGGGAAGTCATCTGATCAAGGGTTGACTTTTCAGACAAGTCAGTGTAAAATCAGGGCATCTGAGGCCCCCAATGACCCAACCAATGGGTGATCTTCATCATTTTGAGTGTATATGATCTTTATTTGATCATGGAAGAAGGTTGAAGTTCATAGAAATCAAGAATTTAGGGTTTTTGCAAATGTTGACTTTTTGGGCATAGTTGACTTTTCAAGAATGCTTCATTTTATGTCATTTTTCAAGCTTTGATTATTGATCCAAAAATGCTTCAAATGGAAAAACTTTGGTCATTAAAGTTGTAGATCTCATCTTTCCCTTTTCAAAAAGTACAAGAACATGATCAAACTCTTCTTGGATCAAAAGTTATGGCAAGGCAAAGTTGGCTAAAATCATTAATTTTCAAGGCATGCCCCATTTGGAAATTTTGCAAAGTCATGAACCAATGCATTATGTGACTCTTAATTCATTTCAAACCATTACATAAACATTCTCTAAGTCATAAAAATCAGATTTGGACCAAGAATGCCTATGGTTTATGTTTGGTTATGCAAAAGAATCACATGTGAACCAAAATGTCACAACTTGCAAAAGCACTCATAACATTTCACCAACTTGCTGCCTTGAATGCTGGACCAAGCCTAGCCTTTCCCTTCACTTTGCTGCGCAGCCCATGCCCATTGTACTTGCCTAGAGTGAAGCCATACTTGCCTTACACAAAAGTTGACCTTTTTGCAAAAGTAGACATCCCAATCACCACAGGCCATGTCACATCCTCTGGCCACTTGCATTTGTTTATTGTATCCTTTGGCAAGCCATAACACTAAGCAAGCAAGGCTGAAACATCCACATTCCTCACATTCAGAAAAACACTCCCAATTGCAAGTTGCTTCGAATCTGCCTCCACAGCTTGCAAACATTCAAACCCTCTTCACCATTCAACTCACCTTGCTCCATAGACCACCCAGCACCAAGAACCCAAGCCTTAAACAAGCTACAACATCACTGCACCATTTTGACACCAGCTTGCAGTTTCATTCGAAACTCTCATCCTAGCTCACAAACAGTCAAACAAACTTTGTAAAGCTTCTCCATTCACCCTCAGGATCACAAACAACCATTCACCATGACCTGAAGCTCTCTATTTCACCATTGCCATTTCTGATCAAGCTTGAGCAGAAGCTTTCGAATCTCACTATCCAGCCAGCTTAAACTCTCTTTGAGCATTCAAACATCTTCTGGGGACCAAGTGGAGTGGTTTGCACTGAAGGAAGTGGCCAGAAAGTCTTCAAACTGAAAGCTTCAAATCTCAGGTAGCTCGAAAATTATTTTTCCAGAAATCATTTTTCTTGTTACAAACTTGTTCTTTGTGATTCACTGATCATCCTGATGTTTTTGGTTTTGAAAATGGCTTTGATTTGAGAGTTTAATTTGTCTCTGAAACCTGCGTGCCCTAGAACTTTTTCTCTTCGATTCAGTTTGTTTAGGAAGAATAAATTTGTTTTGAGAGAGGGGTTTGATTCGTGAGAGGTTGAAGAACATTTCCATGGTTTTAGATTTCATTTTAGTGACCTAGGGAAGGATTTGGAAGTTTTCAGGGGAGAAGGTCACCGGAGAAGACGACCGGAGCTCGTCTCCGGTGACCTGAAAGTCATTAATATGTGATTAGGGTTAGGGCTCCCAGTTTGAATTTCAGGCGTTGGATGAGTTGACCAGGTCTTTTCCCGCGCGCATCCAAGGGCCCAGATCTTGTCATTAACTTAATTAGGTTTAATTTATTTAATTAATTAAGTTTAGCCCAGTTTGAATGTGGCCCATTGGATCTGGCGCGCAGTCAACCCTCTCATTTCCAGATTGAATCCTGGCCTTCCATGCTGCATACTTTCATTTTATTTAATTTTTATTCATTTTCTTTCCATTTACTTTGCACAATTATTTTAAAATAGTAAAAAATTCCTAAAAATTATGAAACTTTTTCCTCTGAGTTTTAATAATTTTTATGACACAAAAACATTTTTATTTTATTTTTCATCATTAAAAAAGTATTTTTAAATATTTAAAAGTTTATTTTTAATTGATTAATGGGAATTAATTAATTAAAAATACTTTTAGGTATTTAAAAATTACCAAAAAATTCATGAAATGTTCTAAGACATTTAGAAACATTGTCCAACCTTCAAACCAAATTTCTTTTTTGATCTTGATGCACTTTAAGAATTTTTCATTGAATTAAATCATATTTTGTGCATTATTTTGATCACAAGTTCAAAAATTCATTTCTGCCTATTGGAGAAGGTTGAGACATTGATTCTTCTTGCATTGTTTTATGTTTAGCATGTAGTTTCTAAGATAAAATAGCCATGATTTGATCTTGCATTTTCCATTTGTTTGGCATTTCTTTTGTTAAGAACCCTAAAAAACCCTAATAACTTGTAAAAATCATATCTTGAGTTTGGTTGAGAGTTGAGAGTTCCCCTTTGGGCAGTGGTTTATTATAGGTTTAGGGTTTCTTTGGGTAGCATTTTCCATTTTTTATCTTAGGGTTTGTTTCTGTTTTGGGTTTTTGTTTGATGTTTGATCCATGAACCCTAATTTGGGCTTTCTGTTGCATCCTTCTTGCATTTCCTTGCATAACTTGACTTGTCATTGCATTTTGTGCATTCTTGTGATTCATTTGACATCTTAAGACATATAGAAAGCATGTTTGATCATTGCATCACATATTTGCCATGTCATTTGCCTTGTATGCTTCATAACATTTCATGCTTGTTCATGCTCCTTAGCTTGCCTCATTTGCATTCATAATCTTGTATGAACATCCCCATGCCTTGCCTCATGTTTGCAGCATCTCATAGCATCATAATCATCATCAACATGCTTCTGGTTTTGCTTTGCATCATGTCATTTCATTTCACTTAGCATTGCATTGCATTTCTTTCTAACATTTCAGGTGGTAAGTAAACTTGGGAAGTGAATTTGCCTTCACTTCTCATAACTTTTCTTTTCATCTCTCTTGCATCCATTGCTGCATTTCTATTTGTGTTTGAGATTGAGCTTGCTCATTCTTGTTCCTCCCACCTTCTTTCTTCAAGTGACTTGACTTCTTGAATGAAGCAAGTCACTTTGCTTCTCTTGCTCCTGTTCATCTGCTTCCTGGTGGTTCCATTGAAGATTTGTTCTTGCAAGCCTCACAAACCTTAGGATCAACCAAGCATGACAATGAATTAGGGTTTTGATTAGTCCCCCCATAGTTTTACCTTTGTGTCTCTTTTTGAGTCCTCTCTTCTCACCTCCTAATCAGGGACTAAACCCTAAAGGCTTTAAGACTTTGTGATTAAGCTTATGCCTGCATCCTTCTCTTAGGATGGAGTGTATAACTTTAATCCTAAGTATTAAACCCTTAAGGTGTTTAAATCTCTTAATCAATTCACTTAATAATTATCAAGACATCACACTTGTAACTTGGGCCTTGCATTAGGGTTCTAATTCTTCCTTAATTGGTTAAGAAGGACTAACCCTAGTGTTAATGGACAAGTCCCCCTCAAGTTGTCTTACAAATCATAAAACTCACTTCATCATCCCATCATTAATAAAATCCACTTAATAAAGGCTTTGTTTTGTCATGAGTTTAATCCCTAATCATGGGTTAAGTTGAGGAGCTTTCCTCAGCTTAAACATTCTCATCTATCATCCTTCTTTTAGGATGGTGTAATGAGTCTGTTTAATCCCTGATTATGGCTTAACCTCATTACTCAACACTAAACAAAAACCACAAACACATCTAAATAATCACAAGTAGGTTAATGATCTTAATCCTACACCAAAGGTGATTGAGTGTGAGAATCTGACTTCACACTTAAGGTATTCTCATTACCCCTAATCAGAGGGAAGATGTGATGAGTTTACTAACCCATTGGTTTAGGCTTAAGCTCATTTTCTTATGACAAACTTCCAAAAGCAATAAAAGACTGAAAACTCAAAACCAAACAATAATCGTCTCCTCCGGGATTCTTTTCTCATCTCATTCACTCACAAACGAGAACTTGCTTCTTCCGTCTAATGCAAGACAGTTTGCACCTGAGCCAGACAGGTCATACACTTGAGCATAGGCAAGCAAGCAGTTCACAAGTCAATTCACCTTTCAGTCTCTTTGGGTCGAACTACGGTGTTCTGACTTCCTCATTGCACGAGAGGATATGTAGGCATAACTTAACGGTTATCGAACAAAAGTCTCTGTGCATTCCCCCTCTTTCCAGCTTCATTCTTTCAGCCTCATGATCTTGGGCATTTCACTCCTGTTCTTACACTGACACTGTATATATCACACTTCACTTCTCTTACACTGACACCTGTACATCTTTTCAGTTCTTTTATACACAGATTGCACTGACACTACCCCTTTAAAACACAAATCTTTTAAGCGTGGATCCCGTCGAGTACGACGGACAATCTGGGTGCTAATACCTTCCCAGGTTGTAACCAACCCCCTTTCTCAGTCTCTCTGGTTCGCAAACCGTCTTATCCGTATCTTTCTAGGTCTATGCAGCATTGCCTTTCCTCCGGGATAAAAATGCCTAGCTGGCGACTCTATTCATCTCCAGTGAGTTCACGGCTGTGTGTTCTCACTGTCCCTCTCGCCGACCGTTCGCGTCTGTACCTTCATCTGACCCGGGTGTCACTTGTCGGGAGCGACAGGTGGCTCTTTGAAGATCTTTCTCTCTTAAATCTCACAAACCCTAGGACCTCCAAGTATGATAACAATTAGGGCTTGATTAGTCCCCCATTTAGTTTTACCTTTGGGTCATCTTTGAGTCTTCTTTTCTCATCTCATAATCAGGGACTAAACCCTAAAGGCTTTAAGGCTTTGTGATTAAGCTTATACCTGCATCCTTCTATTAGGATGGAGTGTATAACTTTAATCCTAAGTGTTAAACCCTTAATGTGTTTAAATCCTTTAATCAATCCACTTAATAATCATCAAGACATCAAGCTTGTAACTTGGGCCTTGCATTAGGGTTCTAATTCTTCCTTAATTGGTTAAGAAGGACTAACCCTAGTGTTAATGGACAAGTCCCCCTCAAGTTGTCTTACAAACCATAAAATCCACTTCTTCATCTTACCATTAACTAAAATCCACTTTAATAAAGGCTTTGTTTTGTCATGAGGTTAATCCCTAATCATGGATTAAGTTGAGGAGTCTTTCTCAGCTTAAATGTTCTCATCTATTATCCTTCTATTAGGATAGTGTAATGGGTTCATTAAATCCTTGATTATGGCTTAAACTCATTACTTAACACTAAACAAAAACTCCCAAAAACATCTAAATAAACACAAGTAGGTTAATGATCTTAATCCTACATCATGGTGATTAAGTGTGAGGTGCCTACTTCATACTTAAGGTATTCTCATTACCCCTAATCAGAGGGAGGATGTGATAAGTTTACTAACCCTTGGTTTAGGCTTAAGCTCATTAACTTATGACAAACTTCAAAAAGCAATAAAAGATTGAAAACACCAAAAACAAACAATAATCGTCTCCTCCGGGATTCTTTTCTCATCTCATTCACTCATAAACGAGAACTTGCTTCTTCCGTCTAATGCAAGACAGTTTGCACCTGAGCTAGACAGGTCATACACTTGAGCATAGGCAAGTAAGCATTTCACAAGTCAATTTATCTTTCAGTCTCTTTGAGTCGAACTACGGTGTTCTGACTTCCTCATTGCACGAGAGGATACGTAGGCATAACTTAACAGTTATCGAACAAAAGTCTCTGTATATTCCCCCCCTTCCAGTATTATTCTTTAAGCCTCATATTCTTGAGCTCCTTATTCTTGTTCTTACACTGACACTTCCCTTATACACTTCACATTTCTTTTACACTGACACTTGCATTCTTTCCAGCTTTTGATACACAGATTGCACTGACATTACCCCTTTAAAACACAAATCTTTTAAGCGTGGATCCCGTCGAGTACGACGGACAATCTGGGTGCTAATACCTTCCCAGGTTGTAACCAACCCCCTTTCTCAGTCCCTCTGGTTCGCGACCGTCTTATCCATCTTTTCTAGGTCTATGCAGCATTACCTTTCCTCCGGGATAAAAATGCCTAGCTGGCGACTCTTGTCTTTCTGAGTTCACCCTTTGTGTGTACTCTCCTCTTTCGCCGACCGTTCGCGTCTGTACCCCTTCTGACCATGTGTCATTTGGTGGGAGCGACAGTTGGCAAGGGAAAAATGAATAACACTTGCGGAGAATTACTTCACACTAGACAAATCCCTACTATATGTTTGAAAGTCGCAGTTGATATTGCAGTAGAGTCGAATGCATTATTACCATATCCTGACGATGTTTCAGATGCAACAATGGTGGAACAAGTAATATGTTCGTTTGTTGCATGGCCGACAAGCCTCATTAGTGTAGGATATGAGGTATGCTTAAAACCATTATGAACCTTTATTAACCTTAATATGTAGATTCAAAGTTTTTACGCGCATTTTACGTACATTTTTTACATGGCTATGTTAATTAGACTCCAACGAGATCCAAATCAAAAGATAAGGCTATTCTGTGGCATACCGAGTTTGTCGTTTCAAAAAAACAGGTTCTTTACAATTATATGATATTTATGCATGGAAAATGTTAAATTCTTGATTTTATACTTCATCTAACTATTTATATGATATGTAGCTTCATGATAAGGAGGTTATCAACGTCTCCACACAACAAAAAAAGGTTGGTGCTAAGAAGATTGCGGCTAGAAAAAAACCTACCTCCAAGTATAGGTCGTGCCTTCAGACGTTTCTAGAGTTGACAGATATTCCAACCAGAGGTATTCGGCTTATACATATGTAGGAAGGTATTTTTGGCTTTGAATATGAACAATCAGTTGATAATGAAGAGTTTGTGCAAATCTTTCGTCATGAAGAAATAGGCGTCAGTGTTGTCAATACTTACGTGAGGTATATCTGGTCTACTTTGTTATATTAATTGAACAACTTATTTACTTTATGTTTCAAATTAATAATATAATGTTAATGATGTTTTTATTTAAGGTTTTTTCATGACAAAGTGATGCGCCCAAGTGGATTGGACGAAAGATTTGGATTCTTAAGCCCCGCGTCCGTCAACTTACCTTTAATCTTAAGTAAACTAGACGACGTGATGGTGTACGTTCGCAGCCTCTTCATGGACAACAAAGATACGAAAAAGTTGTTCTTTTTACCGTTTAATATCGGGTTAGATTTTCATTCTAAATTCATCTATCATAATTATTTTGTATTTTGACGTCGAGTAGAAAATTTCCATCTAACATTTGTTTAATCTTACAGTGGACATTGGTTGTTGGTCGCAATCAATCCTATCAGAGAAATTGTTTATTATCTTGACTCGTTAGGAAATGATTGGACAACATACCCGGATATGAAGAACATGATTGACACGTAAGTGAGATTGTTCTAAATATTCTTGTGTGTATTTATTTATTTATGTGAATTGTTCTAAATATTCATTTATATTTTATTAGCATTATACAAGCTTTTCGAGCCCAACGAGATATCCAAGTATCAAAGAGGAGAGCCAACAACATTACATGGATAAAAGTGACGGTATATTATTAATTATCATATTATTTATTATATTAGTGATGATACTTGATGAAACTTAGGATTTATCCATATTTTCTTTTCATGTGTAGTGTCATCTGCAACGTAATGATATAGATTGCGAATATTTCATGTTGAGGTTTATGAGAGAAACTCTTTCTTTGGGTCGATTAGAGATTCCATCTGATGTATGTATTTCTAACTTATGAGTTATTTTAATATTTAACACATATTTCTCATATAATTAAATAGTTGAAACTAAATCAAACTATGTTATATGATTATGTAGTACTTTGATGAATTCAAGTGTGCATATTATTCAAAAGATCATTTGGAAGAAATTAAAGAGGAATGATGTCAAATCATTATGGAGCTCAATGTGTTATAAGGTATATTGTACTCTTACTTTAATTGATGAAAATTTTGAGTATGTGAATGTAACTATAGACATATTGATTATGAGCTGTTTTAATTGATCAATTACAATATTTTTGTGTTGTTTCAGGTTATAGTATAGTTGCAATTGGATGCAAATGTATAGCTCGGGCTCGGAGTGTTATCACATTTTAGTTTATGTAGATTTCATTTGAGACAAAATGTGTAGTTGGATGAAATGAATTGTTTCATAGATATTGGTTAGAGCTACCGTAGACATACTAAGGTTGATACGACCAAATTAGAGCATACATAATCCATTGCATATACCACTACGACCATTATGATAGGTTTGTCCACCATAAAAGGCATAGTAATTTTGCTTCGATACCATAATAAAATTATAATTTAACCTAACTAATCCTTACATAACAAATTTCTAATTGTAAGGTGATGAATATCACTTTATATAAATCTTTTGTAGATCATATATTTAACTTATGTGAGACTTGAATTTTCCAGTACCCACTTCGTATCCAACACTATTAGACTTTGGTGGATGAATACAAAACTATGGATGGCCCAAATTTTCCATATGTAAAACTTAATTTTCCCAGTACACTCCCAGGTTGTTATAATTCATCCTTACCAAATAGATTGTCACTCAATATAAACACTTTGTAAATCAATATAAGGCTTGGGTTTTTTAAGAGGATTTCTTAATACACCATATAGGTTTCTTAGTCACCGCATGAAATTATTTGTTTACCTCTTGTTTTTGGATGTGCACATCCGGACGCACCATTTTTTTTTTATAAAAACTTTGATTTGTTTCGGATGTGTATATCAAGAATACTTCCGGATATGCATATAAAAAATACTTCCGGATGTGCAAATATGAAACAATTTCTTACAACACTTCGCACTGGAGCTTATCTCCCTCACTTTTCACATTCCAATCTCACAGACTCTCTCAAACACTCAATTTCTTATTTCTACACATCCCGACTTTTTTCACTCGAGTTCAACGTAAAGCAACTTCTACAACGATCAAGACACTCAAAATCCTCTATATCTCAATTTAATTTGTAAGTTTTTGAATTTTAGAGTTTCAGAGTTATTTGTGAGTAATCGATTTAGAGTGGACATTTGGATATAGAAATTATTAGGTAGTATGCATAACATGCGTTAGAGACAATATAGATATTCTATGCTGCTTCAAACGGACGATTAGGGCATTAAAATTCCCTTTTCTATGGTATAACAACCTTAGTTGCATTTTTAAACCTAAAAGTATATATCGGGTGTGTAAATCAGGGAAAACCAAACGTTGATTGCTTCCTGATGTATACATCCGGGAAAAACCCAACGTTAAATACTCTAAGTACTTTAGAATGTGCATCCACGGAAGAAATCCGGATATGCACATCCGGAAGTAACTTGTTTTCATTTTTTTTTGTTTTTTATTTTGTTTTTTATTTTGTTTTTTGTTTTTTATTTATTATTTTTATAAAATTCTAATTTATTTATTATGCTTTGCAGATTACATGGCTGATAGAGAGGATCATATGATATATGGTCGGCCAGCTCAGCATGAATTTATCTGACGTGAGCGGACACAGGCTAGAGTCGAGGCCTCTAATGCAAAGGATGTCCCAGCAGCCCATATAGCAGAGGCAGATCCTACACCACAACCTTACACATCACAGGTCTAGGCCACTCCCACCTCAGTCGTCGCTTCTACATCTCAGAGGCGTCGGGTTATTACTGTTGTTTCATCAGGGCCCCCGCCCACATGCAGGCGTCGTTGGGAGAATCATGTTCCATCACCTGTTATTATTCCGTCACCCACGCCTCATGAGGTTTTTCGTGATGCACCTACTGAGCTTGTTCGTGATGAACTCATTGAGGCACATATCCTTGTTCCAGAGGGTGATCACCCATCACATGAGGGTGGTGACGACGAATGAAGGTTCTTAGTTTGGTTACATTTTTAGAAAAACATTATCATATATCTTGATGTCTTGTAAGATGTCCCTGACATACTTGAAGGACTGTTGTTGTGCAGGTTTTTGTGATATCAGATCAAATGTCGTAATATCTGTCTTGACAGTTCTGGAACTTCCTGATACATAAAGTTTGATTTAATTTATGTATGATTTTAGCAGGTGTTTAGTTATTTTATTTGCTCAAGAATGTGAGAAATCATGATGGCTAAGTTAAGGATTTGCATCAATGAGGATCTATAGCAATTAATGTTGTGTGGGAAGACTAGTCAAGTCATTTTTGTTCTCCAACTGCAAATTGTTCAAGTGTTTCAATTTTGTTGTCTCCCACATCATCTTTATTATGTACATGTAAATAATGAATGGATCAAGAACGTGAATCCTGATGGTGACATGAGGATCAAGACAAGAAAAGACAAATTTATGGCTGATGTATCTCTTGCTAAGAACAAATTGAAGAATGTTGTGTCTAATGTTGAAGATAATGGTTAGAACATTATCCTTGGAAAGAAATTTGTTGTAAATAAGAATGTTGTTAAGTTTGAAAGTGATGTGGCTTCCACTACTGATATGGGAAGCTGGTATGGTCTCTCTCTCTCTCTCTCTCTCTCTCTCTCTCCTTTGAGTAAAAATCATGTGTTATGGGGGAGCAATTGTGGGTTTGGTTGTCATATTATGGATAAAAAGGGGGAGAGTTAGCTAAATCTGCTTTGGTTATTTTGCTGTTATGATTGGTTGAGGAGAGATTTTATTCTGATTGGGTGTTGTTTTACCAGATGCTCTATTTTGTGCAACCATGATTTGTAGCCACAATTTTCCAAAGGAATAGATTTAAGGTTCTTGGTTTGGTTGAATTTGTAGAAAAACATTATCATATGTTTTGATGTCTTGTAAGATGTTCCTGACATTCTTGAAGAATTGTTATCGTGCAAGTTTTTATGATGTCAGATCAGATGTCGTAACATCTGTCTTGAGAGTTCTGGAACTTCTTGATACCAAAAAAAATTGATTTAATTTCTGTATGATTTTAGCAGGTATTTTGTTATTTGATTTTCTCCAGAATGTGCGAAAATCAAGGGATATTTGTTGTCAAATACAGAAGCTGCTATGCATTGGTTTTTGGAGATTTTGAAGATCTTTTCATGTTTGTTTTGGAGTAAATCATATGATCTTATTTGTGGAAGTTTCTGATCAGATACAGGCCCATTCGGAATGCTCTATATTACTATATTTTTAACCTAATTGTAAAGCACGAAATATTGTGTATTTGTGAAGCTAAGTGCTTTTGATTTTTTAGATTTTCCTTGTGTGTGTAATTCTTCTATTGAGGTGTAATTCTTTCCACTCTAAGATTTTAAGCATGGGTATTTATTTTTTATTGAAGCTTTTAAGAAAGATCAAGTTTTTTGTTTTGGAAGAGTGTTCTTCTATTTTTCTTGAAAGGTTTTGTTTGATTATCACATTGTGTGATTGAGGGGGTGATATGGTGATTTCTCATATCTAGGTGATGATTTCTAGGTAAAAGTTGCATTGGGTAGTGATTAAGTGAGGGTGTAAAATGGGATTGTTTAACTCTAAATTGAGACTACTAATAGTGGATTTCCTTCCTGGCTTGGTAGCCCCCAGAGTATGTGAGTTTGATCCAAACTGGGTTAACAATTCCGTGTGTTTTTACTGTTGTACTTTATTCTGTTTTTTGTTAATGTTTAGATAATAATTTCATGACATTGTCTTCGACATCACATATCTGATACCAGAATTTCAATTTTGTATCAGAGCAGACATCCTGTTCTATATCTGGGTGAGATCTAGGGAAGTTATTTTCGGGTATAATGTACAAGGAGGTGGGATTTGTGAATAGGCCACCCATTCTGGATGGAACTAATTATGATTACTGGAAGCCAATGATTGGTGCCTTCTTGAAGTCTTTGGATAACAAGGATTGGAAAGTTGTTCTGAGATGATGAGAACACCTTGTTGTTAAGGAGAAAGATGGGAATGATATTGCAAAGTTGAATTCAGAAGAGGAATGGTCTAAAGAAGAAGATGAGCTTGCTCTGGGAAATTCTAAAGCCTTGAATTCCATATTCAATGGAATTGACAAAAACACCTTCAGATTGATCAATACTTGCATTGTTACCAAAGATGCTTGGGATATTATCAAAACTACTCATGAAGGTATACCTCCAAAGTTAAGATGTCAAGACTTCAACTGCTCACCACAAAATTTGAAAACTTAAGGATGAAAGATGATGAAAGTATTTATGATTTTCATATAAACATTATTGATATAGCTAATGCATCCAGTGCTCTTTGAGAAACAATGTCTGAAGAAAAGTTGGTGAGAAAATCTCTCAGATCTCTACCTAAGATATTTGACATGAAGGTAACTGCCATATAAGAAGCTCATGACATTAGCAAGATGAGATTGGATGATCTTATTGCATCTCTTCAAACTTTTGAGATTGGTATAAGTGACAAATCTGACAAGAAAAACAAAAATATTGTTTTTTTCTTCCTATACTGAAGATGGAGTAGAAGAATGTGATTTGAATACTGAGGTAGGTCTATCTAATGCTTTAGTTCTTCTTGGGAGACAGTTTAACGGAGTAATGCAAAATATGGACAGCAAGTAAAGACCAAATGTCAAGAACAACTCAGTTGCCATCAGTAGGTCAAATGACACTGGTAGAAAGACAAGGGCTGAAGAGAACTCTTCTCAAGGAAAAGGAGTTCAGTGTTATGGATGTGAAGGTTTTGGGCATATTATATTTGAATGTCCCACACACCTCAAGAATAAGAAAAAAGGGTCTTATTGTGGCTTGGTCAGATGAAGACACTGAAAGTGAAGCTGAAGAAGAATCTGCTAAGAATGTTACTGCTCTAACTGGGAGATATTATTCGGATTTCAGTGATGATGAAGTCACGTATGATGAATTAGCTACTTTCTATAGATAACTTTATCTCAAAAATCAAGAAGTGTGCCAACAAGAAGAGGAACAAAAGAAAGTCATATTTCAACTAGAGACTGAGAAAGAAGAGCATATGGAAACCATTTCCAAGCTGGAGAATGAGGTAACATTGCTAAACTCCAAAATTGATCAAATGACCAAGTTTGCCAGGATGCTGAACAGCAGTTCAGAAACTTTATATGACATTATGCAAATTGGAAAGATAGCTAGAGATGTGACTGGCCCAGGGTTTGACAAAAGAAAACAACATGTCTCAGATCTTACTCATTCTAAGCTTACACCAAAGATGTTGAATCAGATGTTTCAACATCATAATAGAAGACCTGAAAATTACATAAGAGGAAATTCCCATAGATGGAGGTGTCACTATTGTGGAAAGCTTGGTCACTTGAAGCCTTACTGTTTCAAACTTATTGGATATCCCTAGTATGTCCATCGGCGTGTTCTAATTCAGAACATACCTAAGTTTAGAAAGTAATGGATTCCTAAGATTGGTACCAACATCTTGATAGCTTCTACCTTTCTCAGAGTTTCAGCCAAAAAATGACTGGTATTTTAATAGTGGATGTTCAAGACATATGACAGGAGTCACAAATCTGCTGGTAAATATGAGACCTTATGCTACTAGTTTTGTTACTTTTGGTGGTGGAGCCAAAGGTGAAATCAAGGGAATTGGATAGTTGGACTACTCAGGAGTGCCTAGACTTGACAATGTGCTACTTGTAAAAGAGCTGACTGCCAATCTAATTAGCATCAGTCAACTTTGTGATCAAGTACTAAAATTTAATTTCTCAAAATCTGAATGTCTGGTTACAGATGATGAAGTAGAATTAATCATGAAAGGAGTCGGATCTAAGGACAACTGTTATCTATGGGCATCTCAAGATTCAAGTTATGTATCCTCTTTTTTTCTTACCAAAGAAGATGAATTTAAACTCAGGCATCCGAAATTTTGACACTTGCATCTGAAAGGCATGAAGAGAATCATATCCATGGAAGCTTTCAGAGGAATTCCAAAGCTCAAAATTGAAGAAGCAAGAGTTTATGGAGAATTACAAGTAGGAAAGTAGACTAAGATGTAACATCAGAAGATTCAACATCTTACCACATCAAGAGTCTTTGAACTTCTTCACATGGACTTGATGGGACCTATGCAGGTAGAAAGTCTTGGTGGAAAGAAATATGATTATGTTCTTGTGGATGACTATTCAAGATACACTTGGATAAATTTCATCAGAGAAAATTCAGAAAATTTTGAAGTTTTCAGAGACCACTGTCAAAAACGTCAAAGAGAAAAGGAAAGCAATGTTATTAGAATTAGAATTGATCATGGGAAGGAATTTGAAAATGCCAAGTTTGCTGAATTTTTCTCCTTTAAAGAATTAGTCATGAATTCTCATCTCCCATTACTCCTCAACAAAATGGAATTGTAGAATGCAAGAACAAGACTATACAAGAATCTGCTAGAGCCATGATACATCTAAAACAATTAGCTTATCATTTCTAGGTTGAAGCAATGAATACTGCATGCTACATTCACAACAGAGTCACCTTGAGGAAAGGTACTTCATCTACTATGTATGAATTATGGAAAGGAAGAAAACCTACTGTGAAATACTTCCATATCTTTGGAAGTAAATGCTACATACTGGAAGATCGTGAACAAAGAAGAAAAATAGATCTAAAGAGTGATGAAAGCATATTTCTAGGATACTCTACCAACAGCATATCATATAGTGTCTACAAATCTAGAACTAAAGTAATGATGAAGTCTATAAATGTTGTTGTAGATGATCAAGACTTGAACAAGGAAGTTCAAGTCCTGGATGATGTTGAAACATTCCAGAATGCAACTCCGACAGAAACTGAAGACATAAGTATTGATGAACAACCCTATGGTTCTGAGCCTGGAGCTAGTCAAACCAACAAGGGTCCCTCTATTAGAATTCATAAAGATCATCCTAAAGACCTCGTCATAGGAGAGCTGGATAAAGGAGTTATTACAAGATCAAGGTAGATAATCTTTAACTCTTGTTTTGTGTCAAAGATAGATCCAAATAATGTTAAAGTAGCGTTAACTGATGAATTATGGATCAATTTATGCAAGAGGAATTATCTCAATTCAAGAAGAATGAAGTTTGGGATCTTGTCCCAAGGCCTGAAGGATCAAATGTGATAGGTACCAAGTGGGTGTACAAGAAAAAATCTGAGGAACATGGAGTTGTTACCAGGAATAAAGCAAGACTGGTTGCTCAGGGATACACTCAAGTTGAGGGAATGGATTTTGATGAGACCTTTTCTCCTGTTTCTAGACTTGAATCTATTAGATTACTTCTTGGAGTTGCTTGCATCTTGAAGTTCAAACTGTATCAAATGGATGTCAAGAGTGCCTTCTTGAATGGTTACTTAAATGAGGAAGTATATGTGGAACAACCCAAAGGATTCATTTATCCTAATTTACCTAATCATGTTTATAACCTAAGGAAAGCTATATATGGATTGAAACAAGCTCCAAGAGCTTGGTATGATAGACTTATCGAATTTCTTGTTGAACATGGATACAGAAAAGGTAGCATAGATAAGACTCTCTTTGTCAAACAGATGCAGTTTGAATATGAGATGAGCCTAGTTGGTGAATTAACTTATTTTCTTAGTCTTCAAGTCAAACAAATGGAAGACTCTATATTCATATGTTAGAGTAAATATGCCAAGAATATTGTCAAGAAGTTTGGAGTGGAGAATGCTAGCCACAAAAGGACACCTTCTCTTACTCATCTGAAGTTGTATAAAGATGAAAAGGGTGTGAATATGGATCAAAGTCTCTATAGAAGTATGATTGGAAGCTTATTATATCTCACAGCAAGCAGGCATGACATTGCTTTTGCTGTAGGTATTTGTACTAGATATCATGTTGATCCCAAGGTGATTCACATCAATCAAGTGAAAATAATCTTGAAGTATGTCAATGGTACATGTGATTATGGCATGTTATACTCTCCTGGTTCGAATTCTGAGCTAAGTGGTTATTGTGATGTTGACTGGGAAGGATGTGTTGATGATAGAAAAAACACATATGGAGGATGCTTCTTTTTTGGAAACGATCTGATGTCTTTGTTCAGTAAGAAGCAAAATTGTGTTTCTCTATCCACAATAGAGGTTGAATACATAGCAGCTGGTAGCAGTTGTTCTCAGTTGGTTTGGATAAAGAAAATGCTGACAGAATAAAATGTCTCACAAGATGTCATGACATTGTACTGTGACAATTTAAGTGTTATCAAGATCTCCAAGAATCCTATTCAACATAGCAGAACCAAGAATACTGATATTCATCATTATTTCATTAGAGAGCTGGTTGAAGAAAAGACTGTTGCTTTAGAACATGTAGCCACTGATTTAAAACTGGCTGGCATTTTCACTAAAGCTTTGGATGACAATCAGTTTGAAATCCTGAGGGGTAAGTTAGGGATTTTCATCAATGAGGATCTATAGCAATTAATGTTGTGTGGGAAGACTAGTCAAGTCATTTTTATTCTCCAACTGCAAATTGTTCAAGTGTTTCAATTTTGTTGTCTCCCACATCATCTCTATTATGTACTTGTTAATGATGAATGGATCAAGAACGTGAATCCTGATGGTGACATGAGGATCAAGACAAGAAAAGACAAATATGTGGATGATGTATCTCTGGCTAAGAACAAATTGAAGAATGTTGTTGTGTCTAATGTTGAAGATAATGGTCAGAACATTATCCCTGGAAAGAAAGCTACTGCAAATAAGAATGTTGTTAAGTTTGAAAGTGATGTGGCTTCCACTACTGATATGGGAAGCTGGTGTGGTATCTATATCTCTATCTCTCTCTCTCCTTTGAGTAAAAATCTTGTGTTATGGGACAGCAGTTGTGGTTTTTGTTGTCATATTATGGCTAAAAAGGGGGAGAGTTAGCTAAATCTGCTTTGGTTGTTCTGCTGCTGTGATTGATTGATGGGAGTTATTTTTCTGATTGGGTGTTGTTTTACCAGATGTTCTATTTTATGCAACCAGAATTTTATTCTTCTGCTGCTTTAATCTCTGTTGTTTGGTTCCTTCTGGTTGACTGGTTCTGATAATGTTTTAGCCACAATTCTCCAAAGGGGGAGATTGAAGGTTCTTAGTTTGGCTGCATTTGTAGAAAAACATTATCATATGTCTTGATGTCTTGTAAGATGTCCTTTATATGCTTGAAGAATTGTTGTTGTGCAGGTTTTTGTGATGTTAGATCAGATGTCGTAACATCTGTCTTGACAGTTTTGGAACTTCCTGATACATAAAGTTTTGATTTAATTTATGTATGATTTTAGCAGGTGTTTAGCTATTTGATTTGCTCCAGAATGTGTGAAAATCAAGGGAGATTTATCTTCAAATACATAAGTTGTTATGTGTTAGTTTTTGGTGATTTTGAAGATCTTTTCATGCTTGTTTTGGAGTAAATCATATGATCTTATTTGTGGAATTTCTGATCAGATCCAGGGCCATTCAGAATGCTCTATATTACTGGATGCTTAAGCTAATTGTAAAGCATGGAATATTGTGTATTTGTGAAGCTGAGTTCTTTTGAGTTTTTAGGATTTACTTGTGTGTGTATGTGTCTGTGTGTATGTGTGTGTGTGTGTGTGAGTGAGTGTGTGTGTGTGTGTATGTGTGTGTGTGTGTTTCTTTGTGAGCCATTCATGCATCACCTAGATGTTTGAATTGGACTGTTTTTATTGAGGTGTAATTTTGTCCACTCTAAGCTTTTAAGCATGAGTGGTTTTTTTTATTGAAGCTTTTAAGAAAGATCAAGTTTCTTTTTTTGTTTTAATAGAGTGTTCTTCTACTTTTCTTGAAAGCTTTTGTTTGATTATCACAGTGTGTGATTGAGGTGGAGTGAGATGGTGATTTCTCATATCTAGATGATGATTTCTAGGTAAAAGTTGCATTGGGTAGTGATTAAGCTAGGGGTATAAATTGGGATTGTTAAACTCTGAATTGATACTACTAATAGTGGATTTCCTTCCTGGCTTGGTAGCCTCCATAGTAGGTGAGTTTGCACCAAACTCGGTTAACAATTCCTTGTGTTTTTACTGTTGTACTTTAATCTGTTTTTTGTTAATGTTTAGATAGTAATGTCGTGACATCGTCTTCAATATCACGTATCTGATACTAGAATTTTAGCGATGACGATTTCGATGAGCTCGAGGGTTACCCCGGGGGACCATCTGATATGTCCCTACTCCTAGGGTACTCTTAGAATACTACCAAATATGTC
The DNA here is from genome assembly GCA_963966055.1 of Lathyrus aphaca. Taxonomy (NCBI): domain Eukaryota; kingdom Viridiplantae; phylum Streptophyta; class Magnoliopsida; order Fabales; family Fabaceae; genus Lathyrus; species Lathyrus aphaca. Next base: position 543,080,208 of record OZ014522.1, read on the forward strand.
TGGTTAGGACAAGTAACTATTATTGGTTTAGAATTGTTTTTGTTGAAAATATTTTCATTTGTAAAATTTTTTTATTTGGAAATTTTCAGGAGAATGATCCCCATAAATTTTACAACCATGGGGTCAAGGTTATAGACGTGATTGCGGAGCTTCCAGAGGATGAGTGGTTCCGGACTACACTTGCTACCTCTGGCCTCAAAGATCTTTCATGGATTGGTTATTCCCAAATCAACTACGGTAAGTTGATGGATTGTGTTGAGAGATGGAATCCTGAGACATCCTAATTCCATCTATTGTACGGAGAGCTCACAATCACACTAAACAACATCTCGTTCCTTTTACATCTACCGATCACGGGTACCCTGCTCTGTCATGGTAAGATGTCGAAGGTCGACGCGATAGAGATGCTGACTGAGGAGCTTGGGGTTACCCATGATGATGCCCTTAAGGAGGTGACCACGTTATGAGGCCCACACGTCTGATTCTCCTTTCTGACATGCAGATTTTGTGAGGAGCTTTGATGCGTGTTTTTCGCAAGTGTACGAACACGTCAGAGTAATATAAAAGATTGTCGAATCCACAGAGACCAAGTGTCAATCTATCGTACCTGTCGTTATGGTGTGTATTGATAACACTAAAATTCACCGTATTTTTGACTCCGATTTCGCATGCATTCTTAGCTTTTAATGTTATTTTTTTATTTTATTACTTTGTTTTTCTTTATTTTCAGGTTTTCTATGTAATCGGGGCCTAAATCGTGAAAAGGAGCGAAAAAGGAGTGGAAACGGACGAAAACCAAGAAATTCAGCTTTTTACACTTACGGCATCCACCATGGCGGGCGCCATGGGGTCTGCCATGACGTGGCCACGTCTCAAGACCACTCCACAACTGCCAAGACCCACGATCCCCACTCTCTCATTCCCTATTAGTCTCATGGCGGGCGCCATAGGCCTGTGGCGGGCGCCACAAGGCAAAAAGGCTTCCCTCCACTTTTTAGTGGAGGGGGGCATCCTGGTCTTTTCCTGCTTTTTGTTTTCCTATAAATAGGGCCTTAGATTTTCGTTTTCAATCATCCAAACTTAGAATCTCTTAGGCATATATCAGTTTTAAAGTAGTTATCATTCCACATCGGGGTGTTACTGCAATCGAGTGATCGAGTCTGTATACGTCTGTGTGATCGAGTTTTGGAGCACTATGGGAGGAAGTTAATCCTGCCGCCATTTTAATTCCAGTTCGTATTTTATTTTTCCGCATTGCTTTACTTTTATTTATTTTCCGCATTGCTTTACTTTCGTTTATTTTCCCGCACTCGCTTTACTTTATTTATTTCCCACACTCGCTTTACTTTATTTATTTCTCGCACTCGCTTTAAATACCTTTATTTCCCGCACTCGCACTACTTTCATTTACTTTCCGCACTCGCACTACTTTTATTTACTTTCCGCACTCGCACTAATTACTTTTATGAAAAATTATAAAAAGAAATTTTACTTTACCATGTCTAACTAAATCTATAAAGGTTAGAATGTAAGGATCGTAATTGAACCAGTAATCCGTACAATTGTTCGTGGAAACACTTAAGGGCTATTTTATCTTTCAATTTAAGTAATTGTTTCTAACTATTTCAAAAACAGCCAAAAGCGCTTTGTATAGTTCATTAGGAGTTTTTAGATTAAAAAGAAAAGAGATTTTAAATCGATTTTCGGACGCATTAAGAAGTTTAGAGTCTAGTTCGTGAGAACCTCTTTTTGCTAAGAAATCCAGGTTAAAGTACTTTTCAACTTAGTTAAGATGCTATATTTCTTAAAAATAGGTTTACTACTCTAACGCAGTACGCACCTTTCTATATGTGACAATAGGAGGGGTTGATTAGGGAGTACAACTCGGTTCTGAATACGCGAAAGCGACAGTTCCTGTTAAATTAGTTCTTTTCAAAGTAGAAAACATTGCCCATAAGTAGTTCTATTAACAAGTACTGGATTATCAATTGATTATGTGAATTACATTCAAGCCTGTCTTTATTAATTATTTAAAATTATTATTTTATTTACCATTGCACACTCCTTAAAACCCTTATATTCAGTTGCCTTAGATACACACCATAAAAATAGGTACGATAGATTGACACTTGGTCTCTGTGGATTCGACAATCTTTTATATTACTCTAACGTGTTCGTACACTTGCGAAAAACACGCATCAAGTTTTTGGCGCCGTTGCCGGGGACCAATTTCGTCAAATTTCATACCCTGTATTTATACCGTTTAGACTAAGGTTGTTACCCACCGGTCAATGCGAAAGACTGATCACACTAAAATTCACCGTATTTCTGACTCCAATTTCGCATGCATTATTAGCTTTTATTGTTATTTTGTTATATTATTAACTTTTTTTTCTTTGTTTTCAGGTTTTTTATGTAATCAGGGCTTAAATCGAGAAAAGGAGCGAAAAAGGAGTGGAAACGGAGGAAAACCAAGAAATTCAGCGTTTTACACTTACGGCATCCACCGTGGCGGGCGCCATGGGGTCCGCCATGACGTGGCCACGTCTCAAGACCACTCCACAACTTCCAAGACCCACGATCCCAACTCTTTCATTCCCCATTAGTCCTATGGAGGGCGCCATGGCCTTGTGGCGGGCGCCACAAGGCAAAAACAGTTTCCCTCCACTTCTTAGTGGAGGGGGCATCCTAGTCTTTTCCTGCATTTAGTTTTCCTATAAATAGGACCTTAGATTTTCGTTTTTCATCATCCAAACTTAGAATCTCTTAGGCATATATCAGTTTTAAAGCAGTTATCATTCCACATCAGGGTGTTACTGCAATCGAGTGATCGAGTCAGTATACGTCTGTGTGATCGAGTTTTGGAGCACTCTGGGAGGAAGTTAATCCTGCCGCCATTTTAATTCCAGTTCGTATTTTATTTTTCCGCATTGCTTTACTTTCATTTATTTCCCGCACTCGCACTTTATTTGATTTATTTCCTGCACTCGCTTTACTTTTATTTATTTCCCGCACTCGCTTTACTTTATTTATTTCTCGCACTCGCTTTAAATACCTTTATTTCTCGCACTCGCACTACTTTTATTTACTTTCCGCACTCGCACTACTTTTATTTACTTTCCGCACTCGCACTAAATTACTTTTATGAAAAATTATAAAAAGAACTTTTACTTTACCATGTCTAACTAAATCCATAAAGGTTAGAATGTAAGAATTGTAATTAAACCAGTAATCCGTACAATTGTTCGTGGAAACACTTAAGGGCTATTTTATCTTTCAATTTAAGTAATTATTTTTAACTATTTCAAAAACAGCCAAAAGCGCTTTGTCTAGTTCATTAGGAGTTTTTAGATTAAAAAGAAAAGAGATTTTAAAACGATTTTCGGACGCGTTATGAAGTTTAGAGTCTGGTTCGTGAGAACCTCTTTTTGCTAAGAAATCCAGGTTAAAATACTTTTCAACTTAGTTAAGATATTATATTTCTTAAAAATAGGTTTACTACTCTAATGCAGTACGCACCTTTTTATCCGTGACAATAGGAGGGGTTGATTAGAGAGTACAACCCGGTTCTGAATACGCGAAAGCGACAGTTCCTGTTAAATTAGTTCTTTTCAAAGGAGAAAACATTGCCCATAAGTAGTTCCATTAACAAGTACCAGATTATCAATTGATTATGTGAATTACATTCAAGCCTGTCTTTGTTTATTGTTTAAAAATTATTATTTTATTTACCATTGCCCATTCCTTAAAACCCTTATATTCAGTTGCCTTAGATACACACCATAACAACATGTACGATAGATTGACACTTGGTCTCTGTGGATTCGACAATCTTTTATATTACTCTAACGTGCTAGTACACTTGCAAAAAACATGCATCAAGTTTTTGGCGCCGCTGCCGGGGACCAATTTTGTCAAATTTCATACCCTGTAGTTATACCGTTTAGGCTAAGGTTGTTACCCACCGGTTAACGCAAAAGACTCGCAGTGCCGGAAGTTTAGTAGACCCTCTAGATGAACTTGAACGTTACGCTCGCGCACGTTTGTTTTTCCATAGGAATAGGAGAGCTATGGCCGAACATCAAAACTGAATACCTCTTAAGGACTTCACCCAACCATCAAACGAGGAACCTAGTTCCAGTATAGTAAACCCCATTATCCCAGCCAATAATTTTGAACTTAAACCATCCCTGTTGCAATTAGTGCAACAGAGACAATTCGCATGTCTTGCTACTGAGAAGCCTAACCAACATTTAAAAAACTTTCTTCAGTTACCAGACACCTTTAAAACCAATGGAGCTCCTCCTGAGGCGATACACTTGAGATTATTCCCCTTTTCCCTCAGAGATAAAGCTCTATCATGGTTAGATTCCCTTCCACCCAATTCCATAACAACTTGGGATGACCTTAGAAAAGTTTTCCTTGCTAGATATTTTCCCCCAAGCAAAACCGCTCTTCTTCGAAACCTAATAACTAGATTTACCCAACACCAAGGAGAGTCGTTGTTCGAAGCCTGGGAGAGATATAAAGAGCTATTAAGAGCATGCCCACATCATGGCTTAGAGAATTGGCTAATCATTCAAACCTTCTATAATGGACTTCATTATAACACTAAGATGACCATCGACGTTGCCGCTGGTGGCGCACTGATGAACAAACCTTACCCTGAAGTTAGTGCCCTTATCGAAGATATGGCCCAAAACCATCAATCATGGGGAGTAGAACGAGCGACAGTGGAAAAGAAGGAAGCCCACGGAGGAATACATGAGCTAAGCTCTATGGACATGATGCAAGCCAAAATGGACGCGTTGGCCCTTAGAGTCGAACATATGTGTACAACTCCGAATACTGTAGCCGCAGTTTCGCCGAATTGTGAGATATGTAGGACGCAAGGACACCAATCCGCCGAATGCAATCTGTTAAATGAGACCAACCCTGAGCAAGTGAACTACACCCAAGGAAACCCATTTTCAAACACATATAACCCTGGATGGGGGAATCACCCAAACTTCTCCTACAAAAATAATAACTCTATTCAAAATACCGCACCTCCGAGACAACAAGGTTACCAAGCCCCAAGAACAAATCAACCTATGCAACCTGTACCACCAAAACTGAGCCTTGAGAAAATTATGGAAAATTTTATCACCGCTCAAACACAACAAAACAAAGAGTTCATGAACCAAAATGTCCATGTTAACGAATTAATTAGCCAGTTAGGAACCAAGGTTGATCAAATTATTACTCACAACAAGATGCTTGAAACCCAGATCTCTCAGGTAGCTTTAAACTAAGCCCCACAGACTACACCTGGAGGACAGTTCCCTGGACAACCTAAACAAAACCCGAAAGGGAAAGAAAATGCCATTACTCTACGAAGTGGAACCGCTTATAAGGAACCTTCTAACCCTAGATTAAGTGAGCCCGAAACTTCTGAGAGGAATGAAGAGAAGGAACCAGAGGAGTCTGAAACCCAGGAAAGTCAAGAAAAATGAGAAGAACCTAAAACCTATGTACCAACACCGCCATACAAACCACCTATACCATACCCTCAAAGATTAAAGAAACCCCAAATCGATAATCAATATCAAAAATTAGTTAAGGTTATAGAAAAACTTCACGTAGAAATCCCCTTTACTGAAGCCATCACCTAAATACCTTCTTACGCTAAGTTTCTCAAAGACATACTTACAAATAAACGTAGACTCGAAGATCCGAAACCCGTGGAATGTAATTCTATTTCCGAAAATAGGTTAGCAAAGAAAGATAAAGATCCCGGAAATTTTTCCATTCCTTGTATTTTGGGGAATCATGTCATCGAAAAAGCTTTTCTAGACTTAGGAGGTAGTGTGAGCTTAATGCCTTTAGCAGTTTCTGAGAGATTAAACTTAGGAGAATTACAACCTACTAAGATGTCACTTCAATTAGCCGATAGATCCATTAAATACCCTATAGACATACTTGAAGACGTCCCTGTTAGGATAGGTCAGCTGTTTATACCTACTGATTTTGTTGTCATGGACATTAAAGAAGATGACGACATACCAATCCTCCTAGGTAGACCGTTCTTATTGGCTGCTGGAGCCGTAATAGATGTTAAAAAAGGGAAACTAACCTTTGAGGTAGGCAACGAGAAGATAGAATTTATACTTTCAAAATTTCTTATGGCACCTATAATAGGAGATGCTTGTTATGCCTTAGATATCATTGATGAATGCATTAGGGAATTAGAACAGGAAGAAGAAACTGAATCTATAAAATTGCCATCAACCCTTATTTTGGAAGATGACAATTATAAAGAACCCTACATTGATGATAACCTTCACGAATGTTTATCTCTTACCCCAGATCCTATGCCTTGCCCTATGAAACCAACCGTACAACTTAAGGAACTGCCTAAAAACCTGAGATATGAATTTCTTGATGAAGAAATGAACCGTCCAGTTATAGTCAGTGCTACCTTAGACCAAGAAGAAACAAACCAATTATTAGATGTTTTACGAAGGTACCCCTCAGCCTTAGGATATAAGATCTCAGATCTAAAAGGAATAAGCCCATCCGTATGCATGCATCGGATTTTGCTTGAAGAGGATTCAAAACCCTCCAGAGAACACCAACGAAGAATAAATCCTATAATGAGTACTGTAGTTAAGACTTAATTTCTTAAGTTACTAGAGGCAGGTATAATATATCAGATCTCGGACACTAAATGGGTGAGTCATGTGCATGTAGTACCTAAAAAGGGAGGCATCACAGTCGTGCAAAGCGAGAAGGGCGAACCTGTAGCAAAAAGAACCGATGGAGGTTGGCGTATGTGCATAGATTATAGAAAATTAAATAAAGCAACTAGGAAGGACCATTTCCCATTACCATTCATAGAACAAATGTTGGAGCGCCTAGCCAGACACTCTTACTTTTGTTACCTAGATGGATATTCAGGATTCTTCCAAATACCTATTCACCCCGAAGATCAAGAAAAAACTACCTTTACCTGCCCAGTTGGAACTTTTGCCTATAGAAGAATGTCTTTTGGACTCTGTAATGCCCCTGCCACTTTCCAACGCTGCATGATGTCTATCTTTGCAGACTATTTAGATGGAATCATGGAAGTATTTATGGACGATTTCTCGGTTTGTCGATCTGATTTCAAAAATTGTCTTATCAACCTTGAGAAAATCCTGGAAAGATGTGTGGAGGTAAACCTTGTGCTAAATTGGGAAAAATGTCATTTCATGGTCACCGAAGGGATTGTTTTAGGACATATAGTTTCCGAAAAAGGTATAGAGGTAGATAAAGCTAAAATAGAAGTCATAGAGAATCTAAAACCGCCGAAGACTATCAGGGAGATAAGAAGTTTTCTTGGACATGCCGGATTTTACCGACATTTTATCAAGGATTTCTCCAAAATAACAAAGCCCTTAACCGGTCTTTTAATGAAAGATGTTGAATTCATCTTCGACGAAAAATGTACTGAAGCATTTAATCTTCTGAAGCAAGCTCTGATTTCAGCACCTATAATGAAACCCCTTGATTGGTCGGAACCATTTGAGATAATGTGTGACGCTAGTGACTATGTGTTGCACCCCAAAATTTGCCCTCACAATACAAGACTTTGTGTTCTAAGAAGGTTCACAAGGTTCACAAGATTCACAACATTTACAAGACCTTTCATGAGGTTCATGAAGTCTACAAGTCACTTTATGAGGTTCACAAGGTTCATAAGATTCACAATGCTTACAAGACCTTTCATGAGGTTCATGAAGTCTACAAGATACTTTATGAGGTTCACAAGGTTCACAATACCTTTCATGAGATTCACAAGACATTTTATGATGGTTCACAAGGTTCACAAAGTTCACAATTGGTCAGAAGAGTTGACAATTCCCTCAGACAATGCACCTCCTAAGCAGTGTATCCAAAACTAGGGTTTTGACTTTAATCAGGCTAAATGGACTACCAAGACTTCAAGTGAGCTTCATAACATCTTATATGTGTGTAAGAACCCCCATGACAAGTTTCAAGACTTTTCTCAGAAGATTGCTCAGTCAAATGATCAGATAAGTCAAAATCAGTTAAAGCAGTTAAAAAGTCAAACTGAGGTCAACTGGGGTCAAACCAAAGTCAAACTTCATGATTTTTTGCCAACATCAAGTATATGAAGTAAAATTCATCATTTTATCAAGGGTTGATCATGATTCATCAAGGAGATTTCAGATCATCAAGAATCAGGAGTTTCTAAATTAGGGTTTCCTCAGTAAAAGTCAACTGAACTTTGACCAGCCATAACTTTCACAGACTTCATCACCAAGTCTCCACTTAAAGCTCATTTTGAAGGAAATTGAATTCTCTACAACTTTGTGTCTCACAATCCAAGCCCAAAAATGCTTCATTTGGAAGGTATGAGCTAAGACATTATAGGTCCTTTTGAAAGTCAACAAAAAGTCAACAGCTTCAAAAGGGCATAACTTGAGAATGGTAAATGATATGGACATGAAACAAGTGGGGTTGGTTAGAGGACTCTTCAAGCTTTCCAAAATGTCCAAGAACACCCTCATAGCATTAAAATTGAAGGATGTGTGCCCTTGCAAAGTTGGGAAATTTTTGGGAGGTTTATGAAGAAAATAGGGTCTTAAAACCAAATTCTTCCAAATGGGCTGAACTTTTTGTGACCTAAGGTGTTCTATGACATCATGCACGAAATTTATTTAATATTTTCATAATTTTATTTTATTTATTTTATTTATTATGATTTTTTATATTAAAAATCATTTTAAATTCAAATAAAATATAAAATATGAAGATTTAAAATATATTTTGATTCTAGAAAGTCATAAACCTTGATTGAATTAGATTGATATGAAAATTATGATGATTGTCTTAAAATAGCAATGTTATATCAAAAAATATTTGAATTTTAAGACATTATCTTTTTCAATCTTCAATGATCAAAAAGTCCAAAGAATGATCACATATTTTGACCTAATTCCATCCACTATAAGTACATAAACATATCACAAGCATAGGGGACGAAAATTGGAGCCTCCAAAGGTAAGAACAAAGTTTCAAAATTCATCCTAAGAACACAAATTCGGTTTGATACCTAGAGCTACTTTCAAGACAAACCAAAGGTTGCAACTTGTTCCTTGGAGTTCATAGATCAATTCTGGATAATAACATTGTCCATTCATGCCCTAATTCGCACAAACCGAATGCATCCCTTTCATATTCTAAGTTTTTTCGATTTGATTGATTTATGCTTTGATATTGAAAACTAATTATAGATTTGTGTTTGTTGTGATGTTTAGAAGCTTTTTGAATGGATTAATTCAGTTATTGTGGACTGTATCGAATTTTGCCATTGCTAGGGTTTGGAGTTTCAAAACGGGAACCAAGCATTTAGGACCTTAAAACAAATTCTAAGACCATGGCTGTGACGTATGAACCTTGTACAATTGATCTGGGTTACTAATTTTTGTTATTATGATGGTTTGCATGATGGTTCAAAAAACGTAGGTTTCTGGTTTTGGAAATTCGCAGGAAATTTCGTATGTGATTTCGCAAGTGTTTTCGTAGGTCTTGAGGAAGAAGAAGACCTTTGGCGCGAAATTCTGATTTGAATAACACGTTTATTTTATTATGAATTGTTTTCTATTATATTTCAATTATGTAGCAATGGCTCAGATGGCAAGCATGCGCGTGAATGGAAGTCAAGACAAGGGTTCGAATCCCACCTCCAACATTTTTTTTGCTTTATTTCCCTTGTGTTTTCCAGGCTTAAAATATAATCATCAATACTCATTCCATGTTCACCAAGCGCATGCTGGCCTGGTGGTTGTGGAGGCAGGACTCAAAGATTGAAGCCTAGGGCCTGGGTTCGAATCCCAGCCCCAGGTAAGTCCCTTTTTCTCATTTTTTTTCTTATTTCATTTAATTTATTTATATTATATTTAATTAATGTATAAATATTGAAGTAAAAATGTTATTACTATTTTCTTATTTATAATTCAAAATCTTGTTAAAATTTAAACTTTATTAAAATTATTTAACATTTATTTTATTATATTATAAATTAATTAATTGTATTTAGATTAATTCATAAAACCTAATTATGTATATAAATCCTAATTTTCTAAAACCTAAAATATTTTGTAAAAAAAAACCTAATTAATTTTTATAAATCCTAATAATTTTCACAAATCCTAATTTTTCTTCTATTTAAAATTTAACTCTATTATAATTTTTAATTTATTGTTTAATTATGTATATATATTATATAATTTGTTTATAATTTAATTCTTGTATATAAATATGCTTAGAATAATTAGAATTCTTAACTTAATTTTTGTGAATATAATTATATGATTATTCAATTATAATTAATCCTATTTTCATAATATATATATATATATATTCCATAATTTGTTCATAATTCTTGCATGTAAATAATTTTTAATATATGTTTAAAAAATAATAAAAACTTGTTAATCTAATATAATTTATTTTCATAATATGTTTATAATTAACCTAATTTTTATAGCATTTAAAACTTTATGATAATTAATTGGTTATATTTTCTTCTTAATCTTAAATAATAATTGTTCATAAAAATTTGATCTTTTAATTATTATGCTAATATTCTTATTTATTTTATCATTAATGCTATTTATTTTCATATCTATTTTATTATTACTAACCCCATTTAGATATATTGTGATTTATTATTATCATTATTACTAACCCCATTGTGATTTATTATTATTATTATTATTATTATTATTATTATTATTTCACTAACCCAATTATTATTATTATTTATTTTTGCTTATTTTGCTTTAATTATTATTATCATGTAATTGTTCCTTTGATGTAATATTTAGTAGTAATGTTTAAATATTTATTTTATGTCATGGTTAGTAAAAATAGGGAGTGTAAACATGTATGTTATTTAAAAATAATTTAGATCACTTAATTTAAAAGATAAATATTTAAAGTTGAACACTCACACACGTAAGTCGATCTTTGATCGTCATCTCACTTTCTAGGGATACCTCTCATGTTGCCTAATCAAAAAGGTCAATAGGGTGTATAAAGCAAAAGTCCCTCAAAATAAAGTCATCTAGTCCCTTAACAGATAAAAGATCAAGTCCCTTTCGAATGTTGCCTTCGTAATGATCTTGTCCCTTTCGAATAAAGATGATAGTCCCTTCAAAATTGCTTATACACCCCACAGTTGCCTACATAAACAGATGTCCCTTCACTTGTCCCTCACATCCAAGGTAATGACTACCTATTCCTTAATAATAGGGATAGTCTTACCATTTAAAGGATCCAAGAACAGAAAAGACTTAAACTTAGGGTAGGTTCCTCATAGTTACTTGCTCACTCTTCAAAACTTTTCAAACACTTCACACCTTTCAAACAAATTTTCAAACACAGGTTTTTCACGCATCTGTACATGGATCATTATCAAACTCTTATGAAAATTTTTATCCACACACTTCACATTTTCAAAAACAATTCAAAGTGAGCTAAGTAACTAAGAGCCCATGGATAACCATGGATGTAAAGGGTGCTAACACCTTCCCTTTACATAACCTACCCCCCGGACCCAAAAATCTTTTAAAAAGTCTTTCCTGTTCTTTTATGCCCTTCCTTTGGATAAAATAAAAGTCGGTGGCGACTCTTGCTATCCGCAACATAACTAAAGTCAGTTCTCCCACCGTGTTACACTATGCTGTTGGAGCCGTTCTAGGCTAGAGAAAAGATAAAAAGTTACACGTAATCTATTATGCCAGTAGAACCCTAGACGCTGCTCAGCTCAACTACGCAACAATCGAAAAGGAGCTCCTAGCTGTAGTTTTCGCCATAGACAAATTTAGATCTTATCTAGTAGGAGCCAAAATTATAGTTTACACCGACCATGCTGCCATTCGTTACTTACTAAGTAAAAAGGATGTCAAACCTAGGTTACTTCGATGGATTCTATTACTGCAAGAGTTTGATTTAGATATCCGTGATAAGAAAGGCACAGATAATGTAGTAGCTGATCACCTTTCTAGGCTAGAATACCTGAAACCTGACTCAGTACCCATAAATGACGATTTTGCCTATGATAGACTGATAGCCCAACTAGAAACTATTGAAGATGATAACCCAGACCCACATGAGCATTCTCATAAATCCTTAGCTATAAGTAATGTACCTTGGTATGTAGACTTTGTTAATTACCTAGCCGTTGACATCATACCCCCTGATCTAAACTACCACCGAAAGAAGAAGTTCTACAGTGATGTGAGAAACTTCTATTGGGACGAACCATTTCTTTTCAAGAGAGGTAAAGATGGCATTTTCCGTCGTGGTGTTCCAGAAGAAGAGGTACATAATATAATTGAGCATTGTCACTCCGCACCTTATGGTGGACATGCGAGCACATCTAAGACCTACACCAAGATTCTTCAAGCTGGCCTATTCTGGCCTACTATGTGGCTTTATATCCATGCTTTCATTGTCAAGTGTGACAGATGCTAACGCACAGGAAATATTTCAAGACGTAATGAAATGCCTCTAAGAAATATCCAAGAAGTAGAACTCTTTGACGTATGGGGTATAGACTTTATGGGACCATTCCCACCATCTTTTGGAAATCAGTACATCTTAGTAGTTGTTGACTACGTGTCTAAATGGATTGAAGCTATCGCCGCACCCACGAACGACACCAGAGTAGTCATCAAATTATTCAAAAACTATATATTTCCCAGGTTTGGAACCCCCCATTTAGTCATAAGTGATGGAGGATCACACTTCATATCGAGAATATTTGATAAACTTTTAAGCAAGTATGAAGTTAAGCATAGAGTAGCAACACCATACCACCCACAGACCAATGGACAAGTGGAAGTATCTAATAGGGATATCAAACAAATTCTTGAGAAGACTGTCTCTATATCTAGAAAAGATTGGTCGCAGAAACTTCAAGAGGCATTATGGGCCTATAGAACCGCTTTCAAAACCCCTATAGGAACAACCCCTTATCAACTGGTCTATGGAAAATCATGTCACTTACCTTTTGAGTTGGAGCATAAGGCCTATTGGGCCATCAAAACTTTGAATTTTGATTACTTAACTGCTGGTGAAAAACGTATCCTTGATATCCACAAATTAGAAGAGCTCAGACAATCTGCCTACGAAAATGCCATCATATACAAAGAAAGAACAAAAGCTTGGCATGACAAAATAATCATAAGAAGAGACTTCAAAATAAGCGATCTTGTTCTCTTGTTCGATTCTAGGTTACGACTTTTTCCAGGGAAGCTTTGTTCGAGATGGACTGGCCCTTTCGAAGTATCTAAGATTCTAAGATCTGGTGCTATTGAAATCAAGAACCAAACATGTAAACCGTTCATCGTCAATGGACAGATATTGAAGCCCTACGAAGGAGGTGACATCCCAACAACATACACCTGCCATACTCTGAGTGATCCACCGTATCCTTCCAATGATGTATAAAAATCGGTCGTCGAGCTAATGACCTTAAACAAGCGCTGCATGGGAGGCAACCCATGGTTTTCTTATTTACGTACTTTTTATTTATTTATTTTTACTTTATTTTAATTTGTTTATTTTATTATTATGTCAGGACTAACGATTGAATGTTTTATGTGCTTTCAGAACTTGTTTGCTAACCTTGTGCAGAATGCAGAACCCCGATGACATGCATGTGGCCTTTAGAGACGACGCACAGATAGAATGTTACTATGTCCACATGAGACGCCCTATGGCTCCTACCAGGTACCCTGACCATGACTGCATGGATGCCTTGGGGATAGAGCCAAGCGTCAGATTCTTATGCCATCAACTCCAGTGGGACCAGTTTGACGATAGGAACAACACTTACAGGAACTTAACTCTAGAGTTCCTCAGCTCGTTTCATTATGATCCTTGGGCTGGACCCGATGGATATGCTGTTTTCAGGTTGTTTGGGATTGACTACTCCTTCTCTCACAAAGAGTTTGATGATTTACTAGGTTTTCAGACTACTCCTGATGCTATTCCAGAGACACCGATGGGGTATTTTATGAGCAGAGAAGTGGAAAACTTTTGGTCTAACAACTCAGGTGGAGGGAGCCAAGATCCTTCCACTCAGTTTTCTCAGGTGATCCACAACCCTGCGTTAAGGTACTTCCAGATGATTCTGGCACATTCTTTCCTAGGTTTGCCAGATACAGAGACTTTGTTGAGTGAAGAGGAGATTTTCCTACTGTTTTGTGCGACTCAGTCTCGCCCAGTTGCTTGTGGCAAATTTTTGTTGAAGGGCCTTGCTAGTGTTGTCAGATAATCTGTAGGCATCATACATGTCGGTGGGATTGTTACACAGATAGCTACTGCATTGGGTTTGTCTCGCAAATTATTGCACCTCAGGACCTTCTACTGCTACACCACCCCGGATGTTGACTTTTGTCTTGACAGAGGACTGATGAGGAGGGCCTCTTTTGAGCCCAACACTTTCAGATTACTGATCGACGGTGAAGTGATACATTTCTTTACATTACCAGACCCGCTGATGACCGGTGTCCATGATCCTGCTAATTGGAGTTATGCTCTAGAGGGTTATGGAGAGACTGTCGAAAAAACGAAATCACCTCCCGCCGCTGAGTACACTCCTACACCTCTTACTCCCCGAATCACTGTTATGTCTAACAATATGTCTCTGCAGCCGCCTGATCTACAAACTCAAATTTATGAGCTCCGTAAGGAGACTGCCCTGCTCAAGCAGGAAGTAGTGGACTTGGAATTACAGATTCAGGTTTCTGATCTCACTCATGCCTCAGAGGTCGATGCTCTATATCAGGAGATTGAAGAGCTTCAGAGGGAGATAGCTGAGATTCGTGGATCAAACCAGGAGGAGAAGCCTACCACATGATTCGTTCTACACTAACGATATTACCCTAGTATTTAATTTATTTTTTTTCACGCTTTATTTTATTTCTCGCATCTCCAGACATATCTTACATTATTGCATCTATTACATTTTCTTTTTTTATGTACTTTGAATTTATCTTATATATACATATTATTTCATGCACTAATGTCGATTTTTCTCTTTTCTTTTTGATTTTTAATTATTTTATTTTTGTCAAGCAAAGAAAAAAATATAAGACAAAAATATATTCATTTTTGTCTTCATAAAAAAATATGCAAGTCTCATGCCTTGGAAAAGAGAAGAAAACGCTATCCAGACCCCCCCGAAGACTGAAGGTGCAAAGAGGGCCCAAAGAGGATTTTAAAATCCAAGGCCCATCAGGGATTTGCCTTGTGGCGGGCGCCATGCCGTCCTCCCCTAAAACGGGACTGATTCTTCATTTTCACCATTTTCACACCTTCCATCTTCAAAAACCCATTTTTGCAAGTTTCAAAAACCCCATTGAACCCCATTAAAACTCCCCCATTTCCAAAATACCCCATTGAACCCCATTGAACTTATCCAAAATCCATTTTCATTTTCATCCATCACAAACCATAAAAATCAAACCTTTATCATTTCTCTCATAAACCATTTTCTACCATTTTTCACTTCCTAAGGAGCAACAACAATGGAGTTCAATGGATTTCTTCTTCGTGATGGAAGACCAGGTGATAGGCAAAGGAAAATTATTCAGAGGCTTCAGAGTCGAGAAATTCTCTCGACTAGGTACGTCGATGATAACTGTCTGTATGCTTTGGGTCTTTATCATAGTGTTTTCCATTTATTAGATTTTTTAGGCTTGCATAATATTTTTATTAATCAGGAACCTACCTATGAGAGGCTGACAGTTGAGTTTTTAAGTTCATTGATATACACTGTCAGTCCTAACACTGCTAGCACAGTCGGTACTGTTAATTTTAGACTGTTTGGAATTGAATATGAATTCAGTACCGACGAACTAACAGGATTGTTAGGAATCCCTCATAGGGAAGGTGCGATTTGTGAGGCACCTTTGGATGCGGAATGGTCGGCCAAGGTATTTTCCTTCTGGCAGAGGCTTTCAAGTACTTCAATAAATTCTTTTGAAGGAATACTTGCGTCGACCATTCATAACCCGACCATAAGAGTTTTCAGATATCTTTTGGCATGTACTATTTTTGGCCGGGAGAGTCCAAACAAGGTAAACGCTAGAGAACTCCTATTTTTGCAAGGATGCCTCACTAGTACCCATATCAATCCGGTCCCGTTTATGCTTGCACACATGGCTATCTTACTAATAAAACAGGACCGATTGTTTTTGGAGGGCTTGTTACGTCTATTGCTCGGGCTCTTGACCTGAACAATGAGATAGCTACACTTGAACCACTACCTCCTCGCACAATTAATATAAAATTTCTAAAAGACATGAAATTGTGTCGAACGAGGAGAGAAGGTGGTTATGAGTTGATTGTTCATGGGGTAGCTATCCCATCTGTTGCTTTACCTTGCAGTAGACGTACTGATGTACGTAATGAAAGGAACTGGACCTATGATTTGAATGCTCCACCTGTTTTGGGTCCACTTCCTCCTAATATTCCTGATGGGGAGGTACATGACACTGATGAAGAGTATGATCAGAGAGAGCAGTCTCCCATACCTCACATGTCCCCCCATCGTCCTTCACAGTCATACACCACACCATCTTCCTCTAACCATGTTGCAGGTGCTGCTCCTGGATTCTATGTCACTGAGGAGATGTGGCGTGAGATGACAGCTAGAGAGGAAAGGCGGGACGGCCTTCTCTCTACTATTTCACAACAACTGACGGACACCATGAGCTTCATGCAACAATCACGCTTGGTTTCGGATCGTGCTTACAACAACGTTTGCCGTACCTTGCACGATATCACATTAGAGCAGGACCGTCAGAGAGAATTCAATCGCCGGCACTACCAGCTTATGGAGGCCACTCAGGGTTCCATCATAGGTAACCTTCGAGAGGTTCGGGGTGCCCAGGCTGCCTTATCGGCACGACTTAGCCGGAGGGACCAGCAGCGCAGTAGATCCCGTCGTTCCAGACCATCACAGCAGGACGGCGAGGGCACCAGTGCTCCTCCGCAATAGTTTTTCAGGTTACCCTCCTTATCTTATTTCGAAACATTGGGGACAATGTTCGATTTAAGTGTGGGAGGGGATTTTATTTCTTTCTGTCATTTCCCTTTCAGTTATTTCCCTTTTCAGTAAGTTATTTAGTTTAATTTTCTTAGATAATGCATGAGTCTGACGAGTCACCAGTATAGTGTATTTTTAGTACATCCTCATTTTCCCCATTTCCTTAACCTTACCAGAAAAATTTTAAAAAGAAAACAATGTTGTTTCACATGTTTTTTGGGCTTTGAGACAGGTTTAGATTAGGATGTGGTGACTTAGGTCAACTTTTTGAAACATCAGCACCATTATAGCACCATAGACCTCTTGAATATAGGAATCACTCCTAAACCCCACACCATGGCCTTTATTATCATTCAAAAAATTGTCCTAAGTAGTTTATTCTAGCAGTCAGCTCCGGCCTAAGCATGCTCTACGTAGGGGGCCGATGAACATAAGTGAATGATCCAGTTCTAAATAAAAAAGGAAAAAGGCAAACTCTGGGATAGGTGACCCTCACAAAGTCATTTAAACCGAAAAAAAGAGAAGAAAAAAAAATTTTGCCACAAAAAGAAAAAACATTGCAGTCACCTATTGTTAGTTGGTTCAGAGGTATTTGGCACTAAACTTGGTAGGGCGGATTACGATCTGATCCCCCGCAGCTACATTTAGGTCGAATAAAACAGGATTACACATGCTTATGTGCCAGAAACCTTATGTTATGGATCAGAATCACTAACCGATCACTCTACTATGAAGCATGTACGGATAATGGGCTTAATGTGATTGCGCCTGAATGAAAAGGACCCAAAAAGATGAGAAGATAGGCTTAGGTATTGTGGGATGACATGGGGTGGTTAATATAGGATTGAAGTTTGTGTCTGTGTTATTATGGTACCCTTGGTTCACTTAGTTAGTACCTGTCACTGCATCTTGACTTGAACTTAGAATCCCTTTAGCCCAAAAGAACACGTGTTAACACCATTTTTTCTTGAGCTTTAATGTTTTCTTGAGGACAAGCAAAGGTATAAGTGTGGGAGAATTTGATCACATTAAAATTCACCGTATTTCTGACTCCGATTTCGCATGCATTCTTAGCTTTTATTGTTATTTTGTTATGTTATTACTTTGTTTTTTTTTGTTTTCAGGTTTTTTATATAATCGGGGCTTAAATCGAGAAAAGGAGCGAAAAAGGAGTGGAAACGGACGAAAACCAAGAAATTCAGCGTTTTACACTTACGGCATCCACCGTGGCGGGCGCCATGGGGTCTGCCGTGACGTGGCCACGTCTCAAGACCACTCCACAACTTCCAAGACCCACGATCCCCACTCTTTCATTCCCCATTAGTCCTATGGCGGGCGCCATGGCCTTGTGGCGGGCGCCACAAGGCAAAAACAGTTTCCCTCCACTTTTTAGTGGAGGGGGCATCCTAGTCTTTTCATGCATTTAGTTTTCCTATAAATAGGACCTTAGATTTTCGATTTTCATCATCCAAATTTAGAATGTCTTAGGCATATATCAGTTTTAAAGCAGTTATCATTCCACATCGGGGTGTTACTGCAATCGAGTCATCGAGTCTGTATACGTCTGTGTGATCGAGTTTTGGAGCACTCTGGGAGGAAGTTAATCCTGCCGCCATTTTAATTCCAGTTCGTATTTTATTTTTCCGCATTGCTTTACTTTCATTTATTTCCCGCACTCGCACTTTATTTTATTTATTTCCTGCACTCGCTTTACTTTTATTTATTTCCCGCACTCGCTTTACTTTATTTATTTCTCGCACTCGCTTTAAATACCTTTATTTCTCGCACTCGCACTACTTTTATTTACTTTCCTCACTCGCACTACTTTTATTTACTTTCTGCACTCGCACTAAATTACTTTTATGAAAAATTATAAAAAGAACTTTTACTTTACCATGTCTAACTAAATCCATAAAGGTTAGAATGTAAGAATCGTAATTAAACCAGTAATCCGTACAATTGTTCGTGGAAACACTTAAGGGCTATTTTTATCTTTCAATTTAAGTAATTGTTTTTAACTATTTCAAAAACAGCCAAAAGCGCTTTGTCTAGTTCATTAGGAGTTTTTAGATTAAAAAGAAAAGAGATTTTAAAAAGATTTTCGGACGCGTTATGAAGTTTAGAGTCTGGTTCGTGAGAACCTCTTTTTGCTAAGAAATCCAGGTTAAAATACTTTTCAACTTAGTTAAGATATTATATTTCTTAAAAATAGGTTTACTACTCTAACGTAGTACGCACCTTTTTATGGCCGAAGATCAAAACCGAAGACCTCTTAAGGACTTCACCCAACCATCAAACGAGGAACCTAGTTCTAGTATAGTAAACCCCGCTATCCCAGCCAATAATTTTGAACTTAAACCATCCCTGCTGCAATTAGTCCAACAGAGACAATTCGCAGGTCTTGCTACTGAGAACCCAAACCAACATTTAAAAAACTTTCTTCAGTTAGCAGACACCTTTAAAACCAATGGAGCTCCTCCTGAGGCGATACGCTTAAGATTATTTCCCTTTTCCCTCAGAGATAAAGCTCTATCATGGTTAGATTCCCTTCCACCCAATTCCATAACAACTTGGGAAGACCTTAGAAAATTTTTCCTTGCTAGATATTTTCCCCCAAGTAAGACCGCTCTTCTTCGAAACCTAATAACCAGATTTACCTAACACCAAGGAGAGTCGTTGTTCGAAGCCTGGGAGAGATATAAAGAGCTCTTAAGAGCATGCCCACATCATGGCTTAGAGAATTGGCTAATCATTTAAACCTTCTATAATGGACTTCATTATAACACTAAGATGACCATCGATGCTGCCGCTGGTGGCGTACTGATGAATAAACCTTACCCTGAAGCTAGTGCCCTTATCGAGGATATGGCCCAAAATCATCAATCATGGGGAGTAGAACGAGCAACAGTGGAAAAGAAGGAAGCCCAAGGAGGAATACATGAGCTAAGCTCTATGGACATGATGCAAGCTAAAATGGACTTGTTGGCCCTTAGAGTCGAACATATGTGTACAACCCCGAATAGTGTAGCCGCAGTTTCGCCGAGTTGTGAGATATGTGGGACGCAAGGACACCAATCCACCGAATGCAATCTGTTAAATGAGACCAATCCTGAGCAAGTGAACTACACCCAAGGGAAACCATTTTCAAACACATATAACCCTGGATGGAGGAATCACCCAAACTTCTCCTACAAAAATAATAACCCTATCCAAAATACCGCACCTCCGAGACAACAAGGTTACCAAGCCCCAAGAAAAAATCAACCTATGCAACCTGTACCACCAAGTCCGAGCCTTGACAAAATTATGGAAAATTTTATCACCGCTCAAACACAACAAAACAAAGAGTTCATGAACCAAAACGTCCATGTTAACGAACTAATTACCCAGTTAGGAACCAAGGTTGATCAAATTATTAATCATAATAAGATGCTTGAAACCCAGATCTCTCAGGTAGCTTTAAACCAAGCCCCTCATACTACACCTGGAGGACAGTTCCCTGGACAACCTCAACAAAACCCAAAAGGGCAAGAAAATGCCATTACTCTACGAAGTGGAACCGCTTATAAAGAACCTTCTAACCTTAGATTAAGTGATCCCGAAACTTCTGAGAGAAATGAGGAGAAGGAACCAGAGGAATCTGAAAACCCGGAAGGTAAAGAAAAAGGAGAAGAACCTAAAAATAAAACCTATGTACCACCACCGCCATACAAACCACCTATACCATACCCTCAAAGATTAAAGAAAACCTAAATTAATAATCAGTATCAAAAATTCGTTTAGGTTATAGAAAAACTTCACGTAGAAATCCCTTTTACAGAAGCCATCACCCAAATACCTTCTTACGCTAAGTTTCTCAAAGATATACTTACAAATAAACGTAGACTTGAAGATCCGAAACCCGTGGAATGTAATTCTATTTCCGAAAATAGGTTAGCAAAGAAAGATAAAGATCCCGAAAATATTTCCATTCCTTGTGTTTTGGGGAATCATGTCATCGAAAAAGCTTTTCTAGACTTAGGAGCTAGTGTGAGCTTAATGCCTTTAGCAGTTTGTGAGAGATTAAACTTCGGAGAATTACAACCTACTAAGATGTCACTTCAATTAGCCGATAGATCCCTTAAATACCCTATAGGCATACTTGAAGACGTCCCTGTTAGGATAGGTCAGCTGTTTATACCTACTGATTTTGTTGTCATGGACATTAAAGAAGATGACGACATACCAATCCTCCTAGGTAGACCGTTCTTATCGACTGCTGGAGCCATAATAGATGTTAAAAAAGGGAAACTAACCTTTGAGGCAGGTGACGAAAAGATAGAATTTATCCTTTCAAAATTTCTTATGGTACCTGTAATAGGAGATGCTTGTTATGCCTTAGATATCATTGATGAATGCATTAGGGAATTAGAACAAGAAGAAGGAACTGAATCTATAAAATTGTCATCAACCCTTATTTTGGAAGATGACAATTATAAAAACCCCTACATTGATGATAACCTTCACGAATGTTTATCTCTTACCCCAGATCCTATGCCTTGCCCTATGAAACCAACCTTAAAACTTAAGGAACTGCCTAAGAACCTGAGATACGAATTTCTTGATGAAGAAATGAACCGTCCAGTTATAGTCAGTGCTACCTTAGACCAAGAAGAAACAAACCAATTATTAGATGTTTTACGAAGGTACCCCTCAGCCTTAGGATATAAGATCTCAGATCTAAAAGGAATAAGCCCATCCGTATGCATGCATCGGATTTTACCTAGATGGATATTCAGGATTCTTCCAAATACCTATTCACCCCGAAGATCAAGAAAAAACTACCTTTACATGCCCTGTTGGAACCTTTGCCTATAGAAGAATGTCTTTTGGACTCTGTAATGCCCCTGCCACTTTCCAACGCTGCATGATGTCTATCTTTGCAGACTATTTAGATGGAATCATGGAAGTATTTATGGACGATTTCTTAGTTTGTGGATCTGATTTCAAAAATTGTCTTATCAACCTAGAGAAAATCCTGGAAAGATGTGTGGAGGTAAACCTTGTGCTAAATTGGGAAAAATGTCATTTCATGGTCACCGAAGGGATTGTTTTAGGACATATAGTTTCCAAAAAAGGTATAGAGGTAGACAAAGCTAAAATATAAGTCATAGAGAATCTAAAACCGCCGAAGACTATCAGGGAGATAAGAAGTTTTCTTGGACATGCCGGATTTTACCGACGTTTTATCAAGGACTTCTCCAAAATAACTAAGCCATTAACTGGTCTTTTAATGAAAGATGCTGAATTCATCTTCGATGAAAAATGTACTGAAGCATTTAATCTTCTGAAGAAAGCTCTGACTTCAGCACCTATAATGAAACCCCCTGATTGTTCGGAACCGTTTGAGATAATGTGTGACGCTAGTGACTATGCTGTTGGAGCCGTTCTAGGTCAGAGAAAAAATAAAAAGTTACACGTAATTTATTACGCCAGTAGAACCCTAGACGCTGGACAGCTCAACTACGCAACAACCTAAAAAGAGCTCCTAGCTGTAGTTTTCTCCATAGACAAATTTAGATCTTATCTAGTAGGAGCCAAAATTATAGTTTACATCGACCATGCTGCCATTAGTTACTTACTAAGTAAAAAGGATGCCAAACCTAGGTTACTTCGATGGATTCTATTACTGCAAGAGTTTAATTTAGATATCCTTGATAAGAAAGGCATAGATAATGTAGTAACTGATCACCTTTCTAGGCTAGAATACCTGAAACCTGACTCAGTGCCCATAAATGACGATTTTGCCTATGATAGACTGATAGCCCAACTAGAAACTTTTGAAGATGATAACCCAGACCCATATGAGCATTCTCATAAATCCTTAGCTATAAGTAATGCACCTTGGTATGCAGACTTTGTTAATTACCTAGCCGCTGACATCATACCCCCTGATCTAAACTACCACCGGAAGAAGAAGTTCTACAGTGATGTGAGAAACTTCTATTGGGAAGAACCATTTCTTTTCAAGAGAGGTAAAGATGGAATTTTCCGCCGTTGTGTTCTAGAAGAAGAGGTACATAATATAATTGAGCATTGTCACTCTGCACCCTATGGTGGACATGCAAGCACATCTAAGACCTACGCCAAGATTCTTCAAGCTGGCCTATTCTGGCCTACTATGTGGCGTGATGTCCATGCTTTCATTGTCAAGTGTGACAGATGCCAACGCACAGGAAATATTTCAAGACGTAATGAAATGCCTCTAAGAAATATCCAAGAAGTAGAACTCTTCGACGTATGGGGTATAGACTTTATAGGACCGTTCTCACCATCTTTAGGAAATCAGTACATCTTAGTAGCTGCTGACTACGTGTCTAAATGGATTGAAGCTATCGCCGCACCCACAAACGACACCAGAGTAGTCATCAAATTATTCAAAAATTATATATTTCCCAGGTTTGGAACCCCCCGTTTAGTCATAAGTGATGGAAGATCACACTTCATATCGAGAATATTTGATAAACTTTTAAGCAAGTATGGAGTTAAGCATAGAGTAGCAACACCATACCACCCGCAGACCAATGGACAAGTGGAAGTATCTAATAGGGAGATCAAACAAATTCTTGAGAAGACTGTCTCTGTATCTAGAAAAGATTGGTCATAGAAACTTCAAGAGGCATTATAGGCCTGTAGAACCGCTTTCAAAACTCCTATAGGAACAACCCCTTATCAACTGGTCTATGGAAAATCATGTCACTTACCTTTTGAATTGGAGGAAAAGGCATATTGGGCCATCAAAACTTTGACTTTGGATTACTTGACTGCTGGTGAGAAGCGTATCCTTGATATCCACAAATTAGAAGAGCTCAGACAATCTGCCTGCGAAAATGCCATCATATACAAAGAAAGAACAAAAGCTTGGCATGACAAAAGAATCATAAGAAAAGACTTCAAAATAGGCGATCCTGTTCTCTTGTTCGATTCTAGGTTACGACTTTTTCCAGGGAAGCTTCGTTCGAGATGGACTGACCCTTTCGAAGTATCTAAGATTCTAAGATCTGGTGCTATTGAAATCAAGAACCAAACATGTAAACCGTTCATCGTCAATGGAAAGAGGTTGAAGCCCTATGAAGGAGGTGACATCCCAACAACATACACCTGCCATACTCTGAGTGATCCACCATATCCTTCAAATGATGTATAAAAACCGGTCGTCGAGCTAATGACGTTAAACAAGCGTTGCATGGGAGGCAACCCATGGTTTTCTTATTTACATACTTTTTATTTATTTTTACTTTATTTTAATTTAATTTGTTTACTTTATTATTATGTCAGGACTAACGATTGAATGTTTTATGTGATTTCAGGACTTGTTTGCTAACCTTGTGCAGAATGCAGAACCCCGATGACATGCACGTGGCCTTTAGAGATGATGCACAGAGAGAGCGTTACTATGTCCACATGAGACGCCCTATGGCTCCTACCAGGTACCCAGACCAAGATTGCATGGATGCCTTGGGGATAGAGCCAAGCGTTAGATTCTTATGCCATCAACTCCAGTGGGACCAGTTTGACGATAGGAACAACACTTTGTTGCACCCCAAAATTTGCCCTCCACAAGACAAGACATTGTGTACTAAAAGGTTAATAAGGTTCAAAATGTTCACAAGACATCTCATGAGGTTCACAAGGTTCACATGATTCACAATTAGTCAGAAAGTTTGGCAATTCCCTCAAACAATGCATCCTCCTAAGCAAGGCATCCTAAACTAGGGTTTTGACTTTCATCAGGATAAATGGACTTCCAAGACTTCAAGTGAGCTTCATAACATCCTATATGTGTTCAAGAATCCCCATATCAAGTTTCAAGAATTTCCCAAAGGATTTGCTCAGTCAGATGATCAGATAGGTTAGAATCAGTCAAAGTAGTTGAAAAGTCAAACTGAGGTCAACTGTGGTCAAACCATAGTCAAACTTCATGATTTTTAGCCAACATCAAGTATATGAAGTAAAATTCATAATTTGATCAAGGGTTGATTATGATTCATCAAGGAGATTTCAGATCATCAAGAATCAAGAGTTTCTAAATTAGGGTTTTCACAGGAAAAGTCAACTGAACTTTGACCAGCCATAACTTTCACATGCTTCATCAAAATTTTTCCATCCAAAGCTCATTTTGAAGGAAATTGAATTCTCTACAACTTTGTGTCTCACAAGCCAAGCCCAAAAATGCTTCATTTGGAAGGTATGAGCTAAGACATTATAGGTCCTTTTAAAAGTCAACAAAAAGTCAACAACTTCCAAAGAGCATAACTTGAGAATGGTAAAAGATATGGACATGAGACCAAAGAGGTTGGTTAGAGGACTCTTTAAGCTTTCCAAAATGTCCAATAACACCTTCATAGCATTAAAATTGAAGGATTTGTTCCCTTGCAAAGTTGGGAAATTTTGGAGAAATTTATGAAGCAAATAAGGCCTTAAAACCAATTTTTGCTAAATGAGCCCACCAAATTGCCATCCAAACTTTACAAACTCATCAAGCACGACCCAACCCACTCATTTTCTGATTTTTTATTTTTTATTTCATATTTATTTGAATTTTATTCATTAAAATATAAATTAAATTGAAATAAAATATAAAAATCATATATTTGAAAAGGATTTGGTTTCTAGAAGGTCTTAAGACTTATTTAGACTTGATTGATACAAAAATAATGGAGATCATACCAAAATAGCAAGGCTAGATCAAGAATATTCAAAATTTAAGATCACATCTTTTTCAATCTTAAAAAGTCCAAAAGTCCACAAATGTGTTAAAGTTTTTGACCTAAATTCATTAAGTGGTATATATACAACATGAAGCTCAACCCTATTCACGAATTCAGAGCCTCAAGGATAAGTTTTGCATTTTAAAAATTCATCAAAAATTTGAAATTCGGATTCTAATATTGTGTGGTTTTTCAGGTGAATTAAGGACACCAATCTATTCCTTGAACATCACTGATCATGTAGCAATAGCCATATACATCTCAAACCCCAAGAATTGATGAACCCGAATCAAGTTTTCACGTTTTTTTTTATTTTTTCGTTCATAATCATTTACATGTTATTAATGGATTTTGTTTATTGATTTGTGTTCAATGAAGGTTTGTGATGAATTCTGGGCAGTTTAATTGAAGAAACCATGACCGAATCGTATAGTGCCATTCTAGGGTTCATGACCTTCAAATTAGGGTTTAATGATTCAGTGAATATAAATGAATTATGAAACCGTAGATCAATTGCAAATGATGTCTGGATCATATTTATGTATTCAATTTGACAAAATTTTACGTGAATGATGATGTTTGAATTTCGTAGGGTTACCTGCCATTTAAAATTTCGCAGGAAAATTGGTTACAAATTTCGCAGGAAAATTCGCAAGTCTGGAGGTTGAAGATGAAGTGATCTGGAGCGAAAATATAATTTGAAATTGGACTTATTTTATTATTAATTCGTTTGCGTTATATTTCATAAACGCTGCAGTGGCTCAGCTGGTAAACGCAGGCGCGTATGGAGAACAAGGCAGGGGTTCGAATCCCAGCTTCACCATTTTTTTGCTTTATTTCCTTTGTATTTCCAGGCTTAATATATGAGGGTTTGTGCTCATCCATTGTTCACCAGCACGCAGCTGGCCTAGTGGAAGCCATGATGGTCCAAGGGTTGTGAGGCCTAGGGCGTGGGTTCAATCCCTGCCCCAGGTAAGTTTTAATTTTTTGTTTTGTTTAATTATTTTGCTTAGTTATTTTATTTCTAATTAGTTATAATCATGTTTAATATATATTTAAAAAATTATAGGTAAATAATATGTAAATATTTCATATTTTCTAAAAAAACCTCTAAATTATTTTCTAAACTCTTAATCCTAGTTTTTTTATTTATTTATTTATTTAAATTAAAATATGTATATATTTATTTAATAATCAAATTAATAATGTAAATTAAATTATAAACCCTAGTTTTATTTCCTAAAAAATTCTAACCCTAATTTCTAAAAACCCTAATTTTTTTTTAAAAACCCTAATTTATTACCTTAATTATTTTGTTTAAATATTAAACTTAATAATTTTTTTCTAATGTATATAATTAACTAATTAATCATGCTTTATTTTGTAAATAAATTAGTATATGGTTTATTATTATACTTATTATTTTATTTTCATCTCAAAAATTCTTAAAATTTGTTTATTTTAATATGTTTTGTATATTTGTGCTAACATTTTCTTTCTTATAATTATTTTTATTACTAACCCTTTCCATTATTTCATTATATATTTATTAATCGTTTATATATTTATGTAACTGCAAAAGCTTTGTAATAGTCGTAGTTTATGATTGCTTTATGTTTTATAAATATTATTGCTTTGGTTAGTAAATATAGGGAGTGATAACCTATTTGCTTTAAAAGTAATTTAGATCACTAATCATAAGATAAAAATTTGAACATATACACGCACACACGTAAGTCGATCTTTGATCGCCACCTCACTCCCTAAGGTTATCCCTCATGTTGCCTAAATCAAAAGGTCAAGTAAGGTGTCTAAAAGCAAGGTCCCTTCTCCTAAAATATCATCAAGTCCCTTTACGATTATAAGATCAAGTCCCTTCGATGTTGCCTTCGTAAATGATCTTGTCCCTTTCGAATAAAAGATGATAAGTCCATTCGTATTGCTAAGACACTTTACAGTTGCCTAAACACAGATGTCCCTTCACATGTCCCTTATAACATCCAAGGTAATGACTACCTATTCCTTAATAATAGGGATAGTCTTACCATTGAAAGAACATTTAAGAACAGAAAAGATTCAATTTAGGGTAGGTTCCTCTTAAGTACTTGCTCACTTTTTTCATCAAATTACTTCATTACACTTTACATTTTAAACAATTTTCAAAACAAAGTCTTTATATATATCCATACAAGGATCATTATAAAGTACTTAAGAAAAATTTTAATCACACACTACACTTCTCAAAACAATTTTAAGTGAGCTAAGTAACTAAGAGCCCATGGATAACCATGGATGTAAAGGGTGCTAACACCTTCCCTTTACATAACCTACCCCCCGAACTCAAAAATATTATAAGGTCTTTCTTGTTCTTTTATGCCCTTTCCTTTGGATAAAATAAAAGTCGGTGGCGGCTCTTGATATCCGCAACATAACTAAAGTCAGTTCTCCCACAGTGTTACACACTTACAGGAACTTGACTCTAGAGTTCCTCAGCTCATTTCATTATGATCCTTGGGCTGGACCCGATGGATATGCTGTTTTTAGGTTGTTCGGGATTGACTACTCCTTCTCTCACAAAGAGTTTGGTGATTTACTAGGTTTTCAGACTACTCCTGATGCTATTCCAGAGACTCCGATGGGATATTTTATGAGCAGAGAAGTGGAAAAGTTTTGGTCTAACATCTCAGGTGGAGGGAGCCAAGATCCTTCCACTCAGTTTTCTCAGGTAATCCACAACCCTGCGTTAAGGTACTTCCAGATGATTCTAGCACACTCTTTCCTCGATTTGCCAGATACAGAGACTCTGCTAAATGAAGAGGAAATTTTCCTACTGTTTTGTGCAACTCAGTCACGCCCAGTTGCTTGTGGCAACTTCCTGTTGAAGGGCCTTGCCAGTTTCGCCAGATCATCTGTAGGCATTATACATGTTGGTGGGATTGTTACACAGATTGCTACTGCATTGGGTTTGTATCGCAAATTATTGCATCTCAGGACCTTCTGCTGCTACACCTCCCTGGATGTTGACTTTTGTCTTGACAGAGGACTGATGAGGAGGGCCTCTTTTGAGCCCAACACTTTTAGATTACTGATTGACGGCGAAGTGATACATTACTTTACATTACCAGACCCGCTGATGACCAGTGTCCATGATCCTGCTAATTGGAGTTATGCTTTAGAGGGTTATGGAGAGACCGTCGAAGAGCCGAAATCACCTCCCGCCGTTGAGTACACTCCTACACCTCTTTCTCCCCGAATCACTGTTATGTCTAACAATATGTCTTTGCAGCCGCCTGATCTACAAACTCAGATTTATGAGCTCCGCAAGGAGACTACCCTGCTCAAGCAGGAAATAGCGGACTTGGAATTACAGATTCAGGTATCTGATCTCACTCATGCCTCAGAGGCCGATGCTCTATATCAGGAGATTGAAGAGCTTCGGAGGGAGATAGCTGAGATTCGTGGATCAAACCAGGAAGAGAAGCGTACCACATGATTCGTTTTACACTGACGCTATTACCCTAGTATTTAATTTCTTTTTTTTTTCATGCTTTATTTTATTTCTCGCATCTCCAGACATATCTTACATTATTGCATCTATTACATTTTCTTTTTTCATGTACTTTGAGTTTATCTTATATATTATTTTATGCACTAATCTCACTTTTTCTCTTTTCTTTTGTTTTATTTCATTTTATTTTTGTCGAATAAAGAAAAAATATATAAAGACAAAAATATTTTCATTTTTGTCTTCATAAAAAAATATGCAAGCTTCATGCCTTAGAAGAAAGAAGAAAATGATATCCGGACCCCCGGAAGACAAAAGGTACGCAAAGCCCACATGGGGTAGCTATCCCATCTATTGCTTTACCTTGCAGTAGATGTACTGATGTACGTAGTGAAAGGAACTGGACCTATGATCTGAATGCTCCACCTGTTTTGGGTCTACTTCCTCCTAGTATTCCTGATGGGGAGGCACATGACACTGATGAAGAATATGAACGGAGAGAACATTATCCCGTACCTCACGTGTCCCCCCATCATCCTTCACAGTCACACACCGCACCATCTTCCTCTAACCCTGTTGCAGGTGCTACTCCTGGATTCTATATCATTGAGGAGATGTGGCGTGATATGACAGCTAGAGAGGAAAGGCGAGACAACATACTCTCGACTATTTCACAACAACTGACGGACAACATGAGCTACATGGAACAATCGCGATCGGTATCGGATCGTTCCTACAGTAACGTTTTCCGCGCCTTGACCGACATCACATCAGAGCAGGACCGTCAGCAAGAAGTCAACCGCCGACACCACCAGCTTATAGAGGCCACTCAGGGTTCCATCCTAGGTAACCTTCGAGAGGTCCAAGGTGCCCAGGCTGCCTTATCAGCACGACTTGACCGGAGGGACCAGCAGCGCATTAGATCTCGTCGTTCCAGACCATCACAGCAGGACGGCGAGGGCACCAGTGCTCCTCCACAGTAGTTTTCCAGGTTACTCTCCTTATCTTATTTCGAAACATTTGGGACAATGTTCGATTTAAGTGTGGGAGGGGATTTTATTGCTTTCTGTTATTTCCCTTCTTAGTTATTTATTTTCTTTCGGTTATTTTCCTTTTCCTTTTTAGTTATTTAGTTTAAGTTTTTTTTAGATAATGCATGAGTCTGACGAGTCACCAGTATAGTGTATTTTTAGTACATCCTCATTTTTTCCCATTTCCTTAGCCTTACCAAAAAAAATTTAAAAAAGAAAACAATGTTGTTTCACATGTTTTTTGGGCTTTGAGACAGGTTTGGATTAGGATGTGGTGACTTAGGTCAACTTTTTGAAACATCAGTACCATTGTAGCACCATAGACCTCTTGAATATAGGAATTACTCCTAAACCCCACACCATGTCCTTTATTATCATTCAAAAAAATTGTCCTAAGTAGTTTATTCTAGCAGTCAGCTTCAGCCTAAGCATGCTCTACGTAGGTGGTCGATGAACATAAGTGAATGATCCAGTTCTAATAAAAAAGAAAAATGCAAACTCTGGGATAGGTGACCCTCAAAAAGTCATTTAAACCGAAAAAAGAGAAGAAAAAATTTTGCCACAAAAAGAAAAAACATTGCAGTCACCTATTGTTAGTTGGCACTGAACTTGGTAGGGCGGATTACGATCCGATCCCCCGCAACTACATTTAGGCGAAATAAAAACAGGTTTACACATGCTTATGTGCCAGAAACCTTATGTTATGGATCAGAATCACTAACCAGTCACTCTACTATGAAGCATGTACGGATAACGGGCTTAATGTGATTGCGCTTGAATGAAAAGGACCCAAAAAGATGAGAAGATAGGCCTAGGTATTGTGGGATGACATGGGGTGGTTAATATAGGATTGAAAGTTTATGTTTGTGCTATTATGGTACCCTTGGTTCACTTAGTTAGTACCTGTCACTACTGTAACACCCCAAATTTGACCTATTCTTTTTAAGCATCATATCATATCATATTCATCATGAACATATCATATTCTTGGCACCTTAGCATGGAAAGATGAGGCATAACATTCTCATGACCTAGCATTAGGCATATGATCATCTGTGGAGGTTTTGAAGCAATCATAAGCTATGACAAGGGGCCCAATGGGTTTGTTCAAGTCCTATGAGGGGTCTACATTGCATTCACAAGTTCAAGATCATTCACAAAAGCTCAGAAGGTTGGAAGATCATCAGGGAATTCATGCTAGGGCAAAGCTCCTATACAATGATCCCAAATTAGGGTTTGAGTTTCAAGCATGAAAACCTTATGACTTTGGCCATTTCATTTGGGCAAAGTCTCTCATATATTAAGAGGATCCTAGGGATGAAATTTGGTGAGAAAATTCCTTGTGGAAGTCAGGTATTTCTTCAGTTGCTTGTAAATGAAGTAATTGGTCAACTGTGCATTCTGAAAGTCAACTGTGAGATTTCAAAGGGTCCAACCCCATTTTTCTAGCCAAGGGATGTTCTTATAACATTAGAAGAGGTTTTTCAAGATCAAAGATCAAGAATCATGAAGTTTTGAGGTGTTTTGCAAAATTGGCATATGGTTGGTCATGGAAAATTCCATTTTTAGTAAGTTTTTGCCCTAATTTTCAAGTAAGCATAACTTGGTGAAAAAAGCTTCAAATGAACCAAAGCCAAAAATGAAAGTTGAAGATTAAGTCCTCCTATTTTCAAAAAGTACAAGAGCATTTTCGCAGCCCTTATGGTTAGAGAGATAAGGCCCTCGAAAATTGGTGTAAAACTAGGGCATGACATGAAATTTCAAGTTCCCACAAATGCAAAAAGTCTTGAAACTTATTCTTAAGTTGTTTTATGGGCCAAGTATGATCACAAACTTACAAAGCATTTTATAAGAAGAAATTTTCTCCAAAAATGTCACCAATTTCGTGCATGAGAAGAAACACACCACATAAGAGGCAAAATTGCAAAATCATCAAAAAAAGCATGATACACTTATGATCAAAGGTCAGGATTGATTTAAAACAACTCAAAGGGTGGATTAAGGTCAGAATGCTCACTTGAAATAGGGTTTGCACGTGTGGATGAGGAAGTCACACTTTTCATGCAAATTGGCCAATACACCTCAATCACACTCTCCATGCCACTCTTGGTGCAAAAACCCTAGTCAGGTGTGAATGCTAAGCATATAAAAGAAAATCATGTCCTAAATTTGTGTGGAGGCTGTTCCATTTTTCAGATCTACACTTTCTTGCTCAATTTCATTTCCCTTCTAAACTTTTTCCTCAAGCATTCTCTTCATAATCTATTCACATATTCTTCATCCTTGAGCTCTAAGGATCACATTGCACACACTCTTTCAAGCTGAGAGTGAAAAATCATACAAGTGCCATTCAAGAGCAAGAGCTTTCGGATTTCAAGATCCAACTTCTCCCAAGCTCCATCTTGCATTTATTTTGCAAGAGGAGGTCAAAGTGCGTGGATCTGCAGCTGTAGGAGCATTTTCTTGGAGTTTTAGAGCATCTGCAAGTCTCAGGTAAGCTCAAAATCCTTGGATCTGGAAATGAAAATAAATGTGTGCATTGTGATCTACTAGTTGTGCTGATGATTCTGCATGTTTTAATTTTAAAAATGCTTGAGAATTGAGCTTTGTATGTTGATTTAAAGTTTCATGGTGGAAACTGTTTTTCTTTGATCCGTTTGCTCCTTTGATCTATGGTGAATTTCGTGGTCATATTTGGACTCAGCGTACCTTGTTTATTTAATCTGGAGAGTTTCATTTATTTTTATTAAGTTTTGTTCATAGCTTGCATTTTCCGGTGCCGGAGCCCTAGCTCCGCTCACCGGATTCTGGGAATGCTTCATTAGGGTTTCAGTGAGGAAGATGACTCCTGATCCATTGGATCTTCTCATCTCAACGTCCCTCAGCTTGCCACCTCATAAATGAGGCCACCTCCCTTGCACGTGTGTTCTAATTCTGATTTAATTATTTTTGTTTGTCACCTCACAATAATACCATGTCCCCTCACCTGATGACCAATTAAAATGATGACATTGATTAATGAGTTGACTAATCTCCTGCGTCCCTTTGATCTGATGGTCCCTGATTTTTCCAGTTTATTTGAATTTTCACCCCAATTACTATAAGTTGCACTGAGAATTGGGTGGGCTTATGTTGATATCCACACCCCCCTGCGTATGAGGCCCAAATAATTGAACTGAAACTCCTTGCTGGTTGCACCCCCCTGGCCATTTCATTTTTATTTCTTTTTCTTTTTATTTCATTTTAATATCAGTTTGGATTTTAATTTTTAAAAATAGTTTTAGGTCATTAAAAATTCTAAAAATATTCATGAATGTTATTTTTAGTTTTCTTTAATTTTTGACATTTTTATTTTCCATTTATTTTATTTTGACACGTGGAAATTAATTCTCCCTTTTAATTAATTCATTTTTATTCATTTGGAAGCATGCTGACTTGCCTATTTTCTATCTTGATCATCATTTTGAATTTTTGGTTGGTTCTTTTTGCTTTGGACTCATGATAGGATGTAGTTTCTTGGTGATTTTTGTTCTGATTTTTAGAATCTTGATTAATTGGTTTTGGTCCTTAACTTGTGAGTGAAGCTTCTTAACCCTAGTTCATGTTTGTATCCTCATTTGACTTGTATAGCTTCTGAATTTCTTCCTCTCCTTTTGGCATGTTGTTATGATTTGATTGAAGATCTCTTGTCCAAAGTTGTGGAATTTTTGGGTGCATACCTGATTTGATTTGAATTTTTGTTCTTGACTTGTCCCATTTTGTTTCTTTTTTATCATAAGTCCTCTCCTTAGCTTAGAAGGGCACTTGTGCCAACTTCTTCATATTTTTTAGAGTCTCTTTAGGGCCTTGATACTTCTCTGATCTTGGGTTGGGGTTTGTGTTTTGGAAATCTTGTAATTTGTTTGCCTTTTGAGTTCTTCCATTCTTATGTATATCCACCTCACTTCTTTTGCTTCTTTCTTCCCATAATGTAATTGTTTAGCTTTGTGACCTTCTTCTCTTCATATCTCTTGCTTCTTAAGCACTTTTCTAACTTAATTAGGGTTCTGGTCTTGTGCCTTGAGGTTGTTTTTTGTTTACTTTGCTTTGTATCTTCTCAAGTTTGCTTTGCTTTGCTATGTGATTCATGTTGCTTCATGGTGATTTGTGTGCTTCTTTTCTCATTCTTGTGGCTTGTATTTGCATTGGATGTGATGTGTATGACTTCACTTCTGTTTGTATGATGTTGGTATGGCATTTTGATCATTTTATATTGCCTTTATATTTGTGTTACTAACCATTTCAGGGGCTTTGGTAAGTGAGAGGTGTGGATGTGATTCCCACATCTCCAAACCTTATCTCTTCTCTTCTTCTTATTATCTGTTCTAACCTTGTGATTGTTGGGCTTAGGCCTTACTTCCCCCTTCTTCTTTCTTCTCCTTCTCTTCTTCTTTCTTCCTTCTTTAGGATAATAAACCTCACTAACCTAGGATTTCCCATGCATGACAACAATTAGGATTCATTAGTCCCCCATTAGACTTTTACCTTTGTGATCCTTTTGGTTCTTCTTCTCTTCTCATCTCAAAACCCTAAAGAAGACACTTAATAAAGATTGAAGTGATACCTTGAGCAATAGCCTTATCCCATGAGACACTTGTAGTCTTCCCATCTTGGGATAGTACAAGCTTGTCTTATGATGTACATGTCTGATCAGGATATCATCTTCACCAAGAAAATCATAAAACAAACTTCTTCATTGTAAATACCAAAAACACTTAATAAGTTAATGAGTTAGTGAGCTTAAGCCCTAATATCTGGATTCAAGTTTTGGGGATCTTCTCCTTGCTTGAGTGTTCTTGTTCTATTATTCCATCTTGGAATGTAGTAGCAAGTACACATTCCATGGAAAAGAGCTTGAGTTCACTTCCTTGTGCCACACTCATAGAAAACTCATAAAAAACACTGGACAAATAATAAGCGTCTTTCCTTCGGGAATTCTTTTCTCATCTCCTTCGCTCCGTACGCGAACTTGCTCCTACTTGTCATTTTGCAAGACGGTTACGCACTCGTCGTCCGAGCCTGCAACACCTGAGCATTGACATAGGCAGTTCAAGCCTCAATACATAAGAAATCCTTTCCACCCCTAGTTAGGGGAACTACGGCGACTCTGATCCTCATTGTCCAGATGAGGTACGTAGGCAGCGGGGAAGGGCCCGTTTGAGCACAATCTTTATTTTCCCTACATTTTTTCTCTTTGTTTTCTTTCTCAGTTCTTTTTCCAGTTCCAGTTCCTTTTCTTTGCAGCAACTTTCATTTCTTCACCCTTTGAAACAGTTTCTTTGTAAGCGTGGATCCCGTCGGGTACGGCGGATGATCTGGGTGTTAATACCTTCCCAGGTCGTAACCGACTCCCGAACTCAGTCTCTTTGGTTCCCAGGACCCATGTCCTTCCTCTTCTTTTCTTATGGTTTGTGCAACATTACCATTCCCGTTCCTTCGGGATAAAAATGCCTAGTTGGCGACTCTATTCTTTTCCGCGCCACTTTCGCGTTTGTACCAGGATGGAAATCTAGGGAGCGATAGATGGCGACTCTGTTGGGGACTTCCTAACCAGAGTATCTCTGGTTCCCCTGTGAGTCTCTCCTAGCGCTTGTTTGTTTCTGTTTCTTTGGGTGTTGGATGCTTGTTGTTGTGTGTTGTATTTTACTGTTGTTTATTTACAGTTTATTTACAACTTTATTTACAGTTTTCGGTATTTATTTTCTGCATCATATTATTACTGGACTGTCTGGACTGGATCTTCTGTTTGGTGGGCTTGGGTGATACTGTTTCTGAGAGATGAGCTCATTACCACGGCTCGAGTGCACCTTAGGACTTTGAGTGGTTCCACTTTGGCCTCATGAGATCTTGTCATGGGGATAGTAGTAAGTTTCACACCCAGATTTTCGACCTTTTGGAAATGTCTTGATTTGGGGATCTTCCTCTCTCATTTCATAACCTTGACAGTTATGTGCAGCTGGGGACCGATCATTGAGAACCTTGTGGAAATATCCCTCTCTAGTGATGACAGTGGCAGACCACATTTTGTGGCAAACCCATTCGCATCCGAGGGCCCACCTGGAACTTACATAGGATGACCTTGTTTTCCCGGACTCAGCTGAGGCCTCCCTGCGTAGTATATAATGCCAAACCGATTCCCTGATCTGGTCATGTGCCATTTCTCGGAAATGGTGAAAGTATTATTGCTATTCGGCTTTGAGAGTCTGTGATGTTTGACCCGGAGCATACCAGTGAGATTGGGAGGGGTTTACAGGTTTGCAGGAACCCTTGGCCTCTACATACCCTCATTATCAATGGTCCTTGTTGTGATTTTGGTCCTATGGTTCTGGTGTTCTGGTTTTCTTGGTACTATGGTTCTGATAATTTCTATCAGAGAGGGTTGTGACTCAGAGGATCTTGGTTGCCAGTTATTCAGAGGGTCCTTATGTTCAGTGTCCAGTATCCAGATGGTCCCAGATTGATCATATGCCTGCATTGCATTTGCATTTGCATCATTCTTGCATTAACTATTTATGTTTCCATTTTTCAGGTTATTGTTCATAGTCAGCTCCCAGTTCTGGTAAATTTATCTCCAGATGGCAGAAGTCAGAAAAATTACAAGGAAAAAGAATGTTCACTATACTTTTCTTCAACCTGAAGTCAGAAGTGTTCAGAAATTAGCAGGTTTGATGAATGACCAAGTCTTGGGAAATTTCAGAAAAAGATATGGCAAGATATTGAAGTATGTGGACAAACCCATTGTAGACCAAAAGGACAGTTTGCATACCTTGCTTCAGTTTTATGATCCTCTGCTGCGGTGCTTTGTGTTTCCAGACTACATCTTGGCTCCTACCTTCGAGGAGATTTCCAGTATTTTGGGTGTTCCAGTCAGAGATACCTTGCCTTTCTATGGGTCTGAGGTGGTGCTTAAGGAAGAGGACATAGCCAAAGTCTGTCGTTTACCAGCTGCTACAGTCAAGAAGGCTCTGAAGGATAGTGAAGGAAAAAGACTCCCTTGGAGTGTGCTCATACCAGAGGCTGAGGAATATGCTAAAGAAGGTAAATGGGGGGATTTTGGTGCTTTGCTGGCTTTGATGGTGTATGGGTCTAGCTTGTTCCCAGGGGAGAAGGAATTTGTAAGCTTGTAAGTGATCTCTATCTTTGCTAAAGGAAATCCTGTGCCAACTCTGTTGGGAGATTTCTACTACAACGTTCACTACCGGAATGAGAAAGGTAGAGGTGGACCAGTGGGTTGTTGTGCTTCATTGTTTCCTGAGTGGTTTGCCAGACAATTGCCAAAAGCAGGTGCTTTCAAGGAAATGAGGGATGAGTGGAGATGGTCTAGAAGGTTGATGGGGCTAACTGCTGAGGACATAGCTTGGGGATATGACAAAGATCTGCTGGGAAAAGAGTTGCTAGTCAGTTGTGGGAGATTTGCTGGAGTGCCTTTGCTAGGAAGGAAGGGTGTGATCAGTTATCATCCAACATTAGCCAGGAAGCTA
Source organism: Lathyrus aphaca (assembly GCA_963966055.1). Classification (NCBI taxonomy): domain Eukaryota; kingdom Viridiplantae; phylum Streptophyta; class Magnoliopsida; order Fabales; family Fabaceae; genus Lathyrus; species Lathyrus aphaca. Next base: position 543,118,127 of record OZ014522.1, read on the forward strand.
TTTGGTTATCCTTTGAGAGGTCCTCCAAATATGGAAGAGTTTGCTGAGTCTTTATATTTTCCTGTGGAAGGAAACAAGGAGTTAGTTCTACAAGCATCTCAGGCTTGGGCTCACAGAGTGAGGAAGGGTAAGAAAGACTTTGGCAGAGTGGATCCTAAGACGTATCCTCCTTTTGCTACATGGTTGCAAAAACATGTAGAATAAGTTCTCATGCCTTTCTCAGTAGAAGCTCCACTTTACCCCAGAGAAGTGCCAAGCCAGAGTACTGTTTCCCTTGAAGAGTATAAGAAATTGGAAGCTCAGCTGCATGAAGTTCGAGTGTAGAATGCTGAAATGGTTAGCCTGTACCATCTTGCCAACCGGGCCAAAAATGAAGCAGAGGGAAAGCTGCAGAAGATGCAAGCTTCCTGGGAAGCTAAAGAGAAAGACTCTGCTGGAAGGGAAGCTCACTTTCAAAGGTTAGGTCTGATGGAAGCAAAAAGAGAAGCGGAAAGCAAAAAGACTTTGAAGACTCTCAAGGAAGCTCGCCAGTCCATTGTTTGGTTGCAAGGCCAAAGAGAGGAAGAGCAAAAGATGTTTAAAGAGAAAGAAGAGTTTTTCGAGGTGCAAATGGACTTCAAGAAGGAAGAGGTGGAGCAAGTCCAATACATACGAAGGGAGAAGACTCAGCAGTTGGCACAAAGCCAGTTAGCCTTGGAGGATGCACGGAAGGAGATTGAAGAGCTCAAGCTGAGAGCAGGTGTGAAGAAGAACAGAGCAGAGGTGGCTGCAGAAGAACCTGGGTCTCTAGTTTAGTTTATTTATTTGTTCAGACTACCTACAGACTTGTTGTAGGAGTCTTGCTTTTTTCTTTTGTCTTTTAATGACTTGTAACCCTTCGGGGAATATTTTTGTTGGTGCTCTAACTTTTGGCCGGCAGTGGGTTGTCCATGATATACAGTGTTAATATGCAAATTATCATTTCTGAGTATGCGAGGCTTGTTTGTCTGATACTGTTAATATCTGAATACTCTTCAAACAGAAAGTCTGAAAGTTAATACTCAAAGTGGCTGTCTGGAGCAAGATACCAGAACTGGGGCGTACAAATGCTTAAAACTTGGGAACATGAGCAGTTACATTGCATGCATATGACGTGTTTGTTTGTTTTGCAGGTAGTGCTTCGGTTTCTAATTTTTATGTTGTTTCAGGCACTATAGCTCCCAGGAAAGTTCGAGAACAGCCGATCATACACAGATATCCCACGAGAGTCAACAGAGAGAGAGTGATGGACCAAATGCAGGCTGATTTAGATGACTTAAGATTTAGAATGGACAATTTTATGACCCTTATGGAAGGAATGGGCAGAATCAGGAACGTCTGCGTGAATTGGTTGAAAATAGTCAAGCCAGGAACAACGGTACTGCTGATGGAGGTAATCGTAACGGTGCGGGCGCCCGTCAAGTTGAAATCCCTGTAACACAGCCAGGGGTTACCATAATCAATGATGGACTGAACAATGTACAGATGGACGGTCAAGACGAACAGTTTACGTTGCTGGACGAAACTGAAGGCCAGGGAGCTGAAATGAACAAGAAATTTGAAGAGATGGAAGAACAGATCAAGGTTATTCAATCTCAGAATTCTTTGGGGTTCGACATTACTGACTTGGGCTTGGTTCCAGGGGTTAGAATTCCTTACAAGTTCAAGGTCCCGACTTTCGAGAAGTACAACGGCACAGCGTGTCCAAAGACTCATCTTCAGTCCTTTGTAGGAAGGATTGTTGCCCACACTGATGATGAAAAGTTATGGATGTACTATTTCCAGGACAGCCTGGTTTGGGCCTCCTTGGAATGGTATATGAAGCTAAGTAGAGTCAAAATTAAGAGCTGGAAGGACCTGGCAGAGGCTTTCGTGAGGCAATACCAATACAATTTGGACATGGCTCCAAATCGCACTCAACTGCAAAACATGTCTCAAACTGCTAAGGAGGGCTTTAAAGAATATGCTCAAAGGTGGCGTCAGCTTGCTGCCAGAGTGCAACCACCGTTGCTGGAGAATGAGATGGTTGATATGTTCATGGGGACATTGCAAGGAGTGTGTATCTAAAGATTGGCGTCTTGTTCGGCTACCAAGTTCAACGATATAGTAATTGTTGGAGAAAGGGTCGAGACTTTGTTAAAGATGGGAAAGATTCAGGATACGAGTGCAAGCAGCTTGACTGGAGTAAGAAAAGCTTTCAGCGGACCCCCGAGAAGAAGGGAAGGTGAAACCAATGTTGTGTTTGGCCACGGACGGGGCCGAGGATATAGAAGATAATATGAGCAAGTGGCAGCTGTCACTATCCCTTCCAGTCCAATGCAGCAGGTACAACAACAACAACAACAACAACAACAGCCACAACGTAACAATTATCAACAAAGACCTTATCAGCCAAGACAAGCTCGTCCGGCTAATAGGGTGCTTGAGGCAATTCCCATGACTTATACTGCATTGCTGCAGAGATTGCTAGACTTGAATTTGATACAATTGAGGACTTTGGCACCACCACCACCTGGAGAGCTTCCAGTGGGGTACGATACAAATGCTAGACGCGCTTTCCATTCAGGGGCACCCGAGCACTCAACTGAGAAGTGCAGGGCGCTACAGCACAAGGTTCAAGATTTGATCGACTCCAAGGCGATTAACTTCGCACCACCGCCGAATGTTACTTCAAACCCTATTCTGAATCATGGAGGGGCTAGAATAAATGCTGTCGATAGTGGTGAGAAGTTAAGTTTGATTCTGAGCATAGAAGAAGTGAAGACTCCGCTGTTGGTAGTGAAGGAGAGGCTGTTGAAAGGACAAGTGTTTCCGGGATGCAGTTCTGTTTGTGGAAAGTGTGTGAATTCAGTGAACGGTTGTGAAGACCTGAAGATAGGATTGCAGAATCTGATTGATGAAGGATCATTGAAGTTTGATAAAGTGGATAATGAAGTTGATGATGTGTCCACTATAACCATTTTTTATGATCCAGCTGAAATGCCTACTAGAAGAGAACCTGTGACTATTTATGCTCCTGAAGTCAGTCCTGTGACTAACACTGTTCCTGGGCCTGTTCCTTATACAGATGATAAAGTTATTCCATGGCATTACGGCTCAGATGTGTATGTGGAAGGATAGAAAGTGGAGAGTAAGTCAGCAACTATTGACCCGACTGTAGTGAACATCGGAGGGGTTGGAGGTTTTACGAGAAGTGGTCGTCTATTTGCTCCCCCAGTTTTGAGAGGAGATCCTGAGGCTGAGGCTGAGGCAAAGGCTAAAGGGAAGCAAACAACGACTGAAGAAACGACAACTCCTGCTGCTGGACAGGGTACCTTTGAGAAGGAGGTGGAGGAATTTATGCGGATAATTAAAAAGAGGGATTATAAGGTGGTTGAACAATTGAACTAGACGCCTTCCAAAATATCAATTTTGTCTCTGCTGATGTGTTCTCCAACACATAGAGAAGCCTTATTGAAAGTGTTGCAGATGGCCTATGTTCCTCAAGAAATAATTGTTAATCAACTGGAAGTTGTAGTGGGCAGTGTGAATGCAAGCCACGGGTTGGGCTTTACAGATAGAGACCTTACTTCAGAGGGCCGTAACCATAACAAAGCACTGCATATTACTATGGAGTGCAAGGGTGTTGTTTTGTCGCATGTCCTGGTTGACACATGCTCTTCTCTTAATGTACTTCCGAAGAAGGCATTAATGAAGTTGAATGTTGATGGTATCGTTCTACGACCCAGTGATTTGATAGTTAAAGCTTTTGATGGGACCAGAAGGTCTGTATTCGGAGAAGTTGAGTTACCTGTGAAAATAGGGTCTCAAGTATTCAAGAGCACCTTCTACGTCATGGACATTCAGCCCGCGTACAACTGCTTGCTGGGACGTCCTTGGATTCATGCTGCCGGAGCAATAACTTCCACTCTGCATCAAAAGCTAAAATACATGGTTGTTGGTCAAGTAATCACTGTGTGCAGAGAGGAAGACATCTTTGTGAGCCACTTATCAACTTTCAAATATGTGGAGATGGACGGAGAGATCCATGAAACACTGTGTCAGGCCTTCGAAGCGGTTAATGTCAGCATTTTGGCTCCAGTAGAGAAGAGCAGTGAGAAAGAAGGTACCTCCATTCACTCCTACAAGAAGGCGAAGGAAGTGGTTCAGTCAGGAAGCGCCCAAGGCTAGGGAAAATTGCTGGAATTAGAGAAGAAAGATGATAAGTTTGGTTTGGGTTATCAGCCTGGTGGGTCTAATTGGTCTCCAAGTGGTAAAGCCATTACTTTTACAAGCGCTGGGATGCTCGACCGCAACCATATCTGTGCAACTAATGAAGAAGAGGACAATGATGGTGACTGGGACAACTGGATTCATCCGTGTGCGCCCGGAGAGGAGCTGAAGAACTGGTTTGCTGAAGACATTGTCCAAGTTACCTGGCAATCAGAGTAATTTATTTGTTTCCTTTTCTTATCATGCTGCATTGTCAAATCCTGCACTCTGCCCAAGGTGCTAGGATCCATTGTATGGGCCACCATGTTTGTATGCATTTATTTTACCATGAAATAAATGACATTTTCAGACAAATTGTGTTCTCTTTCTTTCGTTTTAAATTTTTCACAAAAAATATAAAAAATGGCAATGTGTTTTTCCTTTTTGTTTTTGTGTTCGCGTCTCTTTTGAAACATAAACAGATTCTGAAATAAGCACATCATTTGTGCAGTGTTGATCATCCGGATTCTATTGATAACGTTCCTGTTATGACCACGCATGACTTTGACAATCCTATCTACCAAGCTGATGAAGGGGTTGAGGAAGACTGTGAACACCCTGAAGAATTGGTCAGATTGTTGAAACAAGAGGAACGAGTTATTCAGACTCACCAGGAAGAAGTTGAGATCATCAACATCGGCACTGAAGATGTGAAGAAAGAGATCAAGATTGGGGCCAGTCTGCAGGCCGAAATAAAGAAAGAGTTGATCGGTATGTGTTGCACCCCAAAATTTGCCCTCTATTTTTAACTCTAACCAATTTTTTGTTTCACATTCATTTGCATCATCTTCATAACATAACATTTTTTTTCTGTCTTAATATTAGCCGGAATAATTTCTCGGAATTTACAAACAGACTGGTCAAATTAACTTTTTAACTGTGCCTAAAATTAGTCAACGAAAAAATGTCAAGTTTAAGTTTGCAAATGTCGGTAACATTAATCTGCGGTTCACGTGGTTTAATTTGACATGCTAAAAATATTTTTACGACTAGATTTGGTCATATGTTGATCAGTCTGAGCAGTTTAAACGGTCATAATTTTTATTTCAAAATCCGATCAAACACTGTATTTTTCCGAGTCATTTATTTTGCGCTGATTATTTTGATGTGTTCATTTTATTTTTTCGAGTACTTTGGCGCCCGACTTTTATTTTTTGAGTCTATTTATTTTTATACAGGGTCTAGAATAAATAAATAGGATTATTAGTTATTATTTTTATTTTAACTATTTTAATTATTAAATTTTATTTAGTTAGGTCTAGAATAAATAAATAGGATTATTAGTTATTATTTTTATTTTAACTATTTTAATTATTAAACTTTATTTAGTTTTAAATTACATTTTATTGGGTCTAGAATAAATAAATAAATTTGTTAGTTTTTATTTTAATTTTAACTATTTTTATTAAACTTTATGTAATTATTTATATTAAAATTTTATTGGGTTCCAAAATAAATATTTAGGCCCATTATGCTAACCCTAATTGGTTCCTATATATATATAACTTATGTTTCTGTTGCTAAAGAAAAAAACCTCCTTTTTATTCTTTGTACTGTATATGGTATGTTTGTTTATCATTGGTTCTATCATCATGTTCTTCCTAACACACATGTCTCAAACATGTGTATTAATGTGTGTCACTTGTTTCAAACATATGTATGTGTTAACGTGTATTACTGCATTTCAAATTTATGTATATATCACCGTTTTTTTTGTTGCTATATACATATAATAAACTCTTGATTTGTTTTATTGTATATGTTTTTTTTGGTGATAAACCATGTTATGGTTTATATAAGTGCGTACATCTCACTTTGTTATTTATATGGTTAAGTTATTCATGTATAGATATATAAATTTATTTTGTGACACTTTTTTTATTATTATGTTCTTAATACGAGTTTTTATATTTATTCTATATATATATTTTTTAGATTATTCGGATCGGATCGTGTCGATACGCTATTTTCACATCTGGGTGTATGATGCGTGACATTTGTGTTGATCTGATATAGTTGCGATGATCGCAATTTTGCGTTAGCAACATCTTTGTTCCTTTTTTAATTCATATCATTTTTTATGTTATTCATACACATATATTTAGATCTGCACATTTTTTTTCATAACTAACTACCCTGATTTTTTCCTAAACCTTGACGATTTTGCCTCAACCATTTTTTTTATACGTTTTGTTTTATTATATAATAATTATTTTCCAGGTACATTCACATGTGCGCGCATGTGCGCGCGTGTCTTAGTGTCAAGAAGACAAAGCTGATAATTTTGAGGGCATTTTGACAAAGAAACAAGTTTATTATATAATAACTATTTTTCAGGTACATTCACATGTGCGTGCCTTCTAGTGTCAAGAAGGCAAGGCTGATAATTTTGAGGGCATTTTGACAAAGAAACATGGGTTTTTCATTCTTTTTCCTAATTTTCTCTAGTCCCTTTAATTCTCTAATTTCCTAATTAACTAACCTCTTAATTTTTTTTCTACTATAATTACTTATTTCATAAATCAATTTATAATATTAGTTATTATTTCTTTTGTTTTAAATTAATAGTTATATCTAGTTTTTTTTAAACTTCTTTGTTTACCTAAAATTAAACTTAAAATTTTTATTATCAATATTTGTTTATATATGTTTTTTAGAAAATTAACTAATTAGTTTTTTTTATATATAAACCTCAAACTTTTCATAAACCTTAATTTTTCATGTAAACCTTAAAACTTTCTCATAAACTTTAACCGTGTTATTTCCTTTAAATCATAAACCTTTCCACAAACCTTAACAAACATGTTATTATTTCTTATTTTCGCTCATGTTTATGTTATTCATACACTGTAATTGCTTCGCCCTTGTAATATTTTAAGTTTTAACTTGTAATATTTTCAGTTTTATTTTTCGCCATGTTTATTATGTAATTGTCCCAAAGCGTTGTAATAGTTAGAATTTTATTTTCTGCCATTTATTTTCTGCCATTTTATTTTTCTGCCATTTATTTTCTGCCATTTATTTTTCTGCCATTTAAATTTCTGCCATTGATCCTATATTAACTGTGTGGTTTAGCAATGTAGGGCGTGAAAACCTACTAAATTAATTATTTAATATTTTTCTATAATCTTTATATTTTTTTTGTAAATAAATGCTAATTATTTTTATAAACTTATTTTTTACTTATTTATAACAATAAATCTTTATTTTGTAAATACTAACTCTTTTATTATTTTGTACATATTAAATTAATTTTTTCTCTCTAAAAATTTCTCAATAACTTTTTGTCAATAATATTTTATATATTAATAGTATTTTATTATAATAGTAATAATCATATAGTATAAATAATTAAAAGTTTTCTCAATAATCTTTAATTGTTTTTCTCTAAACTTAATTCCCTTTTTTTTCATCAATTCTAATAACTTCAAAAAAATCTAACTTGTCTAACCTAAACTTTTTCTTTTTAATTAAATATTTTAATTGTTATTTCTTTAATTTATTTTAACTTTATTATTATTATAACTAATTTATTATTATTATTATTGCTTTATTATTATTATTATTATTATTATTATTATTATTGCTTTATTGCTTTATTGTTATTATTACTTTATTATTTTTGCTTCATTATTATTATTATTATTGCTTATTTATTATTTTATTATATCTATTATTCTTGCTTTATAATTTATTCTTATCCGACTATTATGTATCTGCCAAAGCCTTGTAATAATTTGTAGATTTATTTTTCCGCCTTTATTTTCTTTGTAAATATTTAACTGTGTGGTTAGTAATTTAGGGAGTGCAAAACTAACTATATGTAATTGAACTTAGAAAATTATATACAAGACAAATATCTGAAAAATAACACTCACACACGTAAGTCGATCTATGATCGCCATCTGTACTTCCTAGGATATTCCTCTTGGTTGCCTTAAAATAAAATGGTCAAGTCCCTCGAATATAGGGGTGTCTTAAGCAAAGTCCCTTCGAATATAAATCATCATAGTCCTACGGTTTAAAAGATCAAGTCTCTTCGAGGTTGCCTACGGAATAGTGATCTTGTCCCTTCGAATAAATGATGATAGTCCCTACGAATTGCTAAAGACATCCTTTAAGTTGCTTTCATTGACCATACGATGACCCTACGTTTGTCCCTTAATACATCCAAGGTAATGACTACCTATTCCTTAATAATAGGGATAGTCTTACCATTTAAAGGATATTTAAGAACAGAAAAGACTTAACTTAGGGTAGGTTCTTGTTATGTACTTGCTCACTTTCCAAAAAATTTCAAAACACTTCACATTTTCAAACAAATTTTCAAAACAAAGTCTTTATATATATATCCGTACATGGATCATTATAAAGTACTTAAGAAATTTTTTTATCACACACTACACTTCCCAAAACATTTTAAAGTGAGCTAAGTAACTAAGAGCCCATGGATAACCATGGATGTAAAGGGTGCTAACACCTTCCCTTTACATAACCTACCCCCGAACCCAAAAATCTTTTAAGGTCTTTCCTGTTCTTTTATGCCTTTTCCTTTTGGATAAAATAAAAGTCGGTGGCGACTCTTGCTATCCGCAACATTTAACTAAAGTCAGTTCTCCCACCGTGTTACAGTATGCTGCGTGAGTATGTGGATATCTTCGCCTGGTCGTATCAAGATATGCCAGGGTTGGATACCGACATCGTTGTGCATAAGCTACCATTGAGAGAAGATTGTCCTCCTGTGAAACAGAAATTGAGAAGAACGCGTCCTGACATGGCGATGAAGATTAAGGAGGAAGTTTAGAAGCAATGGGATGTCGGATTCCTTTCCGTAACTAGTTACCCACCTTGGGTAGCTAACATTGTACCTGTACCAAAAAAGGACGGCAAGGTCCGGATGTGCGTTGACTACCAGGATCTAAACAGAGCGAGCTCAAAAGATGACTTTCCATTACCTCACATTGATTTGTTGGTAGATAACACTGCTCAATTCTCGGTATTTTCCTTCATGGATGGCTTCTCCGGGTATAATTAGATCAAGATGGCACCGAAAGACATGGAGAAAACAATGTTCATTACCCCGTGGGGTACATTCTGCTACAAGGTCATGCCCTTTGGATTGAAGAACGCCGGGGCAACATATCAGCGGGCTATGGTCACATTGTTCCACGACATGATACACAAAGAGATTGAATGCTATGTGGACGACATGATTGCTAAGTCCCGAGACGAAGAAGAGCATCTGATCAATCTCAAGAAGCTGTTTGATAGATTGATAAAGTATAAGTTGAGGTTGAATCCAAACAAGTGCACTTTCGGAGTGCGTTCCGGGAAACTGCTGGGTTTCATTGTTAGTCAGAAAGGAATCGAGGTGGATCCTGCAAAAGTAAAAGCAATTCAAGATATGCCTGCACCGAAAACAGAAAAAGAAGTGCGCAGGTGTTGCACCCCAAAATTTGCACTCACAATACAAGACTTTGTGTGCTAAGAAGGTTCACAAGGTTCACAAGATTCACAACATTTACAAGACCTTTCATGAGGTTCATAAAGTCTACAAGTCACTTTATGAGGTTCACAAGGTTCATAAGATTCACAATGCTTACAAGACCTTTCATGAGGTTCATGAAGTCTACAAGATACTTTATGAGGTTCACAAGGTTCACAATACCTTTCATGAGATTCACAAGACATTTTATGATGGTTCACAAGGTTCACAAAGTTCACAATTGGTCAGAAGAGTTGACAATTCCCTCAGACAATGCACCTCCTAAGCAGTGTATCCAAAACTAGGGTTTTGACTTTAATCAGGCTAAATGGACTACCAAGACTTCAAGTGAGCTTAATAACATCGTATATGTGTGTAAGAACCCCCATGACAAGTTTCAAGACTTTTCTCAGAAGATTGCTCAGTCAAATGATCAGATAAGTCAAAATCAGTTAAAGTAGTTAAAAAGTCAAACTGAGGTCAACTGGGGTCAAACCAAAGTCAAACTTCATGATTTTTTGCCAACATCAAGTATATGAAGTAAAATTCATCATTTTATCAAGGGTTGATCATGATTCATCAAGGAGATTTCAGATCATCAAGAATCAGGAGTTTCTAAATTAGGGTTTCCTTAGTAAAAGTCAACTGAACTTTGACCAGCCATAACTTTCACATACTTCATCACCAAGTCTCCACTCAAAGCTCATTTTGAAGGAAATTTAATTCTCTACAACTTTGTGTCTCACAAGCCAAGCCCAAAAATTCTTCATTTGGAAGGTATGAGCTAAGACATTATAGGTCCTTTTGAAAGTCAACAAAAAGTCAACAGCTTCAAAAGGGCATAACTTGAGAATGGTAAATGATATGGACATGAAACCAGTGGGGTTGGTTAGAGGACTCTTCAAGATTTCCAAAATGTCTAAGAACACCCTCATAGCATTAAAATTGAAGGATGTGTGCCCTTGCAAAGTTGGGAAATTTTTGGGAGGTTTATGAAGAAAATAGGGTCTTAAAACCAAATTCTTCCAAATGGGCTGAACTTTTTGTGACCCAAGGTGTTCCATGACATCATGCACGAAATTTATTTAATATTTTCATAATTTTATTTTATTTATTATGATTTTTTATATTAAAAATCATTTTAAATTCAAATAAAATATAAAATATGAAGATTTAAAATATATTTTGATTCTAGAAAGTCATAAACCTTGATTGAATTAGATTGATATGAAAATTATGATGATTGTCTTAAAATAGCAATGTTATATCAAAAAATATTTGAATTTTAAGACATTATCTTTTTCAATCTTCAATGATCAAAAAGTCCAAAGAATGATCACATATTTTGACCTAATTCCATCCACTATAAGTACATAAACATATCACAAGCATAGGGGACGAAAATTGGAGCCTCCAAAGGTAAGAACAAAGTTTCAAAATTCATCCTAAGAACACAAATTTGGTTTGATACCTAGAGCTACTTTCAAGACAAACCAAAGGTTGCAACTTGTTCCTTGGAGTTCATAGATCAATTCTGGATAATAACATTGTCCATTCATGCCCTAATTCGCACAAACCGAATGCATCCCTTTCATATTCTAAGTTTTTTCGATTTGATTGATTTATGCTTTGATATTGAAAACTAATTATAGATTTGTGTTTGTTGTGATGTTTAGAAGCTTTTTGAATGGATTAATTCAGTTATTGTGGACTGTATCGAATTTTGCCATTGCTAGGGTTTGGAGTTTCAAAACGGGAACCAAGCATTTAGGACCTTAAAACAAATTCTAAGACCATGGCTGTGACGTATGAACCTTGTACAATTGATCTGGGTTACTAATTTTTGTTATTATGATGGTTTGCATGATGGTTCAAAAAACGTAGGTTTCTGGTTTTGGAAATTCGCAGGAAATTTCGTATGTGATTTCGCAAGTGTTTTCGCAGGTCTTGAGGAAGAAGAAGACCCTTGGCGCGAAATTCTGATTTGAATAACACGTTTATTTTATTATGAATTGTTTTCTATTATATTTCAATTATGTAGCAATGGCTCAGATGGCAAGCATGCGCGTGAATGGAAGTCAAGACAAGGGTTCGAATCCCACCTCCAACATTTTTTTTGCTTTATTTCCCTTATGTTTTCCAGGCTTAAAATATAATCATCAATACTCATTCCATGTTCACCAAGCGCATGCTGGCCTGGTGGTTGTGGAGGCAGGACTCAAAGATTGAAGCCTAGGGCCTGGGTTCGAATCCCAGCCCCAGGTAAGTCCCTTTTTCTCATTTTTTTTCTTATTTCATTTAATTTATTTATATTATATTTAATTAATGTATAAATATTGAAGTAAAAATGTTATTACTATTTTCTTATTTATAATTCAAAATCTTGTTAAAATTTAAACTTTATTAAAATTATTTAACATTTATTTTATTATATTATAAATTAATTAATTGTATTTAGATTAATTCATAAAACCTAATTATGTATATAAATCCTAATTTTCTAAAACCTAAAATATTTTGTAAAAAAAAACCTAATTAATTTTTATAAATCCTAATAATTTTCACAAATCCTAATTTTTCTTCTATTTAAAATTTAACTCTATTATAATTTTTAATTTATTGTTTAATTATGTATATATATATTATATAATTTGTTTATAATTTAATTCTTGTATATAAATATGCTTAGAATAATTAGAATTCTTAACTTAATTTTTGTGAATATAATTATATGATTATTCAATTATAATTAATCCTATTTTCATAATATATATATATATATATATATATATATATATATATATATATATATATATATATATATATATATATTCCATAATTTGTTCATAATTCTTGCATGTAAATAATTTTTAATATATGTTTAAAAAATAATAAAAACTTGTTAATCTAATATAATTTATTTTCATAATATGTTTATAATTAACCTAATTTTTATAGCATTTAAAACTTTATGATAATTAATTGGTTATATTTTCTTCTTAATCTTAAATAATAATTGTTCATAAAAATTTGATCTTTTAATTATTATGCTAATATTCTTATTTATTTTATCATTAATGCTATTTATTTTCATATCTATTTTATTATTACTAACCCCATTTAGATATATTGTGATTTATTATTATCATTATTACTAACCCCATTGTGATTTATTATTATTATTATTATTATTTCACTAACCCAATTATTATTATTATTTATTTTTGCTTATTTTGCTTTAATTATTATTATCATGTAATTGTTCCTTTGATGTAATATTTAGTAGTAATGTTTAAATATTTATTCTATGTCATGGTTAGTAAAAATAGGGAGTGTAAACATGTATGTTATTTAAAAATAATTTAGATCACTTAATTTAAAAGATAAATATTTAAAGTTGAACACTCACACACGTAAGTCGATCTTTGATCGCCATCTCACTTTCTAGGGATACCTCTCATGTTGCCTAATCAAAAAGGTCAAGTAGGGTGTATAAAGCAAAAGTCCCTCAAAATAAAGTCATCTAGTCCCTTAACAGATAAAAGATCAAGTCCCTTTCGAATGTTGCCTTCGTAATGATCTTGTCCCTTTCGAATAAAGATGATAGTCCCTTCAAAATTGCTTATACACCCCACAGTTGCCTACATAAACAGATGTCCCTTCACTTGTCCCTCACATCCAAGGTAATGACTACCTATTCCTTAATAATAGGGATAGTCTTACCATTTAAAGGATCCAAGAACAGAAAAGACTTAAACTTAGGGTAGGTTCCTCATAGTTACTTGCTCACTCTTCAAAACTTTTCAAACACTTCACACCTTTCAAACAAATTTTCAAACACAGGTTTTTTACGCATCCGTACATGGATCATTATCAAACTCTTATGAAATTTTTTATCCACACACTTCACATTTTCAAAAACAATTCAAAGTGAGCTAAGTAACTAAGAGCCCATGGATAACCATGGATGTAAAGGGTGCTAACACCTTCCCTTTACATAACCTACCCCCGGACCCAAAAATCTTTTAAAAGGTCTTTCCTGTTCTTTTATGCCCTTCCTTTGGATAAAATAAAAGTCGATGGCGACTCTTGCTATCCGCAACATAACTAAAGTCAGTTCTCCCACCGTGTTACAGAACTGGCGACTCTGCTGGGGACTTAATAAAAGAGGGGTACCCTTAGGAATTAGATCACTTTAAATTGTTTGCCTTGTTTGCTTTATATTATCTTGTTGGGGTGCTCTTATGTGTGAAAGGTCCTAACCCGGATCTAGTATACCATAGGTAAATGGCAATAGACCAAGGAAACTGTACGACGTATATCGATATGGTTGATCTGGTGGCCATAGTTAGTGTGACTTCTTGGTTGGTGCTTATGTTCCTTAAGTCAAGTTGAGGATAATATGAGGCTGCCATATGTTGTCAATGCACTAACTAACTTTTAGAACCCTAGTTATCCCATCTTGGCCTTTAGAAATTTAGTGAGGTAACCGGCTTTGGTGCAGACTGAAGTTGGTTGACACTCGATACTACGCTCATTGAGATCTTAAACTTGGAGGGTTTTGGTTGGTAAGTAAGTTGCCTTCTGAACAACCACCCTTGTGAAGGATCAATGATATTGAGATCCCTTAGAACATGGTTACTTTTGTAGGACAGGATGAACCAACTAACTTCAGGGGAGGGTACTTACCTTTGAACCTCATGCAAGCCTTTAAACCTAGGGCTATTGTGTGACTTGTTTGTGTGTGCCACATGTTTGTGATTGAACATAACCTCATGACATCATCATGCATCATGAGCATAGCATTTTCACTAACCATTTCAAGGACCAAAGGATTTATCTTTGTTCTTTGTTGCAGGTCATGGCTTCTGCTCGTAGAAACACCATCAGGATCAACTTTGTGGGCATACCTGCCAAGCTTAAAGAGTTGGTTTCTCAAGTGTCTGATCATTCCCAGTTCACCAAGAGACATGGTCACCTATTGGATCTAGTCACTTCAGGGTTCAATGAAGACATGATGAGTGTTCTGTTTCAGTTCTTTGACCCTAAGCACCATTGCTTTACATTCCCTGACTACCAGCTGGTTCCTACAATGGAGGAGTTCTCTAAACTTTTGGGTATACCTGTTCTTGATCAAAGACCCTTCACAGGCTTGGAGAAGGAACTTAAACCAGAGGTTATTGCTGCAGCTCTACATCTGAAGAAGTCTGACATTGTTCTAGAAACGAGAAGCGGAGTCAAGGGTATTCTTGCTAAGGTATTAATGGATAAAGCTCAAGTGTTCTTGAAGGCCATGAGCTATGATGCTTTTGAGGAGATCTTAGCCTTGCTAATTTATGGCTTAGTATTGTTCCCCAATCCAGATCAGTTCATAGACGTTCATGCCATCAACATATTCCTGAGTCACAATCCAGTGCCTACATTGCTTGGAGACATCCTACATTCTCTTCATACCCGTACTACAAGGGCAAGAGGAACTTTGATGTGCTACATACCTTTGCTTTCTAGGTGGTTTATTTCTCACCTTCCTCGATCAGTGATGAAGAATGAACAATGGTTCAGGTGGTCCAAGAGGATTATGTCACTCTCTCATTCAGATATTCATTGGTGCTCTAGATCTATGGAGAATGTCACTATTATTGACCGTTGTGGGGAGTTTCCTAATGTGCCACTTCTAGGCATAAGAGGAGGCATCACCTACAACCCCTCTCTAGCTTTACGACAGTTTGGTTACGCTCGGAGTGATGGTCCACATGACATGTTGATTCAGGGCATTGTGTTTGACTACGACAATGATCTTCAAGGTTACCGTCAGAGATTCATACGAGCATGGGGAAAAGTAAACAGGGTTGACAGCAAGACACTGGAGCCTAAGTACACTATTCCTATGGAAGCTTATCTCAGATGGGTGCGATCTCGTGCTCAGACTCTCATGATGCCATATCCTGCTGTCCTGCCAGTTACCATGGAACCTGTTGCTGAAGGAGACACAGCTTATACCATCCTTCACCCAGACATGCCTACTGATATGGAAGACTTGCAGAGATCATGGATCCAACTGAAGGAACAAAGGGATACTTTCGAGGCTCATTACAAAGTAAGCCAAGAAAGAATCCTGGAACTAACAAAGCAACTTCACGAGGAACGGAATCTTAACTCATACCTCAACACAAAGAGGAAACGTCCATGGGAGACTTAAAACCCCATCTTTTGTACTTATTTCATTTCACTTTTTGTAAGCCCAAGAGGCCAAACAAATTTATTACTAATAAAAGTTTACTTTCGTGTTTGTTTAAGCAAATTTAAATCCTGCGGTCCTTGAAAACATTGCATATGCATTCACATATCATATCATTACATCACAGGTTTATTTGTGCACAGGTTTCTCATCTTCTCGCTGTTTATTTTAGCAATGGCTCTTGAACAATCAGTTAAGGATCTCCAGGCACAAAATGCACAGTTCCAAGAGCTGATCTTGAACCTGTCCAAGGGGCAGGATGAATTGAAGGCACTGCTGGCTAAGAAGACTAAGAAGACTAGAAGGTCAGGGGGCCTGCTCAACATGGGAAGAAGGTTCAAAGGTCTTGCTAAGACCAAAGAACCAGTTGAAGACTATGAATCTGAGGAATCTGAAAAAGAGGGAGGCAGTCTCCACAACACTGTGGGGACTCTGATTCTGAGGCTAATTACTACCATGAGCCTAATGAAGACAAATTCAAGATGCTGGTGGATAGAATGGATGCTATGGAGTTGAAGAAGTCATCTGGGCTGGATTTTGAAGATTTGAGTCTGATATCTGGGGTAGTCATACCCATGGGTTTCAAGGTTCCTACCTTTGTTGTTTATGATGGGGTCTCTTGTCCTAAGCTGCATCTGAGGTCTTATGTCAGAAGAATCCAACCTCACACTGCTGATAAGAAATTGTGGATCCATTTTTTTCAAGAGAGCTTATCTGGAGCTCAGTTGGAGTGGTATTATCAGTTGGAGAGTGTCAACATCAGGGATTGGAATGATCTTGCTGAAGCTTTCTATAAGCAGTATCAATATAATGCTAACTTAGCCCCCACTCGCATGCAGCTTCAGAGCATGTCTATGGGTGCCAAAGAAAGTTTCAAGGAGTATGCTCAGAAGTGGAGAGATTTAGTTGGAAGAGTTCAACCCCCTTTAACTGACAGGGAATTGGTTGATATGTTCATGTGTACGCTGAATGGTCCTTTTTACAGTCATCTCATTGGAATCTCATCATCTGGCTTCACTGAGTTGATAATGACAGGAGAGCGAGTGGAAAATGGTATAAAGAATGGCAAGATCCAAGTGGGTACTTCTTCATCAGGTACTGCAAAGAATCCTCCCACTGGGAAGAAAGAATCCAATGTTGTTTATGGTCAGCCTGATCGTAACAGAAGGCATCAGTCTGTTAGCGCAGTTCATATTTCAAATCCAACTACTGCAACAATAGAGCAGCCACAGGGCAACCAACAGAGGGCTAGAAGGCAGTTCACTAAGATCAACATGTCAATGGCTCAGGCATTGCAACACTTGTTGAAGGCTGAACTTATTACTTTGAAAGAGGCTCCTCAGAATCCCAATGTTACCTCTCCCAGGTATAATCCAAATGCACGATGTGCATATCATTCAAACTGTCAGGGACATGATACTAATAACTGCTGGGTCTTGAAGAACAAAATTCAAGATATGATTGATGCTGGAGAGATTGAGTTTGACCCTCCGGGTACTCCAAATGTGATTACTGCTCCAATGCCAAATCACGAGAAGACTGTCAATGCCATTGATGAAGATTTACATATCCATTCAGTTGCAGAGTTGACCACACCATTGTCTGTCATCAGAAAGAAGTTAGTACAAGCTGGGTTCTTTCCGGGTTGTCGTGAAGATTGTGTTTATTGTGAGTATAATCCAGATAAGTGTTGGAGGTTGAAAGACGGAATTCAACGTCTCATGAATAATTACACCATAGTGTTTGAAAGGAGACCACCTTCTGTGGAAAGTATGGTAGATCATATTACGCAAGGTAAGAAGACTGAAGAGGTTGACATGGTTGATAAAGTACCGGTAAGGATCACTTCAAAGGGACCTATTAAAATCACCCATCAGGGTCCAATCAAGATTACTGCTGAAGGTCCTGTGAAAGTTGTTGCTGAAGCCAGAGTGGCTCCTGTGGTCATAACCACTCCTGGTCCTATTCCGTTTACGTCTGATAAAGCTGTGCCTTGGCATTATGGATCTGATGTTTACATCCATGGTGTTAAGCAAGAGCCCTTAGCTGATGTGCCTGTTGATATTGACAATATTGCTGGATCTAGTAAGATTACACGTAGTGGAAGAGTCTTCTCCCCTCCAGTTGCTTCCAAGAATGCAGTTACTCTAGCTGCTACCTCCACCACTGATGCTCGGGGCAAAGGTCCTGTTATTGAACCAGTACCTACTGATGTGCCAGCTGCTGATGATCTCTCTAAGCAGATGGAAGAAGTATTGAAAATCATTCGCAAGAGTGATTATGACATTGTTGATCAGTTGGGGCATACTCCCTCAAAGATTTCTATGTTGTCCTTGTTGTTGTGTTCTGAGGCTCATGCCAAGGCTTTGATCAAGTTTCTGAAGACTGCTCATGTACCCAATGCCATTTCTGTTGACCAGTTTGAGAATTGTGTTGCCCACCTGACCTATGATAATGGGTTAGGATTTTCTGATGCTGATTTGACCCCTGCCAAGAGGGATCATAACAGGGCTCTGCATATTTCAATTGAATGTAGGGGCACTACCCTGTCACATGTATTGATAGACAATGGTTCCTCTTTGAATGTGTTACCCAAAGAAGTCCTGAACAAGCTGAGTCCTGAAAATGCTGTGCTGAAGCCCAGTAGTATTGTGGTAAAGGCTTTTGATGGTTCTAGAAGAGTGGTGCATGGGGAAATTGATCTCCCAATCAAAGTTGGGTCTCAGGTTTTTAATGCTACATTTTTTGTGATGGATATTCGTCCTTCGTACTCTTGTCTGCTTGGTCGTCCCTGGATCCATGGGGCAGGTGCTGTAACCTCTACATTGCATCAGAAGTTGAGATATCCGGTAGAAGGAAAGGTTGTTACTGTCTATGGAGAAGAAGAATACTTTGTCAGCCATGTGAATACCTTCAAGTATCTGGAAATGGAAGGTGAATACATTGAAACTCCGTGTCAGACGTTTGAAGTGGTTCCTTGGATTGTTAATGATTATGTAGCTCCTCCGATTGTTAAGAAAGTTCCTGTGGTCACCAGAGTACCTCCAACAATGGCAATGGCCTCCCTCAACGATGCTAGAGCTGTGGTGGATGAAGGTGGTTGTACTATTTGGGGTCAGCTTCCTGATATTCCGTACAAGTCTGACAAATTTGGTTTGGGTTTCACTGCAGAGTCCCAGAAGGCTGTTCGTCGTGCTCGCGCTGTTCGTATCACCAATCAAGGGGTTATGAAAGATCAGATCAATGTTGTGGGAGACTATGATGAAGACTACAATCTGGATGCTTGGATTTTTCCTACTGTGGGTGCTGGACTCAATAATTGGAAAGCTGAAGATGTTATCCCTATCTCCTTTAATCAGGAGTAAATACTATTACTGTGTTATTGCTTTTAAGTTTGTAATTTCTTGAACAATTGAACTCTTAAACCATGTGCCTTGCCCGGGGCACAATGGTGTGCTTGTTACGGGATGTCATTTCATTTGCATACTTCATTCAATAAAATCAGTGGACGTTTCGTTTTCATAAATATTGTGTTCCTGGTCTTTCTTTGCTTTTATTTTTGCTTTATCAGCTATGTGTTCTTACACACACCCACATCACTAAAATGCAGATCCTCATCCACTCTGGATCCTGTTGATAACAGTTCTACTATTGCCAATTATAATTTCGAGAATCCGATCTATCAAACTGAAGACGGAAATGAGGACGATTGTGAAGTACCTATAGAGCTTGCTAGGTTGTTACAACAAGAAGAGAAAGCTATACAGCCACATGAAGAGCCAGTCGAAGTTGTAAATCTGGGAACTGAAGAAAACAGGAAAGAGGTCAAGATAGGGGCTGAATTAGAGGATGGTGTTAAGAGCAGATTGATTCAGATGTTACATGATTATGTGGAGATCTTTGCTTGGTCCTATGAAGATATGCCAGGGTTGGATACAGACATTGTGGTTCACCGTTTACCGGTAAAAGAAGATTGTCGTCCAAAGAAGCAGAAGGTTCGTCGCATGCGTCCTGAAATGTCAGAGAAGATCAAAGCAGAGGTAATGAAACAGTTCAATGCAGGGTTCTTAGCTGTGACTTCTTATCCTCAGTGGGTTGCAAATGTGGTACCAGTTCCTAAGAAAGATGGTAAGGTACGTATGTGTGTAGACTACAGGGATCTGAACAAGGCCAGCCCCAAAGATGACTTTCCACTTCCTCATATTGATGTTCTGGTAGACAACACTGCTCAGCACAAGGTATTTTCTTTTATGGATGGTTTCTCTGGTTACAATCAAATCAAGATGGCTCCTGAAGATATGGAGAAGACAACATTTGTTACACAGTGGGGCACCTTTTGCTATAAGGTGATGCCATTTGGTTTGAAGAATGCAGGGGCAACATATCAGCGTGCTATGGTGGCTTTGTTTCATGATATGATTCATCATGAGATAGAGGTATATGTGGATGATATGATAGCCAGGTCTCAGAATGAAGAACAACATCTTGATCATTTGCATAAATTGTTTGAGAGGTTGAAGAAATACAAGTTGAGATTGAACCCAAACAAGTGTACTTTTGGAGTTAGATCTGGAAAGCTCCTGGGTTTTATTGTCAGTGGAAAAGGTATAGAAGTGGATCCTGCAAAAGTGAAAGCTATACCAGAAATTCCAGCTCCCCGTACTGAGAAGGAAGTTAGAGGTTTCTTGGGACGATTAAACTATATTGCAAGATTTATTTCCCAATTAACTGCCATCTGTGAGCCAATCTTCAAGTTGTTGAAAAAAGATCAGGTGATGGAATGGAATGATGAATGCCAGACTGCCTTTGATGAAATCAAGAGATATCTGTTGGAACCACCAATTTTGATGCCACCAGTTGATGGAAGACCCTTGATTATGTACTTAACAGTGTTAGACAACTCAATGGGGTGTGTGTTGGGGCAACATGACGAGTCTGGTCGAAAAGAGCAGGCAATATACTACCTTAGCAAAAAGTTTACCGACTGTGAAACAAGATACTCACTGCTCGAGAAAACTTGCTGCGCTTTGGCATGGGCTGCTCGCCGACTAAGACAGTATATGTTGACTCATACTACCTTGTTGATTTAAAAGATGGATCCAATCAAGTACATATTTGAGAAACCTGCTCTCTCCGGAAGAATTGCAAGATGGCAAATGATTTTGACAGAATATGATATACAGTATACTACTCAGAAGGCCATTAAGGGAAGTGTTGTAGCAGATCATTTGGCTCATCAAGCAGTGGATGATTACCAGTCAATGAGTTTTGAGTTCCCTGATGAAGACATTATGATTATTACCAAAGAACCTGGACAATATGACGGACCTGAACAAGGATCCCGATGGACTATGGTTTTTGATGGTGCCTCTAATGCACTTGGTAATGGTGTTGGTGTTGTGATTAGTTCCCCTGAAGGTTGTCATACCCCGATTACTGCCAGACTTTGTTTCTATTGTACCAATAACATGGCTGAGTATGAGGCATGTATCCTGGGTATTAAAGCTGCTATTGATATGAAGATCCAGTTCCTTGATGTGTATGGAGATTCAGCTCTGGTAGTTAGTCAGATCAAAGGAGATTGGGACACCAAGCATGATAATCTCATTCCTTACAGAGAACATGTGTTGTCTTTGATCCCACATTTTAAAGAGATTACCTTTGGACATATTCCACGGAGAGAGAATCAGTTGGCAGATGCATTAGCCACCATGGCATCTATGTTTGAGATCAGTTGGGATGATGAAGCTCCCAAGATTACTATTGATAGATTTGAGAAGCCTGTATACTGCAATGAAATTGACACAGAAGGGGCAGAGGAGAAACCTTGGTTCTATGAAGTGAAAAGATATCTTGAAGCTCAGGAGTTCCCTGAAGGGGCATCTGTCAAAGATAGGAAATTTCTGAGAAGGTTCTCTGCTAAGTTCTTTTTAAGTAATGGCATTTTGTATAAGCGCAATCATGATTCAACTTTGCTTCGTTGTGTGGATAAGAGAGAAGCAGTTGAGATTATGGAAGATATGCATGATGGGACTTTTGGCACTCATTCTAGTGGACATACTATGGCAAAGAAGATATTGAGAGCAGGTTACTATTGGTCTACCATGGAAGCTGATTGTTATCAACACTCCAGGACTTGTCACAAATGTCAAATTTATGCTGATAAAGTACATATACCTCCATCACCCTTGAATGTGTTGACTGCTCCTTGGCCTTTTGCCATGTGGGGCATTGATATGATTGGTGAGATCAAGCCTACTGCTTCTAATGGGCATCGTTTCATCCTGGTTGCTATTGATTACTTCACGAAATGGGTAGAGGCAGCTTCATTTGCATCTGTTACTAAGAATGTTATGGCTCGATTCATTAAGAATAATCTCATATGTAGGTATGGTATCCCTGAAAGGATTATTACTGACAATGGCTCTAATCTGAACAACACTATGATTACTGATCTCTGCACGCAGTTCAAGATTAAGCATCACAACTCTTCTCCGTATCGTCCAAAGATGAATGGGGCAGTTGAAGCTGCTAATAAGAACATTAAGAAGATTGTACAGAAGATGACTGTTACTTACAAGGATTGGCATGAGATGCTACCATTTGCTCTTCATGGTTATCGTACCACAATACGTACTTCAACAGGGGCAACCCCATTCTCCTTAGTATATGGTATGGAAGCAGTTCTACCCATTGAAGTTCAGATTCCCTCCTTAAGAATTATGAAGGATGCAGGCTTGGATGAAGATGAGTGGATTCAGACTCGACTTGACCAGATAAATTTGATTGATGAGAAGAGGCTAGCAGCAGTTTGTCATGGCCAGATGTACCAAAAGCGAATGATCAAAGCTTTTAATAAGAAGGTTAAGCCAAAGGTATATCAGGCTGGTGACTTGGTAATCAAGCGTATCATATTACCACAGGGTGATCCTAGGGGCAAGTGGACTCCAACATATGAAGGACCATTTGTGGTCAAAACAGTATTCTCAGGAGGTGACATGATACTCACTACTATGGATGGTGAAGACTTCCCGCAGCCTGTAAATGCAGACATAGTTAAAAAATACTACGCATGAAAAGAGACCCGCTAGGTTGACTGGCCTAGGCAAAAATAAGGGCATCCCGGCAAACCAAAAGGGTTTGGGCAAAAATTAGGGATATATATAAAAAAATGTACACCCGGCAAGTCGAAAACCTGAAAAGGCGGCTTGGGCAAAAAAGGGTATCCCAGTGGATTGAAAACCTGAAAGGGCAATCCAGGCAAAAGTTAGGGATTAAAGCGTATGACTATGTCTCGTTTGGATCACCCATGAAACTGCAACCAGTTGTGATACTTACTCAAGGTCGAACAGATAAAGCTCAATTCAATCATTTATGTCTCAACAGCAGAAGATGAGATACTTGAAGATAATGGCAATAGTAGAATTGAAACTCAATAGGATTATTTCCCCACATAGCTGATTCTCTTTGTTTTGTAAAATTTTATGACAAAATCCTCTTACTAGGGTTTATGTCTCCTTGTACAAACTTACCCGTGTATGGGTCACTTTTTGATATAAATAAATTCCATCTTTTGAATCCAGATTTACTTTTACCCTATTTACATAAGCGAAACGTCCATTGGTTGTGTTTGAATGTATGTATGTTTTTGAATATGATTGATGTTTACCAAAAATGCATGAATGCTTAATATGATTGATGTTTACCAGAAATGCATGAAAATGCAGTAATAGTATTTACTAAGGACGAACGAGGGAAGGATTTCAACGAAGCTTCGCCGGTTCATCTCTACAAAACAGCTACAAACCCTCAGTAGGACAAATCCATCTTCATAAAGTCACATCTCCCCTAGGAATTTATATCCATCTCTTTTATCCTCATACGGATATTCGGGAATTTACTTTCCAATAAGAGTACGACGAACAAGGACGGAGGTTATATCTACCCTACTATCAAACGAAGACGAAGGTTATGTATACTTTACTATCCCTAGCAGACGGGAGGTTATCTATACCTTACTATCCCCAGCATACGGGAGGTTATCTATACCTTGTTATCCCCATCAGACGGAAGGTTATGTATAATATATTATCAAACAAGACGGGAACGAGTTCCTCATATTCTTCAACGAATCGGGATTTATTTTCCCTGGCCCGCAGTTGTTATACGAAGATATCCAGACGTCTCAGGCAGTATCATATCATACATACATCATTTACATCATACCATAACATACATATCCATAGATACATAGTACATTATTTAAGTACATCATGTTATACATGCATACATAATGCATAAACTAATATTATCATACATAATGCTACCTTGTTTCCAGGTTAATTCTCCAGCAAACAGACTTGTGATTATCAGGATTGCTTCATCCTCCTGAAAGTATCATCCATCAGGACTGCTTCATCCTCCTGAAAAACTTCTAGTACACCAGGATTGCTTCATCCTCCTGAAAGATTATTATTACCTCAGGACTGCTTTATCCTCCTGAAAGCATATTATCAATATCTCAGGACTGCTTTATCCTCCTGAAAGCTTATTATTGCCTCAGGACTGCTTTATCCTCCTGAAAACTATCATTATACCTTCATATTTTGGACTGCTTTATCCTCCAAGAATTGTATCTGAAGAAC
This sequence comes from Lathyrus aphaca, assembly GCA_963966055.1. Lineage (NCBI taxonomy): Eukaryota > Viridiplantae > Streptophyta > Magnoliopsida > Fabales > Fabaceae > Lathyrus > Lathyrus aphaca. Next base: position 543,142,764 of record OZ014522.1, read on the forward strand.
TTTTCTCCATGTGGCATCTTTAAACCCACTCAAGCATATTTAACTAGTCACCTGTATCACTCTATGCACTGGTGAGTGCAAATTTTTGGGCTTTTGTGTTCAATCCTCTTCAACCTTCCAGGTCACGACTGGCAAATATACCAATCTAACCCCTCAGGTTTCAGAAAATTGAACAGGGGCAGCTGTTGCACCCCAAAATTTTCCCTCACAATACAAGACTTTGTGTGCTAAGAAGGTTCACAAGGTTCACAAGATTCACAACATTTACAAGACCTTTCATGAGGTTCATGAAGTCTACAAGTCACTTTATGAGGTTCACAAGGTTCATAAGATTCACAATGCTTACAAGACCTTTCATGAGGTTCATGAAGTCTACAAGATACTTTATGAGGTTCACAAGGTTCACAAGGTTCACAATACCTTTCATGAGATTCACAAGACATTTTATGATGGTTCACAAGGTTCACAAAGTTCACAATTGGTCAGAAGAGTTGACAATTCCCTCAGACAATGCACCTCCTAAGCAGTGTATCCAAAACTAGGGTTTTGACTTTAATCAGGCTAAATGGACTACCAAGACTTAAAGTGAGCTTCATAACATCTTATATGTGTGTAAGAACCCCCATGACAAGTTTCAAGACTTTTCTCAGAAGATTGCTCAGTCAAATGATCAGATAAGTCAAAATCAGTTTAAGTAGTTAAAAAGTCAAACTGAGGTCAACTGGGGTCAAACCAAAGTCAAACTTCATGATTTTTTGCCAACATCAAGTATATAAAGTAAAATTCATCATTTGATCAAGGGTTGATCATGATTCATCAAGGAGATTTCAGATCATCAAGAATCAGGAGTTTCTAAATTAGGGTTTCCTCAGTAAAAGTCAACTGAACTTTGACCAGCCATAACTTTCACATACTTCATCACCAAGTCTCCACTCAAAGCTCATTTTGAAGTAAATTGAATTCTCTACAACTTTGTGTCTCAAAAGCCAAGCCCAAAAATGCTTCATTTGGAAGGTATGAGCTAAGACATTATAGGTCCTTTTGAAAGTCAACAAAAAGTCAACAGCTTCAAAAGGGCATAACTTGAGAATGGTAAATGATATGGACATGAAACCAGTGGGGTTGGTTATAGGACTCTTCAAGATTTCCAAAATGTCCAAGAACACCCTCATAGCATTAAAATTGAAGGATGTGTGCCCTTGCAAAGTTGGGAAATTTTTGGGAGGTTTATGAAGAAAATAGGGTCTTAAAACCAAATTCTTCCAAATGGGCTGAACTTTTTGTGACCCAAGGTGTTCCATGACATCATGCACGAAATTTATTTAATATTTTCATAATTTTATTTTATTTATTATGATTTTTTATATTAAAAATCATTTTAAATTCAAATAAAATATAAAATATGAAGATTTAAAATATATTTTGATTCTAGAAAGTCATAAACCTTGATTGAATTAGATTGATATGAAAATTATGATGATTGTCTTAAAATAGCAATGTTATATCAAAAAATATTTGAATTTTAAGACATTATCTTTTTCAATCTTCAATGATCAAAAAGTCCAAAGAATGATCACATATTTTGACCTAATTCCATCCACTATAAGTACATAAACATATCACAAGCATAGGGGACGAAAATTGGAGCCTCCAAAGGTAAGAACAAAGTTTCAAAATTCATCCTAAGAACACAAATTCGGTTTGATACCTAGAGCTACTTTCAAGACAAACCAAAGGTTGCAACTTGTTCCTTGGAGTTCATAGATCAATTCTGGATAATAACATTGTCCATTCATGCCCTAATTCGCACAAACCGAATGCATCCCTTTCATATTCTAAGTTTTTTCGATTTGATTGATTTATGCTTTGATATTGAAAACTAATTATAGATTTGTGTTTTTTGTGATGTTTAGAAGCTTTTTGAATTGATTAATTCAGTTATTGTGGACTGTATCGAATTTTGCCATTGCTAGGGTTTGGAGTTTCAAAACGGGAACCAAGCATTTAGGACCTTAAAACAAATTCTAAGACCATGGCTGTGACGTATGAACCTTGTACAATTGATCTGGGTTACTAATTTTTGTTATTATGATGGTTTGCATGATGGTTCAAAAAACGTAGGTTTCTGGTTTTGGAAATTCGCAGGAAATTTCGTATGTGATTTCGCAAGTGTTTTCGCAGGTCTTGAGGAAGAAGAAGACCCTTGGCGCGAAATTCTGATTTGAATAACACGTTTATTTTATTATGAATTGTTTTCTATTATATTTCAATTATGTAGCAATGGCTCAGATGGCAAGCATGCGCGTGAATGGAAGTCAAGACAAGGGTTCGAATCCCACCTCCAACATTTTTTTTGCTTTATTTCCCTTATGTTTTCCAGGCTTAAAATATAATCATCAATACTCATTCCATGTTCACCAAGCGCATGCTGGCCTGGTGGTTGTGGAGGCAGGACTCAAAGATTGAAGCCTAGGGCCTGGGTTCGAATCCCAGCCCCAGGTAAGTCCCTTTTTCTCATTTTTTTTCTTATTTCATTTAATTTATTTATATTATATTTAATTAATGTATAAATATTGAAGTAAAAATGTTATTACTATTTTCTTATTTATAATTCAAAATCTTGTTAAAATTTAAACTTTATTAAAATTATTTAACATTTATTTTATTATATTATAAATTAATTAATTGTATTTAGATTAATTCATAAAACCTAATTATGTATATAAATCCTAATTTTCTAAAACCTAAAATATTTTGTAAAAAAAAACCTAATTAATTTTTATAAATCCTAATAATTTTCACAAATCCTAATTTTTCTTCTATTTAAAATTTAACTCTATTATAATTTTTAATTTATTGTTTAATTATGTATATATATTATATAATTTGTTTATAATTTAATTCTTGTATATAAATATGCTTAGAATAATTAGAATTCTTAACTTAATTTTTGTGAATATAATTATATGATTATTCAATTATAATTAATCCTATTTTCATAATATATATATATATATATATTCCATTATTTGTTCATAATTCTTGCATGTAAATAATTTTTAATATATGTTTAAAAAATAATAAAAACTTGTTAATCTAATATAATTTATTTTCATAATATGTTTATAATTAACCTAATTTTTATAGCATTTAAAACTTTATGATAATTAATTGGTTATATTTTCTTCTTAATCTTAAATAATAATTGTTCATAAAAATTTGATCTTTTAATTATTATGCTAATATTCTTATTTATTTTATCATTAATGCTATTTATTTTCATATCTATTTTATTATTACTAACCCCATTTAGATATATTGTGATTTATTATTATCATTATTACTAACCCCATTGTGATTTATTATTATTATTATTATTATTATTTCACTAACCCAATTATTATTATTATTATTTATTTTTGCTTATTTTGCTTTAATTATTATTATCATGTAATTGTTCCTTTGATGTAATATTTAGTAGTAATGTTTAAATATTTATTTTATGTCATGGTTAGTAAAAATGGGGAGTGTAAACATGTATGTTATTTAAAAATAATTTAGATCACTTAATTTAAAAGATAAATATTTAAAGTTGAACACTCACACACGTAAGTCGATCTTTGATCGTCATCTCACTTTCTAGGGATACCTCTCATGTTGCCTAATCAAAAAGGTCAATAGGGTGTATAAAGCAAAAGTCCCTCAAAATAAAGTCATCTAGTCCCTTAACAGATAAAAGATCAAGTCCCTTTCGAATGTTGCCTTCGTAATGATCTTGTCCCTTTCGAATAAAGATGATAGTCCCTTCAAAATTGCTTATACACCCCACAGTTGCCTACATAAACAGATGTCCCTTCACTTGTCCCTCACATCCAAGGTAATGACTACCTATTCCTTAATAATAGGGATAGTCTTACCATTTAAAGGATCCAAGAACAGAAAAGACTTAAACTTAGGGTAGGTTCCTCATAGTTACTTGCTCACTCTTCAAAACTTTTCAAACACTTCACACCTTTCAAACAAATTTTCAAACACAGGTTTTTTACGCATCCGTACATGGATCATTATCAAACTCTTATGAAAATTTTTATCCACACACTTCACATTTTCAAAAACAATTCAAAGTGAGCTAAGTAACTAAGAGCCCATGGATAACCATGGATGTAAAGGGTGCTAACACCTTCCCTTTACATAACCTACCCCCCGGACCCAAAAATCTTTTAAAAGGTCTTTCCTGTTCTTTTATGCCCTTCCTTTGGATAAAATAAAAGTCGGTGGCGACTCTTGCTATCCGCAACATAACTAAAGTCAGTTCTCCCACCGTGTTACACTATGCTGTTGGAGCCGTTCTAGGCCAGAGAAAAGATAAAAAGTTACACGTAATCTATTATGCCAGTAGAACCCTAGACGCTGCTCAGCTCAACTACGCAACAATCGAAAAGGAGCTCCTAGCTGTAGTTTTCGCCATAGACAAATTTAGATCTTATCTAGTAGGAGCCAAAATTATAGTTTACACCGACCATGCTGCCATTCGTTACTTACTAAGTAAAAAGGATGTCAAACCTAGGTTACTTCGATGGATTCTATTACTGCAAGAGTTTGATTTAGATATCCGTGATAAGAAAGGCACAGATAATGTAGTAGCTGATCACCTTTCTAGGCTAGAATACCTGAAACCTGACTCAGTACCCATAAATGACGATTTTGCCTATGATAGACTGATAGCCCAACTAGAAACTATTGAAGATGATAACCCAGACCCACATGAGCATTCTCATAAATCCTTAGCTATAAGTAATGTACCTTGGTATGTAGACTTTGTTAATTACCTAGCCGTTGACATCATACCCCCTGATCTAAACTACCACCGAAAGAAGAAGTTCTACAGTGATGTGAGAAACTTCTATTGGGACGAACCATTTCTTTTCAAGAGAGGTAAAGATGGCATTTTTCGTCATTGTGTTCCAGAAGAAGAGGTACATAATATAATTGAGCATTGTCACTCCGCACCCTATGGTGGACATGCGAGCACATCTAAGACCTACGCAAAGATTCTTCAAGCTGGCCTATTCTGGCCTACTATGTGGCGTGATGTCCATGCTTTCATTGTCAAGTGTGACAGATGCCAACGCACAGGAAATATTTCAAGACGTAATGAAATGCCTCTAAGAAATATCCAAGAAGTAGAACTCTTCGACGTATGGGGTATAGACTTTATAGGACCGTTCTCACCATCTTTAGGAAATCAGTACATCTTAGTAGCTGCTGACTACGTGTCTAAATGGATTGAAGCTATCGCCGCACCCACAAACGACACCAGAGTAGTCATCAAATTATTCAAAAATTATATATTTCCCAGGTTTGGAACCCCCCGTTTAGTCATAAGTGATGGAAGATCACACTTCATATCGAGAATATTTGATAAACTTTTAAGCAAGTATGGAGTTAAGCATAGAGTAGCAACACCATACCACCCGCAGACCAATGGACAAGTGGAAGTATCTAATAGGGAGATCAAACAAATTCTTGAGAAGACTGTCTCTGTATCTAGAAAAGATTGGTCATAGAAACTTCAAGAGGCATTATAGGCCTATAGAACCGCTTTCAAAACTCCTATAGGAACAACCCCTTATCAACTGGTCTATGGAAAATCATGTCACTTACCTTTTGAATTGGAGGAAAAGGCATATTGGGCCATCAAAACTTTGACTTTGGATTACTTGACTGCTGGTGAGAAGCGTATCCTTGATATCCACAAATTAGAAGAGCTCAGACAATCTGCCTGCGAAAATGCCATCATATACAAAGAAAGAACAAAATCTTGGCATGACAAAAGAATCATAAGAAAAGACTTCAAAATAGGCGATCCTGTTCTCTTGTTCGATTCTAGGTTACGACTTTTTCCAGGGAAGCTTCGTTCGAGATGGACTGACCCTTTCGAAGTATCTAAGATTCTAAGATCTGGTGCTATTGAAATCAAGAACCAAACATGTAAACCGTTCATCGTCAATGGAAAGAGGTTGAAGCCCTACGAAGGAGGTGACATCCCAACAACATACACCTGCCATACTCTGAGTGATCCACCATATCCTTCAAATGATGTATAAAAACCGGTCGTCGAGCTAATGACGTTAAACAAGCGTTGCATGGGAGGCAACCCATGGTTTTCTTATTTACATACTTTTTATTTATTTTTACTTTATTTTAATTTAATTTGTTTACTTTATTATTATGTCAGGACTAACGATTGAATGTTTTATGTGATTTCAGGACTTGTTTGCTAACCTTGTGCAGAATGCAGAACCCCGATGACATGCACGTGGCCTTTAGAGATGATGCACAGAGAGAGCGTTACTATGTCCACATGAGACGCCCTATGGCTCCTACCAGGTACCCAGACCAAGATTTCATGGATGCCTTGGGGATAGAGCCAAGCGTCAGATTCTTATGCCATCAACTCCAGTGGGACCAGTTTGACGATAGGAACAACACTTTGTTGCACCCCAAAATTTGCCCTCCACAAGACAAGACATTGTGTACTAAAAGGTTCATAAGGTTCACAATTTTCACAAGACATCTCATGAGGTTCACAAGGTTCACATGATTCACAATTAGTCAGAAAGTTTGGCAATTCCCTCAAACAATGCATCCTCCTAAGCAAGGCATCCTAAACTAGGGTTTTGACTTTCATCAGGATAAATGGACTTCCAAGACTTCAAGTGAGCTTCATAACATCCTATATGTGTTCAATAATCCCCATATCAAGTTTCAAGACTTTCCCAAAGGATTTGCTCAGTCAGATGATCAGATAGGTTAGAATCAGTCAAAGCAGTTGAAAAGTCAAACTGAGGTTAACTGTGGTCAAACCAAAGTCAAACTTCATGATTTTTTGCCAACATCAAGTATATGAAGTAAAATTCATAATTTGATCAAGGGTTGATCATGATTCATCAAGGAGATTTCAGATCATCAAGAATCAAGAGTTTCTAAATTAGGGTTTTCACAGGAAAAGTCAACTGAACTTTGACCAGCCATAACTTTCACATGCTTCATCAAAAATTTTCCATCCAAAGCTCATTTTGAAGGAAATTGAATTCTCTACAACTTTGTGTCTCACAAGCCAAGCCCAAAAATGCTTCATTTGGAAGGTATGAGCTAAGACATTATAGGTCCTTTTAAAAGTCAACAAAAAGTCAACAACTTCCAAAGAGCATAACTTGAGAATGGTAAAAGATATGGACATGAGACCAAAGAGGTTGGTTATAGGACTCTTTAAGCTTTCCAAAATGTCCAATAACACCTTCATAGCATTAAAATTTAAGGATTTGTGCCCTTGCAAAGTTGGGAAATTTTGGAGAAATTTATGAAGCAAATAAGGCCTTAAAACCAATTTTTGCTAAATGAGCCCACCAAATTGCCATCCAAACTTTACAAACTCATCAAGCACGACCCAACCCACTCATTTTCTGATTTTTTATTTTTTATTTCATATTTATTTGAATTTTATTCATTAAAATATAAATTAAATTGAAATAAAATATAAAAATCATATATTTGAAAAGGATTTGGTTTCTAGAAGGTCTTAAGACTTATTTAGACTTGATTGATACAAAAATAATGGAGATCATACCAAAATAGCAAGGCTAGATAAAGAATATTCAAAATTTAAGATCACATTTTTTCAATCTTAAAAAGTCCAAAAGTCCACAAATGTGTTAAAGTTTTTGACCTAAATTCATTAAGTGGTATATATACAACATGAAGCTCAACCCTATTCACGAATTCAGAGCCTCAAGGATAAGTTTTGCATTTTAAAAATTCATCAAAAATTTGAAATTCGGATTCTAATATTGTGTGGTTTTTCAGGTGAATTAAGGACACCAATCTATTCCTTGAACATCACTGATCATGTAGCAATAGCCATATACATCTCAAACCCCAAGAATTGATGAACCCGAATCAAGTTTTCACGTTTTTTTTATTTTTTCGTTCATAATCATTTACATGTTATTAATGGATTTTGTTTATTGATTTGTGTTCAATGAAGGTTTGTGATGAATTCTGGGCAGTTTAATTGAAGAAACCATGACCGAATCGTATAGTGCCATTCTAGGGTTCATGACCTTCAAATTAGGGTTTAATGATTCAGTGAATATAAATGAATTATGAAACCGTAGATCAATTGCAAATGATGTCTGGATCATATTTATGTATTCAATTTGACAAAATTTTACGTGAATGATGATGTTTGAATTTCGTAGGGTTACCTGCCATTTAAAATTTCGCAGGAAAATTGGTTACAAATTTCGCAGGAAAATTCGCAAGTCTGGAGGTTGAAGATGAAGTGATCTGGAGCGAAAATATAATTTGAAATTGGACTTATTTTATTATTAATTCGTTTGCGTTATATTTCATAAACGCTGCAGTGGCTCAGCTGGTAAACGCAGGCGCGTATGGAGAACAGGGCAGGGGTTCGAATCCCAGCTTCACCATTTTTTTGCTTTATTTCCTTTGTATTTCCAGGCTTAATATATGAGGGTTTGTGCTCATCCATTGTTCACCAGCACGCAGCTGGCCTAGTGGAAGCCATGCTGGTCCAAGGGTTGTGAGGCCTAGGGCGTGGGTTCAATCCCTGCCCCAGGTAAGTTTTAATTTTTTTTTTTGTTTAATTATTTTGCTTAGTTATTTTATTTCTAATTAGTTATAATCATGTTTAATATATATTTAAAAAATTATAGGTAAATAATATGTAAATATTTCATATTTTCTAAAAAAACCTCTAAATTATTTTCTAAACTCTTAATCCTAGTTTTTTTTATTTATTTATTTATTTATTTATTTAAATTAAAATATGTATATATTTATTTAATAATCAAATTAATAATGTAAATTAAATTATAAACCCTAGTTTTATTTTCTAAAAAATTCTAACCCTAATTTCTAAAAACCCTAATTTTTTTTTAAAAACCCTAATTTATTACCTTAATTATTTTGTTTAAATATTAAACTTAATAATTTTTTTCTAATGTATATAATTAACTAATTAATCATGCTTTATTTTGTAAATAAATTAGTATATGGTTTATTATTATATTTATTATTTTATTTTCATCTCAAAAATTCTTAAAATTTGTTTATTTTAATATGTTTTGTATATTTGTGCTAACATTTTCTTTCTTATAATTATTTTTATTACTAACCCTTTCCATTATTTCATTATATATTTATTAATCGTTTATATATTTATGTAACTGCAAAAGCTTTGTAATAGTCGTAGTTTATGATTGCTTTATGTTTTATAAATATTATTGCTTTGGTTAGTAAATATAGGGAGTGATAACCTATTTGCTTTAAAAGTAATTTAGATCACTAATCATAAGATAAAAATTTGAACATATACACGCACACACGTAAGTCGATCTTTGATCGCCATCTCACTCCCTAAGGTTATCCCTCATGTTGCCTAAATCAAAAGGTCAAGTAAGGTGTCTAAAAGCAAGGTCCCTTCTCCTAAAATATCATCAAGTCCCTTTACGATTATAAGATCAAGTCCCTTCGATGTTGCCTTCGTAAATGATCTTGTCCCTTTCGAATAAAAGATGATAAGTCCATTCGTATTGCTAAGACACTTTATAGTTGCCTAAACACAGATGTCCCTTCACATGTCCCTTATAACATCCAAGGTAATGACTACCTATTCCTTAATAATAGGGATAGTCTTACCATTGAAAGAACATTTAAGAACAGAAAAGATTCAATTTAGGGTAGGTTCCTCTTAAGTACTTGCTCACTTTTTTCATCAAATTACTTCATTACACTTTACATTTTAAACAATTTTCAAAACAAAGTCTTTATATATATCCATACAAGGATCATTATAAAGTACTTAAGAAAAATTTTAATCACACACTACACTTCTCAAAACAATTTTAAGTGAGCTAAGTAACTAAGAGCCCATGGATAACCATGGATGTAAAGGGTGCTAACACCTTCCCTTTACATAACCTACCCCCCGAACTCAAAAATATTATAAGGTCTTTCTTGTTCTTTTATGCCCTTTCCTTTGGATAAAATAAAAGTCAGTGGCGGCTCTTGATATCCGCAACATAACTAAAGTCAGTTCTCCCACAGTGTTACACACTTACAGGAACTTGACTCTAGAGTTCCTCAGCTCATTTCATTATGATCCTTGGGCTGGACCCGATGGATATGTTGTTTTTAGGTTGTTCGGGATTGACTACTCCTTCTCTCACAAAGAGTTTGGTGATTTACTAGGTTTTCAGACTACTCCTGATGCTATTCCAGAGACTCCGATGGGATATTTTATGAGCAGAGAAGTGGAAAAGTTTTGGTCTAACATCTCAGGTGGAGGGAGCCAAGATCCTTCCACTCAGTTTTCTTAGGTAATCCACAACCCTGCGTTAAGGTACTTCCAGATGATTCTAGCACACTCTTTCCTCGGTTTGCCAGATACAGAGACTCTGCTAAATGAAGAGGAAATTTTCCTACTGTTTTGTGCAACTCAGTCACGCCCAGTTGCTTGTGGCAACTTCCTGTTGAAGGGCCTTGCCAGTTTCGCCAGATCATCTGTAGGCATTATACATGTTGGTGGGATTGTTACACAGATTGCTACTGCATTGGGTTTGTATCGCAAATTATTGCATCTCAGGACCTTCTGCTGCTACACCTCCCTGGATGTTGACTTTTGTCTTGACAGAGGACTGATGAGGAGGGCCTCTTTTGAGCCCAACACTTTTAGATTACTGATTGACGGCGAAGTGATACATTACTTTACATTACCAGACCCGCTGATGACCAGTGTCCATGATCCTGCTAATTGGAGTTATGCTTTAGAGGGTTATGGAGAGACCGTCGAAGAGCCGAAATCACCTCCCGCCGCTGAGTACACTCCTACACCTCTTTCTCCCCGAATCACTATTATGTCTAACAATATGTCTTTGCAGCCGCCTGATCTACAAACTCAGATTTATGAGCTCCGCAAGGAGATTACCCTGCTCAAGCAGGAAATAGCGGACTTGGAATTACAGATTCAGGTATCTGATCTCACTCATGCCTCAGAGGCCGATGCTCTATATCAAGAGATTGAAGAGCTTCGGAGGGAGATAGCTGAGATTCGTGGATCAAACCAGGAAGAGAAGCCTACCACATGATTCGTTTTACACTGACGCTATTACCCTAGTATTTAATTTCTTTTTTTTTTCATGCTTTATTTTATTTCTCGCATCTCCAGACATATCTTACATTATTGCATCTATTACATTTTCTTTTTTCATGTACTTTGAGTTTATCTTATATATTATTTTATGCACTAATCTCACTTTTTCTCTTTTCTTTTGTTTTATTTCATTTTGTTTTTGTCGAATAAAGAAAAAATATATAAAGACAAAAATATTTTCATTTTTGTCTTCATAAAAAAATATGCAAGCTTCATGCCTTAGAAGAAAGAAGAAAATGATATCCGGACCCCCGGAAGACAAAAGGTACGCGAAGCCCACATGGGGTAGCTATCCCATCTGTTGCTTTACCTTGCAGTAGATGTACTGATGTACGTAGTGAAAGGAACTGGACCTATGATCTGAATGCTCCACCTGTTTTGGGTCCACTTCCTCCTAGTATTCCTGATGGGGAGGCACATGACACTGATGAAGAATATGAACGGAGAGAACATTATCCCGTACCTCACGTGTCCCCCCATCATCCTTCACAGTCACACACCGCACCATCTTCCTCTAACCCTGTTGCAGGTGCTACTCCTGGATTCTATATCATTGAGGAGATGTGGCGTGATATGACAGCTAGAGAGGAAAGGCGAGACAACATACTCTCGACTATTTCACAACAACTGACGGACAACATGAGCTACATGGAACAATCGCGATCGGTATCGGATCGTTCCTACAGTAACGTTTTCCGCGCCTTGACCGACATCACATCAGAGCAGGACCGTCAGCAAGAAGTCAACCGCCGGCACCACCAGCTTATAGAGGCCACTCAGGGTTCCATCCTAGGTAACCTTCGAGAGGTCCAGGGTGCCCAGGCTGCCTTATCAGCACGACTTGACCGGAGGGACCAGCAGCGCATTAGATCTCGTCGTTCCAGACCATCACAGCAGGACGGCGAGGGCACCAGTGCTCCTCCGCAGTAGTTTTCCAGGTTACTCTCCTTATCTTATTTCGAAACATTTGGGACAATGTTCGATTTAAGTGTGGGAGGGGATTTTATTGCTTTCTGTTATTTCCCTTCTTAGTTATTTATTTTCTTTCGGTTATTTTCCTTTTCCTTTTTAGTTATTTAGTTTAAGTTTTTTTTAGATAATGCATGAGTCTGACGAGTCACCAGTATAGTGTATTTTTAGTACATCCTCATTTTTTCCCATTTCCTTAGCCTTACCAAAAAAAATTTAAAAAAGAAAACAATGTTGTTTCACATGTTTTTTGGGCTTTGAGACAGGTTTGGATTAGGATGTGGTGACTTAGGTCAACTTTTTGAAACATCAGTACCATTGTAGCACCATAGACCTCTTGAATATAGGAATTACTCCTAAACCCCACACTATGTCCTTTATTATCATTCAAAAAAATTGTCCTAAGTAGTTTATTCTAGCAGTCAGCTTCGGCCTAAGCATGCTCTACGTAGGTGGTCGATGAACATAAGTGAATGATCCAGTTCTAATAAAAAAGAAAAATGCAAACTCTGGGATAGGTGACCCTCAAAAAGTCATTTAAACCAAAAAAAGAGAAGAAAAAATTTTGCCACAAAAAGAAAAAACATTGCAGTCACCTATTGTTAGTTGGCACTGAACTTGGTAGGGCGGATTACGATCCGATCCCCTGCAGCTACATTTAGGCGAAATAAAAACAGGTTTACACATGCTTATGTGCCAGAAACCTTATGTTATGGATCAGAATCACTAACCAGTCACTCTACTATGAAGCATGTACGGATAACGGGCTTAATGTGATTGCGCTTGAATGAAAAGGACCCAAAAAGATGAGAAGATAGGCCTAGGTATTGTGGGATGACATGGGGTGGTTAATATAGGATTGAAAGTTTATGTTTGTGCTATTATGGTACCCTTGGTTCACTTAGTTAGTACCTGTCACTACTGTAACACCTCAAATTTGACCTATTCTTTTTAAGCATCATATCATATCATATTCATCATGAACATATCATATTCTTGGCACCTTAGCATGGAAAGATGAGGCATAACATTCTCATGACCTAGCATTAGGCATATGATCATCTGTGGAGGTTTTGAATCAATCATAAGCTATGACAAGGGGCCCAATGGGTTTGTTCAAGTCCTATGAGGGGTCTACATTGCATTCACAAGTTCAAGATCATTCACAAAAGCTCAGAAGGTTGGAAGATCATCAGGGAATTCATGCTAGGGCAAAGCTCCTATACAATGATCCCAAATTAGGGTTTGAGTTTCAAGCATGAAAACCTTATGACTTTGGCCATTTCATTTGGGCAAAGTCTCTCATATATTAAGAGGATCCTAGGGATGAAATTTGGTGAGAAAATTCCTTGTGGAAGTCAGGTATTTCTTCAGTTGCTTGTAAATGAAGTAATTGGTCAACTGTGCATTCTGAAAGTCAACTGTGAGATTTCAAAGGGTCCAACCCCATTTTTCTAGCCAAGGTATGTTCTTATAACATTAGAAGAGGTTTGTCAAGATCAAAGATCAAGAATCATGAAGTTTTGAGGTGTTTTGCAAAATTGGCATATGGTTGGTCATGGAAAATTCCATTTTTAGTAAGTTTTTGCCCTAATTTTCAAGTAAGCATAACTTGGTGAAAAAAGCTTCAAATGAACCAAAGCCAAACATGAAAGTTGAAGATTAAGGCCTCCCATTTTCAAAAAGTACAAGAGCATTTTCACAGCCCTTATGGTTAGAGAGATAAGGCCCTCGAAAATTGGTGTAAAACTAGGGCATGACATGAAATTTCAAGTTCCCACAAATGCAAAAAGTCTTGAAACTTATTCTTAAGTTGTTTTATGGGCTAAGTATGATCACAAACTTACAAAGCATTTTATAAGAAGAAATTTTCTCCAAAAATGTCACCAATTTCGTGCATGAGAAGAAACACACCACATAAGAGGCAAAATTGCAAAATCATCAAAAAAAGCATGATACACTTATGATCAAAGGTCAGGATTGATTTAAAACAACTCAAAGGGTGGATTAAGGTCAGAATGCTCACTTGAAATAGGGTTTGCACGTGTGGATGAGGAAGTCACACTTTTCATGCAAATTGGCCAATACACCTCAATCACACTCTCCATGCCACTCTTGGTGCAAAAACCCTAGTCAGGTGTGAATGCTAAGCATATAAAAGAAAATCATGCCCTAAATTTGTGTGGAGGCTGTTCCATTTTTCAGATCTACACTTTCTTGCTCAATTTCATTTCCCTTCTAAACTTTTTCCTCAAGCATTCTCTTCATAATCTATTCACATATTCTTCATCCTTGAGCTCTAAGGATCACATTGCACACACTCTTTCAAGCTGAGAGTGAAAAATCATACAAGTGCCATTCAAGAGCAAGAGCTTTCGGATTTCAAGATCCAACTTCTCCCAAGCTCCATCTTGCATTTATTTTGCAAGAGGAGGTCAAAGTGCGTGGATCTGCAGCTGTAGGAGCATTTTCTTGGAGTTTTAGAGCATCTGCAAGTCTCAGGTAAGCTCAAAATCCTTGGATCTGGAAATGAAAATAAATGTGTGCATTGTGATCTACTAGTTGTGCTGATGATTCTGCATGTTTTAATTTTAAAAATGCTTGAGAATTGAGCTTTGTATGTTGATTTAAAGTTTCATGGTGGAAACTGTTTTTCTTCGATCCGTTTGCTCCTTTGATCTATGGTGAATTTCGTGGTCATATTTGGACTCAGCGTACCTTGTTTATTTAATCTGGAGAGTTTCATTTATTTTTATTAAGTTTTGTTCATAGCTTGCATTTTCCGGTGTCGGAGCCCTAGCTCCGCTCACCGGATTCTGGGAATGCTTCATTAGGGTTTCAGTGAGGAAGATGACTCCTGATCCATTGGATCTTCTCATCTCAACGTCCCTCAGCTTGCCACCTCATAAATGAGGCCACCTCCCTTACACGTGTGTTCTAATTCTGATTTAATTATTTTTGTTTGTCACCTCACAATAATACCATGTCCCCTCACCTGATGACCAATTAAAATGATGACATTGATTAATGAGTTGACTAATCTCCTGCGTCCCTTTGATCTGATGGTCCCTGATTTTTCCAGTTTATTTGAATTTTCACCCCAATTACTATAAGTTGCACTGATAATTGGGTGGGCTTATGTTGATATCCACACCCCCTGCGTATGAGGCCCAAATAATTGAACTGAAACTCCTTGCTGGTTGCACCCCCCTGGCCATTTCATTTTTATTTCTTTTTCTTTTTATTTCATTTTAATATCAGTTTGGATTTTAATTTTTAAAAATAGTTTTAGGTCATTAAAAATTCTAAAAATATTCATGAATGTTATTTTTAGTTTTCTTTAATTTTTGACATTTTTATTTTCCATTTATTTTATTTTGACACGTGGAAATTAATTCTCCCTTTTAATTAATTCATTTTTATTCATTTGGAAGCATGCTGACTTGCCTATTTTCTATCTTGATCATCATTTTGAATTTTTGGTTGGTTCTTTTTGCTTTGGACTCATGATAGGATGTAGTTTCTTGGTGATTTTTGTTCTGATTTTTAGAATCTTGATTAATTGGTTTTGGTCCTTAACTTGTGAGTGAAGCTTCTTAACCCTAGTTCATGTTTGTATCCTCATTTGACTTGTATAGCTTCTGAATTTCTTCCTCTCCTTTTGGCATGTTGTTATGATTTGATTGAAGATCTCTTGTCCAAAGTTGTGGAATTTTTGGGTGCATACCTGATTTGATTTGAATTTTTGTTCTTGACTTGTCCCATTTTGTTTCTTTTTGATCATAAGTCCTCTCCTTAGCTTAGAAGGGCACTTGTGCCAACTTCTTCATATTTTTTAGAGTCTCTTTAGGGCCTTGATACTTCCCTGATCTTGGGTTGGGGTTTGTGTTTTGGAAATCTTGTAATTTGTTTGCCTTTTGAGTTCTTCCATTCTTATGTATATCCACCTCACTTCTTTTGCTTCTTTCTTCCCATAATGTAATTGTTTAGCTTTGTGCCCTTCTTCTCTTCATATCTCTTGCTTCTTAAGCACTTTTCTAACTTAATTAGGGTTCTGGTCTTGTGCCTTGAGGTTGTGTTTTTTTTACTTTGCTTTGTATCTTCTCAAGTTTGCTTTGCTTTGCTATGTGATTCATGTTGCTTCATGGTGATTTGTGTGCTTATTTTCTCATTCTTGTGGCTTGTATTTGCATTGGATGTGATGTGTATGACTTCACTTCTGTTTGTATGATGTTGGTATGGCATTTTGATCATTTTATATTGCCTTTATATTTGTGTTACTAACCATTTCAGGGGCTTTGGTAAGTGAGAGGTGTGGATGTGATTCCCACATCTCCAAACCTTATCTCTTCTCTTCTTATTATTATTTGTTCTAACCTTGTGATTGTTGGGCTTAGGCCTTACTTCCCCCTTCTTCTTTCTTCTCCTTCTCTTCTTCTTTCTTCCTTCTTTAGGATAATAAACCTCACTAACCTAGGATTTCCCATGCATGACAACAATTAGGATTCATTAGTCCCCCATTAGACTTTTACCTTTGTGATCCTTTTGGTTCTTCTTCTCTTCTCATCTCAAAACCCTAAAGAAGACACTTAATAAAGATTGAAGTGATACCTTGAGCAATAGCCTTATCCCATGAGACACTTGTAGTCTTCCCATCTTGGGATAGTACAAGCTTGTCTTATGATGTACATGTCTGATCAGGATATCATCTTCACCAAGAAAATCATAAAACAAACTTCTTCATTGTAAATACCAAAAACACTTAATAAGTTAATGAGTTAGTGAGCTTAAGCCCTAATATCTGGATTCAAGTTTTGGGGATCTTCTCCTTGCTTGAGTGTTCTTGTTCTATTATTCCATCTTGGAATGTAGTAGCAAGTACACATTCCATGGAAAAGAGCTTGAGTTCACTTCCTTGTGCCACACTCATAGAAAACTCATAAAAAACACTGGACAAATAATAAGCGTCTTTCCTTCGGGAATTCTTTTCTCATCTCCTTCGCTCCGTACGCGAACTTGCTCCTACTTGTCATTTTGCAAGACGGTTACGCACTCGTCGTCCGAGCCTGCAACACCTGAGCATTGACATAGGCAGTTCAAGCCTCAATACATAAGAAATCCTTTCCACCCCTAGTTAGGGGAACTACGGCGACTCTGATCCTCATTGTCCAGATGAGGTACGTAGGCAGCGGGGAAGGGCCCGTTTGAGCACAATCTTTATTTTCCCTACATTTTTTCTCTTTGTTTTCTTTCTCAGTTCTTTTTCCAGTTCCAGTTCCTTTTCTTTGCAGCAACTTTCATTTCTTCACCCTTTGAAACAGTTTCTTTGTAAGCGTGGATCCCGTCGGGTACGGCGGATGATCTGGGTGTTAATACCTTCCCAGGTCGTAACCGACTCCCGAACTCAGTCTCTTTGGTTCCCAGGACCCATGTCCTTCCTCTTCTTTTCTTATGGTTTGTGCAGCATTACCATTCCCGTTCCTTCGGGATAAAAATGCCTAGTTGGCGACTCTATTCTTTTCCGCGCCACTTTCGCGTTTGTACCAGGATGGAAATCTAGGGAGCGATAGATGGCGACTCTGTTGGGGACTTCCTAACCAGAGTATCTCTGGTTCCCCTGTGAGTCTCTCCTAGCGCTTGTTTGTTTCTGTTTCTTTGGGTGTTGGATGCTTGTTGTTGTGTGTTGTATTTTACTGTTGTTTATTTACAGTTTATTTACAACTTTATTTACAGTTTTCGGTATTTATTTTCTGCATCATATTATTACTGGACTGTCTGGACTGGATCTTCTGTTTGGTGGGCTTGGGTGATACTGTTTCTGAGAGATGAGCTCATTACCACGGCTCGAGTGCACCTTAGGACTTTGAGTGGTTCCACTTTGGCCTCATGAGATCTTGTCATGGGGATAGTAGTAAGTTTCACACCCATATTTTCGACCTTTTGGAAATGTCTTGATTTGGGGATCTTCCTCTCTCATTTCATAACCTTGACAGTTATGTGCAGCTGGGGACCGATCATTGAGAACCTTGTGGAAATATCCCTCTCTAGTGATGACAGTGGCAGACCACATTTTGTGGCAAACCCATTCGCATCCGAGGGCCCACCTGGAACTTACATAGGATGACCTTGTTTTCCCGGACTCAGCTGAGGCCTCCTTGCGTAGTATATAATGCCAAACCGATTCCCTGATCTGGTCATGTGCCATTTCTCGGAAATGGTGAAAGTATTATTGCTATTCGGCTTTGAGAGTCTGTGATGTTTGACCCGGAGCATACCAGTGAGATTGGGAGGGGTTTACAGGTTTGCAGGAACCCTTGGCCTCTACATACCCTCATTATCAATGGTCCTTGTTGTGATTTTGGTCCTATGGTTCTGGTGTTCTGGTTTTCTTGGTACTATGGTTCTGATAATTTCTATCAGAGAGGGTTGTGACTCAGAGGATCTTGGTTGCCAGTTATTCAGAGGGTCCTTATGTTCAGTGTCCAGTATCCAGATGGTCCCAGATTGATCATATGCCTGCATTGCATTTGCATTTGCATCATTCTTGCATTAACTATTTATGTTTCCATTTTTCAGGTTATTGTTCATAGTCAGCTCCCAGTTCTGGTAAATTTATCTCCAGATGGCAGAAGTCAGAAAAATTACAAGGAAAAAGAATGTTCACTATACTTTTCTTCAACCTGAAGTCAGAAGTGTTCAGAAATTAGCAGGTTTGATGAATGACCAAGTCTTGGGAAATTTCAGAAAAAGATATGGCAAGATATTGAAGTATGTGGACAAACCCATTGTAGACCAAAAGGACAGTTTGCATACCTTGCTTCAGTTTTATGATCCTCTGCTGCGGTGCTTTGTGTTTCCAGACTACATCTTGGCTCCTACCTTCGAGGAGATTTCCAGTATTTTGGGTGTTCCAGTCAGAGATACCTTGCCTTTCTATGGGTCTGAGGTGGTGCTTAAGGAAGAGGACATAGCCAAAGTCTGTCGTTTACCAGCTGCTACAGTCAAGAAGGCTCTGAAGGATAGTGAAGGCAAAGGACTCCCTTGGAGTGTGCTCATACCAGAGGCTGAGGAATATGCTAAAGAAGGTAAATGGGGGGATTTTGGTGCTTTGCTAGCTTTGATGGTGTATGGGTCTAGCTTGTTCCCAGGGGAGAAGGAATTTGTAAGCTTGTAAGTGATCTCTATCTTTGCTAAAGGAAATCCTGTGCCAACTCTGTTGGGAGATTTCTACTACAACGTTCACTACCGGAATGAGAAAGGTAGAGGTGGACCAGTGGGTTGTTGTGCTTCATTGTTTCCTGAGTGGTTTGCCAGACAATTGCCAAAAGCAGGTGCTTTCAAGGAAATGAGGGATGAGTGGAGATGGTCTAGAAGGTTGATGGGGCTAACTGCTGAGGACATAGCTTGGGGATATGACAGAGATCTGTTGGGAAAAGAGTTGCTAGTCAGTTGTGGGAGATTTGCTGGAGTGCCTTTGCTAGGAAGGAAGGGTGTGATCAGTTATCATCCAACATTAGCCAGGAAGCTATTTGGTTATCCTTTGAGAGGTCCTCCAAATATGGAAGAGTTTGCTGAGTCTTTATATTTTCCTGTGGAAGGAAACAAGGAGTTAGTTCTACAAGCATCTCAGGCTTGGGCTCACAGAGTGAGGAAGGGTAAGAAAGACTTTGGCAGAGTGGATCCTAAGACGTATCCTCCTTTTGCTACATGGTTGCAAAAACATGTTGTAACACGGTGGGAGAACTGACTTTAGTTATGTTGCGGATAGCAAGAGTCGCCACCGACTTTTATTTTATCCAAAGGAAAGGCATAAAAGAACAGGAAAGACCTTTTAAAAGATTTTTGGGCCCGGGGGTAGGTTATGTAAAGGGAAGGTGTTAGCACCCTTGACATCCATGGTTATCCATGGGCTCTTAGTTACTTAGCTCACTTTGAATTGTTTTTGAAGTTGTGAAGTGTGTGAATAGAAATTTTCATAAGAGTTTGATAATGATCCATGTACGGATGCGTAAAAAACTTGTGTTTGAAAATTGTTTGAAATTTGTGAAGTGTTTGAAAAGTTTTTGAATGGTGAGCAAGTAACTATGAGGAACCTACCCTAAAGTTTAAGTCTTTCTGTTCTTGAATCCTTTAAGTGGTAAGACTATCCCTATTATTAAGGAATAGGTAGTCATTACCTTGGATGTAAGGGACGTATGAGGGACATCTGTTTATGAAGGCAACTGTGAGGTGTATTAAGCATTTAGGAGGGACTATCATCATTATTCGAAAAGGGACTTGATCTTTAAGGCAACCATTAGGGACTTGATGATTTTTCTTTTAAGGGACTTGCTTTATACACCCCACTTGACCTTATGATTAGGCAACATTGAGGGATAGCCTTAGAAAGTGAGATGGCGATTAAAAATCGACTTATGTATGTGAGTGTTTAATTTAATTTATCTTATAATTAAAGTGATCTACATTCAATTTTTAAAATAGAATACATGTTTACACTCCCTAAATTACTAACCATAGCATAAAACTTAAATAAATTACATATTTACAAAATTACACCAAGAAGCAATTACATAATTATAATAAGCAATTAAAAATAAATAGCAAAAATAAATATAGAAGCAAAATATAAATAAATAAGTAAAAATAAATAAATAAGCAATAATAATAAGGGTTAGTAATAATAATAAAAAAAAATTAAATAGGGTTAGTGAAATAATAATAAGAAAAATAATATCAAATTTAATGGGATTAGTAATAATAATAATAATAAATCACAATATCTATAAATGGGGTTAGTAATAATAATAATAATAATAAATCACAATATCTATAAATGGGGTTAGTAATAATAATAATAATAATAATAAATCACAATAAAAATAATAAATATGAAAATAAATAGCATTAATGATAAAATAAATAAGAATATTAGCATAATAATTACAAGATCAAATTTTTATGAACAATTATTATTTAAGATTGCGAAGAAAATATAAACAATTAATTATCATAAAGTCTTAAATGCTATAAAAATTAAGTTAATTATAAACATATTATGAAAATAAATTATATTAAATTAACAAGTTTTAATTATTTTTTAAAACATATATTAAAAAAATTATTTACATACATAACTAGCTTATAAACAATTATAGAATATTTACATATTATAAAAAAAAAATTAAACATTTTAATTTTTAGATTTTATGTACAAAATTTTAAATTATAAACAATGTAGGTCATATTTACATATTATAAAAATAGGATCAATTATGATTATATTTACAAAATTTAATAAGATAGATACATGAATGAAGATATGATCATACAATTATATTTACAAATTTAAAGATTATAATAAAATTTTATTCACTAATTAAAATATAAACAGGAATTACAATTAGGTTTTTTTTAGAAAAATATTTTAGGGTTTTGAAAATAATTAGGATTTAATAATTTATAAAATTGCATTAGGGTTTTAAAAAGATATTATGATTAAATTAGAGTTTGCAAAAATAAATTAAATTTTATATACAACAAAATATAAATCTAATTATTATTATATACATGTTTTTAATTTTAAATGTATAATTATAAAAACTAAGTTTAGAATTAGAAAACATTTACATGTTATTTTTTATAAAATTATCTAAAAATACTAAACATGATTATATAACAATATAATTAACAAAACAATGAAATAATAAAAAAAAAATTGAAACTTACCTGGGGCAGGGATTGAACCCAGGATGCCTTGCTTGACAACACCCATGCCATACCACCAGGGTCCTTAGCTTCTTTCATGCGCGTACCAACCACCAGGCCACTTATCATCCTATGAAATAATATACAAACAACACAATAAATATACAAATCAAAATTCAAAAATCTGAAGCGCGCGAAGATCTTCATCTTCAACCTTGGGTTCGCAGGTTTTCCTGCGAATTTATCTACAACTTTTCCTGCGATTATTCCTACCAATACAACCTGCGAACATCAAACACTATTCAAACAACACAATTTTATCAAATTAAAAACATCTTTAACTTCCTTGCAACCTGTACAATCCAATCATGTCAACCAAATTCATTTATATTGTGTAAATTGAAGAACCCTAATTTAGAGCTTTAAACCCTAAACATGGTATACTCATGATTCGGCCATAACTCTTCACCAAACTATCCAGACTTCATCTATAGCCAATAACAAACATCAATATATCATTAAAATTCATTATCAATAAGTAAATATGATGATTCGGAAAAAAATATATGAAGCACATGGATGATTCGGTTCATGCATTATGGAGTGTTTTGGATGCAAATAAGTGTTGGTTTCCACTCAATGAGGTCCAAGGATCATGGCTGTGTTCTCAAATTACCTTCAAATGTCATGGAAGATTGAAACCGAATGTGAGTTTTTGAGAGGTTTTTTGGTTTATGAAACTTACTCTTGGGAGGCAGAAATTTTTTTTTTTTTTTCAGGACAAAATTGTCTTAGATTGCTCTCTTGGGAAAATGTAAGTATCAAGACTGGATACAAATCGAGCCTAATCTTAATCTTTCATAAAAGCCGCCTATCAGCGATCTAGGGATGATTTGTTCATAAGTTCCACAGCATCGTCCAAGAACTTCCCAAGCAACTTAAGTTCCCGTCCGACAAGTTCCAAAAACTTCAAGTCAACTTCGATAGGCCAGACCTTGAGACCAAGTAGTTTAACGGGAGCAGTTTGACCAGGTACTATGCATTCAGGACCAGCTGCTTCCACTATAGCTTCATCACCCAAACCATTCCCTATAGGGTTTGGATGCTTCATGATGGAAATTGCATAGTCAGATAGAGGTGTGCGAGAAACGCGAAGAATGGGAGAGTGGTGGATTCTGGGTAATGGTTTTAGGGAAGATGATGAAGCCCTCCATGGCACATCGTCTTGGAAGTCCATTTAGCCTGATTAAAGTCAAAACCCTAGTTTCGGATGCACTGCTTAGGAGGTGCATTGTCTGAGGGAATTGTCAACTCTTCTGACCAATTGTGAATTTTGTGAACCTTGTGAACCATCATAAAATGTCTTGTGAACCTCATGGGAGGTATTGTGAACCTTGTGAACCATCATAAAATGTCTTGTGAACCTCATGGGAGGTATTGTGAACCTTGTGAACCTTGTGAACCTCATAAAGTGACTTGTAGACTTCATGAACCTCATGAAAGGTTTTGTAAGCATTGTGAATCTTGTGAACCTTGTGAACCTTCATAAAGTAACTTGTAGACTTCATGAACCTCATGAAAGGTCTTGAAAGCATTGGGAAACTTGTGAACCTTGTGAACCTTCATAAAGTGACTTGTAGACTTCATGAACCTCATGAAAGGTCTTGTAAACATTGGGAAACTTGTGAACCTTGTGAACCTTCATAAAGTGACTTGTAGACTTCATGAACCTCATGAAAGGTCTTGTAAACATTGGGAAACTGGTGAACCTTGTGAACCTTCTTAGCACACAAAATCTTGTATTGTGAGGGCAAATTTTGGGGTGCAACAGCTGCCCCTGTTCAATTTTCTGAAACCTGAGGGGTTAGATTGGTATATTTGCCAGTCGTGACCTGGAAGGTTGAAGGGGATTGAACACAAAAGCCCAAAAATTTGCACTCACCAGTGCGTAGAGTAATACAGATGGCTAGTTGAATATACTTGAGTGGGCTTAAAGATGCCACTTGGAAGAACTGGAGATGGGCTTAGAGATGCCATCTAAAGAACTGGATATGATGATAGCTTTGTGTTGATACTGGATCTCAGTACTAGGTCTTTGTATAGGCCGTCTCTGAATCATTTATGCAACATGATTTGACTTGTTGAATGGACCAGTAGAAATAAATCTTCGTGGCGATTATCTCTTCTGGAAATATCTTGGACTAGGGAGCGGACCTTTATACAGACCGTTTGCCTACTCTCCAAGGTCAAAAGAACGTCAGGATTTGTTCTTAAGAGTCAAAAGAACGTCAGGATTTGTTCTTCTGAAAAAGTCTTGAACAAGGGGTCAAAAGAGCGTCAGGATTTGCTCTTAAGGGTCAAAAGAACGTCAGGATTTGTTCTTCTGAAAAAGTCTTGGACAAGGGGCCAAAAGAGCGTCAGGATTTGCTCTTAAGGGTCAAAAGAACGTCAGGATTTGTTCTTCTGAAAAAGTCTTGAATAAGGGGCCAAAAGAGCGTCAGGATTTGCTCTTAAGGGTCAAAAGAACGTCAGGATTTGTTCTTCTGAAAAAGTCTTGGACAAGGGGCCAAAAGAGCGTCAGGATTTGCTCTTAAGGGTCAAAAGAACGTCAGGATTTGTTCTTCTGAAAAAGTCTTGAACAAGGGGTCAAAAGAGCGTCAGGATTTGCTCTTAAGGGTCAAAAGAACGTCAGGATTTGTTCTTCTGAAAAAGTCTTGAACAAGGGGCCAAAAGAGCGTCAGGATTTGCTCTTAAGGGTCAAAAGAACGTCAGGATTTGTTCTTCTGAGGAATGTCTTGAACCAGGGAATGGATCTTTTTACAGACCGTTTGCCTGCTATTCAAGGACATCTTGGGTAGTGTATGGATCACTTCTGATCTGTTGTGAATTGTTGATATAACTTTATTTGCATATAACCTTCCTGCAAGGAGAATGTTAGTTTATGTTATATGTATGCATGCATAGTATGATGCACCTAAGTAAATGTATTATGTATTTATGGATATGTATGTTATGGTATGATGTAAATGATGTATGTATGAAATGATGCTGCCTGAAGCGTCTGGATATCTTCGTATAACAATTGCTGGCCAGGGAAAATAAATCCCGATTCGTTGTTGAAGGATATGAGGAACTTATTCCCATCTTGTTTGATAATATATTATACATAACCTCCCGTATGCTGGGGATAGCAAGGTATAGATAACCTCCCGTCTGCTAGGGATAGTAAAGTATACATAACCTTTGTCTTCGTTTGATAGTAGGGTAGATATAACCTCCCGTCTTCGTTCGTCGTACTCTTATTGGAAAGTAAATTCCCGTATATTCGTATGAGGATAAAAGAGATGGATATAAATTCCAGGGGAGATGTGACCTTATGAAGATGGATTTGTCCTACTGAGGGTTTGTAGCTGTTTTGTAAAGATGAACCAGTGAAGCTTCGTTGAAATCCTTCCCTCGTTCGTCCTTAGTAAATACTATTACTGCATTTTTATGCATTTCTGGTAAACATCAATCATATTAAGCACACATGCATTCAAACCCAACTAATGGACGTTTCGCTTATGTAAAATAGGGTAAAAGTAAATCTGGATTCAGAGGGAAAAGTAAAGCTGAACTTGAGAACAGAAACGTTTCAACTTCGAGAGTGTATAACCAATTGGATTTGGAGCTCCTGAAATTTTTAACTTTCCTGAATACCTTCCCTGAAATCCTCATAGCTGGATCTGAAGACATGATACTGACACCATCTGATACTACTGGCGTAGACAATTAATTTCCATCATGGTTTCAGCTGAGAATCCAATATCAAGGTAATACAACGAGAGGAATGTGTCTTCAAATTGTGATGGACCATATGCGCTCCGGGTATTAGATTTGAAGAGAAAGCATTGCCCCTTGGTTGAGGATGAATTATACCATGATGGAAGTATCTGAAATGAGCTACCTCGAGAGAAACAAGCAGAATGCCCCATAAGCATATGCCCCTGGCATTATGAACTTTGCAGTGTTACCCTTGGTAATTCAAATATATGAGAAAAGTTGCCTCTGGCTATTAAGCACTGTTGGATCTGGAACTGGTTGCCCTGAATGATTTGAACAGTAGCTTGGTATGCCCCCTTATTGGGAAGCAGTGACTACGCCCCTGGCATTATGAACTCTATAATGTTACCCTTGGTAACTTAGATAGTTGAGGAGATCTTCCCCTGGCTACTTAAACATAGTTGAATCCTATCCTGATTGCCCCAAATGAGTTAGACAGTATCATGGCCTGCCCCCTTGATTGGGAGATAATGACTATGCCCCTTTGTATACGTGGACTTTGATCCAGGAAGCAACTTTGTTTATTGGAAGGACTTTGGTTTATTGAACATTCATCATGTAAGTTTCTCTGTTTATCAAACACTCAGGTATATGCAAACAAATATATTCAAAATGCAATGCTTATGTCTGTCTTGATGTTTTGAAAAAAGTTATTTTAGAAAAACAATTTTTATGAAAACTGTGATATTAACTCAAGTTTTATAATAAGCCCTAAAGGAGTCAGGATACCTTTTTGTAGCAGTACGCTTTCGAACTAACCATGCTTCAGTTAGGACTTTTAAAGGATTGTAACGTGGCCTGGTTCACGGTTTAAGAAACAAAGGATAAAGGCTCAAATTTTATTTGTACCCAACCCATTCTCCATGATGTTCTTCAGTCCTATGCTCAGTTAACTTATGCATTGAGGCTCAAATGAGTTTGGAATTGTAACACTGACATTTGTGATGGTTCAGAAACTCTAAATTTATTTGAACATTCAGTCATCTTTCTTTGTTGAGGATTCATAGTGACCTCTTTTTTTCTTTTGACTTTGTTATCCCTTCTTTTTGCCTGAACTGTTTATTTCAAAGTTACAGTCAGCGGGATGTCTTAATTTTTTTACTAAGTCTCCTTCATAGGTTTTGACTTAGTGGGTTTTTCTTTTTGCTGGATATTGACTGTCAAGTTTCATGATTATAGAGAACCATCATTAGTTGTGTACAATAATTGGCATATTTGAGTTAACCGAGTAACTACCCTGCCCCGGGTTATGAATAAAGGTTTTGATTTGTGCGAGAATAAAAGCTCCTACTTCATAGGCTCAAAAGGGTTGACTAGGGATTAACTTCCTTATATCTCCACTGTTTAGGAATTGAAACAATGCCTGTACATCGTCAGCATAGTCTGTTCAAAAGCATACTGCATAAGATTATGGTATTGTTTTCGTCATCCTCCCTCTACAGGCTTATAGCTTTATCAGGAGTTAAATATCACAAAAAAGAAATATGAAGCATAGTTCAAAATATAGTGAAACGAATGGATTAATTCAAGACAAACATATGCAATGCATTAATGAAAACAAAAGTTTGACATAATAGTAAGTGTTTAAACAAAACAAAAGAAATTACAAATGAAAATTCAAATGTTCTCAAAGTCTCTTCCTCTAAACTTGTCACTCCAGTTATCTGGAAACTTTGATGCTTGATGGACGATAGAAGAACTCAACCTGGCCTTCTGGAGTAACCTCAAGTATTCCTTCATCGATTAGGTCTTGAATCTTATTCTTCAATGCCCAACAGTTATTAGTGTCATGACCAGGACAGTCGGAGTGATACATACACCTTGCCTTGGGATTATAGCGAGGAGAAGAGGTGTTAGGATTTTTAGGAGAATTTTCCAAGGAAATCAACTTCATCTCCAATAGGCATTGCAAAACTTGTGACATTGGTGTGCTGGACCGGATGAACTGTCTTCTACATTCCTTGTATAGAAGTGGATTAACCTTACCAGGCCTTCTTTCTTCCATTGAAGGATGATCAGTAGTAGCATGTCTCTTTCCTTCTCTTATCCTTACTTTCCTTTCAGCCAAGTCAGCTTGTTTCAACGGAGGTTGACTGATGATTAGATTCCCAACTCTGTTATTCCGAAACTCATTGACAAAGCTTCTTAGCTCTTCTTGCCCCTGGGCCAAACTCTGGATAAGAGCCATTTGGCCATTCATCTGGATCCTCATCTCTACCATCTCAGCTTGTAGTTGTTTCAGCTGATCTTCCTTGTTGTCCTCAGGACTCTTCTTCTTAGCCAGCAGTGTCTTCAACTCATCTTGTCCCTTGGACAAGTTTAGAATCAACTCTTGGAATCGGGCATTCTGAGCCTGGAGATCTTTGACTGTTTGTTCAAGAGCCATTGCTGAAATAAACAGCGAGAAGATAAGAACTTGTACATAAGAAACCTGTGATGCAGTGATATGATATGTAAATGCGTATGCAATGTTTTCAAGGACCGCAGGATTTAAATTCGCTTAAACAAACAAGAAAGTAAACTTTTATTAGTAATAACTTTGTTTGCCCCTTTGGCTTACAATAAAAATGAGATGAAATAAATACAATAGATGGGGTTTTAAGTCTCCCATGGGCGTTTCCTCTTGGTGTTGAGGTATGAATTGAGATTCCGCTCCTCGTGAAGTTGCTTCGTTAGTTCCAAGATTCTTTCTTGGCTTGCTTTGTAATGAGCCTCGAAAGTATCCCTTTGCTCCTTCAGCTGGATCCAGGATCTCTGTAAATCTTCCGTGTCAGTAGGCATGTCTGGGTGAAGGATGGTATAAGCAGTGTCTCCTTCAGCAACAGGTTCCATGGGAACTGGTAGGATAGCAGGATATGGCATCATGAGAGTCTGAGCACGAGATCGCACCCATCTGAGATAAGCCTCCATAGGAATAGTGTACTTAGGTTCCAATGTCTTGCTGTCAACCCTGTTTACTTTTCCCCAAGCTCGTATGAATCTCTGACAGTAACCTTGAAGATCGTTGTCGTAATCAAACACAATGCCTTGAATCAACATGTCATGTGGACCATCACTCCGAGCGTAACCAAACTGTCGTAAAGCTAGAGAGGGGTTGTAGGTGATGCCTCCTCTTATGCCCAGAAGTGGCACATTAGGAAACTCCCCACAACGGTCAATGATAGTGATATTCTCCATAGATCTAGAGCACCAATGGATATCTGAATGCGAGAGTGACATGATCCTTTTGGACCATCTGAACCCTTGCTCATTCTTCATTACTGAGCGAGGAAGGTGAGAAATAAACCACCTAGATAGCAAGGGTATGCAGCACATCAAAGTTCCTCTCGCCCTCGTAGTACGGGTATGAAGAGAATGTAGGATGTCTCCAAGTAATGTAGGCACTGGATTGTGAGTCAGAAATATGTTGATGGCGTGAACATCTATGAACTGATCTGGATTGGGGAACAATACTAAGCCATAAATCAATAAGGCTAAGATCTCCTCAAAAGCATCATAGCTCATAGCCTTCAATAACACTTGAGCCTTCTCTATCAACACCTTAGAAAGAATACCCTTAACTTCACTCCTCGTTTCTAGGACAATGTCTGATTTCTTCAAATGTAGAGCTGCAACAATGACTTAAGGTTTAGGCTCCTTTTCCAAGCCTGTGAAGGGTTTCTGATCAAGAATAGGTATACCCAGAAACTTGGAGAACTCTTCCATTGTAGGAACCAGCTGATAGTCGGGGAATGTGAAACAATGATGTTTAGGGTCAAAGAACTGAAACAGAACACTCATCATGTCTTCATTGAACCCTGAAGTGACTAGATCCAGTAGGTGACCATGTCTCTTGATGAACTGGGAATGATCAGACACTTGAGCAACCAACTCTTTAAGCTTAGCAGGTATGCCCACAAAGTTGATCCTGATGGTGTTTCTACGAGCAGAAGCCATGACCTTTAACAAAGAAACAAAGATAAATCCTTTGGTCCTTGAAATGGTTAGGGAAAATGCTATGCTTATGATGCATGATGATGTCATGATGTTATGCTCAATCACAAACATGTGGCACACACAAGCAAGTCACACAATAGCCCTAGGTTTAAAGGCTTGCATGAGGTTCAAAGGTAAGTACCCTCCCCTGAAGTTAGTTGGTTCATCCTGTCCTATGAAAGTAACCAGGTTCTAAGGGATCTCAATATCATTGATCCTTCACAAGGGTGGTTGTTCAGTAGGCAACTTACTTGCCAAACAAAACCCTCCAAGTTTAAGATCTCAATGAGCGTAGTATCGAGTGTCAACCAACTTCAGTCTGCACCAAAGCCGGTTACCTCACTACCTTCTAAAGGCCAAGATGGGATAACTAGGGTTCTAAAAGTTAGTTAGTGCATTGACAACATATGGCAGCCTCATATTATCCTCAACTTGACTTAAGGAACATAAGCACCCACCAAGAAGTCACACTAACTATGGCCACCAGATCAACCATATCGATATATGTCGTACAGTTTCCTTGGTCTATTGCCATTTACCTAAGGTACACTAGATCCGGGTTAGGACCTTTCACACATAAGAGCCCAACAAGTAAAGTAAAGCAAACAAGGCAAACAATTTTAAGTGATCTAATTCCTAAGGGTACCCCTCTTTTATTAAATCCCCAGCAGAGTCGCCAGTTCTGTAACACGGTGGGAGAACTGACTTTAGTTATGTTGCGGATAGCAAGAGTCGCCACCGACTTTTATTTTATCCAAAGGAAAGGCATAAAAGAACAGGAAAGACCTTTTAAAAGATTTTTGGGTCCGGGGGTAGGTTATGTAAAGGGAAGGTGTTAGCACCCTTGACATCCATGGTTATCCATGGGCTCTTAGTTACTTAGCTCACTTTGAATTGTTTTTGAAGTTGTGAAGTGTGTGAATAGAAATTTTCATAAGAGTTTGATAATGATCCATGTACGGATGCGTAAAAAACTTGTGTTTGAAAATTGTTTGAAATTTGTGAAGTGTTTGAAAAGTTTTTGAATGGTGAGCAAGTAACTATGAGGAACCTACCCTAAAGTTTAAGTCTTTCTGTTCTTGAATCCTTTAAGTGGTAAGACTATCCCTATTATTAAGGAATAGGTAGTCATTACCTTGGATGTAAGGGACATACGAGGGACATCTGTTTATGAAGGCAACTGTGAGGTGTATTAAGCATTTAGGAGGGACTATCATCATTATTCGAAAAGGGACTTGATCTTTAAGGCAACCATTAGGGACTTGATGATTTTTCTTTTAAGGGACTTGCTTTATACACCCCACTTGACCTTATGATTAGGCAACATTGAGGGATAGCCTTAGAAAGTGAGATGGCGATTAAAAATCGACTTATGTATGTGAGTGTTTAATTTAATTTATCTTATAATTAAAGTGATCTACATTCAATTTTTAAAATAGAATACATGTTTACACTCCCTAAATTACTAACCATAGCATAAAACTTAAATAAATTACATATTTACAAAATTACACCAAGAAGCAATTACATAATTATAATAAGCAATTAAAAATAAATAGCAAAAATAAATATAGAAGCAAAATATAAATAAATAAGTAAAAATAAATAAATAAGCAATAATAATAAGGGTTAGTAATAATAATAATAAAAAAATTAAATAGGGTTAGTGAAATAATAATAAGAAAAATAATATCAAATTTAATGGGATTAGTAATAATAATAATAATAAATCACAATATCTATAAATGGGGTTAGTAATAATAATAATAATAATAAATCACAATATCTATAAATGGGGTTAGTAATAATAATAATAATAATAATAATAATAATAATAAATCACAATAATAATAATAAATATGAAAATAAATAGCATTAATGATAAAATAAATAAGAATATTAGCATAATAATTACAAGATCAAATTTTTATGAACAATTATTATTTAAGATTGCGAAGAAAATATAAACAATTAATTATCATAAAGTCTTAAATGCTATAAAAATTAAGTTAATTATAAACATATTATGAAAATAAATTATATTAAATTAACAAGTTTTAATTATTTTTTAAAACATATATTAAAAAAATTATTTACATACATAACTAGATTATAAACAATTATAGAATATTTACATATTATAAAAAAAAAATTAAACATTTTAATTTTTAGATTTTATGTATAAAATTTTAAATTATAAACAATGTAGGTCATATTTACATATTATAAAAATAGGATCAATTATGATTATATTTACAAAATTTAATAAGATAGATACATGAATGAAGATATGATCATATAATTATATTTACAAATTTAAAGATTATAATAAAATTTTATTCACTAATTAAAATATAAACAGGAATTACAATTAGGTTTTTTTTAGAAAAATATTTTAGGGTTTTGAAAATAATTAGGATTTAATAATTTATAAAATTGCATTAGGGTTTTAAAAAGATATTATGATTAAATTAGAGTTTGCAAAAATAAATTAAATTTTATATACAACAAAATATAAATCTAATTATTATTATATACATGTTTTTAATTTTAAATGTATAATTATAAAAACTAAGTTTAGAATTAGAAAACATTTACATGTTATTTTTTATAAAATTATCTAAAAATACTAAACATGATTATATAACAATATAATTAACAAAACAATGAAATAATAAAAAAAATTGAAACTTACCTGGGGCAGGGATTGAACCCAGGATGCCTTGCTTCACAACACCCATGCCATACCACCAGGGTCCTTAGCTTCTTTCATGCGCGTACCAACCACAAGGCCACTTATCATCCTATGAAATAATATACAAACAACACAATAAATATACAAATCAAAATTCAAAAATCTGAAGCGCGCGAAGATCTTCATCTTCAACCTTGGGTTCGCAGGTTTTCCTGCGAATTTATCTACAACTTTTCCTGCGATTATTCCTACCAATACAACCTGCGAACATCAAACACTATTCAAACAGCACAATTTTATCAAATTAAAAACATCTTTAACTTCCTTGCAACCTGTACAATCCAATCATGTCAACCAAATTCATTTATATTGTGTAAATTGAAGAACCCTAATTTAGAGCTTTAAACCCTAAACATGGTATACTCATGATTCGGCCATAACTCTTCACCAAACTATCCAGACTTCATCTATAGCCAATAACAAACATCAATATATCATTAAAATTCATTATCAATAAGTAAATATGATGATTCGAAAAAAAATATATGAAGCACATGGATGATTCGGTTCATGCATTATGGAGTGTTTTGGATGCAAATAAGTGTTGGTTTCCACTCAATGAGGTCCAAGGATCATGGTTGTGTTCTCAAATTACCTTCAAATGTCCTGGAAGATTGAAACCGAATGTGAGTTTTTGAGAGGTTTTTTGGTTTATGAAACTTACTCTTGGGAGGCAGAAATTTTTTTTTTTTCAGGACAAAACTGTCTTAGATTGCTCTCTTGGGAAAATGTAAGTATCAAGACTGGATACAAATCGAGCCTAATCTTAATCTTTCATAAAAGCCGCCTATCAGCGATCTAGGGATGATTTGTTCATAAGTTCCACAGCATCGTCCAAGAACTTCCCAAGCAACTTAAGTTCCCGTCCGACAGGTTCCAAAAACTTCAAGTCAACTTCGATAGGCCAGACCTTGAGACCAAGTAGTTTAACGGGAGCAGTTTGACCAGGTACTATGCATTCAGGACCAGCTGCTTCCACTATAGCTTCATCACCCAAACCATTCCCTATAGGGTTTGGATGCTTCATGATGGAAATTGCATAGTCAGATAGAGGTGTGCGAGAAACGCGAAGAATGGGAGAGTGGTGGATTCTGGGTAATGGTTTTAGGGAAGATGATGAAGCCCTCCATGGCACATCGTCTTGGAAGTCCATTTAGCCTGATTAAAGTCAAAACCCTAGTTTCGGATGCAATGCTTAGGAGGTGCATTGTCTGAGGGAATTGTCAACTCTTCTGACCAATTGTGAATTTTGTGAACCTTGTGAACCATCATAAAATGTCTTGTGAACCTCATGGGAGGTATTGTGAACCTTGTGAACCATCATAAAATGTCTTGTGAACCTCATGGGAGGTATTGTGAACCTTGTGAACCTTGTGAACCTCATAAAGTGACTTGTAGACTTCATGAACCTCATGAAAGGTTTTGTAAGCATTGTGAATCTTGTGAACCTTGTGAACCTTCATAAAGTAACTTGTAGACTTCATGAACCTCATGAAAGGTCTTGAAAGCATTGGGAAACTTGTGAACCTTGTGAACCTTCATAAAGTGACTTGTAGACTTCATGAACCTCATGAAAGGTCTTGTAAACATTGGGAAACTTGTGAACCTTGTGAACCTTCATAAAGTGACTTGTAGACTTCATGAACCTCATGAAAGGTCTTGTAAACATTGGGAAACTGGTGAACCTTGTGAACCTTCTTAGCACACAAAATCTTGTATTGTGAGGGCAAATTTTGGGGTGCAACACATGTAGAATAAGTTCTCATGCCTTTCTCAGTAGAAGCTCCACTTTACCCCAGAGAAGTGCCAAGCCAGATTACTGTTTCCCTTGAAGAGTATAAGAAATTGGAAGCTCAGCTGCATGAAGTTCGAGTGTAGAATGCTGAAATGGTTAGCCTGTACCATCTTGCCAACCGGGCCAAAAATGAAGAAGAGGGAAAGCTGCAGAAGATGCAAGCTTCCTGGGAAGCTAAAGAGAAAGACTTTGCTGGAAGGGAAGCTCACTTTCAAAGGTTAGGTCTGATGGAAGCAAAAAGAGAAGCGGAAAGCAAAAAGACTTTGAAGACTCTCAAGGAAGCTCGCCAGTCCATTGTTTGGTTGCAAGGCCAAAGAGAGGAAGAGCAAAAGATGTTTAAAGAGAAAGAAGAGTTTTTCGAGGTGCAAATGGACTTCAAGAAGGAAGAGGTGGAGCAAGTCCAATACATACGAAGGGAGAAGACTCAGCAGTTGGCACAAAGCCAGTTAGCCTTAGAGGATGCACGGAAGGAGATTGAAGAGCTCAAGCTGAGAGCAGGTGTGAAGAAGAACAGAGCAGAGGTGGCTGCAGAAGAACCTGGGTCTCTAGTTTAGTTTATTTATTTGTTCAGACTACCTACAGACTTGTTGTAGGAGTCTTGCTTTTTTCTTTTGTCTTTTAATGACTTGTAACCCTTCAAGGAATATTTTTGTTGGTGCTCTAACTTTTGGCCGGCAGTGGGTTGTCCATGATATACAGTGTTAATATGCAAATTATCATTTCTGAGTATGCGAGGCTTGTTTGTCTGATACTGTTAATATCTGAATACTCTTCAAACAGAAAGTCTGAAAGTTAATACTCAAAGTGGCTGTCTGGAGCAAGATACCAGAACTGGGGCGTACAAATGCTTAAAACTTGGGAACATGAGCAGTTACATTGCATGCATATGACGTGTTTGTTTGTTTTGCAGGTAGTGCTTCGGTTTCTAATTTTTATGTTGTTTCAGGCACTATAGCTCCCAGGAAAGTTCGAGAACAGCCGATCATACACAGATATCCCACGAGAGTCAACAGAGAGAGAGTGATGGACCAAATGCAGGCTGATTTAGATGACTTAAGATTTAGAATGGACAATTTTATGACCCTTATGGCAGGAATGGGAAGAATCAGGAACGTCTGCGTGAATTGGTTGAAAATAGTCAAGCCAGGAACAACGGTACTGCTGATGGAGGTAATCGTAACGGTGCGGGCGCCCGTCAAGTTGAAATCCATGTAACACAGCCAGGGGTTACCATAATCAATGATGGACTGAACAATGTACAGATGGACGGTCAAGACGAACAGTTTACGTTGCTGGACGAAACTGAAGGCCAGGGAGCTGAAATGAACAAGAAATTTGAAGAGATGGAAGAACAGATCAAGGTTATTCAATCTCAGAATTCTTTGGGGTTCGACATTACTGACTTGGGCTTGGTTCCAGGGGTTAGAATTCCTTACAAGTTCAAGGTCCCGACTTTCGAGAAGTACAACGGCACAGCGTGTCCAAAGACTCATCTTCAGTCCTTTGTAGGAAGGATTGTTGCCCACACTGATGATGAAAAGTTATGGATGTACTATTTCCAGGACAGCCTGGTTTGGGCCTCCTTGGAATGGTATATGAAGCTAAGTAGAGTCAAAATTAAGAGCTGGAAGGACCTGGCATAGGCTTTCGTGAGGCAATACCAATACAATTTGGACATGGCTCCAAATCGCACTCAACTGCAAAACATGTCTCAAACTGCTAAGGAGGGGTTTAAAGAATATGCTCAAAGGTGGCGTCAGCTCGCTGCCAGAGTGCAACCACCGTTGCTGGAGAATGAGATGGTTGATATGTTCATGGGGACATTGCAAGGAGTGTGTATCGAAAGATTGGCGTCTTGTTCGGCTACCAAGTTCAACGATATAGTAATTGTTGGAGAAAGGGTCGAGACTTTGTTAAAGATGGGAAAGATTCAGGATACGAGTGCAAGCAGCTTGACTGGAGTAAGAAAAGCTTTCAGCAGACCCCCGAGAAGAAGGGAAGGTGAAACCAATGTTGTGTTTGGCCACGGACGGGGCCGAGGATATAGAAGATAATATGAGCAAGTGGCAGCTGTCACTATCCCTTCCAGTCCAGTGCAGCAGGTACAACAACAACAACAACAACAACCACAACGTAACAATTATCAACAAAGACCTTATCAGCCAAGACAAGCTCGTCCGGCTAATAGGGTGCTTGAGGCAATTCCCATGACTTATACTGCATTGCTGCAGAGATTGCTAGACTTGAATTTGATACAATTAAGGACTTTGGCACCACCACCACCTGGAGAGCTTCCAGTGGGGTACGATGCAAATGCTAGACGCGCTTTCCATTCAGGGGCACCCGGGCACTCAACTGAGAAGTGCAGGGCGCTACAGCACAAGGTTCAAGATTTGATCGACTCCAAGGCGATTAACTTTGCACCACCGCCGAATGTTACTTCAAACCCTATTCTGAATCATGGAGGGGATAGAATAAATGCTGTCGATAGTGGTGAGAAGTTAAGTTTGATTCTGAGCATAGAAGAAGTGAAGACTCCGCTGTTGGTAGTGAAGGAGAGGCTGTTGAAAGGACAAGTGTTTCCGGGATGCAGTTCTGTTTGTGGAAAGTGTGTGAATTCAGTGAACGGTTGTGAAGACCTGAAGATGGGATTGCAGAATCTGATTGATGAAGGATCATTGAAGTTTGATAAAGTGGATAATGAAGTTGATGATGTGTCCACTATAACCATTTTTTATGATCCAGCTGAAATGCCTACTAGAAGAGAACCTGTGACTATTTATGCTCCTGAAGTCAGTCCTGTGACTAACACTGTTTCTGGGCCTGTTCCTTATACAGATGATAAAGTTATTCCATGGCATTACGGCTCAGATGTGTATGTGGAAGGATAGAAAGTGGAGAGTAAGTCAGCAACTATTGACCCGACTGTAGTGAACATCGGAGGGGTTGGAGGTTTTACGAGAAGTGGTCGTCTATTTGCTCCGCCAGTTCTGAGAGGAGATCCTGAGGCTGAGGCTGAGGCAAAGGCTAAAGGGAAGCAAACAGCGACTGAAGAAACGACAACTCCTGCTGCTGGACAGGGTACCTTTGAGAAGGAGGTGGAGGAATTTATGCGGATAATTAAAAAGAGGGATTATAAGGTGGTTGAACAGTTGAACTAGACGCCTTCCAAAATATCAATTTTGTCTCTGCTGATGTGTTCTCCAACACATAGAGAAGCCTTATTGAAAGTGTTGCAGATGGCTTATGTTCCTCAAGAAATAATTGTTAATCAACTGGAAGTTGTAGTGGGTAGTGTGAATGCAAGCCACGGGTTGGGCTTTACAGATAGAGACCTTACTTCAGAGGGCCGTAACCATAACAAAGCACTGCATATTACTATGGAGTGCAAGGGTGTTGTTTTGTCGCATGTCCTGGTTGACACATGCTCTTCTCTTAATGTACTTCCGAAGAAGGCATTAATGAAGTTGAATGTTGATGGTATCGTTCTACGACCCAGTGATTTGATAGTTAAAGCTTTTGATGGGACCAGAAGGTCTATATTCGGAGAAGTTGAGTTACCTGTGAAAATAGGGTCTCAAGTATTCAAGAGCACCTTCTACGTCATGGACATTCAGCCCGCGTACAGCTGCTTGCTGGGACGTCCTTGGATTCATGCTGCCGGAGCAATAACTTCCACTCTGCATCAAAAGCTAAAATACATGGTTGTTGGTCAAGTAATCACTGTGTGCAGAGAGGAAGACATCTTTGTGAGCCACTTATCAACTTTCAAATATGTGGAGATGGACGGAGAGATCCATGAAACACTGTGTCAGGCCTTCGAAGTGGTTAATGTCAGCATTTTGGCTCCAGTAGAGAAGAGCAGTGAGAAAGAAGGTACCTCCATTCACTCCTACAAGAAGGCGAAGGAAGTGGTTCAGTCAGGAAGCGCCCAAGGCTAGGGAAAATTGCTGGAATTAGAGAAGAAAGATGATAAGTTTGGTTTGGGTTATCAGCCTGGTGGGTCTAATTGGTCTCCAAGTGGTAAAGCCATTACTTTTACAAGCGCTGGGATGCTCGACCGCAACCATATCTGTGCAACTAATGAAGAAGAGGACAGTGATGGTGACTGGGACAACTGGATTCATCCGTGTGCGCCCGGAGAGGAGCTGAAGAACTGGTTTGCTGAAGACATTGTCCAAGTTACCTGGCAATCAGAGTAATTTATTTGTTTCCTTTTCTTATCATGCTGCATTGTCAAATCCTGCACTCTGCCCAAGGTGCTAGGATCCATTGTATGGGCCACCATGTTTGTATGCATTTATTTTACCATGAAATAAAGGACATTTTCAGACAAATTGTGTTCTCTTTCTTTCGTTTTAAATTTTTCACAAAAAATATAAAAAATGGCAATGTGTTTTTCCTTTTTGTTTTTGTGTTCGCGTCTCTTTTGAAACATAAACAGATTCTGAAATAAGCACATCATTTGTGCAGTGTTGATCATCCGGATTCTATTGATAACGTTCCTGTTATGACCACGCATGACTTTGACAATCCTATCTACCAAGCTGATGAAGGGGTTGAGGAAGACTGTGAACACCCTGAAGAATTGGTCAGATTGTTGAAACAAGAGGAACGAGTTATTCAGACTCACCAGGAAGAAGTTGAGATCATCAACATCGGCACTGAAGATGTGAAGAAAGAGATCAAGATTGGGGCCAGTCTGCAGGCCGAAATAAAGAAAGAGTTGATCGGTATGTGTTGCACCCCAAAATTTGCCCTCTATTTTTAACTCTAACCAATTTTTTGTTTCACATTCATTTGCATCATCTTCATAACATAACATTTTTTTTCTGTCTTAATATTAGCCGGAATAATTTCTCGGAATTTACAAACAGACTGGTCAAATTAACTTTTTAACTGTGCCTAAAATTAGTCAACGAAAAAATGTCAAGTTTAAGTTTGCAAATGTCGGTAACATTAATCTGCGGTTCACGTGGTTTAATTTGACATGCTAAAAATATTTTTACGACTAGATTTGGTCATATGTTGATCAGTCTGAGCAGTTTAAACGGTCATAATTTTTATTTCAAAATCCGATCAAACACTGTATTTTTCCGAGTCATTTCTTTTGCGCTGATTATTTTGATGTGTTCATTTTATTTTTTCGAGTACTTTGGCGCCCGACTTTTATTTTTTGAGTCTATTTATTTTTATACAGGGTCTAGAATAAATAAATAGGATTATTAGTTATTATTTTTATTTTAACTATTTTAATTATTAAATTTTATTTAGTTGGGTCTAGAATAAATAAATAGGATTATTAGTTATTATTTTTATTTTAACTATTTTAATTATTAAACTTTATTTAGTTTTAAATTACATTTTATTGGGTCTAGAATAAATAAATAAATTTGTTAGTTTTTATTTTAATTTTAACTATTTTTATTAAACTTTATGTAATTATTTATATTAAAATTTTATTGGGTTCCAAAATAAATATTTAGGCCCATTATGCTAACCCTAATTGGTTCCTATATATATATATAACTTATGTTTCTGTTGCTAAAGAAAAAAACCTCCTTTTTATTCTTTGTACTGTATATGGTATGTTTGTTTATCATTGGTTCTATCATCATGTTCTTCCTAACACACATGTCTCAAACATGTGTATTAATGTGTGTCACTTGTTTCAAACATATGTATGTGTTAACGTGTATTACTGCATTTCAAATTTATGTATATATCACCGTTTTTTTTTGTTGCTATATACATATAATAAACTCTTGATTTGTTTTATTGTATATGTTTTTTTTGGTGATAAACCATGTTA
Source organism: Lathyrus aphaca (assembly GCA_963966055.1). Classification (NCBI taxonomy): domain Eukaryota; kingdom Viridiplantae; phylum Streptophyta; class Magnoliopsida; order Fabales; family Fabaceae; genus Lathyrus; species Lathyrus aphaca. The sequence continues at coordinate 543,182,833 of OZ014522.1, forward strand.
TGGTTTATATAAGTGCGTACATCTCACTTTGTTATTTATATGGTTAAGTTATTCATGTATAGATATATAGATTTATTTTGTGACACTTTTTTTATTATTATGTTCTTAATACGAGTTTTTATATTTATTCTATATATATATTTTTTAGATTATTCGGATTGGATCGTGTCGATACGCTATTTTCACATCTGGGTGTATGATGCGTGACATTTGTGTTGATCTGATATAGTTGCGATGATCGCAATTTTGCGTTAGCAACATCTTTGTTCCTTTTTTAATTCATATCATTTTTTATGTTATTCATACACATATATTTAGATCTGCACATTTTTTTTCATAACTAACTACCCTGATTTTTTCCTAAACCTTGACGATTTTGCCTCAACCATTTTTTTATACGTTTTGTTTTATTATATAATAATTATTTTCCAGGTACATTCACATGTGCGCGCATGTGCGCGCGTGTCTTAGTGTCAAGAAGACAAAGCTGATAATTTTGAGGGCATTTTGACAAAGAAACAAGTTTATTATATAATAACTATTTTTCAGGTACATTCACATGTGCGCGCCTTCTAGTGTCAAGAAGGCAAGGCTGGTAATTTTGAGGGCATTTTGACAAAGAAACATGGGTTTTTCATTCTTTTTCCTAATTTTCTCTACTCCCTTTAATTCTCTAATTTCCTAATTAACTAACCTCTTAATTTTTTTTCTAATATAATTACTTATTTCATAAATCAATTTATAATATTAGTTATTATTTCTTTTGTTTTAAATTAATAGTTATATCTAGTTTTTTTTAAACTTCTTTGTTTACCTAAAATTAAACTTAAAATTTTTATTATCAATATTTGTTTATATATGTTTTTTAGAAAATTAACTAATTAGTTTTTTTTATATATAAACCTCAAACTTTTCATAAACCTTAATTTTTCATGTAAACCTTAAAACTTTCTCATAAACTTTAACCGTGTTATTTCCTTTAAACCATAAACCTTTCCACAAACCTTAACAAACATGTTATTATTTCTTATTTTCGCTCATGTTTATGTTATTCATACACTGTAATTGCTTCGCCCTTGTAATATTTTAAGTTTTAACTTGTAATATTTTCAGTTTTATTTTTCGCCATGTTTATTATGTAATTGTCCCAAAGCGTTGTAATAGTTAGGATTTTATTTTCTGCCATTTATTTTCTGCCATTTTATTTTTCTGCCATTTATTTTCTGCCATTTAAATTTCTGCCATTGATCCTATATTAACTGTGTGGTTTAGCAATGTAGGGCGTGAAAACCTACTAAATTAATTATTTAATATTTTTCTATAATCTTTATATTTTTTTTATAAATAAATGCTAATTATTTTTATAAACTTATTTTATTACTTATTTATAACAATAAATCTTTATTTTGTAAATACTAACTCTTTTATTATTTTGTACATATTAAATTAATTTTTTCTCTCTAAAAATTTCTCAATAACTTTTTGTCAATAATATTTTATATATTAATAGTATTTTATTATAATAGTAATAATCATATAGTGTAAATAATTAAAAGTTTTCTCAATAATCTTTAATTGTTTTTCTCTAAACTTAATTCCCTTTTTTTTCATCAATTCTAATAACTTCAAAAAAATCTAACTTGTCTAACCTAAACTTTTTCTTTTTAATTAAATATTTTAATTGTTATTTCTTTAATTTATTTTAACTTTATTATTATTATAACTACTTTATTATTATTATTATTATTGCTTTATTATTATTATTATTATTATTGCTTTATTGCTTTATTGTTATTATTACTTTATTATTTTTGCTTCATTATTATTATTATTATTGCTTATTTATTATTTTATTATATCTATTATTCTTGCTTTATAATTTATTCTTATCCGACTATTATGTATCTGCCAAAGCCTTGTAATAATTTGTAGATTTATTTTTCCGCCTTTATTTTCTTTGTAAATATTTAACTGTGTGGTTAGTAATTTAGGGAGTGCAAAACTAACTATATGTAATTGAACTTAGAAAATTATATACAAGACAAATATCTGAAAAATAACACTCACACACGTAAGTCGATCTATGATCGCCATCTGTACTTCCTAGGATATTCCTCTTGGTTGCCTTAAAATAAAATGGTCAAGTCCCTCTAATATAGGGGTGTCTTAAGCAAAGTCCCTTCGAATATAAATCATCATAGTCCCACGGTTTAAAAGATCAAGTCTCTTCGAGGTTGCCTACGGAATAGTGATCTTGTCCCTTCGAATAAATGATGATAGTCCCTATGAATTGCTAAAGACATCCTTTAAGTTGCCTTCATTGACCATACGATGACCCTACGTTTGTCCCTTAATACATCCAAGGTAATGACTACCTATTCCTTAATAATAGGGATAGTCTTACCATTTAAAGGATATTTAAGAACAGAAAAGACTTAACTTAGGGTAGGTTCTTGTTATGTACTTGCTCACTTTCCAAAAAATTTCAAAACACTTCACATTTTCAAACAAATTTTCAAAACAAAGTCTTTATATATATCCGTACATGGATCATTATAAAGTACTTAAGAAATTTTTTTATCACACACTACACTTCCCAAAACATTTTAAAGTGAGCTAAGTAACTAAGAGCCCATGGATAACCATGGATGTAAAGGGTGCTAACACCTTCCCTTTACATAACCTACCCCCGAACCCAAAAATCTTTTAAGGTCTTTCCTGTTCTTTTATGCCCTTTCCTTTTGGATAAAATAAAAGTCGGTGGCGACTCTTGCTATCCGCAACATTTAACTAAAGTCAGTTCTCCCACCGTGTTACAGAACTGGCGACTCTGCCGGGGACTTAATAAAAGAGGGGTACCCTTAGGAATTAGATCACTTTAAACTTGTTTGCTTTGTATGCTTTACTTTACTTGTTGGGTGCTCTTGTGTGTGAAAGATCCTAACCCGGATCTAGTGTACCTTAGGTAAATGGCAATAGACCAAGGAAATTGTACTGCGTATACCGATATGGTTGATCTGGTGGCCATAGTTAGTGTGACTTCTTGGTTGGTGCTTATGTTCCTTAAGTAAAGTTGAGGATAATATGAGGCTGCCATATGTTGTCAATACACTAACTAACTTTTCGAACCCTAGTTATCCCATCTTGGCCTTTAGAAAGTAGTGAGATAGCCGGCTTTGGTGAAGACTGAAGTTGGTTGATACTCGATACTACACTCATTGAGATCCTAAACTTGGAGGGTTTTGGTTGGCAAGTAAGTTGCCTACTGAACAACCACCCTTATGAAGGATCAATGATATTGAGATCCCTTAGAACCTGGTTACTTTATAGGACAGGATGAACCATCTAAACTTCAGGGGAGGGTACTTACCTTTAAACCTCATGCAAGCTTTCAAACCTAGGGCTATGGTGTGACTTGTTTGTGTGTGCCACATGTTTGTGATTGAGCATAACATCATGACATCATCATGCATCATAAGCATAGCATTTTCACTAACCATTTCAAGGACCAAAGGATTTATCTTTGTTCTTTGTTGCAGGTCATGGCTTTTGCTCGTAGGAACACTATCCGGATCCACTTTGTAGGAAACCTCCTAAGCTTAAGGAATTGGTCTCTCAAGTTTCTAAAAGCTCCCAATTCATCAAGAGGCATGGTTACCTATTGGATCTAGTCACTTCAGGGTTCAATGAAGACATGATGAGTGACCTATTTTAGTTCATTGACCCTAAACATCACTGTTTCACATTCCCCGACTATCAGCTGGTTCCTACAATGGAGGAGTTCTCCAAACTGTTGGGTATACCTATCCTTGATCAAAGACCCTTTACAGGCTTAGAAAAAGAGCCTAAACCTAAAGTCATTGTTGCAGCTCTACATTTGAAGAAGTCAGACATTGTCTTGGAAACAAGGAGTGGAGTTAAGAGTATTCTTGCTAAGGTGTTGATAGAGAAGGCTCAAGTGTTCTTAAAGGCTATGAGCTATGATGCTTTTGAGGAGATCCTAGCCTTGCTGATTTATGGCTTAGTATTGTTCCCCAATCCAGACCAGTTCATAGACGTACACGCCATCAACATATTTCTGACTCATAATCCAGTGCCTATATTACTTGGAGACATCTTACACTCTTTTCATACTGTTGCACCCCAAAATTTGCCCTCACAGTACAAGACTTTGTGTTCTAAGAATATCCACAAGGTTCACAAGTTTCTCAACATTTACAAGACCTTTCATGAGGTTCAAGAAGTCTACTAGTTATTTCTTGAAGGTTCACAAGGTTCACAAATTCCATAATGATTACAAAGCTTTCCTGAGGTTCATGAGGTCTACAAAGCCACTTCATGATGTTCACAAGGTTCACAAGCTTCACAATACCTCCCATGAGTATCACAAGACATCTTATGAAGATTCACAAGGTTCACAAAGTTCACAATGGGTCAAAGAAGTTGACAATGCCCTCAAACAATGCACCTCCTAAGCAGGGCATCCAAAACTAGGGTTTTGACTTTAATCAGGCTAAATGGACTTCCAATACCTCAAGTGAGTTTCATAACATCTTATATGTGTATAAGAACCCCCATGACAAGTTTCAAGACTTTTCTCAAAAAGTTTGCTCAGTCAGATGATCAGACAAGTCAAAATCAGTCAATGCAGTTAAAAAGTCAAACTGAGGTCAACTGTGGTCAAACCAAAGTCAAACTTCATGATTTTTTGCCAACATCAAGTATATGAAGTAAAATTCATCATTTGATCAAGGGTTGATCATGATTCATCAAGGAGATTCCAGATCATCAAGAATCAGGAGTTTCTAAATTAGGGTTTCCTTAGTAAAAGTCAACTGAACTTTGACCAGCCATAACTTTCACATACTTCATCACCAAGTCTCCATCCAAAGCTCATTTTGAAGAAAATTGAATTCTATACAATTTTGATGTTGAAAGTTAAGCCCAAAAATGCTTCATTTGAAAGATATGGTCTAAGACATTACAGGTCATTTCAAAAGTCAACAAAAAGTCAACAACTTCAAAAGGGCATAACTTGAGATTGGTAAATGATATGGACCTGAAACCAATGGGGTTGTTTAGAGGACTCTTCAAGCTTTCCAAAAAGTCCAAGAACACCCTCATACCCTTAAAATTGAGGGAGATGTGCCCTTGCAAAGTTGGGAAAATTTGTGATGGTTTATGTTGAAAATGGAGGCTTAGAAGTAATTCTTTCCAAATGGGCTTGCTAAGTTGTGATCCAATCCATCTCTTAACACTATGCACGACCCAAATCACTTAAAATCTGATTTTTATTATTTTTATTTATATTTATTTTGATTTAAATCATTAAAAATCATTTTAAATATAAATAAAATATGAAAATTAAGGATTTTATTTGGATAATGTTTCTAGAAAATCATAATTAGTGATTGAAGCTTAAAGAGAAAGAAATCATGTGATCTCTCCAAAAATAGCAAGCATTCATGAGCCAATATTTGAATTTCATGACACCATCTTTTTCAATCTTTTTGGATCCAAATCTCCACACAATGAAGACATATTTCTGACCTAATTCACTCCCATATAAGTATAGATCATAAACATAACCCTGAGAGACGAAATCCAGCAGCCACAGTGTAAGTTTCAAAACTCAAAATTCATCAAAAAAGTGAGATTCGGTTTCTTCCATACAAGAGGTTTCAAGGTAAACTAAGAACATAGACGTGTTCTTTAGACATCACTGAAGCTAAAGCATCCCTCATTTGCATCCCATATGCACTACATTGGCCAACCCGAATCCTCTTTACTCTTGAATAATTTTTTTTTCGATTCCAATGATTCCTTGCATATTATTGAAATTTGTTTATATAACTTTGTTTGTTGATGATCATAGATGGAATCTGGATGATTTGGTGAAGCTCCATGGCCTAAAGCGAAATTCACCATAGTTAGGGTTTTGACCAAGAATTGGGGTTTCGTGATTTACAAAATATAAATGATTTCTAAGATCATGGCTTGACTTGAATGGACCTTTGGAATGTGTTTATGTTTTCAATTTTGAGAAATTGTACGTTTTTGTTGTTTGTTGATGTTCATAGGTTTTGCTGGGAAAGTATTTTTCGCAGGAAAATTTGCAATAATATTCGCAGGAAAATCCTACGAATTTTGAGGAAGAAGATGACTGGCTTGGCGCGCAGTCCATATTTCAAATTTTGATTTCAAATATTATTTTCATGTTCTGTTTATTATCACAAGCACGCAGCTTGTCCCAGTGGATAGAAGCGTATGTGTATTGGCTACGGGACATGAGTTCGAGTCCTGGTTTTGGACATTGTTTTTTTTCTATTTTTTCAGGTAACCAAGAAACTTGATATATTATATTCTATTGCCACTATACTATCAGGTGGGCTCTTCCAGCCGGGTGGTAACATGCGTGTGTATATGGCTATGAGGTCCTGGGTTCAAACCATGAATCAGGCCTTTTTTATTTCTTTATTTTCCTGGATTTTGCAAGCAATCAACAAAAGGAATACTTCCTCCTCATTTATTGCCTGCGCACCAATGGCCTGGTGGTTGTTATGCTTCCTGGAAATCAAGCTGGCCTGGGTTCAAACCCCAGCCAGGTAAGTTTCCACATTTTTTTTCTTTTATTTGTTTTAAGTATTATAATATTAAAAATTAAATATATTGTGTTTCTCAATAATAAATAAATAATGATAAAATATGAATGTTTTCTTTAATTTCAAAATATATTTTCATAAATTATGTTTCTATATTTTATGTTTAATTTATAATATGTATGTATAAATTAGAATATTTTTGTATATAGCTAAATCCTATTTTTTATAAACCCTAAAAACATAAACCCTAATTTTCCAAACCTTAAAATATTTTCTAAATAAACTTTAATCAAACCTAATCTTATTTTTTCCAAATAATTTTTTATTTCTAATTCTTAATATAGTTAGTATGTACATATTATAATTTTTTGTAAATAAAATTAAACCTTATAAATACTTAATATAAAATTTTGTTTATTTAAAATGTATTTTCATCATAATATGTAAATATTTTTTCATAATCTAAATTATATGTAAATAGTTCTAAATTGAGCCTATAATATTTTAATTTTTATAATTATAATACATTAAAAAAAAAAAAACTTAATAACTTGTAAATAAAAATCATTGTTTGTTCATATTTCTTTTAAATATAATTGTTTATAATTTTGGCTAATATTATTTGTTATTATTATTACTAACTTTTTGCTTATTATTTAAATTATTTTCACTAACTTTATATTTCTACTAACCTTATTTAATTTTTCTTATTATTATTATCACTAATCCCTTTATTATTTATATTTTATTTATTGCTTATTTATATTTTATTTATTTTGCTATTTAATTATTTTGTTTAATATTTATTTATTATAATTTTGTAATTGCTTCTTGGATGTAAATTTGTAATTATTTAATTATTTTTGTTATGGTTAGTAATTAGGGAGTGCAAAAACATGTATGTTATATTAAAATAAATAATTTTAATCATAAGATAATTAAAATAAACACTCACACACACGTAAGTCGATTTTTAATCGCCGTCTCACATTTCTAAGGTTATCCCTCAAGTTGCCTACGAATAATGGTCAAGTGGGGTGTATAAAGCAAGTCCTTAAAAATAAAAATCATCAAGTCCCTCATGGTTGCCTATACGAATCGAGTCCCTTCGAAAAATGATGATAGTCCCTCCTATATGCTTAATACACCCCACAGTTGCCTTCACAAAACAGAATGTCCCTCACATGTCCCTTAACATCCAAGGTAATGACTACCTACTCCTTAATAGTAGGGATAGTCTTACCAAGGAAAGGAATAAAGAACAAGAAAGACTTTAAATTTTAGGGTAGGTACCTCTTAGTTGCTTGCTCACTCCAATTTTCAAAAAACTTAACCAATTTCAAACAAATTTTCAAACAAGTTTTTACACATCCGTACATGGATTATTACTAACTATTCTGAAAATTTTTCTATTCACACACTACACTTTCAAAAACAATTTAAAGTGAGCTAAGTAACTAAGAGCCCATGGATAACCATGGATGTAAAGGGTGCTAACACCTTCCCTTTACATAACCTACCCCCCGGACCCAAAAATATCTCTAAGGTCTTTCCTGTTCTTTTATAACCTTTCCTTATGGATAAAATAAAAGTCGGTGGCGACTCTTGCTATCCGCAACATAACTAAAGTCAGTTCTCCCACCGTGTTACAGAACTGGCGACTCTGCTGGGGATTTAAATTTAAGAGGGGTACCCTTAGGAATTAAGATCACTTTAATATTGTTTGATTTGTTTGCTTTATATTACTTGTTGGGGTGCTCTTATGTGTGAAAGGTCCTAACCCGGATCTAGTGTACCTTAGGTAAATGGCAATAGACCAAGGAAACTGTACGACGTATATCGATACGGTTGATCTGGTGGCCATAGTTAGTGCGACTTCTTGGTTGGTGCTTATGTTCCTTAAGTCAATTTGAGGATAATATGAGGCTGCCATATGCTGTCAATGCACTAACTAACTTTTAGAACCCTAGTTAACTCATCTTGGCCTTTAGAAAGTAGTGAGGTAATCGGCTTTGGTGCAGACTGAAGTTGGTTGACACTCGATACTACGCTCATTGAGATCTTAAACTTGGAGGGTTTTGGTTGGCAAGTAAGTTGCCTTCTGATCAACCACCCTTGTGAAGGATCAATGATATTGAGATCCCTTAGAACCTGGTTACTTTTGTAGGACAGGATGAACCATCTAACTTCAGGGGAGGGTACTTACCTTAAACCTCATGCAAGCCTTTAAACCTAGGGCTATGGTGTGACTTGTTTGTGTGTGCCACATGTTTGTGATTGAGCATAACATCATGACATCATCATGCATCATAAGCATATCATTTTCCCTAACCATTTCAAGGACCAAGGGATTTATCTTTGTTCTTTGTTGCAGGTCATGGCTTCTGCTCGTAGAAACACCATCAGGATCAACTTTGTAGGGATACCTCCCAAGCTTAAAGAGTTGGTTTCTCAAGTGTCTGATCATTCCCAGTTCATCAAGAGACATGGTCACCTATTGGATCTAGTCACTTCAGGGTTCAATGAAGACATGATGAGTGTTCTGTTTCAGTTCTTTGATCCTAAACATCACTGTTTCACATTCCCCGACTATCAGTTAGTCCCTACCATGGAGGAGTTCTCTAAGCTTCTGGGTATACCTGCTCTTAATCAAAGACCCTTCACAGGTCTGGAGAAGGAGCTTAAACCAGAGGTTATTGCTGCAGCTCTACATCTGAAGAAGGCTGACATTGTTCTAGAAACGAGAAGTGGAGTCAAGGGTATTCTTGCTAAGGTATTAATGGATAAAGCTCAGATGTTCTTGAAGGCCATGAGTTATGATGCTTTTGAGGAGGTCTTAGCCTTGCTGATATATGGCTTAGTATTGTTCCCCAATCCAGATCAGTTCATAGATGTTCATGCCATCAACATCTTCCTGAGTCACAATCCAGTGCCTACATTGCTTGGAGACATCCTGCATTCTCTTCACACCCGTAATACAAGGGCAAGAGGAACTTTGATGTGCTGCATACCTTTACTATCCAGGTGGTTTATTTCTCACCTTCCTCACTCAGTAATGAAGAATGAGCAAGGGTTCAGATGGTCCAAGAGGATCATGTCACTATCTCACTCAGATATCCATTGGTGCTCCAGATCTATGGAGAATGTCACCATCATTGACCGTTGTGGGGAGTTCCCTAATGTGCCACTTCTAGGCATAAGAGGAGGCATCACCTACAACCCCTCTCTAGCTTTACGACAGTTTGGTTATGCTCGGAGCGATGGTCCACATGACATGTTGATTCAGGGCATTGTGTTTGATTACGACAACGATCTTCAGGGTTACCGTCAGAGATTCATACGAGCTTGGGGAAAGGTAAACAGGATTGACAGCAAGACACTGGAGCCTAAGTACACTATTCCTATGGAGGCTTATCTCAGATGGGTACGATCTCGTGCTCAGACACTCATGATGCCATATCCTGCCGTCCTACCAGTTACCATGGAACCTGTTGCTGAAGGAGACACTGCTTATACCATCCTTCACGCAGACATGCCTACTGATAAGGAAGACTTGCAGAGATCATGGATCCAACTGAAGGAGCAAAGGGATACTTTCGAGGCTCATTACAAAGCAAGCCAAGCAAGGATCCTAGAGCTAACAAAGCAACTTCATGAGGAACGAAACCTCAACTCATACCTCAATACAAAGAGGAAACGTCCATGGGAGACTTAAAACCCCATCTTTTGTACTTATTTCATTTTCATTTTTGTAAGCCTTAAAGGCAAAACAAGTTATTACTAATAAAAAGTTACTTTCGTGTTTGTTTAAGCAAATTTAAATCCTGCGGTCTTTGAAAACATTGCATATGCATTCCCATATCATTTCACTGCATCACAGGTTTATAATTGTGCACAGGTTTCTCATCTTCTCGCTGTTTATTTCAGCAATGGCTCTTGAACAATCAGTTAAGGATCTTCAGGCACAGAATGCACAGTTCCAAGAGCTGATCTTGAACCTATCCAAGGGGCAAGATGATTTGAAGGCACTGCTGGCCAAGAAGACTAAGAAGACTAGAAGGTCTGCTGGGTTGCTCAACATGGGAAGAAGGTTCAAAGGTCCTGTCAAGACCAAGGAACAGGTTGAAGACTATGAATCTGAAGAATCTGAGCAAGAGAGAGGCAGTCTCCACAACACTATGGGGGACTCTGATTCTGAGGCTAATTACTACCATGAGCCTAATGAAGACAAATTCAAGATGCTGGTGGATAGAATGGATGCGATGGAATTACAGAAATCATCTGGGCTGGATTTTGAGGATTTGAGTTTGATATCTGGGGTTGTGATACCCATTGGTTTCAAGGTCCCTACCTTTGTTGTTTATGATGGGGTCTCTTGTCCCAAGCTGCATCTGAGGTCATATGTCAGAAGAATTCAACCCCACACTGCTGATAAGAAGTTGTGGATCCATTTCTTTCAAGAGAGTTTATCCGGAGCTCAGCTGGAGTGGTATTGTCAGTTGGAGAGTGTCAATATCAGAGACTGGAATGATCTTGCTGAAGCTTTCTATAGGCAGTACCAATACAATGCTGACTTAGCCCCCACTCGCATGCAGCTTCAGAGCATGTCTATGGGTGCCAAAGAGAGTTTTAAGGAGTATGCTCAGAAGTGGAGAGACTTAGCTGGAAGAGTTCAACCCCCTTTGACTGACAGGGAATTGGTTGATATGTTCATGTGTACGCTGAATGGTCCGTTTTACAGTCATCTCATTGGAGGCTCATCATCTGGATTCACTGAGTTGATCATGACAGGAGAGCGAGTAGAGAATGGTATCAAGAGTGGTAAGATCCAAGTGGGCACTTCTCCATCAGGTGCTGCAAAGAAGCCTCCCACTGGGAAGAAAGAATCCAATGCTGTTTATGGTCAACCTGATCGTAACAGAAGGCATCAGTCTGTTAGTGTAGTTCATATCTCAAATCCAATTCCTGCAACAACAGAGCAGCCTCAAGGCAACCAACAGAGGGCTAGAAGACAGTTCACGAAGATCAACATGTCAATGGCTCAGGCATTGCAACATTTGTTGAAGGCTGAACTTATTACCCTGAGGGAGGCTCCTCAGAATCCCAATGTTACATCTCCCAAGTACAATCCCAATGCACGATGTGCATATCATTCAAACTGTCCAGGACATGATACTAATAACTGCTGGGTCTTGAAGAACAAAATTCAAGATATGATTGATGCTGGAGAAATTGAGTTTGATCCACCAGGTACTCCAAATGTGATTACAGCTCCGCTGCCAAATCACGAGAAGACTGTCAATGCCATTGATGAAGACATTGATGAAGATCTGCATATCTATTCAGTTATGGAGTTGAACACACCATTGTCTGTTATTAAAAAGAGGTTAGTACAAGCTGGGATCTTTCCAGGTTGTCGTGAAGATTGTCTGTATTGTACCTATAAGCCAGATAGTTGCTTCATTCTGAGAGATGGAATTCAACGTCTTATGGATAAGTACACTATAGTGTTTGAAAGAAGACCAGCATCTGTAGAAAGTATGGTGGATCATCTGACTCAGAGTAAGAAGATTGAAGAGGTTGATATGGTTGACAAAGTACCGGTGAGAATCACTTCAAAGGGTCCCATCAAAATCACTCATCAGGGCCCAATCAAGATTACTGCTGAAGGTCCTGTGAAAGTTGTTGCTGAAGCCAGAGTAGCTCCTGTGGTCATTACTACTCCAGGTCCTATCCCATATACGTCTGACAAAGCTGTGCCTTGGCACTATGGGTCTGATGTTTACATCCATGGTGTTAAGCAGGAGCCTTTACCTGATATGCCTACTGACATTGATAATATTGCTGGATCTAGCAAGATCACTCGTAGTGGAAGAGTCTTCTCTCCTCCAGTTGCTTCTAAGAGTGAAGTTACTCCTGCTGCTACTTCCACCACTGATGCTCGGGGCAAAGGTCCTGTTATTGAGCCTGTATCTACTGATGTGCCAGCTGCTGATGATCTCTCTAAGCAGATGGAAGAAGTATTGAAAATCATTCGCAAGAGTGATTATGACATTGTTGATCAGTTGGGGCATACTCCCTCAAAGATTTCTATGCTCTCCCTATTATTATGTTCTGAGGCTCATGCCAAGTCCCTGATCAAGTTTCTGAAGTCTGCTCATGTGCCCAGTGCAATTTCTGTTGATCAATTTGAGAACTGTGTTGCTCACCTGACCTATGACAACGGGTTAGGATTCTCTGATGCTGATTTGACCCCTGCCAAGAGGGATCATAACAGGGCCTTGCATATTTCAATTGAATGCAGGGGCACTACCCTGTCTCATGTACTGATAGACAATGGTTCCTCTTTGAATGTGTTGCCTAAAGAAGTCCTGAACAAGCTGAGTCCTGAAGATACTGTGCTAAAGCCCAGTAATATTGTGGTAAAGGCTTTTGATGGTTCTAGAAGAGTAGTGCATGGGGAAATTGATCTTCCAATCAAAGTTGGTTCTCAGGTGTTTAATGCTACATTTTATGTGATGGATATTCGTCCTTCATACTCTTGTCTGCTTGGTCGTCCCTGGATCCATGGGGCAGGTGCTGTGACCTCTACATTGCACCAAAAGTTGAGATATCCGGTGAATGGAAAGATTGTTACTGTCTATGGAGAGGAAGAATACTTTGTCAGCCATGTCAATACCTTCAAGTATCTGGAAGTAGAAGGTGAATACATTGAGACTCCGTGTCAGTCATTTGAAGTGGTTCCCTGGGTTGGTAATGATTGTGTAGCTTCTCCTGTTGTGAAGAAAGTTCCTGTGGTCATCAGAAAACCTCCAACAATGGCAATGGCCTCCCTCAATGATGCTAGAGCTGTGGTGGATGAAGGTGGTTGTACTATTTGGGGTCAGCTTCCTGATATTCCATACAAGTCTGACAAGTTTGGTTTGGGTTTCACTGCAGAGTCCCAGAAGGTTGTTCGTCGTGCTCGTGCCGCTCGTATCACCAATCAAGGGGTTATCAATGCTGTGGGAGACTATGATGAAGACTACAATTTGGATGCATGGATTTTTCCTACTGTGGGTGCTGGACTCAATAATTGGAAAGCTGGAGATGTTATCCCTATCTCCTTTAGTCAGGAGTAAATACTATTACTGTGTTATGTTTTAAAGTTGTAATTTCTTGAACAATAAAAACTTTCAAGCCATGTGCCTTACCCGGGGCACAATGGTGTGCTTGTTACGGGCTGTCATTTCATTTGCATACTTCATTCAATAAAATCAGTGGACGTTTTGTTTTAGTAAATATTGTGTTCCTTGTCTTTCTTTTTCTTTTATTTTCGTTTTATCAGCTATGTGTTCTTACACACACCCACATCACTAAATGCAGATCCTCATTCACTCTGGATCCTGTTGATAACAGTTCTACTATTGCCAATTATGATTTCGAGAATCCGATCTATCAAACTGAAGACGGAAATGAGGACGATTGTGAAATACCTGTAGAGCTTGCTAGGTTGTTACAACAAGAAGAGAAAGCTATACAGCCACATGAAGAGCCAGTCGAAGTTGTGAATCTGGGAACTGAAGAAAACAGAAAAGAGGTCAAGATAGGGGCTGATTTAGAGGACAGTGTCAAGAACAGGTTGATTCAGATGTTACGTGACTATGTGGAGATCTTTGCTTGGTCTTATGAAGATATGCCAGGGTTGGATACAGACATTGTGGTTCACCGTTTACCAGTAAAAGAAGATTGTCGTCCAAAGAAGCAGAAGGTTCGTCGTATGCGTCCTGAAATGTCAGAAAAGATCAAGGCAGAGGTAATGAAACAGTTCAATGCAGGGTTCTTAGCAGTGACTTCTTATCCTCAGTGGGTTGCAAATGTGGTACCAGTTCCTAAGAAAGATGGTAAGGTACGTATGTGTGTGGACTACAGAGATTTGAACAAGGCTAGCCCTAAAGATGACTTTCCACTCCCTCATATTGATATTCTGGTAGACAACACTGCTCAGCATAAGGTATTCTCTTTTATGGATGGTTTCTCTGGTTACAATCAGATCAAGATGGCACCTGAAGATATGGAGAAGACAACATTTGTGACACAGTGGGGCACTTTTTGCTATAAGATGATGCCATTTGGTTTGAAGAATGCAGGGGCAACATATCAGCGTGCTATGGTGGCTTTGTTTCATGATATGATTCATCATGAGATAGAAGTATATGTGGACGATATGATAGCCAGATCTCAGAATGAAGAGCAACATCTTGATCATCTGCACAAGTTATTTGAGAGGTTGAAGAAATATAAGTTAAGATTGAATCCAAACAAGTGTACTTTTGGAGTTAGATCTGGAAAGCTCCTGGGTTTCATTGTCAGTGGAAAAGGTATTGAAGTGGATCCTGCAAAAGTGAAAGCTATACGAGAGATGCCAGCTCCCCGTACTGAGAAGGAGGTTAGAGGTTTCTTGGGACGATTGAACTACATTGCAAGATTTATTTCCCAATTAACTACCATCTGTGAGCCAATTTTCAAGTTGTTGAAGAAAGATCAGGTGATGGAATGGAATGATGAGTGCCAGACTGCCTTTGATGAAATCAAGAGATATTTGCTAGAACCACCAATTTTGATGCCACCAGTTGATGGAAGACCCTTGATTATGTACTTAACAGTGTTAGACAATTCAATGGGGTGTGTGTTGGGGCAACATGACGAGTCTGGTCGAAAAGAGCAGGCAATATACTACCTTAGCAAAAAGTTTACCGACTGTGAAACAAGATACTCACTGCTCGAGAAAACTTGCTGCGCTTTGGCATGGGCTGCTCGCCGACTAAGACAGTATATGTTGACCCATACTACCTTATTGATTTCTAAGATGGATCCAATCAAGTACATATTTGAGAAACCTGCTCTCTCCGGAAGAATTGCAAGATGGCAAATGATCTTGACAGAATATGATATACAGTATACTACTCAGAAGGCCATTAAAGGAAGTGTTGTTGCTGATCATTTGGCTCATCAAGCGGTGGATGATTATCAGTCAATGAATTTTGAGTTCCCTGATGAAGACATTATGATTATTACCAAAGAACCTGGACAATATGACGGACCTGAACAAGGATCCCGATGGACTATGGTTTTTGATGGTGCCTCTAATGCACTTGGTAATGGTGTTGGTGTTGTGATTAGTTCCCCTGAAGGTTGTCATACCCCGATTACTGCCAGACTTTGTTTCCATTGTACCAATAACATGGCTGAGTATGAGGCATGTATCTTGGGTATTAAAGCTGCTATTGATATGAAGATTCAGTTCCTTGATGTGTATGGAGATTCAGCCCTGGTAGTAAGTCAGATTAAAGGAGATTGGGATACCAAGCATGATAACCTCATTCCTTACAGAGAGCATGTGTTGTCTTTGATCCCACATTTCAAAGAGATTACCTTTGGACACATTCCACGGAGAGAAAATCAATTGGCAGATGCATTGGCCACCATGGCATCCATGTTTGAGATCAGTTGGGATGATGAAGCTCCTAAGATTACCATTGATAGATTTGAGAAGCCTGCATACTGCAATGAGATTGACACTGAAGGGGCAGAGGAGAAGCCTTGGTTCTATGAAGTAAAAAGATATCTTGAAGCTCAGGAGTTCCCTGAAGGGGCATCTGTCAAAGATAGGAAGTTTCTGAGAAGGTTTTCTGCTAAGTTCTTTCTGAGTAATGGCATTCTGTATAAGCGCAATCATGATTCAACTATGCTTCGTTGTGTGGATAAGAAGGAAGCTACAGAAATTATGGAAGAGATGCATGATGGGACCTTTGGCACTCATTCTAGTGGTCATACCATGGCAAAGAAGATTTTGAGAGCAGGTTACTATTGGTCTACCATGGAAGCTGATTGCTATCAACACTCCAGAACTTGTCACAAGTGTCAAATCTATGCTGATAAAGTTCATGTACCTCCATCACCTTTGAATGTGTTGACTGCTCCTTGGCCCTTTGCCATGTGGGGCATTGATATGATTGGTGAGATCAAACCTACTGCTTCTAATGGGCATCGTTTCATCCTGGTGGCTATTGATTATTTTACGAAGTGGGTAGAGGCAGCTTCATATGCATCTGTGACTAAGAATGTTGTGGCTCGATTCATTAAGAATAATCTCATATGTAGGTATGGCATCCCTGAAAGGATTATCACTGACAATGGCTCTAATCTGAACAACACTATGATTACTGATCTCTGCACGCAGTTCAAGATTAAACATCACAACTCTTCTCCGTATCGTCCAAAGATGAATGGGGCAGTTGAAGCTGCTAATAAGAACATTAAGAAGATTGTACAGAAGATGACTGTTACTTACAAAGACTGGCATGAGATGTTACCGTTTGCTCTTCATGGTTATCGTACCACAATACGTACTTCAACAGGGGCAACCCCATTCTCCTTAGTCTATGGTATGGAAGCGGTTCTGCCCATTGAAGTTCAGATTCCATCCTTAAGAATTATGAAGGATGCAGGCCTGGATGAAGATGAGTGGATTCAGACTCGACTGGACCAGATAAATTTGATTGATGAGAAGAGGTTAGCAGCAGTTTGTCATGGCCAGATGTATCAAAAACGGATGATCAAAGCTTTTAACAAGAAGGTTAAGCCAAAGGTATATCAGGTTGGTGACTTGGTAATCAAGCGTATCATATTACCACAGGGTGATCCTAGGGGCAAGTGGACTCCAACATATGAAGGACCATTTGTAGTCAAGACAGTGTTCTCAGGAGGAGCCATGATACTGACTACAATGGATGGTGAAGACTTCCCACAGCCTGTAAACGCAGACATAGTTAAAAAATACTACGCATGAAAAGAGACCCGCTAGGTTGACAGGCCTAGGCAAAAATAAGGGCATCCCGGCAAACCAAAAGGGTTTGGGAAAAAATTAGGGATATATATAAAAAGATGTACACCCGGCAAGTCGAAAACCTGAAAAGGCGGCTTGGGCAAAAAAGGGTATCCCGGTGGATTGAAAACCTGAAAGGGCAATCCAGGCAAAAGTTAGGGATTAAAAGCGTATGACTATGTCTCGTTTGGATCACCCAGGAAACTGCAACCATTTGTACTACTTATTCAAGCTCGAACAGATAAAGCTCAATCCAATCATTTCCGTCTCAACAGCAAGAAGATGAGATACTTGAAGGGCAATAGTAGAATTGAAACTCAATAGGATTACTTCCCACATAGCTGATACTCTTTGTTTTGTAAAAAAAAAAAATTATGACAAAATCCTCTTACTAGGGTTTATGTCTCCTTGTACAAACTTACCCGTGTATGGGTCACTTCTTGATATAAATAAATTCCATCTTTTGAATCCAGATTTACTTTTACCCTATTTACATAAGCGAAACGTCCATTGGTTGTGTTTGAATGTATGTATGCTTTTGAATATGATTGATGTTTACCAGAAATGCATGTATGTTTTTTAATATGATTGATGTTTACCAGAAATGCATGAAAATGCAGTAATAGTATTTACTAAGGACGAACGAGGGAAGGATTTCAACGAAGCTTCGCCGGTTCATCTTTACAAGACAGTTATAAAACCCTCAGTAGGACGAATCCATCTTCATAAAGTCTTATCTCCCCTGGAATTTATATCCATCTCTTTTATCCTCATACGGATATTCGGGAATTTACTTTCCAATAAGAGTACGACGAACGAAGACGGGATGTTATCTCTACCCTACCATCAAACGAAGACGAAAGTTATATATACCTTACTATCCCAGCATACGGGGGGTGATATCTATCCCTACTATCCCCAGCAGACAGAGGGTTATATATTCTTCAACAAGGAATCGTGATTTATTTTCCCGGGCCAGCGATTGTTATACGAAGATATCCAGACGCTTCCGGCAGTATCATATCATACATACATCATTTATATCATACCATAGCATATATATCCATAGACATATAGTACATTACCTAAGTGCATCATATCATACATGCATACATAAAGCATAAACTAATGTTATTATACAAATGCTACCTTATTTTCAGGTTAATTATCCAACAAACAAGCTTATGATCTTTGGGACTGCTTTATTGTAACCTCAGGGTTACTTTATCCTCCTGATGAGCTTTTTATTACTTTGGGACTGCTTTATTGTAACCTCAGGGTTACTTTATCCTCCTGATAACATCTCATGACTTCAAGACTGCTTTAGAGCTATTCATTGCTCTATCCTCCTGAAGCCATCTTATTATTTCAAGACTGCTTTAGAGCTATTGATTGCTCTATCCTCCTGAAGACATATCACATTATTACTTCAAGACTGCTTTAGAGCTATTCATTGTTCTATCCTCCTGAAGCCATCTTATTATTTCAAGACTGCTTTAGAGCTATTCATTGCTCTATCCTCCTGAAATCATTACTTCAAGACTGCTTTAGAGCTATTGATTGCTCTATCCTCCTGAAGACATATCGCATTATTATTTCAAGACTGCTTTAGAGTTATCATTGCTCTATCCTCCTGAAATCAGATTTACTACTTCAAGACTGCTTTAGGGTTATCATTATTGATTGCTCTATCCTCATGAAGACATGCTGTTACATCAATATTACTCCAGACTCCTGACAGCTCTCATTATACTGCTGAAGAACTTTCCCCTAGTGGCATCTTTAAGCCCACTCAATCATGTTCAACCAACCATCAATATCACTCTAGGCTGGTGAGTGCAAATTTTTGGGCTTTTGTGTTCAATCCCCTTCAACCTTCCAGGTTACGACTGGCAAATATACCAATCTAACCCCTCAGGTTTCAGAAAATTGAACAGGGGCAGCTGTTGCACCCCAAAATTTGCCCTCACAGTACAAGACTTTGTGTTCTAAGAAGATCCACAAGGTTCACAAGTTTCTCAACATTTACAAGACCTTTCATGAGGTTCAAGAAGTCTACAAGTTATTTCTTGAAGGTTCACAAGGTTCACAAATTCCATAATGATTACAAAGCTTTCCTGAGGTTCATGAGGTCTACAAAGCCACTTCATGAGGTTCACAAGGTTCACAAGCTTCACAATACCTCCCATGAGTATCACAAGACATCTTATGAAGATTCACAAGGTTCACAAAGTTCACAATGGGTCAAAGAAGTTGACAATGCCCTCAAACAATGCACCTCCTAAGCAGGGCATCCAAAACTAGGGTTTTGACTTTAATCAGGCTAAATGGACTTCCAATACCTCAAGTGAGTTTCATAACATCTTATATGTGTATAAGAACCCCCATGACAAGTTTCAAGACTTTTCTCAAAAAGTTTGCTCAGTCAGATGATCAGACAAGTCAAAATCAGTCAATGCAGTTAAAAAGTCAAACTGAGGTCAACTGTGGTCAAACCAAAGTCAAACTTCATGATTTTTTGCCAACATCAAGTATATGAAGTAAAATTCATCATTTGATCAAGGGTTGATCATGATTCATCAAGGAGATTCCAGATCATCAAGAATCAGGAGTTTCTAAATTAGGGTTTCCTTAGTAAAAGTCAACTGAACTTTGACCAGCCATAACTTTCACATACTTCATCACCAAGTCTCCATCCAAAGCTCATTTTGAAGAAAATTGAATTCTCTACAATTTTGATGTTGAAAGTTAAGCCCAAAAATTCTTCATTTGAAAGATATGGTCTAAGACATTATAGGTCATTTCAAAAGTCAACAAAAAGTCAACAACTTCAAAAGGGCATAACTTGAGATTGGTAAATGATATGGACCTGAAACCAATGGGGTTGTTTAGAGGACTCTTCAAGATTTCCAAAAAGTCCAAGAACACCCTCATACCCTTAAAATTGAGGGAGATGTGCCCTTGCAAAGTTGGGAAAATTTGTGATGGTTTATGTTGAAAATGGAGGCTTAGAAGTAATTCTTTCCAAATGGGCTTGCTAAGTTGTGATCCAATCCATCTCTTAACACTATGCACGACCCAAATCACTTAAAATCTGATTTTTATTATTTTTATTTCTATTTATTTTGATTTAAATCATTAAAAATCATTTTAAATATAAATAAAATATGAAAATTAAGGATTTTATTTGGATAATGTTTCTAGAAAATCATAATTAGTGATTGAAGCTTAAAGAGAAAGAAATCGTGTGATCTCTCCAAAAATAGCAAGCATTCATGAGCCAATATTTGAATTTCATGACACCATCTTTTTCAATCTTTTTGGATCCAAATCTCCACACAATGAAGACATATTTCTGACCTAATTCACTCCCATATAAGTATAGATCATAAACATAACCCTGAGAGACGAAATCCAGCAGCCACAGTGTAAGTTTCAAAACTCAAAATTCATCAAAAAAGTGAGATTCGGTTTCTTCCATACAAGAGGTTTCAAGGTAAACTAAGAACATAGACGTGTTCTTTAGACATCACTGAAGCTAAAGCATCCCTCATTTGCATCCCATATGCACTACATTGGCCAACCCGAATCCTCTTTACTCTTGAATAATTTTTTTTTCGATTCCAATGATTCCTTGCATATTATTGAAATTTGTTTATATAACTTTGTTTGTTGATGATCATAGATGGAATCTGGATGATTTGGTGAAGCTCCATGGCCTAAAGCGAAATTCACCATAGTTAGGGTTTTGACCAAGAATTGGGGTTTCGTGATTTACAAAATATAAATGATTTCTAAGATCATGGCTTGACTTGAATGGACCTTTGGAATGTGTTTATGTTTTCAATTTTGAGAAATTGTACGTTTTTGTTGTTTGTTGATGTTCATAGGTTTTGCTGGGAAAGTATTTTTCGCAGGAAAATTTGCAATAATATTCGCAGGAAAATCCTACGAATTTTGAGGAAGAAGATGACTGGCTTGGCGCGCAGTCCATATTTCAAATTTTGATTTCAAATATTATTTTCATGTTCTGTTTATTATCACAAGCACGCAGCTTGTCCCAGTGGATAGAAGCGTATGTGTATTGGCTACGGGACATGAGTTCGAGTCCTGGTTTTGGACATTGTTTTTTTTCTATTTTTTCAGGTAACCAAGAAACTTGATATATTATATTCTATTGCCACTATACTATCAGGTGGGCTCTTCCAGCCGGGTGGTAACATGCGTGTGTATATGGCTATGAGGTCCTGGGTTCAAACCATGAATCAGGCCTTTTTTATTTCTTTATTTTCCTGGATTTTGCAAGCAATCAACAAAAGGAATACTTCCTCCTCATTTATTGCCTGCGCACCAATGGCCTGGTGGTTGTTATGCTTCCTGGAAATCAAGCTGGCCTGGGTTCAAACCCCAGCCAGGTAAGTTTCCACATTTTTTTTCTTTTATTTGTTTTAAGTATTATAATATTAAAAATTAAATATATTGTGTTTCTCAATAATAAATAAATAATGATAAAATATGAATGTTTTCTTTAATTTCAAAATATATTTTCATAAATTATGTTTCTATATTTTATGTTTAATTTATAATATGTATGTATAAATTAGAATATTTTTGTATATAGCTAAATCCTATTTTTTATAAACCCTAAAAACATAAACCCTAATTTTCCAAACCTTAAAATATTTTCTAAATAAACTTTAATCAAACCTAATCTTATTTTTTCCAAATAATTTTTTATTTCTAATTCTTAATATAGTTAGTATGTACATATTATAATTTTTTGTAAATAAAATTAAACCTTATAAATACTTAATATAAAATTTTGTTTATTTAAAATGTATTTTCATCATAATATGTAAATATTTTTTCATAATCTAAATTATATGTAAATAGTTCTAAATTGAGCCTATAATATTTTAATTTTTATAATTATAATACATTAAAAAAATAATAATAACTTAATAACTTGTAAATAAAAATCATTGTTTGTTCATATTTCTTTTAAATATAATTGTTTATAATTTTGGCTAATATTATTTGTTATTATTATTACTAACTTTTTGCTTATTATTTAAATTATTTTCACTAACTTTATATTTCTACTAACCTTATTTAATTTTTCTTATTATTATTATCACTAATCCCTTTATTATTTATATTTTATTTATTGCTTATTTATATTTTATTTATTTTGCTATTTAATTATTTTGTTTAATATTTATTTATTATAATTTTGTAATTGCTTCTTGGATGTAAATTTGTAATTATTTAATTATTTTTGTTATGGTTAGTAATTAGGGAGTGCAAAAACATGTATGTTATATTAAAATAAATAATTTTAATCATAAGATAATTAAAATAAACACTCACACACACGTAAGTCGATTTTTAATCGTCGTCTCACATTTCTAAGGTTATCCCTCAAGTTGCCTACGAATAATGGTCAAGTGGGGTGTATAAAGCAAGTCCTTAAAAATAAAAATCATCAAGTCCCTCATGGTTGCCTATACGAATCGAGTCCCTTCGAAAAATGATGATAGTCCCTCCTATATGCTTAATACACCCCACAGTTGCCTTCACAAAACAGAATGTCCCTCACATGTCCCTTAACATCCAAGGTAATGAATACCTACTCCTTAATAGTAGGGATAGTCTTACCAAGGAAAGGAATAAAGAACAAGAAAGACTTTAAATTTTAGGGTAGGTACCTCTTAGTTGCTTGCTCACTCCAATTTTCAAAAAACTTAACCAATTTCAAACAAATTTTCAAACAAGTTTTTACACATCCGTACATGGATTATTACTAACTATTCTGAAAATTTTTCTATTCACACACTACACTTTCAAAAACAATTTAAAGTGAGCTAAGTAACTAAGAGCCCATGGATAACCATGGATGTAAAGGGTGCTAACACCTTCCCTTTACATAACCTACCCCCCGGACCCAAAAATATCTCTAAGGTCTTTCCTGTTCTTTTATAACCTTTCCTTATGGATAAAATAAAAGTCGGTGGCGACTCTTGCTATCCGCAACATAACTAAAGTCAGTTCTCCCACCGTGTTACACATACCCGTACTACGAAGGCACGAGGAACTCTGATGTGTTGTATACCTCTATTGTCTAGGTGGTTTATTTTTCACCTTCCTCGATCAGTGATGAAGAATGAACAAGGGTTCAGGTGGTCCAAGAGGATTATGTCACTCTCTCATTCAGATATTCATTGGTGCTCTCGATCTATGGAGAATGTTACTATCATTGACCGTTGTGGGGAGATTCCTAATGTGCCACTCCTTGGCATAAGAGGGGGCATTACTTACAACCCTTCCTTAGCTTTACGTCAGTTTGGTTATGCTCGGAGTGATGGTCCTCATGACATGTTGATTCAGGGTATTGTGTTCGACTACGACAACGATCTGCAAGGTTATCATCAAAGGTTTATACGAGCATGGGGTAAAGTGAACAAGGTTGACAACAAGACTCTGGAGCCCATGTACACCATTCCTATGGAACCTTATCTCAGATGGGTACGATCTCGTGCTCAGACTCTTATGATGCCATATCCTGCCATCCTGCCAGTTACTATGGAACCTGTTGCTGAAGGAGATACTTCTTATACCATCCTTCACCCAGACATGCCCACTGACATGGAAGAGCTACAGAGGTCCTGGATCCAGTTGAAGGAGCAAAGAGATACTTTTGAGACCCATTACAAAGCAAGTCAAGAAAGAATCCTGGAGCTAACAAAACAACTTCACGAGGAGCGGAATCTCAACTCATACCTCAACACAAAGAGGAAATGTCCATGGGAGACTTAAAACCCCATATCTGTATTCATTTCATTTTTTATTGTAAGCCAAATGGCAAACAAGTTTATTGATTACTAATAAAAGTTTACTTTCTGATTGTCTAAACAAATTTAAATCATGCGGTCCTTGAAAACATTGCATATGCATTTACATACCATATCATTGCATCACAGGTTTCTTATGAACAGGTATCTTATCTTCTCGCTGTTTATTTCAGCAGAAATGGCTCTCGAACAATCTGTCAAAGATCTTCAAGCTCAGAATGCTCAGTTTCAGGAAATGATTCTGAATTTGTCCAAGGGGCAAGAAGAGTTGAAAGCATTCCTCTCTAAGGACATGAAGAAGAAGAATCCTGAGGACAACAAGGATGATCAGTTGAAACAACTACAAGCTGAGATAGTAGAGATCAGGATCCAGATGAATGGCCAAATGGCTCTTATCCAGAGTTTGGCCCAGGGGCAAGAAGAGATGAGAAGCTTTGTCAATAAGCTTCGACATAATGGGGTTGGGAATCTAATCATCAGTCAACCTCCGTTGAAACAAGCCGACTTGGCTGAAAGGAAAGTAAGGATAAAAGAAGGAAAGAGACAGGCTACTCCTGATCATCCTTCAATTGAAGAAAGAAGACCTTGTAAGGTTAATCCACTTCGATACAAGGAATGTAGAAGACAATTCATCCGGTTCAGCACACCAATGTCACAAGTTTTGCAATGCCTGTTGGAGATGAAGTTGATTTTCTTGGAAAATTCTCCTAAAAATCCTAATACCTCTTCTCCTCGCTATAATCCCAAAGCAAGGTGTATGTACCACTCCGACAGTCCCGGACATGACACAAATAACTGTTGGGTATTGAAGAATAAGATTCAAGACCTAATTGACGAAGGAATACTCGAGGTTACGCCAGAAGGCCAGGTTGAGTTCTTCTATCGTCCATCAAGCATCAAAGTCTCCAGATAACTGGAGTGACAAGTTTAGAGGAAGAAACTTTGAGAACATTTGAATTTTCATTTGTAATTTCTTTTGTTTGTTTAAACACTTACTATTATGTCAAACTTTTGTTTTCATTAATGCATTGCATATGTTTGTCTTGAATTAATCCATTCGTTTCACTATATTTTGAACTATGCTTCATATTTCTTTTTTGTGATATTTAACTCCTGATAAAGCTATAAGCCTGTAGAGGGAGGATGACGAAAATAATACCATAATCTTATGCAGTATGCTTTTGAACAGACTATGCTGACGATGTACAGGCATTGTTTCAATTCCTAAACAGTGGAGATATAAGGAAGTTAATCCCTAGTCAACCCTTTTGAGCCTATGAAGTAGGAGTTTTCATTCTCGCACAAATTAAAACCCTTATTCATAACCCGAGGCAGGGTAGTTACTCGGTTAACTCAAATATGCCAATTATTTGTGTTGTACACAACTAATGATGGTTCTCTGTAATCATTAAACCTGACAGTCAATATCCAGCAAAAGAAAAACCCACTAAGTCAAAACCTATGAAGGAGACTTAGTAAAAAAATTGAGAAATTCCGCTGACTGTAATTTTGAAACAAATAGTTCAGGCAAAAAGAAGATATAACAAAGTCAAAAGAAAAAAAAGGTCACTATGAATCCTCAACAAAGAAAGATGACTGAATGTTCAAATAAATTTTTAGTTTCTGAACCATCACAAATGTCAGTGTTACAATTCCAAACTCCTTTGAGCCTCAATTCATAAGTTAACTGAGCATAGGACTGAAGAAAATCATGGAGATTGGGTTGGGTACAAATAAAATTTGAGCCTTTATCCTTTGTTTCTTAAACCGTGAACCAGGCCACATTACAACCCTTTAAAAGTCCTAACTGAAGCATGGTTAGTTCGAAAGCGTACTGCTACAAAAAGGTATCCTGACTCCTTTAGGGCTTATATAAAACTTGAGTTAATATCACAGTTTTCACAAAAACTGTTTTTCTAAAATAACTCTTTTTCAAAACTTCAAGACAGACATAAGCATTGCATTTTTGAATATATTTGTTTGCACATACTTGAGTGTTTGATAAACAGAGAAACTTACAGGATGAATGTTCAATAAACCAAAGTCCTTCCGATAAACAAAGTTGCTTCCTGGATCAAAGTCCATGTATACAAAGGGGCATAGTCATTATCTCCCAATCAAGGGGGCAAGCCATGATACTTCCTAACTCATTTGGGGCAATCAGGACAGGATTCAATTATGTTTAAGTAGCCAGGGGCAGATCTCCTCATCTATCTAAATTACCAAGGGTAACATTACAGAGTTCATAATGCCAGGGGCATAGTCACTGTTTCCCAATCAAGGGGCATACCAACTTACTGTTCAATTCATTCGGGGCAATCAGGTCCAGATTCAACAATGCTTAATAGCCAGGGGCAGCTCTCCTCATATATTTGAATTACCAAGGGTAACATTATAAAGTTCATGATGTCAGGGGCATATTATTGTGGGGCATTCTGCTTATTTCTCTTGAGGTAACTACATTCAGATACTTCCATTATGGGACAATTCATCCTCAACCAAGGGGCAATGCTTTCTTTTCAAATCTAATACCCGTAGTGTATATGGTCCATCACAATTTGAAGACATGTTCCTCTCATTGTATTACCTTGATATTGGATTCTCAGCAGAAGCCATTGTGGAAATTAATTATCTACGCCAGTAGTATCAGATGGTGTCGGTATCATATCCAGCTATGAGGATTTCTGGGAAGGTATTCAGGAAAGTTAAGAATCTCAGGAGCTCTAAATCCAATTGGTTATACACTCTCAAAGTTGAAACAATTCTGTTTT
Source organism: Lathyrus aphaca (assembly GCA_963966055.1). Lineage (NCBI taxonomy): Eukaryota > Viridiplantae > Streptophyta > Magnoliopsida > Fabales > Fabaceae > Lathyrus > Lathyrus aphaca. Next base: position 543,209,924 of record OZ014522.1, read on the forward strand.
CGAGTTCAACTTTACTTTTCCCTCTTTATTCAGGATTACTTTTCCTCTTTTACTAAAGCAAAAAATGTTTGTTGGTTATGTTTGAATGTATATATGCTTTGAATATGATTGATGCTTACCAGAAATGCATGAAATGCAGTAATAGTATTTACTAAGGACGAACGAGGGTAGTAGTTCAACGAAGCTTCGCCGGTTCATCCCCACAAGACAACTACAAATCCCCAGTACAACAAATATATGCTTCAAGTTACATCTCCAATTGAATTTATGTCCATCTCTTTTATCCTCAGCCGAGGTACTCAGGAACTTATTCCTTCAATAGAAGTACGACGAGCGAAGACGAGAGGTTATAAATACTATACTATCAAACGAAACGGGAATGAGGTCCTCATATTCTTCAGTAATGAATCGGGATTGATTTTCCCTAGCCAGCAGTTGTTATACAAAGATATCCAGATGCTTCAAACTACATGATGCATACATACATCATTTACATCATACCATAACATATACATCCATAAGTACATAATACATTACTTCAGTGCATCATACTATGCATGCATACATAGTGCATAAACTAATATTTTCCTTGCAGGATAGTTATATGCAGGGAAAACAACATCAACAACTTATACCTCAGGACGTTGTTTATCCTCCTGAAAGCTATCATTACCTTGGGCCGTTGTTTATCTTCCCAAGTACCTTATCATGACTTTGGGCCGTTGTTTATCTTCCCAAAAGTTATACTATTACCTTGGGCCGTTGTTTATCCTCCCAAGTACCCTATCATGACTTTGGGCCGTTGATTATCTTCCCAAAAGTTATACTTATACCTCGGGACGTTGTTTATCCTCCTGAAAGCTATCATTACTTTGGGCCGTTGATTATCTTCCCAAAAGTTATACTTATACCTCGGGACGTTGTTTATCCTCCTGAAAGCTATCATTACTTTGGGCCGTTGTTTATCTTCCCAAGTACCTTATCATGACTTTGGGCCGTTGTTTATCTTCCCAAAAGTTATACCATTACCTTGGGCCGTTGTTTATCTTCCCAAGTACCTTATCATGACTTTGGGCCGTTGTTTATCTTCCCAAAAGTTATACCATTACCTTGGGACGTTGTTTATCTTCCCAAGTGTCATATCATTACCTTAGGCCGTTGTTTATCTTCCCAAAAGCTATATCTTCATACTTTGGACTACCTTATTCTCCAAGAAGTATATTTGAAGAACTTTTCTCCAAGTGGCATCTTCAAGCCCACTCAAGCATATACAGTTAATCATCAGTATTACTCTATGCACTGGTGAGTGCAAATTTTTGGGCTTGTGTTCAATCCCCTTCAACCTTCCAGGTCACGAATGGTACAGATACCAATCTAACCCCTCAGGTTTCAGAAAATTGAACAGGGGCAGCTGTTGCACCCCAAAATTTGCCCTCTATTTTTAACTCTAACCAATTTTTTGTTTCACATTCATTTGCATCATCTTCATAACATAAAATTTTTTTTCTGTCTTAATATTAGCCGGAATAATTTCTCGGAATTTACAAACAGACTGGTCAAATTAACTTTTTAACTGTGCCTAAAATTAGTCAACGAAAAAATGTCAAGTTTAAGTTTGCAAATGTCGGTAACATTAATCTGCGGTTCACGTGGTTTAATTTGACATGCTAAAAATATTTTTACGACTAGATTTGGTCATATGTTGATCAGTCTGAGCAGTTTAAACGGTCATAATTTTTATTTCAAAATCCGATCAAACACTGTATTTTTCCGAGTCATTTATTTTGCGCTGATTATTTTGATGTGTTCATTTTATTTTTTCGAGTACTTTGGCGCCCGACTTTTATTTTTTGAGTCTATTTATTTTTATACAAGGTCTAGAATAAATAAATAGGATTATTAGTTATTATTTTTATTTTAACTATTTTAATTATTAAATTTTATTTAGTTGGGTCTAGAATAAATAAATAGGATTATTAGTTATTATTTTTATTTTAACTATTTTAATTATTAAACTTTATTTAGTTTTAAATTACATTTTATTGGGTCTAGAATAAATAAATAAATTTGTTAGTTTTTATTTTAATTTTAACTATTTTTATTAAACTTTATGTAATTATTTATATTAAAATTTTATTGGGTTCCAAAATAAATATTTAGGCCCATTATGCTAACCCTAATTGGTTCCTATATATATATAACTTATGTTTCTGTTGCTAAAGAAAAAAACCTCCTTTTTATTCTTTGTACTGTATATGGTATGTTTGTTTATCATTGGTTCTATCATCATGTTCTTCCTAACACACATGTCTCAAACATGTGTATTAATGTGTGTCACTTGTTTCAAACATATGTATGTGTTAACGTGTATTACTGCATTTCAAATTTATGTATATATCACCGTTTTTTTTGTTGCTATATACATATAATAAACTCTTGATTTGTTTTATTGTATATGTTTTTTTTGGTGATAAACCATGTTATGGTTTATATAAGTGTGTACATCTCACTTTGTTATTTATATGGTTAAGTTATTCATGTATAGATATATAGATTTATTTTGTGACACTTTTTTTATTATTATGTTCTTAATACGAGTTTTTATATTTATTCTATATATATATTTTTTAGATTATTCGGATTGGATCGTGTCGATACGCTATTTTCACATCTGGGTGTATGATGCGTGACATTTGTGTTGATCTGATATAGTTGCGATGATCGCAATTTTGCGTTAGCAACATCTTTGTTCCTTTTTTAATTCATATCATTTTTTATGTTATTCATACACATATATTTAGATCTGCACATTTTTTTTCATAACTAACTACCCTGATTTTTTCCTAAACCTTGACGATTTTGCCTCAACCATTTTTTTATACGTTTTGTTTTATTATATAATAATTATTTTCCAGGTACATTCACATGTGCGCGCATGTGCGCGCGTGTCTTAGTGTCAAGAAGACAAAGCTGATAATTTTGAGGGCATTTTGACAAAGAAACAAGTTTATTATATAATAACTATTTTTCAGGTACATTCACATGTGCGCGCCTTCTAGTGTCAAGAAGGCAAGGTGTAAACACCCCAAATTTGCCCTCACCCATTTCACCATGGCTTGTGATCATTCTCATATGCATAAACACAATCATAGCACCTCATATCTCATTTTTGATTCACTGCATAGCTTCAAAGTCATCTGCACCTAGGGTTTGTGATCTGAGCAATCCAAGAGCCTTTTGAGCCACTCCAAAGGCTACCAATCACTTCAAAGGGATCCATGTGTGTTCAAGCATCATATTATGTCCCCCACAAAGTCAAAAATGCAAAGGAATCACAAGAACTAGGGTTTGAATGGATGCAGAGCCAGGTTTGACTGCACAGTTGACTGAAAATTAGGGTTTTGGTTTCAGAGGCCATAACCCCAATTTTTTTTGGTCATTCTTGTTTCCATTGGTCTCTATATGGTATAGGGAGTATGCATATCAATTTTCATGAAGAAATTCCATGGGGAAGTCATCTGATCAAGGGTTGACTTTTCAGACAAGTCAGTGCAAAATCAGGGCACCTGAGGCCCCCAATGACCCAACCAATGGGCAATCTTCATCATTTTGAGTGTATATGGTCTTTATTTGATCATGGAAGAAGATTGAAGTTCACAAAAATCAAGAATTTAGGGCTTTTGCAAATGTTGACTTTTTGGGCATAGTTGACTTTTCAAGAATGCATCATTTTAGGTCATTTTTCAAGCCTTGATTCTTGATCCAAAAAGGCTTCAAATGGAAAAACTTTGGTCATGAAAATTGTAGATCTCATCTTTCCCTTTTCAAAAAGTACAAGAACATGATCAAACTCTTCTTGGATCAAAAGTTATGGTGTGGCAAAGTTGGCCAAAATCATTGATTTTCAAGGCATGCCTCAAATGGAAATTTTGCAAAATCATGAACCAATGCCTCTTGTGACCTCTAGTTCATTTCAAACCAGCATACAAACATTCTCTAAGTCATAAAAATCAGAATTGAACCAAGAATGCCCATGGTTTATGGTTGGTTAGGCAAAGAAATCACATGTGAACCAAAAGCAACAAGTTGCAAAACCACTCATTTCACTTCCTACAAACTATGACATTGGATGCTGACTTTGGCTAGCCTCTCACCTCACCCTTTGCTGCGCAGCCCATGCCATGTACTTGCCTAGATCATGAGCCATGCTTGCCTTACACAAAACTTGACTTTTTGCAAAAGCAAACTTACCAATCACTATAGGCCAGGTCACATCATCTGACCTATAGGATTAAAATACATTATCATTTTGCAAGCCATTTCATGTACAAGGCAAGGCTGAAACCATTCATAACAACACATTCACAAAAACACACCAAGCTGCATAAGCCTTCGAATCTCTCTGCCCAGCCAAGAAACACTCAAACCATTTTCACCATTCAACTCACCATACATCATTGAGTAGAAACCAGCAAGAACACAAGCCTGAATCAACCAGAACACCCCATAGCCATTTCTCACCTCAAGCTGCAGTTCCATTCGAATCTCCCTCCCTAGCTCACAAACATCCAAACAAACCTTGCAAAGCTTCTCCATTCACCCTCAGGATCACAAACAACCCCTCACAATGGCCAGAAACTACCAGAATCACCATTGCCATTTCTGACTGAGTTGAAGCAGGAGCTTTCGAAACTCATTATCCAGCCAACATAAACTCTTCTTGAGCATTCAAACACCTTCTGGGGATCAAGTGGAGTGGTTTGCACTGAAGGAAGTGGCCAGAAAGTCATCAGGTTGAAAGCTCCAAATCTCAGGTAGCTTGAAATTTATTTTTCCAGAAATCGTTTCTTTTGTTTCAAACTTGTTCCTTATGTTTCACTGAGCATCCTGGTGCTTTTGGTTTTTAAAATGGCTTTGATTTGAGTATTTAATTTGCTTCTGAAACCTGCGTGCCCTAGAATTTGTTCTGTTCGATTCATGGATTTGAGGAAGAAGAAATTTGTTTGGACTTAGGGTTTTAGTTCAGGGGATCATGGGAATCATTTTGGTGTGTTTAGGTTTCATTTTTGTTACGATTTGAGGGGCTTTGGGGATTTTCAGGGGAGTTGCTCGCCGGAGAAGACGACCGGAAGTCTTCTCCGGCAGCCTGAATGTGATTAGGGTTAAGTGTCATTAATTAAGGTCATTTGAATTTGGTCCCTTGGATGGACTCTCCCGCGCGTGGATGGATGGCTAGGATGAGTCATTAGAAGCCCTAATCCTGTTTTTCCATTTAATTGTGGTTTAATTAATTCATAAATATTAATTAGCCAGATTTGAATCTGGGCCCTTGGATCTGGCGCGCAGTCAACCAGACCAAGCCCAGATCAAATCCTGGCCCTCCTTTCTGTTTACTTTCATTTTTATTAAACATTAATTCATTTCTTTTTCAATTAACTTGCATAATTTATTAAAAATAGTTAAAAATTCCTAAAAATTATGAAACTTTTTCCTAAGGGTTTTAATAATTTTTATGACACAAAAATATTTTTATTTTATTTTTTATCATTAAAAAAGTATTTTTAAATATTTAAAAGATTATTTTTAATTGATTAATGGAAATTAATTAATTAAAAATACTTTTAGGTATTTAAAAATTACAAAAAAATTCATGAAATGTTCTAAGACATTTAGAAACATTTTCCAACCTTCAAACCAAATTTCTTTTTTGATCTTGATGCATTTTAAGAATTTTTCATTGAATTAAATCATATTTTGTGCATTATTTTGATCATAAGTTCAAAAATTCATTTCTGCCTATCTAAGAAGAGTTGGACATTGATTCTTCTTGCATTGTTTTGTGTTTAGCATGTAGTTTCTAGGATTAAATGGCCTTGATTTGATTCCTCATTTTCAATTTGTTTGGCATTTCTTTTGTTTAGGAACCCTAAAAAACCCTAATAACTTAGAAAAATCATATCTTGAGATTGGTTAAGAGTTGAGACTTCCCCTTTGGACCTTGGTTTAGTATAGGTTTAGGGTTTCTTTGGGTGGCATTTTCCATTTTTATCTTAGTGTTTGCTTCTGTTTTTGGTTTTTGTTTGATGTTTGATTCATAAACCCTAATTTGGGCTTCCATTTGCATCCTTCTTACATTCTCTTGCATAACATGACTTGTCTTAGCATTTCAAGCATTCTTGTGATTCATTTGACATCTTAAGACACATAGGAAGCATGTTTGATCATTGCATCACATATTTGCTATGTCATTTGCCTTGTATGCTTCATAACTTTCCATGCTTGTTCATGCTCCTTAACTTGCATCATTTGCATCCATGATCTTGTATGGACATCTCCATGCCTTGCCTCATGTTTGCAGCATCTCATAACATCATTTTCATCATCAACATGCTTCTGGTTTTGTTTAGCATCATACCATTTCATTTCATTTGGCATTGCATTGCATTTCTTTCTAACATTTCAGGTGGTAAGTAAACTTGAGAAGTGAATTTGCCTTCACTTCTCATAACTTTTCTTTTCATCTCTCTTGCATCCATTGCTGCATTTCTATATGTGTTTGAGATTGAGCTTGCTCATTCTTGTTTCTCCCACTTTCTTTCTTCAAGTGACTTGACTTCTTGAATGAAGCAAGTCACTTTGCTTCTCTTGATCCTGTTCATCTGCTTCCTGGTGGCCTTTGAAGATTGTTCTTGAAAACCTCACAAACCTTAGGAACAACCAAGCATGACAATGAATTAGGGTTTTGATTAGTCTCCCCTCTTAGTTTTACCTTTTGTGTCTCTTTTGAGTCTTCTCTTCTCATCTCATAATCAGGGACTAAACCCTAAAGGCTTTAAGGCTTTGTGATTAAGCTTATGCCTGCATCCTTCTCTTAGGATGGAGTGTATAACTTTAATCCTAAGTGTTAAACCCTTAATGTGTTTAAATCTCTTAATCAATTCACTTAATAATCATCAAGACATCACACTTGTAACTCGGGCCTTGCATTAGGGTTCTAATTCTTCCTTAAATGGTTAAGAAGGACTAACCCTAGTGTTAATGGACAAGTCCCCCTCAAGTTGTCTTACAAACCCTAAAAAACATTTCTTCATCATATCATTAAATAAAATCCACTTAATAAAAGGCTTGTTTTGTCATGAGTTTAATCCCTAATCATGGATTAAGTTGAGGAGCTTTCCTCAACTTAAACATTCTCATCTATTATCCTTCTATTAGGATGGTGTAATGAGTCTGTTTAATCCCTGATTATGGCTTAATCTCATTACTCAACACTAAACAAAAACACCAAAAACATTCAAATAATCACAAGTAGGTTAATGATCTTAATCCTGCATCAAAGGTGATTAAGTGTGAGAATCTGACTTCACACTTAAGGTATTCTCATTACCCCTAATCAGAGGGAAGATGTGATGAGTTTACTAAATCCATTGGTTTAGGCTTAAGCTCATTAACTTATGACAAACTTTCAAAAGCAATAAAAGACTAAAAACTCAAAAACAAACAATAACCGTCTCCTCCGGGATTCTTTTCTCACCTCATTCACTCACAAACGAGAGCTCGCTTCTTCCGTCTAATGCAAGACAGTTTGCACCTGAGCCAGACAGGTCATACACTTGAGCATAGACAAGTAAGCAGTTCATAAGTCATTTCATCTTTCAGTCTCTTTGGGTCGAACTACGGTGTTCTGACTTCCTCATTGCACGAGAGGATACGTAGGCATAACTTAACAGTTATCGAACAAAAGTCTCTGTACATTCCCCCTCCTTCCAGCTTCATTCTTTTAAGCCTCATGGTCATGAGCATTTCACTCCTGTCCTTACACTGACACTGTATATATCACACTTTACACTTCTTTTGCACTGACACCTGTACATCCTTTTCCAGCTCTTTTACACACAGATTGCACTGACACTACCCCTTTAAAACACAAATCTCCTAAGCGTGGATCCCGTCGAGTACGACGGACAATCTGGGTGCTAATACCTTCCCAGGTTGTAACCAACCCCCTTTCTCAGTCTCTCTGGTTCGCAAACCGTCTTATCCTTATCTTTCTAGGTCTATGCAGCATTGCCTTTCCTCCGGGATAAAAATGCCTAGCTGGCGACTCTATTCATCTCCAGTGAGTTCACGGCTGTGCGTTCTCACTGTTCCCTTCGCCGACCGTTCGCGTCTGTACCTTCATCTGACCCTAGTTTCATTTGTCGGGAGCGACAGCTTGGCGACTCTGCTGGGGAATCATATATTGCAACCAGGGCTTCTGGTTCTTTTTGTGGGTTCCTCCTAGCGCTTGATTGATTTGTGCTTACAGGGGTGTTATGTGCTTATTTGTGCTTGTATTTATTTTGCTTTATGTACAGTTTGCTTTACTGCTTTCTTTATTGCACTTTGTATATATCATACTGTCATGTTGCTGGCTGGATCTGTTGTTTGCTTTGGTGGGTGGGGTTCTATTGAGAGTTAAGGTCCTACACCTGGGACCTGAGTGACACCTAGGCTAGAGTGAATCATATTCTTTCCCATTCCATTTCGGTCTGGTGCGGGAATATGAAACACGGTTCAGATATGGGTTTCTTCTTGAGAACTCTGTGTTGCAGATTTCCTGCAATGCTAGGGCTATCTGGGAAGCCTGCTAAGTCTGGATGACCTTTAGTATTGACCTTCAGAAACTGGGGTGAATTAGAGGAGGAATTGTTATGGTTATTGTAAACACTGTACCTCCGGGTTAGAAGTGTTTACACTTCTCATAACTGATCCAAGTCTGAGGATCCTTGTTTTAGAACACCACCTGTGAGGGGGTTGGGCTGTTTACAGGTTTGCAGGTACCTTGACCTCAGAATACCCTGTTACTTTGCTTTGTTAAGAGTACTCCATGTTGGACAGTTCTTGTGATTCTAAACCCTGGACATATGGCTCTTTATTTGAGTCCCCCACCTTGGTTACTGGTTTTGTAGACCTCCATCTGGAATTCTTGAACACACTTGGACCTATATCAGGGCATTTTGATCAGATCCGGCTCAGTCACAAACCCTTGCATATCATTTGCATACATAATCATTGCATCATATTGACATTTGCTTATTTGTGTTTCAGGGTATCCATTTTCATTTGGTTTTGGTTTTGACCCCATCTTCAGTATTGACTTGCCTTCACCAGCTATCTGCTTCAGTTATCACCTGCACCAGCCAGTCAGTGGCCCACCTCGTCAGTATTATCATCAGCACCTGTCTCTACTCAGTCTTCAACATCATGGCTCCTAAAAAGAGCAACATCACCTATCACTTCTTCCAGCCAGAGCTATCAGACATCAGGAGGATTCAAACCCTGATCACTCCAGATCACATACCTTTGTTCAGGGAGAGTTATGGAGATATACTTGATATGGTTATGGATCTGGACCCTTCACAGAGGAGTCTCATCCACACCTGCATTCAGTTTTATGATCCTCCACTGAGATGTTTTACTTTTCAAGACTTTCAGTTGGGCCCCTTATTGGAAGAGTACTCCTCATTAGTTGGTATGCCTATCAGGAGAGAAATTCCTTTCAACCCTGAGATGGTCTTTCCTGCTAATGGAGAAGTAGCAAAAGCTTTGCATCTGGAACCTGTTTTGGTGGAGCAACATATGACCTCTAAAGCTGGAATCCCTGGTTTTCATCTAGACTTCTTAATTTCTCAAGCTAGTCTGAAGGCTTCCCTGGGGGAGTGGCAAGCTGTTTGTGCTTTGTTGGCCTTAAGCATATATGGAATTGTATTGTTTGCAGATGAGCCTCGATTCATTAGCAAGAATGCAATCCATCTGTTCATTCTGAAGAACCCAGTGCCAACTTTATTGGGGGATCTTTACTATTCAGTGCATCAGAGGAATGAAAAGCAGAGGGGGAGGTTAGTGAGGTTCTGTGCTCCATTGTTCCACACTTGGCTTCTCAGGCATCTACCCAGGACAGATGCATTTTTAAACCCTCATCAGCAGAGTAACTGGGCTAAGAGACTCACTATTCTAACTTCAGCAGATATCAGATGGTGCACTCAGAGCACCAAGGGCAGGGATATCATCACCAGCTGTGGACATTTTCCCAATGTGCCTTTGATAGGAGTTAAGGGTAGTATCAATTACAATCCTCTGCTGTTCAGAAGGCAACTGGGCTATGCGCTGGTCCACACTCCTAGGGCACAGGACTTGGTGGAGACCCTTTATTGTGAGAACAAGATTTGTTTGGCTATTGTTAGGCAGGCTGCCTGGGCCTGGGATAATGTTCAAACCAAGGGAATAACCATTCTAGGGAAGTGTAACAATGTGGCATCAGCACAATATTATGAGTGGTCCCGTGCCAGGGCCCAATTCTCTGGGATGCCCTTTACCATAGAAGACATGCCTGAGTCATCTTCAGCACCACCCCCTGCCACTATCAGTCTGGAGGAGTTTGAGAGCTTGAAAGAAAGAAATGAGAAGTTAACCCAGGCTTTGCAGAAGACCCTCCGTGAGAGGAGTGAAGGTATGAGGGAGATTGAGAGATTGGAGAAGATGAGAGTAGAGCATCTGACTAAGATCGAGAAGTCTGGGGATTACATCAAAAAGTCAAAAGCTGGAGAACAAATTCTGAAGAATGCTTGCAAAGAAGCCCAGTTCCAGAGAGCAAGGACAGACTTGTACTTGAAGGAGAGTCAAGCCCGGTGGGTCAGGATCGCCGAGGCTCGTACCCTGGAAGACAAGAGAGTTCAAGACAAGATGGAGCAACTGGAAGCTAGTGCAAAAGGACAGCAAGAAGCCCTGGCAGCAGCCCAGAGGGAGATATCAGAGCTAAAGATCAAAGCAGGGGTGAAGAGGTCCAAGGACCAAACTCAGCACAAGAAGCTAACAGCAGCTGTTACGACCCGTAATCTCCTCATCAGGAATCTCACGGAGCGTCCGGCTGATCCTGTGACCGAAGCACTTCTCAAGGAAGTTCGTGAGGATGAGTTTGGTCTTGGTGTTTGACCGTTTGTTTGTTGTTGCTTTCTTTCCATGTACTTTTATTTTGTACTGTATTTTGACCCCTTAGTGGGCTTGTGTTGTAAAATGAACAAGTTGTATTATTTCACTTTATGTAATATATTCATGTTAGTTTACTTCGGAAGCAACATTCAACAGCATCTTCAAGGGTCTGGAGGGGTCAAAACTGAAGGCCAAACCGGATACCTTGAGAACAAATAAGCATAACTGCATTGCATGCTAACCCTTTGTTTGTTTTGTAGGTTTTGTTTTATTGTTGCTAACCTCTGTTGTGATGTTCAGGAATTATTGCTCGTCGCCGGGTATTTCCCCTCAACCGTCCGCACCGTTATCCAACCCGAAACAACCTTCCGGGAATTCAGATGGATCAGATGCAGCAGGACCTTACGGAGGTCAGAAACCAGATGGCCAACGAAAGGTTGGAGATGAGAACTCAGATAACACAGTTCATGGAAGTAATGAACAACTTAGCTCAAAGCCAGGAGAGGCTCAGAGCTTTGGTAGAAGGGAGGAATCAGGAGGAGCCCCATGTGGGAACTGCTGGCACAAGTAACAACGAGAGGGTCCAACCTCATGTCAATCCCCCAGTTTTTGGACCCCATCTCCATCCAGAGGCCAACATCCCTGTCAATATACAAGGGACTGCCACAGCAGGAAGGGTACTACAGGAAGACCCTCAGGAAGACCAATTCACAGTAATGGGTGCTGGGGAAGAGGCTTATGATAGAAGATTGGATGAAATAGCTGAGAAGTTGAGGTCCTTAGAATCTCAAAACTCTTTGGGCTTCGACGTTATGAACATGGGTTTGGTAGACGGGGTCAGGATCCCCCATAAGTTCAAACCTCCTTGTTTCGAAAAGTATAATGGGACTTCATGCCCCCGGACTCACTTACAGTCATTTCTGGGAAGGCTGAAGGCCTATACAATGGATGAGAAATTGTGGATGTTCTATTTTGAAGATAGCTTAACTGGAGCGTCGAGAGAGTGGTACTCTCACTTGACAAGGGCAACTATTAGATGCTGGAAGGACCTGGCAGAGGCCTTCATCAGACAGTATCAGTATAATCTAGACATGGCACCCAACAGGACCCTCCTAATGGGAATGTCACAGTCTTCGAGGGAGAGTTTCCGAGAATATGCCCAGAGATGGAGGCAACTGGCTGCTGCTGTTCAACCACCTATGTCTGAACGGGAAATGGCAGATATGTTCATGAACACCCTTCAGGGAACATATATTGACAGGTTGGCAGCTTTCTCTTCCACTAGCTTTGCCGATGTTGTCATAGCCGGGGAGAGAATTGAAAGCTTGTTAAAAATGGGAAAGATCTCAGACAACGGTGCAAGTTCGTCCAGTAGTACAAGAAAGCCTTTTGCAGGCCCGAGAAGAACTGGCGAGACCAATGCCATCCACACCAACAGGGGCAGGCCCCAGTATGTTCAGAGGTCAATAGCAGCAGTCACTATCCCTGCTCCAGCTCATCCTCAGCCAGTCTATCAACCTCCGCAACAAAACTTCCAACAACAACCTCAGTATCAGCAGAATCAGTATCCTCCAAGGAACTACAACAACAACAACAGCAACAATTCCAGAACCTCCTACAACTGCAGCAACCATTGTTCCTGACAATTCTTCGGCTTCGTCAACAAGTACTTCATCTATTATCTCAACTGATCAGTTATCAACAAATTGTTCTTCTACAACTCCAGCACCACTCCATTTTGAAACTCCTACAACAACAACATCCATCCTTCCACCAATGTCTCCTACAACATCAGCAACAAATCATGAAGATGTCTCAGCTGTTACCATATTCTACGATCCTGAAAACAATTCCGCCTATCATTCAGAAGGTGCTTCTCCCATCAGGGCACCAGTTACGATCTATTATGATCCACAAACAATTACAGTCCCTTCAGCGGCAGCAATCAGTCCAGTCACTGTCACGGTGCCTGGACCAGTACCATATGAAAGCAATAGGGCCATCCCTTGGCACTATGGCTCTGACGTGTACTGCGAGGGAAAAAGAATCACTCTTGAAACATCAACACCTGCACCACAAGTAGATAATGTGGGGGGAGGCGGAGGCTTCACCCGAAGCGTACGTCTCTTCGCTCCACCAATTCAAAGACCTACTGCCGAAGCAGAAGCTGCTGCCAAGGCAAAGGGAAAGAGCCCGGTGCAGGAAGATCAAGCTGCCAAAGAAACCCTGAAAACACCGTTCGATCAAGAAGTTGATGAGTTTATGCGAATCATCAAAAAGAGTGATTACAAAATTGTGGATCAGCTTCACCAGACGCCATCCAAAATCTCTATCCTCTCACTGCTTATGTGCTCCGAAGCCCATCGGAATGCACTACTCAAGGTCTTGCACGCAGCTTACGTGCCTGAAGAGATTACTGTCAACCAGTTGGAAACCGTGGTTGGAAATGTTACTGCTAGCAATGGGCTAGGGTTCACCAATACTGACTTGACAGCGGATGGCCGCAACCACAACAAAGCCTTGCACATAACCATGGAATGCAAAGGAGCTGTCCTTTCTCATGTGCTGGTAGACACAGGTTCATCCCTGAATGTCTTACCAAAGAAGGCTCTGGTGAAGTTAGAATATGATGGACTGGCATTGAGACCCAGCAACCTGGTAGTAAGAGCCTTTGATGGTTCTAAGAGATCGGTTCTGGGAGAGATTGAGCTGCCTGTGACAATTGGCCCACAGACCTTTAAAACTATCTTTTATGTGATGGACATTCAGCCCGCCTACAGCTGTTTGTTGGGTAGACCCTGGATTCACGCCGCCGGCGCAATAACGTCTACCCTTCACCAAAAGTTAAAATATGAGTGGGAAGGCCAAGTTGTTACAATCTGTGGGGAGGAGGATATATTTGTTAGCCATCTGGCTACTTATAAGTATATTGAAATGGATGGGGAGATCCATGAAACAATGAGCCAAGGTTTCGAAGCCTTGAATGTGAATGAAGCATCTGCTGTATCTGGGATCTCCATGTCATCATACCAACAAGCCCGGAAGGTTGTTGAGGAAGGAACTGCCCTAGGCTGGGGCAAAGTTTTAGCTGTGGAGGAGAAGAAAGACAAGTTTGGGTTGGGTTACAGACCAACTCAACATCAAGCAAAGGCTGCTGAGAAGCCCGGTTTTGTCAGTGGGGGGATGCTTACCCCCGATGCTATCAACTGTCTGGAAGACGAGCTGGAAGAGGAGCGCAATCTGGAGAATTGGATTTGTCCAAAGATCCCGGGGAGCAGTGTCTCGAACTGGTCTTCCCAGGAAATTATAAGAGTTACTCATGCAGAGTAATTATTATTTCCTGTATTTTATAAGCATGCATCAAAGTCTTGCATCTTGCCCAAGATGACAAGACTCATTTTGTAATCGGGCCATCTGTACTTTTTTGTGCAAACAAGATCAATTAATGAAATATCAGACATCTTTTTGCAAACGAGTCTTTTTCTTATCTGCTCACTGTTTTTCCATTTTTCTTTTTTGTACAAAAAAAATAAATGGCGGTGTTTTCAAAATGACAACTTCATTTCACTTTTCTAAATAAGATTAAAATCAGATCACTAAAATGAACCAATTAAACCCTTGCAGAGAGTGCCTTCCTGACAGCACCGACAACAGCACGGCTATGACATCGTATGACTTTGACAATCCGATCAATCAAGCTGATGAAGGGGTTGAAGAAGAATATGAGCTTCCTGAAGAGCTAGCCAGGTTGTTAAGACAAGAGGAAAAGGTTATTACCCCTCACCAGGAGGAGGTTGAAGTGATTAATCTTGGTACAGAGGAAGACGTGAAAGAGGTTAAAATCGGGGCCTGCCTGCAAGACTCAGTGAAGAAGCAACTGGTTGATCTACTTCAAGAGTATGTGGATGTGTTTGCTTGGTCGTATCAAGACATGCCAGGGTTGGATACCGATATTGTCGTGCACAAGTTGCCTTTGAGAGAAGAATGCCCTCCAGTCAAACAGAAGATGCGCCGTACTCGTCCAGACATGGCCATGAAAATCAAGGAAGAGGTACAAAAGCAATGGGACGCCGGGTTCCTTGCTGTAACTAGCTACCCGCCGTGGGTTGCTAACATAGTACCTGTGCCTAAGAAAGACGGCAAAGTAAGGATGTGTGTTGACTACCGGGATCTGAACAGAGCCAGCCCGAAAGATGATTTCCCATTACCTCACATTGATGTATTGGTGGATAACACGGCTCAGTTCTCGGTATTCTCCTTCATGGATGGGTTTTCAGGATACAACCAGATCAAGATGTCACCTGAGGACATGGAGAAGACAACATTCATCACACCTTGGGGCACGTTCTGTTACAAGGTAATGCCATTTGGGCTCAAGAATGCCGGTGCAACGTATCAACGGGCTATGGTGACATTATTCCACGATATGATCCATAAAGAAATAGAATGTTATGTGGATGACATGATCGCCAAGTCCCTTACTGAAGAAGATCACCTGGTGAATCTGTTGAAGTTATTCAAGCGTCTGAGGAAATACCAACTGAAGTTGAACCCCAACAAATGCACATTCGGGGTGCGATCGGGTAAGTTGCTGGGATTTATTGTAAGCGAGAAAGGGATTGAAGTTGACCCTGATAAAGTCAAAGCCATCCAAGAGATGCCTGCACCGAAAACTGAGAAAGAATTTCGAGGGTTCTTAGGTCGATTGAACTACATTTCAAGGTTCATATCTCACCTCACAGCAACCTGCGAACCCTTGTTCAAGCTATTAAGAAAAGAACAGACGGTCAGGTGGAACGAAGACTGCCAGAAGGCTTTTGACAAGATCAAGGAATATCTGCAAGAACCTCCAATCCTCATGCCGCCAGTTGAAGGAAGACCTCTGATAATGTACCTGACAGTATTAGAAGAGTCAATGGGGTGTGTGTTGGGCCAGCATGACGAGTCTGGTCGAAAAGAGTATGCAATATACTACCTAAGCAAAAAGTTTACCGACTGTGAACAACGATATTCACTGCTCGAGAAAACTTGCTGTGCTTTAGCGTGGGCTGCTCGCCGACTGAGACAGTATATGTTGACCCACACTACTTTATTAATCTCGAAGATGGACCCAGTCAAGTACATATTTGAGAAGCCAGCGCTTACCGGACGGGTTGCAAGATGGCAAATGATCCTTACAGAGTATGACATCCAATACACATCTCAGAAAGCCATCAAGGGCAGTGTATTGTCTGAATATCTTGCTGAGCAACCCATTGACGACTACCAGCCTATGAGATTTGACTTCCCTGATGAAGACATCATGTTCATAAAAGCAAAAGATCATGAAGAGCCTATTCACACTGGAGGGCCTGACCCGGAAGAAGAATGGACTATGATGTTTGATGGGGCTGTTAACATGAATGGCCGTGGTGTTGGTGCAGTACTCATTACACCCAAAGGAGTTCACATGCCTTTCTCAGCAAAACTCACTTTCAACTGCACTAACAACGAAGCTGAATACGAAGCTTGCATCATGGGTCTTGAGGAAGCTATTGACCTCAGGATCAAAACATTGACCGTATTCGGGGATTCAGCTTTGGTAGTTAATCAGACCAACGGAAAATGGTACACCCACCAGGATCATCTGATACCTTACAGGGATTATACAAGAAGGTTATTGACGTTCTTCACAACAGTCAAGCTTGAGTATATCCCTCGGGACGAGAATCAGTTTGCAGATGCTCTTGCTACCATTTCATCCATGATCAATGTTCAAGCTGCTAACTTCGTACCTCAGATTTCAGTGTCGAGACTTGATAGACCAGCGTATGTGTTCGCAGCAGATGTTGTCAAAGATGATAAGCCTTGGTTCCACGACATTAAATGCTTCTTGGAGGATCAAACATACCCACCTGGGGCATCTTCCAATGATAAGAAGACTTTGAGAAGGCTTGCTGGAAGTTTCTTTCTGAACACTGATGGATCTCTATACAAAAGGAACTTTGATATGGTACTCCTCCGATGTGTTGACAAGACGGAAGCAGATTTGTTGATGCATGAAGTACATGAAGGCTCTTTTGGTACCCATGCTGGAGGACATGCAATGGCTAAGAAATTGTTAAGATCAGGCTATTATTGGATCACAATGGATGCAGACTGTTGTGCCTATGCCAGGAAATGCCACAAGTGCCAGATCTATGCGGACAAAGTGCATATGTCTCCGAATCCTTTGAACATTATGTCTTCACCATGGCCCTTTGCCATGTGGGGTATTGATATGATTGGCAAGATTGAGCCAACTGCTTCAAACGGCCACAGATTCATCCTGGTCGCCATCGACTATTTCACTAAATGGGTCGAAGCAGCCTCATATGCAAATGTTACAAGACAAGTGGTATCCAGATTTCTGAAGAGAGATATCATCTGTCGATACGGAGTGCCCGAGCGAATCATTACTGATAATGGTTCCAATCTCAACAACAAGATGATGGCCGAACTGTGCCGGGACTTCAGGATCCAACATCACAATTCTTCTCCTTACAGACCAAAGATGAATGGTGTTGTTGAGGCAGCAAATAAGAATATCAAGAAGATTGTGCAGAAGATGGTAGTCACCTATAAAGACTGGCATGAAATGCTACCATTTGCCTTGCATGGGTACCGCACGTCAATCAGAACATCCACTGGGGCAACACCGTACCAGCTTGTGTATGGAATGGAAGCAGTCCTACCAGTTGAAGTTGAATTACCCTCCTTGCGAGTCTTGATGGATGTCAAACTGAGTGAAGCAGAATGGGTTAGGTCCCGATACGAGCAACTGAGTCTAATCGAAGAGAAGAGATTGGCCGCAATCTGTCATGGACAGTTGTATCAGAAGAGAATGAAGAAAGCCTTCGATCAGAAAGTCAGGCACCGAGGGTACCAAGTGGGAGATCTTGTGCTGAAAAGAATCCTCCCTCCTCATACGGACCACAGGGGCAAATGGACTCCAAACTATGAAGGGCCATTCGTGGTAAAGAAAGTTTTCTCTGGTGGAGCACTGATGCTCAGCACCATGGATGGTGAAGATTTTCCATCCCCTGTGAATTCAGATGCAGTTAAAAAATACTTCGCATAAAATGACCCGCTGGACATAAAAACAGAATGTAAGTCCAGGCAAAAATAGGGCATCCCGGCGAGTCAAAAACAGAATAAAAGACTCGGGCAAAAATAAGGGAAAATAAACAAAAATGTACACCCGCTGAGTTGAAAAGCCGCATTGGACAACTCAGGCAAAAATGGGTATCCCGATGGATTGAAAACCCGAAAGGGCGATCCATGCAAAATAAGGGAATAAGCGAACAACTGCATTCTGAATTCGTCTGTATCACTTACAACTTGGAAAGCTCCGACGGAATCAAGCTTCAATCAGAATCAACTTTCTTCAGAAAGCAAGATGAGAAGAACGTCATTGTCATACGAGTCATAGCAGAAGAGGAAGCTCCTTAAAGCGTCGTCAACACTGCCAGCATTTTGTTTCTCAATTTGTAACAATCTCCTCATTTCAGGGGATATGTTTCTTTGGTTGTACCTTGCCGATTCAGGGCACATGAATTAATAAAGTCAGATTTTTCAGTCATGTTTCGTTTCGTATATTTTTATTTGCAAAGGATGTCTGATGTCTCTAAAAAATCAATTGCATAAGTACAGATGTTTTTCTCCCGAAAATAATAATAATAAAACACATGCTTACAGGGGATATACTTACTCTCGAAAGTACTTAACTCCTATGACGGAATCCAGTAAAGGATACCTCGGGACCTTTTGTGCGTTTCCTTATCTTTGCAGGATCGCAGGTATACAGGACGCAACTTGGGGCATGTAAGCTTCATCCCAGCAAGCTGGCAAATCAATAAAAGATCTCAGCATCCGAAATGCTCTATCCCCAGCTGAGTTGCCTCTTGTTGCTCTCCCCAGCTGAGTTGCCTCTCATAATTCCCCAGCCGAGTTGCCATTTCATCCTCAACTGAGTGCAAAAGTCAGGGAACCATCTCCCCACAGAATCCCCAGCCTCTATCCAGAAGAGCGGCGCATAGAAGATCACAACAGAGTGAAGAAAGCTTCTACAAACCCCAGCTGGGTCCCATATTACAAGGATATGTCAATCGGTGGCATATATATCCCCAAGCAAATATCATCTCACCAGATCTACCAATGATCTCATCCCCAGCTGGGAGGTTCACCTCAAACAGATCAACCAAGAGATCTTCGCGGCAACGGGATCCGAATCCCGGTTTGATATCCTTGCATAATCATAGCATTCGCATCATACTATCCCCTCAGAGCGTAGCATTCCGTCTAATACGGAGCATTACGGCAAAAATCGAACGCATAGCATAATCATAAGCCATGTTCGGAATCAACACTTGTGAATAATAATCATTCATCAGAATACAGAATACTTCCCCAAAAATCCCCACCAGAGTCCCAGCAAGAACAGTTGCCTCATATTCACAAATACCAGCATATTTCCTTTTGACACCCGTCCGTGTCACCTCTCCTCAGTAAAGTCGTCCGAACACTCTTTATAACAAAATCACCTGTGTTACGGATACTTCATGACACTCGTCCGTGTCATATTACCAGCAGAAAGCCAAAGACATCCTCTTTGCACCCACGCATACCTATATATACACTTTCCTGACACCCGTTCATGTCATATCCCCAGCGCAGTCGCCTACACTTTGTATATCAGATACTTGTTTATATTACACTCTTCTCCTTTTGACACTCGTCCGTGTCACTCTCCCCAGCAGATAACTATTCATCTATATACCATTCTCACTACTCATATTATACTTATACCGATACTCGTCCGTATCTTGTATACACCATCACTTATCTCCCCACAGATTCGACAGTAGTCCTTGTTCTTTGTTAACCAGTTGGTACTTGTCCGTATCATCATCTCAGAACATTGCGTCTAATGTTTGTTTCTACATGATACTCGTCCGTATCATAGTCTTAAGGATGCTCGTCCGCATCTTTAATCCATACACTGTGTAAAACACTTATGTCTTCTTGGCTAGACACTCGTCCGTGTCTACCACCCCCCAGAAGAGTCCCTTCAGATGCAACACTCGTCCGTGTTCTTTGTTAACCAGATGGTACTCGTCCGTATCATCATCTCTGAACACGTGTCAGTATTTGTTTCTACATGATACTCGTCCGTATCATAGTCTAAGGATGCTCGTCCGCATCTTTAATCCATACACAATACCAAACACTTATACTTTCCTTTCTTGGGTGTGAACGCTCGTCCGTGTTCACTATATCCCCAGTAGATCACCAACAAAGCATTTTTCTTTTATCTGACACACGTCCTGTGTCATGATAACCCTGAGAGCAGCCGTACCCTGCTGAGTGGTCGTCCTCCACTTCTTGATGGTCGTCCTCCATCATGCTCATCCGATGGCCGTCCCCATCGTTGTTTTTTTAGCAGCCGTCCCCTGCTAGGTGGTCGTCCTCCACCTTTTGATGATCGTCCTTCATCACTTTATCCAATGGCCGTCCCCATTGTTGATTTTGGTTATCTGACACTCGTCCTGTGTTATGATAAACCTCGAGAGCAGCCGTACCCTGCTGAGTGGTCGTCCTCCACTTCTTGATGGTCGTCCTCCATCATGCTCGTCCGATGGCCGTCCCCATCGTTGACCTTTTCTATCCGATGGTCGTCCCCATCGTTGATATTTTCGGCAGCCGTACCCTGCCAGGTGGTCGTCCTCCACCTTTGATGGTCGTCCCCATCATAATTCCTTTATTACCCAGCAGAGCAGCCGTCCCCTGCTAGGTGGTCGTCCTCCACCTTTGATGGCCGTACCCCATCATCTGTTTATTTCATTTATTCTTTAACCCGATGGCCGTCCCCGTCGTGGTCCCTTTTCCTTTTAGCCCGATGGCCGTCCCCATCGCCGGTTACCTTGCTTTGTGAACTTGATGGCCGTCCCCGTCATGTTTCATTAACTCCCAGAAAATTTTACAGCTTTACCCTGGTGGCCGTCCCCATCATATTTTGACATTCCCCAGCTAGTCGGCCGTCCCCGTCTTGGCTTTACCTTTTATCCCCAGCATGTCGGCCGTCCCCGTCATTGCTTTGTTTTCCGCACCTTTACAATATACTTTATTTTCCTTTTACAATCTATATCCCTTTTCTTCTTCATTCTGTGAGTGCAAATTTTGGACTGTCTTTGGTATTCAACCACAAGTTATCTTGTTTGCCTGCTAAGCCGTTGCTTACATCCTGCACAGCTAACTCATGTTTGAATAGGGGCAGCTGTAAACACCCCAAATTTGCCCTCACCCATTTCACCATGGCTTGTGATCATTCTCATATGCATAAACACAATCATAGCACCTCATATCTCATTTTTGATTCACTGCATAGCTTCAAAGTCATCTGCACCTAGGGTTTGTGATCTGAGCAATCCAAGAGCCTTTTGAGCCACTCCAAAGGCTACCAATCACTTCAAAGGGATCCATGTGTGTTCAAGCATCATATTATGTCCCCCACAAAGTCAAAAATGCAAAGGAATCACAAGAACTAGGGTTTGAATGGATGCAGAGCCAGGTTTGACTGCACAGTTGACTGAAAATTAGGGTTTTGGTTTCAGAGGCCATAACCCCAATTTTTTTTGGTAATTCTTGTTTCCATTGGTCTCTATATGGTATAGGGAGTATGCATATCAATTTTCATGAAGAAATTCCATGGGGAAGTCATCTGATCAAGGGTTGACTTTTCAGACAAGTCAGTGCAAAATCAGGGCACCTGAGGCCCCCAATGACCCAACCAATGGGCAATCTTCATCATTTTGAGTGTATATGGTCTTTATTTGATCATGGAAGAAGATTGAAGTTCACAAAAATCAAGAATTTAGGGCTTTTGCAAATGTTGACTTTTTGGGCATAGTTGACTTTTCAAGAATGCATCATTTTAGGTCATTTTTCAAGCCTTGATTCTTGATCCAAAAAGGCTTCAAATGGAAAAACTTTGGTCATGAAAATTGTAGATCTCATCTTTCCCTTTTCAAAAAGTACAAGAACATGATCAAACTCTTCTTGGATCAAAAGTTATGGTGTGGCAAAGTTGGCCAAAATCATTGATTTTCAAGGCATGCCTCAAATGGAAATTTTGCAAAATCATGAACCAATGCCTCTTGTGACCTCTAGTTCATTTCAAACCAGCATACAAACATTCTCTAAGTCATAAAAATCAGAATTGAACCAAGAATGCCCATGGTTTATGGTTGGTTAGGCAAAGAAATCACATGTGAACCAAAAGCAACAAGTTGCAAAACCACTCATTTCACTTCCTACAAACTATGACATTGGATGCTGACTTTGGCTAGCCTCTCACCTCACCCTTTGCTGCGCAGCCCATGCCATGTACTTGCCTAGATCATGAGTCATGCTTGCCTTACACAAAACTTGACTTTTTGCAAAAGCAAACTTACCAATCACTATAGGCCAGGTCACATCATCTGACCTATAGGATTAAAATACATTATCATTTTGCAAGCCATTTCATGTACAAGGCAAGGCTGAAACCATTCATAACAACACATTCACAAAAACACACCAAGCTGCATAAGCCTTCGAATCTCTCTGCCCAGCCAAGAAACACTCAAACCATTTTCACCATTCAACTCACCATACATCATTGAGTAGAAACCAGCAAGAACACAAGCCTGAATCAACCAGAACACCCCATAGCCATTTCTCACCTCAAGCTGCAGTTCCATTCGAATCTCCCTCCCTAGCTCACAAACATCCAAACAAACCTTGCAAAGCTTCTCCATTCACCCTCAGGATCACAAACAACCCCTCACAATGGCCAGAAACTACCAGAATCACCATTGCCATTTCTGACTGAGTTGAAGCAGGAGCTTTCGAAACTCATTATCCAGCCAACATAAACTCTTCTTGAGCATTCAAACACCTTCTGGGGATCAATTGGAGTGGTTTGCACTGAAGGAAGTGGCCAGAAAGTCATCAGGTTGAAAGCTCCAAATCTCAGGTAGCTTGAAATTTATTTTTCCAGAAATCGTTTCTTTTGTTTCAAACTTGTTCCTTATGTTTCACTGAGCATCCTGGTGCTTTTGGTTTTTAAAATGGCTTTGATTTGAGTATTTAATTTGCTTCTGAAACCTGCGTGCCCTAGAATTTGTTCTGTTCGATTCATGGATTTGAGGAAGAAGAAATTTGTTTGGACTTAGGGTTTTAGTTCAGGGGATCATGGGAATCATTTTGGTGTGTTTAGGTTTCATTTTTGTTACGATTTGAGGGGCTTTGGGGATTTTCAGGGGAGTTGCTCGCCGGAGAAGACGACCGGAAGTCTTCTCCGGCAGCCTGAATGTGATTAGGGTTAAGTGTCATTAATTAAGGTCATTTGAATTTGGTCCCTTGGATGGACTCTCCCGCGCGTGGATGGATGGCTAGGATGAGTCATTAGAAGCCCTAATCCTGTTTTTCCATTTAATTGTGGTTTAATTAATTCATAAATATTAATTAGCCAGATTTGAATCTGGACCCTTGGATCTGGCGCGCAGTCAACCAGACCAAGCCCAGATCAAATCCTGGCCCTCCTTTCTGTTTACTTTCATTTTTATTAAACATTAATTCATTTCTTTTTCAATTAACTTGCATAATTTATTAAAAATAGTTAAAAATTCCTAAAAATTATGAAACTTTTTCCTAAGGGTTTTAATAATTTTTATGACACAAAAATATTTTTATTTTATTTTTTATCATTAAAAAAGTATTTTTAAATATTTAAAAGATTATTTTTAATTGATTAATGGAAATTAATTAATTAAAAATACTTTTAGGTATTTAAAAATTACAAAAAAATTCATGAAATGTTCTAAGACATTTAGAAACATTTTCCAACCTTCAAACCAAATTTCTTTTTTGATCTTGATGCATTTTAAGAATTTTTCATTGAATTAAATCATATTTTGTGCATTATTTTGATCATAAGTTCAAAAATTCATTTCTGCCTATCTAAGAAGAGTTGGACATTGATTCTTCTTGCATTGTTTTGTGTTTAGCATGTAGTTTCTAGGATTAAATGGCCTTGATTTGATTCCTCATTTTCAATTTGTTTGGCATTTCTTTTGTTTAGGAACCCTAAAAAACCCTAATAACTTAGAAAAATCATATCTTGAGATTGGTTAAGAGTTGAGACTTCCCCTTTGGACCTTGGTTTAGTATAGGTTTAGGGTTTCTTTGGGTGGCATTTTCCATTTTTATCTTAGTGTTTGCTTTTGTTTTTGGTTTTTGTTTGATGTTTGATTCATAAACCCTAATTTGGGCTTCCATTTGCATCCTTCTTACATTCTCTTGCATAACATGACTTGTCTTAGCATTTCAAGCATTCTTGTGATTCATTTGACATCTTAAGACACATAGGAAGCATGTTTGATCATTGCATCACATATTTGCTATGTCATTTGCCTTGTATGCTTCATAACTTTCCATGCTTGTTCATGCTCCTTAACTTGCATCATTTGCATCCATGATCTTGTATGAACATCTCCATGCCTTGCCTCATGTTTGCAGCATCTCATAACATCATTTTCATCATCAACATGCTTCTGGTTTTGTTTAGCATCATACCATTTCATTTCATTTGGCATTGCATTGCATTTCTTTCTAACATTTCAGGTGGTAAGTAAACTTGAGAAGTGAATTTGCCTTCACTTCTCATAACTTTTCTTTTCATCTCTCTTGCATCCATTGCTGCATTTCTATATGTGTTTGAGATTGAGCTTGCTCATTCTTGTTTCTCCCACTTTCTTTCTTCAAGTGACTTGACTTCTTGAATGAAGCAAGTCACTTTGCTTCTCTTGATCCTGTTCATCTGCTTCCTGGTGGCCTTTGAAGATTGTTCTTGAAAACCTCACAAACCTTAGGAACAACCAAGCATGACAATGAATTAGGGTTTTGATTAGTCTCCCCTCTTAGTTTTACCTTTTGTGTCTCTTTTGAGTCTTCTCTTCTCATCTCATAATCAGGGACTAAACCCTAAAGGCTTTAAGGCTTTGTGATTAAGCTTATGCCTGCATCCTTCTCTTAGGATGGAGTGTATAACTTTAATCCTAAGTGTTAAACCCTTAATGTGTTTAAATCTCTTAATCAATTCACTTAATAATCATCAAGACATCACACTTGTAACTTGGGCCTTGCATTAGGGTTCTAATTCTTCCTTAAATGGTTAAGAAGGACTAACCCTAGTGTTAATGGACAAGTCCCCCTCAAGTTGTCTTACAAACCCTAAAAAACATTTCTTCATCATATCATTAAATAAAATCCACTTAATAAAAGGCTTGTTTTGTCATGAGTTTAATCCCTAATCATGGATTAAGTTGAGGAGCTTTCCTCAGCTTAAACATTCTCATCTATTATCCTTCTATTAGGATGGTGTAATGAGTCTGTTTAATCCCTGATTATGGCTTAATCTCATTACTCAACACTAAACAAAAACACCAAAAACATTCAAATAATCACAAGTAGGTTAATGATCTTAATCCTGCATCAAAGGTGATTAAGTGTGAGAATCTGACTTCACACTTAAGGTATTCTCATTACCCCTAATCAGAGGGAAGATGTGATGAGTTTACTAAATCCATTGGTTTAGGCTTAAGCTCATTAACTTATGACAAACTTTCAAAAGCAATAAAAGACTAAAAACTCAAAAACAAACAATAACCGTCTCCTCCGGGATTCTTTTCTCACCTCATTCACTCACAAACGAGAGCTCGCTTCTTCCGTCTAATGCAAGACAGTTTGCACCTGAGCCAGACAGGTCATACACTTGAGCATAGACAAGTAAGCAGTTCATAAGTCATTTCATCTTTCAGTCTCTTTGGGTCGAACTACGGTGTTCTGACTTCCTCATTGCACGAGAGGATACGTAGGCATAACTTAACAGTTATCGAACAAAAGTCTCTGTACATTCCCCCTCCTTCCAGCTTCATTCTTTTAAGCCTCGTGGTCATGAGCATTTCACTCCTGTCCTTACACTGACACTGTATATATCACACTTTACACTTCTTTTGCACTGACACTTGTACATCCTTTTCCAGCTCTTTTACACACAGATTGCACTGACACTACCCCTTTAAAACACAAATCTCCTAAGCGTGGATCCCGTCGAGTACGACGGACAATCTGGGTGCTAATACCTTCCCAGGTTGTAACCAACCCCCTTTCTCAGTCTCTCTGGTTCGCAAACCGTCTTATCCTTATCTTTCTAGGTCTATGCAGCATTGCCTTTCCTCCGGGATAAAAATGCCTAGCTGGCGACTCTATTCATCTCCAGTGAGTTCACGGCTGTGCGTTCTCACTGTTCCCTTCGCCGACCGTTCGCGTCTGTACCTTCATCTGACCCTAGTTTCATTTGTCGGGAGCGACACAAGGCTGATTATTTTGAGGGCATTTTGACAAAGAAACATGGGTTTTTCATTCTTTTTCCTAATTTTCTCTAGTCCCTTTAATTCTCTAATTTCCTAATTAACTAACCTCTTAATTTTTTTCCTACTATAATTACTTATTTCATAAATCAATTTATAATATTAGTTATTATTTCTTTTGTTTTAAATTAATAGTTATATCTAGTTTTTTTTAAACTTCTTTGTTTACCTAAAATTAAACTTAAAATTTTTATTATCAATATTTGTTTATATATGTTTTTTAGAAAATTAACTAATTAGTTTTTTTTATATATAAACCTCAAACTTTTCATAAACCTTAATTTTTCATGTAAACCTTAAAACTTTCTCATAAACTTTAACCGTGTTATTTCCTTTAAACCATAAACCTTTCCACAAACCTTAACAAACATGTTATTATTTCTTATTTTCGCTCATGTTTATGTTATTCATACACTGAAATTGCTTCGCCCTTGTAATATTTTAAGTTTTAACTTGTAATATTTTCAGTTTTATTTTTCGCCATGTTTATTATGTAATTGTCCCAAAGCGTTGTAATAGTTAGGATTTTATTTTCTGCCATTTATTTTCTGCCATTTTATTTTTCTGCCATTTATTTTCTGCCATTTTATTTTTCTGCCATTTAAATTTCTGCCATTGATCCTATATTAACTGTGTGGTTTAGCAATGTAGGGCGTGAAAACCTACTAAATTAATTATTTAATATTTTTCTATAATCTTTATATTTTTTTTGTAAATAAATGCTAATTATTTTTATAAACTTATTTTATTACTTATTTATAACAATAAATCTTTATTTTGTAAATACTAACTCTTTTATTATTTTGTACATATTAAATTAATTTTTTCTCTCTAAAAATTTCTCAATAACTTTTTGTCAATAATATTTTATATATTAATAGTATTTTATTATAATAGTAATAATCATATAGTGTAAATAATTAAAAGTTTTCTCAATAATCTTTAATTGTTTTTCTCTAAACTTAATTCCCTTTTTTTTCATCAATTCTAATAACTTCAAAAAAAATCTAACTTGTCTAACCTAAACTTTTTCTTTTTAATTAAATATTTTAATTGTTATTTCTTTAATTTATTTTAACTTTATTATTATTATAACTACTTTATTATTATTATTATTATTATTGCTTTATTATTATTATTATTATTATTGCTTTATTGCTTTATTGTTATTATTACTTTATTATTTTTGCTTCATTATTATTATTATTATTATTGCTTATTTATTATTTTATTATATCTATTATTCTTGCTTTATAATTTATTCTTATCTGACTATTATGTATCTGCCAAAGCCTTGTAATAATTTGTAGATTTATTTTTCCGCCTTTATTTTCTTTGTAAATATTTAACTGTGTGGTTAGTAATTTAGGGAGTGCAAAACTAACTATATGTAATTGAACTTAGAAAATTATATACAAGACAAATATCTGAAAAATAACACTCACACACGTAAGTCGATCTATGATCGTCATCTGTACTTCCTAGGATATTCCTCTTGGTTGCCTTAAAATAAAATGGTCAAGTCCCTCGAATATAGGGGTGTCTTAAGCAAAGTCCCTTCGAATATAAATCATCATAGTCCCACGGTTTAAAAGATCAAGTCTCTTCGAGGTTGCCTACGGAATAGTGATCTTGTCCCTTCGAATAAATGATGATAGTCCCTACGAATTGCTAAAGACATCCTTTAAGTTGCCTTCATTGACCATACGATGACCCTACGTTTGTCCCTTAATACATCCAAGGTAATGACTACCTATTCCTTAATAATAGGGATAGTCTTACCATTTAAAGGATATTTAAGAACAGAAAAGACTTAACTTAGGGTAGGTTCTTGTTATGTACTTGCTCACTTTCCAAAAAATTTCAAAACACTTCACATTTTCAAACAAATTTTCAAAACAAAGTCTTTATATATATCCGTACATGGATCATTATAAAGTACTTAAGAAAATTTTTTATCACACACTACACTTCCCAAAACATTTTAAAGTGAGCTAAGTAACTAAGAGCCCATGGATAACCATGGATGTAAAGGGTGTTAACACCTTCCCTTTACATAACCTACCCCCCGAACCCAAAAATCTTTTAAGGTCTTTCCTGTTCTTTTATGCCCTTTCCTTTTGGATAAAATAAAAGTCGGTGGCGACTCTTGCTATCCGCAACATTTAACTAAAGTCAGTTCTCCCACCGTGTTACAGTATG
Organism: Lathyrus aphaca; assembly: GCA_963966055.1. Classification (NCBI taxonomy): domain Eukaryota; kingdom Viridiplantae; phylum Streptophyta; class Magnoliopsida; order Fabales; family Fabaceae; genus Lathyrus; species Lathyrus aphaca. The sequence goes on from OZ014522.1 coordinate 543,238,588, forward strand.
CTGCGTGAGTATGTGGATATCTTCGCCTGGTCGTATCAAGATATGCCAGGGTTGGATACCGACATCGTTGTGCATAAGCTACCATTGAGAGAAGATTGTCCTCCTGTGAAACAGAAATTGAGAAGAACGCGTCCTGACATGGCGATGAAGATTAAGGAGGAAGTTCAGAAGCAATGGGATGTCGGATTCCTTTCCGTAACTAGTTACCCACCTTGGGTAGCTAACATTGTACCTGTACCAAAAAAGGACGGCAAGGTCCGGATGTGCGTTGACTACCAGGATCTAAACAGAGCGAGCCCAAAATATGACTTTCCATTACCTCACATTGATTTGTTGGTAGATAACACTGCTCAATTCTCGGTATTTTCCTTCATGGATGGCTTCTCCGGGTATAATTAGATCAAGATGGCACCGGAAGACATGGAGAAAACAATGTTCATTACCCCGTGGGGTACATTCTGCTACAAGGTCATGCCCTTTGGATTGAAGAACGCCGGGGCAACATATCAGCGGGCTATGGTCACATTGTTCCACGACATGATACACAAAGAGATTGAATGCTATGTGGACGACATGATTGCTAAGTCCCGAGACGAAGAAGAGCATCTGATCAATCTCAAGAAGCTGTTTGATAGATTGATAAAGTATAAGTTGAGGTTGAATCCAAACAAGTTCACTTTCGGAGTGCGTTCCGGGAAACTGCTGGGTTTCATTGTTAGTCAGAAAGGAATCGAGGTGGATCCTGCAAAAGTAAAAGCAATTCAAGATATGTCTGCACCGAAAACAGAAAAAGAAGTGCGCAGGTGTTGCACCCCAAAATTTGCCCTCACAATACAAGACTTTGTGTGCTAAGAAGGTTCACAAGGTTCACAAGATTCACAACATTTACAAGACCTTTCATGAGGTTCATGAAGTCTACAAGTCACTTTATGAGGTTCACAAGGTTCATAAGATTCACAATGCTTACAAGACCTTTCATGAGGTTCATGAAGTCTACAAGATACTTTATGAGGTTCACAAGGTTCACAAGGTTCACAATACCTTTCATGAGATTAACAAGACATTTTATGATGGTTCACAAGGTTCACAAAGTTCACAATTGGTCAGAAGAGTTGACAATTCCCTCAGACAATGCACCTCCTAAGCAGTGTATCCAAAACTAGGGTTTTGACTTTAATCAGGCTAAATGGACTACCAAGACTTCAAGTGAGCTTCATAACATCTTATATGTGTGTAAGAACCCCCATGACAAGTTTCAAGACTTTTCTCAGAAGATTGCTCAGTCAAATGATCAGATAAGTCAAAATCAGTTAAAGCAGTTAAAAAGTCAAACTGAGGTCAACTGGGGTCAAACCAAAGTCAAACTTCATGATTTTTTGCCAACATCAAGTATATGAAGTAAAATTCATCATTTGATCAAGGGTTGATCATGATTCATCAAGGAGATTTCAGATCATCAAGAATCAGGAGTTTCTAAATTAGGGTTTCCTCAGTAAAAGTCAACTGAACTTTGACCAGCCATAACTTTCACATACTTCATCACCAAGTCTCCACTCAAAGCTCATTTTGAAGTAAATTGAATTCTCTACAACTTTGTGTCTCACAAGCCAATCCCAAAAATGCTTCATTTGGAAGGTATGAGCTAAGACATTATAGGTCCTTTTGAAAGTCAACAAAAAGTCAACAGCTTCAAAAGGGCATAACTTGAGAATGGTAAATGATATGGACATGAAACCAGTGGGGTTGGTTATAGGACTCTTCAAGATTTCCAGAATGTCCAAGAACACCCTCATAGCATTAAAACTGAAGGATGTGTGCCCTTGCAAAGTTGGGAAATTTTTGGGAGGTTTATGAAGAAAATAGGGTCTTAAAACCAAATTCTTCCAAATGGGCTGAACTTTTTGTGACCCAAGGTGTTCCATGACATCATGCACGAAATTTATTTAATATTTTCATAATTTTATTTTATTTATTTTATTTATTATGATTTTTTATATTAAAAATCATTTTAAATTCAAATAAAATATAAAATATGAAGATTTAAAATATATTTTGATTCTAGAAAGTCATAAACCTTGATTGAATTAGATTGATATGAAAATTATGATGATTGTCTTAAAATAGCAATGTTATATCAAAAAATATTTGAATTTTAAGACATTATCTTTTTCAATCTTCAATGATCAAAAAGTCCAAAGAATGATCACATATTTTGACCTAATTCCATCCACTATAAGTACATAAACATATCACAAGCATAGGGGACGAAAATTGGAGCCTCCAAAGGTAAGAACAAAGTTTCAAAATTCATCCTAAGAACACAAATTCGGTTTGATACCTAGAGCTACTTTCAAGACAAACCAAAGGTTGCAACTTGTTCCTTGGAGTTCATAGATCAATTCTGGATAATAACATTGTCCATTCATGCCCTAATTCGCACAAACCGAATGCATCCCTTTCATATTCTAAGTTTTTTCGATTTGATTGATTTATGCTTTGATATTGAAAACTAATTATAGATTTGTGTTTGTTGTGATGTTTAGAAGCTTTTTGAATGGATTAATTCAGTTATTGTGGACTGTATCGAATTTTGCCATTGCTAGGGTTTGGAGTTTCAAAACGGGAACCAAGCATTTAGGACCTTAAAACAAATTCTAAGACCATGGCTGTGACGTATGAACCTTGTACAATTGATCTGGGTTACTAATTTTTGTTATTATGATGGTTTGCATGATGGTTCAAAAAACGTAGGTTTCTGGTTTTGGAAATTCGCAGGAAATTTCGTATGTGATTTCGCAAGTGTTTTCGCAGGTCTTGAGGAAGAAGAAGACCCTTGGCGCGAAATTCTGATTTGAATAACACGTTTATTTTATTATGAATTGTTTTCTATTATATTTCAATTATGTAGCAATGGCTCAGATGGCAAGCATGCGCGTGAATGGAAGTCAAGACAAGGGTTCGAATCCCACCTCCAACATTTTTTTTGCTTTATTTCCCTTATGTTTTCCAGGCTTAAAATATAATCATCAATACTCATTCCATGTTCACCAAGCGCATGCTGGCCTGGTGGTTGTGGAGGCAGGACTCAAAGATTGAAGCCTAGGGCCTGGGTTCGAATCCCAGCCCCAGGTAAGTCCCTTTTTCTCATTTTTTTTCTTATTTCATTTAATTTATTTATATTATATTTAATTAATGTATAAATATTGAAGTAAAAATGTTATTACTATTTTCTTATTTATAATTCAAAATCTTGTTAAAATTTAAACTTTATTAAAATTATTTAACATTTATTTTATTATATTATAAATTAATTAATTGTATTTAGATTAATTCATAAAACCTAATTATGTATATAAATCCTAATTTTCTAAAACCTAAAATATTTTGTAAAAAAAAACCTAATTAATTTTTATAAATCCTAATAATTTTCACAAATCCTAATTTTTCTTCTATTTAAAATTTAACTCTATTATAATTTTTAATGTATTGTTTAATTATGTATATATATTATATAATTTGTTTATAATTTAATTCTTGTATATAAATATGCTTAGAATAATTAGAATTCTTAACTTAATTTTTGTGAATATAATTATATGATTATTCAATTATAATTAATCCTATTTTCATAATATATATATATATATTCCATAATTTGTTCATAATTCTTGCATGTAAATAATTTTTAATATATGTTTAAAAAATAATAAAAACTTGTTAATCTAATATAATTTATTTTCATAATATGTTTATAATTAACCTAATTTTTATAGCATTTAAAACTTTATGATAATTAATTGGTTATATTTTCTTCTTAATCTTAAATAATAATTGTTCATAAAAATTTGATCTTTTAATTATTATGCTAATATTCTTATTTATTTTATCATTAATGCTATTTATTTTCATATCTATTTTATTATTACTAACCCCGTTTAGATATATTGTGATTTATTATTATCATTATTACTAACCCCATTGTGATTTATTATTATTATTATTATTATTTCACTAACCCAATTATTATTATTATTTATTTTTGCTTATTTTGCTTTAATTATTATTATCATGTAATTGTTCCTTTGATGTAATATTTAGTAGTAATGTTTAAATATTTATTTTATGTCATGGTTAGTAAAAATAGGGAGTGTAAACATGTATGTTATTTAAAAATAATTTAGATCACTTAATTTAAAAGATAAATATTTAAAGTTGAACACTCACACACGTAAGTCGATCTTTGATCGTCATCTCACTTTCTAGGGATACCTCTCATGTTGCCTAATCAAAAAGGTCAAGTAGGGTGTATAAAGCAAAAGTCCCTCAAAATAAAGTCATCTAGTCCCTTAACAGATAAAAGATCAAGTCCCTTTCGAATGTTGCCTTCGTAATGATCTTGTCCCTTTCGAATAAAGATGATAGTCCCTTCAAAATTGCTTATACACCCCACAGTTGCCTACATAAACAGATGTCCCTTCACTTGTCCCTCACATCCAAGGTAATGACTACCTATTCCTTAATAATAGGGATAGTCTTACCATTTAAAGGATCCAAGAACAGAAAAGACTTAAACTTAGGGTAGGTTCCTCATAGTTACTTGCTCACTCTTCAAAACTTTTCAAACACTTCACACCTTTCAAACAAATTTTCAAACACAGGTTTTTTACGCATCCGTACATGGATCATTATCAAACTCTTATGAAAATTTTTATCCACACACTTCACATTTTCAAAAACAATTCAAAGTGAGCTAAGTAACTAAGAGCCCATGGATAACCATGGATGTAAAGGGTGCTAACACCTTCCCTTTACATAACCTACCCCCCGGACCCAAAAATCTTTTAAAAGGTCTTTCCTGTTCTTTTATGCCCTTCCTTTGGATAAAATAAAAGTCGGTGGCGACTCTTGCTATCCGCAACATAACTAAAGTCAGTTCTCCCACCGTGTTACACTATGCTGTTGGAGCCGTTCTAGGCCAGAGAAAAGATAAAAAGTTACACGTAATCTATTATGCCAGTAGAACCCTAGACGCAGCTCAGCTCAACTACGCAACAATCGAAAAGGAGCTCCTAGCTGTAGTTTTCGCCATAGACAAATTTAGATCTTATCTAGTAGGAGCCAAAATTATAGTTTACACCGACCATGCTGTCATTCGTTACTTACTAAGTAAAAAGGATGTCAAACCTAGGTTACTTCGATGGATTCTATTACTGCAAGAGTTTGATTTAGATATCCGTGATAAGAAAGGCACAGATAATGTAGTAGCTGATCACCTTTCTAGGCTAGAATACCTGAAACCTGACTCAGTACCCATAAATGACGATTTTGCCTATGATAGACTGATAGCCCAACTAGAAACTATTGAAGATGATAACCCAGACCCACATGAGCATTCTCATAAATCCTTAGCTATAAGTAATGTACCTTGGTATGTAGACTTTGTTAATTACCTAGCCGTTGACATCATACCCCCTGATCTAAACTACCACCGAAAGAAGAAGTTCTACAGTGATGTGAGAAACTTCTATTGGGACGAACCATTTCTTTTCAAGAGAGGTAAAGATGGCATTTTTCGTCGTTGTGTTCCAGAAGAAGAGGTACATAATATAATTGAGCATTGTCACTCCGCACCTTATGGTGGACATGCGAGCACATCTAAGACCTACGCAAAGATTCTTCAAGCTGGCCTATTCTGGCCTACTATGTGGCTTTATATCCATGCTTTCATTGTCAAGTGTGACAGATGCTAACGCACATGAAATATTTCAAGACGTAATGAAATGCCTCTAAGAAATATCCAAGAAGTAGAACTCTTTGACGTATGGGGTATAGACTTTATGGGACCATTCCCACCATCTTTTGGAAATCAGTACATCTTAGTAGTTGTTGACTATGTGTCTAAATGGATTGAAGCTATCGCCGCACCCACGAACGACACCAGAGTAGTCATCAAATTATTCAAAAACTATATATTTCCCAGGTTTGGAACCCCCCGTTTAGTCATAAGTGATGGAGGATCACACTTCATATCGAGAATATTTGATAAACTTTTAAGCAAGTATGAAGTTAAGCATAGAGTAGCAACACCATACCACCCACATACCAATGGACAAGTGGAAGTATCTAATAGGGATATCAAACAAATTCTTGAGAAGACTGTCTCTATATCTAGAAAAGATTGGTCGCAGAAACTTCAAGAGGCATTATGGGCCTATAGAACCGCTTTCAAAACCCCTATAGGAACAACCCCTTATCAACTGGTCTATGGAAAATCATGTCACTTACCTTTTGAGTTGGAGCATAAGGCATATTGGGCCATCAAAACTTTGAATTTTGATTACTTAACTGCTGGTGAAAAACGTATCCTTGATATCCACAAATTAGAAGAGCTCAGACAATCTGCCTACGAAAATGCCATCATATACAAAGAAAGAACAAAAGCTTGGCATGACAAAATAATCATAAGAAGAGACTTCAAAATAAGCGATCTTGTTCTCTTGTTCGATTCTAGGTTACGACTTTTTCCAGGGAAGCTTTGTTCGAGATGGACTGGCCCTTTCGAAGTATCTAAGATTCTAATTTTTATAGCATTTAAAACTTTATGATAATTAATTGGTTATATTTTCTTCTTAATCTTAAATAATAATTGTTCATAAAAATTTGATCTTTTAATTATTATGCTAATATTCTTATTTATTTTATCATTAATGCTATTTATTTTCATATCTATTTTATTATTACTAACCCCATTTAGATATATTGTGATTTATTATTATCATTATTACTAACCCCATTGTGATTTATTATTATTATTATTATTATTATTTCACTAACCCAATTATTATTATTATTTATTTTTGCTTATTTTGCTTTAATTATTATTATCATGTAATTGTTCCTTTGATGTAATATTTAGTAGTAATGTTTAAATATTTATTTTATGTCATGGTTAGTAAAAATAGGGAGTGTAAACATGTATGTTATTTAAAAATAATTTAGATCACTTAATTTAAAAGATAAATATTTAAAGTTGAACACTCACACACGTAAGTCGATCTTTAATCACCATCTCACTTTCTAGGGATACCTCTCATGTTGCCTAATCAAAAAGGTCAAGTAGGGTGTATAAAGCAAAAGTCCCTCAAAATAAAGTCATCTAGTCCCTTAACAGATAAAAGATCAAGTCCCTTTCGAATGTTGCCTTCGTAATGATCTTGTCCCTTTCGAATAAAGATGATAGTCCCTTCAAAATTGCTTATACACCCCACAGTTGCCTACATAAACAGATGTCCCTTCACTTGTCCCTCACATCCAAGGTAATGACTACCTATTCCTTAATAATAGGGATAGTCTTACCATTTAAAGGATCCAAGAACAGAAAAGACTTAAACTTAGGGTAGGTTCCTCATAGTTACTTGCTCACTCTTCAAAACTTTTCAAACACTTCACACCTTTCAAACAAATTTTCAAACACAGGTTTTTTACGCATCTGTACATGGATCATTATCAAACTCTTATGAAAATTTTTATCCACACACTTCACATTTTCAAAAACAATTCAAAGTGAGCTAAGTAACTAAGAGCCCATGGATAACCATGGATGTAAAGGGTGCTAACACCTTCCCTTTACATAACCTACCCCCCGGACCCAAAAATCTTTTAAAAGGTCTTTCCTGTTCTTTTATGCCCTTCCTTTGGATAAAATAAAGGTCGGTGGCGACTCTTGCTATCCGCAACATAACTAAAGTCAGTTCTCCCACCGTGTTACAGAACTGGCAACTCTGCTGGGGACTTAATAAAAGAGGGGTACCCTTAGGAATTAGATCACTTTAAATTGTTTGCCTTGTTTGCTTTATATTATCTTGTTGGGGTGCTCTTATGTGTGAAAGGTCCTAACCCGGATCTAGTGTACCATAGGTAAATGGCAATAGACCAAGGAAACTGTACGACGTATATCGATATGGTTGATCTGGTGGCCATAGTTAGTGTGACTTCTTGGTTGGTGCTTATGTTCCTTAAGTCAAGTTGAGGATAATATGAGGCTGCCATATGTTGTCAATGCACTAACTAACTTTTAGAACCCTAGTTATCCCATCTTGGCCTTTAGAAATGTAGTGAGGTAACCGGCTTTGGTGCAGACTGAAGTTGGTTGACACTCGATACTACGCTCATTGAGATCTTAAACTTGGAGGGTTTTGGTTGGCAAGTAAGTTGCCTTCTGAACAACCACCCTTGTGAAGGATCAATGATATTGAGATCCCTTAGAACATGGTTACTTTTGTAGGACAGGATGAACCAACTAACTTCAGGGGAGGGTACTTACCTTTGAACCTCATGCAAGCCTTTAAACCTAGGGCTATTGTGTGACTTGTTTGTGTGTGCCACATGTTTGTGATTGAACATAACCTCATGACATCATCATGCATCATGAGCATAGCATTTTCACTAACCATTTCAAGGACCAAAGGATTTATCTTTGTTCTTTGTTGCAGGTCATGGCTTCTGCTCGTAGAAACACCATTAGGATCAACTTTGTGGGCATACCTGCCAAGCTTAAAGAGTTGGTTTCTCAAGTGTCTGATCATTCCCAGTTCACCAAGAGACATGGTCACCTATTGGATCTAGTCACTTCAGGGTTCAATGAAGACATGATGAGTGTTCTGTTTCAGTTCTTTGACCCTAAGCACCATTGCTTTACATTCCCTGACTATCAGCTGGTTCCTACAATGGAGGAGTTCTCTAAACTTCTGGGTATACCTGTTCTTGATCAAAGACCCTTCACAGGCTTGGAGAAGGAACTTAAACCAGAGGTTATTGTTGCAGCTCTACATCTGAAGAAGTCTGACATTGTTCTAGAAACGAGAAGCGGAGTCAAGGGTATTCTTGCTAAGGTATTAATGGATAAAGCTCAAGTGTTCTTGAAGGCCATGAGCTATGATGCTTTTGAGGAGATCTTAGCCTTGCTAATTTATGGCTTAGTATTGTTCCCCAATCCAGATCAATTCATAGACGTTCATGCCATCAACATATTCCTGAGTCACAATCCAGTGCCTACATTGCTTGGAGACATCCTACATTCTCTTCATACCCGTACTACAAGGGCAAGAGGAACTTTGATGTGTTGCATACCTTTGCTTTCTAGGTGGTTTATTTCTCACCTTCCTCGATCAGTGATGAAGAATGAACAATGGTTCAGGTGGTCCAAGAGGATTATGTCACTCTCTCATTCAGATATTCATTGGTGCTCCAGATCTATGGAGAATGTCACTATTATTGACCGTTGTGGGGAGTTTCCTAATGTGCCACTTCTAGGCATAAGAGGAGGCATCACCTACAACCCCTCTCTAGCTTTACGACAGTTTGGTTACGCTCGGAGTGATGGTCCACATGACATGTTGATTCAGGGCATTATGTTTGACTACGACAATGATCTTCAAGGTTACCGTCAGAGATTCATACGAGCATGGGGAAAAGTAAACAGGGTTGACAGCAAGACACTGGAGCCTAAGTACACTATTCCTATGGAAGCTTATCTCAGATGGGTGCGATCTCGTGCTCAGACTCTCATGATGCCATATCCTGCTGTCCTGCCAGTTACCATGGAACCTGTTGCTGAAGGAGACACAGCTTATACCATCCTTCACCCAGACATGCCTACTGATATGGAAGACTTGCAGAGATCATGGATCCAACTGAAGGAACAAAGGGATACTTTCGAGGCTCATTACAAAGTAAGCCAAGAAAGAATCCTGGAACTAACAAAGCAACTTCACGAGGAACGGAATCTTAACTCATACCTCAACACAAAGAGGAAACGTCCATGGGAGACTTAAAACCCATCTTTTGTACTTATTTCATTTCACTTTTTGTAAGCCCAAGAGGCCAAACAAATTTATTACTAATAAAAGTTTACTTTCGTGTTTGTTTAAGCAAATTTAAATCCTGCGGTCCTTGAAAACATTGCATATGCATTCACATATCATATCATTACATCACAGGTTTATTTGTGCACAGGTTTCTCATCTTCTCGCTGTTTATTTCAGCAATGGCTCTTGAACAATCAGTTAAGGATCTCCAGGCACAAAATGCACAGTTCCAAGAGCTGATCTTGAACCTGTCCAAGGGGCAGGATGAATTGAAGGCACTGCTGGCTAAGAAGACTAAGAAGACTAGAAGGTCATGGGGCCTGATCAACATGGGAAGAAGGTTCAAAGGTCTTGCTAAGACCAAAGAACCAGTTGAAGACTATGAATCTGAGGAATCTGAAAAAGAGGGAGGCAGTCTCCACAACACTATGGGGGACTCTGATTCTGAGGCTAATTACTACCATGAGCCTAATGAAGACAAATTCAAGATGCTGGTGGATAGAATGGATGCTATGGAGTTGCAGAAGTCATCTGGGCTGGATTTTGAAGATTTGAGTCTAATATCTGGGGTAGTCATACCCATGGGTTTCAAGGTTCCTAGCTTTGTTGTTTATGATGGGGTCTCTTGTCCTAAGCTGCATCTGAGGTCTTATGTCAGAAGAATCCAACCTCACACTGCTGATAAGAAATTGTGGATCCATTTTTTTCAAGAGAGCTTATCTGGAGCTCAGTTGGAGTGGTATTATCAGTTGGAGAGTGTCAACATTAGGGATTGGAATGATCTTGCTGAAGCTTTCTATAAGCAGTATCAATATAATGCTGACTTAGCCCTCACTCACATGCAGCTTCAGAGCATGTCTATGGGTGCCAAAGAAAGTTTCAAGGAGTATGCTCAGAAGTGGAGAGATTTAGCTGGAAGAGTTCAACCCCCTTTAACTGACAGGGAATTGGTTGATATGTTCATGTGTACGCTGAATGGTCCTTTTTACAGTCATCTCATTGGAAGCTCATCATCTGGCTTCACTGAGTTGATAATGACAGGAGAGCGAGTGGAAAATGGTATAAAGAATGGCAAGATCCAAGTGGGTACTTCTTCATCAGGTACTGCAAAGAATCCTCCCACTGGGAAGAAAGAATCCAATGCTGTTTATGGTCAGCCTGATCGTAACAGAAGGCATCAGTCTGTTAGCGCAGTTCATATTTCAAATCCAACTACTGCAACAACAGAGCAGCCACAGGGCAACCAACAGAGGGCTAGAAGGCAGTTCACTAAGATCAACATGTCAATGGCTCAGGCATTGCAACACTTGTTGAAGGCTGAACTTATTACTTTGAAAGAGGCTCCTCAGAATCCCAATGTTACCTCTCCCAGGTATAATCCAAATGCACGATGTGCATATCATTCAAACTGTCAGGGACATGATACTAATAACTGCTGGGTCTTGAAGAACAAAATTCAAGATATGATTGATGCTGGAGAGATTGAGTTTGACCCTCCGGGTACTCCAAATGTGATTACTGCTCCAATGCCAAATCACGAGAAGACTGTCAATGCCATTGATGAAGATTTACATATCCATTCAGTTGCAGAGTTGACCACACCATTGTCTGTCATCAGAAAGAAGTTAGTACAAGCTGGGTTCTTTCCGGGTTGTCGTGAAGATTGTGTTTATTGTGAGTATAATCCAGATAAGTGTTGGAGGTTGAAAGACGGAATTCAACGTCTCATGAATAATTACACCATAGTGTTTGAAAGGAGACCACCTTCCGTGGAAAGTATGGTAGATCATATTACGCAAGGTAAGAAGACTGAAGAGGTTGACATGGTTGATAAAGTACCGGTAAGGATCACTTCAAAGGGACCTATTAAAATCACCCATCAGGGTCCAATCAAGATTACTGCTGAAGGTCCTGTGAAAGTTGTTGCTGAAGCCAGAGTGGCTCCTGTGGTCATAACCACTCCTGGTCCTATTCCGTATACGTCTGATAAAGCTGTGCCTTGGCATTATGGATCTGATGTTTACATCCATGGTGTTAAGCAAGAGCCCTTAGCTGATGTGCCTGTTGATATTGACAATATTGCTGGATCTAGTAAGATTACACGTAGTGGAAAAGTCTTCTCCCCTCCAGTTGCTTCCAAGAATGCAGTTACTCCAGCTGCTACCTCCACCACTGATGCTCGGGGCAAAGGTCCTGTTATTGAACCAGTACCTACTGATGTGCCAGTTGCTGATGATCTCTCTAAGCAGATGGAAGAAGTATTGAAAATCATTCGCAAGAGTGATTATGACATTGTTGATCAGTTGGGGCATACTCCCTCAAAGATTTCTATGCTGTCCTTGTTGTTGTGTTCTGAGGCTTATGCCAAGGCTTTGATCAAGTTTCTGAAGACTGCTCATGTACCCAATGCCATTTCTGTTGACCAGTTTGAGAATTGTGTTGCCCACCTGACCTATGATAATGGGTTAGGATTTTCTGATGCTGATTTGACCCCTGCCAAGAGGGATCATAACAGGGCTCTGCATATTTCAATTGAATGTAGGGGCACTACCCTGTCACATGTATTGATAGAAAATGGTTCCTCTTTGAATGTGTTACCCAAAGAAGTCCTGAACAAGCTGAGTCCTGAAAATGCTGTGCTGAAGCCCAGTAGTATTGTGGTAAAGGCTTTTGATGGTTCTAGAAGAGTGGTGCATGGGGAAATTGATCTCCCAATCAAAGTTGGGTCTCAGGTTTTTAATGCTACATTTTTTGTGATGGATATTCGTCCTTCGTACTCTTGTCTGCTTGTTCGTCCCTGGATCCATGGGGCAGGTGCTGTAACCTCTACATTGCATCAGAAGTTGAGATATCCGGTAGAAGGAAAGGTTGTTACTGTCTATGGAGAAGAAGAATACTTTGTCAGCCATGTGAATACCTTCAAGTATCTGGAAATGGAAGGTGAATACATTGAAACTCCGTGTCAGACGTTTGAAGTGGTTCCTTGGATTGTTAATGATTATGTAGCTCCTCCGATTGTCAAGAAAGTTCCTGTGGTCACCAGAGTACCTCCAACAATGGCAATGGCCTCCCTCAACGATGCTAGAGCTGTGGTGGATGAAGGTGGTTGTACTATTTGGGGTCAGCTTCCTGATATTCCGTACAAGTCTGACAAATTTGGTTTGGGTTTCACTGCAGAGTCCCAGAAGGCTGTTCGTCGTGCTCGCGCTATTCGTATCACCAATCAAGGGGTTATGAAAGATCAGATCAATGCTGTGGGAGACTATGATGAAGACTACAATCTGGATGCTTGGATTTTTCCTACTGTGGGTGCTGGACTCAATAATTGGAAAGCTGAAGATGTTATCCCTATTTCCTTTAGTCAGGAGTAAATACTATTACTGTGTTATTGCTTTTAAGTTTGTAATTTCTTGAACAATTGAACTCTTAAACCATGTGCCTTGCCCGGGGCACAATGGTGTGCTTGTTACGGGATGTCATTTCATTTGCATACTTCATTCAATAAAATCAGTGGACGTTTCGTTTTCATAAATATTGTGTTCCTGGTCTTTCTTTGCTTTTATTTTTGCTTTATCAGCTATGTGTTCTTACACACACCCACATCACTAAAATGCAGATCCTCATCCACTCTGGATCCTGTTGATAACAGTTCTACTATTGCCAATTATAATTTCGAGAATCCGATCTATCAAACTGAAGACGGAAATGAGGACGATTGTGAAGTACCTGTAGAGCTTGCTAGGTTGTTACAACAAGAAGAGAAAGCTATACAGCCACATGAAGAGCCAGTCGAAGTTGTAAATCTGGGAACTGAAGAAAACAGGAAAGAGGTCAAGATAGGGGCTGAATTAGAGGATGGTGTTAAGAGCAGATTGATTCAGATGTTACATGATTATGTGGAGATCTTTGCTTGGTCCTATGAAGATATGCCAGGGTTGGATACAGACATTGTGGTTCACCGTTTACCGGTAAAAGAAGATTGTCGTCCAAAGAAGCAGAAGGTTCGTCGCATGCGTCCTGAAATGTCAGAGAAGATCAAAGCAGAGGTAATGAAACAGTTCAATGCAGGGTTCTTAGCTGTGACTTCTTATCCTCAGTGGGTTGCAAATGTGGTACCAGTTCCTAAGAAAGATGGTAAGGTACGTATGTGTGTAGACTACAGGGATCTGAACAAGGCCAGCCCCAAAGATGACTTTCCACTTCCTCATATTGATGTTCTGGTAGACAACACTGCTCAGCACAAGGTATTTTCTTTTATGGATGGTTTCTCTGGTTACAATCAAATCAAGATGGCTCCTGAAGATATGGAGAAGACAACATTTGTTACACAGTGGGGCACCTTTTGCTATAAGGTGATGCCATTTGGTTTGAAGAATGCAGGGGCAACATATCAGCGTGCTATGGTGGCTTTGTTTCATGATATGATTCATCATGAGATAGAGGTATATGTGGATGATATGATAGCCAGGTCTCAGAATGAAGAACAACATCTTGATCATTTGCATAAATTGTTTGAGAGGTTGAAGAAATACAAGTTGAGATTGAACCCAAACAAGTGTACTTTTGGAGTTAGATCTGGAAAGCTCCTGGGTTTTATTGTCAGTGGAAAAGGTATAGAAGTGGATCCTGCAAAAGTGAAAGTTATACGAGAGATGCCATCTCCCGGTACTGAGAAGGAAGTTAGAGGTTTCTTGGGACGATTAAACTATATTGCAAGATTTATTTCCCAATTAACTGCCATCTGTGAGCCAATCTTCAAGTTGTTGAAAAAAGATCAGGTGATGGAATGGAATGATGAATGCCAGACTGCCTTTGATGAAATCAAGAGATATCTGCTGGAACCACCAATTTTGATGCCACCAGTTGATGGAAGACCCTTGATTATGTACTTAACAGTGTTAGACAACTCAATGGGGTGTGTGTTGGGGCAACATGACGAGTCTGGTCGAAAAGAGCAGGCAATATACTACCTTAGCAAAAAGTTTACCGACTGTGAAACAAGATACTCACTGCTCGAGAAAACTTGCTGCGCTTTGGCATGGGCTGCTCGCCGACTAAGACAGTATATGTTGACTCATACTACCTTGTTGATTTCAAAGATGGATCCAATCAAGTACATATTTGAGAAACCTGCTCTCTCCGGAAGAATTGCAAGATGGCAAATGATTTTGACAGAATATGATATACAGTATACTAATCAGAAGGCCATTAAGGGAAGTGTTGTAGCAGATCATTTGGCTCATCAAGCAGTGGATGATTACCAGTCAATGAGTTTTGAGTTCCCTGATGAAGACATTATGATTATTACCAAAGAACCTGGACAATATGACGGACCTGAACAAGGATCCCGATGGACTATGGTTTTTGATGGTGCCTCTAATGCACTTGGTAATGGTGTTGGTGTTGTGATTAGTTCCCTTGAAGGTTGTCATACCCCGATTACTGCCAGACTTTGTTTCTATTGTACCAATAACATGGCTGAGTATGAGGCATGTATCCTGGGTATTAAAGCTGCTATTGATATGAAGATCCAGTTCCTTGATGTGTATGGAGATTCAGCTCTGGTAGTTAGTCAGATCAAAGGAGATTGGGACACCAAGCATGATAATCTCATTCCTTACAGAGAACATGTGTTGTCTTTGATCCCACATTTTAAAGAGATTACCTTTGGACATATTCCACGGAGAGAGAATCAGTTGGCAGATGCATTAGCCACCATGGCATCTATGTTTGAGATCAGTTGGGATGATGAAGCTCCCAAGATTACTATTGATAGATTTGAGAAGCCTGCATACTGCAATGAAATTGACACAGAAGGGGCAAAGGAGAAACCTTGGTTCTATGAAGTGAAAAGATATCTTGAAGCTCAGGAGTTCCCTGAAGGGGCATCTGTCAAAGATAGGAAATTTCTGAGAAGGTTCTCTGCTAAGTTCTTTTTAAGTAATGGCATTTTGTATAAGCGCAATCATGATTCAACTTTGCTTCGTTGTGTGGATAAGAGAGAAGCAGTTGAGATTATGGAAGATATGCATGATGGGACTTTTGGCACTCATTCTAGTGGACATACTATGGAAAAGAAGATATTGAGAGCAGGTTACTATTGGTCTACCATGGAAGCTGATTGTTATCAACACTCCAGGACTTGTCACAAATGTCAAATTTATGTTGATAAAGTACATATACCTCCATCACCCTTGAATGTGTTGACTGCTCCTTGGCCTTTTGCCATGTGGGGCATTGATATGATTGGTGAGATCAAGCCTACTGCTTCTAATGGGCATCATTTCATCCTGGTTGCTATTGATTACTTCACGAAATGGGTAGAGGCAGCTTCATTTGCATCTGTTACTAAGAATGTTATGGCTCGATTCATTAAGAATAATCTCATATGTAGGTATGGTATCCCTGAAAGGATTATTACTGACAATGGCTCTAATCTGAACAACACTATGATTACTGATCTCTGCACGCAGTTCAAGATTAAGCATCACAACTCTTCTCCGTATCGTCCAAAGATGAATGGGGCAGTTGAAGCTGCTAATAAGAACATTAAGAAGATTGTACAGAAGATGACTGTTACTTACAAGGATTGGCATGAGATGTTACCATTTGCTCTTCATGGTTATCGTACCACAATACGTACTTCAACAGGGGCAACCCCATTCTCCTTAGTCTATGGTATGGAAGCAGTTCTACCCATTGAAGTTCAGATTCCCTCCTTAAGAATTATGAAGGATGCAGGCTTAGATGAAGATGAGTGGATTCAGACTCGACTTGACCAGATAAATTTGATTGATGAGAAGAGGCTAGCAGCAGTTTGTCATGGCCATATGTACCAAAAGCGAATGATCAAAGCTTTTAATAAGAAGGTTAAGCCAAAGGTATATCAGGCTGGTGACTTGGTAATCAAGCGTATCATATTACCACAGGGTGATCCTAGGGGCAAGTGGACTCCAACATATGAAGGACCATTTGTGGTCAAAACAGTATTCTCAGGAGGTGCCATGATACTCACTACTATGGATGGTGAAGACTTCCCGCAGCCTGTAAATGCAGACATAGTTAAAAAATACTACGCATGAAAAGAGACCCGCTAGGTTGACTGGCCTAGGAAAAAATAAGGGCATCCCGGCAAACCAAAAGGGTTTGGGCAAAAATTAGGGATATATATAAAAAAAATGTACACCCGGCAAGTCGAAAACCTGAAAAGGCGGCTTGGGCAAAAAAGGGTATCCCGGTGGATTGAAAACCTGAAAGGGCAATCCAGGCAAAAGTTAGGGATTAAAGCGTATGACTATGTCTCGTTTGGATCACCCATGAAACTGCAACCAGTTGTGATACTTACTCAAGGTCGAACAGATAAAGCTCAATTCAATCATTTCCGTCTCAATAGCAGAAGATGAGATACTTGAAGATAATGGCAATAGTAGAATTGAAACTCAATAGGATTATTTCCCCACATAGCTGATTCTCTTTGTTTTGTAAAATTTTATGACAAAATCCTCTTACTAGGGTTTATGTCTCCTTGTACAAACTTACCCGTGTATGGGCCACTTTTTGATATAAATAAATTCCATCTTTTGAATCCAGATTTACTTTTACCCTATTTACATAAGCGAAACGTCCATTGGTTGTGTTTGAATGTATGTATGTTTTTGAATATGATTGATGTTTACCAAAAATGCATGAATGCTTAATATGATTGATGTTTACCAGAAATGCATGAAAATGCAGTAATAGTATTTACTAAGGACAAACGAGGGAAGGATTTCAACGAAGCTTCGCCGGTTCATCTCTACAAAACAGCTACAAACCCTCAGTAGGACAAATCCATCTTCATAAAGTCACATCTCCCCTAGGAATTTATATCCATCTCTTTTATCCTCATACGGATATTCGGGAATTTACTTTCCAATAAGAGTACGACGAACGAGGACGGAGGTTATATCTACCCTACTATCAAACGAAGACGAAGGTTATGTATACTTTACTATCCCTAGCAGACGGGAGGTTATCTATACCTTACTATCCCCAGCATACGGGAGGTTATCTATACCTTGTTATCCCCATCAGACGGAAGGTTATGTATAATATATTATCAAACAAGACGGGAACGAGTTCCTCATATTCTTCAACGAATCGGGATTTATTTTCCCTGGCCCGTAGTTGTTATACAAAGATATCCAGACGTCTCAGGCAGTATCATATCATACATACATCATTTACATCATACCATAACATACATATCCATAGATACATAGTACATTATTTAAGTACATCATGTTATACATGCATACATAATGCATAAACTAATATTATCATACAGAATGCTACCTTGTTTCCAGGTTAATTCTCCAGCAAACAGACTTGTGATTATCAGGATTGCTTCATCCTCCTGAAAGTATCATCCATCAGGACTGCTTCATCCTCCTAAAAAACTTCTAGTACACCAGGATTGCTTCATCCTCCTGAAAGATTATTATTACCTCAGGACTGCTTTATCCTCCTGAAAGCATATTATCAATATCTCAGGACTGCTTTATCCTCTTGAAAGCTTATTATTGCCTCAGGACTGCTTTATCCTCCTGAAAACTATCATAATACCTTCATATTCTGGACTGCTTTATCCTCCAAGAAATGTATCTGAAGAACTTTTCTCCAAGTGGCATCTTTAAACCCACTCAAGTATATTTAAATAGTCACCTGTATCACTCTATGCACTGGTGAGTGCAAATTTTTGGGCTTTTGTGTTCAATCCCCTTCAACCTTCCAGGTCACGACTGGCAAATATACCAATCTAACCCCTCAGGTTTCAGAAAATTGAACAGGGGCAGCTGTTGCACCCCAAAATTTGCCCTCACAATACAAGACTTTGTGTGCTAAGAAGGTTCACAAGGTTCACAAGATTCACAACATTTACAAGACCTTTCATGAGGTTCATGAAGTCTACAAGTCACTTTTTGAGGTTCACAAGGTTCATAAGATTCACAATGCTTACAAGACCTTTCATGAGGTTCATGAAGTCTACAAGATACTTTATGAGGTTCACAAGGTTCACAAGGTTCACAATACCTTTCATGATATTCACGACATTTTATGATGGTTCACAAGGTTCACAAAGTTCACAATTGGTCAGAAGAGTTGACAATTCCCTCAGACAATGCACCTCCTAAGCAGTGTATCCAAAACTAGGGTTTTGACTTTAATCAGGCTAAATGGACTACCAAGACTTCAAGTGAGATTCATAACATCTTATATGTGTGTAAGAACCCCCATGACAAGTTTCAAGACTTTTCTCAGAAGATTGCTCAGTCAAATGATCAGATAAGTCAAAATCAGTTAAAGCAGTTAAAAAGTCAAACTGAGGTCAACTGGGGTCAAACCAAAGTCAAACTTCATGATTTTTTGCCAACATCAAGTATATGAAGTAAAATTCATCATTTTATCAAGGGTTGATCATGATTCATCAAGGAGATTTCAGATCATCAAGAATCAGGAGTTTCTAAATTAGGGTTTCCTTAGTAAAAGTCAACTGAACTTTGACCAGCCATAACTTTCACATACTTCATCACCAAGTCTCCACTCAAAACTCATTTTGAAGTAAATTGAATTCTCTACAACTTTGTGTCTCACAAGACAAGCCCAAAAATGCTTCATTTGGAAGGTATGAGCTAAGACATTATAGGTCCTTTTGAAAGTCAACAAAAAGTCAACAGCTTCAAAAGGGCATAACTTGAGAATGGTAAATGATATGGACATGAAACCAGTGGGGTTGGTTAGAGGACTCTTCAAGCTTTCCAAAATGTCCAAGAACACCCTCATATCATTAAAATTGAAGGATGTGTTCCCTTGCAAAGTTGGGAAATTTTTGGGAGGTTTATGAAGAAAATAGGGTCTTAAAACCAAATTCTTCCAAATGGGCTGAACTTTTTGTGACCCAAGGTGTTCCATGACATCATGCACGAAATTTATTTAATATTTTCATAATTTTATTTTATTTATTTTATTTATTATGATTTTTTATATTAAAAATCATTTTAAATTCAAATAAAATATAAAATATGAAGATTTAAAATATATTTTGATTCTAGAAAGTCATAAACCTTGATTGAATTAGATTGATATGAAAATTATGATGATTTTCTTAAAATAGCAATGTTATATCAAAAAATATTTGAATTTTAAGACATTATCTTTTTCAATCTTCAATGATCAAAAAGTCCAAAGAATGATCACATATTTTGACCTAATTCCATCCACTATAAGTACATAAACATATCACAAGCATAGGGGACGAAAATTGGAGCCTCCAAAGGTAAGAACAAAGTTTCAAAATTCATCCTAAGAACACAAATTCGGTTTGATACCTAGAGCTACTTTCAAGACAAACCAAAGGTTGCAACTTGTTCCTTGGAGTTCATAGATCAATTCTGGATAATAACATTGTCCATTCATGCCCTAATTCGCACAAACCGAATGCATCCCTTTCATATTCTAAGTTTTTTCGATTTGATTGATTTATGCTTTGATATTGAAAACTAATTATAGATTTGTGTTTGTTGTGATGTTTAGAAGCTTTTTGAATGGATTAATTCAGTTATTGTGGACTGTATCGAATTTTGCCATTGCTAGGGTTTGGAGTTTCAAAACGGGAACCAAGCATTTAGGACCTTAAAACAAATTCTAAGACCATGGCTGTGACGTATGAACCTTGTACAATTGATCTGGGTTACTAATTTTTGTTATTATGATGGTTTGCATGATGGTTCAAAAAACGTAGGTTTCTGGTTTTGGAAATTCGCAGGAAATTTCGTATGTGATTTCGCAAGTGTTTTCGCAGGTCTTGAGGAAGAAGAAGACCCTTGGCGCGAAATTCTGATTTGAATAACACGTTTATTTTATTATGAATTGTTTTCTATTATATTTCAATTATGTAGCAATGGCTCAGATGGCAAGCATGCGCGTGAATGGAAGTCAAGACAAGGGTTCGAATCCCACCTCCAACATTTTTTTTGCTTTATTTCCCTTATGTTTTCCAGGCTTAAAATATAATCATCAATACTCATTCCATGTTCACCAAGCGCATGCTGGCCTGGTGGTTGTGGAGGCAGGACTCAAAGATTGAAGCCTAGGGCCTGGGTTCGAATCCCAGCCCCAGGTAAGTCCCTTTTTCTCATTTTTTTTCTTATTTCATTTAATTTATTTATATTATATTTAATTAATGTATAAATATTGAAGTAAAAATGTTATTACTATTTTCTTATTTATAATTCAAAATCTTGTTAAAATTTAAACTTTATTAAAATTATTTAACATTTATTTTATTATATTATAAATTAATTAATTGTATTTAGATTAATTCATAAAACCTAATTATGTATATAAATCCTAATTTTCTAAAACCTAAAATATTTTGTAAAAAAAAACCTAATTAATTTTTATAAATCCTAATAATTTTCACAAATCCTAATTTTTCTTCTATTTAAAATTTAACTCTATTATAATTTTTAATTTATTGTTTAATTATGTATATATATTATATAATTTGTTTATAATTTAATTCTTGTATATAAATATGCTTAGAATAATTAGAATTCTTAACTTAATTTTTGTGAATATAATTATATGATTATTCAATTATAATTAATCCTATTTTCATAATATATATATATATATTCCATAATTTGTTCATAATTCTTGCATGTAAATAATTTTTAATATATGTTTAAAAAATAATAAAAACTTGTTAATCTAATATAATTTATTTTCATAATATGTTTATAATTAACCTAATTTTTATAGCATTTAAAACTTTATGATAATTAATTGGTTATATTTTCTTCTTAATCTTAAATAATAATTGTTCATAAAAATTTGATCTTTTAATTATTATGCTAATATTCTTATTTATTTTATCATTAATGCTATTTATTTTCATATCTATTTTATTATTACTAACCCCATTTAGATATATTGTGATTTATTATTATCATTATTACTAACCCCATTGTGATTTATTATTATTATTATTATTATTATTATTTCACTAACCCAATTATTATTATTATTTATTTTTGCTTATTTTGCTTTAGTTATTATTATCATGTAATTGTTCCTTTGATGTAATATTTAGTAGTAATGTTTAAATATTTATTTTATGTCATGGTTAGTAAAAATAGGGAGTGTAAACATGTATGTTATTTAAAAATAATTTAGATCACTTAATTTAAAAGATAAATATTTAAAGTTGAACACTCACACACGTAAGTCGATCTTTGATCGCCATCTCACTTTCTAGGGATACCTCTCATGTTGCCTAATCAAAAAGGTCAAGTAGGGTGTATAAAGCAAAAGTCCCTCAAAATAAAGTCATCTAGTCCCTTAACAGATAAAAGATCAAATCCCTTTCGAATGTTGCCTTCGTAATGATCTTGTCCCTTTCGAATAAAGATGATAGTCCCTTCAAAATTGCTTATACACCCCACAGTTGCCTACATAAACAGATGTCCCTTCACTTGTCCCTCACATCCAAGGTAATGACTACCTATTCCTTAATAATAGGGATAGTCTTACCATTTAAAGGATCCAAGAACAGAAAAGACTTAAACTTAGGGTAGGTTCCTCATAGTTACTTGCTCACTCTTCAAAACTTTTCAAACACTTCACACCTTTCAAACACAGGTTTTTTACGCATCTGTACATGGATCATTATCAAACTCTTATGAAAAATTTTATCCACACACTTCACATTTTCAAAAACAATTCAAAGTGAGCTAAGTAACTAAGAGCCCATGGATAACCATGGATGTAAAGGGTGCTAACACCTTCCCTTTACATAACCTACCCCTCGGACCCAAAAATCTTTTAAAAGGTCTTTCCTGTTCTTTTATGCCCTTCCTTTGGATAAAATAAAAGTCGGTGGCGACTCTTGCTATCCGCAACATAACTAAAGTCAGTTCTCCCACCGTGTTACAGCAGGTTTTTAGGGAGGTTGAACTACATTTCACGGTTCGTATCTCATCTAACTGCCACGTGTGAACCAATATTCAAATTGCTAAGAAAAGAGCAAACGGTCAGGTGGAATGAGGACTGCCAAAGAGCCTTTGATAAGATAAAAGAATATTTGCAGACACCTCCGATTCTAATGCCTCCAGTTCCAGGACGGCCGCTTATCATGTACTTGACTGTGTTAGAAGGGTCAATGGGGTGTGTTCTAGGCCAACATGACGAGTCTGGTCGAAAAGAGTACGCTATTTATTACCTTAGCAAAAAGTTTACCGACTATGAATCCCGTTACTCACTGCTCGAGAAAACTTGTTGCGCTTTGGTATGGGTTGCTCGCCGACTGAGACAGTACATGTTGACTCATACCACACTGCTAATTTCCAAAATGGATCCTGTCAAATATATCTTTGAGAAACCAGCGTTAACCGGAAGGGTTGCTAGGTGGCAAATGATCTTAACAGAGTATGACATACAATATACTTCTCAGAAATCCATTAAAGGAAGTGTATTGTCAGATTACCTTGCACAGCAACCTCTTGAAGATGACTATCAGCCAATGAAGTTTGATTTCCCCGATGAGGACATCATGTACCTCAAAGCAAAAGATTGCGAGGAACTACTTCCGGAGAAAGGGCTAGACCCTGAATCCAAATGGAAGTTGATGTTTGATGGGGCAGTCAATATCAACGGACGTGGAGTTGGTGTCGTTCTTATCACTCCTGAAGCTGTTCACTTTCCCTTCGCTGCCCGAATTACTTTTTGTTGCACCAACAATGAAGCGGAATATGAGGCATGCATAATGGGAATAGAGGAGGCTATTAATTTTCGGATTAAGACCCTCGATATATTCGGAGATTCATCCCTTGTTATCAATCAGATTACTGGCAAGTGGTTTACACGTCAAGAACATTTAATTCCTTACAGGGATTATGCCAGAAGACTGTTGACGTTCTTCACAACGGTTAAGCTTTAGTATATACCACGAGATGAGAATCAATTTGCCGATGCATTGGCTACTCTTTCTTCGTCCATCAAAGTCTTGTGTTGGAATTATGTGCCCAGGATTGACATTTCCAGGCTTGACGCACCAGCTTATGCTTTCTCTGTAGACGCAGTGTCTGACGAGAAACCTTGGTACTTTTATATCAAGCTCTTCCTGGAAAAACAAGAATACCCGGCTGGGGCATCATCCAACGACAAGAAGACTTTAAGACGACTTGCTGCTAGTTTCTTCTTGAATACAAATGGGGTTTTGTATAAGAGGAACTTTGACATGGTCTTGCTCAGATGCGTGGATACACACGAAGCAAGCCTGTTAATGCATGAAGTCCACGGGGGATCCTTCGGTACCCATGCAGGGGGGCATGCTATGTCTAAGAAATTGTTGAGATCGGGGTATTATTGGATGACAATGGATGCAGACTGTTGTTCATACGCCCGTAAATGCTACAAATGTCAGATTTATGCAGACAAAGTGCATGTTCCTCCAAGCCCGCTCAACGTCATTTCATCTCCTTGGCCCTTTTCTATGTGGGGCATTGACATGATCGGGAAGATAGAGCCTACTGCTTCAAATGGTCATCGCTTCATCTTGGTTGCGATCGATTACTTCACTAAGTGGGTTGAAGTAGCATCTTATGCCAATGTCACTCGTCAAGTGGTAGCTATGTTTTTGAAAAGGGACATCATTTGCAGATACGGAGTGCCTGAAAGAATCATTACTGACAATGGTTCTAACTTGAACAATAAGATGATGGCAGAGTTGTGTCGGGATTTCAAGATTGAGCATCACAATTCTTCTCCTTACCGGCCAAAGATGAATAGTGCGGTAGAGGCGGCAAATAAGAATATCAAGAAGATTGTGCAAAAGATGGTTGTCACTTACAAAGATTGGTATGAGATGTTACCATTTGCGTTGCATGGGTACCAAATGTCAGTCAGGACGTCAACTGGGGCAACTCCCTTCTCATTGGTATATGGTATGGAGGCAGTCTTGCCTGTTGAAGTAGAGATTCCTTCATTGCGTGTGATGATGGATGTGAAGCTTGATGAGGCTGAATGGGTGCGTGCTCGTTATAATCAGCTGTGTCTAATTGAGGAAAAGAGATTAGCAGCTATTTGTCATGGTCAGCTTTATCAGAGGAGAATGAAGTGAGCATTTGACCAACGAGTACGTACTCGGGAGTATCAGGTAGGAGAGCTTGTGCTCAAGAGGATCGTTCCTCCAGGTTCAGATCACAGGGGCAAGTGGACCCCAAACTACGAAGGACCATTCATAGTGAAGAAAGTTTTCTCAGGAGGAGCACTGATGCTCACCACTATGGATGGAGAAGATTTCCAATCCCCTGTTAACTCGGACGCAGTTAAAAAATACTTCGCATAAAAAGACCCGCTGGACACAAAAACAGAATTAAAGTCCAGGCAAGAAAAGGGCATCCCGGCGAGCTAAAAACAGAATAAAAAGCTCGGGCAAAAGTTAGGGAAAACAAGAAAAAAATGTACACCCGCTGAGTTGAAAAGCCACATCGGACAGCTCAGGCAAAAAAGGGTATCCCGGTGGATTGAAAACCTGAAAGGGCGATCCACGCAAAACAATGGAATAAGCGAACAACTGCGATCCGAATAATCTGAACCAAATCGTCGTTTCGTACAGCTTGACAATATCAGAAGGATAGGAATCAGTCCCCTCATCTTCTCAGAAAGCAAAAGCAAGAATGGAGAGTTCTGAAGACATGCTGGCCATAGAAGAAAGGGAACTCATTGGGATGTCGTGCTCATTGCCATTAGGATAGTTTATTTTCTCAATTTTATGGTAACTACCTCTTTCCAGGTGGTTTCTTCCTGATGTAAAATCTTTGCCTATTCAGAGGCCTTTCAATAAAAGAATATTCAGTCAAAAACTTGTGTTGTGTTTATTTTTGTTTGCAAAATGTCCTGAATTTTTGGCAAAAATAGCATTGCATTCAAAACATGGTGATAATTTGAAAGAAAAATGACATTGCAGGGAAACATTTGAAATCTTCTTTGAGTGTCGGGTGACGATGGATGAACAGATCATGCCATGCAAGTCCCCGGGGCACATTTGTGTTTTCTGTTGTTGCAGGTTTTGCAGGATGGCGTCACATTCTCCCAAGACAGATTTTCCCCAGCTAAGTCATGGCAGGTGGGATCCCCAAGCAGTTTACTTCCCCAGTAGAGTATGCCCAACAAGCAGTGGGAGGCCAATACCCCACAGAGTTTATCTGTCAAAACTCTTGTCACTAACAAAGGATATTTGAGGAAGTATCTTCCTAACCTTCAGGGAAACATTCTCCAGCACTCGTCTGTGTTCATACTTCATTGCCGCTCGTCTGCACTTCTCAACACTCGTCTGTGTTATCACTTTGGTATTGCTCGTTTTATTTCCCCAGCAGTTACCCATGGTTGCATTTGCTATTGCTCGTCTATACTTCCCAGCACTCGTCTGATATGTAATATTTGTGGTTGCTCGTCTGCATTCTCCAGCACTCGTCTGTGTCTATTATCTGTTTGAAGCTCGTCTACACTATTTGGATACTCTTCTGTATCATCCCCCACACTCGTCTGTGTTAGTTTATATCCATATGTGTTGATTTGACAATTACCTTGGTACTCGTCTATATTGCTACTCCAAATGCTCGTCTGTGTTTAAATTTCTGGTATTCGTCTGTACCAGTGACTGATATTCGTCTGTATCTTTGCTTGAAGCGCTCGTCTGTGTTTCTCTGATCATCGTCTGATATTCGTTTGTATCATTGACTTAGGGCACTCATCTGTGTTTCTCCTGATGGTCATCCAATACTCGTCTGTATTGAAGAGGTTTGAAATCCTGACTGTGGGAATAAATGTCAAAATGGTTACCGGTCCTGGCATAACAGGTATATCCGAAGGAGGCTCGTCTGTCTCAAGCACCAATTATTAATGTTGCACCTGGCGTAACAGGTTTGCTCGAAGAAGGCTCGTCTGTCTTAGACCATATATCCACGGATAATATATGAGGAGGGTTCGTCTACCTTGTTTATGCATGTCTATCCCACAAACTTTAGTGCATCACCGGTCCTGGCGTAACAGGTATATCCGAAGGAGGCTCGTCTGTCTCAAGCACCAATTATTAATGTTGCACCTGGCGTAACAGGTTTGCTCGAAGAAGGCTCGTCTGTCTTAGACCATATATCCACGGATAATATATGAGGAGGGTTCGTCTACCTTGTGTATGCATGTCTATCCCACAGACTTTAGTGCATCACCGGTCCTGGCGTAACAGGTTTATCCGAAGGAGATTCATCTGTCTCAAGTTATATGTTTTGCAAAGAACGGGAGGGCTCGTATGTCCAGTTCCTGGCGTAACAGGATTGTTCAAAGAAGACTCGTCTGTCAAAGTATTCTGATTCCAAATAACAGTTTCAGCTTGGAAGGAGCTCGTCTGTTTTCTCTCCACTTCATCTACCAAAGCGTCATTTGGTTGGGTTTATTTCCCAGTTTTTGCATTCTCCATTAGAGTGCAAATTTCAGGTTTTCTTGGTATTCAACCACAGTTTATCTTGAATGGTCGATACCCCGTGCTACCGTCCTTTTCAGATTAACAGTTGCTTGAATAGGGGCAGCTGTAACACCCCAAATTTTCCCTCTTCTTTTTAAACATCATATCATATCATATTCATCATGAACATATCATATTCATGGCACCTTAGCATGGAAAGATGAGGCATAACATTCTCATGACCTAGCATTAGGCATATGATCATCTGTGGAGGTTTTGAAGCAATTATAAGCTATGACAAGGGGCCCAATGGGTTTGTTCAAGTCCTATGAGGGGTCTACATTGCATTCACAAGTTCAAGATCATTCATAAAAGCTCAGAAGGTTGGAAGATCATCAGGGAATTCAAGCTAGGGCAAAGCTCCTACACAATGATCCCAAATTAGGGTTTGAGTTTCAAGCATGAAAACCTTATGACTTTGGCCATTTCATTTGGGCAAAGTCTCTCATATGTTAAGAGGATCCTAGGGATGAAATTTGGTGAGAAAATTCCTTTTGGAAGTCATGTATTTCTTCAGTTGCTTGTAAATGAAGTAATTGGTCAACTGTGCATTCTGAAAGTCAACTATGAGATTTCAAAGGGTCCAACCCCATTTTTCTAGCCAAGGTATGTTCTTATAACATTAGAAGAGGTTTGGCAAGATCAAAGATCAAGAATCATGAAGTTTTGAGGTGTTTTGCAAAATTTGCATATGGTTGGTCATGGAAAATTCCTTTTTTAGTAAGTTTTTGCCCTAATTTTCAAGTAAGCATAACTTGGTGAAAAAAGCTTCAAATGAACCAAAGCCAAACATGAAAGTTGAAGATTAAGGTCTCCCATTTTCAAAAAGTACAAGAGCATTTTCACAGCCCTTATGGTTAGAGAGATAAGGCCCTCGAAAATTGGTGTAAAACTAGGGCATGACATGAAATTTCAAGTTCCCACAAATGCAAAAAGTCTTGAAACTTATTCTTAAGTTGTTTTATGGGCCAAGTATGATAACAAACTTACAAAGCATTGCATAAGAAGAGATTTGCTCCAAAAATTTCACCAATTTCGTGCATGAGAAGAAACACCCCACATAAGAGGCAAAATTGCAAAATCATCAAAAAAAGCATGATACACTTATGATCAAAGGTCAGGATTGATTTAAAACAACTCAATGGGTGGATTAAGGTCATAATGCTCACTTGAAAGAGGGTTTGCACGTGTGGTTGAGGAAGTCACACTTTTCATGCAAATTGGCCAATACACCTCAATCACACTCTCCATGCCACTCTTGGTGCAAAAACCCTAGTCAGGTGTGAATGTTAAGCATATAAAAGAAAACCATGCCCTAAATTCGTGTGGAGGCTCTTCCATTTTTCAGATCTACACTTTCTTGCTCAATTGCATTTCCCTTATAAACTTTTTCCTCAAGCATTCTCTTCACAATCTATTCACATATTCTTCATCCTTGAGCTCTAAGAATCACATTGCACACACTCTTTCAAGCTGAGAGTGAAGAATCATACAAGTGCCATTCAAGAGCAAGAGCTTTCGGATTTTAAGATCCAGCTTCTCCCAAGCTCCATCTTTCATTTATTTTGCAAGAGGAGGTCAAAGTGCGTGGATCCGCAGCTGTATGAGCATTTTCTTGGAGTTTTAGAGCATCTGCAAGTCTCAGGTAAGCTCAAAATCCTTGGATCTGGAAATGAAAATAAATGTGTGCATTGTGATCTACTAGTTGTGCTGATGATTCTGCACGTTTTAATTTTAAAAATGCTTGAGAATTGAGCTTTGTATGTTGATTTAAAGTTTCATGGTGGAAATTGTTTGGCTTCGATCCGTTTGCTCCTTTGATCTATGGTGAATTTCGTGGTCATATTTGGACTCAGCGTACCTTGTTTATTCAATTTGGAGAGTTTCATTTATTTTTATTAAGTTTTTTTCATAGCTTGCATTTTCCGGTGCCGGAGCCCTAGCTCCAGTCACCGGATTCTGGGAATGCTTCATTAGGGTTTCAGTGAGGAAGATGACTCCTGAGCCATTGGATCTTCTCATCTCAACGTCCCTCAGCTTGCCACCTCATAAATGAGGCCACCTCCCTTGCACGTGTGTTCTAATTCTGATTTAATTATTTTTCTTTGTCACCTCACAATAATACCATGTCCCCTCACCTGATGACCAATTAAAATGATGACATTGATTAATGAGTTGACTAATCTCCTGCGTCCCTTTGATCTGATGGTCCCTGATTTTTCCAGATTATTTGAATTTCCACCCCAATTACTATAAGTTGCGCTGAGAATTGGGTGGGCTTGTGTTGATATCCACACCCCCTGCGTATGAGGCCCAAATAATTGAACTGAAACTCCTTGTTGGTTGCACCCCCCTGGCCATTTCATTTTTATTTCTTTTTCTTTTTATTTCATTTTAATATCAGTTTGATTTTTAATTTTTAAAAATAGTTTTAGGTCATTAAAAATTCTAAAAAAATTCATGAATGTTATTTTTAGTTTTCTTTAATTTTTGACATTTTTATTTTCCATTTATTTTATTTTGACACGTGGAAATTAATTCTCCCTTTTAATTAATTCATTTTTATTCATTTGGAAGCATGCTGACTTGCCTATTTTCTATCTTGATCATCATTTTGAATTTTTGGTTGGTTCTTTTTGCTTTGGACTCATGATAGGATGTAGTTTCTTGGTGATTTTTGTTCTGATTTTTAGAATCTTGATTAATTGGTTTTGGTCCTTAACTTGTGAGTGAAGCTTCTTAACCCTAGTTCATGTTTGTATCCTCATTTGACTTGTATAGCTTCTGAATTTCTTCCTCTCCTTTTGGCATGTTGTTATGATTTGATTGAAGATCTCTTGTCCAAAGTTGTGGAATTTTTGGGTGCATACCTGATTTGATTTGAATTTTTGTTCTTGACTTGTCCCATTTTGTTTCTTTTTTATCATAAGTCCTCTCCTTAGCTTAGAAGGGAACTTGTGCCAACTTATTCATCTTGTTTAGAGTCTCTTTAGGTCCTTGATACTTCTCTGATCTTGGGTTGGGGTTTGTGTTTTGGAAATCTTGTAATTTGTTTGCCTTTGGAGTTCTTCCATTCTTATGTATATCCACCTCACTTCTTTTGCTTCTTTCTTCCCATAATGTAATTGTTTAGCTTTGTGCCCTTCTTCTCTTCATCTCTCTTGCTTCTTAAGCACTTTTCTAACTTAATTAGGGTTCCGGTCTTGTTCCTTGAGGTTGTGTTTTGTTTACTTTACTTTGTATCTTCTCAAGTTTGCTTTGTTTTGCTATGTGATTCATGTTGCTTCATGGTGATTTGTGTGCTTCTTTTCTCATTCTTGTGGCTTGTATTTGCATTGGATGTGATGTGTATGACTTCACTTCTGTTTGTATGATGTTGGTATGGCATTTTGATCATTTTATATTGCCTTTATATTTGTGTTACTAACCATTTCAGGGGCTTTGGTAAGTGAGAGGTGTGGATGTGATTCCCACATCTCCAAACCTTATCTCTTCTCTTCTTATTATTATTTGTTCTAACCTTGTGATTGTTGGACTTAGCCCTTACTTCCCCCTTCTTCTTTCTTCTCATTCTCTTCTTCTTTCTTCCTTCTTTAGGATAATAAACCTCACTAACCTAGGATTTCCCATGCATGACAACAATTAGGATTCATTAGTCCCCCATTAGACTTTTACCTTTGTGATCCTTTTGGTTCTTCTTCTCTTCTCATCTCAAAACCCTAAAGAAGACACTTAATAAAGATTGAAGTGATACCTTGAGCAATAGCCTTATCCCATTAGACACTTGTAGTCTTCCCATCTTGGGATAGTACAAGCTTGTCTTGTGATGTACAAGTCTGATCAGGATATCATCTTCACCAAGAAAATCATAAAACACACTTTTTCATTGTAAATACTAAAAACACTTAATAAGTTAATGAGTTAGTGAGCTTAAGCCCTAATCTCTGGATTCAAGTTTTGGGGATCTTCTCCTTACTTGAGTGTGCTTGTTCTATTATTCCATCTTGGAATGTAGTAGCAAGTACACATTCCATGGAAAAGAGCATGAGTTCACTTCCTTGTGCCACACTCATAGAAAACTCATAAAAAACACTGGACAAACAATAAGCGTCTTTCCTTCAGGAATTCTTTTCTCATCTCCTTCGCTCCGTACGCGAACTTGCTCTTACTTGTCATTTTGCAAGACGGTTACGCACTCGTCGTCCGAGCCTGCAACATCTGAGCATTGACATAGGCAGTTCAAGCCTCAATACACAAGCAATCCTTTCCACCCCTAGTTAGGGGAACTACGGCGACTCTGATCTTCATTGTCCAGATGAGGTACATAGGCAGCGGGGTAGGGCCCTTTCGAGCACAATCTTTATTTTCCCTACATATTTTCTCTTTGTTTTCTTTCTCAGTTCTTTTTCCAGTTCCAGTTCCTTTTCTTTGCAGCAACTTTCATTTCTTCACCCTTTGAAACAGTTTCTTGGTAAGCGTGGATCCCGTCGGGTACGGCGGATGATCTGGGTGCTAATACCTTCCCGGGTCGTAACCGACTCCCGAACTCAGTCTCTTTGGTTCGCAGGACCCGTGTCCTTCCTCTTCTTTTCTTCTGGTTTGTGCAGCATTACCATTCTCGTTCCTTCGGGATAAAAATGCCTGGCTGGCGACTCTATTCTTTTCCGCGCCACTTTCGCGTTTGTACCAGGATGGAAATCCAGGGAGCGACAACTACATCATGACTTTAAATTAGAAGTCCTTTAGCCCAAATCACGTGTTGACACCAGTTTTCTTCGTTTTTGAGCTTTAATGTTTGCTTGAGGACAAGCAAAGGTCTAAGTGTGGGAGGATTTGATAACACTAAAATTCACCGTATTTCTGACTCCGATTTCGTATGCATTCTTAGCTTTTATTGTTATTTTGTTATGTTATTACTTTGTTTTTCTTTATTTTCAGGTTTTCTATGTAATCGGGGCCTAAATCGAGAAAAGGAGTGAAAAAGGAGTGGAAACGGACGAAAACCAAGAAATTCAGCTTTTTACACTTATGGCATCCACCATGGCGGGCGCCATGGGGTCTGCCATGACGTGGCCACGTCTCAAGACCACTCCACAACTGCCAAGACCCACGATCCCCACTCTCTCATTCCCTATTAGTCTCATGGCGGGCGCCATAGGCCTGTGGCGGGCGCCACAAGGCAAAAAGGCTTCCCTCCACTTTTTAGTGGATGGGGCATCCTGGTATTTTCCTGCTTTTTGTTTTCCTATAAATAGGGCCTTAGATTTTCGTTTTCAATCATCCAAACTTAGAATCTCTTAGGCATATATCAGTTTTAAAGTAGTTATCATTCCACATCGGGGTGTTACTGCAATCGAGTGATCGAGTCTGTATAAGTCTGTGTGATCGAGTTTTGGAGCACTCTGGGAGGAAGTTAATCCTGCCGCCATTTTAATTCCAGTTTGTATTTTATTTTTTCGCATTGCTTTACTTTTATTTATTTTCCGCATTGCTTTACTTTCGTTTATTTTCCCGCATTCGCTTTACTTTATTTATTTCCCGCACTCGCTTTACTTTATTTATTTCTCGCACTCGCTTTAAATACCTTTATTTCCCGCACTCGCACTACTTTCATTTACTTTCCGCACTCGCACTACTTTTATTTACTTTCCGCACTCGTACTAATTACTTTTATGAAAAATTATAAAAAGAACTTTTACTTTACCATGTCTAACTAAATCTATAAAGGTTAGAATGTAAGGATCGTAATTGAACCAGTAATTCGTACAATTGTTCGTGGAAACACTTAAGGGCTATTTTATCTTTCAATTTAAGTAATTGTTTCTAACTATTTCAAAAAACAGCCAAAGGCGCTTTGTATAGTTCATTAGGAGTTTTTAGATTAAAAAGAAAAGAGATTTTAAAACGATTTTCGGACGCGTTAAGAAGTTTAGAGTCTGGTTCGTGAGAACCTCTTTTTGCTAAAAAAAATCAGGTTAAAGTACTTTTCAACTTAGTTAAGATGCTATATTTCTTAAAAATAGGTTTACTACTCTAACGCAGTACGCACCTTTCTATCCGTGACAATAGAAGGGGTTGATTAGGGAGTACAACTCGGTTCTGAATACGCGAAAGCGACAGTTCCTGTTAAATTAGTTCTTTTCAAAGTAGAAAACATTGCCCATAAGTAGTTCTATTAACAAGTACTGGATTATCAATTGATTATGTGAATTACATTCGAGCCTGTCTTTATTAATTATTTAAAATTATTATTTTATTTACCATTGCACACTCCTTAAAACCCTTATATTCAGTTGCCTTAGATACACACCATAACAACAGGTACGATAGATTGACACTTGGTCTCTGTGGATTCGACAATCTTTTATATTACTCTGACGTGTTCGTACACTTGCGAAAAACACGCATCATGTATCTAAGGCAATTGAATATAATGGTTTTAAAGAGTGCGCAATGGTAAATAAAATAATAATTTTAAACAATTAATAAAGACAGGCTCAAATGTAATTCACATAATCAATTGATAATCCGGTACTTGTTAATAGAACTACTTATGAGCAATATTTTCCACTTTGAAAAGAACCAATTTAACAGGAACTGTCGCTTTCGCATATTCAGAACCGAGTTGTACTCTCTAATCAACCCCTCCTATTGTCACAGATAAAAAGGTGTGTACTGCGTTAGAATAGTAAACCTATTTTTAAGAAATATAGTAGCTTAACTAAGTTGAAAAGTATTTTAACCTGGATTTCTTAGCAAAAAGAGGTTCTCACGAACCAGACTCTAAACTTCTTAACGCGTCCGAAAATGGTTTCAAAATCTCTTTTCTTTTTAATCTAAAAACTCCTAATGAACTAGACAAAGCGCTTTTGGCTTTTTTGAAATAGTTAAAAACAATTAAACTTAAATTGAAAGTTAAAATAGCCCTTAAGTGTTTCTACGAACAGTTGTACGGATTACTGGTTCAATTACGATCCTTACATTCCAACCTTTATGGGTTTAGTTAGACATGGTAAAGTTAAAGTTCTTTTTATTATTTTTCATAAAAGTAATTAGTGTGAGTGCAGATAAATAAATAAAAGTAGTGTGAGTGCGGGTAATAAAAAAAAGTAAAGCGAGTGCGAGAAATAAAAGTATTTAAAGCGAGTGCGAGAAATAAAAGTATTTAAAGCGAGTGCAGAAATAAAATAAAGTAAAGTGCGAGTGCGGATAATAAATAAAGTAAGGCAATGCGGAAAGTAAATAAAATAAAGCGAGTGTGGAAAAATAAAATACGAACTGGAATTAAAATGGCGGCAGGATTAACTTCCTCCCAGAGTGCTCCAAAACTCGATCACACAGACGTATACAGACTCGATCACGCGATTGTAGTAACACCCTGATGTGAAGTGATTACTACTTTAAAACTGATATATGCCTAATAGATTCTAAGTTTGGATTATAAAAACGAAATTCTAAAGTCCTATTTATAGGCAAACATTAAATGGGAAAAGACTAGGATGCCTCCCTCCACTAAAAAGTGGAGGGAAAGGTTTTTGCCTTGTGGCACCTGCCACAGGCCTATGGCACCCGCCATGGGTGTAATTTGGTGGAGAAAGTGGGGATCGTGGGCTCTTGGCAATTGTGGAGTGGTCTTGAGACGTGGCCACGTCATGGCTGACCCCATGGCGCCAGCCATGGTGGATGCCGTAAGTGCAAAACGCTGAAAAACTTGATTTTTGTCTGTTTCAGCTCCTTTTTCGCTCCTTTTCTCGATTTAGGCCCTGATTACATAGAAAACCTGAAAATAAAGAAAAACAAAGTAATAACATAACAAAATAGCAATAAAAACTAAGAATGCATGCGAATTCGGAGTCAGAAATGCGGTGAAATTTAGTGTTATCAAATCCTCCCACACTTAGACCTTTGCTTGTCCTCAAACAAACATTTAAAGCTCGAAATGAAGAAAACTGGTGTCAACACGTGATTTGGGCTAAAAGGGATTCTAAGTTCAAGTCAGGATGCAGTGACAAGTATTAATTAAGTGAACCAAGGGTATCATAATAACACAGACATAAACTTCAATCTTATATTAACCAACCCATGCCATCCCACAATACCTAGGCCTATCTTCCATCTCTTTTTGGGTCCTTTTCATTCAGGAGTCCACCCGTTTTGATCCAAGTTTTAATGCAAAAGAAAAATCCGACATAATTCAGATATGGGATCCTTAGAAGTAACTGAACATGTATGCCAAAATGCTATGATGTCATGTATGCAACTGGCATATGGTCAGCGGTCCGACGCTGGTGTGGATCAGATAACCAAGTGTTGGTGAAGATCATGATATCAGTATCTCTGTGCAGAAGTTCCGGAATTCTCAACCAAGTATCATATAGGACCGAATCATAACACGGAGTAATATTGGCAAAAGTGGGTATGTTGGAAGTTTTAGGGTTCCTGCAAACCTGTAAACCCCTCCCAATCTCACGGGTATGCTACTACGGGTCAACATCACGGACTCTCAAAGTCGAATAGCAATAATACGTTCACCATTTCCGAAGAATGGCTCATGACCAAATCAAGGAATCGGTTTGGCATTATGTACTACTCAGGGAGGCCTCAGCTGAACTCCGGAAAAACAAGCATCCCTCATAAGTTCCCGGCTTCAAGCACTGAAGTCGAGAAACAATAGTACATTCATCCCGAAGGGTACAATACTACCGTCATACGACCAGTTGCTTTAACCAGGTTCCTACGAGAGAACAAGGTCATCCTATGTGATTTCCTAGTGGGCCCTCGGGTGCAAATGGGTTTGCCACGAAATGTGGTCTGCCACTGTCACCACTGGAGAGGGTTGTTTCCACTAAGGTCCTCGATGATCGGTTCCCAGTGTTAGCAGCACAGGTGGGAACATTCTATGGTCTGCCTAGGCAGTATAGAACATATCCCAAGAGAGCCTGATCTGGGTGTGGGACTCGTGAAAACTACACGTGCTCAAGACCACGCAAGCCACACGACTGCCCACTCTAAATCCTAGGTGTATACTCAAGCCGGGTATTTGGCTTATCTCACAATAATCCCATCCCGCCAAGGAAAACCAGAACAGCCAGTACAGTATATGCCAGTATATGTGACAGTAAAGCAAAGTGCAGAAAGCTGTAAATAAAGCTGTAAAGGAAAGCGATAAACCGTAAATAAAACAGTAAAGCTAAACTAAGCATAACAGAGAATGAATAAGCACCTAAAGAAAACAGAAACAGACAAGCGCTAGGATTGACTCTCAAAGGGGAAATCATAATTTCTAAAAGTCCCCAGCAGAGTCGCCAGCTGTCGCTCCCGGGATTTTCATCCTAGTACAAACGCGAAAGTGGCGCAGAAAAGGTAGAGTCGCCAGCCAGACATTTTTATCCCGAAAGAATGGGAAAGGTAATGTTGCACAAACCTAAGGAATAAGGAAAAGGACGAGGCCTTGCGAACCAAAGATCTGGGTACGAAAGTCGGTTACGAATTGAGAAGGTATTAGCACCCCAATCCGTCCGCCGTATCCGACGGGATCCACGCTTAAGAGTCTGTTTTCAAAGGGTGACAAATAATATACTGTTTAAATGAAAGAATGGCTATCTGGAATGGAAATGAAATGAGAAAAGAAATGGAATTAACAAATGGGAATAAAGGGGGAAAACGTAGGGAAAAAGAAAGATTGTGCTCGAATGGGCCCTACCCCACTGCCTACGTACCTCATCGGGATAAATGAGGATCAGAGACGCTGTAGTTCGTCTAACTAAGGCTTACACTCGTTTGTGATTTTTAGGATGACGTTGCCATAGTTCTAGCTTAGGTGTTACCGGCTCTGACTCGAGGGTGTTTACCGTGTCGCTGTTTGAACTGTCGAGACAAGTCATGTTCGTCCGCAAAGAGTATGAGATGAGATGAGAAGACGTGACTTCTTGGTTTGTTGTTTTTTAGAAGAAGTGTTTTTGAATTTGTGTTTTTCGTATGTACAACACTAAAGACTATGACACAGGAGCGAATACTTTCCAAGATCGCCCCCAATGGAACGTTTGTAAAGCATCCTAGAAGAGTGAAGGAGACCTCCACTAATCATTTCCCGTATAGCTTAAGGCTCATGGCGCATTGTACACCTTTTCCTTTATTAAGTGTTTTTGATTTTCTTTTAAGATGAGAAGAGAGACTCAAATTACCAAAGGAAAACATTCTAAGGGAAACTAGACTTACCCTACGTTAGTTGAATTCACGGATAACCTATGGTTAGTGAGGTTTGAAAGAATTAATCTACCTAAGAGATATTAAACTAGAAATGAGAACATAAAAGGCAATAATGAACAATATGCTCCTCCTAAGTCATGGTAGGTGAAAACGTGTATGAAATGTAAATGAGATGAAACAATGGATCGGGTGGGTCGGTTGCGTGGTGCTAAGACGCACGACTTATGGTGTGAAACATACAAGGCTTGCTTTTTGGTTGAATGGAATGGAACGATGGTAATCGAGGAACCCTAAAGTCACATGCACTTTATTTATTTTTGAAAACTTACTCGACGTTGGATCGAGTCTTTTATTTATTTCATTTTTTGAGATTTTGGTTTTCTATCGATTCATTTTAACTTTTTTAACCTAATTAAAGAAACTATTCAAGCATACAAGTTATAAGCTATTACATCATAAAAGAATACACACATAATTGAGGCACAAAAAAATATCCAAGTCCATAAGCCAATCCTTGAAAACATACCTTGCACAAAAAACAAATAGTTAGTGAATGATATGAACCATGAATATGCATAATATGATGGAAATGAATTAAAAATGAAAAAATATCAAAAGTCATGGAAAAAATGTGAAATTAAATTCCTAAAGTCTCTAACCTGATTATAACATTGTGTCCAAAAAAATCTCTCAAAAATTCTAAATCTTACTATGGTAAATGATCACCTAAATCTAACTAAGGTTTAATCACAATTTTGTATGAATCGCACTACCACAATAGTAGAAAAAATGCCCTAAAAAATACACAAAAAATATTCTAGGTACTTCTATTTATCCTTTAATCATGGCAAAAAGAATGGGCAAAAAACGTTACATGAAGTGGCAGAAATAAATTGTACAAATTTATGTGTCCAAGTGGAAATTCAATATAAGCCAATTAAATTAAAAAATCGAAATTAAATCGAAAATTGATTAAATTCAGAAAATAAAAATTGGGACAAGTTCAAAAATGGTTTAATATTCTACTATGATTTTTAGGGATTTTTATTAAGGGTTTTAATATTTATTCATGAATTAATTTGAAATGGCAAAGAATAGAAATTAAAATGGAAGAGAACTTGGAGGGGGTGAGAATAGAAATTTCTTTTAAGTTAAAAATCCAATTGGGCTTAAATAGGGGGTGTAAGTAGCATTTCGCAAGGCCCTAAATGCATTGAGCCTGAATTTATTTCTTTAAACCAAAATAACAAGACAATTAACTTGAGATTAATGTGGGTTAAAGACTTTTAATTGATTTTTATGGCATGTTAATTTGTTTTAATAATCTTAATTATTATTAACTCAAGATTAATTTACATGATTAATTTACATTATGCTTTGAACATTATGAAATACATAAAAACGGATTGGGAATAAACCAACCTGAAACCCTAGATTTCCTTTCTTTCTCCTCACCGCCACCCTCACTTCTTCTCCTTCTTCTCTCAACACAACCCTGGCGGCGCCGCCGGCTTCTTCCTTGCCTTCACAAACCTAGTCGTCGTTCCCCACTTCACTGTCAGATCGAGTAGATCTTCACCATGCTTCGTCTCATCATCGTCGTTATCATGCGGTTGCTCACGCGTGGAATCCTCCGCGGCGCCGTCCTCGCATCGCCGCCATCGAACGAACCTCATCCATCATCTTCTCGCCGTTTAGATGCTTGCCTTGTCCTATTCAACAATCGTCAATGAAAACAAGACAACACGTGCGAAAAATAAAGTATCGGAGCTTGCTGGCGTCCGATTCAGGTATGAATTGTTTCCTGCTCTTGTTGCTACTTCGATCCTTCCTTTCTTCCATTGCTACGAATTCTCGATTGCACACTGATGTTGAACTTTATGATTGTAGAGAAACAAGCCGGGAGGATGAAGATACATTGATGAGGAGCGATTAGGTAGCAGATTATTGAAGCTGTTTTGCTGAGGAATTCTTACGTGATTTTGCGGCATTGCACGTGGAAGTATTATTGATTCTTGAATCGGCAGCTTGCTGAAGGTTGAAGACATGTCCTTTGATTGACCCTACATCAAGCTGGTGGTGGTATTTGATTGCCAATTAACGAAGACGATGGTAGGAGGAAGATGAGTGTTTCTTGGTTCAGAGAAATGATCAAGGCCGAATTTTGGGTAAGATTATGTGTGTTGTGCGTTGCATATTGATTCGGATTTGCGAAAGACTCACTAAACTCTTCGATTTCTTCTTAACTCAGAATCTGGATTATTGTTGCCTACTTGAAGGCTTTGTTGAAGGTGACAATGATGATGCAAGTTGCGATGTTGCAGTGTAATTCTTTTCTTCTGAAATTTGAGATTCTATTTGTTTATGATGATGCAGGTTCAGTCTTTGAATGGATGAGGAAGAAAAATTGAGGAATATGAAGAATGGATCCCGGAAATGGAAGAAAGGTGGAGCAATGATGAAGATTCAATGAAGAAGGATGTGGAATTTAGAAGATGGAGAAGTCTGGGAAAAAAATGATCCTTCCCTTTATGAAATCTCCCCCCTCTGATATATGATTCAGCTAGTTCTTATAACTGAATTATCAGTTTGTTGAGGTTGTAACTGATTGTGTTAATCAATCTTTTTCTGTTAGAGATTGATTATGGTTTTGTAACTGTATTCTTCTAGGTGAAATTTAATTAATTTTTCTGAATTGGTTTCTCATACAACCCAAACTCAATATACCTCAAGTGATAATTTTGGCTTGTAATTGGAATTCTGAGCTTTACGTATTCACTTCTCTTGATGGGCCTTAAAAACGAATTAATTTCAGAATTTGAAAGGTTACGAATTTAAATGGGCTTAGACTTGAATAACAAAAGGGATTTTGGATTTAAATGGAAATGATTTAAGGATTATAGTGTGGACAAATAAAATGAATTGAACCCTAAAAAATGGATTTGGATAACTAAATTTGATTGTAATAATAATAAAAAAAAAATGAATTTGGTTTGAGATATGGCCAAGTACATGTGAGGAACTTGGATGAAAATGAATGTTAGAAATAGTTTTTGGAAATGGACAATAATTGTTTTACAATGGCCTTGAAATTACGAAATAAGGATTAGGTTGATTAGATATTGGTTTTAAAAGATAGGTACAGATAGGTATAGTTTAATAAACCATTATGATTGACTGGATATGGACTTATGAGCGAATTCAAAAAGAAATGAATTCACCTTGGAATTTGGTAAATGGTCTTGAAGTATATAAGAAGGTGGGTCATGGTTAATAAAACGATTAGAAACTTGGTCTTAAAATGAGGTTTGGGACAATTATGAAGTACCCTTTTTCTATTTGGGGCATAAATCATGAACGACAAACAAACT
Source organism: Lathyrus aphaca (assembly GCA_963966055.1). Lineage (NCBI taxonomy): Eukaryota > Viridiplantae > Streptophyta > Magnoliopsida > Fabales > Fabaceae > Lathyrus > Lathyrus aphaca. The sequence goes on from OZ014522.1 coordinate 543,279,597, forward strand.
TTGTCCAAGCAATTCTTGAACAAAATAATCCCACCAGGAAGAACGTCTTGCTTCACAAATATATCATAACTTGACGACCAAAATTTTTGAACAAATGTCTCAGAAAAAGCCCGGAATATGAAACTAGAACAATAAGTACACCCAAGAAAACCTTCGTCGTAGATTTCTAATCTCATGGCTCTTAATGAAGCGATAGTATCCCTGAGTTGCGTTGATGACAAGAAAAGACATGATCCCATATATGAAACGCATGACTGTGAATGCTAATGACCTAGATATGGCGCATGAAACACAAGCTATGAACTAATGAAGGATACTTGAAGAATACGAGGCATAAAGTCAGCTAGATGGTGATACATATGAGGGCAAATTTTGGGGTGTTACAACAACATTGTTTTCTTTTGAAATTGTTTTTGGTAAGGCTAAGGAGATGGGAAAAATGAGGGTGTACTAAAGATACACTATACTGGTGACTCGTCAGACTCATGCATTATCTAAAAAAAACTTAAACTAAATAACTAACTGAAAAGGAAAATAACAGAAAGCAAATAAATAACTAAGAAGGGAAATAACAGGAAGCAATAAAATCCCCCCCCCCCACACACTTAAATCGAACATTGTCCCCAATGTTTCGAAATAGGATAAGGAGAGTAACCTGGAAAACTACTGTGGAGGAGCATTGGTGCCCTCGTCGTCCTGCTGTGATGATCTGGAACGGCGGGATCTACTGCGCTGCTGGTCCCTCCGGTCAAGTCGTGCTGATAAGGCAGCCTGGGCACTCCGGACCTCTCGAAGGTTACCTAGGATGGAACCCTGAGTGGCCTCCATAAGCTGGTGGTGTCGGCGGTTGACTTCTCGCTGACAGGCCTGCTCTGATGTGATGTCGGTCAAGGTGCGGCAAACATTCCTGTAGGCACGATCCGATACCAATCGCGATTGTCCATGTAGCTCATGTTGTTCGTCAGTTGTTGTGAAATGGTAGAGAGTATGCCATCTCTCCTTTCCTCTCTAGCCATCATATCACGCCACATCTCCTTAGTGATATAGAATCCAGGAGTAGCACCTGCAACAGGGTTAGAGGAAGATGGTGCGGTGTGTGACTGTGAAGGATGATGGGGGACACGTGAGGTACGGGAGAATGTTCTCTCTGTTCATATTCTTCATCAGTGTCATGTGCCTCCCTATCAGGAATATTATGAGGAAATGGACCCAAAATAGGTGAAGCATTCAGATCATAGGTCCAGTTCCTTTCATTACGTACATCGGTACGTCTACTGCAAGGTAAAGCAACAGATGGGATAGCTACCCCATGAACTATCAACTCATAACCACCTGCTTTCCTTGTTCAGCATAATTTCACGTCTTTTAGAAATTTTAAATTAATTGTGCGAGGAGGTAGGGGTTCAAGTGTAGTTATCTCATTGTTCAGGTTAAGAGCCCGAGCAATAGATGTAACAAGTCCTCCAATAACAATCGGTCCTATTTTATTAACAGTTAAAGCCATGTGTGCAGGCATAAACGGGACCAGATTGATATGAGTATTAGTGAGGCATCCTTGCAAAAATAGAAGCTCTTTAGCATTTACCTTATTTAGACTCTCCCGGCCAAAAATAGTACATGCCAAAAGATATCTGAAAACTCTTATGGTCGGGTTATGGATGGTCGACGCAAGTATTCCTTCAAAAGAATTTATTGAAGTACTTGACAGCCTCTGCCAGAAGGAAAATACTTTGGCCGACCATTCCGAATCCAAAGGTGCCTCACATATAGCACCTTCCCTATGAGGGATTCCTAACAAGCCTGTTAGTTCGCCGGTAATTTATTCGTATTCAATTCCAAACAGTCTAAAATTAACAGTACCGATTGTGCTAGCAGTGTTAGGACTAACAGTGTATATTAACAAACTCAAAAACACAACCGTCAGCCTCTCATAGGTAGGTTCCTGATTTACAAAAATGTTATGCAAGTCTAGAAAATCTAATAATTGAAAAACACTATGATATAGACCCAAAGAGTAAAGACAGCTATCATTTACGTACCTATTCGAGAGAATTTCTCGACTCTGAATCATTTGAATGATTTTCCTTTTCCTATCTCCCGGTCTTCCATCGCGAAGAAGATATTCGTTGAACTCCATTGTTGTTGCTCCTTGAGAAGTTGAATATGGTGAAAAGTGGTTTATGTAGGAAATGGTAAAGGTTGGATTTTTATGGTTTGTGGTGGATGAAAATAAAAATGGATTTTGGATGGGTTTTATAGATGGTGAATGTATGAGAAAGGTGGGAGCTTTAATGGGTTTCAATGGGGTTTTTGGAAGTTGGAAAAATGGGTTTTGGAAGTTTGAAAGTGTAAAAATGGTGGGGGAGATGAATCTGCCCCAAAATAAGGGGGAACGGCGTGGGGGCGCCATAGGGCTATGGCAGGCGCCATAAGGCCATTTCCCTTATGGGCCAAAAAAATTTAATTCCCCTTGTGGGCTTCGCGTACCTTTGGTCTTTGGGGGGTCCGGATAGCGTTTTCTTCTTTCTTCTAAGGCATGAAGCTTCCATACTTTTTTATGAAGGCAAAAATAAAAATATTTTTGTTCTTTTTTTTTCATTATTCGACATAAAATAAAATAAAATAAAATGAAAGAAAAAGAAAAAATGAGTATTAGTGCATGAAATAATATATAAGATAAAAATCAAAGTACATCGAAAATGTAATATATGCGATAATATAAAATATGTCTGGAGATGCGAGAAATAAAATAAGGCATGCAATATTAAATACTAGAGTAATAATGTCAGTGTAAAACGATCATGTGGTAGGCTTCTCTTCCTGGTTCGATCCACGAATCTCAGCTATCTCCCTCCGAAGCTCTTCAATCTCCTGATATAGAGCGTCGGCCTCTGAGGCATGAGTGAGATCAGATATCTCGATCTATAATGCCAAGTCTGCTACTTCCTGCTTTAGCAGGGCAGTCTCCTTACGGAGCTCGTAAATCTGGGTCTGTAGATCAGGCGGCTGCAAAGACATAATGTTAGACATAACAGTGATTCGGGGAGAAAGAGGTGTAGGAGTGTACTCATCGGTGGGAGGTGATTTTGGCTCTTCGATAGTCTCTCCATAACCCTCTAAAGCATAACTCCAATTAGCAGGGTCGTGGACACTGGTCATCAGTGGGTCAGGTAATGTAAAGTAATGTATCACTTCGCCGTCGATCAGTAATCTAAATGTGTTGGGCTCAAAAGAGGCCCTCCTCATCAATCCTCTGTCAAGACAAAAGTCAACATCCAGGGTGGTGTAGCAGCAAAAGGTCCTGAGGTGCAATAATTTGCGAGACAAACCCAATGCAGTAGCAATCTATGTAACAATCCCACCGACGTGTATAATGCCTACAGATGACTTGGCGACACCGGCAAGGCTCTTCAATAGAAAGTTACCACAAGCAACTGGGTGTGACTGAGTCGCATAAAACAGTAGAAAAATCTCCTCCTCACTCAGCAGAGTCTCTGTATCTGGCAAACCGAGGAAAGAGTGTGCTAGAATCATCTGGAAGTACCTTAACGCAGGATAGTGGATTACCTGAGAAAACTGAGTGGAAGGATCTTAGCTTCCTCCACCTGAGATGTTGCTCCAAAACTTCTCCACTTCTCTGCTCATAAAATACCTCATTGGTGTCTCTGGAATAGCATCAGGAGTAGTCTGAAAACCTAGTAAATCACCAAACTCTTTGTGAGAGGAAGAGTAATCAGTCCCGAACAACCTGAAAACAGCATGTCTATCGGGTCCAGCCCAAGGATCATAATCAAACGAGCTGAGGAACTCTAGAGTCAAGTTCTTGTAAGTGTTGTTCATGTTGTCGAACTGGTCCCACTGGAGTTGGTGGCATAAGAATATGACGCTTGGCTCTATCCCCAAGGCATCCATGCAATCTTGGTTTAGGTACCATGTAGGTGCCATAGGGCGTCTCATGTGGACATAGTAACGCTCTCTCTGTGCGTCGTCTCTGAAGACCACGTGCATGTCGTCGGGGTTCTGCATTCTGCACAAGGTTAGCAAAAGAGTCCTAAAATCACATAAAATATTCAATCGTTAGTCCTGACAGAATAATAAAGTAAACAAATTAAAATAAAGTAAAAATAAATAAAAGTAAGATAAGATAAGAAAATCATGGGTTGCCTCCCATGCAACGCTTGTTTAACGTCATTAGCTTGACGACCAGATTTTATACATCATTCGAAGGATTTGGTGGATCACTTAGAGTATGGTTGGAGTATGTTGTTGGGATGTCACCTCCTTCGTAGGGCTTTAGTATTTGTCCATTGACGATGAACGGTTTACATGTTTGGTTATTGATCTCAATAGCCCTAGATCTTAGAATCTTAGATACTATGAAAGGGCCAGTCCATCTCGAACGAAGCTTCCCTGGAAAAATTCATAACCTAGAATCGAACAGGAGAACAGAATCGCCTTTTTTGAAGTCTTTTCTTAAGATTCTTTTGTCATGCCAAGCTTTTGTTCTTTCTTTGTATATGATGGCATTTTCGTAAGCATATTGTCTGAGCTCTTCTAATTTGTGGATATCAAGGATACGTTTTTCACCAGCAGTTAGGTAATCCAAATTCAAAGTTTTGATGGCCCAATAAGCCTTATGCTCCAACTCAAAAGGTAAGTGACATGATTTTCCATAGACCAGTTGATAAGGGGTTGTTCCTATAGGGGTTTTGAAAGCGGTTCTATAGGCCCATAACGCTTCTTGAAGTTTTTGCGACCAATCTTTTCTAGATATAGAGACAGTCTTCTCAAGAATTTGTTTGATCTCCCTATTAGATAATTCCACTTGTTCATTAGTCTATGGGTGGTATGGTGTTGCTACTATATGCTTAACTTCATACTTGCTTAAAAGTTTATCAAATATTCTCGATATGAAGTGTGATCCTCCATCACTTATGACTACACGGGGGGTTCCAAACCCGGGAAATATATAGTTTTTAAATAATTTGATGACTACTCTGGTGTCATTCGTGGGTGCGGCGATAGCTTCAATCCATTTAGACACGTAGTCAACAGCTACTAAGATATACTGATTTCCTAAAGATGGTGGGAACGGTCCCATAAAGTCTATACCCCATACGTCGAAGAGTTCTACTTCTTAGATATTTCTTAGAGGCATTTCATTACGTCTTGAAATATTTTCTGTACGTTGGCATTTGTCACATTTGACAATGAAAGCATGGACATCACGCCACATGGTAGGCCAGAATAGGCCAGCTTGAAGAATATTGGCGTAGGTCTTAGATGTGCTTGCATGTCCACCATAGGGTGCAGAGTGACAATGCTCAATTATATTATGTACCTCCTCTTCTGGAACGCAACGGCATAAAATGCCATCTTTACCTCTCTTGAAAAGAAATGGTTCATCCCAATAGAAGTTTCTCACATCACTGTAGAACTTCTTCTTCTGGTGGTAATTTAGATCGGGGGGTATAATGTCAGCGGCTAGGTAATTAACAAAGTCTGCATACCAAGGTACATTACTTATAGCTAAATATTTATGAGAATGCTCATTTGGGTCTGGGTTATCATCTTCGATAGTTTCTAGTTGGGCTATCAGTCTATCATAGGCAAAATCGTCATTTATAGGTACTGAGTCAGGTTTCAGGTATTCTAGCCTAGAAAGGTGATCAGCTACTACATTATATGTGCCTTTCGTATCATGGATATCTAAATCAAACTCTTGCAGTAGTAGAATCCATCAAAGTAACCTAGGTTTGGCATCTTTTTTACTTAGTAAGTAACAAATGGCAGCATGGTCGGTGTAAACTATAATTTTGGCTCCTACTAGATAAGATCTAAATTTGTCTATGGCGAAAACTACAGCTAGGAGCTCCTTTTCGATTGTTGTGTAGTTGAGCTATGCAGCGTCTAGGGTTCTACTGGCATAATAAATTACGTGTAACTTTTTATCTTTTCTCTGACCTAGAACGGCTCCAACAGCATAGTCACTAGCGTCACACATTATCTCAAACGGTTCTGACCAATCAGGGGGTTTCATTATAGGTGTAGAAATCAGAGCTTACTTCAATAGATTAAATGCTTCAGTACATTTTTCATCGAAGATGAATTCAGCATCTTTCATTAAAAGACCAGTTAAAGGCTTTGTTATTTTGGAGAAGTCCTTGATAAAACGTCGGTAAAATCCGGCATGTCCAAGAAAAATTCTTATCTCTCTGATAGTCTTCGGCGGTTTTAGATTCTCTATGACTTCTATTTTAGCTTTGTCTACCTCTATACCTTTTTCGGAAACTATATGTCCTAAAACAATCCCTTTGGTGACCATGAAATGACACTTTTCCCAATTTAGCACAAGGTTTACCTCCACGCATCTTTCCAGGATTTTCTCAAGGTTGATAAGACAATTTTTGAAATCAGATCCACAAACTGATAAATCGTCCATAAATACTTCCATGATTCCATCTAAATAGTCTGCAACGATAGACATCATGCAGCGTTGGAAAGTGGCAAGGGCATTACAGAGTCCAAAAGGCATTCTTATGTAGGCAAAAGTTCCAACTGGGCATGTAAAGGTAGTTTTTTCTTGATCTTCGGGGTGAATAGGTATTTGGAAGAATCATGAATATTCATCTAGGTAACAAAAGTAAGAGTGTCTGGCTAGGCGCTCCAACATTTGGTCTATGAATGGTAATGGGAAATGGTCCTTCCTAGTTGCTTTATTTAATTTTCTATAGTCTATGCGCATACGCCAACCTCCATCAGTTCTTTTTGCTACAGGTTCACCCTTCTCGTTTTGCACGACTGTGATGCCTCCCTTTTTAGGTACTACATGCACAGGACTTACCCATTTATTGTATGAGATCTGATATATTATACCTGCCTCTAGTAACTTAAGAACTTCAGTCTTAACTACTTCACTCATCATAGGATTTATTCTTCGTTGGTGTTCTCTGGAGGGTTTTGAATTTTCTTCAAGCAAATTCCGATGCATGCATACGGATGGGCTTATTCCTTTTAGATCTGAGATCTTATATCCTAAGGCTGAGGGGTACCTTCGTAAAACATCTAACAATTGGTTTGTTTCATCTTGGTCCAAGGTAGCACTGACTATAACTGGACGGTCCATTTCTTCATCAAGAAATTCATATCTCAGGTTCTTAGGCAGTTCCTTAAGTTTTACGGTTGGTTTCATAGGGCAAGGCATAGGATCTGGGGTAAGAGATAAACATTCGTGAAGGTTATCATCAATGTAGGTTTTTTATAACTGTCATCTTCCCAAATAAGGGTTGATGGCAATTTTATAGATTCATTTTCTTCTTATTTTTCTAATTTCCTAATGCATTCATCAATGATATCTAAGGCATAACAAGCATCTCCTATTACAGGTGCCATAATAAATTTCGAGAGTACAAATCCTATCTTCTCGTCACCTACCTCAAAGGTTAGTTTCCTTTTTTTAACATCTATTATGGCTCCAGCGGTTGATAAGAACGGTCTACCTAGGAGGATTGGTATGTCGTCATCTTCTTTAATGTCCATGACAACAAAATCAGTAGGTATAAACAGCTGACTTATCCTAACAGGGACGTCTTCAAGTATGCCTATAGGGTATTTAACGGATCTATCGGCTAATTGAAGTGACATCTTAGTAGGTTGTAATTCTCCTATGTTTAACCTTTCAAAAACTGCTAAAGGCATTAAGCTCACACTAGCTCCTAAGTCTAGAAAAGCTTTTTCGATGACATGATTCCCCAAAATACAAGGAATGGAAAAATTTATGGGATCTTTATCTTTCTTTGCTAACCTATTTTCGGAAATAGAATTACATTCCACGGGTTTCGGATCTTCAAGCCTACGTTTATTTGTAAGTATGTCTTTGAGAAACTTTGCGTAAGAAGGTATTTGGGTGATGGCTTCTGTAAAGGGGATTTCTACGTGATGTTTTTCTATAACCTTAATGAATTTTTGATACTGATTATTGATATGGGTTTGCTTTAGTCTTTGAGGGTATGGTATTGGTGGTTTGTATGGCGGTGGTGGTACATAGGTTTTGTTTTTAGGTTCTTCTCTTTTTTCTTGACTTTCTGGGTTTTCAGATTCCTCTGGTTCCTTCTCTTCATTTCTCTTAGAAGTTTCGGGATCACTTAATCTAGGGTTAGAAGGTTCCTTATAAGCGGTTCCACTTCGTAGAGTAATGGCATTTGCTTGCCCTTTTAGGTTTTGTTGAGGTTGTCCAGGGAACTGTCCTCCAGGTGTAGTCTGAGGGGCTTGGTTTAAAGCTACCTGAGAGATCTGGGTTTCAAGCATCTTATTATGAGTAATAATTTGGTCAACCTTGGTTCCTAACTGGGTAATTAGTTCGTTAACATGGACGTTTTGGTTCATGAACTCTTTGTTTTGTTGTGTTTGAGCGGTGATAAAAAATTTCCATAATTTTCTCAAGGCTCGGATTTGGTGGTACAAGTTGCATAGGTTGATTTGTTCTCGGGGCTTGGTAACGTTGTTGTCTCGAAGGTGCGGTATTTTGGATAGGGTTATTATTTTTATAGGAGAAGTTTGGGTGATTCCTCCATCCAGGGTTGTATGTGTTTGAAAATGGGTTCCCTTGGGTGTAGTTCACTTGCTCAGGGTTGGTCTCATTTAACAAATTGCATTCGGTGGATTGGTGTCCTTGCGTCCCACATATCTCACAATTCGACAAAACGGCAGCTACAGTATTCGAGGTTGTACACATATGTTCGACTCTAAGGACCAACGCGTCCATTTTAGCTTGCATCATGTCTATAGAACTTAGCTCATGTATTCCTCCTTGGGCTTCCTTCTTTTCCACTGTTGCTCTTTCTACTCCCCGTGATTGATGGTTTTGGGCCATATCTTCGATAAGGGCACTAGCTTCAAGGTAAGGTTTGTTCATCAGTGCGCCACCAGCGGCAGCGTTGATGGTCATCTTAGTGTTATAATGAAGTCCATTATAGAAGGTTTAAATGATTAGTCAGTTCTCTAAACCATGATGTGGGCATGCTCTTAATAGCTCTTTATATCTCTCTCAGGCTTCGAACAACGATTCTCCTTGGTTTTGGGTAAATCTGGTTATTAGGTTTCGAAGAACAGCGGTCTTGCTTGGGGGAAAATATCTAGCAAGGAAAACTCTTCTAAGGTCTTCCCAAGTTGTTATGGAATTGGGTGGAAGGGAATCTAACCATGATAGAGCCTTATCTCTGAGGGAAAAAGGAAATAATCTTAAGTGTATCGCCTCAGGAGGAGCTCCATTGGTTTTAAAGGTGTCTGCTAACTGGAGAAAGTTTTTTAAATGTTGGTTTGGGTTCTCGGTAGCAAGACCTGTGAATTGTCTCTGTTGCACTAATTGCAGCAGGGATGGTTTAAGTTCAAAGTTATTGGCTGGGATAACGGGGTTTACTATACTGGAACTAGGTTCCTTGTTTGATGGTTGGGCGAAGTCCTTAAGAGGTCTTCGGTTTTGATCTTCGGCCATAGCTCGCCTAATCCTATGGAAAAATAAACGTGTGTGAGCGTAACGTTCAGGTTCAGCTAAAGGGTCTACTAAGCTTCCGGCACTGCGAGTCTTTCGCATTGACCGGCAGGTAACAACCTTAGTCTAAACGGTATAACTACAGGGTATGAAATTTGACAAAATTGGTCCCCGGCAACGGCGCCAAAAACTTGATGCGTGTTTTTCGCAAGTGTACGAATACGTCAGAGTAATATTAAAGATTGTCGAATCCACAGAGATCAAGTGTCAATCTATCGTACATGTTGTTATGGTGTGTATCTAAGGCAATTGAATATAATGGTTTTAAAGAGTGCGCAATGGTAAATAAAATAATAGTTTTAAACAATTAATAAAGACAGGCTCGAATTTAATTCACATAATCAATTGATAATCCGGTACTTGTTAATAGAACTACTTATGAGCAATGTTTTCAACTTTGAAAAGAACCAATTTAACAGGAACTGTCGTTTTCGCGTATTCAGAACCGAGTTATACTCTCTAATCAACCCCTCCTATTGTCACGGATAAAAAGGTGCGTACTGCGTTATAGTAGTAAACCTATTTTTAAGAAATATAGTATCTTAACTAAGTTGGAAAATATTTTAACCTGGATTTCTTAGCAAAAAGAGGTTCTCACGAACCAGACTCTAAACTTCTTAACGCGTCCGAAAATGGTTTTAAAATCTCTTTTCGTTTTAATCTAAAAACTCCTAATGAACTAGACAGAGCACTTTTTCCTGTTTTTGAAATAGTTAAGAACAATTAAACTTAAATTGAAAGTTAAAATAGCCCTTAAGTGTTTCTACGAACAGTTGTACGAATTACTGGTTCAATTATGATCCTTACATTCTAACATTTATGGGTTTAGTTAGACATGGTAAAGTTAAAGTTCTTTTTATTATTTTTCATAAAAGTAATTAGTGCGAGTGCAGATAAATAAATAAAAGTAGTGCGGGTAATAAAGAAAGTAAAGCGAGTGCGAAAAATAAAAGTATTTAAAGCGAGTGCGAGAAATAAAAGTATTTAAAGCGAGTGCGGAAATAAAATAAATTAAAGTGCGAGTGCGGATAATAAATAAAGTAACGCAATGCGGAAAGTAAATAAAATAAAGCGAGTGCGGAAAAATAAAATACGAACTGGAATTAAAATGGCGGCAGGATTAACTTCCTCCCAGAGTGCTCCAAAACTCGATCACACAGACGTATACAGACTCGATCACGCGATTGTAGTAACACCCCGATGTGAAGTGATTACTACTTTAAAACTGATATATGCCTAAGAGATTCTAAGTTTGGATGATAAAAACGAAATTCTAAAGTCTTATTTATAGGCAAACATTAAATGGGAAAAGACTAGGATGCCCCCCCCCCCTCCACTAAAAAGGGGAGGGAAAGGTTTTTGCCTTGTGGCGCCTGCCACAGGCCTATGGCGCCCGCCATGGGTATAATTTGGTGGAGAAAGTGGGGATCGTGGGCTCTTGGCAGTTGTGGAGTGGTCTTGAGATGTGGCCACGTCATGGCTGATCCCATGGCGCCAGCCATGGTGGATGCCATAAGTGCAAAAAGCTGAAAAACTTGATTTTTGTCCGTTTCAGCTCCTTTTTCGCTCCTTTTCTCGATTTAGGCCCTGATTACATAGAAAACCTGAAAATAAAGAAAAACAAAGTAATAACATAACAAAATAGCAATAAAAACTAAGAATGCATGCGAAATCGGAGTCAGAAATATGGTGAAATTTAGTGTTATCAAGCTTGCAGAGGCAGGACAAGCAGTAGGTGATGCAACTGAGGTGGAGATCCATAGGCAGCGTTCTCTAAGATGATACTATCTATTTTTTTCTTGGGACATAGTTTTTTGTGGACACTAGCTCCACTTACATTGATATTGTTTACCTTAGGCACCTTTTGGATCCTACAGAGATCCATGGGTACAACTAGGGGCGTCTACGCTGACATACACCTATTCTAGGCTCTCATATGGTTGTCACTGGGTAGCCAAGACTGTCGGATGGCTGTTGAGGACATATTTTATGACGTTTGTGTCGATCATCGTGTGACGCGCCCGTTTGATGAGGCATCCCTATTCTCGGGATGGTTGGCATGCAGTTCGACCATCACTGCTCAATACCTGTCAAAGCACGTCTTGTGTTTGTTCGGTTACACACAAACTATCCCCTGGATGCCTATTGAGTCTACTCCTCTAGGCTTGACCCATAGGGAATAGATGAGATATATGCTGACTTCTAAGACCACTTGGTGCCGGAAAAGGCTCGAGCGACCAGAGCCCCTAGAGACTGGAGCGTTGTTTTCGGGCACATCTTATGGTTCTATAGAGACTCACACATATGCATGGTGCCCACTGCTAAAGGATCGCCACCCATACCTGCTCATGGAGATATTATAGGAGTAGTAGTCTCAACTAGACCATACGCATGATGTCCTACCTCGATGCCGCCAGATAGAGCAGATAATCTGGGAGGCCATTGTGGACGGTTAATTCCTTGAGGGATTTGATGGTAGACTTGCCATGGATAGGAATATTAGGATTGCTTGGGGGAACTTCAGTACCACAGACATCGAGGCAAGATAGAGGGTAGGGGCAGAGGATCAGGGGAGTCAAAAGAGATTTGTAATTTTAAGCATCTAAATAATTTTGATGAAGGCAACAACTCAATCAATGAGTTATCTCATGCTCAAAAAGGAAGTGGATCTACTTTTGAATCAAGCAAGCTTAAAATATTCAACATTTTTCAACGACTTGAATAATTTCTATAAAGCAAATGTATAACTTTTAAGTATGCATACAAGTGTTCAAACTAGGTTCATATAATACATATACATGTTTAAGGTTGTTAGCATTGGAAAAATTTGGCCTTCATTGCTTTTAAATCATTATTTTTCAATTTTGCTCAACGGTTAATCAGTTAACAGATAATGGTTAACCAGTTAACCATTGAAATTTTCAAAATTTGGGAATGTTACACGCACGTTAACCAGTTACCAATTAGGTGGTAATCGATTAACACTAGACCAATGGCAAAAATGTTTGCATCTCTTCATGCATATTTTCCAAACTGCTTTCATATGAACCATGGTACCCCTTCATGTATGGTACCTTTTTTTAGGGATGCTTAAGAATTATATAAGCATCATATTTCCTGATTTTCAAGACACCTCCTATAATTTTCATAATCATTTCACTTAATTATTCTTTATTTTCAAATCTTCTACAAAGTGTTCATGTCACAAATATTCTTTATTGAAACTTTGCATTAAACTTTCATATTTACAATCATAGTTTCTTATCATATTTAAGAACACTTGTATACATATTGTGAGTGAAAATTATTCAAGGGAGAAGATCAATTTCAATTGATATACATTTAAGATCCAACTTTCTACTCTTATACAAAAAATTCATAATTTCTTGTTACTTAGTCATAACTTTTTATTCAGGATTGTTGATAATAAGTTTGTGATATTACTTCCTTGTTATCCGATGTTTGGATGAAAGAGGTCCATTTGTGAGAATTAAGTCTCAGTTGGACTTTAAACATTGTAAATCAAAGAGGATTCTTCTTGGTTTGTTAGAGTTGTATAGAAAGACTTAAGATTGTCTTATCTAGGAATATAACATTATAGTGGAAATCTCTTTCATGTTGAAAGGGGACTAGAGTACTCTCGGACTGTGAGGGGAACCAGTATACATCGTTATGTCATTTACTTTCTGCTTTTACCGTATTCATCACTTAGAATCATTAAGAAAGTAAAACACATAAAACCGTTGAAAACTCAAGAAAATTTTATAAGTCCTAATTCACCCCCCCCCCCCCCTCTTAGGTGTACATCCAACTTACAATTGGCATCAGAGCGGGTTATAGGAAACATGTTCCTATTGATTCAGTATGGCTTCCGCAAGCACAAATTCAGTTTTCAAAGATGGTAGCAGTAGCAACAAGCCTCCTCTATTTTCTGGAGAATATTTTGATTTTTGGAAAATTCGAATGAAGGCACACTTAGAAACACAAGGAGATGGTATATCGGAAACTGTTGAAATGGACAATATAATCATGCCAGTGTGGTAAACGGTGTTGGCACTCCTAAAGCCATGAGTTCTTATGATTAAGATGATAAGAAAAAGATCCTAAATGAAAAGAAGACTATTAACATTCTTCAAAGCGCTTTAAGTATGGATAAGTTTTTCTGAATTTCACAATGTAAATCGGCAAAGGAAATATGGGATACTTTGGTGGAAACTCATAAAGGAACCGCTGATGTAAAAAGATCAAGATTGAATACTTTAAGTCAAGAATATGAAATGTTTAGAATGCAGCCCGGAGAATCCATTGTTGCATTACAAAAAATATTTGTTCACTTGACTAACCATTTAATTGCTCTCGGAAAGACTTTCACAAATGACGATCTAAATCTTAAGGTGTTATTTAGAAAATAAAAGTTTATCAACCATGATGTCCGCATCACTTTTTAGAAAACTCAAAGAACATGAACTTGAATTTGGAAGACTTGAAAAACATGAACATCAAGAAAAGAAATCAAAAGGAATTACTTTAAAGGCAGAATCAAAAGATGATCAAAATGATGATGCAACGGACGAAGACGAAAACTTTATGCTTCTAGTAAAAAGGCTTCGCATTTTTTTTGGCAAGAATGACAAAACCTTCAACTATTCGAAGAGAAAGAAACACTTCAAGAAAATGGAGGTTTATACATCAAATCAAGAGGTTACTTGCTACGAATGTAGGAAATAAGGGCATTTCAAACCAGATTGTCCAAAACTTCCAAAGAAAACAAGTTTCAAAGGCAAGAAAGAATTCAAGAACAAAAAGGCTTACATTGCATGGGAGGACAACGATATAAGTTCATCATCGGAATCAGAGAACAATGAAAGCACAAACTTAGCATTAATGGCTTCGCACCACTCTGAAGATGAAAACGGTGAGGTTAGTAATGTCTTCTCTATTTATGATGATGATACTCAAGGTTCTATTAATGAACTTCAAAGCGAATGCAAAATTTTGTATAAAACTATTGCTTTTCAAAAGAAACAAATAGCATCCTTGGAAGATAAAATTGTCAATATGGAAAAAGATGATAAGGATGTCAAAGAGAAAATTATACTTGAAGAAAGACAAATTTTTGTTTGCAAAAGGTGTGAGTCACTTTTTTTCAAATTGAACAATTGAAACGAGTCCTTGAAAGATATGAGAAAGGGCAAGTTGGATTAGAAATGGTACTTACCCAACAAAGATACTTAAATGACAAAAATGGACTTGAATATTCTAAATTCTCTAAACCAAACTCCAATAAAACAATCTTTGTAAAGGCAAGTGAGCAAAAAATTAAAGAGAAAGTGAACATGCCTAGAGAAGATCATCATCATCCTAAGAAAAAGAGGTTTTCTAAGAAAAAGTCTTATGTTCCTAGGTACAAAAGCAATTTTGAACCAACTTGTTTTTATTATGGCATAATTGGCCATACACCTAATGCATGCTATGTGAGAAATTTTAGTGTAGCACAATGGAATTATGTGTGGGTCAAGAAATGAACTAACTATGAATGACACTAGGAAATTTGGGTACCTAATAAGACATAATTTTTGTTTTTGTAGGTATGCTTGAAGACCTCATCAAATCATTGGTATCTTGATAGTGGGTGTTCAAGGCATATGACTGGAGACTTAAACAAATTTTGACATTTAACAAATTTCTCAACTATTAAAGGTGTCCTCTATGTGGAAGGACTAAAGCATAACCTTCTTAGCATTAGCCAATTATGTGATAATGGATTCAAAATTAAATTCACCAAAGATGAATGTTTGATTGAAGACGAAGTCACTCATGAGGTAAAGATAAAAGGTAATAGAATTAAAAATATGTTTATGATTTCCCTTGATAACATGTTTTTGAAGGTTAAGTGTCTTATGGAAAACAACAATGACTCATGGTTATGGCACAAAATTTTTGCTCACATTCACATGGAGCATTTGAGAAAATTAATCAAACATGATTTAGTTGTTAGATTACCGAAGATAAAATCATCAAAGATAGATTATGTGATACTTGTCAAAAAGGGAAACAAACTAAATCAATTTTCAGATCCAAAAATTTGGTGTCCACAACAAGGCCACTACAACTGTTACACATGGACTTATTTGGTCCATCGAGAACACGAAGCTTCGTAGGTAATGTTTATGCATTAGTTATTGTTGATGATTTCTATAGATACACTTGGACTTTCTTCTTAGTGCATAAAAGTGAAGATTTCAAGGCATTCAAGAAGTATGCAAAACAAATTCAAAATGAGAAGTCACTTAAAATCGCCTCCATTAGAAGCGACCATGGTGGAGGATTACATAATACTTTATTTGAAGAATTTTGCGAAAAACATGGAATCTCACACACCTACTCGGCACCAAGAACCCCCCAACAAAATGGTGTTGTAGAAAGGAAGAATATATCATTAGTGGAACTTGCAAGGACTGTGTTTAGCGACTCAAATCTACCTAAATATTTTTGGGCGGATGCGGTGAGCATGACATATTTTGTAAGTTATCTTGTTAACATTCGACCTATTCTAGAAAGACCCCCTATGAACTCTTCAAAGGGAGGAAACCTAACATTTCTTAATTTCACATCTTTGGATGCAAATGCTTTGTCTTGAACAACGGCAAAGATAACCATGGTAAGTTCGATGAAAAGTCGGATGAAGGTATATTTCTTGGTTACTCTCTTTCAAGTAAGGCTTTTAGAATTTATAATAAAATAAATTTAACTATAGAAGAATCTATGCATGTCAAGTTTGATGAATCTAACCCCTTGAAAGAGGAAATTATTATCTGTGATAATGAAGATTTCTTAAAAGTCCCTCTAGAAAACAATGCTAAAGTCACTAGTGAAAATAAAGTGGATCATCAAGAAGAACTGATTCAACAAGATTCTAATGATAATGATATACCAAAGGAATGGAGGACACATAGAGATCATCTTATTGACAATATTATTGGAGACACGTCTCAAGGGATATCAACTCATTTAAATCTTAAAGATGCTTGTCTCAACATGGCATTCGTTTCTCAAACAGAACCTTCTAAAGTCCAAGAAGCCTTAGATGATGATCAATGGATTCTAGCCATGCAAAAAGAACTAAATCAAGTTGAAAGAAATCATGTATGGGATTTAGTTCCAAGACCAAAAGGTAAGCATATTATTGGTACTAAATGTATATTTAAAAATAAAATAGATGAAAATGGTATCATAATAAGGAACAAGGCAAGATTAGTAGCGCAAAGCTATAATCAAGAGGAAGGTATAGATTTTGAGGAAATGTTTTCACCGTTTGCTAGACTAGAAGCAATTAGATTATTGTTAGCATATGCTTGTTATTTAAATTTTTAGTTGTACCAGATGAACGTTAAAAGAGTTTTCCTAAATGTTTACATATTTGAAGAAATCTATGTATGACAACCTCCAGGATTTGAAGATTTCAAGCATCCTAATCATGTTTACAAACTCAAAAAGGCCTTATATGGATTGAAGCAAGCACCAAGGGCGTGGTATGATAGGTTAGGTAATTTTCTATGCAAACATGGTTTCGAAAAAGGTAAAGTAGATACTACTTCGTTTATCAAAAGAATTAACCATCATACTATCTTAGTGCAAATCTATGTAGATGACATCATATTTGGATCCAAAAATGAATCCTTATGTGAAGAATTCTCATCAATCGTGCAAGGAGAATTTGAAATGTCCATGATGGGTAAGTTGAACTACTTCCTTGGGTTGCATATTAAACAAACAAAGAATGGGATATTTATTAATCAATCTAAGTATTGCAAAGAGCTTCTCAAAAGATTTGACATGGATTCATGCAAAGAGATAGCAACTCCAATGGGATCCGGCACTTATCTTGATCATGACGAATCTGGAATTCCAATTGATATTACAAAATATCAAGGTATGATTGGATCTTTATTATATCTAACTGCTAGTTGACCTGATATTATGTTTAGTGTATGTTTATTTGCACGATTTCAAGCTTGCTCGAAGGAATCACATCTCACTACTGTGAAGAGGATAATGAAGTATCTTAAAGGAACATCTAATTTCGGTATATGGTATCCTAAAGGTAGTGTATGTAGTCTAGTTGGTTTCTCTGATGCAGATTATACAGGATGTAAGACAGATAGAAAAAGTACAAGTTGTACGTGTCACATTTTAAGAAATGCCCTAGTATCTTGGTCATGTAAAAAACAGGCTAGTGTGTTTCTTAGTACTGCAAAAGCATAATATATCGTCGCCGGTAGCTGTCATTCGCAAATACTTTGGTTGGAACAACAACTTTATGACTATGGTGTGAAACTAGGATGCATCTCTCTCAAATGCGACAGTACTAGTGTAATCAACATATCAAAGAATATAAGCATGCACTCAAGAACCAAGCACATCGATATTAGACATCACTTCCTTCGCGATCATGTGTTAAAATGTGACATTGAGATTTCCTTCATTGATACACAAAATCAACTCACGGAAGTTTTCACAAACCTCTCGCGAAAGAGCCATTTTTCAAGATTCGACGAGAACATGGTATTCTAGATGAAGGTGATATTTAAATCTTCAAAATTTATTCATTATATGTTATAATGAAGCCAAGGTACACAAAATATCACTTACTTTAATTTTATATTATTTTTGCACTAATTGATAAAAATATGTTTTATGTGAAATTTTGTGATTTTCTCTATTTTTACATGTAATTAATTTTTTTTTTATAAAAAAAAAATTTCATCATAAGTTGCATTACCTAGTATAATAACATGTTCAATTAAATTTTTTATTAAAAACTTTGCCAATTTCATGTTGCAAAGCTATTGTTTTTCACCTTTTCCATGCGTTAACCGTTTGACGGTTTGTTGGTAACTCGTTAACACGTCAATTTTTCTACTTTCTTACGTGTTTTTCTACACGTTAATCGGTTAATCATTTGCTGATAACCGATTAACACTGACACGAATCCAAAAATAAATAAAAATTATGATTTTATGTGTGGTCTACTTTAGTGGTGTGTTTTCACATGTGACTTTTATTACTTCACTTTCCCACACACTTCATCTTATTGGAAACACACTTTGACTCTCCATAACTTTTTTCAATATTCATCCACCATACCCATTATCCATTAACTCATCTTTACTACCCACACACTTACCTCATCTTTATAAACTTTACACCACACTTTGGTTTTTCATCTTCTCCTACTCCAAACAACAAATCCGAAAATTCCAAAACCCTAACCTTCATCCATGGCATCTTCAAGAAGAAACAAGGGAAAGCTTCCAATGGGTTCCTCTGAGTTAGTTGCAGAAAATTTTCAGCAACCCACAAAAGCTCGCAGGCTGGATTTCATTGTCAGAGATCGGTCACTCCTTCTGGTAAAATATGTTGATCTTAAATCTTTTCCTGGTAATAGTTTTGATTTTCCTACTCAGTTAGCTGGACAGAAACTGGATACTTTTGTCACTGATTTTGGAATATGTTACCCTGATATGGCAAAATCATTTTTTCATAAACTTCAAGTTGGTCTTATGTCTCCTGATAATGATGATGTAGAAGTTTATAAATTTTTTGCAAAGGTTAGGTTTGATGACATTAATCTTGAAGTGTTTACAATTGGTGTTGATCAGAACATACTGAATTCCATTTATTTTTGGCAACAAGGAATTACTCATAAGGATGGTCCTTGGGAAGGGTATAGAAAAATGGGCTTATATTTCTCTATTTGCAGGTTTACTAAATCTGAGGTTCTCCAGGGGCAGAATATAGCATCCTCTCAGGTGTTATGTTATGCGAAAAATTTATTACTAACGGATAGAATGCTACATTTTGTGATTAGCTATGTAATTTTGCCTAAGGATTCAAACCACTCTCAAATTAATGATCTTGAGATGGAAGCTCTTTATGCCATAAATAACAACATCAAGGTGAATTGGATTCTCACTATGATTTATCACATGCAACATCAACTTTCACTTTTCGACGATCTTCCATATGCTCGGATGATATCTTGCCTTTTGAATACATGTACCTCTTTGGATCTCATGCGGGAACCTTACATCAAAATTACTTCCAAGGCTAATGAAACCAACATTAACACTGGTTTGAAGAATATGGGAATCATCAAGTGAAGTGATGGAATTTATAGGTACAAGGATGGTTTTTCAAGTGCACACGCTCCGGAACCAATTCCAGAAGGAGGGTACACAAACAACATTATTTATGTCAAGCTTCTTGAAATGGATACGACTATGAGGCGCAGCCATAAGGAACGCAACATTAAGATCGCTTCAATTCAAAGGACTCAAAAACCTTACCATGAATCAAAACCAAGAGTTGAGTGAGGAAATTGGTGATGGAGATGATGATGAAGAAGAAGAATACAAAGACATGTCGGAAAATGAGGATTGAAGTTTTAATCCTTTATGTTGCACTTTTATGTTTCTATGTTTTAGTTTAAGTTTAAGTTTAAGTTTAGTTTATTTTAAGTTGTTTTGTTTAATTTTTGCCTAAGACAATGTTATAGGCACTTGCACTTTGTTTTTGTAATGTTATGTTTTCGTACCGTATTGTTTCGTATCCAAGTGTTATGTTTCGTATTGTGTTTGTTCAACTTGTGTGTTGGTACACATATTGTGTTTTTCATTTAGTATGTTTATGTTTCAAAGGTTCACATACACTTTCATATTAAATTTTTTCTCTCTTTTCCTTCCTTTTTGGTAATGACAAAAGGGGGAAGAGTATGTTCCTCTAACTTTTGTTTCAGAATTTTTTAAACTCTCTTTGACTCATGAATTGAGGGGGAGCATCATCAAAGGGGGAGAATATTTCAACTTCAGAGAAACAATAATTTTTTTGAGAAGTTTTCAAATATTGGTTGTCATCATCAAAAAAGGGGGAGAATGTAATTTCAAGCATCTAAATAATTTTGATGAAGACAACAACTCAATCAATGAGTTATCTCTTGCTCAAAAAGGAAGTGGATCTACTTTTGAATCAAGCAAGCTTAAAAAATTCAACATTTTTCAAAGACTTGAATCATTTCTCTAAGGGTCTGTTTGGTTCAATTAAGGGGGGGGGGGAGGTAGGGGAGGGATTTTAATTACATATATGTTTGGTTCAAAATATGAAAGGGAGGAGGGGAGGCATTTTATTTACAAATATGTTTGGTTCACAGGAGGAGGGGAGCAAAAAAGTGGTCCAGGAGGGATTTTGATCCCCTCCATCTACCTCTCATCCCCCTCTTAAAATTTGAACCAAACACAAAAACTATTAAATATTTCCTCCCCTCCATTTACCCCCAACCATACAAACCCTAAAGAAAAGGTATAACTTTCAAGTATGCATACAAGTGTTCAAACTAGGTTCATATAATGCATATACATGTTTAAGGTTGTTAGCATTCTAAAACTTTAGTTTGCATTGCTTTTAAATCATTATTTTTCAATTTTGCTCAACGGTTAATCGGTTACCAGTTAACCATTGAAATTTTTAAAATCTGGGAACATTGTAGGCGCGTTAACCGGTTACCAATTAGGTGGTAACCGATTAACACTGGACCTTTGGCAAAAATGTTTGCATCTCTTCATGCATATTTTTCAAACTTCTTTCATATGAACCATGGTACCCCTTCATGTATGGTATCTTTTTGTAGGGATGTTTAAACGTTATATAAGCATCATATTTCCTGATTTCCAAGACACCTCCTACAATTTTCATAATCATTTCATTCAATTCTTCTTTATTTTCAAATCTTCTACAAAGTGTTCATATGACAAATATTCTTTATTAAAACTTTGCATTAAGCTTTCAGATTTACAATCATAGTTTCATATCATATTTAAGAACACGTGTACACATATTGTGAGTGAAAATTATTCAAGGGAGAAGATCAATTTCAATTGATATACATTCAAGATCCAACTTTCTACTCTTATACAAAAAATTCAGAATTTCTAGTTACTTAATCATAACTTAATATTCAGGATTGTTGATGATAAGTTTGTGAGATTATTTCCTTGTTATCTGGTGTGTGGATGCAAGAGGTCCATTTGTGAGAAATTAAGTCTCGATTGGACTTTAAACATTGTGAATCTAAGAGGATTGTTCTTGGTGTGTTAGAGTTGTATAGAAAGACTTAAGATTGTCTTGAAAACCCTTGAAAACTCAAGAAAATTTTATAAGTCCTGATTCAACCACCCCTCCCCCCCTCTTAGGCGTGCATCCAAGTTACAGGATCCTTAGGCATACACAATAGTCTTTGTTTGATGTATTCTATTTTTATTACATTTATGTACTGTATTATGACAGAAGTATCAATATGTATATACTAGCGTCCAGACGGGCACTCTCATGCCCGTCTGTCCGCTTTTATTAATGTTGAGACGCATTAAAATATAAACAATATTTTTTATGTATTTATATTTTTAAAATTATTTCTAAAATAATTATAAAAAAACAATAGAATGAAAGAGATATTTAAACCATCATAAATCTCTTACTAAAAGAGAAGTTACAATTTTAAACAAAAACAAAAACGTGTTGATCGTACCTGGAGATCAGGATCCAATACAGCTGGACTCGAGAGCGGGCGGAAATGGTTGTCGAGGAGAAGAAAAAGGGGTGTACCTGCAACACACTCCGATGCTAAAGTAAGTATCCGAGCGACAGTGAGCAAGTACTAGTATTAGGGTTGAGAATTGAATACCTGACCCTCTCAAATGAGAGAGTTTATATAGAGGACCAGCCGGAAGACTATTGGTTCGTTTTATGAGGTGCGGATCGAGGGGTCCGTGAAGATAGGAAACGGTCAATACTAGCCGTTAGAAAGTCTCTCCCTGGTCGGATCATTAGTGGTCGACTGAGAGGCCACTTTTCATAGTTGTGCTCGCACTGTCGAGCAAGAAGAATGGGTCAGCCTTTTTGGCCCAATAAGAGGGATTGGGCCGGGTCGGAACAGGAGCCCCCCAAGTCATTGTTCGGACTATCGGGAAGTGACTTAAAGCAATACAGTGCTCGTCTGGGTGTGAGGCCATGGTCGAGGATCTCCGCTGTCGATGGTTCGGGCAAAGAATACGATGCCCGGTAGAGGAATGTGAAACGAAAAGCTGGAATATCTGGATATTCGCGCCTATTAATGATTTGACGGCTAGTCTAGGGGCTAGCGCCTAGGGGTCACGCGCGTGCGCACGTGTCCTTTTTCCTATAAATAGGATTTTCGGGGCCCATTTTGGCCTTTTCGCTTCGTCTTCTCTCTCAAGTCTCTGCCCGTTCAACCGCCGTTGCTTCCGCCGTCGACCACCGCTAGTTTTTACCGACCACCGTTCGCAGAAGCTTAATCTTCTTCAAAATGTCTTCTCAAGCTCAAGGTACCGTTCTTTTCTTCTCCCTTGAGTGAATATAGCTTAGTTTATGTAGAATGCATGCGGTTTAGGGTGATTTTACCGGTAGTTTTAGGATTTAGAATTGGAAACTCTTAAAGTTCCTGCCACCGTAACTGGTCGGCCACGAACCCTAGCTTTAGGGTCGACACGGACCTTGGTCGACTTAGATTTTAGTCTCTTGGTAGGTTTCCGTTGTCTGCATACTGTTGGGCGTCAGACGTTGCCTCGAGCAATGGTTAGCCAGGGCTACAGCTTGGGATGCAATTCCTGAACTGAGGCGCGCCCTTTCACTTGTCGAGCGGTGGAAGGGTGGATTTGATATTCTTAATCGAATTCACTGATGCCTTTCCTCTGCTTTTCAGGTGATAACTTGCTCGAGGACCCGCTGGTTGTGCTTTCTGAGGACACGTCCTCGGAGAGTATGGAATCGTCTGCGTCCATACCCTCAGGCTCGGGAGGCTCTTCTGACAGTTCGAGCACAAGTACCACGGAGCAGTCGACAGAGTCGCCTCAGTGTCCTACTCGGTCGAGGGTTTCGCCCGAAGAATGGGTGGTTGAAGACTTGCTGGACAAGGTGTCCTCTTTCTCAAGGCCTCGGTCGGAGCCGCTGCCAATTGTTGGGAATCCTGCTGACTGGGTCGTAACCTGCCCGGGAAACGACGACCGCATCTTCTCAGACTTTCGCGGCCGGGCGTTTTCTATGTATGAATACGCCACTTCAGTCTTGGGAGTCACGCTGCCCTTCAGCGATTTTGTGAGTGCTATGCTCGGGCACCTTTGCATAGCCCCTTCTCAGCTGCATCCGAACTCATACGCCTTCCTCAGGGCGTTTGAAATGACATGCTCTTTCTTGGGCGTTGGGGCCACGCTCCCTCTCTTCTTTCGCCTCTTTTCCCTACAACGCCAAGTCGGGTGAGGGACCGATCGGAAGGGGTTCGTATCCTTCAAACAACGGACCAAGATTTTCAAGGCCCACTCGGAGTCTATCCGGGCTTTCAAGACCGATTACTTCTTGATAAAACCTGCGAGCGATGCGGCCGTGAGAGCCATGAGTTTCCTTGGAATTGATACTGATGAAAACGACGAGCCCAGATTGGACGACCAAGGGGAAGTGATTCCGAGGAGGTTGTGGATGTTTCCTTTTTCTTGGAGTTATGTGCATTATGAGCGGCCAGTGGGGGAATTTGTTCAGGTGGGGGACACTCTGAACGATGATGACGCGGCCAGCTTTGAAGCTTTTAGGAAGTTGGTATCTTCCTTTACTCCGACTCCTCTATTGGACGGGGAGGGCAAAGTTATGGTCGATCAGGATGGAGGAGAAGCCTTGGAGCGTCCCCTGATCAACGTTACTGATCTACTGGCCTGTACTAACGGGCAGGAGATAGATGATTTTTTCGGTATCTGTTTGTTTATGCTCGTTAAGTTTTATATTTGATTTTGTTGCTCGTGGCTAATCTTGGTTTTGTTCCTCTTTTCAGGTTCTTTGACTAATCCTCTGGACAAAATCCATGAGAGGCTAGTCCAGCAGCAGCGAAAACGGTCAAGGGTCGTGCAGACCAAGTTGACCGAGGCAAGTGGTTCAGGCTCGGGTCCGCTTGTTCAGGGCTCTCCGGGGGTTTCCACCGGTTCTTTAATGAAGAAGCATAAAGCGGCGGCCACTGTGGATCTGACGGTCGGTACTCCTCCAAAGCCAAAGCATGGGATACCCCCGTGTTTCGTTGTTCGGAACTTCTTTGAAGGGAACACAATGGATGTGGACCGGGCGGATTCTTTATTCCTGGAGGGGATGGACCGCCCTGCTCGGCGGCTTTCATTGGCTCAGGATGCGAGCGCGGTGATGCGAGTCTTGACCATGGCCTGGATGACGGCTGAAGGGTCTCCCATGTTGGAGCGGGAGAACAGCAAGCTCAAAGAGCAACTGGCTGCTTCTGAGGCCAAACTGACGGCGTCCACCGAGGAGGTGAAAAGGGTTACCACGGAGTCTGCTGAACGAGCAACGATAATTGCTAAATTAGAGGTCGACAAAAGAAAGTTGCTCGAGCAGAATAAGAAGTTAAAAGATGCCTTCTGTCCCAAAGAGGATGAAGATGAGGACACTAAACATTTGATTACGAGGGCTCATTTCCTCGCTCGGATCGACCAGGATATGGAAGATCTGAACGCGTCTACTGAGTTCAGTTTTCAAAATGCCGTGGACCAAGTGAAAGCTCTCCACCCTGACCTTGCTTTGGACGCTGATCGGATGAACTATCTTTACAAGGTGGTGGACGGTCAGATCGTGGTGCCTGCGGGCTTGGTGGTGGCTGATTCTCAGCCGGGGACAACGATTCAGCCCGATCAGCCAGAGGAGCAGCCAGGGCATGAGGAAGCTCGCGAGGAGGAGGATCGCCCAGCAGTCGAGGATAATTAATTAATGGCCTGCGTGCCTTCATGATTATATGTATTTTGTTGTTTGGGGGGCGTGGCCCCCTTTATCTGTAATTCCGAACAAGTCGGCCTTTTGGTGCCGCATTTCTTTTTTCTAAATGTTAAGTACTTGACCGTGGAGGTCGGTTATATATGTTGTTTGCTCGCAACTATTCGTCCGTCGGAGGACATGATTTGTTATTATTTTTACTGTGTTTGACGCTCGTATTTGTATCAATTGGAAGTGATTGGATAGATACGGGGGGTGTGGACGACCTGTTGGTTAGGGGAACCAATCAGTCTTGGAGGGTTGTATCCTCGATCGGTGCCCGGGTCAAGATAATGGCCCGGGCTCCATGGCGTGAACGTCCCATCGCGAGCTGGGGTTCTACCTGGTCGTGGTACTTAGGCGACGTCGGACTCGTTCGAGTATCCGTTCGTGCGACAAGTTTCTCTTTTGCTCGAAAAAGAGCTTGCTTTGTCTGTGATATTTAGACTGACGTGCTCGTACCTAGGCACGCAGTTGGTCTCTCTTTCTCTTCCCCTGGGAGTTGAGCAAGGTGACTGGCTTAACTATAATATTGTTTAAGTTTCTCGGCGTTCCACGGCCGAGCGAGTTCTTCCCCGTATAGATTTTCTAGGTAATATGCGTCGTTCTCGGTTTTTGCTCGAACACGATATGGGCCTTCCCAGTTGGGTGTCAGTTTTCCCTCGCGGGGATCCCTGTGGTTTCTTCTAAGGACGAGGCTACCTATTTCGAATGTCCGCCTGATGACCTTGGAATCATACCGAGCGGCTATCTTTTGTTTGAGAATGATTTCTCGAAGGGCAGCATCTGATCGGATTTCTTCGACCATGTCGAGCTCGTCTCTTAAAGCTTCGTTATTGACATCTTGGTCCATGGGGAATTCCGTGCGTCTCGAACGGACATGCATCTCTATTGGAATTACTGCTTCGGTCCCATACGTTAATCGAAATGGGGATTCTCCGGTCGTTGAATGGGGAGTAGTTCTATACGCCCATAATACGCTATGTAGTTCCTCGACCCAGTGTTTCTTATGCTCGTCCAACCTTCGTTTCAGACCTCTTAGGATTACCCTGTTTGCGGCTTCGGCCTGCCCGTTAGTTTGGGGGTGCTCGACTGATGCGAAATGTTGTTTTGTCCCTATTGACGCGACGAATTCTTTGAAATGTTTATCCGTGAATTGAGTTCCGTTGTCGGTCACAATAGCGAGGGGGACTCCAAACCGGGCGAGGATGTTTCTTTTGAAGAATCGAAGTATATTGAGTGCAGTAATTTTGGCCAGAGCCTCAGCTTCTATCCATTTGGTGAAGTAGTCGACACCTACAATCAAGTATTTGTTCTGACCAGACCCAACGACGAAGGGTCCTAGAATGTCCATTCCCCACCATGCGAACGGCCAGGGTGATGATAACGATTTTAGCTCGGAAGGAGGTGCTATGTGCACGTCCCCGTGTCGTTGGCATTTATCGCATCTTTTTACATGTTCCTTTGCATCGTGCTGTAGGGTGGGCCAGTAGTATCCTGCCCTCAGAATCTTACGAGCTAACGAACGTCTGCCCGGATGTTGCGCATTGATTCCCTCGTGGACTTCCCTTAGGACGTGTGGAATATTTTCCTCCTCTACGCACCTGAGGAGGGGCGTAGAGAATCCTCGACGGTACATGCGTCCACCTACTAAAGAATACGAGCACGCCCTCCGTCGTACGGTACTAGCCTCTTTCGGGTCGGTTGGTAATTCTCCTTTAGTTAGGTAGTTGAATACTGGGGTCATCCAACAGTTTGTGTCGCCCACCAGGTTAATGTGTGTGCAGGGTGACGAATGTCCAATACTTGGTTGGGGGAGCAGTTTTTGTATGACGGACTTGTTGTTTCCTTTCCTTTTAGTGCTCGCCAGCTTGGATAGGATATCTGCGCGGGCGTTGCTTTCCCGGGGAACGTGTTTGATTTCTACACTCTTAAACTGCTTTATTTCGTCTTTTACGAGGGCCAGATATTCGGCCATGCTATCACTCCTGGCTTGGAAATCTCCACGGACTTGGCTCGCGACCAATTGAGAGTCTGTGCAAATTGTGACCTCTTCTGCTTCTAGGTCATTCGCGAGCCGTATGCCTGCTAAGAAAGCTTCGTATTCCGCCTGGTTGTTAGAAGTGGGGAAAGACAGAGTCAAGGATACTTCGATGACGTTCCCCTCCTCGTTCTCCAGAATAATATCGGCCCCACTGCCCGTTGGGCCAGATGCACCGTCTACGAAAATGACCCATTTAGATGAAGCTTGCGCGTCTCGCTCGGTGAAGGTAAGTTCAGCCACGAAGTCGGCCAGTGCTTGCGCTTTGAGGGCTTGTCTTCCTTCGAATTTGATGTCGAATTCAGACAGTTCTAGTGACCATTTTAACATTCGGCCGGCCATGTCTGGTCGACCGAGCAACTGTCTTATGGGCTGATCCGTCCTTACGATGATGGTGTGAGCCAGGAAGTAGTGGCGTAGTCTCCTAGCTGCGAGGAGGAGGGCCAGTGCGACCTTTTCTATCTGAAGGTACCGAACTTCTGGACCGTGGAGAGCTTTGCTCGTGAAATACACGGGCTTTTGCCCTTCGGGTCGTTCGCGCACAAGGGCCGCGCTTACCGCTTCGTTGGCGACCGCGAGGTAGAGATATAGAGTTTCCCCTTCCTCTGGTCTGGATAAAACTGGAGGTTCACTTAATGCCCTTTTTAGGTGGGACAGTGCTAATTCGCATTCTGTTGTCCACTCGAACGTTGCTTCCTTACGGAGCAGCTTGTAAAAGGGGAGGGCGTGTTGAGCAGATTTTGCCACGAATCGGGCAAGGGAAGTGATGACTCCGTTTAGTGATTGTATGGATTTCTTTGACGTGGGAGTTGGGAACATTGAAAATGCTCGACACCGATCGGGATTAGCCTCAATTCCTCGTTCGGTCAAATAGAATCCGAGGAATTTTCCTGCTCGGACACCGAAGGTGCATTTCTCAGGGTTGAAACGCATTTTTCACTTTCGTGCTTGGTCGAAGACTTTTCGTAAATGAGATGCGTGATCTGTTTCTTGTTGAGATTTGACGATCATGTCGTCCATGTACACTTCGAGCATGTCTCCGATTTCAGCTCGGAAAACTTTATTCATCATACGCTGGTACGTTGCTCCTGCATTTTTTAGGCCGAAAGGCATAACGTTGTAAAAATAATTGCCCGACTCGGTCATGAAGGCCGTGTATTTTTTGTCAGACACAGCCATGGGTATTTGATTGTAACCCGAGTATGCGTCCATAAAGGATAATAATTTGTATCCGGACGAACTGTCGACCAATTTGTCGATGTTAGGTAAAGGGTATGCATCTTTCGGGCATGCCCGATTGAGATCGGTATAATCAACGCACATTCTCCATTTTCCATTAGATTTTTTGACGAGTACAACATTTGAGAGCCAGGTTGTGTACCTGGCCTCAGTTACAAATTTTGCCTCTATGAGGTCTTTAACGGCAGATTCGGCAGCTTCGGTTTTCTCGCTCGACTGCTTTCTCCTGCATTGAGCGACCGCCTTACACGTTGGGTCGATAGAAAGATGATGACAAGCTGTTTCGGGGTCGAGCCCTGGCATTTCCGCAGCACTCCATGCGAATAAATCTGCGTTCCCTTTGAGGCAGGCTTCCAACTGCCGCTTCACTAATTCGGGCAGGTGTGCTCCAATCTTGACGCATCGAGCAGGATCTTCTCCTAAAGGAATTAGCTCGAAATCTCCGTCCGGGATTGGTCGGGCTAAGGCCTCTGTTGGCCTCTGGATGCTCTCGTTGTGTGAAAACCTGCAGTCTAAGTCGATTGAATCGACTTGAGGGTAGGCCTTGGGTACATCTGGTGGATCCAGTGTCGGGGAGACTGGTTGGTACGATATTGAGCTGAGGCCTTTTGATGCTGCCTCGAAACATCTACGGGCAGCGTCGACATCTACGTGCAATGTGGCAACTCTGCCCGAAGTAGTATAGTACTTCATCTTTAAGTGGACGGTGGATGACACGGCTATCAATTCGGCCAGAGTCGGTCGTCCTAATATGCACTGGTATAACGACGGGCAATCCACGACGAGAAATTGGACCCTAACTGTCCTAGCTGTTTCGCCTGCCCCGAAAGTGACAAACAGGTCGACATAACCCCATGGTCGGGATACTGCTCCGTTGAAACCTTGCAGATCGGATCCAACGTATGGGGTTAGGTGTGTTTCATTCAGTTGGAGCGTTGAAAATAGTTGGGAGTACATGATGTCACATGAGCTTCCTTGGTCTACCAATATCCTCCTTACGTCGAAGTTCGCCATGCGTGCTCGGATGAGTAAAGGGATGCTGGCGTTTGGTGCTCCTCCCAGGAGCTCTTCTCGGTAGAATGCGAGGGGTACGGAACCTTCCCTCGGAGGATCTAAAGTGGCGTTTTGCGCGGGCCCCTTGGCGATCAGCTGGTCGAATTTCCTCTTCACAGAACCGATCGTGATTTTATTGAATCCGCCTCCCGATATGACCATCGCCGAGGGGAAAGCTTCCCATGGACTGTGAGAGGAAAGGTATCCTGTGCCTTTGGTATGGTCTGGTAAGAAGAAGTCTTCCGGGCGATAGATGCTCAGGGCGACCTGCATGTTAGCGTCCGCGGGGATGGGCACGGCCTCTTCGATTTTCTGGGTTTCTTGTGTGTCCTGCCGAGGATTTTCTCTAGATTTTGTGAACTGTTTCAGATGCCCGTCTTTGATGAGGATTTCGATCGCGTCCTTGAGATGTATGCAATCTTCCGTGTTGTGCCCGTGGCTCTTGTGGAACCTGCAGTATTTCGTTTTATCTGTACCGGGCCTGGTAGGTTGTTGCCTCGGAAAGCGTACTCCTGCCTGTTTAAACTCTGAATTGGCGCACTCAGACAGGATTTTCTCCCTGGAGGCCAGGAGAGGCGTGTACTCGTGGAACCGACCAATGGGTCCCCGGTGCTCCCGCGGTTCACGGGAGCGATCGTCCTTTCTTTTTTCTCCTCCCCGACGAGATGTCGAGGGCTCCTCGGTTCGATGTGGTTTGGCGTCTTCTCGACGTCGGGCGTCTCTTACTGAACTGGCCGCTTGCTTTTCTTCATATTGGATGTAAGCTTGGGCTTT
Source organism: Lathyrus aphaca (assembly GCA_963966055.1). Lineage (NCBI taxonomy): Eukaryota > Viridiplantae > Streptophyta > Magnoliopsida > Fabales > Fabaceae > Lathyrus > Lathyrus aphaca. The sequence continues at coordinate 543,310,124 of OZ014522.1, forward strand.
TAGCAGGAACGCGTCGAGGGTCGCTGGGGTTTCAATACCGACCGCCCTATGAAAATCTGTCGAGGGACGCAGCCCTCGTTCAAGCAGATACTTTTTCATGTCGTCGGTTGTTGATACTTGAACCGCTTCTTTGTTGAATCTTTCGATGTAGGTTCGTAACGGCTCGTCCCTCCCTTGGATTATTGCTTCGAGCGAAGCCTCTGTCTTAGGATGTCGTCTTGACGCAGTAAAGTGCCTAGAGAACGTGCGCCCAAGTTGCTTCCACGACGTGATGGTCTCGGCCTCAAGGCTCTTGTACCAAGTCATTGCTCCTTTCCTCAGCGTTGTGGGAAAGAGCCGACATTTAATGGCTCCTCGAACACCTCGATAGTCGAGCAAGGCATCGATGTTCTCGATGTGCTCGTCTGGGTCGGTTGTGCCGTCGTACGATCCCAAAGGAGGGGGTTTCTCCAGGCCTCTCGGTAATTTGGCCGCCATAATTTCAGAAGACAAGGGGCCCCTAGCGTCTTCATCGTCACTGGAAGCAAACGACGCTCTGTGATCACGTTTCTTTGTTCCTCGAGGGGAAGCGGATCTTGATCTGCTCCTTCTTGATTTTCTTTTAGGAGAGGGTCGTGGAGATGACCGACGAAAACGTTTGTTGCCTGTTGATTCGTCGGTATTTCCTCTCCTTTTCTTCGGAGGAGATGGCGTGGGCTCCCTTTGGGGTCTCTTAGAAGAATGAGGTCGGCGAGAGTTATCTTCAAGTCGAGCGATCTTTTCACCATGAGCGAGGAGTAACAGGTTTGTCTGGTTTAGGATTTCGGCTAGTGCTGAGAAATCTGATCCCGAAGGAGTCGAAGGAACGAGAGTTTCCGGGCGACTTTCCAAGGGTTGATCACGATCGGGTGAAGGCGATGCTGCCCTCTTTTCTGGTTGGTCGTGCGTGGTATCATCATGTAGGGGAGGTTGGACATTGCTCTCATGTTGTGTGAGAATCATGCCATCGTTCGATCGATTCTCCTGATTGTCCCGAGCAGCCATGGATTTTTGTTAAAACTTTTGTTCTTTGAGGATCTTGAAAGAAGAACGGGGAAGTTGGTTTCCCACAGACGGCGCCACCTGATCGTACCTGGAGATCAGGATCCAATACAGCTGGACTCGAGAGCGGGCGGAAATGGTTGTCGAGGAGAAGAAAAAGGGGTGTACCTGCAACACACTCCGATGCTAAAGTAAGTATCTGAGCGACAGTGAGCAAGTACTAGTATTAGGGTTGAGAATTGAATACCTGACCCTCTCAAATGAGAGAGTTTATATAGAGGACCAGCCGGAAGACTATTGGTTCGTTTTATGAGGTGCGGATCGAGGGGTCCGTGAAGATAGGAAACGGTCAATACTAGCCGTTAGAAAGTCTCTCCCTGGTCGGATCATTAGTGGTCGACTGAGAGGCCACTTTTCATAGTTGTGCTCGCACTGTCGAGCAAGAAGAATGGGTCAGCCTTTTTGGCCCAATAAGAGGGATTGGGCCGGGTCGGAACACGTGTATAATTGGAAGAAGAAAAAAAGGACTACACTAAAAAGAACTTGTTTTTATAAATTGTTATAGATATATCATTTTATTTTATATATGGATGTTTTTGAATGTTGCGACGATAAATTAACATCTGCGACCAACAAAAAAAATTGATTTTTGTAAAACAACTAAAGTATTAGTATTTTTCCGGATGTACAGATCCATGGGAGCTTTTCAGATGTGCACATCCGGAACACATCAACGTTTTATAAAGAAAATAGTACGTTCAGATATGCATATCCGGAAACTGAAGACAAAAAAGAAAATTTGCTTGGTGCCTAAGAAACCTTTGAGATATAATAAAAAATTCTTTTTTAATAGTGTTTTAAGAAGAAAAAAATTGGTGTCCAACTACAAGATATGCAATACTATAAGCTTGATGTTTGGCTGTAAAAAAAACAAACAAAAATAGATGAAATAGATGAGTGGCCACACAATAATATTTGAACAACTCCGATTGTAGAAGTTAGAAAATCATATCTATTTAAATATTTTATAAAATAAAATTAAAACTAAATTTTTAAATGGCCAAAACCTCTTGCAAATTAATTTGAACAATAGAGGATATGGATCTACCAATCACCATGCCATAACATTGGCATTGAAGAGTAGGACGGTTAGGTATCTTTAAGATAATCACTTTAATCAAATAGTAAAAGGCAATCCCAACATCTCATTGTATCCCTAAATAGGACAAATATAGATAGATATCCAAGAAAGAAAATCTGGAGATCAACAAAAAATTTAATCAAAAATAGGCAGTTCAATTAATTACTCAACTTATAATATGGCAACATGAAAAACTGCCAAATCTACTTGTATTATAAGGGCTAAGACATGTTTTCTGTTTCCTTTGAGTCTTTCTATTTCTCTTTGAACTCCAATCCTTGATGTTTGTCTACCTTATTGATCCACAGCTTATTGATGAAACCTTGCAAACTCCAGCTGAGGTGGTAAGTGGGATATTTTTGTAACATGCCACTAGCTCCTCATTACTGTGGAGATCGACTTGCAGCGTCTCCCAAACCTTCTTCTTCGGGTTTAAGAGTTCATCGGGGTTACCTTCATGCCCTGGGAATGTGATTCTTTCTCCAACACAAGCAGAACTGGGTGGTTCAACCAATTCAACCTAGAGGATGCACAGCAATAAAAAATTTAGTATCTATTACTCTCACATAACATATTTCAATGAGAGGAAGCACAACAAAATGCCAGAAGAAAAAAGATATTTCAAAACAAAATCAAACATGCCATGCAAGCGCATGCGTCCATGCTCTGAAGAATATTTCAATAAACATGCGTTCATATTAATATAAGCATTCAGTATCTGCATTCAGGAGCTAGGGGAAAGAAAAGATGGTAGATATTATCCAGACTATTTCTGGAAAAGTTACAAGAATAAATGGCAACCTAATTTGAGGTCCTACTAACCCATTCGGAGCTCAACATTTATAGGTCCCAACTACTTGTAATTAATTTGATCGGAAAAGGGACGCTCAGTGATTGATATTGATTATTAATGTATGTCAGATGAAGGCACGAAGAATGCTATATATCACTATTGGAGAACTTAATTATCTTTCAGACAATACTGCCATTTGTGATAGTACTACATCTTTAAAATCGCAACACCACCCAACACATGTGATAGAACTACATCTTTATAATCAATAACATTAGCTACTCTATTACCAGAGTCATTGTGTAATTTAGAGTGCTATAACTAGAAGGGATTTACCGCCCCCTTTTGTAAATAAAAAAGCATTGTGTGTTTTTCCTTACCTTGGTGTGATCATCATTGGAAGCAGCAAGAACCATTGCTTGAGATTTAATGCCCCTCATAGCTGCAGGCTTTAGGTTACAAAGTACACAGACCTTTCGGTTCTGAAGAAAGTTAGAATTAATTATTAATTAATCAGTAGATAAAACAGTTCCTTCACAACTTGCATTTAAAGGGAATATAGATAACAGATCTAGACAGTAACCTGCATTTCATCAACTGGTATATATTTGACAAGTCCACTGACAACAGTTCTTGTCTGTTCTTCGCCAACATCAATCTCTTCAACGTACAAGGAATCTGCATCAGGATGTTTTTCAGCCTTTTTTATGAGACCGACCCGAATATCAAGCCTGGTGATGGTAATATCCTGTTCAGTAGCAGCCTTGTTTTTGGTTTCATTTGATGATTTTCCAGATGCTTTTTTCTTCCCTTTGCCATCTGTTGCAACATTCAAGTCTGAAGCTGTTAAGCTTACAACTAAATACACAGATAACAAGGTGTGCAATAACTCCAACATATCAACCAAAAAAAAATACTTAATTTATACAGCTTCTTTTCAAAGAAAACGTAGTTTAGGAAATAAAAAAGGAAAACAGGGCCATAACATCAATGCCTTACAGGTTTTTGAGCTTTTAAAGAATAATAAATTCTGAAAGTTCTAATTGATCAGCTTGTAACCTAGAGCAAATGAAATATATCTGTAATGATTACTATGTTGATTACAATTACAGAATTCTTGAGAAAATATAATACAAAAATGTTATTTCTACATCAATTTGAGACCCCTAGATTCGACAACTTTTAACTCTTTAACCTACGGCTGAACTTTATCGCCGTACCAAAAAAGAACTGAACTTTATTAACCACAATTTCAGGTGTCCCAACTACATGTGATTTTGAACACATGAAAATCAACGTAAATCGCGTTCAAGTTCGTGATTAATGAGTTGTGGTACCTATTTAACCCATGTGTTTGAATTGCATTAATTATTTAAAAAGTAATCAAATTTAGGTATCCATAACGCTTTTGAATAAAATATATAAATATGTAAGCAATGAGGTTAAAATGGAGTACTGGAATTATAAAAGGTCCAACTGTTCAAGCCATTTACTTATTATGGAATAGGGCCGGTTGTCACATTTTGTTTGGGAAGTTTAGAGATTTCTTAAAGTATTACAGTTTTGATATACCTTTTCCGTTTTTTCTTCTTCAAGTTCATGTTTTTAAGAAAATAATATGATAATACCTCATCATCTGTCTATAGTGTATATCCAATATCCAACATTCTAGTTAGAAATGGATAGAGTAAAACACCTGAAATTTTTGTTTTCTTCAATTGCTCAGCAACATTTTCAGCTTCGGCCACTGCACGTACAACCCTATCAGCTTGACTTCCTGCAAACTTATTCTTGTAGAATTCCAATTCTTCATCTTTCTGGTCAAGGATTTTGAATACATCAACGACTCAAAAACAAAAGCAAATTTGAATCCATTTAGTAATTTCAGAAAACAGTCCACAAACCAGCTCCTTGAACAATGGCTTGGGTGTTCCAATTTTATGACCAGCACTTAGAATAGCCCAGGGTCTTTTTACTCTATCAACATCTTTATCATCAGAAAGTGAAAGATGAGTCTCCACAGACAAATTCAGCTGCTTGAATACCTTCAGGGAGAGAAAACAGAGAAGTACCAACAATGACTTGGAATAAGTAAGCAAAATACCAACAAATGAGGAACACAAATATACAGGGAAGTTATTTTCTATGAAGCACAAACACCTGACATGATGTAAAAAAAAACATAGGACAGTGACACCGGGACATATATGATAATAGTATTTGACTTATATTTATCCATCTACTATTAAAAAAGTTAAAAATGTTCTAATCGAATTTAATATCTTGAAATCTTCATTAATACATTCAGAGTTATCAATCTCGGCCGCGATCGCCGCTATCCTGGGTGGTCTAGCCGGGGCGGCGACCAGCCGCGCGCGAAGAGAGGAGCGGTTTGGCTGATTTCTTTTGCCCGAACAGCCACCTTTGGCCCTCCTCATCTAGCCACCTTCGGTGGTACCCGGCCCAAACGGATATTGACTCATAATAATATGATTTTCTTAAAAAAAATTAATAATAACAATAATAGAAATAATAATAATTTTTTTATATGTATAATATTTCATCTTTTTATATATAAATATTACTTATTCATATATATTTTTATATATATTATTTTTTATATAAATATTCGTATAATTATCCCGCTATCCCATTTTTAGAGTCTCCTGCTCCGCTCTGCTATCCGGGATTAATATCTCTGAATACATTTTTAACTCTTAGATGTGATTGAGATTTGTCTAAAAAAATGTATCAAGAAAAGAAAACAATTTTTTTGGAACTCGTATTTGAAAATTCTGACACATGTCGTATGAGTGTCAAATGGATGTCAGACACCGATTCAAAGAATATCGACAAAGAAAAAACAATATTTTTGGACAACTGTGTGAGTTTTTCGACATGTGTCGTACGGGTGTTGGCACCGACACACGTAGGACACCACAACCCGCCTAATCCTGGAGTTGTCTGTGCTTCGTAGGTTATTTTACCTCAAGAGTGAAAGACGGCATAAAAGGTTCCAGTAAACAAGCAAGAAGATATGCAATCCCAGCAGCAGTTTTCATAACAAGGGCACAGAGAGGTTGGTTTTCCTTGTAAAGACGCCAAAATGCAGTTTCCTACAAAATAAATTGCATGAAAGCTTAAGAAGCAGTTTACACAGCCATTTAACATCAACATCAAAATAGTTTGAATGAATATTTGGGGTGGGATGGAAACAGAAATAGAGAATGTAGCAATTCCAAAGGTACCTGCAAATATGCATTCCCCTCACCGGATATGCTCATTGCAATCTTTAATCCTTGCTTTAGTTTAACCTTCACAGATTTACAATAAGAAATATCATCAGACAGTGGTAATAAGCCGATTAGAAGTAAAAAAAAAAAAATGAATTCTGATGATAATAGGCTTGATAAATTACAGTTTTAATTTTTTATTTTATACATATACATATAAAAAAATAAGATAAATAAATAAACTTATTTCAAGTTGTTTATTTTCACAAAACTTATTCTTATTTTCTATCTATAAATAAGATCCTAGAGTTGTTTTTGTTTTTTATTTTCTTTCTTTTCCTTGAATGTTGCCACCTCCACCTGACACCATTTACCTCCACCGCAATCATTGCCACCTGGTACCGTTGTCACTACTGACATTTTCCACCATTGCCATCCAGCACCTACCACAACTGTTATCGAAACCAAGCACCTTTAATTGTCGTTAGTACAACACAACACCCTCTAATATTCTTGCAGCATTATATCCTACACTACTGCCACCACCACTGTGAGACATCTTGCAATTTAACACTCAATCGCCATCATTGTCTGAAACCCTCCGTGGCCTCAGCCATTTGGCACTCTTCGCCGCCACTATCACTGCATGGTGCTCTTCACTTTCATAAAGACGTTCTTAAAACAAATTTACCAAGCAAGTTTTTTTTGTTTTATTGCATATAAAACTGTTTTTAAATTAACAACAACAAATAGATTTCTCTGCTTTGTTATGAAAAGCATTTCAAAAATTGTCTCATAAAATAGTTTTCAAAATAAAATAAATTAAGAACACCGCCATTAAACAGGCCCTACAATATCATTATAATTGAAAAGGGGAATTATCAACCTTCTCCATTGCTTCTATGTATTGATCCAAATATGCAGAAACTTTATCGGCCAATCTTTTAGTTAGATCATGGGAGTCACCGCTTACATCATCAGGAAGAGCGGGAATAATGGAGTTATATCCTTGACCTTTACAAAACAAAATATGTAAATTAAATGAAAAGTAGCAAAAAATCAAAACTTCAATTAATAGCGGCAATAATGAAGAAAGGAATAGATACATCTTCTGGCTTCCAAAATACTATGATAAGGACAATCATTTGCCAATAGGTCCAAGAAACATACTGATGATTATAGTCTTTCACGTATGTAATTCTTAAATATCTGTAGCAACTAATCAGCAGATATTTCAAGAAAAAAATTACAAAAGAGCTCATCCAACCTGCAGGTTTGGCAATGAAACTCAAAACTCGGTTGATGAAGTTTCCCAAATTGTTCAGCAACTCACTATTTAATTTTGCTTGCAAGTCAGGCCATGTAAAGTCTGTATCTGATACCTACAAATGCATAAACACATTCAACATACTCAATGACAGGAGAGAAAATGAATATTGTTTATCTTCAAGATCTGTATAAAATAGGATATGTTTGAAATGGATTAACCTCAGGCCTATTTGTGAGCAAGTAATATCTCCATACTTCAACTGGAATATTAGTATCTTTCGCATCGTTACCGAATACTCCAATGCCATTGCTCTTAGAAAACTTCCCTAGAAACCATAAGTAAAATTTTGTTACATAAAATGATCAAATCACAAACATCTAACATATTCAGTGCTGGGCATGTTTGGTTCAGAAAACGTTTTGCTTTCATTTTTTTATTATAAAACTGCCCCTTTACTTTCATCTTGCTTCCTTTTATCCAATATTTGCATAGAAATCGGTGAAAACAAAATAACTGTTTTTCACCATTTTTTGTACAAGTCTAAGGAAACAGGAAACAAAGTGAACACAAGATGATAGTTTTGATACTAAAAATGAAAATAAGTTGGTCATTGTGAAATTAATAGAAAAAATAGGAAAATAAAACAAAATATTTTCTTAAACAAAATGAACCTTCAGCTATGTCAATATACATTGCTCACCGATTGCCATAAAGATTACTAACCTGATTCATACTTCAAGTATTCAGTAACACTAATAGTCTTCATTAAAGTCCAATTTTCACCTGTTCCGAGTAGGGTAGAAGGAAAAATTACCTGAAGAATAAATTCCATATATTACCAAGACTATTTCCCCATTATCCATATAATACAACCCAGACTATCAAGCAAAGACTATCAAGCAAAGAAAAACTTGTTCAAGTTGCTTTTGTTATAAAACTTCATTGAGCAAATAGCTGCTACACTAAGATTCCAAACACTGAAGAGATAAAAGCTAGTTCTAGTTGCTTTTGTTTTAAAACATCCTTGAGCAAATAGCTGCTACACCAAGATTCCAAACAATGAAGAGATCCATTGGCAATATATAAGGGCAAAGCAAAAGGTGCTAAATTCAGTACATAGGATGGACACAGGTTGATCAAGATTTACGGTATACTTATACCTTATTTGGGAAAGCTGCTTTCGGGGAAATATTTTTCTAAGCTATCTAATGAAGCTGCACAAAAAAGTTGTTTTACCATAATAACTAATCCAAACAGGCACTTAACGATGTGGCAATCAGAAAGAGCTTCCCGATTAAATAAACTTCCAGACTGGCAAAAAAAATTATTCCAATTTGACACATGAAACATCGAATTTAATGGTGGGATGTTGAACATTTAAAAAAGAATTAAATAGTTTTTGGTCATCAAAATATTTGGCTGTTTTGAGTAGAAATAATGTCGACTTTGTTACCAGTCCACAACCCATAATGGTACCGACATAACAAAAACTGCAGCAAAACAAACCGTGTGACAATTTCATAAGTGGCAAGAGCATTTTGCACAGAGTAGAATGGTTGATGCCAACAAAATTAAATGTGACAGTGGTTGCAGATTAACATGCTAAAAAACTGGCTGGTATTGTAGTAGAAGTCAACATACTAGAAATTAGTGAATAACAAATATAAACATAAATCATATAGAATTTGCAGCAATTTTCATATAAAAACAAGGAGAAAAAGGAACAAAGAGATAGATGGGCTGGTAAAAGTATAATATGCTAGTCCAAAACAATGAAAGATGATGATTCATATAAAACAAGAATTATGATAGAAATAAATGGAGGGTTAATTTTCTGATGCAAAATATGCGAGTCAAATGACAAAAATATTAAAATACTTGGGGCTTGTTTGGATTGGCTTATTTGATCTTACCTAATGTCATAAGTTTTGTGGCACTGTTTGGAAGAGCTTATTAAAAGAGCTTATATAATTATTCATAAACTTTTTTGAGCTTATTTTTGAAAGTTCTCAAATATAAATTATGAATATAATTATAGAACATATACAAATAATTTAAATTTACTTTATCTTTTGTTATAAAAATATCTTATGCAACCTTTTCCACAAGTGCTTATTTTAACACTTGTGCTATAAGCTCCAAATAAGTTGTTCATCCAAACAGACCCTTGATTACGAAAACTCAGGAAAAGAGAACAAATGAGGTTTTAACCTTCATGGTTTATTAGTGGTGAAAATATCAAAATATTGGGTTGGAAAAGTAAGAAAACGGAAGCAAAATGGAGTTTTAACCTCCACAATGCAATAATCACACAAACATCTGCTAAAGAATGCAATTTTGGTGCGTGGTTGATAACCCGGTAGAGATCTGGGGCATAAAATTATTTCGAAAAACAAATTGAAAATAATATGAAATTCTTAACTCAACCATATAATCCCTAGTCTGTGAAGGAAGATGATAAAAAAATAAGATATTGTTATATACAATTGCAGGTGAACAGGGTTGCAAAAAAGTACTAGAATACCAAAAATCTGCTATTTAAAATAGTAGATAGCGTTAGTGGAACCCACATAGGAGTTGAAATAGATCAATAATCAATTAAATGTTAAAAAATGTATATACTACATACAAATAAAAAGCTGCCTAAAAAAAAGTGGCATAAAGGTCAATCATTCAAAACAAAATACTGACCTCATAATCATGAGTAGTGACTACTGAAAACAAAATTACAGAGATCAGACGATAAAACCCATTGAATATGAGGACTACATGTTGAGAGAGAATGCAGGCAGAGAAATTGAGTATTTAAAGGGAGTAATCCTCACTGACATTTCAGTTTGTCTATATTAAAAATTGGTCATGTGCATCTCACATGCTGACTCTTCAGCTCACATGTTACATCTGCTATGGCCAAACCTAGAATAGCGGCCACTATTGCTCCAATAGAAAAACTAAGATAGTGCAGCGGTTTTCATAAATATTCATCATAATCCGCCACGCTATAATGCCACTATTTAACAACACTGCACATGATAACTATGAAGTTCCCAAATTGCATAAAGATAATAACTTACAGTGTGGAATGGCACATTGTCCTTTCCCATAAATTGAAACAACTCCACATTCTCTGGGTTTTTCCACCATTTCTCCCAATCAGGTGTGTAGCATGCCGTGATTGATATATATCCAATCGGTGCATCAAACCAAACATAGAAAACCTTTCCATTTAAATAAAATAATTTATAAAATTACTGAATGAGAAAACAACTTATAGTTTGAAAGACCCAATGGAAAAACTAACCTTGTTGCTGTATTTTTCATGCGGGACAGGAACCCCCCACTTCAGATCTCGGGTAATACAACGTCGCTCTAATCCATTTCTGAGCCATGCATTTGTTATTTGAATAGCATTCTGACTCCATGCTCCGTCCACGGACATCTTGTTGATGTATTGTTCCAATTTATCTTTCAACAGAGGGAGCTCAAGAAATAAGTGGTCTGTTTCACGAAGACGGGGACTACTTTTACAAACCTGTTACGGATGCCAAATGATCTCACATTAAAATCCTTGTTTAAACCCTTAAACAACTAAAAACTTGTACTGGAATATGACAAGTAAATAAGCATGTGTACTTCAAAAACTGTGATTTAAACACAGTATCAAAAAGAAGAACCAAAGAAAAGGATACCCAATGAAAAGGGAAAACAAAACTGCAAGGAACATAGACTGCAATGAAAATTAAAGCTACAAAAAAATTCAATACCCTGAGATCACCCACGAAAAATCAAACATGCAGCACAGAAATGATTCCGCAAATGGGAAAGATATAATTAGTTAATTAACTAACAAAACATTGAGCCAAAATCTAGGGAGGGGGATTTACTACCTTGCACCTGGGATTCTTCAACTCTGTCGGATTCAGAAGCTTTCCACATTTGTCACATTGGTCTCCTCGAGCAGAATCATACCCACAACCCGGAGTTGGGCAGGTACCTTCCACTAGCCGGTCGGCTAAGAACCTTTCGCATGTATCGCAGTAAAGCTGAAATTTAATAGGCGTTTGAGTAAAGCATAATAAAGACCCTTACAAAAAATTTGATTCAGGAAACAACTCTTCAATTTTCAGTTAAATAGGAGAGAAGAATCATGCCAACAATAACCAATAAAATAAATAGACTTCAATCAAAGAAACAAAAAGACAACTAAACACCTGCTCTACTGTTCTCTCGGACAGCCATTTGTTATCAAATATCTTTTTGAAAATTGACTGGCAAGCTTCAGTTTGCTCAGGAGATGAGGTCCGCCCAAATTTATCAAAACTTATATTGAACCAATCGTAGACCTCCTTATGAATAGCATGATACCTAAGCACAGAGGAGTTACCGAGTGACAGATAAGTGCAAAATCCTTGGATCAAAACACAAAATTAAAAGTACAGAAATATCTAACATTAACAACTCTAATCCACGTCAATGTTATAGCAACATAATGAAATATAGACTTGCAATCCCTTAAGCCAATATTGCCAATGATTAGGGGCTAGTGATGTGAAGCAACAATGACAATGCGCTGAGCCAGCCATCAAACACCGGAAGATAAATATAAATAAACGTATGGTTGGATTGGCTTATTTGAGTTTATTTACTGACATAAACATTCATTAAACTGTTTTGAAAAACATATATCGAACCAACTTATGATGATATGTGCCCATAACTTTCTTTCAGCTAATTTCCATAAGCTCGTTAGGGTTATATAAAAACTGTTTTATTTTATCCATGTTTGGTAAAAAAGATAGCTGATAGCTGTAGCGGATAAGCAAATTGATTGAATTTGTAGTGTCAGGTGAAATTAGAGGTTGAACTAAGTGATAAATATAAAACGGCATAAAAAAAATTTTAAGTAATGTTTAATTTTTCCCAATTAAGATAACAAGAGTAAAATTGAGATAAATATGATAAGCAACATGAAGAAGTACCATATCAAAAAAAAAAAAAAAAAAACTATAAGCTTGCTAGATAAAACCGATACTAAACAAGACTATTTTGGTTATATAAGCTAGTTATAAGCTAAAAAATTACTTGGTCTCGCTAAACAAGGCCAAAGGCTTATACATAAGCACTTGCACACTTTATTAACTTGTTTATCCAAAGAGAACTAAATGGTGAACAAGATATAGAGTGTTTGGAAAAACAACTTATTTGCAGCTTATAGTACAAGTGTTTATGAAAATAAGCGCTTATGAATAAGCTCACATAAGTAGTTTTTATAACAACTGAAAAGGAAAGAAATGAAAGTATACTTGTCACAAATTTCTTTGGGGGAACAATTTTCTTCCAAGGCTTTAGTTTCAGTAGCAGTCCCGTACTCATCAGTACCACACATGTAAATAACATTGTAACCCCTAAGCCGGCAGTAACGAGCAAACACATCGGCACTCAACACGCCTGGTGAAAATGAAACGAGAAATGAACAAATTGGTTCAATCGAAGACCGTGAACGAACGAATTTGAATTGAATTGAATTGTTTTATGAAAATGAATCAATGGTGTTGAAAGAAAGAGTGAGAGAGGAGAAGTTAGTTACATCCAATGATGTTGCCGAGATGAGGGACGTTGTTGACGTAGGGCAAAGCGCTGGTGATGAGGATGTTGCGTTTCCCTTCCACCGGAAGTTTCGCCGGTTTCCGATCTTCGGTCATTTTGGACTGTGACTGAACCTTCGTTTGCCGGCGAGATGAAGTGACAAAGCACTGAGTTTTGATTGGGTTAACCTGAGTTTTTTTAGGTGCACTAGCTAATTGGAAAACTTTTTGTAATTTTAACTTAGGATTTTATGTCAAAAGAATAGGAAGATAAAAATGATGCAATTAATATGAGATTATTTGGTGTAAAACGTTTTTAATTTTTATGTGAACCAACTAATTGTAACTTCTTCTTTTTTTTTAATTTTATCTTTATCTTTTAGGCTTACATTTTAACTTATAAATTTAATTGACAGTATACCAATTTTTTCTATCATAATTTATAATTTATTTTAGTAGTTTATAATTTATTTTTTATATGTTATTTTAAATAGTATTTTATCTTATAGTTTATAGTTTATAGTTATTTAGTAGTATATTTTATCTTATAGTTTATAGTTTTTTTTTACTTTTATTTTTATTATTTTAATAAAAATCTTTTTTATTTTTTTATTTTAATTTAAAATAAATAATTATATATTAAATGTTTTTTATGCTATTATATATTTATTAATTAGTTGAACTCTTAATTTTATAAAGCATTTTAATTAGTTTATCAGATATCAATAATCAGTCATCAATTATAAAATAAAAGTTATCAATCATCAATTATCAATCATAAATTATATGTTAGTTTATCAATCAATCGCAATGTTTATCAAACATAACTTTAATATAAATGAATAACTTCTCTACTCATTACAAAAAATTTATGCAATAGTGGATGAATTTTTTTCCCGAGCTTTGTATCATGTATATATTAGGACGTCTCTAAAAATCTTTATTTTTATAAGGGGGAAGAATATCACTCTAACACGTTTTTCTTTATTGAGTAAAATTTTAAAGTTACATAATGTTTAGACATGAAGGTTTTATTCAACTATAATAATATTGTCTTACGTTCACAATGCTTTATATTTTAGAGATCTCTTCTCATTCTAAGCTTTCTAACTTATATGTTATTGGGACGGATTTCATCGTACTTAGAAAGGTTTTTCTCAATTCTGGAGCAGTTTTCCTTTATTGGCTAGCACCACTACATGTTTCAATATCAGATTATTTTCTCCCACTATTCTGGATTTCATCTGGGAGTATATCTCCTTAACTCTCTCTATTTTGTCACGAATTCCTAAATCTGAGTCATTTATTTGACCTATTATTTCAGGTCGGCAAAACTTCTTAGTTTTTTTCAGTTTGCTTTCATCGTTAGTGTTATCGTCGCCTAGTGGACGTGTTGATTTTAACTGGGAACACATTGCATTTGAACCATAAACCATTATGAAAGGGGTTTCCTTGGTTGATGAATGTGGGCTTGTGTAATATGACCATAATACTTCGAGAATAAACTCAGCCCAAAGTCCTTTTGCCTCATCTCGTCCTAGAGAGTATGATTTTGTTGGTTGATTCCACCTGGTCATTCTCCTCGGGGTGCTCGATCGAAATAAACATCATTTGGATTCATATCTGCTGACAAAAGTCAACCGCATATGAGTTGGCGAGTTATGTCCTTTGGTCGAAGACGATGGCCTTTTGTAATCTGAACTTGTAGATATTATGCCTTCAATAAAATTGTGTACCCATTATACTAATATTTTTGCTATTGCATCTACCTCTACCCATTTAGTGAAATAGTATATGTATCCCCCTAACTCTGAAACTTATATAATAAGCATTATACGCTGATTAAAGTGTTACCAACTTCAAAACATCTTAACTTTATTCAAATAGCATCGAAAAATCGAATTAAAATACTTAACAAAATTATGTATGTTCTCAAACTTCAAAAAAACGTTATAACAACTCTTTGAGCACATTAATTTGAATTCAACAAATAAAACAAGCGTCTCAGCCTGATGTTACATGATCAGAACATAGTCATTAAATAAACAACGAAACTAAACGGAAATAACATCAAAAGTTGTCTTTCACTCACATTAGCAACTTCAAATCCTGATTATCTGCAAGATGTCCGTTGTCCATAGTTGACAACATCAAAATAAAGGGGATACGAATTCACATCAATAAATTAATGGTATAAACTAGAATTCAAACATATACACATCCAACTACAATCAAACAACGTCATTATCACACCCATTCCATCATCATACACAAAGCAATCACATAATCATCAATTAAATTATGTAACTAGATTCTTAACTTCAACTAGACTCATATGCATGTGGTATCATATCATCATTACTTGGTTCACTCAAGAACCGGGTTCACCCTGCTCGAATTTAGAACAAGTCATCAATCCACCCTGCTCGGATTGCAGCTTGCCTCTTTCATCAATAACAACGACGACATAATGAATGCATGTCATAACACGTCAATGCAAAACAACATAATGTTTAAAGTAACTTCCCAACAATAAATAAAACACGCATTGACCCAACGATAACAATTTCCCTCCCAAACTATCATCCTACGACAATATCCGTATAATATTTCTTATCATCACTATGTTCAACAATCATTCAAAATCGTATTCAACATCATAATCATCTACAACATCCAATTAAATTGTAATAATTCACAACACCGATTAAACTTATGTTAAATCGGTAATTCGCAACAAAACAACATCAAACATCAGTTAGTAGTAGCCAAACAGTCCATAAAGTTCGAAAAATCTAACTCTGCAACTCATTACAAACAAATAACCCAACAGCACAATTCTTATGCTTATGACGCCATCGGCGTCACAAGCATGGCGTATATCATCAACATCTAAAACCAACATGTCACCATTGTGCATATGCACACGCGAATGAGAGCCATGACGGGATACCCTTCAGTGCTTCAAAAGGCATGATGTCCAAGGCGTCACCAAGTTGATGCTCGTCAACGGCCTATAACAACACCATAAATGCAATTTTGTAATTTGGAGAGCATGGAATCTCCCAAAACCGCTTAAAATATACCAAACATGTCATATAATCCATTTTAACACAAGAAATTAGTAGTTTAACTCATTGAATCAATTAACTCCATAAAATAATGTTTAATAAAAAACCTTCAAAAGTTCATCAATGGTGAAAACACCTTAACACATCACAACAAAATTTAGCACACATTATTGTACACGAATTTCACCGCCAACATCATGATATAACAATAATTTATCATCAAATACATGATTATATTAAATTTCTCAATGCCCTAGTGGAGGTTAAGGACTCCTTAATTCTACACCTCAAGCATATACCTATTATTGAATCAATTATCCTCCGTACTTTGTCTTCCTAGCAGAAAATAGAAAAAAATTTGTTTAAGTTGTTTTTCTTTTCTCTAAAAACTTTAAACTTTTATCTTCCTTGTGCCTCTAATCTTCTTTTCAGGAACAGATACAAATTATCTAACCCATTTTATCTCTTAATCTTATATAATTAGGGTAATCTAGTCACAATTACAATTTTCTCCCTTACTTACAATTACTCTCACTCCTTTCTCCCATTTATTTCTCTTAATTTACAAATTGAACTCAAACACCCTATTTTCTTATTTTAATTAAATAAATCTATTAAAATAGTATTATTTTAAATTATTAAAATAAAAAATTACTCTAAATAAATTCCACTAACCTCCACTTACTTTTAACACCTCTACCTCCAGGTCACACACATCTATCTTCTAATTTAATCATCATACATAATTAAACTAAAATACAATTAAAATAATAAATCAAAAACAAGGGTATTACAATCCACCCATACTAGAAAAAATTGGAGTTGGACTGAGGCCAGTAGGAACAGTCCCAAGATATACATTCCCTATTGATAAAAAGGCCAGGGTGAAGTTATTGAATGTAGTATCCCGGGGAGGTGTAGATGAAGTTTAAGAATCTTTGGTATTTGTCACAATGCTTCACGAATTCGACATTGTCTCTTAGCATGTTCAGTCAATAGTACTTGATCCTCAATAATTTTCTTACCGAAGCTCTCCCATCGATGTGGCTTCTACATAACCTTCCCGAACTTCATCCAAATCTTAGTCCACCTCTCATTATTCTAAACACCTCAGTATAAATGTAACTCAACCCATTTTGTACAAAATGATCAAGATGTATCAGGAGGAAAGCCTTTTGATCTTTTTTACTTCTGACTCATCAGCAGGAAATTGCTCACTTTTCATATACATGATGATGGGTGACATCTGTAACAGCCCAATTTCATAATTTAATTATTTATGTAATTATTTGTGAATAAGTGGTAATTTGTGGTATTTTGTGGAATATTAAGAAGAAGGAAATATTTTATTAAATAGTGATATTATAATAATTGGATATTATTTAAATATTATTATTAAAAATAAAATAAAAGAAGTTGGAGGTCTAAGGGGTAGAGTGGTCTTTTGTGAAGTTTATGAGAAAAGGGACTACGATCAAAATTCTCATAATCGTGTTTTTGGTGTAGGCTGAAGGTTTGCTCTGAAGAACAAGGAGACCAAAGGGGAATTGCTCAAGAGGTGAAAGAGAAAGCTCAATTGAATAAGGTATGGAGAGTAGTTCTCTTTCAATGTCTATAATGTTTTGATTATCTTATGAGGAAACAAGATTTTTGAGGGGAAACCTTAGGGTTGGGTAATTTGTTGATAGATTTTGATGTTTTGTTGTTGTTGTTAGAGGTTATAAGGGATGATTATCTGATATTTTCTACTGTAAATTGGTGTTTTGAGGGTTTTTGGGCGTGGTTGGGATGTACGGAAAATCGCAGGGTTTTCTGCTAGAAATCGCCTTCTCGCTTAACGAGCAGGAGCTCGCTTAGCGAGCGAGTGAGAATTTGGGAAGTTCGCAAACAGAGAGTTGCTCGCTTAGCGAGCTAGCTTTTCTCTTAGCGAGACCTGTAGCTTTTTGAAAAATAATTTATTTTCTTGGATGACTCGTGATGATTTATTTTGTTATGCTATGTTGTTGTAATCTTGTTGTGAGTTGTTAGCATGCTATAATAGGCTAAAAGTGTAATAATAATGATGAAATGAGGTTATGATGAATATGTTGTAAATAAAATTATGCTATGTAGTATTAGTATTGTGAGTAGGCAAAGTACATGTATAATGAGGAATGCGGATGCAAATGGTGATAAAGATGGTTATATTGTTGTTGTTGCATCGTGCATTCATGGTATTCTTATGATGATTGAGGCTTCAATCCTATTGTGTGGATTGAGGTGTTATTGTTTATGTTGTGCTCCCTTGTGGAGGGTTGGTGGTCAATGTCCATCACATGTTGAAAATCGGTACCACATGCATTTATGAACATTTCATTGTATGTGTCATAGCATTATTGCATTTGCATTTCGTTCTTAAAATACTAAACAAGATCAAACATTTTCTCTAAACGAACATTGTTTAAACTTTTTCTATCTTGCAGACAAGCTAGCGTTTCAGCCTCCTATTACGAGCAGACAAGCCAACACTTAGCAGTTAGAGAACAGTTTAAACAATTGTTCATTAAAAAACACCAACAAACTGTAGCACGAACTACGAAGCTCTGACTTTCTCATTGCACAAGGAAATACGTAGGCATGAGGATTTCAATCCTTGGCGAGCACACTAATAAAAAATTAACCTTTTTTCCATAACAACAACAATAATAAAATACACATTTTCCTTTAAAAACAAATTATCTTAGCAAGCATATACCTTAGAAGAAGACAGAGACATAAATTAACATTCAATCGCATAGTTAAACTAAGAGGTTCCCGTTAAGTACAATGGACGTGAGGGGTGCTTAATACCTTCCTCTCAAGTAACCGACTTTCGAACTTAGAATTTGGTTTCGTTGACCATTTCTTATCCTTATTTGGTTGTGTCTATATCTTCTTATTCTCTCGTTAGAATAAATAGAATTAGGTGGCGACTCTGTTGTTTTTTTTCGCGTCCATCGCGAGGATCGTATTTTTCGAGGTACGACAGACGACCAAGCAAGTTGATGAATTGTTAGAAGACAAAGCTCAGATGTTTGCAATGTTTGCATCATTGCAAGTCGAAGAGAAGACTTCAAATATTGATTTACCAGTTGTTCAAAAGTTTCCTGATGTATTTCTGGAGGATATAAGTGATTTACCTTCAGAGCGTGAAATTGAGTTTACAATAGATTTATTACCTGGTACTAGTCATGTGTTTATGGCTTCATATCGGATGTTTGTTGTAGAATTGAATGAGTTGAAGAAACAACTAGAAAAGCTGTTAGAGAAGAAGTTTGTTCGACCTTGTGTTTCTCTGTGGGGTACTCCAATGTTGTTGGTTAATAAGAAAGATGGTAGCATGAGGTTGTGTGTTGATTATCGGCAATTGAACAAGGTTACTATCAAGAATTAGTATCCACTTCCGTCAATCAAAGATTTGATAGATCAGTTGGTGGGAGCTTGTGTATTCAGCAAGATTAATTTAAGGTCTGGTTGCCATCAAATTCATGTTAAGTCTGATGATATTCCGAAGACAACTTTCAGAACGAGGTATGGTCATTATGAGTATATGGTGATGTTATACGGTGTATCCAATGCACCCGGTGTGTTCAAGGAGTACATGAATAGAATATTTCATGAGTACTTGGATAAATTTGTGGTAGTTTTTATTGGGAGGGGTCTTTTTAATATCACAAATATATAATTGATGGTAATGAGAAAGACTTGGTGTTAAAGGTCGAATTGTTATCTTGTGTTTCTCACTTTAATACATATATATTGTCTTAAGTTGGAAAACATGGAAGTGAGGCAAAGGAATATCATTTGTCGAAATTATCCATATTAAATGGAATTCGACTAAACTTTTTTTTGAAATTCGACTAACATGTGAAGTAGTTATCAAGTTTGAGTGCATTGTATAAATACTTAGTATTTATCATTTTCCTTTCAGTCAAAAGATAAATACTGGGGGGCCTCTGTTAATATATAAAATTAAAGTATTTGTATTTCGATTGTCAACTGAATTATATGCAATAGATTGATGAATGTTGAAGGAATTCGAGTTGGTACTATAGATAGTATAGTACTTTCGAAGGCTTTATTTTCAACCAGAAATGACATGTTATAAGACATTCAAAGAGGGATTCGAAAAAGACAATCAAAGAAGTCATTCAAAGAGTCAAATATTGATGTATTATATCAATCAAGCAAACAACTCCTATACAGAAGTTATTGGAAGTTATCGGAAGTTATTAAAAGAAGTTATCTAAAGGGACATGTGTCAATCTTAGATTAAGGAAGTTATTTAATAAGACACTTGTTAAAATCTTAGATGTAGGAAGTTATTTTCTTTTCTCTATAAATAGTTGTAATTACTATGTATTAGGTTTGGATCCTATTTTCTGAAAGTCTTGTAACACCCACGCCGCAAGGGCAAACGGGTTCAGGGACGAACAAAAATGGATTCCATCCACCCTTTACATTCTCTTCAATTTAAAATTGTTTTGTTTGTACTTTATTTTCCTTTTCATTTTGCAATTCTACATTTCTTTTCATTTCCTTTATTTTTATTTATTTTAAATGCTCATTTGAGTGTTATTTCTTTTAAGTTACCATGAGACAGCTTGTTTTATAAAGTTGTTGGAAACAATTCTAACACTAATAAGAACAATGAATTTGTTCTTAAATAATGTATGAACTGATATCATAAATTGCGAGACTTGAACGAACATTGTAAAAGGACTTATATCCGGTTCTAAAATGTTACTGGATAATGGTTGTTTACATTACCAAAAATCGGTGTAAACACCCGATCCTTATAGTACTAATCTTGCCCCAACTTCTCTAAATTTTATGACCCGACCACAGATAAAACTCAAATATGGGAGGCGTCCTCTTCCATTGATGGGTTAAATTTTATCATAAAATTAAGTAGAGTATAGGATTTGATGATGTTTCTTAGTACAAATCAAATTTCATATTCGTGTAGCTCGGCGGCCCATGATACCATTCTACCTACCAAATTCAGCTTCCACAATACTTTGACAAATGGGATAGTTTATTTTTATTATGTTGTGAATCCATTGGAAGTAAGATCGTAATTTCACGGATGCCATAATGATCATCAAGGAGAGTATCTATATATTTTGATAACATAGCTTACCCCCTTAAGGACCTTACTAATGAAGTAACTCGGTTTCACTCACATGTCTTCCTCTTAAACTAGGATTGAGCTTATTGCACTATCAGTAACTGATAAATATATATGTAGGGGAATTCTCTTCTTTGGGAGAGTCAACACATGAAGGGCCGCTATAAATTTGTTTAACTCTTAAGACTCTTTTTGCATTCCTTAGTCCATTGGAATCTCTTTGATTTTATTAATATTGCTAAAAAATTAATAGACTTGTCACCCGAACACGATAGGAAACACGATAATGTAGCAATCTTATTAGTTAACCATTAAACCTCTTTTACAGAATTTGTATTCGTCATAATGATGATCGGCTGGCACTTATCGTAATTTTCCTTAATTCCTCTCTTGGTAAGCAAGAATCCTAAGAATTTTCCAGCATGTACTCCAATATAGCACTTGTTAGGGTTTAAGCACATATTGTATATTATTACAAATGCGGGAGTTTCTCTTAGGTCATTGTTGGAGTATTTGTATGTACAAGCAAGTATACACATTCAAAGTGGTATCAAATATCAAAAGTAATAGTATTGATCTCACAAAGATTGTAGGTCTAATTTGGTCCTCTAACTATAGGCATGAGTCCAATTTGGCCATTTTTCTTTTAAAAGTTCCAAATAGGTCCCTTACGTTTTTAAAACAGTTCACGTTGATTCTTTCCGTTAAATAAATGGTAACAGTGTTAAAATTAATGATGTGTAATGTGAGGTGGATGGGGTAATTGCACAGTCATCAGCTTCTTATTCATTGTTTTTGTGTCTGTTATATAAACATCCTCAATTGCAAACCATAGGTCAAATTGAAACGAATTTCTTCAAAATCAATCAAATTGAAACAAATTTCTTCTTCCAATCATGAGTTATGGGCGCGGATCCTCGTCTTCTTTAAGAACTCGCTATGATTCGGAAGTTTATGCAAGCTTTGGGAAACTTATGTGTGGTTATGGAGACTTTGTTGTTCTTCGTAAGGCACGAACAGTCAACAATTACGGTAAGCTTTTTTGGGGTTGTCAATATTTTAAGGTAATCTTTTATCATATATCACAATAATTTCCATTTAATGGTGTTCTTCTTCATTCTCCTCATCTCACTGCTTTTTTGTACAGGGACACTCAAATTATGGGTGTGGTTTTTTTGAATGGTTTTATGATGTTTCCAATGATGAGAATGAGGAAAAGCATTAGGAATCTGCAGTGGAAGATTGACATGCAATTCAAAGAGATGGAAGTAGCCAAAAAAGATTTGGTAGTGGCAAACAAAATCGTGGAACATTTGAGGCTTAAGAATTTGCAGTTAGATGAAGCATTGTAGAACACAAGGAAATGGAACATGGTCTGAAAGGGCTTGTTCTACATTGTGTTATTTGTATTAGTAGTTAGGTTGTTTTGAATGTTAGGTTCTACTTTATTGTAAAAGTTATTAACGGTATTGTTATTGTTGACAATATTATTATTAGTAGTTAGGTTGTTTTGAAAGTATTGAATGTAATTCCAACTATATTATGATTGCAAGAGTTTGAGGTTTATTGAAGAATGTTCAGTGTTATTGCAAAAGTTTAATCTCAATGCAAATTTTAGTTTGATATCAGTTTGTTAACAGTTTGGACACTTTAAAGCAGAAATTAACATCGTCAATTTATGTGTACACTTTAAAGCATAAATTAACCATACATATTATATTGATAACATAAGCAAAACACAAAAGAGGTAGCATTACACAAAATATATGTAGCATTACACAAATGCTCATTACACAAAATAAGAACCATTGTTCATAAGTACTTAAAACTGGTTACAGAAGACATAATACTAGAAGTAGTATTACACAAAACATCAATAGTATTACACCAAACAACATAGGTAAAATACTCTATGAGGATTTCTTAGAAATGTTCCTTTTAGTGGGAATGGTCCTCCTAGTTGTATGACCCACTGCATTCTGAGATGCACTCGGCCTGGTTTTAGGTCCTTTTGAAACTTGTGTTGGTTTCCTAAAAGGTAACTTGTGCCTTGCTTGTGGTGCTTGAGTTGACTGAGAAGTCTGGGTAGCTTAAGATACTTGTGATTGTGATGCAGTAGTTTGAGTTGATTGTGATACTGTGGGTTGAGTAGCTTGAGATACTTGTGACTGTGGTGGTTAAGTCCTCTTACAAGTAGATTTGTTGTGACCGGTTTGTCTACACCTTGTGCACCTCACTATCATACCAGTTTTCCTGATTTTCCTATCTGACCCATCAATCTCACATCGCTCACGATTTCTCCTCTTTTTGGGCCTTCTAGGCATTTTCTTGAATTTGGATGGCTGTACATCATGGTACTCTGTTCTGACCCATAAATTTGTTCCATTTAGAGGATATATTATAGGCTCGTACACCTTAATATACCTAGCCTTCTTGTAATAGTCTGGGACAAAAACATCAACACCAAGACCTCTACTATCGATAGCAGAAATTGAATGGACATAAGGGAGACCTGTCAGCTGCCACTTTCTGCAAGAACAATCCTTATCCTTTAAGTTGACAGCAAATATGTCACATTGATTCTCAATATGTCTCCCCTCAAAAATATACTCAGATGACATCCTAAAAGTAAACAATAATAAGTCATATAAGAAAATTAACTAACTAAACAATGTTCAACAACCTTTCTAAACAATGTTACTTTACCTTACAGTCCAATAATTGGTGAAGTTGCTTGTTTTCTCCACCTTCTTATTAATGCTAGGTAACATATCCCCATAAGTTAAATTAGAGAATTTCAACCTATTTCCTGTCCATTTCTCCATAATGTACCCCTTTATTTCTTCTAACATTATTACTAATGGTTTTGCCCTAGCTTCAACAATGAAAATATTGAAAGCCTTTGACATATTGTTTAGAACAATATCAGACTTAATGGTGGTCCTGAAATAAGACTTACTCCAGAATCTTGGTGGTGTTTGCATAATATCTTTGAAAGCTTCCTCGTGTATTTGCCTCATTATCCTCGTCTCCCTTTCACATGCTTGTGGATAAGTAGCCATAGCTGTTTTCCAGATGATCTCCTTCAATGTTTTGCCAGGAAATTCCTTTCTAAAATTGTTGTATAGATGGCTCACACAAAACCACTAAACTCTACTTCCATAACACTATTATAAGTAAATGATGAATCCTCACTATCATTTGAACTTGCTTATCCACCTTCATGCACATGACCATCAACATTCATATTCACATGTCCCTCTTTATTTACATTCTCAGATGATGTCATATTCTTAACACCCTCAACATAAAACAAATTCATAGCCTCACAAACATTCACAACATCACCTATATTCACTCCCTCACCATCATTCAATACTCTAGCAACATTTAAACCCTCACTAGCATTCACCCCTATCTGTTTACATCCTTAAGTACTTGATCAACCAGTTCTTGAACAATATCATATTGTTCTGGAGGAACCACATTCAAAGGTTCTTCATTTAATGATTTCTCCTCCATGTTTGTGGGTTGTTCTGCTAATGATACATCAACAGATTTAGGTTGGGATAAAGTGTGTTCAATGTATATGTCCACTTTAAGGTGTACCCTGCATAAGTCAGTTATCTCTAATGAACCCTTATCATCATTCAGTACATTAATCCCAAATGTTGGATCTTTATAGTAGATATTTTCTACCTCTGTATACCCCAAGTCTTCCAACACACCTATCAACTCAAAATACGACCACCTATCAACATCTACCTCTAACTCATTACATTTACCCCCCAACATATTATGTTTTTTCAGAATATAAAAATTGCCGACTATGGTGAATGTTGGGATTAATCAGTTCTTCCGTTTCAACCTAATATCACCTACAACTGCAAAATGCATAAACTAAAAATAAATAAAACTGATTTTCAAAAGGGGGCCAAAAACCCTAGACTACAAAAAACGCAATGGAAGAAAAATAACAAGAACATAGAGGAATTTGATCTGATACTAACCTCAATCGTATTCCTCTGTTTCATCTTTGTATTCAATCCCCTCGTATGCTTCGGGTTCGTCTTCCACCTCAGTCGTATGCTTTATCTTCTCTGCTAGGGTTCCCTAACAACATGCAACGAAGAAAACCTGACCTAGGAAATTTTTCATAAACATAAATTGTGCCACATCCCTATTCAGTACAAGACACCTAGGCATTTTCCTTCCACGTCATCAACTTTTTAAGTGAATTTATAACGTTTCTAACGGCAAGGGAAAACGTGGAACGTTTTAAAAACGTAAGGGACCTATTTGGAACTTTTAAAAGAAATATAACCAAATTGGACTCAGGCCTATAGTTAAAGCACCAAAAAGGGTATTAAGCCAAGATTGTATTAGTTTAAGTTGATTTTCTATCTAAGAAATTGTGAAAAGAACATGAGCAAAGGTAAATAATAATTGATGTTTCTCCATGCATCTTAGTTTTGATAAAGAGGATATATATCAAAGAAAACAAAAATGGTCTTATCTATAACAATATATAAAGGGAAATTTTTTTGTTTGGTGTAGCCTATTTTCTTTCCTATTTCACCCTTTATTTATTCAAATTATTATTATTTTTTTAAATAAATTATAATAAGAGGAAGTTGGTTATATCATTTTTAAATGAAAAAGTAACTTCTCCCACATTTATCATATTTAAAAAACAAATATAAGATAAATGAATCAAGAGTGCATAATAATTTATCTCATTTGTACTAACTCACTCTCTCTCTCACTCTGTTTATCCATTTATACTTCTCTTTCAATCCATCACAACACCAATTAATGTATTTTTAATTTGTTAATAGAATTTATTTGTTCATTTTCAATTTTAGAAGAATATTGAATTCTACCAAGAAGGGTGTGAAGTTGTGTTGGATAGAGTAAATAAGGCTCTTTTGTCGATATTTGAAATTCTTAAGGATACTTATTTTTCATGTTGTTTCTTTTGTGGGAAATTGGTCTTCTTAGGCTTATTAAGATGCTCAACTAATGATTATTTTGGCAATGATTTCTATTTGAATTTCTACAATGGAAAAGACATAGCATGGAAATAATTACAATAACAAGCATTTGCTTTTCTTTTGAAATTTCAATTTTCTTCTCAAACCAAATTAAATGTAGACGAATGATAAAGATAATTTGATGGAAATTTATAGAATGTAATGATATTCCTATTTATATTTCTATGATATGGATCTTAATATGCTTTTGCTATGATTTTTATATTTTGATCAATTTTTCTGGAATTTTCAATAGACTTATATTCTATTTTTAGTTTGCATCAATTTATATTTATTTTGATTTGTTGTTGTTTTTTCTTTTTTCTTTTCACAGTGTCGATTCTATGGTGAATTGAAAGAGTCAATATATAAAAAAATATTACAAATAGAAGTAGTGATTCATATTGAAAAGGAGAAGGAATGCAAAGAAGACAAATTAGAGACAATGGTTTTTTTATCAAGAGAAATAGAGAGGTTTCTTTATTATTTTATAATTTGTTAGGTTATTCTTAGTTTTATTTCATTTTCTTCTCTTTAATTCATGAAAAAAATTTTGAAAATGAATGTACTAATTACTTGGAATCATGAAAAGAAATTCTACATTAACCATTAAGTTAAGTTAATTTATTTAGCATTATAATATCATAATATCATGTGTTTTAGTAATTAGTTTTACAAATTCTAACATACTAAAATCTCTCACGAGGAGTGAGGGGACTAGACGTACCCTTGTTTAGAAAGGGGAACTAGTATACATCTTGGTGTCTTTTAATTTTCTGCACTTATTTTCAACATTTTACCATTCATAACAATTCTAGAAAATAAGAACACATTGTTATCACTCATATACATAAAATTTCAGAAATATTGATTAATCCAACCCCTTTCTTAGATTACATTTCATACTTACATTTGTCATCAAAGAAGGTTATAGGTAATATGTTTCTAAGGATCCAGAAATGGCTTTCGCAAATCCGATTTTTAGAGACATGGATAGCAACAACAAGCCTAAATTGTTCTGTGGTGAATACTTTGATATTTGAAAAATGTGTACGTAGGCACATCACGAAGCACAAAAATAAGAAGTTTGTAATGTTGTAGAAAATGGTTTATTCGTTCCAATAAATATTGACAACAACGTAGGTACACCCAAAATCAAAAGTACAAGGGATGAAGATGATAAGAAAAATGTCTTCTACAAAAAGAAAGCAATCAACTTAATTCAATCAACTTAATTCAAGCGACATTATATCAAGAGTATGAATTGTTTGGAATGCAGCCCGCTGAATCAATCTCTGACATGCAGAAAATATTTGTGCACTTGGCAAGTCACTTGACCGCTCTTGGTAAGACTTTTACTAATGATGAATTTAACCTTAAAGTACTTATATCTTTGATCAGGGGATGACAACTGAAAGTGACAACAATATCTGAAGGAAAAAAAAGAATTTATTTGATATGTCATCCGCAACATTGTTCGGAAAACTTCAAAAACATGAAATTGAACTTGAAATATTAGAAAAGCATGAGAATCAAGAAAAGCAATCCAAAAGTATTGCTTTAAAAGTTGATTCAAGAGAAGAATTGGAATAAGATATTTCGAATGAAGGTTAGACAAGTTTTTCAATAACAATAAATCCTTAAACTTTGTAAAAAGAAAAAAAATCAAGAAGAAATTAACTTCTACATCAACACAAAATTACAATTGTTTTGAATGTGGGAAGTAATGACACAAGAAAGCGAATTGTCCAAAAATATGCCAAGAAAGGTGGTCATAAAAGAAGAAAGGGGTCAAAGTTCAAAAAAAAAAAAACTATATTACATGGGATGATAATGAAGTAAGTTCATCATCTGACTCGGAAAGCGGTAAAAACGCTAATCTTATATTTATGGATCACACCATTTAGATGATGAAGAAGATTGAAAAACTTTTTTATAATAATGATGCATAAAGAGCAATAGATGAATTACTCAATGAATGTAAAATTATGTACAAAACAGTGTAAACTCAAAAGAAACAAATAGCATCGCTTGAAGAGAAGATTTACACTATGCAAAAGGATTTTGGTAAAGAAAGATAATTTTATTTTGATAAAGAAAATTAGAATCTTACATGTAACGAGTGTAATTCACTTTCTTTTCAAATTATCCAAATAAAAAGAGTTATTGAAAGATATGAAAAATGATAAATTGGATTGGAAAGTGTCCTTAGTTAACAAAGATATTCCAATAATAAAAATGGACTTGATTATTCAAAATTTCAGAAGCCAAATACTAGTAAAACAATTTTTGTTAAGGCAAATGAGAGAAAGTGAATAAATTACAAAATATTCATCAGAAAAAAATGTTCGAAAAAAAATCTTATATTGTTAATATAGAAGCAATTTTATTTCTACATATTTTAATTTTTACACTCCTGAAATTCAAAGAACCCATCCAAAAAAAGGTTTCAATTCAACTAACGTAATCTTGCCAACAATTTAGTGGTAGATATTTGGCTTTCAAAATTTTGGACCTAGTCTTCATGTACTAGTAACTAAACACTGATACTTTGATACTACCAAGATATAGCAGATGAAAGAATGTGAAAGGCACATGGCATTCAGTGATCATCACAAACTACTTACTATAACCACTTCTTAACCTTGACTATGTCTTTTTACCATTTCACTTCATCAACTTTTCTTCCATGATTCTTTTTATCACCAAGCAAATTACCACTGACTTCCTATATTATATATAGAACAGTGTATAGCATGCCAATTCAACAAACATCCCTTAACATTAATGTCTCAAAATATGGCCATGCAGTTGGTAACATTATTGTGTGTTATGATACTCAACCTCACTTCAGTATTTGCAACCAATGAAGGCTATGGTGGTGATATTAATACTGGAAATCCATTAGGGACTGACATATACCAATATTCT
This sequence comes from Lathyrus aphaca, assembly GCA_963966055.1. NCBI lineage: Eukaryota > Viridiplantae > Streptophyta > Magnoliopsida > Fabales > Fabaceae > Lathyrus > Lathyrus aphaca. The sequence goes on from OZ014522.1 coordinate 543,339,350, forward strand.
TGTCCTCAAGCAGAGGCAATAATCTTTTCTTGGGTTCAACAAGCTGTCTCTAGTGACCCAAGAATGGCAGCTTCATTGCTAAGGCTTCATTTCCATGATTGTTTTGTCAATGCAAGTCTTTCTTTCTTTGCCTCCACATGTATGCTTTAGAAAATTTTATGAATTGTGTTAATATATTTTTGGTTTTTTTAGGGTTGTGATGCTTCGGTGTTGCTGGATGACACACATGACTTCGTTGGTGAGAAAACTGCTGCTCCAAACTTGAATTCACTTAGAGGATTTGATGTGATCAATGAAATAAAATCTGAACTAGAACTAGTTTGTCCACAAACTGTTTCTTGTGCTGACATACTAGCAACTGCTGCTAGAGATTCGGTTCTGCTGGTTTGTCATTGCTCCTTTGGTTTACAATCCCTTTTTATTTTTATTATATTTGATTATTCAGACTAAAATCAAGCATGAACTACTGTGCTATTACAGTCAGGAGGACCAGCTTGGGAGGTGCAAATGGGAAGAAAAGATAGTATCACGGCTAGCAAGGTAGGTGCAAATAATAACATTCCAGGTCCAAACTCAACCGTTGATGTGCTTGTGTCTAAGTTTGAAAATGTTGGCCTCACACTTCAAGACATGGTTGCACTCTCAGGTTTATAAAGCTATAGAAAGTGCTACTTATTTTCATGTTAATATATACGCATATTACTCGGTTATTGAAAATAAAAAATTCCAATGATTCTTATTTTCAGGTGCACACACAATAGGAAAAGCCCGGTGCACAACATTTAGTTCTCGCTTGCAGAGCAACAGCATTTCAGATGGTCCATATGTTGATGTGGAATTCGTTGCATCGTTGCAACAGTTGTGCTCAGGACCAGGTAACAGCAACCGAATTGCACATTTGGACCTGACCACACCAGCTACATTTGATAACCAATATTATGTTAATCTTCTCTCTGGGGAAGGACTGCTTCCATCAGACCAGATTCTGGTGAGTGGGAATGATCAGACACGGCAGATTGTTGAAACCTACGTAGAGAACCCGTATGCTTTCTTTGAAGACTTCAAGATTTCAATGATAAGAATGGGAAGTTTGGGATCGGATGCGCAGAGTAACGGGCAGATTCGCAGGGACTGCCGAAGTACTAACTAATTTAATAAAGTGGTGATAATAATCTATGTAAATGCAGAAGTATGATGGTCGTGTGCTATTTAACCATTGGAAAAAACTATGCTAAGTGTGCAAGATGAAAAGGTAGTACTAATTAATTAATGATTACTTGAATCAAGGTTTGAGTAGCTCTTTAAAACCAAAGGGAGCCATTATTATCCCCAATGACATTATGACTTTGTTAGGTAAAAACACTTGCACCATATGAACTTTATAGATTGTCTCTAAAGTAATGGCTAAGTTAATATTTATTAATATAGCAAAACCTATGTTACACGAGGATCTAGATAGAGCATTTCCTCACTGCTGAGCCAGACAGTGATAGTGAAATCACAGCTACTAGAACCGTAGTAATTTATGAAAAATATACAGTTTACATGTCGCTTTTGGTCAAAATGAAGGTAAGATGGTGGTCCTCTACCTTCTTTAAGCAACAGATTTGAGATTCTGTTACACAGCCATTTAAAAGCTGCATCGTCCATATATGCCGCCTCATGCCTTAACCCGTAGAAATTCAAACTCCTGAGATTAAAAAGATACAAGACATGTCAGTATTGATATTATAAATAAAAAAGGAAAGTGCTAATATGTGCCCTTAAGGCACATGATAGCAAACTACATGTAGAAATATTCTCTTGAAATTACTCTATTCAACTCAGCTTTTCTATGCTTAACATGTATCCTTAGGACCCATATAGCTAGACTACAAAAATATAACAAACAAATATAACCTGACCGCCCATTATCTGTCGTAAATTCTTGTTTCTATAGTGTTGACCTTTTTTTTTCTCGTTTGTATTTTACCCATCAATAGTTTTTCTTGTATATAACTATATTCAGTTTTATGCCCATCAATAGTTTTATAGCTGGGTCGGAAGATTTTCTCCAAGAACCTGCATTGCTTTACCATTATAAATGATACCTAAAGCACTCTTTAGCTTCATCCACCCCACTTCAATACTATCAATCTCCCTAACTCCTACTGTCCCTACCGAACTCTTGGAAATGATACAAAAAAATGCAAACATACTATTGATGCCCCTAATTCCCTCTATTGTTGTCCCTGCCAAACTCTTGGAAATGATAAAAATGCAAACACTCATAATCCCACATTCCCCACTTGATGAACAAAATGATTTAGTAAGATGACATTGAAAGACTCCCGTTTAGTTTGTGTTTTTGTGTATGTGCATGTGTTCAAACTGGGATGAGTTTGTGCAAGGACTGGAACCTGCAGGTCTGTTTTTCCACATCAGCTCTTGCGTAGTGTGAATACCCTGAAATGGATTAAGGAATTATGATTAGACAAAAAGGCAGCATAAAAGAAATGGACGTGAAAATAGTAAAAACATTATACCTGTGAATAACGTCCAGGATCACCAGCAGAAACAAATGACGCCTGTTTATAACCAAGTTCCTAAAAAGCCAAACAACTTTCAATTATACACCAAAAAGAAGCCATTTAGAATTAACAAGTCAGAGAAGAACAGTGGCTACATGTATAGACTGTGAGGCATATCAGGCATCCCTTCTATTGTTATTAAACAAATGTTGACAAGGATATAGCATTACCTGAACATTTTGATGACCTGTAACTCCATATGCCTGGAACTAGAATAGGAAAAGTAAAATCATTAACATAATCACCTTTCAATGCCAAATGAAGGAATATCATAGAGATGCTTACAGAGGAAGGTTGCTGTAATTGTTGATGGCGGGGAACTTGTTCTCGGAAATGACTTTGAGGCTGAACCTGTTGGTTTTGTGCAATTTGTTGGGTGGGTGGTATTGAAGGCTGTGACTGAATTTGAGACTGCTGAACAGACTGGCTGTGCTGTTGCTTTTGTTGTTCAAACAATGTCAACTCTTCGGGTTTCTCCCACTATAGGTTCATTTTGGCAAAAGTTAGTTCAGCAAATATAATATAAAATAACTTACATAACCTAACGGAAACTAAAGTTAATTCTTACCCGACTTTCCCCAGTCACACTATTATAGTAGTACTTGAAGCCCTCGGGAGATAGATGCTCTGTCCAATTACATTTTGGAAGAGTTGTGTTCTGGCTTATTGCTTGTACAGAAGAAGTGGCAGTTGTTGATGAAGGAGCACCGGCAGCAGGTACATCCACATGAGTGCCTGTGGCTGCATGTGATACAGGCCCGCCCCATTGAGACTGCAAGAATTTTAAAAATAAAAATAAAACATTAGCACATCAATAATTGGCTAAACACACTCTGGAGTCTTTTAAGTTATAAGTTTGTAACAGTTTCTTTTTTAAGGAATTGGTCTTTTAAATCATTAAACGTTTGCACTGTTACCCCCTTTTTCATCAAACCCCGTTAAAAGGGGCTTACGTGGCCATTTTGCTGCTAAGGTGGCAAGTGCAAAACAGCAAATTTCATCTTTTATTTAAATTAAAATTAAAAATCCCAAATTCTTCGAAAAGAAACTCAAATCTCAAATCAATATTATTAGTTCTTTAAAGAGCCTAAATCACAACCCAAAGATGTAGAGTTTGGAACAACTAGGAGTTTGTTAGTTCTTAAACCCATAAATTAAAATAACAAAAAAAAATTGAAACAGAGTGAGTGAAAGAAAGGCAAACAAAGAACATAGTGGAATTGGAAACAAAGACAAAATGAAATTGGAAACAGCGCATAACAACTGGAGAGTAGAACCGTGAAAGAGTACAGAAGCAATGGAGCCAATGGATGAAGGGCCGCAGGAGAAAATGGACCATGAGTTTGACTGTGTTTTTGTGCCGTGTTTGGCTCTTGCTTCCATTTCTTTGATGTTTGGTTGCTTAGTGCTAAACTCTGAGCAGGTTGCAGTTGGGTGACAGAAGAAAACTACCACTCTGTTTCCTTTGTTTCCAATTCCCACCGTGTTCTTCCTTTTCTCTTTATTTCACTCACAATCTTTTTGTTATTTAATTTTTGGGTTTAAGAACTATGCAGTGTTATGAATAACGGATCACGGAAAATAGTGGATAAGCAAAAAACCGATATGAGAAATATCAGATAGAGTAGCGGGCTAATAGCAGAAGCCGCAGAGCAGTTAAAATAAAGAATAAATAATTTTATAAAATAAAACATGCTACACAAAAAAAAAAAAAGCTACATAAACAAATATTAAAAAAATTGACTCACATTAAACTGAAATCTCAAGTTCAAATAACTAAACAACGCTGCATAAAGATAAAAACAGAAATTAAAAATGACTTATAACACAAAAGTTATAAGTATTTCTAACTTCAAAACAACTAATAATTAGTAGTTCTTGTAAGTCTAACTAGTGATAAAAGAGGAAGAAAGAGCAATAAAGTGAAGGAGAAGAATGAACGACCACGAAATGAAGAGATGGAGCAGTGATTATCCACACCCACTCATCAGCACTCCACCTCTTCACATTCTATATTTTTTAATGTTTTTAAATATGGGTCCACTACATATTAAAAAATAATAGTAATAATATTAGTCCACCCATAAAGAAAAGTCTCCAACATTAACCAATTCCCATTTCAATACATAACTGCAATACTGGTAAACCGAAAAAAGTGCCGCTATTTTGAGCATAGCGGAGTCAAAATGCAATACCTGCTTTTGTATCGGATAGCCAAAATTCCGATACGCGATACCGGTGTACCAGTGCTATATCGGATATTTAACAAACTGTAACAATATTAGGACTTAAATGGAGTTTGTTAGAATTAGAGTTAAAAAATAATAGTAATTTGATAAGTTTGTGTGGTAGTTAAGAGTTAGAGTTAAAAAGTAATAGTTAAAAAGTAATAGTAAGTTGATAAGTTTGCTTGGTGGTTGTTAAGAGTTGTTATTTGGGTTATTCTTATTAAGTCTTTAAATAGTCCTCAATGGTAGTAGAGGGGAAAGATAGCTTTTGAATAATTAAATTTAGTGACTAGAGATAGCTTTAGTGTGAAAGGAGAGTGCTCCTTTGGGGTAGCTAGAGTGAAAAGTTATCATCTTCATTGTATATCTTTTGTATCTTCTCTTTCAATCCTATTGTCCCATTCTATTGATAGTAACAGAAAGATATTTCAAAGAACTTACTTTTTCTCAATTTTGTTGATAATCTTTATTCTAGTTAGAATTATTCCTTGGTTTATTAAAATTGGCCCAGTTTTGGGAATTCTTTCCACATATTGAAAAATAGGTTCCTAACAGATTAACAAACCCAGAATTTTCATCTTGTTCAAACTCAATTTTTGTAATTTTTGTTCTCTAAAGAACTCTTAGAATTCTTATTAGAAATTTTGGAGGTCTTTTTTTGTATAAATGAAGATGATGAATGTTGATTACAGAATTTGGGATTTTTATTTTTAATTTGACGAAGATCATGAAGGTTGACAAAGATGATGAAAAACCCTAATGTTTTTTATTTGGGATTTTTATTATTAATAATAATTAATTTAAAAAAAAGGAATTGCTAATCACATAAGCACCTTCTATTTGGGATTTTTAGGACTTAAATGACCAGTTTGTAACAAAAAAAAACACTTAGAGGACTAATTTGTTACAAACATAAAAACTTAAAAGGACCCTGGGAATGTATTTAGCCTAAATTATAATATAACTTAACAGCACTAGAAATTAATCAACTACTTCAAACAGATCAGATATCTACATGCAATCAGGTAAGACACCAATCAATCAAAAGTCCTCCAAGATAAAATTAAAAAAAAAACATTTCAAAGAGTGTAGCAAATGTAATGAATGCAATTATTAAGAAACTTTTTGTAGTATAACTGATTCAAATAAACTTCACAGATCAGTCCAACCAAAAATACATTAGGCAATAAAACCGATGTACAACTTCTGAAATATCATACTTGGTGTGATGTTGAACAAATGAGAGAATACAGATTAAAGGAATTTAATGCAGTAATTTTGACCAAAAATACCTGTGTTTTAGTAGCTTCTGCATGATGCTGCAATGTCATTGCTTGACTGGATGGCTGGATCATCTGTAATTGTTGTTGAAGCTGGGAGAAGGCCTGCTGAGATGAATGAAAGCTTGCTTGTAAAGTCTGTGTTTGTTGCGAGACCAACTGGGCTAACTGAGAAGGGGATTGCTGAAGAGGTTGAAGTGGCTGCTGCTGCTGCATAGAGGGACGAATTTGCTGTCGATTTGGGGTAGTCAATGCTGTATTAGATTGGATGTTAGTATCAAGAGAGGCCTGAGGAAACGTAGCAGACAAAACACTCTGCTGAGCTTGAGGTTGAGGAACTGAAAACTGTGAATTAATGCCTAGTCCCTGCGGACCAGCAGACGAAGGTTGTGGCTGACCGTGTTGCCTGAGGGATGGAAGTGTCGATGTTTGTGGATAGGGCATCGGAGCTTGAGGATATAACTGGTTTGAAGGTGGAAACTCCTGAGATGATTGAATAGGTTTCTGTGATGGAGGTATTTGTTGATTGACCGGTGGAATTTGCGGTCGAGGCTGGTTGAAATTCTGAAAATAATATAAATTTACTACTGAGTCGAGCTAGCAAAAAGATAGTGAAGCCTCCTTATCCATTAATCTCTCAGATCACATGTATACTGATAATCTCAAAATACCTGTTGTGGCATTGCTGACGGAGACTGAGCTTGAAATCGGACATCTATGGAGACTCCCATGCCATTCATAGGACCACCCTATAATGATTTAAGCATAGTGTAAGCAACAGATTTGTGAAGATCAAAATAAACGAAGAATAAATAAATTTAAAATGGGGAGCAAAAGAAGAAACAAAATTGCATCCAACAAACAATTAGAGGTCAACATTTTGTTCGTTGTCCAATTCAATTCAAATTTTAAATTTGAAGTATTCAAAGATAATTACAAAATCAACATGTGGGCACACATGTCTGTGCACAAGTGGGACACATCAAAGCATATTAACCAATAACTGTTAGCGGCAAGGAAGGGTCCCAGGTGACCTATCCCCTTCAAACATTAATACAGAACATTGCAGAAACAGCTACTGATTGAGTTTGTTCCGTTCATTTGACAAAAAAGAGTGATGAGACAATGCAGTTTCCGTCTAGCGATAGTGCAGTTTAATAGTTGATAGAGACAGTCAATCACTTAGCAACAAAAGCCAGAAGGCAGCATAAAGGTAATTAACAGAATTTACTAAGTAGTGTGTTTGAAGGCTCACCCTCTCCATCAACAGGCAAATTCAAACTTATTTTATCATGATAAGAATTGACAACAAAAAGTAATACTGCTAGTCATCTACTTGGCCAAACTTCAGAATAAGTCTGCTGGGAGTACGAATGCAAAATCAAGGCAGCAACTAAAATTGAAAAGTGGAACATTTTCGGCATAAAACGAATAGGGAAAAGCATTTCAGTTGGTTGTAGCTTTTAAAGAAAAATATTATCATTGAGCTTGGGGAAATATTTTCCAGTATCCTTGAATTTATACTTACTGCATTTATAGGCAATGCCATGTCGCCAGATCTTGGCATCGACGGAGGCCCCATACCATGAAAACCAGCATTGAAGGATGTACCAGTATTTGGTTGATGGATTGGACGCCAAGCATTAGGGGGAGGCATACGATCACCCATAGGATCAGAATTATTTGATGGAAATCTACAAACAGTAATTACAAAAATAAAGCATTGCACTGAGTAACAAGACAAGAATATAAAAGATTAACTATTCAAAAGACAGTAATAAAGATGGTCCTTTGCACACACAAAAATAGTAGTAAAGCTGGTAAGAGAATACCTAGTGCCTGGTGCATCCAATCTAGGACCAAATCCTGCAGATCCAAATGCAGGACCCCTGGAAACCAAACAAAAGTTCAAAAACTACTCAGTCAAACATTGGAGGCCTAAAACATGGGCTAAGTAGTCAAAATTAAGTTAATATGGTAGAGTGACTGCTAACTAGAGTCTATTGCTAAAGTTGGAAGTATAAAATAACACTCTCGCTTAGGCATGATCCCCCATATTCACAAGACTAAACACAAATCAATTTCTGGATAAAATTATAAAAGTCCATGGATCTAATCTTAGTGCCATTTGTTAAAATGTGTGGGTTATGCCTAACTCAACCCTACAAAACCGGTTGGTAAGGTGAGGATTGCTCTCACTTATAACCACAAGTTCAGGCCATATATTGTCCGATATGGGACTCTTAACATCCCCTCTCACAACTAGAATTGAACGTCTGGAGCGTGGAACTAAACGGTGGGTGGCCTGATAGCGGAGTGGCCCGATGGATCTTAAACCGGACTCTGATACCATGTTAAAATGTGTGGGTTATGCCTAACTCAACCCTACAAAACCGGTTGGTAGGGTGAGGATTGCTCTCACTTATAACCGCATGTTCAGGTCATATATTGTCCGATGTGGGACTCTTAACACCATTAATTGATTATATGACAGGCTTTTAGGCTTAAGAATCATAAACTGATGCCAAAAAACAAACCTGGAATCTCCTTGGCGAGGTCTCTTAGGATCAGCAAACCGAACAATCAGTGGTTGATCACAACCCTAGGCAAAAGACATACATGATAAACATAAAGCTTTTATATGGAGAGCTTATAAAAAAAGATAAAAAATCTTACTCTCATTGTATATATTCCATTAAGTCCATTAATAGCTGCCAGTGCCATATCTCTGTGAGAATATTTGACAAAACCACAACCTTCAGACAAAAATAAGGAAAAATATTATCTATTTAGTACTGCCGTCAAATAGAAACGCACATACAGGGAGAATAAAAGTTAAATGATTCCAAATATCGTAGGCAAAAGTTTAGGAAAACATTATTGAATGCATCCGTTTTTTTTTTTTTTTGAAATAAAAATGCATCAGTTGTTTCATACTTTACATAGAACAACTTCTAATCTGAGAATAACAAAGTACCTATTCTAACTCCCACAGTCCCACCCCACGACCAGGTTTTATCACGTATATGAAGAAAACATACCACGACTCTGCTTCTTGTCATCACGCATAAGATAAACATCTTCAACCCGACCATATTTTGAGAAAACCTGATGCAAGAGAACAATCACTCACTTCCATGTTCAAAAGAACAGTAAACATGCATGACACATTATTAAAGGAAAACTAAACATTTTGGAGGGAGGGATGGTAACAATCCAATAAGTCACAAGGACAAAATTTGCCATGTTACCATTCCCATTTGCAAGAAAACACAAACAGTCTCTAATGTTTAAAGTTTGACGGGTGCAAGCAACATACTTCCTCAACTTCCTTTACGAGAGCCTGTTTATTCAGAGAGCCCACAAATAGTTTGTACTCAACTGCGCCTATAATATATAAATTTTTTGCAGCAACACAAAACAGTCAGTCCAGACAGTTGATCGATTTGCAATAATGATGCATTTACAATAACAAAAGAACGCCCAAGTGCAAATTATTCCCCGATTAAGACTATAACTAATCAATTTATACAGTAATAAGCCTCAGAGTTAGGTTCAGATGAAGGTAATATTTTTCACATATGGCTTTAAATATTATTCGATAAAGTAATAAGTTGACTACTACAATAGACATAAGGTTTATACCATACAAATAAATATTCAGAAAGAGACAACATATACCCAGTGTTCAAAAAGATGTCTCAAACATTTCATTAGGTTCCATAACCCCTTATAATACACAAGATTGGCAGTTATGCCGAATAAGTCTGGTTATACTTTAATTTATAGATGTAAATATTACTATGATTTGGGAACATTTCTTTATCATTTAGTCCATGTACACTATACTAAACATGTGGCAGTTAGAACTTCACAGACTAACAATGTCAGGAGAAAAAGAATAGTTACCAAGGCGTTCCCGTTCTCCATCAGCATACCGCACTTGGATGGGGCCAACACCCTATATGATAAAATTATGTGTCAGAAAATTACTAGTCATAAGTTGCCTTTCCTACTTACTATTCACTAAGGATTTAGAAGCACTACACTCACTCCGGGAAGAGTATGTTGATTGTGCAATGCTCTAATTGCCTGATCAGCTTCCTCTGAAGTAGCATACTTTATAAAACAACAACCTGCACAATAAAAGGTGTTTTATGACAGTTCCACTAAATGATACCCTCTTCCCAACCACAGCCAAACAGGTAGTTATTGGGCAGAAAAACAATAAAGCAAGAAGTCTAACTTTAGAAACTTCTTTTGCTTAAAAATATTTAGCAGCTAACAAACATATGCAATAGGTCAATTTTGTAGAATGTTATGCATCGCATAGTCATTACTCGTCAAACAAAATAGATGATACTTTTCACGTAAAGTGGAAGACAAAAGACTACCAAGAATAAGTGAAGGGTTAAAATTGTAACCAAATTATATTATATTAAAACACCAGAATTTACCCAAAGCATCAAATTTGGATGGACCGGAAGATCCAGCAGAAACAAAATACAGAAAAGATATCAAAGTAATCTCATCATAAGGGAGGAGAAATATTCCAAACATCCAGAGCAGCAGATAATAGATCAAATTAAAAGGATACATTCAGAACTTTTCATATGACGAATTATGTAGTATACAACTCATTAACAAAAACAAAACAAAAACGATGTAGAAATTCAATATCAATAACCAAGATCACACTGATTAATCTGCATTAATGGCGAAGCTTACAAGTCACCACACAACCACATTTGCAATACAAATAACTCACTAGTTCATAATCTTTGTTATGAAAAATAAACTCCTATTACACGTCAACTATCAGAGTTGATGTTGTATCCTCCGGGTTACACTTACCAAAACCATCCCTAAGGTAAAGGCTTAACTAAAACCATCAAATTGTATACACAACAGCACCAGAAACATTCACCAGTGTGCTAAGATATTCACAATCAATATAATCTGAAGATGAATTATAGCATCAAAAAAGTAAAGGCTTAACTAATACCACCAAATTGCAAATTCCCACACAACTGGACCAGAATTATCCACCGGTGTGTTAAGATATTAACAACCAACAGAAACTGTAGATGAATTCTAGCATTGAATATACACTCATATGAATAAACACCAACAGAACATAAATGCCAGACGGCCTTTCTGACTCAACTGGATACATACAAGCTCTTAACAGGTTATTGTGATAAAGTAAGACTGCAAGACTAACTTTACAATAAACACAGGCAAAAGAACAGCACTTGGCAAAATTTCAGTGCCATGGAGTATCCAACTTTCCACATTGGTCTTTTCGGCAATTAATGTCTAAATGTAGAGGCGGAGGCGGGTAGCCGATCTAGTCAAATATTTGAGCACCTCTGCTATTTATCCTAACTACGCATTGACATTTGATATAGACACAATGTGGTTGACGTCATCCAAACTGGTACAATTAGAATTTCTAAACCATCTAACTTCTAAAATAATTTCTATATGGGCTGCATCATTATATTTAATCACAGACATATATTAATTTCTAAACCACCTAACTTCTAAAATAATTTCTATATGGGCTGCATCATTATATTTAATCACAGACCTATAATCATGAAGAAACAAAATCATTGTTCCAAACACACCATTCTGAAGCCACATCATAAAGGAAATCATATCCACCACATACACATAGCGTTAACTATAACTAGTTCCTAAATTTAACATAAAGAATCTCAAACACCCAACCACAACCACATTGCCAACAGATCATCCATTCATAAGGTAGCTAATGAAGTATGAATTCCAACAAACACATCAATCACTGATATCAATTATCATCCACGTTTTGCCGACCTAACTTTTAGTCCCCAACCACTTTACTGAATTGAAACTGATATATAACATCCCAAGCCAATCAATAAATGCTAACATTCACCAAAATATAAGAAATATTGAACCTTCTGAAATAAATTGTGAATAACACCATTCAAAAGTAACAACCCAAGATTTTGTTTGTTTCCTTTGTACAATTACTGACTTCTAAATTTTTTGGCAAAACAATCTACAGCTAAGGCAACAAACACTCCCACAACAACCAAATTTTGGACATTGCCCCACTTCTGCAGCTACAATTGCAAGAGCAGGATCTTTTGGTCCTCCAAGATCCCATCTGCTAGCTTACAGGTGCATATGTCTTGGCTCTTTCAGGCATGACAAGACGAGGAAAAAAGTGGAGCCATAACCAACAAGTCTGAACTTGTTTTAAAATCAAACTGGGATGAAGACGAGCTTATAGTCTTCCCTATCAGCCTCTCAAAAGACCTGAAATAAAATGTACATGAATCACAATAGTCTTAGAATAGAAGAATCAAAAATACCTTGATGCTGTCCAGTCTTTTTATCTTTGATCAGGGCGACCTCAATCACATTCCCGTGTTCCTCAAATAAAGGACGAATCTAGTTCAAATCAAATAATTGTTACAAGAAAACAATTACTCATCAAATATTAGACTAAGTTTATTATCCTTTGATGTTATAGAAAACATGAGATCATTGGGCAATCAAGAAAAGAACATGAAAAAAAAGTGAGACGACTTACATCTTCCTCAGTTGCTGTTCGCGGAACAGACCCAACAAAAAGTTTGGCAAAATTTCCACCATCAAAATGATCTGAAAGGAGCAAATATGTATCATTCATTTCAGATATACCAAGTTTTATCCTACTAGCTGCCACTTCATAGCTCAGAGTAACGCACAGATAAATACCATATATTTAGGGGAGTAAATTATAACAAAAATCATAGACATTTGCGAGAGAATACTAATTCACATGTAGTTTAGCTTCTGTTACTCAGTTTACTGACATATGTAAATTAATATGTTACCCAACAGTTAGTACTGACTCCTATTATTGCTAGACTCTGCATCTATATATATTCAATGCAACACAGATAAAACAAAACAAGTCGTACTACAAAAGGATTTAATTCATATGCACCAACGGTGTAAACATTTTTTATATTGTCGATCAATCATATTGTTAGATCACTTCAAGTATTTGACTTTCATCAAATATACCTTGCCATATAAAGGATAATTTGTGATTTATTGAGAGGCTAAAATTCTTTACATCAAGAGTCTATCAAAATTAATCTCATTACAGAACATGTGCATACATTATTTCTCTAATTTTCCCTTAATGCGCGGGTAAACATCAACCCCCGTCTCTAAGTAAATAGACAGAGAAGCAGGTGTTTACCATATCGAAAAATGCAAGAATCAGCACTATCAAAGAATTCTAACTTCTATCAATGATCATGTAAAGACTATATGGTCAACAATTTCCCACAACCTATGAAGCATGGACATCTCTAGGAGTAGGCGTTGCGGTGTCAACACGTGTCGGTGTTCGACTTGTATGACACTTGTACACGTGCGTACGCATCGGAAAAGCCAGACAATTATCCCCCGAAAGGATAGAAGTAAGGTCCAAGATAGAACTGTATGGCAGAAGTTGATCCATGTATTCAAACCTCACTTAGTGGGATAAGGCTTGGTAGTTGTTCGACACTCTTTGAATCGGTGTCTGACACCCGAATGACATACAATACAACATGTGCGGACAATTCAGAGAAGTGTTTCAAAAAAAAATGTTTTTCACTTGCTTCAACACACCTAATAGATTTTTTAGACAAATCATACAAACATCTAAAAGGATTACACATATATTGAACCAATGTTACCAATGTTATCAATGAAGACATTAATTTTGATTAGAATATTTTTAACTCCTTTATTAATAGATGAAATACTATGATATATGTAACGGTGTCGGTATCCTATGTTATTAAAGGCATCGGAGTTTCTGTGTCGTGTTCCAGTGTCTATGTCGGAGTCTAGAGTCTGTGATTCATAGCACACAACCCATTGAAAAAGCCAATTCCCCCCTCCCAAAACACAGACATGGCAACAGCAGCAATGCAATCCCTAAACCTAGATAGAACGAGCTAATGCCAATTCCCCCTCCCAAAACACACGCATGGCAACAGCAGCAATGCAATCCCTAAACCTAGATACAACGAGCTCACGCCCATGTAATCATTATAGCAAAAGCCATTTCAAACAACCTATTTAAAATTCTCCATAGCAGCGACAGCAATTGAAGCTGAACTACGTTCAAAACAAAAAGAAAAAAAACTTAAATTCAAAATTCGCATCAGAAAACAAAACCAAATATCAAACTTACCAGGTGAAGCTCCACGTCCAGAGAAAGGAAACCCTCGTTTCTGCCCAGCCATCACCGCCGGCTGGTGATTATTAAATCCAAAATCCCCAGGACCTTCACCTCTCATCGGCCTGAACCCTTCTCCAGCACCAGGTGGACGAAAACCCCCAACCCTACCCGGAGACCAACGCTGCGGACTATCAAAATTCCGATGGAGAGGGGCAGGGGCGGAACGGAAACCGCCGGGACTTCGACGGTTGTAGTTCATCGGAGAATCGGAGAAACGAGAAGGCCTTGAAGCACGATTATTGTTGTAGGAGTGATCATCGTTGTTGTCGCCGTAGCGGTCTCCTCTGTGCCTATCCAGTTTGGCTAACAGAGTGAAACCCTAACCTAAAACCCTAGAAACTAAACGGAGAATAATTAAAATAGAGAATTAGTATGCAGTGTTGTTTCGCACCGGTGAAGATGAACTTAAAACTTTTTCTTGGCTTAACGACGATGTTACATAATCAATTCTATTAAATCTTATATTAAATATTATTTTGTCTATTTATTCAATCAATACGTTTTCTTTATGTGATCAATCAAATATAAATTACTAGTTGTATAAAAGAAAAATGGGTTTGGATATGCCAAGGAGAATTAGGTTTCATCCCCGCAACTGAAATCGGGAAAATTTTATCCATATATCCCATTTTTTCAAAAAAATCCTCAAATAACTTATTTTTTAAAAAAAATTTCAATTTATCCCACTTTTTTGAATATTAGAGATGAGTCTCCACTATGATTGGCGACTATATTTAAATTGAGAGAGGTGTCGCCAATTGGAATGGAGACACCATAAGCAATCTCCAATCCAATTGGCGACTATGTGTTAAAGTTGAGAAGGGTCGCCAATTGGTCTGTAGACATGGTGTTATTTGAAATTTTCCTATAAATACTCATGGTGTGCTCAATTTTTTTCACATCTCTTCTCTCATCTCTTCTGATATACACTTAATATTGATATCATGTATACGCGCCGCTATTGGAAAGTAATTTTTTTCGAGAGAGAAGCCTTTGATCTATATGTTATTCTGGAATATCCAAAGTCTTAATCAACTGAAGATGGAGCTGGATCGGTGGCTAGAGGAAGAAATTGGTGAAGGAGAAAAAAATCGCAGTATTGAGAGATTTGATAGGATGCGTGGGTGGGTGCGAGTTAAGACTGGCGTGGAAGCTAGGAAAATGATGCTTGAACCTAATAAAATCAGGTTGATTGTTGTAATCAGTTAGAAATGCTATGTTTATATGTTGTATGTGTTGTTTAGATTAAGTTTATTTAAGTTATTGTGATGTTTTCTGTTAACATTGTTGTAACAAAAAGTTCTTAATATATTAAAATATAAGGTTACAACAAGTTGTTATTGTGCAGAGTTGGATCTCACATTTGGACATTTTTTCTTGTTGTGTCCAGGCTGACGACATATAGTACACAATCTTATTATTTTATCAACCGTATCCATCTTTGTTCTTATACGCGTACTGTTTGGACGCCATTTTTTCTTTCTTCGCATCTGATCATTGTGTCAAACTATGTCCCCTTGGTATAGAGGTCAGTATTCCTCCATTGGTAACACTGCAAAACTTTCATTGTAGACGTTCATCACGTTAACAATCTTGTAAACATTAGATAAATAGTTGTACGTCTTCTGACGAGCATGCGCGCAATGCCGCAATTACATGTGAGCAAGGTACCCGAAAGGCTCGATACTTGCCACAATCACACCAGCATCTGTCTAGTCTGACAACATATTCTAAAAAAGTTTTTCCTTCATTGTGATCAATTGTTTCCTTAACACTGGAATTTCTCTCATGACGGTCAAAGTTTGTGACTAAATGTGTGCTAGCCTTGATAGTTTCATCTTTCATAACTTTCATTATGCATTGACTGTAAATTTGACCAGACATTAACATTGCATTCCATTTTTTTCCTCTTGATGTAAATTGAGATGCCAACCTAAAATAGGTTGATCATACCACTGATGTTATTGGTAGGTTTCTAATTCCTTTGAAGACGTCGTTCATGCATTCCACAAGATTTGTTGTCATGTGACCCCAATGACATCCACCATCAAATGCCCTTGTCCACTAGAATGTTTTCTAACCACCTTCCTGCACCTGCATTTGACAATCTAATTTCGTCACGGTAGTATTGAAATGATGGTTGAGTTAAAGCATACCCTGCATTCACAAGTTTTTTGCGAAGGTTTCTGTCTTTGATTGCACGCATGAAGTTTTATGTGATATGCCTAATGCAATACACATGTGTAGATGAAGGATTATGCCACCTGTTATCTTGGTTATTGTAAGCACTCTCAATAGCAGCATGCCTATCTGAAATCAAACAGAGATTGACTTTGTGGAGCAACATGTATTCTGAGATTCTTTAGGAAGAAACTCCAAGCAGAAGCAGTCTCACCTTCAACTAGAGAAAAGACAATGAGAAATACATTATTGTTGTCGTCTTGTGCAACTGTCATCAACAATGTACCCTTGTATTTCCCGTATAACCATGTTCCATCAATCTGAATAATAGGTTTGCAGAATGCAAAACCTTGGGTGTGTGGTTGAAATGCCCATAATAGTCGGTGAAATATTACATTTCCCTCAACAATAGATCCATTTGGCCTACATGTCGGAACTGTCTGCATGATTACAACAGTCTCCAGTGTTTGTGTCTTTAGTGCCATAAAAAATCGTGGTAATTCTTTATAAGACTCCTCACAATTGCCATACACTTATTCAATGGCTTTTATTCTTGCAATCCACGCCTTCTTGTACGATGAAGTATAATTTTTTGTACGTATAATATGAGAGATTATTATACTCACCTTCACTGATGGATCCTTGTTGACTAGCGGCAAAATGTCTCGACATATCAAGGCAACACTTAATTTTCAGTGATCCTGGACAATGTTAGAGGCAGTGCAAGTATGTGGTGGATCTAATAAAGCTATCTTCCAACAATCATTTTTTTTATTGTAAGACGCAGCAAGCCGAAATTTGCAAATTGGGTTACGACAAATAACGACATACCTTCTTGAGTCGCTTCGATCCAAAGTAAAATCAACGAAATTATCCATGTGATATTTGATAATAGCTCTTACGCATTCATCCTTTGTACGGTACTGGTCTCCCTTTTTCAATTCACCAACAAAGCATTTATAAGGGTTAAAAAAACATTTGCGGAGACATCGTCATCATCATGCAACTCCAACTATGTCATATGTTGAGGCGGGCAATATGCCTGGTGTTGAGGGACTGGATGGGCGACGTCTTCAGTGGTGTTGTTCAATAGAAGATCGAGTTGTATTTCATTTTCTTCTTTTTCGTTGTCAACAATGTCGACTTCCGCTGCAATTTCACCTGAATATTCTAATTCAGTTTCCTCGGAATCATTACCTTCTGATTGATTGATCACATGAGATTATTGAGATGGAAGATTTTGCTGAAGTATAACGTATACCTGAATAGAGTTGAACCCAGAATGTTCGTGACTGACAAACATATTCTCAATATCTTCATCATCACGAACTTTAAGTGGAAAAAATTTAACGTGGTTAGCATAAAAAAATAGGGTTTTGATATATGATTTGTGAGATAGGACCAGACCCTAATTTTGATTCTAACATATCTTTAAAGTGCACAAAATTTGACTTTCTATTAAGTGTAAATTGAACAACATCAGTGTTTTGAAAACTGAAACCATATTCATCAGAGGTAAAAGTCTCTTTGTTGCAGTGGGCGTTAATAGAGTATCTTAATGCATATGACATTGTTACGTATTTGCAGTGGGCGTTAAAAGGTGCAGATAGGAAATATTATGGGAATAGGTTTGAGTTGCACTTTTGTGTTGCATGCATGTTACGTATATATTATGCATGGCTGAATTAATGTTGTCTCCGCATGGATTGGCGACAACATTTAATATAATACAAGGTCGTCATTCAAACATGCGACATCACTAAAGCCTTGTCTCTCATGCATGCAGCCTGAAAGATTCACATGCATGCAGCTACGTCTAAGTATAGATTCCCATTCACTGCAAGATTCCCATGCATGCAGGTTGGACTTTACTGGTCAACAATCTCCAGTTGACCTGGAGACACTTCATTAAATTTTGGTGCAGTCGGCAATTGACATGGCGCGCATTAAATGAATGGCTACGTGAAATGCACAACTAGTCTTATATAAATGCCTGGCCTAGTCTTTCAAGTCACTTCATCCTTCATCCTTACCCGATTATTCATTCCCCGATAATTACTTCCCCGATTAATCGGCTATCTGAAACAATATCGCTATTGACTATGGGTGAAACACACAGAGGCATTGTCGCAAACATTGCGGAATATGTACGTTTATGTATTTTATTTTTTACATTGTATTATTTGTATAATTTATTTTTTACATTCTATTATTTACATATTTTATTTTTTACATTGTGTTATTTTTTATAGGATGTTTCTAAATTTCGTTGTCGTGTCCATGAATATATTGCACCCGATGTTTTAACTGAACCTTATATTGAGCTTGCTGGTTTCGGACATGTAAGCAAAATAATGTCTTACTCGGTGGATACAAAGTTTATACTGGCATTGCAAGAGCGGTGGCGTCCAGAGACACACGTTTTCTTTTTGCCAACAGGTGAATGTACTGTCACTTTAGAAGATGTGTACATGTTACTTGGGTTACGTATTGATGGTAAGGCAGTCAATGGACCGACAAACCATGCAAATTCAATTTGTGTGGAACTTTTGGGTGTCGAATTGTTGGAAGGAAATCACAGAGGCCAAGGTATATTACTTTTACGTCTCAAGGACATTATTATTCTCTAGTTTTAAATGAAGACACTACAGAATAAAAAATAATTAAAACTAGGTGTTATCTTATGCTTTTATTTGGTACATTTTTATTTCCCAAAGACACTGGTTCTTTTATGCATTTTATGTATTTACCACTAATAACAAACCTAGAAAGGACTAGGGAGTATAGTTGGGGTTTTGCATGTTTGTCCTATTTATATAGCTCCTTATGTAAAAATGAAACGAAAGGCACATCTACATTTTCTGGATGTGCCATTTTACTCCAAGCATTGGGTTGGTCTCGGTTGCCATCCATTGCCCTGGTCAACGAAAACACATTCTCATTCCCATATGCTCAAAAGTAAGTTAATTGTATCATATTAATTAGTTCACTTTATTATTCCATTTTATTATTATTGTTTCTAATTGTTATTTTTACACTATTTTCTGTATCAGATGGTCGGCACTCGGTATGAATTATAATAGATGTCCAAGACACTGCATCATTCAGTACCGCAATCTCTTGGATCATCTTAATCCTGCAGATGTAATGTCACTAAAATAATCAATTTATTTTTTTAACATAACATTTTTCTATAATCTAACACTTTTCTCTTTTACTGTTCATTCGGTGTCCATATTTAGTAATGGACCATGATCACTAAATCAGAGAGGAAGACGCGGCAGTTTGGACTGCATGTGTGTCGTTCATCATATTCACTACTGTGGAGATGCACAACAGTGATCGTGTAAAACTCCAGTTCGGAATGCATCAAAATATCCCAGATCCCCCGACTGATATTGGTCAGTGGCATCTAAAAAAAGTCAACGACCAATGGAACCTTAGGGATTGGAAAGACTTTGCAAAATCTAAGTTTCATAAATGGAGGAACCGTCACCAATATGTCTTACGTGAATCGATAATGGCAACCCCGTCTATACCAACTAATACTTATATGGTTTGGTATAGATTGACTACAATTGGTTTTCTATCCGAAGATAGGTATTTACACGGCCCACGCCAGACCACTTACATACAAGAAGCTTTCACGTCTAACCAACAAAGAAACTATCAACTGCCTTGTTACTCACAACTTCCTACACAAATACAAACCCATTTTCCAAACATGTCAGACACATAACCACAATACCAATAGCGTCCCACTTACCGTGTCCAACAAAATGACTTTTATCAAGACGCTCAAACATCACACCATAGCTGACACACATAAACATCACATCACAGCCGACAAACATAACCATCACAACCACCATACAACTTTCAAACACCACTACCATTTCAATTGTTCACCAACGAAACCTTCACACCAATGTCCCCTTTCAATCGTCCAGGTCGCACACCTATGACCCCATCATCACATTTAGGGGTGGCAAACAGGCATGCAAGCCCCGTTTAGGCCCGCCCCGCAAAAGCCCGTAAAAAATGGGGCGGGCGGGACGGTCAAAATTGATTATGCGGGCCTAAAACCTAAGTCCTTCCCGCAAAAAAGTGAGGGCGAGGTGGGAAAAGCCCGCGGGCATTGCACCTTTTAAGCCTAAAAATACAAAAATTTAAGTAAATATGGATGCTCGCAAAAGCCCGCGACAAAAACGGGACGGGACGGGGCAGACACTTTAGAGGGTGAGGGCTTAAACCCTTGGTCTACCCCGCACTAAAGTGCAGGCAAAACGGGCATGCCCAACGGGTCGAGCCCGTTTTGCCACCCCTAATCACATCCAAACTACTCTGGTATGGGTCACGACCTCAGTTACGGCATGTCGTCCTTCAATACGTAAGACTTCATAGAAATTTGAGAATATCTGAGGGAGTCTAATGATGTTCCGGAGACCTCAACTCCACAAACACCCGGAGTGAATCAACAACAAGTGCAGCGAGTGAGGGTACCTAGGGATGTGGAATCGGCGGCGGTATGCCCAACCTGACCGTGGTCATTAAATTTTGTACTTTAATTATAATTAATTATTAATATATTTTTCTTTTTCATATATTATTATTTAATGAAAAATATGTATTATTAATCTCATCTATTATTTATATCATTTTATTTTAAATTATGTATTTTTTAAAGACAATTTTGTAAATACACATGGTTTACAAACCAATTGGCGATCCTTCTTAAGGGTAACACATAGTCGCCAATTGGAATGGAGACTCCATATGGTGTCTCCAAACCAATTGTCGACCCTTCATAAGGGATATACATGGTCGTCAATCCATGTGGAGACTCCTCTCTAATTTTCAAAAAAGTGAGGTTATTTGGGGAATTTATTTGAAAAAGTGGGTTATTTGGGGAATTTTTTTGAAAAAGTGGGATATATGGGTAAAAATTTCGCAATCAGAAGGAGATTAAAACCACTTGATGTCAGAACTTACTCCCGAATCGGACTAAATCAGTGGTGGTAATAAATGCCCTCATGTAGGGGTAAGAATAGGTCATGCCAACTAAGAGGAACCTAAGGCCTATGCTACTTAGGCCAAGGCCAGATCAGGCTTTTTTTAAATAGAAAATGTTCAGTTTTTTTATAAGTTTATTTAGGTAAATAAACTAGGTCGCGGATTATAGAAAAAACCTTATAAGACTATCAGGTCGACCTATTTATTAAATATTAATGAATTTATTGTTTTTATATTGTATTTTATTATTTATATTAAAATAAGAGTAAAACTTAGTTATATTTAAGAACTTATGAAAATAAGTTGAAAGAAATCATATGAATAATGTTATAAGGCGTCTTCATAAGTTCTTTCAAACAAATCATCTCACAAAATTTATACTACTAGATAAACTCAAATTAGGGATGTCAATATGTATCTGTTAGTGGGGATCCACGTGGGGATTGCCCCGTTTAGGGCCCCACAGATGGGAAATTTCAACCTGGGGTGGGGATAGGGATAAAAATTCCCCCGAAAGTACTTTGGGGATGATGAAAACATCCTCTGCCCCGCAGAGTCCCCGCCCCGCTTATTATTTTAAGGCAAAATACCCAAATTGGTCCCTTAACTCTACATCAGGGTCCAATTTGGTTCGTTAACTCTAAAAAATGACAAAACGGTCCCTTAAGTTTTTAAAAGGGTCCACGTTAGTCCCTGCCGTTAGCACCTTTAGTCAAAGTCAACCAAATTGTACACGTCGTGATGATATGTGATGAGTCATGTGCCATATGGATGCCAGGTTGGATCTGAAAACATAAAAAGGAAAGTCTTTAGTGTTATTGGGACAAAAACGAAATTCTGAAGAAAGTAGCAGTGTAGCATGGCCATGAAGCTAAAATTCCAGTCATTAATCCCTTTCGTAAACTTCTCAAACCCATTTTCATCTCCTTCTACCCCATTTTGCACATATGGCTTTTTCTCGTTCCACTCACAAAAGAAAGACCCCACCTTTGCGTATCGGTAACCCTTCCATCCAACCTAAATTGAACCATCACCAAAGCCTCTATCAACATCAAAATGCAGACTTGTCGTGTTTTCTTCAAGAGGGTAACCTCAATCAAGTTTTGCAACTCATGGGTCAAGGTGTTTTTGCTGATTATAGTGTTTACATTTCCCTCTTGAAATTATGTGAGGATTTGAAGTCACTTGAGGTAGGGAAAAAGGTTCGTGATTTTATCAGAAGATCGAAATTTGGAGGGGGAGTTAAATTGATAAATGGGTTATGTATGTTAAATGTGGTAGCTTGAAGGATGCGCGAATGGTGTTTGATAAAATGTCTGAGAGAAATATCAGTTCTTGGAATTTGATGATTATGCAAAAATATTGGAAATGTGGTAGCTTGAAGGATGCACAAATGGAATTTGATAAATTATGCATAAATATTGGAGTCATGCACAAGAACTGAAATTATGGAGAAGAATTGAAACAAAGAAATCTTGTATTTAGCTTATAATTATGTTTTTTATTTAGCATAGGACACTCATTGTATAGAATGAGAACAAAGCATTCCTTATATTTTGCTATAGAAATTATAGATTGTAGGTTATACTGTTATCAAATGATGTAGTTGGGTTATATTGATATCTTATGAAATTGGATTATAATGTAGTTAGGTTATACTGATATCTTATGAAATTGAATTTAAGTTGTGGAAATTTTTTTGTTATATTGAGAAAGTCAATTATAAAACAGTAGTTGTATTATACAAATTTGAAATTAAAGTAAACAATGTTATCACAACAGACAAACAATATCATTGATTAAATAAGTTTGATTCCACACTTTCAGCTTAATCACATTGACTCCTCCTTGGCACTTTGGCTTACAGACTTTACTCCAGGCAAAGTATTGGTTATTAGTTAACTTTTTTCTGAACAGAGGCACCCCTACGTACCTGAAGGGTAAAGAGCCTACAACAAACCTAGTGTTATCCTGAATGTGCCTCTTGCTGCTATCATCTATACCCCCACAATACAAATTAAGCTTATTGGGATTGACATACAACCCTGTGGACCTGGAAAAAGCATTATACATCTCATTGCATGTTTTGTCTAGGCATGATTGTTGAATGAAATAGATATGAAAGTTTTCCAGGATAAATGGAAAGACTCTTTCTGAAATTCCGGTTCTTACCATTTTACTCTCTGATTGATATTGATGAGCAGTCAATAGAAAAATTGGCATAAATGATTTTTTAATGCAATGTCTCTCTATTAGCCACAACCTCAATACAATCAGAGGTGGATCTACTTGTTTAGGCAGGGGTGCAACCACACTCAAACTATTTTTCAAACTTTATCTGGAAATAGAGATAAGTTATGGTTTGCCTAGTTTCAGTTTTGTTGATTTGTTGTTATACTCAAGGAGTTCCACTACTTTCATTGTTCCAGAAAAGCAATCAACAAGGGAATTGGGGTCGACAACTTGCATTATCTCAATGATGGTCTTTGGAAGGTATTGATTAAGATATGATTTCCTTTGTTATTCACTTATTTGATGTGTTATCTTTTGTTTATATAGACAACATAACTTATTATGTTTACCACTGATTTTTAATATTGTCATTATCTTAATTTATGTTCAATATTGTAGATGGAGAAATTTGATTGAAGATGTTGCAAATTGCAAGCGTTGCAATGCCAACTTAGGGATGCAGTTTCCAGAAACCCTAGAATCGCTTGAAACAATTTGGGGATGAAGAGACACAATATAAACGAAGAAGAAGACTACATATGTCATGTCAGCTGCCACATATGATTAAGTAAACGTCTGTTTGGGGTGGTTGACAGAAAGGACCAATTTGACACAATTTAAAAACTTAAGGGACCATTTTGTCACTTTTTAAAGTTAAGGGACCAAATTGGACCCTGGTGTAGAGTTAAGGGACCAATTTGAGTATTTTATCTTATTTTAATATAGTTAATTTAATATATAATTTATATTTTACATTTGTTTTTTTTTTTTTCATTTCCTTTATGTTTATTTCAAAAAAAATATTGATGTATTTATTAAGAGAGATAAATGTAGATATTAAAACCCAAAAAAAGTGGAAGCGTTTATTTTCTTCTATCAGACTCGTTTATTTTTCTTCTACCGTTAAACCTCCATTCAGCTTCATCATCCATCTTCTCTGTCGCGCCTCACCATTGTCCATCGTTTTCTATGTATCGTGTGCTACCATTATTCACATCTCTTACAATTGCATAAATAAGGTTTGATTCTCATTAATTTGTTTATGTAATTGTTTATAGAAAAAGTAATTTATTTCTCCTTAATTCTCATAAATCTGTTCATGTAATTGTTTATAGGAAAAAGTAGTTTGTTTCTCCTTAATTCTCATAAATTTGTTCATGTAATTGTTTATAGGAAAAATATATTATTTTGACTAACTTTAAGATTTCTAATTTTGTAAATTGTAAGATAATATTTTAGTTTATTTTTATGTAACTTTGTTTTAAGTAATTTGATATGTCTGATTTTATGTGTGTTATCAATTGGGCAATAAAGATATGTCGACTTTTGTTTTTAGTTGCTTTTAGCTACTTTTTAAAATAATATATTATAATGGAGTGATGCAAAAAATTTACAATTATGCCTCATGAATTTATACTTAAGTATATTATGAAGTATTTTTTAGCTTTTCAAGAATATTTATGTTGTTGAATTTTGTAGTTATTTATGCATATTGTTACTTAAAAAATGTATTATAATTTATGTTGTTGGATTTTGTTGTATTTTATAGAATTTTATAAAAAAATATAATTATTTTGTGTCTCAATAGTAATTTTAATAAAAATTGTAAATGTGAAATAGTAGTATTTTAAATAACAAAATAAATATGTGAAATACTTGTACTTTTTATTTTTATAGAAAATATGGATATTATAAAAAAAATGTTAATGAATAAATGTAGAATCCGCGGGGACCTGCGGGGAATGGGGATCCGCGGGGAACGAAGATGGGGATAGAAACTCCCCCATGACGGGGAACGAGAATGGGGATGGAGAATGAATTTGGCGATGGGGATAAAGATGTGGAAGTGTCCCTCGCCCCTGCCTTGCCCCATTTACATCCCTAACTCAGATAAGTCAATAGAAACAAACATTTAGCCTCATTATATTTTTTATTCTCTAATTTATTTAAACATTTAGTGAAATTCTTATTTATACATATTTAAATGATATAAGCTTTTTAAGTAGACTAATAGGTCAATCAGACATTCGAAAGTCAGATTCAGACCAAAACATAAGTCTTTGATAAGCTACAGACCAGACTTAGGCTTGCAAATTTTTGACATACCAGACTTAGATTTGACAAAGTCTAGCTCAGTCCAACATACTCCTACCCTAAGACACTCTTTAAGCATTCCATATTAAGAAATTATTCATTAAAAAAACCAAACAATTCAATTTTCAATGTACTGATTGCACGCATTTTTATAAAAAAATTACTACTATTTAAATCTCTTAAAAAATGCTCTGATGGCACTGGTTAGCATCTGCCAAGAAAAATCAATCAAATAGTTGAGATTTCAAAATAAAAATAAAATTTATAAAATATATAATTTTTTAAGACTCTATTTGTTATAAATAACAGTTGACTGGTAAGCTAGCTGATAGCTTATAACTTATCAGTGATGGTTGATGACTGATAGCTTATAGCTGATGGCTGATGACTTATATTTATAAGCTAATTGAAGTGTTTGTTAAAATTAGCGGTTCAATTAGTTGATAAATTAAAATGATATAAAAGATATTTAATATATAATTGTTTTATTTAAATTAAAATAAATTATAAAAGATAGAAGTGGAATTTAATTAAAATAATAAGGACAAAAATGGAAGAAAAAATAATAAGTTTTAAGTTATAAGTTAAAACGTTGTTTAAAATAGCGTCTAAAAAATAAGTTATAAGTTAGTAAAACAAGCTATAAATTTGTGATGAAAAGATCGTTACCAAACAAGTCTTTTATTGTCATATGAGTTTATAAAATATAAACTATAAACTATAAACCATAAAAAAATAAGCTCATAAATGGTCGTGCCAAACAGAACCTAAATATGCATTTTTTGTTTAAATATATCATTTTTTTAGGGTTAAATATGTTTTTAGTCCCTATAAATATCTCAATTTTCATTTTTAGTCCCTATTAACAAAATATATTTTTTAATCCATACAAAATTGTTATGTACGTAGTTTTAGTATCACCTGTTAAACCAATGTGTACTTTTAAATGATTATTATGCAAACATCTTTAGAATGTTATAAAAAGTTTCTCGGAAAAAAAAGAACTCAAAATTTGATTTCTAAGTCGAGGTTTTCATTATTTTTATCATTGTATTTTAAAATTTAAAAAATTCATATTTAATTCTTCTAATTTTAAAAAATTCAAAAATTTAGTAAAATATATTTTATAGAATTCTAAACATGGATGAAAAAAATTATTCAAAAATTTAAAAGTTTAAGGATAATTAAACATTTTTCAAAATTTTACAAAACAGTAGGAACTAAAATTGCATGCATACAAAATTTGTAGGGACTAAAATATATTATTTTTTTAATAGGGACTAAAAATGAAAATTGATATATTTATAGGGACCAAAAACATATTTAACCCTTTTTTTATTTGGTTAATATTCTTTTTTTCCTTGTCATAGAACGAATTGAAAAAAACATTAATCATAAAAAAAATCTCTCTTTGTCTATTTGAATTATTCTTTTTGTCTTTGATTTGATCACTATAATTTGTGATGTGGTATGAATAATGTGACATTGTAGTAATGTTTTAAAATTCGGACCGGTCGTCGGTTCGGTCAAGCTATTGGATCACTGAATTATTGGTCAGATCAATAGATCATTAGTCAGACCACATGATTTCTAATTCAATTTAAATAAACTATAAAAATATTCACGAAATAAAATTCTTCACGTAAATTTCAAAATTATAAAATATATGAACAAAAATCTATGAGTTTATTCTTGCAAATAAGTTGAATAAACATTTTAAATAAAATTCTAATTTCTAAATATAACAATTTATTGATATTTATAAATTAAAAAAATAAGAAAAATAATTGTATGGTATAAGCTAATAAATTAATATAAAACACAAACAAATATTATATTCTATATAAATAATTAAAAATAAAAGTTATATTAGAAAATAAAAATTAATAAATAAAAAATTATTAAAAATAATGTGACTTTTATTTAAAATTAATAATGAGATTTATAAATAAAAAATTTAATAAAAATAATGTGATTTTACTTATGAAAATTTAATTCCATCTTTTTTCTATAACATAAATTATTTTTCATACTAAAAATAATATAAAAATATAATTTCATTTTTCTTTTGTATCATGATTTGTTGTTCAAAATTTTTGTTAATTTATAAATATAATTTCATTTTTGTTTTATAACATTATTATAAATTAGCTAAAATATCGTTTTTTTTTCAAAACCTATAATAATAAAATAGGATTTTAAAACAAGGACACCAAAACCTAACATAAATAAAAATAGGAGGATCAAAATTTTAATTAAATTAAAAAAATAAACATAAAAAAATCAACTCGCCGGATCATAAAATTCATTGGTTCACTGGTTTGACCAGTGAATTGGCCAGGTCACACTGGTTTTCACCGGGTCAACTGTAATTATGGTCTGATGACCTTATGAAATCGTCCTCCCGTTCGATTCACGGTCTAACAGGTCCGACCAGCCATAACGGTCCGGGTTTTAAAACATTGTGTTGTAGGGTCAGAGAGCATGGCACTTATTAATTTATATTTTTTTCATTTATATTGTATTTTTAGATCAATAAAATATAAAATTAAATCATAATGAAAAATTTATATAAATAATTATGAGTGTTAATCATCGACTTCTCATCCAAATTGTCGCGTATCTATCAATACACAGTGAAGTTTCTACATTTTCTCAAGGTACTTCGTATTTCTTCTATCATTTTCTTATACATTTGTATTACTAATTGCGTATTGTACATTTCCATTTCATGTCACTCATAAAAAAGAAGTTTTTTTATCAAACCACTTATGTTAAGTTTTAGGTATGGTTTGTTCAATGTTATTCTTCACCATGGTGGAGAGTTTGTTCGTGATAATTTTAGTTTATACAAAGGAGGTGGTGAAACAATCGTTAGTTGGTAAGATTCACATAAATGGACATATTTTGAATTAGGTATGGAGTTTAACACGCTAGTTAAATTTACATATGCTATTAGAGATTGATCAGTTTTGATTGTGATGCTTACTTTGGTTCCTTTTGAAGATCTTGTATATAGAACTTTTGAGTGGAAAAACTAAATAACATGTATTGATTGTGATGCCCAAATATTGTTATTGCATTGGAAGCATATATTTTCCATAATGGAAACTTAATGAAAAATTATTATTATTAATTTATGTGTTGATTACACAAACATAAACTACTTAAATAGTCAAAAAAAACAACTCATATAAGAATCTAGAATAAAGGAGGACCAACTCAACTAAAAAGTTAAAAACTAGGAAAACATAAATACATTATAGTTTGACACATATTATTGAAAAAGTTTGAATTGAGTGATAAATTTAAGAGTATAAACACTTTATTGAGTGGAAGATTCCTATTATTTTGTTATTTTTGTCACTTGCTTTATTTGCATTATAACAAGATCTAGTGCTAAGGTTATGACGAGAAAGAAACAAGGTAAGAAAAGAGAGATAGAGTAACATATAGAAGATTTAAAGATTATGGTGAAGAAGAAACGAGGTATGAAAGAATAGATACAAAAAAAGACTTGTAAATTTAGAGATGGTTGATAAGAGACATGCAATAAAGGGAAAAATTATAGAAAACAGGAATGTTATAAAGAAAAGAATATAATAAATATGTCATATGAGAATTACATTAAAGATTTTGTATTGAACCCGAAGAATGTAAAATATCTTAATGAAAATAGGTATACAAAAGTAGCAAAAAAATAGAGAAGTTAGCTTTGAGAGAAAAGAAAATAGAATGATGGAAGGGATTTAAGAGACAAAGAGATGGAAAATGAGATAATTCTTAAAAAAAATACAATTTATATCTTATTTTCTCACCCTAAATATTTGTTTATCTTTGATAATTCTCTTAAGCAAGAGGTTAAAGAAGTGCCTAGAAAGAAGAAGTTCCTATAATATATTGATGTTGAATAAAAAACATAAATGTGAACCAATTTGAAAATTTCCTTAAATAAAGAAGAGTTAGTGCTTTAAGGTGATTGATTAATGGTTCCTCAAAAGTGTGTTTGCAAATAAATGATTGGTTTGAACTTTATTTAACAAAATTATTTACATCTCGTTCTTATATACATCTTGTGGTTATACAATCTAAAAATGTACATTATACAAAAACCCCAAAATGAATAATTCTAATAACTAGAAGTTGGGTGGTTTGTCAAAATCAATTTGTTAACGATAGACATGATAATAGCACATAGATTTTGCACATAACGGTTGGTATCCTTTAAAGGCTTCCTAATTGAGTTTTTGAACTTGTTATCACATGTCTCAGCTTGTATACCGGCTACATAAGCTCTATGTTTAACAATCTTATAATCATGTTTGTTAAGAGCATTTAGAGCCTCTTGTAGATGTACATTAACTATCATGTTGTATGAAGCAAGACAATCTTTCACAGCCTCTTTTTCCATTGGGCAAGTGGTTTGCATATAGCCCTTTTTAATATGATCAAGAGTTATGCTAGCATTGGAATTGACAATCTTAAGTGCTAAACTAGCAAATCCAACAATGTCTTCTTTAGATCTATGATTAATTGATGATCTTAAAGTCATTGTGCAAAGGTGATAATGAGGTGATTGGCGACATACTTGTTCTAGCAAACTAGTGTGTGAGAGAGTGGATTCGATTCGTGGAATCGATATGATCAATATCAACAATTGAAGAAAAATTATTGTTGCATAACTTGTTTGCTTCATTTTCTTCGTATCTTTGTTTTTAAGAAAATGAACAGGTAATTATATTCATTTGATACTTCTATAATAAGTATTATATGATGGAATGATACCATTGATTTTTTGTACCGTTTTCCTCTGTGCTCGCTAATGGGGTGAAGTTTGTGTGGTAAAAAATGGTTATAAGTTTTTATTTAGCTATGTATTTTTATAGATTATTCTAGCACAAGTTATTATTTCATTGGTTGGACTTCCTCGTTCATAATTTTATAAATAATTAGATGTTGTGGTTGCAAATTATATAAATTAGACGTCGTGATTGCAATTTACATGATATATGATCCACGTGGAGCTTCTAGTCACCATGCTTGAAAGGAATAAAATGTTCCAATAATTATCTAAAACAAAATTAAAACGACAATTATTATTGATGATGATGGTTATTCGTTTTACTGTCGTCCAAATTTTAATTTGTTTATCAAAAAAAAATTAAGATGGATAATATGAGAGTTGTCCCTTATAGTTCATTTCTTTTGATAAGTATTAAGGACACATCAATATTGAATATTGAAATAAAACCAATTCCAGCAAATATTATTTAATCATGTGAATTAGTCTCTTGATCGAGCTACATTTGAGTTAGCGAATGATGTTGACTCTTCTAGAAAAAAAATGTACATTTTAATAAAACAAAATAATATGATAACTCTCTCTCTCTCTCTCTCTCTCTATCAATCTATCTATCTATCTCTCTCTCTCTCTATCTATCTATCTCTATATATATATATAAAAGTTCATAAATTTTATTCATTTTTTAAATGAATAGTGTATTAAATTTCAAGATGATGATAATATTGAAGATATTGTTACGAACAATAAATATATTTATACTTTATGTTTTTGATTTTATTTCAGGCAAACAAAATATATTAAAAGGAAAAAAAATCTAACTTATTTTGAGTTCCCAACTTCAATTGTTTAATTAACCAAAGAGAAAAAATAATAATCAATAAAAATAAGGGTTTTTTTATTGGATGACTTACTTATACTTTAGCATTAATGAGTGAATTATATTAGATGCAAATATTATCAACAATGTAAAGAGTTTGTTCTAGCTTTGAAAACCATGTTGAAGTATTTGGTGTTGAAAATACTCGAAGTTGTTTTAAAGTTGTAATGTTTCATGAATCCACTGAGTTGTTTTCAAAGCTTTATTATTAATGAAGTTTATGTTATTCGGTCTTAAGTTGAAAATGTGATATCCCATGTTTGTTGAGGAATTTTTATACTCCGATTTCGTTAATAATTATCGAGTAGAATTGGGGTGTTACACCGATCGCATTGCACAATGTAAGCATGAACATCACGCCAAATGGTGGGCCATAAAATCCCAGCTTGAAGAACCTTAACATGTATTTTAGACATGCTTGGATGTCCCTTGTAAGTTGCAGAGTGACAATGTTCTATGATTTTTCTTACCTCCTCTTCTGGAACACAACGACGGAAGAGACCGTCTGTACCTATTTTGAAAAGAAGTGGCTCGTCCCAATAAAAATTTCTTACATCATTAAAAAACTTATTTTTCTGTTGATAGTTAAGGTCAAGAGGTATGATATCAGCGACAAGATAATTAACGAAGTCAATGTACCAAGGTACATCACTTACTGCTAAAGATTTCTCAGAGTTCTTATGAAGGTCTAGGTTGTTTTCTTCAATGATTTCTATCTTGGCTATTAATCTATCATATGCAAAGTCATCATTTATGGGTACTAAATATGGTTTCAGATACTCAAGCCTAGAAAGGTAATCAACGACTACATTTTGTGTGCCTTTCTTGCCTTGAATGTCTAAATCAAATTCTTGCAGTAAAAGTACCCATCGAAGTAACATAGGTTTTGCATCTTTTTTTACTTAAAAGGTATCAAATAACTGTGTGGTCTGTGTACACTATAATTTTGGCCCCCACCAGACATGATCGAAATTTGTCTATAGCAAAAACTACAACTAGGATTTTTTTCCAATCATTACATAGTTAAGCTGAGCAACATCTAAGGTTCTACTGACATAGTAAATCACATGTAATTTCTTATCCTTTCTTTGACCTAAAACAACTCCTACAACATAATCGCTAGCATCACACATAATTTCGAAAGGTCCGGTCCAATCTGAGGGTTGCATAATAGGTGTTGAGATTAACGCTTGTTTTAAAAGGTTAAATGCTTCATTAAATTTTTCATCGAAAATAAACTCAACGTCCTTCATTAGAAGTCCAGTTAAAGGTTTGGTAATTTTAGAGAAATCCTTGATAAAACATCGGTAGAAACCAGCGTGTCCAAGAAAACTTTGGATTTCCCTAATGGTATTAGGTGGATTTAGGTTTTCTATAACTTATATTTTTGATTTCGAATTCAATACCCCTTTCAGAAACTATATGTCCTAAAACTATACCTTCGGTAACCATCAGGTGACATTTCTCCTAGTTTAACACTCGGTTTACTTCTACGCATCTTTGCAAGATTTTCTCAAGGTTAGCGAGACGAATTTTAAAATTAAATATACATACCGAGAAATAATCCATGAATACTTCCATGATTCCATCAAGGTAATAAGCGAAGATTGACATCATGCAACATTAGAAAGTAGTTGGGGCATTACAGAGTCCGAATGGAATTCGTCATAGGCAAAGGTTCCATAAGGGCATGTGAAGATTGTTTTCTCTTGATCTTCTGGGTGAATAGGAATTTGGAAAAATCTCGAATATCCATCTAGATAACAAAAATAGGAGTGTCTAGCTAGAAGTTCCAACATTTGGTCTATAAATGGTAAAGAGAAATGATCATTCCTAGTTGCTTTGTTTAATTTTCTATAATCTATGCACATATGCCACCCTCCTTCTATATGTTTTGCTACATGTTCATCTTTCTCGTTTTGCACAATCGTGATGCCTCCCTTTTTAGGTACTACATGTACATGGCTCACTCATGTACTATATGAGATTTGATAAATTATACCTGCCTCCAGTAACTTAAGAACTTATTTCTTAACAACATCACTCATTATAGGGTTTACTCTTCTCTGATGTTCTCTAAAGGGTTTCGAATCTCCCTCGAGTGAAATCCTGTGTATACACACAGATGGACTTATACCTTTTAGATCAGAGATATTGTATCCTAAGTGTTCTGGACTAGGCCTCCAGAGACTACATTGGGTCGTGGCCCAATACGTAGAGCAGATGCCCATCCACTCAGGCAAACATATTATGCGGTCGATCAGACTCCTCATAGGTCGAACATATGCTTGACATGTCGGGCAAATGACAAATCCACTACCCCACTTGCCACGTCACCTAACTACCCCCTATTATCTCCTGAAAGATAGGGGCAGTTGGACCAAGGACAAAACTACTTGCTAGGTCTACACGCTCCTTACGCGTACCTTGGCAGTTCTTCCTTGGGCCTCGCTAATCCATCCCAAGAAAGGACCTTGGCCCAGCGCTGGGGGCTCACTATAAATAATATTTTTCACTAAAGGGTCAGATATTCTGAAACACTTCTTACTTACCATTTCTCTGTACCTCTTACTTACTTTGGCATCAGAGTGCCTTACAGGTACAGCCCTTTTCCATTCCAACCATATTTGCTGTCGCGTTCAACTACTGGAAGGCCCTTCTGATCAGGTAAGATCACTAAGGCTGGGGGATATTTTCGCAAAACATCTAAGAGATGGTTTGTTTCTTGTCGGCTATGGGTGGCACTTACTATAACTGAACGTTCCATTTCCTCGTCTAGAAACTCATATCTTAGATTCTTGGGTAGTTCTTTAAGTTCTAAAGTCGATTTCTTGGGGCATGACATATGATCTGGGTTAAGGGATAAACATTCGTAAAGGTTATCATCAATGTAGGTTTCCTTAAATTCATCATCCTCTATTATGAGGGTTGAAGGTAGCTTGATTATATATGTAGGTTCTTCTTGATCTAATTCCCTAATGCATTTATCAATGATGTCTATGGCATAACATGCATCTCCAATCACTTGTGCCATAAGGAATTTTGAAAGAATAAACTCTATTTTTTCATCTCTTACTTCAAAAGTAAACTTTCCTCTTTTGACATCTATTATGGCTCATGCGAATGATAAGAATGGCCTATCTAGCAGATTTAGGATGTCGTCATCTTCTTTAATGTCCATGACAACAAAATACGTAGGGATAAACAACTGACCATTCCTGATTGAGACATCTTCTAATATGCCTATTGAATATTTGACAGATCTATCAGCTAGTTGAAGGGACATCTTAGTAGGTTGCAATTCTCTTAATTTTAACCTCTCACACACTGCTAAAAGCTTACACTAGCTCCTAAGTTTAGAAAATTTTTATCGATGACATGACTCCCCAAAATACAAGGTATGGAGAAATTTCCAGGATCTTTGTATTTTGTGGCAAGTTTATTCTCGGAAATGAAATTGCATTCCAAGGGTTTTGGATCGTCAAGTCTACGTTTGTTGGTAAGGATGTCTTTGAGGAATTTTGCATAAGATGGTATTTGGGTGATGGCTTTAGTGAAAGGAATTTCCACATGAAGTTTCTCTATGACTTTGATGAATGTCTGAAATTGGTCATTGATTTTGGTTTGTTTGAGTCTTAGTGGATATGGTATCGGTGGTTTGTATGGCGGGGGTGGTAAACTACTAGTGCTACGAGCTTTTCGCATTGACCAGTTAGTTCAAGCCTTATTCTAGACGGTGTAACAACAAGGTACACAATTTGACGTAATTGATCCCCGACAACGGCGCCAAAAATTTGATGCGGTGTTTTCGCAAGTATACGAATCGTGTCAGAGTAATATAAAAAGATTATCGATCCCACAGAGACCAAACGTCAATCTATCATTATCTATTGTTACGATGCTTATCTAAGGCAAATAAAAAACGAGAGTAAATAGTACACAATGAAAGTAAAGTACGAAGATGTAAATTCAAATAAAATAATAATCTTGAATGTAATTCACGCAATTTAATAATACTTCAAATGCTTGTAAATAGAACTACTTATGGACAATGTTTTCTACTTATGAAAATAACTAATTTAACGGGAATTGTCGCTTTCACGTATTCAGAACCGAGTTTATCCCATAAGCAAACCCTCTTATTGTCACTTATAAAAAGGTGTGTATTGCATTAAAGTAATAAACATATTTTTAAGAAATTTAGTTTCTTTACTCAATTGAAAATTATTTTGACTTGGAACTTTTAATCAATAAAGGTTCATGCAAACCGGACTCTATACCCATAAACGCGTCCAAAAATCGCTTTAAAATCGTTTTTCTATAATATTAAAAACTCCTACTTAACTGGACAAAGCGTTGCTGCTTCCTTTGAACAGTTAAGACTAACCAAGTTTAACTAAAGGTTGGATGACTTTTGATCTTACCCAACAAAAATAAAGTACAGTAAACTTGTGTTAAAAATTAAAATAGCCCTTAAGCATCTCTATAAACACATTCTGTGAAATATTATTTTACCATGATCCTTACATTATAACCTTTAAAATTTATCTAGACATGAAAATGTAAATGAACATATTAAAATGAATCATGTTAAATGTAAAGTAAAGCGAGAGCGAGAAATAAATAATTTAAAGCGTGTGCGAGAAATAAATAATTTAAAGCGAGTGCGGAAAATAAACAATTTAAAGCGAGTGTGGAAAATTTAAATAAAGTAAAACGGGTGCAAGAAGTAAATAAAATAAAACATAAATTCAATAAAATAGAAACCTGCTCCAAATCGGAGACTTTGAATCAGGTACAACTTTAAGTAAACGCAACTGGAAATGAAAATGGTGGCAGGATTAACTTCTACCAACGTGCTCCAAACTCGATAACAGATTCGATCGACAGTGTGATAACTCTTTGATGTGAAGGGTTTATCACTTACAAAACTGAATAATATAATGCCTAAGTTGCAACTAAGTTTGGATGAAGAGAAATGAACAATGGGCACTCTATTTATAGCCAAGGGAAATGGAGAGGAAAGACTGTAATGCCCCCAACTTCTTTTGGGAGGGAAAACGAAATACACATGTGGTGCCCGCCACCCTCTCATGGCGTCCACCATGTGAACTAGAGGAGGAATGTAGTGGAGATCATGACAGTTATCATCAGTTTGAAATCATCCTTCTTATGGCATACCCTATGGTGACCGCCATTGTGGATGTCATGTGAACATTTTACTCAAAAAGTGGTTTTTCTGCTCATTTTTCTTCAATTCTAAACGAAGAGCCCTGGATGGACTAAAACCCTGAAAAACAAAACAAAAACAAGCATAACAAAAGGAAACAATGATACAAATCCTAATAAACATGTGCAATCCGAGTCAAATATGCAATGTGATTTAGTGTTATCATTGTTCGACTACATGGGGGCACAAATTATTGTCCCGAATTAATTGTGTTTTCTTCAATGATTATTCCCCCGTTTTGAATTGGCCTAATCTCCCGGGGTTGTACATTTGGTCGAACTTGCGCATGAGGGGCACAAAATCAATCAGCAATTCGAGACATTTGAGTCGCCATTTGTTGGTAACTATGATTTTGTTACCTGACTATTGTTCCAGTTTCCTACTTCCATCCGACAAATTCAGAAAATGTCCTTAAACAATGACAAGTACATCAACCTCTCGCTCAACTCACTTTGCTCGCTCAATGGATAAGGTTATCTCTCAATCAACATGCAAAATAAATTATACTTAGCTTGATCATGTTCCAATATAATTCATCATATAAATCATAACACACACATTAGAGGTCTTTTCGGGTTGTAATTTGACTTGTGTTTGGGGAGTATATTTTTAGGAGAGTAGATTTAAACCTTTGGAGTTTGGTGCCTAGCTCTCTTTCTATTCTCATACCCCTTTGTTCCTTCTTTTCAATACTAGATATTTGATCCATATTTTTAATTTTTCTCTTTTGTTTCTTTAAGAAATGTCTTTTCCACTTTTTATTTTCTCAAAATTTTAATTTTTTTTACCAATTATCTTTAGTACCCCAACCCTAAAATTAGAACTTTGCTCACTTCCAAGAGCAACCTCAAACTTAATCTTTTTCATACAACTTAAGAACTAAAATTCTACCTAACTCCAAATAGAGGGTAGAAAGAAAGAATATTTCAAGTCATATGGCTAAGAATTTGTAAGCTATGTCATTGAAAGAAAGGTCAAGCTCAAAGTGGTTAGCAAATGAGTATTCTTATTACTACATGGTGGTTACAAAGGCTCAAAGTTACAAACAAAGAACTGCCTCCGTGTGTATCAATCAAACTATATAAATTTAATCAGAAATAGATCAAACCCAAATAAAATAATAATGCATGGATGCACTCAAAAGAAATAAAAGTGAACACTAGAATTTAGTTAGGTTTAAACCTTACTAAATGAGGTATCTGAAGGTTGAGTACAAGCCCTTGGATTCGTTTATCTTCCTTTGCCTTCAAGTTGTTAGTTATTTTCAAGAATACCAAGTTTCTCTTTCTTTTCTTGGATCATTTGTTCAATTCTACAGTTAGAACTTGTAAATCGGAAAAAAAGAAAAGAAAAAGGAAACAACTACAAACTTGTTTACTAAGAACAATTTTGGATAGTACGATCGAAGGGGAAAAACACTTGCAGTACTATTGCTTTTCTCTAGGTACATTATTGAAAAATAAAAATACACATAAAGTCTTATAGAAATTTTAAATAAACTACATGTCTTTTTACATATTATCATTGCGGAAAAAATCATGCATGTTGTTCATAATGTTATTGAAGTCGTTGTTCTGTCCAGTCCATTCGGCACACATGTAGTCTCTTTTCCATGCTTGTTCTTGATCTTGGTTGATGAAATAATTCTCCATCTCTTTAGTTAACGCAAAGCAGGATCTTAAGATTTGAACCGACATATGGTATTCTTGTTAATTGTAGAAGTCTCTGAATACCAGAGCAAATCCGGGAGGGCCAATATACAAAGTGGAAGAAACTTCTTCAATCCACCTTGTAACCTCCACATCATGAACTTTCATTCTTCTTTGAAATTATAAAGTCATGTGACCTTGCATTTATTGTGGTCGATTTTACATTGGTGGCTGGTTGAATTCTTCACCATTTCCAACTTGGTTGTCATATTGATCACAATGAGCAACGTCTCCTTGATGCATGTTTTCAAACCTCCTAATAGCCGAAGTGTTGAGAGGTTCCATCAAAATGATAGTCTCATCCTCGGAGTACTCGAGTACACCTGATCTCCTGCACAATTCATTTATAACATAAAATGCCCACAAATTCGTTCTATAGTGTTAGCCATATATTTGATATTTTAAGCAATTAAGCGTCCTAAGTCAATCAGTTCCCCCATCAAAAGAGCTAACAAACCTAACCACCGCTTCATAATGAATAATGATTGATTAGATGCAACTTCTAAGGGTTGTACAAAAATAAGATGCCCATGCCCTAGGAATTTAGCGGAAGTCGGCAGTTTTGTGTTGCAACATTAAGCCACGCACCACCGTCCACTCCAAGTCTTAAAAAAAATTCAACTATTTGATGGCCTAATTCTTCATTCATAACCTTATATTCTTGCATATAGTTCCTAAAGGAACATGCAGGTGGGGATTGTAAATTAAAAAGATAATTAATAGAAGTAAGAGTATAGTATATATACTTACCTCACACACAAGAGTTGTTAATGCCTATTGTGCAAAAAGCAAAGTTGGCGTAGAACTCTAACCTTATAGTTTTGTTGGTTTAACGAATTAAATTATTAAAGCTTACCCATCGCCTTTGTTGAAACACCTCAATCAGCTCCTTAAAACCTTACAAGTATTCACATGCGAAGGCCCTTTCTCTTACAATATAGTAGTCCAACATCTTAATATACTTCTCAACACGAGCCTCAAATAAAAACTTATGACTGGGGTAAGTTGGGGCAACCCTTGAAGATGATTTGCTTATAACTCGTGCTCTTTTTGGAGCCATGATACATATAACAAACAACATAGAAACAACACACATAGAGGAAAAAGAAAATAATTTTGCCTAAATTGCTCAGATAAAAATATAAAAATTGCCTAAACACACACACTCTCTCACTCCCCATATTAAATGAATTTTGGCTAAATACCCAAATTGGTCCCTTAACTCCATCACTGGGTCCAATATGGTCCCTTATCTCTAAAGAGTGACAAAAAGGTCCTTTAATTTGTTAAATTGTACCACGTTTGTACTTCCGTCACCAACCCGTTAGTCAAAGTCAAGTTATCATACACATGTGGAGCTTAGCTTGGGTGACTCATCTGCCATGTAGGATGTGTTTGCCTAAAGTGTATACCAAGTAGTTTCATAACCAGTTGTACGAAACTTGGTGAAAATAAAAAGGAACCCTAGCGCAACACCATTGAAGCTTGAAGCATCATAACCAGCTACCATTGAAGCTTGAAGCATCATATCCACTTCTGAAGCATAATCCACCAGGTATTCGATTTTACAATTTGAAATGTTATTCGATTGCAGTTACTTTAATGATTTAGGGTTTGCATGTTTTAGGGTTTTTCGGAAAAGTTACTGATTTAGGGTTATTTGATTTCGATTAGGAATTTGTGTCAGTAGAGATGAGTGAGTACCTGAATCTTACAATTCACCACAGTGGTGCATTTGTGGATGATAAGCTAAGTGTATACGAAGGGGGAGAGATTGCAGAATTGAAAATAGATGTTGATAGATGGAGCTATTTTGAACTGCTAGGTTGTTTTAAGGATTTAGGTTACACCTGTATTGGGAAAATTTACTATAAGGATCCACAATTTGGGATGAGCACCTTGGTTGATGACAAAGGAGCCATAAAGATTGCTGATTTGTTTAGGGTTGACATATACATCACACACATATTGTCACAACCTAATTTCTATGATGGTCCAATTGATGAAGTAGAAGCAGATGTGATGGAAGAGGATGACACTGAAGGAATTCTTGCTGCAATGCTTGAGGAAGTTAATGCTGAGGTGAACAATACTGAGCCCTTGAATGAGACAACTCCAAGGATGGAAGAGGAAGTTTTGAATCAAAATGAAGGGAATAATATTGATCATATGAATAATTCTGATCCTGTGAATCTGAATGCTGAGGTGAATAATTTTGATCCTGTGAATCCGAATGCTGAGAATGAAGGGGATAATACTGATGTTAGTGAGGATGATAGTGATGATGAAAACTTCAATTATGACAATGAAATGGAAGTTGGTTTTGATGATGAATCAGATGAGTTTGATGATGAGGAGGGTGATGTGATGGAATCTGTGAATGATCAAGAGGGGAAGATGAATAAGGGTAAAGAAAGGTGTGAAGATAAAGTTAGTGATAATGAAAGTGATGATTTACAAAGTGGGTGTGAAAGTGATGATACTAGTGATGTTGCTAAGAAAAAGTACTCTATTTCTAAATTACAGAAAGACATGTCGAAATTCAAATGGGAGGTTGGGATGTATTTCACAACCAAGGCTGATTTCAAAGAAGCTATAACATCATATGATGTGCAATCTGGCAGGGGTCTTAGGTACATTAATAATGACAAGGTAAGGGTGAGGGTTAGATGCAAGGAAGGATGTGATTGGGAAGCCTACTGTGAAAAGTTACCTAATGAGGATTCTTGGCAACTAAGGAAGATCATAGACAACCATAGTTGTAGTAGAGAATACAATGTAAAGCTGATGAGTACAAAATGGTTAAGTAAGAGGCTACATAATTCACTGAAATCCAATCCAAGATTGAAGCTTAGGGACATAAAGGAAAAGGCACAAAAAAATGGAATGTAGGTGTTAGCAAGCAAAAGGCTATAAGAGCAAGATTTGCTGCTAGAGACATGGTAGATGGTTCTTTTCTTGGGGACTATACAAGGATCTATGACTATTGCCATGAACTTTTGAGATCTAACCCAGGTTCTACTGTGAAAGTCAATGTGCATCCTGTACTAGAGGGTTCTGCAGATCAGAGACCATATTTTAAGAGGCTGTACATTTGCTTGGCTGCTTGTAAGGAGAGTTTTAAATTATGTAGACATTTCATTGGGCTAGATGGTTGTTTTTTGAAAGGGTTGTGTGGAGGGCAAATCTTGGCAGCAATTGGTAGAGATCCAAATGATCAAATGCTACCAATAGCATTTGCTGTGGTTGAAAGTGAAAATAAAAATAGCTGGACTTGGTTCTTGGAGCTTCTTATTGATGATCTAGGTGGGAGAGAAAAGTGTCTCACATACACCTATATATCTGATCAACAAAAGGTAAATATGGTCTAAGTTATATTTTCTAAGTTATGTTCACTTATAGGTACTTATGTTATTTGTACTAACTTATGTTATTTTTGTTGCACTAAGGGTTTATTACCTGCCATGGATGAGTTGCTACCTGGAGTTAAGCAAAGATTTTGTGTCAGACATCTTTATAATAATTTCAGAAAAAGATATCCAAGCAAGAAACTCAAGGAAAATAACTGGAAAGCTGCAAAGTCCACATATTACCAAGCTTGGGAAAGAGAGATGAAAAGGATGAAGGATATCAATATGGAAGCATACAAGCACATGATCAGCACTCCACCAAGACATTGGAGCAGATCATATTTCAAGACTCATAACAAATGTGATGCAATCCTCAACAATATGTCTGAGGCATTCAATAGTGTTATTCTGGATTCAATAGCTAAACCACTAATTACTATGGTGGAAGAAATAAGGATATATATGATGGAGAGATGGACAACAAATAGGATGAGGTATCAGAATCT
Source organism: Lathyrus aphaca (assembly GCA_963966055.1). Lineage (NCBI taxonomy): Eukaryota > Viridiplantae > Streptophyta > Magnoliopsida > Fabales > Fabaceae > Lathyrus > Lathyrus aphaca. The sequence goes on from OZ014522.1 coordinate 543,381,708, forward strand.
GGCTGATGGGGAAATCCTACTAAACATAAGAAAGAAAGTTGAAAAAACAAGCTCTTACACCAACCTTTGGATTGTCAGGTATATGAATTGTTTTGTGCTTATAGTAGATTAATGAAGGAATTCAATTCTGTTTTGTTGCTTATAGTAGATTATTAGTAATTGGTATATGAATTCAATTATGTTTTGTGCTTATAGTAGATTAATGAAGGAATTCAATTCTGTTTGGTTGCTTATATGAATTGGTATATGGATTCAATTATGTTTTGTACTTATAGTGGATTATTAGTGAATTCAATTCTGTTTTGTGCTTATAGGATGGCTTATGAACATATTTTTGAGGTGAGGCATCTAGAAAACCAAGCAGACAAATTCACTATAGACCTTAAGTAGCAAAGTTGTTCATGTAGAAGATGGGAGCTGACAGGGCTACATTGTGTGCATGCCTTGTCAGCTATGAAGAGTAGAAACTACAACATTGCTGACTACATTCCAGAATATTATAGAAAAGAGAGATACATGGAGGTCTATGAATTTGTGATTTTTCCAGTTAATGGTTCTAATTTGTGGGCCAGAACTGAATATCCAGATGTGCAGCCTCCTAAGTATAGGAAGATGCCTGGAAGGCCAAAGAAAAGAAGAAATTTAGAGCAAGGTGAGATTGATGGTTCAGACAAAAAGATGAGAAAGACTGGGTTTAATGTTAGGTGTAGCAGGTGCAAAAAGGCAGGTCATAATAAACTGACCTACAAGGACCACACCAGTCAGCAGGTATCAGAAGGCCAACCATCTGAAGCATTTGTTCAGCAACCATCATAATCTCAGCATGCTTCACATCCTCATCATGTTGCACAATCTCAGTAGCCATCACAGTCTCAACAAGCATCACAGTCTCAGCAACCATCACAGTCTCAGCAGCCATCACAGTCTCAGCAGCCATCACAAGTTCAACCTCAGCATAATTCAAGGAAAACCAAGCAATATCAAGGAAGGCCAAACAAGCTATCTGTCAAAAGGCCAACTAAGCCTTTCATGCCCCCAGGCCCAACCACCAGGATGAGTGCAGCCAAGACTGTTGTAGGCCCAACAACAAGGAGAAGTACACCAACAAAGAGATCAACGAAGACTTGGAAACTTTAGGAAGATGCATTTTGTGTGGACTGCTGTATTTTGTTTAGTTGTATTAGACCATGTCAATGTTAAGACAATTATGTCAATGTTATATGTTTTGTCAATGCAAGAATTCTGTTGTTATATTAGACTATGGTACTGCTAACATTATGGTTTTGTCAATGTAAGAATTCTGTTTTGTCAATTATGATAAGCAATTATGTCAATTATGTTTGGTTCTGTCAATGTAACAATTCTATTTTGTCAATTCTGATAAGCAATTATTTCAATTATGTTTAGCAATTATGTCAATTATGTTTAGCTGATAACAAATGCTAACATTATGGTACTGTCAACATAACAATAGCAACTACCATTGATCACAAATAATCCATTACAAATGTCTAATTGGTACTGTCAACTACATTGACAACATCCTAAAGCATTATAAAAACAGTGAGAACAAATTGATTCAACAACATCCTAAAGCATTCTAAAAACAACTACAACAAGGCCTATGAACAAAATCAATTTCCAAAATTTTATCAACTTCATGAGCTTCTTCATGTCATTTTCCATTTTGCTTATTTGTTTCCCATATTCTTCAATAGTCATTTGAGCCTTTGCCACTGACTTTGAGAGCTTCTTAATTCCATCCATCAAATATTGCTGCTTCTCATCTCCAACCTCTTCAAAATACCATCCAAAGTACCCACAACCAACATTGCTTGATCCCTACAAAATACCATCTTCAACATCAACCATTTTAAAACACAAATACAGCTACAGATTTTAAACAAACATACATATGACATAACTTAAAATTAGGACATCCCTAAAAATGTTTCCCATAGTTCTTGAATGTTGTGGCCATACGAAGAACAGCTAAATTCCCACAGTGACATATAGGTTTTCAAGTTGTGCTTGTGTTGACATTCAATCCTTTCTTCGAAGAACACCCACCATAACCGTGTTTTGCTTTCATCACTGGCGTTGGCGTCGACCCACTGGATTTCATCTTCGTGACTCTATGATTTTACTATTTCTTGAATCAATTTAGGGATGGATGAAGAGAAATTTTCGCAGAACCCTAGAAAATCATGAAACTATTTGGGGATGAAGAATCTCAGTTTAAAGGAGGAAGATGAAGCCATGTCAGCAGCCACGTATAGAAAAGTTAACGTCTGTTTGGGGTGGTGGACGGAAAGAATCTATTTGGTACAATTTAACAAATTAAAGGACCCTTTTGTCACTTTTTAGAGATAAGAGACCATATTGGACTCAGTGATGAAGTTAAAGGACTATTTTGAGTATTTTGCCATGAATTTTACTCAGGATTTATATTAATATAAGTTACTATAAGTTGATTTCATAAAAATGAATTTTTGGACGGTACAACTATTCAAAGAGGATTCCGAAGATAAATCTCTGAAATAAATCTCAAAACCAATGTTAAAATAAAATTAATTTTTATATGAAAAAAATATCTCATATAAAAGATGTTAATTTTCCATATATTATTTTTTTGAATAAAAGTCAATAAAATATCATCTTCATATATCTATAAAAATAGGTGCGCGTATCAAATTAGAACCCGTGCATGCGCGAGAGGTTTTTACTACTCCGGTTTATTTTTGTCACACTGAAACTAGAGTTGAAAACGAGGAATAACCAAGAATTATTGAATTCACGTGAGCATCGTCACTGCCACGTAATTCATCTTCACCGTTTACATTCAAATCAACACCGAAAATATTCTCCGTCATTATTAACAAATCCTAATAATATCCTTTCTTACTTTCTTTTCGTCCCACAATTTATGCAAAAAAAATTATCACATATTCCGAAAAATATTCACATAATTTAAAAACTTGTTTCACATACTTTTCCAAAAACACTGAGAAATTTGGAAACTCGAATCGTGAAATTGTGAAAACAGAGAACAAACAATGGCGAAGCACGAAGAACTTCCGATCCCGATTTACGATAAGCTAGAGCCTGTCTACGGTGGAGGTTCATCGCTCGAAGAAGCTCAGCTTCGTTTCGAAACACTCAAATCCAAATTCACCGAAATCTTCGGCCACGCTCCGCAACTCTTCGCTCGCTCACCTGGTTCGATTCTTCCAATTAAATTATCATTGATTTTTCATGAGAGATGGATAATTATTCGATTGATTTGTGACTTTTTTTTGTGTGTATAATTGATAAATTATTGGTTAATGATTTTGGTGTGTAGGGAGAGTGAACTTGATTGGGGAACATATTGATTATGAAGGATATTCGGTTTTGCCTATGGCGATTCGTCAAGATACGATTGTCGCTATTAGGAAAAATGAATCGGAAAAGGTTCTTAGAATCGCAAATGTCAATGATCAGAAGTATTCCATTTGTACTTATCCTGCTGATCCTCTTCAGGTCCATTCTCATATAAATATTCCATTCTCATATCAATATCCTCTTTCTCTATGTATTTTCACCTCACACTTATACTAACAATAGGTGTTAAATATTTCGGTAGCACCGACACCTCTTTAAAAAACACACATTATTACATTTTATTTATTTACTTATTGAATTATTATTGATTAAAATTTTTAAATTATTATCGATATCGCCATGTCAATGTTGAGTTAGTTGTCCATGCTTTACCGTTAAATAGTTTTGTTTTTATCTAGTTTGAGCATGTTTTTAGTCCATAGAATATATTCAATTTTAATCCCTATTTTTAGTAGTTTTTCTTTAAAAAAAATTGTGCTTTTAGTCCCTGCATTTAGTAAAACCAAAATTAGGCTAAAATTGAACAAACTTTATATAGGGACTAAATTATTTTTAACTCTAATGAATGTTTCTAAAATCGTTCTAAGGATGTATTTTGGTGTTATTTATGATTCAAATTGTCAAATGATATTGTGTTTTTGAGCAGGAATTGGACTTGAAGAATCACAAATGGGGCCATTATTTTATATGTGGGTGAGTTAATTTCGTAGTGTTATGCGATAAATATACTATTTATAGAGTGAAATGCAATATGATATGCTATATATATGAATGAAGCAGAAGGACAATCAAAAGTCAGTCAGTATATGAGGAAAATATATGTAACAATTTTTTTGGATTCAGTATTAGTAAATGATAGTGATTTCTGTAGGTACAAAGGTTTCTATGACTATGCAAAATTGAAAGGAGTGGATGTTGGCAAACCGGTTGGACTTGATGTCGTTGTTGATGGGACTGTGCCAACAGGTGTGTTGATTTGTTTTCGATAAATTTTTTCTATCTAGGGTTTTCAAATTTACACAGTTAGTTATTGACCTTTTTGTTTGTTTAGTTAAAGATGATGGGCTCGTGACTTTTGTTTTTTGTTCGGGTTATTAAGAAAATCATATTTATTTTTTTCCAGGTTCGGGACTATCAAGCTCCGCGGCATTTGTTTGCTCTTCCACGATTGCTATTATGGCTGCTTTTGATGTGAGCTTCCCAAAGGTATGTGATAGGTCTCTAACTGTTAGTTAAGTTGTTACTTATTAGGTAAACTGTTACTTATTAGTTAAGTAGTTGGTTAGTTAGTTAATGTGTAGTTAGTAGTTTGTTGAGAGGTAGTTAGGTCACATAAGATATGCTGCCTATAAATAGATAAGTGGTTTAGAAAGCGGATCTTATCTTGTAATTTGAGAGGAATAGTGCCTTATGATTTATAATAATCATTTTTAGCTTTGTTCTATTTATGTGAAAAAGCTAAAGTTCTATTCTATAGTGTTATTGAATAACTTTTGTTTTTAGAAATCAGATATCACTATGAGGCTTTTATTGAAAGCTTGTCTTTGTTTTTGAAAAACTTTTTGTTGTCTATTTAATAGTTACTCTTTTTATTTAGTTTCTAACATAGATTAACATATATTGTTGACAGAAAGAAATTGCACAAGTTACATGTGATTGTGAACAGCATATTGGGACGCAATCTGGTGGGATGGATCAGGTTGTGCACATCTTTCAATACAGATATTTTATATTAATTTTAACGTGAAAGTCTCTGCGTTTCCAATTTGTATCATATCTTCTTCCAAATCACCTTTCTTTAGAAGCATTGCCGCTTCTTGATGATTGACACTGATTGGTTAATGATGTTTGTAACCAAAACTCAAATTAGTGTCTCGGGCGACCTATCTGTACACGGGCTTCTTGTATTTCATCATTTAGTATGAAACTAGTTAACAATATTTTACCATCTTTTATTTGGTTTCACTTTATATTTCTAGTTAACAAAGTACAAACACACTTGTTGAATAAGCACTTAATTGAGCTATTTACACTAATGCCGTCATAGACCATCGGTGCATCAAACTACTTCCAACTAGCTCCTATCATAAATATGTTCTGAATATTCTTGTTACATGGTATAGCAGACTTTATTCAATATGCATAAATGCCATCTTTTATTGTTCTTGGGTCTATCTGACATTTTTCATGGTTTTATATTTTTTTCTTTCTTATTTTACCCGACAGGCAATCTCTGTCATGGCCAAGACTGGGTTTGCAGAACTGATTGATTTCAACCCAATTCGCGCAACAGATGTACAACTGCCTGCTGGCGGGACATTTGTGATATCACATTCTTTGGCAGAGTCTCAGAAGGCTGTTACTGCTGCCACAAATTATAATAACAGGGTCGTTGAATGTCGTTTAGCTGCTGTAAGTACATTTTAAGCTAATTATGATTATGATTGGCTGTTTTTGTACTCACTCCCTATATACTACTAAGTATTCTTTGGTGGAGTCTCATGTTGTTGTTGATCATTGTATACACGTGCATGTGTGCAAACCTTGAAATCTAGTTTGTTTATCCTTTTGTTATTAATTTATATTTAATAACACACAATTACTATTATGAAATTTCCCAGATTGTTCTCGCCATAAAGCTAGGAATGAAGACAACTGAGGCAATATCAAAAGTGGCAACACTGTCAGATGTTGAAGGGTTATGTGTATCCTTTGCTGGTACTAAAAACTCATCTGATCCTGTGCTTGCTGTAAAGGTAATTTAACCTGGTATGGTGCCGTCCTTAAAATTAGACACAAGTTGTGATTAATGAATATCATAGATATTTGAATATCCTGAAAATTATGTATTTAAAACATAACTTGGATGATTGGAAAGTATGTGTATACTTGAAAATTGTGGTTAATGATGTTCAAAATCGTAGTTACTTGTGTTCGGTTCATGGTTCATGAATTACAACACCTTATATTCATTAACCATCACCTAATCTACGTTAACTACATATTTAAACTGTGCTAACCATCAAATTTGATGTCAAATTTTGGTCCGAAAAATATAACTCTTATAAATATGTACTTTCTGGTACAGGAATATTTGAAAGAAGAACCATATACAGCTGAAGAAATTGAAAATATTACTGGAGAAAAGCTGACTTCATTTTTGAATATTAATGCATCTTACTTGGAAGTCATAAAAGCTGCAAAACAATACAAGTTACATCAGGTTCGTTGTTGCAATCCCCATTACTGAAGATTTCATGAATGACTTACCACAATTGGGAAATATCTAAAAATTTATTGTGGTTTCTTACTTTCACCATTGGCAACATACTATTACCATTGGTTTTAACAACTAAATTATATGCGTTATTATTTAATTTGACACATGTTTCTAGAGAGCTGCTCACGTGTATTCAGAAGCCAAGAGGGTATTTGCTTTCAAGGATGTTGTATCATCAAATCTAAGGTATGTCTATAATGTAAATGGGAAGAAGAAGTGTCTTGAGTTTTTTCTAAGAGTCTTACACATAACGGGGATGAAAGAGCTAGCAGATATTTTCTCTCTATTCTCATTAGTTTGCATAATTTGTGATTCTTTTGTAATTGAATTATGCTTTTTGCATTTTAACAACCCAATATTTTCAGCGATGAGGAGAAACTAAAGAAACTTGGCGACCTTATGAACGAGAGCCATTATAGCTGCAGTAATTTATATGAATGCAGGTATTGATTGACATACAATATTGCTTATTTTCATTGGAAATATTTGTGCATTGTCAATTATTAAATTCTCTCTATAGAAGGATGCATAAAATAAGACGGTTTGTTAAGTTTTTGTTTTTATAATTATGAAATCAGCTGTCCGGAGTTGGAAGAACTTACAAAGATTTCGCGTGAGAATGGTGCTTTTGGGGCAAGGCTTACTGGAGCTGGATGGGGTGGCTGTGCTGTTTCTTTGGTGAAAGAGAGCATAGTCCCACAATTCATCCTTAATTTGAAGGTTTGTGATCATTACCGATGTAACCTAACAACCTTAAACACTGGAAATCTGTAATTAGTATGTTGTTATTGATTGATTCCATATGATTGCAGGAACATTACTACCAAACTAGAATAGACAAGGGCGTCATTAAGAAGAATGATCTTGGTCTTTATGTATTTGCTTCCAAGCCATCAAGTGGTTCTGCTATCTTCAAGTTTTAGAATATTTCCTACACCCACTTCCTTTTGTTGATATTTATGTTCGTTTAAAGATCTTAACTTATAATGATACACCAAACACAATTTATGGTGGATTAATAAGATAACGTATCCCATTTTTATCGTTAAGTTGTTTTTTATATGTTAGGTTGTGCAACCAAAATGAATAGTAGCAATACAGTCATATTTTTTAACTAGGCCTATGATGAGTGCTGAAGACACCTCCGCCCAAATACTCTCTTTCTAGCAATATGTACTTCCTCCATCCCTCTCTCTTTGTAAGTGCAAAGAATCATTGTAAAAAGCGCTTTGTGAGAGCAAAAGAAAGAATCCTTTTGTGAGAGCAAAAGAATGAATCCTTTTAGAATGTGTTTGAATGAGGTAATTGAGAATTTTTAAGGAATTCAAAATTCTAGGTAATTTAAATGATTCAATTAGAATTCATTCAATTTTAAATTCTTTTGTTTCGATAGATAGGGATCAATTTGCGATTTTTAAAAATTTAAAGGATTAATTTGTAAAACTTGAAAATTATTAGGGATTTATTTATAAGTTTTTGGAAATTTTGGGGGTGAATTTGATATTTTCATAAAATATGAGGACTATTTTGCAAAATTTGAAAATTTAATGATAAACAATTTAACATTCATATTATATAGAGTAACGAAGTAATTTGAAATTCTTTACTTTTTGATGTCATTTTAAATTCCTTAAATTTAACATGAATAAAATACTCCATAAATTTATATCATTTTAACAATTCACCATAAATTACTTTCCCTTATTAAAATACTTCATCCAAACACACTCTTAGGGGGTTGCTTGCTAAGTATTGCTTCCCCACTTTGAGGAAAAACTAAAGTTCATATATAAATTAGTCGGACCTTTTTTTTTTGTTTAAAAAATCGTAAATATAATTTAAAAATAAATTGTGAAGTACACTTCGGAAAACAGAAACATATCGATAGTCTCTATCTGATTTTAGGGATGTTGATAGGTAGCCACATGTATGTCATTTAATTTAAATTCTCATTTTTGGATTAATTTATTGGAGTAACACTTATACAATAAGGACTTATTATAAGCTACGAAACACAGACACCTCTAAGAGTAGGCGTGACACTCGTACGACACGTGTCGAAAAAGTCAAAGAAATGTCTGAAAAATCAGACAAGTGTCCACTAAAAATAGTTTTTTTCTTTGTTTCGACACCCATTGAATCAATTGTTGACAGCCGTATGACACTCATAACACATATGTCAAACAATTCAAACAAGTATTTCAAACAAAAATTTATTTTTTTCTCTGCTTCAGCACAACTTTATATATATTTTGGACAAACTTTGTACAAATTTAAAATTGTTAAACATGTTTTAAGTTATGTTATCAATAAATAATTAAAGACTTTAATTTTGATTAGAATATTTTCAACTCTTTTAATCATAGATGGATAAATAAATCTCAAATATTTTTTTATATATAGCGGTGTCGGTGTCCTATGTTTTAATATTATCCGTGTCGGTGTCCTATATTTTAACGTTATCCCGTGTCGTATCGTGTTCCGGTGTCCGTGTCGGAGTCCATACTTCATAGATTATAAGTGTTTAGTTAATCTGGAAACAAACAAGTAATCTAAAATTTTCTAATTAAGTGTCTAGAAACAGAATGTTTGATGTGTTCGGAGAAACACTTCTACAATGATCTCAAAATATTTGAGATAACTGCTTTGGTCGTCAGCGTTTCTCCATATAATTTGATTTGATTCACAAGTTTCGTAACTTTTATGAAGAAATATGTAATGCTTTCACTTTCTTCCATTTGAAGCAATTCATAGGTTCTCTTGTAAGTTTGTAACCTCACATCTTTCACCCTTTCTACGCCTCCAAACGACTTCTCCAGAATTTCCCAGGCTTCCTTTGCTGATTCTGTATCATAACCTTCTCAAAATTATCTGGATCAACACATTGATGGATTATAAAAAGAGTTTTATAATCTTTCTTTTTCAATTCTTTGTGTGTAGTCTTTTCTTGATTCGTTCTGTTTTCCACTTACTCATTCCTTCACAAGATCCCAAAGATCTTGATAACATAAAACAAAGTTTATCTGCTTGCACCAATTCTCTTTATTATCTTTCTTGAGAATCAGAAGGTTTTTCGAAAAATGCTCGTTTGTATGATTCATTGCCATCACGATTCCTGTCCTTGAATCGCTCAAACCGGAGCTCTAGATACCAGATGTTAGAAATCTCCTAAAACCTATGGAGAATTTCAAACAATCTTGATGAACAAGATTGTTGCACAACATAAATTAAAAGAAAAATTGAGAAGAGAAAGAGTTAGAGTTTAAAGATAAAGAAGAATTTTCTGTAGAGACCTTGCTCACAAACTATGGTAAATATTTCTTATTCATTATGGAACTGCAAAATTATATGAATACAATGTTTTGGAATTATTACAAAATAAGTGTTAGTTATTATTTATAGATTTAGGTTAACGTGCTCCAAAGCAAAAAAAACTCAAAATTATAAAAAGCCCAAAATACTTATTTTGGAATTAAATCAAATCTATTTAGATCGCAATCAAATCTATTTATTTTAGATTTAAATAAAATCTAATATAAAGAATTACACTTTCAACACAAACTCGATAGAAAAAAATAAAATAAAAAGAAAACTCGATATTTAATTATTCCAATTAAGAATACAATTAACAAAAAGGAAAGAAATAATTTTAAGAAAAATTGTCCAATTAATTTTAACGAGAACTAATTTTGGTGCAATTATTTATTTTCAAATCCTGATACGTGGGATCTATAAATACCCATGTATTTTGAGATTGAAAACACATTAGAAGCAGTGAATTTGGAAACCAAAGGAGAAAAAAAGAATGTGAGTCTTGTTAAGTTTTTCTTCAGTTCCATATACAATTAACTTCTGATAACGCAAAATGTTGCAATTCAACCATGTCGCAGTTTCGTATCGTGATCTTTTATATCTAGTGTGATATATCGTTTTTGTTCTTCAATAAATCTTAATTCTAGTAGCCGCGCCGTAACAGCAGTTTTATATGCCGTGACGGCAGTTTCATAGGCGGCTGTGTTGAAATCGTGAAATTCTTCTTCTGATGCTGCCGCGACAGTGTTGTGCGCCGCAACTGGCATCACTGTTGTCGCCGCTGGCCGTTATCACGAAGCAGTTGGCCGCGATTAACTAACTACCTAGGTTATGTACATTTTGGGGAAAATGAAAACTGATTGAATTTTTATGTTGAATCCGCATTCAGTGCTTGTAATTGCTTGATCGATAAGCCAAATATAAATAATAAAGGCAAAATACCCAAAATAGTCCTTTAACTCCATCACTGGGTCCAATATGGTCTCTTATCTCTAAAAAGTGACAAAAAGGTCCTTTAATTTGTTAAATTGTACCAAATAGATCCTTTTCGTCCACCCCCCCCCCCCAAACAGACGTTAACTTTTCTATACGTGGCAGCTGACATGACTTCATCTTCCTCCTTTAAACTGAGATTCTTCATCCCCAAATAGTTTCATGATTTTCTAGGGTTCTGCGAAAATTTCTCTTCATCCATCCCCAAATTGATTCAAGAAATAGTAAAATCATAGAGTCACGAAGATGAAATCCAGTGGGTCGACGCCAACGCCAGTGATGAAAGTAAAACACGGTTATGGGGGGTGTTCTTCGAAGGAAGGATCGAATGTCAACACAAGCACAACTTGGAAACCTATATGTCACTGTGGGGATTTAGATGTTCTTCGTATGGCCACAACATTCAAGAACTATGGGAAACATTTTTGGGGATGTCCTAATTTTAAGGTATGTCATATGTATGTTTGTTTAAAATCTGTAGCTGTATTTGTGTTTTAAAATGATTGATGTTGAAGATGGTATTTTGTAGGGATCAAGCAATGTTGGTTGTGGGTACTTTGGATGGTATTTTGAAGAGGTTGGAGATGAGAAGGAGCAATATTTGATGGATAGAATTGAGAAGCTCTCAAAGTCAGTGGCAAAGGCTCAAGTGACTATTGAAGAATATGGGAAACAAATAAGCAAAATAGAAAATGACATGAAGAAGCTCATGAAGTTGATAAAATTCTGGAAATTGATTTTGTTCATAGGTCTTGTTGTAGTTGTTTTTAGAATGCTTTAGGATGTTGTTGAATCAATTTGTTCTCACTGTTTTTAGAATGCTTTAGGATGTTGTTGTTGTTGAATCAATTTGTTGTCAATGTAGTTGACAGTACCAATTAGACATTTGTAATGGATTATTTATGATCAATGGTAGTTGCTATTGTTATGTTGACAGTACCATAATATTAGCATTTGTTATCAGCTAAACATAATTGACATAATTGCTAAACATAATTGAAATAATTGCTTATCAGAATTGACAAAACAAAATTGTTACATTGACAGAACCAAACATAATTGACATAATTGCTTATCATAATTGACAAAACAGAATTCTTACATTGACAAAACCATAATGTTAGCAGTACCATAGTCTAATACAACAACAAAATTCTTACATTGACAAAACACATAACATTGACAGAATTGTCTTAACATTGACATAGTCTAATACAACTAAACAAAATACAGCAGTCCACACAAAATGCATCTTCCTAAAGTTTCCAAGTCTTGGTTGATCTCTTTGTTGGTGTACTTCTCCTTGTTGTTGGGCCTACAACAGTCTTGGCTGCACTCATCCTGGTGGTTGGGCCTGGGGGCATGAAAGGCTTAGTTGGCCTTCTGAAAGATAGCTTGGTTGGCCTTCCTTGATCTTGCTTGGTTTTCCTTGAATTATGCTGAGGTTGAACTTGTGATGGCTGCTGAGACTGTGATGGCTGCTGAGACTGTGATGCTTGCTGAGACTGTGATGGCTGCTGAGATTGTGCAGCATGCTGAGGATGTGAAGCATGTTGAGATTGTGATGGTTGCTGAACAGATGCTTCAGATGGCTGGCCTTGTGATACCTGCTGACTGGTGTGGTCCTTGCAGGTCAGTTTATTATGACCTGCCTTTTTGCACCTGCTACACCTAACGTTAAACCCAATCCTTCTCATATTTTTGTCTGAACCATCAATCTCACCTTGCTCTAAATTTCTTCTTTTCTTTGACCTTCCAGGCATCTTCCTATACTTAGGAGGCTACACATCTGGATATTCAGTTCTGGCCCACAAATTAGAACCATTAACTGGAAAAATCACAAATTCATAGACCTCCATGTATCTCTCCTTTCTATAATATTCTGGAATGTAGTCAGCAATGTTGTAGTTTCTACTCTTCATAGCTGACAAGACATGCACACAAGGTAGCCCTGTCAGCTCCCATCTTCTACATGAACAACTTTGCTCCTTAAGGTCTATAGTGAATTTGTCTGCTTGGTTTTCTAGATGCCTCACCTCAAAAATATGTTCAGAAGCCATCCTATAATCACAAAACAAAATTGAATTCACTAATAATCCACTATAAGCACAAAACAGAATTGAATTCATATACCAATTCATATAAGCAACAAAACATAATTGAATTCCTTCATTAATCTACTATAAGCACAAAACATAATTGAATTCATATACCAATTACTAATAATCTACTATAAGCAACAAAACATAATTGAATTCCTTCATTAATTTACTATAAGCACAAAACAATTCATATACCTGACAATCCAAAGGTTGGTGTACGAGCTTGTTTTTTCAACTTTCTTTCTTATGTTTGGTAGGACTTCCCCATCAGCCAGATTCTGATACCTCATTCTATTTGTTGCCCATCTCTCCATCATATATATCCTTATTTCTTCCACCATAGTAATTAGTGGTTTAGCTCTTGAATCCAGAATAACACTATTAAATGCCTCAGACATATTGTTGAGGATTGCATCACATTTGTTATGAGTCTTGAAATATGATCTGCTCCAATATCTTGGTGGAGTGCTGATCATGTGCTTGTATGCTTCCACATTGATATCCTTCATCCCTTTCATCTCTCTTTCCCAAGCTTGGTAATATGTGGACTTTGCAGTTTTCCAGATAATTTCCTTGAGTTTCTTGCCTGGATATCTTTTTCTGAAATTATTATAAAGATGTCTGACATAAAATCTTTGCTCAACTCCAGGTAGCAACTCATCCATGGCAGGTAATAAACCCTTAGTGCAACAAAAATAACATAAGTTAGTAAAAATAACATAAGTACCTATAAGTGAACATAACTTAGAAAATATAACTTAGACCATATTTACCTTTTGTTGATCAGATATATAGGTGTATGTGAGACACTTTTCTCTCCCACCTAGATCATCAATAAGAAGCTCCAAGAACCAAGTCCAGCTATCTTTATTTTCACTTTCAACCACAACAAATGCTATTGGTAGCATTTGATCATTTGGATCTCTACCAATTGCTGCCAAGATTTGCCCTCCACACAACCCTTTCAAAAAACAACCATCTAGCCTAATGAAATGTCTACATAATTTAAAACTCTCCTTACAAGCAGCCAAGCAAATGTACAGCCTCTTAAAATATGGTCTCTGATTTGCAGAACCCTCTAGTACAGGATGCACATTGACTTTCACAGTAGAACATGGGTTAGATCTCAAAAGTTCATGGCAATAGTCATAGATCCTTGTATAGTCCCCAAGAAAAGAACCATCTACCATGTCTCTAGCAGCAAATCTTGCTCTTATGGCCTTTTGCTTGCTAACACCTACATTCCATTTTTTTGTGCCTTTTTCTTTATGTCCCTAAGCTTCAATTTTGGATTGGATTTCAGTGAATTATGTAGCCTCTTACTTAACCATTTTGTACTCATCAGCTTTACATTGTACTCTCTACTACAACTATGGTTGTCTATGATCTTCCTTAGTTGCCAAGAATCCTCATTAGGTAACTTTGCACAATAGGTTTCCCAATCACATCCTTCCTTGCATCTAACCCTCACCCTTACCTTGTCATTCTTAATGTACTTAAGACCCCTGCCAGATTGCACAGCATATGATGTTATAGCTTCTTTGAAATCAGCTTTGGTTGTGAAATACATCCCAACCTCCCATTTGAATTTCGACATGTCTTTCTGTAATTTAAAAATAGGGTACTTTTTCCTAACAACATCACTAGTATCATCACTTTCACACCCACTTTGTAAATCATCACTTTCATTATCACTAACTTTATCTTCGCACTTTTCTTTACCCTTATTCATCTTCCCCTCTTGATCATTCACAGATTCCATCACATCACCCTCCTCCTCATCAAACTCATCTTATTCATCATCAAAACCAACTTCCATTGCACTGTCATAATTAAAGTTTTCATCATCATTATCATCCTCACTAACATCAGTATTATCCCCTTCATTCTCAACATTCAGATTCACAGGATCAGAATTATTCACCTCAGCATTCAGATTCACAGGATCATAATTATTCACAGGATCAATATTATTCCCTTCATTCTGATTCAAAACTTCCTCTTCCATCCTTGGAGTTGTCTCATTCAAGGGCTCAGTATTATTCACCTCAGCATTAACTTCCTCAAGCATTGCAACAAGAATTCCTTCAGTGTCATCCTCTTCCATCACATCTGCTTCTACTTCATCAATTTGACCATCATAGAAATCAGGTTGTGAGAATATGTGTGTGATGTATATGTCAACCCTAAGGTGAACCCTAAACAAATCAGTAATCTCTAGGGCTCCTTTGTCATTAACCAAGGTGCTCATCCCAAATTGTGGATCCTTATAGTAAATTTTCCCAATACAGGTGTAACCTAAATCCTTAAAACAACCTAGCAGTTCAAAATAGCTCCATCTATCAACATCTATTTTCAATTCTGCAATCTCTCCCCCTTCGTATACACTCAGCTCGTCATCCACAAATGCACCACTGTGGTGAATTGTAAGATTCAGGTACTCACTCATCTCTACTGACACAAATCCCTAATCGAAATCAAATAACCCTAAATCAGTAACTTTTCCGAAAAACCCTAAAACATACAAACCCTAAATCATTAAAGTAACTGTAATCGAATAATATTTCAAATTGTAAAATCGAATACCTGGTGGATTATGCTTAAGAAATGGATATGATGCTTCAAGCTTCAATGGTGTTGTACTAGGGTTCCTTTCTATTTTCACCAAGTTTCGTACAACTGGTTATGAAACTACTTAGTATACACTTTAGGCAAACACATCCTACATGGCAGATGAATCACCCAAGCTAAGCTCCACATGTGTATGATAACTTTACTTTGACTAATAGTTGGTGACGGAAGGACAAACGTGGTACAATTTTACAAATTAAAGGACCTTTTTGTCACTTTTTAGAGATAAGGGACCATATTGGACCCAGTGATGGAGTTAAGTGACCAATTTGGGTATTTAGCCAATAATAAATGTTAGATATGTTAGTTTTTTTTATTGATTTTTTTTCTTCCAGAAATAGTAGAGACCATGGAAGAACGTAATGGAGAATTTATTGATCTGAATACTTTTCAGATGAGGCTCGAGTTATTTTATAAACATTGGTATGAACATAGAAATGATCTGTGGGGCTCTTCTGATGCAATTTCTGTTGCATGTCCTTCATCGACGGATGGTCTAGTAAGATACTTTAAATCTACTGCTGTATACTTGTGGCTGTTTGGATATGAGATCCCGGAGACGATAATGGTTTTCACAAAGACACATATTCATATATTGTGTGGCCAAAAGGAGGCTTCTGTTCTTGAATCTGTCAAGAAATTTGCCAGAGATTCTGTTGGCGTTGTAAACACCCCAAATTTGCCCTCACCCATTCACACCATGGCTTGTGATCTTTTCATATGCATAAGTTCAATCATAGCATCTCATATTGCATATTTGCTACACTGCATTGGTTCAAAGTCATCTGCATCTAGGGTTTGTGATCTGAGCATTCCAAGAGCTTCTTGAGCCACTCCAAAGATCATCAATCACTTAAAAGGGGTCCATGTATGTTCAAGCATCATATTATATCCCCTCAAAGTCAAGAATGTCAAAAAAATCACAAGAACTGAGATTGGCATGGAAACAGAGCCAGGTTTAACTGCACAGATGACCTAGAATTAGGGTTTTGGTTTCAAAGGCCATAACTCCAAATTTTTTGGTCATTCTTGTTTCTATTGGTCTCTATATGGTATAGGGATCATGCATATCAATTTTCATGAAGAAATTCCATGGGGAAGGCATCTAATCAAGAGTTGACTTTTTGAGCAAGTCAGTGCAAAATCAGGGCATCTGAGGCCCCCAATGACCCAACCAAAGGGTGTTCTTCATCATTTTGATTATGTATGATCTTTATTTGATCATAGAAGATGTTAAAAGTTCACAAAATTGGAGAATTTCAAGCCATTTGCAAAGTTGACTTTTTGGGAAAATGACTTGTAATGGAAACTTGCCATTTTGGGAAACTTTTTCAACCCTTGCTTTTTGATTCAAAAATGCTTCAAATGAGAAAACTTTGGTCATGAAAGTTGTAGAATGGATCATTCCCTTTTCAAAAAGTACAAGAACTCATTCTAATTCATTTTGGATCAAAAGTTATGGCCTTGCAAAGTTGGATAAAATCATTGAAATTTCACTTTTGCACAAAATGGAAAACTTGCAATTTCTCATGGCAAGCCTTTATGTGACTTCAATGTGACCTCTAATCATCATACCAATGCAATGCATGACCTAAAATCAGAATTGGCCCAAGGGATTTCCCATTTATTTGCCTTGATTTTCACATAACAATAAGCCATTTTTCATGGAAGTGCAAAGAGGGATTTCTTGCAAAATCATTCTCAAAGGGTTTGTTTGACCTCTAACTGATTTCAAAACATTGTCATGACCTAATGAGGCATCCCACATCAGAAATTCAGCAAGGTTTCTCACATTCACATAGCCAAAAGTTATGAGAAGTAACAAGTTGTCAAGTTGCAAAAACCCTTCCAACTCATGATCCAAATGCAGCAGCCTCTCATGAACCATCCAAGGGCCATCCTTGACTCAAGCTGAGGCAGGACAAGCCTCTAGACTGCCTCTGCCACAGCCCAGGCTGCAAGTACACAAAACTTGACTTTTTGGCCAATCATCCCATACCAATCCCACAGTGCACACCTGCTCTCCAGATTTGTTGGGATATTTTATGGATCACCTAAGGATCATAAAACATAACATACACAAGCCTGAAACACACACATTGCAGCACACTCCAAAAACTGTCAAAACCTTTCCCTCTTCGAATCACATAGCACAACCATCAAACTTCAATAATTCCTTCACCAATCAACCAGAAATCATCCATAGAACAGATCCCACCCCCCACAATGATCTAAAACAGCACACACAAGAACCTCATTTTCTGATACACCAGAACTGAACCTCTCAAAATAGCCAATATAAACCCCATTAAAGCTTGCCATTAGCACAAGGGGGACCATTGAAGGTGTTTGCGCAAAGGAAAGGCTCAGATGGCTCATCTTTGAAGGTCTCCATCTCAGGTATAGCTCAAGAACTTTTTTCTCAAAACTTCATTTTCTTGTTAAAAAATGAATCTACATGTTGCACTGATCATCTGAATGTATTTAGATTTGAAAATAAGTAAGAGATGACCATTTCATGTCACTCTGAATGTTTGCTCGTGTTTCGTATTTTCATTCGATTCAGGCTGGTGAGTGAAAATAAATGAGTTTTGAGAGAGGGGTTAGGTTTAGATTGGGGAGAGGATCATTTATGTGGAAGCAATTGCTTGTTTAGTGACCTGTAGCGAAATCTAGGGTTTGGGTTCGCCGGAGAAGACGACCGGAAGTCTTCTCCGGCCACCTGAAAGTCATTAACCCTAATCTGTGTAATTAATGGACTTTGAATTCTGGCCCTTAGATGCGTTGACCCGCGCGTGTTTGGATGGTCAGGATTCCACCATTTTGCCCTAATCCTCATTTGACTTAATTAATCCAGATTAATTAATTTTAAAATCAGAATTAACCAGGTTTGAACTTGGGCCATTGGATGTGGCGCCAAGTCAAACCCTCCAAGCCCAGAATCAATCTGGTGCGTCCATTGTGCATACTTCTCATTATTTTAATTTTTATTTTCATTTAATTTGATTTATTTTGTACATTTAATTTAAAATAGCAAAAAAATTTTGTCAAGGTTTTCATTATTTTTCAGAACACAAAAATATTTTTATTTTTATTTTTTACATTAAAAATTATTTTTAAATCATTTAAAAGCTTATTTTTAATTAGTTAATGGAAATTAATTAATTAAAAATACTTTTAGGTATTTAAAAATCACAAAAAAATTCATGTAACCTTTGAAAACATTTAGAAACATTGTCCAACTCTCAAACCAAATTTATTTTTTGTTCTTGATGCCTTTTGATAATTTTCTTTGGATTTAATTTCATTTCAAGGCATTATTTTGTTCCGAACTTCAAAAATTCATTTCTGCCTAACCATTGAGAGTTGGATCATGATTATTTTTGCATTGCATATTGTATGGCATGTAGTTCATAGGATAACATTGGCTTGAATTGATCTTGAATTTTCATTTTGTTTTGCATTTTTCTTGACAAGGTACCTTAAAACCCTAGCAATCTTAGAAAATTCATAACTCTCACTAGGTTAAGAGTTGGATCCCCTCCTTTGGGAAGTGAGTTTGTATAGTTCTAGGGTTCCTTTGATTGCATTTTCAAATTTTTATCATGTCATTTGCTTCTGGTTTTGGATTTTTGCTTTGTATGTTGCATATAACCCTAATTCATGCTTTCCTTTGCATCCATCTTCCATTTGCTTGCATACCATGACTTGCCATGACATTTTGTGCATCCATTTGATTCATAATACATCTTAGGACATATTAGAATCATGTTTGATCATTGCATCTTTCATTTGCCATGTTATATGTCTTTTGCATTCCATAACTTTTCATGAACATTCATGGTTCAAAGCATGCTTCTCTTGCATCCATATGTTTGTATGATCATTCTAATGACTTGCCTCATGTTTGTATCATCCTTTAGCATCATTAGCATCATACTCATGCTTCTGGTTTTGATTTGCATCATGACATTGCATCTCATTTGCATTGCATTTCATTTCTTTTGTTGACTTTTCAGGTGGTAAGTTGTTTGAGAAGTGAATTTGCCTTCACTTCTCACAATCTCTTTTCATCTCTCTTATGCATCATTGCTGCATTTTATCTTGTGCTTTGGATTGAGCTTGCTCATTCTTGTTCATCTCACTTTCTTTCTTCAAGAAACTTGTCTTCTTAAGTGAAGCAAGTTGTTTTGCTTCTCCTTGCTCCTTTCATCTGCTTCTCTCCTTGGTGGTTTCTTGAAGATTTCTTTCTTAAACCTCACAAACCCCAGGAATGACCAAGCATGATAACAATTAGGTTTTGATTAGTCCCCCACTTAGCTTTTACCTTTGTGTCTCCTTGAGTCTTCTCTTCTCATCTCATAATCAGGGACTAAACCCTAAAGGTTTTAAGGCTTTGTGATTAAGCTTATGCCTGCATCCTTCTATTAGGATGGAGTGTATAACTTTAATCCTAAGTGTTAAACCCTTAATGTGTTTAAATCCTTTAATCAATCCACTTAATAATCATCAAGACATCCAACTTGTAACTTGGGCCTTGCATTAGGGTTCTAATTCTTCCTTAATTGGTCAAGAAGGACTAACCCTAGTGTTAATGGACAAGTCCCCCTCAAGTTGTCTTACCAACCCTAAAATTCACTTCTTCATCTTATCATTAACTAAAATCCATCTAATAAAGGCTTTGTTTTGTCATGAGGTTAATCCCTAATCATGGATTAAGTTGAGGAGTCTTCCTCAGCTTAAACATTCTCATCTATTATCCTTCTATTAGGATAGTGTAATGAGTCTGTTTAATCCCTGATTATGGCTTAGTCTCATTACTTAACACTAAACAAAAACAACAAAAACATCTAAATAATCACAAGTAGGTCAATGATCTTAATCCTACACCGTGGTGATTAAGTGTGAGATGCTGACTTCATACTTAAGGTATCCTCATTACCCCTAATCAGAGGGAGGATGTGATGAGTTTACTAATCCATTGGTTTAGGCTTAAGTTCATTTTCTTATGACAAACTTCAAAAAGCAATAAAAGACTGAAAACTCAAAAAAACAAACAATAATCGTCTCCTTCGGGATTCTTTTTTCATCTCATTCACTCACAACCGAGAACTCGCTTCTTCCGTCTAATGCAAGACAGTTTGCACCTGAGCCAGACAGGTCATACACTTGAGCATAGGCAAGTAAGCAGTTCATCAGTCAATTCATCCTTCAGTCTCTTTGGGTCGAACTACGGTGTTCTGACTTCCTCATTGCACGAGAGGATACATAGGCATAACTTAACAGTTATCGAACAAAAGTCTCTGTATATTCCCCCTCTTTCTAGCCTTATTCTTTAAGCCTCATAGTCATGAGCATTTCATTCTTGTTTTTACACTGACACTTCTCTTGTACACTTCACATTCTTTTTACACTGACACTTGCATTCTTTTCCAGCTTTGATACACAAATTGCACTGACACTACCCCTTTAAAACACAAATCTTTTAAGCGTGGATCCCGTCGAGTACGGCGGACAATCTGGGTGCTAATACCTTCCCAGGTTGTAACCAACCCCCTTTCTCAGTCTCTCTGGTTCGCGACCGTCTTATCCATATCTTTCTAGGTCTATGCAGCATTACCTTTCCCCCGGGATAAAAATGCCTAGCTGACGACTCTTTCTTTCTGAGTTCACCCCTGTGTGTTCTCATCCCTTTCGCCGACCGTTCGCGTCTGTACCCTATTTGACGAGGTGTCATTTTGGCGGGAGCGACAGCTTGGCGACTCTGCTGGGGACCCTTATACTGTAACCAGGGCTTCTGGTTCTTTTTGTGGGTTCCTCCTAGCGCTTGATTGATTTGTGTTTACTGGGGTGTTATGTGCTGATTGTGTTTATATAGTTGCTTTATTTACTGCTTTATGTGCAGTTATTTATTGCTTTCTTTACAGCTTTATATATCATACTGTCATGCTGTTATCTGGCTGGATCTGGTTTATTGTTTTGATGGGTGGGGTTTCATTGAGAGATAAGGTCCTATACCTGAGACCTGAGTGACACCTAGGCTAGAGTGGTTCATGTTCTTTCCCATTCCATTTCGGTCTGGTGCGGGAATATGAAACACGGTTCAGATGTGGGTTTCTTCTTGAGAACTCTGTGCTACAGATTTCCTGTAGTGCTAGGGCTATCTGGGAAGCCTGCTAAGTCTGGATGACCTTTATTATGACCTTCATAAACTGAGGTGAATTAGAGGAGGATCTTGTATGGTTATTGTAAACACTGTACCTCTGGGTTAGAAGTGTTTACACTTCTCATAACTGATCCAAGTCTGAGGATCCTTGTTTTAGAACATCACCTGTGAGGGGGGTTGGGCTGTTTACAGGTTTGCAGGAACCCTTGGCCACATCATACCCTGTTACTTGTTATGGTTTAAGAATGCTTCATTTTGGACAATTCTTGTGATTTAACCCGGGACATGTGACTCTTTATTTGAGTCCCCCACCTTGGTTACTGGATTTCTGAACCTCCATCTGGACTTCTTGAACATACATGGACTTATATCAAGGCAGTAATCAGATCCAGCTTGACCACAAACCCTTGCATATCATTTGCATACATCATCATTGCATCATTTAACATTTGTTTATTTGTTTTTCAGGGTATCCATATTACATTTGGCTTGGTTTTGACCCCTTCATCAGCATAGACCCCTGTTCACCAGTTATCTGCTTCAGCTATCTTCATCAGTTGCCTGCTTCAGCTACCTCCATCATCATCCTCAGCCTATCAGTGGCTCATCTCCAGTATCAGTCTCCTTCATCAGCACTTGTCCTCAGTTCTTCATCAGCAGTCATGGCACCCAAGAAGAGCAACATTTCATATCATTTCTTTGAGCCTGTGCTGGCTGGCATCAAGCAGGTCCAGGCACTTATCACTCCAGACCACATCCCTTTATTCAGAGAGCATTATGGAGGCATCCTTGATATGGTTATGGACTTAGACCCTTCTCAGAGGAGTTTGATTCACACTTGCCTACAGTTCTATGATCCTCCTTTGAGATGCTTCACTTTCCAGAATTTTCAGTTGGGACCTCTGTTGGAGGAGTTTTCATCATTGATTGGAGTACCTGTCAGGGGTGGTATCCCCTTCAACCCAGAGATAGCTTCTCCCAGCAATGAAGAAGTGGCAAAGGCACTGTATTTGGAACCTATTTTGATTGAGCAGAACATGACAACAAAGGCTGGAATTCCTGGCCTACACTTGGACTTTCTAACTTCTCAGGCCATCCTGAAGGCCTCCTTGGGAGAATGGAAGGCAGTTTGTGCATTATTAGCCCTCAGTATATATGGGGTTATACTTTTTGCAGATGAGCCCAATTTTATCAGCAAGAATGCTATTCATCTCTTCCTTTTGAGGAACCCAGTGCCCACCTTGCTGGGAGATTTCTATTATTCTGTTCACCAAAGGAATGAGAAGCAGAGAGGGAGATTGGTGAGATGCAATGCTCCTCTATTTCACACTTGGCTGCTTAAACACTTACCCAAAACTGATGCCTTCCTGAATCCTCACCAACAGAAGAATTGGGCCAGGAGGCTTATTGCTTTGACCTCAGATGACATCAGGTGGTGCACCCAGAGCACCAAAGGCAGGGACATAATTACAAGCTGTGGGCAGTATCCCAATGTACCTCTGGTAGGAGTGAAGGGTTGCATCAATTACAATCCTTTGTTGTTCAAGAGACAATTGGGCTATGCTTTGGTTCACCCTCCTAGAATGCAAGACTTGGCTGAAACCCTGTATTGTGAGATAAAGCCTAATCTAGCTGTTGTCAGACAAGCATCCTGGGCTTGGGACAACATCCAAACCAAAGGGATGGCCATTCTTGGAAGATGCAATAATATAGCCTCAGCTCAGTATTATGATTGGTCTCATGTTAGGGCTCAGATCTCTGGGATGCCCTTCACCATTGAGGATGTACCTGGACCATCCACAGTACCACCTCCAGCCACTATCAGCCTGGAAGAATTTGAGAAGCTGAAGGAAAGGAATGAGAATCTGTCACAATCTCTGAAGAAGAACCTCTGGGAGAGGAGTGATGGTCGTATAGACATTGAAAGGTTGGAGAAGCTCAGAGTGGAACATCTGGCCAAGATTGAGAAAGCAGAAGACTACATCAAGAAATCAAGAGCTGGAGAGCAAATTTTGAAGAATGCCTGCAAAGAGGCCCAGTTTCAGAAGGCTAGGACTGATCTTTATCTAAAAGAAAGTCAAGATAGGTGGGTCAGAATCACTGAAGCTCGCACTCAAGAGGATAAGAGAACTCAGGCCAGGATTGAGCAGTTGGAGGCCATTGAGAGGAAACAACAGGAGGCTCTGCTAGCAGCCCAGAAGGAGATTTCAGAATTGAAGATTAGGGCTGGTGTGAAGAGGTCAAAGGACCAAGACAGGAACAAGAAGCTGACCACTGCTATTGCCACCAGAAACCTTCTTATCAGGAACATCACAGAGCATCCGGCTGGTCCTGTAACTGAAGCACTTTTGAAGGAGGTTAAAGAGGATGAGTTTGGCTTAGATGTTTAACTTATTTGCTTGTTGCTATTTCCATTTCATGTACTTTTCTTTTTTGTGTTGTATTTTGACCCTTCAGGGGCATATGTTGTAAAAACAAACTATGTATGATCCACCATTTGTAATGTATTTGTCAGTTTGTTTCATTTGAGTTTCTTTTCTCAAGCAACCTCCAAGCATCTTCCTAAGGGTCTGGAAAGGTCAAAACCAAGTGCCAAGCCGGATACCTTGGAAACAAATAAGCATACTGCATTGCATACTAACCTTTGTTTTGTTTTGTAGGTTTTGTTTTTGGTTTGTTTGTTACTAACTCTGTTGTGGTTCAGGAATTATTGCTCGCCGCCGAGTGTTCCCTCTCAACCGTCCGCACAGATATCCTACTCGCAACAACCTTCCTGGTATCCAGATGGATCAAGTACAGCAAGAGCTGACAGATCGGTTAGAACCCAGATGGTTAACGAAAGGCTGGAGATGAGAAACCAAATGACCCAATTCATGGAAGTAATGAATGGCTTGGCCCAAAGTCAAGAAAGGTTGAGGGCATTGGTAGAAAGACAAACCCTGGAAGAACCTCCTCTGGGAACTGGAGGAACAAGTAACAATGAAAGGGGTCAGCCTCATATTAACCCACCAGTATATGGGCCTCATCTACACCCGGAAGTTAACATCCCGGGTAATGTGCAAGGAAATACTACTGGAGGAAGAGTCTTACAAGAAGACCCCCAAGAAGAGCAGTTTACTGTGATGGGAGTTGGGGATGAAGTTTATGATAGGAGGTTTGATGAAATTGCTGAGAAGTTGAGATCTCTGGAGTCTCAAAACTCCCTAGGCTTTGATGTGATGGATATGGGGTTAGTGGACGGGGTAAGGATTCCCCACAAGTTTAAACCCCCGTGCTTCGAGAAATACAATGGAACTTCCTGTCCACGAACTCACTTGCAGTCTTTTCTGGGGAGACTCAAGGCATACACCATGGATGAAAAACTATGGATGTTTTACTTTGAAGATAGTTTGACTGGGGCTTCAAG
This sequence comes from Lathyrus aphaca, assembly GCA_963966055.1. NCBI lineage: Eukaryota > Viridiplantae > Streptophyta > Magnoliopsida > Fabales > Fabaceae > Lathyrus > Lathyrus aphaca. The sequence goes on from OZ014522.1 coordinate 543,406,982, forward strand.
GGAGTGGTACTCTCACTTGACTAGAGCTACCATCAGATGCTGGAAGGACCTAGCTGAAGCTTTCATCAGGCAGTACCAATACAATCTAGACATGGCTCCTAATAGAACCCTTCTGATGGGAATGTCTCAATCCTCCAGAGAAAGCTTCAGGGAATATGCCCAGAGGTGGAGACAGCTTGCTGCTGCTGTCCAACCACCCATGTCGGAAAGAGAAATGGCCGACATGTTTATGAATACTCTGCAAGGGACATATATTGATAGGCTAGCTGCCTTTTCTTCCACCAGCTTCGCTGACGTAGTCATAGCTGGAGAAAGAATTGAAAGCCTTCTGAAGATGGGTAAAATTTCTGATAATGGTGCAAGTTCGTCAAGTAATCCCAGGAAGCCTTTTGTGGGACCTAGAAGGACTGGTGAGACAAATGCCATTCATGCCACCAGGGGCAGGCCTCAGTACCTTCACAGATCAGTAGCAGCTGTCACTATTCCAGCTCCGATTCCTCAGCAACCAACTTATCAACCACAACAACAACCACATTATCAGCAGCAAGTTCAGTATCCGCCACAGAGAAGCTACAACAACAACAACAATAGCAATCAACAGCAAAGACCCTTTCAGCAAAGACCATCACAGGCAAATAGGGTGATTGACCCTATCCCTATGCCTTATGCCACTTTATTGCCACAACTCCTGAAACTCAACTTGGTTGAATTAAGGACATTGACACCACCAGATCCCTCTAATCTGCCAAGAAACTACGATGTCAACGCCAGATGTGCTTTTCACTCGAATGCACCTGGCCACAATACTGAGAAATGCAGGGCTTTACAAATGAAAGTACAAGATCTGGTAGATTCTAAAGCCCTCAACTTTGCACCCCCGCCAAATGTCAACAAGAATCCCATGCCCAATCATGGAGGACCAAGAATTAATGCCATTGAGGAAGACAAGCCATCTTTCTTGATAACCAGTGTTGGACAGATTCGAACACCTCTGGTCGAAATTAAAGCTCAGCTTCTAGAATGCCAGATGTTCCCCGGGTGTGAGCTCGGTTGTGGTTATTGCAACATTTCGGTCAACGGGTGTTATAATTTGAGAAGCGGCATAAATGGTCTTATCAAAAGTGGTATACTTCAGATCACAACATCAACGCCTACAAATCCAGCAATCCCTTTGACAACAATTCCTGACTCTTCTACAACTGCAACAACAATCATTCCAACCAATTCATCGATATCGTCAACAATGGCTCCGTCCATCACTTCAACAAATCAGATGACAACAACCATTTCTTCTACAACATCAGAACCCCTTCATTCAGCAGAATCTTCTATAACGCCAACAGAAATTGATGAAGATATTTCAGCAGTCACCATCTACTATGATCCGTCAAATATTCCTCCAAACAACAACTTTCAGCAACAAACAGTGGCACCTCCTGCCAGGTCACCAGTCACCATCTACTACGATCCGCACACCATTTCAGTACCCTCCTCTGCAGCAGTCAGTCCAGTTACCATCACGGTGCCTGGACCAGTTCCATATGAAAGCAGTAATGCCATCCCTTGGCATTATGGCTCTGACCTTTACTGCAACGGAGAGAAGATCACTTTGGATTCTTCAACCTCTTCTCCACAGATTGATAATGTTGGGGGAGGCGGAGGCTTCACTCGAAGCGGACGCCTTTTTGCCTCGCAATTGCAAAGACCTAATGCCGAAGCAGAAGCTGCTGCCAAAGCAAAAGGAAAGAGTGTGGTATTTGAAGAGCCGACTGTCAAAGAAACTCAGAAGACATCTTTTGAGCAAGATGTAGACGAGTTTATGAGAATCATAAAGAGGAGTGACTACAAGGTGGTGGATCAGCTCCACCAAACTCCCTCAAAGATCTCCATACTATCCCTGTTGATGTGTTCTGAAGCTCACAGGAATGCATTACTGAAAGTCTTGCACGCATCATACGTGCCAGAAGAGATCACTGTTAATCAGCTAGAAACCGTGGTAGCAAATGTCAACACCAGTCATGGACTGGGCTTCACCAATGCTGACTTAACAATAGAGGGACATAACCACAACAAGGCTTTACACATCACTCTAGAATGCAAGGGTGCTGTTCTATCCCATGTACTGGTGGACACTGAGTCTTCACTCAATGTTCTACCGAAGAAAGCCTTGGTGAAGCTGGAGTACGATGGTTTGACACTGCGTCCAAGTGATTTGGTGGTGAGAGCATTTGATGGCTCTAAAAGATCAGTGCTTGGGGAGATTGATCTGCCTGTGATGATTGGCCCGCAGACCTTCAAAATTACCTCCTATGTGATGGACATTCAGCCGGCCTACAGCTGTTTGTTGGGTAGACCCTGGATCCATGCCGCTGGCGCTGTTACGTCTACCCTTCACCAGAAGCTGAAATTCGAGTGGGAAGGCCAGATCATCACCATCTGTGGTGAAGAAGATATCTTTGTTAGCCATCTGACTACGTACAAGTATATTGAGATGGATGGAGAAATCCATGAAACCATGAGCCAGGGGTTTGAAGCCCTGAACGTTAATGAAGCATCTGCTGTACTGGGAACCTCCATGACATCTTATCAGCAAGCCAGGAAGGTTGTTGAAGAGGGTACTGCCCAAGGCTGGGGCAAGCTGTTGCCTGTGGAGAAGAAGGAGGACAGATTTGAGTTGGGTTACAAACCAACTCAACAAGATCAATTAGAGGCTGCTAAGAAGCCCAATTTTGTCAGCGGGGGAATGCTCACCCCGGATGCAGTGAACAACTTGGAAGATGAGTCGGAAGATGAGCGCAACCTGGAGAGCTTGATACGTCCAAGGATCCCGGGGAGCCATATCTCAAACTGGTCTTCCCAGGAAATTATAAGGGTTACTCCCGCAGAGTAATTATTATTTCCTGTATATTTTTAAGCATGCATCAAGTCTTGCATCTTGCCCAAGATGACAAGACTCATTTTGTAATCGGGCCATCTTGTAATTTTGTGCAAACAGATCAATCAATGAATATCAGACATCTTCTGCAAATGAGTCTTTTTCTTTTTTCGCTCACTGTTTTTCATTTTTTCTTGTTGTACAAAAATAAAATGGAAATGTTTTCAAAATGATAACTTCCTTTCACTTTTTCTAAACAAGATTAAAATCGATCACTAAAATGAACAATCTAAACCCTTGCAGAGAGTGCCTTTCAGAATGCACCGGCAACAACACTACTATGGCTTCGTATAACTTTGACAATCCAATCAATCAAGCTGACGAAGGGGTTGAAGAAGATTATGAGCTTCCTGAAGAGCTATCCAGGTTGCTAAGGCAAGCGGAGAAGGTTATCACTCCTCATCAGGAGGAAGTTGAGATGGTTAATCTCGGTACGGAAGAAGACTTGAAAGAGGTTAAGATCGGGGCCTGCCTGCAAGAGTCAGTAAAAGAGCAACTGATTGACATGCTTCGGGATATGTGGATGTTTTTGCATGGTCTTATCAGGATATGCCAGGGTTGGACACCGAGATTGTTATGCACAAGATGCCTCTGAAAGAAGACTGTCCGCCAGTAAAACAGAAGCTGCGCCGTACTCGCCCAGATATGGCAATGAAGATAAAAGAAGAGGTACAAAAGCAATGGGACGCCGGGTTCCTTGCCGTGACTAGCTATCCGCCGTGGGTTGCTAATATTGTACCTGTGCCTAAGAAAGATGGCAAGGTGAGGATGTGTGTGGACTACCGGGATCTGAACAGAGCCAGCCCGAAAGATGACTTCCCTCTACCTCACATTGATGTATTGGTGGATAATACGGCTCAGTTCTCAGTATTCTCCTTCATGGACGGATTTTCAGGATACAATCAGATCAAGATGTCACCTGAAGACATGGAGAAGACAACTTTTATCACACCCTGGGGCACGTTCTGTTACAAGGTGATGCCATTCGGACTGAAGAATGCTGGTGCAACTTATCAACGGGCTATGGTAACATTATTCCATGACATGATCCATAAAGAAATTGAATGTTATGTGGATGACATGATTGCCAAGTCCCTCACAGAAGAATACCACCTGGTAAATCTGTTGAAGTTATTCAAGCGTCTGAGGAAGTACCAACTGAAGCTGAACCCCAACAAGTGCACATTCGGGGTACGGTCTGGTAAGCTGCTGGGATTTATTGTAAGTGAGAAGGGGATTGAAGTTGACCCTGATAAAGTCAAAACCATTCAAGAAATGCCTGCACCAAAGTCAGAAAAAGAAGTTCGAGGGTTCTTAGGAAGATTGAACTACATTTCACGGTTCATATCTCACCTTACAGCAACCTGTGAACCTTTGTTCAAACTGTTAAGAAAAGAACAAACGGTCAGGTGGAACGAAGACTGCCAGAGGGCTTTTGACAAAATCAAGGAGTACTTGCAAGAACCTCCAATCCTTATGCCTCCAGTTGAAGGAAGACCTCTAATCATGTACTTGACAGTATTAGAAGAGTCAATGGGGTGTGTGTTGGGCCAGCATGACGAGTCTGGTCGAAAAGAGTATGCAATATACTACCTAAGCAAAAAGTTTACCGACTGTGAACAACGTTATTCACTGCTCGAGAAAACTTGTTGTGCTTTAGCGTGGGCTGCTCGCCGACTAAGGCAGTATATGTTGACCCACACTACTTTATTGATCTCCAAGATGGACCCAATTAAGTACATTTTTGAGAAGCCAGCACTTACCGGACGGGTTGCAAGATGGCAAATGATCCTCACAGAATATGACATCCAGTACACATCTCAGAAAGCCATCAAGGGCAGTGTATTGTCTGATTATCTTGCTAAGCAACCCATTGATGATTACCAGCCTATGAGATTTGACTTCCCGGATGAAGACATCATGTTCATAAAAGCAAAAGATCACGAAGAGATTGTTCACACTGAAGGGCCTGACCCAGAAGAAGAATGGACTATGATGTTTGACGGGGCTGTTAATATGAATGGTCGTGGTATTGGTGCAATACTCATTACGCCTAAGGGAGTCCACATGCCTTTCTCGGCAAAACTCACCTTTAACTGCACTAACAACGAAGCTGAATACGAAGCTTGCATTATGGGTCTTGAGGAAGCCATTGACCTCAGGATCAAGACTTTGACTGTGTTCAGAGATTCAGCTTTGGTAATCAATCAAACCAATGGCAAATGGTACACCCACCAGGATCATCTGATACCTTACAGGGATTATACAAGGAGGTTATTGACTTTCTTTACAACAGTCAAGCTTGAGTATATCCCTCGAGATGAAAATCAGTTTGCAGATGCTCTTGCAACCATTTCATCCATGATCAAAGTTCAAGCTGCCAACTTTGTACCTCGGATTTCAGTATCCAGACTCGACAGACCAACATATGTATTTGCAGCAGATGTTGCTAAAGATGATAAGCCTTGGTTCCATGACATTAAATGCTTCTTGGAGGATCAAACATACCCACCTGGGGCATCTTCCAATGATAAGAAGACATTAAGAAGGCTTGCTGGTAGTTTCTTCCTGAATACTGATGGTTTCTATACAAGAGAAACTTTGATATGGTACTCCTCAGATGCGTTGATAGAACAGAAGCAGACTTGTTAATGCACGAAGTGCACGAAGGATCCTTTGGTACCCATGCAGGAGGGCATGCGATGGCTAAAAAGTTGCTAAGATCAGGCTATTACTGGATCACAATGGATGCAGACTGTTGTGCTTATGCCAGAAAATGCCATAAATGCCAGATTTATGCGGATAAAGTGCATGTGCCTCAGAATCCTTTGAATGTGATGTCTTCACCCTGGCCCTTTGGCATGTGGGGCATTGACATGATTGGCAAGATTGAACCAACTGCTTCAAATGGCCACAGATTCATCTTGGTTGCTATTGACTATTTCACCAAGTGGGTTGAAGCAGCTTCATATGCAAATGTTACAAGGCAAGTGGTAGCCAGATTCCTGAAGAGAGATATCATCTGTCGGTATGGAGTTCCCGAACGAATCATTACTGGTAATGGTTCCAACTTGAACAACAAAATAATGGCAGAACTGTGTCGGGACTTCAAGATCCAACACCACAATTCTTCTCCTTACAGGCCAAAGATGAATGGCGCTATTGAGGCAGCAAATAAGAATATCAAGAAGATTGTGCAGAAGATGGTAGTTACCTACAAAGACTGGCATGAAATGCTACCATTTGCCTTGCATGGGTACCGTACGTCAATCAGAACATCCACTGGGGCAACACCGTATCAGCTTGTTTATGGTATGGAGGCAGTCCTACCTATTGAAGTTGAATTACCCTCCTTACGGGTGTTAATGGATGTTAAGCTGAGTGAAGCAGAATGGGTCTGATCCCGATATGAACAACTGAGTCTGATTGAAGAAAAGAGATTAACTGCAATTTGTCATGGGCAGTTATATCAGAAAAGAATGAAGAAAGCCTTCGATCAGAAAGTCAGGCTCCGAGAGTACCAAGTAGGGGATCTTGTGCTGAAAAGACTCCTCCCTCCTCATACAGACCACAGGGGCAAGTGGACTCCAAATTATGAAGGGCCATTCGTAGTAACGAAAGTTTTCTCTGGTAGAGCACTAATGCTCAGTACTATGGATGGTGAAGACTTCCCGTCCCCTGTGAATTCAGATGCAGTTAAAAAATACTTCGCATGAAAATGACCCGCTGGACATAAAAACAGAATGTAAGTCCAGGCAAAAATAGGGCATCCCGGCGAGTCAAAAACAGAATAAGAGACTCGGGCAAAAATAAGGGAAAATGAAAAAATGCGTACACCCGCTGAGTTGAAAAGCCACATCGGACAACTCAGGCAAAAATGGGTATCCCGATGGATTGAAAACCCGAAAGGGCGATCCATGCGAAATAAGGGAATAAGCGAACAATTGCATTCTGAATTCGTCTGTATCACTTACAACTTGGTAAGCTTCGAAAGGTTCAAGCGCCGGTCAGAACCAGCCTTCTTCAGAAAGCAAGACGAGAGGAACGTCAAATGTCATATGAGTCATAGCAAAGGGAAGCTCCTTGAAGCGTCATCAACATTGCCAATACCTTTTATTTCTCAATTTGTAACAATCTCCTCATTTTAGGAGATTTGTTTCCTTGACTGTATCTTGCCGATTCAAGGCACGTGAATTAATAAAATCAGATTTTCAGTCACATTTCGTCTCGTACATTTTATTTTCATTTGCAAGAATGTCTGATGTCTCTAAGATACTGATTGCATGAATACAGATGCTTTTCTTCTAAAAAATACATGCTTACAGGAAATATACTCACTCCCGGGAGTGTCTGAACCCCTATGACGGAATCCGGTAAGGGATACCTCGGGATTACTTGTGCGTTTCTCTGCCTTTTCAGGATTGCAGGTGTTCAAGGCACAACATGGGGCATGAAAGCTTCATCCCAGCAAGCTGGCAAACCATTATCTACTCAGTCCTAGCACCGGAGGTGTTTTCTCCCCAACTGAGTTGTCTGTCATCGTTCCTCCTCAACCAAGTGCAAAGACCGGGAATCATCTCCCCGCAGAATTTCAGCCTCTATCCAGAAGAGCAACGTCTGAAGCTCTCACAGCAGAGTAAAGAAAGCTTCTACAGACCCCAGCTGGGTCCCTCATTACCAAGATAGGTCTATCAGTGATCTATTTCCCCATGCAGAGTCAGATATGTCATATCTACCAATGATCTCATCCCCAGCTGGGATGTTCACTTCAAGCAGATCAACCAGAGATCTTCGCAGCATCGGGACCCAGATCCCGGTTTGATACCCTTGCATAATCATAGCATTCGCATCATATTCTCCCCACAGAGCGTAGCATTCCGTCCAATACGGAGCATTACGGCAAAAATCAAACATATTGAATAATCATAAGCCATGTTCTGAATCAACACTTGGGAATTTCGACAATTCATCAAAGATATACATAAAACTCTCCAGATTCCCCGGCAGGAAGCCAAGGCACTTGCCCTACACTCACAAATACAGATACACACTCCTTTTGACACCCGTCCGTGTCATGATTCCCCAGTAAAGTCACCCGAGCATTCTTTACCAACAGACACTTATATACTACAAGATACTTCATGACACCCGTCCGTGTCATATCCCCAGTAGAAGGCCAAAGCGTCCTCTTTGCACTCACAGATACACATATCTATACAGATTCCCTGACACCCGTCCGTGTCACCTTCCCCAACATAACTACCCGAATACTTTGAAAAGCATTTACTTGTCTATGATATACCTTTTGACACTCGTCTGTGTCACCCTCCCCAGCAAGTTGGACACTTGTCGGTGTTTCACTCATACTTATTATTCCTGCTTCACTCATACAGATACCCGTTCGTATCTTGTATACATTACTTATACATCCTCATATTCAACACTCGTCCGTGTTCTTTGTTAACCAGTTGATACTCGTCCGTGTCATCATCTCAGAACATGTGTCAGCGTTTGTTTCTACCTGATACTCGTCCGTGTCATAGTCTTAGGGATGCTCGTCCGCATCTTTAATCCATACACGTGTCAAACACTTATGTCTTCTTGAATTTAGACACTCGTCTGTGTCTACTATTCCCTAGAGGAGTCCCCACAGATTCAACACTCGTCCGTGTTCGTTGTTAACCAGTTGGTACTCGTCCGTATCATCATCTCTGAACACGCGTCAGCATTTGTTTCTACTGATACTCGTCCGTATCATAAGTCTTGAGGATGCTCGTCCGCATCTTTAATCTATACACTGTGCCAAACACTTATGTCTTGATGAGATTAGACATTCGTCCGTGTCTATTTTCCCCCAGCAAAGTCCCCAGCAAAACTTCTTTTCTATCTGACATTCGTCCTATGTCATGATACCTTTCGGCAGCCGTACCCTGCCCGGTGATCGTCCTTCACCTTTGGATGACCGTCCCTCATCCTTTCCCCAGCGGAGTCTCCATTATTGGAACCCTTTTCTATCCGGCATTCGTCCTATGTCGTGATATTTAGCAGCCGTCCCCTGCTAGGTGATCGTCCTTCACCTCCTGATGATCGTCCTTCATCATTTTATCCGATGGCCGTCCCCATCGTTGATCTTGTTATCTGACATTCGTCCTATGTCATGATAAACCCTGAGAGCAGCCGTCCCCTGCTAGGTGATCGTCCTTCACCTCTTGATGATCGTCCTTCATCATGCTTATCCGATGGCCGTCCCCATCGTCGACCTTTTATCCGGCATTCGTCCTATGTCGCGATGCTTTTGGCAACCGTACCTTGCCAGGTGATCGTCCTTCACCTTAGATGACCGTCCCTCATCTTATCCCCAACAGAGAAGCCGTCCCCTGCTAGGTGATCGTCCTTCACCTTTGATGACCGTACCTCATCATTTATTTTTACCTATAATCCCCAGAGAATCTTTGTCACTTTATTTTGATGGCCGTCCCCATCACAATCTCTTATATCCCCGGCATGTCGGCCGTCCCCGTCATTGCTCTTTCCCCAGCAGTCATCCTCTGCTCGATGGTCGTCCTCCGTCGCCCGTACTTTATAATATACTTTATTTTTCTTTTACAATCTATATCCCTTTTCTTCTTCATTCTGTGAGCGCAAATTTTGGACTGTCTTTGGTATTCAACCACAAGTTATCTTGTTTGCCTGTTAAGCCGTTGCTTACATCCTGCACAGCTAACTCATGCTTGAATAGGGGCAGCTGTAAACACCCCAAATTTTCCCTCACCCATTCACACCATGGCTTGTGATCTTTTCATATGCATAAGTTCAATCATAGCATCTCATATTGCATATTTGCTACACTGCATTGGTTCAAAGTCATCTGCATCTAGGGTTTGTGATCTGAGCATTCCAAGAGCTTCTTGAGCCACTCCAAAGGTCATAAATCACTTCAAAGGGGTCCATGTATGTTCAAGCATCATATTATATCCCCTCAAAGTCAAGAATGTCAAAAAATCACAAGAACTGAGATTGGCATGGAAACAGAGCCAGGTTTAACTGCACAGATGACCTAGAATTAGGGTTTTGGTTTCAAAGGCCATAACTCCAAATTTTTTGGTCATTCTTGTTTCTATTGGTCTCTATATGGTATAGGGATCATGCATATCAATTTTCATGAAGAAATTCCATGGGGAAGGCATCTAATCAAGAGTTGACTTTTTGAGCAAGTCAGTGCAAAATCAGGGCATCTGAGGCCCCCAATGACCCAACCAAAGGGTGTTCTTCATCATTTTGATTATGTATGATCTTTATTTGATCATATAAGATGTTATAAGTTCACAAAATTGGATAATTTCAAGCCATTTGCAAAGTTGACTTTTTGGGAAAATGACTTGTAATGGAAACTTGCCATTTTGGGAAACTTTTTCAACCCTTGCTTTTTGATTCAAAAATGCTTCAAATGAGAAAACTTTGGTCATGAAAGTTGTATAATGGATCATTCCCTTTTCAAAAAGTACAAGAACTCATTCTAATTCATTTTGGATCAAAAGTTATGGCCTTGCAAAGTTGGATAAAATCATTGAAATTTCACTTTTGCACAAAATGGAAAACTTGCAATTTCTCATGGCAAGCCTTTACGTGACTTCAATGTGACCTCTAATCATCATACCAATGCAATGCATGACCTAAAATCAGAATTGGCCCAAGGGATTTCCCATTTAATTGCCTTGATTTTCCCATAACAATAAGCCATTTTTCATGGAAGTGCAAAGAGGGATTTCTTGCAAAATCATTCTCAAAGGGTTTGTTTGACCTCTAACTGATTTCAATACATTGTCATGACCTAATGAGGCATCCCACATCAGAAATTCAGCAAGGTTTCTCACATTCACATAGCCAAAAGTTATGAGAAGTAACAAGTTGTCAAGTTGCAAAAACCCTTCCAACTCATGATCCAAATGCAGCAGCCTCTCATGAACCATCCAAGGGCCATCCTTGACTCAAGCTGAGGCAGGACAAGCCTCTAGACTGCCTCTGCCACATCCCATGCTGCAAGTACACAAAACTTGACTTTTTGGCCAATCATCCCATACCAATCCCACAGTGCACACCTGCTCTCCAGATTTGTTGGGATAGTTTATGGATCACCTAAGGATCATAAAACATAACATACACAAGCCTGAAACACACACATTGCAGCACACTCCAAAAACTGTCAAAACCTTTCCCTCTTCGAATCACACAGCACAACCATCAAACTTCAATAATTCCTTCACCAATCAACCAGAAATCATCCATAGAACAGATCCCACCCCTCACAATGATCTAAAACAGCACACACAAGAACCTCATTTTCTGATACACCAGAACTGAACCTCTCAAAATAGCCAATATAAACCCCATTCAAGCTTGCCATTAGCACAAGGGGGACCATTGGAGGTGGTTTGCGCAAAGGAAAGGCTCAGAAAGCTCATCTTTGAAGGTCTCCATCTCAGGTATAGCTCAAGAACTTTTTTCTCAGAACTTCATTTTCTTGTTACAAAATGAATCTACATGTTGCACTGATCATCTGGATGTATTTAGATTTGAAAATAAGTAAGAGATGACCATTTCATGTCACTCTGAAAGTTTGCTCGTGTTTCGTATTTTCATTCGATTCAGGCTGGTGAGTGAAAATAAATGAGTTTTGAGAGAGGGGTTAAGTTTAGATTGGGGAGAGGATCATTTCTGTGGAAGAAATTGCTTGTTTAATGACCTGTAGCGAAATCTAGGGTTTGGGTTCGCCGGAGAAGACGACCGGAAGTCTTCTCCGGCCACCTGAAAGTCATTAACCCTAATCTGTGTAATTAATGGACTTTGAATTCTGGCCCTTAGATGCGTTGACCCGCGCGTGTTTGGATGGTCAGGATTCCACCATTTTGCCCTAATCCTCATTTGACTTAATTAATCCAGATTAATTAATTTTAAAATCAGAATTAACCAGGTTTGAACTTGGGCCATTGGATGTGGAGCCAAGTCAAACCCTCCAAGCCCAGAATCAATCTGGTGCGTCCATTGTGCATACTTCTCATTATTTTAATTTTTATTTTCATTTTATTTGATTTATTTTGTACATTTAATTTAAAATAGCAAAAAATGTTTAAAAATCATGAAAATCTTTGTCAAGGTTTTCATTATTTTTCAGAACACAAAAATATTTTTATTTTTATTTTTTGCATTAAAAATTATTTTTAAATCATTTAAAAGCTTATTTTTAATTAGTTAATGGAAATTAATTAATTAAAAATACTTTTAGGTATTTAAAAATCACAAAAAAATTCATGTAACCTTTGAAAACATTTAGAAACATTGTCCAACTCTCAAACCAAATTTATTTTTTGTTCTTGATGCCTTTTGATAATTTTCTTTGGATTTAATTTCATTTCAAGGCATTATTTTGTTCCAAACTTCAAAAATTCATTTCCGCCTAACCATTGAGAGTTGGATCATGATTATTTTTGCATTGCATCTTGTATGGCATGTAGTTCATAGGATAAAATTGGCTTGAATTGATCTTGCATTTTCATTTTGTTTTGCATTTTTCTTGACAAGGTACCTTAAAACCCTAGCAATCTTAGAAAATTCACAACTCTCACTAGGTTAAGAGTTGGATCCCCTCCTTTGGGCAGTGAGTTTGTATAGGTCTAGGGTTCCTTTGATTGTATTTTCAAATTTTTATCATGTCATTTGCTTCTGGTTTTGGATTTTTGCTTTGTATGTTGCATATAACCCTAATTCATGCTTTCCTTTGCATCCATCTTCCATTTGCTTGCATGCCATGACTTGCCATGACATTTTGTGCATCCATTTGATTCATAATACATCTTAGGACATATTAGAATCATGTTTGATCATTTCATCTTTCATTTTCCATGTTATATGTCTTTTGCATTCCATAACTTTTCATGAACATTCATGGTTCAAAGCATGCTTCTCTTGCATCCATATGTTTGTATGATCATTCTAATGCCTTGCCTCGTGTTTGCATCATCCCTTAGCATCATCAGCATCATACTTATGCTTCTGGTTTTGATTTGCATCATGACATTGCATCTCATTTGCATTGCATTTCATTTCTTTTGTTAACTTTTCAGGTGGTAAGTTGTTTGAGAAGTGAATTTGCCTTCACTTCTCACAATCTCTTTTCATCTCTCTTATGCATCATTGCTGCATTTTATCTTGTGCTTTGGATTGAGCTTGCTCATTCTTGTTCATCTCACTTTCTTTCTTCAAGCAACTTGTCTTCTTAAGTGAAACAAGTTGTGTTGCTTCTCTTTGCTCCTTTCATCTGCTTCTCTCCTTGGTGGTTTCTTGAAGATTTCTTTCTTAAACCTCACAAACCCTAGGAATGACCAAGCATGATAACAATTAGGGTTTGATTAGTCCCCCACTTAGCTTTTACCATTGTGTCTCCTTGAGTCTTCTCTTCTCATCTCATAATCAGGGACTAAACCCTAAAGGTTTTAAGGCTTTGTGATTAAGCTTATGCCTGCATCCTTCTATTAGGATGGAGTGTATAACTTTAATCCTAAGTGTTAAACCCTTAATGTGTTTAAATCCTTTAATCAATCCACTTAATAATCATCAAGACATCCAGCTTGTAACTTGGGTCTTGCATTAGGGTTCTAATTCTTCCTTAATTGGTCAAGAAGGACTAACCCTAGTGTTAATGGACAAGTCCCCCTCAAGTTGTCTTACCAACCCTAAAATTCACTTCTTCATCTTATCATTAACTAAAATCCATCTAATAAAGGCTTTGTTTTGTCATGAGGTTAATCCCTAATCATGGATTAAGTTGAGGAGTGTAACACTCTATTTTCTAACCGCGAATATAACTGAAATCAGAGTTTATAAAAACTTTCTACAAAACGGGATATCACATTTTCAACTATAAACAAATTTCAACTTAAGGAAGTCATACTTAATACATAGTACTTTTCATAATAACATAAAACAACTTTAGTTTACTAAAATAAATGAACTTCATAAAACCTTACGCAGCGGATTCACATCACAACTCATAGTATTTTTACTCCACCTAATACCAACTCTAAAATAAGAAATAAGCAACTCTAAGTTCTTCAACTAAATACAATTTGGCAATAATAAAAACACGCGTCAATCCCACCCCTGAGTGCTACGTATCAGAGCGACTGACCACTGACTCGACTAATGGTAACCGGCTACTTCTCAGGATTACCTGCACATTGTCACATGAGGACAACATTCAACAGAAAGGGTGAGTTACAATAATTATAAGCAGTATATGAAAAACAATATAATGACTAAGAATCGTAAACAACCACTACTCACAAATTACATCAAATGTCAACACAACAAATCAACAATAATGCAACCTTAATGAGACTCGACTAATTATGCATGTGGTACCATTCGGAGTAACTCCCAACTTAAAAATCTGCCAATTTATCGAGGCATCAAGGCATAAGCCTTCAACTTTTAACTTTAATTGCCAATCCAGGCCAACGTGGTGTGAGCAACGGCTCCGACAATGCACATGACTTAAATGATATACACGACTTAACCCAGACAACATAACAACAATAACAACACGACCACTTTTCCAAATTAATCAACTTATATTCAGCTTTGGCTTTAAAGCCTACAACATAATAACTTTAAGACTGTCCGCAACCGGAACAACTTACCGACATCAATTGTACCTGTAACACAACTTTATGACATAATTTCAACAAAAACAACGCATCAAAATCAACAATAATATTACACGACTTATCCCGATAAATTCCATTAAATTCCGAGGAATTAAGTTTTCCGCCTAATTAGGCTAAAACAACTAACTCAGTACTGTTTTTAACATTTTGAGGTTAATGCAACCCTTTAATAAATTCTGCCAAAAATTCATTATTATCAGATTCCAATGTTATGAAAAGAGTGCCTGCAAAAATCGGTTTTCTGTCAAAAATTCTAAACTCCCCTACTGTTAATTTGTTCTGCCTCATCACACTAATAGGTAAGCTCTGTATAAAATTACTCAATGCAGGTTCTAATTTAGTTAACGAAAATTATGACGTTACTATTTAATAATATTTCCACTATTCCTAAATTATTAATTAATCTTAAATAATTCACCTAATTATACTAACTATTAATTAATTATGAAAGGAAAAATTGAACATAACCAAAAACAAATGGTGGCTACAGGACCCCCTATAGGCCTGCGCCACCTCACAACCCTCATTACCCCTGACCCGCGCCCCTATGTCACGCCTGCGCCATGCTTCTATGAAGCTTGATGGCCTACGCCATCACCATGGATACATCCATGGCCTGCGCCATGCTTCTAAGGGTGTGTGGGGCCCACCCTCCCAAAGTGGCCCCTTACCTACAATTATACATAATTTGTTTCTACTGCCAATTAACATGATAATTGCTTCTAATTGATCATAATACTAATTAACATAATAATTGCTTCTAATTGTTTCTAATACCAATTACCATAATAATTATTACTAATTATTTCTAATACCAATTAACATAATAATTGCACTATTTAGTTCTAATTTTATGTATATTCACAAAAAATTCAGCAACCTTGTAACACCACATGAACACAAATTATTGATGAAATTTCCATAACAATCTAACAAGCGACGAAACGTATCAACCTAACTACCCAATCAAAATATGGGATTTCATATCCGATTATAATAATAATTAAACCCACCCTTACCTTAGATTGGATTGGAAGTTGTTCTTACGGTTGGATTTCGGAATTTGCTTCTCCTTCTCTCACGTTCGTGCAGTAGTTTCCAATTCCTCTTTTTCTTCCTTAATTTTCTAACTTCCCCCTTTTTGTCTCTTTTTGTTTCTTATATCTTATATTATTTTTATTTTAATAAACTAATAACTATTATAATCACTAATGGGCCTAACATAACACCCCCTTATTTTACTAATTCAAACACGGTTTCAAGCCCACTACTTAAAATAACACAACAACTATTATAATTAATTCTAATAATATTTTCTACGGTTTCCGACTAATTTTTCCGACTTAACGACTTAATTTACCATAATGCCAAATCAACTGAATAATAATTAATGACTAAATACTTATTCCCGATTTAATCGATTAAATTCCAATTATCAACCAAATGGTTCACACAATTCCGACAACATATCTAACAATACCTGAAGAATATTATATATCGTATTCCACAACTTATATCAACTAAATTAATCAAATTCGACTTAAACAAACTTATAATTATCAACGTAATATTCCGATATTTTGGAAATCAAATTAAATCAATGCGACTTAACACCACATACCACAATTATATTTAATTAAATAATTAATTAAATAAACGAGCGTTACAACTCTCCCCCACTTAGAATATTTTCGTCCTCGAAAATTTATCCGATTCAAATGCTCCAACTACTTATTCCATCCAACTAATCAACTCTCATATTCAAAGGCAACCCACATATACCACAAACAATAATACATAACATCGATGTCAAGCACGAAACGAAGAACTCTCAAGGAATACGCTCGACAACTATCAACACGATACAACGAGTAACCAACTTAAAACTTAGGACACATCAACACAAGAACACACAACTTAAACATAACATATAATACAACCAATCTATTAACCTCGTTGTCATTCGTGTACAATGACGACACCACACCACGCGCTCGATGCGCACTCTGATTAAGTTTACCAATTTTAACCCCCGCTTACAATCACCAAAATCAACATATTAACAAAGCCTCCAACTTATTCCTCATAATTTTCATCCTAATAGGTATTCTAACTCTTTCGTAGTTACCGAATACTTCCAACTTAGACTCATAAGACATACCTCTTAACGTCCAACACACTTACTACCGCGACTACTTCGAAATCTTAGATAAGATATACTTCTACTTCTCAGTCATCCTCAACATAATTACAACTTTGCCAACATGCCTGTCAAATCATGGTCTTACATTTTCATAGACTTTCCTCTTAAATACACAACATCATTACAACAACATAAGGTATTTGGTTCCCACGAATTCTCACAAGATAACTCATACCCTTCACTTCCGACTAAATCAATCCACCGAATACTTGATTTCGTACTCATACCGATACAAACTTTCATAATTCTTATTTGAGTCAATACAACCAAACAACTCTTCTTGTTCCAATAAAAAATCGTACTATAATAGTCCAACTTAAAATTTCGCTTCTTCTAATACTTTGCAACTTAACCTTGTCTGACATTCTTATCAAATCATCCTTTTACATATCCACATACTTCCCTTTCTAATCATCTTAAGAAAACTTCAAATCTCAAGCGAATTACTCCCTCACTAACCAACATTCCAATTATTCAGAGTTCAACTGCGAGTTTCCTTATTACAGCTCAATCCAAATGCAATTTCATACTTCCCTCTTAAATTCCATCTAATACTCTCATATAATAACTTGCATCAACAAAACAAACAATACTAAAGCACTCGACTTGACTCCAACCAATTCGACGTACATACTATACTAGTTAACATGACACATCTATCCATCAATTATGATTCCGCCTACTATCAACAATAGATTAAGGGTGATCAGTTCCTTAATTTTTTGATAGACATTCGGCAACCATAACAGAGGCATCAATCATCATTACCCAACGCCATAGCGTACTTCAACTTGTGCCCAGAGTCCGTAAGCATAATACTCCGCCAACTCTCTACGGCTTATCAACTTCTTCTTAGTCCCCTTAATTCCAACTTCATCAACGATACACAACATCCAAAAATCCAATACACATTCTCTCATGTACACACATAGTACCACACGACTTTCAATATCCATCTAACACCGGAGTCGTTACAACAAGTACCATCCAAAACTGTCTGTTCCAATTACAACTTTCATCCAAGTTAAAATATTTAACAACACTAATCAACTTCCATCTTTCTCCCAACATCACCATCTTCTAGAATAGGCACTTTAATTGTCCTCATTCAACATAAATCGTATCTCTATGCATTCTTCGATACCAACATTTCATTATTTAATAACATTTTTATCTTTCCAAATTTTCAGCAATAGACGTTCAACTTCGAACACAAATTTTCTCTTCCAATCATGACTTTCATCCAAATTATAATTCTTAACAACACAATTCAAACATCTGCCTTCCTCTCGACATTACTTCTATCTAACATCAGCACTTTAATCATCCTCATTACATATTTATTCATTCTCCGAATACTTATGCATTCCCTCTAATACCAATATCTTATTATTTTTCCAACATTTTCATCTTTCTAAAATTTCCAGCAACACACGCTCCACTTCGAACGCAATTATCTTCTCCAATACAGACCTCCAAATCGCAAAATTATATTCTAACATGAAGAAAAATTTGTGCAGATTCCAGAACTTCAAGAATCGCTCGAATATGACTTACGAGTAAAAAGTTATCCCCATCACAATGGGACTGGTCAACAATTTTCGTATGCAGAATTTCCAAAATCAGCAGCAGACCCAACTATTAAAACCTACTTATCTCCCTCATTACAAACCTCCTAAATGCAAATCTTATATGAAAACTGTAGGAAATTTTGTAAGCTTTCCAAAAATTCTAGAACCGCTTCAATCTGAATCACGGTTAAAAAGTTATGTCACTTCTCGTGACAGATGCTCCAAGATTGCAAAAACCAGAATTTTTGAGATTGATGAATGTAAATTCCACCTCTCTCCATCTTAATTCCATGTTCTACCAAAAATCTTGCTCTACACCTAACTTCGAAATTTACTGGACTTTAATCCACTACACTCAAGGCATAGCAATCTACCGACTTGATCCTTCAACTTAATTCATCAACTTGTCTTTTTATTTGGAATAAATCCTTCTTTCTTAAACAATCTCCATCCATAAATCCACGTACTTCTCAACCCGACCGATATGAATTCATGAATCCATGCCCTCACCGGTCCGCAACAACGTCTCTCCAACAACCATGCACTCTTGCAATCAACATCAACTTGAACCAACTCCGACATTCTAACAACAGTCCGGGAGTCAAGCCTCTCCCCCACTTAATTCCAACCAACACCTGTAGACAACGACTAGAAACTAACAAGTACCGACAGTGTTTCACACACATGTCTCGTACTAAGGAATCAACAACGCTAGACAACATTGGCCGGACGGACCGACCTGCTCTGATACCACTAATGTAACACTCTATTTTCTAACCGCGAATATAACTGAAATCAGAGTTTATAAAAACTTTCCACAAAACGGGATATCACATTTTCAACTATAAACAAATTTCAACTTAAGGAAGTCATACTTAATACATAGTACTTTTCATAATAACATAAAACAACTTTAGTTTACTAAAATAAATGAACTTCATAAAACCTTACGCAGCGGATTCACATCACAACTCATAGTATTTTTATTCCACCTAATAACAACTCTAAAATAAGAAATAAGCAACTCTAAGTTCTTCAACTAAATAAAATTTGGCAATAATAAAAACACGCGTCAATCCCACCCCTGAGTGCTACGTATCAGAGCGACTGACCACTGACTCGACTAATGGTAACCGACTACTTCTCAGGATTACCTGCACATTGTCACATGAGGACAACATTCAACAGAAAGGGTGAGTTACAATAATTATAAGCAGTATATGAAAAACAATATAATGACTAAGAATCGTAAACAACCACTACTCACAAATTACATCAAATGTCAACACAACAAATCAACAATAATGCAACCTTAATGAGACTCGACTAATTATGCATGTGGTACCATTCGGAGTAACTCCCAACTTAAAAATCTGCCAATTTATCGAGGCATCAAGGCATAAGCCTTCAACTTTCAACTTTAATTGCCAATCCAGGCCAACGTGGTGTGAGCAACGGCTCCGACAATGCACATGACTTAAATGATATACACGACTTAACCCAGACAACATAACAACAATAACAACACGACCACTTTTCCAAATTAATCAACTTATATTCAGCTTTGGCTTTAAAGCCTACAACATAATAACTTTAAGACTGTCCGCAACCGGAACAACTTACCGACATCAATTGTACCTGTAACACAACTTTATAACATAATTTCAACAAAAACAACGCATCAAAATCAACAATAATATTACACGACTTATCCCGATAAATTCCATTAAATTCCGAGGAATTAAGTTTTCCGCCTAATTAGGCTAAAACAACTAACTCAGTACTGTTTTTAACATTTTGAGGTTAATGCAACCCTTTAATAAATTCTGCCAAAAATTCATTATTATCAGATTCCAATGTTATGAAAAGAGTGCCTGCAAAAATCGGTTTTCTGTCAAAAATTCTAAACTCCCCTACTGTTAATTTGTTCTGCCTCATCACACTAATAGGTAAGCTCTGTATAAAATTACTCAATGCAGGTTCTAATTTAGTTAACGAAAATTATGACGTTACTATTTAATAATATTTCCACTATTCCTAAATTATTAATTAATCTTAAATAATTCACCTAATTATACTAACTATTAATTAATTATGAAAGGAAAAATTGAACATAACCAAAAACAAATGGTGGCTACAGGACCCCCTATAGGCCTGCGCCACCTCACAACCCTCATTACCCCTGACCCGCGCCCCTATGTCACGCCTGCGCCATGCTTCTATGAAGCTTGATGGCCTACGCCATCACCATGGATACATCCATGGCCTGCGCCATGCTTCTAAGGGTGTGTGGGGCCCATCCTCCTAAAGTGGCCCCTTACCTACAATTATACATAATTTGTTTCTACTGCCAATTAACATGATAATTGCTTCTAATTGATCATAATACTAATTAACATAATAATTGCTTCTAATTGTTTCTAATACCAATTACCATAATAATTATTACTAATTATTTCTAATACCAATTAACATAATAATTGCACTATTTAGTTCTAATTTTATGTATATTCACAAAAAATTCAGCAACCTTGTAACACCACATGAACACAAATTATTGATGAAATTTCCATAACAATCTAACAAGCGACGAAACGTATCAACCTAACTACCCAATCAAAATATGGGATTTCATATCCGATTATAATAATAATTAAACCCACCCTTACCTTAGATTGGATTGGAAGTTGTTCTTACGGTTGGATTCCGGAATTTGCTTCTCCTTCTCTCACGTTCGTGCAGTAGTTTCCAATTCCTCTTTTTCTTCCTTAATTTTCTAACTTCCCCCTTTTTGTCTCTTTTTGTTTCTTATATCTTATATTATTTTTATTTTAATAAACTAATAACTATTATAATCACTAATGGGCCTAACATAACACCCCCTTATTTTACTAATTCAAACACGGTTTCAAGCCCACTACTTAAAATAACACAACAACTATTATAATTAATTCTAATAATATTTTCTACGGTTTCCGACTAATTTTTCCGACTTAACGACTTAATTTACCATAATGCCAAATCAACTGAATAATAATTAATGACTAAATACTTATTCCCGATTTAATCGATTAAATTCCAATTATCAACCAAATGGTTCACACAATTCCGACAACATATCTAACAATACCTGAAGAATATTATATATCGTATTCCACAACTTATATCAACTAAATTAATCAAATTCGACTTAAACAAACTTATAATTATCAACGTAATATTTCGATATTTTGGAAATCAAATTAAATCAATGCGACTTAACACCACATACCACAATTATATTTAATTAAATAATTAATTAAATAAACGGGCGTTACAAGGAGTCTTCCTCAGCTTAAACATTCTCATCTATTATCCTTCTATTAGGATAGTGTAATGAGTCTGTTTAATCCCTGATTATGGCTTAGTCTCATTACTTAACACTAAACAAAAACAACAAAAACATCTAAATAATCACAAGTAGGTCAATGATCTTAATCCTACACCATGGTGATTAAGTGTGAGATGCTGACTTCACACTTAAGGTATCCTCATTACCCCTAATCAGAGGGAGGATGTGATGAGTTTACTAATCCATTGGTTTAGGCTTAAGCTCATTTTCTTATGACAAACTTCAAAAAGCAATAAAAGACTGAAAACTCAAAAAAACAAACAATAATCGTCTCCTTCGGGATTCTTTTCTCATCTCATTCACTCACAACCGAGAACTCGCTTCTTCCGTCTAATGCAAGACAGTTTGCACCTGAGCCAAACAGGTCATACACTTGAGCATATGCAAGTAAGCAGTTCATCAGTCAATTCATCCTTCAGTCTCTTTGGGTCGAACTACGGTGTTCTGACTTCCTCATTGCACGAGAGGATACGTAGGCATAACTTAACAGTTATCGAACAAAAGTCTCTGTATATTCCCCCTCTTTCTAGCCTTATTCTTTAAGCCTCATAGTCATGAGCATTTCATTCTTGTTCTTACACTGACACTTCTCTTGTACACTTCACATTCTTTTTACACTGACACTTGCATTCTTTTCCAGCTTTGATACACAAATTGCACTGACACTACCCCTTTAAAACACAAATATTTTAAGCGTGGATCCCGTCGAGTACGGCAGACAATCTGGGTGCTAATACCTTCCCAGGTTGTAACCAACTCCCTTTCTCAGTCTCTCTGGTTCGCGACCGTCTTATCCATATCTTTCTAGGTCTATGCAGCATTACCTTTCCCCCGGGATAAAAATGCCTAGCTGGCGACTCTTTCTTTCTGAGTTCACCCCTGTGTGTTCTCATCCCTTTCGCTGACCGTTCGCGTCTGTACCCCATTTGACGAGGTGTCATTTTGGCGGGAGCGACAGGCGTGGAGATTGTATTGCATGCCAAGGCTAAAAATGATGACGGACGTTCTCTTATGGATGATATAATCTGTGGCATTCGTGCTCATGCTCGGTGGAAGTCCGATGGCTATGATTGTTCTAATGTTGGTTACATAGCTAGAGAGGAAACGGAAGGGGAATTGATTGGTTTATGGGCTGACAAGTTAAAAAATTCAAATTTTAATTTGAGTGACGTGGGAAATGGGTTTTCTGCGTTGTTTGCGGTGAAGAGTAGTGATGAGGAACTTTGTAGTATCAAAGCTTGAGAATGTGATTGATAAAAAGAAGAAAATTTTACATTCTACATTGATGAGGGAAACTCATAAAGTTATACTGAAGCCTTCAAAAGTGAACTGTCAACTGTCAACTGAAGGAAGATAATGTTGATGTCTGTTATGCTCCGATTTTTCAGAGTGGAGAGAAGTTTGATCTTATGCCTGATGCTTTCAGCAACAATGATGCGCTTTACTATGCATCTGCCCGTGTAATTATATGTGCTTTCGGTGTCCAGTACAAGAACTACTGCTCAAATATAGCTAGGACCTTCTTGATTAATCCAGACCCTATTCAAAGTAAGGCTTATGAGGTTCTTCTGAAAGCGCATGAAGGTGTTATTGGTTCTCTAAAGCCTGGAAATAAGTTGTGTGCTGCATATCTAGCTGCGGTTTCTGTTGTGGAGAAGGATGCCCCTCACATGGTTTCCTGCTTGATAAAGACAGTTGGGACAGGCATTGGTATTGAGTTTCGAGAATCGGGTTTGACTATTTATGCTAAGAATGATCAGATAATTAAAGAAGGAATGGTATTTGATGTTTCAATTGGATTCAAGAATTTGCGGTGTAAGAACAAGGTGTTCTCTCTCTTGCTTGCTGACACAGTCATCGTCAACAAAGGCAACACGAATATTGTGACTTCAATGAGCTCCAAAGCTTTAAAAAACGTGACTTATCCTTTTACTGAGGGCGGGAAGACCTTGTTCCGTTCCAAGCATTCAAGGCACATACGTAAGGTTGAGAAACCCATCAATACACTCAGGCGACAAGTTGTAGGAAGGGAGTCTAAGAGAGCCGAGAGAGAAAATTTGGTTGCCCAGGAGAAACTGCAGCTTGCCAACAATATATTAAACCCAATAAGATTGCTTGAAATTTGGATTCTACCGTCGAATTTGATGAGTCTATTGATGTGATGTTTGACAATATTAAACATGCATTCTTCCAGCCAGCAGAAAATGAAGCGATTTCCCTCCTGCATTTTCATCTGCACAACCATATCATGGTAGGAGATCAAAAGACCAGGGATGTTCAGTTTTATGCTGTGGTAATGGAGATGGTATCAGTTTATGATCCTGATGTTCTTGAAGAAGAACAAAGAAAGAGGGAGAGAAAGAACAAGACTAATGTAGAATTTCAAAGCTTTGTGAACCGGGTAAATGATCTCTGGGGACAACCGCAATTCAACGGCTTTAACTTGAAGTTTGATCAACCTCTTCGAGAACTTGGCTTCCGCGGGGGTACTCCATAAATCTTCAGTATTCATTATCCCTACCTCAACCTGTCTTGTTGAAGTAGTAGAGACTCATTTCTTTGTTGTCACCCTAAGTGAGATTGAGATTGTGAATCTGGAGAGGGTTATCCTAGGGAAGATGAAATTTGATATGACGATTGTATTTAAGGACTTCAAGCGCGACGTCGTAAGGATCGATTCTATCCCTTCTACATCACTTGATGCCATCAAGGAGTGGCTTGACACAACAAATATCAAATATTATGAAACCAGGCTGAATCTGAATTGGTGACATATCCTGAAGACAATCACAAATGACCCTAAAAGCTTCATTAATGATGGGGGATGGGATTTTCTGAATTTGAAAGATATTGATTCAGAATCGGATAACTCAGATTCAGAATCGGATAACTCAGAAGAATCAGATAAAGCCTACGAACCATTGGAGATGGAATTGGAAACTGAATCAGATTCTGAAGAGGAGTGTGTTGGCAGCAAATCAGTAGTTGAATCTAAGGAGGATATGGAGGAAATAGACTGACGAGGATTCGGAGGAAGAGAAAGGAAAGACTTGGGAAGAACTGGCGAGGGAAGCAAGCAATGTAGATAGGGAAAAAGAGAATGTCACTGATTTAACATTTGAGTTATGTCACTGATATCATAAGAGGGTGTGCAAATATGTTTTGTGTTTAAAAGTGTTCTTGGTATTTTTATTTAAACATATTAGGTTTCGAAACTACAAAAATAAACTTGTTATGGAGTGAAATTCAACCGAATTGAAATGTTATATTCCTTCAAAAAAATGAGACCAAACTCTTAATGATTTCTTTCGAACTAAACTCATGATGACTCCTATTGAACTAAATACAACTTTTAATATAAAGGTTCAGTATTTTTGAGCCAATAAGAACCACGATGAAAAGGAACCTTTTTTTTTAAATGTAATAGAAAATAAGTTTGATACTTAAGAAAGATAGTTAGAAATTGTTTGAATCTTTGAGGATTTTAAGTGTTTATATAAGTCACACAAACTATTTGGGAAGCCTAAGGATATTTTGGTTCAATCGAGGAGAGGAGATGAGAGATATTTTTATCAAGGTAAGGAGAAATGTGTTATCTTAGATTTTCGACAAATTAATTGTAGAATTGAAATAAGGATCATACGAGAGTTTTTATTAGGAAAGTTGAAATGGTTGGTTTTATACATATTTCGTCTCATGGATTCGACTTGTTGAAAGATGTATTTAATTTCGGCCGAATGTTAACGTGAGTAAGAGACAAAAGAGGTGTTTTGTCGAGTTTGGGAACTTACTGAAATCCAGAGTCTTGAGTTTCTATATGCAGTCAAATGAGGTATGGTTGGATAAGACCAGGTAGTTATTCAAGGACATGTGGTGGTCTGTCGAAATTGAAGACTATATGGAGACGAAAACGTGGCGTGTTTGGTTTAGTCAACTGTTGTAGACAGTTATTCTAGAGTAGTATATAAGTAGAGGTTTGCTTATGTTTAGGGGAGTTCACAATTGTATGCAAAATTATACAAACTCTAAGTATTTGGGTGTAAGGGTGGCAAAACGGTTGCCCTCCCCGCCACATTTTGCCTTAAGCCCTAAAAAAAAGGTGGGGCGGGGAAGCCCGTCAAGAGAAAATGGGCATAAAAATCTAGCTTGTCCCGTCAAGGTGGCGGGTTCGTCCACCTACTTTTTTTTTTCATTTTTTAAATAGATTAATAGACTTGTTTTTACATTTTAATTAGATTTTTCACTTATTTTTTAGAATAATTTTTATAAATCATTTTTTAAACAATTTTTACTTCAAAAAATGTTGCATATATTCTCAAATAAATGAATAAAATAAAACCATCAAGAATTGGAATTACTAGAATTAACTAAAATAAGTGTAGATTTAAGGTGGGACAAGCTGAACGAATAGGTGCGACGAGCTTTCGTGGATGGCGGGTTTAGGCGGGTGACAGTTTTTAACGGGATGAGCTTTGGTGGGCGACAGACCCAAAATCCCAACCCAATCCGCCATTTTTTTACGGGTGTGTGGAATGGCCCGACGGACCACGACCCGTTTTGCCACCACTATTTGTGTGATTGAGAAACGAGTGAAGATTGTACGTACGCGTTCCACTTTGATGAATACAAGTCTTTTTTATGTTCAAGTCATTCTGCATTTAAGTTATCTTCAGTATTTTTACATTCAAATCCTTTACATTTTGACTTCAGTCAATTTAAGTTATTATCTCTCAAATGTTGCATTTTGATTTCCATACCAATGTGTTGTTCAAAAGTCATGATTCACACAAATATGTTCTGGGGTCTTTTTGAGTTTAATCCCTTAAGTATTAATTGAAACTTATTTTGTTTACTAAATTTCACGGTAAACAACTTGACACACCCGGTGAGACCCTTTTGTGTGAATTTTTACCTTTTGTTTTTGAAAATTGTTTTTCTTAAACTTCTTCGCTTAAGAAACTTGTCAAGGTGTGAGCGTGCATGAGGTTGAGGAGTGGTAAATTAACCAAAACATAAGTAAGGAAACAAAAATGAAGTACACTAAAAGAATGGGTTCTCCCAGAAACAATAATGGAGAACAACCATCCAATAGCACGGGGGCATGCACGGTCATGGCAAGTTCGACTGAGCCAATCCCTTCAATTGCTAGCATGACGACTACACTGTTAACGACAGTTTCACCATAAACTACACGAGAAGGGACAATTTTCCCCATTCGACCACACAGAGTCACCCAATGACTCCTAGACCAAATATGGAAATGAACTTTAGACCTTTTGCCACAAACTTCACAACACCCATTCCTGAGAGTGAAAAACCCTATGGTATGCCAACATCTATGATGATAAACCTACAAACGAACCCTTCCGACATTTGCTCACAAAGCAACAAATGCGTATTCGCCAATACTGGCATTTGGATTTACCATAGGTAACCCTAGTCGAACCATACAACCCTAACTAGGAATGATATTTGGTTCCTAAGCAATGCCAACATTCACTATAAATTCTATGATGGAAATGAGACAACAGATGAACAAGATTAACCATGATATGGTCAATAATTTCACCCAACAAATGGGTACCATATTTAACCCATTGATTCAGAATACGAATCAGATACCAATAATTGGCGACTCAAATGAATAAAATTGATGATTTCTTTGGCACGCCTCCGACGCATGTTCGACCCTTAGTACAACTTCAAGTGGCCGGACCAATTTGAAACGAAGCGCCTTGACGAAAACACGGTGAACCAGAGGCAACAATTTTTGCCCTGCATGGTCGAACAAGCAAATCCTAGGGAGGTTGAATGTCCACATAATTAACTAAAATCTAGATGTAGACCAAGTGATTCAACAAGTTTGACATAATAGCTTGGTGGTGGAAAATAATCTTGCAGTCATGGTCAAAAGGATAATGGTGCAAAATGGTGTAAATACGGGCTTACAAAGGCCAAACTACACGTCTCCTTTGTCGGAATATGTTTTGCAGACATAACATCCAAGGGGATGGAAAGTCCCCAAATTCTTAAAGTACTATGGTGATACCAATGAATCCATAATCAAGCATATTGCTTGATATTTAACTCATACAGGGGACATAGCGAATAATGAGAACTTAAGAATGAGATATTTTCCTATTTATCTTACAAAGAACGTTTTCACATGGTTTACGACACTTCCTCCCCATTCCATAAATGATTGGACTCATTTAGAAAGGTTGTTCCATGAGCAGTTATATATGGGGAAATTTAAGATTAGTTTAAATGAATTGCCGAATGTGAATGGAAAATTCTTTGAGTTGATAGATGATTACTTTAACCGTTTCCGACTATTGAAAACACGGTGCTTCACTCAAGTGCCTGAACATGAACTAGTCGAAATGGTCGTTGGGGGATTAGATTATTCCATTAGGAAAAAAATTAGATACACAATATATAAGAGATATGGTCCAACTAGCAGATAAAGTTCGTCAAGTAGAACGATTAAAGGATGAGAAGACCAGAGTAAATAAAAGGAAGAATGAACGAGTGGCCTACATCGATATGGAAGACAATGACTTGACATCAGATGTTGAATATAGTCATAAACTGCTTACACCTGCAGATGGAAAGAATCCTCCTGAACTTGAGAAAATGATAAAATCCCTAAGAGGACTTATACCTTTGACGTGACCAAATGTGACAAATATTTTGACTTACTGGTTGTAGATGGATAGATTTTAGTGGCACTAGGTGCAAAAGTACCAGCACTAGAACAAAGAAAGAAACAGAGTTTCTCTAAATATCATACCTACTTCGACAACCATCGGTAAAGGTTGTTCGAATGGCCGAGGTATCACCAGTTGTTTCCCTTGATTATTAGTGAGTCTTGAGTTTTGAATTCCTCCGACTACTTAGGCTTGAGGGATTGGCTGAATAGGCGTTTGGGGAGAACCAAAGAAATCAACAATTCGACCCATTTGATGTGCCAATTGTTGGTAAGTACTGTTTGTGTTTTGGATCAAAGGAATAAATACAATATCAATTTGATGTGTAAGCATGATCACCATCTCATGATTGCTTTTATCCAATTGTTACCTTATGGTTGTACCATTAGAATATGATTACGTATAAGCAGATCCTGATGCTATGTATGGATTAAGAGGAGATATAATGGTTATTGCATTATCTGCATACGTAGATGCACTGGTTTGTAAGCGTTCCATCATTGCAGTTGGCATGCCATATGGATATTCCCTACTTCCAAGGGTAGCGTGAAACTTGGAAGAAAAGAAGGCCAATGGCCTCTTATAATCGCTTGTGTTGTTCTAGGAGTACTTGGAATACTCATTACTTATGGTGAGGGAACCACCACTTCTGGTAATGTCATCGAAATCGACATCTGACTAACAAAGGAGTGGTTACTCCAACGGTTGTTGAATTGTATGCACCACCAACCCTCGATTCAGTTGTTTGGTATTCATTATCTGGAGCATTATTTTGGGAAAGGAAAGTATTTATTATGCACCAACAACCATCAGTTCGGTTGGTTGGTCTTCATTATCTATAACGTTATTCTGAGGAAGAATAGTATTTATTGGACATGTCATCCCAACTAAAACTTTAACATTTCTCAAATGCGTAAATACTAAGATATTGAAAGTATTTCATGTATGAAAAACAAAGTTATCATAAAATGCACAAACCATTTCTACAAAAATTTGAATTTCTTGCACAAACAAAAAGGTCTCACTGAGTGTGCCAATTTGTTTACCGTTGTTTTTGGTAAATCAAATCACAAATTTTCATTCACTCACAAGATTAAACTCGAAAAAATACTAGGACATATTGTGCAAAATAATATAACAAAAAGGTGTTTATACTTATAACTTTGATGTTTGAATGTCGAGAATAACCTCTAACTGGAATAATTCAAAATTGATTTGAAAATATAGAATAAACCAAGAAAATAAAAAAATCATTTAAATTTAAAGAATTAAAAGAAAGGACACAAATTATATTAGTGTGTGAGGCAGTTTTAGTGAGTAGTCTGTGTGTGTGTGTGTGAGAGAGAGAGAAAGATAAAGAGAGAAATAAGAAATAAGGATTGCATTATTAAATTATGATACAAACTGAATTACAAAATATGTCTATTTATATACAACTAACTTGTATACTATATAAAAAACCCAAAATCATAATTAACTTTGGGTTTAAGCCACACAACTTGGATTATATCACATAATATCCCCTATAATCCAAGTTTCCGAACATACGCTAATCATAGTCGATATGTACTATTCCTAATTTCTTTCTCAAATTCAGGAATTTGTCGATCTTCAATCCTTTGGTGAAAATGTTGGTCAACTATGCTTCATTTTGAGAAATGCGTTACTTCAAGTTCACCTCAATTTACCTTCTCCCTTAAGAAGTGAAACCTAGCTTCAATGTGCTTACTTCTTCCATGCAAAACTGGATTCTTTGCAAGATTTATGGCTGACTTGTTGTTGATTTGTAGCACCAGAGGTTTCTTCACTTCAACCTCAATCTCTTTCAGCACAAATCTTATCCATATTGCTTGACACACAACATATGATCCTGCTATATATTCGGTCTCACATGATGACAATGCCATCACAACTTGCTTTCTCGAGCACTATGAGATTGAGGCACCAAATAATTGAAAGAAATAACCAGTTATGCTTCTTCGATCTTCCTTATCTCCACATCAATCAACATTTGAATAACAAGTAACCACAACTTCTCTGCTTTCAGAGTCTCGTCAAAGTATAATTTCATAGTTTATCGATCCTTTTAAGTATCCCATGATTTTTCTTACAGCCTTCATGTGTCACACCATTGGTTCACTCATGCATCTGCTCTCAAATTTGATTGAGAAACCTATATCTATTTGACTGTTGCATACATATCTAAGAGATCTGATAATTTATTTGAACAAAGTTACATCTAATACCAATTTGTTAGGGTGTGAGGCACTTTTAGTGAGAAGATAAAGGGAAGAGAGAGAAAAAGAGAGGAAATAAGGATTGTATTATTGAATTATGATTATACATACTGAATTATAAAATATGTTTATTTATATACAACTAACTTGTATACTAAGTAACAAACCCTAAACCCTAATTAACTCTGGGATTAGGATACACAACTTGGATTATATTACAACAAATTCATACATCTTCTCACAAACTCTTTTCTCTATGTGACTTGGATACTTAAGTTCTATAGAGAATACTTATTGAATTTTGCGACCCTTGTTTGCACAACTAAACTCATCTTATATATTACAATGTTAACCGTCGATAGCAGTTACCTTCGTAGAAATCGACACGTATTCCCTTACGCGACTTTAGTCTTCTAATCCGCTTCCACGTGTCTTGGACATTATTTCAAACCGTCTTTTAATTCTCCTAACTGCTTCTATCAAAAGTTTATTCTGTCGAACCTTAGAGCCTAACGTTGAAATGATTTAGCTACTTGTACTTAGCATGCAAATTTTGTCATTTCTATTTATATCAAATATGTCAAATTACCATAAACCTTTTTTAGATTTTGAATATGTTTTGAAGAGATAGTGATCTTAATCTTGTAGATTTGTTCCTGAGATTTTTCTAAACCAGGTTTGACAGGTTCTTAGATTATCTAAACCTTGAATTCAAAAATAGACTAAGTCCCAAAACATCTGATAAGCAAGTCGAACTCACTCCTTCAATTGAAGTTATCAAAATGTCAAAACTATAAATAAGTTATTTTATACTTAGCAATTTCATACATTTATATCACACTTTTATTGTCGAAATACTAAACCAAAATTCTCAGGCTAACAACTTCACTACTGAGTTAGTTTTTATCTAAAAATATACATGTGTAACCAGTTGACATTTTATGCCAACCGGTTGCACTTTGCTATTGTATGTTTATGTTTGACAAATTAAAGAGGTGTAACCGGTTGCACTACTATGCCAACTATTTAATGCACATGAATTAGTTTTTTCTCCTAACACATCACCTTAGTTCATGTGCTTCAAGTCTTCCATGCCCATGTCTTCAATCTCTTAAACATTTCAATTGTAGCTCATTTGGTCAATAAATCGGCCACTTGGTCTTCACTTATACAATAACTCAATTTCAACATTCTTTCACTAACAAGTTCTCTTAAGTAGTAAACTTCATCTCAATATATTTGTTTCTCCCATATACAATTGGATTCTTAGTAAGGTTTACAACGAAAATATTAACAACCATAAACGTTACAATGTCACCATCTTTGTTACCTAGCTTCTTTAACAAATTCATAAATCACCTGATTTGACACACACAACGAAACTGTAATGTACTCAAATTTATGATGCCAAATATTAGAATTATTCAACAATCTTATGGTTCTAAATGTTAACAACATGATGATGATGATGATGAATGAAATTAAAAAGTATCAACAACATATTATAGCATTTTAAATATTTACACTTTGCTATTTACTTAGTCGAAGTCTCTTCTCCTACACTGTAATATAGACTAAATATGCATAAAATAAAATAAATTATTAAATTATTATTATTAAAATAAAATAATTTAAAATTGATTTATAAAAAGAATAAAAGATATTGAAGGCTTAAGAGTAAGATTTTATATCACGTGCGTAAAACCCATTTCTTTTGTTGTTTTTTATAATTATTGCAACTACTGACACAAACAAATGCACTTTAAAACATAAGTGTCGGTGAAGAAGTACTATTCACAAAGTTATTTTTTTTGTTTTGTTGCAAGAAGTATTTATAGTTTAAGATCTAGTGGTGTCTAAAGTAGCACTAGCACTTTAAAAAAATAAATTAGCATTAGCATTAATTAAAAGTAGATAAAGAAAAAAAATAGACACTTTTCAACAAGGAAATTTAAACTATATAGCACTCAAAAGTAGCTCGAGTATATAGTTAAGAAAATTGTAGAATATGTAGATGTCATTAATTAATAGTATAAACTATATAGAAATAATTTGAAATTTTTAATCTGATTTAATAAGATGTCATTAATTAATAGTATAAACTTAATTCATACATAGTTATTAATTAATAGTATAAAAAGTATTATTAATAAATTATACACTACAACATCCATGTTTAATTTATTATTTTTTCTTTCATACTAACACATGACAGTTTTTTCTCACAACAGCACAATCTTAGCCAGATTTTTTTCTTAGTTAATCATTCAAAAAGGAAACCTACTCAAGAGACCTAATAATAGTAAAATAATAAAAAATTAAAAAGATAAAAAATATAATATAAAATAATTTTACACAAATAATCAATGTCTATTTCATCTAAATTGTTTGAGCGATTTTAACACTAAAGTTATTTGAAATGTAACAGAAAAATGTGTTTATGCATGAATAAAAATGTGTATCTTATATATTATCGTTTGGTCAATTTTTTAATATTGTTTATGCATGAATACAAACAATCATGTTTAATGAAATAATTTTAAATTAAGATTCTAAAATAATATTCATTTTTTAATATAATTCTTAAATTATATAAATATAATAAATAATTATTTTTATTATATAGCTCAAGAAATACAATAAATTTAATTCTTGCTATTAATATATTAAAAAGTAATATGACATTTTTTAAATTTTAATTAAAGATTAAATTAATAAAATTTATATGTTTTAATGGATTATTAATTAATTTCATATTAATTAGATCTTAATTGGAAAAAAAATCAAATTTAAGAAATTTGTTGATGGTTTCTTTTATTTAAAAAAAAAATTAATATAAATTAATTAATATATATTTGAAGCTAAAAAAATATATGTTAAATTTTGCTTTAGACCTCCAAATTTGTTGGACCGATCCTGACCATACGTACACATATAGAGAATAACACCACTTTGTGTATAATTACATTATCAAATAACAAGCAAACTCATTATATTTTGATATCAACTTCTCATTTAATATATATAAAAAAACAAATTAGAGAAATGTAAAATAAAAAACAAAAAACAATAATAATATCAAAAGTATTATAATGAAACAAAAGAAAGGAAAGATTAAAGAATTAAAGGTGCAATAAAAATTAAATATGAAGAAAGAATAGTAACCTAAAAATGAGAAGATGAAAAAGAAAGAAAATAAGATATGAGAGAATGATACAATAAATAAACAAAGAGAAATCAGAGAATTATATTGATTAATACCACCCTCTACAAATGAAGAAGGATTTGAAGTACAAATGAATACAGAGAACGTATTTGGAGAGAGAAAGATACTTCACAATTCACTTGGTAAACGAAATACCCTTTCACAACTCTATTTAATACTAGCAGTAATGAAATCCTTCATTTGGGTGTTAGTCTTACACACCCTGGTGCTCCTACGCCTTCCTTAAATCCTTAAATTCTAGATCCTGCACAACTGGATTCTTCTCCTGCATTCCATGTGGGCCCTTACACACTTGAATTGCTGACTCAACATTCTCTAAGTCCTTCTCCATATTTTGTCTTATTATAATACCATCCCCATTTAAGATAACATTGTCCTCAAGGCTGAGGTTAGGATAATTGACCTTCATGTCTTTCAACTCCTCCCATGTGGCTTCATTAATTGACATGTTTGTCCATTGGATAATAACTTGAGAAATCTTTAACTCTCCTTGTTGAACCACACGTGCAGTACCTTAACAGGTAGTATAATAGGTCTCTTCTTAGTTATAGTTAAATGTATAGGCATGCATTGTTCAGTGCTCTGTCCTTTGAAAGGTTTTAGTTGTGACACATGGAAAATTGAGAATCTTTGCTTCTTTTGGTAATTGTAGTTTGTAGGCCACATAGTCTACTTTGGATATGATTATGAAAGGTCTAAAAAATCTCATATTTAGCTTCTGATTCTTTCTCAAAGCAGCAAATTGTTGCTTATAAGGTTGTAACCGTACCAACACCCATTCCCCAACCTGTAGCTTTATATCTCTCCTCTTTCTGTCAGTTTGTTTTTTCATATAAACTTGTGTTAATTCCAAGTTACTTTTGAGTTGTTGTAATGCTCTTTCCATTTCTTCAAGTTGTTCTTGGACAGTAGCAAGGTCATTTGGTTGAGGCTTGTAACAAATTAAAGTTGGATGGTCCCTCCCATATAATGATTTAAAGAGAGTCATACCAATGTTGGTGTATTGATCTGTATTATACCAGTATTCGCTCCATGTTAGGGATTTGTATCAAGCCTTAGTATTCTCAAAAGTAAAACACCTCGAAAACATCTCAAAACACTTGTTGAGAACCTTATATTGTCCATTGACTGTGAATGATATGAATAACTCATAATCAATGTTGTACCCTTCACTTCAAATAACCTTTTCCAGAAGTTACTAGTGAATACTTTGTCCCTGTCTGAAATTATGGATTTTTGAATTCCATGTAATTTTACTATATTATTCATGAAAACCTCTGCCACTATTTTACTACTAAAAACACTTTTATGTGGAGTAAAATGAGAAAAAAATTTCAACCTATAAATTACCACCATTATTGTATTATAACCATAAGAATTAGGTAACCCGGTAATGAAGTCCATAGCAACATCTTCATATACCTGAGATGGAATTGGTAATGGTTGAAGCAACTCGGCTAGTAAATTGTAAGAATATTTTGCTTGTTGACATATAACACAATTTTGCACAAACTCTTCAATACATTTCTTCACATTATGCAAAAAGTATTAGTAAGAAATTCTAGCCATGGTTCTAAAATTTTCTGAATGTCCCAAATAGGAGAGGTATGGTTCTCCCTCCAAATTAATTCAATCAGTTCAGAATTTTCTGGTATAACCACCCTCTTTCAAATAAAGCAGTCCTCCCTTTATGGTGTAATGAGGCGTCAACTATGATTGATTTTTGCACTGAGTTATGAGTTCTTGTAGTTTGTCATTACTATCCACTTCCTCCAAAAGCTATTGCATAAATCATTTTCTTGGTTCAGATAATGACATTATGAACATTCTAGAGAATGAGCGAATACCCCAAATTTGATTAAATTATTTAATTGAGTTATCTGGATTGATTTGATTTAATTATTTGATATTGATGTGATTTAAAATAAATTATTTGAATATGTGTTGTTGGGGTGTAGTAGAAATAGTAGGGTGTGGTGAGAAGGTAGATTAAATTAAAATAATAATAATAATTGTAAATTTAACTATTATTATTGATAACATAAGAAATTGGAGAAAATAGGGGATTGAGCCAATTGTGGTATTTAAGGAGAGTTTGGGGTGGAGGATAAAAACTAAGATTAATTTGGGAAAAATTATTAACTAATCAAAAGTGATGAGGGTACCATATATTTTAAAAGTGGGAGAGAAGCTAGGTTCTTAGAGAGAATTTGTCAGTACATGAAATTGGAGAAAAAGGGAAATATGAGAGAAAAAACTTTTGAAGAGAGAAGAGCATAGGCTAGGGTTTTGAAGAGAGAAGCCATAAAAGTTGATTGATTCATCATCATTGTTGGAAATCCAAGGTAAGGAGGGGGGAGAAAGGGTTATCAATTAGGTGTATTACATGATGGGATATAAATGATAAGTCCTTAATCTCCTTAGGGTTTCTAGGTTTTCCTTTTGATGAATTGTTTATGATGAAATTTTAGAAATTGTTGATGGATCTTGTGTTTATATGTCTTTCTATGATTTAATCCATGTATGAACTATCATGAATATATGTGTATGAGGTTTTTTCATTGATGAAGGTTTGAAAGTTTGACTGTAATTCATGAATTAATGAAATTTACTGTTAAAGTTGACGATGAAATTGCCATGGATCATGATGAAATAAGTGATGCATATGGTGTTGATTATGATGATATGTTTCACTGTTAATTCTTGTTTTTGGGTTTATTAATTTAGATGAATTGATCAAAATGATGAAGGGAAGTTAGGGGATGAATAAGATACTGAATGTATGTTAAAATTGGGTTTTTGGGCAATTTCGACATAAACTAATCGATTGGCCTCCTTGAGCAACTGATCCCTTGGAGCAATCGATTGGTCCATGTTTTTGATGGTTGACCTATTTGTCGATTTTGGCCATAACTTCTGTTCCGTAAGTCCAAATGAGACGTGGTTCGAAGAG
The DNA here is from genome assembly GCA_963966055.1 of Lathyrus aphaca. NCBI lineage: Eukaryota > Viridiplantae > Streptophyta > Magnoliopsida > Fabales > Fabaceae > Lathyrus > Lathyrus aphaca. The sequence goes on from OZ014522.1 coordinate 543,443,931, forward strand.
TTGGAAAAAGTAACATGAAATACTATCAAATGGCAATGGTTTCATAGGATGAATGTGAGAGAATGACCTGAATAATTGATGAAAATTACATGTGTAGTTACACGATGATTTACGCCATAACTTTTAATCCGTAGATCCAAATGACGTGTCATTTTAAGTGTTAGAAAACTAACAATCAGAGCTACATCATGGTACTATTTGCGGAGATAGTTGAAGGTAGTAATGAGCCATAATGTAGGGATGTTTGTGATGACTTGTATGATTGGTTAGCAAATTATTATGTTTATTAGATGATATGTTGTTGTTTTGGTAAAGTAACATGAATGAATGCCTATGAAGTTACATTTATTGAGTTTCTGCTATTTATTGTTGTTTATTAATGTCGTAACATTTATTTATTGTTGCATACGATAATAATGTGGTGCATAAATGGTGAGATGTATATGGTGATACTTTTGGTAGTAATGCAAGTTGTTGAGAGTCATGCATTATGGTGTACAAACATCGGTCCAGTTTTGGTGTACTCTGGCATAGTGGTATGAGTCAGGAGCGAGTAACTAGTTCTAATGAGGAATTAATGAAGCGTTACCTATGGTGATGGTAACGAACTTTGGTGTGCTCTTGTCATATGGTGGTGATCAGGAGCAAATAGTCGCTTCCAAATGGGAACCGATGAAGCGTTACCTATGGTAATGGTAACGATTTGGTGTGCTCTAGTTATATGATGGGGGACTAGGAGCGAGATGAACCTTTGTGTTCACGAATGGCACCACATGCATAATGAGTCAGTTGTGGAGTACATTTGCATACATGATATCATATGTGGTGGATTATTCATGATGTTGTTGATTGGATGTGAATGTGTACATGTTGATGTGAAGGGTGTGTGACTATGTGGTTGTTGATTGTGAAATTGAATGTGTGTTTTATGATGTGTTATCTACCTTAGCATTCTTTACACTATTTATATTGGTTTGTTGTTTCTCACCCCTTTTGCTTTCATGTTGTCTACCATGGACATCTTACATATACTTAGGAGTAAAGTTTGTTGCAGTAAGTAGAAGTTAGCTCATAGAGTTACTTCCTTTAGTTTATTCGTTGCTTATAATTCTTGCTCTGATCCTGTAACACTGGGGTTGGGAACATTTGATTATTTTATCCAGTATTTGTTTTTGCTAATTGAGAGTCGTATGTTATACTCTTGACGTTTGAGCTTATGTTTTAGTGGAGACTTTTGCCACATTGTGTTAATTCAAATAAGGTATTTTAATAAGAGTTAATTATTGTGAAACATGCTTATTTGATGATTTCTGCTACAATAATACCTTATGTGAAGGTGAGGCAGCGATGACAAGTGTATTAGATTTTTTTTTTTACCTTAATTGATAAATGTTATGGGACAAGTGTTGTTTTATGATGAGTGACATCCTAAATATGTGAATTATGATCAATACTTAAATTATTATATGATTTAACTATTTTAGGGTTTATCATGTTACAGTGAGTCTGTAGCTTTATTCTCCTTACCTTACTTACCTTTAATGACGAAATCATAACCCTGAAATTTATGCAACCATTCTTGTTGCTCAGGTGTTTGTAGGCTTTGATTGATCAAACTTATCAAACTCTTCTGAGCAATCCTAATTATAAACTCGCTCCCTAATAAGTAGTGCCTGAGCTTTGCAATAGCCTCGGATAAAATTATCATTTCCCAATAGTAAGATGATTTCTTCTGGTAACCTGGTACTAGCTTCTTTGAGAAAAATGCTATGGGGTGACCATTCTGATTTATGACTTCCCTTACTCCAATTCCTGAGGTGGAAATTTCAAGGATAAAAGTATGTTGGAAGTTTGGTAGAGCTAGGAATGGGGCAGAAGTGATAACTTAATGCAGTTATTTAGAAGTTTGTTGTGTTATTTCACTCTAGTAGAATGAATAATTCCTTAACAAGTTTGTTAAGGTTGTTGTTGTTGTCTTAACATAAGATTTAATGAATCATCTATAGTAGACCATCAGTCCTAAAAATCCTCTAAACTGCTTCAAATTAGTAGTATTTGGCCACTTGAGAACTGCTTCCACTTTGGTTTCCTCCATTGCTACACATTTCCCTGACACCACGTGTGCAAAGTACTTTATCTTTTCCACCCAAAAATAATATTTTGATAATTTCACATATAAGGTATTTTGCTCTAATACTTGTAAACATGTTTCCAGGGGTGTGAGGTGATCCTTTCAAGTAGTGTTATATACAAGAATGTCATAAAAAAATTAACACATATTTCCTCACAACATGTTGAAAAATCTGATTCATGAGGAATTGGAAAGTAGTTGGTACATTGGTTAACCCAAATTGGATGACTAGCCATTCATAATGACCATGGCGGATTCTAACAGAAATTTTGTGTCTACCATCTGGTTGAATAAGAATTGGTGATAACCAGATCTCAAATCCAACTTTGAAAAATACTTAGCGCCACACAGTTCATCCAATAACTCATCTATAATAGGAATAAAAAAACCATCCTTCTCTGTAATGACATTCAAGGCTCGATAATCTATGAAAAATCTCCAGTTTCCGTCCTTCTTTTTCGCTAATACAATATGATATGAGAATGGATTGTTACTGGGTTGAAAGATACATTGATCCAACATTTCTGTGACCATATTTTCAACTTGCTCTTTTTGACTGTGGGCATACCTATAAGATTTTACTTTGACTGAATTGAAGCCTTATTTAAAGGAAATAATATGGTTTTGATGTCTTTGTGGTGGTACACCTTTTGGTGCTTAGAAAATTACTCTATAGGTGTATAAGAGCATAGCCACTTCAGGTGACATGTCAGTTGGCATCTTCTCTCACATGTCATTAGTTGCATCAACTTATATTCTCAGTACAACAAACACTTCATCAATACTTCTAGTGTTATTCATCCTTCTCAACTGATGTGAATGAGCTTGCCTAGGTCCCATGCTTGTGTTACCTTATAGTGTAATGAATTTTCCCTTGTAGAAAATTTTTAAGGTCAAAGCTAAGTAGTCTTCGACATGGGGCCCTAAAGTAGAAAACTAAGTTGTGCATAAAATTAAATTTGCACTTGCTATATGCAATAGGTACATAAGAGTAAACATTTCATTCTCTTGAATGACAATCAACAATTTTTCCACTACCCCATATACTATCATAGTTTGTCCATTTCCCACCAACACCTTGAAGCATGGTGCTGGTTCCATTGGTAATTTCAGAAAATGAGCAATAGTTTCACAAAGTTATCACAGTTTCCTCCATCAATAACTATTTGCACTTGGAATTTGAAAATTTTACCCATAAAACACACTGTCCCTATATTGTTGGCCTTTTTCATAGAATTTAAGGACATGTGATGTTTTGTGTTTGTTTGATTTATGGTGTTTTGTGGCTGGTCAGGTTATTCTATCTCTTCCTCTTTATTGTCAACTCTTGGTTCATATTGCAACACTATCAAGTGTTTATTTGGGCATCCATGTCTAAATGAGATTTTATCATCGCACCAATAGCATAATCCTTTGTCTTTTCTCAATTGCATCTCGATATGGGTAATTCTTTTGATGTTTGGGTTCTTTTGGCTAAGGTTCATTGGTCTGGTAAGGGGTGTTTGTAATAAGGGTGGGTTATTTAGTTTTTGGTTGTGTCGCGGTGAGAATTTGATATCAAACTATTTAGTTAACTTGTATCACAAATCATTTAAATTCACCACCGAACTTTAATTTATCCAAGGGAAAGGGAAAAATATCGAAAAACCTAATTGAAAGAGAATCTAAGGTTCGGGGGTTGGTTATACTTAGGGAAGGTATTAACATCCTAAATATTTGTAGTACTATACGGGAACCTCTTGAAAATATTTGTGTTATTATTAAAATTTGCTTGCTATAAGATGAGAATTGAAAAGATGGAAAATGATGATAAAGAAAACGAAAGAAAAATAAAAGTGTGCAAAAGGAAAGACATGAAGGATGAAGAAAATAAAAATGTGAGAAAAATAAAAGTGTGCTAGCCAAAGATTAAAGTCTCGTGCCTACGTATTCCCTAGTGCAATGGGAAAGTCAGAGCGCCGTAGTTCGGAAAACTACGGGTAAAAGGGGGGATGAGAATTAAGACGAGAAATGGAAAAGATTGAAAAAAAAGCTTGTGAGAATTGATTGTAAAAGTGAAGAAATTAATGACCACCTCTTATGAAAATATTTGAATGAAGAGTTAAATGTTTTAGAGACGAAAGGTTGGATGAACCACAACCCAATGGCTGGCTTAAAGAGCGATCATTCAAAAACCCAAGGAATGCTCAGTTCTTCCATTGTTTAAATTTTTTTTAAAGTATTTTAGAAACGAAAGGTTGAATGAATCACAACCCGAGGGCTAACCTCAAGAGAAAATCATTCAAGAATTTAAGAAATGCGAGACTCCAAGAACTCAGTTCTTTCGTTGTTTAATTAATAAAAAGTTTAAGTACTTTAGAAACGAAGGATTGAATGAATCATAACCTGAAGGCTATCCTCAAAAGCAAATCATTCAAGAATTCAAGGAATATGAGACTCCAAGAACGCGGTTCTTTCGTTATTTGATTAAAGAAAAAAGACTTGAAGTTAAAAAAAAGAGATGAAAGTTGCGAAGTGAGGTGAGATTAATGGCTTTCTCTATGATAAAGTAAAAGATTAGTGATAGATAAATGAAAACATCCTAAGGTTGAATCATGGTTTAGATAAATGTGAAGTAATTACTTATATGAACGCAAATGACATCAAATCAACAAATAGGTCTTTTCCCTTGGAAACAAGTAACAAACGTCAGACAACAAACAAAAATCGAGAATACACTCGTGGAAAAAATATCGTGAATAATTTAAAGGTTAATCGAGGAAAATACATCAAGAGTCAAGCATGAGTAAATGAGATCAACAAAGACATATAAACATGTTAAAGACAAAGACATATATTTTTGGCATCTTTTAAAGAAACTAAAACTAAAATCCTATAAGTTATTTTCAATAGCATCTTTATAATATCCTAAAAAAACTAAAATATATTAGTTATATATCCTTACAGTAAACTAAAAACTAAAATCCTATAAACTAATATATTAATATAGTAGTTAATTTATTTCCTAATAAACTAACATATTAAATTATTTCCTAATTTCTAAAAAAAACAAAGAAAAACAAATAATATAGAAATAAATGCAATGAAAAATTCAGCATAGAAAAACGTGATACCTTTTTTTAATATTAAAAAAAAGTATAAATTAAATTAAAAGAGATAAAAAGAAAAGCCAAGGAACTCGTTCAACACAACAAACCACATCATCAAATTTTAGAAAAGCTTTTATCACCCCTCTCTCTAATCACGATTCAGAAACGAAAAATCCAACCTTTGTTTTCTCTGATCTCGCACGATTAGCCTTCAAGTTTTCTCATCACTGTCCCTCTCGTTCGGTACTCGCCCTTCCTCACTCTCGTCTTACTCTTAATCGTTTGTGATTGTCTTCTTTGGTGCGTTCAGAATCAATCGGCGGCGATTGTTACGTTATGCGGTGGGTGGTGGTGATTAGTTAGGTTGCAGGTGTGAAGGGCGGCCAATCGTAAGTTATTGTGGATCAGTTTGTCGGAGTGGCTGTGGATTTATGTAAGGTTGGGGTGTTATGTATATGAGTTAAGTGGTGTGAAGAGGGGTCCCTAATTGATGAAGGGGTGGCCAACGGTTTTATGGTGAGGGGGTGGCTGAGCGATTGCGAGGGTCGATTGGAGTGGTGATAGAGGTCTGTTATGAAAAAATGAAGGTCTTGGGTTTTCCATCTCTCAGAATCTCCCTATTCTCTTCCCCCCTTTTGTGTTGGTAGCTTTCCTCTTTTTATTGTGAACATGGTTTTCAATTTCAAATTTTCCTTTGTGTTGGTCAATAAGTCTTTTTTCATTTTTAGGTTTATGTTTGGCAATATGGATGAATGGTTTTGGCTTGTAGTAAGTTGTTGGAGTATTATGATACATCAGATTTGTTTACTTTATGAAAAGCAGGATTTGATATTCATTTTTGGTGTAAGAGTGAGAAGTGTGAATTGATTTGGTCAAGACTTTATTTGTACATATGATTTAGGATAGTAGGAAACAAAATTGGTGCAAAGTGTTGGCTGGTAATGGTGTGGTCAGTAATGTAATTGAGTTGTACAATTTTACAGGTTTCGTTTTGGATGATAGTATTGACATGTAGTGGTTAAAGGGATATGTGGTATTGACAAAAGTTACAAATTAAAGAGTTTTGGAACAAGATAATAACTAATATATCTTTTTTTTATAATTAAAATAGAAAAAAAATCCACTATTATAAATGAGACTAAATTAAATAACATCAAACTAATTATAGATTAAATAATTAACTAAACTTTAATCAAATAATAATCAAATGAGTCTAATATACATTAAATTAAAACTAAAATAAGTTAAAATATAATTAAACTAATTTTGAATATAATCTAAATCTAAATATAACTAATTAAGAAGTAAACTAAAGCTAATTCTAAATGAACTATGATAACGATTTAATTAAATATTAAATTACAAAATGAAACAAAAATTCTAAATAAATAAAAAATCAAGAATAAAATTAAAATTACATGGAATTATAAAATCGACTAAAAATGCATGATTTAATAAATAATGAGATGTTTAATTAAAAATGTAAAACATGTGATTGAATATCGATAACTTGATAAAAATGTGTTAGATGAATGAAAGTTTTTAAAAAGGCCTGGTCAAAATTTAAGGTGTGACAGATGCCCCTATTTAATCATATTGAACCTAAATGTATGAATAGCAATTTTTTTTTTACATTCAAGGTAGAAGAAGATTAAATATTAGAATACCTAGAATTTTGACCGATACAGATGAGATGCAATGTTAATGAATGCATGAAATATTGAGTTATGCGGAGAATGATGTCACATGAGACAGACTAACAAGACGAGATTTCATTGGGGAAAAAGTTTTAGAACACTGGAGAATAAATAACAACTAAGAAATACAATATATTATGGAAATCCGTCAAGGCGACAAAGAGTATCCATCAATACTTGAAAAGAAAGGGATAAACCCATGAATATGTAGTAAGAACATCCAAGAATGGCATTAAATGTAAAGGAAACGACGTCCATGGATGGTATATAACTAAATGAATAAAAATTGACATCCATGGATTGGATTGGATGACAATGAGAAACATAATCTAATCATAGCATTGAACAAGACATCCAATCATAACTTTGGATAAGGAAACACGATATCCAAGAATGGCATTGAATAAAGTGAGAAATGGATTTTTTTCATGGAATGACACTGAAAGTAAAGGTGAATCACTATATTCAGGAATAGCATTGAATGCTAGTGAGAAAACACATCCAATAGTGGCACTGGAGCAAAGGCGAAACTAGCTCAGTAACGACACTGAAGGCAAAAGAGGAAACTCACCCAGTAATGACATTGGAGCAAAGGAGAAAACTCAACCAGTAATGAAACTAAAGCAAAGGAGAAAACTCACTCAGTAATGACACTGAAGAAAAGGTGGAAACTCACTCAGTAATGGAACTGGAGCAAAGGAGAAAACTCAACCAGTAACAGAACTAAAACAAAGGTAAAACTCACTTAGTAATGACACTAAATGCAAAGGAGAAAACTCAACCAGTAACGGCACTGAAGAAAAGATAAAACTCAATTAGTAATGACACTGAAGCAAAGATAAAACTGACCCAGTAATGTCACTGGGAGAAGCCGAAGGAACAAGATATCTAGAAATGACACTGGAGACCAAAAGAGACAAACATCCAGGAATGACACTGAAGTGAAAGAATACAAACATTCAGAAATGGCACTGGAGTGAAAGAATACAAAGATCCATGAATAGCACCAGAATGAAAGAATACAAAGATCCGTAGCAGTAGACGCACAAGGAAACAACCAACATCCAAGAGTGGCACTGAATGAAGGACAAGTAATTTTGGTAGGTGTCAAGTAAGTTGGATTTTGATCACGAGGTAAAATGTTAATCACAATGAACCTATGAAAATGCAAATGAGGATAAAACACTCTTGTTATGCATGGTATATGAGTTATTATGATGTATGATCAAATGCATGTAATGTAAATGCTGACAACACGACTTGACTCTTTTATGGAGATGACAAGATTGGGAGGCTGATTCTTCAACATTGTGAGATCATTGTTATTCTCGGGGACTAAAGATACTGCTGCTGAATATATCTCTGCCACACTGGTAAATTGTAGCAAGTTCATGATCCTTTGAAAAACATGGAAAGCTATTTAAAGATTCTTCCAATGAATTTCCCCGGATAAGATGACTGTTGTAGATGAGCTGATCATGGCTTCAACTTAACAGATTCTGGAAATGACTACTTTATAATACATTTAGAAGTTTGTATCAAAACGAGTCTTGAAAATCTTCTGGGTAAATTAATTCTGAATTGGAGTTGCACTAATCGACAAACCTTGAACTGGTTCTCAACAGGATGTGGAAAGCACTTGCTCCTGATAAGATCATTTGACCAAGTTTCTTAACTGTTTGAAAATCTCTTGAGATAAAAGATAGTTCACAAACAAAAATGTTCATATAAACATGGTAATCTTGATGAAAATGCAGCTTTTGAAAATAGAATCATTGTTGGAAAGAAAGCAAAGCAAATGAATCACTAGTCAAAACACAGCGGTCTATGACATTCAAAGTGAAAGGTAAAGCAACGATACAGTATCAAAACAAATGATTCCAAATATCCTTTTGGAGTCAGTTTACACAACCTTGATGTAGCATGCTTTCAAAATAAACCCTTCCTCAATTAGGTCATTTGAGGGTTATAACGTGGTCTTGTTCACGATTTATGAAACAAAGGATATAAGGCTCAAAAGTATTTGTACTCATCCCATCTTTGTGATGTTCTACAATCCTATGTCCAATTAATGTGATTCACATTCGTCTTGACAATGTAAGAGTAAAGATGATGATTTGAGGTTCATTAGAATTGACAGTCATTTATTTAGCTTTGATGCATATTGGAAGTGACCTATTGGTTATAGACATGGTGGTCACTAAATTTGTTTCGCTTGAGATTGAGGATTTAAGGGCCTCTATTGCTTGATTATTCTTTATTTTGATATGATCCCTAACTTTTGCCTAAGTCTTTTCTTTTGGTTTTTGACTTAACGAGATTTTTTATTTTATTTTTGATTTTATTTTTGAAAGGCTGAAAGTTATGACTGCTAAATCGTTGGTTGTAATGGATCATCTTGTAATTTGAATGTATAGTCGGGTTAACCACTACCCTGCCCCAGGTTAAGCGAAAGGGTTTATATCTGAAAGAAACTCCTACTTCTAGGCTCGAAGTGGAGAACTAGGGATTAACTCCTTATCTTTCCAGTATTTGAGAATTGAAACAATGCTTGTACATCATTGACAAGACTTTATCCAAAAGCAAACCACAACAGTTATGAGTATTTTAGTTTTCATCATCTTCCCACACATCTTTGTATAACCAACATAGTCCATAGTCACTTTCGATCATTTTTTCCCAATAGAAGGGAGCCAAGGTATCCATAAACATTCCGGTTAATTCTTTCTCAGCTAGAGGAAGTTTAACTTGAGATGCCAACTCTTTCCAACATTGAGCATACTGCTTGAAGGATTCACTCTCCTTCTAAGACATATTCTGCAATTGACGGCGATCAGGTGCCATGTCCAGATTATACTTATACTACTTTACGAAAGCATCACCCAAATTTGTCCAAATTTGGATATGGCTCTTTTCCAATCCCATGTACCACTTCATTGAGGCTCCGCTCAAACTGTCTTGGAAATAGTGGATAGGAAATTTGTCGTTCTTGGCATAGGCAACCATCTTTCGGCAGTACATTTTCAAGTGGCTTATTGGACAACTGTGCCCCTTGTACTTTTCAAATTCCCGAGTCTTGAAATTGACAGGCACAACGAGGTTGGATACCAAACACATGTTGCTTGCATCAACATTGAAAAAGTCATTTCCCTCTACATCCCTTAGTCGCTTGTCAATAGCTTGATACTGTTCACGATCAACTTCAGGTTCAACATAATCTTCAAGATCATCACCTTGAGCACTAGCAACATTGTACTCATATGGAATTTGGCCAGTATGAATCAAAGGTCTGGATTCGGTGAAAACAGGAACTTGAAAAGTGGGCCTGGATGCCTGACCGACCACAGAAGCAGTGAGATAAGGTGGAGAGAAGTTATGTGGCAAACTAAACTCCGGCCAAGTTGAAGGTGGTAACTGGATAGGCCGAGGTTCGACAACAACGTTTTTAACCTCTTGGATCACGGTCCTCTAAGGTGGCTCTCCTCTAGCAATCAAAACCTGAAGCATCTCAGTCAGCTTCGTCACACTTGTCTTCAAATCATCAATTTCCATTCTGACCTCAGCATTGTGGATCTCTTGTTCTGACATCTTGCGTTTGCGGTAAGCTCGGGTTCTGTATCGACTACGAAGCTTCAGTTTTATGGTTGACGGATGACTGAAAGACAGAGACAACCTAAATGAATTGAAGAACAACTTGGATGTGTGCATGAATTAATAAAGATGATGCAAATAATATGTAATCCCATACAATATAGGTAAGGCTGGGATCCAAAATAATATGAGTATCACAAAACACCTTAACAGGTAGGCTCTAAGAAGGAATTTCTAGATTCTTTACCCATAAAACCCACTCACGGGATAATTTCTACGGTGATGGATAAGGTTCTCAAGGTCACAGACGCTAATCGTACTAACGTCCTGCCATAAGCTGGTTGTATTATGACGATATTAATGATAAGGTCTACCTTGAGCGGAGTTCTCATCCTAGGCTCACAAAGGGGCGAGCCCTCAGAGACTAACACTACACAATTGCCGATATAGAAGTTGGTTCTAAAAATGGGTCCCAGAGTCACATACCCTTCATGAATCAAGTCGTGCAACAGACTAGCTGTGTTACAACAAGATCTACGAATAGGTCTACCCTTGGAGGAAGCTTTCATGCTAGACTCGCAAGGAGCGAGTCCTTGGAGACTAACACTAATTAATTCCAAATCTGAACTTAGGTGTTCCCTCTTCTTTTTCCAAATCTCGAGTGTAGAGCTTTAATCATGATATCAAATCCCAAAAAGATAGAAAACCCAAACAATATAAGCAAACAATATAACAACAACATAAATATAACAAGATAAGTTTAATCCTATTGGGGGAGTCCCCAGTGAAGTTGCCATTTCTGTTGCGGTGAGAATCTGATATCAAGTTATTGAGTTAACTTATATCACAAATCATTTAAATTCACCATCGAACTTTAATTTATCCAAGGGAAAGAGAAAAAGATCGAAAAACATAATTGAAAGAGAATCTATGGTTCGGGGGTTGATTATACTTAGGGAAGGTATTAACATCCTAAATATACGTAATACTCTATGGGAACCTCTTGAAAATATTTGTGTTATTGTTAAAATTTGGTTGCTATAAGATGGGAATTGAAAAGATGGAAAAGGTAGAAAATGATGAAAAAGAAAAAGAAAGAAAAATAAAAGTGTGCAAAAAGAAAGATGTGAAGAATGAAGAAAATAAAAATGTGAGAAAAATAAAAGTGTGCTCGCCAAGGATTAAAGCCATGTGCCTACGTATTCCCTAGTGCAATGGGAAAGTCAGAGCACCGTAGTTCGAAAAACTACGGGTAAAAGGGGGGCTAAGAATTAAGACGAAAAATGGAAAAGCTTGAAAGCAAAGCTTATGAGAATTGATTGTAAAAGTGAAGAGATTAATGACCATCTCTTATGAAAAGATTTGAATGAAGAGTTAAATGTTTTAGAGACGAAAGGTTGGATAAATCACAACCCAAGGGCTAGCCTAAAGAGCGATCATTCAAAAACCCAAGGAATGCAAGATTCCAAAAGCTCAGTTCTTCCGTTGTTTAGTTAAAAAAAGTTTAAGTATTTTAGAGATGAAAGGTTGAATGAATCACAACCCGATGGCTAGCCTCAAGAGAAAATCATTCAAGAATTTAAGGAATGCGAGACTCCAAGAACTCAGTTCTTTCGTTGTTTAATTAAGAAAAAGTTTAATTATTTTAGAAACGAAAGGTTGAATGAATCACAAACTGAGGGCTAGCCTCAAGAGCAAATCATTCAAGAATTCAAGGAATGCGAGACTCCAAGAACTCAATTCTTTCGTTATTTGATTAAGAAAAAGATTCGAAGTTAAAAAAAGAGTTGAAAGTTGCGAAGTGAGGTGAAATTAATGGCTATCTCTATGATAAAGTAAAAGATTAATGATTGATAAACAAAAACATATTAAGGTTGAATTAGGGATTAGATAAATGTGAAGTAATTACTTATATGAACGCAAATGACATAAAATCAACAAATAGGTCATTTCCCTTGGAAACAAGTAACAAACGTCAAACAACAAACAAAAATCGAGAATACGCTCGTGGCAAAAACATCGTGAATAATTTAAAGGTTAATCGAGGAAAACACATCAAGAGTCAAGCATGAGAAAATGAGATCAACAAAGGCATATAAACACGTTAAAGACGAAGACATATATTTTTGGCATTTTTTAAAGAAACTAAAACTAAAATCTTATAAATTATTTTCAATAAAATCTTTATAATATTAAACAAAAATTAACTTACAATAATCTAAAAAAAAGGAACTAGTTAACTAAAATATAATATATTAGTTATAATATCCTATAAACTTATAATATCCTTAAAAAATAACTAAAATATACTAGTTATATATCCTTATGGTAAACTAAAAATTAAAATCCTATAAACTAATATATTAATATACTAGTTAATTTATTTCTTAATAAACTAACATATTAAATTATTTCTTAATTTCTATAAAAAAAATAAAGAAAAACAAATAATATAGAAATACATGCAAACATTTTTTTATAATAAAAATAAGTATAAATTAAATTAAAAGAGATAAAAAGAAAAGTCAAGGAACCCGTTCAACACAAAAAACCACATCATCAAATTTCAGAAAAGCTTTTATCATCCCTCTCTAATCACGATTCAGAAATGGAAAATCCAACCTTCATTTTCTCTGCTCTCGCACGATTTGCCTTCAAGTTTCCTCGTCATTGTCCTTCTCGTTCGATACTCGCCCTTCCTCACTATCGTCTTATTCTCAACCGCTTGCGGTTGTCTTCTTCGGTGCATTCAGAATCAATCGACGACGATTGTTACATTATGCGGCGGGTTGTGGTGATTGGCTAGGTTGCAAGTGTGAAGGGCGACAAATCGTAAGTTATTGTGGATCAGTTTGTTGGAGTGACTGTGGATTTGCGTAAGGTTAGAATGTTATGTATGTGAGTTGAGTGGTGAGAAGAGGGGTCCAAAATTGATGAAGGGGTGGCCGACGGTTTTATGGCGAGGGGGTGGCTGAGGGATTGTGAGGGTCGATTGGAGTGGTGATGTAGGTCTGTTATGAAAAATGAAGGTCTTTGATTTTTATCTCTCAGAATCTCCCTCTTCTCTTCCCCTCTTTTGCGTTGGTAACTTTCCTCTTTTTATTGTGAACCTGGTTTTCAATTTCAAATTTTCCTTTTGTGATGATCAATAGGTCCTTTTTCATTTCCAGGTTTATGTTTGGCAAAATGGATGAAAGATTTTGGCTTTTAGTAAATTGTTGGAGTATTATGATACATCATATTTGTTTACTTTATGAAAATCAGGATTTGATATTCATTTTTGGTGTAAGAGTGAGAAGTTTGAATTGATTTGGTCAAAGCTTGATTTGTACAAATGGTTTAGGTTAATAGGAAACAAAATTGGCGCAGAGCGTTGACTGGAAATAGTGTGGTCAACACTGTAATTGAGTTGTACAATTTTACATGTTTCTTTTTGGATGATAATATTGGCGTGTAGTGATCAAAGGGATATGTGGTGTTGATAAAAGTTACATATTAAAGAGTTTTGGAACAAGATAATAACTAATATATCTTTTTTTGAATTAAAACAAAAAAAAAATCCACTACTATAGATGTGACTAAATTAAATAACATCAAACTAATTAAAGATTAAATAATTAACTAAACTTTAATCAAATAATAATCAAATGAGTCTAATATACATTAAATTAAAACTAAACTAATTTAAAATATAATTAAACTAATTTTGAAAATAAACTAAATTTAAATATAACTAATTAAGAAGTAAACTAAAGCTAATTCTAAATGAATTATGATAACGATTTAATTAAATATTAAATTACAAAATGAAACAAAAATTCTAAATAAATTATAAAATCATGAATAAAATGAAAATGACATGAAATTATAAAATCGACTAAAAATGCATGATTTAATGGATAATGAGATGTTTAATTAAAAATATAAAATATGTGACTGAATATCGATAACTCGATAAAAAATGTGTCAGATGAATAATTTTTTTTAAAAAAGTCTAGTCAAAGTTTAAGGTGTGACATGTTGATATCTGGTTTATTTGAATTGAAGAGAGTTCTATTTTGGTATTGAGTGTTTTGGTTTTGGGTTTTTTGTTGTTTAGTAGTGGAAATATATTTTTCTTCATAAACTTTAGTTAGGGACAAAACTCTTACAATGTTAATAGGAGTGTGAATCATATCATCTCTCCCAATCTCAAGGTTTAAGCTACTGATAAAATAATCTACAAGTGCATCAATGCTTAAGCCATAAACACTGTTTGCTAATCTAGTAAAATGCATATAATAATCACTCACAATTTCAATTTGGTTTAGCTTAAACAACGTATCCCGAAGACAATCATAAAATGAAGGTCTAAAATCCAATTCTAAGGCTCTAGTGAACTCAACCTAGGAATTAAAAGGATGCGTTCTCTGAATCATTTGAAGTCAAGGAAGAACATCTTGGTCCAGAGAAATAGTTATGATAGTCAATCAATACTTATCATGGGTTTCATAATAATCGAAAATTTGTTCAACTCTAAAAATCCATTGCATCACATTTTCCATCAAAACGGGGGACATAAAGCTTGATATTTTTTACTTGAAATAAAGCTTTGTTTTAGTTCCCAATATCGTGTAAAGAACCTAAGGAATGTTGCGTAAGAACTTTGAAAGAGCTTCATTAATTTCATCTAGTTTTCCACTGGTTGATGATTGCAAATCCTTCATATATTGAAAATGAGCATCGTTTACTGCACCAAAACACTCAAATTGAATATGGAAATCATCCTACAATTTTCTAATGTCCTCAACGTTCTTCTTCACTTCGACGTTTAACTCTTGCATCCTTGTATTTTTTTATCATGGTGAGATGAAATCACCAATAAAATGATACAATAAATGAAGAGGGAGAAACTAGAGAATTATATTGATTAATATCATCTTCTATAAATGTATAAATAAATACAAAGGAAATATTTAGTGAGAGAAAAATACCTCACAATTCACTTGATAAACCAAATACTCTTTTAGAGTTCTATTTAATACTAGCATTAATGAAATTCTTCATTTAGGTGTTAGCCTTATGCACCCTGGTGCTCTTACGTCTTTCCTAAAATTCTAAATCCTACACAACTGAATTCTTCTCTTGCATTTCATGTGGCCTTTACACACTTGATCTGCTGACTCAACATTCTCTAAGCCCTTCTCCATATTTTGTCTTATTATTGAGAGATTAGAGAATAAGATGTGAGATGTGATACTGTTACAAGAGATTTAAGAAAATTGAAACTAAAATCTTAAAGTATAAGGAAGAGAAAATCATTTGTAATAATAAAAGTAAGAAATAATAGGTTTGAGTTGGATGTGAGTTAAGTGGATTTTAAATTGTAATATAATATAATTTGATTTGATTTAGTTCGAATTATGAAATATAAACCATAAATCAAATTAAAATATGATACAAATACATTCGAATTAAATATAATTTTTGCGATTTTTAATTTGATTCGGTATGATTAATGATTTTCTTTTAAGTTAATCACATAAATATTTTAAAATTAATTACTATATTATCTGATATAATATAATAATAGTTTTTTATTGAACACGGTGTAATATATAATATTACAATCCTAAAATTAAAAATAAACGAGTAGATGCATAATTGAAAACGGTATTAATGCTGAAAACATTGACACATGCCAAAATTTCAAAAAGATACAGAAAAAATTATTATTAAATAATCAACATAAGAAAAAGAAAAGTAAAATACAGCGTTGCCAACTGTCGGTGGACTGTCAAGCCTCTCTTCTCTTCTGTTACGCTCTTTCCTTCCTTCCTACAGTACTATTCTCTCTCTAACTATATCTATATATTTTTCTATATATATATACTCCATTTTTGAAGACAGCACATGTTAGTGTATCTCAGAGAGAGATAGATTTGAATGCAACAGGTGAAATTGCAGTGAGGCAGTTTCCCGGTAGTAAAGCTGGTACCCGTCTCTTATGCTCTTTGTCCCCTCATCGGATCTTGAGTTCCTTCTCTTTACCTCAAAGGTATTTTCACTTTTTCTCACAATAAAACCTTCTCTCATTTTTCTCTTCTTTCATTCATTCTAGATTCTGTAATATGTTGCATTGATTGTATTTGAATTCTGTGTTTTGTTTTGATGCAGGTTGATTCCATTCCTAAACCTAATTTTATAGGGTAGGATTTTCAATTTTTTTGTTTTTGTTTTATTAGGATTAGTTTTTAGGGTTTGTAATGGATGATAGGAATGTGAAAGAGGAGAGTGGTGGTGAAGTTGATATTGAAAGTGGATTGGTAATAATTGAAGATGTATCTATAAAAGGGGAGTTGAATTTGAGTGGAGTTTCCATGGACATGGTGAAAGTGACAACAGACAAGTTGTTACCGGGGGAAGAGTCTGTGAGAAGTGTAGAGAATTGTTTAGTGAAGGAGAAAAGGAAGAAGTCTGGTAACAAAAAGGCGGCGAAGCCTCCACGAGCTCCACGAGCGCCGTCGTTGGATGCTGCTGACCAGAAGTTAATTAGGGAGATCACTCAACTTGCCATGTTGAAGCGTGCGAGGGTTGAGCGGATGAAGGCGTTGAAGAAGATGAAAGCGGCTAAATCGTTGTCGCCGTCTCACGGTAGTGGCGTGTTTTCGTTGGTTTTGACTGTTCTCTTCTGTATTGTGATCTTATTTCAAGGTAATATTTGTAGTTAAAGTTGTACTTATGTAGTTTTTGATTGTAACATGATAGGGATTTTGGTTTGAGATGAGAATTGATAAATGATATAATGATAATATTGTTGCTAGTGGTTGATTTCGATATTGTTTTGCCACCTATGGTTGTGGCTATTGCGAACGAATCAAATCAGATGATTCTATTTCTCGATCTTTTCAACCTTGGTTCTTTAGAAGCTAGTATTCAAGATTGAGAAAGAATTGGTGTTCATTTTTTAGGTGTTCTCTTTGCAGGTATGTCGTCATCATCATCTGGAAAGAGTTCAGTAACAAGTTTCGAGGGGTCTCCTGTATCTGCAGGAGGAGCCGAGGATGGTCTTATCGCAGTTCAACTTCAACACCACTTGAATCCATCTTCAATTGAACACCGTGCACCTTTAGAGTCTCACAAGTAAGTAGACATTCACGCCTTTCAATGAACCTCCTTTGGCTGCATATTTAAAAAAATAAAACTAAACCTTGATGTGGAAACTTGATTCTAATATCCTTATTCTTACTTATGGTATATCTTGCAGAATTGCACATGGTAAATATTTGCCTAGAAAGCTGAGATAAGATGAAGATTAGTACAGATTTCCTGAAGATGGTTTTATGGCCTTGTAGCTGACCCCTGAGATAGAACATTATGCCAGAAGTTGATCCATGTAGCCGACCCCTGAGATAATAAGGCTTGTTGTCCCCCAAAGTGTATAGATATTAATTACTCAATGATGGGGTGAAGTTATATTATCTTCCTTGATTCCTTGAAGTTTAGGCTTGTAGAAAATTTTGCTTTTGAAGCTTTATATGACTCTGTAATTTGCAACCACCTAATTATTTTGTATCAATGTCTTTCTATCATTTTCAATTGTGAAGGAAAAGGTGAAAGCCTTTTATGTAATGTTGTTACCTGTTTCTTTCTTTGTTAATTTTTCTTTATATCTCATCTTCTAAGACTTGTGAATCTCTGTTAAAGTTTAATTTGACAACAGTTGGAAAACATGATAAGATTCATCATATAAAGAGATTATACTGCTTTTGGGAGAAAGGAGTTCATGGTTTTTTGTGTGAGCTTCTGCATACTAATATTTAGGTTTTGTTTGAAAGTTAGAAGGAAAAGCAGACATGGTTTTGAATTTGAGGAAAAACCTCCACATTGTATGGAGACTTTTTTTATGATTAAACTTTTACAATTTGGTGAAAATGCAAATAAAATTTGAGAATGACTTTGAGTTATTTTTAATTTTTTTCTTCCAAATCTCTTTAGGATGTGTTGATTTGAGGGATAAAAGTTATATTTCTAGAAATAGAGGGGGATAAAATAAAAATATTTTAATCTTAATAGAAAGAAAATAACTTCTAGAAATAGAGGGGGATAAAATAAAAATATTTTATTCTTAATAGAAAGAAATAAAAATAACAAGTTTGAGGGTCTTTAAAAATAGATTTTACAAGTCTGTTTTTTTAAAATATTACAAATTTTTTTATATTCATTTCTTTTTTAGATTGAAATACTAATTTTGACATCCTATAACATAAATATACATTATTGAAGATCAAAAGTGTTTCAGACTGGACTTCCAGACTATATTGGGCTACGACCCAATATGTCGAGCATATGCCCATACGCTCGGGCAAGTACACTTGTTGGACGGGCGGAGTTGCTTAACGGTCGGGCACTCGTCCCACGTGTCGGGCACACACTCAGAACGGGCAAAGAACATGTCTGTCAGTTCACTTGCCACGTCACCTAACTGTCCCCCATTATCTCCTGAAAGATAGGGGCAGTTGGTACAAGGACCAGACCACTTAGCTAGGTCTTCACGCTTCTCACGCGTTCCTTGGCAGTTCTTCCTTGGGCCTAGCTGATCCAACCCACAGAAGGACCTTGGTCCAGCGCTGGGGGCTCACTATAAATACCCCTTTTCACTAAAGGGCCAGCTATTCTGATTCCACTCTTCTAATTTACCTATTTGTTGTACCTCTATTGACTTTGGCATCGGAGCGCCTTGCAGGTACACCCACTCCATTCCATCCACTTGCTGTTTGCACCCAATTGTTGGAAGACCCTCCTGATCAGGTAAGATCAATGACACCGTCTGTGGGAAACTAGCTTCCCCTTTTTCCACAGCAGAAGATCAAAGCTCAACTACTCCATCCTTTCAGCATGGTCGGAGAACAACCCAACGACCGTAACCGTCCCCTCGTCTACTACACGGTGGAGGATAATTTGAACTACCATGAATCTGACGCCCGAGACAGGCATCCCTCCACCCCGTCTCCTGAACCCAAGAACAATGGGAACAAACCTCAGACTCAGAACCCGTCGGTCACCACGTTCCAGCCCATCCCCGTGCCCGTCGAGGGGGACGTCACCATGATTGCTATGGTGAATTCCCTCAATCAGGCCAACTCCATGCTCTACCAGCAGCACGAAAGGATCATGGCCCTGGAGGCTGACAGACAGGATAACCGACCTCAGCAAGAACGAAGGACACTGGACCGTCCAGAAGCTGCGAAGAAGCGGGGACGCTCCCCTCCGCGCCGAGGACGACGCTCCCCCGAGCCTAACAAAAGTAGGTCAAGGGCGCGCCGTGAGACCTACCGTTCAGGGACCTCACCGAGACACGACCAGAGCCTTGACAACGATGAACTCTCCCCATTGAGGAGCGACGAGGAAGATCCACATTGCCCCCTCTCACGGGCAATAATGGAGGCTCCACTCCCCAAGGGCATGGAGAAGCCCCCGAACCTGGCCATCTACGATGGGACCACTGACCCCGAAGATCACGTCGACAACATTAATACGATGCTCGACTATCGAAATGACATCACCGGACATCTCAAGTGAAGGTTGTTCTCAACAACCCTCAGGAAAGGAGTCATGGTCTGGTACAAAAGTCTGGCCCCAGAGTCCATCACATTCTGGAGGGTCATGAAATCCATGTTCACGAGGCATTTTACAGCCTCCCGACGCCATCCCAATACCGAGGCGACCCTCGAAGCCATAATACAAAGGAAGAATGAAACATTGCGCTCATATATCGAGCGGTTCAACCAAGAGGATGTCGAGGTGGACACTACGGAACACATGAAGAAATACATCCTCGAGAGGGGACTCCTGCCCGAAAGTGAACTTAGCAGGGCAGTCGGGATAGAACCTCCCCGCACCCTGAACGACCTCCTGCATAAAGCCCAAGCTTACATTAGATATGAAGAAAAACAAGTCACCCACAACGCTCGCAGCAGTCGCAACATCGAGGAGACCGACCATCCCAAGCGCGAGGACCCCAACGTTCCCCGTCGCAACAGAGATAGGCGAAGGGAGGAGAAGCCCCGCGAGCCTCGCGAAGGAAGAGGACCCGCAGGCCAACATAGCAAATATACATTACTGACGGCTCCCCGCGAGCGCATCCTCGCCGAATGCATTAACTCCGACTTCAAACAGGGCAGGGTGAGGTTTCCCAAACCTTCTGCGCCCAAGCCCCACACGGGAAAATCCAAATACTGCAGGTTTCACAGAAGCCATGGGCACGTGACTGAAGACTGCGTCCACCTGAAGGATGCAATAGAAATCTTGATCCAAGAGGGCCATCTCAAACAGTACACTAGGAAGAACGAAACTCCCAGGCACAAAGAGCAAGAAAATAAGAGGCCTCGCGAAGACACCCCCCGACTCTTCTTCTTATCAAGTGGCCATGTGCGTATCACGCCCGGAGGACTTCATCTTCCCCGAATCATCACCAGAAGGGTGAATCACCACCCTCAGCCCCTGTGAAGACTTCCCAACCGCTCTCGTCATATCAGAGGGAGGGATGAACAGCGAAAACGCTGCCCTTTCAGTAAAACGCAAGTTCGACGAACTCCTGCTGACTGCACCCGAGCAAAAGGCGACATAAATAAAGTACCGAGGCAACTCCAATACAATATCTTTTTTCCTAGAGGAACTTCCAGGAGATTCCCCCAACTCGGGCATCCCGCTACTGATAAGATCCAAAATGACACACTTTGACGTTCGACGCATCCTGGTCGACCAAGGCAGTTCGCTGGACATCATGTACGTCCACCTATTCAAAACCCTAAAGCTGGACAAGAACAACCTATCTCCATACGTCGGATCCGACCTCTAAGGATTCAACGGGGCCACGACAAAGCCGTGGGGTTACGTCGAGCTCGTCGTCACCTTCGGAGAGCAAGAAATGGCCAAAGAAGTCAAGATCCAGTTCCTGGTCATAGAGTGCCCCTCCCTCTACAACTGCATCCTTGGTCGCCCGACCCTAGCTGAGTTGACGGCGGTCCCGTCCACCGTTCACCTGAAGATGAAATACTACACCAAACTGGGCCGCGTAGTTACAATCCACGACGACATCGAGGCCGCCCGAAGATGTTACGATGCTGCAGTAAAAGGACAGGCCACAATCAACACTAAGAACAACAAGAAGCCCAGGGTCGAAGAGCCTCCCCCCAGGGAATCAACGCCATCGACCTCGACTTCCACATCAGTGAGGACGAAGCTAAAGAGCAGAGACCCGTCGAGGGTCAGGCTCCCACGCACCCGTTCTTCCCGGTCCCAGACAGAGAGTTCGAGCTCGTCCCATTGGGAAACGACCCCGACAGTGCAGTGAAGATAGGTACAGGCATGCCCGATGAAATGAGGAAGCAACTCGCGATTTTCCTCAAGGAGAATGCTGACCTATTCGCATGGAACTCCGCAAAGATGCCCGACCTCGACCCTAAGTTTGCCTGTCACCAGGTAGCTTTAGACCAGACAGTTAAGCCCGTAGCACAACGTAGACGCAAACAGTCTCCCGAGAAAGCGGAGGCTGCCGAGCGAGCAGTAAAAGACCTTTTAGAGGCAAATTTTATTTCTGAAGACCAGTACACAACCTGGCTCTCTAATGTAGTCCTCGTTAAGAAAAATAATGGAAAATGGCGTATGTGTGTCAATTATACCGATCTTAATAGGGCTTGTCCCAAAGATGATTTTCCTCTCCCTAACATAGATAAATTGGTCGACAACTCTGGTTTCAAGCTTTTGTCCTTCATGGACGCATATAGTGGGTACAACAGAATCCCTATGTCGGACACGGACAAGAGACATACGACGTTCATGACCCCGACGGACAATTACTATTACAACGTAATGCCCTTCGGGATAAAGAATGTCGGGGCCACATACCAACGCATGATGAACAAAGTCTTCCAAGGAGAAATCGGGGATATGCTCGAAGTATACATGGACAACATGATCGTCAAATCACACGAGGATATTGACCATGCCCGACACCTCCGTAAGGTTTTCGAACAGGCGAGGCAATGCAAAATGAGGTTTAACCCTAAAAAGTGCACGTTCGACGTCCGGGCAGGAAAATTCCCAGGCTTCTATCTCACTGAGCGGGGGATCGAAGCCAACCCCGACAAATGTCAGGCGTTCTCGGAATTCCCGACCCCGAAGTCGAAAAATTCCATTCAATCCCTCAACGGGGTGCTCGCCTCACTTTCCCGCTTCGTCGCCAAATCCGCCCAACACGCCTTACCTTTCTTCAAACTCCTCCGAAAAGAAGCCACCTTCGAGTGGACCGACGAATGAGAACAGACACTGCTCCATCTAAAGAAAGCACTCTCCGAACCCCCGATCCTGTCCCGACCACTGGAAAGGGAAACCATGTACCTATACCTGTCTGTGGTGACCAAGGTCGTTAGCGTCGCTCTCATCAGAGAAACCGACGAAGGGCAAAAGCCCATATACTTCATGAGCAAGGCACTCCAAGGCCCTGAGCTCAGATACCAACAAACCGAAAAGGTCGCGTTAGCCCTTATTAATGCCGCGAGGAGACTACGCCACTACTTCCTCGCCCATACGATCAAAGTGAGAACCGATCAACCGATAAAACAACTCCTCAGTCGACCAGATATGGCCGGCCGAATGCTGAAGTGATCGCTGGAACTCTCTGAATTCGACATCCAATACGAGAACAGGAAAGTTCTGAAAGCTCAGGCCTTGGCTGACTTCGTCGCAGAAATGACGCACAGCCCGAAGCCAGCGGACGGCGCCCACAAATGGAAGATCTTCGTCGACGGTGCCTTTAGCCCGACGGGAAGCGGCGCAAGAATCATCCTCGAAAACGAGGAAGAAATCCTGATCGAGGTCTCATTGGCATTAGCCTTCCCGACTTCCAACAACCAAGCCGAGTACGAAGCTTTCCTCGCAGGTCTAAGATTAGTCGAAGACATAGGGGCTAAGGAAGTAAAAATATCAACAGACTCTCAACTCGTAGCATCACAGGTACGGGAAGAATACCAAGCCAAGAATGACAACCTCATTGAATACTTAACATTGGTAAGGGAAAGGCTCGAAAATTTCGAGAAGTGGGAGGTCCGACACGTGCCGCGCGAACACAACACACGGGCGGACGTCCTGTCGAAACTCGCGAGCACGAGGAAGAAGGGCGGAAACAAATCAGTGATCTAGGGAATCCTTCCTCGATCGAGTACCGAAAGGCCACCACCCCTGCTCGAGGTAAACGTGATCGGGGACGATCATTGCTGGATAACACCCATGTACAACTATCTCACGAAAGATGAACTCTCTGCGGACCCCAAAGAGGCAGCCGTGACCAAGAGAAGGGCATGCTCATACGTTCTCCTCGAGGGAAAACTCTACCGAAGGAGGCTCTCCATCCCGTTACTCAAATGCGTCGAGGAGGAAAAGGTCCCCGACATATTGGGGGAAATGCATCGGGGAATCAACACCCAACATCCCGAAGAAAGGTTACCGACGCGCAAGGCCCTACGAGCAGGCTACTATTGGCCGACGATGCATCACAACTCAAAAGAGCACGTTAAAAAATGCGACAAATGCCAACGACACGCCGACATGCATCTTGCACCTCCCAACAAACTAAAAATGCTCTCTTCCCCCTGGCCCTTTGCCCGGTGGGGCATGGACATCCTCGACCCATTTGTGACCGGTTGTTATCAAAACAAATACCTCATTATAGGGGTAGACTACTTCACCAAGTGGATCGAAGCAGAAGCCCTGACCAAAATAACGATACAAAACATTCTACAATTTTTCAAACAAAACATCCTCGCACGTTTCGGCATACCCCAAGTCCTCATCACCGACAACAGAACGCAATTCACGGACGGAGGATTTCAGGACTTCGTCGCCAGCTTAGGCACCAAACAACACTTCACGTCTGTCGATCACCCTCAAACCAACGGACAGGCTGAGGCGGCCAATAGAGTAATCCTGCGCGGACTGAAACACAGACTCGGCGAGGCAAAGAGGGCATGGGTCGAGGAACTACACAACGTCCTTTGGGCATACCGCACAACGCCACACTCCACGACCGAGGAGACTCCATTTAGACTAACGTACGACACTGAAGCGATCATCCCAGTGGAAATTCGAGAACTGACGAGACGCGTAGAAGCACCCCTTGACGAGGAGATGAACGACGAAGCACTTCGAGCCGAACTGGATCTCGTCGACAAGATCCGCTCCGAAGCAGCCCTTAGGGAAACCTCCCTCAAGCAAAAAATAGCTTTGCGTCATGATACAAAGGTCGTAAAAAGAGAGTTCTAGGTGGGAAGCCTGGTCCTCAGAAGAAACCAGAAAAACCCAAGAGAGGGCAAACTGGCCACCAATTGGGAAGAACTTGCTCGACCATGGAACGCATAAAAACTTAGACAATACTATAGCTAAATGCAACCCGGGGAGACATGAGAGATACGACCACACTCTTCACCACTAAACGAAAGGGAGGATAACGCCCCTCAGAGGCGAACACAACCCTCCCCGAAGCCGGACACCTCAAAACGAGCCCCAGCATCGCAGTACCACGCCGAAAGGGCACCCAGCTCGCGACGGGATAACCCAAGCCCCGAGGTCAGAGTTTTTCGATCGCAAACCCTACCTCGATTCAAGGCGAGCACAAAGCCCGCCACCTCGTCGGTTCCCTAAACCGATGAGCCCAGCGAGGTCGAGAAAAAACAGTTCAAAAATAAGTAACGAAAACAGTTAACATAATGTCAGCAACGAAAATAAAATTAAATAAAAGCGGTCGAAACCGACCAATAAAACCATTACAAAAAGGGCCCGAAGTCCAATATCCGAACAGGCACAAAGGCCATTACAAAAGAACAGGCACGAAGGCCATTACAAAAGTACGACCACGCAGGCCCAACAAATAGTCTAACAAAAAAAAATCTTATAGACTCCGCCCGGAGCTACTCTTCACCACCACCATTCCCCTCCTACAACTCCTCCTCGGCTTCAAAGGGGCACACAATCTCCCCGTCGGCCACGCAGTAGTTGTGGACTGACCCCTCCGTCACAAGCCTTGGGTTAAATACATTGAGCTGCTCGGTAGCGTTGTTGAACCCATCCTTGAACATCACACGTAATTCTTTGTTAAGTTCGCGGATGTGACCAACCAATTCGCCCAGGGTGCGAAGGGCAAGCTCCTCCTCAGTCTCATCGTCCCGAGGACGGATTGTACCTTCAAGCAGAGCAACTCGGGCACGGAGCTGCACGTTTTCCTTGGCCTCCTTCTTGAGCTCGACGACTTGATCTTCCAAACTCTGCTTCTCGGCCTTCAGGGTTTCCCGCTCGAGCTTCAATTCCTCCAGCTTCGACTTCAACCCTGTTTGAAGCTTGTGCTCCTCCTTTTAGTCGGATAAATCCTTGGACAATTTATCCTTCTCAGTCCGGGCAGCCAAGAGGGCATCCTCTAAACTAGTTGTAGAAACGACAGTCTCGGAAAGGACCATGGAGGTCTCCATCACTCGGATGACAACAACCAAATCCCCGACCAATTCTTTCCGCCTAGCGTCCACATCCTGATTAAGGATAGCTCTCGCCTCGGGCGTCGCCACGACGACAGAACCTTCAGACCGAAAGAAGTCCCGCTCCAGATAGCAAGGAGGCAATAGGTAATTCCCGGGGGCACCAGATTCGTTTCCTCCTACAATAGTAGATCGGGCAAGAGCCCCGTCCAGACGCTTCCGTTTCAGAAGAGGAGAGGTGGAGGCCGGAGGACTGTCCTGTAACTGTATCGGGGAAGTTTGTTGAGCAGCCTGAGGGGAGTTGGTGACCGGGCTGGCAGTACCTGAGCTGCCTACCCCGAGCTCCGTAGCTACCTCCTGGACACGAGGCGCCACTTTCTTTTTCTTTTTTGGGACCCTGTCCGGGGCCCCAGCCTGGTTCACTAGCTTTAAGACTCATTCACGATGGGCGGGCATAGTTCTTGCAAAACAAAAATAAGGAAAAATATTAGATAAATGAGCACGAGACCAAGAAAAGAAAATAAGCCAGAAAGACCTACGCAATAACTCCACTACCTCCTCATTCGTATCACACGCGAGCAGAGCCCTGGTGTTTATGAGGCGGGTTTCGTGAATAGGCATCCCGACCTCGGAGACTCGACTTGGGGGGCTCCTGTTCCAGATTGGGCCTCTAGACTATATTGGGCTACGACCCAATATGTCGAGCAGATGCTCATACGCTCGGGAAAATACACTTGTTGGACGGGCGAAGTTGCTTAACGGCCGGGCACTCGTCCCACGTGTCGGGCACACACTCAGAACGGGCAAAGAACAAGTCTGCCAGTTCACTTGCCACGTCACCCAACTGTCCCCCATTATCTCCTGAAAGATAAGGGCAGTTGGACCAAGGACCAGACCACTTAGCTAGGTCTTCAAGCTTCTCACGCGTTCCTTGGCAGTTTTTCCTTGGGCCTAGCTTATCCAGCCCACAGAAGGACCTTGACCAAGCGCTGGGGGCTCACTATAAATACCCTTTTTCACTAAAGGGTCAGGTATTCTGATTCCTCTTCTAATTTACTAATTTGTTGTACCTCTATTGACTTTGGCATCGGAGCGCCTTGCAGGTACACCCCCTCCATTCCATCCACTTGTTGTTTGCACCCAATTGCTGGAAGACCCTCCTAATCAGGTAAGATAAAAAAGATAGTCGAAACTACAACTTTTTCAAAACGTTGTATCTTAAAAATGATTTTTATGAAAATCTATTTGAAATAGTTCCAAAATTAAGTGATTTTTTGAAATTTTAATATCCAAGAAAATTTCAATAAAATGATGAAATATATAAAATAACATTTCAATAATAAATATTCAAACTAAATTTTCATTTAAAACTTTTCTTTGTAATTTTTTTTACACAAAATTATGTTACACTAAAAAATCATTTTTAAAAAGAGTCAAAACAAACGGACCCAATAAATGATACAATCTATTTGACCCACTTTTCAATATTAATTTCTATGAGCAAGACTCTTCTTTGAGGGCAATTACACAAATTTTAAAATTTGTTAAGTTTAAAATATGACTTAGTTGTTGAGAATGTAATAAGTGTAGATAATAGTCATATATTGAATTAAAGTGAATATGTGATGTGTTTCTCTCACAAAAGGCATTGCTCTAAAAAGAAGTCTCACAATGTTCAATGCTCTCTAGTGAAAAAACTTTCCCAACACATGGTATCAAAGTCTTTGGTTTGAGAAAGAGACATACTTACTTGTATCGAAAGTCAACGACACCACAAGGCTGATGAGTAAGAAACGTTTCGTTGAAGAGTGTCAATGACGCCACAAATGTGGTCAGTAAGAAATGTTTTGTTGAAGAGTGTCAATGACGCCACAAATGTGGTCAGTAAGAAATGTTTCGTTGGGTTTTTTTACTTGTTCTCTCAGCATTAGGTATAAACTCCCTCTGTTCCTCATGTATGTTTTGTTGTTTTGGGATCCATTTCTTGACAGGTTGATTTTGCTTTTTCTCATCACATTTATGGCCAATCCTATGACATTTTGTGCAGTACAGTGGTCGCCATTTGTTGTACCCTAAAATTTTCCCTCATATCTTCAAGACAATATACCTCAATAGGTTTCCTAGTGGTTATAAGATTATCAATTGCTCAAAGGGATTCAAGGTTTCATCAGACAAAGCCTCCTCATAAGCAATGAATTTTAAAATAGGGTTTTCAGTTTCTCAAGGAAAATTGGACTCCCAAAGCCTCAAGTGGACTTCATGGTATCCCATATACTTCAAAGAATCCTCATATCAAGTTTCTAGGCTTTCCTTACAAGTTTGGGCAGTCAGATGATCAGATAGTCAAAAATCAATTAACTTGGTCAAAAAGTTAATTGTGGTCAATACAAAGTCAAACTTCAAGATATTTGGTCAACATTATGATTATGAGGTGAAATTTATCATTTGATCAAGGGTTGATCAAGATTTATCAAGGAAACCCCAGAATCATCAAGAATCAGGAGTTACTAAATTAGGGTTTTTGTAGGAAAAGTCAATTGTACTTTGACCAGCCATAACTTTCACATACTTCATCAAAATTTTTCCTAAAACTTTTATTTTGAAGGAAATTCAATTCCCTTCAACTTTGTGTCTCACAAGTCAAGGCTAAAAATGCTTCATTTGAGAGATATGAGCCAAGACATTAGATGTCCTTTAAAAAGTCAACAAAAAGTCAACTTTTTCAAAAGCCCATAAATGGAAAATGGAAGATCAAATGGACATGGGACCAAAAGGAGTAGTTAGAGGACACTCTAAGATTTATAAAAAGTCCTAAAACACATACATGGGATAAAAATTGAGAGAGTTATGCATTGTTGAAGTTGGGCAATTTTAAGGAGGTGTATGAAGCAAATAATGACCAAAACTCAAGTTTCTTCCAAATAGGCCCATATTTTTCTAACCGAAACTCAATTATAAGATCATTCACGACCCTTAGATCATAATATATGATTTTTTATATTTATTTTTGTTCTGCATTAGGCCTCCAAGACATAGCTGGGCGCAGGCCCAAAACCCCCTAGGCCAAGGCCCAGTCTGTGTGGCATATGCATGGAATAGTCAGGCAGTATTCAATAGCACGAACAACCCACTAGAAAGTCGAGAAGCCTCATTGACTCATCATATAGGTGTTGGGGAAACCACATCTCCCCAACAAGCGCCACATCATCCAAATGTCCACCATTATCTCTTGAAAGATAGGGTTAGTTGGACCAGGGACAATACCATATGCTAGGTCTTACACGCTTCTATGCGTACCTTGGAAGTTCTTCCTTAGGCCTAGTTAATTCAGCCCAAGAAAGGACCTTGGCCCAGCGCTGGGGGCTCAATATAAATACCCTTTTTCACTTAAGGGTCAGGTATTCTGAACTATTCTCTCTCTTATCATCTTTGTACCCAATCTCACTTGAGCTTCGAAGTATCTTGCAGGTACATCCCCCTCCATCTTTCTATCAACTATGACGTTCGCAACCAACAGTTGGAAGACCCTTCTGATAAGGTAAGATCAATTTTATATTATATTGGATTTAATTCATTTAAATTCAATTTTAATTAAGATAAATATTGAAAAATCAAATATTTGATCTTAGGACTATTTTAGGATAAAAAATTTGATGTTTATGATCATTATAAGGATCCAATTTCGTGCAAAACCAAAAGAGTATGATTTAATATCAAATTTTGACTAAAATAGAAGGTTTTTTTCTTCACTTCCAAGCAACCTCAAAATCCATCAAAAAAGCCCAAAGTTTTAACCTATTTCCTTCTCCCATAAATGTACAACAAGATCATAAGCCAAGGGGACGAAAAAACTTGAGACATAAACCCTTAAATTTTTTTCAAAAATAGGTATATTATGGCAAAGTTCAAAGAGATTCCATAACAACTTTTCAGCCTCTCTATTCATTCAATCTTCATCAAAGAGCTTCCAGGAGTTCATCCCCATCATTACTGGAGGTTGAACATGTGTGAAATCTATCATATGAGAGCATGCCACCATTGTCATCTTTCTTGAATTCGAAATTCTTAATTCATGATATTTTAATGTATTTTGTTTGCATAATATTGTTCATGATCATGTATTGGTGCTGTTTAATCATTTGTTTTTGAGTTTTGATGTAGGTTTCGAGGTACACCATTGTTAGGGCATGAAACGTTTCTTGATCGAATATCTCAATCAATCCACTTTTAGACCAAACCAATGGCACCATTGAATTCCTAAGATTGAATTTAGTAGGAATAGGTGATTTTAATGTATTAAAATTCATGTTTTTGGTTGTTCAAAATTGCAGGTTGATTAGCTACAAAATTTTCGTAGCAAAATCTTAGGAAAACAATAGTAAAGTCGTAGCAACAAGAGGACCAACCAAGGTTGAAGACGACCGTGTGTCATCGTACGATTGGTTGGTTTGTGATTTCCAATTAATTTGATTATATAATTGTTTCTTCTGGTTGGTTGTCACACAAAGCGCAGGTGGTGCAGTGGTAAGATGAAGTGTATGTATTCTTTGGGAGGTGGGTTCGATACCCAGTGCCCCCTTCCTTTTTTTTTTTGCCATTTATTTGTTCTTTTCATATTTTCCAATTTTTTAAATATATTTTTCTTTTAAAAATCTTTTTTAATTAACTAAATAATTAAATCTTTTAATTAATCATTTTTTATTAACAACTAATTTTTTTAAACTAATCATCAAATTAATAAATCCATTTTTTTTATTTTGTAAATAATAATAAAAATTAAACTTTATTTTATTGAATTAATTAAGAAAAATCACAATTTTTTTTAATTAAATCAATTAACCAATTTTCTCCCGATTTTTTTAATTGATTAGAAAAAACATTTTTTTAATCTTTTAGTTATTTATTTTGCTATTTAAAATTCTTAGAAAAATTATATAGGATTTACGGCTTATGTAAATTTATTTGCTCGCACTTTTTTAATTATGTAAGTGCTCTCGGGTTGTAACAATTAAATTAGGTTTTATTTCCGCACTTTTATTTTTCGCACTCCCCCAATTTCAAAATGTACCCCCTTCCATGATGTAACAGTCTAGGTTTATTTCCCATATTTAAATTCCGTCAAATATTAACTGTGTGGTTAGTAAACATAGGGTGTGAAAAGAACGTATGAAAAAATAAACGGACTTAGCCCACTAATTTCTAAGATAAATAACTAAAACTAACACACTCCATTCACACACGTAAGTCGGTCGCTATACGATTGCCATCAGCACCCCTATGGTTTCTCCTCTTGGCTGCCTTACGAAATATGATCAAGTCCCTCGAACGTGGGGGTATCTTAGTAAAGTTACCCACGAATAAAAATCATCAAGTCCCTTCAAATAAAAGATCATAGTCCCTTCGAGTTGCCTACAAACAAATGATCTAGTCCATCAATGATCCTATTAAAATGGTGATAGTCCCTTCGAATTACTAAGACACCCCTACAAGGTTGCCTTCTATGACCATACGATGACCCTACGTCCGACCCTTTAATATCCAAGGTTAAGACTACTTACTAACTAATAGTAAGGACAATCCTACCCCAAAAGAAACAAAATAACAAGAAAGACTTTACAAACTTAGGGTAAGTAGTTCTTAAGTGTTTGCTCACTACTTTTTCAAAATACTCTTCACACCCCATATTTTCAAATACTTTCAGACTAAACACTTTGTATACATCCATACGAGGATCATTACAAAGTTAAAGTCTTTATGAAAATTTTTCTAATCATACACCACACTATTTTTCAAACAAAGTAAAGTGAGCTAAGCAGTTAAGAGCCAATGGATAACCATGGATACAAAGGGTGCTAACACATTCCCTTTGTATAACTTACCCCCCGAACTCAAATCTTTTTCAAAGGTCTTTCCTGTTCTTTTATTCATTTTCTTTATTGGATAAAATAAAAGTCGGTGACGACTCTTGCTATTCGTAACATAGTTTTTGTAAACAAAAACGCCAGAGTCAATTCTCTCACCGTGTTACACCATTCATATTCAACTGCATGTTTCATCTTTTCTCCTTTTTCATCAATGATTGTTATCTCCTTGATCATGTCATGCGTGTTGTCAATCTCAACCAGGACTCTTGCATATGAAATAGGATATCGATTAGTAGTACATTCATTTGTCATTAATGGAGTGCCCAAAATACTAACAATCTTTCCTAGACTTGTGGCTCCCCAAAGGTGTAGCGATAATTGAGGTAGTTGGATCCAAAATGGGATTGTACGCAACATATCCTTTTTGAGATTGAAATCCGGTTTCCATTCAGCAAGTAACATTAGCATGTTCATTATTATATATGGTCCATTCATCAGTACATCATCTCAATCTTTATGTGAATGAAATCATAACACAAAATATCCTTCATTGTTATAATACATATCAGGAAACTTCACAAAGTTCCATTGTTGAGTAATAAAATCTTTCACCACATTCATACTTAAATCACCTCCTAGGATATACATGATTAAGGATGTGCCCCATAAACTTTACCTCATTCACAATGTCTGCTTGGTCAATCACGGCTTCTGCATTTCCATTCATGACTTTAGGTGCGATAAATTTGATTGACATGTCGTTGCTGGGATTTCGATTGCCATTGATGACATCCACCCATAATTTTCTTGGCGTCTTCTCTTTCGTTGGTGTTTCTAGGGTTCCTAAATCGATGTTTGCGTTCTCCTTTGGATGTTCTTCTATTGGATCTTTCCTTTTGTTATCAATTGATTCTGGTTTTTCAGTCATTGGTGTCATCTCCTTCTTATGAGATTCTGAAACATTGTTGGTTGATGTTGACGACGTTGACACCACCCCTATCGGTAGTCGAACTCGCTTCCCCATCTTTCCCAGATCAAATATTATATTTTTAAAATTAAGGAATTAAAATGATTCCCAAAATTAAGTTAAAGAAGAAAACGCGATTTAACTTTCATTATATTACTCAAATCAAAATAGAAAAATGACATTCTTACGATAAAACATACATTACACTGTAATTCACTGTTATTTACGGTAAACTGTGAAATATTATAGTAAAAAAAGTATTTTAAAAAAAAATTTAACTTTTTTTTTGGATTAAGAAGTATCGATATAAAATTGTGTGATTAACCATTTTTATAACTTCATTAACCAATATTTTACATTTTATTAATCAATTTTGTCTTACTATTAAAAATTAATTTTTATATCTTAGTGTTATTAACCAACTTCATAACTTCATTAATCAATTTTTTTTATTATAAATTATTTTTAATATCTGAGCGTTTATTAACCAACTTCACCACATCATTAACCAACTTGTTACATTTCATTAATCAACTTTGACATACTCCTAAAAGTCATTTTTCACGCACTGTTCGCGTAAATAACAGTATCCAATTGACATTGTTCATGCATTGTTCATGTAAATATTCACGTTATTGTTCACGGTTCACATCACAGTTCACCATATTTGTGAACAGTGCATACATTATAGGCGTAAGGGAGGGTGTAAGCATAACATTGTTGATCAAATTATTCTAGTTAACATTAGATATTTTCAAATTTGAATCAATTATACGAATAAGCTCATGTCATATTTAATAAAAGTTTCATTTATTTCATTAGTTTCACATATAACACATTACATTTTATAAAAAAAAACATCATGAATATTGATTTAAACTCGGTCCCCACCTGCACCACCTCCAAAACCACTGCCTGCACCCCCACCATGACCACCTCCAAAGCCGCCTCCCGCACCTCCTCCAGATCCACCTCCAAAACCTCCACCAGATCCACCACCCCCGCCAATGCCTCCTCCTGCACCACCACCATGTCCACCTCCAAATCCCCCTCCAACACCTCCGCCTGCTCCAGAACCACCTCCGAAGCCTCCACCTGCTCCACCACCATGTCCACCGCCGATTCCTCCTCCTGCACCACTACCATTACCACCTCCGAAGCCTCCACCTGCACCACCACCATGTCCACCGCCGATTCCTCCTCCTGCTCCACCACCATTACCACCTCCGAAGCCTCCTCCTGAACCACCACCTCCACCTAATCCACCACCATGTCCACCGCCGATTCCTCCTCCTGCACCACCACCATTACCACCTCCGAAGCCTCCACCTGCACCACCACCATGTCCACCGCCGATTCCTCCTCCTGAACCACCACCTCCACCTAATCCACCACCATGTCCACCGCCGATTCCTCCTCCTGCACCACCACCATTACCACCTCCGAAGCCTCCACCTGCACCACCACCATGTCCACCGCCGATTCCTCCTCCTGAACCACCACCTCCACCTAATCCACCACCATGTCCACCGTCGATTCCTCCTCCTGCACCACCACCATTACCACCTCCGAAGCCTCCACCTGCACCACCACCATGTCCACCGCCGATTCCTCCTCCTGAACCACCACCATTACCACCTCCAAAGCCTCCACCTGCACCACCACCATGTCCACCTCCAATTCCTCCTCCTGCACCACCACCATTACCACCTCCAAAGCCTCCACCTGTACCACCACCTCCACCTAATCCACCCCCATGACCACCTCCAATTCCTCCTCCTGCACCACCACCATTACCACCTCCAAAGCCTCCACCTGTACCACCACCTCCACCTAATCCACCCCCATGACCACCTCCAATTCCTCCTCCACCACCACTACCTCCTCCAAAACCTCCACCTGCACCACTACCTCCGCCTAATCCACCACCATGACCACCTCCAATTCCTCCTCCACCACCACTACCGCCT
Source organism: Lathyrus aphaca (assembly GCA_963966055.1). Classification (NCBI taxonomy): domain Eukaryota; kingdom Viridiplantae; phylum Streptophyta; class Magnoliopsida; order Fabales; family Fabaceae; genus Lathyrus; species Lathyrus aphaca. The sequence goes on from OZ014522.1 coordinate 543,478,743, forward strand.
CCAAAGCCACCACCAGCTCCAACACCTCCACCATGTCCAAATCCTACTCCAACACCTCCACCACTACCACCCCCAAAACCTCCACCTAAGCCACCTCCACCGAAGGTGTCAAGAGATTCTTCTTTTTTTAGTGTTCGGCATTCAAATGTTCCAATCACCAACACAAACATAAAAGCAAGTACTGCAACATTCTTGTGTAAATTTCCCATCTTAATAAGACAGAAAATTGTAGTAGAGCCTTAAAAACTTGGTTTTCTTTTCTAATGAGAAAGCTAGGCAACTGGAGTTCTATTTATAGGAGCACATATCATTAATACACAGAGACTTAGGGACATCTCTCATGTACTGTAGTTTTTCTCACCAACAAACATGGCCTAAATTTCAAACTTGTTTGAAAACAATCTAATGGCTTGTATATTCATAATTGCCATGTCCCCAACCATCAACAACCTTAGTCTTTTTCAATAACAATATATTCTAACGTACCGCCAGTAGTGAACACCGTTAAATAAATGTAAAGGAATAGAGAAATAAAATGCAAAGAGATCTGGTAAACTTAAAAAAAAAAAGAGAAATAAATAGAGTAGGGGCTAAAAAGTGATGTGTAAAAAAAGAATAGACTTGTGAACATGTTAATGTTTTGCCAAGTGCAAGTACTAAATAATTTTTTATTTGATTTAAAAGACGTTTTTTAACTTATATAAAAATAAACTTTTCATTTTGACACTGATAAAATAGTTTCCAAAACTAAATAAAACAAGGGCATGATATATTGACTAAATAAAGGATATATATAGAAGCATTAATTAGCTTATCTTTATTTTCAGTTTCTAAGTAAAGTCTGTAGCTATCAATACAGTGATGGCATTAATGAATCGATGAAGAAAAAGTTTTCATTTAGTTATTGTCAATGTATAACTGGCAAGCATATACCAACCATGTATATATAATTGTAAGCCTAAAACTGTGTACGTAAATGTGATCGGGTAGAATATCAGCAATCAATGTCGGTGTCAAAATTAATATATAGTAATATTTTGTATTTCGTATTGGAACAAAAGCAGATGAAATGTTGAAGATAATCAGGTAATGATGTGTTTGGTAGGGTGATTATGGTTATCCATTGATAACATCTACCACGGCATGTAAGCCCAATATATTATCTAGGGCTAAGCTTTCACAACACTAAAGAAGATTTTTATTAACATTTTTTTATTTATATATTTTTAATAATGTTTTTAGATGTTATTAAAGTCTCTACTATAATAGTTTGGATATATATAATAGAGCTACTTTTCTAGAGCTATTGAAAAATGCTATACATAAACCATTTTTTACACCTATATCGTATTTTGTTGTTCACCGTATTGGTGAACGGTGAAATATTATAATATTTTTTAAATATAATATACAAATTGTTATTTTTATATTTTTTATTTTTTTAATATTTGAACGTTTATGAATCAACTTCATTATTACATTAACCACATTTTTACACTGTATTAACCAATTTTGATGACTGCTAAAAATTATTTTTAATACCTGAATGTATATTAGCCAACTTCATTACTGCATTAGTCAAGTTTTTACACTTCATTAACCAACTTTGTGTCACTACTTTTGTTGAATATTGGAACAAACCCTAATACGAATAGTATGTCGTCGAAGTTCGCTCACATATTGTTGTTTAATTGGACCTTGTATTATGAATCTTATTGTTTAAGTTAGCTTGTACCCTAAGTTAGTTTGTAATGGATAATTGTTTAAAAGCCCATCAGGTTAGTATGTTAGTTTGTCTTATAAATAGCATACTAGTCTCTCATATTTTGTATAAGGGAAAATAGGAAGATGAAATCATAATTTAAAAGTGAGAGAGGTTATTTGTTATTCTTGTATACTTCTAATCTTGTTTTAAGAGAAAGGAAAGAATATCAATTTATAAACAATCCTTATTGTTATCCTTGGTTACCCTAAACCCTAACCCTTATGGGTTTCTTGATCATAAAAAAACATATTATACTTTTTTTCTAAGGTACCCGATTCACAACAAATTGTTGCAGTGAGTGTGGAAGAAATGTTTTCAACAAAGTATGAGATTGAAAAGTCCACCAGAGTGAATGATTTCGGTCAGTGGAGCTTGAAGATGAAATCCCTACTTGTTCAGTAGGGTTGCTTGGAAGCATTGAAGGGAGAGACAACCATGAATGTTGCGTTAACGACAGCTGAAAAGATGACCATGATTAGAAAACACACAACGTAATATTATTGAGCCTTGGTGATAAGGTTCTTCGACAGGTATCAAAGGAGACGACGACGTCAGGGTTATGGTTGAAACTTGATGGTTTGTACATGACCAAATCGTTGGTGAATCGACTCTACCTGAAGCAAGCTTTGTATTCATTCAAGATGAGTGAAGACAAAGTGTTGGCTGAGTAGTTGGATATGTTCAACAAGTTGATTCTTGATCTTGAAGAGAGTCCCTGACCTTTGAAGATGTTCAATCTGCCATAGTACTCTAAAGGCTTGGACGAACAAAAGGAGCATAACATTCGACGATGGTGAAGGTTTGGCCGTTAAGGCGAAATTCTTGCGAAAAGATGGTAAGTTCGACAAGAAGAAGGGTAAAAGTCAGCAGAAGTCTTATAATGGTGAATCATCTGGTGTTCGATGCTATCATTATAAGAAGGAGGGTTACATTCGAAAGGTGTGCCCTGAATGCCTGAAAGATCATAGAGGTAAGGATAATGGAATTGCTGCCATCACTATGCCAAAAATGACATTTAACAACACACCTTAGATATCGCTTATATGAAAAAGTGCTGCTATAAGTGAAAAATTATAAAACACGGAAAAATGTTCACAAAAATATTTTAAAAAACACTGTCTAAGGTGCCCTTTAGACAACGCTTTCTAAAATCGCTTTTAAAGGTATATCTTAGACATCACTTTTGAGAAAGCGCTGCCTAAGGTCTTAAAATTTAAAAAAATAATAAAATCAAAAGCGCTGTCTAAGGTGCCCATTAGACAACGCTTTCTCAAAGCGCTTTTAAAGATATATCTTAGACAGTGCTTTCTCAAAAGCGCTGTCTAAGGTCTTAAAATTTAAAAATAAAATAAAATCAAAAGCGTTGTCTAAGGTCAATCTTAGACAACGCTTTTCAAAAGCGCTTTTAAAGGTCACCCTTAGACAGCGCTTTTCTCAAAAGCGCTGTCTAAGGTCTAATTAAATTAAAATATTAGACCTCAATTTCTATTTTCATTCTTTCTGTTCTTTCTTTTATCCCCTGCGAACGCGAAACCTAAGCCTGAAAAACCTCCATAAACCTTGAATCCTTTTCCTTTCTCGGTTTCGATCATTGTCTCTTGTGAAGAAGTGTGTGAAGAATCGATCGTGAACAGACATTTGGGTGTTGGCAAAGTTTTTGTTGAATTGTGAAGAAGAGGTACGTTGTTCTTCCTTTCTTGGTTTTTGTTGAATCGTGTAGAAACTGAATTTTTGTAGCTTTTTAGTTTATTAATCGTTGAGAAGTTGCAGAAACTGAGTTTAGGTTATTTCATGTAGAAACTGAGTTTTTATTGCTTTTTAGTTTATTAATATAAGAAACTGATGAGTTTTTGTTGCAGAAACTGATGAGTTTAGGTTGTTGAATAATATAAGAAACTGAGCTTTTTAGTTTATTAATCGTCTAGAAGTTGTTTTGATTCATAGTGTGAGGAAAATAATATAAGAAACTGAGTTTTTATTGAATCTGTAGACTGAGTCCGATAAGAAACTGAGTTCTTCCATTTTCTTGACTGAGTTTGTCCGAGTTCGTCCTCTACTGAGTTCTCATAAGGTACATTGTTGTTGCTATGTTCGATAAGTCATAATATTGTTGTTATTTTCTTGACTGAGTTTTTGGTTATAATGTTGATTATTGATCGTAATATTTGTTATATTGTTGTTATTTTGTTGTTATGTTCAATAAGTCTAATATTGTTGTTATATTGTTGTTATTATATGTAACTCTATTTTCAACTTGAATGATATACATATCTGTTAATTGTGAGAAAATGAAGTGAACTTGAAAGTTGTTAGAATATTCGAAGATACTACCTGACTATTAATCTAGCTCGTTGTCTGCTACAATAATCCAAAGTAATATGGTTTATAGGAACTTGAATAAAGAAAAGCTCAAATGTGCCAGTCCAAATCCTAGAATTTTAGGTAAACAAACAAGTTGGTCACAAAACTCTCTTCGATGTTGCTCATGAAATGATTAAGAAGTTGAAAAGTGAAACTAAACCTCAAGTTCTCATTCATTATAAAATTCTAGTTTATGTCTATGAGATATTGGATTAAACTCTAGTTTGAGTATGTCATCGAAGTTTGCTTACATGCTGATGTCAAATTAATGTGTGTTGTAATCGAAGTTTATTCTAACATGTCTCATTACAGTCAAACACATCAAGAGATATCTCTCCATATCCCAACAAATGGGTTTATGGTACCCCCATGGGAGCGAATTATGACTTAGTTGGGTACACCGTTTATGATTTTGATGAGTGCATATTAGATAGGAAGAGCACTAGTGGTACATGTCACTTACTTTGGAACTCGTTTGTCTCATGGCATAGAAAGAAATAAACAAGTGTCACATTATCTATAATAGAGTCAAAATAAATTGATATCGGTAGATGTTATTCTCAAATCTTCTAGATGAAATAACATCTCAGTGATTACAATGTCATCATACAAAAATGGGAGAATATAGATTTATATGCTTGCAGGTATAAACCAGATAATTCAGAAAAATATTCTTTATGAAGTTTTAATAATGACAACATCAACAATTGTTGAAGTCGGTGGCAAAAAAATTCAACTCTATGATGATGGTGACCCAACTAGAAAAACATCTCAAACCTCATCAAGAAAAGATACTTAAGGTTAAATATCTTATATGATAAAGGAATCTAGCAAAGATGATTGGAATCCTTACAATTATGAAAGAGAGGAAGTGTGAAAGTTTTCCAGATCATGTAGTCTCTCTGTATGAGTGACCATAGTCTTGTAAAGTAAGGAAGTAACTCCTAAGTACTAAGGAAACTCACACACACATAAACGTCTTTTTCAACCTATTTTTTTCTTTAAAATATTTTCAAGACTGAGCCAAGTGATTATGAAATTTTCAACTCTCTTTTAAAAGGTTTTTTGAATTACTCAATCGATTGAGTCCTGAAGCCAATAGATTGGAAATACTTTTTTTTGAACTAGCCAATTGATTTGAGCGTTAAGACAATACATTGTAGAAGGCCTAAAAATTTAACAAAAAAATTAGGGCATTATCTTAATGGTTTGTAACGACTCTCAATCAAATCTTTTCATATTGGGAGAAAGGTAATCAATTAAAATTGATCATCGAATCGATTCAGGCTAAATTCCAATATATTGAGACATTAATTGCGCCTATGGATCTTTCATTTTTAGGATTTTCCTTCTCCTCTATAAAGGAGAGTCACATCCTCTTTATTTCACACAATTTTCCAGATATTTACATTTTCTTTAGAATTTATCTCTATATTTTCTATCTTTCTCTCTCTAGATATAAGTTTTCTTTCACTTAAGTTGTCTTGGTGCTTTTGAGTGAAACATTACTTGTAAGGAACAAATTTTATTGGTTGTGCGGTTATTTTAATTATCGAGAGTGTGATACTCTTGGGAAATTGATTTTGGTTCGTGAGATAAACCAATAATAAATTCTCTATTTTGGTTATTCAGATAAGCTTGAGATCAATTCTCTAAATGGTTTATTAGATTTGCTTGGGATAAAATATATATTTGGTTAGGGATAAGCTCATAAGATCTAAATACTAGATTGTATTAAGATTATATTCATGGGCATAACCTATAAAAATTCAAAGTTTATAGTCAAAATCTCAAGAAGATCTATTGAGGACAAGAGTAGGCCATTTTTTCACCAAACCTGGATAAAGTTCTGGTGTAATCTCTTAACTCTTATAGTTTTTATATTCTGCATTTCTATTTTTATTTCAACAAAAATATCTCAGGTATAAAAAACACAATAAAAATATAAGAAAATATACAGTAATAAGAAAAATGTGTCAGTATAATATCGTTTTTTAATAAAGCTCTATTATAACATAGAATCTAACATATCACTCATATCAAAAAGCGCTATTATAATATAGCATATAACATAGCGCTTAGAAAAAAATGCTTTTTTTATAGAGTGGTATCCTTCCTTCCGTACCGACTAATCCACCCGAGAGCTTTCGTCCCACGTAGCCTCCGAGAATTGGTCCTAGGCACCTTCGAACTCAGGACCTCAAGGGGAGCAAGCCCTTGAGACCCAAGCACCCTCCCACTAGGCCAACCCTCTCGCTGTTTTAGAAAAAATGCTATTAAATGCTGGAAATAAATTATACATATAGAATTATAGTTTATCCTAACTCAACCCTACAAAACCGGTTGGTAAGGTGAGGGGTTCATCTCTATATAAACCCTTTATGAGTTCTATTTTTAGCCAATGTAGGACTTGGGTTTTTGCCAAACACCCCTCACGCCCATCACTACTGGGCTTGGTGCGTGGATATAAATGGTGGATGACCCTAATTATCGATATATGGGGCTTGGTTTTTCCAATACACCCCTTGTTCCCAACACATCTTGGGCTTTGGTGCACATATATAAATGATGGATGTCCCGAATCGATAGGCTTATGATACCATGATAGAATTAGGGTTTAACCTAACTCAATCCTATAAAACCGGTTGGTAAGGTGAGGGGTGCCACTCTATATAAACCCTTTATGAGTTATATCTTTAGCCAATGCGGGACTTTGGGTTTTTCCCAATAAGACATACCAACAGGCTATGATAGCACATATAAAAGAAACACTATTAAAAAGGAACTTTAATAGCGCTTTAAAAGCGGTATTATAAGTTACAAACCTATAATAGCGGCAACTTTAATGACGCATAAAAGCGTTATTAAAATGTTAAAAAACATTATTAAATAACCTTTTTGGCGTAGTGATGTTTCTCGACACCCCATTAACACAAGGAATTTCTGTTTTCTTCCTTTGTTCATTTAAGTACTTTTCAATCTTGTTTGAATATGGAAAACCTAAGGACACCAAATTTTGATATTCTCATGGTAGACCTTTGTGATGGAGACGTGAGAAAAGTAGATTCTACTAGTGAATCTGAAGTGGTTAATTTTTGGAGATAGGAAGCTTGCCCCCACTATGATAGAAAAAGTTGGTGCTTATTTTACCTTTGGTGAAATCCTGATGACTTGCTTCATTCCTGTAGCAAACCTCTATTGACCAAGTGACTCTAAACATAAGAGGGGGGGGGGGGGATTTATAATATTCGAAAACCAAAGTCGAATTATTAAAAGTTTTTATTATAAATATGTTTATGTAAGAATAATTAATTAAGCAGGAAAATAGTAGTAGTACAAAGTTACAAATGAGAAAAAGTAGAGAGATGAGCAGCAAAATAAATATAATTGTTTGAAAATGAAGGGATAAGGAATAGAAAAATCACACCACATAATTATCATGGTTCATTCCAAACCAATAGGCCTACTTCAGTTCCTAAGAGAATACAAGAAGAAATTTGTTTTGCCGATTATTTTTTGTTGGTGTGGCGGTGGGATTCACGGGAATACTTGGGTTGCAAATTTCTAAATTGTTGCAAAAGTTTGAGTCGCTAGCATGATCTACGAAGATTTGGAGAATTGCTGCTCCAATCGTCATTATTATGACAATTACAAAACCGCCTTAAAAACACTACAACAAACAAGACCTTAGACAGCGCTTTTTTTAGCCTTAGACAGCGCTTTAAAGCGCTGTCTAAACCTCCGCTGCTATAGGTTTAGACAGCGCTTTTAAAAATGTTAAAAGCGCTGTCTAATCCCCCACCCTTAGACAGCGCTTTGGCCAAAAGCGCTTTAAAAGACCCTCTTAATTTAAATTTTTTAGGTACACCTTAGACAACGCTTTTCAAAAGCGCTGTCTAAGCCCCCTACCTTAGACAGCGCTTTGGCCAAAAGCGCTGTCTAAGCCCCTCCTATTTTAATTTTTTTAGGTATACCTTAGACAGCGCTTTGGCCAAAAGCGCTGTCTAAGCCCCTCCTATTTTAATTTTTTTAGGTATACCTTAGACAGCGCTTTGGTCAAAAGCGCTGTCTAAGCCCCCCCCTTAGACAGCGCTTTTGCCTAAAGCGCTTTCTAATCCCCCCCTTAGACAGCGCTTTTGGCAAAAGCGCTGTCTAAGGTATACAAAATTTTTTGTAGGATTTGTTTGTAACCACATTTTTTCCAGGTTTATAAACCAGAATTGGTACCTGTTTTCAACCAGATTTTTGCAGTAAATTATCACATTTTATATATGCCATTTTGGCCTTTTTTTACCAAAATTTGGCTAACCAATTCAAACCAAATTTGCCATAAATGTATCAAAATATATACAAATTTATGTTTACATTTATAAGTCATTACATATACTACTACAAATGTACACATTAATTACACACTTTGAGCTCTATCATGTATTGACACCACTCCTCTTTGATTTCATCCACTTGATCCTTTGTATAAGATGCACACTTGAATTCATCAAAGTACTACATAATAATATAACATATTTTGAATTAATTCCAACTATTTAATTATATGAGATATGTGTAAATATAAAAATAACTCATAAGTTAGAAATACATACATCGGTGGGAATCTCTAATCGGCCCAACATGAGAGTATCTCGCATAAACCTCAACATGAAATACCCGCAATCTATTTCATTACGTTGAAGAGGACACTACATATGAAAAAAAAATATGAATTATAAATCCTAAGTTTTATCAAGTGTAGTCATCACTAATATAATTAAAAACGCGGTAATTAAAAATATACCGCCACTTTAATCCATGAAATGGAGTTGGCGCCCCTCCTTGAGGTCTGGATAACTCGTTGGGCACGAAAAGCTTGTAGGACGCTAATAAAATAAAAATGAAGCAATTAGAACAATTCACATAAACTAAGAAAAATTTTGAACATTCTCACTTACGTGTCAATTAGGTCCTTCATAACCGGGTATGTTGTCCAATCATTTCCTAACGAGTCAAGATAATACACAATTTCTCGGATAGGATTGATTGCGAGCAACAACCAATGTCCACTGTAATGATTAGGCAAATGTTAGATGGTAACTTGGAAAATAATTATAATAGATGAATTTAGAATGAAATGCTAACCCGGTATTAAACGGTATAAAAAACAACTTCTCCGCATCTTTATTCTCCACGAGGATCCGAAGAACGTACTCCGTCACGGTATCCGGTCTACTTATCATTAAACTATAGCTGACGGTCGCGGGTGCTAAGAATCCGAATGACACGTCCAAACTATTGGGGCGCATAAATTTGTCATACAAAAACCTAATATAAAAACATCATTAACATAAAGTAAACATCATTAAAGTAAGTTGTTTAATTAATAAAACAAAGTAGTCCGAATTTACCTAACATATGTATTGACAACGGTGACGCCGATTTCTTCACGACCAAAAACTTGCATGAAGTCCTCATTACCAATCATTTGTTAGTAATCAAAGCCGAAAATCCCTACCTCCATAGGTATAGTCCGAACACCTCCGGTCGGTATATCGGTCATCTCTAGAAATGTCCTGAGGCACGACCTATACTTGGTGGTAGGTTTTTTCCTAGCTACGGACTTCTTAGCACCAGAACTTTGTACCCGTGCGGAGGCGTTGCTAACCTCCTTTTTTTGTTGTGCGGAGGCATTGCTAGCCTCATTTACTTGAACCTACATGTCATATAAATAGTTAGATCAAATTAAGAATGTAACAACTTCCATGAATATATGTCATATAATTGTATATTACCTCTTTTCTTGAAACCGTGGACTCGGTATGCCGTGGAATCGCAGTTTCTTTTGATTTGGATTGTGTGGGAGTCTATTTAACATAGGAAAATATGTAAGTAAAATTTTAAGCATAAATTTTAAACTTTGAATATACCAAGGAAAGTTAACATAAGTTTTAATCATACCTCATATCCTACGCATATGAGGTTTGTCGGCCATGCAACAAACGAACCTACTGCTTCGTGCACCGTTGTTGCATCCGAATCATCGCTAGGATATGGTAATGCTGCATTCGGCTCAACTGCAATATCAACTGATACCTTCAAACATCCAGCAGGGAGCTCTCTAGTGTGGAGTAATACTCCGCTAACGTTATGCACTTTTCCCTTGCCAACCATCCGATAGTATGGTGACGACAAATACAGCTGACAATGGGAAATGCCCTAAAACCAATAATAACAAGAAATCGTTAATGTGTATATATGTCAAATACATAATTTAAGAAAATAGTTCAATTTAAGACAATTATATGTAATTACCTCTGGAATGTTCGGCTGAAAGGTACAGTTGATACTGTCTTTGTCCGAAGCATCTCTGTATACTGTTGAGGCGCTAGCCTCTCTTTCTCTCCTCAATGCATCAAGCTCAGCTTGCATGGCTTCCATTCTTGCATGAAGCTCCCGATTACTAGGAGCCTTTCCTTTTTTAATACTCATGGAGGTCGGAGTGACTCCAAATCCCTTACCCCTCACCCGACCAGAGTACTCAGGGACATCCAATGCCCGACCAAGTATGCTCCTAGTATCATCGGGAGATAAAGACTGAGATAGCTCCTCCTGAAAAATCAGATGAATATCGTACAATTGTCAAATATTTGTGTATAAAAATGTTATTCAATTAATGAAAAAATGTTATACTTACACATTTCTGGTATACTTGTAAAACTTCTTCTTGAGGAACTCCAGATTTGCCCACACGGGCTTCCTTCCACAAAACATGTGCAGGAAGAGATGATTCTGAACTTTCCTCCTTCTGCAGCTACACATTAAGTCATACAATTTTATCAGATAAAACTAATATATGATGAACAAATTTGTTATCGCAATTTAAAAATACGTACCATGGATTGTTCTAAACGTCCATATCCGACACGTCCTTTTCGATACGGATATACGGGACTTGATGCTCTTTCCCGATTTGTAGCACTTATTCTTTGAAAAACCGGGTCTTGTCTTTTGGATTTGAACGCTTCCCATTCTTCAGCCGATATCAAACTTTCATATTTTTTGGGAAGTTCCGCATCCACAAAATTACCATCCGCATCCTTAAGGAACTTGGATGATAAAAATGTCCGAAACCCTCTTAGAAGCTTTCCGGCCAATTTCATACAAAAGCCTCTTCTTTCATCTTCGATGTTAAAACATCGCTAAGAAAAACATACAGATTGATAGTTAGTATCGGTAATTGAAAAACATAATTGAAAAAACATGATTGTACCTTTATCTCACTCCAAATTTTATCTTTGGACTCTTTCAGCTCTTTGTTTCTCCAATCATCACATGTAATGGGAATTTCATTCCTTACTAGTGCACCGATAAAACTAGTTAAGGTATGCCCATTAGGTTCTATAAGCTGTCCCTGGGTGCTCCAATAGACATCTAGTATGATGCCTCGAGATCTTCCTTGGACCACCCTTCTCATTACTGTGATGCCTCTTCGAATTTCTTCTTCCGCGGATACTTTTTTAGGAACTTCCTCAGGTTGGTCATCAGCCATGTCTAACCTGTAATAAACCAAGGAAACCATCAAATATCAAATATAACTTATAATCAAAGCAATTGAAAACAAAAAAATAAAGAAATCATGCATTATCATATATAACTTATAATCAAAGTAATTGAAAACAAAAAAATAAGGAAATCATGCATTATCACATATAACTTATAATCAAAACAATCGAAAAAATAAAATAAAGAAACCATGGATAATTTACCTAAGTCACTAACATCTCTTTCTTTTCTTTGTTGGAATATTAATCACTTGTTTCTTAGCAATGCGTACGGATGAATTGATCCAAATTCCCTCATTATGATCGTTTCTTATATATGACTCATCCGGTATAAGATCCTCAACTTCATCATTTCTATTCAACTCATTCCGTCTAATGCATGACTCATTCTCAACATCAATATCACATTGATCGACACCGCTATCATCAGTCACTTTGTTAGAGAAAAGCACTATAGACCATTTTGTACTCTTCGGGTCATTCACATAGAACACTTGTTTAGCCTGAGATGCTAGAATAAAAGGTTCATCTTTGTACCCCACCCTAGTAAGATCAACTTGCAAAAATCCAGACTTATCCATTCGTATGCCACTACTATTCACCCACTTGCAACCAAAGATGGGAATCTGAAACTTCTCGTAATCAAACACCCAAATGTGCTCAATAACTCCAAAATACGACAGATTTGCATATTTGGGGTTTAAGTCCTTCATGCTTGATATATGCATTGCTTCAGCTAGCACGGTGACACCACTATTTTGCATAGTACTCTTATCATCTTGTTCTTTGGTATAAAATGTGTATCCATTAATTGAATATGCGCTATGAGAAAACACATGCAAACTTGGACCATATGCCAAACATCTCAACCTTTCTGTTACCGAAGAAGGATCTGAAGAGCGCTTCAAATAAATATGATCCTTCAACCATTGTATGAAACTTTGATTGTGCTCTATAACTATCCAATTTTCATTTCTGTTCGGATTTAACCTTCGGAGTACATCCTTGTGCATTTCAACATATGGCTCAACCTCATTATTATTGTGCAGAACATACAAATGAACTTGATCCCGTTCATCCCTTGATATTGTCACAATTTTATTCCCAATTAATTTTTTACCTTCCATTTTGTCGAAAATCTGAGCTCTGGGGAGTCCAATCGATTGAACGTTAGACAAATATTCAGTACAAAACTCAACAGCTTCTTCAACAATGTATCGTTCAACAATACAACCCTCTGGTCGACTTCGGGATTTCACGTACCCTTTTAATATTTTCATATACCGTTCAGCAGGGTACATCCATCTCATATAAGCTGGTCCACACAACTGTGTCTCTTTCACAAGATGAACAACTAAATGAACCATTATGTCAAAAAAAGAAGGAGGAAAATACATTTCAAGCTCACACAAGGTAATTACAATCTCTTTTTGTAGTGTTGGTAACATCTCGGGATCGATCACCTTACCACAAATTGACCTAAAGAAAAAACACAATTTAGTTATGGAACTTCTTACTTTTTCTGGCAAAATAGAACGTATACCGATCGGTAGAAAATGTTCCATTATAACGTGACAATCATGTGTCTTCAAATTCTTCAACTTGAGGTCTTTCATAGAAACAAGTCTTCTGATATCAGATGAGTATCCTTCTGGAACCTTAACTTCACTCAGAGACTTACACAAAATTTTTTTCTCCTTTCTAGATAAAGTAAAAGCAGCAGGTGGTAGATATGTTCGTCTTCCTTTCTTCACGGGTGCTAATTCAGTTCTCATTCCCATTTTTAACATGTCCTCCCTTGCTTTAAGGCCATCCTTAGACTTGCCTTTTATATTGAGTAATGTACCGATAACACTTTCAAATACGTTTTTTTCAATATGCATAACATCGAGAAAATGTCTCACGTACAAAGACTTCCAATATGGCAATTCAAAAAATATCGACCTTTTCTTCCACCCACCTTTCACAATCTTATGTGCAAAAGGCTTGCCAAACTCAGTACGCACATCTTTCACCTTTTCAAAAACTTGTTCACCTGACAATGCGGGTGGAGCTCTACGATGTTCGGTGTCTCCATTGAATGCTTTTCTCCACCCACGGTAATGATGTTTAGAATGTAAGAATCTACGATGACCGAGAAACACATTCTTCTGGCAAAGTTCCAATCGGATCGTATCGGTTCCGTCTTCACAAACAGGACACGCACGTTGACCCTTAATGCTATACCCAGATAGATTCCCGTATGCTGGAAAATCATTAATTGTGCCAAACAACATCGCCCTCAGATTGAAACTTTCTTTCCTATATCCATCATAAACCTCCACACCGTTCTCCCACAAAATCTTTAAATCTTCGATCAGAGGTGTCAAGTATACGTCTATGTCATTACCTGGTTGTTTAGGCCCAGAGATTAACATAGATAACATCATGTACTTACGCTTCATACATAGCCACGGAGGTAGGTTATAAATCATAAGAATCACAGGCCATGTGGTATGTGAAATACTTTGAAGACCATGTGGGTTCATTCCATCAGTAGATAATGCCAATCGAAGGTTTCTTGCTTCTGATCCAAAATCAGGATAATCATTATCAATCTTCGACCACTGTGGTGAATCAGCCGGATGCCGATACTTTCCATCGGTGATTCTTTCATCTGCATGCCAAGTAAGATGTCTTGCATCGGTTTCACTACGAAACATGCGCCTAAATCTCGGAATTATCGGAAAATACCATAAGACTTTTGCGGGAGATAATTTTTTCTTATATCGAGACAAACCGCATTTGGGGCACTCAGTTAACGTTGCATATTCGTTACGAAACAAAATGCAATCGTTAGGACAAGCATGTATCTTATCATAGCTCATGCCAATAGAGCACAACATTTTTTTTGCCTCATAGGTTCGATTAGGAAGAACATTATCATCCGGTAGCATTTCTCTCATAAGGGCCAACAACTCTGTGAAACTTTTATCCGACCATCCATTGCCCGCCTTTAAGTTGTACAACTTTAATACCGCAGAAAGTCTTGAGAATTTAGTGCAACCTTTGTACAACGGTTTCTCTGCATCGCTTACCATCCTCTCAAACATTTCAGGACAATCATGAAGATCTTCTTCCAGTGCTTCTACAATCTCTTCAACTCGATCACAATCATATGTTTCCGTGTCTTTGTCGTATGAAGCATAGGTCGTATTACTTTTTCCACTCGATTCAACATTCCCGTTAATTTTCTCACCATGAAATATCCAACACTGATAACTTTGATCAATTCCATGCCTCAGCAAATGCGATTTCAATCCATGTGCGTCAACCTTACCAATATAACAACAACGCAAGCAAGGACAATGCATTCGTCTGGGGTTTTCAGCGTGTTGAACAGCATACTTAACGAATTCCGCAACCCCACTCTCGTACTCTTTGGTCATTCGATCGGCACAGATCCATGTTTTATCCATGGTTTTCCTACTTAAAAAACGTATACATAACCAATGTTAATATAAACTTCAATAACGTATCCGATACGCCAATATACCAACTTTAATTACCTCATCCCTTTCATTTTTTATATTACAAGAATCAAACTTTTTCTATTACAATATACCTATAACTATATAAGAGTTCGTTCAATCATTTTATGGGAGAAATCTAAATGATGAGCTTGGACTTGAGCTCTTATAATGCAGCAGTACAAAGAAGCATGGTCTAATTGGTGTTTATCCTTCTCACTAGGAAAATACTTGCTAAGGGGGTACATGTAAATCATCATTCTAATTTTAAGAACCTCATAATTTTCATGATGTATGCAATAATACAATAATTAAACTTTAAAGTTGACAAAATGAAACATATACACCATAATAAATTAAAAACTTTCCTTGAAAAAGAAAACAACTTAACAAATAATAAGCAAAACACACTCCACTTGCCAAAAAAAATTGAGACATCTCTGATTCAGAAAAATACAAAAGGCAAAGAAGAAAAATTGTAAGAAAAGAAAAATTGTATCTTATATAAGTCCATATAAGTCCAGATGCATCCGTTTTCAAAGTATTAGTCCCTACCACCTCAAACATAAATCTCATTTGCAAGAAAAGAAAAATTGTATCTTATATAAGTCCATATACAAATTACTAGTTAGTATTCAGTATTCATTCATCGTAATAGGTGAAAAAAGTTAAATTAGATATATCAGAATACAAAGAGTATTATAAGAACATTCACGTACAAAATAAAAAATAAAATTTAAATACACTTTTGGTCCTTTTTTTTAATTAAAGTTTCTATAACTCTATTTTAATAACCAGTTTTTCAATTTACATGTGTTTTGATCCCCACCGCATTTCAGAGTCAATTTTACTAGCAGGACAGTGTTTAGGCAGACAAAGTTAATACAAAAGGTTAGCAAAATTGTTCCTAAAATATGAAATAGATAGAATATTTTTATACCATGAAAACACAACCAGAACCAGAACCATATGCACAACCAGAACCAACCACAACCACATGCACAACCAGAACCAACCACAACCAGAACAAAAAGTCAAAACTGAAACACATACCTTGCAATGCCTGAAACGATTTAACTCTTGCAATGCCTGAAACGAATGACTGAAATCCGAAAACAGAAATGAATGAATGCCTGAGACGAAGAACTGAAACGAAGAACATGAATGAATAAATGAAAACGTGAACGAATGAAAACTGAAACGTGAACGTGAAACTGAAATACATACCGCGATGAAAACGTGAACGTGAACGATTCAAACGTGAACGATGAACACTGAAACGTGAACGTGAATGACTTCAATGACTTCAAGTTCTTCTGGAAATGTTAGGGTTCGCTCTGAAAACGTTCGCAGGAGGGAAAACGAAAACAACAGAGAATGAAAATAGAAGTATGAAATTTAATTTTAATTAGACCTTAGACAGCGCTTTTGGTAAAAGCGCTTTCTAAGGTATGCCTTAGACAGCGCTTTCCAAAAGCGCTTTCTAAACCCCCCCCCTTAGACAGCGCTTTTGGTTTTATTTTTTTTTTAATTTAAAATCTTTAAACAGCGCTTTATCAAAAGCGCTGACTAAGGCATATATATAAAAGCGCTTTCTACAAGCGCTGTCTAAGGGGGGGTCTTAGACAGCGCTTTTAGAAAGCGCTGTCTAAGACCCCCCCTTAGACAGCGCTTTCATTATTTTTTTGGACCATTTTCCGTGTTTAATTTTAATTTTAACCTTAGACAGCGCTTTCTCTTAAAAGCGCTGTCTAAGATGCGCTGTTAAAAAGCATTTTTGGCGTAGTGAAAGTTATTTACGAAAATTTAAACTTCTGTCAATTTTGTTTAGTGTATTATTTTGAATGCTCATTGCAACAGTTGTTACCGTCACTAATGTGAATTGTGACAGTTCAAACCGTCATGTTGTTTTTTAGAAATCCTAAACATAATACATTCTATAATAGTTTATAGTGCTACTAATTATCTATTTTTATAATTTTAGCAATTGCTTATAAACCAATGTATGTTCATTAGTTGTTATTCTAACAAACATCTATACGTTTCAACACCAATTTTGATGTAACTTAAGTAAGGAATTAAAGAGAGAATAAAAATAAACAAATGTGACGAAAGGTTTATGAAAAATGTGACAAAGGGTTTATGCAAAAATATACAAAGTCAGAAGAAAAATAATGTACTTTGGGTTTTAGGATTTTAATACACTAACCTCTTGAATTTTCTTGGATATCTGCTTTATGTTTTCTAGTTGAAAGCTTTGGTTCCAATTTCGCATTTGTGTTTTCTAGTTGAGAGTTGTGTTTTAATATGTGCATATTTAAGAGTTTTTTCACGCACGTTTATATATTTAGATCTGTATTTCACTTTCTTTTGTGTATTTTGACTAGGAAGATTAAATTGGACAATAACAGATTATTCTCAACCGTCACATCCTTAGTTTTATTCGAGAATCCTATTTTGCATGTCGTCGAAGAGGGGGATTCCAAAAAATCCGCAACCCCTTTTATTTGGTCGAAATTTGCAGGATGCTGAGGATGTTTGTTCAAAAACCTTCACAACCCTTTTTATTTGGAGGCTTTATGCGTGTCGTAGGAGAAGGGCAATTCAAATTCGTCACAACCTAAAGGCGGTTGTCCAAAAACACTGTGACAATTGTCGTAATAAGTGGAAGAAGGCGTTTTCTATTGAATCATTGTAACTTATGTGTCACAAATCATGTTTTTTTCTTCTTATAATGAGTTTTCCCTTGAGATTTATACAATCATCTCGAGCTTTTACATATGACAACCCAAACAAATTTCAACAATAAATTGAGCTTTTGCAGAGGATCATCCCAAAAACCTTTCACAAATAACTACAACTTTTACACAGGTTCAACTCAATAATCTTTATTCAAGATTTCTTTTTAGGTTTAGCTTGAAACCTTAAAATTAATTACAAATAGATCACACAAGATAACTTTGTTGGATCAGTAACTTCAAACACAAGACGAAGGTTGAATTGTGTAGGATGAAAAATGATTACCACTTTTAAAAATCTTGATTTATACAAACGTTCAAAGAAATTTTATAAATCAACCAGAGAATAGGGAGAGTAATAAAGACAGAGAGAATAGATGGAAACACCACATAAAGAAACAAACAACTAAAATGT
This sequence comes from Lathyrus aphaca, assembly GCA_963966055.1. Taxonomy (NCBI): domain Eukaryota; kingdom Viridiplantae; phylum Streptophyta; class Magnoliopsida; order Fabales; family Fabaceae; genus Lathyrus; species Lathyrus aphaca. Next base: position 543,497,087 of record OZ014522.1, read on the forward strand.
AAAGAGATAAGGAAAAATAGAAATACACTAGCGATTTATACAGGTACGGCCTAACCACATGGCCTACTCATGTCCCAAAAAATTTCTTCTTGAGAGTTTCCACTATATCTGAAGTGATTTTTTCACAAGTTGCTCCTATGAACCTTCTTACCCACAAAACATGAGATATTACATTGATTGATCCCTAAATAAAATGATATATTTTACACTGGCATAATCTCAGAACCAAACTAAGCTTTTACATTAGACAGAGCTCAGGAAGTTAATAAAGTTTTTGACAGGTAAACTCAACAATCAAACAAGAACTTTTGATAAACTTAACTCATGAACCAAACATAGATTTTACTTTTCTAATCTAAATAACCAAACAAAGCTTTAAACCGAAGTAAATAAAGAACTATAAAATTCTTATTCCGAAGATATTACACAAGAGGCAAACCCTTTGGAGTAAATCACAAACAATTTCCATAGTAGCAGAACAAACAACAAGTCTTATTTATATTTTTCCCTATCAAAACACTAAGCAATTTCTTGAAAAAAATAGAAAATGAAAAGGAGAGAATAAAAAATGAGAAAGTATTAAGAAATAGGTTTTGTTGTATGTTTACAAAGAAGGAGAGACCCTCTATTTATAAGAGAAAAATTTAGTTTACAATGGAAAAAAATCCATTGGCCTTCAAATGATTTAGTTGATTAGAAATTTAAAAAATACGACAATCCTAATTCTAAAAAAAAAATCTTACAATTGCTATTTGTGCTAATCGATTAGGAATGCTCTTTATCAATTAAGAAGCTTTTTGCCTTACTCTAATCGATTTTTTAATGTCACTAATCAATTATATAGTGTATAAAAGCTTCCTAAATGATTACGAATATTCTTGGTCAATCTCACATGCGTTTAAATTGTTTCTTTATAGGTTTCAAGGTATTTTAGCGAGAGGTTCAAAACAATTTTATGTGTGTGTTGTATTAATAATTCAAGATTTACTCTTATTTATTTTACATTACAGTGATCACTTAGACACTGATTATGTATTCTTAAGTTAAGTGATCAAAATAAAAGGATAAAAATTGTGATTTGATTATCTTTTTATTACTCAAATAAAATTATTATAGATAACCATTTTCAAATTTGAATCAATTATACATATAAAAACATGTCTCATTTAATAAAAATTAGGGTTAATAGGTATTTACACCCCTGTAATGTTAGCGAATTTTGCTTTTCCCCCCTCCCTACCTTTTGACAACGGTTTTTTCAAAAAATTGTTACAAAAACCTGCATTTGACAACGGTAGGGGGTAAACCGAAACACGCTCATATTGCAAGGGAGTGAATGTCTATTAACCCTAAAAATTATAATTTATTTCGTCACTTTCATAAATAACATTACATTCGTAATAATATCATGAATATATTCATGAATATATTGATTTAAACTCAATCACCACCAGCCCCTCCACCTGCACCACCTCCAAAACCACCACCCGCACCCTCTCCCTGACCGCCTCCAAAGCCACCACCTGCACCTTCTCCAGATCCACCTCCAAATCCTCCGCCAGCACCTCCACCCGTGCCTCCACCCCCGCCGATTCCTCCACCTACACCACCCCCATGTCCACCTCCAAAGCCACCACCAACACCTCCTCCAGAACCACCTCCAATACCTCCTCCGCTACCACCACCACTACCTCCTCCTAAACCACCACCACTACCACCTCCGAAGCCTCCACCTGCACCACCACCTCCACCTAATCCACCACCATTTCCACCACCAATTCCTCCTCCTGCACCACCACCACTACCACCACCAAAGCCTCCACCTGCACCACCACCATTTCCACCACCTGCACCACCACCACTACCACCTCCGAAGCCTCCACCTGCACCACCACCACTACCACCTCCGAATCCTCCACCCGTACCGCCACCTCCACCTAATCCACCACCATGTCCACCACCTATTCCTCCTCCTGCACCACCACCACTACCACCTCCAAAGCCTCCACCTAATCCACCACCATTACCACCTCCAATTCCTCCTCCACCACCACTTCCACCTCCAGCACCGCCTCCAAAGCCACCACCGGCTCCAACGCCCCCACCGTGTCCTAATCCTCCTCCAACACCTCCACCACTACCACCCCCAAAACCTCCGCCTGCACCACCACCTAAGCCACCTCCACCGAAGGTGTCAATAGATTCTTCTTTTTTTAGTGTTCGGCATTCAAATGTTCCTATCACCAATGCAAATGTAAAAGCAAGTACTGCAACATACTTGTGTAAATTTCCCATCTTAATAGGACAGAAAATTGTAGTAGAGCCTTAAAAACTTATTTTGCTTTTGTAATGAGAAAGCTAGGCAACTGGAGTTCTATTTATAGGAGCATATGCAATTAATACACAAAGACTTAGGGACATCTCTGATATACTGTTGCTCTTCTGACTAACTAACATGGCCTAAATTTCAAACTTATGTATTGGCTGGTATATTCATAATTGCCATGTCCCCAACCATCAACAACCTAGTCTTTTTCATAAACAATATATTCTCGCGTATCTTCACTAGTGTGCACCGTTAAGTATGTGTAAAGAAATAGAGAAATGAAAAGCAAACAGATTTATACTTAACAAGCCATCTGAACAACTATAAAACATAAAAATATTAGTTTTGTGAACAGACTCCTAAAAACACTCCTTGAAACTTTTTAAAATAAAAAAATATCAAATAATTTTTATTTTTACTTAAAAGACATTTTTTACCTTATATAAAAGTAAACTATTTATTTTCACATTAATAAAATAGTTTCCAAAAAATTAAAACAAGGCCATCATAATGTATGTTGACTATATCAAGGATGTATATAGAAGCATTAATTAACTTTTTATTTTTATTTTTTTTATTTTCAGTTTCTAAGTAAACTCTGTATGTACCTATCAAATAAGATATTGCATTAATGAATCAATGAAGAAAACTCACGTCTTCATATGGCTATTGTCATGTATAACTGTCAAGCATGTCCCCACCATGTGTATAATTGTTAGCCCAAAACCATGCATGCAATGTGATCGGGTAGAATATCAGCCATCATATCGGTGTCAAAATTAATAAGCTCACAACTTATTGTCTAACCAAAAAAATATATACATTTCATATTGGAAGTGAAATAGATGAAATGTTAAGATAACCACTCTAATGAAGTGTTATGTAATGTGGTTATGGTATTCTAGTAAATTGCAGGAATAATTAAAAATAGTTATTCAACGTCCGTCGTCCGAGTCGGTGTTTGAAGGATGTGTAATTTTACAAGTTTGTAAAAAGAATATGTTGTGGAACGATGCCCAAAAAATAGAATATAATTGATTTTTTATCAATAAAAAAAAATCACAAAGCAAAAGAAAAGATAGAAGAGAAGAAAGACAATTCAAAGTGGTTAAAAAATTCTTAATTCAATTACATATTAGGGTATAATATATACAATGAAATTTCAACCACACCGCTTTCTCCACTTGAAAGGGATTAATAGAGTACTGAGAACTAATATACTATTTATAAGAAAAACTAAATCATACCTTTCAAATAACATACTAAACAATCATTACTATAAAAAACACATCTAACCTCAGACATGAAATGCATTTAACCTCGGTTACAGAGGTGAGGTAACGAAGAACGTCATGAAAAATGATCACTTTAATCCTCGATTTTTAAATAATCGATGGGTAAAATTATCTGCACATGGATTTGATCCCAAACATTTGCATTTTTTATTATTTTAAGAACTGGGTAGCACACCCAATGTTAACTCTCGATGTTGTGTATAATCGATGTAATATCTCAATGTTATTACCTAGATTTTATGAAACGGAGGGGATAAGTTTTTTTTTTGTGCAAAACCATATTACAAAATCTGTATTACATAACCATATTACATAATATAGAATCATATTTTGCATATTACTGAAACAAAAACATTATACATTTTGTCAAATTCTTATCTAAAAACTTGTACCACAAATATTCATTGTTAAGACCAAATGCAAATCTAAAATGGCACACACTTTATAATTTTACAACAAAACTAAAACAGATGATTAACAAACAAAAGCAATAATTGAAATGGAAAGTTTTGTAGGTTGTTCAATAGGATTTGTCACTGACCGTTAAACACCTATAATTTGGACAACATTTGAAAGCAATTAGAATAATCAACAACAATTATAAATCTATACTACAAGGAATAAAAAAGAGTAAAATGAATAATTATAAATTACTAAGCGATATAAAAAATTTACTTACTAGTTTTCTCACATCCTCTCTTCATGATCACGACGAATAACATGCACAACCTCCGAATCATTTTCTTCAAATGATTGATGTACATGGGTTGCTAAATAAGGGGTCTCATAGTTAAAATCTTGATTTTCATCAGTACTATCAGGAAGATACTTTTCTTGAAGAATAATTGATTATCTGGTACTAGCAGGACCAATGACATCAAAAACTGGTTTTTCTTGGATTTCCATGATGATGAATGGTTCATTCCTATAAGTTGTCTTTCGAAGATCAACCTGTTTGAATCTTAATTCATCGGTTTATACCCCAATGTTATTATCAATCCACTTGCATTTAAATAGAGATAGTTTAAAAGCAACATAGACAATCTTCAAAATCACCTCAATGACCCCCAAAGTATGCTCTAGATGCTAACATGATTGTTATCTTTGAAATTAGAAGAGTACATGAGTTTAACCTCAACCATAACTCCACTATTTTGCATGATACTATGACCATCCTTTGATTTTGTACTTAATGAATATTTAGTAATGTCGTATACAATCCAAGTAATAACATTAAACTTAGACATACCTGACAACCATTTAATTCTATCTAAGAACCTACTCTCTTTAGAAACACTTTCATTAAAAAAATGAAATTTTGTTATGCTCTATCAATAACCATCTTTCATTCATGCAGGAGAATTTTTCCTGTATAAGACTTTTGTGAGTGGTCGAGTCAGGTTGAGCTTCACTAAGGTTATTATATATATATATATATATATATATATATATATATATATATATATATATATATATATATATATATATATATATATATATATATATATATATATATATATATATATACACACACACACACACAAATGTGCTTGGATAACTACTTCTCGAACAAATGTCTTAATATTTAAACCTTGAATAAATCTACCATCATAACATCCATCATGACGAGACTCAAGAATTCCTATAGAGTTCACTTTTGACAAATAGTTTCTACAAAACGCATTAGCTTTTTCTGTGAAGTACCTTTCTACGAATTCCTATAGAGTGCACTATAGAGTTCACTTTTGACAAATAGTTTCTACACCACAATGATAACTCACTTTTGACAAATAGTTTCTACAAAACTCACTTTTGATAACTCTATTTCCTTTCTTTTGGTTCTAACTCTTACGTATACCCATCACAACCATATCTTCGCGGGATTTCTTAGTATCTTTTGTCTTTCCATTAATGTTGAGAAGTGTTCCAAATTAAACTCTCACATATATTTTTCTCCACATACATCACATCAAGATAATGTATGACATCAAGACTATACCAATATGGAAGATCAAAGAACATCAAGCTCTTTTGTAACACACTAAACCCTGAAACTTATATATTAAACTTTACACGACACTCTAGGGTGTTACCAATGACAAATCCTTTAACAAATCAAACATTTAATAAACAGACAACGAACATATCAACGTCATACAACACCTGTTATCGCCCACTCATCTTCACTTAGGGTATCATTGTGGTGGTATTGATCTTATTTCAATTAAATAAAACAATATAACTTAGACATTTAGTCTCAACTTCAGAATTATATAAACTGCTATCAAAATATTGAGTTATCATGTTCACCTTTCAACAACGTCAACATAAAACAAATAAAGAAATTAAGCTCCAACAAAACATAATAAGAAAACAAACATTTCCAACACCGATGTTATTGGATCAGAGCAAAACTTCTAAACAATGATGAAACTAAACAAAGTAACTCCATGAGCTAACTTCCACTTACACCAGCAAACTATACTCCTGAGTATCTGCAAGATGTTCATGGTGGACAACATGAAGCAAAAGGGGTGAAAAACAACAAATTAATATAAATAGTGTAAAGAATTCTAAGGTAGAGAACACACAACAAACACACATTCATTACACAATCAACGATAACATAATTTCATACCCATTCATAATAACATGCAAATATTCACAACCAATCAACAACATCGTGAACAATTAATTACATATGAAATCATGTATGAAAATATACTCTGTAACTGACTCATTATTCATGCGGTACCATTCATGAACACTTAGGTTCATCTCTCTCACAATCCCCATCATAGGACTAAAGCACACAAAAGTTACCATCACATTAGGTAACGTTTCACCAACTCCCACCTGGAATCGGCTACTTGCTCCTTATCCCCTCCATAGGACCACAACATACTAAATCATTACCATCATCATAATTAACACTTCATGAGATCCCACCTAGAACCAACTACTCGCTCTTGATCCCCACCATATGACAAGAGCACACAAAAACTCGTTACCATCACCATAGGTAACACTTCACTAATTCTTCATTAGAATTAGCTACTCACTCCCAATCCATACCACCAGACCATAAGCCTAAAAAATTGGACCGAAGCCCATACATCATGATTTATCACTATAAAGTTCACCAAAAGAATCACCATGCATATTTCACTATTTTTGCACAATATTGTTCATCACACGCAATAATTAATCAATGTCATGACATTCAACAAACAATAATAAATTTCATCAACTCATAAGAATTTATTCAAGTTAATTCACCAAAACAATAACATATCATTAGATAAATACAATGATTCGCTAACCAATCATACAGGTTATCACAAACATTGGCACAATAGACACATAATTATAATTCACACAATTCACCAAGCATTACAATGTGGTAGCACTGCATGTTAGCTTTCCAATTCTTTAAACGACATCTCATTTGGATTACGAAACATAAGTCACGACCAAAATCGACAAGTGGATCAAGCAACTGAAATAGGGACCAATCTATTGCTCCAAGGGACCAATCGATTTCTCCAAGGAACCAATCGATTGTCCCAAACCTATTAACTTCATTTTTTATTTTGAATTTTGGATGGAACAATCGATTACACCTTCATACTAATCGATTGTTCCTTTGTTTTTTTACTGTTTTTTGAGGGAACCAATCGATTGTTCCCCTAGGACCAACCGATTGGTCTAATGCAATTTTGCTAAAAAAAAATTTCATAAGATAAATATCATCTTAATCTCCTAACCTCCTTAATAATTACAACTAGTTCATATAAATTCAATAGACCAAAACATGATTTTTAACAGTGAATCATATTATCATAATCATCAACATATACAACAATTATTTCCTCACTGTCGCTCCCAGGATTTTCATCCTAGTACAAACGCGTAAGTGGCGCGAAAAAGGTAGAGTCGCCAGCCAGACATTTTTATCCCGAAGGAACGGGAAATGTAATGCTACACAAACCTAAGAGAGAAGGAAAGGATGAGGTCCTCCGAACCAAAGATCTGGGTTCGAGAGTCGGTAACGACCTGGAAAGGTATTAGCACCCCAGATTGTTCGCCGTACCCGACGGGATCCACGCTTGTTTGTCTGTTTCAAAGGGTGAGAAATAAAACTGCTGCTGAATGAAAGAATTGCTAACTGGAACGGGAACTGAAATGAGAAAGGGAACTGAAAAAGAGAATGAAAAGAAAGAGGGAAATATAAGGAAAATAAAGAATGTGCTCGAACGGGCCCTACCCCGCTGCCTACGTACCTCATCGGGAAAATGAGGATCAAAGTCAATATAGTTCGCCTAACTAAGGATGGGAATTGTGTTTGTGTTTTTTAGGATAACGTTGTCATAGTTCTAACTCAGGTGTTTGCAGGCTCGCTGAATCGAGTGTGTTACCGTCTTGTTGTTGAACTGTTGAGACAAGTCATGATCGTCCACAAAGAATGGGAGAGGAGAAGACGTGGTGTCTTGTTGATTTATTGTCTTTTACAAGAAGTGTTTTGATTTTAAACGACCCCCGGTCAGATCTAAAACTTCCCTGGTAAGATCCAAAACTTCCTTGTCCGTTTCACAAGTGAGGAGTTTCTCTACATCTATGTAACAAGATTCCACTAATGCTTCCCCGTCTTTATCCAAAATCGGACGACCCTGCTCGTCCATATACTGGGTCAGAGAAAAGCTCGAAACAAACTTCATCAAGGCATCATAGATGGCCTCGTCCTCAGTGTTCATCTCGGAGGCGATGGTCAGATACGCGTCTGTACCATTCAAAAAGTGGTTGTGAGACCATGAAAAGGGAAACTTCAGCATCAGACGGGGGATAACTCCCCCCTAATCGTCGAGTAGTGGTATCCCAGCATTGTCAGTATATTCCCCCAAAAAGTACACATAATTTCGAGCATGTTCTAACTGCGGTTCCACTAGGTAATACATGTTCTTAAAAGTTCTGATCAATTCCGAGTAGGCCTTGAAAATCTTCCTTTTCTGCTTGAGAGAGATCGAGCCATATTGTCCCGGGACGACTTGCCGCTGGAGGTGGAAAACAAGGAAGAACAGAGGGAGAGTTGCCCCAATATTTAGGTAATCACATGTCACCTCGAACACCTTCAGGAAACATAAGAATTTGGATGCAGCTGCGAGGGGGCCAGCTCCAGATGAACAAAGACAGACGTCTGGAAAGTCATGAACGAGAGCCTAAACTTTAGCTCCTTGAACATATAATCGTACATGGAAAAGTGATTTGGCCCGTACAGCGAGCAAATCATGTCACCTTTGTCAGGGTACCGAACATACCAATCAGCGGGATCCCCAACTAACGGGGTAGAACCCAACTAAGGTACGGGGTAAACAAAATGAATAGTCAACGAATCCTCAGCAGCCCAATCTTCAACAGTGATAACCTACTTGATGGAGTTCTCCTCAAGAGGATTCTCTTCATTTGGAGCAGAGGTAGTTCCTTCAGAACAATTAGAGTACGAGGTCGTCTCCTCGAAAATATCTTCCTCGGACATAGGGTCATAGTCATTGTCAACCATCTTTGCACCTGAAAAGCAACGAAAGAAAACATGAATTCAATGATTTAAATCAAATCCACCCTTCCACTACTAATCAAGTGAAATGGCGTGTCGAGAAACGGGGACAATGTCCTCGATCAAAGCCCTTATGCAAAGTGAATCATACCGTCGGCTTCAAGGATATGCCCGAAACTCACACAGGTAGAGAAATTCATAAACGAAAAACTCTCAACCCATGTCGAGTAGGCTATCCTCACTAAGTGAAGCCCAGAACTCCGGTTGAACTTCAACCGGAGCCTTTGCGAAAAGAAAAAGAAACTCCTTTATAGGATCAACTCGTCGCATCAACGAGAGGCAAAAACCAAAGTCAAGTAAACGAACATGGCGACGCTGCGTCAGAAACCAGCAGCTCCGTCGGAGAATACTAATGGTTCCACTAAAACAATTCTCTAAACCCTAAAAGCAAACCTAATTGCATGCATTTCTACTAAGGGAAGACAAAAATTTATCCTGAATAAGAAAAGATACATAAACTTACATGTTTTTGAAGTTGTTGATATGGTCGGTTAGTTCTCGGTAGATGCGGTGGCGGACGGCGGTTCGTAATGAAATATCAAGAACTGGAACTCGTGATCGTTGTCGAGAAGAAAGGCAGTAAGCGAAAAAGTATGAAAATGACTTGATTCTTCCTATTTATAGGTTCGCACAGCTCGTGCGCGAGCACGTGCGGCCTAAGATCTAAAAGCGGCACAATCATGACCTAGGAGCAGGCATAGACTAGCCATCATTATGCATTAAATGCACATGATTCCCAAGGCATTCACATGAGGTGAATCTTCTACATCATTCAGCTCTTGATTTGCTCGTCCGTCAAGCACACCGCAATGCCCAGGACTATCTTAACTAGTCTCTAGTCGGGTAGACAACGAACTCTTACAGAACATGGAATTCATCCCATAAGTAACGACTTGGACTTAAATCATCGCTTCTATGACCAAAAGCAACAACTTGGGGGGCTCTTGTTCCGGACTAACCCAATGACTAAGCATGACCCAATCCACCATTGCATTCAGGATGACCCAATAGCCCAACGTCAAAGGGACCCACCGGATCTCTGTCCCTCAATCGGGGAAACCTAGCCGACCAAGACTATATGTGGTCGAACTCTTCGACTCCTTTCAGACTTATGTCCGATATCTAGGGGAAGTCACCCAGATTTGGCGAAGGATAACATCTTCCTAGTTACTCTCTGCTCATTACACATCACATCCGAGCAGATCTACCCATCTCAATGGCTAGTTTTTGGCAATTACCTATTTTTAAGGGATACACGATCCAGACCCAAAATAAGGACCAATAGCCAAGTGTTGGGGGAATTATATAAAACCTTTCACATAAGAGGGTCAAGTATCCAATATTCACTATAACAATACACTTTCGTGTACTTGCTCATTCTTCTGCCCCTTTCTTACTTTGACATCAGAATGTCTTTCAGGCACACCCCCTCTTCTCCTCAACGACCTAGCATCAACAAAAATGTCCATGACCCACACAAGGTTCTGATCACCAGGAGCGATCACTTTGTTTTCCATCTTTAATGTAAGGTCAAACTCGGGGATCCAATAGACTAGAATTAGCTTTATGTCAAAAAAAAGGAAAGGAGAAAAAAGGTCCAAGTACATATCTTCATATTGTAATCATTATTCAAACCCCTACAAACTTATTATCGATTCACCCAAGTGGACAAAAAATGACCTAAAATTGTTCTTGAGAATTTTGATACAATTGACATACCGTGCATAGATATTGCATCACGTGAAACCGAAATAAAAGAAATACCATGCCAAATGAAAACCCTTTGTATCACCAAATAGATGGAGTAGGTCAAGGAATGACGCACCTTGTTTTTTTTCTTCCAAAAGTGATAAATATTAGAACCTATACAAAGATAAATGGAAGAAAAAGTATGAATAAGAAAAAAGACAAGTTATGTAAAAGAAGAAGAGACACGAGTATGTTGGATTTGAAAGAGAGATATGTTAGAATTTTTAGTTTTGAACGGACGACTATTCTTTACTAATAACTTAATAACTTCACTTTTATATATATATATATATATATATATATATATATATATATATATATATATATATATATATATATATATACTCACCAAAGTTGTTAAGAAAAAACGTGATTAAATATCAGTATTATTCACAATAGTTTTTTGTACTAATCATAGTGATAGATATTTTAATTTTAATATAATTTTAAAAGTATATGGTCAAGCCCATTATATATATATATATATATATATATATATATATATATATATATATATATATATATATATATATATATATATATATATATATATATATATATATATATATATATATATATATATGAAATAAAATAAATAAATCCATTCACGATAGGATGAGTTATCATTACGGTTGTTTAGAAGTCGTAGTAATATAATATTACCAAGATATATTTTAAAGTAATGCTAAAATCTATTTGAAATGTTTGGGCCATTCTTCAGTGTGCTATTGTGTATTAGAAGGTTTTACCATATATCCCTAAATCCATACCTTTACCCCTACATTTTTTTTCAAAATGCCCATTTTAACCTTATTATATTTTATTATATTATTATTTTATTATTATTTTCTTTTACATTTGTGTCAGACCGTCTGATTCTAGTAAAAATTGGACCCAAAAAACATGTTCCGGAAGACTTTTAATATGAGTTCCGGTACGTTAATTAACATACCGGAAGACTTTGTGTAAGTCTTCCGGTATTGTAATGTTTGCTCACCGGAAGACTTAATAAAAGTGTTCCGGAACGGAACACTTTTATTAAGTCTTCCGGTATCCCTGAATATGTGTACCGGAAGACTTTATGTAAGTGTTCCGGTATTGTAAGAGATACAATACCGGAAGACTTACATAAAGTCTTCCGGTTTGTAATTTTTTTTTAATATTTTTTTTATATTTTTTTTTTATAAATATTTTTATTTTGTAGGTGCAGTACCTTTATACGAAAAAGAACCGATATGTGTGAATACATCAGATGTATTTACAACGTCAGAGAGATTTGGTACACGAGATGAGGTGATAAGATGGGTTAAAGACACCGGATTACGAAATAAAGTGACGGTCATCATCACTCGTTCAGATACACAAACAGGCAAGAGAGGAAGAAGTAACAAAATAATATTTGGTTGCGATAAAGGTGGAAAATGCAAGGATATTCGTAGTGGAATAGAAAGTGCGACCAAAAAATGCGGATGTCCATTTAAGATCAGGTCAACTCCGACAAAAGATGGATCTGGATGGAAGATTGATGTAAAATGTGGCGTTCATAACCATGATTTACCTGATAGATTAGAAGGTCACTCATTTGTTGGTAGGTTGACAGCGGATCAGAAGCAACATGTTGCTGATTTAACAAAGAGAAAGGTTGCACCTAGAAATATATTGCATTCCTTGTACGAGCAAGATCCAGATTGTGTCACTCGGATCACGCAAATATACAAACAGAAGAGTATGATGGAAAAAGAGATAAGAGGTCCTAGAAGTGAGATACAACATTTGTTTAAGCTTATCGAGGTTGCAGGTTATGTTTATTGGAGTAGAAAAAGAGACGACTCTGAAGTTATTAAAGATATATTTTGGGCACATCCAGATTCAGTTAAGTTGTTGAATATGTTTCCTATTGTGTTAGTTATGGATAGCCCTTATAAGACAAACAAATACAGGCAACCTTTGTTTGAAATTGTTGGCATGACATCAACCGAGTTGACTTTTGCTGTCGCATTTGCGTATATTGAGTCTGAGCAGACTGAGACTTTTTGTTGGGTGTTAGATAAGCTTAAACAATTGTTTGTGAAGAAAGATTTATTTCCACAAGTGATGATGACAGATAGAGATCTTGCTTTGATGAAAGCCATTGAGACTGTGTTTCCACGGACAAATAATTTGCTATGTCAGTTTCACATTAACAAAAATGTTGGTGCAAAGAGGAAACTATTAGTGGCTCCTGATATGCAGGAGTCAATTGGCAAATTATGGACGGATGTTGTATGGGCTAGTGATGAGGTTGAGTATGCTCAACATTTAAAATAACTTGAGCAAGAGTGTGTTGATTGTCCTAAATTTTTTGAGTACGTGAACGACACATGGTTGACACCACATAGACAAAGGTTTGTTTTCGCATGGATTAATCGAGTCCTACATATGGGTAACACGACGACTAATCGGTATGTTTTAATTTAGATCCCAAAATATATTTTTTGTGAATTTTGTATTTTTCTTACTTAGTTTAAATATGTATTATTATAGGGTTGAGTCTGCTCATTGGAAGTTAAAGCAGATGTTGGGAAACAGTATAGGTGACATGGTCAAATATTGGGAGGCCATGAATGACAACTTAAAGATACAAATTAGCAACATTCGAGCTTCTTTTCAAAAGAGTGTGTATGAAGTTGCACATGTCTATTCAAGTCCATTTTACACATATTTACGTACTTCAGTGTCGCGAGCTGCATTGAGGCGCGTTGCTGAAGAGTTAACTAGAATTGATTGTATTGGAACTAAAAAGGACAGATGTCGATGTACTCTTAGAACAACCTATGGATTACCTTGCGCATGTGAGTTGGCAGGGTATAGAATTAGTGGTATTTGTCACACCCTAAATTTTGACCGGAATTTTTCAGAAAAATATCATTCATAGGCCGCATTTTATCGTAGTATCGATAGTGAGTCATTTCCGCATTTTATTCCATTCCATCATTTCATGTCATCTTTTTTTTTCAATTCCATTTTTTGAGATTTTTTATTCGAATTTGTTTAGAATGTTTACTTTGTTTTAATTTAATTATTTTATTTATAGTTAAGTTGTCATATTAGAATTAGTTTTAGATCAATGTTAATTTATGACTATTTTAATTTAGGTTAATTGGTTTTAGTTTAACTTTTTTTAATTTAATTTTTTAATTAGTCAAATATGTTAGTTTTTTTAGATTTATTTTAATTAGTTTTTATTTGTATTTAGCTAAGTAATTTGTTGGGTTTATATGGAATCGATTTATTTTTAAGTTAATTTAAATTTATTATAATTTAGTTTATTTTTATTTTTATTTAGTTTAGATTTAAGTGGATTTTTATTTTTAAGTTAGGTTATTTTATTAGTTTAATGTAAATTGTTTTATTACTTCAATGTAAATTCTATTATTAGTTTATTTTAAATTTTATTATTTGTTTCTTTTTTAGAAAATGATAAAAAAATGTGTTTAATTTATTTATTATTTGTTTTGATACTCCATACTCTATACCCCATATCTTTGTACTACTCTTGTTGCTACCACTATGTGACATGTCTCCAAATTTGGTCCACAATGCTACTACCAACGTAAACCTGCTCCTGTTTCACTACACGCATGACACTCAACCGAACTGCTCCACTGCTACTCCAAACCTGCAATAAGTCCAAATATTTCACCAAAAGAGACCAACAATTTTCTGCATTTTTTAAAGGGAAGAAAAAAGTTCTTAGCAAAAAAACTCTTTGTAATATCACCATATCTCTCCCTCACTTCATTTTCATTCTCAAAAAATAACTCACTCTTCTTCCATCCATAAAATATAACAGTCATAATAAAGAAAAACTCAGCACCAATAACCGATCCTTCCTCTCCCTCCATCTTCATCAAACCCTCTGTTAACCCACAAAAAACCAAAACTCTTGAACAAAAAGAAGAAGATTGGAGAGGAACAACATCGATTTTCGATACGGTGAGAGCCGCAAAAGAAAGCGGATTGTGGGAAGAACAAGAAGGAAAGGGTAAAGCATGCTTTTTTTTTTCTTTCTGAAAATATACCCTCAAACCAACTCTTCTCATTTAATTTCTATTATTTCTTATTTAATTAGTATTAATATTTCTTTTTTTTTTTATATATATAATTAAGTTTTTTATAATTAGTAATGTTGGCATAGTTTGATTCTTTATTTGGGATTTGTTTTAACCATTTTTACGTTTTATTTTTTATATTTGGAATCTAAATCTTTTTATTTATTACTAATTACTAGTTCTTTTTGTTTTAAATGTCTTGTTTACTATTATTAAGATTTTAATGTGAACAACTGAACGTATATATTTTTCTCAGCCCATTCTGTTTATTCATGTGTGTGTGTTAGTAGAACTTACTGTTAACTTGTTTTTTATTCTCGCTTTACAATCAGTAGGATCTGTTAGTTTTAATAATTACTATTAGTAAAATATGTTTTGATCATATAATTTAGTTTGTCTTGCAAATAATTGTTAGTTATATACATAGTTTAGCTTAGAAAGTAATATTTTAGTTAGAGATAAAAACAGTAGCCTTAGGTTAGAAAAATACAAATAATAAGTTTTAATTAGGATAATGCATAGTAGTATTAATTAAAAAAATATAGCCAGTAGTTACTTATTTAAAATATAATGGTCATTAGTTTTTTCTTATAAAATAAATATAGCATAGACTTTAGCTTTAAAAATAATACTTAGACTACATTTTAATTAGGAATAGTTTTTTTTAATTAGAATCATTTTCTTAGAATTTCTCTTTCAATTATTTTTATATTTTTTATTATAAAATCTCTTTCTTTTATTTTTCACGACCAAAATATTTGAAATATGTTTAGTTTTAGATTTTTTTTTAAATTTAATTTAATAATATTTAGTTAATTAGTTAGTTATTTCATTTTTAAATTTTTTAAATATAATATATAGTATAATATAGCTATAACGTATTAAAAACTTACAAAAAAACATTTTAATTTATTTATTTATCTTCTTTTAGTTTATTAGACTTTTTATTTTTTAGTTTAGTTAATTTATTATTTTAAATATTAAAAATTCACAAAAATATTAGTTAGATGTTAGTTTTTCGACCCACTTCTAGTTCCGATTCGATGTTATTCTTGTTGTCTCCTTGACATTTTGTTGTTGTTCCCTTTGTCTTGGTGACTTCTTGTGATTTCATTTATCACGATGTTTTGCCGTGTGTACGCTTGTTCGACTTTGTACGTTCCTGACGTTTTTTGACCCGCTCCAAGGGAAAGTGGACGCTTTGTTGACTTATTGTCACGTCGCTTACCGCTCGCGCATCTTGTCTTAGTCTTCTTATTTTTAGACCCTTCATTCTTTCCTTCACCAGAGATGGCAATTAATCTCTTCGCCTTTTAATCTTATTTCACAAGCTTTGCATTCAAGCTTTTCCTTCTTTTACCCGTAGTTTTGAACTACGACGCTCTGACTTTCCCATTGCACGAGGGAATACGTAGGCACGGGGTTTATCCTTGGCGAGCACAGTTTTTCTTTTTCACATTCTTTTCTCTTTCACATTTTTATTTTCTTCATCTTTCATTTGTCTCTTTTTCATCATTCTCGTTTTAGTTCCCATTCAGTTAGCAGACAATTGAGCACAAACATAGATATTACAAGAGGTTCCCGTAGAGTACTACGGATACTTAGGATGCTAGCACCTTCCCTAGGTATAACCAACCCCCGTACCTTTGATCTCTGATTGCTTAGCTTTTAGCCTCGTCTTTTAGCTTAGCATATTTTTAGGGTTTCTCGATCTTTTTCCCTTCCCTTGGATAAATTAAAGTTCGGTGGTGAATTTTATGATTTGCGATACAAGTTAACTGATAGCTTGATATCCGATTCTCACCGCGACAGTATTCCGATACCAATTGAGGTTGTGCATGTACATTGGAGGAAACTAAGTATGGAAATTAAGTTGGAAGAAGACTTAGATGAGGAATCAGATGTGGGTGTGAAATCTGCAATGGATGAGTTATGGAAAAGGTATAGGTCACAAGATGTTGTTGGAAGAAGGGCATTACATAGTAGGGTTTATGAACTTGCATTTCCCACAACGACTTCTTTGTTAGCACCACCTGAAAAAATAAAAACAAAAGGTGGAGTTAAGAAAAAAGACAAAAAACCTGAAGGGTATGATGTTTACAGGGATCCTTCGTATCATGAATATGTTGATCAAGCATCACAATCTTCACAACGACAATCTCAACCATCACAAAATTCAAAAAAGAAATCTCAACCATCACAACCTGTGAAAAAGAAGTTAAAATTATCACAAACTTCACAATCATCTAAATTGTTCATCCTTCAATTTCCTTATCACATTAGGTCATTTATTGATGTCGTAGTCAACGTATTGTCAGATGGTAATTGTGGATTTAGAGTGATTTCTTCATTGCGGGTTATGCTGAAGATGGTTGACCAATGGTTCGTCGGGACTTAGAGTTGGAAATTATACATAATGAAAGATCAGCTTTATATGCCAATTTATTTGCTGATCGGTTAGCTGAAGTGAGAGATTCTTTGAAGATAGAGGGAAGTGGTTCTCAACTAATAAATAAATGGTTGACTCTACCAAATATGGGTTACGTGATTGCGAATCGGTATAACGTGGTACTTGTCTGTTTAGGAGTCGAATGTTTGACTTTCTTCCCTATGACAACTACATTCTCACCGAATGTCTCATTTTATTGCATTGGATTTGTAAACTCAAATCATTGGATTCAGGTAAACATTGTTATAATTTGATATTATTAGTAAATGCTTTGAGTAATGTTAAATAATGTATTGTTTAATTTTGAATATAGGTTAACATGAAAGAAGGATTTCCATTGCCACCAGTGACAACAGATTGGAAGAACTTTCGTTATCCAACAGCAACATCGTGGATGGTAGGATTTGCTGCACGTCTACAACATTGGCAACAACTTACGCCTATATTACAAACACATTATGAATTATAAACTATGTTATTCATTTTTATTCATGAATTATATTATATGTTTGCTACACTTTATGAATTATAGTCGATGGAATTAAATTTTAATTTCAATTTTTTAGTCGAAAAACTATAAATAACATATAACATAAATATGATCGTACAAATAAGTTCAAATGTCAATATATTAAGAAACCAAGTCTAAAAAATATCAATAAAATATGACATAAACATAACTATACATCACTGTGAACGAGCAATACGTAAAGCTGCAAACAGATCAGCAAAATGTGGATCATCCTCTTCAGCTGCATTCTGCTGAAGGTAGCGATGAATCAATGTAGACACACAACCCCATGCAGGATCAGATGGTCCCGCATCGTACTCAGGAATAAATGCAACTGGCGGCTCATCATGGGTAGGCGGTACCAATCGAGGATGCGAAACACGATAATACCACTCAAGGTATCCATCCTCTACCTCAAATGGGGTAGTCGCCAGTGCAGCCGAACGAATCACCTGGCCAACACTATGGATGTAACTAATCCACTCAACATCAATATCACCAGCCATCCTAGGATCAATAGGTGCAGGTGGAATGTATTGACGGTATCCAAACTGTCGAAGACACCTGTCAGGCATGTATGGAACAATAGTATCTCCCCACCTCAAACAACCCCTATATAGAGAAATCTCATCAAAAAGACGATGAACTCTATGATCCTCGAATGTCCGCCATATGACATCGGTCGGTGTCAGCTCATCCATAATAGGTCGCAACTCATCCACCTTTAACGCGCCTTGTTTGTATGTCCACCTCATCGCTCGCGGGAGACCACAGTTCTGAGCAGGTATCTAATTCTCTCCTTTTTTCCCAAGTGTAGGAAAATACTCATGAATCCAGCACTGTAAAAAAACAATAACATAATAATTAAATATAATATAATGAACATAATAAAATTAACATTAGACTTAAAAGAAAATCAATAAACTGAAAATAAATATATACCTTTAACATAATAAAATTAACATTAGACTTAAAAAAATATCAATAAACTGAATTTAAATATATACCTGCAAGAGAGTCGGATAACCACCAAGCTGTTTGCAACTAAACATGGACGCATCTCCAAGAAACCTATACAATGTCACCAATGCAGTTGTTGTCCAACTATAGTTGGACAACCCATCCAATTCCCTAAATAATGCCAGGTATCGTGCCTCCACAAGTGTAAACGACTTATCCGCAAAGATCGTGCAACCCACTAACATCATCAAATAACATCTGGTCGCATATGCCCATGATGAAGCTGCTCGATGCTCTACGAATCGATCATATAACCACTCTATCTTGAAGTACGAACCTCTGCACTCATGAACCTGGAATAATGCCACTCTCGATGACACTCCAAGGTAGTCAACGGCCCACTCAATAGCTAGCTCTTCACTGATGGGTTGAGGGTTCCAGAATAACCCCTGATAGGCAAGTGAAACAGACATGCCACATCATCTAGAGTAATCGTCATTTCACCGAACGACAGGTGAAATGAAGATGTCTCTAGATGCCACCTCTCCACAAATGCAGAAACCAAGTTTGCATCGATCTTCTTCAAACTTGATCTCTGTAGGGAAGCTAAACCGGACCTAGATATAATAGCATCAATCTCCGGTGGAAGCTGTTGTGGAACCATTTGGGTCAACTTCAACCCATGTCCTGCCACCTTCAATTCTTTCTTTGCCCCTCTCTCCTGAAATCAAATAAAATTAAACAAATTATACAATAGCTACTAATAATTTCAGTTTTTATTCAAAACTAAATAATTATAATTTCAATTTTTTTATACTAGTAGTAAAAAAATTATAATTTCTTTACCTCACCAAACCATATACGTCTGGCCACATGATGCTCGTACGAAACCAAAATACTGGTATCGTACGGACCTCCAGGATATCCCACAGGATCTGCTGCAGCTGCAGATGTATCAACACCATCTGCGCGTGTCCTACTCGACGTATCGCCTCGTCCCATCGATCGAACTGGTATCCTCCCATCTCTGCCTCGTGAACGCACCATTGAAAAAAAAACAATTATTTAATTAAAAAAAAATTAAAAAAAAAAAATTTCCGGAAGACTTTCTTCAAGTCTTCCGGTACACATTATTTGGAAACACCATTCCTGAAGACTTTATGAAACTCTTCCGAAACACTTTGAAAAAACGCATCATTCCGGAAGACTTCATCAAAGTCTTCCGGAAGTCATTTTAAAAACACCCCCATCATACCGGAAGACTTTCAAAAACTCTTCTGGTACACAAACTATCAAACCGGAAGACTTACTTATAGTCTTCCGGTAAACACTTCTGAAAATTCAAAAAAAAATTCTCTCTGTAACTTTGGACGAATGGTAAAAATGGAAAGAAAATCTGATTTTTTAACTATTTATACAAGGACATTTTGGTCCAAAAAAATTAGATGTGGGAGTATGAGATTAAGTGTAGGGGTGTAGGGTAAAGCATTATGTGTATCATATGACCATCAATTACTCTACATTTATTAATTCATTTTGATGT
Source organism: Lathyrus aphaca (assembly GCA_963966055.1). NCBI lineage: Eukaryota > Viridiplantae > Streptophyta > Magnoliopsida > Fabales > Fabaceae > Lathyrus > Lathyrus aphaca. Next base: position 543,517,622 of record OZ014522.1, read on the forward strand.
AGTTTCTAAATAACATTTTTTAAATACACATTTTTTTTGAAAATATTTATTAAACATTAAATATGATACTAAATTGTTGAGCAAACTAATTAGTTTTATCAAAGGAATCGAGAATCTGCGCTGCTATGGTTACTACAACTCTCATCTCATTATTCTCATCAGTGAGGGGTGTACGTATGTCACCACCAGCTCTCCCATGAAAGGTCATCTCACATTTACTGACTTTCCATAACACACCATTTGCAACATCTAATGAAAATTTAAAATCTCCTCTGGGTAAATTTCCACGGGCTCTTCGATAATCAGATGTTGCAATTTCTTTGTATGAATTAGCACATAGCTTAAGTGCATCATATTCACGAGTTCCAGGACGAGCTTTACCCCGTGCAAGAAGTTGATTGATTTTGATTGAGGTAGACATTGCTTTGTCTCTCATTATATTAAACATGGTTATTACTACCTCTACGGGAGTTTTTGGACTAGGTTGATAAGGTTTTACGTACTTAACACATTCGAAATAATGATGAGGAGCCCTAGTACGACAAGTTTCTTCTATTACATCTTCGGCACTGTTTGGTTGGATAGTGGACAAGATGAAAATGAATAATGCCAATGGTTTCAGCATTCTCATGTTTTTCAGAAAGATATAATAGTAATAATAAAAAGGAAGGTACAATATACGGCAAGTTTGCAAGATGGAGGGGATGAATGAATTCTTAATAGGAATCCACTTATATACACCACATTATTAATTGCCTTTAAATTAGGCATTTATTTTAGTCAAACTCTTCTTTTTTTAATTGAAAAATATATTACAAGAAAAGTCAAAAAAAACATTAAAATTACATAAAAACACAGAAAAAATACTATAGAATATAACAAATAGCTTAAATAAAAACCCTAGTAAACAACAAAAGCCAAAAGAAGTAATTAAAAAACATAAAAAAAAAAAAAAAAGGTGAGCATTAAGAAAACCCAAAATCTCTATTCCAAATAAAAAGATATACTTCAGCATTAATTGACTTGAAGATATGTATTTATTTCAATTAAACATCTTTTTGAATAATATTTTATATAATATATTCTTTTATAATATTATATATATATATATATATATATATATATATATATATATATATATATATATATATATATATATATATATATATATATATATATATATATATATATATTAATTTATAAATAAATAAATATATTCTCTAAAGAGGTACTAGGGGTACCTCAACCCGTATACAAGCACCACCAGACGAATTACACCAACGTTATATGAAATGTAATATTGTTTATACCAATCTTAAAAACTACAACAGAATCTATCTCTTTAGATAAAGTAAGCACCCACCACCATGAAAAATACATGATTCTTACCATTATCGCTCCCAATCCCCAATCGCGGCGTTAAACATAATTTGATTCGCGCCCACCAGATGCTCCAACAAACAATAAACCAAATACTACTAATAATCCTTTTTGAGCACCTTGCATTCAAACTTACCACCCAAGAAAGTAAGTGAGACGCCGCTTGATTATCGATAGAATCTGGAATTTCCAACCAACCACAATTGTTCCTCCACACCTTAGAGATAGGACAATTGCAAAACAAATGGTTTAAGTCTTCGACAGATGCAAAGCAGAAACCACAAACTAAATCATGAAGGTCAGATATGATTCCACGACGGATCAAGTTGCTTCTCGTAGGCAATCTGTCAAGTAAAGTTCTCCAGCCAAATACTTTAACTTTAGACTGAATGAATGACTTCCAAATTAGTTAATTGACTTCCAACCATGAGTCCTCCATGACCCTAACACCTGCAACCTGTTCCAAGAAAAGATAGAAAGTCTTGACATTAACAAAATGGATGTTTCCCAAAATCCACACAAACCTATCAGCCACGTGAACCATAGGTTTACATTCCATCAGAAGATCCTTTAGCTCAAAAATATCCGCTTGTGAAGAGAAGCACGTTGGCTAGCCCAAGAGCTCCAAGTTCCAAGTCCACGGATTATTATACCACACACCCAAATCTGAAACATAGCAGTTGCAGTTGGATGCAACAACAAACAAAGCCAGATACATAGATTTCAAGGACACCCCCTTGAGCCACTGTGCTGTCAAAAATAAAGTGTTTGTTCAGTCACCCAACTTTACTGTAACGCAGACGCCAAATGAAGCATTTTCTGAACCAACATTAAGACGCAGCAAATCCCTCCACCACAAAGAAGCTTTAGTTCTCCTATGCATAGTCTCCTTAGAAAATATCAAACTTGAAACATCACCATACCTTTCTCGCAAAATACCAGACCAAATTGCATCTGGTTCCGTTAAGACACGCCACAACCACTTATTCAAAAATGATAAATTAAAGATGCGTAATTTTTTACCCTAATACCATCCTTCACCTTAGACTTACAAACGGACTCCCAACTAACCCGACACATTTTGTTATGATCGGTCGAGCCATGCCACAAGAACTTCCTTTAAATAGAAATCAATTCGTCCAAAACTTTTTATGGTGCCTTGAAAAAGGAGAGGTAATGAATAGGTAAGTTTGCTAACACCGAATTAATTAAGGTCACTCGCCCACCTATCAATAACAATCTCCTTTTCCACGTCGATAACTTATTCTTGAACACATCAATAACTGATTTCCAAAATGATATGCATTTATGATCATCACCAATCTTTAAACCCAAGAATTTGAAATGAATTGAACCAGTCCTACAAGCCAAGATTTGTTCAGATCCCCTCAAAAAGAAGTTATCCACACCTAGACCAAAAAGGCAGCTCTTGCTCGTATCAATTCAAAACCCTTAAGAATAGCCTAAAAGGTCCATAAATTAGATCAGCTTCTGTCACACAACAGTATCATATCGTCAGCAAATTGCAACAGAGAGTGAGAAACCTCTTCATTCACTTGAAAGCCCATAAACATACCCTTATCAGTCGCACGTCTCACCAAAGTCGCAAAATCTTCAGCCACAATGGAGAAAAATAAAGGTGATAATGGATCACCCCGTCTCAAACTACGAAAAAGTTTAAAACTGTCCGTCAGACTCCCATTGACTAAATTGGACATATGACTCGATAACACCCCCCGGTCCATCCAAGAAAGCCACTTTGGACCGAAAGCCATTTTCACTAATAACATCCTAAAAAAAGACCAGTCGACACAATCACATGCTTTAGAGAAGTCCACCTTGAAAATAATACAACTCCTTTTGTTTTCTTGGCCAAATCAATAATCTCATTAAGAACGAGAACTCCGTCAAGAATTGTGTTACCAGGATAAAATTTGTTTGAGAACTAGAAATGATTTTCTCCATTACCCATTTCAATCTAGCAGCCAACCATTTAGAAACAACTTTATAAACACTACATATTAAATAAATAGGTTTATACTCGTCTAGATGTTGAGGATTGTCATTTTTAGGAAATAATGCATTGAAAGAAGAGGTCAAACTAACTGACGCCTACCCTGCCCCTGGGTTAAGTGCAAAGGTTTTTTCATGCAAAAGTAAACTTCTACTTCAAGGCTCAAATGGGTTGGCGAGGGTCTATCTCCCTTATATCTCCGGTGTTTAGGATTTGAAACAATGCCTGTACATCGTCAACAGGGTCTTTCTCGAAAGCGAACAATTAGAGATGCATGCATTTTCATTTCGTCGTCCTCCCTGATAGAGTTTAATCACAACAGTTGGTATTGCAATGCACATACACAAAATCATGAGTGAATACGAATGGATTACTTCAAGAAAAACATGTGCATTTTATTATGGCTATCATTCAAAAACAAATAAATTTCATGCATGCATACAAATGTTTAAACAAACAATATAAACTACAAATGGAAATGCAGTAAAGAAGCTGAACATTGCCATCGTTTAGGAGACTTGACTCCGTATGGACTTATTGCTTCTGAAGATGCCTTTGCAAATTGGGAGACCCATTTGATGATGAGACTTCAATATGTGAGCAGACTTTCTGGTATGATGACCTTTGAGTCGATCAAATTCGGGACCTTGTCTTTAACTTTTGCCTATGAAAGACTTGCAATCTTCAATTAAAAGGCCAGGTGCCCCAGAATGATAGTCATACTTGGCATTGAAACCCCAAAGGAAACTTTGTCGGAGATGATCCTGATGCAAATAGCTCAACCACTCCGAATTTGCGTAAATGATGAAACTTGTTGTACGTACGTCATCATAATATGATAAAACTTCTTCTCAAGTTGTTTTGGCCTTTACCCACATTCTCTGGCCCTAGGACTCTCTTGGGAAGCTGAGGTTGGATGCAGACAACGACATCTGGAGGGAAGAGGTTGATAAAGTTAATAGATAAGGTTGCTCGGAAAGATCTTGCATGATCTCCTGCCTACGTATCTCCATTGACCAATGGAGAATCAGAGCAGCGTAGTTCCCCTCAATAGGGATGAAAATAGCTTCATTTCCTTGACACCACATTCAGGATTTCCATAACCGGCTCATCTGAGTCTTCATCTGGTTGACTTCCTCTTTCAACAGTTTCTGGTTCTGAAATAAAGCTTGCACCTTTGCCTGAATTTCCCCAGTTGGGTCTTCCTTTCGGTTACCTCCGCCCGGAGTTGCTTCAAATATATACTTTGATGACTGTGATTCAAGTTGTCCATTCTGATGAGAAGTCAAGTCAGGAAAAGAATCTGTCTCTGAACACCTGTCAAGAATGCGAGGATGTATGCAAATGCCATGTTCAATTATTTCTGAGGAATCTATCTGCTTTGATTCAAGTTTTGATACAGAAAAATCCAACAACATGATTCAGATATGTGATCCACAGAAATAATTAAACATGTGTGCATAAATGCTATGATGTCATGTATGCAACAGGCATGTGATCAATGATCCGATGTTGGTGCCGGTGTTGAGCAATGAGTCAAGTGTCCGAATAGAACCATAATAGTAGCACCATCTCTGTATAGAACCCCATAACTGAGAACCCAATAACTGTAAAACTGGATCACATAATTGAACAGTCACTGATGGTGTTGAAGCTGAACAACAAGCCAAGTGTCTGTGGAGAGTCATAATAACAGTCACAATATCAGGGTCACCATGGTAATCACAGTAACAATCTCTCTGAATAGAAATCCCGGATCTCAGAATCAAAGAACCATATAGCACCAGATAATATCATAAAACAACACTGGCAAAGCGGGTATGTTCAAGTTTAGGGTTCCTGTAAACCTGTAAACCCCTCCCAATCTCACGGGTGTGCTACTCGGGTCAACATCACGGACTCTCAAAGCCGAATAGCAATAATACGTTCACCATTTCCGAGAAATGGCTCGTGACCAAATCAGGGAATCGGTTTGGCATTATGTACTACTCAGGGAGGTCTCAGTTGAGTCCGGAAAGAACAAGCATCCCTCACAAGTCTCCAGCTTCAAGCACTGAGTCGAGAAACAATAGTACATTCATCCCGAAGGGTACAATACTATCGTCATACGATCAGTTTGCTTTAACTGAATTCCTATGAGAGAACCAGGCCATCCTATGCGAGTTCCCAGTGGGCCCTCGGATGCGAGTGGGTTTGCCAACAAATGTGGTCTGCCACTGTCATCACTGGAGAGGGATGTTTCCACAAAGGTTCTCAATGATCGGTCCCCTGAATGCACATAACTATCAAGGTAGCGCATCAACCCAGAAAGATTCTGGTATCAATACATTCCCGAGAAGGTCGCAAGTTAAGGTGTGGAACTCACTACTACCAACATAGCAAGATGCCATGAAGCCAAAGTGGAACCACTCACAGTCCTAGGGTGCACTCGAGCCCCGGTTACGAGCTCATCTCACAGTAACCCCATCCCACAGAAAAAATGAAAACCAGCACAGCCAGACAGTCCAGTATAATATGATGCATGGAAAATAAAATACTGAAAGCAGTAAATAAATGCGATAAAGTAAAGCTGTAAAGAACTGTAAATAAAAATAGTAAAGCTAAACTAAAGCACTCAGCATCAAATAGATAAACACCCAAAGAAACAAAGCCAACAGGTGCTAGGATTGACTCTACAAGGGAAACCGGAAGAATCAGGTTAGTCCCCAGTGAAGTCGCCAGCTGTCGCTCCCGGGATTTTCATCCTAGTACAAACGCGAAAGTGGCGCGGAAAAGGTTAGAGTCGCCAGCCAGACATTTTTATCCCGAATGAATGGGAAAGGTAATGTTGCACAAACCTGAGGAAGAAGGAAAGGACAAGGCCTTGCGAACCAAAGATCTGAGTTCGGGAGTCGGTTACGACCTGGGAAGGTATTAGCACCCCAGATCGTCCGTCGTACCCGACGGGATCCACGCTTGCTTGTTTGTTTCAAAGGGTGAGAAATAAAGAATGCTGAACAAATGAACCGCTAACTGGAAATGGAATTGAAAATGAGAAAGGAACTGAAATAATAAAATGGAAATAAAGGGGGAAATGTAGGGAAAATAAAGAATGTGCTCGAACGGGCCCTACCCCGCTGCCTACGTACCTCACTGGGATAATGAGGATCAGAGTCGACGTAGTTCGCCTAACTAAGGAGGGAACTATTTGTTTGTATTTTTTATGCTGGAACTGCGTATGTCTATGCTCAGGTGTTGCAGGCTCGTCTGGTACGAGTGCGTTTACCGTCTTGCAAATGAGACAAGTAGTCGCGAGTTCGCGTTGTGAGTGAATGAGATGAGAAGAGAAGTTCCCGCAGGATAGTCGCTTGTTATTTATTTTTTTGTACTTTAAGAGTTTTTATATGAATTTGGCACAAGGAAGTGAATTCAAACTCTTTTCCATGGAATGTACACTTGCCTCTACATTCCAAGATGGAATAATAGAACAAGCATACCCAGCAAGGAGAATTTATCCAAGACTGGTTTCCTAGGATTAGGGCTTAAGTTCACTAGCTTGTTGAACTTTATTAAGTGTTTTTGTTTCTTTAGTGAAGAAGTGTCTTTTAAGTTTTTCTTTGTGAAACAACCCCTTGATGAGACTTGTGCATCATGATAGACAAGCTTACACCACTCCAAGATGGAATGAATGCAAGTGCTTCATGGAATAAGGCTATACACAAAGGATCCTTTCATTTATTTGTTAATTGTTTTTTTTGGATTTTGTTTGAAGATGAGAGAGAATGACTCAAATTGCAAAAAGGACAAACTAAGGGGACTAAGATACAACCCTAATTTTATTAGTTTATTCACAAGAGAGGTCCTATGGTTAATGAGGTTTTCTAACCCTAGTGAGAAAAAAGAAAAGAAGAAAAGAGAGTTAAAAACTAACTTACTTCCTAAGGAAGTTAAGTTGTCTCTAAAGAAAGGGAAAACCTAAAAGCAAAGCACAAGGTGCTAAGGCAAACACAATTAAGATGCATAAGATATAGGAATGAAGTAATTCTTACCTCAATCTTCCCCCCTACAAAATAAAAGTTAGCATGACAATGCATATTGAAAGTAAAATCGAAGCATGAAAGCGATTAAGTACCATAAACGTCCTAGAATGGAACTAGGGTTAAAATAAGACCTAAGTCTAAAGGTGAAGGTACCTAAAGGTTACATGACTTCTAAAGTCAGTAGATACATTCTATAGGTCCCTAAGTATGCTAGTATACCTCACAAGATCAAACTATGTACAAAAAGTTCACCTAAATTCACCTAAATGCAAGTTAGGGTTTATGGATGAAGTATGAATGCATATGGCTTACAAACATGAATTAATACATGAAATGAACATCAAAGTCAGTAGTGAATGATTATGAAGATGGATGAGTGAATATACAATCATATATTCAATGTATTAGGCATATGGAGCAATGAGAAGAAGATATGAGAAGAAACGAACAAAAATCGCATAAGATCGCACATGATGAAAGTTAAGGAAGAATTGCATGTGAATATGCATGAAATGATTATGGGTCAGTAGCATACAAGGTATGAGATGCAATTAGAATTCATGAATAGGCATTAATGATTTCCACATAATTCAAGTTATTATTTAGAGGAGAAGAGAAACTAGTTTAGGTTAAAGTTAATTCACATGAGTATGCACTTTAAAATACAAAAACAAACCAAATGAGTATGGTTCAAAAAGTGGTTTATAACTGGAATTAAGGACATACAAATGACCTATAATCAACTCCTAAAATCTACCAAAAAGCATCTCAATCCAATGGCATGAATGCCTTCTTAACATTTAGGATATGGAGCAAATACACACATGAATCAACCTATGATCTAGGTGACATGGAAAAATAGCAAAAAGCATTTAAAAATTATGAAATTAAATCCCTGTAATTATATAGTCATTATCTCACATTGTCCAAAAGGATTCCACAAAATTATGCACCAAAGTGCCAAAACAATTCCTTGATTAGCAAGGTAGCAATGAATGATCACCAAAAAACAACTCCACAAAGTGGATCAAAAAGGGCACTAAAAATTATGAAAAAAATGCCTAATGAGCATTATAATGTCACAAATTACAGTGATTAATCACACACAAAAAATAGGTTTCACACCTATGGGGAAAAATCGATTTTGGTACCTTATGCCAAAACCCTCCATTTTGGGACAACTTATGATCTAAAATCCAAATAAAATATTGAAACCACCCAAATCTGGAAATAAAAAATATGACAAATTAATTAAGAGGATGAGGATCACTCATGAATTTTTCCAGAATTTTATCACACCTAAAACTATTTTTAATAATTGCGACGAAACGGGCAAAAAAGTGGATTTTGAGGGAGAGTGAAAGGAATCGATCCTAATGGTTCGCAACCTAATCCCTAAGTTCCGAAATCGACGCATATCATCATAAATCACAAATATAACCAATGCCTCAGGTGGGAGGGCCCAATATGCACTTTAAGTTACATGGTCCTAAGCCGCATACAACTATAATGATGCTTAAAAGCCGAAGAAAGCTCGAAATCACTTACTTGATCGAAGTGCCGATTCTTTCACATAAAAGAAATCCGAAAAAACTCCAAGCGAAGCCTTGTAATCTCCTATGAGCAAAATAAATGCTCATCTTCCATAAATGCTTTGTGAAGCTCCACCATAATCGAAATCGATCCGAGATCGATAAAAAAAAACACATGTGAATACTTATCCAAAAATTAGTCCTAAACACTAATTAAAATTATGATAATATCTAATTAAAAAAACTATTTAAGAAATGGATTAAAATATTAATCCACAAAAATTGATTTAACAAGAAAAATTAATTAACAAAGAATTTTTCTTAAGCAAATTAATTAACAATTCTTAGGAATAAAATATAAACAACACATGGAGGTATGATTGGAAATTGATGGTGTCAACATAGAATCCATGGGCAAAGGCCCAAATCACCGTAGAGAATCCGCAGGGGGGGATGTAGAAGCATAACCGGTGTGCAAAAAATAAAACTATGGGGTTGAGGCCCAATATCTTCAAGAAAACCTAGGAGGGGGTACACATAGTGATCATTGGGTTGTAAGTAGAAATTTCATGGGCTTGCAGGCCCAATCCCACAATGTTGATGGCACAGGGGGTGAGTTAGGAAAAGGAGGGTCCTGATAGCATTTCCATGGAAATCTGTGGCCCAATCCACCTGAACAATTATAACCTAAAAACAAACCCTAGAAATATGAACAAAAGGGGAAAACTTGGACATCATCGTCTTGCAATTTCCTCCCTCCTCAAACCCCACGGCCATAACAAACCTCCACTCCGCCATTGCGATGCATTCCCGATCGAAGAACTCATTGCCGGAAGCGACCTCCGTCTCAGACTATCGTCCGCCGTTCGTCGCCATCGTCTTCTCAAAGCCTAGCTTCTTCTTCGTCTCTTCCAAACGCCGCCTTTCCTCAACTTCATCTCTCTCCGCCGTACCTCTGAACCGCGTCGTAGCCGCCACCATCGTTACTCCGACGACTATCTCCTCCCCAAAATTCTCCCTCTTTCTCGCCAACTACCATCGACTGACACTCACTCACAACTCACCACGAAATGTTCTTCCGATTACGACAAAGAAAACATGGATCCGAGTATGATTCGAGCAACACGAGAAGAGGCATTCGGTAAGATTTTCTTTGCTATTATCCTCTGAATCGCTATTTCCGTAAGAACGAAATTTTGCTCAAATCTTCTTCTTCTTTGAGTTATTGAGTCGTGGTTATTGATGTGTTGTACTGGATTCGTGTTACATAGGTGATGAAACTTCATATTGGAGATTGTTATGTTGCTGCGAGCGAGAAAAAGTGAGGTTGATGATGAAAGAAGAATATTGAAGTTGAGAGTTTCTTTTTGTTCTGAGTCCTGAAGGTGATAGTGCTGCCAAAAGAAAAAATCCCGACCCATTTCCCTTCTGTTTTCTTCTTTTCCATCCGACTCTCAGTCAAGAACACCAACCGAATTCAAGAGAAATCGAACTAAACGGTATAACTAAAATCTTACTCTACCTCTGATTTTTTGAGATGTTGACAGTGTCCTGCTGATTTGTGAAATCGAATTACTGATGTTGAACTGTTATGCTTGCGTTCTTGATTTTCTGCAGCTCGTTATTGTGCAATTCGAAGTCGATCAAAGATGACGTTGTTGAAATGATTACGGATTGATGAATATAGTGGTGCTGCAGTTCTGAGTTTCTGATTGTTGAATCTGTGATATCGAAGGCTGTATGAACTGAATTGAGGATTGAATCTGATAGAAGGTGGTGGTTGAAGAAAGCTGAAGATGAGGGTTCCTGATGATGATGGCATGAGGTATCGATTCCAGGTTCTTGATGAATAATGGATGTCATGTTGATGAAGATCTTGCATAGTGATTGGTGAGTGTTGAATCATTCCTGACTCTGAATTTTTGGCTGATACGATATTGATCGAATGGTATGCAGATGCAGGTCGATTGAAATGGAAAATTCTGATGAAGATGATGACTGTGCTCATGAGCTATTGTTGAAAATTGTTGAGTTCTTCTTCCTCCATCTTCTTTTGTTGTAAATCTCTTGTTCTTACATTGAAATTGTTGATGCAATGTAGGAATCATTTGTGTTGATGTAGATGCAAGTGATGAAGATGATTGAAGAGTGAATTGGTGATGAAGAAGTGAGAGAATCCTGGTTGAAGATGAAGATTTTGGGACTGGTTGGAGATGAAGATTTTGGGAGAGTTTCTTTTTTTTCTTGTTGCATACTTTCTGCTTCTGTTATATATCAGTTACATTTGTAACTGATTTTCCTGAATTTTTCTGGTGTAATTGCATTTTTTTTCTCTGTTATTTTTTCTTTCTGATATCTATTATATGGTTATTATAATTGAATCCCCCCATCTCTTTCTTTTTGGTGTAATTCATTCCCTCCATCATTATAACTGAATTAGCATCTTTTCTTTGAACTGATTTTCTTTTTTTTGGTAATGAACATAAATGGAATATCCTAAAGTGGATATTAAAACTTGAATGGTGATTGGTACTCAAAGAGTTTTGGATATTAACATATAAAAATTAAATTAAATTCTAAGAGTGGTTCAAAAATGTCAAAAGATAGGATTTGATTAATAAAGTCGAATATGGACATGGACAATCGGGCTAGAAACCAATTAGGATGAAACTAAATATGGATCGAATGGACCTTTGGTTTAACAAAAATGTGAGGAAAATAATATTGGACTTTGACCTGTAATGGGCTTGACAAGAAACGCGATTTGGATGAGTTATGGTTTGGAATTAAACAGAAATGGGCTTTAGAATACATGGTTGAAATCATGAATAAATTGAATGGATCAAGCGGCGAAGAATTGAACAATTAGGATAAAACGAATTCTGAACTTGATTAGGGACACAAATTAAATCGGTCTTGACTAAATGAACTCAGACATTCAAATGAGCTTGACAATGATATTATTGTTTTTTTTTCAAGTGATCCATATGACTTATCCACATATACTTAGTCAACATTAAACTCCAAATCCATATCAACCTTGTATTCTACTTCCATCCCCGACTTCGACCAATAAACCATGTATCCCAAGTCGTAAGCGATAATCAACTGATAAAACATTAGCGCATTGAGGACTTCTTGAAACATATTCTTGAACTCTCGTCTTATGATTTCCAAATGATGAATATCGAACAAAACTCAATTATGATGAGTCCCAAACCCTAATCTTCTTCTTGATATCCATATTAAATAAAGATAATTCATGATGTGAAGAATCAACAACCTTTGCACAAAGGCCCTCTCAATTGAAATCCGTGACACGTGATGCCTTTGAGAAATCCTTTTGGAGAAAATAAACCTGCGGCTTTTGATAGGAAAATATCCATGATATTGGAAACCCAACCCTTGCCTAATCTTACGTGTAATAGCGAGACAAATCCCCTTCGAATAAAAATCAAATCACCAGGAAATGATTCGATCCCATGCCTTAGGAGCCACTGAAATGCATGATTACCAATGATATGATCTAAAGAGAAAAGCAGATGAAATGTGAAGCGACAAGCCAGCTAAGGAAACAAATATGAGGGCAAATTTTGAGGTATTACACTCATAAACCATTCAAACCAAGCTTAGAGACGTACAGACTGTCGAACGTCATTCTTTCCCTCACACCGATCCATGTGGAGATGATATAAATCCCATAGGGAATTCTTCCAAACTTAATTTTTTGCTTTTTGCCGCTATATTGTAGTTCGAACATACCACAAGTTATGTATTCAAGTTTCAAGGAGCTTCAATCTCTTGGATCTCCAAGAAGAAACTTGTTATGGCTTTGTCTAGTTGTAAGGTAGAATATATTTCTAGTTGTTCAACTTCTTGTCAAGCTGCTTGGATTGAAGCGGTATTGATCTAAACTTGTAGTAAACATTCAAGTACAAATCAAGCTCCTTGTTGACAACAAATCTGCAATAAACTTTGAAAAGAATTGTGTCTCTCATAGCATATTGAAACAAGGTTTCATTACATAAGGGAGCAAGAGAACAAAGGAAGGTTGTCAAAGAGATATTATCCTACCAAGAATCAGATTGCTGGTATATTGACTAAGGTTGTAAAAGGAGAACAATTTTCTAAGCTAAAGATAGACATGATAATGGTGACATTTGATTTAGAGGTTGGAACGACTTTTGGATCATTAGTCTTTAAAGCTTTGATGGCTTCTGAATCATCAACCTCTAAAGGTGTCAGAGGCTGAAACAATCTATCCTCTGAAGTGGTAGCCTCTAAATCAATCATAAGATGGAGCAATCTGACCTCTGAAGCTTTGATAGCTTCTGAACCATGAACCTCTAAAGGAGTCTAGGGTGAGAACTACTTCTGAACCTGTGGAATATGAAACAGCTTCTGAAGAGTGGCTAGAGTCTGAAGACGCAGATCTAAAGTATCAACTTCTGATGCGTATATCACTGGGTGAAAGTTTGAATTAAAGGAGCATGTTGTGTATTAAATCAAAATTAGTTAGTAATTAATTACTACATGAGTATATATAATAACTACTTGCATAATTCTGTAACAAAATCATTCATAATAACAATATCTTCTCTTCTCATTTAATATTCATTATTCTTTCTTATTTCTTCCCTTCCACTCTAACACTCTTTCTTTATCTCAATTAACTTCCACATTCGCTAGTGTAATAACACCAACACTTTCTCGCCTCTCGCTTTCTTCTTCGTAGATTTGCAGCTCAGGTATTCATTGCCCATCTAAACTTGTAATAACCTATCCATTTTCTTCATACATTTTGCTAATTTGTACATGTGATATTCTGTACTAATGACAAAATTGTATATTCAAACCATTTTATGTGCACTGAGTTGTGTTTTAAGTCTATTGAGATATTTGAATAGTGATAATTCCATGTGAGTAAATGTTAAAATTAAATTTCTATAGGTTAGAGAACATTACTTCTTGTGTAGCCATTATAGTGTTTGGATGCAAATACTTGAATCATAACATAACCATCACCTCCACACTCACATAATCATGCACTCATCACATTTGGTTATGTATAGATTCTGGAACATAATATCATTAATTTGATGTAGTTTCCTAATGTTTAAAATTTATTTATTAAATTAAACATCAAATAGGAGAATGAAATGTTAAGCAAACTAGCTAGCTCCCACGAATGAATCGATAATAGAAGCTACTATCGAAACTAAAAGTATGATATCATTGTTCTCATCAGTGAGTGGTGTGCGTACGCCACCACCAGCTCTCCCATAAAAGCTCAACTCACATTTAATGAGTTTCCCTAACGCATCATTTGCTGCATGTAATGCACCTTTAAAATCTCCTTTGGCTAGACTTCCACGACCTCCATGAAAATCAGATGTTGCAGTATCTTTGTATGAAGTAGCACATAGCTTAAGTGATTGATATTCACGAGTCCAAGGACGAGCTTTAGCAAGAAGTTTCTTGATTTTGAATGAGGTAATCATTGCTTTGTTTCTCATTATATTAAGTAGGATTATTACTACCTCTACATGATTTTTTGGACGAGTAGGATAGGATTTCACGTACTTGACACATTCGAAGAAATTTCGAGGAGCCTTAATGCAAGTTTCGTCTATTACATCTTCTGCATTGTTTGGTTGGATAGTGCACAAGATGAGAATGAATAATGCCAATGGTTTCAGCATTCTCATGTTTTTCAGAAGAAGAATAATAAAATGGAAGATACAATACCAGACAAGATTGCAAGATGGAGAGGGGATGAATGGATTCTTAATAGGAATTAATCCACTTATATACTAAATCCTTATTTGACTTTAAATTGGGCATTAATTTTATTCAAACTATTTTTTAATTGAAAATTTTATTATATAATATAATAAAAATAAGGATTACAAGAAAAGTTAAAAAAGCATTAAAAAATACAGAAAAATATATTATATAATATACTCAACAATGCTGATAAAAACACTAGTGAGCAACAAAAGCCAAAAAAATCATTAAGAAAAAAAAGGTGAATCAAAAAGATATATTTCATCTTTAATTGAATTGAACTATGCATTTATTTCATCCAACCTTCTTTCTTTTAAAAATTAAAAGTGGTTGTTGTTGGATTGGAAAACCAATTTTATTAAAGGTTATATTTATTGTTCTAGGAGATATAATATTATTTTATTATTTTATATGTGCATTTGTATTTTCTATAAAAGATCTATCGTTTCTAGTGTTAAAAGAAAATATAAAAGTGTCAAAGAAAATTGTATGAGAATATATTGATTATCAGAACATGTTTTTTTTATATTTGGTCACTTTATTTAAAGCAGCTTTGAGAGTCGTGTGTCCTACAGTAAAATCTTGAATCCTCAGTTTCATTAGTGGAGAAACTCCCGTCAAATTTACACATGCTTATTTTCCTCATACCTACCTATGATTTAGTCAAGAAATTCGCATGCGTTTATTTTTTCACAGATATCCCAGAATGCCAAAATATATCAAATAAAATATCCTAACAAAGTCATGTTGATATTTGAATCATATAAACTCTTTACAATGAATAGCGACTTCCTCAAATGTATTCAAACACACCTTGACAAACAAAACAAACCATAGAAATAAGAGAGTAATAAACCAATATATATAAGGATGGTATATTACTTTATCGTAGACATATATTAGCATAAACCAATAGAGATAACAAGGATAAAATATTGAGCATAAAAATTGATAAGTTTCTTCATTCCGAGGAAGCTTAACATAAAGCAAGCACAAAATGCTTATGAGTGTACATGGTGTCCATGGAAAAAACTGTTAACATATGATCTACTTCTTGGATTATAAACTTGATTAGATCCATTGTACTAAAATAAAGGGTTAGACCCATTAGTTGGTATTAGTGGTATGGTCCAAAGAAATTCTTAGAGAGATGTAGAAGTACATTAGTGGATTCATAATAATAAATACATGTATTAGAGAGTAGTGTGTAGAAATCTCTCATGAAATATCTAGAATATTCTACAAATGTATGTAGAACTCTCCCTTGAATCCTATAAATAGGGAGAGCTTATCATTTGTAAAAAAATCTAGTAAAATCTAGTAACCAAAGCATGCAAAATTAAGTAAACAAGCTTGTAAAACATTCTCTTAATATAAATTATCATTATCTCAAATAGTCTATATTTTCAATGCCTCTTGAAACATCAACATAGTTGTTCTAGACTGGTCCAACCCATAATTGAGCCAAGCAAACCAATTTGGCAGAAGCGCTCGGCGTCGAGCAGAATCAAGAATAGTGGTCTCTGTCGACCAAGGGCATTCCGACCAAGACAAAGTCCTCCAACGGCTAGTTTTGACTGTTACCTATTTTTACGGATTCCTCAATCCGCGCCCCACAAAATGGACCAATAATCTTCCACTTAGCCCCTTATATAAACCCTCTCATTTGAGAGGGTCAGGTATTCAATTCTTTGACCTTAATTCTTGTGCTTGCTCACTCTTTGCTCGGTTACTTACTTTAGCATCGGAGTGCCTTGCAGGTACACCCCCTTTCTCTCCTCACCGACCGTCTTTCAACAACTCTCGAAGCCAGCCGTATCGGATCCTGATCTCCAGGTACGATCAGGTGGCGCCGTCTGTGGGAATGTGATTTCCCCGTTCTTCTCTCTCAAAATCTTCAAAGAACCAAAGTTTTTACCAAGATCCATGGCTGCTCGAGACAACCAGGACAACCGATCAAACGACGGCATGATCCTCACGCAACGGGAGTGCAACATTCATCCCCCTCCTCACGAAGAAACCGTGCAAGATCAACCAGATGGGAAGACAGCATCACCTTCTCCCGACCGCGATCAACCTCTGGAAAGTCGCCCGGAAACTCTCTTTCCCTCGACTCCTTCAGGGTCGAATTTCGCCGCACTGGCTGAAATCCTAAATCAGACAAACCTGCTGCTCCTCGCCCATGGCGAGAAAATCGCCTGTCTCGAAGATAATTCTCGTCGACCAGCGTCTCCCGCGAGACCCCAAAGAAGGCGCACTCCATCTCCTACCAGGAGAAAGAGGAAAGGACACGCCGACGAATCAACGAGCAACAAACGTCCTCGTCAGTCCTCTCCACGATCTTTTCCCCCAAGAAAATCAAGAAGGAGCAGATCAAGATCTGCATCTCCCCGACGAACGAAGAAACGCGCTCACAGATCTCCTTCGTTCAACTCTAGTGACGATGAGGACGCTCGGGGTCACCTCTCGTCAGAAATCATGGCGGCTAAACTTCCAAGAGGTTTAGAGAAACCCTCACCGCTAGGCTCGTACGACAGAACCACAGATCCAGACGAGCATATCGAGAATATCGATGCGCTGCTCGATTACCGAGGAGTACGAGGAGCGATCAAATGTCGTCTCTTTCCTACAACGCTGAGGAAAGGAGCGATGACGTGGTATAAAAGCCTCGAGGCTGAGTCCATCACCTCCTGGAAACAACTTGGACGCACGTTCTCCAGGCACTTCACCGCCTCAAGGCGGCACCCAAAGACAGAAGCTTCGCTCGAAGCGATCATCCAGGGGGAAGACGAACCTTTACGAACTTACATCGAAAGGTTCAATAAAGAGGCAGTCCAAGTATCCACAACCGACGATATGAAGAAGTACCTGTTGGAACGAGGACTGCGCCCGTCAACAGATTTTCACCAGGCAGTCGGCATCGAAACCCCTGCCACCCTCAACGCATTCTTGCTGAAAGCCCAAGCCTATATCCAGTATGAGGAAAAACAGGCAGCTAGCTCAGTACGAGACGCTCGACGTCGTGAAGATGCGAAGCCCCACCGAGTCGATGAACCCTCGATATCTCGTCGGGGAGGAGACAAAAGAAAGGACGATCGCTCCCGTGAACCGCGGGAGCACAGAGGACCCGTCGGCCGGTTCCACGAATACACACCTCTCCTGGCTTCCAGGGAGAAAATCTTGTCCAAGTGTGCCAACTCGGAGTTCAGGCAAGCAGGGGTACGTTTTCCAAAGCAGCAACCCAGCAAACTGGGCACGGACAAAACGAAATATTGCAGATTCCACAAGAGTCATGGCCACAACACAGAAGACTACAACCATCTCAAGGACGCAATCAAAATTCTTATCAAGGACGGGCACCTTAAGCAGTTCACCAAATCCAAAGACACTCCTCGACAAGAAGCGCAGGAGACTCAAAAGGTCGAGGAGGCTGTACCCATTCCTGCGGACGCAAACATGCAGGTTGCCCTGAGCATCTATCGCCCGAAAGATTTCTTCCTACCTGATCACACCGGGAGTCCAGGGTACCTTTCCTCCCATAGTCCATGGGAAACCTTTCCGTCCGCAATGGTCATCTCGGGAGGAGGGTTCAACAAAATCACGGTCGGATCCGTGAAACGAAAATTCGACCAACTGATTGCAAAGGTGCCCGCGCAAAACGCTACCCTGGACCCACTAAGAGAGGGCTCGGTACCCATTGCCTTTTACCGAGAAGAACTCCTGGGAGGAGCGCCCAATGCCAGCATTCCTTTACTCATTCCTTTACTCATCTTGGTGGACCAGGGCAGTTCCTGCGACATTATATACTCCCAGCTGTTTTCAACACTCCAGTTGAATGAGACACACCTGACTCCGTACGTCGAATCAGACTTGCAAGGTTTCAACGGAGCGATCTCCCGACCGTGGGGCTACGTCGATCTGTTTGTAACCTTCGGAGAAGCTGAGACAGCCAGGACGGTCAGAGTCCAGTTCCTAGTCGTGGACTGCCCGTCGCTATACCAGTGCATCCTGGGACGACCAACACTAGCTAAGCTAATCGCCGTGCCATCCACCGTCCACCTGAAAATGAAGTACTACACTACTTTGGGCAAGGTTGCCACACTGCACGGGGACGTCGATGCTGCTCGCCGGTGTTTCGAAGCAGCATCTAAAGGTCTTAGCTCAATATCGTACCAACCGAACCCTTCAACATCGAGTTCACCAGATGTTCCCAGGGCTTTCCCTCAGGTAGACTCAATCGACCTAGACTGCAGGTTCTCGGACGATAACGAGGGCATCCAAAAGCCAACAGATTCACTATCCCGACCAGTCTCGGACGGAGAGTTCGAGTTGATTCCCCTGGGAGATGACCCAACCCGGTGCGTTAAGATCGGAGCACATATGCCCGACTTGGCAAAATGACAGTTGGAAGCTTGCCTCAAAGGGAACGCAGATCTGTTTGCCTGGAGCGCTGCAGAGATGCCAGGACTCGACCCCGAGACAGCCTTCCATCACCTCTCCATTGACCCAACACACAAGGCAGTCGCCCAACGCAGGAGGAAGCAGTCGACCGAAAAAACTGAAGCAGCTGAATCTGCTATTAAAGACCTCCTAGAGGCTAAATTTGTAACCGAGGCCAGGTACACAACCTGGCTCTCAAATGTTGTACTTGTGAAAAAATCTAATGGAAAGTGGAGAATGTGTGTTGATTATACTGATCTCAACCGGGCATGCCCGAAAGATGCATACCATTTACCTAACATTGATAAATTGGTCAACAATTCGTCCGGCTTCAAGCTATTGTCCTTCATGGACGCCTACTCAGGGTATAATCAAATACCCTTGGCCGTGTCCGACAAAAAATACACGGCCTTCATGACCAAATCGGGCAACTACTATTACAACGTCATGCCCTTCGGTCTGAAAAACGCAGGCGCGACTTATCAGCGCATGATGAATAAGGTATTCCGAGCAGAAATCGGGGATATGCTCGAAGTATACATGGACGAAATGATTGTCAAATCTCAATAAGAAATGGACCACGCGTCCCACTTACGAAAAGTGTTCGATCAGGCACGAAAATGCAAAATGCGTTTCAACCCCGAGAAGTGCACATTTGGGGTCCGAGCAGGGAAGTTCCTCGGATTCTACCTGACCGAACGAGGCATCGAAGCCAACCCCGACAAATGCCAGGCATTCGCGGGACTCCCGACTCCTACTTCTAAAAATCCATACAATCACTAAATGGGGTCCTCACCTCCCTCGCTCGGTTCGTAGCAAAATCTGCTCAACACGCTCTCCCCTTTTACAAGCTCCTCCGCAAAGAGGCGACTTTCAAATGGACGGAGGAGTGCGAGCTAGCGTTGTCCCACCTAAAGAGGGCACTAAGTGAACCCCCATTTTTGTCTAGACCCGAAGAGGGGGATGTAGCGGTAAAATCGTGAGTGTAAGCTATTGATTAACTTCACTCAAGGTACACAGAGTCGCCACCGCACTTTTGTTTATTTCCGAAAGGAAAAAGGTAAAAGAACGAACAAAAACCTAAAGAATCTAAAAGCGAAAGCTAAAAGAAATAAACAGAGAATGGGTAAGGGGATTGGTTACGAACCAGGAAGGTTTTAGGCACCCGACTCGTCCGTGGTACTCCACGGGAGCCCTTTGAAATATTTATTGCTTTTTGGTTTGAAATTGGTTTGCTTGAAAATGATTGAAGGGATGAGGAGAAGAATGTTTTTTAAGATTTTGTGTTTGATGAGGTTTTTACGCCTCATGCCTATGTACCCACAAAGTGCAATGCGAGATCAAAACCTCGTAGTTCGTGGTACAAAATTTCGAAAAGAAACAATGAGTTGAATTGATTTTAAAATGTAGAGATAAGTTGTCATCCTTTAGCGAATAATTCCGCTAGAAAGGATGAATCATATCTAAACATGTGAAAAGAAAAGGTGCACAAGGCACAAAAACAATTGAGTGAGTTTTGGATTTTTTAAAGTATGTAAGAAAATGATTTTGATATATTTACATGGATTAACATTTATTTAAGAAAACAAAGTGAAAAGGTAAAATCGCTTGACCGAAGTCAAGGTTTGCTTATGAAAACATTTGAAGTTTGAAAACCAAGAAGATTTTTGAAATAAGGAGAAGTTTTGAAAATTTAAGAATGGGGAGGAGATGAAGGGACTATCCTAATACTTGAATTAAAAGTTAAGAGGAAAGCGATCAAACCAAATTTGCACATTTCTTCAAAGTTCGGAATTCCATCTTCAAAGACCAATGAAGTAACTTGAGGCCAAAGTTTCCAATCCATCACAACTTGAGCAAGGGGAGAGATCCCTAAAATCTAAGTATATACTCCAATGCCACGGATAGTAACCATAGTCCGAAATTAAAGTCACCAATCTTTTTAATGTTTAATCCTTTATTAATGTTTTGGTGTCCAAATGGAAAAAATAAAAATCACAAGCAACAATATAAACACAAACAAACGATATATGATATAATATGATAAAGCATAATAAAGAGATAAGGAACGAGGAATTGAAATAAAAGGATAAGGTGCGAGATTAAATTTAAACGGATTATATTCACATTATTATAATATTTACAATATAAGTGGTATGATGAACTTAATCAAGCACAACCACGAAAAGAAAAATAAAATCGAGGCAACCGGATCCAAGTGGATCTCAATCCGAATCGGGACAACTTTAGGTCTATGTTAAGCAATCGCCGAGTAATTTACGAAGTAATTACCCTACAAATGAGGCCGGCCACCACTAATTAAAGTGGAAAATATTCGTGTTAATACATGTTATAGAAACGATATTATGGATCGTTCTCCGAAAACATGCCACACTAAAAGAAAAAGAATGGTCTAATCTTAATCGAGATTCTCGTTGAATTTATCGAAGGCAATCTATCACGATCTCAAAGTATGGAGAATGATCCAAATGATCATTCATCCATAGATTTGAAATAATGAAGATTAAACCTATCGGAAATCAACAATCTACGAATCGGAGATTATCATCGACCAAAAAAGAAAAAGATGAAGAAAAATGGATCTAAAAGTAGATCCATAAAAGAATTTAAAATATTTTTAAATCATTTTTCTTAAAATCTCTTTTTCTAAATATTTTCCAAAATACTTTTCTAAAATACCTTCACTTAATCCTTTTTCTAAAATTTGCTTTTATAAAATTCTTTTACATTAAAAGGTGAACCATAACAAAACATTTTTTAATAAAAAAAAAAGAAAACTAAAGAAATGAAAAAAAAGAAAAAAAGAAAATGGACAAAGGAGGGGGACACGCAGGTCAGGGAGGTTGAATCAGCAAAGATCCATGTTCAAAGCCAAAGCCCAAACTTATTTCCCTTTTTCTTTTAAAAAAAACAAATAAAAAAAATAAAGAAAGTAGAATTAGTAAAATAAAACACAGCATCTTCTTCTTCTTATGGACATGAACGGCGGTGAACAACAAAAACGAAAAGCCAAATTTCACAGCGGCGAAACAGGTTTCGTCCTCACCTTCAAGATCAAAACCACAGAAACACTTCCTCTTTCTTCTCCTCCTACACTCGAATCTTCTTTCTTCTTCTTTTCGGATTTCAAATTCCTCTTTTCTCCCTTTCGGATTCAATTCGAGTTTTAAATGTTGAAGGTGATTGAGGATGAAAATTGGATTGTAGGTTGAAGGGAGGATGAAATGAGGTTAGAGTTTTGAAGCTAGGAACGGATTTGGGAATAGATTTGGGCAGAGATTTTGGAGGCTATTGAAGCTTGAAGCAAGAGTGAAGGAGGGGGCTTTATTTATAGATCGAAGAAGAAGAAATTTGATTACCGTTTTGTATTGGATTGAGAGCGTTTTGGTTCACGGTAAGATTCTCGTGCTTGCTTTTCTTTTCAATTTTGAGTTTGCGTTTTTAATTGTTGCTGTGTGCGTTTTGCGTTTTAATGTTTTGCGTTTTGATTTGAAGTAGGTGCGTGTGAAACTCGTGCTGTTGTTTTGAGTTTTGGCTTGGAAAGGCTGGTACGCGTGTGGCTGATGTTGTTTGTGAGGCTTGCGTACGGAAGCTGATGTACGAAAAGCTGGGGAATTGGTGGCTTGGCTTGCGTGAAGGAAAGCTGGGCGTGCGGGATGACGTTGTGAGATGTAGGATGGCTTGAACTTGTTTTTGTTGGGCTTGCAAAGGCTGATGAGTTTTTGGCTGTAGCGCGTGGACTTGCTTGGGCGTGAGGCTGCTGGAAAGTTGAGCAGCGTTACGCTTGTTGTGTACGGATGAAGTGATGTGCGTGATGCTTGTTTGGGGCTTGTGCAGGGATTGTTGATGTCATGTGGGTAAAAGGCTTGTGAGCGTGTTTAGTTGCCTTGGTGTATGGCTGACTTTTTTTTCTTTTTCCAATTTTTTTGTTTGGACAATTTTGTTGTAATAGGCTTAAAAGAATAATGGGCCTAGAATTGTGGAAAGAAAAATTGATAGGTTTAAATGGAATAATCAAAAAATGTTGATAGAGATTAAAAAAAGAAAGAAAAAAAAATGAATTATATGTGTTATGGATATGGATATGAAATAATAAAAAAAAGAAATTAACAATGGATTAATGAAAATAATTGAAATAGAAATAAACGGAAATGGTATTAAAAAATATGAACAAAAGGAAATGAAAAATAGAAGAATGGATAATGCTATGAATGTTTAGTTTATGGATGAGAATGGATATGGAATCGATTTTAAGCCCACAACAAAATTCTTGATTTCTTGCACAAGCCTCTAATGAAATGAACACAGCCAAACAAAGAACCACTAAACAGCTGAATAATTCGCAACTTGCCGACTGTCATCTGAAAATCGTCTGACCCATGCCCTGATGATTCGAAACCAAACTGAGGAAAATAAATCCTCAGATGAATCGCTGATGAACTGATGAACTGATAAACACTGAAGATTCAAACCACAAAACACTGTCTGATAGCCTTTCACACACAACGCAACCTGAACTTTTGAAAATGCACATCGCCTGAGGAATAAACCACTGGCACACACAACTGACAGTTGAAAAAAATCTTTTGATAGTTTGACCAATATTAGGTCAAACATCCATCTGAAATCGAATTGTGACGGAACAAACGCGTCTGAATTGAAATCATTGCCCTGTCTTTGAAAACCTGCAACACAGAGAAGAAGAAGAGGAACACTGCAACATATTTTTGGTATTTTGGTTAGAAGTCAGTAAATATAAACAAATATAAAGAAGTAAAAATAATGGTGATCCCTGCGAAGAATAGACCCTATATCTGAGAAGAAACTCGAAGGCCAGTGCAATCTTGTTTGTATGCAAAAATGCAGATGATATGCAAAGAAATCTTAGGGCAAAAATTAGGGTGTTACAGGGGAGACACTTTATCTATATCTTGCCATTGCAAACGAAGCAGTGAGCGCGACCCTCATACGCGACCTACCCGAGGGGCAGAAGCCTGTGTATTTTACGAGCAAAGCACTCCAGGGCCCGGAAATTCGATATCTCCAGGTAGAAAAAGTGGCCCTGGCCCTCCTTTTCGCGGCCAGAAGGCTACGCCATTATTTCTTGGCCCACACCATCATCGTAAGAACCAATCAACCCATAAGACAATTGCTCGGTCGACCAGATATGGCCAGACGAATGTTAAAATGGTCGTTGGAACTATCCGAATTTGACATCAAATTCGAGGGAAGACAAGCTCTCAAAGCTCAAGCATTGGCCGACTTCGTGGCAGAACTCACTTTCACTGAGCAAGAGTCAAGATCCTCCTCCAGGTGGACAATTTTCGTGGACGGGGCATCCGGCCCAGCGGGTAGCGGAGCTGGGGTTATTCTGGAGAACGAGGAAGGAAACATCATCGAAGTATCCTTAACCTTATCTTTCCCCACTTCCAACAATCAGGCGGAGTACGAGGCCTTCCTAGCAGGCATACGGCTCGCAACCGACCTGGAGGCAGAAGAAATCACAATCTGCACGGATTCTCAGCTGGTCGCTAGCCAAGTCCGAGGAGACTTTCAAGCCAAAAACGATAACATGACCGAATACCTGGCCCTCGTAAAGGGCGAGCTAAAGCGATTCAGAAGCGTGGAAGTCAAACACGTCCCGCGAGAGAACAATATCCGAGCAGACATCCTTTCCAAGTTGGCGAGCACTAAAAGGAAGGGAAACAACAAATCCGTCATACAGAAAACGCTTCCCCAACCAAGCATCGGGAAATTATCAATCCACGTTGACGTTAATCTCGTGGGCGACACGAACTGCTGGATGACCCCAGTATTTAACTACCTAACTAAAGGAGAATTACCGACCGACCAAAAAGCGACCAGCACAATACGACGAAGAGCATGCTCATATTCTATAGTGGGTGGACGTATGTATCGTCGAGGATTCTCTACACCCCTCCTCAGGTGCGTAGAAGAAGAAAACATCCCACACGTGCTAAGAGAAGTCCATGAAGGAATTAATGCGCAACATCCAGTCGGACGATCGTTGGCCCGTAAAATTCTTCGAGCAGGGTACTACTGGCCCACACTCCAACACGACGCAAAGGAGCACGTAAAAAGGTGTGACAAGTGCCAACGACATGGGGATGTGCACGTAGCACCCCCGTCCGAGCTAAAATCATTATCGTCGCCTTGGCCATTCGCATGGTGGGGGATGGATATCTTAGGACCATTCGTCGTTGGATCCGGCCAAAATAAATACCTAATTGTAGGCGTTGACTATTTAACCAAGTGGATAGAAGCTGAGGCCTTGGCCAAAATCACTGCACTCAACATACTACGTTTCTTCAAGAGGAACATCCTCGCCCGGTTCGGGGTACCGCTCGCCATCGTGACCGACAACGGCACTCAGTTCACAGACAAACACTTCAGAGAATTTGTTGCATCAATAGGAACGAAACAACATTTCGCTTCGGTGGAGCACCCCCAAAATAACGGGCAAGCAGAGGCCGCGAATAGGGTAATCCTAAGAGGCTTGAAACGAAGACTGGACGAGCATAAGAAGCATTGGGTCGAGGAGCTACATAGCGTCATATGGGCATATAGGACCACCCCCCCCCCCCACTCAACAACCGGGGAGTCCCCGTTCCGATTAGAAATGCACGTCCTGTCCAGACGCACAGAATCCCCCATGGACCAAGACACCAACTCCGAGGCTTTGAGGGACGAGCTCGACCTGATCGAGGAAGTTCGATCAGAAGCTGCTCTTCGAGAGACCATTCTCAAACAGAAAATAGCCGCTCAGTACGATTCTAAAGTCATAAGATGAACGTTCGAGGTAGGCAGTCTTGTTCTCAGAAGAAATCACAGGGATCCCCGCGAGGGAAAGTTTACACCCAATTGGGAGGGCCCGTATCGCGTCCGAGCAAAAACCGAAAACAGAGCCTATTATTTAGAAAATTTACACGGGGAAGAGCTTGCTCGGCCATGGAACGCCGAGAAGCTCAAGCAATATTACAGCTAACTCACAAATTCGCCTTGCTCAACGCTTAAGCGAGGAGCAATAGGACCGACTGAAAACTGCGTGCCTAGGTACAAGCACGACAGCCCAAAAATGACGTAATCAATCAGGATCTCCTTTCGAGGGAAGGAGAGACATGCCGCACGGACGGATACTCAAACGAGTCTGACGTCGCCTAAGTACCACGACCAGGCAGAACCCCAGCTCGCGATGAGACGTTCAAGCCACGGAGCTCGGGCCATTACCTTGACCCGGGCACCGACCAGGAGTAAAAACTCCAGAATCTACTTGGTCCCCCAAACCAATGGATCACGAACACACCCCGTATACATTCAATCACATCCAATTAAGTGCAAAAACGCACGACAAACACTTAGCATTTGAAATATAAAGAACAGTCCTCCGACAGACGAGCAATTGAACAATGAATATGACGAAACAAACGACCATTAATAAACATCTAATTGTGAGCACAAAAATGCGACCTCGAAGGGCCGACTTGTTCATAATTAATTACAATGGGGACTACGCCCCAAACTAAGACATAAAATTACAAGGCACGCAGGCCAGAAACTAGTTACCCTCGCCCTTCGGGCAGCCTTCTTCTTGGCGAGCCTCATCCTGGTCCAATTGCGCTTCAGGATGATCGGGCTGAACAATCGACCCCGACTGAGAGTCATCCACTACCAGGTCCGAAGGAACCACAATCTGGCCATCCTCAAATTTGTACAGGTAGCTGATCCGACCAACGTCCAAGGCCAAGTCGGGATGAAGAGCCCTTATCTGATCCACGACATTCTGGAAACTGAGCTCAGTTGATGAGTTCAGATCTTCCATTTCTTGGTCGATCCGGGCAAGAAATTGAGCCCTCGTTACCATACTTTTGGTCTCATCATCCTCTTCCTCCTTCGGGCAGAAAGCATCCTTCAACTTTTTGTGCTTCTCCAAAACCCTTTTCTTGTCGACCTCCAACTTGGCAATGATGTTGCCCCGTTCAGTCAGCTCCTTGGTCGTGGCACTAGCTTCTTCGGTGGCCGCTTTCAGCTTCGCCTAAGCGGCAGCCAGCTGCTCCTTCAGCATACCCATCTCCCTCTCCTGACCAGGACTTCCTTCGGCCGTCAGCCAGGCCATTGTCAAGACCCGCATAACCGCACTTGCGTCCTGAGCCAGAGATAACCGCCGGGTAGGGCGATCCATGCCTTCCAGAAATAAGGAGTCTGCACGGTCCACCTCCATGCTCGTCCCCTCAAAGAAGTTGCGCTTCACGAAGCACGGAGACAACCCATGATTCGGCTTCGGAGGAGCGTTTACCGTCAGGTCCACAGTCGCTGCGGACTTGTGCTTCTTCATCAGGGAGCCAGTTGAGGCGCTCGGAGAACCCTGGACCAAGGGGCCCGACCCAGAGCCACTTGTCTCGGTCAGCTTGGTCTGCACAACCCTCGATCTTTTCTTTTGCTGATGGCGCAAGCGTTCCTGGATTTTGTCGAGTGGGTTCGATAGGGAGCCTGAAAAAGAAAAAAGATTAGATTAATCATGGGCGACAGAATAATATCAAAGATATGACTAATAGAAATAAAACAGATACCAAAGAAGTCGGACACTTCCTGCCCGGTATTGCATGCCAGCAATTCTGTAACATCGATCAAGGGACGCTCCATCGCTTCCCCCCCCCCATCTTGATCGAGCATAACTTTCCCCTCTTCGTCCAGCAGGGGGTCGGAGTGAAAGACGCTATCAACCTTATGAAGGCCTCGAAACTGGTCGCGTCGTCCTCATTCAAAGAGTCCCCCACGTGGACGAACTCACCAACAGACCTCTCGTAATGGGCATAACTCCAAGAAAAGGGGAACAACCAAAGCCTCCTCGGGATCACCTGCCCTTGATCGTCGAGCTTGGGTTCGTCGTTCTCATTGGTGTCTATCCCCAGAAAGCTCATCGCCCTCACAGCCACCGCGCTCGCGGGTTTGATCAGAAAGTAGTCCATCTTGAAAGCTCGGATGGATTCTAAATGGGCCTTGAAAATTTTCGTCCTCTGTTTAAAAGACACGAACCCCTTTCGATCAGTTCCTCGCCCGACTTGACGTTGCAGGGAGAACAGACGGAAGAACAAAGGAAGCGTGGCACCAACACCCAGATGGGCGCACGTCAACTCAAACGCCTTCAAGAACGCATACGAGTTAGAATGCAGTTGGGAAGGAGCAACACACAGATGCCCGAGCACAGCACACACCAGGTCACTGAAGGGAAAAGTTACCCCCAGGACCGAAACTACATACTCGTACATGGAGAATGCCCGACCTCCAAAATCTGAGAAGATGCGGTCATCATCTCCTGGGCACGTTACAACCCAGTCGGCATGGTTGCCAACGATGGGCAGCGGCTCCGCTCGAGGCCTTGAGAACGAGGACACTTTGTCCAACAGGTCCTCCACTACCCATTCTTCGGGAGAGATCCTTGTCTGCTCGGGGCATTGTGGCGAGTCTGTTGATGCTCCCTCTTCTGTAGCGCTCACGTCTGAATATCCCGAGGAACTCCCGGAACCAGAGGGGACTGACGCAAAAGATCCAGAATCTTCCGAAGACGTTTCTTCCGAGGACACGTCCAACGGGTCCATGAGCGAGTTTTCACCTGAAAAGTAGAGGAAAGGCGTTAGTGAATTCGATTGAGAATATCAAATCCACCCTTCCACCGCTCGACAAGTGAAAGGGCGCGCATCAACCCAGGGATAAGGTCACGAGCTGTAGCCCTGGCTGACCATCGCTCAAAGCGATGGCTTACGCCCGACGTCAAACGTTACGGGGTCTAACCTAAATACTTGTCAAAATCCCAAGTCAAGGTCGACCAACACCTATGTCGACAATGAGTTAGGGTTTACAGCCGACCAGCTATGGTGGTAGAAGCTCTAAAGTTTACCAGTTCTAAACCTAAGACTACCGTTAAAACTATTCTAAACCACATACATTTCTATGATATCCAACCTATAACTACTGAAAACAGCGAAAAGGAACCGTACCTTGTGCTTGAGAAGCCATTTGCAGAAGATGAAGAATCCGGAATCGGTGGTCGACGAATAAGAGACGATGGTCGACGGCTGGGAGTGGTGGGGGTTGAACGAGCAGGGCGTCGGAGAAGAAGATGAAACGAAAATTTCAAAATGCAGCCTGGAAACCCTATTTATAGGGGGAAACACGTGCAAGCACGCGTGACCCCTACATGCTAGACCCTAGGCTAGCCGTCATATCATTAATAAGCGTGAATTCCCAAATATTCCAGCTTTTCGTTTCACATTCTCCCGCCGAGCAACGTGCCAACTGCTCGCCCCTCGAAGGTCGGCGACATGAAATTCCTAGCCCAGATACTGCTCGTCCTCGAGCACGAAACCATTACTAAGTCACTGCTCCTCCGCACGAGCAATGACTTGGGGACTCCTGTTCTGGACTGGCCCAATTCCCATAATTGGGCCAAGCAAACCAACTTGGTAGAAGCGCTTGACGTCGAGCAGAATCAAGAATAGTGGTCTCTGTCGACCAAGGGCGTTCCGACCAAGACAAAGTCCTCCAACGGCTAGTTTTGACCATTATCTATTTTTACGGATTCCTCAATTCGCGCCCCACAAAATGGACCAATAATCTTCCACTTAGCCCCTTATATAAACCCTCTCAATTGAGAGGGTTAGGTATTCAATTCTTTGACCTTAATTCTTGTGCTTGCTCACTCTTTGCTCGGTTACTTACTTTAGCATCGAAGTGCCTTGCAGGTACACCCCCTTTCTCTCCTCACCGACCGTCTTTCAACAACTCTCGAAGCCAGCCGTATCGGATCCTGATCTCCAGGTACGATCAATAGCCTTTTCTTTTTTCAATCAAGTGACATCACAACTTAGGTATTGATAAGAGTTCTCTCTCTCACACAACTTAGGTATTGATAAGAGTTCTCTCTCACACACACAATGGGTATGGCGAACAATGGAGCAACATTCTTTCCAAGTTCCACTTCTCAAAGGAAGTACATATGTTAAATGGTGTAATAAAATGAAAGCTCTTCTTAGAGCACATGATGTTTGAGAGGTTGATGAAAAAAGTTATAAGGAATCACAAGATAAGGATTCAAAAAGATGTTTTTAAGGATTCAAAAAAGAGAAATAAAAAAAGATATTTTCTTCATCTACCATGTATTTGATGAAGATGATTTTGAGAAAATATCAAAATCAATGTCCGCTAAGGAGGTGTCGAAGAAGCTCCAAACATCTTGCAGAGATGAAGACAAGTTATATAGGGTGTGTCTCCAAACTCTAAGAGGTGAGTTTGAATCCTTACGTATGAAAGAGTCTGTCTATTTTCGAATATGTTTCAAGTATTATTACTATTTCTAATTTATTAAAAAAGAAATGGTAAAAACTTAGAATATGTGAGAATTATGGAGAAGATATTATGCTCATTAAACTCCATCTTTAAGTATATTGTTGTAAAAATCAAAGAAACAAAATATTTAGATACCATGACAATAGAGAAACTTCAAGGATCACTACTAGCTTATGAGGAGAAACACAATAAGAAGAAAATGATCATAGAAAAAATATTCAAGATGCAACTTAAGGAGAATGAAGAAACTCAAAGAAATGAGAGATGCCAACATATTCAAGGTAGAGGTCAAGGATGAGGTCACGGCCGAGGACATTTTAGACGTGGTAACTATGGACGAGTTTCAAATTTCACAAGTGACGATTATAAGAGAGGAGAAACCTCAACAAGTGGACATGGAAGAGGATACATAAACACAATGAGTCATAAATCTCAAAGTCAATGTTATATCAATGTTATAATTGTTAGAAGTTTTTCCCCTACAGTTTAGAATGCAAATCTTTCAAGAATAGAGTCAAGGAGAAAACCAACTATGAGGAATTAAATAATGAGAAGCTTGAAACATTGTTATAGCGCATGTTAATAATGAAGGAAGCCAAAATAATTCATGGTACCTTGACACTAGTGCAAGCAACCATATGTGTGAAAAAAAGAGCATGTTCATAGAACTTGACAAATTAGACAATGGAAATGTCTCATTTGACGATGATTCCAAGGTTCTAGTGAAGTAAATGGTTATATATATTAATTCTTTCAAAAGATGGAAGACATCAATTTATTTCAAACTTTTACTATGTTCCAAACATGAAGAATAATATTTTGAGTTTGAGATAACTCTTAGAAAAGGGTTATGATATTCATATGAAATATTTAAGTCTCTTCATCAAAGATGGAAAGAATAGTCTAATCACAAAGGTACAATTGTCGAGTAATATGATTTATGGAAGCCCGAATCTTTACAATCCCTTAAAGAAGAGACATTGATGCACTGACACATATCCAAATACCATAAGCATCTGAGATAAGACGCCACATATACTTAGCTAAAAGAACTATGTTGAGAAAATAAAGCTCTCTAACTCCAAAGATACATTTAATATTAGACTTACAAACATCATTTCAACTAACCCAAGAGATTATAGAATCTTCCTTAACACCACCCTCATATAAAACATTTTTGAATCTAAACTATTTTTCTCAAACTTTTACAAGCATTAAAAAACGGGAATAAAGCCCACCCAAGCTAACACAAATATGTTAGAACAAGATTTATTTATTCCCCTAAGCTGATCATTTATATATGTTAATAGGGAAGGTTATGATGGAAGTCCATGCAAAAAACATCATCTGAAAACTAGATTCTATGAAAATTTTCAAAATGCAAGTTTCGGTCAAAAAATCATAATATATTATACATTAGTTAATACCAGTTTCGGTCAAAAATTAAATTAAATCGGGGAATGTTAGAAATGATATGAAACTTTGCACATCATTTATATATTTTACAATGAAAGTTTATGATGGAAGTCTTTGCAAAAAATCATCGGAAAATTAGATTCTATGAAACTTTTCGAAATGCAAGTTTCGGTCAAAAATCATAGTATATTATACACTTTTTACGGTAAAAAAAATAAATTTAATTGAGGGACTATTTGAAATGATACGATACTTTTCAAATCATTTATATATGTTAAGAGGGAAGATTATGATGGAAGTCCAAGCAAAAAAAAATCATCTGAAAACTAGATTCTATGAAACTTTTCGAAATGCAAGTTTCGGTCAAAAAATCATAATATATTATACATTAGTTAATACCATTTTAGGTCAAAAATCAAATTAAATTGGGGACTGTTAGAAATTATATGAAACTTTTCATATCATTTATATATTTTACAAGGGAAGGTTATGATGGAAGTTCATGAAAAAAATCATTGGAAAATTAGATTCTATGAGAGTTTTCGAAATTCAAGTTTCGGTCAAAAATCCTAGTATATTATACACTTTTTACGGTAAAAAAAATCAAATTTAATTGGTGGACTATTTGAAATGATACGATACTTTTCAAATCATTTATATATGTTATGAGGGAAGCTTATGATGGAAGTCCATGCAAAAAAAAATCATCTGAAAACTAGATTCTATGAAATTTTTCGATATGCAAGTTTCGGAAAAAAAATCATAATATATTATACATTAGTTAATACCATTTTCGGTCAAAAATTATATTAAATCGGGGACTGTTAGAAATGATATGAAACTTTGCATATCATTTATATATTTTACAAGGGAAGGTTATTATGGAAGTCCATGCAAAAAATCATCGGAAAATTAGATTCTATGAAACATTTCGAAATGCAAGTTTCGGTCAAAAATCCTATTATATTATACACTTTTTACGTTAAAAAAAATCAAATTTAATTGGGGGACTATTTGAAATGATACGATATTTTTCAAATCATTTATATATGTTAAGAGGGAAGGTTATGATGGAAGTCCATGCAAAAATAATCATCTGAAAACTAGATTCTATGAAATTTTTCGAAATGCAAGTTTCGGTCAAAAAATCATAATATATTATACATTAGTTAATACCATTTTCGGTCAAAAATTATATTAAATCGGGGACTGTTAGAAATGATATGAAACTTTGCAAATCATTTATATATTTTACAAGGGAAGGTTATTATGGAAGTCCATGCAAAAAATCATCGGAAAATTAGATTCTATGAAACTTTTCGAAATGCTAGTTTCGGTCAAAAATCCTAGTATATTATACACTTTTTACGGTAAAAAAAATCAAATTTAATTGGGGGACTATTTGAAATGATACGATACTTTTCAAATCATTTATATATGTTAAGAGGGAAGGTTATGATAGAAGTCCATTCAAAAATAATCATCTGAAAACTAGATTCTATGAAACTTTTCGAAATGCAAGTTTTAGTCAAAAAATCATAATATATTTACATTAGTTTATACCAGTTTCGTTCAAAAATTAAATTAAATTGGGGACAGATCGAAATGATATAAAACTTTGAATATCATTTATATATTTTACGAGGGAAGGTTATGATGGAAGTCCATGAAAAAAATCATCGGAAAATTAGATTCTATGAAACTTTTCGAAATGCAAGTTTCGGTAAAAAATCATAGTATATTATACACTAATTTCGGTCAAAAAATAAAATTTAATTGGGGACTATTTGAAATGATATGATACTTTGCAGATCATTTATATATGTTAAGAGGGAAGGTTATGATGGAAGTCCATGCAAAATGTTCATCTGAAAACTAGATTCTATGAAACTTTTTGAAATATAAGTTTCGGTAAATAATTCATAATATATTTTACACTAGTTTATACTAGTTTCGGTTAAAAATTAAATTAAATCGGGGATTGTACAAAATAATACGAAACTTCACACATCATTTATATATTTTAGTGGGATGATAATGATGGAAGTCAATGCAAAAAATCGTCGGAAAATTAGATTCTATGAAACTTTTTGAAATGCATGTTTCGATCAAAAATCATAGTATATTATACACTAGTTTCGGTCAAAAAAATCAAATTTAATTGGGGACTATTTGAAATGATACGATATTTTTCTGATCATCTATATATGTTAAGAGGGAAGATTATGATGGAAATCCATGCAAAAAATTCATCTGAAAACTAGATTCTATGAAACTTTTCGAAATATAAGTTTCGATAAAAAATTCATAATATATTTTACACTAGTTTATACTAGTTTCGGTTAAAATCAAATTAAATCGGGGACTGTACGAAATGATACGAAACTTCACATATCATTTATAT
Source organism: Lathyrus aphaca (assembly GCA_963966055.1). Taxonomy (NCBI): domain Eukaryota; kingdom Viridiplantae; phylum Streptophyta; class Magnoliopsida; order Fabales; family Fabaceae; genus Lathyrus; species Lathyrus aphaca. Next base: position 543,551,999 of record OZ014522.1, read on the forward strand.
ATTTTACGAGGGATGGTTATAAAGGAAGTCCATGCAAAAAATCATCGGAAAATTAGATTCTATGAAACTTTTCTAAATGCAAGTTTCGGTCAAAAATCATAGTATATTATACACTTTTTACGGTAAAAAAAATCAAATTTAATTGGGGGACTATTTGAAATGATACGATACTTTTCAATTCATTTATATATGTTAAGAGGGAAGGTTATGATGGAAGTCCATGCAAAAAAATCATCTGAAAACCTGATTCTATGAAATATTTCGAAATGCAAGTTTCGGTCAAAAAATCATAAGATATTATACATTAGTTAATACCATTTTTGGTCAAAAATTAAATTAAATCGGGGACTGTACGAAATGATACGAAACTTCACATATCATTTATATATTTTACAAGGGATAGTTATGAAGGAAGTCCATGCAAAAAATCATCGAAAAATTAATTTTATGAAACTTTTCTAAATGCAAGTTTCGATCAAAAATCATAGTATATTATACACTTTTTACAGTAAAAAAATCAAATTTAATTGGGGGACTATTTGAAATGATACGATACTTTTCAAATCATTTATATATGTTAAAAGGGAAGGTTGTGATGGAAGTCCATGCAAAAAAATCATCTGAAAACTAGATTCTATGAAATTTTTCGAAATGCAACTTTCGGTCAAAATATCATAATATATTATACATTAGTTTATACCAGTTTCGGTCAAAAATTAAATTAAATCAGGGACTGTTCGAAATGATATGTAACTTTACATATCATTTATATATTTTATGAGGGAAGCTTATGATGGAAGTCTATGCAAAAAATTCATCTGAAAACTAGATTCTATGAAACTTTTCCAAATATAAGTTTCGATAAAAAATTCATAATATATTTTACACTAGTTTATACTAGTTTCGGTTAAAAATCAAATTAAATCGGGGACTGTACGAAATGATACGAAACTTAACATATCATTTATATATTTTACGTGGGAATGTTATGATGGAAGTCTATGCAAAAAATCATCGGAAAATTAGATTCTATGAAACTTTTCGAAATGCAAGTTTCGATCAAAAATCATAGTATATTATACACTAGTTTCGGTCAAACAAATAAAATTTAATTGGGGACTATTTGAAATGATATGATACTTTTCTGACCATTTATATATGTTAAGAGGGAAGGTTATGATGGAAGTCCATGCAAAAAAAATTATCTGAAAACTAGATTCTATGAAGCTTTTTGAAATGCAAGTTTCGGTCAAAAAATCATAATATATTATACATTAGTTAATACCATTTTAGGTCAAAAATTAAATTAAATTGGGGACTATTAGAAATTATATGAAACTTTTCATATCATTTATATATTTTACAAGGGAAGGTTATGATAGAAGTTCATGCAAAAAATCATCGGAAAATTAGATTCTATGAGAGTTTTCGTAATTAAAGTTTCGGTCAAAAATCCTAGTATATTATACACTTTTTACGGTAAAAAAAATCAAATTTAATTGGGGGACTATTTGAAATGATACGATACTTTTCAAATCATTTATATATGTTAAGAGGGAAGGTTATGATGGAAGTCCATGCAAAAAAAAAATCATCTTAAAACTAGATTCTATGAAATTTTTCGAAATGCAAGTTTCGGTCAAAAAATCATAATATATTATACATTAGTTAATACCATTTTCGGTCAAAAATTATATTAAATCGGGGACTGTTAGAAATGATATGAAACTTTGCATATCATTTATATATTTTACAAGGGAAGGTTATTATGGAAGTCCATGCAAAAAATCATCGGAAAATTAGATTCTATAAAACTTTTTGAAATGGAAGTTTCGGTCAAAAATCCTAGTGTATTATACACTTTTTACGTTAAAAAAAATCAAATTTAATTGGGGGACTATTTGAAATGATACGATACTTTTCAAATCATTAATATATGTTAAGAGGGAAGGTTATGATGGAAGTCCATGCAAAAATAATCATCTGAAAACTAGATTCTATGAAATTTTTCTAAATGCAAGTTTCGGTCAAATAATCATAATATATTATACATTAGTTAATACCATTTTCGGTAAAAAATTATATTAAATCGGGGACTGTTAGAAATGATATGAAACTTTTCATATCATTTATATATTTTACAAGGGAATGTTATTATGGAAGTCCATGCAAAAAATTATCGGAAAATTAGATTCTATGAAACTTTTCGAAATGCAAGTTTCGGTCAAAAATCCTAGTATATTATACACTTTTTAGGTTAAAAAAATCAAATTTAATTGGGGGACTATTTGAAATGATACGATACTTTTCAAATCATTTATATATGTTAAGAGGGAAGGTTATGATGGAAGTCCATGCAAAAATAATCATCTGAAAACTAGATTCTATGAAATTTTTCGAAATCCAAGTTTCGGTCAAAAAATCATAATATATTATACATTAGTTAATACCATTTTCGGTCAAAAATTATATTAAATCGGGGACTGTTAGAAATGATATGTAACTTTGCATATCATTTATATATTTTACAAGGGAAGGTTATTATGAAGTCCATGCAAAAAATCATCGGAAAATTAGATTCTATGAAACTTTTCGAAATGCAAGTTTCGGTCAAAAATCCTAGTATATTATACACTTTTTACGGTAAAAAAAAATCAAATTTAATTGGGGGACTTTTTGAAATGATACGATACTTTTCAAATCATTTATATATGTTAAGAGGGAAGGTTGTGATGGAAGTCCATGCAAAAATAATCATCTGAAAACTAGATTCTATGAATCTTTTCGAAATGCAAGTTTTGGTCAAAAAATCATAATATATTTACATTAGTTTATACCAGTTTCGGTCAAAAATGAAATTAAATCGGGGACTGTTCGAAATGATATGAAACTTTGAATATCATTTATATATTTTACGAGGGAAGGTTATGATGGAAGTCCATGCAAAAAATCATCGGAAAATTAGATTCTATGAAACTTTTCGAAATGCATGTTTCGGTAAAAAATCATAGTATATTATACACTAGTTTCGGTCAAAAAATAAAATTTAATTGGGGACTATTTGAAATGATATGAAACTTTGCAGATCATTTAAATATGTTAAGAGGGAAGGTTATGATGGAAGTCCATGCAAAAAGTTCATCTGAAAACTAGATTCTATGAAACTTTTCGAAATATAAGTTTCGGTAAAAAATTTATAATATATTTTACACTAGTTTATACTAGTTTCGGTTAAAAATTAAATTAAATCGGGGACTGTACAAAATAATATGAAACTTCACACATCATTTATATATTTTACGTGGGATGGTAATGATGGAAGTCCATGCAAAAAATCGTCGGAAAATTAGATTCTATGAAACTTTTCGAAATGCAAGTTTCGATCAAAAATCATAGTATATTATACACTCGTTTCGGTCAAAAAATCAAATTTAATTGGGGACTATTTGAAATGATACGATACTTTTCTGATCATTTATATATGTTAAGAGGGAAGGTTATGATGGAAGTCCATGCAAAAAATTCATCTGAAAACTAGATTCTATGAAACTTTTCGAAATATGAGTTTCGATAAAAAATTCATAATATATTTTACACTAGTTTATACTAGTTTCGGTTAAAATCAAATTAAATCAGGGACTGTACGAAATGATACGAAACTTCACATATCATTTATATATTTTACGAGGGATGGTTATGAAGGAAGTTCATGCAAAAAATCATCGGAAAATTAGATTCTATGAAACTTTTCTAAATGCAAGTTTCGGTCAAAAATCATAGTATATTATACACTTTTTATGGTAAAAAAAAATCAAATTTAATTGGGGGACTATTTGAAATGATACGATACTTTTCAAATCATTTATATATGTTAAGAGGGAAGGTTATGATGGAAGTCCATGCAAAAGAATCATCTGAAAACCTGATTCTATGAAAAATTTCGAAATGCAAGTTTCGGTCAAAAAATCATAATATATTATACATTAGTTAATTCCATTTTCGGTCAAAAATTAAATTAAATCGGGGACTGTACGAAATGATACGAAACTTCACATATCATTTATATATTTTACGAGGGATAGTTATGAAGGAAGTCCATGCAAAAAATCATCGAAAAATTAGATTCTATGAAACTTTTCTAAATGCAAGTTTCGGTCAAAAATCATAGTATATTATACACTTTTTACAGTAAAAAAATCAAATTTAATTGGGGGACTATTTGAAATGATACGATACTTTTCAAATCATTATATATATGTTAAAAGGGAAGGTTATGATGGAAGTCCATGCAAAAAAATCATCTGAAAACTAGATTCTATGAAATTTTTCGAAATGCAACTTTCGGTCAAAAAATCATAATATATTATACATTAGTTTATACCAGTTTCGGTCAAAAATTAAATTAAATCAGGGACTGTTCGAAATGATATGTAACTTTACATATCATTTATATATTTTACGAGGGAAGGTTATGATGGAAGTCTATGCAACAAAATGACCTGAAAACTAGATTCTATGAAAATTTTCGAAATATAAGTTTCGGTAAAAAATTCATAATATATTTTACACTTGTTTATACTAGTTTCGGTTAAAATCAAATTAAATCGGGGACTGTACGAAATGATACGAAACTTCACATATCATTTAAATATTTTACGTGGGAATGTTATGATGGAAGTCTATGCAAAAAATCATCGGAAAATTAGATTCTATGAAACTTTTCGAAATGCAAGTTTCGGTCAAAAATCATAGTATATTATACACTAGTTTCGGTCAAACAAATCAAATTTAATTGGGGAGTATTTGAAATGATACGATACTTTTCTGACCATTTATATATGTTAAGAGGGAAGGTTATGAAGGAAGTCCATGCAAAAAAAATTATCTGAAAACTAGATTCTATGAAGCTTTTTGAAATGCAAGTTTCGGTCAAAAAATCATAATATATTATACACTAGTTTATACTAGTTTCAAACAAAAATCAAATTAAATCGGGGACTGTTAGAAATGATACGAAACTTAACATATCATTTATCTATTTTACGAGTGAGGGTTACGATAGAAGTCCGTGCAAAAAAATCATCGGAAAATTAGATTCTATGAAAATTTCCGAAATGCAAGTTTTGGTCAAAAATCATAGTATATTATTATTCAATAGTTTCATTCATAAATATCAAATTTAATTGGGGACTATTTGAAATGACACGAGACTTTTCAGATTATTTATATATATTAAGAGGGAAGGTTATGATGGAAGTCCATGCAAAAAAATCATCTAAAAACTAGATTCTATGAAACTTTTCGAAATGCAAGTTTAGGTAAAAAAATCATAATAATTTTACATTAGTTTATTCTAGTTTCGGTCAATAATCAAATTAAATCGGGGACTGTCATAAATTATACGAAATTCGCATATCATTTATATATTTTACGAGGGATGGTTACGATGGAAGTCCATGCAAAAAATCATCGGAAAATTAGATTCTATGAAACTTTTCGAAATGTAAGTTTCGGTCAAAAATCATAGTATATTATACACTAGTTACAGTAAAAAAAATTAAATTTAATTGGGGACTATTTGAAATGATATGATACTTTTCAGATCATTTATATATGTTAATAGGGAAGGTTATGATGGAAGTCCATGCAAAAAAATAATCTGAAAACTAGATTCTATGAAAATTTTCAAAATGCAAGTTTCGGTCAAAAAATCATAATATATTATACATTAGTTAATACCAGTTTTGGTCAAAAATTAAATTAAATCGGGGAATGTTAGAAATGATATGAAACTTTGCATATCATTTATATATTTTACAATGGAAGGTTATGATGGAAGTCTTTGCAAAAAATCATTGGAAAATTAGATTCGATGAAACTTTTCGAAATGCAAGTTTCGGTCAAAAATCATAGTATATCATACACTTTTTACGGTAAAAAAATCAAATTTAATTGAGGGACTATTTGAAATGATACGAAACTTTTCAAATCATTTATATATGTTAAGAGGGAAGATTATGATGGAAGTCCATGCAAAAAAAATCATCTGAAAACTAGATTCTATGAAATTTTTCGAAATGTAAGTTTCGGTCAAAATATCATAATATATTATACATTATTTAATACCATTTTCGGTCAAAAATTATATTAAATCGGGGACTGTTAGAAATGATATGAATCTTTGCATATCATTTATATATTTTACAAGGGAAGGTTATTATGGAAGTCCATGCAAAAAATCATCGGAAAATTAGATTTTATGAAACTTTTCGAAATGCAAGTTTCGGTCAAAAATCCTAGTATATTATACACTTTTTACGTTAAAAAAAATCAAATTTGAAATTCTGGGATCAGGTACGTGATGTCGAACGAGATGTTTAAACACTTGAAGACTTGAACAAAACTCAAAGTGCAGGAAAATTAAACAACACAGGAAATTGTTAACCCAGTTCAGTGTATAACCACACTTACATCTGGGGGCTACCAAGCCAGGAAGGAAATCCAATATAAGTAATATTAATTTTAGACTTAAACCACTTAGTTTAATCTTTCACTTAATATCTACCCAAGGCAATTTCTTCCTAAGACACAACTTAGATATGAGTACCAACTCACTCCCCCTCAATCACACAGTGATAAGTTTACAAGTTTAATAAAATTGAAGTCATACTTCAAACAAAACAGCTTGATCTTACTTCACAGTTTCAATCAAGACACAATACACTTTTGCTTAAAAGCTCATAAAGTGATACACATATACAACCTGCTATTAAAACACAAACACCCTATTTAGTCTTCTTAATTTCGTACTCTATTCTGAGAGTTTCTGTTGCTTAAATAGATGCTTGGATTTTGGGCTTTCTGTAGGTTATCCAATCCTGATACGCATGTTGCCATCACCTTGAATTAGGGTTTGTTACTTCCTTGATTCTAGGTGAGTCAGTTCTTCTGTTTATACTGAAATCATATAACCAATCTCCCTACAGATGCGCCTTCTTCTGTTTTATCCATTCATAATTAATTCCAGATAAATTCCCTGAATTTACTCAGTTCTGTTAAGCATTAATTAATTCTGGTAGCAGGTTTGAGATGTCACAACATCTGGTGTGACATCCTGAAAACTGAACTTACTTCATTAACTGATACAATGTCACAACATCTGGTGTGACATCCTGAATTAAGTTCATTTACTTATACTCTGTTTGATAATGTCACAACATCTGATGTGACATCCTGAACTAAGTTCAACACTTCTTGTTGGTCAAAAATTCTGTCAATTCTAAACATCTACAAACTCCCCTTTTGGCTAATTTTTGGCTAACATAATCTTCTGGTTTATCAGAGTGCAGCAGAGTTTCTTTTATCAGAGTACAGCAGTTCTTTTCTGTTGAGTCATGTGTGAGTTTACTCCCCCTCAAACCTATGTGTTCTGACTTGTTTCAACAGAAATTTTTCATTAAAAAAACAACTTAGTTCAGAAACAAACAAAAGGCATTTTTTCATTAATCAGTAAGTTGCAGCAGACATTGTTGTTGTTGTTCAGTTCTCTTCTCCCCCTTGTTAGACATAAATTGGGGCCAAATTTTACATAGACAGAGAGAATTACAAAATTCAAAATACAATGCTGAAGCAGACATTACATATTCCTCACATACATTTTTCACTCAGAATCTTCATATTCAGGGTCTTCCTCTTCTTCAGTTTCCTCATCAGAATCAGCAGCCTTCTGAGCATTCTCTTCCATTTCTAGCCTTTGAATAATCTCCTCAAGCTTCTGCTTCCTGGCATCCAGTTCTTTGCATGTGTTCTTCAGCTCAGCAATCAAAGCAGCTTTGGATATAGGAGACTTTTCCTTTGAAGGTCCAGCAGATGTCCCAGTGGGAGCTTCAACATCAGCTGCATGATGACTTAAGAACAACTTGTAGTGGAAGGCCAGAGGACTTTCTCTTTTGCAGATTGTGTCCTTCTCAGTGAGGATACCTGGATACTGGCTGAGGATTATTCCACACAGCAAGGAAGGGAAGGCAATAGGCAGCTTTGTTGCAGATGTCCCAGCATGCTTCAGTGTTTGATCAAATATGTAAGCCCCAAAGTCCAGCTTTGTTTGGGTGCCCACAACATATATAAATCTGCCCAATCCAGTTGCTATTGAGGAGGTATGGTTGGTAGGGACCCAGTTTACAGTTCCAATCCTATGCAGCATTGCATACTTCCTTGTTAGCAAGCTAACAGAAAGTTTGCCCTTGACTGGCCAAGCTTTGACTTGATTGGCAGTAATGACCTTGCACACCTGGTTTTCAGTCTTCCCCAGCTCATTAGGTCCATCAGATTCTCTCCCTAAGAAGTGGTTGATAACCCTAGGAGAGAATTCCACACATCTCCCTCTTACATACACCTTTCTGAATTCATCTGACTTACCATCAGCACAGTCCTCTTGAAGGTTGACAATAAATTCCTTGACTAGCAGCTCATAGCAAGGTGAAAAGTTTGACACTGTTTTGAATAAGCCAGCAGAAGAAATTAGATTAATTACCTCAGTGCACTCAAGTGCATTGCTACCCAGCTCTCTTTCAAGTGCTACCCTTCTTTGGTAGACAAATTTCCATCTGCTCACACTTGATACATGATGGAAAGAAACATTATCCAGAGGAGCTTCTGGAACAGCAGAGGTAGACCTTGAAGGTGCAGGTTTCTTCTTTGGTTGGGATGTTGGGACATCATCTTCAACATCTGAATCTGGTGGAGTGACAACTTTCCTCTTTTGTGTATTCACCTTGCTCCATTGTTTGGTAGGACCAAAAGCAACTTTAGCTTTGTCCTTCTTTGGTGTAGGCTGCTTCTTCTCAGGAGTTGCATGTCCTGCAGTCTTCTTTTCCTTCCTAGTCCTAAGCCTTTTGGCTATGCTAGGGTCCACAGAGGCAATGATTTCTGTGTCAGAATCATGCTCTATGTCTACAACAGGAGGAGGTTGTGTAGTCTCCTCTTCAGCAGGTGGATCAGCAGAAGCTTGATCATCAGTGGCTTCATCATCATCATCAGTGGGGGCCTTGTGCTGGTCCTCAGATGTTTCAACATCTATTGGGACATCCTGTTGAGCAGGAGTGTCCTCTTCAGCTTGATTACTATGTTCTTCTTGTGGAGCTGGCTTGGTGTTCAGAGGAATAGATATTCCACTCACAACTCTTTGCTCAGACAGAAACCTGTTCACAAGATCCTTAATTGAAGCATCCACATACTCAGAGGCTTTGGGATTGGTGTTTGAAGATGAAGGTTTCCCTTTGACTTTGCTGAATACAGGTTCCTTTGCCCTTCTCACATTAGGAGTTCTAGGCTTTTGAGCAAGAGGAACACTTCCCCCGATTTCGTCTATGGGAGTTGAATCCATAGGTACCACAGAGATGGGGGTTGCATGCACCACATCTTCTTGGTTGAGGATTTCATCAGAGAGATTAGGGTTTTGATGTTGAGACATTTTCGAATGTGGTGGAGGAAGAGGTTAGGATTGATTGAGTTTGATGAGCTCTGAAAATCAGCTATAGCATGCAATTTGTTTTGAGAGAATGATGAGAAGATGAATAGCTGAGAGCAAGCTGGAACTTTTATAAGAGCCGTTACTTGGAGAATTTTAAGGAGTGGAATACACAGAGTTATTGACCAGACTGGTGTTGCTATCTGGTGATCATGCCACACGATGTCATAGGACATGTTGGCACTTCTCCATAACTGCTATATTTCACATAAGCAGATTCCCAATTTACCCCTTAGGTTTTCAAATTGGGTAGCATCCAAAGCTTTAGTAAATATATCAGCCAATTGCAGATCTGTGGCTACATGTTCCAATGAGATCACCTTCTCTTCCACAAGATCTCTGATGAAATGATGCATGATATCAATATGCTTGGTCCTGCTATGTTGGATAGGATTCTTTGATATGTTAATAGCACTTAAGTTGTCACAGTACAATGTCATGACATCTTGTGGGACATTGTATTCAGTGAGCATTTGCTTCATCCAAACCAACTGTGAACAACTGCTACCAGCTACAATATATTCAGCTTCAGCAGTGGATAAGGATACACAATTTTGTTTCTTACTGAACCAAGAAATCAAATTGTTTCCTAGGAAGAAGCATCCTCCTGATGTGTGTTGCACCCCAAAATTTGCCCTCACAATACAAGACTTTGTGTGCTAAGAGGTTCACAAGGTTCACAAGATTCACAAGACACCTTATGAGGTTCACAAGGTTCACAAGACCTCTCATGAGGTTCATGAGGTTCACAAGACCTCTCATGAGGTTCATGAAGTTTACCAGACATCTTGTGAGGTTCACAAGGTTCACAAAGTTCACAATAGGTCAGAAGATTTGACCATTCCCTCAGACAATGCATCCTCCTAAGCAGTGCATCCAAAACTAGGGTTTTGACTTTAATCAGGCTAAATGAATTTCCAAGACTTCAAGTGAGCTTCATAAAATCTTATATGTGTTTAAGAATCCCCATGCAAATTTCAGAACTTTTCTCAAAGGTTTGCTCAGTCAGATGATCAGATAAGTCAAAATCAGTCAAAGTAGTTAAAAAGTCAAACTGAGGTCAACTGTGGTCAAACCAAAGTCAAACTTCATGATTTTTTACCAACATCAAGTATATGAAGTAAAATTCATCATTTGATCAAGGGTTGATCATGATTCATCAAGGATATTTCAGATCATCAAGAATCAGAGGTTTCTAAATTAGGGTTTCCTCAGGAAAAGTCAACTGAACTTTGACCAGCCATAACTTTCACATGCTTCATCACATTTTTCCCATCCAAAGCTCATTTTGAAGGAAATTAAATTCTCTACAACTTTGTGTCTCACAAGACAAGCCCAAAAATGCTTCATTTGGAAGGTATGAGCTAAGACATTATAGGTCCTTTTGAAAGTCAACAAAAAGTCAACAACTTCAAAAGGGCATAACTTGAGAATGATAAATGATATGAACATGAAACCAATGGGGTTGGTTAGAGGACTCTTTAAGATTTCCAAAATGTCCAAGAACACCCTCATAGCATTAAGATTTAAGGATGTGTTCCCTTGCAAAGTTGGGAAATTTTTGGGTGGTTTATGAAGCAAATAGGGCTTTAAAATCAATTTCTTCCAAATGGGCTTGCAATCTTGTGATTCAAACTTCACCATAACACCAAGCACGACCCAACCCATGTAATTTCTGATTTATTTTATTTTATTTTATATTTATTTGAATTTTATTCATTTAAATACATATTAAATCAAAATAAAATCAAAAAATCAATATTTAAGGGTGATTCTTCTTCTATAAAATCATAAAAGACATTTAACATGAATCTACACTATCCAAATTCGTGCTCACTCTTTGAAGCATGAAGAGATTTGATTTTTGGCCAAAATTGGAAAGGGATTTCTTCATCACTAAGGTATCCAAAAAGCCCAAAGAGAGAGCCTATTTTTTGACCTAAATCAATCCACTACATATACACAAAGAGAACACAAGCATAGAGGACGATTCTTGCAGCCTCAAACCATAGTTTCAAAGTTTCAAAATTCATCACAAAATCTCAAATTTGGATTCTTACATAGAGGCCATTCCAAGGAGTTTTGAAGGTGTAAACATGTTTATTGGACATCCTTGAATCGTTCTTGACCATCATCTGCATTCAAAACATCATGAATCACTTAGACCGAATCCAACTTTCCATGTATTTTGATTTTTTCATTCATGATCATTTAACTGTTATTAATGGATTTTGTTTGTTTATTTGTGTTCAATGAAAGCTTGTGATGAATTCTGGGTGGTTTGATTGAAGAAAACATGGTTGAATCGTATGATGCCATTTTAGGGTTCTTGACCTTCAAGTTAGGGTTTTACGTTTAAATGAATATAAACGAATTCTAAAACCGTGGATCAATGCCAATCAACCTCTGGATCATATTTGTACAATTAATTTGATGAAATTTTGCAGTTTTGATGGTGGACAGGATTCGTAGGTTTTGCTACAAGTTTGAATTCGCAGGAAAACTTGTAGTAAAATCCGCAGCAATATTCCCAGGTCTGGAGGAAGAAGAAGATGATCAGTGGCGCCAAAATTTTGATTTAAAATTTAGTTTTAATATTTTATTGATTTTGTTTGAGATTATTACACAACTGCAGTGTTGGCCCAGTGGTGAGGGATGTGTGTGTTATGCTTGAAGGCCTTGGTTCGATCCCTGGGCGCAGCAAAAATTTTCTTATTTTTCATTTAATCTTATGACTTGATATATTATTCATTGTAGTGATTATACAATCAGTTGCGCCCTCCCGGCTGGATGGTAAGTGTGCTTGCGTGTTGTGAGAAGGTCCTGGGTTCGAATCCCTCCCCAGGCCTTTTGTGCTATTTCTTTTTGTTTTGTCATGGTTTTTTCCAGGTTAACAACAAAACCAAATCGAGTGTCCTCCATATCACTGGCACGCGCGCAGCCCAGTGGCTGGTTTGCTGGTCTTGGAGGCTGCATTGTCCAGGGACTGGGTTCAAATCCCAGCCCAGGTAAGTTTTGTTTTCATTTTTTTTGTTTTCTTATTTAATTAGTTTATATTATAGTTAAATGAATTTAAATAATAAAAAAATAGAATGTTTATATTATTGTTTTCTTATTTATAATTCAGAAATCATTTTTTTTTAAATTAAATCTTATTAGAAAAATTATTTATTTTTGTATATTATTAATAGTGTATAATTTTGTATAATTAATAATTAATCCTAATTTATTTTTCTAAACATATAATCCTAATATTTTCTAAAACCCTAAATATTTTTATAAAACCTAATTCTTTCTATGAACCCTAATTGTAAATATTAATGTATTTGTTAATTATAATTTTTAATTTATTTATTTATAAACCTTAATTATGTACATATTTTTATAATTTGCTTATAATTATTCTTTAATATAATTCTTGTATGCAAATAATTTTAGATTATGCTTAAAATAATTAAAACTCTTAATTTAATTTTGTAAATATAATTTATTTTCATAATATGTTTATAATCAACATTATTTTTTATAACATGTATATAATTTAAATTTTTTTAAATTAGAATATAATATGAATTGTTTAGAAAATAATTATCCATTAAAAAATTGCACTTTTAAATTTATTATTATGTTAATTTCTTGATTTTGATTCTTATTAATTTTTATTACTAACCCCATATATATATATATATATATATATATATATATATATATATATATATATATATATATATATATATATATATATATATATATATATATATATATATATATATATATATATATATATATATATATATATATATATATATATATATATATATATATATATATATATATTGTGATTTATTATTATTATTATTACTAACCTCAATTATTTATTATTATTTATTTTTGCCTATTCATTTAATTTGCTTCAATTATTATTATTATGTAATTGCATCCCTTATGTAATATTTTTAGTAGTAATGTTTAATATTTATTTTTAAATGTTATGGTTAGTAAAATAGGGAGTGAAATATGTTTGTATTTAAAAATCAATTTAGCTCATTAAATTCAAAGATAAATATTTAAAATTGTACACTCACACACGTAAGTCGATCTTGGATCGCCGTCTCACTTCTTAGGGGTTTTCCTCTCAAGTTACCTAAACAAAAAGGTCAAGTAGGGTGTATAAAGCAAAGTCCCTTATTTCACATCATCTAGTCCCTTAACAAATAAAAAGATCAAGTCCTTTCGAATGTTGCCTTCGTAATGATCTTGTCCCTTTCGAATAAAGATGATAAGTCCCTTCGAATTGCTTATACACCCCGCAGTTGCCTAAATAACAGATGTCCCTTCATTTGTCCCACACATCCAAGGTAATGACTACCTATTCCTTAATAATAGGGATAGTCTTACCACTTAAAGGATATTCAAGAACAGTAAAGATTTAATCATTAGGGTAGGTTCCTCTCAGATACTTGCTCACTTTCTAAAAACATTTCAAACACTTCATACATTTCAAACAATTTTCAAAACAAAGGTTTTATATATATCCGTACATGGATCATTATAAAACACTTAAGAAAGTTTCTATTCACATACTACACATTTCAAAAACATTTTAAAGTGAGCTAAGTAACTAAGAGCCCATGGATAACCATGGATGTAAAGGGTGCTAACACCTTCCCTTTACATAACCTACCCCCCGGACCCAAAAATCTTTTAAAAGGTCTTTCCTGTTCTTTTATGCCTTTCCTTTGGATAAAATAAAAGTCGGTGGCGACTCTTGCTATCCGCAACATAACTAAAGTCAGTTCTCCCACCGTGTTACAGAACTGGCGACTCTGCTGGGGATTTAATAAAAGAGGGGTACCCTTAGGAATTAGATCACTTTAAAAATTGTTTGCCTTGTTTGCTTTATACTTATCTGCTGGGTGTTCTTATGTGTGAAAGATCCTAACCCGGATCTAGTGTACCTTAGGTAAATGGCAATAGACCAAGGAAACTGTACGGCGTATACCGATATGGTTGATCTGGTGGCCATAGTTAGTGTGACTTCTTGGTTGGTGCTTATGTTCCTTAAGTAAAGTTGAGGATAATATGAGGCTACCATATGTTGTCAATACACTAACTAACTTTTAGAACCCTAGTTATCCCATCTTGGCCTTTAGAAAGTAGTGAGATAGCCGGCTTTGGTGAAGACTGAAGTTGGTTGATACTCGATACTACACTCATTGAGATCTTAAACTTGGAGGGTTTTGGTTGGCAAGTAAGTTGCCTACTGAACAACCACCCTTGTGAAGGATCAATGATATTGAGATCCCTTAGAACCTGGTTACTTTATAGGACAGGATGAACCAACTAACTTCAGGGGAGGGTACTTACCTTTGAACCTTATGCAAGCCTTTAAACCTAGGGCTATTTGTAAACACCCTAAATTTGCCCTCACCCATTCACACCATGGCTTGTGATCTTCTCATATGCATAAACACAATCATACCATCTCATATTACATTTTTGTTTCACTGCATTGGTTCTAAGTCATCTGCATCTAGGGTTTGCGATCTGAGCAATCCAAGAGCTTTTGAGCCACTCCAAAGGCCATCAATCACTTCAAAGGGGTCCATGTGTGTTCTTATACCATATTACATCCTCTCAAAGTCAAGAATGCAAAAGAATCACAAGAACTGGGATTGGTATGGACGCAGAGCCAAGTTTGACTGCACAGTTGACCTAAAATTAGGGTTTTGGTTTCAGAGGCCATAACTCCAAATTTTTTGGTCATTCTTGTTTCCATTGGTCTCTATATGGTATAGGGAGTATGCATATCAATTTTCATGAAGAAATTCCATGGGGAAGTCATCTGATCAAGAGTTGACTTTTCAGACAAGTCAGTGCAAAATCAGGGCATCTGAGGCCCCCAATGACCCAACCAATAGGCATTCTTCATCATTTTGAGTGTATATGATCTTTATTTGACCATGGAAGAAGGTTGAAGTCCACAAAAATCAAGAATTTGAAGTTTTTGCAAAGTTGACTTTTTAGGGCATAGTTGACTTTTCAAGAATATGTCATTTTAGGTCATTTTTCAAGCCTTGATTTTTGATCCAAAAATGCTTCAAATGGAAAAACTTTGGTCATGAAAGTTGTAGAATACATTTTTCCCTTTTCAAAAAGTACAAGAACATGATCTAATTCTTCTTGGATCAAAAGTTATGGTGTGACAAAGTTGCCAAAAATCACTTATTTTCAAGATGTGCACCAAATGAGAAATTTGCAAAATCATGAACCAAGGCTGTTTGTAACTCCTAGTTGACATCAAACCAATGTACAAACATCACCTAAGTCCTAAAAGTCAGAATTGAACCAAGAATTCTCATGCTTCATGGCTTGTGGAATGAGAAAATCACATGTGAACCAAAGTTGAAACAAGTTGCAAAACTCATGATCACACTCCCTACCACTTGCTACATTGGATGCTGAACCTTGCTAGCCTCTCACCACACCATGCTGCGCCAGCCCTAGCCATTGTACCAAGCTAGAACTCAAGCCATACCTCTCTTACAAAAAAGTTGACTTTTGGCAAAAGCAAACATCCCAATCACAGCAGGCCATGTCACATCCTCTGGCCACTTGGAATTGTTTATACTATCCTTTAGCAAGCAAAACATATGAAGAAGCCAAGCTGAAACAGGCCACAACATCACATACACAAAACTCACCCCATTTGCATTTCTCTTAGAATCTCTCTGCCCAGCTCACAAACATTCAAACCAGCTTCACTAATCATCTCACCATACTCCATTAAGCCTAAACCAACAAAGAACCAAGCCTGAATCAAGCAAAAACATTGCTTCTCCATTTTCACTCCAACTTGCAGTTTCATTCGAAACTCACTCCACAGCTCACAAACACTCAAACAAACTCTACAAACCTTCTCCACTCATCATCCTGACCACAAACAACCCTTCACCATTGCCAGAAACTGCCTGCATCACCATTGCCATTTTCAACTGAGCTTGAGCAGAAGCTGTTCAAACTCTTCATCTAGCCAGCATAAACTTCTCCAAGGCATTCAAGCATCATCAAGAGGTCACAAGGAGTGGATTTCACAAGGAGGGGAGGTCAGGAAGTTGCTGGAGTGAAAGCTTCGAATCTCAGGTAGCTCAAGAACTTTTTTTCCAGAAATGGATTTTTAAGTTCTAAACTTGTTCTCCATGCTTCACTGATTGTCCTGGTGCTTTTAGTTTTGAAAATGGTGATGAAATGAGAATTTAATTGCTTTCTGAAACTCTGTTGACCTAAAAAATGTTTTGTTCGATTCATGATTCTGGGGAAAAATAAATGTTGTTTGTGATGGGGTTTTGATTCAGTGGATCATGGGAATCATTTCTGTATGCTTGGTTTTCATTTTTGTTGCGTTTTGAAGTTTTTAGGGATTTTCAGGTGGGGTTCCCACCGGAGAAGACGACCGGAGGTCTTCTCCGGCCACCTGAAAATAATTAGGGCATAATCCCAGTCATTAAGAGAGTTTGAATTTGGCACGTTGGATTGCGTTGACCAGTGGACTTCGCGCGCATGTGAATGGTCCAGATGCAGTCATTAGCCCTAAATCTCAATTAATTAATTCGTAATTGTATTTAACCCAGTTTAAATGAGGACCACTAGATCTGGCGCGTGGTCAATGTCTCCCTCCCCAGATTCAATCTCAGCCATTCTTTCTGTTGACTTCATTTAAAATTCATTTTTATTTCATTTCTTTTCATTTTATTTGCCCAATTTATTTAAAATAGCAAAACTTGTTTAAAAATTATGAAATTTTTTATCCTGAGTTTCATTAATTTTTCAAACACAAAAATATTTTTGTTTTTATTTTTAGCATTAAAAAAAGTATTTTTAAATATTTAAAGGATTATTTTTAATTGATTAATGGAAATTAATTTATTAAAAATACTTTTAGGTATTTAAAAATCACCAAAAAATTCTTGAAATGTTCTAAGACATTTAGAAACATTGTCCAACCTTCAAACCAAATTTCTTTTTTGATATTGATGCATTTTGAGAATTTTTCATTGAATTAAAATTATTTTTGTGCATTAATTTGATCCAAAGTTTAAAAAATCATTTCTGCCTATCCATGAAGAGTTGGACATTAACCCTTTTTGCATTGCATTGTGTTTAGCATGTAGTTTTTGAGATTAAATGGCATTGTTTTGATCTTGCATTTTCAAATTGTTTGACATTTCTTTTGTTTAGGAACCCTAAAACCCTAGCAAACTTGTAAAAACCATAACTTGAATTTGGTTAGGAGTTGAGACCCCTCCTTTGGGCAGTGGTTTAGTATGGGATTAGGGATCCTTTGTGTGGCATTTTCAATTTTTTATCTTAGGGTTTGCTTCTGGTTTTGGTTTGTGTTTGATGTTTGATTCATTAAACCCTAATTTGGGCTTCCATATGCATCCATCTTGCATTCCCTTGCATAACATGACTTGCCATGACATTCCATGCTTCCATGTGATTCATTTGACATCATAAGACATATAGAAAGCATGTTTGATCATTGCATCATGTATTTGCCATGTTGTATGTCATGTGCACTTCATAACTTTTCATGTGTTTTCATGGTTCCTAACTTGCTTCATTTGCATTCATGAACTTGTATGATCATTTCCATGTGCTGCCTCATGTTGGTAGCATCTCATAGCATCATTAGCATCATGTAAATGCTCCTGGTTTTGTTTCTCATCATGTCATCTCATCCTATTTTGCATTGCATTGCATTTCTTTTCTAACCTTTCAGGTGGTAAGTAACTTTGAGAAGTGAATTTGCCTTCACTTCTCATAACTTTTCTTTTCATCTCTCTTGCATCCATTGCTGCATTTTTCTTTGTGTTTGAGATTGAGCTTGCTCATTCCTCTTCTTCTTACTTTCTTTCTTCAAGTGACTTGACTTCTTGAATGAAGCAAGTCACTTTGCTTCTCTTGATCCTTTCATCTGCTTCCTGGTGGTTCCATTGAAGATTTCTCTTGAAAAACCTCACAAACCTTAGGAACAACCAAGCATGACAATGATTAGGGTTTTGATTAGTCCCCCCTCATAGTTTTACCTTTGTGTCTCTTTTGAGTCATCCCTTCTCATCTCATAATCAGGGACTAAACCCTAAAGGCTTTAAGGCTTTGTGATCAAGCTTATGCCTGCATCCTTCTCTTAGGATGGAGTGTATAACTTTAATCCTAAGTGTTAAACCCTTAATGTGTTTAACTCCCTTAATCAATCCATCTAATAATCATCAAGACATCACTTGTAACTTGGGCCTTGCATTAGGGTTCTAATTCTTCCTTAATTGGTTAAGAAGGACTAACCCTAGTGTTAATGGACAAGTCCCCCTCAAGTTGTCTTACAAATCATAAAATTCACTTCATCATCATATCATTAAATAAAATCCACTTAATCAAAGGCTTGTTTTGTCATGAGTTTAATCCCTAATCATGGATTAAGTTGAGGAGCTTTCCTCAGCTTAAACATTCTCATCTATTATCCTTCTATTAGGATGGTGTAATGAGTCTGTTTAATCCTTGATTATGGCTTAACCTCATTACTTAACACTAAATAAAAACAACAAAAACATCTAAATAATCACAAGTAGGTTAATGATCTTAATCCTGCATCAAAGGTGTTTAAGTGTGAGAAGCTGACTTCACACTTAAGGTATTCTCATTACCCCTAATCAGAGGGAAGATGTGATGAGTTTACTAACCCATTGGTTTAGGCTTAAGCTCATTAACTTACGACAAACTTTCAAAAGCAATAAAAGATTGAAAACTCAAAAACAAACAATAATCGTCTCCTTCGGGATTCTTTTCTCATCATCCTCACTCACAAACGAGAACTCGCTTCTTCCGTCTAATGCAAGACAGTTTGCACCTGAGCCAGACAGGTCATACACTTGAGCATAGGCAAGCAAGCAGTTCACAAGTCAATTTATCTTTCAGTCTCTTTGGGTCGAACTACGGTGTTCTGACTTCCTCATTGCACGAGAGGATACGTAGGCATAACTTAACAGTTATCGAACAAAAGTCTCTGTATATTCCCCTCTTTCCAGCATTATTCTTTAAGCCTCATATTCTTGAGCTTTTCATTCTTGTTCTTTCACTGACACTTCACTTATATACTTCACTTTTCTCTTACAATGACACCTGTACATCCTTTTCCAGCCCTTTATACACAAATTGCACCGACACTACCCCTTTAAAACACAAATCTTTTAAGCGTGGATCCCGTCGAGTACGACGGACAATCTGGGTGCTAATACCTTCCCAGGTTGTAATCAACCCCCTTTCTCAGTCTCTCTGGTTCGCAACCGCCTTATCCATATCTTTCTAGGTCTATGCAGCATTGCCTTTCCTCCGGGATAAAAATGCCTAGCTGGCGACTCTATTCATCTCCAGTGAGTTCACGGCTGTGTGTTCTCGTTGTCCCTTTCGCCGACCGTTCGCGCTTGTACCGGGATGCAAATCTTTGGGAGCGACAGCTTGGCGACTCTGCTGGGGATTTTTATACCGCAACCAGGGCTTCTGGTTCTTTTTGTGGGTTCCTCCTAGCGCTTGTTTGATTTGTGTTTACTGGGGTGCTATGTGTTATCTGTGCTTGTATGTTTATTTTTGTTTATTTGCTTTATGTACAGTTGCTTTATTTGCTTTATTTATAGCTTTACATATATCATATTGTCATACTGTGCTGGCTGGGTCTGTTGTTTGCTTTGGTGGGTGGGTGTTCCATTGAGAGTTAAGGTCCTATACCTGGGACCTGAGAGACACCTAGGATAGAGTGAATCATATTCTTTCCCATTCCATCTCGGTCTGGTGCGGGAATATGAAACACGGTTCAGATATGGGTTTCTTCTTGAGAACGCTGTGTTGCGGATTTCCTGCAATGCTAGGGCTATCTGGGAAGCCTGCTAAGTCTGGATGACCTTTAGTTTTGACCTTCAGAAGCTGAGGTGAATTAGAGGAGGAACTTTTATGGTTATTGTAAACACTGTACCTCCGGGTTAGAAGTGTTTACACTTCTCATAACTGATCCAAGTCTGAGGATCCTTGTTTTAGAACACCACCTGTGAGGGGGTTGGGCTGTTTACAGGTTTGCAGGTACCTTGACCTCAGAATACCCTGCTACTTTGGCTTGATTAAGAATACTTCATGTTGGAACAGTTCTTGTGATTCTAAAACCCTGGACATGTGGCTCTTTATTTGAGTCCCCCACCTTGGTTACTGGATTTATAGACCTCCATCTGGATTTCTTACACACATGGACCTATATCAGAGTTTTGATCAGATCCGGCTCAGTCACAGACCCTTGCATTTCATTTGCATACATAATCATTGCATCATATTGACATTTGCTTATTTGTGTTTCAGGGTATCCATTCTCATCTGGTTTTGGTTTTGACCCCATCTTCAGCATTGACCCATCTTCATCAGCATCTGCTTCAGCTGTCACCTGCACCAGCCAATCAGTGGCTCATTCTTCAGTGTTATCATCAACACCTGTCTCTACTCAGTCTCAGCATCATGGCTCCTAAAAAGAGCAATATCACCTACCATTTCTTCCAGCCAGAGCTATCTGACATCAGGAGGATTCAGACCCTGATCACTCCAGATCACATACCATTGTTCAGGGAACATTATGGAGATATACTCGATATGGTTATGGATCTGGACCCTTCACAGAGAAGCCTGATCCACACTTGCATTCAGTTTTATGATCCCCCACTAAGATGTTTCACTTTCCAAGACTTTCAGTTGGGCCCTCTATTAGAAGAATACTCATCATTGGTTGGCTTGCCTATCAGGGGTGGAATCCCTTTCAACCCTGAGATGGTCTTTCCTGGTAATGGAGAAGTAGCAAAGGCTCTGCATTTGGAACCTGTTCTGGTTGAGCAGCATATGACTTCTAAAGCTGGAATCCCTGGCTTCCATCTGGATTTCCTGATCTCTCAAGCTACCCTGAAAGCTTCTTTAGGAGAGTGGAAAGCTGTCTGTGCCTTGCTGGCTTTGAGCATATATGGAATTGTATTGTTTGCAGATGAGCCTCGATTCATTAGCAAGAATGCAATCCATCTTTTCATCCTGCAGAACCCAGTACCCACTTTATTGGGGGATCTCTATTACTCAGTGCATCAGAGGAATGAAAAGCAGAGGGGAAGATTAGTGAGGTGTTGTGCTCCATTGTTCCATACTTGGCTTCTCAGGCATCTACCCAGGACAGATGCATTTTTAAACCCTCATCAGCAGAGAAACTGGGCTAAGAGACTCACTGCTCTAACTTCAGCTGATATCAGATGGTGCACTCAAAGCACCAAGGGCAGGGATATCATCACCAGCTGTGGGCATTTTCCCAATGTGCCCCTAATAGGAGTTAAGGGTAGTATCAATTACAACCCTCTGCTGTTTAGAAGACAACTGGGCTATGCACTGGTCCACACTCCTAAGGCACAGGACTTGGTTGAAACTCTTTATTGCGAGAACAAGATTAATCTGGCTATTGTTAGGCAGGCTGCTTGGGCCTGGGATAATGTTCAAACCAAGGGAGTAACCATTCTGGGGAAGTGCAGCAATGTGGCATCAACACAATACTATGAGTGGTCCCGTGCCAGAGCTCAATTCTCTGGAATGCCCTTTACCATAGAAGATATGCCTGAATCATCTTCAGCACCACCTGCCACTGTCAGTTTGGAGGAGTTTGAGAGTTTGAAAGAAAGAAATGAGAAGTTAACCCAGGCTTTGCAGAAGACCCTCCGGGAGAGGAGTGATGGTATGAGGGAGATTGAGAGGTTAGAGAAGTTGAGAGTGGAGCATCTGGCTAAGATTGAGAAGTCTGGGGATTATATCAAGAAGTCTAAGGCTGGAGAACAAATTCTGAAGAATGCTTGCAAAGAAGCCCAGTTCCAAAGAGCGAGGACAGACTTGTATCTGAAGGAGAGTCAGGCTCGGTGGGTCAGGATCACCGAGGCTCGTACTCTGGAGGACAAGAGAGTTCAAGACAAGATAGAGCAACTGGAAGCTAGTGCAAAAGAGCAGCAAGAAGCCCTGGCAGCAGCCCAGAGGGAGATATCAGAGCTGAAGATCAAAGCAGGGGTGAAGAGGTCAAAGGACCAAAGCCAGCACAAGAAGTTAACAACAGCTGTTACGACCCGGAATCTCCTCATCAGGAATCTTACGGAGCGCCCGGCTGATCCTGTGACCGAAGCACTTCTCAAGGAAGTTCGTGAGGATGAGTTTGGTCTTGGTGTTTGACCCTTTGTTTGTTGTTGTTTTCATTCCATGTATTTTTATTTTCTTGTAATGTATTTTGACCCCCCAGAGGGCTGGTATTTGTAAAACAAACTATGTACCTTTTGATTTTTGTAATATATGTATTAGTTTGTTCCATCCGGGTTTCACTTCAGAAGCAACATCAACAGCATCTTCAAGGGTCTGGAAGGGTCAAAACTGAATGCCAAACCGGATACCTTGAGAACAAATAAGCATAACTACATTGCATGCTAACCCCTTTTTGTTTGTTTTGTAGGTTTTTTGTTTTACTGCCACTAACTCTGTTGTGATGCTCAGGAACTATTGCTAGGCGCCGGGTATTTCCCCTCAATCGTCCGCACCGTTATCCGACCCGTAACAACCTTCCGGGCATTCAAATGGATCAGATGCAGCAGGACCTTACTGAGGTCAGAAATCAAATGGCGAACGAAAGACTAGAAATGAGGAATCAAATGACGCAGTTTATGGAAGTAATGAACAACATGGCTCAAAGCCAGGAAAGATTAAGGGCCATGGTGGAAAGGCAGAATCAAGAAGATCCACATATAGGGACTGCCGGCACCAGCAACAATGAAAGGGTCCAACCTCATGTTAACCCCCCTGTATTTGGCCCCCATCTTCATCCTGAGGTCAACATCCCTGCAAATGTTCAAGGGACTGCCACTGCAGCCAGGGTATTGCAAGAAGACCCCCAAGAGGATCAATTCACAGTAATGGGTGCTGGGGAAGAAGCTTATGATAGAAGGCTGGAGGAGATAGCTGAGAAATTGAGGTCCTTAGAGTCTCAAAACTCTTTGGGTTTTGACGTCATGGACATGGGCTTGGTAGACGGGGTCAGGATTCCCCATAAGTTCAAGCCTCCTTGTTTTGAGAAATACAACGGGACTTCATGCCCCCGGACTCATTTACAATCATTTCTGGGGAGGCTGAAGGCCTATACTATGGATGAGAAGCTCTGGATGTTCTATTTCGAGGATAGCTTAACAGGAGCTTCAAGAGAATGGTACTCTCACTTGACAAGGGCAACCATTAGATGCTGGAAGGACCTGGCAGAGGCCTTCATCAGACAGTATCAGTACAACTTAGACATGGCACCCAACAGGACTCTCCTAATGGGAATGTCACAGTCGTCAAGGGAAAGTTTCCGAGAATATGCCCAGAGATGGAGGCAATTGGCTGCTGTTGTTCAACCACCTATGTCTGAAAGGGAAATGGCAGATATGTTCATGAACACCCTTCAGGGAACATATATTGACAGGCTGGCTGCTTTCTCTTCCACTAGCTTTGCAGATGTTGTCATAGCCGGGGAGAGAATTGAAAGCCTATTGAAGATGGGTAAGATATCTGACAATGGTGCAAGCTCGTCCAGTAATACAAGAAAGCCTTTTGCAGGCCCAAGAAGAACTGGCGAGACCAACGCCATCCACACCAACAGGGGCAGGCCCCAATATGTTCACAGATCAGTGGCAGCAGTCACCATTCCTGCTCCAGCTCATCCTCAACCAGTTTATCAACCTCCGCAACAAAACTATCAACAACAACCTCAGTATCACCAACAGAATCAGTATCCTCCGAGAAATTACAACAGCAGCAACACCAACAACAATAACCAGCAAAGGCCATTCCAACAGAGGCCTTCTCAAGCCAACCGAGTAATCGATCCGATCCCTATGCCATATGCTACATTGCTGCCACAACTCCTGAAACTCAACCTAGTTGAGCTAAGGACGTTGGCACCTCCGGATCCCAACAGTCTACCCAGGAATTATGATTCCAACGCCAGATGTGCTTTTCATTCAAATGCACCTGGCCACAGTACAGAAAAGTGCAGAGCTCTGCACATGAAGGTACAAGACCTGGTAGACTCAAAAGCTCTGAATTTCGCACCACCACCTAATGTCAATAAGAACCCCATGCCAAATCACGGTGGTCCCAGAATTAACGCTATTGAAGAAGACAAGCCGTCTTATTTAATAACCAGTGTGGGTCAGATCAGGACACCGTTGGTAGAAATTAAGGCTCAGCTCCTCGAATGTCAAATGTTCCCGGGGTGTGAGTTGGGTTGTGCTTACTGCAATATTTCAGTCAATGGGTGCGATAACCTGAGGAATGGCATAGACGATCTCATTCAGAGTGGCCAACTTCAAATCACCACATCATTTCCAACCAATCCGGCAATCTCATCAGCAACAAATCTAGAACCTCCTACAACTGCAACAACCATTGTTCCTGACAATTCTTCGGCTTCATCAACAAGTACTTCATCTATTATCTCAACTGATCAGTTATCAACAAATTTTTCTTCTACAACTCCAGCACCATTCCATTTAGAAACTCCTACAACAACAACATCCATCCTTCCACCAATGTCTCCTACAACACCAGCAACAAATCATGAAGATGTCTCAACTGTCACAATATTCTATGATCCTGAGAACAACTCTGCCTACAATTCAGAAGGTGCTGCTCCCATCAGAGCACCAGTCACAATTTATTACGATCCACAGACTGTCACAGTTCCTTCCACAGCTGCAATCAGTCCAGTGACTGTCACGGTGCCTGGACCAGTACCTTATGAAAATAGCAATGCCATCCCCTGGCATTACGGCTCTGACTTGTACTGTGAAGGACAAAGAATCACTTTTGAATCATCGACCCCTGCACCACAAGTAGACAATGTGGGAGGAGGCGGAGGCTTCACTCGAAGCGGACGTCTTTTCGCTCCACAAATTCAGAGACCCACTGCCGAAGCAGAAGCTGCTGCTAAGGCAAAAGGAAAAAGCTTGGTGCAGGATGAGCAAACTGTTAAAGAAGCCTTGAGAACACCCTTCGATCAAGAGGTTGATGAGTTCATGCGAATCATCAAGAAGAGTGATTATAAAATAGTGGATCAGCTTCATCAGACGCCTTCCAAGATCTCCATCCTATCATTGCTTATGTGCTCCGAAGCCCATCGGAATGCACTACTCAAAGTCTTGCACGCAGCTTACGTGCCTGAAGAGATCACTGTCAATCAGCTAGAAGCTGTAGTTGGAAATGTTAATGCTAGTCACGGACTAGGGTTCACCAATACTGATTTGACAACGGAAGGCCGCAACCATAACAAAGCCTTGCACATAACCATGGAATGTAAAGGTGCTGTCCTTTCCCATGTGCTGGTAGACACGGGGTCATCCCTCAATGTCTTACCTAAGAAGGCCCTAGTGAAGTTAGAATATGATGGATTGGCGTTGAGACCCAGCAACCTGGTGGTGAGAGCCTTTGATGGCTCAAAGAGATCGGTTCTGGGAGAAATTGAATTGCCCATAACGATTGGCCCGCAGACCTTCAAAACGACCTTCTACGTGATGGATATACAGCCTGCCTACAGCTGTCTATTGGGTAGGCCATGGATTCACGCCGCTGGCGCCGTGACCTCTACCCTTCACCAGAAGTTGAAATATGAGTGGGAGGGTCAAATCGTTACAATCTGTGGAGAAGAGGATATTTTTGTCAGCCACCTGGCTACCTATAAGTATATTGAGATGGATGGGGAGATCTATGAAACGATGAGTCAGGGGTTTGAGGCCTTGAATGTGAATGAAACATCTGTTGTACCTGGTACTTCAATATCGTCATACCAACAAGCCCGGAAGGTTGTTGAGGAAGGGACTGCCCAAGGCTGGGGCAAACTGCTATCGGTGGAGAAGAAAGAGGACAGATTTGGGTTGGGTTACAGACCAACTCAACAAGATCAAGCAGCGGCTGCAAAAGAGCCCAAATTTGTGAGTGGGGGGATGCTCACCCCTGATGCCATCAACTTTCTGGAAGACGAGCTGGAAGAAGAACGCAACCTGGAAAGCTGGATTCGTCCAAAGATCCCGGGGAGCAGTATCTCAAACTGGTCTTCCCAGGAAATTATAAGAGTTACTCATGCAGAGTAATTATTATTTCCTGTATTTCTATAGCATGCATCAAAGTCTTGCATCTTGCCCAAGATGACAAGACTCATTTTGTAATCGGGGCATCTGTACTTTTTGTGCAAACAAGATTAATCAATGAAATATCAGACATCTTTTTGCAAATGAGTCTTTTTTCTTTTCCACTCACTGTTTTTCCATTTTTCTTTTTGTACAAAAAATAAATGGCAGTGTTTTCAAAATGACAACTTTATTTCACTTTTTCTAAAACAAGATTAAAATCAAATCACTAAAATGAACGAACTGAACCCTTGCAGAGTGTGCCTTCCAGACAGCACCGACAACAGCACGGCTATGACTTCGTATGACTTTGACAATCCAATCAATCAAGCCGATGAAGGGGTTGAAGAAGAGTATGAGCTTCCTGAAGAGCTAGCTAGGTTGTTAAGACAAGAGGAAAAGGTTATTACTCCTCACCAGGAGGAGGTTGAAGTGATCAATCTTGGTACAGATGAAGACGTGAAAGAAGTTAAAATCGGGGCCTGCTTACAAGACTCAGTGAAGAGACAACTGATTGACCTGCTGCAAGAGTATGTGGACGTGTTTGCTTGGTCTTATCAAGATATGCCAGGGTTGGACACCGACATTGTTGTGCACAAGTTGCCTTTGAAAGAAGAATGCCCGCCGGTTAAACAGAAACTACGCCGTACTCGCCCGGACATGGCAATGAAAATTAAGGAGGAGGTACAAAAGCAATGGGACGCCGGTTTCCTTGCTGTGACTAGCTATCCGCCGTGGGTTGCTAATATAGTACCTGTGCCTAAGAAAGACGGCAAAGTAAGGATGTGTGTTGACTACCGGGATCTGAACAGAGCTAGCCCGAAGGATGATTTCCCATTACCTCACATTGATGTATTGGTGGATAACACAGCTCAGTTCTCGGTATTCTCTTTCATGGACGGATTTTCAGGATATAATCAGATCAAGATGTCACCTGAAGACATGGAGAAGACAACTTTCATCACACCCTGGGGCACGTTCTGCTACAAGGTAATGCCATTTGGGCTCAAGAATGCTGGTGCAACATATCAACGGGCTATGGTAACATTATTCCACGATATGATCCATAAGGAAATCGAGTGTTATGTGGATGACATGATTGCCAAGTCCCTTACAGAGGAAGATCACCTGGTGAATCTACTGAAGTTATTCAAGCGTCTGAGGAAGTACCAATTGAAGCTGAACCCCAACAAGTGCACATTCGGGGTGCGATCTGGTAAGCTGCTGGGATTTATTGTAAGTGAGAAAGGGATTGAGGTTGACCCTGATAAAGTCAAAGCTATTCAAGAGATGCCTGCACCGAAGACAGAGAAAGAAGTTCGAGGGTTCTTAGGTCGATTGAACTACATCTCACGGTTCATATCTCACCTTACAGCAACTTGTGAACCCTTGTTCAAACTACTGAGAAAAGAACAGACGGTCAGGTGGAACGAAGACTGCCAAAGGGCTTTTGACAAGATCAAAGAATACTTACAAGAACCTCCAATCCTTATGCCTCCAGTTGAAGGAAGACCTCTGATAATGTACCTGACAGTATTAGAAGAGTCAATGGGGTTTGTGTTGGGCCAGCATGACGAGTCTGGTCGAAAAGAGTATGCAATATACTACCTAAGCAAAAAGTTTACCGACTGTGAACAACGTTATTCACTGCTCGAGAAAATTTGTTGTGCTTTAGCGTGGGCTGCTCGCCGACTGAGACAGTACATGTTGACCCACACTACTTTGTTGATATCAAAAATGGACCCAGTCAAGTACATTTTCGAGAAGCCAGCTCTTACCGGACGGGTTGCAAGATGGCAAATGATCCTTACAGAGTATGACATTCAATACACTTCTCAGAAAGCCATCAAGGGCAGTGTATTGTCTGAATATCTTGCTGAGCAACCCATTGATGATTACCAGCCTATGAGATTTGACTTCCCTGATGAGGACATCATGTTCATAAAAGCAAAAGATCATGAAGAGCCTATTCACACTGAAGGGCCTGGCCCGGAAGAAGAATGGACTATGATGTTTGACGGGGCCGTTAACATGAATGGTCGTGGTGTTGGTGCAGTACTCATTACACCTAAGGGAGTTCACATGCCTTTCTCGGCAAAACTCACTTTCAACTGCACTAACAACGAAGCTGAATACGAAGCTTGCATTATGGGTCTTGAGGAAGCTATTGACCTCAGGATCAAGACATTGACCGTATTCGGAGATTCAGCTTTGGTAATCAATCAAACCAATGGCAAATGGTACACCCACCAGGATCATCTGATACCTTACAGGGATTATACAAGGAGGTTATTGACTTTCTTCACAACAGTCAAGCTTGAGTATATCCCATGGGACGAGAATCAGTTTGCAGATGCTCTTGCTACCATTTCATCCATGATCAAAGTTCAAGTTGCTAACTTTGTACCTCAGATTCCAGTGTCCAGACTTGATAGACCAGCATATGTGTTCGCAGCAGATGTTGTCAAAGACGATAAGCCTTGGTTCCATGACATTAAGTGCTTCTTGGAGGACCAAACATACCCACCTGGGGCATATTCCAATGATAAGAAGATTTTGAGAAGGCTTGCTGGTAGTTTCTTTCTGAACACTGATGGGTCTTTATACAAAAGGAACTTTGATATGATACTCCTCAGATGCGTTGATAAGACAGAAGCAGACTTGTTGATGCATGAAGTGCACGAAGGATCTTTTGGTACCCATGCTGGAGGGCATGCCATGGCTAAAAGGTTGCTAAGATCGGGTTATTACTGGATCACGATGGATGCCGACTGTTGTGCCTACGCCAGAAAATGCCACAAATGCCAGATCTACGCAGATAAGGTGCATGTGCCTCCCAATCCTTTGAACATAATGTCTTCACCATGGCCCTTCGCTATGTGGGGCATTGATATGATTGGCAAGATTGAGCCAACTGCTTCGAACAGCCACAGATTCATCCTGGTTGCCATTGATTATTTCACCAAGTGGGTTGAAGCAGCTTCCTATGCCAATGTTACAAGACAAGTAGTAGCTAGATTCCTGAAGAGAGATATCATCTGTCGATACGGAGTTCCCGAGCGAATCATTACTGATAATGGTTCCAACTTAAACAACAAAATGATGGCAGAACTATGTCGGGACTTCAAGATCCAACACCACAATTCTTCTCCTTACAGGCCAAAGATGAACGGCGCTGTTGAGGCAGCTAATAAGAATATCAAGAAGATTGTGCAGAAGATGGTAATCACCTACAAAGACTGGCATGAGATGCTACCGTTCGCCTTGCATGGGTACCGCACGTCAATCAGAACATCCACTGGGGCAACACCGTATCAGCTTGTGTATGGTATGGAAGCAGTCCTACCAGTTGAAGTTGAATTACCCTCCTTGCGAGTACTGATGGATGTTAAGTTAAACGAAGCAGAATGGGTTAGGGCCCGATACGAACAACTGAGTCTGATCGAAGAGAAAAGATTGGCCGCAATCTGTCATGGGCAGTTGTATCAGAAGAGAATGAAGAGAGCCTTCGATCAGAAAGTCAGGCACCGAGAGTACCAAGTAGGAGATCTTGTGCTGAAAAGAATCCTCCCTCCTCATACAGACCACAGGGGCAAGTGGACTCCGAACTATGAAGGACCATTCGTGGTAAAGAAAGTTTTCTCTGGTGGAGCACTGATGCTCAGCACCATGGATGGTGAAGATTTCCCGTCCCCTGTGAATTCAGACGCAGTTAAAAAATACTTCGCATAAAAATGACCCGCTGGACATAAAAACAGAATGTAAGTCCAGGCAAAAATAGGGCATCCCGGCGAGTCAAAAACAGAATAAAGGACTCGGGCAAAAATAAGGGAAAACAAACAAAAATGTACACCCGCTGAGTTGAAAAGCCGCATTGGACAGCTCAGGCAAAAATGGGTATCCCGATGGATTGAAAACCCGAAAGGGCGATCCATGTAAAATAAGGGAATAAGCGAACAACTGCATTCTGAATTCGTCTGTATCATCTACAACTTGGTAAGCTTCGAAAAGATCAAGCTTCAATCAGAATCAACATTCTCCAAAAAGCAAGATGAGAAGAGCGTCAAAAGTCATACGGGTCATAGTGAAGAGGAAGCTCCTCAAAGCGTCATCAACACTGCCAGCATTTTGTTTCTCAATTTGTAACAATCTCCTCATTTCAGGGGATATGTTTCTTTGACTGTATCTCGCCAATTCAGGGCATATGAATTAATAAAACCAGATTTTCAGTCATGTCTCGTTTTGTACATTTTACTTGCAGAAAATGTCTGATGTCTTAAAAGAAAAAACTGATTGCATAAGAATACAGATGTTTATCTTCAAATAAAAAAGCATGCTTACAGGAAATATGCTTACTCTCAGAAGTGCCTAACTCCTATGACGGAATCCAGTAAGGGATACCTTGGGATTATCTTGTGCGTTTCTCTATCTTTTTCAAGATTGCAGGTATCCAGAACGCAACTTGGGGGCATGTAAGCTTCATCCCAGCAAGCTGGCAAATCAACACTCAATTTTAGCACCCGAAGTGCTCTCTCCCCAGCTGAGTTGCCTCCCATGGCTTCCCCCCAGCTGAATTGCCACTTGTTACTCATCCCCATCAGAATGGCCAGGCATCACAGGAGATGCCCATATCCCTGGCTGAGTCAAGAAGTTACCATAGCAAAACTTCTAGGGAGGTTTTTCAGTGATTCCTCTCTTTCTCGCCAGCCGAGTTGCCATCTCGCCTTCAGCCGAGTACAAAAGTCAGAGAACCACCTCCCCACAGAGCTTTAGCCTCTATCCAGAAGAGCAGCGCATAGAACTCACAACAGAATGAAGAAAGCTTCTACAAACCCCAGCTGGGTCTCTCATTTATAAGGATAGGTCTATCAATGGCCCGATTCCCCAAGCAGATATCATATCATCAGATCTACTAATGATCTCATCCCCAGCTGGGATGTCTACTTCAAACGGATCGATCGAAGATCTTCGCAGCAACGGGACCCGGATCCCGGTTTGATATCTTTGCACAATCATAGCATTCGCATCATATTTACCCATAAAGCGTAGCACTCCGTTTTAAAACGGAGCATTACAGCAAAAATCCAACACATAGCATAATCATGAGCCATGTTTTGAACCAACACTTGTGAATAATGACAGTTCATCAACGTACAGAAAAACCCCCACCAGGGTCCCCAGCAAAAGCAGTTGCCTCACAAATCACAAACACCAGTATATACTCATTTTGACACCCGTCCGTGCCATTTTTCCCCAGTAAAGTCACCTGAACACTCTTTACAAACAAGATCACCCGTATTACGAATACGTCCTGACACCCGTCCGTGTCATATCCCCAGCAGAAAGCCAAAGACATCCTCTTTGCACTCACATATACCTATATACAACTCCTTGACACCCGTCCGTGTCATATCCCCAGCACAGTCATCTACACTTTTATATACTTGTTGATATTATTATACTTTTCTCTCTTGACACTCGTCCGTGTCACTCTCCCCAGCAGATAAACACCCATCTATGTATACTCATACAACTCATACCTATACAGATACTCGTCCGTATCTTGTATATACTTATATATCCCCACAGATTCGACTTTGGTCCTTGTTCTTTGTTAACCCGTTGGTACTCGTCCGTACCATCATCTCAGAGCATGCGTCTAGAGTTTGTTTCTACATGATACTCGTCCGTATCATAGTCTTAAGGATGCTCGTCCGCACCTTTAATCCATACACCGTGTCAAACACTTTTGTTTTCTCGAATTTAGACACTCGCCTGTGTCTACTTTTCCCCAGAAGAGTCCTCTCAGATTCAACACTCGTCCGTGTTCTCTGTTAACTGGTTGATACTCGTCTGTATCATCATCTTTGAACACGCATCAGTATTTGTTTCTACCCGATACTCGTCCGTATCGTAGTCTTAAGGATGCTCGTCCGCATCTTTAATCTATACACAATACCAGACACTTATACCTTTTGTTTCTTGGATATAAACACTCGTCCGTGTTTACCACTCCCCAGTAAATCACCAACAGACAAATTCCTTCTTATCTGACGCTCGTCCTGTGTCATGATAGACCCTGAGAGCAGCCGTACCCTGCTAGGTGGTCGTCCTCCACCTCTTGATGGTCGTCCTCCATCATGCTCATCCGATGGCCGTCCCCATCGTTGATTTTGGCAGCCGTCCCCTGCTAGGTGGTCGTCCTCCACCTTTTGATGATCGTCCTTCATCATTTTATCCAATGGCCGTCCCCATTGTTGATTTTTGGTTATCTAGCATTCGTCCTATGTCATGATAGACCCTGAGAGCAGCCGTCCCCTGCTAGGTGGTCGTCCTCCACCTCTTGATGGTCGTCCTCCATCATGCTCATCTGATGGCCGTCCCCATCGTTGATTTTCGGCAGCCGTACCCTGCCAGGTGGTCGTCCTCCACCTTTGATGGCCGTCCCCATCATATTTCTTTTATTCCCAACAGAGCAGCCGTCCCCTGCTAGGTGATCGTCCTTCACCTTTGATGGCCGTACCCCATCATCTATTTATTTCATTTATTCTTTAACCCGATGGCCGTCCCCGTCGTGGTCCCTTTCCTTTTTAGCCCGATGGCCGTCCCCATCATTGATTGTTTTACTTTGTGAACTTGATGGCTGTCCCCGTCATGTTTCATCAATCCCCAGAGAATTTTACAACTTTACCTTGATGGCCGTCCCCATCATAATTTCTTATTTTTCCCAGCTAGTCGGCCGTCCCCGTCTTGGCTTTACCTGTTATCCCCAGCATGTCGGCCGTCCCCGTCATTGCTTTACTTCACACACCTTTCCCAGCAGGTCGGCCGTCCCCGTCATCGCTCTTTACCCAACAGTCATCCTCTGCTCGACGGTCGTCCTCCGTCGCCCACACCTTACAATATACTTTATTTTCCTTTACAATCTATATCCCTTTTCTTCTTCATTCTGCGAGTGCAAATTTCGGTCTGTCTTTGGTATTCAACCACAAGTTATCTTGTTTGCCTGTTAAGCCTTTGCTTACAACCTGCACAGCTAACTCATGTTTGAATAGGGGCAGCTGTAAACACCCTAAATTTTCCCTCACCCATTCACACCATGGCTTGTGATCTTCTTGAAATTCTGTAATGAGATGTCCTAAGAGATGTTCCAACACTTAATAGGACATTTAACCAAAACTTAAACAGCAGGAAAAATAAACAACACAGAAGTTTGTTAACCCAGTTCAGTGTATAACCACACCTACATCTGGAGGCTACCAAGCCAGGAGGAAATCCACTATTAGTAATATTAATTCTAGACTTAAACCACCCTGTTTAATCTATCACTTAATACTTACCCAATGCAATTTCTACCTAAGACTCACTTAGATAAGAGTACCCTACTCACTCCCCCTCAATCACCCAGTGATCAAGTTTACAAGTTTACAGAAATTGAAGACATCCTTCAAACAATACAGCTTGATCTTACTTCACAGTTTCAATCAAGTCACAAATGCACTTTTGCTTAAAAGCTCATAAAGTGGTACATAAAAACAACCTGCTATTAAAACACTAGACACCCTATTTTGTCTTCTGAAAATCGTACTCAATTCTATGAGTTTCTGTTGTTTAAATAGGTATCTGAATTTTGGGCTTTCTGTAGAATGATCCAGCCCTAATGTGCAGCAACTGTCACCTTGAATTTAGGGTTTGTTACCTCCTATATTCTAGGTGCATTAGGTCTTCTGTTTTAATCTGAATCTTCAATTTAAAACTCCCTACAGATGCGCCTTGTTCTGTTTTTATCCAGCATTAATTAATCCCAGATAGTTCTCCTTAAATATCTCTGATCTGTTAATCAATAATTAATTCTGGTAGCAGGTCTGAGATGTCTCAACATCTGTTGGGACATCCTGAAAAACTGAACTTAATTTATTCACACAATGTCCCAACATCTGATGAGACATCCTGAAATAAATTCACATACTCTGTTTGATAATGTCCCAACATCTGATAGGACATTCTGAACTGAATTTAACATTTCTTGTTTGGTCAAAAATTCTGCCAATTCTTAAACATCTACAAACTCCCCCTTTGGCTAATTTTTGGCTAACATCTTTCCTGGTTTTCAGAGTGCAGCAGAAGATCTTTTTATCAGAGTATATCATTACTTTTCTGTTGATTCTTATTTGAGATTACTCCCCCTCAAACAAATATGAGTCCAGTCTTGTTGCAACAGAAATACACACTGATTCAGTTCAGACAGAAACAAACAGATTTCATTCAAAAATTAAACAGCAGTACAAATTTGTTGTTGTTCTCCCCCTTGGTAGACACAAAATTAAGGGCCAAAGAACTATTATTGCTGTCATTACAAATGCCTCACATACACAGATCACTCAGATTCATTACTCTCAGTAGCTTCCTCCACTTCAGTGTCTTCATCTTTATCAGCTTCACTTGCAGCTTCACTGTCTTCATCAGATGCAGCTGTCTGATCTTCTTCACTTTCCAACCTCTTAATTATTTCCTCCAGCTTCTTCTTTCTAGCTTCAAGCTCTTTGCAGGTGCACTTTAGCTCAGCAATTAATTCTTTCTTGGAGATTGGATTCTTAGCAGAGGAGGGACCAGCAGATGTCCCAGCAGGTGTTTCAACATCTGCAGCATGGTGACTGAGGAATAACTTGTAGTGAAAAGCCAGGGGGCTCTCTCTTTTGCAGACTGTGTCCTTCTCAGTTAAAATCCCAGGATATTGGCTTAATATTATACCACATAGCAATGAAGGAAAAGCTATTGGTATCTTTGTTGCAGAAGAGCTGGAATGCTTCATGGTTTGATCAAAGATGAAAGCTCCATAGTCCATTTTGGTTTGAGTTCCAACAGCATATATAAATCTGGCTAGACCAGTTGAGATTGAGGAAGTGTGGTTAGTAGGCACCCAATTAGATGTACCAATCCTGTTCAGCATGGCATACTTTCTGGTAAGCATGCTTACAGATAGCTTTCCCTTCACAGGCCATGCCTTTACCTGGTCAGCAGTTATCACCTTACAGACTTGATTATCTGTCTTGCCTAGCTCATTTGGTCCATCTGTTTCTCTTCCTAGATACTGATTTATGATTTGGGAAGAAAACTCCACACATCTACCTCTAACATAAACTTTTCTAAACTCAGAGGACTTACTATTTGAGCAATCCTCCTGAAGATTCACAATGAACTCTTTGACAAGAAGTTCATAGCAGGGAGAGAGGTCTGAGACTGTTCTGAATAGTCCTGCAGCAGAGATGAGATCAATCAGTTCTGTGCACTCAAGTGCATTGCTGCTCAGTTCTCTTTCCAGGGCAACCCTTCTTTGGTACACATACTTCCACCTGTTCACACTAGAGACATGGTGAAATGATATGTTGTCCAAGGGAGCTTCTGGTACAGCAGTTGAAGCTCTGGATGTTGCTGGTCTCTTCATGGGAGGAGATGTTGGGACATCTGATTCAACATCTGAATCTGATGGTGTGACAGCCTTTCTTTTCTGAGTTTGAACTTTACTCCATTGTTTTGATGGCCCAAAAGAGGCTTTAGCTTTCCCTTTCTTTGGAGAGGCTTTCTTCTTTTCAGGAATTGCTGCTTCAGCTTGCATCTTACCCTTCCTGGACCTGAGTCTTTTGGCTATGCTGGGTTTGACAGATGCTATGATTTCTGCATCAGAGTCCTGCTCCAGGTTGACCACTGGAGGAGATTGAGCAGTCTCTTCTTCAGCTTGTTGATCAGCAGGGATTAGATCTTCATCTGAGGCTTTGGTCTGATCCTCAGAGACTTTGTCATTATCTTCATTTAAGGCCTTATTCTGATCCTCAGAGTTTTCTTTATCACTTTCACTTGAGGCCTTTTCTTGGACCTCAGTCTGTTCAGCATCAGATGAATTTTCTTTCTCATCTGCAGATGTTCCAACATTTATTGGGACATCTTGTTCTGCAGAAGTGTCCTCTGCATTTTGAGATGGTTCTTCTTGGGGAGCAGGCATGGTTTGCAATGGAACAGAGATCCCACTCACCTTTCTTTGTTCAAACAGAATTTGGGTGACAATCTCCTTGATTGAATCATCCACATAGTTTGAAGATTTTGGTGGCATGTTAGCAGGAGAAGGAATGCCTCCTTTGGCTTTGCTACAAACTTGATCTTTAGCTCTCTTTGGTGTTCTTGCCTTTTTAGTGTGAGAAGCGCTTCCCCTGAGCTCGTCCAATGATGTTGATTTCATTGGTACCACAGAAATTGGAGTGGCATGAACCACGTCTTCCTGGTTGAGAACTTCTTCAGATGTTTTAGGGTTTTGAGACATTGTGAAGGAAGAAGGATGAACAGCTTTAGGGTTTATGATTTCTGAAGATTTGAGAGTTAATGTGATTCGCTTGTGATGATATGATGAGAATCTTGATAGCTTCTTATAAGTAGTTACTAAATAAGTAGCCGTTACAGTCCAAATGATTAAGAATGGAATTCCCAAGGATCTTGTCCAGACTAGCTTTGCCATCTGGAACTTATGCCATGCAATGTCATATGACATGTTGGCACATCTCATTAACTGCTAAATATCACATAAACATATTCCAAGTTTGCCCCTTAAGTTCTCAAATTGTGTAGCATCCAATGCTTTGGTAAAGATATCAGCTAATTGCAGATCTGTAGCAACATGCTCCAATGAAATCACCTTCTCTTCTACAAGATCTCTGATGAAATGATGTCTGATATCAATATGCTTTGTCCTGCTATGTTGAATAGGATTTTTAGATATGTTGATTGCACTTAAGTTATCACAGTACAATGTCATGACATCCTGTGGGACATTGTACTCAGTGAGCATCTGCTTCATCCAAACCAACTGAGAACAACTGCTACCTGCTGCTATGTATTCAGCTTCAGCTGTAGATAAAGATACACAATTCTGTTTCTTACTGAACCAAGAAATCAGATTGTTTCCTAGAAAGAAGCATCCTCCTGAAGTGCTTTTTCTGTCATCAGCACTTCCTGCCCAATCAGCATCACAGAAGCCAGTGAGAATAGGTTTGCAACCATGAAAGTACATTATGCCATAGTCACAAGTACCATTAACATATTTAAGGATTCTCTTGACTTGATTGAGATGACTGACTTTTGGATCAGCTTGATATCTTGCACAAACTC
The DNA here is from genome assembly GCA_963966055.1 of Lathyrus aphaca. NCBI lineage: Eukaryota > Viridiplantae > Streptophyta > Magnoliopsida > Fabales > Fabaceae > Lathyrus > Lathyrus aphaca. The sequence goes on from OZ014522.1 coordinate 543,589,940, forward strand.
CTACTGCAAATGCAATGTCTGGTCTGCTAGCAGTCAAGTATAACAAGCTCCCAATCATGCTTCTATATAAACTATGATCTACATTCTCACCCTTCTCATCTTTAGTCAGCTTTAAATGTGTAGGAGCAGGAGTTCTTTTATTAGAAGCATTTTCCATTCCAAATTTCTTCACTATGTTCTTGGAGTACTTGCTTTGTGAGATGAACATTGAGTCTTCCATTTGCTTAACTTGCAGACCAAGAAAATAGGTTAATTCACCTACTAGACTCATTTCAAATTCAGCTTCCATCTGCTTGACAAAATGTTTGACCATCTTATCAGACATCCCACCAAACACAATGTCATCCACATATATTTGTGCAATCATGACATTACCTTCTTCATTTTTAACAAACAGGGTTTTATCAATCCCACCTTTTCTGTATCCTTGCTTGATAAGAAATGTGGTAAGTCTTTCATACCATGCCCTTGGAGCTTGCTTCAGACCATAAAGTGCTTTCTTGAGTTTGTATACATGATTTGGACAGCTTGGATCAACAAATCCTTTAGGCTGTTCTACATATACCTCCTCATTAAGATAACCATTAAGAAAGGCACTTTTCACATCCATTTGAAATAGCTTGAACTTTAAGATACAAGCAATTCCCAACAGTAGTCTTATTGATTCAAGCCTTGCTACTGGTGCAAAGGTTTCATCAAAGTCTACTCCTTCAATTTGAGTGTATCCTTGAGCCACAAGTCTAGCTTTGTTCTTTGTAACAATTCCTTGTTCATTTGACTTGTTCTTATACACCCATTTTGTACCAATCACATTTATGTCATCAGGTCTAGGTACAAGATTCCACACTTCATTCCTTGTGAATTGACCTAATTCCTCTTGCATAGCACAAATCCAGTATTCATCAGTGAGAGCTTCCTTGACATTTTTAGGTTCTATTTTGGAAACAAAACAAGAACCTGAAATCACTTCTCTTGATCTAGTGCTCACACCTCTGTTGGGATCACCAATTATTAAATCTTTGGGATGATCCTTCTGTATTCTGATGGAGGGAGGTTTGCTTGAATCTTCTGACCTTGTATCATTTTGAGTGAAGTTATATTGATCATTCTTTTCTTCAGCTTCAACCTTGATATCAGCAGATGTTCCAACATCTTCTGGGACATCTGTAGGAGCATCATCAATTATCACATTTATGGACTCCATGATAACATTTGTTCTGTAGTTAAATACTCTATATGCTCTGCTGTTTATAGAGTATCCAAGGAAAATTCCTTCATCACTTTTAGGATCCATTTTTCTCCTTTGCTCCCTATCTGCCAGAATATAGCATTTACTTCCAAATACATGAAAATACTTAACAGTGGGTTTTCTGCCCTTCCAGACTTCATATATTGTGGACAAAGTTCCTTTTCTCAAGGTAACTCTGTTATGGATATAGCAGGCAGTGTTCATGGCTTCAGCCCAGAAATACAGAGGTAGCTTTTTAGCATGTATCATAGCTCTTGCAGATTCTTGAATAGTTCTATTTTTTCTCTCAACAATCCCATTCTGTTGAGGAGTGATAGGAGAAGAGTATTCATGATTGATTCCTTCTGAAGAGCAGAAATCTAAGAATTTTTGATTCTCAAATTCCTTTCCATGATCACTTCTAATTCTGATCACACAGCTGGATTTTTCCCTTTGTAATCTTTGACATAATTCCTTGAATACATCAAAGACATCTGACTTTTCTTTAATGAAATTTATCCATGTATATCTTGAAAAGTCATCAACCACCACATATGCATACCTCTTACCACCAAGGCTTTCAACTTGCATAGGTCCCATGAGATCCATATGTAACAATTCCAAAACTTTGGAAGTTGTCAGATGTTGGAGCTTTGGATGGGACATCTTGGTTTGTTTGCCTATTTGACATTCACCACAGATTTTGCCATCATCAATCTTCAATTTAGGGATACCTCTTACAGCATCCATAGATATGATCTTCTTTATGCCTCTGAAATGAAGATGACCTAGCCTTTGGTGCCATAGTTTTACTTCTTCTTCTCTAGCTAGAGAACAAGTTGAAGTGGGGCTGAAGTCTAGTGGCTCCCACATGTAACAGTTGTCTTTAGACCTTGCACCTTTCATGATAACTTTTTGCTCTTTGTTAGTCACTATGCATTCAGTTTTTGTAAAGTTTACACTGTATCCTTGATCACATAGTTGACTTATGCTGATCAGGTTAGCAGTTAAACCTTTAACAAGCAGCACATCATCTAGTCTTGGAACATCTTGACAATCCAAGGTTCCAACTCCCTTGATCTCTCCTTTAGCTCCATCTCCAAAGGTAACATACCTGGATGAATGTGACTTTAAGTTTACTAGCAAATTCTTCAATCCAGTCATGTGTCTTGAGCATCCACTGTCAAAGTACCAGTCTTCTTTAGCTGATACTTTCAATGATGTATGTGCTATGTATGCAGTACTTTTCTTTGACCAGATGAGTTGAGATTTCTTTTGATGCCTCTGCTCTGAGTGTTGTTCAGCTGATCTCCAAGCTTGATTGTTGATCTTGTTCTTGTGTATGTGGCTTTGATCAGTCTGAATGTCAGCTTTTGGTCTCCAAACTGTCTTGATTACTTCTGTCTTTTGCTTAGGAGGTTGCTGATTTCTATGCAGCACTTTCTTGGTACCTTCTACTTTCTGCTTGGAAGGTTGCTGACACATCTGATTTGGATATCCATGTAGCTTATAACAGTGAGGTTTGATATGCCCAAATCTTCCACAGTGATGACATCTCCATCTTTGATATTTTTTCTTCATTTTGTTCTTTCCAGAATGTTGAGACATCTGTTGGAACATTATGTTTGTCTTTGTGTTCTGATGTTGGAGCATCTGTTGAGACATCTTGTTTGACTGTATAGTTTTTGAAGTAGTTTTGCTAGAGCTTGCTTCATCTCTGTTATATCCCAGTCCACTTTTGTCCCCTGAATGTTTATTATTGCAGAGAATAGCATCCAGTGTATTTGAGCTGCTGTTCATCATTCTAACAGATTTGGACATATGTTCCAGCTTAGAATTGAGAAGAGTTACTTCACTTTTTAAGGTATCAATGATTACTTGATCACTTGCTTTTTCTTCTTCTAGTACTTCATTCTGCTTCTTTAGCTTTATGACCTCACTGCATACTTCAGTACTTCTCTTGTACAGATCCTTGAAGGCTTGCTCAAGATCTGCATAAGTAAGCTCTTCACAGCTGGAATCACTGTCATATTCACACAGTCCAGCTAAAGCAGCAATGTGCTTAGCTGATTCTTCTTCTGAATCTCCTGAGTCTTCATCAGACCAGGTCACAGAGAGTCCTTTCTTTTGCCTCTTTAAGTAGGTAGGACATTCAAACTTGATATGTCCAAATCCTTCACATTCATGGCATTTGACTCCTTTATCTTGACTGGTCTTTTCAGCATACTTTACTCTTTTGTTAGCATCATAAGGTCTTCTGTTCTCAGAGTTTGTGTTTCTTCCACTAGGTTTGGATTTTCCTTCCATTCCTCTGAGAATCTGTTTGAATTGTCTTCCAATCAATGCAAGGTTTTCTGATAAGCTTTTATCATTTGCTGGTTCATCATCTTCTTCTTCATCTGTATTTGAAACCAAGGCAATGCTTTTGTTCTTTTTAGCATGTGTGTCATTCATTCCCATCTCAAAAGTTTGAAGGGAACCAATGAGTTCTTCAGCTTTCATGGAGCATATGTCTTGTGCCTCTTCTATTGCTGTGACTTTCATGTCAAATCTTTTTGGCAAAGATCTGAGAATCTTCCTTACAAGCTTTTCATCAGTCATCTTTTCTCCCAAGGCTCCAGAAGTATTGGCTATATCCAAGATGTTCATGTAGAACTCATGAATTGATTCATCTTCCTTCATTCTCAAGTTTTCAAACTTGGTGGTGAGAAGTTGAAGTCTTGACATTTTTACTTTTGATGTTCCTTCATGAGTTGTCTTGAGGGTATCCCACACATCTTTGGCCAGCTCACAATGATGCACCAGTCTGAAAATATTTCTATCAATGCCATTGAATAAAGCATTTAGGGCTTTTGAGTTGCCTAGTTCTGAATCTTCTTCCTCTTTACTCCATTCTTCTTCAGGTTTCAGAACTTTTGATCCATCTTTGGTGTCTTGGACAGGATGTTTCCATCCAACATTTACTGCTTTCCATGCCCTGTTGTCAAGAGATTTTAAGAATGCAATCATTCTTGGCTTCCAGTAGTCATAATTAGATCCATCCAGAATAGGTGGTCTATTTACTGACCCTATATCTCTGTCCATGTTACAGAATTTGTTTTCCCTAGATCTCACCCAGTATAAACAGGCAGGGTGCCTGCTCTGATGCCAATTGAAATTCTGTAATGAGATGTCCTAAGAGATGTTCCAACACTTAATAGGACATTTAACCAAAACTTAAACAGCAGGAAAAATAAACAACACAGAAGTTTGTTAACCCAGTTCAGTGTATAACCACACCTACATCTGGAGGCTACCAAGCCAGGAGGAAATCCACTATTAGTAATATTAATTCTAGACTTAAACCACCCTGTTTAATCTATCACTTAATACTTACCCAATGCAATTTCTACCTAAGACTCACTTAGATAAGAGTACCCTACTCACTCCCCCTCAATCACCCAGTGATCAAGTTTACAAGTTTACAGAAATTGAAGACATCCTTCAAACAATACAGCTTGATCTTACTTCACAGTTTCAATCAAGTCACAAATGCACTTTTGCTTAAAAGCTCATAAAGTGGTACATAAAAACAACCTGCTATTAAAACACTAGACACCCTATTTTGTCTTCTGAAAATCGTACTCAATTCTATGAGTTTCTGTTGTTTAAATAGGTATCTGAATTTTGGGCTTTCTGTAGAATGATCCAGCCCTAATGTGCAGCAACTGTCACCTTGAATTTAGGGTTTGTTACCTCCTATATTCTAGGTGCATTAGGTCTTCTGTTTTAATCTGAATCTTCAATTTAAAACTCCCTACAGATGCGCCTTGTTCTGTTTTTATCCAGCATTAATTAATCCCAGATAGTTCTCCTTAAATATCTCTGATCTGTTAATCAATAATTAATTCTGGTAGCAGGTCTGAGATGTCTCAACATCTGTTGGGACATCCTGAAAAACTGAACTTAATTTATTCACACAATGTCCCAACATCTGATGAGACATCCTGAAATAAATTCACATACTCTGTTTGATAATGTCCCAACATCTGATAGGACATTCTGAACTGAATTTAACATTTCTTGTTTGGTCAAAAATTCTGCCAATTCTTAAACATCTACACTTCTCATATGCATAAACACAATCATACCATCTCATATTACATTTTTGTTTCACTGCATTGGTTCTAAGTCATCTGCATCTAGGGTTTGCGATCTGAGCAATCCAAGAGCTTTTGAGCCACTCCAAAGGCCATCAATCACTTCAAAGGGGTCCATGTGTGTTCTTATACCATATTACATCCTCTCAAAGTCAAGAATGCAAAAGAATCACAAGAACTGGGATTGGTATGGACGCAGAGCCAAGTTTGACTGCACAGTTGACCTAAAATTAGGGTTTTGGTTTCAGAGGCCATAACTCCAAATTTTTTGGTCATTCTTGTTTCCATTGGTCTCTATATGGTATAGGGAGTATGCATATCAATTTTCATGAAGAAATTCCATGGGGAAGTCATCTGATCAAGAGTTGACTTTTCAGACAAGTCAGTGCAAAATCAGGGCATCTGAGGCCCCCAATGACCCAACCAATAGGCATTCTTCATCATTTTGAGTGTATATGATCTTTATTTGACCATGTAAGAAGGTTGAAGTCCACAAAAATCAAGAATTTGAAGTTTTTGCAAAGTTGACTTTTTAGGGCATAGTTGACTTTTCAAGAATATGTCATTTTAGGTCATTTTTCAAGCCTTGATTTTTGATCCAAAAATGCTTCAAATGGAAAAACTTTGGTCATGAAAGTTGTAGAATACATTTTTCCCTTTTCAAAAAGTACAAGAACATGATCTAATTCTTCTTGGATCAAAAGTTATGGTGTGACAAAGTTGCCAAAAATCACTTATTTTCAAGATGTGCACCAAATGAGAAATTTGCAAAATCATGAACCAAGGCTGTTTGTAACTCCTATTGACATCAAACCAATGTACAAACATCACCTAAGTCCTAAAAGTCAGAATTGAACCAAGAATTCTCATGCTTCATGGCTTGTGGAATGAGAAAATCACATGTGAACCAAAGTTGAAACAAGTTGCAAAACTCATGATCACACTCCCTACCACTTGCTACATTGGATGCTGAACCTTGCTAGCCTCTCACCACACCATGCTGCGCCAGCCCTAGCCATTGTACCAAGCTAGAACTCAAGCCATACCTCTCTTACAAAAAAGTTGACTTTTGGCAAAAGCAAACATCCCAATCACAGCAGGCCATGTCACATCCTCTGGCCACTTGGAATTGTTTATACTATCCTTTAGCAAGCAAAACATATGAAGAAGCCAAGCTGAAACAGGCCACAACATCACATACACAAAACTCACCCCATTTGCATTTCTCTTCGAATCTCTCTGCCCAGCTCACAAACATTCAAACCAGCTTCACTAATCATCTCACCATACTCCATTAAGCCTAAACCAACAAAGAACCAAGCCTGAATCAAGCAAAAACATTGCTTCTCCATTTTCACTCCAACTTGCAGTTTCATTCGAAACTCACTCCACAGCTCACAAACACTCAAACAAACTCTACAAACCTTCTCCACTCATCATCCTGACCACAAACAACCCTTCACCATTGCCAGAAACTGCCTGCATCACCATTGCCATTTTCAACTGAGCTTGAGCAGAAGCTGTTCAAACTCTTCATCTAGCCAGCATAAACTTCTCCAAGGCATTCAAGCATCATCAAGAGGTCACAAGGAGTGGATTTCACAAGGAGGGGAGGTCAGGAAGTTGCTGGAGTGAAAGCTTCGAATCTCAGGTAGCTCAAGAACTTTTTTTCCAGAAATGGATTTTTAAGTTCTAAACTTGTTCTCCATGCTTCACTGATTGTCCTGGTGCTTTTAGTTTTGAAAATGGTGATGAAATGAGAATTTAATTGCTTTCTGAAACTCTGTTGACCTAAAAAATGTTTTGTTCGATTCATGATTCTGGGGAAAAATAAATGTTGTTTGTGATGGGGTTTTGATTCAGTGGATCATGGGAATCATTTCTGTATGCTTGGTTTTCATTTTTGTTGCGTTTTGAAGTTTTTAGGGATTTTCAGGTGGGGTTCCCACCGGAGAAGACGACCGGAGGTCTTCTCCGGCCACCTGAAAATAATTAGGGCATAATCCCAGTCATTAAGAGAGTTTGAATTTGGCACGTTGGATTGCGTTGACCAGTGGACTTCGCGCGCATGTGAATGGTCCAGATGCAGTCATTAGCCCTAAATCTCAATTAATTAATTCGTAATTGTATTTAACCCAGTTTAAATGAGGACCACTAGATCTGGCGCGTGGTCAATGTCTCCCTCCCCAGATTCAATCTCAGCCATTCTTTCTGTTGACTTCATTTAAAATTCATTTTTATTTCATTTCTTTTCATTTTATTTGCCCAATTTATTTAAAATAGCAAAACTTGTTTAAAAATTATGAAATTTTTTATCCTGAGTTTCATTAATTTTTCAAACACAAAAATATTTTTGTTTTTATTTTTAGCATTAAAAAAAGTATTTTTAAATATTTAAAGGATTATTTTTAATTGATTAATGGAAATTAATTTATTAAAAATACTTTTAGGTATTTAAAAATCACCAAAAAATTCTTGAAATGTTCTAAGACATTTAGAAACATTGTCCAACCTTCAAACCAAATTTCTTTTTTGATCTTGATGCATTTTGAGAATTTTTCATTGAATTAAAATTATTTTTGTGCATTAATTTGATCCAAAGTTTAAAAGATCATTTCTGCCTATCCATGAAGAGTTGGACATTAACCCTTTTTGCATTGCATTGTGTTTAGCATGTAGTTTTTGAGATTAAATGGCATTGTTTTGATCTTGCATTTTCAAATTGTTTGACATTTCTTTTGTTTAGGAACCCTAAAACCCTAGCAAACTTGTAAAAACCATAACTTGAATTTGGTTAGGAGTTGAGACCCCTCCTTTGGGAAGTGGTTTAGTATGGGATTAGGGATCCTTTGTGTGGCATTTTCAATTTTTTATCTTAGGGTTTGCTTCTGGTTTTGGTTTGTGTTTGATGTTTGATTCATTAAACCCTAATTTGGGCTTCCATATGCATCCATCTTGCATTCCCTTGCATAACATGACTTGCCATGACATTCCATGCTTCCATGTGATTCATTTGACATCATAAGACATATAGAAAGCATGTTTGATCATTGCATCATGTATTTTCCATGTTGTATGTCATGTGCACTTCATAACTTTTCATGTGTTTTCATGGTTCCTAACTTGCTTCATTTGCATTCATGAACTTGTATGATCATTTCCATGTGCTGCCTCATGTTGGTAGCATCTCATAGCATCATTAGCATCATGTAAATTCTCCTGGTTTTGTTTCTCATCATGTCATCTCATCCTATTTTGCATTGCATTGCATTTCTTTTCTAACCTTTCAGGTGGTAAGTAACTTTGAGAAGTGAATTTGCCTTCACTTCTCATAACTTTTCTTTTCATCTCTCTTGCATCCATTGCTGCATTTTTCTTTGTGTTTGAGATTGAGCTTGCTCATTCCTCTTCTTCTTACTTTCTTTCTTCAAGTGACTTGACTTCTTGAATGAAGCAAGTCACTTTGCTTCTCTTGATCCTTTCATCTGCTTCCTGGTGGTTCCATTGAAGATTTCTCTTGAAAAACCTCACAAACCTTAGGAACAACCAAGCATGACAATGATTAGGGTTTTGATTAGTCCCCCCTCATAGTTTTACCTTTGTGTCTCTTTTGAGTCATCCCTTCTCATCTCATAATCAGGGACTAAACCCTAAAGGCTTTAAGGCTTTGTGATCAAGCTTATGCCTGCATCCTTCTCTTAGGATGGAGTGTATAACTTTAATCCTAAGTGTTAAACCCTTAATTTGTTTAACTCCCTTAATCAATCCATCTAATAATCATCAAGACATCACTTGTAACTTGGGCCTTGCATTAGGGTTCTAATTCTTCCTTAATTGGTTAAGAAGGACTAACCCTAGTGTTAATGGACAAGTCCCCCTCAAGTTGTCTTACAAATCATAAAATTCACTTCATCATCATATCATTAAATAAAATCCACTTAATCAAAGGCTTGTTTTGTCATGAGTTTAATCCCTAATCATGGATTAAGTTGAGGAGCTTTCCTCAGCTTAAACATTCTCATCTATTATCCTTCTATTAGGATGGTGTAATGAGTCTGTTTAATCCTTGATTATGGCTTAACCTCATTACTTAACACTAAATAAAAACAACAAAAACATCTAAATAATCACAAGTAGGTTAATGATCTTAATCCTGCATCAAAGGTGTTTAAGTGTGAGAAGCTGACTTCACACTTAAGGTATTCTCATTACCCCTAATCAGAGGGAAGATGTGATGAGTTTACTAACCCATTGGTTTAGGCTTAAGCTCATTAACTTACGACAAACTTTCAAAAGCAATAAAAGATTGAAAACTCAAAAACAAACAATAATCGTCTCCTTCGGGATTCTTTTCTCATCATCCTCACTCACAAACGAGAACTCGCTTCTTCCGTCTAATGCAAGACAGTTTTCACCTGAGCCAGACAGGTCATACACTTGAGCATAGGCAAGAAAGCAGTTCACAAGTCAATTTATCTTTCAGTCTCTTTGGGTCGAACTACGGTGTTCTGACTTCCTCATTGCACGAGAGGATACGTAGGCATAACTTAACAGTTATCGAACAAAAGTCTCTGTATATTCCCCTCTTTCCAGCATTATTCTTTAAGCCTCATATTCTTGAGCTTTTCATTCTTGTTCTTTCACTGACACTTCACTTATATACTTCACTTTTCTCTTACACTGACACCTGTACATCCTTTTCCAGCCCTTTATACACAAATTGCACCGACACTACCCCTTTAAAACACAAATCTTTTAAGCGTGGATCCCGTTGAGTACGACGGACAATCTGGGTGCTAATACCTTCCCAGGTTGTAATCAACCCCCTTTCTCAGTCTCTCTGGTTCGCAACCGCCTTATCCATATCTTTCTAGGTCTATGCAGCATTGCCTTTCCTCCGGGATAAAAATGCCTAGCTGGCGACTCTATTCATCTCCAGTGAGTTCACGGCTGTGTGTTCTCGTTGTCCCTTTCGCCGACCGTTCGCGCTTGTACCGGGATGCAAATCTTTGGGAGCGACACTATTGTGTGACTTGTTTGTGTGTGCCACATGTTTGTGATTGAACATAACATCATGACATCATCATGCATCATAAGCATAGCATTTTCACTAACCATTTCAAGGACCAAAGGATTTATCTTTGTTCTTTGTTGCAGGTCATGGCTTCTGCTCGTAGAAACACTATCAGGATCAACTTTGTAGGGATACCTGCTAAGCTTAAAGAGTTGGTTTCTCAAGTGACTGAACACTCCCAGTTCATCAAGAGACATGGTCACCTACTGGATCTAGTCACTTCACGATTCAATGAAGACATGATGAGTGTTATGTTTCAGTTCTTTGACCCTAAGCACCATTGCTTCACATTCCCCGACTATCAGCTGGTTCCTACAATGGAAGAGTTCTCTAAACTTCTGGGTATACATGTTCATGATCAAAGACCCTTCACATGCTTGGAGAAGGAGCCTAAACCTGAGATCATTGCTGCAGCTCTACATCTGAAGAAGTCAGACATTGTTCTAGAAACGAGAAGCGGAGTTAAGGGTATTCTTGCCAAGGTGTTGATAGAGAAGGCTCAAGTGTTCTTGAAGGCTATGAGCTATGATGCTTTTGAGGAGATCTTAGCCTTGTTGATTTATGGCTTAGTGTTGTTCCCCAATCCTGATCAGTTCATAGATGTTCACGCCATCAACATATTTCTGAGTCACAATCCAGTGCCTACATTGCTTGGAGACATTCTGCATTCTCTTCATACCCGTACTACAAAGGCACGAGGAACTCTGATGTGCTGCATACCTTTGCTCTCTAGGTGGTTTATTTCTCACCTTCCTCGCTCAGTAATGAAGAATGAACAAGGGTTCAGATGGTCTAAAAGGATCATGTCACTCTCTCATTTAGATATCCATTGGTGCTCCAGATCTATGGAGAACGTTACTATCATTGACCGTTGTGGGGAATTTCCTAATGTACCACTTCTAGGCATAAGAGGAGGCATTACTTACAACCCTTCTTTAGCTTTACGACAGTTTGGTTACGCTCAGAGTGATGGTCCACATGACATGTTGATTCAGGGTATTGTGTTTGGCTACGACAACGATCTGCAAGGTTACCGTCAAAGGTTCATACGAGCATGGGGAAAAGTGAACAAGGTTGACAGCAAGACTCTGGAGCCTAAGTACATTATTCCTATGGAAGCTTATCTCAGATGGGTGCGATCTCGTGCTCAGACTCTCATGATGCCATATCCTGCTATCCTGCCAGTTACCATGGAACCTGTTGCTGAAGGAGATACCTCTTATACCATCCTTCACCCAGACATGCCTACTGACATGGAAGATTTACAGAGGTCCTGGATCTAGTTGAAGGAGCAAAGGGATACTTTCGAGGCTCATTACAAAGCAAGTCAAGAAAGAATCCTGGAGCTAACAAAGCAACTTCACGAGGAGCGGAATCTCAACTCATACCTCAACACAAAGAGGAAACGTCCATGGGAGACTTAAAACCCCATCTCTTGTATTTATTTCATTTCATTTTCTGTAAACCCAAGAGGCAAAACAAATTTATTACTAATAAAAGTTTACCTTCTTGTTTGTCTAAGAAAATTTAAATCCTGCGGTCCTTGAAAACATTGCATATGCATTCACATATCATATCATTGCATCACAGGTTTATTGTGCACAGGTTTCTTATCTTCTCGCTGTTTATTTCAGCAATGGCTCTTGAACAAACAGTTAAGGATCTTCAGGCACAAAATGCACAGTTCCAAGAGCTGATCCTGAACTTGTCCAAAGGGCAGGATGAATTGAAGACACTGCTGGCCAAGAAGACTAAGAAGACTAGAAGGTCAGGTGGCCTGATCAACATGGGAAGAAGGTTCAGAGGTCCTGTCAAGACCAAAGAACAGGTTGAAGATTATGAGTCTGAAGAGTTTGATAAAGAGGGAGGCAGTCTCCATAATACAATGGGGGACTCTGATTCTGTAGCTAACTACTATCATGAGCCTAATGAGGACAAGTTCAAGATGCTGGTGGATAGAATGGATGCTATGGAATTACAAAAGTCTTCTGGGCTGGATTTTGAAGACCTGAGTTTGATATCTGGGGTGGTCATACCCATTGGTTTCAAGGTTCCTACTTTCGTAGTTTATGATGGTGTCTCTTGTCCCAAGCTGCATCTGAGGTCTTATGTCCGGAGAATCCAACCCCATACTACTGATAAGAAGTTTTGGATCCATTTCTTCCAAGAGAGCTTATCTGGAACTCAATTGGAATGGTACTATCAGTTGGAAAGTGTCAACATCCGTGATTGGAATGATCTTGCTGAAGCCTTCTATAAGCAATATCAATACAATGCTGATTTAGCCCATACTCGCATGAAACTTCAGAGCATGTCTATGGGTGCTAAAGAGAGTTTCAAGGAGTATGCTTAGAAGTGGAGAGACTTGGCTGGAAGAGTGCAACCACCTCTAACTGACAGGGAGTTAGTTGATATGTTCATGTGTACGTTGAATGGTGTAGATGTTTAAGAATTGGCAGAATTTTTGACCAAACAAGAAATGTTAAATTCAGTTCAGAATGTCCTATCAGATGTTAGGACATTAGCAAACAGAGTATGTGAACTTATTTGAGGATGTCTCATCAGATGTTGGGACATTGTGTAAATGACTAAGTTCAGTTTTGTCAGGATGTCCCAACAGATGTTGAGACATCTCAGACCTGCTACCAGAATTAATTATTGATTAACAGATCAGAGATATTTAAGGAGAACTATCTGGAATTAATTAATGCTGGATAAAAACAGAACAAGGCGCATCTGTAGGGAGTTTTAAATTGAAGATTCAGATTAAAACAGAAGACCTAATGCACCTAGAATATAGGAGGTAACAAACCCTAAATTCAAGGTGACAGTTGCTGCACATTAGGGCTGGATCATTCTACAGAAAGCCCAAAATTCAGATACCTATTTAATCAACAGAAACTCATAGAATTGAGTACGAATTTCAGAAGACCAAATAGGGTGTCTAGTGTTTTAAATAGCAGGTTGTTTTTATGTACCACTTTATGAGCTTTTAAGCAAAAGTGCATTTGTGACTTGATTGAAACTGTGAAGTAAGATCAAGCTGTATTGTTTGAAGGATGTCTTCAATTTCTGTAAACTTGTAAACTTGATCACTGGGTGATTGAGGGGGAGTGAGTAGGGTACTCTTATCTAAGTGAGTCTTAGGTAGAAATTGCATTGGGTAAGTATTAAGTGATAGATTAAACAGGGTGGTTTAAGTCTAGAATTAATATTACTAATAGTGGATTTCCTCCTGGCTTGGTAGCCTCCAGATGTAGGTGTGGTTATACACTGAACTGGGTTAACAAACTTCTGTGTTGTTTACTTTTCTTGCTGTTTAAGTTTTGGTTAAATTTGTCAAATGTCCTATTAAGTGTTGGGACATCTCTTAGGACATCTCATACCTGATCACAGAATTTCAATTGGCATCAGAGCAGGCACCCTGCCTGTTTATACTGGGTGAGATCTAGGGAAAACAAATTCTGTAACATGGACAGAGATATAGGGTCAGTAAATAGACCACCTATACTGGATGGTTCTAATTATGACTACTGGAAGCCAAGAATGATTGCATTCTTAAAGTCACTTGACAACAGGGCATGGAGAGCAGTAAATGTTGGATGGAAACATCCTGTTCAAGACACCAAAGATGGATCAATAGTTCTGAAACCTGAAGAAGAATGGAGTAAAGAGGAAGAAGATTCAGAACTAGGCAACTCAAAAGCCCTAAATGCTTTATTCAATGGCATTGATAGAAATATTTTCAGACTAGTGCATCATTGTGAGCTGGCCAAAGATGTGTGGGATACCCTCAAGACAACTCATGAAGGAACATCAAAAGTAAAAATGTCAAGACTTCAACTTCTCACCACCAAGTTTGAGAACTTAAGAATGAAGGAAGATGAATCAATTCATGAGTTCTACTTGAACATCTTGGATATAGCCAATACTTCTGGAGCCTTGGGAGAAAAGATGACTGATGAAAAGCTTGTAAGGAAGATTCTCAGATCTTTGCCAAAAAGATTTGACATGAAAGTCACAGCAATAGAAGAAGCACAAGACATATGCTCCATGAAAGCTGAAGAACTAATTGGTTCCCTTCAAACTTTTGAAATGGGAATGAATGACACACATGCTAAAAAGAACAAAAGCATAGCCTTGGTGTCAAATACAGATGAAGAAGAAGATGATGAATCAGCAAATGACAAAAGCTTATCAGAAAACCTTGCCTTGCTTGGAAGACAATTCAAACAGATTCTCAGAGGAATGGAAGGCCAATTCAAATCCAGTGGAAGAAACACAAACTCTGAGAACAGGAGACCATATGATGCTAACAGAAAGTCAAAGTTTGCTGAAAAGACCAGTCAAGATAAAGGAGTCAAATGCCATGAATGTGAAGGATATGGACACATCAAGTTTGAATGTCCTACCTACTTAAAGAGGCAAAAGAAAGGACTCTCTGTGACCTGGTCTGATGAAGACTCAGGAGAGTCAGAAGAAGAATCAGCTAAGCATATTACTGCTCTAGCTGGACTGTGTGAATATGATAGTGATTCCAGTTGTGGAGAACTTACTTATGAAGAGCTTGAGCAAGCATTCAAAGATCTATACAAAAGAAGCTCTGAAATATGCAGTGATGTTATAAAGCTAAAGAAGCAGAATAAGACTTTAGAAGATGACAAAGCAAATGATCAGAAGATCATTGAAACCTTAAAAAGTGAAGTAAGCCTTCTCAACTCTAAATTGGAACATATGTCCAAATCTGTTAGAATGTTGAACAGCAGCTCAAACACACTGGATGTTATTCTCAGCAATAATAAACATTCAGGGGACAAAAGTGGACTGGGATATGACAGAGATGAAGCAAGCTCTAGCAGAACTACTTCAAAAACTACACAGTCAAACAAGATGTCCCAACAGATGCTCCAACATCAGAACACAAAGACAAACATAATGTTCCAACAGATGTCTCAACATTCTGGAAAGAACAAAATGAAGAAAAAATATCAAAGATGGAGATGTCATCACTGTGGAAGATTTGGGCATATCAAACCTCACTGTTATAAGCTACATGGATATCCAAATCAGATGTGTCAGCAACCTTCCAAGCAGAAAGTAGTAGATACCAAGAAAGTGCTGCATAAAAGTCAGCAATATCCTAAGCAAAAGACAGAAGTAATCAAGAAAGTTTGGAGACCAAAAGCTGACATTCAGACTGATCAAAGCCACATACACAAGAACAAGATCAACAATCAAGCTTGGAGATCAGCTGAACAACACTCAGAGCAAAGGCATCAAAAGAAATCTCAACTCATCTGGTCAAAGAAAAGTACTGCATACATAGCACATACATCATTGAAAGTATCAGCTAAAGAAGACTGGTACTTTGACAGTGGATGCTCAAGACACATGACTGGATTGAAGAATTTGCTAGTAAACTTAAAGCCACATTCATCCAGGTATGTTACCTTTGGAGATGGAGCTAAAGGAGAGATCAAGGGAGTTGGAACCTTGGATTGTCAAGATGTTCCAAGACTAGATGATGTGCTGCTTGTTAAAGGTTTAACTGCTAACCTGATCAGTATAAGTCAGTTATGTGATCAAGGGTACAGTGTAAACTTTACCAAATCTGAATGTATAGTGACTAACAAAGAACAAGAGGTTGTCATGAAAGGAGCCAGATCTAAAGACAACTGTTACATGTGGGAATTCCAAAATCTCAGTCTCACTTCAACCTGTTCTCTAGCTAAAGAAGAAGAAGTGAAACTGTGGCATCAAAGACTAGGTCATCTTCATTTCAGAGGCATAAAGAAGATCATATCTATGGATGCTGTAAGAGGTATTCCTAAACTGAAGATTGATGATGGCAAAATATGTGGTGAATGTCAAATAGGCAAGCAAACCAAGATGTCCCATCCAAAGCTTCAACATCTGACAACTTCCAAAGTTTTGGAACTTCTACATATGGATCTTATGGGACCTATGCAGGTTGAAAGTCTTGGTGGTAAGAGGTATGCCTATGTTGTGATTGATGATTTTTCAAGATATACATGGATAAACTTCATCAAAGAAAAGTCAGATGTATTTGATGTATTCAAAGAATTATGTCAAAGATTGCAAAGGGAAAAATCCAGCTGTGTGATCAGAATAAGAAGTGATCATGGAAAAGAATTTGAGAATCAAAAGTTCTTAGATTTCTGCTCTTCAGAAGGAATCAATCATGAGTATTCTTCACCTATCACTCCTCAACAGAATGGGATTGTTGAAAGGAAGAATAGAACCATTCAAGAATCAGCAAGAGCTATGATACATGCTAAAAAGCTACCTCTGTATTTCTGGGCTGAAGCCATGAACACTGCCTGCTATATCCATAACAGAGTTACCTTGAGAAAAGGAACTTTGTCCACAATATATGAAGTCTGGAAGGGCAGAAAACCCACTGTTAAGTATTTTCATGTATTTGGAAGTAAATGCTATATTCTGGCAGATAGGGAGCAAAGGAGAAAAATGGATCCTAAAAGTGATGAAGGAATTTTCCTTGGATACTCTATAAACAGCAGAGCATATAGAGTATTTAACTACAGAACAAATGTTATCATGGAGTCCATAAATGTGATAATTGATGATGCTCCTACAGATGTCCCAGAAGATGTTGGAACATCTGCTGATATCAAGGTTGAAGCTGAAGAAAAGAATGATCAATATAACTTCACTCAAAATGATACAAGGTCAGAAGATTCAAGCAAACCTCCCTCCATCAGAATACAGAAGGATCATCCCAAAGATTTAATAATTGGTGATCCCAACAGAGGTGTGAGCACTAGATCAAGAGAAGTGATTTCAGGTTCTTGTTTTGTTTCCAAAATAGAACCTAAAAATGTCAAGGAAGCTCTCACTGATGAATACTGGATTTGTGCTATGCAAGAGGAATTAGGTCAATTCACGAGGAATGAAGTGTGGAATCTTGTACCTAGACCTGATGACATAAATGTGATTGGTACAAAATGGGTGTATAAGAACAAGTCAAATGAACAAGGAATTGTTACAAAGAACAAAGCTAGACTTGTGGCTCAAGGATACACTCAAATTGAAGGAGTAGACTTTGATGAAACCTTTGCACCAGTAGCAAGGCTTGAATCAATAAGACTACTGTTGGGAATTGCTTGTATCTTAAAGTTCAAGCTATTTCAAATGGATGTGAAAAGTGCCTTTCTTAATGGTTATCTTAATGAGGAGGTATATGTAGAACAGCCTAAAGGATTTGTTGATCCAAGCTGTCCAAATCATGTATACAAACTCAAGAAAGCACTTTATGGTCTGAAGCAAGCTCCAAGGGCATGGTATGAAAGACTTACCACATTTCTTATCAAGCAAGGATACAGAAAAGGTGGGATTGATAAAACCCTGTTTGTTAAAGATGAAGAAGGTAATGTCATGATTGCACAAATATATGTTGATGACATTGTGTTTGGTGGGATGTCTGATAAGATGGTCAAACATTTTGTCAAGCAGATGGAAGCTGAATTTGAAATGAGTCTAGTAGGTGAATTAACCTATTTTCTTGGTCTGCAAGTTAAGCAAATGGAAGACTCAATGTTCATCTCACAAAGCAAGTACTCCAAGAACATAGTGAAGAAATTTGGAATGGAAAATGCTTCTCATAAAAGAACTCCTGCTCCTACACATTTAAAGCTGACTAAAGATGAGAAGGGTGAGAATGTAGATCATAGTTTATATAGAAGCATGATTGGAAGCTTGTTATACTTGACTGCTAGCAGACCAGACATTGCATTTGCAGTAGGAGTTTGTGCAAGATATCAAGCTGATCCAAAAGTCAGTCATCTCAATCAAGTCAAGAGAATCCTTAAATATGTTAATGGTACTTGTGACTATGGCATAATGTACTTTCATGGTTGCAAACCTATTCTCACTGGCTTCTGTGATGCTGATTGGGCAGGAAGTGCTGATGACAGAAAAAGCACTTCAGGAGGATGCTTCTTTCTAGGAAACAATCTGATTTCTTGGTTCAGTAAGAAACAGAATTGTGTATCTTTATCTACAGCTGAAGCTGAATACATAGCAGCAGGTAGCAGTTGTTCTCAGTTGGTTTGGATGAAGCAGATGCTCACTGAGTACAATGTCCCACAGGATGTCATGACATTGTACTGTGATAACTTAAGTGCAATCAACATATCTAAAAATCCTATTCAACATAGCAGGACAAAGCATATTGATATCAGACATCATTTCATCAGAGATCTTATAGAAGAGAAGGTGATTTCATTGGAGCATGTTGCTACAGATCTGCAATTAGCTGATATCTTTACCAAAGCATTGGATGCTACACAATTTGAGAACTTAAGGGGCAAACTTGGAATATGTTTATGTGATATTTAGCAGTTAATGAGATGTGCCAACATGTCATATGACATTGCATGGCATAAGTTCCAGATGGCAAAGCTAGTCTGGACAAGATCCTTGGGAATTCCATTCTTAATCATTTGGACTGTAACGGCTACTTATTTAGTAACTACTTATAAGAAGCTATCAAGATTCTCATCATATCATCACAAGCGAATCACATTAACTCTCAAATCTTCAGAAATCATAAACCCTAAAGCTGTTCATCCTTCTTCCTTTACAATGTCTCAAAACCCTAAAACAGCTGAGGAAATTCTCAACAAGGAAGACGTGGTTCATGCCACTCCAATCTCTGTTGTGCCAATGCCTTCAACACCATTGGACGAGCTCAGGGGAAGCGCCTCTCACACTAAAAAGGCAAGAACACCAAAGAGATGTAAAGATCAAATCAGAAGCAAAGCTAAAGGCATTCCCTCTCCTGCCAACATGTCTACAAGGTACTCCAAATATGTTGATGATTCCATCAAGGAGATTGTTAACCAAGTCTTTTCTGAACAAAGAGTGGTGAAAGGTATCTCTGTTCCTTTGAACACCATTCCTGCACCTCAAGAAGAACCAGCTCAAGCTACAAAGGACACTGCTGCAGAACAAGATGTCCCAACAGATGTTGGAACATCTGAAGACAAGAAAAAGAACTCATCTGATGTTGAACAAACTGAGGATAAAACCTCAAGTGAAAGTGATAAAGAAGTTTCTGTGGAACAGGCTAAAGAATCAAATGAAGATCAAATTTCTGCTGATCAACAAGCTGATGAGGAGTCTGCTCAATCTCCTCCAGTAGTCAATCTGGAGCAGGACTCTGATGCAGAAATCATAGCATTTGTCAAACCCAGCATAGCCAAAAGGCTAAGGTCCAGGAAAGGAAAGATGCAAGATGAACCTGTCATTCCTGAGAAGAAGAAGGCTAGTCCAAAGAAAGGCAAGGCTAAAGCCACTTTTGTTCCAGCAAAACCATGGAGCAAGGTTCATACTCAGAAGAGAAAAGCTGCAACACCATCAGATTCAGATGTTGGATCAGATGTCCCAACATCTCCTCCCAAGAAGAAACCAGCACCAGCTAGAGCTTCAACTGTTGTTCCAGAAGCTCCCTTGGACAATATATCCTTCCATCATGTCTCCAGTGTCAACAGATGGAAATATGTGTACCAAAGAAGGGTTGCTTTGGAAAGAGAACTAAGCAGCAATGCACTTGAGTGCACAGAACTCATTGACCTAATCTCTGATGCAGGACTATTCAAGACAGTCTCAGAGTTCTCTCCCTGTTATGAACTTCTTGTCAAAGAGTTCATTGTGAATCTTCAGGAGGATTGCTCAAATGGTAAGTCTTCTGAGTTTAGAAAAGTTTTTGTTAGAGGTAAATGTGTACAGTTTTCTCCTCAAATCATCAATGAGTATCTAGGAAGAGAAACAGATGGACCCAATGAGCTAGGGAAAACAGATAATCAAATCTGTAAGGTGATCACTGCAAACCAGGTCAAAGCTTGGCCTGTGAAGGGAAAGCTCTCTGTGAGCATGCTTACTAGAAAGTATGCCATGCTTAACAGGATTGGAACTGCAAACTGGGTGCCTACCAATCACACTTCATCAATCTCAACTGGTCTGGCCAGATTCATCTATGCTGTGGGGACTCAAACCAAGCTGGACTTTGGAGCTTTTATCTTTGATCAAACCATGAAGCATGCCAGCTCCTCTGCAACCAAGCTACCAATAGCCTTTCCATCATTGCTGTGTGGTATTGTACTCAATCAATATCCTGGGATTTTAACTGACAAGGATACTGCCTGCAAGAGAGAGAGCCCCCTGGCTTTTCACTACAAGTTATTCCTCAGTCATCATGCTGCAGATGTTGAAACACCTGCTGGGACATCTGCTGGTCCCTCCTCTGCTAAGAATCCAATCTCCAAGAAAGAATTAATTGCTGAGCTAAAGTGCACCTGCAAAGAGCTTGAAGCTAGAAAGAAGAAGCTGGAGGAAATAATTAAGAGGTTGGAAAGTGAAGAAGATCAGAATGCTGCATCTGGTGAAGACAGTGAAGCTGAAAGTGAAGCTGATAAAGATGAAGACACTGAAGTGGAGGAAGCTACTGAGAATGATGAATCTGAGTGATCTTTGTATGTGAGGCATTTGTAATGACAGCAATGATTAGTAATTCTGAATAATAGTTCTTTGGCCCCTAATTTTGTGCCTACCAAGGGGGAGAACAACATCAAATGTAATTGCTGTTTAAATGAATGAAAGATCTGTTTGTTTCTGTCTGAACTGAATCAGTGTGTATTTCTGTTGCAACAAGACTGGACACATATTTGTTTGAGGGGGAGTAATCTCAAATAAGAATCAACAGAAAAGTTATGATATACTCTGATAAAAAGAACTTCTGCTGCACTCTGAAAACCAGAAAAGATGTTAGCCAAAAATTAGCCAAAGGGGGAGTTTGTAGATGTTTAAGAATTGGCAGAATTTTTGACCAAACAAGAAATGTTAAATTCAGTTCAGAATGTCCTATCAGATGTTAGGACATTAGCAAACAGAGTATGTGAACTTATTTGAGGATGTCTCATCAGATGTTGGGACATTGTGTAAATGACTAAGTTCAGTTTTGTCAGGATGTCCCAACAGATGTTGAGACATCTCAGACCTGCTACCAGAATTAATTATTGATTAACAGATCAGAGATATTTAAGGAGAACTATCTGGAATTAATTAATGCTGGATAAAAACAGAACAAGGCGCATCTGTAGGGAGTTTTAAATTGAAGATTCAGATTAAAACAGAAGACCTAATGCACCTAGAATATAGGAGGTAACAAACCCTAAATTCAAGGTGACAGTTGCTGCACATTAGGGCTGGATCATTCTACAGAAAGCCCAAAATTCAGATACCTATTTAATCAACAGAAACTCATAGAATTGAGTACGAATTTCAGAAGACCAAATAGGGTGTCTAGTGTTTTAAATAGCAGGTTGTTTTTATGTACCACTTTATGAGCTTTTAAGCAAAAGTGCATTTGTGACTTGATTGAAACTGTGAAGTAAGATCAAGCTGTATTGTTTGAAGGATGTCTTCAATTTCTGTAAACTTGTAAACTTGATCACTGGGTGATTGAGGGGGAGTGAGTAGGGTACTCTTATCTAAGTGAGTCTTAGGTAGAAATTGCATTGGGTAAGTATTAAGTGATAGATTAAACAGGGTGGTTTAAGTCTAGAATTAATATTACTAATAGTGGATTTCCTCCTGGCTTGGTAGCCTCCAGATGTAGGTGTGGTTATACACTGAACTGGGTTAACAAACTTCTGTGTTGTTTACTTTTCTTGCTGTTTAAGTTTTGGTTAAATTTGTCAAATGTCCTATTAAGTGTTGGGACATCTCTTAGGACATCTCATACCTGATCACAGAATTTCAAATGGTCCGTTTTACAGTCATCTCATTGGAAGCTCATCATCTGGCTTCACTGAGTTGATAATGACATGAGAGCGCGTAGAAAGTGGTATAAGGAGTGGCAAGATTCAAGTGGGTGTTTCTTCAATAGGTGCTGCAAAGAAGCCTCCCAATGGGAAGAAAGAGTCAAATGCTGTTAGAAGGCATCAGTCTGTGAGTGCAGTTCATATCTCCAATCCAACTGCTGCAACAACAAAGCCACCCCAGGGAAATCAACAGAGGGCTAGAAGGCAGTTCACTAAGATCAACATGTCAATGGCCCAAGCCTTACAACATCTATTGAAGGCTGAACTTATCACTCTGAAAGATCCTCCTCAGAATCCTAATGTTACCTCTCCCAGGTACAATCCTAATGCACGATGTGCATATCATTCGAATTGTCAGGGACATGATACCAATAGTTGCTGGGTATTGAAAAACAAAATTCAAGATATGATTGATGCTGGAGAAATTGAGTTTGACCCTCCGGGTACTCCAAATGTGATTACTGCTCCCATGCCCAATCATGAGAAGACTGTCAATGCCATTGATGAAGATTCACATATTTCCTCAGTTGCAGATTTGACTACACCATTGTCTGTTATTAAGAAGAAGTTGGTGCAAGTTGGGTTCTTTCCAGGTTGTCGTGAAGATTGTGTCTATTATGCCTATAAGCCGGATAGTTGCTGGAGGCTGAAGGACGGAATTCAACGCCTCATGAATAATTACACCATAGTGTTTGAGAGGACACCACCTTCTGTGGAAAGTATGGTTGATCATATAACTAAAGGTGCGAAGATTGAAGAGGTAGATATGGTTGATAAAGTGCCGGTAAGGATCACTTCCAAGGGACCTGTCAAAATCACTCATAAGGGTCCAATTAAGATTACTGCTGAAGGCCCTGTGAAGATTGTTGCTGAAGCTAGAGTGGCTCCTATGATCATTACTACTCCTGGTCCTATTCCGTATACTTCTGATAAAGCTGTGCCTTGGCATTATGGGTCTGATGTTTATATCCATGGTGTTAAGCAGGAACCCTTAGCTGATATGCCTGTTGTTGATGAAAACATTGATGTTGATAATATTGCTGGATCTAGTAAGATCACACGAAGTGGAAGAGTTTTATCTCCTCCAGTTACCTCCAAGAATGCAGTTACTCCAGTTGTTACCTCCACCACTGATGCTCGGGGCAAAGGTCCTGTTATTGAACCTATACCAACTGATGTGCCAGCTGCTGATGATCTTTCTAAGCAGATGGAAGAAGTATTGAAAATCATTCGCAAGAGTGATTATGACATTGTTGATCAGTTGGGGCATACTCCCTCTAAGATTTCTATGTTGTCTTTATTGTTGTGCTCTGAGGCTCATGCCAAGGCCCTGATTAAATTTCTGAAGACTGCTCATGTACCAAATGAAATTTCTGTTGACCAGTTTGAAAATTGTGTCGCACACTTGACCTATGATAATGGGTTAGGTTTCTCCGATGCTGATTTGACTCCGGCCAAGAGAGATCATAACAGGGCTCTGCATATCTCCATTGAATGCAGGGGCACTACCCTGTCACATGTATTAATAGACAATGGTTCCTCTCTGAACGTGTTGCCCAAAGAAGTCCTGAATAAGCTTAGTCCCGAAGATGTTGTGTTGAAACCCAGTAATATAGTGGTGAAGGCTTTTGATGGCTCGAGAAGAGTGGTGCATGGAGAAATTTATCTCCCAATCAAAGTTGGTTCTCAGGTTTTCAATGCTACCTTTTATGTAATGGATATTCGTCCGTCGTATTCTTGTTTGCTTGGGCGTCCTTGGATCCATGGGGCAGGTGTTGTAACCTCTACCTTACATCAAAAGCTGAGGTATCCAGTAGAGGGGAAGGTTGTTACTGTTTACGGAGAGGAAGGGTATATGATTAGCCATGTGAACACCTTTAAATATCTTGAAGTGGAAGGTGAATATGTTGAAACTCTGTGTCAGACATTTGAAGTGGTTCCTTGGATTGTTAATGATTATGAAGCTCCTCCTGTTGTCAAGAAAGTTCCTGTGGTCACCAGAGTACCTCCTACAATGGCCTCCCTTAAAGATGCTAGAGTTGTGGTAGATGAAGGTGGTTGTACTATTTGGGGTCAGCTTCCTGATATTTCGTACAAGTCTGACAAATTTGGTTTGGGTTTCACTACAGAGTCCCAGAAGGCTGTTCGTCGTGCTCGTGCTGTTCGTATCACCAATCAGGGGATTATGAAGAATCAGATCAATGTTGTGGGTGACTATGATGAAGACTACAACTTGGATACATGGATTTTTCCTACTGTGGGTGCTGGGCTCAATAACTGGAAGGCTGAAGATGTTGTTCCTATCTCCTTTAGTCAGGAGTAAATACTATTACTGTGTTGTTACTTTTTAAGTTTGTAATTTCTGATCAATTAAACTCTTAAGCCTTGTGCCTTACCCGGGGCACAATGATGTGCTTGTTACGGGATGTCATTTCATTTGCATATTTCATTCAATAAAAATCAGTGGACGTTTCGTTTTCGTAAATATTGTGTTCCTTGTCTTTCTTTTCTTTTATTTTTGTTTTATCAGCTATGTGTTCTTACACACACCCACATCACTAAAATGCAGATCCTCATCCACTCTGGATCCTGTTGATAACAGTTCTACTATTGCCAATTATAATTTCGAGAATCCGATCTATCAAGCTGAAGATGGAAAGGAGGACGATTGTGAAGTACCTGTAGAGCTTGCTAGGTTGTTACAACAAGAAGAGAAAGCTATACAGTCACATGAAGAGCCAGTCGAAGTTGTGAATCTGGGAACTGAAGAAAACAGGAAAGAGGTCAAGATAGGGGCTGAATTATAGGATAGTGTCAAGAGCAGATTGATTCAGATGTTACATGATTATGTGGAGATCTTTGCTTGGTCCTACAAAGATATGCCAGGGTTGGATACAGACATTGTGGTTCACCGTTTACCAGTAAAAGAAGACTGTCGTCCAAAGAAGCAGAAGGTTCGTCGCATGCGTCCTGAAATGTCAGAGAAGATTAAAGCAGAGGTAATGAAACAGTTTGATGCAGGGTTCTTAGCAGTGACTTCTTATCCTCAGTGGGTTGCAAATGTGGTACCGGTACCTAAGAAAGATGGTAAGGTACGTATGTGTGTAGACTATAGAGATTTGAACAAGGCCAGCCCCAAAGATGACTTTCCACTTCCTCATATTGATGTTCTGGTAGACAACACTGCTCAGCATAAGGTATTCTCTTTTATGGATGGTTTCTCTGGTTACAATCAAATCAAGATGGCACCTGAAGATATGGAGAAGACCACATTTGTTACACAGTGGGGCACTTTTTGTTATAAGGTGATGCCATTTGGTTTGAAGAATGCAGGGGCAACATATCAGCGTGCTATGGTAGCTTTGTTTCATGATATGATTCATCATGAGATAGAGGTGTATGTGGATGATATGATAGCCAGGTCTCAGAATGAAGAACAACATCTTGATCATTTGCATAAATTGTTTGATAGGTTGAAGAAATATAAGTTGAGATTGAACCCAAATAAGTGTACTTTTGGAGTTAGATCTGGTAAACTCCTGGGTTTCATTGTCAGTGGAAAAGGTATTGAAGTAGATCCTGCAAAAGTGAAAGTTATACGAGAAATGCCAGCTCCCCGTGTCATACCCCAAATTTGCCCTACCCGCGCCATTTTACTGTCTAATCATTGTTTCGAAAAAACTTGTACCATTTTATTTTACTGTCTAACCATTAGTTCAAAAATCCAAAAATATGCATCATTTTTTCTGTCTAACAAATATTTCAAAAATCCAAAATGTGCACCGTTTTCTTTTTATGTCTGATAATCCAAAGAATGCATTCGTTTCTTTTTAAACCAAAATTCTAAAAAATTTCTCTTTTATTTCTTACCTTTTTTCTTTCTCAAAAAATGCAAAAAAGTCTTTTATTATTAAAACCAAACCATTTTGCATAAATCCACCTTTTAAAGCCCATTTAGAAAAAAACACAAAAAAGCCATCTTTATTATTTTCTTATTAAAAATATTGTCACTACTTTCATCACCATTATCATTATTAACCATTTTTCTTAATATTTCTATTTTTACCATTTAGACTTTTTTTTGTTATCATTATTACTCATTTTTATATTTTCATTATTATTATTAATCCATTTCTTTTATTATCATTATTATTATTATTATTAGTTTTTATATTTTTGTTATTGCTACTTTTCACTATTATTATTATTATCCTTGTTATTATTAGTATTATTATTATTTCTTTTGTTATTCATAAAATATCTACCAGCTACCTCAATTCCACTATCATATCTACATAACCGCAAATCTCACAAAATCTGCACATTTTCCACTCACAACCAATTCACAGCACAAGGCAAATCCCCACAATTTGTACAGCCTATAAGCAAAGATTCTTTTTTTCTTACCATAGATTTCCTCACTTTATTTCTTCCAATCTCCCTATAAAACCAAACCTCCATCGCCACTTTTTATTTTTTCAGAGAAAATTCATAAACCATAAACAGAAACTCTTCCAAATATCATCTGACACTAACAAAAAAACCTTCATGGTAATACTCACAAAAAAAATCAGAATCTTTACTCTTGTTCATATAACCACATCACAAACACCAAATTCGAAAACACTCCTCATCACCATAAAACCTTGACCCTTTAATTTCATTCACCAAAAACCACCAAAATCCAAAAAAAAAGAGAAAAAATCTAAACGAAAGCTAAAACGAGATGGAGAGGAAACCACTGTGAGAAATGAAATCCCCATGAACTTCACAAAACACAGCAAACTTTCCTCTTCTTTGTAATCGCCACTCTCAATCTCTTTCATTCACTTTCATCAACCTTCATCCGTCTTCTTCAACCCACCTTCAAATACTGAACAAAACAAAAAAAGAAATTTTTCGAACCATTCTTTTTCTACAAAACCTTCACAAACCTGGAAAAAACCTGTGAAACAAACAGAAACATGAAACCGTAAAAAAGCTCAGAATGAGAAAACCAGAAAAACGCCCTTCACTTTCCTCTCCAACTAACAGCAACCAAAAACACAGTGAAAAGAAAAAACAGAGAGATTGAGAGGAGAAATAGGTCGAATCCGAACCGCGACGGAAAGGACAAAACCTAGAATCTGACCACCACTCTGTCACCACTCAATTGCACCACCATCAATCTCCTTTCATCTTCAACCTTAAAATTGCCTTTCACCTCCAAAACTTCACCAAAACAACGAAAATCACCGTTCAGCCACCACCTTCGAGGACCATAACCACAGAACTACCGTGAAAGATCCATTCCTAAAACACACAAACCGTCGTGCCACCTTCATTTTTCAAAACCTCAGCCATCCCACCGCCGTGATTCGACTACTGCTTACCCTTCTGCCACCGACCCAACCTCAGCCGCGAATCGAGCCCTCCGGCCGCCGTTCAACGTCACCATCTTCACCGAATCCAAACCTCCGCTCGCGAAAACCGAATCGCAACCCACCACCATCCGCCGTGCACAATAATGACGAACGGTGACCTTTCACCGCTATGGATTTTGAGGCTGAAGCTTGAACGAAATAAGAACCGGAACCGCAATCGCCGTGAACAGAGAAGGAGAGAGTGAAACGAGCGGTCGTAAGAGATTGACCGAAGCATTCAAGGCCGTGAGATTTTAGATCCGAAACGGCGCTGCACTGCTGAAAGAAACTTGAAATCGCAAAGGTATCTAAGGGTGGGTACTTTGTGTCTCTAACTTTCCTTTTCTTGAGACTGTTTTGACGTTTCATTTTGCTTGCCCTGCTTTTGTTTTGTTTCCTTTTGTTTTAAGCATTTCTTTTATATTTTATTCTCATCAGCTTGTTTGGATTTTAAGAAAATAGAAACACCATTACAACTTTTCTCCCTTTTATTCATTTAGTTTGTTTCTTTATTTCATTATTCTATTTTGATTATTTCCTATTGGGAAATCTGCTGGATTTGGAATTCATTTACTACACGCGCATTTAGCTGTAGAGTATCCCCTCTCTTGTTTTCTTATTTATATATTTCTCTTTTTTTAGAAAAAAATTTTCTTTATTTTGTGATTATTATTTAATAATACTGAAATTTATTTTCTATTTAATAAGTCTGATAAGTTTTCTTTAGTTTCAATTTAATTGTTATTAACCAATTTGTAAGGGAGTGCTATAAAAAGATTTTTTTTTAATAGTGATTTATTAATATTACTTAAGGGCCAATGATATACTAAACGGCCAATTTATCGCCCGATTCTAATCGGTGATTTTTGGTCAATATGAGGCCCCCCTTTGTAATTATTTTTATTATTATTTCGACAAAACAAACATGTAAATCAATTTATTTTATTTTATTATTCTTAATATTATTTAATTTATTTAATTATTCAATTCAATTTAATTCTAGCAAATTCAATTTATTCAATTTTCGCATTTCAAAATTACGATTCGACTCCTTATAGAATGGTTCCCATTTTGAACCGATTCTAAGGCAGTAAACGAACAAAATTCCGTCGCGTCCCAAAAAGGTCCAACGCCTTCGAATAGTTGCGCTCGATTAAAAGGTCCAACGCCTTCGAATAGTTGCGTCCCGATCAAACAGGCCGAACGCCTTCGAATAGTTCAAATACACTGCACACACGCTTTCTCTTGGGCTAATTACAACGAGACCTCTTTATTTCTCGCAATCCCTTGTATTTATTTTGTACCCCTCTCCCCTTACTTTGTACGCACTTTTATTTCTCGCATTTTATTTCTGAATCCTTGGTCCAACGCCAAGCGATTGCACTTGCACATTTGCACTTTATTTTCCAGTTATCATTTCGTTTATTAGGATCCACCTATCTTTGCGAGCCGAGCGCTTCGTGCCTCGCTGACAAAACCACAAAAATAAACTCCACTTGCATTTACCCTTTAACCTCAAAAAACCAAAACGTTTCGATTAGATCCAAACCCTTGATCCAACGTCAAGCGGTCTTAGGAAATAAAACACATTTTAATAATACGAGAAGAACTGTACGCCACGAGCCTTAAGCGATAGAAAGGAGGATAACGAGCTCTCGTTATTCGCTCCGATTATTTCGACGCAGGACACTCGTCCTGTTGGGCGAGATAAACTATCCATAGTCTTTAGTACATTTCAACTCCTAAACCCTTTCATCGACGAAAGGTAATAAAATCGAACAACCATTACCCTTAGTAGGCCGAACTACGAGGCTCTGACTTTCCCATTGCACACGGGAGTACGTAGGCACGAGGATCTCAATCCTTGCCGAGCACCTAGGTTCAATCTAACTTATAATTCAACTCATTTCCCTCTAGCAAGCAATTCGTTTAAGCATAGACATCTTTTCACGCGCGCTAACTTAGATGGTTCCCATCGAGTACGATGGATGTAGGGGGTGCTAATACCTTCCCCCTGCATAACCGACTCCCGAACCCAGGCATTGGTTCCGTTGACCTTTGTCCTCATCCTTTTCCTCCCGGGTTGTATCTATATCTCCCATTTCCCTCTTCGGGAATAAATAGAATTAGGTGGCGACTCTTCAGTCAGTCCGGCGCGCGGCTCCGTCCATTCGGATCGCGTGAGGTCGTATTTTTCGGGGTACGACAGCTGGCGACTCTACTGGGGACTGGTTCACCCCTATGCGAGTCAAGCCTAGTCTAGGTTCTCGCGTTTGTTTGGATGTTTGCTTTTATGCCTTGCTTGTTTATTTTTATCGCTTTCTTTATCGCATTCCATCTTATATATCTTATGGCTCCTTGGTACTATAATTTGGATCGATACTTTGCAAAAGAAACTTGAGGGAAAAGCTCTATGCCCGGGCTTGCGAGTATAAACTTAAGTTAGCGAGGTTGTGTAGTATGGGCTCCCGAGAGAACCTCTCTCGTGGGTTGTCGATACGAAAACCTCACTTGGAGTAGATTCTGATGAGAATACTGACAACCGTCAAGTCCTTGGCGTGTGTGCTCAGCTGCTTTCATTAGGGTCATCAACTCCGAGGACCTTTAGAACCTTTCGGGTTAAAACATCGGTTGATGGTTGCGTAGTATTGGGCACCAGGGTTCGCCCTCGCGTGGCTCAATACGAAAACCTCACTTGGAATAGACTTACTCAATGGAGTTGATTGACTGTCAAGAATGTATGAAATTGACACGTGCATCAAACAGTTGAGAAAGTTCTATAACTCCAGGACTTTGTTTTAAACCTTGTGTCGATGATCACGTAGTATGGAATCCCGAGAAAATTTGCTCTCGTGGGTTGTCGATACGAAGATCTCACCCAAAATAGATTCATATGGCGGAGTCAATCAACCGTCATGCTTATGGCGCGTGTGATGAACAGCCATATGAATTGACAACTTTGGGATCCCTAAAACTTTAGAGTCTACCCAGTGAGTTTCTTGATCCGAGTATCCTCCATCTGTACCTTGGACTCGTGAGACCTTGATCTTGTGATCCTGGATTCTAACATTGCATATCATCCCATTTGCATTATTTATTCATACTGCATTTCATTCCAAAGCCATAAACTCATTTCATGTCCCTCCATCTTCAGTAAATCAAGCTGGTTTCCCGACGCCCGTATCGAGCTAGACGACCGTACTTAACTCGAGCCAACACTAGAAGACTGATGGACGTGATTCAAGAAGAGCAAGATGCCATGAGGGAAGAGATTGACTCGGTCAAGAGCAAGATTGACCAGATTTATGAGACTTTGCAAGCATTGGCAAGAATGGAAGAACGTCGCGAAGCTGCTGCCGCAATGAACAATGCTCAAGTGCAAGGATCTACCTCGCGCGCAATGCCTTCAGTTCCAGTTCCAAATCCTTTGGTCTACGGTTTGCCTCTAGGCTTCACTCCTGCTGTTGAAGAGGTCACTTCCCAACCAATACCTACTTCTGGTGTCACTGTTGGTGTTATTCCTCAAGCTCAACCTATTCCAACTCAAGTCCAGTTTCCTCAAACTGAAGAGAATCATCAAGTTGAGTATGAGATGCATACTGCTGTTCCAATCACCAATCCTCAGGCTGTTCAAGAGTCTGAAGCTATGAAAATGTGTCGCGAGTTAGCTGAAAAACTCCGAATCATAGAAGGACACAACTCAACCTCTCTGAGTGCCTCAGACATGTGCTTAGTTCCAGATGTTGTGATCCCTGCTAAGTTCAAACTTCCAGAATTCGAAAAATACAAAGGCCTCAGCTGTCCTGAGCTTCATTTGAGGATGTACTGCAGAAAAATGGCCGCTCATGCCAAAGATGACAAGCTCATGATCCATTGCTTCCAAGACAGCCTGTCTGGAGCGTCTCTAGAATGGTACATGCAGCTCGAGCGCAACAATGTTCGTACTTGGCTTGAACTATCTGATGCATTCAAAAAGTAGTACAAGTACAACACTGACTTAGCTCCTAACCGTACTCAGCTTCAGAGTATGTCTCAAAAAGAGAGCGAATCCTTTAAAGAGTACGCCCAACGCTGGAGGGAGTTAGCTGCCAGAGTTCATCCGCCATTGGTTGACCGTGAATTGATCGATATCTTCATGGGTACCCTACAGGGGCAATACTACGAGAAACTGATCAGCAGCGTATCTTCTGGATTTTCAGACATGGTAATGGTCGGAGAAAGAATTGAAGAGGGTCTGAAGAGCGGAAAGATACAAGGAGGCTCTAGCGGCCAGAACAATGCCAAGAAACCTTTCAACGGGTATAAAAAGGGCGAAACAAACGCCGTTTCTGCTGCAAGTGGGAATTTTCAACAGAGTGCACCTGCACCAGTTCCCTACTACCAGTACCCCTATGTTACTGCTGCACAATATGCTCCTATGCCATATCAGCCAGCTCCTCCAATGCCTTATCAGCAGGCCTTTCAAGCTCTATTGCCGCCTCAGATGGCTCATCAACCGCGTCCACCTCCAATGGTTGCAGCCGCGCAATATGCACCTGGACCATACCAACAACCGGCTTATCCACCACGGCCTGGTCAACAGCAACAACGCGCTCCTCAACAGCGTCCACCATATCAGCAAAGAAGGCCTGAAAGAACCTTTGATCCCTTGCCTATGACACATTCTGAAATCTTTAATCAGATGATGGCAAAGGGAACTCTTGTTTTAAAAGACTTGCCACCACAAACTGGTACTGCCCGAGACTATGATGCCAATGCCCGCTGTGAGTATCACAAAGGTGCTCCAGGTCACACGCTCGAGAACTGCAAATCGTTCAAGCACAAGATTCGAGATCTGATCGACTCTAAGGATCTTACCTTCACTCCGAGAAATCCAAATGTCCAGAACGATCCAATGCCGTCACACGGTGCCAACAAGTGAAGACATCTGAAGGGTTTGTTGAAGACCAAGCTGAGTAGTCTCCAACTTTGAAGCATTCAATTAAGAGAAGTTCAATTCCTCAAATCAAGGCAGCCATCGCCATTTATTTATTTTCGCATTCCTGTTGTTTTGTAATGCTTGTTTAAGTACTATTTGCTCTGAACATTGTTATCGTTTGTACTTGGTTATGTTAATGGTATGTTTATGCATGTTTTGAATCAATTTATTCGCATTCGCTCATATTTATCATCTATCACAAAAATATTTCCCTCACTTCACCTTAGCAAATATTTGAGGGAGGATGATGAAAACGAAATACCCATAACTGTTGCGGTATGCTTTCGGATAAAACCTCGTCAATGATGTACAGGCATTCTTTCAAATCCCCAAACACTGGAGATACAAGGAGTTAATCCCTAGTCAACCACTTCGAGCCTAGAAGTAGGAGTTTCTTTCGGATACAACCCTTACATTTAACCCGGGGCAGGGTAGTTGTTCAGTTAACCTGACTACACCTTCGAATTGCGAGATGAGACATCCCGTCAAAGGACCATCAACAAATGATTTGGCAGTCACAAAATTCAAACAAAAAAAGAGAAAAGAAAATCCACTAAGTTGAACACCCGAAGGGAGACTTAGTCGAAAAAGAAGAAATCAAAAGAGGAACTCAAATCCTCAGCAAAAGCAAAACAAATATCAGTGACCACCAAATCAAGAATCAAAGGGTCACCAGCAAAAAAGATGACTGTCATTTTCAAACGAACTTTAAAGCTTCATTTTCACTATTGCAACGTCAAAATAAATGCATGTGTAGAGTTAACTGAGCGTAGGACTGGAGAACATAACGAAGATGGGTGGGTACAAATCAAACTTTGAGCCTTATATCCTTTATTTCTCAAACCATTAACCATACCACGTTACAACCCTCAAAAGTCCTAATTGAGGCAGGGTTTATTCTGAAAGCATGCTACCAACAAGGTTGCGTAAATTGACTCCCATATATTTGCTAATCTTCAATCTCGATTGCACATTTTTCTTGCTGCATATTTCACACACTTTCTAAATCAGCACCTCGTTTGGACTAACGGTCCATTCGTTACACTTTCACAATCATTCCAAACAAATCGACTTTTTCAAAACTTACATGAACGTCGCATTAACACTACCATTTGTGTATGAATAATTTAATTGCAATTCAGTGCTTGACATCAGTACAATCCCAACAATGGGCAATCAAAAGAGGAATTTGAATCAATACTTCTGTGAAATCAGCTCAATCAGGGGCAGATCATGCCATGGCCATTGTCAAAGCTTCCCCACCAGATTTATTTCAAAGACCCTGCAGGCAGGGGCAAGCAAACAAGGAGCAAATCTTCCTCTCTCCCCTCCCCAGCTAGGCAAGCAGATTTTGCTAGACGTTGGCAACCCTTCAAAGCAAATCAGTCTTCATGTGTCAATTAAGTCGCTTCGCTCATCAGTAGATAACCAAGCTTGGAACTTTCAGATCCATCTTCTGATCATAAATCGTCAAAGATCGAGTGTCGGGAAATCAGTCCCTCCTCCCACCCAAAGTCCAATCATTATTGGCAACTACCAAACCAAAATTCCA
The DNA here is from genome assembly GCA_963966055.1 of Lathyrus aphaca. NCBI lineage: Eukaryota > Viridiplantae > Streptophyta > Magnoliopsida > Fabales > Fabaceae > Lathyrus > Lathyrus aphaca. The sequence goes on from OZ014522.1 coordinate 543,624,177, forward strand.
CCAAGCTGGCACCTTTCAATCGCTCATATGCATCATTGTGCATCATATGCAGTCATACGCATCATTTACATCAATCATTTACAACATATGCATCATTTGCATGCCTAGACAAATCAACCTTTTATTTTCCCAACATTTTTAACTTACATCTCAGTGCATAAACATTCGCATCGTATTTCCATACCATTTCAAAAAGTCAAGCATACGTGCATAACTCAGGATCCAGAATCAACCCAGGATTCCAGGCCTTTCCCCAGCGGAGGTCAGGATTCAGGGCCAACAGAAGATTCCAAGGATATTCCTAGGTGTTATTCAGTGGACGTCCCCGGTGGATATTTCTCTTCCAGATTATTTAAATTTTCTGTTACTCGTCATCCTTTTGGTGTCGGGGTCGCCTTATCATCCTTTTGGTGATAGCGATTATTTAATTTTCTGTTACTCAACATCCTTTTGGTGTCGGGGTCGCCTTATCATCCTTTTGGTGATAGCGATTATTTAATTTTCTGTTACTCAACATCCTTTTGGTGTCGGGGTCGCCTTATCATCCTTTTGGTGATAGCGATTATTTAATTTTCTGTTACTCGTCATTCTTTTGATGTCGGGGTCACTTTATCATCCTTTTGGTGATAGCGATTGTTTAATTTTCTGTTACTCGTCATTCTTTTGATGTCGGGGTCGCCTTATCATCCTTTTGGTGATAGCGATTATTTAATTTTCTGTTTCTCAGCATCCTTTTGGTGACGGGATCGCCTTATCATCCTTTTGGTGATAGCGATTATTTAATTTTCTGTTCTCAGCATCCTTTTGGTGTCGGGGTCGCCTTATCATCCTTTTGGTGATAGCGATTATCTAATTTTCAGTCACTCGTCATCCTTTTGATGTCGAGGTCGCCTTATCATCCTTTTGGTGATAGCGATTTATTTAATTTTCTGTTACTCAACATTCTTTTGGTGTCGGGGTCGTTTTATCATCCTTTTGGTGATAGCGATTTTATTTTCAGTTACTCGCTTTATCATCCATTGATGATAAGTTGATTTATTTTGTCAATTTATTTCTTGCTGTGTCACCCATCATTTCCAATTATTTCATTTGTCGGACAAATTTGGAGTCTTTTAATATCTAATTATCTTATACCTTGGACGATTGAACGCGAGCCAGTTCATCTTACTTGGTCTAAGCCAATTCGATAGGGGCATCTGTCATACCCCAAATTTGCCCTACCCGCGCCATTTTACTGTCTAATCATTGTTTCGAAAAAACTTGTACCATTTTATTTTACTGTCTAACCATTAGTTCAAAAATCCAAAAATATGCATCATTTTTTCTGTCTAACAAATATTTCAAAAATCTAAAATGTGCACCGTTTTCTTTTTATGTCTGATAATCCAAAGAATGCATTCGTTTCTTTTTAAACCAAAATTCTAAAAAATTTCTCTTTTATTTCTTACCTTTTTTCTTTCTCAAAAAATGCAAAAAAGTCTTTTATTATTAAAACCAAACCATTTTGCATAAATCCACCTTTTAAAGCCCATTTAGAAAAAAACACAAAAAAGTCATCTTTATTATTTTCTTATTAAAAATATTGTCACTACTTTCATCACCATTATCATTATTAACCATTTTTCTTAATATTTCTATTTTTACCATTTAGACTTTTTTTTGTTATCATTATTACTCATTTTTATATTTTCATTATTATTATTAATCCATTTCTTTTATTATCATTATTATTATTATTAGTTTTTATATTTTTGTTATTGCTACTTTTCACTATTATTATTATTATCCTTGTTATTATTAGTATTATTATTATTTCTTTTGTTATTCATAAAATATCTACCAGCTACCTCAATTCCACTATCATATCTACATAACCGCAAATCTCACAAAATCTGCACATTTTCCACTCACAACCAATTCACAGCACAAGGCAAATCCCCACAATTTGTACAGCCTGTAAGCAAAGATTCTTTTTTCCTTACCATAGATTTCCTCACTTTATTTCTTCCAATCTCCCTATAAAACCAAACACTCCATCGCCACTTTTTATTTTTTCAGAGAAAATTCATAAACCATAAACAGAAACTCTTCCAAATATCATCTGACACTAACAAAAAAAACTTCATGGTAATACTCACAAAAAAAATCAGAATCTTTACTCTTGTTCATATAACCACATCACAAACACCAAATTCGAAAACACTCCTCATCACCATAAAACCTTGACCCTTTAATTTCATTCACCAAAAACCACCAAAATCCAAAAAAAAAGAGAAAAAATCTAAACGAAAGCTAAAACGAGATGGAGAGGAAACCACTGTGAGAAATGAAATCCCCATGAACTTCACAAAACACAGCAAACTTTCCTCTTCTTTGTAATCGCCACTCTCAATCTCTTTCATTCACTTTCATCAACCTTCATCCGTCTTCTTCAACCCACCTTCAAATACTGAACAAAACAAAAAAAGAAATTTTTCGAACCATTCCTTTTCTACAAAACCTTCACAAACCTGGAAAAAACCTGTGAAACAAACAGAAACATGAAACCGTAAAAAAGCTCAGAATGAGAAAACCAGAAAAACGCCCTTCACTTTCCTCTCCAACTAACAGCAACCAAAAACACAGTGAAAAGAAAAAACAGAGAGATTGAGAGGAGAAATAGGTCGAATCCGAACCGCGACGGAAAGGACAAAACCTAGAATCTGACCACCACTCCGTCACCACTCAATTGCACCACCATCAATCTCCTTTCATCTTCAACCTTAAAATTGCCTTTCACCTCCAAACCTTCACCAAAACAACGAAAATCACCGTTCAGCCACCACCTTCGAGGACCATAACCACAGAACTACCGTGAAAGATCCATTCCTAAAACACACAAACCGCCGTGCCACCTTCATTTTTCAAAACCTCAGCCATCCCACCGCCGTGATTCGACTACTGCTTACCCTTCTGCCACCGACCCAACCTCAGCCGCGAATCGAGCCCTCCGGCCGCCGTTCAACGTCACCATCTTCACCGAATCCAAACCTCCGCTCGCGAAAATCGAATCGCAACCCACCACCATCCGCCGTGCACAATAATGACGAACAGTGAACCTTTCATCGCTATGGATTTTGAGGCTGAAGCTTGAACGAAATAAGAACCGGAACCGCAATCGCCGTGAACAGAGAAGGAGAGAGTGAAACGAGCGGTCGTAAGAGATTGACCGAAGCATCCAAGGCCGTGAGATTTTAGATCCGAAACGGCGTTGCACTGCTGAAAGAAACTTGAAATCGCAAAGGTATCTAAGGGTGGGTACTTTGTGTCTCTAACTTTCCTTTTCTTGAGACTGTTTTGACGTTTCATTTTGCTTGCCCGGCTTTTGTTTTGTTTCCTTTTGTTTTAAGCATTTCTTTTATATTTTATTCTCATCAGCTTGTTTGGATTTTAAGAAAATAGAAACACCATTACAACTTTTCTCCCTTTTATTCATTTAGTTTGTTTCTTTATTTCATTATTCTATTTTGATTATTTCCTATTGGGAAATCTGCTGGATTTGGAATTCATTTACTACACGCGCATTTAGCTGTAGAGTATCCCCTCTCTTGTTTTCTTATTTATATATTTCTCTTTTTTTAGAAAAAAATTTTCTTTATTTTGTGATTATTATTTAATAATACTGAAATTTATTTTCTATTTAATAAGTCTGATAAGTTTTCTTTAGTTTCAATTTAATTGTTATTAACCAATTTGTAAGGGAGTGCTATAAAAAGATTTTTTTTAATAGTGATTTATTAATATTACTTAAGGGCCAATGATATACTAAACGGCCAATTTATCGCCCGATTCTAATCGGTGATTTTTGGTCAATATGAGGCCCCCCTTTGTAATTATTTTTATTATTATTTCGACAAAACAAACATGTAAATCAATTTATTTTATTTTATTATTCTTAATATTATTTAATTTATTTAATTATTCAATTCAATTTAATTCTAGCAAATTCAATTTATTCAATTTTCGCATTTCAAAATTACGATTCGACTCCTTATAGAATGGTTCCCATTTTGAACCGATTCTAAGGCAGTAAACGAACAAAATTTCGTCGCGTCCCAAAAAGGTCCAACGCCTTCGAATAGTTGCGCTCGATTAAAAGGTCCAACGCCTTCGAATAGTTGCGTCCCGATCAAACAGGCCAAACGCCTTCGAATAGTTCAAATACACTGCACACACGCTTTCTCTTGGGCTAATTACAACGAGACCTCTTTATTTCTCGCAATCCCTTGTATTTATTTTGTACCCCTCTCCCCTTACTTTGTACGCACTTTTATTTCTCGCATTTTATTTCTGAATCCTTGGTCCAACGCCAAGCGATTGCACTTGCACATTTGCACTTTATTTTCCAGTTATCATTTCGTTTATTAGGATCCACCTATCTTTGCGAGCCGAGCGCTTCGTGCCTCGCTGACAAAACCACAAAAATAAACTCCACTTGCATTTACCCTTTAACCTCAAAAAACCAAAACGTTTCGATTAGATCCAAACCCTTGATCCAACGTCAAGCGGTCTTAGGAAATAAAACACATTTTAATAATACGAGAAGAACTGTACGCCACGAGCCTTAAGCGATAGAAAGGAGGATAACGAGCTCTCGTTATTCGCTCCGATTATTTCGACGCAGGACACTCGTCCTGTTGGGCGAGATAAACTATCCATAGTCTTTAGTACATTTCAACTCCTAAACCCTTTCATCGACGAAAGGTAATAAAATCGAACAACCATTACCCTTAGTAGGCCGAACTACGAGGCTCTGACTTTCCCATTGCACACGGGAGTACGTAGGCACGAGGATCTCAATACTTGCCGAGCACCTAGGTTCAATCTAACTTATAATTCAACTCATTTCCCTCTAGCAAGCAATTCGTTTAAGCATAGACATCCTTTCACGCGCGTTAACTTAGATGGTTCCCATCGAGTACGATGGATGTAGGGGGTGCTAATACCTTCCCCCTGCATAACCGACTCCCGAACCCAGGCATTGGTTCCGTTGACCTTTGTCCTCATCCTTTTCCTCCCGGGTTGTATCTATATCTCCCCTTTCCTTCTTCGGGAATAAATAGAATTAGGTGGCGACTCTTCAGTCAGTCCGGCGCGCGGCTCCGTCCATTCGGATCGCGTGAGGTCGTATTTTTCGGGGTACGACACCCCGTACTGAGAAGGAAGTTAGAGGTTTCTTGGGACGAATGAATTACATTGCAAGATTTATTTCCCAATTAACTGCCATCTGTGAGCCAATCTTCAAATTATTGAAGAAAGATCAGGTGATGGAATGGAATGATGAGTGTCAGACAGCATTTGATGAAATCAAGAGATATCTGCTAGAACCTCCAATTTTGATGCCACCAGTTGATGGAAGACCCTTGATTATGTACTTAACAGTGTTGGACAACTCAATGGGGTGTGTCTTGGGGCAACATGACGAGTCTGGTCGAAAAGAGCAGGCAATATACTACCTTAGCAAAAAGTTTACCGACTGTAAAACAAGATACTCACTGCTCGAGAAAACTTGCTGCGCTTTGGCATGGGCTGCTCGCCGACTAAGACAGTATATGTTGACTCATACTACCTTATTGATTTCGAAAATGGATCCAATCAAGTACATATTCGAGAAACCGGCTCTCTCCGGAAGGATTGCAAGATGGCAAATGATTTTGACAGAATATGACATACAGTATACTACTCAGAAGGCCATTAAAGGAAGTATGGTAGCTGATCATTTAGCTCATCAAGCAGTGGATGATTACCAGTCAATGAGTTTTGAGTTCCCTGATGAAGACATTATGATTATTACTAAAGAACCTGGACAATATGACGGACCTGAACAAGGATCCCGATGGACTATGGTTTTTGATGGAGCTTCTAATGCACTTGGTAATGGTGTTGGTGTTGTGATCAGTTCCCCTGAAGGTTGTCATACCCCAATCACTGCCAGACTTTGTTTCTATTGTACCAATAATATGGATGAGTATGAGGCATGTATCCTGGGTATTAAAGCTGCTATTGATATGAAGATTCAGTTTCTTGATGTGTATGGAGACTCAGCCCTGGTAGTAAGTCAGATCAAAGGAGATTGGGATACCAAGCATGATAATCTCATTCCCTACAGAGAGCATGTGCTGTCTTTGATCCCCCATTTTAAAGAAATTACCTTTGGACATATTCCACGAAGAGAGAATCAGTTGGCAGATGCTTTAGCCACCATGGCATCCATGTTTGAGATCAGCTGGGATGATGAAGCTCCCAAGATTACTATTGATAGATTTGAGAAGCCTGCATACTGCAATGAGATTGGCACTGAAGAAGCAGAAGAAAAGCCTTGGTTCTATGAGGTGAAAAAATATCTTGAAGCTCAGGAGTTCCCTGAAGGGGCATCTGTCAAAGATAGGAAGTTTCTGAGGAGGTTCTCTGCTAAGTTCTTTTTGAGTAATGGGATTTTGTACAAGCGCAATCATGATTCAACTATGCTTCGTTGTGTGGATAAGAAGGAAGCAACTGATATTATGGAAGATATGCATGATGGGATTTTTGGCACTCATTCTAGTGGTCATACTATGGCAAAGAAGATATTGAGAGCAGGTTACTATTGGTCTACCATGGAAGCTGACTGCTATCAACATTCCAGAACATGTCATAAGTGTCAAATTTATGCTGATAAAGTCCATATACCTCCCTCACCATTAAATGTGTTGATTGCTCCTTGGCCTTTTGCCATGTGGGGCATTGATATGATTGGTGAAATCAAACCTACTGCTTCTAATGGGCATCGTTTCATCCTGGTTGCTATTGATTACTTCACGAAGTGGGTAGAGGCAGCTTCATTTGCATCTGTTACTAAGAATGTGGTGGCTCGATTCATTAAGAATAATCTCATATGTAGGTATGGCATCCCTGAAAGGATTATTACTGACAATGGCTCTAATCTGAACAACACTATGATTACTGATCTCTGCACGCAGTTCAAGATTAAGCATCACAACTCTTCTCCGTATCGTCCAAAGATGAATGGGGCAGTAGAAGCTACTAATAAGAATATTAAGAAGATTATACAGAAGATGACTGTCACTTATAAGGATTGGCATGAGATGTTACCATTTGCTCTTCATGGTTATCGTACTACAATACGTACTTCAACAGGGGCAATTCCATTCTCCTTAGTCTATGGTATGGAAGCAGTTCTGCCCATTGAAGTTCAGATTCCCTCCTTAAGAATTATGAAGGATGCAGGCCTGAATGAAGATGAATGGATTCAGACTCGACTTGACCAGATAAATTTGATTGACGAGAAGAGGTTAGCAGCTGTTTGTCATGGCCAGATGTACCAGAAACGAATGATCAAAGCTTTTAACAAGAAGGTTAAGCCAAAGGTATATCAGGCTGGTGACTTGGTAATCAAGCGTATCATATTACCACAGGGTGATCCTAGGGGCAAGTGGACTCCTATATATGAAGGACCATTTGTAGTCAAGACAGTATTCTCAGGAGGTGCCATGATACTTACTACTATGGATGGTGAAGATTTCCCACAGCCTGTAAACGCAGACATAGTTAAAAAATACTACGCATAAAAAGAGACCCGCTAGGTTGACTGGCCTAGGCAAAAATAAGGGCATCCCGGCGAACCAAAAGGGTTCGGGCAAAAATTAGGGATATATATATAAAAAATGTACACCCGGCAAGTTGAAAACCTGAAAAGGCGGCTTGGGCAAAAAAGGGTATCCCGGTGGATTGAAAACCTGAAAGGGCAATCCAGGCAAAAGTTAGGGATTAAAGCGTATGACTATGTCTCGTTTAGATCACCCATGAAATTACAATCAGTTGTACTACTTACTCAAGTTCGAACAGATAAAGCTCAATCCAATCGTTTCCGTCTCAACAGCAGAAGATGAGATACTTGAAGATAATGGCAATAGTAGAATTGAAACTCAATAGGATTATTTCCCACATAGCTGATTTTCTTTGTTTTGTAAAAAAACTTTATGACAAATTCCTCTTACTAGGATTTATGTCTCCTTGTACAAACTTACCCATGTACGGGTCACTCTTTGATATAAATAAAATTCCATCTTTGAATCCAGATTTACTTTTACCCTATTTCCATAAGCGAAACGTTCATTGGTTGTGTTTGAATGTATGTATGCTTTTGAATATGATTGATGTTTACCAGAAATGCATAAATGCTTAATATGATTGATGTTTACCAGAAATGCATGAAAATGCAGTAATAGTATTTACTAAGGACGAACGAGGGAAGGATTTCAACGAAGCTTCACTGGTTCATCCCTACAAGACAGCTGCAAATCCCCAGTAGGACAAATCCATCTTCATAAATACTTCGAGTCACATCTCCCCTGGAATTTATATCCATCTCTTTTATCCTCATACGGATAGTCGGGAATTTATTTTTCCAATAGGAGTACGACGAACGAAGACGGGAGGTTATGTATACCCTACTATCAAACGAAGACGGGAGGTTATGTATACCTTACTATCGGATGAAGACGGGAGGTTATGTATACCTTACTATCAGACGAAGACGGGAGGCTATGAGTACTATATTATCAAAGGAGACAGGAATGAGTTCCTTATATTCTTCAGCAACGAATCGGGATTTATTTTCCCTGGCCAGTAGTTGTTATACGAAGATATCCAGACGCTTCAAGCTGCATGATGCATACATACATCATTTACATCATACCATAACATACATATACATAGATACATAATACATTACTTAAGTGCATCATATTATACATGCATACATAAACTAATATTATCATACAGAATGTTATAATCTTGTTTTTCAGATTAATTCTCCAGCAAACAAACTTCATCAACAACTTGTGACCTTGGGCCGTTGTTTATCTTCCTAAAGGTTACTTCATTTCCTCAGGACATTGTTTATCCTCCTGAAAGCATATCATGACTTTGGGCCGTTGTTTATCCTCCCAAAAGTTATACTTCATTTCCTCAGGACATTGTTTATCCTCCTGAAAGCTACCATGACCTTGGGCCGTTGTCTATCTTCCCAAAGGTTACTTCATACCTCAGGACGTTGTTTATCCTCCTGAAAGCTACCGTGACCTTGGGTCGTTGTTTATCTTCCCAAAGGTTACCTCATTATCATGGGACGTCGTTTATCTTCCCGAAGGCTATTTTGAGACGTCGTTTATCTTCTTAAAAGCCATATCATGACTATTGGGCCGTTGTTTATCCTCCCAAAAGTTATACTTATACCTCAGGATGTTGTTTATCTTCCTGAAAGCTATCATCATACCTCAGGACGTTGTTTATCCTCCTGAAAGCATATCATTTCTTTGGGCCGTTTTTTATCCTCCCAAAAGTTATACTTATCCCTCAGGACGTTGTTTATCCTCCTGAAGGTTATACCTTTACCTTGGGTCGTTGTTTATCTTCCCAAAGGTTATCTCACTATGTTGGGATGTTGGTTATATTCCCAAAAAAAAAAGCTTTATCTTCATATTTTGGACTGCTCTATCCTCCAAGAGACATATTTGAAGAACTTTTCTCCAAGTGGCATCTTTAAGCCCACTCAAAACATATACAACAAGTCATCAGTATCACTCTACGCACCGGTGAGTGCAAATTTTTAGGCTTTTGTGTTCAATCCCCTTCAACCTTCCAGGTCACGACTGGCAAATATACCAATCTAACCTCTCAGGTTTCAGAAAATTGAACAGGGGCAGCTTTTGCACCCCAAAATTTGCCCTCACAATACAAGACTTTGTGTGCTAAGAGGTTCACAAGGTTCACAAGATTCACAAGACACCTTATAAGGTTCACAAGGTTCACAAGACCTCTCATGAGGTTCATGAGGTTCACAAGACCTCTCATGAGGTTCATGAAGTTTACCAGACATCTTGTGAGGTTCACAAGGTTCACAAAGTTCACAATGGGTCAGAAGATTTGACCATTCCCTCAGACAATGCATCCTCCTAAGCAGTGCATCCAAAACTAGGGTTTTGACTTTAATCAGGCTAAATGAATTTCCAATACTTCGAGTGAGCTTCATAACATCTTATATGTGTTTAAGAATCCCCATGGCAAATTTCAGAACTTTTCTCAAAGGTTTGCTCAGTCAGATGATCAGATAAGTCAAAATCAGTCAAAAAGTCAAACTGAGGTCAACTGTGGTCAAACCAAAGTCAAAATTCATGATTTTTTACCAACATCAAGTATATGAAGTAAAATTCATCATTTTATCAAGGGTTGATCATGATTCATCAAGGATATTTCAGATCATCAAGAATCAGAGGTTTCTAAATTAGGGTTTCCTTAGGAAAAGTCAACTGAACTTTGACCAGCCATAACTTTCACATGCTTCATCACATTTTTCACATCCAAAGCTCATTTTGAAGGAAATTAAATTCTCTACAACTTTGTGTCTCACAAGCCAAGCCCAAAAATGCTTCATTTGGAAGGTATGAGCTAAGACATTATAGGTCCTTTTGAAAGTCAACAAAAAGTCAACAACTTCAAAAGGGCATAACTTGAGAATGATAAATGATATGAACATGAAACCAATGGGGTTGGTTAGAGGACTCTTTAAGATTTCCAAAATGTCCAAGAACACCCTCATAGCATTAAGATTGAAGGATGTGTTCCCTTGCAAAGTTGGGAAATTTTTGGGTGGTTTATGAAGCAAATAGGGCTTTAAAATCAATTTCTTCCAAATGGGCTTGCAATCTTGTGATTCAAACTTCACCATAACACCAAGCACGACCCAACCCATGTAATTTCTGATTTTTTTTTATTTTATTTAATATTTATTTGAATTTTATTCATTTAAATACATATTAAATCAAAATAAAATCAAAAAATCAATATTTAAGGGTGATTCTTCTTCTAGAAAATCATAAAAGACATTTAACATGAATCTACACTATCCAAATTCGTGCTCACTCTTTGAAGCATGAAGAGATTTGATTTTTGGCCAAAATTGGAAAGGGATTTCTTCATCACTAAGGTATCCAAAAAGCCCAAAGAGAGAGCCTATTTTTTGACCTAAATCAATCCACTACATATACACAAAGAGAACACAAGCATAGAGGACGATTCTTGCAGCCTCAAACCATAGTTTCAAAGTTTCAAAATTCATCACAAAATCTCAAATTCGGATTCTTACATAGAGGCCATTCCAAGGAGTTTTGAAGGTGTAAACATGTTTATTGGACATCCTTGAATCGTTCTTGACCATCATCTGCATTCAAAACATCATGAATCACTTAGACCGAATCCAACTTTCCATGTTTTTTTGATTTTTTCGTTCATGATCATTTAACTGTTATTAATGGATTTTGTTTGTTTATTTGTGTTCAATGAAAGCTTGTGATGAATTCTGGGTGGTTTGATTGAAGAAAACATGGTTGAATCGTATGATGCCATTTTAGGGTTCTTGACCTTCAAGTTAGGGTTTTACGTTTAAATGAATATAAACGAATTCTAAAACCGTGGATCAATGCCAATCAACCTCTGGATCATATTTGTACAATTAATTTGATGAAATTTTGCAGTTTTGATGGTGGACAGGATTCGTAGGTTTTGCTACAAGTTTGAATTCGCAGGAAAACTTGTAGTAAAATCCGCAGCAATATTCCCAGGTCTGGAGGAAGAAGAAGATGATCAGTGGCGCCAAAATTTTGATTTAAAATTTAGTTTTAATATTTTATTGATTTTGTTTGAGATTATTACACAACTGCAGTGTTGGCCCAGTGGTGAGGGATGTGTGTGTTATGCTTGAAGGCCTTGGTTCGATCCCTGGGCGCAGCAAAAATTTTCTTATTTTTCATTTAATCTTATGACTTGATATATTATTCATTGTAGTGATTATACAATCAGTTGTGCCCTCCCGGCTGGATGGTAAGTGTGCTTGCGTGTTGTGAGAAGGTCCTGGGTTCGAATCCCTCCCCAGGCCTTTTGTGCTATTTCTTTTTGTTTTGTCATGGTTTTTTCCAGGTTAACAATAAAACCAAATGGAGTGTCCTCCATATCACTGGCGCGCGCAGCCCAGTGTCTGGTTTGCTGGTCTTGGAGGCTGCATTGTCCAGGGACTGGGTTCAAATCCCAGCCCAGGTAAGTTTTGTTTTCATTTTTTTTGTTTTCTTATTTAATTAGTTTATATTATAGTTAAATGAATTTAAATAATAAAAAAATAGAATGTTTATATTATTGTTTTCTTATTTATAATTCAGAAATCAGTTTTTTTAAATTAAATCTTATTAGAAAAATTATTTATTTTTGTATATTATTAATAGTGTATAATTTTGTATAATTAATAATTAATCCTAATTTATTTTTCTAAACATATAATCCTAATATTTTCTAAAACCCTAAATATTTTTATAAAACCTAATTCTTTCTATGAACCCTAATTGTAAATATTAATGTATTTGTTAATTATAATTTTTAATTTATTTATTTATAAACCTTAATTATGTACATATTTTTATAATTTGCTTATAATTATTCTTTAATATAATTCTTGTATGCAAATAATTTTAGATTATGCTTAAAATAATTAAAACTCTTAATTTAATTTTGTAAATATAATTTATTTTCATAATATGTTTATAATCAACCTTATTTTTTATTACATGTATATAATTTAAATTTTTTTTTAATTAGAATATAATATGAATTGTTTAGAAAATAATTATCCATTAAAAAATTGCACTTTTAAATTTATTATTATGTTAATTTCTTGATTTTGATTCTTATTAATTTTTATTACTAACCCCATATATATATATATATATATATATATATATATATATATATATATATATATATATATATATATATATATATATATATATATATATATATATATATATATATATATATATATATATATATATATTGTGATTTATTATTATTATTATTACTAACCCCAATTATTTATTATTATTTATTTTTGCCTATTTATTTAATTTGCTTCAATTATTATTATTATGTAATTGCATCCCTTATGTAATATTTTTAGTAGTAATGTTTAATATTTATTTTTAAATGTTATGGTTAGTAAAATAGGGAGTGAAATATGTTTGTATTTAAAAATCAATTTAGCTCATTAAATTCAAAGATAAATATTTAAAATTGTACACTCACACACGTAAGTCGATCTTGGATCGCCGTCTCACTTCTTAGGGGTTTTCCTCTCAAGTTGCCTAAACAAAAAGGTCAAGTAGGGTGTATAATGCAAAGTCCCTTATTTCACATCATCTAGTCCCTTAACAAATAAAAAGATCAAGTCCTTTCGAATGTTGCCTTCGTAATGATCTTGTCCCTTTCGAATAAAGATGATAAGTCCCTTCGAATTGCTTATACACCCCGCAGTTGCCTAAATAACAGATGTCCCTTCATTTGTCCCACACATCCAAGGTAATGACTACCTATTCCTTAATAATAGGGATAGTCTTACCACTTAAAGGATATTCAAGAACAGTAAAGATTTAATCATTAGGGTAGGTTCCTCTCAGATACTTGCTCACTTTCTAAAAACATTTCAAACACTTCATACATTTCAAACAATTTTCAAAACAAAGGTTTTATATATATCCCTACATGGATCATTATAAAACACTTAAGAAAGTTTCTATTCACACACTACACATTTCAAAAACATTTTAAAGTGAGCTAAGTAACTAAGAGCCCATGGATAACCATGGATGTAAAGGGTGCTAACACCTTCCCTTTACATAACCTACCCCCCGGACCCAAAAATCTTTTAAAAGGTCTTTCCTGTTCTTTTATGTCTTTCCTTTGGATAAAATAAAAGTCGGTGGCGACTCTTGCTATCCGCAACATAACTAAAGTCAGTTCTCCCACCGTGTTACAATGTGCTCTTTCTATCATCAGCACTTCCAGCCCAATCAGCATCACAGAAGCCAGTGAGAATTGGTTCACATCCATGGGAGAACATTATGCCATAGTCACAAGTACCATTGACATATTTCAGAATTCTCTTGACTTGGTTTAGATGGCTAACTTTTGGATCAGCTTGATATCTTGCACATACACCTACTGCAAAGGCTATATCTGGTCTGCTAGCAGTCAGATATAATAAGCTTCCAATCATGCTTCTGTATAGGCTTTGGTCCACCTTCTCACCCTTGTCATCCTTTGTCAGCTTTAAATGAGTGGGGGCAGGTGTTCTTTTATGACTTGCACTATCCATCCCAAACTTCTTCACAGTGTTCTTGGCATACTTACTTTGGGATATGAACATTGAATCTTCCATCTGCTTGATTTGCATTCCAAGAAAGTAGGTTAGTTCTCCTACTAGGCTCATCTCAAATTCAGATTCCATTTGAGTGACAAAATGTTTAACCATCTTGTCTGACATCCCACCAAAGACAATGTCATCAACATATATTTGAGCAATCATGACATTTCCTTCTTCATCCTTCACAAACAAGGTTTTGTCTATTCCACCTTTTCTGTATCCTTGTTTTGTGAGAAAAGTAGTCAGCCTTTCATACCATGCTCTTGGGGCTTGCTTCAGTCCATAAAGAGCCTTCCTTAGTTTGTACACATGGTTTGGACAGCTTGGATCAACAAATCCCTTAGGCTGTTCTACATATACCTCTTCATTAAGATATCCATTTAGAAAGGCACTTTTCACATCCATTTGAAATAGCTTGAACTTCAGAATACAAGCAATTCCTAAAAGTAGTCTTATTGATTCAAGCCTTGCTACTGGTGCAAAGGTTTCATCGAAGTCTACTCCCTCAATTTGTGTGTATCCTTGAGCTACAAGTCTAGCTTTGTTCTTTGTAACAACTCCCTGCTCATTTGACTTGTTCTTATACACCCATTTAGTGCCAATCACATTTATGTCATCAGGTCTAGGAACAAGATCCCACACTTCATTCCTTGTGAACTGACCTAATTCTTCTTGCATAGCACAAATCCAGTACTCATAATTAAGAGCTTCCTTGATGTTTTTAGGTTCTATTTTTGAAACAAAACAAGAACCTGAAATCACCTCTCTTGATCTAGTGCTTACAACTCTGTTGGGATCACCAATTATTAAATCTTTGGGATGATCCTTCTGGATTCTGATGGAGGGAGGTTTGCTGGATTGTTCTGTCCTTGCTTCAGTTTGAGTGAAGTCAGGATGATCACTCTTTATTTCAGCTTCAGTCTGACTGTCAGCAGATGTTCCAACATCATCTGTAACATCTGCAGGGGCATCATCAATTATCACATTTATGGACTCCATGATAACCTTGGTTCTAGAGTTAAATACTCTATAGGCTCTGCTATTTATAGAGTATCCAAGGAAAATCCCTTCATCACTTTTAGGATCCATTTTTCTTCTTTGCTCCCTATCAGCCAGAATATAATAATTACTTCCAAACACATGGAAGTACTTAACTGTGGGTTTTCTGCCCTTCCAAACTTCATAGATTGTGGACAAGGTTCCTTTCCTTAGAGTGACTCTATTATGAATGTAACATGCTGTGTTCATAGCTTCAGCCCAGAAGTACAATGGTAACTTTTTAGCATGGATCATAGCTCTTGTTGATTCTTGGATAGTTCTGTTCTTCCTCTCAACAATCCCATTCTGTTGAGGGGTGATAGGTGAAGAGTATTCATGATTGATTCCTTCTGAAGAACAGAAATCTGAGAATTTTTGATTCTCAAACTCCTTTCCATGGTCACTTCTTATTCTGACCACACAGCTTGCTTTTTCTCTTTGTATTTTTTGGCACAAATCTTTGAATACATCAAATACATCAGACTTTTCTTTGATAAAATTTATCCATGTATACCTTGAAAAGTCATCAACCACCACATAGGCATACCTCTTTCCACCAAGGCTATCAACCTGCATTGGTCCCATAAGATCCATATGCAATAATTCCAAAACTTTGGAAGTTGTCAGATGTTGGAGCTTTGGATGGGACATCTTGGTTTTCTTGCCTATTTGACATTCACCACATACTTTGCCATCATCAATCTTCAGTTTAGGAATACCTCTCACAGTTTCCATAGATATGATTTTCTTTATACCTCTGAAATGAAGATGACTCAGTCTTTGATGCCATAGCTTCACTTCTTCTTCTTTGGCTAAAGAGCAAGTTGAAGTGAGACTGAAATCTTGAGGTTCCCACATATAATAGTTGTCTTTAGATCTGGCTCCTCTCATGACAACCTTCTGTTCTTTATTAGACACTATGCATTCAGTTTTGGTAAAGTTAACACTGTAACCTTGATCACATAATTGACTTATGCTGATCAAGTTAGCAGTCAATCCTTTTACCAGTAGCACATCATCTAGTCTTGGTACATCTGGATAGTCCAAGGTCCCAACTCCCTTGATTTCTCCTTTAGCTCCATCTCCAAAGGTTACATATCTGGATGAATGTAACTTTAAGTCTAACAGCAAATTCTTCAATCCAGTCATGTGCCTTGAGCATCCACTGTCAAAGTACCAGTCTTCTTTAGCTGATACTCTTAGAGATGTATGAGCTATATATGCAACACCCTTCTTTGACCATTTTTGCTTGTAGTGAGGTTTCCTTTGATGCCTCTGCCCTGTGTATTGTTCATTTTTAGAGCTCCAAGGTTGTTTGTTGAACTTGTTCTTGGACATATAGCTTTGATCAGCATGAAGACTAGCTTTAGGTACCCATACTTTCTTGATGACCTCTGTCTTCTGTTTAGGGGGTTGCTGATATCTTTGATTTTGATGTCCATGCAGCACTTTCTTTGTAACCTCTATCTTCTGCTTAGGGGGTTGTTGATACATCTGATTTGGATATCCATGCAGCTTGTAGCAATGAGGTTTGATATGACCAAACCTTCCACAATGATGACATCTCCATCTTTGATACTTCTTTTTCATCATGTTCTTTTCATGATGTTGGGACTTCTGTTGGAACATTATGTTTGACTTTATATTCTTTTCATGATGTTGGAGCATCTGTTGGG
This sequence comes from Lathyrus aphaca, assembly GCA_963966055.1. Lineage (NCBI taxonomy): Eukaryota > Viridiplantae > Streptophyta > Magnoliopsida > Fabales > Fabaceae > Lathyrus > Lathyrus aphaca. The sequence continues at coordinate 543,641,175 of OZ014522.1, forward strand.
ACATCTTGTTTGACTTTATGGAATTTGAAGTAGTTTTGCTGGTGCTAGCCTCAACCTTTTGAGCTTTGTTAAATCCCAGTCCAGTTCTATCCCCTGAATGCTTATTGTTGTTGAGAATAACATCCAGTGTATTTGAGCTACTGTTCAGCATTCTAACAGATTTGGACATATGCTCCAACTTGGAGTTGATAAGGCTTACTTCACTTTTCAAAGTGTCAATGATCTCTAGATCACTTGTTTTTTCAGCCTTTAGTGCCTCAATCTGCTTCTTTTGCTTTATACTTTCCATGCATATTTCAGTGCTCCTTTTAACCAGCATCTTGTATGATTCTTCTAGCTCTTCAAAAGTCAGCTCCTCATCACTGGATCCACTTTCAGAATCACATACTCCAGCTAGAGCAGTGATGTGCTTTGCTGATTCTTCTTCTGAATCACATCCTGAGTCTTCATCAGACCAGGTCACAAAAAGACCTTTCTTCTGCTTCTTTAGATAGGTAGGGCATTCATTTCTGATGTGTCCATATCCTTCACATCCATGACATTTAATCCCTTTATCTTGATTGGTCTTTTCATCATAATTTGACCTTCTATTAGCATCATAAGGTCTTTTATTCTCAGAAGAGTTTGAATATCTTCCACTTGGTCTGGACTTGCCATCCATCTTTCTGAGAATCTTGTTGAATTGTCTTCCAAGCATAGCAATGGTTTCTGATAAATTTTCTTCAGGGTCTGCTTCATTATTTTCTTCTTCTTTATCAGTATTTGACACCAAGGCTATGATTTTGTTCTTCTTTACAATTGTGTCATTCATTCCCATCTCAAATGTTTGAAGGGAACCAATGAACTCTTCAACCTTCATTGTGCATATGTCTTGAGCTTCTTCTATTGCTGTAACCTTCATGTCAAATCTTTTTGGTAAAGATCTGAGAATCTTTCTTACCAGCTTTTCATCAGTCATCTTTTCTCCCAAAGCACCAAAAGTATTAGCTATTTCCAAGATGTTCATGTAGAACTCATGAATTGTCTCATCTTCCTTCATTCTCAAGTTTTCAAACTTGGTGGTGAGAAGTTGAAGTCTTGACATCTTCACCTTTGATGTTCCTTCATGAGTTATTTTGAGAGTGTCCCAAACATCTTTGGCCAGCTCACAGTGATGCACAAGTCTGAATATATTCCTATCAATTCCATTGAATAAAGCATTTAAGGCCTTGGAATTTCCAAGTGCTGAATCTTCTTCCTCCTTGCTCCATTCTTCTTCAGGTTTCAACACTTTTGCTCCATCCTTGGTGTCTTGGACAGGGTGCTCCCATCCTTTGTTGACTGCTTTCCAGGCCCTATTGTCAAGTGATCTTAAGAATGCTACCATTCTTGGCTTCCAGTAGTCATAATTAGATCCATCCAATATAGGTGGTCTATTCACTGATCCTACATCTCTGTCCATGTTTCCAGAATTTGCAGTCCCTAGATCTCACCCAGTTAAACAGGCAGGGTGCCTGCTCTGATGCCAATTGAAATTCTGGAATCAGGTACGTGATGTCGAATGAGATGTTTAAACACTTGAAGACTTGAACAAAACTTAAAGTGCAGGAAAATTAAACAACACAGGAAATTGTTAACCCAGTTCAGTGTATAACCACACTTACATCTGGGGGCTACCAAGCCAGGAAGGAAATCCAATATAAGTAATATTAATTCTAGACTTAAACCACTCAGTTTAATCTTTCACTTAATATCTACCCAAGGCAATTTCTACCTAAGACACAACTTAGATATGAGTACCAACTAACTCCCCCTCAATCACACAGTGATAAGTTTACAAGTTTAATAAAATTGAAGTCATACTTCAACAAAACAGCTTGATCTTACTTCACAGTTTCAATCAAGACACAATACACTTTTGCTTAAAAGCTAATAAAGTGATACACATATACAGCCTGCTATTAAAACACAAACACCCTATTTAGTATTCTTAATTTTGTACTCTATTCTGAGAGTTTATGTTGCTTAAATAGATGCTTGGATTTTGGGCTTTCTGTAGGTTATCCAATCCTGATACGCATGCTGCCATCACCTTGAATTAGGGTTTGTTACTTCCTTGATTCTAGGTGAGTCAGTTCTTCTGTTTATACTGAATCATATAACCAATCTCCCTACAGATGCGCCTTCTTCTGTTTTATCCATTCATAATTAATTCCAGATAAATTCCCTGAATTTACTCAGTTCTGTTAAGCATTAATTAATTCTGGTAGCAGGTTTGAGATGTCACAACATCTGGTGTGACATCCTGAAAACTGAACTTACTTCATTAACTGATACAATGTCACAACATCTGGTGTGACATCCTGAATTAAGTTCATTTACTTATACTCTGTTTGATAATGTCACAACATCTGATGTGACATCCTCAACTAAGTTCAACACTTCTTGTTGGTCAAAAATTCTGCCAATTCTAAACATCTACAAAATTTAATTGAGGGACTATTTGAAATATACGATACTTTTCAAATCATTTATATATGTTAAGAGGGAAGGTTATGATGGAAGTCCATGCAAAAATAATCATCTGAAAACTAGATTCTATGAAATTTTTCGAAATGCAAGTTTCGGTCAAAAAATCATAATATATTATACATTAGTTAACACCATTTTTGGTCAAAAATTATATTAAATCGGGGACTGTTAGAAATGATATGAAACTTTGCATATCATTATATATTTTACAGGGGAAGGTTATTATGGAAGTCCATGCAAAAAATCATCGGAAAATTAGATTCTATGAAACTTTTCGAAATGCAAGTTTCGATCAAAAATCCTAGTATATTATACACTTTTTACGGTAAAAAAAATCAAATTTAATTGGGGGACTATTTGAAATGATACGATACTTTTCAAATCATTTATATATGTTAAGAGAGAAGGTTATGATGGAAGTCCATGCAAAAATAATCATCTGAAAACTAGATTCTATGAAACTTTTCGAAATGCAAGTTTTGGTCAAAAAATCATAATATATTTACATTAGTTTATACCAGTTTCGGTCAAAAATTAAATTAAATCGGGGACTGTTTGAAATGATATGAAACTTTGAATATCATTTATATATTTTACGAGGGAAGGTTATGATGGAAGTCCATGCAAAACATCATCGGAAAATTAGATTCTATGAAACTTTTCGAAATGCAAGTTTCGGTAAAAAATCATAGTATATTATACACTAGTTTCGGTCAAAAAATAAAATTTAATTGGGGACTATTTGAAATGATATGATACTTTGCAGATCATTTATATATGTTAAGAGGGAAGGTTATGATGGAAGTCCATGCAAAAAGTTCATCTGAAAACTAGATTCTATGAAACTTTTCGAAATATAAGTTTCGGTAAAAAATTCAAAATATATTTTAAACTAGTTTATACTAGTTTCGGTTAAAAATTAAATTAAATCGGGGACTGTACAAAATAATACGAAACTTCACACATCATTTATATATTTTACGTGGGATGGTAATGATGGAAGTCCATGCAAAAAATCGTCGGAAAATTAGATTCTATGAAACTTTTCGAAATGCAAGTTTCGATCAAAAATCATAGTATATTATACACTAGTTTCGGTCATAAAAATCAAATTTAATTGGGGACTATTTGAAATGATACGATACTTTTCTGATCATTTATATATGATAAGAGGGAAGGTTATGATGGAAGTCCATGCAAAAAATTCATCTGAAAACTAGATTCTATGAAACTTTTCGAAATATAAGTTTCGATAAAAAATTCATAATATATTTTACACTAGTTTATACTAGTTTCGGTTAAAATCAAATTAAATCGAGGACTGTACGAAATGATACGAAACTTCACATATCATTTATATATTTTACGTGGGAATGTTATGATGGAAGTCTATGCAAAAAATCATCGGAAAATTAGATTCTATGAAACTTTTCGAAATGCAAGTTTCGGTCAAAAATCATAGTATATTATACACTAGTTTCGGTCAAACAAATCAAATTTAATTGGGGACTATTTGAAATGATACGATACTTTTCTGACCATTTATATATGTTAAGAGGGAAGGTTATGATGGAAGTCCATGCAAAAAAAATTATCTGAAAACTAGATTCTATGAAGCTTTTCGAAATGCAAGTTTCAGTCAAAAAATCATAATATATTATACACTAGTTTATACTAGTTTCGATCAAAAATCAAATTAAATCGGGGACTGTTAGAAATGATATGAAACTTAACATATCATTTATCTATTTTACGAGTGAGGGTTACGATAGAAGTCCGTGCAAAAAAAATCATCGGAAAATTAGATTCTATGAAAATTTCCGAAATGCAAGTTTCGGTCAAAAATCATAGTTTATTATTATTCAATAGTTTCGGTCATAAATATCAAATTTAATTGGGGACTATTTGAAATGATACGAGACTTTTCAGATCATTTATATATATTAAGAGGGAAGGTTATGTTGGAAGTCCATGCAAAAAAATCATCTAAAAACTAGATTCTATGAAACTTTTCGAAATATAAGTTTCGGTAAAAAATTCATAATATATTTTAAACTAGTTTATACTAGTTTCGGTTAAAAATTAAATTAAATCGGGGACTGTACAAAATAATACGAAACTTCACACATCATTTATATATTTTACGTGGGATGGTAATGATGGAAGTCCATGCAAAAAATCGTCCGAAAATTAGATTCTATGAAACTTTTCGAAATGCAAGTTTCGATCAAAAATCATAGTATATTATACACTAGTTTCGGTCAAAAAAATCAAATTTAATTGGGGACTATTTGAAATGATACGATACTTTTCTGATCATTTATATATGATAAGAGGGAAGGTTATGATGGAAGTTCATGCAAAAAATTCATCTGAAAACTAGATTCTATGAAACTTTTCGAAATATAAGTTTCGATAAAAAATTCATAATATATTTTACACTAGTTTATACTAGTTTCGGTTAAAATCAAATTAAATCGAGGACTGTACGAAATAATACGAAACTTCACATATCATTTATATATTTTACGAGGGATTGTTATGAAGGAAGTCCATGCAAAAAATCATCGGAAAATTAGATTCTATGAAACTTTTCTAAATGCAAGTTTCGGTCAAAAATCATAGTATATTATACACTTTTTACGGTAAAAAAAATCAAATTTAATAGGGGGACTATTTGAAATGATTCGATACTTTTCAAATCATTTATATATGTTAAGAGGGAAGGTTATGATGGAAGTCCATGCAAAAAAATCATCTGAAAACCTGATTCTATGAACGATTTCGAAATGCAAATTTCGGTCAAAAAATCATAAGATATTATACATTAGTTAATACCATTTTCGGTCAAAAATTAAATTAAATCGGGGACTGTACGAAATGATTCGAAACTTCACATATCATTTATATATTTTACGAGGGATAGTTATGAAGGAAGTCCATGCAAAAAATCATCGAAAAATTAGATTCTATGAAACTTTTCTAAATGCAAGTTTCGGTCAAAAATCATAGTATATTATACACTTTTTACAGTAAAAAAAATCAAATTTAATTGGGGGACTATTTGAAATGATACGATACTTTTCAAATCATTTATATATGTTAAAAGGGAAGGCTGTGATGGAAGTCCATGCAAAAAAATCATCTGAAAACTAGATTCTATGAAATTTTTCGAAATGCAACTTTCGGTCAAAAAATCATAATATATTATACATTAGTTTATACCAGTTTCGGTCAAAAATTAAATTAAATCAAGGACTGTTCGAAATGATATGTAACTTTACATATCATTTATATATTTTACGAGGGAAGGTTATGATGGAAGTCTATGCAACAAAATCATCTGAAAACTAGATTCTATGAAAATTTTCGAAATATAAGTTTCGGTAAAAAATTCATAATATATTTTACACTTGTTTATACTAGTTTCGGTTAAAATCAAATTAAATCGGGGACTGTACGAAATGATACGAAACTTCACATATCATTTATATATTTTACGTGGGAATGTTATGATGGAAGTCTATGCAAAAAATCATCGGAAAATAAGATTCTATGAAACTTTTCTAAATGCAAGTTTCGGTCAAAAATCATAGTATATTATACACTAGTTTCGGTCAAACAAATCAAATTTAATTGGGGACTATTTGAAATGATACGATACTTTTCTGACCATTTATATATGTTAAGAGGGAAGGTTATGATGGAAGTCCATGCAAAAAAAATTATCTGAAAACTAGATTCTATGAAGCTTTTTGAAATGCATGTTTCGGTCAAAAAATCATAATATATTATACACTAGTTTATACTAGTTTCGATCAAAAATCAAATTAAATTGGGGACTGTTAGAAATGATATGAAACTTAACATATCATATATCTATTTTACGAGTGAGGGTTACGATAGAAGTCCGTGCAAAAAAAATCATCGGAAAATTAGATTCTATGAAAATTTCCGAAATGCAAGTTTCGGTCAAAAATCATAGTATATTATTATTCAATAGTTTCGGTCATAAATATCAAATTTAATTGGGGACTATTTGAAATGATACGAGACTTTTCAGATCATTTATATATATTAAGAGGGAAGGTTATGTTGGAAGTCCATGCAAAAAAATCATCTAAAAACTAGATTCTATGAAACTTTTCGAAATATAAGTTTCGGTAAAAAATTCATAATATATTTTAAACTAGTTTATACTAGTTTCGGTTAAAAATTAAATTAAATCGGGGACTGTACAAAATAATACGAAACTTCACACATCATTTATATATTTTACGTGGGATGGTAATGATGGAAGTCCATGCAAAAAATCGTCCGAAAATTAGATTCTATGAAACTTTTCGAAATGCAAGTTTCGATCAAAAATCATAGTATATTATACACTAGTTTCGGTCAAAAAAATCAAATTTAATTGGGGACTATTTGAAATGATACGATACTTTTCTGATCATTTATATATGATAAGAGGGAAGGTTATGATGGAAGTCCATGCAAAAAATTCATCTGAAAACTAGATTCTATGAAACTTTTCGAAATATAAGTTTCGATAAAAAATTCATAATATATTTTACACTAGTTTATACTAGTTTCGGTTAAAATCAAATTAAATCGAGGACTGTACGAAATGATACGAAACTTCACATATCATTTATATATTTTACGAGGGATTGTTATGAAGGAAGTCCATGCAAAAAATCATCGGAAAATTAGATTCTATGAAACTTTTCTAAATGCAAGTTTCGGTCAAAAATCATAGTATATTATACACTTTTTACGGTAAAAAAAATCAAATTTAATAGGGGGACTATTTGAAATGATTCGATACTTTTCAAATCATTTATATATGTTAAGAGGTAAGGTTATGATGGAAGTCCATGCAAAAAAAATCATCTGAAAACCTGATTCTATGAACGATTTCGAAATGCAAATTTCGGTCAAAAAATCATAAGATATTGTACATTAGTTAATACCATTTTCGGTCAAAAATTAAATTAAATCGGGGACTGTACGAAATGATACGAAACTTCACATATCATTTATATATTTTACGAGGGATAGTTATGAAGGAAGTCCATGCAAAAAATCATCGAAAAATTAGATTCTATGAAACTTTTCTAAATGCAAGTTTCGGTCAAAAATCATAGTATATTATACACTTTTTACAGTAAAAAAAATCAAATTTAATTGGGGGACTATTTGAAATGATACGATACTTTTCAAATCATTTATATATGTTAAAAGGGAAGGCTGTGATGGAAGTCCATGCAAAAAAATCATCTGAAAACTAGATTCTATGAAATTTTTCGAAATGCAACTTTCGGTCAAAAAATCATAATATATTATACATTAGTTTATACCAGTTTCGGTCAAAAATTAAATTAAATCAAGGACTGTTCGAAATGATATGTAACTTTACATATCATTTATATATTTTACGAGGGAAGGTTATGATGGAAGTCTATGCAACAAAATCATCTGAAAACTAGATTCTATGAAAATTTTCGAAATATAAGTTTCGGTAAAAAATTCATAATATATTTTACACTTGTTTATACTAGTTTCGGTTAAAATCAAATTAAATCGGGGACTGTACGAAATGATACGAAACTTCACATATCATTTATATATTTTACGTGGGAATGTTATGATGGAAGTCTATGCAAAAAATCATCGGAAAATTAGATTCTATGAAACTTTTCTAAATGCAAGTTTCGGTCAAAAATCATAGTATATTATACACTAGTTTCGGTCAAACAAATCAAATTTAATTGGGGACTATTTGAAATGATACGATACTTTTCTGACCATTTATATATGTTAAGAGGGAAGGTTATAATGGAAGTCCATGCAAAAAAAAATCATCTGAAAACTAGATTCTATGAAGCTTTTTGAAATGCAAGTTTCGGTCAAAAAATCATAATATATTATACACTAGTTTATACTAGTTTCGATCAAAAATCAAATTAAATCGGGGACTGTTAGAAATGATATGAAACTTAACATATCATTTATCTATTTTACGAGTGAGGGTTACGATAGAAGTCCGTGCAAAAAAAATCATCGGAAAATTAGATTCTATGAAAATTTCCGAAATGCAAGTTTCGGTCAAAAATCATAGTATATTATTATTCAATAGTTTCGGTCATAAATATCAAATTTAATTGGGGACTATTTTAAATGATACGAGACTTTTCAGATCATTTATATATATTAAGAGGGAAGGTTATGTTGGAAGTCCATGCAAAAAAATCATCTAAAAACTAGATTCTATGAAACTTTTCGAAATATAAGTTTCGGTAAAAAATTCATAATATATTTTAAACTAGTTTATACTAGTTTCGGTTAAAAATTAAATTAAATCGGGGACTGTACAAAATAATACGAAACTTCACACATCATTTATATATTTTACGTGGGATGGTAATGATGGAAGTCCATGCAAAAAATCGTCCGAAAATTAGATTCTATGAAACTTTTCGAAATGCAAGTTTCGATCAAAAATCATAGTATATTATACACTAGTTTCGGTCAAAAAAATCAAATTTAATTGGGGACTATTTGAAATGATACGATACTTTTCTGATCATTTATATATGATAAGAGGGAAGGTTATGATGGAAGTCCATGCAAAAAATTCATCTGAAAACTCGATTCTATGAAACTTTTCGAAATATAAGTTTCGATAAAAAATTCATAATATATTTTACACTAGTTTATACTAGTTTCGGTTAAAATCAAATTAAATCGAGGACTGTACGAAATGATACGAAACTTCACATATCATTTATATATTTTACGAGGGATTGTTATGAAGGAAGTCCATGCAAAAAATCATCGGAAAATTAGATTCTATGAAACTTTTCTAAATGCAAGTTTCGGTCAAAAATCATAGTATATTATACACTTTTTACGGTAAAAAAAATCAAATTTAATAGGGGGACTATTTGAAATGATTCGATACTTTTCAAATCATTTATATATGTTAAGAGGTAAGGTTATGATGGAAGTCCATGCAAAAAAAATCATCTGAAAACCTGATTCTATGAACGATTTTGAAATGCAAATTTCGGTCAAAAAATCATAAGATATTGTACATTAGTTAATACCATTTTCGGTCAAAAATTAAATTAAATCGGGGACTGTACGAAATGATACGAAACTTCACATATCATTTATATATTTTACGAGGGATAGTTATGAAGGAAGTCCATGCAAAAAATCATCGAAAAATTAGATTCTATGAAACTTTTCTAAATGCAAGTTTCGGTCAAAAATCATAGTATATTATACACTTTTTACAGTAAAAAAAATCAAATTTAATTGGGGAACTATTTGAAATGATACGATACTTTTCAAATCATTTATATATGTTAAAAGGGAAGGCTGTGATGGAAGTCCATGCAAAAAAATCATCTGAAAACTAGATTCTATGAAATTTTTCGAAATGCAACTTTCGGTCAAAAAATCATAATATATTATACATTAGTTTATACCAGTTTCGGTCAAAAATTAAATTAAATCAAGGACTGTTCGAAATGATATGTAACTTTACATATCATTTATATATTTTACGAGGGAAGGTTATGATGGAAGTCTATGCAACAAAATCATCTGAAAACTAGATTCTATGAAAATTTTCGAAATATAAGTTTCGGTAAAAAATTCATAATATATTTTACACTTGTTTATACTAGTTTCGGTTAAAATCAAATTAAATCGGGGACTGTACGAAATGATACGAAACTTCACATATCATTTATATATTTTACGTGGGAATGTTATGATGGAAGTCTATGCAAAAAATCATCGGAAAATTAGATTCTATGAAACTTTTCTAAATGCAAGTTTCGGTCAAAAATCATAGTATATTATACACTAGTTTCGGTCAAACAAATCAAATTTAATTGGGGACTATTTGAAATGATACGATATTTTTCTGACCATTTATATATGTTAAGAGGGAAGGTTATAATGGAAGTCCATGCAAAAAAAAATCATCTGAAAACTAGATTCTATGAAGCTTTTTGAAATGCAAGTTTCGGTCAAAAAATCATAATATATTATACACTAGTTTATACTAGTTTCGATCAAAAATCAAATTAAATCGGGGACTGTTAGAAATGATATGAAACTTAACATATCATTTATCTATTTTACGAGTGAGGGTTACGATAGAAGTCCGTGCAAAAAAAATCATCGGAAAATTAGATTCTATGAAAATTTCCGAAATGCAAGTTTCGGTCAAAAATCATAGTATATTATTATTCAATAGTTTCGGTCATAAATATCAAATTTAATTGGGGACTATTTTAAATGATACGAGACTTTTCAGATCATTTATATATATTAAGAGGGAAGGTTATGTTGGAAGTCCATGCAAAAAAATCATCTAAAAACTAGATTCTATGAAACTTTTTGAAATATAAGTTTCGGTAAAAAATTCATAATATATTTTAAACTAGTTTATTCTAGTTTCGGTTAAAAATTAAATTAAATCGGGGACTGTACAAAATAATACGAAACTTCACACATCATTTATATATTTTACGTGGGATGGTAATGATGGAAGTCCATGCAAAAAATCGTCCGAAAATTAGATTCTATGAAACTTTTCGAAATGCAAGTTTCGATCAAAAATCATAGTATATTATACACTAGTTTCGGTCAAAAAAATCAAATTTAATTGGGGACTATTTGAAATGATACTATACTTTTCTGATCATTTATATATGATAAGAGGGAAGGTTATGATGGAAGTCCATGCAAAAAATTCATCTGAAAACTAGATTCTATGAAACTTTTCGAAATATAAGTTTCGATAAAAAATTCATAATATATTTTACACTAGTTTATACTAGTTTCGGTTAAAATCAAATTAAATCGAGGACTGTACGAAATGATAGGAAACTTCACATATCATTTATATATTTTACGAGGGATTGTTATGAAGGAAGTCCATGCAAAAAATCATCGGAAAATTAGATTCTATGAAACTTTTCTAAATGCAAGTTTCGGTCAAAAATCATAGTATATTATACACTTTTTACGGTAAAAAAAATCAAATTTAATAGGGGGACTATTTGAAATGATTCGATACTTTTCAAATCATTTATATATGTTAAGAGGTAAGGTTATGATGGAAGTCCATGCAAAAAAAATCATCTGAAAACCTGATTCTATGAACGATTTCGAAATGCAAATTTCGGTCAAAAAATCATAAGATATTGTACATTAGTTAATACCATTTTCGGTCAAAAATTAAATTAAATCGGGGACTGTACGAAATGATACGAAACTTCACATATCATTTATATATTTTACGAGGGATAGTTATGAAGGAAGTCCATGCAAAAAATCATCGAAAAATTAGATTCTATGAAACTTTTCTAAATGCAAGTTTCGGTCAAAAATCATAGTATATTATACACTTTTTACAGTAAAAAAAATCAAATTTAATTGGGGGACTATTTGAAATGATACGATACTTTTCAAATCATTTATATATGTTAAAAGGGAAGGCTGTGATGGAAGTCCATGCAAAAAAATCATCTGAAAACTAGATTCTATGAAATTTTTCGAAATGCAACTTTCGGTCAAAAAATCATAATATATTATACATTAGTTTATACCAGTTTCGGTCAAAAATTAAATTAAATCAAGGACTGTTCGAAATGATATGTAACTTTACATATCATTTATATATTTTACGAGGGAAGGTTATGATGGAAGTCTATGCAACAAAATCATCTGAAAACTAGATTCTATGAAAATTTTCGAAATATAAGTTTCGGTAAAAAATTCATAATATATTTTACACTTGTTTATACTAGTTTCGGTTAAAATCAAATTAAATCGGGGACTGTACGAAATGATACGAAACTTCACATATCATTTATATATTTTACGTGGGAATGTTATGATGGAAGTCTATGCAAAAAATCATCGGAAAATTAGATTCTATGAAACTTCTCTAAATGCAAGTTTCGGTCAAAAATCATAGTATATTATACACTAGTTTCGGTCAAACAAATCAAATTTAATTGGGGACTATTTGAAATGATACGATATTTTTCTGACCATTTATATATGTTAAGAGGGAAGGTTATAATGGAAGTCCATGCAAAAAAAAATCATCTGAAAACTAGATTCTATGAAGCTTTTTGAAATGCAAGTTTCGGTCAAAAAATCATAATATATTATACACTAGTTTATACTAGTTTCGATCAAAAATCAAATTAAATCGGGGACTGTTAGAAATGATATGAAACTTAACATATCATTTATCTATTTTACGAGTGAGGGTTACGATAGAAGTCCGTGCAAAAAAAATCATCGGAAAATTAGATTCTATGAAAATTTCCGAAATGCAAGTTTCGGTCAAAAATCATAGTATATTATTATTCAATAGTTTCGGTCATAAATATCAAATTTAATTGGGGACTATTTTAAATGATACGAGACTTTTCAGATCATTTATATATATTAAGAGGGAAGGTTATGTTGGAAGTCCATGCAAAAAAATCATCTAAAAACTAGATTCTATGAAACTTTTCGAAATGCAAGTTTAGGTTAAAAAAATCATAATAATTTTACATTAGTTTATTCTAGTTTCGGTCAATAATCAAATTAAATCGGGGACTGTCATAAATTATACGAAATGTGCATATCATTTATATATTTTACGAGGGATGATTACGATGGAAGTCCATGCAAAAAATCATCGGAAAATTAGATTCTATAAAACTTTTCGAAATGCAAGTTTCGGTCAAAAATCATAATATATTATCAACTAGTTACAGTAAAAAAAAATTAATTTAATTGGGGACTATTTGAAATGTATGATACTTTTCAGATCATTTATATATGTTAATAGGGAAGGTTATGATGGAAGTCCATGCAAAAAAATCATCTGAAAACTAGATTCTATGAAAATTTTCAAAATGCAAGTTTCGGTCAAAAAATCATAATATATTATACATTAGTTAATACCAGTTTCGTTCAAAAATTAAATTAAATCGGGGAATGTTAGAAATGATATGAAACTTAACATATCATTTATCTATTTTACAATGGAAGGTTATGATGGAAGTCTTTGCAAAAAATCATCGGAAAATTAGATTCGATGAAACTTTTCGAAATGCAAGTTTCGGTCAAAAATCAGTATATTATACACTTTTTACGGTAAAAAAAATCAAATTTAATTGAGGGACTATTTGAAATGATACGATACTTTTCAAATCATTTATATATGTTAAGAGGGAAGATTATGATGGAAGTCCATGCAAAAAAAAAATCATCTGAAAACTAGATTCTATGAAACTTTTCAAAATGCAAGTTTCGGTCAAAAAATCCTAATATATTATACATTAGTTAATACCATTTTCGTCAGAAATTATATTAAATCAGGGACTGTTATAAATGATATGAAACTTTGCATATCATTTATATATTTTACAAGGGAAGGTTATTATGGAAGTCCATGCAAAAAATCATCGGAAAATTAGATTCTATGAAACTTTTCGAAATGCAAGTTTCGGTCAAAAATCCTAGTATATTATACACTTTTTACGGTAAAAAAAATCAAATTTAATTGGGGGACTATTTGAAATGATACGATACTTTTCAAATCATTTATATATGTTAAGAGGGAAGGTTATGATGGAAGTCCATGCAAAAATAATCATCTGAAAACTAGATTCTATGAAACTTTTCGAAATGCAAGTTTTGGTCAAAAAATCATAATATATTTACATTAGTTTATACCAGTTTCGGTCAAAAATTAAATTAAATCGGGGACTGTTCGAAATGATATGAAACTTTGAATATCATTTATATATTTTAGGAGGGAAGGTTATGATGGAAGTCCATCCAAAAAATCATCGGAAAATTAGATTCTATAAAACTTTTCTAAATGCAAGTTTCGGTAAAAAATCATAGTATATTATACATTAGTTTCGGTCAAATAATAAAATTTAATTGGGGACTATTTGAAATGATATGATACTTTGCAGATTATTTATATATGTTAAGAGGGAAGGTTATGATGGAAGTCCATGCAAAAAGTTCATCTGAAAACTAGATTCTATGAAACTTTTCGAACTATAAGTTTCGGTAAAAAATTCATAATATATTTTACACTAGTTTATACTAGTTTCGGTTTAAAATTAAATTAAATCGGTGACTGTACAAAATAATACGAAACTTCACACATCATTTATATATTTTACGTGGGATGGTAATGATGGAAGTCAATGCAAAAAATCGTCGGAAAATTAGATTCTATGAAACTTTTCGAAATGCAAGTTTCGATCAAAAATCATAGTATATTATACACTAGTTTCGGTCAAAAAAATTAAATTTAATTGGGGACTATTTGAAATGATACGATATTTTTCTGATCATTTATATATGTTAAGAGAGAAGGTTATGATGGAAGTCCATGCAAAAAATTCATCTGAAAACTAGATTCTATGAAACTTTTCGAAATATAAGTTTCGATAAAAAATTCATAATATATTTTACACTAGTTTATATTAGTTTCGGTTAAAATCAAATTAAATCGGGGACTGTACGAAATGATACGAAACTTCACATATCATTTATATATTTTACGAGGGATGGTTATGAAGGAAGTTCATACAAAAAATCATCGGAAAAATAGATTCTATGAAACTTTTCTAAATGTAAGTTTCGGTCAAAAATCGTAGTATATTATACAATTTTTACGGTAAAAAAAAAAATCAAATTTAATTGGGGGATTATTTGAAATGATACGATACTTTTCAAATCATTTATATATGTTAAGAGGGAAGGTTATGATGGAAGTCCATGCAAAAAAATCATCTGAAAACCTGATTCTATGAAATATTTCGAAATGCAAGTTTCGGTCAAAAAATCATAAGATATTATACATTAGTTAATACCATTATTGGTCAAAAATTAAATTAATTGGGGACTGTACGAAATGATACGAAACTTCACATATCATTTATATATTTTACGAGGAATAGTTATGAAGGAAGTCCATGCAAAAAATCATCGAAAAATTAGATTCTATGAAACTTTTCTAAATGCAAGTTTCGGTCAAAAATCATAGTATATTATACACTTTTTACAGTAAAAAAAATCAAATTTAATTGGGGGACTATTTGAAATGATACGATACTTTTCAAATCATTTATATATGTTAAAAGGGAAGGTTGTGATGGAAGTCCATGCAAAAAAATCATCTGAAAACTAGATTCTATGAAATTTTTCGAAATGCAACTTTCGGTCAAAAAATCATAATATATTATACATTAGTTTATACCAGTTTCGGTCAAAAATTAAATTAAATCAGGGACTGTTCGAAATGATATGTAACTTTACATATCATTTATATATTTTACGAGGGAAGGTTATGATGGAAGTCTATGCAACAAAATCATCTGAAAACTAGATTCTATGAAAATTTTCAAAATATAAGTTTCGGTAAAAAATTCATAATATATTTTACACTTGTTTATACTAGTTTCGGTTAAAATCAAATTAAATCGGGGACTGTACGAAATGATACGAAACTTCACATATCATTTATATATTTTACATGGGAATGTTATGATGGAAGTCAATGCAAAAAATCATCTGAAAATTAGATTCTATGAAACTTTTCGAAATGCAAGTTTCGGTCAAAAATCATAGTATATTTTACACTAGTTTCGGTCAAACAAATCAAATTTAATTGGGGACTATTTGAAATGATACGATACTTTTCTGACCATTTATATATGTTAAGATGGAAGGTTATGATGGAAGTCCATGCAAAAAAAATTATCTGAAAACTAGATTCTATGAAGCTTTTTGAAATGCAAGTTTCGGTCAAAAAATCATAATATATTATACACTAGTTTATACTAGTTTCGATCAAAAATCAAATTAAATCGGGGACTGTTAGAAATGATACGAAACTTAACATATCATTTATGTATTTTACGAGTGAGGGTTACGATAGAAGTCCGTGCAAAAAAATCATCGGAAAATTAGATTCTATGAAAATTTTCGAAATGCAAGTTTCGGTCAAAAATCATAGTATATTATTATTCAATAGTTTTGGTCATAAATATCAAATTTAATTGGGGACTATTTAAAATGATACGAGACTTTTCAGATCATTTATATATATTAAGAGGGAAGGTTATGATGGAAGTCCATGCAAAAAAAAAATCATCTAAAAACAAGATTCTGTGAAACATTTCGAAATGCAAGTTTATGTAAAAAAATCATAATAATTTTACATTAGTTTATTCTAGTTTCGGTCAATAATCAAATTAAATCGGGGACTGTCATAAATTATACGAAATTCGCATATCATTTATATATTTTACGAGGGATGGTTACGATGGAAGTCCATGCAAAAAACCATCGGAAAATTAGATTCTATGAAACTTTTCGAAATGCAACTTTCGGTCAAAAATCATAGTATATTATACACTAGTTACAGTAAAAAAAATTAAATTTAATTGGAGACTATTTGAAATGATATGATACTTTTCAAATCATTTATATATGTTAATAGGGAAGGTTATGATGGAAGTCCATACAAAAAAATCATCTGAAAACTAGATTCTATGAAAATTTTCAAAATGCAAGTTTCGGTCAAATATCATAATATATTATACATGAGTTAATACCAGTTTCGGTCAAAAATTAAATTAAATCGGGGAATGTTAGAAATGATATGATACTTTGCATATCATTTATATATTTTACAATGGAAGGTTATAATGGAAGTCTTTGCAAAAAATCATCGGAAAATTAGATTCTATGAAACTTTTCAAAATGCAAGTTTCGGTCAAAAATCATAGTATATTATACACTTTTCACGGTAAAAAAAATCAAATTTAATTGAGGGACTATTTGAAATGATACGATACTTTTCAAATCATTTATATATGTTAAGAGGGAAGATTATGATGGAAGTCCATGCAAAAAAAATCATCTGAAAACTAGATTCTATGAAACTTTTCGAAATGCAAGTTTCGGTCAAAAAATCATAATATTTTATACATTAGTTAATACCATTTTAGGTCAAAAATTAAATTAAATCGGGGACTGTTAGTAATGATATGAAACTTTTCATATCATTTATATATTTTACAAGGGAAGGTTATGATGGAAGTTCATACAAAAAATCATCGTAAAATTAGATTCTATGATACTTTTAGAAATGCAAGTTTCGGTCAAAAATCCTAGTATATTATACATTTTTTACGGTAAAAAAAAATCAAATTTAATTGGGGGACTATTTGAAATGATACGATACTTTTCAAATCATTTATATATGTTAAGAGGGAAGGTTATGATGGAAGTCCATGCAAAAAAAATTATCTGAAAACTAAATTCTATTAAGCTTTTTGAAATGCAAGTTTCGGTTAAAAAATCATAATATATTATACATTAGTTTATACTAGTTTCGATCAAAAATCAAATTAAATCGGGGACTGTTAGAAATGATACGAAACTTAACATATCATTTATGTATTTTACGAGTGAGGGTTACGATAGAAGTCCGTGCAAAAAAAATTATCGGAAAATTAGATTCTATGAAAATTTTCGAAATGCAAGTTTTGGTCAAAAATCATAGTATATTATTATTCAATAGTTTTGGTCATAAATATCAAATTTAATTGGGGACTATTTGAAATGATACGAGACTTTTCAGATCATTTATATATATTAAGAGGGAAGGTTATGATGGAAGTCCGTGCAAAAAAATCATCTAAAAACTAGATTCTATGAAACTTTTCGAAATGCAAGTTTAGGTAAAAAAAATCATAATAATTTTACATTAGTTTATTCTAGTTTCGGTCAATAATCAAATTAAATCGGGTACTGTCATAAATTATACGAAATCCGCATATCATGTATATATTTTACGAGGGATGGTTACGATGGAAGTCCATGCAAAAAACCATCGGAAAATTAGATTCTATGAAACTTTTCGAAATGCAACTTTCGGGCAAAAATCACAGTATATTATACACTAGTTACAGTAAAAAAAATTAAATTTAATTGGGGACTATTTGAAATGATATGATATTTTTCAGATCATTTATATATGTTAATAGGGAAGGTTATGATGGAAGTCCATACAAAAAAATCATCTGAAAACTAGATTCTATGAAAATTTTCAAAATGCAAGTTTCGGTCAAAATATCATAATATATTATACATTAGTTAATACCAGTTTCGGTCAAAAATTAAATTAAATCGGGGAATGTTAGAAATGATATGAAACTTTGCATATCATTTATATATTTTACAATGGAAGGTTATGATGGAAGTCTTTGCAAAAAAAAATCGGAAAATTAGATTCTATGAAACTTTTCAAAATGCAAGTTTCGGTCAAAAATCATAGTAATTTGATTTTTCTTTTAAAAACTTATAAAATATAATAAATGGATGATGGTGATGAATTGTTATATAGTGTCAGTGCATATCAATTAAATTTAATATTACCATTTAAATATATTTAACATTACACAGGATTAAGACCTATCACAAACTATTAAGATTTGAGTTGTGACGTTTTTTCTAACTTAATACCTAAGATTTGATTTTTTTTTGTTAAAGTTGGAAATTTAGTACTCGTTATGCTTCTTATTATAAGTTACTTAAAAAAAACTTTATAACCAAACATATACTCTCCCTCTATCTCAAAATAAAAATCGTTTAAGATTGTTGAACACAGATTAAGAAACATAATGAATAAAAGAATAAATATAATAATTTTACAAAAGTGTCCTTAATTTTGATTAGTTACATATACATGGTCATAAATGTAAAGTGTGAGTCAATGAATTGAGAAAAGTACACATAATATTAATTAGAAGTAAAATTGATACAAATAAATTAATATTTCATTGAAAATATAAAATAACACCTATTTTGAGACAAAATATTTAGATTAAAAAAACACTTATTTTGAGAATGGAGTGTTATTTTACAATATCAATACCAATACCAATGAATTAATAATGAATATTTTTTCTTTTATACCCACTTAAATATTTATTACCATACATCTTTTAAAAAAAATATTTTAAATTTTATCAAGATGAACATTTCAGTGAAAGAAACAAAAATTCAAATATGGATATTTTATATATTACTTTAATTTATAATAATCTTCGCTATATGTCTCATCATATCATGAAGATTCCAACTTTCCAAATTCTTATGTAATTTTCTTTGTGTGCATAGTTTTAATGTTAAATATTTTTGTCTAAGAAAATAAACTTTTCTTATTATTATTATTATTATTATTATTATTATTATTATTATTATTATACTTTTTGCTGCAAATTATTTGTGCGATCTTTATATTGGGTTCCTTAGCAAAATATAGAGTGTACTATATGCTAATGGATATATTCAAGACCCCTGGCAGAAATCCAAAGCAATCTGCACACTATAGCCCATGACAACGGATCTCTATTTGGAAAAACAATCATTTTACTGTTACCACAAACAATAATAATAATATGAGAATTTCTCAATCCGTTTGATGTATCTCTTAGTCATCTGTTATATTTTCAATTATATCCCTTGATTCCACTAATACACTTTCGATGCATCAATTTTTTGTTTTACGTTGAACAAGTGAGAAAACATTTTCTTAATTAAATCAAACTAAATAGTTGGAGACGTATATATAATCTTATAGAAACTAAAAATATATATTTAAAGTCAACATGATGAAGATCTTGAGTAAACTCAAAGGGATTAGGTTTTCCGCCAATATAAAACTTTGTTATTCGTATCTCTTCAATGTGTTGTTTTGGTATAGTCATTAATCTTCATTCAATGTGTTATATAAATTCACTCGGCTACAGAGTTTGACTAATAACTTATGTTACACGTAACAATATTATTTGCTTTTTTTTTTCTTAAATAATGTCTTTTAAATTAGGGTTAAATAGTGTTTACCCTTCAGCCAAAACGTGTTTTGGTTTACCCCTCAACTTTTCTAGATTCTTTTTCCAAACACCTTGATAAGCACATGTCACCAAATTTCGCCTACATGGCCTGAGGATGTGTTAATGGATGACATGTTAGATTACATTAAATAGTTTTAAATATCTTTACTATTTTTATATATTATATATATTATATATTTGAAATTTATTTTTAATTCTATTTATTTTTAATTATATTTTTTTGAAATATATTTTTTAATTTAATTATATTTTTTCAAATTATATATTTTTTAATTTAATTGAATTTTTTGAATTATTATTTTAAAAAATAATTTTAATTGGGTCAAATTAAATACACACAAATCCAACATAGTAGCCCAATTATACTTCTAACTCAGTCCATGTCACCATGTTTTGGAAACTACTGAATGAAATAATTATATATACATTTACTTTGTTGTTTCACTGATCGATCGATGTGAGACTATATTTTCTAGTTTGATAGGCATGAAACATTTTCTGGTTCTCTTATTCATGTTTATTCTTCCTGATTAATACTCAAGTATAACAACCCAACTCCCAGACATCCATAAAATTCCCAACACCAGTCCACTGCCACCCCTTCCTTCAGTGCACTGTCACCCCTTCCTTATTAAAAATTTCCATAATAATCAGAAACTCTAGTATAACTTGTTGATCAGATCATGATGCTTCAAGAGGGAAAGAATTCTCGAGGTTCAACTTGTTGATTACTGCGGTCTAAGGGAGTAAGAAACAGTTGTAATGGAGCTTCAAAATCGATTGAAATAAGCAATATGGAGTCGAAAATGTTTAATCTAAAAGTCGAGACGTTACAGTCCGAGAATAAGAGATTAGAGTTACATGTTGCAGCTCATGCGAAATTGCTTGCTGAACTCGAGACTTCAAAAAAAAAGTGAAGTTTTTGAAGAAGAAAACCAGGCATGAAGCTGAACAGAATAAGGAGCATATCTTAAATCTTAAACAAAAAGTTACAAAGTTGCATGAGCTTGAATCCAAAGTTGTTGCTAATGATCAAGAAATTCAAAGGAAGTTGGCAAAGCTAAATGCAAGAGGAACATAAAATTAGGGGTGTACAAGCCCCGGTTTGGGTTGGGTTTGGCCAAATTCAATACCAAATCCATATAGGACACTCCGGTTTGGGTGAGGTAAAATAACCACCTGTAATATCAATGGATCGGTTTGGGCAAATCCACTAATTTTTGGGTTGGGTTGGGTTGGGTAGTCGGTTGCCCAAATTAATTTCTATTTTATTAATTTTATATAACTAAACGATGAACCATCATATTTTTTCATAAAAAAATTCAATATTTTTATCTTCTTAAATATAATTAGATAATCTATTTTTAATTATTTTTATTATCATGAAATAAAAAATGACAACATCAACTAATAAAAATTATCATAAAATACTAGAAAAAACTAGAAAAAACTAAAGTTGTATGATATAAAATTGTATTAATATCAAAATAACTAAAGAGTGAAATATTCAAAATTAGTTAAAGTTATAGTTCACTAAAATATTAAATGTTCAAAATACAAAAATTATAACAATTAAGTTAATATTTATTTTCTTATCAAAATATCAGTATACTGTTTAGAGAAAAAAAGGAGGGGGAAGAAAACCCCACGTTACAAAATCAAAATCAACAAACCCTAAAGGAGGGTTTCCCTAACTTATTGAGAGCTAAATCAGCAAGAACACACAAAGGAGCTTCATTCATCCAAACAAGACCTTGAATGGTTAAACCAAATGAACCTAATTTGTCTGCGCATTGATTCCCCTCTCTAAAGACATGGGATATGATAAAATTCATAGATTTCGTCATGAGAATGCAATTATGCCATCTGTTTTTTATTTGCCAAGGGACAATGTTACTATTGTTGATCGCCAAATAGACAAGCTTCGAGCCCGTTTCAATCCAGAGATTACTCCAGTTTTTGTCAAAAGTGGTTTCAATGGCTCTCATGACACCGTGAAATTCATCCTGAAGAGCAGTTAAAATACCTAAGTTTTCAGCAAAGCATCCAACCATTATAGAATTGTGATCTCTGAAAATGCCGCTTGAGGCAACCGGACCCGGAGCACCGATCGCAATTCCATTTGTGTTGCATTTTATCCAAGAAGGAATTGGAGGTTTCCAGATTACTTCTATGATCCTGGGGGCTCTCGGAGGATGACTGTCTATTTTGAAAGATTTCAAGATTCGAAAATCTATGATATTGTTCGAGGAAGTTTCTTTTGTAGAGTTACCTGAAATGCAGGCATTGGAGATGATGATGTTCAACGCGCATTCCTAGGTAATACTTTTATTGTTGAATTTTTTCTGGTTTCTACATTGCCAAATGACATTGATAGTGTTGATAACTGCAGATAAAATAGCAATTGGACATTGATTCGACCAAGCTTTTTGACATAAATCCCAAATGCCTAGTAAGGAAAGATTAATGTTGCACTAAAGCGTGTTTGCCAACCAGTTCCAAAGATGTTGTCCGAATTTTCAATGGAAGAATAGATGATCTGATGTTTCTGCAAAGCAGCCACATCAAACGCATTTTGAAGGACTCAGGTAAATTCCTCTAATCCATAAAGCCTCAGCAGTAGGTAATTTTTGATGCAATAGTTTCCAGATGAGTTTAGCCCATTGAATGTGTTGTCCCGTAGGAGCTTGAAAGGTATAAGCATCTTTTAGGCTCAAGTTACCAGCTATAGAATGGATTCATCTTAGGTTGTCATCACTTGTCTCTTAAGGGATGTGAAAGTTTTTGATAATGTTGGGCAGAGCTGGGAAAATTTGAACTAGATCCTGAGGAAGTTTCTATCTATCTTGATGAATAAAATTTGAGACTTTAGAGTTTAGGGAATAATTTTGGTTAATATGCAGTTGTTCCACTAGAGATTTTCCACACCAGAAATCTGTCCAAAAACATATAGATCTGCCATTTCCAATATTCCAATGAGAGTTTTCCTTGATCACTTGAAATTGACTTTTGATACCTGACCATATTGATGAGAAAATGTGATACTTAATAGGTTGGCTGTTTCTGAGAACCCTACTTCTTAGGAAAATTTCTCATTGGTTGTTAAAAGTTGTGAGTTCCCAATAAAGTTTCAACTTTGCAACATTATTAATCTTAACAATAGACCTAATGCCAAGACCTCCTTCAGATGTGGGAGTACAAACTTTATGCCAAGCAACAGTGAGAAGTTTCCTCTTGGAAATGTCTCCACTCCAAACAAAATTTCTTAAGCAACTTTCCAATTCTTTAATGATACTACTAGGCCAATTATAAATAAGAAGACTATAAACCAACATGCCATGGATGATACTTTTATGATTTGAACTCTACCAGTCATTGATAAGAGAGAAGCTTTCCAAGATGCTAGCTTATATTTAACTTTATCTACAATCCCTTGGAAATGAATGGCTCTAGGTTTGCCTTTAAATATGGGACTCCTAAGTTGTAAAAAGTAAGAGAACCTTCTGAGAAACCAAGTTGAAGGACCATTTGATGTGTTCTATTAAAGGAAGAACCAACAAAAATGATTGATTTCTGAGGATTAACTTGCTGGCCTGAACAAGCAGCATATCTAAGAAACATATTTTTTAGAACCTCAATGTTGGAACTTCTGGCTTTGCAAAAAAATCATTATGTCATCAGCATATAAAGCATGGGAGGGAACTTTAGAACCTTTAAGACCTTTGATAAGATGAAGATCTCCTTGATTAGCAAGTTTAGATATTGCCCTACTAAGCACATCTTCAGCCAGCCAGAAAAAGAGAGGGGAGAGAGGGTCACCCTGTCTAACCCATCTCTTACAACCAAAATAGCCTTCTTGAGCTCCATGAATAGAAATTGACAATTTTGCAGAGAAGAATGAAGTGAATCCAAGCACAAATGTTTTCAGAAAAGCCAAATTTGGATAGAACTTTTATCAAAATATCCCAATATAAGGTGTCAAATGATTTCTTAATGTCTAGCTTAATTGCTATGTTGCCTCCAAAGGATTTATTATGGAGCATGTTGATGACTTCTGAAGTGAGGCAAATGCAGTCAGAGATAGATCTCCCTTTTATGAAACCTCTTTGTTCTGGGGAGATAATATTGGGCATTAGAATGGAAAGCCTATCTGCCAAGATTTTAGAGATGATTTTCACTTTGAAATTTGATAGAGCAATTGGTCTGTATTTGTCAACATTTGAAGCATTAGGGAATTTTGGAATCGTGATAATGGAATTGGCATTCAAGTTTGGAAGGATCCACCATGTAATGAAAAATTGCAGAGTGGCCGGGATCACATCATACTTAATTATTTCCCAGTATTCTTGAAAGAAAAATCCTCTAAAATCGTCTGGTTCGGGGGAGCTGTCTTTATTTAAGCCAAAATTGCTCTTTTGATTTCATCATGGCTAGGGAGAATTGTAAGGATATGATTAGCTTGATCAATTATCCGTTTAGGTATGACCTCATCCACTAATCCATTATCAACACATGAGTTGTTGTTGGAAAAAAGTTGCTCAAAATGATTGGTGAATATACGTGAGATGTCATCTAGCTCTGTGAAAACCTCCCCTTCTTGTTGGATAGAACTGATAAGTTTAGTACAATGCCTTATCTTGGTCATCTTGTGAAAATAGGAAGTGTTTCTATCTCCATGAGTATGCCATTTTATTTTTGAGTTTTTCATGCAGAAGATGTCTTCCATTTTTAAGGCCAACTCTAATTCAATATGAGCAGTTTGCTCTTTATCTAGTAAAATTTCATTAGAACCCTCCCTTTGTAACTGTGATTGAATATCTTCCAGATTGGTGGTAGCTTTCCTAAGGGTATCATGAACATTTCCAAAAACTGCTTTGTTCCATTCCTTCAACTTTTGTTTGAGAAATTTGAGTTTTTGATTCAGAGTTAACATAGAACAGCCAAATCCCCAAGGGTTGGCCTAATGGTGGAGGCTTGGGTCTTAAGAGTTTGCTCCTTTCAAGGTCCCAAGTTCGAATCCTACTAGGTGCAATCAATCCTTGTGTGGGACAGTCCATACGGAGCTTTGCTCTGGCTTTAAACGGGACCCCCACTAGTGGACGGTGGGATTGGTCATCTTGGATTAGTCAGTCAAAAGGCCGGATACCAAGATTTCAAAAACAAAACATAGAACAGCCAAACACAGGATTGTTCCAGTAACTTATGCTCAGACCATATTCTGTGGAATTTGAAGGAGGAGGAAATCTTAGTGTTCTGGAAATTGAAAACCAAAAGAATGGGATGATGGTCTGATTTAGGTGAATTCTGCACCTCTAGTGGGGATGTGGATAAGATTATTGGAATCTATTCAAAATTGAAAATCATCAATATGTGCTCTTGATGGATTTGAAGTTCCTTTATGTTCATGAGCCCCCATGATGGTGTTGAAATCACCAATGAAACTCCAAGGCTTATTGAACTGACTTTTGATGGAAGAAAGAGTATGCCATAATTCTCTTCTTTTTAAATAGTTAGTAGAGGCCTATATAGCAGACACTCCAAAATGATGGTTGCCATCCTTGATTAAAAAACGAGACTTGTTGATCATCATTGAGAATTATTTGAGGATTGATATGAGGGGCACAAAGACACCACAAGTTTGGGGGGAGATCACAATTTTTTTTCTTAAGGGGGTAAACTGAATCTCGCTTTTTTGACAGTAAACACTATTTAACCCTTTAAATTATTATTGTTTTCATTTAATTTTAGAAGCCCTTCTCTGTCTTGGATAACGTCAAATAAGTAATGTTTTATTATTATCCAAGACAAGTGGTATAGTGGACACAAAGTAAACAAATGATATTGTTACGTGTAACATAAGTTATTAGTCTCTATAACATTATATATACATTTACGACTAACGAATATGGCTTAATTAAAAAAATGTTTAGCTGAAATTCACTAATTCCGTAGATATATCTGCGAAAGATTTCAATGTAAAAAAAAATGCTTCCATAGGTGTATCAGCGGAACCAATGAGGACATAATTGAAAATACACATGGTGAGTGAGAGACCTATGGAGTGGGATAAGAAATTCTCTAATAATACATCATAGGAAAATAAAAGCCTAAGTATAAGTTGTTCTAACCTAAACCATGCAAATGTTGACTCAAGTTTCTATGCTCAATCGCATCTAGATGGTCGTTAAGAGTTTTAAGACATTATCAAAATAGGAATACTAAAATTATATGAAGTCGAAAATATAATTTGTAAGAATAATGACTTACGGAGTATCATTATCAATGGTTCTGGAAATTCCTATAACGAACATTTCAGACCACGTCTTTTGACTTCATATATCGATAATCAAATTGAACTATTTTAATCATATTAAACTGTTAAAACGAAAATTCCATTAAATCAAAAAATATCAAAACGATTAGACTGTAAACCAAATAAAACTAATAAATATATACACATTAATTGCTCTAGCAGATTCTTCAGCAGGTTCTTCAGTTAATGCACAAGCCTCAAAGTGGCATATGGAATGCCACTTTCTAGGATTGAATTCTCACCCTATTGCAGCATTAATTGCTCTCAGCAAATAAAGATGTAACATAGAAACTAGCGGGATACTCGTGCTATCGCACGAGTTCTGTCTGTATTCACACGCTACACTGCGAAACACCACTTGTCAACTCTACCACATTTTATCAAGGTCTAAATTTTGTCCAGATAATATGGATAAATTACAAATACAAAATTAATGCTTCTTACCAATAATATGGATAAATTACAAATACAAAATTAATGCTTCTTACCAATGGTATTAAAAAATATATAGTGATATCATTCCGTACACAAAATGTGATTCTGGTAGAATTTTTCATTCCTACAATAACATGAGTAGATATACCAAACTTAATTCAATGTATAAAAAATAAAATTCAAATGATCAGTCTATAACTGATATCTTATAGATTTAATACATTAACATTAAAATGGCCAATTTACCGCTGATACGTAATAGATACGTTCACGTTTACCCGTGGATCATGCTTGCAATTACAGTAATTAACAAAATTCAGTTGAATTCAGATGAGTAAATCCAAAACTACAAACATTAATAAAAGCATGGTTCCAATTCAAATAACATTATCTTTTAGATATTAGTCAATTTGTTCAAACCTAAAATTTATAACAGTTTTTCGTCAAATATCAGTTTTCCGTCAAATACCGCAAATATATGATAAATATCTAATTTTTCATTATAAAAATATTTGTAACTTGTTCTCGTTTAAAAAATATTTGTAACTTATTTTTATTTACAAAAATAATTGTATCAATGTGTAGTTTTTTTTTCATTTATAAGCTTCTTCAACACGTGTGTCAATTTATAAAAATATAAATATTTGTAACTTAAACATGTTTATAAAAATAATTGTATAAATAGTTGAATTTTCCCTTTTATAAAAATATTTTTAATTTATTGACATTTATAAAAAACTATTTCTAACTTATTTTCGTTTAAAATAATAATTGTATCAATAGTTGAATTTGATATGTTTTTAAAATTATTTGTAATTTATTTATGTTTATAAAAATAATGGTAATTTATTCTCATTTATAAAATAATCATTAGATATATTCACATATACGTGTATCAACATACATTTTTGCTCGTTTATAAACGCATTTTACCGAAATGTAAATTTATAAATATTATATTTTTGCTCGTTTATAAACGCATTTTACCGAAATGTAAATTTATAAAATGCAATTTTTATTCATCCATAGTCTGATTGTCTTATTCATCCATAATCTTATTGTCTTATTCATCCATAGTCTAAGTGTGTTTCAATAATTTCTTAAGGGATGCAATATACGTATTCCAAAAAATTATTTATGAAAAAATTATTTGATAAATAATTTATTATTATAGTAGTTTTAAAGCATTTAAAATAAAATTATCTCGATTATTTATAATAATTTGATTTAAAAATTCAATAAATATTTATATTTATTTATTAGATTTAAAATATAAATAAATTATCTTACATTTTCTTTAGAAAGGGTTAGGTCAATTTTTTTTATTTGATATTATTAGTGCATTATTATGATTATGACATTTTTATTGTCATATTCTATTATTATTACTCATAATACTGATATTAATAGTGAATTATTATTATTGTCACAATTTAAGGCACCAAATCAAAGGCTAATAAAGACTTATTTATTTACATTAAAACTGATGATATTAAAGAAAATTCAAATTTTATCAAATCATTAGAAATCACATTTTCTTAAGGGATGCAATTTACGTATTCCAAAAAATTATTTATGAAAAAATTATTTGATAAATAATTTATTATTATAGTAGTTTTAAAGCATTTAAAATAAAATTATCTCGATTATTTATAATAATTTGATTTAAAAATTCAATAAATATTTATATTTATTTATTAGATTTAAAATAAAAATGAATTATCTTACATTTTCTTTAGAAAGGGTTAGGTCAATTTTTTTTATTTGATATTATTAGTGCATTATTATGATTGTCGCATTTTTATTGTCATATTCTATTATTATTACTCATAATACTGATATTAATAGTGAATTATTATTATTGTCACAATTTAAGGCACCAAATCAAAGGCTAATAAAGACTTATTTATTTACATTAAAACTGATGATATTAAAGAAAATTCAAATTTTATCAAATCATTAGAAATCACATTTTCTTAAGGGATGCAATTTACGTATTCCAAAAAATTATTTATGAAAAAATTATTTGATAAATAATTTATTATTATAGTAGTTTTAAAGCATTTAAAATAAAATTATCTCGATTATTTATAATAATTTGATTTAAAAATTCAATAAATATTTATATTTATTTATTAGATTTAAAATAAAAATGAATTATCTTACATTTTCTTTAGAAAGGGTTAGGTCAATTTTTTTTATTTGATATTATTAGTGCATTATTATGATTGTCACATTTTTATTGTCATATTCTATTATTATTACTCATAATATTGATATTAATAGTGAATTATTATTATTGTCACAATTTAAGGCACCAAATCAAAGGCTAATAAAGACTTATTTATTTACATTAAAACTGATGATATTAAAGAAAATTCAAATTTTATCAAATCATTAGAAATCACATTTTCTTAAGGGGTGCAATTTACGTATTCCAAAAAATTATTTATGAAAAAATTATTTGATAAATAATTTATTATTATAGTAGTTTTAAAGCATTTAAAATAAAATTATCTCGATTATTTATAATAATTTGATTTAAAAATTCAAGAAATATTTATATTTATTTATTAGATTTAAAATAAAAATGAATTATCTTACATTTTCTTTAGAAAGGGTTAGGTCAATTTTTTTTATTTGATATTATTAGTGCATTATTATGATTGTCACATTTTTATTGTCATATTCTATTATTAATACTCATAATACTGATATTAATAGTGAATTATTATTATTGTCACATTAAAGGTACCAAATCAAAGGCTAATAAAGACTTATTTACATTAAAACTGATGATATTAAAGAAAAATCAAATTTTATCAAATCATTAGAAATCACATTTTCTTTTTAAAGTCAGAATGAATTAATAAATGCACAGGATGTGCTATAAGTCACAAAGAAAAAGAAAATAAAATCAATCCAGCCAAAAGAAAAAGAATGAAAATAAAATCAATCCAGCCAAAAGAAAAATAAAATGCATCGGATTTGAAACTACCCCAAATTCACTTCATCACAATCGTTTTCTTCTTCCATACAACAACCATATATTTACAATTTTTCCACAACCATGTGAATCAAAATAACCTCAAACATAAAAAATATCAACATTAAACCTTAGAACATAAACCAAATCACTACCATTAATATCACCACATTGTCATTTAACAAAATCAAAGAACAATCACAACTCACACAATCACACACATGTTAACAGCCACAAAAACCAGAATTTTAAACAATAATATATTGAACCGAAATAGAAACAGAGGAGGGAAGAAGATCCTCGTCGAAAAATCAACTTCGTCCCTAGCCAAAGAGGATAGCAAAAACTTCTGAAAGAACTACTGGCCTATCACTTCCAGTTAACTCGATTGAACTGAGTTCAAACCGCAACTTGAATACAATTACATTCTGTCACAAATCATAACAAATTCATAGACCCAAAAGAATCTTCAGTATTAACCCAGCTTGACTGGACTTTATTTGCTTCAGCAGCAACCGCACTGCACAATGAACCCAAAAGAATCTTCAGTATGATCTTTATCTGTGCAAACATTCAGTAAACATTACTTCAAAAAGCAGAATAGGAAAGCAAAATGCAAAGAAACACAAATGTAAAAAACTATTAGAGAGTTATGTTACTACTTCTAATCGTATTCAGATCATAAAAATCATGAATTTGAAGCACTAACTGAGAACATGAATTCGTAATAACTTCTTTCTGATCCGAAATAGTTCTTAATCGCGATGTCCAACTACACGTAGCACAATCAATCATAGACCCTGCAATAGCAAATCCAGGATCTCAAACTGTAAATTGTGCAGAAGACTACTCAATACACTAAATCTGTGTGTAAAGCAAACCAATTGCAAATAGAATCTCAAATTGTTACCAAAAAGAAGTATCATAAAAAAATAATCACCGTCATTAATCATAAATAATATTCCAGTATGCTTCTTAAGAGGGAAAAAGAAAGAAGGTATAATTTATAATCACTTATAGCAGCTTTAAGACTTAGAATTTTTATATGGGACAGATCAGATAAGAATCATCTGTAATTAAATAGACTAAGAATTTAAATAGAAACATGATCTAAACTGAATCAAGTGCTTGAATCGCCAAATTCAATATGCAAGTACTGCAAATTGTGAGTACCAAAAATATCACTCTGACCTCCGTAATCTGTTTCTATATGCACAAACTTATTCTGCAATAATTACCCTACATAGCATAACACTTTCTTGACCAAGTAAAAGTGAACACATCTCATATAAACCTTCCTTCGGTGCTAGATTCAATAAGCATGATTTTGGAGCAGACACCTTATATTGACTAAACCTGAACTTTCCTTGGTCGGTGGCCAATAATACGAGACGATGTTGTCTACCCAAAAGCTCTGAGACATACCTCACGTCTCCTACAGCAAGTGCTTCGCGGACACGGGTGGATGATACTTGTCCCCTCTCTTTGGAGCCAATACTGGAATTTATATTTGCAGAGTATTTATTCTTGTCCATAACAGACTTTATAATGTAAGCTTCCATTCCATACTCCTCACACGACTTTACTAACTCCAATGCATCTCCTGCGGCTTTATATCTGAATCGGTAGTTCTCGCCTGCAAGAAGTTCCAGAACAGACATCTATTACTGTTTATATGAGGATGAAATTGGTAATAGAATAGACCATGTTAATGTTCCTATTCCAGGAAAACAGAAAATACCAACCGATTATAATAATGTAAATGGGTTTGGTGTAACTTGAGAAGATAAAAGGAAAACTGGTGCAACTTATTTACCTGCAACAACTCCACGCACTTTAAGTTCTTTCGATAGCTTCTCAACAAATTGTTGTGGACTGAGATGCCTCACGCTTGAAAACTCTATCGGAAACTCTTCTGGGACCGTGTTACCACAATATGGAATCCAAGATGAAAGAACGCGTTTTCGGTCACATTTAGCAACTATTGGAGCTCTGTTTGGGAAACATTTGACAAAATACATGTTATTTCTTTCCCCTCCAAGGTAAAATTGATAAAATACTTGATAAAATTGCAGGAAAAGGGACCAAAAGCTTAATGCAATCCCCAGTTTGAACAACGTGAGTCAAAGCCCAAACCAAAGCAATTATTGATAGATTAACCACTCTGTGTTTGAATAGAGAAGAATGAGAGAAGAGAAAATCGAACCTGAAGGCGATGTGGTGAAGATTGAAAAAGGAGGATAAACCCTAGCAGCAACAACAACTTAGTGAAAATGTTAGAGGTATAAGGATATATCATATTTATGGTGTGGGTTGAAGGTAATGATTCTGGATGAAAATGATTTTGGGACTGGTAGAGAAGAATCATTGGGAGTGTAAACTTGTAGAATCCGAAGCGTTTGGTTTGTGAGATGAAAGGTGAGATTTTTGTTTAATTGGTTCAATGCTCTTTGTGCTATTAAATATGTTTATTAATTAAATTAAACCATTATAATTATACCTATTTTGTAGGATATTTTGTAGGATAATATAAAAACAATATATTGTAAGCTGTAACATCAATGTTAAAAATTAAAAAAAAAAAAGGAAAACAACTTATTATGTGAATGTGCCACATCAGCTGCATTTATTGCCAAATGAACCAAAATCCTTTAAAAATTGCATTACCAAAGTTAACCCTATTAAATAAGTCAAATTAACCTTTTAATCATAGGGATTAAGATGTAATTACCAGGTACTTTAGATTTTATATATATATATTAGATGGAAACAAATAATTAGCCATCAACAATATTCTACCTTTAGTTTAAATGTGAGGTTTTAGTCTAGTTCCTTGTTTAATCGAACTGTAAGAGGTTTTTCACTACCATTTGGATCAATTTGAAAAGTACTTTTACTAACTCCACCCATTACCACGTCATCCAAAGCGCCCCAAGAAAGTTGCTTGTAACTTTCGCCTGCCAGAAAATTAGAGAAAGAAATTTGATCAGTAGGACACAAAAGAAACAAAATCACTTGTTCAAGGTTGTTCAACTAAAATCACTTTTGAACAATTAGCCAATGAACTTTTAGATTATCATCACGCATGAAACGATATGGTAAATATAAGCTGAAAACAGATTACCTTAAATGAACCTAGTACTGCCCTTAGGAATGAAGCTAAGTCATCCTTAGAAGCAATGAGGAGGCAAGGAAATTTGTGACCAATTAGCTCTTCTTGGTTAACAATCAAGAAAATATATGGATTTCTTCCATGAATATCCATTTGAACTAGAAAATAAGAAACAGGTCTTAGGTGTTGTGACCTTCTCAGTCTCCATAATAATGAACATTTTAAATCTGATAGAGCATATTAATTAAATAAGAACTTATCAATACCAGCTAGTATAGGTCCAATTTGTTAAGATAGAATAATGGGTCCACGGGCCTAATCACTTCGGACAGACTCACAAGAAACAAAAATAAAGAAACCAATATCATCAATTGAGGGCATATACGATGTTGTGGTGGCTCCCATAATTTCATAATTTTCATACTTGTAAATCAAGAGATGCATCCAAAGTCGGGTTAACCTTTATTCCAACAATCCAATTGCATTGAAAACATCTGATATACCGATAAGAATATATTACGGTAACAACCAAAATAACTCATAGGGACAAATATCATTAGAGCCCAAAATGTGATTCGTTTTTATGACATGAGTTCTTCTAACTTCAACTACATAAGTAATTACAATTGCTATGATTTGGATTGAAAATTCAATTCTTAGTCTTTGAAGTAATGTGGCTCCTCTGGGGTGTCCGGTTCTCTGGCACTTGAACGGAACAAAAAATCAGTCATACATTGGCATTGGGAGTAACATGGAGAGGGTTACAAAGCTACCAAAAGAGCATGTTAGATTTTCAGATATTAAAAGAAAGACTTGGTAGTATCTGCAATGCAAATAATCGAAGAGGATTGTTTATATAGTCTATTAGTCACGCATATTCATCGCATTTTATTAAATCAACATAGACAAAATGGTAAACTTAATTAAATCTTCATTAGAGAATTAAATCAAATATAACATGGTATGCTCGTCAACATTTTTGGTTAAGTGGTACCTAAGAAATTCAGCAATATTTCCTTTGTTTTGAGAATCATCTTTTTTTACACCCTGCTGACGGTAATTTCCATAATCATTATTAATATTAAAACCACTTTTTTACACTTGTTAGTGATACATTTTTATTATTCATTTTCAGGGATGGATCATATCCCACTTTCACCGCATACACGAATTTTATTGTATGCTATAGTTTATCGAGGATTGGCTACGTGTTTGCATATATAGCCCATGGAGAGGGAATTGTGTTGTGTGATCGTTCTGTGTGTATATTTACCAGACTTAGCATGATGGCATCGATTGGACACCATACAACACTCATCGGGACAATGTTCCCTTCGACCCCCTTTCATTTTACTCTGGATTATTGGCATGTGGGATGATTTTGATGTGTGGGTATCTGTCAAAGTGATGTGTGCATCAGTTTGGATATGTGCATATCATCCTAACCCCATGATTCCTCCTCTTCCACCGGGGGGCTTCTCCTAATAACATCTTCCACATACATCTTGATGATATATTAGCGGATTATGAGATTCATTTAGTACCAAAGGAGATTCGGATTATGGCCACCACAAGTCAGTGGTCTTATGTGGACGCTTACATGACTTAGTTTTATATTGTCACACCTTGTCATAGCATCAAACGTTCCAGGACGTCCATCTAGGCCTGCTCATGAGGAATCCTGGAGAATGAGCAGGTCATGGATGACCATGTCATTGATATGTTGTCAATATGTCAGAATATTATGCAGATTACGTGTGAGTGCATATAGTCTAAGCTATTAGAGATGGACGGTGATGATGTGGTTGTCGTAGCACGTTCCATTATTACTGAGGTACGGAATGACTTGGGTTACCGGTGGAAGAGGAGGAGACATGGGGTTAAGGCTAGGATTAGACACACGCGTAGAGTATTATTTTATTTGTATTTTGGAATGTTTTTTGTATTTTTTTTAGACTTTGAGAACTATGTTTGTAATATGATTGGATAATTAATGCATTGCCTTGTTCTATGATGTTCGTGTTTATTAATGTTTGAATCAAATAATGTCAATGTTAGTCAAATTAAATGACTTGGGATTCACTCAAAATACAAATTTAGGACAATGTTTCTGTCCAAAAAATATGCAGACAAAATTTTTGAGATGCATTTGCAAATTTACCTCAAAAATATTCATAGATGTATATCCTGACTAAATTTTCGCTAAAATAGATTTTGGTGCGTTCGGACATATATTTTGGAAAAAGATAAGATCATTTTTTAATTTTCAAAAATAAGATACAAAAAGAAGGTAGTGATTGCAGATTTCCCAAAAGCCAGTCGGATGAGGAAAATTTTGGTGACTAACAACTAGCAGCTTGTATTGAAGCCCTTGTTTGAATAGGCCAAACACAATTTCATTTCTATAACGTGTTCACAAAACTATGATTTGGTTAGATTGTGTTAAACGTGATCCTGGCTCTAGAATCTTGATTTGAAAACCAAACTTGTCACAACTTGATCCAAAAAATTAGTAGATTATTGCTAGAAGTATGAAAAAGTTCAGTTTACTATTGTTGAGTTAATAGTTCTAGTGTGAAATTGCAACTAATTTATTTCATAGCTTACTATACGTGTGTATTTATTTTATATTATAGTATGAACTATATTATATGTAAAAACCAGTAAAAAAAAATTGTAGCAAAAAAGAAAAACATATATGTAAAAAGAGCTTTACACAAAACCAAAAACATGTATGAAACAAAAGAGATCTACCAACAATTTAAGAGTACCAGAAATAGTAATGAACAAGATCTACAGATCTAAGAAGTGGGTAGAAGATTAAAAATAAGTCTGTAAAATCTGTCCTACAAGTTTCATCCCACTATTGACTATGCACTTACCTGATAAATATAGTAAAAATAAACCTACATGACAATACAAACAGCAACAAGAACTTCCATAAACTAGTTTATCCCTTCTCTAGAATGTGTTTTAAGAACAGGGAAATAGGATGGTGTGGTTCCAACTCTATCGTTTAGAGGATCGGACGTCATCTTCTCCTCCATCATCATCATCTGAATCGTCTTTGCCTGACCTCTTTCTTTTCGGTGGAACCACAGCAGCCTTCTTCTCACCATCATCTTCATCATCGTCGCCTTCATCTTCCTCAACATCGTCTTCTTCTACTACTTCATCTTCATCCACACCATTTTCCACAGGTTCAAAATCACTTGATGCCTCCTCCTCCTCAGCAGCACCTAGAGGACGGACAAGATACTCTGTTCCCAAATCCTCCTAAAAACCATTAAAACCAATGTGTAAGAAAGAAAACTCAAATGTAATAAGGCATCAGAAAAAAAAATTTGAAACATAGTTCAAGAACAAAATTTATCTGAAAGAAAAGGATTTATGCTAAATTAGAAACTAGGTCAAAGTAAGTTGACACTAGAATAATATTTTCTTCATGAAAATGGAAACATCAAATTCCAATTTGAGTTAAAGTTTAATTAGGAGACTAAAGCATCCCTATTAAATCAGGCCAGAAATATCCAAAA
Source organism: Lathyrus aphaca (assembly GCA_963966055.1). Taxonomy (NCBI): domain Eukaryota; kingdom Viridiplantae; phylum Streptophyta; class Magnoliopsida; order Fabales; family Fabaceae; genus Lathyrus; species Lathyrus aphaca. The sequence goes on from OZ014522.1 coordinate 543,678,049, forward strand.
ATAATCAATCAATATCAAAAAATAAACAAAATTTAAAAATTTTATTAGACATATTACAATAATCACACAGAAATTCCGTATAAAAAAATGAACAGAATCCATAACTCCATGAAATTCCGTTGGAAAAAAAAAAGCATATATGAACAGAATCCCAAAACCTCTATGAAATTCCGTTAAAAAATATATATGAATTGATGCTAATAGTTATAAAAAGAAATTAATCAACACTGGAAAGTAAACCCTAATTTTTGAACAGATATTCAAAACTCTATAATTGAAAAATTCTCATGTTTTTGAAAATAAACCCTAATTTTTACAGATTTACAAAAACTACCAAATTAAAACCAATTTTCAAATGAAAAATCAACGAATCAAGCAAAATTAGAACAACAAAAGCAAATAAACCATACAAAAGCAAAATTTCAAAAAATTAGGGTTTAGTGAAATCGAATCAGTTATCTACCTCTTCTTCTGGATCCTCATCATCATCATCATCATCGTCGTCGTCATCTTCATCGTCGTCATTATCATCATCATCATCATCAGGATCACCGCCACATGGAGCTTCACCTACTCCACCTGCTTCATCCTCTTCATCGTCTTCCTCACCAGCACCAGTAGCGTCATCTTCATCCTCGTCATCATCATCATTGTCTTCTTCATCGTCATCGCCATCATCATCACCGTCATCATCATCATCATCATCTTCTTCACTGTCTTCTCCATCATCTACCACTTTTTCAACCGATTCATACTCCTCATCATTATCACTCAAAACGACGACCTCGTTTTCCTCAACCTTCTCCATCACTAACTCTGTTACCTTCATCTTCCAAAATCAAAAACCAGAGAAAAAAATTTCCTGAAGATTTCGAAATTCGTTGTTGAGAAAATCGTGAACGGGGAATAGAGAAAACGGTTCTTCCCTTCGCTAACCCAGTGCCTCTGAAACGCAGATCTAGACCGTTGAAATGCGGATTCACGCGGATTGATGACGTGGAAACGTATTGGACGGTTGAGATTAAAGATTTTGTATTTCAGCGGAGATTGTGTGAGTTGAGCGTTGCGGCGCTCGCTCTGTGTTATCACAGTCACGTGCGTCACGTGCAACTCTAGTTAGCGTATTAGGGTTTTGCGGTTACTTCTTCGAATATTCGATATTTGATTCCGTGCATAAATTTACTTTATTTTTTTCTTTCACGAAAGTAAATATTTAATTGAATTGAAATATGAGGTAGGAGTAATTAATAATTAGATTTTTTTTAAAAATAATATAGTAAGGAGAATGAAATTTCAATTAAAATTTAATAGATTTCTTCCTCATAATAAGAGGAAAGAGTTTGATCCTAAGGATCCTAAGAAACCACATCGATTTGATGATGATCTAATTTCAAGTTGATATTTCTTTCTAATTCTCTTGATTTCTTCCTCATAAGTATTTTCGATGTGATGATGATCTAATTTCAAGTTGATATTTCCTTCTAATTCTCTTGATTTCTTCCTCATAAGTATTTTTATAGTTATTTTTCCATCACGAGTTGATCCACGATGCATTTCCAAGTACATGAAGTAGGAAGATGAGATCGTGAAATGTTAGAGAAAAATAAATTATTTGGCTCCCTTTGTCTCTTCACAGCACGTTGCTCAAGCAACTCTATCAGAAACTGACACACCTATGAGTAGGCATACTCCTTTAAGGTAGGTATAAGTTGATAATCCGAAAAAGTAAAATATCGATAGACGGGATCGTAGAATTGAACCAGAGTACAAAGAAGGTCATATTCAACATAAGTGAACATAACAAATAAGAGTCTTTCATAATGATCTTTAAAATCCTTACAATCATCCACAAAAGATGTTAACTTTCTCAACTCCTTAAGATCAAGAAATCTGAAATTGTACTTCTGAGTGTTCCTCTTTCCAATATCCATGATCAAAATATTTGTGATATTCGTAAAGAGAAATCTCTAAGTTCCTTGAAAACTGAACAAAGATGCTCATGGATGCATCAGTGCATGGGATGCAACAACCATAAACAAGAACACACACAATATTCAAAGGTTCAGCGTCACGAGCATGAAATCAAGGGTAAGAATCAACCCACAAGGTATGTACTTAGGGTATATCACATGTACAACAAGGTTATACAAAGTTCCCAGAGTCGTGATTCCATCTTTCAGATATTGTCGGTTTTGACGACTACTCGCCAACCAATAATATTCTCAAGAGAAACTCGTCTGAGTGTAGTATTATGTAACAACTAATTCAAGTTTACACCTGAATATGCATTACGTCTTAAAAGGCCAAGATAGATTAAAGGGTTCTGAGATCATCAGCTTCTCGCGAGCTCCCAGGTCAGCAAAAGTAATGTCAATTACGACTACTTGTTATGACATCAATAATTCCAAAGGGGCCTCCACCGAGAAGGGGATATCAAGTCAGCTCATTAAGGATTAACTCCATGTAAGCCAAACAAGATTATACCACCCTTATATCATAAGAGCACCCAAACAGAAAAAATAAAACAAACAACAAGCAAATAAATAAATAATAATACAGATAAATAAGATAGTCTAAACTCACTAAGGACTACTCCTAGTAGGGTCAACACTTTTTTGTAGCGATAAAATTTTTTAGATTAAGTTATTGATTAACTTAACTCACAAAGCAAGAGTCGCCACCGTACTTTATTGTTTCCAAAGGAATGGGAAAAGAACGAACAAACCCCACAAAAGTTTTAAAACGAAACTAATAAAACCAAGAGATAAGGGTCTGATGGTTGGTTATGCAAAGGAAATGTGTTAGCACCTAAAACATCTATAGTACTCTATAAGAACCTCTTGAAAATCTATATTTTGACTTATAAGGTGTTATTTGCAAAATATTGGGGAGGTGAGAAAAGAAATAGTTTTTTAGATTTTTGTGTTTGACAAAACTTCTTGAGTCTCGTGCCTACGTATCCACAAAGTGCAATGAAGGATTAAAACCTCGTACTTCGTGGTAAAAATAACAAAAGCGTTTTTTTTATATATTTTTTAAATGAATACATTTTTTCATTTTAAGGAGAAAACTCAAGTAATCACCCACAAGTATGAGAAAATGGACATTTGTATCACTATTGCAAAGGGCTCCAACTTGGATAGTGTACATAAATGATCCGAACGGACAGGTCCTCATGGTCTTCAGCTGGGACTGCGATGAAGCTTATAGGAGAAGGGGTGGGGTACCTGTAAGGTACTCTGATAACTCAAATTCGTATCGTATTTTCCGATTCATTACGTGCACTTTTAGTATCATTTAATCGAGTATTTCATGTTATTTGATTTGATTACTTATGTTTTCCTTTGTTTTGTCTTAATAGGTCCATTATTAGCAAAATAAAATAAATGAGCAAAATCTGAGCTAAAGAGTGAAGAAAGTGAAGAAAATGAAGATTTTGCCTCCTCTAGGTGAATGGAGTTCGCCATTCCCTCAAAGGGACCAAATGGTGTTCGCCATTTGCTCCAAAATGCCAGAATTATGCTAGCAGACCAATGACGTTCGCCATTGGTATATGGCGTTCGCCATTGGTATATGGCGTTCTCCATTGGTATATGGTGTTCGCCATTTGTGGCGGGAGCAGTTTTCCAACAACAGTTTGGCAGTTTTGCTTTAGTTTAAATTCAAATCACTCAAGGACTTCTTGGAGCCAACTTCTTCTATAAATAGACCCCTCTAGGAAGCAGTTAGGAGATCCAGAATTTGCACAGAAGCGCTGCCGAATCGCATTTAGAATTAACCATATATTTTCAGTTTCAAAGCAACAATTACTCACACTGAGGAATTGCTGCAACTTTGTATTCCTATTTTCCTTGTACTGCGGTATTATTGAAGAATCAATACAATCCTGTCATTTTATTCATTTCCAGTTTCGCTTAATTCAAGTCTCCATTTATTTTCCCACATTTACAGGTTCTTGATTTATCGCTTTATTATTATTGTTATCACATTTTATCATTGTTATCGTAATCCATAATCGTTCAAGCAAGTTGCTCTTAATTTTGTTTATAATGTTTAGTTTGTTTATGTATAATTACATGTCTAATTAAATATAACTAGAGACCATTTTATGAGGAACGTCGTAGCCGACGGGAGTCCGTAGTAATAATAGGTATGAAAATGTGGTTGTATGTCATTTTGGTTTTAACTTCTAAGCGTAATTTAAGTAGCTTTGTCACGAAAGTGAGAGGTTATTTAACATTGATTTGTCATGAGAGTGAGAAGCATAAAAAATTTTAAGTTGAGATTCGCGAGAGCGTGAGGAGTGAACCAGATAGTAGAAGTTAGGCATCATATTTAAATACAGCAAGAGCGCTTTAGATGTTGATTAGGATATTATTGGCTTTCAAAGAGTAATTCTCAGTTACCGGGCGAGCGCGAGAGTGTGAGATTGAGCCTTTAAGTCGATATATTCTACGAAATAGGCGTATAGAGATAGTTAGTATCCTTTTTCTACAAGTCCCTTAGGTACGCGGAAATCATATTGCAGGCTCGTTTTATCCTTATTTCCAAACCTTTAGTAAGTAGCGTTTTTACCCGTGACAATCTCTACCCTTAGCTTTGCACCGAAATGATAAATTACAATAGTTTGACATTGGTCTCTGTGGTTCGACAATCTTTTATATTACTTCGATAGATCCTTGCACTTGCGGAGCAATCAAGTTTTTGGCACCGTTGTCGGGGACCAACATTCAATAGTGTTATTCTGTTGTTGCATCGTATAGACTAAGGCACTCTTGTTTCATAAAAAAATATTAATTTAATTAATTATGTATCACCCAAAATTTATCTATGATTACCACTCACAATATCTCGAGGAACCGCATCCAAATTACCTCAATTATTACCACTCCCAAAATTTTGAGGAAACGCACCCAAATTTTCTCTACAATTATCACTCCCAAAATTTTGAGGAACCGCAATAATCCCTATCAAACCTTGAAATACTGATGGAGGATTTCAACGTGACACTAACTCATTCTCAGTCAAATCACCATTCCCAATACTTTGAGGAACCATGAGAATCCTATAATTCCAACCTCAAAACATTAGTGGAGGATTTCATTGAAACGACAACTAATTCTAGGATTGAATCTATGATGGAGCGCTTTGTGGAGACACAAACTATCCAGAATGAAGAGTTTAGAAACCAACAACTCCAAAGTTATGAAAATTTTAGGCGGATTAACATTATGGTCGAGTCCCTTGCGACTTATACTGAGGCATTAGAGGCTCAAATCTCTCTGATTGCACAGACACCTATAGGACCCTTCCTTGAGAGACATGTGGATGTTGTAACAACCAATAATGAAAGAGAAATTGAAAGTCCTAAGGAAATGATAATGAGGTTGAGGAAAGTGACAATGAGGTGAATGCAGATGTATTGGAAAATATCTGCACCAATGTACCCTTGTTTGAGATCCAACATAAAAAGAGAAAATTAGAGGAGCATGAAACTAGGGATATCATTACTGTTAAGAGGGTAAGGTTAGAATTTGAGATGGTGGATGAAATAAGTAAGCCAAAACTTGAAAAGTTAATACTTATGATAGATCTAGAACCACCACCACAAATTCAAAAGAATGAACCACCCCACAGATAGAAGAAAAGAAAAGGTGAGGGATATGTGAGATGGCTTGATAAGTGGCCATGGAAACCAAAAATTATTAGTCGTCGAGATATCAACGTTAAATAAAGCGCTGCGTGGGAGGTAACCCACAAACTTTTAATTTAATGTTTTACTTTTATTGTTTGTGTTTGCAGGAAATAAAGAAATGTATTGTTTGTCTCGTCTCAGCTTCTTCTAGGTGCCCACAGATATTCATGCGAATGTTGATGCTGGTGGTGACATTGGTACCGCACTGTATTTTTCTAACACTTTTGCAGGTACTTCCTCCGTAAATGGGAAGCATTATGAGTTGTTTCAGAAGAGAGAAAATTCAACAAATGAAGGTATCTCAAAGCGCCCACCGCCGAAGTAGAAGTGACCAACGAAGACATGGATAAAAAGAGTAGGATTAGAGAGAATTTGACATGCAGTAGCATTCACCCAGGTTCTATAATTCCTTTATCCACCTTTTATCAAAACATTGAGGATAATGTTTGGTTTAAGTATGGGGGAGGAACTTTATCGCTTTCATTTTACCGCTTTCTAGTTAGTTTGCTTTCTGTTTGTTTCTTTATCGAGTCATATGTGCTAATGAGTCAAATTTTTACTTTACTTTTTCGTTGTTTGAAAATTCCCTGAAACTTGGCCCCATTTTAAAAAATTTGTTCTGATTCATTTGCATGACACCAAATAAGTTACTTTATTTTGCTTAGGATATGTTAGGCTGGACTTGGGAAAGTTTTTGAAAATATCGTTACCATTTTTACACCCTAGAGTCACCAATTATGTGATGTTAGTTTAGATAGTCATTATGCTGAGACCATGTTATAAAGTTCTATGTAGCTTCTTGATTAGTTTATCTTAGCAGTCAGCACCATTCTTAGATACGAACTAAGTAACGAACTGATGCAAATATGTGTTGATCTCAAAGTTGTGTTTATGTGATTTTATAGAAAAATGTGAATCAAAGACCTTTTCTTACTAAGTTAGGTGGTCCTCACTTGACCATTTAGCCCAAAGGAGCAGAATCTTGAATTTTGTAAGCAAAAGAAAGAAAAAAACAAAACAAAAAGAAAAGACAAATTTTGTGAATAAGAGATCAAACACAAACAGGTTTGATTACCATGTGAGCAAAAGGATAACAGGCTTAATGTGATTGCGCAAGAATGAAAAAATAAGCGAAATAAAATTGTTAATAGTAGGTTGAAGTATAATGTCATGATTCAGGCTGATGTTGCATGGGAGGGGAATGTTTGTCCGCTTTAGGTGGATTTGTGTCATTACGGTATCCTTAGTTTAACTATTTAGTACCTATCCACTTAAAATTATGCACACTTTTAGTATCATTTAATCGAGTCTTTTATGTTATTTGATTACTTATGTTTTCCTTTGTTTTGTCTAAACAGGTCCATTATTAGTAAATAGAAGAAATGAGAAAAATTTGAGCTAAAGAGTGAAGAAAGTGAAGAAAAATGAAGATTTTGCCTCCTCTAGGTGAATGGCGTTCGCCATTCCCTCAAAGGGACCAAATGGAGTTCGCCATTTTCCCCAAAGTGCCAAAATTATGCTAGCAGACCAATGGCGTTCGCCATTTGTGGCGGGAGCAGTTTTCCAACAGCAGTTTGGCAGTTTTGCTTTAGTTTGAATTCAAATCACTCAATGACTTCTTGGAGCCAACTTCTTCTATAAATAGACCCCTCTAGGAAGCAGTTAGGAGATCCGGAATTTGCTCGGAAGCGCTGCCGAATCGCATTTAGAATTAAGCATATATTTTCAGTTTCAAAGCAGCAATTACTCACACTGAGGAATTGCTGCAACTTTGTATTCCTATTTTCCTTGTACTGTTGTATTATTGAAGAATCAATACAATCTTGCCATTTTATTCATTTCCATTTTCGCTTAATTCAAGTCTCCATTTATCTTCCCGCATTTACGGGTTCTTGATTTATCGCTTTATTATTATTGTCATCACATTTTATTATTGTTATCGTAATCCATAATCGTTCAAGCATGTTGTTCTTAATTTTGTTTATAATGTTTAGTTTGTTTATGTATAATTACATGTCTAATTAAATATAATTAGAGACCGTTTTATGAGGAACATTGTAGCCGGCGGGAGTCTATAGTAATAATAGGTATGACAATGTGGTTGTATGTCATTTTGGTTTTAACTTCTAAGCGTAATTTAAGTAGCTTTGTCACGAGAGTGAGAGGTTATTTAACATTGCTTTGTCATGAGAATGAGAAGCATAAAAATGTTTAAGCCGAGATCCGCGAGAGCGTGAGAAGTGAACCAGATATTAGAAGTTAGGCATCATATCTAAATACAACAAGAGCGCTTTAGATGTTGATTAAGATATTATTGGCTTTCAAAGAATAATTCTCAGTTACCAGGCGAGCGAGAGCAAAATCTTGGGATTGAGAGATATGACTTTAGTCAATAGCGCGAGAGTGTGAGATTGAGCCTTTAAGTCGGTATATTCTACGAAAGAGAAGTATAGTCATAGTTAGTATCATTTTTCTACAAGTCCCTTAGTTACGCGGAAATCATATTTCGGTCTCGTTTTATCCTTATTTTCAAACCTTTAGTAAGTAGCGTTTTTACCCGTGACAATCTCTAGCCTTAGCTTTGAACCACAACGATAAATTACAATAGTTTGACATTGGTCTATATGTGTCGTACCTCAAAAAATACGATCCTAAAACAAACAACAGAGTCGCCACCTAATTCTATTTATTCTAACTAAAGAAAAGGGAGATATAGACACAACCTAAATGGGATAAGAAGTGGTCAACAAAACCACTAATCTAAGTTCGGGAGTCAATTACGCAAAGGGAAGGTGTTAAGCACCCCTCACGCCCGTTGTACTCAACGGGAACCTCTTAGTCTAATTTGCGCTTAAATGTTAACTTATTTTATTGTCTTCTTTTTGTTAAGATTGCTTATTAAAGGGAAAATAAAATTATTATTTATTATGGGGAAGGGTTAAGTTTTTTATTATTGTGCTCACGAAGGATTAAAATCTATGTGCCTACGTATTCCCTTGTGCAATGGGAAAGTCAGAGCTTCGTAGTTCGTGCAACTACGGTTTGTGTTTTTTAATGAACGATTGTTTGAAAATGCTTTCTACTGCTAAGCGTTGGTTTATTTGCTCGCGATAGGAGGCTGAAGCGTTAGCTTGTTTGCGAGATAGAAAGATTTAAACAATGTTCGTTTTGAGAAAAGATGTTTGATCTTTGTTAAGGTGTTTTAAACGAGAGGGCGAATGAACCACAACGCGTGAGGCTAGCCCAGGAGTGATTGCATTCAAGAACGTGCGGAGTGCTAGACTCCGGAGTTCAGTTCTTTCGTTGATTAATTATGAAAAATGATTTGGATTGGTTGGTAAGTTTTAAATTGTATTTGAAAAGAAAGAGACAAGTCGTCATCTTTAAGGGAGATATCTCGCCTAATCCACCACAAACATTTGAGGAAGAGAAAATCGAAAGAAGCTTTAAACTTAGATACGAGGATCGACAAGCAATGCCACATTCTTTCTTTGAGAATAAATAAAATCGGAAGAAGCTTTAAACTTGGATACGAGGATCGGCAAGCAATGCCACATTCTTCCTTTGAGAATAATTGTTTGTAAGATTTGATTTGTGTTTGTGGTTGATAGGTGAAATATCTTTCCTATGGAAATGAACCATGTCTAATCTTTTAAGGTTATTGAATTGTTTTGAATACGAAAGAGTGAATGAATTACAACTCGAAGGTTGGCCTCAAGAGTAATTCAGTTCAAGCACCCGAGGAATGCTAGATTCCTGAGTTCAGTTCTTCGTATAATTTATTTAAAAGTTTCTGTATTTTAGGAACGAGAGGGCGAATGAACCACGTTGCGTGGGGATAGCCCAGGAGTGATTGCATTCTAGAACGTGCGGAGTGCTAGACTCTGGAGCTTTGTTCCTCCGTTATTTGACTTGTGAATTAAGTCGCGATTGTTTTGGAGATGAAATGGCGAATGAATTACAGCTCGAAGGCTAGCCTCAAGAGTAATTCAATTCAAAAACCCGAGGAATGCTAGATTCATGAGTTTAGTTCGTCCTCGATTTTAATTTGTGATTTAGATGACACCTTGCGATTATTTTGGATGAATTAGGGCTTAGTGTTTGTTAATGCTATTATTTTATGATTGGCATTATGTTTGGTAAAACTAATATGGCTGGAAAATGTTGAATAAGAAGTTCCATATTAACATAGTATAGACTCTGGAAGAACATGTCAAACATGATGTCCTGACATGGTGGCACAGATAAATGTGGAAGTTGTCAAAGAAGATGTTGAATTCAGTTCAGAATGTCCTATCAGATGTTGGGACATTATCAAACAGAGTAGAAGAACTTAATTCAGGATGTCCCAACAGATGTTGACATCTGACATAAATGTGGAAGTTGTCAAAGAAGATGTTGAATTCAGTTCAGAATGACCTATCAGATGTTGGGACATTATCAAACAGAGTAGAAGAACTTAATTCAGGATGTCCCAACAGATGTTGTCATATGTTACAGTCAGATGTCAAAGAAGATGTTGAAACATCTGTAAATGTCATGACAGAATTACTGTCATATGTTACAGACAGATGTCAAAGAAGATGTTGAAACATCTGCAAATGTCATGACAGAATTACTGTCATATGCTACAGACAGATGTCAAAGAAGATGTTGAAACATCTGCAAATGTCATGACAGATGTCAAAGAGAATGTTGAAACATCTGCAAATGTCATGACAGATGTCAAAGAGAATGTTGAAACATCTGCAACTGTCATGACAACATTACTGTCATATGTTACATATAGATATCAAACAAGAAGTGTTGAACTTAGTTCAGGATGTCACACCAAATGTTGTGACAATGTCAAACAGAGTAACAGTTAATGAACTTAAGTCAAGATATCAGGATGTCACACCAGATGTTAGGACATTGTATCAGTTGATGGAATAAGTTCAGTTTACAGGATGTCACATGTTGCACCCCAAAATTTGCCCTCACAATACAAGACTTTGTGTTTTATGAAGGTTCACAAGGTTCACAAGTTTCTCAACATCTTCAAGACCTTTCATGAGGTTCATGAAGTCTACAAGTTACTTTATGAAGGTTCACAAGATTCACAATGATTACAAAGCTCTCCTGAGGTTCATGAGGTCTACAAAACCACTTCAGGAGGTTCACAAGGTTCACAAGATTGACAATACCTCCCATGAGTATCACAAGACATCTTATGAAGATTCACAAGGTTCACAAAGTTCACAATTGGTCAAAGAAGTTGACAATTCCCTCAGACAATGCACCTCCTAAGCAGTGCATCCAAAACTAGGGTTTTGACTTTAATCAGGCTAAATGGACTTCCAATACCTCAAGTGAGTTTCATAACATCTTATATGTGTGTAAGAACCCCCATGACAAATTTCAAGACTTTTCTCAAAAGTTTGCTCAGTCAGATGATCAGATAAGTCAAAATCAGTCAATGCAGTTAAAAAGTCAAACTGAGGTCAACTGTGGTCAAACCAAAGTCAAAACTTCATGATTCTTTGCCAACATCAAGTATATGAAGTAAAATTCATCATTTGATCAAGGGTTGATCATGATTCATCAAGGAGATTCCAGATCATCAATAATCAGGAGTTTCTAAATTAGGGTTTCCTTAGTAAAAGTCAACTGAACTTTGACCAGCCATAACTTTCACATACTTCATCACCAAGTCTCCATCCAAAGCTCATTTTGAAGGAAATTGAATTCTCTACAACTTTGATGTTGAAGGTTAAGCCCAAAAACGCTTCATTTGAAAGATATGATCTAAGACATTATAGGTCATTTCAAAAGTCAACAAAAAGTCAACAACTTCAAAAGGGCATAACTTGTGATTGGTAAATGATATGGACCTGAAACCAATGGGGTTGTTTATAGGACTCTTCAAGCTTTCCAAAAAGTCCAAGAACACCCTCATACCCTTAAAATTGAGGGAGATGTGCCTTTGCAAAGTTGGGAAATTTTGTGATGGTTTATGTTGAAAATGGAGGTTTAAAATCATTTCTTTCCAAATGGGCTGCCCAAATTGTGACCCAATCCATTTCATAATAGCTTGCACGAAATTAATTTAATTTATTCATAATTTTATTTATTTTATTTTTATTTATTATGATTTTTATATTAAAAAGTCATTTTAAATTCAAATAAAATATAAAATCATGAAAATAAATTTTAATTTTATTTCTAGAAAATCTTAAATCATATTTAAGTGTGATTGATACAAAAATTATGAAAAATCTCCAAAGATAGCAAGTCTTCATGATCAAATATTTGAATTTTACAACATGATCTTTTTCAATATTTTTTGGACCAAATCTTCACACAACCCATCCATGTTTCTGACCTAAATCATTCTCACATATATACTAAGCATAACCCTAGCCTCAAGCCACGAAATCCAGCAGCCAAAAGTGTAAGTTCATTGTTCAAAAATTCATCAAAAAAGTGAGATTCGGATTTTGAGTTACAGGGCATTATAAGGTAAACTATGATCATAGAGATGTTCCTTGATCTTCCATGATGCAAAACCAATGCCCATACGCATCTATAGCATGCATATATGAGCAACCCGAAGCCAAGTTGTTCTTGAATAAATTTTTTTCGATTCTAATGATTCACTGCATTTAAATGAATTTTGATTGTTTAATGTTGTTTATGATGTTGTGTAGCTTGATTCTGGGCAGGAAAACTCAAGAACCAGTACCTAATTCGTGAGATGTCATTATTAGGGTTTTGACCTAGGTTTAGGGACTTTTGATTTAGTGAATATAAATCAATTCTAAAAACATAGGACTAATCGTGTGGATGCCTGGATCATGATGCTGGTCTTAATTTTGAGAAATTGTACTGTTTCGATGGTTATTGATGTTTGTAGGTTTTGCTGGGAATGTTGTTTTCGCAGGAAAGTTTGCAATAATATTCGCAGGTAAAATCGTAAGTCTCAAGGAAGAAGAAGATCAGTTCCCGCGCCTTCAATAATTCAAATTGTGTTAATTTATTTTATTGTTGTTTTGCTGTTTTAATATCACACGCACGTGTGTGCCCTGTTGGTAAGCTTGTTATGTGTATATTGAAAGGACCTGGGTTCGAAACTGGGTTGGTGCCATTGTTTTTTGTTAATTTTTCAGGATAAAAGCCAGCATAATATATAATGTGTTGTTGTCAATCCATGACCAGAAGGGCTCTCCCAGCCAGGTGGTCAAGCATGCGCGCATACATCCCAAAGGTTCTGGGTACGAATCCAACCCCAGGCCTTTTTGTTCATTTATTTTTCTGGATTTTCAAGGGCAAAGCACAAAACCAACTGTTCTCCTCATTCTCACATCTGTGCACGTGATGGCCTGGTGGAAGGTGTTTTTGGCTGGTAAACATGAGGACAGGGGATCAAAACTTAGCCAAGGTAAGTTCTAAATTTTTGTCACTTTTTCTTCTATTTTCTTAATTAATTATATTTTTGTTTATTATAAAAATTTAATTTCTAAAAAACCTTATATTATTTTCTTTGAGTTCTAAAAAATATGTTATAATTTATTTTCTCAAATATAAAAATGTTTTTTTTTTAATTTGTAGATATATTCATATTATGTATATATGCTTGTAAATAAATTAGATAATTAGGTTTAGATTAATTCTATAAACCCTAATTTATAACTAAAACCCTAATTTATAACTAAAACCCTAATTTTTCAAAACCCTAAAATATTTTCTAAAAGAAAACAAACCCTAATTTATTTTTTTTTTAAAAATCTAATTCTATTTTCTTCTAAATAAATTTATTTTCTTAATGTAATTATTATATATATTCCTTATAATTCTTAAAAATTTTGTAAATATGATCATTGTTTAAAATTTATTTTCTCCATAATATGTAAATATTTTTTATTATTGTTGATATATTTAGAAATAATTAAAATTTTATAATAATTAAAACTTATAATTATATTATATTCAAAATTTTTATTCTTATTATATATTAAAATTAAAATTTGTGTTTATCATATCATTCTAATATTTTGCTATTTATTCTTATTTTATTTTAATTATTGTTACTAACTACACTATTATTTATTATTTATCTTATATTTTTATTATTTCTCTAACCTTATTTACTTTTCTAATTATTATTATTATTATATTATTATCACTAACCCATTTATATTTTAATTGTGTTTATCATCATTATTTTGCTAATCTTATTTATTATTATTTACTAACCCCTTATTATTGCTTATTTATTTATTATTTATTTTGCTATTTATTTTGCTTATTATTATAATTTTGTAATTGTTTCCTGGATGTAAATCGTTTAATTATTTAATTATTATTGTGGTTAGTAATTAGGGAGTGGAAAATATGTATTTTATTTAAAATTAATTCTAGATCACTTGTAAATATAAGATAATTAAAATAAACACTCACACACACGTAAGTCGATTTTAATCGCCGTCTCACTTTCTAAGGTTATCCCTCAAGTTGCCTACGAATAATGGTCAAGTGGGGTGTATAAAGCAAGTCCCTTTAAAAAGAAAATCATCAAGTCCCTCATGGTTGCCTTTACGAATCGAGTCCCTTCGAATAAATGATGATAGTCCCTCATATATGCTTATTACACCCCACAGTTGCCTTCATAACCAGATTGTCCCTCACATGTCCCTTAACATCCAAGGTAATGACTACCTACTCCTTAATAGTAGGGATAGTCTTACCAAGGAAAGGATAAAGAACAAGAAAGACTTTAAACTTTAGGGTAGGTTCCTCTTATGTACTTGCTCACTTCAAAAACTTTTCACACTTAACAATTTCAAACAAATTTTCAAAACAAGTTTTTACACATCCGTACATGGATTATTATTAAACTATTATGAAAATTTTTCTATTCACACACTACACTTTCAAAAACAATTTAAAGTGAGCTAAGTAACTAAGAGCCCATGGATAACCATGGATGTAAAGGGTGCTAACACCTTCCCTTTACATAACCTACCCCCCGGACCCAAAATATTCTCTTAAGGTCTTTCCTGTTCTTTTATAACCTTTCCTTTTGGATAAAATAAAAGTCGGTGGCGACTCTTGCTATCCGCAACATTACTTAAAGTCAGTTCTCCCACCGTGTTACATCACATCAGATGTTGTGACATTGTATCAGTAAATGAAGTAAGTTCAGTTTTTCAGGATGTCCCAACAGATGTTGAGACATCTCAGACCTGTTACCAGAATTAATTAATAACTAACTGATCTGAGATATTTAAGGAGAGTTATCTGGAATTAATTATGGATGGATAAAAACAGAACAAGGCGCATCTGTAGGGAGTTTTGTTATGAAGATTCAGATTAATCAGAAGAACAAAATCACCTAGAATCTAGGAAGTAACAAACCCTAATTCAAGGTGATGACATTGGATTTATCAGATCTGAATTATGCAGAATATTCTGGAGATATTATGCAATCATATGTGGTGCTGATCTAGAAGATCTTAAAGACTCAATTTAAATTGAAGACAAATATTGAAAAATATAGGTTTCTATATTTAGAGATATTTTAGGAGTTGAAGATCTTTTGGAATATTTGTAGCAGATATTTCTGCATATTTGTAGCAGATATTTCTGCATATTTGTAGCAGCTATTGTTGTGATTGTTTAGGCCCAAATCCAGTTGGGAATAGGTTATAAAAGAAACCTTGTAACCTAGTTTAGAATGAACCCAATCAACCGAAAATGTAAACATTATTAGGGTTGTGTCCTTGTGTCAGCCGTGCGTAACAAGTAACTCTATTGTGGCTGTTTCACTTGTGATTCTCGAAGCTTGTAAGCAAGAGAAGTATTGTGTCTTGATTGAAACTTCTAAGTAAGATCAAGCTGTTGTGTTTGAAGTGTGACTTCAATTTTATTAATCATTGTAAAAGATCACTGTGTGATTGAGGGGGAGTGAGTAGGGTACTCATATCTAAGTTGTGTCTTAGGTAGAAATTGCATTGGGTAGTTATTAAGTGAAAGATTAAACAGGGTGGTTTAAGTCTAGAATTAATATTACTTATAGTGGATTTCCTCCTGGATTGGTAGCCCCCAGATGTAAGTGTGGAGATACACTGAACTGGGTCAACAATTCTGCTGTGTTCTTTATATCTTTTATGTTTTATGCAGTACATGAACTGAATGTCCTATCAGATGTCCCAACATCCTGAAGTATGTTTGACTCTGATATATCAGAATTATTTAAGTACTGATATGTATGCCTTACCATGTTTATAAGTAACAGATAAGATGTCTCAACATCATATTCGACATCTGAGTCTGTCATACCAGAATTTCAATTGGTATCAGAGCAGGCATCCTGGTCTGTTTCTGGATGAGATCTAAGGGGGATACTTTCTGGTTCATGGTAAAGGAAGAAGGATGATATAATGAAAAGCTGTTGGAACTTGAGAGGTTCATATTGGTGTTTGAATGGTCCCTAGAAGTGGAGGATGGACTATTCATCATATGGTGTATATTAGACCAGTCTGGTGTTATCAGGGCTGGAAATTTGCTGGTGAATTGCTGTGTAGCTATGATGTCAAACAGAATGTCCTGACATCTTGGTTCAGAGAATTCTATATTTGAAGGAGGCTTGTATTTTGTTTTCTGTGAGAACTGGAGAACACTTAGTTCAGAATGTTGTGGTTCTTGATGAAAGAAGAGGTTGGAGCCAAAACAAAAGAGTATAATTATCAAATCTTTCATGCGGGAGTGAAAATCTTGATAAGTTATCTCTTAAGCTTATTTATGGTGACCTAATGAGGATATCCTTCCTGGTTATGGTGTCCTATGTTGTTTAGGTATAGCTGGAGAAAATCTCTCTTGTGAAGATACATGTTTATGATTGTCTAAATCATGAACTGAAGGAAGTTTCATCAAGAAAGAAGCTGAATTGATATGTCAATCCTAATGGCTTGACACCACACTACACATCAACAGTTTATGAACCAAGCTTAGTTTTGTGTTCCAGAAGAAGGAAACTGGTGTGATGATGGATGCTTTGGGTGCTAGACAAATGTGTGATGATCACATATGTTTGGAACCTACTCCTAACCTGGAAGAGGGGGCATCTATGCTACATGTTGAAGACTTAGATAATGACTCTGACACAGAGATCATTGCTTCTATGGACCCTAGCATAGCCAAAAGGCTTAGGGCTAGAAAGGAAAAGAAGACTGCAGGACATTCAACTCCTGAAAAGAAGCAGCCTACTCCAAAGAAAGACAAGGTCAAAGTGATACTTGGTCCTACTAAACAATGGAGCAAGGTGAATACCCAAAAGAGGAAAGCTGTAACTCCACCAGATTCAGATGTTGAAGAGGATGTCCCAACATCCCAACCAAAGAAGAAACCAGCACCCTCAAGGTCCACCTCTGCTGTTCCAGAAGCTCCTCTGAACAATGTTTCATTCCATCATGTGTCAAGTGTGAGCAGATGGAAATTTGTATACCAAAGAAGGGTAGCACTTGAAAGAGAGCTGGGCAGCAATGCACTTGAGTGCACTGAGGTAATTGACCTAATTTCTTCTGCTGGTTTATTCAAAACAGTATCAAACTTTTCACCTTGCTATGAGCTGCTAGTCAAGGAATTCATTGTCAACCTACAAGAGGACTGTGCTGATGGTAAATCAGATGACTTCAGAAAGGTGTATGTAAGAGGGAGATGTGTGGAATTCTCTTCTAGGGTTATCAACCACTATCTAGGAAGAGAATCTGATGGACCTAATGAGCTGGGAAAGACAAATAACCATGTGTGCAAGGTCATCACTGCTAATCAATTCAAAGCTTGGCCAATCAAGGGGAAATTTTCTGTTAGCTTGCTGACAAGGAAGTATGCAATGCTGCATAGGATTGGCACTTCAAATTGGGTCCCTACCAACCATACCTCCTCAATAGCAACTGAATTGAGCAGGTTCATATATGTTGTGGGCACCCAAGCAAAGCTGGACTTTGGGGCTTATATTTTTGATCAGACATTGAAGCATGTTGGAACATCTGCAACAAAGCTTCCCATTGCTTTTCCCTCTCTGCTATGTGGAATCATACTAAGCCAGTATCCAGGTATCCTCACTGAGAAGGATTCAGTATGCAAAAGAAAAAGTCCTCTAGCCTTCCATTACAAACTTTTCTTGAGCCATCATGCTGCTGATGTTGAAGCTTCCACTAGGACATCTGCTGGACCTTCAAAAGCAAAGACTCCCATATCCAAAGCTGCCTTGATTGCAGATCTGAAGAACACTTGCAAAAATCTGGATGCCAGGAAGAAAAAGCTTGAGGAAGTATTTCAAAGGCTGGAGCTGGAAGAGGTTGCTCAGAATACTGATGAATCTAATGGTGAATCTGAAGATGAAGAAGCTTCTAAATGTATTTACAAATGTGGGTGATAAATGCATGACTTTGGTCATGATTAAAGCTAGCAATGTGACCAACAATTGCTAGAAGCAAGGGAAGAATGTCAGATTGGGAAGTCTGATCAGAATGGTTGTTGAACTGGTAGTCTCTTCCACTACTAGTCATGGATAGTGGCAGTATAAACCCTTTGTAGCAAGCAAACTAAGAGCATCTGTTTTGGAATATAAAATCAAGTGTGGATATTTATCAGTTGTGCTCTTTGTATGTTCATCAGGGGTGTGAAATTGAGAATTAGTGGAGTACATGCTCAGCTGGAGTATTGTTTATCCATGACATGAGGAGATCTTGCTAATCTTATCTGGAGCTAACCTTAAAATCCTTCAAAAGTAAAAGATCAGATTGTGTAGAACTATCTGATAAGGTATTATACATGGATTTAAGATCAATTGTTGTTTGTGGAATTCACAAATATTTGATTGATTATCCTTGTGATTCAAGATTGGTGATGTTCAAAAAGATGTTGGAACATCTTATCATCAGAGTTTGTGCAGAATCATGGGAGAGGTATTGCATAAGCTGTAGCATTGGCTTCAGTCTTGTGTGACAGGAGTTATGTATTTCTGGAAAGTTTCTTGGCAAGAACTTGTCTGGATATTGTTGATTCTGAAGATGGAGATGAAAGACCATGAACATATCATAATCTTGGTGACTACTTGGATTGGTTTATTTCTGATCTAGGTGTAGTTCAGAATGCTCATCATGGAGTTAAGATAGGTGGAGATATCATAAATTTTTTTAGACTGCCTTACTCAAGGAAAGGTGGCATCCTTGGTATAGTTTTGAGGTGTAGTTCTTAACTATTCCTTCTGAATAATCAGACAGTGGCAGGTTTGAAGACTTTGGAGAAACATTGGAAGTTTCTCATCAATATGTGTTATTGGTAAGAACTTCTGCAAAACCAATAGAATGGAGTTTGTCTACTCAAACTTGATGGATAAATCAAGTCTATGAGAGCATGTAACTCTTGTTCTATAAAGGAATGAGGTTCTTTCAAGTGGCAGAAGAAGGAACTGAATTTAACAGATGGATGTGGGCTAATAATGTTTAAACATCTAGTTCAACATCAGAGTCTAATTGGTGAAGATCAACTTTTTTGATCAGGATATCTTTGGAAGATTTATTATAAACGTGAAGAAGACAAAAGTGGTAATTGGCTTTTTCATATGAGGATTCATAAAGAAGGTTATCAAAATGTGGTAATTGGTTGATCTTTAAAGTGGATTCGAAGAATCAAGATAATCAGAGTGTGGCAGCTGGTTGTTCTTGAGGATTGTCTTGGAACAAATTGCTCTTGGGCAGAGGAGTGATGAGTTGAAGACTCAAGAGGATTTATTCTTCTTGAAGGTGGATGAGAGTTTATCACTCTTTCTGGATTTCTGATTCTAACTGGTGGCACAGTGTAGTTGAAGATTTTCAGTTCTTGGATTACTATGCTATAGTAAGTCCAGTTGGTGTAGCACATCTAGGATCATGGTAATAAGGTCTTGGTGTATGAAAAAATGTTCTAACTAAGTGTTAGTACATTATCTGGGGTGTTTATCTACATGGTTTCTATTATTAGACTACCTAATCATATGGGAGAATGATGAAGTAGATGATCTATATTGGAAGAAACATGTAGAAGAGACTGGAAGTGTTCCTCATGCTAAAAAGCCAAGAACTCCAAAAAGATCAAGTTTTCAGCAAGACCAAAGGCATACCTTCACCATTGTACAACACTCCAAAAGCTTCTGAGTATGTGGATGAATCCATAAAGGAGTTGGTAACCAAGATCCTATCTGAGCAAAGAGTGGTAAGTGGCATATCTATCCCTCTGAACACTATGCCAGCCCCACAAGAAGATCAACAAACTCAGGCTGCAAAGGACACTCCTGCTCAACAGGATGTCCCAATAGATGTTGAAACATCTGAGGACCAGAAAAAGGCCTTCAATAATTGTGATGAAGAAGCATCTGAGGATCAGCACAAGGCCTCAACTGAATAGCACATCTCTGTTGATCCACCAGAAGTATATCAGGTATTGATTGCTTGGAAGTTTTTTTGTGGACATTCATTCTAATTTCATAATTAGTTTGGATGTGTTTTATCTGGATTGTATGGCCTTTGGTGTGTAAAGGCTTAGTGTCAAGAACCTGTGTGCTAGAAGATGTTCATCTTGTGTAGTCTGTGGTAACTACAAACCCAGAAAGGAATCAGGTATGCTTTGGTACAAGAAGTGAATGTGTTCGATTGGGAATTGAACAGAGAGTGAGCTCTTGAAGACATGAAGATGCGTCTTATGTTTTCCTTTCATCAATGTACAGAGAAGCATGGAGTATCCTAGACAGGGGGAGTGTGTTACAATTATGTGCACTCGATTTTGTGGTGTTAAGGGGGAGTAATACCTTAACCAGATAAGGAGAATCCTAAGAGTCTAGAAGGCTATATTACATAAAGCTTCTCTCTGCAGTTTATGTTTGATTCTTGAGGAATTGTGTGTGTTTCAAGCTTATGGAGATTATATACCTCTATTTTTATGGTACCTTTGTCTTTTTATGGCTAAAAAGGGGGAGAAGTAATAGTGTGAGGTCTGATATGAAGATGTGATGCTAAGTAACTTCTACATAAGGTACTACTACACCTGTATGTAAATTAGTTTTAGCCAAAATAAGCCAAAGGGGGAGATTGTTAATGCTATTATTTTATGATTGGCATTATGTTTGGTAAAACTAATATGGCTTGAAAATGTTGAATAAGAAGTTCCATATTAACATAGTATAGACTCTGGAAGAACATGTCAAACATGATGTCCTGACATGGTGGCACAGATAAATGTGGAAGTTGTCAAAGAAGATGTTGAATTCAGTTCAGAATGTCCTATCAGATGTTGGGACATTATCAAACAGAGTAGAAGAACTTAATTCAGGATGTCCCAACAGATGTTGACATCTGACATAAATGTGGAAGTTGTCAAAGAAGATGTTGAATTCAGTTCAGAATGACCTATCAGATGTTGGGACATTATCAAACAGAGTAGAAGAACTTAATTCAGGATGTCCCAACAGATGTTGTCATATGTTACAGTCAGATGTCATAGAAGATGTTGAAACATCTGCAAATGTCATGACAGAATTACTGTCATATGTTACAGACAGATGTCAAAGAAGATGTTGAAACATCTGCAAATGTCATGACAGAATTACTGTCATATGCTACAGACAGATGTCAAAGAAGATGTTGAAACATCTGCAAATGTCATGACAGATGTCAAAGAGAATGTTGAAACATCTGCAAATGTCATGACAGATGTCAAAGAGAATGTTGAAACATCTGCAACTGTCATGACAACATTATTGTCATATGTTACATATAGATATCAAACAAGAAGTGTTGAACTTAGTTCAGGATGTCACATCAAATGTTGTGACACTGTCAAACAGAGTAACAGTTAATGAACTTAAGTCAAGATATCAGGATGTCACACCAGATGTTAGGACATTGTATCAGTTGATGGAATAAGTTCAGTTTACAGGATGTCACATCAGATGTTGTGACATTGTATCAGTAAATGAAGTAAGTTCAGTTTTTCAGGATGTCCCAACAGATGTTGAGACATCTCAGACCTGTTACCAGAATTAATTAATAACTAACTGATCTGAGATATTTAAGGAGAGTTATCTGGAATTAATTATGGATGGATAAAAACAGAACAAGGCGCATCTGTAGGGAGTTTTGTTATGAAGATTTAGATTAATCAGAAGAACAAAATCACCTAGAATCTAGGAAGTAACAAACCCTAATTCAAGGTGATGACATTGGATTTATCAGATCTGAATTATGCAGAATATTCTGGAGATATTATGCAATCATATGTGGTGCTGATCTAGAAGATCTTAAAGACTCAATTTAAATTGAAGACAAATATTGAAAAATATAGGTTTCTATATTTAGAGATATTTTAGGAGTTGAAGATCTTTTGGAATATTTGTAGCAGATATTTCTGCATATTTGTAGCAGATATTTCTGCATATTTGTAGCAGCTATTGTTGTGATTGTTTAGGCCCAAATCCAGTTGGGAATAGGTTATAAAAGAAACCTTGTAACCTAGTTTAGAATGAACCTAATCAACCGAAAATGTAAACATTATTAGGGTTGTGTCCTTTTGTCAGCCGTGCGTAACAAGTAACTCTATTGTGGCTGTTTCACTTGTGATTCTCGAAGCTTGTAAGCAAGAGAAGTATTGTGTCTTGATTGAAACTTCTAAGTAAGATCAAGCTGTTGTGTTTGAAGTGTGACTTCAATTTTATTAATCATTGTAAAAGATCACTGTGTGATTGAGGGGGAGTGAGTAGGGTACTCATATCTAAGTTGTGTCTTAGGTAGAAATTGCATTGGGTAGTTATTAAGTGAAAGATTAAACAGGGTGGTTTAAGTCTAGAATTAATATTACTTATAGTGGATTTCCTCCTGGATTGGTAGCCCCCAGATGTAAGTGTGGAGATACACTGAACTGGGTCAACAATTCTGCTGTGTTCTTTATATCTTTTATGTTTTATGCAGTACATGAACTGAATGTCCTATCAGATGTCCCAACATCCTGAAGTATGTTTGACTCTGATATATCAGAATTATTTAAGTACTGATATGTATGCCTTACCATGTTTATAAGTAACAGATAAGATGTCTCAACATCATATTCGACATCTGAGTCTGTCATACCAGAATTTCAGTGTTTTTTAGAAACGAAGGAGTAAATGAAACACTACGCGTGGGGCTAGCCCAGGTGTGATTCATTAAAGACCCACAGAATGCTAGATTCCGAAGCTCAGTTCCTCGTTAAATAAATTAGCCGTGTAAGGTCGTGCAAACGGTGATCACATAGGTGACCGACTTACGTGTGTGCAAATGTAGGCGCATGAATTGTTTTGATTGATTTTGTGAATCAAGAACGTGCGGAGTGCTAGACTCTGGAGTTCAGTTCTTTCGCAAATTAGTTAGTTCAAAATTTTGATGAAAATCACATTTTTGTTCTAAGAGATTTAGGATTTAGAATCAGTGGTGAGGTACGAGTAATCAAACGAACGCAAACGTGGCATCAAGATTATGTTAAAGTTCAAAAGAGATAACATCGAGTTTTAGTGATACCTAACGGAGTAGGTCCGTTGCCTCTTCGATACGTGCCAAAAAGGAGTTTAAGCAAGATGTCAGAAGTTCAAAGCACGTCAAAGTATCATCAAGCGGAAAGCGTTGAGTAACAAGTCTAAGTCATGGAAAAACTCAACCACAAGCGTAAAATGTCTAATTACAATTGCATCATGAAATTTAATCGAGGACACTTAACTACAAATTTAATCGACATTTAAAATTCTAATCAAAAGTTATTAAAGTCCTAAACTATACATTTAACAAGGGTCAAAACTAATCAACAATTAATTCTTTAAAAAAAGCTGAACAATTAAATAAAATCGTTTCATAATATTAACAAGAAAATTTAACTAAATTAAAAGTAAATACTAAAGATTAAACCAAACGATAAATAAATAAATAAACAAAAATAAAAAAGACAGGGGGTAAGTCTGTGTGTGTAGTGTGCAGATAGTGATCTACAAAAATATTGTGGGCTCTACAGTTCAAAACATAAACTAAAAAAAAAGAAAAATAACACACAAAGGGAGGGTATAACGCATATTAGGGTGACGCGGATAGCATGCAACAAATGGGCTTTCAAAAGCCTATCCAACATAAGCAAACCCTATGAATTTCTTTTTTGTATAAAAAACATTACGTATTAAAACTGTGTTCTTCTTTTTTTAGAAATAAAGAACAATTTATAATAAAAGAACAAACAGTAACGCGGAAAAGAAACCGGCACTGTTGCGTCTTCTTTCTCAATCTTAAGCGGTTTCGACTTTCTCACTCTTTCACTTGCGATTCACAATTGATTTTTGGTTACATGGTGGTGGTGGCGGCGGAATGGTGATGTGCTTGGTGGTGGTGGATTGTGTTGACGTTTATGCGGTGGATGTGGTTTTATTTTCACAGTTCCGCGGTAGTGTTTTCTCGTGGAAAGTGGTGAAGGGTCGCGGTTTTGTTGTTTTACGGTTTCCGGTCTTGGTTGGGGTGGCTACGATTTGATGATGGTGGTGAGGGTCGAGAAGGAGAGCATAGCGAAGTGTTGCGGAGAGACGGTTTAACGGAAATGGAGGCTTTTGGAGTGGGTTCGGTGGTGAGCGGTTGTGACGCAGTGGTTTCCGCCGGTTTATGAGGGTTGTTTAGGGGTCTTTTGAAAGTTGGAAGTGTTTGGCTGTTGAGTTGATGAGATTAAGTTATGAAGGATTCGATGGTGGGCTGCGGTTTCTCAGTTGTGATTGGCGGTTTTCCGGCGACATGTTTGTCGATTTTGGGTTTGGTTCAGATTGAGGTTTTGTATGAAGAGTGAGTTTCATGGTTGTGTATGGTTATTGCGAAAAGAGGGGGTGAAGAGAGGTTTGTGTAATTCGTTTTTTAATGTTAGTATTCTCTTCGTCTTCATTTTTTGTTCTGGTTTGGTTATGGTTTGTAGATTTGTGTTGTGTAAAAAAAAACGTTTTGATGTTGGGTTGTTGTTGAAAAAACAAGAATTATAGTGGCAGATTTTGTTTTGAGAATGGAAGAGGAGTTTCTTCGGAAAAATGTTATGCTGTCCGTGATCCCCCTAAGCAGAAAAAGGAACCCCATTTTTATATAATTCAACTCTCTTTTTTTGAAATCTTCTGCTTTGTTTTTGTTCAGCCTTTTTAATTGCAGGTTTAACTTGGTATCCTTTTTTGTGTAAATGTGCAGTGATGCAGAATTTTGTTTTGATGCCAAGTTTGGCCCCTGTTGAATCTCCCCTTTTGATTTCGCAGGTTTGACTTGATATGATTTTGGTGAAAGTTGGATGCAGATGAGTAAACAAATGTAACAAGGACTGTAACTAAAAAAAGTAACAAGATTATCTAACTAGACTAACTAAAACCTAATTAAACAAATTAAACTATTAAAATATTTTAAAACAGAAAAATAAACTATTAAAGTTAAATTAAAACTATGTCAAACTAAATCTAATTAGAAATTAATTAAAACCTAACTGAAATAATTGGAAATTTAATTTAATTTAAACTAAATTAAGATTAAATCGACAATTAAATTAGATGAAACTAACATTAATTAAGATTAAATAAAATTATTAAACTAATAAAAAAAGAATAAACCAAACTAAATATCATAGAAATATCAATTAAAATGAACTAAAACTAAATTAATTAAGAAATTAGACTAAATTAAATATACTTAAAATTAAACCAAATTAAAATGTGATTGAGACTAAATATAAACATAAATAAAAATACATAAATAAATGAGAGAAACTTTGAACGATAAAATTGAATAAAAATGCATGATGAATGATTAATGCAAAAAAAATGACGGACTAATGATATTGCGATGAGAATGTATCAGACGAATGAAAAATTGAAAAATTGGTCAAATTTTAGGATATGGCAGCTGCCCCTATTTAATCATCTTGAACCTGAATGTACGAGTAACAAAGTTTTTTTTTGTCATTCAAGGTGGAAGAGGATTAAATATCAGAATGCATAAATTTTTGACTGAAAATGCGGATGGAATGATGTGATATGCAATTCAAAAATGCAAGACAAAAGTTATAACGCCGTTGGGAAGAAAATTGACACTACTGGGGATTAGACACACATGACTGGAGTACAATCCACACGAGGAAATTTCTTTCTTGAGCGAAACCAGACGACAACTGTCTACAAGTCCCAAGATGAAGTCCTTGGACAAATCCCACCAGAGAAGTCTTCTATTTACGTTTAGAACATCATTTGGAAATACCTTCTGTCGAGGTATCAAAGCGGAACAGAAATCTACTGTCGAGAGCTTGGAAGGAAAACATCTTCTGTTGAAGTTTGCTGGAGATCTACTATCGAGATTACCAGAGAATCTAAGAAATAAATACCTTCTGCCAAGGTATCAAAATGAACCAAAAATCTATTGTCGAGAGCTTGGAAAGAAAAACAATTTCTGTTGAAATCTGCTGGAGATCTACTGTCGAGATTACCAGAGAATTTGGGAAAGAAATACCTTCTGTCGAGGTATGCTAGGAATCTTCTGTCGAGGCTTGGAAAGATATTATTTTGATAATAAACAAGGATTCGTTGCAAACTTCTCACCATGTCTTGGAGAGATGCCATTTGCTTGAAAAAGAAAGAAATTCGTACCAAACTTCTCAACATTTATTGGAGAGATGCCATTTGATAGAACTTTCACCATACTTCCCTTCTTCTAAAAGAGACAGCCATACGATGGAGAACAACTTCACGCTCGAACTTCTCAACTTGTTTGGAAGAGATAGCCATTTGACGGAAATTGGAAAATTCACAACAAACTTCTCACCTTGTCTAGAAGAGATAGCCATTTGTTGGAAAAAGGAGATTCATATCAAACTTCTCAACGTGTATTGAAGAGATGCCATTTGATAAAACTCTCACCATACTTCCCTTCTTCTGAAAGAGGCAGCCATATGATGGAGAACAACTTCATGCTCAAACTTCTCAACTTGTCTGGAAGAGATAGCCAATTGACGGAAATTGGAAACTCACAACAAACTTCTCACCTTGTCTGGATGAGATGTCATTTGTTGGAAAAATAAAGAGATTCATACCAAACTTCTCAACGTGTATTGGAGAGATGCCATTTGATAGAACTCTCACCATACTTCACTTCTTCTGAAAGAGACAGCCATATGATGGAGAACAATTTCACGCTCAAACTTCTCAACTTGTCAGGAAGAGATAGCCATTTGACGGAAATTGGAAAATTACAACAAACTTCTCACCTTGTCTGGATGAGATGCCATTTGTTGGAAAATAAAGAGATTCATACCAAACTTCTCAACGTGTATTGGAGAGATGCCATTTGATAAAACTTTCACCATACTTCCCTTCTTCTGAAAGAGACAGCCATATGATGGAGAACAACTTCACGCTCAAACTTCTTAACTTGTCTGGAAGAGATAGCCATTTGACGGAAATTGGAAAATTACAACAAACTTCTCACATTGTCTATATGAGATGCCATTTGTTGGAAAAATAAATTCATACCAAAATTCTCCGCCGAACAGGGGAGATGCCATTTGATAGAACATAAACCTTGCTGAGGATGAACAAACTGCTCGAAAAGAGAATGCCATCTGTTGATTTACTGGGAAATCCATGGATAAGAAACAAGCTTCTCAAATAAGGAGAAAGACACTTATTGATTCCGCTTAGAGGTCCAGGGATAAGAACAAGCTTCTCAAATAAAGAGACTACCACTTGTTGATTCCACTTAAAAGTTCAAGGACGAAACAAGCTTCTCGAATAAAGCGACTGCCACTTGTTGTCAGGTGTAAGTATTCCAAAAGAATGTTGCAATAACACTGCTGGAGAGCAAAATTTGTCTTTACTGAGGGAAATTTCAACAAATTCCTTCTAGGAGACAAAGTACTCAAAGGCGCAAAATGAATTCACTTTCCATCTGGAATCGCTGGGGATGGATCGACTGCTCGGAAAGAAACGGCCATCTGTTGATTTAATCAAAAGTTTGAAGACAAAACAAGCTTCTCAAATAAAGAGACTGCCACTTGTTGATTCCACTTAGAAGTTCTAGGACAAAACAAGCTTCTCAAATAAAGAGACTGCCACTTGTTGATTCCACTTAGAAGTTCTAGGACGAAACAAGCTTCTTGAATGAAGAGACTGCCACTTGTTAATTCCACTTAGAAGTTCTAGGACAAAACAAGCTTCTCGAATAAAGAGACTGCCACTTGTTGTCAGGTGTAAGTATTCCAAGAGAATGTTGTAACAACACTGCTGGAAAACAAAGTTTATCTTCAATGGAAGCCTCCAATTAATTCCTTCTAGGAGACAAAACATTCAAAGCTGCAAAATAAATGCACTTTCCATTTGGAAATTCAAACATCAAAATTGTCAAAGACCAAATTCAATCCAGGAATGAGCTGGAGAGAAACTGTCAAGAAAGACACCAACCCATGAGGAATGAACTCAACCGGGGATTTATCCTATCCAAGTTTGGAAAGGAGAACTGAAGCAAACATCTTCCACGAGGATAAAAACTCAGTGGGGAATTAGAAAGATCGTACATTTTCTGCCTAAGGCTGACAACTCTATTTTGAGAGAGACACATCACTTGGGGATAAACACGACCAAGGTGGATGAAGTATGCATCAATGAATGCAACATGAATATGAACATGAAATCATTTATGATGTGCATGTATGTATATGTGTTATGTTTATGCTGACAAACAGACAAAACAAACACAAGAGATAAACTGGTGACGAAATAAACATCACAACAAATGGATACTCGACCAGTCCCGTCAAAGTGTATGCAATCACTGAGGATAGGGAAAAGAGCCATCCATGGAACAAGTCTTGCTACAAGGCTCAAATCTCCTTGAGGAGAAAAAAGATACTTCAATCGGGAAATAAACTTAAGCAAATCTTCTAACTTCAATGTCCATCAGAAGGAAACAAACATACAAACTATGTTTGCTTAGGATGAAGTAAATTTGTACTCCGTTGGGGAAGAGAATCACATTCAGCTGGAGAAACTTGAATCAAGGCTCAATTGGGGATACTAGACTTAGTATCTCACTGGAAGCACTAAGTAGTAAAAGGAATTCACCAGAAAATACCGAGTCATGCCCCTGACACATCATAGAAACTTGGCGTAAGGACCCCGTCATCTGGAGATACTTGCAAGGTAGATCACAAGAGCATCTTGCTTAGGTAAACACGTGGTCATGCACCCACAAAAAGGTTTATGAGATGGTGTCATCTCTTGAGGATTTTATAGAAGACTTGACATTCAAAATGCCCTAGTGTCTTCAAACTCTTAGAGAGATTTTCTCGAATCGCGACGTCACTGCCTCAGATTAACTGTGTTTGGCACAAATGAGTCTTCAATATTTGTATTTTAGGAATGATCAGAATGTGGAGGTAATAAATTGGGAAACAAATTTCCCCTGTCTAGCAAAGTCTTCAAGCAACCTGCCCCTGTCTGGCAAAGTCTTCAAGCAAACTGCCCATGTCTAGCAAAGTCTTCAAGCAACTTGGCCATGTCTAGTAAAGCCTTCATGCAACTTGGCCATGTCTAGCAAAGTCTTCAAGCAAACTGCACATGTCTAGAAAAGTCTTCAAGCAAATTGGCCATGTCTAGCAAAATCTTCAAGCAACTTGGCCATGTCTAGCAAAGTCTTCAAGCAACTTGCCCCTGGGGATGATCATTCTCTGAAATGGTTGTTCAACCACTCATCAGAGTTTCAAATCTCAAGAGATTAAGCTTGTCATCGGTACTCATACATAGGTTTCTATGATATCAAGAAAATGCTAACAAGCAAAATGTTAATGTCGAGACTGCTAATGCAACACCCATGTTTGTCTCGAAGTTTTTTTTATTTTAATGTTTTTGAAAAGATTTTCACAATAGCCTGTGATCGAATCACTAGCTAGGATGTGATATTCATTTTTTTTATAAAGCCAACAAAAATTTTGAGCATAGCTCATAGGAGTCAGGAAACACTTTCTCATCGAGTGTGCTTTCGAAATAAACCCTACTTCAATTAGGACTTTTGAGGGTTGTAATGTGGTTTGGTTCACGGTTCTTAGAAACAAAGGATAAAGGCTCAAAGTTTATTTGGTGCCCACCCAATCTCCGTGATGTACTTCAATCCTATGTCCAGCTAAATTTACATATACATCCGCCTTGATAGCGTAGGGATGATGCTCCAAGGTCCGCTTGAAATGACAGTCATCTTATTTATTCTTCGTGGATATTGGTGACCCTTTGATTTTGGTATGGTGGTCACCAAACCTTATTTGCTTTAGGTTGAGGATTTAAAGGCCTCTTCTACTTGGATTTCTCTTTGGTCCCTAAATTTTTTTTTGTCTAAGTCTCCTTTTGGGTGTTCGACTTAGCGGGATTTTCTTTTCTTTTTTCTCATTTTTTTTTTATTTTTCTCTTTTTTTTTCATTGGAAAGCTGAAAATTATGACTGTCAAGTCATTGATTGTAATAGATTCCTTGATGGGATGTTTCATCTTATGATTTGAATGTGTGGCCAGATTAACTGAACACTACCCTGCCCCCAGGTTAAGTGCAAAGGTTTTGAATTATCAAAAGAAACTCCTACTTCTAGGCTCGAAGTGGTTGACTAGTGTCGCTCCCGGGATTTTCATCCTAGTACAAACGCGAAGGTGGCGCGGAAAGGTAGAGTCGCCAGCCAGACATTTTTATCCCGAAAGAATGGGAAAGGTAATGTTGCACAAACCTGAGGAAGAAGGAAAGGACAAAGCCTTGCGAACCAAAGATCTGAGTTCGGGAGTCGGTTACGACCTGGGAAGGTATTAGCACCCCAGATCGTCCGCTGTACCCGACGGGATCCACGCTTGCTTGTTTTGTTTCAAAGGGTGAGAAAAATAACTGCTGCTGAATAAAACCGCTGACTGGAAGAAAGGGAATGAGAAAAGAAATGGAATCGGAAAATGGGAATAAAAGGGGAAAAATGTAGGGAAAATAAAGAATGTGCTCGAACGGGCCCTACCCCGCTGCCTACGTACCTCATCGGGATAATGAGGATCAGAGTCGACGTAGTTCGCCTAACCTAGGCGGGAACTATTTGTTTGTGTTTTTTACAGCTGGAACTGCGTGTGTCTATGCTCAGGTGTTGCAGGCTCGTCTGGTACGAGTGCGTTTACCGTCTTGCATGTGTGACAAGTTGTCGCGAGTTCGCGTTGTGAGTGAATGAGATGAGAAAGAGAAGTTCCCGCAGGATAGTCGCTTGTTATTTGTTTTTGTCTTTTAAAAGAAGTGTTTTGAATTTGTTTGTGAACTGTCTTGTACTAAGACCTATCCATCGCGGGAAGTATTTACACCTCGCCCCGAAACAGGACGCGTATAAACACTCCGCAACAAAGTCTCGTGTCGTACAAGATTGTTCGGTTTTTATTAAGTATTTTGTTACTTTTCTTTTGAAGGGAGAAAGAAAGACTCAAGTTGCAAAAAGGAAAAATCTAAGGGACTAAGACTCGATCCGAATTGTTTATTTATTTACAAGGTGGTCCTAATGGTTAGTGAAGTCTTCTAAGCCTAATGGAAACTTAAAAACTACTAGAACTCAACTTACTTCCTAATGAAGTTAAGTTGATTCTAAGAACCATGGGGGAAGTCCTATTAGAGTTGTAAGATCAAAAATAATCAAAAACAATGAAATCAAATATGAGAAATAACATTCTAAAAATGCCTTAAAGGCAATGAATAAAAAAAAAAGAAAAGTCTATTTTTATTTATTCTATTTCTACATGGAAAATGAAGTTTCAAGCCTAAGTTCTAATTCTAAGCTAAACCTAGTACTCATTCTAAAAAAATCAAATTAAACTAAACCTAAGTCTAATATTAAATTCTATGCCTAAATTTAAACTACACTATTATTTTATATTGAACTTTATTTTCTTCTAATAGCCTAAACTAATGGGAATTATGCCTAACTAAGCCTAAACTAATATTCTAAAAAAAATACTAAATCTTCTAGAAAAATTGTGAAACTTAAACTATAGGGTCCTAACACTACCTAAAATATTGTACTAAGAGGGATTCTAAAAAATCTCATTTTTTCTATGCCTAATAATTATTTAATTCCAGCTAAGAATTAAACACTAAATCCTAAGGATTATATCACTAAAACCTAAGATAAAAGGTCTTAAAAATTCCATAACAAATATCCTAAGAAATATTATGAGTCCTCTAATTACAGAAAAAAGAATGGCTCAAAAAAGTTGCTGGAAGTTACTTAAATAAAATGAACAAAATCCAGCATAAATAAAAGAAATCCAATAAAGCTAATTAAAAGAAAAACACAAAATTAATTCAAAAATAATCAAATTCCAGAAAATAAAAATGTCATAAATTTCTAAGTTGATTTATTAAGCCACTTGATTTTTTTGGGAATTTTCTTAAGCATTTACCTATTTTTTATTGAATTATTTCTAAATTAATATTAACTTAAAATAAAATCTAAAGAAAGAAATACAGGGAGGTGATTTAAGTAATTTTCTAAACTGTTTTAATGAATTGGGCCCAATACAGGGGTGCGAATATCAATATGAGAGAGGCTCAGAATGCAGGAAACCTGGGGAGGTGCAATAAGCAAATTTTTAATTCATTTTTCCTGTGGGCTTTACAGCAGGGGTGTAGATAGCAAACGTAAGGCCCATGAGGAATTTGCATTATGATTAGTAATCTCTATTATATTATATTACTTACACTAAGATTAAATTAATCTTGTTATAATATTTTCTAAAAATCCTAATTAAACAGAAAAAGAATTAAACTAGTTCTATCATAATTCTAAAATCTTAATTAAACTATAGTTTTATTAGAAATGAATTACCTTTAATCTAAAGAAAAAATGAATTAACTAATAATCTTAGAAAATGAATTAAATCCTAAACTTATGATTATTTCAATTAGGCTAATATTAAAATTTCCTAAAACCTTAATTTAAAAAAAAAACAGAATTTAACTAAGCTCATGCTAATATTAACTAGAAAAATCTTAATTAAAAAATTAGACTAAGCTTATGCTAATATTAACTTAATATTTTGACTTAAGAAAAATGAAATAACATAAACTTATTAAAATATTTTTCTAAAATCTGAATTAAGCTATAGTTCTATTAGAAAATTTAATTTAAAACTTTAATCTAAAAATGAATTAACTAATAATCTTAGAAAACTTAATTTAAAACTTTAATCTAAAAATGAATTAACTGATAATCCAAACTAAACTATAGTTTTACTAGAAAAATTAATTTAAAACTTTAATCTAAAAACATAATTACAAAAATTCAATAAAAATCAGAAATTGAAGAAGGAACCCTAGTTCCTCTTCTCCCTCTCCCAGCGCCGTAAACCTCCATCTCTCTCTCTCACCTCTTCTTCGTCTTCTCTACGAATTCATCACCATTCTTCTTCCTCCTTTTTCTTCCAACCCATCCCTTTCCTCTTCGTCTCACCTCATCCGTTACCCTCACTCATTCAAACCCAACAATGAGAACCCTAAATCCCCTTTTAAAATCTCCACCGCCAGCTAAACTTTCTTCTTCGCCGTTGCCTCCTCCAACTCGCCGTCAAAATCCATTGCAAGTAATGGTCGGGGATTCTCCGAACAACCCCTCAATCCAAACCTTCCCCTCGGCCTCAACCTAACGCTGTCATCAATCTCATATGGGAGCTAAATTACCGACGACGAAAATGTCAAATCCAATCAGGATTATCCTAGCCTAACCCTAACCACACACCGAGCTTCAAAACTCACTCAAGAATCTTGGTCAACATCGCCTATACCACTACAACCTTTACTGTGAAAACAATTCAGAATCGTACCTTGCAAATCGAAGCCGTGGAATTCGTATCCGTGAAGTTGCCGCGACAATTATTCCGCCTCTGATTAACAACGATACGACGAATACGCGTCCAGGTACGATTCAATTTCATCCTTTCTTTCTCTGCTCTTTGCTGATATCTGAAATTGTTGTGGTTATCGATGACATATTTTGCAAATTAGTGATGGTGATGATTCGTTGCTGATGAATCTATCGGTGGATTTGCAGAGAGTTGAATGTAGAAGCAATGTCGATGGTACTGTTACGTTCTTTGAAGAAGATTAATGAGTGATGAAGAAAACGAAGCAGCACTTAGAACGTGAGAGGACTCAGGTAAATTTCGTGCCAATTCTATTTGCTTCGATGCTTACACTTTTGTTTCTGTCATCGTTGTTGAACTTGCAGTGAACCGCGTCCTGAAACGTGTCGTCGAGATTTTAATGAATTTGCGGTGGATTGCAGGTTCTGAATCCTTGCTGATTGAAGGTATGAAGGCTATTAATGATGAAGATGGCTCTATAGATTGAGAGGGAAGATTGTTGAAGGTTTGGTTGAAGGATTTAGAGGAGGTGTGTGTGAACTCCAGAAATTCAGGAAGAAGCTTGAAGTGTGAAGACCACTCTGATTTATAGAAACCGTTCTTCTGGATCCTTCTGGAGTTTTCTGGTGAGTCCCAGAACTTTCCAGTAAATAGTTTGCTATCTTTCTGTTATGGAATTGGTTAAAAGTTAGTTATTTTCTGTGGTAATTGACTTAACAGTTAACTATGAGGCTTACAACTGATCTCGTTTTTATCCTGATACTCCCTATTGCAATTCTGCTTGTCATAGTACAGCCTCTTATCAGATGAATTTCTAACTGAGCTATTCCTCTCTTTTCAGTGGAATTTGGTTGATGAGGATCACTCCTGTGCTGATGATGAACAGAGTTGTTGTTTTTTTCTTTTTTTTTTTTAAGTTAAAAATTGGTAACACCGTTGAGTCCCGGATTGATTATCCGGGCGCAGAGCACAATGACATTGTTGCTGCCTTAAAGGTATATCCTTAACTAATGATCTTGATAGCATGGTAAAGACTGTAGAGATTGCCAACTTTGAACATTGGAAGTAATGATAAAAGTCAGAATGCTTCGATTAAACGTTTTCAAAACTGTGATTGCTGACACTCTTTCTTTGTTTACCTCTTATAATCCATATTCAGGTTCATTAGTTGGGCCGGTTGCAACAAACTCTCCCTTTGGAAGTAAAGATTCTTTATTGGCAAGCAATCCCAAATGCCGTCACAAACGAGCGTCATAAATCCATCTTCATCATACAACTCCTCAGTACCCGAGATTGATGGCTTCATCTTATGTGTAGAAAACTTCCTGCTGTCAATTTTCCCAACCTATTATCCTTATGTATTTTTTCTGTGAATTATGAAGGATTCCCTTATTGTTGCCATTTTGCTTTAAACTTTTGTATTAAGATCTGTTTGAAATGGAAAAGGGAGTACTGAAATTTTAATGAATCAATTTATGATCTGTTTGTATTTGGAACATTTTGGTTGTTCTGTATTTAAAAGGTTAGAGAGTTTTAGAAGTTAGAGAATAATTTTGCAATGGATATTCAAGGAAATGACTTTGCGATAAACACAATAGATTGAACCAACACCGCATGTTGCCTTATCCTTATCCATAAAAGACTAATCCACCACAACTACTCTTTTTTAGCCCCAAAATGCCTACCGTAGTCAAGGGAAGAGTTTAAAGAGAAAGAGATAGCTGAGATTGAGCGGGAGAAACAAAAGAAAAAGAAGTAGTTGAGGAGAAAGAGTAAACATGATTGAAGTACCATCCAAGTGGCAATTATTTGTATAAAGAAAAAAGAATAGGACATGAAGTGAGTTCCTCAAGAATTAACATGAAATTGGCTCCATGAAATATAATTAAGGATAATAACTTGGATAATAAAATCCCATGAATAATTGACTTTTCATTTGAATAATGGAATTAATTGAGAAAAACGTTGGATCTTTAAGATGGAGAATGAAATTCCGAAATGAATAATGGATTATATATAAAAAGAAAAGAAATGGGCTTAATGTTGAAAAGAAATGGTTGATGTTTAGAGACAAATGACATGAAAAATGGAATGTTAGCAAAAGTGAATATGGACACAAAAAATGACTTTGGCTAACGAAAATGGTGACTTAGACCGAATCGGAAAATGTATGTGTAAAATGGAGATGACTTGTATTTAAAATAGAATCAAAAGCCAGAACTTGAACTCCGATAACTGTGCATTTTCCTTAAACCTAAATCGAATCCTTCAACATGATCCATTCTTAAGAACTTTGGTGCCACACTAAACTCCGAGCAAATCTCGAATTATTATTTTGTAAACAAATGGATTGAAACCACCCTTCGATACACTAGATCTCAATTGGTGAAGTGCCCTTCGAATCAAAATCATGAACAAGAACTCCAAGTCCCTTGAGATATTTAAATGATGCAGAACACAACTTGAGACATTGAGAAGAGCCAACATTCTCATCCAAAGCCAATCTGAATGAACACCTCAATAATAAGTTAGATGCGCCAGTGAATATTCTCCATAATTTCACACCATAATAGATACAAATAAGGCACGAAACCCTAATTTCCACGGGCCTTGATCACATGCCTTATAGAATCCATGAAATGCATTATTATGATGTTAATGAATTGAGAAGTGCAGATGAATGCGTAATGATACGCCCGTTAGGGCAAAAAGAATGAGGGCAAATTTTGAGGTATTACAGCTAGGGATTAACTCCTTATTTCTCCAGTGTTTGGGGATTTGAAACAATGCATGTACATCGTCAATAGGGTTTTATTCAAAAGCATTCAACTAGATAATTTGCGTCTTAATTTCGTCATCCTCCCTCCAATTCTCTGCCTTAGCAAGAGATGGGATAATGTTGGCATTATAAAAATTGAAAAAAGCATTATGAGTGAATACAAATGGACTACTTCAAGACAAACATATTCATTGCATTAATCATTCAAAACAAATAAGTTCTTACATGCCAAAACAAATGCATTAACAAAACATAGAAAAACACGTATGAAAAATAGTGAATGAACTAAACATCTGAGAAGATAAACTTCAGAGCATCACACAATCATATGCGTAAAGGAACTTGTTCCATGCTCCAGTAACAAAATGATTTGGACAAAACCCTCTTGAGTTTTTTATCAGCACAAAGGCACTCCGTCCACAGATGGGATTCCTCCATTGAAGGTCAATAACCCATTGTCGATCATCTCTTGAACCTTTTCTTGGAAAACTTTGCACTCTTCAACCGGATGCCCCAATACTCCACCATGAAACTCACAATTGGTATTCAGATTGAACCAACGAGGCGATACCTCAAAGATTTGGTCTTTCTGGGTGTCATTATTGAGTTCCGAGCAAAATAAGACCACAGTTGACTGTAAGTCATTGGGATTGGGTCAAACTGGTGGGTTGCTCCTTCAGGACTGTTTGGAGATCTCCACTGATTCTGACGTTGCTGACGAGTAGAAGTAGAATTTGGCTGACGCTGAGAAATGACCAGATCTTGGATCAAATAAATCAGTTGTCCTTTACCAATCTTCAAGCTGTGAATATCTTCTTGGAGTTCATTGTTCTCCTGCACAAGGTTGTCTACTATAGTCTTCATCATAGTCGAGGATATTACCATATGGTTTCTCAAAGTAGTGACTTCATCCCTAAGCTTTCTGTTTTCCTGCTCAAGTTGGTCCATCTTTCTCTGGTGATTGGTTGAGTACGGTTGACTGACGGAGAATAAGACATGTGTGAGTTGTATTGTTGGGAGATGATATGCAATGCAAATGCAAATGGTAAGCGAATGAATGCAATGCTCTAGATCACAAACATAAACAGTTCCAGAATTGGATATAAAGGAAAGGTGTGGGATCCAAGGTACAAGTAAATCGGAACCTCTTAACTGGTAAGCCTTAAGTGGAGAGTTCTAAATTCTTTACCCATAAAGCCCACTCACAGGATAACTTCTATGGTGATGGTATAAGGATACTCAAGGTCACAGACGTTTATAGTACTAACGCCCCACCGCAGGCTAGCTGCATTGTGACGATAATGACGATAAGGTCTACCTTGAGTGGAGTTCTCATGCTAGGCCCACAAAGGGACGAGCCCTCAGAGCCTAACATTACACAACTACCAAAATTGAAACAGTTTCTAGGGGGTCCCAGAATCACAGCCCTTTCGTGAATCAGGTCACGCGACAGGCTAGCTGTGTTGTGACAAGATTTACAAAAAGTCTAACTATCTGGGGGAGCTTTCATGTTAGGCTGGCAAGGAGCGAGTCCTTTGAGACTAACACTAATAACTACCAGTTCTAGCTTAGGTGTTCCCTCTTCTTTTTCAAACGCTCAAGTACAAAGCTTCACCCGTGATGTCCCGAGATCCAACAGACAATAATAATGAGCAAATATAATGAAGAAGAAAACAATAGATAGAATATCAGCAGTAAAGAAGACAATCAAACAAGTCAGCAAACAAACCCAAAATATCCTAAGTTAGGCTAGACTCTCTTATGCATAAAGCATTTTTTAGTCCCCATCAGAGTTTCCAGCTGTCGTACCTCGAAAAATACGATCCTAAAACAAACAACAGAGTTGCCACCTAATTCTATTTATTCTAACTAAAGAAAAGGGAGATATAGACACAACCTAAATGGGATAAGAAAAGGTCAACGAAACCACTAATCTAAGTTAGGGAGTCAATTACGCAAATGGAAGGTGTTAAGCACCCATCACGTCCGTTGTACTCAACGGGAACCTCTTAGTCTAATTTGCGCTTAAATGTTAACTTATTTTATTGTCTTCTTTTTGTTAAGATTGCTTATTAAAGGAAAAAGAAAATTATTATTTGTTATGGGGAAGGGTTAAGTTTTTTATTATTGTGCTCGCGAAGGATTAAAATCCCCGTGCCTACGTATTCCCTTGTGCAATGGGAAAGTCAGAGCTTCGTAGTTCGTGCAACTACGGTTTGCATTTTTTAATGAACGATTGTTTGCAAATGCTTTCTACTGCTAAGCGTTGGCTTATCTGCTCGTGATAGGAGGCTAAAGCGCTAGCTTGTTTGCGAGATAGAAAGATTTAAACAATGTTCGTTTTGAGAAAAGATGTTTGATCTTTGTTAAGGTGTTTTAAACGAGAGGGAGAATGAACCACAACGCGTGGGGCTAGCCCAGGAGTGATTGCATTCAAGAATATGCGGAGTGCTAGACTCCGGAGTTCAGTTCTTTCGTTGATTAATTATGAAAAATGATTTGGATTGGTTGGTAAGTTTTAAATTGTATTTGAAAAGAAAGAGACAAGTTGTCATATTTAAGGGAGATATCTCGCCTAATCCACCACAAACATTTGAGGAAGAGAAAATCGAAAGAAGCTTTAAACTTGGATACGAGGATCGACAAGCAATGCCACATTCTTTCTTTGAGAATAAATAAAATCGGAAGAAGCTTTAAACTTGGATATGAGGATCGACAAGCAATGCCACATTCTTCCTTTGAGAATAATTGTTTGTAAGATTTGATTTGTGTTTGTGGTTGATGGGTGAAATATCTTTCCTATGGAAATGAACCATGTCTAATCTTTTAAGGTTATTGAATTGTTTTGAATACGAAAGAGTGAATGAATTACAACTCGAAGGCTGGCCTCAAGAGTAATTCAGTTCAAGCACCCGAGGAATGCTAGATTCCTGAGTTCAGTTCTTCGTATAATTTATTTAAAAGTTTCTGTATTTTAGGAACGAGAGGGCGAATGAACCACGTCGCGTGGGGCTAGCACAAGAGTGATTGCATTCTAGAATGTGCTGAGTGCTAGACTTCAGAGCTCTGTTCCTCCATTATTTGATTTTTGAATTAAGTCACGATTGTTTTGGAGATGAAAGGGCAAGTGAATTACAGCTCGAAGGCTAGCCTCAAGAGTAATTCAATTTAAAAACCCGAGGAATGCTAGATTCATGAGTTTAGTTCTTCCACGATTTTAATTTGTGATTTAGATGACGTCTTGCGATTATTTTGGATGAATTAGGGCTTAGTGTTTTTTAGAAACGAAGGAGTAAATGAAACACTATGCGTGGGGCTAGCCCAGATGTGATTCATTAAAGACCCGCGGAATGCTAGATTCCGAAGCTCAGTTCCTCGTTAAATAAATTAGATGCGTAAGGTCGTGCAGACGGCGATCACATAGGTGATCAACTTACGTGTGTGCAAATGTAGGCGCATGAATTATTTTGATTGATTTTGTGAATCGAGTGCTTTGAATACGAAAGGGAGAATGAACCACGTCGCGTGGGGCTAGCCTAGGAGTGATTCACTCAAGAACGTGCGGAGTGCTAGACTCCGGAGTTCAGTTCTTTCGCAAATTAGTTAGTTCGGAATTTTGATGAAAATCAAATTTTTGTTCTAAGAGATTTAGGATTTAGAATCAGTGGTGAGGTACGAGTAATCAAACGAACGCAAACGTGGCATCAAGATTATGTTAAAGTACAAAAGAGATAACATCGAGTTTTAGTGATACCTAACGGAGTAGGTCTGTTGCCTCTTCGATACGTGCCAAAAAGGAGTTTAAGCAAGATGTCAGAAGTTCAAAGCACGTCAAAGTATCATCAAGCGGAAAGCGTTGAGTAACAAGTCTAAGTCATGGCAAAACTCAACCACTAGCGTAAAATGTCTAATTACAATTGCATCATGAAATTTAATCGAGGACACTTAACTACAAATTTAATCGACATTTAAAATTCTAATCAAAAGTTATTAAAGTCCTAAACTATACATTTAACAAAGGTCAAAACTAATCAACAATTAATTCTTTAAAAAAAGCTGAACAATTAAATAAAATATTTTCATAATATTAACAAGAAAATTTAACAAAATTAAAAGTAAATACTAAAGATTAAACCAAACGATAAATAAATAAATAAACAAAAATAAAAAAGACAGGGGGTGAGTCTGTGTGTGGAGTGTGCAGATAGTGATCTACAAAAATATTGTGGGCTCTACAGTTCAAAACACAAACTAAAAAAAAAGAAAAATAACACACAAAGGGAGGGTATAACGCATATTAGGGTGACGCAGATAACATGCAACAAATGGGCTTTCAAAAGCCTATCCAACATAAGCAAACCCTATGACTTTCTTTTTTAAAAAAAAAATTACGTATTAAAACTTTGTTCTTCTTTTTTTCTTAGAAATAAAGAACAATTTATAATAAAAGAACAAACAGTAACGAGGAAAAGAAACCGGAACTGTTGCGTCTTCTTTCTCAATCATAAGCAGTTTTGATTTTCTCACTCTTTCACTCGCGGTTCACAATTGATTTTCGGTTACATGGTGGTGGTGGCGGCGGAACGATGATGTGCTTGGTGGTGGTGGATTGTGTTGACGTTTATGCGGTGGATGTGGTTTTATTTTCACAGTTCCGCGTTGGTGTTTTCTCGTGGAAAGTGGTGAAGGGTCGCGGTTTTGTTGTTTTACGGTTTCCGGTTGTGGTTGGGGTGGCTACGATTTGATGATGGTGGTGAGGGTCGAGAAGGAGAGCAGAGCGAAGTGTTGCGGAGAGACGGTTTGACGGAAATGGAGGCTTTTGGAGTGGGTTCGGTGGTGAGTGATTGTGACGCAGTGGTTTCCGGCGGTTTATGAGGGTTGTTTAGGGGTCTTTTGAAAGTTGGAAGTGTTTGGTGGTTGAGTTGATGAGATTGAGTTATGAAGGATTCGATGGTGGGCCGCAGTTTCTCAGTTGCGATTGGCGGTTTTCTGGCGGCATGTTCGTCGATTTTGGGTTTGGTTCAGATTGAGGTTTTGTATGAAGAGTGAGTTTCATGGTTGTGTATGGTTGTTACGGAAAGAGGGGGTGAAGAGAGGTTTGTGAAATTCGTTTTTTAATGTTATTATTCTCTTCGTCTTCGTTTTTTGTTCTGGTTTGGTTATGGTTTGTAGATTTGTGTTGTGTAAAAAAAAACATTTTGATGTTGGGTTGTTGTTGAAAAAACAAGAATTCTAGTGGCATATTTTGTTTTGAGAATGGAAGAGGAGGTTCGTCGGAAAAATATTATGCTGTCCGTGATCCCCCTAAGCAGAAAAAGGAACCCCGTTTTTATATAATTCAACTCTTTTTTTTTGAAATCTTCTGCTTTGTTTTTGTTCAGCCTTTTTAATTGCAGGTTTAACTTGGTATCCTTTTTTGTGTAAATATGCAGTGATGCAGAATTTTGTTTTGATGCCAAGTTTGGCCCCTGTTGAATCTCCCCTTTTGATTTTGCAAGTTTGACTTGATATGTTTTTGGTGAAAGTTGGATGCAGAGGAGTAAATAAATGTAACAAGGACTGTAACTAAAAAAAGTAACAAGATTATCTAACTAGACTAACTAAAAACTAATTAAACTATTAAAAAATTTTAAAACAGAAAAATAAACTATTAAAATTAAATTAAAACTATGTCAAACTAAGTCTAATTAGAAATTAATTAAAACCTAACTGAAATAATTGGAAATTAAATTAAATTTAAACTAAATTAAGATTAAATCGAAAATTAAATTAGATGAAACTAACATTAATTAAGATTAAATAAAATTATTAAACTAATAAAAAAAGAATAAATCAAACTAAATATCATAGAAATATCAATTAAAATGAACTAAAACTAAATTAATTAAGAAATTGGACTAAATAAAATATACTT
Organism: Lathyrus aphaca; assembly: GCA_963966055.1. Lineage (NCBI taxonomy): Eukaryota > Viridiplantae > Streptophyta > Magnoliopsida > Fabales > Fabaceae > Lathyrus > Lathyrus aphaca. Next base: position 543,720,387 of record OZ014522.1, read on the forward strand.
AAAATTAAACCAAATTAAAATGTGATTGAGACTAAATATAAACATAAATAAAAATACATAAATAAATGAGACAAACTTTGAACGATAAAATTGAATAAAAATGCATGATGAATGATTAATGCAAAAAAAATGACGGACTAATGATATTGCAATGAGAATGTATCAGACGAATGAAAAATTGAAAAATTGGTCAAAATTTAGGGTATGACAATATGGTTCGACAATCTTTATATTACTTCGATAGATTTGTGCACTTGCGGAGCGATCATACTCTGAGGCTGGGGTGAAGCAAACTAAATCATTAAGAAAGAATGTGAGTGATTAGAATTGAATACATGGCCCTCCAAAGATAAAGAGTATTTATAAAGGCATATGGTCGTGGATCGCGAGCACGTGGCCCTTGACTAGGTGTAACTGCTTCCTGTAGCTTAGGAGGACAGTTGGCCGCGTGAAAGACGTTAGAGTGCATGTGAAGGAAGTCTCCAATGACTATATGCTAACGACTCTATTTTCCTTGAAATCCCTTCATTTCAACAATCCTAATATCATGCGCCTCCAATGAAATAACCAAATCTTCCAATTTCAGAGTATCAAGAATGTTGGATTTTTGAATAGCTATGATAACATGATCTAAGTGAGAGGTCAATTTACACATTACCTTCTTAACTATCATCTTATCAATTAAGGTTTCACCACAACCCTTCATGAGATGAACGAGATTCTACATCTGCGACACATAGCCTACAATCTTTTCATTATCTCCCATTTGTAGCAATTCATATTGTTGTCGCAAAGTCTGCAATTTGAAGACTTTGACTTTCTCACCTCCTTCATAGTACTTGACAAGAATATCTCATGTCTCCTTTATCGATTCAACGTGAGAGGTTTTGTCGAAATTCTCCGAATCTACCATGGATTGAATGCAATATGCGACCTTGTAGTCTTTCTTTTTCGCCTCCTTGTTCGTGACTCTCTGAGCATCAGTTGCATTCCCAGCAAGCTCAAGGACGGCGAGATGGAAATGGGCAGGTACTATAGTACCTCCCCATACCCGCAGTTTAAAAAAATATTCGTACCCGAGCCCATACCCGCGTGGACATCAATATTTGAACCCGTACCCATACCCTATGGATACCTAAGTACCCGTGCTCATACCCGTTTACCCATATTTCTAATAAAACTAATTGATCAACTATTATTTATCAGTAATTTTATGTTTTTAATAACACGAAAAAAATCCATTAATGTTATTGTTGAATTAAGAAATAAATAAACATTTATATAAAAATGAATGCAAGTTTAATAGTCATGTATTTAATAAAATTGATAAATTAACTTGTATAAATAATTATAAAAATAAAAAATACATAAATATATATTGTTTGGGTATGAGGAGGAGTGGGTACTAAGGTACCAGTACTCGCGTCCATACCTGCTTATTTTAATGGGTAATTGCCCATGCCCGAGCCTGTACCCATTTTGCGGGTTTTTATTCTATCCGTTTGGGTAAAGTTTGAGGGTACCCGTTGGGGATGAGTCAAATTGCCATCCCTAAGGGACGCCATTAGTAACCAGTTATAGGGCTTCATGAAAGTCGAACAAGGACTTCATCTGTTTGTTCCATCGGTACAAAATTTTACCGTCAAGAATTGGAAGAGAATTCATAATACCATTAGTACAATTCATATTTGTAGCGATTGATTAACAGTCCACGATCCCAGAAACATGATCACCGACGTGTGATTCTTGAAAACATAATCAAGAATCTTGTCAGAGCTCTAGATACCAATTTGTTAGTGCGTAAGACACTTTTAGTGAGGAGAGAAAGAAAGAGAATAATAAAATAAGGATTGATAATATTGAAATATGGTTGTGTTACAAAACAAAATTATAAAGTATATATTTATATAGATCTGAGTGACTTGACTACTAAGTAACAAATATAACAAACCCTACACTCTAATTATCTTTGGGCTTGGGTCATACACAAGTTAATTGGATTATATCACTTATATCTCACCACTCTCTTACTCCTTTAACTTGTGTATTAGAATGATAACCTTACATGTACTTCCTCCCGTTCTCCATCCATAACAGGCCCCAACTACTATGTTAGAGACCTTTTATAATAGACTTCACCGATCTATGAAATTAATTTTCTATTCCACACCGAAATTATAATTAAAAATTTTAAAACTTCTTTAAGATTAACAAAGGGCTGACGTAGATAGTGCTGAAATTCTTAGACTCAACTTGCTGTTGGCATCAGTTAATCTACAACAGGGGGCGAAGATGTGGTGCAATGGAAAGTAGGAACCAAACCTGTTTTTTCGGCTAAAGAATAATTTATTAAGCAGAACAAAGAAATGTTTCGATTTTACCTCAGAATCAGGTTGCAATATTCAAGTTAATTTGGAAATCTAGTATTGTGGAGAATATTAAACTGTTTGGATGGAAACTTTTGAGAAATAGATTATCCACAAAGGATCGATTGTTTATTCGCAGAGTGGTGTTGGGAGATTCTTTGTGTGTTTTATGTAAAAATGCTGCAGAAAACTTGTCACATATAGTAAAATTCATCCTTCTTCTTCCAACTTAACTTTTTTATTGGATCCTTTGTATCATTAAACTTTAGAGTTGGAGATGAATTTTTCTTTTGATTATAATGGGTGAATACCCCTTGTATTCAGTTTAATTCCAATTACTTAAAAAAAAAAACAAAGAAAAAATAGTGTCAGGAAATTAATAAACAGATGTTGGAGAGTAGCACCACAATACATTAAACTAGTTCTTCAAAAGTATATTTAAGCTAAAATGTACTAAATAAGTCTCACAAATAATTATAAATAATTATATTACAACACTAAATTATCTATAAACGCTAGTATTTTGATTGAGTCATTGAAGAGAGAAGCAATTGTACATATACTCTCTTGAATAGATAAATATTTGATACCAAACTTATAGGATAATATCTTTATTGAAGATGCTCTAACCACATTAGATTAAAAGACATTTACATAATTAACACTACTAAGTTCCATAGAGGCTTCAAATTTGTCATTGTTTGTTAACTTGATTGGTTGATTGTGGCTGGAAAGCAATGTGAAAGGCCATTTTATATGTTGGAAAAAGTTATTAGAGATTCATTCTTGTACGCATTTTTCCACTTGTGTAATGGTTTTCCTAATCAACTAATTATTATTGCATAACGAATTAAAAAATATACAACCATATATCATCTTTTCAGGTTTCAAATCTCTTATAATATATGCAAATCTCATACATATTGAGGTATTTTGCTTTATGTATGATTGTGTGTGTTAAAATATAACATGTTGCTAACTTGGTAAGTATTAGTATGTACCTTTTTATAATTCTATTTTCTTTATATATTTTTAAATATTTGATGATCGTGTATCAAGATATAGTTGGTGTATGCCTATGAATATGTTGTAATCTTTTACTTTTAACCTTTTCATATTTTAATAATTCTTTCTATCATCAATACAAGACTTTTATAATTTATCTCTTTTTCTATACAAGACTTTTATAATTTATCTCTTTTTCTTTAATGTATGACATGTTTCATAACATACTATCAGAACAGATCTGGTATTCACCTCGAGAAAAATTTAGAATCATTTTTCATATGTGTGTTTTCATTAGGAAAATATTATATTTTTGATTTTATTATTGGTATCTTTATTTGTTTTTATATATCTTTATTCTTTATTAAGGAGAAAATCAATTGTATTAATGATATCTTTTCTATATAAATCAGTTTAAGGCTGAAGAATGATATACAACAACTTTTATCTATTCTTTCCAATATGGTATCGAGAGCACTGAGTTAGACTTTCTATAAAGCGTTCCACAACTAGTGGGGTTCGGGGCGTAGCCCTGAAATTTTTTTATGTTCGACACGTTTTTTTACCCGACCCGTTCCACATACCTGTTTAGCTTCCTATGGCGAATAACAACAACCGGTGGTCTTCCCTATCACAAGCCTACACCGGATCCAACCAAGGAGAACAACCGCAACCTGAGTCAGCGTTGGTCGTGCATTTCAGGCTAGTAATTCTGATACAGGGCAACAATCCCCTTAAACTCAACTTCCACTCACTACGAAACAACTAGACAGACTGTACAAACTCCTTGAGTCTCCAACCTCTTCTTGATCTATAACAACAAAAGGTAATTCTGCATTTCTTAGTGTCAGTCTCAGTCATACTTGGATAGTAGATTCTGGTGTCTTTGATCACATGACAGATGAATCTACTTTGTTCTCTTCATATAGTCCATGTGTAGGTAATCAAAAAATAAAAATTGCAGATGGCTTTTTTCCAGCCATTGCAGGTAAATGGCCAATTGTGTTATCTCCCTTGTTAACTCTTCAAAAATGTCCTTCATGTTCCAAACTTATCGTGTAATTTAATCTCCGTAAGCAAATTAGCCCAAGATATAAATTGTCAAACTAATTTTTTTTCTCGATCTCACTGTGTCTTTCAGGATTTGAACTCGGGGAAGATGATTGGCAGTGCTAAGGAAAGTGGAGGACTCTACTACCTTGACATTAGATCTGCATCACAACAAACTTCAAAAACAATAAGTTATTGCTTTGAGTATTTTTCTGTTTTAAATAATAAAGATGACAACATTATGATATGGCATTTAAGATTAGGTCATCCTAGTTTCGTTACTTAAAACACTTGTTTCCTAAGTTATTTCACAATAAAATCTTTTCTTCATTTAAATGTGAAGCATGTGAGTTTGCAAAGCAACATCATTCTCAATTTTCAATACAGCCTTATAAACCATCAAAACCGTTTTCTATTATTCACAGTGATGTTTGGGGCCCTAACCGTACAAGTACACTATCTCTCAAAAAATGGTTTATCACATTTATAGATGACCATACAAGAGTATGTTAGGTGTACTTGTTAAAGGGGAAATCAGATGTTTGTCAGGCTGTAAAGATTTTTTTTAATGGTGCAGAATCAATTTCGAACAAATATCCAAGTCCTTAGAAGTGATAATGGAAAAGAATATTTTAATACTATCCTGGATGATTTTTCCCCTAAAAACTGGAATTGTACATCAAAGTTCATGTCCTCGACAAAATGGAGTGACCGAAAGGAAAAATAGACATTTACTAGAGGTTGCTAGAGCTCTACTTTTTTCAAAAAATGTACCAAATTATTTGTGGGGCAAAGCAGTTTTAACAGTTGCGTATTTAATTAACAGAATGCCCTCCAAAATTCTCAACTTTCAAACTCCAATTAATGTCTTCAAAGATTTTTTTCCTACTACTCGTGTTTTAACTGATTTGACTTTAAAAATTTTTGGTTGTACAACTTTTGTTCATGAACATAAAAATGTTGGAAAACTTGAGCCACATGCTATAAAATGTGTCTTTGTTGGATACTCCCCAACCCAAAAAGAATATAAATATTTTGATCCAAAAAATAAGAAAATGTTTGTCACTATGGATGTTACATTCTTTGAAAATAAATCTTTTTTTGATGACACACATTTACTAGGGGGGGAGATAAACGAATATTTGTTTCAAATTGAGGACATGAGTTTTTTAAATAACTTATCTTTTCCAGTATCACAAAAGGCCTTGTACAAGCACCCAACAAGGAAAATGGGTCTATAATAATCTAAACCCAAAGGATTGTTTCTTTTCGGAATCAACGTTAAAAAAAGAGGAAACAATTGCCTTATACAAGATAGCCCCGCCGTGGAACTCCCAAAAAACCTACAAAAATCATGTTTTAGGAAAAACCAACATTTCTTAATAAATAAGAACGAGTATCTGTCGGGACCCGGACTCTTAGATCCATCATAACTCCACACGACCTCCCTAATCTCCTCCTCCAAAAAAGGCCGCTCAAGAGAGTCCCTATCCGTTTCGCTAAGCATATTGAAAGAAAACGACCTATTTAACTCGGGCTCAACAAATTTGGAAGCAAAATGATTCCTCACTTCCTCCTTGACATCATTGACGAATTTAACCCCTTTATCTAAATTTATAAAACCAATATGATTGCATCTCCTTCTTTCCTTCATAACGCAATAAAAGAATCTAGTATTGTTGTTTCCATCATTAATCCACTTAATTCTAGATTTTTGAACGAGCATATTATCCTTAATTGTTAAGTTCAACCAAAATTGATTCGAAACTTTCTTACGAGTATCAATAAGATCATCCGCCATAAAACTGTTGGATAAGTCTGCCACTTCATCACTCTCGTTAATCTCCTTCACACACTTATCCACTTCCAAGTCAAATTTTCTGAAAACCTCAATATTCCACCTTCTTAGACTACCTTTAAGGAGCCTAAGTATTTCCTTTAGGACAAAATCACCTCTACCTTCCACATGCAAATCATTCCACTCCTTCTCCACAAAAGAAGTAAAATCTTGTTGTTAAACCATTCGTTATTCACTTTAAAAGGCTTCGGACCCCAATCCAAAGAATCTGTCATCAACCAAATAAGAGAATGATCCAATATATCTCTCGGACCTATAAGTTGGCCAACCACTCCCCACTTACTAGTAGCCTCTTCCGAGAGCAAAAATTGATCAATTCGACTCATGGAAGATCCATCTCCATTATACCACGAAAATTTCTTTCCTTTGCACTGAACATCAATCAATTCACTATTAATAATAAAATCCGAGAACTCTGACATTTCATTCAAACGATTACCCGAAGTCCTACCCTTCCTTTCCGACGCATTAGCAATGGCGTTAAAATCACCTCCGACGCACCATTCTCCATCCGCAAAATTAAGTTTTAAGGCCAATAACTCGCTCCAAAAAATTCTCTTCAACCCCATATCACAAGGTGAATAAATATTAACAACATAACAAAAATACAATCCCTCCAACACACTTTAACTTTCACATAACCATCCCTTTGAAACTACAAACAACCTATACACTATTAGTCTTTCATAAAATAAGCATGCCACCCAAAAAGCCCGAAGAACTTGAGAAAGTCCAACCAATATCCTCCTTGGTCCAAAAACTTTTCGTAATAATATCGGTCACAAATGACAATTTGGTTTCTTGATTAGATAATCTATATAATTTTAAATCGTGATTAGATAAAGTTGCTATATAATTTTAAAATCATCTTAAATTTTTGTTGAGATCATGTCTATGATTTTTTATTTTAACTACAGTTCAAGGATGGCCAAATATGTATGTCTATTTAATTACATTTCTACCGTGATAAATACATATACAATTTTAATTAGTGATAACTAAATCGTGATAAATTTCAAAATTGTGTGCTACATATATTAACGATTAATTTTTAGTGATAGATAAAAAATCATAAATAAATATTATTTATATAAGATTTTTTTGATTATCACTAAACATTAGAGGATAATATAAAAAACAATCGCTTAAAATTTAAAATGATCTTGACAGATCTTTTCTAAGATCTGATAGAAAAAGAATCGAAAAAACAAAACAAAAAAAAATCGATATATCATGTAATATAATTTGGCAAAGTTATATTTTCAAATGATCTACATGACAACAGGACAGATCGGAGACAATTTTTACCTTCCTAAAACTCAAACTCATATTTTCAAATAGCTCTCGTTCCCCACTCAAACCCAAATTGAGATAGGGAATTAAAATTCAAACTCATCCCAAATAGATTTAGGTTGGATTCAGATATCTCCACTCCGTCACTATCTATTTAATAAAGTTATTATTTTAATAAAAATATTTATTTTTTTCAAAATAAAATTATATTACAAATAATAAAATAAAACAATCTCAAAAAAATTGCATACATACATTTCAAATATTTTAGATAATTAATAAAAATAAAAAAATCAAAATATTAATCACATATTCAATATTATAAATTAACAAAACTAAATAATAATATACATAATAAAATAAACAGGATGGGTTCAGGATTGACACTAATTTATCCGACCCATCCCCATATATTTTAATCAAGGAAAACTCAAACCCAAATCCAAACTCAATCAAAGTGGATTTTTCCCGTCAACTTTGGACCAGATTCTGATAGATACCCGCGGATATGAGTTTTGTTGCATGCCTAACACAAAAATGAGTAGGAGACCACAAACAATGAAACATATAAGAAAAACCTAAAAAGCAATACCACCACCCCCAACAAAATGGAATGTGTATTGATGTAAAACTTGCTATATAACTTTTCTGAAAAGTATCAATTCAAATGATTAAAAGGTCAGTTCAGTTCTCATATAAAGTAATACGTACACTAAAATCATGCTTACAAAGAAGAAACTAATCATTTTTAGATTAGATGCATTGTATCCAAACATCTATATCATATAAATTTTACTCAATTATTAGGAATTGCCAACTGTGGATAGGTATGAGCCATATCTATCTTTGCCTTCTTTTTATCCAACTTGAGGAATGATATAACCAAGATTGTGTGTGCTGATATGTGGTTATATAATGGAGATTGAATAACACTCAAACTTTTTTCGGTGTTTGAAATAATATTACCACTATGTTCAAAATATTGTTTTCTAAAGACAAACAATATATTAAGTTTGGAGTTGAGATAGATTTTCTTCATGCACTGTTTTAAAATAAATTACAATATATTAAATTTGGAGTTGAGATAATTTTTTTTAAGGATTTCTTAATATACTATGTAAGTTTTTTCTATAAGTTTTTTAGACACCATATGTAAATTTAGAAATATCCTTAATTTTCAGAGAAATATCTTCAGACGCATCTATTACATATTTAAATCATTCTGAGTGACATCCTATAAGTAGGGTTATTTTATTCCGGAGATACGTCTCCGGAATATTTCAAAAAATATGTTAATTATTGATCAATTTAGTAGAAATTTCAGAAGTACATCTTCAGAAATTCGGGTGAGATTTTGAAATTTTCTATCACATTTACATGTTAGATATTTTCAAAGATATATCTCCGAAAAATTCGGATAAAATAATCACTACGCCAAAAACGTTTTTTAACAGCGCATCTTAGACAGCGCTTTTAAAAGAAAGCGCTGTCTAAGGTTAAAATTAAAATAAAACACGGAAAATGGTCCAAAAAAATAATGAAAGCGCTGTCTAAGGGGGGGTCTTAGACAGCGCTTTCTAAAAGCGCTGTCTAAGACCCCCCCTTAGACAGCGCTTTTAGAAAGCGCTTTTAAATATAGACCTTAGTCAGCGCTTTTGATAAAGCGCTGTTTAAAGTCTTTAAATTAAAAAAAAAATTTATAACCAAAAGCGCTGTCTAAGGGGGGGTTTAGAAAGCGCTTTTGGAAAGCGCTGTCTAAGGCATACCTTAGAAAGCGCTTTTCCCAAAAGCTCTGTCTAAGGTCTTATTAAAATTAAAATCCAGACTTCTATTTTCGTTCTCTGTTCTTTCTGTTTTCCCTCCCAGCGAACGAACCCTACCAGCGAACGAACGCCATTACAGCGAACTTCAATAGATTGTTTTCCTTCATTCGTTTCAGTCTTTGAAAGAGTTTAAAGAATCGCCAGTTTCTACTGTTCTTCATTGAGGTATGTCCGTGTTTTCATTTTTTCATTTGTTCTGTTTCATTTCTTCGAACAAACCCTACGGCCGACCGCGAACTTCAATACATTGTTTTCTTTCATTCGTTTCAGTCATTGAAAGTGTTTAAAGAATCATTCGTTTCTACTGTTCTTCATTGAGGTATGTTCATTTTTTCATTTTTTCATTTCTTCTGTATCTACTGTTCTGATTTATGATTTTTCTTCTGCTATGATATCAGTTCTGATTTTTCTTCTGCTATGATATCAGTTCTGATTTTTGTTTGTTAATAGTTCTGATTTTTGTTGAATATCAGTTCTGATATCAGTTCTGAGTTCTGATTTTTGTTTGTTTGATATCAGTTCTGATTTTTGTCTCTTCCATTTATTAGTTTAGAACTTCCATTTTGATATAACTACACTTCTAACAACTTAGTTTTATTTGTTTGAATATGGTGTTGATTGTATCAAAGGATGTTGAATAGAAAAAATATCCCTTATAATATTTTAAAAAATCAGAGTAACTTGCGAAAGCTTTCATGGTGAAAATTGTTTTGAAAACAATTCTACAACAATTCAAAGATTTGATCAAATTGACACACACACACACCAATGATGTGGACATAATGAGAAGTAATATGCTAATTAACCTTTAATAGATCAAACAAGCAATTTAATTTATTTTTGGATTAATCAATCATTAAACAATCTAGAATCACAATTTGACAATTTAATCAATCATTATAGTGGATCGATCTTCACTCAATCCTTCTTTGAAGACTTGAATCTTTTCGTCTAATGGTTGATAGGTGTAAGAAACTCCACTTCAATAGAGAATAACTCTCTCTTTTTCTTCAAAGGAACTTCAAATCTTGAATTCCACAAATAGCTCCAACTGCTAATACACCTTGATAACAACCATTAACAATCTAATGTGGTTCCTCATAGAATCCATGGAGGACATGACAGGTCCACTAACATTTCATTCTAAAGCAACAACAGTTTGCTTTCTGGCTGCAAATCTAGCCAAAAGATTTCTCCCATAAAATGATTGAACGAACTCTTATATAGTTATAGGTATAGTTATAGGTATATTGTAATAGAAAAAGTTTGATTCTTGTAATATAAAAAATGAAAGTGATTAGATAATTAAAGTTGGTATATTGGCGTATCGGATACGTTATTGAAGTTTATATTAACATTGGTTATGTATACGTTTTTTAAGTAGGAAAACCATGGATAAAACATGGATCTGTGCCGATCGAATGACCAAAGAGTACGAGAGTGGGGTTGCGGAATTCGTTAAGTATGCTGTTCAACACGCTGAAAACCCCAGACGAATGCATTGTCCTTGCTTGCGTTGTTGTTATATTGGTAAGGTTGACGCACATGGATTGAAATCGCATTTGTTGAGGCATGGAATTGATCAAAGTTATCAGTGTTGGATATTTCATGGTGAGAAAATTAACGGGAATGTTGAATCGAGTGGAAAAAGTAATACGACCTATGCTTCATACGACAAAGACACGAAAACATATGATTGTGATCGAGTTGAAGAGATTGTAGAAGCACTGGAAGAAGATCTTCATGATTGTCCTGAAATGTTTGAGAGGATGGTAAGCGATGCAGAGAAACCGTTGTACAAAGGTTGCACTAAATTCTCAAGACTTTCTGCGGTATTAAAGTTGTACAACTTAAAGGCGGGCAATGGATGGTCGGATAAAAGTTTCACAGAATTGTTGGCCCTTATGAGAGAAATGCTACCGGATGATAATGTTCTTCCTAATCGAACCTATGAGGCAAAAAAAATGTTGTGCTCTATTGGCATGAGCTATGATAAGATACATGCTTGTCCTAACGATTGCATTTTGTTTCGTAACGAATATGCAACGTTAACTGAGTGCCCTAAATGCGGTTTGTCTCGATATAAGAAAAGATTATCTCCCGCAAAAGTCTTATGGTATTTTCCGATAATTCCGAGATTTAGGCGCATGTTTCGTAGTGAAACCGATGCAAGACATCTTACTTGGCATGCAGATGAAAGAATTACTGATGGAAAGTATCGACATCCGGCTGATTCACCACAGTGGTCGAAGATTGATAATGATTATCCTGAGTTTGGATCAGAAGCAAGAAACCTTCGATTGGCATTATCTACTGATGGAATGAACCCACATGGTCTTCAAAGTATTTCACATACCACATGGCCTGTGATTCTTATGATTTATAACCTACCTCCGTGGCTATGTATGAAGCGTAAGTACATGATGTTATCTATGTTAATCTCTGGGCCTAAACAACCAGGTAATGACATAGACGTATACTTGACACCTCTGATCGAAGATTTAAAGATTTTGTGGGAGAACGGTGTGGAGGTTTATGATGGATATAGGAAAGAAAGTTTCAATTTGAGGGCGATGTTGTTTGGCACAATTAATGATTTTCCAGCATACGGGAATCTATCTGGGTATAGCATTAAAGGTCAACGTGCGTGTCCTGTTTGTGAAGACGGAACCGATACGATTCGATTGGAACTTTGCCAGAAGAATGTGTTTCTCGGTCATCGTAGATTCTTACATTCTAAACATCACTACCGTGGGTGGAGAAAAGCATTCAATGGAGACACCGAACATCGTAGAGCTCCACCCGCATTGTCAGGTGAACAAGTTTTTGAAAAGGTGAAAGATGTGCGTACTGAGTTTGGCAAGCCTTTTGCACATAAGATTGTGAAAGGTGGGTGGAAGAAAAGGTCGATATTTTTTGAATTGCCATATTGGAAGTCTTTGTACGTGAGACATTTTCTCGATGTTATGCATATTGAAAAAAACGTATTTGAAAGTGTTATCGGTACATTACTCAATATAAAAGGCAAGTCTAAGGATGGCCTTAAAGCAAGGGAGGACATGTTAAAAATGGGAATGAGAACTGAATTAGCACCCGTGAAGAAAGGAAGACGAACATATCTACCACCTGCTGCTTTTACTTTATCTAGAAAGGAGAAAAAAATTTTGTGTAAGTCTCTGAGTGAAGTTAAGGTTCCAGAAGGATACTCATCTGATATCAGAAGACTTGTTTCTATGAAAGACCTCAAGTTGAAGAATTTGAAGACACATGATTGTCATGTTATAATGGAACATTTTCTACCGATCGGTATACGTTCTATTTTGCCAGAAAAAGTAAGAAGTTCCATAACTAAATTGTGTTTTTTCTTTAGGTCAATTTGTAGTAAGGTGATCGATCCCGAGATCTTACCAACACTACAAAAAGAGATTGTAATTACCTTGTGTGAGCTTGAAATGTATTTTCCTCCGTCTTTTTTTGACATAATGGTTCATTTAGTTGTTCATCTTGTGAAAGAGACACAGTTGTGTGGACCAGCTTATATGAGATGGATGTACCCTGCTGAACGGTATATGAAAATATTAAAAGGGTACGTGAAATCCCGAAGTCGACCAGAGGGTTGTATTGTTGAACGATACATTGTTGAAGAAGCTGTTGAGTTTTGTACTGAATATTTGTCTAACGTTCAATCGATTGGACTCCCCAGAGCTCAGATTTTCGACAAAATGGAAGGTAAAAAATTAATTGGGAATAAAATTGTGACAATATCAAGGGATGAACGGGATCAAGTTCATTTGTATGTTCTGCACAATAATAATGAGGTTGAGCCATATGTTGAAATGCACAAGGATGTACTCCGAAGGTTAAATCCGAACAGAAATGAAAATTGGATAGTTATAGATCACAATCAAAGTTTCATACAATGGTTGAAGGATCATATTTATTTGAAGCGCTCTTCAGATCCTTCTTCGGTAACAGAAAGGTTGAGATGTTTGGCATATGGTCCAAGTTTGCATGTGTTTTCTCATAGCGCATATTCAATTAATGGATACACATTTTATACCAAAGAACAAGATGATAAGAGTACTATGCAAAATAGTGGTGTCACCGTGCTAGCTGAAGCAATGCATATATCAAGTATGAAGGACTTAAACCCCAAATATGCAAATTTGTCATATTTTGGAGTTATTGAGCACATTTGGGTGTTTGATTACGAGAAGTTTCAGATTCCCATCTTTGGTTGCAAGTGGGTGAATAGTAGTGGCATACGAATGGATAAGTCTGGATTTTTGCAAGTTGATCTTACTAGGGTGGGGTACAAAGATGAACCTTTTATACTAGCATCTCAGGCTAAACAAGTGTTCTATGTGAATGACCCGAAGAGTACAAAATGGTCTATAGTGCTTTTCTCTAACAAAGTGACTGATGAAAGCGGTGTCGATCAATATGATATTGATGTTGAGAATGAGTCATGCATTAGACGGAATGAGTTGAATAGAAATGATGAAGATGAGGATCTTATACCGGATGAGTCATATATAAGAAACGATCATAATGAGGGAATTTGGATCAATTCATCCGTACGCATTGCTAAGAAACAAGTGATTAATATTCCAACAAAGAAAAGAAAGAGATGTTAGTGACTTAGGTAAATTATCCATGGTTTCTTTATTTTATTTTTTCAATTGTTTTGATTATAAGTTATATGTGATAATGCATGATTTCATTATATTTTTGTTTTCAATTGCTTTGATTATAAGTTATATCTGATAATGCATGATTTCTTTATTTTTTTGTTTTCAATTATATGTATTATAAGTTATATATGATAATGCATGATTTCTTTATTTTTTTGTTTTCAATTGCTTTGATTATAAGTTATATATGATAATGCATGATTTCTTTATTTTTTTGTTTTCAATTGCTTTGATTATAAGTTATATATGATAATGCATGATTTCTTTATTTTTTTGTTTTCAATTGCTTTGATTATAAGTTATATTTGATATTTGATGGTTTCCTTGGTTTATTACAGGTTAGACATGACTGATGACCAACCTAAGGAAGTTCCTAAAAAAGTATCCGCGGAAGAAGAAATTCGAAGAGGCATCACAGTAATGAGAAGGGTGGTCCAAGGAAGATCTCGAGGCATCATACTAGATGTCTATTGGAGCACCCAGGGACAGCTTATAGAACCTAATGGGCATACCTTAACTAGTTTTATCGGTGCACTAGTAAGGAATGAAATTCCCATTACATGTGATGATTGGAGAAACAAAGAGCTGAATGAGTCCAAAGAAAAATTTTGGAGTGAGATAAAGGTACAATCATTTGGCCCTTAATTATACGGTATCAATTATGTTTTTTCAATTACCGATACTAACTATCAATCTGTATGTTTTTCTTAGCGATGTTTTAACATCGAAGAAGAAAGAAGAGGCTTTTGTATGAAATTGGCCGGAAAGCTTCTAAGAGGGTTTCAGACATTTTTATCATCCAAGTTCCTTAAGGACGCGGATGGTAATTTTGTGGATGCGGAGCTTCCCAAAAAATATGAAAGTTTGATATCGGCTGAAGAATGGGAAGCTTTCAAATCCAAAAGACAAGACCCGGTTTTTCAAAGAATAAGTGCTACAAATCGGGAAAGAGCATCAAGTCCCGCATATCCGTACCGAAAAGGACGTGTCGGATATGGACGGTTAGAACAATCCATGGTAAGTATTTATAAATTGAGATAACAAATTTGTTCATCATATATTAGTTTTATCTGATCAAATTGTATGACTTAATGTGTAGCTGCAGAAGGAGGAAAGTTCAGAAACATCTCTTCCTGCACATGTTTTGTGGAAGGAAGCCCGTGTGGGCAAATCTGGAGTTCCTCAAGAAGAAGTTTTACACGTATACCAGAAATGTGTAAGTATAACATTTTTCATTAATTGAATAACATTTTTATAGACAAATATTTGACAAGTGTACGGTATTCATCTGATTTTTCAGGAGGAGCTATCTCAGTCTTTATCTCCCGATGATACTAGGAGCATACTTGGTCGGGCATTAGATGTCCCTGAGTACTCTGGTCGGGTGAGGGGTAAGGGATTTGGAGTCACTCCGACCTCCATGAGTATTAAAAAAGGAAAGACTCCTAGTAATCGGGAGCTTCATGCAAGAATGGAAGCCATGCAAGCTGAGCTTGATGCATTGAGGAGAGAAAGAGAGGCTAGCGCCTCAACAGTATACAGAGATGCTTCGGACAAAGATAGTATCAACTGTACCTTTCAACCGAACATTCCAGAGGTAATAGTTGGAATTGTCTTAAATTGAACTATTTGCTTAAATTATGTATTTGACATATATACACATTAACGATTTCTTGTTATTATTGGTTTTAGGGCATTTCCCATTGTCAGCTGTATTTGTCGTCACCATACTATTGGATGGTTGGCAAGGGAAAAGTGCATAACGTTAGCGGAGTATTACTCCACACTAGAGAGCTCCCTGCTGGATGTTTGAAGGTATCAGTTGATATTGCAGTTGAGCCGAATGCAGCATTACCATATCCTAGCGATGATTCGGATGCAACAACGGTGCACGAAGCAGTAGGTTCGTTTGTTGCATGGCCGACAAACCTCATATGCGTAGGATATGAGGTATGATTAAAACTTATGTTAATTTCCTTGGTATATTCAAAGTTTAAAATTTATGCTTAAAATTTTACTTACATATTTTCCTATGTTAAATAGACTCCCACAAAATCCAAATCAAAAGATAGTGCGATTCCACGGCATACCGATTCCACGGTTTCAAGAAAAGAGGTAATATACAATTATATGACATATATTCATGGAAGTTGTTACATTCTTAATTTGATCTAACTATTTATATGACATGTAGCTTCAAGAAAATGAGGCTAGCAATGCCTCCGCACAACAAAAAAAGGAGGTTAGCAACGCCTCCGCACGGGTACAAAGTTCTGGTGCTAAGAAGTCCGTAGCTAGGAAAAAACCTACCACCAAGTATAGGTCGTGCCTCAGGACATTTCTAGAGATGACCGATATACCGACCGGAGGTGTTCGGACTATACCTATGGAGGTAGGGATTTTCGGCTTTGATTACGAACAAATGATTGGTAATGAGGACTTCATGCAAGTTTTTGGTCGTGAAGAAATCGGCGTCAACGTTGTCAATACATATGTTAGGTAAATCCGGACTACTTTGTTTTAATAATTAAACAACTTATGTTAATGATGTTTACTTTATGTTAATGATGTTTTTATATTAGGTTTTTGTATGACAAATTGATGCGCCCCAATGGTTTGGACGTGTCATTCGGATTCTTAGCACCCGCGACCGTCAACTATGGTTTAATGTTAAGTAGACCGGATACCGTGACGGAGTACGTTCTTCGGATCCTCATGGACAATAAAGATGCGGAGAAGTTGTTTTTTATACCGTTTAATACCGGGTTAGCATTTCATTCTAAATTCATCTATTATAATTATTTTCCAAGTTACCATCTAACATTTGCCTAATCATTACAGTGGACATTGGTTGTTGCTCGCAATCAATCCTATCCGAGAAATTGTGTATTATCTTGACTCGTTAGGAAATGATTGGACAACATACCCGGATATGAAGGTCCTAATTGACACGTAAGTGAGAATGTTCAAAATTTTTCTTAGTTTATGTGAATTGTTCTAATTGCTTCATTTTTATTTTATTAGCGTCCTACAAGCTTTTCGGGCCCAACGAGTTATCCAAACCTCAAGGAGGGGCGCCAACTCCATTACATGGATTAAAGTGGCGGTATATTTTTAATTATCGCGTTTTTTATTATATTAGTGATGACTACACTTGATAAAACTTAGGATTTATAATCCATATTTTTTTTTCATATGTAGTGTCCTCTTCAACGTAATCAAATAGATTGCGGGTATTTCATGTTGAGGTTTATGCGAGATACTCTCATGTTGGGCCGAATAGAGATTCCCACCGATGTATGTATTTCTAACTTATGAGTTATTTTTATATTTACACATATCTCATTTAATTAAATAGTTGGAATTGATTCAAAATATGTTATATTATTATGTAGTACTTTGATGAATTCAAGTGTGCATCTTATACAAAGGATCAAGTGGACGAAATCAAAGAGGAGTGGTGTCAATACATGATAGAGCTCAAAGTGTGTAATTAATGTGTACATTTGTAGTAGTATATGTAATGACTTATAAATGTAAACATAAATTTGTATATATTTTGATACATTTATGGCAAATTTGGTTTGAATTTGTTTGAATTGGTTATCCAAAAATTGGTAAAAAAAGGCCAAAATGGCATATATAAAATGTGATAATTGTCTGCCAAAATCTGGTTGAAAACAGGTAGAAATTCTGGTTTATAAACCTGGAAAAAATATGATTTCAAACAAATCCTACAAAAAATTTCGTATACCTTAGACAGCGCTTTTGCCAAAAGCGCTGTCTAAGGGGGGGATTAGAAAGCGCTTCAGGCAAAAGCGCTGTCTAAGGGGGGGGGGGGGGCTTAGACAGCGCTTTGTGAAAAGCGCTGTCTAAGGTATACCTAAAAAAATTAAAATAGGAGGGGCTTAAACAACGCTTTTGGCAAAAGCGCTGTCTAAGGGGGGGGGGGGGGGGGCTTAGACAGCGCTTTACAAAAGCGCTGTCTAAGGTGTACCTAAAAAATTTAAAATAAGAGGGTCTTATAAAGCGCTTTTGGTCAAAGCGCTGTCTAAGGGTGGGGTATTAGACAACGCTTTTAACATTTTAAAAAGTGCTGTCTAAACCTTTAGCAGCGGAGGTTTAGACAGCACTTTAAAGCGCTGTCTAAGGCAAAAAAAGCGCTGTCTAAGGTCTTGTTTGTTGTAGTGAATCAGTTGCTTCTCACACAACCATTGTTGACATTGTTGTTTTTCAACACAAACCCTCGCCAAAACCTCCTCCATTCTCAATCTATTTTTTCACTTCAAATCTCCATTTTTTATATTAATAGAGAGCAAAAGAAGATAGAACTTCAGGTAAAGATTCTTTATTTCCCACTGCATTGCTCATATTAATCAAGCTTTTTTTTTCTTTTGAAAAAAAGAGTGTCGTGTCCGGAAATGTATCTCCGGAACGAGTATGAACTTGATTGAAGATACATCTCCAGAACTAGTATGTGTTCATTTTTCAAGTATGTTTTCAGCAATGTGTTGGCTGAAGATTTCGACCAGGATAAGAAAGTCTTTGTGTTTAGAGCAAATCCATAAAAATGTCAAAGAGAAGTGGTTTGACCCAACCAAGAAGAGGAAACATGACAACGGGTCGACAAGCAGAAGAAGAGAAGAAAAGTCCAACCTATGAAAGGAAGGCGTCAAAGCATTTCAACGCTACCCATAACAACCAATATTTCGAAGGCTTTCAACGTGTCATTTAGAATGCTATGAAGAAACTACTCAAGGAAGTGGGATAAAGTAGTGGGTAGTTACCATAGGAGTGGGGTGACAAGTGTCAACATCAGATTCGTTAGAAATGGTTTGACAGTTACTTTTTTATGTTTATTTAAGTAGACTTCATTTTCAGAATTAAAGGTCGCATTTCTTTACATTGTAAAAGGGACACACTCATATTACCAAGCGTTACGAGAAACGAGTTAACCCCTACGCAAAATGTATGATATCGTCCAAACATTTATCTTTTCATGTTTTCAATTCCAAGAAATTCTAATACCTTTTTATGCTTTGTTTTTATATTTGATTTCCTTTTCTTTTGTTAAGTATTTCACGAGCTTTTGCATAAACACAAAAAACCCCATTACCATTTTACACTATAAAAGTCCACCATATACTTAATCGGATAGAGCAGTCCTGAGACTCGTTTTCCTGGTCCTGCAAGTAAACCTTTTCGACAGGAGGCCAACGACTTGTTCGCACGAAATCCACATGTGAATAAATTGGCACGCCCAGTGGGACACGTTGGGTTAAATATATGCACTTACGCAGTGATAGGATGGTAACGCCACGTCCAAACGAAGAACCCTCTTCGGAGAGAATTCCAGTTGTTACGAATACAACTGAAACTGTTACGACAACAGTACCAACTGCTACAAGTGGAACATCCACATCTCCATTTTGACCTGAACCGATCAAACTGAATGTAGGTGGAACTTTAGGACAACAAGGGCCTAGTTTCACCATTCTTTTATCTAGAATATTGAGCATGCCACCCGAATTCATGCCAAGTTTCCATAACTCTAGTTCGACACTTGCAGACAATTCGTCATGAGCTTTTTCCCTATACCAGGGGCAAGGGTCTTTGACAAACCAGTACGGTCAAACAACTAGATACAATTTTTTGTCTCATTTTATACCAATGTTTACTCCAAACTCTGTGGCCATCATAAGGCAGCAGATGGACGAGAGTAACCATGAAATGATACATATGTTAACACAATAGATGATGACCATTATAAGACCTTTGATACAAGATTCGACGCAGAGTTACAAACAATTGGCAACTCAAATGTCTCGAATAAGGGACTTTTTGGGGACACCAACGACCCCACATCATCGAACCCCACCTCCTCGACAAGAGACACCTGTTCGACAAGAGGAAAAGTACGAAGAAATACTCGAACAACCTTAACAAGAGGTTAAACATATACCCAAGGTGGCCCAAAGGCCTCCCGGCGTGATGTTACATCGACATCAAAACCCATAAGATGTGATAGGGTAGGTCCGTCAGGATGCCATGGTCGGAGAACTGAACCTGGAAGTTATGGTCGAAAGGATTATTATAAGTATCGTCTTTGAGGGCGTGCAAGACGACCTACAACACATGGCCTCACATTTTTTTCATGATTAAACTATGACAAGAAAGGCCTCCATACACACCATTCACGGTTAAATAGGGCATCTAAAAAATAACTAATGACTCAAATGAATCTAACTTTAAAATTTTACACGAGGCCTCACATTTTTTCATGATTAAACTATGACAACAAGGGCCTCCATACACACCATTCACGGTTAAATAGGGCCTCTAAAAAAATAACTTACGACTCAAATGAAGTTAACTTAAAATTTTTACACAAGGCCTCTCAAAAGTTTGAGACGGCTCTGCCTGTTATGACAAATTTACGCAAGAGATTGATATTCTAGTGATAAATGATAGTTTGAAACATGCTTTAAAAGTGGTGCAGAAATCAAGAGTTCCATCAAAAGTGAAGATTTTTGGTTGAAGACAATTTCATGACAGGTTTCCAACAAGAAAGTAGTTAGTTAGAAGTGGAATTTTGCATGATGTTCGTGATTAAATGTTTGCACTCTGCTGTAGACAGGATGTCATTGATCATCTAATGCTAAATTATATAAAGATGAGGAAAGTACACTACTATAAATAACAAATCTAACTTCGGTCGCGGAATTCATTTAACCTCGACCAAACAGGAGAGGTAGTGAAGGACAACATGAAAAGCAATCACTTTTCACCTCAGTGTTTTTAAAATCGAGGTTAGAAATTAAAAGGTTGTGAATTCGATTCCCAACACCAGCATTTTTATAATTTTCAGAACTGAATGACACGCTCAATAATAAAACTTGGTGTTTTGTGGAACCGAGATAATATCTCAATGTTATTACCTCAATTTTATGTTAACATCAAAGGAATAAGTTTTTTTTGTACTGTCGTTTGCACCTGTATTACATAACCATATTCCTGTATATAGAACCATATTCTTAGAACCAATTACACGATTATAGAACCATATTTTCTGGAACCACTATTACAAAACCAATTACAAAACCATTTTCAAAACCAAAACAAAGGATTATGACGAGGAAAAAAGCAATAACCAAAATGGAAAGTTTTGTAGGCTGTCCAATAGGATTTGTCACTGGTCCTTAAGTACCTATAGTTTAAACAACATTTGAACTTAATTGGGTCAATCAACAACAACTTTAAATATATAATACATTAATTAAAAATGAATAAAATTATTAATTATAAATTTCAAAGGGATATAAAACATTTACTTACTAATTTTCCCATATCCCCTATTCATGTTCATGACGAATTACATGCACATCATCTGAATCATTTTTTTCAGATGCTTGATTTTCATCAGTACTATCAGGAATATGTTTACCTTGAAGACAACTGACCATATAGTGTTAGAATAATTGACATATAAAACTTAGGCACTCCAAGTAATTACATTAAACTTAGACATATGTGACAACCATTAACAAAGATCTGATGCACTACTCTCTTTGCAAATGAAAAATACGTGAGAAAAATTGAATTTTGATATAAAAAATCAAGAACAACCATTTTCTTCATAAAAGAGAGAAACAACTATAATGATTGAAATTTTTCTTCATTTCTCAAGACGGTCACACGTCATTCAAGAATATCAACCATCAAAAGTAATCATTGCAAGCATTAAATCACCAAATATTTCATTTTCAACCTCTTATATAAATTCACACTTTCATATAATGAATTTCCTCATCTTCAACCTATTATTCTTAACTTCCTATAGTAACATGAGTTCTCCATCCAAGAAGTCTAAGAGCATTATCTCAATAGAAATCCTTGTTTAGAACAAAACCATCACCACAATACTACACTATTAGCAGTCAACTGAGGAGGTCCAACTATCTGGATGGATTGCTATCAGGGATGCACTAAGGGTGAGGAATACCAAGAAGAAGAAGAGAAAGGTACTGAGGAAGATTGTTTACTATGACTTAGACGAGGGTAGTCAGAAGCGAGTCGTAGATTGGGAAGATTTTTGTAGTGCTATAGGGTATTATTTCGATGTGGAATAAATTATGTAATCAAAGAATCTTGTATTCTTTCCTTTTGATCAATGAAAAAATGAAAAAAATACACAACCAACAAAAATAAAGCTTCTCTACAACAACAACAATAACCAGAACAATAACAACAGTAATGAAGAATAACAAGAACAACAATAATAACATATAGGAGAATAATGGTGTGAGAGTTTTTTTCGTTTGCTATGGCTCCTTAGAGAATAAGTGTTCTTTTGTTTACTGGAGAAAAATATTCTTTCGTTAGGGCTCTAGAAGTGAATGAGGTAGAGACCGAGTGATAAAAAAATATAAAGAGAATAACAAGAACAACAAAAATGGAGAATAACAAGAACAACAATAATGGACCAAAGCAATAACAAGAACAACATCAATAATAATAACATATCAGAGAATAATGGTGAGAGTTTTTTCGTTTGTTAGGGCTCCTTAGAGAATAAGTGTTCTTTCACTTCCTGGAGAAGAAATGTTCTTTCGCTTGCTGGAGAAGTGAATGTGGTAAACATTGAGGGAATACAAAATATAAAAAATATTTATCGCGGTTATAATGAAAACCGAGGTAAAATATCTGGCGTAAAATCTACAAAAAATAAAGGTGCCTTTTTGGTTTCAAAAAGAATGAAAAATAGAGAGCATTTATCTCGATTTTAATGAAAACTGAGGTAACATATCCGGCTTAAAATCTATAAAAACTAAAGGTGCATTTTTTGGTTCCATATAAAAAACATAAACCTGCAGGTGCTGAGAATCAAATCTCAAATCCTGAGTATATATTTATGTTGAATTTTCTTAAAATTGAGGTAACAATTTGTTTTTTTTAAAAAACAAGGCACTCTTGTTACATACACCCTCGATTTTATATTGTTCGTGGTGAACGATTTTTCATAAAAAGCGTTATTTATTGTAATTGTATGTGATAAGATTCAAGTGTGGTTGGGAAAAGACATAGAGATGATAGAAGGTTGTTGCAATCAATTTTTGAAGGTGACTAGTTTGTTAAAATGCCAGATATGCAATAAAATGTTGAGAGTTGTTTGGTTGGCGATTTGTTGCTGCATTTGGAGTAGACATGGCAAATAAATCGGGCCCAGCCCGCCCCCGTCCCGAAATTAACGGGAAAAAATCGATTTAAACGGGGGCGGGGGTGGGGAAAACTCGATTTTTATTTACGGGTGCGGGTGCAGGGGCGGGTGATGCTAGTACCCGCCCTGCACCCATCCCCGCACCCGCAACTAAATTTAATTTATTTTATTTTTTTAAAATAATTTTATTAGATATTTATACTTTTTAATATTACAATATCATGTTTATTAGAATTATTATTTATTATTTTGAAAATATAATTTAAATAAAAATTATCAAGCATTATAATTATTCTTACAATAATCATTTATTTAATTTAATTATTAATTTTTATTATTATTGAAAAAATATATTTTATAAAAAAATATAATTTATACGAGTGGAGGCGGGGCGGGTGCGGGTGAACCCGTTTCTTATTGGTGGTGGGGGCGGAGGAATAATTTTTAGCCCCGAACAGATTTGAGGGTGGGGGCAGGTCTGAGGCTGGAAAACGAGTGCGGGTCTGGATGTGCTTAAACCTGCCCCCTTCCTGCCCGTTGCCATCCCTAATTTGGAGATGCAAAAAAGAGACTTTATCAAAAGAGGCAATAGATTATGTAGAGGATATTGTATTTAAAATCAAGATATTTATTTGGTGGTGGCTTGCTATAGGCACAAAGGAAAACTCAAAAGTATTTTTTATGAGTGTTGTAAAAGTCCACTTAAGTATCTTAAATTGTGTTAATCTTTTCATTATTTATTGGATGTGTTTTATAATTTGATTGAAATACTCCTAATATTCCTATTTGAATGCAAAATTGCTTATAAAAATTTCACCATATTGTGTTAATCTTTTCATTTTTTTTATTGACGCTTAATGTAACAATTCATCGTATAAAAATTCTAGTGGAATGTGGTTGTTCAACAATATATAAATGACACTACATTAAAAATGCACAAGTCATCAATTTTAGTGAAAAAAATGTGTTAAAGAAATATGATTGGTCTAACTCAACCCTATAAAATCAGTTGGTAGGGTGAAGATTATCCCACATTTATATAATGATGAGTGACTCGATAGCAGAAATAATAGTAAGTGGCCCACATGATCTTAAACGAGACTCTTGATATCATATTAAGTAATGTGGTTGGACTTAACTCAACCCTACAAAATTAATCAATAAAGTGATAATTATCCTTATTTATAAAGACATGTCCAAATTATATAGTGTCCGATATAAGATTTTTAACAAGAGAGAATTATTATGTAAATACGTCAAAATAAAATATTAAGAAAAAATGAATGATAACTACTATTTTTACACTGTCAATTAATTATGATCGTATATTCCACGACATCATGTTTATATTTTAAAATTCTTTTAATAATATAACATATTATTAATTTTCTATTAAATCGGAGTATAAAACTATTTTATAATTTCAATATATATCTATTAAATCTAAATATTAAAACCGCAGTCTCCGATTTCTAGAAAATAAAATGAAAAGAAATTAAAAGAAAAGGTATAACTACAAGGACTAAAATGAAATGAAAAAGAATTACAAAAAGGTACAACTACAAGGGCTATAAAGTTAGCAACTATTAATATTTTTAAGCATAATAATATATAAAGTTAGCAACTAGTACTACTTTTACACACACAATCATATATAAATCTAATACCTGAATATGGCATAGATTTTTATATATAATATATGTAGTTGGATATTTTTTAATTAAAAGTTATACAATAATAATTTCTTATAGAAAAGTTGATTAAGAAAGCCATTACATAAGTGGAAAAATGCGTACAAGAATGAATCTCTAAAAACTTTTTCCAACACTATAAAATGACCTTACACATTGCTTTCTAGCCACAATCAATCAATCAAGTTAACAAACAATGACAAATTTGAAGCCTCTATCTCTTTTCTTATTCCTCCAAGCCATTTTTCTCTTAACTTCAATACCAACAACTTACTCTAGAAGCACTTTCCCATCAAAAGATGAAAAACTATCACTTATAGAAAACACTTGCAGAAAAACACCAAACTACAATATTTGCCTTCAATCTCTCAAAGAAAATTCTGGAAGTTCTGTAGCTGATATATCAGGACTAGCTCAAATAATGGTGAAAGTGATGAAAGCAAAAGCAAATGATGGATTGAGTAAGATCCACCAGTTACAAAGGGTGAGAAATATTGGAGGTAGAAAAGCTTTGAGTTCTTGTGGTGACAAATATAGAGCAATTTTGGTGGGTGATGTGCCACAGGCTATTGAAGCATTGGAGAAAGGAGATCCAAAATTTGCAGAAGATGGTGCGAATGATGCAGCAAATGAAGCAAGTTATTGTGAGAGTGAGTTTAATGGAAAATCACCACTTACTAAACAGAATAATGATATGCATGATGTTTCAGTTGTTACTGCAGCTTTGGTTAGACAGTTACTTTAAGTTACTTATAAGTTAATTATTATATGTTATGTTTATGGAACTAATTAATTAGAAGTTTTCATTATGTAAGTGTTTTCTAATCTAATAAAGTTACAATATCTTCAATGGAGAGATTCTATTATAAGAATAAAATAGAAGAGTGAAAATTAATATTGATTAAAATAAGAGAACAGGGAGTGGTCACAAACAGTGATGATGTCTCCTTTCCAAATCACGTTTGTAGTGGGAGGGAATATTCATGAGAACATTGTGGTGTAGAATATAATACACTTTATGAATAGAATATCAGGTAAGAAAGTTTTTTTTTTTTTTTCCAGTTAAAGTGGACTTATCAGAAGCTTATGGTAAATATAGTTGGGAATTTATTTGAAGGATGCCAGCGGAAATAAAGTCTTCCAAAAACAGTAACAATAATGAGCTAGACTTATCAAAAACAAAAACAAACTAACAACACCAAAAACATGATAAATGTTATATGCATTTAGTTACTAGTGTTGAAACTAATGTAAAATAGAATGGAGTTAAAGTTATGTTTTCAGGCTTCAAAGAGGTATAAGGCAAGGAGATCTGATTTCTCCTTATTTGTGTGTGTTATGTATGGATACGTCACTATAATAAAAATGGCCTTTCACCTAGGTCTGAAAAGGGATACAATCATGGTTGATGGTTGATGATCCGTGGTAAGACAGGGTGTGGTAGGAAGTATGATGCTTTCTATTATGGGCGTGTGATTGTGGTGAGAATCTAGAAAGCACGATGCATATATATCATCACGATCATATTAAACAATCGTGATGAAATATATAAGTCATGAATTCAATTCCCACCCATACCATATATTATATAATATTTGGCGCGCCACTTTTCACCATTGTTTTCTGGTTCAACCATGGTGAATTTTTTTTTAAATAGTTTTTTCTTAATATTTCATATATGTCCTTTTAAAAAAAATACATTTACTATATACCATATTTGCCGCAACAACATAATATGAACCAATAAATATACATATTGTTCTAACCAAAATAAGCTCATATTGTTTATATGTATACATTATATACATAAGCACCAAAATATGGCTTCAATATAGTATCAAATTGTTAAACAACCCTATATCTTATTTACATTGTTGTTCGATGTGATTGGCTGCATTAAGTAAAACAACATATATACAATATGTATTTTGTGTTGTGACAACATGTGGAACAAGATATTCAAACTTATGGCCTCGGTATGTTAGCTATACTTCATAAAGAAATATGAGTGTAATTGTGTTTACTTCATAAAGAAATATGAGTGTAATTGTGTTTGCTTCTAAGAAGATTTGTTCAATCCAAGGTTATGCTAAACTGCTCAAGAGGAAGATTTGGTTGTATGAAATTTGTTAAGAAAGATATCTAGCACATGTTGTGTGACATCTTGGTGTAAGGATTGAGTTCTGATCATCTTCATTTTTCCTTCGGAATTGTTGTGGTGTTAATTGCTTCATATAATGGAGATGTTTGCTTTGGGAAGAAGTTTGTTTTGTTAATCCAAATCAATTTTAAAATGACTTGGATTTGATTCAGTCAAAGATTTGATTGGATTTACTTTGAAGGAAGAACTTATTCTGATTTAATCCAAGATTTACTCTACAAAGAAGATTTACAAGAAAAGAGTTAATTTGGATGTTCTGGTGCAACATGTGGAATACGATGTTCCAGCATGTATGAAGTACAATGTTTGACCCTTGTCAGCATACCATGATGGATTTGATTCAGTCAAAGAAGATTTGATTGGATTTACTTTGAAAGAAGAATTTATTCTGATTTAATCCAAGATTTACTCTACAAAGAAGATTTATAAGAAGAAAGTTAATTTGGATGTTTTGGTGCAACATGTGGAACACGATATTCCAGCATGTATGGAGTACAATGTTTGACCCTTGTCAGCAGGCCATGATGGACGTTGTTGTATTTTAGCGGTGCATTTATTTGATTTGTTTGTTAAAAAATGGCTGAGATTAATTCAATTTAAACGGAGATTTAAATTTGAATTTGAATAAAAAATAAATCATATCTTTTGGAGAATATTGTGGAACAAATTAAAACCAATTCCTCTATAATTCTGGATAAAATAGGAGTTGCTAATGCCCATTGGAAAACCCCCAGAAGAAGCATTGTTATATAAGGAGACTTAAACTTAGTGTTTGAGGTGTGTACGTTTTGAATACTCTTTGTTTTAGGGTTTCTATTCTTTAATATTTGTTTAATTTATTGTTGTAAACCACTCTAGTGCCCCCATTCATATCTTAAGGCATAGAGGTTGATTTCCTTGTTGAGTTGTAAAGTCTCGTCCCAAGATATTATTGTTATAAGCTTTAGAACAAAGTGTTTTTGTTTCTTGTATTCCACGCTATGCCCTCATAAGGATTGATGTTGACTCTATTTGGGTGCACCATTATATGTTTCAATAATGTTTTATTTGTAGTAGTGCAGGACGCGCTATGATTTAATAAATGTTTTAAAAATAATATCTATTTCCTCATATATTGAATATAACCGAGGGGAAAAGTAATCCATGACATGCTTCTATTTAATAAATGTTTTAAAAATAATATCTATTTCCTCATATATTGAATATAACCGAGGGGAAAAGTAATCCATGACATGCTTCTATTCCCAACAAAAGTAGCTTAAGTGTTTTTTATTTAATAACCAATTGGTTAAATATTACTATAAAAGTACTAGTTAATCAAGTTTTACCCTAAACCTAATTGCTCCAATCTCGTATACATCATTCTTTGGGATGAAATAAAAACTTGGAAAAATATTCAAGGTTTTGTGTTGTATGTTGTTCTTCTAACACTAACCTTGAACACAATATTTTTTCAGCTTTTGCAATCCATCTCACATAATGATGTTTTTTTATATTGTTGTTGTTGTTGTTGTTGTGTTACACGCTCGTAGATGACTAACATATGGTCTTCACAACCAAATAGGATTCATATAATATTACATACTTCCTTAAATGCTCAATTGGGTGTCAATTGAGATCAACTGAGTTCCTATGTATTCTATCTTTTGTTAATTGGAATAATGAAAACTCCTAAGTGCTCTAAATGTTATTAGTAGGGACCAATGGAGAAACTAGTGAACTATGAAGAGATCAATTATTAATACAAGAGACATAACAATATAATAAGTATAAGAGAGGACATTTTGATAACTCTAATATTTGGTCAATTGGTGTTAGACAATAAAATATCATATGGAGATATTTTATGCCACTATGTAATATTATATATATATATATATATATATATATATATATATATATATATATATATATATATATATATATATATATATATATATATATATATATATTGGTGGAAAAGAAAATAGAAAGAAAGAAGTTGGTAAGAAAAGGACAGGAAAAGAGAAAAGGGAAAGAAGAGAGCAAGAACTCATGGGAGAGAAAGGAAGATTCATGGATCCTCATTATCATCAATCTATCTTCTTCTTCAATAAGGCGAGTTCCATAATTAGAGTTAGCTTTGGGAGGGAAGGTAATGTATGATTGGGAATTTAGTTTTTGTGTGAAAATATGTCTAAGTGTGAATTGTATGTTACAAATGATGAATCTCATGCTTAATTAGGTTATACCATATTTGTTCAAGTGTTCAAATGTTGATTTAACATGTGGGTTGGAGTTCTTGGCCATGGATGCTTAATTTTTCACGTTATGCAGAATTTGGAATTCGCTCGCGTCGTTGTGCGAGTTGTAGGCGAGCTCTAGGAAACCAACTATCCTACCATGGTCGTTGTGCGAGCTTCAGCGAATGGAAACCGAATTGCTTGCTGGCTGCTCGTTGTACGACCATGAAGCAATTTCATTTATGTCTGTACCTCGCCTTGAGGTTGTTGTACAACCATATCAGAGTTCAATTTTCCCGTTTCTTGTTTTCTTCATAACTTGTGAACTGTAACTCGGATCGAGGCCAGATGTATCAAAAGATACAAAGGGTGACTTACAAAGTCACCCACAAAAGACTCTTAAAACCTAAGTTCTAAAACCTTCCCCTAGTTTTTACAATAGTGAAAATCGTTAGTACAGTAAGTCAAAATAACTCTTTAAATACTCCTTAGTAGTCCATGGGCTTCACAATCTTCACCCAAATATGCCCTGATCCACATGCTAAGGTTGCATCAATCATGTCGGAAAATCTCCTTAAATCTTGGAACAAATTATCAAGTTTCCTAAATTGTCTTAACATCCAATTTTAGGAACTTATGAATTATTGGAGATCAAATCAAATGATCCATATTAAATCTTCTTGATCTGCAAAAATAAGTGAGATAATTCCAAAAGGAATCTCACAAAATCAAAACAAATTTGTCAAAAAATAAAACAGCCAGAACTGATGCTCTGGTACAACATATTACAATATATGTCAGGACGTCTTCACACCAGATGAACTGAATAACATGTTACAACATGTTGAACCCCAAAATTTGCCCTCACAATACAAGACTTTGTGTGCTAAGAAGGTTCACAAGGTTCACAAGTTTCTCAATGCTTATATAACCTTTCATGAGGTTCATGAAGTCTACAAGTTACTTTATGAAGGTTCACAAGGTTCACAAGCTTCTCAACATTTACAAGACCTTTCATGAAGTTCATGAAGTCCACAAGTTACTTCTTGAAGGTTCACAAGGTTCACAAGTTCCATAACATTTTCAATACATTTCATGAGATTCATGAAGTCTACAAGTTACTTCTTGAAGGTTCACAAGGTTCACAAGTTCCATAACATTTTCAATACATTTCATGAGATTCATGAAGTCTACAAGTTACTTCTTGAAGGTTCACAAGGTTCACAAGATTCACAATGATTACAAAGCTTTCCTGAGGTTCATAAGGTCTACAAAGTCACTTTATGAGGTTCACAAGGTTCACAAGCTTCACAATACCTCCCATGAGGTTCACAAGACATTTTATGATGGTTCAAAAGGTTCACAAAGTTCACAATGGGTCAAAAGAGTTGACAATTCCCTCAGACAATGCACCTCCTAAACAGTGCATCCAAAACTAGGGTTTTGACTTTAATCAGGCTAAATGGACTTCCAATACCTCAAGTGAGCTTCATAACATCTTATATGTGTATAAGAACCCCCATGACAAGTTTCAAGACTTTTCTCAAAAGTTTGCTCAGTCAGATGATCAGATAAGTCAAAATCAGTCAGTGCAGTTAAAAAGTCAAACTGAGGTCAACTGTGGTCAAACCAAAGTCAAACTTCATGATTTTTTGCCAACATCAAGTATATGAAGTAAAATTCATCATTTGATCAAGGGTTGATCATGATTCATCAAAGAGATTCCAGATCATCAATAATCAGGAGTTTCTAAATTAGGGATTCCTTAGTAAAAGTCAACTGAACTTTGACCAGCCATAACTTTCACATACTTCATCACCAAGTCTCCATCCAAAGCTCATTTTGAAGGAAATTGAATTCTCTACAACTTTTATGTTGCAAGTTAAGCCCAAAAATGCTTCATTTGGAAGATATGATCTAAGACATTATAGGTCATTTCAAAAGTCAACAAAAAGTCAACAACTTCAAAAGGGCATAACTTGAGATTGGTAAATGATATGGACCTGAAACCAATGGGGTTGTTTAGAGGACTCTTCAAGCTTTCCAAAATGTCCAAGAACACCCTCATACCTTTAAAATTGAGGGAGATATGCCCTTGCAAAGTTGGGAAATTTTGTGATGGTTTATGTTGAAAATGGAGGTTTAAAACCACTTTGTTCCAAATGGGCTGCCCAAATTGTGATCCAATCCATACACTAGTACTATGCACGACCCAAACCATTTAAAATCTGATTTTTATTATTTTTATTTCCATTTATTTTGATTTAAATCATTAAAAATCATTTTAAATAAAAATAAAATATGAAAATAAGAGATTTTATTTGGATAATTCTTCTAGAAAGTCTTAATTGGTGATTGAAGTTGAAAGAGAAAGAAATCATGTGATTTATCCAAAGATAGTAAGCCTTCATGATCAAATATTTGAATTTTAAACTATGATCTTTTTCAATCTTTTTGGATCCAAATCTCCACACAACCAGTCCATATTTTGACCTAGAATGATTCACATATATATACTAAACACAAACCTAACCTTCAAGGACGAATCCAGCAGCTTCAAAGGTAGGTTTTCACTTCAAAAAAATTCAAGCAAAAGTGATATTCGGATTCCATCATCCAAGAGGTTTAAAGGTAAAATAAAGACATAGAGAGCTTCATTGGACATCCTTGATCATAAACCATCACTCACATTCATCCAAATCATGCCATAATGCCTCACCCGAATTCAATTTGTTCTTGAATAAAACTTTTTCGATTGCATTAATTTGTTGTGTTTCAATGAAATTTGCTTGGCTAATGTTGTTTGTTGTGTGATATAGATCGTTTCTGGACAGGAAAATCAAAGAACCCGTACCTAATTCATGAGATGCCATTATTAGGGTTTGGACCTAGGTTTAGGGATTTTGGATTTAAGAAACCTAAATGGATTCTAACAACACTGGATTGATCGTATGAATGTCTGGATTATAATGCTATGCTTAATTTTGTAAAATTGTACGATTTTGTTGCTTATTGATTTTTGTAGGTTTTGCTGCCATGGAGAATTCGCAGGAAAAATGGAAGCAATTATCGCAGCAAATTTTGTAGGTCTCAAGGAAGAAGAAGATCAGTTCCCGCTCGTATTCAAATTCAAATTATTTGTATAATATTTTATTGACTGTTTGCTGTTTATTATCACAACAACTGAGTTGTCCCAGTGGTTGATGGCATGGTCTTAGGCGTGTGAAGCAAAAGGGCAGGGGTTCGATCCCTGGCTTTTGTTCATTTTATTTCTATTTTTCAGGATGGCAAGAAGATGTAATATATTATGATATGTTATCACCATATGACCAGAAGGGCTCTCCCAGCCAGGCGGCCAAGCATGCGCGTATACATTCATAAGGTCCTGGGTTCAACACCACCCCAGGCCTTTTGTTTTCATCATTTTTCTGGATTTTTCAAGACATAGCATAAAAACAATTGAAGTCATCCTATGATCACCAACGCATGGTTGGTCTAGTGGAAGGTTTTGGTAATGGCAGGCATGAGGACCTGGGTTCAAACCCAGCCAAGGTAAGTTTATTTTTTCCAATTTTTTCTATTTTTATTTGGTTAATCAAATATGTTCTTATTATTAATAAAAGAAAAATAAGTTAAATTTGTAAATCATCATTTATATTTCTTTTTTTCTTAGAAAATTCTAAACTCATTTTTTTTTTATTTCAAAAATTATTTATATGTAACTATAATATATGTATGTTAATTAAATAATCTTGTATATTATAATTTAAACCCTTAAAAAATTATTTTTTCTAAACAAAACCCTAATTTTCAAAACCCTAATTTATTTTCTCAGTAACTTATTAAAAACCTAACTTTTATTTTATAATTTTTGTACATATTTAATTAGTATAATTAACTTTAGTAAATATAAATATAATCAAACTTTTCTTTTCTTTTGTAATATGTTTAAAAAATAAATTAATAATTTGTATATTATCATAATCACTTAATTGTCTATATTCTTTCATATTATTAAATAATTGTTTATAATCTAACTTTTGTTTATTATTCTAATTTCGTTCTTATAATATTTTGCTAATTATATTTTACTAACCATGTTATTACTAATTTTTTATCATTATTATTATTTCTCTAACATTATTTAATTTAATTTCACTAACCTTATTTAATTTTTATTACTAACCCATATTTATTTATTTATTGCTCAGTATTTTGCTTATATATATTTTTTAATTTGCTTATTATTTATTTTTGCTATTTATTTTAATTTGTTTATTATTATAATTATTATGTAAATGCTCCTGGATGTAAATTTTGTAATTATTTAATTATTTTTGCTATGGTTAGTAATTAGGGAGTGCAAAACATGTATGTTATTTAAAATAAATTAGATCATTTTAATAAAAGATAAATAATATTGAACACTCACACACGTAAGTCGATTTCTAATCGCCATCTCACATTTCTAAGGCTATCCCTCAATGTTGCCTACTAATAAGGTCAAGTGGGGTGTATAAAGCAAGTCCCTTAAAAAGAAAAATCATCAAGTCCCTAATGGTTGCCTTTAAAAATCAAGTCCCTTCGAATAATGATGATAGTCCCTCCTAAATGCTTAATACACCCCACAGTTGCCTTCATAAAATAGAATGTCCCTCTCATATCCCTTACATCCAAGGTAATGACTACCTACTCCTTAATAGTAGGGATAGTCTTACCAATTAAAGGATAAAGAACAAGAAAGGCTTAAAACTTTAGGGTAGGTTCCTCTTATGTACTTGCTCACTTCAAAAACTTTTCACACTTAACAAATTTCAAACAAATTTTCAAAAACAAGTTTTTACGCATCTGTACATGGATCATTATTAACTATTCTGAAAATTTTTCTATTCACACACTACACTTTCAAAAAACAATTCAAAAGTGAGCTAAGTAACTAAGAGCCCATGGATAACCATGGATGTAAAGGGTGCTAACACCTTCCCTTTACATAACCTACCCCCCGGACCCAAAAATATCTCTTAAGGTCTTTCCTGTTCTTTTATACCCTTTCCTTTTGGATAAAATAAAAGTCGGTGGCGACTCTTGCTATCCGCAACATAACTAAAGTCAGTTCTCCCACCGTGTTACAGAACTGGCGACTCTGCTGGGGATTTAATTTAAGAGGGGTACCCTTAGGAATTAAGATCACTTTAATATTGTTTGATTTGTTTGCTTTATTATTACATTGTTGGGGTGCTCTTATGTGTGAAAGGTCCTAACCCGGATCTAGTGTACCTTAGGTAAATGGCAATAGACCAAGGAAACTGTACGACGTATATCGATACGGTTGATCTGGTGGCCATAGTTAGTGCGACTTCTTGGTTGGTGCTTATGTTCCTTAAGTCAAGTTGAGGATAATATGAGGCTGCCATATGTTGTCAATGCACTAACTAACTTTTAGAACCCTAGTTAACTCATCTGGGCCTTTAGAAAGTAGTGAGGTAACCGGCTTTGGTGCAGACTGAAGTTGGTTGACACTCGATACTACGCTCATTGAGATCTTAAACTTGGAGGGTTTTGGTTGGCAAATAAGTTGCCTTCTGATCAACCACCCTTGTGAAGGATCAATGATATTGAGATCCCTTAGAACCCGGTTACTTTGTAGGACAGGATGAACCAACTAACTTCAGGGGAGGGTACTTACCTTAAACCTCATGTAAGCCTTTAAACCTAGGGCTATTGTATGACTTGCTTGTGTGTGCCACATGTTTGTGATTGAGCATAACATCATGACATCATCATGCATCATAAGCATAGCATTTTCACTAACCATTTCAAGGACCAAAGGATTTATCTTTGTTCTTTGTTGCAGGTCATGGCTTCTGCTCGTAGAAACACCATCAGGATCAACTTTGGGGGCATACCTGCCAAGCTTAAAGAGTTGGTTTCTCAAGTGTCTGATCATTCCCAGTTCATCAAGAGACATGGTCACCTATTGGATCTAGTCACTTCAGGGTCCAATGAAGACATGATGAGTGTGTTGTTTCAGTTCTTTGACCCTAAGCACCACTGCTTTACATTCCCTGACTATCAGTTAGTCCCTACCATGGAGGAGTTCTCTAAGCTTCTGGGTATACCTGTTCTTGATCAAAGACCCTTCACAGGCTTGGAGAAGGAGCCCAAACCAGAGGTTATTGCTGCAGCCCTACATCTGAAGAAGTCTGACATTGTTCTAGAAACGAGAAGTGGAGTCAAGGGTATTCTTGCTAAGGTATTAATGGATAAAGCTCAAATGTTCTTGAAGGCCATGAGCTATGATGCTTTTGAGGAGGTCTTAGCCTTGCTGATATATGGCTTAGTATTGTTCCCCAATCCAGATCAGTTCATAGACGTTCATGCCATCAACATA
The DNA here is from genome assembly GCA_963966055.1 of Lathyrus aphaca. Taxonomy (NCBI): domain Eukaryota; kingdom Viridiplantae; phylum Streptophyta; class Magnoliopsida; order Fabales; family Fabaceae; genus Lathyrus; species Lathyrus aphaca. The sequence continues at coordinate 543,756,158 of OZ014522.1, forward strand.
TTCCTGAGTCACAATCCAGTGCCTACCCTACTTGGAGATATCCTGCATTCTCTTCACACCCGTACTACAAGGGCAAGGGGAACTTTGATGTGCTGCATACCTTTACTATCCAGGTGGTTTATTTCTCACCTTCCTCGCTCAGTAATGAAGAATGAGCAAGGGTTCAGATGGTCCAAGAGGATCATGTCACTTTCTCACTCAGATATCCATTGGTGCTCCAGATCTATGGAGAATGTTACCATCATTGACCGTTGTGGGGAGTTTCCTAATGTGCCACTTCTAGGCATAAGAGGAGGCATCACCTACAACCCCTCTCTAGCTTTACGACAGTTTGGTTATGCTCGGAGTGATGGCCCACATGACATGTTGATTCAGGGCATTGTGTTTGATTACGACAACGATCTTCAGGGTTACCGTCAGAGATTCATACGAGCTTGGGGAAAGGTAAACAGGATTGACAGCAAGACACTGGAGCCTAAGTACACTATTCCTATGGAGGCTTATCTCAGATGGGTACGATCTCGTGCTCAGACACTCATGATGCCATATCCTGCCGTCCTACCAGTTACCATGGAACCTGTTGCTGAAGGAGACACAGCTTATACCATCCTTCACCCAGACATGCCTACTGATATGGAAGACTTGCAGAGATCATGGATCCAACTGAAGGAGCAAAGGGATACTTTCGAGGCTCATTACAAAGCAAGCCAAGAAAAGGTTCTGGAACTAACAAAGCTACTTCATGAGGAACGGAACCTCAACTCTTACCTCAACACAAAGAGGAAACGTCCATGGGAGACTTAAAACCCCATCTTTTGTACTTATTTCATTTCATTTTTTGTAAGCCTAAAAGGCAAAACAAATTTATTACTAATAAAAGTTTACCTTCTTGTTTGTTTAAGCAAATTTAAATCCTGCGGTCCTTGAAAACATTGCATATACATTACCATATCATTTCATTGCATCACAGGTTTATTGTGCACAGGTTTCTCATCTTCTCGCTGTTTATTTCAGCAATGGCTCTTAAACAATCAGTTAAGGATCTCCAGGCACAAAATGCACAGTTCCAAGAGCTGATCTTGAACCTGTCCAAGGGGCAAGATGAATTGAAGGCACTGCTGGCCAAGAAGACTAAGAAGACTAGAAGGTCTGCTGGGTTGATCAACATGGGAAGAAGGTTCAAAGGTCTTGCCAAGACCAAAGAACCAGCTGAAGACTATGAATCTGAGGAATCTGAGCAAGAGGTAGGCAGTCTCCACCACACAATGGGGGACTCTGATTCTGAGGCTAACTACTACCATGAGCCTAATGAAGACAAATTCAAGATGCTGGTGGATAGGATGGATGCTATGGAGTTGCAGAAATCATCTGGGCTGGATTTTGAGGATTTGAGTCTGATATCTGGGGTAGTCATACCCATTGGGTTCAAGGTTCCTACATTTGTTGTCTATGATGGGGTCTCTTGTCCCAAGCTGCATCTGAGGTCATATGTCAGAAGGATTCAACCCCACACTGCTGATAAGAAGTTGTGGATCCATTTCTTTCAAGAAAGCTTATCTGGAGCTCAGTTGGAGTGGTATTATCAGTTGGAGAGTGTCAACATCAGAGAATGGAATGATCTTGCTGAAGCTTTCTATAAGCAGTACCAATACAATGCTGACTTAGCCCCCACTCGCATGCAGCTTCAGAGCATGTCTATGGGTGCCAAAGAAAGTTTCAAAGAGTATGCTCAGAAGTGGAGAGATTTAGCTGGAAGAGTTCAACCCCCTTTGACTGACAGGGAATTGGTTGATATGTTCATGTGTACGCTGAGTGGTCCGTTCTACAGTCATCTCATTGGAAGCTCATCATCTGGCTTCACTGAGTTGATCATGACAGGAGAGCGAGTAGAGAATGGTATAAAGAATGGTAAGATCCATGTGGGCACTTCTTCATCAGGTGCTGCAAAGAAGCCTCCCACTGGGAAGAAAGAATCCAATGCTGTTTATGGTCAGCCTGATCGTAACAGAAGACATCAGTCTGTTAGTGCAGTTCATATTTCAAATCCAACTCCTGCAACAACAGAGCAGCCACAGGGCAACCAACAGAGGTCTAGAAGACAGTTCACGAAGATCAACATGTCAATGGCTCAGGCATTGCAACATTTGTTGAAGGCTGAACTTATTACTTTGAAAGAGGCTCCTCAGAATCCCAATGTTACCTCTCCCAGGTACAATCCCAATGCACGGTGTGCATACCATTCAAACTGTCAGGGACATGATACTAATAATTGCTGGGTCTTGAGGAATAAAATTCAGGATATGATTGATGCTGGAGAAATTGAGTTTGATCCTCCGGGTACTCCAAATGTGATTACTGCTCCTATGCCGAATCACGAAAAGGCTGTCAATGCCATTGATGAAGATCTACATGTCTATTCAGTTATGGAGTTGACCACACCACTGTCTGTTATCAAGAAAAGGTTAGTACAAGCTGGGATCTTTCCAGGTTGTCGTGAAGATTGTTTGTATTGCACCTATAAGCCGGATAGTTGCTTCATATTGAGAGATGGAATTCAACGTCTCATGGATAAGTATACTATAGTGTTTGAAAAGACTCCGTCGTCTGTAGAAAGTATGGTGGATCATCTGACTCAAGGTATGAAGATTGAAGAGGTTGACATGGTTGACAAAGTACCAATAAGAATCACTTCAAAGGGTCCCATCAAAATCACTCATCAGGGTCCAATCAAAATTACTGCTGAAGGTCCCGTGAAAGTTGTTGCGGAAGCCAGAGTAGCTCCTGTGGTCATTACTACTCCTGGTCCTATCCCATATACGTCTGACAAAGCTGTGCCTTGGTACTATGGGTCTGATGTTTACATCCATGGTGTTAAGCAGGAGCCTTTAGCTGATATGCCTGTTGACATTGATAATATTGCTGGGTCTAGCAAGATCACTCGTAGTGGAAGAGTCTTCTCTCCTCCAGATACTTCCAAGAATGCAGTTACTCCTGCTGCTACCTCCACCACTGATGCTCGGGGCAAAGGTCCTGTTATTGAGCCTGTATCTACTGATGCGCCAGCTGCTGATGACCTCTCTAAGCAGATGGAAGAAGTATTGAAAATCATTCGCAAGAGTGATTATGACATTGTTGATCAGTTGGGGCATACTCCCTCTAAGATTTCTATGATGTCCTTGTTGTTGTGTTCTGAGGCTCATGCCAAGGCCTTGATTAAATTTCTGAAGACTGCTCATGTACCCAATGCAATTTCTGTTGACCAGTTTGAGAATTGTGTTGCCCATCTGACATATGATAATGGGTTAGGGTTTTCTGATGCTGATTTGACCCCTGCCAAGAGAGATCATAACAGGGCCTTGCATATTTCAATTGAATGCATGGGCACTACCTTGTCACATGTGCTGATAGACAATGGTTCCTCTTTGAATGTGCTGCCTAAAGAAGTCCTGAATAAGTTGAGTCCTGAAGATGCTGTGTTGAAGCCCAGTAATATTGTGGTAAAGGCTTTTGATGGTTCTAGAAGAGTAGTGCATGGGGAAATTGATCTTCCAATCAAAGTTGGCTCCCAGGTTTTTACTGCTACATTTTTTGTGATGGATATTCGTCCTTCATACTCTTGTCTGCTTGGTCGTCCCTGGATCCATGGGGCAGGTGCTGTAACCTCTACATTACACCAAAAGTTGAGATATCCGGTGGATGGAAAGGTTGTTACTGTCTACGGAGAAGAAGAATACTTTGTCAGCCACGTGAATACTTTCAAGTATCTGGAAATGGAAGGTGAATACATTGAGACTCCTTGTCAGACATTTGAAGTGGTTCCCTGGGTTGTTAATGACTATGTAGCTCCTCCTGTTGTGAAGAAAGTTCCTGTGGTCACCAGAAAACCTCCAACAATGGCAATGGCTTCCCTCAATGATGCAAGAGCTGTGGTGGATGAAGGTGGTTGTACTATTTGGGGTCAGCTTCCTGATATCCCATACAAGTCTGACAAGTTTGGTTTGGGTTTCACTGCAGAGTCCCAGAAGGCCGTTCGTCGTGCTCGTGCTGCTCGTATCACCAGTCAAGGGGTTATGAAAGATCAGGTCAATGTTGTGGGAGACTATGATGAAGACTACAACTTGGATGCATGGATTTTTCCTACTGTGGGTGCTGGACTTAATAATTGGAAAGCTGAAGATGTTATCCCTATCTCCTTTAGTCAGGAGTAAATACTATTACTGTGTTGTTATATTTTAAATTTGTAATTTCTTGAACAATAAAACTTTCAAGCCATGGGCCTTACCCGGGGCACAATGGTGTGCTTGTTACGGGCTGTCATTTCATTTGCATACTTCATTCAATAAAATCAGTGGACGTTTCGTTTTCGTAAATATTGTGTTCCTTGTCTTTCTTTTCTTTTATTTTTGCTTTATCAGCTATGTGTTCTTACACACACCCACATCACTAAAATGCAGATCCTCATCCACTCTGGATCCTGTTGATAACAGTTCTACTATTGCCAATTATAATTTCGAGAATCCGATCTATCAAACTGAAGACGGAAATGAGGACGATTGTGAAATACCTGTAGAGCTTGCTAGGTTGTTACAACAAGAAGAGAAAGCTATACAGCCACATGAAGAGCCAGTCGAAGTTGTGAATCTGGGAACTGAAGAAAACAGAAAAGAGGTCAAGATAGGGGCTGATTTAGAGGACAGTGTCAAGAGCAGGTTGATTCAGATGTTACGTGACTATGTGGAGATCTTTGCTTGGTCTTATGAAGATATGCCAGGGTTGGATACAAACATTGTGGTTCACCGTTTGCCAGTGAAAGAAGATTGTCGTCCAAAGAAGCAGAAGGTTCGTCGTATGCGTCCTGAAATGTCAGAAAAGATCAAGGCAGAGGTAATGAAACAGTTCAATGCAGGGTTCTTAGCAGTGACTTCTTATCCTCAGTGGGTTGCAAATGTGGTACCAGTTCCTAAGAAAGATGGTAAGGTACGTATGTGTGTAGACTACAGGGATCTGAACAAGGCTAGCCCTAAAGATGACTTTCCACTTCCTCATATTGATATTCTGGTAGACAACACTGCTCAGCATAAGGTATTCTCTTTTATGGATGGTTTCTCTGGTTACAATCAAATCAAGATGGCACCTGAAGATATGGAGAAGACAACATTTGTGACACAGTGGGGCACCTTTTGCTATAAGGTAATGCCATTTGGTTTGAAGAATGCAGGGGCAACATATCAGCGTGCTATGGTGGCTTTGTTTCATGATATGATTCATCATGAGATAGAGGTATATGTGGATGATATGATAGCCAGGTCTCAGAATGAAGAACAACATCTTGATCATCTGCACAAGTTGTTTGAGAGGTTGAAGTAATACAAGTTGAGATTGAACCCAAACAAGTGTACCTTTGGAGTTAGATCTAGAAAACTCCTGGGTTTCATTGTCAGTGGAAAAGGTATTGAAGTGGATCCTGCAAAAGTAAAAGCTATACGAGAGATGCCAGCTCCCCGTACTGAGAAGGAGGTTAGAGGTTTCTTGGGACGATTGAAATACATTGCAAGATTTATTTCCCAATTAACTACCATCTGTGAGCCAATTTTCAAATTGTTGAAGAAAGATCAGGTGATGGAATGGAATGATGAGTGCCAGACTGCCTTTGATGAAATCAAGAAATATCTGCTAGAACCTCCAATTTTGATGCCCCAGTTGATGGAAGACCCTTGATTATGTACTTAACAGTGTTAGACAACTCAATGGGGTGTGTGTTGGGGCAACATGACGAGTCTAGTCGAAAAGAGCAGGCAATATACTACCTTAGCAAAAAGTTTACCGACTGTGAAACAAGATACTCACTGCTCGAGAAAACTTGCTGCGCTTTGGCATGGGCTGCTCGCCGACTAAGACAATATATGTTGACCCATACAACCTTGTTGATTTCTAAGATGGATCCAATCAAGTACATATTTGAGAAACCTGCTCTCTCCGGAAGAATTGCAAGATGGCAAATGATCTTGACAGAATATGACATACAATATACTACTCAAAAGGCCATCAAGGGAAGTGTTGTTGCTGATCATTTGGCTCATCAAGCAGTAGATGATTACCAGTCAATGAATTTTGAGTTCCCTGATGAAGACATTATGATTATTACCAAAGAACCTGGACAATATGACGGACCTGAACAAGGATCCCGATGGACTATGGTTTTTGATGGTGCCTCTAATGCACTTGGTAATGGTGTTGGTGTTGTGATTAGTTCCCCTGAAGGTTGTCATACCCCGATTACTGCTAGACTTTGTTTCCATTGTACCAATAACATGGCTGAATACGAGGCATGTATCCTGGGTATTAAAGCTACTATTGATATGAAGATTCAGTTCCTTGATGTGTATGGAGATTCAGCCCTGGTAATAAGTCAGATTAAAGGAGATTGGGATACCAAGCATGATAACCTCATTCCGTACAGAGAGCATGTGTTGTCTTTGATCCCACATTTCAAAGAGATTACCTTTGGGCATATTCCACGAAGAGAGAATCAGTTGGCAGATGCATTAGCCACCATGGCATCTATGTTTGAGATCAGCTGGGATGATGAAGCTCCCAAGATTACCATTGATAGATTTGAGAAGCCTGCGTACTGCAATGAGATTGATACAGAAAGGGCAGAAGAGAAGCCTTGGTTCTATGAAGTGAAAAGATATCTTGAAGCTCAAGAGTTCCCTGAAGGGGCATCTGTCAAAGATAGGAAATTTCTGAGAAGGTTCTCTGCTAAGTTCTTTTTGAGTAATGGCATTTTGTACAAGCGCAATTATGATTCAACTTTGCTTCGTTGTGTGGATAAGAAGGAAGCAACTGAGATTATGAAAGATATGCATGATGGGATCTTTGGCACTCATTCTAGTGGTCATACTATGGCAAAGAAGATATTGAGAGCAGGTTACTATTGGTCTACTATGGAAGCTGATTGCTATCAACACTCCAGAACTTGTCACAAATGTCAAATCTATGCTGATAAAGTTCATGTACCTCCATCACCATTGAATGTGTTGACTGCTCCTTGGCCCTTTGCCATGTGGGGCATTGATATGATTGGTGAGATCAAGCCTACTGCTTCTAATGGGCATCGTTTCATCCTGGTTGCTATTGATTACTTCACGAAGTGGGTGGAGGCAGCTTCATTTGCATCTGTTACCAAGAATGTTGTGGCTCGATTCATTAAGAATAATCTCATATGTAGGTATGGCATCCCTGAGAGGATTATCACTGACAATGGCTCTAATCTGAACAACACTATGATTACTGATCTCTGCATGCAGTTCAAGATTAAGCATCATAACTCTTCTCCGTATCGTCCGAAGATGAATGGGGCAGTTGAAGCTGCTAATAAGAACATTAAGAAGATTGTACAGAAGATGACTGTTACTTACAAGGATTGGCATGAAATGTTACCTTTTGCTCTTCATGGTTACCGTACCACAATACGTACTTCAACAGGGGCAACCCCATTCTCCTTAGTCTATGGTATGGAAGCAGTTCTGCCCATTGAAGTTCAGATTCCCTCCTTAAGAATTATGAAGGATGCAGGCTTGGATGAAGATGAGTGGATTCAGACTCGACTTGACCAAATAAATTTGATTGATGAAAAGAGGCTAGCAGCAGTTTGTCATGGCCAGATGTACCAGAAACGAATGATCAAAGCTTTTAACAAGAAGGTTAAGCCAAAGGTATATCAGGCTGGTGACTTGGTAATCAAGCGTATCATATTACCACAGGGTGATCCTAGGGGCAAGTGGACTCCAACATATGAGGGACCATTTGTAGTCAAGACAGTGTTTTCAGGAGGTGCCATGATACTCACTACAATGGATGGTGAAGACTTTCCACAGCCTGTGAACGCGGACATAGTTAAAAAATACTACGCATAAAAAGAGACCCGCTAGGTTGACAAGCCTAGGCAAAAATAAGGGCATCCCGGCAAACCAAAAGGGTTTGGGCAAAAGTTAGGGATATATATAAAAAGATGTACACCCGGCAAGTCGAAAACCTGAAAAGGCGGCTTGGGCAAAAAAGGGTATCCCGGTGGATTGAAAACCTGAAAGGGCAATCCAGGCAAAAGTTAGGGATTACAGCGTATGACTATGTCTCGTTTGGATCACCCATGAAACTGCAACCAGTTGTACTACTTACTCAAGTTCGAACAGATAAAGCTCAATTCAATTGTTTCCGTCACAACAGCAGAAGATGAGATACTTGAAGATAATGGCAATAGTAGAATTGAAACTCAATAGGATTGTTTCCCACATAGCTGTTTCTCTTTGTTTTGTAATAAACTTTATGACAAAATCCTCTTACTAGGGTTTATGTCTCCTTGTACAAACTTACCCGTGTATAGGTCACTTTTTGACATAAATAAATTCCATCTTTTGAATCCAGATTTACTTTTACCCTATTTACATAAGCGAAACGTCCATTGATTGTGTTTGAATGTATGTATGCTTTTGAATATGATTGATGTTTACCAGAAATGCATGTATATGATTGATGTTTACCAGAAATGCATGAAAATGCAGTAATAGTATTTACTAAGGACGAGCGAGGGAAGGATTTCAACGAAGCTTCGCCGGTTCACCTTTACAAGACAACTACAAAACCTCAGTAGGATGAATTCATCTTCACAAAGTCTCATCTCCCCTGGAATTTATATCCATCTCTTTTATCCTCATACGGATATTCGGGAAAGGAACGACGAACGAAGACGGGAAGTTATATTTACCCTACCATCAAACGAAGACGAAGGTTATCTATACCTTATTATCCCCAGCATCCGGGAGGTGATATCCCCAGCATACGGGAGGTTATCCATACCCTGTTATCCCCAGCAGACGGAAGGTTATGTATAATATATTCTTCAACAACGAATCGGGATTTATTTTCCCTGGCCAGCAGTTGTTATACGAAGATATCCAGACGCTTCCGGCAGTATCATATCATACATACATCATTTACATCATACCATAACATGCATATCCATGAGTGCATAGTACATTACCTAAGTGCATCCTATTATACATGCATACATAAAGCATAAACTAATATTATTATACAGAATGCTACCTTGTTTTCAGCTTAATTATCCAACAAACAGACTTACAATTATCAGGATTGCTTTATCCTCCTGGAATCATATCATCGCTTCAGGAATGCTTCAGCCTCCTGACAGTTATTATTATACCTTCATAGTCAGGATTACTATATCCTCCTGAAATCACACTATCACCTCAGGGTTGCTTTATCCTCTGACAACTTCTCATTGTTTCAAGACTGCTTTAGGGTTATCATTATTGATTGCTCTATCCTCCTGAAATCATATTATTACTTCAAGACTGCTTTAGGATCATCATTATTGATTGCTCTATCCTCCTGAAGACATGCTGTTACATCAGGATTACTCCAGTCTCCTGAAAGCATATCATCAATCTCTCAAGATTGCTCTATCCTCTTGAAATTATATTGTTACCTCAGGACTGCTCCAGCCTCCTGATAGCTTCTCATATGTCAAGATTGCTTTATCCCCCCTGAAGACATGCTGTTACATCAGGATTACTCCAGTCTCCTGAAAGCATATCATCAATACCTCAGGACTGCTCCAGACTCCTGACAGCTTTCATTATACCTCCATATTTTGGACTGCTTTATCTTCCAAGAAATATATCTGAAGAGCTTTCCCCTAGTGGCATCTTTAAGCCCACTCAATCATATCACTCTAATGCACTGGTGAGTGCAAATTTTTGGGCTTTTGTGTTCAATCCCCTTCAACCTTCCAGGTCACGACTGGCAGATATACCAATCTAACCCCTCAGGTTTCAGAAAATTGAACAGGGGCAGCTGTTGCACCCCAAAATTTGCCCTCACAATACAAGACTTTGTGTGCTAAGAAGGTTCACAAGGTTCACAAGTTTCTCAATGCTTATATAACCTTTCATGAGGTTCATGTGTTGGTGTAAGCCCTAGAGGCCAATACTTTTTGGTACTTGTATCGGATTATTCGTTTAATAATAAAAGGCATTTCTTTATTATGTTTGTCTTTCAGAATAATAAAGTCCCTAGAATAGTTAGTCTGTTTAATGAAATGTTAAGTGTGACTTAATCATGAGATCCCATTAAACATAAAGACATTATTCTTAAAATATCCGTAGTCAAGCTTTATTGCAAAGTGGGATAACATTAAAGCATTGAGACTATTATGAAGATAGACTGATGATCACATCTCATGGATCATGGATAAAGGGTTATCAAGTCTTGACATAGGTATAAATATTAGGAGTAATATTTATACCGGATTGACCCGCTATGAGAATACTACATAGTATGTTATGCAAAGTGTCATAAGTTATTCTCATGGTGATAATGGTGTATTACCACCCTTCGACCTGAAACCACTATGGACCCTAGATGTAGAGTCGGGTGCTTTATTGCTGATCAAACATTATCCGTAACTGGATGATCATAAAGACAGTTGATGGGCACTCCACGAAGCATGCTGAGGGACATGAGTGTCCTAGATGGAATTTGCCAATCCTGCATAACAGGAGAAATGTCTAAGGGCCCAATATTGAACTGGACAAGGATGACACAGTGTATGCCTTGTGTTCAATATAGACATAGGGGCAAAAGGGTAATTGTACAAACATATATTATCACGAAAAAGGTTTTGTCAGATCACATGACATTTTCGTGACTTGGGTAGCAGTGATGTGTTGCTAGATACCGCTCACTGTTTATTATGTTAAATATATAATTTAATATAATTACCAACGTTACGAAATCCTACAGGGTCACACACATAAGGACAGTTTGATGAGAGATAGAGAAATCAAAGGAACACCGTAAGGTACGGTGCACTTAAGTGAAAAATAGAAATTCGGATAATATAATAATAATTATTGTTATTTTATAATGGTTATAAAATAATAATAAAATAAATATATTTATTATAATAATAGTTATTATAATAATATATAATATTATTATGGATCATGTGAATTGGGCTTTTAGCCCGCAGCCCACAAGAGAGTCTATAAAAGGAACCCTTGTGATGAAGCTTTTACTTGATGCAATTTCGTTTTTGATTCTCACTCAAATAATTCCGTTCGTAAGCAGCTAGCACTGTGACCGGAAGCTGTTCGTGTGGACTGAGTAGAGGCGTTGCACTTCATCAACGCTTGTGATCGCTGCATCAAAGATCTGAATCGCCACAAAGAGGTAACGATTCTATCACTGACCATGCTCATTCGTAAGGATCACTAAAGGAAAATTTTTGTTTTCCGCTGCGTTTAGATCGCAATTTTCCTTCATCATGAAGTCTACAAGTTACTTTATGAAGGTTCACAAGGTTCACAAGCTTCTCAACATTTACAAGACCTTTCATGAAGTTCATGAAGTCCACAAGTTACTTCTTGAAGGTTCACAAGGTTCACAAGTTCCATAACATTTTCAATACATTTCATGAGATTCATGAAGTCTACAAGTTACTTCTTGAAGGTTCACAAGGTTCACAAGTTCCATAACATTTTCAATACATTTCATGAGATTCATGAAGTCTACAAGTTACTTCTTGAAGGTTCACAAGGTTCACAAGATTCACAATGATTACAAAGCTTTCCTGAGGTTCATAAGGTCTACAAAGTCACTTTATGAGGTTCACAAGCTTCACAATACCTCCCATGAGGTTCACAAGACATTTTATGATGGTTCAAAAGGTTCACAAAGTTCACAATGGGTCAAAAGAGTTGACAATTCCCTCAGACAATGCACCTCCTAAACAGTGCATCCAAAACTAGGGTTTTGACTTTAATCAGGCTAAATGGACTTCCAATACCTCAAGTGAGCTTCATAACATCTTATATGTGTATAAGAACCCCCATGACAAGTTTCAAGACTTTTCTCAAAAGTTTGCTCAGTCAGATGATCAGATAAGTCAAAATCAGTCAGTGCAGTTAAAAAGTCAAACTGAGGTCAACTGTGGTCAAACCAAAGTCAAACTTCATGATTTTTTGCCAACATCAAGTATATGAAGTAAAATTCATCATTTGATCAAGGGTTGATCATGATTCATCAAAGAGATTCCAGATCATCAATAATCAGGAGTTTCTAAATTAGGGATTCCTTAGTAAAAGTCAACTGAACTTTGACCAGCCATAACTTTCACATACTTCATCACCAAGTCTCCATCCAAAGCTCATTTTGAAGGAAATTGAATTCTCTACAACTTTGATGTTGCAAGTTAAGCCCAAAAATGCTTCATTTGGAAGATATGAGCTAAGACATTATAGGTCATTTCAAAAGTCAACAAAAAGTCAACAACTTCAAAAGGGCATAACTTGAGATTGGTAAATGATATGGACCTGAAACCAATGGGGTTGTTTAGAGGACTCTTCAAGCTTTCCAAAATGTCCAAGAACACCCTCATACCTTTAAAATTGAGGGAGATATGCCCTTGCAAAGTTGGGAAATTTTGTGATGGTTTATGTTGAAAATGGAGGTTTAAAACCACTTTGTTCCAAATGGGCTGCCCAAATTGTGATCCAATCCATACACTAGTACTATGCACGACCCAAACCATTTAAAATCTGATTTTTATTATTTTTATTTCCATTTATTTTGATTTAAATCATTAAAAATCATTTTAAATAAAAATAAAATATGAAAATAAGAGATTTTATTTGGATAATTCTTCTAGAAAGTCTTAATTGGTGATTGAAGTTGAAAGAGAAAGAAATCATGTGATTTATCCAAAGATAGTAAGCCTTCATGATCAAATATTTGAATTTTAAACTATGATCTTTTTCAATCTTTTTGGATCCAAATCTCCACACAACCAGTCCATATTTTGACCTAGAATGATTCACATATATATACTAAACACAAACCTAACCTTCAAGGACGAATCCAGCAGCTTCAAAGGTAGGTTTTCACTTCAAAAAAATTCAAGCAAAAGTGATATTCGGATTCCATCATCCAAGAGGTTTAAAGGTAAAATAAAGACATAGAGAGCTTCATTGGACATCCTTGATCATAAACCATCACTCACATTCATCCAAATCATGCCATAATGCCTCACCCGAATTCAATTTGTTCTTGAATAAAACTTTTTCGATTGCATTAATTTGTTGTGTTTCAATGAAATTTGCTTGGCTAATGTTGTTTGTTGTGTGATATAGATCGTTTCTGGACAGGAAAATCAAAGAACCCGTACCTAATTCATGAGATGCCATTATTAGGGTTTGGACCTAGGTTTAGGGATTTTGGATTTAAGAAACCTAAATGGATTCTAACAACACTGGATTGATCGTATGAATGTCTGGATTATAATGCTATGCTTAATTTTGTAAAATTGTACGGTTTTGTTGCTTATTGATTTTTGTAGGTTTTGCTGCCATGGAGAATTCGCAGGAAAAATGGAAGCAATTATCGCAGCAAATTTTGTAGGTCTCAAGGAAGAAGAAGATCAGTTCCCGCGCGTATTCAAATTCAAATTATTTTTATAATATTTTATTGACTGTTTGCTGTTTATTATCACAACAACTGAGTTGTCCCAGTGGTTGATGGCATGGTCTTAGGCGTGTGAAGCAAAAGGGCAGGGGTTCGATCCCTGGCTTTTGTTCATTTTATTTCTATTTTTCAGGATGGCAAGAAGATGTAATATATTATGATATGTTATCACCATATGACCAGAAGGGCTCTCCCAGCCAGGCGGTCAAGCATGCGCGTATACATTCATAAGGTCCTGGGTTCAACACCACCCCAGGCCTTTTGTTTTCATCATTTTTCTGGATTTTTCAAGACATGGCATAAAAACAATTGAAGTCATCCTATGATCACCAACGCATGGTTGGTCTAGTGGAAGGTTTTGGTAATGGCAGGCATGAGGACCTGGGTTCAAACCCAGCCAAGGTAAGTTTATTTTTTCCAATTTTTTCTATTTTTATTTGGTTAATCAAATATGTTCTTATTATTAATAAAAGAAAAATAAGTTAAATTTGTAAATCATCATTTATATTTCTTTTTTTCTTAGAAAATTCTAAACTCATTTTTTTTTTATTTCAAAAATTATTTATATGTAACTATAATATATGTATGTTAATTAAATAATCTTGTATATTATAATTTAAACCCTTAAAAAATTATTTTTTCTAAACAAAACCCTAATTTTCAAAACCCTAATTTATTTTCTCAGTAACTTATTAAAAACCTAATTTTTATTTTATAATTTTTGTACATATTTAATTAGTATAATTAACTTTAGTAAATATAAATATAATCAAACTTTTCTTTTCTTTTGTAATATGTTTAAAAAATAAATTAATAATTTGTATATTATCATAATCACTTAATTGTCTATATTCTTTCATATTATTAAATAATTGTTTATAATCTAACTTTTGTTTATTATTCTAATTTCGTTCTTATAATATTTTGCTAATTATATTTTACTAACCATGTTATTACTAATTTTTTATCATTATTATTATTTCTCTAACATTATTTAATTTAATTTCACTAACCTTATTTAATTTTTATTACTAACCCATATTTATTTATTTATTGCTCAGTATTTTGCTTATATATTTTTTTTAATTTGCTTATTATTTATTTTGCTATTTATTTTAATTTGTTTATTATTATAATTATTATGTAAATGCTCCTGGATGTAAATTTTGTAATTATTTAATTATTTTTGCTATGGTTAGTAATTAGGGAGTGCAAAACATGTATGTTATTTAAAATAAATTAGATCATTTTAATAAAAGATAAATAATATTGAACACTCACACACGTAAGTCGATTTCTAATCGCCATCTCACATTTCTAAGGCTATCCCTCAATGTTGCCTACTAATAAGGTCAAGTGGGGTGTATAAAGCAAGTCCCTTAAAAAGAAAAATCATCAAGTCCCTAATGGTTGCCTTTAAAAATCAAGTCCCTTCGAATAATGATGATAGTCCCTCCTAAATGCTTAATACACCCCACAGTTGCCTTCATAAAATAGAATGTCCCTCTCATATCCCTTACATCCAAGGTAATGACTACCTACTCCTTAATAGTAGGGATAGTCTTACCAATTAAAGGATAAAGAACAAGAAAGGCTTAAAACTTTAGGGTAGGTTCCTCTTATGTACTTGCTCACTTCAAAAACTTTTCACACTTAACAAATTTCAAACAAATTTTCAAAAACAAGTTTTTACGCATCTGTACATGGATCATTATTAACTATTCTGAAAATTTTTCTATTCACACACTACACTTTCAAAAAACAATTCAAAAGTGAGCTAAGTAACTAAGAGCCCATGGATAACCATGGATGTAAAGGGTGCTAACACCTTCCCTTTACATAACCTACCCCCCAGACCCAAAAATATCTCTTAAGGTCTTTCCTGTTCTTTTATACCCTTTCCTTTTGGATAAAATAAAAGTCGGTGGCGACTCTTGCTATCCGCAACATAACTAAAGTCAGTTCTCCCACCGTGTTACACAACATCACACACAACATCCTGCTGTGAACCATGTTTCAGAAAAATTGTTGCCATTCCTAAAATTGTATTAAATGGAAGTATTTATGGAATGATATGTGACGGGTGAATATGAACACATAGCATTATGATGAGCACCATGTGAATGGTTTGATATTTGGTGAGGGAAATTTTTCCTAAAAGTCCTATTATGTTTGGTGAGGGGCTTGACTCAGAAAGACCTTTCTATTATGTGAATTGTTTATATGTGTTTTCTATGCTACCATGTGTGTTTTATGCTTGATATATATATTTGTATTGATTGAATGTTTGATTGTGTGATAACATGCTTAAAACATTATAAAGATGAGTGAGAAAACCTAGGCTTGTAACTAAGTAATGTATAAGAAATATATCTAAGTTGCAAGTAAGATTTGGATAACATGAGAATGTGACATTCATGCCATATGATACCTAGGTGTGTGTCGTGGATGAATGGTTACCATATTTATGAGTAAGATGCATTATATGGAACATGTAGTGTTATTTTATGATTAAGGTGAATGTGGTCACCTTATGATTGTCGAATACAATCACCTTTGTGTTATTTTATTATGTAGTTTGAAACAACTCTTGATTGTGGAATCTCAAGTCATGATACCCGTTGTAAACACCCCAAATTTGCCCTCACCCATTCACACCATGGCTTATGATATTTTCATATGCATAAATTCAATCATAGCACCTCATATATCATTTCTAAGTCACTGCATAGTTTCTAAGTCATCTGCATCTAGGGTTTGTGATCTGAGCAATCCAAGAGCTTCTTGAGCCACTCCAAGGTTCACCAGTCACTTCAAAGGGGTCTACATGTGTTCAAGTATCATATTATATCCTCTCAAAGTCAAGAATTCCAAAGAATCACAAGAACTGGGATTGGTGTGGATGCAGAGCCAAGTTTGACTGCACAGTTGACCTAAAATTAGGGTTTTGGTTTCAGAGGCCATAACTCCAAATTTTTTGGTCATTCTTGTTCCCATTGGTCTCTATATGGTATAGGGAGTATACATATCAATTTTCATGAAGAAATTCCATGGGGAAGTCACCTGATCAAGAGTTGACTTTTCAGACAAGTCAGTGCAAAATCAGGGCATCTGAGGCCCCCAATGACCCAACCAAGGGGTGATCTTCATCATTTTGAGTGTATATGATCTTTATTTGATCATGGAAGAAGGTTGAAGTTCACAAAAATCAAGAATTACAAGTTTTTGCAAAGTTGACTTTTTAGGGCATAGTTGACTTTTAAGGAATTTGTCAATTTAGGTCATTTTTCAAACCCTACTTTTTGATCCAAAAATGTTTCAAATGGAAAAACTTTGGTCATGAAAGTTGTAGAATACATTTTTCCCTTTTCAAAAAGTACAAGAACATGACCTAATTCATTTTGGATCAAAAGTTATGGTGTGACAAAGTTGGCAAAAATCACTAATTTTCAAGTTATGCACTAGGAAAATTTGCAAAATCATGAACCAAGGCAAATTGTAACTTCTAATTGTCATCAAACCATTACACAAGCATCATGCAACTCCTAAAAATCAGATTTGAACCAAGTTTCTCATGGTTCATGGCTTGTGTAGCAAAATAGTCACATGTGAACTAGAAATGACCAACTTGCAAAATTCATGATCACACTTCCTACCACTTGCTACATTGGATGCTGAACCTTGCTAGCCCTTCCCCTCACCTTTGCTGCGCCAGCCCCATGCTTGTACTAGCCTAGAACCAAGCCCATGCCTCTCTTACAACAAAGTTGACATTTTGCAAAAGTGAACTTACCAATCAATAAAGTCCAGGTCACATCATCTGACCTATGAGATTATTTTATACCATCCATTTGCAAGCTAAACAGATCAAGAGGCCAAGCTGAAACACACCACAACACAACATACACAAACTCACCCTAATCTGCATCTTCCTTCGAATCTGCCTCCACACCCCACAAACATTCAAGCAAGTCTCACCATCATCCTCACCTTGTCACACTGAACCTAAACCAACAAAGAAACAAGCCAGAAGCACACTAGAACATAGCATACCACAAAACCTGCAAAAACTCTTCCCTCTTCGAATCTCATTATCCAGCCATCAAACACCCCTTTTCTCTTCACCAACAAGTCAAACACATTGAAAAGAACAAGAATCCACCATGAATGCAGCCTGAAACACTACCAATCACAACTGCCAAACCTGCCATATCAGAACTCAAGCTTCCAAAATAGCCACTAGCAAGAGGTTGTGAACATTCCATTGGCTTCAGGGGGTCCAGAGAAGGCATTTTGCACCAAAGCAAGGTCAGGAGAGCTCAAATTCACAGTTCATCACTCCAGGTAGCTTCAGGTTTTCAACTTTTCAGAGCTTGATTTTCTTGTTAAAAATTGATTGTGCATGCTTTGCTGGTCATGGGGATGGTTTTAGATTTAAGAATGAGTGAGAAATGAGGATTTACCAGGGCTCTGAAATTTTGCCCGTGAAACTTCATGGCTTCGATTCCTTTAGTTTAAGCATGAGAAATTTATTTTGAGAGTTGATTCGAGTAAGGTTTGAGTAGAAGAACATTTCCCTGGCATTAATTTGAAGAATAGTGGCCTGAATCATGTTTTAGGGTTTTGGGGTCGCCGGGGAAGATGACCGGAGCTTCTCTCCGGTCACCTGAATGTGGTTAGCCCTAATCTCAGGTCATTAAGTGCGTTTGAATATTGAGCGTTGGATTGGTTGACCCAGTGGACTTCCCGCGCGCATGAAGGGCTCAGATCCTTTTGCTTTGCCCTAATCCACTTTAATTAATTAAATAAATCATAATTAGGTTAATTAAATCAGAACCAACCATGGCCCTTGGATTCGCGCGCCAGTCAACTATCCCAAACCCAGTTCAAATCTCCACCATTGGATCTGCTTACTTTCTTTTATTTCATTTTTTATTTCATTTCTTTTCATTTTATTTACACAATTTATTTAAAATAGTAAAAATTGTTTAAAAATTATGAAACTTTTTCTCAAGAGTTTTATTAATTTCTAAAACACAAAAATATTTTTATTTTCATTTTTAGCATTAAAAAAGTATTTTTAAATATTTAAAAGTTTATTTTTAATTGATTAATGGAAATTAATTAATTAAAAATACTTTTAGGTATTTAAAAATCACCAAAAAATTCATGAAATGTTCTAAGACATTTAGAAACATTGTCCAACCTTCAAACCAAATTTATTTTTTGATCTTGATGCATTTTAAGAATTTCTCATTGAATTAAAATCATTTTTGTGCATTATTTTGATCCAAAGTTCCAAAAATCATTTCTGCCTATCCATGAAGAGTTGGACATTGATTCTTTTTGCATTGCATTGTGTTTAGCATGAGGTTTGTGAGATTAAATGGCCATGATTTGATCTTTCATTTTCATTTTGTTTGACATTTCTTTTGTTTAGGAACCCTAAAACCCTAAAAAACTTGTGAAAATCATAACTTGAGATTGGTTAAGAGTTGAGACCTCTCCTTTGGGCATTGGTTTAGTATGGGATTAGGGATCCTTTGTGTTGCATTTTCAATTTTTTATAATGTTGTTTGCTTCCATATGCATCCATCTTGCATCCATATTTGGGCTTCCATATGCATCCATCTTGCATCCTAATTTGGGCTTCCATATGCATCCATCTTGCATTCTCTTGCATAACATGACTTGCCATGACATTTCAAGTATCCATGTGATTCATTTGACATCATAAGGCATATTGAAAGCATGTTTGATCATTGCATCATGTATTTGCCATGTTGTATGCCATGTGCACTTCATAACTTTTCATGTATGTTCATGGTTCCTAGTTTGCTTCATTTGTATTCATGAACTTGTATGACCATTTCCATGTGCTGCCTCATGTTTGAAGCATCTCATAGCATCATTAGCATCATGTATATGCTTCTGGTTTTGTTTCTCATCATGTCATCTCATCCCATTTTGCATTGCACTGCATTCCTTTTCTAACCTTTCAGGTGGTAAGTGATTTTGGGAAGTGAATTTGCCTTCACTTCTCATAACTTTTCTTTTCATCTCTCTTGCATCCATTGCTGCATTTTTCTTTGTGTTTGAGATTGAGCTTGCTCATTCTTCTTCTTCCCACTTTCTTTCTTCAAGTGACTTGACTTCCTGAATGAAGCAAGTTGCTTTGCTTCTCTTGATCCTTTCATTTGCCTCCTGGTGGTTCCCTTGAAGATCTTCTTTTGCAAACCTCACAAACCTTAGGAACAACCATGTATGACAATGATTAGGGTTTTGATTAGTCTCCCCTCTTAGTTTTACCTTTGTGTCTCTTTTGAGTCTTCTCTTCTCACCTCATAATCAGGGACTAAACCCTAAAGGCTTTAAGGCTTTGTGATTAAGCTTATGCCTGCATCCTTCTCTTAGGATGGAGTGTATAACTTTAATCCTAAGTGTTAAACCCTTAATGTGTTTAAATCCTCTAATTAATTCACATAATAATCATCAAGACTTCACACTTGTAACTTGGGCCTTGCATTAGGGTTCTAATTCTTCCTTAACTGGTTAAGAAGGACTAACCCTAGTGTTAATGGACAAGTCCCTCTCAAGTTGTCTTACAAACCCTAAAAAACATTTCTTCATCATATCATTAAATAAAATCCACTTAATCAAAGGCTTGTTTTGTCATGAGTTTAATCCCTAATCATGGATTAAGTTGAGGAGCTTTCCTCAGCTTAAACATTCTCATCTATTATCCTTCTATTAGGATGGTGTAATGAGTCTGTTTAATCCTTGATTATGGCTTAACCTCATTACTTAACACTAAACAAAAAAAACCAAAAAAACATTTAAATAATCACAAGTAGGTTAATGATCTTAATCCTACCCCAAAGGTGATTAAGTGTGAGAATCTGACTTCACACTTAAGGTATTCTCATTACCCCTAATCAGAGGGAAGATGTGATGAGTTTACTAAATCCACTGGTTTAGGCTTAAGCTCATTAACTTACGACAAACTTCAAAAAGCAATAAAAGACTGAAAACTCAAAAACAAACAATAATCGTCTCCTTCGGGATTCTTTTCTCATCATCTTCACTCACAAACGAGAACTTGCTTCTTCCGTCTAATGCAAGACAGTTAGCACCTGAGCCAGACAGGTCATACACTTGAGCATTGACAAGCAAGCAGTTCACAAGTCAATTTTATCTTTCAGTCTCTTTGGGTCGAACTACGGTGTTCTGACTTCCTCATTGCACGAGAGGATACGTAGGCATAACTTAACGGTTATCGAACAAAAGTCTCTGTATATTCCCCCTCCTTCTAGCTTCATCCTTTAGCCTCATGATCATGAGCATACTCTTTCCTTACACTGACACTGTATATATCATACTCTGCACTTCACACTTCTTTTACACTGACACCTGTACATTCTTTTCCAGCTCTTTACACACAAATTGCACTGACACTACCCCTTTAAAACACAAATCTTTTAAGCGCGGATCCCGTCGAGTACGGCGGACAATCTGGGTGCTAATACCTTCCCAGGTTGTAACCAACCCCCTTTCTCAGTCTCTCTGGTTCGCAACCGTCTTATCCGTATCTTTCTAGGTCTATGCAGCATTGCCTTTCCTCCGGGATAAAAATGCCTAGCTGGCGACTCTATTCATCTCCAGTGAGTTCACGGCTGTGTGTTCTCATTGTCCCTTTCGCCGACCGTTCGCGTCTGTACCTTTATCTGGGCCCATTCCCATTTATCGGGAGCGACAGCTTGGCGACTCTGCTGGGGACCCTTATACTGCAACCAGGGCTTCTGGTTCTTTTTGTGGGTTCCTCCTAGCGCTTGTTTGATTTGTGTTTACTGGGGTGTTATGTGCTTATTTGTGTTTGTATATTTGTATTTATTTTTGCTTTATGTACAGTTTTGTTTATTGTTTTCTTTATAGCTTTATGCATATATTATCATATTGTCATACTATGCTGCTGGCTGGATCTGTTGTTTGATTTGGTGGGTGGGTGTTCCATTGAGAGTTAAGGTCCTATACCTGGGACCTGAGTGACACCTAGGCTAGAGTGAATCATATTCTTTCCCATTCCATCTCGGTCTGGTGCTGGAATATGAAACACGGTTCAGATATGGGTTTCTTCTTGAGAACTCTGTGTTGCAGATTTCCTGCAATGCTAGGGCTATCTGGGAAGCCTGCTAAGTCTGGATGACCTTTTAGTACTGACCTTCAGAAACTGAGGTGAATTAGAGGAGGAACTTTTATGGTTATTGTAAACACTGTACCTCCGGGTTAGAAGTGTTTACACTTCTCATAACTGATCCAAGTCTGAGGATCCTTGTTTTAGAACACCACCTGTGAGGAGGGTTGGGCTGTTTACAGGTTTGCAGGTACCTTGACCTCAGAATACCCTGTTACTTGGTTTGTTTAAGAGCACTCCATTTTGGGACAGTTCTTGTGATTCTAAAACCCTGGACATGTGGCTCTTTATTTGAGTCCCCCACCTTGGTTACTGGATTTATAGACCTCCATCTGGGATTCTTGAACACACATGGACCTATATCAGAGTTTTTGATCAGATCCAGCTCAGTCACAAGCCCTTGCATATCATTTGCATACATACTCATTGCATCATATTGACATTTGCTTATTTGTGTTTCAGGGTATCCATCTTCATTTGGTTTTGGTTTTGACCCCATCTTCAGTATTGACCTATCTTCATCAGCATTTGCTATCAGCTATCTACCTCAGTCACTTACACCAGCCAACCAGTGGCCCATTCTTCAGTGTTATCATCAGCACCTGTCTCTACTCATCTTCAGCATCATGGCTCCTAAAAAGAGCAACATCACCTACCACTTCTTCCAGCCAGAGCTATCTGACATCAGGAGGATTCAGACCCTGATCACTCCAGATCACATACCATTGTTCAGGGAATATTATGGAGATATACTTGATATGGTTATGGATCTGGACCCTTCACAGAGAAGCCTGATCCACACTTGCATTCAGTTTTATGATCCCCCATTGAGGTGTTTTACTTTTCAGGACTTTCAGCTGGGCCCTCTATTAGAAGAATACTCATCATTAATTGGTATACCTATCAGAGGTGGAGTCCCTTTCAACCCTGAGATGGTCTTTCCTGGTAATGGAGAAGTAGCAAAGGCTTTGTATCTGGAACCTGTCCTGATTGAGCAGCATATGACTTCTAAAGCTGGAATTCCTGGTTTCCATCTGGATTTCTTGATCTCTCAAGCTACCCTGAAAGCTTCTTTAGGAGAGTGGAAAGTTGTATGTGCTTTATTGGCTTTGAGCATATATGGAATTGTATTGTTTGCAGATGAGCCTCGATTCATTAGCAAGAATGCAATCCGTCTTTTCATCTTGAAGAACCCAGTGCCCACTTTGTTGGGGGACCTCTACTACTCAGTGCACCAGAGGAATGAAAAGCAGAGGGGAAGATTAGTGAGGTGTTGTGCTCCATTGTTCCATACTTGGCTTCTCAGGCATCTACCCAGGACAGATGCATTTTTGAATCCTCATCAGCAGAAAAACTGGGCTAAGAGACTCACTGCTCTAACTTCAGCCGATATCAGATGGTGCACTCAAAGCACCAAGGGCAGGGATATCATCACCAGCTGTGGGCATTTTCCCAATGTACCCCTAATAGGAGTTAAGGGTAGTATCAATCACAACCCTCTGCTGTTCAAAAGACAACTGGGCTATGCACTGGTCCACACTCCTAAAGCACAGGACTTGGTTGAAACTCTTTATTGTGAGAACAAGCCTAATCTGGCTACTGTTAGGCAGGCTGCTTGGGCCTGGGATAATGTTCAAACCAAGGGAATAACTATTTTGGGGAAGTGCAACAATGTGGCATCATCACAATATTATGAATGGTCCCGTGCCAGGGCTCAATTCTCTGGGATGCCCTTTACCATAGAAGATATGCCTGAATCATCTTCAGCACCACCCCCTGCCACTATCAGTTTGGAGGAGTTTGAAAGCTTGAAGGAAAGAAATGAGAAGTTAACTCAGGCTTTGCAGAAGACTCTACGGGAGAGGAATGATGGCAGGATGGAGATTGAGAGGCTAGAGAAGTTGAGAGTGGAGCATCTGGTTAAGATTGAGAAGTCTGGGGATTATATCAAAAAGTCCAAAGCTGGAGAACAAATTCTGAAGAATGCTTGCAAGGAAGCCCAGTTCCAGAGAGCAAGGACAGACGTGTATCTGAAGGAGAGTCAGGCTAGGTGGGTCAGGATCACCGAGGCTCGTACTCTGGAGGACAAGAGAGTTCAAGACAAGATGGAGCAACTAGAAGCTAGTGCAAAAGAGCAGCAAGAAGCCCTGGCAGCAGCCCAGAGGGAGATATCAGAGCTGAAGATCAAAGCAGGAGTGAAGAGGTCAAAGGACCAAAGTCAGCACAAGAAGCTAACAGCAGCTGTTACGACCCGGAATCTCCTCATCAGGAATCTCACGGAGCGTCCGGCTGATCCTGTGACCGAAGCACTTCTCAAGGAAGTTCGTGAGGATGAGTTTGGTCTTGGTGTTTGACCATTTGTTTGTTGTTGCTTTCATTCCATGTACTTTTATTTTTTCTGTAATGTATTTTGACCCCTCAGAGGGCTTGTATTTGTAAACAAACTATGTACCATTTTGCTTTTGTAATATATGTATTAGTTTGTTCCATCCAAGCTTCACTTCGAAAGCAACATCAACAGCATCTTCAAGGGTCTGGAAGGGTCAAAACTGAATGCCAAGCCGGATACCTTGAAAACAAATAAGCATACTGCATTGCATGCTAACCCTTTTGTTTGTTTTGTAGGTTTGTGTTTTATTGCCACTAACTCTGTTGTGATGTTCAGGAACTATTGCTCGGCGCCGGGTATTTCCCCTCAACCGTCCGCACCGTTATCCGACCCGTAACAACCTTCCGGGCATTCAAATGGATCAGATGCAGCAGGACCTTACTGAGGTCAGAAACCAAATGGCGAATGAAAGGCTAGAAATGAGGAATCAAATGACGCAGTTTATGGAAGTGATGAACAACATGGCTCAGAGCCAGGAAAGATTGAGGGCCATGGTGGAAAGGCAAAATCAAGAAGATCCACATATAGGGACTGCCGGCACCAGCAACAATGAAAGGGTCCAACCTCATGTTAACCGCCCTGTATTTGGCCCCCACCTCCATCCTGAGGTCAACATCCCTGCAAATGTTCAAGGGACTGCCACTGCAGCCAGGGTACTTCAAGAAGACCCCCAAGAGGATCAATTCACGGTAATGGGTGCTGGGGAAGAAGCTTATGATAGAAGGCTGGATGAGATAGCTGAGAAACTAAGATCCTTAGAGTCTCAAAACTCTTTGGGTTTCGATGTCATGGACATGGGCTTGGTAGACGGGGTCAGGATTCCCCATAAGTTTAAGCCTCCGTGTTTTGAAAAATACAACGGGACTTCATGCCCCCGGACTCATTTACAATCATTTCTGGGAAGGCTGAAGGCCTATACTATGGATGAGAAGCTCTGGATGTTCTATTTCGAAGACAGCTTGACAGGAGCTTCAAGAGAATGGTACTCTCACTTGACAAGGGCAACTATCAGATGCTGGAAGGACCTGGAAGAGGCCTTCATCAGACAGTATCAGTACAACTTAGACATGGCACCCAATAGGACTCTCCTAATGGGAATGTCACAGTCGTCAAGGGAAAGTTTCCGAGAATATGCCTAGAGATGGAGGCAATTGGCTGCTGCTGTTCAACCACCTATGTCCGAAAGGGAAATGGCAGATATGTTCATGAACACCCTTCAGGGGACTTACATTGATAGGCTAGCTGCCTTCTCATCTACCAGCTTTGCAGATGTTGTCATAGCTGGGGAGAGAATTGAGAGCTTGTTAAAAATGGGTAAGATCTCAGACAACGGTGTAAGCTCGTCCAGTAGTACAAGAAAGCCTTTTGCAGGCCCGAGAAGAACTGGCGAGACCAATGCCATCCACACCAACAGGGGCAGGCCCCAATATGTTCACAGATCAGTGGCAGCAGTCACCATTCCCGCTCCAGCTCATCCTCAACCAGTTTATCAACCTCCGCAACAAAACTATCAGCAGCAACCTCAGTACCATCAACAGAATCAGTATCCTCCGAGAAATTACAACAACAGCAACACCAATAACAATAATCAGCAAAGGCCATTCCAACAGAGGCCTTCTCAAGCCAACAGGGTAATCGATCCGATCCCTATGCCATATGCTACATTGCTGCCACAACTCCTGAAACTCAACCTAGTTGAGCTAAGGACGTTGGCACCTCCAGATCCCAACAGTCTACCCAGGAATTATGACTCCAACGCCAGATGTGCCTTCCATTCAAATGCACCTGGCCACAGTACAGAAAAGTGCAGAGCCCTGCACATGAAGGTACAAGACCTGGTAGACTCAAAAGCTCTGAATTTCGCACCACCACCCAATGTCAATAAGAACCCCATGCCAAACCACGGTGGTCCCAGGATTAACGCTATTGAAGAAGACAAGCCGTCTTATTTAATAACCAGTGTGGGTCAGATCCGGACACCGTTGGTGGAAATTAAGGCTCAGCTCCTCGAATGTCAAATGTTCCCGGGGTGTGAGTTGGGGTGTGCTTACTGCAATATCTCAGTCAATGGGTGAGATGACTTGGGGGATGGCATAGACGGCCTCATTCGGAGTGGCCAACTTCAGATCACCACATCATTTCCTACAAATCCAGCAATCTCATCAGCAATAACTCCGGAACCTCCTACAACTGCAACAACCATTGTTCCTGACAATTCTTCGGCTTCATCAACAAGTACTTCATCTATCATCTCAACTGATCAGTTATCAACAAATTTTTCTTCTACAACTCCAGCACCACTCCATTTTGAAACTCCTACAACAACAACATCCATCCTTCCACCAATGTCTCCTACAACATCAGCAACAAATCATGAAGACGTCTCAACTGTCACAATATTCTATGATCCTGAAAACAACTCTGCCTACAACTCAGAAAGTGCTGCTCCCGTCAGAGCACCAGTTACAATTTATTACGACCCACAGACTATCACAATTCCTTCCGCAGCTGCAGTCAGTCCAGTCACTATCACGGTGCCTGGACCAGTACCTTATGAAAGCAGCAATGCCATCCCGTGGCATTACGGCTCTGACTTGTACTGTGAAGGACAAAGAATCACTTTTGAATCATCAACCCCTGCACCACAAATTGACAATGTGGGAGGAGGCGGAGGCTTCACTCGAAGCGGACGTCTTTTCGCTCCACAAATTCAGAGACCCACTGCCGAAGCAGAAGCTGCTGCTAAAGCAAAAGGAAAAAGCTTGGTGCAGGAAGAGCAGACTGGTAAAGAAGCTTTGAAAACACCCTTCGATCAAGAGGTTGATGAGTTCATGCGAATCATCAAAAAGAGTGATTATAAAATAGTGGATCAGCTTCATCAGACGCCTTCCAAGATCTCAATCCTATCATTGCTTATGTGCTCCGAAGCCCATCGGAACGCACTACTCAAAGTCTTGCACGCAGCTTACGTGCCTGAAGAGATCACTGTCAATCAGCTGGAAGCTGTAGTTGGAAATGTCAATGCTAGTCATGGACTAGGGTTCACCAATACTGATTTGATGACGGAAGGCCGCAACCATAACAAAGCCTTGCACATAACCATGGAATGTAAAGGTGCTGTCCTTTCCCATGTGCTGGTAGACACGGGGTCATCCCTCAATGTCTTACCTAAAAAGGCCCTGGTGAAGCTAGAATACGATGGATTGGCGTTGAGACCCAACAACCTGGTGGTAAGAGCTTTTGATGGCTCAAAGAGATCGGTTCTGGGAGAGATCGAGTTGCCCATAACGATTGGCCCGCAGACCTTCAAAACGACCTTCTACGTGATGGATATACAGCCTGCCTATAGCTGTCTATTGGGTAGGCCATGGATTCACGCCGCTGGCGCCGTGACCTCTACCCTTCACCAGAAGTTAAAATACGAGTGGGAGGGTCAAATCGTTACAATCTGTGGAGAAGAGGATATTTTTGTCAGCCACCTGGCTACCTATAAGTATATTGAGATGGATGGGGAGATCCATGAAACAATGAGCCAGGGGTTCGAAGCTTTGAATGTCAATGAAACATCTGCTGTGCCTGGTACTTCAATATCATCATACCAACAAGCCCGAAAGGTTGTTGAGGGAGGAAACGCCCAAGGCTGGGGCAAACTGTTATCGGTGGAGAAGAAAGAGGATAGATTCGGGTTGGGTTACAAACCAACTCAACAAGATCAAGCAGAGGCTGCGAAAGAGCCCAACTTTGTGAGTGGGGGGATGCTCACCCCTGATGCTGTCAACTGTCTGGAAGACGAGCTGGAAGAAGAACGCAACCTGGAAAGCTGGATTCGTCCAAGGATCCCGGGGAGCAGTATCTCAAACTGGTCTTCCCAGGAAATTATAAGAGTTACTCATGCAGAGTAATTATTATTTCCTGTATTTTTATAGCATGCATCAAAGTCTTGCATCTTGCCCAAGATGACAAGACTCATTTTGTAATCGGGCCATCTGTACTTTTTGTGCAAACAAGATTAATCAATGAAATATCAGACATCTTTTTGCAAATGAGTCTTTTTCTTTTCCGCTCACTGTTTTTCCATTTTTCTTTTTGTACAAAAAAATAAATGGCAGTGCTTTCAAAATGACAACTTTATTTCACTTTTCTAAAACAAGATTAAAATCAAATCACTAAAATGGACAAACTGAACCCTTGCAGAGTGTGCCTTCCAGACAGCACCGACAAAAGCACGGCTATGACTTCGTATGACTTTGACAATCCAATCAATCAAGCCGATGAAGGGGTTGAAGAAGAGTATGAGCTTCCTGAAGAGCTAGCCAGGTTGTTAAGACAAGAGGAAAAGGTTATTACTCCTCACCAGGAGGAAGTTGAAGTGATTAATCTTGGTACAGATGAAGACGTGAAAGAAGTTAAAATCGGGGCCTGCCTGCAAGACTCAGTGAAGAGACAACTGATTGACCTGCTTCAAGAATATGTGGACGTGTTCGCCTGGTCTTATCAAGATATGCCAGGGTTGGATACCAACATTGTCGTGCACAAGCTACCTTTGAGAGAAGAATGCCCACCGGTCAAACAGAAGCTGCGCCGTACTCGTCCGGACATGGCAATGAAAATCAAAGAAGAGGTACAAAAGCAATGGGACGCCGGGTTCCTTGCTGTGACTAGCTATCCGCCGTGGGTTGCTAATATAGTACCTGTGCCTAAGAAAGACGGCAAAGTAAGGATGTGTGTTGACTACCGGGATCTGAACAGAGCCAGCCCAAAAGATGACTTCCCATTACCTCACATTGACGTATTGGTGGATAACACAGCTCAGTTCTCGGTATTCTCCTTCATGGACGGATTTTCAGGATATAATCAGATCAAGATGTCACCTGAAGACATGGAGAAGACAACTTTCATCACACCCTGGGGCACGTTCTGCTACAAAGTAATGCCATTTGGGCTCAAGAATGCCGGTGCGACATATCAACGGGCTATGGTAACGTTATTCCACGATATGATCCATAAAGAGATAGAATGTTATGTGGATGACATGATTGCCAAGTCCCTTACTGAAGAGGACCACCTGGTGAATCTACTAAAGTTATTCAAGCGTCTGAGGAAGTACCAATTAAAGCTGAACCCCAACAAGTGCACATTCGGGGTGCGATCTGGTAAGCTGCTAGGTTTTATTGTAAGCGAGAAAGGGATTGAAGTTGACCCTGATAAAGTCAAAGCCATCCAAGAGATGCCTGCACCGAAAACTGAGAAAGAAGTTCGAGGTTTCTTAGGTCGATTGAACTACATCTCATGGTTCATATCTCACCTTACAGCAACCTGTGAACCCTTGTTCAAGTTGTTAAGAAAAGAACAGACGGTCAGGTGGAATGAAGACTGCCAGAAGGCTTTTGACAAGATCAAGGAATACCTGCAAGAACCTCCAATCCTTATGCCTCCAGTTGAAGGAAGACCTCTGATCATGTACTTGACAGTATTAGAAGAATCAATGGGGTGTGTGCTGGGCCAGCATGACGAGTCTGGTCGAAAAGAGTATGCAATATACTACCTAAGCAAAAAGTTTACCGACTGTGAACAGCGTTATTCACTGCTCGAGAAAACTTGCTGTGCTTTAGCGTGGGCTGCTCGCCGACTGAGACAGTATATGTTGACCCACACCAATTTATTGATCTCAAAGATGGACCCAGTTAAGTACATATTTGAGAAGCCAGCTCTTACCGGACGGGTTGCAAGATGGCAAATGATCCTTACTGAATATGACATCCAGTACACATCTCAGAAAGCCATCAAGAGCAGTGTACTATCTGAATATCTTGCTGAGCAACCCATTGATGATTACCAGCCGATGAGGTTTGACTTCCCTGATGAAGACATCATGTTCATAAAAGCGAAAGATCATGAAGAGCCTGTTCACACTGAAGGGCCTGACCCGGAAGAGGAATGGACTATGATGTTTGACGGGGCTGTTAACATGAATGGTCGTGGTGTTGGTGCAGTACTCATTACACCTAAAGGAGTTCACATGCCTTTCTCGGCAAAACTCACTTTCAACTGCACTAACAATGAAGCTGAATACGAAGCTTGCATTATGGGTCTTGAGGAAGCCATTGACCTCAGGATCAAGACGTTGACGGTATTCGGAGATTCAGCTTTAGTAATCAATCAAACCAACGGAAAATGGTACACACACCAGGATCATCTAATACCTTACAGGGATTATACAAGGAGGTTATTGACTTTCTTCACAACAGTCAAGCTTGAGTATATCCCTCGGGACGAGAATCAGTTTGCAGATGCTCTGGCTACCATTTCGTCCATGATCAAAGTTCAGACTGCCAACTTTGTACCTCAGATTTCAGTGTCCAGACTTGATAGACCAGCATATGTGTTCGTAGCAGATATTGTTGAAGATGATAAGCCTTGGTTCCATGACATTAAGAGCTTCTTGGAGGATCAAACACACCCACCTGGGGCATCTTCCAATGATAAGAAGACTTTGAGAAGGCTTGCTGGTAGTTTCTTTCTGAACACTGATGGGTCTCTGTACAAAAGGAACTTTGATATGGTACTCCTCAGATGTGTTGACAAGACAGAAGCAGACTTGTTGATGCATGAAGTGCACGAAGGATCCTTTGGTACCCATGCGGGAGGGCATGCCATGGCTAAAAAGTTGCTAAGATCAGGTTATTACTGGATCACGATGGATGCAGACTGTTGTGCCTACGCCAGAAAATGCCATAAATGCCAGATTTATGCAGACAAGGTGCATGTGCCTCCCAATCCCTTGAACATCATGTCTTCACCCTGGCCCTTTGCTATGTGGGGCATTGATATGATTGGCAAGATTGAGCCGACTGCTTCGAATGGCCACAGATTCATCCTGGTTGCCATTGATTATTTCACCAAGTGGGTTGAAGCAGCTTCATATGCAAACGTCACAAGGCAAGTGGTAGCCCGATTTCTGAAGAGAGACATCATCTGTCGGTACGGAGTGCCCGAGCGAATCATTACTGATAATGGTTCCAACTTAAATAACAAAATGATGGCAGAGCTGTGCCGGGACTTCAAAATCCAACACCACAATTCTTCTCCTTACAGGCCAAAGATGAATGGCGCTGTTGAGGCAACAAATAAGAATATCAAGAAGATTGTGCAGAAGATGGTTGTCACTTACAAAGACTGGCATGAAATGCTACCGTTTTCCTTGCATGGGTACCGCACGTCAATCAGAACATCCACTGGGGCAACACCGTATCAGCTCGTGTATGGTATGGAAGCAGTCCTACCTGTCGAAGTTGAATTACCCTCTCTACGGGTACTAATGGATGTTAAATTGAGTGAAGCAGAATGGGTTAGGTCCCGATACGAGCAACTGAGTCTGATTGAAGAGAAAAGGTTGGCTGCAATCTGTCATGGGCAGTTGTATCAGAAGAGAATGAAGAAAGCCTTCGATCAGAAAGTCAGGCACCGAGAGTACCAAGTAGGAGATCTTGTGCTGAAAAGAATCCTCCCTCCTCATACAGACCACAGGGGCAAATGGACTCCAAACTATGAAGGACCGTTCGTGGTAAAGAAAGTTTTCTCTGGTGGAGCACTGATGCTCAGCACCATGGATGGTGAAGACTTCCCGTCCCCTGTGAATTCAGATGCAGTTAAAAAATACTTCGCATAAAAATGACCCGCTGGACATAAAAACAGAATGTAAGTCCAGGCAAAAATAGGGCATCCCGGCGAGTCAAAAACAGAATAAAAGACTCGGGCAAAAATAAGGGAAAATAAACAAAAAATGTGTACACCCGCTGAGTTGAAAAGCCGCATTGGACAGCTCAGGCAAAAATGGGTATCCCGATGGATTGAAAACCCGAAAGGGCGATCCATGCAAAATAAGGGAATAAGCGAACAACTGCATTCTGAATTCGTCTGTATCATCTACAACTTGGTAAGCTTCGAAAGGATCAAGCTTCAATCAGAATCAACATTCTTCAAAAAGCAGGATGAGAAGAACGTCAAAAGTCATACGGGTCATAGTGAAGAGGAAGCTCCTTAAAGCGTCATCAACACTGCCAGCATTTTTGTTTTTTCAATTTGTAACAACCTCCTCATTTCAGGGGACTTGTTTCTTTGACTGTATCTCGCCAATTCAGGGCATATAAATTAATAAAATCAGATTTTCAGTCACGTCTCGTTTTGCACATTTTATTTGCAAAAAATGTCTGATGTCTAAAAAACTGATTGCACAGAATACAGATGTTTTATCCTCAAATAAAAAAGCGTGCTTGCAGGAAATATACTTACTCTCAGAAGTGCCTAACTCCTATGACGGAATCCAGTAAGGGATACCTTAGGATTATCTTGTGCGTTTCTCCATCTTTTTCAGGGTTGCAGGTATCCAGAATGCAACTTGGGGCATGAAAGCCTCATCCCAGCAAGCTGGCAAATCAACACTCAATTGTTAGCACCCGAAGTGCTCTCTCCCCAGCTGAGTTGCCTTTCATGACTCCTCCCAGCTGAGTTGGCCACTTATTACGTATCCCCATCAGAATGGGCAAGTATCACAGGAGATGCCCATATCCCCGGCTGAGTCAAGAAGCTACCGTAACAGAACTTCTAGGGAGGTTTTTCAGTGATTCCTCTCTTTCTCCCTAGCCGAGTTGCCATCTCGCCCTCAGTCGAGTACAAAAGTCAGGGAACCATCTCCCCACAGAGCTCCAGCCTCTATCCAGAAAAGCAACGCATGAAGAACTCACAACAGAGTGAAGAAAGCTTCTACAAACCCCAGCTGGGTCTCTCACTTATAAGGATAGGTCTATCAGTGACCCGTATCCCCAAGTAAATTTACATCTCATCAGATCTATCAATGATCTCATCCCCAGCTGGGATGTCTACTTCAAACAGATCGATCGAGAATCTTCGCTGCTACGGGATTTGAATCCCGGTTTGGTATCTTTGCACAATCATAGCATTCGCATCATATTCACCCACAAAGCGTAGCATTCCGTTTTAACACGGAGCATTACGGCAAAAATCCAACACATAGCATAATCATAAGCCATGTTTTGAACCAACACTTGTGAATAACGACAGTTCATCAACATGCAAAAAATCCCCACCAGGTTCCCCAGCAAAAGCAGCTGCCTCACAAATCACAAACACCAGTATATACTCATATTGACACCCGTCCGTGCCATCTTTCCCCAGT
The DNA here is from genome assembly GCA_963966055.1 of Lathyrus aphaca. Taxonomy (NCBI): domain Eukaryota; kingdom Viridiplantae; phylum Streptophyta; class Magnoliopsida; order Fabales; family Fabaceae; genus Lathyrus; species Lathyrus aphaca. Next base: position 543,789,479 of record OZ014522.1, read on the forward strand.
AAAGTCGCCTGAACACTCTTTGCAAACAACACACCCGTATTACAAATACTTCCTGACACCCGTCCGTGTCAAACCCCAGCAGAAAGCCGAAGACATCCTCTTTGCACTCACATATACCTATATACACAATCCTTTGACGCCCGTCCGTGTCATATCCCCAGCGTAGTCACTTACACTTTTGCAATCCATATACTTGTTGATATTACTATACTTTTCTCTCTTGACACTCGTCCGTGTCACCCTCCCCAGCAGATAAACACTCATGTTACACCCATACAGATACTCGTCCGTATCTTGTATATACCACTTATATCCCCACAGATTCGGCATTAGTCCTTGTTCTTTGTTAACCAGTTGGTACTCGTCCGTACCATCATCTCAGAGCATGCATCTAGAGTTTGCTTTCTACATGATACTCGTCCGTATCATAGTCTTAAGGATGCTCGTCCGCATCTTTAACCCATATACCGTGTCAAACACTTTTGTCTTCTTGAATATAGATACTCGCCTATGTCTACTTTTCCCCAGAAGAATCCTCTCAGATTCAACACTCGCCCGTGTTCTCTATTAACCAGTTGATACTCGTCCGTATCATCATCTTTGAACATGCGTCAGTATTTGTTTCTACCCGATACTCGTCCGTATCGTAAGTCTTAGGGATGCTCGTCCGCATCTTTAATCTATACACAACATCTAAACACTTATACCTTTTGTTTCTTGGATATAAATGCTCGTCCGTGTTTACTACTCCCCAGCAGATTGTCAACAAAGCATATTTCCTTTTATCTAACACTCGTCCTGTGTTATGATAAAACCTGAGAGCAGCCGTACCCTGCTAGGTGGTCGTCCTCCACCTCTTGATGGTCGTCCTCCATCATGCTCATCCGATGGCCGTCCCCATCGTTGATATTTAGCAGCCGTCCCCTGCTAGGTGGTCGTCCTCCACCTCTTGATGATCGTCCTTCATCAATTTTATCCAATGGCCGTCCCCATTGTTAATTTTGGTTATCTGGCATTCGTCCTATGTCGTGATAAACCCTGAGAGCAGCCGTCCCCTGCTAGGTGGTCGTCCTCCACCTCTTGATGGTCGACCTCCATCATGCTCATCCGATGGCCGTCCCCATCGTTGATATTTTCGGCAGCCGTACCCTGCCAGGTGGTCGTCCTCCACCTTTGATGGTCGTCCCCATCATAATCCCTTTATTCCCCAACAGAGAAGCCGTCCCCTGCTAGGTGATCGTCCTTCACCTTTGATGGCCGTACCCCATCATCTGTTTATTTCATTTATTCTTTAACCCGATGGCCGTCCCCGTCGTGGTCCCTTTTCCTTTTCTTTTAGCCCGATGGCCGTCCCCATCGTTGGTTACTTTGCTTTGTGAACTTGATGGCCGTCCCCGTCATGTTTCGTTAACTCCCAGAGAATCTTACAACTTTACCTTGATGGCCGTCCCCATCATAATATCTTATTTTTTCCCAGCTAGTCGGCCGTCCCCGTCTTGGCTTTGCCTTTTATCCCCAGCATGTCGGCCGTCCCCGTCATTGCTTTATTTTCCGCACTTTTTCCCAGCATGTCGGCCGTCCCCGTCATTGCTCTTTACCCAGCAGTCGTCCTCTGCTCGACGGTCGTCCTCCGTCGCCCACACCTTACAATATACTTTATTTGCCTTTACAATCTATATATCCCTTTTCTTCTTCATTCTGTGAGTGCAAATTTTGGACTGTCTTTGGTATTCAACCACAAGTTATCTTGTTTGTCTGTTAAGCCAGGCGCTTACATCCTGCACAGCTAACTCATGCTTGAATAGGGGCAGCTGTAAACACCCCAAATTTGCCCTCACCCATTCACACCATGTCTTGTGATATTTTCATATGCATAAATTCAATCATAGCACCTCATATCTCATTTCTAAGTCACTGCATAGTTTCTAAGTCATCTGCATCTAGGGTTTGTGATCTGAGCAATCCAAGAGCTTCTTGAGCCACTCCAAGGTTCACCAGTCACTTCAAAGGGGTCTACATGTGTTCAAGTATCATATTATATCCTCTCAAAGTCAAGAATTCCAAAGAATCACAAGAACTGGGATTGGTGTGGATGCAGAGCCAAGTTTGACTGCACAGTTGACCTAAAATTAGGGTTTTGGTTTCAGAGGCCATAACTCCAAATTTTTTGGTCATTCTTGTTCCCATTGGTCTCTATATGGTATAGGGAGTATACATATCAATTTTCATGAAGAAATTCCATGGGGAAGTCACCTGATCAAGAGTTGACTTTTCAGACAAGTCAGTGCAAAATCAGGGCATCTGAGGCCCCCAATGACCCAACCAAGGGGTGATCTTCATCATTTTGAGTGTATATGATCTTTATTTGATCATGGAAGAAGGTTGAAGTTCACAAAAATCAAGAATTACAAGTTTTTGCAAAGTTGACTTTTTAGGGCATAGTTGACTTTTAAGGAATTTGTCAATTTAGGTCATTTTTCAAACCCTACTTTTTGATCCAAAAATGTTTCAAATGGAAAAACTTTGGTCATGAAAGTTGTAGAATACATTTTTCCCTTTTCAAAAAGTACAAGAACATGACCTAATTCATTTTGGATCAAAAGTTATGGTGTGACAAAGTTGGCAAAAATCACTAATTTTCAAGTTATGCACTAAAAGGAAAATTTGCAAAATCATGAACCAAGGCAAATTGTAACTTCTAATTGTCATCAAACCATTACACAAGCATCATGAAACTCCTAAAAATCAGATTTGAACCAAGTTTCTCATGGTTCATGGCTTGTGTAGCAAGATAGTCACATGTGAACTAGAAATGACCAACTTGCAAAATTCATGATCACACTTCCTACCACTTGCTACATTGGATGCTGAACCTTGCTAGCCCTTCCCCTCACCTTTGCTGCGCCAGCCCCATGCTTGTACTAGCCTAGAACCAAGCCCATGCCTCTCTTACAACAAAGTTGACATTTTGCAAAAGTGAACTTACCAATCAATAAAGTCCAGGTCACATCATCTGACCTATGAGATTATTTTATACCATCCATTTGAAAGCTAAACAGATCAAGAGGCCAAGCTGAAACACACCACAACACAACATACACAAACTCACCCTAATCTGCATCTTCCTTCGAATCTGCCTCCACACCCCACAAACATTCAAGCAAGTCTCACCATCATCCTCACCTTGTCACACTGAACCTAAACCAACAAAGAAACAAGCCAGAAGCACACTAGAACATAGCATACCACAAAACCTGCAAAAACTCTTCCCTCTTCGAATCTCATTATCCAGCCATCAAACACCCCTTTTCTCTTCACCAACAAGTCAAACACATTGAAAAGAACCAGAATCCACCATGAATGCAGCCTGAAACACTACCAATCACAACTGCCAAACCTGCCATATCAGAACTCAAGCTTCCAAAATAGCCACTAGCAAGAGGTTGTGAACATTCCATTGGCTTCAGGGGGTCCAGAGAAGGCATTTTGCACCAAAGCAAGGTCAGGAGAGCTCAAATTCACAGTTCATCACTCCAGGTAGCTTCAGGTTTTCAACTTTTCAGAGCTTGATTTTCTTGTTAAAAATTGATTGTGCATGCTTTGCTGGTCATGGGGATGGTTTTAGATTTAAGAATGAGTGAGAAATGAGGATTTACCAGGGCTCTGAAATTTTGCCCGTGAAACTTCATGGCTTCGATTCCTTTAGTTTAAGCATGAGAAATTTATTTTGAGAGTTGATTCGAGTAAGGTTTGAGTAGAAGAACATTTCCCTGGCATTAATTTGAAGAATAGTGGCCTGAATCATGTTTTAGGGTTTTGGGGTCGCCGGGGAAGATGACCGGAGCTTCTCTCCGGTCACCTGAATGTGGTTAGCCCTAATCTCAGGTCATTAAGTGCGTTTGAATATTGAGCGTTGGATTGGTTGACCCAGTGGACTTCCCGCGCGCATGAAGGGCTCAGATCCTTTTGCTTTGCCCTAATCCACTTTAATTAATTAAATAAATCATAATTAGGTTAATTAAATCAGAACCAACCATGGCCCTTGGATTCGCGCGCCAGTCAACTATCCCAAACCCAGTTCAAATCTCCACCATTGGATCTGCTTACTTTCTTTTATTTCATTTTTTATTTCATTTCTTTTCATTTTATTTACACAATTTATTTAAAATAGTAAAAATTGTTTAAAAATTATGAAACTTTTTCTCAAGAGTTTTATTAATTTCTAAAACACAAAAATATTTTTATTTTCATTTTTAGCATTAAAAAAGTATTTTTAAATATTTAAAAGTTTATTTTTAATTGATTAATGGAAATTAATTAATTAAAAATACTTTTAGGTATTTAAAAATCACCAAAAAATCCATGAAATGTTCTAAGACATTTAGAAACATTGTCCAACCTTCAAACCAAATTTATTTTTTGATCTTGATGCATTTTAAGAATTTCTCATTGAATTAAAATCATTTTTGTGCATTATTTTGATCCAAAGTTCCAAAAATCATTTCTGCCTATCCATGAAGAGTTGGACATTGATTCTTTTTGCATTGCATTGTGTTTAGCATGAGGTTTGTGAGATTAAATGGCCATGATTTGATCTTTCATTTTCATTTTGTTTGACATTTCTTTTGTTTAGGAACCCTAAAACCCTAAAAAACTTGTGAAAATCATAACTTGAGATTGGTTAAGAGTTGAGACCTCTCCTTTGGGCATTGGTTTAGTATGGGATTAGGGATCCTTTGTGTTGCATTTTCAATTTTTTATAATGTTGTTTGCTTCTGATTTTGGTTTTTGCTTGTTACATTGATCATAAACCCTAATTTGGGCTTCCATATGCATCCATCTTGCATTCTCTTGCATAACATGACTTGCCATGACATTTCAAGTATCCATGTGATTCATTTGACATCATAAGGCATATTGAAAGCATGTTTGATCATTGCATCATGTATTTGCCATGTTGTATGCCATGTGCACTTCATAACTTTTCATGTATGTTCATGGTTCCTAGTTTGCTTCATTTGTATTCATGAACTTGTATGACCATTTCCATGTGCTGCCTCATGTTTGTAGCATCTCATAGCATCATTAGCATCATGTATATGCTTCTGGTTTTGTTTCTCATCATGTCATCTCATCCCATTTTGCATTGCACTGCATTCCTTTTCTAACCTTTCAGGTGGTAAGTGATTTTGGGAAGTGAATTTGCCTTCACTTCTCATAACTTTTCTTTTCATCTCTCTTGCATCCATTGCTGCATTTTTCTTTGTGTTTGAGATTGATCTTGCTCATTCTTCTTCTTCCCACTTTCTTTCTTCAAGTGACTTGACTTCCTGAATGAAGCAAGTTGCTTTGCTTCTCTTGATCCTTTCATTTGCCTCCTGGTGGTTCCCTTGAAGATCTTCTTTTGCAAACCTCACAAACCTTAGGAACAACCATGTATGACAATGATTAGGGTTTTGATTAGTCTCCCCTCTTAGTTTTACCTTTGTGTCTCTTTTGAGTCTTCTCTTCTCACCTCATAATCAGGGACTAAACCCTAAAGGCTTTAAGGCTTTGTGATTAAGCTTATGCCTGCATCCTTCTCTTAGGATGGAGTGTATAACTTTAATCCTAAGTGTTAAAACCTTAATGTGTTTAAATCCTCTAATTAATTCACATAATAATCATCAAGACTTCACACTTGTAACTTGGGCCTTGCATTAGGGTTCTAATTCTTCCTTAACTGGTTAAGAAGGACTAACCCTAGTGTTAATGGACAAGTCCCTCTCAAGTTGTCTTACAAACCCTAAAAAACATTTCTTCATCATATCATTAAATAAAATCCACTTAATCAAAGGCTTGTTTTGTCATGAGTTTAATCCCTAATCATGGATTAAGTTGAGGAGCTTTCCTCAGCTTAAACATTCTCATCTATTATCCTTCTATTAGGATGGTGTAATGAGTCTGTTTAATCCTTGATTATGGCTTAACCTCATTACTTAACACTAAACAAAAAAACCAAAAAAACATTTAAATAATCACAAGTAGGTTAATGATCTTAATCCTACCCCAAAGGTGATTAAGTGTGAGAATCTGACTTCACACTTAAGGTATTCTCATTACCCCTAATCAGAGGGAAGATGTGATGAGTTTACTAAATCCACTGGTTTAGGCTTAAGCTCATTAACTTACGACAAACTTCAAAAAGCAATAAAAGACTGAAAACTCAAAAACAAACAATAATCGTCTCCTTCGGGATTCTTTTCTCATCATCTTCACTCACAAACGAGAACTTGCTTCTTCCGTCTAATGCAAGACAGTTAGCACCTGAGCCAGACAGGTCATACACTTGAGCATTGACAAGCAAGCAGTTCACAAGTCAATTTTATCTTTCAGTCTCTTTGGGTCGAACTACGGTGTTCTGACTTCCTCATTGCACGAGAGGATACGTAGGCATAACTTAACGGTTATCGAACAAAAGTCTCTGTATATTCCCCCTCCTTCTAGCTTCATCCTTTAGCCTCATGATCATGAGCATACTCTTTCCTTACACAGACACTGTATATATCATACTCTGCACTTCACACTTCTTTTACACTGACACCTGTACATTCTTTTCCAGCTCTTTACACACAAATTGCACTGACACTACCCCTTTAAAACACAAATCTTTTAAGCGCGGATCCTGTCGAGTACGGAGGACAATCTGGGTGCTAATACCTTCCCAGGTTGTAACCAACCCCCTTTCTCAGTCTCTCTGGTTCGCAACCGTCTTATCCGTATCTTTCTAGGTCTATGCAGCATTGCCTTTCCTCCGGGATAAAAATGCCTAGCTGGCGACTCTATTCATCTCCAGTGAGTTCACGGCTGTGTGTTCTCATTGTCCCTTTCGCCGACCGTTCGCGTCTGTACCTTTATCTGGGCCCATTCCCATTTATCGGGAGCGACACCCGTATAGAGTAAGATTGGGATGAAGGCACCAATATTTCGCATCAACCAAGTGGGTTAGATTCCCATATGACCAACCAAGTGGGTTTGATTCCCACAGTGCAACCAAGTTGGTTAGATTCCCATTTGGTCAACCAATGGGTTAGAGTCCCATAATGTAACCGAATGGGTTAAAGTCCAATAGATGACGTGGATGATCCACAAGAAATTCGAAGTATGATACAAGAATACATGACCTGTGCCAAAAGTCTTAGACATAGGAGAGGACGAGAAAAGAGGATCTGTTGGTATGGTTTTCCGTATTAGTGATTATTTGAGTTGATGAACTCAAGAGACATGTGTCCATATATTGGGAGTCCTGTGAACTCAAGTCTTATCTCTTTCCCCTTTGACTTAAGTTAGAACTTGATTAGAACCTTGTAGAGCCGAGTGAATCCATGAGATTTAGGAACTCACTGAGATTATTATCTCACCCCATTATTGTTGTTGTTTTTCAAGTATTATTTGCAAGTTTGATTTTCAAGTGGAGCTAGACTTGGTGCTTCAAGAGAAGCTTAGATTATGTCTTTCTACTATGTATTATATATTTTGTATATTTTACAATGAAGGATATTGTACCTTGATCTTAGATTTTATTTTATTTGGCATTTTCCATATCTTGTACCATAGGTTGTTTTATTGTTTTAGAAATGGTCAAGTATGCATATAATGCCAATAGACACTTATAATGGTGTCAGTACCGAATATCAACACTTGTATGATATTATTCTAAATATATAGTATATGAGGCGTTACAATTATGGAGTTGGTTATACGATGGAAATGTATTAACACCCTTCACATCTGCTGTACTCAACGGGAACCTCCTATAGTTTTAGAGTTAATGGTTTGTTAAGGGAATGTTTGCAATTGTTTATTATATTTATTAACAGATTTACAAAAAGAGAAAAAATAATTTTTTTATTAGTGTGTGCTCCAGATTTCAAAACTCCGTCCCGTGCCTACGTATTCTCAGGTGTAATGAGAAAATCAGAGCATCGTAGTTTGTTGAAAAAGAAGTGTTTGTTGGTTGATTTTATAGAATACAATTTAAGTCATGTTCTAACATTTAAACATTGGCTTGTATCCTCATACGATGGAGGTGGAAGCACTAGTTTGTATTTCACGTCGAAATAAATTAACTATTCTTTTTATGAAAAAGTTTGAAGTAAGTGCACAAGGGCACAAAAGACATTTGATGTGTTATGCTGATTTTAAATGTTTTGATTTTGAATAATTGATCATACAACGTGCGCCAACCAATCGATTACTCGGGTACTTTGTAGATTTTCTTCCACTCATCCTATTTATTTGTAAAAAAGATTGAATTCATTTGATTTAGTGAAAAAGTTGATTTTGTACAACGCTATATTTACAAAATAAAAGTTTTTTTTTTTGGAATTATTGAATTTAATTGAAAAAGGAAATTCTACTTTTGTATTTTTTTGGCTAAATACCCAAATTGGTCCCTTAACTCCATCACTGGGTCCAATATGGTCCCTTATCTCTAAAAAGTGACAAAAAGATCCTTTAATTTGTTAAATTGTACCACGTTTGTCCTTCCGTCAGCAACCGTTAGTCAAAGTCAACTTAGCATACACATGTGGAGCTTAGATTGGGTGACTCAGGTGCCATGATTGGGTGACTCAGCTGCCATGTAGGATGTGTTTGCATAAGGACTCTCATTACCAAGGACTCTCATTACGAATGTTGGTGAAAATTAGTAAGGAGGAACCCTAGCTGCGCAGCCATTGAAGCATGAAGCATTGAAGCATAATCCATTTCTGAAGCATAATCCATTCGTGAAGCATAATCCACCAGGTATTCTATTTTACTATGTTATTCGATTTCAGTTACTGTAAAATTTAGGGTTTTTCGTAATAGTTATTCGATTTCAATTTGATATGTTTTAGGGTTTTTCGTAATAGTTACTGATTTAGGGTTAATTGACTATTTAGGGTTATTTGACTTCGATTAGGGATTTTTGTCAGTTGAGATGAGTGAGTACCTGAGTCTTACTATTCACCACAGTGGTGCATTTGTGGATGACGAGCTGAGTGTATACGAAGGGGGAGAGATTGCAGAATTGAAAATAGATGTTGATAGATGGAGCTATTTTGAACTTCTAGGTTGTTTTAAGGATCTAGGTTACACCTGTATTGGGAAAATTTACTATAAGGATCCACAATTTGGGATGAGCACCTTGGTTGATGACAAAGGAGCCCTAGAGATTGCTGATTTGTTTAGGGTTCACCTTAGGGTTGACATATACATCACACACATTTTGTCACAACCTGCTTTTTATGATGGTCCAATTGATGAAGTGGAAGCAGATGTGATGGAAGAGGATGACACTGAAAAAGTGCTTGCTGCAATGATTGAGGAAGTTAATGCTGAGGTGAATAATACTGATCCTTTGAATGATACAACTCCAAGGATGGAAGGGGATAACATTGATCCTGTGAATAATTCTGATACTGGTCCTGTGAATAATGCTGAGGTGAATAGTTCTGATCTTGTGAATCCGAGGATGGAAGAGGAAGTTTTGAATCAGAATGAAGGGGATAATACTGATGTCAGTGATGATGATAGTGATGATGAAAACTTCAATTATGACAGTGCAATGGAAGTTGGTTTTGATGATGAATCAGATGAGTTTGATGATGAGGAGGGTGATGTGATGGAATCTGTAAATGATCAAGAGGGGAAGATGAATAAGGGTAAAGAAAAGTGTGAAGATAAAGTTAGTGATAATGAAAGTGATGATTTACAAAGTGGGTGTGAAAGTGATGATACTAGTGATGTTGTTAGGAAAAAGTACCCTATTTTTAGATTACAGAAAGACATGTCCAAATTCAAATGGGAGATTGGGATGTATTTCACAACCAAGGCTGATTTTAAAGAAGCTATAGCATCATATGTTGTGCAATCTGGCAGAGGTCTTAGGTACATTAAGAATGACAAGGTAAGGGTGAGGGTTAGATGCAAGGAAGGATGTGATTGGGAAGCCTACTGTGCAAAGTTACCTAATGAGGATTCTTGGCAACTAAGGAAGATCATAGACAACCATAGTTGTAGTAGAGAGTACAATGTAAAGCTGATGAGTACAAAATGGTTAAGTAAGAGGCTACAGAATTCACTGAAATCCAATCCAAGATTGAAGCTTAGGGACATAAAGGAAAAGGCACAAAAAAATGGAATGTAGGTGTTAGCAAGCAAAAGGCCATAAGAGCAAGATTTGCTGCTAGAGACATGGTAGATGGTTCTTTTCTTGGGGACTATACAAGGATCTATGACTATTGTCATGAACTTTTGAGATCTAACCCAGGTTCTATTGTGAAAGTCAATGTGCATCCTGTATTAGAGGGTTCTGCAGATCAGAGACCATATTTTAAGAGGTTGTACATTTGCTTGGCTGCTTGTAAGGAGAGTTTTAAATTATGTAGACATTTCATTGGGCTAGATGGCTGTTTTTTGAAAGGGTTGTGTGGAGGGCAAATCTTGGCAGCAATTGGTAGAGATCCAAATGACCAAATGCTACCAATAGCATTTGCTGTGGTTGAAAGTGAAAATAAAGATAGCTGGACTTGGTTCTTGGAGCTTCTTATTGATGATCTAGGTGGGAGAGAAAGGTGTCTCACATACACCTATATATCTAATCAACAAAAGGTAAATATGGTACTTATGTAATTATGTAGTTATGTTCACTTATAGGTCCTTATGTTATTTGTACTAACTTATGTAATTTTTGTTGCACTAAGGGTTTATTACCTGCCATGGATGAGTTGCTACCTGGAGTTGAGCAAAGATTTTGTGTCAGACATCTTTATAATAATTTTAGAAAAAAATATCCAGGCAAGAAACTCAAGGAAATTATCTGGAAAGCTGCAAAGTCCACATATTACCAAGCTTGGGAAAGAGAGATGAAAGTGATGAAGGATATCAATGTGGAAGCATACAAGCACATGATCAGCACTCCACCAAGATATTGGAGCAGATCATATTTCAAGACTCATAACAAATGTGATGCAGTCCTCAACAATATGTCTGAGGCATTCAATAATGTTATTCTGTTTTGTGCTTATATTAGATTGGCAGGTATATCAATTCTGTTTTGTTGCTTATTAGTGATTGGTATATGAATTGATTTCTGTTTTGTTGCTTATAGTAGATTGGCAGGTATATCAATTCTGATTGGTATATGAATTGAACATATTTTTGATGGTGAGGCATGGCTTTTGAACATATTTCTGTTTTGTGCTTATAGGATGGCATCTGAACATATTTTTGAGGTGAGGCATCTAGAAAACCAAGCAGATAAATTCAGTATAGACCTTAAGGAGCAAAGTTGTTCATGTAGAAGATGGGAGCTGACAGGGCTACCTTGTGTGCTTGCCTTATCAGCTATGAAGAGTATAAACTACAACATTGATGACTACATTCCAAAATATTATAGAAAGGAGAGATACATGGAGGTCTATAACTTTGTGATTTTTCCAGTTAATGGTTCTAATTTGTGGGCCAGAACTGAATATCCAGATGTGCAGCCTCCTAAGTATAGGAAGATGCCTGGAAGGCCAAAGAAAAGAAGAAATTTAGAGCAAGGTGAGATTGATGCTTCTGACAAGAAGATGAGAAGGACAGGGTTTAATGTTAGGTGTAGCAGGTGCAAAAAAGCAGGTCATAATAAACTGACCTGCAAGGACCACACCAGTCAGCAGGTATCACAAGGCCAGCCATCTGAAGCATCTGTTCAGCAACCATTACAGCAACCATCACATCAACCATCTAGTACTCAGCAGCCATCACAGCAACCATCACAGACTCAGCAGCCATCACAGCAACCAACACAGACTCAGCAGCCATCACAACAACCATCACAGTCTCAGCAGCCATCACAGTCTAAGCCATCACAGTCTCAGCCATCACAGTCTCAGCCATCATAGTCTCAGGACCAATCACAGTTTCAGCAGCCATCTGAAGTTCAACCTCATCATAATTCAAGGAAAACCAAGTAAGATCAAGGAAGGCCAAACAAGCTGTCTTACAAAAGGCCAGCTAAGCCTTTCATGCCCCCAGGCCCAACCACCAGGATGAGTGCAGCCAAGACTGCTGTAGGCCCAACAACAAGGAGAAGTACACCAACAAAGAGATCAACCAAGACTTGGAAACCTTAGGACATATGTCAATGTTAAGAATTCTGTCAATGTTAAGATCTATGTGTTTTGTCAATGTTAAGACAATTCTGTCAATGTTAAGTTTAGTTAAGACAATTGTGTCAATGTTTTGTCAATGTTAAGACAATTGTGTCAATGTTAAAATTTTGTTTTGTCAATGTTTTGTCAATGTAAGACATATGGTTTTGTCAATGTTAGAATTCTGTTTTGTCAATGATGGAGACATATGGTTTTGTCAATTCTGTTTTGTCAACTATTGTTCTGTAGCAATTATTTCAATAATTTCAATTAGTTCTATCAATGTAACATTTCTGTAGCAATTAACATTTCTGTTTTGTCAAATGCTAACATTATGGTACTTTCAACATAACAATAGTAACTACCATTGATCACAAATAATCCATTACATTTGACAACAACAACAACAATTTGACAACAAATTGCCTTAATTCAACAACAACAATTTCCTAAATCATTCTAAAAACAGTGAGACCAAATTGATTCAACAACATCCTAAAGGATTCTAAAAACAACTACAACAAGGCCTATGAACAAAATCAATTTCCAGAATTTTATCAACTTCATGAGCTTCTTCATGTCATTTTCCATTTTGCTTATTTGTTTCCCATATTCTTCAATAGTCACTTGAGCCTTTGCCACTGACTTTGAGAGCTTCTCAATTCTATCCATCAAATATTGCTCCTTCTCATCTCTAACCACTTCAAAATACCATCCAAAGTACCCACAACCGGCATTGCTTGATCCCTGCAAAATAGCATCTTCAACATCAACCATTTTAAAACACAAATACAGCTATAGATTTTAAACACATACATATGACATACCTTAAAATTAGGACATCCCCAAAAATGTTTCCCATAGTTCTTGAATGTTGTGGCCATACGAAGAACAACTAAATCCCCACAGTGACATATAGGTTTCCAAGTTGTGCTTGTGTTAACATTCGATTCTTCCTTCGAAGAACACCAACCATAACCGTGTTTTGCTTTCGAAGAACACCCACTAGATTTCATCTTCGTGACTCTATGATTTTCTTTGTTCTTGAATCAATTTGGGAATGGATGAAGAGAAATTTTCGCATAAACCCTAGAAAAGGAGGAAGATGAAGATTCTCAGTTTAAAGGAAGAAGATGAAGCCATGTCAGCTGCCACCTATACAATAGTTAACGTCTGTTTGGGGGTGGTGGACGGAAAGGATCTATTTGGTACAATTTAACAAATTAAAGGATCTTTTTGTCACTTTTTAGAGATAAGGGACCATATTGGACCCAGTGATTGAGTTAAAGGACTATTTTGGGTATTTTGCCTATTTTTTTTTTATCTTTAACCATTTTTATAATTTAAATAGACTAATTAAAATAATTTAACTAAATTGAAAATAAATTAAATAAAGCCTAAAATAAAAGGAAAAATTGAAAAAAAATTAAACTACTATAATTAAATAACTAAATTAAAAATTAGCTTAAAAACTAATACAATTAAATTAACTAAATAAATCAAACAAATTAAATTAAAAACTAAAGGGGAGTATTTTATGTTAAGTGGGAGAAAAAGGATGTGCGAAAAATATCTAAGGGCCTAGATCGTTATTAGCCCATTAACAAAATCAGGATAAAAAAGAAATAAAATAAGAAAAAGAAATAGATAAAAACGTGGTCTTTCGATATGATTACCAAGGCCAGTCTGTGATTGAATTTGGGGCATTGGATCATTTGATCATCAGGGGGACAACTGATCAAAAGGTATGATCTGATGGAACGGGAAAACAAGGGTGCGCGTATGTGTGGGTAATCAGTCAAAGTAGGATAATCTATTGCTTGCCAATGAATCCATGTGTGACTCATTAGAGGGGGAATGGAGATGTATATAAGCGCACCTCCTTTAAAAAAAATTCATTTCTAACACATCTTTTTATCTCTACTATTCCCCGTCTCTCTATTCTATCTATCTCGCTTTCTCCTCTCTCTACCTCTGATCCTTCTTCGTCTACCACCCTTAGCCCTTTGTTTCATTCCAGAATATCGGTGGATAAAATAGTTGGCCAGAGGAAGGATGACCAAATTCCAAGAGCCTCAACATGGTATTTTTGAGAAAGAGGAGGAAAATATCTTCTAAACCAGTCAAGACCATGACTTCGGATGACAAATGGATCCATTGATGGTTCAAAAATAGCACGCCATGTGAACTGACGACATACTTCTTGAAAGAATTTGAGGTTAATAGACTTGCATCTTCTAGTGTCATAAGAGCAAACCTCTTGGCTTCAGCTTTCCTTCCTTCAACTTGTGAAACTAAGGGTAGAGGGATGTTGAATTTCAGGAAGGATTCAAATGTTCTACTAAGTTGTAGTTGAAGAAGCCATATATTGTCATTGACGTGGAACTTTTATGCAGGGTCTTCAATAGACTTAGAGTTAGAAGCAGCAAGCCCAAGATCTTCGTAGAGGGAGCCTATGATTAACTTGCTGAGATTTACCTTTCACCTTACATGAAGTTGAGTGGCCATAGTTATGAATTTTTTGGTTACATGCAAAGAGTTGGAACTAAACACAAAGCAAGATATCCAGTAAGTTAAGAAGGAAATATGCTCCTGGTTGGAGAACTCTTCAGAGTCAGTCTTATGAAAATATTTGATAAAATGTATATAAGTTGTACGGTCAAATTCAAATTCCTTGTCTAAACAATTTATTTCTTAATTTCTAAAATGGTTTCGGTTGTCAAGTGTGTATGTGTCTGAGGAGTGGCAAGTCTTTGTTGGAACAAGCTTGGTTCTACATCTAAAATCCTTAAGTGTTATTAATAACAAAGTATAAAGAACAATTTTGTACACTAATAGTTTCATTAAGTATGCATAATCTTAAAGATAAGGAAAGAAGATTTTGGACTATGGACTAAGTAAATTCTTGACAAAGCACACCCTGAGTTGAGCAAAATCTAGATAAAGCAGACTCTAGATAAAGCAAACTCTAGTCAAAGAAAACTCTAGACTATGGACAAAAGGATTTGGACTCTGGACTTCAACAAATTCTAAAACATTGTTCAAGTGATAGTTAACCCTCTGGATAACCAAGTCAACGCTTCTAGAATAAACAATCCAGATTTACTCTGATAACCCAAGTCTCATTTTCACTAGACTTGAAGTTGAATATTCAAGACTCTAAACTCTAATAAAGCTTCAAATCATCTCACATATGAAGCTAATGATTTAGAGAATATTTGAAAGAATACTCGTGGAGATAGTACATTTAATCGACAAACTCAAATGTTTCTTTAAAAAGACAAATATGTTGGAGTTCTTAAGGAATGTACTACCAACGAATCTCCACAAATCAAGACTAAAACTATTACCATTATTACAGTTGTGAAATTGAATAAGTTTCTAATTACATTCTCCAACAATACTATTAATCATCTATTTAAAGAGGACAATGAATTTTGAAGAAATATGAAGAATAAGAATAATAATGAAGTGAGTAAAAGAAGAACAACAAATGATATAAACAACAATTACAACACTCACTACACTTAGAGATTTTACCTATTTATTTTTATTAAGTGTCAAATATGAAATTCATCTTGTGTATTTGATTATTTAGAAGCATTCTTGTAAACACACACTCTTTGTATTTTAATTTTGGTTAAATTCCTTGAGGGACTAAGTTTAGTTTGTAGCCTCGAGAAGTCATTAACAATTAGTCTTTGAGTTTGTAATTTGTTTAATTAGTGGATTAAGTCCTTGTAAGAAGGAAAAATAACTCGTATGAGTGGATTGGATTAGATTAGTTAACAATGAACCAATATAAAATCATGTGTATTTCTATCATTATTGTTCTTGTCACTGGTGTGGGAAAACAATTCATATATGAAACCCAATTCAAACCCCCTTTCTTGTGTTTCTTGAACCTTGAATTGATATCAGAGCTTCGGTTATGGTATGGACTTTTTGTGTCAAACACTTAATCATGTAAGATAAAGATCCGTTTTAGAAACACAATATGATATCTACCAGAAACGATGAAAAATATCATTATTTTGCTGAACCTCCAATATTTGATGGAGAAAAATTTGACTACTGGAAAGATGAAATCCAAAGTTTCTTCCTTGGATATGATACATATCTATGAGATATGGTAATGGATGGTTACACTCGTCTTATGGATTCAAATGGTTTAAAGCTTAAAAGAAACAAGATGGATGAACAACAAAAGAAGGAAAATAAGAACCATCACAGATCCAAAACAATCTTGTTGAATGTTATTTCTTATACTGTGTATGATGAGATTACAAATAGAGACTCAACTAAGTCTATATTTGATTTTTTTGAGGATGATTCAAGAAGGAAATGAGCAGGTGAAGAAAACTAAGGCTCTGGCTTTTATCTAGAAATATAAAACTTTCCAAATGGAAGAAGATAAAACTATTAAGGATATGTTCTCAAGGTTTAAAACTCTAGTTGGTGGATTGAAATTTTTGAATAAGGGTTACACCACTACAGATCATGTTAAGAAAATAATCAGAAGCCTGCCAAAGAAATGGAGGCCGATTGTGACAACAATCAAAGTGTCAAAATATTTGAATAACACAACTCTGGAAGAGCTTTTAAGCTTTCTAAGGAGTCATGAGATTGATCTAGGAGAGGATGAGCCCTGGAGGAAATGGAAGTTTGTGGCTCAGAAGTCTAAAGGTAAGTGTGGAAACGATAAAGCTCTTCAAGGTGAATATGAAGAGTCTGAAGAATGTTTTGATGAATAAGATAAGTTGTATCTACTATCCTAAAGGGTTAACAAACTCTGGAAGCAAATACAAAAGAAGTCCAGAGGCTATAGAAGAATAAGTAGACGCTCCGAGTCAACCTCTGGGTAAAAGAGGTATGGAGCTGACAAAGAGGTATGGAAATGAAAAGTTGTCATATATCAAACCCAATTAAAACCCCTATTTATTGTGTGTTTGCACTAATTGATTATGTATTGCAGACTGAATTACCAAAGGGTTGGAAAATTCCCAAATTCACTAAGTTTGCAGGGGATACTAACGAGTCCACTATTGAGCATGTGATGCGATATCAATCAGAGGTGGGAGATATAACTAATATTAATAAACTGAAGATGAAATTATTTCTAAATTTATTTACAAAAAATGCTTTCACATGGTTTACCACCTTACCCCCACGTCCCATATGTAGTTGGAATCAATTAGAAATGGTATTGCATGAACAATTTTACATGGGACAATCCAAGATTAGAAGCAAAAAGTTGGCTAGTATGAGGCACAAGGTGGCCGAATCAATAGACGACTAGCTCAACAAGTTCAAGATATTGAAACCAATGTGCTTCGCTCAAGTGCCTGAGCATAAATTAGTCGAACTGAATGCAAAAGGTCAAGATTATTCCATTAGTAAAAAATTAGACACTCAATATTTAAGAGACATGACCCAATTAGCAGACAAGGTTCGACAAGTCGAATGCTTGAAGGCTGAAAATCTAGATTAAGAAAATATCATAAAGAAAAAAAATAGCCTACATCGAAATAGACAAAATTGACCAAATATCTGATACTGATTGTTTTGAAGAAAGTGAGGTTAATCTGGAAGAGTTGAAGCCAGTGCCGCCTTACATTTTTAAGTTGTTGAAACCATCAAATAAGAAAAATCTCATCGAGCCAAGAAAAAATGAGAGATTTCTCATAAAACATACTCATTTGATGTAACTAAGTGTGACGAAATTTTTGAATTATTAGTTTCTGACGGCCATATCATAGTCCCTGGTGGGCTCAAAACTCCGTTATTTGAAGAAATAAAGAAAAAAGCAAAGCAAACAACCACTTCCCTAAAATCCAGATTACTCGAGTTTCGCTCTCTCCATCTTCTTCAGATGTATTGAGAGGACCATCAACTCACTCTACAGAACCCTCTCCAAGTCCAGAATTATCACTCGACACAATAATGTTAGGATTAGGACCATGAACTTCTAAAGGTTCATCGTGTGGGACATTAGGATTCTCATAAATCACTGATATCAGAGAATTCCCCCTTTCCTCATCATCTTTAATTATATTTTTAGGAACATCTTCTAAGTTGACCATGAGGAATGCTAGAAAGTTTTTTTTAAACGAAAAAAAAAATTATTAAGAAAATGCATAAGATATGCTAGAGGAAAACATAAGTAGCAGAGTTGAAGCATAACAAACATCAAATAACATTGAGCAACACCAAAACTACCATACCAATCTCAAAACGCCCAAAGCATAAGACTGCCACAAGAGCAAAACATATCCTCAAAACAAACACACCACTTCACATCTACACTATAGATAAAAGCAATGATTCACCCTAAATTGAATTCACATAACACTAAAACAATTGGAACAACTAAACACAAATTAAAGAGGATCCCAATCACCCGGACCAGACAACTGCAAAACACCACCAGCTACAAAACAGAAGCGCTTCGCTCCCTTCAATTGCAAGGAAAAACTCCAAGATAAGAAAAAAATAATGATGAGCTCCAAAACCTAACAAATAACATAACTAGATACACCATGCATGCTCAAAAAACACTAACTGTCACAACTAAATGCAACTCGGCCAGACCGCCGACACGAACAAAACTGATGAATGGTACCAATAATTGATCCACTCGATTCACCTTTGTATACCTAAGTAACCCAATGGGTTTGAACAGCACATGCCTATATCGTTCTCAATTATTTTTTCTTTTATGTTGAGTCAACTTCATGCCATGATCTTCGCCTCTTCTGCACATTTTTCTATACAAAAATCTTTATTTCAGAATATATTGTCATTTCTATTTTTCTATATGCTCCAACACCGGCACACCAAATTACCAACATCAGTTTGGTTCTGGAATTCCCACTTCCCAACTGATTTTCGAACCGTTCTAAATGTTGCTAGTCGGCATTATGCAACATACTCTTCACTCCAATCCACTTGCAGATTTCGCTCCAGACACCTAAAAAGATTAGACACTAAAAAAAATGTGAGACCGTTGTTGCACCCCAAAATTTGCCCTCACAATACAAGACTTTGTGTGCTAAGAAGGTTCACAAGGTTCACAAGCTTCACAATGCTTTCAATACCTTTCATGAGGTTCATGAAGTCTACAAGCTACTTTATGAAGTTCACAAGGTTCACAATACAAGACTTTGTGTGCTAAGAAGGTTCACAAGGTTCACAAGTTCCACAATGTTTACATAACCTTTCATGAGGTTCATAAAGTCTACAAGTCACTTTATGAAAGTTCACAAGGTTCACAAGATTCACAATACTTTCAAGACCTTCCATGAAGCTCATGAAGTCTACAAGTCACTTTATGAGGTTCACAAGGTTCACAAGCTTCACAATACCTCCCATGAGGTTCACAATACATTTTATGATGGTTCACAAGGTTCACAAAGTTCACAATTGGTCAGAAGAGTTGACAATTCCCTCAGACAATGCACCTCCTAAGCAGTGCATCCAAAACTAGGGTTTTGACTTTAATCAGGATAAATGAACTTCCAAGACTCCAAGTGAGCTTCATAACATCTTATATGTGTGTAAGAACCCCCATGACAAGTTTCAAGACTTTTCTCAAAAGTTTGCTCAGTCAGATGATCAGATAAGTCAAAATTAGTCAAAGCAGTTAAAAAGTCAAACTGAGGTCAACTGTGGTCAAACCAAAGTCAAACTTCATGATTTTTTGCCAACATCAAGTATATGAAGTAAAATTCATCATTTTATCAAGGGTTGATCATGATTCATCAAGGAGATTCCAGATCATCAAGAATCAGGAGTTTCTAAATTAGGGTTTCCTTAGTAAAAGTCAACTGAACTTTGACCAGCCATAACTTTCACATGCTTCATCACCAAGTCTCCACTCAAAGCTCATTTTGAATTAAATTGAATTCTCTACAACTTTGTGTCTCACAAGCCAAGCCCAAAAATGCTTCATTTGGAAGGTATGAGCTAAGACATTATAGGTCATTTCAAAAGTCAACAAAAAGTCAACAACTTCAAAAGGGCATAACTTGAGATTGGTAAATGATATGGACATGAAACCAATAGGGTTGTTTATAGGACTCTTCAAGCTTTACAAAATGTCCAAGAACACCCTCATACCATTAAAATTGAGGGAGATGTGCCCTTGCAAAGTTGGGAAATTTTGTGATGGTTTATGATGAAAATGGAGGTCTAGAACCAATTCTTTCCAAATGGGCTGGCCAAATTGTGATCCAATCCATACATTATCATCATGCACGACCCAAATGATTAAAAATCAGAGTTTTTATTATTTTATTTTTATTTATTTTGATTTAATTCATAAAAAATCATTTTAAATAAATATAAAATATGAAAATGCAATATTTAATGGAGATTTGGTTTCTAGAACATCTTCAATGCTGATTGGAATTGAAAAGGAATGAGATCATGAGATTTGTCCAAAGATAGAAAGCCTTTATGCAAGAATATTGAACTTTTAAGACATGATCAATATGAATCTTTTTGAATCAAAATTTCCACATGATCAATCAATATTTTGACCTAGATTCAATCTCCTATAAGTACTAAACATAATGCAATCCTCAAGACACGAATTCTCTGCCTCTAAGTGTAAGTTTCATTGTTCAAAAAATTCATCCAAAAGTCACATTCGGATTCCTTCATACAAGGTGTTTTAAGGTAAAATAAGGACATAGACATGTTCCTTGGGCATCCATGAAGCGAAACCATCACTCATATGCATCCCATACACGCCATATTGTTCAACCCGAGCCATAGTTGTTCTTGATTTTGATTTTTTCGATTGCATTATTTCATTGTATATTAATGAATTTTGTTAACATAATCTTGTTTATGATGGTATATAGAACGTTTCTGGGCAAGAAAATCAAAAGAACCATGGCTAAACCGTGAAACGCCATTGTTAGGGTTTGGACTTAGGTTTGGGGGTTTCTGATTTAAGGAACATAAATAGATTCTAAAAACATAGAATGAATCGTATGAATGTCTGGATCATATTGCTGTGTTTAATTTTGTGAAATTGTACAGTTTTGTTGCCCATTGAGTTTCGTAGGTCTTGCTGGGATTTATTTTTCGCAGGAAATATCGTAGCTGGATTCGCAGCTAATTTCGTAGGTCCTGAGGTTGAAGAAGAAGTGGGCTTGGCGCGCATTCTGATATTTGAATGTTGTTTTAATATTTTATTATATCAATGTTAATTTAATTCACAAATGCAGCAGTGGTCTGGTGGTAAAGTGTATACGCGTATCATGGGAGGACCTCAGTTCGAGTCTTGGCTGCATCATTCTTTTTCTTATTTTGTTCATACAATTAGCAGTTATATTATATTATGTATTGTTGTTGATTTGCTACCAGAAGGGCTCTCCCAGCCGGGCGGATAGGCGTGCGTGTGAATGATCAAAGGTCCTGGGTTCAACACCACCCCAGGCCTTTTTGCTTCTTGATTTTTCTTGATATTTTCCAGGCAATGCACAAAAACAACTCCTCTTCCTTTCCTCTCACCTGCGCATGGAGTGGTCTGGTGGTGTGCCTTGCTGCTGGTAAACAAAGCCTCCTGGGTTCAAATCCCAGCCAGGTTTGTTTTGACATTTTTTTTTATTTTTTGCTTTGTTTAATTATATTTAATTGATTTAAGTTTTATTAATAAAATAACTTTATAAAATGTTATTCAATGTTTATAATATTCAAAAATTCATATTTTTCTTAATTCAAAAATTATTTTCTTTTACTATGTCATTAAATTATAATATATGTATATATTAAAATAATTTTATATTAAAAACTCTTAAATATTTTTCTAAACAAAACCCTAATCTTAAAAAACCCTAGTTTATTTTTCTAAATACTCATTAAAAAACCTAATTGTTATTTTCTAATTCTTAATTGTCATGTATATATTTATTTAATATAATCTTTTATATAATTAAGTTTTTTTTGTAAATATATTTATAACTTATGTGAATATTTTAAAATTAGTTTGTAATTTAAATTATATGTAAATAATTTTAAATTGAGCCTATAATATTTTAATTTTATAATTATAATATGTCTAAAAATAAATTAATAATTTGTACATAAATTAAAATGCTATAATAATTATTTAATTGTTCATATTAAAAATCTAACTATTGTTTATTATTTTAATTTTGTTCTTATAATATTTTGCTAATTATATTTATTATTATTACTAATCACATTATTACTAATCCATTTATTTTTTAATTATGCTTATTATTATTTTACTAACCTTTATTTAATTCTTTATTATTATTATTAACCCCTATTTTGCTTATTTATTTATTGCTTATTATTTATATTTTGCTTATATATTTATTTATTTGCTATTTATTTTTAATTTGCTTTTTATAATTATTTTGTAATCGCTCCTTGGTGTAAATTTTGTAAATATGTAATTTATTTTTTTGTGCTATGGTTAGTAATTTAGGGAGTGTAAACATGTATTCTCTTAAAATCAAATTTAGATCATTTTAATCAAAGATAAATATAAATTAAACACTCACACACGTAAGTCGATTTTTAATCGCCATCTCACATTTCTAAGGCTATCCCTCATTGTTGCCTAATCATAAGGTCAAGTGGGGTGTATAAAGCAAGTCCCTTAAAAGAAAAATCATCAAGTCCCTAATGGTTGCCTTTAAAGATCAAGTCCCTTTTCGAATAATGATGATAGTCCCTCCTAAATGCTTAATACACCCCACAGTTGCCTTCATAAACAGATGTCCCTCACATCCAAGGTAATGACTACCTATTCCTTAATAATAGGGATAGTCTTACCATTTAAAGGATAAAGAACAGAAAAGACTTAAACTTTAGGGTAGGTACCTCCTAGTTGCTTGCTCACTCCATTCAAAATTTTTCAAACACTTAACAAATTTCAAACAAATTTTCAAACACAAGTTTTTACGCATCCGTACATGGATCATTATTAACTCATATGAAAATTTTCTATTCACACACTTCACCTTTTCAAAAACAATTCAAAGTGAGCTAAGTAACTAAGAGCCCATGGATAACCATGGATGTAAAGGGTGCTAACACCTTCCCTTTACATAACCTACCCCCCGGACCCAAAAATATCTCTTAAGGTCTTTCCTGTTCTTTTATACCCTTTCCTTTTGGATAAAATAAAAGTCGGTGGCGACTCTTGCTATCCGCAACATAACTAAAGTCAGTTCTCCCACCGTGTTACAGAACTGGCGACTCTGCTGGGGATTTGTATTTAAGAGGGGTACCCTTAGGAATTAGATCACTTTAAATTGTTTGCCTTGTTTGCTTTATATTATCTTGTTGGGGTGCTCTTATGTGTGAAAGGCCCTAACCCGGATCTAGTGTACCTTAGGTAAATGGCAATAGACCAAGGAAACTGTACGACGTATATCGATACGGTTGATCTGGTGGCCATAGTTAGTGCGACTTCTTGGTTGGTGCTTATGTTCCTTAAGTCAAGTTGAGGATAATATGAGGCTGCCATATGTTGTCAATGCACTAACTAACTTTTAGAACCCTAGTTATCCCATCTTGGCCTTTAGAAAAGTAGTGAGATAACCGGCTTTGGTGCAGACTGAAGTTGGTTGATACTCGATACTACGCTCATTGAGATTCTAAACTTGGAGGGTTTTGGTTTGCAAGTAAGTTGCCTACTGAACAACCACCCTTGTGAAGGATCAATGATATTGAGATCCTTTAGAACCCGGTTACTTTTGTAGGACAGGATGAACCAACTAACTTCAGGGGAGGGTACTTACCTTAAACCTCATGCAAGCCTTTAAACCTAGGGCTATGGTGTGACTTGTTTGTGTGTGCCACATGTCTTTGATTGAGCATAACATCATAGCATCATCATGCATCATGAGCATAGCATTTTCACTAACCATTTCAAGGACCAAAGGATTTATCTTTGTTCTTTGTTGCAGGTCATGGCTTCTGCTCGTAGAAACACCATCAGGATCAACTTTGTGGGGATACCTCCCAAGCTTAAAGAGTTGGTTTCTCAAGTGTCTGATCATTCCCAGTTCATCAAGAGACATGGTCACCTATTGGACCTAGTCACTTCAGGGTTCAATGAAGACATGATGAGTGTCCTGTTTCAGTTCTTTGACCCTAAGCACCATTGTTTTACATTCCCTGATTACCAGTTGGTTCCAACCATGGAGGAGTTCTCCAAACTTCTGGGTATACCTGTTCTTGATCAAAAACCATTCACAGGCTTGGAGAAGGAGCTTAAACCAGAGGTTATTGCTGCAGCCCTACATCTGAAGAAGTCTGACATTGTTCTAGAAACAAGAAGTGGAGTCAAGGGTATTCTTGCCAAGGTGTTGATAGAAAAAGCTCAGTTGTTCTTGAAGGCCATGAGCTATGATGCTTTTGAGGAGATCTTAGCCTTGCTGATATATGGCTTAGTATTGTTCCCCAATCCAGATCAGTTCATAGATGTTCATGCCATCAACATATTCCTGAGTCACAATCCAGTGCCTACATTGCTTGGAGACATCCTTCATTCTCTTCACACCCGTACTACAAGGGCAAGAGGAACTTTGATGTGCTGCGTACCTTTGCTTTCTAGGTGGTTTATTTCTCACCTTCCTCGCTCAGTAATGAAGAATGAACAAGGGTTAAGGTGGTCTAAGAGGATCATGTCACTTTCTCATTCGAATATTCATTGGTGCTCTCGATCTATGGAGAATGTTACTATCATTGACCGTTGTGGGGAGTTCCCTAATGTGCCACTCCTTGGCATAAGAGGGGGCATTACCTACAATCCTTTTTTAGCTCTACGTCAGTTTGGTTATGCTCGGAGCGATGGCCCACATGACATGTTGATTCAGGGCATTGTGTTTGATTACGATAACGATCTTCAGGGTTACCGTCAGAGATTCATACGAGCATGGGGAAAAGTAAACAGGGTTGACAGCAAGACACTGGAGCCTAAGTACACTATCCCTATGGAAGCTTATCTCAGATGGGTACGGTCTCATGCTCAGACTCTCATGATGCCATATCCTGCCGTCCTACCAGTTATCATGGAACCTGTTGCTGAAGGAGACACAGCTTATACCATCATTCACCCAGACATGCCTACTGATATGGAAGACTTGCAGAGATCATGGATCCAACTGAAGGAGCAAAGGGATACTTTCGAGGCTCATTACAAAGCAAGCCAAGAAAGAATCCTGGAACTAACGAAGCAACTTCATGAGGAACGAAACCTCAACTCATACCTCAACACAAAGAGGAAACGTCCATGGGAGACTTAAAACCCCATTTTTTGTACTTATTTCATTTCATTTTTTGTAAGCCTAAAAGGCAAAACAAATTTATTACTAATAAAAGTTTACCTTCTTGTTTGTCTAAGCAAATTTAAAACCTGCGGTCCTTGAAAACATTGCATATGCATGCCATATCTATGCACTACAGGTTTATATTGTGCACAGGTTTCTCATCTTCTCGCTGTTTATTTCAGCAATGGCTCTTGAACAAATAGTTAGGGATCTCCAGGCACAAAATGCACAGTTCCAAGATCTGATCCTGAACCTGACCAAGGGGCAAGATGAATTGAAGACACTGCTGGCTAAGAAGAAGAGTCCTGAGGACAACAAGAATGATCAGCTGAAACAACTACAAGCTGAGATGACAGGAATGAGGACCCAGATGAATGACCAAGTGGTTCTTATTCAAAGTTTAGCTCAGGGGCAAGAAGAGTTAAGAGCCTTTGTCCGTAAACTTCAAAGTGATGGAGTCAGGGGTCTAAAACAAGCTGATTTGGTTGAAAGGAAGATGAGGATAAAAGAAGGTAAGAAACAGTTTGCCATTGATTATTCTTCAGTTGAAGAAGAAAGACCTGATAAGGTTAATCCACCTCAACACAAGGAATGCAGAAGGCAGTTTATCAAGTTCAGCACTCCAATGTCACAAGTTCTGCAATGCTTGTTGGAGATGAAACTAGTTTCTTTGAAAAGTCCTCCTCAAAATCCTAAAACTACCTCTCCTCACTATAATTCCAAGGCAAGGTGTGAGTATCACTCCAACAGTCCTGGACATGATACTAATAACTGCTGGATGTTGAAGAATAAGATTCAAGACCTAATTGACGAAGGAATACTCGAGGTTACTCTAGAAGGCCAGGTTGAGTTCTTCTATCGTCCATCAAGCATCAAAATTTCCAGATAACTGGAGTGGCAAGTTTAGAGGAAGAGACTTTGAGAACATTTGAATTTTCATTTGTAATTTCTTTTGTTTGTTTGAACACTTACTACTATGTTAAACTTTTGTTTTCATTAATGCATTGCGTATGTTTGTCTTGAATTAATCCATTCGTTTCACTATATTTTAAAACTATGCTTCTTATTTGTATCTTGTGATATTTAACTCCTGATAAAGCTATAAGCCTGTAGAGGGAGGATGACGAAAACAATACCATAATATTATGCAGTATGCTTTTGAACAGACTATGTTGACGATGTACAGGCATTGTTTCAATTCCTAAACAGTGGAGATATAAGGAAGTTAATCCCTAGTCAACCCCTTTGAGCCTATGAAGTAGGATTTTTTTATTCTCGCACAAATTAAAACCCTTATTCATAACCCGGGGCAGGGTAGGTACTCGGTTAGCTCAAATATGCCAATTATCTATGTTGCACATAATTAATGATGGTTCTCTGTAATCATGAAACCTGACAGTCAATATCCAACAAAAGAACAGTTCACTAAGTCAAAACCTATGAAGGAGACTTAGTAAAACATTAAGACATCCCTCTGACTGTAATCTCGAAATAAGCAGTTCAGGCAAAAAGAAGGGATAATAAAGTCAAAAAGAAAAAAAAGAAAAGAAGAGGTCACTATGAATCCTCAACAAAGAAAGATGACTGAAGGTTCAAATAAATTTTGGGTTTCTGAACCATCACAAATGTCATTGTTACAATTCCAAACTCATTTGAACCTCAATGCATAAGTTAACTGAGTATAGGACTGAAGAACATCATGGAGAATGGGTTGGGTACAAATAAATTTGAGCCTTTATCCTTTGTTTCTTAAACCGTGAACCAGGCCACGTTATAACCCTTTAAAAGTCCTAACTGAAGCATGGTTAGTTCGAAAGCGTACTGCTACAAAAAGGTATCCTGACTCCTTTAGGGCTTATTATAAAACTTGAGTTAATATCACAGTTTTCACAAAAAATGTTTCTTCTAAAATAACTCTTTTTTCAAAACTTCAAGACAGACATAAGCATTGCATTTTTGAATATATTTGTTTGCATATACTTGAGTGTTGGATAAATGAAGAAGCTTACAGGATGAATGTTCAATGAACCAGAGTCCTTCCGGTGAACAAAGTTGCTTCCTGGATCAAAGTCCATGTATACAAAGGGGCATAGTCATTATCTCCCAATCAAGGGGGGTAGGACATGATGCTGCCTAACTCATGTGGGGCAATCAGGACAGGATTCAGTTATGTTCAAGTAGCCAGGGAAAGATCTCCTCATCTAACTAAGTTACCAAGGGTAACATTACAGAGTTCATAGTGCCAGGGGCATAGTCACTGTTTCCCAATCAAGGGGGATACTAAGTTACTATTCAATTCATTCGGGGCAATCAGGTCCAGATTCAACAATGCTTAATAGCCAGGGGCAGTTTTCTTCATACAGTTGAATTACCAAAGGTGACATTACAGAATTCACAATGCCAGGGGCATATGCTTATGGGGCATTCTGCTTGTTTCTCTTGAGGTAGCTACATTCAGATACTTCCATTATGGGACGATTCATCCTCAACCAAGGGGCAATGCTTTCTGTTCAAATCTAGTATCCAGAAAGTATATGGTCCATCACAATTTGAAGATGCCATTTCTCTCATTGTGTTACCTTGATATGGGGATTCTCAGCAGAAACCACGGTGGAAATTAATTGTCTACGCCAGTAGTATCAGATGGTGTCAGTATCATGTCTTCAGATCCAGCTATGAGGATTTCTGGGAAGGTATTCAGGAGAGTTAATAATCTCAAGAGCTCTAAATCCAATTGGTTATACACCCTCGAAGTTGAAATGATTCTGTTTTCAAGTTCAGCTTTACTTTTCCCTCTAAATCCGGATTTACTTTTACCCTATTTACATAGGCGAAACGTCAATTGGTTGTGTCTGATTGATGTTTACTAGAAATGCATATATGCTTAATATGATTGATGTTTACCAGAAATGCATGAAAAGGTAGTAATAGTATTTACTAAGGACGAACGAGGGAAGGATTTCAACGAAGCTTCGCCGGTTCATCTTTACAAGACAGTTACAAACCCTCAGTAGGACGAATCCATCTTCATAAAGTCCCATCTCCCCTGGAATTTATATCCATCTCTTTTATCCTCATACGGATATACGGGAATTTACTTTCCTATAAGGGTACGACGAACGAAGACGGGAGGTTATATCTGCCCTACTATCAAACGAAGACGAAGGTTATCTATACCTTACTATCCCCAGCAGACGGGAGGTTATCTATACCTGGCCATCCCCAGCATATGGAAGGTTATGTACAATATATTCTTCAACAACGAATCGGGATTTATTTTCCCTGGCCAGCAGTTGTTATATGAAGACATCCAGACGCTTCCGGCAGTATCATATCATACGTACATCATTTACATCATACCATAACATACATATACATAAGATACATAGTACATTACCTAAGTGCATCATATCATACATGCATACATAATGCATAAACTAATGCTATTATACAGAATGCTACCTTGTTTTCAGGTTAATTATCCAACAAACAAACTTATGATTATCAGGATTGCTTTATCCTCCTGAAAGTATATCATCCATCAGGACTGCTTTATCCTCCTGAAAATACTTATCATCCATCAGGAACTGCTTTATCCTCCTGAAAATTCAGGAATGCTTTATCCTCCTGAAGACTTATCATCTCTCAAGACTGCTTCATCCTCTTGGGAATATATTACTACACCAGGACTGCTTCATCCTCCTGATAGTTATCATCATTACTTCAGGATTGCTCTATCCTCCTGAAAATTCCTATTACATCAGGATGGCTTTATCCTCCTGAAATCACATCACTACCTCAGGATTGCTTTATCCTCCTGACAGCTTATTACTACCTCAGGATTGCTCCATCCTCCTGACAGCTTTTATTACATCAGGATTGCTTCATCCTCCTGAAATCATATCATTACCTCATGATTGCTCCATCCTCCTGACAGCTTATTATTACCTCAGGATTGCTTCATCCTCCTGACTGTTTATTATTACCTCAGGGCTGCTTTATCCTCCTGACAGCTATCATCACTACATCAGGATTGCTTTATCCTCCTGAAAGCATATTATCAAATCTCTCAAGACTGTTTCATCCTCTTGAAAGCATATTACTACATCAGGATTGCTTTATCCTCCTGAAAGCATACTATTACCCCAGGATTGCTTCATCCTCCTGGAAGATTATTACTACTTCAGGATTGCTTTATTCTCCTGATAGCTATTATCAATACCTCAGGACTGCTTCATCCTCTTGACAGCTTATTAATACCTCAGGACTGCTCCATCCTCCTGACAGCTATCATCATTACTTCAGGACTGCTTTATCCTCCTGAAAGTTATCATTATACCTTCATACTTTGGACTGCTTTATCCTCCAAGAAATGTATCTAAGAACTTTTCTCCAAGTGGCATCTTTAAGCCCACTTAATCATATTCAATTAGCCATCTGTATCACTTTATGCACCGGTGAGTACAAATTTTTGGGCTTTTGTGTTCAATCCACTTCAACCTTCCAGGTCACGACTGGAAAATATACCAATCTAACCCCTCAGGTTTCAGAAAATTGAACAGGGGCAGCTGTTGCACCCCAAAATTTGCCTTCACAATACAAGACTTTGTGTGCTAAGAAGGTTCACAAGGTTCACAAGCTTCACAATGCTTTCAATACCTTTCATGAGGTTCATGAAGTCTACAAGCTACTTTATGAAGTTCACAAGGTTCACAATACAAGACTTTGTGTGCTAAGAAGGTTCACAAGGTTCACAAGTTCCACAATGTTTACATAACCTTTCATGAGGTTCATAAAGTCTACAAGTCACTTTATGAAGGTTCACAAGGTTCACAAGATTCACAATACTTTCAAGACCTTCCATGAGGCTCATGGAGTCTACAAGTAACTTTATGAGGTTCACAAGGTTCACAAGCTTCACAATACCTCCCATGAGGTTCACAAGACATTTTATGATGGTTCACAAGGTTCACAAAGTTCACAATTGGTCAGAAGAGTTGACAATTCCCTCAGACAATGCACCTCCTAAGCAGTGCATCCAAAACTAGGGTTTTGACTTTAATCAGGCTAAATGAACTTCCAAGACTCCAAGTGAGCTTCATAACATCTTATATGTGTGTAAGAACCCCCATGACAAGTTTCAAGACTTTTCTCAAAAGTTTGCTCAGTCAGATGATCAGATAAGTCAAAATCAGTCAAAGTAGTTAAAAAGTCAAACTGAGGTCAACTGTGGTCAAACCAAAGTCAAACTTCATGATTTTTTGCCAACATAAATTATATGAAGTAAAATTCATCATTTTATCAAGGGTTTATCATGATTCATCAAGGAGATTCCAGATCATCAAGAATCAGGAGTTTCTAAATTAGGGTTTCCTCAGTAAAAGTCAACTGAACTTTGACCAGCCATAACTTTCACATGCTTCATCACCAAGTCTCCACTCAAATCTCATTTTGAAGGAAATTGAATTCTCTACAACTTTGTGCCTCACAAGCCAAGCCCAAAAATGCTTCATTTGGAAGGTATGAGCTAAGACATTATAGGTCATTTCAAAAGTCAACAAAAAGTCAACAACTTCAAAAGGGCATAACTTGAGATTGGTACATGATATGGACATGAAACAAATGGGGTTGTTTAGAGGACTCTTTAAGCTTTACAAAATGTCCAAGAACACCCTCATACCATTAAAATTGAGGGAGATGTGCCCTTGCAAAGTTGGGAAATTTTGTGATGGTTTATGATGAAAATGGAGGTCTAGAACCAATTCTTTCCAAATGGGCTGGCCAAATTGTGATCCAATCCATACATTATCATCATGCACGACCCAAATGATTAAAAATCAGAATTTTTATTATTTTATTTTTATTTATTTTGATTTAATTCATAAAAAATCATTTTAAATAAATATAAAATATGAAAATGCAATATTTAATGGAGATTTGGTTTCTAGAACATCTTCAATGCTGATTGGAATTGAAAAGGAATGAGATCATGAGATTTGTCCAAAGATAGAAAGCCTTTATGCAAGAATATTGAACTTTTAAGACATGATCAATATGAATCTTTTTGAATCAAAATTTCCACATGATCAATCAATATTTTGACCTAGATTCAATCTCCTATAAGTACTAAACATAATGCAATCCTCAAGACACGAATTCTCTGCCTCTAAGTGTAAGTTTCATTGTTCAAAAAATTCATCCAAAAGTCACATTCGAATTCCTTCATACAAGGTGTTTTAAGGTAAAATAAGGACATATACATGTTCCTTGGGCATCCATGAAGCGAAACCATCACTCATATGCATCCCATACACGCCATATTGTTCAACCCGAGCCATAGTTGTTCTTGATTTTGATTTTTTCGATTGCATTATTTCATTGTATATTAATGAATTTTGTTAACATAATCTTGTTTATGATGGTATATAGAACGTTTCTGGGCAAGAAAATCAAAAGAACCATGGCTAAACCGTGAAACGCCATTGTTAGGGTTTGGACTTAGGTTTGGGGGTTTCTGATTTAAGGAACATAAATAGATTCTAAAAACATAGAATGAATCGTATGAATGTCTGGATCATATTGCTGTGTTTAATTTTGTGAAATTGTACAGTTTTGTTGCCCATTGAGTTTCGTAGGTCTTGCTGGGATTTATTTTTCGCAGGAAATATCGTAGCTGGATTCGCAGCTAATTTCGTAGGTCCTGAGGTTGAAGAAGAAGTGGGTTTGGCGCGCATTCTGATATTTGAATGTTGTTTTAATATTTTATTATATCAATGTTAATTTAATTCACAAATGTAGCAGTGGTCTGGTGGTAAAGTGTATACGCGTATCATGGGAGGACCTCAGTTCGAGTCTTGGCTGCATCATTCTTTTTCTTATTTTGTTCATACAATTAGCAGTTATATTATATTATGTATTGTTGTTGATTTGCTACCATAAGGGCTCTCCCAGCCGGGCGGATAGGCGTGCGTGTGAATGATCAAAGGTCCTGGGTTCAACACCACCCCAGGCCTTTTTGCTTCTTGATTTTTCTTGATATTTTCCAGGCAATGCACAAAAACAACTCCTCTTCCTTTCCTCTCACCTGCGCATGGAGTGGTCTGGTGGTGTGCCTTGCTGCTGGTAAACAAAGCCTCCTGGGTTCAAATCCCAGCCAGGTTTGTTTTGACATTTTTTTTTATTTTTTGCTTTGTTTAATTATATTTAATTGATTTAAGTTTTATTAATAAAATAACTTTATAAAATGTTATTCAATGTTTATAATATTCAAAAATTCATATTTTTCTTAATTCAAAAATTATTTTCTTTTACTATGTCATTAAATTATAATATATGTATATATTAAAATAATTTTATATTAAAAACTCTTAAATATTTTTCTAAACAAAACCCTAATCTTAAAAAACCCTAGTTTATTTTTCTAAATACTCATTAAAAAACCTAATTGTTATTTTCTAATTCTTAATTGTCATGTATATATTTATTTAATATAATCTTTTATATAATTAAGTTTTTTTTGTAAATATATTTATAACTTATGTGAATATTTTAAAATTAGTTTGTAATTTAAATTATATGTAAATAATTTTAAATTGAGCCTATAATATTTTAATTTTATAATTATAATATGTCTAAAAATAAATTAATAATTTGTACATAAATTAAAATGCTATAATAATTATTTAATTGTTCATATTAAAAATCTAACTATTGTTTATTATTTTAATTTTGTTCTTATAATATTTTTCTAATTATATTTATTATTATTACTAATCACATTATTACTAATCCATTTATTTTTTTAATTATGCTTATTATTATTTTACTAACCTTTATTTAATTCTTTATTATTATTACTAACCCCTATTTTGCTTATTTATTTATTGCTTATTATTTATATTTTGCTTATATATTTATTTATTTGCTATTTATTTTTAATTTGCTTTTTATAATTATTTTGTAATCGCTCCTTGGTGTAAATTTTGTAAATATGTAATTTATTTTTTTGTGCTATGGTTAGTAATTTAGGGAGTGTAAACATGTATTCTCTTAAAATCAAATTTAGATCATTTTAATCAAAGATAAATATAAATTAAACACTCACACACGTAAGTCGATTTTTAATCGCCATCTCACATTTCTAAGGCTATCCCTCATTGTTGCCTAATCATAAGGTCAAGTGGGGTGTATAAAGCAAGTCCCTTAAAAGAAAAATCATCAAGTCCCTAATGGTTGCCTTTAAAGATCAAGTCCCTTTTCGAATAATGATGATAGTCCCTCCTAAATGCTTAATACACCCCACAGTTGCCTTCATAAACAGATGTCCCTCACATCCAAGGTAATGACTACCTATTCCTTAATAATAGGGATAGTCTTACCATTTAAAGGATAAAGAACAGAAAAGACTTAAACTTTAGGGTAGGTACCTCCTAGTTGCTTGCTCACTCCATTCAAAATTTTTCAAACACTTAACAAATTTCAAACAAATTTTCAAACACAAGTTTTTACGCATCCGTACATGGATCATTTTTAACTCATATGAAAATTTTCTATTCACACACTTCACCTTTTCAAAAACAATTCAAAGTGAGCTAAGTAACTAAGAGCCCATGGATAACCATGGATGTAAAGGGTGCTAACACCTTCCCTTTACATAACCTACCCCCCGGACCCAAAAATATCTCTTAAGGTCTTTCCTGTTCTTTTATACCCTTTCCTTTTGGATAAAATAAAAGTCGGTGGCGACTCTTGCTATCCGCAACATAACTAAAGTCAGTTCTCCCACCGTGTTACAACCGTCTCCTCACACCACAACACCAAAAATGTTTTTTAACATCGCATCTTAGACAACGCTTTTAAAAGAAAGCGCTGTCTAAGGTTAAAATTAAAATAAAACACGGAAAATGTTCTAAAAAAATAATGAAAGCGCTTTTAAATATAGACCTTAGTCAGCGCTTTTGATAAAGCGCTGTTTAAAGTCTTTAAATTAAAAAAAAAATTAAAACCAAAAGCGCTGTCTAAGGGGGGGGGGGTTTAGAAAGCGCTTTTGGAAAGCGCTGTCTAAGGCATATCTTAGAAAGCGCTGTCTAAGGTCTAATTAAAATTAAATTTCAGACTTCTATTTTCGTTCTCTGTTCTTTTTGTTTTCCCTCCTGTGAACAAACCCTACCAGCGAACCCCATTACAGCGAACTTGAATACATTGTCATCCTTCGGTTTCAGTCATTGAAAGTGTTTGAAGAATCGTTCGTTTCTACTATTCTTCATTGTGGTATGTTCTTCATTTCTTCATTTTTTCATTTCTGATTTCAGTTCGGTTTCAGTTCTTCATTTCTTCATTTTTTCATTCCTTCGGTTTCAGTCATTGAAAGTGTTTGAAGAATCGTTCATTTCTGAAAGTGTTTGAAGAATCGTTCATTGCGGTATGTTCTTCCTTTTTTCATTTCTTCGGTTTCAGTTCTGATTTTTCATGCTATGTTATTTAGGGAAATATCAGTATTTTGAGATTAAATGGTGATATCAGTATTTTGAGATTAACAGTTCTGATTTATCATACTATGGTTCTGGTGATATAATGTTGGAAAGCAATCAAAAAGATTGTGTGATGACTAATAATTATAACTTGATGTTTTTTGGTTTAACTTTGTTGAGATGTTCAATATTGTTCAAACTTCATGTTTCCTTAGTGATTTTACTTGAAGATTGAATACGTAGTTTTTTTTCTTTTTAACTGTGAAAGTGTTGTTCATCTCACTTTTAGTTGCCACATCACAAGATAGAATCCATGGAGGACATGACAGGTCCACTAACATTTCATTCTAAAGCAACAAGATTTCTCCCATAAAATGATTGAACGAACTCTTATATAGTTATAGGTATAGTTATAGGTATATTGTAATAGAAAAAGTTTGATTCTTGTAATATAAAAAATGAAAGTGATGAGGTAATTAAAGTTGGTATATTGGCGTATCGGATACGTTATTGAAGTTTATATTAACATTGGTTATGTATACGTTATTGAAGTTTAAAATGAATTGAACTTTAAAATTGTTAGGATATTCAAAGATACTACCTTAGTTATGTATTTTCGTCTGGATTGATTGTTTACTTTAATAAGTAGGAAAACCATGGATAAAACATGGATCTGTGCCGATCGAATGACCAAAGAGTACGAGAGTGGGGTTGCGGAATTCGTTAAGTATGCTATTCAACACGCTGAAAACCCCAGACGAATGCATTGTCCTTGCTTGCGTTGTTGTTATATTGGTAAGGTTGACGCACATGGATTGAAATCGCATTTTCCGAGGCATGGAATTGATCAAAGTTATCAGTGTTGGATATTTCATGGTGAGAAAATTAACAAGAATGTTGAATCGAGTGGAAAAAGTAATACGACTAATGCTTCATACGACAAAGACACGGAAACATACGATTGTGATCGAGTTGAAGAAATTGTAGAAGCACTGGAAGAAGATCTTCATGATTGTCCTGAAATGTTTGAGAGGATGGTAAGCGATGCAGAGAAAACGTTGTACAAAGGTTGCACTAAATTCTCAAGACTTTCTGCGGTATTAAAGTGTTACAACTTAAAGGCGGGCAATGGATGGTCGGATAAAAGTTTCACAGAGTTGTTGGCACTTATGAGAGAAATGATACCGGATGATAATGTTCTTCCTAATCGAACCTATGAGGCAAAAAAAATGTTGTGCTCTATTGGCATGAGCTATGATAAGATACATGCTTGTCCTAACGATTGCATTTTGTTTCGTAACGAATATGCAACGTTAACTGAGTGCCCTAAATGCGGTTTGTCTCGATATAAGAAAAGATTATCTCCCGCAAAAGTCTTATGGTATTTTCCGATAATTCCGAGATTTAGGCGCATGTTTCGTAGTGAAACCGATGCAAGACATCTTACTTGGCATGCAGATGAAATAATTATTGATGGAAAGTATCGGCATCCGGCTGATTCACCATAGTGGTCGAAGATTGATAATGATTATCCTGAGTTTGGATCAGAAGCAAGAAACTTTCGATTGGCATTATCTACTGATGGAATGAACCCACATGGTCTTCAAAGTATCTCACATACCACATGGCCTGTGATTCTTATGATTTATAACCTACCTCCGTGGCTATGTATGAAGCGTAAGTACATGATCTTATCTATGTTAATCTCTGGGCCTAAATAACCAGGGAATGACATAGACGTATACTTGACACCTCTGATCGAAGATTTAAAGATTTTGTGGGAGAACGGTGTGGAGGTTTATGATGGATATAGGAAAGAAAGTTTCAATTTGAGGGCGATGTTGTTTGGCATAATTAATGATTTTCCAGCATACGGGAATCTATCTGGGTATAGCATTAAAGGTCAACGTGCGTGTCCTGTTTGTGAAGACGGAACCGATACGATTCAATTGGAACTTTGCCAGAAGAATGCATTTCTCGGTCATCGTAGATTCTTACATTCTAAACATCACTACCGTGGGTGGAGAAAAGCATTCAATGGAGACACCGAACATCGTAGAGCTCCACCCGCATTGTCAGGTGAACAAGTTTTTGAAAAGGTGAAAGATGTGCGTACCGAGTTTGGCAAGCCTTTTGCACATAAGATTGTGAAAGGTGGGTGGAAGAAAAGGTCGATATTTTTTGAATTGCCATATTGGAAGTCTTGTTACGTGAGACATTTTCTCGATGTTATGCATATTGAAAAAAACGTATTTGAAAGTGTTATCGGTACATTACTCAATATAAAAGGCAAGTCTAAGGATGACCTTAAAGCAAGGGAGGACATGTTAAAAATGGGAATGAGAACTGAATTAGCATCCGTGAAGAAAGGAAGACGAACATATCTACCACCTGCTGCTTTTACTTTATCTAGAAAGGAGAAAAAAAATTTGTGTAAGTCTCTGAGTGAAGTTAAGGTTCCAGAAGGATACTCATCTGATATCAAAAGACTTGTTTCTATGAAAAACCTCAAGTTGAAGAATTTGAAGACACATGATTGCCATGTTATAATGGAACATTTTCTACCGATAGGTATACGTTCTATTTTGCCAGAAAAAGTAAGAAGTGCCATAACTAAATTGTGTTTTTTCTTTAGGTCAATTTGTAGTAAGGTGACCGATCCCGAGATCTTACCAACACTACAAAAAGAGATTGTAATTACCTTGTGTGAGCTTGAAATGTATTTTCCTCCGTCTTTTTTTGACATAATGGTTCATTTAGTTGTTCATCTTGTGAAAGAGACACAGTTGTGTGACCGTCAACTTAGGTTTAATCTTAAGTAGACCAGATACCGTGACGGAGTACGTTCTTCGGATCCTCATGGACAATAAAGATGCGGAGAAGTTGTTTTTTATACCGTTTAATACCGGGTTAGAATTTCATTCTAAATTCATCTATTATAATTTTTTTCCAAGTTACCATCTAACATTTGCTTAATCATTACAGTGGACATTGGTTGTTGCTCGCAATCAATCCTATCCGAGAAATTGTGTATTATCTTGACTCGTTAGGAAATGATTGGACAACATACCCGGATATGAAGGTCCTAATTGACACGTAAGTGAGAATGTTCAAAATTTTTCTTAGTTTATGTGAATTGTTCTAATTGCTTCATTTTTATTTTATTAGCATCCTACAAGCTTTTCGGGCCCAACGAGATATCCAAACCTCAAGGAGGGGCGCCAACTCCATTACATGGATTAAAGTGGCGGTATATTTTTAATTATCACATTTTTTATTATATTAGTGATGACACTTGATAAAACTTAGGATTTATAATCCATATTTTTTTTCATATGTAGTGTCCTCAACAACGTAATCAAATAGATTGCGGGTATTTCATGTTGAGGTTTATGCGAGATACTCTTGTTTTGGGCCGATTAGAGATTCCCACCGATGTATGTATTTCTAACTTATGAGTTATTTTTATATTTACACATATCTCATATAATTAAATAGTTGAAATTAATTCAAACTATGTTATATTATTATGTAGTACTTTGATGAATTCAAGTGTGCATTTTATACAAAGGATCAAGTGGACGAAATCAAAGAGGAGTGGTGTCAATTCATGATAGAGCTCAATGTTTGTACATAAATTTGTGTAATTATATTGTACATTTGTAGTATATGTAATGACTTGTAAATGTGTATATAAATTTGTATATATTTTGATACATTTAAGGCAAAATTGGTTTGAATTGATATATATATATATATATATATATATATATATATATATATATATATATATATATATATATATATATATATATATATATATTTGTTAGCCAAAAATTGGTAGAAAAAAGGGCAAAATGGTTTGAAATGGCATATATAAAATGTGATAATTGTCTGCCAAAATTTGGTTGAAAACAAGTAGAAATTCTGGTTTATAAACCTGGAAAAAATGTGGTTTAAAACAAAAGCTGCAAAAATTTTCGTATACCTTAGACAGCGCTTTTGGAAAAAGCGCTGTCTAAGGGGGGGGTTTAGAAAGCGTTTTTGGCAAAAGCGCTGTCTAAGGGGGGGGGGGGTGCTTAGACAGCGCTTTTGAAAAGCGCTGTCTAAGGTATACCTAAAAAAATTAAAATAGGAGGGGCTTAGAAAGCGCTGGGGGGGGGGGCTTAGACAGCGCTTTTCAAAAGCGCTGTCTAAGGTATACCTAAAAAATTTAAAATAAGAGGGGCTTATAAAGCGCTTTTGGCCAAAGCGCTGTCTAGGGGGGGGGGGGGGGGGGGGCTTAGACAGCGTTTTTAAGATTTAAAAAAGCGCTGTCTAAACCTTTAGCAGCGGAGGTTTAGACAGCGCTTTAAAGCGCTGTCTAAGGCTAAAAAAAACGTTGTCTAAGGTCTTGTTTGTTGTAGTGCACCCACACCCTCCGTTGCACCTACTCTAATCTATTTCTAGTACTCTCCTCTTGATTAGATTATCCTTATAGTCGATAATTTATTTTGAAGCGCTCTTCAAATCAGACACAACACTTTTATCGATAGCGCCTTAAACCATATCTTCGATCAATTATTTGATACAGGTTGGTCTACCGCCGATAGCGCCTTTTACTGAATATGTATTTGTGCTGGCAGCTCTATCTGTTTCTATATGAGTTATCTTCTGCCATCAAACTGAGTTTTTGCTTGAGCAGTCAGTAGCAACCCCGACCCTTTCAATGTTATCTATTTATGAAAACCACCACCGCATTAATAATGTCACCAACATTCTAATTCTCAAACAACACTTGGAGACAAAAATAAATTAAACCTATAAGAACCTAAAAGGCATGCCACCACCCAAACAATGAAACGTGTATTGATGTATGTTATAGTATAACTTTTTGGAAAAACTATCAATTCAAGAGATTTAAAGGTCAATTAAGTTGTCATTTAAAGTAATAACATACACCAAAATCATGCTTACAAATAAGAAACTAATCATTTTCAGATTACCTACATTGTATCAAAACATACACGTATAGAAATTGCCAAACTGTGGATAACTATTGAGTTGAGACGATATCTATCTTTGCCTTCTCTTTATCCCACTTTAGTAAGGGATCAAAATGTGGGGCATAAGCGATAAGGTTGATGAACCATATAATATATTCATTGTCTTGTCTTTTATGATCATTGTTGTTTATAGATTAGTTACTTTTATTATTGTTGGTATAGATATAGATAGATGTAGATTCATTATAGTGACACTTCACTTAATGTCACTTTGGCTTACATGGGCATTAAAGTTGTTGTTAGGGATGTGGCTAGTATAATTATATCTTGATGTAATTTTTAGTTCTATGGAGTTTTTCAATTGTTATGTAATGAAGGGAAAGAGATTGTCACATAATACATCTTCTACAATTTAATAAAAAATGCTATTGTTTATATAGATATGTATACGTCACATGTCATAAATTTGTGTTGGACTGGTATTGTATGTGAATGGGCTTAGATCAAATATTATTTTTTGTATTTTAGTTAAT
Source organism: Lathyrus aphaca (assembly GCA_963966055.1). Classification (NCBI taxonomy): domain Eukaryota; kingdom Viridiplantae; phylum Streptophyta; class Magnoliopsida; order Fabales; family Fabaceae; genus Lathyrus; species Lathyrus aphaca. Next base: position 543,829,947 of record OZ014522.1, read on the forward strand.
TAAATGAAAAACTTAATTAAGATTATTAAATTAAATATTAATTTAGTTAAAAATATTAAATTAATTAAAAACATTATTAAATATTAAAATATCCTAATCATCATTTCCACGTAATTAAAATAAATTTTAAATTTTAGTCATTACTGACACGTGTGCAAAAATGGAGGGGGTCACAAAAATACAAAGTGCATATAACTTAAGAGACTAAAATCGCAGGTTTTGTATTAGAAGGTGAATAGTTTAAAAAGTCCAAACTAAGGGGATCAAAAGTGCATTTAAGTCAATATATTTTTGCATGCATAAAATAAATATTTGACCTAAAATTAATGTAAATTGATTTAATTATTGTAAAACTTGAATAAAAATAAGTATGATTAAAGCTTGAGAAATTCTCGATTTGATTATAAACAATTTATTTTCCCAAAAGTGCAAATCTGAAATCATGAGTTTAATGAGCAAATCAAAAGGTGTGATTTGAATAAGAAGAGATCTCCATATTTGAATCATGAAAGATCTTGTTTCGAATCACATAACAATTTGTATTGAGTCATTACATAACTTCCAATTTTGGATTTCATTTTGCCTGATGTTACTCGAATCAAGGGTGCAAAATCAAATTTTTATGTTCTTGACTCAAATAATTTTCTTATTTGACTAGAATCACCATTCTTGCTCTAGACTCAAATCAAAAGGATCAAATTTTACTCATTTGTAGTCCAATTCACTAGCACATATAAAAACCAAAATTCTCTCTCTCTCTCTCTCTCTCTCTCTCTCTCTCTCTCTCTCTCTCTCTCTCTCTCTCTCTCTCTCTCTCTCTCTCTCTCTCTCCATACAACAACAACTTGCAAAGTTTTGTGCATAGCTTGTAAAGAGATTTTTGTATACCTATTCACACATTTATGAAATACAACTTTCTTTTCGATTCAAACTTGAAGAAAAATTATTTTATGTATTGAATTTGTGAGTTTCTAAAAATCATCATCTTCAACCTCTAGCCAAAAACTCATTGTGTGTGTTTTGGTTTTAACTCTAAGAGAGAGTGGTTTATTTAAAAATAATCTAAGAGAGAGTGTCAAGTGCGGAGGTTCATTAGTGTTCTAATGATTTGTGAAAATTTGATTTCAGATTGAAGACTCAGTGTGTGTTTGGCAGTTCAAAGACTTAGACAATGAAAAATTCAGTAGGATCAAGTAAATATTGTTGCAGACGAAATCTTGAAATACTTTGATTTTGAGAGAGTGAAATAGTTTAAGGTCGAGTAAAAATCTTAAGCAATTTACATCTGAGTTATATTCCACAGAATAAGAATCAAGATTTTAATGTAATTGGTTAGCAGTTGAATTAAGTTTTCAAATTTTCTATGATTATCTATTATAACTAAAAATGCTTGTAGTTCTCAAATTTAGTGGAACACTAATGAATTTTCAACGATTCACCATCAGAGACTAGATTCGGAGAAAACGAGAATGACATGGTGGACAAGTATAAATACCGGGGCACAATTTTCTTTACCCGTCTCTTTTAAATTTATGTATACTTTGCATGTCCGTAGATTGAAATCGCATTTACTGAGACATGGAATTGATCGAAGTTATCAGTGTTGGAAATTTCATGGTGAGAAAATTAATGAGAATATTGAACCGAGTGAGAAAAGTAATACGACCCATGCTTCAGACAACAAAGATACAGAAACATACGATTGTGATCAAGTTGAAGAGATTGCAGAAGCACTTGAAGAAGATCTTCACGATTGTCCTGAAATGTTTGAGAGGTTGGGAAGCGATGCAGAGAAATCGTTATATAAAGGTTGCACTAAATTCTCAAGACTGTCTGTGGTATTAAAGTTGTACAACTTAAAGGAAAGCAATGGATGGTCGAATAAAAGTTTCACAGAGTTGTTGGCCCTTATGAAAGAAATGCTATCGGAGGATAATGTTCTTCCTAATCGAAACTATGAGGAAAGAAAATGTTGTTCTCTATTGGCATGAGCTATGATAAGATACATGCTTGTCCAAACGATTGCGTTTTGTTTCGTAACGAATATGCATCGTTAACTGAGTGCCCTAAATGCGGTTTGTCTCGATATAAGAAAAGATTGTCTCCAGCAAACGTCTTATGGTATTTTCCTATAATTCCAAGATTTAGGCGCATGTTTCTTAGTGAAACCGATGCAAGACACCTGACTTGGCATGCAGATGAAAGAATCATTGATGGAAAGTATCGACATCCGGCTGATTCACCACAGTGGTCGAAAATTAATAATGATTATCCTGACTTTGGAGAAGAAGCAAGAAACCTTCGCTTGGCATTATCTACTGATGGAATGATCCCGCATGGTCTTCAAAGTATCTCACATACCACATGGCCTGTGATTCTTATGATTTATAACCTACCTCCATGACTCTGTATGAAGTGTAAGTACATGATGTTATCTATGTTAAACTCTGGGCCTAAACAACTAGGTAATGACATAGACGTATACTTGACACCTTTGATCGAAGATTTAAAGATTTTGTGGGAGAACGGTGTGGAGGTTTATGATGGATATGGGAAAGAAAGTTTCAATTTGAGGGCGATGTTGTTTGGCACAATTAATGATTTTCCAGCATACGGGAATCTATCTGGGTATAGCATTAAAGGTCAACGTGCATGTCCTGTTTGTGAAGATGGAACCGATACAATTCGATTGGAACTTTGTCAGAAGAATGTGTTTCTCGGTCATGGTAGATTCTTACATTCTAAACATCACTACCGTGGGTGGAGAAAAGCATTCAATGGAGACACCGAATAACGTAAAGCTTCACTCGCATTGTCAGGTGACCAAGTTTTTGAAAAGGTGAAAGATGTGCGTACTGAGTTTGGCAAGCCTTTTGCACATAAGGTTGTCAAAGGTGGGTGGAAGAAGAGGTCAATATTTTTCGAATTGCCATATTGTAAGTCTTTTTTCGTGAGAAATTTTCTCGATGTTATGCATATTGAAAAAAAATGTATTTGAAAGTGTTATTGGTATGTTACTCAATATAAAAGGAAAGTCTAAGGATAACCTTAAAGCAAGGGAGGACATGTTAAAAATGGGAATGAGAACTGAATTAGCACTCGTGAAGAAAGGAAGACGAACATATCTACCACCTGCTGCTTTTACTCTATCTAGAAAGGAGAAAAAAGTTTTGTGTAAGTTTCTGAGTGAAGTTAAGGTTCTAGAAGGATACTATTCAGATATTAGAAGACTTGTGTCTATCAAAGACCTCAGGTTGAAGAGTTTGAAGACACATGATTGCCATGTTATAATGGAACATTTTCTACCAATAGGTATACATTCTATTTTTCCAGAAAAAGTAAGAAGTACCATAACTAAATTGTGTTTTTTCTTTAGGTCAATTTGTAGTAAGGTGATCGATCCCAATATCTTACCAACACTACAAAAAGAGATAGTAATTACCTTATGTGAGCTTGAAATGTATTTTCCTCCCTCTTTTTTTGACATAATGGTACATCTAGTTGTTCATCTTGTGAAAGAGACACAGTTGTGTGGACTAGCTTATATGAGATGGGTGTACCCTGCTGAATGGTATATGAAAATATTAAAAGGGTACGTGAAAAACCGAAGTCGACCAGAGGGTTGTATTGTTGAACGATACATTGTTGAAGAAGCTGTTGAGTTTTGTACTGAATATTTGTCCAACGTTCAATCGATTGGACTCCCCAAAGCTCATATTTTCTAAAAAAGGAAGGTAAAAAATTAATTGGAAATAAAATTGTGACAGCATCAAGGGATGAACGGGATCAAGTGAATTTGTATGTTCTACATAATGATAATGAGGTTGAGCCATATGTTGAAATGTACAAGGATGTACTTCGAAGGTTAAATCCGAACAGAAATGAAAATTGGATAATACGAGAGCACAATCAAAGTTTCATACAATGATTAAAGGATCATATTTATTCGAAGCGCTCTTCAGATCCTGCTCCGGTAACAGAAATGTGGAGATGTTTGGCATATGGTCCAAGTTTACATGTGTTTTCTCATAGCGCATACGCAATTAATGGATACCCATTTTATACCAAAGAACAAGATGATAAGAGTACTATGCAAAATAGTGGTGTCACCATACTAGCTAAAGCAATGCATATATCAAGTATGAAGGACTTAAACCCCAAATATGAAAATTTGTCATATTTTGGAGTTATTGAGCATATTTGGCTGTTTGATTACGAGAAGTTTCAGATTCCCATCTTTGGTTGCAAGTGGGTAAATAGTAGTGGTATACGAATGGATAAGTCTGGATTTTTGCAAGTTGATCTTACTAGGGTGGGGTACAAAGATGAGCCTTTTATTCTAGCATCTCAAGCTAAACAAGTGTTCTATGTCAATGACCCGACGAGTACAAAATGATCTATAGTGCTTTTATCTAACAAAGTGGTTGATGATAGCGGTGTCAATCAATATGATATTGATATTGAGAATGAGTCATGCATTAGAAATAAGGAGTTGAATAGAAATTATCAAGATGAGGATCTTATAGCGGATGAGTCATATATCAGAAATGATCATAACGAGGGAATTTGGATCAATTCATCTGTCCACATTGCTAAGAAACAAGTAATTAATATTCCAACAAAGAAAAGAAAGAGATGTTAGTGAAATAGGTAATATAATAAAATGTTATATATTATGTCATTTTCATTTTTAATTGCTTTCATTATAATTTATATTTGATATCCTTGGTTACTTTATTTTTCATTTTCAATTGCTTTCATTATAATTTATATTTAATATCCTTGGTTTCTTTATTACAGGTTAGATATGGCCACTAACGATGATCACCCACATGATGATGATTCTACGCATGAAGGAGGTAATAAAAAGGTATCTATGGAAGACGAGATTAAAATAGGCATAACAGTGATAAAGAGAGTGATCCATGGTAGAGACCGAGGCATCATTCTAGATGTGCATTGGAGCCCACATGGGAAGCTTATAGAACCTAACGGTCATACCTTGACTAGTTTCATTGGTGCACTAGTAAGAAATGAGATTCCAATTACTTGTGATGATTGGAGAAAAAAAGAGTTGAAAGAACCCAAAGACAAAATTTGGACTGAGATAAAGGTACAATAATTATGTCTTTAATTATGCGAACTAATTATGTCTTTTAAATTACTTGTACTAACGCACAATGTGTATGTTTTTCTTAGAGGTGTTTCAACATCGAAGATGATAGAAGAGATTTTTGTCTTAAATTTGTCGGAACGCTACTAAGAGGGTTTAGAACATTTTTATCATCCAAGTATCTTAGGGATGAAGATGGTAATCATATTGATGCGGAGCCACTCATTCCTGTCCTTCCCACACATATTTGTATCATGTAATTTTCTTTAGATCGCTTCACATGCGAAGATAGAACACAACTTGCATAATGAAAATATTAAGGCCATTAACTTCATGCATGTTATATAATGAATCAATTGTTGCAACACTTGGCATGTTGATAAAACAAGTTGCATATGAATAAGTTCAATAACCAACATGTTTGTTTCCTAGCAATATTCAGTATCATTGACTTAATGATTTGGGTATTTTAGGAAAACTATCTCTAATGGAATCATTTTCTTCTGAACTTAGAGTTAAGTTTGAAACTAGTCTTGAAGCTCCATATGTAATTAATATTGATTCACAGGTATTAACTACTTCTCATATCCTTAAAATTGATTATATGATATCAAGTAAGTGTATGTAGCTAAAATAATTACATCTTAGATATAGGTGTGACTTGCTATAATCTTCATTGGTCGTAGTAATTATCCTTTGAATGCAAGTTACAAAACTCGATTAAACTGTTTGTATTAACCTACGACCCGTCATAACCCAACTCGACCAAACCAATTAAGGAAATGGATTTATATTGTTCAACTACGGGTTCAGTTGGATGATGCGTTTGGAAATTGGGTCTGAAACAACCCAACTCAACTCGTTGTCTAACCATACTCGCTACCTTCGGGTAGCAAAACATGATCCGATACACTCAATTGTTTGAGTTTAATGATTAATATTCAGAATAAAAAATAATCTTAACTTATTTTATATTTTTAAATGGACCAACCTCTAATTTGAGGCCCCTTAATTTTTGGAGACTCTGTGTAATGGGTCTGCTTTCACATCACATGGGCAACCCTGATTGATTGTATATAAAATAAATAATAATAATAATAAGTGAATTATGTAGTATTTTTGATGCTAAGTAAATTTTAACATTTATAGTGATATTATTGGGATGAGTTAAATAACTTAGCCGATGTGTTAGTTTAATTAAGGCAAAATATCCAAATTGGTCCCTTAAGTTTACCTTGGGGGTCCAATTTGGTCCCTTAATTCTAAAATATTCCAAAGTGGTCCCTTAAGTTTTTAAATGGTGCCATATGAGTCAATTCCATTAACAGCCCTCAAACATCTGTTTGGGTTTGCAGACGTGGCAGCTGAGTTGGTATATTTGGTTATCTTCTTTGTTAACACTATGCAAGGGTTCATTTCAGCCCTAAATTGCTTCATAAAATCGACTAGGGTTGGGGAAAATTGAGATTCGGGCATGAAATCAAGTGGATCTTCTCCATTAATGAAACAAAAATACGCAGATGGTGAGTGTTCTTCGAAGGAAGGTTTGAATGTCAACACAAGCTCAGGTTGGAAACCTTTATGTCATTGTGGAGACTTGGTCGTTCTTCGAATGGCAACAAAAGTTAAGGACCATGGAAAACATTTATGGGGTTGTCCTAATTTAAGGTATGTATAATGCAAATCTAATGTTTGTTCTTTGAAAAACAGTTGTTTCTGCAAATATTTGAGTTGTAGAGATGAATTTTTCAGGGATCAATGCAAGTTCATTATGGTTACTTTGGTTGGTTTTATGAAGATGTTGGAGATAAGAAGGAGCAATTTTGGATAGATAAATCAATTGAAAAGCTCTCAAAGGCAGTTGTAGAAGCTCAACTGGTGAATGGAGAATTTGGGAAACAACTAAGCAATCTTGAAAGTGAATTGAAGAAACTTATGAAGTGTAAAAAATTGGAATTTGATGTTGTTTGTGTGCCTCATTGTACTTGCTTTTAGAATGCATTAGGGAAGTTTAAATTTTGTATCAGTTGTTTGTTGTTTTTATCAATTTGTACCATGTATCAATTTGTACCAGTTGAAATGAGTAGACAAGTTATGTTTTTATCAATTTGTATATGTTTGTTAATGTGCCTCATTGTATTTGTTTTTAGAATGTTACAGTTAACAAATTATTGTACTGATATAGTTGGCATTGCATTGTTTGAATATGTTAATGATAACAAAATATGTGACAGATAAGTTATTGATATCAAAATATGTTACTGATATAGTTGATGCCAGAATATGTTCCAAAATACATAAGCCATAGAAAAAATACACAAGTCATAGCTTATGACATATTACATAAGTGAACAAAATGCTAAAGGTTCAACCTAACAAAATGCCAACTTAGTTCAAACTTAGACTAACAAAGTGAACAAAGTATACATAAGAAAATAAAAGACATAAACTAAATTTTCCAATTGTGTTGATCTCTTGGTTGATGTTGATCTCCTTGTTGTTGGCCCAACAACAGTATTGGATGCACTAAGTCTTGTTGTTGAGCCTGGTGGTATAAAAGGCTTAGTTGGCCTCTAATTGGAAAGTTCTTGGGCCTTGCATTAGATGATTGAGATGCTGATGCAAAGGGTTGTATGTTAGCCATTCCATGAGATCCTTGAGATGCTTATGTAGAGGGTTGTTTGTTGGCCCTTCCTTGAGACCCTTGAGATGATTGAGATACTTTTGCAGAGGGTTATTTGTTGGCTCTTCCATGAGATACTTGAGATGCTGACGTAGATGGTTGTTTTGATGCCCTTCTTTGAGATGCTTGGGATTGTTGTCCTGATGATTGTTGGGATGCATCGGTGACTCCTTCTCATTTTCTTCTTTTTCTGAACCATCAATATCACTTTCAAATACTCATCCATTTTAACCTACCTCCTTTGTCCTAATAAGAAACGTAGAAAAAATACCAATTTATGATAAGAAGTTCATAACCCTAAAACTAAGAAAAACCCTAAAACGAACAAAATAATAAATTTGCACTTAAAAAACTAGAAGATATACCTGGTTGCCTTCGATTTCAACTTGAAGAAAGAAAGATTGCTTCAAACCGCAGTAGAATCACCTTCAACATGCAACAATGGCTTCACTAGGGTTTCCAAATGACTTCACTTCGTTTCATTATGAATTTTGTGACTTTGTTACACTTAAGAGTTTTTTTTTTTAAGTTTTCCAATCCAAAATGACATTCACGTAGCACATGAATAATCACACATCAACACCATGTATGCGCCAATTATACAAATTCATTGATTTTGACTAACAGTGTTGACGACAAGGACTAACGTGACAGCATTTAAAAATAAGATCACTTTAGAATTTTTCAGAATTAAGGGACCAAATTGAATCTCAAAATAAACTTAAGGGACCAATTTAAATATTTTGCCTTGAATTAAATAAGTGTAAACTATTAACTTATAGTTCAATCTCCACCGTATTTATTTATATTTATTTAATATTATGTTGCATTAAATAGTTTATCATTTTTTTTGGTATAATAGAGGGCCTGGGGTCCAAAGAAAAAAAACAGGACTACATAAGGATTTCCCTAGAGACAGACTCTCCTACAATATCACCTGCAAGAAAATTATCAACAAAAGCAGGAGCATTAGAATAGCGATTGGAACTTCCAATCAAACTACACCTGAACTTAGCGAGAGCATCCGCACACCGATTTACTTCTCTGAACACATGTTTCACCCGAACCTTCTCAAATCTACTAAGAAGACTATCTATCTTCCTAAGTAATTCAACCCCTTAACTTCTCTTTGCCCGCCCCTGGTTTATGTCCATCACCACCTCAGCAGAATCAACCTCGACTTCTACCATATTTAGGCCAAGATCCAAAACTGAGATCAAGCCTTCAAACAACCCCCAAAGCTCAACTAAGTAACTATTACACAAATCAATATTCTTCGCAAAACCGCCCAACAACCACCCTTTAACATCTCTCACAATACCTCTGCGCCCCGCCTCAGCCCCATCTACACAAGCGCGACAACATTTAACTTAACCATACTCGGCATCCGCGTCTTCCACTTAATAAGCACTACCTGCGTATTCTTGCCCATAACCTTCTTATTACTTGCCAAAGCATCTTCATATTCCTTCCTACGCACTTTTACCTGCATCATGGGGTTAGACGGCCGGACAAAGTCCTCATTGTGTTCCTTAAGATTACACTAGTACCAAAGAGCATGGCAAGCCATTGTCCAAGTTCCACTCCACCCAACATCTTCATTAACATTAAGATTAAAAAAAATCCACTCCTTAAACTCTATTGTAAAGAAAACAGCCTTTAAAGCCAAATGCCCAAAGTTAGCCCAAACCTCCCACGCATACGTGCAGTCGCGGAATGAATCATGCCACATGAGCAAAATTCTTGCATGAGAATTTGGGGTAAAGAGAATGTGAGTTTTGCCACATAAGCAAAATAAAAGACCATGGTTAATTCTTGCATGAGAATTTGGGGTAAAGAGAATGTGAGTTTTGCCACATAAGCAAAATAAAAGACCATGGTTAATTCAAACTTTCTTTTATATATATATATATATATATATATATATATATATATATATATATATATATATATATATATATATATAGAGAGAGAGAGAGAGAGAGAGATGATATATAGACTTTAACCTAACCACTAATATAAACGAGTTTAATGGAGATGGATTTGTAAAAAAGATAATTACATCGTCCAATAAAAATATATCATTATATTAGAATATTTAAATAATTTGATAAAACATATGATTATTATTGATTAACAATATAAAATTAATTTATACTATCTATATGTAATTTATTTTCTCATTATAAATAAATTTGATATTTTTATTGATTCATTGAACAAATAATAATAGGCTAAATTATAGTTTTGGTTTATTTAGTCCAACTCACGAAATCAATCACTCTATTTATTTTTTAAATAATTTTGGTCCACTTTCTCATTTTTTACTAAAAAATTGATGATGTGTAATTTAGGCTGACGTGGACATTGACAACTATATTATTTTATTTGACATGTCATTTATATATATTTTAATATAAATTTATTTTAAAAAATTAATAATTAATAATATTAATTTAAATCAAAATTGTAATGAGTATAAAGGTAAAAATACTTTAATTTCCCAAATAACATGTTTATCTTCAACGAGACAAGAAATATTAGTTTAAAAGAAATTAATTATCCAAATTAAAACATTCCTGATATAACATTACTTTCTTTAAAATAATTTATTTTTTGTATTCGATTTTGAAAACTTTCTAGATATACGTTTTAAAAAAAATATTTTGGAAACTATTTTTAAAACTTTGCTGATATAACATTCGATTTTTTTGTTGTAATGCATCATCTTTTTCTTTATGAAAATATAGGTGGGACCAAAACTGTTTAAGAAAATAAATAGAGACTGATTTCGTGAATTGAACTAAATAGGAGGATTAAAATTATAATTTGACCTCTATTTTATTTATACACAAAATAGATACCGTGGTTAAATTTATCAAGAAATTTTTCTTTTTTTGATATATAATTTATAAGTAAATGGATTGCATTATCCAAATATATATATAAAAAAAAACACTAATTCATAAATACATAATTTAAACCCATTATAATTCATAAATTCATTCCATTCATCCCCTCTTCCTCTTCCAAACTTGTCTTGATTCAAATTTTTTTCTTTCTTTGAATTCAAAAACACATGAGAATGTTGAAACCACTAACATTGCTCATTTTCATCTTGTGCATTATCCAACCAAACAATGCCTATAATTTAATAGAAGAAACATGCAAAAGAACTTCAAACAACACCCAATGTCTCCAATACCTAAAATCCGATCCCAAAAGCCCTGCTGCATCTCTCAATGACTTAGCAGTAATCACGTTCAATATCATGAAAACCAAAGCATTGAACACCATAACCAAAATCGACAAACTTCTCGCCGGGGGGACTATCCCCGGTGGCTCTCGCGCATATGATTCACTTCAGATATGTGATAAATTATACAAAGAAATTGTAACATCTAACGTTGAAAGAGGTGCCAAAGGTTCTGTGGTGGGAGAAGATCCTGAAGTTGCCATAGATGCTGGAAATGATGTTGTAGTGAAAGCCAATGAATGTGAGGTTAACTTTCATGGGAAAATAATCGACAAACCGCCCACACCAGTTACTGATGACAACAATGAAATCATACTTGTAGCAACCATAGCTGGAGATATTGTCAAATTGTTCAGACAAACTGGCTAGTTTATTCATTTTATTATCCTATTTAAGTTTTAATAAAAGTTAATAAAAATAATAGTACTTTGTTTTAGCTTTTATTCAATTATAATTATTTATATTCTATTCTATTCTATTTATTGTTTAAACTTTATCTTCAACTGCATTATTTAATTAATTACTCTCAAATTTCAATATTAGTTCAAAAATATCTTAGAAAAAAAATGAAATGATTCTTTAAATCTGAAATTTATACTATTTATTATTCAAAAAAATTTAATTTTTTTTTAGATTTTTCTTACAATTTTAATTTCTACAAAATGTTATAGCAAAATAAAAAATACTTGAATATATTTTTTGATAAGAATCTATTTATACCATTTTTGATTTAATTTTTTTTAGGAAAAAGTATTTTTTACTTAATATATGATATGCTAAAAAATACTATTAAAAAAGGTATCACAAATGAATTTTCAAATATTTGATAGATTTATATTTAATAAATTAATATTAATTAAACACTACCAAATAATTGATTCAAAATCTCTTTTATAATATTTATATTTTCACTTTAGATATTTTTATTTGTATTTCAAAGTTAAAATTTTAATGATTATTCAACAAATTTAATATTTATGAAACTCAGTAAAATGATAAAATATTTAAATCTTTTATTATTAGAAACTATTAAGAATTTTTCTATTTGAAGTTATTTTTTAAAAAATTATCAAATATATGTAATACTATAAAAATATATTTTAAATAGGATCTTATTTTTTTAAAACAAAATAATTTTTCTATTTGAAGTATAAATTTAGTAAAAGAAAATATTTTTTTTAAAACAAAACTTCAAAAAAAAAATATAAATAGGATCTTATTAAAATTTATTTTAATTATTTTAACTTTTTTCTATTCCTATTTTTTAAAATAGTAAAAAAAAATATTTAATTTTGAAGTTATTTTGAATAAATGATCACAAATTCATTATTTAAGAAAAGAATTTTATAAAATTATTATTGATAATTATATGTTTAATATAATTTTAAATTTTTATTATATTAAAATAATTATAAAAAAAATTAATAAATAAATAGTATAATAGTCATATTTTAAGAATAATTTAATTTTATTTGTGAGAGAGAGAGAGAGAGAGAGAGAGAGAGAGAGAGAGAGAGAGAGAGAGAGAGAGAGAGAGAGAGAGAGAGAGAGAGAGAGAGAGAGAGAGAGAGAGAGAGAGAGAGAGAGAGAGAGAGAGAGATTATTTAATTAATATTGAGAATGAAGTTGAGCAACTATAGCGAAATTTGGGGGTCCATTATTGAATTAAGAATGATGAGGCCTATTGTTGTTATCACATTACCTTCAATACTATTGCATCTTAGTTCCCTAAATGTTGATATGCACAAGGTTGATCATCTAGATCCATTGGGTCTTCAAGATGAGAAGGAGGAATGTATCCATTTCGATGACAAGATAAACTCATTAACATGCTCAATGTTCTTTACCAACGGGGAATTTTCAAACTTTGAAGAAAAAATTATGAGTGATCTTTTCAAAAGCCACTGCACTAATAAAAAAACCGCAGGTGTTCATGTTATCCCAGTAATAATAAGAACACTTAGAGGTCTAAGTAGATATATAACAAATAGTAGTGGTCAGTGTTGTCCACGTCAAAGAGAAGAGACATTTTGTATGTGAGTGAGGTATTTAAGTATAAGCATATATATGGTATCATATGTATGAATTCATATATATATATATATATATATATATATATATATATATATATATATATATATATATATATATATATATATATATATATATATATATATATATATATGACTTGATCAGAAGGAACTTTCTAGTGGTAAACAGCTTCTACGATGGAGAAAATGGGGGAATGTCAAAGTGAGAAAGAGTTATGGAGTGAGAAAATCCAGAAATTAGTAAAAAATAGAATACCTGACCCTCTAGTGAAAGATGACATTTATAGTGTGCCCCCAGCGCTGGGCCAAGGTTCTTCTCATAGGCTGGATTAGCTAGGCCCAAGGAAGAACTGTTAGAGTCTGCATAGGAGCAGTTAATACCTAACATGTGATATTGCCCCTAGTCCAACTGCCCCGCAAGAATAGTAGATTATTATAGGGGTAATTGATGGAAGGTGTGGAGCACGTGGGGGGAGAGGTTCTCCCCACGTCCTTATGTATTAGGCCTTGGGCATGTGCCCGAAGGATTGGGTCGTGCCCGACATGCATGGTGTCTCGACCAGTCCAGAACAGAAGCCCCCCAAGTCGCAACTCCGTTGTGGAGTGATGACTTAAGGATAAATTTTATCGGGTATGTGGTTTGATGATTCTGGGAATGACCGGCATATGTCGCGGAGAACGCTTGCTCGAGGCTACTTGTAGTTGTAGTTTGACATGGCGGGCGTGTCAGGTTTACTTGCACTACAACAAAAATGACTTTAGGCAACATGCAAATAGGCAACGACTGAAAAACCGTCCCTTAATGGTATTATAGGTTGCGCTTTTTTTACGCGCCGATGCTTTTTTAAATTTTTGTTGAAAACCGTCCCTTATTTACTATAGGCTACAATTTTTAAAGCGTTACAGTAACCTAATCGTAGTCTATTCACTGTTAGCAATGGTTAATGAAGCGCAGACATAGCGTAACTGTTGCTTATTTCTTTTATATTATGGTTTTGGTACCGCGACTACTTCTTATTTAATAGGTAACAATTAAAAAACATGGCGTATTACGAAAGACTGTAATTTTCCATTAATTAAAATGTTTGAGACGAGGATCGAATTTGTGTCCGAGATTTAATTTTCGTTTTAATTTATTTTTTTAAATTTACTGCACTTAAATAAAAGTTAGAAATATAATTTTTCAAACATGTAAAAAAAAAACCAGGTTCTACACATGACTAATATATCATACTACCAATGGTCCAAATTTCATCACTTGTTAGCCTAACATTCTGAAATATATTTATATAATACTAATATATCATACTACCAATGGTCCAAATTTCATCACTTGTTAGCCTAACATTCTGAAATATATTTATATAATAACTATTAGTATTTTTTTTAAATGACTAGCATTCTGAAATATATTTATATACTAACTATTTGTATTATATATTTTTTTAACAAACTAGATCAAACCCTGAATTAAGTTTTAATTTATTTTCTTAAATTAATATCTTAATAAAAATTAAAAAACATAACATCAAAAATACAAAAATTTAAGACTTGAACCCAAGTTCTCTACCTTAACCCCTAATAACATTGCCACGAGACCATGTATACTAATTTACAATTATGATATTCGGAAATATATTTATAAAGTAATTATGGTATTTTTTAAAACTTACTTAACTTAAAAACTCTTTTGGTAAAATTAGTTTTCATATTAAACCCTAATGTTTCTTCTTCCTCTATGTACTGGGAGCGCGAGTTTCATAATAACGCAAAATCCTTTTAAGACGGCCATCAACGAGTTTTATTTCTTCAATAACTTACTCCCTTTAGTTCACGGTGGCCACCGGCGACAACTGCAGCCGCCATTGTACAACATGTGAAGAAAAGTGATATAATCAGTTGCTCTCACCTCTTAAATCTCTTAAATGTAAGTTTATCATTTTTATTTTCTGAATAATAATATAAATATTGAATATCTAATGCTCATATTTTTTCTCTATAATGTTCACTCTAAGTTTCACACCTGGATTTTACTTTCATTTATAGCCCCAACCTTTCTTGTTCTCACTTTCAAAGTTTCCTATTTCTATATTATCATCTCCTCAGCATGAGGTAATTTACTTACCTTTAACTTGCAAAATTGTATTTTTAGAGTTAAACTTAATTTCAAAACCTCTAATTACCTCTAATTAAATTGGAAGACATTTTTACCATCACCCGTTTTCGGTTTATATGTTAATTTAGGATTATCATATTATATGTTTCTAAGTTAATTGAAAATAATAATAAACTATCTTGCCTTCCAGCCATATCACTTCTCTCATATTTGCTATTTTTCCAAAAATGCCACCTCAGCTCCTGTAAACCTTGTCGAAATGGCCATCGTTTGTAGATAAGGTTGCGCGCACTGGGTCGGAGAGAGTCGTTGGAAACAAGTTCCTGCTTTGTGGATTATCCTCGCAGCGCACACACCTATCATACCCTAAATTTTGACTAGAAATATTTTAAATATAATCTTTCATCTGATGCATTTTAGCACAACATAAAAGTCAATCTTTTTTACATTTAAAGTCAATTTTTATTTTTATTTTTTTTAAAATCAATCTTTTTTGACCAGTAATCATGCATTTTTTCATTCGATTTCAATTTTTATTTTTATTTTTTTCTATCTTAGAATTCGTTAAGAATTAGAATGTTTGTCTCACCTCATGTCTAATTCAATTATTTCATGCTTATTTTTATCTTTAATCTTTACTATAAAATTTTGTTTAAATTTTATAATTTTACATTTTTTTTCAATTTAATTAAATTTAGGAGCTTTAGTCTTATTTCATTTGAATTACTTTAGCACAACATAAAAGTCAATCTTTTTTACATTTAAAGTCAATTTTTATTTTTATTTTTTTAAAAATCAATCTTTTTTGACCAGTAATCATGCATTTTTCCATTCGATTTCAATTTTTATTTTTATTTTTTTCTATCTTAGAATTCGTTAAGAATTAGAATGTTTGTCTCACCTCATGTCTAATTCAATTATTTCATGCTTATTTTTATCTTTAATCTTTACTATAAAATTTTGTTTAAATTTTATAATTTTACATTTTTTTTCAATTTAATTAAATTTAGGAGCTTTAGTCTTATTTCATTTGAATTACTTTAAGGTTAGAATTTTTTTTTAGGAATTTTGTTTGTCTAACTTGATATAATTTCTCTTACTTTTTTTACTAGTCATTTTCCATGTCTCTCTTTATTAATATTACTTTTCTTTCTTATTAGTGTTAGTGTTATTATCATTAATTTTATTATTATTTATTTTTATTGTTCAAGATCTATTATATTTCAAAAAAAAGCATTATAACAAAAAGACCAATCAATACAAGGCCCATTGGCCATTTCTGTCTTAAAAATTACAATAAAAATTCTGAAAAAAACAAGCCAACGAGTCCCACTTCATGAACTTCATCACGTCACTGGACCTGCTATAAAATTATGGAAAATGACCACACTCATTGTTATGCACTACACTCCAACTCTGCAAGTCAACAAAGCAAGCACGCAGAACAACAACAACAACAACAATTAGTATGCATATGGAAATAAGTACAATGACCTAAAGCTAAACCAGGAAAATAGCAGGTTGCACATAATCATTATTATAGCGGTTTTTTTTTCATGAAAATATCATAAGAAAATTTTGAATACAAAAAGTGAACCAAATCATTTATCATATTATATCAATCTCACAATTGCAAAACCCTAAGGAGAATACCAAAATGTGAATATAAGAAGGGGGGACAAATTCAAGAGAAAGAAAAAAAAGTTTTGAAAAATAGAAAAACCTGAGTTGTTTCCGATAAAGTCTTGAATATTTTCATCACTATAAAAAAACCCTCTGCAAGGACCATTATCCGCCACCTCCTCCACTCTTTTCTTCTTCATCATCCAAAACACAATCCAAGTCTTACAACAAACCTCCATTAACACCACCACCCTTCTTCATACAACCCGAAACCACCTAAACACCAATAAAAAAACGAAAAAAAGCAAAAAAAAAACATATTGAGAGCAGAGAGCCGAAACGCAAAATAAATGAGACCGAAACCAACAACTTCACCCTTCAAAACTCAGATTTACAAAACCTTTTCCACACTTTCAAAACACACTCAACACCATAGACAAAAATCCCTTCCAAACCATGAATAGAACCGAGAAATCACACAACAATCAAACCTGAAATAAACCAGATTCTAAAGCTTGAACTTCAAATCCATGAATAAACCGCAAAGATAAAACCAAAATCGAAAAAAACGTAACCGTTTGAGACATACCAAACCAGCGCCGTGAAAACTGACCGGAGAGAGAGAGAGAGCGAGACCGATCAAAATTCCGAGGGTGGGTTTCGTTGTGTTGTTCTTCTTTTCTCGTGAGGTATTACACTGTTCTTCTTTATTTTAAAACCCTTGTCTTTTTATTTTATTTTACCATTTTTTTGGTTTTTTATTTATTTATTGGGCTGAGCCCCTTTATTTATTTTTACTATAAACAGACCCACTGGATTCCTGCGACATCCCCTTCCCCTTGGTTTTTTAATTTATTTTTAGGCATTCTTGTTATTGCTGATGTTGGGCTTGACCCACTGATTTTGCTATTCACCCCTTTCAGTTTCTTAATGTACTTTTTTATTTAAGTTTTTGTATTTATTTTGTTATCCCTTTTTTTATAAAAATTTAGAAAAATGTATTAATGTTCATATAATTCATTTATTTTTCGTTATTAATTTTTCGGGCCGATGATATATCAAAAGGTCAAATGTGTTCGTTTTTTAAATCGGTCCATTTTGATTAATATGAGGCCTAAAATACTTAAACTTATCAAAAGTATCTTCCTAATCAAGCAACGAAAGAACTGAGTTCTGGAATCTCGAATTCCTTGGGTTCTTGAATGATCGTTCTTGAGGCTAGCCCTTGGGTTGTGATTCATTCAACCTTTCTTTTCTAAAATACTTAAACTTATCAAAAGTATCTTCCTAATCAAACAATGAAAGAACTGAGTTCTGGAATCTCACATTCCTTGGTTCTTGAATAATTGCTCTTGAGGCTGGCCCTTGGGTTATGATTCATTCAACCTTTCGTTTCTAAAATACTTAAACTTATTAAAGTATCTTCCTAATCAAACAACGAAAGAACCGAGTTGTGGAATCTCACATTTCTTGGATTCTTGAATGATCTCTCTTGAGGCTAGCCCTTGGGTTGGGATTCATTCAACCTTTCGTTTCAAAAACACTTAAAACTCCCCAAAAGACTAGGCATGATTCATCTCCATAGGAACGACATTTCTTCTATCCCCACAAACATAAATCAAATCTTTCAAACAATTATTCTCAAACGAAGAACGTGGCATTGCTTTTTCGATCCTTATATCCAAGTTTAAAGCTTCTTCTGATTTTAGTTACTTCCTCAAATGTTTGTGGTGGAATAAGAGAGACATCTCCCTTAAATATGATGACTTGTCTTTTTCTTTTAAATAAAACTTAAAATCTCTAATATAAAAAAATCATTTTCATAATTAATTAACGAAAGAACTGAGTTCTGGAGTCTTGCATTCTTTGAATTCTTGGATGATCGCTTTTGAGGCTAGCCCTTGGGTTTTGATTTATCCAACCTTTCATCTCCAAACACCTTAATTAAGATCAAAGATCTTTATTAAAAGAACTTTGTTTAGATCATCGCTCATGTGCATATAAACTAGTGTTTAAGCCTCCTCGAGAGTGGACCAACCAATGTTTAGCAGTTAGCATTCGAACTAAGTACTTGTTCATTAAAAGACATAAACCAAACAAACCGTAGTTTCACGAAATATGAAGCTCTAGATTTCCCATTACATAAGGGAATATGTAGGCACAAGGATTTCAACCCTTGACGAGCACCCTAATAAAAAACTAACCATCTTTCCATAACAAATAATAATAATTAAAAATATTCATTTTCCTTTTAAACAAACAATTTTAGCAAACCTTTACCATTAGAAGAAGACAAAGGCATAAGTTAACATTCAATCACAAATTAGACTAAAAGGTTCCCGTTGAGTACAACAGACGTAAGAGGTGCTAATACCTTCCTCTTGTGTAACCGACTCCCGAACTTAGCTTAGTGGTTTCGACAACCATTTCCTTTTCCTTAGGTTTTATCGATATTTACCTTTTCCATTCACTTAGGAATAAAATTAAATTCGGTGGAGACTCTGTTGTTTTTTCCACATCCATTGCAAGGATCATATTTTTTGAGGTACGATAGCTGGCGAATCTGTTGGGGAATCTCCATGCGAGAGAGAGTCGAGCCTAACTTAGTTAACCATGCGTTTGTTTATTGACTTGTCTTGATTGTCTTCTTTATGTTTTGCTATTTTTTATGATTGTTTATTTTTCTCTTTTATCGCTTTCTCTTTTATTATAATGCTTATTATCATATTTGCCTGTTGGATCTCGGGGTTACTTCATAAGTAAGGCTCTACAACCGAGCTTTGGAAAAAGAAGAGGGAACACCTAAGTTTATATTAGGAAGTAACTAGTGTTAGTCTCCAAGGACTCTCTCCTTGCGAGCCTAGCATGAAAGCTCTCCCATAGAGTAGACCTATTCGTAGATCTTGTTGTAATGCAGCTAGCGTGTCGCATGACTTGATTCATGAAAGGGTTGTGACTCTGGGACCCACTCTTAGAACCGGTTTCTACATTAGTAGTTGTGTAGTGTTAGTCTCTGAGGGCTCTCCCCTTGTGAGCCTAGCATGATAACTCCGCTCAAGGTATATCTTATCGTTATTATTGTCATAATACATCTAGCATGTGGCAAGACGTTGCTACGATTAGCGTCCATGGTCTTGGGTACCTTCAATCCATCACTAAAGAAACTATCCCGTGAGCGGTTTTATGGGTAAAAAACATAGAAATTTCATTATAAAGCTTACATGTTAAGATGTTTTGAGTTACTCGTGATATCCTGGATTCAAACATCATGCTTTCATAACTGATTGTATTTGTGATTCTGAGCATTGAATTCGTTTTCATATCATTGCATTTGCATTCATCAACATTACATATCATCTCCTAAAAAAAAAACTCACTCATCTATCCTTCTACCAGTTCATTGATTTCCCGACAGTCGTATCAAGCTCAAAATAGTCATCGAAGAACAACATATATGGCAAAGAATGTTGATTCCATGTCAGACTTTACTGTGATGACTAACCCAATGTATGATTTTCCTCCTGATGACAATGCTCAACAAATGGATGTTACTCAATCTCAGAATGTCCACCCTGTGACAAAGGTGAATAATCCTAGAGTTGTGAAAATCAAGGAAGGAATTCGTGATCTCAAGGAACAATTGAAGATGATGAAAGGACTCAATGCATTTGGTTTATAGGCTATTGACTTGTGTCTGGTTCCGGGCGTAATTATTTCCCTGAATTTCAAAATGCCTACCTTTGAAATATACAAGATTCTTAATTGTCCAAGATATCATTTGATGATGTTCCGTCGAAAGATGACTGCTCATGCTGACAATGATAAGGTGATGATTCATTGCTTTCAAGAAAGTCTACGTGGGGCATCTTTGATGTGGTATATGAAGCTAGAAAGGGACCGTATACAGACTTGGGAAGACCTAACTGACGCTTTTACAATTACAACATGGACATGGCTCCATATAGCGACTAGTTGATGGGAATGAGTCAGAAAGACAACAAATCTTTCAGAGAATATGCACAAAGGTGGAAAGAATTGGCATCCCAAGTTTATCCACCACTCTTAGAGAAATATCTGGCCAAAATATTTCTGAGAATGCTGTCAGATTCCTATTATGAAAGGATGGTAGGTGTTGTACCTTTAGAGTTCTCTAAAATTGTGAAAGTCGGAGTAAATATCAAGGACACATTCAAATGTGGAAGAATCCAAGATGGGTCAGATAGCCAAGCTATTGAAGAGAAGTTTGTCTGTGATTCCCAAGAGGAAGGGCAGGAAGAAATTAATGCAGTTTGGGAATCCCCAACAGTGTCTCACTATCAACATTGTTCAAGAACCTCAACTTTTCAGAGTCAACAATCTTTTGGGTCTCCATACCAGTTATTATATTATCCACAATGACAATGTCCTCATGCAAATCAAGGACCTCCTCAACGGTCATACCAACGTCATAACGCTCCGCATCAGCACTCTCGACAAAGGACAAGAAAGCCAAAAAAGAATTTCACTCTTCTTCCGGTGCCATATAGTTACATACTTCCACATTTGATAGAAGGTGGACTGATAGTGCCAAAAGACTTGGATCCAGTGATTCCTCCATACCCACCAGATTTTGATGTCAACGCCCGTTGTGACTACCATGCTGGAGCACAGGGCCATTCAACTGAAGACTGTAAGGTGTTCAAGGGCAAGGTTTAGACTTTGCTTGACGCCAATATGTTCTCATTCACGCCTCAGGGCATTCAAATTAACGATCTTTCACTTGGTCATATGGGTTCGTCAGTCCATGTTATAGAAGAAACTGTTGAGAGCAGAGGTGAAGATGATTATCAGACTAGTTTCAAAGAGCAATTCTGAAGATGGTTAGCATATCATTGAGTCAAGAATTGAAAGCCCAGTTCCCTGATGTTGGAAATCTTTATCATTTCTTCTCATTTGTAGGTTTCTTTTCTATTGAGTGTAATTTGTAAAACTTGTCCATTTTCAGTTGGTATTACTAATGAAATGCGTATGCATGTTTTGATTAAATCCATTAGTGTTCTCTCATTTTTATTATTATATTAAACTAATATTTTAGCAAATACTTGGAGGAGGATGATGAAATCGAAATACGTGGAACTTTTGGTTGTATGCTTTTGAATAAAACCCTGTTGATGATGTACATGCATTGTTTCAAATCCCCAAACACTGGAGAGATAAGGAGTTAATCCCTAGTTAGCCACTTCGATCCTAGAAGTAGGAGTTTCTTTTGGATTTCAAAACCCTTACGCTTAACCTAGGGCAGGGTAGTTGTTCAGTTAGTCTGACTATACATTCAAATTACAAGATGAGACGTCCCGTCTAGGAATCCACCATAATAAATAATTTAGCAGTCACAACCTTCAAAAAAAAGAAAAGAAAAGAAAATCCCTCTATGTCGAACCTACAAAAAAAGACTTAGACAAAAAATAAAAAATAAGGATCAAAGAGAAATTCAAGTAGAAGAGGCCTTCAAATCCTCAACCGAAAGCAAAACAAGATTTAGTGACCACCATGTCCAGAACCAATGGGTCACTATTTATACCCATAAAGAATAAATAAGATGATTGCAATTTCAAGTGAACCTTGGATCACCATCTTCACTGTCAAGACGATTGTGTGTGTTAGTTTAACTGAACGTAAGATTGGAGAATATCACGAAGAATGGGTGGGTACAAATAAATTTTGAACCTTTATCCTTTGTTTCATAAACCGTGAACCAAACCACATTACAACCTGTCATACCCCAAATTTGTCCTACTATTTTAAAATTCTCAGTTATTCAATTTTATTTTCACTTTGCAACATAACATGTTTTTCATCATAAATAATGCCTAAAGTATCATTCAAAATGAATTCTCAGATATACAGGCAGACCGGTTGAATTAATTTTTAACAGTGCGTAAAATTAGTAGACAGAATATTTCAAAATAGAGCTTGCAGACGTCAGTATTTCTGATCTATGTTTCACGTAGTTCAGCTTGGCATGCTCATTTTATTTTTTCAGCAACTTTTTCAGTCGTTTTTTTATTATCAGTTGAGTCATTTAACCGGTCTACTTATTTAGAAATCTGACAAAGTGCTGTATTTTTCCCAATCGTTTATTTCGTGCAGATAATTTTAGCGCAAACAATTTTTTTTTCTCGAACATTTATGCGTCTGACTTTTATTCATAACCAGTCATTTTTTTAGTATAATTAGCTAGGATTATTTAAATGTTTAGTATAATTTTATTTTGATGAGTTTGTTTGTTTATCATAATAATTATTTAGTTTTTAGTTTTTTTTTTAATAAAAAAAAGAGAAAATTGGTAGAAGGTAGGACTGGACAGGAACCGAGAAACCGGCCCAGCCCGCAATTACCGAAGTCCAAAAACCGAAATGGGTCGGATTTACACGGTTTGCCGGTTTTACGGGCCCATAATGCGGTTTCATATGGACTCATATGGGCGGTTCAGTTTAAAAAATGGAAACCACGAGTAACCATACCCGCCCGACTATTCTTATTATTTTTAAAACAGTTTCATCTCATTCACTCATCACTCATGTTCTCTCTCTCTCTCTCTCTCTCTCTCTCTCTCTCTCTCAAAAACGAAACAAACCCTAGCCATCTTCCACCACTCACCGCCACCACTCACCAGCGCCGCCATCTTCCACCAGTCACCGCCACCACTCACGTTCTCTCTTTGATGAAATCAACCCCTCTCTCTCTCCCTCACACACACACACAAATGTGAAACCATAACCACGCCTCCAACCCATTTCTTATCACCGACGTCGTTATCGTTCATCACTCACCATCATCTCTCACTTTCCTCACTTTCAATTGCAAGGTAAACATTTATTCAGATTTAGATTTTTTATTTTTTAAGGTTATGTTTTATTTGAGTTCTGACTTTTTATCTTGTGCTGTGATTTAGATAGATGGATCAATCTGTCATGAATGAAGTTGGTTCAGCAGCAACAACTGAAGTTGTTGAATCTGAAATAGTTGATACTCAACCTACAAAGAAGAGGAAAGCTAGTGCAAATGGTCATAGGCAATCATCTGCTTGTTGGGAGCACTTTGTTAGATTACCAGATGACTTAGTTGATACACCAACTGCAGCTTGTAAACACTGCCATAAAAAATACTTATGTGACCCTAGAACTCATGGCACCACCAACATGAACCATCACATTTTAAAATGTGCAAGGAAGCCTAGAACCACTGATCCCACCCAAACTATTCTCACATACCCATCTGTAGAAGGATCTAGTTTGGGTCATGTTAGCCCCAAATTTGACAAGCAATCTTGTAGAAAAGGGTTGTCATATTTTGTGGTTCTAGATGAACAACCATTTAGTGCAGTTGAGGGCGAAGGTTTTAAGTATTATTCTAAAGTATTGGAGCCCCAATTTACTATCCCATCTAGGCGTACAGTAGCTAGAGACTGCTTTCAGCTACACTTGGATGAGAAACAAAAGCTAAAAGCCTTCTTTAAGTCTGACTGCAATAGAGTAGCACTTACTACTGATTGCTGGACTTCTATCCAAAATCAAAACTACTTAACCCTTACCGCACACTTTGTGGATAACAACTGGAGCTATCAAAAGAGAATTATAAGTTTCACAGTTATTCCAAACCACAAGGGTGACACAGTAGGTAGGAAAATTGAAGAGGTGTTAAGGGATTGGGGAATTAGGAATGTGTCTACCATCACTGTTGATAATGCAACTTCAAATGATGTAGCTGTATCATATCTGCATAAAAAAATATCAACTATGAATGGGATGATGGGGGATGGAAAGTGTTTTCATATGAGGTGTGCAGCTCACATATTGAACTTGGTGGTAAATGAGGGTTTGAAAGATAAGCATTTATCTATTACAAGTGTTAGGGATGCTGTTAGATTTGTCAAGTCCTCATCTCATAGGGCAGCCAAGTTTAAGGAATGCATTGAATTTGCTGGAATAACTTGTAAAAAACTAGTATGTCTTGATGTTTCAACTCGTTGGAATGCGACATATTTGATGCTTGAGGCTGCAGAGAAGTTTCAAGCTGCTTTTGATAAGCTTGAGTATGAAGAGTTGAGTTATAGGGAGTTCTTTGGAAAAGGTAGTCCTCCTAGTAGTGATGATTGGGACATTGTGAGAGCTTTTATCTCTTTTCTGAAGTTATTTTATGAAGCAACTAATGTTTTTTCCACCTCTCAAGGTGTGAGTTTACATAGTGCTTTTCACCAAGTGTCTGCGATCTATTGTGAGCTGAAGCAAGCTACTATGAACTTGAATGGTGTTTTTGCAAGTGTGGGTAGGGACATGATGGAAAAGTATAATAGATATTGAGGGTGTGCTACTAAGATGAACAAGTTGATTTATTTTGGAATTATATTGGATCCAAGATACAAGTTGAGTTATATTGAATGGACTTTTAAGGATATGTATGGAGTTGATTCTATGTTTTCTATCGGGTTGATCAAATCTATAAAAGAGAGCTTACAAAAATTGTATGATTGGTATAAGCAAGCTTATGACCAAAAGCATAATAGGCAACCTCTTGGTAGTGGTGAAAACAATGTTTCCAATGATGAAACAAATGCTAGCCGTCCTTCACTAATGGCGAGAGCCGATGCTTTTGAGCAACATTTAGATGAACTAGACTCGATTGATCAACAAAATGAGCTTGAGGGTTTTTACTCTAGTAAGTGTGTCAAAAGGGATCCTAACTTTGACATTCTTGTGTGGTGGAAACACAATTCAGCACAATATCCTATTTTAGCTACAATAGCTAAAGATATTTTTGCCACACCGGTGTCTACTGTTGCATCAGAAAGTGCCTTCAGCACGGGAGGGAGAATCTTAGAAACCTATAGGAGCTCCCTAAAACCTGAAATGGCAGAGACATTAATTTGCTACTGGTGTTGGTGTGAACATTCACAATGTGCATAATAGTATATCTCTTTATGTGGAAGGCAAGCTAATTGGAGTCTTATATGGAAAGGCCATTGATAATAACTATAATATTATTGCTATTTAAGTTGTAATATTACTTATACTCATGTTGGTCAATTATGAGTTTAATTGTACTTCTACTGGATGTATAATTGTTTAATATGATAGCTTGATGATTATATGAGTTTAACACAATCCATTATTTTCATTGGGTGTTAACTTCATTATTTTCATTTTGTACTGTAAGAATTAGTTTCTGAAATTTATATTATGTAAAAAAATATTTTTTTTCTTCAGAAATTGTATTTGGACATTAAAATTTGATAACTCATTAACCCGATAAAACCGCCCGTTGTTACCCGCAACCCGATATGACCCAACCCGTGCCAACCGATGTAAATATTGGACGGAAATGGGCCGATCAAATTCACCCGCGATTTAGGCTGGGTGGCACTTTTGGGCCCGAACCCGCCCAACCCGACCCAATGTCCAGCCCTAGTAGAAGGTATTTGCATATTGGATATTCTTCCCAAAATATCTCCTTTTAAAACAAACTTGGTCACCACTCTTTGTGGTACAACACAAACAGACAAAGAAGTTCCTCTCTCCACTTTTCACATGGCCACGCGGACACCTCATCCCAAATGACAGAAAAACGGTTTTGCATAATACACACTACTACTCACTACCATATGACTCATTGCCTACTCTCACCTAAATTTATAAGATCCTCTCTCATATATTCTCTCTCGGCGGATACAAAAAGTGGACAATAAGAAAACCTCTCAACAAACTCTATTTTTTCATCTTCATAAACACCCTCCACAAATTCCTCTTTCTTGAACAACTCAAACACCCTTTCCATTTTCATAAGAAAAATCACCTTCATATCATTTCAACTCACCACTTGACACTAACAACAACATTGTTCATGAACTTCACATCATAACACAAACCATATTTTTCTTCTTCATAACTTCTCAACACTAAACCATAATAACAATTCATGTTCTGTTAAAATTAAACCTCCATATCCCCACACATCTTTCTAGCTCCCATGCACAACACCTTAACTCACTATCCCGCCGTCATTTCGTGCAACCGAACCAAAACTCACACAAACGTATCCATGTGAATCATTGTGAATATAAACAACTTTCAACAACAACGACGAGATTCGCGAGCAGAGTAAGGAGAACAAAAGGAGTGCAGATCGAGAAAACAGAACAGGACGAGGGAGAGCACGCGTTACTACCTTGTCCTCTCTCTGTTACTACCTTATCCACGTTTTTTCTTCTTCTTATAATTAATTTTGTTTTTCTTCTTCTTTCTTTTTATAGTTATCCTTGTTTTTTTTTGGGAATATTGTAGTAATAATATATGCATGTGATAATACTTGTTGAAAACATTGATATGATACATACTGAGTTTTTGTGTGTGCCTTAAAAGTAGTGGTAATGATCAAATGTAGGATGTTATTTCTTTTAGACGCTATTTCTTATATATATATATATATATATATATATATATATATATATATATATATATATATATATATATATATATATATATATATATATATTAAACTGACATATAAAAAAATTATATATATTAATCTCAAAACAAGAAGTAATATACTTAAGACCAAAAAGTATAAAGAAATGTACATATATATTTACATAGAAGAAACAAGAAGTGTGTTTTATATATATATATATATATATATATATATATATATATATATATATATATATATATATATATATATATATATATATATATATATATATATATATATATATATATATATATATATATATATATATATATATATATATATATAAAACACACTTCTTGTTTCTTCTATGTAAATATATATGTACATTTCTTTATACTTTTTGGTCTTAAGTATATTACTTCTTGTTTTGAGATTAATATATATAATTTTTTTATATGTCAGTTTAATATATATGATGCTAATGTCTCTTTTTATTAGTATGTATATTTTATTGTTTAAAGTTTAATATGTATATATGGACATGCTTCATCTAAGTTTAATATATATATATATATATATATATATATATATATATATATATATATATATATATATATAAACGCAGTGCGTTTACGTTTTCAAACATATACAAACCTTAGCTTAAGGATTGGCATATTTATTGTTATTTCATCTTGGTACATATTACATTTTTAAGTATAATATATAAAAATATTTTTATTTTATTTTTTTGGTACATACTACATTTTTTTAAGTATAATATATATATATATATATATATATATATATATATATATATATATATATATATATATATATATATATATATATATATATATATATATATATATATATATATATTGGTATATACTACATTTGTTTTAAGTATAATATATAAAAATATTTTTTATTTTATTTTTTTTGGTATATATTACATTTGTTTTAAGTATAATATATAAAAATATGTTTGGTATATGAATAATATTAGATTGTTGTTTAGTTTTCCTTGCATTGCGATTTTGGAACATAAATTGATTGTGCTTTCGAGAACCGTATGGATGCATAAAGTGACGCTCGACTTCTCATAGAGTGATTCCAACATGAATCCGCTCTAAGATAGTTAATGAGCCAAATTTCGACGCTTTCGTTTTAACCTCGGGTCCAACGCCTTCGAATAGTTGATACACTGCACACACGCTTCCTCTTGGACAAAATACAACGATACCTTTTATTTCTCGCGATCCCCTGTAATTTATTTTGTATCTCTCCCCCATTCTTTGTACGCATTTTGTTTTCCGCATTTTATCGGTTTTGTTTAGTTCGCGAACCCTTGGTCCAACGCCAAGCGGTTGCACTTGCACACTCGCACTTTATTTTTCAATTATCGTTTCGTTTATTAGGATCCACTTCACCTTGCGAGCCGAGCGCATTGTGCCTCGCTAACAAACCATAAATAAACCTCCATTTGCATTCACCCATAAACCTCAAAAAACCAAAAATGTTTCGATTAGATCCAAACCCTTGATCCAACGTCAAGCGGTCTTAGGAAATAAAACACATGAATAATACGAGAAGAAATTGTACGCCACGAGCCTTAAGCGGTAGAAAGGAGGATAACGAGCTCTCGTTACTCGCTCCGATTATTTCGACATAAGACGCTCGTCTTGTTGGACGGAATAAACTATCCATCGTCTTTAGTGCAATTCGACTCCTAAACCCTTTCATCAAAGAAAGGTAATAAAATCAACAACCATCAACCGTAGTAGGCCGAACTACGAGGCTCTGACTTTCCTATTGCACGCGGGAGTACGTAGGCACAAGGATCTCAATCCTTGCCGAGCACCTAGGATCAATATAACTTATAATCAAACTCTTTTCCCTCTAGCAAGTAACTCATTAAGCATAGACATCCTTTCACGCGCGATAACTTAGATGGTTCCCATCGAGTACGATGGATGTAGGGGGTGTTAATACCTTCCCCCTGCATAACCGACTCCCGAACCCAGACAATGGTTCCGTTGACCTTTGTCCTTATCTCTCTCTTCCCGGGTTGTATCTATATCTTCCCTTTCCCTCTTCGGGAATAAATAGAATTAGGTGGCGACTCTTCAGTCTGTCCAGCGTGCGGCTCCCGTCTTTTCGGATCGCGTGAGGTCGTATTTTTCGAGGTACGACACAACCCACAAAAGTCCTAATTGAAGCAGCGTTATTTCGAAAGCATACTCTGATAAAATTGCGTTAAAACTGACTCCTATAATGATTTGCTTACCATTCATGTTGATATCAATGTGATATTTTAATCAGTGATTCATTTGCTATAGTGAACATACTTGGATTTCAAAACTTCCATATGCATTGCATTAAAATTATCATTTTCAAAACAAATTGTCTTACTTGCAAACAAGCACTTGACATCAAGAGAGATTCTACAATGAAAAGAGTGATCATTTCAAAAGATAGAAGCGCTTGAAGACTCCGTTGAGCATAAGATTTAGTCAATTTGGGGCATTCACATCATGAAATCTTTTTGAAGTTTAACCAAATACAGTTAATTTAGGACAGTCACGTCGAGATCTGATGGATCTCTCAAAGAATGGTTAGTCAAGGGCATTCCCTCAAAGATTAGTAGACATATGCAAACTCATTTCAAGGCTCGTACTAGGGCATGTCACCTTTAAAGCATGAAGAGTTATCCTTTTCAGAGGACAGTTAATAAGATGTACCTCTAGGGTTCAGAATGTTTGAGCAAATTATCTCAAACCATCAGGACACAGATGTTCCAGGTTTCCATTTGAAGTATATTCTTTCAGAGATATCATAGACTGAGGCAAGACTAGAGAGATTGTTTCTTTTCATACTTTCAGAGTTACATCAGCAGGTTCCTTTAGAAACCTTTGAGTTTAAGACGAATGTCGGGAAGTCATGTTAACCATCATGTAACCTTTCAGCAATGAGTCTTGTTAAAACTTTTAATCATTACATAAATCATTACCATGTATTAATCATGTCGCTTTGCTCATGCATATCATTCGTCTAGCACAATCATATCACAATGCCTTAAAAAAAACGAACAGAAAGTCCAAAGTCCAATCCTTATTGGTATCTTTTCAACAAAAAAATCCAATCACTAGTAGCACATCCTTCTTTCCCTATCAGATATTCCATAAACATTCCTTTTCGTCAACCCTTTGACAAACACAAGTTCACTTCCCATTAACCCTTTGATGGTGTCACCTAAATTTGTTTTTTCTCGTCAACCCTTTGACGATGTCACTCCCTAGTGACGTTTCTTTCCACCAACCCTTTGGTGTTGATATTCCAAAACAATTTCCTTTCTATCATCCCTATGACAATGTGTTTCTTCATAAAGATTTCCTTTCAGTCATCCCTATGATAATATGTTTTCTTCATACATATTTCCTTTTTGTCATCTCTATGACAATGTGTTTTCTTCATACCAGTTTCCTTTCTATCATTCCCATGACAATGTTCTTCCTTCATACAAATTTCCTTTTTTTCATCTCTATGAGAATGTGTTTTCTTTATACTAGTTTTCTTTATGTCATCTCTATGACAATGTGTGGCCTTCATTCAAGTTTCCTTCATGTCATCCCTATGGCAAGGTGTCCCTTCAGTGGAGTTTTCCTTCCCGTCATCTCCATGACGATATATTAATTCAGTAAAGTTATATTTTGTCAACCCCATAGGCAATTTTAGGTTCTTCCCGTCAACCATTTGATGGTGATCTTGCCGTTTGTCTGTATTTTTATCTACCTTGATATTCACCAGTGAAGATAAATCTTACTCCTCAGTGTCATTATAACACTCTTTTTGTCATATACAAATGACAACAAGCGGCGGTCTCTTTATTTGAGAAGCTTGTTCTTGTCCCTGAACTTCTAGTGAATCAACAAATGGCGGTCTCTTTTCGAGCAGTTTGTTTATCCCCAGTGTGGAGTTGTTTTCGTCATATGACATCTCTCTGAAGAAGAAAGAAAGTATGATGAAGTTTTTTTTCAACAAATGGCGTCTCTCCAAGTCTCAGTGAGATGTTTGTTGTGAATTCTCAATTTCCGTCAATTGGCCTCTCTCCAAATCCCTGTGAGAAGTTTGAGTGTGAATTTGTTTTCGTCATATGGCATCTCTCTGAAGAAGAAGGGAAGTATGATGAAGTTATTTTTCTATCAAATGGAGTCTCCCTAGTTTGGCGGAGATATTTGGTATGAATTTATTTTTCAGCAAACGGCGTCTCTTCAAATCACGGTGAGAAGTTTGAGTGTGAAGTTATTTTCGTCATATAACATCTCTCAGAAGAAGGGAAGTATGATGAAATTTATTCTTGCCAAATGGCGTCTCCTTGGTTCAGAGGAGAAGTTTGGTATAAAGTGATTTCCTGTCAAACGACATCTCCCTAATTCAACGGAGAAGTTTGGTATAAAGTTTTTTTTCCAGCGGAGTTAGGAACCTTTCCCTATTTCTTTTCCTAAGTGGATCAGTTTGTTGTTATATCGGGTGGTTGTCACCATATGGCACCATACCCCACAGGGCTCTCTGTCATGCATCCATAACATTGCATATCATACCATTTCATTTTCATTTGGTCAAAATTCTAGGTATTCTGATATTAAATCCTCTTTTACCTTGAATGTCTGAAAATCAATAATATTCATACCTTCAGGTCCAAGAAGATTAAATAGGGGCATCTGTCATACTCTAAATTTTGACCAGAACTATTTTAAATATAATCTTTCATCTGATGCATTTTAGCACAACATAAAAGTCAATTTTTTAACATTTAAGTCAAATAATCCATTTGATCAGTAATCATGCATTTTTCCATTCAATTTCATTTTTTGTTTTTTGTTTTTTATCTTAGAATTCGTTTAAGAATTAGAATGTCAGCCTCGCCTCATGTCTAATTCAATTATTTCATGCTTAATTTTATCTTTAATCTTTACTTCAAAAGTTTGTTTAAGTTTTAGAATTTTACATTTTTTATTTCAATTTAATTTTTAGGAGTTTAAGTCTTATTTCATTTGAATTACTTTAAGGTTAGAATTTTATTTTTAGGATTTTTGTTTGTCTAACTTGATATAATTTCACATACTTTTTTTTTACTAGTCATTTTCCATGTCCCTCTTTATTAATATTATTTTTCTTTCTTATTAGTGTTAGTGTTATTATCATTAATTTTATTCTTATTTATTTGTATTGTTCAATATCCATTATATTTATAAAAAACGCATTATAACAAAAAGACCAATCAATACAAGGCCCGTTGGCCATTTCTGTCTTAAAAATTACAATAAAAATTCTGAAAAAACAAGCCAACGGGTTGCATCACGCCACTTGACCTGCTGCAAAATTATGAAAAATGACCACACTCCTTGCTATGCACTACACTCAAACTCTTCAAGTCAACAAAGAAAGCACGCAAAACAACAACAACAATTAATATGCATATGGAAATAAGTACAATGACCTAAGCTAAACCAGGAAAATAGCAGGTTGCACATAAACATCGTTATAGCAGTTTTTTTCATGAAAATATCATAAGAAAATTTTGAATACAAAAAGTGAACCAAATAATTTATCATGTTATATCAATCTCACAATTGCAAAACCCTAAGGATTATACCAAAATGTGAATATAAGAAGGGGGAACGAATTCATTGAGGAGAAGAGAAAGAAAAAAAAGTTTCGGAAAACAGAAAAACCTGAGTTTTTTTCCGATAAAGTCTTGAATCTTTTCATCACTCTAAAAAAACCTCCGCAAGGACCATTATTCTCCACCGCCTCCACCCCCTTCTTATTCATCATCCAAAACACAATCCAAGTCTTACAACAAACCTCCATTAACACCACCACCCTTCTTCATACAACCCGAAACCACCTAAACATCCAATCCCCAAAAAACGAAAAAAAGCAAAAAAAACAAAAAACAAATTGAGAGCAGAGAGCCAAAACGCAAATCAAACGAGACCGAAACCAACAACTTCACCCTTCAACACCCATATTTACAAAACCTTTTCCACACTTTCAAAACACACTTAACACCATAGACAAAAACCCCTTCCAAACCGTGAACAGAACCGAGAAATCACACAACAATCAAACCTGAAACGAACCAAATTCTAAAGCTTGAACTTCAAATCCATGAACAAACCGCAAAGTTAAAACCAAAATCGAAAAAATGTAACTGTTTGAGAAATAACAAACCGACACTGTGAAATCTGACCGGAGAGAGAGAGGCTTATCGAAATTGTAAGGGTGGGTTTCGTTGTGTCGTTCTTCTTTTCTCGTGAGGTATTACATTGTTCTTCTTTATTTTAAAACCCTTGTTTTTTAATTTTATTTTACCATTTTTTTGGTTTATTTATTTATTTATTGGGCTAAGCCCCTTTTTTTAAAACTATAAACAGACCCACTGGATTCCTGCGACATCCCTCTTCCCTTTGGTTTTTATTTATTTATTTTTTAGACATTCTTGTTATTGTTGATGTTAGGCTTGGCCCAATGATTTTGCTATTCACCCATTCAGTTTCTTATTGTACTTTTTTATAATTTAAGTTTTTGTATTTATTTTGTTATTCCTTTTTTAGAAAATTTTAGAAAAATGTATTAATGTTCATATAATTAATTTATTTTTCGTTGTTTATTTTTCGGACCGATGATATATCAAAAGGTAACATGTGTTTGTTTTTTTAAATTGGTCAATTTTGATTAATACGAGGCCTAAAATACTTAAACTTACCAAAAGTATCTTCCTAATCAAGCAACGAAAGAACTGAGTTCTGGAATATCGCATTCCTTGGGTTCTTGAATGATCTCTCTTGAGGCTAGCCATTGGGTTGTGATTCATTCAACCTTTTGTTTTTAAAATACTTAAACTTATCAAAAGTATCTTCCTAATCAAACAACGAAAGAACTGAGTTCTGGAATCTCGCATTCCTTGGGTTCTTGAATGACCGCTCTTGAGGCTAGCTCTTGGGTTGTGATTCATTCAACCTTTCGTTTCTAAAATACTTAAACTTATCAAAGTATCTTCCTAATCAAACAACGAATGAATCGAGTTCTGGAATCTCGCATTCCTTGGGTTCTTGAATGATCGCTCTTGAGGCTAGCCCTTGGGTTGTGATTCATTCAACCTTTCGTTTCAAAAACACTTAAAACTCCCCAAAAGACTAGGCATGATTCATCTCCTTTGGAACAACATTTATTCTATCCCCACAAACATAAATCAAATATTTCAAACAATTATTCTCAAAGGAAGAATGTGGCATTGCTTGTCGATGCTTATATCCAAGTTTAAAGCTTCTTCCGATTTTACTTTCTTCCTCAAATGTTTGTGGTGGAATAGGCGAGACATTTCCATTTAATATGACGACTTGTCTCTTTCTTTTCAATAAAACTTAAAACTCCAATATATAAAAATAATTTTCATAATTAATTAACGAAAGAACTAGCTTCTGGAGTCTTTCATTCCTCGAATTCTTGGATGATCGCTTTTGAGGCTTACCCTTGAGTTGTGATTTATCCAACCTTTCGTCTCCAAACACCTTAATTAAGATCAAACATCTTTCTCAAAAGAACTTTGTTTAGATCCTCGCTAATGTGCATATAAACTAGTGCTTAAGCCTCCTCGAGAGC
Organism: Lathyrus aphaca; assembly: GCA_963966055.1. NCBI lineage: Eukaryota > Viridiplantae > Streptophyta > Magnoliopsida > Fabales > Fabaceae > Lathyrus > Lathyrus aphaca. Next base: position 543,864,903 of record OZ014522.1, read on the forward strand.
GGACCAACCAATGTTTAGCAGTTAGCATGCGAACTAAGTACTTGTTCGTTAAAAGAAACAAACCAAACAAATCGTAGTTTCACGAACTACGATGCTCTGACTTTCCCATTGCACAAGAGAATACGTAGGCACAAGGATTTCAACCCTTGGCGAGCACCCTAATACAAAACTAACCATCTTTCCATAACAAATAATAATAATAAAAATATTCATTTTCCTTTTCCTTTTAAACAAACAATCTTAGCAAACCTTTACCATTAGAAGAAGACAAAGACATAAGTTAACATTCAATCGCAAATTAGACTAAGAGGTTTTTGTTGAGTACAACGGACGTAAGAGGTGTTAATACCTTCCTCTTGCGTAACCGACTCCCGAACTTAGATTAGTGGTTTTGACGACCATTTCCTTTTCCTTAAGTTTTATCAATATTTACCTTTCCATTCACTTAGGAATAAAATTAAATTCGGTGGCGACTCTGTTGTTTTTTCCGTGTCCATCGCAAGGATCATATTTTTTTGAGGTACGACAACACCCTCGTAGAGGATTTAGCTCCAGGGCCCCTCGAAATTGGGAATGTTATACTCCTCGCCCCGAACAACGGATTTGCTTGGTCTTTGATGGAACACGCTTCCCTATGTATAATTTACATTTAGGGAGATGAGGCTCCGTCTCCCTTTCTCCAGATTTCAGGCGGGCATTTTCAGATGAATCAACTTAGCCCCTCCCAATTACTTTAATGTTATTGCATTCGTTCCAGCATTCGAACTGGTATGCTAGTATCGAGATTGGTTGTACGCTTCCACTGTTCTTCTGGGTCTTTCATCTATAATGATCGAGCATGCATGGAAGACACAACTGGGTTTCATATAAGCAGTCGAGGAGGCTATTTAAGACTTACATTGATTATGTCCGAAATTTCAAGGACAGGTGGTACACGGTGAAGTCCCCCACCCCTTGGGCTCTGGATAGTATATACGCAAATCAGCGGGACACCCATGGTATGAAGCATCTTGTTTCGACCATCCCACTCGAGTAGTAGCAGGCTCATTACGATCTCTCTACGGATCAGTTCCTTGTGAAGCCTGAGAATATGGGGCCTGAAGACACAGATGCTTACCAGAAATTGGTGGCTTTGGTTCAAAGTTTCACCCCTTCCTTTCAAGTGGATTGACAAGATAAGCCCATCCTGTCGAAAACCGGGGAGCTTATTTATGATTCCCGTCTGATTAATGTCAAGGCGTTGCTTGAATGTAGAACGAATAAGGAGTCTCTCCGACTCATAGGTAGGGTGTGCTCGAGTTCTTTCTTTCTCGTAGATATCTTTTATCTAGTGACTGACTTGTGTTTTTGTTTTTGTCTTGAAGCTTCCTTGCCGAACCTCAAGGAGTGTATGTTGAAGTTGTCGAACAAGGAGACGGTTAAAGCTTCCAAGAAGGCTTCTAAGGGTCGTGTTGGCCAAGTGATTACCGAGGATGTGGCTTCCAGGTTTGGTGACTCCTACTCCTCCTCCTCGTTCTTCTCCTGCCGTAGAGACTCATGTCAGCCTTCCTTTTGAACATGTGACTCCTCCTGCCAAGCACCAACATGTTGAAGGCTCGGCGGCTGCTGCTGCCGCAGGTGTGATTTCTACTAGAGAATTCTAGGATGTATCTCCTGCCTTCTTGTCATCTTGAACAAAATCATTTTAGCGGGGAAGGCTCCGTAGGAGTTTCAGATGCGGAAGCTAAAGCGATAATGGGGCTAGATAAGGCGACCAAACAGGCAAACTTGTCCCAAGACATTTCTTTAATGATCAGGGTCATGGAGACGACTTTGGTCCTGTCTAACAACACTTTCCCGACATCTAAGTTGGAGGTCGTTAAAGAGAAGCTAAAGGCGGTGAGGATCAAGAAGGAGAAGCTCAAGAGTGACCTTTTGGAGTATAAGAAGCGCCACAAGCTCTAATAGGGGTTGATGGTCGAGCTAGGGGAGGTCGGGCTCAAGCAGGATGTGTTGATTGATGAGAAAAATAAGATGAAGGATAATGAGGCTAAGTTCGAAGAGGCCAAGCGTCTTCGGACATGGGTGGCGGAGCTGAAACGCCTGGTCGCCCCTGCTGAGGAAGAAGGCGAGGAAGACAAAACCCTGAAGACTTGGGCTGACTTGTTTTCCTGGATTCGGGAGCTCGGGAGTGAGTGTATGCATACCCTGGAGCTCGGATTTGACAACACCATGTAGCAGCTCCGAGTCATCAATACTGGGGTGGAGCTCGTGACCAACGGGAATGCCTTCAACTGCGACGTGGTTAAGGGGGAAATCGTCTGCCCCGTCGGGGATTCAGCAGAGGAGGACGAAGTGGAGGATGTGAAGGAATAGTTTCCAGACCTGCATGTAGTTGGATTTTCCGGCCTACGTGCCATTATTTTTTGTCGGCCTACGTGCCATTATTTTTGTTTGTACTTGAGTGTAGTCCCTTTTTGTAACTGTGGGCATATTCCCTTCTTTTTATACTTTCAGTGTCGTCCAGCTTTTGGTCAGTTAATTAAATGAAAGGAATTTTGCTATTTTGTATTGTTAAGTTTATTTTGATGCTCGACCTGTTGGACTCGTCGGTTTAGGTGAGGTTGCAGGTTTTACTTCCATGGGGTAGCAAGACAAGGATCGTGGTCGAGGTCCTGATCCTGTGACTTAGACCTTCCCATCGCAAGCTGGGTGTCTTGCCGGCATGGTATTGCGACAATGGAGTTCGTTTGAGGTATCCTATATTGAGTTGGGGTTTTTTCTATCTCTCCGGAATGTGAGCCCTCATTTTGATTGAGACAGAGAGTCATGGTCGTACCTCCCATGCTCTTGTGGTCGTGTTGTTACCCTTATTTGGATCGTGATCGTGCGAGATATTTAGCTATAATACTGCTTAAGTTTTTCGGTTTTCTATGGTCGAGCAAGTTCTTCACCTTGTAGGTTTTTGAGGTAGTAGGCTCCGTTGTCTGTCTTGGCTTGGACGCGGTACAGACCTTCCTAGTTTGCGACCAACTTGCCTTCTTGTGGATTCATCTTATTCTGCTGAAGGATGAGGTTGCTGACCTGGAACTCTCTTTTAATGACCCTTGCATCGTGGCGTAGAGATACTTTTGGTTTTAGGGATGTTTTTCAAAGAGCTGAATCAAACCATGTTTCCTCGACGAGGTCGAGTTCTGGTCGGAGGGCTTCATCGTTTAACTCCTTGTCTAGGGACGCTTCTGTCCGCCTCGAGGGTTCTCTGATTTCTAATAGGATGACTTCTTCAGTCTCGTATGCTAGTCAGAATTAGGTTTCCTCGAATGTTGAGTAAGGGTTCATTTGGTAGGCCCAGAGCATGTTACGTAGCTCTTCGACCCAAGCCATATTCGCTCCACCTAACCTACATTTCAGGCCCCTTAAGATTAATCTATTGGCCACTTTTTCTTGGCCATTAGTATGGGGTGTTCGACACATGTGAAATGTTGTTTTGTACCTAGGTTGGCGACAAAATCTTGAAATCTTTTGTCCTTGAACTGCGCCCCATTTTCGGTGATGAGGACTTAGGGTATGTCGAATCGGGTGAGGATATTTCTTTTGAAGAAACAAAGTATATTTTGCGCCATAATTTTAGCGAGGGCTTTGGCCTTGATCCACTTCATGAAGTAGTCAACGCCAAAGATGAGGTATTTGTTCTGGTAAGATCCTGTCACGAAGGGTCCGAGAATGTCCATCCCTCACCATGCGAAAGGCCACGGGGATGACAAGGTTTTGAGCTTGTTAGGGAAAGCTAGGTGCTTTTCCCCGTGCCTCTAGCATCTGTTGCATTTCTTAACATGCTCTTTCGCATCGTGTTGCATCGTCGGCCAGTAGTAGCCTGCTCGGGGGTCCTTTCGTGCAAGGTATTTCCCTCTGAGGTGTTGGGTGTTTATTCCCTCATGAATTTCTCTCATGATGTCGGGGAATTTTGCCTCGTCGATGCACTTGAGGAGTGGAATGGAGAATCCTCGTTGGTAGATTTTTCCTTCGACGAGAACGTAGGAGCACGCTCTTCTTTTGGTCATTTTGACCTCCTTTGAGTCGACAGGTAGTTCGTCCCTCGTGAGGTAGTTGTAAATCAGGGTCATCCAACAGTTGGAGTCGCCAATGGCTTTCACGTCGAAGGGTGTGAATGAATTCTCGATGCTCGGGCGCGGGTAGATTTCTTGAATCGATGATTTATTACTTCCTTTCTTCTGTGTGCTTGCCAGTTTAGATAACACGTCTGCTTGCGTTTTATGCTTGCGTTGGACGTGTTGGACTTCCCAAGAGTCGAACTTCTCCATTTTTCCTTAACGAGAGTTAAGTATTCAATGAGGTTGTCGTTTTTGGCTTGGTACTCTCCTCGTACTTGGGATGCAACGAGCTGGGAATCTATGAAGATTTTTACTTCTTTTGCCCCGAGGTCCTCGGTCTGTCGTAGGCCTGCCAAGAATGCCTTGTACTCGGCCTGGTTGTTCGAATTCAGGAAAGCTAAAGCCAATGAAACTTCGAGCAAGATGCCATCTTTGTTCTCGAGGATGATACCCGCACCGCTGCATGTTGAATTGGAGGCTCCGTCCACAAAGATTGTCCACTTGTGGGAGCCGCTAGTCAGAGTCGGTTGGTAGTTCATTTCAGCGACAATTTTGGCCAGTGCTTGTGCCTTCAAGGCTTTTCTACTTTTGTATTGGATGTTTAACTCCGAAAGCTCTAGGGACCATTTCATCATTCTGTCGACCATGTTGGGGCGTCCGAGCAACTATTTTATGGGTTAATCTGTTCGGACTTTAATTGTATGGGCGATGAAGTAATATCGTAACCTTCTCGTTGCGTTTATTAAAGCCAATGCAACCTTCTTGATTTGCTGGTATCGGAGCTTGGGACACAACATGGCCTTGCTCGCATAGTAGATTGATTTCTGTCCATCAGTTGTTTCGCGAATGAGGGTCGCACTGACTGCCTCGTTAGCGACTGACAAGTATAGGTATAACATCTCCTTTTCCAATGGTTGTGATATGACCGATGGTTCAGAGTAGGCCTTATTAAGGTGGAGCAAGGCTTTTTCGCACTCCTCGGTCCATTTGAATGTGACCTCTTTTCGTAGTAGCTTGAAGAAAGGAAGTGCATGTTGCACAGATTTGGCGACAAAGCAAGATAGCGAAGCGAACATCCCGATAAAGGGGTTGGATGGATTTCTTCGATTTCGGGGTCGGGAACTCGAAAAATTCCCGACATTTATCGAGATTCTCCTCGATCCCTCGTTCTGTGAGGTAGAAGTCGAGGAATTTCCCTGCTCGTACACCAAAGGTGCACTTTTCGGGATTGAACCTTATTTTGCATTTTCTCGCCTGCTCGAAGACCTTTCTGAGGTGGAGGGAATGATCGGGTTCCTCATGGTATTTTACGATCATGTCGTCCATGTAGACCTCGAGCATGTCCCCGATCTTTGTTTGGAAGACTTTTTTCATCATACGTTGGTATGTAGCTCCGACATTCTTCAGCCCGAATGGCATTGCGATATAGAAGTAATTTCCCGACGCGGTCATGAAGGCCGTGTGTTGCTTGTCTGTCTCTGACATGGGGATCTGATTGTATCCGCTGAACGCATCCATGAAGGACAAAATTTTGAAACCTTCAGAATTGTCTACGAGTTTATCAATGTTAGGTAAAGGGAAAGCATCTTTGAGACATGCCCTATTGAGATTAGTATAATCAACGCACATTCGTTATTTTCCATTATTTTTCTTAACAAGAACTACATTAGATAGCAGGTTGTGTATTGGGCTTCAAAAATAAAATCTACCTCTAAGAGGTCTTTTACAGCCTGCTCGACAACCTACATTAGATAGAAGGTTGTGTATTGGGCTTCAAAAATAAAATCTACCTCTGAGAGTCTAGGCGGAGATACATACGATTAGGTATGCATTTTCTTTGAGGCATGTTGCGGGTTGATCCCTCGTCACCAACGAGATACTGGTGTCAATCTTCACGCTTTTGTCGGGGTCGTCACTGAGAGGGATAAGCTCAAAATCTCCTTCGGGGACTGGTCGCACTGGATGAGCCAGTGTTTTCTTGTTGGCGGGAGCCTGGTCGGTCTCGTCTTCAACATCGTCTTCACCAAGGCGATTGTCGAGGTCGATGGAATTGATTCCCAGAGATGGCTTCTACTCTTCGACCCGAGGTTTCTTGTTTCATTTGGCGGCCGCGCTGATCACTGTAACACCCCTTTTCTATACCCAAATAATCAATAAAATAATCATTCATACACGTAATAAAATTTCATCAGAGTATATTTGAAACATGATATAAAATAGGCATGCCACATTATACTTGAAATTAAACATACAACACCTACTCATTAAAGATATGCAACAAACGGGGTAACTTGCAAAGTAAGGAATTCATCCTTACACCAGTATTCATTAATTCATTAAACACGGAAACAAACATAACAATTTCAAACTTATATACTTATCATAAATATATCCACAAGTTTGAATCGCCAAAATATTTCATGTTTACATAAAACATACATCATCAAATACATATACAAATGTATTCACAAAAAGGCATCAAGCCGACCCTAGCTACCCGGTGCTACATATCAGAGCCGACCAACTAAAAGATGAAGACAAGCTTCACAAAAAGAACCATCCAGCAACCTACTCTGCAATGCCTCATAGAGCATCATAAAACAATAGAAGGGTGAGAAACATTATCATAATAACATTGCATATAATTATATATATCAACATATAAAATGCACATAAACAAGTTCTCACCACAAATCACTGCTCATCACCTATACACATCACAATGTATACATACACAAATCAAGTATATTTCATACTAGCACATTCATTATGCACAATTCGCACATATACATTACAATGCATACATACACATATATATGTACTCACACATCCATATATATATATATATATATATACAAACAAGCATGTTTTCATCAATACATATTTTCATCTCCATATAAACACATATATATTCATGTTTATTCACCAACATCAATTATAGATGATAAATGCAAATCATAAAGACCGACACACGACTCTATGCAGATGCAAATGCGGTACTGACTCAATCATCAGCAAGTTCACTCAGGAACTAATGGAACCATCGCTCGTTACCTAAAGTAACTCCCCGTCGGGCATACGATTTTCAACTATTGCTCACACCCCACATGGGCACACAATGTTTATGGATTGCTCACACCCCACACGGGCCAACAATCCGATTGCTCACACCTCACATGGGCACACAATCAATGTGAATAAATCACTCATCGCTCACACCCCACACGGGAACACGATGTTTTTGGATTGCTCACACCCCACACGAGCACACAATTCGATCGTTCACACCCCACATGGGTACACGATCGTGTTGTAGTCATCGCTCACACTCCACGTGAGCACACGATGCTACAACGGATTCACAAAGAATCCTACCACACAAGAATGCATACATTATGCTTCACATGAAAAATGACATACAACATTCTTGCAAATGCATACATTATTCACAAGATAATTATGCACTCAAATCATTTAATTAACATACATTTTCATTCAATTCAGTCAATGCATTCATTTTCCAAACAACCACACTATCATATCAAACCCACATTTCCATAATCAACTCATTTACGTTTTATCGGGAAAGTCGGGTGAAAGTCGGCTAAAAATTACATTTCTTAGCATCATTAGTTTCTACACGTTTCTGGCTCCGAATCGATATAAAGAACGTCTAGAACGGATAACCGAACTAAAGCTACAGATTAAAAACATAAATTCCTTAAAAACCTACAGGCTCGTTGAGCGAGGAAATCCCTGGAATTCTCACTGAGCGAGGGATAGCTCGTTGAGCGACAACTGCGAATTCCAGAATTTCTCATCTGCGTAGCAGACATACCAAACATATCCAAATATCCAAAACACTTCCATAAACATGATCAAAAACATATAATAGCTATCATACTTTGATTACAACGATTTCTAACCGATTAATCTACCAATTTTTCACATTTTCACTAAAACCCTAACTATTCATCTTCTCTAAACTCCATCAAAAACCAAAACCCAAACATTCACACACATACATAATCATACACAATGATAAGATAATAATATTTCACACCCTTACCCGATTATTTCGATTCCTAGGAGCAATCTTGAAGAATCCAAGCTTTTCCTCTTTTTCTCCTTTTTTCTCTTCTTTTCCTTTCTTTCCCTTCTATTTCCTTTCTATTCTCTTTTCTTTCTCTTTCCCACTCTTATATTCTTTTCTCTCTATTTCTCTTATTAACTATCCTTTCCACCAAATATCGTTTTTCTCACAAAAATATAATTCCATCTAATTCTAATTTATCACTAATTAGTAAAAGTCTAAAATACCCTCTAATCTAATTTTACCCGAAAATTCTCAAAACGGTAAAATCACATATTATACCAACATATCATATGAACACATCAACATGTCATATTATTATATCAATTTCATAAATGAGACAATTATCACACAAATAAAATAAAAGAATCAACAAAATTGGGAAATATCGAATCGGGGCGTTACAACTCTCCCCCACTTTAGAAATTTTTGTCCTTGAAAATATTACATGATTCAAACAACTCCGGATACGACTCGCACATCCCACTCTCTAATTCCCAAGTCATATTGCCTTCCGCAGCGCCTCCCCACGCCACTTTCACAAGCGCAATATCCTTGCCTCTTAGCTTCTTGATCTCACGGTCCAAAATCCTAACCGGCAACGCTTCCACCGTATGGTTATCTCTTACTTCAACCTCATCCATAGGAATGACATGTGACGGATCCGGAACATACTTCCGAAGTTGCGAAACATGGAACACATCATGCAAATTCGAAAGATTCGGAGGCAACTCCACACGATAAGCCACAACACCAAGTCGTGCAGTAATCTGATACGACCCAATAAAATGAGAAGTCAACTTCTTCGACTTCAAAGCACGACCCACACCCGTAACCGGTGTAACTCTAAAAAACACATGGTCGCCTTCTTGAAAATCAAGATCTTTCCTTCTCTTGTCATGATAACTCTTTTGTCTACTTTGAGAAGTTCTCATATTCTCCCAGATAAACATCACCTTTTTCGTCGTTTGTTGTACCATCTCCGGTCCAACTACCATTCTCTCTCCGGTTTCATGCCAACACAAAGGTGTTCGACATCTCCAACCATATAAAGCCTCAAATGGTGCCATACAAATACTCGAATGAAAATTGTTATTGTAGGTGAACTCAATCAACGCTAAATAACTATCCCAAATGCCACCTTGTTCTAGCACACAAGCACGCAACAAATCCTCCAATGATTGAATTGTCCTTTCGGTTTGACCGTCCGTTTGCAGATGGTTAGCCGAACTCAATCTTAGCTTAGAACCCAAAGCCTTTTGAAAACTTTCCCAAAACCTCAATGTAAATCTAGGATCTCTATCTGATACAATACTCTTAGGAACTCCATGCAACTTTACAATCACAGAAACATAAATCTTGGCTAGCTTCTCCAATGGATAACTTATATCAATCGGAATAAAGTGAGCAGATTTAGTAAGCCTATCCACAATCATCCAAATAGCATTATGACCTCTTTGCGTATTCGGAAAACCCGTAACAAAATCCATCGATATACTATCCCATTTCCATTCCGGAATATCCAACGGTTGCATCAAACCACTAGGCTTCTGATGTTCCACCTTAGACTTCTGACAAGTCAAACACGCATACACAAAATGAGCTACATCTCTCTTCAATCCGGACCACCAAAAGATCTTGTTCAAATCTTGATACATCTTATTCGCTCCCGGATGAATACTTAAATTACTTCGGTGCCCTTCTTCCAATATCATCTTTTTCAACTCCGCATCATTGGGAATACAAATACGAACACAAAATCTCAAAACTCCAAAATTATCAACCTTGAAATCCGCATTCCCATTCATCATCAAATCGACAAATTTCAAATCCAACTTTTGCTTTTCACACACGGTTGCAAGAAAATCATTTGTAACACGTAGCATACCAAGTCTCACACTTCTTGGCGTCATCTCGCAAACCAAACTCAAGTCTCTAAAATTTTCCAAAAGTTCACATTCTATTATCATCAATGCGGACATATGTAACAACTTACGACTTAAAGCATCGGCCACCACATTCACTTTACCCGGATGGTAATTCAAACCAAAATCATAATCCTTCAAAAGTTCTAACCACCTCCTTTGTCTCCTGTTCAATTCCTTTTGATCAAATAAATACTTCAAACTCTTCTGATCACTAAAAACTTCAAATCTCGAACCATAAAGATAATGCCTCCAAATTTTCAAAACAAACACCACAACTGCTAATTCCAAATCATGTGTAGGATAATTCTTTTCATGCACCCTCAATTGTCTTGAAGCATAAGCCACAACTTTTTCATCTTGCATCAAAACACCACCTAACCCAAACAATGAAGCATCATAAAACACCACAAATGGTTCCGTCAGATTCGGCAAAATCAAGATCAAAGCCGTTGTTAACCTTCTCTTAAGTTCCATGAAACTCTCTTCGCAATGAATATCCCAAATGAAAGCCCTTCCCTTACAAGTCAACTGCGTTAACGGAAGTGCCAACTTTGAAAATCCTTCAATAAACCTCCGATAATAACCCGCCAAGCCTAAAATGCTTCGAATCTCCGTAACTGATCTAGGAAATTCCCATTGCATTACCGCATCAATCTTGGATGGATCCACACTAATGCCACAATCAGAAATAACATGTCCAAGAAAACTTACTCTCGACAACCAAAACTTGCACTTTGACAACTTAGCATACAATTTCTTCTCTTTCAAAATCTGTAACACAATCCTTAAATGCTCTTCATGCTCCTCTTGAGACTTAGAATAAATCAAAATGTCGTCGATAAACACAACCACAAAACGATCCAACTGCTCATGAAAAATATGATTCATGTATTCCATAAACACACCTGGCGCATTAGAAACTCCGAATGGCATCACAGAATACTCGTAATGACCATACAGTGTCCTAAAAGCCGTATTTTGAATATCCTCCTCTTTCATACGAATCTGGTGATATCCTGATCTCAAATCAATCTTACTAAAAACACGCGCACCAATCAATTGGTCCATCAAATCATCGATCCTCGGAAGTGGATACTTGTTCTTAATTGTCACCTTGTTCAACTGTCGATAATCAATACACAACCGCATACTTCCATCCTTCTTCTTTACTAACAATACTGGCACACCCCAAGGAGAAACACTCGGCCTAACAAATCTCTTGTCCAATAAGTCATTCAGTCGCTTCTTCAACTCTACCAACTCTGAAGCTGGCATACGATACGGTGCCATCGAAATCGGTCTAGTACCCTGAACTAGATCAATTGAAAACTCAACTTCTCTTTCCGGCGGTACATCCTTAATATTGTCCGAAAACACTTCTGGAAAATCACACACCACTGGGAACCTACTGAGCTCCACTTCGCTCTCCACCGACAACGATGAAAACAATCCAAACAATTGAGCTTCGTCCACTAAAAGTTTCTTCAACTCTTTCGTGGATAGGAAACTCTCATCTTCACCATCATCCAAAGAAGGAAACCTTACTAACTTATGATAACAATCTATATGAACCCGATTAAATTGCAACCAGTTCATACCTAAGATCACGTCCAAACCCTCCAACGTCAAACAAACTAAATCCATAACAAAATCTTTACCATACATGGTCAAATAACAACTTACACGCACCAAAGAAGTAGTTACCGACCCTGAAGCAAGAGTCTCAATAACCATCTCACCACCCCAAGAAGACAAAAACAAATTCAAACGCTTAGCGCACTCAAGAGAAATGAACGAATGAGTCTCTCCCGTATCAATAATAGTAACTAAAGGCGTACTATTAATAAAGCATGTACCTTTAATCAAACGGTCTGCACTAGTAGTATCCTTCCCTGCTAATGCAAACACCTTTTCGCCCGCCTGAGCTTGCTCCGGCTTAGTACACTTAGTACTAATGTGACCAACCTCTCCACAATTGAAGCACTTCATAACATTCCTTCTACACTCGGTAGTAGCATGTCCAAGACCTCCACAATTTGAACATTTCACAATATTCTTCCTACACTCCAAAGACTTATGGCCCAAATCGCCACACTTGTAACACTTAACGGGACCAGAACTCCCTCCACCAGATCTCTTTTCAAAGTTTCCCCTATGCTTGCCCTTATCAGCGGGTGTCACATAAGGTCCACTTCAAGCCCGATGCTTTCCTTTCCTCTCATTCACACTCTTGTAATGTGTAGAACGAGCTTTGCTATCTTCCTCAAAGATTCTACAACATTTCGTCAAATCCGAAAACCTTTTAATTCTATGATATCCCACAACATGCTTAATCTCAAGACGCAAACCATTCTCATACTTAATACACTTTGAAAACTCAGCAGTAGTAGCAGCATAATGAGGATGAAACTGAACCAACTCTACAAACTTAGCAGTATAGTCAACCACTGACATACTACCTTGCTTCAGCTCAAGGAATTCCATCTCCTTCTTTCCTTTCACACTCTCAGGGTAATACTTCCCGATGAACTCGACACAAAAAACTTCCCAAATTATCTCTTCATCATCCTCCTCGAGAGCTTGACTTCTATCGACCCACCAATCATCGGCTTCTTCCTTCAGCATGTGAGAACCAAGCCTCACCTTACTCTCTTCAGCATAGTCCATAACTCTGAAGATCCTCTCAATCTCCTTTAACCAATTATGAGCACCATCGGGATCAAATCTTCCTTTGAAGATCGGTGGTTGATTCTTCCTGAACTCATCATTAACACTCACATTCAGCGCTCCCTGCACCGCCCTAGCCATTGCTTCCAAAGCAGCAGCCATTACATTGTCATTTATACCAGCCATATTTGATCATTCCCAAAGACAACAACAAGATTAAACAAAAGTTCAATCATCACAACAACAAGAGACTGGTTCCAATCTCGGCGGAGCTCCATACGATTAGGTATGCATTTTCTTTCAGGCATGTCGTGAGCTGATCCCTTATCACCGACGAGAGACTGGTGCCAATCTTCACGCTTCTGTCGGGGTCGTCACTGAGAGGGATAAGCTCGAAATCTCCTTCGGGGACTGGTCACAATGGATGAGCTAGTGTTTGCTTGTTGGTGGGAGCCTGGTCGGTCCCGTCTTCAACATCTTCTTCACCAAGGCGACTGTCGAGGTCGATGGAATTGATTCCCGAAGATGGCTTCTACTCTTTGACCCGAGGTTTTCTTGTTTCCTTTGGCGATCGCGCTGATCACTGTAACACCCCTTTTCTATACCCCAAATAATCAATTAAATAGTCATTCATGCACATAATAAAATTTCATCAGAGTATATTTGAAACATGATATAAAAGGGGCATGCAACATTATACTTGAAATTAATCATACAACACCTGCCCATTAAAGATATGCAACAAACGGGGTAACTTGCAAAGTAAGGAATTCATCCTTACACCCGTATTCATTAATTCAATAAACAGTGGAAACAAACATAATAATTTCAAACTTATATACTTATCATAAATATATCCACAAGTTTGAATCACCAAAATATTTCATGTTTACATAAAACATACATCATCAAAATACATATACAATTGTATTCACAAAAAGGCATCAAGCCGACCCTAGCTACCTGGTGCTACATATCAGAGCCGACTGACCAAAAGATGAAGACAAGCTTCAAAAAAAGAACCATTCGGCAACCTACTCTGCAATGCCTCATAGAGCATCATAAAACAGCAGAAGGGTGAGAAACATTATCATAATAACATTGCATATAATTATATATATCAACATATAAAATGCACATAAATAAGTTCTCACCATAAATCACTGCTCATCACCTTTATACATCACAATGTATACATACACAAATCAAGCATATTTCAAACTAGCACATTCATTATGCACAATTCGCACATATACACCACAGTGTATACATACACACATATATGTACTCACACATCCATATATATATATATATATATATATATATATACACACACACACACAAGCATGTTTTCATCAATACATACTTTCATCTCCATATAAACACATATATATTCATGTTTATTCACCAACATCAATTATAGATGATAAATGCAAATCATAAAGACCAACACACGACTCTATGCAGATGCAAATGTGGTACCGACTCAATCATCGGCAAGTTCACTCAGGAACTAATGGAACCATCGCTCGTTACCTAAAGTAACTCCCCGTCGGGCATACGATGTTCACCCATTGCTCACACCCCACATGGGCAAACAATGTTTATGGATTGCTCACACCCCATACGGGCACACAATCTGATTGCTCACACCTCACACGGGCACACAATCAATGTGAATAAATCACATATCGCTCACACCCCACACGGGCACACGATGTTTCTGGATTGCTCACACCCCACACGGGCACACAATCCGATTGCTCACACCCCACATGGGCACACGATCGTGTTGTAGTCATCGCTCACACTCCACATGAGCACACGATGCTACAACAGATTCACAAAGAATCCCACCACACAAGAATGCATACATTATGCTTCATATGCAAAATGACACACAACATTCTTGCAAATGCATACATTATTCACAACATAATTATGCACTCAACTCATTCAATTAACATACATTTGCATTTAACTCAGTCAATGCATTCATTTACCAAACGGCCACACTATCATATCAAACCCACATTTCCATAATCAACTCATTTACGTTTTATCGGGAAAGTCGGGTGAAAGTCGGCTAAAAATTACATTTCTTAATATCATTAGTTTCTACACGTTTCGAGCTCCGAATCGATATAAAGAACGCCTAGAACGGATAACCGAAACTAAAGCTACAGATTAAAAACATAAATTCCTCAAAAACCTACAGGCTCGCTAAGCGCCCTCTCGTTCGCTGAGCGAGGAAATCCCTGGATTCTCGCTGAGCGAGGGATAGCCCGCTGAGCGACAACTGCGAATTCCAGAATTTCTCAGTTGTGTAGCAGACCTTCCAAACACCTCCAAATCTCCAAAACACTTCCATAAACATTATCAACAACATATACTAGCTATCATACTTCGATTACAACGATTTCTAACCGATTAATTTACCAATTTCTCACATTTTCACTAAAACCCTAACTATTCATCTTCTCTAAACTCCATCAAAAACCAAAACCCAAACATTCACACACATACATAATCATACACAATGATAAGATAATAAGATTTCACACCCTTATCCCGATTATTTCGATTCCTAGGAGCAATCTTGAAGAATCCAAGCTTTTCCTTTTTTTCTCCTCTTTTCTCTTCTCTTCCTTTCTTTCCCTTCAATTTCCTTTCTATTCTCTTTTCTTTCTCTTTCCCACTCTTATATTCTTTTCTCTCTATTTCTCTTACTAACTATCCTTTCCACCAAATATCATTTTTCTCACAAAAATATAATTCCATCTAATTCTAACTTATCACTAATTAGTAAAAGTCTAAAATACCCTTTAATCTAATTTTACCCGAAAATTCTCAAAACGTTAAAATCACATATCATACCAACATATCACATGAACACATCAACATGTCATATTATTATATCAATTTCACAAATGAGACAATTATCACACAAATAAAATAAAAGACTCAACAAAATTTGGAAATATCGAATCGGGGCGTTACAATCACGGCCTATCCTCTGACTGCTGTGTCGAAGCATCTTCTAGTTGCTTTGATGTCTTCGTGCAATGTGACTATGCGGCCCTGCTTGGTGTAGTATTTCATCTTCAAGTGGACTGTCGAGGGCACGACAGTCAACTCGGCTAAAGTTGGTCAACCAAGAATGCAGTTGCACAAGGAAGGACATTTTATCACCAAGAACTGGATTTTGACTTCTCTAGCTGTCTCGTTTTCTCCAAATAAGATGAAGAGCTCTACGTATTCCTATAGCTTCGTGGTAGCCCCGTTGAATCCCTGGAGGTCGAATCCATCATATGTGGACCAGTTCTTTTTGTCGAGCTTGATGGTTTTGAACATGTGGGCGTACATGATGTCGACGGAGCTGCCTTGGTCGACCAGGATGCGATGAATGTCGAAGCGCGTCATATTTTCCTTTATCAGTAGAGGGATGCTCGAGTTGGGAGATCCTCCAGGGAGTTACTCGAGGTAGAAGGAGATGGGGTTGGATTTTCCTCGAGATTTAGTCAGAGTTTCCAGCTGGTCGGGCATGGTCAGCAGGAGTTTGTCAAATTTCCTTTTTACTGAAATTGCGGCGTTCTCGTTGTTCATCTTGCCTCCAAAGATTACCAGGGATGTCGGTAAATTTTTTCAGGGGCTATGGGCATCCATATAGCCTTCCTCCTATGTCTTGGGGAGGTGGAAGTCTTCAGGACGAGATACACAAAAGGCCACGGGGAAGGGAGATTCTTTGGATGAAGTATCTTCGCGGCTTCTCTTTGAGTCATGGTCCTCGTGCCGAGGGGCTCGATCCTCTTGGTGTACTGCTTGAGGTTGCCCTCTTTGATCAGTATCTCGATTTCATCCTTTAGGTGGAATCATTCTTCCTTCACGTGCTCATGGCTTCTGTGAAAGCGACAATATTTAGATTTGTCAATATGGCTCTTGGGTGTCGTCGGTTTGGGGAACCTAACCCTGCCCTGCTTGAATTCTGAGTTGACACACTCGACGAAGATACGCTCGTGGGGAGCAGTAAGTAGTGTGTATATGGAGAAGTGCCCAGTTGCCCATCTTCCTTCATAAACCTCACGAGTTTCTTCATCTTTCTATCTCTCTCCGGTGCAATGAGGAACAATATAGTCGTCATGTTTGAGATTTTTGGTCTCATCTTGGTTGCGGCTGCTCCTGACGCTATGGGCGACTTGCTTTTCTACGTACTTGATGTATGCCTGAGATTTATGCAGAAGCCCATCCAGAGAGTGGGGAGACTCGATCCCAACTACCCTGTTGAGTTCGCTGTCGGGGAGGAGTCCCTTTTTGAGGAGGTACTCTTTCAGATAGTCAGTCATATCTACCTCGACGACCTCCTGGTTAAATCGCTCAATGTACAAACACAATGTTTCATTCTTTCCCTAGATGATGGCTTCAAGTGTAGCCTCTGTATTAGGGTTACATTGAGTGGAGGTGAAGTTCCTTGTAAATGCTAATCTCAAGCTTATCTAGGAGGGGAATGATTAAGGGGCCAAGCTTTTATACCACGCCATGGCCCCCTTTCCAAGCATCGTGGAGAACATCATGCACTTAATGTTTCCCCCAACATCATTGCGATAGTATAACATGGAATTGATGTTGTCAACATGGTCATCGGGGTCAGTAGTCCCATCGTACGTGGAAAGGTTAGGGGGCTTCTCTATACCTACGGGGAGTTGGGTCTCCATGATGGTCCGGGAAAGTGGGCAACAAGGGTCTTCCTCATTGCTCCTCAGGGGTGAGTAGTCTTCATCCCTAGGGCTTTGGTCGTAGTGGGGAGATACCCTTGGCTAGCTGGTGGACTGCTCAGGGTATCCTCTAGCTTTGTTCTTCTTGGGCTCCAGGGAGCATCGTCCCCGACGAGGAGGGGAGAGACCGTGCTTCTAGGCGGATCCCGACTGGGACCCCTCCAGCTGAGGTCTACGCCCGCGGATGAGACATGGTACGACGCTCTGTTTCCATCATAATGATTCTCTCTTGCTGTTGAAATAACATGAGGTTTGTCTGGTTGAGCGCGTTGGCCATGGCTATTATTGTCGGATCTTCTTCGACCGATATCGAGATTGACTTGAAGGTGGTTGCGACCTGAGGTCGAGGAACGCCGTTGGCAACTGGTTCAGGGGACGAAGTGGTTGGTTGTTCGTCCCTTGATTCACACTCGTGGACGACGTGATGGCTATTGTCACCACCAATGGCGTGGTTGACGAGGCCCTGGACGCGGTTGTCACTATGTTCATTAGTCATGCTGGTTGGTTGGAAGAGATGGGTGATGTTTTGGTCCTTTGTTTCAAAAGACAAGGAGAACTTTTAAATTACCACAGACGACGCCACTAATATGACCTGATCAGGAGGAACCTTCCAGTGGTGAGCAGCTTCTACGGTGGAGAAAATGGGGCGGGGGTGTACCTACAAGGTACTCTAATGCCAAAGTGAGAAAGAGTTATGGAGTGAGAAAGTATAGAATGTAATAAAGAATAGAATACTTGACCCTCTAGTGAAATAGGGTATTTATAGTGTGCCCCCCAGTGCTGAGCCAAGGATCTTCTCATGGTCTGGATTAGCTAGGCCCAAGGAAGAACTTTCAGGGTTTGTGTAGAAGCAGATAAGATCTGGCATGTGGTCTTACCCCTAGTCCAACTGCCTCGCAAGAATAGGAGATTATTGTGGGGGTAGTTGATGGAAGGTGTGGAGCACGTGGGGGAAGTGTTCTCCCCACGTCCTTATGTATTGGGCCTTAGGCCTATGCCCTATGGATTGGGTTGTGCCCAACATGCATGGTTTTTGGCCCATATATATATATATATATATATATATATATATATATATATATATATATATATATATATACACACACACATATATCCCCTTCTCCCATAAGGGAAAAGGTATTTATAGAGACTTTTTAGACCTAGGATTTAGGAAACTCTTAGGGGTGGAAACCAATCCCTATGACTAGGGGAGGCTGTTGACCATCTATTCTTCAATGAATCATGGAGAAGTACTTCTCTGTTTACTAATGGGGGGCAGTGATATTCTACATGTCATCATACCCATGGGTGAGCACCCTTTTCTGTTTGGATGCCCCTCAAGCAACATCATTCTTAGACAGGGACTTTAAAATCACCCAGGTTTAGGATTGCCACAAATATAACACTACAATCTTATTTCCCCTAATCAATCTACATTTCTAAAAGGTAGAATGATGGTGGATGGTGTGGTGGCTATGAATAAAGTGATTTACCTGACTAAGAAAGCAATAAAGCTTTCTCTCATTTTTAAGTCGATTTTGAGAAAGCTTATGACTTTGCGAGTTGTGATTTTCAAGATTATATGTTCGTTAGATTTGGATTTAATGATACATTAAAGTCTTGGATTAAATTATTCTTTTTTTCCAGGAATCTCGCAGTGTTGGCCAATGGTTTCCCAACTCAAGAGATTATCATTCAAATGGGGCAGAATCAATGGAACCCCTTAGCTCCCTTCCTTTTCATGCTTATTGATGAAAGGTTAAATGGTTTGATTATTAGGTTAGTTGAGTTGGTTCTTTTCATTGGTTTTAGAATAAAAGCCTCAAATTTGGTGGACTCTCATCTTCAGTATCAAGATGATACTCTTATCTTTGTGGATCCATCTGTTGAAAACTTTTGGACTATTAGTGTAGCCTTATAGGGGTAATGAGGACTCTATATTTTTGGATTCCGGTGGTGACTTTCTTCATTGTAAAATTAAGACCATCCTTTTAAATACATGTGGCTACCTGTTAGGGAAATTCCTAACCATGAAGCTACTTGGGACCCCCTCGTTCATCTCCTTTCAAATAGGCTTAATTCTTGGAAGCATATTTTTAAGGTGAGAAGAATACACAAGAAAGGCGAGATGTTGAATTGTGTGTTTAAAAATCACTCTGTTTCTGAACTTAGAAGATCAAAGTTTGAACTATGTTCATATTCTATTAACAGAACATATAGCCTCGAAAAATAAAGTTCATAAGTAAATACAATCAACACACAAAATTTATCATGGTTCCTCTTCTAAACTGAGATTAGTCCAGTCTCATTGCCTCAACAAGAGCTTTTCACTATAACCCAACTGATTACAAATGCTTAAGCCACTGCTCAAGACTTCATGCTCAATCAAATCTAAATGAAACTTCCTTGCTTAAGCCACTACTAAAGACTTCCTGCTTAAACCCCTTGTTCAAGAATTCTTTGCTCAATCAACCATGAATGAGACTTATTGCTTAAACCCTCAGTTTAAGACTTCCTTGCTCAAACACGCAGGCAAAAGTCTTCCTCTACTTTAAACTAACAGTTTATTATATAAGATAACTACTACACTTTGATACATAATCATAAGTATAACAATTGTTCAACAAACACAAAAGGTTACAACCTTTCTATAATTTCTAAGATAAGAAATATTAATATCTTATGTTATAATAGTTATAATAACTCAAAGTTATGTGAATATATTTCTATATGTTGTGATGTTATGACCTTCCTTTGAGTCTTCAGCTTACTTTTATAGAGATAAAAGGAGTCATTAGAGGTTTGAACAACAACAAACTTAGTGAAGAAGTATGCCAAAAGAAACATTGGAGACTTCCATGTAGTCAAAAGCTTTTTCCATTGAATAATAGCATTTCCCATAACACCTTTCAAGTAACTAGGTATCTACCAAAATGTAGTACAAACTTAAGAGGCCACATCGCCATCCTTGAGCCTTGCAAAACCAAACCATAGTTATTTTTGTCCAAAAATATAAGGCTCTGGTAAGACAAATTTGCTTTGGTGCAATGTATAAATCAATTGCTCTCCACGTCTTTAGAAATCAAGCTATCATCATAAGTTGGGTCATGAGTGCAAAGCATGATTCCTTATAAGTTTGAGGAATATATTCATATTCTGATAAACCAGAATCTGAGTATTGCTTCTTCACTTATGCTTTCCACATGATTAATGATGAACTCTTTAGATTATGATCCTACACACTAGAGCATATGGTAGAAAAATATATTGTTCTTTCAATACTTTATTATCATCAAAATGTTGGATTCGAAAGTTTCTTCTCCGCAGCCTGTCATAATCAATATTCGTCAATTTTGTTTCGTTCCAGTAATGTTAAACCAATACGACAAACAAAATATTGTTATGTTGGATTTTCATTGTAGGTTTTTTATCTTCTAAACAAACATGTTTAAATATGCATTTGTTCATATGGATGATATCATACACAATAATTGTTAAAACTAACCATCAAAATTGATTTCAGTCATTGTTTTCAAATTGATATAATCTTAATTCTATATAGTCAAATACATAGACTTACATGTTCAAACATCAAAATTATCTTGACCCATGATATTGGTAATGTAAATGAACATAATAGATACCAAACCCAGATTAGCTATTTGGGCTTTTTTGGATAAACAACTTATTTAAGTGCTTATATACAAGTTATTTCTATACCGAAAGATGCAAAAAAGTCAACCTATTGTTATATAAATTATAAGATATTTTAATAAACTATCTTGTATGTTTGGTTTAGCTTATGGAATAACCAAAAACAATTCTAAAGGTGGAGAATTGATTTTGCAATGATTTTAAGGGGTTTGGTACATCTAAAGTAGAATTGATTCGGCCTCCAAAATTGATTCTACTTAAAGCTAGAATCTAAAATTTGTAGCTTCAGAGTTTAAACGTAATTTATACACTAATGGATTCAAACTTTAATCACTTTTACTTCCGACGTACTTTTACAATTCTCTCAGAATCAATTCTACAAAATCAATTCACTCAGAATCAATTCTGGTCATGACTGAACCAAACACGCACCAAGAAAGCTTATGGGAATAAGCCAAAGACAGCTTATAAAAAAATGTCATAAGTTGTTTTTTATAAGATCTCTCAAACAATATCATAAGTGTTTATGCAAATACATAAACTCAAGTAAATCAATGTTTGTTCATAGATATATAAAATAAAAAATTCATGGACATTTTAAAATTAACATTCATATATCCAAGATCCAAAACTGTAATGCAACAATGTTATTTATCAATCTAAGAAAACATGAAGAAAATTCACACAAACAAAATGGAACATAGAAGCAATTTTCAAACCCTAGAATAGTATCTTATTGCATAAATTAGGTTAAATTGAATTGAAAACAACACAATAGAATAGAAACAGTGGAAGAAGAATGAAGATAGAGATTTGATTTTACCATTTGGAATATGGAAATTGAAATTCTTGCGAGAGATGGAAGAATGGAGGAGAACGGCACGAGTGGTGGAAGAGTGAGGCGGTAACACTCGCTCACTGATATCAAAGGCTGGATTGAAGATATCGATACTAGGGTTTTTTAGCTTTCAACGGCTTGAAATGACAACTATACCCTCTGCATCTCTTTGTTTTTTTAATCGATACTAGGTATTCATATTATTTGTTTTAGTTGTGGTTGTTATGGAAATCAAACTCGTGATTGCAAGAAAACATAAGATAATTTGTCGTAATCGACCATTCCTACAATGGTGCGATCAAGAGGTCCACTGGAAAACGATGTTGTCCATGAGCAAAGACAGATAGAAATGCTTTGGGAAGTTGGCGAAAATAGCACTGAAATTGTAGCAAAAGAATCTAGAGAAATAAATGCAGTATCATGTTGATTGGATGGTGGTGCAAAGAAAAAAAAACACAATAAAATAGATAGTTATGGTCAAGAGAAACTTTTATCCAGTAATGTGCTTAGAGATCCAGGGAGTGCTAAAATCAAGAGGATGATGTTTCTTGAAAAGGAATAAGCGCTGGCAACAAAATTGTTGGACCCGATCAACTTGACGCGGTTTCTAAGAAACAACGATTTGATAATAGTGGACCCACCCTCATACGTGTGTCAGCCAACATGGTAAGGGGACCCACGTGCCGAGGTCAAATCTGTCATTTTTTAACCACATCTTGCTATGAGTAGTCCTTCATACAAAACTAGGTCAGCTTTTAATTCTTGCCCATCACAAAAGAGTGTGCCTAACACTGCTAAATACATCTCCATCATTCTTATAGTAAATTTGGGTTTGGAAACCATCACACGATACAATATTCCACATTTTGAACCAACAACAAGTCAGACAAATGGAATTAACCAATGGGTTATGGATAAAGGTGTTACCCAAGAAAAGGAGTTTGTTTGTAAAACTCTCATTGAATGGGATTCGGTTACATAAATTGTTCATGATAGGGACTTGATTTGCAACCTCTATCAACTTGACAAGTTATGCTAGGTTTCAAATAAGTCATTATGATCTCTTGGAATATCTAGAGAGCCTTTAACAATAAGGCTAAAAGATACATGTTGGATTTAATTAAAAAGCATTTTCCAACGTTTATAATCATTATTCAAACACACATTAGTTTTCATGATACCAAAATCTTATGGAATAAAGTTGGATATGTGATTGTTTACTGTGTGGATGCGCGTAGTCAATTCGGGGGCATCTGGGTGTTAAAGTAGAACGGCACTAACATTAGCATTTGTCGTGCAAGATGTCTTGATCTTGATATGCAACTAAAATGTATGCTAGCAAATTATCATTGGTAACTTCATCTTGATATGCAACTAAAATGTATGCTAGTCTCGTGTACACTTCTCGTCTCAATCTATGGATCCACCTCATTTATCGTAGAAACACTATTGATGGTCATTGGATGTTGATTGGAGAATTTAATGATATCATTCATCAGAGTGAATAAATGAGGTAATTTAATCATTCTATAGTTGTTTTGTTGAATGCCATTGGTAAATATAAGTTAGTTGAAATTGACATGACTTGTGGGAAATTCACTTAGAATAGATCTTGAATTGGCAATTGAATGGTCTATCACAAGATGAATAGAGCAATGGTTGACGTTTCTTGGTGCATAACTTTCCCTAGTGCATATGTTGAGGTCGGGGAAATTTTCATTATGATCACAACCTCATTTTCCTTATGAGTGGCCATCCCCTCTAAGACCATGTGTAACACGGTGGGAGAACTGACTTTAAGTAATGTTGCGGATAGCAAGAGTCGCCACCGACTTTTATTTTATCCATAAGGAAAGGTTATAAAAGAACAGGAAAGACCTTAGAGATATTTTTGGGTCCGGGGGGTAGGTTATGAAAAGGGAAGGTATTAGCATCCTTTTCATCCATAGTTATCCATGGGCTCTTAGGTACTTAAGCTCACTTTAAATTGTTTTTTTTTGAAAATGTAGTGTGTGAATAGAAAAATTTTCAGAATAGTTTAATAATAATCCATGTACGGATGTGTAAGAAACTTGTTTGAAAATTTGTTTGAAATTGTTAAGTTTGAAATTTTTTTGAAGTGAGCAAGTACATAAGAGAAACCTACCCTAATGTTTAAAGTCTTTCTTGTTCTTTTTCCTTTCCTTGGTAAGACTATCCCTACTATTAAGGAGTAGGTAGTCTTTACCTTGGATGTTAAGGGACATGAGAGGGACATTTTATTTTGTGAAGGCAACTGTGGGGTGTATTAAGCACATATAAGGGACTATCATCATTTTTCGAAGGGACTCGATTCGTATAGGCAACCATGAGGGACTTGATGATTTTCTTTTAAGGGACTTGCTTTATACACCCCACTTGACCATTATTCGTAGGCAATTTGAGGGATAACCTTAGAAATGTGCGACGGCGATTAAAAATCGACTTACGTGTGTGTGAGTGTTTATTTTTAATTATCTTATGATTAAAATTATCTAAATTTATTTTAATATAACATACATATTAGCACTCCCTAATTACTAACCATAGCAAAAATAATTAAAATAATTACAAAATTACATCCGGGAAACAATTACAAGAAATTATAATAAAAATAATAAGCAAAATAATAAAAATAAATAAAATATAACTAAGCAATAAATAATAAAAAATAAATGATAAGGGGTTAGTGATAATAATAATTAGAAATAATAATAATAAAATATAATAATAAATAAGAAAATGGTTAGTAAATATAATAATAAGAATAATTAGAAGGAATAAACAAGTTTAGGATAATAGAAATATAATATAATAATACATAACAATTTAATTAGTAACAATAATTAAAATAAATGGAAACAATATTATAATGATATTAACATAAAGTCCAATTCCAAATATAATAAGAAAAATTTTAAGCACAAGATAATTATAAATTTTAATTATTTACAAAAATTTAATTATAAAAAAAAAATTTAGACATTATATAAACTTTAAATATCATAAGAACATATTTACAAAAAAAACTTTATATTAAACATTTACATTTATAAGTTTTAATTTTATTTAAAAATTATAATATATACATGTTAACTATACTAAGAATTAGAAAAAATAAAAATTATCTGGAAAATAAAATTAGGTTAAAGTTCATTTAAAAAATATTTTAGGGTTTGGAAAATTAGGGTTAACTTATATACAAACATTTATTTTTTAATAATCATGTAAAATTATCTTAATTAATATAAACTATACAAATAAAATTTAAATTAAAAATCAAGAGTTTTTATATTTTTTAGAAAATTATTTTAAGAGTAATTAGACTATATAATATATATACATATTATGATATAGAAAATAATAACATTTTAATTATTTAAATTAATTAAATTAAATGGAGAACAAGAAAATAAAAAGAAAGAAAGGAAGAAAAGGAACCTGGTGGGATTTGATCCCAAGACCTCACACTTGCAGGCAGCAGCAACAACCACCAGGCCAGCCAGGCGCAGGTGATAGAAGAATGAATCAAGTTTGTTTTATGCCTTGCCTTGCAAAAATCCAGAAAAATAAGAAACAAAAGGCCTGGGGTGAGGATTGAACCCAGGACCTTATAATCACACACGCGCGCGCCTTACCGCCTGGCTGGGAGAGCCTATCTGTTGGCTTGTTGGCAAGTAATAATAATATATTGAATCTTCTTTTGACCTGAAAAATAAAACAAAAACAAATGCACTTGGCCAGGGATCGAACCAAGCACCTTTAAACATACACAAGCAGAACTTACCACCAGGACACACGCATGTGTGTGTTAATGACACAACAAAATAACATAAAATATATTAATATAATTTGAATTCCTGAGCGCGGCAAACTTCATCTTCTTCATTCAAATTTGCTGCGAATTTTCTTTCGAAATTTCCTGCGATTCTTCCTGCAAGTTCATAAACCCGAAACCTAGGTTTTTCAATCATCAAGCAAATCATAATATTAACACAAATTTGAAGCCCAGATTAATCAAGTGAAGCTTATAGGTCACGGCCATGGTTTTATAATTCATTGAAGTGCCCTAAACACTAAGTTCCCGAATTTGGTTTTAAAACCCTAACCATGGTGAATTCTGGTACAGTCCATAGAAATCGAATTAAACAATCCACAAAGCTTCTAAACACCATAACAAACACAAATCCAAGGTTAGTTTTCATTATCAATGCATAAACAATTCAAATCGAAAAAATCTTAAACATGAACTATATGCTTTCGGATTCCTCATATATGCATAAATTGTATGTATTTGAGGATTGCTTTCGACTCAATGATGACCAAGGAAGCTAGCCAGGTCCTTATTTTACCTTGTAGAGCCTTGTAACTCAAAATCCGAATCTCACTTTTCTTATGAATTTTTGAACTATGAACTCACCTTTGGGCTGCTGGAAATCGTGCATGAGGCTAGGGTTTGTGTTATGTATATATATGTGGATCATTCTAGGTCAAAACATTGATTAATTGTGTGGAGATTTGATTCAAAAAAGATTGAAAAAGATGGTGTCATGAAATTCAAATATTATCTTATGAATGCTTGCTATTTTTGGAGATTTCATATGATTCTTTTCTCTTTCTAATTCAATCACCATTTAAGAATTTCTAGAAGCAATATCTTCACCCAAAAATAGTTTTTCATATTTTATATTTATTTAAAATGATTTTTATGATTAAATCAATAATAAATAAATAAAAAATAATAAAAATGCTGAATTTTGGTCAATTTGGGTCGTGCACAATGTTATGAGATGGATTGGGTCACAACTTAGCAAGCCCATTTGGAAGAAATTACTTCTAAGCCTCCATTTTCAACATAAACCATCACAAAATTTCCCAACTTTGCTAGGGCACATCTCCCTCAATTTTAAAGTTATGAGGGTGTTCTTGGACTTTTTGGAAAGCTTGAAGAGTCCTTTAAACAACCCCATTGGTTTCAGGTCCATATCATTTACCAATCTCAAGTTATGCCCTTTTGAAGTTGTTGACTTTTTGTTGACTTTTGAAATGACCTATAATGTCCTAGATCATATCTTTCAAATGAAGCATTTTTGGGCTTAACTTTCAACATCAAAGTTGTAGAGAATTCAATTTCCTTCAAAATGAGCTTTGGATGGAGACTTGGTGATGAAGTATGTGAAAGTTATGACTGGTCAAAGTTCAGTTGACTTTTACTGAGGAAACCCTAATTTAGAAACTCCTGATTATTGATGATCTGGAATCTCCTTGATGAATCATGATCAACCCTTGATCAAATGATGAATTTTACTTCATATAATTGATGTTGGCAAAAAATCATGAAGTTTGACTTTGGTTTGACCACAGTTGACCTCAGTTTGACTTTTTAACTGCATTGACTGATTTTGACTTATCTGATCATCTGACTGAGCAAACTTTTGAGAAAAGTCTTGAAACTTGTCATGGGGGTTCTTACACACATATAAGATGTTATGAAACTCACTTGAGGTATTGGAAGTCCATTTAGCCTGATTAAAGTCAAAACCCTAGTTCTGGATACACTGCTTAGGAGGTGCATTGTCTGAGGGAATTGTCAACTTCTTTGACCAATTGTGAACTTTGTGAACCTTGTGAATCTTCATAAGATGTCTTGTGATACTCATGGGAGGTATTGTGAAGCTTGTGAACCTTGTGAACCTCATGAAGTGGCTTTGTAGACCTCATGAACCTTAGGAAAGCTTTGTAATCATTGTGAAACTTGTGATAGTAGAATAAGTATAATATCCCGTCTTCGTTCGTCGTACCCTTATTGGAAAGTAACTTCCCGTACATCCGTATGAGGATAAAAGAGATGGATATAAATTCCAGGGGAGATTAGACTTTGTGAAGATGGATTAGTCCTACTGAGGGTTTGTAACTGTCTTATAAAGGTGAATCGGCGAAGCTTCGTTGAAATCCTTCCCTCATTCGTCCTTAGTAAATACTATTACTGCATTTTCATGCATTTCTGGTAAACATTAATCATATTAAAAGCATACATGCATTCAAACACAACCAATGGACGTTTCGCTTATGTAAATAGGGTAAAAGTAAATCTGGATTCAGAGGGAAAAGTAAAGCTGAACTTTGAACACAAAATTATTTCAACTTCGAGAGTGTATAACCAATTGGATTTGGAACTCCTGAAATTTTTTAACTTTCCTGAGTACTTTCCCAGAAATCCTCATGGCTGGATCTGAAGACATGATACTGACACCATCTGATACTACCGGCGTAGACAATTAATTTCCATCATGGTTTCAGCTGAGAATCAAAGTAATACAATGAGAGGAATGTGTCTTCAAACTGTAATGGACCATATACGCTCCAGGTATTAGATTTGAAGAGAAAGCATTGCCCCTTGGTTGAGGATGAATTGTCCCATAATGGAAGTATCTGCAGTGAGCTACCTCAAGAGAAACAAACAGAATGCCCCATAAGCATTGTAAACTCTGTAATGTCACCTTTGGTAATTCAACTGTACGAGGAAAAATGCCCCTAGCTTTTAAGCACAACTGAGTCTGGACTTAATTGCCCCAACTGAATTGAACAGTAACTTGGTATGCCTCTTGACTGGGAAACAGTGACTATGCCCTTGGCATTTCAAATAGATGAGGAGATCTGCCTCTGGCTGCTTAAACATAGTTGAATCTTGTCCTGATTGCCCCAAATGAGTTAGGAAATATCATGGCCTGCCCCCTTGATTTGGGAGGTCATGACTATGCCCCTTTGTATACATGGACTTTGATCCAGGAAGCAACTTTGTTTATCGGAAGGACTTTGGTTCATTGAACATTCATCCTGTAAGCTTCTCCATTTGTCAAACACTTAGGTATATGCAGACAAATATATTAAAAAAATGCAATGCTTATGTCTGTCTTGAAGTTTTGAAACAGGTTATTTTAGAAAAACTTTTTTTTTTTTTTTGTTGGGAAAACTGTGATATTAACTCAAATTTTATGACAAGCCCTAAAGGAGTCAGGATACCTTTTTGCAGCAGTACGCTTTCGAACTAACCATGCTTCAGTTAGGACTTTTAAAGGGTTGTAACGTGGCCTGGTTCATGGTTTAAGAAACAAAGGATAAAGGCTCAAATTTTATTTGTACCCAACCCAATCTCCATGATGTTCTTCAGTCCTATGCTCAGTTAACTCATGCATTGAAGTTCCATAGCAGTTTAGAGTTGTAACACCGATATTTGTGATGGTTCAGAAACCCAAAATTTATTTGAACATTCAGCCATCTTTCTTTGTTGAGGGTTCATAGTGACCTCTTTTTTTTTTTTTTCTTTTGACTTTATTATCCCTTCTTTTTGCCTGAACTGCTTATTTCAAGGTTACAGTCAGCGGGATGTCTTGATGTTTTACTAAGTCTCCTTCATAGGTTTTGACTTAGTGAGCTTTTCTTTTGCTAGATATTGACTATTAGGTTTAATGATTACAGTGAACCATCATTCATTGTGTACAACACATATAAATGGCATATTTGAGTTAACTGAGTAACTACCCTGCCCCATGTTATGAATAAGGGTTTTAATTTGTGCGAGAATAAAAACTCCTACTTCATAGGCTCAAAAGGGCTGACTAGGGATTAACTTCCTTATATCTCCACTGTTTAGGAATTGAAACAATGCATGTACATCGTCAGCATAGTCTATTCAAAAGCATACTGCATAAGATTATGGTATTGTTTTCGTCATCCTCCCTCTACAGGCTTATAGCTTTATCAGGAGTTAAATATCACAAGATAGAAATAAAAAAGCATAATTCAAAATATAGTGGAACGAATGGATTAATTCAAGACAAACATATGCAATGCATTAAAGAAGACAAAAGTTTAACATAATAGTAAGTGTTCAAACAAATAAAAGAAATTACAAATGAAAATTCAAATGTTGTCCCATCCAGTTGGCTGAATGTCCTCAATTGCAATCTGTGAACTTTGAGGAGCAGTATACTTCACCATGAAATCAAATTTACCACTTGGATGCCCCAAGGTGCCCCATATCTTAGGCATAGGTATTCTTCCTTTTTTGTTACTTTGGGCTACTTGTCTTGCAGCTTCGGTGTTTGATGGACGACAGTAAAATTCAACTTGACCTTCTGGAGTAACCTCGAGTATTCCTTCGTCAATTAGGTCTTGAATCTTATTCTTCAACATCCAGCAGTTGTTAGTATCATGTCCAGGACTGTTGGAGTGATACTCACACCTTGCCTTGGGATTATAGCGAGGAGAAGAGGTTTTAGGATTTTGAGGAGAATTTTTCAAGGAAATTAGTTTCATCTCCAACAAGCATTGCAGAACTTGTGACATTGGAGTGCTGAACTTGATAAACTGTCTTCTACATCCCTTGTGTTGAGGTGGATTAACCTTACCAGGTCTTTCTTCTTCAATTGAAGAATAATCAATGGCAACCTGTCTCTTACCCTCTTTAATCCTCATCTTCCTTTCAACCAAATCAGCTTGTTTTGACGGAGGTTGACTGACAATTAGATCCCTGACTCTATCACTTTGAAGTTTTTGGACAAAGGTTCTCAGCTCTTCTTGCCCCTAAGCTAAACTTTGGATAAGAGCCACCTGGCCATTCATCTGGATCCTCATTTCTGTTATTTCAGCTTGCAATTGTTCCAACTGACCATCCTTGTTGTCCTCAGGACTCTTCTTCTTAGCCAGCAGTGTCTTCAATTCATCCTGCCCCTTGGTTAGGTTCAGGATCAGCTCTCGGAACTGTGCATTCTGTGCCTGAAGATCCTTAACTGATTGTTCAAGAGCCATTGCTGAAATAAACAGCGAGAAGATGAGAAACCTGTGCACAATTATAAACCTGTGATGCAATGAAATGATATGGGAATGCATATGCAATGTTTTCAAAGACCGCAGGATTTAAATTTGCTTAAACAAACAAGAAAGTAACTTTTTATTAGTAATAACTTGTTTTGCCTTTTAGGCTTACAAAAAATGAAAGTGAAATAAGTACAAAAGATGGGGTTTTAAGTCTCCCATGGACGTTTCCTCTTTGTGTTGAGGTATGAGTTGAGGTTTCGTTCCTCGTGAAGTAGCTTTGTTAGCTCTAGGATTCTTGCTTGGCTTGCTTTGTAATGAGCCTCGAAAGTATCCCTTTGCTCCTTCAGTTGGATCCATGACCTCTGCAAGTCTTCCATATCAGTAGGCATGTCTGGGTGAAGGATGGTATAAGCAGTGTCTCCTTCAGCAACAGGTTCCATGGTAACTGGTAGGACGGCAGGATATGGCATCATAAGTGTCTGAGCACGAGATCGTACCCATCTGAGATAAGCCTCCATAGGAATAGTGTACTTAGGCTCCAGTGTCTTGCTGTCAATCCTGTTTACCTTTCCCCAAGCTCGTATGAATCTCTGACGGTAACCCTGAAGATCGTTGTCGTAATCAAACACAATGCCCTGAATCAACATGTCATGTGGACCATCGCTCCGAGCGTAACCAAACTGTCGTAAAGCTAGAGAGGGGTTGTAGGTGATGCCTCCTCTTATGCCTAGAAGTGGCACATTAGGAAACTCCCCACAACGGTCAATGATGGTGACATTCTCCATAGATCTGGAGCACCAATGGATGTCTGAGTGAGAAAGTGACATAATCCTCTTGGACCATCTGAACCCCTGCTCATTCTTCATTACTGAGCGAGGAAGGTGAGAAATAAACCACCTAGAAAGTAACGGTATGTAGCACATCAAAGTTCCTCTTGCCCTTGTAGTACGGGTGTGAAGAGAATGTAGTATGTCTCCAAGCAATGTAGGCACTGGATTGTGACTCAGGAAAATGTTGATGGCATGAACATCTATGAACTGATCTGGATTGGGGAACAATACTAAGCCATATATCAGTAAGGCTAAGATCTCCTCAAAAGCATCATAGCTCATGGCCTTCAAGAACATTTGAGCTTTATCCACTAATACCTTGGCAAGAATACCTTTGACTCCACTTCTCGTTTCTAGAACAATGTCAGACTTCTTCAGATGTAGAGCTGCAGCAATAACCTCTGGTTTAAGCTCCTTCTCCAAACCTGTGAAGGGTCTTTGATCAAGAACAGGTATACCCAGAAGTTTAGAGAACTCCTCCATGGTTGGAACCAGCTGGTAATCAGGGAATGTGAAGCAATGGTGCTTAGGGTCAAAGAACTGGAACAAGACACTCATCATGTCTTCATTGAACCCTGAAGTGACCAGATCCAATAGATGACCATGTCTCTTGTTGAACTGGGAATGATCAGGCACTTGGGAAACCAACTCTTTGAGTTTGGGAGGTATCCCTACAAAGTTGATCCTGATGGTGTTTCTACGAGCAGAAGCCATGACCTGCAACAAAGAACAAAGATAAATCCTTTGGTCCTTGAAATGGTTAGGGAAAATGATATGCTCATGATGCATGATGATGTCATGATGTTATGCTCAATCACAAACATGTGGCACACACAAGCAAGTCACACAATAGCCCTAGGTTTGAAGGCTTGCATGAGGTTCAAAGGTAAGTACCCTCCCCTGAAGTTAGATGGTTCATCCTGTCCTACAAAAGTAACCAGGTTCTAAGGGATCTCAATATCATTGATCCTTCACAAGGGTGGTTGATCAGAAGGCAACTTACTTGCCAACCAAAACCCTCCAAGTTTAAGATCTCAATGAGCGTAGCATCGAGTGTCAACCAACTTCAGTCTGCACCAAAGCCGGCTACCTCACTACTTTCTAAAGGCCAAGATGAGTTAACTAGGGTTCTAAAAGTTAGTTAGTGCATTGACAACATATGGCAGCCTCATATTATCCTCAACTTGACTTAAGGAACATAAGCACCAACCAAGAAATCGCACTAACTATGGCCACCAGATCAACCGTATCGATATACGTCGTACAGTTTCCTTGGTCTATTGCCATTTACCTAAGGTACACTAGATCCGGGTTAGGACCTTTCACACATAAGAGCACCCCAACAAGATGATATAAAGCAAACAAGGCAAACAATTTAAAGTGATCTTAATTCCTAAGGGTACCCCTCTTAAATTTAAGTCCCCAGCAGAGTCGCCAGTTCTGTAACACGGTGGGAGAACTGACTTTAAGTAATGTTGCGGATAGCAAGAGTCGCCACCGACTTTTATTTTATCCATAAGGAAAGGTTATAAAAGAACAGGAAAGACCTTAGAGATATTTTTGGGTCCGGGGGGTAGGTTATGAAAAGGGAAGGTATTAGCATCCTTTTCATCCATAGTTATCCATGGGCTCTTAGGTACTTAAGCTCACTTTAAATTGTTTTTTTTTGAAAATGTAGTGTGTGAATAGAAAAATTTTCAGAATAGTTTAATAATAATCCATGTACGGATGTGTAAGAAACTTGTTTGAAAATTTGTTTGAAATTGTTAAGTTTGAAAAATTTTTGAAGTGAGCAAGTACATAAGAGAAACCTACCCTAATGTTTAAAGTCTTTCTTGTTCTTTTTCCTTTCCTTGGTAAGACTATCCCTACTATTAAGGAGTAGGTAGTCTTTACCTTGGATGTTAAGGGACATGAGAGGGACATTTTATTTTGTGAAGGCAACTGTGGGGTGTATTAAGCACATATAAGGGACTATCATCATTTTTCGAAGGGACTCGATTCGTATAGGCAACCATGAGGGACTTGATGATTTTCTTTTAAGGGACTTGCTTTATACACCCCACTTGACCATTATTCGTAGGCAATTTGAGGGATAACCTTAGAAATGTGCGACGGCGATTAAAAATCGACTTACGTGTGTGTGAGTGTTTATTTTTAATTATCTTATGATTAAAATTATCTAAATTTATTTTAATATAACATACATATTAGCACTCCCTAATTACTAACCATAGCAAAAATAATTAAAATAATTACAAAATTACATCCGGGAAACAATTACAAGAAATTATAATAAAAATAATAAGCAAAATAATAAAAATAAATAAAATATAACTAAGCAATAAATAATAAAAAATAAATGATAAGGGGTTAGTGATAATAATAATTAGAAATAATAATAATAAAATATAATAATAAATAAGAAAATGGTTAGTAAATATAATAATAAGAATAATTAGAAGGAATAAACAAGTTTAGGATAATAGAAATATAATATAATAATACATAACAATTTAATTAGTAACAATAATTAAAATAAATGGAAACAATATTATAATGATATTAACATAAAGTCCAATTCCAAATATAATAAGAAAAATTTTAAGCACAAGATAATTATAAATTTTAATTATTTACAAAAATTTAATTATAAAAAAAAAAATTTAGACATTATATAAACTTTAAATATCATAAGAACATATTTACAAAAAAAACTTTATATTAAACATTTACATTTATAAGTTTTAATTTTATTTAAAAATTATAATATATACATGTTAACTATACTAAGAATTAGAAAAAATAAAAATTATCTGGAAAATAAAATTAGGTTAAAGTTCATTTAAAAAATATTTTAGGGTTTGGAAAATTAGGGTTAACTTATATACAAACATTTATTTTTTAATAATCATGTAAAATTATCTTAATTAATATAAACTATACAAATAAAATTTAAATTAAAAATCAAGAGTTTTTATATTTTTTAGAAAATTATTTTAAGAGTAATTAGACTATATAATATATATACATATTATGATATAGAAAATAATAACATTTTAATTATTTAAATTAATTAAATTAAATGGAGAACAAGAAAATAAAAAGAAAGAAAGGAAGAAAAGGAACCTGGTGGGATTTGATCCCAAGACCTCACACTTGCAGGCAGCAGCAACAACCACCAGGCCAGCCAGGCGCAGGTGATAGAAGAATGAATCAAGTTTGTTTTATGCCTTGCCTTGCAAAAATCCAGAAAAATAAGAAACAAAAGGCCTGGGGTGAGGATTGAACCCAGGACCTTATAATCACACACGCGCGCGCCTTACCGCCTGGCTGGGAGAGCCTATCTGTTGGCTTGTTGGCAAGTAATAATAATATATTGAATCTTCTTTTGACCTGAAAAATAAAACAAAAACAAATGCACTTGGCCAGGGATCGAACCAAGCACCTTTAAACATACACAAGCAGAACTTACCACCAGGACACACGCATGTGTGTGTTAATGACACAACAAAATAACATAAAATATATTAATATAATTTGAATTCCTGAGCGCGGCAAACTTCATCTTCTTCATTCAAATTTGCTGCGAATTTTCTTTCGAAATTTCCTGCGATTCTTCCTGCAAGTTCATAAACCCGAAACCTAGGTTTTTCAATCATCAAGCAAATCATAATATTAACACAAATTTGAAGCCCAGATTAATCAAGTGAAGCTTATAGGTCACGGCCATGGTTTTATAATTCATTGAAGTGCCCTAAACACTAAGTTCCCGAATTTGGTTTTAAAACCCTAACCATGGTGAATTCTGGTACAGTCCATAGAAATCGAATTAAACAATCCACAAAGCTTCTAAACACCATAACAAACACAAATCCAAGGTTAGTTTTCATTATCAATGCATAAACAATTCAAATCGAAAAAATCTTAAACATGAACTATATGCTTTCGGATTCCTCATATATGCATAAATTGTATGTATTTGAGGATTGCTTTCGACTCAATGATGACCAAGGAAGCTAGCCAGGTCCTTATTTTACCTTGTAGAGCCTTGTAACTCAAAATCCGAATCTCACTTTTCTTATGAATTTTTGAACTATGAACTCACCTTTGGGCTGCTGGAAATCGTGCATGAGGCTAGGGTTTGTGTTATGTATATATATGTGGATCATTCTAGGTCAAAACATTGATTAATTGTGTGGAGATTTGATTCAAAAAAGATTGAAAAAGATGGTGTCATGAAATTCAAATATTATCTTATGAATGCTTGCTATTTTTGGAGATTTCATATGATTCTTTTCTCTTTCTAATTCAATCACCATTTAAGAATTTCTAGAAGCAATATCTTCACCCAAAAATAGTTTTTCATATTTTATATTTATTTAAAATGATTTTTATGATTAAATCAATAATAAATAAATAAAAAATAATAAAAATGCTGAATTTTGGTCAATTTGGGTCGTGCACAATGTTATGAGATGGATTGGGTCACAACTTAGCAAGCCCATTTGGAAGAAATTACTTCTAAGCCTCCATTTTCAACATAAACCATCACAAAATTTCCCAACTTTGCTAGGGCACATCTCCCTCAATTTTAAAGGTATGAGGGTGTTCTTGGACTTTTTGGAAAGCTTGAAGAGTCCTTTAAACAACCCCATTGGTTTCAGGTCCATATCATTTACCAATCTCAAGTTATGCCCTTTTGAAGTTGTTGACTTTTTGTTGACTTTTGAAATGACCTATAATGTCCTAGATCATATCTTTCAAATGAAGCATTTTTGGGCTTAACTTTCAACATCAAAGTTGTAGAGAATTCAATTTCCTTCAAAATGAGCTTTGGATGGAGACTTGGTGATGAAGTATGTGAAAGTTATGACTGGTCAAAGTTCAGTTGACTTTTACTGAGGAAACCCTAATTTAGAAACTCCTGATTATTGATGATCTGGAATCTCCTTGATGAATCATGATCAACCCTTGATCAAATGATGAATTTTACTTCATATACTTGATGTTGGCAAAAAATCATGAAGTTTGACTTTGGTTTGACCACAGTTGACCTCAGTTTGACTTTTTAACTGCATTGACTGATTTTGACTTATCTGATCATCTGACTGAGCAAACTTTTGAGAAAAGTCTTGAAACTTGTCATGGGGGTTCTTACACACATATAAGATGTTATGAAACTCACTTGAGGTATTGGAAGTCCATTTAGCCTGATTAAAGTCAAAACCCTAGTTCTGGATACACTGCTTAGGAGGTGCATTGTCTGAGGGAATTGTCAACTTCTTTGACCAATTGTGAACTTTGTGAACCTTGTGAATCTTCATAAGATGTCTTGTGATACTCATGGGAGGTATTGTGAAGCTTGTGAACCTTGTGAACCTCATGAAGTGGCTTTGTAGACCTCATGAACCTTAGGAAAGCTTTGTAATCATTGTGAAACTTGTGAACCTTGTGAACCTTCATAAAGTAACTTGTAGACTTCATGAACCTCATGAAAGGTTATGGACTTGTGAACCTTATGAACCTTCAAGAAGCAACTTGTAGACTTCATGAACCTCATGAAAGGTTGTACAAGTGTTGTGGGACTTGTGAACCTTGTGAACCTTCAAGAAGCAATTTGTAGACTTCATGAACCTCATGAAAGGTTATATAAGCATTGAGAAACTTGTGAACCTTGTGAATCTTCTTAAAACACAAAGTCTTGTATTGTGAGGGCAAATTTTGGGGTGCAACAGCTGCCCCTGTTCAATTTTCTGAAACCTGAGGGGTTAGATTGGTATATTTGCCAGTCGTAACCTGGAAGGTTGAAGGGGATTGAACACAAAAGCCCAAAAATTTGCACTCACCAGTGCATAGAGTGATATTGATGGTTGAATATGATTGAGTGGGCTTAAAGATGCCACTAGGGGAAAGTTCTTCAGATATATTTCTTGGAAGATAAAGTAGTCCAAAATATGGAGGTATAATGAAAGCTGTCAGGAATCTTGAACAGTCCTGGAGTAATACTGATGTAATATCATGTCTTCATGAGGATAGAGTAATCAATAATGATAACCCTAAAGCAGTCTTGAAGTAATAATATGATTTCAGGAGAATAGAGCAATCAATAATGATGACTCTAAAGCAGTCTTGGAGTAATGATTTCAGGAGGATAGAGCAATCAATAATGATAACCCTAAAGCAGTCTTGAAATAATAATGTGATATGTCTTCAGGAGGATAGAGCAATCAATAGCTCTAAAGCAGTCTTGAAGTAGTAATATGACCTCAGGAGGATAGAGCAATCAATAGCTCTAAAGCAGTCTTGAAGTAGTAATATCAGGAGGATAGAGCCATCAATAATGACAACTCCAAAGCAGTCTTGAAATAATAATGTGATATGTCTTCAGGAGGATAGAGCAATCAATAGCTCTAAAGCAGTCTTGAAGTAGTAATATGACCTCAGGAGGATAGAGCAATCAATAGCTCTAAAGCAGTCTTGAAGTAGTAATATGACCTCAGGAGGATAGAGCAATCAATAGCTCTAAAGCAGTCTTGAAGTAATGATTTCAGGAGGATAGAGCAATCAATAATGATAACCCTAAAGCAGTCTTGAAATAATAATGTGATATGTCTTCAGGAGGATAGAGCAATCAATAGCTCTAAAGCAGTCTTGAAGTAGTAATATGACCTCAGGAGGATAGAGCAATCAATAGCTCTAAAGCAGTCTTGAAGTAGTAATATGACCTCAGGAGGATAGAGCAATCAATAGCTCTAAAGCAGTCTTGAAGTAATGATTTCAGGAGGATAGAGCAATCAATAATGATAACCCTAAAGCAGTCTTGAAATAATAATGTGATATGTCTTCAGGAGGATAGAGCAATCAATAGCTCTAAAGCAGTCTTGAAGTAATGATTTCAGGAGGATAGAGCCATCAATAATGATAACTCTAAAGCAGTCTTGAAGTAATAATTTCAGGAGGATAGAGCCATCAATAATGACAACTCCAAAGCAGTCTTGAAATAATAATGTGATATGTCTTCAGGAGGATAGAGCAATCAATAGCTCTAAAGCAGTCTTGAAGTAGTAATATGACCTCAGGAGGATAGAGCAATCAATAATGATAACTCTAAAGCAGTCTTGAAGTAATAATTTCAGGAGGATAGAGCCATCAATAATGACAACTCCAAAGCAGTCTTGAAATAATAATGTGATATGTCTTCAGGAGGATAGAGCAATCAATAGCTCTAAAGCAGTCTTGAAGTAGTAGTATGTCCTCAGGAGGATAGAGCAATCAATAGCTCTAAAGCAGTCTTGAAGTCATGAGAATTTATCAGGAGGATAAAGTAACCCTGAGGTAACAATAAAGCAGTCCCAAAGTAATAAGAAGCTCATCAGGAGGATAAAGTAACCCTGAGGTTACAATAAAGCAGTCCCAAAGATCATAAGTTTGTTTGTTGGATAATTAACCTGAAAACAAGGTAGCATAACATTAGTTTATGCTTTATGTATGCATGTATGATATGATGCACTTAGGTAATGTACTATATGTCTATGGATATATATGCTATGGTATGATGTAAATGATGTATGTATGGTATGATACTGCCGGAAGCGTCTGGATATCCTTGTATAACAACTGCTGGCCAGGGAAAATAAATCCCGATTACTTGTTGAAGAATATATACCCTCTGTCTGCTGGGGATAGCAGAGTATAGATAACCTCCCGTATGCTGGGGATAGCAAGGTATAGATATAACCTCCCGTTGTTGGGGATAGTAAGGTATATATAACCTTCGTCTTCGTTTGATAGTAGAATAAGTATAATATCCCGTCTTCGTTCGTCGTACCCTTATTGGAAAGTAACTTCCCGTACATCCGTATGAGGATAAAAGAGATGGATATAAATTCCAGGGGAGATTAGACTTTGTGAAGATGGATTAGTCCTACTGAGGGTTTGTAACTGTCTTATAAAGGTGAATCGGCGAAGCTTCGTT
Source organism: Lathyrus aphaca (assembly GCA_963966055.1). Taxonomy (NCBI): domain Eukaryota; kingdom Viridiplantae; phylum Streptophyta; class Magnoliopsida; order Fabales; family Fabaceae; genus Lathyrus; species Lathyrus aphaca. The sequence continues at coordinate 543,904,592 of OZ014522.1, forward strand.
GAAATCCTTCCCTCATTCGTCCTTAGTAAATACTATTACTGCATTTTCATGCATTTCTGGTAAACATTAATCATATTAAAAGCATACATGCATTCAAACACAACCAATGGACGTTTCGCTTATGTAAATAGGGTAAAAGTAAATCTGGATTCAGAGGGAAAAGTAAAGCTGAACTTTGAACACAAAATTATTTCAACTTCGAGAGTGTATAACCAATTGGATTTGGAACTCCTGAAATTTTTTAACTTTCCTGAGTACTTTCCCAGAAATCCTCATGGCTGGATCTGAAGACATGATACTGACACCATCTGATACTACCGGCGTAGACAATTAATTTCCATCATGGTTTCAGCTGAGAATCAAAGTAATACAATGAGAGGAATGTGTCTTCAAACTGTAATGGACCATATACGCTCCAGGTATTAGATTTGAAGAGAAAGCATTGCCCCTTGGTTGAGGATGAATTGTCCCATAATGGAAGTATCTGCAGTGAGCTACCTCAAGAGAAACAAACAGAATGCCCCATAAGCATTGTAAACTCTGTAATGTCACCTTTGGTAATTCAACTGTACGAGGAAAAATGCCCCTAGCTTTTAAGCACAGCTGAGTCTGGACTTAATTGCCCCAACTGAATTGAACAGTAACTTGGTATGCCTCTTGACTGGGAAACAGTGACTATGCCCTTGGCATTTCAAATAGATGAGGAGATCTGCCTCTGGCTGCTTAAACATAGTTGAATCTTGTCCTGATTGCCCCAAATGAGTTAGGAAATATCATGGCCTGCCCCCTTGATTTGGGAGGTCATGACTATGCCCCTTTGTATACATGGACTTTGATCCAGGAAGCAACTTTGTTTATCGGAAGGACTTTGGTTCATTGAACATTCATCCTGTAAGCTTCTCCATTTGTCAAACACTTAGGTATATGCAGACAAATATATTAAAAAAATGCAATGCTTATGTCTGTCTTGAAGTTTTGAAACAGGTTATTTTAGAAAAACTTTTTTTTTTTTTTGTTGGGAAAACTGTGATATTAACTCAAATTTTATGACAAGCCCTAAAGGAGTCAGGATACCTTTTTGCAGCAGTACGCTTTCGAACTAACCATGCTTCAGTTAGGACTTTTAAAGGGTTGTAACGTGGCCTGGTTCATGGTTTAAGAAACAAAGGATAAAGGCTCAAATTTTATTTGTACCCAACCCAATCTCCATGATGTTCTTCAGTCCTATGCTCAGTTAACTCATGCATTGAAGTTCCATAGCAGTTTAGAGTTGTAACACCGATATTTGTGATGGTTCAGAAACCCAAAATTTATTTGAACATTCAGCCATCTTTCTTTGTTGAGGGTTCATAGTGACCTCTTTTTTTTTTTTCTTTTGACTTTATTATCCCTTCTTTTTGCCTGAACTGCTTATTTCAAGGTTACAGTCAGCGGGATGTCTTGATGTTTTACTAAGTCTCCTTCATAGGTTTTGACTTAGTGAGCTTTTCTTTTGCTAGATATTGACTATTAGGTTTAATGATTACAGTGAACCATCATTCATTGTGTACAACACATATAAATGGCATATTTGAGTTAACTGAGTAACTACCCTGCCCCATGTTATGAATAAGGGTTTTAATTTGTGCGAGAATAAAAACTCCTACTTCATAGGCTCAAAAGGGCTGACTAGGGATTAACTTCCTTATATCTCCACTGTTTAGGAATTGAAACAATGCCTGTACATCGTCAGCATAGTCTATTCAAAAGCATACTGCATAAGATTATGGTATTGTTTTCGTCATCCTCCCTCTACAGGCTTATAGCTTTATCAGGAGTTAAATATCACAAGATAGAAATAAAAAAGCATAATTCAAAATATAGTGGAACGAATGGATTAATTCAAGACAAACATATGCAATGCATTAAAGAAGACAAAAGTTTAACATAATAGTAAGTGTTCAAACAAATAAAAGAAATTACAAATGAAAATTCAAATGTTGTCCCATCCAGTTGGCTGAATGTCCTCAATTGCAATCTGTGAACTTTGAGGAGCAGTATACTTCACCATGAAATCAAATTTACCACTTGGATGCCCCAAGGTGCCCCATATCTTAGGCATAGGTATTCTTCCTTTTTTGTTACTTTGGGCTACTTGTCTTGCAGCTTCGGTGTTTGATGGACGATAGTAAAATTCAACTTGACCTTCTGGAGTAACCTCAAGTATTCCTTCGTCAATTAGGTCTTGAATCTTATTCTTCAACATCCAGCAGTTGTTAGTATCATGTCCAGGACTGTTGGAGTGATACTCACACCTTGCCTTGGGATTATAGCGAGGAGAAGAGGTTTTAGGATTTTGAGGAGAATTTTTCAAGGAAATTAGTTTCATCTCCAACAAGCATTGCAGAACTTGTGACATTGGAGTGCTGAACTTGATAAACTGTCTTCTACATCCCTTGTGTTGAGGTGGATTAACCTTACCAGGTCTTTCTTCTTCAATTGAAGAATAATCAATGGCAACCTGTCTCTTACCCTCTTTAATCCTCATCTTCCTTTCAACCAAATCAGCTTGTTTTGACGGAGGTTGACTGACAATTAGATCCCTGACTCTATCACTTTGAAGTTTTTGGACAAAGGTTCTCAGCTCTTCTTGCCCCTAAGCTAAACTTTGGATAAGAGCCACCTGGCCATTCATCTGGATCCTCATTTCTGTTATTTCAGCTTGCAATTGTTCCAACTGACCATCCTTGTTGTCCTCAGGACTCTTCTTCTTAGCCAGCAGTGTCTTCAATTCATCCTGCCCCTTGGTTAGGTTCAGGATCAGCTCTCGGAACTGTGCATTCTGTGCCTGAAGATCCTTAACTGATTGTTCAAGAGCCATTGCTGAAATAAACAGCGAGAAGATGAGAAACCTGTGCACAATTATAAACCTGTGATGCAATGAAATGATATGGGAATGCATATGCAATGTTTTCAAAGACCGCAGGATTTAAATTTGCTTAAACAAACAAGAAAGTAACTTTTTATTAGTAATAACTTGTTTTGCCTTTTAGGCTTACAAAAAATGAAAGTGAAATAAGTACAAAAGATGGGGTTTTAAGTCTCCCATGGACGTTTCCTCTTTGTGTTGAGGTATGAGTTGAGGTTTCGTTCCTCGTGAAGTAGCTTTGTTAGCTCTAGGATTCTTGCTTGGCTTGCTTTGTAATGAGCCTCGAAAGTATCCCTTTGCTCCTTCAGTTGGATCCATGACCTCTGCAAGTCTTCCATATCAGTAGGCATGTCTGGGTGAAGGATGGTATAAGCAGTGTCTCCTTCAGCAACAGGTTCCATGGTAACTGGTAGGACGGCAGGATATGGCATCATAAGTGTCTGAGCACGAGATCGTACCCATCTGAGATAAGCCTCCATAGGAATAGTGTACTTAGGCTCCAGTGTCTTGCTGTCAATCCTGTTTACCTTTCCCCAAGCTCGTATGAATCTCTGACGGTAACCCTGAAGATCGTTGTCGTAATCAAACACAATGCCCTGAATCAACATGTCATGTGGACCATCGCTCCGAGCGTAACCAAACTGTCGTAAAGCTAGAGAGGGGTTGTAGGTGATGCCTCCTCTTATGCCTAGAAGTGGCACATTAGGAAACTCCCCACAACGGTCAATGATGGTGACATTCTCCATAGATCTGGAGCACCAATGGATGTCTGAGTGAGAAAGTGACATAATCCTCTTGGACCATCTGAACCCCTGCTCATTCTTCATTACTGAGCGAGGAAGGTGAGAAATAAACCACCTAGAAAGTAACGGTATGCAGCACATCAAAGTTCCTCTTGCCCTTGTAGTACGGGTGTGAAGAGAATGTAGTATGTCTCCAAGCAATGTAGGCACTGGATTGTGACTCAGGAAAATGTTGATGGCATGAACATCTATGAACTGATCTGGATTGGGGAACAATACTAAGCCATATATCAGTAAGGCTAAGATCTCCTCAAAAGCATCATAGCTCATGGCCTTCAAGAACATTTGAGCTTTATCCACTAATACCTTGGCAAGAATACCTTTGACTCCACTTCTCGTTTCTAGAACAATGTCAGACTTCTTCAGATGTAGAGCTGCAGCAATAACCTCTGGTTTAAGCTCCTTCTCCAAACCTGTGAAGGGTCTTTGATCAAGAACAGGTATACCCAGAAGTTTAGAGAACTCCTCCATGGTTGGAACCAGCTGGTAATCAGGGAATGTGAAGCAATGGTGCTTAGGGTCAAAGAACTGGAACAAGACACTCATCATGTCTTCATTGAACCCTGAAGTGACCAGATCCAATAGATGACCATGTCTCTTGTTGAACTGGGAATGATCAGGCACTTGGGAAACCAACTCTTTGAGTTTGGGAGGTATCCCTACAAAGTTGATCCTGATGGTGTTTCTACGAGCAGAAGCCATGACCTGCAACAAAGAACAAAGATAAATCCTTTGGTCCTTGAAATGGTTAGGGAAAATGATATGCTCATGATGCATGATGATGTCATGATGTTATGCTCAATCACAAACATGTGGCACACACAAGCAAGTCACACAATAGCCCTAGGTTTGAAGGCTTGCATGAGGTTCAAAGGTAAGTACCCTCCCCTGAAGTTAGATGGTTCATCCTGTCCTACAAAAGTAACCAGGTTCTAAGGGATCTCAATATCATTGATCCTTCACAAGGGTGGTTGATCAGAAGGCAACTTACTTGCCAACCAAAACCCTCCAAGTTTAAGATCTCAATGAGCGTAGCATCGAGTGTCAACCAACTTCAGTCTGCACCAAAGCCGGCTACCTCACTACTTTCTAAAGGCCAAGATGAGTTAACTAGGGTTCTAAAAGTTAGTTAGTGCATTGACAACATATGGCAGCCTCATATTATCCTCAACTTGACTTAAGGAACATAAGCACCAACCAAGAAATCGCACTAACTATGGCCACCAGATCAACCGTATCGATATACGTCGTACAGTTTCCTTGGTCTATTGCCATTTACCTAAGGTACACTAGATCCGGGTTAGGACCTTTCACACATAAGAGCACCCCAACAAGATGATATAAAGCAAACAAGGCAAACAATTTAAAGTGATCTTAATTCCTAAGGGTACCCCTCTTAAATTTAAGTCCCCAGCAGAGTCGCCAGTTCTGTAACACGGTGGGAGAACTGACTTTAAGTAATGTTGCGGATAGCAAGAGTCGCCACCGACTTTTATTTTATCCATAAGGAAAGGTTATAAAAGAACAGGAAAGACCTTAGAGATATTTTTGGGTCCGGGGGGTAGGTTATGAAAAGGGAAGGTATTAGCATCCTTTTCATCCATAGTTATCCATGGGCTCTTAGGTACTTAAGCTCACTTTAAATTGTTTTTTTTTGAAAATGTAGTGTGTGAATAGAAAAATTTTCAGAATAGTTTAATAATAATCCATGTACGGATGTGTAAGAAACTTGTTTGAAAATTTGTTTGAAATTGTTAAGTTTGAAAAATTTTTGAAGTGAGCAAGTACATAAGAGAAACCTACCCTAATGTTTAAAGTCTTTCTTGTTCTTTTTCCTTTCCTTGGTAAGACTATCCCTACTATTAAGGAGTAGGTAGTCTTTACCTTGGATGTTAAGGGACATGAGAGGGACATTTTATTTTGTGAAGGCAACTGTGGGGTGTATTAAGCACATATAAGGGACTATCATCATTTTTCGAAGGGACTCGATTCGTATAGGCAACCATGAGGGACTTGATGATTTTCTTTTAAGGGACTTGCTTTATACACCCCACTTGACCATTATTCGTAGGCAATTTGAGGGATAACCTTAGAAATGTGCGACGGCGATTAAAAATCGACTTACGTGTGTGTGAGTGTTTATTTTTAATTATCTTATGATTAAAATTATCTAAATTTATTTTAATATAACATACATATTAGCACTCCCTAATTACTAACCATAGCAAAAATAATTAAAATAATTACAAAATTACATCCGGGAAACAATTACAAGAAATTATAATAAAAATAATAAGCAAAATAATAAAAATAAATAAAATATAACTAAGCAATAAATAATAAAAAATAAATGATAAGGGGTTAGTGATAATAATAATTAGAAATAATAATAATAAAATATAATAATAAATAAGAAAATGGTTAGTAAATATAATAATAAGAATAATTAGAAGGAATAAACAAGTTTAGGATAATAGAAATATAATATAATAATACATAACAATTTAATTAGTAACAATAATTAAAATAAATGGAAACAATATTATAATGATATTAACATAAAGTCCAATTCCAAATATAATAAGAAAAATTTTAAGCACAAGATAATTATAAATTTTAATTATTTACAAAAATTTAATTATAAAAAAAAAAATTTAGACATTATATAAACTTTAAATATCATAAGAACATATTTACAAAAAAAACTTTATATTAAACATTTACATTTATAAGTTTTAATTTTATTTAAAAATTATAATATATACATGTTAACTATACTAAGAATTAGAAAAAATAAAAATTATCTGGAAAATAAAATTAGGTTAAAGTTCATTTAAAAAATATTTTAGGGTTTGGAAAATTAGGGTTAACTTATATACAAACATTTATTTTTTAATAATCATGTAAAATTATCTTAATTAATATAAACTATACAAATAAAATTTAAATTAAAAATCAAGAGTTTTTATATTTTTTAGAAAATTATTTTAAGAGTAATTAGACTATATAATATATATACATATTATGATATAGAAAATAATAACATTTTAATTATTTAAATTAATTAAATTAAATGGAGAACAAGAAAATAAAAAGAAAGAAAGGAAGAAAAGGAACCTGGTGGGATTTGATCCCAAGACCTCACACTTGCAGGCAGCAGCAACAACCACCAGGCCAGCCAGGCGCAGGTGATAGAAGAATGAATCAAGTTTGTTTTATGCCTTGCCTTGCAAAAATCCAGAAAAATAAGAAACAAAAGGCCTGGGGTGAGGATTGAACCCAGGACCTTATAATCACACACGCGCGCGCCTTACCGCCTGGCTGGGAGAGCCTATCTGTTGGCTTGTTGGCAAGTAATAATAATATATTGAATCTTCTTTTGACCTGAAAAATAAAACAAAAACAAATGCACTTGGCCAGGGATCGAACCAAGCACCTTTAAACATACACAAGCAGAACTTACCACCAGGACACACGCATGTGTGTGTTAATGACACAACAAAATAACATAAAATATATTAATATAATTTGAATTCCTGAGCGCGGCAAACTTCATCTTCTTCATTCAAATTTGCTGCGAATTTTCTTTCGAAATTTCCTGCGATTCTTCCTGCAAGTTCATAAACCCGAAACCTAGGTTTTTCAATCATCAAGCAAATCATAATATTAACACAAATTTGAAGCCCAGATTAATCAAGTGAAGCTTATAGGTCACGGCCATGGTTTTATAATTCATTGAAGTGCCCTAAACACTAAGTTCCCGAATTTGGTTTTAAAACCCTAACCATGGTGAATTCTGGTACAGTCCATAGAAATCGAATTAAACAATCCACAAAGCTTCTAAACACCATAACAAACACAAATCCAAGGTTAGTTTTCATTATCAATGCATAAACAATTCAAATCGAAAAAATCTTAAACATGAACTATATGCTTTCGGATTCCTCATATATGCATAAATTGTATGTATTTGAGGATTGCTTTCGACTCAATGATGACCAAGGAAGCTAGCCAGGTCCTTATTTTACCTTGTAGAGCCTTGTAACTCAAAATCCGAATCTCACTTTTCTTATGAATTTTTGAACTATGAACTCACCTTTGGGCTGCTGGAAATCGTGCATGAGGCTAGGGTTTGTGTTATGTATATATATGTGGATCATTCTAGGTCAAAACATTGATTAATTGTGTGGAGATTTGATTCAAAAAAGATTGAAAAAGATGGTGTCATGAAATTCAAATATTATCTTATGAATGCTTGCTATTTTTGGAGATTTCATATGATTCTTTTCTCTTTCTAATTCAATCACCATTTAAGAATTTCTAGAAGCAATATCTTCACCCAAAAATAGTTTTTCATATTTTATATTTATTTAAAATGATTTTTATGATTAAATCAATAATAAATAAATAAAAAATAATAAAAATGCTGAATTTTGGTCAATTTGGGTCGTGCACAATGTTATGAGATGGATTGGGTCACAACTTAGCAAGCCCATTTGGAAGAAATTACTTCTAAGCCTCCATTTTCAACATAAACCATCACAAAATTTCCCAACTTTGCTAGGGCACATCTCCCTCAATTTTAAAGGTATGAGGGTGTTCTTGGACTTTTTGGAAAGCTTGAAGAGTCCTTTAAACAACCCCATTGGTTTCAGGTCCATATCATTTACCAATCTCAAGTTATGCCCTTTTGAAGTTGTTGACTTTTTGTTGACTTTTGAAATGACCTATAATGTCCTAGATCATATCTTTCAAATGAAGCATTTTTGGGCTTAACTTTCAACATCAAAGTTGTAGAGAATTCAATTTCCTTCAAAATGAGCTTTGGATGGAGACTTGGTGATGAAGTATGTGAAAGTTATGACTGGTCAAAGTTCAGTTGACTTTTACTGAGGAAACCCTAATTTAGAAACTCCTGATTATTGATGATCTGGAATCTCCTTGATGAATCATGATCAACCCTTGATCAAATGATGAATTTTACTTCATATACTTGATGTTGGCAAAAAATCATGAAGTTTGACTTTGGTTTGACCACAGTTGACCTCAGTTTGACTTTTTAACTGCATTGACTGATTTTGACTTATCTGATCATCTGACTGAGCAAACTTTTGAGAAAAGTCTTGAAACTTGTCATGGGGGTTCTTACACACATATAAGATGTTATGAAACTCACTTGAGGTATTGGAAGTCCATTTAGCCTGATTAAAGTCAAAACCCTAGTTCTGGATACACTGCTTAGGAGGTGCATTGTCTGAGGGAATTGTCAACTTCTTTGACCAATTGTGAACTTTGTGAACCTTGTGAATCTTCATAAGATGTCTTGTGATACTCATGGGAGGTATTGTGAAGCTTGTGAACCTTGTGAACCTCATGAAGTGGCTTTGTAGACCTCATGAACCTTAGGAAAGCTTTGTAATCATTGTGAAACTTGTGAACCTTGTGAACCTTCATAAAGTAACTTGTAGACTTCATGAACCTCATGAAAGGTTATGGACTTGTGAACCTTATGAACCTTCAAGAAGCAACTTGTAGACTTCATGAACCTCATGAAAGGTTGTACAAGTGTTGTGGGACTTGTGAACCTTGTGAACCTTCAAGAAGCAATTTGTAGACTTCATGAACCTCATGAAAGGTTATATAAGCATTGAGAAACTTGTGAACCTTGTGAATCTTCTTAAAACACAAAGTCTTGTATTGTGAGGGCAAATTTTGGGGTGCAACACCATGGGATGCGTTTTTTTAGGTTTATGACAACTTGGATCACTCACCCATAACACTCTAAATAGTCTATACTACTTGGGGGAAATCTACATATGGTATTGTAACTTGTCTCCAAAATATGCAACATGATTCTAACCTTTTTTATAAGGAAACTTTTGGCAATATCAGCAAACAAAAGCATAACATTGTGAAGATACTCAATATACAACACTCTTTTGAGAGAATGCATTAAACAAGACTAGTTTATCTCCAATATGAGCTTCAACAAGAGTATGATGAGATCATTACACAATAGGAAATTCATTTGTATCAAAAGGCTACTTTATCCATATACATGTAATTTATATTTGTTAAGTTAATGTTGTTGTTATTGTTGTTAGCTTAACATAATTTAAATTTTGTTTAAATTATAGATGTTTAGCGACCAAACACGATTCTCACAATAAGATATATATGACATCCGATCATGTTGGGATGGTATCTTTGTATCTTTTTATGAATCTCAACTTCACTAGTTTTCTTGGTTATTGTAAGCATCGTATAAATGTTTTTTCATTATAGGTTATAATATGTATAAGTTTAAATATGTATGGATTCTCTTGCTATAGGTTTTATGTATCCCAAATGTCATTATAGGTTTTGTAAGCATTATATGGTTCTTTTTTCAAATATGTATAGGTTCTATTGGTGTATCATTTTGGATATGTGTATGTTTTGTTTTGTAAACAATATAATTTGGTGTTTTGTGTATATTTAATTATGTTTTGTGTGTGATAAACTGTTATGATTCTATCATAAAATTTGAAGTTTATGTGCAAAAAAAAAATGACAGTCAAATTGAGATTTAAAATAAATTATAAATAAGCTATACCCCGGTTAATATATATAACTAATGTAAATACAATCCTTTTCTCTCAGATATTTATAAAAACTAAGAGGTATATGGCGTGCTCTTTATAGTTATAAAAATAAAAATAAAAATAAAATTGTTGTTGAGGATCGAACTAACGACTTTTTGTAGACACCCTAAATTTGCCCTCTGATCTTCTATCTTTTTCAGCTTTTCGTTTCGCATTCATACGCATTTTGCATATCATTTGCATAGGATCCTAAGACATGGGATCAAGATCATCGGAAGAATTAGGGTTCACATCATTGTTTGCAGATTATCAGAGGATTTAAGGATTTCACTATGCAGCAATCAATGACATCATTTTCTTATGCTCTGGTCAAAATTAGGGTTTATTTCCCTGATTTTGTGGTCTCCAAGGACTTCACGTCTGAAGACTGTTCACTTATTCATCTGGTCCATCATCAGGATATTTTCCTCTTCATCGATTTATGAGGGGATTTCTTCAAGTGCAAGTTATCTGGGCTATTTCTCAGGAAATGAGCATTCAAAGTCAAGTTGTGGTGTGTTGAATTCGCTAGGTCGTCAAGTTGTGGTTCACGAGAAGCTTTGGGCCATCTTATTTGTTTAGTTGTTCATTTGTGGATTTATCTTCCAAGTGATTGATTGTGAAAGATTTGAAGTGATTCAAGACTTATTTGGCCACGGATTCAGATGGTTGATTAGTTCAGAGAATTGTTTGGTGGCATTTTGCTTCACGTTTTTATCAGAATTGTTAGTAGAAGTTCTAGTGCGGTTGTTGGATCAAACTCAATCAGTGAAAAATGTTGGTGGAGTTCGTTCAAGTTTATTTCGAGTTTTATTCATCGTCCATATTTCTAACCATTGTTTTTTCCCATATTCATCTCCTATCCATCATCCCATTTTATTTCTATCCAATGTCTTTTTCTCATATCCACTTGTCACTTGTAAATGCGTTTCGAATGGTCAATCATTTTTGTTCGTATTTCAATTCACTTTTCGATTATCTATATCTAATTTCAAATCCATATCCATTCTAAGAACATGTCCATATTTCAAACATTTTTTTGTTCATTTCCAAGACCATATTTTATTTAATTCTACTTTTCCATTTAATTTCATTTTTCTCCATCTCAAAACCCATAATCCATATTCATATTTTTTATATTCATTGTTTAAATCATTCATCTTTTTCCAATATTCATTTGCCATTCTTCCAAGTCCAATTATTACAAAAAAAACAAAAAAACATAATTAGAGGAACATAATTAGAGGAAAAGCAAGATGAAATGTCCAATTCACAAGAAAAAGTCTTCAGCTTGCACATTACCCTTTACAACTTTCTTTCAGCCAATTCAAAAAGCAAATGGGCCCACTTCAACAAATGCCTCACGTCACCCACACGCCCTTCACACCAAATTTCACACAATACAGTCCAAACCACTCATCACACTCCAACGGATATATTTTCGTGACTCAATTCACAAATCACCTTCACCTTCACTTCCAAACAACCAACAACAGCCATCTACACCCTCAAAACAAAAACACAGCAACTACTCACTCACCACCACCTCAATCACCACCAAAACTTCAACAACAACATCCGTCAATCATCCTCCATAGAGCCACCTTCCTTTCACAAATTCGAACCACCCTTCACAACATTTCTGAACCATATCGCACCCTTAACAACAAACTGAAACTAATCCTTAATCCTCTTCAGCAAAACCTTAACAGACCTTCAACTCACTTCGATTTCAAACCTCCAACCACCCTCAAAATCAAACAGAACACGCACAGAAAAGGAGAAGAAGAAAGTTTGAGGACCGAACCTTCAACAATCACAACAACTCGAAACCTCTTCTTCGAAAAACCTTCAACAACTATCAACAAAACCCAGCCACAGTCCTTCCCCTCAGCAACCTTCAACGCACACCATAAGATTCACCATCATCTCCATCAAACCAACCACCACTTTCTTTCATTAAACAACAACCAACAACCACCTCCCTTCATAAAACCGCAATCCAATCAAACGTAACAACCCTCGGCCGTGATACCTCAACAACACACGAACAGATCGGCGACAACAAAACCGAAAAGAAGTCGCGATTTGCTGCTTTGAAAGAGACGCCGAAACCGAGAACGAGATGCGAAGCCATTGAAGGTTGACGACGGAGCCTCTTGTTGTTGGTTGGCGTTGTGCGGTTGAAGAACTAGGGCGGCACCGCGATTTCGAGCCGAGAGGGATTGGAGATGATGCATATGATATCGCGAAATCAAGAGGAGAGAGACACATGGAGCATCGTCATGAATTAGTGGTGAAGAAGAGGAAAAGGGGATCGTCTGGATGCTGTTGACTTTCTTCTCATTTTTTTTTGTTTATTAAATTAATAAAAACCTGATTATGCATTCATTTCTTTATTTTTTTGCTATTTCTTCATGTTTCTCCAAGGGTTTATTAGAGTTCTTTGTGGTTAATGGGCTTTGAAGCCCGCTGAGTTTCTCTTCGCATCCCCTAATTCCAACAGCCTCCCCTTTTTATTTATTTTCTCATTTTCTTTTTGTTAATATAACATATTTTACTAATTAATCACCAATAATTATTATTTTGTTAAAGGTTAAGTTTATATCTTCAGTATTTATTTTTTTGATATAGATTTTTTAGTTTTATATTCAGCTTGGTAATCCGATTTGATAATTTTGGTTTTAGTTTATGTTTAAAGTTTTGCAGATTTCTTTGCTCGATATCGATGATGAAGATTGTAGTTTGATGATGGCTTGGTGATTAATTATTCTCATAATCCAGACGCAATTTGCACGCAACCTTTGATTTTGCGCAGACTGATTCTTGGTTGTAATTCTGGATGCTGGAAGCTTATATCTAACCTTTGTCTGATATTCTGATAATTGGCATTTGAGCTTGGCTTGTAAATCCGCTTTGGGCTTGATATGCTTTCTTGATTTCTTTTGCACGTATTGAAGAGGCAACGGACCTTCTCCGTTAGGTAACGCTATGGCCCGATTTTAATTACTGCATGTTGTTGCATCTGGAAGTCCTACTGGTGTAGGCTCTGTTTGTGCATTACCCCATATCGCACTTTCATCTCTTTATCTTATCTCCATTTTTGCATTCTCATCTTCTTATCTTATGTCTTCTTCATCTTAATTTTTCTTCCTCATCTTCTTTATCTCTTGCCTTGCTTGAGGTGTGCCTAGGCCACCATGGAGCTTCTCCTTTCATCTTTCTCTTCTTCTTTCTTTCTTCTTTAGGATAGTGAGCCTCACTAACCTAGGACCATCCGAGCATGTGAATATTGATTAGTCCCCCACTTAGCTTTTACCTTTGTGTCTCTTTGAGTCTTCTCTTCTCATCTCATAATCAGGGACTAAACCCTAAAGGCTTTAAGGCTTTGTGATTAAGCTTATGCCTGCATCCTTCTATTAGGATGGAGTGTATAACTTTAATCCTAAGTGTTAAACCCTTAATGTGTTTAAATCCTTTAATCAATTCACTTAATAATCATCAAGACATCAAGCTTGTAACTTGGGCCTTGCATTAGGGTTCTAATTCTTCCTTAACTGGTTAAGAAGGACTAACCCTAGTGTTAATGGACAAGTCCCCCTCAAGTTGTCTTACAAACCCTAAAACTCACTTCATCATCTTATCATTAATTAAAATCCATTTAATAAGGGCTTTGTTTTGTCATGAAGTTAATCCCTAATCATGGATTAAGTTGAGGAGCTTTCCTCAGCTTAAACACTCTCATCTATTATCCTTCTATTAGGATGGTGTAATGAGTCTGTTTAATCCCTGATTATGGCTTAATCTCATTACTTAACACTAAACAAAAACACCAAAAACATCTAAATAATCACAAGTAGGTTAATGATCTTAATCCTACATCATGGTGATTGAGTGTGAGAAGCTGACTTCACACTTAAAGTACTCTCATTACCCCTAATCAGAGGGAAGATGTGATGAGTTTACTAAATCCATTGGTTTAGGCTTAAGCTCATTTTCCTATGGCAAACTTCAAAAAGCAATAAAAGACTGAAAACCCAAAAACAAAAAATAATCGTCTCCTTCGGGATTCTTTTCTCATCACCTTCATTCACAAACGAGAACTTGCTTCTTCCGTCTAATGCAAGACAGTTTTCACCTGAGCCAGACAGGTCATACACTTGAGCATTGACAAGCAGGCAGTTCACAAGTCAATTCACCTTTCAGTCTCTTTGGGTCGAACTACGGTGTTCTGACTTCCTCATTGCACGAGAGGATACGTAGGCATAACTTAACAGTTATCGAACAAAAGTCTCTGTATATCCCCCCTCTTTCCAGCTTTATTCTTTTAGCCTCGTTATCATGAGCATTTCATTCTTGTTCTTACACTGACACTTCACTTTCACACACTTCACTTCTCTTACACTGACACCTATACATCCTTTTCCAGCTCTTTATACACAAAATTTCACTGACACTACCCCTTTAAAACACAAATCTCTTAAGCGTGGATCCCGTCGAGTACGACGGACAATCTGGGTGCTAATACCTTCCCAGGTTGTAACCAACCCCCTTTCTCAGTCTCTCTGGTTCGCAACCATCTTATCCGTATCTTTCTAGGTTTATGCAGCATTGCCTTTCCTTCAGGATAAAAATGCCTAGCTGGCGACTCTTTTCTTCTCTTGAGTTCACTCCTGTGTGTTCTCATCCTCCTTTCGCCGACCGTTCGCGTCTGTACCTCATTTGAGTCAGTCTCATTTATTGGGAGCGACAGCTTGGCGACTCTGCTGGGGAACCTTATGTTGTAACCAGGGCTTCTGGTTCTTTTTGTGGGTTCCTCCTAGCGCTTGATTGATTTGTGTTTACTGGGGTGTTATGTGCTGATTGTGTTTATATAGTTGCTTTATTTACTGCTTTATGTACAGTTATTTATTGCTTTCTTTACAGCTTTATATATCATACTGTCATATTGTCATCTGGCTGGATCTGGTTTTTGCTTTGGTGGGTGGGGTTCTATTGAGAGTTTAAGGTCCTATACCTGGGACCTGAGTGACACCTAGGCTAGAGTGGTTCATGTTCTTTCCCATTCCATTTCGGTCTGGTGCGGGAATATGAAACACGGTTCAGATGTGGGTTTCTTCTTGAGAACTCTGTGCTACAGATTTCCTGTAGTGCTAGGGCTATCTGGGAAGCCTGCTAAGTCTGGATGACCTTTATTATGACCTTCAGAAACTGAGGAGAATTAGAGGAGGATTTTTTATGGTTATTGTAAACACTGTACCTCCGGGTTAGAAGTGTTTACACTTCTCATAACTGATCCAAGTTTGAGGATCCTTGTTTTAGAACACTACCTGTGAGGGGGTTGGGCTGTTTACAGGTTTGCAGGAATCCATGACCTCAACATACCCTCATTACCAGTGTAGTCTTATGTTTTGATCTGGTCTCTATGATCCTGGAGTTCTTCAACCTTTGGTTCTAGGTTACTATTTTGGGTTATTATGCAGATCTTGTGGTTACAGACACTCAATTCTTGGTCCGACATTCCAGATTCCAGGCAGTTTCCAGCTGTGATCCCATGTCTTTGCATCTTTTGCATTATCATTTTGCATTTCGCATTTGCATCAGCATTGCATTTCCTTCTTCCAGAGAGCTCATCCTTCCTCTTTTGTCCATGACCAGCCAGCTGATTTCCCTGTACTCAGTTTGAACAAATGGTCACAGTTAGAAGACGACAGAGTGTGTGAAGCTAGACTGAACAGTGTCAAGAGTTAAGAAGGGTCAGTTTGAAAGTCGTCAGTAGCTATGTCAGAGAGCAACCGTCAGAATGTTGAGTTTCCACCTGGTTTCACTTCGGTGACCAATCCTCTGTATGGTCTTTCTCCTGATGAGGATCTTCCACAAGTGAGCAATCTTGCTCAAGCTCAACCTGTACAAACCCCGATCGTGAATCAGAATGTACCTGAACCATCTGTTGCCCGAGGTGGACCTTCATCTTCTTTTGATTCTACAGATTATCAGAGTTTTGCTTTCCCTATGCCAAACTTCCAAGGGGCAATCCCTCTTGTGAAAACCAAGGATCCACAAGTTATTGATCCTGCTGAAAGATTTCGTGTGTTGGACGAGCAACTCAAAGCCTTAGCGGATCCTGATGCCTTCGGTTTTGATGCTCTAACCCTGTGTTTGGTGCCTGGTCTTGTCATTCCTCCAGATTTCAAAACTCTGAAGTTTGAGAAATACACTGGTGTCAGTTGCCCGAAGCGTCATTTGGTGATGTTCTGTAGAAAAATGACTTCTTATGCCTGCAATGATAAGTTGATGATTCACTGTTTTCAGGACAGTTTAAGTGGGGCATCTTTAAGTTGGTACATGGATTTGGAAAGCAGTCATATCCGATCTTGGAATGATTTATCCAGAGCTTTCGTAAAGCAATACCAGTACAATATGGACGTGGCGCCCAATCGCACGCACTTGCAGAGCCTATCCCAGAGGAGTGGTGAATCTCTCAGTCCAATACTTAAGAAACAATTCAGCACATCGTCCTTCCACTTTGTTCCCAACATCGCATACCATGGTATGAGCTTCAGGGCCAATGGGGTGACCAATAAGAACATGTCTTGAAATTTGTTGTAGCTTAGGAAGATGCCCAATGCCACACATAGTCGACTCCAAGAAATCAACCCTCTGTTAAACCCTCGAGTCATATGACTACAAAGGCATTTAAAGAGATGAAAGAAAAGAGTTACATAAGGCTTTCTTATCAAGTATTGACACTGGTACTAGTAAACCTTCGTGTACACTGTAATACCCCGTATTTTATTTAAAGCTCTGAACAATATTAATTAGTAATAATATTATTCCGGAATACTCTAAGAAATTTTAAAGGAACCAAATAGAGTAATCAATGGGATATTATTTTATTAATTAATATTAGTTGACTCAGAGGTTTTATAAAATATCGGATTAAGAGACATTTTGGATACTCTCTAATTTTTGACTCATTGGTAAAACTATAAGTTTTATATAATTTTATATATATAGAAAGAATACGAGAGAAAGAAAAAGTTGGTAAGGAAGAAGAAAAGAAGAAAAGGAGAAGAGAAGAGAAGAAGAAGAGAGAAAAGCCCTAAAGCTCCAATCCCTCATTTCTGATTATCCGGCCGTCGAATTAACTCAATCCTTCCGCCAATCTTCATCTCTCGAGGTGGGTTCTTAGTTAGAAACTTTTATCTTTGATTTTGGTTGAGTTTTAGAGGTGTTTGTGGTTAGGGCTTAATTGGAAAATCTAAGAAAAATCGGAAGTTTAACGGTTAAAACTCGATTAAAATCTAACTAAAACACTCTTATGATGATAATGAACATGTTTGATTATGTCGTGTTGCATTGGTTGATGTTTGGGAATGTTTGGGTGTGAAAAGAGTGTTTACCCGTAAGGCTGCAATTTCCTGAACTGGTGTAGCTCGCTCAGCAAGCAGCCCTCGCTCAGCGAGAATTCCAGGACGATTTTCACTCAGCGAGACCTGTAGGTTCCAACTTTGGTTTTTATTTCGTAACTTATGATCCAGGTATCCGTTTTGAGCGTTCTACATATCGTTTCGAAGCTAATAATGTAAACTATATTTTGAAGTCAAGAAATGTTAGTTCTACCCGACTTTTATCCGACTTTTTGATTAAAAGGTAACGATGTGTAATGATGGTATTACGAGTTAAGATAAGGAATGCGAGACTTGTGAGATACCTAGGATTTCGTAGACTAATAAGATTTGAGGATCACGCTTGATTTCATTTCCCTTTGTTAGCTTGAGGTGGATATTATATTGAGTCCCACGGGAAGCGAGAGTTAGCTTGAGGTGGGTATTACATTGAGTCCCACGGGAAGCGAGAGTTAGCTTGAGGTGGGTATTACATTGAGTCCCACGGGAAGCGAGAGTTAGCTTGAGGTGGGTATTACATTAGTCCCACGGGAAGCGAGAGTTAGTTTGAGGTGGGTATTACATTGAGTCCCACGGGAAGCGAGAATTAGCTTGAGGTGGGTATTACATTGAGTCCCACGGGAAGCGAGTGATAACTTGAGATGGGTATTTCATTTAGTTCCATGATAAGTCTAGTGGTTCATACTTGAGGTGGGTGTTTCACTGAGTCCCACGGGAAGTGTTATGCGATGTATTACTGGGTTGTTCCGTTTCGATTTAGTTATTTTTGAGAGGAACCTTTGTACTCGTATAATTGTTATGCTTGACCCTTAGAGCCGAGGGAACTCTAAGATAGGGAACCCACTGAGATGTTTTATCTCACCACATGTTGATGTTGTTATTTCAGGTACTTCAGGTTCCGCTAAGGGTAAGGATAAGGCGACTGGATTATCCTTACTAGTTGATGGTTTAGTCTTCCGCTGTGGATTTTTGAGATCTTCGAATCTGGTTCTTAGATCTTTTGTAGTTTGAACATCTTGTATTATTTTATAGCCTTATTTAGTACCTCATGTTGTAGTGGCTATATTTATACAATGTGTTGCTAAGAACTTATTTGTATTTCAGTACCAAATTTCTAATATTATATATGAAAAATATGCTTTATGTATGTCTTTTGTATATGGGTATTACATACACCCAGATTTTAGGGTGAAGTTGTGAAGGAGCTATCACCATATGCTTCAAAACTTCTATTTGAAAGGCAATAAAAGGGTCTATGAAGAACTAAGACGGAGAAAGTGAACTCGTAAAAGGGAATGATGCAATCTTCATATTTGTTGCATATCATTTATCCACAGTGGGACTCAAGACTCCCCATTAGGAAGATGGACCGACTTCGGAAAAGAAGTCATCCAAACCGCCTACTTTAGCAAACACAAAAATAATATAAGAGAAAAAAGAACCCACCCAATAATATAGAACACTCTTTTGGGATTTGTGAGCATTTTTTTGCCCATATTGCACTAACTTTTCGGATGCAAGAAAGTGAAATACTAAAGAAGAAAGTAATTGCTAAAACTGAAAAAATGACTCAAAGAAAGCAACACTAGATTTTTTAGGCTTATATTGTAGCATGAAAAAATGAAGTTAGACTATATCAAATGTGTTAGATCACTTGCATGCAACACTAAAGTATTTCATTTTCTAAGAGTCGTAATGATAACACTTCTGTTGCACCCCAAAATTTGCCCTCCTTTTGTTGTTTCGATCTTTTGCATTCATACATTGCATTCGCATTTATATTAAGTCATAGCCATGATTTCACTTTTTGTTTTCCTCAAAGTTTGGGATCTGGGATTCCTATTGGTTAGATTTTGGCTGAATTTCGGGATCTTTTTCCATTCATGTTCGGAGGTGGACTTTAAAGTCTTATCATAGATGTTTGTATCATGCTTCATAAAATGGTCAGAATGGTCTTTACTTCTCAAGTATCGAGACGTAGTTCACCAAGTCATCAATTTGAGGTCTTGGGATTGGGAACTATGGGAAAATTGATCCATAGTGTGGGATGAGGTTTGAAGACGCATTGTGACCGAGATGATCACTCCTCTAGCTACTTAAACATGCAAGTTTATGTTCGAACCAAAAAAATATAAATTGTGGTTTGGGTGCCTTGAATTGAGAATTATTTCTTTGGTCTTGAGAAAAACATTTTGTTAGCCTTCCTCATTTAAGTTGTTCAGGCAATGAGAGTTATTATTTTTTCTTTCGGAGTCATTTTGAAGTATTGCCTTTTGTTACAAGAGATTTTGTCGGTCATTATCAAGTTGATGCATATTGTTTTTAAGTTATGTTCCTTTAAAGGTTGACTTTGAAATAAAAAGGATTATTCAAAATTTTACAAGCTACTTTCAAGTTCAAAATAAGGGTATGTCATACAGAATTGGAATTGCATTGCCAAAGTATTTTCTAGTTAACAATATCAGAGCTCACGTATTGTCAAGACCAGCTGCGTTCAAATCTACAATTGAAAAAAAGTGACACATTTAAGTCCAAACTTTACATCATCAACTTCAAAAATAGGCCTAAGTTGTACACAAATAGGCGACCGATCGCAGGATTACAAGAACAGTAGGGTGGTCGCGGCAGTAATCATGGATCCGCATCAGGAGTACATTGCTATCCGCCCAAGGGGATTCAAATCCAGGAAGTGAACATTCAACAACACGAACAACTAATAGCATATTCAGAACCATAGCAACAATGGTGTTACAAGAGTAATAATTGTGACAGCTACATTACTGTGAGGTCAACGGCTTCAACACCTTCAGCCTGCACCGTGTTTTCCAATAGAAATACAATCCATCGCCGCTAATAACTCGCCTTTCGTCCGAAACAACTTGCAAAGGCCACTGCTACATCAGGTCACCCATCCTGCAAAAACAATCCAGCCAAACCAATGGTAAGCCTCAAGGGTTAGCAAAAGTATTCTTTTCCAACCTGCAAAAAATGACAGGACCTGTAATTGAAGCAAGTGTGGTAGACAAAAATATTACAGACAGCAGGAACACAACTTTTAGGAAGATCAGCTGCATCTCCTTCTGCTGCAACGAGTGCCATTTCTTTTGACAATACAACTGCTTCACCATTTCCATATGCCAATTCACCTAGGTCTTCTACAAATATAATGAATACGCCATCTCCTCAGCAGCAAACATCACAACTGCAACAGCAACAACCAACGGCACAACCACAACCTCCTGCGACGTATTCCTCACTTCTGCCACCTCGTTTCGTCAACAAATAAACTTCTGGTCCAAGACTCTCTTTTGCCTGCAAATAGAAAATCACAAATTAGGATCACAAGGCGCCTTTTTACTACAGTCTGCGATAACATCTAGAGTTGTATTGGGATAATTTGAAGGTGAGAAAGACAGGTCCGAATCAAAGAAACTATTCTCCTTCAGCACATAAAAAACTTTGTCTGCGAGGGATGGATGTTACGTGACCCGGGTCACTATGAAGAAACTATAGCAAAGACCGAGGAATCAACTTTTGTCCAAAGGTCATTTGAAGCTTTCTCAAAGCTTATGCATCGGCTGACTCATAATTGCATGTTGGTCTTCATCATTCACACTATTTCCAACTGCAATAGCTATCCTGTCTTGTTCTAGTCCAGGCAAGGCAAGCCTTGTTACTGCAAGCAGTAAAGCTTCATCAATTTGATTTGAAGTGCTTGCATATTGTCGGGTCTTAGTGCAACAACGAGAAATTTTCCAACTGATGTCTTCAGATTTTACCTGCGAAACAAGCTTGAGCCGAAGTTAATGTAAAAAATGGCAGGAGAAAGTTTAAGGCTATAGCATTAAGCACAAGCAGTGAAAGTAAAAAATCGTGGTAAAAAGAAGGGAAAATTGGTTCACCCTAAAACT
Organism: Lathyrus aphaca; assembly: GCA_963966055.1. Lineage (NCBI taxonomy): Eukaryota > Viridiplantae > Streptophyta > Magnoliopsida > Fabales > Fabaceae > Lathyrus > Lathyrus aphaca. The sequence goes on from OZ014522.1 coordinate 543,926,246, forward strand.
AATTTGGTTCAGTTCACTTCAAACTGGAGGAACTAAGCCAAAGAGGTGTACTGACGAAAGTACAGGTAGAAGTGACAGCAGGTTACATGAGGCCGAAATAATCACGAAAAATCGGCAAAAAGCTTTTAAAAAACAGGGTAAAGGCAGGACGGACGGGGGACCAAAAAGGATGAATCTTCTGTTTTTTTTAAAGCAGAAACCCTAATCCATCACACTATAAAGAGAGGGTTTCGGTCAAATACCAGAGAGGGAAAAAAACCCTAAACGGCGCAAATATCGCCAATAACCCTAATTTTTAGTTTCAAAAGAGCAAAAGGACTATCAACCATCAAGCAACGGAAAGAGAGAAGAAGAAGAACATAGAATAGTTGATAGTGGTATACCTTTTTGAGCAAACTCAGAACACGTTCCCTTCGGCCGAGGTAGTTTTTTTTTTCCTTCACTCTTAATTGCTCAAATCTACTTTGTACTGATGTAATACCAATTGAACTTGTGATTAGGGTTTATCGTTTTCGTTGTATAAACCTGTATGTGTGGTTGATATCGTATTCTCTGTGTGTTTGTTCTTGCTGTGTGACATGATTCGTTTCTCTGGGGGTTCACCGTAGCCGACTCCCCCGTGTCATTCTCCCTCGTTCCGTTTAGATTAGCTTTTATGTTTTCTTCTGAAGAAGGGTTCGTGTGTATTAAGAGGGAGGCGACGGCTGAGGTTATCTTGAGAGAGATGATGAGGATAAGATCCATTTGAGAGAGGCAGTGAGGTTAGGTTTTTTTGCGAAGAGAGGGACGGTGAAAGGTTCCATTTGAGAAAGAGAGAGAAATGTTGGAATGAGGTACGGTTCTGATTCTTTTAGGAAAATGGATATAGTAACCCTAGTTTTTCCTTTTTTGGTGAAATCACCGAACCGGGTCCGGGTCAAACCCGACCCGGCCGGTTTCTGCTTCATGGGCCCAAGGGTCTTGATTCCAGCACCCCTTTCCTTTCCCTTTTGACTTAGCCCACCCTTTTTTCTTAATTTATTTTTTATTTCCTTTTCATAAATCTTTTAACTAAAAATTCTAAAGTTTTCTAAGTTTATTTATTTATTTATTTATTATTAATGATATTAATTCAATTTATTCATTTAGTTTAGTAATTATTTTTCAAGGACATATACCTTATAGTTGCCTTATGATTTCTCTTATTTATTTATGTGTATATTTATATGTTTTTTTTGTTTTCTTGCTTATCATTTGGTCGTATGATGGCAATGTACGATTCGTACGGATTTATTTGTCATCTTTTACATCTCGATTATAATTTGTCAAAATTAAACGTGAATACGCTCGCTCTAAAAATAATCTTTTCAAAAGACAAGTCTTTTGTTTGGTCCAACGCCAAATAAACACTTTTAAAATATACCGAATAGTTTCATAACCCCTTTTTTGCACACACGTAAGTCGATCACTTATGTGATCGCCATCTGCACTCCCTCCATATATCTTAATTAATTTACGAAAAAAAGGAACTCCGGAGTCTAGCATTCCGCCCGTTCTGGATTGAACCGCAAATGGGCTAGCCTCACGCGTTGGTTCAATCACCATTCGTATAAAAACAATTCAATTCATTCTTAATTAATTTACGAAAAAAAAGGAACTCCGGAGTCTAGCATTCCGCCCGTTCTGGATTGAACCGCAAATGGGCTAGCCTCACGCGTTGGTTCAATCACCATTCGTATAAAAACAATTCAATTCATTCTTAATTAATTTACGAAAAAAAGGAACTCCGGAGTCTAGCATTCCGCCCGTTCTGGATTGAACCGCAAATGGGCTAGCCTCACGCGTTGGTTCAATCACCATTTGTATAAAAACAATTCAATAATCTTATTAATTAAATTACGAAAGACAGAACTCCGGAGTCTAGCATTCTGCACCTTCTAGATTGGACCGCAATTGGGCTAGCCCCACGCGATGGTTCATTCGCCCTTTCGTTTAAAGCATCTTTAACAAGGATCAAACATCTTTTCTCAAAACGAACATTGTTAAAATCTTTCTATCTCGCAAACAAGCTAGCGCTTCAACCCCCTAAGGCGAGCAGATAAGCCAACGCTTAGCAGTAGAATGCATTTTCAAACAATCTTTCAATTAAAAAACACAAATCGTAGTAGCACGAACTACGAAGCTCTGACTTTCCCATTGCACAGGGGAATATGTAGGCACGAGGATTTTAATCCTTCGCGAGCACAATAATAAAAAAACTTAACCTTTCCCTATAGCAAATAATTAAACAAACATCGATACTTAATCATTAAAAGAAGACAATAATACGAGTTAACATTTAAAGCGCAAATTAGACTAAGAGGTTCCCGTTGAGTACAACGGACGTGAGGGGTGCCTAATTCCTTCCCCTTGCGTAACTGACTCCCGAACTTAGATTAGTGGTTTCGTTGACCATTCTTATCCTTTACTAGGTTGTATCTATATCTCCCTTTTCTTTAAATAGAATAAATATAATTAGGTGGCGACTCTGTTGTTTGTTTTAGGATCGTATTTTTCGAGGTGCGACAGCTGGCGACTCTGCTGGGGACTTAAGTGCCTTATGCATAAGAGAGTCTAACCTAGCTTAGGACAGTTTGCGTGTGTTTGCTGATTTGTTTGATTGTCTTCTTTATTTACTGTTGATATTCTATCTATTGCTTCCTTCTTTATTATCTGCTCATTATATCTGCCTGTTGGATCTCGGGATATCACGGGTTTGAATTTGTACTTGAGTTTTGAAAAAGAAGAGGGAACACCTAAGTTAGAATTGGATGTTATTAGTGTTAGTCTCCAAGGACTCGCTCCTTGCACGCCTAGCATGAAAGCTCCCCCAGATAGTTAGACTTTTCATAGATCTTGTCACAACGCAGCTAGCCTGCCGCGGGACCTGATTCATGAAAGGGCTGTGATTCTGGGACCCCCCCTAGAACCTGCTTCAATTTTGGTAGTTGTGTAATGTTAGGCTCCAAGGACTCGCTTCTTGCACGCCTAGCATGAGAACTCCACTCGAGGTAGACCTTATCGTTATTATCGTCACAATGCAGCTAGCCTGCGGCGGGGCGTTAGTACGATAAACGTCCATAACCTTGGGTTTCCCTATACCGTCACCATAGAAAGCATTCATGAGAGTGAGCATTATGGGTAGAAAGATATAGACCGACCCTCTAGAGCCTACATGTTAAGAGTTCCAAGCTCCTATTGTTATCCCGGATCCAGCTTTGTGCATTCATAATCATGTAGCATATGCATCATAACTTACACATCTTGTTATTTCAGGAAAACACACCTATTTGTTGTTTCGCATTCAAAACAGTCATGAGTTCAGGAAAAAGGAAGGCTCTACAGCTGAAAGCTTTCTCACCAAATACCATTGTTCTTATGGACTGCTTAGAGAAAATGCTTGCTTCCTACAAAAGGGTTGTTGAAGTAAGGTTTGGTCAAGTGCTTCATCTTCTGGAAGTCGACGTACAAATCCCGGGTCTCACAGCTTTGGCCCAATTCTATGATTCGCCGATGCGAAGCTTCTTGTTTCAGGACTTTCAGCTAACACCGTCTCTGGGAGAGTTTGAAGGGTTCTTGGGATTTTCTATGAAGGGAAAGGCACCTTACACCCTCGTTAGTCGGGATCTTAAGGTGGAGGTATTAGCGGAAGCTCTTCAGATCCCCATTGCCACAACTAAAGCTAACTGGAAGCAGAAGAGAGAATTTTGGGGTTTCCATAGGCTATTTTTAGAGCAAGAAAGCGAGAAATTAATAAAGGAACGTCAATGGGCTGCTTTAGTCAATGTATTAGCTCTCCTCATTTACGGTCTGGTTTTATTTCCAACTTTCGAAGATTTCATTGATACGGCGGCGATTAATATATTCTGGGCGGTTTGGAAAGAAGGTCAAAGCCCAGTATATCCGTTATTGGCAGACGTGTTCTATAATCTCCACCTCCGTCACGAGAAGAAAGGTGTTGTTTTGACTTTTTATCTCCCGTTACTGTATAAATGGCTCACATCTCATGTTTTCAAACGCAACGCTTTAATTCCCAAGATGACAGGCGGGGAATGGTCCCAAATGTTAGCTTCCCTCACTGAAAGAGACATTGCCTGGTATCCCAATAAGTTGGATGTTGACCGGATCATTATGAGCTGTGGGAATTTCAGAAATGTGCCACTAATGGGATCAAAAGGGTGCATTAGTTATAATCCCATTTTAGCTATACGGCAGCACGAATACTCTATGCTAGGAAAACCAGAAGACGCCGAATTGGAAGAGATGATACTTCACAACAGAGGTGTGGATGATCCAGCATTGCTCTTCAGAATATGTCGTTCCTGGGAAAAAGTTCACACCAAAGGCTCCGAGCTAAATAAAAGAGATGGAGTGGTCAGGATACCCTACCGACAGTGGGTTCTTGAAAGAGTCCAAATCGTCAAACTACCCTTTTCTGGAGAAGCACTCCCCAAACCTCCTGTGCATGAACCAATATCCCTTGAAGAAGTAGAGGAACTTCGAATGAAGGTAGCCAATCTTGGGAAAGAAAACGAAGAGCTCAGTTCAAAACTGCACTGGGTCACCCACGAAAGGAATGAATTGAGGTATGACTTGGCTCGTAAAACTGTTCAATTCGAAACAATTCAAGAAAAGGCCAACGAAGAAGAGTGAAAGAAGAATAATGTTAAAGGGTGTCTGGATCAGACTTATGGAACGGTGGTTTACTTGAAGGAGGATTTAAACAGGGTCTGCCGGAAGAGCGCGAATAACGAGGATTGGTATGTCCGGGCGACTAAAAAGGCAAAGATCGAAAGAGCTGAATTCGAGAAGAAAATTGCAGAGCTTACCGCATCACTTGAGGAGGCAGTGAGAAGTTCGAATCAGGAATATGAGCTTAGGATGCAGGCCATGAATGTCTCACGGTTCACCGTGGAAGATTGGGATTTCAAATGCCAAGAGGTGAATCGCGCTGAAGGAAACGCCCAGTATTGGAAGAAACAATACGAGGCTTTGGTCAAAGATCGTGACATTTGGGAGTCAGCAAGAGCTGAGGTACAAGGTCACTTCCAAGGATACCAGCAAGCTGTACAAGATCGGATTAAGGAAAGAGACATGTACCGTGATAAGCTTAATCGGCTTATTGAATGGTGCAACTTGCAGATAGAAGAACTACCTTTCCGACTCTCTATGGCAAGAGGGGAATTCGAAGACGATGGATCCTACCCAGCTGTGAGTTACTTTCTCTCAATGTGCCAAAACATGTTAAAGACTTTCAAGGAAGAGGTGAAAGAATGTAGTACCCAGAGACCCAAGAATTAGTCTTACAGTTGTAATTTATTTTGCTTTATTTATTTTGTTCATTTCGGAAGAGAATTGGCGTTATTTTTGTAATAGTTAACGAACCAGAATATTTGTACTTGATATTTTAAGTCTTGATTATTCAAGAATGAATGAAGTTTGGAGTTTTTCCCTATAGTCCTTGACTTCTGTGATGTTTTGAATGTTGCACATTTAAAATTTTGATATTGGTGATTGTTTTTCCTGAAACTAACATTTTGTGGCATGGAATTCATATATTTCCATCATTTGCTGCATTTTGATAAAACGTGAGGCTCATGCGTGTCTTTTTACCCAGTCGTCAAACTGTTTCGTCCATACAAAACTGGAGCCGACCGTCGCAGGAGGATGGAAAGACTCGAGCAGGAAAATCAAGAGCTCAGGGGAGAAGTGACTGCTTTGAAGGATAGTTTGGAAAGGCTCACCAACATGATGGAGACAATGGCCGCCGCGCAGAATCAGACGTCTCAAAATTCTCAGGAGACTGGACAGAGGACCGAGGCCATGGCCATCCCAACGACCGCGGCCCCTAGCAATGATTCCCAACATGTCGTAACCACTGGTTTCCCGTGGGGCATCCCTCGTGATTTCATACCAGAGAATCATCAACCACATGTCTCACACGTCGCTGCTGTAATGACTACTCCTCAGCCTGTAATACACACTGCCCATTACAACGAAGATCCCCCTTTCCACACAGCACCAAGCGAAAATGCAGGAGTAGACGAGAAATTGGATGAGTTCCAGGATCGTTTTCTAGAAATGCAAAATGAGATTAGAGCACTCCGAGGCCAGGATCTGTTTGGAAGAAAGGCTTCTGATCTTTGCTTGGTCCCCAATGTCAGGGTTCCGCACAAGTTCAGGGTACCTGAGTTCGAAAAATATAAAGGAAACTCATGTCCTCAAAGCCACTTAATCATGTACGCCCGAAAGATGTCCACCCAGCAGGACAATGACCCGTTGCTGATTCATTATTTCCAGGACAGCTTGACAGGTGCTGCCCTCAAGTGGTATATGAGTTTGGACAGCACAAAAATTCGGACCTTCAATGACTTAGGAGAAGCTTTCATCCGACAGTATAAGTACAACCTTGACATGGCCCCGGACAGAGATCAACTCCGGAGCATGTCGCAGAAGGACAAGGAAAGTTTCAAAGAATATGCTCAACGGTGGCGTGAGGTCGCGACTCAAATATCCCCACCTTTGGAAGAAAAAGAAATGACCAAGATTTATCTGAAGACGTTGAGCACGTTCTATTATGACCGCATGATCGCAAGCGCGCCCAGTGACTTTACTGAAATGGTAAATATGGGAATGCGGCTTGAAGAGGCCGTTAGAGAAGGGCGTTTAGCAAAAGAAGCGGGGTCATCCAGCGGCATCAGGAAATTCGGAAATGGTTTCCACAAAAAGAAAGAGCAGGACGTTAGTGCCATTCACTAGAGAAGAAGTTATCAGCAACAGGTGGCTGCAATCACCCCAATTGTCAATCCAGCTTCAGGTCCCAATTACCGGCCATTTTTCCCTCAAAATCAACAAACCACTCCACAACACCAACATCAGCATCAACCTCAACAATTCCAGCAGCGGCAACAAGAGCCTCCACAACAGGCTCACCCCCAGTACAACAACAATCGTATTCCGAGAACACCCGTCTACGACCCCATACCAATGACTTACGCAGAGTTATTTCCAGCTCTACTGCAAAAAGGGCATATTCGAACAAGGCCTCCCCTCCCTCCGCCCAGGAATCCCACTTATGGGTTCAAAGCTGACCAATTTTGTGCTTATCATCAAGGCGGGCCAGGCCACAATATTGAAATCTGTTTTGGTTTTAAGGCCGATGTCCAGAATTTGATTAAAAATGGTGTTTTAACATTCAAAGATACCAATCCGAATATTCAAGTGAATCCTTTGCCTCCACACGGAAGGGCCTCGGTAAATATGGTGCACGGTTGTCCAGGGGAATATGCTGTTTATGACGTCAGATTGATCCGAGGGTCCTTAGTACAAAAACATGCAGAATTGGCAGGGCTTATCTACTTCCACAATGGGATACATGATTACGAGGCATGCAGAATCTGTTCCGTTAATCAACGGGGGTGTCGCTTAGTGCGAGAAGATCTTCAGAGGATGTTGGATCAAAGGTCTATCAGAATAATGTATCCTAGAAACCTTAATGATGTTGAAATTGATGAAGAGGCATTTGTCATAATACCACAATTTAATGAACCAGGACCTATAGAGATCACCTACGACAGTAGGAGGATCGCTGCAACTCCATTGGTCATTGCTGTACTAGGACCAATGCCATACCAGTTTGAAAGGGCCATACCATACAGATATAATGCAACCATGATTGAAAACGGGAGGGAGGTTCCATTGCCATCCATTGTCAACATTGCTGATGTCAGCCGAGTTACCAGAAGCGGGAGGGTGTTCCCTAACAAAGCTAAAGAAACTGTGATGCATAAAGAAACCCCATTGGAGAACACTTTTAAGCAAGTAGGCCAGTCAAGCAATACAAATCATAGCAAGGGAGATGATGAAGTGCTAAAGCTGATCAGGAAAAGCGATTACAACGTAGTGGATCAGCTTTTGAGCACGCCTTCGAGAATTTCAATCTTATCTCTTCTGATGAGCTCTGAGGCGCATCGGGAGGCTTTGAAGAAGGTTTTAGAGCAAGCATTTGTGGATCATGATGTCACCATTGGCCAATTCGACAATATTGTTGCGAATATAACTGTTTGCAACAATCTTAGCTTCTGTGACGAAGAACTCCCAGAGCAGGGAAGAAACCACAACATGGCATTGAATATCTCTGTTAATTGCAAGACCGACGCTTTGTCTAGTGTGCTGATAGACACTGGCTCTTCGCTAAATGTTATGCCAAAGTCAACTCTCTCAATGTTAGCCTTTCAGGGCACTCCTATGAGAGTCAGTGGGGTTATTGTCAAAGCTTTCGATGGGTCCCGGAAGACTGTTATCGGAGAAGTGGATTTGCCTATAACGATTGGACCTCATACCTTTCAGATCACATTCCAAGTAATGGACATCAAGGCTGCGTACAGTTGCTTATTGGGCCGCCCTTGGATCCACGAAGCAGGTGCCGTAACTTCAACTTTGCATCAAAAACTCAAGTTCGTAAGTCAAGGAAAGTTGGTGACAGTGTTTGGGGAGCAGGCTATGATTGTGAGTCATCTCTCCTCTTTTTCATATGTGGAACCAGAAGATGATATTGGAACTCGTTTCCAGGCCCTAACCATTGCTGATAAAGAAGTAAAGAAGAAATGGGCGTCCATTTCTTCTTTCAAAGATGCTCGACAGATTGTTGAGAGTGGTTCGGCTGAAGGGTGGGGAAAGGTTGTGGTTTTAAACAAGAATAAGGCCCGTGAAGGAGTCGGTTTTTCGCCCGAATCTGTAAGACTTACAAGGGATGAGGATGTCATCTGCCCAATACAGGAAAGTTTCCGCAGTGGAGGATTCATGAGTCCAACTCCACCAGAAGTGGACGCAATTACCGAGGACGATTCTGAAGAAGATTTACCAGACTTTATTGTGCATGGAGCTTTGTGCCAGAATTGGACTGCTGTTGATATCCCATCTGTCGTTTGCCTATCTAAGTAATGATTTTGTGTTAACCTCTCGCTCTGCCTGAAGCGAGAGAGTACTTTTGTAGGGTTTTCTCTTTATGCAATTTAAGAATTTTTTTTGTTTCCTCTTTGCCCTGCCCAAAGCAAGAGAGTAATTTTGTTGGGCCCTTTTGTTTCGGAAATTAAACAATCATTAATGAAAGTGTTATTTTTCGACTTCCTTTATCTTTTGTCATTTTTTACTTTTTGCCTTTCGGAAAAGTGGTAATCCTAAAAAAAAACACATCTACATGTTTGCATAAATAAAAAATTTCATTTTTTAAAATATCGGCATACGCTTCCATTTGTCTAGTGCTAAAATAAAAACATCAATCATATGTGCAGATTAACCATAAAAAACCCCATTGAAAAGCATGACCCATTACCTACTCCTAACTTTGAGTTCTCGGTGTTTGAGGCTGAAGAAGATAATGATGAAGAGGTCCCTGATGAGATCTCACGGCTGCTGGAGAATGAGGAGGAGACTATCCATCCATACAAAGAAGCAGTGGAGGTGATTAATCTGGGGACAGAAGATGATAGGAAGGAAGTCAAAATCGGCGCGCTACTCATCCCCGACGTCAAGGAAAGAATGATAGAACTTTTGAAAGAGTATGCGGATGTGTTTGCTTGGTCCTACCGGGATATGCCAGGATTGGATACCCGTATTGTGGAACATCGCCTTCCTTTGAAACCAGAATGTCCGCCGGTCAAACAGAAGTTGAGGAGATCACGACCCGACATGGCTATCAAAATTAAAGAGGAAGTTCAGAAGCAGATTGACGCAGGATTCCTTGTCACTTCCGAGTATCCGCAATGGTTAGCCAATATAGTACCCGTGCCGAAGAAAGATGGGAAAGTCAGAATGTGTGTCGATTACAGAGATCTGAACAAAGCCAGTCCTAAGGACGATTTCCCACTACCCCATATCGACATGTTGGTCGACAGTACAGCTAAGTTCAAAGTTTTCTCATTCATGGATGGTTTCTCCGGATACAACCAGATTCGAATGGCCCCAGAGGATATGGAGAAGACTTCATTTATTACACCTTGGGGAACATTTTGCTACCAGGTAATGCCTTTCGGTTTGAAGAATGCAGGCGTGACTTACCAAAGAGCAATGACAACACTGTTCCACGACATGATGCACAAAGAAATCGAAGTATACGTTGATGACATGATTGCTAAGTCCAAAACCGAGGAAGAGCATGTGGAGTACCTATTGAAGTTGTTCCAACGTTTGAGGAAGTACAAACTTCGCCTGAACCCCAGCAAATGCACATTCGGCGTTCGGTCAGGGAAGTTGTTGGGTTTCATTGTCAGCCAGAAAGGTATTGAAGTAGATCCCGACAAAGTCAAGGCCATTCGAGAAATGCCCGCACCAAAGACGAAAAAACAAGTAAGGGGATTTTTAGGTCGTCTGAATTACATCTCTAGATTTATTTCTAATATGACTGCGACCTGTGGGCCGATCTTCAAACTCCTGCGAAAGAATCAAAATTGCAAGTGGATTGAAGATTGTCAAAAGGCTTTTGATAACATCAAAGATTATTTACTGGAGCCGCCTATCTTGGTCCCTCCAGTTGAAGGAAGACCTCTGATCATGTACTTAACGATACTAGAAGATTCCATGGGTTGTGTGCTTGGACAACAAGACGAAACAGGACGGAAGGAGCACGCCATCTATTACCTAAGCAAGAAATTTATAGATTGTGAGTCCCGATACTCTATGCTCGAGAAAACCTGTTGTGCTTTAGCTTGGGCAGCTCGACGTCTCCGACAATACATGATTAATCACACTACTTGGTTGATTTCGAGGATGGATCCGATTAAGTATATCTTTGAAAAACCGGCCCTGACAGGAAGAATTGCTCGTTGGCAGATGTTACTATCAGAATATGATATTGAGTACCACACTCAGAAGGCTATTAAGGGAAGTATTTTAGCCGACCATCTAGCCCATCAACCCATTGACGATTACGAACCCGTAAAGTTCGATTTTCCAGACGAAGATGTCATGTACTTGAAGATGAAAGATTATGACGAGCCTCCCCTCGACGAAGGGCCAGAACCAGGGTCCCGATGGGGATTAGTTTTCGATGGAGCTGTAAATTTGTACGGAAAAGGAATTGGGGAAATGATTGTAACTCCCCAAGGAGCTCATATCCCTTTCGCCGCAAGGGTGACGTTCAATTGCACCAACAATGAAGCCGAGTACGAAGCTTGTATAATGGGTTTGGAAGAAGCAGTTGATTTAAGAATCAAGAACCTAGATGTATTTGGTGACTCAGCTTTGGTAATCAATCAGATCAAGGGGAAATGGGAAGTCCTCCAACCTCACTTAATTCCATACAGGGATTATGCGAGGAGGATCTCGATGTTCTTTAATAAAATTGAGTTTCACCAGGTACCTCGCAGTGAGAACAGAATGGCTGATGCTTTGGCTACCATCTCCTCCATGATTATTGTAAACCGGCCGAATGATGTGCCGAAGATTGAAATTATGCGCCTTAACAGACCTGCTTATGTGTTCACCTTGGAAGAGGCTGTGGATGATAAACCATGGTACTACGACATCGAATGTTTCTTACGACACCAAGAATATCCGCCAGGGGCATCCAGCAAGGACCGAAAGACTCTGAGGAGGTTGGACAGTAACTTCTTTCTGAGCCAAGATGTATTGTACAAAAGAAATTTCGATATGGTTTTACTCAGGTGTGTAGATAAGCATGAAGCGGAAATACTGATGAGGGAAATTCATGAAGGATCATTCGGCACTCACGCTAATGGACATGCTATGGCTAGAAGGATGCTGAGGGCAGGGTATTACTGGTTGACAATGGAATCCGATTGCTGCAAATATGTGAAGAAATGTCATAAATGTCAGGTTTACGCCGATAAGGTCCATATCCCTCCGACTCTTCTCAACGTTCTTTTTTCTCTGTGGCCCTTTTCCATGTGGGGCATCGATATGATTGGTATGATTGAGCCGAAAGCTTCCAATGGACATCGTTTCATCCTAGTGGCCATTGACTACTTTACAAAATGGGTAGAGGCAGCTTCCTACGCCAATGTGACTAGACAGGTGGTAGTCCGATTCATCAAAAACAACCTCATTTTCCGGTATGGTATCCCAAGTAGGATCATCACTGATAATGGGTCAAACCTGAACAACAAAATGATGAAGGAAATGTGCGTGGAGTTCAAGATTGAACACCATAACTCTTCTCCCTACAGGCCTAAGATGAATGGGGCAGTAGAAGCCGCTAACAAGAACATCAAGAAGATCATACAGAAGATGGTCGTCACTTATAAGGATTGGCATGAGATGCTCCCCTTTGCTTTACATGGATATCGCACTTCAGTCCGTACATCGACTGGGGCAACTCCTTTCTCGTTGGTATATGGTATGGAGGTTGTACTCCCCATGGAGGTTGAAATCCCGTCAATGAGAGTTTTGATGGAAGCCAAGTTAACAGAAGCCGAATGGTGCCAAAGTAGGTACGATGATTTGAATCTGATTGAAGAGAAAAGGATGACAGCATTATGCCATGGGCAGTTATATCAACAAAGGATGAAGAAGGCTTTTGATAAGAAGGTTCATCTTCGTGTGTTCAAGGAAGGCGACCTCGTGATTAAGAAACTCCAGCCTTTTATATCAGATTCTAGGGGCAAGTGGGCCCCTAATTATGATGGCCCGTACGTTGTCAAGAGAGTTTTTTCAGGCGGCGCGTTAATCCTCGCAACGATGGATGGCGAGGAATTCGCTCGTCCTACAAATGCAGATACAGTCAAGAAATACTTCGCCTAATAAAAATAAAAAGAACAGCTCGGTAAGTCGAAAACCTGAAAGGGCGACTTAGGCAAAAAAAAGAGCGTCTCGGTGGGTCGAAAACTCGAAAGGGCGGCTCAGGCAAAAGTTAGAGACATTAACAGAAATTAATCATCCCGCTGGATTGAAAACTTGAAAGGGCAGTCCAGGCAAAAGTTAGGGATAAAGGCAAGTAACTGTATCGGGTTATGATGACAACATCGTGTGTCAAGAATTCTTCAAATCTTATTCAAGCTCAAAAATGTCGGGGATTCAAAGTAGTTGGAGGAAATAATGGTCATTGTAATTTTAATGTAGTATTTTCCATTTAATTACCATTTATTCCACTTTTGTAAAGATCTATGGAATCCCGCTATTGGCAGATTACCATTCCATTAATGAAAATTTGAGCCTATGCCTTTGCTTGCAATTCTTATTCTATCTTCATCTCAAAGATGACACTGTTATTAATAATGATTTTCGATACAAAAAACCTTTTACTATATTTGTTTTAATGTGTGTGTACTTACTAAGTTGGCGAACCGAAAGATGGACGTTAATGGTTGTTCCAAGAATGGTTAAAATGCAAGATGTGAAATAATTGTCTCGTTAAATGCGGCATGCTCATGTTTCTCCAATATGGGTCATTGGAGTGTTATTTATGTGACTCATTTTTCTGTGATAGAGTTTTTTTGTTGCTCAGCGCCTTTGGTGAGATGTAAGCCTGATGTACCTGTGTGAGCCTGATTAAATTTACTTGGGTAGATTGTTGGTTTGATTCCCCGGCAGAAGATAAAATATTTCATCCTTGTCAAAGCCAACTGCGTTATGGGTCGCTCACGTCTTGTTGAGACTGGTCGGTCATCCGGTTGTTGTGTTCTTCTCACCAATCTATCTTATGTGTCTGTTTTGTCTGTTTGTCAGCATAAATATAACATATATACATTCATGTACATCATATTCGAATTCATATTCATATTCAAGTTGCATTCATTGATGCATACCTCCTACCTTGGTCACATGTATCCCCAGGTGATATGTCTCTCTCCAAATAGAGTTGTCAGCCTTAGGCAGAAAATGTACATTCTTTCTGATTCCCCACTGAGATTCTACCCTCGTGGAAGATTTTGCTTTAGTTCTCCTTTCCACACTTGGATAGGATAAATCCTGATTGAGTTCATTCCTCATGGATTAGTGTCTTGCTTGACAGTTTCTTTCCAGCTCGTTCCTGGATTTGAATTTTGGTCTTTGGCAGCTTTGATGATTGAACTACCAATTGGAAAGTGCATTTATTTTGCACCTCTGGATGCTTAGTTTCCCAGAAGGAATTTGCTGGAGGTTTCCACTAAGAACAAATTCTGCTCTCCAGCGGTGTTACTGCAACATCCTTTTGGAATACCTATACCTGACAACAAGTGGCAGTCTCTTTATTTGAGAAGCTTGTTTTCTTGTCCATGGATTTCCCAGTAAACCAACAAATGGCTATCTCTTCCAGACAAGTTGAGAAGTTTGTTGTGAATTTTTCCATGTTCTATCAAATGGCTATCTCTTCCATACAAGTCGAGAAGTTTGATATGAATCTCTTTACTTATCCAACAAATGGCTATCTCTTCCAGACAAGTTGAGAAGTTTGTTGTGAATTTTTTCCAATTTCCGTCAAATGGTCATCTCTTCCATACAAGTTGAGAAGTTTGAGCGTGAAGTTGTTTCTTCGTCATATGGCTGTCTCTTTCAGAAGAAGGGAAGTATGATGAATGTTCTATCAAATGGCTATCTCTTCCATACAAGTCAAGAAGTTTGATATGAATCTCTTTACTTATCCAACAAATGGCTATCTCTTCCAGACAAGTTGAGAAGTTTGTTGTGAATTTTTTCCAATTTCCGTCAAATGGTCATCTCTTCCATACAAGTTGAGAAGTTTGAGCGTGAAGTTGTTTCTTCATCATATGGCTGTCTCTTTCAGAAGAAGGGAAGTATGATGAATATTCTATCAAATGGCTATCTCTTCCATACAAGTCGAGAAGTTTGATATGAATCTCTTTACTTATCCAACAAATGGCTATCTCTTCCAGACAAGTTGAGAAGTTTGTTGTGAATTTTTCCAATTTTCGTCAAATAGATATCATACGAGTTGAGAAGTTTGTTGTGAATTTTTTCCAATTTCCGTCAAATGGTCATCTCTTCCATACAAGTTGAGAAGCTTGAGCGTGAAGTTGTTTCTTCGTCATATGGCTGTCTCTTTCAGAAGAAGAGAAGTATGATGAATATTCTATCAAATGGCTATCTCTTCCATACAAGTCGAGAAGTTTGATATGAATCTCTTTACTTATCCAACAAATGGCTATCTCTTCCAGACAAGTTGAGAAGTTTGTTGTGAATTTTTCCAATTTTCGTCAAATAGCTATCATACGAGTTGAGAAGTTTAGACGTGAAGTTGTTCTCCATCATATGGCAGTCCCTTTCAGAAGAAGGGAAGTATGGTGAAAGTTCTATCAATGACGTCTCCCCAATGCATGTTGTTATCTGTTGATCATTTATCGTCTAGTTGTGTTTAAAACTCCTTGAAGGGATTTATGTCACGCCTATGTGTGCTTTATCCCCAGTAAAGCCATCTTTTCTCTCGTTGGAGTTTGGCTTTATAGTTTCTTTTCCAGCTTTTCCACCGTCTATTTTTCTTTTACTTCTCGGAGCGCCAATTTTCTGGTTCTTTTGGTATTCAAACCTCTTCTGCCTTTCAGGTTTAAGCCGTTTGAATAGGGGCAGCTGTTGCACCCCAAAATTTGCCCTCCTTTTGTTGTTTCGATCTTTTGCATTCATACATTGCATTCGCATTTATATTAAGTCATAGCCATGATTTCACTTTTTGTTTTCCTCAAAGTTTGGGATCTGGGATTCCTATTGGTTAGATTTTGGCTGAATTTCGGGATCTTTTTCCATTCAAGTTCGGAGGTGGACTTTAAAGTCTTATCATAGATGTTTGTATCATGCTTCATCAAATGGTCAGAATGGTCTTTACTTCTCAAGTATCGAGACGTAGTTCACCAAGTCATCAATTTGAGGTCTTGGGATTGGGAACTATGGGAAAATTGATCCATAGTGTGGGATGAGGTTTGAAGACGCATTGTGACCGAGATGATCACTCCTCTAGCTACTTAAACATGCAAGTTTATGTTCGAACAAAAAAAATATAAATTGTGGTTAGGGTGCCTTGAATTGAGAATTATTTCTTGGGTCTTGAGAAAAACATTTTGTTAGCCTTCCTCATTTAAGTTGTTCAGGTAATGAGAGTTATTATTTTTTCTTTCGGAGTCATTTTGAAGTATTGCCTTTTGTTACAAGAGATTTTGTCGGTCATTATCAAGTTGATGCATATTGTTTTTAAGTTATGTTCCTTTAAAGGTTGACTTTGAAATAAAAAGGATTATTCAAAATGTTACAAGCTACTTTCAAGTTCAAAATAAGGGTATGTCATACAGAATTGGAATTGCATTGCCAAAGTATTTTCTAGTTAACAATATCAGAGCTCACGTATTGTCAAGACCAGCTGCGTTCAAATCTACAATTGAAAAAAAGTGACACATTTAAGTCCAAACTTTACATCATCAACTTCAAAAATAGGCCTAAGTTGTACACAAATAGGCGACCGATTGCAGGATTACAAGAACAGTAGGGTGGTCGCGGCAGTAATCATGGATCCGCATCAGGAGTACATTGTTATCCGCCCAAGGGGATTCAAATCCAGGAAGTGAACATTCAACAACACGAACAACTAATAGCATATTCAGAACCATAGCAACAATGGTGTTACAAGAGTAATAATTGTGACAACTACATTACTGTGAGGTCAACGGCTTCAACACCTTCATCCTGCACCGTGTTTTCCAATAAAAATACAATCCATCGCCGCCAATAACTCGCCTTTCGTCCGAAACAACCTGCAAAGGCCACTGCTACATCAGGTCACCCATCCTGCAAAAACAATCCAGCCAAACCAATGGTAAGCCTCAAGGGTTAGCAAAAGTATTCTTTTCCAACCTGCAAAAAATGACAGGACCTGTAATTGAAGCAAGTGTGGTAGACAAAAATATTACAGACAGCAGGAACACAACTTTTAGGAAGATCAGTTGCATCTCCTTCTGCTGCAACGAGTGCCATTTCTTTTGACAATACAACTGCTTCACCATTTCCATATGCCAATTCACCTAAGTCTTCTACAAATATAATGAATACGCCATCTCCTCAGCAGAAAACATCACAACTGCAGCAGCAACAACCAACGGCACAACCACAACCTCCTGCGACGTATTCCTCACTTCTGCCACCTCGTTTCGTCAACAAATAAACTTCTGGTCCAAGACTCTCTTTTGCCTGCAAATAGAAAATCACAAATTAGGATCACAAGGCGCCTTTTTACTACAATCTGCGATAACATCTAGAGTTGTATTGGGATAATTTGAAGGTGAGAAAGACAGGTCCGAATCAAAGAAACTATTCTCCTTCAGCACATAAAAAACTTTGTCTGCGAGGGATGGATGTTACGTGACCCGGGTCACTATGAAGAAACTATAGCAAAGACCGAGGAATCAACTTTTGTCCAAAGGTCATTTGAAGCTTTCTCAAAGCTTATGCATCGGCTGACTCATAATTGCATGTTGGTCTTCATCAGTCACACTATTTCCAACTGCAATAGCTATCCTGTCTTGTTCTAGTCCAGGCAAGGCAAGCCTTGTTACTGCAAGCAGTAAAGCTTCATCAATTTGATTTGTAGTGCTTGCATATTGTCGGGTCTTAGTGCAACAACGAGAAATTTTCCAACTGATGTCTTCAGATTTTACCTGCGAAACAAGCTTGAGCCGAAGTTAATGTAAAAAATGGCAGGAGAAAGTTTAAGGCTATAACATTAAGCACAAGCAGTGAAAGTAAAAAATCGTGGTAAAAAGAAGGGAAAATTGGTTCACCCTAAAACTAATTTGGTTCAGTTCACTTCAAACTGGAGGAACTAAGCCAAAGAGGTGTACTGACGAAAGTACAGGTAGAAGTGACAGCAGGTTACATGAGGCCGAAATAATCACGAAAAATCGGCAAAAAGCTTTTAAAAAACAGGGTAAAGGCAGGACGGACGGGGGACCAAAAAGGATGAATCTTCTGTTTTTTTTAAAGCAGAAACCCTAATCCATCACACTATAAAGAGAGGGTTTCGGTCAAATACCAGAGAGGGGAAAAAACCCTAAACGGCGCAAATATCGCCAATAACCCTAATTTTTAGTTTCAAAAGAGCAAAAGGACTATCAACCATCAAGCAACGGAAAGCGAGAAGAATAATAACATAGAATAGTTGATAGTGGTATACCTTTTTGAGCAAACTCAGAACACGTTCCCTTCGGCCGAGGTAGTTTTTTTTTCCTTCACTCTTAATTGCTCAAATCTACTTTGTACTGATGTAATACCAATTGAGCTTGTGATTAGGGTTTATCGTTTTCGTTGTATAAACCTGTATGTGTGGTTGAGATCGTATTCTCTGTGTGTTTGTTCTTGCTGTGTGACATGATTCGTTTCTCTGGGGGCTCACCGTAGCCGACTCCCCCGTGTCATTCTCCCTCGTTCCGTTTAGATTAGCTTTTATGTTTTCTTCTGAAGAAGGGTTCGTGTGTATTAAGAGGGAGGCAACGGCTGAGGTTATCTTGAGAGAGATGATGAGGAGAAGATCCATTTGAGAGAGGCAGTGAGGTTAGGTTTTTTAGCGAAGAGAGGGACGGTGAAAGGTTCCATTTGAGAAAGAGAGAGAAATGTTGGAATGAGGTACGGTTCTGATTCTTTTAGGAAAATGGATATAGTAACCCTAGTTTTTCCTTTTTTTGGTGAAATCACCGAACCGGATCCGGGTCAAACCCGACCCGGCCGGTTTCTGCTTCATGGGCCCAAGGGTCTTGATTCCAGCACCCCTTTCCTTTCCCTTTTGACTTAGCCCACCCTTTTTTCTTAATTTATTTTTTATTTCCTTTTCATAAATCTTTTAACTAAAAATTCTAAAGTTTTCTAAGTTTTTTTATTTATTTATTTATTATTAATGATATTAATTCAATTTATTCATTTAGTTTAGTAATTATTTTTCAAGGACATATACCTTATAGTTGCCTTATGATTTCTCTTATTTATTTATGTGTATATTTATATGTTTTTTTTGTTTTCCTGCTTATCATTTGGTCGTATGATGGCAATGTACGATTCGTACGGATTTATTTGTCATCTTTTACATCTCGATTATAATTTGTCAAAATTAAACGTGAATACGCTCGCTCTAAAAATAATCTTTTCAAAATACAAGTCTTTTGTTTGGTCCAACGCCAAATAAACACTTTTAAAATATACCGAATAGTTTCATAACCCCTTTTTTGCACACACGTAAGTCGATCACTTATGTGATCGCCATCTGCACTCCCTCCATATATCTTAATTAATTTACGAAAAAAAGGAACTCCGGAGTCTAGCATTCCGCCCGTTCTGGATTGAACCGCAAATGGGCTAGCCTCACGCGTTGGTTCAATCACCATTCGTATAAAAACAATTCAATTCATTCTTAATTAATTTACGGAAAAAAGGAACTCCGGAGTCTAGCATTCCGCCCGTTCTGGATTGAACCGCAAATGGGCTAGCCTCACGCGTTGGTTCAATCACCATTCGTATAAAAACAATTCAATTCATTCTTAATTAATTTACGAAAAAAAGGAACTCCGGAGTCTAGCATTCCGCCCGTTCTGGATTGAACCGCAAATGGGCTAGCCTCACGCGTTGGTTCAATCACCATTCGTATAAAAACAATTCAATAATCTTATTAATTAAATTACGAAAGATAGAACTCCGGAGTCTAACATTCTGCACCTTCTAGATTGGACCGCAATTGGGCTAGCCCCACGCGATGGTTCATTCGCCCTTTCGTTTAAAGCATCTTTAACAAGGATCAAACATCTTTTCTCAAAACGAACATTGTTAAAATCTTTCTATCTCGTAAACAAGCTAGCGCTTCAACCCCCTAAGGCGAGCAGATAAGCCAACGCTTAGCAGTAAAATTCATTTTCAAACAATCGTTCAATTAAAAAACACAAATCGTAGTAGCACGAACTACGAAGCTCTGACTTTCCCATTGCACAGGGGAATACGTAGGCACGAGGATTTTAATCCTTCGCGAGCACAATAAAAAAAAACTTAACCTTTCCCTATAGCAAATAATTAAACAAACATTGATACTTAATCATTAAAAGAAGACAATAATACGAGTTAACATTTAAAGCGCAAATTAGACTAAGAGGTTCCCGTTGAGTACAACGGACGTGAGGGGTGCCTAATTCCTTCCCCTTGCGTAACTGACTCCCGAACTTAGATTAGTGGTTTCGTTGACCATTCTTATCCTTTACTAGGTTGTATCTATATCTCCCTTTTCTTTAAATAGAATAAATAGAATTAGGTGGCGACTCTGTTGTTTGTTTTAGGATCTTATTTTTCGAGGTGCGACAACTTCCAAAAAGATGTTTGACGTATGGTGCATAAAAGGCATGAATTCTCAAGAAACTGAAACGTTTCTTTTTTGCTAGTCCAAAGGGGGTCAATGGGGTGGTCGGCGTAACAAACCCTCGCCTTACTCCACATCGACAAGGGCATGAGGGAACTTGGCCGACCATATCGACCACAACCGACCACCATTAATGAGTCATACTTCTTCTAGAACCTTCTTAGCACACGACAATTATCATCTTGATGATCATAAAGGATCCCAACTGCAAATGTATTTAACAACTCTCAACAACTCACTCCTAACAAATAACGAATTTGTTATTTCCCTCTCTCTCTCTCTATATAGAAAATGCGCTAAATTGAGATAATAGATTTCAAATTCAACTTCACCTCACTCAATCGCATTTGAAGCCTTGATCTGTTGTCACCACTGTTTCTCGACTCATTCTTAGTTTCTGAACAAAAGACATTGTAATTTGAATTTTGAGATATAACAAAGGGTCACCTTAAAAATGACTTAATCATTCAAATGGAGGTCATAGCAATATTGTTAGATATTCATATGAGAATTTGACAAACAATGGACAGATAATGTAAATGATAGAAGTTCTACGCCTAATTATTATGGTTTGGTTTGAACAAACTTCATAAGAGATTAAGGTGCAAATTGTTACAAAATATCTTGTTATGGCACAAACTACTACTTATAAATAGGATCGGTCCAACACATACAAAGGTCAAAGGCAAATGATAAAATATTTTTCTTAAAGAAAATTAATAGTACAAAATATCTTGTAATTTGATTCAAACGCACAATCTTCAACACATTAAAATTCACAAGAACCATTAGATTGCATGTTAAACAAGCACATCATCGACATAGCTCGTAAACTCTTATGATTGAAATGCTAGTTATAAGAGTTGAAATTTTGTGAATTTAGTCAAATAGAAATTATGTGTGATAAGCATCGTTCTACAAATTTAATTTTTTCAGAGAGAACTAAACTAATAGAAATTGATTACCAATTTATAAGAGAAAATATCATTTTTGGCATCATTAAAGCATCTTCATCTTCAGTAAACTAAAATGAAGAGTTAAGTTGATATCCTTACCAAATCTTAGGGAAAGGAAATGTTGAATATTTTCTATTTATTTTGTATTTATATAGTTTCTTATTTTCTACTTATGCGAACAATACATAACTATGAAGGGAATATGAGCAATCTTACGCCACTATTTACCACACTTCGTCTGTAAATTTGCTTCCAATAGCAGACAATCTATGATAGATAATACTTTAAGAGAGGAAGGAAGTCCCTGTTTTGACAACAATTTGAGCTTACAATATGAACCATATTCATCATAACATCGAATTTGATTCATCTTTAAATTTAAACTGGTTAGTTTTTTTGGCGATGCAAACTTCATTTCTCCCTTCTTCAAAAAAATTAACATCTATACTTTTCTTGTATACACCCCTACTCCTATCAAGTAGTCCTTTCTTCATTAGATTTGCAAATTCCTCTCTAATTTTTACAAGAGGGTGTGTCTGCACGAGTTCCCCGCCATTGTAGGTCTCCCTCAGAACAACAGTTTGAGGGTCATTCTTCTTGGAAATGTAAAACATATTAGGATGTCGTTCAAATGCTTTAGTGAACTTCTACGACAAGGCCAAAGGTCTACATAAGTTGCTAACATTCTTACGCTCGGTTTGCTTATGAAATGTAAGGTGAAAGAGCTCATGAAAAACTCCAACTACCTTTTTCTCAGATTCATCAGTATGAATATCCAAATGAGATGCATTGGTGTAAGGCGAAGTATACGGGAGCTTCTGCCACTCTTTCAACCATTCCATGCTTTTCCTTTTCAAACCAAAACCCCTCGTAAAACTTGAAGGTGTGAGAAAAACACAAGAAATGGGAGATTGAATTGAGTTTTCACTCTTGGCTACTTTTCACACTTTGATGAGTTGCGTCAAGTTATGCTATAAATGTGTTGCGGAAGCATAAGTAAATTAAAGCATAAAGCAAGAGTAAAGAACACACGATATATCCTGGCTCTCTTGAGAACTTCTCAAGCTAGTCCAATCCACCCGCCAAGGTGATTTCGCCTTAAACAAGGACTTAATATACTATAACCAAGATCCATGATTACAATCGCACATCAGCATTGTGACTAACGCAATGAACCGTTCAAAGATCC
Source organism: Lathyrus aphaca (assembly GCA_963966055.1). NCBI lineage: Eukaryota > Viridiplantae > Streptophyta > Magnoliopsida > Fabales > Fabaceae > Lathyrus > Lathyrus aphaca. The sequence continues at coordinate 543,948,735 of OZ014522.1, forward strand.
TTCTAGATATAACGTCTATTGACCCAACAGAACCTCTGCCATGATTTCATCTCCACTCACAACTAGACCATTCAAGGATCCCATCAGGATATAACGCCTACTTAAGGAGTAACCTGTGCGGTGACCTGTCGTGACTAACTGCACAACATCAAGTGTCATGACTTCCTGCACGGCCTACAACCATGAATAACTACACAACACTAGTTGCGACTTCTGCTCTAGAACCAACCGTTCTGAGCTGCTCCAGAACCTTAGCCCCATAACATATCATCAGAATACATAGTTATATGAATGCACTAGCCATTAACTTCCGTGCTTTCCTAAAGTTCTGACTTTCACCAAGTCATTTAGGGAAAAGGTTGTTTACAAATGTTATGCTTTTTAATAAGCAGATTGTAAACTCACTTAAGTACATCAGAAGAACCTAATACACACTAAGAATATTTTATTTTATTCTTGCTCCGTTGTGCGGTATTCTTCTTCTTCAAGTTGCTTCTTCATTGAGCATTTGAAGGTTGAAGTCTTCTTCTTCTTCAAAAATTTTGCTAGCTTGATCTTCATTGAGGCACAAGAAGGACTTCTTCGTCTTGATTCACATAAGAACATTTCTGGGCAGCAATCCATGTTCTTCTTCAATCCAATGATCACTTCAGTAGTTGATTTATTGTTGAAGCTTCCATGATCATCTTCATTGTCTTCTGTGACTTTGCAAGTCTTCTGTACCATATGAAGTTAATCACATTATGAATTCAAGATCTCTCTGCTTTTAGCAGATTGTTGTCAAAGAGTAATAAGCTAGAAGAGTTGTATATTCAGGTTGACTCTTTGTGGCTTATTCCATTATTATCTTAGTTTATCATCAACCTTATGTGATTGTATGACAACATTAACAACATGGTTCAAAGACCATTTGAGAACTTAGTTGTATGTGTGTTTAGAAACCTTTCAGTTATATTAGTCAACATCAACACATAAACCAAAATGGTTGTATCCTTGATTACTTCATATATAAGAATATCCAGTTTATGGATAATCAACCAGGCTGAGTTCCTATCTAAAATCAACAATACTCAAAAGTGTTGTTGTTCATTTGAATTCAATAGGAATCAAAAACATCACAAAGCATGTGATATTTTCCTTTTATAGCCAACCATAAAAGATCCATTATAGTCAGATTCAGCTACTGAGGAATCCGTTACACAAGGAATAAAATAGTATAGCCATGTATTGTCCTTTTCCATAATTCAAAGATAGTGGAGAGGTAGTGAGATAAAGCATTATCGTATTATGTACTATCCTTGCCAACGATAACATTGTCATCTGAACTTCAGAGGCCTCTGATTATAAATCAATGAATGAATCATGAGTTAGGGACAATGATACTTGGGTATTCAGAGAACATAAGGCTTTAGTCTTCAGAACTTGTTCACATAGAACTACGTTCTTCAGGACTTCACCACTTAGCTTGAAATCTATGACATTTTGAACTTCAAGTCTTAGAGTCTTCAGAACTTTATTCACATAGAACATTGTCTTTAGGGTCTTCAGCATTTGGTTCTTCAGAACTTTAAGTCTTAGAGTCTTCAGAACTTTGTTCATATAGAACATTTTCTTCAGAATCTTAATCTTCAGAACTCGTAAGTCTTTATAATCTAACAGGTATTTGGTCTTCAATCGTTAAGTTTTCAGAACTTCAAGTCATCAGATATATATATATATATATATATATATATATATATATATATATATATATATATATATATATATATATATATATATATATATATATATATTGACATTGCTATAAATAGACTTCCAATTTAATAATGCTCAAAATATAAATTAATACTCCTATAAAAAGTACAACACCTAATATAATATTAAATAAAATGAAGAGAAGATTTATAAGCCCATTCAATACGTACTTGAAGTCTGACAAAAAAAATGATACTACCTCCGTTCCTTTATATGAGAGACAAGTCACTTTTTAGATTCATTGAATAATTAATGTATTTAGTCTGTAAACTGACCAAATACATTGGTTATTCAATGAACCTAAAAAATGACTTGTCTCTTATAAAAAGGAACAAATGTAGTATTAATTAACATATAGAAGACACACATTTTATAATATTTCAATCTAACTTTGTTTGTTTTACGTTAAATAATATTACAATTTTTTATATCTCTCATGCATTATCTTATATATATATATATATATATATATATATATATATATATATATATATATATATATATATATATATATATATATATATATATATATATATATATAACTAGTTGAGATACTCGTGCATTCTCCATAATATATTCTAAGGAAATATAATAAAGTGAAAATATCAATCCACTATATATTTTTTCCCGTATAAAAATATTTAAATCAACAATGTATTTTTGCCCGTAAATAAATATACAAATTATATTACATCAAATTTCATCTATATAAATTTAAATCAATTTTTGGAACAATAATACGATTGATAAATAAATATCATTAAATATTTATAACAATAATATGATTCATAAATTAATATTATTCAATATTTGAAACAATTAAAGATAAACATTGAAAAAATAAATTTCAATAATAGAATAAGATATAATTAATTTCTAAAATAATACATTGAATACATAAGTTAAGTATTTTAGTTAACATTAAATAATATTTAATAAAATAGTTAAGTAAATTGAGATATATGAATAGAATATATAATTAATTTCTAAGATTACAATAATATATTCTATTTCTTTCTTTGTAATTATTTTTTTGTTTAAATATTAAGTTGTTCAGTGACATAGGGTTTTAAACAAAATAATGATATTCATGCATTCGTACAGGTACTCGTTTTAAATGTGTATTGTGTGTAAAAGATAAATTATTGAAGTATCAAATAAATAAATTAAGAAAATATAAAAATGTGATTTTAACATATATATATATATATATATATATATATATATATATATATATATATATATATATATATATATATATATATATATATATATATATATATATATATATATATAATTATTATAATGTATTTCATCCTGGAACAAGAAGTTCTAAGGAAATGAAATAAGCATAATTATCTATATTTCAACAAACGATAAATTTGACTACATAGATCATATAACAATTATAAATAACATAGTCAAATGCTCACAAACAGTAAGTATGAAATGAAACACATTTTAAGGCTTGTGGCATTCCCTATCTTTAGAACAGGGCATCCTCCTCTGCCATAAGAACAATATGAAATTTTCAGTTGTTATGCTTTTGTTCTAAGGAGTCGAGCAATATCATTGTGCAGACTAACTTGGTTGTCAGTAATGGTGCATACAAATGGAAGAAGCATTTTATTTTGATACAAAGGGATTATGTGAAAAAATTTAATACAATAAAGTTAATAAGATAAAAAATTAAAGCAACCAAACAGAAAATATATGATTGATCCATTTTGTGTTGATAACTTGTAATACGTTTTTCATTGAAAACAATAGTCTAATATTAAATTTCATTCCATCCCACATTTAAATATGCAACCATGAAATATTTTTCAGAATGTAAAAGGAAGCTATTCTAATAAACAGCTTCGTCTAATCACAATGTAGTACAACAACAGAAAATATAGAACTGCTGAAAATGAAAAAATGTTGTTATTCTAATCATCATATCTGAAACGTCGGGCCGAGAGAAAGTTGTTATATGATCAATCTTGTTCATCGTCGTCACTCGAACCAAAGATTGAATTGTCTTCTTCTTCATCTTCATCATCGTTGAAGACTCGCGTCCTTCTGACCCTTTTAGCTGATCTCGTTCTTCTTCTGTTTTGTCTCCTCTGGCGCACAGCGGGCGGCTAAACAACCATTACAGCATCTTGAAGAACTTGTTGATGATGCTGGAGCTGTATAAGAAAAAATTCAATTAGGGTAGAATGAGTAAAAGCAATAAACAGATGCAGATGAAGAACGAGAAAAAATAAAGAAAAATCATAAAAGATGCATGCTGAACCATATTTGGTTCTTCGACGTCGGGAGGTTATTGTGGTAGCAGAGGTTGGAAGAGCACCGGAAGTGGTTGAAACTCCAAATGTGTGTCGAGTCGGACAGGCTGATCCTGAATTTGTAGTATATGTTGATGAAAAAAGGTTTAATACACAAGTCAAGTAAAATGGAGAATTAAGAAACATATGAATTTGTTGGACTTGTTGTGCCTATCTTTCTGGTGTGGGATGTTGGAGTTGTTGAGGTTGGTCTACGACCCTCCGAACATTGTTTGATGCCATATAGGTAATTTAGTCCTAAAGATAACTGAAATGTATTGTTGAGTTGAACTACTTAGGTTTATATAACTGAGGTTGAGTCTCTTCATGTTCTCCAATTCCTTAAAAATGTGAAACCATTAGTTGTATTGAAACTGTAACTTTATAACATTGGATGGTCAAATAATAAATGAATATGATAGTCAAGTTTCATAGTATGTTGTTGATACAATGTATCTATTGATGGGCCATTATAGAAAGAGATCTATTAAGTAACAAAACGTCGCCTATATATTTTAGGACTACATTCTGCAATTATTTTGTAAATAAGACACAAATAGTAAAATCTAAAGAAACAAAAATTTCGGACTACATTATGCAATTATTTTGTAAATAAGACACCAATAGTAAGACTGAGTCATAGAGAATGTAGTACAATGAGAGTTGGTGTGAGAGGGTCAAAACCAGAACCAGCAGAAGCAAAACTAACTTCTGTGATAACTTCCTCATCAATCAGATTTTGATCCATATATGATGCACTAATTCTTTCAAACCTAAATATGAAGTTGTAAAGTACCAATAAAATCAATATTAAGAAGTGATCCGAGTATAAAATTAGTAACAACTGACAAAAGAAAATATGGAATGACATCCGAGTATGTAATTCCAACTGGCTCAACAAAGAGTGATTCACTCTCTCCATTCAACTTGAAATGTTTTTGGTCATAAAGGTGCATGAATTAAAAATTATGCATCGTTACTGAGTCTTTTGTTTATAGTTAATGTATAATACTCCTTCCCCTCATCATGTTTTAATGTCTGCCCCCATAGTGTCAGCTTCTAACAATATTCCATTCATAAATATAACTTTGCCCGTAGTCCTGAGAATTGACAGATTCACCATTATCTCTATGCGCGCGCACACACACACAAACTCAAAACAATCATATCAAAGAAAAAAAATCATACTCGCAAGTAGCATGTTATCGAGTTTAGAAGGGCGGACAATATGCATGTAGCTTTTCCTTGAGGCAGGAACTACACATCAAGAAATAGTAGAAAAATGTTTAGCCTCAAATGTCTGATAATAAACGTATACAATCATATCTTATTCAATGAACATCTATTTCAAATTCATCTCTTCCTCCTCTTTGATTTTCCCATTTTTCAAGCATCTTTGTCACTCTTTCCACAATATCTAGAACCCAACCCTGCAGAAAATTTTCATTACACCGCCATCAATGAATGCTAAATTCTAACACACAAAACAACATCAACATCCAATTATAAAATGGCTAGTTAATCAACTATGTATGTGTATAAAACATGAAATTAAATAATCAAGCCAGAGAATGCTTTACATATATACAAAGAATGTTGTAAAAACAGATGGGAATTTGTTACTTTCTCTTCCATCTGAATTTGTTTAATGGAATTTGTTACTTTCTGACCTGGAGATTCATCGTCGAGCACCTGGAGATTCAGAGATGGTCTTGAAAAAGCAACAACTTCAAACAGAACAATCATGGATGTTTCCATTATATCATTTTGTGAAAAAAACAGAAGTTAGTGGCAGATGCTAAAGACACAAATTAGATGAACAAAGTTATGTTTTGAAACAATTGAATGAATTATAGCTCATATACTAAAAAACATGACACATAAGAATTAAGTTTCTGATCCCTCAATTTTATCGAATTCATGAAATTATTCTCTCTATTTTAAATACAAATTATTTTGATTCTCTCTCATTTCTTCATAGAAAATCAATAAAATGTTTGTATTTTTTTTAACTTATATGCTTGTTATTAAAATTTCAAAATAAATTTATACGATGATTTGTTATATTTAATCAAAATTTAGCATTTTAAAAGGTTGTTTTATTAATCCTTTTTGCATTTTACTCTATCATATTAAATGATGCAAATGTAGAAAAAAATTATTTTAAAATTAATGAATGGACTATTGTCTTAAAATTTCAAATGCAAACCACTTCAAAAAAAAATTATCTCCTTTTTAATTCTTTTGAATTGAAGAATGTCAAAGATAACTTTAGAATAAAAACTTATCATTCAAACCCTAATGATTTGGTGAAGTCACTAAGTCTAGAACATAGAAAAAATATCAAAGAGAGATGTAAAATGTCGTGGCGGGAAAAATCATATATTCGTCACCATATTTTATTTATTTCTAAGAAATAGAAGAAATAATGATAAAACTCTAAAAGAAAGACGACTATCACAACCAAATATGAGTTCGAGAATCGACTAAATGATGTGAAGGTGTTAGACACCCCTCGCTTCCGTTGTACTCAACGGGAAGGTATTTATAAAAAGGGTAAAATGGAAAGAAAAAAGGGTCAGTTTTAAATTATGGGACTCACTGGGATTTCACAGTCTTGTGACTATGTATTCCCACCTAATGATAAGAAAATCAAAGTCTACGTAATCCCCTGAGTTGTTGGTTGGTTAATTTTAATTTATGAAAATGATTTGTATTGGTTTTTAATTATATGCACTGGGGCAAAAGAAATTGATTTATCGCATGACGCAAAAAAAATGAAATTCGATTTGATGGGTGACATGGATTTTAGTTGTGTTTGAACTTGTAGAAAATGTTAAGTTAGACTCAGTATGGTAAAAATTAGTTGTTTTTGAATTTGTAGAAAATGATAGCAGATGACTGATAGCTTATAAATTATGATCGATGACTTATAGCTAATAAGCTAATTAAAGTGTTTAGTAAAATTAGTGCTTTAATTAACTGATCAATTAAAATAAACATAAAAGATATTTAATAATAATTATTTTATCTTAATTACAATAAATTATAAAGGATATTAGTGGATTTTAGTTAAAATAATAAGGGTAAAAATGGAAGAAAAATAATAAACTATAAACTAAAACGCTATTTGAAATAGCGTATGAAAAATAAATTATAAACTATTAAAATAAGTTATAAGTTTGGGGTGAAAATACCATTATCAAACAGATATTTTATTATCATATGAATTTATATGCTACAAGCTCAAAAATGTCTTACCAAACAATGTCTTAATTTGATTAGAAAAATAAGTTTTGATATGTACAAATATAAGTATGAATTATTTACACATTTAGTTTTTAGTGTTTTTGAATTAAAATGAAAAAGAAATATTTTTGGCATTTTGAAATTAAATAAAATAAACGAGTATTTTGAATTAAATGAAAAAGAAATATTTTTGGCATTTTGAAATTGAGTGAAATGAAGGAGTATTTTGAATTAAATGAAAAAGAAATATTTTTGGCATTTTGAAATTAAGTGAAATAAAGGAGTATTTTGAATTAAATGAAAAAGAAAATATTTTTCGTTTTTTCATTTTTTCATTTTTTTAATAATTTTTTTATAATAATTAAATAAACTAAATTAAATAAATAAAATAAATCTAAAAGGAGTGGTTATGAAATTGGAGGTAATAGGAAATATTAGGCCCAAATCTAAAATGCAAAGAAATCCTAAAAACTCAATTTTAAAAAATAATATAAAATAATTAAATAAATAAATAAATAATACAAATGGTGTGCCGTCCCTTATTTCTCTTTCATTTAACAAAACAAAAACAAACAAAAAGAAGAAAAAAAAGTTATGAAGATTGACTTATTCAACCCAAAATAAAATAATAAAATAATATAAAAAATACAAAATTAAAATAATAATAAATAAGGTAAGTATTTTCAACAGATTAATTAACGGCTAGTAACAAACTTCTCGTTACAACTGTCATTAACTGTCAACCTACCTGATATTTCAACTTCTAATTAATCCCAACCTCCACCCCAAGCATCATTGACAAAGGTGACGAGCTCCCGATTTGAACACAGAACCTCTGCATTCGTTCTCATTATACTGCAAGCTTCACTGAAGGTAACCTTCGATTTCCCTCCTCCGCCTCCTCTGGCAAGAACTGTCTTTTTTCATTTTATTGATTTCTTACTCCATGTAATAGGATTATTTCTTTTAAATTAATAGTTATTTTCTCCTTTTCTCTGTCAGTCATGGAACACGGCAGCAATTCAAGAAAGAACAGAAGCAATTCAAGAACGAACAGGGCTGGAAAGATAAAGTTTGGCGACATGATGGACAAAGAGGCTAATGATTTACTTGTGAGTGAGCATCACGAAACTCAAAGGTAAGAAGATTCATTATTATTATTATTATTATTATTATTTGTTTTTTAATTTCTTTATATATTAATTTTCATTATTATAATCTTTAATTTTGATTAATAGGAAATATGGCACCTCTTTCAATTCAGAATGGAGCAATGCTCAGAAAGCTTCTGTTAGGGAAAAAGTGCTACTCTCAAACAATTACTCAAATCCATATCCAATGGGGAGAGGATTTTGAAAGCTATGAAAGAGAAAGACGAATCAAGGTTCAATTTTAATTAACCTTGATTATTTTTTTTATTATTATTAAAATTCTTCTTATTATTAATTATATTGTTAACTCTTTAAGGGAGAAAGTTGAGGAAAAGCAAAAGCAGATTGATGGATGGACAGAGGAAGTAGAGGAATTGGAGGAGAGAATTCTTGTGATTGAACTATTGAATGGAAATAAAAATTATGAAATGCCATGTTGATTCTTTTAGATGTTAAGATCTTTGGTTTTCTTTGTTGGCAGAATTGAATAAGAATGTCAAGTTTTCTTTTCTATGCATACAAACAGTAGTTGGATACTCTCAAACTTGTACACACAATTTACAAGCAAATTTTGATATACTGTTATGAATAATCATGTTTGGGTTTCCATGTTTATTCCTGTTCAAAGATTATTTTATATTTGTAGCTTCTGAGAATATTTTAAATTGAACAAGAATTAGGCCTAGAGAAATTTTCATAACTTCTCTAAGAAGAATTATAAAAGTAATTATTTTAAGTTTCTATTTTGCATGTTTTGATTTTGTTCTTATAATTAGGTAATATTTAATTATTTTGTAAGTGTATGGTATGGTTAGAGATAAACTCTCAACTTGATTAAGCATTAATCTTTTTTTTTTTTTTACTAAGCAAAATATATATATATATATATATATATATATATATATATATATATATATATATATATATATATATATATATATATATATATATATATATATATATATATATATATCAAGAATACAAAGGGGTATTCAACCCGTATACAAACAAAAAGTATAGCACCATCTAATCCCGGAAACTATAACAAAAATTCCTTAGGATGTGAATATCATTCATAATAATTATAACTAAATTTCTTCCTATGTTTTTTTCCAATCCACCACCAAGAAGATAAAATAATATTTTGGATTACTTGTTCTTCTTCCCAAAATCCATCCTTGAAAATAATTGAATTCCTACAAAGCCAAATGTGCCAACAACAAACTAACCAAAGAGCAACACTTATCTTGGGTGCGATATAGTTTAGTCTCAAGGCATTTATCCAATTAAAGAAATGATCAATGATATTAATGTCATTATTCACCTCGATGTCCAACCAAGAATACAAATATTTCCAAACTTTTTGACTCTTGCAACAACCAATTAAAGTGTGAAAAAGTGATTCTTCAACCAATAAGCAAAGAGGACAAACAAAATCAAGGGAATTATAAATGATATTACGAACCTTTAAATTATCCCTCGTCGGAAGTCTATTATGGAAAATCCTCCACCCAAAGATAATAGTTTTAAGAGGTGATAAAGCACCCCAAACAAGTTTAAAGGCATCCAAGTGAATGCTTTGTAACATGACCGGATCATCTAAATCCATCAACCAAACATAACCGGATTTTACCGTGTAATTCTCGAGAAGAATCGTGAGGCCAATGATATTCATCATTGCCAATCATTTTCATCTCAACCAAATCAAGCAAATATCGAAGGTCTTCAAATTCTAATGCCAAAATGTCCTCCACCCCTCTACTAGCTAATGGTGGAAATAATAAATCAACATTCCAAACCCAATGATCATCAATCCAATTTCCAAAATCAACAATATATCCTTGTTTATTAGAAGACATCTCCCAAAGAGAAGGATATACCAAAGAAAGAGGTTCATTTCCAATCCATCTAGATTCCCAAAAATATAACATTTTGCCATCATTTAATTTTCCTTGCAATCGGGCTCCAAAATGTTTGTCACCAAACTTAGCAATAATCTTAAAAAGGTCCCTTCACCAAAGTGAAGGCATCACATTATATTTTGGTAATTCACCACAGATCAAAGGAAAAACATAATCATTATATCTATATCTCAAAATATTCCTCCATAAAATTTTTTTTGAACCAACTATCTTCCACACCCATTTTACCATGAGAGATAAATTAAAATTCCGCAAGTCTTTAATACCGAGCCCCCCTTCATTTTTATTCTTGCACATCAAATTCCAACTAATCCACGAAATCCCTCTTTTACAAATTGACCCATTCCAAAAAAATCTCCTTTGAATTGTAGTGATAATATTTATCACTTTGGATGGCATAATAAAAAAAGTCATGTAATGAATAGGTAAATTAGAAAGCACCGAATTGATGAGAGTTAATCTTCCTCCCATTGACATGAATCGCCCCTTCCAAGAAGCTAATCTAATTTTAACCTTATCAATAACCGGCTTCCAAAAACTTAGTATCCTATGATTGCCACCAACCATAATACCTAGGAATTTGAACGGACAACTATTTATTTTGCAAGTAAGAAAACTTTCCGCGGCAATCATGAAGCCATCTTCCAATCCACATCCAATAATGGAACTTTTTCCAAAATTGATATCTAAACCCGAGCACAATTGAAAACCTTTCAAGATAATCTTTAAAGACCAAATGTTGTACCAAGAACCTTCACCTATTATAACTGTATCATCTGCATATTGTAATAAATTGAAGCAAGTATTTTGATCATGGAAAATACCTTTAAAAGCTTGTCTGGTCACCGCTCTATCCAAAAGAACCGCTAAACCTTCAGCTGCAATCGCAAAAAGAAATGGAGAAAGGGGATCTCCTTGACGAAGACCTCTCGAGACCCTAAACTCTTTAGAGGGACTTCCATTAACCAAAATAGACATATAACTCTGCATGACACCACCTTTAATCCAAGATATCCACTTTTCCCCAAAACCCATGTAATTCAACACCTTAGAAAGATAAGACCAATCTACACAATCATAAGCTTTTGCAAAATCCACCTTCATCAACAGTGCTTTCCTCTTATTTCTCTTAATAAAATCAACCGTTTCATTTAAAGCAAGAACTCCATCTAGAAGACTTCTTCCTTCTATGAAAGCGGTTTGAGAAGTTGAGATGATACTACCCATAACCTTTTTAATCCTATCTGCAAGAATTTTGGAGATCACTTTGTATACACTCTCAATCAAACAAATGGGTCTATAGTCATCAAGAGATTTGGAAGTATCAGATTTGGGAATTAAAGCTAGGAACGAAGAACAAAGCACTTTAGGTAAATTACCTTTTTCAAAAAATTCCAGAACACAATTAGTGAAATCCTCACTAATTATCTCCCAACATTGCTTAAAGAAGTCAAAATTAAATCCATCAGGTCCTGGAGTTTTACCACCACTACAACTGAAAACCACCCGCCTGATCTCATCCGGTGTGACTTGCTTTTCTAAATTCAAACTATCATCCCTAGATAGTTTTTTAAAACCTTCCTGACCCAACAACATCATAGGTCTATCCGCTTTTTGAAATTGAAGCTGAAAATGATCAAAAACAGCTTGTTTGATACCCACTACGTCTTCCACAAACTGATTATCCACCTATAATTCATTTTAATTAGGGGTGAAGAAAGTTTCTCACATGTCATTATCTGTCACCCCTTATATTGGGGTACATGTGTACTTCATTTTAATGATGTGTAGTAAGAATTATAAAATGATCATTTGTGTGTATTAAGTTACTTGCTGTTAGATCTGATATTTAAAAGGTTTCTGATAACTTGCCACTGTTGAGATATAGTTACAGAATTCAAAGGTCAATTAATTACTCAGTTCAGCTATTGATGCCTTTTATTTCTTAAATATATATCAAACTACAAATCTTTATGGATATAAGAAAGTTAGTAGAAACAAAAATATCAAACTATAAAACTTCAAATAAAAAACTAACTATACTGAGATGATTATTCCACAAAATGACAAATAAATAGAAACATGTCATATTTAAGAATTAAAACTTCAGCAAATAGACACCCATAACTAGCAAAAGACAAGTTTTCTCTTTATGTCATTAGAACAAACATGAGGTGGATTCATAATTCTTGATGAAAGAATTGAGACAACTACATCCTTATTCACTTTATCACCATACATTGTGTTGCAGTTTTCAACCACATGTTTCACTCCCTTTTTTTTTGACATATTTACAACCTGAGATGAATAATCTCAAAAGTCCACAACAATTTTTTGAAATCTCATAGAGTGTTTTATTGTCAACATTTGTACCACTTAAGGATTTCAACGATAGTCTGTGACGGAGAGCCAAAGCACTGTCTGCATGAAGATCATGGGAGGAGCCGAACGAGAGGTGAAGAGAATTAAGGTTGGAAAATCTATGGAAGAAACGAGGGAGATAACAAAGACGTGAATGATCAATTACGAGAGAGAATATGAGACGGTTGGAGATGGAGAGGAAGTTTTTTGAGACGAGAGAGAGGGATTTAAAGTTGAGTTTCTTTTTGTCTTCGGTACCGTCGACTGGATTGATGATGAATGAGAGGACATGCTCCCAGCAATCTTTGTTTCAGAGATTTCACACAATTTCTCTTCTTCTTTTTCGTAGTCCTTTTCATACTAAGGGCTTGTGCCGTAAGAGTTTTCTTCTTCATCGTACTGAGGAGAAAGAGTGATTTATGAAAACCTATTTTTTTTTCACGTTGATGGAATAGGGATTCCTTCACTGTTTAAAGAATTAAAATTAGGTTAAATGTGAAACAATTAAACTAGGTTAAAAAACTATTTACTCTTTTTTAACCTAGTTTAATTTTAATTTTGGAAACAATAAAATAAAAAATTTACAAAACAAATATTTTCTCTCTTTTAAAATCATTTCGAAAATAGAATCACCAAACAAGTTTTTTATTTTCTCTTTTTAAAACTTATTTTCAAAAAATTAGATTACCAAACAAATTTTAATCTTAAACAGTGTTTTTATAAATTGATTTATAATAGAATTTTTAAAAACTAAAAAGCAAAAAATAATCAAACAACCCCTAAGCCACGTAATTTTAATAAATAATAAAAGTAAATAAATCTATTGATGTTTAAAAATTAGGTTAAATGTGAAACAAATTAAACTATATTAAAAAGCACCGTCACTTTTTTTTTAATCAATAATTTTTTTTTATGTTCAATCTAAAAAAGTTGGATAATGTACATTCAATCAATTAAGTCATGTCATATTATTTTATTGTATTTATTTATATAATAGTTTTAATATTGTAGATTTCCAATGCAATTTCAATACGAATTAGTCTATGGATAACTCTACTCAACCTTTTGAGGTTGGTAAATAAGAACTCGCCTTTTTTTATTATAAATAATTCTTTAACCCAACAGAACCTCTGCCAGGATTTCATCTCCACTCAACTAGACCGTTTAGGGATCCCATCAGGATATAACGTCTACTTGAGGAGGAAGTTGCGCGGCGACCTGCCGTGACCAAGTGTCATGACTTCCTGCGCGGCCTACAACTGTGACTAACTGCACAAATATTGCTGTGACTTCATGCTCAAGAACCAACCGTTCTGAGTTGCACCAGAACCTTAGCCCTATGACATATCATCATAACACATAGTTTTATGAATGCACTGACCACTAACTTTCGTGCCTTCCTAAAGTTCTGAACTTCACCAGGTCCTTCAGGGAAAAGGTTGTTTACAAATGTTATGCTTCTTAATAAGCATTTTGTAAATTCACTTAAGTACATCAAAAGAACCTAATACACACTAAGAATATTACATTTTTTCTTGCTCTGTTGTGCGGTCTTCAACTTCTTCAAGTTGCTTCTTCATTAAGCACTTGAAGATTGAAGTCTCCTTCTTCAAAAGCTTTGCTAACTTGATCTTCATTGAGGCACAAAAAGGACTTCTTCATCTTGATTCACATAAGAATATTTCTGGACAAAAATCCATGTTCTTCTTCAATCCAATGATCACTTCAGTAGTTGATTTGTTGTTGAAGCTTCCATGATCATCTTCATTGTCTTCTGCGACTTTGCAAGTCTTCTGCAACATATAAAGTTAAATACATTGTGAATTAAAGATCTCTCTGCTTTTAGCAGATTGTTGTCAAAGAGTAATCAGCTAGAAGAGTTGCATATTCAGGTAGGCTCTTTATGGTTTGTTCCATTGTTATATTTGTTTATCACCAACCTTATGTAAATGTATGACAACATCAACAACATGGTTCAAATACCATTTGACAACTTGGTTGTATGTGTGTTTATAAACCTTTCGGTTATATCAATCAACATCAACACATAAACCAAAATGGTTGTATCCTTGATTACTTCATATAAAAGAATATTCAGTTTGTGGATAATCAACCAGGATGAGTTCTTATCTAAAATCAACAACACTCAAGAGTGTAGTTGTTCGTTTGAATTCAATAGGAATCAACAACATCACAAATCATGTGATGTTTTCCTTTTATAGCCAAACATAAAAACTCATTACAACCCAATTCGGCTATTGAGGAATCTGTTACACAAGGAATAAAATAGTACAACCACATATTGCCCTTTTCCACAATTCAAAGATAAAGGAAAGGTGGTGGGATAAAACATTATCGTATTGTGTACTACCCTTGCCAACGGTAACATTGTCATCTGAACTTCAGAGGCTTCTGATTATAAATTAATGAATGAAATATGAGTTAGGGACAATGATACTTGGGTATTCAGAGAACCTAAGTCTTTAGTCTTCAGAACTTGTTCACATAAAACTACGGTTTTTAGGACTTCAACCCTTGGCTTGAAATCCATGGCCTTCAGAACTTCAAGTTTTAGAGTCTTCAGAACTTTGTTCACATAGAACATTGTCTTTAGAGTCTTCAGCACTTGGTTCTTCAGAACTATTCTTCAAAACTTTAAGTCTTAGAGTCTTCAGAACTTTGTTCACATAGAACATTGTCTTCAGAGTCTTCAGAACTTAGTTCTTCAGAATCTTAATCTTCATAACTCGTAAGTCTTCAGAACTTAGTTCTTCAGAATCTTAATCTTCATAACTCGTAAGTCTTCAGAATATTTCAAGTACTTGGTCTTCAAACGTTAAGTCTTCAAAACTTTAAGTCATCAGAATCTTCAGAACTTAGTTCTTCAGAAGATTAATTTCAGAAGCTTCGCTTCGTTATCTGATCAGAACCACGTTCAAAACATCATCCACAAGAGCATTTCCAAAGCAAAATCTACATCCTTGGATCTTTCTGATTGTGTTCTGATTCAGAAGAACAATTGCTTTTTCAGCACGCTTGCGACTAATGTTACACATAGTAACTTCACATAATAGCATTCGCGTACTCATTCATAATGTTTATTTGATCATAATATATAAAATATTCATGATCTGCACTTTAACAAACATCAGAGCATAAAATGGTTCTTTCATAAATACTTTATTGTTATCATCAAAACATAGAGATGGAATGCAGAGACAACTCTTGTTCTTACAAAACTAACCGGAAACGCAAAGGTTCCATTTTTTACGTCTTCTTCCTTTTGTTGTAAAAAATCATTTTTCTTTAACTCTGTTACATCAAGCTTATCATCCCAAAATAATAATTTCAAACCAACACAATCATCATAGAGACGAACAAAAGAGAATCTTTCGTGATGATTCAAAACAAAAGAATCTGGGTAATCATACGGTAAACCCAAATCCCAATTCAACTGATCAATAGTCTGTAACGGAAGCATCCAATCTCTCGTAATCATAATAAATCTACACATAATATCCCTAAGTTCAAACTGATTTTCTCTAAGCATATAAACCTCTTCGCGACGGAGCTTCAACGCTTCATGACTCAAGTTGTCCACGTTTTCCACTATGACGAGAAAGACGATATATCAGAAAGCAGCATTCCAAAGAAGAATAAATGATTGGTATAAGAATCCCAACTGACTTAAGATTGCTCTGACCCGTGACAAGTGAATCCATTGTTCTATCTTTGACCCATTTCAATTTTATGTTCACAAGACTAAACTTCTTTTGGTATATGAATCCTTGTTTACGACTATTAAGGAAACCATAAATGATTGATAATGCTCTGATCGCGATGGAATGCTTCCATTGGATGAAGAACAAGAGGAAAGTGAAAAGGGCATCATGGCCCTCAAATTGGATATGTCTAAGGCATATGATATATTAGAATGGGATTTTGTGATTGAAACCCTCAGAGTCTTGGAGTTCCCTGAGGTGTTTATCCAACTGATCAAAAGATGCATTACCTTAGTATCTTACAGGATCCTTATCAATGCTCAATCGAGCAAGGATATTATTCCGTCTAGGGGTATCCATCAAGGGGACCCACTCTCACCTTATTTATTTGTTCTTTGTGCATATGTTTTGTCTAGTATGTTGACAAAGGCGTCAAGGAGAAACAAATTCATGGTCTATCAGTGGCTAGAAGGGCTCCATCTATTTCACATGTTTTCTTCGCTGATGATGGTCTTCTATTTGCAACGGCTAATGCTAGGGAGGTGGATTGTATCAAAGGCATCCTCAATCTTTACCATGAGGCATCTGGACAACTGGTTAATGTGGACAAATCTGAAGTTTCGTTTAGTAGGAACATGGACGAGGACAACAAGGAAGAGATCCGATGCAGACTAGGGTTTCAAGGTGTTGCCTCTCATGCCCACTATTTGGGTTTGTCGGTGGTCATTGGTAGGTCGAAGAAAGAAGTATTTCAAATGGTTGTGGATAGAGTGTGGAAGAAGGTGAAAGGGTGGAAGGAAAAGTTCCTGTCTCAGACGGGGAAAGAGGTTCTGATCAAGGTCGTTGCTCAAGCTATACCATCTTACATTATGAGCTGTTACAAGTTACCTGATCAATGTTGTGAAGAGATAGAGAGGATTCTGGCCATGTTTTGGTGGGGAGCGAAAGGTAGGGATCGTAAAATCCATTGGCTCAGTTGGGAAAAATTATCTCAGAAAAAAGAAAAAGGAGGCCTCGGGTTTCGTAACATTCAAGACTTTAACAAAAGCCTTTTGGGGTAAGCAGTATTGGAGATTGTTGCAGGGGGATGGTTCTCTTTTTGAGAGGTTTTTTAAGGGTAGGTATTACCCTAAGAGTTCTCTTTTGGAAGCTTCAATGAGTCACTTGCCTAGCCACGGTAGGCGGAGCATTTGCAGTGCTAAAGATGTTATCCTGGGAGGTTCTTGCTAGAGGATTGGCAATGGTTTAAACCTCATAGAAGTAGTGTTAGTTCTAATGTTTGTGTTGCTGACTTAATCAACCAAAAGGATTTTTGTTGGGATAACCAAACCCTAAACCGTCTGTTTTTACTTCTGAGGAGGTTATCCATATCAGAAGTATCCCAATTTCGTTGAGGCTTCCTCCTGATAAGTTAATTTGGACCCTTAAAAAGGATGGTAATTATTCTGTTCGATCTGCTCATCATTGGATAAATGGTTGCCGTAAGTCTTCCCGTCCTAGCTCGTCTTCAGGTCGTGGCTCTATCAATTGGAAGTTCCTGTGGAAAGTTAATGTCAACCCCCGGATTAAGAACTTCATGTGGAGATTGGTTAAGAATATCATTCCAACAAAATCCAACCTTCAGAAAAAAGGTTTGTTACTGGATGATTCTTGCTCTTTTTGTAGTGTTTACCCGAAAACTCCCCTTCATCTTTTTCTCCAATGCAATGTTGTTAAGAAAATTTTATTTGCTCTTCCCTTGAGTATGTGGATTCCTTCTGAAGGAGATCTTCTGGACTGGATGAGCGAGGTTTCGGGTTGTCAGAAAAAGCTTATTTCTGAGATTATTTTTACCACGTTGTGGTTCGTTCGGAAAGCAAGAAACGACTACGTGTTTAACTATACGAAGATCGATCCTTTGGACCTGGCACGTAGAATCTGGAGTCAAGTGAAGGCCTTTGATGTGTGCTTGGAAAGAGCTTCTGGTTTGCCACCTGAAGGCAGTGGTGGAAGTTTGATTCATGGCTGGAAAATCCAAACTGATGCAGGTTGTTTTGAGGATGGGTGTATTATTCTTGGTTGCGTTATTATGGACCCTCTCGGTGTTGTTTTCTACTCTGCGTCGCATAGAGAAACGAACGTTGTGGGTCCAATGCTAGCTAAAGCTTTGGGAATAAGGTGGAGGTTGCAGTTAGCCATTGCGTTTGGTCTAAAAGATGCTACCTTCCAATCTAATGATAAGGTGGTAGTTGATTATATCAATGGTGTAGACTTTTGGGCAAGTATTGATCCAATTGTATTAGATTGTCGGTGTCTGTTAAATTCTGTTTGGAATTCTACGTTGATTTTCATTATTAGAACTTTGAATTTGGACGCTCATAGTCTTGTGGGGTTAGGCAAAACCGTGGGTTCCCGGTTTTGGTCTAATTACCTCTTGACTTTGGATCATGTTAGTGTAGCCCAAGGGGCAATTTCATATATATATATATATATATATATATATATATATATATATATATATATATATATATATATATATATATATATATATATATATATATATATATATATATATAACTTAATTGCAGTTTTAGTCCCCCTATTATCCATTTTTCTCGGTTTTGGTCCCCCATTTTCAAATCCAAGTTTTTAGTCTCTTAAGTTTGATTTTTTTGAGGATTTTCGTCTCCCTCCCAATTTGAGGGTATATTTTAATGACATGACACTCAGATGGCTGACATGTCAATACCAATTCAATAATTAAATATCTAAATATTCTAATTCCTTTTTTATTATTTACATTTATGTTAATTTAATTAAATATTCTCTTTCATACCATTTTTGTTATTTTATTATTACTTTTTCTTCCTCACAATAACACAAGCCAACCCATCTTTCTCTTCTTCCTCTCAACACAACAGCAACCGAACACACAACAACATCGTCATCACCATCACGAACAAATTGGCCACCACTAAACACTTGTTATTCCCTTAGTTTCCTCCACCAACAAACTGAAACCACCACCGAAAACTATGTTTCCATCACCACCTAACTAACCTCCGTCAATAACCGTGAAATATCAGTCTTCGGCAACAACCACTGATCCACCGTCGTCAGATTTAATTTTGTTTGAGAGAGTAAGTGAGAGAGAGATTGAAATATCCATGCCTTATTTTATGAATTTCAATGTTGTTGTTGTTGTTTTCTCATGAGAGATTTGAGAGAGGAAATATGTTAGTTTTTCTTTAAAAAAAAGAGGTTTGTTGTTTTTGTTGTGAAAAAGGAGGATGGGTACGAGAAAGAAGAAGAAGATTTGGAAGAAATGGAGGAGATTGAAAAGTTAGGGTTTGTGTTAATGGAGAGAAATGAGAAACATGAACTTGTTCAACTCAAGGAAAAATTGATGTTTTATTTACAATAAATTTTGTTTTTAATATTAATTAGAATATTTAAATAAAAATAACATAAATGATAAATAATAAAAAGGAATTAGAATATTTAAATATTTAATATTGAGTTGGCATTGACATGTCAGTAATCTGAGTGACATGTCACCAAAAAAATGTCCTTATATGTCCTTATATTGGAAGGGGGATTAAAATCCTCAAAAACTCAATCTTGGGGGACTAAAAATATGGATTTGAAAGTGGGGGGACCAAAACCAAGAAAAAAGGATAATAGGAGGACTAAAACTGCAATTAAGCCTATATATATATATATATATATATATATATATATATATATATATATATATATATATATATATATATATATATACACACACACACACTACTACAAGTTGGGCGGCTTCACTCGATATTGATATGTGACCGACGTTTTTTTTACTCGATCAACATCGAATCACCCAGACATAAGAAACTCATGTGATCAATTCATCATAGATAATTACAGAGGGAATATGAGCAATCTTATGCCAATCTTTACCTTGCTTCCTCTGCAAATTTGCTTCCAAAAATGGACAATATATGATCGATAATACTTTAAGAGAGGAAGGCAGTCCCTGTCTTGGCAACGGTTTGAGCTTACCATCTGAACCATATTCAGAATAACATCGAATCTGATTCATCTTTAGATTTAAACTGGTTAGTTTTTCCGGCATTGCTAACATCCTTTCTCTCTTCTTCAACCAAATTAGAATCTATACTTTTCTTGTATACACCCCTACTCCAATCAAGTAGTCCTTTCTTCATTAGATTTGCAAATTCCTCTCTAATTTTTACAAGGGGGTGTTTCTGCACGAGTTCCCCACCATTGTAGGCCTCCCTCAGAACAATAGTTTGAGTGTCATTCTTCTTGGAAATGTAAAAAATACCAGGATGTCGTTCAAATGCTTTAGTGAACTTTTGCGGTAAAGCCAAGGGTCTGCGTAAGTTGCTAACATTCTTACGCTCGGTTTGCTTATGAAGTGTAAGGTGAAGGAGCTCATGAAAAACTCCAACTACCCTTTTCTCAGATTCATCAGTACGAATATCCAAATGAGATGCATTGGCATAAGGAGAAGTATACGGGAGCTTCTGCCACTCTTTCAACCACTCCATGCTTTTCCTTTTCAAACCAAAACCCCTGGTGAAACTAACCGGAAACGCAAAGGTTCCATTTTTTACATCTTCTTTCTCTTGTTGTATAGAAGCATTCTTCTCTAACTCCGATACAGCAAGCTTATCATCCCAAAATAATAATTTCAACCCAACACGGTCGTCAGGGAGACGAACAATCGAGAATCTTTCGTGATGATTCAAAACAAAAGAATCCTGGTAATCATACGGTAAACCCAAATCCCATTTCAACTGATCAATAGTCTGTAACGGAAGCACCCAATCTCTCGTATGCATAAGCAATCTACACAGCCTATCCCTAAGTTCAAACCAATTTTCTCTAAGTACATCAACCTCTTCGCAATGGAGCTTCAATGCTTCATCACTCAATCCAAACCACGGAACAGGAGATCCGCCGCTATCAAGAAAAGACGACTCAACATAAATATTCGGATATCTTCTAATAAACACGGCGAGTTTAAGGTCATCTGGAAGTCCAAGTTGCCCGCGATGACGAGAAAGACGGTATATCGGAAGGCAACATTCCGAAGAAGAATAAATGATTGAAACAAGAATCCCAGCTGCCTTAAGATCCCTCTGACCTGCGACAACAGAATCAATTGTTCTATCTTTCACCCATTTCAACTTTATATTCACTAGACCAAAGTTCTGTTGGTATATAAATCCTTGTCTACGACTATGAAGGAAACCGTAATTTCTTGCAGTATCAAATAAAGTACGGAACATCGTGCATAATGATTGAAAATTTGAGAATCCACACTTTGCTCCTAGAAATGCTACTGCATACATAAAATGTGGATTTAAAGAAAATTAAGCAAACTATCACTGAAATTGAACACTAAACCCATTTACCTTTTGAATCATAAATACCTAAATCTTTGTACTGTTTCGATTGAGTAAAGATTGAGAGATAAAGAAAGAAATCTAACCTTATTGCGAACGGAAACCACGGGGGCGATGTTTGTGAGCAGCGAACGCAATTGTGAGAGGCTGGCGGCTGACGGCAGTTGTGAGAAACTTGCGGTGGACGGCGGTTGTGAGCGGCGGTGATTATTTATTCAAATTGAATTTTGTTTTTTTATTAAAGAATGTGATTGTTAGTGTAAACTAGTAACAAACCCGTTGATTAAAGTTATTTGGTTAAAAATGATAAAATGAAAAATAGAATAATAAATATTAAACAAATTCTTGATATATAGTTTGTATAAGTTAAAATTAGGAACCGATAAAAGTTAGCAATTTATCTTGAAATGATGTTTAAGTTGATATGACTCGTAGTGTCGCATGTTATAATTGTATTCCATGAGTAATAACTCAAATGCATAAAGAGAGAAAAATTTATGTTTTTATTTTCGTCTGAATATTTATGCATGTTTTTTTTCCTGAATTTAAATGATAGTGTCCCGTATTATAATTTCATTTCATAAGCAATTAAAATATACATTAAAAGTAATATTGATGCATATTTTTTTCATGAATCTAAATGGTAGTGTCCCGTATTATAATATTTATACACCGTAATAATCTAAACCATACAAATCACCACATTGTTTGGCTTATGTTTTAAATGACCGGTGTATTCTGAGTTTTGTAGTGGCTCAACAATAAGTAAATAAATGGTCAATTAATGGATTGCATTAAAAATAAATAAATAAAAAACCCATTTAAAGAGTGGTGTTGCATCGTTGGATAGAAATCTCCATTTACTCAATGATAGCTCCAATAACACCAGCTCCAATTGTCTTCCCTCCTTCTCTAATAGCAAACCTCATTCCTTGTTCAATAGCAACCGGAAAAAATAACAACTTTGAGTTTCATGAGCATGAAAATAAGAAAAATAGTCAATAATCAAATAACATCAAAACAACCAAGAACATGAAAATAAACATGAACATGAAAACAACTCAGAACATTAACATGAATATGAAAAAGATGTTGATGAAGACGATGAAATCAAACATGTGTCGATACCGAAGAATCTAGAATGCGTATGTCCAGACTTGTCTGATGGCCAGGATAGCCCTTCCACAAAGGTAAGTATTGAAGGGCTAAGCTATATTGCGCGGAATTGGGCGTTCTGTGACATTTCAGGCTCCTTCTCAGAATCCTTTTTCTTCTCTTCTTTACTTCCTGAACCCTACATGTGTTAAACAAACATATTCTGAGTGAAATACAGAAATGACAGATTAGTCATAGTGTGTTAATCAAATAAGGCTATATCTCTCCTTTCAATTATTCGGGAATTTTAGAGAGTTTTCTTGTATGCTTATTCATCATTACCTAAACATTGCAAAACATCCAAAACAGTGGTTAGTCATAATGCATACACATTCATAAAAACAGATTAAACATGTCTATTGTAATCACAGAAGAAAGGACTGAGATAGTTTTTTTAATTGACTTCAACCTGGATGCTCTTGTCATGATTTCAAACCTGAAGAAAAACAACAGTGAAGTTTTGAGTAAGAGGGATAAAACCATTAAATCGAAAATATGTGGTGGATCTATAGAAGCAAAAGAAAACATGAAAAACAAAGTGAAAATAACCTTAAAAACAAAGAGCAGTAAATCAATAGAAAGTCATGGAGCAAAAATCAATAACCTAATCTTCAACTTCAACTTCAATCAATCAAATCAAAACAGATCCATGGAAATCACCCACAGAAACACGCAATTGATGAGAAAACATCACCGGCAAAACTGAAAGAAATTAAAAAACGCAATGCACGTAAATGAAAAAAGATGAAAGAGTGAAAACTTATTGGTATAAGCTGTAGAGAAGAAGCGTAGTAGGGGAGAAAGTTGTGACGGCGGCGATGGCTTTAGGGTTTCTGAAAAAGAGAGAGAAGAGATGACGAGTGAATGGGAAAGAAAGAGAAGAGAGAGAGAGAGAGAGAGAGAGAGAGTATGGGATTGGAAGTTATTTCAATTGTACATGTGGCAAGTTGTGAGTAGTGGTAATTTGTTATTTACGGAAGTATCCTTTTGGAAGTGTAAAATATTTTTTTGAATGGGTAATTTAGTCAGATTGGACAACATTTTAGTATTGGCTTGTTAGTAGATAATATAATTATACATTTCTCTATTGTACCTTAGTTTATCTTGCATAAATACATCATGTAAGTTAGTTAGTCACTAGCTTGTATCCTATTGGACCTTAGTTTATCTTGCATAAATACCTCATGTAAGCTATTGATTAATTAATAAGAAATTACATTTATCTTAATTGCTTTCGGTTATCTATTTCTACTGCAATTTTTATTCACTTTCATGGTCTTGTATGTCATCATTAACATGGTACTAGAGCTTTTGAAGCTCTGGTAGTCATCGTTTCTCAAGGTAATTTCATCTTTGTTGATTATGTTTCTTAATCGATTCTTCTTTGCACTTATTTGTTCCTTGTTCTTGCATCAGCGATTTTTTGTTCTTTGTTCTTGCTTCTGCGAATCGATTTCGCCTTTCTTTCTTTTCTGCAATCATTCTTTTTGCACCTTTAGTTGATGACTTTCCAGAGCTTCACAGATTTCTCTATAAACTATTTTAATCCCTACTATTTACATCCGAATGAAAATAAGTCGCTTGTGCTTGTTACTCCTCTTCTTGATGACAAGAATTATCATACTTTCTCTAGGTCAATGCATATTGCATTGATTTTAAAGAACAAGGAAAAATTCATCGACGACACATTACCAAAACCACTTGTATCAGATGTTCTCTATGTGCCTTGGGTTCGTTGTAATACCATGGTGTTAGCTTGGATTCATCGATATATTTCTGAGTATATTTCCAAGTTTGTTATGTGGATTGAGAGTGTTGTTGGTGTATGGAGGAATCTACAAATCTGTTTTTCACAAGGTGACATCTTCTGCATATCTAATATTCAAGAAGATCTCTACAAATTTCGTCAAAGAAACCTCGAAGTTTCCAATTACTTCACGCAAATGAAGGTTATGTGGGATGAACTCGAGGCTTATCATCCTCTTACTGCTTGTTCATGTGCCATACCATGCTCATGCAGAGCTTTTGCTTATGTTAAGAAGTATAAAGAACAATACTATGTAATCCATTTTTTTGAAGGGTTTGAATGAGAAGTTTAGCCAATCCAAGACTCGAATTTTGATGATGAATCCACTGCCAGACATTGACAAAACATTTGCTCTTGTTATCCAACAAGAAAGAGAACTCAACAATTCTTAGTCTGTGATTTCCACAAGCACTAAGGCTGAAGACTCCACAACTTTACATTTGAATGCTTCTTTTCGAACATAAATCAGGGGACGATATTTGTGAGAGGCGGGCGTATCACGCCAGTTGTGAGAAACTTGTGGTGAACGACGATTGTGAGAAACTTGCGGTGGACGGCGATTGTGAGCGGCAATGATGAGCGATATGTTTCTAGCACGATGAAATGTTTTGAAGTAGCATTTTGAATTTTTATATACGTTTTATAAATGTTAAAACAATTTTTTTTAGATTTATTCGTTTGTCCATTTTATAATGCGTATAAATAAAAGTATAAATTATATTTTTTATTAAAATATAATTTTAAAAAAAAATATAATATATGAAAATTAATAATATGAAGTTATGTGGAAGTTAATAATAGGAAGTTATTAAATAAATTACACAATGAAATAAGAGTAAAAATGATAGAAAAATAAGCTACACCAAAACAAAATATTCTCTTTATATATTTTATAGATTCACAACTAAATTATTTTTATACTCATTATTTATGAAGGCTCCTGTGAGTTGGAATTGATTTTGGTAAAATAAACTACTTGATGATGTTAGAAAAATGTCATATGTTGGTTATTATGGAGATGTCAGACAAGATGTTCTAACTTTATTATTCAACATCTTGATCTGCTAACTGATATATGTGAATATATTTTGTTATCCTATGTGGCACGTGGGTTAAGGAATTAGTAGGATTCTCAGAAGTGCAACAAGGGTTCCTAAAGATGTGGAGACATTTTAGGAAACTTGTGATTGAAGGAATCACTTTTTGAAAGAATATTCTGCAGGATTTGTGGATGTGATTTACTGCAGATTGAAGCCCAAGTCCAGTCATATTAGGGTTTAAAATAGGATGGAATTGACCTAGTTGGAGTATCGAAAATAAGGATTGTTATTTTCGTTGTGCTAGGGTTTTAGCTATTGTGAGCCTCTCTTGTATTGCATTGAATACTTATTGAGAACTGTGTGTTTATTGAGTTGTAATTTTGTTTCTGTCACTATTGTGATATAAAGGGATTTGAGAAGGGTCTCATACCTAGGAAATGTATTAGGTAGAAGACTAAGATTGGATAGTTTAGGTAAAGTTACAAACCGTGGAGTTTGATTTTAATTATACTGCACAGTGAAGATCCTGGATTGGTATCCCCATAGTAAGTTGTTAAATCGAACTGGGTAAACATTTTTTGTGTAATCTTTATTTTCTATATTGTTACTATATTTGTTGTTCTAGCTCTTGTCCTACTAGGCAGAGATCAAGTGTTCTGACCTGTTGTTAGGACATCTTCGAGTATCTGCTATACCAGAATTTCATTTTATTATATAATTTTTTAATTTTTTGTATATATTTTCAAATATTATTTCATGCTCTATTAGAAAATAGATTAATTTTATTATTAAGTTTGAAGGAATATATATATATATATATATATATATATATATATATATATATATATATATATATATATATATATATATATATATATATATATATACTCATTATTTAACCTTTTTTTTATATGATTTTGTATTTACTTATAGTGTATTTTTGTTAGTGAAAGGATCTTTATATACAAGTATTATGTTACCGTTAAGTAAGTAATTTTCATAAGGAAATGAATAGTTGCGCTAATTCTCAGGTTAATTTAGACTTTTTTGACTAATAATATTATTAGATTTTTGAAGATTCCTACTTTTTTCTGGCAGATTTTGTAAATAATAGGTTTAGTTTGTCTTTCTTAAAATTTATTTATCATTGAGAGGGTTTTGATATAGTCTCCTCTCACTTTTGTACCAATTTCCCTTTTTTTATATATTATCTTATTAAAAATTAATAATTTTCATGGATAACTAACTTAAGCTAACTAACACACAATACAAAGTTAGTAACATACTAATACAAAGTCTAATAAAACACTCATTTAATATGAAAATACATAAAAATTATGATTAAACATAACAACAAATAACATGTTTGGATTAGTTTTTGGAAGACCCATAATCAATTCTAGAGGTGTAGAATTGATTCTGGGTGATTTTTAGATGTTTGTTTAATTAAAGTAAAAGTGTTTATACCTCTAGAAATGATTCTCCTTGAAACTAGAATCTGTAGTTTCTACCTTCAGAATTGATTCAGAGTGATTTTTACATTAAAATTTATTATTTAATTCATTTTACATAAATGTATCCAAATATATATCAATTATGCTAACCTCAACTTTGTTAAAATCAATTCTACCATATTCATTTCATTTCTACTATAATCAATTATGTTCACGGTCAATCCAAACACATGTATCTAATTAATTTCAATCCTAGTACTCGGAGTTTTGTCCTTGTAGTGCAAAATCAATCCAGTTTCAAAGGGTTTTGTTAAAACATATGCAAGTTGGTTCTCTAGAATAAAATGACATATTTTACATATTATTAACGATTTGTTGAAGCTTTTAACTTCTGAAACAAAATCATGTAGTTTTAATATGATTTTTAATACACTTGCTAAATCAAATTTATACATTCCGCCTTGATGTAAAGTCATGTCAGCTTAACTTAACGATTTTTTTTCAAAATTTAAAGGAAATGATCGAAGCAGTTAGCATAAGTGTTTTTCAGAGACTAAAGTGTAATGTTTTTTAAGTTAACGGACTGAAAGAAAACATTAAATTAAATTATCGGACTTGGTGACTGATTATATCATAAATGAAGTGCATAATCAACAACAATTCCTTATGGTATATATATATATATATATATATATATATATATATATATATATATATATATATATATATATATATATATATATATATATATATGTGTGTGTGTGTGTGTGTGTGTGTGTGTGTGTGTGTTTTTAATTCAAATAGTCTCTAATTAAATTTGATATTTTTTACCGAAACTATTGAGTTATATACTATGATTTTTGTCCGAAACTTGTATTTCGAAAATTTTCATAGAATCTAATTTTCCGATTATTTTTTGCATGGACTTCCATCGTAACCTTCACTCGTAAATTATATAAATGATATGTGAAGTTTCATATTATTTCTAACAGTCCCTGATTTAATTTGATTTTTGATCAAAACTAGTATAAACTAGTGTATAATATATTATGATTTTTTGACCGAAACTTGCATTTCGAAATGTTTCATAGAATCTAGTTTTCAGATAATTTTTTTTTACATGGACTTCCATCATAATCTTCCCTCTTAACATATATAAATGATTAGAAAAGTATCGTATCATTACAAATAGTCCCCAATTAAATTTGATTTTTTTGACCGAAACTAGTGTATAATATACTATGATTTTTGATCGAAACTTGCATTTCGAAAAGTTTCATAGAATCTAATTTTCCGATGATTTTTTGCATGGACTTTCATCATTACCATCCCACGTAAAATATATAAATGATGTGTGAAGTTTCGTATCATTTCGTATAGTACCCGATTTAAATTGATTTTTCACCGAAACTAGTATAAACTAGTGTAAAATATATTATGAATTTTTTACCGAAACTTAGATTTCGAAAAGTTTCATAGAATCTAGTTTTCAGATGAACTTTTTGCATTGACTTCCATCATAACCTTCCCTCTTAACATATATAAATGAGCTGCAAAGTATCATATCATTTCAAATAGTCCCCAATTAAATTTTATTTTTTGACTGAAACTAGTGTATAATATACTATGATTTTTTACCAAAACTTGCATTTCGAAAAGTTTCATAGAATCTAATTTTCCGATGATTTTTTGCATGGACTTCCAACATAATCTTCCCTCGTAAAATATATAAATGATATTCAAAGTTTCATATCATTTCGAACAGTTCCCGATTTAATTTAATTTTTGACCGAAACTGGTATAAACTAATGTAAATATATTATGATTTTTTGACCAAAACTTGCATTTCGAAAAGTTTCATAGAATCTAGTTTTCAGATGATTTTTTTTGCATGAACTTCCATCATAACCTTCCCTCTTAACATATATAAATGATTTGAAAAGTAGCGTATCATTTCAAATAGTCCCCCAATTAAATTTGATTTTTTTACCGTAAAAAGTGTATAATATACTAGGATTTTTGACGGAAACTTGCATTTCGAAAAGTTTCATAGAATCTAATTTTCCGATTATTTTTTGCATGGATTTCCATAATAACCTTCCCTTGTAAAATATATAAATGATATGCAAAATTTCATATCATTTCTAACAGTCCCCGATTTAATATAATTTTTGACCGGAAATGGTATTAACTAATGTATAATATATTATGATTTTTTGACTGAAACTTACATTTTGAAAAATTTCATAGAATCTAGTTTTCAGATAATTTTTTTTTGCATGGACTTCCATCATAACCTTCCCTCTTAACATATATAAATGATTTGAAAAGTATCGTATCATTTCAAATAGTCCCCCAATTAAATTTGATTTTTTTTACCGTAAAAAGTGTATAATATACTAGGATTTTTGACCGAAACTTGCATTTCTAAAAGTATCATAGAATCTAATTTTTCGATGATTTTTTGCATGAACTTCCATCATAACCTTCCCTTGTAAAATATATAAATGATATGAAAAGTTTCATATCATTTCTAACAGTCCCCGATTTAATTTAATTTTTGACCTAAAATGGTATTAACTAATGTATAATATATTATGATTTTTTGACCGAAACTTGCATTTCGAAAAGTTTCATAGAATCTAGTTTTTAGATGATTTTTTTTGCATGGACTTCCATCATAATCTTCCCTCTTAACATATATAAATGATTTGAAAAGTATCGTATCATTTCAAATAGTCCCTCAATTAAATTTGATTTTTTTTACCGTGAAAAGTGTATAATATACTATGATTTTTGACCGAAACTTGCATTTTGAAAAGTTTCATAGAATCTAATTTTCTGATGATTTTTTGCAAAGACTTCCATCATAACCTTCCATTGTAAAATATATAAATGATATGCAAAGTTTCATATCATTTCTAACATTCCCCGATTTAATTTAATTTTTGACCGAAACTGGTATTAACTAATGTATAATATATTATGATTTTTTGACCGAAACTTGCATTTTGAAAATTTTCATAGAATCTAGTTTTCACATGATTTTTTTGTATGGACTTCCATCATAACCTTCCCTATTAACATATATAAATGATCTGAAAAGTATCATATCATTTCAAATAGTCCCCAATTAAATTTAATTTTTTTTACTGTAACTAGTGTATAATATACTATGATTTTTGACCGAAAGTTGCATTTCGAAAAGTTTCATAGAATCTAATTTTCCGATGGTTTTTTGCATGGACTTCCATCGTAACTATCCCTCGTAAAATATATAAATGATATGCGAATTTCGTATAATTTATGACAGTCCCCGATTTAATTTGATTATTGACCGAAACTAGAATAAACTAATGTAAAATTATTATGATTTTTTTACCCAAACTTGCATTTCGAAAAGTTTCATAGAATCCAGTTTTTAGATGATTTTTTTTGCATGGACTTCCATCATAACCTTCCCTCTTAATATATATAAATGATCTGAAAAGTCTCGTATCATTTCAAATAGTCCCCAATTAAATTTGATATTTATGACCAAAACTATTGAATAATAATATACTATGATTTTTGACCGAAACTTCCATTTCGAAAATTTTCATAGAATCTAATTTTCCGATGATTTTTTTGCACGGACTTCTATCGTAACCCTCACTCGTAAAATACATAAATGATATGTTAAGTTTCGTATCATTTCTAACAGTCCCCGATTTAATTTGATTTTTGATAGAAACTAGTATAAACTAGTGTATAATATATTATGATTTTTTGACCGAAACTTGCATTTCAAAATGCTTCATAGAATCTAGTTTGCAGATAATTTTTTTTGCATGGACTTCCATCATAACCTTCTCTCTTAACATATATAATTGATTTGAAAAGTATCGTATCATTTCAAATAGTCCCCCAATTAAATTTGATTTTTTTTACCGTAAAAAGTATATAATATACTAGGATTTTTGACCGAAACTTGCATTTCTAAAAGTATAATAGAATCTAATTTTTCGATGATTTTTTGTATGAACTTCCATCATAACCTTCCCTTGTAAAATATATAAATGATATGAAAAGTTTCATATCATTTCTAACAGTCCCCGATTTAATTTAATTTTTGACCTAAAATGGTATTAACTAATGTATAATATATTATGATTTTTTGACCGAAACTTGCATTTCGAAAAGTTTCATAGAATCTAGTATTCAGATGATTTTTTTTTGCATGGACTTCCATCATAATCTTCCGTCTTAACATATATAAATGATTTGAAAAGTATCGTATCATTTCAAATAGTCCCTCAATTAAATTTGATTTTTTTTACCGTGAAAAGGGTTTAATATATAACTTGTTATAATATTTGACGGTTATGATTTAGTGATAGTATAAAACTTCTTTACACAATCAGTGCATATCAATTAAATCATATTATTAAATGGTAATATTAAATATATTTAAATAGTGATTATTCATTTTGATTTGATGAACAATTAATCATTTTAAATTATAATTTTATAACAATAAATGATAATATTAAATATATTTTATCTTCTATATATAACAATTTTCCTTCTTAATTTCTTGTAAAAGTTTCCTCAAAATATTAACTATTCATCTAATAATTCAATGCATTCATATTTTCTTCATTGATTTAGAAAAAAACTATTAAAGTTAAAATTGTACTAAAAACAAATCAATACTATATATAAATATTTTTTTTATTTGTATACAATTTTAATAAATAATGATTAAAAATTTAAGTGGTAAAGACAATAGAGATTTTCTAGTATAAATAAGAGTAATCGTTGGTTCCATTCTCATTCATTCTCTTCCACTCTTACAAACTTTACAATGTCGAAATCATTGACATTATCGATTCTCATATTGTGCATCACTCTTGTTGCAACTCAGTCCCGCATTACACCAAACAGTGTGGAAACAATACATAACACTTGCATAGAGACTCCATATTCCAAAGAGTGTGAAAAATATCTAACCGAAGATCCAAAAGGTGTCACCGCAGATGTGCCTGGTTTAGCATTGATAATGGCTAATGTGATAAAAGACAAAGCGAATATTGTCGTAAACGGAATCAATCAGTTGATCGGGAGTAGTTCTCCCGATCAAAAGGTAGCACTTGAGTCATGTGCGGAAAGATATAATAAAGTAATCTCAAGCTATGTTCCAGAAATAACGGAAGGTTTGCAAACGAAAAACTATAAGGTGGCTCAGGATAGTTCAGGGGATGCTTCACGTTCGGTTGCTGATTGTTTGAATGCATTCGAAGGACAATCACAACTGACGGATGACCATGCTGTTCTGCAGAATGCATGCACTATAACACAGTTTATTAGTAGACAGTTGCTTTTAGGTTCAGGGGGTTCATAATCAAAATGTTTCAATATGTAATCGTTTATTAATAAATTAAAGTTATATCTTATACTCTATTTTATCAAATGAATAAATATAATGTTTTTTTTAATTAATTTTTTTTGGTTAAATAGTCTTATGATCTGAATTCATTTTTAAAAGATGAATAAATTGAATGTTCAATTTGAACTAATATCTGCGAGTTTCCACTTGAAATTGCTCTGAATTTGACCGGGAGTCTGGGTTATGAAAATACTGTACCCATCGAGAACTTGTCCGTTTATTTTACTATATACATTATTATTAGTTTTTCAACTCATTTGAGACGGATTTTAATTTTAATTTTTCAACTTCGTTTGTGTTTAGGGCCGAAAACATGATTCTTTGAAGATTCAAAATTTTCAACTTTGGTTAAATATATGTTTATTCTAAAAACTTGTTATTATAAAAAAATCTTGTTTTTTTGAATCAACAGAATTAATATTAATTCAATAAATAAAATTTGAGTTTTTATAAAAAAAAACATTTAATGTTGACTGTTTTGCATAAATAATAATTTAATTAACATCCCAACTTCAATCATATTTTAAATACATTATATGACATTGATTTCAAAAACACATTAACAAAAATAATAATTGTTAATAATCTCTCTTGAACACATATATATGACATAGATTTCAATAGCATGGTATATATAAACAAATCAATTTTGTACATGAAGATAATTGATGAAGCATGTTCCCTGTTAAAAAATGGAAAAGTATTACATCATAGACAGTAAAGTATCCCGAGTTCAAATAGAAACTGATTCCTATTAATTTAATTTTTAATTGAAGAATTAATATTTATTTTTATAGTTTATAGATTTTATATGTAGAATTAGGATTTGATAGAATTAGATTATTTATATTTTTAAATTAAGATTTTATTTTATTTTAGGTTAGATATGCTATTACTACAGCTAATTGGATTTTGGAATAGAATTAAATATATTATAATTTGAAATAGTTTTGAAATTAGAATTGAAAATACTTTGTAAAAACAATTTAAGATTTTAAATATTTTTTAGAATTAAGATTTATTAGGTAATATTAAATTATTAAATTATGTTTGTTTTGGTTTAGGAAGGAAAAAGTAATAAAGAAAAATCAATTATTTTGAAAATTATGATATCCCATTTATTTATTTTTTTGATTGCATTTTTCTTTTATATTCTTCCTTTTTTATTAATATTTTCTAGTATCTTTTACCATTATTACTATTTCCAAAATAATTATATTTTATCATTACTACTGATATATTATTATAAACTGAAATTATTAGTTAAAATATATGTATTAATGTGTTTTATTATTAATATTAAGAAGAGATAATAAACCTTCATAACTTAATACACTGTCATTTAGAATCCAATAAAAATAAACTATACGGTTTATCAATTTTATTAAAAAAGAGACCAAAATCACAATATCTTTATTATAGTTATTATATTAATTATAATTATTATAAAAAATCAAATATAAGTGATATTATTATTATTATTATTATTAATAGACTGGAATTCAAATATTGCAAGAAAAACAAAACTCGGTTACTGAATACCTTAATTTCTATTGAAATTCAAATTTCAAATTTTTAATGCAATTATACGATTTCTACATCAAGAAAACACAATTTCTTCTTATCTCAAATCAATCTCCAATCAAACTCATTTAAAACATTTCTTAAACTAAAGATAGAATAAATACATAAAGGTAAATTCTTTAAAAATAATAACGTTCTCCTGCTAAATTGATTTATTTTATTTTTAATACTTGAATAAAAAAGAAAACGTTATTTCGTATATAAAAATAACATTGTTTATAAAAATAAAATATATTATAATTGTGTTTGAAAAAGTTGAGAATTACATTAAGTGAAAATGAAAATGATTGTCACACAACATTGACTATCAAACTCATGTGACTCCTTAAAAAAAGAGATTTTTATTTTAATTTCTCAAAATTAAAAACAAAAAAGACTAAAAAAAACAACCATAATTTGTATTTGGAGAAATAACAGAAATAAACAAACACACAACTATCATCAAAACCAAATTTCATAAGATATGTCAGAGCTACATATTGAGCTATTACAAGCAACAATCCAAAATCAAAATACACTAAAACCAGAATTGGAGAATAGCTATATCTATTCACTAATTCCCATCAAACTCAAACTACCAAAGCTCCTAGCCAAAATTATTTAGTTTGAACAACCTCCTGATAAGAAAAACAAAATACACCATCCCAAATTTTTAACTTTCAGAATCTGCGGAAATGCAATAACAATCCTGTCCAACAATTATTGACCCAACACCAATACTATATTCTATTCGATTGACCAACAAATCCGCAACCCTTCAATAGAAGATGTAAATGGAATTATAACAGTCCACTAATATGCGCCGCAAATGCACACTTATCTGGATTAATAGCCCACAAATACCACAAAATTCCATCTGCAATAGCCCTTATACAGCAGCATCCCAGAATACACAAACATCGCCAGAGCCACAACAATTTGTAGTAAAAATACCACTCACAACAACACAAACCACTTCCCTCACGGTAATCCTGTTTAATTGATGCAAATGGCTACATGACATATTATTAACCAATACAAATAACAACAAATTATTGAAAAATATTCAATAAGCTCTAAGAAGTTATCAAAGGAAAAGTTCTGAAAAAAACACATAAATAAAAACAATATCATCATATTCATATATAAGTAGATGAGTTCTCATTGAACCAACAGATCCCACAATAGTAATAGATTTATTTTCTACCAAATTTTAATTAATATTTAAACTGAATTTACTATATCATCATTATTAAAATAAATCAATCACAATATGAGACACAATAAATTGTTTTTGTGAGTATTATAAATATTTCTCAAATCAAAATTAATAGTACCAAAAATATGTTCTTGAAACAAAATATTAAAACCATATTATTATTTTTTGTTAACACTTGCTATTACAATTAAAATAGTTCAAAAATAACTCTTAAAAGTTAGAAATTACAACGAAAATAATAATATCATTGTTCTTGAAACTAAGAGATGACAAACAAAAGTGTGTTAACTACAATTTGATATTGTAATTCAAGAAGTGGGTGAAGAGGGATTTTGATCTGAACGTGACGGTTGATGACCCGCAGAAAAACTTTCTATAAATCAGAATAATTGCTCCCTAAGCAAACGTGAGTCTTCTTACGAAGCACAAATCAAATCTTCGCGAGTCTTAAGTTTCTCTTTAAGGGTGTTGTTTTCAACAGACAAATCAGAAATAACTGTCTTTATTTGTTCATATTCAGATGGTGAGATTATGTCAAATGTGGAAGATCTAGACGACTTGTACTTTGCTGCTTCTGGTCCCAAATCATATATATGACCCTTCTTGTCCACTCCTCCAACAACATCTAAGAAGATGATGTTGTCAGATTGATGACTAGAAACATCATCTCCAGGTGCCTCTTGTGTGTCTCTCTCAATAATCATTTTTTCATACTCATTCTGTAAATAACAATTAAGTAGAGAGGAAGAATATAATCAATCAAAATACAAAATAACATAATATTGATGGTAATCAATAACTCACATAATCCTAAATTTTCACTAGTATAATCAACAAAAGTAACATATATTAAAACATGGCAACCTCCCCACTGACGACAAGTCACTCACTCAAACTGTAACAAACCTAACACAAAATACAAACAACATTTGTCTCAACCCTCACTTCACTATTCCAATTGAATAATACAAATAACAACTAGCAACCAATCTACACTAAAAAGACTTATGTAATTTCTTGCTCTTATTATCTTGTGGGCCCTCTCATTGGCATCTCTACTGCATTGTTTCTTCCATTCAATAATTATTACTTTTTGTTCCTAAATCTTAACTTAGACAACTTGACCATCCCAATTAAATACAAACTATGGAACTAACTCTAAGTTTAATTTTGTAGAACTCAAAATATGTTTGAAAACTATTCAACAAAATGCTTTAAAATCTGTAAGAAAATGACTCAACAATGTTCAAAAAATTTATAAAATTGTAACTTACAGTACATGGGAATGGCTTGCGCGACAACTTAGATCAACACTTCTTTCCCTGCCTTCGACAGAACATTTTCCTTCCACCTTTTCACTTTCTTCCATACCCTATCCACAACCAGTTTAAGAACCTCTTTTTATGACCTTCCAAACACTACTGGCATCCCTAAGTACCGAGAATGATTTTGCACGCCACGATAGCCTAACTTTTCCTTGATGCTTTCTTTTACGTTCTCTATAACATTATTGCTAAAGGACACTTCTGATTTTTCCACGTTCACAACCTGACCAGACGAAGTTTGATAGGTATTTAAGATGTGTTGGATACAACCGGCTTCCTCATCGCAAGCTCTAGCAAAAAGAAGGCAATCATCCGTAAAGAAAAGGTGAGAGAAATAGGAGACTTGCGTTCCATTTTGACGCCATGGAGCTTTTTATCTGCCACATCCCTACTCAGCATCCCCGAAAGAACATTTGCACAAATAACAAACAAATAGGGTGAAAGATGATCTCCTTGATAAAGACCCCGTTTCGGAACAAACTGTTTGCTAGGTTGGCCATTGATGAGTAATTGATAGGAAACCGTGGAGATACAATTGATAACCAAAAAGATCATTTGAGCAGGAAACTCCATCCTCTGCAATGTTTCACTCATGAATCTCCACTCCAGTCTATCATATGCCTTAGACATATCTAACTTCAAATCCATAGTACCCTTCCTCCCTTTCTTCTTATGCTTCATCCAATGAAAGAATTCCATAACAATAAGAGCATTGTCGTTATAAGTCTCCCCCGGATAAATGAACTTTGTTCCTCACTGATGATCTCTGGTAGAAAACTTGTAAGTCTATTAGATATTACTTTTATAAGAGCCTTTATAATCACATTACACAAACTGATCGGGCGGAAATCATAAGGATTGGAAGGATTCTTTTTCTTGGGAATAAGAGTAATGAAGGTATTGTTGATAGAAGTAGGATCTTTGTGGCTGTTCAGAATATCCAAAGAAAAAGAAACCACATCACCATCTACAGTAGGCCAATATTTATGGAAGAAAAAAGCTGGCAGACCAGCATGTCCTGGTGACTTATTCGGGTGCATTTGGAAGACAACCTCACGAACCTCATCAGCAGAAAAAGGCCTGACACAGAACAATTTTTGACTATCCGACAATCTCCCCTGGACAAAGTTACACACCTCTGTATGATTTGAAGGGTTAGAGGAAGTGAAAATATCCTTGAAATAATTAACAAGGATATGTTCACAGTGAAAACGACCCCTTCTCCAAGTTCCATGCTAATCCTTTAGTCTCTTAATCAAATTGTTGCGTCTTTTTTGCTCCGTTTTATAGTGAAAGAACTTTGTATTCATATCATTATCATTAAGCCAAACTGTTCGACTCCTCTGTTTCAACATTGTTTCTTCTGTATTTAGCAAACAATCCCTTTGACATTCAATAACTTTATACTGCTGGATCTCACTCAAATCGCTAGACCTTCTCCTATATTCTTTAATCAACTCCTCCAGTATGCAAATCTACTTGAGAATACTATTGTTTCGGAGATCCCTAAAAGCATGTTGGAGATCTTGCATAGCCTTGAACCTGAGGTGGATAGAACCTGAGTTTCTTCACCAAAGTTGCTTTATCAACTCACCACAGTTCTCCTGTTTTGACCAAGCTTCTTCAAAACGAAACAAAAATTGGTGTTTGTCTGTAGGACTTTCCTTCGAAATAACAATTTGTAAATCTACGTGATCTGAACCAAATCTTTCCAGGTGAAACAATTTTGTAAGTGGGAATCAATGCAAGAAATCATAAGTACATAAGCTATTTTCCACTTTACATTGAATATTATCATCTACTTGTCTGCCATTGGTCCAAGTGAAAGGATAACCTTAAAAACTAACTTCTATAAGCACACTGAATTCCATAGCCTCTCTGCACCACTGAACTTGGGACCCTTCCTTTGACACTCCTCCATATTTATCAAATTCATGGAGAGTATCATTAAAATCTTCAAACATAATCATTTGTTGTCCTACATCATTCTTCAACTTCTTAACCAGCTCCTAAGTCTCCCTTTTGTTTTCCTCATCCGGATATTCGTAAACTCCCGCAAAGAACCACACATCATCATCATCATCATCATCCTGTTAACAACTGCCAGCAATATGGTTCTGAGAATAAGATAGGATTTGATCATCAATATTGTCATTCCCCCAAAGGCATAAACTGCCTGCTCTAGATCTCCCTTCACCCCTACACTCCATAGTTAAATCGTAACTGAATCTGAATTTGTTTTTTTTTTGAGACACTGTATCATCTTTCTTGAGTTTAGTTTCCATCAAAAAGACCGGCTAAGGATTTTCAGATCGAATGAGCCTTGCAAGGGCTTGAACTGCACGGGGGCTCTCCAGACCCTTGTAGTTCCAGCATGTGGTTTTCATTGTGGAAGGCGGTGTCGGTTGACCAACACCACCTTTGGTATTTTGTGACAATCATTACCCTCTGCTCCTTGCTTCCTCTTCTTCTCTCAAAGAATATTATTGTCTAGAGGCCCCTCTGTAATCATAACGTCAACCTATTGCATCTTCAAAGTTAACTTAGATTTAGCATTTCCCCAATTCATCTTTCCTAGCCTTGGTACTCTTCCTTCTTGTCCACTTACACTTTTGCACACTAACCTAGATTGAAGGTGCCATTTGAGGGGGTTTTTCTCTGATGGAACCACTTCTCCAAGAGACTCTGCCACAGTTTCCACATCCACGTTGTTGATATTAATTCCTCCACCTTGCCTACCACCACTTCCCATATGATTTGCAGCAGTCTTGGTTTGTTGAACCTCTGGATCTTCACCTTTTCCTTTCCCTTTCGTGTCACACTGGCTCGGACTAGAGGATACATTGAATAGTTCTCTGCTGCATAGACTTGAGCTTGAATCCTTCCTCATAACATCGTCTGTGACCTTTGGGAGTGGAGATGCACGCAACCATTGCCCAAAAGATAAATCTTGCTCTTTTAACTCCTCAAATCCTTCTTCATTCAAACCTTCCACCACCTCACAATCCTTGATTTGATGACCTATTCTCCCACGCACAAAACAAAAAGTAGGTAATATTTCATATTTGAAGTGAACCCGTAGATTTTTGTCTTTGAACTTTACCATCATACCACGCTTGAGAGACTCCTTTAAATCAATATTGACTTTAATCCGCAAGAACCTACCATTGTGGTGAGCTTCCTTAATGTCTATATCTTCAAAAGCTCCTATAATATTCCCCAGTTTTTTTGCCTTTGTTTCAGATCTTAGAATAATAGGTAAATCGTAGACTTTCACCCAAAAAAAACTGTAGTGCAAGTTCATATCAGAAGGTTGTTCTTCACCGAAAATCCTGCTCAAGACTAGCAAAGCTCTATCAAAACTCCAGGGACCAGTCTTAAGAACATGCTCCTATTCGCGCCTTGTGCTGAACTTGATTAGAAACAAATTCTCGCTCAGATATTGAACTTCAACCGCTTTTTTAAGCTTCCACACATTTAGCATTGTCGTCTTGAATGCTCTTGTATTGAACTGCTTTCGGTCCATAATTTACCAACAAGAGTTCTTTGAAAAGACTCGTCTTCAAATATTTCTTCCTTATCAGCTACAACTCCTTCTTCCTCCTCATTAGAGAGAGTGAGTGCTTTCCATTTCTCCATACCTCCACACTGATAGAAACCAAAAAAGTAAAAACAGAAAACCAAGAATTAATGGGAAATTAAAAACCAGACGGAAAACCTCTATGCTACATAGTTTTCATAGAAATTTGAAAGAAAAAAAAACTTCTTACTATGCTACATAAAAAATAATTAATTCAAATAGATATTATATTATCACTATCAGTTAATCATAGAGGTTGTATGCGGGAAGAAATTTTATTTTTATTTTAATCATCTATAAAAAATAATGATAAATTGACGGTTTAAAATTTTAATAGTTAAGTTTTATTTATTAAAAAAAAGACATTAATATTTTACATTTAAAATATAAAAAATGTAAAATAAATTTGTTAGTATAAACTGAGATGTATAGAAAAGAAATGAGTATAAGATATAATAATAATAATTTTATTTTGATTAAGTAAATTAGAACAATAACCTACAAATAGCCGAAGTTATGGCCGATACATCACGCATTACATTGTTTTCAGCTGTAAGTGGTGATTTTCCAGAAAACCCATTTTCACAGCCATTGGCTTCAGAAGCAACACTATTTGCATTATATACTGCAAATTTTGGGTTTCCTTCTTGCAAAGCTTGAGTTAGTTGAAAAACATCAACCAAAATTGAAGTGTAATTAATACTACAAAATACAAGTGCCTCCTTTTGTTTTGTAGGAATACTTCTACTAAGTTGATTGATTTTGTTTATGACAATGTTTGCTTTTTTCTTTATTACATTGATCATGATTAGTGCTAAACCATTAACATCTGAGGTGGAGCTTTTTGGATCAGCATTTAGGTATTGAATGCATAGTGTAGGATATGGGGTCTTATTGCAAGTTTGTTGTACAATATTGGCACTGTTTGGTTGAATAATTTGAGAGTGAGTTACAACAAAAGTGATGCACAAGATGAGAAAGAATAATACCAATGACTTTAACATTGTGAAGTTTTTCAGAATGAAAATAAGAACTAGATACAAGAGAATAATTGAATATGGAACAATAACTATACCTTATTTATAATATGAGT
This sequence comes from Lathyrus aphaca, assembly GCA_963966055.1. Classification (NCBI taxonomy): domain Eukaryota; kingdom Viridiplantae; phylum Streptophyta; class Magnoliopsida; order Fabales; family Fabaceae; genus Lathyrus; species Lathyrus aphaca. The sequence continues at coordinate 543,990,273 of OZ014522.1, forward strand.
ATTTTTATTGCTTTGTTAAATGGGCCTTAAATTAGACAATATTTATGACTTAATTTTCTAAAGCAGTATTTATTAATATAGTATTCAATTAAAAGAAAGTAAGGTATATAAGTCATTTTTTAAACTAAAATTATCATTTAAAATAATATGATTCGTTCTCAGTCAAATTTTTATTTAATTTTTTTTATTTAATTTATTTAAAATAATATGAATGCATTGAATTGTGATGAGAGAATGATATGAAATACGAAAGTAATAGGTTTTTATTTTGGTAAATTCTTAGGTACTCACGATAAGTAATTAGATACCAGTACCTTTAGTATAAATTGTGAGAATATTTTAATTTATTTTAAAATAAAATAATATAATAAAATGATATGACATTGAATCATAGTTTTTGATTTGTTAAAGATACAAATATCCAACTAAATTCAAGGGTACCGAAATCTTCACCTTAATTTTAAACTTTATATTCATATACAGTAACTTTTTATCCAAAGGAAAAAACTGCAAATACATTGAATTTGTTCAACCATTAATGTTAGAGTAAAAATTGTCTCCAAAAGATAGAGTGAAAATTGTCTCTAAAAAAACTCTAAATTAATCCACGAAAAAAAAAGCATATTTAATGCATTACAAAATTTAATTAGGTTATGTTAGTCGCTCTGATAATTTTTTTATCAAACTATATTATTTATGTCATATATATTATTTAAAAATATAAGGGATATTTAGGTCTTTGCATTAATTTATTTAGGAAAATTTGGTTCCTTAATTTGTTTTTTAAATAAAATTGAAATTTATTCAATATTCATGAAAAAATGTCAAAAATTAAGTTTTTGAATTTTAAGGATCAAATACGTGCCTATTTTGATATTTCACAAAAATTGAAAAACTCAAATTAATCCATGAGAAAAAAATTGTATTTAATCTTTTACAAAATTTAGTTGAGTTATGTTGGTCCTCTTATTATAAATATATTATAGTACCACTGTTTTCTCTGGAACCTTATCGTGTTTTCCCAATCGTTTTCTCTCCTTCTAGGATTGAGCGGCGTGGTTTCTCCCCCAGCTCAAGCTGGTTTGTTTCAAATATTCTTATTTTAGTCTATTCTTTAGTCGAAGTTCATGCTTACCTCTTCTTGGAGGTTTTCCGTCTGATTTTTAATTTTCCATTAATTCTTGGTTTTTGTTCTGGCTCTTTTGGTTTCTATCAGTGTGGAGGTATGGAGAAATGGAAAGCATTCACTCTCTCTAAGGAGGAGGAAGAAGGAGTTGTAGCTGATGAGGAAAAAATCTTTGAAGACGAGTCTTTTCAAAGAACTCTTGTTGGTAAATTGTGGATGGAAAGTAGTTCAAGAGCATTCAAGACGACAATGCTAAATGTGTGGAAGCTTAAAAAAGCGGTTGAAGTTCAAGATCTGAGCAAGAATCTGTTTCTATTCAAGTTCAGCACAAGGCGCAAATTGGAGCATGTTCTTAGGACCGATCCCTGGAGTTTTGATAGAGCTTTGCTAGTCTTGAGCAGGATTTCTGGTGAAGAACAATCTTCTGATATGAACTTGCACTACAGTTCTTTTTGGGTGAAAGTCTACGATTTACCTCTTATTCTAAGATCTGAAACAATGGCAAAAAAAACGGGGGAATATTATAGGAGCTTTTGAAGAGATGGACATTAAGGAAGCTCACACAATGCTAGGTTCTTGCGGATTAAAGTCAATATTGATTTGATGGAGTCTCTCAAGCGTGGTACAATGGTAAAGTTCAAAGAAAAAAATATACGGGTTCACTTCAAATATGAAAGATTACCTACTTTCTGTTATGTGCGTGGGAGAATGGGTCATCAAATCAAGGATTGTGAGGCGGTGGAAGGTTTGAATGAAGAAGGCTTTAAGGAGTTAGAAGAGAAAGATTTATCTTTTGGGCAATGGTTGTGTGCATCTACACTCCCAAAAGTCACATATGATGTTATAAGGAAGGATTCGAGCTCAAGTCTCTGTAGTAGAGAACTATTCAATGTCTCCTCTAGTCAGAGCCGGTGCGACACGAAAGGTAAAGGAAAAGGTGAAGATCCAGAGGTTCAACAAACCAAGACTGCTGCTGCAAATGAATTGGGAAGTGGTGGTAGGTAAGGTGGTGGAATTAATATCAACAACATGGATGTGGAAACTATGGCAAAGTCTCTTGGAGAAGTGGTTCTGTCAGCGAACCCCCCCTTAAATGGCACCTTCAATCTAGGTTGGTGTGTAGAAGCGTAAGTAGACAAGAAGGAAGAGTACCAAGGCTAGGAAAGGTGAATTGGGGAAAATGCTAAATCTAAGTTAACTAAGATGCAGTTGGTTGACGTTATGATTACGGAGGGGCCTCTAGGCGATAATATTCTTGGAGAGAAGAAGAGGAAGTAAGGAGCAGAGGGTAGTAATTGTCACAAAATATCAGAGGTGGTATTTGTCGACCAACACCGCCTTCCACAATGAAAACCATATGCTAGAACTACAAGGGTTTGGGGAGCCCCCATGCAGTTCGAGCCCTTGCAAGGCTCCTTCGATTGAAAATCCCCAGCTAGTCTTTTTGTTGGAGACTAAACTCTAGAAAGATGATACGGTGTCTCTAAAAAACAAATTCAGATTCTGTTACGATTTAACTATGGAGTGTAGGGGTGAAGGGATATCTAGAGCAGACGGTTTATGCCTTTGGTAAAATGACAATATTGATGTGCAAATACTATCTTATTCTCAGAACCATATTGTTGGCAGTTGTCAACAGGATGATGATGATGATGATGATGCATGGTTCTTTACGATGGTGTACGGATATCCGGATGAAGAAAACAAAAGGGAGAATTAGGAGTTGGTTAATAAGTTGAAGGATGATGTAAGACAACAAATGATTATGTTTGGAGAATTTAATGATACTCTCCATGGATCTGATAAATATGGAGGAGTGTCAAGGGCAAGGTACCAAGCTCAGTGGTGCAGAGAGGCTATGGAATTCAATGGGCTTTTAGAAGTTAGTTTTGAAGGTTATCCTTTTGAACCATGAATTCAGTGAATCTAAGAAGATGAAGGATCTAAGCTATGAATTAGCTCAACAGAACTTCTATGATCAGCTGAAAATATTCAAAGAAAAATTCCCAAAGTACTGGGAAAAGAAACCTATTCATCTTCTAGATGTAACCCAATGGATAGATCAAGAGGACTCAGAACTTAAGGATTTACCTTCTGAACATCAGGCCTTGATCATCACTGAAGACAAAGGGAAATCCGTTGTAACGTTTTTAAAGGAAATCCCTGCAACAAGCTCTGAGAATATGGTACCTTCTACTGAAGATTTAACTTCATCCTCTCTTATTCTGAAAAACTCTGGAAGAGTTGAAGAAAGAGAATGAAGCTATTAATAAAAGCATGGACAAATAAGATGAAACAAATGCAGAAATCGAAGGAGTGATAGGACAGCAAGTGGAATCCAACACTCAGATCAAGAATCTTCTGGAGGCATTGTTCACAAGACTTCCTCCTCCCCACAAACTTAGTTTCTGTTTATCATGGAAGGAGGGAAGCAAGTACCCCTACCATCTCTTGTCAGCGTCACTGATATCAGTCGAGTTACTAGAAGTGGACGAATATTCAACCGAAGAGTTGAAGAAACTGCAAGGGGAAAGGAACCTCAAGCTGAAGTCATCAACCCACTAGTGGGCCAGACAAGTAATCCAGAGCCTGCAACAAAGGATAAGGATGAAATCCTTAGGCTCATCTAGAGAATCGAGTATAACATTGTGGATCAATTACTACAAACTCCTTCGAGAGTTTCAGTCTTATCTCTTCTGCTCAGCTCAAAAGCTCACCGAGAAGCATTACAAAAGGTTCTGAAGCAAGTCTTCGTAGAACCAGATGTGACCATGAACCATTTCGACAATATCGTCTCCAACATCACTAATTTTAACAAGTTTGGATTTAATAACGATGGTCTTCCTAAAGAAGGCAGGAATCATTATATGGCATTAAACATTACTATCAACTGCACTAACAATGCTCTAACTAGCGTACTCGTAGACACATGTTCATCTTTGAACGTAATGCCAAGGTCCACTCTCACAAGATTGACTATTCAAGGTCCTCCTATTAAAAAAATGTGAGGTCGTAGTCAAAGCATTTGACGGATCTCGAAAAGCAGTTATCCGCGAAGTAGATCTTGTAACACCCATTCTACCCAACACAATTAAGTAATTTAAATCATATATCATAGTACAACTCATTAAAAAGGGCATCACATTACTTCTTAAATCACAAATCATAAACATCACTTAGAGTCCTGTCCCGCAATACGGGTTCCTCAAAACATCAAAATTCATTTGTATTTCTTTTGAAACACTACGCAACGGAAAACAATAAGTCTTAAATTCCTCTTTTATAAAACCAAAACTCACATATCATATCAAAATTCATCTTAACAAAATACTTAAACAAAACATAGCCTCTTAATCCAATTAAACATAAACATTCAAGCGAAACTCATCCCGATGTTACTGGACACAGAGCAGACTCCACTTCTAACTAAATCGACAACTCACTATCTATGAGTTAAGCACGCACCAAGATAACCATGATTATCTACATGATGGCATAATAGACCATCACAAGAAGGCAGGCAGGGTGAGTAAACTCACATTCCATAATATAATGTAGAGATAAGAATTTAAAACAGTCAACCACAACAACAATTCCTTTATAACTCATTTATACATATCATCACATCATAGAAACATTCACTATACTCATTTAAGACACATCATCAATTACATCTCATCATTACACAAATCAAATCAATGAAAATTATGCTATGTCATTTAGAATGAAATGCAACATCTTAAATATGCATGTGGTACCGAAACAACCTCATGGATGGACACTGGGCCATCAACCCTCCCCTAAGGGAGCACATCATAAACATCATATCACTTCAATCCACACAATGGGATTGATGCTACCAATGGACCGAAGTCCCCTCATAATTTAATGCCATGAATGTAAGACACAACTATACACAACATCCTCAAAACATCATAACATTGCATTCGCATTCATTATTAAATAATCATTCCTCATACTCATTCATAACATCATGTACATACTCATGGAACATCATACAACACACTCATCCTACATCATATCTCTACATCATGAAATCATATATCATAACTCGAAGAAAATCATAGAATTCATCATACATCACTTTAACTATTAATTCTACTCATATAGCCTCCAAGACACATCATGTGACACCTTTACAACGTCATAACAACTTAGAACATACTACCTTAAAAACAGTTTTCAAAATTAAAACATTTTCAAAGTTTCCCAGGGCTCGCTAAGCGAGACATTAAGCTCGCTAAGCGCCCAACTCAGTGACTCTTCTCGCTAAGCGAGCTTCGCGATTTCTGCAGATTTTTTTCCTGTGATTTCCAGCCTTCTCCTTTTGCAATAAAACCCCTCCAAAACCCACCAACTGACAGTATTACATCAGAAAACACCATTGACATCAACATCCATCACAATATCATCAACCACATCATATACCTCATTATATTTATCAAAATTATCATGAAATCATCATCAAAATTCTGTTCATCACAAAACCCCATACCCTAAAACCTATACTTACAAAACCCCCAATTCCATTCCCACGTTATAATACCTAAAGGAAAATACTCCCCATATCAATATATGTAAAATCGAATTTGGGGTGTTACAACTCTCCCCCTCTTAAGAATTTTCGTCGTAAAAAATGTACCTGAAGCAAACAACATCATATACGACTCTTTCAACTGACCCTCTCGTTCCCAAGTCTAACTATCACCAGCTGGTCCACCCTACAATACCTTCACTAAGGAAATCTCTTTACCTTTTAACCGCTTCATTTATCTGCCATCTATTCGCACTGGTGAAACCTCTACATTCAAATTATCTTTTACTCGAACATCATCCATTTGAATCACATGTGATGGATCTGTAATATACCTTCTCAGTTGTGATACATGAAACACATCATGCAGATTCGTAAGTGACGATGGTAATGCAATCCAATATGCAACCTCTCTGACCCTCTGCAAAATCTGATACGCTACAATGAAACACGGAGTGAGCTTTCTTGACTTCAGAGCTTGCTCGACACCAGTCACTGGAGTAGCCCTTAAGAACACATGATTTCCCTCTTGAAATTTAAGTGTTTTCCTCCTCTTATCATGATAACTCTTCTGGCGACTTTTGGAAGTCTTCATCCTCTCCCGAATCATTTTTAATATTTTCAGTCGTCTTTTTCATAATCTCAGGTCCAAGCACAACACTCTTTCCTGACTCATACCAACATAATGGAGTCCTACACCGCCTACCATACAATGCTTCATACGGAGCCATACCAATGCTCACATGAAAACTATTGTTATAAGTAAACTCAATCAACGACAAATTATTATCCAACGGACCTCCATGATCCAACACACAAGCCTTCAATAAATCCTCTAAGGATTGGATAGTTCGTTCTGTCTGACCGTCCGTATGTGGATGATAAGCAGAACTCATCCTCAACTTAGTTCCCAAAGCATCTTGTATACTCTTCCAAAATCTCGATGTAAACCGCGAATCTCTATCTGACACGATACTCGAAGGCATCCCATGCAACTTCACAATCTCATTAATATACATCTCTGCTAGCCTCAACATGGAATGATTAATCTTCATCGGCAAGAAATGCACTGACTTAGTTAATTGGTCAACAATCACCCAAATGGAATCATTTCCCTTCACTGTCTTCGACAACCCTGTCACAAAATCCAAAGAAATGCTATCTCATTTCCATTCTGGAATACTCAATGGTTGCATCGTACCTAAAGGCTTTTGATGTTCAACCTTCGATTTCTGGAAAACCAAACAAACATACACAAACTCTGCAACATCTCTATTCATACCCGACCACCAAAAGAGCTTCTGTAAATCATGATACATCTTAGTAGCACCAGGATGAATACTCAATCTACTTTGATGTCCTTATTCAAGAATACTTTTCTTCAATTCTAGAATATCAGGACCACACACACGATCTTGAAACCTCATCATACCATTTTCATCAATTCGGAACTCTCCTCCGTTACCTTGGTTAATCAAAGTCATCTGATCAACCAACTTCAAGTCTGATTTTTGTCCTAAACGGATCTCTTCCACAATATCATTAGTCAATTTCAGCATATCTAACTTCACACTCTCAGACGTAGTTTCACACAACAAACTCATGTCTCTGAATTGCTCAATCATCTCAAGTTCTCTCACCATCATCGTCGACATATGCAAAGTCTTCCTACTCAAAGCATCTGCAACCACATTAGCTTTACCATGGTGGTAATTCAAATCAAAATCAAAATCCTTCAACATCTCTAACCATATTCTCTACCTTATATTGAGTTCTTTCTGATCAAACAAGTATTTCAAACTCTTATGATCGCTAAACACCTCAAACCTCGATCCAAACAAATAGTGTCTCTAAATCTTTAACACAAAACCACGACTGCTAACTCTAAGTCATGGGTAGGATAGTTTATCTCATGAACACGTAACTATTTAGAATCATAGGCAACTACTTGACCATTGTGCATCAAAACACCACCAAGACCCATCTTCGAAGCATCACAATACACCACAAAATATTCATTCGGATTTGGTAAAATCAAAACTGGAGAAGTTGTTAACCTCTTCTTCAACTCAACGAAACTCTTCTCGCAAGCAATATCTCATACATAAGCCTGATCCTTACGAGTCAACTGCGTCAAAGGCAAATCCAACTTAGAAAAATCCTCTATAAACTTTCGGTAATAACCGGCCAAGCCAAGGAAACTTCTGATCTCCGTAGCAGACTTCGGAGTTCCTAATTCAACACAGCCTCAATCTTTGAAGGATCCACATAAATTCCACCACTAGAAATCACATGGCCAAGGAAACTCACTTCCTTCAACCAAAACTCACACTTCGACAATTTAGCATAAAGCTTCTTCTCTCTCAACACTTGTAATACAATCCTTAAAAGTCCCTCATATTCTTCTTCTGACTTTGAATAAATTAGAATGACATCAATAAAAACCACAACAAACGTATCCAAATACTCATTAAAAGTCCAGTTCATATATTCCATGAATACACCAGGTGCATTGGACACACCAAAAGGCATCAAAGTATATTCATAGTGACCATATCTCGTCTGGAAAGCTGTCTTCGGAATATCATCTACTTTAAGTTGAATCTGATGATAACTTGACCTCAAATCAATCTTGCTAAAAATGAAAGCGCCCACCAACCGATCCATCAAATCACCAATCCTCAGAAGTGGATATTTATTCTTGATAGTTACTTTATTCAACTGTCGATAATCGATGCACAACCTCATGCTACCATCCTTCTTCTTAACCAACAACACAGGAGCACCCCATGGAGAAACACTTGGACGAACAAATTTCTTCTCAAGGAGTTCTTCCTGTTGTTTCTTCAACTCACTCAGATCTAAAGCTAGCATCCGATAAGGAGCCATCGACACTGGACTAGTACCTGATAATAAATCCATAACAAACTCTACTTCATGCTTCGGTGGTAAATCACTAATATCTTTTGGAAACACATCGAGAAATTCTCGGACAACAGGTAACTCTACACCTACTTGTTCACGGTCCACTTGTAACACCGCAAACAAAGCAAACATCTGGGCTTCATCTTCTAGAAGTTCATCCACTTGCTTCACAGATAGAAACATCATCTCCACACCATCACTAAACTCTGGAAACTCTACCGTCTTTGCATAGCAGTTGATATGCACGAAGTTAAATTCTAACCAATTCTTTCCCAGTACCACATCCATATGGCGCAAAGGCAAACACACTAAATCCATCAAGAAATCCTTACCATAAATGGTCAAAGGACACTTCAAACACACACGGTTAGTCGTAACTGAACCGTCAACATGCATTTCAATCAAAATATTACCATTCATAACAGTCAAAGGCAATTTCAACCTGGTCGCGCACTCAATCGAAATAAAAGAATGAGTAGCACGAGTATCAATTATAGCAACCAAATGAACATCATTAATTAAACAAGTACCTCTAATCAAGTTGTCCTTATTCTGAGCATCTTAGCCACTCAAGGCGAACACTCTACCAGTAGTCTGAGCCACCATAGCAACCTTCTTCGGTTTCTGGCACTGAGTACTAATATGCCCCTCTTCACCATAATTGAAACAAGTTGGCTCAACATTCGTGCACTCATTCTTCATATGGCCCTTCTTACCACATCTATAGCATCTTATCACAGTAGCAGTACACACATCAGACTTTGTGTTGTTGTTAACGTTGATGTTATGAATTGTTGTCTGTATTATAAGTGGGGTTGCCTTTCGAGGATAAGAGTTGATTAGTCGGAATAAATAAGTAGTTGGAGTAGTTGAATCGGATAAATTTTCGAGGACGAAAATATTCTAAGTGGGGGAGAGTTGTAACGCCCATTTATTTAATTAATTATTTAATTAAATATAAATGTATTGCGTTGTGTTGATTTGTGATGTTTTGCGTATTCGAAGTTGATTTAAGTTGGTTTCCAAAATATCAGAATAATTCGTTGATGTTTATAAGTTGATTCGAGCTGAATTTATTAAATAAGTTGATTTAAGATGTGGATAATAATATTGGATATTTTGCGTTTATAGTTGAATACGTTGATTTGGTAGTTTCGGCGATTTATTTGATAGCCGGTAATTAGTCGGTTTAGTCGGGAGAAATAATAATTGGAATTAATATTATTGAATTATGAGAGTATTGATTTAAGTGGGCCTAGTTGTGGCGTGGATGGTAGAAGTCGTGGGGGTGCGGATTAGAAAGCCCCATTAAGATTGAATTATAATAATAATTATTATAATAAAAAGAAAAATAAAGAGGAGAATTAGTCAAGAGGAGAAGTTGGAATCAATAGAAGTTGAGAAAAGTAGAACGAGTAAAATTAGAGAACGAGGAAAAGTGGAGAAAACGGTTACGAAAAGTCGCCGTCGGAAACCAAATCAGAAATTCAATCTGAGATTCGAAGCGGCCACCGATTAAGGTAAGGGTGGGGTTCAAACTCTATAATCGGGACTATGATAATTATTATGCGGGATTGGGATTTTATAATTCCTATACTGTTCGTGATGATTTTTGGTGTGTTGATTGTGTTGATTTATTATTGCTAAGAATAATCGAATTGGCATGATCGTGGTTGGAATTAATCGTTGAGAAAAAAAAATTTGGAGACGAAACCCCTAGGTAGAGGGTGGCGCAGGCCACCCGTTGTCCAAGGAAGGGTGGCACAAGCCATCCATTGGAAGTATATCATGGCGCAGGCCATTGATGTGTGTGGTGGGGGATGGCGCAAGCCATACCCCCTTGTCTCTAAGTCATGGCGCAGGCCATGTATGCGCCATCCCTTTTGTGGAGTGAAGAAATTTTGTTATTTTGTTTATTAATTTCCAGGTGTAGAAAATATAATGATTATATTAAGTAGTATTATTTGATGACTTAGGAAATGCTTAGGACCGGTAATTGGTATTGAAGTTAGATGATTTGTGCCTCAACATTATTCCTGGATTTAGTAATTCAAATGAATAATAATAATGTCGAGAACTTGGACGTAGTTGCAGTAGCCAGTTTCATCTTAGTGCAGGAGGTTAATAATGATGGGATTGCTATAAGGAAATATGAGTTGATATCAACAAGTTAATTTAAGGGAATTCAACATTTTTGGTGAACCTGATTGGTAGTGCTAATAGAGCATAACACAGTATTCGTATCAGTCTTTAGCAGAGAATGGATTAACAGGCAGAGGTGGCTTGAAATAAGATTTAATTTAAAGATAATATAAATTAATAGTGGAAAAAGGTTAATATCAGTAAGTTGAATGTCGCAGATGTAGTGGATATGATTAGCAGAATTGTAGGGTGCAGAACAGTGATAATTTAGTCGACCGAGTGAATTTAAACGGAAAAAAATTAGTTGTCCGAAATTTAATGAAAATTGACGAGGTAGTCCATAATACTTAGTAGGTAATTTTAGTCGGTTTACTTTGTTGAATATGTGTTGAATATGTGGATTTTCTTGTATGTTGAATGTGTCAGTTTGTCCCGATTGATGGGGCATATGTAAGTTGAAGGTCGAAGGACCAATGTTGAAATTATAGTTGTAGGTTGTATGACCAATGTTGAAAGTTGTAGGCCAATGGCCAAGGTTGAATCATGTTGAATTTAAGTTGTTACGTTGTTGTGGTATGTTGTTTGAGTTGTTCATTGTTTATGTGTTGCGTTGATGGTCTCATGGCATCTATTGCATTTCTAAGTTGGAGCGGATGCTCACCACGTTAGCCTGGATTGACAAATTTATTAAGTTGAAGGCTTATGCCTTGCAGATACGTCGATAACCTGGTATATTTTAAGTTGGGAATTTTACTCCAATGGTACCACATGCATATGCACAGTCGAGTCACATTCCGTGTCGCATTAATTATGTTGTTTGTGTTGTTTATGTTGCCAAGTTGATAAAGTTGTTCTTGTTGCTTACATTGATAAAGTTGCGTACGTTGCTCAAGTTGACTAAGTTGTTTATGTATATTTAAGTGGATTATGTGGTTTAAGTTGATTATGTCGAGTAAGTGGTTCATGCTATGTTGATTATATTAGTATGTTGCACAAGTTGATTATATTATTATGTCGGACAAGTTGATTATGTTTCTATGTTGATTATATTATTATGTCGGACAAGTTGATTATGTTGCTAAGTTGATTATATTATTGTGTTGGACAAGTTGATTATGTTGCTATGTTGATTATATTATTATGTTGGACAAGTTGATTATGTTGCTAAGTTGATTATATTATTATGTTGGACAAGTTGATTATGTTGCTAAGTTGATTATATTATTATGTTGGACAAGTTGATTATGTTGCCAAGTTGATTATATTATTATGATGGATGAGTTGATTATAGGATTATGTTGCCTGAGTTGTTTATATATTTATGTTTGTAATGTCGATTATGCTGATATTGAGGGAGTTGAATATGTTGTAAACGTTCGTCGAAGTTGATGAAGGTGATTGATTATGTTGATGTGTGAATTAAGATGATAAAATATGTTGGTTGTTTGGGGTGTTTAGTAAGACGTTGTTGTGAATAGTGTGAAAATTGTATGATTCTATCTAGCGTATTAATTATCATACTCTTGTTTATATGGTTCGATATCTCACCCCTTTCTGTTGTTGAATGTTACCTTGATTGGTAACTTGCAGGTATTCCAGTTTAGAGTTGCGTACTTTCGTAATCAAGTCGGTGTTATCGCTCTGATACGTAACACTCGGGGGGATGAACGCTTAGTTGTTTTGTTATTATATTATGTTGTTGTTGAGTTAAGTTGTTTTAATGCGAAATGTGTTATTACCAAGTTGATAGGTTGAATAAGATGTTAACTGATGCAAAGTTGAATATTGTGAATCCGCTGCCTATTTGTAAAAGTAGCTTTATTTTAAAGAAATGAATAAGAGAGTTGACGTTATGGTTTCATCCTGATTGAAAGTGTTATGTATCGATGTTTACGAAATTAAATGAATTTGATAAAGTTTAAAAATACAACATCCTGTTTTGTTGTTGAAATTTTTGAAACTCTGAATTATGATTTTCCGCGTGGTAGATTTGGGGTGTTACATTAGTGGTATCAGAGCAGGTGGTCCGTCCGGCCAATGTTGTCTAATGTTGTTAATTCCTTAGTACTCGGCATGTGTGTGAAACACTGTCGGTACTTGTTGTTAGTTTCTAGTCGTTGTCTGTAGGTGTTGGTTGGAAATTATTGGGGAGAAGCTTGACTCCCGGACTGTTGTTAGAATGTTGAAGTTGGTTCAAAGTTGATGTTAATTGCAAGAGTGAAAGGTTATTGAAGAGATGTTGTTGTGGACCAGTGAAGGCATGGATTCATGAATTCGTAATCAGTTGGGTTGAAAAGTGCGTGGATTTTTGGTTGGAGGTTGTTTGAGAAAGATGATTTATTCCAAATGAAAAGACAAGTTGATGGATCAAGTTATGGATCACTTCGATATATCACTACGCCTTGAGTGTAGTTAGATTAAAGTCGAATAAATTGCAAAGTTGGATGTAGAGCAATATTTTGGTAGAACTTGGAAGTAAGAAGGAGAGAGGTAGAATTTATATTCATCAATCTCAAAATTCTGGTTTTTGCAAACTTGGAGCAGCTGTCACAAGAAGCTTCATAACTTTTTAACCGTGATTCGGATTGAAGTGGTTCTGGACTTTTTGGAAATCTTACGAAATTCCCTACAGTTTGCATATAAGATTTATATTCAGGAGGTTTATGACGAGGAAGATAAGCGCATTCTAATAATTGAGTTTGCTGCTGATTTTTGGAAAATTCTGCATACGGGAATCGTTGACCAGTCCCATTGCAAAGAGGACAACATTTTACTCGTGAGTCGGATTTAAGCGATTCTTGAAGTTCTGGAATCTGCACTAAATTCTCTTTAAGTTAGAATATAATCTCGCGATTTGAAGGTTTTTATTGGAAGAGAAAATTGTGTTCGAAGTTGAACATTTATTACTGAAATTTTTGGAAAGATGAAGACGAGTGTGGAATGTTGATAGCAATAAGATGTTGGTATTAGAGGAAATGCGAAAGTATCGGAGAATGCATAGAGTTGCGATTTATGCAGAATGAGGATGATTAAAATTCCAATGTTAGATGATGGTATTGTTGAGAGGAAGACGGATGTTTGATTAATGTGGTTAAGAATTGTAACTTGGTTGGAAGTTGTAATTGGAACAAACCGCTTTGAATGGTACTTGTTGTAATGATTATGGTGTTAGAGGGATAATGAAATTCGTGTGGTACTATGTGTGTACATAAGAGAATGTGTACGAGATTTTTGGATATTTTGTATCGTTGATGAAATTAGAATTAAGGAGACTAAGAAGGATTTGATAAGCCGTAGAGAGTTGGCGGAGCATTATGTTTACGGACTCTGGGCACAAGTGGAAGTACGCTATGGCGTTGGGTAATGATAATTTATGCCTATGTTATGGTTGTCATACGTCTATCAACAAATTAAGGAATTAATCACCCTTAATCTATTGTTGATAGAAGATGGAATCATAATTGATGGATAGATGTGTCATGCCAACTAGTATAGTATGTACATCGAATTGGTTGAAGTCAAGCCGAGTGCTTGAGTACTATTTGTTTTGTTGATGAAATATGAGAGTATTAGTTGGAATTTAAGAGGGAAGTATGAAGTTGCGCTTGGATTGAATTGTAATAAGAAAATTCATAGTTGGACTCATAATAATTGGAATATAGTTTAATGATGAATTAAGTAGCTTGAGACTTGAAGTTCTCTGGAGATGATTAGAAAGGAAAGTAAGTGGAAATGTGAAATGATGATTTGATAAGAATGTCAGATGTAATGTAGTTGCAAGTATTAGAAGTGAAATTATAAGTTGGTTTATTAAATAGCGGTTTTGGTTGGAACAAGAGGAGTTGTTTGGTTGTGTTGATTCGGATAAGAATCTATAAAAGGTTGTGTTGGTATGAGTAAGGATCGAGTATTCGGTAAGTTGAATTAGTTGAAAGCGAAGAGTACGAGTTATCTTGTGGAGATTCGTTGGACCCTTGTATCTTATGTTGGTGTAATGACGTTGCGTGGTTAAGATGATTTTCACAGGACGTGTTGTAAAAAGATGGTAAAGTTGTAGTCTATGTTGATGTTAACTGGGAATTCATGGATTTATATGAATGTCTTATCCAAGATTTGGAAGTAGTCGGTGTTGTAATTTATATTGAATGTTCAAAGGTGTTATAGTACGAATCTAAGTTGAAGTATTCGTTAACTACAAGAGTTAGAATACATGTTGGAATAAAATTTCAAAAGGATTGAGGCAGAGGCTTTGTTGATATGTCGATTTTGATAATTGTAAGTTGGATTTAGACTTGGTAAACTTGGTATTTTGCAAGTAATCAGAGTGGCGCAGTGAACACGTGGTGTAATGTTGTTGTTCTTATGTGTATGAGCTGAAATGTTGATAGTTGATTGAGTTGATGTTGTGATTAATTTGGGTGTTCTGGTGTTGATATGTTCTAAGTTTTTACGTTGGTTACTCGTTGTTGTTGTGTTGATGGTTTTCAAGTGTATTGCTTGATTGTTGTTTGTGTTGTTGTTAACATTGATGTTATGAATTGTTGTCTGTATTATAAGTTGGGTTGCCTTTCGAGGATAAGAGTTGATTAGTCGGAATAAATAAGTAGTTGGAGTAGTCGAATCGGATAAATTTTCGAGGACGAAAATATTCTAAGTGGGGGAGAGTTGTAACGCCCGTTTATTTAATTAATTATTTAATTAAATATAAGTGTATTGCGTTGTGTTGATTTGTGAAGTTTTGCGTATTCGAAGTTGATTTAAGTTGGTTTCCAAAATATCGGAATAATTCGTTGATGTTTATAAGTTGATTCGAGTTGAATTTATTAAATAAGTTGATTTAAGATGTGGATAATAATATTGGATATTTTGCGTTTATAGTTGAATACGTTGATTTGGTAGTTTCGGCGATTTATTTGATAGCCGGTAATTAGTCGGTTTAGTCGGGAGAAATAATAATTGGAATTAATATTATTGAATTATGAGAGTATTGATTTAAGTGGGCCTAGTTGTGGCGTGGATGGTAGAAGTCGTGGGGGTGCGGATTAGAAAGCCCAATTAAGATTGAATTATAATAATAATAATTATAATAAAAAGAAAAATAAAGAGGAGAATTAGCCAAGAGGAGAATTAGTCAAGAGGAGAAGTTGGAATCAATAGAAGTTGAGAAAAGTAGAATGAGTAAAATTAGAGAACGAGGAAAAGTGGAGAAAATGGTTACGAAAAGTCGCAGTCGGAAACCAAATCAGAAAGTTAATCGGAGATTCGAAGCGGCCACCGATTAAGGTAAGGGTGGGGTTCGAACTCTATAATCGGGACTATGATAATTATTATGCGGGATTGGGATTTTATAATTCCTATATTGTCCGTGATGATTTTTGGTGTGTTGATTGTGTTGATTTATTATTACTAAGAATAATCGAATTGGCATGATCGTGGTTGGAATTAATCGTTGAGAAAATAAAAATAAAAATTCGGAGACGGAACCCCTAGGTAGAGGGTGGCGCAGGCCACCCGTTATCCAAGGAAGGGTGGCGCAGGCCACCCATTGGAAGTATATCATGGCGCAGGCCATTGATGTGTGTGGTGGGGGATGGCGCATGCCATGTATAGGGAAGGTGGGGATGGCTTAGGCCATCCCTTTTGTGGAGTGAAGAAATTTTGTTATTTTTTTTTATTAATTTCCAAGTGTAGAAAATATAATGATTATATTAAGTAGTATTATTTGATGACTTAGGAAATGCTTAGGACCGGTAATTTGTATTGAAGTTAGATGATTTGTGCCTCAACACTATTCCTGGATTTAGTAATTCAAATGAATAATAATAATGTCGAGAACTTGGACGTAGTTGCAGTAGCCAGTTTCATCTCAGCGCATGAGGTTAATAATGATGGGATTGCTATAAGGAAATATGAGTTGATATCAACAAGTTAATTTAAGGGAATTCAACGTTTTTGGTGAACCTGATTGGTAGCGCTAATAGAGCATAACACAGTATTCGTATCAGTCTTTAGCAGAGAATGGATTAAAAGGCATAGCTGGCTTGAAATAAGATTTAATTTAAAGATAGTATAAATTAATAGTGGAAAAAGGTTAATATCAGTAAGTTGAATGTCTCAGATGAAGTGGATATGATTAGCAGAAATTGTAGGGTGCAGAACAGTGATAGTTTAGTCGACCGGGTGAATTTAAACGGAAACAAATTAGTTGGTTTACTTTGTTGAATATGTGTTGAATATGTGGATTTTCTTGTATGTTGAATGTGTCAGTTTGTCCCGATTGATGGACATATGTAAATTGAAGGTCGAAGGACCAATGTTGAAATTAAAGTTGTAGGTCATATGACCAATGTTGAAAGTTGTAGACCAATGGCCAAGGTTGAATCATGTTGAATTTAAGTTGTTACATTGTTGTGGTATGTTGTTTGAGTTGTTCGTTGTTTATGTGTTGCGTAGATGGTCTCATGGCATCTATTGCATTTCTAAGTTGGAGCAGATGCTCACCACGTTGGCTTGGATTGACAAATTTATTAAGTTGAAGGCTTATGCCTTGCAGATACCTCAATAACCTGGTATATTTTAAGTTGGGAGTTTTACTCCAATGGTACCACATGCATATGCACAGTCGAGTCACATTCCGTGTCACATTAATTATGTTGTTTGTGTTGTTTATGTTGCCGAGTTGATAAAGTTGTTCTTGTTGCTTACATTGATAAAGTTGCGTACGTTGCTCAAGTTGACTAAGTTGTTTATGTATATTTAAGTGGATTATGTGGTTTAAGTTTATTATGTCGAGTAAGTGGTTCATGCTATGTTGATTATATTATTATGTTGGACAAGTTGATTATGTTGCTATGTTGATTATATTATTATGTCTTACAAGTTGATTATATTGCTATGTTGATTATATTATTATGTCGGACAAGTTGATTATGTTGCTAAGTTGATTATATTATTGTGTTGGACAAGTTGATTATGTTGCTATGTTGATTATATTATTATGTTGGACAAGTTGATTATGTTGCTAAGTTGATTATATTATTATGTTGGACAAGTTGATTATGTTGCTAAGTTGATTATATTATTATGTTGGACAAGTTGATTATGTTGCCAAGTTGATTATATTATTATGATGGATGAGTTGATTATAGGATTATGTTGCCTAAGTTGTTTATATATTTATGTTTGTAATGTCGATTATGCTGATATTGAGGGAGTTGAATATGTTGTAAACGTTTGTCGAAGTTGATGAAGGTGATTGATTATGTTGATGTGTGAATTAAGATGATAAAATATGTTGGTTGTTTGGGGTGTTTAGTAAGACATTGTTGTGGATAGTGTGAAAATTGTATGATTCTATCTAGCGTATTAATTATCATACTCTTGTTTATATGGTTCGATATCTCACCCCTTTCTGTTGTTGAATGTTACCTTGATTGGTAACTTGCAGGTATTCCAGTTTAGAGTTGCGTACTTTCGTAATTAAGTCGGTGTCGTCACTCTGATACGTAACACTCGGGGGATGAATGCTTAGTTGTTTTGTGATTATATTATGTTGTTGTTGAGTTAAGTTGTTTCAATGCGAAATGTGTTATTACCAAGTTGATAGGTTGAATAAGATGTTAACTGATGCAAAGTTGAATATTGTGAATCCGCTGCCTATTTGTAAAAGTAGCTTTATTTTAAAGAAATGAATTAGAGAGTTGACGTTATGGTTTCATCCTGATTGAAAGTGTTATGTATCGATGTTTACGAAATTAAATGAATTTGATAAAGTTGAAAAATGTAGCATCTTGTTTTGTTGTTGAAATTTTTGAAACTCTGAATTATGATTTTCCGCCGGGTAGATTTGGGGTGTTACATTTTCCACACTTATAGCACTTGAGAGGAGTAGAACCCGCTTCCCCACTTTGCTTCTTACCATCATTACCCTTCGACTTCCCCTATTAATTTGGAGTTACATAGGGCTTCCCTCGAAACTAACACTTGTCTCTCTTCTCACTCACCTTCTTATAGTGAGCAAATTGAGCTCGACTATCCTCGTCATAGATCCTACTCTTATCCACAAGCTCAACATACCTGCGGATCTACTGAAAACCAATCTCTTGCTTGATTTCCGGTCTCAGCCGATTCTCAAAGTTCAAACATTTGGACAGTTCAACATCATCACGGTTGTAGTGAGGATAGAAATTCACCAACCTCTCAAACTTGGAAGCTTACTCTGCCACTTTCATGTTCCCCTTCTTCAGTTCCAAGAACTCTATCTCTTTCTTGCCACGAGCGTCTTCAGGAAATTACTTACTCAGAAATTCTCTCCTGAACATGTTCCAAGTTATAGCAGCCCCATCCCCTTCCAATCTCTAACGGGTATTATCCCACCAATCCTTAGCCTCTTCATCCAGCATATGGGTGCCAAACTGCACCTTCTGAGCATCATAGCACGCCATAGTTCTGAAAATCTTCTCAATTTCCTCCAGCCACTTGTGCACGTTCTCTGGTTCATGAGAACCCTCGATCTTAGGCGGATTATTCCTCTGAAAAACCCCCAAAGCATGAAACTCATCCCAAACATTGTTTTGCGTTGTAGCCTGAGCAAGAGCAGCTACCACATTCGCAAGAGCACGACTAACAACGACACAACACTCAAACTCAATAACCGACACGACTAACAACGACACAACACGACCGATAGACATACCTGCTCTGATACCACTAATGTAACACCCTTTCTAACTCAACACAATTAAGAAATTTAAATCATATATCAGAGTACAACTCATTAAAAAGGGCATCACATTACTTCCTAAATCACAAATCATAAAAATTACTTGGAGTCCTGTCCCGCAACACGGGTTCCTCAAAACATCAAAATTCATTTCTATTTCTTTTGAAACATTACGCAACGGAAAACAATAAGTCTTAAATTCCTCTTTTATTAAGCCAAAAATCATAATTCATCTTAACAAAATACTTAAACAAAACTTAGAATCTTAATCCAATTAAACATAAACATTCAAGCGAAACCCATCCCAATGTTACTGGACACAGAGCAGGACTCCACTTCTAACTAGCTCGACGACTCACTATCTCCGAGTTAAGCATGCACCGAGCTAACCTTAATTATCTGCAGGATGGCAAAATAGACCATCACAAGAAGGCAGGCAGGGTGAGTAAACTCACATTCCATAATATAATGTAGAAATAAGAATTTAAAACAGTCAACGACAACAAAAATCCCTTTATAACTCATTTATACATATCAACACATCATAGAAACATTCACCATACTCATATAAGACACATCATCAATTACATTTCATCATTACACAAATCAAATCAATGCAAATCATGTTATGTCATTTAGAATGAAATTCAACCTCTTAAATATGCATGTGGTACCGAAACAACCTCATGGATGGACATTGGGCCATCAACCCTCCCCTAAGGGAGCACATCATAAACATCATATCACTTCAATCCACACAATGGGATTGAAGTTATCAATGGACCGAAGTCCCCTCATAATTCAATTCCATGAATGCAAGACACAATTATACTTATCATCCTCAAAACATCATAACATTGCATCCGCATTCATTATTAAACAATCATTCATCATACTCATTCATAACATCATGTACATACTCATGGAACATCACACAAAGCACTTATCCTACATCATATCTCTACATCATGAAATTATACATCATAACTCGAAGAAAATCAAAGAATTCTTCATAAATCACTTTAACTATTAATTCTACTCATATAGCCTCCTAGAGACATCATGTGACACCTCTACAACGTCATATAAACTTAGAACATACTACCTTAAAAAAGTTTTCAAAATTAAAACATTTTTCAAAGTTTCCCAGGGCTTGCTAAGCGAGACATCAAGCTCGCTTAGCGCCAAATTCATTGACTCTTCTCGCTAAGCGAGCTTCGTGATTTCTGCAGTTTTTTTTCTGCGATTTCCATCCTTCTCCTTCTGCAATAAAACCCCTCCAAAACCCACCAATTGAAAGCATTACATCAGAAAAAAATCATTGACATCAACATCCATCACAATATCATCAACCACATCATATACCTCATTATATTTATCAAAATCATCATGAAATCATCATCAAAATTCAGTTCATCACAAAAGCTCATACCCTAAAACCTATACCTCCAAAACCCCCAATTACATTACCACATTATAATACTGAAAGGAAAATACTCCCCATACCTTAATTTTCGTAAGCTTTCGATAAATTCTTCGTAAATCTTTCCAACCTGCAAGCCCTAGCTTTTCCCTCTTCTCCATAGTTCTTTTCCCAAAAGTGCGATCATTCCAAAATGATCGTACTCTCCAACTTTCCCCTATTTTGTCACTCTTTCCCCTAGGACCTCTTTAGTCTTTCCCCATAAAACTCTCACTTATCCTTAACCAAAAGACCACAATGTCCTTATCCTCGAACCCCTTTTATTTTATTCAATTAATCTCAAATAATAAACTAAACCCCATAAACATAATTATTCTAATATTATTAAAATAATAAGCTACCCACAAAACTTCACAAAACATCAAATAACCTCATAAACATCAAAATTCACAAGAAAACACATCAATATGGTTAAAATCGACTTTGGGGTGTTACAGATCTTCCCATAACCATTGGACCTCACACCTTCCAAAATACATTTCAAGTCATGGACATCCATGTGACATACAGTTGTTTACTTGGCCGACCATGGATTCATGAAGCAGGGGAAGTGACCTCCACACTTCATCAAAAATTGAATTTTGTAAAGAATGACAAATTGGTAACAGTCTTCGGGGAAAGAGCCATGATTGTTAGAAACTTATCCTTATTCTCGTATTTGGAACCAGAAGATATCATAGGAACTCAGTTCCAAGATTTCTCTATCAGCAACGAGGATCATTCGGAAATAGGAACGTCAATCACTTCCTACAAAGATGCTCTCGAAGTCCTGGAAAGCAACAATATCAAAGGCTGGGGTCAAGTCGTAATTCCCGTCAGCAATGAATCTACAAAAGGTCTTGGTTGTTCTTCAGTAGCAACTAAACCTACAACAAAGGACGAAAACTTTGGTCCTATTAAAAACTTTTTCCACAGTGGAGGCTTCCTTCACCCAATCTCTCAAGAGGTTCATACCATCGAGGAAAACAATTCAGAAGGCTCTGAAGATCTCGATGATGAGTGGAAAACATACTTCAATGAGGAAGGATACATTTCTCTGGACGAAGCGCGTAAGCCATTCAACTTGTCGATCTCCATTTCAAAGTATATTATAGAAACAGAGGATAAAGAAATATATGAAGTATCTGCTACTCCTTACAACTTATTGGAAGACACTCCAATGACAGATAACTTTTATTATACATTTGAAGACTTAATGGACGATCTACCAGTATGGGAATCCTATCAGCAAAATCTGAGAGACCTGCAACATTATCTCGATGAATTTTCAAGGATTGCAGGACAAGATTTCCTCAACTTTGAACCACCAGAAGTGAATGTCATTACTGTAGGTGACTCTACAACTCCCACAGAAACGTGGGATACCTTGGGACAACCAAGTGGAAAATACAATTATCTTATAAAGTACACTGCTCTCGCAAGTTCTTGCATCGATTTCAAAGACATCCAATCATCTGGATGGGAAGACTCCCTTGAGAGCATCAATGAAGAATCAAATGACAATTTCTCGCATGATCAAGCTGCATGCAAGGAAGACTCTACGAATCCTCCTTCACCAGAAATTAATGCCATCACTAAAGCTACTCCAGGAAGACAAGTTCTAGACTTCTGCATCTCCAACGGAGTTCTTTACGATTGAGTCTCTGTTGACGTCCCGAACATCCTTCACATTGCAAAGTAATTATTTAGTTTTATTTTGACCTTTCATCTCGCCCGGATGACAAGGAATGTTTTATAGGACTTACTTACTGTAAATGTCCTATCCATTTAGCCCAAAGTGACAAAGTTTTGTTTTATAGGATTGTGTGTTTCAAGAATCGACAAATCATAAATAAAAGGCTAAATTACAGTTTGGCCCCCATGTTTTACCAAACTCACGATTTTAGTCCCCCTACTTTCTTTTTAAACAGATTTGGTCCCTCATCCCAATTTTGGTCCAAGAAAACACTTATTGTTCATGTACTATTCATGAACAGTGCATGATCCGTACATTAAACAGTTCATGAACAATACCTAAATAGTACATGAATAGTGGATCAAAATTGGGATGGGGGACCAAAACTGTTTAAAAAGAAAATAGAGGGACTAAAATCGTGAGTTTGATCAAACAGAGGGTCCAAAACTGTAATTTAGCCTAAATAAAATGTCATTTTGTACTGCCATACTTGTTACTCTTTTCTCTTTTCGCTTTTTCAGAAAATGGTAATCCCTAAAAACAACTAAAAATAAAACAAACGTTTTTCAAAACTAATCTGCATAAACTTTCGTTTGCATATTCTAAATGTGTTTTCTCGGTATCATCATCGCGCAGATTAACTATTTTAAACCCTATTGAAACATGTGATCCAATGCCTTCTCCCAACTTTGAGTTCCCGGTATTCAAAGTTGAAGAGGAAGATGACAACAAAATTCCAGAAGAGATCTCCAAACTTCTCAGACACGAGGAGAATTCCATTCAACCTTACAAATAACCGTTTGTAACGGTCAACTTGGGTTCAGAACAGGAAAGAAAGGAAGTCAAGATCGACACACTACTCAGTTCGGCTGAAAGGAAAAGCCTGATTTCACTACTCAAAGAATTTCTCGATGTGTTTGCTTGGTCCTATCAGGACATGCCAGTGTTAGATACCGACATCGTGGAACATCATTTACCGTTGAAGCCAAAATGCTTGCCAGTCAGGCAGATATTAAAAAGAACTCATCCAGACATGGCTATTAAAATCAAGGAAAAGGTACGAAAGAAAATTGATGTAGGATTTCTCACCACTTCAGAATATCCTCGATGGTTGGCAAACATTGTGTCAGTACTAAAGGAGGACGGAAAAGTCAGAATGTGTGTAGATAGCAGGGATCTCAACAAAGCAAGTCCAAATGACAACTTCCCTTTACCGCACATCGATATGCTGGTAGACAGTACAACAAAGTACAAAGTGTTTTCTTTCATGGATGGATTTTCGGGCTACAACCAGATAAAAAGGGTACTCAAAGGCAAGGATAAAACATCTTTCATTACACCCTGGGGCATTTCTATTACAAAGTAATGTCGTTCGAATTAAAGAATGCTGGTGCTACCATTCAAAGGGCAATGAAAACTCTCTTTCATGACATGGTGCATAAAGATATTGAAGTATATGTCGACAACATGATCGCTAAGTCGAAGACCGAAGAGGAACACGTTGAAAATCTCCAGAAATTGTTCCAATGTTTGAGAAAATATAAACTACAAATGAATCCTAACAAGTTCACCTTTGGTGCCCGATCAAGAAAGCTCCTAGGATTCATCATCAGTCAGAGAGGAATCAAAGTTGATCCTGACAAAGTCAAGGCTATTCAAGAAATGCCTGCTCCGAAAATAGAGAAACAAGTACAAGTATTCCTTGGACGTCTCAATTACATCTCAAGGTTTATATTCCTCATGATCGCGACATGCGCACCAATATTCAAACTTCTTCAGAAGAATCAAAGTCATGACTGGATAGAAGACTGACAGGAAGCCTTTAAAAAGATCAAAGAATACTTGTTGAAGCCACCAATTTTGTCTCAATTATATCTCAAGGTTTATATTCCTCATGACCGTGACATGCGTGCCAATATTCAAACTTCTCCAAAAAAATCAAAGTCATGACTGGACAGAAGACTATTAGGAAGCCTTTGAAAAGATCAAAGAATACTTGTTGAAGCCACCAATTTTGTCTCCTCCAGTTGAAGGTAGACCATTGATCATGTACCTCACCATTTTGGAAGACTCCATGGGATGTGTACTTGGCCAGCAAGATGAAAAGAAAAGAAAAGAATATGCTATTTATTATCTGGTCAAGAAATTCACTGATTGTGATACCCGGTACATAATGCTCGAGAAAACTTATTGCGCTTTAGATTTGGCAGATAAAAGTCTTCGCCAGTATATGATTTGTCATACTACTTGGCTCATCTTGGAAATGGATTTGATCAAATATGTATTCGAAAAGCCTGCATTAACGGGACAAATTGCTCGTTGAAAAATGTTGTTACCAGAATACGACATTGAGTATCACACATATAAATCCTTCAAAGGAAGTATCCTCACTAATCAATTTGATCATCAACCCATCAATAATCAGGATCCAGTCACATTTGACTTCCCAGATGAAAATGTCATGTATCTTAAGATGAAAGATTGTGATAAACCATTGCTAGACGAAGGACCTGAACCAGAATCCCTTTGGGGACTTATCTTTGATGGAACAGTTAATTCTTATGGAAACGGGATTGGGGCAATCATTGTCACTCCAAACGGAACCCACATTCCATTCACTGCCAGATTTGCATTCAAATGTACAAACAATGAGGCTGAGTGTGAAGCTTGAATAATGGGTCTCAAAGAAGCAATTGATCTTAATATCAAGATTTTACATGTGTATGGAGATTTTGCCTTAGTGACCAATCAGATCAAAGGAGAATGGGAAACACAACAGTAGGGAATGATCCCTTACCGAGATTATGCAAGGAGATTGCTGCCATTTTTCAACATAGTTGAATTCCATCACATCCCTCGAGAGGAAAATCACATAGTTGACGCACTTGCTATCCCTCTTCCATGATCATAGTTGATCGATGGAATGACATCCCAAGAATTGACATTATGTGCCTAGACAGACCATCATATATTTTTGCGATAGAAAATGCTACTGATGGAAAACCTTGGTATCATGACATTCAACATTTCCTGCAGAAAATAGAATACCCATTTGGATCGTCAAGAAAAGACAGGAAGACCCTCCGACGATTGGCAGACAATTTCTTCCTCAACGAATATATACTTTACAAGAGAAACTTCGACATGGTTCTAATTAGACATGTAGACGAACGTGAAGCATAAATACTCATACCAATGAATATATGATGGCAAGAAAAATACTCTGAGCAGGATATTACTGGCTCACAATGGATGCAAATTATGCAGGGAGATGCCATAAATTTCAAATTTATGCTGATAAGATCCATACGCCTTCGACACTTCTCAAGGATCTCTCTTCACCGTGGCCATTTTCAATATGGGGAATCGATATGATTGGAATGATTGAACCCAAAGCTTCAAACGGACATCAGTTCATTCTAGTAGCTATTGAATACTTCACCAAATGGGTCGAAGCAGCTCCATACGCCAATGTAACCCGACAAGTGGTTGTCATATTTATTAAAAACAATATAATCTTCCGTTATGGTATTCCAAGTCAACTCATTACTAAAAATGGGTCCAACTTGAACAACCAAATGATGAAGAAATTATGCGCAGAGTTTAAGATCGAACACCATAGCTATTCTCCTTATCGACCAAAGATGAACGAAGCAGTGGAAGCCACCAACAAAAATATCAAAAAGATTGTCCAGAAGATGGTCGTAACATACAAAGACTGGACGAGATGCTCCCTTACACGCTTCATGGATATCGAATTTTCGTTCGCACTTCAATAGGGGCAACCCCTTTCTCACTAGTATATGGCATGGAAGCAGTGCTCCCTATAAAAGTTGAGATCCCATCATTAAGGATATTGATGAAGGCCAAACTCACAAAAGTTGAGTGGTGCCAAAGCAGATTCGATGAGCTCAATCTGATAGAAGAAAAGAGAATAACTGCCCTCTATCATGGCCAGTTATATCAGTAACGGATGAATAGAGCATTCAAAAAGAAAGTTTGACCTCGTGTTTTCAAATAAGGAGATATCATGCTCAAGAAAATCCATGTGTTTCTCACCGACTCTCAGGGAAAATGGACTCCGAATTATGAAGGCCCTATGTTGTCAAGAAAGCCTTCTCAGGCGGTGCCCTGATACTCACAACAATGGACGGTAAGGAATTCACTTATCCTACAAATGTTGATGAAGTCGAGAAATACTTTGCCTAAAAGTAAAAAAAATAAAAATAAACAGCTCTCTAAGTTGAAAACCCGAAAGGGTGACTTAGGAAAATATGAGCGTCTCGGTGGATTGAAAACCCAAAAGGGCGATCCAGGAAAAAATTAGAGACATTTATATATATATATATATATATATATATATATATATATATATATATATATATATATATATATATATATATATATATATATATATAAAGAAATCTAGGAAAATGTTAGGGATTCATGGCAAGTAACTGCATCCAACCAGATTGGATCATCAGAAGAAAGTGACTCATCAAAGTCATCATCAGCAGAAGCTCTGAAGACTCCGAACTCAGAGTTGGTAGAAGGATAAAGATCATAGTGTTTTGATGTAGCCCTTTTCCCAATAAATTACCATTATCTACTTCGTAAATACTCTGTGGAATCACGCCTTCGGCTGATTACCACCATATATATGAAAATTTGAGCTTTTGCCCTTTTGTTTGCAACTCTTACTTTTTTTATCTACTTTTAAAAATGTCATTTTAAAAAAAAAGACTTATCTTTTTCTTGAAATTAAAATAAATTTACTTCACTTTTATTATTCAAAGTAAAATTTCCAATTTCCCTTGGTCTGTGAACATAAAAGGAAATCATTCACTTACTTCAAAAGTAACCAAACTTCTGGAATGTCCCACGAGGATGAACTTGCGTCTCCCCGCAGAGCCATGTCTCCAGATATCAAAAGCAGCAGGAGTTCCCCTCTATAATGAGCAATCAATCCAGAAAGCAGTGATACTTCATCTCCGGATCGACCCAATATTCTTTATCTTGTCTTGTCAACTTTGTGTGTCGTGTCTATTTTGTTACCATACCCATTCATTCATGCATTCAAAATTATGCTTGCATTTAAATTTGCATAATCATACTTGTATTTATTCCACGTGATAAAGAGTTTTCTCTCTAGTTCTTTCCTGGATAGAACGTCAGTTTTTGAGTTTGGATAACTTGAACCTCTACAGCAACGTTGTAACAAAACCTTTACAATCTCAAGATCGTCGACAAGATGAACGGTCTGGCATCTTAGGATCAAAATTTCGAGTATTCTAAGGTATTTAATCTTCTTGTACCTCGAATCTCCCAATTCTTTCACCATTCACATCTTCGGGCCCAAGAAGATTAAATTGGGGCATCTGTCATACCCTGAATTTTGACTCTAAGATATATACATCATCAAAGGAAATCCACTGGCCAAAGGACTATGCTATACTGGTTTGGACAGTATCCCTGCAAAGGACCAATCATTAATACATAATATTTTCAACCTTTCAATCACTATCAAAGGGTTAAGGAATCTAAAATGATGGAAACTCTTTCAAGGACTGTACAAAAGTTTCAGTGATCTGAGCCCCGAGCCATCACAATCACCAATTAGGGTTTCAGTCAACTGATGCCCTCCAGATGAAAATTTTCAGGAGCCAAGACCTCTATACATCATTGATGACACTGAATTTTACCGTATTTTTGAATCTGATTTCGCATGCATTTTAACTCTTTTAGTGCCATTTTGTTATGTTATTACTATGTTTTCCTTTGTTTTCAGGTTTTTAGTTTAATCAGAGCCTCGAGTGAGAAAAGGAGCGAAAAGGAGCTAAAAAGAGCTAAAATCAAGAAAATCAGCATTTTGTGCTTGTGGCACCCACTATGGCGGCCACCATAGGGTCAGTCATGACGTGGACATATCTCAATCTCTCCTCAACTGCCAATTCCCCACGATCTCCAATGCTCCAACCACTTTTTCACACATGACGGGCGCCATGGAGGTGTGGCGGGCGCCACAAGAGCAAAAGAATTCCCGCCCAAATTCAAATGCTAGGGGCATCCCTGTCTTTTCCATGCTACTTCCTTTCCTATAAATAGGCCTTCAGTTTTCGTTTTCATCATCCAAACTTAGTTACCTTAAGCATATATCAGTTGTAAAAGTAGTAATCGCTTCACATCAGAGTGTTACTACAAATCGATTGATCGAGTCTGTATGTGTTTGTGCGATTAAGTCTTGGAGCACTTTGGAAGGAAGTTAATTTTGCCGCCATTTTAATTCCAGTTCGTATTTTATTCAACCCTCCGATTGGAGCAGGTTTTCATTGCTTTAACTTTTGTCTATTTACTTTCCCGCACTGCTTTACTTTCCTATATTTCCCGCACTGCTTTACTTTCTTTTATTTCATGCACTGCACTACTTTCTTTTATTTCCCGCACTCGCACTTTACTTAATTTATTTTCCGCACTCGCACTAAATACCTTTTATGAAAAATATTAAAACAAACTTTTACTTTACCATGTCTAGCTAATTTTATAAAGGTTAAAATGTAAGGATCATAATTGAACCGATAATCTTTACAATTATTTGTAGAAACACTTAAGGGCTATTTTGACTTTCAATATAAGTTTTCCTATTTTTTTAAAGTTCCGTTGGGTAAGATCGAAAGTCGTCCGACGTATATTTAAACTTAATTGATTTTAACTATTTCAAAAACAGCGAAAACTCTTTGTTTATTTCATTAGGAGTTTTTAATTCAAAAAGAAAGGAGATTTTAAAATTATTTTCGGACGCGTTAAGAAGTTTAGAGTATGGTTCGTAAGAACCTCTTTTTGTTAGACAATTCAGGTCAAAATACTTTTCAACTTAGTTATGATACTACATTTCTTAAAATAGGTTTACTACTCTAACACAATGCGCACTTTTTAATCTGTGACAATACGAGGTTTGATTAGGGAGTACAACTCGGTTCTGATTACGCGAAAGCGACATTTCCCGTTAAATTGATTCTTCTCAAAGTAGAAAAAATTGCCCATAAGTAGTTTTATTAGCAAGTACTTGATTATCAATTGATTATGTGAATTGCATTCGAATCTGTCTTTATCACTTAACTTAAATTTATTACTTTATTTATCATTGTGCACTCCTTGAAACTACTATTTTCAATTGCCTTAGATACACACCATAACAATAGATAACGATAGATTGACATTTGGTCTTTGTGGATTCGACAATCTTTTATATTACTCTGACGCGTTCATACACTTGCGAAAAACACGCATCAATCATCAAGAATGTTGAGATGACTTTGACAAGCCATTTACAAGTACAAGAGGTGCAGACATCAAAGACTGCAAGATTAGGGTTTCATGGTGCCCATATTAGGGTTTCTGACTAATCGGGGAACTAAAAGCGAAGAGTTTTCTTTGGAAAAGAGCCTATACCATAGAGAATGGTTTAAATAACTCAAATACATCATGGAAGTCCATTCATAAGGTCAAAATACCTCAGAGGATGTCTAGTAAAAAAATAGAAAACCAGGGGTATCGAGTGTAATTTCCATATGGACCAAAAAGTCAAAGTTTGACTTTTTCAACCAAAATTATCCTCATAACCTATATTACAAGACTAGACGGTCCATTGATGTATTTGATCACAAAAAATCAGAAATTTGAAGATAACTTGTAAAAGGGGCAACCTTTGAAAATTATAATTTTTTTTTGTTAAGGATAAAAGTGTTCAAGTGGCCTACTTCCAAGCATCATAACTTGTGATCCAAGCATCAGATTTTGGTGAACCAAATCTCAAATGAAATATCTAATCATAAACTACAAATGATTCAACAACAAGAAACTCCAATTCTTCATGGATTTTAAATTGTGATTGGATCAAAATCAAGAAAAATACTGATTTTCATCACTTAGACAAAATTTGTCTAAGTACAAAATCAGCAAAACACCAAAACTGGGAGGAATTTTTCACCAAGATCCAAGTTGATTCAGATTCTGATCAAAACACCAATGTTGTTGCAAATGTTTCCAACAATTCAAACAACCAATTGGCATGAGAAGATCTTGTTTGTACAAGAAGAAATCATGGATCAAAGTGGTCATCCCAAACTATTTTGCAAAAAATAGATTTTCACAAACTTTTGAAATCTGATTTTTTGAAACAAAGGACAATGTCAAGTGGGTTTAAGCATCTAAACAATCATTACAAACCTGATCAAACCTGCAAATTCATGATTGCTCCAAGGAATTCCCATAAATGACATTTATGAATTTCAACACTTATGCATTTTGATTCAAGGGTCACCAAGCTCAAAAATGGCATATTCTTAGATCTCTTATTCAATAAGCAATAGGTGGACACAATCCAAGCATAAAACTTCTGAGGAATGTGAAATTTGTTGCTGGATAGCTAAGCTATTTGAGAAATTCATCATTTCATGTGTAAGAGATATTTTTACAAAGCATGACTCACAATTGTGACCTCATCTCTTCAAGACTTAATGGCTAAGTAATCTCAACATCTTTGCCTATAAATAAATACCTCAATTGATCATAAAAATTACACCAAATCCTATGATCTCCAAGCTATCTCTCATTTGCTCTCAAAGACTCAAAACTTGATATTTTGAGCAATCACTACTGGTTTTTGAGTGATGGCCACTATCAACTCAAACAAATTTTTCACACACATCACATATGATGTTTATAAGGTGTTCAAACACTTAGATCACCTTTGGAACACTCTCAACCCATAATCACTCTTCAAAACCTCAAAGAAGCTTAGTTTCTACAACTTGAAGATCAAAAGTTGATCCAGCCATTTTCAATCAAGTCCAAGTGTTCAAACACACTCCATATGGTGTAGGGAAGCTTTCCAGGTCATTACAACATCTCTGTAACACCTCCAGCTCAAAATCACAACTCCAACTGCAAGCTCAAGTTCAGGTAAGCCTCTAACTTGGCCAATTCATGATCCATGCATATTTCCTCGCACTATCTTTCACGCCATCCCTCTTGTCAGAAATCATTAATTTTCTTAATCATTATGTTAATGCATTAATTTTTGTTAATTTTGAGATTTATATCCATTGGGAACTTATATATATATATATATATATATATATATATATATATATATATATATATATATATATATATATGTGTGTGTGTGTGTGTGTGTGTGTGTGTGTGTGAGTGTGTGTCTGTGCTTCTTTTCACTTCACAATACTTTCACATTCTCACTCTCACTCTTCTCTTGCTTTTCTTCCTCTCTGTGTTCTTGCTCCTTGTTATTTCTCGTTTTCTCGTTGAAAAACCCTTCTTGTGAACATTAATGGCTTCCTCATCTCAACAAGTTCAAGCTTATGAAAGTCAAGCATCTGAAGAAACTTGTGTTGCTCCCATCAGAACTCTTCTCACTCCCATCGAAAATCTGGAATTTCTTTGTGAACTATTTGTGGATTTGAAAGTATGAAGGAGAATAGTTATGATCTCACACCAGAAGTTGAATTTCAAGGCTGGGCCAAGTACTTTGATCGTCTTATGGGTCTTATCTTCCCTAAACTGGTTAAAGAATTCTGGATTTTTGCTATTGCCTCCAACAATCAAGTTACTTCTTATGTCATGGGGAAGAAAATCATCATAACTGAAGATCTCATTGGGAGACTCATTGAATCGGATGGAAATGGGATTAAGTGTAGTGATATGGAGAAAATCTCTGACCTAACAAGCATCTCTAAGGTGATTTTCACTTCTGAACAACACTCCAACAAAATCAAGGATCTCAAGACCGTTAGAGAATCTGGGCCAAGATTATCCTGGGTTGTATTAGTCACAGGAAACCTACAAGTTCTCCAAACTACATCAATATTAATCAGCAATACCTCCTTTACTTCATTTCAACCAACAAGAAAGTCAATCTAGCTCACAACATGTTCAACCATCTGAAGAACATCATCAAGGAAACAAGAGAAGATGAAAAGACAAAGAGAGATTGGATACCTCTGGGAAGACTAATCTCATATATTCTAACAGAAAACAAACTAGTAGAACATCTGAATGCAGCCCAGCAGGTTAATGATTTGGGAGCATTTTCTGGAAAACCCTTTAATGCCAAGAATTAAAGAAGATGAAAATCATTGACAACATCAAGAAGGAACCCATCCTTCATACAAAGGAAGTAATTACCATTAGAAAGGTTCCTCTGAAATATTTTCCCCTTTTTCAGCAGATACTCACCCATAAGTCATCGTCAGATATCTAGATGCATGCAAACAAGATGGCACTACTCCTGAGATCAACCTAGAAGATCTCAGAAAACCAGCCTTAGAAGTTTCTCTCAAAAAGACAGAGAAAAGGAAAGCTTCTAAAGGAACTTCTCAGAAGACACCAAAAGTGGCCAAAGAAAAATGTAACCAGTCTAGGGTTCGGGAGTCCGTTATGTGAGGGGAAGGTATTAGTACCCCTCACATCCATTGTACATAACAGAAACCTCTTAATAGGCTAGGGTTGTATGTTCTTAAGGGAATTTTTACAATTGTTTTTTATTAATTAAAGGGGATATTTACAAAAACTTTAGAGAGGGAAATGTTAGTTTTTTATTGTTGTGCTCGCCAAAGTGCAATGAGAAAGTCATAGATTTGTAGTTCATGTAAAAAAGTGGGTTGGTTGATTTTAGAGAATAGTGTTAGATCGCATTTTAGAGGTTAAACATTTTCATGTATGCTTGCACGGTGGATGTAACAGCACGGTCCCTCCCCTGCAAGGTAATCCTTGCATTACCACCTCACGATCTTCTCTACCCCCTCTCTAGTAGAGTTTTTTCCTTCCGCGGGAATCAAACCCTGTACCCTGGGGTTCAAGTACATCTTTAATCCATTACCACTACCAATTGAGATAGTAGCCTTTGTAACATCCTACTATGGGAGGAGTCTTTACATTGTCCTAGTGAGATATGCATCCCCTAGGCCAACACTACACAATTTTCGATCATAAACATAAGTTGACTTTAAGCTCAAGTGTAGAGCTTCACTCGAAATGCAAGAATGTAAAAAATAAAGCCCAACAACATATCATACAACAACTAAGTGATCAGCAATAACAAAGGATAAAAAATAAAAAGATGTCAGAAGAAATAAAACAAATAATGTTAACATTCATCATAAAGCTAATCAAACTGGGCTTGACTCTCTACATTGTCCCCAGTGAAGTCGCCATTGAAGTTTATTTTTGAAGGGAAAATGTCAATAAAGCCCTAAAAGAACAAAAATATGGTCATTGTAACCAAATTTAGGTCCATGAGTCGGTTATGCGCATGGAAGATATTAGCAAGTCGCACATCTGTTGTACTAAAAAGGAATCGTGTAATCATTTTTTTCTAGAAGGAGTGTTATCTTAATATGTTTGAGTTTCTTCTTATTATTAAAATTATTTACAGGAAATGAAAGAAAAGGGAAAAATATTTTTTTATTAGCGTGCTTGAAGAGATGTTGAATCTTGCTACTATGTATCCCCGGGTGCGATGAGGAACTCAAAGTTACGTAGTTCTTGATAGAAAATGTTTGTTGGTTGATTTTAGTGAAAGATGTTTAGGTTGCATTCGAGCGGTTAAATAGTTCTTGTTACTCGGGCATGGTATAAGTGAACGTTGTTTGTGTTTCGCATAAAAAAGGATCATGTTTTAATTGCATTTGAGTGGAAAACATTGGTTGCTACTCCCGCATGGGATGATTGAAGTGTTATTTGTGTTTCACGTCATAATAGATAAAACATCTTTCGTTTATGAAAAGTTTTTTTTCCGCACTGAGGCAGAA
This sequence comes from Lathyrus aphaca, assembly GCA_963966055.1. Lineage (NCBI taxonomy): Eukaryota > Viridiplantae > Streptophyta > Magnoliopsida > Fabales > Fabaceae > Lathyrus > Lathyrus aphaca. The sequence goes on from OZ014522.1 coordinate 544,024,729, forward strand.
CCAAAGTTTGATTGGTTGAAGTTGTTTTTAGGTAGACGAAGAATATTCATGTTTTAATCGCATTCGAGTGGCAACGCCTGACCATCCGTTGTGAGGTAAGGGGTGACACAAACACAGTCAATCTTCTTCTCTCTAATGTTTTTGTGTACTATTACGAAAAAGCCATACAACCACAGTTGGAAAAAGGGATACCACAACGCCTGACCATCCGTTGTGAGGTAAAGGGTGACTGTATGTCTAGTGATTTTCACCATGGTCGCGAGACCTAATAGCAAGGCAACACGAGTGCTACCTACCACAACGGTTAATAGTCTTAACCACTGTGGTATATACATTTATGAAAATATGATTTAATCACAATTAAAATAAATAACCGTTGTTGAAAGTACTCGATTTTATTATAAAATATGTAGATTGCATATTGTTATGGATCAGATACCTTAGAAACAAAGTATAATTGGTTCCTTGATCAGTCAAGAAACCCACAAGGGTTAGGGTTTAGGGTAACCAAGGATAACAACAAGGATTGGTTATAAACTGTTATTCTTTCCTTACTCTTAAAACAAGATTAGAAGTATACAAGAATAATAAATAACCTCTCTTACTTTTGAATTAGGGTTTTATCTTCCTATTTTCCCTTATTCAAAATATGAGAGACTAATATGCTATTTATAAGAAAACTAACACACTAACTTAATGGGATTTTAACAATTACCCATTACAAGCTAACTTAGAATACAAGCTAACTTAACCAATTGGATCCATAACACATGGCCCAATTAAACAACAACATGTGAGCGGAATTTGACGGTATGCTAAACTTAGAGTTCGTTTCAATATCTCACAAATCTCCACCTTGGAACAAACTCTACAACATAAAAGGAAACAATTAAACATACATACTAGAAATTACTTCGACTATAGTATGTATAACTTCTGCACTAGCATGTGAACTAGCTTCAGATTCATGCTAAACCTCTTTCGTATCATAGTTCGATCCAATATTCGACAAATCTCCAGGTTGGACTAAACTCTATACCAATAAGAAAACAAAACTAGCTTTCTTCATGCAGCATTATCAACTGCATACAGTGGAAAAACTTGCAACTGTGCAATGTCTTTTCAGCTACCATTAATGCAACATTCATGGTCGCCTCTCCCTTCAATCTCATACTTTGTTTAAGGAATCTTCTCCATGCTCATTACACCAATTTGTTGTGAATCAGATACCTTAGAAACAAAGTATAATTGGTTCCTTGATCAGTCAAGAAACCCACAAGGGTTAGGCTTTAGGGTAACCAATGATAACAACAAGAATTGGTTATAAATTATTATTCTTTCCTTTCTCTTAAAACAAGATTACAAGTATACAAGAATAACAAATAACCTCTCTCATTTTTGAATTAGGATTTTATCTTCCTATTTTTCCTTATTCAAAATATGAGAGACTAGTATGATATTTATACGAAAACTAACATACTAACCTAATGAGTTTTTTTAACAATTACCCATTACAAGCTAACTTAAGGTACAAACTAACTTAAACAATTGGATCCATAACACAAGGCCCAATTAAATAATAGCATGTGAGCGGACTTCGACGATATTCTAAACCTAGAGTTTGTTCCAATATCTCACACATATTTTTCAATAAACCTTACAACAACATACAACCATTCAAATTGATGAAATATATAATCTTAAAATTAAACTATTCTTGAAAGCCAACTAACATAAATCAATTTTTTTTCCAAATTGCATGTGTCATGTCATTCATTTCATGCTCTTTAACATATATAATGTAGTTCAATAGTCTGAGTCCTTCATAACATCAATTCCTTCTATTCTAGTTTAATTTGAATAATATCAATAAATTATTGTTATTCAAATTAAACTATAAGAGAAGATATGGATGTGATGAAAAAATCTGGTCATTGAACCACATCATATATATATATATATATATATATATATATATATATATATATATATATATATATATATATATATATATATATATATATATATATATATATATAAAAGAATGTGAGATGAACGATAAGACATATGTAATTCGGAAAATATTGATTGATATAAGTTGGTTTTCAAATACAACTTTTTTTTTTAGATTATAAGTTTCTATGTCAATTTAAATAAAATGTATTTAGATTATAAGTTGTGACTTAGCAATGTTTTGTTCTTGTTCTTAAAACATTAGTCAACAACATACAACAACATTTATCAACAGTGCAACAACAAACAACAAATTTAAAAATAAAAAAAAGGTTCAAGAACAACAATAGCAACATACAACAACAACATAAAACGGCACAAGATATTATGTAATGTTTAACAAACATACCTTTTTTTAATGTGGATCTGGAACAAATTATGAATTGCATCTAGTTTATGAAGTTATGAAGAAGAAGTACAAGGTGAATGAAGTTAAGACAATAACTTCATACTTCTTGTATTTTTCTTCATAGCTACACAAACCATATGTATCATAGCCAAAGTACGCACTTTGTTAAGGTGCTGAATATGAATCTGAAAAAATGAGAACATCCACCAAATTAAAAAAAAAAAATAGAACCCATTTTTAACAAGAAATGTAAACAAAATTAAAGCATAAGTTTAATGAACGAACATGAAATATGATTAAAGAGTATCATAGTGATTGGTGAAGACGAATCGGAAGGTTGAAGTATGTTTGAAGAGTGACATGGATGTTAGGGTTATATTATAAGAGAGAAGAGTGAAATATGTTAGGATTTTCATTTGAGAGAAAGGGTTGTTATATATTGAACAATATATATTTTTGCTTATATAGTAAAAAATATCACATTTATAACACAGTTAGAAAGAAAAATTGTGATATAACTTTAAACTTTTATATAGTAAAAAATATCACATTTCATCAGAGTTATATAGTATGACCGTGGTTAAATAACTTTCAATTTTTTTATTTTATTTATGAATGCAATGGTGAGAGAGTTATTCATTATTGTTATTGTTATTCTTCATTATTGTTGCTATTATTGTTGTTATTTTTGTTGGCTTGTACTATTTTTTTATAAAACAATAATGATATATAAATGAAAGAGAGGAAGAGTAGTAATTTTATAGGGACTAAAACCATAATTTGTAGGGACTAGAAACATAATTTCATTACATAATTTTGTCAATGTCGGAACAATATTCCCTAGCAACAAAGAAATCTTAATAATCTATGACTCTCTCCTCGCTACCCTCGTCAGAATCATAGTAACAAATCTTACTCGACAAATTTTTCTTCTTTTTCAGCTTCTTCTTCTTGGCCTTCTCAACCCTCAGTGTATCCCTGACAATAGACGTTCCAGATGACATAGTAACAAATCATCCTCGACAACTTTTTCTTCTTCTTCAACTTCTTCTTGGCCTTCCCAACCCTCGGTGTATCATTGACAACAATCGTTCCAGATGGATGGACCTCCTCAGTTGACTGTTGATCATGGTGTTGTATTGTGGTGACTTCAGTTGAGACATTTCTATTAGCACTCTCAGAGGGAGAATCATGTTGCTATATGAAGTTAAGAAGAAGAATTTTGAAGAATTGGAAATTCATTATATAGAAGAGGTTGGAGATGAAACATCTGATGATTTAATGTTTACAATGATTACTTCTAATGGTTAATATTCTTGAATAACATTGTGATCGTCTTGAAAAATGAAGAAATTATTTCCAATCATCATTATAGATGGGAAAAATGTTTTGAAGAATTTTTTTAATCATCATTATAGTTGGGAAGAGTGTTTCTCTCTTTTGGCAAGAACAAAGATTGTATAAATAATATTACAGCAACTACATATTAAATCCGTGAATAAATAATTTTGAAAAATGAAAAAAAAAAGTTGTCAGGATTCGAACCTTGTACCACTCCCTTTAAAACTACAGTTGTTTTCGCGATTAAATAACTTTTAAAAAACAAAAACAAAAATTAAGTGTATCCAGTATCATATATTACAACGATTGATGACATAATTGTTATAATATTATGTTAGTAAATGTGTATTTTGTAGTAGTGGTGAAACCACATAAGAAAAAAAAATATATTTATCTCTTAACCAACATCAAAAATCATTGTTACAAAGCATAGTGAATTGGCTCTCAAGAACAACAATGGCTAATTTCCCTCTATGATAAAACACTCACATTTTAATTTTTTTCTTCCTTTTTTGGGATGCTTTTTTGCTCTTTTCTTATAGGTATTGTATTTAACTCATGTCGAAACAAAATCAAAATCAAAATAATGGCCAATAAATTACTTGTTATCAATAATCAAGAAGCACATTAAAATGATTTACTACCTCTTTTTTTTATAATTATAAATGGCTTTGAAAAAAAAAATTGTACCACAATATAATTCACTTTATAATACCAATAAATTATTAATGTTATTTTTCTTTTTATACCAATAAATATTTATTATTCTCTCATTTCAATTATATATAATTTTATAAAAACATTCACAATTTCGATTTTCCACACCACAATTATTATATTTCTAAAAATATGCATGAAAAATAAAAAACGATTTATAATGAAAAAGGGAGGGAGTATTATTCTTGCGGAAAAAATGAGATTGTGTTGGTTTGGTAGAAGTTTGCTGGCATGTATAATTAGAGATAGAGATGACCAATTCAATTTTTTATTAGTTTTTGTTCAATCTATTATTTAATTTAAATTAAACTTTAAATAAATTAAAGTTTATTTTGGTTCACAATAATTAAATAAATGAAATAAATTTTTTAATTTTTTAATTTTTTTACAAAAAACTATGTAATAAAAACAATGTTCCCAAATTTTTTTAATTTCTTTTATATTTAGATAATATTGGGGTGCTATAAAATAGAAAGTATAAGAGTGAACACTAAATAGAAGAAGAGTTCTAAACATAAAACATACTCATATAAATTATAAAACATATAATTACATAGAAAAATAAGAACACTTACTAGTGGCTTATCTAAAAATAATATGCCATGAAAAATTATAATTTTATAAAACTCAAAAATTATATTGAAAAGACATAAAAACAACAAAGTAATTTATTTTAAGACTACAAATATAACACTGGGCAACCTTTAAAAATTTTTATTCTCTCATTTCTATTATGTATAATTTTGTAAAAACATTCACAATTTCTATTTTCCACATTACAATTATTACACTTCTAAATATATATGAAAAATATAAAACAATTTATAATAAAAATCGGAGGGAGTATTATTCTTGCCGAAAAAAATGAGATTGTTTGGTTTGATAGAAGTTTGCTGGCATTGTATAATTAGAGATAGAGATGACCAATTCAATTTTTATTAGTTTTTGTTCGATCTATTATTTTAATTTAAATTAAATTTTAACTTAAACTTTAAATAAATTAAAGTTTATTTTGGTTCACGATGATTAAATAAATAAAATAAATTAGTTTTTTTTTTAATTTTTTTAATTTTTAATGAAACACATATAATTTAATTCTAATTATTCAAAAAAAATCAAACTAACTCAATAAAATAATAGCTTTATATTTTTTTAAAGGTTTTTTCTTACAAAAAAAAACCTATGTAATAAAAACAACGCTCACAATTTTTTTTAAATTTTTTTTTATATTTAGATAATATTGGGGTGGTATAAAGTAGAAAATATAACAGTGAACAGTAAACAGAAAAAGAGTTCTAAACATGAAACATACTCATATAAATTATTAAACATATAATTACATAGAAAAATTATATTGAAAAGACATAAAAACAATAAATAATTTATTTTAAGACTACAAATATAACACTGGACAACCTTTAAAAATTGCATGAATATATAATTATGAAAGGAGGGAGGTTATTAGGAGAAAAAAACGAATTTACCATAAAATAGAGAAATAAAATAAAATTTTCATATATCTTTTGATTCCGAGATTAATCAACGAGTAAAGGGGTGCGATATGAGAATCGAAGTAATGAAAATCAAGCATTGTAAAACTTATATTTGAGATTTGACAATGCACATCTGCTAAACTATAATACAAATCAAGAATTATGTATCAATTTAGAAAATATCAATTAAACCCTAACAAGATTTTTAAGAAAAGAACAAAGTAAAAAAGAGCCATTTTGCAAATTAGAAAACCTAAAATAAATAATTTAGACACAAATTAAAAGTTTTGCTTGTTTTGTTTCCAAATATTGAGGATTCTAACCATCTTTCTTCTCGTGCCATATTTCGAAATTGGTTTGGAGTAAAATTGTCGAATGTGTTGATATTGGAAGGATATAAGAGAATGGTTGTTGCAAGTCGGATAAGGTGAGCATTTGGAAAGCTAGGAATAACATTTGTTTCAATGAAGGTACCTATTCCATAGAAGACATCGTTTTTGATATTAAGGTTTATTCTTGGAATTTGTTGTCGTTAGGTAGTTCGAATGGAATGAGTTGTAGTCTTTATGAGTGGTTTAAATTCCCTATTGACTTTGTTTAATTCCCTAGTGTGGGGTAGGGGTGGCGGTTGATCACCTTTCTTTGATTTGTAATTTTGTCTTTGGAGACTTTCTCTTTCTCCGTATTAATAAAATTGTTTATCAAAAAAAAATCAAGACACAAATTAAAAGTTTATTAAATTATGAATAACTTATTGAAACATTTTGATAAAATAAACTAAAGCAACAATCTACATATCGCAGATGTTATGGCGGATGCATCACGCACTACATTGTTTTCAGTAGTGAGTGGTGATTTTCCAGAAAAACCACTCTCACAATTATTGGCCTCATTTTCAGCATCATTTGCACTATCTACTGCAAATTTTGGATTTCCTTTTTGCAAAGCTTCAATTGCTTGTGGAATATCGGCTACCAAAATTGCATTGTATTTATCAGCACATGACTTAAGTGCTTCCTTTTGATCAGAAGGAATGCTTCCACTAAGTTGATTGATTTTGTTTACTGCAATGTCTGATTTGCTCTTTATTACATTAACCATGATTAATCCTAAACCACTGACATCTGCGGTGGAGCTTTTTGGATCAACATTTAAGTATTCAATGCATAATGCAGAATTTGAAGTCTTACTACAAGTTTGTTGTATAGTATTAGCATCATTTGGTTGAATAACTCGGGAATGACTTACAACAAAGATGATGCACAAAATGAGAACAAATAATACCAATGATTTCATAATTATAAGAATGAAAAATGGAATTAAATATTACAATAGTTTGCTAAATCAAAAGGGAATGAATGAAAATGAGACCAACAACTACACCTTATTTATAATAGAAATTATTTTATTGATTCTTTAAATGGACCTAAAATTATCCATTCATTTTAGTCAATACTTATCACTTAATTTTCTAACTGTTATTTACAAATATAGTATTCCATTTAAAACAAATTTTTGTTTATAATAATATGTCATTTTGAATTAAATACTTTATTAAAAATAATAGAAATTATTTTATTGATTCTTTAAATGGACCTAAAATTATCCATTCATTTTAGTCAATACTTATCACTTAATTTTCTAACTGTTATTTACAAATATAGTATTCCATTTAAAACAAATTATTGTTTATAATAATATGTCATTTTGAATTAAATACTTTATTAAAAATGGTATGATTTGTTTTCGTTGAAAATTTTAATTAAATGCTTTTTAGTTTATTTCCATCAAAACAATATGAATACATTGAATTTCAGAAATATATATATATATATATATATATATATATATATATATATATATATATATATATATATATATATATATATATATATATATATATATATATATATATATATATATATATATATATATATATATATATATATATATATATATATATATATCATTTTTTACCTACATGTTACAATTTCTTTAAACCAGTAATGTTAGTATTTTTAGTATCTGTTACTTATTATCAAAATAATTATTGTACAACTTTTAACACTTTCTTAAAATAATTTAACATTTAAATTAAATGCAAGATTGAATGAAAATTTTAAAATATATTACTCTTCAAAACAAAACGATTTTATTTACCTGATAACTATAACAATTAAACTCTTATTTCTAGAATTTAATTGCATATATCACTACTAAAAAAAAGACATTTGGTTAAATGATTTTACATCAGGCATTTATTAAAAATGATGTAAAAAATAACGCGGTGGCAGTTTCGTAAATAATAACATAAATTGTTATAAGGGATTTTACATCGGGTATTGATAAAAACCGATGTACAAAGTAATGCGGTGACAGTTTTGTAAATAACAAAAAAATTCATCTAAAGTCTTTTACATCGGTTTTTCTAAAACTGATGTAAAAAACCATATTAAAAAACAATAAAAAAAATCAAAAAAATCAAAATACATATTACATCGGTTGTATTAACAACTGATTTAAAATGTTTCTTAAAAAAAAATTAAAAAAAAAAAAAATCAACATTTTACATCGGTGGGTATTATACCCGATGTAAAAGGTCTTCAAAAAAAAATAAAAAAAAATAACACAACATGTTACATCGGTGGTTTTGAAAACCGATGTAATAGGTTTATAAAAAAAATAAAAAAAAATAGGCTATTACATCGGCTGGGTTTGATACCCGATGTAATAAGTTTCCTACAAAAAATAAAAAAAAAGAAATTAAATCGGTTCTAGATCTAACCGATGTAATATGTATTTTTAAAAAAAATTTAAAAAAATTTAAAAACACCTTTTAAATCGGTGGATAAACCAACCGATGTAATAAGTATTTTAAAAATTTTAAACCCTAAATCTAAAACTTAAACTTCATTTACTGTACAAACTATTCCTCCTTCACTATTGCGCCGCCCCCATAAATTCGTCACTGTTGCGCCGCCGATTCCTCCTTCCCTCGTCCGTGCTACCGCCGATCCACGTGTTACCGCCGCCGCCCGCTGTTTGTTGTTCCGCTGTTGCTGTTCGCTGTTGCTGTTCGCTGTTTGCTGTTGCGCTGTTGCTGTGTCCACGCGTCTTCTCCTCCCCTTCTACCGTTCGCCGCCGCCGGTAAAATTTATGTTCATCTTCTTCTTCCTCACTATTGCTTTTTGAATATATATATATATATATATATATATATATATATATATATATATATATATATATATATATTTAGAATATATATATAGTTTTGTATATATATATATATAGTTTTAGAATATATATATATAGTTTTGTATATATATATATATATATATATATTCTAAAACTATATATATATATATATATATATATATATATATATATATATATAGCCATGTTTATTTTATACATATTGTGAGGATATTGTTTCTTGTAGAAATTGTGTGTCGACGAGAACTTCTGCATCGTCACCCGTGAGTCATCCGACCGGCCGTACCATATTACAGGTTCTTTTTTAATTATTTATAACCTCTCACTTCTTCTTTATGCATGTCATGTGTTTGCACGTAGAGACTTTTGCATTTTTTCTAATGTTCAAGAGAGCGGCTATTATAGGTGTCTAAATGATTTATCTGATCTGTATGCATTAATTCCGGAACATAGGTATGAATCGTAGTTGGATAAAAGCTAATCGATTAAGTGTTGAGTACGAACATGGAGTGAAGGAATTTCTACAGTTTGCTGAAAGCAATGCTAAAAAAAATCTTCCTCCTCCTAAAAGTAATGGTGAAAAAAGTGTTGATGTGATTTTTCTCTGTCCATGTGTTCGTTGCGCAAATCGCGAACCAAAACTTAATAAGAAGACAATCATGGATCATCTAATTTGTCATGGGATTTGTCAAACTTATACACAATGGATATGGCACGGTGAGGTAGTAGAAAAGTCAAATGTGTCCCATAAAGATAATATTGGTGTAGAAATGGATGATGATCGTCTGGAAGACATGATGCGTGATATTGGACAAGATTCGTTTAAAAAGGCACATGTGTATGATACTTTATGCAGTGACAAGGATCAACCTTTGTACCCGGGATGCACTAATTTTACACGTTTGTCAGCCGTGTTAAAATTGTTTAATTTGAAGGCAAATAATGGGTGGACTGACAAAAGTTTTACCGAATTGCTTGAATTGTTGATACAGATGCTTCCAGAAGGTAACGTATTGCCAAATCGTTATTATGAGGAAAAAAAGATATTGTGTCCAATGGGTTTGGAGTATGAAAAGATACATGCATGTCCTAATGATTGCATATTATACAGAAAAGAGTATGTAAACTATAATCATTGTCCGAAGTGCAAGGCGTCACGCTACAAAAAGAAAGATGGTGATTCTATTGATGATGAGGTTGTCAAAAAGGGTACTCCCGCGAAAGTGGTATGGTACCTACCAATAATTCCAAGGTTCAAGAGACTCTTCGCAAATGCAAATGACGCAAGGAATCTTAGATGACATGCCGAAGAAAGAAAATTTGATGGACAAATTCGTCATGTAGCTGATTCTTTGCAGTGGAAGAAAATAGATTCTTTGTTTCCAAATTTTGGCAAAGAGTCGAGAAACCTTAGACTTGGACTTTCTACTGATGGAATGAATCTGTTTGGTAATCTAAGTACTAATCATTCTTCTTGGCCTGTTCTCCTGATGATTTACAACCTATCTCCTAGGTTATGCATGAAGCGTAAATATATCATGTTATCCATGATGATTTCGGGCCCAAAACAACCGGGAAATGACATAGATGTTTATCTAAGTCCCTTGATTGATGATTTAAGAGTATTGTGGGATGAAGGGGTGGATGTTTTTTATGCGTATTCTGGTGAACATTTCAATATGCATGCCATGTTGTTTTGCACCATCAACAATTTTCCGGCGTATGGTAATTTGTCTGGTTATAAAGTTAAAGGGCATAATGCATGTCCTATATGTGAAGAAGACACGAGTTACCTCCAACTTGAGAAAGGAAAGAAAACTGTTTATCTTGGACATCGAAAATTTCTAGCTCGTTATCATCCATATCGTAGATTGCGAAAAGCTTTCAATGGGGAACAAGAGCATGGTGAAGCTCCAAAGCCCTTAACTGGAGAGGAAGTTTATCAACGACAACAGGGCATTAATGTTGTGTTTGGAAAATACAAAAAGAAATCAAATACGAAAAATTTATGGAAAAAGAGGTCAGTTTTCTTCGATCTTCCATATTGGTCTAGTCTTGATGTAAGACATTGTATTGATGTGATGCACGTGGAGAAAAATGTATGTGATAGTTTACTCGGAACACTTCTGAACATTCATGGCAAAACAAAAGATGGTTATAATGCTCGTGTGGATTTGGGTTTGATGGGTATACGAGAAGAGTTAACTCCACAACATATAGGCAACAAGATATATTTGCCTCCTGCCTGCTACACTTTGTCTAAAAAAGAGAAAACAAGTTTTTGTGAGTGTTTACAAAGTATTAAAGTTCCGCATGGTTACTCATCAAATGTCAAGAGGCTTGTATCTGTTAAAGATCTCAAACTAATTGGCTTAAAATCTCATGATTGTCATGTCTTAATGCAACAACTACTACCAGTGGCTATTCGTGGGATATTGCCTAACAATGTTAGGAAGACTATAACCAGGTTGTGCTTATATGGTCAATTGAAAAAATATATATATATATATTGAAAAAATATTTCGATAAAGAATTTTATATATATATATATATATATATATATATATATATATATATATATATATATATATATATATATATATATATATATATATATATATATATATATATATATATATATAACTTGTCCACCGTCATATGGGACAAATTGAAACAATATTTTGATAAAAATAATAATTTTGTCTTTATTATTTAATGATTCTCTTATTTTTATTCTCAAAAATATTAATTAGTAAAAAGTGTGACGTGTATAATCAGTTCAGTTTGGATTCGTTTTTAATTAAAAAATTGTTTAAATTGATGATGTTTTCATTAATTTTATTTGGTTCGATTTTTAGAATTTTTTTTAAAATGGAACCAAACCAAATTAATTGGTTTGGTTCAGTTTGGTTTGGTTGATTGGTCTACAACATTTTTTTTAATATTATATTCATTTGTGTATCATTTGTTCTAATATATTTCGATGTATTTTATGCTATTATTTTTTAACATAGTACATTTCATATAATATATTTCATGTTCTACTTTTCAAACAACTTACAAGTTATTCTTAATACTTACGAAACATTTACATAATTTTTATTGCATTATAAAATAAATTAACTATCAAATACAAAGGTTGACACTTGACATGAGAAAGTTGAGAAGGAATTTCAAAGTTTAACAAATAAAACACAACAATAAAGTCAAAAGGTTTTAATACACGTAAATTAATATATTTTTTATAAGCAATAAATATTATAATAACCGAGAACTAAGGGTTCTCGAACCTGCTTACAAAAGAGCGAGACATAGCTCGACAAAGAAAAATTACACTCCAATTGAACCTTAGGATAAATAAAACAAATAGAATTTACTAAATTCGTAAAAACTGCAATTGAAATGTGTAATATTCCCGATGAAAGATCATCTCCAAATCAAAGCTTTAATGCTCCAAACGATGTCAAAAATGTTCCAAGAAGCGTTCTTGAAAATGATATCATTCCTCATCAACCACAAAGACCAAACAGTTGCTAACCAAATACAACCCTCTCTACTTGGGCTGGTAGTTGGGATGCTCAGGGCGTCCTCTGGCTTTGTTCTTCTTGGGCTCAAGGGAGCATCGTCCTCGGCGAGAAGGGAAACACCCGCGCTTCTTGGTGGCCTCTCCAGTTGAGGTCCACGCCCGCGCCTACGAGGGGAGGGACTACTTGATCGGCGGGGTGTCGGACGAGGAGAGTCGGTTCGGCGCTCTGTCTATATTGCGATGATTCTCTCATGATTGTTAAATAGCATACGGTTCGTCTGGTTGAGCGCGTTATCCATGGCTATGATCGTGGCATCTCCTTCGACCGATATCGGGATGGGTTGGAAGGTAGTCGCAAGCTGAGGTTGTGGGGCGTCGTTGGCCTCTGGTTCATGGGAGGGACTGGAAGGTTGTTCGTCCCTTTCATCAGACTCATGGGTGATAGCGTGGTCTTTGTCCCCACCGGTAGTATAGTCAACAAGGCCTTGGACGCGGTTGTCACCATGTTCGTTGGTCATGCTGGATGGTTGAAGAGACAGGGTGAAGTTTTAGTCTTTTGTTTCAAAAGACGAGAAGAACTTTTAAGTTCCCACGGACGACGCCACTGATCTGACTTGATCAGGGGGAACCTTCCAGTGATGAACAACTACGGTGGAAAAAGGGGGGGGGGTGTACCTGCAAGGTACTCTGGTGCCAAAGTTAGATAGAGCGAAGGAGTGCAAGTACCGAATAGTTAATAAGAGAATTGGAATACCTGACCCTCTAGTGAAAGAGATTATTTATAGTCTTCCCCTAGCGCTAGGCCAAGATTCTTCTCATGGGTTGGATTAGTTAGGCCAAAGGAAGAACTATCAAGGATTGCGTAGGAGCAGATAAGATCTAGCATGAGGTATTTCCCTTGATTTAACTGCCCCGTAATATTAGTAGAAAATAACGGGGGCAGTTGACTGAGTAGAGCACGTGAGGGAGATGCTCTCCCCCCGTCCCTTCGTATGGACACATGCTCGATGGATTGGGCCTCTGCCCGACATTTACTGTGTCAACCCAGTCTAGGACAGGCGTCCTTGTATTGGGCCATGGGTATGTGCGCGACGGACTGGACCTCTACTCGACACGCGATGCATCGACCCAGTCCAGAACAATATTTAACTCATATCGAAACAAAATAAAAACAAAAATAATGGCCAATAAATTACTTGTTATCAATAATCAAGAAGGCAAATTAAAATGATTTATTACTTCCATTTTTTATTAGAAATCGCTTTGGGAAAAAATTATACCACAATATAACTCAATTTATAATACTAATAAATCATTAATGTTATTTTTTCTTTTATACCCTTAAATATTTATTATTCTTTTATTTCAATTATGTATAATTTTATGAAAACATTCACAATTTCTATTTTCCAGATTACAATTATTACATTTCAAAATATATATGAAAAATAAAAAATAATTTATAATAAAAATCAGAGGGAGTATTATTCTTGCCGAAAAATGAGATTGTGTTGGTTTGTAAGAAGTCTGCTGGCATTCTATTATTAGAAATAGTTGACCAATTCAATTTTTATTAGTTTTTGTTTAATCTATTATTTAATTTAAATTAAATTTTAAATTAAACTTTAAATAAATTAAAGTTTATTTTAGTTCACGATGATTAAATGAATGAAATAAATTATTTTATTTTTTAATTTTTAATGAAACAAATATAATATAATTATAATTATTTAAAAAATTCAAACTAACTCAATAAAATAATAGCTTTATAGTTGTTTAAAGGTTTTTTCTTTAAAAAAAAATCTATGTAATAAAAATAATGTTCACAATTTTTTTTAATTTTTATATTTAGATAATATTGGGGTGCTATAAAGTAGAAAGTATAAGAGTGAACACTAAACAGAAAAAGATTTCTAAACATGAAACATACTCATATAAATTTTAAACTTATAATTACATAGAAAGAACACTTACTATTGACTTATCTAAAAAAATATGTCATGAAAAAATATAATTATATAAAACTCAAAAACTGTATTGAAAAGACATAAAAACAACAAACAATTTATTTTAAGACTATAAATATAACACTGGGCAACCTTTAAATATTGTATGCATATATAATTACGAAAGGAGAGAGGTTATTATTATGAGGAAAAAAAACGAATTTACCATAAAATATATTAACAAATGAAAGAAATAAAATAAAAATTTCATATATCTTTTGATTCTGAGATTAATCAATGCGTAAAGGGATGTGATATGAGAGTCGAGATAATGAAAATCAAGCAATGTGAAACTTATATTTGAGATTTGACAATACACATCTACTAAACTATAATACAAATCAAGAATTGTGCATCAATTTAGAAAATATCAATTAAATCCTAACATAACTTTTAAGAAAAAAAAACATCATAGAAAAGAAGAACCATTCTGCAAATTAGGAAATCTAAAACAAATAATCAAGACACAAAATACAAACAACGGGATAAGAGAGAAAGAGCGACTTCTCTCTAATTTTACTTTCCCCTAATTTTCATCTTTCGGACTCGCGCCTTCTTCCCCATTCCCCTTCTATTTATCCATTGCAAGGCAACTACCTAAAACTTTGATGAGAGAGGGAATCACTTTATTTTTGGCTTAAACTCCTAGCTTTCGGGCTTAGGGGCCTTGGTAAGGTGTTGTTTTTTTCTCAGGTGGTAAGTTGTTATGTGCAGCATTGTGTGTTTTGGTCTGTTCTGTATTTTTCTTTTGATGGCTTGGGAGAAGGTTACTAGAAAGGTAATGTTTGGGAAACTTAGTAACTTATCGGTGTGGATAGAGAACCAAGGAAAGGGTGCCCTTGAAGGGGAACCAACAACCTCGTTCTTTTTGACAGAGTTCCCTGATTCCTACAATGCGAAAGAGCTTTTTGTGGTTTTTCAAGTTTATGGGGTAATTTCTGAAGTGTTCATCCCAGGTAGGAGGGATAAGAGAGGCAAAAGGTTTGGTTTCGCTAAATTCAGAAAGTTTCATAAAGCGAGAATTTTAGCAACTAAGCTGGACAACATCATTCTAGAAGGGAAGAAGATATTCGTGAATATTCCTAGGTTTGCTCAGGAAGATAAACCAGTTAGGAAAGATAGAGAGAACCTTAAGTTTGGGACAAGAGTGGAAGCAAGAACTTGGAGACAAGCATCGGTAAAGAACTCATATGCTGATGTAGTTGGGGGTAAGTTCGTACCACTGAAAACTGGAACCAGTAGTGGGATTAGCTCGGCGGTATTAGAGGAAGTAAATCAAACTAGGGTTAGGTTTTCAAAATCTAGAATTGGTGTGATCAAAGAAGGCGAAAACATTTTTGATATTCAAAGCAAATTGTATGAAGAAGGATACTTTGATATTAAGGTTAGCCCTCTGGGGGGTTCAAAATGCATGATTGAAGAATCTTCAGGAGGAGTCTTATCAGATTTCTTGTTGGATGCTGAACACTTATTGTTAAGTTGGTTTTCTACCATTCGTGAATGGAACCCTTTTGAGGTGGATAGTTTAAGAAGAGTTTGGGTGAGATGCTTTGGTCTTCCTTGTATTTCCTGGGGAGAAAACAATTTCAAGATCATATCTTCTTGCTTGGGGAATTTTATTAGGAGTGATATTAAGACTGATGGATTGGAGAACTTGGAAGTGGTGAGATTCTTGATTAACACTGATAGGCTCTTTTTGATCCAAGAAGAGATTGAGACTGAGATTAATAATCATAAATTCTCAGTTATGGTGATGGAGGACTTATCAATGAGAGATGAAGATATTGTTCTAGGCGAGGCCAATGAAGAAATAACCTTTGAATCTTTTGATTCATCCTCAAACTCGGATGGTGGAGGAGCGTGGGAGAGAGATGATTTGTTTGAGGATGAAGAGTAAACCTAGGTCTTCTAGATCTGAGAAGAGAGATCACCAAAATGGAAATGTGGGTGTGGGGGAGTGTTTCGAGAATGATGACATTTCCTTTGTTGATGAAAGTCCCGATGCTAGGGAACAAGGAGAGGTTTCATAGTAGATGTTGATGTTGACTTATCAACTAACATCCCAGGGGTCCAGTTGCAGAGAGGTCATGAGGGGACTGGTATGGGCCAGGAGGGTAGTCAATGTAAACAGAACAATGCGAGTTTTGATGATGCACTTTTGCTGAACTTGACTGAAGGTGTCCCCACACGCTACCAAGTTTGTCCTTTAGGGGATTTCTATGTGGACCTTTCCATACCAAAAACTTTAAATGGTCCCTCTGGTGGTCTCATCCGTTCATCAATCAATTGTAAAACTAAAAAGAAAAAACTCCTCCATGAAGTGTATGATTGCGTGAAGATCCCATATACACCATCTTATTTTTCTGCATTTCTCCACGAAGCTATGAACAAAAATAAAGGGAACATTACTAAGAAACCCACTATTTTGAAAAGAGTTGGGATAAGTTCTTCTAGATAGTCAGATGCATCTTTGTTGTGTTGTGAATCTTTCATAGATACTAATGTTGTTAGAGGGATAGATAGATGTAAAAAATCTTAGAAGGTGTCCCTTCTAAGGTGTAGGAGACTATGAAAAAATTAGGGGTACAAGGAGACTTGGATGATGGAGGAGTGGTTGAAATGTTGAGATGTTTGGAGAAGAAGGAAAAGGGTTCAAGAACAAGTAAGAAGGTTGTAGCTACAATTGAGCCATGAATATAGTTTATTTCAATGTTCCGGGGTGTTGTAGTTCTCTCAAAAAAAGGAGAATCACTCAGATTTTTGAAAGAGGCAACGCAAACATTTCTCTCATTCAGGAAACAAAGGTTATTAACATGGATTTTAGGGTGGCTCAAAACATGTGGAAGATTAAGGACTTAGAATGGCCAGCTTCTAAATTTGTAGGGAGATCGGGTGATATTATGTCCATGTGGAATGCTAATGTTGTTAAAGCTAATTTCAGCTTCAGTGGTAAAGGATTCTTGGATGTTCATTTTTCTTGGAAAGATCATGATCTGATTGTGATTAACATATATTCTCCGTGCAGTTTGTTGGAAAAAAGAAATATGTGGAATGTTCTTTTGAATCTTAGAATCAGGTACCCTAATTGTGGTTGGATTTTGGGTGGAAACTTTAATGTTGTAAAGTCAGGTGCAAATAGGAAAGGTAAAGGAGATCCTAATGTGAAGTATATAGAAGAATTCAGAGCTTTCATCGACAACTTAAATATGATAGATCTTCCGGTTATTGGTAACAAATTCACGTGGTTCAATTTGAACGGCATGTGCAGAAGTAGATTAGACATATTCTTGGTTGAAGAAAATGTTATAAATAATTTGGGACTGAACTGTCAAGTTGTGGAAGATAGGGATATTTCAGATCATCATCCCATATGGATTAAGGAGAATATTGTTAACTAGAGTCCTAAGCCATTCAAATTCATCAATTGTTGGCTTGAACATAAAGAGTGTATTTCGTCCATAAAAAAATCTTGGAGTAATTATCAGTTTTCTAGTACTTCTGCACATATTCTGGTTCAAAAATTCAAAGCTCTCAAAATGGACCTAAGAGAATGGAATAAAAAGATCTTCGGCTGGATTGATCTAAACCTTGAGGTTAATGTGGACATCTTGAATCGTTGCGATATTGAAGAGTTATCAGATGCTGACGGTATTCGCGAAGAAAAGTTGAAAACAAGTTTTAAGGCTCAGGAAGATATTTGGAGAATGCTGAGAGTCAAGGAGAAATTAATTCATCAAAAATCTAGAACGAATTGGTTAAGGGATGGAGATTCAAATACTAGTTACTTTCATAATTTCCTTAAAGTTAGGTACATAAATAATTCTATATTGGCTATCAAGGTGGGAGATTCTTTGTTGACTGAACTAGGGGATATCAAAGATGAGGCCAAGAGATTTTTTTAGTCTAAATTCAGGCATCATCCAAGAACGAATTTTAAGTTCAATATGGATCTTGTAGTAACGCTTAGCAATGTTGATCAATGTTTCTTGGAAGCGGAGTTCTCGCGGCTGGATGTTTGTAACGCTGTTTTTCGCATGCGACAACAATAAGTGCCCAGGAGTTGACAATTTCAACTTCAAATTTCTTAAAGATTTGTTGGGACATTGTTGGGGAAAATTTTACCAACTGTGTGATTGACTTTTTCAGAACTAGCTACCTTCCGAAGACGTTAAATTCTTCATTCATCGCCTTAATCCTGAAAGTTGAAAACGCTCAGAAGTTTGAGGAGTTTAGACCTATTAGTTTGGTCAGCTGCGTTTCAAAGACAATTTCCAAAATGATGGCTGCTATATTGGGTTATATTATCCATAAACTAATATCTTCTACACAGACTGGTTACATACCCGACCGCCAACTTATGGATGGTGTTTTGTTAGCTAGTGAAGTTATTGACTTCACAAAAAAGATTTAAGAGGACTTGTTTCATTCTAAAGGTTGATTTTGCAAAGGTATATCATTGTGTCGAGTGAAATTTTTTAGAGCCCGTTCTTTTAAAGATGAGGTTTGGTGCTAATTGGATTTGTTGGGTTTGCGGATTAGTACTCAAAAGTTACATGTTTATACTCATTAATGGCAGTCCTACTAAAGATTTTAGAGTTGAGAAGGAGCTGAAGCAGGGTGATCCTTTGTCTCCATTTCTGTTCGCGGTCGTGGTGGCAGGTCTTACTTGTTTGGTTAAAGAAGCCATAAATCTTAATATTTTGTCTGCTTTTAAGATCATGGAAACTCCTTCCTCTAGTATATTACAATTCTCCGACGACACACTGATATTAGGGGATGGGGAAGTTTCTAACATTTGGGCCTTCAAATCCATTCTCATATCTTTCGAGCTTGCGTCAGGGTTGAAAGTTAATTATGCGAAAAGTTGTTTGTATGGTGTAGGCATGGATGAAGGAATATTACAAGCTGCAACAGATTTTCTTCACTGCAAATGTGCAAATCTTTCATTTCAGTTTCTTGGCTTAACGGTTGGAGGTAACCATCATCGTATTGCTTTTTGGAAGTCGATTATTTCTAGAGTTAGAAATAGATTGTCTATGTGGAATGGCTGTAACTTATCAATTGGGGGAAGAATCACTCTAATTAATTCGGTTTTATCGAATATTCTGTTTAATCTCTTATCTTTCTTCAAGATGCCAAAGAAGGTAGTAAGGGAAATAATTGTTATTCAGAGGAAGTTTTTGTGCGCCAGTTCATCGAACGACAATTTCATATTTTGGGTAAGTTGGAAGATCGTTTGCAAACCGAAAGAAATTGGTGGTCTAGGGATTAAACATGTAGGGAGGTTTAACAAAGTTCTTCTAGCTAAGTGGATTTGGAGATTCGTTATAGGTGGCGAGGAAATATGGAAACCTTCGCTTGTTAGTCATTACGGTAACTTGAGTATTAAAGTTCATTTGGATAATGATGTTGGTAAGTGTGGTAAGGACTCGTTGTGGCTTAGGGAAATTTTCTCGATTAATACTTTAGAAGACCTTGTGACTGTTGTAGTTTGATGTCGTGTAAAGTGGGATCGGGATCGAATGTAGCATTCTGGAAGTCAAATCGGATGGAAGGAAACAGCTTGAAAGTTGCTTACCCGAGGCTATTCGAACAAAGTGAAAATAAAACTAGCTCAGTTCAGGAAATGGGAAGGATGCACAATGGTAGCTGGCGGTGGAACTCTAACATGTTGAATTTCGGTGGAAATTCTGCTCTGGTTTTAGAATACCGGGATTTGCGTAATGCTTTAAATGCTCAGGTAATTTCTGCAGGTTGTATTGATGAGTGGCAGTGGAGTTGTGATGTTGCAAGAGGTTTTTTGGTGCATTCTTTTTACTTGGCTTCAAATACTGTTTTGGATGCAAATAAGATTCAGCTCTTGGATTGTATTTGGAAGACGATTGTTCTGTTGAAAATCCAAATTTTCTCATGGAGGATGATCCTTGAGAGGTTACATACGAGATCTAACTTGGTTGCTAGAAACATCATTGCTAATGATCAAGAAAAGGTTTGCTTGTTTTGTTTCCAACATATTGAGGATTCTAACCATCTTTTCTTCTCGTGCCATATTTCGAAATCGGTTTGGAGTAAATTTCCGAATGGGTTGATATTGGAAGGATAAAAGAGAATGATTGTTGTGAACATGCTAAATCTTGAAGGTTAAATCTTAATGGTTGTTGCAAGCACTATGCCAAACAAGACCTTAGACAACGCTTTTTTTTTCCACTTACACAGCGCTTTAAAGCGTTGTCTAAACCTCCGTTGCTAAAGGTTTAGACAGCGCTTTTTTAAATCTTAAAAGCGTTGTCTAAGGTACCCTTAGATAGCGCTTTTAGGAATACCTTAGACAGCGCTTTTGGTTTAAGCGTTGTCTAATCCCCTCCTATTTTAATTTTTTTAGGTATACCTTAGACATTGCTTTTGGTGAAAGCGCTGTCTAATCCCCCCTTAGATAGCGCTTTTGCCAAAAGCGCTGTCTAAGGTATACGAAAATTTTTGAATAATTTTTTTGAAACCACTTTTTTTACCAAGTTTTTAAACCAGAATTTTGACCAGTTTTCAACCAAATTTTGGCAGACAAATATCACAAATTATATATCAATTTATGCACCAAAATTATAAATCCATAAAATGCAATTCAAACCAATATATATATATATATATATATATATATATATATATATATATATATATATATATATATATATATATATATATATATATATATACTAATTCAAACCATTTTGGCCTATTATAATTACAAGTCATTGCATTTTACTACAAATGTACATATTATAAGTACACATATCTAATCCATCCAAAGCATTGCTTCAAATATACATAGGTCCTGAAACAACACAAAGATTGTAATTCAATTAATAAACAATATTATAGAAATTACAACGTTGCACATATTTAAATTCTCATCAATTAAAGTAAGAGTACAATATTATACCTCACATAACACCTAGCTCTATAATGAATTGACACCATTCCTCTTTGATTTCGTCCACTTGATCTTTTGTATAATATGCACACTTGAATTCATCAAAGTACTACATAATAATATAACATTGTTTGATTTAATTTCAACTATTTAATTATATGAGAGATATGTGTTAATATAACTTATAATCAAGAAACCAAGGATATAATAGCATAATTGACCTCTTTCACTAACATATCTTTCTTTTCTTTGTTGGAATATTAATCACTTGTTTCTTAGCAATGCGTACGGATGAATTGATCCAAATTCCCTCATTATGATTGTTTCTTATATATGACTCATCCGCTATAAGATCCTCATCTTCATCATTTTTATTCAACTCATTCTGTCTAATGCATGACTCATTCTCAACATCAATATCACATTGATCGACACCGCTATCATCAACCACTTTGTTAGAGAAAAGCACTATAGACCATTTTGTACTCGTCGGGTCATTCACATAGAACACTTGTTTAGCTTGAGATGCTAGAATAAAAGGTTCATCTTTGTACCCCACCCTAGTAAGATCAACTTGCAAAAATCCAGACTTATCCATTCATATGCCATTACTATTTACCCACTTGCAAACAAAGATGGGAATCAGAAACTTCTCGTAATCAAACACCCAAATGTGCTCAATAACTCCAAAATATGACAAATTTGCATATTTGGGGTTTAAGTCCTTCATACTTGATATATGCATTGCTTCAGCTAGCACGGTGACACCACTATTTTGCATAGTACTCTTATCATCTTGTTCTTTGGTATAAAATGTGTATCCATTAATTGAGTATGCGTTATGAGAAAACACATGCAAACTTGGACTATATGCCAAACATCTCAGCCTTTCTGTTACCGAAGAAGGATTTGAAGAGCGCTTCGAATAAATATGATCCTTTAACCATTGTATGAAACTTTGATTGTGCTCTCTAACTATCCAATTTTCATTTCTGTTCGGATTTAACCTTCAGAGTACATCCTTGTGCATTTTAACATATGGCTCAACCTCATTATCATTATGCAGAACATACAAATGAACTTGATCTCGTTCATCCCTTGATAATGTCACAATTTTATTTCCAATTAATTTTTTACCTTCCAGTTTTTCGAAAATCTGAACTTTGGGGAGTCCAATCGATTGAACGTTAGACAAATATTCAGTACAAAACTCAACAGCTTCTTCAACAATGTATCGTTCAACAATACAACCCTCTAGTCGACTTCGGGATTTCACGTACCCTTTTAATATTTTCATATACCGTTCAGCAGGGTACATCCATCTCATATAAGCTGGTCCACACAACTGTGTCTCTTTCACAAGATGAACAACTAGATGAACCATTATGTTAAAAAAAGACAGAGGAAAATACATTTCAAGCTCACACAAGGTAATTACAATCTCTTTTTGTAGTGTTGGTAAGATCTCGGGATCGATCACCTTACTACAGATTGACCTAAAGAAAAAACACAATTTAGTTATGGCACTTCTTACTTTTTCTGGCAAAATAGAACGTATACCTATCGGTAGAAAATGTTCCATTATAACATGGCAATCATGTGTCTTCAAATTCTTCAACTTGGGGTCTTTCATAGAAATAAGTCTTCTGATATCTGATGAGTATCCTTCTGGAACCTTAACTTCACTCAGAGACTTACACACACAAAATTTCTCCTTTCTAGATAAAGTAAAAGCAGCAGGTGGTAGATATGTTCGTTTTCCTTTCTTCACGGGTGCTAATTCAGTTCTCATTCCCATTTTTAACATGTCCTCCCTTGCTTTAAGGCCATCCTTAGACTTGCCTTTTATATTGAGTAATGCACCGATAACACTTTCAAATACATTTTTTTCAATATGCATAACATCGAGAAAATGTCTCACGTACAAAGACTTCCAATATGGAAATTCAAAAAATATCGACCTTTTCTTCCACCCACCTTTGACAATCTTATGTACAAAAGGCTTCCCAAACTCAGTATGCACATCTTTCACCTTTTCAAAAACTTGGTCACCTGACAATGCGGGTGGAGCTTTATATTGTTCGGTGTCTCCATTGAATGCTTTTCTCCACCCACGGTAGTGATGTTTAGAATGTAAGAATCTACGATGACCGAGAAATACATTCTTCTGACAAAGTTCCAATCGAATCGTATCAGTTCCGTCTTCACAAACAGGACATGCACATTGACCTTTAATGCTATACACAGATAGATTCCCGTATGCTGGAAAATCATTAATTGTGCCAAACAACATCGCCCTCAAATTGAAACTTTCTTTCCTATATCCATCATAAACCTCCACACTGTTCTCTCACAAAATCTTTAAATCTTCGATCAAAGGTGTCAAGTATACGTCTATGTCATTCCCTGGTTGTTTAGGCCCAGAGATTAACATAGATAACATCATGTACTTACGCTTCATACATAGCCATGGAGGTAGGTTATAAATCATAAGAATCACAGGCCATGTGGTATGTGAGATACTTTGAAGACCATGCGGGTTCATTCCATCAGTTGATAATGCCAAGCGAAGGTTTCTTGCTTCTTCTCCAAACTCAGGATAATCATTATCAATCTTCGACCACTGTGGTGAATCAGTTGGATGCCGATACTTTCCATCAATAATTCTTTCATCTGCATGCCAAGTCAGATGTCTTGCATCGGTTTCACTACGAAACATGCGCCTAAATCTTAGAATTATGGGAAAATACCATAAGACTTTTGCGAGAGACAATCTTTTCTTGTATCGAGACAAACCGCATTTAGGGCACTCAGTTAACGATGCATATTCGTTACGAAACAAAATACAATCGTTAGGACAAGCATGTATCTTATCATAGCTCATGCCAATAGAGCACAACATTTTTTTTGCCTCATAGGTTCGATTAGGAAGAACATTATCATCCGGTAGCATTTCTCTCATAAGGGCCAACAACTCTGTGAAACTTTTATCCGACCATCCATTGTCCGCCTTTAAGTTGTACAACTTTAATACCGCAGACAGTCTTGAGAATTTAGTGCAACCTTTGTACAGCGGTTTCTCTGCATCGCTTACCATCCTCTCAAACATTTCAGGACAATTATGAAGATCTTCTTCAAGTGCTTCTACAATCTCTTCAACTCGATCACAATCGTATGTTTCCGTGTCTTTGTCATATGAAGCATAGGTCGTATTACTTTTTCCACTCGGTTCAACATTCTCGTTAATTTTGTAACCATGAAATATACAACACTGATAACTTTGATCAATTCCATGCCTCAGTAAATGCGATTTCAATCCATCTGCGTCAACCTTACCAATATAACAACAACGCAAGCAAGGACAATGCATTTGTCTGGGGTTTTCAGCGTGTTGAACAACAAACTTAACGAATTCCGCAACCCCATTTATGTACTCTTTGGTCATTCGATCGGCACAGATCCATGTTTTATCCATGGGTTTCCTACTTATTAAGGTAAACAATCAATATCAACTTCAATAACGTATACATAACCAATGTTTCTCCAAACGACAATAACCTAGTTAAATCCAGACGAAAATACATAACTAAGGTAGTATCTTCGAATATTCTAACAACTTTCCAGTTCACTTCATTTTCTCACATTTAACAAATATTTACATCATTGAAGTTGAAAATAGAGTTTCATATAATAACAACAATATTAGACTTATCGAACATAACACCAATGACTAACGTATCTCCGTATCCTAAATGTTTTAAACAAAAACTTTGTATCCTAAATGTTTAATTTTAACTCAGTCTACAGATTCAACAAAAAAACTTCTCAGGTATTGAAGCCAACAACTCAGCGTTAATATTTATATAAACTCAATGTATATACATAGTAACATCAAAAGAACAAGAACAAGAACACTATCCATCAATGAATTTTATGGTTTATACTGTTATACATAGTAACTACAAGCAATTAAATTTCAAGAATATGCAACTTTTCAGAAAAAAACAAGCAAGAACAAGAACAAGAACAGTACCATGATCAAGAACGTACCTTTTTGAACAGAAGACGAAGGTTGTACGACGGAGGACGACAGTGGACTTCACGGAGGTAGAATCTGGTGGACGACGGTGGAGGTAAGACTGTTGAAGCTCGTTAGGGAGAAAATGACGATTTCTGTTCGTCGTTCGCAGAAGAGAGGGAAAGGAAGAAATGAAAATAGATCTGTATAATTTTAATATAATTAGACCTTAGACAGCGCTTTTGATAAAAGCGCTTTTTAAGGTAAGCCTTAGACAACGCTTTTGAAAAGCGTTGTCTAAGCCCCCCTTAGACAGCGCTGTCTAAGGCCTACCTTTAAAAGTGCTTTCTAAAAGCGTTGTCTAAGTCCTACCTTAGAAAACGCTTTTTCAAAAGCGTTGTCTAAGGTAGGACTTTTAACAGTGCTTTTTTAATTTTTTTTGAACAGTTTCCGTGTTTGCTATTAATTTTAACCTTAGACAACGCTTCCTTAAGAAAGCGTTGTCTAAGGTGCGCTGTTAAATGTCATTTTTTACTAAGGCGCGCTGTTAAATGTCATTTTTGTTGTAGTGAAGTCGGATAAGGTGAGTTCGATTTGATTCATAGCTTGTTGGAGCATTTGGAAAGATAGGAATAACATTTGTTTCAATGAAGGTACCTATTCCATAGAAGACATCGTTTTTTATATTAAGGTTTATTCTTGGAATTTGTTATCATTAGGTAGTTCGAATGGTAGGAGTTGTAGTCTTTATGAGTGGTTTAAATTACCTCTTGACTTTGTTTAATTCCCTAGTATGGAGTAGGGGTGGCAGTTGGTCACCTTTCTTTGATTTGTAATTTTGTCTTTGGAGACTTTCTTTTTCTCCGTATTAATAAAATTACTTATAAAAAAAATAATAATCAAGACACAAATTAAAATTTTAACTAGCAACTTGAATTCAAAGATAACATTCCAAAAAAAATTAAAAAACAGACTGAAACATTAATTTATTAAATGATGAATAACTTATTGAAACATTTTGATAAAATAAACTAAAGCAACAATCTACATATCGCAGATGTTATGGCGGATGCATCACGCACTACATTGTTTTCAGCTGTGAGTGGTGATTTTCCAGAAAAACCACTCTCACAATTATTGGCCTCATTTTCAGCATCATTTGCACTATCTACTGCAAATTTTGGATTTCCTTTTTGCAAAGCTTCAGTTGCTTGTGGAATATCGGCTACCAAAATTGCATTGTATTTATCAGCACATGACTTAAGTGCCTCCTTTTGATCAGAAGGAATGCTTCCACTAAGTTGATTGATTTTGTTTACTGCAATGTCTGATTTGCTCTTTATTACATTAACCATGATTAATCCTAAACCACTGACATCTGCGGTGGAGCTTTTTGGATCAGCATTTAAGTATTCAATGCATAATGCAGAATTTGAAGTCTTACTACAAGTTTGTTGTATAGTATTAGCATCGTTTGGTTGAATAATTCGGGAATGACTTACAACAAAGGTGATGCACAAAATGAGAACAAATAATACCAATGATTTCATCATTATAAGAATGAAAAATGGAATTAAATATTACAATAGTTTGCTAAATCAAAAGGGAATGAATGAAAATGAGACCAACAACTACACCTTATTTATAATAGAAATTATTTTATTGATTCTTTAAATGGACCTAAAATTATCCATTCATTTTAGTCAATACTTATCACTTAATTTTCTAACTGTTATTTACAAATATAGTATTCCATTTAAAACAAATTATTATTTATAATAATATGTCATTTTGAATTAAATACTTTATTAAAAATGGTATGATTTATTTTCGGTGAAATTTTTAATTAAATGCTTTTTAGTTTATTTCCATCAAAACAATATGAATACATTGAATTTCAGAAATATATATATATATATATATATATATATATATATATATATATATATATATATATATATATATATATATATATATATATATATATATATATATATATATATATATATATATCAGTTTTTTACCTACATGTTACAATTTCTTTAAACCAGTAATGTTTGTATTTTTAGTATCTGTTACTTATTATCAAAATAGTTATTTACAACTTTTAACACTTTCTTAAAATAATTAAACATTTAAATTAAATGCAAGATTGAATGAAAATTTTAAAATATATTACTCTTCAAAACAAAACGATTTTATTTACCTGATAACTATAACAATTAAACTCTTATTTCTAGAATTTAATTGCATATATGGTCAATTGAAAAATATATATATATATATATATATATATATATATATATATATATATATATATATATATATATATATATATATATATATATATATATATATATATATATATATATATATATATATATTGAAAAAATATTTCGATAAAGAATTTTATATATATATATATATATATATATATATATATATATATATATATATATATATATATATATATATATATATATATATATATATATATATATATATATATATATATAAACTTGTCCACCGTCATATGGGACAAATTGAAACAATATTTCGATAAAAATAATAATTTTGTCTTTATTATTTAATGATTCTCTTATTTTTATTCTCAAAAATATTAATTAGTAAAAAGTGTGACGTGTATAATCAGTTCAGTTTGGATTCGTTTTTAATTAAAAAATTGTTTAAATCGATGATATTTTCATTAATTTTATTTGGTTCGATTTTTAGAATTTTTTTAAAAATGGAACCAAACCAAATTAATAGGTTTGGTTCAGTTTGGTTTGGTTGATTGGTCTACAACATTTTTTTTTTAATATTATATTCATTTGTGTATCATTTGTTCAAATATATCTCGATGTATTTTATGCTACTATTTTTTAACATAGTACATTTCATATAATATATTTCATGTTCTACTTTTCAAACAACTTACAAGTTGTTCTTAATCCTTACGAAACATTTACATAATTTTTATTGCATTATAAAATAAATTAACTATCAAATACAAAGGTTGACACTTGACATGAGAAAGTTGAGAAGGAATTTCAAAGTTTAACAAATAAAACACAACAATAAAGTCAAAAGGTTTCAATACACGTAAATTAATATTTTTTTATAAGCAATAAATATTATAATAAAAGAGAACTAAGGGTTCTCGAACCTGCTTACAAAAGAGCGAGACATAGCTCGACAAAGAAAAATTACACTCCAATTGAACCTTAGGATAAATAAAACAAATAGAATTTACTAAATTCGTAAAAACTGCAATTGAAATGTGTAATATTCCCGATGAAAGATCATCTCCAAATTAAAGCTTTAATGCTCCAAATGATGTCAAAAATGTTCCAAGAAGCGTTCTTGAAAATGATATCATTCCTCATCAACCACAAAGACCAAACAGTTGCTAACCAAGTACAACCCTCTCTACTTGGGCTGGTAGTTGGGATGCTCAGGGCGTCCTCTGACTTTGTTCTTCTTGGGCTCAAGGGAGCATCGTCCTCGGCGAGGAGGGAAACACCCGCGCTTCTTGGTGGCCTCTCCAGCTGAGGTCCACGCCCGCCCCTACGTGGGGAGGGACTACGTGATCGGCGGGGCGTCGGACGAGGAGAGTCGGTTCGACGCTCTGTCTATATTGCGATGATTCTCTCATGATGTTGAAATAGCATACGGTTCGTCTTGTTAAGCGCGTTATCCATGGCTATGATCGTGGCATCTCCTTCGACCGATATCGGGATGGGTTGGAAGGTAGTCGCAAGCTGAGGTTGTGGGGCGTCGTTGGCCTCTGGTTCATGGGAGGGACTGGAAGGTTGTATGTCCCTTTCATCAGACTCATGGGTGATAGCGTGATCTTTGTCCCCACCGGTAGTATAGTCAACGAGGCCTTGGACGCGGTTGTCACCATGTTCGTTGGTCATGCTGGATGGTTGAAGAGACAAGGTGAAGTTTTAGTCTTTTGTTTCAAAAGACGAGAAGAACTTTTAAGATCCCACGGACGACGCCACTGATCTGACTTGATCAGGGGGAACCTTCCAGTGATGAACAACTACGGTGGAGAAACGGGGGGGGGGGGGGGGGGGGGGCGTGTACCTGCAAGGTACTCTGGTGCCAAAGTTAGATAGAGCGAATGAGTGCAAGTACCGAATAGTTAATAAGAGAATTGGAATACCTGACCCTCTAGTGAAAGAGATTATTTATAGTCTTCCCCTAGCGCTAGGCCAAGATTCTTCTCATGGGTTGGATTAGTTAGGCCAAAGGAAGAACTATCAAGGATTGCGTAGGAGCAGATAAGATCTAGCATGAGGTATTTCCCTTGATTTAACTGCCCTGTAATATTAGTAGAAAATAACGGGGGCAGTTGATTGAGTAGAGCACGTGAGGGAGATGCTCTCCCCCGTCCCTTCGTATGGACACGTGCTCGATGGATTGGGCCTCTGCCCGACATGTACTGTGCCAACCCAGTCTAGGACAGGCGTCCTTGTATTGGGCCATGGGTATGTGCCCGACGGACTGGACCTCTACTCGACACGCGATGCATCGGCCCAGTCCAGAACAATATTTAACTCATATCGAAACAAAATAAAAACAAAAATAATGGCCAATAAATTACTTGTTATCAATAATCAAGAAGGCAAATTAAAATGATTTATTACTTCCATTTTTTATTAGAAATCGCTTTGGGAAAAAATTATACCACAATATAACTCAATTTATAATACTAATAAATCATTAATGTTATTTTTTCTTTTATACCCTTAAATATTTATTATTCTTTTATTTCAATTATGTATAATTTTATGAAAACATTCACAATTTCTATTTTCCAGATTACAATTATTACATTTCTAAATATATATGAAAAATAAAAAATAATTTATAATAAAAATCAGAGGGAGTATTATTCTTGCCGAAAAATGAGATTGTGTTGGTTTGTAAGAAGTTTGCTGGCATTCTATTATTAGAAATAGATGACCAATTCAATTTTTATTAGATAATATTGGGGTGCTATAAAGTAGAAAGTATAAGAGTGAACACTAAATAGAAAAAGATTTCTAAACATGAAACATACTCATATAAATTTTAAACTTATAATTACATAGAAAAATAAGAACACTTACAATTGGCTTATCTAAAAAAATATGTCATGAAAAAATATAATTATATAAAACTCAAAAATTGTATTGAAAAGACATAAAAATAACAAACAATTTATTTTAAGACTATAAATATAACACTGGGCAACCTTTAAATATTGCATGAATATATAATTACGAAAGGAGAGAGGTTATTATTATGAGGGAAAAAAACGAATTTACCATAAAATAAATTAACAAATGAAAGAAATAAAATAAAAATTTCATATATCTTTTGATTCTGAGATTAATCAATGCGTAAAGGGATGTGATATGAGAGTCGAGATAATGAAAATCAAGCAATGTGAAACTTATATTTGAGATTTGACAATACACATCTACTAAACTATAATACAAATCAAGAATTGTGAATCAATTTAGAAAATATCAATTAAATCCTAACAAAACTTTTAAGAAAAAAAACATCATAGAAAAGAAGAACCATTCTGCAAATTAGGAAACCTAAAACAAATAATCAAGACACAAAATACAAACAACGGGATGAGAGAGAAAGAGTGACATCTCTCTAATTTTACTTTACCCTAATTTTCATCTTTCGGACTCGCGCCTTCTTCCCCATTCCCCTTCTATTTATCCATTGCAAGGCAACTACCTAAAACTTTGATGAGAGGGGGAATCACTTTATTTTTGGCTTAAACTCCTAGCTTTCGGGCTTAGGGGCCTTGGTAAGGTGTTGTTCTTTTCTCAGGTGGTAAGTTGTTATGTGCAGCATTGTGTGTTTTGGTCTGTTCTGTATTTTTCTTTTGATGGCTTGGGAGAAGGTTACTAGAAAGGTAAGGTTTGGGAAACTTAGTAACTTATCGGTGTGGAAAGAGAACCAAGGAAAGGGTGCCCTTGAAGGGGAACCAACAACCTCGTTCTTTTTGACAGAGTTCCCTGATTCCTACAATGCGAAAGAGCTTTTTGTGGTTTTTCAAGTTTATGTGGTAATTTCTGAAGTGTTCATCCCGGGTAGGAGGGATAAGAGAGGCAAAAGGTTTGGTTTCGCTAAATTCAGAAAGTTTCATAAAGCGAGAATTTTAGCAACTAAGCTGGACAACATCATTCTGGAAGGGAAGAAGATATTCGTGAATATTCCTAGGTTTGCTCAGGAAGATAAACCAGTTAGGAAAGATAGAGAGAACCTTAAGTTTGGGACAAGAGTGGAAGCAAGAACTTGGAGACAAGCATCGGTAAAGAACTCATATGCTGATGTAGTTGGGGGTAAGTTCGTACCACTGAAAACTGGAACCAGTAGTGGGATTAGCTCGGCGGTATTAGAAGAAGTCAATCAAACTAGGGTTAGGTTTTCAAAATCTAGATTTGGTGTGATCAAAGAAGGCGAAAACATTTTTGATATTCAAAGCAAATTGTATGAAGAAGGATAGTTTGATATTAAGGTTAGCCCTCTGGGGGGTTCAAAATGCATGATTGAAGAATCTTTAGGAGGAGTCTTATCAGATTTCTTGTTGGATGCTGAACACTTGTTGTTAAGTTGGTTTTCTACCATTCGTGAATGGAACCCTTTTGAGGTGGATAGTTTAAGAAGAGATTGGGTGAGATGCTTTGGTCTTCCTTGTATTGCCTGGGGAGAAAACAATTTCAAGATCATATCTTCTTGCTTGGGGAATTTTATTAGGAGTGATATTAAGACTGATGGATTGGAGAACTTGGAAGTGGTGAGATTCTTGATTAACACTGATAGGCTCTTTTTGATCCAAGAAGAGATTGAGACTGAGATTAATAATCATAAATTCTCAGTTATGGTGATGGAGGACTTATCAATGAGAGATGAAGATATTGTTCTAGGCGAGGCCAATGAAGAAATAACCTTTGAATATTTTGATTCATCCTCAAACTCGGATGATGGAGGAGCGTGGGAGAGAGATGATTTGTTTGAGGACGAAGAGTAAACCTAGGTCTTCTAGATCTGAGAAGAGAGATCACCAAAATGGAAATGTGGGTGTAGGTGATAACGAGAAAAAGTATCGTTTTATTACTATGTTTAAATGCCGTTTTATCGCACATTTATCGTTTTAACACCCGATTCCTCGAGTTTTCTTTGTCATTTTGCAGGTATATCAATTATAGAGCTAAATCATAAGCCACAAGTGAAATGAGCAAAAACAACCATGAAAAGAAGAAGAAGAGAGGAATTCTGCATAATCTGCATAATTTGCAGTTGTCACGACCGTCACCTAGGAGTCACGACCGTGACACGCTAAAAGGAGCAGTCACGGTCGTCACCAATCCCTCACGACCGTGACGCGCTAAATACAAGGGTGACGAACGTGACACCCTTGTCACGAACGTGACAAGGGGAAATTAGGTTTACTTGCTGAGAATTGGTCATGTACGTGTGCTACGTGAAGTCAATATTTTCCTATTCTTCCGCAGACCCAGTAACTCAACCCCTCCCTGGATTCTCTCAGTAACTACGAAGCCCAAGGCATTATTTCAACTGCCAAGCCCAAATTACAATCTCTATAAATAGCTTAGTTTCAAAGAACAAATGACAGAGTTTTATTTTAATTTTTCTTGCGGAAGCTCTGCCGTATTTCCATTGCACCTTATTTCATTTATTTTTCCATGTTCTTGCTTTAATTTTCTGTATCCCAAACCAATCAAATAACAATTTCCAACATTAGGAAATTGTTATCATTTAATTTCTTTCAAAGCCTTCAGCATTTCTTTTTGTAATTTTATTTCCGATTCCGGTCCGCACTCCGAGCTTGCCAGATTGTGGAAGAAGGAATCTAACATTATATTTGTTATTCAGGTTTCTATTTAATTCGCATTTATATTAATGTTAAGAATTTATTTTATAATGCATATTTTATTTTGTATTCCTCTGTTTCTGCATCTGTCTGGTACAACAATCATGAGTAGCTAAACACCTTAGGTGGTATGTAATTAAAATCAACTGAATCGGTAAAATCAATTCTAGGCTTAAAATAATTAAGAACTTAAAATTCTGGCTGTGACTTTTTATTATAAAATTAATCTTTTCGTTACGAGAGTAAGGAAAGTGTAATAGGTTAGGTCGATACCACGAGAGTGTGAGATTTTAACCAGATAGCTAAAGTTAGGCATTCGATTTAAACACAGCGAGAGCGCTTTAAAATGAATTAGACTTATTAAGTTTCCAAAAATTATTTCTAAACACTTATGGGCTAGCAAGAGCAGGCATAGGGCTTTAGGGGTAAGATCTGAGATAAGACCACGAGAGTGTGAGTTAAAGATATTTAAACTGATAATCTCTACAGAACAAATTAAGTGAATTATCATTATAAGCCTAGATTAGATTGACCCGCCTAAGTTAACATAATTACATACCGACCGCCTTATTATTATTTTATTAAACTAAAATTTAATTCCCGTCTTTAATTCTTAAAAACAACAAAAAAAATCGTGACAACCATTCACCTTAGCTAAACTAGTAAACCCTCTAGCACTAAGTAATCATAAAGTCCCTGTGGGATCGATAATCTTAAATATTACTTCGATAGGTTGTGCGCTTGCAGTTAAGATACCGCTAGACACATATTAGATCACGTCTTTAGCCCATCAAGTTTTTGGCGCCGTTGTCGGGGACCTTAATTTAGTTACTAGTGCACTTTAGGGTAGCATTGTCTAGACTAAGGTAACAACTATTTATTTTCTTAATCTAATCTCCCGAGTGTATGCCAAGTACTCGCTCTCAAAGCGAAGACTTGCAACCTCTAATCCCAGAATCGGAACGCTTCTTACACGTAAGAAGACGAATATTCGATTACGAACGATATTACAACATTCCAGATCTTCAAATAGATCCACCTAAACCAGTCAGAACATCAAAGGACGCAGAGATGGCTGAAGAACCGAATCATCCACTCAAATATTACGCTAGTCCTTCGCAAGCTGAACCGCATTCCAGCATTGCCGCACCGGCTATCAACCGAAACGATTTCGAACTGAAACCTTCGCTGATATCAGTCGTGCAACAAAATCAATTCGCCGGAAATCCTACCGAGGATCCGAACCTTCATCTTTCGATATTTGTGCAGTACGCAGATACTGTAAAAGCCAATGGAGTTACCCAAGAAGCTATTAGACTACGTCTTTTTCCTTTTTCACTTCGAGACAGAGCGAGAGCCTGGCTTCAATCTCTACCCTCGAATTCAGTAACTACGTGGGAGGAACTAAAGAGAGCCTTCTTGACCAGATATTTCCCACCTAGCAAGACAGCTATGCTAAGAGCTCAGATCAACAGATTTAAGCAAAAGGAAAACGAATCACTTTTCGAAGCTTGGGAACGCTATAAAGATATGCTGAGACTTTGTCCACATCACAGATTAGTAGAATGGATGGTCATCCATACCTTCTACAATGGACTCTTGTACAACATAAGAATGGCAATTGACGCTGCCGCATGCGGTGCACTAATGGACAAAGAATATAACGATGCTTATGCACTTATCGAGAGTATGGCTCAAAACCATTACCAATGGGGAAGCGAGAGAGTCGCAACTGAGAAACCAACAAAAGGAGGTATGTACGAAGTAAGTAGTATGGACCAAGTCAATGCAAAGTTTGACCAACTAAACCAAAAGATCGACAACTTGGCCATAACACCAACAGCCACCGTGGCTGCACTAACACCTAACTGTGAGTTATATGGAGTTCCAGGACATGATGTCCCTGATTGTCAACTATTAGCAGGAATTCCCACAGATCAAGTGAATTATGCTCAAGGAAACCCGTACTCAAACACATACAACCCAGGTTGGAAGAATCATCCGAACTTCTCCTATAAGAACAACAATGCTTTATACGCACCAGGTCAAGCACCAGCTACACCACCAGGATATCAAAAGACTGCTCCTAATGTCCCTAGAAAATCGAACCTTGAGTTGATGATGGAGAACTTCATAGCTAACCAATCTCAAACAAACAAGGACTTCTTAAACCAAAACATACACACTAGTGAGCAGATTAAGCAATTTGTGAGCAAGGTAGATGCATTAGCTACACATAACAAAATGCTTGAAACTCAGATTTCACAAGTAGCTCAACAACAAGCACCTACCGCTGCACCAGCTGGAGTATTTCCTGGACAACCTCAACCTAATCCGAAAGGACAGACCAATGCTGTGATATTAAGAAGTGGCAAGGAACTTGACGGACCTACCGATCCAAGACTTGACAATCCAGCCATGTACCAAAAACCGGATAAACCGACTGAAATGGTGAATGAACCAGAAGAAAAGGAAGATAATAATCAAGAGGCAGTGGAGAAAGAAAAGCCTTATGTGCCTCCACCACCCTATAAACCACCAATTCCGTACCCTCAGAGATTAACCAATTCCAAGACGGTGGGCCAGTTTAAGAAATTTGTTGAACTTCTGAAACAATTGAATATTACTATTCCATTTACAGAAGCTATCACTCAAATGCCCTTGTACGCTAAGTTTTTAAAGGAAATATTATCCAATAAGAAAAAGATAGAGGATAACGGAACCGTTACACTTACTGCTGAGTGTAGCGCAATAATTCAGAATAATATGCCTCCTAAGCTAAAAGATCCAGGAAGTTTCTCTATACCCTGTGTAATAGGAAAATTCGTCATTGACAAAGCTCTATGCGATTTAGGAGCCAGTATCAGTGTTATGCCCTTAACGATTTGCAAAAGGCTAGACATGGGAGACCTAAGACCAACTAAAATGTCTGTTCAACTAGCCGATCGCTCTATTAAATATCATGTAGGCATACTAGAAAACGTCCCAGTACGTATAGGACAATTCTATATTCCTACTGATTTCATAATCATGGACATCTCTGAAGACTCCACTACACTTATCATACTAGGAAGACCATTCTTAGCTACCGCCGGAGCTATAATAGACGTAAAGAAAGGAAAGCTAACCTTTGAAGTAGGTGAAGAGAAAGTTGAATTTATTTTAACACAATTCTTACAATCACCAGCTATAGAGGATACATGCTATCTATTGGACGTAATTGACGAATGTGTAAGAGAAATGGAAATGAAAGAAACTACCTATTCTGAAATTATGAAAATTCAAATCCCTCCGATTTTCGAAGATGATAATTGGCGTGAACCATATCAGGACGATAGTCTAAGCGAAATTTTAGCACTTACACCGGATCCCATGCCAAGTAAGAATAAACCTACATTAGGGTTAAAAACTTTACCTAAGAACCTAAGATACGAATTCTTAGACACTGAATGTACAAGACCAGTTATAATCAATTCCAGTTTAGGAACAATTGAAACAAAGAAACTTTTAGATGTCTTAAAGAAATATCCAACTGCATTAGGATATAACATATCTGATCTCAAAGGAATATGCCCTTCAATCTGTATGCATCGTATTCTGCTAGAAGAAGATTGCAAAACCTCCAGGGAATCTCAAAGAAGAATTAACCCAATCCTTAGCACTGTAGTAAAGGAAGAAGTTAAGAAACTACTAGATGCTGGAATAATATATCCAATCTCTGATAGTAAATGGGTTAGTCCAGTACATGTAGTACCAAAGAAAGGAGGTATCACTGTTGTGAAAAACGCTAAAGGCGAATCGATATCACAAAGAGTAGTGACAGGACATAGAGTGTGCATCGATTATCGTAAACTAAACAAAGCCACTCGAAAAGATCATTTTCCGCTACCTTTTATAGATCAAATGTTAGAACGATTAGCCAAGCATTCATATTTCTGTTATCTTGATGGTTACTCAGGATTTTTCCAAATCCATATCCACCTAGATGATCAAGAGAAGACTACATTCACATGCCCTTATGGAACGTTCGCTTATAGACGAATGCCCTTTGGATTATGCAACGCTCCTGCAACCTTTCAAAGATGTATGATGTCAATCTTTGCAGATTTCACAGACAACATCATGGAAGTGTTCATGGACGACTTCTCTGTATGCGGGCAAAGTTTTGAAGGATGTCTATCAAATTTAGAAATGGTGTTAGAAAGATGTGTAAAAGTAAACCTCGTGCTTAACTGGGAGAAATGTCATTTCATGGTCAGAGAAGGAATCGTACTAGGACACGTTATATCTGACAAGGGAATTGAAGTTGATAAACCTAAGATAGAAGTCATAAAAGATCTTCAACCCCCTAAAACCGTTCGAGAAATACGAAGTTTTTTAGGACACGCCGGTTTCTACCGACGATTCATCAAAGATTTCTCGAAAATCACTAAACCTCTTACCGGTTTATTAATGAAAGACACTGAGTTCATATTCAATGAAGATTGTCTTAAAGCATTCGAAACTCTAAAAACAGCCCTCATCACCGCACCAATCATGCAACCCCCTGACTGGAGATTACCTTTCGAAATCATGTGCGATGCGAGTGACTATGCTGTAGGCGCAGTTCTAGGCCAGAGGAAGGACAAGAAACTTCACGCAATTTACTATGCCAGTAG
The DNA here is from genome assembly GCA_963966055.1 of Lathyrus aphaca. NCBI lineage: Eukaryota > Viridiplantae > Streptophyta > Magnoliopsida > Fabales > Fabaceae > Lathyrus > Lathyrus aphaca. The sequence continues at coordinate 544,062,903 of OZ014522.1, forward strand.
AACCTTAGATTCTGCTCAGATGAACTACGCCACTACTGAAAAAGAATTGTTAGCAGTTGTCTTTGCGCTTGACAAATTCCGTTCTTAGCTAGTGGGAGCGAAAATAATCGTTTACACAGACCACGCTGCTATTAGATATCTATTAACTAAGAAAGATGCTAAACCAAGACTCTTGAGATGGATTTTACTCTTACAAGAGTTTTATCTTGAAATAAAAGATAAGAAAGGTACTGAAAACGTCGTAGCGGACCATTTATCTAGAATAGAAGGTATTAAACCCGAACAAGTGCCGATTAACGATGATTTTCCGTATGAACAACTGATAGCACAAATAGGAAGCGACCCAGTTCAGTTAGACATAGATGAACCAGAACCCGTGGAAACAATCCAAACAGCTGTAGGACTGCCATGGTACGCTGACATTGTCAACTACCTAGTTGCAGGAGCTCTTCCACCTGACTTAACCTATCAGCAGAAAAAGAAATTCTTTCACAATCTCAAACATTACTATTGGGATGAACCATTATTGTTCAAGAGAGGACCCGATGGAATCTTTCGTCGATGTATTCCCGAAGAAGAAATAGAAGATGTCATTGCTCATTGCCATTCATCTCCTTATGGTGGACATGCAAGCACTTTCAAGACTTGTGCAAAAATCTTACAAGCCGGCCTATTCTGGCCTAATTTACGGAAAGATGTCCACATCGCTGTTATAAATTGCGATCGGTGTCAACGCACCGGTAATATTTCAAGAAGAGATGAAATGCCTCAAAAAGGAATATTAGAAGTAGAAGTCTTTGACGTCTGGGGAATAGATTTCATGGGACCATTCCCATCATCTTTCGGTAATAATTACATACTCGTAGCTGTCGATTACGTTTCAAAATGGATTGAGGCTATAACTTCTCCTACAAATGACACACGAGTAGTAATAAAGCTTTTCAAAAATATAATCTTTCCCAGATTTGGTGTGCCTAGACTCGTCATAAGTGACGGTGGCTCGCACTTCATTTCAAAAATCTTTGACAAATTACTATCTAAGTATGGAGTCAGACACCGTGTAGCAACGCCATATCATCCACAAACAAGTGGACAGGTCGAAGTCTCAAACAGAGAAATTAAACAAATCTTAGAAAAGACTGTCGCCATATCTCGGAAAGATTGGTCATCTAAACTTAATGAAGCTTTATGGGCTTATAGGACAGCTTACAAGACACCCATAGGAACTACACCTTTCAAATTAGTATATGGAAAGTCTTGTCATCTCCCGGTAGAACTAGAACACAAAGCATATTGGGCGATCAAAACTCTCAATATAAACTATAATGCTGCATGAGAAAAACGAATCCTCGATATTAATGAATTAGAAGAGTTAAGGTTAGATGCTTATGAGAATGCTAAGATATATAAAGAGAGAACTAAGCGATGGCACGATAAACACCTATCTAGGAAAGAATTTAGTGTGGGAGACGTTGTACTCCTCTTTAATTCAAGACTTAGGCTCTTTCCTGGAAAACTAAAATCTAGATGGTCAGGACCCTTTGAAATAACTAGAGTGTTCCCGAGCGGAGCAATAGAAATTAAGGGGAGAAATAGTGAACCGTTCACAGTAAACGGACAACGTTTAAAACATTACCATAAAGTTGAAAATAGAGATTATGCAAATAGTCTAAGGCTTTTAGAGTTGTCCACTAATTTCCCTGATTAATCTACACCTAAGCATTACGTCAAGCTTTCGACGATAAAAACAGCGCTTAGTGGGAGGCAACTCATTTAATCATTTAACCACTTTATCATTTTGTCATTTATCATTTTATTATTCATTTTATTAATTTGTCATTTTATTGTTTTATGGTTTTATTTCATTATTATTATTATTGCTTTTATTTATGCACTTATTTTCCTTATTTTAATTTTTAAATCACTTTTACAGATTTTCTAAAGTCTTTTCCACTTTCTTTCTCCCCCTGATTTGTTTCCTCCATATTTACACTAACTATGGCTAACCAACCGAGAAACATTATGGAAACCAAATTTAGAGGTAGAAACCAAAGAATGAAATTTGAAGAGTTATCACAGAGACCAATGGATTTGACTCTGTACCCGGATGATCTGACTATGGAAACCTTAGGTATACATGATAGCATCCTATACTTGTTTAAACAACTTGGATGGGAGAATGCACTGATAAAACAAAATTTTGTGACTTACCGCGAGCTCACCCTTGAGTTCCTAAGTTCCTTAATTTACTTACCCGAGCGCGGTTTTAGATTCAGGAAAGGATTTATCAGTTTCCGACTATTCGGAATAGAATATGACTTTAACCATAGAGAACTAGCTGACTTATTAGGATTCCCTAGTGGACCCTTTGCTTTTACTACCACACAGGTAGAATTGATGGACATTGAGCTGGACTTCTTTTGGGGAACCTTAACCGGAAATTACCATCCTGAGCCAAATAACATGAAAAATGATGAGATACATAACCCTGTTATCCGCTATTTCCATAAGATCCTTGCCCACACCTTCTTTGGAAAAGAAGAAAACCTTACTGGAGTATCTAAAGATGAGATATTCATTATGTCCTGTTTGACTAATGGACAGCCAGTTAATGGTGTACCTTTCATGATGCAAACCTTCACCCGAATCCAAGAAGAACCTGATCTACCCATATTGGTAGGAGGTCTTGTCACCATGATTGCTGATGCCTTAGGACTTAGATACCAATTACACAGGTGTAACCGTTTAGGTACCATCCGTCCTATGAATCTGAACTTTTGCTTTAACCGCCATATCATAAGAAATTTAGGACAACCACCTTACGAGTACCTGTCGCTCCCACCAAATGAAGTCGGGTCAAATGGGGTACAGACGCGAACGGTCGGCGAAAAGAGGGTGTGAGAACACACAGGAGTGAACTCACAGGGAATGAAAGAGTCGCCAGCTAGGCATTTTTATCCCGGAGGAAAGGCAATGCTGCATAGACCTAGAAAAGATATGGATAAGACGGTTGCGAACCAGAGAGACTGAGAAAGGGGGTTGGTTACAACCTGGGAAGGTATTAGCACCCAGATTGTCCGCCGTACTCGACGGGATCCACGCTTAAAAGATTTGTGTTTTAAAGGGGTAGTGTCAGTGCAATTTGTGTATAGAAAGAGCTGGGAAAGATGTACAGGTGTCAGTGTAAAAGGAGTGCAAAGTGTGATATATACAGTGTCAGTGTAAGGATGAGAGTATGCTCAAGATAATGAGGCTAAAAGAATGAAGCTGGAAAGAAGGGGAATGTACAGAGACTTTTGTTCGATAACTGTTAAGTTATGCCTACGTATCCTCTCGTGCAATGAGGAAGTCAGAACACCGTAGTTCGACCCAAAGAGACTGAAAGGTGAATTGACTTGTGAACTGCTTACTTGCCTATGCTCAAGTGTATGACCTGTCTGGCCCAGGTGCAAACTGTCTTGCATTAGACGGAAGAAGCAAATTCTCGTTTATGAGTGAGTGAGATGAGAAAAGAATCCCGGAGGAGACGATTATTGTTTGTTTTTGTGGTTTTCAGTCTTTTATTGCTTTTTGAAGTTTGTCATAAGAAAATGAGCTTAAACCTAAACCAATGGTTAGTAAACTCATCACATCCTCCCTCTGATTAGGGGTAATGAGAATACCTTAAGTGTGAAGTCAGTATCTCACACTTAATCACCATGATGTAGGATTAAGATCATTAACCTACTTGTGATTATTTAGATGTTTTGGTGTTTTTGTTTAGTGTTAAGTAATGAGATTAAGCCATAATCAGGGATTAAACAGACCCATTACACCATCCTAATAGAAGGATAATAGATGAGAATGTTTAAGCTGAGGAAAGCTCCTCAACTTAATCCATGATTAGGGATTAAACCCATGACAAAACAAAGCCTTTATTGAGTGGATTTTATTTAATGATATGATGATGAAGTGATTTTTAGGGTTTGTAAGACAACTTGAGGGGGACTTGTCCATTAACACTAGGGTTAGTCCTTCTTAACCAATTAAGGAAGAATTAGAACCCTAATGCAAGGCCCAAGTTGCAAGCTTGATGTCTTGATGATTATTAAGTGAATTGATTAAGAGATTTAAACACATTAAGGGTTTAACACTAAGGATTAAAGTTATACACTCCATCCTAATATAAGGATGCAGGCACAAGCTTAATCACAAAGCCTTAAAGCCTTTAGGGTTTAGTCCCTGATTATGAGGTGAGAAGAGAAGACTCAATGAGACACAAAGGTAAAAGACTAAGTGGGGGACTAATCAAAACCCTAATCATTGTCATGCTTGGTTGTTCCTAAGGTTTGTGAGGTTAACAAGAGAAATCCTCAAAGGAAACACCAGGAAGCAGATGAAAAGGAGCCAAGAGAAGCAAAGTAACTTGCTTCACTTAAGAAGACAAGTCACTTGAGGAAAGAAAGTGAGGAGAGAAAGAAAGAGCAAGCTCAATCTCAAACATATAACAAAATGCAGTATGGATGAATAAGAGGGATGAAAAGCAAATGTGAGAAGTGAAGGCAAATTCACTTCTCAAGGTTACTTACCACCTGAAAAGTTAGTGAAAGAAATGCAATGTAATGCAAGATGAAATGAAATGGCATGATGTGAATCAAAACCAGAAGCACATATGAGATGATAATGATGTTATGGGATGGTGCAAACATGAAACAACAAATGGGGATGATCATGTGAACCAATGGATGCAGATGAAACAAGTTAAGAACCATAAACATACATGAAAAGTTATGAAATGCAAATGGCATACAACATGGCAAATACAAGATGCAATGATCAAACATGCTTTCAATATGTCTTAAGATGTTAAATGAAACAAATGGAAGCATGAAATGTCATGGCAGGTCAAGGTATGAGTACAAATGCAAGATGAATGCAAAAGGAAGCCCAAATTAGGGTTTATGATCAATGCATCAAACAAAAACCAAAATCAGAAGCAAACATCAAGATAAAAAATTGAAAATGCATTCAAAGGAACCCTAATCCTATACAAACTCAATGTCCAAAGGAGAGGTTCCAACTCTTAACCTAATTTAAGTTATGAATTTCCTAAGTTTTCTAGGGTTTTAGGGTACCTTAACAAGAAAAATGCCAAACAAATGGAAAATGAAAGATCAAATCATGCCAATTTAATCTTACAAACTACATGTTAAACAAAATGCAATGCAAAAAGAATCAAAGTCCAACTCTCAATGGTTAGGCAGAAATGATTTTTTGAAGTTTGGATCAAAATAATGCCTTGAAATGATTTTAATTCCATGAAAAATTCTCAAAATACATCAAGATCAAAAAAGAAATTTGGTTTGAGGGTTGGACAATGTTTCTAAATGATTTTAAATGTTTCATGAATTTTTTGGTGATTTTTAAATACCTAAAAGTATTTTTAATTAATTAATTCTCATTAATTAATTAAAAATAAACTTTTAAATGATTTAAAAATAATTTTCAATGCAAAAAATAAAAATAAAAATGTTTTTGGTTTCTGAAATTAAATAAAAGTTTGTACAAAAAATCTCAGAATTTTTAAAATGATTTTACTATTTTAAAATAAATGGAGAAAGAAATACAAAATAAATGAATTAAAAATTAAAGAAAATGAAAAGTAAACGCAATGGAAGGCCAGGATGGATTCTGGGAAATGAATGGTTGACTGCGCGCGCAATCCAAAGGCCACAATTCAAACTGACCTAATTTCTGATTTAAATTAATTAAATTGAATTAATTAAGTTAACTATAGATTAGGGTTTCTAATGACAAATCCCAGCCATCCAAACACGCGCCAGTCTCCCCTGGTCAACGCATCCAACGCTCAGCATTCAAACCACAATTAATGACAGGGATTAACCCTAATTATTTTCAGGTGGCCGGAGAAGACCTCCGGTCGTCTTCTCCGGTGGGAACCCCACCTGAAAATCTCCAAAATCCTCAAAACTTCACTAAATCGAAAACTAAAAGCCCAGAAATCATCCCCACATCCCCCTGAATCAAAACCCTAACTCAAAACTCATTTATTCTTCATCAATCAAACGAATCGAAGCCAAACAGTTTTTAGGGAAAAAGTTTCAGACATTGCATACATCCTCATTTTTCACTCATTTTCAAAAGTAAGCATATATTCATGATCAGGGAAGCATGTAGATTCATTTAGAAACTTAAAATACACGTTCTGGAAAAAAAGTTCATGAAGCTACCTGAGTTTGAAGCTTTTCAGTTTGGTGCTTTCAGACCTCTTCTCTTATGCAAAACTGCTCCTATGACCTCCCTTGTTCTTTTGAAAGGCTTGGAGCAAGTTTATTTTGGCTGGCTGGAGAGATTGAACAAGTTCTGTTCAGTGCAGTGAGGGAATCGTGTTTCTGATTCTGGGGGTTTAAGACAATGGTGATGGGTGCTTTGTGACCAGGAAGTTGTGTTGAGTTGATCTATGAAGTTAGTTTGTGTGTTTGTGACTTGTGTGATGATTTTCGAAAGCTCTTGCAAGTGAGGGTGAAAATGTGAATGCTGTGTTGTGGGGTGTTTCAGGCTTGCTTCTTGTTGTGTTTGGCTTGCATTTTCTTTGTATAAACAAATGCCATTGGTCAGAAGAAGTGACATGTGCTTTATTGATTGGTATGGGTGCTTTTGCCAAAATGTCAAAGTTGGTGTAAGAAGGCATGGGCTACTTTCTAGCCAAGTACAAGGAGGGTGTGCTGCGCAGCATGATGAGGGGAGAGGCCTAGGGTGGCTCAGCAAGCTAGCAAGCAAGTGGGTTGTGTCTTATGATGAGTTTTGCAACTTGCCTTGCCTTTGCTTTTCATGAAAAAGTCTTGCCCCATAGGCCACAAAAGTGAATGATCTCTTGGCCCATTCTGATTTTTATGTGTTGTATGATCATATTGTGAAGTTTAGAAATGCATTTGACAGCCCAATTTGCCTTGAGAAGTGAATTTGCAACTTTGCCTCTTTGGTGCATAACTTGAAATTTAGTGATTTTTGCCAACTTTGGCAAGCCATAACTTTTGATCCAAAATGAATTAGGTCATGTTCTTGTACTTTTTGAAAAGGGAAAGATCTATTCTACAACTTTCATGACCAAAGTTTTTCCATTTGAAGCATTTTTGGATCAAAAAGTAAGGGTTGAAAAAGTTGCCTAAAATGGCAATTTCATTAAAAGTCAAACTTGCCCAAAAAGTCAACTTTGCAAAAGACTTGAAATTCTTGAATTTTGTGAACTTCCAACTTCTTCTATGATCAAATAAAGATCATATACACTCGAAATGATGAAGAACACCTTTTGGGTTGGGTCATTGAGGGCCTCAGATGCCCTGATTTTGCACTGACTTGCTTGAAAAGTCAACTCTTGATCAGATGACTTCCCCATGGAATTTCTTCATGAAAATTGATATGCATACTCCCTATACCATATAGAGACCAATAGAAACAAGAATGACCAAAAAATTTGGAGCTATGGACTCTGAAACCAAAACCCTAATTTTAGGTCATCTGTGCAGTCAAGCCTGGCTCTGCTTCCATACCAATCCCAGTTCTTGTGATTCTTTGGCATTCTTGACTTTGAGAGGATATAATATGATACTTGAACACACATGGACCTCTTTGAAGTGATTGATGACCTTTGGAGTGGCTCAAGAAGCTCTTAGATTGCTCAGATCACAAACCCTAGATGCAGATGACTTAGAACCAATGCAATGAATCAAAAATGTGGTATGAGATGCTATGATTGTGTTTATGCATATGAAATGATCACAAGCCATGGTGTGAATGGGTGAGGGCAAATTTGGGGTGTTTACAGCTGCCCCTATTCAAACATGAGTTAGCTGTGCAGGATGTAAGCAACGGCTTAACAGGCTAACAAGATAACTTGTGGTTGAATACCAAAGACAGTCCAAAATTTGCACTCACAGAATGAAGAAGAAAAGGGATATAGATTGTAAAAGAAAGTAAAGTATATTGTAAAGTGTGGGCGACGGAGGACGACCGTCGAGCAGAGGACGACTGCTGGGGAAGGAGCAATGACGGGGACGGCCGACATGCTGGAAAAGTGCGGAAAATAAAGCAATGACGGGGACGGCCGACATGCTGGGGATAAGAGGGATTATGATGGGGACGACCATCAAGTAAAACTATAATATCCTCTGGGGATTAATGAAACATGCCGGGGACGGCCATCAAGTTCATAAAGTAAAGTAACCGGCGATGGGGACGGCCATCGGGCTAAAAAGAAAAGGGACCACGACGGGGACGGCCATCGGGTTAAAGAATAAATGAAATAAACAGACGATGAGGTATGGTCATCAAAGGTGAAGGACGATCACCTAGCAGGGGACGGCTGCTCTGTTGGGGATAAGATGAGGGACGGTCATCTAAGGTGAAGGACGATCACCTGGCAGGGTACGGCTGCCGAAAGTATCGCGACATAGGACGAATGCCGGATAAAAGGTCAACGATGGGGACGACCATCGGATGAGCATGATGAAGGACGACCATCAAGAGGTGGAGGATGACCACCTAGCAGGGGACGGCTGCTCTCGAGGTTTGTCATGGCATAGGACGAATGTCAGATAACCAAAATCAACAATGGGGACGGCCATTGGATAAAATGATGAAGGACGATCATCAAGAGGTGGAGGACGACCACCTAGCAGGGGACGGCTGCTAAATATCACGACATAGGACGAATGTCGGATAGAAGATCAACGATGGGGACGGCCATCGGATGGGCATGATGAAGGACGATCATCAAGAGGTGGAGGACGACCACCTAGCAGGGGACAGCTGCTCTCAGGGTTTATCATGACATAGAACGAATGTCAGATAGAAAAGAAAATTTGCTTTGCTGGCGATTTACTGGGGAATGGTAAACACGGACGAGTGTTTACATCCAAGAAATAAAGGGTATAAGTGTTTAGATGCTGTGTATAGATTAAAGATGCGGACGAGCGTCCCTAAGACTACGATACAGACGAGTATCGGGTAGAAACAAATACTGACACGTGTTCAGAGATGATGATACGGACGAGTATCAACTGGTTAGCAAAGAACACGGACGAGTGTTGAATCTGAAGGGACTCTTCTGGGGAATAGTAGACATAGACGGGTGTCTATATTCGAGAAGACGTAAGTGTTTGACACAGTGTATGGATTAAAGATGCGGACGAGCATCCTTAAGACCATGATACGGACGAGTATCAAGTAGAAACGAACGCTTGACGCATGTTCTGAGATGATGGTACGGACGAGTACCAACTGGTTAACAAAGAACAAGGGCTAGTGTCGAATCTGTGGGGATATAAATGGTGTATATGAGATACGGACGAGTATCTGTATGAGTAGTAAGTAGGAGTGATGTATAGTTGAGTGTTCAATCTGCTGGGGAGGGTGACACGGACGGGTGTCAAAAGGTATATTATAAACAAGTATCTGGTATACAAAGTGTTTATGTTACTGTACTGGGAAAAGTGACACGGACGGATGTCAAGGAAATGTATATACATATCGGTGAGTGCAAAGGGGATGTCTTTGGCTTTCTGCTGGGGGATATAACATGGACGGGTGCCACAAGGAGTATATACTGGTGTTTGGGAGAATGTGAAGCAACTGCTTTTGCTTTAGCTCTCCGCTGGGGATTTTGTGGGAGTTTTCTGTATGTTGATGAATTGTTATTATTCACAAGTGCTTGATTCAAAACATGGCTTATGATTATGCAATATGTTTGATTTTTGCCGTAATGCTCCGTATTAGACGGAATGCTACGCTTCGTGGGGTGAATATGATGCGAATGCCATGATTATGCAAAGATACCAATCCGGGATTCGGATCCCGTTGCTGGGAAGATCTCTGGCCGATCTGCTTGAAATGGACATTCCAGCTGGGGATGAGATCATTGGTAGATCTGATGAGATGTATTTGCTTGGGGAGATAAGTCACTGATAGACCCATCCTTGGTAATGAGGGGACCCAGCTGGGGTTTGTAGAAGCTTTCTTCACTCTGTTGTGATCCCTTTCATGCGCTGCTCTTCTGGATAGAGGCTGAAGCTCTGTGGGGAAGCGGTTCCCTGACTTTTGTACTTAGCTGAGGAGGAAGAATGGTGGGCACCTCGGCTGGGGAGAAATAGCAAGTGGAAACTCAGCTGGGGAGAAAACACTTTGGGTGCCAAGACTGAGTGTTGATTTGTCAGCTTGCTGGGATGAAGCTTTCATGCCCCGAGTCGCGCTTCAGATACCTGCAATCCTGCAAAGATAGAGAAACGTACAAGTAATCCCGAGGTATCCCTTACCGGATTCCGTCATAGGAGTTAGACACTTCTGAGAGTAAGTATATTCCCTGCAAGCACGTGTTTTATTTTCTTTATTTTTAAAGATAAGCATCTGTAATCATGCAATCAGTTTTTTTTTTTAGATATCAGACATTCTTTGCAAATAAAAATGAAGTGTACGAGGCGAAACTTGACTGAAAATCTGATTCTATTAATTCATGTGCCCTGAACTGGCAAGATACAGTCAAAGAAACAAATCCCCTGAAATGAGGAGATTGTTACAAAATGAGAAACAAAATGCTGGCAATGTTGTCGATGCTCCAAGGAGCTTCCCTTTTGCTATGACTCGTATGACATTTGACATTCTTCTCGTCTTGCTTTCTGAAAAAAGGCTGATTCTGATATAAGCTTGATCCTTTTGAAGCTCACCAATGTTGTAAACGATACAGACGAATTCAGAATGCAGTTGTTCGCTTATTCCCTCATTTTGCCTGGATCGCCCTTTCGGGTTTTCAATCCGTCGGGATACCCATTTTTGCCTGAGTTGTCCAATGCGGCTTTTCAACTCAGCGGGTGTACATTTTTTTGTTTATTTTCCCTTATTTTTGCCCGAGTCTTTTATTCTGTTTTTGACTCGCCGGGATGCCCTATTCTTGCCTGGACTTACATTCTGTTTTTATGTCCAGCGGGTCATTTTTATGCGAAGTATTTTTTAACTGCATCTGAATTCACAGGGGACGGGAAGTCTTCACCATCCATGGTGTTGAGCATCAGTGCTCCACCAGAGAAAACTTTCTTTACCACGAATGGCCCTTCATAGTTCGGAGTCCATTTGCCCCTGTGGTCTGTATGAGGAGGGAGGATTCTTTTCAGCACAAGATCTCCGACTTGGTACTCTCGGTGCCTGACTTTCTGATCGAAGGCTCTCTTCATTCTTTTCTGATATAGCTGCCCATGACAGATTGCAGCCAATCTTTTCTCTTCGATCAGACTTAGTTGTTCGTATCGGGATCGGACCCACTCTGCTTCGTTCAGCTTAACATCCATCAATACCCGTAGGGAGGGTAACTCAACTTCAACAGGTAGGACTGCTTCCATACCATATACAAGCTGATACGGTGTTGCCCCAGTGGATGTTCTGATTGACGTGCGGTACCCATGCAAGGCAAACGGTAGCATCTCATGCCAGTCTTTGTATGTGACTACCATTTTCTGCACAATCTTCTTGATATTCTTATTAGCTGCCTCAACAGCGCCATTCATCTTTGGCCTGTAAGGAGAAGAATTGTGGTGTTGAATCTTGAAGTCCCGGCATAGCTCAGCCATCATTTTGTTGTTTAAGTTGGAACCATTGTCAGTAATGATTCGCTCGGGTACTCCGTACCGACAGATGATATCTCTCTTCAGAAATCTGGCTACCACTTGTCTTGTAACGTTTGCATAGGAAGCTGCTTCGACCCACTTGGTAAAATAGTCAATAGCAACCAGGATGAATCTGTGGCCATTTGAAGCAGTCGGTTCAATCTTACCGATCATATCAATGCCCCACATAGCAAAGGGCCAGGGTGAAGACATCACATTCAAAGGATTAGGAGGCACATGCACCTTATCCGCATAAATCTGGCATTTATGGCACTTTCTGGCATAGGCACAACAGTCGGCATCCATTGTGATCCAATAATAGCCTGATCTTAGCAACTTCTTAGCCATTGCATGTCCTCCAGCATGGGTACCAAAGGATCCTTCGTGCACTTCATGCATTAACAGGTCTGCCTCTGTCTTATCAACGCATCTGAGTAGTACCATATCAAAGTTTCTCTTGTACAGGGAACCATCAGTGTTCAGAAAGAAACTACCAGCAAGCCTTCTCAAAGTCTTCTTATCATTGGAAGATGCCCCAGATGGGTATGTTTGATCCTCCAAGAAGCACTTAATGTCATGGAACCAAGGTCTATCATCCTTGACAACATCTGCTGCGAATACATATGCTGGTCTGTCAAGTCTGGACACTGAAATCTGCGGTACAAAGTTGGTAGCTTGAACTTTGATCATGGATGAAATGGTAGCCAGAGCATCTGCAAACTGATTCTCATCCCGAGGGATATACTCAAGCTTGACCGTTGTAAAGAAAGTCAATAACCTCCTTGTATAATCCCTGTAAGGTATCAGATGATCCTGGTGCGTGTACCATTTGCCGTTGGTTTGATTAACTACCAGAGCTGAATCTCCGAATACAGTCAATGTCTTGATCCTGAGGTCAATGGCCTCCTCAAGACCCATAATGCAAGCTTCGTATTCAGCTTCGTTGTTAGTGCAGTTGAAAGTGAGTTTTGCCGAGAAAGGCATGTGAACTCCTTTAGGTGTAATGAGTACTGCACCAACACCACGACCATTCATATTAACAGCCCCATCGAACATCATAGTCCATTCTTCTTCTGGGTCAGGCCCTTCAGTGTGAACAGGATCTTCATGATCTTTTGCTTTTATGAACATGATGTCTTCATCAGGGAAGTCAAATCTCATAGGCTGGTAATCATCAATAGGTTGTTCAGCAAGATATTCAGACAATACACTGCCCTTGATGGCTTTCTGAGAAGTGTACTGGATGTCATATTCTGTGAGAATCATTTGCCATCTTGCAACCCGTCCGGTAAGTGCTGGCTTCTCAAATATGTACTTAACTGGGTCCATTTTTGAGATCAATAAGGTAGTGTGGGTCAACATATACTGTCTCAGTCGGCGAACAGCCCACGCTAAAGCACAGCAAGTTTTCTCGAGCAGTGAATAACATTGTTCACAGTCGGTAAACTTTTTGCTTAGGTAGTATATTGCATACTCTTTTCGACCAGACTCGTCATGCTGGCCCAGCACACACCCCATTGACTCTTCTAATACTGTCAAGTACATGATTAGAGGTCTTCCTTCAACTGGGGGCATAAGGATTGGAGGTTCTTGCAAGTATTCCTTGATTTTGTCAAAAGCCTTCTGGCAGTCTTCGTTCCAACTGACCGTTTGTTCTTTTCTTAGCAGTTTGAACAAGGGTTCACAGGTTGCTGTGAGGTGAGATATGAACCTTGAAATGTAGTTCAATCTACCTAGAAAACCTCAGACCTCTTTCTCAGTTTTCGGTGCAGGCATTTCTTGAATGGCTTTGACTTTATCAGGGTCAACTTCAATCCCTTTCTCGCTCACAAAAAAACCCAGCAGCTTACCAGATCGCACCCCGAATGTGCACTTGTTGGGGTTCAACTTCAGTTGGTACTTCCTCAGACGCTTGAATAGTTTCAGCAGGTTTACCAGGTGGTCTTCTTCAGTAAGGGACTTGGCAATCATGTCATCCACATAACATTCTATTTCTTTATGGATCATATCGTGGAATAATGTTACCATAGCCCGTTGATATGTCGCACCAGCATTCTTCAATCCGAATGGCATCACCTTGTAACAGAACGTGCCCCAAGGTGTGATGAAGGTTGTCTTCTCCATGTCTTCAGGTGACATCTTGATCTGGTTGTATCCTGAAAATCCGTCCATGAAGGAGAATACCGAGAACTGAGCCGTATTATCAACCAATACATCAATGTGAGGTAATGGGAAATCATCTTTCGGGCTAGCTCTATTCAGATCCCGGTAGTCAACACACATTCTTACTTTGCCGTCCTTCTTAGGCACAGGCACAATATTAGCAACCCACGGTGGATAGCTAGTTACAGCAAGGAACCCGGCGTCCCATTGCTTTTGTACCTCTTCTTTGATTTTCATTGCCATGTCTGGGCGAGTACGGCGCAGTTTCTGTTTAACCGGTGGGCATTCTTCTCTTAAAGGCAGCTTGTGCATAACAATGTCGGTGTCCAACCCTGGCATATCTTGATAAGACCAAGCAAACACGTCCACATACTCTTGAAGCAGGTCAATCAGTTGTCTCTTCACTGAGTCTTGTAAGCAAGCCCCGATTTTAACTTCTTTCACGTCTTCATCTGTACCAAGATTAATTGTTTCGACCTCCTCCTGGTGAGGAGTGATAACCTTTTCCTCTTGTCTCAACAATCTGGCTAGCTCTTCAGGAAGCTCGTAATCTTCTTCAACCCCTTCATCAGCTTGATTGATTGGATTGTCAAAGTCATACGAAGTCATAGCCGTGCTGTTGTCGGTGCGGTCTGGAAGGCACTCTCTGCAAGGGTTCAGTTTGTTCGTTTTAGTGATTGATTTTAATCTTGTTTAGAAAAGTGAAATAAAGTTGTCATTTTGAAAACATTGCCATTTATTTTTTGTACAAAAAGAAAAATGGAAAAACAGTGAGCGGAAAAGAAAAAGACTCATTTGCAAAAGATGTCTGATATTTCATTGATTAATCTTGTTGCACAAAAATTACAGATGGCCCGATTACAAAATGAGTCTTGTCATCTTGGGCAAGATGCAAGACTTGATGCATGCTATAAAAATACAGGAAATAATAATTACTCTACAGGAGTAACTCTTATAATTTCCTGGGAAGACCAGTTAGAGATACTGCTCCCCGGGGTCTTTGGACGGATCCAACTTTCCAGGTTGCGGTCGCTTTCATCCTCGTCTTCCAAATTGTTGACAGCATCAGGGGTGAGCATCCCCCACTAACAAAATTGGGCTCCTTAGCAGCCTCTGCTTGATCTTGTTGAGTTGGTTTGTAACCCAACCCAAATCTATCCTCTTTCTTCTCTACGAGCAGCAACTTGCCCCAGCCTTGGGCAGTCCCTTCTTCAACAACCTTCCGGGCTTGTTGATAAGATGTCATTGAGGTTCCAGGTTCAGCAGATGTTTCATTTATGTTCAAGGCCTCAAACCCTTGACTCATCGTTTCGTGGATCTCCCCGTCCATCTCAATGTATTTGTAGGTAGCCAGATGGCTAACAAAAATATCTTCCTCTCCACAAATAGTAACGACTTGGCCCTCCCACTCGAATTTTAACTTTTGGTGAAGGGTAGACGTAACTGCGCCGGCGGCATGAATCCATGGCCTACCCAACAAACAGCTGTAGGCAGGCTGAATGTCCATCACGTAGAAGGTCGTTTTGAAAGTTTATGGGCCAATCGTTACAGGCAACTCAATTTCTCCCAGAACTGATCTCTTAGAGCCGTCAAAGGCTCTCACTACCAAGTTACTGGGACGTAATGCCAATCCTTCATACTCCAGCTTCACAAGGGCTTTTTTAGGTAAGACATTGAGGGATGATCCTGTGTCTACCAGCACATGGGAAAGAACTGCACCCTTACATTCCATAGTGATGTGCAAAGCCTTGTTATGATTGCGGCCTTCCGTAGTCAAATCAGTGTTGGTAAATCCTAGCCCATTACTAGCATTAACATTTCCAACTACAGCTTCCAACTGATTGACGGTGATCTCTTCTGGCACATAAGCTGCGTGCAAGACTTTTAGTAGTGCATTCCGATGAGCCTCGGAGCATATAAGTAATGATAGAATGGAGATCTTGGAAGGCGTCTGGTGAAGCTGGTCCACTATCTTGTAATCACTTTTCTTGATGATTCTCATGAATTCATCAACTTCTTGATCAAAAGGTGTTTTCAAATCTTCCTTAACAATTTGCTTTTCTTGCACCATGCTCTTCCCTTTTGCCTTGGCAGCAGCTTCTGCTTCAGCAGTGGGTCTTTGAATTTGCGGGGCAAAGAGACGTCCGCTTCGAGTGAAGCCTCCGCCTCCCCCCACATTGTCTATTTGTGGTGAAGAAGTTGATGATTCAAGAGTGATTTTCTGTCCTTCGCAGTATAGATCGGAGCCGTAATGCCAAGGGATGGCATTACTGCTTTCATAAGGTACTGGTCCAGGCACTGTGATAGTGACTGGACTGATGGCAGCTGCAGAAGGGACCATGATAGTCTGTGGATCATAATATATTGTGACTGGTGCTCTGATAGGAGTGGCATTTTGTGAGTTGTAGGCATAATCATTTTCAGGATCATAATAAATTGTAACCGTTGAGACACTTGCTGTTGAAGTTGTAGGAGACATTGTTGGATGGATGGGTGTTGTTGTTATAGGAGATTCTGAATGAAGTGGTGCTGAAGTTGTAGAAGGGATGTTTGTTGATATCTGGTCCGTTGAAGTAATAGATGAAACATTTGTTGATGAGATTGAAGAGTTGTTTGGAACAATGGTTGTTGCAGTTGTAGAAGACTCTGGAACTGTTGTTAAGGAGATTGCTGGATTGATAGGTATTGATGTTGTGATTTGAAGCAAGCCACTCTGGATGAGACCATCTATGCCATCTCTCAAGTTATCACACCCATTCACTGAAATGTTGCAATAAGCACACCCTAACTCACATCCTGGGAACATTTGACATTCAAGGAGTTGAGCTTTAATCTCCACCAAGGGTGTCTGAATCTGACCCACACTGGTTATTAAGTAAGACGGCTTGTCTTCTTCAATAGCATTGATTCGGGGGCCACCATGGTGTGGCATAGGGTTCTTGTTAACATTTGGTGGTGGTGCAAAATTTAGAGCCTTGGAATCTACCAAGTCCTGTACCTTCATGTGCAAAGCCCTGCACTTCTCTGTACTATGGCCAGGTGCATTTGAGTGAAAGGCACATCTGGCGCTGGCGTCGTAATTTCTGGGTAGACTGGCAGGATCCGGAGGTGCCAATGTCCTTAGCTCAACCAGGTTGAGTTTCAGGAGTTGTGGCAATAATGTGGCATAGGGCATAGGAATCGGATCGATCACCCTATTGGCCTGAGATGGTCTCTGTTGATATGGTCTTTGCTGATTGCTGTTGTTGGTGTTGTTGTAGTTTCTCTGAGGAGGATACTGAGTTTGTTGCTGATAATTTTGTTGCTGTGGTTGATAAGCCGGTTGTGGATGAACCGGAGCGGGAATGGTGACTGCTGCTACAGACCTATGAACATATTGGGGTCTGCCCCTGCTGGCATGGATAACATTAGTCTCACCAGTTCTTCTTGGGCCCACAAAAGGCTTCCTTGTGTTGCTGGATGAGCTGGCACCGTTGTCAGAAATTTTGCCCATCTTTAACAGGCTCTCAATTCTTTCTCCAGCTATAACGACATCTGCAAAGCTGGTAGAAGAAAAGGCAGCTAGCCTATCAATGTATGTCCCTTGGAGGGTGTTCATAAACATATCAGCCATCTCCCTCTCTGACATGGGAGGTTGGACAGCAGCAGCAAGCTGTCTCCACCTCTGGGCGTACTCCCGGAAGCTTTCTCTGGATGATTGTGACATTCCCATCAGGAGGGTCCTGTTGGGTGCCATATCCAAATTGTACTGGTACTGTCTAATGAAGGCCTCTGCCAAATCCTTCCAACACCTGATGGTTGCTCTAGTCAGATGAGAGTACCATTCCCTTGAAGCTCCTGTTAAGCTATCCTCAAAATAAAACATCCATAGCTTTTCGTCCATGGTATATGCCTTCAGCCTCCCCAGAAAGGATTGCAAGTGGGTCCGTGGGCAGGAAGTCCCGTTGTACTTCTCAAAGCATGGTGGTTTAAACTTATGGGGAATCCTGACCCCGTCCACTAAGCCCATGTCCATAACATCAAAACCCAAAGAGTTTTGAGACTCCAAGGATCTTAATTTTTCAGCAATTTCATCCAGCCTTCTGTCATAGGCCTCATCCCCAGCTCCCATCACAGTGAACTGATCTTCCTGGGGGTCTTCTTGCAGCACTCTGCCTGTAGTAGCATTCCCTTGAACATTAGCAGGGATGTTGATCTCTGGATGAAGGTGGGGTCCAAATACAGGTGGGTTGATGTGAGGCTGAACCCTCTCATTGTTGCTTGTCCCAGCAGTCCCTAGATGGGGGTCTTCCTGATTCTGCCTCTCTACCATTGCTCTTAATCTCTCTTGGCTTTGAGCCATATTATTCATCACCTCCATAAATTGTGTCATCTGAGCCCTCATTTCCAATCTCTCATTGGCCATTTGGTTCCTGACCTCTGTAAGGTCCTGTTGTACCTGGTCCATCTGTATACCCGGAAGGTTGTTACGAGTTGGATATCTGTGTGGACGGTTGAGTGGGAACACCCGACGTCGAGCAATAGTTCCTGAAATCACAACAGAGTTAGTAATAAAAACAAAACAAACCTACAAAACAAACAAAGGTTAGCATGCAATGCAGTATGCTTATTTGTTTCCAAGGTATCCGGCTTGGCACTTGGTTTTGACCTTTCCAGACCCTTGAAGATGCTGTTGATGTTGCTTGAAGAATTCAGATAAAACAAACCAACACATATATTACAAAAAAGTAACTGATACATAGTTTGTTTCTTTTTACAATACAAGCCCTCTGAGGGGTCAAAATACAACATAAGAAAATAAAAGTACATGAAATGAAAGCAACAACAAGCAAAAGTCAGACACCAAGACCAAACTCATCCTCCCGAACTTCCTTTAGAAGTGCTTCAGTCACAGGATCAGCTGGACGCTCTGTGAGGCTTCTGATAAGGAGATTCCTGGTAGTAACAGCTGCAACTAGCTTCTTGTGTTGACTCTGGTCCTTTGACCTCTTCACACCAGCTCTAATCTTTAACTCTGAGATCTCTCTTTGGGCTGCTAGCAGGGCTTCCTGTTGCTCCTTGGCACTAGCCTCCAACTGCTCAATCTTGTCCTGAGTCCTTTTATCTTCCAGAGTACGAGCTTCGGTGATCCTGACCCACCTAGCTTGACTCTCTTTCAGATACAAATCAGTCCTGGCCTTCTGGAACTGAGCTTCCTTGCAGGCATTCTTCAAGATCTGCTCTCCAGCCCTAGACTTCTTGATATAGTCCTTTGACTTCTCAATCCTAGCTAGATGCTCCACCTTTAGCTTTTCCAACCTCTCAATGTCCAGCCGACCATCACTCCTCTCCCAGAGGGTCTTCTGTAGAGCCTGAGTCAGCTTCTCATTTCTCTCTTTCAATTTCTCAAACTCCTCTAAGCTGACAGTGACAGGAGGTGGTGCTGAGGATGGCCCAGGTACATCTTCCATGGTGAAGGGCATCCCAGAGAATTGAGCTCTGGCATGGGACCACTCATAGTACTGTGCTGAGGCCACATTGTTGCATCTCCCAAGAATGGTTACCCCTTTAGTCTGGACATTGTCCCAAGCCCAGGATGCCTGCCTGACAATAGCCAGATTAGGCTTAATCTCACAGTAAAGGGTCTCAGCCAAGTCTTGTGCCTTAGGAGTGTGGACCAATGCATAGCCCAGTTGTCTTTTGAATAGCAGAGGGTTGTAGTTGATGCAACCCTTTACTCCTATCAGGGGTACATTGGGAAACTTCCCACAACTGGTAATGATGTCCCTGCCTTTTGTGCTTTGGGTGCACCACCTGATATCAGCTGAGGTCAAAGCAGTGAGTCTTCTAGCCCAGTTCCTCTGCTGGTGAGGGTTCAAGAATGCATCAGTCTTTGGCAAATGTTTGAGCAGCCAAGCATGGAACAAAGGAGCACAGCACCTCACCAATCTTCCTCTCTGCTTTTCATTCCTTTGGTGAACAGAATAGTAAAAATCTCCCAGTAAGGTGGGCACTGGGTTTCTCAGGATGAAAAGGTGGATTGCATTCTTGCTAATGAACTTAGGCTCATCTGCAAATAATATGATCCCATATATGCTAAGGGCCAATAAAGCACAGACTGCCTTCCATTCTCCTGAAGAGGCCTTCAGAGTAGCCTGAGATATTAAGAAATCCAGATGTAGACCAGAGACTCCAGCCTTGGTGGTCATGTTCTGCCCAATCAGAGCTGGTTCCAGATGCAATGCCTTTGCCACTTCTTCATTACTTGGAAAAGCCATCTCAGGGTTGAAGGGGACTCCACCCCTGATAGGTACACCAACCAATGATGAATACTCCTCTAATAAAGGCCCCAACTGAAAATCCTGGAAGGTAAAACACCTCAGAGGGGGATCATAGAACTGCAGGCAAGTATGAATCAAGCTCCTCTGTGAAGGGTCCAAATCCATAACCACATCAAGTATGCCTCCATAGTGTTCTCTGAATAGTGGTATATGGTCTGGAGTAATCAGGGTCTGAATCTTCCTGATGTTAGCCAACTCAGGCTCAAAGAAATGGTAGGAGATATTACTCTTCTTAGGTGCCATGCTGCTGAAGAGGAAACTGAGACAGATGCTGATGATGGAGAGTAATACTGATGATGGGCCACTGACAGGCTGAGACTAGTGATGCAGGTGACTGAAGCAGGTAGCTGATAGCTGAAGTAGATACTGATGAGGATAGGTCTATGCTGATAAGGGGTCAAAACCAAGCCAAAATGAAGTATGGATACCCTGAAAAAACAAATAAGCAAATGTTAAAATGATGCAATGATGATGTATGCAAATGATATGCAAGGGTTTGTGACTGGGCTGGATCTGATCAAGTGCTCTGATATAAGTCCAGGTATGTTCAAGAAAATCCAGATGGAGGTTCATAAGTCCAGTAACCAAGGTGGGGGACTCAAATAAAGAGTCACATGTCCAGGGTTAAAAATCACAAGAACTGTTCCAACATGGAGTACTCTTAATCAAAACAAAGTAACAGGGTATGCTGAGGTCAAGGGTACCTGCAAACCTGTAAACATCCCAACCCCCCTCACAAGTGGTGTTCTAAAACAAGGATCCTCAGACTCGGATCAGTTATGAGAAGCGTAAACACTTCCAACCCGGAGGTACAGTGTTTACAGTAACCATAAAAGATCCTCCTCTAATTCACCTCAGTTTCTGAAGGTCATAAAAAGGTCATCCAGACTTAGCAGGCTTCCCAGATAGCCCTAGCACTACAGGAAATCCGTAGCACAAAGTTCTCAAGAAGAAACCCATATCTGAACCGTGTTTCATATTCCCGCACCAGACCGAAATGGAATGGGAAAGAACATGAACCACTCTAGCCTAGGTGTCACTCAGGTCCCAGGTATAGGACCTCAACTCTCAATAGAACCCCCACCCACCAAAGCAACAAAACAGACCCAGCCAGCACAGTATGACAGTATGATATATGTAAAGCTATAAAGAAAGCAGATAAACAACTGTACATAAGGCAAAAAACAAAATAAATACACAAACACAAATAGCACATAACACCCTAGTAAACACAAATCAATCAAGCGCTAGGAGGAACCCACAAAAAGAACCAGAAGCCCTGGTTACAGTATAAGGGTCCCCAGCAGAGTCGCCAAGCTGTCGCTCCCACCAAATGAAGTCGGGTCAAATGGGGTACAGACGCGAACGGTCGGCGAAAAGAGGGTGTGAGAACACACAGGAGTGAACTCACAGGGAATGAAAGAGTCGCCAGCTAGGCATTTTTATCCCGGAGGAAAGGCAATGCTGCATAGACCTAGAAAAGATATGGATAAGACGGTTGCGAACCAGAGAGACTGAGAAAGGGGGTTGGTTACAACCTGGGAAGGTATTAGCACCCAGATTGTCCGCCGTACTCGACGGGATCCACGCTTAAAAGATTTGTGTTTTAAAGGGGTAGTGTCAGTGCAATTTGTGTATAGAAAGAGCTGGGAAAGATGTACAGGTGTCAGTGTAAAAGGAGTGCAAAGTGTGATATATACAGTGTCAGTGTAAGGATGAGAGTATGCTCAAGATAATGAGGCTAAAAGAATGAAGCTGGAAAGAAGGGGAATGTACAGAGACTTTTGTTCGATAACTGTTAAGTTATGCCTACGTATCCTCTCGTGCAATGAGGAAGTCAGAACACCGTAGTTCGACCCAAAGAGACTGAAAGGTGAATTGACTTGTGAACTGCTTACTTGCCTATGCTCAAGTGTATGACCTGTCTGGCCCAGGTGCAAACTGTCTTGCATTAGACGGAAGAAGCAAATTCTCGTTTATGAGTGAGTGAGATGAGAAAAGAATCCCGGAGGAGACGATTATTGTTTGTTTTTGTGGTTTTCAGTCTTTTATTGCTTTTTGAAGTTTGTCATAAGAAAATGAGCTTAAACCTAAACCAATGGTTAGTAAACTCATCACATCCTCCCTCTGATTAGGGGTAATGAGAATACCTTAAGTGTGAAGTCAGTATCTCACACTTAATCACCATGATGTAGGATTAAGATCATTAACCTACTTGTGATTATTTAGATGTTTTGGTGTTTTTGTTTAGTGTTAAGTAATGAGATTAAGCCATAATCAGGGATTAAACAGACCCATTACACCATCCTAATAGAAGGATAATAGATGAGAATGTTTAAGCTGAGGAAAGCTCCTCAACTTAATCCATGATTAGGGATTAAACCCATGACAAAACAAAGCCTTTATTGAGTGGATTTTATTTAATGATATGATGATGAAGTGATTTTTAGGGTTTGTAAGACAACTTGAGGGGGACTTGTCCATTAACACTAGGGTTAGTCCTTCTTAACCAATTAAGGAAGAATTAGAACCCTAATGCAAGGCCCAAGTTGCAAGCTTGATGTCTTGATGATTATTAAGTGAATTGATTAAGAGATTTAAACACATTAAGGGTTTAACACTTAGGATTAAAGTTATACACTCCATCCTAATATAAGGATGCAGGCACAAGCTTAATCACAAAGCCTTAAAGCCTTTAGGGTTTAGTCCCTGATTATGAGGTGAGAAGAGAAGACTCAATGAGACACAAAGGTAAAAGACTAAGTGGGGGACTAATCAAAACCCTAATCATTTTCATGCTTGGTTGTTCCTAAGGTTTGTGAGGTTAACAAGAGAAATCCTCAAAGGAAACACCAGGAAGCAGATGAAAAGGAGCCAAGAGAAGCAAAGTAACTTGCTTCACTTAAGAAGACAAGTCACTTGAGGAAAGAAAGTGAGGAGAGAAAGAAAGAGCAAGCTCAATCTCAAACATATAACAAAATGCAGTATGGATGCATAAGAGGGATGAAAAGCAAATGTGAGAAGTGAAGGCAAATTCACTTCTCAAGGTTACTTACCACCTGAAAAGTTAGTGAAAGAAATGCAATGTAATGCAAGATGAAATGAAATGGCATGATGTGAATCAAAACCAGAAGCACATATGAGATGATAATGATGTTATGGGATGGTGCAAACATGAAACAACAAATGGGGATGATCATGTGAACCAATGGATGCAGATGAAACAAGTTAAGAACCATAAACATACATGAAAAGTTATGAAATGCAAATGGCATACAACATGGCAAATACAAGATGCAATGATCAAACATGCTTTCAATATGTCTTAAGATGTTAAATGAAACAAATGGAAGCATGAAATGTCATGGCAGGTCAAGGTATGAGTACAAATGCAAGATGAATGCAAAAGGAAGCCCAAATTAGGGTTTATGATCAATGCATCAAACAAAAACCAAAATCAGAAGCAAACATCAAGATAAAAAATTGAAAATGCATTCAAAGGAACCCTAATCCTATACAAACTCAATGTCCAAAGGAGAGGTTCCAACTCTTAACCTAATTTAAGTTATGAATTTCCTAAGTTTTCTAGGGTTTTAGGGTACCTTAACAAGAAAAATGCCAAACAAATGGAAAATGAAAGATCAAATCATGCCAATTTAATCTTACAAACTACATGTTAAACAAAATGCAATGCAAAAAGAATCAAAGTCCAACTCTCAATGGTTAGGCAGAAATGATTTTTTGAAGTTTGGATCAAAATAATGCCTTGAAATGATTTTAATTCCATGAAAAATTCTCAAAAGACATCAAGATCAAAAAAGAAATTTGGTTTGAGGGTTGGACAATGTTTCTAAATGATTTTAAATGTTTCATGAATTTTTTGGTGATTTTTAAATACCTAAAAGTATTTTTAATTAATTAATTCTCATTAATTAATTAAAAATAAACTTTTAAATGATTTAAAAATAATTTTCAATGCAAAAAATAAAAATAAAAATGTTTTTGGTTTCTGAAATTAAATAAAAGTTTGTACAAAAAATCTCAGAATTTTTAAAATGATTTTGCTATTTTAAAATAAATGGAGAAAGAAATACAAAATAAATGAATTAAAAATTAAAGAAAATGAAAAGTAAACGCAATGGAAGGCTTGGATGGATTCTGGGAAATGAATGGTTGACTGCGCGCGCAATCCAAAGGCCACAATTCAAACTGACCTAATTTCTGATTTAAATTAATTAAATTGAATTAATTAAGTTAACTATAGATTAGGGTTTCTAATGACAAATCCCAGCCATCCAAACACGCGCCAGTCTCCCCTGGTCAACGCATCCAACGCTCAGCATTCAAACCACAATTAATGACAGGGATTAACCCTAATTATTTTCAGGTGGCCGGAGAAGACCTCCGGTCGTCTTCTCCGGTGGGAACCCCACCTGAAAATCTCCAAAATCCTCAAAACTTCACTAAATCGAAAACTAAAAGCCCAGAAATCATCCCCACATCCCCCTGAATCAAAACCCTAACTCAAAACTCATTTATTCTTCATCAATCAAACGAATCGAAGCCAAACAGTTTTTAGGGAAAAAGTTTCAGACATTGCATACATCCTCATTTTTCACTCATTTTCAAAAGTAAGCATATATTCATGATCAGGGAAGCATGTAGATTCATTTAGAAACTTAAAATACACGTTCTGGAAAAAAAGTTCATGAAGCTACCTGAGTTTGAAGCTTTTCAGTTTGGTGCTTTCAGACCTCTTCTCTTATGCAAAACTGCTCCTATGACCTCCCTTGTTCTTTTGAAAGGCTTGGAGCAAGTTTATTTTGGCTGGCTGGAGAGACTGAACAAGTTCTGTTCAGTGCAGTGAGGGAATCGTGTTTCTGATTCTGGGGGTTTAAGACAATGGTGATGGGTGCTTTGTGACCAGGAAGTTGTGTTGAGTTGATCTATGAAGTTAGTTTGTGTGTTTGTGACTTGTGTGATGATTTTCGAAAGCTCTTGCAAGTGAGGGTGAAAATGTGAATGCTGTGTTGTGGGGTGTTTCAGGCTTGCTTCTTGTTGTGTTTGGCTTGCATTTTCTTTGTATAAACAAATGCCATTGGTCAGAAGAAGTGACATGTGCTTTATTGATTGGTATGGGTGCTTTTGCCAAAATGTCAAAGTTGGTGTAAGAAGGCATGGGCTACTTTCTAGCCAAGTACAAGGAGGGTGTGCTGCGCAGCATGATGAGGGGAGAGGCCTAGGGTGGCTCAGCAAGCTAGCAAGCAAGTGGGTTGTGTCTTATGATGAGTTTTGCAACTTGCCTTGCCTTTGCTTTTCATGAAAAAGTCTTGCCCCATAGGCCACAAAAGTGAATGATCTCTTGGCCCATTCTGATTTTTATGTGTTGTATGATCATATTGTGAAGTTTAGAAATGCATTTGACAGCCCAATTTGCCTTGAGAAGTGAATTTGCAACTTTGCCTCTTTGGTGCATAACTTGAAATTTAGTGATTTTTGCCAACTTTGGCAAGCCATAACTTTTGATCCAAAATGAATTAGGTCATGTTCTTGTACTTTTTGAAAAGGGAAAGATCTATTCTACAACTTTCATGACCAAAGTTTTTCCATTTGAAGCATTTTTGGATCAAAAAGTAAGGGTTGAAAAAGTTGCCTAAAATGGCAATTTCATTAAAAGTCAAACTTGCCCAAAAAGTCAACTTTGCAAAAGACTTGAAATTCTTGAATTTTGTGAACTTCCAACTTCTTCTATGATCAAATAAAGATCATATACACTCGAAATGATGAAGAACACCTTTTGGGTTGGGTCATTGAGGGCCTCAGATGCCCTGATTTTGCACTGACTTGCTTGAAAAGTCAACTCTTGATCAGATGACTTCCCCATGGAATTTCTTCATGAAAATTGATATGCATACTCCCTATACCATATAGAGACCAATAGAAACAAGAATGACCAAAAAATTTGGAGCTATGGACTCTGAAACCAAAACCCTAATTTTAGGTCATCTGTGCAGTCAAGCCTGGCTCTGCTTCCATACCAATCCCAGTTCTTGTGATTCTTTGGCATTCTTGACTTTGAGAGGATATAATATGATACTTGAACACACATGGACCTCTTTGAAGTGATTGATGACCTTTGGAGTGGCTCAAGAAGCTCTTAGATTGCTCAGATCACAAACCCTAGATGCAGATGACTTAGAACCAATGCAATGAATCAAAAATGTGGTATGAGATGCTATGATTGTGTTTATGCATATGAAATGATCACAAGCCATGGTGTGAATGGGTGAGGGCAAATTTGGGGTGTTTACAGCTGCCCCTATTCAAACATGAGTTAGCTGTGCAGGATGTAAGCAACGGCTTAACAGGCTAACAAGATAACTTGTGGTTGAATACCAAAGACAGTCCAAAATTTGCACTCACAGAATGAAGAAGAAAAGGGATATAGATTGTAAAAGAAAGTAAAGTATATTGTAAAGTGTGGGCGACGGAGGACGACCGTCGAGCAGAGGACGACTGCTGGGGAAGGAGCAATGACGGGGACGGCCGACATGCTGGAAAAGTGCGGAAAATAAAGCAATGACGGGGACGGCCGACATGCTGGGGATAAGAGGGATTATGATGGGTACGGCCATCAAGTAAAACTATAATATCCTCTGGGGATTAATGAAACATGCCGGGGACGGCCATCAAGTTCATAAAGTAAAGTAACCGGCGATGGGGACGGCCATCGGGCTAAAAAGAAAAGGGACCACGACGGGGACGGCCATCGGGTTAAAGAATAAATGAAATAAACAGACGATGAGGTATGGTCATCAAAGGTGAAGGACGATCACCTAGCAGGGGACGGCTGCTCTGTTGGGGATAAGATGAGGGACGGTCATCTAAGGTGAAGGACGATCACCTGGCAGGGTACGGCTGCCGAAAGTATCGCGACATAGGACGAATGCCGGATAAAAGGTCAACGATGGGGACGGCCATCGGATGAGCATGATGGAGGACGACCATCAAGAGGTGGAGGATGACCACCTAGCAGGGGACGGCTGCTCTCGAGGTTTGTCATGGCATAGGACGAATGTCAGATAACCAAAATCAACAATGGGGACGGCCATTGGATAAAATGATGAAGGACGATCATCAAGAGGTGGAGGACGACCACCTAGCAGGGGACGGCTGCTAAATATCACGACATAGGACGAATGTCGGATAGAAGATCAACGATGGGGACGGCCATCGGATGGGCATGATGAAGGACGATCATCAAGAGGTGGAGGACGACCACCTAGCAGGGGACAGCTGCTCTCAGGGTTTATCATGACATAGAACGAATGTCAGATAGAAAAGAAAATTTGCTTTGCTGGCGATTTACTGGGGAATGGTAAACACGGACGAGTGTTTACATCCAAGAAATAAAGGGTATAAGTGTTTAGATGCTGTGTATAGATTAAAGATGCGGACGAGCGTCCCTAAGACTACGATACGGACGAGTATCGGGTAGAAACAAATACTGACACGTGTTCAGAGATGATGATACGGACGAGTATCAACTGGTTAGCAAAGAACACGGACGAGTGTTGAATCTGAAGGGACTCTTCTGGGGAATAGTAGACATAGACGGGTGTCTATATTCGAGAAGACGTAAGTGTTTGACACAGTGTATGGATTAAAGATGCGGACGAGCATCCTTAAGACCATGATACGGACGAGTATCAAGTAGAAACGAACGCTTGACGCATGTTCTGAGATGATGGTACGGACGAGTACCAACTGGTTAACAAAGAACAAGGGCTAGTGTCGAATCTGTGGGGATATAAATGGTGTATATGAGATACGGACGAGTATCTGTATGAGTAGTAAGTAGGAGTGATGTATAGTTGAGTGTTCAATCTGCTGGGGAGGGTGACACGGACGGGTGTCAAAAGGTATATTATAAACAAGTATCTGGTATACAAAGTGTTTATGTTACTGTACTGGGAAAAGTGACACGGATGGATGTCAAGGAAATGTATATACATATCGGTGAGTGCAAAGGGGATGTCTTTGGCTTTCTGCTGGGGGATATAACATGGACGGGTGCCACAAGGAGTATATACTGGTGTTTGGGAGAATGTGAAGCAACTGCTTTTGCTTTAGCTCTCCGCTGGGGATTTTGTGGGAGTTTTTTGTATGTTGATGAATTGTTATTATTCACAAGTGCTTGATTCAAAACATGGCTTATGATTATGCAATATGTTTGATTTTTGCCGTAATGCTCCGTATTAGACGGAATGCTACGCTTCGTGGGGTGAATATGATGCGAATGCCATGATTATGCAAAGATACCAATCCGGGATTCGGATCCCGTTGCTGGGAAGATCTCTGGCCGATCTGCTTGAAATGGACATTCCAGCTGGGGATGAGATCATTGGTAGATCTGATGAGATGTATTTGCTTGGGGAGATAAGTCACTGATAGACCCATCCTTGGTAATGAGGGGACCCAGCTGGGGTTTGTAGAAGCTTTCTTCACTCTGTTGTGATCCCTTTCATGCGCTGCTCTTCTGGATAGAGGCTGAAGCTCTGTGGGGAAGCGGTTCCCTGACTTTTGTACTTAGCTGAGGAGGAAGAATGGTGGGCACCTCGGCTGGGGAGAAATAGCAAGTGGAAACTCAGCTGGGGAGAAAACACTTTGGGTGCCAAGACTGAGTGTTGATTTGTCAGCTTGCTGGGATGAAGCTTTCATGCCCCGAGTCGCGCTTCAGATACCTGCAATCCTGCAAAGATAGAGAAACGTACAAGTAATCCCGAGGTATCCCTTACCGGATTCCGTCATAGGAGTTAGACACTTCTGAGAGTAAGTATATTCCCTGCAAGCACGTGTTTTATTTTCTTTATTTTTAAAGATAAGCATCTGTAATCATGCAATCAGTTTTTTTTTTTTAGATATCAGACATTCTTTGCAAATAAAAATGAAGTGTACGAGGCGAAACTTGACTGAAAATCTGATTCTATTAATTCATGTGCCCTGAACTGGCAAGATACAGTCAAAGAAACAAATCCCCTGAAATGAGGAGATTGTTACAAAATGAGAAACAAAATGCTGGCAATGTTGTCGATGCTCCAAGGAGCTTCCCTTTTGCTATGACTCGTATGACATTTGACATTCTTCTCGTCTTGCTTTCTGAAAAAAGGCTGATTCTGATATAAGCTTGATCCTTTTGAAGCTCACCAATGTTGTAAACGATACAGACGAATTCAGAATGCAGTTGTTCGCTTATTCCCTCATTTTGCCTGGATCGCCCTTTCGGGTTTTCAATCCGTCGGGATACCCATTTTTGCCTGAGTTGTCCAATGCGGCTTTTCAACTCAGCGGGTGTACATTTTTTTGTTTATTTTCCCTTATTTTTGCCCGAGTCTTTTATTCTGTTTTTGACTCGCCGGGATGCCCTATTCTTGCCTGGACTTACATTCTGTTTTTATGTCCAGCGGGTCATTTTTATGCGAAGTATTTTTTAACTGCATCTGAATTCACAGGGGACGGGAAGTCTTCACCATCCATGGTGTTGAGCATCAGTGCTCCACCAGAGAAAACTTTCTTTACCACGAATGGCCCTTCATAGTTCGGAGTCCATTTGCCCCTGTGGTCTGTATGAGGAGGGAGGATTCTTTTCAGCACAAGATCTCCGACTTGGTACTCTCGGTGCCTGACTTTCTGATCGAAGGCTCTCTTCATTCTTTTCTGATATAGCTGCCCATGACAGATTGCAGCCAATCTTTTCTCTTCGATCAGACTTAGTTGTTCGTATCGGGATCGGACCCACTCTGCTTCGTTCAGCTTAACATCCATCAATACCCGTAGGGAGGGTAACTCAACTTCAACAGGTAGGACTGCTTCCATACCATATACAAGCTGATACGGTGTTGCCCCAGTGGATGTTCTGATTGACGTGCGGTACCCATGCAAGGCAAACGGTAGCATCTCATGCCAGTCTTTGTATGTGACTACCATTTTCTGCACAATCTTCTTGATATTCTTATTAGCTGCCTCAACAGCGCCATTCATCTTTGGCCTGTAAGGAGAAGAATTGTGGTGTTGAATCTTGAAGTCCCGGCATAGCTCAGCCATCATTTTGTTGTTTAAGTTGGAACCATTGTCAGTAATGATTCGCTCGGGTACTCCATACCGACAGATGATATCTCTCTTCAGAAATCTGGCTACCACTTGTCTTGTAACGTTTGCATAGGAAGCTGCTTCGACCCACTTGGTAAAATAGTCAATAGCAACCAGGATGAATCTGTGGCCATTTGAAGCAGTCGGTTCAATCTTACCGATCATATCAATGCCCCACATAGCAAAGGGCCAGGGTGAAGACATCACATTCAAAGGATTAGGAGGCACATGCACCTTATCCGCATAAATCTGGCATTTATGGCACTTTCTGGCATAGGCACAACAGTCGGCATCCATTGTGATCCAATAATAGCCTGATCTTAGCAACTTCTTAGCCATTGCATGTCCTCCAGCATGGGTACCAAAGGATCCTTCGTGCACTTCATGCATTAACAGGTTTGCCTCTGTCTTATCAACGCATCTGAGTAGTACCATATCAAAGTTTCTCTTGTACAGGGAACCATCAGTGTTCAGAAAGAAACTACCAGCAAGCCTTCTCAAAGTCTTCTTATCATTGGAAGATGCCCCAGATGGGTATGTTTGATCCTCCAAGAAGCACTTAATGTCATGGAACCAAGGTCTATCATCCTTGACAACATCTGCTGCGAATACATATGCTGGTCTGTCAAGTCTGGACACTGAAATCTGCGGTACAAAGTTGGTAGCTTGAACTTTGATCATGGATGAAATGGTAGCCAGAGCATCTGCAAACTGATTCTCATCCCGAGGGATATACTCAAGCTTGACCGTTGTAAAGAAAGTCAATAACCTCCTTGTATAATCCCTGTAAGGTATCAGATGATCCTGGTGCGTGTACCATTTGTCGTTGGTTTGATTAACTACCAGAGCTGAATCTCCGAATACAGTCAATGTCTTGATCCTGAGGTCAATGGCCTCCTCAAGACCCATAATGCAAGCTTCGTATTCAGCTTCGTTGTTAGTGCAGTTGAAAGTGAGTTTTGCCGAGAAAGGCATGTGAACTCCTTTAGGTGTAATGAGTACTGCACCAACACCACGACCATTCATATTAACAGCCCCATCGAACATCATAGTCCATTCTTCTTCTGGGTCAGGCCCTTCAGTGTGAACAGGATCTTCATGATCTTTTGCTTTTATGAACATGATGTCTTCATCAGGGAAGTCAAATCTCATAGGCTGGTAATCATCAATAGGTTGTTCAGCAAGATATTCAGACAATACACTGCCCTTGATGGCTTTCTGAGAAGTGTACTGGATGTCATATTCTGTGAGAATCATTTGCCATCTTGCAACCCGTCCGGTAAGTGCTGGCTTCTCAAATATGTACTTAACTGGGTCCATTTTTGAGATCAATAAGGTAGTGTGGGTCAACATATACTGTCTCAGTCGGCGAGCAGCCCACGCTAAAGCACAGCAAGTTTTCTCGAGCAGTGAATAACGTTGTTCACAGTCGGTAAACTTTTTGCTTAGGTAGTATATTGCATACTCTTTTCGACCAGACTCGTCATGCTGGCCCAGCACACACCCCATTGACTCTTCTAATACTGTCAAGTACATGATTAGAGGTCTTCCTTCAACTGGGGGCATAAGGATTGGAGGTTCTTGCAAGTATTCCTTGATTTTGTCAAAAGCCTTCTGGCAGTCTTCGTTCCAACTGACCGTTTGTTCTTTTCTTAGCAGTTTGAACAAGGGTTCACAGGTTGCTGTGAGGTGAGATATGAACCTTGAAATGTAGTTCAATCTACCTAGAAAACCTCGGACCTCTTTCTCAGTTTTCGGTGCAGGCATTTCTTGAATGGCTTTGACTTTATCAGGGTCAACTTCAATCCCTTTCTCGCTCACAAAAAAACCCAGCAGCTTACCAGATCGCACCCCGAATGTGCACTTGTTGGGGTTCAACTTCAGTTGGTACTTCCTCAGACGCTTGAATAGTTTCAGCAGGTTTACCAGGTGGTCTTCTTCAGTAAGGGACTTGGCAATCATGTCATCCACATAACATTCTATTTCTTTATGGATCATATCGTGGAATAATGTTACCATAGCCCGTTGATATGTCGCACCAGCATTCTTCAATCCGAATGGCATCACCTTGTAACAGAACGTGCCCCAAGGTGTGATGAAGGTTGTCTTCTCCATGTCTTCAGGTGACATCTTGATCTGGTTGTATCCTGAAAATCCGTCCATGAAGGAGAATACCGAGAACTGAGCCGTATTATCAACCAATACATCAATGTGAGGTAATGGGAAATCATCTTTCGGGCTAGCTCTGTTCAGATCCCGGTAGTCAACACACATTCTTACTTTGCCGTCCTTCTTAGGCACAGGAACAATATTAGCAACCCACGGTGGATAGCTAGTTACAGCAAGGAACCCGGCGTCCCATTGCTTTTGTACCTCTTCTTTGATTTTCATTGCCATGTCTGGGCGAGTACGGCGCAGTTTCTGTTTAACCGGTGGGCATTCTTCTCTTAAAGGCAGCTTGTGCATAACAATGTCGGTGTCCAACCCTGGCATATCTTGATAAGACCAAGCAAACACGTCCACATACTCTTGAAGCAGGTCAATCAGTTGTCTCTTCACTGAGTCTTGTAAGCAAGCCCCGATTTTAACTTCTTTCACGTCTTCATCTGTACCAAGATTAATTGTTTCGACCTCCTCCTGGTGAGGAGTGATAACCTTTTCCTCTTGTCTCAACAATCTAGCTAGCTCTTCAGGAAGCTCGTAATCTTCTTCAACCCCTTCATCAGCTTGATTGATTGGATTGTCAAAGTCATACGAAGTCATAGCCGTGCTGTTGTCGGTGCGGTCTGGAAGGCACTCTCTGCAAGGGTTCAGTTTGTTCGTTTTAGTGATTGATTTTAATCTTGTTTAGAAAAGTGAAATAAAGTTGTCATTTTGAAAACATTGCCATTTATTTTTTGTACAAAAAGAAAAATGGAAAAACAGTGAGCGGAAAAGAAAAAGACTCATTTGCAAAAGATGTCTGATATTTCATTGATTAATCTTGTTGCACAAAAATTACAGATGGCCCGATTACAAAATGAGTCTTGTCATCTTGGGCAAGATGCAAGACTTGATGCATGCTATAAAAATACAGGAAATAATAATTACTCTGCAGGAGTAACTCTTATAATTTCCTGGGAAGACCAGTTAGAGATACTGCTCCCCGGGGTCTTTGGACGGATCCAACTTTCCAGGTTACGGTCGCTTTCATCCTCGTCTTCCAAATTGTTGACAGCATCAGGGGTGAGCATCCCCCCACTAACAAAATTGGGCTCCTTAGCAGCCTCTGCTTGATCTTGTTGAGTTGGTTTGTAACCCAACCCAAATCTATCCTCTTTCTTCTCTACGAGCAGCAACTTGCCCCAGCCTTGGGCAGTCCCTTCTTCAACAACCTTCTGGGCTTGTTGATAAGATGTCATTGAGGTTCCAGGTACAACAGATGTTTCATTTATGTTCAAGGCCTCAAACCCTTGACTCATCGTTTCGTGGATCTCCCCGTCCATCTCAATGTATTTGTAGGTAGCCAGATGGCTAACAAAAATATCTTCCTCTCCACAAATAGTAACGACTTGGCCCTCCCACTCGAATTTTAACTTTTGGTGAAGGGTAGACGTAACTGCGCCGGCGGCATGAATCCATGGCCTACCCAACAAACAGCTGTAGGCAGGCTGAATGTCCATCACGTAGAAGGTCGTTTTGAAAGTTTGTGGGCCAATCGTTACAGGCAACTCAATTTCTCCCAGAACTGATCTCTTAGAGCCGTCAAAGGCTCTCACTACCAAGTTACTGGGACGTAATGCCAATCCTTCATACTCCAGCTTCACAAGGGCTTTTTTAGGTAAGACATTGAGGGATGATCCTGTGTCTACCAGCACATGGGAAAGAACTGCACCCTTACATTCCATAGTGATGTGCAAAGCCTTGTTATGATTGCGGCCTTCCGTAGTCAAATCAGTGTTGGTAAATCCTAGCCCATTACTAGCATTAACATTTCCAACTACAGCTTCCAACTGATTGACGGTGATCTCTTCTGGCACATAAGCTGCGTGCAAGACTTTTAGTAGTGCATTCCGATGAGCCTCGGAGCACATAAGTAATGATAGAATGGAGATCTTGGAAGGCGTCTGGTGAAGCTGGTCCACTATCTTGTAATCACTTTTCTTGATGATTCTCATGAATTCATCAACTTCTTGATCAAAAGGTGTTTTCAAATCTTCCTTAACAATTTGCTTTTCTTGCACCATGCTCTTCCCTTTTGCCTTGGCAGCAGCTTCTGCTTCAGCAGTGGGTCTTTTAATTTGCGGGGCAAAGAGACGTCCGCTTCGAGTGAAGCCTCCGCCTCCCCCCACATTGTCTATTTGTGGTGAAGAAGTTGATGATTCAAGAGTGATTTTCTGTCCTTCGCAGTATAGATCGGAGCCGTAATGCCAAGGGATGGCATTACTGCTTTCATAAGGTACTGGTCCAGGCACTGTGATAGTGACTGGACTGATGGCAGCTGCAGAAGGGACCATGATAGTCTGTGGATCATAATATATTGTGACTGGTGCTCTGATAGGAGTGGCATTTTGTGAGTTGTAGGCATAATCATTTTCAGGATCATAATAAATTGTAACCGTTGAGACACTTGCTGTTGAAGTTGTAGGAGACATTGTTGGATGGATGGGTGTTGTTGTTGTAGGAGATTCTGAATGAAGTGGTGCTGAAGTTGTAGAAGGGATGTTTGTTGATATCTGGTCCGTTGAAGTAACAGATGAAACATTTGTTGATGAGATTGAAGAGTTGTTTGGAACAATGGTTGTTGCAGTTGTAGAAGACTCTGGAACTGTTGTTAAGGAGATTGCTGGATTGATAGGTATTGATGTTGTGATTTGAAGCAAGCCACTCTGGATGAGACCATCTATGCCATCTCTCAAGTTATCACACCCATTCACTGAAATGTTGCAATAAGCACACCCTAACTCACATCCTGGGAACATTTGACATTCAAGGAGTTGAGCTTTAATCTCCACCAAGGGTGTCTGAATCTGACCCACACTGGTTATTAAGTAAGACGACTTGTCTTCTTCAATAGCATTGATTCGGGGGCCACCATGGTGTGGCATAGGGTTCTTGTTAACATTTGGTGGTGGTGCAAAATTTAGAGCCTTGGAATCTACCAAGTCCTGTACCTTCATGTGCAAAGCCCTGCACTTCTCTGTACTATGGCCAGGTGCATTTGAGTGAAAGGCACATCTGGCGCTGGCGTCGTAATTTCTGGGTAGACTGGTAGGATCCGGAGGTGCCAATGTCCTTAGCTCAACCAGGTTGAGTTTCAGGAGTTGTGGCAATAATGTGGCATAGGGCATAGGAATCGGATCGATCACCCTATTGGCCTGAGATGGTCTCTGTTGATATGGTCTTTGCTGATTGCTGTTGTTGGTGTTGTTGTAGTTTCTCTGAGGAGGATACTGAGTTTGTTGCTGATAATTTTGTTGCTGTGGTTGATAAGCCGGTTGTGGATGAACCGGAGCGGGAATGGTGACTGCTGCTACAGACCTATGAACATATTGGGGTCTGCCCCTGCTGGCATGGATAACATTAGTCTCACCAGTTCTTCTTGGGCCCACAAAAGGCTTCCTTGTGTTGCTGGATGAGCTGGCACCGTTGTCAGAAATTTTGCCCATCTTTAACAGGCTCTCAATTCTTTCTCCAGCTATAACGACATCTGCAAAGCTGGTAGAAGAAAAGGCAGCTAGCCTATCAATGTATGTCCCTTGGAGGGTGTTCATAAACATATCAGCCATCTCCCTCTCTGACATGGGAGGTTGGACAGCAGCAGCAAGCTGTCTCCACCTCTGGGCGTACTCCCGGAAGCTTTCTCTGGATGATTGTGACATTCCCATCAGGAGGGTCCTGTTGGGTGCCATATCCAAATTGTACTGGTACTGTCTAATGAAGGCCTCTGCCAAATCCTTCCAACACCTGATGGTTGCTCTAGTCAGATGAGAGTACCATTCCCTTGAAGCTCCTGTTAAGCTATCCTCAAAATAAAACATCCATAGCTTTTCGTCCATGGTATATGCCTTCAGCCTCCCCAGAAAGGATTGCAAGTGGGTCCGTGGGCAGGAAGTCCCGTTGTACTTCTCAAAGCATGGTGGTTTAAACTTATGGGGAATCCTGACCCCGTCCACTAAGCCCATGTCCATAACATCAAAACCCAAAGAGTTTTGAGACTCCAAGGATCTTAATTTTTCAGCAATTTCATCCAGCCTTCTGTCATAGGCCTCATCCCCAGCTCCCATCACAGTGAACTGATCTTCCTGGGGGTCTTCTTGCAGCACTCTGCCTGTAGTAGCATTCCCTTGAACATTAGCAGGGATGTTGATCTCTGGATGAAGGTGGGGTCCAAATACAGGTGGGTTGATGTGAGGCTGAACCCTCTCATTGTTGCTTGTCCCAGCAGTCCCTAGATGGGGGTCTTCCTGATTCTGCCTCTCTACCATTGCTCTTAATCTCTCTTGGCTTTGAGCCATATTATTCATCACCTCCATAAATTGTGTCATCTGAGCCCTCATTTCCAATCTCTCATTGGCCATTTGGTTCCTGACCTCTGTAAGGTCCTGTTGTACCTGGTCCATCTGTATACCCGGAAGGTTGTTACGAGTTGGATATCTGTGTGGACGGTTGAGTGGGAACACCCGACGTCGAGCAATAGTTCCTGAAATCACAACAGAGTTAGTAATAAAAACAAAACAAACCTACAAAACAAACAAAGGTTAGCATGCAATGCAGTATGCTTATTTGTTTCCAAGGTATCCGGCTTGGCACTTGGTTTTGACCTTTCCAGACCCTTGAAGATGCTGTTGATGTTGCTTGAAGAATTCAGATAAAACAAACCAACACATATATTACAAAAAAGTAACTGATACATAGTTTGTTTCTTTTTACAATACAAGCCCTCTGAGGGGTCAAAATACAACATAAGAAAATAAAAGTACATGAAATGAAAGCAACAACAAGCAAAAGTCAGACACCAAGACCAAACTCATCCTCCCGAACTTCCTTTAGAAGTGCTTCAGTCACAGGATCAGCTGGACGCTCTGTGAGGCTTCTGATAAGGAGATTCCTGGTAGTAACAGCTGCAACTAGCTTCTTGTGTTGACTCTGGTCCTTTGACCTCTTCACACCAGCTCTAATCTTTAACTCTAAGATCTCTCTTTGGGCTGCTAGCAGGGCTTCCTGTTGCTCCTTGGCACTAGCCTCCAACTGCTCAATCTTGTCCTGAGTCCTTTTATCTTCCAGAGTACGAGCTTCGGTGATCCTGACCCACCTAGCTTGACTCTCTTTCAGATACAAATCAGTCCTGGCCTTCTGGAACTGAGCTTCCTTGCAGGCATTCTTCAAGATCTTCTCTCCAGCCCTAGACTTCTTGATATAGTCCTTTGACTTCTCAATCCTAGCTAGATGCTCCACCTTTAGCTTTTCCAACCTCTCAATGTCCAGCCGACCATCACTCCTCTCCCAGAGGGTCTTCTGTAGAGCCTGAGTCAGCTTCTCATTTCTCTCTTTCAATTTCTCAAACTCCTCTAAGCTGACAGTGACAGGAGGTGGTGCTGAGGATGGCCCAGGTACATCTTCCATGGTGAAGGGCATCCCAGAGAATTGAGCTCTGGCATGGGACCACTCATAGTACTGTGCTGAGGCCACATTGTTGCATCTCCCAAGAATGGTTACCCCTTTAGTCTGGACATTGTCCCAAGCCCAGGATGCCTGCCTGACAATAGCCAGATTAGGCTTAATCTCACAGTAAAGGGTCTCAGCCAAGTCTTGTGCCTTAGGAGTGTGGACCAATGCATAGCCCAGTTGTCTTTTGAATAGCAGAGGGTTGTAGTTGATGCAACCCTTTACTCCTATCAGGGGTACATTGGGAAACTGCCCACAACTGGTAATGATGTCCCTGCCTTTTGTGCTTTGGGTGCACCACCTGATATCAGCTGAGGTCAAAGCAGTGAGTCTTCTAGCCCAGTTCCTCTGCTGGTGAGGGTTCAAGAATGCATCAGTCTTTGGCAAATGTTTGAGCAGCCAAGCATGGAACAAAGGAGCACAGCACCTCACCAATCTTCCTCTCTGCTTTTCATTCCTTTGGTGAACAGAATAGTAAAAATCTCCCAGTAAGGTGGGCACTGGGTTTCTCAGGATGAAAAGGTGGATTGCATTCTTGCTAATGAACTTAGGCTCATCTGCAAATAATATGATCCCATATATGCTAAGGGCCAATAAAGCACAGACTGCCTTCCATTCTCCTGAAGAGGCCTTCAGAGTAGCCTGAGATATTAAGAAATCCAGATGTAGACCAGAGACTCCAGCCTTGGTGGTCATGTTCTGCCCAATCAGAGCTGGTTCCAGATGCAATGCCTTTGCCACTTCTTCATTACTTGGAAAAGCCATCTCAGGGTTGAAGGGGACTCCACCCCTGATAGGTACACCAACCAATGATGAATACTCCTCTAATAAAGGCCCCAACTGAAAATCCTGGAAGGTAAAACACCTCAGAGGGGGATCATAGAACTGCAGGCAAGTATGAATCAAGCTCCTCTGTGAAGGGTCCAAATCCATAACCACATCAAGTATGCCTCCATAGTGTTCTCTGAATAGTGGTATATGGTCTGGAGTAATCAGGGTCTGAATCTTCCTGATGTTAGCCAACTCAGGCTCAAAGAAATGGTAGGAGATATTACTCTTCTTAGGTGCCATGCTGCTGAAGAGGAAACTGAGACAGATGCTGATGATGGAGAGTAATACTGATGATGGGCCACTGACAGGCTGAGACTAGTGATGCAGGTGACTGAAGCAGGTAGCTGATAGCTGAAGTAGATACTGATGAGGATAGGTCTATGCTGATAAGGGGTCAAAACCAAGCCAAAATGAAGTATGGATACCCTGAAAAAACAAATAAGCAAATGTTAAAATGATGCAATGATGATGTATGCAAATGATATGCAAGGGTTTGTGACTGGGCTGGATCTGATCAAGTGCTCTGATATAAGTCCAGGTATGTTCAAGAAAATCCAGATGGAGGTTCATAAGTCCAGTAACCAAGGTGGGGGACTCAAATAAAGAGTCACATGTCCAGGGTTAAAAATCACAAGAACTGTTCCAACATGGAGTACTCTTAATCAAAACAAAGTAACAGGGTATGCTGAGGTCAAGGGTACCTGCAAACCTGTAAACATCCCAACCCCCCTCACAAGTGGTGTTCTAAAACAAGGATCCTCAGACTCGGATCAGTTATGAGAAGCGTAAACACTTCCAACCCGGAGGTACAGTGTTTACAGTAACCATAAAAGATCCTCCTCTAATTCACCTCAGTTTCTGAAGGTCATAAAAAGGTCATCCAGACTTAGCAGGCTTCCCAGATAGCCCTAGCACTACAGGAAATCCGTAGCACAGAGTTCTCAAGAAGAAACCCATATCTGAACCGTGTTTCATATTCCCGCACCAGACCGAAATGGAATGGGAAAGAACATGAACCACTCTAGCCTAGGTGTCACTCAGGTCCCAGGTATAGGACCTCAACTCTCAATAGAACCCCCACCCACCAAAGCAACAAAACAGACCCAGCCAGCACAGTATGACAGTATGATATATGTAAAGCTATAAAGAAAGCAGATAAACAACTGTACATAAGGCAAAAAACAAAATAAATACACAAACACAAATAGCACATAACACCCTAGTAAACACAAATCAATCAAGCGCTAGGAGGAACCCACAAAAAGAACCAGAAGCCCTGGTTACAGTATAAGGGTCCCCAGCAGAGTCGCCAAGCTGTCGCTCCCACCAAATGAAGTCGGGTCAAATGGGGTACAGACGCGAACGGTCGGCGAAAAGAGGGTGTGAGAACACACAGGAGTGAACTCACAGGGAATGAAAGAGTCGCCAGCTAGGCATTTTTATCCCGGAGGAAAGGCAATGCTGCATAGACCTAGAAAAGATATGGATAAGACGGTTGCGAACCAGAGAGACTGAGAAAGGGGGTTGGTTACAACCTGGGAAGGTATTAGCACCCAGATTGTCCGCCGTACTCGACGGGATCCACGCTTAAAAGATTTGTGTTTTAAAGGGGTAGTGTCAGTGCAATTTGTGTATAGAAAGAGCTGGGAAAGATGTACAGGTGTCAGTGTAAAAGGAGTGCAAAGTGTGATATATACAGTGTCAGTGTAAGGATGAGAGTATGCTCAAGATAATGAGGCTAAAAGAATGAAGCTGGAAAGAAGGGGAATGTACAGAGACTTTTGTTCGATAACTGTTAAGTTATGCCTACGTATCCTCTCGTGCAATGAGGAAGTCAGAACACCGTAGTTCGACCCAAAGAGACTGAAAGGTGAATTGACTTGTGAACTGCTTACTTGCCTATGCTCAAGTGTATGACCTGTCTGGCCCAGGTGCAAACTGTCTTGCATTAGACGGAAGAAGCAAATTCTCGTTTATGAGTGAGTGAGATGAGAAAAGAATCCCGGAGGAGACGATTATTGTTTGTTTTTGTGGTTTTCAGTCTTTTATTGCTTTTTGAAGTTTGTCATAAGAAAATGAGCTTAAACCTAAACCAATGGTTAGTAAACTCATCACATCCTCCCTCTGATTAGGGGTAATGAGAATACCTTAAGTGTGAAGTCAGTATCTCACACTTAATCACCATGATGTAGGATTAAGATCATTAACCTACTTGTGATTATTTAGATGTTTTGGTGTTTTTGTTTAGTGTTAAGTAATGAGATTAAGCCATAATCAGGGATTAAACAGACCCATTACACCATCCTAATAGAAGGATAATAGATGAGAATGTTTAAGCTGAGGAAAGCTCCTCAACTTAATCCATGATTAGGGATTAAACCCATGACAAAACAAAGCCTTTATTGAGTGGATTTTATTTAATGATATGATGATGAAGTGATTTTTAGGGTTTGTAAGACAACTTGAGGGGGACTTGTCCATTAACACTAGGGTTAGTCCTTCTTAACCAATTAAGGAAGAATTAGAACCCTAATGCAAGGCCCAAGTTGCAAGCTTGATGTCTTGATGATTATTAAGTGAATTGATTAAGAGATTTAAACACATTAAGGGTTTAACACTTAGGATTAAAGTTATACACTCCATCCTAATATAAGGATGCAGGCACAAGCTTAATCACAAAGCCTTAAAGCCTTTAGGGTTTAGTCCCTGATTATGAGGTGAGAAGAGAAGACTCAATGAGACACAAAGGTAAAAGACTAAGTGGGGGACTAATCAAAACCCTAATCATTTTCATGCTTGGTTGTTCCTAAGGTTTGTGAGGTTAACAAGAGAAATCCTCAAAGGAAACACCAGGAAGCAGATGAAAAGGAGCCAAGAGA
This sequence comes from Lathyrus aphaca, assembly GCA_963966055.1. NCBI lineage: Eukaryota > Viridiplantae > Streptophyta > Magnoliopsida > Fabales > Fabaceae > Lathyrus > Lathyrus aphaca. The sequence goes on from OZ014522.1 coordinate 544,104,543, forward strand.
AGCAAAGTAACTTGCTTCACTTAAGAAGACAAGTCACTTGAGGAAAGAAAGTGAGGAGAGAAAGAAAGAGCAAGCTCAATCTCAAACATATAACAAAATGCAGTATGGATGCATAAGAGGGATGAAAAGCAAATGTGAGAAGTGAAGGCAAATTCACTTCTCAAGGTTACTTACCACCTGAAAAGTTAGTGAAAGAAATGCAATGTAATGCAAGATGAAATGAAATGGCATGATGTGAATCAAAACCAGAAGCACATATGAGATGATAATGATGTTATGGGATGGTGCAAACATGAAACAACAAATGGGGATGATCATGTGAACCAATGGATGCAGATGAAACAAGTTAAGAACCATAAACATACATGAAAAGTTATGAAATGCAAATGGCATACAACATGGCAAATACAAGATGCAATGATCAAACATGCTTTCAATATGTCTTAAGATGTTAAATGAAACAAATGGAAGCATGAAATGTCATGGCAGGTCAAGGTATGAGTACAAATGCAAGATGAATGCAAAAGGAAGCCCAAATTAGGGTTTATGATCAATGCATCAAACAAAAACCAAAATCAGAAGCAAACATCAAGATAAAAAATTGAAAATGCATTCAAAGGAACCCTAATCCTATACAAACTCAATGTCCAAAGGAGAGGTTCCAACTCTTAACCTAATTTAAGTTATGAATTTCCTAAGTTTTCTAGGGTTTTAGGGTACCTTAACAAGAAAAATGCCAAACAAATGGAAAATGAAAGATCAAATCATGCCAATTTAATCTTACAAACTACATGTTAAACAAAATGCAATGCAAAAAGAATCAAAGTCCAACTCTCAATGGTTAGGCAGAAATGATTTTTTGAAGTTTGGATCAAAATAATGCCTTGAAATGATTTTAATTCCATGAAAAATTCTCAAAAGACATCAAGATCAAAAAAGAAATTTGGTTTGAGGGTTGGACAATGTTTCTAAATGATTTTAAATGTTTCATGAATTTTTTGGTGATTTTTAAATACCTAAAAGTATTTTTAATTAATTAATTCTCATTAATTAATTAAAAATAAACTTTTAAATGATTTAAAAATAATTTTCAATGCAAAAAATAAAAATAAAAATGTTTTTGGTTTCTGAAATTAAATAAAAGTTTGTACAAAAAATCTCAGAATTTTTAAAATGATTTTGCTATTTTAAAATAAATGGAGAAAGAAATACAAAATAAATGAATTAAAAATTAAAGAAAATGAAAAGTAAACGCAATGGAAGGCCAGGATGGATTCTGGGAAATGAATGGTTGACTGCGCGCGCAATCCAAAGGCCACAATTCAAACTGACCTAATTTCTGATTTAAATTAATTAAACTGAATTAATTAAGTTAACTATAGATTAGGGTTTCTAATGACAAATCCCAGCCATCCAAACACGCGCCAGTCTCCCCTGGTCAACGCATCCAACGCTCAGCATTCAAACCACAATTAATGACAGGGATTAACCCTAATTATTTTCAGGTGGCCGGAGAAGACCTCCGGTCGTCTTCTCCGGTGGGAACCCCACCTGAAAATCTCCAAAATCCTCAAAACTTCACTAAATCGAAAACTAAAAGCCCAGAAATCATCCCCACATCCCCCTGAATCAAAACCCTAACTCAAAACTCATTTATTCTTCATCAATCAAACGAATCGAAGCCAAACAGTTTTTAGGGCAAAAGTTTCAGACATTGCATACATCCTCATTTTTCACTCATTTTCAAAAGTAAGCATATATTCATGATCAGGGAAGCATGTAGATTCATTTAGAAACTTAAAATACACGTTCTGGAAAAAAAGTTCATGAAGCTACCTGAGTTTGAAGCTTTTCAGTTTGGTGCTTTCAGACCTCTTCTCTTATGCAAAACTGCTCCTATGACCTCCCTTGTTCTTCTGAAAGGCTTGGAGCAAGTTTATTTTGGCTGGCTGGAGAGATTGAACAAGTTCTGTTCAGTGCAGTGAGGGAATCGTGTTTCTGATTCTGGGGGTTTAAGACAATGGTGATGGGTGCTTTGTGACCAGGAAGTTGTGTTGAGTTGATCTATGAAGTTAGTTTGTGTGTTTGTGACTTGTGTGATGATTTTCGAAAGCTCTTGCAAGTGAGGGTGAAAATGTGAATGCTGTGTTGTGGGGTGTTTCAGGCTTGCTTCTTGTTGTGTTTGGCTTGCATTTTCTTTGTATAAACAAATGCCATTGGTCAGAAGAAGTGACATGTGCTTTATTGATTGGTATGGGTGCTTTTGCCAAAATGTCAAAGTTGGTGTAAGAAGGCTTGGGCTACTTTCTAGCCAAGTACAAGGAGGGTGTGCTGCGCAGCATGATGAGGGGAGAGGCCTAGGGTGGCTCAGCAAGCTAGCAAGCAAGTGGGTTGTGTCTTATGATGAGTTTTGCAACTTGCCTTGCCTTTGCTTTTCATGAAAAAGTCTTGCCCCATAGGCCACAAAAGTGAATGATCTCTTGGCCCATTCTGATTTTTATGTGTTGTATGATCATATTGTGAAGTTTAGAAATGCATTTGACAGCCCAATTTGCCTTGAGAAGTGAATTTGCAACTTTGCCTCTTTGGTGCATAACTTGAAATTTAGTGATTTTTGCCAACTTTGGCAAGCCATAACTTTTGATCCAAAATGAATTAGGTCATGTTATTGTACTTTTTGAAAAGGGAAAGATCTATTCTACAACTTTCATGACCAAAGTTTTTCCATTTGAAGCATTTTTGAATCAAAAAGTAAGGGTTGAAAAAGTTGCCTAAAATGGCAATTTCATTAAAAGTCAAACTTGCCCAAAAAGTCAACTTTGCAAAAGACTTGAAATTCTTGAATTTTGTGAACTTCCAACTTCTTATATGATCAAATAAAGATCATATACACTCGAAATGATGAAGAACACCTTTTGGGTTGGGTCATTGAGGGCCTCAGATGCCCTGATTTTGCACTGACTTGCTTGAAAAGTCAACTCTTGATCAGATGACTTCCCCATGGAATTTCTTCATGAAAATTGATATGCATACTCCCTATACCATATAGAGACCAATAGAAACAAGAATGACCAAAAAATTTGGAGCTATGGCCTCTGAAACCAAAACCCTAATTTTAGGTCATCTGTGCAGTCAAGCCTGGCTCTGCTTCCATACCAATCCCAGTTCTTGTGATTCTTTGGCATTCTTGACTTTGAGAGGATATAATATGATACTTGAACACACATGGACCTCTTTGAAGTGATTGATGACCTTTGGAGTGGCTCAAGAAGCTCTTAGATTGCTCAGATCACAAACCCTAGATGCAGATGACTTAGAACCAATGCAATGAATCAAAAATGTGGTATGAGATGCTATGATTGTGTTTATGCATATGAAATGATCACAAGCCATGGTGTGAATGGGTGAGGGCAAATTTGCGGTGTTTACAGTACCTAATCAGGAATGAAGTAGTAACCCTGTTCACACTACCAAACCATGCTAGAGTCAGTGTTCATAATAAAGATAATTGGATTTATGAGCTTACCCCTCCTGACTATCCATCCACTCCCGAAACACCGCAATCTTACAAGATAAGGGATGATATAATGACCGATGTAGAAAGTGACCCTGAGACACCTCCTGGTTACCATGACATTGTGCACACTGATGAAGTGATTGAAACCCCTGAAGTGAATCAAGTAGAATATGCTGACAACTTGAAGAAAATTATGAATACTCTTGAAGTTTACCAAGCCGATATTAATATTGTTAAAGATGAGATTAAAAGCATGCGATTGGACGTTATAGGTTTAACTGACATAACGTGTGAGCAATTCTACCACCTAAACTCCGCAATTGAAGATTTGAAGAAGCACTTTTGAAAAATGCTGTAGTGATTTAACTTATTGTTTTTGTTTCTAGTTAGTTTTAACATTTCGCAAACATTTTCGTACCTTATTTTTATTTATGTAATTTCCCTTCAATTATATCAAAAGCAAAGCACTTCTAGTTTCACCATTTTCCAATTTAATCAATTTCTATGATTTCCATTAATTACTGTTATATTTAAATTGATTAATATTTTATAATTTCTCGTGTGATGAAATTTGCTCTAATTTATGTTGATCAAATAATATATATTGTTTGTGTTGGAAATAAAATGAGAAGTGATAATAAAAAGAAAAATTGTATTGAACGTGTGAGATAATGCATTTTGTGAAGAAAATATTATAAGATTTTAATCCCTCACGGTCGTCATCATCCTCTCACGATCGTGACAAGCTAATTAGCGCGTCACGATCGTCACTCACCCATCACGACCGTGACGATCCCTGTTATACGAATTCTGAGAAACAGAATCGTTCTTCTTCGCAGGAACCTCTTTTCCACTTCCACAAAAATTAGAAACCCCCCATTATCTCCTCACTATCCCGTAACCTCCCATTACCCTAAATAAATTCCATTAACCTCTCCATTTATTCCAAACCTCTCACATTCACTTCCTTCACTATAATCAGAACCAATTTCTTCACATTTTTCACTTTTCTCACAAAACCAAAAAAACCTCTCATCTCTCATTCTCGTACTTGCATGCAATGGAAGAAATTCAATTTAGAGATGGTGAACATGGAGAAACTCAAAGACAAAAGTTCATCAGGTTTCAGAACCGTGTGTAAACACCCCAAATTTGCCCTCACCCATTCACATCATGGCTTGTGATCACTTCATGTGCATAAATTCAATTATAGCATCTCATACCGCATTTTTGATTCATTGCACTGGTTCAAGGTCATCTGCATCTAGGGTTTGTGATCTGAGCAATCCAAAAGCTTCAGGAGCCACTCCAAAGGTCATCAATGTTCAAGCATCATATTGTATGCCCTCAAAGTCAAAAATGCCAAAGAATCACAAGAACCGAAAATGGCATGGAAACGGAGCCAGGTTATGAGGTTCGCGCATATCAAGTTTCATGAAGAAATTCCATGGGGAGGGTATCTAATCAAGGGATGACTTCTGGAACACGTCAGCGCAAAATCAGGATATCTGAGGCTCCCGAGGACCCGACCAAAGGGTATTCTTCGTCATTTTGATTGCGTATGATCTTTATTTGATCATATAGGATGCCAGAAGTTCACAAGACTGAAGAATTTCGAGCCACTTTGCAAAATTGTCTTGAATTGGAAAGCCTGCAAATTCTCATGGCAAGCTTTTGTGTGACTCCAGTGTGACTTCCAATCATCACGCAAGCATGAATCAGGGCCTTAAATTTTGAATGCACCAAAGAATCTCCAAGTTTCACGACTTATGCCTCAAGGGATCACAAAGGGGGCAGACTTGTACCAATTTGCGAAGGCCCATGTGACTATGCCTCCACTTGTTGTAATTCCCAAGATCTGATCCATGGGCTTGTGCCACACCAGCTATCCTTACCCATCAAAGACTTTACAAATACGTTTCTTGCAAATCATTTCGATCAACTGGGGTCTCATTGATGATTAAGCGTCACTAAAATTTCAAAGTTGGTTTTAAGATAGTTCGAATTTATTTTCAATAAATTGATGAGTTATGGGTTAAACTTATTGCATTTTTGTGAAGAAAAATGATAAGTGTGACTTCTCTGATTCATTTGTTTCAAAAAAGGAAAAAGAGAAAAGAAATTCATGGTATCATGAGGGACTTGGATTCAAAAGGCAATGCATAGAAATTCTTCATTTAAATTGTGATTCCTAAAGTCAAGGATTGTCATGAGAAGTCATTTTAAGGATCAATTGAGTGCTGATTTACAAATGGGATGGTGGTGTTGAGAGATCATCATTTAGTCTTACAACAAGTTATTCAAAGGGTTATCATTTTACAACTCAAACATGTGGTTTAAATACCATTTAAGGGTAATTCAAGTAATTGTTCTTACAAGACAAGGCCCGGCTTGCATTCCAAAAGCCCATTTACAAATTCGATCAATAGTTCATTCACAAGAATAGCCCACTATATTACACAAATAAGGATTGCAAAATGATGATTGTAAGATGATGATTGGTACAAATGTTCCCAAGATAATTAAATCATGTTTCCGGAATAAGAGAGCAGACTTTATTAAAAAAATATGATTTATCCATAAGATTACAAAAAAGAAAGATTTGTCTTGGAATGTGATTCATCATTAAAAAACTGCAAGGTGCACTTGAGAACTAGAATGCCAAGAGGGAACGTTGCCCTTTAGAAACTTCAAGTTCACAATCAGAATTACAAAGCAAAATGCATTAGACGACTATTGTTTCATCACCGCCCCACAAGATGCTTTTCCTATGAGCTCCCAGATACCAATTCCTAGTGTGCATAATGAACTCGGTACTGATTCTATGAATTTGCATCTTAAAGTCAGCCAAGACACAAGTTATACAGTTGGCAGTAAAGGGTCTAGCATGCGTCTGCCTCATCAGGTATTTGGAGATACTATTCAGAATAACTGGGCTCCCACTCCTGCTGAGCAAGTTAATGAAAATCATAAAAAGGAATCTCCAGCTCCTTATGTTGAGAGCTCACTTGTGCATGACCTTAACAGCTCCGAAGAGGAACCTCACATTGTGCGGGATTCTGTTTTTGACTGTGCTGCCAAGTCATACGTGCAACCTGCAAAACAACTCTTTCAGTCATTACAGAAGCGCAACAAATGATGAAACAAACACTTTTTGAGGCTTTATACCTTAAATGATAGGCTACAGCAATAACAGTCAGAAATTGACGCCGGCAATGACGTCAACAGCGGCAGCAATCTCCTGCAATGTATTCTCCACTTCTGCCGTTCTGTTTCGTCAAAATCAACGGATGAATTCCCAATCCTTCGACTCTCTCTGACTGTCCCATTTCGCTCTGCCCGATCCTCGCTTGATCTACTGCCGGATGACTTTGACGTATCCGCCATTATCAAAGATCCTGTGCCTCCTGTAGTTGCAGACATTATTGGCAAGACGGAAACTCAGTTTGATGCAGGAAATAAGAAAGGAGCAATAGTTCTAAAAAAGGCAAAAACATTCATACCTCGTGTCTTGAAGTCACGGAGCCAGAAGATGATGAAGATAGTAACCTACAATGTAAACGGTTTGAGACAACGCATATTGCAGCTCGGTTCTCTCCGCAATCAGCTCAATCCATTCAACGCTGATTTTATTTGCTTCCAGGAGACAAAAATCAGCAGACAAGATGTTACAGCGGATTTGGTTATGGTAGATGGATACGAAGTGTTCTTCTCTTATACCCGAACTTCTCAGAAAGGCCGAACTGGTTACTCCTGTGTTATTACATCTTGGCAGCTGAAGAAGGATTCACTGGCCTAATGTGTAACTCCCAAACTGGCCTCGAGCTGGAAGTGATGACACGGAGAGGATGCAGTTTAGACAGATATGCCACAGGATACTGCAGAAAAGATTGGAGTCCCTCCTGCATCAAGGAAGCAGAATCTTTGTTGTTAGTGATCTCAATATTGCACCATTTGCAATTGATAGGTGTTATGCAGGGCTTGATGTTAATTGAAAATGGAGGCCACTCTTCTGATGTTTTCCGAGCAAAATATCCTGATAAAAGTGATGCATTCACCTGTTGGTCTCAAAGTACGGATGCTGAAGTATTTAACTACGGGAGTGGAATCGATCATATTCTGTGTGCTGGTTCATGCTTACATAAATTAGATGACCTGCAATGTCATAGTTTTATAAGATGCCATGTTAAAGAATGTGAAATTATGACACAGTACAAATGGTTCAAACCAGAAAGCACGCCAAGTGCCCACGTGTGGAAGGGAGGAAAGAGTGTTAAACCTGAAGGATCCGATCATGCTCCGGTTATTTTGACTTTGATGGAAACTCCTGAGGTCTCTCTGCATAGTACTCCCTCCTTATCTGCTAGATATGTTCCCATGATTCATGGCGACCAGCAAACTCTAGTTGTCATTGTTGGTGAAAAGACGGGTTTCCGATTCGTGCAAGAGGGCACACAATGACATTTCAGTGGTCAGTACTTCTGAGAGAGTAGAAGAGCCAATTGACATAATAGGTTCATCTACCTGTGAATGTGGTTTTCTCCCAAACAAAGGGGCAGAAGGAGCTCTCTTGAAATCAGACACGATGAGCCTCATAAAAATCCCCTGCAAAATTCGAAAATTACCACAATGGTTAGCAGTGAAAATGAGTTTACGGCAGTAAAAAGAGGGAAACCAGTTCAATCCAAGGCCAACTATTTCAGTTCATTTTCAAAACCAAGAGGCATAAACAGACAAAAAGCCATAGCAGAAGTGTCAGCAGGTTGCAGGGCAAAGTTTCACAAAATAGCAAAGACAATTTCTGTTACGGAAAAGAAGAAGAAGACATAGCCGGATCGAAATTGTTTCAATTTAAATCAAAATTCTTGAAGCCCTAATTCTCACTATAAAAACTAAGGTGAATTCATGAATCAATCTCTGGAAAAAAACAGCCGCATCAAAAACAACACACAGAGAAAAACCCTAAATCATTTTTACCAGAAGAGAATCAAAATCAAACAATACTAGCCACCATTCAAATCCACAAAGAAAATACACAAAAGAAAACCTAGCCGCGCAATTGATAACAGAAACAACATCCAGAAGAGAAACCCTAGAAAATTTCCTCGTTGAAAAGAAAGCAAATCCGAAGAAGGAGAAGTTTTCAAACAGAAAGAAAAGAAAGGCTTGAGCTAAAGAACGGAGTACCTGGAGAGAAAATTGTCCCTCTGAGAACATTCAGAGCAGGTATAAACTCAGTTTTCTTTTGACTCCCCTTTTTTCCTGCTGTTGTTGTTGGGTATCGGTTTCGAATTTTCTTTTGCCTCTGTTGTTCGATGCCTCTGTTGATTTCCGTTGTTTGGTTGGTTTTAGAATGGTTGTTTGATTGATATTGATGAGCGTTAGGGTTTTGGGTTTCGATTGGGGTTGAGGGTAGCTCCGTCGTTCTGTTCGCTTGGTTACTCTTGTCTTCGCCATGCTTGTGGGATCAAGGATTGGTTGCGATTTGTTGATTGCACTTTGAAATTCTGTAATGAGATGTCCTAAGAGATGTTCCAACACTTAATAGGACATTTGACAAATTTAACCAAAACTTTAAACAGCAGGAAAAATAAACAACACAGAAGTTTGTTAACCCAGTTCAGTGTATAACCACACCTACATCTGGAGGCTACCAAGCCAGGAGGAAATCCACTATTAGTAATATTAATTCTAGACTTAAACCACCCTGTTTAATCTATCACTTAATACTTACCCAATGCAATTTCTACCTAAGACTCACTTAGATAAGAGTACCCTACTCACTCCCCCTCAATCACCCAGTGATTTTGTTTACAAGTTTAATTAAAATGAAGTCACACTTCAAACAAAACAGCTTGATCTTACTTCACAGTTTCAATCAAGTCACAAATGCACTTTTGCTTAAAAGCTCATAAAGTGGTACATAAAAACAGCCTGCTATTAAAACACTAGACACCCTATTTATTCTTCTGAAATTCGTACTCAATTCTATGAGATTCTGTTGTTTAAATAGGTTCTGAATTTTGGGCTTTCTGTAGAATGATCCAGCCCTAATGTGCAGCAGCTGTCACCTTGAATTTAGGGTTTGTTACCTCCTATATTCTAGGTGCATTAGGTCTTCTGTTTTAATCTGAATCTTCAATTAAAAACTCCCTACAGATGCGCCTTGTTCTGTTTTATATCCATCATTAATTAATTCCAGATAATTCTCCTTAAATATCTCTGATCTGTTAATCAATAATTAATTCTGGTAGCAGGTCTGAGATGTCTCAACATCTGTTGGGACATCCTGACAAAACTGAACTTAGTCATTTATACAATGTCCCAACATCTGGTAGGACATCCTGAACCAAGTTCACATACTCTGTTTGCTAATGTCCCAACATCTGATAGGACATTCTGAACTGAATTTAACATTTCTTGTTTAGTCAAAAATTCTGCCAATTCTTAAACATCTACAAACTCCCCCTTTGGCTAATTTTTGGCTAACATCTTTTCTGGTTTTCAGAGTGCAGCAGAAGTTCTTTTTATCAGAGTAAATCATTACTATTCTGTTGAATTTTATTTGAGATTACTCCCCCTCAAACATATATGTGTCCTGTCTTTATCCAGTCTTGTTCCAACAGAAAAACTGATTCAGTTCAGAAGCAAACAAACAGATTTCATTCATTTAAACAGCAATTACATTTGATGTTGTTCTCCCCCTTGGTAGACACAAAATTAGGGGCCAAAGAACTATTATCCAGAATTACAAATCATTGCTGTCATTACAAATGCCTCACATACATTGGATCACTCAGAATCATCACTCTCAGTTCCCTCCTCAACTTCTGTCTCTTCATCAGCTTCTGTTTCTTCATCAGCAGCACTGTCTTCATCAGAGGCATTGTTTGCATTAGAGGCAGCTTTCTGGTCTTCTTCATTCTCCAATCTTTGAATGATTTCTTCCAGTTTCAGCTTCCTTGCTTCAAGCTCCTTGCATGTGCACTTTAGCTCAGCAATTAACTCTTTCTTGGAGATTGAAATCTTAGCAGTTGAGGGACCAGCAGATGTCCCAGCAGGTGCTTTAACATCTGCAGCATGGTGACTTAGGAATAATTTGTAATGAAAAGCCAGGGGGCTCTCTCTCTTGCAGACAATGTCCTTCTCAGTTAAAATCCCAGGGTATTGACTTAGAACAATACCACACAGCAATGATGGAAAAGCTATTGGCAGCTTTGTTGCAGTAGAGATGGCATGCTTCATAGTCTGATCAAAAATATATGCTCCATAATCCATCTTGGTTTGAGTCCCCACAGCAAAGATGAATCTGGCCAGACCAGTTGAGATTGATGAAGTGTGATTGGTAGGCACCCAGTTTGCAGTTCCAATCCTGTTAAGCATGGCATATTTTCTAGTAAGCATGCTCACAGAGAGCTTTCCCTTCACAGGCCAAGCTTTGACCTGGTTTGCAGTGATCACCTTACAGATTTGATTATCTGTTTTCCCTAGCTCATTGGGTCCATCTGTTTCTCTTCCTAGATACTCATTGATGATTTGAGGAGAAAACTGTACACATTTACCTCTAACAAAAACTTTTCTAAACTCAGAGGACTTACCATTTGAGCAATCCTCCTGAAGATTCACAATGAACTCTTTGACAAGAAGTTCATAGCAGGGAGAGAACTCTGAGACTGTCTTGAACAGTCCTGCAGCAGAGATTAGGTCAATGAGTTCTGTGCACTCAAGTGCATTGCTGCTCAGTTCTCTTTCCAAAGCAACCCTTCTTTGGTACACATATTTCCATCTGTTGACACTGGAGACATGATGGAAGGATATATTGTCCAAGGGAGCTTCTGGAACAACAGTTGAAGCTCTAGCTGGAGCTGGTTTCTTCTTGGGAGGAGATGTTGGGACATCTGATCCAACATCTGAATCTGATGGTGTTGCAGCTTTTCTCTTCTGAGTTTGAACCTTGCTCCATGGTTTTGCTGGACCAAAAGTGGCTTTAGCCTTGCCTTTCTTTGGACTAGCCTTCTTTTTCTCAGGAATGACAGGTTCATCTTGTATCTTTCCTTTCCTGGACCTTAGTCTTTTAGCAATGCTGGGTTTCACAGATGATATGATCTCTGCATCAGAATCCTGTTCCAGATTGACTGTTGGAGGGGATTGAGCAGTCTCCTCATCAGCTTGTTGATCAGTAGAAGATTGATCTTCATTTGAGTCTTTAGCCTGTTCCATAGAAACTTCTTTGTCACTTTCACTTGAGACCTCTTTCTTGTCCTCAGTCTGTTCAGTATCAGCATTAGATGAGTTTGCTTTCTCATCTGCATATGTTCCAACATCCGTTGGGACATCTTGTTCTGCAGCAGTGTTCTTTGTATCTTGAGCAGGTTCTTCTTGAGGTGCAGGAATGGTGTTCAAGGGAACAGAGATTCCTTTCACTACTCTTTGTTCAGAGAAAACTTGGTTGACAATCTCCTTGATGGAATCATCAACATATTTGGAGTATTTAACATGTGAAGGAATTTCTTTAGCTTTACTTCTGATTTGATCTTTACCTCTTTTTGGTGTTCTTGCCTTCTTAGTGTGAGAGGCATTTCCCCTGAGCTCGTCTAATGGTGTTGATTGCATTGGCACCATAGAAATAGGGGTGGCATGAACCACGTCTTCCTGGTTGAGAACTTCTTCAGCTGTTTTAGGGTTTTGAGACATTGTTGAGGAAGATGAATGTGCAGCTTTAGGGTTTAAGATTTCTGAAGGATTACTAGTTAATGTGATTCGCTTGTGATGATGTGATGAGACTCTTGATAGCTGCTTATAAGGAATTACCAAATAAGTAGCCGTTACAGTCCAAATGATTAGGAATGAAATTCCCAAGGATCTAGTCCAGACTAGCTTTGCCATCTGGAACTTATGCCATGCAATGTCATATGACATGTTGGCACATCTCATTAACTGCTAGATATCACATAAACAGATTCCAAGTTTGCCCCTTAAGTTCTCAAATTGTGCAGCATCCAATGCCTTGGTAAAGATATCAGCTAACTGCAGATCTGTAGCTACATGCTCCAATGAAATAACCTTTTCTTCTACAAGATCTCTGATGAAATGATGTCTGATATCAATATGCTTTGTCCTGCTGTGTTGGATAGGATTTTTAGATATGTTGATTGCACTTAAGTTGTCACAGTACAATGTCATGACATCCTGTGGGACATTGTACTCAGTGAGCATCTGCTTCATCCAAACCAACTGAGAACAACTGCTACCTGCTGCTATGTACTCAGCTTCAGCTGTAGATAAGGATACACAATTCTGTTTCTTACTGAACCAAGAAATCAGATTGTTTCCTAGAAAGAAGCATCCTCCTGAAGTGCTTTTTCTGTCATCAGCACTTCCTGCCCAATCAGCATCACAGAAGCCAGTGAGAATTGGTTTGCATCCATGAAAGTACATTATGCCATAGTCACATGTACCATTAACATATTTAAGGATTCTCTTGACTTGATTGAGATGACTGACTTTTGGATCAGCTTGATATCTTGCACAAACTCCTACTGCAAATGCAATGTCTGGTCTGCTAGCAGTCAAGTATAACAAGCTTCCAATCATGCTTCTATATAAACTTTGATCTACCTTCTCACCCTTTTCATCTTTAGTCAGCTTTAAATATGTAGGAGCAGGAGTTCTTTTATGAGAAGCATTTTCCATTCCAAATTTCTTCACTATGTTCTTGGAGTACTTGCTTTGTGAGATGAACATTGAGTCTTCCATTTGCTTAACTTGCAGACCAAGAAAATAGGTTAATTCACCTACTAGACTCATTTCAAATTCAGCTTCCATCTGCTTGACAAAATGTTTGACCATCTTATCAGACATCCCACCAAACACAATGTCATCAACATATATTTGTGCAATCATGACATTTCCTTCTTCATCTTTAACAAACAGGGTTTTATCAATCCCACCTTTTCTGTATCCTTGCTTGATAAGAAATGTGGTAAGTCTTTCATACCATGCCCTTGGAGCTTGCTTCAGACCATAAAGTGCTTTCTTGAGTTTGTATACATGATTTGGACAGCTTGGATCAACAAATCCTTTAGGCTGTTCTACATATACCTCTTCATTAAGATAACCATTAAGAAAGGCACTTTTCACATCCATTTGAAATAGCTTGAACTTTAAGATACAAGCAATTCCCAACAGTAGTCTTATTGATTCAAGCCTTGCTACTGGTGCAAAGGTTTCATCAAAGTCTACCCCTTCAATTTGAGTGTATCCTTGAGCCACAAGTCTAGCTTTGTTCTTTGTAACAATTCCTTGTTCATTTGACTTGTTCTTGTACACCCATTTAGTACCAATCACATTTATGTCATTAGGTCTAGGAACAAGATTCCACACTTCATTCCTTGTGAATTGACCTAATTTCTCTTGCATAGCACAAATCCAGTATTCATCAGTGAGAGCTTCCTTGACATTTTTAGGTTCTATTTTGGAAACAAAACAAGAACCTGAAATCACTTCTCTTGATCTAGTGCTCACACCTCTGTTGGGATCACCAATTATTAAATCTTTGGGATGATCCTTCTGTATTCTGATGGAGGGAGGTTTGCTTGAATCTTCTGACCTTGTATCATTTTGAGTGAAGTTATATTGATCATTCTTTTCTTCAGCTTCAATCTTGATATCAGCAGATGTTCCAACATCTTCTGGGACATCTGTAGGAGCATCATCAATTATCACATTTATGGATTCCATGATAACATTTGTTCTGTAGTTAAATACTCTATATGCTCTGCTGTTTATAGAGTATCCAAGAAAAATTCCTTCATCACTTTTAGGATCCATTTTTCTCCTTTGCTCCCTATCTGCCAGAATATAGCATTTACTTCCAAACACATGAAAGTACTTCACAGTGGGTTTTCTGCCCTTCCAGACTTCATATATTGTGGACAGGGTTCCTTTTCTCAAGGTAACTCTGTTATGGATGTAGCAGGCAGTGTTCATAGCTTCAGCCCAGAAATACATAGATAACTTCTTAGCATGGATCATAGCTCTTGCTGATTCTTGAATGGTTCTATTCTTCCTTTCAACAATCCCATTCTGTTGAGGAGTGATAGGTGAAGAATACTCATGGTTGATTCCTTCTGAAGAACAGAAATCTAAGAACTTTTGATTCTCAAATTCTTTTCCATGATCACTTCTTATTCTGATCACACAGCTGGATTTTTCCCTTTGCAATCTTTGACATAATTCTTTGAATACATCAAATACATCTGACTTTTCTTTGATGAAGTTTATCCATGTATATCTTGAAAAATCATCAACCACAACATAGGCATACCTCTTACCACCAAGACTTTCAACTTGCATAGGTCCCATAAGATCCATATGAAGAAGTTCCAAAACTTTGGAAGTTGTCAGATGTTGGAGCTTTGGATGGGACATCTTGGTTTGTTTGCCTATTTGACATTCACCACATATTTTGCCATCATCAATCTTCAGTTTGGGAATACCTCTTACAGCATCCATAGATATGATCTTCTTTATGCCTCTGAAATGAAGATGACCTAGTCTTTGATGCCACAGTTTCACTTCTTCTTCTTTAGCTAGAGAACAGGTTGAAGTGAGACTGAGATTTTGGGATTCCCACATGTAACAGTTGTTTTTAGATCTGGCTCCTTTCATGACAACCTCTTGCTTTTGGTTAGTCACTATGCATTCAGTTTTTGTAAAGTTTACACTGTATCCTTGATCACATAGTTGACTTATACTGATCAGGTTAGCAGTTAAACCTTTAACAAGCAGCACATCATCTAATCTTGGAACATCTTGACAATCCAAGGTTGCAACTCCCTTGATCTCTCCTTTAGCTCCATCTCCAAAGGTAACATACCTGGATGAATGTGGCTTTAAGTTTACTAGCAAATTCTTCAATCCAGTCATGTGTCTTGAGCATCCACTGTCAAAGTACCAGTCTTCCTTAGCTGATACTTTCAATGATGTATGTGCTATGTATGCAGTACTCTTCTTTGACCAGATGAGTTGAGATTTCTTTTGATGCCTCTGCTCTGAGTGTTGTTCAGCTGATCTCCAAGCTTGATTGTTGATCTTGTTCTTGGGTGTGTGCCTTTGATCAGTCTGAATGTCAGCTTTTGGTCTCCAAACTTTCTTGATTACTTTTGTCTTTTGCTTAGGAGGTTGCTGATTTCTAAGCTGCATTTTCTTGGTACCTTCTACTTTCTGCTTGGAAGGTTGCTGACATATCTGATTTGGATATCCATGTAACTTATAACAGTGAGGTTTGATATGCCCAAATCTTCCACAGTGATGGCATCTCCATCTTTGATACTTCTTCTTCATTTTGTTCTTTCCAGAATGTTGAGACATCTGTTGGAACATTATGTTAGTCTTTGTGTTCTGATGTTGAAGCATTTGTTGGGACATCTTGTTTGACTGTGTAATTTTTGAAGTGGCTTTGCTAGAGCTGGCTTCTTCTCTGTTGTATCCCAGTCCACTTTTGTCCCCTGAATGTTTATTATTGCAGAGAATAGCATCCAGTGTATTTGAGCTGCTGTTCATCATTCTAACAGATTTGGACATATGTTCCAGCTTAGAATTGAGAAGAGTTACTTCACTTTTTAAGGTATCAATGATTACTTGACCACTTGCTTTTTCTTCTTCTAGTACTTCATTCTGCTTCTTTAGCTTTATGACCTCACTGCATACTTCAGTACTTCTCTTGTACAGATCCTTGAAGGCTTGCTCAAGATCTGCATAAGTAAGCTCTTCACAGCTGGAATCACTGTCATATTCACACAGTCCAGCTAAAGCAGCAATGTGCTTAGCTGATTCTTCTTCTGAATCTCCTGAGTCTTCATCAGACCAGGTTACAGATAGTCCCTTCTTTTGTCTTTTTAAGAAGTTGGGACATTCCTTCTTGATGTGTCCATATCCTTCACATTCATGGCACTTGATTCCTTTTTCTTGACTGGTCTTTTCAGCAAGATTTGATCTTCTGTTAACATCATAGGTTCTCTTGTTTTCAGAAGAGTTTGTGAATCTTCCACTGGAATTTGATTTACCTTCCATACCTCTGAGAATCTGTTTGAACTGTTTTGTAATCAATGCAAGATTTTCTGAGAAGCTTTTATCATTTGCTAGTTCATCATCTTCTTCTTCATCTGCATTTGAAACCAAGGCAATGCTTTTGTTCTTTTTAGCATGTGTGTCATTCATTCCCATTTCAAAAGTTTGAAGGGAACCAATGAGTTCTTCAGCTTTCATTGAGCATATGTCTTGAGCTTCTTCTATTGCTGTGACTTTCATGTCAAATCTTTTTGGCAAAGATCTGAGAATCTTCCTTACAAGCTTTTCATCAGTCATCTTTTCTCCCAAGGCTCCAGAAGTATTGGCTATATCCAAGATGTTCATGTAGAACTCATGAATTGATTCATCTTCCTTCATTCTCAAGTTTTCAAACTTGGTGGTGAGAAGTTGAAGTCTTGACATTTTTACTTTTGATGTTCCTTCATGAGTTGTCTTGAGGGTATCCCACACATCTTTGGCCAGCTCACAATGATGCACCAGTCTGAAAATATTTCTATCAATGCCATTGAATAAAGCATTTAGGGCTTTTGAGTTGCCTAGTTCTGAATCTTCTTCCTCTTTACTCCATTCTTCTTCAGGTTTCAGAACTATTGATCCATCTTTGGTGTCTTTAACAGGATGTTTCCATCCAACAATTACTGCTCTCCATGCCCTGTTGTCAAGTGACTTTAAGAATGCAATCATTCTTGGCTTCCAGTAGTCATAATTAGAACCATCCAGTATAGGTGGTCTATTTACTGACCCTATATCTCTGTCCATGTTACAGAATTTGTTTTCCCTAGATCTCACCCAGTATAAACAGGCAGGGTGCCTGCTCTGATGCCAATTGAAATTCTGTAATGAGATGTCCTAAGAGATGTTCCAACACTTAATAGGACATTTGACAAATTTAACCAAAACTTTAAACAGCAGGAAAAATAAACAACACAGAAGTTTGTTAACCCAGTTCAGTGTATAACCACACCTACATCTGGAGGCTACCAAGCCAGGAGGAAATCCACTATTAGTAATATTAATTCTAGACTTAAACCACCCTGTTTAATCTATCACTTAATACTTACCCAATGCAATTTCTACCTAAGACTCACTTAGATAAGAGTACCCTACTCACTCCCCCTCAATCACCCAGTGATTTTGTTTACAAGTTTAATTAAAATGAAGTCACACTTCAAACAAAACAGCTTGATCTTACTTCACAGTTTCAATCAAGTCACAAATGCACTTTTGCTTAAAAGCTCATAAAGTGGTACATAAAAACAGCCTGCTATTAAAACACTAGACACCCTATTTATTCTTCTGAAATTCGTACTCAATTCTATGAGATTCTGTTGTTTAAATAGGTTCTGAATTTTGGGCTTTCTGTAGAATGATCCAGCCCTAATGTGCAGCAGCTGTCACCTTGAATTTAGGGTTTGTTACCTCCTATATTCTAGGTGCATTAGGTCTTCTGTTTTAATCTGAATCTTCAATTAAAAACTCCCTACAGATGCGCCTTGTTCTGTTTTATATCCATCATTAATTAATTCCAGATAATTCTCCTTAAATATCTCTGATCTGTTAATCAATAATTAATTCTGGTAGCAGGTCTGAGATGTCTCAACATCTGTTGGGACATCCTGACAAAACTGAACTTAGTCATTTATACAATGTCCCAACATCTGGTAGGACATCCTGAACCAAGTTCACATACTCTGTTTGCTAATGTCCCAACATCTGATAGGACATTCTGAACTGAATTTAACATTTCTTGTTTAGTCAAAAATTCTGCCAATTCTTAAACATCTACACACTTCATTTGAGTTTTAGACTCAGATAGTTGAGAAGGAGAGAGGCGAAAGGTTGATGAAAGTCTCTGAGACTTTTCTACTTTTTATCGTGAATGCACAGCCTTGATTTTGTTTCATCTATGATCATTAAAGGACCTTTGAAAACAGCCATCTTCAGTACCTTTCATTCTCCAATGCCACACGTGTTGCTGTTTGTTTCTCCCAAAGGCCACCGGCCGTTCTCCCATCGACACGTCACAGATGTTTTGGCTAGGGTCTGCAGTTTTTTCCTCAAAATGTTAAACGTTGGGCAGGGAATTTTAGAGTATTCAGGCCTTTGGTGACCCGGGCCCATTTAGGAGGGTATTACCAGTTTTGGGTGGGCCTGCGTTTCTGCCAGCAGGAGGGCCCTTTGTTGTTGTTTCTATTTTCTTTTCTACTCATTTAAAATTTTGCAAAAAAAAAACTACTTATCTATTTCTTTAGATAAATTATGTAAAATTATTTATTTATTTTTTCTTTAGATAAATTAGGTAAAGCTACTTTTTTTTATATATGTAATTATATATATAAAAAATATTAAAAAAGGTGTCATGTTTTAGATAGTCATAAGGTGAAATTGTTCTAAGTTAATTTGTTAATTTTTTTTCATTTTTATTTCATTTTAATTTAGTTGGTTATCTCTTGCTTATTTTCACTTGCACAATAATTCATGTCATCTTGTAACTCTCCTTGTATCATGAACATGTTTCTATTTTCGGTTTGCATCCTAATATCAACTTCACTTTCACTTTATTTCTTTCTTTCGTGCTGACTTTTCAGGTGGTAAGTACTCCGAGAAGTGAATTTGCCTTCACTTCTCGCAATTCCTTTTCATCTCCTTTGTACATTACTGTTACATCTTTTTGTATGGATATTGGAGTGAGCTTGCTCCTCCCTGTTTATTATATCTTCTTTCTTCAAGCAACTTGACTTCTTGAGTGAAGCAAGTTGTTTTGCTTCTCTTCACTTCTTGATCCTTTCATCTGCTTCCTGGTGGTTCTCTTTGAAGACTTCTCTTGTAAACTTCACAAACCTTAGGAACAACCAAGCATGACAATAATTAGGGTTTTGATTAGTCTCCCCTCTTAGTTTTACCTTTGTGTCTTCTTTGAGTCTTCTCTTCTCATCTCATAATCAGGGACTAAACCCTAAAGGCTTTAAGGCTTTGTGATTAAGCTTATGCCTGCATCCTTCTATTAGGATGGAGTGTATAACTTTAATCCTAAGTGTTAAACCCTTAATGTGTTTAAATCTCTTAATCAATTCACATAATAATCATCAAGACATCACACTTGTAACTTGGGCCTTGCATTAGGGTTCTAATTCTTCCTTAAATGGTTAAGAAGGACTAACCCTAGTGTTAATGGACAAGTCCCCCTCAAGTTGTCTTACAAATCATAAAAATCACTTCATCATCATACCATTAAATAAAACCCACTTAATCAAGGGCTTGTTTGGTCATGAGTTTAATCCCTAATCATGGATTAAGTTGAGGAGCTTTCCTCAGCTTAAACATTCTCATCTATTATCCTTCTATTAGGATGGTGTAATGAGTCTGTTTAATCCCTGATTATGGCTTAACCTCATTACTCAACACTAAACAAAAACACCAAAAACATCTAAATAATCATAAGTAGGTTAATGATATTAACCCTACATCAAAGGTGATTAAGTGTGAGAATCTGACTTCACACTTAAGGTATTCTCATTACCCCTAATCAGAGGGAAGATGTGATGAGTTTACTAAATCCATTGGTTTAGGCTTAAGCTCATTAACTTATGACAAACTTTCAAAAGCAATAAAAGACTGAAAACTCAAAAACAAACAATAATCGTCTCCTTCGGGATTCTTTTCTCATCTCATTCACTCATAAACGAGAACTTGCTTCTTCCGTCTAATGCAAGACAGTTTGCACCTGAGCCAGACAGGTCATACACTTGAGCATGGACAAGTAAGCAGTTCACAAGTCAATTTATCTTTCAGTCTCTTTGGGTCGAACTACGGTGTTCTGACTTCCTCATTGCACGAGAGGATACGTAGGCATAACTTAACAGTTATCGAACAAAAGTCTCTGTATATTCCCCCTTTTCCAGCATCACTCTTTTAGCCTCATATTCTTGAGCATTCCATTCATTTCTTACACTGACACTGTATATATCACACTTCACTTCTTTTACACTGACACCTGTACATCCTTTTCCAGCTATTTTATACACAGATTGCACTGACACTACCCCTTTAAAGCACAAATCTTTTAAGCGTGGATCCCGTCGAGTACGACGGACAATCTGGGTGCTAATACCTTCCCAGGTTGTGACCAACCCCCTTTCTCAGTCTCTCTGGTTCGCAACCGTCTTATCCATATCTTTTCTAGGCCTATGCAGCATTTCCTTTCCTCCGGGATAAAAATGCCTAGCTGGCGACTCTATTCATCTCCAGTGAGTTCACGGCTGTGTGTTCTCATTGTCCCTTTCGCCGACCGTTCGCGTCTGTACCTTTATCTGGGCCTTTCCCATTTATCGGGAGCGACACCGTGGTGTCCAACCCACTCGGTATGTCGACATTGACTGCTTGAGGGAGTTGGGACTGCTCAACGGCGTGAAGCTCCTGCTTAGGAAGGTTGGTTTGTGGCACTTATGCAGTCAACCACAGCCGACATTCGAACTCCTCACATTGGAATTTCTGAGTTTGTTTCAATATGTTACACCTCCCGGTTCATCAAGTCAACTCACCGGCATTGCTAAGTTCAGAATGCTCGGCCGAGAGTTCAAAGTTACACAAACAAGGATCGCCGAACTGCTAGGTTTCGATCACGGCGTCGATGCTCATCTCCGCGTGCCGAACAACTTCAGTGAAACCGCTTTCACCTTATGGCACGACATCACCAACACCTGTGCTACTACCTTTCAGAGCCTGAATGCTACCCATATCCATAACCCGGCGATCCGATACTTTCATCGCATCATCTGCAATACCATTTTTGCAAGAGAAAGCAATCACAAGCTTAACTCCAAGGAGCTCCTGTTCTTGCACTGTGCCTTAAATGACGAGCGCATCAATGCTACCCCATTCCTTTTATCACATATCCAGTTTGTAGCGCAAAGAGGCGCAACCCCCTTCTACATAGGCGGGATTGTCACCACCCTCGCCATTCAGCTGGAGCTTGGTGACTTGATTATCCATTTGCCTCGCAGAGCCGCAGAGTTGCTTACAAAGAACTACTGCAGGTCCGCCCACTTGATTTCTCAGAGAGAGGATGGCAGGTTCAGCCCTGTTATCCAAGGCACCGTTTATCACCACATCACCTTGTCGTGCCGCGACCGCATCGATCCGTCCAACCGAGCCAACTGGCTATTTGCTTTACCGGATGCTGCCGGCCATGTCCCCATTATTGATGAACAGGCCGATCCACCAGTGGACGAGATGCAAGACACCATGGATGCAGCTGAGCCTGTACAGGACATTCCTGAGTCCTCCACCCGACAACCACCTGCACAAGAATTCACACTTGAAGACGTCCTCCGTGCGATTCATCAGCAGAACCAGATGAATGCCGCACTAGAGCGAAGGCAAAAAGAGCAACATGATGCACTTCTTTTAGCTGTTGCTACCAACCAGAGGACGACTGATGAGAAGCTTGGAGAGATCTTTAGCGAGCTAGAGTCTTTGCGTATTGATATCACTGCTCTCACCGACACCGGTTCTGATCCTGAAGCGACTCCGACCAGACGCTCCCGCACCAGAAGCCGAGGCCGTGGTCGTTAGCAGCCTTAGTTTTTGTTTTTGTTTATGTTTTTCCATTTCCGTTGTTTGTATTGTATTTTACCCGCTATTATATCACAACATTGAGGACAATGTCTGATATAGTGTGGGAGAGATACCTTTCCTTTTTCCGCATTTCCCTTTCCGCACTTTCCATTCCGTTGTATTTCTTTTTCGTATTTTAATGAAACAAAGTGAAATTCTGTGATCAGGTATGAGATGTCCTATGAGATGTCCCAACACTTGACAGATTTAACCAAAACTTAAAGTGCAAGAAAATTAAACAACACAGAAGTTTGTTAACCCAGTTCAGTTTATAACCACACTTACATCTGGAGGCTACCAAGCCAGGAGGAAATCCACTATAAGTAATATTAATTCTAGACTTAAACAACCCAGTTTAATCTTTCACTTAATATCTACCCAATGCAATTTCTACCTAAGTCACTACTTAGATATGAGTACCAACTCACTCCCCCTCAATCACACAGTGATCTTGTTTACAAGTTTAATAAAATTGAAGTCATACTTCAAACAAAACAGCTTGATCTTACTTCACAGTTTCAATCAAGTCACAAATGCACTTTTGCTTAAAAGCTCATAAAGTGGTACAATAAAAACAACCTGCTATTAAAACAATAAACACCCTATTTGGTCTTCTGGAATTCGTACTCAATTCTGTGAGTTTCTGTTGATTAAATAGGTGTTTGTAATTTGGGCTTTCTGTAGATTAATCCAGTCCTAAAACACAGCAACTTCCACCTAAAATTAGGGTTTGTTACTTCCTAGATTCTAGGTGATTTAGTTCTTCTGTTTAAACTGAATCCTCATAATAAAACTCCCTACAGATGCGCCTTGTTCTGTTTTTATCCATCCATAATTAATTCCAGATAATTCTCCTTAAATATCTCAGATCAGTTAGTCATTAATTAATTCTGGTAGCAGGTTTGAGATGTCTCAACATCTGTTGGGACATCCTGAAAAACTGAACTTAAGTCATTTACACAATGTCCCAACATCTGGTGTGACATCCTGAAATAAGTTCTTATACTCTGTTTGATAATGTCCCAACATCTGATAGGACATTCTGAACTGAATTCAATATTTCTTGTTGGTCAAAAATTCTGCCAATTCTTAAACATCTACAAACTCCCCCTTTGGCTAATTTTTGGCTAACATCTTTTCTGGTTATCAGAGTGCAGCAAAAGTTCTTTTATCAGAGTATAACATTACTTTTCTGTTGAATCATATTTGAGATTACTCCCCCTCAAACATACATGTATCCAGTCTTGTTGCAACAGAAATATTTATCAAAACACACTGATTCAGTTCAGAAACAAACAAACAGATTTTTCATTCATAATTAAACAGCATACGCATTGTTGTTGTTGTTGTTCTCCCCCTTGTTAGACACAAATTTGGGGCCAAAGTCATTGATTCTAAATTACAATGCAGTTGTCATACATTTTTCCTCACATACAATGATCACTCAGATTCATCACATTCAGTTTTTTCATCTTCCTCAGTTTCTTCATCAGAAGCAGCTTTCTGATCACCTTCACTCTCCAGCCTTTGGATAATTTCCTCAAGCTTCTGCTTCCTAGCTTCAAGTTCTTTACAGGTGCTCTTCAGTTCAGCAATCAATGCAGCCTTGGAGATTGGAGTCTTTGCATTTGAAGGACCTGCAGATGTCCCAGAGGGTGCTTCAACATCTGCTGCATGATGACTTAGAAACATTTGTAGTGAAAGGCCAGAGGGCTTTCTCTTTTGCAGACTGTGTCCTTCTCAGTGAGGATTCCAGGGTACTGACTCAGCACTATTCCACACAGCAAGGAAGGGAAAGCTATTGGCAGCTTTGTTGCAGATGAGCTAGCATGTTTCAAGGTCTGATCAAAGATGTAGGCACCATAATCCAGCTTAGTTTGGGTGCCCACTGCATAAATAAACCTGCCCAAGCCAGTGGATATTGAAGATGTGTGATTGGTAGGCACCCAGTTTGCTGTACCAATCCTGTTCAGCATGGCATATTTTCTTGTCAGCATGCTCACTGAAAGCTTTCCTTTAACTGGCCAAGCCTTGACCTGGTTTGCAGTGATAACCTTGCAGACTTGGTTATCAGTCTTCCCTAGCTCATTTGGTCCATCAGATTCTCTTCCAAGGAATTGGTTGATGATCTGAGGAGAGAACTCTACACACCTGCCTCTAACAAAAACTTTTCTAAATTCAGCAGACTTACCATTGGCACAATCTTCCTGAAGATTGACTATGAATTCTTTGACAAGTAACTCATAGCAGGGAGAGAGGTTGGAGACTGTTTTGAAGAGACCAGCAGCAGATATGAGATCAATTAGTTCAGTGCACTCAAGTGCATTACTGCTCAGCTCTCTTTCAAGTGCTACCCTTCTTTGGTACACAAACTTCCATCTGTTTACACTTGAAACATGATGAAATGAGATGTTGTCCAAGGGAGCTTCTGGAACAGCAGTTGAAGCCCTAGAGGGTGCTGGTTTCTTCTTTGGAGGAGATGTTGGGACATCTGCTTCAACATCTGAGTCTGAAGGAGTGACAGCTTTCCTCTTTTGAGTTTGGACTTTGCTCCATTGTTTTGTAGGACCAAAGACAGTTTTGGCTTTGTCTTTCTTTGGGGTAGCTTTCTTCTTCTCAGGAATTGCATGTCCTGCTTGCATCTTTTCTTTCCTAGTCCTGAGCCTTTTGGCTATGCTAGGTCTTACAGAGGCAATGATCTCTGTATCAGAATCCTGCTCTAGGTTCACCACAGGAGGAGATTGAGTAGTCTCCTCTTCAGCTGGTTGATCAGCAGAGATGTGTTCTTCAGTTGAGGCTTTGGTCTGATCCTCAGATTCTTCTTCATCACTTTCATTTGAGGCCTTTTTCTGGTCCTCAGATTCTTCTACAGCAGCATCAGATGAAACCTTTTGTTGATCCTCAGATGTTTCAACATCTATTGGGACATCCTGTTGAGCAGGAGTGTCCTTTGCAGCTTGAGATTGTTGATCTTCTTGAGGGGCAGGCATGGTGTTCAGAGGGATAGAAATGCCACTTACCACTTTTTGTTCAGATAGGATCTTGGTAACCAACTCCTTTATGGAAGCATCCACATATTCAGAAGATTTTTGAGACATGTTTGCTGGTGAAGGAATGCCTTTGGATTTGCTGCAGACTTGATCTTTTGCTCTTTTTGGAGTTCTTGGCCTTTTAGCATGAGGAACACTTCCTCTTATTTCGTCCAATGGGGTTGACTCCATGGGTACCATTGAAATAGGGGTTGCATGAACCACATCTTCTTTGTTGAGAATTTCTTCAGGAATGTTAGGGTTTTGAGACATTTTCAAAGAAGATGGATGAAGAGTTTTAGGGTTGATGATTTCTGAAGAACAGTTAGATAATGCAATTCGCTTTTGATAGTATGATGAGAATATGGATAGCTGATTATAAGCTGTTATTATATAAGTAGCCGTTACATTGAAACTTATTAGGAATGGAATACCCAAGGTTCTTGACCAGACTGGTGTTGCCATCTGGTGCTTATGCCACACAATGTCATATGACATGTTGGCACATCTCCATAACTGCTAAATCTCACATAAACAGATTCCCAATTTGCCCCTTAAGTTCTCAAATTGTGTAGCATCCAATGCTTTGGTGAAGATATCAGCCAACTGCAGATTTGTAGCTACATGTTCCAATGAAATCACTTTTTCTTCTACAAGATCTCTGATGAAATGATGTCTGATATCAATATGCTTGGTCCTGCTATGTTGGATAGGATTCTTTGATATGTTGATTACACTTAAGTTGTCACAGTACAATGTCATGACATCCTGTGGGACATTGAACTCAGTGAGCATTTGTTTCATCCAAACCAACTGAGAACAACTGCTTCCAGCTGCTATATATTCAGCTTCAGCTGTAGATAAGGATACACAATTTTGTTTCTTACTGAACCAAGAAATCAAATTGTTTCCTAGAAAGAAGCATCCTCCTGAAGTGCTTTTTCTGTCATCAGCACTTCCAGCCCAATCAGCATCACAGAAGCCAGTGAGAATTGGTTTGCATCCATGAAAGTACATTATGCCATAGTCACAAGTACCATTAACATATTTAAGAATTCTCTTAACTTGATTGAGATGACTGACTTTTGGATCAGCTTGATATCTTGCACATACACCTACTGCAAATGTTATGTCTGGTCTGCTAGCAGTCAAATATAACAAGCTTCCAATCATGCTTCTGTATATGCTTTGATCTACATTCTCACCCTTTTCATCTTTAGTCAGCTTTAAATGTGTGGGGGCAGGAGTTCTCTTATGAGTAGCATTTTCCATTCCAAATTTCTTGACTATGTTCTTGGTATACTTGCTTTGGGAAATGAACATGGAGTCTTCCATTTGCTTTATTTGCAGACCAAGAAAGTAGGTTAACTCTCCTACTAGGCTCATTTCAAATTCAGATTCCATCTGGTTGACAAAATGTTTGACCATCCTGTCAGACATCCCACCAAAGACAATGTCATCTACATATATTTGAGCAATCATGACATTTCCTTCTTCATCTTTAACAAACAAGGTTTTGTCAATTCCACCTTTCCTGTACCCTTGCTTTATAAGAAAAGTAGTCAATCTTTCATACCATGCCCTTGGAGCTTGCTTCAGACCATAAAGAGCCTTCTTTAATTTGTATACATGATTTGGACAGCTTGGATCAACAAATCCTTTAGGCTGTTCTACATATACTTCTTCATTAAGATAACCATTTAAAAAGGCACTTTTCACATCCATTTGAAATAGCTTGAACTTTAAGATACAAGCAATTCCCAAAAGTAGTCTGATTGATTCAAGCCTTGCTACTGGTGCAAAGGTTTCATCAAAGTCTACTCCTTCAATTTGTGTGTATCCTTGAGCTACAAGTCTAGCTTTGTTCTTTGTAACAACTCCTTGTTCATTTGACTTGTTCTTATACACCCATTTTGTTCCAATCACATTTATGTCATCAGTTCTAGGAACAAGACTCCACACTTCATTCCTTGTGAATTGACCTAATTCCTCTTGCATAGCACAAATCCAGTATTCATCAGTAAGAGCTTCCTTGATGTTTTTAGGTTCTATTTTAGAGACAAAACAGGAACCTGAAATTACTTCTCTTGATCTAGTGCTTACACCTCTGTTGGGATCACCAATTATCAAATCTTTGGGATGATCCTTCTGTATTCTGATAGAGGGAGGTTTGCTGGATTGTTCTGTCCTTGCATCAGTTTGAGTGAAGTCATAATGATCATTCTTTTCTTCAGCTTCAATATTGATATCAGCAGATGTTCCAACATCTTCTGGGACATCTGTAGGAGCATCATCAATTATTACATTTATGGACTCCATGATAACCTTGGTTCTAGAATTGAATACTCTATATGCTCTGCTGTTTATAGAGTATCCAAGAAAAATCCCTTCATCACTTTTAGGATCCATTTTTCTTCTTTGCTCCCTATCTGCCAGAATATAACAGTTACTTCCAAATACATGGAAGTACTTAACTGTGGGTTTTCTGCCCTTCCAGACTTCATATATTATGGACAAAGTTCCTTTCCTTAGAGTAACTCTGTTATGGATGTAACAAGCTGTGTTCATAGCTTCAGCCCAGAAGTACAAAGGTAACTTTTTAGCATGGATCATAGCTCTTGCTGATTCTTGAATAGTTCTATTCTTCCTCTCAACTATCCCATTCTGTTGAGGAGTGATTGGTGAAGAATATTCATGATTGATTCCTTCTGAAGAGCAGAAATCTAAGAACTTTTGGTTCTCAAATTCTTTTCCATGATCACTTCTAATTCTGATCACACAGCTGGCTTTTTCCCTATGTATTCTTTGGCATAAGTCTTTGAATACATCAAATACATCAGACTTTTCTTTGATAAAATTTATCCATGTATACCTTGAAAAGTCATCAACCACCACATAGGCATACCTCTTGCCACCAAGGCTTTCAACCTGCATAGGTCCCATAAGATCCATATGCAATAGTTCCAAAACTTTGGAAGTTGTCAGATGTTGGAGCTTTGGATGGGACATCTTGGTTTGCTTGCCTATTTGACATTCACCACATATTTTTCCATCATCAATCTTCAGTTTAGGAATACCTCTTACAGCATCCATAGATATTATCTTCTTTATGCCTCTGAAATGAAGATGACCTAGTCTTTGGTGCCATAGTTTCACTTCTTCTTCTTTAGCTAAAGAGCAAGTTGAAGTGAGACTGAAGTCTTGAGATTCCCACATATAACAGTTGTCTTTAGATCTGGCTCCTTTCATGACAACCTCTTGTTCTTTGTTAGTCACTATGCATTCAGTTTTAGTAAAGTTTACACTGTACCCTTGATCACATAATTGACTTATGCTGATCAGATTAGCAGTTAAACCTTTAACTAGCAGCACATTATCTAGTCTTGGAACATCTTGACAATCCAAGGTCCCAACTCCCTTGATTTCTCCTTTAGCTCCATCTCCAAAGGTTACATATCTGGATGAATGTGACTTTAAGTTTACTAGCAGATTCTTCAATCCAGTCATGTGTCTTGAACATCCACTGTCAAAGTACCAGTCTTCTTTAGCTGATACTCTTAGTGATGTATGTGCTATATATGCAACACTTTTCTTTGACCATTTAAGTTGATATTTCTTTTGATGCCTCTGCCCTGTGTATTGTTCATCAGTAGATCTCCAAGATTGATTGTTGATCTTGTTCTTGGTTATGTAGCTTTGATCAGCCTGAGTGCTAGCTTTTGGTCTCCATATCTTCTTGATGACCTCTGTTTTCTGCTTAGGAGGTTGCTGATTTCTTTGATGTCTATGCAGCACTTTCTTGGTAACTTCTATTTTCTGCTTAGAAGGTTGCTGATACATCTGATTTGGATATCCATGCAGCTTATAACAATGAGGTTTGATATGTCCAAATCTTCCACAATGATGGCATCTCCATCTTTGATACTTCTTCTTCATTTTGTTCTTTTCAGAATGTTGAGACATCTGTTGGAACATTATGTTTGACTTTGTGTTCTTTTCTTGATGTTGAAGCATCTGTTGGGACATCTTGTTTGACTGTATGGATTTTGAAGTAGTTTTCCTAGAGCTAGCTTCATCTTTATGTAATCTGTTAAATCCCAGTCCACTTTTATCCCCTGAATGCTTATTGTTGTTGAGAATAACATCCAGTGTACTTGAACTGCTGTTCAACATTCTAACAGATTTGGACATGTGTTCCAACTTGGAGTTGAGAAGACTTACACTACAAGAAAATTGGCAAATTGCGACGGTTCATTTTGGCAGATTACGACAGTTAGAACCGTCGCAATTTATGAGTTACGACGGTTTCAGTACTGTCGCTGAATCGTGCGTCGCGAGGCCAAATAGCGACGGTTGTGTAAACCGTCATACAAACCGCCGTTATATTCACGACGGATATTTAACTGACGTAATCTCTATGTTATGACGGTTACTAACCGTCTTAATTTGCTTACTGATTTTTTTTCAAATAAAAATAACAACGGTTGTAACCGCCATAATTATACAATATATATTTTATTAGAAACATAGCGACGGGTGTAACCGCCATAATTATATAGTATATATTTTATCATGAACATAGCGACAGGTGTAACCGCCATAATCATATAGTATATATTTTATTTAAAATAGGACGGTTGTAACCGCCATAATTATATAATATATATTTTTAAAAAAATGCAACTGAGGCAGCCACCGCTGCTCTTGTTGCTGCCACAACAACACCACAAACACCAAACTGCATTTCCAACGGAAGAAAAGATTGAAGTTCTCAAAGTTTAATAATAAAGTCATGAACACAAAGATGTGAAATGCATAATGAGCATGAACACATTATACAACCAAATTAAAAGGTGCAAAGAACTATCACCATATTTAATTGGAAATAAATTTTTCATCAGTAAAAGTAAAGTATTTATTCCTTTTTACATGAATTTTCACTCTTAATGAATTTTCAAAAGCAAATGATTTTTTGCCATTATTGACAGAACTTTCTTTTACTCCAACTTTATTAGCCACTCTTGACTGTGGTGATCCAACTTCTCCATTCATCGTGACTTGATGAAGTTCATTGGCATTTGAAATTTCCTGATTACCAGTAGGCTCAGAACTACCCACTTCTCCATCATGAGACTTTTCCACAACCAGTTTGTTGAAAGGACTTCTCATGAATGGCTAAGGTAAAAACCTCATCCGATGAGAAATCATCTGCCTTTTCAGTTCTTTTCTTTGGGAAAATTAGAATCTGAGGCACTTTCATCTTGAGATCTGCTGCTATCAGCAGCCACAGTGGCCTACAGCATGCAAATAGAAGTTGAGAGTATACAAAAATATCATTCCAATTACCCAACTATGTAGATTCATTGTCTATGGTTAGTTTCAATTATTAAAATCATTGGCACAAGCAAAAAAAGGAGAACAGCATGTCCTTACAGTTTCCCATGAACACTGACCTGTTTCTCCACAGAAGAGTTTTCACCTGCAAGCTTTCGATCACCACCAGAAACTTTTCCATCAGCAGAATCATCTTCCTCTATATTTCTGCAAGAGGTAGCACCATTCAACTTAAAAACTATAACAATTACAGAGATAAAAGTAAATGGGAGCATTGTGGAGAAAACAGTAAAATGACCAGCGGGCAGATGGAAAGAAACAAAATTCAGCATCTGCACCATTAATCTCCACAATAGAGAAATTGGGGTTCTCCATATTCACCACCACTGGTGTCCCTTTCTGGGTATCTTACTAAAAGTATTGTGAAATTTAAACAGTAAGCTAACCTTTGTTGACAGACCACCACAAGGATTGAAGATTTAACAACTTATATTAGCATAACACATTAGATGATTTGAGGATAATAAAAAACATTACAAAGAGGTTTACGCAGCATAGTAAATATCTTTAACCTGGACTGATGCTCTCCTGAATCAAATTAGTTCAGTCATCAACTCTGGTTTAACGTCTGGATCAGGCTTCACGATCATATGCTCTAGCTCAGGAGAAAATAAAAGTAGATATTTGATTAATTCTAATTCAGATTTGGTACCAAAGATGCCATATATCGTCACATGTCGCACTCCAGAGGGTATGGCTGGCCCTGAAAAGATATCTTCCCAATAGGAGGCTGGTTAGAGCTTAAATATGATTTGGCATTCTTGTTGGAATTGATGGGAATTGATGAACCGTTGGGGCGAAAAATATATGCTCCAGATGCCTTTACAAATTGAGAACATTTTAACCAGTAGCTTGATATAAACAAACACAATCAAACTAATAAATAGAAGTATTAGAGAAACATTATCACCTGAGCATTATCTGTAAAGTCATCTCAGCATAAAACTTGTACTTCTGATCTAGCGATTCTTTGACCTTTCATTAGAACAGAAACATAAAACTCATATCATATTAAATAAAACTCATATATAAGTAATGTGTCAACCAAATCATATACCTTCCTTTTTCTGTTAATATATTCAGTAAGTTTTGCTTCCTTCCATGAGTAAATAAGTTTCAAGTTTCCTAGGCCTACTTCAAACGTATTGCTCGGACTCCTTAATCTATGTTAACACAACAGGTGTGAAATAAGATCCAATCTGGTGAGTATGAACCAATCAATAGTGATACAAAACTAAATTTCAAAAAACAAACACAATTAGATGGTAGTATGTGGTTCCAATCTAAGACCTCCTTTGAAATTTTCAACACAACTTTGCATATCGTAAAATATATTCAAGGTTACTGCTCGATATCTACCAGTTCAAGTTGTATCCATAACATTCATTGTACAACTCAGCCTGCAAAGCTGCCAATTCATCTTCCCCAGGAGTAGGCTTTACAGGAACATGGTGTGTAGGTTTCCTTCCAGCTGGGACATATGATGTGGCAGCAGGAGCTGTAGTTGATGGCTGAAGAAGTTGTTCCTCCAGATAATATACAGATAGAAAGTTACAAAAAGTATATTTTATATGACCATAAGTAGATTACAACAACAATCATGAAAATGAGTACCTACAATAAATGTTGCTAGAATAAGAAAGTAGTGAAATCAATTCCCAAGTCTTTTGGAAAGTTATTGAAAATGCCTTTAACATTTGATCATGTCAAATACTTCCAAGAAACCAAGGAAGCTGATGGTTTCAGCACCAGCAATGATAAGTTGAATGACCTTAGTTCAATAGACAGAAAATTAAGTATACCTGCAACGCGGTAACACTAATTCAAATTTACATATTCCTAAAACAATAACATCTTGAGCATTCTAAGAACATTGGTTAATGAATAATTTCAGTCTCAGTAACAAAAGTTAAAACCGAAACTGTCCACTTTTTAAGAATATCACGAATCAAAATGCAGGGCTTACCGAAGACAGTGTAAGCACACATAATAGAGAATATGAAACTTAACTATTTCTAATAGAGAAAACATCATAATCCTCACATCATGCTTGTGTTTCTGTATTAGGTCTCTAATCGCTTCCTCAAGCTGTCTCGCACGACCTTCTTGAGTGTCAGCTTCCTCCTTTACCGCAAGATATTCCTGGCTACTTTCAGCTGCCCTTTGTCTCTCATTTTCCCGTGCTGAACTCCGATAGAACGAATGAACTGACAGCAAAATTAAAATGCACAGTAAAAGAATTAGAAGAAGTGAAAACTGTACTAAAAATCTTTCCCATATTCATGTCAACCATAATGCTAAACTCAATGCTTGGTCAACCATAATGCTAAACTCAATGCTTGATATTACATGTTAATTATAATTTGTTTAAGCTAACTAAATGTTCATCGAGACTGCCAAATTATGACCTTGAATAGAACTAGTGATGATAACTTTACATGTAAAGAATTTCTTAAAAGGGAATACTAGTTGACATAAGTAGACATGTCTACACGACATCTATACCAACATAAAGGAAGAGAAATTTACTATGGTTAAATATACAAGTGTATAACTTACCTCATTGCAAAAAAAAAATTGGCCATTACATGAACCAAAGACAAACTAAGTTGAATCAATTCTGAACTCAAACTAAAACTGAATCCAAAACATGAAACGAATTCAAACCAAGTTCTGAACCGTGGAATCTAAAAACCAAAACCAAACATAAACAAAAAAACTCTGAACAAGTCGAACCTGAACAAGCTTATTGAATGACATCAAGACCTTTACAGAAAGGAACAATTCCCCTTTGCTGGATTATGGAAGGCCTCTCAAAACCTATATAGCAAAATAAAACATCACACACAAAATTTTGTAGTAACTGTAGCAAGAGTAACATTTATTCTTTTAAATACGTTGTCGTAGTACTTACTAAGAAACCAACACAACAACTTAAAATAAAAAACACTTACCTTAAGCATATATGCCTCGGAGATGATTTTCCTGCAGCCCCATAGCATCAAAGCTATCATAGACTCCATCATATGAGGTGAAATACGCAACTAGTTATTTCTCACATAAATCCTATAACCGATCATTTTTTCTAATGTTGGAGAGAACAGAGCATAATGGATATAACTCTCAGATTTGTGTTAGGGTTTGCAATTTAGGGCTCATAAATTTGAAGAAGTAGATTCAAACAAAATAATAACAAGTGTCAATAATAGGAAAAGCTAATTTGGAGTCCTTACATTTTATTTCAAGTAGCAAAGAATCTTGAATCTTAGCAATGCTCTTCCTGATGGCGTAAATCTGAGAGGTTTTACCACCTCCCTTGACACGGATTCGCATATCCACACCGGCGAATCAGATTCTCCCCAACAAGAGGATTGGTTCAAAGGCCTTGAACCTGAGGATCTAAGGTTCGAACAACTCAATGGGGGCGCTGTTGATCTTGATCAAACCACGGCCGCACTTGCAGTAGGTGACGGTGACAACGTTCTTCTTGCGGCCGAAACACTGAACTTGCTCAAGTTTTTCCGTGGTTGCTGCTTCTTCTTGTCTCTCACGCTCTCTCCTATGATGAAACTAAACCCTAATTTGTGCGAGAAGCACTCATAATTTGTTAGAATGAGGAAGACTTTCGATTCCAAATAGGGGACATGTTTACAATTTCTTTATCAAACATACAAGAAAGGTCTCCTATAATTAATATTTTATTAAAATTATAAAATAAATTATATGAGAACAATATTAACAAGTTTTTAATAAAAAAATTATAAGTGTGAAATATTTGTAAGAATGATAGATATCATTTTAAAAAATAATATTATGTTATAGTCTATACTAGGTGACCAAATAAAAAGTTATTTAGTGCTCAACGGAAAAAAATCATTTTATGAAATAAAAAATTAAGTAAAAAACATAATAAAGACGGTTCTGCGATAATTGTTGTAACAACTGTCGCGGTCCAGTTTCTAACGGCCGCGGTCTATGAATAAGGACTGTTTTGTGATAACTGTTGCAAAATAGCCACGACAGTTGACCTTAATTGTCGTGACAACCGTCGCAATCCAGGATTAAGGACGATTTTGTGATAACTGTCGCAAAAAATCTGCGACAGTTGACCCTAACCGTCGTGACAACCGTCACAATTCAGGAATAAGGACGGTTTTGGGATAACTGTCGCAACTCAAGTGTCGTAAATCTCTTTTTTTCTTGTAGTGTTACTTCACTTTTCAAGGTGTCAATGATCTCTTGATCACTTGCTTTTTCATCTTCTAGTGCCTCATTCTGCTTCTTTAGCTTTATAACCTCACTGCATATTTCAGTACTTCTTTTGTATAGATCTTTGTAGGCTTGCTCAAGTTCTTCAACAGTAAGCTCCCCATCACTGGAATCACTTTCAGATTCACATAGTCCAGCTAAAGCAGTGATATGCTTAGCTGATTCTTCTTCTGAATCACCTCCTGAGTCTTCATCAGACCAGGTCACAGAGAGTCCTTTCTTTTGCCTTTTTAAGTAGGTAGGACATTCATTCCTGATGTGTCCATATCCTTCACATCCATGGCATTTGACTCCTTTTTCTTGACTGGTCTTTTCATCATAATTTGACCTTCTGTTAGCATCATAAGGCCTCTTGTTCTCAGAAGAGTTTGTGTATCTTCCACTGGGTTTGGATTTGCCTTCCATTCCTCTGAGAATCTTTTTGAATTATCTTCCAAGCATAACAATGTTGTCTGATAAGCTTTTACCAATATCTGATTCATCATCTTCTTCTTCATCAGTATTTGTCACCAAGGCTATGCTTTTGTTCTTCTTAACATTTGTGTCATTCATTCCCATCTCAAATGTTTGAAGGGAACCAATGAGTTCTTCAACTTTCATAGTGCATATGTCTTGAGCTTCTTCTATTGCTGTGACTTTCATGTCAAATCTTTTTGGCAAAGATCTGAGGATCTTTCTTACAAGCTTTTCATCAGTCATCTTTTCTCCCAAAGCTCCAGAAGTATTAGCTACTTCTAAGATGTTCATGTAGAATTCATGAACTGTCTCATCTTCCTTCATTCTCAAGTTTTCAAACTTGGTGGTGAGAAGTTGAAGTCTTGACATCTTTACCTTTGATGTTCCTTCATGAGTTGTTTTGAGAGTATCCCACACATCTTTGGCTAGCTCACAGTGATGCACAAGTCTAAAGATGTTCCTATCAATGCCATTGAATAGAGCATTTAAGGCCTTGGAGTTGCCTAGTGCTGAATCTTCTTCCTCCTTACTCCATTCTTCTTCAGGTTTCAACACTTTTGATCCATCTTTGGTGTCTTGGATAGGATGTTCCCATCCAATGTTGACTGCTTTCCAGGCCCTGTTGTCAAGTGATCTTAAGAATGCAATCATTCTTGGTTTCCAGTAGTCATAATTAGATCCATCCAGTATAGGTGGTCTATTTACTGATCCTATATCTCTGTCCATGTTTCCAGAATTTGTATTCCCTAGATCTCACCCAGTATAAACAGGCAGGGTGCCTGCTCTGATGCCAATTGAAATTCTGTGATCAGGTATGAGATGTCCTATGAGATGTCCCAACACTTGACAGATTTAACCAAAACTTAAAGTGCAAGAAAATTAAACAACACAGAAGTTTGTTAACCCAGTTCAGTGTATAACCACACTTACATCTGGAGGCTACCAAGCCAGGAGGAAATCCACTATAAGTAATATTAATTCTAGACTTAAACAACCCAGTTTAATCTTTCACTTAATATCTACCCAATGCAATTTCTACCTAAGTCACTACTTAGATATGAGTACCAACTCACTCCCCCTCAATCACACAGTGATCTTGTTTACAAGTTTAATAAAATTGAAGTCATACTTCAAACAAAACAGCTTGATCTTACTTCACAGTTTCAATCAAGTCACAAATGCACTTTTGCTTAAAAGCTCATAAAGTGGTACAATAAAAACAACCTGCTATTAAAACAATAAACACCCTATTTAGTCTTCTGGAATTCGTACTCAATTCTGTGAGTTTCTGTTGATTAAATAGGTGTTTGTAATTTGGGCTTTCTGTAGATTAATCCAGTCCTAAAACACAGCAACTTTCACCTAAAATTAGGGTTTGTTACTTCCTAGATTCTAGGTGATTTAGTTCTTCTGTTTAAACTGAATCCTCATAATAAAACTCCCTACAGATGCGCCCTTGTTCTGTTTTTATCCATCCATAATTAATTCCAGATAATTCTCCTTAAATATCTCAGATCAGTTAGTCATTAATTAATTCTGGTAGCAGGTTTGAGATGTCTCAACATCTGTTGGGACATCCTGAAAAACTGAACTTAAGTCATTTACACAATGTCCCAACATCTGGTGTGACATCCTGAAATAAGTTCTTATACTCTGTTTGATAATGTCCCAACATCTGATAGGACATTCTGAACTGAATTCAATATTTCTTGTTGGTCAAAAATTCTGCCAATTCTTAAACATCTACACAAAGTAATATTTGTGCTATTTCTTTAGTTTCGAATTTTCCCCGTTTATTTAGCCATACCGGAAAAAAATTTAATTTTATCTTCGCATTACCCGACTTACCTATGAAATCATAGCTAGGAAGCTGAGAACGATTCAACAAGATCAATACAGTCTTGACACCTTAGACTTCCCACTTAAGCATTCCGTTCCGATAATTGTTACGACTACACCTTAAGTTTCAGTTCTAAAAGTAACCCCTAATAGTTTATACTAGCAGTCAGCACCGTCTGAACACAAACCACGTGGGGAGCCGATGAACATAAGTGTTTGATGCCTAAATCTATAATGATCCTTCATATCTCGATGCTAATAAAAAGAAATTGCACAAAAGTACACGGTCACATATAAGAAACGAGAAATATGAGAAGGAGTCCATTGCGGGTTGGTTCAGAGGTACCTGGTTCTGAACTTGGAAGGGCGTGCTACGGCTCGATCCCCCACAACCTCCAAATCGGATAATATATGTAGGGTTGCCACATTCGTGTACCAGACCCCGTGCTTATAAAGGATCAAAGTCACTAACCGGCTACTCCACTACGTGCGTGCTAAGGCAAAGGGCTTAATGTGATTGCGCTAGAATGAAACCGGGTGAAATAAGATCGAAAGACTCTAGGTGGAATCATAACGCAATTACCGAATGTTTCGTTTAACGGGAAGTCGACGACTTAGCTTGTTGCTTGTGTCATTAGTGTATCGTTAGTGTTTTAATCTAGTACCGGTTTATCTAGCAAAACGATTCCTCGTATGTTTTGTTATGTGTGTGCGTCGATGGAAACCTGTCCGATCATTTTTCAACCGACTATTTGCTTGAGGACAAGCAAAGGTTTAAGTTTGGGGAAGTTTGATAACGGAAAAAGTATCGTTTTATTACTATGTTTAAATGCCGTTTTATCGCACATTTATCGTTTTAACACCTGATTCCTCGAGTTTTCTTTATCATTTTGCAGGTATATCAATTATAGAGCTAAATCATAAGCCACAAGTGAAATGAGCAAAAACAACCATGAAAAGAAGAAGAAGAGAGGAATTCTGCATAATCTGCATAATTTGCAGTTGTCACGACCGTCACCTAGGAGTCACGACCGTGACACGCTAAAAGGAGCAGTCACGGTCGTCACCAATCCCTCACGACCGTGACGCGCTAAATACAAGGGTGAGGAACGTGACACCCTTGTCACGAACGTGACAAGGGGAAATTAGGTTTACTTGCTGAGAATTGGTCATGTACGTGTGCTACGTGAAGTCAATATTTTCCTATTCTTCCGCAGACCCAGTAACTCAACCCCTCCCTGGATTCTCTCAGCAACTACGAAGCCCAAGGAATTATTTCAACTGCCAAGCCCAAATTACAATCTCTATAAATAGCTTAGTTTCAAAGAACAAATGACAGAGTTTTATTTTAATTTTTCTTGCGGAAGCTCTGCCGTATTTCCATTGCACCTTATTTCATTTATTTTTCCATGTTCTTGCTTTAATTTTCTGTATCCCAAACCAATCAAATAACAATTTCCAACATTAGGAAATTGTTATCATTTAATTTCTTTCAAAGCCTTCAGCATTTCTTTTTGCAATTTTATTTCCGATTCCGGTCCGCACTCCGAGCTTGCCAGATTGTGGAAGAAGGAGTCTAACATTATATTTGTTATTCAGGTTTCTATTTAATTCGCATTTATATTAATGTTAAGAATTTATTTTATAATGTATATTTTATTTTGTATTCCTCTGTTTCTGCATCTGTCTGGTACAACAATCATGAGTAGCTAAACACCTTAGGTGGTATGTAATTAAAATCAACTGAATCGGTAAAATCAATTATAGGCTTAAAATAATTAAGAACTTAAAATTCTGGCTGTGACTTTTTATTATAAAATTAATCTTTTCGTTACGAGAGTAAGGAAAGTGTAATAAGTTAGGTCGAGACCCCGAGAGTGTGAGATTTCAACCAGATAGCTAAAGTTAGGCATTCAATTTAAACACAGCGAGAGCGCTTTAAAATGAATTAGACTTATTAAGTTTCCAAAAATTATTTCTAAACACTTATGGGCTAGCGAGAGCAGGCATAGGGCTTTAGGGGTAAGATCTGAGATAAGACCACGAGAGTGTGAGTTAAAGATATTTAAACTGATAATCTCTACAGAACAAATTAAGTGAATTATCATTATAAGCCTATATTAGATTGACCCACCTAAGTTAACATAATTACATACCGACCGCCTTATTATTATTTTATTAAACTAAAATTTAATTCCCGTCTTTAATTCTTAAAAACAACAAAAAAAATCGTGACAACCATTCACCTTAGCTAAACTAGTAAACCCTCTAGCACTAAGTAATCATAAAGTCCCTGTGGGATCGATAATCTTAAATATTACTTCGATAGGCTGTGCGCTTGCAGTTAAGATACCGCTAGACACATATTAGATCACGTCTTTAGCCCATCAGTAGGGGAGTGTTTCAAGAATGATGACATTTCCTTTGTTGATGAAAGTCCCGATGCTAGGGAACAAGGAGGGGTTTCATAGTAAATGTTGATGTTGACTTATCAACTAACATCCCAGGGGCCCAGCTGCAGAGAGGTAATGAGGGGACTGGTATGGGCCAGGAGGGTAGTCAATGTAAATAGAACAATGCGAGTTTTGATGATGCACTTTTGCTGAACTTGACTGAAGGTGTCCCCACACGCTACCAAGTTTGTCCTTTAGGGGATTTCTATGTGGACCTTTCCATACCAAAAACTTTAAATGGTCCCTCTGGTGGTCTCATCTGTTCATCAATCAATTGTAAAACTAAAAAGAAAAAACTCCTCCATGAAGTGTATGATTGCGTGAAGATCCCATATACACCGTCTTATTTTTCTGCATTTCTCCACGAAGCTATGAACAAAAATAATGGGAACATTACTAAGAAACCCACTATTTTGAAAAGAGTTGGGATAAGTTCTTCTAAATAGTCAGATGCATCTTTGTTGTGTTGTGAATCTATCATAGATACTAATGTTGTTAGAGGGATAGATAGATGTAAAAAATCTTAGAAGGTATCCCTTCTAAGGTGTAGGAGACTATGAAAAAATTAGGGGTACAAGGAGACTTGGATGATGGAGGAGTGGTTGAAATGTTGAGATGTTTGGAGAAGAATGACAAGGGTTCAAGAACAAGTAAGAAGGTTGTAGCTACAATTGAGCCATGAATATAGTTTATTTCAATGTTCCGGGGTGTTGTAGTTCTCTCAAAAAAAGGAGAATCGCTCAGATTTTTGAAAGAGGCAACGCATACATTTGTCTCATTCAGGAAACAAAGTTTATCAACATGGATTTTAGGGTGGCTCAAAACATGTGGAAGATTAAGGACTTAGAATGGTCAGCTTCTAAATTTGTAGGGAGATCGGGTGATATTATGTCCATGTGGAATGCTAATGTTGTTAAAGCTAATTTCAGCTTCAGTGGTAAGAACATGATCTGATGGTGATTGTAACACGGTGGGAGAACTGACTTTAAGTTATGTTGCGGATAGCAAGAGTCGCCACCGACTTTTATTTTATCCAAAGGAAAGGCATAAAAGAACAGGAAAGACCTTAAGAGATATTTTTGGGTCCGGGGGGTAGGTTATGTAAAGGGAAGGTGTTAGCACCCTTTACATCCATGGTTATCCATGGGCTCTTAGTTACTTAGCTCACTTTTGAATTGTTTTTTGAAAAGGTGAAGTGTGTGAATAGAAAATTTTCATAAGAGTTAATAATGATCCATGTACGGATGCGTAAAAACTTGTTTTTGAAAATTTGTTTGAAATTTGTTAAGTGTTTGAAAATTTGGAATGAAGTGAGCAAGCAACTAGGAGGTACCTACCCTAAAGTTTTAAGTCTTTCTTGTTCTTTATCCTTTAATTGGTAAGACTATCCCTACTATTAAGGAGTAGGTAGTCATTACCTTGGATGTAAGGGACATGAGAGGGACATCTGTTTATGAAGGCAACTGTGGGGTGTATTAAGCATTTAGGAGGGACTATCATCATTATTCGAAAAGGGACTTGATCTTTAAAGGCAACCATTAGGGACTTGATGATTTTTTCTTTCAAGGGACTTGCTTTTTACACCCCACTTGACCCTATGATTAGGCAACATTGAGAGGTAGCCTTAGAAATGTGAGATGGCGATTAAAAATCGACTTACGTGTGTGAGTGTTCAATATTATTTATCTTTAATTAAAGTGATCTAAATTAATTTTTAAATAGAATACATATTTGCACTCCCTAAATTACTAACCATAGCATAAAAATTAAATAAATTACATATTTACAAAATTACACCAAGGAACAATTACATAATTATAATAATAAGCAAATTAAAAATAAATAGCAAAATATAAAAGCAAAATATAAATAATCAGCAAAAATAAAGAAATAAGCAATAATAAATAAATAGGGGTTAGTAATAATAATAATTAAAAATTAAATAATATTAGTGAAATAATAATAATAATAAAATTTATAAGATTAGTGAAGCAAAAATAATATGGTTAGTAACAATAATTAAAATAAATAGAATTAAAAAAGTATTATAATAATAAACCAAAAATTGAATTTTAATATATAAACATTTATTTAGAAATAAGAATAATTAAATAATTACTATAACATAAAATTTTTTAAACATAATATAATTATAAATTTTAATCATTACAAATTTAATTATTTCTAAACATATATTAACAATTATTTATTAGAAGATATTTACACATTATATGAAGAAAATAAGTTTTAAATATCATATTCACAAAAATTAATCATATTTATAAAAATTTAATTTTATTAATTATTACATTTACAAAATTTAAATAAATATATACATAATAATTATATTAAGAATTAGAAAATAAAAATTATTTAGAAAATAAAATTAAGTTTTGCAAAATTTAAAATTCATTTAGAAAATATTTTTAGGGTTTATAATATAATATACAGATATTTATAATTTAATATCATATATGTTTATTAATAAAATATAAATCAAAAAAAAATAAGAAGAAACAAATAGAAAAAAAAATAAAAGGCAAAACATACCTGGCTGGGACTTGAACCCAGGTCACCAGGTTTATCATCAACAAAGCATACCACTTGGCCATCAGCACGCAGGCAGCAATGGAATGAGTCCTATTAGTTTTATCCTTTGTCACAAAAACCTGGAAAAAATAAAAGAAACAAAAGGCCTGGGGTGGTGTTGAACCCAGGACCTCATGGATATTCATATGCGCGCATTACCACCTGGCTGGGAGAGCCTACCTGATATTTTAATGGTAATATAACATAATATATTATGTATGCTTCATCTGGAAAAATAAAAGAAAAAAAATGTCCCAGCCAAGACTCGAACCAATGCCATCACCCAATATGCCTACCAGCCTTACCACTGAGACACAAACGCGCGTGTGACAAACCAACCAACAATTAAACATAAAATATTTTCATTAATATTTGAACTTTTCCTGAACGCGCCAACAGCTTCTTCTTCAACCTCATACCTGCACTTTTTCCTGCGAAATCACTCACGACCTTTCCTGCGAATTCCTCAATGCTTCAAACCTACGAAAGTGAAACTTGTACAAAGCAGTAACGATTCAAGAAATTAAAGACATCAATGAGTTCCTTATGACTCATACAATCTTTCTACGTTGTTAAAATTCATTTATATGGCTTGAATCATGAAACCCTAAAATTGAGTTCTAAACCCTAACAATGGTCGCGGGTAGTATAGGTCATGAAGCTTCAATCCAATTGTCCAGAATCGTTCTAGGCATCAAGATAAACACATATCAGTCATCAAAAACAATTCATAATGCATATATTAATGGATTCGAAAATTTGAATTTCAAGAGAAAGATGAGTTCGGACTAAGCAATATAGCAAGGCATTGATGCGTATGAGTGATGATAATGCTTCAGTGATGTCCAAAGAACATCTCTATGTTCTTATTTTACCTTCAAATGCCCTGGATTGAAGAATCCGAATGTGAGTTTTGGATGATTTTTTTGAGCAATGAAACTTACACTTTGAGGCAGCAAATTCGTGAATGAGTGATAGGGTTATGTTCAGTACTTATATGTGATTGAATCTAGGTCAAAAACTTGATTGGTTGTGTACAAGATTTGATCCAAAAAGATTCACAATGATAAGCTTTGAATTTTCAATATTTTTGCATCAATGCTTTCTATTTCAAGCCATTCCATATAATTCTTGTATCAACTTGTTCCATGCTGAATTTATGATCTTCTAGAATCAATAATAAAATTAAATCCTCATATTTAATATTTTATTTAAATTTAAAATGATTTTAAGTATAAAAAATCATAATAAATTAATTAAATAAAATAA
The DNA here is from genome assembly GCA_963966055.1 of Lathyrus aphaca. Lineage (NCBI taxonomy): Eukaryota > Viridiplantae > Streptophyta > Magnoliopsida > Fabales > Fabaceae > Lathyrus > Lathyrus aphaca. The sequence continues at coordinate 544,148,066 of OZ014522.1, forward strand.
AAATTATGAAAATATCATGGAATTTTCGTGCATGATGTCATGGATGGCCTTGGGTCATTAGAAGTTCAGCCCATTTGACAAAATTTGATTTTAGACCTCCATTTTCATCATAAACCATCACAAAATTTCCCAACTTTGCAAGGGCACATACCCTTCAATTTTAAAGCTATGAGAGTGTTCTTGGACATTTTGGAAAGCTTGAAGAGTCCTCTAAACAACCCCACTGGTTTCATGTCCATATCATTTACCAATCTCAAGTTATGCCCTTTTGAAGTTGTTGACTTTTTGTTGACTTTTGAAATGACCTATAATGTCTTAGCTCATACCTTCCAAATGAAGCATTTTTGGGCTTGGCTTGTGATACACAAAGTTGTAGAGAATTCAATTTCCTTCAAAATGAGCTTTGAGTGGAGACTTGGTGATGAAGTATGTGAAAGTTATGGCTGGTCAAAGTTCAGTTGACTTTTACTGAGGAAACCCTAATTTAGAAACTCCTGATTCTTGATGATCTGGAATCTCCTTGATGAATCATGATCAACCCTTGATCAAATGATGAATTTTACTTCATATACTTGATGTTGTCAAAAAATCATGAAGTTTGACTTTGGTTTGACCACAGTTGACCTCAGTTTGACTTTTTAACTGCTTTGACTGATTTTGACTTATCTGATCATCTGACTGAGCAAACTTTTGAGAAAAGTCATGAAACTTGTCATGGGGGTTCTTACATATATATAAGATGTTATGAAGCTCACTTGAGGTCTTGGAAGTCCATTTAGCCTGATTAAAGTCAAAACCCTAGTTTTGGATGCACTGCTTAGGAGGTGCATTATCTGAGGGAATTGTCAACTCTTCTGACCAATTGTGAACCTTGTGAACCTTGTGAACCATCATAAAATGTCTTGTGAACCTCATGGGAGATATTGTGAAGCTTGTGAACCTTGTGAACCTTCAAGAAGTAACTTGTAGACTTCATGAACCTCATGAAAGGTTATATAAACATTGAGAAACTTGTGAACCTTGTGAACCTTCATAAAGTGACTTGTAGACTTCATGAACTTCATGAAAGGTTTTGAAAGCATTGTGGAACTTGTGAACCTTGTGAACCTTCAAGAAGTAACTTGTAGACTTCATGAACCTCATGAAAGGTTATGTAAATGTTGTGGAACTTGTGAACCTTGTGAACCTTCATGGAACACAAAGTCTTGTATTGTGAGGGAAAATTTTGGGGTGCAACAGCTGCCCCTGTTCAATTTTCTGAAACCTGAGGGGTTAGATTGGTACGTTTGCCAGTCGTGACCTGGAAGGTTGAAGGGGATTGAACACAAAAGCCCAAAAATTTGCACTCACCAGTGCATAAAGTGGTACAGATGGTTAGTTGAATCTGATTGAGTGGGCTTAAAGATGCCACTATGAGGAAAGTTCTTCAGACACATGCCTTGGAGGATAAAGTAGTCCAAAATATGGAGGTATAATGATAGCTGTCAGGAGGATGGAGCAATCCTGAGGTATAAGAAGCTGTCAGGAGGATAAAGCAATCCTGAGGTATAAGATGATAGCTTGTCAGGAGGATGGAGTAATCCTGAGGTAATGATAATATGATTTCAGGAGGATAGAGCAATCCTGATGTATAAGAAGCTGTCAGGAGGATAAAGCAGCCCTGAGGTACTAATATGATTTCAGGAGGATAGAGCAATCCTGATGTATAAGAAGCTGTCAGGAGGATAAAGCAGCCCTGAGGTACTAATATGATTTCAGGAGGATAGAGCAATCCTGATGTATGAAGGTAATGATAATAGATGTCAGGAGGATGGAGCAATCCTGATATAATAAAAAGCTGTCAGGAGGATAAAGCAATCCTGAGGTAAAAAAGCTGTCAGGGGGATAAAGCAACCCTGAGGTAATAATATACTTCCAAGAGGATGAAGCAGTCTTGATTGATAATATGCTTCCAGGAGGATGAAGCAATCCTGATGTACTGGGGATTTTCAGGAGGATGAAGCAGTCCTGATGGATGATATGTTTTCAGGAGGATGAAGCAGTCCTGGTATAGTAATATGTTCCCAAGAGGATGAAGCGGTCTAAAGCAGTCCTGATAGTCATAAGTATTGTTTGCTGGATAAATAACCTGAAACAAGGTAGCATTTGTATAATGATATTAGTTTATGTATTATATATGCATGTACGATATGATGCACTTGAGTAATGTATTATGTATCTATGGATATGTATGGTATGGTATGATGTAAATGATGTATGTATGATATGATACTGCCGGAAGCGTCTGGATATCTTCATATAACAACTGCTGGCCAGGGAAAATAAATCCCGATTCGTTGCTGAAGAATATGAGGAACTCGTTCCCGTCTTGTTTGATGATGAGATATACATAACCTTCCGTCTGCTGGGGATAGCAGGGTATAGATAACCTCCCGTATGCTGGGGATAGTAAGGTATATATAACCTCCCGTCTTCGTTTGATAGTAGAGTAGATACAACATCCTGTCTTCGTTCGTCGTACTCTTATTGGAAAGTAATTTCCCGTATATCCGTAGGAGGATAAAAGAGATGGATATAAATTCCAGGGGAGATGAGACTTTATGAAGATAGATTTGCCCTACTGAGGGTTTTGTGATTGTTTTGTTAGAGATGAACCGGCGAAGTTTCGTTGAAATCCTTCCCTGTTCGTCCTTAGTAAATACTATTACTGCATTTTCATGCATTTCTGGTAAACATTAATCATATTAAGCATACATGCATTTCTGGTAAACATCAGTCATATTCAAAAGCATACATACATTCAAACACAACCAATGGACGTTTCGCTTATGTAAATAGGGTAAAAGTAAATCTGGATTCAAAAGATGGAATTTATTTATATCAAAAAGTGACCCATACATGGGTAAGTTTGTACAAGGAGACATAAACCCTAGTAAGAGGATTTTGTCATAAAGTTTTTTACAAAACAAGGAAAATCAGCTATGTGGGAAATGATCCTATTGAGTTTCAGCTCTACTATTGCCATTATCTTCAAGTATCTCATCTTCTGCTGTTGAGACGGAAACGATTGGATTGAACTTTATCTGTTCGAACTTGAGTAAGTAGTACAACTGGTTGCAGTTTCATGGGTGATCCAAACGAGACATAGTCATATGCTTTAATCCCTAACTTTTGCCTGGATTGCCCTTTCAGGTTTTCAATCCACCGGGATACCCTTTTTTTCCCAAGCCGCCTTTTCAGGTTTTCGACTTGCCGGGTGTACATCTTTTTATATATATCCCTAATTTTTGCCCAAACCCTTTTGGTTTGCCGGGATGCCCTTATTTTTGCCTAGGCCTGTCAACCTAGCGGGTCTCTTTTTATGCGTAGTATTTTTTAACTATGTCTGTGTTTACAGGCTGTGGGAAGTCTTCACCATCCATTGTAGTCAGTATCATGGCACCTCCTGAGAACACTGTCTTGACTACAAATGGTCCTTCATATGTTGGAGTCCACTTGCCCCTAGGATCACCCTGTGGTAATATGATACGCTTGATTACCAAGTCACCAGCCTGATATACCTTTGGCTTAACCTTCTTGTTAAAAGCTTTGATCATTCGTTTCTGGTACATCTGGCCATGACAAACTGCTGCTAACCTCTTCTCATCAATCAAATTTATCTGGTCAAGTCGAGTCTGAATCCACTCATCTTCATCCAAGCCTGCATCCTTCATAATTCTCAAGGAGGGAATCTGAACTTCAATGGGCAGAACTGCTTCCATACCATAGACTAAGGAGAATGGGGTTGCCCCTGTTGAAGTACGTATTGTGGTACGATAACCATGAAGAGCAAATGGTAACATCTCATGCCAATCCTTATAAGTAACAGTCATCTTCTGTACAATCTTCTTGATATTCTTATTAGCAGCTTCAACTGCCCCATTCATCTTTGGACGATACGGAGAAGAGTTGTGATGCTTAATCTTGAACTGCGTGCAGAGATCAGTAATCATAGTGTTGTTCAGATTAGAACCATTGTCAGTAATAATCCTTTCAGGGATGCCATACCTACATATGAGATTATTCTTAATGAATCGAGCCACAACATTCTTGGTAACAGATGCAAATGAAGCTGCCTCCACCCACTTCGTGAAATAATCAATAGCAACCAGGATGAAACGATGGCCATTAGAAGCAGTAGGTTTGATCTCACCAATCATATCAATGCCCCACATGGCAAAGGGCCAAGGAGCCGTCAACACATTCAATGGTGATGGAGGTACATGGACTTTATCAGCATAAATTTGACACTTGTGACAAGTTCTGGAGTGTTGATAGCAATCAGCTTCCATGGTAGACCAATAGTAACCTGCTCTCAATATCTTCTTTGCCATAGTATGACCACTAGAATGAGTGCCAAAGATCCCATCATGCATATCTTCCATAATCTCAATTACTTCCTTCTTATCCACACAACGAAGCATAGTTGAATCATGATTGCGCTTGTACAGAATCCCATTACTCAGAAAGAACTTAGCAGAAAACCTTCTCAGAAACTTCCTATCTTTGACAGATGCCCCTTCAGGGAATTCCTGAGCTTCAAGATATCTTTTCACTTCATAGAACCAAGGCTTCTCCTCTGCCCCTTCTGTGTCAATCTCATTGCAATATGCAGGCTTCTCAAATCTATCAATAGTAATCTTGGGAGCTTCATCATCCCAACTGATCTCAAACATGGATGCCATGGTGGCTAATGCATCTGCCAACTGATTCTCTCTTCGTGGAATATGTCCAAAGGTAATCTCTTTGAAATGTGGGATCAAAGACAACACATGCTCTCTGTAAGGAATGAGATTGTCATGCTTAGTATCCCAATCTCCTTTAATCTGACTGACTACCAGGGCTGAATCTCCATACACATCAAGGAACTGAATCTTCATATCAATAGCAGCTTTAATACCCAGGATACATGCCTCATACTCAGCCATGTTATTGGTACAATAGAAACAAAGTCTAGCAGTAATCGGGGTATGACAACCTTCAGGGGAACTAATCACAACACCAACACCATTACCAAGTGCATTGGAAGCACCATCAAAAACCATAGTCCATCGGGATCCTTGTTCAGGTCCGTCATATTGTCCAGGTTCTTTGGTAACAGTCATAATGTCTTCATCAGGGAACTCAAAACTCATTGACTGATAATCATCCACTGCTTGATGAGCCAAATGATCAGCAATGACACTTCCCTTGATGGCCTTCTGAGTAGTATACTGTATGTCATATTCTGTCAAGATCATTTGCCATCTTGCAATTCTTCCGGAGAGAGCAGGTTTCTCAAATATGTACTTGATTGGATCCATCTTCGAAATCAATAAGGTAGTATGGGTCAACATATACTGTCTTAGTCGGCGAGCAGCCCATGCCAAAGCGCAGCAAGTTTTCTCGAGCAGTGAGTATCTTGTTTCACAGTCGGTAAACTTTTTGCTAAGGTAGTATATTGCCTGCTCTTTTCGACCAGACTCGTCATGTTGCCCCAATACACACCCCATTAAGTTGTCTAACACTGTTAAGTACATAATCAAGGGTCTTCCATCAACTGGTGGCATCAAAATTGGTGGTTCCAGCAGATATCTCTTGATTTCATCAAAGGCAGTCTGGCACTCATCATTCCATTCCATCACCTGATCTTTCTTCAACAACTTGAAGATTGGCTCACAGATGGTAGTTAACTGGGAAATAAATCTTGCAATGTAGTTCAATCGTCCCAAGAAACCTCTAACCTCCTTCTCAGTACGGGGAGCTGGCATCTCTCGTATGGCTTTTACTTTTGCAGGATCCACTTCAATACCTTTTCCACTGACAATAAAACCCAGGAGCTTTCCAGATCTAACTCCAAAAGTACACTTGTTTGGATTCAATCTCAACTTGTATTTCTTCAACCTCTCAAACAACTTGTGCTGATGATCAAGATGTTGCTCTTCATTCTGAGATCTGGCTATCATATCATCCACATATACCTCTATCTCATGATGAATCATATCATGAAACAAAGCCACCATAGCATGCTGATATGTTGCCCCTGCATTCTTCAAACCAAATGGCATCACCTTATAGCAAAAAGTGCCCCACTGTGTCACAAATGTTGTCTTCTCCATGTCTTCAGGTGCCATCTTGATTTGATTGTAACCAGAGAAACCATCCATAAAGGAGAATACCTTATGCTGAGCAGTGTTGTCTACCAGAATATCAATATGAGGAAGTGGAAAGTCATCTTTGGGGCTAGCCTTGTTCAAATCTCTGTAGTCCACACACATACGTACCTTACCATCTTTCTTAGGAACTGGTACCACATTTGCAACCCACTGAGGATAAGAAGTCACTGCTAAGAACCCTGCATTGAACTGTTTCATTACCTCTGCCTTGATCTTTTCTGACATTTCAGGACGCATACGACGAACCTTCTGCTTCTTTGGACGACAATCTTCTTTCACTGGTAAACGGTGAACCACAATGTCTGTATCCAACCCTGGCATATCTTCATAAGACCAAGCAAAGATCTCCACATAGTCACGTAACATCTGAATCAATCTGCTCTTGACACTGTCCTCTAAATCAGCCCCTATCTTGACCTCTTTCCTGTTTTCTTTAGTTCCCAGATTCACAACTTCGACTGGCTCTTCATGTGGCTGTATAGCTTTCTCTTCTTGTTGTAACAACCTAGCAAGCTCTACAGGTATTTCACAATCTTCCTCATTTCCGTCTTCAGTTTGATAGATCGGATTCTCGAAATCATAATTGGCAATAGTAGAACTGTTATCAACAGGATCCAGAGTGGACGAGGATCTGCATTTAGTGATGTGGGTGTGTGTAAGAACACATAGCTGATAAAACAAAAATAAAATAAAAAGAAAGACAAGGAACACAATATTTATGAAAGCAAAACGTCCACTGATTTTATTGAATGAAGTATGCAAATGAAATGACAGCCCGTAACAAGTACACCATTGTGCCCCGGGTAAGGCACAAGGCTTAAAAGTTCAATTGTTTAAGAAATTACAAACTTAAAAAAAAGCAACAACACAGTAATAGTATTTACTCCTGACTAAAGGAGATAGGAATAACATCTTCAGCTTTCCAATTATTGAGTCCAGCACCCACAGTAGGAAAAATCCAAGCATCCAGATTGTAGTCTTCTTCGTAGTCTCCCACAGCGTTGATCTGATCCTTCGTAACCCCTTGATTGGTGATACGAACAGCACGAGCACGACGAACAACCTTCTGGGACTCTGCAGTGAAACCCAAACCAAACTTGTCAGACTTGTATGGAATATCAGGAAGCTGACCCCAAATAGTACAACCACCTTCATCCACCACAGCTCTAGCATCATTGAGGGAAGCCATTGCCATTGTTGGAGGTTTTCTGGTAACCACAGGAACTTTCTTCATAACAGGAGGAGCTACATAATCATTAACAACCCAGGGAACCACTTCAAATGTCTGACACGAAGTTTCAATGTATTCACCTTCCATTTCCAGATACTTGAAAGTGTTTACATGGCTGACAAAGTATTCTTCCTCTCCATAGACAGTAACAACCTTTCCATCCACCGGATATCTCAACTTTTGGTGCAATGTAGAGGTTACAGCACCTGCCCCATGGATCCAGGGACGACCAAGCAGACAAGAGTACGAAGGACGAATATCCATCACAAAAAATGTAGCAGTAAACACCTGGGAGCCAACTTTGATTGGAAGATCAATTTCCCCATGTACTACTCTTCTAGAACCATCAAAAGCCTTTACCACAATGTTACTGGGCTTCAGCACAGCATCTTCAGGGCTTAACTTGTTCAGGACTTCCTTAGGCAACACATTCAAAGAGGAACCATTGTCTATCAGCACATGTGACAGGGTAGTGCCCCTGCATTCAATTGAAATATGCAAGGCCCTGTTATGATCCCTCTTGGCAGGGGTCAAATCAGCATCAGAAAATCCTAACCCATTATCATAGGTCAGGTGGGCAACACAGTTCTCAAATTGGTCAACAGAAATAGCATTGGGTACATGAGTAGTCTTCAGAAACTTGATCAGGGACTTGGCATGAGCCTCAGAACACAGCAACAAGGACAACATAGAAATCTTTGAGGGAGTATGCCCCAATTGATCAACAATGTCATAATCACTCTTGCGAATGATTTTCAATACTTCTTCCATCTGCTTAGAGAGATCATCAGCAGCTGGCACATTAGTAGGCACAGGCTCAATAACAGGACCCTTGCCCCGAGCATCAGTGGTGGAAGTAACAGCAGGAATAGCTGCATTTTTAGAAGCAACTGGAGGAGAGAAGACCCTTCCACTACGCATGATCTTACTAGATCCAGCAATATTATCAATGTCAGCAGGCAAATCAGGTAAAGGCTCCTGCTTAACACCATGGATGTAAACATCAGACCCATAGTGCCAAGGCACAGCTTTATCAGATGTATAAGGAATAGGACCAGGAGTAGTAATGATCAGAGGAGCCACTCTGGCTTCAGCAACAACTTTCACAGGACCTTCAGCAGTAATCTTGATTGGACCCTGATGAGTGATTTTAATAGGTCTCTTTGAAGTGATTCTTACCGGTACTTTGTCAACCATATCAACCTCTTCAATCTTCCTACCTTGAGTCAGATGATCCACCATACTTTCTACAGACGACGGAGTCCTCTCAAACACTATAGTATACTTATCCATGAGACGTTGAATTCCATCTCTCAATATGAAGCAACTATCCGGCTTATAGGTACAATACAAACAATCTTCACGACAACCTGGAAAGATCCCAGCTTATACTAACCTCTTTTTGATAACAGACAATGGTGTGGTCAACTCCATAACTGAATAGACATGTAGATCTTCCTCAATGGCATTGACAGTCTTCTCGTGATTTGGCATTGGTGCTGTAATCACATTTGGGGTACCCGGAGGATCAAACTCAATTTCTCCAGCATCAATCATATCTTGAATTTTGTTCTTCAAGATCCAGCAGTTATTAGTATCATGACCCTGACAGTTTGAATGATATGCACATCGTGCATTGGGATTGTACCTGGGAGAGGTAACATTGGGATTCTGAGGAGCCTCTTTCAAAGTAATAAGTTCAGCCTTCAACAAGTGTTGCAATGCCTGAGCCATTGACATGTTGATCTTCGTGAACTGCCTTCTAGCCCTCTGTTGGTTGCCCTGTGGCTGCTCTGTTGTTGCAGGAGTTGGATTTGAAATATGAACCGCACTAACAGACTGATGCCTCCTGTTACGATCAGGTTGACCATAAACAGCATTAGATTCTTTCTTCCCAGTGGGAGGCTTCTTTGCAGCACCTGATGAAGAAGTACCCACTTGGATCTTGCCATTCTTTATACCATTCTCTACTCGCTCTCCTGTCATAATCAACTCAGTGAAGCCAGATGATGAGCTTCCAATGAGATGACTGTAAAACGGACCATTCAGCGTACACATGAACATATCAACCAATTCCCTGTCAGTCAAAGGGGGTTGAACTCTTCCGGCTAAATCTCTCCACTTCTGAGCATACTCTTTAAAACTTTCTTTGGCACCCATAGACATGCTCTGAAGCTGCATGCGAGTGGGGGCTAAGTCAGCATTGTATTGATACTGCTTATAGAAAGCTTCAGCAAGATCATTCCAGTCCCGGATGTTGACACTCTCCAACTGATAATACCACTCCAATTGAGCTCCAGATAAGCTCTCTTGGAAGAAATGGATCCACAACTTTTTATCAGCAGTGTGAGGTTGAATTCTTCTGACATAAGACTTCAGATGTAGCTTGGGACAAGAGACCCCATCATAGACAACAAAAGTAGGAACCTTGAAACCCACAGGTATGACCACCCCAGATATCAAACTCAAATCCTCAAAATCCAGCCCAGATGATTTCTGCAACTCCATAGCATCCATTCTATCCACCAGCATCTTGAATTTGTCTTCATTAGGCTCATGGTAGTAATTAGCCTCAGAATCAGAGTCCCCCATAGTGTTGTGGAGACTGCCTCCCTCTTTTTCAGATTCCTCAGATTCATAATCTTCAGCTAGTTCTTTGGTCTTGGCAAGACCTTTGAACCTTCTTCCCATGTTAATCAAACCAGCAGACCTTCTAGTCTTCTTAGTCTTCTTGGCCAGCAGTGTCTTCAATTCATCCTGCCCCTTGGACAGGTTCAAGATCAGCTCTTGGAACTGTGCATTTTGTGCCTGGAGATCCTTAACTGATTGTTCAAGAGCCATTGCTGAAATAAACAGCGAGAAGATGAGAAACCTGTTGTTGCACCCCAAAATTTGCCCTCACAATACAAGACTTTGTGTGCTAAGAAGGTTCACAAGGTTCACAAGTTTCTCAATGTTTATATAACCTTTCATGAGGTTCATGAAGTCTACAAGTCACTTCTTGAAGGTTCACAAGGTTCACAAGCTTCTCAACATTTACAAGACCTTTCATGAGGTTCATGAAGTCCATAAGTTGCTTCTTAAAGGTTCACAAGGTTCACAAAGTTCACAATTGGTCAGAAGAGTTGATAATTCTCTCAGACAATGCACCTCCTAAGCAGTGTATCCAAAACTAGGGTTTTGACTTTAATCAGGCTAAATGGACTTCCAATACCTCAAGTGAGCTTCATAACATCTTATATGTGTATAAGAACCCCCATGACAAGTTTCAAGACTTTTCTCAAAAGTTTGCTCAGTCAGATGATCAGATAAGTCAAAATCAGTCAATGCAGTTAAAAAGTCAAACTGAGGTCAACTGTGGTCAAACCAAAGTCAAACTTCATGATTTTTTGCCAACATCAAGTATATGAAGTAAAATTCATCATTTGATCAAGGGTTGATCATGATTCATCAAGGAGATTCCAGATCATCAATAATCAGGAGTTTCTAAATTAGGGTTTCCTTAGTAAAAGTCAACTGAACTTTGACCAGCCATAACTTTCACATACTTCATCACCAAGTCTCCATCCAAAGCTCATTTTGAAGGAAATTGAATTCCCTACAGCTTTGATGTTGAAAGTTAAGCCCAAAAATGCTTCATTTGAAAGATATGAGCTAGGACATTATAGGTCATTTCAAAAGTCAACAAAAAGTCAACAACTTCAAAAGGGCATAACTTGAGATTGGTAAATTATATGGACCTGAAACCAATGGGGTTGTTTAGAGGACTCTTCAAGCTTTCCAAAAAGTCCAAGAACACCCTCATACCTTTAAAATTGAGGGAGATATGCTCTTGCAAAGTTGGGAAATTTTGTGATGGTTTATGTTGAAAATGGAGGTTTAAAATCACTTCTTTCCAAATGGGCTGCCCAAGTTGTGATCCAATCCACATCATATCATTATGCACGACCCAATTGACCAAAATTCAGCATTTTTATTATTTTATTTTTATTTATTATTGATTTAATTCATAAAAATCATTTTAAAATAAATATAAAATATGAAAATCTATTTTTGGGTGAAGATTGAGTTTCTAGAATTTCATAAATGTTGATTGAATTTGAAAGAGAAAGGAATCATGTGATTAATACAAAAATAGCAAGTCTTCACGAGCCAATATTTGAAATTCAAAGTTCAATCTTTTTCAATTTTTTTTGGATCAAATCTCCACACAACCAGTCCATATTTTGACCTAGAATCATTCACATATAAGAATCAAACACAACCCTAGCCTCATACACGGATTTTGCAGCCTCATAGTGTAAGTTCAAAACCTCAAAAATCCTTCCAAAAGTGAGATTCGGATTTTGAATTCCAGGGCATTTGAAGGCAAAGTAAGAACATAGAGATGTTTATTGATCATCATTGAAGCTAAAGCATCACTCATATGCATCTCATGTGCTCCACATTGCTAAACCCGAAGCTTGTTCATGCTTGATAAATTTTTTTTTCCGATTGTAATGATTCACTGCATATTATTGAATTTTGTTCACATAACTGTGTTTGTTGATGACTATAGATGAAATCTGGAGCAATTGATGAAGTTCTATAGCCTAAAACGTGATCTACCATTTTTAGGGTTTACGGCTTCAATTGGGGTTCTTCAATCCAGCCCATATAAATGAATTATAGGAACGTGGGGTGATTGGAAAACTCATTAGAAACTTAATGGACTGATTAATTTCATGAAATTATGCTGTTTTGTCAGTGTTTGATTTTTGTAGGTTTTGCTGGAAATTTAAATTCGCAGGTAAACTCCCAGCTATTTTCGTAGCTAGATTCGCAGCCCTGGAGGTAGAAGATGACCTCTTCCCGCGCGTTGAAAAATTCAAATATTGTTGAAAATATTTTATTAATTATGTTTGATTTGTTTATCACAAGCGTGCTTGTGGTCCAGTGGTAAGACTGATGCGTGTATGATGTGAGGTCCCTGGTTCGATACTTGGCTGGTGCATTGTTTTTTTGTTATTTTTCAGGTTAAAAGCAAACATAATATATTATGTATTGTTGTCAATCCATGACCAGAAGGGCTCTCCCAGCCAGGCGGTCAAGCATGCGCGTATACATCCCAAAGGTCCTGGGTACGATTCCTACCCCAGGCCTTTTTGTTTTTCTATTTTTCTGGATTTTCAAGACAAAGCATAAAACAAATTCCTCCCCCTCACTTATTGCCTGCGCACCCAATGGCCTGGTGGTTGTTCTTCTTGCTGGAAATCCAGCTGACCTGGGTTCAAACCCCAGTCAGGTAAGTTTTTCACACTTTTTTTTCTTTTATTTGTTTTTTAGGTATTATAATATTAAATTAAATATAATTATATGAATATATGTTTCTAAATAATAAATAAATGATAATAAAGCATGTTTGTTTTTTTATTTTCTAAAATATATAAATTTTCATAAATTATACTTTTATCTCTTATGATTAAATTATAATATGTATATATTAGTTAAAATTATTTTGTATATAACTAAACCCTAATTTTTTTTTAAAACAAACCCTAAAAATATTTTCTAGAATAAAACCTAATTCTATTTTTTCTAAATAATGTTATTTTCTAATTCTTATTATAATTCTTGTAAATTTTTGTAAATATGATTATCCTTTATGAACATGACCTTAAAATATTTTTTTTTAAATAATTGTTGATATGTATTTAGAAATAAATAAATTGGTAATGATTAAAATTTATAAATTCTATTATGTTTAAAAATTTTGTTATAGTAATTATTCATATTTCTAAAAAAAGTGATTATATATTAAAAATTCAATTTTTTGTTTATTATTCTAATTATGTCATTATTTATTTTAATTATTGTTACTAACTATATTATTATTAATTATCTTTGTTTATTATTATTTTTATATTTCTTATTGTTATTTCTCTAACCTTTGTTTATTTTACTAATTATTATTATTCTATTTCCACTAACCTTATTTTTTTTAATTATATTTACCACTAACCCCTATTTATTATTTATTTATTATTTTATTATTTTAGCTTGTTTATTTATATTTTACTTATTTTTGCTATTTATTTATTTTGCTTATTATTATAATTATTATGTAAATGCTTCTGGATGTAAATTTTGTAATTATTTAATTATTTTTGCTATGGTTAGTAATTAGGGAGTGCAAAAACATGTATTCTATTTAAAATCAAATTAGATCATTTTTAATCAAAGATAATTAATATTGAGCACTCACACACGTAAGTCGATTTTTAATCGCCGTCTCACTTTCTAAGGTTATCCCTCAAGTTGCCTGAATCATAAGGTCAAGTGGGGTGTATAAAGCAAGTCCCTTTAAAAAAGAAAAATCATCAAGTCCCTCATGGTTGCCTTTACGAATCGAGTCCCTTCGAATAATGATGATAGTCCCTCCTATATGCTTAATACACCCCACAGTTGCCTTCATAAAACAGAATGTCCCTCTTATGTCCCTTACATCCAAGGTAATGACTACCTACTCCTTAATAGTAGGGATAGTCTTACCAATCAAAGGATAAAGAACAAGAAAGATTTAAAACTTTAGGGTAGGTTCCTCTTATGTACTTGTTCACTTCAAAAACTTTTCACACTTAAACAAATTTCAAACAAATTTTCAAAAAAACAAGTTTCTACGCATCCGTACATGGATCATTATTAACTATTCTGAAAATTTTTCTATTCACACATTACACTTTCAAAAACAATTCAAAAGTGAGCTAAGTAACTAAGAGCCCATGGATAACCATGGATGTAAAGGGTGCTAACACCTTCCCTTTACATAAACTACCCCCCGGACCCAAAAATATCTCTTAAGGTCTTTCCTGTTCTTTTATAACCTTTCCTTTTGGATAAAATAAAAGTCGGTGGCGACTCTTGCTATCCGCAACATAACTAAAAGTCAGTTCTCCCACCGTGTTACACCTGTGCACAATTATAAACCTGTGATGTAATGAAATGGAATGTAAATGCGTATGCAATGTTTTCAAGGACCGCAGGATTTAAATTTGCTTAGACAAACACGAAAGTAAACTTTTATTAGTAATAACTTTATTTTTCCTTTTAGGCTTACAAAAATGAAATAAAATAAGTACAAAAGATGGGGTTTTAAGTCTCCCATGGACGTTTCCTCTTTGTATTGAGGTATGAGTTGAGGTTTCGTTCCTCGTGAAGTTGCTTTGTTAGCTCTAGGACTCTTTCTTGGCTTGCTTTGTAATGAGCCTCGAAAGTATCCCTTTGCTCCTTCAGTTGGATCCATGATCTCTGCAAGTCTTCCATATCAGTAGGCATGTCTGGGTGAAGGATGGTATAAGCAGTGTCTCCTTCAGCAACAGGTTCCATGGTAACTGGTAGGACGGCAGGATATGGCATCATGAGAGTCTGAGCACGAGATCGTACCCATCTGAGATAAGCCTCCATAGGAATAGTGTACTTAGGCTCCAGTGTCTTGCTGTCAACCCTGTTTACTTTTCCCCAGGCTCGTATGAATCTCTGACGGTAACCCTGACGATCGTTGTCGTAATCAAACACAATGCCCTGAATCAACATGTCATGTGGGCCATCGCTCCGAGCATAACCAAACTGTCGTAAAGCTAGAGAGGGGTTGTAGGTGATGCCTCCTCTCATGCCTAGTAGTGGCACATTAGGAAACTCCCCACAACGGTCAGTGATGGTGAGATTCTCCATAGATCTGGAGCACCAATGAATATCTGAGTGAGAAAGTGACATGATCCTCTTGGACCATCTGAACCCTTGCTCATTCTTCATTACTGAGCGAGGAAGGTGAGAAATAAACCACCTGGATAGTAAAGGTATGCAGCACATCAAAGTTCCTCTTGCCCTTGTAGTACGAGTATGAAGAGAGTGTAGGATGTCTCCAAGCAATGTAGGCACTGGATTGTGACTCAGGAATATATTGATGGCATGAATGTCTATGAACTGATCTGGATTGAGGAACAACACTAAGCCATAAATCAGCAAGGCTAAGATCTCCTCAAAAGCATCATGACTCATAGCCTTCAAGAACACTTGAGCCTTCTCTATCAACACCTTGGCAAGAATACCCTTAACTCCGCTTCTCGTTTCTAGAACAATGTCAGACTTCTTCAGATGTAGAGCTGCAGCAATAACCTCTGGTTTAAGCTCCTTCTCCAAGCCTGTGAAGGGTCTTTGATCAAGAACATGTATACCCAGAAGTTTAGAGAACTCCTCTATGGTTGGAACCAGCTGATAGTCGGGGAATGTAAAGCAATGCTGCTTAGGGTCAAAGAACTGAAACAAAACACTCATCATGTCTTCATTGAACCCTAAGGTGACTAGATCCAATAGGTGACCATGTCTCTTGTTAAACTGGGAATGATCAGACACTTGAGAAACCAACTCTTTGAGTTTAGCAGGTATGCCTACAAAGTTGATCCTGATAGTGTTTCTACTAGCAGAAGCCATGACCTGCAACAAAGAACAAAGATAAATCCTTTGGTCCTTGAAATGGTTAGTGAAAATGCTATGCTTATGATGCATGATGATGTCATGATGTTATGTTCAATCACAAACATGTGGCACACACAAACAAGTCACACCATATCCCTAGGTTTAAAGGCTTGCATGAGGTTCAAAGGTAAGTACCCTCCCCTGAAGTTTAGTTGGTTCATCCTGTCCTACAAAAGTAACCAGGTTCTAAGGGATCTCAATATCATTGATCCTTCACAAGGGTGGTTGTTCAGTAGGCAACTTACTTGCCAACCAAAACCCTCCAAGTTTAGAATCTCAATGAGTGTAGCATCGAGTATCAACCAACTTCAGTCTTCACCAAAGCCGGTTATCTCACTACTTTTCTAAAGGCCAAAATGGGATAACTAGGGTTCTAAAAGTTAGTTAGTGCATTAACAACATATGGCAGCCTCATATTATCCTCAACTTGACTTAAGGAACATAAGCACCAACCAAGAAGTCACACTAACTATGGCCACCAGATCAACCATATCGGTATACGCCGTACAGTTTCCTTGGTCTATTGCCATTTACCTAAGGTACACTAGATCCGGGTTAGGATATTTCACACATAAAGCCCAACAAGTAAGTATAAAGCAAACAAGGCTAACAATTTTAAAGTGATCTAATTCCTAAGGGTACCCCTCTTTTATTAAATCCCCAGCAGAGTCGCCAGTTCTGTAACACGGTGGGAGAACTGACTTTAAGTTATGTTGCGGATAGCAAGAGTCGCCACCGACTTTTATTTTATCCAAAGGAAAGGCATAAAAGAACAGGAAAGACCTTAAGAGATATTTTTGGGTCCGGGGGGTAGGTTATGTAAAGGGAAGGTGTTAGCACCCTTTACATCCATGGTTATCCATGGGCTCTTAGTTACTTAGCTCACTTTTGAATTGTTTTTTGAAAAGGTGAAGTGTGTGAAATGAAAATTTTCATAAGAGTTAATAATGATCCATGTACGGATGCGTAAAAACTTGTTTTTGAAAATTTGTTTGAAATTTGTTAAGTGTTTGAAAATTTGGAATGAAGTGAGCAAGCAACTAGGAGGTACCTACCCTAAAGTTTTAAGTCTTTCTTGTTCTTTATCCTTTAATTGGTAAGACTATCCCTACTATTAAGGAGTAGGTAGTCATTACCTTGGATGTAAGGGACATGAGAGGGACATCTGTTTATGAAGGCAACTGTGGGGTGTATTAAGCATTTAGGAGGGACTATCATCATTATTCGAAAAGGGACTTGATCTTTAAAGGCAACCATTAGGGACTTGATGATTTTTTCTTTCAAGGGATTAGCTTTTTACACCCCACTTGACCCTATGATTAGGCAACATTGAGAGGTAGCCTTAGAAATGTGAGATGGCGATTAAAAATCGACTTACGTGTGTGAGTGTTCAATATTATTTATCTTTAATTAAAGTGATCTAAATTAATTTTTAAATAGAATACATATTTGCACTCCCTAAATTACTAACCATAGCATAAAAATTAAATAAATTACATATTTACAAAATTACACCAAGGAACAATTACATAATTATAATAATAAGCAAATTAAAAATAAATAGCAAAATATAAAAGCAAAATATAAATAATCAGCAAAAATAAAGAAATAAGCAATAATAAATAAATAGGGGTTAGTAATAATAATAATTAAAAATTAAATAATATTAGTGAAATAATAATAATAATAAAATTTATAAGATTAGTGAAGCAAAAATAATATGGTTAGTAACAATAATTAAAATAAATAGAATTAAAAAAGTATTATAATAATAAACCAAAAATTGAATTTTAATATATAAACATTTATTTAGAAATAAGAATAATTAAATAATTACTATAACATAAAATTTTTTAAACATAATATAATTATAAATTTTAATCATTACAAATTTAATTATTTCTAAACATATATTAACAATTATTTATTAGAAGATATTTACACATTATATTAAGAAAATAAGTTTTAAATATCATATTCACAAAAATTAATCATATTTATAAAAATTTAATTTTATTAATTATTACATTTACAAAATTTAAATAAATATATACATAATAATTATATTAAGAATTAGAAAATAAAAATTATTTAGAAAATAAAATTAAGTTTTGCAAAATTTAAAATTCATTTAGAAAATATTTTTAGGGTTTATAATATAATATACAGATATTTATAATTTAATATCATATATGTTTATTAATAAAATATAAATCAAAAAAAAATAAGAAGAAACAAATAGAAAAAAAAATAAAAGGCAAAACATACCTGGCTGGGACTTGAACCCAGGTCACCAGGTTTATCATCAACAAAGCATACCACTTGGCCATCAGCACGCAGGCAGCAATGGAATGAGTCCTATTAGTTTTATCCTTTGTCACAAAAACCTGGAAAAAATAAAAGAAACAAAAGGCCTGGGGTGGTGTTGAACCCAGGACCTCATGGATATTCATATGCGCGCATTACCACCTGGCTGGGAGAGCCTACCTGATATTTTAATGGTAATATAACATAATATATTATGTATGCTTCATCTGGAAAAATAAAAGAAAAAAAATGTCCCAGCCAAGACTCGAACCAATGCCATCACCCAATATGCCTACCAGCCTTACCACTGAGACACAAACGCGCGTGTGACAAACCAACCAACAATTAAACATAAAATATTTTCATTAATATTTGAACTTTTCCTGAACGCGCCAACAGCTTCTTCTTCAACCTCATACCTGCACTTTTTCCTGCGAAATCACTCACGACCTTTCCTGCGAATTCCTCAATGCTTCAAACCTACGAAAGTGAAACTTGTACAAAGCAGTAACGATTCAAGAAATTAAAGACATCAATGAGTTCCTTATGACTCATACAATCTTTCTACGTTGTTAAAATTCATTTATATGGCTTGAATCATGAAACCCTAAAATTGAGTTCTAAACCCTAACAATGGCCGCGGGTAGTATAGGTCATGAAGCTTCAATCCAATTGTCCAGAATCGTTCTAGGCATCAAGATAAACACATATCAGTCATCAAAAACAATTCATAATGCATATATTAATGGATTCGAAAATTTGAATTTCAAGAGAAAGATGAGTTCGGACTAAGCAATATAGCAAGGCATTGATGCGTATGAGTGATGATAATGCTTCAGTGATGTCCAAAGAACATCTCTATGTTCTTATTTTACCTTCAAATGCCCTGGATTGAAGAATCCGAATGTGAGTTTTGGATGATTTTTTTGAGCAATGAAACTTACACTTTGAGGCAGCAAATTCGTGAATGAGTGATAGGGTTATGTTCAGTACTTATATGTGATTGAATCTAGGTCAAAAACTTGATTGGTTGTGTACAAGATTTGATCCAAAAAGATTCACAATGATAAGCTTTGAATTTTCAATATTTTTGCATCAATGCTTTCTATTTCAAGTCATTCCATATAATTCTTGTATCAACTTGTTCCATGCTGAATTTATGATCTTCTAGAATCAATAATAAAATTAAATCCTCATATTTAATATTTTATTTAAATTTAAAATGATTTTAAGTATAAAAAATCATAATAAATTAATTAAATAAAATGAAAATTATGAAAATATCATGGAATTTTCGTGCATGATGTCATGGATGGCCTTGGGTCATTAGAAGTTCAGCCCATTTGACAAAATTTGATTTTAGACCTCCATTTTCATCATAAACCATCACAAAATTTCCCAACTTTGCAAGGGCACATACCCTTCAATTTTAAAGCTATGAGAGTGTTCTTGGACATTTTGGAAAGCTTGAAGAGTCCTCTAAACAACCCCACTGGTTTCATGTCCATATCATTTACCAATCTCAAGTTATGCCCTTTTGAAGTTGTTGACTTTTTGTTGACTTTTGAAATGACCTATAATGTCTTAGCTCATACCTTCCAAATGAAGCATTTTTGGGCTTGGCTTATGAGACACAAAGTTGTAGAGAATTCAATTTCCTTCAAAATGAGCTTTGAGTGGAGACTTGGTGATGAAGTATGTGAAAGTTATGGCTGGTCAAAGTTCAGTTGACTTTTACTGAGGAAACCCTAATTTAGAAACTCCTGATTCTTGATGATCTGGAATCTCCTTGATGAATCATGATCAACCCTTGATCAAATGATGAATTTTACTTCATATACTTGATGTTGTCAAAAAATCATGAAGTTTGACTTTGGTTTGACCACAGTTGACCTCAGTTTGACTTTTTAACTGCTTTGACTGATTTTGACTTATCTGATCATCTGACTGAGAAAACTTTTGAGAAAAGTCATGAAACTTGTCATGGGGGTTCTTACATATATATAAGATGTTATGAAGCTCACTTGAGGTCTTGGAAGTCCATTTAGCCTGATTAAAGTCAAAACCCTAGTTTTGGATGCACTGCTTAGGAGGTGCATTATCTGAGGGAATTGTCAACTCTTCTGACCAATTGTGAACCTTGTGAACCTTGTGAACCATCATAAAATGTCTTGTGAACCTCATGGGAGATATTGTGAAGCTTGTGAACCTTGTGAACCTTCAAGAAGTAACTTGTAGACTTCATGAACCTCATGAAAGGTTATATAAACATTGAGAAACTTGTGAACCTTGTGAACCTTCATAAAGTGACTTGTAGACTTCATGAACTTCATGAAAGGTTTTGAAAGCATTGTGGAACTTGTGAACCTTGTGAACCTTCAAGAAGTAACTTGTAGACTTCATGAACCTCATGAAAGGTTATGTAAATGTTGTGGAACTTGTGAACCTTGTGAACCTTCATGGAACACAAAGTCTTGTATTGTGAGGGCAAATTTTGGGGTGCAACAGTGATTAACATATATTCTCCGTGCAGTTTGTTGGAAAAAAGAAATATGCGGAATGTTCTTTTGAATCTTAGAATCAGGTACCCTAATTGTGGTTGGATTTTGGGTGGAAACTTTAATGCTGTAAAGTCAAGTGCAAATAGGAAAGGTAAAGGATATCCTAATGTGAAGGAAATAAAAGAATTCAGCACTTTCATCGACAACTTAAATATGATAGATCTTCTAGTTATTGGTAACAAATTCACGTGGTTCAATTTGAACGACATGTGCAGAAAGAAGTAGATTAGACATATTCTTGGTTGAAGAAAATGTTATAAATAATCTGGGACTGAACTGTCAAGTTGTGGAAGATAGGGATATTTCAGATCATCATCCCATATGGATTAAGGAGAATATTGTTAACTAGAGTCCTAAGCCATTCAAATTCATCAATTGTTGGCTTGAACATAAAGAGAGTATTTCGTCCATCAAAAAATCTTGGAGTGATTATCAGTTTTCTAGTACTTCTGCGCATATTCTGGTTCAAAAATTCAAAGCTCTCAAAATGGAGCTAAGAGAGTGGAATAAAAAGATCTTCGGCTGGATTGATCTAAACCTTGAGGTTAATGTGGACATCTTGAATCGTTGCGATATTGAAGAGTTATCAGATGCCGACGGTATTCGCGAAGAAAAGTTGAAAACAAGTTTTAAGGCTCAGGAAGATATTTGGAGAATGCTGAGAATCAAGGAGAAATTAATTCATCAAAAATCTAGAACGAATTGGTTAAGGGATGGAGATTCAAAGACTAGTTACTTTCATAATTTCCTTAAAGTTAGGTACATAAATAATTCTATATTGGCTATCAAGGTGGGAGATTCTTTGTTGACTGAACTAGGGGATATCAAAGATGAAGCCAAGAGATTTTTTTTGTCTAAATTTAGGCATCATCCAAGACCGAATTTTAAGTTCAATATGGATCTTGTAGTAACGCTTAGCAATGTTGATCAATGTTTCTTGGAAGCGGAGTTCTCGCGGCTGGATGTTTGTAACGCTGTTTTTTGCATGCAACAACAATAAGTGCCCAGGAGTTGATAATTTCAACTTCAAATTTCTTAAAGATTTGTTGGGACATTGCTGGGGAAGATTTTACCAACTGTGTGATTGACTTTTTCAGAACTGGCTACCTTCCGAAGATGTTAAATTCTTCATTCATCACCTTAATCCTGAAAGTTGAAAACGCTCAGAAGTTTGAGGAGTTTAGACCTATTAGTTTGGTCAGCTGCGTTTCAAAGATAATTTCCAAAATGATGGCTGCTATATTGGGTTATATTATCCATAAACTAATATCTTCTACACAGACTGGTTACATACCCGACCTCCAACTTATGGATGGTGTTTTGTTAGCTAGTGAAGTTATTGACTTCGCAAAAAAGATTTAAGAGGACTTGTTTCATTCTAAAGGTTGATTTTGCAAAGGTATATCATTGTGTCGAGTGAAATTTTTTAGAGTCCGTTCTTTTAAAGATGAGGTTTGGTGCTAATTGGATTTGTTGGGTTTGCGGATTAGTACTCAAAAGTTACATGTTTATACTCATTAATGGCAGTCCTACTACAGATTTCAGAGTTGAGAAGGAGCTGAGGCAGGGTGATCCATTGTCTCCATTTCTGTTCGCGATCGTGGTGGCAGGTCTTACTTGTTTGGTTAAAGAAGCCATAAATCTTAATATTTTGTCTGCTTTTAAGATCATGGAAACTCCTTCCTCTAGTATATTATAATTCGCCGACGACACACTGATATTATGGGATGGGGAAGTTTCTAACATTTGGGCCTTTAAATCCATTCTCAGATCTTTCGAGCTTGCGTCAGGGTTGAAAGTTAATTATGTGAAGTGTTGTTTGTATGGTGTAGGCATGGATGAAGGAATATTACAGGCTGCAACAGATTTTCTTCACTACAAATGTGCAAATCTTTCATTTCAGTTTCTTGGCTTAATGGTTGGAGGTAACCATCATCGTATTGCTTTTTGGAAGTCGATTATTTCTAGAGTTAGAAATAGATTGTCTATGTGGAATGGCTGTAACTTATCAATTGGGGGAAGAGTCACTCTAATTAATTCAGTTTTATCGAATATTCTGTTTCATCTCTTATCTTTCTTCAAGATGCCAAAGAAGGTAGTAAGGGAAATAATTGTTATTCAGAGGAAGTTTTTGTGGGCCGGTTCATCGAACGACAATTTCATATTTTGGGTAAGTTGGAAGATGGTTTGCAAACCGAAAGAAATTGGTGGTCTAGGGATTAAACATGTAGGGAGGTTCAACAAAGTTCTTCTAGCTAAGTGGATTTGGAGATTTGTTATAGGTGGCGAGGAAATATGGAAACCTTCGCTTGTTAGTCATTACGGTAACTTGAGTATTAAATTTCATTTGGCTAATGATGTTGGTAAGTGTGGTAAGGACTCGTTATGGCTTAGGGAAATTTTGTCGATTAATACTTTAGAAGACCTTGTGACTGTTGTAGTTTGATGTCGTGTAAAGTGGGATCAGGATCGAATGTAGCATTCTGGAAGTCAAATCGGATGGAAGGAAACAGCTTGAAAGTTGCTTACCCGAGGCTATTCGAACATAGTGAAAATAAAACTAGCTCAGTTCAGGAAATGGGAAGGATGCACAATGGTAGCTGGCGGTGGAACTCTAACATGTTGAATTTCGGTGGAAATTCTGCTCTGGTTTTAGAATACCGGGATTTGCGTAATGCTTTAAATGCTCAGGTAATTTCTGCAAGTTGTATTGATGAGTGGCAGTGGAGTTGTGATGTTGCAAGAGGTTTTTCAGTGCATTCTTTTTACTTGGCTTCAAATACTGTTTTGGATGCAAATAAGATCCAGCTCTTGGATTGTATTTTGAAGACGATTGTTCTATTGAAAATCCAAATTTTCTCATGGAGGATGGCCCTTGAGAGGTTACATACGAGATCCAACTTGGTTGCTAGAAACATCATTGCTAATGATCAAGAAAAGGTTTGCTTGTTTTGTTTCCAACATATTGAGGATTCTAACCATCTTTTCTTCTCGTGCCATATTTCGAAATCGGTTTGGAGTAAATTGCCGAATGGGTTGATATTGGAAGGATAGAAGAGAATGATTGTTGTGAACATGCTAAATCTTGAAGGTTAAATCTTAATGGTTGTTGCAAGCACTATGCCAAACAAGACCTTAGACAACGCTTTTTTTTCCACTTAGATAGCGCTTTAAAGCGTTGTCTAAACCTCCGCTGCTAAAGGTTTAGACAGCGCTTTTTTAAATCTTAAAAGCGTTGTCTAAGGTACCCTTAGACAACGCTTTTAGGAATACCTTAGACAACGCTTTTGGTTTAAGCGTTGTCTAATCCCCTCCTATTTTAATTTTTTTAGGTATACCTTAGACAGTGCTTTTGGTGAAAGCGCTGTCTAATCCCCCCCTTAGACAACGCTTTTTCCAAAAGCGCTGTCTAAGGTATACGAAAATTTTTGAATAATTTTTTTGAAACCACTTTTTTTACCAAGTTTTTAAACCAGAATTTTGACCTGTTTTCAACCAAATTTTGGCAGACAAATATCACAAATTATATATCAATTTATGCACCAAAATTATAAATCCATAAAATACAATTCAAACCTATATATATATACACTAATTCAAACCATTTTGGCCTATTATAATTACAAGTCATTGCATTTTACTACAAATGTACATATTATAAGTACACATATCTAATCCATCCAAATCATTGCTTCAAATATACATAGGTCCTGAAACAACACAAAGATTGTAATTCAATTAATAAACAATATTATAGAAATTACAACGTTGCACATATTTAAATTCTCATCAATTAAAGTAAGAGTACAATATTATACCTCACATAACACCTAGCTCTATAATGAATTGACACCATTCCTCTTTGATTTCGTCCACTTGATCTTTTGTATAATATGCACACTTGAATTCATCAAAGTACTACATAATAATATAACATTGTTTAATTTAATTTCAAATATTTAATTATATGAGAGATATGTGTTAATATAACTTATAATCAAGAAACCAAGGATATAATTGCATAATTTACCTCTTTCACTAACATATCTTTCTTTTCTTTGTTGGAATATTAATCACTTGTTTCTTAGCAATGCGTACGGATGAATTGATCTAAATTCCCTCATTATGATTGTTTCTTATATATAACTCATCCTCTATAAGATCCTCATCTTCATCATTTTTATTCAACTCATTCTGTCTAATGCATGACTCATTCTCAACATCAATATCACATTGATCGACACCGCTATCATCAACCACTTTGTCAGAGAAAAGCACTATAGACCATTTTGTACTCGTCGGGTCATTCACATAAAACACTTGCTTAGCTTGAGATGCTAGAATAAAAGGTTCATCTTTGTACCCCACCCTAGTAAGATCAACTTGCAAAAATCCAGACTTATCCATTCGTATGCCACTACTATTTACCCAATTGCAATCAAAGATGGGAATCTGAAACTTCTCGTAATCAAACACCCAAATGTGCTCAATAACTCCAAAATATGACAAATCTGCATATTTGGGGTTTAAGTCCTTCATACTTGATATATGCATTGCTTCAGCTAGCACGGTGACACCACTATTTTGCATAGTACTCTTATCATCTTGTTCTTTGGTATAAAATGTATATCCATTAATTGAGTATGCGTTATGAGAAAACACATGCAAACTTGGACCATATGCCAAACATCTCAGCCTTTCTATTACCGAAGAAGGATTTGAAGAGGGCTTCGAATAAATATGATCCTTTAACCATTGTATGAAACTTTGATTGTGCTCTCTAACTATCCAATTTTCATTTCTATTCGGATTTAACCTTCGAAGTACATCCTTGTGCATTTCAACATATGGCTCAACCTCATTATCATTGTGCAGAACATACAAATGAACTTGATCCCGTTCATCCCTTGATAATGTCACAATTTTATTTCCAATTAATTTTTTACCTTCCAGTTTTTCGAAAATCTGAACTTTGGGGAGTCCAATCGATTAAACGTTAGACAAATATTCAGTACAAAACTCAACAGTTTCTTCAACAATGTATCGTTCAACAATACAACCCTCTGGTCGACTTCGGGATTTCACGTACCCTTTTAATATTTTCATATACCGTTCAGCAGGGTACATCCATCTCATATAAGCTGGTCCACACAACTGTGTCTCTTTCACAAGATGAACAACTAGATGAACCATTATGTTAAAAAAAGACGGAGGAAAATACATTTCAAGCTCACACAAGGTAATTACAATCTCTTTTTGTAGTGTTGGTAAGATCTCGGTATTGATCACCTTACTACAGATTGACCTAAAGAAAAAACACAATTTAGTTATGGCACTTCTTACTTTTTTTTGGCAAAATAGAACGTATACATATCGGTAGAAAATGTTCCATTATAACATGGAAATCATGTGTCTTCAAATTCTTCAACTTGGGGTCTTTCATAGAAATAAGTCTTCTGATATCTGATGAGTATCCTTCTGGAACCTTAACTTCACTCAGAGACTTACACACACAAAATTTCTCCTTTCTAGATAAAGTAAAAGCAGCAGGTGGTAGATATGTTAGTTTTCCTTTCTTCACGGGTGTTAATTCAGTTCTCATTCCCATTTTTAACATGTCCTCCCTTGCTTTAAGGCCATCCTTAGACTTGCCTTTTATATTGAGTAATGCACCGATAACACTTTCAAATACATTTTTTTTCAATATGCATAACATCGAGAAAATGTCTCACGTACAAAGACTTCCAATATGGAAATTAAAAAAATATCGACCTTTTCTTCCACCCACCTTTGACAATCTTATGTGCAAAAGGCTTGCCAAACTCAGTATGCACATCTTTCACCTTTTCAAAAACTTGGTCACCTGACAATGCGGGTGGAGATTTATGTTGTTCGGTGTCTCCATTGAATGCTTTTCTCCACCCACGGTAGTGATGTTTAGAATGTAAGAATCTACGATGACCGAGAAATAAATTCTTCTGACAAAGTTCCAATCGAATTGTATCGGTTCCGTCTTCACAAACAGGACACGCACGTTGACCTTTAATGCTATACCCAGATAGATTCCCGTATGCTGGAAAATCATTAATTGTGCCAAACAACATCGCCCTCAAATTGAAACTTTCTTTCCTATATCCATCATAAACCTCCACACCGTTCTCTCAAAAAATCTTTAAATCTTCGATCAAAGGTGTCAAGTATACGTCTATGTCATTCCCTGGTTGTTTAGACCCAGAGATTAACATAGATAACATCATGTACTTACGCTTCATACATAGCCATGGAGGTAGGTTATAAATCATAAGAATCACAGGTCATGTGGTATGTGAGATACTTTGAAGACCATGCGGGTTCATTCCATCAGTTGATAATGCCAAGCGAAGGTTTCTTGCTTCTTCTCCAAACTCAGGATAATCATTATCAATCTTCGACCACTGTGGTGAATCAGTCGGATGCCGATACTTTCCATCAATAATTCTTTCATCTGCATGCCAAGTCAGATGTCTTGCATCGGTTTCACTACGAAACATGCGCCTAAATCTCGGAATTATGGGAAAATACCATAAGACTTTTGCGAGAGACAATCTTTTCTTATATCGAGACAAACCGCATTTAAGGCACTCAGTTAACGATGCATATTCGTTACGAAACAAAATACAATCGTTAGGACAAGCATGTATCTTATCATAGCTCATGCCAATTGAGCACAACATTTTTTTGCCTCATAGGTTCGATTAGGAAGAACATTATCATCCGGTAGCATTTCTCTCATAAGGGCCAACAACTCTGTGAAACTTTTATTCGACCATCCATTGCCCGCCTTTAAATTGTACAACTTTAATACCGCAGACAGTCTTGAGAATTTAGTGCAACCTTTGTACAGCGGTTTCTCTGCATCGCTTACCATCCTCTCAAACATTTCAGGACAATTATGAAGATCTTCTTCAAGTGCTTCTACAATCTCTTCAACTCGATCACAATCGTATGTTTCCGTGTCTTTGTCGTATGAAGCATAGGTCGTATTACTTTTTCCACTCGGTTCAACATTCTCGTTAATTTTCTCACCATGAAATATACAACACTGATAACTTTGATCAATTCCATGCCTCAGTAAATGTGATTTCAATCCATCTGCGTCAACCTTACCAATATAACAACAATGCAAGCAAGGACAATGCATTCGTCTGGGGTTTTCAGCGTGTTGAACAGCAAACTTAACGAATTCCGCAACCACATTCTCGTACTCTTTGGTCATTTGATCGACACAGATCCATGTTTTATCCATGGGTTTCCTACTTATTAAGGTAAACAATCAATATCAACTTCAATAACGTATACATAACCAATGTTTCTCCAAACGACAATAACCCAGTTAAATCCAGACGAAAATACATAACTAAGGTAGTATCTTTGAATATTCTAACAACTTTCAAGTTCACTTCATTTTCTCACATTTAACAGATATTTACATCATTGAAGTTGAAAATAGAGTTTCATATAATAACAACAATATTAGACTTATCGAACATAACACCAATGACTAACGTATCTCCGTATCCTAAATGTTTTAAACAAAAACTCTGTATCCTAAATGTTTAATTTTAACTCAGTCTACAGATTCAACAAAAAAACTTCTCCGGTAATGAAGCCAACAACTCAGTGCTAATATTTATATAAACTCAATGTATATACATAGTAACAACAAAAGAACAAGAACAAGAACACTATCCATCAATGAATTTTATGGTTCATACTGTATATACATAGTAACTACAAGCAATAAAATTTCAAGAATATGCAACTTTTCAGCAAAAAAACAAGCAAGAACAAGAACAAGAACAATACCATTATCAAGAACGTACCTTTTTGAACAGAAGACGACGGTTGTACGATGGAGGACGACAGTGGACTTCACGGAGGTAGAATCTGGTGGACAACGGTGGAGGTAAGACTGTTGAAGCTCGTTAGGGCGAAAATGGCGATTTTTGTTCGTCGTTCGCAGAAGAGAGGGAAAGGAAGAAATGAAAATAGATCTGTATAATTTATAATATAATTAGACCTTAGACAACGCTTTTGATAAAAGCGCTTTCTAAGGTAAGCCTTAGACAACGTTTTTGAAAAGCGTTGTCTAAGCCCCCCTTAGACAGCGCTGTCTAAGGCCTCCCTTTAAAAGCGCTTTCTAAAAGCGCTGTCTAAGGCCTACCTTAGAAAACGCTTTTTCAAAAGCGTTGTCTAAGGTAGGACTTTTAACAGTGCTTTTTTAATTTTTTTAAACAGTTTCCGTGTTTGCTATTAATTTTAACCTTAGACAACGCTTCCTTAAGAAAGCGTTGTCTAAGGTGCGCTGTTAAATGTCATTTTTGTCTAAGGTGCGCTGTTAAATGTCATTTTTGTTGTAGTGAAGTCGGATAAGGTGAGTTCAATTTGATTCATAGCTTGTTGGAGCATTTGGAAAGCTAGGAATAACATTTGTTTCAATGAAGGTACCTATTCCATAGAAGACATCGTTTTTTATATTAAGGTTTATTCTTGGAATTTGTTATCGTTAGGTAGTTCGAATGATAGGAGTTGTAGTCTTTATGAGTGGTTTAAATTACCTATTGACTTTGTTTAATTCCCTAGTGTGGGGTAGGGGTGGCAGTTGGTCACCTTTCTTTGATTTGTAATTTTGTCTTTGGAGACTTTCTCTTTCTCCGTATTAATAAAATTACTTATAAAAATAATAATAATCAAGACACAAATTAAAAGTTTAACTAGCAACTTGAATTCAAAGATAACATTCCAAAAAAAATCAAAAAACAGACTGAAACATTAATTTATTAAATGATGAATAACTTATTGAAACATTTTGATAAAATAAACTAAAGCAACAATCTACATATCGCAGATGTTATGGCGGATGCATCACGCACTACATTGTTTTCAGCTGTGAGTGGTGATTTTCCAGAAAAACCACTCTCACAATTATTGGCCTCATTTTCAGCATCATTTGCACTATCTACTGCAAATTTTGGATTTCCTTTTTGCAAAGCTTCAGTTGCTTGTGGAATATCGGCTACCAAAATTGCATTGTATTTATCAGCACATGACTTAAGTGCCTCCTTTTGATCAGAAGGAATGCTTCCACTAAGTTGATTGATTTTGTTTACTGCAATGTCTGATTTGCTCTTTATTACATTAACCATGATTAATCCTAAACCACTGACATCTGCGGTGGAGCTTTTTGGATCAGCATTTAAGTATTCAATGCATAATGCAGAATTTGAAGTCTTACTACAAGTTTGTTGTATAGTATTAGCATCGTTTGGTTGAATAATTCGGGAATGACTTACAACAAAGGTGATGCACAAAATGAGAACAAATAATACCAATGATTTCATCATTATAAGAATGAAAAATGGAATTAAATATTACAATAGTTTGCTAAATCAAAAGGGAATGAATGAAAATGAGACCAACAACTACACCTTATTTATAATAGAAATTATTTTATTGATTCTTTAAATGGACCTAAAATTATCCATTCATTTTAGTCAATACTTATCACTTAATTTTCTAACTGTTATTTACAAATATAGTATTCCATTTAAAACAAATTATTATTTATAATAATATGTCATTTTGAATTAAATACTTTATTAAAAATGGTATGATTTATTTTCGGTGAAATTTTTAATTAAATGCTTTTTAGTTTATTTCCATCAAAACAATATGAATACATTGAATTTCAGAAATATATATATATATATATATATATATATATATATATATATATATATATATATATATATATATATATATATATATATATATATATATATATATATATATATATATATATATATATATATATATATATATATATATGTTTTTAACCTACATGTTACAATTTCTTTAAACCAGTAATGTTTGTATTTTTAGTATCTGTTACTTATTATCAAAATAATTATTGTACAACTTTTAACACTTTCTTAAAATAATTTAACATTTAAATTAAATGCAAGATTGAATGAAAATTTTAAAATATATTACTCTTCAAAACAAAACGATTTTATTTACCTGATAACTATAACAATTAAACTCTTATTTCTAGAATTTAATTGCATATATGGTCAATTGAAAAAAAATATATATATATTCGAAAAATATTTCGATAAAGAATTTTATATATATATATATATATATATATATATATATATATATATATATATATATATATATATATATATATATATATATATATATATATATATATATATATATATATATATAAATTTTGTCCACCGTCATATGAGACAAATTGAAACAATATTTCGATAAAAATAATAATTTTGTCTTTATTTTTTAATGATTCTCTTATTTTTATTCTTAAAAATATTAATTAGTAAAAAGTGTGACGTGTATAATCAGTTCAGTTTGGATTCGTTTTTAATTAAAAAATTGTTTAAATCGATGATATTTTCATTAATTTTATTTGGTTCGATTTTTTGAATTTTTTTAAAAATGGAACCAAACCAAATTAATTGGTTTGGTTCAGTTTGGTTTGGTTGATTGGTCTACAACATTTCTTTTTTAATATTATATTCATTTGTGTATCATTTGTTCTAATATATTTCGATGTATTTTATGCTACTATTTTTTAACATAGTACATTTCATATAATATATTTCATGTTCTACTTTTCAAACAACTTACAAGTTGTTCTTAATCCTTACGAAACATTTACATAATTTTTATTGCATTATAAAATAAATTAACTATCAAATACAAAGGTTGACACTTGACATGAGAAAGTTGAGATGGAATTTCAAAGTTTAACAAATAAAACACAACAATAAAGTCAAAAGGTTTCAATACACGTAAATTAATATTTTTTTATAAGCAATAAATATTATAATAAACGAGAACTAAGGGTTCTCGAACCTGCTTACAAAAGAACGAGACATAGCTCGACAAAGAAAAATTACACTCCAATTGAACCTTAGGATAAATAAAACAAATAGAATTTACTAAATTCGTAAAAACTGCAATTGAAATGTGTAATATTCCCGATGAAAGATCATCTCCAAATCAAAGCTTTAATGCTCCAAACGATGTCAAAAATGTTCCAAGAAGCGTTCTTGAAAATGATATCATTCCTCATCAACCACAAAGACCAAACAGTTGCTAACCAAATACAACCCTCTCTACTTGGGCTGGTAGTTGGGATGCTCAGGGCGTCCTCTGGCTTTGTTCTTCTTGGGCTCAAGGGAGCATCGTCCTCGGCGAGGAGGGAAACACCCGCGCTTCTTGGTGGCCTCTCCAGCTGAGGTCCACGCCCGCGCCTACGAGGGGAGGGACTACGTGATCGGCGGGGCGTCGGACGAGGAGAGTCGGTTCGGTGCTCTGTCTATATTGCGATGATTCTCTCATGATGTTGAAATAGCATACGGTTCGTCTGGTTGAGCGCGTTATCCATGGCTATGATCGTGGCATCTCCTTCGACCGATATCGGGATGGGTTGGAAGGTAGTCGCAAGCTGAGGTTGTGGGGCGTCGTTGGCCTCTGGTTCATGGGAGGGACTGGAAGGTTGTTCGTCCCTTTCGTCAGACTCGTTAGATAATATTGGGGTGCTATAAAGTAGAAAGTATAAGAGTGAACACTAAACAGAAAAAGATTTCTAAACATGAAACATACTCATATAAATTTTAAACTTATAATTACATAGAAAAATAAGAACACTTACTATTGGCTTATCTAAAAAAATATGTCATGAAAAATTATAATTATATAAAACTCAAAAATTGTATTGAAAAGACATAAAAACAACAAAAAAATTATTTTAAGACTACAAATATAACACTGGGCAACCTTTAAATATTGCATGAATATATAATTACGAAAGGAGAGAGGTTATTATTATGAGGAAAAAAAACGAATTTACCATAAAATAAATTAACAAATGAAAGAAATAAAATAAAAATTTCATATATCTTTTGATTCTGAGATTAATCAATGCGTAAAGGGATGTGATATGAGAGTCGAGATAATGAAAATCAAGCAATGTGAAACTTATATTTGAGATTTGACAATACACATCTACTAAACTATAATACAAATCAAGAATTGTGCATCAATTTAGAAAATATCAATTAAATCCTAACAAAACTTTTAAGAAAAAAAACATCATAGAAAAGAAGAACCATTCTGCAAATTAGGAAACCTAAAACAAATAATCAAGACACAAAATACAAACAACGGGATGAGAGAGAAAGAGCGACTTCTTTCTAATTTTACTTTCCCCTAATTTTCATCTTTCGGACTCACGCCTTCTTCCCCATTCCCCTTCAATTTATCCATTGCAAGGCAACTACCTAAAACTTTGATGAGAGAGGGAATCACTTTATTTTTGGCTTAAACTCCTAGCTTTCGGGCTTAGGGGCCTTGGTAAGGTGTTGTTCTTTTCTCAGATGGTAAGGTTTTATGTGCAGGATTGTGTGTTTTGGTCTGTTCTGTATTTTTCTTTTGATGGCTTGGGAGAAGGTTACTAGAAAGGTAAGGTTTGGGAAACTTAGTAACTTATCGGTGTGGAAAGAGAACCAAGGAAAGGGTGCCCTTGAAGGGGAACCAACAACCTCGTTCTTTTTGACAGAGTTCCCTGATTCCTACAATGCGAAAGAGCTTTTTGTGGTTTTTCAAGTTTATGGGGTAATTTCTGAAGTGTTCATCCCAGGTAGGAGGGATAAGAGAGGCAAAAGGTTTGGTTTCGCTAAATTCATAAAGTTTCATAAAGCGAGAATTTTAGCAACTAAGCTGGACAACATCATTCTGGAAGGGAAGAAGATATTCGTGAATATTCCTAGGTTTGCTCAGGAAGATAAACCAGTTAGGAAAGATAGAGAGAACCTTAAGTTTGGGACAAGAGTGGAAGCAAGAACTTGGAGACAAGCATCGGTAAAGAACTCATATGCTGATGTAGTTGGGGGTAAGTTCGTACCACTGAAAACTGGAACCAGTAGTGGGATTAGCTCGGCGGTATTAGAGGAAGTCAATCAAACTAGGGTTAGGTTTTCAAACTCTAGAATTGGTGTGATCAAAGAAGGCGAAAACATTTTTGATATTCAAAGAAAATTGTATGAATAAGGATACTTTGATATTAAGGTTAGCCCTCTGGGAGGTTAAAAATGCATGATTGAAGAATCTTCAGGAGGAGTCTTATCAGATTTCTTGTTGGATGCTGAACACTTGTTGTTAAGTTGGTTTTCTACCATTCGTGAATGGAACCCTTTTGAGGTGGATAGTTCAAGAAGAGTTTGGGTGAGATGCTTTGGTCTTCCTTGTATTTCCTGGGGAGAAAACAATTTCAAGATCATATCTTCTTGCTTGGGGAATTTTATTAGGAGTGATATTAAGACTGATGGATTGGAGAACTTGGAAGTGGTGAGATTCTTGATTAACACTGATAGGCTCTTTTTGATCCAAGAAGAGATTGAGACTGAGATTAATAATCATAAATTATCAGTTATGGTGATGGAGGACTTATCAATGAGAGATGAAGATATTGTTCTAGACGAGGCCAATGAAGAAATACCCTTTGAATCTTTTGATTCATCCTCAAACTCGGATGGTGGAGGAGCGTGGGAGAGAGATGATTTGTTTGAGGACGAAGAGTAAACCTAGGTCTTCTAGATCTGAGAAGAGAGATCACCAAAATGGAAATGTGGGTGTAGGGGAGTGTTTCGAGAAAGATGACATTTCCTTTGTTGATGAAAGTCCCGATGCTATGGAACAAGGAGGGGTTTCATAGTAGATGTTGATGTTGACTTATCAACTAACATCCCAGGGGCCCAGCTGCAGAGAGGTAATGAGGGGACTGGTATGGGCCAGGAGGGTAGTCAATGTAAACAGAACAATGCGAGTTTTGATGATGCACTTTTGCTGAACTTGACTGAAGGTGTCCCCACACGCTACCAAGTTTGTCCTTTAGGGGATTTCTATGTGGACCTTTCCATACCAAAAACTTTAAATGGTCCCTCTGGTGGTCTCATCCGTTCATCAATCAATTGTAAAACTAAAAAGAAAAAACTCCTCCATGAAGTGTATGATTGCGTGAAGATCCCATATACACCGTCTTATTTTTCTGCATTTCTCCACGAAGCTATGAACAAAAATAAAGGGAACATTACTAAGAAACCCACTATTTTGAAAAGAGTTGGGATAAGTTCTTCTAGATAGTCAGATGCATCTTTGTTGTGTTGTGAATCTATCACAGATACTAATGTTGTTAGTGGGATAGATAGATGTAAAAAATCTTAGAAGGTGTCCCTTCTAAGGTGTAGGAGACTATGAAAAAATTAGGGGTACAAGGAGACTTGGATGATGGAGGAGTGGTTGAAATGTTGAGATGTTTGGAGAAGAAGGACAAGGGTTCAAGAACAATTAAGAAGGTTGTAGCTACAATTGAGCCATGAATATAGTTTATTTCAATGTTCCGGGGTGTTGTAGTTCTCTCAAAAAAAGGAGAATCGCTCAGATTTTTGAAAGAGGCAACGCAAACATTTGTCTCATTCAGGAAACAAAGGTTATCAACATGGATTTTAGGGTGGCTCAAAACATGTGGAAGATTAAGGACTTAGAATGGTCAGCTTCTAAATTTGTAGGGAGATCGGGTGATATTATGTCCATGTGGAATGCTAATGTTGTTAAAGCTAATTTCAGCTACAGTGGTAAAGGATTCTTGGATGTTCATTTTTCTTGGAAAGATCATGATCTGATGGTGATTAACATATATTCTCCGTGCAGTTTGTTGGAAAAAAGAAATATGTAGAATGTTCTTTTGAATCTTAGAATCAGGTACCCTAATTGTGGTTGGATTTTGGGTGGAAACTTTAATGCTGTAAAGTCAGGTGCAAATAGGAAAGGTAAAGGAGATCCTAATGTGAAGGAAATAGAAGAATTCAGCGCTTTCATCGACAACTTAAATATGATAGATCTTCCGGTTATTGGTAACAAATTTTTACGTGGTTCAATTTGAACGGCATGTGCAGAAGTAGATTAGACATATTCTTGGTTGAAGAAAATGTTATAAATAATCTGGGACTGAACTGTCAAGTTGTGGAAGATAGGGATATTTCAGATCATCATCCCATATGGATTAAGGAGAATATTGTTAACTAGAGTCCTAAGCCATTCAAATTCATCAATTGTTTGCATGCGACAACAATAAGTGCCCAGGAGTTGATAATTTCAACTTCAAATTTCTTAAAGATTTGTTGGGACATTGCTGGGGAAGATTTTACCAACTGTGTGATTGACTTTTTCAGAACTGGCTACCTTCCGAAGATGTTAAATTCTTCATTCATCACCTTAATCCTGAAAGTTGAAAACGCTCAGAAGTTTGAGGAGTTTAGACCTATTAGTTTGGTCAGCTGCGTTTCAAAGACAATTTCCAAAATGATGGCTGCTATATTGGGTTATATTATCCATAAACTAATATCTTCTACACAGACTGGTTACATACCCGACCGCCAACTTATGGATGGTGTTTTGTTAGCTAGTGAAGTTATTGACTTCGCAAAAAAGATTTAAGATGACTTGTTTCATTCTAAAGGTTGATTTTGCAAAGGTATATCATTGTGTCGAGTGAAATTTTTTAGAGTCCGTTCTTTTAAAGATGAGGTTTGGTGCTAATTGGATTTTTTGGGTTCGCGGATTAGTACTCAAAAGTTACATGTTTATACTCATTAATGGCAGTCCTACTAAAGATTTCAGAGTTGAGAAGGAGCTGAAGCAGGGTGATCCTTTATCTCCATTTCTGTTCGCGATCGTGGTGGCAGGTCTTACTTGTTTGGTTAAAGAAGCCATAAATCTTAATATTTTGTCTGCTTTTAAGATCATGGAAACTCATTCCTCTAGTATATTACAATTCGCCGATGACACACTGATATTAGGGGATGGGGAAGTTTCTAACATTTGGGCCTTCAAATCCATTCTCAGATCTTTCGAGCTTGCGTCAGGGTTGAAAGTTAATTATGTGAAGAGTTGTTTGTATGGTGTAGGCATGGTTGAAGGAATATTACAGGCTGCAGCAGATTTTCTTCACTGCAAATGTGCAAATCTTCCATTTCAGTTTCTTGGCTTAACGATTGGAGGTAACCATCATCGTATTGCTTTTTGGAAGTCGATTATTTCTAGAGTTAGAAATAGATTGTCTATGTGGAATGGCTGTAACTTATCAATTGGAGGAATAGTCACTCTAATTAATTCGGTTTTATCGAATATTCTATTTCATCTCTTATCTTTCTTCAAGATGCCAAAGAAGGTAGTAAGGGAAATAATTGTTATTCAGAGGAAGTTTTTGTGGGCCGGTTCATCGAACGATAATTTCATATTTTGGGTAAGTTGGAATAAAATGTATATCCATTAATTGAGTATGCGTTATGAGAAAACACATGCAAACTTGGACCATATGCCAAACATCTCAGCCTTTCTATTACCGAAGAAGGATTTGAAGAGGGCTTCGAATAAATATGATCCTTTAACCATTGTATGAAACTTTGATTGTGCTCTC
This sequence comes from Lathyrus aphaca, assembly GCA_963966055.1. Classification (NCBI taxonomy): domain Eukaryota; kingdom Viridiplantae; phylum Streptophyta; class Magnoliopsida; order Fabales; family Fabaceae; genus Lathyrus; species Lathyrus aphaca. The sequence goes on from OZ014522.1 coordinate 544,185,422, forward strand.
TAACTATCCAATTTTCATTTCTATTCGGATTTAACCTTCGAAGTACATCCTTGTGCATTTCAACATATGGCTCAACCTCATTATCATTGTGCAGAACATACAAATGAACTTGATCCCGTTCATCCCTTGATAATGTCACAATTTTATTTCCAATTAATTTTTTACCTTCCAGTTTTTCGAAAATCTGAACTTTGGGGAGTCCAATCGATTAAACGTTAGACAAATATTCAGTACAAAACTCAACAGTTTCTTCAACAATGTATCGTTCAACAATACAACCCTCTGGTCGACTTCGGGATTTCACGTACCCTTTTAATATTTTCATATACCGTTCAGCAGGGTACATCCATCTCATATAAGCTGGTCCACACAACTGTGTCTCTTTCACAAGATGAACAACTAGATGAACCATTATGTTAAAAAAAGACGGAGGAAAATACATTTCAAGCTCACACAAGGTAATTACAATCTCTTTTTGTAGTGTTGGTAAGATCTCGGTATTGATCACCTTACTACAGATTGACCTAAAGAAAAAACACAATTTAGTTATGGCACTTCTTACTTTTTTTTGGCAAAATAGAACGTATACATATCGGTAGAAAATGTTCCATTATAACATGGAAATCATGTGTCTTCAAATTCTTCAACTTGGGGTCTTTCATAGAAATAAGTCTTCTGATATCTGATGAGTATCCTTCTGGAACCTTAACTTCACTCAGAGACTTACACACACAAAATTTCTCCTTTCTAGATAAAGTAAAAGCAGCAGGTGGTAGATATGTTAGTTTTCCTTTCTTCACGGGTGTTAATTCAGTTCTCATTCCCATTTTTAACATGTCCTCCCTTGCTTTAAGGCCATCCTTAGACTTGCCTTTTATATTGAGTAATGCACCGATAACACTTTCAAATACATTTTTTTTCAATATGCATAACATCGAGAAAATGTCTCACGTACAAAGACTTCCAATATGGAAATTAAAAAAATATCGACCTTTTCTTCCACCCACCTTTGACAATCTTATGTGCAAAAGGCTTGCCAAACTCAGTATGCACATCTTTCACCTTTTCAAAAACTTGGTCACCTGACAATGCGGGTGGAGATTTATGTTGTTCGGTGTCTCCATTGAATGCTTTTCTCCACCCACGGTAGTGATGTTTAGAATGTAAGAATCTACGATGACCGAGAAATAAATTCTTCTGACAAAGTTCCAATCGAATTGTATCGGTTCCGTCTTCACAAACAGGACACGCACGTTGACCTTTAATGCTATACCCAGATAGATTCCCGTATGCTGGAAAATCATTAATTGTGCCAAACAACATCGCCCTCAAATTGAAACTTTCTTTCCTATATCCATCATAAACCTCCACACCGTTCTCTCAAAAAATCTTTAAATCTTCGATCAAAGGTGTCAAGTATACGTCTATGTCATTCCCTGGTTGTTTAGACCCAGAGATTAACATAGATAACATCATGTACTTACGCTTCATACATAGCCATGGAGGTAGGTTATAAATCATAAGAATCACAGGTCATGTGGTATGTGAGATACTTTGAAGACCATGCGGGTTCATTCCATCAGTTGATAATGCCAAGCGAAGGTTTCTTGCTTCTTCTCCAAACTCAGGATAATCATTATCAATCTTCGACCACTGTGGTGAATCAGTCGGATGCCGATACTTTCCATCAATAATTCTTTCATCTGCATGCCAAGTCAGATGTCTTGCATCGGTTTCACTACGAAACATGCGCCTAAATCTCGGAATTATGGGAAAATACCATAAGACTTTTGCGAGAGACAATCTTTTCTTATATCGAGACAAACCGCATTTAAGGCACTCAGTTAACGATGCATATTCGTTACGAAACAAAATACAATCGTTAGGACAAGCATGTATCTTATCATAGCTCATGCCAATTGAGCACAACATTTTTTTGCCTCATAGGTTCGATTAGGAAGAACATTATCATCCGGTAGCATTTCTCTCATAAGGGCCAACAACTCTGTGAAACTTTTATTCGACCATCCATTGCCCGCCTTTAAATTGTACAACTTTAATACCGCAGACAGTCTTGAGAATTTAGTGCAACCTTTGTACAGCGGTTTCTCTGCATCGCTTACCATCCTCTCAAACATTTCAGGACAATTATGAAGATCTTCTTCAAGTGCTTCTACAATCTCTTCAACTCGATCACAATCGTATGTTTCCGTGTCTTTGTCGTATGAAGCATAGGTCGTATTACTTTTTCCACTCGGTTCAACATTCTCGTTAATTTTCTCACCATGAAATATACAACACTGATAACTTTGATCAATTCCATGCCTCAGTAAATGTGATTTCAATCCATCTGCGTCAACCTTACCAATATAACAACAATGCAAGCAAGGACAATGCATTCGTCTGGGGTTTTCAGCGTGTTGAACAGCAAACTTAACGAATTCCGCAACCACATTCTCGTACTCTTTGGTCATTTGATCGACACAGATCCATGTTTTATCCATGGGTTTCCTACTTATTAAGGTAAACAATCAATATCAACTTCAATAACGTATACATAACCAATGTTTCTCCAAACGACAATAACCCAGTTAAATCCAGACGAAAATACATAACTAAGGTAGTATCTTTGAATATTCTAACAACTTTCAAGTTCACTTCATTTTCTCACATTTAACAGATATTTACATCATTGAAGTTGAAAATAGAGTTTCATATAATAACAACAATATTAGACTTATCGAACATAACACCAATGACTAACGTATCTCCGTATCCTAAATGTTTTAAACAAAAACTCTGTATCCTAAATGTTTAATTTTAACTCAGTCTACAGATTCAACAAAAAAACTTCTCCGGTAATGAAGCCAACAACTCAGTGCTAATATTTATATAAACTCAATGTATATACATAGTAACAACAAAAGAACAAGAACAAGAACACTATCCATCAATGAATTTTATGGTTCATACTGTATATACATAGTAACTACAAGCAATAAAATTTCAAGAATATGCAACTTTTCAGCAAAAAAACAAGCAAGAACAAGAACAAGAACAATACCATTATCAAGAACGTACCTTTTTGAACAGAAGACGACGGTTGTACGATGGAGGACGACAGTGGACTTCACGGAGGTAGAATCTGGTGGACAACGGTGGAGGTAAGACTGTTGAAGCTCGTTAGGGCGAAAATGGCGATTTTTGTTCGTCGTTCGCAGAAGAGAGGGAAAGGAAGAAATGAAAATAGATCTGTATAATTTATAATATAATTAGACCTTAGACAACGCTTTTGATAAAAGCGCTTTCTAAGGTAAGCCTTAGACAACGTTTTTGAAAAGCGTTGTCTAAGCCCCCCTTAGACAGCGCTGTCTAAGGCCTCCCTTTAAAAGCGCTTTCTAAAAGCGCTGTCTAAGGCCTACCTTAGAAAACGCTTTTTCAAAAGCGTTGTCTAAGGTAGGACTTTTAACAGTGCTTTTTTAATTTTTTTAAACAGTTTCCGTGTTTGCTATTAATTTTAACCTTAGACAACGCTTCCTTAAGAAAGCGTTGTCTAAGGTGCGCTGTTAAATGTCATTTTTGTCTAAGGTGCGCTGTTAAATGTCATTTTTGTTGTAGTGAAGTCGGATAAGGTGAGTTCAATTTGATTCATAGCTTGTTGGAGCATTTGGAAAGCTAGGAATAACATTTGTTTCAATGAAGGTACCTATTCCATAGAAGACATCGTTTTTTATATTAAGGTTTATTCTTGGAATTTGTTATCGTTAGGTAGTTCGAATGATAGGAGTTGTAGTCTTTATGAGTGGTTTAAATTACCTATTGACTTTGTTTAATTCCCTAGTGTGGGGTAGGGGTGGCAGTTGGTCACCTTTCTTTGATTTGTAATTTTGTCTTTGGAGACTTTCTCTTTCTCCGTATTAATAAAATTACTTATAAAAATAATAATAATCAAGACACAAATTAAAAGTTTAACTAGCAACTTGAATTCAAAGATAACATTCCAAAAAAAATCAAAAAACAGACTGAAACATTAATTTATTAAATGATGAATAACTTATTGAAACATTTTGATAAAATAAACTAAAGCAACAATCTACATATCGCAGATGTTATGGCGGATGCATCACGCACTACATTGTTTTCAGCTGTGAGTGGTGATTTTCCAGAAAAACCACTCTCACAATTATTGGCCTCATTTTCAGCATCATTTGCACTATCTACTGCAAATTTTGGATTTCCTTTTTGCAAAGCTTCAGTTGCTTGTGGAATATCGGCTACCAAAATTGCATTGTATTTATCAGCACATGACTTAAGTGCCTCCTTTTGATCAGAAGGAATGCTTCCACTAAGTTGATTGATTTTGTTTACTGCAATGTCTGATTTGCTCTTTATTACATTAACCATGATTAATCCTAAACCACTGACATCTGCGGTGGAGCTTTTTGGATCAGCATTTAAGTATTCAATGCATAATGCAGAATTTGAAGTCTTACTACAAGTTTGTTGTATAGTATTAGCATCGTTTGGTTGAATAATTCGGGAATGACTTACAACAAAGGTGATGCACAAAATGAGAACAAATAATACCAATGATTTCATCATTATAAGAATGAAAAATGGAATTAAATATTACAATAGTTTGCTAAATCAAAAGGGAATGAATGAAAATGAGACCAACAACTACACCTTATTTATAATAGAAATTATTTTATTGATTCTTTAAATGGACCTAAAATTATCCATTCATTTTAGTCAATACTTATCACTTAATTTTCTAACTGTTATTTACAAATATAGTATTCCATTTAAAACAAATTATTATTTATAATAATATGTCATTTTGAATTAAATACTTTATTAAAAATGGTATGATTTATTTTCGGTGAAATTTTTAATTAAATGCTTTTTAGTTTATTTCCATCAAAACAATATGAATACATTGAATTTCAGAAATATATATATATATATATATATATATATATATATATATATATATATATATATATATATATATATATATATATATACATATATATATATATATATATATATATATATATATATATATATATATATATATATATATATATATATATATATATATATGTTTTTAACCTACATGTTACAATTTCTTTAAACCAGTAATGTTTGTATTTTTAGTATCTGTTACTTATTATCAAAATAATTATTGTACAACTTTTAACACTTTCTTAAAATAATTTAACATTTAAATTAAATGCAAGATTGAATGAAAATTTTAAAATATATTACTCTTCAAAACAAAACGATTTTATTTACCTGATAACTATAACAATTAAACTCTTATTTCTAGAATTTAATTGCATATATGGTCAATTGAAAAAAAATATATATATATTCGAAAAATATTTCGATAAAGAATTTTATATATATATATATATATATATATATATATATATATATATATATATATATATATATATATATATATATATATATATATATATATATATATATATATATATATATATAAAATTTTGTCCACCGTCATATGAGACAAATTGAAACAATATTTCGATAAAAATAATAATTTTGTCTTTATTTTTTAATGATTCTCTTATTTTTATTCTTAAAAATATTAATTAGTAAAAAGTGTGACGTGTATAATCAGTTCAGTTTGGATTCGTTTTTAATTAAAAAATTGTTTAAATCGATGATATTTTCATTAATTTTATTTGGTTCGATTTTTTGAATTTTTTTAAAAATGGAACCAAACCAAATTAATTGGTTTGGTTCAGTTTGGTTTGGTTGATTGGTCTACAACATTTCTTTTTTAATATTATATTCATTTGTGTATCATTTGTTCTAATATATTTCGATGTATTTTATGCTACTATTTTTTAACATAGTACATTTCATATAATATATTTCATGTTCTACTTTTCAAACAACTTACAAGTTGTTCTTAATCCTTACGAAACATTTACATAATTTTTATTGCATTATAAAATAAATTAACTATCAAATACAAAGGTTGACACTTGACATGAGAAAGTTGAGATGGAATTTCAAAGTTTAACAAATAAAACACAACAATAAAGTCAAAAGGTTTCAATACACGTAAATTAATATTTTTTTATAAGCAATAAATATTATAATAAACGAGAACTAAGGGTTCTCGAACCTGCTTACAAAAGAACGAGACATAGCTCGACAAAGAAAAATTACACTCCAATTGAACCTTAGGATAAATAAAACAAATAGAATTTACTAAATTCGTAAAAACTGCAATTGAAATGTGTAATATTCCCGATGAAAGATCATCTCCAAATCAAAGCTTTAATGCTCCAAACGATGTCAAAAATGTTCCAAGAAGCGTTCTTGAAAATGATATCATTCCTCATCAACCACAAAGACCAAACAGTTGCTAACCAAATACAACCCTCTCTACTTGGGCTGGTAGTTGGGATGCTCAGGGCGTCCTCTGGCTTTGTTCTTCTTGGGCTCAAGGGAGCATCGTCCTCGGCGAGGAGGGAAACACCCGCGCTTCTTGGTGGCCTCTCCAGCTGAGGTCCACGCCCGCGCCTACGAGGGGAGGGACTACGTGATCGGCGGGGCGTCGGACGAGGAGAGTCGGTTCGGTGCTCTGTCTATATTGCGATGATTCTCTCATGATGTTGAAATAGCATACGGTTCGTCTGGTTGAGCGCGTTATCCATGGCTATGATCGTGGCATCTCCTTCGACCGATATCGGGATGGGTTGGAAGGTAGTCGCAAGCTGAGGTTGTGGGGCGTCGTTGGCCTCTGGTTCATGGGAGGGACTGGAAGGTTGTTCGTCCCTTTCGTCAGACTCGTTAGATAATATTGGGGTGCTATAAAGTAGAAAGTATAAGAGTGAACACTAAACAGAAAAAGATTTCTAAACATGAAACATACTCATATAAATTTTAAACTTATAATTACATAGAAAAATAAGAACACTTACTATTGGCTTATCTAAAAAAATATGTCATGAAAAATTATAATTATATAAAACTCAAAAATTGTATTGAAAAGACATAAAAACAACAAAAAAATTATTTTAAGACTACAAATATAACACTGGGCAACCTTTAAATATTGCATGAATATATAATTACGAAAGGAGAGAGGTTATTATTATGAGGAAAAAAAACGAATTTACCATAAAATAAATTAACAAATGAAAGAAATAAAATAAAAATTTCATATATCTTTTGATTCTGAGATTAATCAATGCGTAAAGGGATGTGATATGAGAGTCGAGATAATGAAAATCAAGCAATGTGAAACTTATATTTGAGATTTGACAATACACATCTACTAAACTATAATACAAATCAAGAATTGTGCATCAATTTAGAAAATATCAATTAAATCCTAACAAAACTTTTAAGAAAAAAAACATCATAGAAAAGAAGAACCATTCTGCAAATTAGGAAACCTAAAACAAATAATCAAGACACAAAATACAAACAACGGGATGAGAGAGAAAGAGCGACTTCTTTCTAATTTTACTTTCCCCTAATTTTCATCTTTCGGACTCACGCCTTCTTCCCCATTCCCCTTCAATTTATCCATTGCAAGGCAACTACCTAAAACTTTGATGAGAGAGGGAATCACTTTATTTTTGGCTTAAACTCCTAGCTTTCGGGCTTAGGGGCCTTGGTAAGGTGTTGTTCTTTTCTCAGATGGTAAGGTTTTATGTGCAGGATTGTGTGTTTTGGTCTGTTCTGTATTTTTCTTTTGATGGCTTGGGAGAAGGTTACTAGAAAGGTAAGGTTTGGGAAACTTAGTAACTTATCGGTGTGGAAAGAGAACCAAGGAAAGGGTGCCCTTGAAGGGGAACCAACAACCTCGTTCTTTTTGACAGAGTTCCCTGATTCCTACAATGCGAAAGAGCTTTTTGTGGTTTTTCAAGTTTATGGGGTAATTTCTGAAGTGTTCATCCCAGGTAGGAGGGATAAGAGAGGCAAAAGGTTTGGTTTCGCTAAATTCATAAAGTTTCATAAAGCGAGAATTTTAGCAACTAAGCTGGACAACATCATTCTGGAAGGGAAGAAGATATTCGTGAATATTCCTAGGTTTGCTCAGGAAGATAAACCAGTTAGGAAAGATAGAGAGAACCTTAAGTTTGGGACAAGAGTGGAAGCAAGAACTTGGAGACAAGCATCGGTAAAGAACTCATATGCTGATGTAGTTGGGGGTAAGTTCGTACCACTGAAAACTGGAACCAGTAGTGGGATTAGCTCGGCGGTATTAGAGGAAGTCAATCAAACTAGGGTTAGGTTTTCAAACTCTAGAATTGGTGTGATCAAAGAAGGCGAAAACATTTTTGATATTCAAAGAAAATTGTATGAATAAGGATACTTTGATATTAAGGTTAGCCCTCTGGGAGGTTAAAAATGCATGATTGAAGAATCTTCAGGAGGAGTCTTATCAGATTTCTTGTTGGATGCTGAACACTTGTTGTTAAGTTGGTTTTCTACCATTCGTGAATGGAACCCTTTTGAGGTGGATAGTTCAAGAAGAGTTTGGGTGAGATGCTTTGGTCTTCCTTGTATTTCCTGGGGAGAAAACAATTTCAAGATCATATCTTCTTGCTTGGGGAATTTTATTAGGAGTGATATTAAGACTGATGGATTGGAGAACTTGGAAGTGGTGAGATTCTTGATTAACACTGATAGGCTCTTTTTGATCCAAGAAGAGATTGAGACTGAGATTAATAATCATAAATTATCAGTTATGGTGATGGAGGACTTATCAATGAGAGATGAAGATATTGTTCTAGACGAGGCCAATGAAGAAATACCCTTTGAATCTTTTGATTCATCCTCAAACTCGGATGGTGGAGGAGCGTGGGAGAGAGATGATTTGTTTGAGGACGAAGAGTAAACCTAGGTCTTCTAGATCTGAGAAGAGAGATCACCAAAATGGAAATGTGGGTGTAGGGGAGTGTTTCGAGAAAGATGACATTTCCTTTGTTGATGAAAGTCCCGATGCTATGGAACAAGGAGGGGTTTCATAGTAGATGTTGATGTTGACTTATCAACTAACATCCCAGGGGCCCAGCTGCAGAGAGGTAATGAGGGGACTGGTATGGGCCAGGAGGGTAGTCAATGTAAACAGAACAATGCGAGTTTTGATGATGCACTTTTGCTGAACTTGACTGAAGGTGTCCCCACACGCTACCAAGTTTGTCCTTTAGGGGATTTCTATGTGGACCTTTCCATACCAAAAACTTTAAATGGTCCCTCTGGTGGTCTCATCCGTTCATCAATCAATTGTAAAACTAAAAAGAAAAAACTCCTCCATGAAGTGTATGATTGCGTGAAGATCCCATATACACCGTCTTATTTTTCTGCATTTCTCCACGAAGCTATGAACAAAAATAAAGGGAACATTACTAAGAAACCCACTATTTTGAAAAGAGTTGGGATAAGTTCTTCTAGATAGTCAGATGCATCTTTGTTGTGTTGTGAATCTATCACAGATACTAATGTTGTTAGTGGGATAGATAGATGTAAAAAATCTTAGAAGGTGTCCCTTCTAAGGTGTAGGAGACTATGAAAAAATTAGGGGTACAAGGAGACTTGGATGATGGAGGAGTGGTTGAAATGTTGAGATGTTTGGAGAAGAAGGACAAGGGTTCAAGAACAATTAAGAAGGTTGTAGCTACAATTGAGCCATGAATATAGTTTATTTCAATGTTCCGGGGTGTTGTAGTTCTCTCAAAAAAAGGAGAATCGCTCAGATTTTTGAAAGAGGCAACGCAAACATTTGTCTCATTCAGGAAACAAAGGTTATCAACATGGATTTTAGGGTGGCTCAAAACATGTGGAAGATTAAGGACTTAGAATGGTCAGCTTCTAAATTTGTAGGGAGATCGGGTGATATTATGTCCATGTGGAATGCTAATGTTGTTAAAGCTAATTTCAGCTACAGTGGTAAAGGATTCTTGGATGTTCATTTTTCTTGGAAAGATCATGATCTGATGGTGATTAACATATATTCTCCGTGCAGTTTGTTGGAAAAAAGAAATATGTAGAATGTTCTTTTGAATCTTAGAATCAGGTACCCTAATTGTGGTTGGATTTTGGGTGGAAACTTTAATGCTGTAAAGTCAGGTGCAAATAGGAAAGGTAAAGGAGATCCTAATGTGAAGGAAATAGAAGAATTCAGCGCTTTCATCGACAACTTAAATATGATAGATCTTCCGGTTATTGGTAACAAATTTTTACGTGGTTCAATTTGAACGGCATGTGCAGAAGTAGATTAGACATATTCTTGGTTGAAGAAAATGTTATAAATAATCTGGGACTGAACTGTCAAGTTGTGGAAGATAGGGATATTTCAGATCATCATCCCATATGGATTAAGGAGAATATTGTTAACTAGAGTCCTAAGCCATTCAAATTCATCAATTGTTTGCATGCGACAACAATAAGTGCCCAGGAGTTGATAATTTCAACTTCAAATTTCTTAAAGATTTGTTGGGACATTGCTGGGGAAGATTTTACCAACTGTGTGATTGACTTTTTCAGAACTGGCTACCTTCCGAAGATGTTAAATTCTTCATTCATCACCTTAATCCTGAAAGTTGAAAACGCTCAGAAGTTTGAGGAGTTTAGACCTATTAGTTTGGTCAGCTGCGTTTCAAAGACAATTTCCAAAATGATGGCTGCTATATTGGGTTATATTATCCATAAACTAATATCTTCTACACAGACTGGTTACATACCCGACCGCCAACTTATGGATGGTGTTTTGTTAGCTAGTGAAGTTATTGACTTCGCAAAAAAGATTTAAGATGACTTGTTTCATTCTAAAGGTTGATTTTGCAAAGGTATATCATTGTGTCGAGTGAAATTTTTTAGAGTCCGTTCTTTTAAAGATGAGGTTTGGTGCTAATTGGATTTTTTGGGTTCGCGGATTAGTACTCAAAAGTTACATGTTTATACTCATTAATGGCAGTCCTACTAAAGATTTCAGAGTTGAGAAGGAGCTGAAGCAGGGTGATCCTTTATCTCCATTTCTGTTCGCGATCGTGGTGGCAGGTCTTACTTGTTTGGTTAAAGAAGCCATAAATCTTAATATTTTGTCTGCTTTTAAGATCATGGAAACTCATTCCTCTAGTATATTACAATTCGCCGATGACACACTGATATTAGGGGATGGGGAAGTTTCTAACATTTGGGCCTTCAAATCCATTCTCAGATCTTTCGAGCTTGCGTCAGGGTTGAAAGTTAATTATGTGAAGAGTTGTTTGTATGGTGTAGGCATGGTTGAAGGAATATTACAGGCTGCAGCAGATTTTCTTCACTGCAAATGTGCAAATCTTCCATTTCAGTTTCTTGGCTTAACGATTGGAGGTAACCATCATCGTATTGCTTTTTGGAAGTCGATTATTTCTAGAGTTAGAAATAGATTGTCTATGTGGAATGGCTGTAACTTATCAATTGGAGGAATAGTCACTCTAATTAATTCGGTTTTATCGAATATTCTATTTCATCTCTTATCTTTCTTCAAGATGCCAAAGAAGGTAGTAAGGGAAATAATTGTTATTCAGAGGAAGTTTTTGTGGGCCGGTTCATCGAACGATAATTTCATATTTTGGGTAAGTTGGAAGATGGTTTGCAAACCGAAAGAAATTGGTGGTCTAAGGATTAAACATGTAGGGAGGTTCAACAAAGTTCTTCTAGCTAAGTGGATTTGGAGATTCGTTATAGGTGGCGAGGAAATATGGAAACCTTCGCTTGTTAGTCATTACGGTAACTTGAGTATTAAAGTTCATTTGGCTAATGATGTTGGTAAGTGTGGTAAGGACTCGTTGTGGCTTAGGGAAATTTTGTCGATTAATACTTTAGAAGACCTTGTGATTGTTGTAGTTTGATGTCGTGTAAAGTGGGATCGGGATCGAATGTAGCATTCTGGAAGTCAAATCGGATGGAAGGAAACAGCTTGAAAGTTGCTTACCCGAGGCTATTCGAACAGAATGAAAATAAAACTAGCTCAGTTCAGGAAATGGGAAGGATGCACAATGGTAGCTGGCGGTGGAACTCTAACATGTTGAATTTCGGTGGAAATTCTGCTCTGGTTTTAGAATACCGGGATTTGTGTAATGCTTTAAATGCTCAGGTAATTTCTGCAGGTTGTATTGATGAGTGGCAGTGGAGTTGTGATGTTGCAAGAGGTTTTTCGGTGCATTCTTTTTACTTGGCTTCAAATACTGTTTTGGATGCAAATAAGATTCAGCTCTTGGATTGTATTTGGAAGACGATTGTTCTGTTGAAAATCCAAATTTTCTCATGGAGGATGGCCCTTGAGAGGTTACATACGAGATCCAACTTGGTTGCTAGAAACATCATTGCTAATGATCAAGAAAAGGTTTGCTTGTTTTGTTTCCAACATATTGAGGATTCTAACCATCTTTTCTTCTCGTGCCATATTTCGAAATCGGTTTGGAGTAAATTGCCGAATGGGTTGATATTGGAAGGATAGAAGAGAATGATTGTTGTGAACATGCTAAATCTTGAAGGTTAAATCTTAATGGTTGTTGCAAGCACTATGCCAAACAAGACCTTAGACAGCGCTTTTTTTTCACTTAGACAGCGCTTTAAAGTGTTGTCTAAACCTCCGCTGGTAAAGGTTTAGACAACGCTTTTTTAAATCTTAAAAGCGTTGTCTAAGGTACCCTTAGACAACGCTTTTAGGAATATCTTAGACATCGCTTTTGGTTTAAGCGTTGTCTAATCCCCTCCTATTTTAATTTTTTTAGGTATACCTTAGACAGTGTTTTTGGTGAAAGCGCTGTCTAATCCCCCCCTTAGACAGCGCTTTTGCCAAAAGCGCTGTCTAAGGTATACGAAAATTTTTGAATAATTTTTTTGAAACCACTTTTTTTACCAGGTTTTTAAACCAGAATTTTGACCTGTTTTCAACCAAATTTTGGCAGACAAATATCAAAAATTATATATCAATTTATGCACCAAAATTATAAATCCATAAAATGCAATTCAAACCAATATATATATATATATATATATATATATATATATATATATATATATATATATATATATATATATATATATATATATATATATATATATATACACTAATTCAAACCATTTTGGCCTATTATAATTACAAGTCATTGCATTTTACTACAAATGTACATATTATAAATACACATATCTAATCCATCAAAAGCATTGCTTCAAATATATATAGGTCCTGAAACAACACAAAGATTGTAATTCAATTAATAAACAATATTATAGAAATTACAACGTTACACATATTTAAATTCTCATCAATTAAAGTAAGAGTACAATATTATACCTCACATAACACCTAGCTCTATAATGAATTGACACCATTCCTTTTTGATTTCGTCCACTTGATCTTTTGTATAATATGCACACTTGAATTCATCAAAGTACTACATAATAATATAGCATTGTTTGATTTAATTTCAAATATTTAATTATATGAGAGATGTGTGTTAATATAACTTATAATCAAGAAACCAAGGATATAATTGCATAATTTACCTCTTTCACTAACATATCTTTCTTTTCTTTGTTGGAATATTAATCACTTGTTTCTTAGCAATGCGTACGGATGAATTGATCCAAATTCCCTCATTATGATTGTTTCTTATATATGACTCATCCTCTATAAGATCCTTATCTTCGTCATTTTTATTCAACTCATTCTGTCTAATGCATGACTCATTCTCAACATCAATATCACATTGATCGACACCGCTATCATCAACCACTTTGTCAGAGAAAAGCACTATAGACCATTTTGTACTCGTCGGGTCATTCACATAAAACACTTGTTTAGCTTGAGATGCTAGAATAAAAGGTTCATCTTTGTACCCCACCCTAGTAAGATCAACTTGCAAAAATCCAGACTTATCCATTTGTATGCCACTACTATTTACCCACTTGCAACCAAAGATGGGAATCTGAAACTTCTCGTAATCAAACACCCAAATGTGCTCAATAACTCCAAAATATGACAAATTTGCATATTTGGGGTTTAAGTCCTTCATACTTGATATATGCATTGCTTCAGCTAGCACGGTGACACCACTATTTTGCATAGTACTCTTATCATCTTGTTCTTTGGTATAAAATGTGTATCCATTAATTGAGTATACGCTATGAGAAAACACATGCAAACTTGGACCATATGCCAAACATCTCAGCCTTTCTGTTACCGAAGAAGGATTTGAAGAGCGCTTCGAATAAATATGATCCTTTAACCATTGTATGAAACTTTGATTGTGCTCTCTAACTATCCAATTTTCATTTCTGTTCGGATTTAACCTTCGGAGTACATCCTTGTGCATTTCAACATATGGCTCAACCTCATTATCATTGTGCAGAACATACAAATGAACTTGATCTCGTTCATCCCTTGATAATGTCACAATTTTATTTCCAATTAATTTTTTACCTTCCAGTTTTTCGAAAATCTGAACTTTGGGGAGTCCAATCGATTGAACGTTAGACAAATATTCAGTACAAAACTCAACAGCTTCTTCAACAATGTATCGTTCAACAATACAACCCTCTGGTCGACTTCGGGATTTCACGTACCCTTTTAATATTTTCATATACCGTTCAGCAGGGTATATCCATCTCAAATAAGCTGGTCCACACAATTGTGTCTCTTTCACAAGATGAACAACTAGATGAACCATTATGTTAAAAAAAGACGGAGGAAAATACATTTCAAGCTCACACAGGGTAATTACAATCTCTTTTTGTAGTGTTGGTAAGATCTCGGGATCGATCACCTTACTACATATTGACCTAAAGAAAAAACACAATTTAGTTATGGCACTTCTTACTTTTTTTGGCAAAATAGAACGTATACATATCGGTAGAAAATGTTCCATTATAACATGGCAATCATGTGTCTTCAAATTCTTCAACTTGGGGTCTTTCATAGAAATAAGTCTTCTGATATCTGATGAGTATCCTTCTGGAACCTTAACTTCACTCAGAGACTTACACACACAAAATTTCTCCTTTCTAGATAAAGTAAAAGCAGCAGGTGATAGATATGTTCGTTTTCCTTTCTTCACGGGTGCTAATTCAGTTCTCATTCCCATTTTTAACATGTCCTCCCTTGCTTTAAGGACATCCTTAGACTTGCCTTTTATATTGAGTAATGCACCGATAACACTTTCAAATACATTTTTTTCAATATGCATAACATCGAGAAAATGTCTCAAGTACAAAGACTTCCAATATGGAAATTCAAAAAATATCGACCTTTTCTTCCACCCACCTTTGACAATCTTATGTGCAAAAGGCTTGCCAAACTCAGTATGCACATCTTTCACCTTTTCAAAAACTTGGTCACCTGACAATGCGGGTGGAGCATTATGATGTTCGGTGTCTCCATTGAATGATTTTCTCCACCCACGGTAGTGATGTTTAGAATGTAAGAATCTACAATGACCGAGAAATACATTCTTCTGACAAAGTTCCAATCGAATCGTATCGGTTCCGTCTTCACAAACAGGACACGCACGTTTACCTTTAATGATATACCCAGATAGATTCCCGTATGCTGGAAAATCATTAATTGTGCCAAACAACATCGCCCTCAAATTGAAACTTTCGTTCCTATATTCATCATAAACCTCCCCACCGTTCTCTCACAAAATCTTTAAATATTCGATCAAAGGTGTCAAGTATACGTCTATGTCATTCCCTGGTTGTTTAGGCCCAGAGATTAACATAGATAACATCATGTACTTACGCTTCATACATAGCCGTGGAGGTAGGTTATAAATCATAAGAATCACAGGCCATGTGGTATTTGAGATACTTTGAAGACCATGCGGGTTCATTCCATCAGTTGATAATGCCAAGCGAAGGTTTCTTGCTTCTTCTCCAAACTCAGGATAATCATTATCAATCTTCGACCACTGTGGTGAATCAGTCGGATGCCGATACTTTCCATCAATAATTCTTTCATCTGCATGCCAAGTCAGATGTCTTGCATCGGTTTCACTACGAAACATGCGCCTAAATCTCGGAATTATGGGAAAATACCATAAGACTTTTGCGAGAGACAATCTTTTCTTATATCGAGACAAACCGCATTTAGGGCACTCAGTTAACGATGCATATTCGTTACGAAACAAAATACAATCGTTAGGACAAGCATGTATCTTATCATAGCTCATGCCAATAGAGCACAACATTTTTTTGCCTCATAGGTTCGATTAGGAAGAACATTATCATCCGGTAGCATTTCTCTCATAAGGGCCAACAACTCTGTGAAACTTTTATTCGACCATCCATTGCCCGCCTTTAAGTTGTACAACTTTAATACCGCAGACAGTCTTGAGAATTTAGTGCAACCTTTGTACATCGGTTTCTCTGCATCGCTTACCATCCTCTCAAACATTTCAGGACAATTATGAAGATCTTCTTCAAGTGCTTCTACAATCTCTTCAACTCGATCACAATCGTATGTTTCCATGTCTTTGTCGTATGAAGCATAGGTCGTATTACTTTTTCCACTCGGTTCAACATTCTCGTTAATTTTCTCACCATGAAATATACAACACTGATAACTTTGATCAATTCCATGCCTCACTAAATGCGATTTCAATCCATCTGCGTCAACCTTACCAATATAACAACAACGCAAGCAAGGACAATGCATTCGTCTGGGGTTTTCAGCGTGTTGAACAGCAAACTTAACGAATTCCGCAACCACATTCTCGTACTCTTTGGTCATTTGATCGGCACAGATCCATGTTTTATCCATGGGTTTCCTACTTATTAAGGTAAACAATCAATATCAACTTCAATAACGTATACATAACCAATGTTTCTCCAAACGACAATAACCCAGTTAAATCCAGACGAAAATACATAACTAAGGTAGTATCTTCGAATATTCTAACAACTTTAAAGTTCACTTCATTTTCTCATATTTAACAGATATTTACATCATTGAAGTTGAAAATGGAGTTTCATATAATAACAACAATATTAGACTTATCGAACATAACACCAATGACTAACGTATCTCCGTATCCTAAATGTTTTAAACAAAAACTCTGTATCCTAAATGTTTAATTTTAACTCAGTCTACAAATTCAACAAAAAAACTTCTCAGGTAATGAAGCCAACAACTCAGTGTTAATATTTATATAAACCCAATGTATATACATAGTAACAACAAAAGAACAAGAGCAAGAACACTATCCATCAATGAATTTTATGGTTCATACTGTATATACATAGTAACTACAAGCAATAAAATTTCAAGAATATGCAACTTTTCAGCAAAAAAACAAGCAAGAACAAGAACAAGAACAAGAACAGTACCATTATCAAGAACGTACCTTTTTGAACAGAAGACGACGATTGTATGACGGAGGACGACAGTGGACTTCACGGAGGTAGAATCTAGTGGACGACGGTGGAGGTAAGACTGTTGAAGCTCGTTAGGGCGAAAATGGCGATTTCTGTTCGTCGTTCGCAGAAGAGAGGTGTCACATCCCAAATTTTACCCCTAATCGCTCATATCATAATCATACATTCATCGCATTTAGCAGGGTTTTTTTCCCGATTTCATTTTCTGTTGTTTTCTTCTCATTTTCTAGCTTCCATTTTAATTTAATTTATTTATGACTTTTTAATTCATTTTCGTATTTTTTTTTTTTTTTTTTTTTTAATTTCCATTTTCGTTTCTTTTTGTAAGTTCCTATGTTAAGATTTTATTTTAATTTCTATTTCTAACCTTTAGCTCAATTTTCAATTTTTTTCTAAATTTATTTGTTATTTCTTTTCATTTTCAAGTTCGCATTTTTAAATTAATTTTTATTTCATTTTCAAGTTTTATTTTTGAATTTATTTTCTATTCTTCAATTTTTTAATTTTATTCCATTTTCAAGTTGTTATTTCTAAATCTAATGTCAATTTCAATTCATTTTTATTTTCTAAGTTCCAAACTTATTTCTCAAATTCTAAAGTTAATTTTAATTTCAATTATTTAAGTTTCTAAGTTATTTCAATTTTAAGTTTAATTCCTTTTTTTATTCACTTCTAATTCAAATTTTAATTTTTAACCATTTATTCCATTTTAATTCATATCCACATTTTTATTTTCTAAATTCCAATTTATTTCTCAAGTTCTAAATTAATTTTAATTCCAAGTTATTTATTTAAGTTTATGAGTTATTTTCAATTTTAAGTTTATTTCTTTTTAATTCATTTCTAATTTAAGTTTTTATTTAGATTCTAATTTAGAGTTTCTCTTTTCAAGTTTCAATTTCAAATTATAATCAAATGTAAATAATCAATTTTATTCCAAATATATTGTTTTGTTACAATTGCATAGAAAAAAAAGAAAAAAAAGTGTACAAAAAAAATTCAGCACTAGAATACAAATGTAGCACAAATTCAGTCCCAAATTCAAAATTCAGCACAAAAATACAATTTCAACAGCTCTAAAACAGCCCCCAAAACCCAGGCCTGCAGCAGCCAACACCTCTGCTCCACTACTCCATTGCAACCATTGTTTCAGATTTTGTCCCCTCTTTCCAAGCACTCTTCACCTACAAGTTTCATGGTACAAAAACATTATCAGAACAGCACTCAAACAACACAAAGAAAAACCATATAAGCAACACTGTTACATTCAAAAGGGGCAGCACAACTACACACAAAAATCCAGCACTTTTACACTCAAAAACAGTCCAAAACACACAAAAAATTCAGCCACTAAACTCACAAATTTCAGCATCAAACAGCCCTCAAAACAGTCCCAAACAGCTCTCATTCAACCAAAAAAACTCAGCTACAAACAGTTTCAAAACAGCCCTCAAAAACAAAAAAAAAAAATACATTCAAAACACCAAAACAACACAGAAAATTCAGCAAACATTCTTCAAACAAAAACCACAAAAAAAAAAGAGGAAGAAAGGAGAGAACAAAGAATTCAGCAGCAAGGAGCAGAAGGAGACTTACATCCGTGGATCCTTCACCCCGATAACGTTCGGGTCGGTAATCTTTTTTTCTCCTTCACTTCTTTCAGCATTTTTTACACATAGCTAGTTCTTTTTTTTTCGGTTTCATTTCAAGTCCATGTCTGCATATACAAAATAAATTCATGTTAAAACTTCAAAAAAATATTTGCTTAAAATCATTTTTTCCAAATCACAGCATTAAAAAAAAAAAAGAAGAAAAAACTCATAAAACGTTCTCCACCATCCCTCAATAATAACTCCTACATCTCTTCTTCATAAAATCCTCCATAACCAAACACTATAAAACTTGTTTCAAATAATCAAGCATAACCACAACGCAAATTCACAGAACTCACCTCACACAGAGCTCATCCACCAAAAAGAAGCCAATACCAAAACCGAAACCATACAAAATCTGTGAACCAAAACCTCACTCTGAAACGCAGAGTCATCCCCAAGCATTTCCAATCACTTCACCCTTCGTCTGAATCTGAACAAAAAAATAAACTCCTTCCTTCGTCAACACCCGGTCAACTTCAGTAAAACACAAATTCGCAGAAAACTCTCCTTCAAACTCACCAGCACAGTAAACCAGAACAAACGCACAAAGGACCAAACCTGTTAAAAAACCCAAACGCAACCCATCTTAGAACACAAACCGCCCAAACCCGTCACCTGAACAACCATAAACCATTTCGAAAGTTGAAATCCACACAAACTGAAAACAAATATTCTCACAAACAGGAAATAGACACAGTTACAAAACAAACCTCAATCCTCCTTCATCACCACCGTGAATAAAACGAAGCGAAACCTTCAACACAAACCGCCACGAACCAACGCACAAGAAAACTGCGGACCCAAGCCAAACCGAAACGCAGAGATCCAAGTGAGCCAAAACAAACCGTAAATCCGCCGAGTACGATTCTTACCAACCCACAAAACGCAGTGAAAATGCTCCTGAAACTCAGCCACAAAACCAACCGAAACAACCGTATCCGCCGCTCACAAACCAAAACCTTACCTCACGCAAACCTCTCAAACCAGAACCGACAACACCACAAGCGGTCGCGAGCTACCCATAAATCGCGCCGGCCATCACCCATCACCTTCTTCCGCCGTCAAAATCCAGACCTGTTCACCGAAACCGCAACGAGCATCAAACCGTGAGGAGCGCGAGCCGGAGAGGAGGACGGAGCGAAACAAAAAATCTGAGATCCGCCGCGAGACAGAAACAGATTTGAGAATAGAGAGAGCTGCGATAGAGACAGTGAAATCCGAGGCCACCTCCGCCGTCTACCGAAATACCCAAACCGGTGAAACCAAACCCACCGTGAGAAATCCGAACGGAACTCGCCGAAACCAAACGAAAGCCACCGCAAGGTTGTTTTTCTGTTCTGAACCGTGTTTTTCTTTTGGGTTATCTCTTTATCCCGTTGATTTTATTATACATACAAGTGCCTTTTTTATTTTCATTTTGTTTTTTATTAATGAGGTGTCAGGGTAATAAAAGTTGTTTTGAATACTGTGATTTTATTTCTATATTCTACTGATATTGTTTCTTTTGGTTTATAGTTTGTTTGGAAAAAGTTTTTTTGTTAAAGGCATAATAATGGACTCATGCGGTTTGATTTCATGATACACCACACTAAAACTTACAGCATCCTCTTTTCCATTTGATTTAACTTGTTTATTTTTTCTCTAAATCTTATTTATTTCAAGTTTTCTTATTTTCATAGATTATGCTCTTCTTGGAGCACTTTATTTATTTATTAGTTATTATTACTATTTTACTTTAGGGTCTATGATATTTAAATACGGTTTAGATATTTGATTCCGTGAATTAACATTATCAAACCGATATGAGACCATATTTTTCTATTATTTTGTTTCTAATAATTTCTAATTGATTTTTTTTATATATAGATCTTTTATTTTTTAATTTTATTATTTTGGGGCCTATGATAAGAGCATGTGGTTTATTGATATTTGACTTTGTCAATTTTGTCTAAACCAATTTGAGGCCATTTTTTATTTTTTCTATTTATCCTATTCTATTTAATTTATTCTATTTTCAATTTATTTTAAAAAAAAAAGTTATAAAAAAAAAAGGAAATATATGTTAGATAACTATTAATCTATCCATTTATTTTTCTCTTTTTAGGGCCGATGATATGACGAAGGTCACGATAAATCGTTTCCGATTAATCGTGACCCATATGAGGCCATTGCATTTTATTTCTATTTCATATATTTATTTATTTTCTTTCCATTTATTTCATTATTTTTTCTATTTAATTTATTTAATCCATTTCATTCTATATTTCAATTTATTTCATTTATTATTAATTATTTATTTCTCGCGTACTTACACCATATTAGATTTAATTTTCAAAATAACAATTCCTTGGTCCAACGCCAAGTGAACTTTACACACTACACTCACACACGTAAGTCGGTCGTTTTACGATCGCCATCTGCACATTCTTTACACTTCACAGCTTTTCTAACTTAAACAAATTGACGCACCACGCTTGTTTGCCACCTCAGCATTCTCGATCCATATATCGAGTCATAGCCCAGTTCTTAAGCCCTTTACCTCGCATTTCCATTTACTTTACCCAGTTTATTTTTTGCAAGTAGCAACCTATGCCTTAGACTTAGGAGCTTGCACCCTCAGTTATTTACTTTATTTTTTCGCATTCAATCCAAAAGGGAAAGAACTCCTGCAGTTGACTCCATGTCATAGGAAGTTTAGCCATCCCTAGTTCCTGTTCGACCTTAGCCATTAGGACCCTTTTTTTATTTTACAACTTTTTGTGACTTTGCTAAAGTCACGTGAGTGTTTGCCATAACACTTACCTTCCCCCGCGAACCTTGAACGTAACCAAGTGTTCGTTAATCCTTAGGAGAACTACGAGTGCTCTGATTCTATACCCGATACGTAGGCATCGATGCGATGTTGTGCGAGCACCATTAGAAATAAAACCTTAGGTTCCCTTAATTTTAACAAGCAATAAATAACAATAACACAAATATTAACAAGAGGTTCCCGTAGGATACTGCGGATGCTTAGGATGCTAACACCTTCCCTAGGTATAATCAACCCCCGAACCTAGTTTCTCCTCATTTAGGGTTTTTACGATTTTTTTCCCTTTTCCCTTTGGATTAAATTAAAGTCGGTGGTGAACATTTAATAATTGTGATTCAAGCTTAATCAATAGTTTGGTATCTGATTCTCACCGCAACAAGAGGGAAAGGAAGAAATGAAAATAGATTTGTATAATTTTAATATAATTAGACCTTAGACAGCGCTTTTGATAAAAGCGCTTTCTAAGGTAAGCCTTAGACAACGCTTTTGAAAAGCGTTGTCTAAGCCCCCCTTAGACAGCGCTGTCTAAGGCCTACCTTTAAAAGCGCTTTATAAAAGCATTGTCTAAGGCCTACCTTAGAAAACGCTTTTTCAAAAGCGTTGTCTAAGGTAGGACTTTTAACAGTGCTTTTTTTTTTTTTTTTGAACAGTTTCCGTGTTTGCTATTAATTTTAACCTTAGACAACGCTTCCTTAAGAAAGCGCTGTCTAAGGTGCGCTGTTAAATGTCATTTTTGTCTAAGGTGCGCTGTTAAATGTCATTTTTGTTGTAGTGAAGTCGGATAAGGTGAGTTTGATTTGATTTATAGCTTGTTGGAGCATTTGGAAAGCTAGGAATAACATTTGTTTCAATGAAGGTACCTATTCCATAGAAGACATCGTTTTTTATATTAAGGTTTATTCTTGGAATTTGTTATCGTTAGGTAGTTCGAATGGTATGAGTTGTAGTCTTTATGAGTGGTTTAAATTACCTCTTGACTTTGTTTAATTCCCTAGTGTGGGGTAGGGGTGGCAGTTGGTCACCTTTCTTTGATTTGTAATTTTGTCTTTGGAGACTTTCTCTTTCTCCGTATTAATAAAATTACTTATAAAAATAATAATAATCAAGACACAAATTAAAAGTTTAACTAGAAACTTGAATTCAAAGATAACATTCCAAAAAAATTCAAAAAACAGACTGAAACATTAATTTATTAAATGATGAATAACTTATTGAAACATTTTGATAAAATAAACTAAAGCAACAATCTACATATCGCAGATGTTATGGCGGATGCATCACGCACTACATTGTTTTCAGCTGTGAGTGGTGATTTTCCAGAAAAACCACTCTCACAATTATTGGCCTCATTTTCAGCATCATTTGCACTATCTACTGCAAATTTTGGATTTCCTTTTTGCAAGGCTTCAGTTGCTTGTGGAATATCGGCTACCAAAATTGCATTGTATTTATCAGCACATGACTTAAGTGCCTCCTTTTGATCAGAAGGAATGCTTCCACTAAGTTGATTGATTTTGTTTACTGCAATGTCTGATTTGCTCTTTATTACATTAACCATGATTAATCCTAAACCACTGACATCTGCGGTGGAGCTTTTTGGATCAACATTTAAGTATTCAATGCATAATGCAGAATTTGAAGTCTTACTACAAGTTTGTTGTATAGTATTAGCATCATTTGGTTGAATAACTCGGGAATGACTTACAACAAAGATGATGCACAAAATGAGAACAAATAATACCAATGATTTCATCATTATTTTATTGATTCTTTAAATGGACCTAAAATTATCCATTCATTTTAGTCAAAACTTATCACTTAATTTTCTAACCGTTATTTACAAATATAGTATTCCATTTAAAACAAATTATTGTTTATAATAATATGTCATTTTGAATTAAATACTTTATTAAAAATGGTATGATTTGTTTTCGTTGAAAATTTTAATTAAATGCTTTTTAGTTTATTTCTATAAAACAATATGAATACATTGAATTTCAGAAAACATCATATCTTTAGCTTTTAAGTTATATATATATATATATATATATATATATATATATATATATATATATATATATATATATATATATATATATATATATATATATATATATATATATATATATATATATATATATATATATATATATATATATATATATATATATATATAATTTTTTACCGACATGTTACAATTTCTTTAAACCAGTAATGTTAGTATTTTTAGTATCTGTTACTTATTATCAAAATAATTATTTTACAACTTTGAACACTTTCTTAAAATAATTTATCATTTAAATTAAATGAAAGATTGAATGAAAATCTTAAAATATATTACTCTTCAAAACAAAACGATTTTATTTACCTGATAATTATTACAATTAAACTCTTATTTCTAGAATTTAATTGCATATACGGTGAGTTGGAAAAAAAATTAAAAAATTGAAAAGATATTTCGATTAAAAAAATATTTTGTCATTATTTAATGATTCTCTTATTTTTATTCTTAAAAATATTAATTAGTAAAAAGTGTGATGTGTATAATGTTTAGATTGTTTTTTAGTTAAAAAATTGTTTAATCGATGATATTTTCATTGATTTGATTCGGTTTGATTTTTAGTTTTTTATTTATTTATAAATGGAACCAAACAAAACTAATTTGTTTGGTTTGATTTGGTTTGACTTAGTTGATTGGTTTACAACATTTTTTTTTAAATATTATATTCATTTGTGTATCATTTGTTTTGCTCTAATATATTTCGATGTATTTTATGCTACTATTTTTTTTAAAATAGTACATTTCCTATAATATATTTAATGTTCTACTTTTCAGACAACTTACAAGTTGTTCTTAATCCATACGAAACATTTACATAATTTTTATTGCATTATAAAATAAGTTAACTATCAAATACAAATGTTGACACTTGGCATAGGAAGGTTGAGAAGGAATTTCAAATTTTAACAAATAAAAAACAACAATAAAGACAAAAGGTTTCAATACACGTAAATTAATATTTTTTATATGCAATAAATATTATAATAAACGAAAACTAAGAGTTCTTAGGATAAATAAAACAAAGGGAATTTCCTAAAGAGCGAGACATAGCAAACACCAAGATAAAAAAACTCTCTTTCAAATTATCAAAATAACGAAATTCAAAATCGATCCATTCGGCCACCTACTTCCACACCAACTTAGCAACACAACAATTTTTAAAAATATGATATACCGTTTCAATAGAATCGCAACCAAAACGCAAAAAGAATTGTCATTAGAGAAAGAATAACCTCTAGAAGAAAGTGTTACTTTAGTAGGAAGTCTATTAATAAAAATTCTTCAACAAAATCCTTTAATTTTAGTAGGAACTACCATTTTCTAAGCCATACACAAAGCATTATCAAATTTATTGCAAGGACCAAAAGGAATACGTAACATACCCGAGATATACCGAAAATTAGCAACCGAAAACGCCTCCGAAACCCTAAAATTCCACAGCGGAATATCCGGGGCAGCATAACTCGAAGAAACCATGCACATCAATGCTTCTGGTGCATGCAATTCCGCAAAAGCTGCTGTCGAAATCGGCTGAGACAAGCCGAAACACCCCCACTCCCATCTTCCTTTACTTTAACCTCTCATGCATGTTACAAATACTTGTTTAAGGTAAAAAGCATTAAAAAGGAACCGAAATTTATCTTTAAGGCAAAAATCACCCAACCAATTAGAATGCCAAAAAGAATTAGAAAATCCATTATCGATGGTAAACGAGCAATTTGAAACAAACAATTCAACCGGATAATGATTTTGTAAATTAATCAAGTCCCTCCACCAAGAAGAAACAATGTTACATTTCGACTTAACTCCATCCGAATAAAGCATTTTTAAATTGATATCACAGTAACGAGCTTTCAACACCTCTTTCCATAAAGAATCACGATCTGACAAAATCCTTTATCTCCACTTATGAAGGAGAACCACATTGAAGTCATCGATCCTCTATAATCCAATACCACCTTTTTCAATTGGTAAACACACACCACTCACAGAGGATCACCAAAACCGAAACATAACAAAAAAATAACAAACAAATCAAACTAAAGCAGTAAATAAATCAAAGTAGGCCGAATCCACTTAGAGACTACTCCCCAGCAGAGTCGCCACTTTTCTATAGCAGTAAAATCATGAGTGTAAGTTATTAGTTAACTTAACTCAAAGAAAACAGAGTCGCCATCGCGCCTTTATTTTATTCCAAATGGAAAAGGAAAAAAGGGCGAATAAATCCTAATGAATCTAAAAGCAAAAAGCTAAAAGAATCGAGCAGAGAACGGGTAAGGGAGTTGGTTATAAAATGGGAAAGTTTTAAGAATCCAAAATGTTTGTGGTACTCTACGGGAGCCCTTTGAAAATTTTATTGCTTTTGATTTGAAAATAGTTTGTTAAAAGAGATTAAAGAGATGAGAAGAGAAATGTTTAATAAGGTTTTTGTGTTTGACGAGACGTTCGTCTCATGCCTACGTACCCACAATGTGCAATGTAAGATCAAAACCCCGTAGTTCGTGGTACAAATAGTGAAAATTTGATGTGTTGGATTTATTTTAAAATGTAAAGACAAGTCGACACTCTTTAATGAATAATTCCGCTAGAAAGAATGAATCATGTCTAAACATATGAAAATGATTAAAAGGAAAAAGTGAACGAGGGAACAAAAAAGATTGAATGAGTTTTGAATTTTTTAAAGTCTTTTGAAAAAGGTGCCAATATGCTTATGTAGTTTAGCATTTATTAAGAAATTAAAGAAAATGTAAAATCGTTTGACCTAAGACAAAGTTTGATTATGAAAGTGGTTTGAAGTTTGAAAATAAAGAAGTTTTTTGAAAGGAGGGAGAAGTTTTGAAAATTAAAGAAGGGGGAATAGATGAAGAGGCTATCCTAATGCACAAAATAAATGCTAGGGAATAGAGAGATCTAACCAAAATGAAGTCACCTCAAAGTATTAATAAGAAATCCATCTTTAAGCATTCAAAAGCCAAGATAACCAATGCCAAATAAAGGCAAATCTTCAACAATTAACACTCCATGCAAAGGGATAAGAAGTCCTAATTCTAAGTCCAAAAGTTCCATCAATACTTCAAAGGTAGTCCATAGGTAAATCACTCCAAAGCATAGGCTAGTAACCAATAGTCCAAGATGAGGAGAAATAAGTTTTTTATGGTTTAAGTCTTTATTAATATTTTTGTGTCCAAGTGGATAAAGGAAAAAAGCATATAATAACATGAATATAAATGGATGATAAAGCATAATGAAAGCATAATAAAAAGTAAAGGAGATAAGGGAGCAAGAGATAAAAATAAAGAGGATAAGGTGCGAGAAGGAATTAAAATAGTAATATAGTAATAGTAGTAATAATATGTACATAATAATGGTAAGGTAAACTTAATCATCCACAACAAAAAGAGTAACAAGGCAACTAGTGCCAAAAATAGAGAAGGCAACTGATTTCGCTTAGTATCTTACACTATAGTGATTAACTGATGCGATCAGACCCAAATTCGATGAAACTTGAAAGAAGATTGGGATACCTAAAGCAACTACAAATTAAGCTTCAAAAGTCGTGGATCTAACGCAAATGACTAATCACTTTGGGATTATGCGGCCAACACGAGGTTCGGTCCATGAAAGTGCAAGTATCCAATTGAATTTTTATTCCGAATTCGGGACACATTTAGGTCTATATTAAGCAATCGCCGAGCAATTTACGGGGTAATTACCCTACAAATATGGTCGGCCAAAACTAATTAAGGTTAACGATAATTGTGCTAATACACGCGAGATAAACGATATGTAAATCTCCATCCGAATGCAATGCCACACGAAAATAAAGATGAATACCAAATTGAGTTACACTTATGGTATTCTTTCATCTTTAAGTTCAATCACTCATTTTGGTGGATTCAAGTATGAAAATGTATCACTAATACAAAGTACCTAAAGTGAATTAAATAATTCTCTTAGAGGTACATTTGAACTAATGAACAGTAACCACTATAATCTACACCCAAAGTCCGTTGAATTTAAAGAGAAATCAGTCCCAAAAATGTCTCCAAGGTAAAAATAAGAAGATAGGGGAAGAGGGGAGAAAAGGAGGCAAAATAGCCCCAAAAGAAGGCAAAAAATCAGTTTCAGGCTTGTTCAAATCGATTGCACAAGGCAAAAAATCAGCAAAAATTGTAAAGAAAAAGGCAGTGCAAATCGATTTGCACAAGATGCAAATCAATTGCACGTTGTTCAGTTTTCAAAAATCAGCATTTAAATGACAAAATACATGTTCAATCAATCCATCAAACACCTTATTATGATCATAGATTCAATATTTGAGCACGGATTTTCCACTAAATCAACAACAAATAACACCAATAAGAACACAATTGCAAGATTCAAAGATCAAGAAACAAGAATCAACTAACATCTACATTTATTATGATGAAGATGAAGGTGTAACAATGGAGGAAGATGAATTACCAAGAACAAACTTCAAATTACTCCACTAGCAAGCTTGATCTACTAAAATTGATGTAGAAAAATGAAAAGGATGAATGTTTAGCTCAAAGTTAATCAAGATTTAAATGTGAATTCTTGATAACTTTCAAAAGAAGAAGAGGAGCTTTGGTGAATTTGTGGTTATTTTACAAAGGATTTGTTAGCTATCAAAAGTCTGAGAAATGAATGAGAAAAGACTTTTATTTAAAGAGTTTAGGTATGAAAATTTGGTGGAATAGGGCTTAATTAAAGTTTGTTGAGATTGTGTTGGTATGATAGAAGTTTATTGGCATCGTATAATTAAAGATAAATATGACCGGTTCAATTTTTATTAGTTTTTGTTCAATTTATTATTTAATTTAAATTAAACTTTAAATAAATTAAAGTTTATTATGGTCCACAATAATTAAATAAATTAAATAAATGATTCTATTATTTATTTACTTATTTATTTATTATGAAACAAATATAATTTAATTCTAATTATTTAAAAAACCAAACTAACTCACTAAATTATTTTTTAAAAATATTTTTCTGAGGTTTTTTCTTTTAAAAAAAACTATGTAATAAAAACAATGCTCACAATTTTTTTAAATAATATATTTATATTTAGATAATATTGGAGTGCTATAAAACAGAAAGTATAAAAACACTGAACACTAAATGAAAGAAGAGTTCTAAACATAAAACATACTCATAACATATAACTTAATAAACCATAAAATTTATAATTACATAAAAAACACTTACTATTAGCTTACCTAAAAAAGACATGAGCCATGAAAAAATACAATTTAAAAAAAAACGCAAAAATTGTATTGAAATGGCATAAAAACAATATACTAGTTTTTTTAAGACTACAAATATAACGCTTCAAAAATTACATGAATATATAATTACGAAATGAGGGAGGTTATTAGAAGAAGAAAAAACAAATTTACCATAAAATAAAATAAAAAAATAATAAAAAGAAATAAAATAAAAATTTCATATATTTTTTTATTTCGAGATTAGTCAATGCATAAAGGAATGCGATATGAGAATCGAGTTAATGAAAATCAAGCAATGTGAAACTTATATTTGAGATTGCACAATGCATATCTACTAAACTATAATACAAATCAAGAATTGTACATCAATTTAGAAAATATCAATTAAATTCTAACACGATTTTTTAGAGAAAAAAAACACCATAGAAAACCTAAAATAAATAATCAAGACACAAATTAAAAATTTAACTAGCAACTTGAATTCAAAGATAACATTCCAATATAATCCAAGAACACATTGAAACATTAATTTATTAAATGATCAATAACTTATTGAAACATTTTGTTAAAACAAACTAAAGCAACAATCTACATATCGCCGATGTTATGGCGGATGCATCACGCACTACATTATTTTCAGATGTGAGTGGTGATTTTCCTGAGAAACCTTTCTCACAATTATTTGCCTCATTTGCAGCATCATTTGCACCATCTACTGCAAATTTTGGATCTCCTTTTTGCAAAGCTTCGGTTGCTTGTGGAACGTCAGCTACCAAAATTGCATGGTATTTATCAGCACATGACTTAAGTGCCTCCTTTTGATTGGGAGGAATGCTTCCACTAAGTTGATTGATTTTGTTTACTGCAATGTCTGCTTTGCTCTTTATTACATTAACCATGATTAATGCTAAACCATTGACATTTGCGGTGGAGCTTTTCGGGTCAGCATTTAGGTATTGAATGCATAGTGCCGAATTTGGAGTCTTACTACAAGTTTCTCGTATAGTATTAGCATTGTTTGGTTGAATAACTCGGGAATGAGTTACAACAAGAGTGATGCACAAAATGAGAACGAATAATGTCAATGATTTCATCATTATAAAGTTTTTTTTTAGAATGAAAAAAGAAATTAAAGTTTGCTAAAGCAAAAGAGAATGAATGAAAATGAAAACAACACACCTTATTTATAATAGAAATTATCTTATTGATTTATCAAATGGATCTAAACTTATCCATTCATTTTTGTCAAAACTTATCACTCTATTTTCTAACCGTTATTTACAAATATAGTATTCCATTTAAAACAAATTATTGTTTATAATAATATGTCATTTTGAATTAAATACTTTATTAAAAATGGTATGATTTGTTTTCGGTGAAATTTTTAATTAAATGCTTTTTAGTTTACTTTGAAATAACATTCCAATACAATTCAATGTAATCTTTATCTCAAAACCACATCTTTGATAAGAGAAAATTATCTCACTCACTTAATCACCTTTGTGATATCTAACAATTACAATCCCAGAAATTGCGTCATTCTACTTGAAAGACACCTCTTTTAATACAAAGTTCTACCAAGACTCTTGACTAACAAACATACATGGACTTACTTAAAAGCTTCATCCAAGAACAATACATGAATCATTACCCATGGGTTTCTGAATTATGCTAAACAACTATGTATACCAGAATGTATGAAACCGATACAAAGGGTTACTTACAATACAAGAAAGTACCCGACTCTCAAAACCCTAAACTCTTATTTTTATTTTATAAAAGTTTACAAAAAGAACTTGTTCTTTTGCCCAAGGTCTAGGTATTATTTTATAATCTTCATCTGTCTATGGGTTTCGAATAATCTAACCAATTATTCCTCGATCCATGTGTTGATTATTGTGGATAAAATCTCTTCAAATCTTCAAAACAGATCTTCAACTTAATTTTTTTGTAACAGACAAAGATGTTGAGTCCTCGTGATAGGACATCTTGTCTGACATGTGTGTTCTTCCCATATTTCTTGATTTTATTGAACATTATATTTTACCAAAATTTATTCAAATCTTTAGAGCTTTAAATCTAACTTTTTTGTCAAATTTTGGCAAAAACTCCTTCTGCACAATAAACCCTGGATGCTCATTATCCTGAAGTCATTTCAGTCGGATGACGGATCTTGAAATTAATTGGAGACTCCTGAAATTTCTTAACACGCACCTCAACTAACAAGTTGGTGTACATGAGGAAGAGGATAACAAATACCTTGTTGTATATCCCAGCCCTTGATGAATCCACCTTGAATTTTACCGCCATAGATAAACATATTCTTTGAGAATGAATCTAATCAAGCCTGAAATGCTCACATTTCTTAATAGAGACATACAAAATATCTTAACACTTTGGTTAGCTAAGATGTCATCCATTTCTTAATACCATGATTCGCTTAGTATCTTACACTATAGTGATTAACCGATGTGATTAGACCCAAATTAGGTGAAACTTGAAAGAAGATTGGGATACCCAAAGCAACTATGCGTCAAGCTTCAAAAGTCGTGGATCTAACGCAAATGACTAATCACTTAGGGATTATGCGACCAACACGAGATCCGGTCCATGAAAGTGCAAGTATCCAATTGGATTTTTATTCTAAATTCGGGACATATTTAGGTCTATATTAAGCAATCGCCGAGTAATTTACTGAGTAATTACCCTACAAATGAGGTCATCCAAAACCAATTAAGGTTAACGATATTTGTGATAATACACACGAGATAAACAATATGTAAATCGCCATCTGAACATAATGCCGCATGAAAATAAAGATGAATACTAAATTGATTTATATTTATGGTATTGTTTCATCTTTAAGTTCAATCACTCATTTTGGTGGATTCAAGTATGAAAATGTATCACTAATGCAAATGACCTAAAGTGAATTAAATAATTCACTTAGAGGTAGATTTGAACTAATGAACATTAACCACTCTAATCTACACCCAAAGTCCACTGAATTTAAAGAGAAATCAATCCCAAAAATGTCTTCCAATGTAAAAATAAGAAGAAAGGGGAAAATGGGAGAAGAGGAGGCAAAATAGCCCCCAAAACAAGGGAAAAAAAATCAGTTCCAGGCCTGTGCAAATCGATTGCACCAGTGTGAAAATCGATTGCACAAGGCAAAAATCAGCAAAAACTGTGAAGAAAAAGGCAGTGCAAATCGATTTGCATAAGATGCAAATTGATTGCACGCTGTTTAGTTTTCAAAAATCAGCATTTAAATGGAAAAATCCATGTTCAATCAATCCTTCAAACACCTTATGATCATAGATTCAATTGAGCACGAATTTTCCACATAATTTAACAACAAATAACACCAATAAGAACACAATTGCAAGATCCAAAGATCAAGCAACAAGAATCAACCAAGATCTACACTTTTTATGATGAAGATGGAGGTGTAACAATGGAGGAAGATGAATTACCAAGAACAAACTTCAAATTACTCCACTAGCAAGCTTGATCTACTAAAAATGATGAAGAAAAATGAAAAGGATGAAGGTTTAGCTCAAAGTTAATCAAGATTTCAATGTGAGTTCTTGATAACTTTCAAAAGAAGAAGAGCTTTGGTGAATTTGTGGTTTGGGAAGATATTTTGCAAGGGATCTTTTTGGCTATCAAAAGCTTGATAAATGAATGAGAAAAATGCCTCTATTTAAAGAGTTTAGGTATGGAAATTTGGTGGAATGGAGCTTGCTTTGTAAATTCAAAATTAGGCTTGGAAATTCAAATTTGGAGGGAAATATAAAATGAGTGGTGATTAGTGAAGGTTTATGGTGGAAATTAATTTTAATGATGTAGGGGAATTAAATGGAGATGGTTTAGAATATTCTTAAATGATAAAAATTGGTGCCAAATGCCTCAAAACTTGAAAAATGTTGATTTTGGCCAAATTTGTCTTCGTGCAATCGAGTTGCATAACAGTGTAATCGATTTGCATAAAAGTGCAGTCGATTGCACAGGCAAAAATTTGGAAGGTGCAATCGATTGGACAATCAGTGCAATCGATTGCACAGTGTAAAATCCTGAAAAATGCCTTGTTGGCCGGATTGTGTTGGCTCTGAGCTCGATTCTTTTGCGCGTCAAAGAAGGCATGGAAATAAACACATGAACCTTAGAAATCCTTGAATAAATCAATTAAAACTTGGAAAATCCTTGATTAAATAAATTTGAATTGTTTGCGGATCAACTTCAACTTTGTTCAAATGAAATTCGTT
Source organism: Lathyrus aphaca (assembly GCA_963966055.1). NCBI lineage: Eukaryota > Viridiplantae > Streptophyta > Magnoliopsida > Fabales > Fabaceae > Lathyrus > Lathyrus aphaca. Next base: position 544,218,892 of record OZ014522.1, read on the forward strand.
CGAGATGTGGAACTGCTATTTTTAGTATTTTTGACTTGTTCTTCCCCTGAAAATGTTAATAAAAGAAAACAAACTATTTTTGGATTTTATTTAATGGTTAATAAACATACATAAATAAAAGGGAAAACAAAAGCAATGGTGATCCCCCTGTGAGGTAATAAACCAGCAACCAAAAAGGATAGACGAACCAGTGTGTGATCTTGTTTGTATGCAAGATGCATATGAGATGCGAAAAATCTTAGGGTCAAAAATTAGTGTATTACAGCAGACCCTATTTAAGTTTTTCAATCTAGAGATATAAAGATTGACATCTTTATTTCGTCAAGATGGAATATACTTAAATATTTGAAAACCAAATTTTTGGTCTTAAGAGACCATAAAATGGAATGAAATGAAATGAAACGATCTGAAATGATATGAAAGCATATGAAATGTTATGAAAGAATATGGAATGATATGATATGAAAACATATGAAATGTTATGAAAACATATGAAAACTGTGGGTAACAAAACGACACAGTATATAAAGTAAAAGCTGGGGATAATGAGCCTGAAACTCCGACGGGAAAAACCAACACACCACATGCTGGAGACCACTACATGGCTCAGCTAAGGCAAAGATGTCCAAGAATGACATTGGTTAGAAGGAATCACAACATATAAGAATAGCACTGAATGAATTGAGAAATTTCTAGAAAAAGTACATCAGAATCATCCAAGAATGATATTAATGACTTTACTAAGGATATCCAAGAACGGAAATCGGAGGAAAAGTGATCACAACATCCGAGAATAGTAATCGGATAAAATGTGAATCACAACATCTAGGAACAAAACTGAATAAAGTGAGAAAATTCCCAGAACGTACATCAAAACAATCATGACTCCAATATGGACATCCGAGAATAGAATCGGATAAAACCAACACACCACATGCTGGAGACCACTACATGGATCAGCTAAGGCAAAGATGTCCAAGAATGACATTGGTTAGAAGGAATCACAACATATAAGAATAACACTGAATGAAATTAGAAATTTCTAGAAAAAGTACATCAGAAGCATCCAAGAATGATATTAATGACTTTACTAAGGATATCCAAGAACGGAAATCGGAGGAAAAGTGATCACAACATCCGAGAATAGTAATCGGATAAAATGTGAATCACAACATCTAGGAACAAAACTGAATAAAGTGAGAAAATTCCCAGAACGTACATCAAAACAATCATGACTCCAATATGGACATCCGAGAATAGAATCGGATAAAAGGTGAATTGCAACACCTAGGAATAGAACTGAATGAAGTGAGAAAAGTCTCAGGAAGTACATCGAAACAATGATGACTCCACTATGGACATCCGAGAACAGAATCGAATAAAAGGTGAATCACAACATCCAGGAACATAATTAAATGAAGTGATAAAAGTCCCAAAAAGTACATAAAATCAATGATGACTCCACTACAGACATTCACGAACAGCAATCGAAAAAAAGGTGAATCACAACATCCAGGAACAGAACTGAATGAAGTGAAAAAATTACCAAAAAGTACATCAAATCAATGATGACTCCACTATGGACATCCGAGAATAGCAATCGGAAAAAATGAGAATCACAACATCCAGGAACAGAACTGAATGAAGTGAGAAAAGTTCAAGAAAGTACATCAAATAAATGATGACTCCACTATGGACATCCAAAAATAGCAATAGGAAACAAAAGTGAATCACAACATCCAGGAACAGAACTGAATGAAGTGAGAAAAGTCCTGAAAAGTACATCAAATCAATGATGACTCAACTATGGACATCCAAGAATAGCAATCGGAAAAAATGTGAATCACAACATTCAGGAACAGAACTGAATGTAGTGAGAAAAGTCCCGAAAAGTACATTAAATCAATTATGACTCCACTATGGATATCCGAGAATAGAATCGGATAAAAAGATGATCACAACATCTAGGAACAGAACTGAATGAAGTGAGACAAGTCCCAGAAAGTACATCAAGTCAATGATGACTCCACTATGGACATCCGAGAATAACAATCGAAAAAAGTTGTAAAATCTGAGAAGAAACAACAAGTGTGTGAAGAAAAGGTTCTGGAAAGACATCAGATAGACACGAAGGTAAACGCCAAGTAATATGTTGAAAACAACAAGCCCTCGGAAAATGCATATGAGTACTAAAACACTCTTGAATGCATATGTATATGAAAATGGAGATAAAGAATCCTTGCAATACAAATGAGGATGAAGCACTCTTGCAAATGTATACTCCTTTGGGGAGTGAAAATGATTGGAAGTCTGATTCCTCAACACGGAGATCACTGCCATTCTTCTATGATATTAAAGATGCTTCTCTTGAACAAATCTCTACTCAGATATTAAAATAACTTAAGGATCCAATCCAATTGGCGACTGTGTGTTAAGAATAGGAAGGATCACCAATTCAATTGGAGACAATGTGTATTTTCAAAATTTAATTAAAAATATAAAAAACTTTAACAAATAATGAAAAATAATATTATATTAATTAATAAATAAAAATAAATTACATAATTGAATGATGACGACTGGGTTGGGCATACCGACCATCGGTTCCACATCCCCTAGGTTGTATCACTCGTTGTCCTCATTGTTGATTCACTCTAGGTGTTTGGGGGAATTGTGATCTCTGGATCATCGTTATACTCCCTTAGTAATTCTTGCATCTCTATGAAGTCTTGTGTATGGAAAGGTGGCATGTTGTAACTGAGGTCATGACCCATGTCAGAGTAGTTTGGATTTGATGATGGGGTAATCGGTGTGCGACCTGAACGATTAAAATGGGACATTAGTGTGAAGGCTTCATTGGTGAAAGGCTGATAACTTCCTCGTTGGTTAGGCGTGGTTGTTTCGTGTGTGTAAGTTATCTAGCGTGGGTCATGTAGATACCTATCTTCAGAGAGAAAATCAGTCGCAATCATTATATACCAAGTCATATAAGTATTAGTTGGTACATACGAGGTTGCCATCACCGGTTCACGTAAGACATATTTGTGACGGTTCCTCCATTTACAACACCCAGTTTTTGCAAAGTCTTTCCAATTGTTAAGATTCCATTGGTCATTGACTTTTTTTGATGCCATGGACAAAGATCATTCGGGGATCTGGGATGTTCCGATGCATTCCGAATTGTATAATATTAAATTATGAAAATACACTTTGTCATTATTAAAGTTTTTTATTATGCCCAACCTGGTCGTCATCATTAAATTATGTAATTTATTTTTATTTATTAATTAACATAATATTATTTTTCATTATTTATTAAATTTTTTTTTTGTTTTTTTTAATTAAATTTTGAAAATACACATTGTCTCCAATTGAATTGGCGACCCTTCCCATTGTCGCACCTCAAAAAATACGACCTCGCGATAAAAAATACCGCGTATAAAAAATTATACAACAGAGCCGCCACCGAACTTATTTTATTCCAATTAAGGAAAAGGAAAATATCGAGAAACCTTTTGAAAAACGGATAGAACAAGGTCTTTGAAACCATATTCTAGGTTCGGGAGTCAATTCCGTAAGGGGAAGGTATTAGCACCCCTTACGTCTGTTGTACTCAACGAGAACCTCTTAGTTTAACTTACGATTTAATGTTGACTTATGCTTTCTGTTTTCTTCGAATAATAAAAAGTAAATACGAATGATTCTAAGCTAGGGTTAATAGGGGAAATGGTTGTTTTATTCCTAGGGTGCTCGGCAAGGAGTAAAATCTGTGTGCCTACATATTCCCTTGTGCAATGGGAAAGTCAGAGCCTCGTAGTTCGTGGTACTAAGGTTGGTTGGTTTATTTGTTTTAATGCGATTATTTAAACCGCATTCTAACTGTTAAGCGTTGGCTTGTTTGCTCGCGATAGGAGGTGGAAGCGCTAGCTTGTTTGCGAGATAGAAAGGATTTAAACAATGTTCATGTGAAAAATATTTAATTCGATTAGTATTTTAGGAACAAAAGGCTGAATGAACCCCGTCCCGTGGGGCGAGCCTCGGGAGCGTTCATTCAAGAATTCGAGGAATAGTAGACTCCAGAATTCAATTATTTTGTTGTTTGATATGTAGATTAAGTGATTTAATTACGGAAGGTCGAATGAACCACATTTCGTGGGGCGAGCCTCATGAGCGTTCATTCAAGACTTCGAGGAATGCTAGACTCCAGAATTCAGTTATTCCGTTATTTAATTATGAAAATATTTGAATATTCGAGTTGGAAGAAGTTTGATGGCGAGGCACGGTGCACTCGACTTACAAGGTTTGCGAATAAATTAAAGCGATAAAATTGTGGAAAATAAATTAAAGGCAACTATTCGGAGGCGTTGGACCTTTTATTCGGACGCGTCGAAATATAGTTCGTTAACTTCCTTAGAACCGATTTAAAGTTGAAATCGTTCTATGAGGAGTCGAGCGCTTTTGTCAGAATGTGATAAATAAATTAAATAAATTGGATAATATTAAATTGCGGAAATTAAAATCGGAATAGAATAACAAATAAAAAATAAAAATAAACTAAATCGGATTCGATAATATGGCGAACAATCGAAATAATACAATGAAAATAAACTAAACTAAATGGCCTCATATTGATTAAATTTTCCGACTTAATGAAATCGAAAATAATTTAACCGTTTAATATATCATCGGCCGGAAAGAGGTAAATTACAAAAGTTGAAGATCCAAATAATATTATTCTAATGAAATAAAAAACTAAGATAAAACTAGCAAGAAGATAAAATAAATAAAATAAAGGAAAATCAAAATCAGGGAGTGTGTGTATAGCAGGGCGTATGTTTAGGATCCATATCCAACTAGCAAATATATGTACATATAACAATCAACAAAATAAAATAAATAAAAGGGTGATATCGCTGCATTGTGGTATGGGTGTTAGCAAAATAATATGGCCTCAAAGGCCCAAATCAAAAACCATTTCATCAGTAAATATGAAGGATAATAATAAAAAAAAGGTTATTTAATTATGTTTTAAAATAAAGAAGGCATCAGCTTTGCAAAGAAAGAACAAAGATAAAAAAAAAAAACCAGACTTAAATCTGGGAAAGGGCGAGAACCCACCCCTTCAACGTTAAGAACACGGCGCCGAATGACCCACTGATTTCGGTCTCTCATGCTCCCGGTTTCAATTCAGTTTCTCTCGTCTCTACTTTGATTCGTTTTCGGTCGTCTCTCTCAAACGTGCCACGGTTTCAAATCGGTTGTTATGGCGGTGGGTTTTCAGATTTCGTCACGGTGGTTTCCGAGGTGGTGTCGCGTGGGTCGGTACTGGGTTGATGTGTTTTCCGGTTTTGAATCTCACCCTTTCATCTCTGTTTTCGGTCAGATTTCAATTTGTTTGTGGATTTGTGCAGTTTGGTGTTTTCAGAACGCGATGGTTCTGCGTTTTTCGGTATAAAAAAAAGAAGTTTGTGGATGTTGGTGATGGCGGATTTCGTGGTGAAGGTGGTGCAGAGCGTTTGGGGGTTTCGGTCTCGGTTTTGGTTCTATGAATCCATCCCTCTTTCTCTTTTTCGATTCATGACGTTGGATGGGTTGTTGTGCTAGAGAAGATGGAGCAAGTAGTGATGACAAAGGAACTAACTGAGCCTCTTTAAGCAATAAAGAAGCAGTTGTGTTGTGGGTTGTGTTGTTTCTGGTTTTTTTTTTTACTGAGTTTAGGTTTTTGGCGGGTTTGAAAGGATGATGGAGTTTGTGTTGATTTATTTTTTAAGCTTGGTGATTTTGTTTTGCAGATTTTTTTGGTTGTCTCAAGCTTTATTAGTGAATGAATTGAAGGTTGTTTTTATAGAGGAAATATTGAAGGGTGAAATGGGATTTTTGGAGTAACAAATTATTGAAAAAAAATTGGGTAAGGATGAAGAAACAGACTGTAAAATTGGTGTTGTTGAAGGTGGTAGTGGAATTGGAATATGCTAATGGTGAAAACCGTTTTCACGTGGTCCTCTGCGTGAAAATCCCTCTCTCTTGTGAGGTCTGTTGTGATTGCATGTGCTGATAAGATATTTACTTGGAAAATTTGTGATAAAGAACACTAATAATAATAAATAATAATAATAATAATAATAATAAACATAATAATAGTAATAAAAGGTGAAATAACAATAATAATAATAATAATAAGTATAATAATAATAAGAATAATAATAATAGTAATAATAATAAAAAAGAAAAAAATAATAGTAACAATTAATACAAATAAAATGATAATAGAAAATAAAATGAAGATGGAAGTAGTACCAATAAAAACCATAAAAGTAAAAAATGGATAAACATAAAAATAATAAGATGATGAAGAGATTTTTTTTTTTTGTAATTTTGTAATGAAATAAAAGATGCAATGGACTATGATGAGGGAAAATGAAAATAGGCTTATGTAAAATGGTTTTAATAGAAATAATAATAATAGATCTTTTTATATATTTTTTCTATAATGACTAAATAATTAAAATAAAATAAAGTAAAAAAACTTATGATAGTATAAAAAGAAAATTTGATTTTTTTTTAGTTTGAAAATAAAAAATGCATTTTTTGGATTTTTCGAATATCATATAGAAAAATAAAGTAATACATATTTTTTGGATTTTTGAATAATGGTTAGACCGTAAAATAAAATGGTGCGGGTAGAACAAATTTGGTATATGACATCCATTTTTAACACACAATCGCCAATTGGATTGGAGACTGCATATGTTGTCTTCAATCCAATTGGCGACACCTCTTAACATTTTTACATGGTCGCCAATTGGTATGACTCCTTTTTAAAATGGCAAAAAATGGAGTAGATAGAGAAATAGTTTGAAAAGTGGGTTATTTGGAGAATTTTGTTGAGAAACTGGGATATTTCAGTAAAAGTTTCCATGCTCGTAACATATAACTTAATAAACCATAAAACTTATAATTACATTAAAAAAAATAAGAACACTTACTATAGAAGACTTTACCCCACACCCCCCACTTAATCCCATACCCCCACAGCAATTTTTTTTTGACCAAATTGCCCTCATATAAATAGTTATTAAATCAAATTCACTTTCCATTTTTACCATTCGTCCAAAAGTTACAGAGAGAAAAAAATTTTTGCTTTTCGTACGTGTTTACCGGAAGACTACAAGTAAGTTTTCCGGAATGGAAAATTGTGTACCGGAAGAGTTTGTGAAAGTCTTCCGGTACCGGAAGACTTTATGAATGTCTTCCGGAATGGTTTGATTGACTACCGGAACACTTCATCAAAGTCTTCCGGAATGTTGTTTTTTAAATTGCCTACCGAAAGACTTTGATGAAGTCATCCGGAATGGTTTTGTGTGTACCGGAAGACTTGAAGAAAGTCTTCCGGAAATTTTTTTATTTTTTTATTTTTTTATTAAATAATTGTTTTTTTGTTTTTTTTTTCAGTGGTGCGATCACGCGGCAGAGATGGGAGGATTCCAGTGCGATCGATGGGACGGGGCGATACGAGTAGGACACGCGCAGATGATGCTGGTACATCTGCATCTGCAGCTGACCCTGTGGGGTATCCTGGTGGTCCGTACGATACCAGTATTTTGGTTTCGTACGAGCATCACGTGGCGAGACGTGTATGGTTTGGTGAGGTAAGGAAATTATAATTATTTAGTTTTGAATAATAACCGAAATTATATAATTTGTTTATCTAATTTGTTTAATTTTATTTGATTTCAGGAGAGGGGGCAAATAAGGAATTGAAGGTGGCGGGACATGGGTTGAAGTTGACCCAGATGGTTCCACAGCAGCTTCCACCGGAGATTGAGGGTATCATATCTAGATCCGGTTTAGCTTCCTTACAGAGATCGAGTTTGAAGAAGATTGATGCAAACTTGGTTTCTGCATTTGTGGAGAGATGGCATATAGAGACATCTTCATTTCACCTGCCGTTCGGTGAAATGACGATTACTCTAGATGATGTGGCATGTCTGCTTCATTTGCCTATTATGGGGGTATTCTGGAACCCTCAACCCATCAGTGAGGAGTTAGCCATTGAGTGGGCGGTTGACTATCTTGGAGTGTCATCGAGAGTGGCACTTTTCCAGGTTCGTGAGTGCAGAGGATCGTACTTCAAGATAGAGTGGTTATATGATCGATTCGTAGAGCATCGAGCAGCTTCATCATGGGCATTTGCGACCAGATGTTATTTGATGGTGTTAGTGGGCTGCACCATCTTTGCGGATAAGTCATTTACACTCGTGGAGGCGCGATACTTGGCATTATTTAGGGACCTGGATGCGTTGTCCACCTATAGTTGGGCAACAGCTGCATTGGTGACATTGTATAGGTTTCTTGGAGATGCGTCTATGTTTAGTTGCAAACAGCTTGGTGGTTATCCGACTCTCCTACAGGTATATATTTAAATTCAGTTTATTATGTTAAAGTTATATATTTAAATTTAGTTTATTGATTTTCTTATGTTAAAGTTATATATTTAAATTTAGTTTATTGATTTTCTTTTAAGTCTAATTTTAATTTTATTATGTTCATTATGTTATATTTAATTATTATGTTATTGTTTTTTTAACAGTGCTGGATTCACAAGTATTTTCCTACACTTGGGAAAAAAGGAGAGAATTGGATACCTGCTCAGAACTGTGGACTCCCGCGAGCGATGAGGTGGACGTACAAACAGGGGGCGTTAAAGGTGGATGAGTTGCGACCCATTATGGATGAGCTGACACCGACTGATGTCATATGAAGGCCGTTCGAGGATCATAGAGTTCATCGTCGTTTTGATGAGATTTCTCTATTCAGGGGTTGTTTGAGGTGGGGAGATACTATTGTTCCATACATGCCTGACAGGTGTCTTCGACAGTTTGAATACCGTCGGTCTATTCCACCTGCACCCATTGATCCTAGGATGGCCGGTGATATTGATATTGAGTGGATTAGTTACACCCAGAGCGTTGGACAGGTGATTCGTTCTGCTGCACGGGCGACTATCCCATTTGAGGTAGAGGATGGATACCTTGAGTGGTATTATCGTGTTTCGCATCCTCGATTGGTACCTCCTACCTATGATGAGCCGCCAGTTGCATCTATTCCTGATTACGATGCGGGACCATCTGATCCTGCATGGGGTTCTGTGTCTACCTTGATTCATCGCTACCTTCAGCAGAATGCAGCTGAAGAGGATGATCCACATTTTGCTGATCTGTTTGCAGCTTTACGTATTGCTCGTTCACATTGATGTATAGTTATGTTTATATATTATTTCTTAGACTTTGTTTCTTAATATATTGACATTTGAACTGATATTTATGTTATATGTTATTTATAGTTTTTCGACAAAATAAAAATGATTACCTGAATCCAATTTATGTTATATGTTATTTAAGTGAAAATAAAAATGAAAAACATAATGAAATTAAAACATATAATATAATTCATGAATAAAAATGAATAACATAGTTTATAATTTATAATGAGTTTGTAATATAGGCGTAAGTTGTTGCCAATGTTGTAGACGCGCAACAAATCCTACCATCCACGATGTTGCTGCTGGAGAACGAAAGTTCCTCCAATCTGTTGTCACTGGTGGCAATGGAAATCCTTCTTTCATGTTAACCTATATTCAAAATTAAACAATACATTATTTAATGTTACTCAAATAATTTACTAATAATATCAAATTATAACAATGTTTACCTGAATCCAATGATTTGAGTTTACAAATCCAATGCAATAAAATGAGACATTCGGTGAGAATGTAGTTGTCATAGGGAAGAAAGTCAAACATTCGACTCCTAGACAGACAAGTACCACGTTATACCGATTCGCAATCACGTAACCCATATCTGGTAGAGTCAACTATTTATTTATTGGTTGAGAACCACTTCCCTCTATCTTCAAAGAATCTCTCACTTCAGCTAACCGATCAGCAAATAAATTGGCATATAAAGTTGATCTTTCATTATGTATAATTTCCAATTCTAATTCCCGACGAACCATTGGCCAACCATCTTCAGCATAACCCCGCAATGAAGCAATCACTCTAAATCCACAATTACCATCTGACATTACGTTGACAACGTCATCAATAAATGACCTAATATGATAAGGAAATTGAAGGATGAACCGTTTAGATGACTGTGAAGTTTGTGCTAATTTTAACTTCTTTTTCACAGGTTGTGATGGTTGAGATGGCTGAGATTTCTTTTTTGAATTTTGTGATGGTTGAGATTGTCGTTGTGAAGATTGTGATGCTTGTTCAACATATTCATGATACGAAGGATCCCTGTAAACATCATACCCTTCAGGTTTTTTGTCTTTTTTCTTGACTCCACCTTTTGTCTTTATTTTTTCAGGTGGTGCTAACAAAGAAGTCGTTGTGGGAAATGCAAGTTCATAAACCCTACTATGTAATGCCCTTCTTCCAACAACATCTTGTGACCTATACCTTTTCCATAACTCATCCATTGCAGATTTCATACCCACATCTGATTCCTCATCTAAGTCTTCTTCCAACTTAATTTCCATACTTAGTTTCCTCCAATGTACATGCACAGCCTCAATTGGTATCAGAATACCACTAATTCTATACCCTGCCAACTCACACGTGCAAGGTAATCCATAGGTGGATCTAAGAGTACATCGGCATCTGTCTTTGTTAGTTCCAATATAATCAACTCTATTTAACTCTTCAGCAACGCGCCTCAATGCAGCTCGCGACACTGAAGTACGTAAATATGTGTAAAATGGACTTGAATGGACATGTGCAACTTCATACACACTCTTTTGAAAAGAAGCTCGAATGTTGCTAATTTGTATCTTTAAGTTGTCATTCATGGCCTCCCAACATTTGACCATGTCACCAATACTGTTACCCAACATCTGCTTTAACTTCCAATGAGCAGACTCAACCCTATAATAATACATATTTAAACTAAGTACGAAAAATACAAAATTCACAAAAAGTATATTTTGGGATCTAAAACAAAACATACCGATTAGTCGTCGTGTTACCCATATGTAGGACTCGATTAATCCATGCGCAAACAAACCTTTGTCTATGTGGTGTCAACCATGTGTCGTTCACGTACTCAAAAAATTTAGGACAATCAACACACTCTTGCTCAAGTTCTTTTAAATGTTGTGCATACTCAACCTCATCACTAGCCCATAAAACATCCGTCCATAATTTGCCAATTGACTCCTGCTTATCAGGATCCACTAATAGTTTCCTTTTTGCACCAACATTTTTGTTAATGTGAAACTGACATAGCAAATTATTTGTCTTCGGAAACACAGTTTCAATGGCTTTCATCAAAGCAAGATCTCTATCTGTCATCATAACTTGTGGAAATAAATCTTTCTTCACAAACAATTTTTTAAGCTTATCTAACACCCAACAAAAAGTCTCAGTCTGCTCAGACTCAATATACGCAAATGCGACAGCAAAAGTCAACTCGGTAGATGTCATGCCAACAATTTCAAACAAAGGTTGTCTGTATTTGTTTGTCTTATAAGTGCTATCCATAACTAACACAATAGGAAACATATTCAACAACTTAACTGAATCTGGATGTGCCCAAAATATATCTTTAATAACTTCAGAGTCATCTCTTTTTCTACTCCAATAAACATAACCTGCAGCCTCGATAAGCTTAAACAAATGTTGTATCTCACTTCTAGGACCTCTTATCTCTTTTTCCATCATACTCTTTTGCTTGTATATTTGTGTGATACGAGTGACACAATCTGGATCTCGCTCGTACAAGGAATGCAATATATTTCTGGGTGCAACCTTTCTCTTTGTTAAATCAGCAACATGTTGCTTCTGATCCGCTGTCAACCTACCAACAAATGAGTGACCTTCTAATCTATCGGGTAAATCATGGTTATGAACGCCACATTTTACATCAATCTTCCATCCAGATCCATCTTTTGTCGGAATCGACCTGATCTTAAATGGACATCCACATTTTTTCGTCGCACTTTCTATTCCACTACGAATATCCTTGTATTTCCCACCTTTATCGCAACCAAATATTATTTTGTTCTTTCTTCCTCTCTTGCCTGTTTGTGTATCTGAACGAGTGATGACGACCGTCACTTTATTTCGTAATCAGGTGTCTTTGAGCCATCTTATCACCTCTTCTCGTGTACCAAATCTCTCTGTCGTTGTAAATACATCTGATGTATTCACACATATCGGTTCTTTTTCGTATAAAGGTACTGCACCTACAAAATAAAAATATTTTTTTAAAAAATGAATTTAAAAAACTTAAATAATAAAAAAAAAAATCAAACCGGAAGACTTTATGAAAGTCTTCCGGTATTGTGCTCTTACAATACCGGAACACTTACATAAAGTCTTCCGGTACACATATTCATTGCTACCGGAAGAGTTAATAAAAGTCTTCCGTACCGGAACACTTTTATTAAGTCTTCCGGTGTACAAACATCACAATACCGGAAGACTTACATAAAGTCTTCCGGTATGTTAATTTACGTACCGGAACTCATCCCCAAAGTCTTCCGGAACGTATATTTTTGGACAAATTTTTACTTTAATCTGACGGTCTGACACAAATGGTAAAAAAAAATAATAATAAAATAATAATATAATAAAATATTTTAAGGTTAAAATGGGCATTTTTTAAAAATTGTGGGGGTACAGGTATAGGTGGAGGGTGTGGGGTAAAGTCTTCCTTACTATATGCTTACCTAAAAAAGACATGATCCATAAAAAAATATAATTATAAAAAAACTCAAAAATTGTATTGAAAAGGCATAAAAATAACAGTAGTTTTTTTAAGACTACAAATATAACACTTCAAAAATTACATGAATATATAATTACGAAATGAGGGAGGTTATTAGAAGAAGAAATAAAATTACCATAAAATAAAATAAAAAACTAATGAAATTAAATAAAATAAAAATTTCATATATTTTTTTATTTTGAGATTAATCAATGTGTAAAGGGGTGCGATATGAGAATCGAGTTAATGAAAATCATGCAATGTGAAACTTATATTTGAGATTGGACAATGCACATCTACTAAATTATAATACAAATCAAGAATTGTACATCAATTTAGAAAATATCAATTAAATCCTAACAAGATTTTTTAGAAAAAAACACCATAGAAAACCTAAAATAAATAATCAAGACACAAATTAAAAGTTTAACTAGCAACTTGAATTCAAAGATAACATTCAAATACAATCCAAGAACACATTGAAACATTAATTTATTAAATGATCAATAACTTATTGAAACATTTTGATAAAACAAATTAAAGCAACAATCTACATATCGCCGATGTTATGGCAGATGCATCACGCACTACATTGTTTTCAGATGTGAGTGGTGATTTTCCTGAGAAACCTTTCTCACAATTATTTGCCTCATTTGCAGCATCATTTGCACCATCTACTGCAAATTTTGGATCTCCTTTTTGCAATGCTTCGGTTGCTTGTGGAACATCAGCTACCAAAATTGCATGGTATTTATCAGCACATGACTTAAGTGCCTCCTTTTGATTGGGAGGAATGCTTCCACCAAGTTGATTGATTTTGTTTACTGCAATGTCTGCTTTGCTCTTTATTACATTAACCATGATTAATGCTAAACCATTGACATTTGCGCTGGAGCTTTTTGGGTCAGCATTTAGGTATTGAATGCATAATGCAGAATTTGGAGTCTTACTACAAGTTTGTCGTATAGTATTGGCATCGTTTGGTTGAATAACTCGGGAATGAGTAACAACAAGAGTGATGCACAAAATGAGAACGGATAATGTCAATGATTTCATCATTATAAAGTTGTTTCTTTAGAATGAAGAAAGAAATTAAAGTTTGCTAAAGCAAAAGAGAATGAATGAAAACGAAAACAATACATCTTATTTATAATAGAAATTATCTTATTGATTTATCAAATGAATCAAAACTTATCCATTCATTTTTGTCAAAACTTATCACTCTATTTTCTAATCGTTATTTACAAATATAGTATTCTATTTAAAACAAATTATTGTTTATAATAATATGTCATTTTGAATTAAATACTTTATTAAAAATGGTATGATTTGTTTCGGTGAAATTTTTAGTTAAATGGTTTTTAGTTTATTTCCGTAAAACAATATGAGTGCATTGAATTGTGATCAGAGAATGATATAAAATATCATATATTTAGTTTTTAAGTTAATATTCATATATTTTTTACTGACATATTGCATTTTCTTTAAAACAGTAATGTTCGTATTATTAGTATATGAATAATTATTTTACAACTTTTAACATTTCCTTAAAATAATTTAACATTTAAATTAAATGCAAGATTGAATGAAAATCTTAAAATATAATACTCTTCAAAACAAAACGATTTTATTTACTTGATAATTATAACAATTGAACTCTTATTTCTAGAATTTAATTGCATATAAGGTCAATTGGAAAATAAAATAAAATAAATTTAAAAAATATTTCGATAAAGAAATATATAATTTGTCTTAATATTAAGTTGTCCACCGTATATAAAAAAAATGTGTAGTGGGAAAACAGTAACTTTTTAGAGAGAGATTATTTGTCCTCTCTCTAGAAATTTCTCCTTCTTTGGTTGGCAATCGGTGAAACTCTCTAGTAATTTCTCTTCTTCCGGTTGACAATAGGTGTTTATCATCGATCATCTTATACTCAATAATTATTTACTTTTTGTTTTAAAAATCGTTAAAAACATAGAAATGTGATAAAGTATGAATATATTTGAAATAATAACATTTAATATAATAAATGTAGGTGATTTTTTCTTATATTTAAGACCTTAATTTTTTTATGAATTTGCTTAGAAACAAAGTATAATAGGTTTCTTTATGCAGTTAAGAAACCCACAAGTGTTAGGGTTTTGGGTAACCAAAGATAACAACAAGTATTGGTTATAAACTGTTATTCTTTCCTTCCTCTTTCAACAAGATTACAAGAATAACAAATAACGTCTCTCATTATTGAATTAGAGTTTTATCTTCCTATTTTCCCTTATACAAAATATGAGAGACTAGTATGCTATTTATAATAAATCTAACTCACAAACCTAATGGGCTTTTTAACAATTACCCATTACAAGCTAACTTAAATAATTGGATCCATAACACAAGGCCCAATTAAACAATAACATGTGAGCAGACTTCGACAACATGTTATTCGTACTAGGGTTTGTTCCAATATTCCACAAATCTCCACCTTGGAACACACCAAATACCAACAAGAAACAAACTAGCTTTCTTCATGCAGCTTTATCAACTGCATACAGTGGGAAAACTTGCAACTGGGCAACGTCTTGGTGATCATATCAGCAACATTATGATCTGTCGAAACCTTCAGCACTTGGACTTCTCCACGCTCGATTACCTCTCTGACGAAATGTAGCCTCACATCAATGTGCTTGGTTCGCTCATGATAGGTTGAGTTCTTTGACAAGTGTATTGCACTTTGACTATCACATTTAACAGTGATACTTCGACCTTGAAGTTTCATCTCCTTTGCAAAACCTTCAAGCCACAATGCTTCCTTTACAGCTTCAGTTAGGGAGATATATTCTGCTTCAGTGGTTGATAAGGCAACAACCTTCTAAAGTGTTGCATTCCAACTAATTGTACTGCCAAACATAGTGAAAACATATCCAGAAATAGATTTTCTAGAATCCATACAACCTGCATAATCAGAATCGACATATCCTTCGATTGCTACTTTACTATCTTAACCCAAGGCTCTACCATAAATTAGGACTCTATTCAGAGACCCATTTATGTAGCTTAGAATCCACTTCAATTATTGCTAGTGAGCCTTTCTAGGATTCAACATGTGCCTGCTTACAAAACTTACTACATATGATATGTCGGGTCTAGTACAGACCATAACATACATGAAAGAACCCACTATATTAGCATATGGAATTCTATTCATATAAGCTCTTTCGACATCAGTACTGGGACACTGATCTATACTCAGCTTGAATTGAGGGTTTGTTGGAGTCACAACAGGCTTTGAATTCAAAATACCAAACTTATCAAGAATCTTCTTCGAGTATGCCTCTTGAGATAAGCATAATTTCGACTGCTTTCTATCTCTCCGGATGTCAATCCCAAGAATCCTGGACGCAACTCCCAGGTCCTTCATATCAAACTCCTTAATGAGTTCAGCCTTCACCCTCATTACATCTTTGTTGCTTGCTATTAGAATATCATCCACATAAAGCAAAAAAAATAACAAATGAATTACCATGTCGAAATCTGAAGTAAACACAGTGGTCGAACTGACTTCTGATGAAACTTATGCATGCCATGAACTTCTCAAATCTCTTATTCCACTGTCGAGGAGATTATTTCAGCCCATATAAAGATCTCTTCAGTTTGCACAAATACTCTTTTTTTCCTTCTTCAACATACCCTTCAGGTTTTCTCACCAGGATTGTTTCATCAAGATCACCATACAAGAACACAGTCTTCACATCCATCTGTTCCAGTTCAAGGTAAAACTATGCCACCATGGAAAGCAACATTTGAATGGGCATGTTCTTCACAACAGGAGAAAACACATAATTGAAGTCGACACCTTCTTTCTGAGTGAACTCCTTTGCAACCAACCTTGCCTTATATCTCTTCGACGTTACTTCTTTGATTCCTTCCTTAACTTTGAAAATCCATTTACAGTTGACTAACCTGGCTCTAGCAGGTTTCTTGATCAGTTCGCAAGTATTGTTATCATGAAAAGATTTCATCTCATCATCCATGGCCTTCAGCCATTCAGTCTTATTTCGACTTCTCATAACTTCCTTATAGTCTCTAGGTTCTTCGTCTAGAACCTCACTTACAGAGATTAAGGCATAAGCTATAAGATTTGCATACCCAAGTCTCTGAGGTGGCTTGATGACTCTTCTCGACCTATCTCTTGCCAGCAGGTAGTCATTATCAGTCTCCTTATCTCTGACAGCAGTTCCTGCTTCTTCGACTTTATCTGGGTCATGAAATTCAACATCACTATGCTCCACCTCAACAGGAATTTCTCCTTTTTCCAGCTCTTCGACAACATCGTCAGTTTAATTGAAAGTCGTCTCAGCTTTATTGAAAACCACATCTCGACTAGTGATACACCTCCAGTGACCTGGCTCTAGGCACCATAGCCTATAAGCCTTGACTCCTTCAGGATATCCCATGAACATGCAATTCAAAACTCTAGGTTCGACCTTGTCATGCCTAATGTGAGCATAGGCTATACAGCCAAATACTCTCAGTTTGTCGAGATCTGGTGGATGTCCCGACCAAACTTCTTCAGGTGTCTTCATATCTAATGCAATCGAAGGACATCTATTTATCAGATATGTTGTTGTCGAAACAGCCTCAGCCCAAAACACCTTCTTCAATTTAGCATTAACCAAAATACATTTAACCCTTTAGAGGATTGTTTGATTGAATCTCTCAGCTAGACCATTTTGTTGAGGGGTACCTGTTACAGTCTTATGCCTTGCAATCCCAGACTCGACATAGTAATTGTTGAAAGCTTCATTGTAGAATTCAAGGCCACTATCAGTTCTCAACCTCTTGACCTTTCTGCCAGTTTGAGTTTCGACCAAAACCTTCCAACTCGTGAAATTCTCAAATGTTTCATCCTTCGTCTTCTAAATGAATACCTATGGCTTTCTGTAATAGTCATCACCTACGGATAGAAAATATCTTGCACTTGAATGTGAAAGATTCCTTGCAGACCCCCAAAGATCAGCATGGATGTAATCAAGGGATCCATGTGTTCTTTGTTTACCTTTGTTAAACTTCACTCTACAAGATTTACCAAATACACAAGGTTCACAAAACTCCAACTTTTAGACTTTGTTACCACCTAGCAGGTTTTGTATCCCCAGTTCGACCAGGCCTTTCTCGCTGACATGGCCCAATATCATGTGCCATAATTTTGTCTTCGACAACAGTTTCATGGATGCAACATTTGTCGAACCACTTACAACTTCAGCCTCAAGGGTATACAATCCTTGTTTCTTCACACCTCTCAAGACTTCCTTTGACACCACCATGACTCTTAGGATACTTTTCTCTCCTTGAAAGACATATCCCTTCTTGTCGAATTCACCAAGAGAAATCAAATTTCTCTTCAAGTCTGGTACATACCTAACTTCAGTCAATAGACTTATTGACTCATCATAGAGCTTGAATCTCACATATCCAATACCTGCAATTTTGCAAGTTTTGTTGTTTCCCAGCAGCACCGATCCACCACCTTGATAACATAGCTCCTCGAACAAAACTTTTTTTGGAGTCATGTGCCAAGTGCAACCTGAATCTATATCTACTCTTTTCTTGAGTCGCCACTCGAAACCACAAGAACATCAGATGATTTGAAATCATCTTGAACAATGGCAACATTGCCATTATCATTACTTCCATGATCTTTCAGGCGTTCAGGACACGCCTTTCGAATGAGACCCTCCTTCATACAATGGTAGCATCAAACACCAGATGCTTCACCATTATAAGACTTTTTCTGACTTTTACCTTTCTTCTTGTCGAACTTACCATCCTTTCGCAAGAATTTTGCCTTAACGACCAAACTTTCACCAACCGTCGAGGGTTTATGCTCATTTCGTTTGTTCAAGTCCTTAGAGTACGAGGCAGATTGAACATCTTCAAAGGTCAGGGATTTTCTTCCATACAAGATAGTTTCTTTGAATTGAGCATGTGTTATAGGCAAAGCGCATAACAGCAACAACGCTTGATCTTCGTCATCGATCTTCACATTAATATTTTCAAGATCAAGAATCAGCTTGTTGAACATATCCAACTACTTAGCCAACACTTTGACTTCACTCATCTTGAATGAATACAAGGCTTTCTTCAGGTAGAGTTGATTCACCAACGATTTGGTCATGTACAAACCTTCAAGTTTCAACCACAACCCTAACGTCGTCGTCTCCTTTGATACCCGTCGAAGAACCTTATCACCAAGGCTCAACAATAATGTGTTGTGTGCTTTCTCAATCATGATCGTCTTTTCAGCTGCCGTCGACGTAGCATTCATGGCCGTCTCTCCCTTAAATGCTTCCAAACAACCCTGCTGAACAAGTATGGCTTTCATCTTCAAGCGCAACAGACCAAAATTGTTCACTCCAATGAACTTTTCATACTCATACTTGGTTGAAGGCATCTTCTCCATGCTCACCGCACCAATTTGTTATGCATTGGATACCTTAGAAACATACTATAATAGGTTTCTTTATGTAGTTAGGAAACCCACAAAGGTTAGGGTTTATGGTAATCAAATATAACAACAAGGATTGGTTATAAACTGTTATTCTTTCCTTTCTCTTTCAATAAGATTACAAGTATACAAGAATAACAAATCACCTCTCTCACTATTGAATTAGGGTTTTATCTTCCTATTTTCCCTTATACAAAATATGAGAGACTAATATGCTATTTATAATAAAACTAACACACTAACCTAATGGGCATTTTAACAATTACCCGTTACAAGCTAACTTAGGGTACAAACTAACTTAAACAATTGGATCCATAACACAAGGCCCAATTAAATAATAACATGTGAATAGAATTCGACAGCATGCTATTCGTACTAGGGTTTGTTCCAATATTCCAAAACTCTCCACCTTAGAACACACATTATACCAACAAGAAACAAACTTTTTTTCTTCATGCAGCTTTATAAACTACATATAGTGGGAAAACTTGCAACTGGGCAACGTCTTGGTGATCATATTAGCAACATTATGATTTGTCGAAACCTTCAGCACTTAGACTTCTCAACGCTCGATTACCTCTCTGAAAAAATGCAACCTCGCATCAATGTGCTTGGTTTTCTCATGATAGGCTGAGTTCTTTGATAGGTGTATTGAACTTTGACAATCACATTTAACAGTGATACTTCGACCTTGAAGTTTCAGCTCCTTTGCAAAACCTTTAAGCCATAATTATTCCTTTACAGCTTCAGTTAGGGAGATATATTCTACTTCAGTGGTTAATAAGGCAACAACCTTCTGAAGTGTTGCTTTCCAACTAATTGTTGTGCCAAACATAGTGAAAACATATCCAGAAATAGATTTTCTAGAATCCATACAACCTGCATAATCAGAGTCGACATATCCTTTTATTGCTGCTTTACTATCTTCACACAAGGCTCCAACATAAATTAGGACTCTATTCAGAGACCCATTTATGTACCTTAGAATCCACTTTAATTCTTGTCATTGAGCCTTTCCAGGATTTGACATGTACCTGCTTACAAGACTTACTGCATATGTTATGTCGGGTCTAGTACATAACATAACATACATCAAAGAACCTACTATATTAGCATATGGAATGCTATTCATATAAGCTCTTTCGACATCAGTATTGGGACACTGATCTATACTCAACTTGAATTGAGGGTTTGTTGGAGCCACAACAGGCTTTGAATTCGACATACCAAACTTATCAAGAATCTTCTTCAAGTATGCCTCTTGAGATAAGCATAATTTTGACTGCTTTCTATCTCTCCGAATGTCAATCCCAAGAATCCTGGATGCAGCTCCCAGGTCCTTCATATCGAACTCCTTAATGAGTTCAACCTTCACCCTCATTACATATTTGACATTGTTGCTTGTTATTAGAATATCATCCACATAAAGCAACAAAATAACAAATGAATTACCAGGTCGAAATCTGAAGTAAACACAGTGGTCAAAATGACTTCTGATGAAACTTATGTGTGCCATGAACTTTTCGAATCTCCTATTCCACTGTCAAGGAGATTGTTTCAGCCCATATAAAGATCTCTTCAGTTTGCACACATACTCTTTTTCCCCTCATTGACATGCCCGTCATGTTTCCTCATCAGGATTGTTTCATCAAGATCACCATACAAGAACGCAGTCTTCACATTCATTTGTTCAAGTTTAAGGTCGAACTGTGCCACCATGGCAAGCAACATTCGAATGTACATGTGCTTCACAACAGGAGAGAACACATCATTGAAGTTGACACCTTCTTTTTGAGTGAACCCCCTTACAACCAACCTTGCCTTGTATCTCTTCTACGTCACTCCTTAGATTCTTTCCTTAACTTTGAAAATCCATTTATAGCTGACTAACCTGGCTCTAGCAGGTTTCTTGATCAGTTCCCAAGTATTTTTTATCATGAAGAGATTTCATCTCATCATTCATGGCCTTCATCCATTCAGTATTATTTTGACTTCTCATAACTTCCTTATAGTCTTTAGGTTCTTCGTCTAGAACCTCACTTACAGAGATTAAGGCATAAGCTATAAGATCTGCATACCCAAGTCTCTGAGGTGGCTTGATGACTCTTCTCGACCTGTCTCTTGCCAGCAGGTAGTCATTATCAGTCTCCTTATCTTCGACAACAGTTTATGCTTCTTTGACTTCATATGGGTCATACAATTCAACATCACTATGCTCCACCTAAACAGGAATTTCTCCATGTTCCAGCTCTTCGACAACATCGTCAATTTTCTTGAAAGGCATCTCAGCTTCATTGAAAACTACATCTCGACTAGTGATACACCTCTTGTAACCTGGCTCTAGGCACCATAGCCTTCAAACTTTGACTCCTTCAGGATATCCCATGAACATGCATTTCAGAGCTCTTGGTTCGACCTTGTCTTGCCTAATGTGAGCATAGGCTACACAGCCAAATACTCTTAGTTTATCAAGATCGAAGGACTTATGTTTATCAGATATGTTGTTGTCGAAAGAGCCTCAACCCAAAACACCTTCTTCAATCCAACATTAACCAACATGAATCTAACCCTTTCGAGGATTATTCAATTGAATATCCTAGCTAGACCATTTTGTTGAGGAGTACCTGCTACAGTCTTATGCCTTGCAATCCCAGACTCGAAACAGTAATTGTCGAAAGCTTCATTGCAGAGTTCAAGGCTATTATTAGTTCTCAACCTTATGACCTTTCTGCCAGTTTGAGTTTCGACCATAACCTTCCAACTCTTGAAATTCTCAAATGTTTCATCCTTCGTCTTCTAAATGAATACCCATATCTTTCTGGAATAATCATCAACTATGGATGGAAAATATCTTGCACCTGAATGTGAAGGATTCCTTGCAGACCCCCAAAGATCAGCATGGATGTAATCAAGGGATCTATGTGTTCTTTGTTTACCTTTGTCAAACTTCACCCTACAGGATTTACCGAATACATAAGGTTCACAAAACTCCAACTTCTCTACTTTGTCACCACCTAGTAGGTTATGTTTCCCCAGTTCGACCAGGCCTCTCTCATTGACATGGCCCAATCTCATGTGCCATAATTTTGTCTTCGACAACAGTTCCATGGATGCAACATTTGTTGAACCACTTACAACTTCAGCCTCAAGGGTATACAAGCCTTGTTTTTTCACACCTCTCAAAACTTCCTTCGACCCCTCCATGACTCTTAGGATACTTTTATCTCCTTGAGAGACATATCCCTTCTTGTCGAATTCACCAAGAGAAATCAAATTTCTCTTCAAGTCAGGTACATACCTAAGTTCAGTCAATAGTCTTATTGACTCATCATGGAGCTTGAATCTCACAGATCCAATACCTACAATTTTGCAAGCTTTGTTGTTTCCCAGCAGCACTGATCTACCATCTTGATAACATAGCTCCTTGAACAAATCTTTTTTTGGAGTCTTGTGCCAAGTTCAACTTGAATCCATAATCCACTACAACACTATCCACGTCTCATGTAGAATCCAAAATAACCTGTAGATAGCATCCTTATACCATATAATATTTTGGACACACATAGACACTCCTCATCTGGATCACATACACACCACAACTAAGTAATAAATGTTATCAAAAGTAATCTCATCATTATTAGCGCATGTCACATCATGATGTGTAACATCACAAAACCTGGTCAAGGTATTACTCCCCCTTAACTTCACAAAACCAGCTGCACAAAATTGTAACATACTCCCCCTGTCTAGGATACTCCATGCTTCTCTGCACTTTGATGAAAGGAAAACATAAGACGCATCTTCATGTCTTCAAGAGCTCACCCTCTATTCAATTCCCAATTGAACATATTCACTACTTGTACCAAAGCTTACCTGATCCCTTCTTGGTTTGTAGTCACCATAAACTACACAGGCTGAACATCTTCTAGCATGCAGGTTTTGACAATAAGCCTTCACACACCAAAGGCCATACAATCCAGATAAAACACATCCAAACTAATTATAACATTAGATTTAATGATCACAATCAGACTTCCAAGCAATCAATACCTGATCTACTCCAGTCTACTCTACATGTTTCTTCCATACAGATCATTTACTTCATCATTCTCCCATATGACTAGGTAGGCTAAAAATTAGAAACCATGTAGACAAACACCCCATATAATGTCCTAACACCAGTTAAAACATCTTTCAAACACCAAGACCTTATTATTAATAGTATTGATATGCTCTACCAACTGGACTTACTATAACATAGTAATCCAAGAACTGAAAATCTTCACCAAAAACTGTGCCACCATCTTGAATCAGAAATCCAGAAAGAGAGATAAACTCTCATCCACCTTCAAGAAGAAAAAATCTCCTTGAGTCTTCAACTCATCACTATTCTGCCCAAGAGCAACTTGTTCCAAGACAATCCTCGAGACCAACCAGCTGCCACACTCTGATCATCTTGATTCTTCGAATACACTATAGAGATTAACCAATTGACATAGTTTGATCACCTCCTTTATGAATCCTCATATGAAAAATCCAATTTCCATCCTTTGTCTTCTTCACGTTTGTCAGAATTCTCATGAAAATATTTTGATATATTTGTTGTAAATCATCCTATCTTTAATTGTTGTGCCACTTCACCAACTGAGATTTTGATGTTGAACTAGATGTTTGAACATCCAGCTGTTGAACTCAGCTCCTTCTTCTGCCACTTGAAAGAACCTCTCCCTTAACAGAACAAGAGTTCCATGTTCTCATAGACCTGATTCATCAACCAAGTTTGAGTAGACAACCTCCATTATGTTGATTCTGCAGAAATTCCTATCAATATTACATATCGTTAAGAAACTCCCACTATTTTCTCCAAAGTCTTCAAACCTGCCACTGTCTAAATATTTAGAAGGAATAGTTCAGAACTACACCTTGCAGCTATACCAAGGATGACACTTTTCCTTGAGTAAAGCAATCTTCACAAAGTCCTGATGATTTGTCAATTATAACTTCATGATAATACACACCTTCGTTGTCATGGGAAGAACAAAACTCCAGCTGCACCTTCCAAACAACAATCTGCATTCTTGCATCCATAGACCACATATATCACTTCTTAACTCCCCCTTACAAGAACAACCAAAGCTCATTCTGAAGATAAGCATTAGTTTCTCAGTACACTTTATGAACCATAAGATTCAGACTATAGATATGCATACTTCTTAGATAAACACTAAGTCTCCCGTCAAAGTATATACCTTTATGCATCATATAAAGAATATACAAATACCAAGTATCCCGTCAAGGCATTTACTATTGGTCAGATAAGATTACCTTCTCACACAAGGCAGGACATGTAATCTGACTTCTTCTTCTTCTGCAGGCATCTGACACTTTCTGAGATGATGTTCTAACATTCTTTTAGACATCAATATCAGTCACAACTTCACATATTACTATTGTTCTGAAGACAACCATCATAGTAATCAATACACAGGTAGGGGAACATAAGAGAACCAGCCATCAGTAGTTGACCAGACGAAAACACAGACATATGCAGCAGCTGGAACACAGACTTCTCCTTCAGACTCAGTATTCAGACTATC
Organism: Lathyrus aphaca; assembly: GCA_963966055.1. Classification (NCBI taxonomy): domain Eukaryota; kingdom Viridiplantae; phylum Streptophyta; class Magnoliopsida; order Fabales; family Fabaceae; genus Lathyrus; species Lathyrus aphaca. Next base: position 544,243,761 of record OZ014522.1, read on the forward strand.
TGATTTGAGATGTCGTTACACACAATATAGCTGCTGATCAGCTATATCCATATCAGTTAACTCCATTAGTTGATACAGCTTGACCTTCATGTACAAGGAGACTCTCTGAAATAATACTCCTTGAAGCTCAGGTACATCACTCATGCAACAAGGACCGGAAATAAACTGTCCTCATGAGAACAAGACATGTTGATCACACCTTGATCAACACACACATATAAGAGAAGTTCCAGGGCCAGAACCTTCTTAGACACACCATACAGATGCCTCATCTTCTAGATCAGGAGTAGGTTCCAAACATGTGTGAAATAAACACAGTAGTTTAGCACCCAAGCATCTATACAGCCAACCCTTAGATAGAAGAATCATACCTAATTATGATGTGATGTTATATCAAAGGATAAGACATCATTCCAAGGATCACTAAGAGATCTACAGACAAGAGATAGGTCTGTTTAAAACAGTATTCAAATCTCCAAACAACCACTTCTCTTCACAGTGCCTTGAGTGGACTTGAAAAAGAGTCTTCAAGTATCATTAACACAGTTAACAGAAGCAGATAGAAATATATCACCAACATCATAGGATATATCTCTAGAGAAGAACAACATTCCCAAACATAAGGAGTTATCAGATAGATAATCAGCGGATACAAACTCCTCAGAAGCTTCAAGTGTCAGAAATTAGCCCTTCCAATATCTCCAGGTGACACCAACAACCATAGGTTTGAAAATAAATCAAACCTGTCACATGAGCAGCACAACATCATGCTACTACAACTGAATAGTCCATCATCTACTTCTAGGGACCATTCACACAACAGACAGCTTTTCAATAGAACACTTCTACCTTGACCATGAGCCATAAAGTATCCCCCTTGGATCTCATCCAGAAATAGACTAGGATGTCTGCTCTGATACTAATTGAAATCCTGGTATGACAGACTCAGATGTAGAATATGATGTTGAGACATCTTATCTGTTACATATAAACATAGTAAGGCACAAACAACAGTAATTTAAAAATTCTGATATATCAGATTCAAACATTCTTCGGGATGTTTAGACATCTGATATGACATTCTGCACGTATACTGCATATAATAAACTGGAAGCTGTAAAGAACACATTCAAATTGTTAACCCAGTTCGATGCTAACTCATCTACTCTGGGGGATACAAGGCCAGGAAGGAAATCCATTATGTTGTATTAATTCAAAGACTTCTCAGCAAACACCTATAGTTTACAGTCTTCTCACTTAATCACTACCCGTGCAACTTCTACTTAGGAAATCCTAAATATGAGAAACTCATCCTCACTTCCAATCACCTCAGTGATGTATCACAGTCCCAACAGCCAGTTGTTGTTATTGACGGCTCTTTACCTACACCAACAATTCAAAACAGAAGTCACACTTCCATGACAATACCTTAACCTTGCTTAGCAGCTTCAGTTAAGCACAATCCACCTCTTACTTAGCAGCTTCGAGATTTATAAATAAAACAGCCACAACATAAAACCTTGTTGCGCACGGCTACCACAAGAACACATCCTTAATGATATGATCTTTACTTTTTCGATTGGTTGGTTATACCTAGGTTACAAGGTTTCTATTTATAACCTATTCCCAACTGAATTTAGGCCTAAAATATCACAGCAATAGCTGCTACAAATATGCAGAAAAAATATGCTACAAATATACAAAAAGATCTTCAAATAAAAACTCCCTGAAATATCTCTAAATATAGAAACTCTATATTTTTCAATATTTGATTTTCGTATTCAATAAACATTTGAGTCTTCAAGATCTTTTACAGTCAGCTCCACTTGGATTGATTTAAATCTTCAAAATATTTTGTTTCTGTTGAAACAAAAACAGAAACTTCAATCCATATTTAGTAGTTCATGATGTCGAATGAACTGTCTTGACATCTTCTTCGACATGTTGTTCCAAATGTTGAAACATTTCAGCACAACATGTTTCGGCGCACATGTAACACCCCCTTTCTATACCCCCAAATAATCAAATAATCATTTAGGCACATATTAAAATTTCATCAGAGTATAATTTAAACATAGTATAAAAGAGGTATGTCACATTATACATGAAATTAAAACATCCAACTTTTTCTCAACAGTAGATATGCAACAATGGAGTAGCTAAATACTTGCATCCACAACTCAATCTTTTAGAATAACAACGGAAGAAACTAAACATTGAACAACATCAATATATATATATATATATAATCAAGTTTGATTCACCAATAATTCATGTTTACATAAACATTCATCACCAAGATACATATATAAATGCATCACAAAAAGACATCAAGCCAACCCTAGCTACCCGGTGCTACATATCAGAGCCGACCGACCAAAAGAATGAAGACACGCTTCACAAAAAGACCTCTAGCAAACCTACTCTACAATGTCTCATAGAGCATCATAAAACAACAGAAGGGTGAGAAATATTATCATAATAACAATGCATATAATTATATATCTTAACATAAAAATACACATATACGTATTCTCACCACAATTCATCACCCATCACACATATACATCACAATGTATATATACAAACCAAGCATATTCATCATGCACAATTTCACCATTTCACATCATTCTACATAAACATATACATTCATGTTTATTCACCAATTTTCAATTATAGATGATAAATGCAAATCATAGAGACCGACTCACGACTTTATGCAAATGCAATGCGGTACTGACTCAATCATCTCAAGTTCACTCAGGAACTTATTGGAACCATCGCTCATTACCTAAAGTAACACCCCATTGGGCATACGATGTTCACCCATTGCTCACACCCCACATGGGCACACAATGTTTATGGATTGTTCACACCCCACATGGGCACACAATGTTTATGGATTATTCACACCCCACACGGGCACACAATCCGATTGCTCACACCTACACGGGCACACAATCATGTTGTAATCATCGCTCACACCCCACATGGGCACACGATGTTACAACGAATTCACATAGAATCCCACAATATAAGAATGCATACATTATGCTTCACATCTAAAATGACCCACAACATTCTTGAAAATGCATACATATTCACAATATAATTATGCATTCATCTCATACAATCACAAACAACCTATACACATTCGCATCAATTACACCAAAAGGCAACGAATTCTTTCACTATCAACATGCATTCATATTCACTTCACGAAATGCATTTATTTTCCAAACGACCACTATACCACAGTCAATCCCACAATTCCTTAACTAACATAATTACATTTTATCGGAAAAGTCGGGTAAAAATTACATCTTTTAGCATCATTAGTTTCTACATGTTTTTAGCTTCGAATCGATATGTGGAACGTTTAAAACAGATACTCGGATCAAAAGTTATGAATTAAAACACAAAATTCTAACTTCCAGGTCTCGCTCAGCGAGGAGCATGCTCGCTGAGCGAGGAGCGTGCTCACTGAGCGAAAATGTTTCTGGATAGCTCGTTGAGCGAGCACTGTGATTTCAGCAGCAGCTCAGTCGTGCAACAGTCATGCCAAAGGGTTCCAAAACCCCACCAAACTTGAACAAACATGATCATTAACATGTATTAACTATCATACTTCGACTATATCAAGTTTCAACCGATTAATCTACCAATTTCTTAGATTTTCATCAAAAACCCTAAAACCTCATATTCTCTAAACTTCTCCAAAACAAAAACCTAATCAATCTAACACATACATAATCATACACAATGATAAGATAACAATATTTCACACCCTTACCCGATTGTTTCGATTCCTAGGAGCTATCTTGAAGATTTTCCAAGCTTTCCTCTTTTCCTTCTTTTTTCTCTTCTTCTCCTTTTTCTTTCCTTTCTATTTCTTTCTATCTCTCTTTTTCTTCTCTTTCTACTCTTATATCTTTCTATCTATTTCTATTTTCTATTTTTATACCAAATATCATTTTCTCTCAAAATTATAATTCTACACAATTTCTAACTTAACATTAATTAGCAAATGTCTAAAATATCCTACCATCTAATTTTACCCGAAAATTCTCAAAACGGTAAAATAATATAACATATCAACATATCACATAAACACACAAATTTCATAATTAAAACAATTATCACTCAATTTAAATAAAAGACTCAACAAAAAAGGGATAATCGAATCGGGGCGTTACAACTCTTCCCCAATTTAGAAATTTTCGTCCTCGAAAATATTACCTGATTCAAACAACTCCGGATATGACTCTCGCATCCCACTCTCTAATTCCCAAGTCATATTGCCTTCCGAGGCGCCTCCCCACGCTACTTTCACAAGTGCAATATCCTTGCCTCTTAGCTTCTTGACTTCACGGTCCAAAATCCTAATCGGTAAAGCTTCAACCGTAAGGTTATCTCTCACTTCAAGCTCGTCCATAGGAATAACATGTGACGAATCCGGAACATACTTCCGAATTTGCGAAATATGGAATACATAATGCAAATTCGAAAGATTCGGAGGCAACGCCACACGGTAAGCCACATCGCCAACTCGTGCAGTAATCTGATACGGTCCAATAAAACGAGAAGTCAACTTCTTCGACTTCAAAGCACGACCCACACCCGTAACCGTTGTAACTCTCAAAACATGGTTGCCTTCCTGAAACTCAAGATCTTTCCTTCTCTTGTCATGATAGCTCTTTTTTCTACTTTGAGAAGCTTTCATCTTCTCCCGAATAAACTTCACCTTCTTCGTCGTTTGTTGTACCATCTCCGGTCCAACTACCGTTCTCTCACTGGTTTCATGCCAACACAAAGGTGTTCGACATCTCCGACCATACAAAGCCTCAAATGGTTTCATACCTATACTTGAATTAAAACTATTATTGTAGCTGAACTCAATCAACGCAAAATAATTATCCCAAACACCACCTTGCTCTAGCACACAAGCACGCAAACAATCCTCCAACGATTGAATTGTCCTCTCGGTTTGACCGTCCGTTTGCGGATGGTAAGCCGAACTCAATCTTAGCTTAGAACCCAAATCCTTTTGCAAACTCTCCCAAAACCTCGATGTAAATCTAGGATCTCTATCTGATACAATACTCTTAGGAACTCCATGCAACTTTACAACCACAAAAATATAAATCTCGGCTAACTTCTCCAAAGGATAACTAATATCAATTGGAACAAAGTGAGCAGATTTAGTAAGTCTATGAACAATCACCCAAATAGCATTATGACCTCTTTGTGTATTCAGCAATCTCGTAACGGAATCCATCAATATACTATCCCATTTCCATTCCGGAATATCCAACGGTTGCATCAAACCACTAGGCTTCTGATGTTCTACCTTAGACTTCTAACAAGTCAAACACACATATACAAAATGAGCTACATATATCTTCAATCCAGACCACCAAAAGATCTTCTTCAAATCTTGATACATTCTATTCGCTCCCGGATGAATACTTAAGTTACTTCGGTGTCCCTCTTCCAATATCATCTTTTTCAACTCTACATCGTCGGGAATACAAACACGACCACGAAATCTCAAAACTCCAAAATTATCAACCTTGAAATCCTCATTCTCATTCATCATCAAATCAACAAACTTCAAATCCAACTTTTGTTTTTCACATACGGTTGCAAGAAAATCATTTGTAATATGTATCATACCAAGTCTCACACTTCTCGGCGTCACTTCACAAACTAAACTCAAGGCTCTAAAATCCTCCAAAAGTTCCCATTATCGTATCATCAATGCGTACATATGTAACAACTTCCGACTCAAAGCATCGGCCACCACATTTTCCTTACCCGGATGGTAATTCAAACCAAAATCATAATCCTTCAAAAGCTCTAACCACCTTCTTTCTCTCATGTTCAATTCCTTTTTATCAAATAAATACTTCAAACTCTTGTGATCACTAAAAACTTCGAATCTTGCACCATAAAGATAATGCCTCCAAAATTTAAAAATAAACACCACGACCGCTAATTCCAAATCATGCGTAAGATAATTCTTTTCATGCACTCTCAATTGTCTTAAAGCATAAGCCACAAATTTTCCATCTTGCATCAAAACACCACCTAACCAAAACAATGAAGCATCACAAAACACCAGAAATGGTTCCGTCGGATTTGGAAAAATCAAGATCGGAGCCGTTGTTAACCTTCTCTTAAGTTCAATGAAACTATTCTCACAATGAATATCCCAAATGAAAGCTTTTCCTTTACAAGTCAATCACGTTAACGGATGTGCCAACTTTGAAAATCCCTCAATAAACCTCTGATAATAACCCGCCAAGCCTAAAAATCTCTGAATCTCCATAACCGATCTAGGAACTTCCCATTGCATCACCGCATCAACCTTGGATGTATCAACACTAATACCACCATCGGAAATAACATGTCCAAGAAAACTCACTTCTGACAACCAAAATTCACATTTCGACAACTTAGCATACAATTGTTTCTCTTTCAAAATCTGTAACACAATCCTTAAATGCTCTTCATGCTCCTTTTGAGACTTAGAATAAATCAAAATATCGTCGATGAACACAACCACAAAACGATCCAACTGCTCATGAAAAATACGGTTCATGTATTCCATAAACACACCTGGCGCATTAGAAACTCCGAATGGCATCACAGAATATTCGTAATGACCATACCGTGTCCTAAAAGCCATCTTTTGAATATCCTCTCCTTTCACACGAATCTGATGATATCCTGATCTCAAATAAATCTTACTAAAAACACACGCACCAACCAATTGGTCCATCAAATCATCGATCCTTGGAAGCAGATACTTGTTCTTAATTGTCACCTTGTTCAATTGTCGATAATCAATGCATAACCGCATACTCACATCCTTCTTCTTTACCAACAATACCGGAGCACCCCAAGGAGAAACACTTGGCCTTGTGAATCTCTTGTCCAACAAGTCATTCAATTGCTTCTTCAATTCTACAACTCTGATGCTGACATACGATACGGTGCCATCGAAATCGGTCTAGTACCCGAAACTAGATCAATAGAAAAGTCATCTTCTCTTTCTGGCGGTACATCCTTAATATCCTCAGGAAACACTCATGGAAAATCACACACCACTGGGAACCCATTGAGTTCAACTTCACTCTCCACCGACAATGATGCAACCAAACCGAACAATTGAGCTTCGTCCGCTAAAAGTTTCTTCAACTCTTTAGTGGATAGGAAACTCTCATCTTCATCATCATCTTCCAAAGAAGGAAACCTCACTAACTTATGATAGCAATCTATATGAAATTGATTACATTGCAACCAATTCATACCCAAGATTACGTCCAAACCCTCCAACGGCAAACAAACCAAATCCATGACAAAGTCTTTACCATACATGGTCAAATAACAACTTACACACACCAAAGAAGTAGTTACCAACCCTGAAGCAGGAGTCTCAATAACCATCTCACCACCCCAAGAAGACATAAACAAATTCAAACGCTTAGCGCACTCAATAGAAATGAATGAATGAGTCGCTCCCGTATCAATAATAGCAACTAAAGGCATACTATTAATAAAACATGTACCTTTAATCAAACGGTCTGCAATAGTAGTGTTCTTCCATGCTAATGAAAACACATTTCCGCCCGTTTGAGCTTGCTTTGGCTTAGTACACTTAGTACTAATGTGACCCACTTCTCCACAATTGAAACACTTCACAACATTCCTTCTACACTCGGTAGTAGCATGTCCAAGACCTCCACAGTTTGAACATTTCAATATGTTCTTCCCACACTCAAAAGACTTATGACCCAAATCACCACACTTGTAACACTTAACGAGAGCAGAACTCCCTCCACCGGATCTCTTATCAAAGTTTCCCCTATGCTTGCCCTTATCAGCGGGTTTCACATAATGTCCACTTCTAGCTTGTTGCTTTCCTTTCCTCTCATTCAAACTCTTGTAATGTGTAGAACGAGCTTTGCTATCCTCCTCGAAAATTCTACAACATTCCGTCAAATCTGAAAACCTTCTTATTATTTGATATCCCACAACTTGCTTAATCTCAGAATGTAAACCATTCTCATACTTAATACACTTGGAGAACTCAGCAGTAGTAGTAGTATAATGAGGAAGAAATTGAACCAACTCCACAAACTTAGCAGTATAGTCCACCACAGACATACTACCTTGTTTCAGTTCAAGGAACTCCACCTCCTTCTTCCCTTTCACACTTTCAGGGTAATACTTCCTCAAGAACTCAGTACGAAAAACATCCCAAGTTATCTCTTCATCTTCTTCCTCAAGAGCTTGACTTCTACCGACCCACCAATCATTGGCTTCTTCCTTCATCATGTGAGATTCAAGCCTCACCTTACTCTCTTCAGCACAGTCCATGACTCTGAAGATTCTTTCAATCTCTTTCAACCAAACTTGAGCATTATCGGGATCAAATCTTCCTTTTAAGACCGGTGCTTGATTCTTCTTGAACTCATCATTAGCATTCACATTTGGCACACCCTGTACTGCCCTAGCCATTGCTTCCAAAGCAACAACCATCACATTGTCATTTCTACCAGCCATATTCTGATTATTCCCAAAGACAATCAACAATATTAAACAAAAGTTCAACCATCACAACAACAAGACATACACAACTGACTCGACACTGGCTCTGATACCACTTAATGTAACACCCCCTTTCTATACCCTCAAATAATCAAATAATCATTTAGGCACATATTAAAATTTTATCAAAGTATAATTTAAACATAGTATAAAAGAGGTATGTCACATTATACATGAAATTAAAACATCCAACTTTTGCTCAACAATAGATATGCAACAGTGGAGTAGCTAAATACTTGCATCCACAACTCAATCTTTTAGAATAACAGCGGAAGAAACTAAACATTGAACAACATCAAACATATATATATATATATATATATATATATATATATATATATATATATATATATATATATATAATCAAGTTTGATTCACCAATAATTCATGTTTACATAAACATTCATCACCAAGATACATATACAAATGCATCACAAAAAGGCATCAAGCCAACCCTAGCATATAATTGTGTGCTACATATCAGAGCCGACCGACCAAAAGAATGAAGACACGCTTCACAAAAAGACCTCCAGCAAACCTACTCTACAATGTCTCATAGAGCATCATAAAACAACAGAAGGGTGAGAAATATTATCATAATAACAATGCATATAATTATATATCTTAACATAAAAATACACATATACGTATTCTCACCACAATTCATCACCCATCACACATATACATCACAATGTATATATACAAACCAATCATATTCATCATGCACAATTTCACCATTTCACATCATTCTACATAAACATATACATTCATGTTTATTCACCAATTTTCAATTATAGAGGATAAATGCAAATCATAGAGACCGACTCACGACTCTATGCAAATGCAATGCGGTACCGACTCAATCATCTCAAGTTCACTCAGGAACTTATTGGAACCATCGCTTGTTACCTAAAGTAACTCCCCGTTGGGCATACGATGTTGACCCATTTCTCACATCCCACCTGGGCACACAATGTTTATGTATTGCTCACACCCCACACAAGCACACAATTTGATTGCTCACACCCCACACAGGCTCACAATCATTCGTGATTAAATCACCCGTTGCTCACACCCCACACGGGCACACAATGTTTATGGACTGCTCACACCCCACACGGGCACACAATCTGATTTCTCAGACCCCACACGGGCACACAATCATGTTGTAATCATCACTCACACTCCACATGGACACACGATGTTACAACGGATTCACATAGAATCCCACAATACAAGAATGCATACATTGTGCTTCACATGTAAAATGAACCACAACATTCTTGAAAATGCATACATATTCACAATATAATTATGCATTCATCTCATACAATCACAAACAACCTATACACATTCACATCAATTACGCCAAACAACAACGAACTCTTTCACTATCAACATGCATTCATATTCACTTCACGAAATGCATTTATTTTCCAAACGACCACTATACCACAACCAATCTCATAATTCCTTAACTAACATAATTACGTTTTATCGGAATAGTCGGGTAAATATTACATCTTTTAGCATCATTAGTTTCTACATGTTTTTAGCTTCGAATCGATATGTGGAACGTTTAAAACAGATACTCGGATCAAAAGTTATGAATTAAAACACAAAATTCCAACTTCCAGGTCTCGCTGAGCGAGGAGCGTGCTCGCTGAGCGAAAATGTTTCTGGATAGCTCGCTGAGCGAGGAATCACTCACTGAGCGAGGACTGCGATTTCAGCAGCAGCTCAGTCGTGCAACAGTCATACCAAAGGGTTCCAAAACCCCACCAAACCTCAACAAACATGATCATTAACATGTATTAACTATAATACTTCGATTATATCAAGTTTCAACCGATTAATCTACCAATTTCTTAGATTTTCATCAAAAACCCTAAAAGCTCATATTCTCTAAACTTCTCCAAAACAAAAACCTAATCAATCTAACACATACATAATCATACGCAATGGTAAGATAACAATATTTCACACCCTTACCTGATTGTTTCGATTCCTAGGAGCTATCTTGAAGATTTTCCAAGCTTTCCTCTTTTCCTTCTCTTTTCTCTTCTTCTCCTTTTTTTTTCCTTTCTATTTCTTTCTATCTCTCTTTTTCTTCTCTTTCTACTCTTATATCTTTCTATCTATTTCTATTTTCTATTTTTCTACCAAATATCATTTTCTCTCAAAATTATAATTCTACACAATTTCTAACTTAACATTAATTAGCAAATGTCTAAAATACCCTTCAATCTAATTTTACCCGAAAATTCTCAAAACGGTAAAATAATATAACATATCAACATATCACATAAACACACCAATTTCATAATTAAAACAATTATCACTCAATTTAAATAAAAGACTCAACAAAAATGGGATAATCGAATCGAGGCGTTACAACACAAAATGAATTCCTTGCTTAATATTATTTCTTTGTTTTGCAAAGATCATGTACATACACTGTTGCTATATTTGTTTTACAAAATTCATGTCAATTACAGAACTTACAGTATATCTGGCCTTAGATACAAAATTGGCCTCTAGGGGGTCTTGTACAAGTTTTTCTGCAGCTAAAGTTTTTTTCTCTGATTGCTTGTGCCTGCGATGGGCAACAACTCAGGCAGAGGGGTAAATGGTGAGCTCGTGGCAGGCCGTCTCTGGGTCGAGGTTGGGCATGTGTGCAGCACTCCATGCAAATTTATATGTGTTGTTCCATAAGCACCCCTTCAGTTGTTCCTTCATGCTCTCGGGTAGTCTGACTCCTATGCGTACTCCTTTGTCGGGGTTGTCTCCAAACGCAATGATTTCGAATTCCCCCGCGTGGAGGGCATGGATCTACAACGCTGGTTTTTTTGTTGACCCTCACCAACTAGGATGTCCCCGTTCCTAGCTCGTTTGCTTCCCTTTGGTGCTGAATCTATCATGCTCTCCCCCTTGGTAACAACTTCGAAGCACCTCCTAGAAGCCTCAATATCTCCATGCAAGGTGGCCACATGACCCTTCTCAATATAATATTTAATCTTGAGATGAACGGTTGACAGAACGACGATGAGCTATGCAAGTGTTGGTCATTCCATGACACACTGGTATAGAGACGGGCAGTCAATGACCAAGAAGTGACTCTCGATTACTTTGGAATCATCCCATTCCCCGAAAGTAACCATGAGTTCGACGTACCCCCAGGATTTGGCAGTTGCTCCGTTGAATCCTTGCAAGTTAAACCCCATGTGGGACGATAAGTTCTTTTGGTCGAGCTGTAATGCCCAAAAGAGGGAAGTGTACATGATATCGACAGAGCTACCCTGATCAACGAGAATCCTCTAGACGTTTGTCTTTGCCATCTTTGCCCATATTAGCAAAGGGATATGGGAGTTGGGGAAGCCTCCTAGGAGTTCCTCCATGTAAAAAGTAATGGGCTGAGATTTACCTTGGTGGTTGGGGACGATGAAATCCTCTAGGCGAGAGACGAATAATACGACCTGCAGGGGATGAGCCTCTCTAGAAATTTCTTCTACCTTTTTGGCCTTCTCGTGTCGAGAATATCCATCCTTTAATAGAAGTAGATAAAGAGTGAAAATTAAATTAAGAGAAAAATTTTAGGGTATTGGATTTAAGGTGCAAAATAAAAAAAATCAGGGTGGTCAAAATATAAAACTATAAGAATACTAGTACAAATTTTAAAATTTCAGGGTGTGCAGGTACACACCATCATGCTATAGTGGATATGCCCCTGCTGTCTTGAGGACTGTGACGGTTGCCATTCACCATATTGACGCCAGTTAGCTCATCCAACGCAGTGACGGTCGGCTCGTCATGGAGGTGACGATTGTCATCTCTGTACAGAAAATAGAAACAATAATATTCACCATTGGAACTCTTCCAAAGCTCCAATTTTGATTCAAAAATACCCAAATCACATAGAAAATTATTATCCAATATTGTGCAATGTTTATTACAATAATCACCCACAAATTAATCATGATTTCCTCAATTTTCACAAACTCCACATCATATTCATCATATTAACACATATCAATATGAACACTAACATCCAAATTTTTTATACAATTTTTAAACGAATTTTAGTAGTAGGATCAGGGAGCGAGTTTATATTTATCACATCAACTGAGTTAGGTATTACACAAACCTTCTCCAAACACACCAAACTCAACAATGGAGAAAACATAATAGAGAATAAAGAATAGGGTGAAGATGTCTTTTTAGCTTTCATGCATATTGTTGCACCCCAAAATTTGCCCTCACAATACAAGACTTTGTGTGCTAAGAAGGTTCACAAGGTTCACAAGATTCACAACACTTACAAGACCTTTCATGAGGTTCATGAAGACTACAAGCTACTTTATGAGGTTCACAAGGTTCAAAAGGTTCACAATACCTCCCATGAGGTTCACAAGACATCTTATGATGGTTCACAGGGTTCACAAAGTTCACAATTGGTCAGAAGAGTTGACAATTCCCTCAGACAATGCACCTCCTAAGCAGTGCATCCAAAACTAGGGTTTTGACTTTAATCAGGCTAAATGAACTTCCAAGACTTCAAGTGAGCCTCATAACATCTTATATGTGTTTAAGAACCCCCATGACAAGTTTCAAGACTTTTCTCAAAAGTTTGCTCAGTCAGATGATCAGATAAGTCAAAATCAGTCAAAGCAGTTAAAAAGTCAAATTGAGGTCAACTGTGGTCAAACCAAAGTCAAACTTCATGATTTTTTGCCAACATCAAGTATATGAAGTAAAATTCATCATTTGATCAAGGGTTGATCATGATTCATCAAGGTGATTTCAGATCATCAAGAATCAAGAGTTTCTAAATTAGGGTTTCCTTAGTAAAAGTCAACTGAACTTTGACCAGCCATAACTTTCACATGCTTCATCACCAAGTCTCCATCCAAAGCTCATTTTGAAGGAAATTGAATTCTCTACAACTTTGTGTCTCACAAGCCAAGCCCAAAAATGCTTCATTTGGAAGGTATGAGCTAAGACATTATAGGTCCTTTTGAAAGTCAACAAAAAGTCAACAACTTCAAAAGGGCATAACTTGAGAATGGTAAATGATATGGACATGAAACCTGTGGGGTTGGTTAGAGGACTCTTCAAGCTTTCCAAAATGTCCAAGAACACCCTCATAGCATTAAAATTGAAGGATATGAGCCCTTGCAAAGTTGGGAAATTTTTGGTTGGTTTATGAAGAAAAGGGAGGTCTAAAACCAATTTCTTCCAAATGGGCTTGCCAAATAATGACCCAATCCATATCAAAACATCATGCACGAAATTAAATTGATTTATTCATAATTTTATTCATTTTGTTTTTATTTATTATGATTTTTATATTAAAAAATCATTTTAAATTCAAATAAAATATAAAATAATGAAAATTTAATTTGATTTGGTTTCTAGAAGGTCTTAAATCATATTTAGACTTGATTGATACAAGAGTAATGAGAATCATCCTAAAATAGCAATGTGAGATCAAGAATATTCAAATTTTAAAGCCAATCTTTTTCAATCTTCAAATGATCCAAATATCCATCAAATTGGTGAAGTCTTTGACCTAATTCACTCACTCATATATAATGAACACTTAACAATTCACAAGCCACGAATTTGCAGCCTCCAAGAGTAAGTTTCACAAATCAAAAAACCATCCAAAAACTCAAATTCGGATTCATCCATACAAGACATTAGAAGGTAATTTGAGGACACAGCTATGATCCTTGGACATCATTGAGTGGAAACCAATGCTTGGTTGCATCCAAAACCATCCACATAGCATAACCCGAATGCATCTTGTTCATCTTTAAATTTTTTTCGATTTGAATAATTTGTGCACTTATAATGAAAACTAACTGTGGATTTGTGTTTGTTGTGATGTTTAGAAGCTTTCTGGATGATTTAATTCAATTATTATGGCTTGTATCGAAATACACCATTGTTAGGGTTTAAAGCTCCAATTCGGGAACCAAGCAATTAGGACATCTAAATGAAATCTAAAGACATGACTGTGACCTATAATACTTGTATAATTGATCTGGGTTCTTAATTTGAATTGATGATACGGTTTGATTGATGTTTAAAAAACATAGGATTCTGGTTTTGGAAATTTGCAGGAAAACACGCAGCAAAATCCCTAGCTATTTTCGCAGGAAATTTGAAGAAGATGAAGTTGACTGGCGCGAAATATAATTTCAAATTTTTATCTTTATATTTTATTCATTTGTGTTGCATTATTATCACCAACGCGCAGGTGTCCTGGTGGTTTTGGCATGTACGCAGCATGGTGTGAGACCTGAGTTCGAATCCTGGAGGCACCATCTTTTTGTTGTTTTTTCATGATATTCATTGGTTTTAATATATAATCAATTATAGCCATTACATTGCCAGAAGCGCCCTCCCGGCTGGATGGAAAGAGTGTTTGTGTGTATTGTAAGGGACCTGGGTTCGAATCTCCCCAGGCCCTTTTGTGTTGTTTTTATTTTTGCTATGATTTTTCCAGGTTGAGAACAAAAGGGATTAGTCCCTTGCTTCTACTGCCAATGTGCGCATGGCCCAGTGGTAATGCTGTTGAGTTTCCAGGTAAAGGACCTGGGTTCAAATCCCAGGTCCTGTTTTTTTTTATTTTTACTTTTTCTTGTTTTTATTTTCTTATTATTATTTTATATTATTTTCTAAAACTAATTTAAATATTTTTCTAAAACAATATATATAAATCATTTTTTTTAAAAAAAAACTTATATTATTTTCTCAAAACCAAAATTAATATATTTATTTCTTTATATGTTTATTTATTTATTAATATATATATATTTATTTAGTTAATAAATTATTATTGTAAATTGAATCCTAATGTTTTTGTATATAAATTAAACCCTAATTATTTTTCAAAACCCTAATTTTATTTTTAAATCTCTAACCCTAATTCTTATTTAATTTTAAATATTAACTCAATTAATTTTTCTAATACTTAATTAAATAATTAATTTTGTTCTTTTATTTGTAAATAATTATTATATTATTCATTATCATTATTATAATTCCTTTATTATTTATTTCTTAAAAAAATTCTTAAAAATTGCTTATTTAATTTAAAAATGTTCTTTTAAATTCTATAAATTTTTGTATATTTGTACTAACCTCTTTTTTTTTATTATTTTGTCACTAACCTTATTTATTTTCAAATTGTGATTATTATTATTATTTTCTACTAACCCAATTAATTGCTTATTTATTTTGTTTATTGCTTATTTATTTATTTTGATTATTTATTTAAATTGCTTTTTATTATTGTAATTGCTCCTGGATGTAATTTTTTGTAATATTTAAATTATTTATTTTTATGGTTAGTAAAAATAGGGAGTGTAAACATGTATGTTATTTAAAATGAATTTAGATCACTTAATTCAAAAGATAAATAGTAAATTGAACACTCACACACGTAAGTCGATCTTGGATCGCCATCTCACTTTCTAGGGTTACCTCTCATTGTTGCCTAATCAAAAGGTCAAGTAGGGCGTATAAAGCAAAAGTCCCTTAAAAGTAAAGTCATCTAGTCCCTTAACAATAAAAGATCAAGTCCCTTAAACAGTTGCCTTCGTAATGATCTTGTCCCTTTCGAATAATGATGACAGTCCCTCCAAAAATGCTTAATACACCCTACAGTTGCCTACATAAACAGAAGTCCCTTCATATGTCCCTCACATCCAAGGTAATGACTACATATTCCTTAATAATAGGGATAGTCTTACCATTTAAAGGATTCAAGAACAGAAAGACTTAAACTTTAGGGTAGGTTCCTCATAGTTACTTGCTCACTATTCAAAAACTTTTCAAACACTTCACAAATTTCAAACAATTTTCAAACACAAGTTTTTTACGCATCCGTACATGGATCATTATCAAACTCTTATGAAAAATTTTATCCACACACTGCACATTTTCAAAAACAATTCAAAGTGAGCTAAGTAACTAAGAGCCCATGGATAACCATGGATGTAAAGGGTGCTAACACCTTCCCTTTACATAACCTACCCCCCGGACCCAAAAAAATCTTTTAAAAGGTCTTTCCTGTTCTTTTATGCCTTTCCTTTGGATAAAATAAAAGTCGGTGGCGACTCTTGCTATCCGCAACATAACTAAAGTCAGTTCTCCCACCGTGTTACAGAACTGGCGACTCTGCTGGGGAATTAATATTAAAGAGGGGTACCCTTAGGAATTAGATCACTTTAAAATTGTTTGCCTTGTTTGCTTTATACTTATCTGTTGGGTTGTTCTTATGTGTGAAAGATCCTAACCCGGATCTAGTGTACCTTAGGTAAATGGCAATAGACCAAGGAAACTGTACGGCGTATACCGATATGGTTGATCTGGTGGCCATAGTTAGTGTGACTTCTTGGTTGGTGCTTATGTTCCTTAAGTCAAGTTTAGGATAATATGAGGCTGCCATACGTTGTCAATGCACTAACTAACTTTTAGAACCCTAGTTATCCCATCTTGGCCTTTAGAAAGTAGTGGGGTAACCGGCTTTGGTGCAGACTGAAGTTGGTTGACACTCGATACTACACTCATTGAGATCTTAAACTTGGAGGGTTTTGGTTGGCAAGTAAGTTGCCTACTGAACAACCACCCTTGTGAAGGATCAATGATATTGAGATCCCTTAGAACCTGGTTACTTTATAGGACAGGATGAACCAACTAACTTCAGGGGAGGGTACTTACCTTTGAACCTCATGCAAGCCTTTAAACCTAGGGCTATGGTGTGACTTGTTTGTGTGTGCCACATGTTTGTGATTGAGCATAACATCATGACATCATAAGCATAGCATTTTCACTAACCATTTCAAGGACCAAAGGATTTATCTTTGTTCTTTGTTGCAGGTCATGACTACTGCTCGTAGAAACACCATCAGGATCAACTTTGTGGGCATACCTGCTAAGCTTAAAGAGTTGGTTTCTCAAGTGTCTGACCATTCCCAGTTCATCAAGAGACATGGTCACCTGTTGGATCTAGTCACTTCAGGATTCAATGAAGACATGATGAGTGTCCTATTCCAGTTCTTTGACCCTAAGCACCATTGCTTTACATTCCCTGATTATCAGCTAGTTCCTACAATGGAAGAGTTTTCTAAACTTCTGGGTATATCTGTTCTTGATCAGAAACCATTCACAGGCTTGGAAAAAGAGCCTAAACCTGAGGTTATTTCTGCAGCTCTACATCTGAAGAAGTCTGACATTGTTCTAGAAACGAGAAGTGGAGTCAAGGGTATTCTTGCTAAGGTGTTGATAGAGAAGGCTCAAGTGTTCTTGAAGGCTATGAGTCATGATGCTTTTGAGGAGATCTTAGCCTTGCTGATTTATGGCTTAGTATTGTTCCCCAATCCAGATCAGTTCATAGATATTCATGCCATCAACATTTTCCTGAGTCACAATCCAGTGCCTACATTGCTTGGAGACATCCTACATTCTCTTTATACCCGTACTACAAAGGCACGAGGAACTTTGATGTGCTGCATACCTTTGCTTTCTAGGTGGTTTATTTCTCACCTTCCTCGCTCAGTAATGAAGAATGAGCAAGGGTTCAGATGGTCCAAGAGGATCATGTCACTCTCGCATTCAGACATTCATTGGTGCTCCAGATCTATGGAGAATGTCACTATCATTGACCGTTGTGGGGAGTTTCCTAATGTGCCACTTCTAGGCATAAGAGGAGGCATCACCTACAACCCCTCTCTAGCTTTACGACAGTTTGGTTACGCTCGGAGTGATGGCCCACATGACATGTTGATTCAGGGCATTGTGTTTGACTACGACAACGATCTTCAAGGTTACCGTCAGAGATTCATACGAGCATGGGGAAAAGTAAACAGGGTTGACAGCAAGACACTGGAACCTAAGTACACTATTCCTATGGAAGCTTATCTCAGATGGGTGCAATCTCGTGCTCAGACTCTCATGATGCCATATCCTGCTATCCTGCCAGTTACCATGGAACCTGTTGCTGAAGGAGACACTGCTTATACCATCCTTCACCCAGACATGCCTACTGACATGGAAGATTTACAGAGGTCCTGGATCCAGTTGAAGGAGCAAAGGGATACTTTCGAGGCTCATTACAAAGCAAGCCAAGAAAGAATCCTGGAACTAACAAAGCAACTTCACGAGGAACGGAATCTCAACTCATACCTCAACACAAAGAGGAAACGTCCATGGGAGACTTAAAACCCCATCTTTTGTATCTATTTCATTTCATTTTTTGTAAGCCCAAGAGGAAAAACAAATTTATCACTAATAAAAGTTTACCTTCTTGTTTGTCTAAGCAAATTTAAATCCTGCGGTCCTTGAAAACATTGCATATACATTCACATATCATTTCATTGCATCACAGGTTTATAATTGTGCATAGGTTTCTCATCTTCTCGCTGTTTAGAAGCAATGGCTCTTGAACAAACAGTTAAGGATCTCCAGACACAAAATGCACAGTTCCAAGAGCTGATCCTGAACCTGTCCAAGGGGCAGGATGAATTGAAGGCACTACTGGCCAAAAAGACTAAGAAGACTAGAAGATCAGGTGGCCTAATCAACATGGGAAGAAGGTTCAAAGGTCTTGCCAAGACCAAAGAACCAGTTGAAGACTATGAATCTGAAGAATCTGAAAAAGAGGGAGGCAGTCTCCACAACACTATGGGGGACTCTGATTCTGAGGCTAATTACTACCATGAGCCTAATGAAGACAAATTCAAGATGCTGGTGGATAGAATGGATGCTATGGAGTTGCAGAAGTCTTCCGGGCTGGATTTTGAAGATTTGAGTCTGATATTTGGGGTAGTCATACCCATTGGTTTCAAGGTTCCTACCTTTGTTGTTTATAATGGGGTCTCTTGTCCCAAGCTGCATTTGAGGTCTTATGTCAGAAGAATTCAACCTCACACTGCTGATAAGAAGTTGTGGATCCATTTTTTCCAAGAGAGCTTATCTGGAGCTCAGTTGGAGTGGTATTATCAATTGGAGAGTGTCAACATCAGGGATTGGAATGATCTTGCTGAGGCTTTCTATAAGCAATATCAATACAATGCTGACTTAGCTCCCACTCGCATGCAGCTTCAAAGCATGTCTATGGGTGCCAAAGAAAGTTTCAAAGAGTATGCTCAAAGGTGGAGAGATTTAGCTGGAAGAGTTCAACCCCCTTTAACTGACAGGGAATTGGTTGATATGTTCATGTGTACGCTGAATGGTCCGTTTTACAGTCATCTCATTGGAAGCCCATCATCTGGCTTCACTGAGTTGATAATGACAGGAGAGCGTGTGGAAAATGGTATAAAGAATGGCAAGATCCAAGTGGGTGCTTCTTCATCAGGTGCTGCAAAGAAGCCTCCCACTGGGAAGAAATAATCCAATGTTGTTTATGGTCAACCTGATCGTAACAGAAGGCATCAGTCTGTGAGTGCAGTCCATATTTCAAATCCAACTCCTGCAACCACAGAACAGCCGCAGGGCAACCAACAGAGGGCTAGAAGGCAGTTCACGAAGATCAACATGTCAATGGCTCAGGCATTGCAACACTTGTTGAAGGCTGAACTTATTACTCTGAAAGAGGCTCCTCAGAATCCTAATGTTACCTCACCCAGGTACAATCCCAATGCACGATGTGCATATCATTCAAACTGTCAAGGACATGATACTAATAACTGCTGGGTCTTGAAGAACAAAATTCAAGATATGATTGAGGCTGGAGAGATTGAGTTTGACCCTCCGGGTACTCCAAATGTGATTACTGCTCCCATGCCAAATCATGATAAGACTGTCAATGCCATTGATGAAGATTTACATATCTATTCAGTTGCAGAGTTGACCACACCATTATCTGTTATCAAGAAGAAGTTAGTACAAGCTGGGTTCTTTCCAGGTTGTCGTGAAGATTGTTTGTATTGTACCTATAAGCCGGATAGTTGCTGGAGATTGAGAGATGGAATTCAACGTCTCATGGATAAGTATACCATAGTGTTTGAGAGGACTCCATCGTCTGTAGAAAGTATGGTGGATCATATTACTCAAGGTAGGAAGACTGAAGAGGTTGACATGGTTGATAAAGTACCGGTGAGGATCACTTCCAAAGGTCCTGTTAAAATCACTCATAAGGGTCCAATTAAGATTACTGCTGAAAGCCCTGTGAAAGTTGTTGCTGAAGCCAGAGTGGCTCCTATGGTCATTACCACTCCTGGTCCCATTCCGTATACGTCTGATAAAGCTGTGCCTTGGCATTATGGGTCTGATGTTTATATCCATGGTGTTAAGCAAGAACCCTTAGCTGATATGCCTGTTGATGTTGATAATATTGTTGGATCTAGTAAGGTCACACGAAGTGGAAGAGTCATCTCTCCTCCAGTGACTTCCAAGAATGCAGTCACTCCTGCTGCTACCTCCACCACTGATGCTCGGAGCAAAGGTCCTGTTATTGAGCCTATACCTGCTGATGTGCCAGCTGCTGATGATCTCCCTAAGCAGATGGAAGAAGTACTGAAAATCATTCGCAAGAGTGATTATGACATTGTTGATCAGTTGGGGCATACTCCCTCCAAGATTTCTATGTTGTCTTTGCTGTTATGTTCTGAAGCCCATGCAAAGGCTTTGATCAAGTTTCTGAAGACTGCTCATGTACCCAATTCAATTTCTGTTGACCAGTTTGAGAATTGTGTTGCCCACTTGACCTATGATAACGGGTTAGGATTTTCTGATGCTGATTTGACCTCTGCCAAGAGGGATCATAACAGGGCTCTGCATATCTCAATTGAATGCAGGGGCACTACCCTGTCACATGTATTAATAGACAATGGTTCCTCTCTGAATGTGTTGCCCAAGGAAGTCCTGAATAAGCTGAGTCCTGAAGATGCTGTGCTGAAGCCCAGTAACATAGTGGTGAAGGCTTTTGATGGTTCTAGAAGAGTAGTGCATGGGGAAATTGATCTCCCAATCAAAGTTGGGTCTCAGGTTTTTAATGCTACATTTTATGTGATGGATATTCGTCCTTCGTACTCTTGTCTGCTTGGTCGTCCCTGGATCCATGGGGCAGGTGCTGTAACCTCTACATTACATCAGAAGCTGAGATATCCAGTAGAAGGAAAGGTTGTTACTGTCTATGGAGAGGAAGAGTATTTTGTTAGCCATGTAAACACTTTCAAGTATCTGGAAATGGAAGGTGAATACGTTGAAACTCCGTGTCAGACATTTGAAGTGGTTCCTTGGATTGTTAATGATTATGTAGCTCCTCCGGTTGTCAAGAAAGTTCCTGTGGTCACCAGAGTACCTCCAACAATGGCAATGGCCTCCCTCAACGATGCTAGAGCTGTGGTGGATGAAGGTGGTTGTACTATTTGGGGTCAGCTTCCTGATATTCCGTACAAGTCTGACAAATTTGGTTTGGGTTTCACTGCAGAGTCCCAGAAGGCTGTTCGTCGTGCTCGTGCTGTTCGTATCACCAATCAAGGGGTTATGAAAGACCAGATCAACGTCGTGGGAGACTATGATGAAGACTACAATCTGGATGCTTGGATTTTTCCTACTGTGGGTGCTGGACTCAATAATTGGAAAGTTGAAGATGTTATCCCTATCTCCTTTAGTCAGGAGTAAATACTATTACTGTGTTGTTGCTTTTAAATTTGTAATTTCTTGAACAATTAAAACTCTTAAGCCTTGTGCCTTGCCCGGGGCACAATGGTGTGTTTGTTACGGGATGTCATTTCATTTGCATACTTCATTCAATAAAAATCAGTGGACGTTTCGTTTTTGTAAATATTGTGTTCCTTGTCGTTCTTTTCTTTTATTTTCTGTTTTATCAGCTATGTGTTCTTACACACACCCACATCACTAAAATGCAGATCCTTATCCACTCTGGATCCTGTTGATAACAGTTCTACTATTGCCAATTATAATTTCGAGAACCCGATCTATCAAACTGAAGACGGAAATGAGGACGATTGTGAAGTACCTGTAGAGCTTGCTAGGTTGTTACAACAAGAAGAGAAAGCCATACAGCCACATGAAGAGCCAGTCGAAGTTGTGAATCTGGGAACTGAAGAAAACAGGAAAGAAGTCAAGATAGGGGCTGATTTAGAGGATAGTATCAAGAGCAGATTGATTCAGATGTTACGTGACTATGTGGAGATCTTTGCTTGGTCTTATGAAGATATGTCAGGGTTGGATACAGACATTGTGGTTCACCGTTTACCAGTGAAAGAAGATTGTCGTCCAAAGAAGCAGAAAGTTCGTCGTATGCGTCCTGAAATGTCAGAGAAGATCAAGGCAGAGGTAATGAAACAGTTCAATGCAGGGTTCTTAGTTGTGGCTTCTTATCCTCAATGGGTTGCAAATGTGGTGCCGGTACCTAAGAAAGATGGTAAGGTACATATGTGTGTGGACTACAGAGATTTGAACAAGGCTAGCCCCAAAGATGACTTTCCACTTCCTCATATTGATGTTCTGGTAGACAACACTGCTCAACACAAAGTATTCTCTTTCATGGATGGTTTCTCTGGTTACAATCAGATCAAGATGGCACCTGAAGACATGGAGAAGACAACATTTGTTACACAGTGGGGCACTTTTTGTTATAAGGTGATGCCATTTGGTTTGAAGAATGCAGGGGCAACATATCAGCGTGCTATGGTGGCTTTGTTTCATGATATGATTCATCATGAGATAGAGGTATATGTGGATGATATGATAGCCAGGTCCCAGAATGAAGAACAACATCTTGATCATCTGCATAAGTTGTTTGAGAGGTTGAAGAAATACAAGTTGAGATTGAACCCAAACAAGTGTACTTTTGGAGTTAGGTCTGGTAAGCTCCTGGGTTTCATAGTCAGTGGAAAAGGTATTGAAGTGGATCCTGCAAAAGTGAAAGCTATACGAGAGATGCCAGCTCCCCGTACTGAGAAGGAGGTTAGAGGTTTCTTGGGACGATTGAATTACATTGCAAGATTTATTTCCCAATTAACTGCCATCTGTGAGCCAATCTTCAAGTTGTTGAAGAAAGATCAGGTGATGGAATGGAATGATGAATGCCAGACTGCCTTTGATGAAATCAAGAGATACTTGCTAGAACCTCCAATTTTGATGCCACCAGTTGATGGAAGACCCTTGATTATGTACTTAACAGTGTTAGACAACTCAATGGGGTGTGTGTTGGGGCAACATGACGAGTCTGGTCGAAAAGAGCAGGCAATATACTACCTTAGCAAAAAGTTTACCGACTGTGAAACAAGATACTCACTGCTCGAGAAAACTTGCTGCGCTTTGGCATGGGCTGCTCGCCGACTAAGACAGTATATGTTGACTCATACTACCTTATTGATTTCAAAGATGGATCCAATTAAGTACATATTTGAGAAACCTGCTCTCTCCGGAAGAATTGCAAGATGGCAAATGATATTGACAGAATATGACATACAGTATACTACTCAGAAGGCCATTAAGGGAAGTGTTGTAGCAGATCATCTGGCTCACCAAGCAGTAGATGATTACCAGTCAATGAGTTTTGAGTTCCCTGATGAAGACATTATGATTATTACCAAAGAACCTGGACAATATGACGGACCTGAACAAGGATCCCGATGGACTATGGTTTTTGATGGTGCCTCCAATGCACTTGGTAATGGTGTTGGTGTTGTGATTAGTTCCCCTGAAGGTTGTCATACCCCGATTACTGCCAGACTTTGTTTCTATTGTACCAATAACATGGCTGAGTATGAGGCATGTATCCTGGGTATTAAAGCTGCTATTGATATGAAGATTCAGTTCCTTGATGTGTATGGAGATTCAGCCTTGGTAGTTAGTCAGATCAAAGGAGACTGGGATACCAAGCATGATAATCTCATTCCTTACAGAGAGTATGTGTTGTCTTTGATTCCACATTTCAAAGAGATTACCTTTGGACATATTCCACGAAGAGAGAATCAGTTGGCAGATGCATTAGCCACCATGGCATCCATGTTTGAGATCAGCTGGGATGATGAAGCTCCCAAGATTACTATTGATAGATTTGAAAAACCTGCATACTGCAATGATATTGACATTGAAGGAGCAGAAGAGAAGCCTTGGTTCTATGAAGTGAAAAGATATCTTGAAGCTCAGGAGTTCCCTGAAGGGGCATCTGTCAAAGATAGGAAGTTTCTGAGAAGGTTTTCTGCTAAGTTCTTTTTGAGTAATGGGATTTTGTACAAGCGCAATCATGATTCAACTATGCTTCGTTGTGTGGATAAGAAAGAAGCAACAGAGATTATGGAAGATATGCATGATGGGATCTTTGGCACTCATTCTAGTGGACATACTATGGCAAAGAAGATATTGAGAGCAGGTTACTATTGGTCTACCATGGAAGCTGATTGCTATCAACATTCCAGAACGTGTCACAAATGTCAAATTTATGCTGATAAAGTCCACATACCTCCATCACCATTGAATGTGTTGACTGCTCCTTGGCCCTTTGCCATGTGGGGCATTGATATGATTGGTGAGATCAAACCTACCTCTTCTAATGGGCATCGTTTCATTCTAGTTGCTATTGATTATTTCACGAAGTGGGTGGAGGCAGCTTCATTTGCATATGTTACTAAGAATGTTGTGGCTCGATTCATTAAGAATAATCTCATATGTAGGTATGGCATCCCTGAAAGGATTATTACTGACAATGGCTCTAATCTGAACAACACTATGATTACTGATCTCTGCACGCAGTTCAAGATTAAGCATCACAACTCTTCTCCGTATCGTCCAAAGATGAATGGGGCAGTTGAAGCTGCTAATAAGAACATTAAGAAGATTGTACAGAAGATGACTGTTACTTACAAGGATTGGCATGAGATGTTACCATTTGCTCTTCATGGTTACCGTACTACAATACGTACTTCAACAGGGGCAACCCCATTCTCCTTAGTCTATGGTATGGAAGCAGTTCTGCCCATTGAAGTTCAGATACCCTCCTTAAGAATCATGAAGGATGCAGGCTTGAATGAAGATGGGTGGATTCAGACTCGACTTGACCAGATAAATTTGATTGATGAGAAGAGGCTAGCAGCAGTTTGTCATGGCCAGATGTACCAGAAACGAATGATCAAAGCTTTTAACAAGAAGGTTAAGCCAAAGGTATATCAGGTTGGTGACTTGGTAATCAAGCGTATCATATTACCACAGGGTGATCCTAGGGGCAAGTGGACTCCGACATATGAAGGACCATTCGTAGTCAAGACTGTATTTTCAGGAGGTGCCATGATACTTACTACTATGGATGGTGAAGACTTCCCGCAACCTGTGAACGCAGACATAGTTAAAAAATACTACGCATAAAAAGAGACCCGCTAGGTTGACAGGCCTAGGCAAAAATAAGGGCATCCCGGCAAACCAAAAGGGTTTGGGAAAAAATTAGGGATATATATAAAAAGATGTACACCCGGCAAGTCGAAAACCTGAAAAGGCGGCTTGGGACAAAAAGGGTATCCCGGTGGATTGAAAACCTGAAAGGGCAATCCAGACAAAAGTTAGGGATTAAAGCGTATGACTATGTCTCGTTTGGATCACCCATGAAACTGCAACCAGTTGTACTACTTACTCAAGCTCAAACAGATAAAGCTCAATCCAATCGTTTTCGTCTCAACAGCAGAAGATGAGATACTTGAAGATAATGGCAATAGTAGAATTGAAACTCAATAGGATTGTTTCCCACATAGCTGATTTTCTTTGTTTTGTAAAATTTTATGACAAAATCCTCTTACTAGGGTTTATGTCTCCTTGTACAAACTTACCCATGTATGGGTCATTCTTTGATATAAATAAAATTCCATCTTTGAATCCAGATTTACTTTTACCCTATTTACATAAGCGAAACGTCCATTGGTTGTGTTTGAATGTATGTATGCTTTTGAATATGATTGATGTTTACCAGAAATGCATGTATGCTTAATATGATTGATGTTTACCAGAAATGCATGAAAATGCAGTAATAGTATTTACTAAGGACGAACGAGGGAAGGATTTCAACGAAGCTTCGCCGGTTCATCTCTACAAAACAGTTACAAACCCTCAGTAGGGAAAATCCATCTTCATAAAGTCACATCTCCCCTGGAATTTATATCCATCTCTTTTATCCTCATACGGATATTCGGGAATTTACTTTCCAATAAGGGTACGACGAACGAAGACGGGAGGTTATATATACCCTACTATCCCCAGCAGACGGAAGGTTATGTATACCCTACTATCCCCAGCAGACGGGAGGTTATATATACCTTGCTATCCCCGGCAGACGGAAGGTTATGTATAATATATTATCAAACAAGACGGGAATGAGTTCCTCATATTCTTCAACAACGAATCGGGATTTATTTTCCCTGGCCAGCAGTTGTTATACGAAGATATCCAGACGCTTCAGGCAGCATCATATCATACATCATTTACATCATTTACATCATTTACATCATACCATAACATACATATCCATATATACATAATACATTACTTAAGTGCATCATACTATACATGCATACATAATGCATAAACTAATGCTACCATATAGAATGCTACCTTGTTTTCAGGTTAATTCTCCAGTAAACAAACTTCATCAACAACTTGTGACTATCAGGACTGCTTTATCCTCCTGAAAAGTTATCATTCCTCAGGATTGCTTTATCCTCCTGAAAGCTTCTCATACCTCAGGACTGCTTTATCCTCCTGAAAGCATACTATTACCTCAGGATGGCTTTATCCTCCTGATAGCTCATCACTACCTCAGGATTGCTTTATCCTCCTGAAAGCTTATTATTACCTCAGGATTGCTTTATCCTCCTGACAGCTTCTTATACATCAGGACTGCTTTATCCTCCTGAAAGCATATCATCCCTCAGGATTGCTTTATCCTCCTGAAAGCTTATTATTACCTCAGAACTGCTTTATCCTCCTGAAAGTTATCATCACTACATCAGGACTGCTTCATCCTCCTGAAAGCATATCACTACATCAGGATTGCTTTATCCTCCTGAAAGCATATTACCACGTCAGGATTGCTCCATCCTCCTGAAAGCCTATCATCCCACAGGAATGTTTTATCCTCCTGAAATCATATTATTACCTCAGGACTGCTTTATCCTCCTGAAAGCTTATTATTCCTTCAGGATTGCTTTATCCTCCTGAAAGCTTATCACTGTATCAGGATTGCTTTATCCTCCTGAAAGCTATCATCATTACCTCAGGATTGCTTTATCCTCCTGAAAGCATATCATCCATCAGGACTGCTTTATCCTCCTGAAAGCTATCATTATATTTTGGACTGCTTTATCATCCAAGAAATGTATTTGAAGAACTTTTCTCCAAGTGGCATCTTTAAGCCCACTCAAGCATATACAACCAACCATCAATATCAGTTTACGCACCAGTGAGTGCAAATTTTTGGGCTTTTGTGTTCAATCCCCTTCAACCTTCCAGGTCACGATTGGCAAGCATACCAATCTAACCCCTCAGGTTTCAGAAAATTGAACAGGGGCAGTTGTTGCACCCCAAAATTTGCCCTCACAATACAAGACTTTGTGTGCTAAGAAGGTTCACAAGGTTCACAAGATTCACAACACTTACAAGACCTTTCATGAGGTTCATGAAGACTACAAGCTACTTTATGAGGTTCACAAGGTTCACAATGTTCACAATACCTCCCATTAGTTTCACAAGACATCTTATGATGGTTCACAAGGTTCACAAAGTTCACAATTGGTCAGAAGAGTTGACAATTCCCTCAGACAATGCACCTCCTAAGCAGTGCATCCAAAACTAGGGTTTTGACTTTAATCAGGCTAAATGAACTTCCAAGACTTCAAGTGAGCTTCATAACATCTTATATGTGTGTAAGAACCCCCATGACAAGTTTCAAGACTTTTCTCAAAAGTTTGCTCAGTCAGATGATCAGATAAGTCAAAATCAGTCAAAGCAGTTAAAAAGTCAAACTGAGGTCAACTGTGGTCAAACCAAAGTCAAACTTCATGATTTTTTGCCAACATCAAGTATATGAAGTAAAATTCATCATTTGATCAAGGGTTGATCATGATTCATCAAGGAGATTTCAGATCATCAAGAATCAAGAGTTTCTAAATTAGGGTTTCCTCAGTAAAAGTCAACTGAACTTTGACCAGCCATAACTTTCACATGCTTCATCACCAAGTCTCCATCCAAATCTCATTTTGAAGGAAATTGAATTCTCTACAACTTTGTGTCTCACAAGCCAAGGCCAAAAATGCTTCATTTGGAAGGTATGAGCTAAGACATTATAGGTCCTTTTGAAAGTCAACAAAAAGTCAACAACTTCAAAAGGGCATAACTTGAGAATGGTAAATGATATGGACATGAAACCAGTGGGGTTGGTTAGAGGACTCTTCAAGCTTTCCAAAATGTCCAAGAACACCCTCATAGCATTAAAATTGAAGGATATGAGCCCTTGCAAAGTTGGGAAATTTTTGGTTGGTTTATGAAGAAAAGGGAGGTCTAAAACCAATTTCTTCCAAATGGGCTTGCCAAATAATGACCCAATCCATATCAAAACATCATGCACGAAATTAAATTGATTTATTCATAATTTTATTCATTTTGTTTTTATTTATTATGATTTTTATATTAAAAAATCATTTTAAATTCAAATAAAATATAAAATAATGAAAATTTAATTTGATTTGGTTTCTAGAAGGTCTTAAATCATATTTAGACTTGATTGATACAAGAGTAATGAGAATCATCCTAAAATAGCAATGTGAGATCAAGAATATTCAAATTTTAAAGCCAATCTTTTTCAATCTTCAAATGATCCAAATATCCATCAAATTGGTGAAGTCTTTGACCTAATTCACTCACTCATATATAATGAACACTTAACAATTCACAAGCCACGAATTTGCAGCCTCCAAGAGTAAGTTTCACAAATCAAAAAACCATCCAAAAACTCAAATTCGGATTCATCCATACAAGGCATTAGAAGGTAATTTTAGGACACAGCTATGATCCTTGGACATCATTGAGTGGAAACCAATGCTTGGTTGCATCCAAAACCATCCACATAGCATAACCCGAATGCATCTTGTTCATCTTTAAATTTTTTTCGATTTGAATGATTTGTGCACTTATAATGAAAACTAACTGTGGATTTGTGTTTGTTGTGATGTTTAGAAGCTTTCTGGATGATTTAATTCAATTATTATGGCTTGTATCGAAATACACCATTGTTAGGGTTTAAAGCTCCAATTCGGGAACCAAGCAATTAAGACATCTAAATGAAATCTAAAGACATGACTGTGACCTATAATACTTGTATAATTGATCTGGGTTCTTAATTTGAATTGATGATACGGTTTGATTGATGTTTAAAAAACATAGGATTCTGGTTTTGGAAATTTGCAGGAAAACACGCAGCAAAATCCCTAGCTATTTTCGCAGGAAATTTGAAGAAGATGAAGTTGACTGGCGCGAAATATAATTTCAAATTTTTATCTTTATATTTTATTCATTTGTGTTGCATTATTATCACCAACGCGCAGGTGTCCTGGTGGTTTTGGCATGTACGCAGCATGGTGTGAGACCTGAGTTCGAATCCTGGAGGCACCATCTTTTTGTTGTTTTTTCATGATATTCATTGGTTTTAATATATAATCAATTATAGCCATTACATTGCCAGAAGCGCCCTCCCGGCTGGATGGAAAGAGTGTTTGTGTGTATTGTAAGGGACCTGGGTTCGAATCTCCCCAGGCCCTTTTGTGTTGTTTTTATTTTTGCTATGATTTTTCCAGGTTGAGAACAAAAGGGATTAGTCCCTTGCTTCTACTGCCAATGTGCGCATGGCCCAGTGGTAATGCTGTTGAGTTTCCAGGTAAAGGACCTGGGTTCAAATCCCAGGTCCTGTTTTTTTTTATTTTTACTTTTTCTTGTTTTTATTTTCTTATTATTATTTTATATTATTTTCTAAAACTAATTTAAATATTTTTCTAAAACAATATATATAAATCATTTTTTTTAAAAAAAAACTTATATTATTTTCTCAAAACCAAAATTAATATATTTATTTCTTTATATGTTTATTTATTTATTAATATATATTTATTTATTTAGTTAATAAATTATTATTGTAAATTGAATCCTAATGTTTTTGTATATAAATTAAACCCTAATTATTTTTCAAAACCCTAATTTTATTTTTAAATCTCTAACCCTAATTCTTATTTAATTTTAAATATTAACTCAATTAATTTTTCTAATACTTAATTAAATAATTAATTTTGTTCTTTTATTTGTAAATAATTATTATATTATCCATTATCATTATTATAATTCCTTTATTATTTATTTCTTTAAAAAATTCTTAAAAATTGCTTATTTAATTTAAAAATGTTCTTTTAAATTCTATAAATTTTTGTATATTTGTACTAACCTCTTTTTTTTTTTTATTTTGTCACTAACCTTATTTATTTTCAAATTGTGATTATTATTATTATTTTCTACTAACCCAATTAATTGCTTATTTATTTTGTTTATTGCTTATTTATTTATTTTGATTATTTATTTAAATTGCTTTTTATTATTGTAATTGCTCCTGGATGTAATTTTTTGTAATATTTAAATTATTTATTTTTATGGTTAGTAAAAATAGGGAGTGTAAACATGTATGTTATTTAAAATGAATTTAGATCACTTAATTCAAAAGATAAATAGTAAATTGAACACTCACACACGTAAGTCGATCTTGGATCGCCATCTCACTTTCTAGGGTTACCTCTCATTGTTGCCTAATCAAAAGGTCAAGTAGGGTGTATAAAGCAAAAGTCCCTTAAAAGTAAAGTCATCTAGTCCCTTAACAATAAAAGATCAAGTCCCTTAAACGGTTGCCTTCGTAATGATCTTGTCCCTTTCGAATAATGATGACAGTCCCTCCAAAAATGCTTAATACACCCTACAGTTGCCTACATAAACAGAAGTCCCTTCATATGTCCCTCACATCCAAGGTAATGACTACCTATTCCTTAATAATAGGGATAGTCTTACCATTTAAAGGATTCAAGAACAGAAAGACTTAAACTTTAGGGTAGGTTCCTCATAGTTACTTGCTCACTATTCAAAAACTTTTCAAACACTTCACAAATTTCAAACAATTTTCAAACACAAATTTTTTACGCATCCGTACATGGATCATTATCAAACTCTTATGAAAATTTTTATCCACACACTGCACATTTTCAAAAACAATTCAAAGTGAGCTAAGTAACTAAGAGCCCATGGATAACCATGGATGTAAAGGGTGCTAACACCTTCCCTTTACATAACCTACCCCCCGGACCCAAAAAAATCTTTTAAAAGGTCTTTCCTGTTCTTTTATGCCTTTCCTTTGGATAAAATAAAAGTCGGTGGCGACTCTTGCTATCCTCAATATAACTAAATTCAGTTCTCCCACCGTGTTACACATATTACATCCAAAGATGAGTAATTCTCCACTTACCTCAATTTTCCATTAAACTCTAAATTTTGTCTATAGAGTTCTCTAACCTTTGCTCTCCTAGGTCTTTTCCACTCTTTGGTCTCTTTTCACGTTCTTCTTGTTCCCCCCTTCATCTCCCAACCTTTTCTATTTAAATTAAATAAAAACCTAATATTTCTATTTAATTTAGTTAGCACCATAATTCCCCTCAACTTTGATTAATTCTCTCTTTGCCCCACCAATTCATAAGAATACTATTTTTCTCCAGAGTCTCATATTTTCCTATTTTCTTTAATAATTAAATTATAACAATCTACTTAATTCCTAAAAATGCCAAATAAATCATAGAAACCCGTCTAACACCAAGATAAAATAATAAAAAGCAGTTTAAACTTAATTATAAGAAATAAATGAAAATTCGGGGTGTTATGAAGTACACTTTTGTCTTAAAGAAATTCAAGCTTTGTAAGATGTGTTTCTTAACAATGCGTGATCTCTCTTTATACACCTTTGGATTCATTGCGGACCACACAAAACGGTTAGTGCAATCCCAATTGAACAAAATCGTCGGAAAAATTTGTTGGAAATTCAAACTACCGATTTTTTTAATTTTCGGTATCACATGGTATTTATTAAAAACACCTTTATTGTTTCAAAGATATCAGTCTTTTAAAAAAAACTATATAATGTTATACCCACATTTTTAAAATGAACTACCAAAATTTTGAAATGTTACCGGAAATTTTCAATAAACTACTGGAAATTTAGTTCACACATTTTGATCCAATTTTGTCTAGGGAAAATTTTAGAATTAATGAAATATGTGGGGTATCGGGTATAGTCTTGGGGTTGGCAAGTTAAATCTTCTAAACCAGATTATAATGACATTATAATAACATCTAATTTTAGGCTATTTTGGTATTTCTTTTCTTAAAAACAAATTCCATGATATTACATAATTTTTGTGTGAAAAAAATTTATAAGGAAAATTCTTCATAAAAGCTTCAAATAGAAATCAGGGTGGCCACATGATCCTTCTCAATATAATATTTCATCTTGAGATGAATGGTTGATGGGACGACGATGAACTCTGTAAGTGATGGTCATCCCATGACACACTGGTATAGAGACATGCAGTCAATGACCAGGAAGTGACTCTCAATTTCTTTGGAAGCATCCCATTCCCCGAAAGTAACCATGAGTTCAACGTACCCCCAGGATTTGGAAGTTGCTTCGTTGAATCCCTGCAAGTCAGACCCCACGTGGGACGATAAGTTCTTTTGGTCGAACTGTAATGCCCAAAAGAGGGAAGTGTACATGATATCGACATAGCTACCCTGATCGACGAGAATCCTCCGAACGTTTGTCTTTTCCATCTTTGCCTTTATCAGCAAAGGGATATGGGAGTTAGGGGAGCTTCCCAGGAGTTCCTCCATGTAAAAAGTAATGGGCTGAGATTTACCTCAGACCCTTTCGAGAGAATACAATTGATTCAGACTGGAATCAACCAACTGCTCTAGTTTCCATCTAACTGAGCCGACCGTCAGCTCGTTGTAGCCTCCACCAGACATGAGCATGGACAAGGGAAAGTTCTCCCAAGGAATATGTGTTGTGAGGTATCCTAGGTCCTCGAAGTGGTTAGGGACAAAGAAATCCTCTAGGTGAGAGACGGATAACGCGACCTGCAGGGGACGAGCCTCTCTAGAAATCTCTACTACCTTTTTGGCCTTCTCGTGTCGAGAAGATCCATCCTTTACGTATTTCGTCATGTGCCCTTCCTTGATGAGGATCTCAATGGCATATGTAAGGTGAATACAATCCTCAGTGACATGCTCGTGGCTGCGATGGAATCAACATTACTTACTTTTTTCAGTGTTGCCCTTGGATGTTGTTGGCTTTGGGAAGCAGACTCCTCCCTGTTTGAACTCTATGTTGATGCATTCAGAGAGGATCTTCTCGTGGGGAGCTGTTAGTAAGGTGTACCCTGTGAAGCGGCCAACAAGACCCTTACTATCACGCATATGCCATCCCTTCATTTTTTGCGGCAGGGAGCCTCATGATCCTCCTTCTGCTTTAGGGCCCTCAAATTCTCTTGGTTCCTAGAATCTCGGTCTTCGGGTGTTACTTATTCGGCTCTTGTTGACCCTTCCAAGGGGAGAGGTTTCTGGTATCGTCCTTCTAGTGTCTTCGAGAAGGAGATCATAGTCGGGGATAAGGGCTACGAGTATCCCTTTGATGGCGTCCCCGTGTGGGAGAAGGAGAACGACGATCGTTTTCCAGCATCTATAACCACTCATTTTGTTGGAAGAGGGCAAATTTGCCGTTGTTGAGGGCAGTGATGAGAGCGATGATGTTGGCATCGGTGTCTTGAGGGATGAGGATTGGCTTAAACACGTGACCCCCCTGAGGAATAGGGTAAGCTTCAGATTGTTGGAAGACGGGAAGTTAGGTCGCCCGTCCAGATTATTTGTTTCATGGATAACAGTTCCACGATGAGAGGGGTTATCACCATTGCCGAGGAGGATGGTAACAGGGTTGTTGGTGACGTCGTTGAGCTGAGTAGCCATGAAGATGAAAAAAGCTTGAAAGATTTGATCTTGGGTTGAAAGACGGGATCTTGTTTCAAGAAAGACGGGGGAGCTGTATTCCTACAGACAGTGCCACTGTACATAAATATTCCGAACAGGTCCTCGTGGCCTTCAGCCGGGGAAGCAACAACAGTTGTATGAGAGGTGATGGGGGTACCTGTAAAATACTCCGACGCTCAAATAAGTTTTAATGGGAGTATGAAAGCAAGAAAAAAACGTTAGAAAAGCGTAGAATTAGGTGAGATAGAATTGAATACCTGACCCTCAAACGGAATAAAGTATTTATAAGGGCATGTAATCGAGATATGCAGACGTGTGATATGCGACTGGGTCCAGCTATTTCGAGAATTTCATATTGTGTGATAACAGTCAAATGCGTGAAGGAAGATTCTCCACAGCTATAACTAACAACTATATTCCTTAAAGAATTGTACCCCTGATCTAAACTGGGGGGTTGAACCTCGCTAAGCTTATGGGTATCTGTCATTTTAGTCCATAACAATAAATAATAGTAATGTAGTACAATTTAAGTCTGTCTAATTGCTATTGAGAAATGAAGTGGGCCTAATAAATAAACGAAGCTAAGAAGAAAACCCTAACTCGAGTAGCACGTGTGACAGTTAATACAAAGAGAAGCAAGCGCCGCAGTGCGTAATCTTAACGAAGACCGTTCGATGGAACACCACGTCATCGATCCGCGTGAAATCGTATCTCAACGGCTCAGATCATTTTCACAGAGTAACTGAAGAAACGAAGCGAACAAGAGTCTGGTAACTTGGCTTCGTTGTTTCTCTACTCTCTCGTGCTCGATTTTTTATTCTTCAATGAAAACTGAATCTCAAATTTTTGTGGCTTCGAAGATGAATTTCACGGAGGATAATGAGAAAGTGAAGAAAATTGAGGTTGTTGTTTTGAGTGAAGATGAAGGTGAAGAAGATTATGAGTCAGTAGAAGAAGTTGACGCTGGAGAAGACGACGGTGATGAGGATGATGACGGTGACGAGGAGGACGATGATGAAGAGGAGGAGGAGGAGGAAGATGCTCCTGACGGCGGAAACGATGAGGATGATGAAGATGAAGAGGAAGATGGAGATGATGAAGCAGGTGGTGGTGAGCGTGGTGGTGACTCTGACGATGATGATGACGACGACGAGAACGATGATGACGAGGAGGATAACGATGAAGAGGTAACTGAATGAAATCCCTAATTTTTTGAAATTGTTAAATTGAATTTTAGATCGTTTATTCTTTGTCTATTGTTTCTTAATTTTTCTCCATAGGTTTAATTTTCCTTTAAATTTGTTTATGTTTTTGAATTTCATTTCTATTTTGAGTTAGGGTTTATGTTTCAGCTTTTTCATTTTCTCCGTTTATGATATTTGCTAAGAGCTTGCAACTTTTTGTGTTTATTTTTTTTACTCCATGAGGATGAAGTAGAATTTCTCTGTTAAAATTGTGCAGTATTTATAGATCTTAGTTCATCTGATTTTTTTTTTTTTTGATGATTGGGGGTTTTAGAATTGCCAGCATATATTTTAACTTGCTTATTAGGGTTTCTTAGATATCCAAGAAATTTCACTCTATTTCTATATAGGGATTTTAACTTACCTATTATGGATTTTAGAAATACAATATAATGAATTGTTTAATTCCCTTTTGTATAGATTGATAGAATAATATGAGGGAGGGAGTGGTATGAGATTGAGTGAAGTGATATTCCATTGTTTGGATCGATTAAAAATCGAATGGAGCAGAGTGGTATGGATTCCGTTTCATTCCATCACTTACCACCATATTTCTTTCCCTTTGAATTGGGAGGAATGAAGAATTTGATTTGGGTGGAACGAAGAATTTGATCTGTTCTATTCTAAAATTTTCAAACAATGGAATGAAATATTCATTCTGCACTGCTCCACCATGCTATATTCCGCTTGTTCCATTCCGATAGTTTTATGATATCCAAACATAGCCTATTGTTTGATCTTTTATAATTCCTTTGTTTATGTTTTGATTTGCTTGTTTATTTCTCCAAGAACTCCATGTCTTTTCATAATTGTTCTTCTCTGTTACTCAATTGTTGTGTTGGCAATCTACTACATATATATAATTCAATTTTGCTGCAAGTTTTTTTTTTTGGCATTTGAATTACTCATGAGCATACATTGTTGCAGGACAATTTGGGAACAGAGCACCTTGTCCGCCCTATAGGCAATGCTGAAGAGGAGGAAGCTTCTAGTGATTTTGACCCAGAAGAAAATGACGAGGATGAAGACGAAGATGATGATGAGAAGGATAAGGTTCCACCGAAAAGGAAGAGGTCAAATAAAGATGATGATTCCGATGACGATGATGGTGGTGAAGACGATGAAAGACCCTCGAAAAAATAGAGTTGGGTTATTTCTTTGCTTGAGGACTCAACAAACCAAACCATATAGTTGAAGTAGATCAGCATCTGTCCTTTTGAACACTTTTCAGAGAAAGGATGAGTAGATCAATGGAATTGTTTTGTGTTCTCTTTGTATTATTATTAGTATTATGGTGCAACATTGTTAGAATTTTTTGTTTTGTTGGTGCATATAGTCAATTGTGGGTCGAAACATTTGCTAGGACAATTAATGTGGACTTCAATTTATGCATAATATTTCTGACACCCTGAAATTGTTGGTAGATTTCTTCTGGTTTTGCATGATGTTTTTTCTCTCGTTGCAATTACATGCTAATCTTGTAAATGTTGGATCCGCACTCCTAAAATTAGTGAGATTGAGAGTCATGTGACTCATGATTTTCACTTAATCATGTAGCATGTACTGTAAAGAGACTATTAGAGAATAGGGTTTTTGAAATATTAAAAATTGTGAACATCACTTTTCTAAAAAATTAGTGATTTATAGGATTCATCCCAAACTAGAGAGGATTTAAACTACCACCCCCGTTATATTATCCTTCACAATTTTAAAATCATTATTTCAAATTTGCGCAAACTTTAGTATTTGAAAAATAAAAATTGGCGATATCAGAAATTTTATCTAAAGTAAGAATTTTTGAACTTTCTTACAACAATGTTAAAATATTCGATAAAAAATCATAATTTTCATGAATATATACTGTGAATTTTGAAAAAGTTGGTATAAATGATCGGATTTTTATCTGAGATTTTAACATTGTTGGTATTTACTCATGCACATATACAAGAAATTTTGAAAATTTCAATAGTTTAAACTCTTAATATAGTAACTGGTATTTCGAAATTACCGATAATAGTCGTAGAATATCGAAAATTATAAAATTACTGGTAGTTAATTGATTTTTTTTAAATTTTTTTTTCCATTTTTTAGTAAAGACAAGGGAAAAGGACGAATATATTGCATCCAAGACTACAGTTAGAGAGGCAACGATAACCCGTGCTAGGGCAACTGAGGTAGAGTCTTCCCAACTACGGGTGGGGTGAGTAGCTCCAACCGGTTATCATCGAAAACGGTTGGCTGCATAATTCTTCTGCGTACTCCGTAGTAACCGACACAAAGTTATTATAGGTGACAAACAACCTATAAATGATGTAGATGAGTAGGTTGCTGAGGTCATTCATGATGAGAAGGTACATGGTCAGGCTGTTATTGACTCAATTGAGACAACCAGGACAAATGTGACCCCTATTACTACTGAGGCCAAGACATGTGACGTCGAGGCTACTGCTATTGGTGATACAGAGAATACTGCTCTTACTAGTTAACTTACAATGAAATGTTCTCCAAATAACTTTAAAATCTTCATTGATCTTCAACTTAATATGGTCATATTTCACCTTTCCATCAGTATCAATCTAGTCTGTATGAAACCCGGTCTTACTCACCTTTCTGTTCTCGATGTCGGACAATATATCATTCAACTTGGATCTCAAGACAACGAGACATGTAGGACCTTCCGAAAGTTGAAACACTACATGTGGTTTCACCTGTTCAAGTATGTAACACCTTAAAAAACTCTGAATCATCATTTATAAAAGATAAATAGACAATTTCTCAAATATCGGTGTTACACATGCTCAACATACATCTTCACCACGTAATAATAAGAGATAAAAGCAAAACTCAAATATCAATCATACTATAATTGTCTCAGTAAAATAAAGTACTTTATAAAATGATATAACTCAAACTTAAAACACAAAACAATAACAAACATCTCGTCCCACTATTACAAATCAGAGCATCAACAAAACTAAATATCGCGAAAAATAGTAAATAACGAAGAAACCTCATTTCCATCCTCCAACTCAAAAGAAAACAACCAGGGGTGAGAATACACTCATAAATGTTAGTGGTGTTAAAGACAACAATGATGGTATCATACATAACATTCACCAAACATATGAATTATTCATAACAACAATAATCGATTCACAATGCATATGTATGCAATGAAATCAATTCCTCAACGCCAATGCATCTAGTATCAATATATGACATCCGAGTTATATTACTGATTTCGTCCACTCACCAATTGTTCCCCTTCGAACCCCGAATTGTCACTGATCCCCCTTATGAACCAGCAACCTGTCACAAGACTGAAGTTCGTACATATATCATGACACACATGATGTATGATATGCAATAACAAGATACAAGTGCAATAAGCACCATTGGTTTGTCTTCGAACCGTAACCATCGCCCAATAAGGCCACCACATTGGTTTTTATCAAAATTACACTTCTCAGCATCTGCATATAATAATAAGTTACCGATATATAATTATACAAACACTCCACATTACTCACTTATTCATATAACTTTTACATCTCAGCTTAACATCACTGAACCCACCAAAAAACACCAAACAATAGTCGCACTTGAAAACAACTAGAAAAACCGAATCGAAGACCTATAAATGGTCAACGTGGGTCATGATGGTTAACCATCCTACCATGATGTGTCTGTTACCCTAATTCCCACACACCCGTCACCCAGTTGACGAGAGGGTAGGAAGCATGTCTCGTAGTGGCAGATCCAAGATCTCAGCTCAGGGGGTGCAAAATATTTAACACTAATAAATTATTATAATTATATCTACAAAAGTAGCATACTGAAAAAATATTGTACTCAAATTATAATGTATTAAAAAAATTACATGGATGTTCTATAATTGTCCTTCACATGATTTCATATTTTAAAATCGTTGAATAATTAACTCATTATCAGTGTCCTTCAACACATCGATTTCAATACAAGTGACCGGACAATCATTCATCCATTCGTCCTTCATTCGATTATGTAATCTAGTTTTCACAATCTTCATAGAAGAAAAAGATAGTTCTACGGTTGTTGTGGCAACGAGAAAAATCATTGCCAATTTCAAAAGTTGATAAACTAATGGATAAACAACATGTCTTATAGTTTCAACCAATTTTTTTGA
Source organism: Lathyrus aphaca (assembly GCA_963966055.1). Taxonomy (NCBI): domain Eukaryota; kingdom Viridiplantae; phylum Streptophyta; class Magnoliopsida; order Fabales; family Fabaceae; genus Lathyrus; species Lathyrus aphaca. The sequence continues at coordinate 544,283,871 of OZ014522.1, forward strand.
AAGACCACAAATTCCTTTCAAAGATGCAAATTCAATAATGCTTCATATATCAATGATATAACTCTCAAGTTGATTATCAAGCAACACCAAACTAGTTTGAAAAAATTCTCGTGGATATAACTTTACAAATTCAACTAGTTTGCCTTGTCAAAAGAAGAGAACAAATTTGTTGGAGTAAAACAAGCCATGCAAATGAGCAACCGACTATTTATCTCATTAAAACAATTGTTAAGTTCTTGAAGTTGCATGTCAATGGCATTATAAAATAATTCAATGCGATAATGTTTCACTATTGTGATAGACTCAACATTAAACCAATAAGAACAAAATCTTCTCAATGGGTTTCCAATTCGCCTTCAGAGAAAAATATGTTGAGTAGGTTGACACAGTCCTTTTTGTATATATGTTATGCGAATTATCTCTCAATCATTTAGGATGATATGCTGACATTTTAAGCCGCTTTCCAGGATTTGATTGTAAATCTTTCAAATTAAATTGAACATATTGTTGAGAACTGGACTCTTGCTCATTTAATGGCAATTCCTCTTAAAAAATTTCTCCATAATCTCCTATAACAAATAAAAATATGGTATGAAAATAATTAACAATAAGTAAAAACATAAAACAAAAGTTAAATAGGTATAAAAGATATAGACAATAACTAAATATAAGGTATTAAGTTTTTAGATACTATCCTAGTTACAAAAATATAACTATAATAATTTATATTTTGCTCTTAAATCACATTTAATAATATATTTTGTTCTTAAATCACTGTTCTTGTCCCCTTTTTGTTCTTAATTCTTAAATCACTTTTAGATACCATTTTTTACCATCATTTATTGCTTTTACACCGATTTAAGTGAAAAAAATTAGAAGGACACAACAAATTAATAAGTGAATGTATTTATTACAGTACCGAGTACGTGAGTCTAAGAGGCCATTGGGAGTGAGATTGCTTCTGCTATCACATCTATGAATCCTAGTCCACTCATCTTGAAGATAGAGAAAGTTTATCTTTTTACCATCAATGTTGAAGATGAAAGCTTCTAAATGATAAATCGACTAAAAAGACTAAGATTGATGGTGGTGTCTTAGTTTCGCCGCCAACAGTGTTGTGCCTCGAAGATTCAGAACTTGTTAGCAATTAGTGTGAAAAATAAAGTTGAGACAATTTAGGGTTAGTGAGAGAAGTAGAGAGAGTAAAAATTAAATTAAGAGAAAAGATTTAGGGTATTGGATTTAAGGTGCAAAATAAAAAAATCAAGGTGGTCAAAATATAAAACTATAAGAATACTAGTACAAATTTTAAAATTTTAGGGTGTGCAGGTGCACACCATCACGCTATAGTGGATCCGGCCCTGCTGTCTCGAGGACCGTGACGGTTGCCCCTCACCATATTGACGCCAGTTAGCTCATCAAACGCAGTGACTGTCGGCTTGTCACGGAGGTGACGACTGTCACTGCTGTACAGAAAACAGAAACAACAATATTCACCATTGGAACTCTTCCAAAGCTCCGGTTTTGATTCAAAAATACCAAAATCACATAGAAAATTATTATCCAATATTGTGCAATGTTTATTACAATAATCACCCACTAATTAATCATGATTTCCTCATTTTTCACAAACTCCACATCATATTAACACATATCAATATGAACACTAACATCCAAATTTTTTATACAATTTTTACACGAATTTTAGTAGTAGAATCAGGGAACGAGTTTATATTTATCACATCAACTGAGATAGGTATTAGACAAACCTTCTCCAAACACACCAAACTCAACAATGGAGAAAACATAATGGAAAATAAAGAATAGGGTGAGGATCTCTCTTTAGCTTTCATGCATATTACACCCAAAGATGAGTAATTCTCCCACTTACCTCAATTTTCCAATAAACTCTAAATTTTATCTATGGAGTTCTCTAACCTTTGTTCTCCTAGGGCTTTTCCACTCTTTGCTCTCTTTTCACGTATTGCTTGTTCTTCCCCCTTTATCTCCCAACCTTTTCTATTTAAATTAAACCGCTATTAGGCTGAATAATCGGGTGAGGGTTACCCGACTTAGAAGGACTAATTGTCTAATTGCCTTTATTCACATTTTTTCGGTGCCTTTGCTCAACAAAAATTTCGACCAACCTTGTACACATGAATCTTATTAATTTTTCCGGACTGTCATAATAAACTACTCGTGGAATAGTTCTCAGATTAAAGCACTATGGCACAAATCTACATGTCAGACTCGTCTCATTACTCGAAGAATTCAGGGTGTTCACGACATACCTCAGTTTTCATATTTTTTCAAATCCCTCATAAAGCTCCTTTTAGCTAAAGCTCTATATAATTTCTCCACACTTACTCAAAAATACAACTCAACAAATCAATATATTTTTTGTTTCTTATTAGTTCAAATTCGGGAGGTATCACTGTAGTTTTCAAACACAACCAACAACAAACACAAAAATGGACTAAAAAATACAAGCTAACATAAGCAAAAACAAACATAAAGCACATAAATAAATACCCCCACACTTGAACTCAACAGTGACCTCACTGTTTAAGATCAATTGCACTAGGGGACTCACATAGCCTCACTGAGGAGGAGGTGGGTAATGCAGCCGCATCTGCTGCATCCATTCATGCATTTTCCCAATCATCTTTCCTTGGTGGGTCTGCTCATCTCCTTGCCTTTTCTGCTCACTTCAGATATAACCCATCTCTGTCTGCACCCAACCCCATTGGTCTTGGGTTAAGTGCGAGGAACCGGTCTCCTGCCGGGGCAAATCTCTAGGATGTGATATAGGGACCTCCTCAGATGGATGTACTTCTTCCCAATTATTACCTACACAATCATCAAATGGCATCTGAACATCTTCTTCGTCCTGGTTGGAATCAACTTGCGCTTGACCAACACCAAATACTTACGTTGATGTGAATCTTCCTCTAACAGAATGTCATGAGCATTGCCTGTGTAATATGCCCTTTTCTCGGGTGAGATGTTTCTGCTACATCTTTTCCAATGTCTCTTCACGGAGACATAATGATGTTCCTACAACAAGAAGAGAAAAATTCGAAATAGAGATTAGAGTAAACTATCACTGTAGAAGTGACAACAGTGATTAGTAGAGCACTTTTTGTGAAGCGAGTTTGAGGTTTAGGGGAATGGGTGTTGAGGAAATTAAAGGTTTTGTGAGGAAGAATAATAGAGGTTTAGATTTTTGGGAGAGAAAGAGATGAAAAAGATTATTAAAATGTTATAAACGTGGGTTAATGAGTGGTAATGGGAGGTATTATGAGAAATAAAGTGGATGGGCCCCACCAGATGAGAAGGTTAGTTTTTTATTTATTTTTAAAAACCACATTCGCGCCCCTGACACGGGTCATGTCCCGTGACAGGGGCGGCTGTGTCAGGGCTCTGACTCCTGCAAGAATTCATAAAAAAACATCAAGGTACAATACGCATGTGTTGTCCTTGATCGGTAAAAAACTTGGTCAACGGCGCCAAAAACTTGATCGGTAAAATAGCAAGTGCACTATTTTATCGATTGTAGTAATAATAGGGATTTACCCCAGTGTCGGTCTCTTGAGGACTGCGCAAGAATAAATAAGTTCAATGTGAATCAATTGAACAAAAGGTCTCAGGGTTGGTTTTTAAAGGTTTTGAAATTATAAAAATCAAAGTAAAAACACTTAAGGAAAAATAATTTGTTATGACAAATATTAGAATAACACTAGGGAAGATGTATGAAAACCCTTATAATGACAAATAACCAGATTATTAGCAACTTCACCATAAGGCTAAATCATTATCGCTTTTCAAGATTAGTTTTCAAAAATTCCTTTAAAGAAAACCCTTTGGTATTCCCTCTATACCCTAATTCCTTGGTTGTATAGAAAGAATACCAAGCTTTTAGAATACCAAAAGTTTTACGATTAAATTATGGCATCCCAATTCCTTGGTTATGTCTAATAAAATTTTGTTATTTGAAAAAGGCGTTAACAATGATATTCCTACTTATTGTTAACCTCAGATTGAAAACCTTATTTTCCAATTTAGGTTTTGCATTACGAACAATCAAACAACACAATGATAATGAAAATGCAGTGAAATTGTTATAAAATAAATATCAATCATTACAAAAGGTAATCAGGGACACCCCCATAGCATTGGGGGGTTTAGCCTCTCATGTTCATAATAACAACAATAAAACTATATAAATAAGTACAAGCCATTACAATGTGAATTGGATTCCTTGGATCCTCAATTGCTTCCGCCGTTGAAGGATCACCGTTCTCCAAAAACCCATTTAAGTGTCTAACCGATTCCCAAATTCAAGCGTAAATTCAAAAGTGCTTTTTTTATCACACATTCAACTTAATGTATCAGATCACAAAACAACTACGTGAAAAGCCCGAAATACCCACGGAGGTCACTTAAATGACATAAAACAAAATATGAAAATTATCTCCTCTAGAAGCCCTAACACGAGTGGTGTCCCATGACACGGCCCCCCGTGTCAGGCTTCTGACTTCCAAAAAAACCGCTTCTTCTTCCCAAGTGCCCTGACACGGGCCGCGTCCTGTGACATGGGCCCCCATGTCAGGCTTCTGACTATGTTTTTTTATTCTTCAAAACTTCTCTATCTCAGGCCTCCTGACACGGGCCGTGTCAGGTGACACAGGCCCCTGTGTCAGACTTCTGAACTTTCACCAAATTCCATTTCTCGCACCCTGAACACCCGTTCTGCGCGTGTCTGATCAATGGCTTACTGTGTACCTAAAAAAACGACATAAAACAACCAAATCAAAGCAACAAGTGGCTAGAAATAACATAATGTAAAAACTAAACTTGCTTGACTAAATCTCACAAAACACTTAGAAAAACGATAAAATACAATGCACTTGAAAACAAACTAATGGAAATGATCAACAAACAACATCGAAAAACAAAGAGTGAAAACCACCGATCAATGTCGTTGCATGAATTATTATTGAGAATCGTGTGTATAATTATGTGAAGTGTTATGATTAATTACATAATTATGAGTAATGAATTATGGTTATGAGTTGTGATGTTGTGAATATGATAATGTACTATTGAGGTGGGTAGTTCAAAAGTGTGGACTACTGTGAATGTTATATTACACATTGCTTATGGTTAGAAGTGAAGCCATGAGTGTTGTTGTTGTTGTTGCATCACTTGTATGTCATGCATCATATTGTATCAGTGTGTTGAAAAAAGCGAGTCATGGGTTCAGAAGTGGGGATCTGTGATCGTCCATGGTTTAGAAGTGGGGACTCAGTTTGAATGAGGAACCATTGTTGATTGTATGAGTTCAGTAATAGACTTATGATGTCCAAATTGGTACCACATGCATATAGTCGAGTAGTAAGTCACATTTCATACATAAAGGCTATGTGAATTGAATTATTGTGTTGTGAAATTAAATGTGTGTTGCTCATTACGTGAGTTAAGCTACCCTTGCATTCTTTTAAACCGTTAATATATATGAGCATATTCTCATCCATTTCTTGTTTGTTTTGTATTACTTTGTACATTGTTGTACAGATACCCAAGAAGAGTAAGTGTTGATGCGAGTTGTAATATTTCCTTGGAGTTTTTCTTAGTTTATTTCATCGTTTATCGCTATTTATTTGATTTAATGCTCTAATATATAACATCAAGAATGAGGAATTTTATTTGTTTTAAGTTAATCATTGGATAATGTTAAGTTTATTGAGTATTTTAGTTTGATGATATAATTGAAGTCTATGTTATTTATTTTGGATTCCACAACGAGTTTTAAAATTAATTAGAAAGTATGGTTGTTATCTTTGAGTAGCATCCTAAAAGGTTGGTTTATTCTTTAATTTACGAGTTGGCATTTTAGGGTGTTATAGAGACGATGTTTAGCAAACACACCAACATTGATACAAAAACATCAGTTCAGTAAATGGATAAATATCCTGATCATTGAGATGATTCAGACTTATTTGGGAATGCCTACTCATATAGGGCAGGCAAAGAAGCAAACTTTTAATTTCCTTGTGAATAGAGTGAAAGATAAGTTAAAAAAATTAGAACACTAATAATCTCTTCTATGCAGGCAGAACCACCATTATTAAGGCAGTGACTCAAGTTATACCAACATATATTATGAGTTCTTTCCCACTGCCTAAAGCAATTTGCAAGAAAATGGAAAGGCTTATGTGTAAATTCTGGTGGGGGGAAGGAGAAAGAGGTAGAAAAATCCATTGGAGCAACCAAACCTTATGCAATACTATAGACAAGGGAGACATAAAATTTATAAATATGAGAGATTTCAATGAGGCAATGCTAGCCAAACAAGGATGGAAATTCATTTCCAACCTTGAATCCTTAGTGGTCAAGACTTTAAAAGCTAAATATTACCATAAGTGTGGATTTCTTTAAGCTAAATTGGGTGGCGATCCTAGTTACCTATGGAGGAGTCTATATCACAATAGTTGGATAATTAAAAAAGGTGAATGTTTGATTACGGGAAATGAGGACAAAGTTAACATTTGGTAGGACATCTGGGTTCCAAATGAATGTCAGTTTAAAGTACAAAAACCCTTTGAAACAGGGGTAACCGAAGTTAGGGACTTACTTTATAAGGAAAATAGTTGTTGGAAAAGGAATTTCATCAATGAAATGTTCCTCCCAATAGACAGAAAGGCCATCAGTGAAATTCCTATTGTTGATATAGAGGAAGAGGATATTCTAGGTTGTCCAACATATAGAGATGTCAATTATAGTGTCAAGACATGCTATCACTATATCAAGAATTGGAAGGAAACTAATGAACCTGAAGGGTTAAAAGGCGAGAAAGATAAAAGGATGTGGCAGGAATTATGGAGGTGTCAGGCTACTCCAAGACAACAAATAATAATATAGAGAATTATTAAAAACACTTTGCCGGTCATGGAAAACCTTAATAATAAAGGGATTAGACGAAACATTTTATGTTCGGGATGTAACGCTAAAGTAGAAACAATCAACTATTGTTTTAGGGACTATACATGGGCTATCCAGGTTTGGTATGGAACATAATTTAACCTCAAGATTCAAAATATTAGTCTCAATTTTCAAGATTGGATCATGGAATCTTTCCTTACAAAAGATAAGTATATCTTAACTAACATATGCAACATTGTGGACTGCATATGGATTGTTAGGAGCAAACTTATTTTTGAAGAAAGTGAGTTACTTGTGATTTTGGCTATCCACAGAATAAACAAAGGTGTCAATAATATCAGAACTAGTAAGGAAGAAGATAATAACATAAGGAATGGAATAAGTGTTAATAATCACATGATTGATTATAACTCACCTTGGAGTAATGAAGACCATCAACAATAGGAGTCTGACAAGAATACTAATAGTTAGAAGAAGAGGGACAAAACTGGAAACATAGATAAAAACAATAGTAAATATGAGTTACAATACAACAATCCTAGTGAAATCTAGAATAATGTTCAAGACATCAATGAAGCTAACTTACACAAAGCTAATGAAAGGTTGAACACAAGATGTAATTTCCAATCTGATGAGGATCAGAATACAACAACAAAAAAGAGTAATTATCAAGAAGGAAACGAAAAGAAGGGGACGATGGACTCCAACGGGAACAATGGAGGAAAAATGCAAAAGGTAAAGATTTTTTGTTTGTTTTGGAACTGAGGAAGAGAGCAATAACAAAAACACTAAGCAACAAGATATCAGAGATATACCTCAGTTTAAAAGGAAAAATCAAGAAGCGAGTAGTAGAAACCATAAGCTTCAACGAACCATCAACATGCAAACTCCAATCCATAACTTCCAAGTCACTCAGATGAAGGACAACATCACAAACAAAGGAATTAACTAAGGAAAAACAATAAATCAGAACCATAACTTGGATATATCGAATACAGATAACGATAAATACGATCAAACAAATTCAATACTTTGAGAAGAAAATGACGAGAGCAACTGCAACATGCATATATCATATACATGTTGGCTTCCATCGAACAAGGGGTGGATAAAAGCAAACATCAATGCAGGCCTCATAGCAAAAGACAATTGGGGTATCGAAGCCATTTTAGAGACAAAAATGGCGAGACATTAACAACTAGTTCGATTTTCTTGGAGGGGAAGAATGACCCGTTAATGGATGAATCGACGACGTTCCAAAAAGCGATCGAAATCACCACTAGTTGTTGTTTTAAGGAGGTTATTTTTAAAAGAGATAACAAAGTTTTAGTGGAAAAGATAAAGGAGAAGGACACCACCATATCCATATGGGAATGATATGCAACATAATTCACATGAAGGGTTTGAGAGAGAGTAGGGTTAGACATACAAAGGGCAACAACAACTTGGTTGCACATACTTTAGCCAGAACGACGAAGAGGGAAATACTAATATTTGGATCGAAAAGTATTCAACCTGTTTTTTAGGCCTAACTCATGTATGATAAAAATCATGAATGAAATCTAGTAGCTTTGTTGATTAAAAGAGGAACTGAACTCACATCCTTTTGATCATAAGACAATCCTTGTGCCGACAAGCAAATTTTTTTTATTGTTAATAATGTCGTAATTAGTATTAATATTAGTTATTAACTATTATAATTTTTCAACCTTTCTCCCGATTTTGATGCTCCCGGTTTTTTACGGCCCTATATAACAAGTTAGGTTGCACTGACCCATATATACCCTTGATCATACCATCACAAAGTTTGGAGCAAGACATTGCATATAATTAAGATTGTCATTGTTTGTATGCGACTTTATGCATTTCTTGTAAAGTCGCACCTAGGGATGGCAATGGGCAGAATATGGACAGGGTACTATAGTACCCGACCCCATACCCGCAATTTTAAAAAATCTCTGTACCCGAGCCCATACCCGCATGGACATCAATATTTGTACCCGTACCCATACTCTATGAATACCTAAGTACCTGTATCCATACCCGTTTACCCGCATTTTTAATAAAAATAATTGATCAACTATTATTTATCATGTAATTTTATGTTTTTAATAACACGAAAAAATTCAATAATGTTATTGTTGAATTAAGAAATAAACAAACATTTATATAAAAATGTATACAAGTTTAATAGTCATGTATTTAATAAAATTGATAAATGAGCTTGTATAAATAATTATAAAAATAAAAAATAAAAAATATATATTGTGTGGGTATAGGGCGGACTGAGTACTAAGGTACCCGTACTCGTATCCATACCCGTTTATTTTAATGGGTAGTTGCTCGTGTTCGAGCCCGTATCCATTTTACGGGTTTTTATCCTATCCTACCCGTTATGGGTAAATTTTGAGGATATCCGCTGAGAATGAGTTCAATTGCCATCCTATCGCACCAAAACAAATTAATTGTGAGGATTTTCAGTTTTTTAGAATTTCAATTGTATATTTATAATTTAAATAATGATTTTAATATAATTTTGAATTTATCTGTAATTTTGAATTTTGGACCCATCAATAAAAATGTTTAATGCATTAAACCAAACCATTTTTAAGTTTGTCACCTGTATTTTAGAAAAATTATTAAGAAATTCCCAAGTGTGACTGTGATTCAATGGGTGGTTGGGTGTGGGCCACGCGGCAAATGAACTGATAGAAAGGAAACAAATCCCAGTGTCGGTGATGAATGCTAATACTCATTATTACTCATACATGAGTGGAACTCTACCCTCTGCAACAATATCAGATCACATCTTAAAAACTTGAATTCTAATTACACCAAATTACAAACTAGCGTTTCCAAAAACAATACAACAAGTCAAAATCATCTTCTAATTCAACACCGATAAGATTATAATAACAAATAACAACAGTTACTACTACACTTTTTTTTATTGCAGCGAGTGTGTGTTCCATTCACATTCACATTCACATTCGCAGTAACGTTTTCGCAAATCTAGGGTTCACATTTCTTCATCACTAGATCCATTTCCGTGGATCCCTTATGCCGTGACTTCGCCTTCATCGGAACTCTTCTGTGAATTTTCAAAATGCATATCGTCGCTCCTTTTACTCCCGGTCAGGTGCGTTTTCGGTTATGTGTATTCTCTCAGATCTTGCACCGTTGTTACTTTGTTCTGGTTATTGCTACGCTTGATTCGAAGTTTTTTACGCTGATTTGATGCGAGTTACTGATTATTTTTTTTTTTTTTTTGGTTTTGTTTATGATGATTTTAGGTTTCGTTCTTGCTTGGGATCATTCCGGTTATTATAGCATGGATTTATTCAGAGCTTTTGGAGTATCGGAAAAATTCTTTGATGAAGTCGTGAGTTTGATTGATCGGTTATTCTTCTGTAGCGTGATTTTTTTTGTTGTTTCCATTTACGGTAGAATTATTCTTTTGTTGTATTATCCGTTGAGGAGTTAAGTTAAGTGGTTAGAGACTTCATAGATGATTAGCATTGTTGGCTACCGTTATTTAACTTTACTTTTTGGTACAAACTTTCTTTTTTAAGCAACATATTCGTAAGTTGAGTTATAATAATCTAATTATAGGCTGATTAAATGGCTAAGTGTTTTGAAAGCGACAAAATCTTGTTGGATGGTTCTCTCAGGAATGTTTTTTTATCCAATGTGTTAAGAAGGGAAGGAATTAGTAACATATTGCAGTATTTCTTACGAAAGTTATTCTATATTTTAGTAGGCATTCCGAGATAAACTTGGTTGAATTGAGTAGTGATGTTGCTAAAGATGAAGACAGAGCAGTTTTATTGGAAGCAGGAACTCAACGACCAGCATCCCCAACTCCAAAAGCTCGAAGCTTATCTACCTCACCATCAATTATCCGGTAGTGATTCATGTAGCTCTTGTTTTTGCTTGCGTAAATCGTGATTCTATACTTCTGTTTTTGCTTATTATAAACTTAGTAATTGCCCTTTTATTATTTCTTCAGATTCCTCTTGATGGATGAACATTTCCTTATTGAAAACCGATTGACACTTAGAGCCATGTAAGTGAACCATTTCATTTATATGACAAGATATTTACATGTGTGGATCAAACTACTAACTTCCATTTCCTTCACTCTTCGTCTGTAATAGATCTGAATTTGGTCTTCTTTTGGCTTACTACTATTTGTGCGATCGTACGGATTTCTTTGGCTCATCAAAAAAGGTTAATAATTTTACCATGTTATTCCTTTTTGTCTTTTTCTTGATGCCTGGATCTAAGCATGTTATTGAATAGTCAGTTCCTCAAGCATGACATTTTAGAAAGATCCCAGCTGTTTTCTTCATCATGTTTCATTATACTTGCATGTTTTGAATTGTCGCGCATCATATTTTGTTTATTTGGTTAATGATTAATAGACACCCACCTATAGCTTCCCTATGTTAGGTTTTAAACAGTTATGGGGAAACATATTTTATTAGTAAATATTGAACTTCTATCGTAATACTTCCAAATATTGGATATCCATTTTCTTAATTTATATGGTGAACTGTTGGAAATTCCTCCTTCATTGCGGTCCACCCCTAGTCTCCTAATTGCGGCATTTGGCCTGCCTTCTTCGGAGCCTCCAATATCTTCATTGTATTGGGTTTGAAGGGGTAAATTTAGTCTCACGTTGCTTAGAGGTATGGCCTGTGTAGTGTTTATAAAGTTTGGTAACCCTCATCTTCTATCACGGTATCAGAGCCTATCCTAAATCTGTTATTGGGACTTCTAATTGAGACCTGAGCGTTAGGGAGTGTGTTGGAAATTCCGCTTTCATTGCAGTCCATCCCTAGTCGCCTAATTGCAACATTTAGCTTGCTTTCATTGGAGGGGCAAATTTAGTCCCACCTTTATATGAGATATGGCCCGTGTAGTGTTTATAAAGTGCGGGCAACCCTCACCTTATAAGCCGGTTTTGTAGAGATGAGTTGGACTCAATCACACAATAAGAGCTGAGTGAAGAAAATTATAATTGATTGTGTTATGGAGATAAAATGTTATTAATTAAAAAGCTGAAGTCAGTTGAGATATTCAAAACGAAACACTCTGGTTTTAAAAATCTCCCCCCATTTTGAAAATCTACATAGATGCCCCCTGAATTTTCACAATTTTGGAATAATTGGATGGCAATTTTAAATTAGGAAAAATATCTAAAGGGGTCAGACCATTTTTCGGGAAGTGTTAAGTGCCAAAAGATTGAACTCTATAGTTGAGGGGGGAGGGAGGATTGAAAGAGAAAAGAGAAAGGTTTGAATTACTTGTTGCATTAATACTGGTGCAGATTACCACCTTAGAAGCAAGTATCCAATGCATTGTAATGCTCATAGGCTAGCAAAATTTAGTATTCTACATTGTGTGCTTTATCCATAACTGCATTAGTGTATATTATTTGCAAAACATGCTTTTCGTACACCTTTCATGCATTACTAATATGCAGTTTTTGTTGACGATCATCTGTTTCTGCAGAGTTACAATAGGGATCTATTCATCTTCCTCTATTTTCTTCTCATCATAGTTTCAGCAATAACTTCATTTACAATACATCATGACAAGTCACCATTTTCTGGGAAACCCATACTTTACTTAAATAGGCATCAGACTGAAGAGTGGAAAGGCTGGATGCAGGTGGGTCTCTTTTTCAGTTCATATTTCTGAGATAGTCTCTTTGTTATCATTTATGATGGAAATACTTTAAGATCTACATATACTATATAGGACGCAAATTTAGTTTTGGCCTTAAATTCTTGACTTTTTTTTATTGCGTCTTGATTATTCAAATCTTATGAGACTAACATTCCACATTTCTATCTTTTGACATTTACACAGGTATTGTTTTTGATGTACCATTATTTTGCTGCAACTGAAATCTACAATGCAATCCGTTTGTTCATCGCTGCATATGTTTGGATGACTGGATTTGGAAACTTCTCATATTATTATATTCGTAAAGATTTTAGCATGGCTAGATTTGCTCAGGTATGCCAATTCCTAGAATTATATATTGTTTCTATTCACATTTGGTCTGTACTGACTACTGACTGTAACACGTTCCTTCTTTTTCTGGTTGAATAGATGATGTGGAGGCTTAATTTCTTGGTATTGTTCTGTTGTGTTGTACTTAACAACAGTTACATGTTATACTACATCTGCCCCATGCATACTCTTTTCACTCTTATGGTTTATGGGGCACTCGGTATTTTCAACAAGTACAATGAGAATGGGTTAGTCATTGCTGCAAAATTTTTTGCTTGCTTCTTGATTGTTATCTTAGTATGGGAGATACCTGGAGTCTTTGAATGGGTTTGGAGTCCGTTTACTTTCATGCTCGGTTAGTACTCCCTCCGTTCCCTTTTAAGTTTTTTTTTTTCCTGAAGATTTTTGTTCCTTTTATGTCTTTTTGAAAGTTCTAGTAGTGTTAATTATTGTCTTGTCAAGATTATGCCCCACTACTTATTGCAAAGAGAGAAATATGTGAAATGAGAAAAAAAGAAGTTAAAAGATGTTATAATGAAAAGACAAATAGTTTCACCAGAACTAACAAAATTTACTGGTTTTCTTATGTGTCGTTATTCATACTAAAATGACTATTAAAAATGAAGGGAGCAAGTGACATTTTTTATGCCCCACTACTTATCGCAAAGAGAGAAATATGTGAAATGAGGAAAAAAAATAGTTAAAAGATGTTATAATGAAAAGACAAATAATTTCATCAGAACTAACAAAATTTACTGGTTTTCTTATGTGTAGTTATTCATACTAAAATGACTATTAAAAATGAAGGGAGGAAGTGACATTTTTTATCTTTGGGTGCAAGCCTGAAAGCACAGCATAACATGCTGACAATAATGCTTCTTTGGACTTGCAGGTTATACTGATCCTGATCCATCTAAATCACAATTTCCCCGCTTGCATGAATGGCATTTTCGCTCAGGGCTTGATCGTTATATATGGATAATTGGAATGATATATGCTTATTATCATCCAACTGTGAGTTTCTCATTTTATGCTTTTGAAATAGCCTAGACAAATCTATCATTCACCTTCATCCTCTCTGATTGAGTGATGATTTTTAAGTGCCTGAATATGGCCCGGTTGGGATGATCCTTCTAGCTCGTAAGAGTTTCTAAATAAAATAAAATTATTGATATCACTTTTTAAAAAGTCCATATAAGCTTATGGCACACGATAAGATAAATGAGAGAACTTCTAGGAAAAAATGAGATGCATAAGTTACTTTCAAAATATATGTGAAGCTGTTTAATTTTTAATTTTTAATTTTTTAATTCTGGAATGATTCTTAATATTATTTTTCCTTAGTTCTTGTTTCTTGAGAATTTATCCAAATAATCTCTGTCTGGTTTCTTCCTCTTTTCATTTTTTTTTTCCTTTTAGTTTACTACGGTAGTAACTATCACATGATATTATAGGTTGAACGATGGATGGAGAAATTGGAGGAAACTGAAATCAAACGCAGAATATCAATCAAAGCTGCTGTCGTGCTAATAGCTTTAGTGGTATAATATATATTTAATTTTTGAGTACAATCAGTGGTACTGTTATTGAACTAATACACATTCAATTTGTTTTATTTTTGTGATCCTAACTGCTTGAGTTAATTTCTAGATGGGTTATTTCTGGTTTGAGCATATATACAAGCTTGACAAAGTCACTTACAACAAATACCATCCTTATACCTCTTGGATTCCCATAACGTATGCCCGTGTTTCCTTGATGTATCATTTTTAGGCCTTGAGCCATTAAAGACCTTTCTCGTGTTCAATATGATATTTATTTATTTTACAGGGTTTACATATGCTTGCGCAATGTTACACAAAGTTTTCGTAGTTATTCGCTCACCCTTTTTGCGTAAGTTGTCTTTGTACACCACAACTTTATTAGCCTCTCTCTTGCTCCTTTCTCTTAGCACACATTTAAAGATGCACAAACATGTAATCATACTTAATGAGATAGTCTGTGCTACGCAATTATTTATGTATTCCATTGTGGTAACTACTTTATTGATGGTTATTAATTATGAACTAATTTTCTAATGCTTCTATATTCCTAGATGGCTTGGGAAGGTTACACTGGAGACTTACATCTCCCAGATTCATATCTGGTTAAGGTATTCAGAAGCTGATTTCTTGCTTGTAGCTTTTACTGGTGCCTTACTAGAAATAGTTCATATTTTATCTTGATAGATTTGAGGGGTGTTTGATACCTACTGAAATGCCCAACGATCTTAGATTCCTAGACATAAAATACCTGGATCAAGGATGATAGGGAACATAGAACTCACATGCTTGGCACGGTGTCACATAGATTCCTAAATTCTTTGATGTGCTTATTTGGTTATGCCTTACAATGTCATGAAACTTCGAATTCTGTTTCTTTTTTGAAATTTGACTTAATCTCTCAAAAATACTATTTTCGATTTTGTATGTATGAATGTAGCAAAAAACAATTGTTATACATCAAGTTACCTTAGCATAAAACTATTAAATATCTACTAGTATTATAACAATGAAATAAAATATGTATTTATTGTTCTACAAATAGGATGAACCAGTAGTTGCTCTTCAAAACTCTTAGCTTTTCAGTTAATCCTTTTTATATCTTAATGAATGTCAAAAAGGGAAAAATCCTTGACAAAAATGCATAGTTACATACGTAAAAGGATTTATGTATGCATGCCCGATGCTACTTTTGTATGTAAGTTTTTCTTTATTTATCCTAATGACATAATTGTTCTTTCTCTCTTTGGTTGATTTCAGATCAGGCATTCCAGATGGTCAACCCAAGTTGTTGCTTTCCCTGATCCCAAACTACCCAATGTTGAACTTCCTGCTTACTACTTCCATATATGTTGCAGTAAGTAAACACCACTGATGGGTTTAAGTTCTGTATGCTTATTTATTCTGGTTTTAAAGTTCTACTTGCCTGCAGATTTCCTATAGGCTCTTTCAGCTGACCAATACACTGAAAATTGCATTTGTGCCTAGCAAAGATGACAAGCGTCTGATACACAACATAATTACAGGGACAACAATCTCGGTTGTTTTATATTCATTATCCTTTGCCTTCCTTACGATACCCCAAATCTTGGTAAGTATTATTACACTGACTTGATATGGTTTGAGTGAGTCAGTTGATTATCCTTGCATCCTAGTCATTTTCTTTCAACTATTTTAAGTTGACATGCATATCACATAGGAAATACATGTGTAGGAATCACTTAAGATATGGGAATATGGTTTTCATGCATGTAAATGAACACAATTTGAGGGTGACCCGTGATAATATGGACAAGAAAGTGATAATATGTTCCATAGTTCCACCATACCCTCCATTGGTAGCATTTTTCTCTTTTATTGTTTCTGTTTCCTCAAAATTGGTTTTCACCTTACTTGTGATTGCGATACCATGTTCTTTTTTATCCTCACTCCTTCTATCTTTTTTCTCTCATGGTTTTAGTATCCTTTATTGAAGACAATCATCCTTCAGTAATCTTTTAAAAAACATGCAACCTCTTTCTTTCCCTAATTCTAAGAATGTCAAGAATCTGGCTATATGTATTTTTTGATGAACTTTGACAACCCCTGAATCTATCCATGTGCACTTCCTACAGCTCCATGATTGGAGCACTGAAGAGATGATATTCATCCATGACATGAGAGATTCCTCTAGTTCCTTCCTCTTATTTATTTATAAAACTTAGCCTAATCCTCTGCTATCCACCTAACTAAGAGGGTTGGTTTTCTATCTGAAAACTGTATGCATGCATGCCCTATAAATGCAGTCTGCTTATGTTCAATAATTTGAATTTTATAACTGCATCTGGTTGCAATATGCATCTATCTAATACTTCATAAATTTGCAGGTTTGATTGAGTGTTTAAACATGTATAGTATATGTTGCAAGCTTGTGCCGGTTTCCTATGAACACTGAAAAAAGCTGTGCAACTGGTGCAATTGGTTTGTCAAGTATTTAGAGAAAGATGCAAGTCTTCATACTCCCTCTCCACCCACAGAAAAAATCTACAAAAGGAAGAAGGAAGGAACCCTTTCTTTCTAATAGGCTAGTTGCTGCAATTTTAGAAAGTTGTATAAAATATGGGTGAGAAGAGGGCGGTGGATGGCATGCCATTTATTAGTTATGCAACCTCATTCTTTTTGTTAGTGTTGTAAAATAATGTCTCTACCATTTGCCGTTATATAAGTCTTTGATTGGGAGTTATGAGGAAGGGAAAATAGGAGAATCCCTCACTTTTTCTTGGAGTGTTCTTGAAGGGGTTAGTTAGAATACTGAGTAAATTTTTTGTTCAGTTTATTACAAAGGGAATTAATGAATTTGAAATTTTATTCAAAAACCTTCAAAGCCCTCCTTCAGTGCATTTCTTAGTTCTCCATAATGGGGGATAATTTTATCTTCTTTATACTTAGTTATCTTATATCACTTTTTTACGCATGTTTGTTTATGGGTTCACACATCGATTTAAAATCTATAGTGGAACGAAGATCAAATATAATTTGTTCCGACTCCTATTAGCTACTCCTTTTTCTGTCATTTTGTTAATTTTTAGAGATATTAAATTATTTAATTAATTTCTTCTTGTAAAATTGAGTTATTTTTTTAATTATATTTATTAATAGTATGAAAATTATAAATTAAATGAATTAAAAACAAAGGGTATAATAACTATTTAAGAATATATATGTACCTGTAGTTTATAATTTAATTCTATTTTTCATTTTAAAGAACAGAATACAAAATATACATAAAAAGATAAGATTCATTTTCGGTTCACTTGTCAGACATGGGTTAATTGTCTGAATTGACTGAACCACATGAACTTTTGCACCACGGTATCTAGAAATCACTCAATTAAAAAGAGAGAATTGTATTAAAATAATTTAAAAAGAGTTTGTTTGAATCTTCTCTTGTTTTATTAATAGTACTTCTTTTGAGAGTTTCTTCTAATACAACATGAGCTTTAATTACTTGCATTTATAATGATATCAATTAACACACAAATTATGAACATGTAACTTTGTGATCAGCTAATTTGGCGAAAAAAAGTTATTTTAGCGTATACAACTCTTGACGGTGGCTCTTGATGCCATGCATAATAAGAGAGACATTTTAGAAGAATACTATAACGTGAGGAATTTGCTAAGAGGACAATAAGCGGTTAATAAAGCATATTCTTCATAAAACCAATATTGATTAGCATATTCTTTTTCTGATTCCTCTTATTTTACAGAGGTTCCCAATCTTCAATAAACTAGAAACAACAAATCATAAGAAATATATACAAGTGTATAACATGAAACATAATCTAACGTGAATAATCATCATTATCAGATTATATTATACACTAATTAACTACAATTTGATCTTCCTTGCTTGCTAATTCCCTAGCTTGGAACAAGGAAACTGGAAAAGACATAGACAAACCAACCAAAGACTTAAACGTAATAAATGACCCTCCTTTAACCGCCTTAACATAAATCTCATTCAAAGTGAACCAAACTAAGAAATCTCTAGCCTTAACACCAGTAAGATTCTTAATCTTGTTTGGTTCCATATAAGCAGTAACAACTGAATCATAACCAACAACTATGTTATCAAACTTACTCTCCATCTTCTTCCCTAGCTTAAGCCAAACAAACCCTATTTCCTTCACATGTCCACATTCTTCTATGTCTTGTATGGTTAATAGTCCATCTGGTAGACCTTTTTCTGCAAGTAATAGAGAGAACTTCTCCCTGCAAAGTTTGTCACCATAATATATCTCTGCTTTGGATTTCAACTCTTCGGTTACCAAAGGCATTGCTTGAAGGTTTTGGTGTTGGTGGTGTCTATTGGAGGTGCTAGAATATTAAAGCAGTTTGTTGAGGTTTTATAAGAGATGAAAATACATATATGAGACCGACCATTTTTTTTTTTGATAATATTTTATGTTGCGACCAAACAGTTCAAGGTTCTTCTTTTCTTACCGAACAGACTAGAGATGAGCTGAAGAGGTGGGGTGGGTTTTAACTTTAATCAAGACTCTTTATATGGAAATTATTTTATATAACATTTACTTTTCATGTTAATATATTCTATTATTATCAAAAGGAAACTACATTATACATAATTGTTTAAGGTTTTGTTAACGGGGTTGCTAATTTTAATTGTTTAAGGTCAAATCACCGCATTATATTTAAGCATCATTTGGATTTCTTAAGATAAATATTTTTCTTTTCACTTCTATAAAGAAAATAAATCATATTCCTGAAAAGTTAAATATTGTTAATTTATATATATATGACTATGTTATAAAATTAAATAAAATAATAGAATAAAAAAAAAGGAGAAAAATGAAATGTATTATATTATTTTCATTATTAAAGTTGATTTCGAATACGATATAAGTCCTATTTATAATAAATATGTAATGAATGAAAAACTAACATGGAATCAATAGGTTTATGGATATCCATAATTATGCTATTAGAACCCTCCTTCGTGGATGTCTACCACATTAAAATCTATAACGAAAAAATTTCAGTGAAGGAAGAAGAAGAGTACATTATTCTTTGTTAGAAAACTGCCTCGTTAATAATTAACACAAATTATTATAAATAAGACTAGAAATTATAATTTTTTTTGGAGTTATTGTAGCTGTTGTTTGAGGTCAAGCCGCGAGTTGGTGTGGCTTATTTATTTTTGTGGCCAAATTCTCAGAATAACAGTTTTACTGTTAAATCTCAGTACGAGTTTATTCAATAAGTTGATGAGTTTGAAGTATTAGATATTGCTCACAAGATTGCTTTAGAAGTTTTGTGGCAATCGTTGATTTCGATGAAGGTAAAGATCTTTGGTTGGAGGTTGCTTTTGGATAAACTTTCGACACGTTCAGGCAGTCAGAAGAGTAACTTCTAATCCCCATGACTTGGTATGTGTTTTTTGTTTCCATTGTGAAGAAACTTTAGAGCATGTATTTCTTTCTTGTCCTAAAATTCTTTTGGTCTGGAAGAATTTTTTTGCTTGGGATGATGTGTCTTGGTGTGATACTGATAAATGTAGTGAGCATTTGTTGGATTGGTTTTTGTTGTAGGTTGGTATTACATCCAAGAGGATTGCTTGTTTGATCCGATTATGCACTTGTTGGTGTATCTGGTGGTATATAAATTAGATTTATATTCAATGATAGTTTTGGTTGCCATGTGTTACCTTGGATTTTGCGACTTAACTATAATTGACAAGTATTAATGAGGACAACCCTAAGTATGTCACGTGGAATGTCAAAATAGAGTGAGTCCACATGAGGATCAATATGACTCAAGGTCGGAGGTCACATAAGGTGATATCGGTCGAAGGTGGCAAGGTCGAAGGTCGTTGTGAGGAACTTAGAAACTTAGTGAAATTGAATACTATACTATGTTGGTTAAGGTTGGAGTTCATCACTACAATGGAAGCGATGTCGAATCAGTCACCACATGTGGAGTAAACAATATTAACTTGGATGCTACATGTGGAATTCATTGTTATAATGGACAATACGATAGAGTGTTGCCTTAACATGGTCGATATCGAAGATCTCTACAAGGACCGTCAGTTCTTGGCACCTAACAAAGCATTTAAGATATTCATATAATATTACAATGCGAGAACTGAGTTAGCATCGACAGTTATTCAGATACACGTCGGGACTCATCGAGAGAAAGCGCTGCATGGGCTTTAGGATGTGTCATCATGAGAGTAGTCTACCATTTTTAGACATTTATTTGAGCAATATAAGGATACTTATGTTCATTTTGTAAGGGGTCCGTAATTGTACACAAATTTCTACAAATTCAAAGTACTTGCGTGTTGAGAAACGAGTGAGGAAAAATGTACGTATGTGTTCTACCACTTTATACATTTCAAGCAATTTCACTTAAATCTCTTTTATGCATTAAATTGTTCTTCGATTCCCTTTAAGTTTTTTTTAATCATTTTATAGTGTCTGCATTTCAATTCGGAACTGTTTTTTTTTGCGTTAACCTTTCGATTTTGAAGCCTTTTCTCTTATTTTACTCGCATTTTACTTTAAAGTCTTTCTTCTTTTAGAACGTTTCTTATTTCAAGTGGTCACGAAAAACATTTTAAGAAATTCAAATTGACTTCGATAGTATCATGATTTTCACCAGTCATAAATGCATACAAAATATGTCTGGAAGATTTTTGAGTTTGATCCATTAAGTATTAATATAAACTTGTGTTTGCTTACAAAATTTCATAGTAAACAAATTGGCACATCCAGTGGGACCAATTTTGTGTGTGTTTTATTTTTTATTTATTTTCTTAAAAAAATCATAGTTTTCTGGAAGTGTTTTCATCAACTTCTCATTATATGTACGAGTGTGCATGAGATTAAGATGTGATAAAATAAATAAAAAACAAGTGAGAAACCTGTTAGAAAATACATTAGAAGAATGGTAAATCCCAAGAATAATAATGGAGACCAACCTTTTAATAGTGCTTGGATGAGAATAATTTCTACAACTGTAATTGAATACATTCATTTGACTACTAGCACCACAGTGATGCCGTCCACAACGGTGGCACCGACAACTTTGCATGAGGGAACGATTTTGTCCTCAATACCCCAGAGTCACCCAGTGACTCCAAGACCAAGTGTGGCACTAAACTTTAGGCCTTTTGCCACACACTTAACAATGCCCATACCGGGGCGTGAGCAACCCTTTGGAAAGCCCACAACAGTAATGGAAATTTTACAAAATAATCCTTCAACATTTGTGGATAATGCTACAAATATCTTTTCACCTGTTATGGTGTGTGGCTCAGCCATAAGTAACCATGGTCGAAATATGCCACCCCGTAGGAATAAGATTTGATTCCCAAGTAATGCCTGCTTTGACAACAAATTATGTCATGGTAATAATGCAACAAATGGATGAGAGTAACCATGATATGGTAAACACTCTAACACAACAAATGAGTATAATATTTAACCCATTGATTCAAAATACGAATTAGAGTTACCAACAGTTGGAAACTCAAATGACAAGAATTACCGATTTTTTGGCGTTTTTGACCAGGTGCACACCCCAGGCCGGTAGGCAGGTTCAAAGCGTGAGGGTAGTATTAGAGGAAACTATGAACCAAGGACAACAAGGGAATCCTCAACTGGTCGATCAAGAAATACCTGGTGGGGAAGGTAATCCACATGTGATAGGTAGTAGTTAATCGAAACCAGGATGCTGACCCAGCTGTCCATTAAGTTTGACATGGAAATTTGTTAGGAGAAAATAACTTATTATTTAGATAATAATGGCTCAAAATAGGGTTAATATGGGCATGCAAATGCCAAATTACTCATCTCCCATATCAGAATATGTGTTACAAGCTGAATTACAAGGGGATGGAAGATCCCTAAGTTTATAAAGTTCACTGGTAACACCAATGAATCGACTATTGACACATTGCTTGATACCTGACTGAGGCAGGTGACATTGCTAACATTGATAACCTAAGGATGAAATGCTTCCCTAGTTCTCTGACAAAGAATGCTTTTACATGGTTTACTACCTTACCTCCTCATTCAATCCATGATTGGGCACGTTTAGAGAGGTTGTTTCATGAGCAGTTTTACATGGGGAAATCTAAGATTAGTTTGAAAGAATTGTCGAGTGTTAAGAAAAAGTTTGCTGAATAAATCAATGCTTATTAAAATCAATTCCGTTTATTGAAAATAAGGTGTTTCATACAGGTGCCTGAATATGAGCTTGTCAAATGGCTGCTGGAGGAGTAGATTATTCCATTAGGAAGAAGCTAGACACTCAATATTCAAGGGATATGACTCAGTTGGCAGACAGGGTTTGACAGGTTGAAAGGTTGAAGGTCGAGAAGGATAGAGCGAGTAAGGGTAAGAAAGAGTGTATAACTTATGTTGACATGGAAGACCAAGTCGTAGCGAATATGGACATTTCAAGGAGTTTGAGGTTGATGTGGATGAGTTAAATATAGGTCCACCATATGTGTGTAAGTTACTCACACTTGCAAATGGCTAGAATCCTGCAGAACCTAAAGAAAATGAAACTTTCCCTAAGAAAACTTACACCTTCTACGTAACCAAATGCAATGAGATATTTGATTTTCTGGTTGCAGATGGTCAAGTGCTTGTGCCTCCAGGCGTGAAAGTGCCACAAATATAACAAAGAAAGAAACGAGGTTTTTGTAAGTATCATAATTTCTTTGGGCATAAAACCTCATGATGTTTTCTTTTTAGGGATCTTGTGCGAAATGCATTGAATAAAGGCAGACTCAAATTTGCTAAGGGAAAGACTCCTACGAAGATTGATTCTGATCCATTGCAAGTGGGATATGCTAGTTATGTAGAGCCTGTTGCAATTAACATGGTTGAAATCACAGAAGATTTCGAAATGGATGAATTTGAAGAAAGTAGAATCGAATCGAAGTTATATTTCCAAAAGCTGGTGAAAGTCTCGTGGAGTTCCTTTAGAGGTGTCAGTATGAGGACTCTGAGGTGATTATGTGTCCTCGATGCAACATTGTGTTTGACAAGAAGACTGCTAAGAAGGTCTAAAGTGCTCAGAAAACCAATGAGAATGAGAAATCCAATCCTCAATATTATTTCAACAAAAGAGAAGTGCCACAAAGGAAGAAACATGCACCTAGTCCGCAAAAGGCTAAACATAATACTAACAAGCCTTCAGCCAACACTCCTTAAGGGAAGTGGACCAAACCTACTGAAAGAGAGCATGATAGGAAACTAAAGTGGAGGAATTTTGAGATTGGTCGAGGATCTTCTATGACCTACAGGGAGAATTTCCAAATGTCCAAAGGGCGTTATTATGGGCCTAGTGCTAAATATTAAGGAAAGAATTCCATGACAAGGACACAATGGTGAAGATTTTAGAGGAAGAAGAAGGCATCGCGAGATGGTTCTGAGTCGAGTAACACTAAACAACATTAGAAGCAAGTAAATGATCAGACAAAAAAACCAGTGGGAAGGAAATTATTTTCTCCCAAGACAGGCTTGTCGAAAGAAAAGGTCAAAAAATATGAGCAGGACAAAAAAGATAAATTTGTGACAAATAACTTTGATTCCGGGTCGGAAGGAGACTCCGACATCTTATCCAACATGGTTTTTGTACTCCATTATTAGTACGATCGCGTGACAAAAGTTGTTGAAAATGAAGACTATGAGGAGGAAGAGCTGGCAAAGCATAAGCCAAATTGTTATTTTGTGATGAATAATGGGTGTATTGAAGAGCAACACGTGTTCCTTAAAAGACCCTAAGAAGGGATGAAAAACCACATAAGGCCTCTCTTTATAAGGGCTAAGGTTGAAGGCACCACTATGAATAAGATATTGGTGGATGGTGAGACATCAATAAACTTAATGCATCCTTTCTTACTGGATAAGATAGGGAAGTATGATACTGACCCTAGTATGGTACTTTCTAATTATGAAGGAAATACTGGCCAAACAATGAGGGTTATTCAGGTTGATGTAACAGTGGGATCCATCACTTGACCTATAGTTTTCATGGTAATAACCTCAAGTGATTGTTACAATTTGTTATTAAGAAGAGAATGAATACATGGAATAGGGGAGGCCCCTTCGTCCTTACACCAAAGAATAACAATTTGGAGCAAAAATGGAATAAATGAAAAAATCGAAGCAGACCAGGGCTATTACATGGCTAAAACGTTAACCATGTAGACAATAGAAACTTCGACATAAACATAGAAAACATAACACCATATACACCGACATAATTTTCTTACATGCCTCTAGAGGAGGCATTTTTCTCTTTGAAACTTCACCTAACCCATGTGTTTACCTGGGGGCGAGAAATTATGGGGGAAAAGGTCTACGACGTAGATGCAATCTGGCCTACAGGTTGGAGAGACGAATTTGGTGATGATAACTGAGTTTGATGCATTAGATCGAATCACGACCTATATGGCCAAGAATAGACTCCAAGCGACTTTGGAAGCCGAGATATCATACATGGCCGTTAGAGCCAATGAAATAGAAGTGGTTGACGTAGGTGATCAAATCAACATTGGACCTCTGTCCGTCAAATAGGTGCAACAAATAGGTCAAGTGGAAGACGACCGAAAATACCAGAGGCTTAATTGTGTTTATGATGACGAGCCTTTAGGTTTGAGAAGGATCTGGTAATGTCTACTACGAAGATGCAACCTTATAACCCATTGGAGGAAATAAATTTGGGTGATGGATTGACCAGAAGGCCGACTTACATTAGCGTCAACATTGATCCAAATCTAAGGTTAGAAATAACAAAATTACTTAAAGAATTTAAAGACTATTTTGCTTGGGGTTATAATGAAATGCTAGGTTTGGGCAGAGAATTGGTGGAGTTAAAGCTACCAATAAAGGCAAGAAAAAATCCAATCAAGAAAACGCCAAGGCATTTTGCTCCATAAATAATGTCCAAGATAAAAGATGAGATTGAAAGACTCCTATGTAGCAGGTTCATAAGAACTACAAGCTATGTTGAACGACTTGCTAAAATTGTTCCAATCATAAAGAAAAATGGAACGTTAAGGGTTTGCATCGATTTCAGAGATCTCGATGTAGGTTCGGAGGGAATCATATTTCCCATGCATGATTTCCTTGAGTGTCGCCTCAAACTCCAGATGGCGATGAAAGGCGGTGAAGTGCCTTGAGAACTTCCTCCTTAGGTCTTTCCAGGAAGTGATGGATTCCTCAGCGAGGCTCTTTTACCATGCCATGGCTCCCTTTCTCAGTGTAGTAAGGAACAACCTGCATTTGATAGTGCCTCTGACGTTGTGATAATCGAGCAAATCATCAATGTTTTTTATGTGTTCACCGAGGCCAGTTGTTCCGTCGTAGGCTCTCGAGTTTCGTGGTTTTTCCAGCCCAAAGAGAAGTGGAGATTCCATGATTGCTCAAGATAATGAGCAGTAGGGGTCGTCTTCGTCACTCTAGAATGGTGAACATGATGGGGAATGGTTGTACCGAGGGCTGTCATCGCGGTGCGGCAGCGAGTTCCTCGGTCGACCCTTCAATTTGCGCGAAGGTGAATGACAGTGATCTGGTCGTCCTCCTGGCATGCTCTCATTGTGCTCTAGAGAGCATTGATCCTTGCAGGGAGGAGTATGGTTGTGCTTCTTGGTTATCACAAGCTGCAAACTCTATAGCCGTGGGTGGCGACCTGAATATCACAGAGACTGGCTTCAAGACTCATGTCGTCGGTGTCTCTACATGGGAGAGCGTGAACGACGATCTTTCTTAACTACTCTAATTATTTCATTTTGCTGGAGGATCAATGCATTGGTCTAATTAATCTCTGCGAATAGGGCCACCATGGTTGGATCGGTGTTGGGAGGTACCAAAATCGGTTGAAAAGTCTGTCGTTTCACCGTGTTAGACGAAATTATCGGCCACATCGTCAGAGGAGGGGGAAACGGTGAACCCATCTCTCATCGTCGGGTTATCATCCTATATGATTGGCATCTCATTGTTGTTGTTGTTGTC
This sequence comes from Lathyrus aphaca, assembly GCA_963966055.1. NCBI lineage: Eukaryota > Viridiplantae > Streptophyta > Magnoliopsida > Fabales > Fabaceae > Lathyrus > Lathyrus aphaca. The sequence goes on from OZ014522.1 coordinate 544,310,416, forward strand.
GGCGTCACAAATGAGAGTGATGACAGTTTTGTGATCGTCGTTCCTGTCATCATAATGACCGACCATGATTGGTATAGGTTTTGAGATTTTTGTTTTGATCTTTAGGTTTCAGGGAAAGAAAAGATGGGGGAAAACAAGATTCCCACAAACGGCGCCACTGATCTTATCGAGATCAAAAAATGTATAAGTGGCCGTTAACACGTCATATATGGCTTGAGCAGTCACAAACAAGAGGGGGTATACATGCAATGCACTATGATGCTTAAGTCAGCCGGGTGATAGGCAAGTAGAAAGGTTAAGATGTGTATTGAATTGAATACCTGACCCTCTTACAGAATAAGGTTTTATAGCGAGTCCCCAACGCTGGGCCAATGATCTCCATTATGAGTTATGTTCAGGTCCATAAAGGATGACTGCCAGGATTCCTACGTGAAAGTAGGGATGACCAGCTCGTGGTCACCGTCTTAGGTCAACTGCCCACAATCTTCAGATATTGGGTGGACTTATCCGTTACAAAGGACAAAACCGCTTCGCGAGGTGCATGGGTGCAGTTGATGACATGTTCTCGGGCGAGGAGCACACAAAGAACGTAGTCTTCATTGGTCCCAATGAATTTAGCCAATACTATGGGCCATCCCTGACATTGTGTTGGATTGGGTCGTGCTTGACGGTGGGTCAATCATATACCCAATCCAGACCATATATATTCTTTGAAAAGAAAATGATTCTAAAAGAATTCAACAAATAAACCGTTTGTAAATACAAATCGATTATAAATAAGTTCATAAATATAAATTGGTTCTTAATCTATTGAAGACGGAATTAAAGCTATTTTAATTATTTTTTTAGTAGTTATTTAAAACTACATCAAATCATTAATATGATCTAATTTATTAACCATGAACACTCTTAATTGACATAATGAATTAAATAAAATTTATTATTGCTACATTATATAGAATAAATATCTCAATTGAGTTAGGACAAAAAGTGTCCGACCCAAGTAATCCTAAAAAAAGAAAGAGAGATAATTCTTTCGTTCTTTTTTATTTAAAAGTGAATGCTTATTGTCAAAAATTAACAAATGTTATTTTTACTATTTAATTATTATGGTCCCAGCATAGTTAGTAGTGTCTAATTTTTATTCTATTTTAATTTTTCATGGAAAATTTGTTTGAAAATGACAGCTAAGGAATAACGTAAGGGAAAAATACTCTTAAAAATTAAAAGGCAACATCAATTCATTTTAGAAAGATGAAGAGTAAGAAACTTTATCAAATCAAATGCACCATTGTGACTTAAATTTTGCAATCAATATTATGATTAGTATATCGGAAAAAAAATTGATCAAAGGGGAAACAAATGAAGATTATGAGTTTTATAAGAGATGATCATATTAACCACTTTTTAGGAAGGAGATGATCATATTAACCACTTTTTAGGAAGAAGAATGATTAGTCGTCATTTTTCTATGTTATATCCTTAAGTTTACATTGTTTTTTTTTTTTTTTTTTTTTTTACATTTTAGTGCTTTTTGAACGATAAACTTAGTAAATTTTACAAGTTTATTGAGGTTTAAAAGAACTCAAATATATTTTCTTAATAATTTAATGTTTTGGGTAATATTTAATTTGGGTAATATTTTCAGAAAAATTCCCTGATTCTATTTACATTTTACATTATGAGGTATGTGTATTATTTTAATCATATCGAGAATTTCGTAATTCTAATTGACGTACGATTAACAGAAAACGAAAGCTAATATATAGAGCTACAACTATGATTAAGGAGATAAAAGTTAAATCAATTGTTTTCTCTTTTGTCCAAACACATATGTCAAATTCTCCAAAGCGCCTAAATCCGTATTTAAATGAAGGAACCCTAATTTTCTTGGGGGATTTTGATTTTTGACGACGAAAAAGGCACATTGGATATGTGTAATCATGTAACGAGTGGCACGAATCTCAAACCTAAATTTATTTTAATTTTACCTTTTGAAAGCAAACCAATCTCAAACCTCCCAAATACCTTTTTGTTCAACTAAATTAAAGTACGAATCCTATAATATCAAAGAGTCTCTGAGAATGACATTATGGAGTTTACCTATATTACTACATTGGAAGATTAATACACTTGTTAATTTATTGATTAAATTTTTGACGACGTTGTCGGGGACTACAAAAAGTTATAAAGTTTATAGTTTTTATTTCATTTCAAATTTTGTTGCTCTACAATAAAATTTTAGTTTTTATTTCATTTTATATTAATTTTTATAAAAAGTATTTTTTTTCTTCTTGAATTCTTCTATATTGCTACTAATAAAATGTCTGAGTTTTGTTGTCATGTATTATTTTGATACATTTTCACCGATATCTTTTGCATGTTGGTCGCTTGATTCAAGAATCACTTTAGAAGAGGAAACTAAATTTTTTAAAGCATATAAGAGGGAGATAAGAAATACAATGAATGTAAGGAAGCTAACTTTTATCCAAATATGTATATTTGACGAGAGTTAAAATTTGAAGAAGAATATGAGAAAGAAGAAGAAAAATACATGACATCAGATGAAAAAGATGATTTAAGAATATAAGAATTTGAGATAAAAATGAAATATAGGGAAAGAGAAAAAATACAACTTGAAGATGATCTAGTTTTGGATGAAACTCCAAATTCCACAATTTGTGAAGATGTACATATCCAACAAGAAAATCTTCAACAAAATAGTATCCCTAAAAACTATTTTAGTAACAAGGCTGATCAAAGACAAGAAATCGACAAAGTATTGCATTCAATTTATACATTGTTTACTAAGATTAAAATGAAGAGGATTTGAAAGCAACATCATAAATACCTCAAGTTCATGAGATTCCTATCCCTTGTGAATCAGATACCTTAGAAATAAAGTATAATTGGTTTCTTGATCATTCAAGAAACCCACAAGGGTTAGGGTTTATGGTAACCAAGGATAACAACAAAGATTGGTTATAAACTTCTATTCTTTCCTTTCTCTTAAAACAAGATTACAAGTATACAAGAATAACAAATAACCTCTCTCACTTTTGAATTAGGGTTTTATCTTCCTATTTTCCCTTATACAAAATATGAGAGACTAGTATGCTATTTATAAGAAAATTAATACACTAACCTAATGGGCTTTTTAACAATTACCCATTACAAGTCAACTTAGGGTACAAGCTAACTTAAACAATTTGATCCATAACACAAGACCTAATTTGACAACAACATGTGAGCGGACTTAGATGACATGCTATTCATACTAGGGTTTGTTCCAATATTCCACAAATCTCAACCTTGGAATACACCCAATACCAACAAGAAACTTACTAGCTTTCTTCATGCAACTTTATCAACTACATACAATAAAAAAACTTGCAACTGGGCAATGTCTTGGTGATCATATCAGCAACATTATGATCTGTCAAAACCTTCAACACTTGGACATCTCCACGCTTAATTACCCCTACCATGAAATGAAGCCTCACATCATTGTGCTTGGTTTGCTCATGATAGACTGAATTCTTCGATAGGTGTATTGCACTTTGACTATCACATTTAACAGTGATACCTCGACCTTAAAGTTTCATCTCCTTTCCAAAACCTTCAAGCCATGATACTTCCTTTACAGCTTCAGTTAGGGTGATATATTCCGTTTCAGTGGTTGATAAGGCAACAACCTTCTGAAGTGTTGCTTTCCAACTAATTGTTGTGCCAAACATAGTGAAAACATATCCAAAAATAGATTTTCTTGAATCCATACAACCTGTATAATCAGAGTCGACATATCCTTCAATTGCTGCTTTACTATCTTCACCCAAGGCTCCACCATAAATTAGGACTCTGCTCAGAGACTCATTTATGTACCTTAGAGTCCACTTCAATGCTTTCTAGTGAGCCTTTCCAGGATTCTCTATGTACTTGCTTACAAGTCTTACTGCATATGCTATATCAGGTCAAGTACATACCATATCATACATCAAAGAACCTACTATATTAGCATATGGAATGCTATCCATATAAGTTCTTTCGATATCAGTACTGGAACACTGATCTATACTCAACTTGAATTGAGGATTTGTCTGAGTCACAACAGACTTTGAATTCTACATACCAAACTTATCGAAAATTTCCTTCAAGTATGCCTCTTGAGATAAGCATAATCTCGACTACTTTCAATCTCTCCGGATGTCAATCCTAAGAATCCAGGATGAAGCTCCCAGATCCTTCATATCGAACTCCTTATTAAGTTCATCCTTCACCCTCATTACATCTTCGACATTTTTGCTTGCTATTAGAATATCATCCACGTAAAGCAACAAAATAAAAAATGAATTACTCGGTCGTAATCGGAAGTAAAAACAGTGGTCAAACTGACTTCTGATGAAACTTATGCATGCCATGAACTTGTCGAATCTCCTATTCCATCGCCGAGGAGATTGTTTCAGTCCATATAAAGATCTCTTCAATATTCACACATACTCTTCCTTCCCCTCTTCAACATACCCTTCAGGTTGCCTCATCAGGATTGTTTCATAAAAATCACCATACAAGAACACAGTCTTCACATCCATGTATTCTAGTTCAAGGTCAAACTGTGCCACCATAGCAAGTAACATTCAATGGACCTGTGCTTCACAACAAGAGAGAACACATCATTAAAGTTGACACGTTCTTTCTGAGTGAAACCCCTTGCAACCAACCTTGACTTGTATCTTTTCGACGTCACTCCTTTGGTTCCTTCCTTAAATTTGAAAATCCATTTACAACTGACTAACCTGACTCCCACAGGTTTCTTAATCAGTTCCCAAGTATTATTATCATGAAGAGATTTCATCTCATCATCCAGGGCCTTTAACCGTTCAGTCTTATTTCGACTCCTCATAACTTCCTTATAGTCTCTAGGTTCTTCGTCCAGAACGTCACTTGCAGAGATTAAGGCATAAGTTATAAGATATCCATATCCAAGTCTTTGAGGTGGCTTGACGACTCTTCTCGACTTGTCTCTTTCCAACAGGTAGTCATTATCAGTATCCTTATCTTCGACAACATTTTTTGCTTCTTCTTCGACTTCATCTGGGTCATACAATTCAACATCACTATGCTCCACCTCAACAAGAATTTCTCCTTGTTCCAACTCTTCGACAACATCATCAATTTTCTTGAAAGCCATCACAACTTCATTGAAAATTATATCTCAACTAGTGATACACCTCCTGTGACCTGGCTCTAGGCACCATATCCTATAAGCTTTGACTCCTTCAGGGTATCCCATGAACGTGCATTTAAGAGCACTAGGTTCGAACTTGTCTTGCCTAATATGATCATAGGCTACACATCCAAATACTCTCAGATTTTTGAGATTTGGTGGATGTCCCAACCAAAATTCTTCTGGTGTCTTCATATTAAACGTAGTTGAAGGACATATGTTTATCAGATATGTTGCTATCAAAATAGCCTCAACCAAAAACACCTTCTTCAATCCAGCACTAACCAACATGCAATTAACCATTTCGAGGATTGTTCGATTGAATCTCTCAGCTATACCATTTTGCTTAGGAGTACCTGCTACAATCTTATGTCTTACAATCCCAGACTCGACACAATAACTGTTGAAAGCTTCTTTGCAGAATTCAAGGACATTATCTGTTCTCAACCTCCTGGCCTTTTTTTCCAGTTTGAGTTTCGACCAGAACCTTTCAACTCTTGAAATTCTTAAAAGTTTCATCCTTAGTCTTCTGAATGAATACCTATAACTTTCTAGAATAGTCATCAACTATGGATAGAAAATACCTTGCACCTGAATGTGAAGGATTCCTTGCAGGCCCCCAAAGATCAACATGGATGTAATCAATGAATCCATGTGTTCTTTGTTTATCTTTGTTAAACTTCACCCTACAGGACTTACTAAATACACAAGGTTCAAAAAACTCCAACTTCTCGACTTTGTCACCACCTAATAAGTTATGTTTCCCCAGTTCGACCATGCCTGTCTCGCTGACATGGCCCAATATCATGTGCCATAATTTTGTCTTCGACAACAGTTTCATGGATGCAACATTTTTTGAACCACTTTCAACTTTAGCATGAAGGGTATACATGCCTTGTTTCTTCACGCCTCTCAAGACTTCCTTCGACCCCTTCATGACTCTTAGAATAATTTTCTCTCCTTGAAAAAATATCCCTTCTTGTCGAATTAACCAAGAGAAATCAAATTTCTCTTCAAGTGAGGTTCATACCTAACTTCAGTCAATAGCCTTATTGACTCATCATGGAGCTTGAATCTCACATATCCAATACCTGCAATTTTGCAAGCTTTGTTGTTTCCCAACAACACCGATCCACCATATTGATAACATAGCTCCTCGAACGAATCTTTGTTTGGAGTCATGTGTCGAGTGCAACCTGAATCTATAATCCACTATTTTCTTAAGTCGCCGCTTGAAACCACAAGAACATCAGATGAGTCGAAATCATCTTCAATAATGACAACATTGCCATTATCCTTACCTCCATGATCTTTCATGCGTTCAAGGCACATCTTTCGAATGTGACCCTCCTTCTTACAATGATAGCATCGAACACCAGATGCTTCACCATCATAAGACTTATTCTTACTTTTACCATTCTTCTTATCGAACTTACCATCATTTCATAAGAATTTCACCTTAACATACCTTCACCAACCTTCAGAGGTTTATGCTCATTTTGTTCGTTCAAGTCCATAGAGTACAAGGAAGATGGAACATCTTCAAAGGCCAGGGACTCAATTCCATCAAGAGGATTTCTTTGAACTGAGCATGTGTTTTGGGAAAAACGCATAACAACAACAACGCTTGATCTTCATCATCGATCTTCACATCAATATTTTCAAGATCAAGAATCAGCTTGTTGAACATATCTAACTGCTCAGCCAATTTTTTAAAATCATCTTGAATGAATACAAGGCTTGCTTCAGGTAGAGTTGATTCACCAACGATTTGGTCATGTACAAACCTTCAAGTATCAACCATAACCCTGACGCCGTCGTCTCATTTGATACTTGTCGAAGAACCTTATCACCAAGGCTCAACAATATTACGTTGTGTGCTTTCTCAATCATGGCCGTCTTTTCAACTGTCATTAACGCAACATTCATGATTGTCTCCCCCTTCAACTCTTCCAAACAACCCTCCTGAACAAGTAGGGCTTTCATCTTCAAGCGCCACAGACCGAAGTCGTTCACACTAATGAACTTTTCAATCTCATACTCTGTTGAAGGCATCTTCTCCATGCTCACCGCACCAATTTGTTGTGAATAAAATACCTTAGAAACAAAGTATAATTGATTCATTGATCAATCAGGAAACCCATAAGGGTTAGGGTTTAGGGTAACCAAGGATAACTACAAAGATTGGTTATAAACTGCTATTCTTTGATTTCTCTTAAAACAAGATTACAAGTATGCAAGAATAACAAATAACCTCTCTCACTTTTGAATTAGGGTTTTATCTTCCTATTTTCCCTTATACAAAATATGAGAGACTAGTATGCTATTTATAAGAAAATTAACACACTAACCTAATGGGATTTTTAACAATTACCCATTACAAGCGAACTTAGGGTACAAGCTAACTTAAACAATTGGATCCAAAACACAAGATCCAATTTGACAACAGCATGTGAGCGGACTTCGACGACATGCTATTCGTACTAGGGTTTGTTCCAATATTCTACACTACCAAATAAAATAAAGAAGAAAAAAATAATGTATTCTTTGTGTCATATATGCCAGCCTAACCTAGATGATGATGTGTTTAGGTAATGACATTAAACAAGCGTTGGATGAGAGGCAACCCAATCGAGATTTTTTATTTTATTTTATTTTATGTTATTTTATTTTGTTGTCTTGTTTTTATGATTGATAATTCTAGTAAAAATAATGACTATCTAATAACCAATCAACATAGATATTTTTATTCCTCATGCGTACCAACTCAGAAAATATTATTTTTTATGTACTTTCAAATGTTCTTTAATTGAGTCTTACTAAAAGTTTGGCATGTTTACGCTAATTGTTTGTGACGACGCATCAAACAATATGCATTATGTAGGTTGTTCATCTCTAACCAACCCTATGAGTAATAGATAAAGCCAAACACTTTATTTCACCATTAAAGTGAATTTTGGTATGTACTTATTATTTAGAACTGCGTATGTTCTTAGTTGATTTCATGTGCATTGTTTACATACACTGAGGCGAGTTGTTTTTTTAGTCCATAGTCTTTCATGCTAATTTTTATTTTATTTTTTATCCTTTGCATAACCTCATTGAACCTATTTCCCTTTTGTTTGCGTTTAATCCTGAGTATAACCCTTGGCATAAACACTTCCTTATCTTAATTGGAGTATAAGAATTATGTCTCAAAGATGAGTCTAATTTGAGTTTGAGGTTGATGTTAGAATAACAATCAATAAGTTTGGGGTATCAATTAAAAATTGAGGAAATCAAATGAATATGAGTACACATTTGAAAATAAAAAGAAGGGAGTTGAAAAATTAACAAACTTGAAAAAATGAAGAAGAAATAACTACATGTTACTCAAAGAAAAGTTAAAAACAATCAACAAAAAAAAAGAAAGAAATAATAGATGAAATCAAAAGGTTGAAAAAAATCAATCAAGCCAAAGAGAACTCAATTGAAAGAAATATTCAACAATAGTCTATAATTAGACCTTGTTAATGAGAATAATATTGTTTACTCCAAGTTTTAACCTACTCTCCAAATATATCAACCGTGCCCTAGCTCCATTATAACCTTAAAGACCTCCAAAAAGTGTGTCTCATTGCATTTTGTTATATGTATAAAATATACTCATGCATATAATACAAATTTAATATCTTTTTAATCCCTTATCTCCGGGTCCATTTTGTAGTATGCACTATTATATTATAGGTTTAATACCCTTTTTAGTCCCTTACCTATGCCTTCGGGTCCATTTTGGTCCTCTTTTTTTAAAAGTTTCAAATTGGTCTCTTACGTTGTCTAACAAAATCAAATAAGTCTTTGCCGTTAAATTCTACGAACGACATCAATATTTGCATGTGTGGCATCCAACATGGCATTCCACATAATATTTTATTTTATTTTTATTTATTTTAATATTAAAAAATTACAAAAATTAAAAAAAACCTCAATATCTCTCTCCTCTGTCCACATTATCATTATCATCATCATCATCATCATCTTCTTCTTCTTCTTCTTCTTCTTCTTCTTCTTCTTCTTACTTCCTCCATGGTCATTTTTTCTCAGCTCCCATAATTGCTTTTGGGGCATATGAAATAATGAAAGTAAGGATTTTGAGAACTAGGTTTAGTTAAAGTTTGGATTTTGAAACTCTTATCGTTAATGGGTCGTTGAAGATCGAAGTAATAGATAAAAACATAAAAAAATTGAAATGAAAATATGAAAAAAAATTGGAAAATTGAAAACCCATATCAAAATTTCCAAAATCTTGTTCTAGAATTATAGATTCTAACTGATTCAATGTTCAATTTTTTGTGGGAAATGGATGATAAAAAAAGTGAGGAATGAAAAGAGGATTAGGGTTTTTTGAACAAGTTAGATAGATCGTTGAGAGTTACAGTAAGAAAATTTTAAATTTTAAATTTATAATCTATAAAAAAGTTTGCAACTTTTGGCCGAGAATTATCATGAGTTAGGTGTCGTACCTCGAAAAATACGATCCTCGCGATGGGACGCGGAAAGAACAACAAAGTCGCCACCTAATTCTATTTATTCTATGAGACAAAAGGGATATATAGATACAACCTAAAGGAAGAATAAGAAATGGTAAATGAAATCAAATTCTAAGTTCGGGAGTCGGTTACGCAAGGGGAAGATATTAGCACCCCTCACGTCCGTTGTACTCAACGGGAACCTCTTAGCTAACTATGCGATTAAATGTTGATTTATGTCTATGTCTTCTAAATGGTTTGCTACAATGTTCGTTCTAAAAGGTATTATTATTATTAAGACGGAGAAAAGATTAAATTTTTTATTATTGTGCTCGCGAAGGATTAAAATCCTTGTGCCTACGTATTCCCTTGTGCAATGGGAAAGTCAGAGCTTCGTAGTTCGTGCAACTACGATTTGTGTTTTTTAATAAACGATTGTTTAAAACGCTTTCTACTGCTAAGCGTTGGCTTTTACTCGCGGTGGAGGCTGAAGCGCTAGCTTGTTTGTGAGATAGAAAGATTTAAATAATGTTCGTTTAAAGAAAAGGCGTTTGACCTTTGTTAAAGTGTTTTAAACGAAAAAGCGGATGAAACACAACTCGAGGGTTAGCCTCAAGAGTGATTGCATTCAAGAACCCGTGGAGTCCTTGACTCCAGAGTTTATTTATTCGTTGATTAATTGTAAAATGATTTGTATTTGTTGGTAAGTTTTAAGTCGTATTCTTTTAATGCGCAAGGACGAACGAAGTACAACTCGAAGGTTGGCCTCAAGAGTAATTCAATTCAAAAACCCGAGGAATGCTAGATTCCTGAGTTTAGTTCTTTCACGATTTTAATTAGAGATTTAGATGTTTTGAAAACGAAAGAGCGAATGAGTTACAACTCGAAGGCTAGCCTCAAGGGTAATTCGATTCAAAAACCCGAGGAATGCTAGATTCTTGAGTTTAGTTCTTACGTTAATTAATTATGTTAATTGCGAGTTGATTGTTTTCGAATTTGTTTTAAAATAGTTTAGGGTTTAATATTATTAGTAACGAAGGAGTAAATGAAACACAACTCGAAGGCTAGCCTCCAGAGTGGTTCATTAAAGAACCCGCAAAATGCTAGATTCCGAAGTTCAGTTCCTCGTTAATTAATTTATGACGCGATACAGATCGTGCAGATGACAATCGTCTAGTGACCGACTTACGTGTGTGCAAATGTAGGCGCATGAATTGTTTTAATTGATTATATAAGTGAATTCGACTTCTAGTTCCTATGGGTATTCCTAGCAATGCGAAACTGTAAAATAAAGGCGGAAAAAATAAACTTGCGTACGAAATAAACGGGAGAGAGATACAATAATAATTTACATGGGATTACGAAGAAATAAAGGGTATCGTTGTAATTTTCCCAAGAGGAAGCGTGTGTGCAGTGTATGGATTAATCGAAACCGTTAGAATTTAATATAACATAAAAAGTGCGAGAAATAAATAAAATAAAAAGTAGACTAAATAAGGTGAAATAAATTATAAAATAGGATAAATTAAATAGAATGAAAACAAAAATAAATAAATGGCCTCATATTGGTCCTAAAATAAACAAAATTAAGAGATTGAAAACAAATATATTTTTTTAAGTCGTTTTTCTAAACAAAAGATAAATATTAAGCAAATTAAAATAAAAGAAATAAATTATATATATATATATATATATATATATATATATATATATATATATATATAAACTAACTTCTAAAAAGTAATGAAAATTAATATAAAAAAAATAAAAATAAAAATAAATGGGGTTTAACGTAGCAACCAGGATGTGTGTGCAGTAAAACAAGTGGTGGATAACAAAGATAATGGGCTATAAGGCCCAACCCACCCAAAATTTAACCTAAAATTCAGTAGATAATAAAAAAACTAAAATAATAAAAAAAAGGAGAGAAAAAGTTAGTGAATTCGTTTATGAAACAGGGGAAAACGTGGACGTGTTTGCACAGAAACGGATCGAGGAAAATAACTACCTCAACCTTCCTTTCGCCGGTCTCTCTCAAGCTCTCAGTTTTCGGTGGCCTTTCTCTCAACTCAATCTCTCTCGCCCGCTCGTCTTTCTCGATTCTCGCTTCTTCAACTCTCAATCTCTCTTGCTCGAACTCTCTCTACTGTGATTTGTTCGGTTACAGTTCCGATTTGTTTGTTTTCGATTTTGAATCTCAGTTCGTGTTTGGTTGAAGCAAAGTTGAAGGTGCGATGGTCGTTCTGATGGGTATGAGGATGCGTTGTAGAGGGGTTTGCGAGCGGTGAGTTTTTGGTTTTCGGATTTGGAGGTTCGAAGGTGTTGATTCCGGTAACGAGGTCGCTGGGTTTGTTGGAGGAGAAAGGTGGAGGTTTGGTGCCGATTTCTCTCTCTTAACGCGGCGGATTCTGGTGTGTTTCTGGCATAGGCGATTCTTGGACCCGGCCAGGCTGGGCACATGCCCAGGCTCTGGTGGCCCAAATTTTTTTTTTTTAGTGTTAAAATAAAACGCAAAAATAAAAATTAAAAAAATAAAAAATAAAATAGAAGGCAACGAGAAGGAGAAGAAAGGGAAGTTGCGACTGAAACAACAAACAACATCATCCATCTCTCATCTCTACGTTTTCTTTGCACTGCATCATCTATTTTTCAAGGTATATTGATTTCTTTCTTGAGATTGACAGTGTATTGATGATAAAATTGGGGGAAAATTTCTTGGTTGTGTATTGATGATAAAATTGGGGCAAAATTTCTTGATTATATATTGATGGATTGATGACAAATTTGGGGCAAAATTTATTGAATGAGTCTATGTGAATGTGAAGAAGAAGAATAAGAGAGAAAGGGAATGCTTCGCCACTGCTCATGTTTTCATCAGTGTGTTAGCCGTGTTCTCTTGTCTTGTCTGTGTGTATTGATAATGATAATATAGCAAGTAGCAAGTAGCAACACCAACATATATATAATGACAACTGTTTGAATATATTTTTTAATACTAGTATTGACTAGTCTATTGTTGTTTAACTTTAACAATTAGAAAGATATTATTAATTTATATCTACACATGTAGATGTAGTAGACTATAAAGATAAGTAGTCAGTAGATAAGTTAGACAAGACAAGACAATGTAGGTTCATTTATTGATATTTGTGATGAAAAAGTATATATAATAGAAATTAGAAAACAAGTTGCTAATATAAATTCAAATTATGCAATTCTAATGACTAGTGGAACTAGCTCTCAGTCTCAGTTGTAGAATAGAAGTTCAAGCTGCATATTATATGTAAAAAGTATAATATAATAATATAGCAAGTTAGCAACTTGTTAATATATAGCAACTTGACTCTACTAGCTCAATATTTAACATTATATTCAAATTTTAATGTATAATAGTAGTTCTAAAAAGTATATATATATATATATATATATATATATATATATATATATATATATATATATATATATATATATATATATATATATATATATATATATATATAATATATATATAATAGAAAACAAGTTCTTATAATATGTAATAGAAAACAAATTGTTAAATTAATCCAAATTCTATATTCTATATTAAAATCATAGATTTTATTTTTTTTAATTGTAGTTCTATTTTTTAATTATTAGTCTTATATCATTAATTCTATTTTTAATTCATTGCTTCATTTTGAATTTCAGAATGAGGAGATTTTTAGTTGAATCAGAATCAGAACCAGAACCACCGCCTAATGTAGTTAATGAGTTTAACCCAAATGAGATTGTGCGTGATCCAGGTCGTAGGAAATAAATTAATGAGTATGCTCCGGATATTCAAGACCAAGTGAGGAGGGCATATATTTTGAAGGGTCCAATGCAACCGGATTTGCCAAGCTTTCCTCGAACTCCATTTGGAAGTGTTAAAAGAGCATTTAATAAATCATGGTATAAGAATTATACATGGTTAGAATACAGTGAGATCAAGGATGCAGCTTATTGTTTTTATTGCTTTCTCTTTAAGAAACCTGGGAGGGCCGAGCACTTTGGTTTTGAAGTCTTCACTAAAAGCGGATATAAAGATTGGAAGCATGCATCTCAAGGCTTGAAAGATCACGTTGGTAGTCATAATAGTTTGCACAACTCATGTGTCAAGCACTACGATGATTATAATAATCAGAGACAAAGTGTGGCTAGTAAGTTTATTAAAGCAACCAAGGAATCTGAAGAATTGTATAAGATTCGTTTGACTTGTTCTGTAGATTGTTCAAGATATCTCATTGCACAAGGCATGGCTTTTCGTGGCCATGATGAATCCTCTAGTTCTCTAAGTAAGGGAAATTTTAGAGAGATGGTAGATTGGGTAAAAGCTAAGAATGAACAAGTGAGAGATGCTTTCGATCGTGGTGGGAAAAATTGCACAATGACTTCCAGTGACATTCAAAAAGAGCTTGCAACGTGTTGTGCACATGAAGTTACCAAGGTGATTATGGAAGAGCTTGGGGATAAACAATTCTCCGTGCTTATTGATGAGTCACGTGATATATCTGTCAAAGAGCAAATGGCGGTGATGTTAAGGTTAGTAGTTGTATTTTCCAATTTCCAATTTTCATTACGTATTTCCAATTTCTAATTTCCAAATTTTCGTCAAGTAAACTTGTTGGGCTTGTTTTAGGTTTGTGAGCGACAAAGGGAATGTTGTGGAACGATTTATTTCTCTACATCATGTCAAAGATACGACATCTGAGTCATTAAAGGATGCTCTTTATGGTATTCTTGATAAGTACACGTTATCTATTTCAAGGATACGAGGACAAGGATATGATGGAGCTTCAAATATGAGAGGTGAATTTAATGGTTTGCAAAGAAAGATTCTAGATGAAAACCCGTATGCTTTCTATGTCCATTGTTATGCTCACCGTTTGCAATTGGTTGTTGTGTCTGTTGCTAGTAGTTGCTCATCTATTCATGATTTCTTTGAATATATCTCCTTGATTGTGACCACAACAAGTGCATCTTGTAAGAGGAGGGATGCTTTGACGGAGGCACAACACCAAGATATTTTAAATAAACTTGAGAGTGGTGAGATATCTAAAGGAAGGGGTTTGCACCAATCATCTAGTCTCATTAGACCAGGGGATACTAGATGGGGTTCACATCATACTACATTGCTTCGTATGGATCAAATGTGGTCCTCCGTGTTAAATGTGCTTAGTATGGTTGATGAAGATGGACGTGGACCATCTCAAGCAGCGGGTTTGATAGAAAAAATGGAGAGCTTTAAATTTGCTTTTATTTTGAAGTTAATGTTAAAATTGTTTGGCATTACAAACGAGCTTTCACATGTCTTGCAAAGAAAAGATCTTAATATTGTGATTGCCATGGAATTAGTTGATGTTGTCAAATCTCGATTGGCCACAATGAGAGAGACTGGTTGGGATAATTTATTTGCAGATGTCCAAGAATTTTGTGTTGCTAAAGGTATTCCGGTTCCAAATATGGATGACGAAATACCGGTTCGGGGTCGTTCAAGGGCAGAAGGGAGGACTATCACTAATCTTCATCATTACCGTGCAGAGATTTTTTATGTTGCTATTGACAAAATATGTGTGGAGATGGATCACCGCTTTAATGAAGGAAGCAACATTATCCTTGATTGCTTCTCATGTCTTGACCCTAAGAACTCTTTCTCCAAGTTTGATGTTGATAAGCTTGCTCGTCTTGCTGATATTTATCATGCAGACTTTTCTGATGATGACCGTGCAACAATAAAGGATCAACTTGACACTTATGTTCTTCAAATGAAAAGAAATGCTTCATTTTCCACTTGTGAAGATGTTCAAAGTTTGGCTATGAAGATGGTTCAAACTGAGAAACATTTGGTATTTCCATTGGTTTACAAACTTATTGAGTTAGCTTTGATATTGCCGGTGTCGACAACATCCGTTGAAAGAGCTTTTTCAGCAATGAAGATTATCAAGTCTAAATTGCGCAATAAGATCAACGATGTGTGGTTCAATGACTTGATGGTATGTTACACCGAGCGGGAGATATTCAAGTCACTTGACGATATTGATATTATTCGAACATTCAGCGCAAAGAAGTCTCGGAAAGGACACTTGCCTCGTGGTTTTATTTAACATGCTATTGTAAGGTTATGTTTCATCTCTTTTATTTTAAACTATACTTTTGTTGACAAAATGACGAGTCTCTTTTATTTTGATTGATGATTATTTATAGATTTATATATTATATACAATACGGTCTTTAAACTTTTGCCCAGGCTTTATAATTTTTCTGGCTTCGCCACTGGTTTCTGGTGAATTGTTTTTTTAATATAGATTCAAGGCTTGAAGGTAATAGTGACATTGAAACGTTGTTGCCTTTTTTTGTGATTTTTTCCAGAAAAACGTATGGATCCCCTCCCTTCTGCCTTTTTATTTTTGTTTTTGTTTTTTTAATTTATTTTTATGTTTTATGTTTTTTTTTGAAATCCCTCTCCCCTTTTCCAATCGCAGAGACCCTCCTTTTATGAATCCTTTTAACTTGTTTACTAAGTTTTCAAATATCAAGGCTTTTTGTCTTGTATTGATGTGCAGATTATTGCAAAGGTTTGGCTTGTTTGAGAGTGTAACAGGGTGTTGTAGACTTGAATTGGTGAAAACTTATGGCAGCGATGCAGAGACCTTTTGGACTCATCTCTTTGACTTTGGAGATATATAAAACACATAAATAAAAGTAATAAAATCTAATTAAAATATAATATAAATTAACTGAATTAAAATTAAGATTAATACTAAAACATTAACTAAATAACTTAGTACTAAAATTAAAACTAAATAAATTACAAAATGAAATAAGAAATAAAAAATAAATTAAATACAAAGAAATATAAAAAATTAAAAGTAAAAAATGATTAAATTAGAATTAAAAAAAAACTAAACTAAATTGAAATATTAGACTTAAACTAAAATTAATAATTAAATTTAAATTGCAATAAAACTAAACTGCATTCTAAAAAGTAATATTAAAAATGACATTCGAATGATAAAATGTATAAGAAAATGCAATGATTAATGATTAAAATGCAAAAATGACTGACTATCAAATAATTTGATAAAAATGCGTCAGATGAATGAAAATTTTCTGAAAAAAGTCCGATCAAAATTTAGGGTGTGACAGAGGGATAATCATATCATGAGATTAAGGGAATACTTAGTTGGAATAGATTTGTGGAAAAAGAAATCCCAACATGCAAATTGTAAATTCCTATTTTTTTTAGAAAACCATACCAAAAAACTTCTTCGTGTTCCTGGAAAAGTGATTGTGGAAAAAGAAATTCCAACAGGCAAACCGTAAATCCTTATTGTATTATGTTTTGGCCTCTTTAAATACGAAATCATTGGAATTTCTAGAAAACACGTGGATTTAGAAAACATGTGACAAATTGATCAAAACTATGAATTTTATGGTGAACCTAAATTTTCCAGCGTGTATGAATGCAGTTTCCAGCAAGTATGAAGTTTCCGGCCAAATATATGTCGTGTGATTGTTGTTTTCTGTTTTGAATTTCTTGAATGTGTTGTTCTGGAAAAATTTGAAGGCTAAATGAAAAGAATAACAAATCAATATTAAATATATATATTTATTAATTTAATTTCTACGTCAACGCCAATTGTGCATAAAGTGGATAGTTTGTTTTACTTGGACTAACAAATTTAACAGAAAGGACAAACGTGACACCTTTTGAATACATATGAGACTGATTTGGAACTTTAAAAAAAAGGATCAAAATGGACCTAGAGGCATAGGTAAGAGACTAAAAATGGTATTAAGCCTATAATATAATAGTGCATACTGCAAAATTTGAATAAATAAACACATCACACTTTAGATATTTTGTGAGAATATGTAAAGAGGTAGCAGGTGAAACAATACCATCAAGTGAGAATGTAGAAGATCAGTCGAATTCGGTAAAAATTTGAAGCTCAATGTACTGGTAATTGAAAATCACAAAAGAACAAGGAGATATATGAGTTGGTATGCTAAAATATTTTCTTTTAAAAGTTGTTTGAGGACGACCAACAAGCTAAAAGTTGGGGTGTGATTAGTCACCATTTTATAATGTTTCGTTATAAAGTTTACATTGAATTTGTTAATCTTTTAGTGTTTTTAAATAATAAATATAGTAAGTTTTGCAAGTTTATCAACAAATGAGGTTTACAACAACTCAAATATATTTTCTTAAAAATATGATGTTTTGGGAAAGGTTCACAGTATTTTGAAGGTCAAGGTCAGAGGAAGTCAAGGAAATGACCGAAAAAGGAACACAATGAATTTTTCTGAAGGATTCATAAATTCTATTTTCAGCACATTTTACATGTTGTATGTGCAATATTTTGATCATATATATAGAGTTTCGTAACTTTGGTTGACGTGGAATCAATAGCAACTGAAAGCTAACATCCAAAACTACAACTTCGATGAAAAGTTGTAGGATAAATCAATTTTTCTCACCTATTAAAATCAAATTCCCCAAAAGGCCCAAATTCGCATTTAAATGAACGAAACCTAGTTTTCTTGGGGGGATCTTGATTTTTAATGGGAAGAAAGCACTTTAGAGTATAACAAACACATAAGGAGTGGTGGGGAGCATATTTCAACGAATTTATGTGTTGAAGATTCCTCATCATGAATTTACGTGTAACATTTACAATTCTTTCATGCTTAAATAATCTTTTTTTTCTTCCTTCTAGATAAAGTACTTAAATGTTGAATTTTATTTGGTTTTAGACCCTAAAGTTAATATCTGCAGGTTTTCTATGAATTTTTCTTCAGATTTTCCTACGAATTTTAACTTTAGGGACTAAAGCCAAAAAAATTTTAACATCCAGAGATTATTTTCAGATAAAATGATACATGAATGAAAATAAAAAAATACATCAACTTATCGAGACCAAAAGATGATTTAAGTTATTCTTTAAATATATTTTGTTAGGATTATGATTAAGTGACTCCGAATTGCTAAAAATGGGTAATTGCTGTTGATGAAGTTTATATTTCTGAATTGATATTGTAATAACTAATAATTTTCTCTCTTTTTATGATTTCTTTCTTTCCGTATTTAATGCTTTCCTCTATTTAACAAATTGATAATTGATTTATGGTTACCCGTTAGAAAAACATTTCAAAAAGTAAAGTTTGATTGAAATATTTTAGATTACATATCATCTAGGAATAAGGATCCCATTTATCATTTACAATTTACTATGAAGATAATAATTAATTTGAATAATCAAATATTTATTTGCTGAGGAGTTAGGAATAAATAATCTTAAGAGCCAAAAATCTATAGGAGTTAAACTTAGTTGTTACAAGATCAATTTAGCTAATTACAAATGAATTCAAGATCCAGCTCACATCCTCCATGTTTTTCTCATAATATTTTCTACTTTGTTAAATTTATTTTAATTTATCTTTTTCAAACAAATCAATCTTAAGAGATTCTTCTATTTTTGTTTTAGAGTTTAGTTTTTTTTTCTTCATAATTACTTTTAAATATACATGTGCATAATGCATATATATATATATATATATATATATATATATATAATGCAAAGCACTATTATATATAAAAAAAAACACAAAGAAGAATAATTTTCTTATAATCATTCTTCATTTTTGTAATATAAAAATATTAATAATAGTAATGATACTAATGATCATTTTATTAGAATTCTATGTGAGTTTTAATCTATATCCATAAAATTTACAAGCTTTCAATATTGAGCTAATAACTTGGATATTATTATTAATAGAACTCAACATAGTTTATTCTTTAAAGCTATAATATAATAAGAAGATGCTACATCATGTAGTTGTTAAGTAAGACTTAGCTATACTACCATCTGCTCCATTGGGAAAGAAACCACCAGGGACACTCTCATTTCCACCATACAAAATCCTCAATATTTCAACTGGACTTCTTGGATATGAGTTTGAATATTCATCACCAGCAAGTATATTTCCTGAAATTTTGCCCTCAGCACCTTGCTTTATAGGAACCTCTAGACCCTCATCTTTTATGCCATCGTTTCCTAACTTATTTCTAAGCATTGAAATACGATTTGTGAACTCTTCGACTGTTATGCTGTATGGAAACACCAACAACCCTCTGCGTTCATATAATAATGTTCTTATAACTGCATCTTGACCTGCCTCTACTCCCAAAAGGCTTGCAACAAGCTGCAACAAATATGAAATATTAAACCTATATAAAATATTACATCTGTTCTTAAATATATATAAGACTCTTTTATATTTTTTTCATGTTTATTTTAGTAAAATATTCTTCAATTTTTTATTTATAAGCAATTGTATTAAAGGGAGAAATAAGGTTTCTCCAATCCGATAAAAAAACCGATCAAAAAGAGAAGAAGAACTACATGGAACATAACGTTATAAGAAGTCTAAAGGATGTTTCATCCAATCGGAAAAAATACATCTCCTACAACCTAATTTCAACAATCTCCATGAAAGAGTAACTAACAACTTGGTTGAATAAAAGATCAACATCGCAAGCGACATTATTAGACATAATCCTATTTCAAGAGTTCCAAATACACCAAGTAGCGATAAATCAAACGAAGCAACTCATATCCTCCTTACCTTTATCTTTGTCGAATAAAACCAAGAACCACGCAAGGCATGATTACTAACCGAATCGGATTAATAGGATGTATGTTTAACCAAACTGAAATTTTAATATGTATCGATTATTATTTATTCTAACACCTTTAAATATATGTTATATTGTTTCTACATTTTATATTAAATACTTTTACATTAATATTAAATAATTTTCTCTTCTAAAAATAAATTTGTAAAATCACACAAATATCCTATAAATTTTATGACTATCAAAACTTTTAATTTCTATAATTTATTTTAAAGAATTTTATATTTATAAACTGAGGCAATACTTATAAAGCAATATTTACAAGAATTTAAGTAATATTTACAAGAATTTAATTAGAATGTATTGATAATGTAAAACAGTTTTACACTGTCATATCTTAAATTAAATGTGTTTTTTATTTTAAATATATTTAAAATAATGATTATGAATGTTTTTGATAGATACATGGTGTAAATTCTTTTACATTGATAATGCATAACAATTATTTATGATCTGTTTGTTTCAGCTTTAAAAAAATAGATTTTTTTCTTTGTATTTTCAAAAATAGATTTTACAAAACGGTTTTTCAAAATATTACAAATTTTTTTAGATTCGTTTTTTCTAAAATGAAAGATTAATTTTGACATCCTATAACATGAACATAGATTATTAAAGATTAAAAGATTGTCGAAATCGTAATGTTTTTAAAAAGTTGTGTCTAAAAAATGATTTTTATGAAAATCTATTTGAAATAACTTCAAAAATAATTATATTTTTTATTTTATTATAAAAAAATTCAATAAAATGATAAAATATCTAAATTAGCATTTTAAGAATAACTATTCAAATCAAATTTTCATTTAAAATTTTTATTAAAAATTTCCTTATAAATCTTTTTACACAAAATTATATTAAAAAAAAAATGATTTTAGAAAAAACAACTAAAACAAACCTATCCTTAATCTCATATTAAAAATGACAATCTAATTAGATTTTAGATCTACTATATGTCAATAGTCAATAGTGAACAATCTATTAATTTTGCTTATAAAAAAATGTCAATAGTCAACAAACATCTCCTTCACAATTATAAAGGACTTGATAAATTTAGGTAAGGTAATTAAGTTTTACCTTCTTAAATGTAGGATCTTGAAAGTTAGGACTTGCTCCTACATATCCAGTGAGACCAACATAAGGAATCACATATGATGCAAGCAAATAGTTTATGGAATTTGCATAAGCATCAAAACGTGGACGCAAAGGTTTCCCAAAAGCATCATCCATCACTTTTGCAAACGATTCCTTACTAATATTCAACAATGGCCTAGGAAACCCTTTCACTACACTCTTTATCACCCTACAAAATCATCATCAATAAAACCATATTTAAAAATCATGAACAATGCTATTTATAGTGAAAGAAACTCACCACAAACCTTAAATGTCCAACTTCTTGCAAACCAAATTGTAAGATTATATCTTTACTCAAAGGGTCCAAAGAGGCCATTCTGCCTCCTATAGGAGGAGGTCCTCCTTGTGCTAGCTGTGGTGCAACAACATCCAATCCATTACCTGTAGCACCAAACAAGAAGAACTCAGCTTCTAGGTATTCTATATTTAGAGCAAACTCCAAAAGGTCAACATCAGATTTTGGGGTTTCATTGATGCTAGAGGAGTATGATATAGGGATGAGAATGGAGGTAAGCAAAAGAGCAATGGAGAAAATGTGATTCAACATGATTTCAAGATATATATATTTTTGTGTAAAGATGTACATATATATAGGTTTCATATTCAATGGCTCAATTAATAATATTGCTTCATTTGAGGTTGAATATTTAAATGTGGTTATTGCTTTTTTTTTGGTTCACCATGCAACTAAGAAATGTAACTAAGTTATATGATAGTTAGTTAATTTGCATGTATATTATATAAGTCGGTTATAAATATTAAAAGTTTTTTTTTAATAAGTAAAATGGTATTAATAATTAGGATACAAGAGGTATTCAAACCCACTACAAACTAGTTTTAAAAATAAATAATTTAAAAAATCGCACGGAACTTTTGTCCATTCATAATAGTTACAAATATTAGCATTCATATGCTTCTTTCCTAACCACCACCAAGAAAAAATAATTACTCTGTGGGTGATAATATCTAAATCCCAAAATTCTTTTTTAAACATTATATTGTTTCTAGAAGACCATAAAATCCAACAGACAATCAACCATAATCCGACCGCTTTCTTCGCCTCTATTTTCTTCATCCCCGATTTCTCTATCCAACCTCTTAGGTGGCCAAAAATATTCCCAATATAAATTTCCCCCACACCCAACCAATTGCATACAAATCTCCAAATCAACACAGATTTGGAACAATGAAATAATAGATGTTCAAGAGTTTTGTCATGCATGAAACAAAAGGGACATACCCAATCACGGTGGTTTGTTAACACTCCACACCTACGGGGATGGTCTCTCGTCGGAATCCTATCATGAAATACTCTCCAACCAAAAACAATAATCTTGAGAGGAATGAGTGCTTTCCATAATAACCGAAAAATAACTTTACGATCAACTTCCAAAAACCTATCTGAATGATTGATAGCATGCAAAACAAGTATCCAGTAAGCAGACCGGATTGAGAAAAATCTGGAATCATCCGCAGACCATGACACCGTTGCCGCTGAGCCAGGGCAGATCTGGACGTTGTCTAGTCGAGCTAGCAGCAACTCAACCTGTGCACCGAAAACATCACCCTCGGTACCGAAAGTCGACCGCACCTGCCAAGACCAAAAGCCACCTGAAAAAGATCCATTATCTCCAACAAGACTAAATTTGTTAGTAGCAATATTCCATAATTCCGGAAAAACAATAACAAGGGTTTCATTACCACACCATCTAGAAAGCCAAAAAAGGAATTATAACCATTTCCAATTCTATGATGCACCAAATCTGAAAAATATAATCCACCAAAATCCCAAGATAATTTTACCAAATCTCTCCACCACAAAGAAGAAGGCAACGTGTATTTTGGGCTTTCACCAAGATAGAAAGCTAGTGTAAAATTCGGATACCGATTCTCAATGATATCTCTCCAAATAAAGTCCTCACCCGAAAGCATTTTTCAAATCCATTTAGATAATAAGGCCTTGTTTAATAATTTAACATCCATAATGTCAATACCACCTTCTTCTTTAGATTTGCACACAACCTTCCAACTAATCCATGAAATGCCTTTCTTATGTATCGAACCATTCTAAAGAAAGCGTCTTTGAATAGAAGTAATAGTTTGAGCCACTTTAGATGACATTTTATAAAAAAATACATATAGTGAATGAGTAAATTTGATAGCACCGACTTATGAGAGTGACACGCCCACCCATTGACAAAAATCTCCCTTTCCACGAAGATAGTTTAGCTTTAACCATATCGATCAAAGGTTTCCAAAAAGATATTAATCTATGATTCCTCCAATGTAGATACCGAGAAACTTAAAGGGATAAGATGAGATTTTATACGCTAAAAAGTTTTCCGCCGCCAAGAGGAAAGAATGCTCCACACTATCTTATTATGCAACTTCACCTAAGTTAGAATCTAAAATCCCCACTTGTGTGTGAAGTTTTGGTGGTACTTTTAATTATAGACTTTAAAATAAAAAGGTGAGAAAAACATAAGAAATAAAAATTTGAAGTGTGTTAAAGTTTAAATAATTTTTGTTTAAAATAACTAAATTAATTATTAGATGTAAAAAGATAAAAGAAGATAGATAGACAACGATAATTTATTTTGTTTCACCTCACCAATTGAAATTTAGAGTTACATACATTCGTCTCACACTTTAGAAATTTGAATTATAAATTGATTACAATTTTACTTAGATATCATCTTACAAGAAACAATTTGTTTGTTTCTTCTAGTCTTCTTCTGTCGGTTGGTTTCTTTGGTTTCAGAGGAATCTGACTATTTTCAAACTGGAGGGGCAATTGTTTGGGATTGTTTTGATAATATTAAGAAGTTAAGTTGGGATATACATGGTTTATTCAACTATTTATGATTCTTTACAAGAATAGTTATTAAATTTTATATGCATTTATTTTTTTGAAACTACTATAGCTTCATGCTGAGATTAAATCATACTCTCCTTGCTCAGATTTTTTTTAGTCTTATTCTGGAACAGTCTCTTGTGTCTTCGGCTTAAATTCCTAGCCTTAGGGCTAGAGGCCTTGGCATCTGGTGATTATTCTAGTGTTGTCATTGAAAAATCTTTGAAGATCTTGGAAGGTGTTATTCTTTTTTGTTAAGTTATAGGCTTAGCAGGGCATCAGGATCGTCTAATACAAAATGGAAGAAGGTGAAACATAAGAAGAACGAAACTATGAAGACAAAAGGGGATGCAGCGGGGAAGTGGAAAAGAACCGAAGAAGGAAGTTCTTCAACTTTTTTCTTTACAGAATTTGATGAGAAATGGAAGGCAAATGACCTCTTCTTTGAACTTAAAGATTTTGGTGAGATAGACGAAGTATTCATTCCTCCTAAAAGGGATAAATACGACAGAAAGTACAATTTTTTCTGGTTCAACAAGGTGGAGGATGTAAGAACATTGGTTAATAAGCTAGATAATTTATTCCTTGATGGAAGGAAACTTCATGCGGATATACAAAGGTTCCAGAGGAATGACCACCCTACAATTAAGGGACTTGGTACAGATAAAGGGGGAGGCAGGAAGTTTATTCCAAGAACGGGGAAGACAACGAGGAGTTTCTCTGGCGTTAAGAAGGATGGAAGATCGTTTGCAGAGGTCACGAAGGGCCTAGACTTGCAAGATAAAACTGCCAATGCCATTGGAAATGGATCAAAGAATGGCTTGTTATTCTTCTCTTCAGATGAAGAAGGGCACCACAACTATGTTAAAGCTTATGTTGGAGAAGTGGTTGCTTCGGGTGACACTTATAATATGAAGAAGATTTTCCACGATGAAGGATTTTTCCCCATCAACGTAACACCGTTGGGAGAAAATCTTTTCATTTTGGAGGATCTCATGGTGGGAGAGTTGGAGAGTTTCATGAAGGAGAGAAAGGTTTGGTGGAGCCAGTGGTTCAAGGAGTTTCGTCCTTGGAAGCCTTCTGAGGTGGACACGGAATGAATAACTTGGATAAGGTGTTTTGGTACTGATCGCGGGAAACTATACGTCTAACGGTTTCTAACTGCAAGTGCACAACCTATCGCGTAGTAATAAAGATATCGAACCCACAGAGACCAATGTCAACCTACCGTTATCTA
The DNA here is from genome assembly GCA_963966055.1 of Lathyrus aphaca. Taxonomy (NCBI): domain Eukaryota; kingdom Viridiplantae; phylum Streptophyta; class Magnoliopsida; order Fabales; family Fabaceae; genus Lathyrus; species Lathyrus aphaca. The sequence continues at coordinate 544,336,090 of OZ014522.1, forward strand.
TCGTTGCGTTGTAAAGCTAAGGCTAATGATATTTTTATGATTTAAGGGAAACTAGAACTGAGACTAAAATAAATCTAAGAAAGAAAATAAGAATAAAACGAGGCCGGGATATGGATTCCGCGCTCCTAAGGGACTTTATAGAATTCGGTACTAATTACGACTATAGCTAATTCCGTAGAATATATCAGCTTAAAGACTCCGCCTCACGCTCTCGCGGTCTTAACTAAAACCACACTTCCTAATTCCAAGATTTTGCTCTCGCTCGCCCGGTAACTAAGAAACGTGTTTTGAAAGCTAATAATATCCTAAACGTCTCTAAAGCGCTCTCGCTGTTTTTTAGATAAGTTGCCTAATTTCCACTATCTGGTTCGATCCCCACGCTCTCGCTGTGTCGGCTCTCACCTTAGTTAATTTCCCACTCTCGTGGCAAAACCATGTTAAATACCCTCTCGCTCTCGTGACAAAGATATTTAAATTCAACTTGTAAATTAAAACCAAAACAAACATACAATTATAATTTCGCACCTAATAATTTCTACGGAGTCCCTTCGGTAACGACGGTCCTCATAGCCGGACTCAAAACATTTAGCTAGACATGTTTATTAAACCAGACAAACAGCAATTAATACTTAAGAACATTAAAACATGCATAATAATTAAACAATGGTAATTTAACATAAACAGAATATTATTAAAATCGAATGTAATTAAAACCTGAAATACAATTGATTCCTCTAACTCCCTCTTCCACAAGTCGGCAAGATTGGAACTTCGGAATCGAAATAAAAGAAACGAAATCTGAGGCTTAAAGAAATCTAATTAAGATAACAATTTCCTAATGTTGGAAATTGTTATTAAAGGGTTTGGAAATTAAAAAGAAAGCAGCAAGAACAAAAGCTGGAAATAAAACTGGGTTGTAAAAACGGCAGAGCTTTCGCACGGCCATAACCGGCCAAAGAACCCCCCCCCCCCTTTTCCAAGTTCTAATAAGCTATATTTATACTGCAGGGACCCTTCGGAAGTTGCAGAATTTTTAGGAGCACTTTCTCCACTTTTTTGAGAAGTTTACGTAATGCTTGGTCATGTGAGAAACTGCCGGAAGTGTTGAGCGTGTGAGGAAAAATAGGAAAAGTGGAGGACTTCGTAAGCTTCTGTTATCCACATTCTGGGTTTAATGAAATTGGATTTGCGACGACCGTAAAGGAGCCATCACGCTCGTGATGATGAATTTTGAGCGTGTTACGGTCGTGACCATGTGTTACGGTCATCATACTTGAAAAAGGCGTGTTACGGTCGTGGCCATCCCATGACGGTCGTGATGTGCATGGATTTCCACTTTACGTCTATTATTATTTTTTTCTGCACTTTTGTTTTGTCACGGTCGTAACAGGTCCATCACGACCGTGACAACCTTCTTAACTTTTCCAAAAATGTAGATCTTTCCGTTAGCTTTCCAGCGCTTCAAACGGGGCGTCGTTTCGATTTACGGTTCAAAGGTTTTGGCCATTTTCGTCAGACTACTCCTTGTATGCGAATTATTCCATTGCTCGCCTGATTTGCTTCCTTTCTTCGCATACGACTCTTAAATGGTTGAATACCTGAAATAAACAAAATAAACAGAATACCAACATAATATGGTGCAAATGAAAATCAAAACGAGTACAAAATATGCATTAATAAAGTCAATAAACGATGTATTTTCACGTCATCAAACTCTCCCACACTTAAACCTTTGCTTGTCCTCAAGCAATAAACCAACTTAACAAAAATCAAGGTAAGTGCAATTTGAAACACAAACACACTGAACTCTAATCGTATGCGGCTACTAGGCTATGTTAAATCAATTTGGACAAATCAAGACCAAGGATACCGTAATGACACAATTTTCAAAAACTCCATCATTATGCAGACCAATCTGAATCATGCCATTATAACTCAACCTAAGTCTCTTGCTCTCTTTCACTCCTTTTCGTTCGAGCGCAATCACATTAAGCCCGTTATCCTTGCTCGTAGATGGTAAGTTAACCTGTTAGTGTCTAATGATCTCGTCTTTTCATTCTTTTTCATTTCTTTTCTTTTTCTTAATTCATCGAATTTAAAGAGTCCGCTCCGTTAGGCTAAATGGTCGGGTAAGGGCCACCTAACTTAAAAGGAACTTATCCTATCACTTGCTTTTCTAATTCAATCATTTTTCATGTTTAGAGATCATACACATATTTGCATTGGTTACTTACTTAGTTTGTTCATAGGATGGTGCCGACTGCTAATAAAAACTACTTAGAAGCTACTTTCGAAAGCTTGGAGACTAAGGTTTCAGCATAATGTCTACTCAAATCGATTTTACATAACGAGGGGGTTTAGGGTGTCAAAACAGTATTCGTGTTATTGAAATGTCCCCAAGTTTCTCTAACAAGCCTAAAGCGACAACCTATATACTTCCAGAGTGTGTGCCATGCCTCGAAAAAAGAAAATATTTTGATGGGAAAATTTTAAAATTTCGGGGAGATTTGATAACAACTGAAAAACATCATGCAATAAACAAAAATAGTGAATATGCTAGAAGACAGTAAAATGAAAACGGTAAATTTCCTCCCCCACACTTAAACCAAACATTGTCCTTAATGTTTTGATAAAAGGTGGAAAAGGAAAGATAGAACCTGTATAGATGCCTTTGTTTGCTACCACGGCCAAATTCGCTCTGATTCTTCCCTTGTTGTCCCTGTCTTTGCTAATCACTTCTTCTCTGGCGTCTTGTACTACGAGATATCTGAATTTGCCGAAACTTCACTTTCCTGAAGCCGCTCATCATATTGCCTATTTCCGAAGGAAGTACTCATCATCGGTGTCACCACCAGCAGCTACATTCGTAGGAATGTGCGTGGGCACCAACTCATCAAAAGGGAATGTCATCTAGAGATCTTTCGTCTAAAAGTAGCTGAGACGCGACAAACGATACATTTCTTTATTTTCTGCAAACAAAAACAATAAAAGAAAAAAACATTAAATTAAAACTCGTGGGTTGCCATCCCCACGGTGTTTTGTTTAACGTCGATAGCTTGACGGTTATGAGCGTTACTCTTCGGTTTCCATTTCCACTTATCAAGCCATCTCACATATCCCTCACCTTTCCTTTTCTTTCTTCTATAGGGCAGTTCATTCGTTTGAACTTGTGGTGGTGGTTCTGGATCTATGCTAGGTATTAGCTTTTCAAGTTTAGGCTTAGTTATTTCATTCATCACCTTAAAGTCTAACCTTACCCTCTTAGCACTGATGACTTCCCTCGTTTCATGGTCATTAAATTTTCTCTTTTTATGCAGGGGTTCGAACAAGGGTGCATCGGTGCGGGTTTTTTTCAATACCTCCACATAAGTTTTGGATTGGGAGTAGGCAAACATATGTGGGATAGGAATTTGTGGGGTATATGGAGGAAGATCTATAATAGGTTCTTCGTTCTCAACTTCTATGATAACCCCCCTTTCGGGTGGTGTCGGTGAATTGTGCTCAACCTCTACTCTTTTCCCACCAGAACTATCCTCAACCTTATTATAACTCTCCTCAACTTCATCTTCAATCTCCTTAGGATTTTCGAATTGTTCTTCACTACTGATTGTTATAACGTACGCATTCTCCTCAGGGGAAGGACCTATAGGTGTCATCGTGAGTAGTAATATTTGGGTCTCCAATGCATCCGTGTGAGTCGTGAGGGACTCGATTGTAGTGTTCATCTGCCTAAGGGTTTCATAAGTATCGAGATGTTGTCTTCTAAGGTCTTCATTCTGGATAGTTTGTGCGTCCACAAAACGCTCCATCATAGACTCTAGCCTAGAGTTAGCTGAGGTTTCAAGGAAATTTTCCATTAATGTTTCGAGGTTGGGATTAATAGATTCTTCTGGTTCCTCGAAATATTGGGAATGATGATCGTACAGGAAGTTTGGTTGTGGTTCCTCGAGATACTGGGAGTGAGTCAGTGTCGCATTGAAATCTTGCATTAATGCTTCAAGGTTGGAATTATGAGAATTTTGCGACTCCTCAAAATGTTGGGGTTGGTAATCATAGATAAAATTTGGGTGCAGCTCCTCAAAATTTTGGGATTGGTAGTTGCAGAGGTTATTTGGGTGAGAATGGTTGAACTAAGGATTGAAATTCTCCATATGTATTTCGAGGTTGGGATTATGGTATCCTTGAGATTCCTCGAAATACTGGGAATGGGGATTGCAGAAAAAATTTGGGTGGAACATAGTTAAAGAAATAAGAAAGAAAATGCCTTAGTCTATACGGTGCAACAACGGAGTAACAATATTGACTTTTGGTCCCCGGCAACGGCACCAAAAACTTGATCGCGGTAAACTATACGTCTAACGGTTTCTAACTGCAAGTGCACAACCTATCGCGTAGTAAGAAAGATATCGAACCCACAGAGACCAATGTCAACCTACCGTTATCTATCGTTGCGTTGTAAAGCTAAGGCTAATGATATTTTTATGGTTTAAGGGAAACTAGAACTAAGACTAAAATAAATCTAAGAAAGAAAATAAGAATAAAACGAGGTCGGGATATGGATTCCGCGCTCCTAAGGGACTTTATAGAATTCGGTACTAATTACGACTATAGCTAATTCCGTAGAATATATCAGCTTAAAGACTCTGCCTCACGCTCTCGCGGTCTTAACTAAAGCCACACTTCCTAATCCCAAGATTTTGCTCTCGCTCGCCCGGTAACTAAGAAACGTGTTTTGAAAACTAATAATATCCTAAACGTCTCTAAAGCGCTCTCGCTGTTTTTAGATAAGTTGCCTAATTTCCACTATCTGGTTCGATCCCCACGCTCTCGCTGTGCCGGCTCTCACCTTAGTTAATTTCCCACTCTCGTGGAAAAACTATGTTAAATAACCTCTCGCTCTCGTGACAAAGATATTTAAATTCAACTTGGAAATTAAAACCAAAACAGACATACAATTATAATTTCGCACCTAATAATTTCTACGGAGTCCCGTCGGTAACGACGGTCCTCATAGTCGGGCTCAAAACATTTAGCTAGACATGTTTATTAAACCAGACAAACAACAATTAATACTTAAGAACATTAAAACATGCATAATAATTAAACAATGGTAATTTAACATAAACAGAATATTATTAAAATCGAATGTAATTAAAACCTGAAATACAATTGATTCCTCTAACTCCCTCTTCCACAAGTCGGCAAGATTGGAACTTCGGAATCGAAATAAAAGAAACGAAATCTGAGGCTTAAAGAAATCTAATTAAGATAACAATTTCCTAATGTTGGAAATTGTTATTAAAGGGTTTGAAAATTAAAAAGAAAGCAGCAAGAACAAAAGCTGGAAATAAAACTGGGTTGTAAAATCGGCAGAGCTTTCGCACGGCCATAACCGGCCAAAGAACCCCCCCCCCTTTCCAAGTTCTAATAAGCTCTATTTATACTGCAGGGACCCTTCGGAAGTTGCAGAATTTTTAGGAGCGCTTTCTCCACTTTGTTGAGAAGTTTACGTAATGCTTGGTCATGTGAGAAACTGCCGGAAGTGTTGAACGTGTGAGGAAAAATAGGAAAAGTGGAGGACTTCGTAAGCTTCTGTTATCCACATTCTGGGTTTAATGAAATTGGATTTGCGACGACCGTAAAGGAGCCATCACGCTCGTGATGATGAATTTTGAGCGTGTTACGGTCGTGACCATGTGTTACGGTCGTCATACTTGAAAAAGGCGTGTTACGGTCGTGGCCATCCCATGACGGTCGTGATGTGCATGGATTTCCACTTTACGTCTATTATTATTTTTTTCTGCACTTTTGTTTTGTCACGGTCGTAACAGGTCCATCACGACCGTGACAGCCTTCTTAACTTTTCCAAAAATGTAGATCTTTCCGTTAGCTTTCCAGCGCTTCGAACGGGGCGTCGTTTCGATTTACGGTTCAAAAGTTATGGCCATTTTCGTCAGACTACTCCTTGTATGCGAATTATTCCATTGCTCGCCTGATTTGCTTCCTTTCTTCGCATACGAAAATGGTTGAATACCTGAAATAAACAAAATAAACAGAATACCAACATAATATGGTGCAAATGAAAATCAAAACAAGTACAAAATATGCATTAATAAAGTCAAATAAACGATGTATTTTCACGTCATCAGGTACTCCTTGTCATGTATGGGGGCAAGGTTCTTCGAGTTCTTAGCTAAGCAAATGTGATCCTTGATATCGTGTGATGAGAACACTCTGTTGAAAAGAAGTTTGGATATGGCAAGATTCAAAATAAAAATTGGATCTTTTAATAATATTAATGTGGCTTTAAATGTTATTATTGAGGGTCTCTCTTTAAACATAACAATGGTAGAGGATCACATTGGTCCATTGGAACTATACAGTAGGTGTCATACCCTAATTTTTGACCCTAAGATTTTTCGTATCTCATCTGCATCTTGCATACAAACAAGATCACACACTGGTTCGTATATCCTTTTCAGGTGCAGGTCTTTCCCTCGCAAGGGATCACCGTGTTTGTATTTGCTTTTATCTGTTTATATTTACTGACTTCTAACCAAAATACAAAAAAAAAATGTTGCAGTCTGCTTCTTCTTCTCCCTGTGTTGCGGGTCTTTAAAGACAAAGCAGTGATTTCAATTCAGATGTGGTTGTTCAGTTACGATTCGATTCAAATGGACGTTTGACCTAATCATGGTCAAACTATCAAAGATTGTTTCAACTGCAAGATATGTGTACCAGTGTTTTGTTTCTTAGATGATGTGTATTCAAAAAGTTCAAGCTGTGTTGTGTGCGAAAGTCTTCAGATTATCGAGAAGTGTTGCGTGTGAAGTTCGGTTTGTTCATCAGTTTATCAATGGCTCATCTGTGGATTTATTTTCCTCGGCATGGATTCAAACAATCGAGGCAATTTTCAGATGATTCAAATGGTTGTGACCAAAGTTGCGATTTATTCAGTGGTTCGGGAATGACTGTGTTTAATCAAGTCTTGTGCAAGAATAATTAAGATTCAGTTTTGGTCTAAATAGTCAATTCCATATCCATTATCCATTTCTATTCCTTTTTTTAATTCAATTCACAAAAATTCCAAATTCTAATTCATTATCCATTTTTTTGGTTAAACCATTTATATCCTTTTTATTATTCAATTTCATAACCATTATCCATTATTATTCAATAATCACCTTTTAAATTTTGTTTTTTTTCTTCCGATTATTCGATTATCCAAATTACCATTTTTCTTAACCATTTCCAATCATCATTTTTTTTATTCATTTCATTATCCAAAAATCATTTCTTTTATCCAATTACTCCAATTGAATTTCTTATTTCTATTCATTTCCTATTACACCAATTTATTGATAAATCATATTACTTTTTTTTTAGCCCATATTTTTGTTAAGCCCATTTCCATTTTTAATGTGGAGATAAACATTTTAAGATACATGAAAAAACACAAGCTTCTATTATCATCTAAACTCCAGCACGTGAAGATGTTCACGTGACTCCAAACTGAGTTCTCAGCCATTACTCTTCATCAAGCCACACTTCAACTTTCAGCTTCCTCCAAGCCATACGCATTGCCAAAGCAAACTCGCACACATCACGTCATCAGCTCCACTGCCACACATCAGTAAACACCACACCGACTGCACTCCAACAAAGTCTTTAAGCTGCAAGCCAAAACACAGCAACATAAAACGCCACTAGCTACAACCATCAATCCGTAAGCCAGAGATGCACGTGATGCTTTCCCAGCTCCACAACACCTCACAAAGTCATCACACAAATCACACGCGGCAAAGTGAATCCTGAAACGCACAGCTCGTCACACACACGGTAAGCCGAAACAAAACGGCATCACACCCATCCCAAAACGTAAAACATCACACAACATTCACTATTCGAAACGCAGCTTCAACATTCAACAGCATCCAAAACGCAACCTGCAGCAACCAAAACGCAGCGAATTAATTTGCGAACTCAACCTTAGCCAGCTACTTCTCAAAACACACACATGAGCACACACAAGCTGCAAGCAAAACGCAGCATACATCACGCGAAACGCACCTGGAAAAAAAACTCAAAACGCAGCAAAACCGTGACTATAAAACGCCCTCGGATTCATTCAAAACGACTTCATCAAATTCATCTCTCCATCTATAAATAAGAGGCCCTCATTCACCAATTGCGGCAAGCTTCAAGAGCCTACCAAATCCTTGCCCAAATAAACTCGTAGCTTCAATTTTTTGTTTCTCCCAACCTTCAACAATCACCTTTTCCTTCATTAATCCTTCAGATCAAATCTTCAATTCATACCTCCACTAAACCTTCTTCACCTTCAATTCGTTTCAAATTCGTATCAATTCATCTTCAAATCTACAAATTAAACTCACCGGTGAAAACAAGAGAGGAAGTTGTGCGGCGTCGTTGTTGTTCTTCTTCTGAAAGTGACAGAAATGGTGGCCTGCGATTCGTGATCTTGAGTGAGAGAGAGGTACCGGTGGTACCCTGTTTTGTGAAGGAAGAAGCTTCGGCTTCTACATTTTTATTTCCTTTATCTTTTTTGTTATTTCTGTTTTTTGGTTTAATAAAAATGAATTAATGTGGTTTTGGGCCTAGAGCCCTTTTAGATCCACTTTTTCTATTAACACCATTCTCCATTGCCTGCGCTACCTCCCTCGACCTATCTCTTTCTCTCTTTTTTTCTCCATGACTTTGTTTGGGCTTAAACGTTTTGGACCATATTTCTATCACCACACTCCAACGATGCATCATACTCCCCTCTCTTTTATTTTTCTTTTATTATTTCTTTTCCTCACTTTTGTTTTATGTTATAAAAAAGATTTACAAAAGAATTGTTTCCATTTTCTAATTTGTTTTCATTTTTGAAAAATATGAAAAATTATTTAGAAAAATATTTTGACAAGTTTTTTTATATAGAAATAATATTCTAATTTTTTTTATTAGGATCCATATTTCTTCTTCTATTATTTTTCTTTTGGTCGATGAGATCTCCGATTCGTAGATTATTGATTTTCGAAGATGTTTAATCTTTATTATTTCAAATCTATGGATGGATGATTATTTGGATCATTCTCCATACTTTGGGATCGTGATAGATTGCATTCGATAATTCAATGTGAAATCTCGATTAAGATTAGACCATTACCTTTTCTTTTCGTGCAACATGTGTTTCGGAGAATGATCCATAATATCATTTCTCTAATATGTATTAGCACAAATATTTTCCACCTTAATTGGTGGTGGCCGGCCTCATTTGTAGGGTAATTACTTCGTAAATTACTCGGCGATTGCTTAACATAGACCTAAACTTGTCCCGAATTCGGAATAAGATCCAATTGGATCCGGTTGCCTCTCGATTTTGGTTATCTTTTGTGGTTGTGTTTGATTAAGTTCATCATACCAATTCTATGTATATATTATCATACTATTAATATACTAACATTTTAATTCATTCTCGCACCTTATCCTCTTTATTTCAATCTCTCGCTCCTTATCTCTTTTATTATGCTTTTATTATACTATATCATCCATCATTTTGTTTATGTTTATATTGTTATGCTTGTGATTTTTCCTTTGTCCATTTGGACACAAAAACATTAACGGATTAAACATCTAAAAGACTTGTAACTTTAATTTCGGACTATGGCCACTATCCTTAGCATTGGACTTGGAGTTTTGGACTTAGATTCTAGGATCATTCCTTTGCTTAAGCTATTATGGATTGAAGACTTTAGTAGATTTAGTCCACTTGTTTATGAAGATGGAAATCCTATTGTTTCGAAGAATGTTCACCATACGGTTTGGTTATACTTCCCTTAACTTTTACTTTCAAGTCTTAGGATAGTCCCTTCATCTCCTCCTATTTCTTAAATTTTCAAATCTCCTTCCTATTTTCAAAACCTTCTTTGTTTTCAAACTTCAAACGTTTTCACAATCAAACCTTGACTTAGGTCAAGTGGTTTTACCTTTTCATTTCATTTCTTAATAAATGCTAAACCACATAAGCATATCGAAACTTTTTTTCAAAACACTTTAAAAGTTTCAAAACTCATTCAATTATTTTTGTGCCCTCGTGCACGTTTCTTTTTAACCATTTTCATGTTTAGATATGATTCATTCTTTCTAGCGGAATTATTCTCTAAAGAATGACGACTTATCTTTACATTTAAAAATCCATTCAACTCATTGTTTCTTTTCACATTTTGTACCACGAACTACGAGGTTTTGATCTCGCATTGCACTTTGTGGGTACGTAGGCATGAGACGATCGTCTCTTCAAACACAAAAAAATATTAAAAATAATTATCTTCTCATCTCTTCAATCTCTTTTCAAATAAACTATTTTCAAACCCAAAAAAAGCAATAAATATTTCAAAGGGCTCCCGTGGAGTACCACAGACATTTTGGGTGCATAAAACCTTCTCAATTTGTAACCTATCCCCTTACCCGTTCTCTGTTCGATTCTTTTAGCTTTTTTGATTTTAGATTCATTAGGTTTTATTCGCTCTTTTTCCCTTTTCCATTTGGAATAAAATAAAAGCGCGGTGGCGACTCTGTTTACCTTGAGTTAAGTTAGCTAATAGCTTACACTCATGATTTTACCGCTACAGTAGGAAAGAGTTATTTCTTGAAGAATATGAGTACTCAAACACGGTGAGGGAGGAAGAATCCGACGAGGACGTTTCCAGTGAAGTTATGGCTAGCAAAGATGGGACATTTGAAACATATATTGAGGATGTCAGAGAAAAAACAAAGCCACTTTTCGATGATAAAGGGGAGCCAACCACCCTAACCGTGAAGGTAGGTCCTGAAAAGCAGTTGATTACACCAATTAAGGTTTATTCAGAGGACAACTCTTCAAAGTCTCCCCAAAAAAATTATGAGGAAATAAATGTTGAGGTTGACTTGAGATGCTCGTGTCAGTCACGCAGGAGTTTGGTGAACAGTTGCTCTGAAAAGGTTTCGGCCACAGAGGATGGAGAAAAGGAAGTCTCTTCTCTATTGTGTTATTCCAAGGGTGGGACCAAGTTGATAAATCCTGATGAGGGTTTTATACGGCCAAAGTTTGTGGGCTCTAATGAAGAAGACCCATATTCTTTTGATGAGGCATACAGATTAGTCAGGAAGAAAAAATGCAAAATAAGAAAAAGGAGAGATATTCATGACCTTGGAGATAAGATTACTGTTAAACCTTCTTTTTATATGTGTATTGCTCCAAGGAACATGAAATCATTTTCTAACTCATCTGAAGTGGAAGCGTCTAAAAAAATTTGTTCTGAAGATGATAGTATCTCTAATGGGCCTTTCGAAGTAGCTAAATAATTGACAGATACAGAGGTCCTTAGATGCAACAATAGATTTCTCTCTAAGCCTAAATCAGATGTAGACTGTAAAATTTGGGAATCCATTTCCAGGATGGGTGTGGTGAGTAAGCGTGATAAATCAGAAGCTATCAAGATTGTGGAGGCTATGGAAGAAAGAGATAAGGTGTGAATGTTGTAACACCCACTTTACCTAATATAGAAAATAGCAGTTTCTTAAGAAAAATCAGAGTTTTAACAAAAGTGGAATGCTACTTTTTCAACAAAAATCAACAAACATAGTTCTTTACTAAAACAACGGAATGTAAATAGTTCATCATAATTCATGCTCAACAGTATCAACAATACAAATTCAAAGTATGTCCTTGGTCTACAACATGGATACGTAACAAAACAATTTCAGAAAAATAGAATAAAATAAGACAACGATAGTTTCTCATTCCCGTGTTATGTATCAGAGCGTCCTATGACTCGAACAAGCAACACAACTCCAAAGCACTCTCAAGTACCTGGTTTATTTGTACTTCCTAAGAAGTACAAACACAACAACAATAACAAAGGGGTGAGGAAACAATTCAATATTTTAATGGTGGATATGACATCTTAAAGGGTAATCTCACACAATTCATCAACATGTATCATATATCAATCATTCGATCAAATGCAAAGTGATTCCATGACACAATGCAAATATGGTACATACTCAACATTGGTTCATCAATTCGAACCCCGGATGCATCGCTTACGCTCCTACTGAGACATGATCATCCCTGCACCATTGATTCATAATGATATTTAATATATATTTTTGGAAGAAAAATATTTGTGAAAATTTTGGTTTTCTTTGGGAGATATGTTATTTAATATATATATATATATATATATATATATATATATATATATATATATATATATATATATATATATATATATATATATATATATATATATATATATATATATATATATATATATATATATATATATATATATATATATATATATATATATATATTATGTTAAATATATTTGCAATCATCTATATGATTATGATTGATGATTGAGAATCCTAAAATCTATTTTCCTTTAAAGAATTTTAATTCTCAACAATTTATTTATAGTTATAGATAATATGTTTAGAAATATATATATTCATGTCAATTATTTGTGAAAGATAAACATTAAATTTAAATCTTATTTTGGTGATTTAATTCTTGGTTTTGAATTATAGAAAGAAAGAAAAATATAAAATCTTTTTAATCATTGTTTCTTTCAATTTGATTCGCATAAAATGTGCACATGAATTTAGATTTTTGAGAGATAAGATAAATACTAATTTGTTTAATATATATTTAGTTATTATATATTATTTGTGGAAATATTTTGAATATTTTGAATGTCTCTCCAAATTATAAGGTAAAACTAGAGATTTGATTCTTTAAACTTTGTATATTTTGAATTTTAGAATTGGTTTTGTTGATTCTAAAATGATTTTTTTAGATAATTATTTGGCGTACATGTGAATTTGTTTGACATTTATTTGGAATATATAAATATTTAATATTTATCTGATTTGAAGTTATGCATTTAGCATGATTATGTTATTTGAGTTTATTGTTATTAAGTTTTATACAATTTTTCTTAATTATGCAATTTGTATAAATTCATAAAAATTATGTTTTATTGAGAATTTATTCTCACACTAAGGACTTTAAAGAAATATTATTATTGTTAAACGACATCTTAAATGAATACGATCTACATTTGTGGGTGGTACCTTGTAAATTTAAGATTTTTTCCATTGAATTTATTAAAATGTCGAGCAATTTTGGTTGAGTTGATTAAAACAACATGTTGCAAAAGTAATCTCTGTTGTGTAAATTTGATTCAATCAGAATTACAAAAGATATAGTCTGTAATTGTTCATGCGAACTGTTATGGTCGACCAAAAGGAAGACACAGTTTGGCTGAATAATTGCATACTTGTGATGGTAAATATGTAGTAATTATTAATTTTATCCATATGGGTAATGATTGATGTTAAAGACATCCATTATCAAACCGAACTTATTACTAATGTTTGATCATTGCGTGAGAGTACCGTTTACAGTTAATTCTTGCAATCAAAGAATGAGAATTAATGGTGTGTTTGATATCTTGTTTGAGTCTTTTAATTTATAAGTAAAGATGAATGTTTAAGATTTTTTCCATTGAATTTATTAAAATGTCGAGTAATTTTGGTTGAGTTGATTAAAACAACATGTTGCAAAAGTAATCTCTGTTGTGTAAATTTGATTCAATCAGAATTACAAAAGATATAGTCTGTAATTGTTCATGCGAACTGTTATGGTCGACCAAAAGGAAGACACAGTTTGACTGAATAATTGCATACTTGTGATGGTAAATATGTAGTAATTATTAATTTTATCCATATGGGTAATGATTGATGTTAAAGACATCCATTATCAAACCGGACTTATTATTAATGTTTGATCATTGCGTGAGAGTACCGTTTACAGTTAATTCTTGCAATCAAAGAATGAGAATTAATGGTGTGTTTGATATCTTGTTTGAGTCTTTTAATTTATATGTAGTAATTATTAATTTTATCCATATGGGTAATGATTGATGTTAAAGACATCCATTATCAAACCGGACTTATTACTAATGTTTGATCATTGCGTGAGAGTACCGTTTACAGTTAATTCTTGCAATCAAAGAATGAGAATTAATGGTGTGTTTGATATCTTGTTTGAGTCTTTTAATTTATAAGTAAAGATGAATGTTTATATATAATAATTTATTCACATATCACTAATGATGTTGTATGAGTGTAAATCTTTCAAGTGTTTATTTGATTGCACTCACACATATAAGGTAAACATGTGGCGATTGTAAGAATTTATTGTTTATCAATATTAATTGTCAATGTTTTATCAATGTAACAAAATACCACTAGCAATTGATGTTGTTGTCTAAAGACTTGACATGAATGATGCACTTGGTATTTTTGGTGAGTATATTTTTTATGGTAATCTATAAACTAATATAGTTTATGTATCTGCAAAATAAGTTATATTTTGATTCTCAAAAGTTATAACTTTTAGGAATAAAATATGAGCATTATGTTTTTGGATATAAAGCTTACATATGGATGGAGAAACTCAAATTCTCTCACAATTAATATTTTTAAAGTGAGACTCAAGTTTAAAAAATGAGTACACTCAAAATTTCACAGGTCTATGATCTTAAAATTTTGTAATCCAGGGACATTATATGTGTTATTTAAGGTGACATTAATTTTATCATAATATCTTTGCTTAAATTCTAGTGCTTCTAAAGCAATAAAGCGAAAGACAAACTCTCATTGGAATGATGTTTTTTCATTAAGATTATTAAGCAAAGAAAATATCAAAAGCATATTATGAAACTATTTAATCTTGCTAAAGCGCTATAGTTTCGTCAATTAGGTGAATTTGTCGAAAATTTAGCATATGATATTCTCTTTGCACAATTAAGTTTATAACTATTAAAGTTAGAAATTATTCTTTAATAGAATCATTTCATAAACTGTGCAATAACGAAAAAATGAAGCAAGAGAAAATAAAATAATGCTCATTTTGTAAATACCTCAAAAGATAAGGGAAAATAAAGAATAAAAAAATATGATCTGAACTGACAAATGTTCAGTGGTGTTGAGAGATACATCAATTTAAAGGGGATAAATTTGGTGAAGATTTATATATATATATATATATATATATATATATATATATATATATATATATATATATATATATATATATATATATATATATATATATATATATATATATATATATATATATTTATTTATTTATTTAAACTATTTTAGATTGTCATTATAAGTTTAAATTTGTATTTAAAAGACAATTTGGTGAATGAATAAATTTTTGCTTTAATATGATAACTTTTTTTTTAAATGATGGATTCAATTTTTGTTTTTAAATGATGAATTCAATTTTTATTTTTAAATGATGGATTCAATTTGTCTTTTAAATTCAAATATTATTATAGTTAATTCAGTCATGACTTGTGACGATTTATAATTGTTGAAAAGTTTGAGAAATATAAATTTTAGTCCCAATTTAAAGAATATTTTGAGACAAATATTATAATGTTTATTGAGAATATTGAGTTTGGGAGAGAGATATGGTCAAAGAACAAAACCTAGTGGGAAAGAATTGGTTCTAACTCAATTCATATAGTTGTTATTTATATAGAAAATTTGGATCATCATATGGATATTATTGTTCTTTCTCTCAATTAAATTAAGAAATTAATTCTTGAAGATCAAACTCAACATCCTCAAGAACTAGAACATCAAGTGTCATAAAGAATTGACTGATAAGAGAAATTTTATTTGGTATGATTGAAAAACTCTATTATGATAGTTGTGACACTTGTTACTTGTTATAATTTTGGAGCTTATCAAGTTAGTGTTTCTTAATAGCGACATTAAGAAATATAATATGGTGCAGCGAGAGAAAATTTGGTGTCAATAGATACAAAATTTATGGTTTGCAAACAGATAAAATGCATTTATGAGTTAATGAAATTGTTTTAATAGTGTTACCATAATATTTCATAGTGTAATTGTCTCGTTTGGTTTTGAGATGTATATTATGAAAAAATTATTGGGTTTTATAAGTTCAGTGGGAGTAAGTTTATGTTCCTAGTTCAATATGTGTCAATTTTATTTTATTTAGTCAGCAATGATATATGATTGTTGTGTAAAACCAAGAAATCTCTATCAGAAGCTTAACAACGAAAGATCTTGGGCACATCTCTTTTGTATTAGGTATTTAGATACTTAGAGATTATTCTTAAGGTATCATCCGGTTATCACAAAAGATTTATGTATGTATATATATATATATATATATATATATATATATATATATATATATATATATATATATATATATATATATATATATATATAAAGTTGAAAATAAAACTGACATGAAAGACAATAAATTATGACATGTCTCAATTATTAAGAGGGACTATTATGTCTCAATCATTAGATTATCTTATGTATACACCTTCAGAAAAAAAACGTATATATAATGAGATCATTTGGCAGATACGAAAATTCAAAAAAAAAATTTTGAATTGTTGAAGTGAGGCGACCATAAGGATTGTTATAAAGAGCAAAATAACTTGTGCTCACATATTAGAGATCGAATAATTTGGAGATCATCAGGATGTTCGACTCTGATTTTTTTGGATGTCTATATATAATGGGGCATTCTAACTCAATAAATGACTATAAGTATTTATGTCACTTGGTTTCATATAGTAAAAGGTTTTGAAAGATAACTCGAGCTATATTGTGACATTAATCAGTCGGATAATGTTTCAACAACTATTTTATAAAGTTCATTGACTTATAAGTTGTTGTTGTTGAAGGATATAACCTATAGATAGAAATTGTATGTTAGATGACTTACTAATCAAAGAATTGACATATAAGGTATTTGATATGATTTTTGTCACTAAAGATTTCCTAGATTAGTGGGAATCACTCATTCTTTACGTTTTATAATATTGTTTTTATATCGATACAGATTTTATGTTTAGATTATCTGCAAAAATAAAGTTTATGAGGTTATTATTGTTATAACCATTTATGTATCGTTTGTGCAAATATTGAATTTGTAAACTTCAGTTTGATCTCAATAAAGAATTCAGTTGGACCAATTGGAAATAGGCATGATTCAGAGATCACATTACATGAAATTTCCATGCCACTCATCCATATCGGTCTATGTTATCAAGTACGTTGATATGGTTGTCATCGGGGTTCTGTCACATTATACGTTAGTGATGATAGCCGCGATAGTCTCATTGTTGATGTATGAGGTAGACCAGATTGTAAAGTTGAAATTTAAAGATAAATAGCATTCAGATGTGCGCCTAAAGAATTATGGTATAATTATTAAGATATATTGGCCAAGTGGGAGATTGTTGGAATATTTTACTGATTTAATATTATTCCAATAATTATGTGGCCAAATATATATTTAATTATATTAGCTATTTATTAAAATAAGAGCCTCAAATGATTAAGTGGTCAAATAAATTTAAAAGGCTAATTAGATTTCTATTTAGCAATTAATTAATTGGATATGGGTTCAAATATGAGTGGATGTCAGGATGGCCCGTTTGGGAATAATGGGATGGTCCCCAATATATACTGTACACAAGCAATTTACCTCTTCTCCCCATATGATGTTCAAGGTATTAGGAGTACCGGTTGAGGAAGATCCACAAGCCAACAAGTGTTAGTCACTTATCTCGTCTCTACACTTTCTAACTTTCAGGGTTACCGTCAACAAAGTCTTTCTCAATAGATCCAGGTATTCATGCAATCTCATCTCTCATATACTAACATGTCGTAGATCATATTATTATATACATGTTTGTATTATCTATTCTATTTCGCACTAAAGTATATAATATAATAAGTAAAACATGTATATATGATTAATAATTATTGATTTAATTCCAACATTAATCACCACGAATTGCATTTATTTGCTACAATTTTTGTGCTATCATTGTCCACTTCTTAATATTATTATGTTAGTCTTTGTTCATGGACATCATCACAAAATAGGGGAACTAAGTTTTTTTCAAATAATAAAAATCTAATAAAATTCATGCCATATTGATCTCACCTGATCAGAAGGGCCTTCCAATGACTTGATGTAAGGGCCAGAGAATGAGGGGAGAGAAGGGGGGTGTACCTGCAAAGCACTATAATGCTTAAGTCAGAAAAGGTACAGTATAGTATGGTTAATTGAAATGAGTGAGAAAATCCCTGACCCTTTACTGAAAAAGGGTATTTATAATATGCCCCTAGCGCTGGGCCAAGATCTCTCTATGGGCTTAGACCAGCTAGGCCCAAGGAGGAACTGCCAAGGAACGCGTAAGAAGCGTGAAGACCTAGCTAAAAGGTCTGGTCCTTGGTCCAACTGTCCCTATCTTTTAGGAGATAATAAAGGGCAGTTGGGTGACGTGGTAAGTGAGCTGGAAGATGTGCTCTCTGCCCGTCTTTAGTGTATGCCCGTCGCCTAAGCAGCTGGTTTGACCAGGAGGTGCCCCATGCTCGAGTATATAGTCTATGCTCGACATGTTGGGTCATGGCCCTGTACATTCTTGAGGCCCAGTCCAGAACAGGAGCCCCCCAAGTCGAGTCTCCGGGTCGGAGTGATGACTTGTAACACAGTCGGGCACAGGCATCAAGGACAAAGTAGCGAGCATATGGTCGGATCAACAGGTTGTTTACAGAGCTGATTGTAGTGTCCTTTCCACCGGGCACGTGATGCTCCAACAGTGTCGAGGATGAAAGTCCTCGACGGGTTCGTGATGTTTTCAAGGAAGTCGAGGACACCTTACGGGGTCGAGGACGTTCCATAGAGTCGGGGAGGCGTATAGTTGCCCGGCGTCGTTCCAAATTCTTTATGGATTGACGTGTTTCAGCATTAATGGTGTGTCGCTTCGTTTAGTGTGCAAACGGCGGCGTAGGCAGTAGGCAATGATGACGTAGCGCGTCAATCCACGCGCATGTGACTATAAAAGGGGGTTGAGAGATTTCATTTGAAATTTTTCGCTCAGACGTTCACCGGAAGCTCTGAAGAAATTTCTCATCTCTGCCCGTCTTACCACCTGAACCACCGCTGCTGCCCGAACGCCGTCGTCTCTTTTTGACTTTCACTCTGTCAGGTACTGTTTTCGCCTTTTAATCCTCTATTTTCCATGCTTTTCTGCGTTTAATAGCTATGAATGTATGTTTTATCCGTATAGAATGGATAGATTTAAGTTAGAAATGGTTAAATAGGTTGTAAATGTGAAAAAATAGAGTTAGGGTTGGACTGTCTCGGGCAGAAATTTCATATGTAAATGAATGTACCGGGCAAAAATGTCATAAGCATGTATGAAATTTTTGCCCAGGGCAGAAGAACATTCACGTGCATATGACTGCCTCGAACATGTGCGGAATTTCCCAACTGGGCCTGGCGGCAGTGGGTAAAATTTTGCGTTGGTGCCCGCGAAGGTCGCCCCTACACCCTTTCACTTGACCTGCGGTGGAAGGGTGGATTTGATATGACCTCGAATTCACTCTTTCTGTCTGCGTTTCAGGTGCAACCGGGCGTCTTCGACCGAGAGGAGAAGAAACTGGACCGCGGCCCGTGGACGCGGACATCACGCGCTTATCTGTCGAGGAAGGAAATGCCAGGGGTAGTACCGAACACGTCTCATCATCCGGGTAAAATGACCTCTCTTGGGTTGCAGACGAACCCTTGGACGAGGAATCTTACTTTTGCGACGAGTCGACCCACGCTTATGCTGTGGTGGAAAATCGAAGTCGTGAAGATCCTGAAAACTGGTAGTGTCGGGCTCCCAAAGAGGCGGACCGGATATGTCACCATTTCCCGGGGAAGCAGTTCGCCATGTACGAGTTCGCTTTCCGAGAGGCGGGGATTAGGCTGACCTTCAACTCCTTCTAGATGTCTATCTTCAAGGGGCTCTGGCTGGCGCTGTCACAGTTACACCCTAATGCCCTTGCTTTTATGCGGGCGTATGAGCTGGTCTGCCGCTTCCTTGGTATTGGGTGTACTCGGGCCCTCTTCTTCCATATCTTCCATCTCCAGCGGTCCGGTTTTCGGGGACGTCACAGCTGGGTCTCCTTCAAACAGCCCGTGCGACTGTTCAAAACGTATGTGGATTCTGCCCGCCATTTCAAAGGGCGGTGGTATGTGGTGAGACCGATCACCCGTGCCGCCCTGAACTCTCTTTATTACTACAAACGAGATGTGGATGGGGAAGAGAAACTCATGTCGAAGATACCGTTGAGGTGGCAGCCCGACCACTTTGACCTCTCCACCAGCCATTATCGGGTCAAGTTCTCGATGCTAAGTGTCGAGGATAGACTCGCTTATAAGAGGCTGGTGGAGTACGTGCAGAGCTTCAACCTGGCGGTCTGGGTTGATCGAAAGGGCGTGCCTTATCTTGACGAGGCCGGGATGCCGCTCTACGAGCCTCGTCTTATCAATACCAAGGCATTGCTCGAGTGTAGAACCGAGGATCAAGCCATGGAATTATTAAGTAGGTGTTTCTTTTATTCTTATGCCTTTTGTTTATGTTTTCGCCCGCTGACGTATGTGTCCCCGTTTTGTAGGTGCTGTGCCTTCTGCTCGCGATCGGGTTCTTAAGCTGGCTAACAAGGCAGGTGCCCCAGACAGGGTTTCAAAGAAGAAGAAGAAGACCGCGCCTCGTGTCCAGGAGGTAGCTGGTGACTCAGGGGCTGGGACCTCGAACACAGCGAGTCCAGTGCTCTCCTCCCCTCCCCGCGCATCTATGATCGACATACCAGACAGTCCGCCTCCATCAACCTCCCCTCTCCACAAGCGGAAGCGCCCAGATGGGACACTCTCCAGGTCAACTTTGGCGGGGAGCGGCAGTCCGGGTGGTCCTGGAAGTTACTTACTACCCCCCTACTATGTAGAGCAGGCTTTTTTCAAGACTGAGGACGCCATCGTTGTGCCAGCGCCCGAGGCGAAGGCTATTTTGAACCGGGAGGCTGGTGTTCGGCGCAAAGAATTGGCTAGGGACCTGGCCGCTATCATCAGGGTGATGGAAACGGCCATGGTCCTGACTAACACCTATGTGTCCATTGCCTCCTTGGAGGACGCCCTTCTGCAGGCCCGGTCTGAAAAAGACAAGCTGTCCAAGGACCTGTCGGATTATAAGGAGGAGCATCAGCTACAAGAGGGGCTGAAGAAAGAGTTGGACGAGGTCAAAGAGGAGCGAGACCTGCTGAAGGCGGCCAAGGCGAGTCTGGAGGAGCAAGCCGCTGAGCATCAGAAGGTGGCTGAGGAGAATGCTGGAATGCGTGCTCGTCTTGCTCTGCTCGAGGACAATGTCCGTCCTTTGACTGATGAAACTGAAGAAGAGCTTGCTCTCGGTTCCCGGGGTGAGTTGGTAGGGCACATTCGCTCCCTCAACCAGGACCTTGTAGCTGTATTCAAGGAGGGTTTTGATAACGCTGTCGAGCAGCTGAGGATATTAAATCCGGAGTTGGTGACGGAGGGGTCAGCCCATAATTATTGTGTCCAGGACGGGGAGATTGTGTGCCCTTTCGAAGCTGAAAAGAGCTGGGGGAAGACGAAGGAGAGGAAAATGTTGAAGAGTAACTCCGGGTGGAGTCTTAGGATTTTTAATTTGTTTTGTTTATATGGCCTGTGTGCCCGTTTTGTATGGCATGCGTGCCTATTTTGTATGAATATTGGCCGTCGGGCGTACTTGTCTTTTGCTTTGGCCGTCAATGAATGAATATTTCGCATTTAATTGTTCACCTTGCTCGGTTTTTTATTTAGTTCGTATCTTGTATTTTATGAACTGTTTTATGCTTGATCATGTTTTTCTCGTCGGTTTAGGGAACCGACGAGGTAGCGGGCGTTGTGCCCGTTTAAGATCGAAACCGAGTTCGTGGTTCGGAACTCTGGCCCCGAGGCTTGGGCTTTCCCATCGCGAGCTGGGTGCCCTGCCGATCTTGGTACTGCGATGTTGGTGCTCGATCGAGGTTCCAACCGTCGGGGAAGGTTGTGTTCGCTGGAGGGGCGTGTTCGTCCCCGGGTCGCGCGGTTCCTCTCTGTAGTTTTGGAGGTGAAGAGCGTGGTCGTACCTCCCACGTCTCCCCGTGACATATTCAGCTGTAATATTGTCTAAGTTTCTCTGCGTTCCATGGTCGAGCAAGTTCTTCGCCTTGTAGGTTTTCTAAATAGTAGGCCCCGTTGCTCGTCTTGTCGCGGACGCGGTAAGGGCATTCCCAGTTGGCAGCCAGTTTACCCTCTCTAGGGTTTTTTTGGTTTCTTCTGAGGACCAGGCTGCCCACCTGGAACTCTCTTTTTATGACCTTCGCGTCATGGCGCAAGGCTATTTTTTGTTTGAGGGATATTTCTCTAAGGGCTGCTTCGGAGCGGATCTCGTCGACGAGGTCCAGCTCGGCTCTGAGTGCCTCGTCGTTCATTTCTTCGACTAGGAGTTCTTCTATGCGTCTCGTCGGTTCCCGTATTTCTATTGGGATGACTGCTTCGGTGTCGTATGTTAGTCGGAATTGGGTATCCCCGGTTGTGGAGTGAGGTGTTGTGCGGTAAGCCCATAGGACGCTATGTAATTCCTCGACCCACGCTCTCTTCGCCTCGCCGAGCCTGCGTTTTAGTCCGTGCAGGATTACCCTGTTGGCCGCTTCTGCTTGCCCGTTGGTTTGAGGGTGCTCGACAGATGTGAAATGTTGTTTAGTACCTAAGCTAGCCACGAAGTCTTGGAATCCCCCGTCCGTGAATTGCGTCCCGTTGTCCGTGATGAGGACCTGGGGCACGCCGAACCAAGCGAGGATATTTCGTTTAACGAATCGAAGAATGTTTTGTGCTGTTATTTTAGCCAGCGCCTCTGCTTCGATCCATTTGGTAAAATAATCTACCCCTACGATGAGGTATTTATTCTGGTACGATCCGGTTACGAAGGGCCCGAGGATATCCATGCCCCACCATGCGAAGGGCCATGGAGAGGAGAGTGTTTTTAGTTCGTTCGGGGGTGCGAGGTGAATGTCGGCGTGCCGTTGGCACTTGTCGCATTTTTTGACGTGTTCCTTGGAGTCGTGTTGCATAGTCGGCCAGTAGTAGCCTGCTCGAAGAGCCTTTCGTGCCAGTGATCGTCCGCCGGGATGTTGGGCGTTGATTCCTCGGTGCATTTCCCCTAATATGTCGGGAACTTTCTCTTCCTCGAAGCATTTGAGTAATGGGATGGAAAACCCCCTACAGTAGAGTTTCCCTTCGAGGAGAACGTACGAGCACGCTCTACGTTTGGTGGTGGCCGCCTCTTTGGGGTCGGCGGGGAGCTCGCCCCTCGTGAGGTAATTATAGATGACCTCAAGTGGAGGAGGTGGCTTTTCGATACTAGGTCGAGGAAGGATTTCTTGGATTACTGATTTGTTTCCGCCCTTCTTTCTCGTGCTAGCTAGCTTTGATAAGATCTCGGCCCGTGTGTTGTGCTCGCGAGGCACGTGTTGTACTTCCCACTTCTCGAACTTTGTGAGTCTTTCTTTGACCAAAGCTAAGTACTCTATAAGGTTGTCGTTCTTGGTCTGGTACTCTCCCCGTACTTGTGATGCCACGAGCTGGGAGTCTGTTGATATTTTTACTTCCTTTGCTCCTAGGTCTTCGGCCAATCTCAGGCCGGCGATGAAAGCCTCGTATTCGGCTTGGTTGTTTGATGTCGGGAAAGCCAGTGCTAGCGAGACCTCGATCAGGATCCCGTCCTCATTCTCGAGGATGATTCCGGCTTCGCTGCCCGTCGTACTGGAGGCGCCGTCGACGAAGATCTTCCATTTATGGGCGCTGTCCGTCGGTGTCGGGCTGTGGGTCATTTCCGCGACAAAGTCGGCCAGTGCTTGAGCCTTCAGGGTCTTCCTATTCTCATATTGTATATCAAATTCGGAAAGTTCCAGCGACCATTTTAGCATTCTGCCGGCCATATCTGGTCGCCCGAGGAGTTGTTTGATTGGTTGGTCGGTTCTCACCTTGACCGTATGGGCGAGGAAGTAGTGACGTAGCCTCCTTGCTGCATTTATGAGAGCCAGAGAGACCTTTTCGATTTGTTGGTATCTGAGTTCGGGGCCTTGGAGCGCTTTGCTCGTGAAATAGATGGGTTTTTGTCCTTCGTCAGTTTCTCTTATTAGGACGGCACTGACGGCTTCGGTTGCCACAGACAGATACAGGTATAAGGTCTCTCTTTCCAACGGTCGTGATAGGACCTGGGGCTCGGAGAGGACCTTCTTCAAATGGAGCAGTGCCCATTCACATTCGTCGGTCCATTCGAAGTTGGCCTCTTTACGAAGGAGTCTGAAGAAAGGCAGCGCATGCTGGCCAGATTTGGCGATGAAACGGGAGAGTGAGGCGAACACCCCGTTGAGGGATTGGATTGATTTTTTGGTCTTCGGGGTTGGAAATTCCGAGAATGCTCGGCATTTGTCAGGGTTGGCCTCGATTCCCCTCTCGGTGAGGTAGAAACCCAGGAATTTTCCTGCCCGGACGCCGAACGTGCATTTTTCAGGGTTAAACCTCATTTTGCACTGTCTCGCCTGCTCGAAGACTTTGTAGAGGTGTCGAGCATGGTCGGTATCCTCGTGTGATTTGATGATCATGTCGTCCATGTATACCTCGAGCATATCCCCTATCTCTCCCCTGAAGACTTTGTTCATCATGCGCTGGTATGTGGCCCCGGCGTTCTTGAGTCCGAAAGGCATTACGTTGTAGTAGTAATTGCTGGTCGGGGTCATGAACGCCGTATGTCTCTTGTCCATGTACGACATAGAGATTTGATTATATCCGCTATATGCATCCATGAAGGACAAGAGTCTGAAACCTGCAGAATTGTCAACGAGTTTATCTATGTTAGGGAGAGGGAAAGCATCTTTGGGACAAGCCCTATTAAGATCAGTGTAATCAACACACATGCGCCATTTTCCATTATTTTTCTTAACGAGGACTGCATTAGAGAGTCAGGTTGTGTACTAGGCTTCAGAAATAAAATTTGCCTCTAAGAGGTCTTTTACAGCTCGCTCGGCAACCTTCGCTTTCTCGGGGGACTGCTTGCGCCTACGTTGTGCTATGGGCTTGACTGCTCGATCTAAAGCTAGTTGGTGGCACGCGACCTCAGGATCTAGACCGGGCATTTCTGCGGCGTTCCATGCGAAGAGGTCGGAGTTCTCCTTGAGGCACGCCGCGAGCTGCTCCCTTGTTTCCTCGGGCAATCCTTTGCCTATCCTTACTGTTCTTCCAGGGTCGTCGCCCAGAGGGATGAGCTCGAACTCTCCGTCTGGGATTGGCCGGAATGGGTGTTCGGGAGTCTGTTCCTCGGTGGGCTTCCATTCTTCAGTTTCGTCCTGGCCAATGCGGCAATCGAGGTCGATGGCGTTGATTCCCTGGAGGGGAGGATCTTCGGTATTGGGTTTTTTGTTGCTCTTTGTGTTGACCATAGCCTGTCCTTTTACTGCAGCGTCGTAACACCGTCGGGCAGCCTCGATGTCGATGTGGATGGTAACTACGCGGCCTAGTTCGGTGTAGTACTTCATCTTCAGATGGACGGTAGACGGGACCGCGGTCAGCTCGGCTAATGTCGGGCGGCCGAGGATGCAATTGTAAAGAGAGGGACACTCAATGACCAGGAATTGGATTTTGATTTCTCTGGCCGTCTCCTGCTCTCCGAAGGTGACGAGGAGCTCGACGTATCCCCACGGTTTTGTCGTGGCTCCGTTGAATCCTTGGAGGTCGGATCCGACGTAGGGAGATAGGTTGGTTTTGTCTAATTTCAGAGTCTTGAAAAGGTGGACGTACATGATGTCCACTGAGCTGCCTTGATCGACCAGAATGCGTCTGATGTCGAACTGGGCCATCTTGGCTCTAATCAATAGTGGAATGCCCGAATTTGGGGAGCCGCCCGGAAGCTCTTCCAAAAAGAAGGATATTGGGTTGGATTTGCCCCGGTATTTCGGCAGCGTTGCCTTTTGCTCGGGTGCGGTCAGAAGGAGCTCGTCGAACTTGCGTTTTACTGAAAGGGCGGCGGCCTCGCCGTTCATCCCTCCGCCCGATATGACGAGGGCAGTCGGAAAGTCTTCCTAGGGGCTGAGTGCAGCGATCCGGCCTCCGGGCAGTGTCTCGGGGAAGCTGAAATCCTCTCGACGTGATACGCAGAGGGCCATTTGATAAGGAGAGTCGTCGGGGGGTGTATCCTCCCGAGGTCTCTTCTTCTCCGGCTCTTCGTGCTTGGAAGTTCTGTTCCTCCTAGTGTATTTCTTAAGATGCCCTTCTTGGATTAGGATCTCTATTGCATCTTTTAAGTGAACGCAGTCTTCAGTCACATGCCCGTGGCTTCTGTGGAACCTGCAGTATTTGGATTTGTCGGTGTGAGGCTTGGGTGCAGATGGTTTTGGGAACCTCACTCTACCCTGTTTGAACTCGGAGTTGATGCATTCGGCGAGGATGCGCTCGCGGGGAGCTTTCAGTAAAGTATACTCGTTGTATCGGCCCGTGGGACCTCTTCCTTCCCGAGGTTGGCGGGGTTTCTCTTCCCTTCGCCTGTCTCCGTTGCGACGGGGAATGTTCGGATCTTCACGCTTGGGATGATCGGTATCCCCAGTATTACGGCCGCTGCGAGCATTGTGGGCCACCTGCTTTTCCTCGTATCTGATGTAGGCCTGGGCCTTATGCAGGAGGTCATTCAAGGTGCGGGGAGGCTCTATCCCAACGGCTCGACTGATCTCGCTACCGGGCAAGAGTCCCCTCTCGAGGAGGTATTTCTTCATGTGTTCAGTGGTGTCCACCTCGACAGCCTCTTGGTTGAATCGTTCGATGTACGAGCGCAATGTTTCATTTTTCTTTTGTACTATGGCTTCAAGGGTTGCCTCTGTCTTGGGATGGCGCCGGGAGGCTGTGAAATGCCTCGTGAACATGGATCTCATAACTCTCCAGGATGTGATGGATTCTGGGGCCAAGCTTTTGTACCAGGCCATGGCCCCTTTCCTGAGGGTCGTCGAGAACAGCCTGCACTTGAGATGCCCGGTGATGTCATTGCGGTAGTCGAGCATTGCGTTGACGTTGTCGACGTGATCGTCGGGGTCGGTAGTCCCGTCGTACACGGCCAGATTAGGAGGTTTCTCCATGGCTTTGGGGAGCGGAGCTTCCATTATTTCCCGTGACAGGGGGCAGTGCAGGTCTTCTTCGTCGCTCCTTGGTGGGGAGAGCTCGTTACGGTCGGGGCTACGATCGCGCCTCGGTGAGGTTCCCGATCGACCGGTGTCACGGCGGGCGCGTGCCCTAATGACGTTAGGCTCTGGGGAGCGACGTCCTCGTTTCTTTGTTGCTTCTGGACGTTGTTGTGTCCTCCTCTCTTGTTGAGGTCGGACCTCCTGCCGATCACCTTCTAGGGCCATGATTCTCTCATGCTGCTGGTAGAGCATGGAGCTGGCCTGGTTGAGGGTGTTCACCATAGCAATCATGGTGGCGTCTCCTTCGACGGGAACGGGGATGGGTTGAAACGCCTCAGTCCCCTGGTTTTGAACTTGAGGGGGGTCCCCATTATTCTGGGGCTCAGGAGACGGGGTGGCCGGACGGCCATCTCGGGCGTCTGCTTCATGGTACTCCAGGCTGTCCTTCATTGTGTAGTCGACGAGGGGACGGCTGCGCTCATTGAGTTGTTCTCCGGACATGCTGGAAGGACGGTGTTTGAGCTTTTGATCTTCTGTTGTGGAAGAAGGGGAAGCTAGTTTTCCACAGACGGCGTCACTGATCTCACCTGATCAGAAGGATCCTCCAATGACTTGATGTAAGGGCCAGAGAATGAGGGGAGAGAAGGGGGTGTACCTGCAAAGCACTCCAATGCTTAAATCAGAAGAGGTACAGTATAATATGGTTAATTGAAATGAGTGAAAAAATCCCTGACCCTTTACTGAAAAAGGGTATTTATAATATGCCCCCAGCGCTGGGCCAAGATCCCTCTATGGGCTTAGACCAGCTAGGCCCAAGGAGGAACTGCCAAGGAACGCGTAAGAAGCGTGAAGACCTAGCTAAAAGGTCTGGTCCTTGGTCCAACTGCCCCTATCTTTCAGGAGATAATAAAGGGCAGTTGGGTGACGTGGTAAGTGAGCTGGCAGATGTGCTCTCTGCCCGTCTTTAGTGTATGTTCGTCGCCTAAGCAGCTGGTTTGACCAGGAGGTGCCTCATGCTCGAGTATATAGTCTCTGCTCGACATGTTGGACCGTGGCCCTGTACATTCTTGAGGTCCAGTCTAGAACACATATCATCACGAAAATACATTGTTTAGAAACAAAATAGAGGGATTAATTTCGTGAGAATAACATAATAGCATAATCAAAACTATAATTTAACCTATAACAAACTTATTAGTTTAAATATATAAATATGAATTTAAATTTAAACAATCCTAATTTATTTAATTATTTAAACTTACTTAAGTTAAATATATGTCACACAAAAATCATCTAATTTTTACATCAATTTTCATTTATTCAATAAATGATACATGAGCAAAGCAGGGTTTGCATTAATCATATAGTATTTAATAAATTTGTAACTCATCATGATGATTAACGAGTAGTAGGGAGATGATTTCCTGTTAGAAAAGAATGAATAAGAGATAGAGCCTCAGTTGGTTTGTTTAGAGGCACTAAATGTCCAGCTCCTCTTATTGTCACATATGTCAATCCTTCATACTCCACTACCCTTCCTCCAACCTGCATTTCATTTCTACCGTTAATTCAGTTCAGTTAATAGTTATAAGCACATTCGAATTAACAGATTCGAGTTCGAATCAATAATATCGAGTAAAAAATGAGTAACCTGATTATTATGATACCAAGGCCTCCAAGTAGACTTTAGAGGTAATTTAAGAGCTTCAATACAATAACGTGTTCCCATCACAGGTATTCTACCATCTGCATCACCACTATTAATTAAAAAAACAACATGAATTCGTCACTCTTTCACCGATGCATAAAAATTCTATTCAACTACATGTATTAAATTCAAAATCATGTAACCATAAATTCATAATTAATAGATACCTGTAAATCCATATCTTAAGGCCACCACTAATGAGTTTGGTGTAGATTGGTAGGACAGAAAAAACAGAAAAATTGTATGTCCTCAATATGGAAGCACTGAGAAATGAGACACAGATCAAAATTAATATTCAATTTATATATTCTTAAAATTATTACCGGTGTCAGTGTCAGTGTCGTGTCTAGTATTTGTGTCTGTGTCTGGATTTTATAGATAATGCTTACTTGCAAACCTTCCATGATATGTTACTGGTTTCTGTTTTAGTATTAGCATGTAAAGATGATTGAACATCTACTCTATTGAAATATTCTTCTGCATATGAGGAATAACAAGGATCATAGCCTCCAAAAATTCTCATTCTCTTGAACCTATAATCGACATTACTTGTTACTGAGGAAGTAGTATTTAATCGACATGCCGGTGCGTAAATGTTGTATATGTCAATTTCTGAGTAATCATTGTAGAGTTCATTCATGGCCTGATTGCATTCATTAGACCATTGAGATTGTTTAAAATCACAGACTTGTTTTGCTTTCTCATATTGCTCATCTGATATAACTGCATGACTCCATGCAAATTCTAGAAGGCCCTTTGAGTCATAGTAATTTTCAGTTTCTGGATTCCCTACCTGAGAAAATATATATAAGTTTATCAGAGCCGTCTCAGAAAGTTTGGAGGCACTCTGTAAGTTAGTCGCAGTTTATTTCTGAGGTTGTTATCCGATAATCCTTCACGCTCTCAAAAATTGCACTGAAATTTATACATGTCCTTATTTTCCAATCTATTTTGGTTAAGGGGGATTTACTTACAATAAAACCTTTAAGATTAATAAAGGAGTATGTGTTTCTATCTTTGTTTCGGTCAAAGATTAACTCTGCAAGCTGAGGGATATAGTGGCCTGAAACACACGCGAGAGTCATATCAGATATCAGACACCTGACACGTCTTTAATCTGAATTGTTTATTTTAACTGTGTGATTGAAAAAGACGTACTTATAAAATAATGAAGTTAAACACTGACCTGCATAGCTTTCTCCGGCGATGAAAAAGTCGTTGGAATTATATTGTGGAAATCTTTGTAGCCAATTCACCAAGAAATTATAAGTATCTTCAGCTGATTCAAGTAATTTGTAATTAAATAAATATAATGACTATATAATAGAATTAGATAAGATTATATTTTGCAAAGGAAACTCACCAACAAAATGATCCTCTAAAATGGTGAGATCAGAAGAAGTGTTTGTGTAAGAAAATCCAACTCCAACAGGAGATTCCACAAATAACAAATTTGCTTCTGCATAATGGTGAAATGAGATCATTAGTCTTTTTTTTTTCTTTTGAAACATTTATTAGCACAAGAATAATAATCTGATAAAAGCATAGATGGTAAAAAAATCATATATAAACCTTGATTCCAAGAATATGGGTTGAATAATAGTCCTTCGCCATTTTTGTCGACTAAAAGAGGTCCTATCTCGACAGCGGCGCCATATCCAATCGAGGAGCATCCAGGTCCTAATGCACGCGGAAAAAATTTATGAAAATAAGATGAAAACATGTTATGATCATGATCAACTCGCTAAAATAGTTTGATAAGTATTTATTTGGAGACTAATATGAAATGATGAAAGACCTCCATTGAGCCAAAGAAGAAGAGGCTTATTATTGGGTTGAGATTGAGCTTCAAAGAACCAATAAAAAAGTGCTCTTCCATGATCTTCATTGACATTAATGTAACCTGAAAAATGTGAAACTGATGGTGTTGAAGGTTGTTCTGGTAAATCAGTTATTCTATCAGATTCATAGGTTTCAGCATTTATTTGAGATGGTTTGGTGAAGAATGAAGAAGTGGTGGCTAGAAGAAAGAAACATAGGAGTTTGAGGATGAAGAAAGAAACATTCATATTTGTAACTAAAATGAAATAAAGTGGTTTGTTTAATTTGAGTCAAAAGTAATGTAGATGCATTGAATGGTTTTATAGTGGTAATATGTGAGTGCTTGATAGCATTTGGAATTGTTGTGTCATAAAATGACAAGAGAGGATCTTTTCCTACTCATTAGGATTTGGTGCTCTCACACATTCATGGAATATTTCAAATTCCGAGCAAAATATATCTCTAAAAACAGAAGACATAATAAAAAAAATACACATAATACATGAGAAATCCATCAAAGTGAAAAAGAAAACATCCTACATTTTATCAAAATGATACCACAAACACCTTTAATTTTGGATTAAAGTGAGTAAAGTTGCTCACAATCAAATAATGAACACTTTTTTGGAGTGGGCGTTACTCAAAACCACCACACAAAAGCCTTAGCCCATGAGGCAATACAACTTGTATGGCCACAAATACAATAGCCACCACCATTACGAATTAGGTTTTTCTCTACAGAAAGAAACACACATTCACATATTTAATATTTTTAATTAACTTACGAATTAGGAGTCAAATTCCCAGCACTACAGTAATGGGGCAAAGCACTAGCAATGTGCATGTCAATTTTCTTTGTCAAAAATCAACCATTAGTCTTTCTGTCACTCAATGGGTTGGTAGTCCCTTATCAAGATAAATTAAAATTCCACTTGTACCTCTTTGGAGCTATTCACTTGTTTCTTTCTTGCTCATTTATTCTGAAAGGACAACATTTTCTATTAGGGGCTCATTATTGAAGTTGAGCAATCTTAGAAATTTTAATGGATTAATAATGTGCAGAAAATAATTCAAATTTGTCTCTTACAAAAAAAGAACATCAAAATTAGTCACTTAAAAAAAAGTATTTAAATTAGTCCTTCACAAATAAATAATATTCAAATTCCTTACATTTTTATACATGTGACAAATTAGTTCTTCTCCTCATTTTGATTGCTAAAGTATCAGATTAAAGGGATGACGTGTCTTTATAATTGTGGAAAAGAAAACAGTTGACATAAAATTTTATTAGGCTAAATTAATCACTCTTTATTTTTAAAAAATTATTATTGATCCATCAAAAGGGTCTAAATTAGTCTCGCACTCATTTGGTTTAAATGTTTATTATCACGTCTAAATTTAGTTCTCTCGATTCTCTTTAATTTTTTTTTCTTTCACCACTTCTTGAACAATTCAAAAATCTCTGGAAATTGTAACTAATACAAAGCTGAAACTTATTCACTCTGATATTTGTGGAGCCATCAAGCCTGAATCAGTTCGAGGAAACAGGTACTTCATCACTTTCATGGATGATTTCAGTAAAAAGACTTGGGTCTATTTTTTGAAGGAAAAATCTAATGCTTTTGTGTGATT
Organism: Lathyrus aphaca; assembly: GCA_963966055.1. Lineage (NCBI taxonomy): Eukaryota > Viridiplantae > Streptophyta > Magnoliopsida > Fabales > Fabaceae > Lathyrus > Lathyrus aphaca. The sequence goes on from OZ014522.1 coordinate 544,368,416, forward strand.
AAAAAGATTCAAAGCATTGGTTAAAAAGGAGTTTAGATGTTTGCAGTGTCTCGGAACTGATAAAGGAGGAGAATTCACATAAAATTCCTTGTAGCATTCAAGGGATCAAAAGGAAATTACTACTACATATGCTCCACAACAAAATGGAGTATCTGAAAGGAAAAATAGGACTCTCATAAATATGATCAGAAGTATGTTGTCAGGTACAAGTGTTCCTAAACATTTAAGACCTGACGTCGTGAATAAAACCCCACACTTGCAGTCAACAATATGATACCTTAGAATGTTAGAGTGGAACAAATTCATCTGTTCATCATTTTAGATTATTTGGGTTTGTGGTTCCTTACACTTTGAAGTACCACTATTTACATTTGTACTTTGTGTGGTTCTGCAGGTGTTTGTTAGGATGTAAATTGACAAGAAAAATAATTAATTGTGTTTCTCAGTGCATATTCATTGCTACAAAAGAGTGGTCAAATATGAATTAACAAGTGTTTTCATCTCAAACATAATCAAAGATAATGGTTGGCATGATTTGTGAATGATCATCTGTTTAACAACAAATCGAAAAAAGCCTTAACTGTTTTCTTAGACAAAAGTTTGTTTTTGATGTTGAGGCTCGATTTTTAAATGAAATTTTTAGCCATATAATGTTAGGTTTGATTGATATTCATGTGTATGGAAACAAATTATACATAAAAAGTTTAATGAAAGCAAAAGAATTGTTATAGTTTTTTTACACACTATTAATAATTTGCAGAAATTTTTAACCTCCAAAAACAAAACAATATATCAGTTTTTTAATACATATGATATATTTAGATTTTAACCGATTGTATTGTTGTCATGCCACGTCTACATAAGTTAATATTTTTACACAAAATTTAACAGAACGGGACCAATTAGACTAACAAGTGTTTTTAAAGAAGTAATATATAACTGTTTTTAAATAAAGGACTAAAAGAAGCAACTTCATGATTAATTATTGCCTAAATTAAATTTAACAAAGTTCAAAAAAATAGTTAAAAGCTTTGTACCAATGAATAAAAGGTAATAGCTTTAAATCTTGATCTTCCATACAACAAACTTACTAGAAAATATTTTTAAATTCAATCATATTTTTAATAAAAGGCTTATAGTTAATTGCAACTGATAAACTATTCACCTTGAAAACAATCAATCCTTCTTATGAATCATTACAGGCATGGATGCAAACATAGCAGATGAACAGATTATATCTGAACAATGCAGCCAAGCAGGAAGACACTATACAACTGTGATATACAATGCGATCCCGAGTGCAATTCTCTTCCATTTCCATTAAAGAAATCAATTCCCCGAAATGGATGATCCTCTGCAGTGGCTTTATGGTGTAGTCCACTTGATCATTTGGCTGAGTGTATTTAAATAAGTATACATACGAGTGACATCGAATAATCAAGGGATTGATGAGATTTGACAAATTATAAATGGCTAAGTTCAAAGAGGTTGAAGAACTAATTCCTTCTTTTGAGATTGTTTTTTCCTTTTTAGGGGTAATGGTTGAATAATGAATCTATAGAAACGGCTTAGGTTATCCTGAAGACCATCCATCTCATAATGACCAAACCTCCAATCTCTTTCGATATAAGGTCGCTGTATGGGTTCATCAAGTCCACCTGTCACCACAAGCAATGAGAATAATCATACACTTATCCATGTATAAATAACCACCACAAATCAATAGAAACAGATTGTTAGTCAAAACTCTGAAGTAAAAAAGCATATAACTAACTACCTGCTAACATCAAACCATTTTTGTCCACAGCCCGATAAAATGGTCTTGTTTTCTTCTCTCTAGCAGCTATTTGAAGTTCATTCCAAGCTTTTTCACGATCTTCGCGTGTAACTTTACCTGTAGTCACAATCTGAAATCAAGAGCCCGTTAAGACTGTCACCAAAATTTTGACAAAGCAAATAATACAGAAACAGATGAAGACAGATACGAACTTTAGAAAAAAGATGGTAAGAAGGGCGAGGGATCCGTGCAAGATTATTTGCCCGGTCAACTGCAACAAGTCCAAACTTGGGGCCATATCCATCAGCCCACTCCCAGTTATCAGAAATAGTCCAGAAGAGGTAACCAAGCACAGGCACACCCTGTAGAACAATAACAAGAAGGTATAAGATGCAATTAGTGTTTATGAAAGAATAGTTCAATGTTAAAAATGAAATTTTCAGAATCAAAACCTTGATCATAGCTGCATAAACCGAAAGCAAATGCTCCAACAGATATGGCCGGCGGATCAAATCAGTCTCATCTGAAACTCCATTTTCAGCAATAATAAAGGGGACATTTAGATGCTTGTATCTTTCATGGAACTGAAGCAACATGCGATATAAACCATCAGGATATACTCCCCGTCCAGATTCACTGTACTCGTCATTTTCCACCAGTTTCAGGCCAGCACCCGAGATCGCTTCCTGAAATACATGTTTGAATCGCCATGTGAGTACATGTCTGGTATCATACAGAATGCATAATCATGGTCAATAAATCAAACCTGGCCATAATAGTTAACACCTATAAAGTCCTGCTTTTTGGATATTTCATCAATGAATGGGAAGAGACTCAATGAATTTGCTAGTAAAACAGCAGCAGTATCAAACAGACCGTAGGGTCGCATAAACGACACGTGATGTGCAACACCAACTATTGCATTTGATGAATTACTGCCAAAATGTTAATATTGTTCAGACAAATACAATTGTAAAATTAGAAAAGCAAGTGATCAACTTCAAATGTTCAGTCAGACTACTAAACGAGAAAGGGTGGGAAGGAAGATAAAATCTAGTTATACACTAGAATAATACGACTGAAACTTGCCATAAATTCTGAAACTTCTATGACAATATTCACCTGTGTTCGTGGATGTAATCATAAGCCTTTGAGTGTGCAACAGATATCCAATTCATGGCCTGCTGGAAAACACCTGTAGGAAGCGCGGAAGTAGCAGCCTCCAGCATATCAGGATGTCCACCAGGCCAGGTGCCAGAACAATAAGTAAGCATACAGAAAACATGGGGCTCATTAAATGTTACCCAATAGTCTACTAAATCTGATAGATTGTCAACAATAAGCCTGCATTGATTGGGAAATATGTGAAAGAAATCACAAGCATGCTACGTAAGATTAGTAACTCAATAAAACTAGATAACATGATTCATGTTTCAACTGAGATTCACAAATATGCTAACATAAGATTAGTTGACTCAATAAAACTCGTATATGATAGCAGTCAATCTGAGTTGAAACTGAAATCATTGTCAGCAGGTATAGTTTGATGACATATAAACAACTGCCACTAAAGAAAAACTACCTTGTAAAGTCCATGAAATAATCCACAGTCTTTTCCAGCTTCCAACCTCCATAATCACCAGCCCATGGTGGAAGTGAGTGATGAAAAAGTGTAAGCATCACCTTCATTCCATTTGACCGAACCCTATTGATGATCCACTTATAACGCTCCAATGCAGCATAGTTAACCTAAGAAAGAAAGTCAGTTAAATTACTTACATCAGTAAATCTCTTTTGCTAGTTGTCTTTATTAGTAAAGTTTGAGGTACAACTTTGAAAATTGAAAAATGTTATCATGAGCTCTATCTTGGAATATAAGCCTAACCATAAGTAGGTCCACAATTCATCGTCAATAGGAAAGGTCAGACTCCGACTTACGGATTCTTTAAGGCCGTTTACTGGTTCCTGGGGCATGATTCTTGACCAGTCAATTCCCATGCGAAAAACAGTAACACCGGTATTCTTAGCCAAATTTAGTTCTGTATCAGGATCAGACCAAAACCTCAACCTCTCTTCCCTGAAAATCAGGCATTTTCAAAACAAAAAAAAAATTCTACTTAGCACAGTTTACACACACACACACACACAAAGAAAGAAAGGACTAGAAAACCTACCATGAAGAGTTAACTTGTCCATTTTCAATTTAAGAAAGCTATATACTGCTTATAGAAACAAATAAGGAATTATTGGAATGACTAAATATCATGAAATCTTTTGGCTATGCTAGCTACTTGATTAATTAGGCATTTCTCAGTCTAAGCTTCATTGAGAGGGCCAAAGTGTAATTCAAATGGGTCAAAAATTCACAATGATGTCTTCTGTGAGCATATCAAACAAACAGATTGACTTTGACGGACGATCACTTCATTTAACTACACATCACTTATTGTATCCATCGTTTTCTCTTTATATGCACTTGTGATCACTGGGCTGATTTGTTCACCAATCCTCTTCTGCCTAAACATTTTTTAGACTTATATTCCATAATCAAGTTGGTTGCCTCCTCAGCCTTTGTTTGCTACAAATTTCTAGATTATATTCTGATGTCATTTATTTGTAACTACTAAAATTTGTACGACTAGAATCTTATGTGAAATCCTCACACAAAAAGAAATATAGATATATTCAATGCTTGACAAAAAAAAAAAGAATCTATTTAAGGGACTAATCTCCGCGCATATCTATAACAACTAATCTCTCAAGGTAACCAAGATTCATTCAAGTAGTTGAGTTTTTCCTACATGTGTTCTTTCATACGCACTGGTCAGGCATCAATCCCCCCAACCATCAACAACATTTACTTACGATTAAAAATCAAGCCTTCTTTTCATTTCACTTCAAAGCCCTCCCTAATTTCTATAAAAAGACTCAATTTTAACTTCGAATGAAAAAAATAAAAGTGAGGGCTTACGGGTGTGGAACATTATGCCATGCAGTTACATTAGGAATGCGTTCTTCTTCTCCTTCATTTCCATCTACTTCCATGTATTTCTCAAATCCTCTAATCATGGCCTCCATAGCAACCTTAAGAGACTTCTTGTTGCCCTTCCTAGCACGTTCTGAAACAGCTTGTTGAGAACCCCCATCAGCAGTAGCCGAACCCATCAAAGCATCCACTTTCTGCTCAGCACCAGCAATACTCTCTTGTTCAGCAAACTGAATCCAAGCATCATCAAGCCTGTCCTCTACATGAGCCGGTGCTGTTGCCAGACCAAAGAAAAACTCGTTTTCTCCTTCTACAACAAAGAAAAGGGCATGTTTGGTTATGACATGTCCATGATTTCAGCTAATATCAATAATCTCTCCAAGAGAGTTATGATTAGCTTATTCAAATATCTCTACTGAGATAAGTTATATATGACACTGCTTGGAAGACCTTTTCAAAACAACTTATGACATTTTTCATAAAAAATTTTAATGTATTTATATAAGTTCTCCAAGATAACTTAAGTAATTGACTTATAACATATATAAAAATAATATAAATTTATTTTATCTAAGCTTATTCATAAATGTTTATTTTATTAAGCACTTGTGCTATAAGCTGAAAATAAGTCGTTTATCCAAACAGGCCCATGGTCTATTTTGATTGACGTATTTGAAGTTATCTACTAACATAAATAGTTGTGAGGGTGTTTTGAAGAGTTTATAAAAACAGCTTAGTATGACATTTCATAAACTACTTTTTAGCTTATTTTCCATAAGCTCTAAACTATAGCTTATGATAACAGCCTTGTACTGACGGAAAAAAACAGTTTCACTTAATCTTATATTTTGCTATGAAAATAGCTTAAAAGCTAATTAATACATGTTTATGCTCACTCACTTAATTAATCTATTTTATTATTCTCATCACCATGCATGCATGTTTGCATTCAAATAAAATAACCAAACTTAATTGCAAGTGCAAAGTAACAAACCGTAATTTATAGTTTCCTAAGGAATCGATAATCGTAATAGAGACAATTCGTGAGTTGATTATTACCGGTAATGTTGAAATCGGCGAGAGTATCGGAGGATTCATCGATCGGAGAACCGAACGAGCGAAGGTTTTTGTTGCGAAAACGAGAGAAGGAGAAGACATTGGCGGCAAAGGAGAGAGTGACTAACGCTCCGGCGACTTTGGTTGCGGTGAGGAAGAGTGAAACAACCGTCATGGGAGTGGTGAGTTAGAGTTACGCGCCGTCTATCATACCGTTAAATAACTGATAAGTTCTGGGAACTACTGTACGATAAAAGGATAATGAGAATCAGAACACTTTCTATCTTTCCCTCGTTCTCGTTTAGATATTTACAAGCAAATATCCGTGCTATCGCTGTCGCACAGATTGTTATAGATAATATTATTGTATAAATATTAGTAAAATATGAAATAAAAGACTTATAAATATTTGATTGATTAAAAAGAACATAACAAGACGTAGTTAAAATAAGGGTTAAATAAAGATAAAATATGTATAAGGTCTCTATAAATATCTCAATATTTAAGTTTAGTCTCTTTAAATATTTTTTTCAAATTTTGGTCCTCCCAAAGTTTTCTGTCTTTAACTGTGATCTCTTCAATTAGTTTTCACTGACGGCGGATGACATGGCGCGTCAGTTGGTTTTTTTTTTTCATTTGTTGATGTGTTATGTATTTTTCACGGTGGTAATTGACACTTATAGTCAATTTGAAGTTGAACAGTCATCATTCAGCTTCATTCAGTCTATTTCAACGCATTCGTGTCCTATGAGAGTCTTCCTCAATCGTTTTCATAATATTCGTTGTATTCAAGGGATAACAAAGTTGTGTTGCAATGGTCCCAAAGAGAAAATATTGTACGAATCTTAGTTCTTAGTTGTGGTCTCGTGTATGTTTCTTTGTCGCATCCTTGTTGTAGTGTTTAATATTGATGTTTACCTTCTTTTTTTACAAGTGGTCTCATTACTATTAAATTCCTAGTTTGGTTGTTGAAATGGCATAAATAACTTGACCTAATATTTATGTTTACCGAAAGTAAAAATTAGGGTCAGTTGTTGTTTATTCTGAAATGATAAAAATTAAAGTTAGGTTAATTTATGTTTACAGGGGAATGGATAAGTTCACAGTTGTATTTTACACTAAGGGTTGTTTCGTAAAAGACACAAACCTAAGATATGATGGGGGGTGAATGCTTTTAGGGGGCAAGATCCTGATTTTTGGTCATTCTTTGAGGCCTATGATTTAGTCAAGGTAATTGAACATGGGTTTGATTATAATTATAATAAGATGTGGTGAAAGCATGAACAAGGGAGTCTTGAACAAGACTTGATCCCCTTTAAGGATGATGGTGATGCCTCTAAATTAGCATTGTATGTAGTAGCAAATAATTGTGAGGTGGAGATTTACTGTGAGCCTAAAACTGAAGGTGAGGATACCTTTATGGAAAGTTTTAGAAAGAGAGGAAGGGGAGTGAAATGTGACGGAAATGCTGATATTTTGAGTGAATCTAGTGATGATTCAGTGGTGGGTGTTCATTTTGAGGATAGTGAGGAGGAAAAAATGGTAGGTTTTGATGAAGGTTTAGATGATGTATTTATTAATGATGTTGATAGAGAGCAAAACATACCAGTTGTTGCAAATGATGAGGGGAATAGTCAGGAAGATAATAAGGTATATATCACTCAAGAAATGGGCAAGGAACATGTTATTGAGGATGAGTACATGACAGATGAACTTGACAGTGGTGGCGATGATGATAATTGTGATGAAAGACCATGCATACTGAGGTTTAGTGAGGAAGAATCTCTGAGCAAAGATTTTGTTTTTAAAGTTGGTATGGAGTTCTCTTCTTTAAGACAGTTCAAGGATGTTATACTAGAGCATAATGTCTTGAATGGGAGGGAAGTAAGGTTTGAAAAAATTATGTTGTCAGATGCAGGGTAGTATGCAAGGACAAAAAAAATATGACTATACAGTGCTATGTAGTATGGTTCTTACGTCAACCACATATATGATCAAAATTTTGTTTTTGCAAAGCATAAGTGTGGTAGAAAATTTTATAATAGAAATGATATAGCATAGTGGGTTGCAAAAGTGATTGTGGATGGTTTGAAGAATAACTCTAGAATAAGGTTAAGTGAGGTCGTGGCTGATGTTAGAAAGAGGTATGCAACAGCGATACCAGGGTGCAGAGCTTTCAAGGAAAGACAGATAGTAAGACATATTGTTGAAGGTGACTCGAGCAAACAATATAGTATATTATGGTCTATGGTGCTGAATTAAACAGGGCTTCAACTGGAAATACATTTAAGATTAATACATTTTCTCCAAGTGAAAGTTTAAATACAGGGTTTGAGAGATGTTATATGTCATTTGATGGAACTAAGAAGGCTTTGATTAAGGCATGTAGACCATTCATTGGCTTGGATGGATGCCACTAGAAACACAAATATGGTGTAATTCTTTTAATTGTTGTTGGTAGAGACCATAATGATCAATATCTTCCTATTGCCTTTGTTGTGGTAGAAATGGAGACCAAAGATTCTTGGAGCTGGTTTATAAAGTTGTTAATTGAAGACATGATGGAAGGTGGTGCTTCATTTCTGACCAACAAAAGGTATTCATGATATTTTACATTAATTTGATGATAGCAAAAATTGTTACGATCACCAGAGTATCGCATACAAAAACATGTTCCCCATGAATATATGTCATACAAGAAGATTTCTTTACATAATCACATATCCCCCTTTAACAACATCAAAAAGAGACAAACAAATAAGAAGTGAAACTCAAATAGCGAAAAAGATATATAAAACCATACATTGCAACTACATTCAATCATCAACATACACACAATAAAAGATGAAAGAACAAAAATAGAAAAATAAACAAAAGAAAATAAATATTAGCAATTCAATATATATTTGAAGCAAAAATAACCAATAGCATTGTCACTTAGAAAATTTAACAAAACAAAAACATCATATGCATATGAATATGTTATGGAATGAAATACAAAATGCTCTAAATGTTGTGGACCCCGTTGTGAAGGATGACGATGATGATACACGTTTAGTTGACGATCTTGCTCATATTGGTTGGTGAAGTGGATGAAATTTGTGTTGATTGTATTTAAGGAGTTTGCAAGCGCAATATGGGAACCATGGATCTCATTGATCTGTGCCAAGGAGTTGGATGCAAAAGCATCAAAATTCTCACTTTGAGTTTGGAACTGTGCTTGCAAAGCAGTGTAACGCTCATCTTGAATGGTCATATAAGAGGCAAAGGAAGTGTCTTGCTCCCCAATTCGTTGCTCCCATACAGAATATCGTTCGGATTGAGCCTCATAAAAGCTTTGTTATTCTAAGTGCATGTTTTGAAGCATTTCCATGATACCGACATTGTTGTCTTTATGAGGTGGTGGAGACAGAGGAACAAACGATGTTGCATTATAAGTCCACCCAATATATTACCATTCACCTTATCCTTGGTTTGCATATTGAGTAAAATCGTCAGAAGCAACTCGATGCCAATCTTCATTATCCAATTGTACTTCATCAGTATCCATTTGTGCAACATTTGGATCAATTTCAGGACCCATAACCTCTTCTTGATTTTGATTACCTTCAACAACATCTTCATCATCAGGGTCATCACCATAACCGGCTCGAATAATATACTGATAACGCCTCTCTTTAGGATCCCACATGTGACCCATCAAGTTAAGAGTCTTCTGCCGAAAAAGGTTATTATTGGAGATAGAAGTAAAAGGAATACCTTCAACAAATTTTTTGGCTCTGTTGATAATTGCTTGAACAAGAGATGGATAAGCTAGAGCAACTCCCTTCTTCTACTTGAGAGCAAATACGTGACTAGCAAAGTAATGAGGTCAGTTCACTTTTACCTTGTTCTGAAGAATATAGATGAGTTGAACTTCAGGAATATCAATCATAGAAAAACCCCTTTCTTTGGATGGGGTTGTGGGAGACAATCCAACGAAGAATGTGATCGGTGGGATTAACTTTGCCTGTGGTGGTGGAAGTCGGAAACAATTCAGTATTGACAACTGACTCAATGAATGGATCTTTGAGCATACCATTCAATTCCCTATGAAATTCATACCCATCAACCTGATCGGAATCAGTCATCAAAATACCAGGAGATGCAGGATCAATTCTAAATAAATCCTTCCAAATCTGAGCATTGACAACATACATTTTTTCACCCATTCTAAAATGAAACTCAAATACCCTAAACTTACCAACCATACCAACATAAAACATATGGACCATGTCCTTATTATACTCAACTTCACAATCCAAAAACGGATTAATTTCTTGAAAATCAATCAGTTCAACAATATGTGGAATATTCATCTGACAAGCAGTTCTCTTGGAGTAAACATATTGGTTGATAACTTTTCTAATCTTGAACCTCTTATCATAAATCTCCTTAAGATCATAAGGAACAAGAGACAAATCACTTACCGGAAGTGTAGACTGAGAAGAAGAGCCCCTTATAGTTCTCTTGCCAGTAACTCTTGAAGCCATGAGTAATGTTCTTGAAAGGATATGGAGTTTTAGGGTTTTAGATAGAAGTTTGAGAGTTCTTGAGAGAAATTGTAAGTATGAAATGAAACAATGGTATGAAGAATGACTTATAAAATGATTAGGATACTTAAAAGACATTAAAAGCAACATTATGGCACAAAAGAATGGGCTGCGCCGACCTAAGGAAGCCACAAAGACTAAACAACGCGTTTTCTAACACGTGTTAGTCAGCGTGAAACAGTAACGCGTCGACCTAAAACAATGAATGAGTCGACTCATTTCAAAATTTAAATTGAGTCAACGCAAGCAGGTCAATAGGTCGACGCAATGGGTCCATGAGTCAACGCAAAGGGTTGACCTGTTGGGACCCGAGAATGCCAACAAATTTAACATCAAAATTTTCAAAGATTTCACTCAAATACTTCCTATGGCATGCTGAAATGCTTTCTAGTGTAACATATCCTAATTTTATGACATATTGACTTACAAAAGAGATAAATAACATCCAAGCACATGATCACAACAACACCAATTATTTTATATCAAGGATGAGAATCAAAATTTATCATAGATGAATCACAATTCTTGAGTAACATAGAAAAGGAACAATATTACCTCTCGCTTATGAAGTGTAAAGAATAAAACCAATTTAATATTCCTCAAGAAGGTTATTTGTTAGTGACAAGATACAGTAACTCAAGTGATAATATAAGATAAACACATGCCATGCATTAAGAATGATCTGAAATATCAAGAACGCCAAGTTCCCTACGGATGTGAAAGAAACGTTTTGTGACAAGTGGTTTTGTAAAAATATAGGCAAGTTGATTTGAACTTTCAACGTGCTCAAATACCACGTCGCCTTTCTCTACATGATCTTTAAGGAAATGATGACAGATTTCTATGTGCTTAGTGCGTGAGTGTAAGATTGGATTTTTGGTAAGGTTTATTGGGCTAGTGTTGTCACATAAGATGGGAATATGTTTAAGATTGACATTGAAGTTGAGCAATTGTTGTTTGAGCTACAAGATTTGGGCACAACAATTTCCGACCACAAGGTATTCCGCCTCCGCAGTTGACAAAGCAAAGAAAACTTGCTTTTTGCTATGCCAACTTACTAGAGAATTTGAGAAGAAATGACATGTACCACTAGTACTCTTCCTATCCACTTTGCAACCGGCAAAGTCAGAATCGGAATAACCTACCAAAGAACAATCACTACCCTTAGGATGCCAAAGTCCAAACTTAGGAGTACTACAAAGGTATCTAAGAATGTGTTTAACTGATTTTAAATGTGATTCCTTAGGGAAAGATTAAAATCTAGCACACATACAAACACTAAACATGATATCCGGACGAGATGCAGTAAGGTAAAGAAGAGAACCGATCATACCTCTATACCTTTTTTTGTCCACCTCCTTACCATTCTCATCTCGATCTAAACTTGTTGCGATAGGCATCAGTGTATCAATAGCTTTTGAATTCTTCATATCAAATTGCTTGAGAAGCTCATTACAATATTTGTTTGACTTATGAAGGTGCCTTCCTCAAGTTGTCTAATTTGAAGTCCGAGAAAGTAATTTAGCTCCCCCATCATACTCATCTCAAATTCACCTTGCATTGAACTTGAGAATTCTTTGACTAATTTCATATTAGTAGATCCAAAAATGATATCATCTACATACACTTGAACTAAAATTGAATGTTTTCCTTCTCGTTTAATGAAAAGAGTAGTATCAACCTTTCCTCTTGAAAATCCTTGATTTAATAAAAAAATTTGGACGTTCATACCAAGCTCGAGGAGCTTGTTTGAGGCTTATACAATGCACATTTAAGCTTGTACACATAGTTAGGATTCTCATGGCTTTCAAAACTGGGAGGTTGAGAAACATACATTTCTTCATTTATGTATCAGTTAAGGAAAACACTCTTAACATCCATTTGATATAACTTAAAGTTTTGTGAGCATGCAAAGGCAAGCAAAAGGTGTATAGCCTCAAGGCAAGAAACTGGAGCATAAGTCTCCTCATAGTCAATACCCTCTTCTTGGTTATATCCTTGAGCAACAAGACGAGCCTTGTTACGAGTGATAATACCATTTTCGTCCATCTTGTTCCTAAACACTCATTTTGTGCCAATTACTCGATGACCTCACAGAGAAGGGACAAGGTCCCAAACCTCATTTATTTTGAACTGATTAAGTTCCTCTTGCATATCTAAAAACCAATTTTCATAAAGTAAAGCATCTTTGGAGTTTTTAGGCTCAATTTGAGAGACGAAAGCATAATGATAGCAAAAATTACTCATCCTTGATCGTGTAATGACTCCCTTTGATATATCTCCAAGAATATTGTCAATGGGATAATCCTTTGAGGTTTTCCATTTCAAAGGGAGATCGTCTTGATTTGATGAATGATCCTCCTTTTTTATTTCAGATCCTTTATCTGGCTCCTCCACAACTCTATCTATAATGGGTTCAACACAAGAAGCTTCTTGATCTTTAAGAATGTCCTCAGAAGAAACACATGCACCAATAACACAACTACCTTTTCTGACAACTTTCGGATAAGATTCATCAAAGGAAACACACACAGATTCTTCAATGATGAGTAATCTCTTGTTGTACTCTATAAGTTTTACTTGCATTAGAGTATACGAGAAAGATACCTTCATCTTCCTTTGAGTCAAATTTGCCAAGATTTTGTTTACCATTATTTAACACATAACATTTACAACCAAAAACATGAAGATGATATACATTTGGCTTCCTACCTTTTAAGAGTTCATAGGGCGTTTTATTGAGAATAGGACGAATAATCACCCTATTCAACACATAGCACACTGTACTTATGGCGTCAGCCCAAAAATATTTAGGAAGACCACTGTCATTGATCATAGTTCTTCCTAACTCCTTTATAACACGGTTTTTACGCTCCACAACACTATTTTGTTGCATAGTTCGAGGAGCATAGAAATTATGTTCAATTCCATGTTTTTCACAAAACGCTTCAAAAAGATGATTTTCAAATTCACTTCCATGGTCACTTCGAATTGTAACAATGCTAGTGTTCAGTTTATTTTGAGATGACTTGGCAAAAGTTTCAAATTCTAAGAAGGTGTCACTTTTACTTGCTAAAAAAATGGTCCAAAAAAATTGATCGCGACTTTCCGAGTCTAAAGATTCTAACTGCAAGTATACAGCCTAACTTTTGGTGGAGATATGATGAGGATATGAAAATAATCCACTAGAAGAATTGAAGTGACATGAATAAATCCAAATAAGAAGGGGTATAGGCTTCAGAACCCTACGAGATTTCAACATAGATATGCTTGTTAAGTAAGGTTAGAGATTTCTACTATACCCTAACTCTTTGGTTCCAAGAACTTTCAACGGTAAGTATTATCCCCACTATAATTTTCTTCACTCTAAGATTCACAATAGTCCTAGTTACATATGGAGAAGTATTCACTATACCAAATGTATCCTTGATTGAGGCCTATGATGGTTGATAGGAAATAGTGATAAGGTTAAGGCGTGAGAGGGAAATTAGATCCCTACATTTGTTGAACTACTATTGTCTGACTTGTTTGGACAATCCATTTTCCAATAGCCAATTTGCTTGCAGCCATAACATTTTTTTCTGTACTTGGACTTGAACCTTTTTTTCTTTAGAACCCAATGTTTTACCTTTGCCTCTACCATGGTTTTGACCTCCCTTCACAAACAAACCTGCATCTAAACTTTCTCCACCTTTCTCTATCTTTTGGCGATGCTGTGTGTGTGTGTGTGTTGCAAAAGGGTATAAGAAATAGAATCCAACGTGATTGTTTCCTTCCCATATGTGAGAATGACAACCAAGTGATCATAAGAGTTTAGTAAAGAGCACAACAAAATAATGACTTTATCCTCATTGTTAATCTTCACACTAAGTTGTGTCAAATCAATGAGGATGTTGTTGAAAACGTTGACATGTGCCTGAAAATTGCCTCCTTCCTTCATCTTCAGGCTGTAGAGACGCTGCTTCGCGAATAATTTGTTCATGAGCGTCTTGGACATGTACTGATTTTTCAATTTCTCCCATATATCATTCAGAGTTGTGCGGTTCGGGATATGATTCATCACCTCATCAAAAACGGGAATTCTTATCAAACCTACGATCTTCTCTTTCACCTTGTTTCAATCATGGCGTGATGTTTGTCGGTTTCTCATCACGAAACACCTTTTGTAAATCTTGTTGAGCCAACAAATCCTTAACCCTCATTTCCCATAAAAAATGAAATTGCATGTTTTGTCTAACCGAGTTACTTCGAATTTTGCATCTATAAGATTAAGTGTCATCTCATACCAATTATTAGAACATTAACGCAAATACATATCAGAGTAGAGAGAAACACACAAAAGTTTTGTTCATGCAGTTTGGCCAAATTACATATGCTTGTGACTCTAGAGTAGTTATAGTTCCCTTTATTTATGTCTTGTGAATTACATTATATTACATTATTACAAGCCATATATATAATACTAGACTTTAGTTTATCTAGTTTCGCTCAACAAATCATTCTCTCTATCCATAATCATCTCAACAATATACACTCTCACTAATCTATATTTATATCAACGACTCATAATTATATCAACAATGAGTTATATTCTCAATAACGCATAATTATCTCAACTATTCATAATTAACTCATTAATATAAAACATATTCAACGATTTATATAGAATGACACTCGTCTTGAAACTGATTTTATACCCATATTTATTACTGATACAAAAAAATATAACTTACAAAAAAATATAACTTACAAAAAATTTATATACACTCATCTTGAAACTGATTTTATAAAATTAAGTTAAACCAAAATTTAATTCTATCAAAACTAACAAAATTGCATTGCAAAACTCGGTAGAGAGAGAATAGAACTAAATGAAGGGAAGTAAGAAGTGTATAAGCAAAAATGGGGATCTAACTAGAAACTAGTCCGAGATAGCACCGTTATATAATATCAAATCAAAGCCCAATCTCTCTCTCTTTCAATCTTTGCCATCAGAGCAAAATAAACAAACAAATCAAAACCTACCAGAAAATCAAAAGAACCCTCGTCGTTGTATTGCCTTTGATTTTCAACCTTTGCGGTAACCTTCTCTGCAACTGTCTAAAACCATCGACGGAACCTTCAACCACCTCACAGGTAACCCTAACAATTCTTTCTCCGTTCAGTTTCACGTTGTTACTGCTTTCCGATTCGATGCATTGTTGCAACCATGATAATGTGTATTGAAATCATTCAACTGAAATCCCTTTACATAATCACTTATCCTGTTTAAGCTGTTTTAATAAGCTGATCCAAACAGTCTTTTAGTTCTCTTAGGGTTTGTTAATTAGTTAAATTTGATTAGTTTGTTTGTTAAGTCAGTTAGTTAGTGTGCAAATTCAGTTTCATCATAATGTTGGAATTTTCTACGGATTCGAGGTTCTAGGATGCAAATTCCTCTGAATCTTGATTAAAATCGATCATAATTGCGTTTTTTTTTTATGGATGCAGTGGGGTGTGTTCTATGGCAGATAATGAGGAGGAGTTGTCAATGCCGATGCCGAGGGATGCAAAGATTATTGAGTCTTTGTTGAAATCGATGGGTGTAGAAGAATATGAACCGCGTGTTATTCATAAATTTCTTGAGCTATGGTATCGATATGTTGTTGATGTGTTGACTGATGCTCAAGTGTATTCAGAGCATGCTAGCAAGTCTGCAATTGATGTTGATGATGTTAAGCTTGCCATTCAATCACAGGCTAACTTCAGCTTCTCACAACCACCCCCTCGTGAGGTAATATTTTTTATAGTCTATGAAGCACGGATACTACTAGGGGTATCCTAGGGGTAGGTGTGTTGTGGTGTCTTGACATGTTTCGATGTCCGACATTTGTAAGACACCTGTACGACATATGCTGGAAAAGTCAAACAAGTGTCAAAAAAGTCCGACACCCGTATGACACTCATTCAACACGTGTTAGAAATTCAGACATGTTTTTCACAAAAACATTGTTTTTTCTTTTCTTCGACATATCTTTTACAACTTTTGGACATGTATTGAAGCAATATTATCAATGGAGTATTAAAATCAAATCAACTGTTTTGACCTCTCTTCATAATAGATGGGTAAATGAAACTTAAATTCTATCATATATGTAGCAGTGTCGGTATCTCGGTATCCTATGTTTTTGATATTTTCAGTTGCCGTGTCCTGGTGACCATGTCAGAATCTTTTCATATTTCATAATTTGGTGTTTACCAATTTTCGTTTCCGAAGGTTAGATTTTGTTTCATATCCATAAGCAACAAACATAAGCAACCTTGTTCAACATCATATTCTTTTATTGTTGTTTAAGGATGATCTGTTTATCTGAAAACGCATCGAAGGACTAAGCGTGTCTATTTTGTTTGAGCCGTTATTGTCAATCGCGGATGGCAGAATATAGTAACTTATTTGGATTCCCCTACTCTACACTGCTATAGTGTTGCTATAGACATTATTTGACAATAGTTTGTTCTCAATAGTGTATCGTAGGACAATAATCGTTTGTTCAAATTCCGCTACACTAGAGTTGCTTTAGATTGCTTTAGCCGCTATTTGACGACACTGGTTTGAGCTGCCTAGTTGTTACAATTTGTTTAATCAATTATCATACCGGATTGGCTTAGCAGATGCATGTAAAGTTGTAAAAATTATTTTTGTTATCTTCTTTCCTCCTCTTTGTACTCTAGCTTTTCTGTTTTCCCACTTTTATGCAGTGCAGTGTTTATCATCACAAATGATAATATGTTGAATGTAATCACTTTTCAGGTGCTTCTGGAGCTAGCTAAAAACCGCAACAAGATACCATTACCAAAATCTCTAACACCTGGTGTTCCACTTCCGCCCGATCAGGACACATTAATCAGTCCCAACTATCAGTTCGCATTTCCCAACAAAAGGTCTGCCGAACCTATAGAAGAAACCGAGGAGGAAGAAGCTGCCAATGCCGATCCCAACCCGTCCTCCCAAGAAGAAAAGACAGACACTCAACAGAATCCGACTCAAAGAGTATCGTTTCCTTTGCCTAAACGCCAAAAGGACTGATCTCAATTCCCATGTCTCCTAACAGATATGTAACAAAAGGCAGATTTTATAGTACATCGATCACCAGCATAGCAATATATCGCCGATAAGACTGTTTATATAGTTTAATTGTTAGTATTGTGAAGTGATTCAACTTTCTGAATTTAGAAAATTGTAATTGATGCATATAGTATGTACTATTTGGTTTTGATGTGCAATAATTTGTGTGATATAATAATTCCGTCTCATGTATTGATTATTGGAGATTGATTGGCAAAGAGGACTCTCTACTGGGGACCCTTTACCACAAAACCATCACTTAGAAGATAGGAGGCCCCTAGTACTTGCTGTGAGTGACCAAACATATCTCTACTAAATATATGTTCATGTCTGTCCTGTTAGATAAATATGATGATATTTATATATATCTAAGATACAAAAAGTTAATATCATATAATACTCATATAATTCACTCTCAATTTCACAATAAAATTTCTTATTTTTCATCAAAATATAATAACATTCAAACATAATATTTATACATTTTTATTTTAATATAAAAAAAATGATTGTGAATTATGATGGAAGAGTAGCAAAGGAAGCACATGTTGGATGGAGCAAGAGCAATATTGATTGATTAGACGATGAAATTGTTCTTTTTAATAATTTATTAACATATACGGATATTTGTGTTGACAATATCATTAATTTTGTATCGTATCAATTAAAATTAAAAAACAAATATTTAAATATTTGTTCGCTACATCGATATATATTCATTCATTCATTTGATATCTGTGATAGATTTTATTTGTAAATATTGGCAGATACAAGTCTTTTGCATCCCTTATGGAAAGTGCTGCGTTGTAATTTTTCATTTTTGAAAATCATTAAAAACTCTAACTTAAAAAGATTCCATTCCAGAAGGTTTGAAGGATTTAGAAGTACTGGTCCATTTTATATACATATGACACGTGTTTGTTATAATGGTGATGACCCTCTAAATATAAAACATGTCTTTATGGAAGGAAGAACATTGAAAATTGAAAGCACATAGTACTAGTAGTGTGACAGCACTAAACCCATAAAGCTAAACAAAAAATAAAAAGGACTAATAACATATGAAACGTGATATGTATTATGGATTGGGAAACTGGAAGGAACTTTCTGGCACATAGTATGATGCTAATTTATCTGATTTTACTTTAGTTAGCTACTACAGGAATATAATATATTACATAGTATTGAAAAAAGCATACCTATCTCTAATTAGCATAGTCAACCAACAAATTTAAATTACCCAAAACTATGTTTAATTGGTCGTAGACCAGCTCTACTACTTGGAGTATATTTTTAACACAAAAGTAATATTTATTTATTTAATTCTTTGACACATGAGACTCTAAAATATAGTAGAACCATATTTTAAAATGCATGAGTTAGTCAATTATTGGTGTCTTGGATAAACCTAATTGTACAACGCATCAACATATTCAGCGTATCTTTCAAAACATTTGTCTTCCATCCTGTGATTCTTTAACTGCACAATGTTTTTTTATACCACTCTAATATATTTACTCTTTTTTTTCTTCAAAGAAATTTGACCCCACCTGATGTCTTTATAGAGTTGACCCGATCAATCAAGAAATTATGTTCTAATTAAAAAATTAGACTTAAATGAGTATAAACTTATATGAATTTTTGAAAAAATCAATATAAAATTATAGGTTTTAAAAATAAAATATAAGTTTGTAACTATATTTAAAATAAAATTTGAAAACATTATGATTCAACATTAGCTTTTAAAATATGTGTGTAAAATATACTGCTTTAATATTAAATAAATAAAAAATGGATCTTCCAAAATTTGCGGCCTTGGATTGTAGTTCATGTTGTGTATACTAAAGGCCGTCTCTAATCTCTATACAACTACAATTAAGTTGATTAAAAAATAAATTTAATTTAAAAAGTTAAATATATGAATTGTTATATAAATAGTTTTGCTAGAGGTGAGTGATATGAAAGTCTTATTATTCCGTTAAAAAAACTCGGTTGATAGTTGTGCAGTAAAAGTAAAACTAGATGCAAGAGAACATTTTCGAATCCATATCATCTCACTTTTTCACCTTTAATAAGTAAATTTCAAGTCGTGCTAATATAAATAAATTTTGACTACTTATATCATAAATACCACTTAATAAATTAATTTCAACACATGATTTAAGCTTTGGTATACATGAAAAGTTAGACAAAAAAATATGGTCAAGATTATTGCGGACAAGGAGTGGAAAAATGATATTGTGGATGTGAAAAAAGTAGTAGAGCCTTGAAATTTATAATATAACAAGACACTTTTAATGTTATTAATGCTTATGCACCTCAGGTTGGGTTAACAGAACACCATAAGATAAAATTTTGGGAGGATTTAAAAAGTTTATTGGATGATATATCCATGGGAGAAAATCTTTATTTTTTTCTTTTAGGAGGAGATCTTAACGGACATGTAGGTAGTGTAGCAAGAGGTTTAGAGAGCATGCACAATGATTTTGGTCTAGGCGAGGTGAATGTGAAGGTTAAACCCATCTTGGAGTTTTTGTCGATTTTGAATCATACTATAGCAAATTATTAGTTTAAGATCAAAAGAGATGCATATCTTATCATATATAAAAGTGGAGTGACTCGATCTCAAATAAATTTATTTCTTATTAGGAAGTTAGACAAGAATATTTGTTTAGACTGTAAAGTTATTCTGGGAGAGAGCTTTACTACCTAATATAAATCTTTGGTTATGTATGTAAGAATTAAGGGGAGAAAAAAGAGAATAAGTCATTTGGGAGTGCCACAAATCAAATGGTGGCATTTGAAGGGTGAAAAAACAAGGAATTTTTCAACACAAGATCTTGGAGGAAGGATTTTGAAAACCACAAGAAAGTATAAATGATATGTGGAATAAAATGGTCCAATAGATCGGAAAAATGGCTAAAGAGTCGTTTGGTGAATAAAAAGGTTTTGGACTTAGGGGTAAAGAATCATGGCGGTGGAGTGAAAATGTCTAGAGTAAAGTTAGAGTAAAAAATATTAATTTAAAGAATGGTCTAGGTGTAAAAATGTTGAAACTTGTGAAAAGTACAAGAAAACTAAGAATGAGACCAAGAAAGTGGTTAGTGAAGAAAAAAACCAAGTTTTTGACGGATTATACCAATTTCTAGGAACTAATGAGGGATAACATCTATATATAGGCTTGCTAAAGGAAGAGAAGGAAAGACTAGAGATTTGGATCAAGTGAAATGTATTAAAGACGAAAAAGACAAAGTATTGGTTTAGGAAAAGATATAAAAGATAAGTGGAAGACATATTTCTACAATTTATTTAATGAAGGATATGATATCTCACTAGACTCTAGCATGCTCGACATTAGAGAGGAAGATTAGAACTATAATTAATACCATAGATTTAGAAATAAGAGATAAAAAAGTGTTGAAAATAATGAGTAACAATAAAGCGGTTGGGCCATAAAACATACCTATTGAAGTGTGAACAATTCTTGGAGACAGAGGTATTGAGTGGCCCACTAAACTTTTTAATGAAATTATGATGTCAAAAAACATGTCAGATGAATGTAGAAGAAATGTTTTAATACCAATCTATAAGAACAAGAGAGATATACAAAATTGTGAAAGTTACAAGAGGATTAAACTTATGAGTCATACCATGATGTTATGGGAAATACTGATTGAATGAATAAAACAGAAAAGACACTCAAGTCGCCAAGAATCAGTTTGGTTTTATGCCTGGAAGGTAGACCATGAAAGCGATATATCTATTACGGCGTGTGAGGGATGGGTGTCGGATGGACCAACAAGACCTACATTTAATTTTTATTGACTTGAAGAAGGCGTATGATAGAGTGCCTAGAGAGATTTTGGGGAAATCCCTTGAGAAAGAAGTGTTAAGATTACATATATTTGAGTTATCCAAGATATGTATGAAGGGTTGTCGACTAGTGCGCAAATAAAGGTTGGAGAGACAATCAATTTTATCATTACAATATGTTTCCATCAAGGTTCAACCATAAACCCCGATCTTTTTATCTTAATTTTGATGTACTCGCGAAACATATCCAAGAACTTGCTTCGAGATGCATGCTTTTTCAGATGATACAATCCTTATTGGAGAGTCGGAGGAGAGTTTAAATGAGAGGTTGGAGACTTGGAGACGAGCTTTAGAAACACATGGTTTTCGCCTAAGCTAAAGTAAGACAGAGTATATGGAATGTATGTTCAACAAAAGAAGAAATGTTTCTAACCTAGAGGTGAAAGTTGGAGACCATATCATTCCTCAAGTCACACAATTTAAATATCTTGGGTCAATAATACAAAATGGTAGAGAAATAGAAAGGGATGTAAACCATAGAATTTAAGTTAGATGTTGAAATGAAGAGGTGATTCTGGTGTTTAATGTAACGCAAAGGTACCGCTAAAGTTGAAGGGAAAATTTTATCAGATTGCGGTAAGACCTACCATATTATACAAAAAAGAATGTTGGGTAGTTGAGAATTAACACAAGAATAAAATAAGTGTAGAAGAGATGAAGATGTTGCGATGGATTGATGATAAGACTCGATAAGATAAGATTAGAAATGAAAACATTTGAGAAAGTGTTGGGTAGTGCCTATAATAGAGAAAATGGTAGAAAATAAACTTAAGTGGTTTGAGCTTGTTGAGAGAAAACATGTAGATTATGTAGTAAGGAGAGTAGATCAAATGGAGAGAAGTCAAAGAACTAAAGGAAAATTAAGATTTAGAAAGACTATAAGAGGAGTTATTAAAAAGATGCTGAGATTAACAATTTGAATAGAAACATGATCTTTGATAAAATATTATGACAAAAGTTGATCAATATAGTTTGTGCAATGGGATAAAATTTGTTTGTTATTGTTGTATTTAATAGCAAAGAAGTTCCTATAAAATATATAAAAAAAACTAGACGTTTGTCCGTGCAAAGAATAGTCTTGCATATAAGATATATGATTAATGATCTTACCTGATCAGGAAGGTCTTCCAGTAGTTGACACAAATAGCAAGATGGTTGATAAGTGGGGAGAGGGTGTACCTACAAGGCACTCCGATGCCAAACTAAGTAAGCGGTACATAAAGTGGTAAGTAAGAAAGTGTTTCAGAATACCTTACCCTTCAGTGAAAAAAATGTATTTATAGTGAGACCCCAGCGCTGAGCTAAGGTTCTTCTTTGGGATGGATTAACTAGGCCCATGGAAGAATTGCCAAGGTACGCGTAGGAGTGTGTAAGACCTAGTACGTGGTCTTGCCCTTGGTCCAACTGCCCCTATCTTCCAGGAGATAATGTTGGACAGTTGGGTGACGTGGCAGATGATGGGCAGATACGGTCTCTCCGTCACCTGCCCAGTGGTTAGGGTGTTTGCTCGACGTGTATACATCTGATTGGGTAGTCGTGAGTCTGCCCGACGAAGCAAAAAATGTGGTCGACTGAATGAGCCTCTGCCCGACATGTTGGGCCATGGGCCAGCAGGGTCCACGAAGCCCAGTCCGAAACAATTAATATTAGATATAATTTATTAAAACAACTTAAAACAATTAAATTAGTAAATAATAAATCTATTTAATATTACTTTCAATCTCCAATCTTATCATTTATTTGAATAAAATATTGCTCCACTTAAAGTCTTAAAATAGAAAAATTTGATTCAATTTGAATTTATATTGTTCCCCTTCTAGATAAAATTATAAAATGAGATAATTGGATAAAAGAAAACAATTTTTTGTAACATAAATATCGCTAAACGAAAATTAAATATAATAAAAGGAATATATATTAAAATAGAATAAATATTTTTTACAATCAATTTTTTTTTACAAAATATAAAACAAAAAAAGAAAAACAATGCAAATATATTAAAAAATGAACAACCAAATATATATATATATATATATATATATATATATATATATATATATATATATATATATATATATATATATATATATATATATATATATATATATATATATATATATATATATATATATATATATATATATATATTAGTTCTTAATTGTTTTTTAATTAAATATTATTATTTATTATTAAGTATTAATTAATTATATAATTATTAATGAATAATTGAGATATAAATATTTAATTAATTATTTAATTATTAATAAATAATTGAGAGATTGAGATTTCCGAGGGAAATTTGCAGAAGAAATTGTAAAATTATAATTTAGTATGAAATAATTTTTTTTCTACATAAAAAAAAAAGTTAAGAAAACTTCCTAATTAATAGTTAGTGACTAATTCATTTTAACCGCAAATAAAATAATTATTGACTATATTTTATTTACCTCGGTTGGTTTTCAAATTATTCGAAAATGTCTTTGATAAACAGAAGGTTTATACAATAAATATAGTAATATGTACACCAAAAAACAATACTCCTACTAAATAATTGGTTTAATATTTCTTTTCGATTAATTTTGAAGTTCATTTTAGTTCCTTAACCTTTAGAGATATATATTAATTATTTAACTCTTTAAAATATATAATATTAATTCTTTTTCTCTAATTAATGATATAAATTTATAAATCATTAATTAGACGAAGGTGATTAATTGATACATTTTAAATTATTAAGGGATCAATATGAATATTTTTTAAATTAAAAAATATAATTTAAATTAAAAACTAAAACAAACCTCAAAATTAACATAAAAAAATATATTAAACTATTATTTTTTACTGTGCATATTACTAAATTTATTGTATAAAATAAACCTTCTAATTTTTAAACAAATTTCTAATAATTTGAAATTCAACCAAGGTAAATAAAATATAGTCAATAATTATTTTATTTGTAATTCGAATTCATTTTTTTGGATGATTTATGTTAAAAAATCATTTTATTCATTAACAACTTAAATAATAAAATCATTATTTTTTAAATATATTTTTACTTATTCAAGAATAATTAGATTAGATTATAGCAAATTCTTTTTGTTTAATATGAAATTCGGAGTTCAAATATACTCATGAGATGTAACAATATATATTTTTTTTTGAATCGTCTAGTGTAATTGTTCCGTTTTGGAGTTAGAATTAGGTATTTGTTAATGAGGAATTACGAATCGGTGGTGTTAGTTTTCGTTACGGCGATGTAAGGCTGGACTTGCAAGGTTAGTACTTTAACGCTCAAGTCAATTTAGAATTCAAGATGAGTGTAATGAAAACTAAAGGTAAAAAAATGTACCTTGAATATCTCACGTGATGACTTTTATACCTTAGGTCATTTGTAGTATATTGACATCAGTTCGGGCATTAACTTTTTGGGCCATTGACCGGTCTAGAATAGTTGTCCACAAGGCTTGTCAGGCGTTACTGAGTCGAGGAAGTCTTTAGCAGTCGTGGCCGACCTCTAAGGATGTCGTTCACCTTGAATTTAAAGTGGAAATACTTAGAGCCAGTTGAAAAAGTAGTGGGGGAATAGGTACAATAATTGCCCTCTCATCATTGAGATGTTTCGATGCTTCTTTCTGACGCGTGACTTGAGGTGCTAGTTAGGGCATGTAGCTGCTTATACTGCACTCGAGTTTGTTTATGCTTCCAAGGGAAAATCCAACAGTTGATTTTGTAACATCTCTTTGCTCTAATTTGGCCTGTTTCCTACCTTCGCCTATAGATATGGGTTGTTGAATGCTGAGGAAACTTTTCACAATCCTTGAAAGTCTGTTTCCATTCATAAGTGTTTTTCTATCTTCCGAGTATTTTCCACAATAGTTGCATATCCTTACTCAAGTTTCCATTTCTCCTTATCACACTTACTTTTTGTCAGTTTCGCCTTACCTGGTACCCTTATATCCTCAAGCTTTTACCTTCAACATTTTTGTACTTTGATTAAAATGAGTGATAATAATATTCTAATAGATAGAAATTATGAGAGTGATTCCCCTTTTATTATTAGAGCATGAGTATCTCTTGGTTCAACCCCCCCCCCCCCTTTGTATATCCGCATGGGTTTGTGAAGTTATATTCTTTACTGATAATTTTGATTCAGAAAGGCTTTCTTGGGACTCCCAAAATGAGAGAGCTTCCTTTAGGTATTATTCTTCGAATTTCCTCTTGTTAGATGATGACGTTGAAGAGGATCATACAATTATGTGTATGCCCTCTTCTTCTCTAACGGTAGGAACTTCAACTCCTCCCGTGTTGTCTGATTTAGAAATATAGGCCGCCAGGATGAGGAGAGCAGGTGTTGGGAATTTCATTTAGGTTTATCGAAGAAACTACAATCAAAACCCCAATGATGCTCAAATTAAGGCCCACATGGGTGTTCGCTGTGATTTCTGGCGAACAACCTCTGGTTAACCAATTTCTCAGAAAATTGGGTTACTTGCAGGACCAACCAAACAAGTCCTAGGACACATGTGCAATTTCTTGTCGAAAACACTCTTAGTATGAACAATGATTTGTGGTTTGTTTTGTTTATGATGTCAAAGTATTCAATGCTTTGAATTTGAAATTAAAATAAAGTAAAGTTTTAAACAAAAGTAAGAAAAGTGTCGAAAGATGTAACTTGCAGAAAAGTAAATAAAACTTAAAGATAAAATAAACTTGATGAAACAAACTGGTAATTTAAATAACTTTAAAAGAAAGATGGTGTTCAAACGTACATGGTTCCAAATATCAAACTCATTTTCTCTCACACTGGGTACTTAGAGTATTTACAGGAATTTTGTATCAGTTTTCACACACCCAATCTAAACACAAACTATTCTATTTATATACAGACAAAATAACTGTCTAGAACGGAAAAATCATAAATAAATGACAAGTGTCAGCCTGCATGCAACTTCTTTTCCTGAACCTTCCATGTGTCCAACTGTCAAAGGGTGCCACTTTTTAAATTTGAATTCTCTCCTTTGGTGACGAAACCTTGCACCTCTTCATCTGTCGAAGTCTCAAAGAAGAAAGAACCCTCTCAAAATCTGCCCAATAATGCTTCTGTCGAACAACTCTTCTCTGTCGAAATGTCGAAAGATACCCTTATCTTGTCAAATGCCCAGCTACCAACAATTTTCCAAACTTATCCTTCCAGAATACTATTTGTCCTTTTGTCGAAGCATTTGGAGCTTTTAACCTTGTCAACATTTCTTGAATTTCTTCACTTTCATTATTCTTTAACAAAGATGGCTTCAAGTTCCAAATTTCAACATGTCGAAATTATGAGCTTACAATGGGGCACAAGGGTCGATAAGACGTAATTTATTGATTTAAACCTACTAAGCATTTTAAAGTTGATGAGTTATCCCTTAAAAAGGTGGCGTTAGAGGAGACGTTTGACGTGACTAAGTATAATTTGATGGATGTGGAAATAGGTAAGGACCCATTGTGTTCAAAGTACTGATGCGGCTATAAACGAGGCTAACATCATGGTCGTATGCACATCAAGGGCTTATCGAGCTTCTCCAGAACTTTGCTTGGTACAACCCATTCACTAGTGACTAGGGTGATTTCCCGAGGTGTTTCATACTAGTGAAACCCCTTACTTTGGAGGCTCATCTTTCCTTTTGTTCTCCTTAATGTGATTAATAACTATTTAGGAAGGGATACCGCATGCCAACCAGAGATGGAGGTTATTGATAACCAAGTTTGCAAATTCATCACTGTAAATCAGGTTAAGACTTGGCCAATGAAGGGAAAATTATCTGCTAGCATGCTCAGTGTGAAGTATGCCATGCTTAATAGAATTGGTGTTGCATGTAACACCCTTTCTACCCACACAAAATTAATCATATTATTTAATAAAAATCAGAGTTCTACATGAAAGGGCATCACATTTACATCCTAACATCATATAAACAACAAGTATGTGTCATGTCCCGTAACACGGATTGCAACTTTAATTCATAATAACAAAATATTCCAACAATTTGCAGCGGATCAAAAGTCAACTTGTTTAAATATTCTTCTTAAAAGAAACATACATTTACGGTCAAAACCTACTCAAACAATAGTTTAAATCCAACAAAAAAAACTAATTAAAACAAACGTTCCCCCAGGTTACACGACTCAGAGCAGGACACCACATAACTCTATACACAACGGGACACACTCCAAGCTACCTATGGAATCTCCAAACTAAGCGTCAGAATCTGTAGGATAGCATAATAAACCATCACAAAAGGCAGGCAGAGTGAGTAATTCAAATTCAATAAAAATAGTACAAAAAGTGAATTATAAGAAACAACCATCATACAACAATTACATCAACTCACCCATATAGATTCATCAACAATACACATCATCAAATAACAAATGCAATCATGTTATACCGCATAGAATGAAATGCAACTTCATAAATGCACGTGGTACCGATTTCAACATGTGATTGACACTGGCCATCTACTCTCTACAAGGGAGCACAACATAATCAACAACACCTCAATCCACACAATGAGATTGAAGACTAAATCCAACATAGGGGATGCCATGAAAGCAAGATACACAAAATAACAACATCATCATTTTTCTTCAATACGTGTATCAACATTCATCTTTTATTATCAACATAGTTTATTCATACTATCATTACATCATGTCATCATTCCTACCACTTATTCATCTTTTATCTCATGTCATCATTACTACTATTAAGTTTAGCATACTTAAACATGTAATAATTTTTCTAGTAACAACATAGCAACATGGCACGACAAATTAGACATCAAAAATCACCCAACAGAAGAAACATTATTTTCTGAAAATATAAGGCTCAGTAAGCGAAAAAACCAACTCCGTAAGCGAGAAAACCAGCTCGCTAAGCGGTGAACTCACTAACTCTGCTCGCTAAGCAAACTCCATCTCGCTAAGCGAGGAACGCGATTCGCTGAGTAAAACCATGTGATTTCTGTAGAACTCAGACACACCCAAAACATCCTTAAACCTCACAAAACATTAGGAAAACAACAGAAAACATCCAATTACCACATTATCATCATAAAATCATCATTACTAACAACCTACAACAACTAATTATCACTATCTACCAACAATTATCCCAAATATTAGGTTTTCATCTCAAAACCCCTCTTTCTCACAAAACAATCCTATACTATGATTATTGAACAAGAATTTTCCCCATACCTTGATCAATGTAGCCTTCTCGTCCTCTTTTGATCAAAATCCCTCTTTTCCTCCTTATTCTTCTTGTTCTCCAGAGCAACTTTCACCTTCACCCAAAACACGATTATGAGAATTTTGATCGTGAACCTCTTTTCTCATAAAGCACTCAAAAGACAACTTTGCCCCTTAGTCCTCCAAACTCTTTTATTTTATTTTCTTAATAATAATATTAAATAATTCCCAATATTTTTATAGCATTATCTTAAATAAAATAATTCTCTATTTTCCACAAAGCACCACTTATTCATAAATAATTACTTAATTAATTAAATTATGAAATTGGGATGTTACATTGCAAACTGTGTGCCAACAAATCATACCTCCAACATTGTTACTGGACTGGGTAGATTTATTTATGTTGTAGGAAATAAAACAAAGTTTGATTATGGGAACTATATCTTTGATCAAACCATGAAGCATGCAAGAACATTGACTGTCAAATTACCAATAACTTTCCCCTCTTATCTGTGGTATTATCTTAAATCAGTACCCTGCCATTCTAACTGATTCTGACACTGTTTGCAAAAGAGAAAATGCTATTTCCTTTCATTACAAGCTGTTTCAGGGAACTCATGTTCCTGACATTGTTATAACCTGCTGGGACATCCACTAACAGTAAGCCTGTTAACAAGGTTACTATTATTGCTGAGCTCAAGAAGATCTCTAAAGAGCTGGATGCAAGAAAGATGAAGTTTGAGAAAATGATTAGTATGCTTGAAAATGGCGTGACTGATGATGAGCAAAAAGAGGATGAAGCTGAGAAACCCAATGATGGTGCTGAAGCAGGTTCTGAGCAGAGTAATGAAAGTCCTGGTGGCTCAGATGGTGGTCATGACAGTGAGGAAGAGGGTGCTAGTGTTGAAGATGACTATGGTCAATCTTGTTCTGATGAGGATTAAGCTGTGATTGGCTTTCTGTTTGGTTTCACGGTAGATCTTCTATTGAATATGCTTTTTTTTGTTTTCTTTTGGAATTTTGTGTTTCTTTGGCCCTTGAAGTCTTGGTGTGACTTCTATTTTTTTTTGGATTTATGTTGGTTCCTTTTGATGGATTTCTTTTAGTACTGCTTTTTTAACTCTTTATGAGATTGTGTACTGACACTTCTTTTGGTTTTATTCTAGTTTAATGGCTTGGCTCAATTTATGGCTATAAAGGGGGAGATAAATTTGGTTTATTTAGTTTTTTTTCCTGTTGTGCTCTAGCTATTGTATTACACGTCTGCAAGTTGAAGTTCTACAGGTTGTGTTAAGAGGGAGATTGTTAATTTCTCTGTTCTGATGTGCTTAGGTTGAAGTTCTATAAGTTATGTTGAGGGGGAAATTGTTAATCTTTCTGTTCTGGTGTGCTTCCTGTGCTATTTTTCTGTCGGCTGATCTCTGTTAGGTGCTTGATTTATTTTAGCCAAAAATTTGCCAAAGGGGGAGTTTGTAGATGTTGTAGATTGACAACAATTTTTGGTAAAACAAGTTCTGTGTTTCTAAAGTCATGACATGCTGTTTAAGAAATCTGCAGGTGTGAAGTTTTAGTGCGCTACTGTTTTATCAGGATGTCAAGACTGATGTCATTACATCGCTGTCTGGTTTTCAGCCCTATTTTGTTCATTTATTTATGTGCGTGTTTTCAGTGATTATGTTGTGTGTTTTAGTTGAGATTTATAAGGCGCTCTATTTAGAAGGTTCTTATTCAACATGGTTTATTTTTGTAGGGTTGTTTTATATGGTTTCTATTTATGTTCCTTTAATTATGGAAATTAGGTTTATTAAGTTAAAACTTATTCTCAACTGCAGCAGGCCCATGCCCACGTTCTTGTTTCTATTTAATGAATGTGAACCCTTATTTGAATATACAGAGAAAAAACGTTGAAGTGTGTTGCTTGTGCTTGGATTTTTAAGTGTTCTTGGTTTTCTTGAGAGCCAAACAATTGTCATGTTGATAATTTATTGGACTAGGTTTTGTTGAGTTGTAAGTTGTCCACTCAAAACTTTTAAGCAAGAGTGATTTGTTCTTGACTGAAGCTTTTAAGCAAGGTCAAGGTTTGTCTTTGAAGTGTATCTTCCACTTCTTGTTTTTGGTTGTTATCACTGTTGTGATTGAGGGAGAGTGAGAAGTGTCTCATATCTGAGTGTTGCTTAGATAAGAAGTTGCATTGGGTAAAGATTAAGTGAATGGTATAAACTGTTGTGTTTAACTCTGAATTAATACTACTTATAGTGAATTTCCTCCTGGCTTGGTAGCCTCCAAATGTAGGTGTGTTACATCGAACTGGGTTAACAATTGCTTGTGTCTTTTACAATTATTTTGTGATTATTTAACTTGTTCATATTTAATTTTGTCAGAAATTAGTGTCGTAACATCTCATTCGACATCTCATATCTGGTTCCAGAATTTCAATAATTACTTCAGTCATTTGTAACTTTGTGTTTGGGATTCCATATATCTCGTCGCGATCTAGGAATCCTGGTGTGATATGATCTTCGCTTATTGATAAGATATTCTTCGCCATATGGAGAAGGTACTCCAATAACGGATCTACGTCAGAAGTTGTTATGGTCTAGATTTCATTGGTGAGGGATAATTGTGGAGATTTCAAAAAAGAAAGTTGAGCGGGAGTCTTCTGTGCATTCTTGGAGGTAACTGCCTCAGTTTCTTGATAGCTCTTATAGGGATCTGGTTTGGGATAAAAAATGATATGTTTGTGAAAATTTTGCAAGAATTATGAGTCATTTTCCACGGATGATGTCATCGTTCCATTTTAGAACCAAAATTAGGTGTATGTCGATGGTGATAAATCATGAATCAGTGGTGTTGATTTTCTACAAGGTTAACATTCCAACGTTCAAATAAATTTAAAATTTGAGATAAGTGTAATGAAAAAATAGAGATCAGAAAATATAGCTTAATAATGATATAGTGTTTGATAAATCTATAAGTTATATACTACTACAATTACGAGCAGAAATTATTCCATTCATAAAAAGAAGTTGGTTTTGCTTTTACATCCTGAGTATAATACAAATTGATTACATTGTCTAGAAATGGGTGCCTTTTGCATACTTCACCATCATCTGATCCCATTACATTCACATGACAATTAGAGGAGAGAAAATATTGAAAATGAAAAGAGAGAATCATAAATGCAAAGATTGCATTTTCAAAAGATAGAGATGCTTTATGGATTTGGGCACAAATAGGGTAATGAAGAAAACGATATATAAACCAACAAATGTTTGAATGCTCCCATAGCTATAGTTAGGTATGTGTAACAATAACATTCACAATTTCAAATTATGACCCATTAAAGATATGTGAGTAGTTACTACTCAATGGTGTACTTAAATATATGATAAGGACTTGCTAGATTTTAATGTGACAATTGGTATATATATTGGTAACCATAAACATCAAACCTAGGTCTACACATGCCTATCATTTGGAAATGGGAAAACTACATAGATAGTTATATACTCATGATCAAAGAATTTACAATAGTCTTTAGAAAAATGATAATCTTATAAAATCATTCATTTGAAAGATACTTCAATATTACAAATTCTCAATTTAAATATTAGTTAATATCAAAAGTTTAATATTAGTCGGTAAATAAATAAGAAATGCGGTAGATGTGAAAGTAGAATATCTAACGTGTGAAGAGATTTATATGTAAAAAGTAATTAGAATAGCTCAAGATCATCCAACTTGAGATGCAAAGAACCCTTCTATGAAATCTATTAAAAGTGAAATAAAAATTGAATATATAATTTATTTTGAATTAGTTTTTTTTTTGTTTATCGCCATCGATTTAATCCGATCCAGGGATCAGTTCTCACATAAAGTGCTTTCAGCCCCTCCGAATCGCAGTTGCGGATTTTCAATTAGTTTTAAATTTAATATTTAATTTATAATTAATTCAATCCTATTAAAATATAATTAAAGTAAGAAAACGGCACGTGAAAGTTGGTAAGGAAAAACAGGGGAAAGTGAAGTGATTAGTCAAAAAGATGGTAATAAAGTTACCCTAAAAAAGAAAATTTGTATCAAAGAAAGACATGATATTGGAGTAATAAACATATTAAATAATCTTAATTAAAGTGAAAAAAAAAGCAAGAATCTTCCTGACATGGTAACAAAGTCAATGTCCTTAACTTAGAATTTTCCTACTTGTACTTGTCTTTTAAAGTACCATATTCACTAATCCCCATTATCATCAAAAACAAAAGAGAAAAATAATTATTATCCCATAAGGATTGTTTCAAAGATTCCAAGTATAACTTATAAATAATAAGTAACCAAGTATTTGGGCTCGATTCAGAAAATATCGAATTCGATTACCAATAAGAATAATGTTTGATCAGGTCATATATCTCTCTGATCGAACTTTAACAAAAAAAAATATTAATCAATATATTTAATCAATCTAAAAAAGTAAATTTTTAAAGTAAATAAAGTATATTTAAAAAAAAGTTGAATGGCTATTCTCTATAAATAAAAGTCTCAGATCTTCCCTTATTGATAGTGTAAGATATATATCCATCTCTGAAAGTTGTCTACACTATGGTATTGGCCTCACCAAAGCCACATAGGAGTGAAACAATTCTAGCAAGTGATGTGATTCCAATAATAGACCTAAAAGGTGAAAGGTGTGAGGTAATAAAACTGATAGTGAAAGCAAGTGAGGAGTATGGTTTTTTCAAAGTGAGAAACCATGGCATTAGGGATGAAACTATTGATAAAATGGAAGAAGCTGGTTTCAGTTTCTTTGCAAAACCAATGAGTGAAAAGAAACTATCTTCACCTGCTTATGGTTGTAAGAATATTGGATTTAATGGAGATATTGGTGAACTTGAGTATCTTCTTCTTAATGCTAACACTTCTTCCATTGCTCAAATTTCTAAAACTATTTCCATTCATGATCCACATTCTAATTTCAGGTATCCAATCAAAACTACCTTTTTACTATATTATTTTATTTTATTTTATTTTTTTTGTTTTTTTCATTATTATTCTCTACCATGTCAAACTATATACAAGACTTCATTTGAAACCATTGATATGAAACTCAAAGCATGAGATAATAAGTTTAGACCTCAACCTTTTTTTTTTATCGGTAGAAACCGAATATCCTCTACGTAATCTCAAGTCAGAAAATATCAGAATAAACCGTAAAAATTTTTCTAAAATTCTTAAATTTTTTTGTCTTTGTATATAATAACCTATAGTAAATTTTAGGGAGGGCACTTTTGAATATTTAATTGCAAATATTAATTAAATTGCAAATATTTTATCCCTGATTATTATTGTCTTTAATATAATTACGACTATATATAATAATCAATAATAAATAGGAATAATTTTAAAAATTTGACATATTTATTTATTTAATTTTTTTAAAAAAAATTATGTATAAAAAATAAAATTATTTTTATTTGAGACGGAGAAAGTAATTTAAATTTCTGATGGTTTGGTTTGATCCCGAAACCTCTAGAGCTCAATTTTGTGTTTTAAAGTTTTTTTTCTTTTTCTTTTTATAATTCTAGATTAAAAATATAATTTCATATTTTTATTTTCTAAATTGTTAAAATAAATTATTAGGATTAAAAACGGCATAGTGACGATTGCTTACATTATATTTACGTAAAAATAAGTTAAACAAAAAATCTTAATAAAAAAACATGTTTAAAATTCAAAATAGAAACGTGAAATCATGCATATATTTTATTTATGTATATAATATATTTTTTGGTTACTTTGGACCATGCTATAATAGGTTATATTAATTGGCTAGGATATAGATAAATATATATACTATTGTCCGTGACTATTTTATTTCATTGAATTGATAAAATTTTAACGTTTTCTTTTGAAATTACTACACTTTTCTATGACTTGTATTGTATCTGACCAGAAAAAAATACACTGAGAGAGAATAGGTAAAGTTTCAGACTTTCAACGTTTTCCCTATCTAAATCAACACTATATATTATTATTATTATTATTTAATAATGTAAATATATATATGAGTATTCGTAAAGGTTTGAAGCATGACATATTGAGTAAATAAAAGGTGAAAATTAAATTAATTTAAAAATAAATAAATATGCAGTGTGTAGTCAAAAACAGAAGCAGATAGAGTACTAGTTACACTGACAAAGCTTGAGTTCTGTTACTTCTATCTTAGTCACCAACAGCTAAGCTAAGAAACATGCACATCTTCATAATTAATTAATCTAGTAATTCAACTGGTTTCATCAGGATCACTGTAAGTTGTTGGTCCAGAGTTCAATTTCAGACGATATCATTTATGTATAACATAAGTTGTTGGTCCAGAGTTCAATCTCTGACGATATCATGTTGGTATAGAGTTCAATCTCTGATCGTATCATTTGTATATAATATAAGGTGTTGGTTTGATTATGTATATAATGTTAGTCTAGAATTGAATATTTTTGAATAAGATGTTAGTGTAGAGTTGGATATCTGACGCGATGGTATGTTTGTATGATGATGATGATAGGTATAGGGTGAGTGAATATACAGAAGCAGTGAAAGAGGTGGCATGTGAGATATTAGAGTTAATGGCAGAAGGATTGGGGGTCCCTGATAGAAAGGTATTCAGCAGTTTAATAAAGGATATTGATAGTGACTCTATTCTTAGGCTCAATCACTACCCACCTACACTAGTTAAGGACAAGGACAAGTCACACTCCAACAATGTTGGCTTTGGGGAGCATTCTGACCCTCAGATCTTGACCATTCTTAGATCTAATGACGTTTCTGGTCTTCAAATCTCTCTTCAACATGGTCTCTGGATTCCTATTAACCCTGACCCCTCTGCTCTCTGTGTTAATGTTGGTGATGTCCTTGAGGTAATATCTCACTTCTTCCATTTTTCATATCGATGTATCTGATCTATATATTATCAGGTATATTAATTATACACAAGAACTAAATGTTACTCTATTTTTAAAGTCACGTTATTGTTAACCATACATTATTTTCTTTATTCACTTTACTTGTACCATAAGATAAGGGAGGGTCTCACACTATAATAACTAGGGGCCTCCTCTATGTATCTATAGATCAACAACACTAGCATGAAAAAGTGGAAAAAATTTCAACTTGCTAGGAATTGACATGCATTATTATTGACTTAATGTCTACTAGATAGAAATTTTGAAAATAGAAAATTGCTATTGATAATGATCTGAGACAAATATTATGAATGAATGATGGATGTATGTGGTCTAATATTATGAATGGGAGGACAGGTTATGACAAATGGAAGATTTGTAAGTGTGAGACATAGGGCAATGACAAACTCATACAAATCAAGAATGTCAATGGCATATTTTGGGGCTCCACCTCTAAATGCTTCCATAGTTGCTCCACCAGTTTTGGTTACAGCACACAGGCCCTCACTCTTCAGACAATTCACTTGGGCCGATTACAAAAAAGCCACATACTCTCTAAGGCTCGGTGACACAAGAATTCAACTTTTTAGAGCAAACATGTCATGAGTATTCATAAAGTTGAGTTTCTAGCAATACAAATGTTGTGTAATGTAAAGGACAAGGTTGTTGTTGTTTGTTAGTTCCAATGTTTTGGACCTAGGAAAGGTTGTATGCTTTTGTTTGCCTAAATTTGTTGCAAAGTTAACTTGACATAGCAAAGAAAGCTACTGTTCAGTTATGTAAGACTGAGTACTAATAGATGGTTGCCTGTTCTGTAACTGTCTGCCTTCAATCATCAATCACAATCTTTCTCTCTCATCTCTCTTGTCTTTATTAATCTTTTCAATTTAAACCTTCTGCCACTCATCATCTACTATCTTTCGGATGCCTCTTCTCTTTAAGTCTTTCGATTCTTTCACCACAAATATGTCGGTCACTTTTTCTTAATCTATGATGAAGCATGGATGGACACAAACTCTAACCTATTCAAACCGGTAATAATTTAAAATATATAAATAAATTGAACCGTGATCATAGACATGTATGACAGACAAACACTAACACATCAATATTGATAATAATTTTACAAAAAGTAATAAATTGAGTGTAATTATAAATGTTGATGTCAGTGTTCGAAACAAATATGAATGCATTTTTTCTCTCTAGAAGTGTCGATGTTGATGTTACATAGTTTCTAATCCATAATTTGTTTTCAAATTTGTGGGTCATGATAATTTTTGCATTTTCTTATTCCCTCCATCTCATAAAAAATTTCTTAATTGAGGCGCGATTCTTAAAAAATAATTTGATGTGTTGGTTTTATTGAAAAAAAATTAATATTATCATTTATTAGAATGTCCCTATTAAAAATAAGTAATAAAGTAGTTGAAAAACGTGAAAAATTAATAAATAGGAATATAATAGTAGAAAAAAATAATAAATATTATGTTGAGATTCTAAAGAGACATTTATTTTAAGACATAAAAAAAGTGCAAATAAAACATGTTTTATGAGACAGATAGAGTATGATCTAGATCGTTGCTCCGAGGGTGATTTGCATCACCGAGTTCTAATCTCAAGTGTGTTTTGAACTTGGATCCGAATCTTTTCGGGATTTCAGATACTTGAATTTGGATTAATTAGTTAAGAATGACCAACGAAACGTTGGTCTATCGATTCATTTTCAATGTTGCCAGTCGAGTTCATTCACCAATCAGAGTTTTGTGCTTGTCGAGAGACACACCTAAGATTTTAAGATTGTTATGTACTCCCTCCGTCTCATAAAGAGTAATTTTGTTGACTTTTCACAAAATTAAGAAAAAAGAATAAAAGAAAAAGAATGATATTTTTATTAAAGTACCCTTATCATGTATTGAAAATGACAAAATTAATATTAACTTAAGAGTAAAATTGAAAAAAAATTCATTGAAAATTGAGATGGGTCATTCATTTTGGGAGAATATATATATATATATATATATATATATATATATATATATATATATAAACAAGAAAAAAGAAAAACAACTTGACTATTGTTCTAGTCAGATACACAGTGAAGCCACATGGCACATGCAGTTACAGTAAAAAATGAAAAAAGAGTGAAAGAATATGCATCTACGCAGAATGAGTTACCCCCACATAGTTAATGATGTTACAGAACTCTGTCATAGAGATAAAATTCTGAAAAGTGAAGTCCATCATCGTACTATAGTATCAACAACAACACTTTTGTACATGTGACAATACCTTGAAAGTTGAAAGAGAGTTGAAACAGTAGTAGTAGAGTAATAACTCTAGTACTGTTATTATCATTAAACAAAGACAGAGACTGTAGAAGAAGAAGACATGTCATTATTAAACAAGAGTCTTAGATCTTGCTGCAAAACGGGAACACTTTCTTTTACCACTTTTGTTAAGCATGCAGACACAATTCTGAAGAATTTCAAAATCCTCTTCCCAAAACAACAAAGATGCTTTCTCTGGATTTTTTAGAAGCATCTTTGATGTAAGAAAACCAGCAATTGTCCATGTTTGCATCAATCTTGATTGCTTCCCAATAAACTTTCCGTTTTTAGTATCGTAATATTCTGGCCATTTATCTGCTTTGAGTCTTTTTTCTGCTACATCAACTGCCTTCTGTGCTAAATCAGACCTGCCCATCTTGATGCATGCTAAAGTGAACTGTAATTTAATGGTCTCATGTCAGCTCATTAAGGCTAAAGTTCTCATTCTTCTATGATCATAAAGACTCAATTGACCAAATTCAGGAAGTTATTGCGTCTTGGATTGACACAATAAGCTTAATTGAAATGAGAGCATGAAAGGACAAAATAGTTATAGGCTTTCAACTTTCAATTTTTTTCACTATAGTAGCACCAACACCTCTTGAAAAAATAGTATGTGTCGGTGTCGGTGTCAAAAACTGACACTGACATTTGTAATTACGTTTTATTTATTTATTTTTTCAAATTATTATTAATGTCGACGGTCAGTGTTGGTGTCGTGTTTCTGATGTGCGTGCTTCAGCAATTAAAAGAGAGATTTGATCAACTTCCTTCAGATATGCTAAAATACTAAAGAAGTAGTAATCATCATCATCATCTTAAGAATGATATTGTCAAACAAATATGAAACTCACCTGCCAGAGAAGTGTTGGCCAAGATCCGCCATTGTGATATGACCAAGGGCTGCAAGGAGTTGCGCAAAGTTATTATTGTAGCTTCGAATGGAAGAAAACCGAGCATATAACATATGAATATATCGAGCAAGAATAATGCAACGGCCAAAACCATTTTGATGAAAAAAATGCATTAAAAGGGTTGCATCTGTAGCATTACTCTTTGGAAATAAAACATGATAAAACACGAGATTTTAAGAGCCTTACGTGTTCTTGGGGTCACAGCCAGTAATTATACGCCATTCCTCACCCTCCAACGCTGGATAACATATCTTGAGAGGCATTTGACCAATGATATCATCCCATTTAGCGTCGATTAAATTCAAAATGCCCTCGTTTTGTCTTGTTGTACCTAAGGAAGAAACAATGGCCCAAAGGTTCCCAAGTGTGAAAAATCTAAAGTCCATGTGAGCAGGTTGCAGATTTCCGATGAAGTATCCACCCTCATCGGATATCCAGTCTACAAGCCAAGACGGAATTTGCTCTGGATAGATGTTAAACTTGTTGACAGCATCAGTAGAATACTCTTCCGTCTTATACCGATAAATTTCATTAATCTTCTTCATGTTAACCCAATAATATTCTCTCATGTGAAACGAGAGTGCACTAAGGCGATTACTAACAGCAGCCACGAGATTACTAGTTGTGTCATTCACTATCAGCATCTCACGGGAACAGCGTAAAGCAGAGTAAAATAATGCCTGCATATTAAAACACAAATTTATAAGCAAAGAAGCATATGTTCATTCAGACAGGTAATACAAGTGATTATATCAAAAGTAGTCATAGGCACTAACAAAATATTAACTAACTATTAATCTGATAATCTCCAACAAACTATATTTATAATCGGGCCCTGCATTCTGGAAGGATTTAAAGAAAACATTTCTAGCTTGGGTTGTACAATATAATGCAAAAGAAACAGAATAGTCACTAAAAATTAGAAAGGAACAAGTTGTAATCACATTGACTAATAAAAGAGCTAGTAAATGAAAGGTGTAGCGGACAAAGTACATAGCTCCTTAAAGTATTCAACCAACTTCTAGGCCCTTTTGAACTACTTATAGCGTTTCCGCAACACTCTAACATAATATAGAGCCCCAATATTGAGAGCTGAAAATGGATAAGCGTATTATCGGAAAATTTCTATTTTGATGTCTTGTCTTAGTTAAATTTATCGTATATTTGAATTCGTCATGAAACCCCACACACTCATACTAGGTGTAAATGGTATTTTCATGCATAAAATGTAGGTTTGACTCAAGAATGTTGGTGAATCAAATCAACTGATTTTGATCTCATGGATCGATTCAAGACTTCATATGAATAGACTCAAATGTGTTTTTGCAAATTTTCATTTGGTCACAGGATGTGTGATCATGAATTGACTCATAACTGAAAAATTCCATGCCTTGTCTCAATGCGGGATTTGTGATACGAGAAAGTGTTTTTTTTTAATCTACTCACATAAGTAGACTCATGAATCGAACCATAACATAAAATTTTCAGGTTATCTTTATCATTTGATCTTTTTGTTGATTAAATATGTGGAGTTGTAATTCTAAATTGTAAAAGTGATTAATCTAATTAATATATTTCAAATTCCTTATTTGAACTGTAGAAGGTTAATTCACATATGGCTTTGTCATTGTCAATATCCTTTTTCGTGTTTGATTTGTTACATTCAAAACTTTCAATTGCCTAAATTCATTTCAAAAACAATTTTCACCAATAAAGCTTTCGCAAAGTAACTGTTCAACTCCCTTCTAGACATTGAACATCATATCCAACCAACATGAGCAACCATCAAACATCAAATTAGGAAGAACCAATAAAGCTTTTGTGTTTGATTTGTTACATTCAAAACTTTCAATTGCCTAAATTCATTTCAAAAACAATTTTCACCAATAAAGCTTTCGCAAAGTAACTGTTCAACTCCCTTCTAGACATTGAACATCATATCCAACCAACAAGAGCAACCATCAAACATCAAATTAGGAAGAACCACTAAATCCACAACCCAAGGCTTAACAACTTCGTAACAGCAAGAGACAAAAACTAAATTTACAAAAATACGGCAGAAGCTAAAACTTAATTAAGAAGCTGATAGGGACTTGGGTATTATGGGGTGCTTAAGTTAAGTCCCACATCAAGTAGTATGGAAAAAGAAGAAAATATCGAATACAAAATAAATGTATCTCAAGGTGGATACCATGTTAGAAAACATGGCCTAGAGGAAAGAGAAAGAGAGAATTGGAGAAAACGTATTTGGTATATGATTAAAATGAGTTAGAAGGTATTTACATCAAATCTATTTAAAAAATCTAACAAACTACTACTCTCCAACTTTAACTGTATTTTTTAGTAGTTACTATTACTACTTCCAAATATAAATAGTGATAGCGAGCAATCAGCTTACTTGTATCTCAAGAGGGTGACCGTGAATTCCCATCCTTCTATCAATCATGCAAGAACCATCGGTGACTAGTAGAGAAGGAAACATGTCAAATCCATCAGTTAGACACAACTTAAGGATCAGTCTTATGCCTGTCTGGACATCGACTCTATCTTGCAATGAATAGTCGCCCGTTAATTTCCCGTATGCTCTCAGCAATATAATCCA
Organism: Lathyrus aphaca; assembly: GCA_963966055.1. Lineage (NCBI taxonomy): Eukaryota > Viridiplantae > Streptophyta > Magnoliopsida > Fabales > Fabaceae > Lathyrus > Lathyrus aphaca. Next base: position 544,409,837 of record OZ014522.1, read on the forward strand.
CCACAATCCTGATAGCAACAGTTTTACACATAAGTTTTAAAAGTTTGGCCTCATGCTGGATATTAAAAATGAGAAGTAATGTGAAGAAAATTTTGACAAATTGATAATAAGACTCCCGGGAAAAGAAGCTGATAAATTAAGGAATAATGATATGGCAATAATTTTTCATGTGATAGCACCATGTCTTAGCTTCCACAAGAAAAACAATTACCTGAATCGACAGGAGCAACACGGCCTATTGCTGATTCACCGAAATCAGGATCTGAAACTTCCTCAAATGCTTTATTACTTCCATCAATAGCAACAGTTCTAACTTTGAAGCTTGCTGGCATCAACCCTTGCCCTGGGCTGTAGCAGTCAACAGTCTTCTCCCAACTCTGGCAAATATAAACAAATATTAACGAGGAACAAATATGTATTAAGTTGCATAATAGCTTCACTAATATCATTTGTTGACAATTACCAAAATAATACACATTTCCTTTCACTTTTCGGTACTTTTTTGTTTGAGCATATTAGTTCCGGTGGCAAAGTAGCCTTCACATCCAGAGCATAATAGAGGTGGTCTTTAGATCGTAGGTAATCGAAAAATATTCACATAAAGTAGGCACTTTTGTAAACACTGACTTCCTCCCTTGTCGGGACATGGCACGGGTGTAGACTGCTCTTTTATTGTCAGAGCTCCGAGTGCACAAAAAATCGTATTTCCTAATTAAATGTAATAATTATTATAAATTATGATCCAAGAATTCTCGCAATGTATTGAAATTGATATCTCGCCACTTAAAAAAAACTAGCATCTTTAGACTACAAATTCAAATTAATACCTAAAAGATTAGTTTACTTAGTAATGGAAATATGAAAAGTTGAACTAGTTCCTTCTTGATGGTTAGTGATGAGAAAGTAGGAGATGAACTAACAAAAAATATATTTGGCCTTACTATCCAATGATTCTGAAAGCCTATTCCATCTCTGCACCTTAAAACCTGTTGTTCATGTTCCTCTACCACTGCCATAATCGGGAACCCATCACTAGGAATCAAGAAAAAAAATGATTCCCGAATATGGCGGTGGAAGAAGAACCGAAACAAAAGAGTTCGAGGTAGGGAAAGAGTTTCAAGGTAATGGTGCAATAAGTTCTCCATTGATTAGTAAGGCCAAATATATTTTAGGTTAGTTTATCTCCTACGATTCTCATCCCTAACAATAAAAAAAAAAACTAGTTCAACTCTTTAGTTTCTCATCACTAAGCAAACTAATCTTTCAAGTATTAATCTGTAGCCTAATGATGCTAGTTCTTTTTAATTGTAAGATATCTCTTTGATACATTGTGAGAAATCTTTGACCATAACTTATAATAATTATTACATTTAATGAGAGAAAACAATTTTCTTTGCAGATATCGGAACTCGGAAAATAAAAAACAGCCTCCACCTACACCTGTGCCATGTACCAACAAAAGAGTAAGTAAGGGTATAAACTGCCTATTTCATGTTAATCATTTCCCAGTTACCTACGATCCAAAGACCACCTCTATCATGCTCTACAATATGGATGTGAATTGTGAAGCTTACTTTGCCACCCATAACAAGTATGCTCCCAAAATAATACACTTTTCCTCCCACTTTTTAGGTGAAAAGCAAGTGAGCTATTATTAATCACAATTTTCTTCCTTGAGATCTGATGAAATAATGATAATGCATTCATTGACATTTATATATTTCAACAGTGATCTATATTATTCAACCATCCGGGGGACAATTCAAAAAAAGAAAAGCAACAAAGATAATTAGACACATCATGGCTTATTTTTCTCTCACACATACATATACACGCAGAAGAAAATGAACATTAAACTCCAAGACCAATTATTTGATAGACAATAGCTAAATTGCATCATCTATACAAATTCTACAAGTTGTAAATTTACGGTGCTCACAACTATGAAGCGGACACAGATATGGACACCAGGCACGATACCGACACTGACACGTCGACCACAGAAATAATTTGAAAAAATAAATAAATTGAACGCAATCAAAAGTATCAGCGCCATGTCGATGTCCGACCAGGACATGCTTTTTCAGAGGTGTCAGTGCTAAAGAGGCTGACAGAATGAGTCGGTCTAACAATTCTAAATGTGCAACGAGGGCATTTATTTTCAAAAGTTTGAAAAAAAATTTACACAGGTCGGCGAAACTATATTGTAGAAAAACAACAAGTAATAACAAACTAAATGAGTTGTTAAAGCCATAACATACCTGCAATTGCAATGTATGAAGTAGAAAATTCTTGACAATTTCCCCTTCACCGTTGAGCAGAAACGCAAGTGCAGATGGAACAAAATCACGAATAAAGACTTGATCATAATTCAGTGTTTGATTGCCATCAGGATCATTAGCTGCAACAGTCCCAACTGGATTCCCACAGTATGTAACAACAGAACTTCGAAGCAACTCCCAAGCTTCCTTTTCAATCTCAGAAAGCTCCCTCTCAACTTTATCCTCACTCAAATCATTCAAATTATTATCTAAATTTACTTTCGACCCGTCATCTTCTTCCAATTTCCTTTGATCCTCCGTCACAATTTCTTCACACAACAACGGCTTTCCATTCAAACTGGTTTGAATGAAAATATTCTCAATGCTTTTGTCATTAACATTAGAATCAACCGATGTAGAGTCGTTTCTAAAATTCGAACCTACATTCGGTATCAACGATACAACCCTAGGTCTGACACTACCAATTTTAACACATAAATTTGTGCTAAAATTCCTAGAGTGAACCCAATTCGAATCGATAATACTAAAATCTCTCCGATTCAAATTAGTCACATGTCTATAACCTAAAATCTTAGTATTATTATTACATCTATAGTATCTGCGGCTTGACCGGGACAAAACCTTAAATGGAGAAAAACCAGAAATAAATGGGGTTTTAGTTAGGATTCTACAACAAGGCTTCATGGTAGAAATTCCAATATAGCTACCAGTAGTCATGTGTATTTATATGATCAAATATAAATAGCTCAGAAAATGAATCAATTTGGGAATGCTATTAATAGATCTTGAAAGTGATTATTCTAAGTTCTAAGTTGGTAAAATAGTAATAATAGATCTTGAAAGTGAGTTCTAAGTTGGTAGCTGAAGATAATTGGAATGGAAAATTTACAGGGATTTGGTAATATACTTACATGGATTGAAGAGATGATGATGGTGATGATGATTAACGGAATGAAATAAGTTGAATTTGAGATTTATGAGGAAATAAACAGTGAAGATGAAAATGCGATTTATAAGCTATGAAATGAGATGAAAAGGGAAAGTTCGTATCAACTTCGACGTTGAAGAAAAAGGTGTAATTACTTAACTGTCCCTATTGGTTCAAGTTGTTTTGTTTTTGGGTTTTCTTTGATTTTACAATTATAGCCTCTGGTTCATTGAATCAGGTCAAAAGAGTTTATGGCTGGAATAGTGGAATCTGCGTTGCGTCTATCTTCCGCATCTTTTAAATAGGGGACAAATAGGGTAAATCACTTGAAATTATGATGTGTTAAGGATAGGAATATTTCGAAGGACTGAGGGTAAAACCGTCTAACTAAATATTTGAATGGATGATGAGTGAGACACCTTTGAAAAAGCGTCGAGTTATTTAGCGAAAAAAGCAATTAAAAAATGCAAGAAACAAGCAACTACAACATCCAACGGTAGACGCCGCATAACTATCCACGTGTCGTTTTCTTATTTGTTATTTAAGTTTTTTTTTTTGTTTTAAAATATTGTGTTAATTTGTTTTTGTTTTTTTCTTTTCCACGTGCTGCATAAAGGCTCTGTACAAAAACGCGTGGCGTATGAATTTTGTCATGGACAAAACAACAAAAACATTTTGCGCACGTTGAAGTTACTAAATTCTATTTCCATACGCAACCTCCATCTTGGAACCAAGGTTCGGTTTTGGGCTTTTACTGAGATTAGCTGTGGGCTTTTTTTATTATCTATTTATGGCCCAACTATTAGGGCTGAAGGAAAGATTTTGTCGAGAAATCTATCTGCCACCTCCATTCATACCTAGTACCCCTTATTTTTTTCAATATTCTCATTTCATCCCTGATATTATTTACATAAAAATTGCATTTTGAATAAAAAAATATTTTCTGAAAAAACAAAATTTCCGGTAGTTAAATTTGAAATTTCCGGTACGTTCTGATCGCCAAGGAAATCTCCGGTAGTTATAACTACAAATTACCGATAAACAATATCGGATAATCCAAAATTACCGGTAAAAAATACAAGTAATTTTAAAAAACCAGTATCAACTCCCACACATATAGCGGGAAATCCAAATATCTGATATACCGGGAATTTCAGTTTTACATGAAATTTTTGGTAACATGACAATGTCTTCAAATTTTTGTTGTCATTTGCGCTTCGGAACCGTCAGAACCGTCTATCGACTCGTGTAGCGATTAGACTCAGTTCTTCACTACAGACAAAATATGTATTATACCTAGACATAATATTATTTCGTTTGATTTCATGTTTTGTGTTATTAAAACTTTATATGTTTTTCATGTACATATTTTTGAGAGCCGAACCGACATATTAATTTAGGCACATAATATTGGAAAGAAACATGGTATTATTATTGTCACATTTCGTTCTGATAGTGCAATTGGCAAGCGAGGAAGGAAGGATAAATTGATAATGGATTGTGAGAGAGAGGAGGAAATTATAAAAGCAAAAAGTCTGAAACTAGTCATTCATTGGATAAGGATGGTCTCGCTAGTATGAAAGTGAAATGTCCATTCCGTCTGAGGTCTTCACCAAGTGGTATTGGTTGGAGGATAATCATTATGTATGACTTTCCCAATCATAAACTAAGTCATGATTTATTAGGGCATGACATATTGGGTCGTCTAAAACCTCAAAAGAGACAATTTGTGAATAACATGATGAAGTATAACATGTCTCTGAGACACATAGTTTCTGCATTGAAAGACAAAGATCCAGAAAATCTCACGAGTGTCGAGCAAGTATTTAAAGCTAGATCTACGTACCATGAAAACAAGAGAGGTTCATTGACAGAAATGCAAATGTTGTCGATTCTTATTCAAAAAGAAAAGTACATGTGTTGGACAAGAAACATGGAAGACTCAAATGTTATTACCGATATTTTTTTGGACACATATGATTCCGTGAAGTCGTTGAATATGTTTAATTTGGTTTTGATTTTTGATTACACATACAAGACCAATAGGTACTGGTTACCGCTGCTTGAGATTGTTGGCGTTACGTCAACAAAGTTGACGTTTTCGGTAGGCTTTGCCTAGTTGGAACATGAAAGGGAGGAGAATTTCAAATGTGCAATGGAGAAGCTGAAAGAGTTGTTTTTTTTCTTCTGAAAAATTGCTACCAAATGTTGTTGTGACGGACAGAGAACTTGCCTTGATGAATGCACTGGAAGATGTGTTTCCTAATTCAACACATTTGTTATGTGTGTTCCATATTTCCAAGAATGTTAGTATGAAATGTAAGGAATATGTTAAATAAAAAAGACATGAACATGTCACAGAGCTGTGGAACAACATCATGTATGCTAATAGAGAGAGTGAATATCTCATACACTTGAAGCACTTTGAGACAATTTGTGTTGATATACCTTCGTTTGTTAACTATGTGAAAGTAACATGGTTGACACCGTATAAAGAAAAGTTTGTTTCTACATGGACAACCATAGTTACTCATATGGGAAACACAACAACAAACAGGTAAACTGACATCTTATTTGATTTAATTAATTAAGATAATTTATGTCTAATTGTGCTTTATTTATTGCGTTTTAGGGTGGAGTCTGCGCATTGGAGACTAAAAAATATGTTATCACATAGTCGGGGAGATTTGTGTCGCAGTTGGGATGTTGTTAACACCATGTTGAAGTAGTAGTTAGGCTCAATTAGAGCGTCGTTTGAAAAGAGTATTGTGAACATTGAGCACCACTATAACACTCATTATACACCAACTTGCATGGTTTTGTGTCAAGGCAATGTATACAACACATAGGGAAGGAGCTAGAACGGGTCAAATTTACTGGCATAAACAAGGATATGTGTGGTTGCTTCATTAGAACTACACATGGTTTACTCTATGTGTGTCAACTTGTTGGCTTTCAGATACAAGGTGTGTCTATTCCATTAGAAGAAATTCACGTTTTCTGGAACAAATTACACACTCAAGAGCATATTGATAGACTAGAGGATAGTGGATCAAAGATGGATTTAGACGAAGAATGTGAGGATTTGAAGACATATTTCAATTCTTTGGATATTATAGGTCAGGGGGTGTTGAAGAAGAGAATCAAAGAACTAACTTATCCAGTTGCGTCTTTTATGCATCCACCACCGGTGAAGTACAAGCTGAGGCGAGGAGTTAAAAAGAGCAGAAGGGGTGAAAAGAGTGATATGCATCGTGAACCCTCACAGTGGGAGTATGTTGATGCTTCACAAGGAAGTTAGACTACTGATACATCATGTACAAAACCAATAAGAAGTCAAACTTCTAGTCAACCGTCCACTGTATCTTCTAGGAATAAATACTTGTCTCGGTTTCCTCGTTTCATGCTTCCATACATTGATGGCATAATTGATGTGGGAAACAACATATGTAGGACGGATTAAACACTGGGAGGAAGAAATTAGGAAGTCATAGTAGTTTTATATGTAATCTTGTTGATGTTATATATTTTTTTCCATTGCAAATCATTCACATTTTATATTATCCTTGTTGATGTTATTGTTGATCATACACTATAGGGGAAAAGAAATGGAAATTACTGGTTTTTAACTCATTTTTCAAATTCTGGACTGCTTCCGGGAATTTCAATTTAGCTGAAATTCCCAGTATACCAGATATTTCAAATTCCCAGTAAGATTAGTTTGTTTTATAAATTCCAAAAGACCGGTACATTATACCGGTAATTTGAAAATTTCCGGTATTTTAAAAGTATCTGGTACAATAATTTTTTTTGGGAAATCACCTAAGACATCAACTAAATATCCGGTATCAGTTAAAATACTCGGTAATCGCCCGAAAATTTCAAAAAAACGGTGTAAAATTGCATGCGTAGAATGATCATTTTGCCTCTAATTGGGGGTGCCAGGTATGATTGGGGGGGGGGGGGGAGGGGGGGGCAGGAAGGTTCCTCGATTTTGTTCTACCAATCCCATACCTCTTTATTTTCTAATTGACCAACATTTTCTTCTCATTATTTATATATATATATTATAAAATTAATTAAAATAATTTATTCTGATTGAAACTATAAAATTCGAAATATATGTTTGTGATAACAAAAAATCAAGTACATTTTATTTTAAGATTGGTGAAAATTATGCATTTTTACCGCATTTTTAAAAATCCATAAATTTGATAGTTTTTAAAAAATAAATATTTATTCGGTAATTTTCTTAAAAATTCTGGAAGCAACAAAATTTCTGGATTAAATTTCTATAGTGAAAGATCCATTTGTGGAACAACAAAGCTTTCATCCATTGAGTCTTTCAATGCTTCAGTTTCATCAATTGTCTATGTCTATGCATACAAGACATAATGTATTAACTCAACTTCATAATTGATCACATCATCTAATTTGATTACGCATTCTTGTAGTCTTGCGGGCATGTTTCTGGTTCTTTGAGATTTGCTTGTGCTAGATTGACCTTCAACAACTTCTTGTCAAACTTCTCTAACAACTTCAATAGTTTTTTCATCACAGATGATTCTTACTGTCTCTTTCTTGATGTTCTCAGTCCAATCCCACTTCTTAAGCTCATATACGATCACATGTTTGCTGATCACGACTCACTTCTTCACTGGGTCGAACAACTTGTATCCACCAGTCGAGTGATATCCTACCAGGATCATATAACTCGACTTATCATCCAACTTTCTTGTCAGGTGATCTGGAACATATCTATGTGATATGGATCCAAACACCTTTGTCACACCCCAAATTTTACCCCTAACTGCTCGCATCATAAATTCATCGCATTTAGCAGGGAATTTTCCCGATTCATTTTCTGTTGCTTTCTTCTCATTTTCTAGCTTCCATTTTAATTTAATTTCTTTTTTCTTATTTATGACTTTTTAATTCATTTTCGTATTTTTAATTTTAATTTCTATTTTCGTTTCTATTTGTAAGTTCCTATTTTAAAATTTTATTTCAATTTCTACCTTTAATTTTTAGTTCGTTTTCAAATTTTTTCTAAACTTATTTGTTATTTCTTTTCATTTTCAAGTTCGCATTTTTAAGTTAATTTTTATTTCATTTTCAAGTTTTATTTTTTTTGATTTATTTTCTATTCTTCAATTTTTAATTTTATTTCATTTTCAAGTTGTTACTTCTAAATTTAATGTCAATTTCTAATTCATGTATTTGTTTTCTAAATTTCAAATTTGTTTCTTTAGTTCTAAGTTAATTTTAATTCCAAGTTTATTTATTTAAGTTTGTAAGTTATTTTCAATGTTAAGTTTAATTCTTTTTAATTCACTTCTAATTTAAGTTCACATTTAGATTTTAATTTAAAGTTCTTATTTCAAATATTAAGTGTCAAGTTCAAATTATAACCATAGTGTAAATAATCAATTTTTATTCCAAATATTTTGTTTATATTACAATTGCAAGGAAAAATGGTACAAAAAAAATTCAGCACAAAAATACAAAATGCAGCAGCACAAATTCAGTCCCAAAATTCAGCATGCAGCCACCAACAACCTGCATTTCCTGCTCCACTTCCTCCACAAAAACTCAGATTTTGTTCCCTCTCTCAAAACACCCTTCACCTACAAGCAACAAGGACAAATTTCAGCATAAAACACACTGCAATAACCACATAAAAACAGCTCTCAACACAATTCTGAAACAGCACCAAATACACCCAAAACCAGCCTTCAAACACTACACCAAACAGCTCTCAACACAATTCTGCAGCAGCACAAAACACATCAAACAGCTACCAAAACAACTCAGAACAATCCACACAAACAGCTCTCATTCAACCAAAAATTCAGCCTCAAAACTCACAAAAAAATCAGTTCTAAAACACCACAAAATTCAGCATTGTTATATCAAAACACAAAGAAATTCAGCCTCAAAAAAAAAGTCCATCCAAAACATACAAACAGCCCTCCAACACACAAAAAAACAGCCATCAAAAAAATCACAAAAAAAAGCCAAGAACAACTTCAAAAATCAGCAAAAACAACAATCAAAAGAAGGAGGCTTACTTGTGGATTCGTCACCCCGATAACGTTCGGGTCGGTATCGTTCTTTTTCCTTTCACTTCTTTTTAGCATTGGTCCATAGTTAGCTTTCTTCTCAGCTTTATTTTTTTCCAATTTCAAACCTGCATACAAAGAGTAACACTTCATATTAAAAAAGAGAATTTCAAAAAAAAACTTAACTTAAAACCAGTCCACAGAAACAACACCACTGTTACAGCCCATATAAACACCACTGTTACACTAGAAACAACTACACACAAAATCAGCACCCAAAACTCACCATTAAAACATTACCGTGAGAAATTCACCGAACCACAGCCAATACCCACCTCACTCTGCCGCCATCGTCCGAACCATCCATCACCACAATCTTTCCCAAACAATGCCATTGAATCAACCCATCTCTTACTAATCACTTCAACAATTCATTCAATTCCGTCTACAAACTCAACACCAAACCATGGCAACATCAAAAACAATCTCAGCAGCTCTCAAACTCGTTGACACCAAGAAACAAAATCCCAAAAAAAGCATACGTTAATCTTCAATCCCATTCCTCTCTCCTCTCTTCCTTCCCCCTCTCATGGACAGACCTTGATTCTCACTTCACCACCCTCCACAACAATCTCTCTCAACGTTTCATCCATCTTCAAACCCTAGAATCATAGTTACATCAAAACCGGACCACCAAACAACACAGTGGAACCTAAACCAATACAGAAAAGAGACAAAGAGTTGAGTTTCAAAAACCAGAAAATCACAATTTTAAAACTTTCAAACCCTCACCTGAACCGTTCACAGACCCAAAGCCTTAAACCTTTGGCCATCGCACGCCGGTCACCACCTTCAGGATAAATGAAAACCCTTTCGAACCGCCAACCCATAACCTTGAATGACCCGAGAATCTCAGCGCACACAGCCTTCACCAAACCTGTATCCAAACCGCAAAAAGCCAACAACTGAAAACCTGTAAAACCGTCATCACCCACTTATCACAACCCCATCTGTCAAAATCATCCGAAACCTTCGCACCATCCTCACCCAAATTGAAACACAGAAAGCTTCAAGACTCTTCATCCCTCACCTTCGCCCTTTCTGTTCTTTCTCCATAACCACCTCAAGCCAGGAAACCCTTCAAAAGCAAAAACAAAAAACAACGAAAATCCAAATCCACCACAACTCGTAAGCCTCAGCCACCATTCCAAACACCGTCAAAAACTTCACAATTCATAAACCATTACCGACCAAACTCAAATGCTTGAAGAAAGAAGTAAACATAATGCAGTAAACCACCGTGACAAACCATTTCGAACTACAACCGTATCAAACCTCCCAACACCTTTAAACAGCACCGTCCGAAACCAAAGCCGCAAACTCACGACAACCACCACGAACCATTTTCTCTTCAACAAACCTTCACCGACTTCTCTAATTGAACACCAAACGACAACAAAACCACCTTCAAAATCAAACACAGAAATAGAACAGGAAAATGAGAAACAAATTGAGAACTGAGAAGAGTGAGGAAGGACAGAGAGTTTGTGAGAGAGAGAACACCAAACCTGGCCGTAAATTTCCGAGTGAACCAAGCCACTGTGAGCGAACCATCCGGCTGAAACCTCTCTTCCATAACCATAACCTTTGACTCATCCTTTCCACTCTCACCATAACACAGACCAAGAAACTCGGAGCGCAAAGGAAAAAACCATCAAACCTTCTCTTCCGTCTTCGACTCATTTCCATTACGACTTCACCTAAATCACCACCGTGAGATTTCGGAACCAACTGATTTTCCGTCCACCAATCTCAAACCCTCACTGAACCGCTTTCTCAAAACGAGTGAAATACCTCAGCCACGAACCACACAAAACCACCGCCGCTGTCAACCGCGACCAAAATCACCATCCAAAACAACCAGACGTTAAACCGAAAACTCCTTTTTTAGAAAACAGACCCATCAACCACCTCTGAAGCCACCGCGAGAGAGAGGATTAGAAACAGTGAAGCCGAACGCACGCCGAGAGAGACAGAGAGATCTTGCTGAGCGTTTGAGTGAGAAGAGAACTTAGAACGTGGGAATCGTGAGCCTCACTGCGAACGAAGCCGTAACCCGCTTAACCCCCACCATCACCGAGACATTCAACCTTTTCCTCTTCACAGAAACCACCGGAAACCCCCTTTCACTTCCGATTCCAAAACTACCAAAAGAAAAACAACAAACAGAGCGCAAACCAAAACCCTTCCATTTCACAAATCCCCGCAGCCAAACGCTCAAGCACCGCCGCAAACCGCCATTCAAGCTGACATCAAAACCGCGAATGTTCAAAGCCATCGCTGAGGGAGACGGAGAAATCTTGTTGAGCGAGTGAACCGTGAGCCTCACCGCGAGCTCACTGCCTTAAAATCAGACGCGAGCGAAACAGGGAGAGCGTGAATCGAGAGAGAGCCGTTGGCGAAAATCCATTCTCTGAGGGTGGGTTTCTTCTTTTTTTTCTGTTTCAAAAAAGGCGTTGGTTTTCTGACTGAGATGATAAGATACACGTTGCTTGCTATTAGTTGATTTTATTCTCATTAAATTTTTTTAAGTTTTAATTTTTTTTTTTTTTTTTTGTTTACTGTTTATAAACTTTGTTGGGTTGTTGGGACATGGAGCCCACGTTGTTATCACTACACACCAATAGATCATGCACATGCCCCCTCCTTATTTTTAATTAGTGTTTATAATCTTTTCTTAATCATGTTTATTTTACTTTGTTTTCTATTACTGTTAGGATGTTATAGTAAATTTTGAATTGGTTGGATTTCTTTATTCTTTGGTCCATGGCTTTAAAGGTCAATTTTATTATTATTTCGGGCCTATGATAAGAATAGACGGTTTATTGATATTTGACTTTGTCAATTTTGTCTAAACCAATTTGAGGCCATTTTTTTCTATTTCTTTATCATTTATCGATTCCTCGACTTATATTTTATTTATTTGGGCCGATGATATGACAAAGGTCACGATAAATCGTTTCCGATTAATCGTGACCCATATGAGGCCATGCATTTGTTTATTTCTATTTCATCCATTTATTTATTTTTTCAATTCATTTATTTATTCTATTTAATTTATTTACTTTATTTTATTCTTTTTTTTTAATTTATTTCACTTTATTATTTATTTATTATTTATTTCTCGCACTTTACACCATATTAATTTAATCTTCAAAATAATAAAATTCCTTGGTCCAACGCCAAGTTCACTTCACATTCACTCACACACGTAAGTCGGTCGTTTACGATCGCCGTCTGCATAGTTCCTTACACTTCACAGCTTTCTAACTTAAACAAATTGTCGCACCACGCTTGTTTTCCACCCCCGCATTCTCGATCCATATATCGAGCCATAGCCTGGTTACTAAGCCTTGTACCTCGCATTTCCACTTACTTTATTTGCTGTCATTTATTTTTGCAAGTAGCAACCTTTGCCTAGTCTTAGGAGCTTGCACCTTTTTATTTACTTGCTTTTCAATCCAAGGGAAAGAACTCCTGCAGTTGACTCAATGTCATAGGAAGTTTAGCCATCCCTAGTTACCATTTTGACCTTAGCAATTAGGTCCCTCATCCTTAGGTCCTTAGCCATTAGGTCCTTAGTATTTTATTTTATAACTTTTTGTGACTTTCTTAAAGTCACGTGAGTGTTTGCCATAACACTTACCTTCCCCCGCGAACCTTGAGCGTAACCAAGTGTTCGTTAATCCTTAGGAGAACTACGAGTGCTCTGATTCTATACCTGATACGTAGGCATCGATGCGATGTTGTGCGAGCACCATTAGAAATAAAGCCTTAGGTTCCTTTAATTTTAACAAGCAATAAACAACAAAAATACAAATATTAACAAGAGGTTCCCGTAGGATACTGCGGATGCTTAGGATGCTAACACCTTCCCTAGGCATAATCAACCCCCGAACCTAGTTTCTCCTCATTTAGGGTTTTTACGATCTTTTTCCCTTTTCCCTTTGGATTAAATTAAAGTCGGTGGTGAACATAAATGTTTTGTGATTCTAGCTCACTTAATAGCTTGGTATCCGATTCTCACCGCGACAGAAATGGCGACTTCACTGGGGACACTTTTTTTGAGGGTTAAGCCCACCTTGTATATTTGTATATTTGTTGTTGTATTGCTTGTTATTATTTTGGATTTTTGTTGGGTGTTCCATGTGTGGTGAGATAAGTCCTAACCCGGACTTGAGTGCAAAATAAGATAGGACGGTGGTATATTCAAGAAGGCTTGTAGGGAGTTGAGTCCCGACCAAGTTGACTTGAGACACCACCACTCAGCGGAGGCCTCCTCGGATGTAGTTTTGTTGATCGAGTTCAGTCGTGAAAACATTACTATATTCGACCTGAGAGCCATTAATGCTGAGGACCGTAGAACATTTACCCCCACTTGGCCTTTTTAGGGATGTAGTGCGATGACTATGAGGATGCAAATCCGAAATAGTTGATACGCGATACTGCACTCGTATGAGACTCTCTTGAGAATATTACTGATTACCAAGTTGAGTTGGGAAGTCGGTAATATCCGAAAGATGGGACAATGATTCTGGGAACTTTTAGAACCCGTTGTACAGGTACAAATAAACTCATAGTACATACCTTTTGGGAGGGTTGAACCTTCGACCTCATGCAAGCTTTGAACCTAAGCCTTGTTTGTGTTTGTTGCATTCACGCATCATGAAGCATCATTTTTACCATTTATTCAAGGAACTCAGAAACTCTATCTTTGCAAATATCATAGGTATCATCATGGACTTTGGAAGAAGAAAGACAGTCAAGTACACATTCAAAACTCCCAAACTTGAAGACCTAAGGAAATTAAGAGATTTGGTTTTGGATCAAGAAGCCTTCATGGAGAAGCATAGGAGACTTTTAGCCTTACTTAAGACTGAGTGGGACGGAAGGCTGCTCTCTGTGATGCTCCAGTTTTATGATCCTCTCTACCACTGTTTTACGTTCCCTGATTACCAATTGGCGCCTACTTTGGAAGAGTATTCAGTTCTGGTGGGATCACGTGTTAAGGATGAGTTTCCATTCCCTGTTCTAGAGAAGGACCCTGAAGAAGCGGAGATTGCAAAGGCGACATATTTGAGTGTTCCTGAGGTCAAGGCAAATATGACCTATAAAGGAAAGGTTTTTGGATTCCCTGCAAAGTTTTTGGTGGAAAAGGCCAAGAATTTTGTTGGTGTGAAGGATATGAAAGCTTTTGAGGCGACCTTTATTCTGCTAATGTATGGAGTGTTGCTTTTCCCAAACTTTGAAGACTTTGTCGACCTGAACGCCATCAAGATCTTTCTGAAGAAGAACCCGGTCCCTACTTTGCTCGGAGACACTTATCATTCCATCCATCTGAGAAATCACCATAAGGGAGGGATGATTACTTGTTGTGCATCATTGTTGTATGAGTGGTTTATTTCGCACTTGCCTAAGTCATCTTCATTTTGGAACCTTAAGGATGGTTTGTGGTGGTCACAAAGGATCATGTCTCTTACCCATTCTGACATTAGTTGGTACAATCGTGTTTATGATGGAGCATTGATTATTGATAGCTGTGGTGATTTTGCTAATGTGCCTCTTCTTGGCACTAAGGGAGGAATCAGCTATAATCCGGTTTTGGCTCGCCGCCAACTCGGGTATCCGTTGAAGGACAAACCTAAAAGTGTTGAAGTGGAAGGAATTTTCTTTAAGGATGACGAAGAACCAGAGCTCAAGAAACAGATTATGCAAGCTTGGAAGTACATCCATAGGAAGGGGAGGAGTAGCTTGGGAAAGCCGAATTGTGTTTCTATGGAACCCTATCTCCAATGGGTACGAGATAGGGCAATCAGTCTGAAGATGCCTTACCCTCGCCAGGATCCTATGACCTTCAAGAAACCCATTCTAATATTTATGGATGATGCAGAGAAGCTGAAGATTGATTTGGAGAAAGAGCTTCGAGAGAAGAATGCATGGAAGAATCGACATCAGATCATCAGTAGTGAGAATGAAGAACTTAGAAGACAACTGAAGATGAAGGAAGAAGAAGAGCTCTCCAGCAAGAAAAGGAAAGCGCAAGAGGATTTATTTTCCTCCAGCACTCAAGGGGACACTTCTTGGAAGTCGATCGTGGATCAACTTATGCTTGAAAGGGCTCAGATGAAGGCACAAATCGAGAAGCTCAACTTGAGGCTTTTAGGAGAATCTCCTTAGGACTTTGTCTTTGTCTTTATTAAACTTTGTTTGGGATTTTTGAAGATGTACTCAAGACTTTGTATCACTTTTTGAATTTAATGAAATCATGTCCTTTGATTATTATGTTTTCCTTGGTATTTGCAAATTTGTTTCTTAAGTTCCTTGAATAAAATTTCATTTTCGCATTGCACTCATACATTTGGCATTTCATTTGCATTTTTTCATGTAAAACTCATTCCCGTCATCTGCTCTTCAGCTTTCACACTGAGGCTCTCACGCAAATACTACACTCGAGCTCAAGCCAGAAAGAGGATGGCTGAAAGAGACCTAGAGATGGACAGAGTTAACGAAGAGCTTACTGATATTCGTGGAGACATGGGTCAGATGATGGAAATGTTGCAAGTCATTCGAGCGAAGTTGGATACCCAACAGACTGTGGTGTCAGAAATTGTCACTGCAACGACTGAAATTGTCACTGCCACGACCCAGCCTACGTCATCAGTCACTACCCCTGTGACCTGGTCTCCTTTTGGGTTTCCTCCTGGATTTTTCCCTCCTTCTCAAGGTTTTGCTTCTCAGAGTGTTATTCCTTCTTCCCAAGGATTTGCTGCTCAGGGTTTTATTCCTTCTTCCCAAGGATTTGCTACTCAGGGTTTTATTCCTTCTTCTCAAGGACTGGCTACTCAGGGTTTCTTTCCTCCCTCCCAAGGCTTTGCTGCTCAAAGTTTTATTCCTTCTTCCCAAGGATTTGCTGCTCAGGGTTTTATTCCTTCTTCCCAAGGACTTGCTGCTCAGGGTTTCTTCCCTCCATCCCAAGGCTTAGCTTCTCAAAGTTTCGCACCTCCTTCTCAGGGCATGGCATTTCCTTTCCAAGGTTTTGTGCCTCCTCCTCAAAGGATTTATGGCTCAACAGACTATTCCTGTGACTAATGAAGAGAATCATGCAGTTGCTAATTTTACACAAGACATTGTGCACACCCGTGCTCAACCGTACTTTAATGACCATCAGGGGTATGAAGCGCCAGATATGTCTGAAAACGGAGATGAGAAACATGTGAAGATGCAAGAGAATTTGTATACCCTTGAAAAAAGGTTAAGAGCGATTGAAGGTGACCAGATCTTTGGTGCCGCTGCTAGAGAGATGTGTCTGGTGTCTGGATTGGTAATACCTCCAAAGTTCAAGATACCCACGTTCGATATGTATGAGGGTGCAACTTGTCCTAAAAACCATCTCTTGATGTACTATCGAAGAATGGCGGCGCAGGTGGACAATGATAAACTAATGATCCACTGCTTCCAGGACAGTCTGAAGGGAATCTCCTCCAAATGGTATCTGACGCTTGACCAGTCGAAGATTCGCAGTTTCCAAGACTTGGCAGATGCTTTCATCCAACAATACAAATACAACATGGACCTTGCTCCCGATAGGAGGCAATTGCTAAGCATGTCCCAGAAAGAGTCTGAATCCTTTAAAGAGTATGCTCAGAGGTGGAGAGGGACCGCTTCTCAAGTAGAGCCCCCATTGACTGAAAGAGAATTAGCTGACTGGTTTGTTGACACTGTGCGACCAGAATTCTATGAGAGAATGGTGGGGAGCATAACTGCTAGTTTTTCTGATCTAGTGGCTGTGGGAATCAAGGTAGAACTCGGTTTGAAAAGTGGAAAGATGAGTGGTGCATCTGGCAGTTCTAGCAATGGCAGTGGGAATAATGGCAAGAAATTTACCAGTAATTTCCACAAGAAGAAAGAGGGTGAGACGAATGCCATAATGACAAGTCAAAGAAGAAATCCGCTTTGGCAAAGTCCTTCACCTCATCAACGGCAGTATGCTCATCCACAACAGTATGCCCAACATCCTTATGTAGCGGCGGTTCAACCATCATTTAATCCACAAGTCCCCATGTATCGGCCAACTCAAGCAGTGCCGATGTACCAACAAGTGGCTCCAATGGTTCCACCTTATCAGCCAATGCTCAACAATCCAGGCTATCAACAAGCGCCCAATGCTTCAGCCTACCAGCAGAGGACTCCAGCTCCTCATCCAAATCCCAATTTTCAGAATAGAAGACCAGGTGGAAGGCCTCCTAATCCTCGAATCCCTATAACTTATACTGAGTTATATTCTTCACTGCTGAAGAAAGGTTTGGTTACTCCAAGACCTTTGGGTCCTCCACCAAATCCGCTCCCACCAAATTACAACCCAAATGCCCACTGTTTATTCCATGAAGGTGCCCCGGGGCACGATTTGGAGGGTTGTTATGCTTTGAAGTACATAGTGAAAGATTTGATGGAGAAGAACATTCTGTCATTTGGGAATACTGGTCCGAATGTCAAAGATAATCCTTTACCCAAGCACGGGTCCATAAATGCTATTGTTGATGAGTCCGAAGAAGGTTTGATTTTCAATGCCACGGAGATCAAGACCCCGCTTCGAGACTTCCATGCAAAATTAGTGGGGGCGGGTATACTGAAGAGCTGTCATGAGAATTGTGAAGGTTGTGTTGATAGTCCAAAGGGATGTGAATTGGTCTTGAAAGATGTTCAAGATTTGATTGATGAAGGTGTCTTACAAGTGAGCGGTCATATGAAGAGGAATGAGGTGGCAGTGATTGAACCCATTTTCAACTTGCCTGAATCTGATTCTACCTGGGTGCCAGTGTTCAACCTGCCTGAATCTTCAGGAGTTCAACCTATCTTCAATACTCCAGAATCTGTGGTGCCAATTTTCAATATGCCTGAGCCAAGATTTGAACAAAGGAGTGACTCTTTCCGTTATGAAGACACTAAAGCAGTTCCATGGAAGTATGATACAGGGAAAGTTCATCAGAAGACTGATAAAGCTAGTCAGAAGGAAGGTTCAAAAGTTGCAAGTGCTGACATAGCGGGTGCAGGCCGTTTGACTCGCAGTGGTCGTGTTTACACTCAGCAAGCCAATACGGCTCCGCCTAAAGAAGTCATTCCAGCTGTTGCCAACAAAGATAAAGAGGTAGTCTTGGGAGAAGAGGATGCAGAATTTCTCAGAATCATAAAGAAGAGTGATTATAAGGTTATTGATCAGCTACATCAAACTCCTTCCAAAATATCTATCCTATCGCTTCTTATGCATTCTCCGGCTCATCGAAGTGCACTTCAGAAGTTGCTAGCCCAAGCTCATGTTACGCATGATATAACAGTGAATCAGTTTGATGGAGTCATTGCCAATATCACTGCGTGTAACAACCTCAGTTTCAGTATGGAGGATCTTCCAAAGGAGGGCTTGGACCACAACCGTGCGCTCCACATATCAGTGAAATGTCAAGAGGATACTTTAGCAAGAGTTCTTGTGGATACAGGATCTTCATTGAATGTTTTGCCGAAAAGAACACTTGCTAAGTTATCTTATCAAGGGGCAGAGATGAGACCCAGCGCACTGATTGTGAAAGCATTTGATGGGTCAAGGAGAACCGTTATCGGGGAAGTAGACCTACCAATCTTGATTGGGCCGCAGGTGTTCAAAATCACTTTCCAGGTTATGGACATCAATCCCAATTACAGTTGCTTGCTGGGAAGACCTTGGATCCATGCCGCTGGGGCAGTCACTTCTACCCTACATCAGAAGATGAAGTTTGTGGTCGATAACAAGCTGGTAACCGTGTCTGGGGAAGAAGATCTCATGGTTAGCAACCTTTCATCCTTTAGTTATATTGAGGCTGATGAAGACGCTTTGGAAACTTCTTTCCAAGCTCTTGAGATAGCCAATGCTGTCCTTTTGGAAGTAGAGGAACCAAAAGGGAAGGGTATCCCATCTTTCGCATCGCTGAAGAGTACCATTTCCACCATTGAAGAAAGAAGCTATGAAGGTTGGGGTGATGTCATCGAAGTCAAACAGAAGCTAGATCGTTGCGGGTTGGGTTACAAACCAACTCATGGGAAGGAAGGAGCGTCAACCTCCGCCAAAGGACGTCTGAAGACCATTCAAGAGGTGTTTTCCAGTGCTGGTTACCAGGTCAATGCAATTGATGGAGTTTCTGAAGATGAAGATGTGAATCACTTGGTGTATCAGTGTGAAGAAGCCTTGGATAATTGGGAGGCAGTCGAGATCCCAGAGTTTTTTCCATTGTCAAAGTAATTTGTTGTTTTTTAAGTGTTTTCAAAGTTCCCTAGCTCTGCCCAAGGCTATGGGAGTATTTTGTAGGGCCCCTTCTCATTTTCAAAAGTTATTATCAATGAAGGCATTTTGTTAAACTCTTATTTTGATCATTTACTGTTTTTTTCTCTCTCTCTCTCTCTCTCTCTCTTTTCACTTTTAAAAGAAGATGGCAATCTTTCAAAACCAATAAAAAAGCTTTTCCTCTTGCATTTCTCTATTTTCCACTTTTAATAAAAGCAAGTCATTATCATATGCAGAATAAACAAAAACCCTGTTGAATCCAATGACTCTACATTCTCTCCTAACTTTGATTCGCCCATCTACCAAGCGGAAGATGAAAGTGAGGAAGATTGTGACATTCCCGAAGAACTGGCAAGATTAGTTGAGTATGAGCATGCAGAGCTTCAGCCACATAAGGAGCAGGCAGAGACCATCAATCTTGGCACTGATGAAGACAAGAAGGAAGTCAAGATTGGTACAACACTTGGGGCAGACATCAGAGAAAGATTGGTCAAGCTTCTCAGAGAGTATGTAGATGTGTTTACATGGTCGTATCAAGATATGCCCGGGTTAGACACAGACATAGTGGTCCACAAGTTACCTCTTCGACCAGATTGTCCTCCTGTAAAGCAAAAGCTTCGAAGAACAAGACCAGACATGGCTCTGAAGATTCGAGAAGAGGTCAAAAGACAGTTTGATGCTGGATTCCTCGCAGTTGCAAAGTACCCTGAGTGGGTAGCTAATATTGTGCCAGTCCCTAAAAAGGATGGCAAAGTCAGAATGTGTGTGGACTATAGGGATTTGAACAAAGCCAGTCCGAAGGACGATTTCCCTCTTCCGCATATCGATACTTTGGTTGACAACACTGCTAAATTTGCTGTTTTCTCCTTCATGGATGGGTTTTCAGGATACAACCAGATCAAGATGGATCCTGACGATATGGAAAAGACTACATTCATTACACCATGGGGCACTTATTGTTACAAGGTTATGCCATTTGGTCTCAGAAATGCAGGAGCCACTTATCAGAGGGCAATGGTCACCCTTTTCCATGATATGATGCATAAAGAGATAGAAGTCTATGTGGATGATATGATTGCCAAATCACAGAGTGAGGAGGATCATTTGAATCATCTCTTGAAGTTATTTGAGCGTCTCAGAAAGTTCCAACTGCGTCTGAATCCAGCTAAGTGTACTTTTGGTGTCCGATCAGGAAAGTTACTTGGTTTTATTGTTAGTCAGCAAGGTATTGAAGTAGATCCAGATAAGGTCAGAGCAATTCAAGAGATGCCAGCTCCCAAAACAGAAAAGCAAGTCAGGGGTTTCCTCGGAAGATTGAACTACATCTCCAGATTTATCTCCAACATGACTGCTACTTGTGAGCCTCTATTCAAGTTACTCCGGAAGAATCAAGCAATTGAGTGGAGTCCTGACTGTCAACTGGCTTTTGAGAAGATTAAGGTTTATCTGCAAGAACCTCCTATCTTGATCCCACCTACTCCAGGGAAGCCTCTTTTCATGTATCTGACTGTGCTCGAGGGATCTATGGGTTGCGTGTTAGGCCAACAAGACGAAACTGGTCGTAAGGAGCACGCCATTTATTACTTAAGCAAGAAGTTCACAGACTGTGAAAGCAGATATTCGCTTTTAGAGAAAACTTGTTGTGCCTTGGCATGGGCGGCCAGACGCCTCAGGCAGTACATGATTTGTCACACTACTTTGTTGATCTCGAAAATGGATCCAATAAAGTACATCTTTGAGAAGCCTGCTTTGACCGGAAGGCTCGCCCGTTGGCACATGTTGTTATCCGAATACGACATCCAATATGTAACCCAGAAGTCTATCAAGGGCAGCGTTTTGTCTGAATACCTTGCTGATCATCCTGTCGAAGATTATGAACCTTTGAAATTCGATTTCCCAGACGAGGACATTATGCTGATAAAGGATTGTGAAGTTCCAGGTCCAGATGAAGGTCCCGAGCCAGGTTCTCGTTGGAAGATGATGTTTGATGGTTCCTCTAACTACATGGGGCATGGTGTAGGAGTTGTTTTGATGAACCCCGATGGTGGTTACACTCCCTTCACGGCTAGATTGTGTTTTGAATGTACAAACAACATCGCAGAGTATGAAGCATGCATTTTGGGTATCGAAGCTGCAATCGATACTAGAATCAAGATTCTGGATGTATATGGAGACTCAGCTTTAGTAATCTACCAAGTTAAAGGTGAATGGGAAACCCGTGACGAGAAGTTGATCCCATACCGTGCCCACATTGTGGAATTGATCAAATATTTTGATGAAGTCACTTTCCATCATGTTCCGAGGGCAGAAAATCAAATTGCGGATGCTTTGGCAATGTTGGCATCTATGTTTCAAGTCAGATTTCTTAATGAAGCTCCACTCATTACAATCGAGCAAAGAACGGCACCAGCCTACTGTCTATTGGTCGAAGAGGAAACTGATGAGAAACCGTGGTTCTATGACATCAAGAACTATTTGCAGAATCAGGAGTACCCAGCTGACGCAACAACTCTAGACAAGAAGACTTTAAGAAGATTGGCGTCCAAGTTCTTCCTCAGCAACAATGTGCTTTACAAGAGAAATCATGATATGGTTCTGCTCAGATGTGTGGACAAGCGCGAAGCAGACTTATTGATCAAGGAAATCCATGAAGGATCATTTGGAACACATGCCAACGGACATGCCATGTCCAGGAAGATTTTGAGAGCTGGATACTTCTGGTTGACCATGGAATCAGATTGTTTCAAGTATGCCAGGAAGTGCCATAAATGCCAGATTTATGCCGACAAGGTGCACGTACCTCCAACACTTTTGAATGTCCTGTCATCGCCTTGGCCTTTCTCAATGTGGGGCATTGACATGATAGGGGCAATTGAGCCTAAAGCTTCCAACGGTCATCGGTTTATCTTGGTCGCAATTGATTACTTCACCAAATGGGTAGAAGCAGCTTCCTACGCCAATGTGACAAAGCAAGTGGTTGCCCGTTTCATCAAGAACCAAATTATCTGCCGCTATGGGATCCCAAGCCGAATCATCACAGATAATGGGACCAATTTGAACAACAAAATGATGAAAGAGCTGTGTGAGACATTCAAGATTGAACATCATAACTCTTCTCCGTATCGTCCGAAGATGAATGGAGTTGTTGAAGCTGCAAACAAGAACATCAAAAAGATTCTGCAGAAGATGGTAAAAACTTACAAAGATTGGCACGAGATGTTACCATATGCTTTACACGGATACAGAACATCAGTTCGCACTTCAACAGGGGCAACCCCTTTCTCTCTGGTGTACGGGATGGATGCAGTTCTCCCTATTGAAGTAGAGATACCATCTCTGAGAATCTTGATGGAAACCAAACTGGAGGAAGCTGAGTGGGTCCAGAATCGGTTTGACCAACTGAACCTTATTGATGAGAAGAGAATGACCGCCATGTGCCATGGCCAGATGTACCAGAAGCGCATCAAGAGAGCATTTGACAAGAAAGTCCGTATCCGAGAATTAAAAGAAGGAGACCTTGTACTCAAGAAAATCTTGCCAGTCCACAAAGACATGCGTGGAAAATGGAGTCCTAACTATGAAGGCCCATATGTTGTGAAGATGGCATTCTCCGGAGGTTCCTTAATCCTTACAACTATGGATGGTGAACAGCTGAAGCACCCGGTGAATTCTGATGCAGTCAAAAAATATTATGCCTAAATAAAACCCGATAGGTCGAAAACCAGAAATGGCGACCTAAGCAAAAATGGGTATCCCGGTGGATCAAAACCTATGAAGGAGATCAAGGCAAAAGTTAGGGATAAAAATGAAAAAAATAAGAGCTCGCTAAGTTGAAAACCCGAAAGGGCGGCTTAGGCAAAAAAGAGCGTCCCGGTGGATTGAAAACCCGAAAGGGCGGTCCAGGCAAAAGTTAGGGACAAAGGCATTTGACTGTATCAGATGGTGTTTCCATTACTGAAGAATCATACTGGAAGATCGATCCATTTGCTCTCGTCGGAAGCAAGGTGTCGGGCAGTCTTAGTTATTAGGGATTGTAGTGGTCGTTGGATTCAATGTAGACCCTTCCCCATTGCCATTTTCAAACTGTAATTTCCCATGGAGTTTTTGCCATTGGCAAGCTACCATTCTTGAATAAAATACAAACTTTGCCTATGAATTTTGTTGTTCAGCTTCTTATTTTCTTTTGTTATGCAAAATGCCATCACTTGATTACAATTTAACTCTGAAAATGACAAGTTTTTAAAAAAAAAAGGAAATGTTTTTTGAAAACACTGAAAAACTTTTAAGTTTCTTTGACTTTGGAAAAATTGGAAGAACCTTCTGTTTCCCCAAGAAGTCCTGGTTTGCAACAACACTTTTATACTATTATTACAGAAATCCCCATAGAAGTTCAAAACTGATAACACTCTTGGATGGATCCTTCGACCAAGCATGATTTCCAAGTTCGAAGACATCTCCTCAGTGTTTTTCATATTGCTCATCTGAGTATTGGTGTTGAGAGCCTACTCCTCTTTGAGTCTTGTCAAAACTCTTTGTCTCTTTAGAGTCAACATTTGCATATCATGATCATTCGCATCATGCTCAATCATGCGCATTTGACATTAGCATTTGTCTTTCCCCAGTTGGCGTCTGTCTAACTCCAAGTCCAGATATCATTAGTGTTCGATTTGAGAATTCATTGTTGTTGGTACCCGAAGTGGTTTACTATTTGTTATTGTCCCCAGTAATTGCTGGTGTCCCCTGTGGACTTCTATTTGTGTTTGGTATTTGTCTTTATGACCACCGTGTCTCCTTGAAGTCCAATTGTCATTGGCACAAATCTTTTAAGCAGGTCCTGAAACCTTTGTTTTAAATCCAAGTCCATTTGATTTTGTACATACTTGTACCTTTCTCCTGATGGTTCCTGAAGGAATTTCCAGAGTTTGGATGTCTTATTTTATTTGAATACTCCAACATATTTTGCTGTTATTTCTTTGCGTTAGCCGGTCGCTTAGAGCCGTTGATCCATCTTTGGGTGATCTCCATTCTATCCCCAATGTTAGCTGGTCGCGTAGAGCCGCTACTAAATCACTGTGATTTCCTTCCTTATCCTCGGTGTCGGCAGTTACATTTGAACCTGCTAATTTACCATTTTGAATACTTTGACTACTTTGTCTTTATCATTCTTAGTGTCAACCGGTTTTTCAACTTGTTGCGCATTCACTTTGAGTGTATCTTGGTTTTCTTTTGTAGTGTCAATGGGTTTCGAACCTATTGTGCTTCCGCTTCGAGTATTTTTGTTGTTATTCATGGTGTCAGTTGGTCGCATCGAGCCGCTGCGCATTCACCTTGAATAAGCTTGTTGTCATTCTCAGTGATAGTTGGTCGCATCGAGCCGCTGTGCATTCACTTTGAATGTTTATTTTTGTTGATTATTCTTGGTGTCAGTTTGGTCGCATCGAGCCGCTGCGCATTCACCTTGAATAAGCTTGTTGTCATTCTCAGTGACAGTTGGTCGCATTGAGCCGCTGTGCATTCACTTTGAATGTTTATTTTGTTGTTATTCTTAGTGTCAGTTGGTCGCATCGAGCCATCTGCGCATTCACTTTGAATATTACATTTATCACTTCCAGTGTCAGTTGGTCGCATCGAGCCACTGCGTATTTCATTTCGAATATTTTTGTTGATTATTCTTAGTGTCAGTTGGTCGCGTCGAGCCGCTGCGCATTCACTTTGAATATTATGTTTATTATTTCCAGTGACAGTTGGTCGCATTGAGCCACTGCACATTCTTTTTGGATGTTTAGTTGTTGTATTCTTAGTGTCAGTTGGTCGCATCGAGCCGCTGCGCATTCACTTTGAATATTATGTTTATTATTTCCAGTGACAGTTGGTCGCATTGAGCCACTGCACATTCTTTTTGGATGTTTAGTTTGTTGTATTCTTAGTGTCAGTTGGTCGCATCGAGCCGCTGCGCATTCACTTCGAATATTTTTGTTGCTATTCATGGTGACAGTTGGTCGCATTGAGCCACTGCACATTCTATTTGGATATTTTTGTTGATTATTCTTAGTGTCAGTTGGTCGCATCGAGCCGCTGCGCATTCACTTCGAATATTATGATTTTCATTTCCAGTGACAGTTGGTCGCCTTGTGCCACTGCGCCTTCATTTCGATTCCTTTGTCTTCATCATTCTTAATGACAGTTGGTCGCATTGAGCCACTGCACTTTCCCTTTGATTGTCTATTTTGTTATATTCTTAGTGTCAGTTGGTCGCATCGAGCCGCTGCGCATTCACTTTGAATATGTTGCTGCTTTTATTTCTCAAAGTCATTTGGTCGCATAGAGCCATTGATCTACCACTTCGATTTATTTCCTTGTCTTATTTGTATTCTTAGTGTCAGTTGGTCGCATCGAGCCACTGTGCAGTCACTTTGAATTTTATTTTGTTTTATCTGTGTTCGTTGATCCAATGCTTTGGATTTCCTTTTGTTCCCGTCTTTTGTTATTCTTAGTGTCGACAGTTACACTTGAACCTGTTGATTTATCACTTTGAATATTTCCCGTTTTCGTTTCTTTATCCCCAGTGTTTGCCATCCCCAGTGAGTCTTGGCTTGTGGTCGTCGATTTATTCTCATTCTGATCATTCATGCCATAATCATCATTTCATTGCATAAGAGTTGCAGAGTTAGATAGATTTGTAGTCCAGCATAACATTGCATTTAGGGGCAAAATTTCCGGTTATTTCTGTATTTAAATACCTTTCACCCAGATCGCCTGAGTGCCTATCGTCATTCACGCCTTTTGGTAAAGTTATTTAAATAGGGGCAACTGTCACACCCCAAATTTTACCCCTAACTGCTCGCATCATAAATTCATCGCATTTAGCAGGGAATTTTCCCGATTCATTTTCTGTTGCTTTCTTCTCATTTTCTAGCTTCCATTTTAATTTAATTTCTTTTTTCTTATTTATGACTTTTTAATTCATTTTCGTATTTTTAATTTTAATTTCTATTTTCGTTTCTATTTGTAAGTTCCTATTTTAAAATTTTATTTCAATTTCTACCTTTAATTTTTAGTTCGTTTTCAAATTTTTTCTAAACTTATTTGTTATTTCTTTTCATTTTCAAGTTCGCATTTTTAAGTTAATTTTTATTTCATTTTCAAGTTTTATTTTTTTTGATTTATTTTCTATTCTTCAATTTTTAATTTTATTTCATTTTCAAGTTGTTACTTCTAAATTTAATGTCAATTTCTAATTCATGTATTTGTTTTCTAAATTTCAAATTTGTTTCTTTAGTTCTAAGTTAATTTTAATTCCAAGTTTATTTATTTAAGTTTGTAAGTTATTTTCAATGTTAAGTTTAATTCTTTTTAATTCACTTCTAATTTAAGTTCACATTTAGATTTTAATTTAAAGTTCTTATTTCAAATATTAAGTGTCAAGTTCAAATTATAACCATAGTGTAAATAATCAATTTTTATTCCAAATATTTTGTTTATATTACAATTGCAAGGAAAAATGGTACAAAAAAAATTCAGCACAAAAATACAAAATGCAGCAGCACAAATTCAGTCCCAAAATTCAGCATGCAGCCACCAACAACCTGCATTTCCTGCTCCACTTCCTCCACAAAAACTCAGATTTTGTTCCCTCTCTCAAAACACCCTTCACCTACAAGCAACAAGGACAAATTTCAGCATAAAACACACTGCAATAACCACATAAAAACAGCTCTCAACACAATTCTGAAACAGCACCAAATACACCCAAAACCAGCCTTCAAACACTACACCAAACAACTCTCAACACAATTCTGCAGCAGCACAAAACACATCAAACAGCTACCAAAACAACTCAGAACAATCCACACAAACAGCTCTCATTCAACCAAAAATTCAGCCTCAAAACTCACAAAAAAATCAGTTCTAAAACACCACAAAATTCAGCATTGTTATATCAAAACACAAAGAAATTCAGCCTAAAAAAAAAAGTCCATACAAAACATACAAACAGCCCTCCAACACACAAAAAAACAGCCATCAAAAAAATCACAAAAAAAAGCCAAGAACAACTTCAAAAATCAGCAAAAACAACAATCAAAAGAAGGAGGCTTACTTGTGGATTCGTCACCCCGATAACGTTCGGGTCGGTATCGTTCTTTTTCCTTTCACTTCTTTTTAGCATTGGTCCATAGTTAGCTTTCTTCTCAGCTTTATTTTTTTCCAATTTCAAACCTGCATACAAAGAGTAACACTTCATATTAAAAAAGAGAATTTCAAAAAAAAACTTAACTTAAAACCAGTCCACAGAAACAACACCACTGTTACAGCCCATATAAACACCACTGTTACACTAGAAACAACTACACACAAAATCAGCACCCAAAACTCACCATTAAAACATTACCGTGAGAAATTCACCGAACCACAGCCAATACCCACCTCACTCTGCCGCCATCGTCCGAACCATCCATCACCACAATCTTTCCCAAACAATGCCATTGAATCAACCCATCTCTTACTAATCACTTCAACAATTCATTCAATTCCGTCTACAAACTCAACACCAAACCATGGCAACATCAAAAACAATCTCAGCAGCTCTCAAACTCGTTGACACCAAGAAACAAAATCCCAAAAAAAGCATACGTTAATCTTCAATCCCATTCCTCTCTCCTCTCTTCCTTCCCCCTCTCATGGACAGACCTTGATTCTCACTTCACCACCCTCCACAACAATCTCTCTCAACGTTTCATCCATCTTCAAACCCTAGAATCATAGTTACATCAAAACCGGACCACCAAACAACACAGTGGAACCTAAACCAATACAGAAAAGAGACAAAGAGTTGAGTTTCAAAAACCAGAAAATCACAATTTTAAAACTTTCAAACCCTCACCTGAACCGTTCACAGACCCAAAGCCTTAAACCTTTGGCCATCGCACGCCGGTCACCACCTTCAGGATAAATGAAAACCCTTTCGAACCGCCAACCCATAACCTTGAATGACCCGAGAATCTCAGCGCACACAGCCTTCACCAAACCTGTATCCAAACCGCAAAAAGCCAACAACTGAAAACCTGTAAAACCGTCATCACCCACTTATCACAACCCCATCTGTCAAAATCATCCGAAACCTTCGCACCATCCTCACCCAAATTGAAACACAGAAAGCTTCAAGACTCTTCATCCCTCACCTTCGCCCTTTCTGTTCTTTCTCCATAACCACCTCAAGCCAGGAAACCCTTCAAAAGCAAAAACAAAAAACAACGAAAATCCAAATCCACCACAACTCGTAAGCCTCAGCCACCATTCCAAACACCGTCAAAAACTTCACAATTCATAAACCATTACCGACCAAACTCAAAGGCTTGAAGAAAGAAGTAAACATAATGCAGTAAACCACCGTGACAAACCATTCCGAACTACAACCGTATCAAACCTCCCAACACCTTTAAACAGCACCGTCCGAAACCAAAGCCGCAAACTCACGACAACCACCACGAACCATTTTCTCTTCAACAAACCTTCACCGACTTCTCTAATTGAACACCAAACGACAACAAAACCACCTTCAAAATCAAACACAGAAATAGAACAGGAAAATGAGAAACAAATTGAGAACTGAGAAGAGTGAGGAAGGACAGAGAGTTTGTGAGAGAGAGAACACCAAACCTGGCCGTAAATTTCCGAGTGAACCAAGCCACTGTGAGCGAACCATCCGGCTGAAACCTCTCTTCCATAACCATAACCTTTGACTCATCCTTTCCACTCTCACCATAACATAGACCAAGAAACTCGGAGCGCAAAGGAAAAAACCATCAAACCTTCTCTTCCGTCTTCGACTCATTTCCATTACGACTTCACCTAAATCACCACCGTGAGATTTCGGAACCAACTGATTTTCCGTCCACCAATCTCAAACCCTCACTGAACCGCTTTCTCAAAACGAGTGAAATACCTCAGCCACGAACCACACAAAACCACCGCCGCTGTCAACCGCGACCAAAATCACCATCCAAAACAACCAGACGTTAAACCGAAAACTCCTTTTTTAGAAAACAGACCCATCAACCACCTCTGAAGCCACCGCGAGAGAGAGGATTAGAAACAGTGAAGCCGAACGCACGCCGAGAGAGACAGAGAGATCTTGCTGAGCGTTTGAGTGAGAAGAGAACTTAGAACGTGGGAATCGTGAGCCTCACTGCGAACGAAGCCGTAACCCGCTTAACCCCCACCATCACCGAGACATTCAACCTTTTCCTCTTCACAGAAACCACCGGAAACCCCCTTTCACTTCCGATTCCAAAACTACCGAAAGAAAAACAACAAACAGAGCGCAAACCAAAACCCTTCCATTTCACAAATCCCCGCAGCCAAACGCTCAAGCACCGCCACAAACCGCCATTCAAGCTGACATCAAAACCGCGAATGTTCAAAGCCATCGCTGAGGGAGACGGAGAAATCTTGTTGAGCGAGTGAACCGTGAGCCTCACCGCGAGCTCACTGCCTTAAAATCAGACGCGAGCGAAACAGGGAGAGCGTGAATCGAGAGAGAGCCGTTGGCGAAAATCCATTCTCTGAGGGTGGGTTTCTTCTTTTTTTTCTGTTTCAAAAAAGGCGTTGGTTTTCTGACTGAGATGATAAGATACACGTTTCTTGCTATTAGTTGATTTTATTCTCATTAAATTTTTTTAAGTTTTAATTTTTTTGTTTTTTTTTTGTTTACTGTTTATAAACTTTGTTGGGTTGTTGGGACATGGAGCCCACGTTGTTATCACTACACACCAATAGATCATGCACATGCCCCCTCCTTATTTTTAATTAGTGTTTATAATCTTTTCTTAATCATGTTTATTTTACTTTGTTTTCTATTACTGTTAGGATGTTATAGTAAATTTTGAATTGGTTGGATTTCTTTATTCTTTGGTCCATGGCTTTAAAGGTCAATTTTATTATTATTTCGGGCCTATGATAAGAATAGACGGTTTATTGATATTTGACTTTGTCAATTTTGTCTAAACCAATTTGAGGCCATTTTTTTCTATTTCTTTATCATTTATCGATTCCTCGACTTATATTTTATTTATTTGGGCCGATGATATGACAAAGGTCACGATAAATCGTTTCCGATTAATCGTGACCCATATGAGGCCATGCATTTGTTTATTTCCATTTCATCCATTTATTTATTTTTTCAATTCATTTATTTATTCTATTTAATTTATTTACTTTATTTTATTCTTTTTTTTTTTAATTTATTTCACTTTATTATTTATTTATTATTTATTTCTCGCACTTTACACCATATTAATTTAATCTTCAAAATAATAAAATTCCTTGGTCCAACGCCAAGTTCACTTCACATTCACTCACACACGTAAGTCGGTCGTTTACGATCGCCGTCTGCACAGTTCCTTACACTTCACAGCTTTCTAACTTAAACAAATTGTCGCACCACGCTTGTTTTCCACCCCCGCATTCTCGATCCATATATCGAGCCATAGCCTGGTTACTAAGCCTTGTACCTCGCATTTCCACTTACTTTATTTGCTGTCATTTATTTTTGCAAGTAGCAACCTTTGCCTAGTCTTAGGAGCTTGCACCTTTTTATTTACTTGCTTTTCAATCCAAGGGAAAGAACTCCTGCAGTTGACTCAATGTCATAGGAAGTTTAGCCATCCCTAGTTACCATTTTGACCTTAGCAATTAGGTCCCTCATCCTTAGGTCCTTAGCCATTAGGTCCTTAGTATTTTATTTTATAACTTTTTGTGACTTTCTTAAAGTCACGTGAGTGTTTGCCATAACACTTACCTTCCCCCGCGAACCTTGAGCGTAACCAAGTGTTCGTTAATCCTTAGGAGAACTACGAGTGCTCTGATTCTATACCTGATACGTAGGCATCGATGCGATGTTGTGCGAGCACCATTAGAAATAAAGCCTTAGGTTCCTTTAATTTTAACAAGCAATAAACAACAAAAATACAAATATTAACAAGAGGTTCCCGTAGGATACTGCGGATGCTTAGGATGCTAACACCTTCCCTAGGCATAATCAACCCCCGAACCTAGTTTCTCCTCATTTAGGGTTTTTACGATCTTTTTCCCTTTTCCCTTTGGATTAAATTAAAGTCGGTGGTGAACATAAATGTTTTGTGATTCTAGCTCACTTAATAGCTTGGTATCCGATTCTCACCGCGACAACCTTCAAGTTGCTTAAACTAGGTTTGACATCAGACCAACATTCTTTTGGTGTGATACATTCAAGCTTATTTGTCAGAAATTTATTTAATATGTATGTTGTAGTCGACACATCCTCTTCCAATATATCATTTGAGAAATACTTGCCTTTTAACATACTTCTCACCATATTTATAATGCTTCTATTATTTCTTTTTTCAGCAGTACCATTTTGCTTTCAACTTGGTGTGATGAAATCTTTCGACATGTACTTTCCACCTTCATATGTCCTCAGAATCTTAATTTTGTGATTACTCTGTCTTTCCATCATTGCTTTGAACTTAGTGAAAACACCGATCACATCATTTTTCTTCTTGATTAAGTAGGTTCATAGCTTTCTGGTGTAATCACCAATAAATGTAACAAAGTACTTATTACCTCCAAGTGAATCTACTTGGAGAGGACCACACACGTTTGAGTAGATTATCTCGAGAGTGGCTTTTGACATGCTTTTTTGCATCTTTGTTGAAGTTATTATTGTGTTTCTTTGCTTAAATACATTCTTCAATACTTCTTCTGGAATATGGATTTCAAATAGGCCTGAAACCATGCTCTTCCTCTTCAAATTACTAATGTCATGAAACTCAAGTGATAATATGTAATGTCATATAAATTCATTTCTACTAGTTACAATCTCCGGGCACTGGTGTTCCAACACATCAAGTTCAATCTTGAATGTTCTATTATGAGACACACGAGCCTTCAAGATTAACAAGTTACACGAGTCAACCATTCTCATTATTCTATATTCGATCAATACTTTGTAATACCTCTCGATCGGATGACCTATATTTAGTAGATTATTCTTCATGTCAAGTATGTACAACATATTGGAAAGTACTGATTGTTTACCATCATTTCTCCTGGTCAATACATCACCAATACCTTCAACAGATATGATATTATCCTTTGCAAATTTTACCATGTTCTTCAATGAGGGATTGATGTTGATAAAACAATCTTTTCTTCCAGTTATGTGTGACGAACAACCTGAGTTGGGATACCATTGATCTTTGAATCTTTCTTCTTCTTTTATTTGTGACCATTAGTATAATTGTGTCTTCTTCTGCAAGTTTTGCATCACTTTCTTAATCTTTATTGCCTCCTCGACATTGACTTGCATAATGGTCATATTTTTGACAAATGTAGCACTGAATATGACTTTTATCAGATTTTCTTCCATCACATAATCATCTACCTGCACCACTAACTTTGTGATTTCTTTGGTTAGAATATTGTTTATGATTTGGTGAACTACATTCTTGATGGTTTCCTGTTCCTTTTCCTCCATTCCATTTTCTTTTTCCTTTCTTTTCTTTAGTCGTTTCACCCTGCAGAGCCACGCCAGTCTTTGACTTGCTTGCAGTTCTTTCATCCATTCTTTGTTCGAGAGATTCAGGCGTTCCTTAAAGTTCTTCTTTTGTCATGTTTGACAAATTCTTTCTTTCTTCAATGGCTACTACCACATGATCGAATTTTGGAGCCAATGACCTCAAGATCCTTGTAACTATAGTTCTTGATGTCAACACATCACCACATATCTTGATTTGATTCATAAGTCTTGTTAGCCTAGTGAAGAAATCAATGATACTTTCACTTTATTTTATCTTAAGCAATTCATACATTCTTTTGTGAGTTTGTAATCTCACCTATTTCACCTTCTCAGCCCCTCCAAATGATTTCTCCAGGATGTCTCATGCTTCATAAGTTGAGTTTACATCACTAACTTTTCAAAGTTATTTGGATCAACACATTGATAGATTATAAAGAGAGCTTTATAATCATCCTTCTTTAAATCTTTATGTGCATCCTTTTGTTCGTTTGTAGCATTCTCTCCAATTGGTCTGCATCACTATTCCTAAATGTGATAACAGCCAGAACAAGTAACCTGTAACTCTATCTTTCTAGAGTGTTCGAAGAATATCAACAAAAGAAAAATCTTATCCAAAAACCCACACTATTTCATTAATTTCATAGAATATAACAAGAGTCACAATTACAATAGTCCATTGTTTTTGTCAATACACAGAAACAAAAACTAAATCCCTAAGAAATGAATTTCAAACACAACATGCAAAAACCACTCTTATAAACCCTAAATCTGTCACAAATAGAAACATCAACAAAAATCAGTGTATCCAGTTCACAAACACTTCAAAAACAAACATATAGATTCAACAACAATATCTAAGAGCAATAGAAAAACAAAAAACATACTCTCCAGCGCTTCAGCCAATTAATAGAAGCATGCTTTGTTCTAGCAATATCAAACGGATCGGAATAGTCACCGTCATCATCAATATCTGAAGAACGGCGGCCGCTTGAGCAAATCCAACGCGGTGAGGGACGGTGGTAAGAATGTGAAACGAAAAAAGATTAAGGAACCAGAAGTAGATTGACGAGGATTTAGGGTTTTAGGAAACCATTTCACATCGGGTTTAAAATATGGACAAATGTAAAATCCACTATTCATAATTTTTTTTATTCATGAAACTTTTCACATCAGATTTAAAACATGGACCGATGTAAAATCCTCTCTTCATAAAATTTCATATTTTATATCGGGTTTAAATCCTGGACCGATATAAAATCCTTTATAACAAAACTTCTTTTTATTTATGAAACTGTCACCTTGTTTTTTTTTTCATCAATGAACTTTTTACATCGAGTGAAAGTTAGGCCCGATGTAAAATCCTTAATAACAAAACTTCTTTTTATTTACGAAAGTGCCACCTTGTTATTTATTCACATTAGTGGAAGTAAATAAATGTCTGATGTAAAATCCCTAAATCAAATATTTTTCACTTCATATTATTATGTAACCTGATGTAAAATCCATTGGCAAATATTTTTCACATCACATATCTTGAATTCTGATGTAAAATCATTTAATCAAATGTCTTATTTTTAGTAGCGTCAGGATGTCTCATACTTCATTAGTTGAGTCTACATCACTAACTTTTAAAAGTTATTTGGATGAACACATTGATAGATTATAAAGATAGTTTTATAATCGCTCTTCTTTAAATCTTTATGTGCATCCTTTTGTTCGTCTGTAACATTCTTTCAAATTGGTGTTACTCCATCCTTCACAAGATCCCTAAGGTCTTGACAACATAAAACATCCTTCATTTGTTTACAACAATTCTCATAATTCTTACCATTCAAGATTGGAAGATTAGATAGAAAATGCTTGTTCGGATAATCCATCGTGATTCAGTGTGTCCCAATGTCACACAGTCAATACTCTAGATACCAGATGTTGAGAAAACTCCAATCTTGAAGTTAACCGTATCGATCTTGATGAACAAGATTCAATCTTTCTGATTTAACCGTATCGATCTTGATGAACAAGAATCAATCTTTCTGATTGATCACATCTTTTGTTATTCACCATTTACTCGGGGTGAAACAACTACTTCTTGGTTGTAAGATGATTCTACACTACACAGAAAATTAAAGGAAAAAAGAAACAATTAAAATACAAGAAAATATAAATTTCGAAGAAAGAAGAAGAAAAGTATATTATTGTGCAAGTGATTGTGAAGTAAGAAATTTTTACAAAAGTTAGAATTTGTAGTAGTGAGAATTTTTTATTATAGAAATGATCTCTAAAATAAAGAATAAAAACATGTCAAATGAATTTCAATTACTCATTTTATATTTTATTTAATATTATTTTTTTCTCGGTCAGGTTTATGTCCTCCAATTTATATTTTTTTTCTTAATAAATTTTTAATGTAATATTTTTTCAGTTTAAGCTTTTGTAATTTTTTTATTTGGTTTAGATCCTTTACAATATATTTTAGTTTGATTTTAGTCTTTTTTTTTTCTTTTCTATTTTTTGAAATAAACTTTTGTAATACGGAAATACTTTACTTTATTTCGTTTAATATTAATGACATACAACTAAAATTAGATAATTAAGATTTAACAAATAGACTATAACAGAAATAATAATATAGTAGAGTTAATGGTGTAACCTGTTTAATTTTTTTTCTAATGCCAAGTTAATGAGATCATGACTATTTTTAATTAAGCAAAATATTGAGTGTTTATGAACATTAACAAATGTGAGAGATTTAATCTAAAATCTAATTAAGCAGTTGAATTGAAAAGCTTCATTGTGAATGCTACTAAGTTGAATCCCATCTACATATTCCTTGCGTATAATATACTATAATCATGCTTAAAATTTTCCATTTATCTAACTTATATAAACCTTAGATATCATTTTCAAATCCTAGCCTCAAACCATTATTTAACAAAAAATAGATAATTAAGAATGAAATAAATAGAAAACATGTTTTTACTTAAAGTGGAAACATGCATATGTTCATATTACGTGTTGGAAATATATTCTTGATATTTTGAGGTAATAACTAGAGGATATTGAAAGCAAAATTTGCACATGCACCTTCAACTTGTGGGTATAAGGATTAGGGTTTTGAAAAAAAGCTTAAACTTGTAACCATGTTTATCACAAAGCTTCACGCAATGAATGATCAATGAAAAAGATATTGATTTTCATTAAGTGGAGAGAAAATGAAGAAATGACAGATATTAGTAAATGGAATTAAAAGAAATATGGAAAATGAGAAAATCTCTTTATAAATTATAATAATTATTATTATCGTGAGTATCTAAGAATTTGTTTTATTATTATATGAGTGAAAACCATTCTAGAGACTCAAAGAATTTAAT
This sequence comes from Lathyrus aphaca, assembly GCA_963966055.1. Taxonomy (NCBI): domain Eukaryota; kingdom Viridiplantae; phylum Streptophyta; class Magnoliopsida; order Fabales; family Fabaceae; genus Lathyrus; species Lathyrus aphaca. The sequence continues at coordinate 544,446,404 of OZ014522.1, forward strand.
CATCATTTGTATAGGTAAGATTGTAATAATTATTTTATTTTGTATTTTCAGTAATTTAAATGTAAAATATTTTAGTTGTTTCATTGTTATTATTCATAGTGTGTGAAGGTAGGGTTGTAGATAATCAATTATATGTTGGTCTTATATTAAGTGTATTTTAATTTATATGTTTTTCAACAAGTGATACCATAGTTTTAATTTATCATACATTTTAATTTTTATTATTGATTATGGACGAGTTAATCTCGATGACATCAATAACAATGATTAGGTTAATTTCTTCAAATTACTCCATTTGAAAGTCTAAAATGGAAGACATGTTATAGTGCAAAGATTTGTATGAACCTTTGCAAAATAAAGGGGCTAAAATAACTGTCGAGTGTGATGATGACTGAATTTGATAAGCATGAAAAATATTGGGAAAAATTGAGAATGGATGGATCAAAGCGTCACTCATCATGTTGCACAAGAGACAATGATGTATATATTATAGACAAAATCAAAAACCTTCACTACAAGAAGGTGAGTCTGCTTGAATGCTACCATTATGATTGTCTTGATTGGTTTGATCAATGGGTTGGTCTTGTGGTGAAATGTTGTTGTCTTTTGTTTTATCTTGAGTGGTATTTGAAAGAATAGAAAATTATGTTCTTTCAGGAATGATTAATTTTGATGATTGATAAGGTTGTATGGCTAAGGTAGAGGTTTGGTTAGATCTAGTAGGTGATGGTGAGGGTGACTTTCTCAGGAAGAATTAAGATTGAAGTTATTACCGGATTCAACCTCAATACCTGATCTTGCTGCCTTTGATACAAGTTCTTCTGCAACCTCCGCCTCTTTGTCACTTGCAGTTGGACTCTCATTCAACCAGTTCCTAGAGCCACCATCTTTTTCTGCATACATAACTTCTATTCTTCTTCCAGAGTATTTCCTTCTACTTCCTTAACACCATTTTTTGACAAGATGGTCTTCACCCATTTAAGCAATATCTATATCCTTCTAGTTATTCTCAACAAAATCTTGAGTTATCTTAGTAACTTCAAGAGAATTTATGATAGATTCAAGTTTGTCTCTTAGTTGTTCTCTTAAAACTTTCATGCTCTTCTCTGTAAGCTTTATTGCATCATCGACACGATTGCTTTTAATTAATTCCTCAGATAAAACTCCCATACTTCTTTTGACAAATGCTGTCATAAAATTGTCAACCTTTTTCTTATTCTCTTCATAGACTTGAGAAAATTTTGTTTATTTTCTTCTTCTTCTTCAAGTTGTAGAGCCTTCTTGGAGTTATATGGATCTTTTTTCTTCACAAATTTATGAGCAATCCTTTCTTCCTCCTTCTGAACTTCTTTTTGAGCATCTCCTAGCAGTTTCTTCATCTTCTTCATCTTCATCAAAATGATTTCCTTTCTTTTTCTTCTTCCTCTTTGACCATAAACATCAGGATACTTATCAAGAAGTTTATTATGTGTTATAGTAACACCATAATCCCTTTTAGCTTTTTCAAGAAGAAATTTGATAACATCGTGATTATCTTCCTTGGTCAGAGTTGTATAATTTTCTAAAAAGGCTCTTCTTGTCTCTTTCCTGATTCTGATAGGATTAAAATCATTACAATACCCTTCTTCTTTCTTTCCTTCATGTGTTAATCATCTGGCGTTGCTAGAATAGTTTAGAAAGTAGCCTTGCATAAGGAATTATTCTTTTGAACTTCTTAGTAGATTCCTTGATGGATTCACACAAATGATTAGAAATATAATATGGTAGATTCAATCGTTGATCGATAGACAAATACCAAAGAAACATCTTATGATTCCATGAGATTTGATCCGAACTTCTTTCCCGAGGAATTAAGCAACCAATAAAAATTTTGAACAACAACTTTTGCTTGAGATGCATGTTATTCACTTTTCCATAATCGTCTTTCTTTTCAAAGAGTACTTTCTTAATATCCCTGACATAATCTCCTCCATCCTTTTTGTTGATTATCACCATACCTATATTTTCATCCTTGATTAGCTGAGCAATATTCTTTTGAGTTATGGTGATATCCAGACCCATTACAGTAGATCTTATTTCCACATATTAAAATTCCTTCAAACCCATTTCTGCTCTTGATTTCTCTTTTAAACTTTTGTCTTTTTGTACGACGTTTCTTTCTTCATCTTGTGCTGAGTACTAATTATAGACTTCTGCTCTAACCCAGAAATCTTTTACCAAAGTTAGGTAAGTTGGTCCATTTAGCATATCGAAGAAGTTCATCCATCCTTGGAACTCAAAATGGCTTTCTAGAAAGAACCATTTGCAGTAAAACTGTTGAAATCTACCACTTGTTCAATGAGAAAATTTAATTCATCTTTGTCGAGCGGAATAGTCCTCATTTTGATCTTAAGTTTCTTCAAGAAATTGACATCTAAGGGAATAGTTGAGGAGGATGCCATTGATGAGGTTTTAGGTTTTTTCTAGGGTTTACAAATAAGACACGAAATAGACAGTGATAAAGGTTGTGTGTGCTGAGAAGGTGCTGAGAGAAATAAATGACATTAAAGAGACTTAATCACAAAATTATTATAAAAAAATCATTCTCTTTCAAATTCAAAACACAAACAGTTTCAAGCGTGCTGAAGACATTTCAGACATGTGTAAAAAAATGGACAAATGTCAAAAAGATTTTCCACTTTTGTGCATGTAAGAAGCAAAGATTTCTCTATACAAGTTTTAGAAGCCGATATTTTTCAAATGTTATCTTTTATCAAAAGTTTGTTACCCAAGCTTTGACTGAGACATCATCTAACTAATATCTCGTTCAAATACTTCATTCAGAATTAAGCATAAATTCTTATATTCAGAGTTTTTAACCAGTAATTTAAATCTAACAGAATTATGATTGTTGCTCAAGAGTCAGTTCACTGAATAACATAACATATACTAACTTTTTCTGAACAGTAGTAAGAGAGTTTGATTAAAATATGTTCAAAGAGATTTCTCTGATACGACACATCACTGGTATTATCACAAACAGCGAAAATACCAATTTAATAAGTCTGAAAGTTCTTTAGCTAATATCATCCAAAGTAATTGAGTGTAGAAACTATACACACCAATAAAATTTGTACAAATTATCATGCTTGAAATAATAAATAAATAACAGAACTTATCTGGATAGATTTTCTGATTCTGAATCCCTAGCTTGTTTTGATGAAGTTTTTTTAACTTGTTTTGAAGCCAAAATGTTGAACTATCTTCTCAAAAGGATAACACCATTGATAGAGATATTAGTTACTTTCAATAGATATCTCCATCTTTGACAACCTTCTTTTCATATGGGGATGGAAACATATTTTTCTCTTTGGATCTTTGTCTGCACCACTGTTAAGTGTTATGCATATACCATGCTCTGATGCCAACTGAAGGTGATAAAAATACACAAGAAGGGGGGGGGGGGGGTTAAATTGTGTGTCCAATTTGCACTACTTCTGAACAAAGTTTAAATTCTAAACAATATGTTCAGATTTTGATAATATAGACGTAGTAGAATAATAATCAGAAACAAGTAAATGACAAATAAACACACAAAATTTATCCCGGTTCCCCTCAAATCGAGAGTAATCCAGTCTCATTGCAACATAAGATATTTTCCATTATATTCAAATCATGATTACAATTTCTTATGCCTTCGAGCATAAGAATTTTCTTTGCTCATACCTACAGCCTAAGACTTGCTTGCTCAATCAACACCTAATCAAGACTTCCTAGTTAGATCCTCAAATCCTAAGACTTTCTGCTTATACCCTAAAGTACAATACTTTATACTCGGACCCACAACCTAAAACTTCCTTTATTAAATCCCACAGATTCAAGAATTACTTCTTAGATCCCCAAATCCTAATACTTTCTTGCTTAAATCGCATGAATTCAAGACTTCTGCTTATACCCTCGAGTACAAGACTTTCATTTCTCAAATTCCACGAATCAAACACTTCCTTGACTAAATCCCACATATTCAAGACTTCTGCTCATACCCTCGAGTACAAGACTTTCCTTGCTCAAATTCCAAGAATCCAACACTTCCTTGCACAAATCCCATAGATTTATAACTTCTTCTCATACCCTTAAGTACAAAACTTTCCTGCTCAGATTCCATGAATCCAAGACATCCTTGCTTAATCAACAATTTGATCAAGGCTTCAATTCTCAAGAACATAACTGATAACACGATTTTGTATCGATTATTTAACATGGTTTATGTTTATTTAAGTTACTATTTTCCTCGTTTCGAACAATATTATGCGAAGTTTATGTTTATTTTGCAGGTATTAAGTTATACATGACTTGTAGAAGAAAGGAATGAAAATGAGATAGAAATGAGACTTTTGACAGAAGAAATGATGCAGAAATGCAGAAATTCTACATTCTTACTGCATGACGACCGTCATAGCAAGGTGACAACCGTCCCAAGTGATCAAGGCCCAGACGAACGTCACAAAAGCCAGACGACCGTCTCAAGTGTTATATCAGAAAACCTAAAACGTGCGCCTCAGTTCAGTCAATGGCAGATAGCCGTTATGCGAGATATTTCCTCAGCTTTTCCAGTCACAGTCCAACCCTACACAGTCAAGGCCCAACTAAAGATTCTTCGACTAATTCTCAACAACTGTTATTCACATAAGCTATAAATAGTAACTGTTACAAGTTCCAAAGGGAGCTTCAATTACCTTACTGAATTTATGCCAATTTTCCATTCGAAGCCATTTATTTAAGTTCAGAGCTTTCTATTATTCTCTTTTCCACATTTAATTCCCCGGACCAAAGTGATAGCCTCTTTCATTGGGAAGCTATCACCATTTATTTTATTTCCAACCACTACATTTGTTTTACTTTAAGTTTCTGCAAGAATTATTGATCAAGTGTACTTCAGCCAGGTTTCTAAATTTAATTATATGCTTTACCAATTAATTGTTATGTCTTTTATTTTTATACACTTCTTCTTCTACCTTTCTTCGTATTTAATTAATATGTTTGGCTAAACCGTTTAATCGGTATGTGATTGTATAACCGGAACGAATTCAATAGAACTAGGCTAAAACCTTAACTCGAGTTACTTTTTGGTTTCGATTTCTTATTTTAAAAACAACTTTTGTTACAGAAGTAAGAAAGTAAACAAAGGTTAGAATTAAGACCACGGGAGTGTGAGATTGTAAACAGATATTTGAAATCGGGACTTGATTTTAAATACAGTGGAAGCGCTATAAAACCAATTAGAGTCTACAGGTTTCCAAAAAGTATTTCTAACTTGAATTGACACAGCGAGAACGCTCAATTGAACTTAAGAGTATAGTAATAGGCAAGACCACGGGAGTGTGAGTCAACGACTTTCAAACCGATATTTTCTACAGAAAGATAACTTGACAAATCTCAATAAGCCGACCTTTTATTGAATTCGCGAAGGTGTACCAATTACATACCGATATCCTTATTATAATTTAATTTAATCTAAAATTATTACTTCCTCTCCCCTTAAAAACTAAAATATCACTCACCTTAGCTAAACATAGTAACACCCGATAGCACTAGGTTGATTATCGAGTCTCTATGGGATCAATATCTTTTATTACTACACGATTAGGCTGTATACTTGCAGTTAGAATCTTTAGACTCAGAAAGTCGCGATCAATAGCAAAGACTTACTTGGCTCAAGTTCGCAACAAGAGACTTTGATGCTCAAACATCATATCAATAGTCTTTCTTTCTAAACTACTAAACAACCTAATATACAATCAGGGGTACAAGGTAATAACTATAACAAAAATCATATCACTTAAGATTTATAAGATACTTAATGTTTAATGAATCTTAAGGCATTTTCTAAGTTAGGTTCCGGATCTGGCGGTCAGGTACTCGATAAAATCTGGTTATAAAGCTCTAATGGAGGATGTTAACCTCTTTAACATCTCTGAAGATAACAATAATGCATTTTCTTTGCTTTGGAAATGTCCTGCTCCTTTAGTGTCAAAGCTTTTGGTTGGAGAAACTTCCATAATAGACTGCCAACCAAGGATAACTTGAGGTCAAAATACGTTATTTCAACACTGAACGATTTTGTCTGCGTGCTGTGTAATACCCAAGATGAAGATTGGGATCATTTGTTCTTCTCGTGTTTGGTCCCTAAGGTTGTTTGGCGAAATATTGCAGAATAATTGGATATTCATGCAGCGGAAAACAATTCGACGTGGCAAAACTTTTTATTTTGGAGGGGAAATTACATGATACAAAATACCTCTCTATAGGTAACATATCAATGATATGACTAGTTGTTTTCTGGAACATATGGATGCTTAGAAATGATATCTTATTTAAAGGGGTTGTTTGCAATGTTCCATACTTATTATGGAATATTAAGTTGAAAGTCTTTTTTTTTATAATCACTATGAGACATTATATATATATATATATATATATATATATATATATATGTATGTATGTGTGTGTATATATACATATATATATATATATATATATATATATATATGTATATATATAATGTCTCATAGTGATTATAAAAAAAAAAGGGATCCCTAAAGAAAGGGGGTCCCTAACCCAACAATACACCAACCAAAGTAATAATCAGACGGACAAACCTAGATTACAGGAAATCCATGGGTCTAATGTTCCACTCATAAAAGCTGCACTTGAATATTTTTCTAGAAAGCACGTCTAACCATCTCCAAGAAAAAAGAATGACATTAAGGATAATATCCTTAGGGTTAGCCACAAGGTCATTAAATATGACTTGATTCCTAGTCCACCATATACACCAATATATGGTGAACCAAATATAGCTAAAAGAGGATTTGGACATGATTCTATAGTCCCAAGCCAACAAAGAATCAATACATATATAATCTGCACTAAAGCTAACACCCAACCAATCAAATACACCTCGCCAAAGCAAAACCGATTTTGAACAATTAAAGAAAAAATGGTCAGTGCTCTCGACATTGAGGAAACAAAAACACAAACCTCTTCATACAAATTATTAATAACTCTTCTATAAGTGAGATTCTCCTGCGTCGGTAGACGGTTAAGTAAAAGTATCCAACCAAAGATCTTACTTTTAAGAGGGAACTTAGTCAACCATAAAGAGTTCAAGGCCAACTGGATGTTATGGGGCAGAATATTTGCAGACTCCACCTTGATCAGAATGTCATAACAAGATTTCACGGTAAAATAATTTAGCTCATCTTTAGGCCATCGGACGGAATCGTCTAAACCTCGAATAGGTTTAACTTCATCAAGTAACAGCTGCAACTCTAAGCGTCAAGATTCCAAAACCAAATTAGGCTCAAATTTGCTAGCCTCAAGCTCCTACCACCAGTCGTCGCCAAGCCACCTACCATATTCAGCCACTACCGTCATTTGCACACCACATCAGAATAGAGGTCAGAGAATAAATCCTTCAATGGAAAAATTGCTAGCCACCATGATAGCCAAAAAGACATGTTGCTTCCATCTCTTAATTTCCACGATAATTGATTGTAGAATCCTTTCTCACTCGGATTATCTAGCAGTGACATAATGTCCTTCCATGATGCCGACTCCAAGTGCCGTTTTGAAGAGGATTTCTTTGCTAAAATTCGAAGCCTCAAATTGCCATATTTTATCTCAAGAACCCTCCTCCAAATTGAATTTTATTCTTGTGAAAACCTCCAAAGCCATTTTGAGATAAACGCCTTATTGAATTGAGAGACATCTTTAATACCGAGACCACTGTTTTCCTTTGGCTTGCAAATAAATGACCATTTAACCCAGGAAATATAAGCTTTATTAGTTGAGCCAGCCCATAAAAATTGTCTTTGTATAACCCAAATCTCATTCAAGATCTTCGAAGGTGCTTTGAAGAATGAGAGATAGTGGATCGGCATATTAGTGGGTACTGTAACACCCACTTTTCCCATTTTCTAAAATAACATAAGTTTTTAGATAAATCAGAGTTTAATTAACAAGTGAGTAGCTACATTTTCAAAATCAACCAAAAGTATAATCATTTATTAAAAAAACGGAAATATCTTTTTATTCAACAATCGGCAATTCGCCAAATATCCACAAATTTCATCAATTCACTTAATTTATAAGTTTCAACAAAATATGATACATAACTATTACTAACAAGAATAATTAAATAACAAATATCCCCATTTCCCGTGTTACGTATCATAGCGACTCCTAGGACTCGACCAAACAACTTGTACTCCGAGCATACTCAAGTACCTGAATCATCTGTACTTCTGAAGAAGCACAGACGCAACCAAACAACAAAGGGGTGAGAAAACAATTCAATATATTAACAGTGCAAATAACATCTTACGAGGTAGTCTCACCTCTATTCATCAAATACACACCATACATCATACAATTAATCAATATCTCAAATAGTTCATCAACACATATCATACATCATTAATTCAATCAATGCAAAGTGACTCAATGACACAATGCAAATGCGGTACCGACTCACAATAACGGTTCATCAAATAGAACCCCAAATGCATCGTTAACGTCTCCAACAAGACACGATCATCCCTGCAACCACGATTCTCAACGAATCCCGAATAATCACATCCACGACATGATTATTCCATCAACATGTATGCGTATGCAAAACTCGATTATACACATACCATATCACGAACACACATGAATACAATCATGCCAACACGATCCTCATGATCTTCAAAAATTACCACACATCCCATCACATGGGTCACATAAATAATCAGACAATGTTCACACATATTATTAATACAATTCGTATAGTTCATCATCAAGAGTCATATAAATCAACATAAGCACATATATTCATACACGCTAATTACCAAATGTCATATCTTATGAATTCCTCATTAATTCCACTCTCATTTATTCCCTATACATATATTCTAATACCACACGATCCTTCCGATCCTCACCGCTACCAACACTTACATCATGGGGTCTAAGTAAGACATATAATCAACTATGTTACCAATCATAACGATCCTCTTCGTTTATCACTATTTCTTCATATAATTGTGCAAGACTTATAGTAAACATTTCCATCATCAACACCTTCTAATCGACATATTAATAAAGTTATAATATCCCCAATAATTACATAACACGCACACGCTTATTATCGGTCGTCGGGTCCTATAGTTAAACATGGATGTCATCATCAAGGCCCTAGACTAATGGTACAAGTATCGAACAAGAACTCGGGATTAAACCACTTAAAATACAGAAAAATTCCTCAAAACAGAGGCCTGACACGGCCCCCCGTGTCCCATGACACGGCCTGTGTCATGTGGCCTGAACATGCCCTTCAAAACTCAAGATTTCGCAAAATACAGGGGGCTGACACGGCCACCCGTGTCACACGACACTGCCCGTGTCAGGCCACCTGCACCCAAAATTCAGCTTTTTCTATAACTCACTTTTCTCTCCCAATTTCATACCAGTTCGAATTCTATCACTTATCTCTCACTTTTATCACTCAAAACAATTCAATTGTTGTTCTTAAACTAATTTTATACCTATAATTCCTTATGATCTTCACAACCTAATATTACTAATCAAATTAAGAAAGATCCTAGGTTTGTTTCCAATTCTCCATTTACATCACCATCAACATCATTATCTCTATAACTACTTCTATACCAGACTTATCATATAACTCAAATCACCACCATTCCAATTACAACAATCAAGCATATAACTCAATAATAATTTCACACAACCATAATCAATCATCATAACATATATATACATCATATCACAATTTCATCATAATCAACAACATTAGACAATCCTAGGGAGTAAGGAACTCCCAATTATCCTTTCATGTTAGGTCAGCAATAAAGAACCCTTTCTCCTCCTTACCTCGAATTTGACAAAATCCTTGCAAAGCATTGATCTTGAAGCTTTACGATTCTTGATTTCCCTTCTCCTTTCCCTTTTTCTCTAGAGCCCTCTTTCCTTCGTCAAAATACGATAATGAGAAAATGTATCGTGTTCTCCCCTTTTCATAACAGAATCAAATTACAACCTTGTCCCTCGAACCTCCAACTTATATTTTATTTTATTTATTAAATAACAATATTATAATAATAATACCACCTCATTATATTATCATTATTTAAATAAAGTACCTCATCCATTTATTATTCAAAATACACCATCATACTCTTGATATTTATTTTATAAAAATACTTTATAAAATTGGGGCGTTACAGGTACCGAGTTGATGAGCGTCACCCTCCCCCTATTGAAAGGAGTTTGCCTTTCCAAGTAGATAACCGAGCTTTAATGAAGCTTATGACAGGCTCCCAAAAAAACAATCTCTTGTATTTACCTCTAATTGCAAGGCCTAGGAATTTAAAGGGGAGAGTCCCTATTTTGCAGGCCAAGAAATTTGAGGCAGCAACAGGGTAGTCCTCACTCAATCCAATCCCAAACAGGTTGCTTTTCCAAAAATTCACCTTAAGCCCAGATATTAGCTCGAAACCCCTAAGTATTGCCTTTACAACCCACAAGTTAGACCATGATTCATCACAAACAAGCAACGCGTCGTCCGTGAATTGGAGTATCTCTACCTTAGAGGATGCACCCACCGTAAAACCTTTAAGTAAATTTCTGTTCACCGCCCTCTTAACTAGTAAAGCTAAGTATTCAGCCACGGGAGCAAAGAAAAACGGAGACAGGGGGTTTCTTGTCTAAGACCAGTGTTTTCTTTAAAGTCGCTCGTTGCACTCCCGTTGACCAAAACAGACAGATAGCAGTTAAATATTAATCCTCTAATCCATGAAGTCCAAAGATCTCCAAATTTCATTGCAATGAGAACTTGTTCCAAGAAACCCCAATCCATACAGTCATAAGATTTCGCAAAGTCGACCTTAAGGAACAAACAACTCTTCTTCTTCTTAACAACAAAACCCAATAGTTCGTTAGCCACGAGCACCCCATCGAGAATTTGTCTACCCGGTATAAAAGTAGTCTAAGATGGAGACACCAATTTACCAATCACCTTCGCGAGTCTAGTTTCTAGGATCTTAGAAATTATCTTGTACACACAACCAATTAGACTGATGGGCCTAAATGCGTCCAAGCATTACGGGTATCACATTTTGGAACAAACACGATAAAAGAAAAACATATTGCTTTTGGTAAAACAACATAATGATAAAATTCAGCAATACAGTTTGTAAACTCCATAACAACTATGCTCCAACACCTTTTAATGAACAACAAATTGAATTCGTCTGGACTCGGATATTTGTTCCCGTCGCAACTATTCACATCATCCAGAATATGAAATGGTCTGTTATAGAAAATATTCCGCATGTCAACATTAGTTTTTAAAACTTTTGAAAGAATCATTTTCTTGTTGTTCTTAACTATCCTTGGTGTTGGATTTTCTTCCAACTTCTTTTTCGAGATTCTTTTTATAATCGAGATTTGAATACCTCTAATACTTATTCTAGACCTTTACCAAAAAACAAAAAATAATTAATTACTATACAAAGCTTGAATCATTTTGAAATCAATATCGTATATTTTCCCTTTGAGTGTTGAAACCATCATTTGCATTCATAAAAGCACGTTGATAAACTGAAAGTGGTTAAAGTTTATATCCAACTAAAAATATCTTTGCCGTACACACACATGTAAATTTTTCGATCCTTCAAATTTGATTGAATGGTAATTATATAATTTCTCGTCGTCGCTGGAGTTGAACGACGGAGACCTGTGAGCATGTTTCTTTGTTCGTCGGGGAGAGGTAGATCTTGATCTGCTCCTTCTTGATTTTCTTCTAGGAGAGGATCGTGGGGAAGACTGGCGAAGACGTTTGTCTCCTGTTGATTCGTCGGCGTGCCATTTCCTCTTCTTCCTGGCAGGAGACGGAGTATGCTCCCTTTGGGGTCTCGCGGGAGACTGTGGTCGACGAGAATTATCTTCGAGACGGGCGATTTTCTCGCCATGGGCGAGGAGCAGCAAGTTTGTCTGATTCAGGATCTCGGCCAATGCGGCGAAATCCGATCCTGAAGGAGTCGAAGGAAAAAGAGTTTCCGGGCGACTTTCCAAAGGTTGGTCGCGATCGGGCGAAGGTGATGCCGTCTTCCCGTCCGGATGGTCTTGCACCGTTTCCTCATGTAGAGGAGGATGGATGTTGCTCCCACGTTGTGTGAGAATCATGCCATCGTTTGATCGATTTTCCTGGTGGTCCCAAGCAGCCATGGATCTTGTTAAAACTTTGGTTCTTTGAAGATTTTTAAAGAAGAACGGGGAAATCAGTTTCCTACAGACGGCGCCACCTGATCGTACCTGGAGATCAGGATCCGATGCGGCTGGCCTCGAGAGCTGATGAAGACGATCGGTGAGGAGAAAAGGGGGGTGTACTTGCAAGGCACTCCGATGCTAAAGTAAGTAACCGAGCAAAGAGTGGGCAAGTACAAGTATAAAGGTCAGAGAGATAGAATACCTGACCCTCTCAAACGAGAGGGTTTATATAAGGGACTAAATGGAAGATTATTGGTCCATCTTGTGAGGCGCAGATCGAGGAATCTGTGAAAATAGGCAACGGTCAAGACTAGCCGTTAGGGAACTTCGTCGTGGTCGGACTGCTTGTGGTCGACAGGGACCACTTTTCCTAATTATGCTCGACGTCGAGCAGGCCTATTGAATTGGTTTTCTTGGCCCAATTGTAGGGATTGGGCCGATCCAGAACAATGATTATCCTAAATTTGGAAAAGAAGTAAGAAACCTTTGCTTGGCATTATCTACCGATGGAATGAGCCCACACGGTCTTTAAAGTATCTCATATAGCACTTGTCTTGTGATTTTAATGATTTATAACCTACCTCCATGGCTATTTATGAAGCGTAAGTACATGATGTTATCTATGTTAATTTCTGGGCCTAAACAACCAGGGAATGACATAGACGTATACTTGACACCCTTAATCGAAGATTAAAAGTTTTTGTGGGAGAACGGTGTGGTGGTTTATGATGGGTATAGGAAAGAAAGTTTCAACTTGAGGGCGATGTTATTTGGCACAATTATTGATTTTCCAGCATACAAATATATATTAGGGTACAACATAAAAGGTCAATGCGTGTGTCCTATTTGTGAAGATAAAACATATTGGACGTGATTGGAGTTTGATCAAAAGAATGTATTTCTCGGTCATCATAGATTCTTAAATTCGAAACAACACTATCGTGGATGGAGAAAAGCCTTCAATAGAGACATAAAACAAGGTAGAGCTCCACCTATATTGACAAGTGATCAATTTTTTGAAAAGGTGAAAGATGTGAGTACTCAGTTTGGCAAGCCTTTTGCATATACACTTGTCAAGAAAGGGTGGAAGAAGAGGTCAATTTTTTTTGAACTGCCATATTGGAAGTCGTTGTATGTAAGACATTTTCTTAATGTTATGCATATTGAAAAAAATGTGTTTGACAGTTTTATTGGTACGTTACTCAATATACAAGAAAAGTCTAAGGATGACCTTAAAGTATGAAAAGACTTGATAGTGATGGGGATACGTGTAGCACCCCAAATTTGCCCTTTCGTAGCATTTAGCATATCATTTTCATATTTCGCATGGCATATGCATAGAAAATGGAGCATAACATTCATTGTTGAAGCATAACATAGAGCCGGCGGTGATTTCAGTTGAGCATGGTCGTTCAGTTCGTGATTTCATTCAGATGGACGTTTGACCCAATCTTGGTCAAACTATCAATAGATCGGTAGAATTGCAGGTTATCTGTATTCGGGGTTATTTCCCAGGCAATGGGTCTCAAAGTCGGGTTGTGTTATGTGCGAGAATCATCGGTTTACCAAGAAGTGGTTGGTGAGAGGATTTCAAATCCAAAGATTCAGGCTTATCGTGATAACGCTTAGAAGGTGACTTGTCCAGAAAGTCGTTGATTTCTTCGAAAGCGATGCGAGATTGGTTGAATGAATTGAGGAATCGAGATTTCGTGGCTATGCACATATTGGTGATAATTGGTTTGTTCCTCGAATGTACCAAGTTTTGTATCAATCCCTAAACTATTTTTGTCAAAAGTATCCTTTAAACCAATTCTATTCATCCCCGTTTTATTTCTTTACATTTTATTTCTCAACCATAATCCATTCTCACTTTTAAACCAAATTAATTCTATTCATTACTTATTTTTAATTTTACCCATCCACAAAAGGCTACCAAACCTTTATTTTTAGTTATATCCTATTATCCTTTTTTTTTATTATTTCAAAATTCATTTTTTGTTCAATTTCAATCCATTTTTTTTCTTCTTTCCTTTTATCATCTGTTTCCATTTTTAAATCACACTTCTTTATGACAAAGCAAATGTTAAAAAAGGGGAAAAGTAGTAGGAATCAGCCCAAAGGCCATGTACCACGTGCCCCTTCTTGTTATTTTTCTTCCCACTCAAAACGCACTATCCAAGGTCACGGTTTCTTTGGTTCACTTATATGCACGCATATGGAACTGTAAAGGAAATATCAAATGGTTTATGTATGCTATACACTCTCTTTTCAACTACCATCCGATTTTCATCAACTTTCCATCACTTAATGTTATCACAACATTACATGCTGATCACCATAAGGTCATGCACTCCACCACATGTGATCATGCTGGGAAATTATTCGAAAAAAGTTGAAAACAGAAGCACACAGGGCTGGCGTTTGAGGGTGGACTCAATAACAGAATTTGGGCACCCTTCACAAGTGGTGGTGTGTTTGTTCACGAATTTGAGAGGAAATAATGATAACAGAAAGAGGAGTCGGCTAAAGAAAAAATCACTCTTCACGTCAAAGAGGATAACAAAAATAACAGAATCACATCAAAAAAATGCAGTGAGAATATACAGAAAAAATTCAAAAAAAAAAGAGAGAAGTTTGTGAAGAATTTAGTCATACTTTTCATCAATAAAGGATTCACGGATCACACAAAAATAACAGAAAATCTCTCTTTCTCGAATCTTCATCCTCAACCTCATTTCATCTATTCTGTTACAACAAAAAGACTCCACTCTCCATACACAAAAGAAAAATCCCGCATTACTCTTCATCATCATCACAGGATTTCATCATTCACACTTCACAAAACTTATTCACCACTCTTCAAGGCCAGTGACTAACTTCTTCGTCTTTATCGCAAATCCGAACAGAGATGCGTCTTTTCTTTGATTCATCACGTCAAAACTGAATCTGAGTTCATCACTTCTTCCCTCCACTGTGTCAAGCAAAATTAGTAGCAACCTCGTCGGAAACATCACCAATATCTCCAATCTTCTTCGGGCTTCGATCGGTCATCGCGATCTCGAGCACACCATCAGCATAACATCAAGTTCATCATCTTTATTTTTCCAGTTCTATCAGGATAGCTTCAAGGATCTTCAATTAATAAGAACGAGCAAATTGAAAGAAGAACAAACACGAACCGAAGGTGTATTCGCGGAGGCACAGGTTAAATCACACGAACAGATCGTCTTCAACTTGTCTCCGTCGTTCCCTTGTATCAATCGAGGCCTGAGTTTTCGGCATCTTCATCAACAGCATCGGAGGCGCACTCGTCGTCAATTCTGCGGTGTCAGTGAAACAACATCATCATCGTCTTATTCACCACGTCGATTAAATCTTCACCGCATTTCGTCAGCATACTCGTCTTCAACGTACAACCGACGCGAGCCACGGCGTCGAAGGTTGGTGAAATTCTTATCTCTTTGCTTGATTTTCGTATGTTCAGAGTTTGCTCTTTTGAGTTATTCATGCTGTTGTTGTGGTTATGATCCGTCCGTCGAAGTTTATGCGAGGAAAAGTTTTCTGGATTTGTGAAGAGAGTTTGAGTAAGGTTTATGTTTATGCTTTGTGTTCGGATTCGGTTTAGTGTAGGAGATTAGAGAGTGTTGTGTTGGTTTAGTCTAGGTTTTGTGGTGGTGGCTCGTCGGAAGATGAACGGAAGCTGTGGCGGCGAGATGAAGGGGGAAGAAGAAGAAGGTGAACGGTTTGGCGCAGGGAGAGAGCGTGAGGGAGTCTGGGTTTTTCTTTGAGGCTGCTGCGTTTTTATGTTTTGTAAATTCTCATTAAGTTTGTAAAGTTTTGTAAAGTTTATAAATGAATAAATTTAATAGTTTCATAATAAGGAGAAGAAATAAGAGAGTTATCAGGAAATTAAAAGAGGTGTGGATTCCAAGGTGATAAGAAGATAAAGCATTGGAGATTTTTGTTGTTGCTGTCCATACCGGCGGTGACACTTGTCACCGTCCGGTAGGACCTCCATTTTTACTTTCCTGCGTGCTACCTGCACCCCCTATCTTGGCCCATTCCAAATTGCACGCACAACCCATTCTTTTCTCACCCCCTTTCAATTCATTTCATTTCTTTTTCTTTATTTTTTTCATTTTTATTCAGTTTGCTTTTAATCCATTAAAAATACAAATATTCATCCAAAAATTCTCAAATAAATCATGGACCTTCCTTTGTGTCTCTAGAATTTTGTCATATTTATATTTTATTTTTTTCATTGATTAGTGTGCCAGAATTAAATCACCAATGTACATAGCTTCATTTGCTTCATTTCTTGACCAGTCTGTCTTGTATATTTTCTATAGACTTCAATATTGGGAGTTTTGATCCCATTCTTTTTGTATTGTGTTCCTAAGATCTTCTAGTTTTCATGCGATTTTTCTCTGAATTTTTAGGAAATTATTTCTTGAGTTTTGGTCTGGTATCTTGTGATGTAAGTTTTCTGTCCTAGCTTGTGTTTGTACATCCATTTGACCTAGTTCCTTTCTGAATTTTTGCAAATCCTTTTGGCAGGTTGATATAATGTGTTTTAAGATCATTTGGTTCCAGTTGTAGAATTTTTAGATGGCTGGTTGTTTATTTGTGGATTTTTGTTCTCACCTCGTCCCATTTTGCTTCTTTTGGTTTGTTAGATCTTTTATAAGCTTAGAAGGGCACTTGTGCCAACTTCTTCTTCTTGTTTGGGGTTCCTTTGGGGTGTGGATACCTTCCTGATCCTAGGATGGGTCTTGGTTCTTCTGAATTTTTGAGGTTGCTTCATATTCAAGTCATGTGTTTCTTTAAGTGTTTAAAGTCCATATTTTGGTTCCATGGCTTCTATTTTGATATTGTTTGGTATTGTGTGACTTCTCTCTTCATCTTGCTGGACTCTTAAGCCATTCTTTATGTCATTTTGATTCTGGTTTTGAACTTTGTGTTTGTATTTTGTGTGTTTTGTATTATGTTTTTCTTAAGTGTGCATTTGTTTCCATATGTATTCATGTTGCCTCATTTTAAGTCATAAGCTTATCATCTTTATTTCTTTGAGTTGAATTAGCATTAAGCATGTGTTTACTTCATTTCACTTCTGATTGTTGGATGATGTTATGTTAATTTGTTCATTTTTGTTCATTTGTGCATGCTAACCTTGCAGGGGCTATGGTAAGTGTGAGATGTCGGAATTGAGTTCCACATCTCTAATTCTTACCTCTTCCTTTTATGTTTATGTGAGCTAACTCTCTTTTGTTGGGCCTAGGCCTTTCTCATCCCTTCTTCTATCTTCTTCTTCCTTCTTCATTAGGATAGAAACCTCACTAACCTTTAGGATATCCATGCATGTTAACACCTAGGATTGCTTTAGTCCCCTTTAGAATTTTTCCTTTGAGATCCTTTGGTGCTCTCTCTTCTCATCTTCAAACTTAATTATAATTCATTTAATAAAGGTTGAGTACTTTCATGTGACATGAGACTTTGCTATGAGATGCTCACATGCGTTCCATTTCGGGGCGAGGTGTGAGTCATCACTCGTGGTGGATAGGTCTTAGCATGAGTACCTCACAAAGAAAAGCTAAAAAAACACTTCTTAACCAAAAAACCACAAAAACACTTAATAAGGGTAATAGGCCAGTGTGCTTGAGCCTTCACTTGTGGGACTAGCTTTGGGGATTTCCTCCATAGATAGGTGTGCCTCTTGCGCATTCCATTTCGGGATGATGTGAGATGTACACATCCCATTGAGTAAGACTTAGGTACACTTACCTATGCAAACCTTCACTCATAAAAGCCTCATAAAAATCTCAAACAAATAATAAGCGTCTTTCCTTCGGGAATTCTTTTCTCATCTCCTTCGCTCCGTACGCGAACTTGCTCCTACTTGTCATTTTGCAAGACGGTTACGCACTCGTCGTCCGAGTCTGCAACACCTGAGCAATGGCATAGGCAGTTCAAGCCTTAATTCACAAGCAATTTCCCTTTGTTACCCCTAGTTAGGGGAACTACGGCGTCTCTGATCCTCATTATCCCGATGAGGTACGTAGGCAGCGGGGTAGGGCCTGTTCGAGCACATTCTTTATTTTCCCTACATTTCCCCTTTCTTTTCATTTTCTTTTCCAGTTCCTTTTCATTTTCTTTTCCAGTTCCAGTTTCTTCTCGTTTTCATTTCTTTTGCTGCAGTTTTCATACCTTCACCCTTTGAAACAGTTTCTTTTGCAAGCGTGGATCCCGTCGGGTACGACGGACGGTCTGGGGTGCTAATACCTTCCCAGTTCGTAACCGACTCCCGAACTCAGATCTTTGGTTCGCAGGACCTTGTCCTTTCCTTCTTCCTCAGGTTTGTGCAACATTACCTTTCCCTTTCTTTCGGGATAAAAATGTCTGGCTGGCGACTCTAACCTTTTCCGCGCCACTTTCGCGTTTGTACTAGGATGAAAATCCCGGGAGCGATAGCTGGCGACTCTGCTGGGGATCGAACCCAGAATCTCTGGTTCCCCTGTGAGTCTCTCCTAGCGCTTGTGTGTTGCTGTTTCATTGGGTGATGTTTGTTTGATGTGGCTTGTTGTATTGCATCGTTGTTTGTTTACTGCTTTATTTACAGCTTTATTTACAGTTTTCAGTATTTATTTTCCGCATCATATATATCATACTGGACTGTCTGGACTGGTTTTCTGTTTGGTGGGCTTGGGTGATACTGTTTCTGAGAGATAAGCCAAGTACCCGGCTTGAGTGCACCCTAGGATTAGAGTGGACATATTGTACTCGCATGTGACATGATGAGTGGCGATGTGTTTCACGCCCAGATTGCGACTGTCTTGGAAATATCTTGTGTGGGGATTTCCTCCACTTCGGGATAGGACCTTGATAGTTATGTGCATCTGGGGACCGATCATTGAGAACCTTTGTGGAAATAACCCTCTCCAGTGGTGACAGTGGCAGACCACATTTTGTGGCAAACCCATTCGCACCCGAGGGTCCACTGGGAACTCGCATAGGATGGCCTGGTTCTCTTATAGGAACTCAGTCAAAGCATCTGGTCGTATGACATTAGTACTGTATCCTACGGGCTGAATGTACTATTGTTTCTCGATTGCAGCACTTGAAGCTGGGAACCTATAAGGGATGCTTGTTTTTCCCGGACTCAACTGAGGCCTCCCTGCGTAGTATATAATGCCAAACCGATTCCCTGATTTGGTCATGAGCCATTTCTCGGAGATGGTGACAGTATTATTTTTATGTGGCTTTGAGAGTCCGTGATGTCTGACCAGGAGCCTACCAGTGAGATTGGGAGGGGTTTACAGGTTTGCAGGAACCCTTGACCTCAACATACCCTTCATTATCAGTGCGATCTTATGTTTTGATCCGGTTACTATGGTTCTGGAGTTCTTGATCCTTGGTTTTGAGTTCTTATCAGATGGTTATTATTCAGAGGGCATATATCATCAGTTTCTTGGTTCTCAGCTCAGTGTTCCGTATCCAGACAGACACCAGTTCTCGATCACTTGCCAGTTGCATACATGCCATCATAGCATTTTAGCATACATGTTCAGTTATTTCCGAGAATCCCATATCTGAATTATTGCTGTTGAGTTTTTGTATCAAAATGTGGATCGAAGCAGATAGATTCTTTGGAAATAACTGAACATGGCATCTCATAGCATTTGCATTGCATTTCTGTTCAGCAGACAGGGCTCATCCGTTCTTTGTTCACCGTCTACAGTTGGGACTCTGGTTCTCGTATCAGACTTGAAGCAACTTTTGTGAAGATCATGGACCCTGGAGAGCAAAGCCAGTCTGCAAGTGTTGGGTTGACAAAAGATCAGTGGGACCAACTTTTGGAGGCTATGATGACTTTGGCAAGGCAGGATGACCGTAATTCCGCTCAAGCTCAGCCTGTACAGACTCCTGTTGGGAATCCAGATGTTCAAGAGCGCCAGGTCGCCCGAAGTGGACATTCTTCTTTTGTTGATGCTGCAGATTATCACAGTTTTGCTTTCACTATGCTAGATCCCCTAGAGGCAATCCCTGTAGTGAGAATCCAAGATCCACGAGTTGTGGAGAGGGAGGAAAGGTTTCGTATGTTGGAGGAAGAGATCAAAGCCCTTCAAAGTCGTAATGTCATTGATTTAAGTGCTGCAAGCATGTGTCTGGTGCACGGCCTTGTAATACCTCCAAAATTCAAAGTACCGAAGTTTGAAAAGTACAAAGGGGATAGTTGTCCAAGGCAGCATTTGGTGAGATTTTGTAGAAGGATGGCCTCACATGAGCATAATGACAAATTGATGATTCATTGTTTCCAATACAGCCTAAGTGAGGCATCGTCGAATTGGTATATGCAGTTAGAGAGCAGTCGTATTCAGTCATGGTCGGACCTAGCCAATGCATTTGTGAAGCAGTATGGCTACAATCTTGACAGGGCTCTTAGCCGCAGGGATTTGCAAGTTTTATCCCAAAGAGATGGTGAATCTTTCAGAGAGTATGCCCAGAGGTGGAGAGAAGTAGCTGCTCGAGTTCAACCCCCGTTATCAGACAGAGAATTGGTTGATCTTTTCATAGAGACCTTACAGGGGGCGTACTTGGAGAGGTTGAGTGGTAGTGGAAGTTCGAATTTCTCGGACTTGGTGATAGTTGGAGAACGCATTGAGAATTTTATCAAGATGGGAAAGATCCAAGGCATTTCAGATGGCTCAGCTGAAGAGAATGAATCTTTTGTCAGTTCCCAAGATAAGGATGTGATTGATGCAATCTGGGAAGATCCTCCAACTCCATTGACTTATCCAAATTACCCATGCATTTCAGCTGCTCAGAGTCAGCAACCTTCTGAATCCGTATGTCAGATTTCAGTTAATAGTGAACCTCCTCAGTATCAACAGCTACCATGCCAACCGCAGCGTACTCCGCAAAGGCGTCGTTACTACACTAAGAGACCCAAAAGGTATTTTGATCCATTGCCAGTACCATACAGTCAGATACTCCCATGCCTGATCGATAGTGGATTGATAGTGCCGAAGAAACCGGGTCCGGTACCTTTTCCATATCCACCAAGTTTCGATCCCAATGTTCAATGTGGATTCCATGGCAATGCGCTAGGACATTCGGCTGAAGAATGCAAGCCTCTCAGGGATAAGGTTCAAGATTTGATTGAGTCTGGGTTGATTTCAGTGACGCCTCAAGGCATTCAAGTTAACAAGTCTCCGTTTGGTCATGTGGGTTCGTCAGCTCATGTTATGGAGGAATTTATTGAAGATGTATGTGAAGGTGATTCTCAGTTTGATTCTGAAGAGCGACAATGTACATCACTTTGATCCCTTTTGAGGGGAACTACGTCGCTCTGATTCTTCATTAGTCTTTGGTCAATGGAGATACGTAGGCAGAAGATCGTCAGGTCTTTCCGAGCAACCTTAGGTGTCAAAATTATGGGGCAATTTCATCACAGTGTCACTCTTCTCTTCAGACGTCTTGTGTCAATGTTTGAATGTCGGAAGCTTAAGGTCTTAATAATTGAGATTGAAGTATGGTGCTGACACATGGTCATTCGATTGAAGACTGCAAATCTTATCAGAAAAAAGTTGCTGACTACTGAAAGTATTCAAGATCAGCTGGTCCAGATGGAGTCAAGTCTCCTCAACAATGGCATTGCTCAGTTTCTTTACTGCATTTTCATGTATAGCTTTTATATGTTTGTCTAAACATTTGTATGCTTGCATGAAACTTGTTTGCTTTTTGAATGTTAATTAATGAAACGCACATGTTTCTCTTGAAGTAAGGCATCTGTATTTTACTTATAATTTTGTGTGTGCATTGCAATACCAACTGTTGTTCTTAAACTCTGTGATGGAGGATGACGAAATGAAAACGCAAAAATCTTCATTTGTGTGCTCTTGAATAAGACCCTGTTGACGATGTACAGGCTTTGTTTCAAATCCTAAACACCGGAGATATAAGGGAGATAAACACTTGCTAACCCCTTTTGAGCCTTGAAGTAGGAGTTTCTTTTCGCATGAAAAAACCTTTACATTCAACCCGGGGCAGGGTAGGTGTCAGCTAGTTGGACCAGGCGTTCATGCTTTCATAAAGGAAGCTATCTGAGGATCCTTAACATTTCATTGTACCAAATCAAAAGGTCCAAAGAACGAAAACCACCATGGTTATCCATCAGCTAGCAAAAGGTGAGACAGTCATAACCCTTACAAAACAATCAAGACAAACAGTGTCACACGATTTGTTCGAAAAGAAAAAGAAAAAAAAGAAATAAATAGCCCGCTAAGTCGAAACTTGAAAACAAGCGACTTAGGCAAAAATTAGGGCGTCCCGCTGGACTCCAATTGCATAAGATTCACAAGAAGCAGTCCAGGCAAAAGTTAGGGATAAGAAAAAGAATGAAAAAGGCGAAAGATGAAAGGGATTGCATAAGAAAAATCCTCAAACAAAAACAAGTCGTGTGATGCAGACACAAAAGACAATAAGGGTGGCTATTATACTCAACAACAACCTCACTGGTGCTTAAACTGTTAGAGTAATGGTTCCTCAATCGATACGAAACCCTTAGGAAAGGTGAGCGTGCGAAAACTAGCTGAACATAGGAATGGAAGGACATCACGAAGATGGGTGGGCACATATAAACTTCGAGCCTATATCCTTTGTTTCTATAAGCATGAGCCAGGCCACGATACAACCCTTAAAAGTCCTAATTGAAGCAGGGTTAATTCGAGAGCGTGTCGTCATGAGATAGCGTTCCTGACTCCTATGAGTTGTGCTAAAAGACCCTCGTTGGTATTGCATATGCATGTTCATTTCATAAAAAATATTGTACTGTCGTAACCAGTGATTCGTTCATAAACGACATCTTTTCAATAAAAGCTTCAGGATTAACATGTGTTGCATTAGAATAATCATTCTCGGAATAAAACATTTTCTGCTTGCATACATTTGTTTAGCATCAAAGAAGTTCACATATGGAACCTCAGTATAGAAGCTTAATCTTGCCAAGTGGAAAAGACGGAAACTTCTGAAGGACATTCATGTCAAGGGGCATTTTTCCAAGAAACTTCGTTGAATAGGGCTTTTTCCAACCAGTTGGGTTAAATGCAGCCAATCTGGGGCAATAACGTCGATCAATCTCTTCAACAGCCAATCTGGGGCAATCACTTCGAGATTTAAATCTCTCACAGAGCAGTTAGCATGGGTGCTTTCTCCGAAGAAATACTCGTACTGGGGCAGGTCACCCTAGAAACACTAGAAGTTATTAGCTCCAGAAGATGGCTAATCACATTCACATACCCAAGGTTCAGAATATTGGAGCAGAACACCTCATGACGATGCGAGATCTTGGGGCAATTTCCTTCATGGACTATACAGTTTGAGGTGATTACTTCGGGATATTCAAGAGTTTGGAAACACTGAAGCATTTCGGATGCTAGGTTCTCTGTAAAATCCTCTTGAGACAATATTACGGTATGCAAGGCCGTTCCCAGGATGAACATCTGAAGATTGATCCTAGTATGGCGTGGGAAGCGTGTTTCCCTGATCAGAGAATTTATCCTCAGTCGTTATGGTTTCTTCATCTGATCATCATACACGGCTAAAGTCCAATAGTCATTGGCATCTTCAAGGTTAAAGTTCGATCTTTGTTGGCATCTTTTCAACTATGACTAGTTGGCATCTATATGCGTTCAGTCTTCCACTTCAGCTGAGTGTGGCAATCTTCACTTTGATTTGCTTCGACCCTCGAGTCGATATCATCGCTTCTGTTTTCTTAACCCTCGAGTTGATGTTGTTTCGTTTCCTTGGCCCTCGAGTCGATGATAGTGTCACCTTGTTTCCTCAGCCCTCGAGTTGATGTTGTTTGGTTTTCTTCGACCCTCGAGTCGATATCATTGCTGCTGTTTTCTCAACCCTCGAGTTGATGTTGCTTTCGTTTCCTTGACCCTCGAGTCGATGTTGCTATTTTATTCCCTCAGCCCTCGAGTTGATGTTGCTTTGTTATCCTCGACCCTTGAGTCGATATTGTTGCTTTCGTTTCCTCGACCCTCGAGTCGGTGTTGTTGTCGCCTTATTCCTCAACCCTCGAGTTGATGTTGTTGTGTTCTCCTCGACCCTTGAGTCGATATTTCTGTTTCTTGCGACCCTTGAGTTGATATCATAGTCTTCACTTCTTCAACCCTTGAGTTGATACCCAGTGAGTCTGTCATAAAAGGAAATTCAAAATCACAACATCAAAGTTCAACCACTGGATTCATTTATGCCCGGGGCAAGTGCGCATATCTTTGTGCTTACGGAGTACGGTATTTCGCAGTGATACGAGATTTTTCAGGAATCCTCGCGAGGCAACTTCTTCCACAATCCATGCAGTCTGGGGCAGTTATGTCAAGATTTGACGAATCTCTAAAGAGTTTGAAGACTTGGACATTTTGGATGTCAGGTCTTCTGTAAAATCCTCTTAGGTTGATCTTCAAGCAGTCGAGTAGTCCAGAAAATGCAAAAGGTCATTAGATGATATTCCCAACAAAGTTGCTAGTCTTTTGGGTATTTGATGATACAGCCAGGTATTCATCACCTCAGTCAGAGTTGAGTGTCCAGACCTCTTGACTTGTCTTCCCCTGCAGAGTTGTATCTCTAATGGCCAACCAGGCATTTGTTTACCGCTCGTCTGCGTTCTCTAACACTCGTCTGTGTTATCCCTAAGCAGAGTTCTCACCAGCAGGGGAACATCATGCTTCATTGCTGCTCGTCTGCATCTTTCAACACTCGTCTGTGTTGACCCTTTGGTCGATCGTTTGCTTTCCCCA
Organism: Lathyrus aphaca; assembly: GCA_963966055.1. NCBI lineage: Eukaryota > Viridiplantae > Streptophyta > Magnoliopsida > Fabales > Fabaceae > Lathyrus > Lathyrus aphaca. The sequence continues at coordinate 544,471,519 of OZ014522.1, forward strand.
GTAGTGGTTATGATTACTTTGATTTTGCTCGTGTGCAAATTCCCAACACTCGTCTGTGTTGTGGTTATCTTTGATTTTGCTCGTTTGCAAATTCCCAACACTCGTCTGTGTTGTGGTTATCTTTGGTGATTGCTCGTATGCAAACTCCTGAACACTCGTCTGTGTTGTGGTTATCTTTATGATTGCTCGTCTGCAACTCCTCAACACTCGTCTGTGTTCCGACATGGTATTTGATGTTGCTCGTCTGCAACTTCTCAACACTCGTCAGTGTTGTAGAATCTCATATGCGGTTGCTCGTCTGCAACTTTCCAGCACTCGTCTGTGTTTGGTATGCCTGATATTTGTGGTACTCGTCTGTATCATTGCCTGAAGCACTCGTCTGTGTTTCTCGGATCATCGTCTGATACTCGTCTGTATCATTGACCTATAACACTCGTCTGTGTTATCTTGATGATCATCCAATACTCGTCTGTATTGAAGAGGTTTCAAATCCTGACAATGGGAATTAAATGTCGAAATGATTATCGGTCCTGGCGTAACAGGTAAATCCGAAGGAGACTCGTCTGTCTCATGCTATATGCATTGTTTTGAGGACTCGTATGTCCAGCTCCTGGCGTCACAGGATTGTTTGAAGACTCGTCTGTCAACATGTTCTTATTACAGATATGAGTTTCAACTTGGAAGAAGCTCGTCTGCTTCTTTCTTCCCTGCAGTCCCCAGAGCGTCATCTGGTAGGGTTTATTTCCCGGTGTTGCATTCTTCGTCAGAGTGCAAATTTCTGGTCTTCTTGGTATTCAATCACAGTTTATCTTGAATGGTCGATAGCTTGTACTATCGCCCTTTCAGATTAACTGATGATGGAATAGGGGCAGCTGTAGCACCCCAAATTTGCCCTCTCATTTTCGTAGCATTTAGCATATCATTTTCATATTTCGCATGGCATATGCATAGAAAATGGAGCATAACATTCATTGTTGAAGCATAGCATAGAGCCGGCGGTGATTTCAGTTGAGCATGGTCGTTCAGTTCGTGATTTCATTCAGATGGACGTTTGACCCAATCTTGGTCAAACTATCAATAGATCGGTAGAATTGCAGGTTATCTGTATTCGGGGTTATTTCCCAGGCAATGGGTCTCAAAGTCGGGTTGTGTTATGTGCGAGAATCATCGGTTTACCAAGAAGTGGTTGGTGAGAGGATTTCAAATCCAAAGATTCAGGCTTATCGTGATAACGCTTAGAAGGTGACTTGTCCAGAAAGTCGTTGATTTCTTCGAAAGCGATGCGAGATTGGTTGAATGAATTGAGGAATCGAGATTTCGTGGCTATGCACATATTGGTGATAATTGGTTTGTTCCTCGAATGTACCAAGTTTTGTATCAATCCCTAAACTATTTTTGTCAAAAGTATCCTTTAAACCAATTCTATTCATCCCCGTTTTATTTCTTTACATTTTATTTCTCAACCATAATCCATTCTCACTTTTAAACCAAATTAATTCTATTCATTAGTTATTTTTAATTTTACCCATCCACAAAAGGCTACCAAACCTTTATTTTTATTTATATCCTATTATCCTTTTTTTTATTATTTCAAAATTCATTTTTTGTTCAATTTCAATCCATTTTTTTTCTTCTTTCCTTTTATCATTTGTTTCCATTTTTAAATCACACTTCTTTATGACAAAGCAAATGTTAAAAAAGGGGAAAAGTAGTAGGAATCAGCCCAAAGGCCATGTACCACGTGCCCCTTCTTGTTATTTTTCTTCCCACTCAAAACGCACTATCCAAGGTCACGGTTTCTTTGGTTCACTTATATGCACAAATATGGAATTGTAAAGGAAATATCAAATGGTTTATGTATGCTATACACTATCTTTTCAACTACCATCCGATTTTCATCAACTTTCCATCACTTAATGTTATCACAACATTACATGCTGATCACCATAAGGTCATGCACTCCACCACATGTGATCATGCTGGGAAATTATTCGAAAAAAGTTGAAAACAGAAGCACACAGGGCTGGCGTTTGAGGGTGGACTCAATAACAGAATTTGGGCACCCTTCACAAGTGGTGGTGTGTTTGTTCACGAATTTGAGAGGAAATAATGATAACAGAAAGAGGAGTCGGCTAAAGAAAAAATCACTCTTCACGTCAAAGAGGATAACAAAAATAACAGAATCACATCAAAAAAATGCAGTGAGAATATACAGAAAAAATTCAAAAAAAAAAGAGAGAAGTTTGTGAAGAATTTAGTCATACTTTTCATCAATAAAGGATTCACGGATCACACAAAAATAACAGAAAATCTCTCTTTCTCGAATCTTCATCCTCAACCTCATTTCATCTATTCTGTTACAACAAAAAGACTCCACTCTCCATACACAAAAGAAAAATCCCGCATTACTCTTCATCATCATCACAGGATTTCATCATTCACACTTCACAAAACTTATTCACCACTCTTCAAGGCCAGTGACTAACTTCTTCGTCTTTATCGCAAATCCGAACAGAGATGCGTCTTTTCTTTGATTCATCACGTCAAAACTGAATCCGAGTTCATCACTTCTTCCCTCCACTGCGTCAAGCAAAATTAGTAGCAACCTCGTCGGAAACATCACCAATATCTCCAATCTTCTTCGGGCTTCGATCGGTCATCGCGATCTCGAGCACACCATCAGCATAACATCAAGTTCATCATCTTTATTTTTCCAGTTCTATCAGGATAGCTTCAAGGATCTTCAATTAATAAGAACGAGCAAATTGAAAGAAGAACAAACACGAACCGAAGGTGTATTCGCGGAGGCACAGGTTAAATCACACGAACAGATCGTCTTCAACTTGTCTCCGTCGTTCCCTTGTATCAATCGAGGCCTGAGTTTTCGGCATCTTCATCAACAGCATCGGAGGCGCACTCGTCGTCAATTCTGCGGTGTCAGTGAAACAACATCATCATCGTCTTATTCACCACGTCGATTAAATCTTCACCGCATTTCGTCAGCATACTCGTCTTCAACGTACAACCGACGTGAGCCACGGCGTCGAAGGTTGGTGAAATTCTTATCTCTTTGCTTGATTTTCGTATGTTCAGAGTTTGCTCTTTTGAGTTATTCATGCTGTTGTTGTGGTTATGATCCGTCCGTCGAAGTTTATGCGAGGAAAAGTTTTCTGGATTTGTGAAGAGAGTTTGAGTAAGGTTTATGTTTATGCTTTGTGTTCGGATTCGGTTTAGTGTAGGAGATTAGAGAGTGTTGTGTTGGTTTAGTCTAGGTTTTGTGGTGGTGGCTCGTCGGAAGATGAACGGAAGCAGTGGCGGCGAGATGAAGGGGGAAGAAGAAGAAGGTGAACGGTTTGGCGCAGGGAGAGAGCGTGAGGGAGTCTGGGTTTTTCTTTAAGGCTGCTACGTTTTTATGTTTTGTAAATTCTCATTAAGTTTGTAAAGTTTTGTAAAGTTTATAAATGAATAAATTTAATAGTTTCATAATAAGGAGAAGAAATAAGAGAGTTATCAGGAAATTAAAAGAGGTGTGGATTCCAAGGTGATAAGAAGATAAAGCATTGGAGATTTTTGTTGTTGCTGTCCATACCGGCGGTGACACTTGTCACCGTCCGGTAGGACCTCCATTTTTACTTTCCTGCGTGCTACCTGCACCCCCTATCTTGGCCCATTCCAAATTGCACGCACAGCCCATTCTTTTCTCACCCCCTTTCAATTCATTTCATTTCTTTTTCTTTATTTTTTTCATTTTTATTCAGTTTGCTTTTAATCCATTAAAAATACAAATATTCATCCAAAAATTCTCAAATAAATCATGGACCTTCCTTTGTGTCTCTAGAATTTTGTCATATTTATATTTTATTTTTTTCATTGATTAGTGTGCCAGAATTAAATCACCAATGTACATAGCTTCATTTGCTTCATTTCTTGACCAGTCTGTCTTGTATATTTTCTATAGACTTCAATATTGGGAGTTTTGATCCCATTCTTTTTGTATTGTGTTCCTAAGATCTTCTAGTTTTCATGAGATTTTTCTCTGAATTTTTAGGAAATTATTTCTTGAGTTTTGGTCTGGTATCTTGTGATGTAAGTTTTCTGTCCTAGCTTGTGTTTGTACATCCATTTGACCTAGTTCCTTTCTGAATTTTTGCAAATCCTTTTGGCAGGTTGATATAATTTGTTTTAAGATCATTTGGTTCCAGTTGTAGAATTTTTAGATGGCTGGTTGTTTATTTGTGGATTTTTGTTCTCACCTCGTCCCATTTTGCTTCTTTTGGTTTGTTAGATCTTTTATAAGCTTAGAAGGGCACTTGTGCCAACTTCTTCTTCTTGTTTGGGGTTCCTTTGGGGTGTGGATACCTTCCTGATCCTAGGATGGGTCTTGGTTCTTCTGAATTTTTGAGGTTGCTTCATATTCAAGTCATGTGTTTCTTTAAGTGTTTAAAGTCCATATTTTGGTTCCATGGCTTCTATTTTGATATTGTTTGGTATTGTGTGACTTCTCTCTTCATCTTGCTGGACTCTTAAGCCATTCTTTATGTCATTTTGATTCTGGTTTTGAACTTTGTGTTTGTATTTTGTGTGTTTTGTATTATGTTTTTCTTAAGTGTGCATTTGTTTCCATATGTATTCATGTTGCCTCATTTTAAGTCATAAGCTTCTCATCTTTATTTCTTTGAGTTGAATTAGCATTAAGCATGTGTTTACTTCATTTCACTTCTGATTGTTGGATGATGTTATGTTAATTTGTTCATTTTTGTTCATTTGTGCATGCTAACCTTGCAGGGGCTATGGTAAGTGTGAGATGTGGGAATTGAGTTCCACATCTCTAATTCTTACCTCTTCCTTTTATGTTTATGTGAGCTAACTCTCTTTTGTTGGGCCTAGGCCTTTCTCATCCCTTCTTCTATCTTCTTCTTCCTTCTTCATTAGGATAGAAACCTCACTAACCTTTAGGATATCCATGCATGTTAACACTTAGGATTGCTTTAGTCCCCTTTAGAATTTTTCCTTTGAGATCCTTTGGTGCTCTCTCTTCTCATCTTCAAACTTAATTCTAATTCATTTAATAAAGGTTGAGTACTTTCATGTGACATGAGACTTTGCTATGAGATGCTCACATGCGTTCCATTTCGGGGCGAGGTGTGAGTCATCACTCGTGGTGGATAGGTCTTAGCATGAGTACCTCACAAAGAAAAGCTAAAAAAACACTTCTTAACCAAAAAACCACAAAAACACTTAATAAGGGTAATAGGCCAGTGTGCTTGAGCCTTCACTTGTGGGACTAGCTTTGGGGATTTCCTCCATAGATAGGTGTGCCTCTTGCGCATTCCATTTCGGGATGATGTGAGATGTACACATCCCATTGAGTAAGACTTAGGTACACTTACCTATGCAAACCTTCACTCATAAAAGCCTCATAAAAATCTCAAACAAATAATAAGCGTCTTTCCTTCGGGAATTCTTTTCTCATCTCCTTCGCTCCGTACGCGAACTTGCTCCTACTTGTCATTTTGCAAGACGGTTACGCACTCGTCGTCCGAGTCTGCAACACCTGAGCAATGGCATAGGCAGTTCAAGCCTTAATTCACAAGCAATTTCCCTTTGTTACCCCTAGTTAGGGGAACTACGGCGTCTCTGATCCTCATTATCCCGATGAGGTACGTAGGCAGCGGGGTAGGGCCCGTTCGAGCACATTCTTTATTTTCCCTACATTTCCCCTTTCTTTTCATTTTCTTTTCCAGTTCCTTTTCATTTTCTTTTCCAGTTCCAGTTTCTTCTCGTTTTCATTTCTTTTGCTGCAGTTTTCATACCTTCACCCTTTGAAACAGTTTCTTTTGCAAGCGTGGATCCCGTCGGGTACGGCGGACGGTCTGGGGTGCTAATACCTTCCCAGTTCGTAACCGACTCCCGAACTCAGATCTTTGATTCGCAGGACCTTGTCCTTTCCTTCTTCCTCAGGTTTGTGCAACATTACCTTTCCCTTTCTTTCGGGATAAAAATGTCTGGCTGGCGACTCTAACCTTTTTCGCGCCACTTTCGCGTTTGTACTAGGATGAAAATCCCGGGAGCGATAATAAGAACTGAATTAGGACCCTTCAAGAAAGGAAAACGAACATATCTAACACCTGCTGCATATAATCTATCTAGAAAGGAGAAAAAAGTATTGTGTAAGTTTCTAAGTGAAGTTAAAGTTCCAGAAGGATACTCTTCAGATATTAGAAGACTTGTGTCTATGAAAGACCTCAAGTTAAAGAGTTTAAAGACGCATGACTGCCATGTTATAATGGAACATTTTCTACCAATAGGTGTACGTTCTATTCTGTCTGAAAAAGTAAGAAGTGCAATAACTAAATTTTGTTTTTTCTTCAAGTCAATTTGCAGTAAGGTGATCGATCCTACGATCTTACCAACATTGCAAAACGAAATAGTTATTACTTTGTGTGATCTTGAAATGTATTTTCCTCCCTCCTTTTTTGAAATAATGGTTCATCTAGTTATTCATCTAGTGAAAGAGACACAATTGTGTGGACCGGCTTATATGAGATGGATGTACCCTGCTGAACGTTATATGAAAATATTAAAAGGGTATGTGAAAAACTGAAGTCGACCAGAGGGTTGTATTGCCGAACGATACATTGTTGAAGAAGTGATTGAGTTTTGTACTGAATATCTCCAAAATATGTTTTGTGCAATGTTGCTCGTGTGGGTAAGAGTGGAGTTGCTAATGAAGACGTTCAACATGTTTATGAAGAATGTGTAAGTATAACATTATGTCTTTAAAATATAATTAATTTTTAATCCTCACTAATAATTTTTTATTAGTCAATGAATTTCAGGAGACTCTATCTAAATCCTTAACCACCAGTAAGGAGGATTGCAGGAGCATTCTTAGTCGAGTACTAAATATTCCTGAGTATTCCGGTCGGGTGAGGGGTAAAAGATTTGGTGTGACTCCATCTTCCTTATATAAGAAACCAAAGAGAAAAAATCCTAGCAATCAAGAAGTAATGAAATCATTGGAGGAACTTAAAGTGCAAGTACGTGAATTGCAAAATGATAAAGAGAGATATGAGGCGGAAAAGCACGATTCCGGGTTGAAAGATACTAGTGACAAAGCTAGTATCAATTGTGAAAATAAAATTCCTGGGGTAATTAGCACATATTTATTTTAATTAAATTAACACATTTATTTTAATTGACCTTTATACACATTAACAATTATGCATTCACTATTGCTTCAGGGCATTTTCTCTTGTCGGTTGTATTTGTCGTTACCGACTTATCGCATGGTTGGCAAGGGAAAAGTGCATAACAGAGCGGGAGAGTCACTTCACCATAATCCGTTCCCTCATAGATATCTGAAAGTGTCAGTTGATAATGTTATAGATAGGGATACAATACTACCTATACCTGACATGGTTTTAGAGATAACATTGGTGGGAGATGCAATATGCTCGTTTGTTGCATAACTGTCAGACCTCATTTTCATAGATGATGAGGTAAGTTTAAAACCATTATGAATCTCTTAGTATTCAAATGTCAATTCTGAATCATTATGAAAATCATTATGAACCATCATTGCGTACATTTGTTTTTACAATATGGTAATGTTAGACTCCTACAAAACCCGCATCTAAGGATAAACGGATTTTGCCGGAAAAAGAGTCTGTTGCATCACATCAAAGAGAGGTACATTTAAAGTGTTATTCTATGATCCGAATTCAAAAGTTTCATAATTTTCTACTTTACCTAACTTATATGATTGTTAGGTTCCTACTCAAGCTTCACAACATGCCGTGAGCAAGAAAAGGTTCCTGCAAGAACCATGCCGGCAATAAAAGAGCTCCTACAAATCGCTTTCGGTTGTGTCTTGAGATACTTGTGTCAACATCAGATGTGATGCAAGGTTGTATTCGTCAAATAGTCTAATGTTTATTATATATGTTTTTATTTAAGGTTCTTGTATGACAAAATCATGTGCGGGATGCAATTGTCAAACCGATTTCGTTTCTTTGCTTCCATCCATGTCAATGCAACGACAATTGGTTTGAATGCAATTTCAGTAAGAGACCACTTACTTGAGAGATTTATGGCGGTCAATACAGAAACTTTGTTTTTTTACCGTATAATATCGGACACAAGTAAGATTTTCATTCTAATTTCATTATAATCTTTGTATCTTTTGCGTAAAAATTATCCATCTAAACTTTTGTTATATTTTATAGTGAATACTGGTTGTTGGTTGTCATTAATCCCACAAAAGAATTGATCTATTATATGAACTCATTGGAGCATGATTGGTCAACATATGAGAGTATGAAGGAAGTGGTTGATACGTAAGTGAGATTGTTGGAAATATTCATGTGTATTTGTATATTTAATTATTTCTGTGAGATTCTTCTAAATTTACGTTTTTCTTTTATAGATCTATACTAGTGTATCGAGCACAAAGAGATGCTCGAGTAGCCCGGGCTAAAGCAAGCACTATTTCATGGATCCATGCGCATGTAGATTAATTTAATTTTCACAATGTTGCTTATTAGTGATGCTACTTGATAACACAAAACAACTATATATTAATTCATATTTGTTTGTCTATGTGTAGTGTCCTCAACAGAAAAATGGCATAGATTGTGGGTACTACATTTTAAGGTTCATGAGAGAAATCATTCAATTGGATCGATTAGAAATTCTATTCAGGTATGCATGGATTTATAACTTAGGATTTATTTTAATATTTATCGGATATGTCATAATGCATGTTATGGAGGAATTGTGTTTTAAGGTATATAATTTATATTATGGAGGAATTGTGTTTATCGGATATGTCATAATGCATATTATGGAGGAATTGTGTTTTATGTCATAATGCATATTTATCATATAATATGCATATTATCGGATACTAACTAATGCATATTTTATTTTGTTATGTAGTACTTTGATGAATTCACGTGTCCTCATTACACGCCCTCAAAAGTTGGTGAAATTATGGAGGAATTGTGCGAATATATTATTGAAAAAAGAATATTTTAAGGTATATGATTATGTAAATGAAATGGAATCATTTATTGTAAATGACTTGTGGTATGTAAATGAAATGGTTTATATTGTGATTTTCGTTGATAAATACCAAGAATGTTGAAATGGTTTATATTGGTATTTGCATAAAAAATGGTTTATATTGTGATTTCCGATGATAAATATCGAGAATGTTGAAATGGTTTATATTGGTATTTGCATAAAAAATGGTTTGAAATGGTTTATATAGGTTTATTGAAATGTGAATTATACAGGTTTTTGCATAAAAAAATGGTTAAAATGAGATTTTTTTTTAAAAATCATTAAAATTATATGTAAAGAAAAAACAACGTTTTTAAGAAAAAACGTTCTCTATAGTCCACAAAAGAAAGCGCTTTCTCTAAAAAGCGCTCTCTAAAGGTATATAGAAAAATATAATTAAAATAATAGGTATACTTTAGAGAGCGCTTTAAAAAGCGTTGTCTAAAGAGGGAGAAAATAAAACGTTTTTTACCTAAAAAGTGCTCTCTAAATGTATATAAAAATAATAATTTATTTTTATACGTATACATTAGACAACACTTTAAAAACGTTGTCTAAAGGCCCACTTTAGAGAGCGTTTTTCCTTAAAAAATGCTGCTAACAGTCTACTTTAGAAAATACTTTTCCTTTAAAAGCGCATTAAGTAGGCCTTTAACAACGTTTTTTCCTTTAAAAAAACGTTGTCTTTTCCTACGACAACGTCACCTTAGACAACACTTTTAAGCGCTATTATAGGTAAAAAAAAAAAACGTTCTCTTTGCCCTTGTTTGACATAGTGCTAGTTGCTAGGATCTTAGAAACGATCTTATACACACAACCAATCAGACTAATGCCTAAATTCGTCCAAGCATTGCGGGTATCACATTTTGGAACAAGCGCGATAAAAGAAGAGCATACTGCTTTTGGCAAAACAACATAATGATAAAATTCAGCAATACAATTTGTAAACTCCATAACAACTATGCTCCAACACCTTTTAATGAACAACAAATTGAATCCGTCTGGACTCGGACATTTGTTCCCGTTGCAACTATTCACAACATCCAGAATATGAAATGGTCTATTATAGAAAATATTTCGCTCGTCAACATTATTTTTTAAGACTTTTGAAATAATCATTTTTCTTGTTGTTCTTAACTATCCTTGGTGTTGGATTTTTCTTTCCAATTTCTTTTTTGAGATTCTTTTTATAATCGGGCCAATTTCTTTTTCGAGATTCTTTTTATAATCGGGATTTGAATACCTCTGATACTTATTCTATCAAACCTTTACAACAACAAAAAAAAAATTAATTACTATACAAAGCTTAAATCATTTTGAAATCAATATTTTATATTCTCCATTTGAGTGTTGAAACCATCATTTGCATTCATAAAAGCACGTTGATAAACTGAAAGTGGTTAAAGTTTATATCCAACTAAAAATATCTTTGCCGTACACACACAAATGTAAGAATTTCGATCCTTCAAATTTGATTGAATGGTAATTATATAATTTAATAGTACGATAATTAATTTTAAAAATAAATGATTAATAAACTATATTCTCACGTCAAAAATAGCACCAACAACAAAAAAATCTCACGTCAAGAATGACTTAAGCCATCTATAAATTAGAGGTTTTGATAGTTTTGTCTCTAATGGCCAACTTGATTCTACGAATAATATAATACCACGTCTTAAAAATTACTATATATTGTCACCTTTTTCTTTAATAATCTAGAAACACTTTGGTTCAGACCCTGTGGACAAAAGTTTCAACTTTCACTTGTTCATTTCTAATATAATAACAGTTTAAGTAGGGACTTGTTGTGTCTGAAAAAGACATCTTATATGGAACCATTAATTATGCTCATCTTTAAATTATTATTATTATTATTACTACTACTTAATCATTCACAACCATTAATCTATAATGCACTCACTATTAATTACCAGAAGCAATAAACTATATAGTATAACACAAATCAACCAAAGAATTAAATCATATAAAGAAAGGTTAAATTACAAATATTTCAACCACCTCAAAATTATGAAAAATTAAAAATAAAAAAAAAACTCCCCATACTAATTTCTTATAGTAATTAAAAAATATATAATCCACAATTTAAGATATATAAATATAATTAATACATCCTTTATGTGTGTTTTCTATATTTTTTTTTCATTATAAAATATTTTCCTCCTACTCATATGAATTATTTGTTTTTACATGGTATCATTCATGAGATGTTGCTCTAAAAACATCATGGTTTCATCATTCCAAAAAATGTCTGATGAGTCCTCATTTTGTATCCATGGTGTGTTTGGCTCCATGAATTGGAAATCTGTTAATTCTTGAGAGAATAATTCAGATGGGCTTTTGATGCAATCTGAGAAGCTAAGTTGATGAGAATTAGGGTTACTCTTATCATCAACATTTGTGTAATAATAATAACTATTATGGCCAAAATCTGATATTGTTGAGACCTTATAATTCTCAAATGAATCTGATGATGTGGTTGTGTTACTGTTCTCTAGGGTATAACTTTGTGTTATATGTGGTTGTAAACTTACAAATTCATTGTTGATACTAGTTGTTGGAGTTGAACCCATTGTAACTTTTAGGTCATTATTATTGTTGGTGTAGTTTGATGTAGTGTTGTTGACGGCCGTATTTGTGGCGGTGGAAGTGGCGGCCGATGCGGCCTGAATGCGCTCAACTAGTCTTGGCATCCAAAGGTAACGCATGGTATCCTTGAATTGTTTGCTATTCACGTCGCATTTAAGTTGTTTGGCAAGCTTTTGCACGCGAGTTCTCCAATAGTTTTTTATTTCATTATCGGTTCTTCCTGGTAAATATTGGGCTATTTTCGACCATCTGATCCGATCAATCAATAAACATAATCAATAAAATGAAGAAAAAAAGATATATTTTCAAATTTTGATTTGAACTAATTCATTTTCACAAAACTGATTTATAAGATGAAAAATTTCTTATGCTCGAAAACATATTTACTTACCGATTACCCCAACGAGTATGAAGCTCAAGAATCAAAAGTTGCTCTTCGAGAGTGATGTTCCCACGTCTAACATCGGGACGAAGATAGTTTAGCCACCTCAATCGGCAACTCTTACCCGTTCGTTTAAGACCTAATGTTACAAAAGAAATAAAATTAAATTACTCATATTAATTAATAAAGCTTTCAATATATAAATATACATATATCACAAAGAAAGAGCATCCTAATTTTATCTATTTCTGAAAAAACATGGATCAATGATATAATTTTTTGGTGGAGGTGTATCAATCCATTTTCTCTTTTCACAAGTGGGCATAGCAAGCAATTATAACCAACCAATATTGATAAATTTGAAGATAAATATTATCCAAATTTAACAGAATTATCTAAACCTAGCTAGAGAAAACTACATCTACAAATGTCATGTATCACATTTCACTATCATCATATTTAGAAAAAGCAATAAGGGAAATAAATTATGAGTTACCAGCAAGGTTTGCTAGGGTATTCCAACGACCTTCACCATGAGTAGCAATGTAATTCATGAGGGTTAGATCCTCATCTACCGTCCATGGACCTCTTCTAAGGTCCATCTCATCTTCTTCACTACTCATAAGGTTGTTGTTGTTGTTGTTGTTTCCTCTTCCTTTTACATCCATTGATTAATATAGCTACTCTCAAAACAAAGATATTGATTGAATGTTTTGCTTGGTTTAGAGAGAGAGAGAGAGAGAGAGAGAGAGAGAGTTGTAGGATTATTAGAAGAAAGGTTAAGGGTGAAGGTTTATATAAATAGTCGACATGGATGATGATATTGCATGCGGGTAAAAGGATTAGGAAAATCAAGAAAACGACAGACTCTGAGGTTTGGTGGGGTTTGGGATCAATGGAAAAATAATGATTTTAGTTAAGTATGGTTTGGGAGATTAATAAATTGTAGTTTGTAATTGTAAGTATGACTCTTTTGACTTTCTTACCTTGTTTGCGTGCTCATTAGGTTTTTCTTTTAATGTTTCTTTTCTTTGAGTTGGACATGCATAGCTCCTCACAACTCATTTTGTTTTTATTTTTTTGTTTTTCTTTATTACTTACTTATAATTATGGTTGTCCAATTCACATTTTATTTTGAAATATTTGGCCTTCTTTCATCCATAGTTTACTTAAATTAATTCAAATTTATGATTACATTATTTTTATTAAGGTGATTTGATACATGTTTATTTTATAATTATGGTGATTTGATATATTTTTTTAGGGGTATTTGGTCACTATCTTAGTGTTTAAAAATCGTCTCCCAGTGGAAGCGTCTACCGGAGTGGAGAGGAGTAACATTTTGGTAAGAGTAAGATCTTTTCTCGTTCCTTTAATCATTTTGTATATAAGGCTCTTGTTAATTTTTATTTTCCTTGTCTTATAGAGAAGAATGGCTGCTTTAAAACGATGCTCTAGATAAGAAGAATCTCGAGAAATACACCCTCACCATCTGATGTTGTGGTTGAGCCAGTTTTAAAGGAGGCTCCTTTTGAAGGAGGTCTTTCAAATCCGATATCTTCCTCATCTCGTAGGTCGGAGGATGAGAATGTGTCTAGGTCATGTTTAGGGTAGCTAAGGTTCATGAAAGAAGGGAGCCGACGCAGACCCTTCTCCTGGTGATCTTGTTTTTAAGAAACCTATAATTGTGGTACAAGATTCGAGATGATTGAGTCACGAGGAAAGTCCATTGTTGCTCATGCGAGCCTATTTTGATCGTTTATTTCTCGTCCCGATCCTAGAACGTCTAGAGAGATTTTGTACCAAGTTCTTTAGTAAAACTATGTATATTTTGTGAGTAAGGCCAAAGTGAACAGCAAAGAAGAAATGGTTGAAATTTCTTACTAGATGCCCAAGGATGTTGTTGTATTGGCTTTTGGAGCTGCATGGAAGGGCAAGGTTTTGGCGCCTAAGTGCCTTAGAAAGAAAAAAGAAAGGCTCGAAGAGTATCTTGGTACGCTTAATATTGAAAGGAACATGCTTAATTCGTGAACTTACTAGATCAACTAATCTATAAAGGGAAATAGATGAAAATGTGCGAGCATTTAGGCACCTATATTTGTTAGCTGATAAGGTGAAGACTTTGACTCTGGAAATAACAAAGAGGGACACAACCTTGATGTTAGTCCAAAAAGCATTGTTTGACATAAATCATGCTTTAGCCGGTTTAAATAGGACTTTAGATTATACTAATAAGAATGTAAGAGAAATGGAGAATCCTTGAGTGAAGCCTAAAGTGATTTGAAAGAAAATCAAGATGAGTTGCGTAAGAGGTTCATCTGACCAAAGAATATATGAAAGCTCTGGAGTTTAGTTACTCTATCATGCATGTGACTTTCAAGAATGCCTTGAAGCAGGTGAAATTCTTCCATCCTGGAGTGAAAATATCGAGGGAGCGAATTCATATTGAGTAGAAAATAGTGGATATGAGATTGGACATTCTTAGTGAGATGCTGAACTCATAAGTAGTAATAGTATTTCTAATGATTAAAATGTGCTTGTTGTGTTTTCTCACTAGTATGGTATATGTTTACATTCTTTTAAAAACGAGTGTTGACTCCTTATTCATTTATAATGTTGTATATGCCTTTGTGGATTTTTGTTCTAGGCCCAAGGTCGAAATCTTGGTCAGTGGTAGTTATCCCTTGGATGTCTTTGAGGAGCTCACCCGACCAAGGGTTTCCTCATTTTCCCTGTCCCTAAGTGAAAACTTGGTTTGAGAGTGACATGATTTGGCGTCACATATTGATCTCTAGAGTGGCTAGTTATCAAGATGGGTGAGCCTGAATTACCACATTCATGTTCAACATTCGGGTGTCCTTGATTGAGTGACATCTCACACTTGGGGTTTCATTTCTCTATTCGTTCATCCACGGTGTCTATAAAACACCCTTTTGTCATATTTAATTTAGAATTTTTGTAAGTTGAGAATGTACATGTCTTTCATATGACGATAAAGAAAATAGTTTTGGTGAATAACTCATTTATTTGCTTGAAAGAGAAATTGTTATATAATAAGAGTTTACATGAGTGGTAAAAATACATAACAAAATCAACTTATATGTCACTTTATTCATCTTGGTTCCCTTGCGGTGGATTTTTCCATATGAGTCTCACGACTCCGGGTCGACCATTAAATTTGAAAATTCACATACTTTTGTCAATCTCCAACTTTTCATTCCGCACGAAATCCAGGGTAAAATCTTCTTCATTCACGTCATTCCTTGTTCCTTGTCATGAGGAATGATTCAATGTTGTTCTCCGATAGTCGGTGCCTCATTTACTAGATTAAGAGATATCACATTGTACCTACTTTCGAAGTCTGGATCTAATGTATGATGATTTAGAGGTGTTTTTGGTGCTGTTTGGGCGATTTTAATGTTAAAAATCATCCAAACTGCAATAGAAAAAAAACAAGCGGTTCGATTTGGTTCGATTGGCTTTTAGAAATAAAACCAAACCGAATGAAACCAAACCAATGTGGTTTGTGTTGGTTCAGTTGATTTTCTTTTTTACAAGATTATTATTGAACTATACATACACCTATAGAGAACAAGGTAGCTTTGTGTTTAGTCATTCACTATTACCAAATAGCAACAAAACTCATCATATTTAGAGAAAAAAAACATCTCATTAAATATACAAGAATATGATTAGACTAAAGTGGAATAAAAAACATAAAATAGTAGCATAAAATAATATAAAAAATATTTAAATTAAAAATTAAAAAATGGAGGAGAAGAGAGATTAGAGAAGATGAAAAAGAAATAACATAAGAGACGCGTGATTAGAGAAAAAATGTGCGATAAAAACGTAATTGGAAGAGAAAACAATAACATAAAAACGAGAAGATGAAAAATAAAGAGCATAAGAGAGGAGAGATTAGAGTAGAAGAGGTGAAACATTCATAGCAAAAAAGATGAGAAGAAAGTGTGATACTGCTAAGAGAGATTTGAGAAGGTTGAAACTAAAAGTCTAAGTGTGAGTAAGAGAATAATTGCAAGGTTAAGGCATAATAGCTTTGGGTTTTGGGTTGGATGTGGAATAAGTGAAGTTTGGGTTGTAACATAATGCAGTTTGGTTTGGTTTAGTTCGGTTTGAAAAATACAAACTGCCATATAATCGAACCGCACAGTTTTGTTAAAAAATGACCCAAACTCATCAAGACCAAATTCATTTTTTTGTTGTTTCGGTTTGGTTTGGTTTGGTTTGCGGTTTTTTATTGGGTTTGTTTGGTTTTGAAAACCCCTATGATGATTAATCACAATTATCTCTAATTGTCTATTGAGGTCGGCAACATCGAATTCCAGTTGGCCCTTCTTATTATACTTGACATTTTATGTGTCCAGGTTGTGTTGTAGAGATTTATGTATGTGGTGGGATCTGGATAGGTTATCACATATCGTGATAGGTTCATCATGGATAATATGGCATGTCATCTTTAGCTGAACAGGGGAAGTGAGGATGTTTAGAGTCGCAAAGAAGGATCTCCCTAAAATTAATTTGCTTACACTTTTGTATGGGGCCACTAAGAATTGTAAATCTATTGTTCAAGTGTCTCTTACTTCTTTGAAGATGACCATAAGCTCCACAAAATCCTAGGGAGGGTCACCGTTCCTTGGAAATATTTCAAATTATAGATCACATGTTAGGCGATTGTTTCTTATTTTTAATCTAAGATTCACGAAAAGTTAAACGTACGTAATATCACACAAAAAATCCCCATAAATTAAGATTATCAAAACATCAAAGTTTTCCATAAGTTTTGTTATGAATAAGAGAAATATCTCATTTGAGATTACGCCTACCTTCTTGTTGTCTTTATATTGAGGATGAGCCACTCTAATTTTTTTAGTAGACGTTTCTTCTTTCTCTCTAATTTCCATCATCTAGGCAATCTTACTATTCATTGTCCTTTTATATATGTTCTCTTCGGGCGAGGAAAACCTCTAGTAATATATCTAATGGTTACGTACTCATGTGAGGGAGGCTATGAATTTTTGTTTCCCTATTTAATATTCATCCTTATTATCTTTAATATCTTTCTCTTTCTTGGTCTTCTCAACAATCTTGATCATTTTTTAGTGATGATTTATCCCGTCAGGGGATCGCTTCTTTCTTAGTGAGTTGTCTTGTCTCCTAGATTCTTTAGAGAAACCTCTTATCCTCTCTTTGTAATCATTCATTTCATCCTATTGGGCATACCAACTTAATCTTCCTTTCTTTATCAAATATTTGTTAGATTTCTCAGATGGATGTATTTGTCTTTGTTATTCCCTTGGATTTTGTGGAAACGCAAAAATATTGACTTGTTTATTTTGGCTATTTTATTTTATTTTATTTTATTTTATAAGGGTACCTCACTCCGAATTCTTTAATGTCGGTGTTTGTGCACTCATGTAAATCTCTCTCTCTCTCTCTCTCTCTCAATGTGTTAAGAGGGGTGTAAGATAAACACATAGCTCTCCTCCTCATTGAATGTTGTGGTCTACGTCATCTCAACGTTGATTTGTGTCTCTATCTCTAGACTAACCATTCCATGGGTTTCTCAATCCTTTTTCCTTTATATATCTTCTGCTAGAAGCTTTTGTTCATAATTGATATATAATTTGTCCCTACTAAGAAGATTATTCATGCTTCCAATGCCTTCCAATCATTCTTTTTCGAAGAACAAGTGGTTCGACCTCAACCCTTTTTCAAACTATTGCTACCGCAACATTTGTGAATGTGTATATTCCTATAGGGTTTTCTTATTTTTAAGATGGGTCCCGCTAAGGACAACTATTATTTTTAGATATTGCTTTTGTGTAATGAATTAAGTTGTAAATTTATCATATAATTTCTTCTAGGAGTTAATGGAGGTGTGTGGCAGAGTTTTCAACCATATCATTGTGGATCCTTTGAGAGTTAGTACAAACTATTTTCATTTTACCGTGCTTTTAGCACGATGATAGTCCAATATTGTATCTACATGTTCAATATGCTCGTTCATACCTTCGATTATTTCATAATTATTCAGCTTTGGGGGCTTTTCAAGAGACTTAGGAGTCATACTATTGACAATGTGTTTTGAGAGCGAGTTCCTTCGGTGATGAGAAATGGCTTGACCCTTAGTACCTTTCTCGTATCTTTTCTATGAATGGTGTGATGGAGATCTCTTAGGGCGATGATCCTTAGGGTGTGTGTGTGACTACCATTTTTTCTCTAGAACTATGAAAAGGAGAATAATGAGCCTGGAGGGACGACGTTTTGGTGATTTGGAAGCCCTCATGTGATATGAGTTGACGTCGCTGATAATCTCATGAGGTATAACTTTAAGGTTATCATGCGACACCATTTATTGTTTCGTGTATCCACACAACAAAACTATTTGTTGATTTCCTCTACTCGCAAGAAATTTCATCCAAAAGGTATGCATTCTACTACTGCACTAAATTGAAAATGTTAGTGTTCATTTCATCTGCTCTTTATATTCAAAATGTGGTATGAAGTTGTTGAATGCTTTGAAACATTTCTAGTTCGTGACCTTGAACACAATTTAGGTTGATTAAAAGTTTGTCCTTGAAGCAATTGTTGCAATGGTTGGAAGTACAATAAGATTTAAAAAGTGTCTCAGTTGATATGTGGAAGAACTGTGGGTTGAGGAGTTAGGATGGTTGGAGAAGTTACTAGGACCAGATCTGATCCTTCTATGAGAGGATATGTAACTTCTTGCACGAGAGCAAGGATTGACGCGTCGACTTTGGCCATCTGACCAACATTGTGATGAAGGACTATTAGAGTTGACATAGGAGCTACCATTACCGGGTGAGTAAGTTAACATAGATTAGGTCGCTTGATAGAACGTTTGACGACATCATTATTTTGGTGTGGAACAAAAGATTGTTGACACATGGTTTCAAAATTCCTTGATGCAGTGGTGTTGTCTGCAAAATTAATGAAAAAACTTATGTGGAAAAGTAACACTCCACCGCTAAAGTCGGTAAGGTCAAATAGATTTTTTTTTTGCATAAGTTGTGAAAAAGTACCCGACATAGCTCGTAAATGAGTTTATATATGACAAACATTTAAAATAAGTATTATGTAAAAGTCATTTCACAACAGTTGGAAAATGGATAACACCACGCCTGACCAACCTTTGTGAGGTAAGAGGTGGTTGTGTATAATACTTTCAACCACGATCATACGACTGTGATTATAAGTTATGTAGCACGCTACGTACCATATCGGTTACTTTAAGCAACTGTTGTGATATTATTTAATGCATAACATTTAACAACGGTTGGTATAAACAACCGTTGTGATATATACATTGAGTTTATTATAAATTATGTGGAATTCTTATCTTGCTAATGCTCACTAAACATATAACCTTTCAATATGATCTAGAACATTATACTATGGCAAATTATGTCATATTAGAAGAACAAGTTTATGTTCAATGCTAGACAAGAGTTTTTCAACTCCTTATGTTTTGCTCTTTAACAGTTATAACTTTATTCAATGCTCCTAGTTCTTCAACCTCCCTTTCCTTCACCTCTAGTTTATTTTGAAAAATATTATTTACTTTAGAAACAAAATTAGAGGTGGAGAAAAGGGTGGTTGAAGAACTACAAACATTAAATAAAGTTCTAACAGTTAAAGAACGAAATGCAGATAACAGGCTGAAGAGTTCTTGTCTAAAATTGAATGTGTATTTGTTTTCTAATATAACTTTATCTATCATATCATAATTTTCTAATGCAATATAAAAAGTTATATATTCAATAAGGGATTGAAAAATACTCAAACCACATAAGATATAATAAACTCATCTTTTAAACAAAGATTAACAACAAAATTCATCAACAACAAACCTTAAAAAACTTACAAGATACAACAAACATATCAACTCATAGAATGTTTCAGAAACGTACATGTTCCATAATGGCATCCACTATGAAAGAAGGATGAAACTGAAGCGAGAGCTGTAAAGTTGTGTCTATTTTGAATGGATGTCATTTTGAGTCTTTCACACAAGTTTGCACCGCTCACTTTAACTTTTTTCTCGTTATTGAAACAAGCATCCCTACCTAAAAATCAAAACAAGTAAAAAGTTCAACGTTTTGAAACAAGCTATTGAAACACAATAACACATAAACAAATTTTGAAACATAAACTATAACGAAGACGAGCATGTAAGATAGCCATTTGCTAAGATTTGATGCAACAAAGGTAACCTTCGAAGAAGACGAGTTGACTGCATAAGTTTGAGGTTTCCATATGAGAGAGACGAGTGACAATGATGTTAAGATTTGTTTTGAGAGAGACAGGTGAAATAGATGTTAGAATTTTGTTTTGAGAGAGACGACTGTAATATACTGAAGCGAGAGATAATTTTGCTTATATATAAATAAATAACACCTTTCACCACAGTTGAGAATACGTACGAACCGTGATGAAATGATTGCAACTTACAACAAAGTTGGTTATAAGAACTGTGGTGATATACAAGCTCAAGTCCATTATGTCACGATAAATGGAAAATTATTGCTGTTGAAATTCAAACCCTTTCAATCCAGATGCATTTCACTACAGTTGGTACTTATGATTGTTTTGAAATGTCTTAGTTAATACAAAATACAAAGTTGCAATGCGAAATATATTTTAAATTGAATTTTTGGTTTTAGATTATCTTGAAAGACTCTTTGGCCGACCAGAACGAGAAGGGATTTGGTGCCTTTCAATCCTCATGCCTTTGTAAATTTGATCATATACATCTCCTAACTTGCCTTCTCTCTCATCTAAGAATATTTTTAATCATTTATATATCTTTTAAACCACACTAAAGGCAGCAAAGATATCTAATAGTAAAGGTAGATAATGCTACCCTGGCCCGAACATGTACAAAACTAAAATTAATGTTTATAGTTGGTTGTAATATATGTGCACAAAAAAGATACAACAATGATTTGTTACATGAGAATCACGTGACATGTGTAGTATAAAACTAAAATAAAACTTATGTGCTTGCTAGTGTCATGCTAGACGATTGTTGCTTTGTTAATTGACATATTTTTATAAATGCAGATATGCTTTCATTCTTTTGGTGATGATTTTGCAATGCTTTTGTCACTTGTAGTGTGAAAACATTTATTTGTTTAAGATCCTGCCTACTATTTTCTATTTGTGTTTTAAGTGTATTTAAATGCATTTTCACTTGCAATGTTTTAAATGTATTTTATGAAGATGAAACAAAAAATACATAAACTAAACACTCCAATTGCAAGCTAAGAGACTGTTCATTATAGTTTTTTAAAAGAAAAACTTTATATATATATATATATATATATATATATATATATATATATATATATATATATATATATATATATATATATATATATATATATATATATATATATATATATATATATATATATATATATATATATATATATATATATATACACACTAAGAACACTAAATTGACATATCTTTAGAAGTTAGTTTGATAGAATCACAAAAGAATTACACCAGATAAGTTAGTTAGATAGAATCACAAAAGAATTATACCGAAGTTGTTCAAAGTCTGCTGTGTGTATAATATGGTTTGCGTCTTATTGGTGCATCTGGTGTTCTATAGGAATCATATTATTTTTGACGATGATGTAGGTAATCCAGATGTTATTGTAGATAGAATTATATTATATTCTCGGTGGTGGATTTCTCTTAGACAAACACAATCATATGTGCTACTATTATGAATGGCTCAAATTCCTTATTGAATTTTTTTGTAACTAATTTCATTAGGTGTTGGAGTAATTAGCAGTGTGTTTTGTTTATTGGATTGAAGTACCCCTAATACTCCCCATTAATATATCATTTCTTTTTCTATAAAAAAAATCTCGACTTTGAATGGCTTATACAACTTTTCCTGGTCCTATTTCTAGACTTGGTTCCTTATTCCTGCACTATTTCCCCAACACATGAGGGGCATACTTGTTAGCCTTCAATTTTCACTTAGTAGAAAGTCAACTGAATGTTGCATTAGGAAAATGCTAAGTGTTAGCATTGATTGACTAAGGTCGACATCAATGTTATGTCGACAAGAGCATTCCGACTAGCATTTTGTTATGTGGTTTGGAAGAATTCTCATCATAAGCTAATGCAATCATAACTTCTCACCCTCGTTTCTCTGACCCCCCCTCTATCTCCACATCCAAAGTTTCTCCACCATTGATCACCAAACTTGTTGTGTCTTGTTCCAATATTTGGCATCAAGAGCCTGGTTCTGATCCACAAATACCTAGTATGTAACACAAATTTTGTCTCCAATGGAAGAATCTTTGCAAATCTACTTATCCTTGAAGTGAAGAATTACGAAAAATGGTGCAAGAAATGAAGGTGTTGTTTTGCTACCAAGATATTCTTGAAGTGATCAAGAATGGTGTTACTCCTCTAGTCCAAGATGCAACAAAGGCACATCAAGAAACACATAAGGAAGAAAACAAGAAAGATTTCAAGGCGTTGTTTTTATCCTTCAATCTGTTGATGGAGACAATTTTGAGAAAGTTGGTGATTGTAAATCGTCGAAGCAAACGTTGGAGATCTTAGAGAAATCCTATGTAGGGCCTGACAAAGAGAAGAAGGTGAGGTTACAAACTCATAAACGTCAGTTCAAATTGATTCAAATCGAGGAAAAAGAGACAATCAACGATTTCACAACAAGAAGCACTCAATTGGTGAATTAAGTGAAGACACGCAGATAAGTTGTTACAGAGCAGTACGCTGTTGCTAAAATATTGCATTTTTTAACACCAAGGTTTGGCAATGTGGTTATGGCGATTGAGGAATCAAAGAATCTTGCGACGATGAGAAAAGAAGAGTTGTAAAGCTCTTTTGAGGCTCATGAGAAAATGATGGATGAGAGAAGTAACTATAAGGAAAATGTGGAGATGGCTTTGCAAGCTCATTTTAATGAGAAGGACAAGAAATCGAAAGGAAAAGGGCCTATGAGCAAAGTGAATTTTCAGAATTTTTGTGGAAGAGAGTCCCAAAATTCAAAGAATTCGACTTGTCAAAGGGGTGAGAACAACTTCAACACAAATGATGGTCAAGGAAAATTTATAAGCGAGAAAAAAAGGTTTGAGAAGATCAATGAGCATTGCTAAAAGTTTCAAAGATTTGGTCATTTTACATAAGAGTGCAACTTGAACAAGAAGGAATCTCAAGGGGTGAAACCAAGGTTACAAGACAAAAGTTTGATGAAGAGAATAAATTTTTGGTGATGATCACATAATGAGATAACAACAACAAACAACTCTGGGACAAAAATTTTAACAACTCAAAGAATTCTGAAAAATTGAGTTGTGGTTGGTTCAATGATACAATTAATCGGTTTTATGAAGAGGAATATGCCATAATGAGTTTGAAAGGAGTTTAATGCAGTGAGGAAAGGTATTTGGAATTGGTTTGTTCAACTCATATGACAAGAATAAAGGATTGGTTTGTCAAAATCAATCGTGCCATGAAGAACAAAGTAAAGTTCGCGGATGACACCATTCTGACGGTCGATGGGATCGGTGATGGTTTGATCATGAAGAGGGGTGGTGGACATTCCTTAATCAAAGATGTCTTGTATATTTTGAGAATCAAATGTAACATTCTAAGTATTGGCCAATTTTTTTAGAAGGGTTGCAAGATTCACATGTAAAACAAGGGATTACGTGTTATGGATGCAAAGGGAGTTTTGGTCCTTAACGTGCCTATAGCTCCCAATAGAACCTTCAAGGTTGAGTTGAAGGTTATGGAGCTTATATGTCTTGCTACTGTATCAATTCGTGAAGAGTGGATGTGGCATTATCTTCTTGAGTATCTCAACTTTATAGATCTCAAATACTTGCAGAAGAACAAAATGGTAACGAGGCTGCCATCGATAAACATATAAGGGTAAATTCAGCAAGGATATATACCGAAGAACCAATGATGGTAGTAATAGGTATTTTGTCACATTTATGGAAGATCATAATAGAAAGATATGTACACACATAATCAAGAGAAATGATGAGGTACTTGAAGTGTTTAATAAGTTCAAGTCCATGGTTCAGAGGCAAAGTGGTCACAAGCTCAAAGTACTCAAAATGGATGGTGGAGGTGAATATGCCTCAAATCATTTTGGGAGATTTTGTGATCAATAAGGGATTGTACATGAGGTGGTAACACCCTATACACCAGAACAAAATGGTGTAGTTGAAAGAAAGAATTAATCGATCATGAATATGGTGATAATCATGTTGAAGGGGAAGAACTTTCCTAAAGAGCTATGGGGAGAAGCGACATCAACAACTTCCTATTTGTTGAATATGCGCCCTATAAAGAAGCTTGAGAATGTAATACCAGAGGAAGCATGGCCGAGATTGAAGTCGAATATAAACCATTTGAGAGTCTTTGGTTCCGTTGCATAATGACATGTTTCAGGTCAACTTTGAAAGAAGTTGGATGACAAGGGATAAGTGATAATACTTGTTATATCACTCTACCAGTGGTTATAAACTTTTTTATGTTGTAAACAGGAGGATCATGATCACTAGGGATGTTGTAATCGATGAATTGAAGCAAGTGAAATAGGGTGTAACCAGTTACCATCAAATGTTAACTGATTACATGCAGGTTGTAACCTATTACCAGAAAGTTGTAACTAGTTACATCTTAAAATTTCCAATTCAAAAGAAAGTGGAAGACTAGAATAGCCTGTCGTCGAAGCCCGAAATGAAGAAAATGTCAGAAGGTCAACAAGGCAAATGGGTTTGTCTCAGAGACTCAAAGATTGTGAGTTGTTCCGAAACAACAAAGTCAATGATGATGGTGATTTCGTCCATTTTGTACCTATGGGTGAATCAGAACCTGTTAATACAAAAGAGGCCTTAAGTGATCCAAAGTGGATTTGTGTTATGAAGAAGGAGCTAGAATCCATTGAGAAGAAAAATACTTGGGAGTTAGTTGACCTACCAAAAGAAAAGAAGCCAATTGTTGTGAAATAAGTGTTCAATGTAAAAGAAAAACCCAAGGGTGAGAAAATCAAGCATAAGGCTCGATTGATGGATAAGGGATTTTTGCAAAGAGAAAGCATAGAGTTTGAAAATGTGTTTTCACCGGTTGATAGGATTGAAACCATTAGGCTTGTTGTAGGTATTTCAAATAAACATAATTGGCATATCTACCAAATGGATGTCAAATCCGCATTTTTGAATGTACTGCTTGAAGATGAGGTATATGTAGGAAATCCCATTGGTTTTGTTGAGAAAGAACAAGAGCTGAAGTTCTACAAGTTGAAGAAAAGTATATATGGTTTTTAGCAAGCTCCAAGAGCTTGGAATAAAATAACTTATTGTGTCTTAAAGGATGTTGGCTTCAAGAAGTGTGTATCCGAGCATGGAGTGTATGTGAAGACAGATACGAGTGAATGAGTAATTATCCTTGGCTATATGTAGTCGACTTATTGATCACGGGCAACAACAAAAAGTGAATTTCAAATTCAAGAGTGAACTTATGAAAGAGTTTGAGATGATAGACCTTGGTCTCATGATCTACTTATTTGGTTTTGAGTTCCACAACCCAAAAGGGGACTATTTATGCACCAAAGAAAATATGCTCTTGAGATATTGAAAAAGTTTGAAATAGAGCATTGCAATGTTGCCATTTCTCTAGCTGGACCAATGCCATGATTTTCTAAGAATGAGGATGAGTAAGATGTTGATCCAAGTCAATATAGGAGGTTGATTAGATCCTTTTGTTACTTATGCGTTCAGTATCAATATTATGAGTAGATTCATGGGGAACTTGAAGGTGTCTTACTTGGCAGAAGTCAAGAAGATCCTATGATATGTTAAAGGTTATGTTGGCTGCGAAATTCTCTTTCTCGCAGCGGATACAGAAAAAAAATGCAATTTGCTCAGTTTTACTGATTATAATTGGTACAAAGATAAAGATCATCGAAAGTCTACAACTGGATACATCTTTATGTTCAGTGTGACACCAATATCATGGTGTTCGAAGAAAGAACCAGTAGTTGCACTCTCATCTTAAGAGGCTGAGTATATTGTCGCTTTTTTATGTGTGTGTCAAGTTGTGTGGCTTATGAATCTATTGGAGGAGCTGACCAGCAATGAGGGTGAGGCTATCACACTCTTAATTGGAAATGTTTTCCCAATTAATCTTGCTAAGAACCCAATTTCACATGGGAGGAGCAAGCATATTGAGATGAGGTTTCACCACTTGAGAGAACTTATTAGTGTAGGAAGGTTACAATTGGGATATTGAAGAAGTGAAGATCAAGTGGATGATTTGTTGACTAAGGTTATGTTTGGATTGATAGAACATAACGGAGTGGAGTGGAACATAGTGGAATGGAGTGGAGCGGAATGAAATATAGATCCCACTCTATTGTTTGGATATCTTATTAAAAATATCACATTCCATCACATACACCCCAAATTGGATGGAACAAAAAATGGGGATTTGGATGGAATGGGATGGAATGTATTCCATCATGTTCCATTCCATTCCATCAATTATTTGCAAATTCAAACAATAGAATCACATTAGTTACCACTTCATTCCATTCCATTCCATCACATCCCACCAATCTAAATATACCCTAAGGGAGTCACAAATGATGTGTTCAAGAGGCCGAAGATAAGCATGATCATGGTAAACTTGTAACACTTGAATTAAACTGGCGTGTTGAAGTTTTTCAATTAATTCAAGTGATATATCCGGTTAACACGAGGTTGTAATCAATTACAACAAGTTCTGAAGATTATTCAAGTAGCAAAAAATGTTGTTTTGGTTGATGTAATCGGTTACACAAATGTGTTAACCAGTTACAATTGAAAGACTTTAATTTGTCCATGTCAGGTGTAACCGGTTACAATTGAAAGAATTTAATTTGTTCATGTCAGGTGTAACCGGTTACGCAAATGGTATAACCGATTACAAGCACGAATTTTGTAATTTTCTGTTATTTTACTTGGTCATTTTGTTTCTCAATCATATTGTAACTCATATATAAACATATATGATGCATTGTCATCCTAAGCTAATGTAATCATAACACCCTTCTCTCTCTCTCTCTCTCTCTCTCTCTCTCTCTCTCTCTCCCTCTCTCTCTCTCCCCCCCATCTTCCTCTTCTTCACCATTAATTAAACAATTAATAATTATTTGATAAAAACTAAAATTATATAAAATATAATTAAAAGTCTGTGTATGTATATAATTTTTCGTTGTATTTTGAAATATATATATATATATATATATATATATATATATATATATATATATATATATATATATATATATATATATATATATATATATATATATATATATATATATATATATATATATATATTATGAAAAGGTTTGGCTAAATTACAAATTTGGTCCCCCTGTTTTATCAAACTCACGGTTTTAGTCCCCCTATTTTATTTTTAAACAGTTTTGATCCTTCATCCCAATTATGATCCACTATTCATGCATTGTTCATGTACTGTTCATGTACGGATCACGCACTGTTCATGAACAGTCAACATTTTTTTTGACCAAAATTGAGATGGAGGAGCAAAACTGTTTAAAAAGAAAATAGATGAACTAAAACCGTGAGTTTGATAAAATAAGGGAACCAAAGCTGTAATTTAGCCAAAAGATCTTTAAAATAATAAAAACCAATAAACTCTTTTTTATAAATTAAATGGTTTATTTTGATAAATAGTAACATAAACCTATATTATTGAGATTAAAACATAAAAGATGTCATGTATTTTTTTAAAACAAATATTTTTTAAAAACGATTTTTTTAAAATAATATTTAAAATAGTTTTAAATTTAAATAATTTTTTTAATTTTAATATCTTAAAAATTTATACCAAGAGAATAAAATAATTTAAATAATATTTTATAAAAAAATCATTTAAATAAATTTTTTATTTGAAACTATTTTTATAAAATTATATGTCAATATTTTTATAACAAAATAAAGTCATTTTTAAAAAATGTTAAAACAAAATGACTATTAATTAGATTAGATAATTTTTTTCTTTCTAAATAAGTCATTCAATCTCTTTTTCACTAGGAGAAGAAATGTCGGACTTGTGAAAATATGATATATATTGGTAAAATAATTTGAGAATTTCTCTGGTTCCGCTAATATACTTTCGGATATATTTTTTTTTTATAATTAAGTCAGATTCGTTAGTCGTAGACATATATATAATATTATAGAGACTAATAATTTATGATACACGTAACAATATCATTTGTTTATTTTGTGTCAGCTCTACCATCTTTCTTGGATAACAGTAAAACATTATTTATTTGATGTTATCCAAGACAGTGAAGAAGTTCTAAAATTAAATGAAAGCAATAATAATTTAAAAGACATTATTTAAGAAAAAAATAAACAAATGATAATGTTATGTGTAGCATAAGTTATTAATCAAACTCTGTAGCTGCAGTGAATCTATTTTCATCATACAACACATTGAATAAAGATTAATGACTATACCAAAACAATACATTGAAGATATATGAATAACAAAGTTTTATTTTGGTGGAAAACCTAATCCTTTGACTCAAAATCTTCATCATGATGACTTTAAGTATATGTTTTTAATCATTCTAAAATTATATATACGTCTCCGACTATTTAGTTTGACTTAATTAAAAAAATGATTTTCCACTAGTTTCGCAGATATATCTGCGAAAGTTTCAACATAAAACAAAAAAGTGGTGTGTCCAAAAATATATCAGCGGAATTAGAATGCATAATTGAAAATGTAACAAATAACTAAAAGATACATGTAATAGATAAAAAAAAGTGTCAATAATTTTACCCTATCGAATCAATCACAATTATATATATCCCACTATTTTAAAGTGTAAATTTTAAGATAATATATAATATAATTAAGTTATAATGAAATCTCTTGCTTAAGACCTCGCTAATATATATCAACTTCCCCATGGAATTGAATAAGTCAATAAACTCCTAAAAGATATTTTGAATAGTAAGATTTAATTAATTATATTTATAATGAAGATATATATATGTAGAAGATTCAAGCTAATATTTCGCTAATTAAGGCTTTATTCATTTTCAAAATCATGATTATGCCTATCAAAAAAGGACGTGTTAGCTAGCTAGTTAGGTAGTTGGATTTGTTTACATTCCATAGGTTACTCTCAAAAGAGATACTATATAGAATTTCATAAAGTTGATTAAATACTTATATGTTCTTATTCTGCTACACCTAAACTTATTCTTCAAGAAATATTTGTTTTATAAGGAAGATTTATCACCGTTCAAATATTCGTATGCATGTATGTATTTGCCACTAATCATAGTTTCCCAACCATGAGAAAAATGTCAAAATCATTCCCTTTTGAACACAGGAAATAATGGGACATGGAAGATGGCAGTCATTCAGACATGGTGCTGGTGGAAGAAATTTCAAGCCAACCGCAAGAGTTGAATATTTATCTAATGATTGTCGTTGACAAAACAAACAATAATGATTTTATGTATGCTCGTATATATAGACAGAGTTAAGATAAAAATGAAAAAGGTAATGTTAAGTTTCTTTGACAGAGAGACAAATACGACAATGTACCTACAATCAATAGGATAACCCATATCAGAAATCTTCATCCTTTTTTTTTGACCTTGCACAACTAAGTGTTCTACTTTTATGGCATTCCTAATTTCATAGACTATGTTAGAAAATAATTTAGGGTGTTGATGAACTTGAGCATCTAATTGCGTCCGAACCAATAACCATGACTATTCATCCCATCCAAGTAAAGCTGCAATAGTTTGAAAAGCACAATTTCCAACGTCACGCATATCAATAATATAATCAATGTATGGATACAAGAAACTAGCAAACTGAGACAAGGAAAGATGCCTCGAAGATACATTGGATGGTTGACTTTGACTCGACAGACTTGACGGTTGACTTCTTGTTGGTTTTGTGCATGATCTCTTTGTGGTCTGATTCCCCTGCGAGCCTTCACCATACTCCCACTCTAAAGGATTACGATGCATATCACTCTATTCACTCTTTCTGCTCTTCTTAACTCCATTATGTGGCTTGTACTTCATTGGCGGTGGACACATAAAAATTGTGGATAGATGTGTTAGTTCCCGAACCTTTTTCTTCAACACCATCTGACACACAATATCCAAAGTGTTAATATGTCTTAAACTCTTCACACTCTGCTTCTAAATCCAATTGTGTACCATTTTTTTCATGACTGACATCATGCTCTTCAATGTGTAATTTCTTAAAAAAAACATGAATTGGATCTAAAGGAACATGATTGCCTTGTGATCTTACCTGATCAGCAGGGACCCTCCAGGTGTTGAACAACAAATGTACGGTGGATTGAGAGAAGGTGGGGGTGTACCTACAAGGCACTCTGATGCTAAAGTGAGTATACGATACAGAAAGGTAAGAGAGAATGATCGGTTTTTTAATACCCGACCCTTTAGTGAAAGAGGGTATTTATAGTGTGCCCCAGCGTTGGGCCAAGGTCCTTACTTGGGTTGGGTCAGCGAAGGCCAAAGAAAAACTGTCAAGGAATGCGCATGAGCAAGTAAGACCTAACACATGGTCTTGCCCTTGGTACAACTGTCCCTATGCTTGAGGAGATAATGAAGGACAGTTGGGTGACATGGCACACGTGGGGGAGGCGCTATCTCCCCACGTCCGGGTTAGTGGGTCATGGGTCGTGCCCGACGATGTGGCCTTCTACCCGGCCAATTGGGCTTCTTCCCGACACTTACTTTGAGGCCCAGTCCAGAACATGAGCCCCCCATGTCGAAACTCCGAAGTGGGGTGATGACTTAAGAAGGAGTGCATAGGGCATAATCAGGTAATGTTGGGGACGTAAGCCAACTCGCGTTTGGCGAGGAATAAAATGTTGGGCGGATTGTGTTTGCCACCTCTTGAGTGCTCTGTTGGAGGCACAAATTCACCTTGTAGTGTCGATGACGCAATTCGGTGGATGATGTCGAGGTGCGTGTGGAAACGGGGCAAAGCGTTGCGAGCACAACTCTTCATCGGGAAACATTTCCTGCCCAGTTAATCGTGTGAATAGCCCAGGGGTGTCGGGAAGCATGTGCCCGACGTCTTCTGGGATTCTTAAGGATGACGTGTCGTGCTTTCCATTTCCCTTTTAATTGCATTTAATGTGCGTCGCTTCGTTTCCTGTGTTTCGGCGCATTAACTGCTGGTCGGTCTAGGGAATCTAGACAACCTAGGCAATGATTTCCTAGGCGCGTTCCTTTCACGCAACACTTATAAATATGGAGGTGAGGGGACCATTTCATTTTTCCCGTTTTTTCTCTCCCCTCACGAATTACCAGACATGCAACCAACTTCTTCTCTTGCCAGAACGATCGCCGCCGTCACTACTCTCGTCACACTTGCTGGAACCATGTCAGGTAACGTTTTTGATCCTTTTCCTGGTAATTTTAACTGAATTTGCTAGTTAGGACGGGTGGGACGGTGACTTATTCGCCGGAGTATATAAAAATGTAACCTTTTTAGGCAGTGTTTTAGGATTTTTAGATGAATGTCCCGAGCATGCGATGAATGTGTCGGGAAAACATAGGAGATTTTAGATGAATATCTCGGGCGTGCGATGAATGTGTCGGGAAAACATAGGAGATTTTAGATGAATATCCCGGGTACACCATGAATATGTCGGGAAAAGTAGGCATTTCCTTTGAGTACTCCGATCATTCTTTAAACGTCGCGGGCAGAATCTTAGCGTATTCTTTGAATGTCCCGGGCCTCCATTGAATACCCCGAGCATCTGATGAATACCCTGGGCAGTTTTCGAGTGAGTGTCTCGGGCATCCGCGGTGTTGTGATGAGTGTGTCGAGTAGTTTTCCCCCTCGCCCTTTCAATTGAACTGTGGTGGAAGGGTGAATTTTATGTGACGTCGAATTCACTTTTTTCCTTTGCTTTTCAGGTAATGCGGATCAAGAACGCCCCACAGAAAGGAGCTCGCCGTCAACATCTGGGAGCGGGGATCTTTCTTGGGTCGCTGACGAACTGTTGGAGACGGAGTCACGCTTTATTGACGACCATACTACTGCCCACATAATCGTGGAGGATTTGGGCCCCGACGAGCCTCACAATTGGGAATGTTATGCTCCTTTTCCCGACCAACGGATCTGTTCGATGTTTCAGGGAAGACGGTTCCCTATGTACGAATTTGCTTTTCGAGAGGCGGGGATCCGACTCCCCTTCACCGACTTTCAGGCGAGAGTTTTTAGGCGACTAAAATTGGCGCCCTCGCAACTTCACTCCAACGTCATATCATTCATTCAGGCGTTTGAACATGTATGCCAGCACCTTCAAATCGGTTGCATATTTCCCCTCTTCTTCCATGTTTTCCATCTGCAACGGTCGGGTAGCCATGGGCGTCACAGTTAGGTGTCTTTCAAGCAATCGACGAGGCTCTTCAAAACCTACCACGTCTCTGTCTGAAACTTCAAAGACAAGTGGTATACGGTGAAGCCCATCACTGTCCGTGCCTTGGATAGTATCTATATTATGCATAAGGACACCAAGGGCACAAAGCGTCTGTTTTCGAAGATCCCTTTGGAGTGGAGGCGAATCACTTTAACCTGTTGACCGACCATTACAGAGTAAAGTCCGAGCATATGGGGTCTGAGGACAAGTCGGCCTACAAGAAGCTGGTAGCATATGTCCGAAGTTTTAACCTCTCAACGTCCATAAACCGACTAGGAAATCCGCTTCTGGGCGACGATGAGATTCCCCTTTTAGAGCCCCGACTGATTAATATTAAGGTCGTGCTTGAGTGTAAGTCGGATGAGGAGGCTATCTGACTCTTAGGTAGCTTATGCTCGACCCCTTCTTGTTTTATTATTTTCAATTCGTCTTGCTGACTTGTTGTTTGTTCTGCAGGTGAAATGCCCAAACTTAGGGAGCGAGCGCTGAAATTGGCTAACAAGGTTAGGGGTCCGGCCAAGCAGTCAAAGAAAAAGAGCAAAAGTTGCATCCATCAAGTAGCCACCGAGAACGTGGTCGGTGGATCTGGGACTTCCAATCCTACTCCAAACTCTCCGCACCAGAACTCTCCGCTCGCGACAGTGATGCCAAACAGTCACATCTTGGTGCTTGATTCGCCTCACCGCAAATGTCCCCGTTCCGAGGGTCTGCTGTGTCAATCAACTATTGTGTAGGGAGGTTTTTTTGAGAACCAAGGAACCTATCTTCTCCCTCCCTGCTACCTAGAGCGTGAAGCTTTCAGCGCAGAAGGTTCTGTCGGGGTGGCGCCTGCGGAGGCCAAAGCCATACTCGACCAGGAAACGACGAGCAGGATGGCCACCCTATTCCAAGATGTTGTTGCAGTGATTATGGTCATGGAAACGGCCTTGGTCCTGTCCGACATCGCTTGCTCGTTGTCGGAGTTGAGGGTTGCGGAGGAGGCGCTCTGGACTGTCATAGATGAAATGGACTAACTCTCCCAGAACTTGTACAACCATAAGAAAGAGTATAAACTCCAATGTTTATTTTGGGTTTGTCCCAGAACTTGTCCAACTATAAGGAAAAGTATAAACTCCAACTCTCCCAGAATTTATAACTTGGGCTTGGCCCTTTTATTTTGTACTTTCGTTGACCATTCTTTGGTCGACTTTATAATACAATGTTTATTTTGTTTAGTTTGTTTAATTTCTATGATGAGATGTGAACTTGTTTGCTCGACTGTATAGGCTTGTCGGTTTAGGGAACTAGCGAGGTGGCGGGTTTTACGTCCACTGCAAATCGGGACAAGGGCCGTGGTCGAGGCCCTGATCTCGAGGCTTGGGCCTTCCCATCGCGAGATGGGTGCCCTACCTTCCTTTAGATCAATGTTGAAGTGCCATGGTCGTACCTTCCATGTTTTCATGAGCACGTTGTCATTTAACTATAGTATTACTTGATTTTTTCAGCATTCCAGGGTCGAGCTAGTTCTTCTCCGTGTAAGTTTTCAAGGTAGTAGGCCCCGTTGTCCATTTTCTCTCGGACACGGTACGAGCCTTCCCAGTTTGCGGCCAACTTGCCTTCTCACGGGTTCTTCTGGTTTCGTATTAGGACGAGGCTGCCGATTTGGAAATCCATTTTAATGACTTTTGCGTCGTGGCGTAGAGCCACCTTTTGTTTGAGCGAAGCTTCTTGTAGAGCTGCTTCAAAATGTATCTCCTCGACGAGGTCAAGTTCTACTCATAGGGATTCGTCGTTCAGATCCTAGTCGAGAGGTGCTTCTATTCGTCTCGAGGGTTCCCGGATTTCCATCGGGATGACTGCCTCGGTCCCATAGTTCAGTCAAAATGGGGTTTCCCCGGTCGTCGAGTGCGGGGTCATGCGGTAGGCCTAGAGTACACTGTGTATCTCCTAGACCCACGCTTTCTTTGCCTCCCCTAACCTTCTTTTTAATCCTTGTAAGATCACCCTGTTGGCCACCTCTGCTTGGCTGTTGGTTTGGGGATGCTCTACAGACGTACAATGTTATTTCATGCCTAGATTAGTGACAAAGTCCTGGAACCTTCTATCTGTGAATTATGTTCTATTGTCGGTGACAAGGACTTGTGGTAAGCCGAAGCGGGCGAGGATGTTCCTTTTGATGAAACAGAGTATATTTTGTGATGTGATATTTGCGAGAGCTTCAGCTTCGATCCATTTTTTAAAGTAATCGACACCGACGATGAAGTATTTGTTTTGGTAGGATCCAGTCACGAAAGGCCCGAGGATGTCCATTCCCCACCACGTGAAAGGCCATGGGGGAGGAAAGTGTTTTTAGCTAATTAGGGGGAGCCAAGTGCATGTCTGTGTGTCTTTGACATCTGTCACATTTCTTGACGTGCTCATTCGCGTCGTATTACATTGTCGGCCAAAAATAGCCTGCTCGAAGTGCCTTCCGTGCCAATGACTTTCTGCCGAGGTGTTGGACGTTGATTCCCCCATGAATTTTTCCCAAGATGTCGGGGACCCTTTCTTCCTCTATGCATTTGATTTGTTGGATGGAGAAACCTTGTCGGTAGAGCTTCCCTTCAATGAGGACGTACAAGCATGCCCTTCTCTTGATGACAACTGCCTCTTTCGGATCTTCAAGGAGTTCGTCCTTCGTTAGGTAGGCGTGGATGGGAGTCATCCAACAATTAGCGTCACTGATGGCTAGCACCTTGAGCGGAGGGGGAGGCTTCTCGTTGCTTGGTTGGTGAATGATTTCTTGGTTCATGGATTTGTTCCCATTCTTCTTACGTGTGCTCGCCAGTTTTCGACAAGACATCTGCTCGGGTGTTGTTCTCTCTCAGGCCGTGTTGGACTTCCCAAGAGTCGAATTTTTCCAGTTTGTCTCTTACCAAGGCTAGATATTCGACGAGGTTGTCGTTCTTGGCCTGATATTCTCCCCGTACTTGGGATCCTACAAGCTGAGAGTCGGTGGAGATTTTTACTTCCTTTTCCCCCAGGTCCCCATCCAGTCGTAGGCCTGCTAGGAATGCTTCGTATTCGGCTTGGTTATTCGAAGTCGGGAAGGCTAGTGCTAGGGATACTTCAATTAGGATCCCTTCTTCATTTTCAAGGATGATGCCCACGCCACTTCCTGTCTAACTGGAGGCATCATCGACAAAAATTATCCATTTATGGGTGTCGTTAGTCGGGGTCGGGATAAACGTCATCTTAGTCATGAAATCGGCCAGGACCTGCGCCTTTAGGGCCTTCCTGCTTTCATATTGGATATCGAATTCTGACAATTCTAACGACCATTTCAGCATTATGCCAGTCATATCAGGTCAACCAAGCAGTTCCTTTATGGGCTGGTTCGTCCGGACTCTGATCGTGTGGGAGAGGAAATAATGTCTCAACCTTCTTGTTGGGTTTATTAGGGCCAAGGCGACCTTCTGTATCTGTTGGTATCTAATCTCGGGGCCCTGGAGAGCTTTTCTCGTGAAATAGATGGGTTGTTTCCTGTCGTTTATCTTGCGGATGAGGACTGCGCTGACCGCCTTGGTGGCTACGGACATGTACAAGTATAACTCTTCTCTTGCGAGCGGTCGTGACAGGACTGGTGGTTCAAAGAGCACTTTCTTGAGGTAGAGTAATGCTTGGTCGCACTCATTGGTCCACTCAAAGAAGACTTCTTTCCATAATAGCTTGAAGAATGGAAGTGTGTGTTGTGCGGACTTAGCAACGAAACGAGATAGGGAAGCGAGCATGTCATTGAGCGATTTAATGGATTTCTTCGAGCTCGGGGTTGGGAATTCCAAGAACGCCCGACATTTGTTGAGGTTGGCTTTGATTCCTCGTTCGGTGAGGTAGAAGCCGAGGAATTTCCCTGCTCGAACTCCGAAGGTGCATTTTTCAGGATTGAACCTCATTTTGCACTTCCTCGCTTGCTCGAAGACTTTTCTGAGATGTCGGGCGTGATCCGGCTCCTCGTGTGACTTTACTATCATGTCGTCCATGTATACCTCGAGCATGTCTCCGATTTCGCCTCGGAATACCTTATTCATCATGCGCTGGTATGTGGCACCAATGTTCTTCAGCCTGAAAGGCATAACATTGTAATAGTAATTGCCAGTCGGGGTCATGAAGGTCGTGTGTCGCTTGTCCGTGTCCGATATGGGAATTTGGTTATATCCGTTGTATGCATCCATGAAGGATAGGAGTTTAAAACCTGCAGAATTGTCGACCAACTTATCTATGTTAGGCAAAGGAAAAACATCTTTGGGACATTTCCTGTTGAGATCAGTGTAATCAACACACATACGTCATTTTCCATTATTATTCTTAACAATAACTACATTAGAGAGCCAGGTTGTGTACTGGGCTTCATAAATAAAATTCGCCTATAAGAGGTCTTTTACATCTGGATCGACAGCCTCCGCTTTCCTGGGAGACTGCTTGCGCCTACGTTGTGCTACGGGCCTAATATCTGGATCTATATCTAATTGATAGCAGGCGACCTCGAGGCCGAGACCGGGCATCTCAGCAGCACTCCAAGCGAACAGGTGTGTGTTATCCTTGAGACAGGTTGCGAGTTGTTCCTTTGTCGCCAGTGATAAACCGATGCCTATCTTCACAGTTCTGTCGGGGTTGTTGCCCAAGGGAATAAGCTTGAACTCACCATCGGGGATTGGGAGCACTAGATGAATTGGAGTCTTCACGTTGATGGGATCATGTTCTTCGGTGTTATCTTCATTGAGACAGCTTGTCGAGGTCGATGGAGTTGACTCGCGTGGAAGGTGGGCTCTACTTGTCTCTTGGCTTCTTGTTGCCTTTGGAGGTGTTGATTATGGCTTGCCCTTTGACCGCAACGTCCCAGCATCTCCGAGCAGCTTCGATATCGTCGTGAATGGAGACTACACGACCCTTCTTGGTGTAGTACTTCATCTTTAAGTGGACAGTGGAGAGAACATCTGTTAGCTCGGCCAAAGTGGGTCGCCCAAGGATATAGTTATATAGTGAGGGGCACTCGATCACTAGGAACTGGACTTTAACCTCTCTGGCCGTCTCATTCTCTCCAAACAGAACGAGTAGCTCCACGTATCCCCATGGTCTTGTGGTTTCTCTGTTGAACCCTTAGAGGCCAGATCTGACATAGGGGGATAAGTTTGACTTGTCCGGTTTTAGGATTTTGAACAGATGGGTATACATGATATCCACTGAGCTGCCTTGGTTGACCAGAATGCGTCGAACGTCAAAACGCACCATCTTTTCCCTTATTAGTAAGGGAATTTTAGAGTTGGGTGACCCGCCTGGTAGCTCCTCAAGGAAAAAAGATAAAGAATTGGACTTTCCTCAAGATTTGGTCAGCGTTGCCAGTTGGTCGGGAGTGGTCAGTAGGAGTTCGTCGAACTTCCGTTTGACGGAGATGGTCGCGTTCTCGTTGTTTAACCTGCCTCCAAAAATGACCAAGGATGCTGGGAAGTTTTCCCACGGGTTATGAGCAGTAACTTGACCTCCCATGTGGACATCGAGGAGGTGGAAATCTTCAGGGCGAGATATGCAGAGGGCTACTTGAAAGAGGGAGATATTTCCCGGAGAGTCTTCGCGATCTCTTCTCATAGACTGTTCTTTGTGTCGGGTAGTCTCACTTCTTTTGGTGTATTGTTTGAGGTGACCCTCTATGATTATGATCTCAATAGCGTCTTTGTAACACGGTGGGAGAACTGACTTTTGGTCATGTTGCGGATAGCAAGAGTCGCCACCGACTTTTATTTTATCCATAAGGAAAGGACATAAAAGAACAGGAAAGACCTATTTTAAAAGACTTGAGTTCGGGGGGTAGGTTATATAAAGGGAAGGTGTTATCACATTTTATATCCATGGTTATCCATAGGCTCTTAGTTACTTAGCTCACTTAAATTGTTTTTGAAGAGTGTAGTGTGTGATTAAAATTTTTTCTAAGTACTTTGTAATGATCCTCGTATGGATGTATGCAAAGCCTTATTTTGAAAAATGTTTAAGAAAACTGAGGTGTGAAAAGTAGTTTTAAAGTGTGAGCAAGTAACTATGAGGTACCTACCCTAGACTAAGTCATTCATGTTCTTATATGTCCTTTCAAGGGTAAGATTATCCCTATTATTAAGGAATAGGTAGTCATTACCTTGGATGTGAAGGGACAAGCGTAGGGTCATCATATGGTCATAGAAGGCAACATATAAGGGTGTCTTTAGCAATTTGAAGGGATTATCATCATATTTACCGAAGGGACAGGATCATTATATCGTAGGCAACCTCGTAGGGACTTGATCTTTTAAGTTTGTAGGGACTTGATGATTTTTCTGTTTGAAGGGACTTTGCTTAAGACACCCCTATTTTCGAGGGACTTGACCATATTTAAGGCAACTGAGAGAGGTAACCTAGGAAGTGCAAGATGGCGATCAAAGATCGACTTACGTGTGTGAGTGTTTATATTCAAATATTTATCTTATTTAAATTAACTTTCTAAGTTATTTTTAATCACATTTAGGTTATACACACCCTTAGATTACTAACCATACAATAAAATATTTACGAACTAAAATAAAGACGGAAAATAAACCTATAAATATTACATGACTTTAACAGATACATAATAATCAAATAAAAATCATAATAATAAGTATAATAAGAATAATAAATAAACAATAATAAAATATTAGCAATAATAAAATAATAGCAATAATGATAATAATAGTGAATAAAGAAATCAAAATTAAAATTTAAAAGAGAAATTATTTTTAGGTTAGACAAATATTAGAATTTTTTTAGAGATTAATTAAGAAAATAAAACCAATTTAATAATAATAATAAGAAAAATATTAAGCTATTTACATATTAATAGAAATAAAGATTAATATATTAATTAGGTTTAGAAAAATAAGTTAAATTTTTAGGGTTAATAGAAAAATTAGGGTTAGCATTTTAATTAAGAAAATTAGGGTTAAGAATTTAGGTTTAAGGAATTAATTAAGATTTTTAAATAAATTATTTACAAATTATATATAATAAAATTAATATCATAATAAAAATTATTAGAAAGAATAATTAATATTTATTTACAAAAAATATTATGTACTTAAGTTGAAATTAGGGTTAATTAATTAGTTAATTAGATAATT
The DNA here is from genome assembly GCA_963966055.1 of Lathyrus aphaca. Lineage (NCBI taxonomy): Eukaryota > Viridiplantae > Streptophyta > Magnoliopsida > Fabales > Fabaceae > Lathyrus > Lathyrus aphaca. The sequence continues at coordinate 544,511,279 of OZ014522.1, forward strand.
AGATAATATAATTAATATAATTACATAATAATTAAATTAAGAAAAGAAAAATAAAATAAAACAAAAACAGGGTTTTAAAAAAAGGGGAGGCCTGGATTTGAACCCAGAACCTGGATTCGAACCCCAGCCCTTTCAGATTTTAAACAAAGCTCTTGCCATCCAGCCACATAGGGCGCGTCTGCCTATGGAACAACAAACAATGATAATATATTATGTGTCATACCCTAAATTTTGACCAGACTTTTTCTAAAATTTTTGTTCATCTGACGCATTTTTATCAATTTATTTGATAGTCAGTCATTTTTGCATTTTAATCCATTAATCATTAATCATGCATTTTTAACTAATTTTTATCATTTCATACCATTTTTTTATGATTTCTATTTAGATAATTATTTTAGTTTATTTAGAATTGATCTTCGTTTAATTTTGATTTTAATTTATATTTTAATTAAATTTTATATTAAATTTAGTTTAATTTCAATTTCAATTTACTTAGTTTATCTTTGATTTAGTTTAAATTCAATTTATTTAATTCAATATAATTTCTATTTTTAAATAACCATTTTCAATTTATTATTATTATTATTATTAGTTTTATTATTATTATCATCTTTATTATTATTATTAGTTATATTATTATTATCTTTTATTATTATTATTATTATTATTATTATTAGTTTTATTAATATTATTTATTATTATTATTACTATTTTTCTTTGTTTTTTCTTCATGTTCAAAAAAAGAAAAAATGATGAGTGAGTTCACTACAATGTAGTACAAACACTTCACATGGATTGTCAACTTGAAATTATCAATGACCAATAATTATTCTCACACTTCACATGGATTGTCAACTTAGACTTATCAATGACCAAGAATCATTCTCACACTTCACATGGATTGCCAACTTGGATTTATCAATGGACAAAAATCATTCTCATAAAGTCACATGGATTGCCACATCAACACTCCTACCTCATTCACACTATAAATAAGATCTATCTTTCTCTCATTTTAGACTAACAAAATCACCCTTAAAATTCTCAAAATCTAGCACATTCATTACATATTTTTCAAAGTCAAAATTCTTTTTTTTACTTACACAATACCCATAAACATTCACTTTTTTCACCACAACAACAACCTCCATCAAAACACATTCATTTTCTTCTACACAACAAGCTCAACCTTTGATAGCTTTGAAATTTGTGAGTATCATTCATCATTTTTTTTTAAATATTTTAGTTTCTTATCTATTTAAATTATTTAAAAAATTCCTTATTAGTTTAAGTTATTAGATTGACTTTATTTTCTTTATTTCAAAATATAGTTTTGTTTAATTTATTTATTAATGTTAGAAGTAAAGTATATATGTGATTAAGACTTAAAAATATAAAAAATATTATTGTGTAGTAAGTTATTTTAATTTAGTTTTTAAGTTTAGTTGTAATTTTGTTTAGTTGTTGATAAACTAAAAATTCAAAAAGATGTGTCTTTGCTTTTCAATTCCGTATTGATTTTTATTTGGACCGATGATATGACAAAAGTCACGATAAATCGTTTCCGATTAATCGTGACCAATATGAGGCTTTATTTATTTTATTTTCATTCTATTTGATTTAATCTAATTTTTACAATTTATTCCACTTTATTTAGTTTATTCACTTATTTTATTTATTTCTCACACTTTTATACAATATTTAATGCTAACGGTTCCGATTAATATGTACACTGCACACACGCTTCCTCTTGGGCAAAATACAACGATACTATTTATTTCTTCGCAAATCTTATGTAAATTATAATGTATCCCCCTCCCGTTTATCTTGAACGCAATTTATTTCTTCCGCATTTATTTTACCGGTTTCGACTTTGCTAGGAGTATCCATAGGACTTAGAAATCGAATCCACTTCGTATTTAAAATAATCAATTAAACAACCCATACGCCTACATTTTGCACACACATAAGTCGGTCACCTATGTGATCGTCATCTGCACGACTTTACGCGTCACAATTAATTAACGAGGAACTGAGCTTCGGAATCTAGCATTTTGCGGGTCTTTAATGAACCAGACCTGGGCTAGCCCCACGCGTAGTGTTTCATTTACTCCCTCGTTTCTAAAAACACTAAGCCCTAATTCATCCAAAATAATCGCAAGATGTCTATAAATTAACATATTAATTAACGTAAGAACTAAACTCAGGAATCTAGCATTCCTCGGGTTTTTGAATTGAATTACTGTTGGGGCTACCCCCGATTTTTAATTCGTTCGCCCTTTCGTTTTTTAAAATATAAATCTTAAATAAAAAATCGTGAAAGAACTAAACTCAGGAATCTAGCATTCCTCGGGTTTTTGAATCAAATTACTCTTGAGGCTAGCCTTCGAGCTGTAATTCATTCGCCCTTTCATCTCCAAAACAATCGCGTCTTAATTCACAAATCAAATAACAGAGGAACTGAACTCCGAAGTCTAGCACTCTACACGTTCTTGAATTAAATCACTCCTGGGCTAGCCCCACGCGACGTGGTTTATTCACCCTCTCGTTCCTAAAACACATAAACTTTTAATATAATTATACGAAGAACTGAACTCAGGGATCTAGCATTCCTCGGGTGCTTGAACTGAATTACTCCTGAGGCTAGCCTTCGGGTTGTAATTCATTCATTCTTTCGTATTCAAAACAATTCAACAATCTTAAAGGATTAGACATGATTCATCTCCATAGGAAGATATTCCCAATATCCCCACAAACACAAATCAAATCCTACAAACAATTATTCTCAAAGAAAGAATATGGCATTGCTTGTCGATCCTCGTATCCAAGTTTAAAGCTTCTTCCGATTTTATTTATTCTCAAAGAAAGAATGTGGCATTGTTTGTCGATCCTCGTATCCAAGTTTAAAGCTTCTTTCGATTTTCTCTTCCTCAAATGTTTGTGGTGGATTAGGCGAGATATCTCCCTTAAAGATGAAGACTTGTCTCTTTCTTTTCAAATACAATTTAAAACTTACCAACCAATACAAACTATTTTCCATCATTAATCAGCGAGTAACTAAACTCCGGAGTCTAGCACTCCGCACGTTTTTGAATGCAATCACTCCAGGGCTAGCCCCATGTGACGTGGTTCATTCGCCCTCTCATTTAAAACACTTTAATAAAGATCAAACATCTTTTTCAAAATGAACATTGTTTAAATATTTCTATCTTGCAAACAAGCTAGCGCTTCAACCTCAATCACGAGTAAAAGCCAACGCTTAGCAGATTAAAAAGCATTTCCAAACAATTGTTCACTAAAAAACACAAACCGTAGTTGCACGAACTACGAAGCTCTGACTTTCCCATTGCACAAGGGAATACGTAAGCACATGGATTTTATTCCTTCACGAGCACAATAATAAAAAATTAACTGTCTTTCCGTCACAATAATAAAAAACTTAACCTTTCCCCATAATAAATAATAATTTTCTTTTCCCTTTAATAAGCAATCTTAACAAAAAGAAGACAATAAAATAAATTAACATTTAAGCCCAAATTAGACTAAGAGGTTCCCGTTGAGTACAACGGACGTGAGGGGTGCTTAACACCTTTCCTTTGCGTAAATGACTCCCGAACTTAGATTAGTGGTTTCGTTGACCATTTCTTATCCCATTTAGGTTGTGTCTATATCTCCCTTTTCTCTAGTTAGAATAAATAGAATTAGGTGGCGACTCTGTTGTTTGTTTTAGGATCGTATTTTTTGAGGTACGAAAGTTGGTGACTCTGCTGGGGACTAGATGCTTTATGTATAAGAGAGTCGAGCCTAACTTAGGATAGTTTGCGTTTGTTTGCTGACTTTTTTGATTGTCTTCTTTACTGCTGATATTCTATCTATTGTTTTCTTCTTCATTGTATTTTCTCATTATTATTGCCTGTTGGATCTCGGGATATCACGGGTGAAGCTTTGTACTTGAGTTTTGAAAAAGAAGAGGGAACACCTAAGTTATAATTGGATGTTATTAGTGTTAGTCTCCAAGGACTCGCTCCTTGCACGCCTAACATGAAAGCTCCCCCAGATAGTTAGACTTTTCGTAGATCTTGTCACAACACAGTTAGCCTGTCGCGTGACCTGATTCACGAAAGGGCTGTGATTCTGGGACCCCCTAGAACCTGTTTCATTTTTGGTAGTTGTGTAATGTTAGGCTCCGAGGGCTCGCCCCTTTGTTGGCCTAACATGAGAACTCCACTCAGGGTAGACCTTATCGTCATTATCGTCACAATGCAGCTAGCCTGCGGCAGGGCGTTAGTACGGTAAACGTCCGTGACCTTGAGTATCCTTATACCATCACCATAGAAGCTGCCCTGTGAGTGGGATTTATGGGTAAAAAAAATTAGAACTCTACACTTAAGGCTTACCAGTTAGGAGATTCCGAGTTACTTGTACCTTGGATCCAACATCTTGCCTTCATGCTGGAACTGTTTGTATTTGTGATTCTGAGCTTTACATTCATTCGCATATCATTTGCATTTGCATTGCATATCATCTCCCAACAATCCAACTCACACATGTCTTATTCTCCGTCAGTCAACTGTACTCGACCAGTCACCAGAGAAAGATGGACCAACTTGAGCAGGAAAACAGAGAGCTTAGAGAAGAAGTCATTATGTTGAGAAATCGTATGTGAATATTCTCGACTACGATGAAGACTATAATAGACAACCTTGTGCAGGAGAACAATGGACTCCAAGAAGATATTCACAACTTGAAGATTGGTAAAGGACAACTGATTTCTTTGATCCAAGATCTGGTCATTTCTCAACGTCAGCCAAATTCAAATTCTACCCGTCAACGATGTCAGAATCAGCGGAGACCTCTAAACAGTCTTGAAGGAGCAACTCACCAGTTTGACCCAATCCCAATTACTTACAGTCAATTGTGGTCTTATTTTGCTCAGAACTCAATAATGACGCCCAGAAAGACCAGAGCCATGAGGTCTCGCCCTCGTTGTTCCAATCCAAACACCAGTTGTGAGTTTCATAGTGGAGTACTGGGGCATCTAATTGAAGAGTGCAAAGTCTTCCAAGAAAAGGTTAAAGATATGATCGACTACGGGGTGTTGGCCTTCAATGGAGGAATCCCATTTGTGGACGGAGTGCCTTTGCGCTGATAGAAAAAACTAAAGAGAGTCATGTCCAAGTCAATCTGTTGCTGGAGCGTATGACAAGTTCCTTTAAGCATATGATTGTTTGATGCTCTGAAGTTTATCTTCTCATATGTTTAGTTCATTCACTTCTTTTCATATGTATCTTCCTATGTTTTGTTAATGCATTTGTTTTGGCATGTAAGAACTCATTTGTTTTGAACGATTAATGCAATGAATATGTTTTTCTTGAAGTAGTCCATTCATATTCACTCATAACGCTTTTTCTACTTTTATAATGTCAACATTATCCCGTCTCCTGCTTAGGCAGAGAATTGGAGGGAGGATGACGAAATTAAAACACAATTTTTCTAGTGGAATGCTTTTGATTAAAACCCTACTGACGATGTACAAGCATTGTTTCAAATTCCCAAACACTGGAGAAATAAGGAGTTAATCCCTAGTCAACCACTTCGAGCCTAGAAGTAGGAGTTTCTTTTGGATAATTAAAACCCTTTATGCTTAACCTGGGGCAGGGTAGTGTTCAGTTAATCCAGTTGCACATTCAAATCACAAGATGAAACATCCCATCAGGGAATCCACTACAATCAATGACTTGACAGTCACAATTTTCAGCCTTCCAATGAAAAAAGAAAAAAGAAAAAAAAGAAAAAGAAAATCCCGCTAAGTCAAACACATAAAAAGAGACTTAGGGACCAAATAGAATAAGTTAATTGAAAGAAGTCCCCAAATACATAAGATTTAGTGACCACCATACCAAAATCAAGGGGTCATTGATATCCATATGGGACAAATAAGATGACTGTCATTTCAAGAGGACCTTGGAGCATCATCTATATGCTATCAAGATAAATGTATGTGTCAATTTAGCTGGACCTAGGATTGGAGAACATCACGGAGAGTGGGTGGGCACCAAATAAACTTTGAGCCTTTATCCTTTGTTTCTAAAACCGTGAACCAAACCACATTACAACCCTCAAAAGTCCTAATTGAAGTAGGGTTTATTTCGAAAGCACACTCGATGAGATAATGTTTCCTGACTCCTATGAGCTATGCTCAAAATTTGTGTTGGCTTTATAAAAAAATGAATATCACATCTTAGCTAATAATTCAGTCACAGGCTATTGTGAAAATCTTTCAAAAAAAACAAAAAAAACTTCGAGACAAACATGTGTGTTGCATTAGCAGTCTCAACATTAACATTTTGCTTGTTAGCATTTGCTTGATATCATAGAAGCCTATGTATGAGTACCAGTGATGAGCTTAATCTCTTGAGATTTGAAACTCTGATGAGTAGTTGAACAACCATTTCAGAGAATGATCATCCCCAAGAGCATGTTGCTTGAAGACTTTGCCAGACAGGGGTAGGTTGCTTGAAGACTTTTCTAAACGGGGGCAAGTTGTTTCCCAGTCTATTGTTTACATAATCTGACACATATTGAAGACTCATTTGTGCCAAATATAGTTAATCTGGGGCAGCTACGTCGAGATTCGACAAAATCTCTCCAAGAGTTTGAAGACACTGGGGCATTTTGAATGTCAAGTCTTCTATAAAATGCTCTTGAGATGATCTCTTCTCACAAAACATTTCGTGGATGCATGACCAAGTGTTTCCATAAGCAAGACGCTCTTGTGATCTACCTTGCAAGTATCTCCAGATGATGGGGTCCTCACGTCAAGTTGCTATGATGTGTCAGGGGCATGACTCGGTATATTCTGGTGGATTTCTTTTACTACTTAGTGCTTCCAGTGAGATACTAAGTCTAGTATCCCCAATTAGGCCTTGGTTCAAGCTTCTCCAGCTGAAGGTGATTTTTTCTTCCCCAACGGAATACAAATTTACTTCATCCTAAGCAAACATAGTTTGTATGTTTGTTCCTTTCTGATGGACATTGAAGTTAGAAGATTTGCTTGGGTCTATTTCCCGATTGAAGTATCTTTCTCTCCTTGAAGATACATGAGCCTTGTAGTAGGACTTTACTCCATGGATGGCTCTTTCTACCCTATCTCCAGTGATGTTTCCACTTTGACGAGATTGGTCGAGTATCTATTTGTTGTGATGTTTATTTCGTCACCGGTTTATCTCTTGTGTCTGCTTTGTCTGTTTGGAAGCATAAGCATAACGCATATACATACATGTACATCATGAATTAATTCATATTCATGTTGCATTCATTGATGCATACCTCATTCACCTTGGTCGTGTTTATCCCCAAGTGATGTGTCTCTCTCAAAATAGAGTTGTCCGCCTTAGGCAGAAAATGTACATTCTTTCTAATTCCCCACTGAGTTTTTACCCTCGTGGAAGATGTTTGTTTCATTTCTCCTTTCCACACTTGGATAGGATAAATCCCCAATTGAGTTCATTCCTCATGGGTTAGTGTCTTGCTTGATAGTTTCTTTCCAGCTCGTTCCTGGATTGAATTTGGTCTTTGACAATTTTGATAATTGGATTTCCAAATGGAAAGTGCATTTATTTTGCACCTTTTAATAATTTGTCTCTCGGGAGGAATTCATTGAAGGTTCCCAAGTGAAGGCGAACTTTGTTCTCCAACAGTGTTGTTGCAACATTCTCTTGGAATACTTATACCTGACAACAAGTGGCAGTCTCTTTATTCGAGAAGCTTGTTTTGTCCTAGAACTTCTAAGTGGAATCAACAAGTGGCAGTCTCTTTATTGGAGAAGCTTGTTCTTATCCCTGGACCTCTAAGCGGAATCAACAAGTGGCCATCTCCTTATTTGAGAAGCTTGTTTCTTATCCATGGATTTCCCAGTAAATCAGCAGATGACATTCTCTTTTCGAGCAGTTTGTTCATCCTCAGCAAGGTTTATGTTCTATCAAATGGCATCTCCCCTGTTCGGCGGAGAAGTTTGGTATGAATTTATTTTTTCAACAAATGGCATCTAATCCAGACAAGGTGAGAAGTTTATTGTAATTTTCCAATTTTCGTCAAATGGCTATCTCTTCCAGACAAGTTGAGAAGTTTGAGCGTGAAGTTGTTCTCCATCATATGGTTGTCTCTTTCAGAATAAGGGAAGTATGGTGAAAGTTCTATCAAATGGCATCTCTCCAATACACGTTGAGAAGTTTGGTATGAATCTCTTTATTTTTCCAACAAATGGCATCTCATCCAGACACGGTGAGAAGTTTGTTGTGAATTTCTAATTTCCGTCAAATGGCTATCTCTTCCAGACAAGTTGAGAAGTTTGAGCGTGAAGTTGTTCTCCATCATATGGATGTCTCTTTCAGAAGAAGGGAAGTATGGTGAAAGTTCTATCAAATGGCATCTCTCTAATACACGTTGAGAAGTTTGATATGAATCTCTTTTTCAAGCAAATGGCATCCTTAGTTAAATCTCGGCAGAAGATTTGGCAACAGGTGTATCCTTAGTTAATCCTCGGCAGTAGGAATTTCATAGTATACCTCGGCAGAAGGTATCTCATTCTTATTTTCTTGCAAGTCTCGGCAGAAGATTTCCAGTCTACCTCGGCAGAAGGTATTTACTTTTTATGATTCCGACAATGGCATCCTTAGTTAAATCTCGACAGAAGATTTGGCAATAGGTGTATCCTCAGTTAATCCTCGACAGTAGGAATTTCATAGTATACCTCGGCAGAAGGTATCTCATTCTTATTTTCTGGCATGTCTCGGCAGAAGATTTCCAGTCTACCTCGGCAGAAGGTATTTACTTTTTATGATCCCGACAATGGCATCCTTAGTTAAATCTCGGTAGAAGATTTGGCAACAAGTGTATCCTCAGTTAATCCTCGGCAGTAGGAATTTTATAGTATACCTCGGCATAAGGTATCTCATTCTTAGATTCTCTGGAAAGTCTCGGCAGTAGATCTCCAGTAGACTTCAGCAGAAGATGTTTTCTTTCCAGAATCTCGGCAGTAGATTTCTGGTTTGTTTCGATACCTCAACAAAAGGTATTTCTAAATGAGGTTTTAAATCTCGGCAGTAGATTCCTCAAAGTGGAATGTTGTTCAAAGATTTCGAGTCATCTTAGGACCTGTAGATAGCTGTCGTCTGGCTTCGCTCAAGAGAAAATTCCTCGTGTGGATTGTACTTCAGTCATGTGTGTCTAATCCCCAGTAGTGTCAATTTTCTTTTCCAATAGCGGTGTAGCCTTTGTCTTGCATTTTACATTGCACATCAAATCATTTCATCTGCATTTCCGGTCAAAATTTTAGGTATTCTAATATTTAATCATCTTCCACCTTGAATGTCCCAAAAAAAAAAATCTTTGTTACTCGTACATTCAGGTTCAAGATGATCAAATAGGGACATCTGTCATACCCTAAATTTTGACCAGACTTTTTCTAAAAATTTTGTTCAATTGACGCATTTTTATCGATTTATTTGATAGTCAGTCATTTTTGCATTTTAATCCATTAATCATTAATCATGCATTTTTAACTGATTTTTATCATTTCATACCATTTTTTTATGATTTCTATTTAGATAATTATTTTAGTTTATTTAGAATTGATCTTAGTTTAATTTTGATTTTAATTTATATTTTAATTAAATTTTATATTAAATTTAGTTTAATTTCAATTTCAATTTACTTAGTTTATCTTTGATTTAGTTTAAATTCAATTTATTTAATTCAATATAATTTCTATTTTTAAATAACCATTTTCAATTTATTATTATTATTATATTTATTATTATTATCATCTTTATTATTATTGAAATTCTGTAATGAGATGTCCTAAGAGATGTTCCAACACTTAATAGGACATTTGACAAATTTAACCAAAACTTAAACAGCAGGAAAAATAAACAACACAGAAGTTTGTTAACCCAGTTCAGTGTATAACCACACCTACATCTGGAGGCTACCAAGCCAGGAGGAAATCCACTATTAGTAATATTAATTCTAGACTTAAATCACCCTGTTTAATCTATCACTTAATACTTACCCAATGCAATTTCTACCTAAGACTCACTTAGATAAGAGTACCCTACTCACTCCCCCTCAATCACCCAGTGATCAAGTTTACAAGTTTACAGAAATTGAAGACATCCTTCAAACAATACAGCTTGATCTTACTTCACAGTTTCAATCAAGTCACAAATGCACTTTTGCTTAAAAGCTCATAAAGTGGTACATAAAAAACAACCTGCTATTAAAACACTAGACACCCTATTTAGTCTTCTGAAATTCGTACTCAATTCTATGAGTTTCTGTTGTTTAAATAGGTATCTGAATTTTGGGCTTTCTGTAGAATGATCCAGCCCTAATGTGCAGCAACTGTCACCTTGAATTTAGGGTTTGTTACCTCCTATATTCTAGGTGCATTAGGTCTTCTGTTTTAATCTGAATCTTCAATTTAAAACTCCCTACAGATGCGCCTTGTTCTGTTTTTATCCAGCATTAATTAATTCCAGATAGTTCTCCTTAAATATCTCTGATCTGTTAATCAATAATTAATTCTGGTAGCAGGTCTGAGATGTCTCAACATCTGTTGGGACATCCTGAAAAACTGAACTTAATTTATTCACACAATGTCCCAACATCTGATGAGACATCCTGAAATAAATTCACATACTCTGTTTGATAATGTCCCAACATCTGATAGGACATTCTGAACTGAATTTAACATTTCTTGTTTGGTCAAAAATTCTGCCAATTCTTAAACATCTACAAACTCCCCCTTTGGCTAATTTTTGGCTAACATCTTTCCTGGTTTTCAGAGTGCAGCAGAAGTTCTTTTTATCAGAGTATATCATTACTTTTCTGTTGATTCATATTTGAGTTTTACTCCCCCTCAAACATATATGAGTCCAGTCTTGTTTCAACAGAAATATTCACACTTATTCAGTTCAGGCAGAGACAAACAGATTTCATTCATTTAAACAGCAATTACATTTGATGTTATTTGATGTTGTTCTCCCCCTTGGTAGACACAAAATTAGGGGCCAAAGAACTCTTATCCAGAATTACAAATCATTGCTGTCATTACAAATGCCTCACATACAAAGATCACTCAGATTCATCACTCTCAGTTGCTTCTTCCACTTCAGTGTCTTCATCTTTATCAGCTTCACTTTCAGCTTCACTGTCTTCACCAGATGCAGCATTCTGATCTTCTTCACTTTCCAACCTCTTAATTATTTCCTCCAGCTTCTTCTTTCTAGCTTCAAGCTCTTTGCAGGTGCACTTTAGCTCAGCAATTAATTCTTTCTTGGAGATTGGATTCTTAGCAGAGGAGGGACCAGCAGATGTCCCAGCAGGTGTTTCAACATCTGCAGCATGGTGACTGAGAAATAATTTGTAGTGAAAAGCCAGGGGGCTCTCTCTCTTGCAGACAATGTCCTTCTCAGTTAAAATTCCAGGGTATTGACTTAGAACAATACCACACAGCAATGATGGAAAAGCTATTGGTAGCTTTGTTGCAGTAGAGATGGCATGCTTCATAGTCTGATCAAAAATATATTCTCCATAATCCATCTTGGTTTGAGTCCCCACAGCAAAGATGAATCTGGCCAGACCAGTTGAGATTGATGAAGTGTGGTTGGTAGGCACCCAGTTTGCAGTTCCAATCCTGTTAAGCATGGCATACTTTCTAGTAAGCATGCTCACAGAGAGCTTTCCCTTCACAGGCCAAGCTTTGACCTGATTTGCAGTGATCACCTTACAGATTTGATTATCTGTTTTCCCTAGCTCATTGGGTCCATCTGTGTCCCTTCCTAGATACTGATTAATGATTTGGGGAGAGAACTCAACACACTTACCTCTTACAAATACCTTTCTGAACTCTGAGGACTTACCATTTGAGCAATCCTCCTGAAGATTCACAATGAACTCTTTGACAAGAAGTTCATAGCAGGGAGAGAACTCTGAGACTGTCTTGAATAGTCCTGCAACAGAGATTAGGTCAATGAGTTCTGTGCACTCAAGTGCATTGCTGCTTAGTTCTCTTTCCAAAGCAACCCTTCTTTGGTACACATATTTCCATCTGTTGACACTGGAGACATGATGGAAGGATATATTGTCCAAGGGAGCTTCTGGAACAACAGTTGAAGCTCTAGTTGGTGCTGGTTTCTTCTTGGGAGGAGATGTTGGGACATCTGATCCAACATCTGAATCTGATGGTGTTGCAGCTTTTCTCTTCTGAGTTTGAACCTTGCTCCATGGTTTTGCTGGACCAAAGGTAGCTTTAGCTTTGCCTTTCTTTGGACTAGCCTTCTTAGTCTCAGGGATGACAGGTTCAGCTCGTATCTTTCCTTTCCTGGACCTTAGTCTTTTAGCAATGCTGGGTTTCACAGATGATATGATCTCTGCATCAGAATCCTGTTCCAGATTGACTATTGGAGGGGATTGAGCAGTCTCCTCATCAGCTTGTTGATCAGTAGAAGATTGATCTTCATTTGAGTCTTTAGCCTGTTCCATAGAAACTTCTTTATCACTTTCACTTGAGACCTCTTTCTTGTCCTCAGTCTGTTCAGTATCAGCATCAGATGAGTTTGCTTTCTCATCTGCATATGTTCCAACATCCGTTGGGACATCTTGTTCTGCAGCAGTGTTCTTTGTATCTTGAGCAGGTTCTTCTTGAGGTGCAGGAATGGTGTTCAAGGGAACAGAGATTCCTTTCACTACTCTTTGTTCAGAGAAAACTTGGTTGACAATCTTCTTGATGGAATCATCAACATATTTGGAGTATTTAACATGTGAAGGAATTTCTTTAGCTTTGCTTCTGATTTGATCTTTACCTCTTTTTGGTGTTCTTGCCTTCTTAGTGTGAGAGGCATTTCCCCTGAGCTCGTCTAATGGTGTTGATTGCATTGGCACCATAGAAATAGGAGTGGCATGAACCACGTCTTCCTGGTTGAGAACTTCTTCAGCTGTTTTAGGGTTTTGAGACATTGTAGAGGAAGAAGGATGAACAGCTTTAGGGTTTATGATTTCTGAAGGATTACTAGTTAATGTGATTCGCTTGTGATGGTGTGATGAGACTCTTGATAGCTGCTTATAAGTAATTACTAAGTAAGTAGCCGTTACAGTCCAAATGATTAGGAATGAAATTCCCAAGGATCTAGTCCAGACTAGCTTTGCCATCTGGAACTTATGCCATGCAATGTCATATGACATGTTGGCACATCTCATTAACTGCTAGATATCACATAAACAGATTCCAAGTTTGCCCCTTAAGTTCTCAAATTGTGTAGCATCCAATGCCTTGGTAAAGATATCAGCTAACTGCAGATCTGTAGCTACATGCTCCAATGAAATCACCTTTTCTTCTACAAGATCTCTGATGAAATGATGTCTGATATCAATATGCTTTGTCCTGCTGTGTTGGATAGGATTTTTAGATATGTTGATTGCACTTAAGTTGTCACAGTACAATGTCATGACATCCTGTGGGACATTGTACTCAGTGAGCATCTGCTTCATCCAAACCAACTGAGAACAACTGCTACCTGCTGCTATGTACTCAGCTTCAGCTGTAGATAAGGATACACAATTCTGTTTCTTACTGAACCAAGAAATCAGATTGTTTCCTAGAAAGAAGCATCCTCCTGAAGTGCTTTTTCTGTCATCAGCACTTCCTGCCCAATCAGCATCACAGAAGCCAGTGAGAATTGGTTTGCACCCATGAAAGTACATTATGCCATAGTCACAAGTACCATTAACATATTTAAGGATTCTCTTGACTTGATTGAGATGACTGACTTTTGGATCAGCTTGATATCTTGCACACACTCCTACTGCAAATGCTATGTTTGGTCTGCTTGCAGTTAAGTATAACAAGCTTCCAATCATGCTTCTATATAAACTTTGATCTACATTCTCACCCTTTTCATCTTTAGTCAGCTTTAAATGTGTAGGAGCAGGAGTTCTTTTATGAGAAGCATTTTCCATTCCAAATTTCTTCACTATGTTCTTGGAGTACTTGCTTTGTGAGATGAACATTGAGTCTTCCATTTGCTTAACTTGCAGACCAAGAAAATAGGTTAATTCACCTACTAGACTCATTTCAAATTCAGCTTCCATCTGCTTGACAAAATGTTTGACCATCTTATCAGACATCCCACCAAACACAATGTCATCAACATATATTTGTGCAATCATGACATTACCTTCTTCATCTTTAACAAACAGGGTTTTATCAATCCCACCTTTTCTGTATCCTTGCTTGATAAGAAATGTGGTAAGTCTTTCATACCATGCCCTTGGAGCTTGCTTCAGACCATAAAGTGCTTTCTTGAGTTTGTATACATGATTTGGACAGCTTGGATCAACAAATCCTTTAGGCTGTTCTACATATACCTCCTCATTAAGATAACCATTAAGAAAGGCACTTTTCACATCCATTTGAAATAGCTTGAACTTTAAGATACAAGCAATTCCCAACAGTAGTCTTATTGATTCAAGCCTTGCTACTGGTGCAAAGGTTTCATCAAAGTCTACTCCTTCAATTTGAGTGTATCCTTGAGCCACAAGTCTAGCTTTGTTCTTTGTAACAATTCCTTGTTCATTTGACTTGTTCTTATACACCCATTTTGTACCAATCACATTTATGTCATCAGGTCTAGGTACAAGATTCCACACTTCATTCCTTGTGAATTGACCTAATTCCTCTTGCATAGCACAAATCCAGTATTCATCAGTGAGAGCTTCCTTGACATTTTTAGGTTCTATTTTGGAAACAAAACAAGAACCTGAAATCACTTCTCTTGATCTAGTGCTTACACCTCTGTTGGGATCACCAATTATTAAATCTTTGGGATGATCCTTCTGTATTCTGATGGAGGGAGGTTTGCTTGAATCTTCTGACCTTGTATCATTTTGAGTGAAGTTATATTGATCATTCTTTTCTTCAGCTTCAACCTTGATATCAGCAGATGTTCCAACATCTTCTGGGACATCTGTAGGAGCATCATCAATTATCACATTTATGGACTCCATGATAACATTTGTTCTGTAGTTAAATACTCTATATGCTCTGCTGTTTATAGAGTATCCAAGGAAAATTCCTTCATCACTTTTAGGATCCATTTTTCTCCTTTGCTCCCTATCTGCCAGAATATAGCATTTACTTCCAAATACATGAAAATACTTAACAGTGGGTTTTCTGCCCTTCCAGACTTCATATATTGTGGACAAAGTTCCTTTTCTCAAGGTAACTCTGTTATGGATATAGCAGGTGTAACACCCCGATAATAATATAATAATTATTTAAATTAAGTTAATAATATATTTATTGATTTAATTAAATAATTGAATTATTATTATTATTATTATTTTGGAATGATAATTATTGGGATAATTATTTATTGGAATAATATATAAGTTGGAAATGAGAAAAATCCCATTTTTTGGTAAAAAGGTTATTTCACGTGAAAAAGGGAAAAGAGGCAAAAAGGGCAAAAAGCCAGAGGACGAAGGTTGAAGGAAGGAAAAGCTTAGAGCTCGGAGGCTACCGGATTAACTCAGGTAAGGGGGGTTTATCATCGGTTAAAGGGTATTATATGATAATATGTACTGAGTAGTGATAACCATTGATTGTACCTCTATTTTGATTGATGCATGATGAGTTTGTGAAATGTTGGATGAATGAAATTGAATGATAATTGAAAAGAATTCGTAGGAATTAGAAGGGATAATGTTAGGATTGATGAAGATGAATAGGATATGATTCGTGTAGATGATGTGGGTGATTATTTTGTGTAATTTGGACTGTGGAAGGTTGGATTGGATAGATTTCGTATCAGAGAAAACCACAGCAGATCTGAGAATTCTGGTTTCTGGTCATACGCGTATGGCACTAGGCAATACGCGTATGAGCTGGCTGGTACGCGTATGGAGGAAGCCTTACGCGTATGGGTGGAAAAGATGGTATTTTGAACGTAAATTGGTCTCTGTTGGTACGCGTATGGAGTAGGTAATACGCGTATGAGTTGAGCGAGGCAATGCGCAATACGCGTATGAGAGTGGGCGTTACGCGTATGGACTTGGTCAGGTTTGGGCAATACGCGTATGGACATGGGCAATACGCGTATGGGCAGAATTGTGATTTTTCTGTGCTACTGCTGTGCAGTTTCGGTTGTTTAGGCTGAGTGATGCGACTTAGCCGAGATATGATGTGATAGGGATCATTTCCCGTTGTTTTGAGTGGTAAAGGCATTAGTAGAGTGTGCTAATACTGTGTTTGATTATGTGGCATGATAGGATATGCTTTTGTGATTAATTATGTTGATAATGTGTGATGGTATACATGATAATGTGAATGTATACATTTGTGAATAGACTTTATTATGGCTTAGAGTGTGAGCATGTGTCTATTCTTGATTTTGTTGATGTTGCATTGCTAGGTGATTAGCATGCATATTGTGGCCTTCGGGTGGTAGCTAATTCCAGGGTGAGGAATTAGTGAGTAAATCATTTTGATTGTTGTTGATTGTTGCATGCTAGGTGAGTAGCTTGCATAACATGGCCCATTTGGGGTGGTAGCTAATTCCCATGGTGAGGAATTAGTGAGTGAGTCACTATGTCTCAAATGAGTGGGACTAGTGAGCTTGGTAGCCGTGCCTGGATTTGGACGGTGAGGTTGAACTATATGTTCACAACATAGTCGGTACCGCATGCATAGAGTCTCATTGCATAATGAATGTATGGCATATAATATGAACGGATGTATTCCAGTATTATATGTGTGTTGTGTGTTGCGTTGTTAATGTTGAATATAGTTGAGAATCTACTGTCGAGTATGATGTTTTGAACGGATATTGATGTTGCTGAAGGCTTAGCCTAAATTGAGTGAATTAATGTGTTAATTACTTAGCATTACATGTTGTTTTATAATGCTTATTATATTGATTGAGGAACTCACCCTTACATCTATTTTTCAGGTAACGAGAAATGAGTTGAGTAGAAGCTAATGCTTGGAGTCTAGGGTAGTTCTTATGGGTCATGCTCTGATAGATGTAACATCGGGAGGGGATGTTTTAATTAATTTGAGATTGGTTGTTGAATGATTTTCATGTAGTGTGTTACATGTTTTACATTGATGTTGGATTTTATTCCGCTGCGAATTATGCAAAGGAACCTTATTTTGATTAAATAAATGAGCATGACAGGATGTTTTGATAATTGTTGTGAAATGATTGTGTGACACCCTTCGGGGCATAATTACTCTGATGAATATATTGTTATTTTAATTATAATAATTTGGGGTATTTAGAAGGGTGTTACATTAGTGGTATCAGAGCATAGTCGGTCGTGTCGAGTCGTAATTATTCTGTTTCCCTTGTACGATATAGGTGTTGTGTAACCCTATCAGTACTTATTGTTTTAGTTGTTGGGTCTCAGAATAGAGATGGCTGGGAGAGGTAGAGATGATGCTGCGATTGCTGAGGCTCTGGGTATGCTAGCTGGAGTACTTGGAGGAAATCCGAATGTTATGGGAATGGGAGCTGCTCGTCAGTTGAGTGAGTTCCAGAAGAACAATCCTCCAATGTTCAAAGGAGCATACGATCCAGATGGTGCTCAGAAGTGGTTGAAGGAGATAGAGAGGATCTTCAGAGTAACTGAGTGTGCTGATAACCAGAAGGTCAGGTTCGGTACACATATGCTGTCAGAAGAAGCCGATGATTGGTGGGTTGCTACCCGCACTGAGTTGGAAACTGCTGGAAATGCTGAGATTTCTTGGGCGGTGTTCAGAGAGAGATTTCTGAGGAAGTATTTTCCCGAGGATGTCAGAGGAAAGAAGGAGATAGAGTTCTTGGAATTGAAGCAGGGTAACAGGTCTGTTACGGAGTATGCTGCTAAGTTCACAGAACTGTCGAAGTATTATACTCCCTATGCTGAGGCTGCTGGGGAATTTTCAAAGTGTGTGAAGTTTGAGAACGGGTTGCGTCCCGAGATCAAGCAGGCTATTGGATATCAAAGGATTAGAGTGTTTTCTGATTTGGTTGACTGTTGCAGGATTTTCGAACAGGATTCCAAGGCCAGAGCTGAGAGCTATCAGCAGAAGGTTGATAGAAAAGGTAAGAATCAGATTGATCGTGGAAAACCGTATGCAGCTGGCAAAGGTTTTCAGAGGCAGAGTGGGATGAAGAGGCCTAGTGGGGGAGACTCTAGTGCTCCTGTTAAGTGTTACAGATGTGGTCAGGCTGGACATCGTATCCATGAGTGTACCAGTAGTGAGAAGAAGTGTTTCAAATGTGGGAAAGGTGGTCATTTGGCTGCAGATTGCCGGTTGAAGACTGTGACTTGCTTCAACTGTGGAGAAGTGGGTCATATCAGCCCACAGTGTCCTAAGCCGAAGAAAGAGAATCAGTCAGGAAGCAAGGTTTTTGCTTTATCGGGTTCTGAGACTTCTGCAGATGATCGTTTGATCCGAGGTACGTGTTATATTAATGGCTTTCCTCTTGTAGCTATTATTGACACAGGTGCGACTCATTCTTTTATATCCTTGGATTGTGCTGTGAAACTTAAGTTAGAGATATCTGAGATGCGGGGTAGTATGGTGATTGATACTCCTGCGAAGGGTTCGGTGACTACTACTTCGGTTTGTTTGAGATGTCCTTTGAGTATTTTTGGTAGAGACTTTGGGATAGACCTTGTGTGTCTTCCATTAGTGCAGATTGATGTTATTCTGGGTATGAACTGGTTGGTGTTTAACCGAGTTTATATTAATTGTTTTGATAAGACTGTGATATTTCCTGAGGATGAGGAAGGAAGGAGTTTGTTTCTATCAGCAAGACAAGTGAGTGAGGAAGTGGCAGATGGGGCAGAGTTGTTTATGCTGTTAGCGACCTTGGAGACTAAAGATAAACTGGGGATTGGCGATCTAGCTGTGGTGTGTGATTTTCCTGATGTGTTCCCGGAAGAGGTGAATGAATTGCCGCCAGAGCGTGAAGTTGAGTTCTCGATTGACTTGGTACCTGGTACTAGACCGATATCGATGGCTCCTTATCGTATGTCTGCTGTTGAACTAGCTGAATTGAAGAGTCAGCTGGAAGATCTGTTAGATAAGAAATTTATTCGTCCGAGTGTGTCACCGTGGGGTGCACCAGTGTTGTTGGTTAAGAAAAAAGAAGGTACTATGAGGTTGTGTGTAGATTACAGGCAACTGAATAAAGTGACGATCAAGAATCGGTATCCTTTGCCGAGGATTGATGATTTAATGGATCAGTTGGTTGGTGCGAGAGTGTTCAGCAAAATAGATTTGAGATCGGGATATCATCAGATACGTGTGAAAACTGAGGATATTCAGAAGACTGCCTTCAGAACAAGGTATGGACATTATGAGTATTCTGTAATGCCTTTTGGTGTGACTAATGCACCTGGAGTATTTATGGAGTATATGAATAGGATTTTCCATCCGTACCTAGATCAGTTTGTTGTGGTGTTTATTGATGACATTTTGGTGTATTCGAAATCTGAAGAAGAGCATGCTGAACATTTGAGAGAGGTTTTAGGAGTTCTGCGAGAAAAGAAGTTATTTGCTAAACTGTCTAAGTGTGAATTTTGGTTAGAAGAAGTTAGTTTTCTTGGTCATGTGATTTCCAGAGGTGGTGTTGCTGTTGATCCTTCTAAGATAGAAGCGGTGTCTAAGTGGGAAACTCCTAAGTCTGTTACTGAGATTCGAAGTTTCCTTGGTTTGGCTGGGTATTATAGGAAGTTCATTGAGGGATTTTCTAAGTTGGCGTTACCGTTGACAATGTTGACTAGAAAGGGGCAAGCGTTTGTTTGGGACTCAAAATGTGAAGAAGGTTTCCAAGAGTTAAAGAGAAGGTTAACTACTGCTCCTATCCTGATATTACCGAGTTCGTCGGAACTATTTGAGGTTTATTGTGATGCTTCATTGTTGGGTTTAGGTGGTGTGTTGATGCAGAATAAGCAGGTTATAGCTTATGCTTCGAGACAGCTAAGGGTTCACGAGAGGAATTATCCGACACATGATTTAGAGCTGGCAGCTGTAGTATTTGTTCTGAAGTTATGGAGGCATTATTTGTACGGTTCAAGATTTGAAGTTTTCAGTGACCATAAGAGTTTAAAGTATTTGTTTGATCAGAAAGAGCTGAATATGAGACAGAGGAGATGGTTAGAATTTCTGAAGGATTATGATTTTGGTTTGAATTACCATCCGGGTAAAGCAAATGTAGTAGCTGATGCATTGAGTCGGAAATCATTACATATGTCTATGTTAATGGTTAAGGAATTGGACTTAATTGAGCAGTTTAGAGATCTGAGTTTGGTGTGTGAGAGTACCCACAATAGTGTTAAACTGGGAATGTTGAAGTTAACGAGTGGTATTCTGGACGAGATCAGAGAGGGTCAGAAATCCGATGCACTTTTGGTTGATAAGTTGACTTTAGTGAATCAAGGTCAAGGTGGCGAATTCAGAGTTGATGAGAATGGTATTTTGAAATTTGGTAGTCGGGTGTGTATTCCGGATGTTACAGAACTTAAGAAGAGTATCCTTGAGGAAGGACATCGTAGTGGCTTGAGTATTCATCCTGGAGCTACGAAGATGTACCATGATTTGAAAGGGTTATTTTGGTGGCCGGGAATGAAAAGAGAAATTGCAAGTTTTGTGTATTCTTGTTTGACTTGTCAGAAGTCGAAGATTGAGCATCAGAAGCCGTCTGGGCTAATGCAACCGTTGGCTATTCCAGAGTGGAAGTGGGACAGTATCAGTATGGATTTTGTTTCTGGTTTGCCGAGAACAAGTAAGAATTTTGAGGCTATTTGGGTGATTGTGGATAGATTGACGAAGTCGGCTCATTTCATTCCGATCAGAATGGATTATCCGTTAGAGAGGCTAGCTGAGTTGTATATTGAGAAGATTGTAAGTTTGCATGGTATTCCGTCTAGTATTGTTTCGGACAGAGATCCTAGATTTACATCGAAGTTTTGGGAAGGTTTACAGAAGGCTTTGGGAACTAAGCTGAGATTGAGTTCTGCATATCATCCGCAGACTGATGGTCAGACTGAGAGGACGATTCAGTCACTAGAGGATCTTTTGAGGGCTTGTGTTTTGGAAAATGGAGGTGCTTGGGATTGTTATTTGCCTTTGATTGAGTTTACCTACAACAATAGTTTTCATTCGAGCATTGGTATGGCACCGTTTGAAGCTTTGTATGGTAGGAGATGTCGGACACCTTTATGTTGGTATGAGTCCGGTGAGAGTACTGTGGTTGGACCGGAGATTGTTCAACAAACTACGGGAAAGATTAAGATGATTCAGGATAAGATGAGAATTGCTCAGAGTCGTCAAAAGAGTTATCATGACAAGAGGAAGAAGTCACTTGAGTTCCAAGAGGGAGATCATGTGTTTCTTCGTGTTACTCCGATAACTGGTGTTGGTCGAGCCTTGAAGTCGAAGAAGTTGACACCTCGATTTATTGGTCCTTATCAGATTTTGGAGAGGATAGGAGAGGTAGCCTATCGTATCGCTTTACCGCCGTCGCTTGCGAATTTGCATGATGTTTTTCATGTGTCTCAGTTGAGGAGATACATTCATGATCCGTCGCATGTTGTCCAAGTAGATGATGTACAGGTGAGAGATAACATGACTGTTGAAACATCACCTATGAGGATCGAGGATCGAGAGTTGAAGCAGTTGCGGGGTAAAGAGATTGCCTTGGTGAAGGTAGCTTGGGGAGGACCAGCAGGTGGCAATGTGACTTGGGAACTGGAGAGCCAGATGAAGGAGTCTTATCCGGAGTTGTTCGATTGAGGTATGTTTTCGAGGACGAAAACTCTTTTAGTGGGGGAGAGTTGTAACACCCCGATAATAATATAATAATTATTTAAATTAAGTTAATAATATATTTATTGATTTAATTAAATAATTGAATTATTATTATTATTATTATTTTGGAATGATAATTATTGGGATAATTATTTATTGGAATAATATATAAGTTGGAAATGAGAAAAATCCCATTTTTTGGTAAAAAGGTTATTTCACGTGAAAAAGGGAAAAGAGGCAAAAAGGGCAAAAAGCCAGAGGACGAAGGTTGAAGGAAGGAAAAGCTTAGAGCTCGGAGGCTACCGGATTAACTCAGGTAAGGGGGGTTTATCATCGGTTAAAGGGTATTATATGATAATATGTACTGAGTAGTGATAACCATTGATTGTACCTCTATTTTGATTGATGCATGATGAGTTTGTGAAATGTTGGATGAATGAAATTGAATGATAATTGAAAAGAATTCGTAGGAATTAGAAGGGATAATGTTAGGATTGATGAAGATGAATAGGATATGATTCGTGTAGATGATGTGGGTGATTATTTTGTGTAATTTGGACTGTGGAAGGTTGGATTGGATAGATTTCGTATCAGAGAAAACCACAGCAGATCTGAGAATTCTGGTTTCTGGTCATACGCGTATGGCACTAGGCAATACGCGTATGAGCTGGCTGGTACGCGTATGGAGGAAGCCTTACGCGTATGGGTGGAAAAGATGGTATTTTGAACGTAAATTGGTCTCTGTTGGTACGCGTATGGAGTAGGTAATACGCGTATGAGTTGAGCGAGGCAATGCGCAATACGCGTATGAGAGTGGGCGTTACGCGTATGGACTTGGTCAGGTTTGGGCAATACGCGTATGGACATGGGCAATACGCGTATGGGCAGAATTGTGATTTTTCTGTGCTACTGCTGTGCAGTTTCGGTTGTTTAGGCTGAGTGATGCGACTTAGCCGAGATATGATGTGATAGGGATCATTTCCCGTTGTTTTGAGTGGTAAAGGCATTAGTAGAGTGTGCTAATACTGTGTTTGATTATGTGGCATGATAGGATATGCTTTTGTGATTAATTATGTTGATAATGTGTGATGGTATACATGATAATGTGAATGTATACATTTGTGAATAGACTTTATTATGGCTTAGAGTGTGAGCATGTGTCTATTCTTGATTTTGTTGATGTTGCATTGCTAGGTGATTAGCATGCATATTGTGGCCTTCGGGTGGTAGCTAATTCCAGGGTGAGGAATTAGTGAGTAAATCATTTTGATTGTTGTTGATTGTTGCATGCTAGGTGAGTAGCTTGCATAACATGGCCCATTTGGGGTGGTAGCTAATTCCCATGGTGAGGAATTAGTGAGTGAGTCACTATGTCTCAAATGAGTGGGACTAGTGAGCTTGGTAGCCGTGCCTGGATTTGGACGGTGAGGTTGAACTATATGTTCACAACATAGTCGGTACCGCATGCATAGAGTCTCATTGCATAATGAATGTATGGCATATAATATGAACGGATGTATTCCAGTATTATATGTGTGTTGTGTGTTGCGTTGTTAATGTTGAATATAGTTGAGAATCTACTGTCGAGTATGATGTTTTGAACGGATATTGATGTTGCTGAAGGCTTAGCCTAAATTGAGTGAATTAATGTGTTAATTACTTAGCATTACATGTTGTTTTATAATGCTTATTATATTGATTGAGGAACTCACCCTTACATCTATTTTTCAGGTAACGAGAAATGAGTTGAGTAGAAGCTAATGCTTGGAGTCTAGGGTAGTTCTTATGGGTCATGCTCTGATAGATGTAACATCGGGAGGGGATGTTTTAATTAATTTGAGATTGGTTGTTGAATGATTTTCATGTAGTGTGTTACATGTTTTACATTGATGTTGGATTTTATTCCGCTGCGAATTATGCAAAGGAACCTTATTTTGATTAAATAAATGAGCATGACAGGATGTTTTGATAATTGTTGTGAAATGATTGTGTGACACCCTTCGGGGCATAATTACTCTGATGAATATATTGTTATTTTAATTATAATAATTTGGGGTATTTAGAAGGGTGTTACAGCAGGCAGTGTTCATGGCTTCAGCCCAGAAATACAGAGGTAGCTTTTTAGCATGTATCACAGCTCTTGCTGATTCTTGAATGGTTCTATTCTTCCTTTCAACAATCCCATTCTGTTGAGGAGTGATAGGTGAAGAATACTCATGATTGATTCCTTCTGAAGAGCAGAAATCTAAGAACTTTTGATTCTCAAATTCTTTTCCATGATCACTTCTTATTCTGATCACACAGCTGGATTTTTCCCTTTGCAATCTTTGACATAATTCTTTGAATGCATCAAATACATCTGACTTTTCTTTGATGAAGTTTATCCATGTATATCTTGAAAAGTCATCAACCACCACATATGCATACCTCTTACCACCAAGGCTTTCAACTTGCATAGGTCCCATGAGATCCATATGTAACAATTCCAAAACTTTGGAAGTTGTCAGATGTTGGAGCTTTGGATGGGACATCTTGGTTTGTTTGCCTATTTGACATTCACCACAGATTTTGCCATCATCAATCTTCAGTTTAGGGATACCTCTTACAGCATCCATAGATATGATCTTCTTTATGCCTCTGAAATGAAGATGACCTAGCCTTTGGTGCCATAGTTTTACTTCTTCTTCTCTAGCTAGAGAACAAGTTGAAGTGGGGCTGAAGTCTAGTGGCTCCCACATGTAACAGTTGTCTTTAGACCTTGCACCTTTCATGATAACTTTTTGCTCTTTGTTAGTCACTATGCATTCAGTTTTTGTAAAGTTTACACTGTATCCTTGATCACATAGTTGACTTATGCTGATCAGGTTAGCAGTTAAACCTTTAACAAGCAGCACATCATCTAGTCTTGGAGCATCTTGACAATCCAAGGTTCCAACTCCCTTGATCTCTCCTTTAGCTCCATCTCCAAAGGTAACATACCTGGATGAATGTGACTTTAAGTTTACTAGCAAATTCTTCAATCCAGTCATGTGTCTTGAGCATCCACTGTCAAAGTACCAGTCTTCTTTAGCTGATACTTTCAATGATGTATGTGCTATGTATGCAGTACTTTTCTTTGACCAGATGAGTTGAGATTTCTTTTGATGCCTCTGCTCTGAGTGTTGTTCAGCTGATCTCCAAGCTTGATTGTTGATCTTGTTCTTGTGTATGTGGCTTTGATCAGTCTGAATGTCAGCTTTTGGTCTCCAAACTGTCTTGATTACTTCTGTCTTTTGCTTAGGAGGTTGCTGATTTCTATGCAGCACTTTCTTGGTACCTTCTACTTTCTGCTTGGAAGGTTGCTGACACGTCTGATTTGGATATCCATGTAGCTTATAACAGTGAGGTTTGATATGCCCAAATCTTCCACAGTGATGGCATCTCCATCTTTGATATTTTTTCTTCATTTTGTTCTTTCCAGAATGTTGAGACATCTGTTGGAACATTATGTTTGTCTTTGTGTTCTGATGTTGGAGCATCTGTTGAGACATCTTGTTTGACTGTATAGTTTTTGAAGTAGTTTTGCTAGAGCTTGCTTCATCTCTGTTATATCCCAGTCCACTTTTGTCCCCTGAATGTTTATTATTGCAGAGAATAGCATCCAGTGTATTTGAGCTGCTGTTCATCATTCTAACAGATTTGGACATATGTTCCAGCTTAGAATTGAGAAGAGTTACTTCACTTTTTAAGGTATCAATGATTACTTGATCACTTGCTTTTTCTTCTTCTAGTACTTCATTCTGCTTCTTTAGCTTTATGACCTCACTGCATACTTCAGTACTTCTCTTGTACAGATCCTTGAAGGCTTGCTCAAGATCTGCATAAGTAAGCTCTTCACAGCTGGAATCACTGTCATATTCACACAGTCCAGCTAAAGCAGCAATGTGCTTAGCTGATTCTTCTTCTGAATCTCCTGAGTCTTCATCAGACCAGGTCACAGAGAGTCCTTTCTTTTGCCTCTTTAAGTAGGTAGGACATTCAAACTTGATATGTCCATATCCTTCACATTCATGGCATTTGACTCCTTTATCTTGACTGGTCTTTTCAGCATACTTTACTCTTTTGTTAGCATCATAAGGTCTTCTGTTCTCAGAGTTTGTGTTTCTTCCACTAGGTTTGGATTTTCCTTCCATTCCTCTGAGAATCTGTTTGAATTGTCTTCCAATCAATGCAAGGTTTTCTGATAAGCTTTTATCATTTGCTGGTTCATCATCTTCTTCATCATCTGTATTTGAAACCAAGGCAATGCTTTTGTTCTTTTTAGCATGTGTGTCATTCATTCCCATCTCAAAAGTTTGAAGGGAACCAATGAGTTCTTCAGCTTTCATGGAGCATATGTCTTGTGCCTCTTCTATTGCTGTGACTTTCATGTCAAATCTTTTTGGCAAAGATCTGAGAATCTTCCTTACAAGCTTTTCATCAGTCATCTTTTCTCCCAAGGCTCCAGAAGTATTGGCTATATCCAAGATGTTCATGTAGAACTCATGAATTGATTCATCTTCCTTCATTCTCAAGTTTTCAAACTTGGTGGTGAGAAGTTGAAGTCTTGACATTTTTACTTTTGATGTTCCTTCATGAGTTGTCTTGAGGGTATCCCACACATCTTTGGCCAGCTCACAATGATGCACCAGTCTGAAAATATTTCTATCAATGCCATTGAATAAAGCATTTAAGGCTTTTGAGTTGCCTAGTTCTGAATCTTCTTCCTCTTTACTCCATTCTTCTTCAGGTTTCAGAACTTTTGATCCATCTT
Organism: Lathyrus aphaca; assembly: GCA_963966055.1. NCBI lineage: Eukaryota > Viridiplantae > Streptophyta > Magnoliopsida > Fabales > Fabaceae > Lathyrus > Lathyrus aphaca. The sequence continues at coordinate 544,537,936 of OZ014522.1, forward strand.
TGGTGTCTTGGACAGGATGTTTCCATCCAACATTTACTGCTCTCCATGCCCTGTTGTCAAGTGATTTTAAGAATGCAACCATTCTTGGCTTCCAGTAGTCATAATTAGATCCATCCAGAATAGGTGGTCTATTTACTGACCCTATATCTCTGTCCATGTTACAGAATTTGTTTTCCCTAGATCTCACCCAGTATAAACAGGCAGGGTGCCTGCTCTGATGCCAATTGAAATTCTGTAATGAGATGTCCTAAGAGATGTTCCAACACTTAATAGGACATTTGACAAATTTAACCAAAACTTAAACAGCAGGAAAAATAAACAACACAGAAGTTTGTTAACCCAGTTCAGTGTATAACCACACCTACATCTGGAGGCTACCAAGCCAGGAGGAAATCCACTATTAGTAATATTAATTCTAGACTTAAACCACCCTGTTTAATCTATCACTTAATACTTACCCAATGCAATTTCTACCTAAGACTCACTTAGATAAGAGTACCCTACTCACTCCCCCTCAATCACCCAGTGATCAAGTTTACAAGTTTACAGAAATTGAAGACATCCTTCAAACAATACAACTTGATCTTACTTCACAGTTTCAATCAAGTCACAAATGCACTTTTGCTTAAAAGCTCATAAAGTGGTACATAAAAAACAACCTGCTATTAAAACACTAGACACCCTATTTAGTCTTCTGAAATTCGTACTCAATTCTATGAGTTTCTGTTGTTTAAATAGGTATCTGAATTTTGGGCTTTCTGTAGAATGATCCAGCCCTAATGTGCAGCAACTGTCACCTTGAATTTAGGGTTTGTTACCTCCTATATTCTAGGTGCATTAGGTCTTCTGTTTTAATCTGAATCTTCAATTTAAAACTCCCTACAGATGCGCCTTGTTCTGTTTTTATCCAGCATTAATTAATTCCAGATAGTTCTCCTTAAATATCTCTGATCTGTTAATCAATAATTAATTCTGGTAGCAGGTCTGAGATGTCTCAACATCTGTTGGGACATCCTGAAAAACTGAACTTAATTTATTCACACAATGTCCCAACATCTGATGAGACATCCTGAAATAAATTCACATACTCTGTTTGATAATGTCCCAACATCTGATAGGACATTCTGAACTGAATTTAACATTTCTTGTTTGGTCAAAAATTCTGCCAATTCTTAAACATCTACAATTATTATTAGTTATATTATTATTATCTTTTATTATTATTATTATTATTAGTTTTATTAATATTATTTATTATTATTATTACTACTTTTCTTTGTTTTTTCTTCATGTTTAAAAAAAGAAAAAATGATGAGTGAGTTCACTACAATGCAGTACAAACACTTCACATGGATTGCCAACTTGGAATTATCAATGACCAATAATTATTCTCACACTTCACATGGATTGCCAACTTGGACTTATCAATGACCAAAAATTATTCACACACTTCACATGGATTGCCAACTTGGACTTATCAATGGCCAAAAATCATTCTCATAAAGTCACATGGATTGTCACATCAACATTCCTACCTCATTCACACTATAAATAAGATCTATCTTTCTCTCATTTTAGACTAACAAAATCACCCTTAAAATTCTCAAAATCTAGCACATTCGTTACATATTTTTCAAAGTCAAAATTTTTTGTTTACTTACACAATACCCATAAACATTCACGTTTTTCACCACAACAACAATCTCCATCAAAACACATTCATTTTCTTCTACACAACAAGCTCAACCTTTGATAGCTTTGAAATTTGTGAGTATCATTCATCATTTTTTTTATATATTTTAGTTTGTTATCTATTTAAATTATTTAAAAAATTCCTTATTAGTTTAAGTTATTAGATTGACTTTATTTTCTTTATTTCAAAATATAGTTTTGTTTAATTTATTTATTAATGTTAGAAGTAAAGTATATATGTGATTAAGACTTAAAAATATAAAAAATATTATTGTATAGTAAGTTATTTTAGTTTAGTTTTTAAGTTTAGTTGTAATTTTGTTTAGTTGTTGATAAACTAAAAATTCAAAAAGATGTGTCTTTACTTTTCAATTCCGTATTGATTTTTATTTGGACCGATGATATGACAAAAGTCACGATAAATCGTTTCCGATTAATCGTGACCAATATGAGGCTTTATTTATTTTATTTTCATTCTATTTGATTTATTCTAATTTTTACAATTTATTCCACTTTATTTAGTCTATTCACTTATTTTATTTATTTCTCACACTTTTATACAATATTTAATGCTAACGGTTCCGATTAATATGTACACTGCACACACGCTTCCTCTTGGGCAAAATACAACGATACTATTTATTTCTTCGCAAATCTTATGTAAATTATCATGTATCCCCCTCCCGTTTATCTTGAACGCAATTTATTTCTTCCGCATTTATTTTACCGGTTTCGACTTTGCTAGGAGTATCCATAGGACTTAGAAATCGAATCCACTTCGTATTTAAAACAATCAATTAAACAACTCATACGCCTACATTTTGCATACACGTAAGTCGGTCACCTATGTGATCGCCATCTGCACGACTTTACGTGTCACAATTAATTAACGAGGAATTGAGCTTCGGAATCTAGCATTTTGCGGGTCTTTAATGAACCACACCTGGGCTAGCCCCACGCGTAGTGTTTCATTTACTCCCTCGTTTCTAAAAATACTAAGCCCTAATTCATCCAAAATAATCGCAAGATGTCTATAAATTAACATATTAATTAACGTAAGAACTAAACTCAGGAATCTAGCATTCCTCGGGGTTTTGAATTGAATTACTGTTGGGGCTAGCCCCCGATTTGTAATTCGTTTGCCCTTTCGTTTTTTAAAATATAAATCTTAAATCAAAAATCGTGAAATAACTAAACTTAGGAATCTAGCATTCCTCGGGATTTTGAATCGAATTACTCTTGAGGCTAGCCTTCGAGCTGTAATTCATTCGCCCTTTCATCTCCAAAACAATCGCGTCTTAATTCACAAATCAAATAACAGAGGAACTGAACTCCGAAGTCTAGCACTTTGCATGTTCTTGAATTAAATCACTCTTGGGCTAGCCCCACGCGACGTGGTTTATTCACCCTCTCGTTCCTAAAACACATAAACTTTTAATATAATTATACGAAGAACTGAACTCAGGGATCTAGCATTCCTCGGGTGCTTGAACTGAATTACTCCTGAGGCTAGCCTTCGGGTTGTAATTCATTCATTCTTTCGTATTCAAAACAATTCAACAATCTTAAAGGATTAGACATGATTCATCTCCATAGGAAGATATTCCCAATATCCCCACAAACACAAATCAAATCCTACAAACAATTATTCTCAAAGAAAGAATGTGGCATTGCTTGTCGATCCTCGTATCCAAGTGTAAAACTTCTTCCTATTTTATTTATTCTCAAAGAAAGAATGTGGCATTACTTGTTGATCCTCGTATCCAAGTTTAAATCTTCTTTCGATTTTCTCTTCCTCAAATGTTTGTGGTGGATTAGGCGAGATATCTCCCTTAAAGATGACGACTTGTCTCTTTCTTTTCAAATACAATTTAAAACTTACCAACCAATACAAACTATTTTCCATAATTAATCAGCGAGTAACTGAACTCTGGAGTCTAGCACTCCGCACGTTTTTGAATGCAATCACTCCAGGACTAGCCTCACGCGACGTGGTTCATTCACCCTCTTGTTTAAAACACTTTAATAAAGATCAAACATATTTTTCAAAATGAACATTGTTTAAATCTTTCTATCTTGCAAACAAGTTAACGCTTCAACCTCCACCGCGAGTAAAAGCCAACGCTTAGCAGATTAAAAAGCATTTCCAAACAATTGTTCACTAAAAAACACAAACCGTAGTTGCACGAACTACGAAGCTCTAACTTTCCCATTGCACAAGGGAATACGTAGGCAAAGGGATTTTAATCCTTCACGATCACAATAATAAAAAATTAACTGTCTTTCCGTCACAATAATAAAAAACTTAACCTTTCCCCATAATAAATAATAATTTTCTTTTCCCTTTAATAAGCAATCTTAACAAAAAGAAGAAAATAAAATAAGTTAACATTTAAGTGCAAATTAGACTAAGAGGTTCCCGTTGAGTACAACAGACGTGATGGGTGCTTAACACCTTCCATTTGCGTAACTGACTCCCGAACTTAGATTAGTGGTTTCGTTGACCATTTCTTATCCCATTTAGGTTGTGTCTATATCTCCCTTTTCTTTAGTTAGAATAAATATAATTAGGTGGCGACTCTGTTGTTTGTTTTAGGATCGTATTTTTTGAGGTACGACATTATGTAAATTGAATGATGGAAAAATTGAGAAAAATATGGTGTCACCGAGGATCGAACACAGGTTATAGACATCACACGCGCACACTACTATCACTGGGCCAAGCAATATTAGTTGAAACTAAATAGAAACAAAACAATAAAAATAATACTCATTTTTTGAAATCCTGATTGGCGCCATCTGACTTCATCTTCAACCTTATACCTGCGAAATTTCCTACGAATTTTGCTGCGAATTTTCTTGCGAACCAGTTTTCATAGGTTTTCCTAGTTTTCTTCAATGAGCATCAAACCTGTAACGATTCTCAAAATTGATCATACATATGCAATCCTCATGTTATTTGCAGTTAGATTATGGTGTCATATTTCATTTATATTTGTTAAATCGTAAACCCCCAATTCAAGAGCTTTAACCCTAACAATGGCGTTTCATGATTCAGGCCATGAACCTTTAATCTAATTGTCCAGAAAGTATCCTAGGGTCATTACAAACACAAACCAGGCATCAAATTCAATCAATAATAGTTAAATGTATGAAAACGAAAAAATGCATCAAGTGATGAAAACACGATTATGTTCATGCTTATGGCAATGCTTTTGATGCTGCAAATGATTGGGATAGCATCAGTGATGCTCAAGGAACATGTTGCAACCTTCAAAACACTTTGATATAGCCCGCAAATGAGAATCTGAATTGAAATTTTTTTGTGAAAATTTGGAAGTTTGAAGCTCCTCTTTGGCTGCTGATTTTCATCCCCTAGTATTGTGTTAGGTTCAGGATCTTATAGTGAAGAGAATTAGGTCAAGAAATTGATGAATGGTTGGGCTTTTTGGATAACTTGATGGTGAAGAAAGATATGATCTTAAATGTAAGAAAAATCAAATATTTTCATGCCTCAAAGGCTTTGCACGAAATTTGATCTTCTAAATCAACATTAAATGATATCTCAATCATTCTATAACCAAAATCAGATTTTTTATTTGACTTTTTATATTTTATTTTCATTAAAATTGAATTTTACTAAATAAAATCCAAAATAATAAAATATAAAATATAAAAATCTGAAAAAATGATCATTGGGTCGTGCTTAATGTTATCTTTGAGATTGGGTTGGAGTTTGGTAGGTCCATTTGGCAAAAATTGGTTTTAAGGCTTCATTTGCTTCACATACCTCCCAAAATTTTCCCAACTTTGCAAAGGCACAAATCCCTCAATTTTAAGGCTATGAAGGTGTTTTGGACATTTTGGAAAGCTTATAGAGTCCTCTAACCAACCTCTTTGGTCGCATGTCCATATCCTTTACCATTTTCAAATTATGCCCTTTGGAAGTTGTTGACTTTTTGTTGACTTTTAAAATGACCTATAATGTTTTAGCTCATACCTTCCAAATGAAGCATTTTGGGCTTGGCTTGTGAGACACAAAGTTGTAGAGAATTCAATTTCCTTCAAAATGAGCTTTAGATGAGAAATTTTTGATGAAGCATGTGAAAGTTATGGCTGGTCAAAGTTCAGTTGACTTTTCCTCTGAAAACCCTAATTTAGAAACTCCTGATTCTTGATGATTTGAAACTTCCTTGATGAATCATGATCAACCCTTGATAAAATGATGAATTTTACTTCATAAAATTGATGTTGGAAAAAAATCATGAAGTTTGACTTTGGTTTTACCACAGTTGACCTCAGTATGACTTTTTAACCACTTTGACTGATTTTTGCATATCTGATCATCTGACTGAGCAAACCTTTTGGGAAAGCCTTGAAACTTGTCATAGGGATTATTGAAGACATATAGAATTCTATGAAGCTCACTTGAAGCCTTGGAAGTCCATTTAGCCTGATGAAATCCAAAACCCTAGTTTATGGTGCATTGCTTAGGAGGATGCTTTGTCTGAGGGAATTGTCAAACTTTTTGACTAATTGTGAACCTTGTGAACCTCTTGAAATACCTTGTGAACCTTGTGAACCTTGTAAACATTTTGGTACACCTTGATACACAATGCCTTGAATAGGGGAGGGCAAATTTTGGGGTGCAACAGTCTTTCAAGTGGATGCAGCCTTCAGTTACATGCACGTGGCTCCTGTGAAAGCGGAAGTACTTGGACTTGTCAGTGTGGGGTTTGGGTGCGGTAGGTTTGGGGAACCTTACCCTGCCCTGTTTGAAATCGGAGTTAATGCACTTGATGAGGATTCTCTCGAGGGGAGCAATCAACAATGTATACTCGGAGAAATGCCCCGCCGATCCTCTTCCTTCGCAAAAGTCACGAGGTTTGTCTTATCTTCGCCTCTCCCCACTACGACGAGGAGCGGTAAGGTCTTCGTGTTTGGAACCCTTGGTGTCATCTTGACCGCGGTTGTTCCAGGCATTATGGGCGACTTGTTTCTCCTCGTATCTGCTTGAGCCTGGTGCAGGAGCTCATCGAGGGAGCGGGGTGGCTCGATCCCGACAACTCTGCTGAGCTCACTTCCGGAGAGGAGCCCTTTCTTGAGGAGATATTTTTTCATGTTATCGATCGTATCTACCTCAACAGCTTCTTGGTTAAATCACTTGATGTATGAGCGCAGCATTTCGTTCTTCCCTTGTACGATGGCTTCAAGGGTTGCTTGAGTATTTGGGTGGCGTCAGGAGGTTGTGAAATGCCCCGTGAACGTTGATCTCATGCTCCTCCAGGATGTGATAGATTTGGAGGCCAGGCTTTTGTACCACGCCATGGCTCCCTTCCTGAGGTTTATCAAGAACAACCTGCATTTAATGTTTCCGCTGATGTCGTTGCGGTAGTCGAGCATGACGTTAATTTTGTCGACGTCGTCGTCAGGGTCAGTCGTCCCATTGTAGGTCGCCAGATTTGGGGGCTTCTTCATGCCTGCTGAGAATGTAGTTTCCATGATGGCCCGCGAAAGCGGGCAGTGAGGGTCTTCTTCATCACTCCTCAAGAGTGAGTAGTCCTCATTCCTGGGACTCTGAGCACGTCGATGAGAGGTCCTCAGATGGCCATTCAGTCAATTGGGATGCCCCTGGATTTTTTCTTCTTTGGTTCTAGGGAGCGTCGTCCACGACGATGAGGTGAGCGCCCCCGCTTCTTGGCCGCCTCTGGTTGGCGTCTCTTAGGTTGATATTCGCGTCCCTGTTGAGGAAGATTAGTCTATCGCTCAGTCTCCAGTGCCATGATCATCTCCTGTTGTTGAAAGAGCATGAGGTTAGTATGGTTAAGTGCATTCACCATGGCTATCATGGTGGGGTTCCATTCGATTGACATCAGGATGGGATGAAAGGAATTTATTGGCCGAGTTTGAGGAACAACATTGTCCTCAGGCTTAGGCGATGGGGTGGAAGGTTGTCCGTCCCTTGGACCGGCTTCGTGAATGACGTATTGATCGTCCTCTGGCCCGTTGTAGTTGACGAGGCCGAGGGCATGGTTGTCGCCGTGTTTGCTGGTCATGATGGAAGGATGAATTGAAGCTGTGATCTTTGTAATGGAAGATGGGGAGAACTTGATTCCCACAGACGGTGCTACTGATCTTACCTGATCAGAAGGGACCCACAAGGTGTTGAACATCAAACGTACGGTGGATTGAGAGAAGGTGGGGGTGTACCTACAAGGCACTCTGATGCTAAAGTGAGTATACGATACAAAAAGGTAAGAGATAATGATCGTTTTTTTAATATCTGGCCCTCTAGTGAAATAGGGTATTTATAGTGTGCCCCCAGCGCTGGGCCAAGGTCCTTACTTGGGCTGGGTCAGCGAAGCCCAAGGAAGAATTGCCAAGGAATGCGCATGATCAAGTAAGACTTAGCATGTGGTCTTGCCCTTGGTCCAACTATCCCTATGTTTAAGGAGATAATGGAGGACAGTTGGGTGGTGTGGCGCACATGGGGGAGATGTTATCTCCGCACGCCCGGGTTAATGGGTCATGGGTCGTGCCCGATGATGTGGGCCTCTGCCCGACCAATTGGGCTTTTGACCGACACTGACTTAGAGGCCCAGTCTAGAACACCTTGTATTTGGAAACCGACAAGTTGGCACGCACAAGGTAACCCACGTATTATTCTAATCAAGAAACCATATGTATTTTTGCTTGTACCAACAATTTTACCCCTTCTAGTTCCTTTCCAATGTGTTGTATACATTTCCTTGAAACAAAACTCACTATGCCAAAAATGACTTTTAACAACGCACCTTAGACATCGCTTTATTACAAAAGCGCTGCTATAAGTTAAATAAAACACGGAAACTGTTTGAACATGTTAACTGATTCTTAAAATAAAGCTTAATAAGCTAATCTTATTCCTTATTCACAACATAAAAAGGAATTTAGGTTTATCTAGAATATGTAATTCTGATTTTTCTTTTGAAATTTCGCAAAAAATTATAGTGGTTGTGAAGTTGAAGTTTTATATAATTATAATTTGGCATTCGCCTTAGATTCTGGTTTATAGTAGAGTCATGAGAAAATGAAAACTAATACTTTTATTATCTTTGACTTATCTTTTATTTTAGTGCAAATCAAAATCCAAATAAAGACTATTAGAAATAAGAGCTTTTGCCATTATGATTAATTATAAATATCTATTAGTTAAACAATTTGAATTATTGGTAGCTGATGTTGTTTTGAAGTTGATATAGATTGCTTTCAGTTGTGATTGTTGTTTTCAAATTGTTGTTTGAGGAGAATTTGTTTTGAACCAAGTGCTACTACTAGAAAGGTATTTTATTCTTGCACTCAAATCTTCATATGGTATTTTATTTTATTTACCTTAATAAGTAGGAAAACCATGGATAAAAAAACTGATATTTGCCAATCGATTGTCCAAAGAGTACGAGAATGGGGTTGTAAAATTCGTTAAGTTTGGTGTTCAACATGTTGAAGACCCCAGTCGAATGAAATGTCCTTGCTTGGGTTGTTGTTATATGGGTAAGGTTGACGCAGATGGATTGAAATCACATTTACTGAGGCATGGAATTGATTGAAGTTATAAGTGTTGGATATTTTATGGTGAGAAAATTAACGAGAATGTTGAATCGAGGGGGGAAAGTAATATGACATATGCTTCAGACGACAAAGACACATAAACATACGATTGTGATCGAGTCGAAGAGATTGCAGAAGCACTTAAAGAAGATCTTCATGATTGTCTCGAAATGTATGAAAGGTTGGTAAGTGATTGTTATACCCCAAAATTTTCCCTCATATCTTCAAGACAATATACCTCAAGAGGTCCACTAATAGTCACAAGATTCTCAATTGCTCAAAAGGATTCAAGGTTTCACCAGAGAAAGTCTTCTCCTAAGCAATGGATCTTAAATTAGGGTTTTGAGTTTCTCAAAGAAAATTGGACTTATTAAGCCTCAAGTGTATTTCATGGTGTCCCACATACTTAAAATAATCCTCATGTTAAGTTTCAAGACTTTCCCTACAAGTTTGGTCAGTCAGATGCTTAGAATATCAAAAATTAGTTAACTTGGGCAAAAAGTCAACTGTGGTCAACATAAAGTCAAACTTCAAGATTTTTGGTCAAAATCAAGATTATGAGGTGAAATTCATCATTTGATCAAGTGTTGATCATGATTCATCAAGGAAACCTCAGAATCATCAAGAATCAGGAGTTACTAAATTAGGGTTTGTGGAGGAAAAGTCAATTGTACTTTGACCAGCCATAATTTTCACATGCTTCATCAAAAAATTCCCATCCAAAACTCATTTTGAAGGAAATTCAATTCCCTGCAACTTTGGGCCTCACAAGCCAAGGCCAAAAATGCTTCATTTGAGAGATATGAGCCAAGACATTACATATCCTTTTAAAAGTCAACTTTTTCAAAAGCTCATAACTTAAAAATGGAAGATCAAATGGACATGGGACCAAAAGTATTAGTTATAGGACACTCTAAGATTTCTAACAAGTCCTAGAACACTTTCATGGGATAAATATTGAGAGAGTTATGCATTGTTGAAGTTGGGCAATTTTGAGGAGGTGTATAAAGCAAATAATGACCAAAATTCAAGTTTCTTCCAAATAGGCCCATATTTTTATAACCCAAACTCAATTATAAGATCATTCACGACCCATAGATCATAATATCGGATTTTTATATTTATTTTATATTATATTGGATTTAATTCAATTAAATTCAATTTTAATTAAGATAATATTGAAAAATCAAATATTTGATCTTAGGACTATTTTAGGATCAAATATTTGATGTTTATGTTCATTATAAGGATCCAATTTCGTGCAAAACCAAAAGAGTATGATTTAATATCAAATTTTGACCAAAATAGAAGGTCTCTTTCTTCACTTCCAAGCAACCTCAAAATCCATAAAAAAAAACGTCCAAGTTTTGACCTAATGATCTCCTATAAACATACAACAAGACCAAATACCAAAGGGACGAAATTCTGAGTCATACAACCCTTATCAAACTTCAAAAAATAAGAACAAATTCCAAATTTGGTTTTCCACTTTCAACCAATTTCAAGAGGTTTTGAAGGTTTCAATAGCTTCCTTGAGACATTCTAAACGCATACGAATCATTACCATCATCAAAACATCATGAAATTGCACAAATCGAATCTTACTTTTGACTTGAATTCTTGATTTTCGATTTTGATAATATGTGCATTCTAACCTGAATTTGATTATATATTGTTGCTTATGTTGATATTTAGAAGGTTTCTGGATTGTTTAATTGAAGCTTTAGTGCATATTCGAAAAACCACCATTATTAGGGTTTCAAGCTTCGAATTTGGGAACTTTTGGTAAAGACAATTTTAGGACAAATTGATGAGTCCATTGAACTCATAAGATGATTTCTAATTGATATGTATACATGGAAATAATTTATATTTTGTGTGTGATGTTTTTCATAAACGCAGGTGTTCTAGTGACGGAAGAATCGTCACTATAAGTTCTTGCTACGGACAAACCGTAGGTATAGGCTAAGCAGATGGACGAAGGAAGAAGAAGACTCTTTTGCGCGCGTCTGACTTTTTGAATTTTTGGTTTTATAATATATATTTGTTTATTTCCATTTAATTTCGTTACAGGACACGCAACCCAGTGGTTGAGACATGCGCACATGAAGCTGGGAGGCTTGGGTTTGATCCCAGGCTTCCTCCCCCTTTCTTTTTAAGGCCCTTTCTTTGTTTATTTGTTTTTTTTTTCTAATTTCTTTTTTTATTAATTGATTAAGATTAAAACTGAATTTATTTTTAATTGATTAAACAACTTTTTAACTAATCCACCATTTTAATTCTTTAAAATTTTCTAATTAAATTAATTGTTTTTTTTTATAAATTTATATTTTTTACACAAAAATTAGTTTTTTAGGTTATTTCATTAATTAATTTTATAATTAATTTGTAATTAACTCAGTAATTAGGGTTTAATCAATCGTAATTTTTAATTTTTGTTTTCTAATCCTAATTTGTCTAACATTTTAACATAACCCTAAAATGATTAATATTTTTGATTTAAATGTATTTTCTTAAATAAATTTTTAATTAATTAATTTCTTTATTAATTTTATTTTATTCTTAGAAAATTGTATAATTAATGTAATAGCATAGGTTTATCTTCTCGCATTTTTTTAATTATGTAACTACTCCCAGTTTGTAATAGTTAATTAGGGTTTACTTGCCGAGCTTTTATTTTCTGCAAATCCCCTAAAAATCAAAATGTATCCCCCTCCCCATGATGTATTAGTCTAGGGTTTTATTTTCTGCTTTTTAATTTCCGTTAAATATTATCTGTGTGGTTAGTAATACTAGGGTGTGAAAAGACTTTTATGCAAAAATAATTAGACTTAGCCCACTAATTTCTAAGATAAATATCTAAAACTAACACACTTCATTCACACACGTAAGTCGATCGTCATACGATTGCCATAAACACCCCTAGGGTTTCTCCTCTTTGTTGCCTTACAATATGGTAAAGTCCCTCGAACGTGGGGGTATCTTAGTAAAGTTGCATGAGTTTAAAATCATCCAGTCCCTTCAGATAAAAGATCATAGACCCTCGATGACCCTTTGAAATGATGATCGTCCCTTCGGATTACTAAGATACCCCTGCAAGGTTGCCTTTATGACCATACGATAACCCCACGCCCGTCCCTTTAACATCCAAGGTTAAAACTACTTACTAACTAATAGTAAGGACAATCCTACTCCTAAAGAAACAAAATAATAAGAAAGACCTTACAAACTTAGGGTAAGTAGTTCTTAAGTGCTTGCTCACTCCTTTTTCAAAATACTCTTTACACCCTACATTTTCAAATACTTTCAAACTAAACACTTTGTATACATTCATACGAGAATCATTACAAAGTTAAAGTCTTTATGAAAATATTTTCTATCACACACTACACTATTTTTCAAACAAAAGTAAAGTGAGCTAAGCAGTTAAGAGCCCATGGATAACCATGGATACAAAGGGTGCTAACACTTTCCCTTTGTATAACCTACCCCCCGAACTCAAATATTTTTCAAAGGTCTTTCCTGTTCTTTTATTCCTTTCTTTATTGGATAAAATAAAAGTCGGTGGCGACTCTTTCTATCCACAACATAGTTTTTGTAAACAAAAACGACCAAGTCAGTTCTCCCACCGTGTTACAGCGATACAGAGAAACCGTTGTATAAAGGTTGCACTAAATTCACAAGACTGTCTGCGGTATTAAAGTTGTACAACTTAAAGGCGGACAATGGATTGTCGGACAAAATTTTCACAGAGTTTTTGGCACTTATGAGAGAAATGCATCCTGAGGATAATGTTCTTTCTAATCAAACCTATGAGGCAAAAAAATGTTGTGCTCTATTGGCATGAGATATGATAAGATACATGCTTGTCCAAATGATTGTGTTTTGTTTCGAAATGAATATGCATCATTAACTGAGTACCCTAAATGCGGTTTGTCTAAATATAAGAAAAATTGTCTCCAGCAAAAGTCTTATGGTATTTTCCTATAATTCCGAGATTTAGACGCATGTTTCGTAGTGAAACCGATGCAAGACACCTGACTTGGCATGCAGATGAAAGAATTATTGATGGAAAGTATCGACATCCGGCTAATTCACCACAGTGGTCAAAAATTGATAATGATTATCCTGACTTTGGAGAAGAAGCAAGAAACCTTTGCTTGGAATTATCTACTGATGGAATGAACCCACATGGTCTTAAGTATCTCACATACCACATGGCATGTGATTCTTATGATTTATAACCTACCTCCATGGTTATGTATGAAGCGTAAGTACATGATGTTATTTATGTTAATCTCTAGGCCTAAACAACCAGCAAATGACATAGACGTATACTTGACACCTTTGATCGAAGATTTGAAGATTTTGTGGGAGAACGGTGTGGAGTTTTATGATGGATATAGGAAAGAAAGTTTCAATTTGAGGGCGATGTTTTTAAGCACAATTAATGATTTTCCAACATATGAGAATCTATCTGGGTAAAACATTAAAGGTCAACGTGTGTGTCCTGTTTGTGAAGATGGAACCGATACGATGCGATTGGAACTTTGTCAAAAGAATGTGTTTCTCGGTCATCGTAGATTCTTAAATTCTAAACATCACTATTGTGGATGGAGTAAAGCATTCAATGAAGACACCAAACTGCATAAAGCTCCACTCGCATTGTCAGGTGACCAAGTTTTTGAAAAGGTGAAAGATGTGCGTACTTAGTTTGGCAAGCCTTTTGCACATAAAGTTGTCAAAGGTGGGTGGAAGAAAAGGTCAATACTTTTTGAATTGCCATATTGGAAGTCTTCGTAAGTGAGACATTTTCTCGATGTTATGCATATTGAAAAAATGTATTTGAAAGTGTTATTGGTACGTTACTCAATATAAAAGGAAAGTCTAAGGATGGCCTTAAAGTAAGGGAGGACATGTTAAAAATGGGAATAAGAATTGAATTAACACCCGTTAAGAAAGGAAGACGAACATATCTACCACCTGCTGCTTTTACTCTATCTAGAAAGGAGAAAAAATATTGTGTAAGTTTCTGAGTGAAGTTAAAGTTCCAAAAGGATACTCTTCAGATATTAGAAGACTTGTGTCTATGAAACACCTCAAGTTGAAGAGTTTAAAGACACCCGATTGCCATGTTATAATGGAACATTTTCTACCAATAGGTATACGTTCTATTTTTCCAAAAAAAGTAAGAAACGCCATAACTAAATTGTGTTTTTTCTTTAGGTCAATTTGTAGTAAGGTGATCGATCTCGAGATCTTAACAACACTAAAAAAAGAGATAGTTATTACCTTCTGTGAGCTTAAAATGTATTTTCCTCCCTCTTTTTTTGACATAATGGTACATCTAGTTGTTCATCTTGTGAAAGAGAGACAGTTGTGTTGACCAACTTATATAAGATGGTTGTACCCTGCTGAATGGTATATGAAAATATTAAAAGGGTACGTGAAAAACCAAAGTCGACCAGAGGGTTGTATTGTTGAACGATACATTGTTGAAGAAGTGGTTGAGTTTTGTACTTAATATTTGTCCAATGTTCAATCAATTGGACTCCCCAAAGCTCATATTTTCTGAAAAAAAGGAAGATAAAAAATTAATTTGAAATAAAATTATGACAATATCAAGGGATGAACGGGATCAAGTGCATTTGTATGTTCTGCATAATGATAATGAGGTTGATCCATATGTTGAAATGCACAAAGATGTACTCCAAAGGTTAAATTAGAACATAAATGAAAGTTGGATAGTACGAGAGCACAATCAAAGTTTTATATAATGGTTAAAGGATCATATTTATTTGAAGTGCTCTTCAGATCCTGCTTCAGTAATAGAAAGGTTGAGATGTTTGGTATATGGTCCAAGTTTGCATGTGTTTTCTCATAGCGCATACACAATTAATGGATATGCATTTTACACCAAAGAATAAGATGATAAAAGTACTATGCAAAATAGTGGTGTCACCGTGCTAGCTGAAGCAATGCATATATCAAGTATGAAGGAATTAAATACCAAATATGCAAATTTGTCATATTTTGAAGTTATTGAGCACATTTGGATGTTTGATTACGAAAAGTTTCAGATTCCTATCTTTGGTTGCAAATGGGTAAATAGTAGTGGCATACGAATGGATAAGTCTGGATTTTTGCAAGTGGATCTTAATTGGGTGGGGGTACAAAGATGAGCCTTTTATTCTAGCATCTCAAGTTAAACAAGTGTTATATGTCAATGACTCGACGAGTACGAAATGGTCTATAGTGCTTTTATCTAACAAAGTGGTTGATGATAGCGGTGTAGATCAATGTGATATTGATGTTGAGAATGAGTCATGCATTAGACATAATAAGTTAAATAGAAATGATCAAGATGAAGATCTTATAGAGGATAAATCATATATCAGAAATGATCATAACGAGGGAATTTGGATCAATTCATCCGTCCGCATTGCTAAGAAACAAGTAATTCATATTCCAACCAAGAAAAGAAAGAGATGTTAGTGAAAGAGGTAATATAATAATTTTTTATATATTATGTCATTTTAAATAAATTTATATGCTCTTCTTTATTTTTCATTATATATATATATATATATATATATATATATATATATATATATATATATATATATATATATATATATCACTTGGTATCTTAATTTATAGTTTAGACAAGTACTTTCATTATAATTTATATTTGATATCCTTGGTTTCTTTATTACAGGTTAGATATGGATACTAACAAGTATCACCCACATGATGATGATTCTATGCATGATGGAGGTAAAAAGGTATCTACGGAAGAGGACATTAAAAGATGCATAACAGTGATGAAGAAAGTGATCCGTACTAGAGATCGAATCATCATTTTAGATGTGCATTGGAGCCTACAAGGCCAACTTATTGAGCCTAACGGTTATACCTTGACAAGTTTCATTGGTGCACTTGTAAGGAATGATATTTCAATTACTTGTGATGATTGGAGAAATAAACAGCTGAACAAAGCCAAAGAAAAAGTTTGGACTGAGATAAAGGTACCATAATTATGTCTTTAATTATGTGAACTAATTTTGTCTTTTAAATTACTTGTACTAACACACAAAGTGTATGTTTTTCTTATAGGTATTTCAACATCGATGATGATAGAAGAGCTTTTTGTCTCAAATTGGCCGGAAAGCTATTAAGAGGGTTTTGAACATTTTTATCATTCAAGTTTCTTAGGGATGCAGATGGTAATTTTGTTGATGCAGAGCTTCCATCTAAATATGGAAGTTTGATTTCACAAAAAGAATGGGAAAACTTTAAATCCAAATGAAAAACTCCAGAATTTAGAAGTATAAGTGAAACAAATCGGGAAAGAGCATCAAGTCCCGCATATCC
This sequence comes from Lathyrus aphaca, assembly GCA_963966055.1. NCBI lineage: Eukaryota > Viridiplantae > Streptophyta > Magnoliopsida > Fabales > Fabaceae > Lathyrus > Lathyrus aphaca. The sequence goes on from OZ014522.1 coordinate 544,554,589, forward strand.
ATATAGAAAAGAATATGTTAGATATGGACACTTAAAACAATCTATGGTAAGTATCTATAAATTGCAATGATATACTTGTTCATCATGAGTCATAATTGATCATATTATTTGGCTTAATGTGTAGTTACAAAAGGAGAATAGTTCGGAAACATCTCTTCCCGCACATGTTTTTTGGAAGGAAGCCTATGTGGGCAAGTCTGGAGTTGCTAAAGAAGATGTTCTACAAGTGTTTGAGAAATGTGTAAGTATAACATTATTTCTTTAATTAAATCAAAACTTTATTAAAAAATATTTGACAAATATTCGATATTCATCTGATTTTCAGGAGGCGCTATCTCGGTCTTTATCTCTAGATGATTATAGGAGCATACTTAGTCGGGCATTAGATGTCCGTGAGTATTTTGGTCGAGTGAGGGGTAAGGGATTTGGGATCACTCTGACCTCCTTGAATATTAAAAAAGGAAAGACTCCTAGTAATAAAGAACTTCAACAAACACTGAAAGCACTGCAAGCTGAAGTTCGTGAATTAAGAAAGGAAAAAGAAAGAGATAATGCTACAGCCGATTTTAAAGATGCTTTAGACAAAGACAATATCAACTGTAAATTTCAACCGAATATTCCAGAGGTAATTATATATATTTTTATGAAATTAAATTATTAGCTTAAATTATTTAATTGACATATATACACATTAACAATATCATATTTATTATTGGTTTTAGGGTATTTTGTAACGCCCTGATTTGATTATTCCATTTTTGTTGAGTCGTTTATTTAAATTGAGTGATAATTGTTTTAATTATGAAATTGGTGTGTTTATGTGACATGTTGATATGCTATATTATTTTACCGTTTTGAGAAATTTCGGGTAAAATTAGATTGGAGGGTATTTTAGACATTTGCTAATTAATGTTAAGTTAGAAATTATGTAGAATTATATTTTGAGAGGAAATGATATTTGGTAGAAAAATAGAAATAGAAATAGAAAGATATAAGAGTAGTAAAGAGAAAAGAAAAAGAGAGATAGAAAGAAATAGAGGAAAGAAAAGGAGAAGAAGAGAAAAGAGAAGGAAAAGAGGGAAAACTTGGAAATCTTCAAGATAGCTCCTAGGAATCGAAACAATCGGGTAAGGGTGTGAAATATTGTTATCTTATCATTGTGTATGATTATGTATGTGTTAGATTGATTGTGTTTTTGTTTTGGAGAAGTTTAGAGAATATGAGGTTTTAGGGTTTTTGATGAAAATCTAAGAAATTGGTAGATTAATCGGTTGAAACTTGATATAATTGAAGTATGATAGTTAATACATGTTGATGATCATGTTTGTTGAGGTTTGGTGGGGTTTTGGAACCCTTTGGTATGATTGTTACACGACTGAGCTGCTGCTGAAATCGCAATTCTCGCTCAGCGAGCTCTCCAGAAACATTTTCGCTCAGCGAGCACACTCCCCGCTCAGCGAGACCTGGAAGTTGGAATTTTGTGTTTTAATTCATAACTTTTGATCCGAGTATCTGTTTTAAACGTTCCACATATCGATTCGAAGCTAAAAACATGTAGAAACTAATGATGCTAAAAGATATAATTTTTAGCTGACTTTTACCCGACTTTTCTGATAAAACGTAATTATGTTAGTTAAGGAATTGTGGGATTGATTGTGGTATAGTGGCCATTTGGAAAATAAATGCATTTCGTGAAGTGAATATGAATGTTTGTTGATAGTGAAAGAGTTTGTTGTCGTTTGGCGTAATTGATGCAAATGTGTATAGTTTGTTTGTGATTGTATGAGATGAATGCATAATTATATTGTGAATATGTATGCATTTTCAAGAATGTTGTGGGTCATTTTGCATGTGAAGCATAATGTATGCATTCTTGTATTATGGGATTCTATGTGAATCTGTTGTAACATCGTTTTCCCATGTAGGGTGTGAGCGATGATTACAACATGATTGTGTGCCCGTGTGGAGTGTGAGCAATCCATAAACATTTTGTGCCCATGTGGGGTGTGAGCAATGGGTGATTTAATCACGAATGATTGTGTGCCCATGTGGGGTGTGAGAAATCGGATTGTGTGCCCGTGTGGGGTGTGAGAAATCCATAAACATTGTGTGCCCATGTGGGGTGTGAGCAACGGGTGAACATCGTATTCCCGATGGGGAGTTACTTTAGGTAACGAGCGATGGTTCCAGTAAGTTCCTGAGTGAACTTGAGATGATTGAGTCGGTACCGCATTGTATTTGCATAGAGTCGTGAGTCGGTCTCTATGATTTGCATTTATCATCTATAATTGAAAATTGGTGAATAAACATGAATAATGTATGTTTATGCGGAGTGGTAGAAATTGGTGAATAAACATGAATGTATATGTTTATGTAGAATGATGTGAAATGGTGAAATTGTGCATGATGAATATGCTTGGTTTGTATATATACATTGTGATGTATATGTGTGATGGGTGATGAATTATGGTGAGAATATGTATATGTGTATTTTTATGTTAAGATATATAATTATATGCATTGTTATTATGATAATATTTCTCACCCTTCTGATGTTTTATGATGCTCTATGAGGCATTGCAGAGTAGGTTTGCTGGAGGTCTTTTTGTGAAACGTATCTTCATTCTTTTGGTCGGTCGGCTCTGATATGTAGCACCGGGTAGCTAGGGTTGGCTTGATGCCTTTTTGTGATGCATTCAGATGCAACAACGGTGAAAGAAACAATAGATTTGTTTGTTGCATGACCGACAAGCCTCATTAGCATAGGATATGAGGTATGCTTAAAACTATTATGAACCTTTGTTAACCTTAATGTATAGATCCAAAGTTTTTACGCGCATTTTACGTACATTTTTTACATGGTAATGTTAATTAGACTCCAACAAGATCCAAATCAAAAGGTAAGGGGATTCTGCGACATTCCGAGTCGGTTGTTTCAAAAAAAGAGGTATATCACAATTATATGATATTTATGCATGGAAAATGTTAAATTCATGTACTTATACTTCATCTAACTAACTATATGATATATAGCTTCATGGTAAGGAGACTAGCAACGTCTCCACACAAAAAAAAAGGTTGTTGCTAAGAAGATCGCGGCTAGAAAAAAACCTACCTCCAAGTATAGGTCGTGCCTTCAGACGTTTCTAGAATTGACAGATATTCTGAATGGAGGTATTTGTCTTATACATATAGAGGAAGGTATTTATGGATTTGAATATGAATAATCCATAGGTAATGATGAATTTGTTCAAGTTTTTGTCATAAAGAATTATGCGTCAGTGTTGTCAATACATACGTGAGGTATATCCGATCTACTTTGTTATATTAATTGAACAATTTATTTACTTTATATTTCAAATGAATAGTCTAATGCTAATGATGTTTTTATTTATGTTTTTTGTATGACAAAGTGATGCGCCCACGTGGATTGGAGCAAAGATTTGCATTCTTAAGCCCCGCGTCTGTCAACTTATCTTTAATCATAAATAAACCAGATGAGGTCATGGTGTATGTACGCAACCTCTTTATGGTAAATAAAGATACGAAAAAGTTATTCTTTTTACCGTTTAATATTGGGTTAGATTTTCATTCTAAATTCATCTATTATTTTTTTTTGTATTTTGACGTTGTGTAGAAAGTTTTCATCTAACATTTGTTTAATCTTACATTGAACATTGGTTGTTGGTCGCAATTAATCCTATCAGAGAATTTTTATATTATCTGGATTTGTTAGGAAATGATTGAACAACATACCAGAATATGAAGAATATGATTGACACGTAAGTGAGATTGTTCTACATATTCATGTGTATATTTATTTATTTATTTATGTGAATTATTCTAAATATTCATTTATATTTTATTAGTATTATACAAGCTTTTCGAGCCCAACGAGATATCCACATACCAAATAGGAGAGCCAACAACATTACATAGATAAGAGTGGAGGTATACTAATTATCATATTTTTATTATATTATTGATGATACTTTATAAAATTTATGATTTATCCATATTTTCTTTTCATGTGTAGTGTCTTCGGCAACGTAATCGTATAGATTGCGGATATTTCATGTTGATGTTTATGAGAGAAACTCTTTTTTTTTATCAAGTGGAGATTCCATCTGATGTATGTATTTCTAACTTATGAGTTATTTTTATTTAACACATATTTCTCATATAATTAAATAGTTGAAACTAAATCAAACTATGTTATATTATTATGTAGCACTTTGATGAATTCAAGTGTGCGTATTACTCAAGAGATCATTTGGAATAAATTTAAGAGGATTTGTGTCAATTCATTATGGAGCTCGGAGTTTTATAAGGTATATTGTACTCTTACTTTAATTGATGAGAATTTGGAGTATGTGTAACTTTGTAACTATAGACATATTATTTATGTCTTGTTTTAATTGAATTACAATCATTTTGTGTTGTTTCAGGTTATATGTGTAAAATAGAAGATAGATTGTTTTAGGGTATATCATGTGCAAAGTATAAGTAATATGTAGATTTAATTTGAAGCAAAATGTTTTGTTGGATGAAATGATTTGTATAAACTGTTTTGTATATATAAATTGGTGCATAAATTGGTACATTTGTATAAATTGTTTCGTATATATTGGTTTGAAAATCCAATTTTTTTATATATATAAATCAGTGCGTAAATTGATACGTTTAAATAGGCAAAATTGGTGATATTTTTCTACAAAATGTGGTTGAAAAACAGGTACAAATTCTAGTTTGAAACCTGGTGAAAAATGTGGTTAAAAACAGGTGCATTTAAATTGTAAAAAAACAGACAACGTTTTTTTAAGTAATTTATTTTAAAAAAACCGTATACCTTAGACAACGCTTTACACTAAAAGCGCTGTCTAAGGTGGGGTTTAGAAAGCACTTTCATTAAAAGCACTGTCTAAGATGGGGTTTAGAAAACGCTTTTACTAAAAGCGTTGTCTAAGGTATACCAAAAAAATGTCAAAAGTGTTGTCTAAGGTATACTAAAAAAAGGCAAAAAAACATTGTTTAAAGCACATTTAGACAACGCTTTTGACATTAAGAAAAACACTGTGTAAACCTTTAGCATCGCCACTTTATACAACACTTTAAAACATTGTCTAATGGAAAAAAAGCGTTGTCTAATGTCTTTTATGGCATAGTGACTATGCAAGTTGGTATAGAATGAAGTGTTATATCGATACTCAATGTTGACAATACTTTTTCGAAACAAGACTCTGATTGAACCTAGCTACAACTTCAACATGGTGTTCACAACATCCCAAATTCGACATATATCTTTTCGGCTTGTAGTCAACATGTTTTTTAGTCTCCAATAAGCAGACTCCACCCTAAAAACCATAATTAGTCAACATGATAAATTATGCTTAGTAATGTAATAACATAAAAAAGAAGTTTGTTTACATGTTTGTTGTTGTGTTCCCAAAATGAGTGACTCTGTTAGTCAGAGTCGCAACAAACATTTCCTTATAAGGTGTCAACCATGTTTCACTCACATACGTAACAAACAAAGGAATATAAGCACAAACAATCTCAAAGTGCTTCAAATGTGCGAAAAACTTTGTTTCTCTATTAGCATACATGATGTTGTTTCATAGATCCAAGACATGTTTATGTCTCTCTTATTTAACATACTTTTTATATTTTATGCTAACATTTTTTGAAATATGGAATTAACATAACAGATGAGTTGAAAAGTATGTTAATTCCATATTTCTCAGTCCGTTATGTTAGTTCTATATTTCAAAAAATGTTAGCATAAAATATAAAAAGTATGTTAAATAAGAGAGAGAAACATAACTTTGTGTTTAGTCATTCATACATTATCAAATAACACTAAAACTTATCATATTTAGACAATAACTTCCCATTCAATATACAAAAATCAGATTAGATAAAAGTTGAATATAAAATATAAAATTATAGCATAAAACAATATCAAAAACATTATAATGAAAAAATATATATAAGAGAAGAAATATTAAAGAAGATTAAATAGAAAGAACAAAAGAGATGTTAGAGAAGATATGTGTCATAAAAACATAATTATCTCCACAATTGTTTAACCAAATTTTACTATCAAAATTTTAATATAATATTTACTTTTTTAAAACAAAAATATTAAATTTAAAATTTGAACAATCTGATTTTAATCTAACATGAATATATTAAATATGTAAATATGGTAAAATATTGAATGCGATGCAAATAAAGGTAGTCTAATCAAATATGTATGAATATTGGGGAGGGACTCTTTTGTGTGAACAATTGTTAGAGTGGAATTCAATTACTTGATAAATAAAATAAATTTTCAAATATATGATATGAGATTAGGTAAGAAAATCAACCTTAAACAATTTTTTATTTGCAATTTATTACAAAGATTATTTTCCAGATTTTTTAAGTTTCGTATTTTTCATGATAAATTCTTTTACGAGTTTCAAAAGGTAGAGTCTTAGATATATAGTGGTGGTATTCGTGTTCTGATTGGATGTAAAGGTTTCTTTTTGAATTGATTCGTTGACAGTATCTTGAGCATTGTTATTTTATGAATGAACGGGAAGATATATGGTGAAATTTTGACCTAAAACCGATGACAAATATTATATCTTTTTAAATAAAAAATAAACTAAAATATAGACTTTTCCCCCTGATTCCTAAATCAATCGAGGGAGTAAATTACTTATATTGCAACAAAAAAAAAAGAATTGCTAGTGAAAATTTTTTGAAATAAATATGTATTGTTGAGATTCAATAAAACTAAATTAAAAAGATTTAGGAATTAGTTTTTAAATAAATTAAAAATTGAAAGAAATATGTATTGTTGAAATTAAATAAAACTAATTGAGACATGGTAGCATGTCTTAGTATGCTTCCGTTCGGAGGGAAAAATCTAGATTATTTCGTCTAGACATTGGTGTCACTTAATTTGTTATAGGAGCCTCGTCTTCCGAAGTTCACAGGTCTCTGACATCGTTCTCCTAGAGACAAGTCTCCTACTGCTGCCCCAGAAGCTCTAGAAGTTCATCCTATTGCTATCTTTCCTGATATATTTTTATGAGACCCCTCAGGTACCTCACTACATTATATGTATGTAGACCATGTTGCTAGGCTTGTGTAGGACATAAATGTAAATTATATTTGATTTTATTTTTAAAACATATGTGTTATAAGATTTGAACTTTGTGAGGATGATGTATTTTTTACAACACCATGAGCCGTTAAAATGTAATAACATCACTTAGTCGCAAAGATGTTGATGAGATATTTGCGGAGTACCATGAAAATCTGGTTCAAGAGGATGTACATAGTGTGCCAGCTCCTTAGCCAAAGAGTACTGCATAAACATAAATATACATTCAATTTTTTTTAGAATGTAACATTCTACATGACATCGAATATTGAGAGAGAGCCACATTTGTCATCTTATTAAGAGATATTAGAAAAGGAGCATGCAAGGGAAAACCATATTGTTGATGTGTTTCTAATCTATCATTATATTTTGGATATTGGGTGAACATACAAAGAGAGATAGGAGTTTCTTGAAGGCATCTTCGGAGGGCCCGTGTAGAATCCATGATAGCCAAAGCATGCCATGCCATGCAGTTTAGGAGGCAGAGGAAGAACCAGGGGTCGGGTGGGGGCTCAGATATTTCTTTGTTTTTTATTTGTATTTTGTGAACAATGTATGATTTGCATTTTGACTTAATATATGGTATTTTGATTGAATTACATAGGTGTATTGTTTAATTTAATAACAATTATGTATACCTTGTATAAATGGCTTAAAATATATGATTTATTAAAATATTTCAAATTTATAACAAAATTACTACCCAAGAAGGGAAACTCATATTCCTGAGAGTAAGTATGGAACTTAACTTCCGTATTATCCATTGAGTTGTGTAATAAATATTGGGTCGGCCGAATCAATCAGGAGGCCCCATTCTAATTTAAAAAATGGGTTCAATATTTTTGAAAAAAATGCAATTAAAATAGTTAAAAATAACATGTAAAAATATAATTATATATTAATTAAAAACAAGTTTAATTATAATTATTTTTACTTTCGATTCATCTTATTTTTTATTTATTGAATTTTTATCATATTATTTTTTTATTTTATTGAATTTTTATTATAATATTTTTTATAGTTATTAATATTAATAAAAAATGCACCTTTTAAATTTTGGGCTTTGTGTTGTAGAGCTTGTTGCTCTTGCACATGGTCGGTCCTGAATAAACACACAAGCATGAGTTTAAAATGTGTCCAAGGGTTAGTCTGGAACTTAACCTACAAACTTTTATTCCATGATACACAAGTTAACTTCCATATTAATTTTTGTAGGGTTAATGAAGTTTTTGGTCCTCCTAAAAATCTTATATTTCACTTTTAGTCCTTCCAAAAATTTCCTTCAAAGGATGATCCTCATAAAATTTTTAATTTTAACTTTTGGTCTCTCCTGCGAATTAGCGACGGTTTTTACAACTTAGAGACAGAATTAGCGACAGTTTTAGTGACAATTATTTATTTAGCGACGAAATTAATGACGATTTTAGTGACGGTTTGACAAGAGGGACCAAAAGTTAAAATTAAAATTTTTATGAGTATCATTCTTTGAAGGAAATTTTAGGAGGGACTAAAAGTGAAATATAGATATTTAGGAGGACCAAAAACTTCGCTAACCCATTTTTGTAAAATGGTGGTAGCACACTTACGAAGTGTTTTGTCTATAATACCTTTAACATTTTATTAGTTTATTTGACTTCTTTTTCTCTCTGTAATAAATAATTATGGGTAATTTTTGACAAAACTTCAATCATTACTACTTTGAACTTTGAAATGAGGCTTAAAAAGGAACAATTTTTTTCTTTCTAAAAAGTGGCACTTAGAAAGGAACAATGAGAGTAATATTTAAAATAAAGAATTCATTTAAAACAAAGAAAAAGTAAAAATGATTACAAATTATGCTTAATTATAATTTTTATCCTCTTATTTCATATGATTCACATACTTGACTTTTCTATTTTAAATTAAAATAATTTTAACTTAACTCTCATTTTTTTTTTTGCAATGAAAATCGACAATACATCTATTTTCAAGTCAAAACTATTTAATTTAAAATATATAAGATATACACCTAAAAATTCCAACCAGGCTATACTAGTTAATGATTGTGTGAAGGACATAGAGAATGATGAATATGTAAATGTTATATTGAATGACATATTGAATAAATACTTAATTGATATGGAAAATGGTGGTAAGAATTTAGTTAGAGATGAATATGTAAATGTTATATTGAATGACATATTGAATAAATACTTAATTGATATGGAAAATGGTGGTAAGAATTTAGTTAGAGATCTATGTGTTGAAGACAATCCTCCTAAGGCACATCAGGACAAATTTAAGGTGGTCAAGAAAAAGAGTGGGGAATGCATAAACTTACTCGGTCTAAAATGGAAATTAACACCAGAGTCAGGTCGAATAAACACAACATCAGTCAATGAAAGTTATTTATATGAATGTTAGAGGAGTATAAAACCTTGATACTAAGTTGGCAATTAAAAATCTTTGTCATCAACATATATCTGACTTGCTTTGGGTTGTTGAACTAATGACTCATTATGCTAAACTTCTTGCTGAGTATCTTAAACATCTACAAAATATTATTTAGCTCGGAAAATAATTGTTGTTATACTGATCTGGTGGAGAGAACTATCCTATGTCTTATAACTCATGTGAATAATAAATATCTCACTAAAATGCCTCAATCGGAGGAAATTAAAAATGCAATGCACAATGTGGATAATAATTCTTCACCAAGGCCTAACGGCTTTGGGGGATGTATTTACCAAGCCTATTGGGATATAATAGGGACTTATGTGATTAACTCAGTGAATCCATTCTTTAAATAAGGTTGGATATTTTTGAATCTTAAATTGGTCAATGTGACTTTGATATCTAAGCAATATGGAGCAGATTCTATTGAGTCGTATGTACCTCTTGCACTTGCAAATTTTCAATTCAAAACCATTATCAAGATCATTATAAATAGATTGGTCATCTTAACTTCTAAAATTGTTTTTGAACACCAACGAGGTTTCATTAGGGATAAACATATTTATGACTACATCATAATTACTTCAGAAGCTATTAATATGTTAGACAAGAAATATTTTGGAGGTTGTATGGATTTAAATATCAACATTAGAAAAGTCATTGATACTTTGAATTGACAATATCTTATTAAATTTCTTGTTCAATTTGGATTTGATCAAAATATATATGATTGAATTCTTATCATTCTACACTAACCCAAACTATCAATCATGATGATTGGAAAACACCATGATTTTTTCGTGCTTTAGATGAGTGAGGCAATGATATACCTTGTCTCATTTTATTTTATGCATTGCTGAAGAGGAACTTAGTAGGCAGTTATCTATGTTGGCGTAATAGGGTAAGTTGACATGGATATTATTTGGTAAGTAAAATATTCTTAACCATGCATTATTTACAGAGGACCTTATGATATTTTGTAAAGCTGTCGGGAAAAATGCTTAAGTTATTAACCAATTCTTTTAAGAATATGATCAAAATTATGATCAACGCATCAGGCCAACTAAATCTAAGCTTTATGGTCGAGGTATTTCTAGATCTAAGTTGAGGCACATTCCAAATACACTTGGATTCACTATTAGACAAACACCATTTAACTATCTTGGAGTTCCTATATCCAAAGGTAATCTTATAAATCATCATCTTCAAATCATAGCTGATAAAGTATTAGCCAAGATAATTATTTGTAAGGTTCACCTTCTTTCTATGATGGATAGGGTGAAACTGGACCAAACAGACATACAAGGTATACTTATTTATAATCTTAGCAATTTTGAATGACCAATCAATCTTCTTCACAAACTAGATTCTTGCATCAAAACTTTTAGATGGACGTACACATATCATATATAATAGAAAGTTTATTTGAATGGCGAATCAATCTTCTTCACATTGAGAGTTGTTGGACAAAATTCATTTGGCATCCTTACATACTACTTACTAGTCATTAGTGACTTTGAAGCTAATGTATAATGTTATTTCAATGGAAAACAACTAGATTGAAAGCGAATGCATATGGTTTAAAGGATACCTCTTTGCAATTATGATGTGGAAACTGAAGACACTTATTTCTTAGATGCATGTACACCTTAATTTTATGGCATTGGATTCAGCAACTGTTTGACATGGAAATTAATATAACTAGTTACAAAAACATTTTCAAACTTTCTTGTAGAACCACTACTAAAAAATTACAATTTAGAGAAGGAAATTTGTGAGGGAAGAAAATCCTCACTAATTGCAATGGATTTTGTGAGGGAAAATTGTATTTATGAATGAAGCTAGGTGAACAAAAATTAGGGATGATATTTGTGACAAATTTATTCCGTCATAAAAAATCCCTCACAGATTTCTACACAAATATGAACAAAGTAAATTTAGTGAGGGAATTTGAAATGAACTTTATCCCTCTCTAATCATTCCCTCGTAAATTCCCTCATAAACATGTAGCATGTTTTCAGTGACAAATTTTATGAGGGAATTATTCCAAATTTTAATTTTTTATATTAAAAATTAAATTCTTTTTGATAATCTTGTAGTTTTTTACTATATAAATAGCTATTTTTTACTTGGTATCTATTAAAAAAATATAAATATTATTCATTAAGAAAATATGAATATTAATTTAGTTACAATTTTATTTATAAATATTAATTTTTTAAATAAAAATAAAAATATAATTTAAATGTATTATTTAATAAATATAAATATGATTTTATTTAATCATGAAAAATATAAAAAGAACACATATTAATTATTTTATATACATGCATATTAAAATTCAAAATAGAGAGATTTAATATTGATTGATCAAAATTGCTTATAATTAAGATAAAAATTAAAATAATAAAATAAACTTTAATGATACAAAATCAAAAATTAAGAAGATGATTTTATTGGTTTTTTGATTAGGTTAAAAATATATTTAATTTGTGTTAAAAAAAAGGTTAATCTTTTTTTTTCATTTTCCCTCTCTCATCTTTTTATCATTTGACACTAATTTTAATTTTCCTCTTATATTTCCCTCACATTTATAAACTAATTTTATTTTTAATTTAATAAATTAGAAAACACTCAAAAAGATGAGTGAAACCTAAGAAACAGACCGATAAAAACCCTAATCATGAAACACGACTACAATAGAGAAACACACAAGAAATTTCTCATTAACAATTTCTCTCTCAAGCAATCAAGAAAGAGGTGTTGGTGATTTTAGTATCATCAATGTATATTAGTAGTAATGTGATTTACTACAGGGCAATGCAATTATGCGTTAAAGTTTGGAAACGAGTTAGGGTAGTGCGGAGTGCACGCTCGTCGAGCCAACATATAATTGAATTCGAATAATTCAAACGGGGTTCCAAGGGGCGAAGCCCCTGGCGGGGTGCGGGGCAGCGCCCCGTGGGGTTCCAAGGGACAGAGCCCCTGGCATGCGAATAATTCAAACGGGGTTCCAAGGGGCGAAACCTCTGGCGGGGTGCGGGGCAGCGCCCCGTTCGAAATTTTCGTTTGAACATTTGAACCTTTTCCCTACAGACATAACCATTTTCCGAACATGTGTGTCTTTTCGTTTTGAATTATTGATCTCCTATATAAGGAGTCATTTGGCCTCTGTTTATACACACATAACAAAACTGAAAACTTTATACATTCTGAACAATTTTCTTTTGCCAGAAACAATTCATTCTTCAAGAATTATCCCCACAAAGATTTCGTGAACCCAGACAAGAATAGGGTCGATATACTTTGTTCGGAAAGTATACGAACACGATTCTTTGAAGTTATCCTAGATTATCATACCCAATATCTAACAGGAGGGTCTGTTAGGGCAAAGAAATCAAGAATAAAAAACCCAGAAACCCCAATAGATTCACTTTCTTAAGGTGTCCGAACCAATCTTATATGTTGTCTCTTTTTTGTAGACTATAATGTCACTATTGAATATCGATGGTGTTAATTTTCACTTTACATGTATTTTGTTTTAGGAAGGGGATTTTTCTGTGATGTGGCTGTATTCTACCTTTTCACTTTATGTGTATGATATTTTGGGAAGTGGGTGTATTTGAATGACAGTAATTAAAATTGATTTTTTTTGCCTGAAGTTTTTAAATTGTTTTTAAATTCTACCTGAAGTACATGTCCGAGTACAAAGATTTTTGCGATATTTTCGGAGGCATTAATTCCAATGCATAGGAATGTGATCTATTTATTTAATATTCTTTTCCATGAGTTGTTTTTCTCTGTTTATCCTTCATGAACATCTCCATTTGTCTTCTCACCAGGTTTATCCTTCTTCGTCTACTTCTTAAAATATATTATTAAATTGTTTTGAGAGCATACTTTTGTGTTTCAAGAATAATTATATTACTATTTTGTTGTAATGTCTTAATTTCATGAGTCTTGTTTGTAGTATTTTAGTTTAATATCTAGTGTAAAGTACAAAACAAATACTTCTTTGATTTTAAGAATATATTATAATTACTTTTTGGGGAAATATTTATGATATTCACATGAATAGTTTGTAGTGTTTCATATTGTGTATTATTTATTTTAATTTTTTATATATTAAATTCATTTGAATTATTAATATTATGATTGATATTAAACGGGAAATTTATAATTATAATAACTGCATGCAGTATTTCATTAATTAGCGACGGAATACAAACATCACTAATTTCATGCAGTATTTCATTAATTAGTGACGAAATATAAACGTCAATAATTCATTTTCAGGTAATTTAATGAGGGAATAAAAACGTCAATAATTAATTCTCAGATAATTTAATGATGGAATAAATCTGTCATATAGAAAGAAATGTGATTCAGTGACGAAAATAATCTCTCATAAAACGAATATATATTCATTGGTCCCACTAATTAGTGACAGAATATAAAGGCCACTAAATCATGATTAATGAGATAATTATAAATCCCTCACAAATTACTGACGGATTCCATTTTGAATACTAATGACGAAATTTTACGGTTAGTGATGGCTTATATCCTTACTAATTTATGACGGAATTTGAAATCCCTCGCAAATTATTTGCGACATTGAAATTCGGTACAGATATTGGCACGCCACAAAATCCATCACAAATGTTGTGACAAAATTTTACCATATTTGTGACGGAATATTGCCCTCTCTAAATCCATTTTTTTTGTAGTGAACTTAGAGCTCTCAAATTCAAAATCTAATCATGACTCTCATCATAATAATTCTTTGGAAAAATCGGCACGATATATAATATTAGATTTCAAAATGGTAAAATTGACTTTGATATAGACATTATTCATGTTAAACAATTGATCCATATGATATCTACTTCTTTCAAGGGACACATATTGTACTATTTAGGGCCCGTTTGCTTAGGTTTTTTTTTAAATGATTTTTATAGTATAAAAAAATTTTATGAAAAAAAATTTTACAAAGAAATTTTTTATAAAAGCTTCAAATAAAAATTTGGTTTGAATAGTTATGCTTAAAATGTTATTTTAAATATTTCATCATTTTATCGGGAAAAAAATTTGGATATCAAAATTTCAAAAAATCACTTAATTTTGAAGTTATTTCAAATAAATTTTCATAAAAATCATTTTTGACATACAACTTTTTTCAAAAGTTGCGATTTCGATTATTTTTTGGTCATTAATAATGTATGCTTATGTTGTACGATGTTAAAATTAGTTTTGCTATTTAAAAAATTTGAATATAAAAAAACTTTAATATTTTGAAAAATAATTTTACAATATCCATTTTTGAAAATATAAAGAAATAATCCATTTTTTTAAAGCTAAAACAAACAGGTCCTTAATTCACGAGTTTACAACTATTATATGTTTTTACATCAAATATTGACCTTCTACCGCACATAGAATCATACAAGTTAATTGGTGTTTTCCTAGTCATAATTGGACTAAGTGCAACACAGATGGAACTTCAAGAGAAAATTCAGAAAAATCAACTTGCGATGACATATTTGTGGATAATTTATGAATATTTTTTTGGAGCATTCTCAGCTAAGATTGAAGTTTGCATTTCCTTTCAAGATGAATTGCCTTGAATCATGCTTGTTATCGAATATGCTAAGAGGGAGAATTTAGAAATCTTTGTCTTAATTGACACAATGTTCATTTATGCAATTTTGAATGTGAATATTGTCTCTTGACATCTTTTAATTAATTTGAAGAATACTTTACACCCTATATGTTCTTTTCTTTTTTTGGAAAAAGTAAATATATTACTACCAAAAACAGATTACACAAAAGGCGATCACACGATCCAGCCCCAAAACTCACCCCACTAAGGCATCATTAACATACTAATATGCCTCCTAATACTCCCATTTGTCCATAATCGTTGAGTAATGCAGAATATGATTTGATCAATAATATGCTCTCTATTACAACTCTTCCCAAAAACAATATTATTCCTATAGTTCCAAGTGTGGTAGACAGTTTCTGCAATAGCACATTTCAAAACTTTTGCTCTCCACCCCTTGCCTTTACATTTCCGAATCAACCATTGTTGTTCTTCAATCCAAGGTTTAGCATCATGTTCAATTTGCATCCATTTCAAAATAGCTTGCCATATAGGTTTTGTTTCCCCACAACTAAACATCAAATGGTTCAAGGTTTCTTTTTCATTACAGAAACTGCATAATTCATCTTGTATCATGCCCATTCTGTACAGTCGGTCCTTTGTTGCAAGTCGATGATGACAAGCCATCCATAAACTGCATACCGCTCTTGGCCTAGCCTGATTTTTCAAAATAATACCTCTCCACTCCACTGTTGCATCTCTCTCTTGAATTCCTTTGTAAATCTGCCTTGTGGAATATTTGTTCTTCTTCATCATATCATCCCATTCCGGCATGTCCCTCATTTTTTCCCTTACACACAGTATTCCTTTAAATATCCATGACTGAGACGCTTTTGTTGGGATGTCCTTGATATCACCCTGTTTCAAATAGTAGCAATGAATCTAACGAATCCACATACTGTCTTGTTTCCCACTCAGATTCCAGAGCAACTTAGCTAAACTCGCACAGTTCCAATCTTCAATATCAATCACATTTAGGCCACCTTTATCAATAGGCTTGCAAACCTTCTTCCATATTTTCACAAGAAAAAAACGCATGTGTGGATAGATTATCTAATAATTATTTTTTATTAACACTTGGTAAAATTCAATTCCTATTCGTGTTTTTAATTATTATTTTTTTGGGATATCTTACGTCAACTAAATTTATGGTACGAGTTAGATTTCATGTATTTCATCCTTCTTTGTTTGATTTTTTTTTTTAAAATAACCTAGTTTATTAAATAAAATACCAAAATAACATATGTTACAAATAAATTACCAAAGTAACCTAGTTTGCAAACATATTCACCATATGGATAGGCGAATATGCATAAAATTAGTATCAATTCGCCATATCATGTGATGACAATATGCACTTTTATACATATTCACCCTTCCATTTGGCGAATGTGTGTTAGTACATAAAGAAATTCACCAATTGATTTGGCGAATGTGTACAAAGTGGTTTGTTTTTTAATTTTTCCTAATACAAAGTGATATTAGAATTCTAATTGTTATTTAATGAATTAGTTTTATAAATGAAAATAATATTTTTATTTTGAATTTAAAATTAATTTTAGAATCTAAAAAATAAAAATAATTAAATGCATGAGAGAGAGAAAATATAAAAAAATCAATTTTTGAAAAAGAATAATTA
Organism: Lathyrus aphaca; assembly: GCA_963966055.1. NCBI lineage: Eukaryota > Viridiplantae > Streptophyta > Magnoliopsida > Fabales > Fabaceae > Lathyrus > Lathyrus aphaca. The sequence continues at coordinate 544,571,482 of OZ014522.1, forward strand.
CTATGATAATTTATATGGAAGAAAGTGGTGTATTAAATGATATATTAATTGCCCTTATCCTATGCAAGAAAAACCCTTATAACTTCTATATAAGTCGAGAGACAAAAATAAATATAATTAAATGACCTATTATAATATAATCCAATATATATAAATGTGATAAAAATATATTAATATTAGATAATGATGTTATTTTAAGAATAGGGTTTAACTTCATAGGTTATTTTAAGAATATGAGTTTAACTTTTATTTTAAGAATATGGTTTAACTTCTTCAATGTTAAATATCATTTTCATTTATAAAATCAACCCATTAAATAATAATTATTATTCTAATATCAATTTCACTAACCCGTGATAAATATCACATCTTCTCAATATTTAAAAAAATAGAAAAACAATTGAGATTGAGGGATTTAATATAATGGAAAGAAGCGATGATTAAACATAAATGTTAGCCTTGTAAAATGTCATGCATATAAAATCATACAAATAGTAATCATCATTAAGAAAACAAAACCAAATTAAATTTATATAAAGGGTATAAATCATGACGGTATAATATAAAGGTACAAAGTAATATTAAAATATTACCATAAATTAAAATAATTTTTAAAAAAATTAAAAAATTAATATTATTATTTATATTTTAGTAGCGTTTTTTATTGTAATTAATATATTAAATATTTAAAAAATATATTATAAATAAATAAAATTGATAGATATAAATATTGTTTAATATTTTCTCAATTGTTGCAACAATAAAAAATAGAAGCAAACTCTTTAAATGTTGTTTCTAAACTCTTTAATAACAAAGACAATCCATTAATAAAAAAATTGGAATTATTAAAACGTTATTTCTTCTACAACATTTTAATTGGGACATACTAATTTAGATTAATTGGACATAATAATAATAATAATAATAATAATAATAATAATAATAATAATAGTAATAATTTTAATCAAAATTATATTAATATTAGTACAAATACTAGCTTTAAAGATTCTAGAGTTAATTTTTACTTCTTATATATAAATTTCTATTTATAAAACCAATCCATTAAAATATCTACAACTATTATATATGATATCAATTTCATTAATCCGTGATAAATATCACATATTTTCAATATTTAAAAATATATGCATGTAAAAATTTACACGGTTAAAAATCTTAGAAATTATTAAGAATACAAAACCAAAATAAATTAATATAAACCAAAATAAATTAATATAAATGGTACATATCATGAGTTTATAATATAAATGGTACATACTAATTTAGATTAATTGAAAAATAATATTAAAATAATAATAATAATTCATATATTAATATTAATACAAATTCTACCTATAGAGATTCTAAAATTAATTTTAAATTCAAAATAGAAAAATTATTTTTATTTATAAAACTAATTCATTAAATAACAATATCAATCCAATTATTTTCTATAATATATATATATATATATATATATATATATATATATATATATATATATATATATATATATATATATATATATATATATATATATATATATATATATATATATATATATATATATATATATATATATATATGCCAATTATTGGAAAAACTTTAGGAAAAAATTAAAAAAGAACCCACTTTATACACATTCGCCAAACCAAATGGCGAATTTCTTTATGTACTAACACATATTCGCCAAATGGAATGGTGAATATGTATAAAAGTACATATATATATATATATATATATATATATATATATATATATATATATATATATATATATATATATATATATATATATATATATATATATATATATATATGTATATATATATATATATGTATATATATATATATGTATATACATATATATGTATATATATATGTATATGTATATACATATATATGTATACATATATATGTATATATATATGTATATGTATATATATATATATATATATGTATATATATATATATATATATATATATATATATATATATATATATATATATATATATATATATATATATATATATATATATATATATATATATATATAAATGGAATGGTGAATATGGCGAATTGCTACTAATTTTATGCATATTCGCCTATTCATAGACGAATATGTTTGCAAACTAGGTTACTTTGATAATTTATTTGTAACATATGTTATTTTGGTATTTTATTTAATAAACTAGGTTATTTTATATAAAAAAATCTCTCTGTTTTTCTTTTATTAAAAAGTTAATATTATTTAAATTTAAAATATAAAATTAAATATCAGTTAAAATAGAGAAAACAGAACGATAATAAAGTAATAAAAGAAATTTATGAGACCTGATGGAATAAAAATTTAATAATTAAGAACTACTAAAAAGATGTATTATTAGAAACATATGGAGCAGTTTGTTGGAAACCATGGCACTAAAAGAATATTTTGGGTTGAATGAGAGTGACACTTACATAAACATCCAATGTTTCATGGTATTTTGTCAAGAAACCGCCGGGTTTTAAGGATTTATATCGTTGACATTTCTTTCAAACGATGTTTTCTTTTTATCAAACAAATTGCAAACACTTCATTCTAAGTGTAATATTTGGACTTCAAAAGGACCATTTTCACAACTTGATGTTGAATTTGTTATTATTATCCATAGCGTCTTTGACTAAAACTACCTACGTACACGTGTTTCCTTTGATTATTGTCACCAATTTTCTCTTTACCATAAGCTTTGACTTCCTTTGAGTTAAGGCTGCCAAACGTGTATTTCATCCATTCTTAAGAAGTATAGTTATGTTAGGTATAGAAGGTGTAGAACAAAATGGAAACTAGTGCAATAATACTGAATTACAAAAATATGTAAGTGATTCAAAGAAAACTAAAGTAAATTCATTGCATGCATATACCTTATTGGTGACTCACTTGATGATGATGAGATTCATATTGATAAATTATTTGTTAAAAGATGTATAAGTGATTAAAAGTCAAGGAAGGTCTGATAAAATCAAAGGTAGTTAAGAGGAAGGACAAAGAAATTTGAAAGAATTCTGACTCAAAATAGTAATTTGAGAGCCCGAGACATCCCAGTCCAGTTCAGGGCGTTCTTTTAATCTTGGAACACATTGCGTTTTGTCAAGATGTAATATGTTTTTCCGTGTTCAAATATGGTGTTTTTTTTTATAGAAGTTTAGAGTCTATTTTCAACCCAATTTATATGAATCACTATCTGTAACACGGTGGGAGAACTGACTTTAGTTAAATGTTGCGGATAGCAAGAGTCGCCACCGACTTTTATTTTATCCAAAGGAAAGGCATAAAAGAACAGGAAAGACCCTTAAAAGATTTTTGGATTCGGGGGTAGGTTATGTAAAGGGAAGGTGTTAGCACCCTTTACATCCATGATTATCCATGGGCTCTTAGTTACTTAGCTCACTTTAAAATGTTTTTGAAATGTGAAGTGTGTGAATAGAAATTTCCTTAAGTACTTTATAATGATCCATGTACAGATATATATAAAGCCTTTGTTTTGAAAATTGCTTGAAAAATGTGAAGTGTTTGAAATGTTTTTGAAAAGTGAGCAAGTACATAAGAGGAACCTACCCTAAGTTAAGTCTTTTTTGTTCTTAAATATCCTTTAAATGGTAAGACTATCCCTATTATTAAGGAATAGGTAGTCATTACCTTGGATGTGATGGACAAGTGAAGGGACAACTGTTATTTAGGCAACTGTAAGGTATATAAGCAATTCGAAGGGACTTATAATCTTTATTCGAAAGGGACAAGATCATTTACGAAGGCAACCATGAAGGGACTTGATCTTTTTATCTGTTTAAGGGACTAGATGATATGAGAGAAGAGACTTTGCTTTACACTTTACTTGACCTTTTGTTTAGGCAACTTGAGAGGTAACCCTTAAAAAGTGAGATGGCGATCAAAGATCGACTTACGTGTGTGAGTGTACCAATTCAAATATTTATCTTAAAATTAATGACCTAAATTCAATTTTAAAAGCAAATATGTTTTCACTCCCTAATTTACTAACCATAGCAATTAAAAATAAATAATAAAAATTATTCTACAACTATTACATATTGGATACAATTACATTATAATTAAAATAATAAATAAGTAAATAAATAAATAATTAAATGGGTTAGTAGTAATAAACAAAAATAAATAAATATAAGAGGGTTAGTAATAATAATAAAAATAAATAATCACATAATAGATTAATAAATAAAGAACAAAATAAATATAAGAAGAAGAAATTAGCATAATAATATAAAAAAGTTCAATTTTTTAAATAAATTATTATTATTTTTTTAAGATTTTTAATAAGAAAAATAATAAATATTATATATTAATAAATATGATTAATTATTCTAATGATTTAAATTTATATACATATTATAAAAATATCTAATTAAAATTAAATAAACATATAAAATAATAAATTATATACATAAGATAAAAGTAGGGTTTAATTATTTAGAAAAATATATTAGGGTTTAAAATATAAACAAAATTATGAAATTAAAATAAACAAATAAATTAATATTTACAATATGATTAGGGTTTATAAAAATAAATTAAAAAATTTTAGAACTAAAAAAAAGATTAGAGTTATAGTCTAATTATCAATTTATTTTAATTAAAAACAATAACAATAATAATTAAAACAAAACATAAAATGGGAGAAAGAAAAAAAGGGGGAGGCTTGGTTTTGATCCCAGGACCTCCCCAATACCTGAAGAAGACTCCAACCACTGGGCCAGCGTGCGTTTGGTGATATAGAATGAGAACCATGTTGTTTTGTTTCATAACCTGCAAAAATCACAACAAAAAGCAAAATAATACAAAAGGGCCTGGGGGGATTCGAACCCAGGACCCTCAACCAACAAACAAACACTCCAACCATCCAGCCAGAAGGGCGCATCTGTTAGATAACCACAACAATTCATAATATATTAAGTTATGTAAATGAATGTGAAAATCAAATAAAAAGAATGCTGCCTTCAAGAATCGAACCAAAGTCTTGAACCATAACACGCGCAGCCATTACCACTGGGCCAGGCAGCCTTAGCTGAAATAAAATAGAAACAATTACAAAAAATATTAAACCAATTTTTGAATTTCCTGATGGCGCCAAGAGGTCATCTTCAACCTTGGTTCCTGCGAATTTTGTTGCGAAGTTTGTCACGAATTTTCCTGCGAATCTCATAATATATAAAACCTACGAATTTCGAATATCAACAAAACAATACAATTATTACAAATTGATTAGTGAAACATGATCCTCAAGATCCATACAACACAACCATGTTTCCAGAATTCATTTATCCTCCATAGATCATGAAGCCCTAAACCTTGGCTGAAACCCTAAAAATGGTGTTTTCATGATTCGTCCATGAAGCTTTGATCTAAGTATCCAGAAACATTCTACACATCACTATAAACATGATTAAACAAACAGAATCCATTAAAACACAGTGAATTTATGGAATCGAAAAAAAATAATTCAAGAACAAAATTGCTTCGGGTTATGCATTATGGCATGATTCAAAGGCATGTAAGGGTTGGTTTTGATTCAGGGAAGCTCAAGGAAGCTTGTAGTGTTTTTAGAATACCTTGAAACCTCTTCTAGGATTGAAACCGAAAATTTATTTTTGAAGGATTTTGTGAAGTTTGAAATTATGATTTGAGGCTGCAAAATTCGTCCCTATGCATTGTGTTATGTTTGTGTATATGTAGTGAGTGAAATTAGGTCAAGAGAAGTGATTATTCTTTGGACTTTTTGGATCAAGGAGATTGAAAAAGATCATGCCTTAAAATTCAAATATTTTTTGATATAACCTTGCTATTTTAAGACAATCACCATAATTCTCATATCAATTTAATCCAAGCCATATTTATGATTTTCTAGAAGCAATATCTCATTTAAATATTTGATTTATCTATTTTATTTTGATTTAAAATGATTTTAAATGAATAAAATCAAAATAAATAAAATAAAAATAATAAAAAAATCTGAATAAATGAGGGTTGGGTCGTGCATGATGTCATGTTAAAGTTTGGATCACAAAATTGCAAGCCCATTAGGAAGAAATTGGTTTTAAAGCCCTATTTGCTTCATAAACCTCCCAAAAATTTCCCAACTTTGCAAGGGCACAAATCCTTCAATTTTAATTCTATGATGGTGTTCTTGGATATTTTGGAAATATTAAAGAGTCCTCTAACCAACCCCATTGGTTTCATGTCCATATCTTTTACCATTCTCAAGTTATGCTCTTTTGAAGTTGTCGACTTTTTGTTGACTTTCAAAAGGACCTATAATGTCTTAGCTCATACCTTCCAAATGAAGCATTTTTGGGATTGGCTTGTGAGACACAAAGTTGTAGAGAATTCAATTTCCTTCAAAATGAGCTTTGGATGGAAAAAATTTGATGAAGCATGTGAAAGTTATGGCTGGTCAAAGTTCAGTTGACTTTTCTTGAGAAAACCCTAATTTAGAAACTCCTGATTCTTGATGATCTGAAATCTCCTTGATGAATCATGATCAACCCTTGATCAAATGATGAATTTTACTTCATATACTTGATGTTGGCAAAAAAAATCATGAAGTTTGACTTTGGTTTGACCACAGTTGACCTCAGTTTGACTTTTTAACTACTTTGACTGATTTTGACCTATCTGATCATCTGACTGAGCAAACCTTTGGGAGAAGTCTTGAAACTTGTCATGGGGATTCTTAAACACATATAAGATGTTATGAAGCTCACTTGAAGTCTTGGTCCATTTAACCTGATTAAAGTCAAAACCCTAGTTTAGGATGCACTGCTTAGGAGGATGCATTGTCTGAGGGAATTGTCAAATCTTCTGACTAATTGTGAACTTTGTGAACCTTGTGAATCTCATGGGAGGTCTTTTGGACCTCATAAAGTGTCTTGTGAACCTTGTGAACTTCATAAGATGTCTTGTGAATCTTGTGAACCTCATAAGATGTCTTGTGAACCTCTTAGTACACAAAGTCTTGTCTTGTGAGGGCAAATTTTGGGGTGCAACACTATCACAAATAGAATCTATTACACTACTATATTATAACAAAGGCCAAGTCTAGAACTAAATAATCATATTTTGAAGAGAAGAATATAACTGATCGTACCTGGAGATCAGGATTCGATATGGCCGCGTCGAACGTGGATGAGCTCGGTTGATGATGGAGAAAAAAGGGGTTGTACATGCAAAGGCACTTCGATGCTAAAGTCAGAAAGTGAGCAACGAGTGAGCAAGTACGAGATTTTGGGTCAAGATTTTAATACCTGACCCTCTCAAGTGAGAGGATTTATATACTGGTCCAAGTGGATGGTTATTGGCCCAAATTGTTGGGCGCGGATCGTGGATTCCGCAATAACTGTTGACGGTTAGGAACTAGCTGTTAGGGCAAGAATGAGTTTGCTCGACGTACCCTGGGTCGGATGGCTTTTATACCGAGAGAGGGGTTCGTTCGAGCAAACGATCCTCGGGACTTCGAGCATCGTGGGGTTAAATGGCTGTTGGGCTGCGAGATAGATAGGGCCCAACTCTAAGGATTAGGCCCGTCCGGAACAGGAGCCCCCCATGTCGTTGCTTTTGGTCGAGGATGTGGTGACTTAAGGGTGGTTTGATGCTCGGAAATATCGGTGGATATCAGAGACTTAATCTTCCGAGCGTTTCGCTCGTTGGTCGACGCGGTGGAAGAGGAAACGAAAAGGTGACGTTTCTTGGGATTTGTGCCAATTCAATGCTTTGACGGCTAGCCTAGGGGCTAGCGTGTAGGCTATTATTGCCTAGGGATAGGGGTCACGCTTCAGCTGCACGTGCCATTTTCCCTATAAATAGAAATGTTATTTCATTTTGGCACTTTTCCCTTCGTCTTCTACCTTTCTTCATTGCTCGTGCCTCTGTTTACCTTACTCTGTCGTCGATCACCGCAGATCGTTGTCGACCACCGCGCTTCTCAACATACTCTTCTGCAATGGCGTCTCAAGGCCAAGGTTAGAACTTTATTTTGAATTTTTAGATCTAGTTCTTAAGGAGTAGTGATGCATGCGACTTAGGTTTCGATTTTATCGGTGGATTAGAGTATGTATATAGATTCTAGGTTTTAGTAGTAGTTGTATCGTTGCCTACTCTGAACCCTGGTTCACGGTGGGCGGTGGTCTTGGTCGACGTTCGACCAAGGTTTAGGGTTTCGCGACGAGCTTACGTCTATTGCGAACCACGCATTTTAATGATTCCCCGTTGAGTGTTGATCGCACGTTTTGGACGTCGATCACTCGAGGGATTTTGGTCGGGACTCTGTCCTCGGGTCATTGCGCGCCCTTTCACTTGATAGGTAGTGGAAGGGTGGATTTGATATTTTGATCGAATTCACTGATGCCTTTCTTCTACTTTTTAGGTGAAAGCGTGCTCGTCGATCCCTTCGACATATCATCGGAGGAGAGTTCATCGGAGGATTCGGGCTCCTCGGTGACTGTCCCGTCGGTCTGAAAGTTCTTCGGGAGATTCAGAGGCGACTGAAGTAAATGACGTTGGGATAACATCCGGGGACGAGGTTGGCGCCCCTGAGGTTACACAAGAGGAAGAGAGGGTGTTGGCGCCTGAGGAGTGGGTCGTCGAAGACTTGCTGGACAAGGTCTCGTCTTACGCTCGACCGCGTGTGGATCCTCTGCCTGTGGTGGGGGACCCTGCTCACTGGAGGGTGACCTACCCGGGTGACGACGATCGGATTTTCTCGGAGTTTGGCGGAAGAAAGTTTTCGATGTAAGAGTATGCCATCACGACCCTGGGGATTAGGATGCCCTTTAGTGACCTGGTCTGCTCGGTGCTCGGTTATCTAGGGGTAGCGCCCTCGCAACTGCACCCCAATTCATATGCTTTTATGAGGGAATTTGAGATGACATGTGGGCACCTGGGGGCGGGGGCTACTCTTCCTCTCTTCTTCCGGCTGTTCTCTCTACAACGCTATGTGGGGCGTGGAACTGCTCGAAAAGGTTTCATATCTTTCAAACAACGGGCTAAAATTTTTAAGGCGCATTCAGAGTCTATCTGATCTTTCAAAGGTGACTACATCTTGATCGAGCCTGTGACTAAGGGAGCAACTAGGTTGATCAGTTTCATGGGGAATGATACTGATGAGAATGATGTGCCCCGGTTGGACACTAAAGGTCGTCTGATTCGTAGGAGGATTTGGAGGTTCCCTTTCTCGTGGGACTATGGTCAATACGGGCGACCGGTGCGTGACTTTGTCTAAATAGGGGATGCTCTATGCGAGGAGGATGAGACCAGCTTCGAGGAATTTTGTAAGTTGGTGTCATCTTTCACTCCAATCGCGATGCTCGACGGGGAGGGGAAGGTGATGTTAGCTTCTGATGGAGGAGATGATGTGGAACGTCCGCTGATCGATGTCACAACTCTGTTGGCCTGTAAAAACAGACAAGAAGTGTATGACCTGTTCGGTATTTCTTATTTTATTTTTATTGTTGTTTATTTGTTCATGTTCGTTGTCAGTCTGACCCTCGTTTCCTTTGTTTTGTAGGCTCAATGGCGAAATCTCTGGACAAGATCCAGGAGAGACTGATGCAAGGCAATAAGTGAAAGGCCAAGACCATTCAGACTCGACTGGCAGGAAATGATACGAGCGGCTCCGGATCGGGTTCTATCGCTCGAAGATCTCCGAGCGTGACTTCGGGTCCAACCCTTAAGAAGCATAAAGTTTGACCGGTCGTCACGAATCTGACGATCAACGCTCCTGCAAAACCAAAACATTGTTTGCCTCCGTGTTTCGTGCAGCGGAACTTCTTTGAAAGCACATCTTTGGAGGTTGACCGGGCGGATTCATTGTCTCTTGAGCAGATGGATCGTCCTGCTCGGAGATTATCCTTGGCGTAGGACGCTAGCGCGGTGATGCGGGTGTTGTCGATGGCCTCTATGTTTGCCGAGGGGAGTACTGGGAAGGAGCTCTAAATCACCCGCCTGAAGACTCTCTTGGCTGCTTCGGAAGAGAGAGCAAGAAAGGTCGCCGAGGATGCTGAGGTTGCGACCAAAGAGTTGACGGTGCGGGCGGACGTGATCGCTAAGCTGGAGGTGGATTAAAAGAGGGTCGTCGATCAGACCAGGAAGCTGAAAGAGACTTTCTTCCCCAAGGACGATGAAGACGAGGATACCAAGGGGATGATAAGTAGGGCGCATTTCCTTGCCCAGTTGGATCAGGATCTAGAGGATTTGAGGGACTCGACTAAGTTGAGCTTCCAGAATGTTGTGGATCAGATTAAGGCCCTTCATCCCGAGCTGAACCTCGATGTTGACTAGATCAGCTACTTGTACAAAGTCGTGGACGGTCGGGTTATAGTCCCTGATTACATGATTGTGGATGATTCTCAACCGGGGGAGTCTGACCAGCCGATCCAGCCTATCGTCCAACAACCTCTGAGCGAAAATCAGCAAGGGGTGCAAGAAGGGGAGGGTAATTAGGTCGGCATGTGTGCCTATATTACGTGTAATTTATAATCCTTGCTTGGGGACGTGGTCCCCTTTTTATGTAATTTTGAATAATTCGGCCTTTAGGGGTCGCAACCTTTTGATTAAAATTTCTGACCTTGGTGGTCGTTTTACTATATATGCAGCATTTTCGTTATGTGTATGACTGCCCGTCCGTCGGAGGACTTTTATTTTAAATGTCTTTTTTCGTTAAGTGTTTTGCGTTCGGTAGGTGCGGGGAATATGACATAGTGGTCGATAAGGGGATAAGCGCTCGTAAGGAAATGCGATCCATCGGTTTGGGGGACCGATCGAATGTATAGAGGCTGACTCTGGGTCTGTGTCCGGGTAAAGAATGTGGCCCGGATCTCCGGGGCTTGAACGTCCCATCGCGAGCTAGGGTTCTTCCTGGTCGTGGTACTTAGGGGATGTCGGACTCGTTCGAGTATCCGTTTGTGCGACAGTTATCTTCCTCATTGAGATGGGGAGGTCATGTTGGTCAAACGTTTTAGGCTGCAATGCTTGTACCTGGGCATGCAGGTTCGATCAGACCTTTTACTCCTCGTAGGGGAGTAAGGCGACCTTCATACTAGTTGTAGTATTGCTTAAGTTTCTCGGTGTTCCAGGGCCGTGCGAGTTCTTCCCCCTGAAGATTTTCTAAGTAGTGTGCCCCGTTCTCGGTCTTTGCTCGGACGCGATATGGACCTTCCCAATTTGGTGCTAGTTTCCCTTCTCAAAAGTCTTTGTGGTTTTTCCTCAAGACGAGACTCCCGACTTCGAATGCTCGTTTAATAACTTTCGTGTTGTGTCGAGCTGAAATTTTTTGTTTGAGTGTGGCTTCTCGAAGATCTGCTCCTGATCGGATTTCTTCGACCATGTCGAGCTCTTCCCTTAGCGTTTCAGAGTTGGTATCTTGGTCCATGGGTGCTTCTGTTCGCATGGACGGTATGTGCATCTCTATGGGGATGACAACCTCGGTTCTGTATGCTAGCCGGAATGGAGATTCCCCGGTTGTCGAGTGAGGCGTGGTTCTGTACGCCCAAAGAATGATGTGTAGCTCTTCGACCCAGTAGTTTTTGTGTTCGTCCAACCTTCGTTTGAGGCCTCTCAAGATTACCCTGTTAGCGGCTTCAGCTTGTCCGTTAGTTTGGGGGTGCTCGACAGAAGCGAAGTGTTGTTTGGTTCCCATCGAGGATACGAATTCCTAAAAACATTTGTCGGTGAATTAGGTTCCGTTGTCTGTTACGATGGCGAGCGGTACTCCGAATCGAGCGAGGATGTTCCGCTTGAAGAAGCGTAAGATGTTTAGTGCGGTGATTTTGGCTAAGGCCTCCGCTTCGATCCATTTGGTGAAATAGTCGATGCCCATGATGAGATACTTGTTTTGGCCGGTGTCGATGACGAAGGGTCCTAATATGTCCAGTCCCCACCAGGCGAACGACCATGGGGAAGACATCAATTTCAATTCAATAGGGGGCGCTATGTGCACGTCACCATGTCGTTGGCACTTGACACATTTTTTAACGTGCTCCTCCGCATCGTCCTGCATCGTCGGCCAATAGTATCCCGCTCGTAGAATCTTGTGAGCGAGTGATCTTCCACCTGGGTATTGCGCGTTGATCCCCTCGTGGACTTCTCTCAGCACGTGTGGAATGTTTTCTTCCTTGACACATCTGAGGAGTGGTATGGAGAAGCCTCGGCGGTACATCTTCCCCCCGACCATCGTATACAAGCACGATCTGCGTCATACGGTACTAGCCGTTTTCGGGTCTTGATGGGCTATAGACGTATCTAATTATGTGTCTAGCGGTATCTTAACTGCAAGTGCACAGCCTATCGAAGTAATATTTAAGATTATCGATCCACAGGGACTCTATGGTTACTTAGTGCTAGATGAACTTCTAGTTTAGCTAAGGTGAAGGGTTGTCACGATTTTTTGTTGTTTTTAAAGATTAAAGGCGGGAATTAAATTTAAGTTTTAATAAAATAATACTAAGGCGGTCGGTATGTAATTATGCTAACTTAGGCGAGTCAATCTAACCTAGGCTTATAAAGGTGTTCACTTAATCTATTCTGTAGAGGTTACCAGTTTAAATACCCTTAACTCACACTCTCGTGGTCTTATCTCAGATCTTACCCCTAAAGCCCTATGCCTGCTCTCGCTAGCCCATAAGTGTTTAGAGATAATTTTTGGAAACTTAGTAATTCAAATTTATTTTAAAGCGCTCTCGCTGTGTTTAATTTAAATGCCTAACTTTAGCTATCTGGTTAAAATCTCACACTCTCGTGGTCTTGACCTAACCTAATACACTTTCCTTACTCTCGTAACAAAAAGGTCGATTTTAAATAAAAAGTATCAGCCAGAATACTAAGCTATTAATTATTTTAAGCCTATAGTTGATTTTACCGATTTAGTTTGTTTTAATTACATATCGCCCTAAGGTAATTAGCTACTCATTTTTGTTGAACCAGACAGAGGCAGAGAAACAATAAACGAAACATTCATGGCAGAAAAATAAATGTTCAACATAAATATAAAATTGCAAATTAAAATAAACCTGGTTAACAATAAAATGGCAGACTCCTTCTTCCACAGACCGGAAAGCTCGGAGTAATTGGCGGAATCGAAAATAAAATAAAAATCTGAAGGCTTTGAAACAAATAAATTTTTATAACAATTTCCTGATGTTGGAAATTGTTATAGGTTGGGTTTGGATACAATAAAAATAGAACAATGAAAATAATGCTGAAATAAAAAGGGTGTAAAATAATTCGGCAGAGCTTCCGCAAGAAATTGATAAAAAATTACTCTGTAAATTGTTCAAATGAATTATGCTATTTATAGAAGATTTAATGGGCTTGTGGTTGAACTTGTTTGCTTGGGCTTCGGAGAGCATTTGAGGAAATACAGGAACGTGGATACAGGAGGGTGGCTGGAAAATAGGCAGATCATGTGCACGTAGCGTTTTGACGAAGTCTTAGTCAAATAACCTCTTTTTCCCTTGTCACGGTCGTGACAAGGGCATCACGTTCGTGTCCCTTGAAATTTAAGTGTCACGGTCGTGAGTGATATGTCACGGTCGTGATTGCTTCTTTTGGGGTGTCACGGTCGTGACACCTAGGTGACAACCGTGAGTGTTACAAAATATGCAGGTTTTGCAGGTTTCTTCATTTCTTCATCTTTTTATGGTTGTTTTGGTTCCTTTTGCTCTTGGCTCATGATTTAGCTCTGTATACGATGTACCTGCAAAATGGTAAGGAAAACTCGAGGAATCGGGTGTTAAAACGACGATTATGCGATAAAACGGTAATGAAACATAGCAATATAATCGATACATTTTCTCGTTATCAAACTTCCCCAAACTTAAACCTTTGTTTGTCCTCAAGCAAATAGTCGGTTGAAAATCGTCGGACAAGTTTTTATCGACGCATACACATAACAAACCGTACGAGGGATCGTTTTGTCGGATAAACCGGTAATGATAAAACACTAACGATACACTAATGACACAAGCAACAAGCTAAGTCGTCGACTTCCCGTTAAACGAAACAATCGGTAATTGCTTTACGATTTCACCTAGAGTTTTTCGATCTTATTTCGCCCGGTTTCATTCTAGCGCAATCACATTAAGCCCTTTGCCTTAGCACGCACGTAGTGGAGTAGCCGGTTAGCGACTTTGATCCTTTTTAAGCACGGGGTCTGGTACACGAGTGCGGTAACCCTACATACATTATCCGATTTGGAGGTTGTGGGGGATCGAGCCGTAGCACGCCCTACCAAGTTCAGAACCAGTACCTCTGAACCAACCCGCAATGGACTCCTTCTCATATTTCTCGTTTCTTATATGCGACCGTGTACTTTGGTGCAATTTCTTTTCATTTGCATCGAGATATGAAGGATCATTATAGATTAGGCATCAAACGCTTATATTCATCGGCTCCCCACGTGGTTTGTGTTTAGACGGTGTTGACTGCTAGTATAAACTACTAGGGGTTACTTTTGAACTGAAACTTAAGGTGTACTCGTAACGATAATCGGAATGGAATCGCTTAAGTGGGAAGTCAAAGGTGTCAAGATTGTATTGGTCTTGTTGAATCGTTCTCAGCTTCCTAATTATGATTTCGTAGGCAAGTCGGGTAATGCGAATAATTAAAGATTTTTTTTCGGTATGGCTAAATAAACGGGGAAAGTTCGAAACTAAAGAAAATAGCACAAAAATCGCTCGTTTCATTAACTTACGAAAAGGAAAATACAACGGAATGGAAAAGTGCGAAAAGGGAAAATGCGGAAAATGAAAGGTACCTCTCCCACACTATATCAGACATTGTCCTCAATGTTGTGATATAATAGCGGTAAAAGTACAATACAAACTATGAAAATGAAAAACAAACATAAGCAAAAACTAAAACTAAGGCTGCTGAGGACCGCGGGCTCGGCTTCTGGTGCGGGAGCGTCTGGTAGGAGTCGCTTCAGGATCAGAACCGGTACCGGTAACAACAGTGATGTCAATGCGTAAGGCCTCTAGCTCGCTAAAAATTTCTCCGAGCTTCTCATTAGTAGCTGTCTGGTTGGTTGCAATAGTGCGGAGTAAATCATCATGCTGCTCCTTCTGCCTTCGCTCCAGTGCGGCGTTCATCTGGTTCTGCTGATGAATCGCGCGGAGGACGTCCTCAAGAGTGAATTCCTGTGCAGGAGGCTGTCGGGTAGATGACTCGGGAATATCCTGGACAGGCTCAGCTGCATCCATGGCGTCCTGCATCTCATCCGCTGGAGGATCGGCCTGATCATCATGAATGGGGGCGTGGTCGGCAGCATCTGGTAAAACAAAGAGCCAGTTGGCTCGGCTGGACGGGTCGATGCGGTCACGGGACGGCAAAATGATGTGGTGATAAACAGTGTCGTGGACAATAGGGCTATACCTGCCATCCTCTCTCTGCGCAATCAAGTGAGCGGACCTGCAATAGTTCTTGGTTAGGAATTCTGCGGCTATGCGAGGCAAATTGGTGACCAAGTCACCAAGCCCTAACTGAATGGCGAGGGTGGTGACAATGACGCCAATGAAAAATGGGGTTGAGCCTCTTTGCGCAATGGTCTGGATGTGAGAAAGCATGAACGGGGCAGCGTTGATTGGCTCGTCATTTAGAGCGCAGTATAAGAACAGAAGCTCCTTGGAGTTGAGCTTATGGTTACTCTCTCGTGCAAAGATGGTGTTGCAAATGATTCGGTGAAAATAACGGATTGCCGGGTTGTGGATGTGTGTAGCATTAAGGCTCTGAAAGGCTGAGGCACGGGTGTTGGTTATGTCGTGCCACAAAGTGAAAGCGGTTTCACTGAAATTGTCCGGCACGCGGTGGTGAGTTTCATTCCCGTGAGCGAAGCCTAACAACTCGGCTATCCTTGTTTGCGAAAGTTCGAACTCCCGGCCGAACAATCTGAATGTAGCAACGCCGGTAAGTTGACTCTGAGAACCGGTACCGGTGATGTAATGGAACGAGCTTAGGAATTCCAATGTCAGAAACTCGAATGTGGGCTGGGGCTGACTGCATAGAACCCACAAACTAACCTTCTTAAGCAGGTTCTTGACACTGCTGAGCATTCCCAACTCTCTCAAACATTCAGTATCGATATAACGCGTAGGTTGCACACCGCGGTTCTGGAATCAGATGAATCTTTCTCTCTGGTTTTCTCCATTCTCACCCTCTCTGAATTGTATAGCATCCATTGCATGCAAGAACTAGAGTGAGAGATGAGGATTTTGGATTTTGTGAAAAAGTGATAAAATGAGAGAAGTAATGGTTCGGATAAATATTGGAAGGTGAGAATGTGATAGGTATGGTGATAATGGAGATGTTAATGGGTTTTAATTTGGTAATGGGAGGTTACGGAAGTTGGGGGAGATAATGAGTGGTTTTGAAAGTTATGGAGGAAAGAAGAAGAAGAGGTTTCGAAAAAGAAACAGTTATGTTTCTCACGAATTCTATATTTAGGGTTGTCACGGTCGTGACAAGGAGATGACGGTCGTGACACGCTAAATGAGCACGTCACGATCGTTAGGGGGGTGTGACGACCGTGAGGGTTTATATCCTTGAATAATTTCCAGAAAGCATTATCTCTCACGCTTCATATACTTTATAATAATTTATTTTTCACTTCTCACTCAATATTAGATTTAAACACCATATAATAATTTATTTCAACATAGTACTTGTAAATTTGCATGACACGAGAGATTTTATAGAATATAAATCAATTCAAGCATAACAGTATATATAATGAAAACATATAAAATTGATTAAAATGGAAAAATTTGTAAACTAGAAGTGCATTGCATATGGTAATTGAAATGAAATTACATTAATGAAAATACGGTATGAAATTGTTTGCGAAAAGTAAATCTAACTAGAAACGAAAACAATGAGTAAAATAAACTAGATCACTTATAGCATTTTCAAAAGTGTTTCTTCAAATCTTCGATTGCGGAGTTCAGGTGATAGAATTGTTCACATATTATGTCAGTTAGACCTATAATGTCCAATCGCATGCTCTTAATCTCATCCTTAAATGTATTTATATCGGTTTGGTAAGCTTCAAGAGTGTTCATGATATTCTGTAAGTTGTTAGCATAATCTCCTTGATTCACTTCAGGGGTTTCAATAACTTCGTCAGTGTGGTCAATGTCATGGTAACCAGTAGGTGTCTCAGGGTCAGTTTCGACATCGGTCATTATATCATCTTTTATCTTGTAAGACTGAGGTGTTTCAGGAGTAGATGGATAATCAGGTGGGGTTAACTCATAAAGCCAATTATCCTTATTGTGAACACTTACTCTAGCATGGTTTGGTAGTGTGAACAGGGTTACTACCTCATTCCGGATTAGGTACTCGAAAGGTGGATGTCCTAAATTCCTTATGATATGGCGATTAAAGCAAAAGTTAAGATTCATAGGACGGATGGTACCTAAACGGTTGCACCTATGCAATTGGTACCTAAGTCCTAAGGCATCAGCAATCATGGTTACAAGACCTCCTACTAATATAGGTAATTCAGGTTCTTCTTGGATTCGGGTGAAGGTTTGCATCATGAAAGGCACACCATTAACAGGTTGTCCATTAGTGAAGCATGACATAATGAATATCTCATCTTTAGATACTCCAGTAATGTTTTCTTCTTTTCCAAAGAAGGTGTGGGCAAGGATCTTATGGAAGTAACGGAGAGCAGGGTTATGGATCTCATCATTGTTCATGCTATTTGGTTCAGGGTGGTAGTTTCCGGTTACAGTTCCCCAAAAGAAATCCAGCTCAATGTCCATCAATTCTACCTGTGTGGTAGTAAAAGCAAAGGGTCCACTAGGGAATCCTAATAAGTCAGCTAGTTCTTTATGGTTAAAGTCATATTCTATTCCAAATAGGCGGAAACTGATAAATCCTTTCCTGAATCCAAAACCGCGCTCGGGTAGGTAAACTAAGGAGCTAAGGAACTCAAGGGTGAGCTCGCGGTAAGTCACAAACTTATGTTGAATCAGTGCATTCTCCCATCCAAGTCGGTTAAACAAGTACATGATGCTATCATGTATACCTAGGGTTTCCATAGTCAGATCATCCGGATACAGGGTCAAATCCATTGGCCTCTGTGATAACTCTTCAAATTTCATTCTTTGGTTCCTACCTCTAAATTTGGTTTCCATATGGTTTATCGGTTGGTTAGCCATGGTTAGTGCAAATATGGAGGAAACAAATCAGGGGGAGAAGGAAAGTGGAAAAGACTTTAGAAAATCTGTAAAAGTGATTTAAGATTAAAATAAAGAAAAATAAGGAAATGAAATGCACAAATTAAAGGCAATAATAGTAATATGGCAAATGATAACGAGAAAACGTATCGATTATATTGCTAGGTTTCATTAACGTTTTATCGCATAATCACTGTTTTAACACTCGATTTCTCGAGTTTTTCTTACTATTTTGCAGGTACATCATTATATGGAGCTAAATCATGAATTAAGAGAAAAAGGAACAAAATCAATCATAAAAAGATGAAGAAATGAAGAAGCCTGCAAAAACTGCATATTTTGCAGCAGCCACGATCGTCACGAGGGTGTCACGACCGTGACACCCCAAAATGAGCCATCACGACCGTAAGAGAGTGGTCACGACCGTGACACTAAAAAGCCACATGACACGAACGTGAAGACCTTGTCACGACCGTGACAAGGATAAAATTAGGTTTTTGACTCAGACTACGTCAAAGCACTACGTGAAGATTGTTCCTCCTATTTTGTTGCCACGTACCTACATTTCCTCCACCAAATCAGCAAGGCCCAAGCAACAAAGGTCCAAAAATTCAGCCCATTAAGGATTCTATAAATAGTACAAGTTCCGTGAACAATGTACAGAGCATTTTATTATTTAATTTTCTGCGGAAGCTCTGCCGAACTATTTTACGACCCTTTCTATTTCTGCTTTATTTTTAGTTTTCTGTTTCGTTCTTATTGTATCCAAACCCGCCATATAACAATTTCCAACATCAGGAAATTGTTATACATTTATTTTTTTTCTAAACCTTCAGCCTTTGTTATTTTCGATTTCGCCAACTCAAAGCTTTCCGGTCTGTGGAAGAAGGAGTCTGCTCTAATATTTGTTAACCAGGTTTTTTTTTATTATATTGCAATTTAATTATTTATAATGTTTATTTATTTTTCTGCCATGAGTATTTTATTATTTAGTTTTCTGTCTCTGTCTGGTTCAACATCGATGAGTAGCTAAATACCTTAGGGCGGTATGTAGTTAAAACAAACTTAATCGGTAAAATTTAATCATAGGCTTAAAACAATTAATAACTTAACATTCTGGCTGATACTTTTTAATAAAAATCGATCTTTTCGTTACGAGAGTAAGGAAAGAGTATTAGGTTAGGTCAAGACCACGAGAGTGTGAGATTTTAACCAGATAGCTAAAGTTAGGCATTTAAATTAAACACAGCGAGAGCGCTTTAAAATAAATTAGAATTACTTAGTTTCCAAAAATTACCTCTAAACACTTATGGGCTAGCGAGAGCAGGCATAGGGCTTTAGGGATAAGATCTGATATAAGACCACGAGAGTGTGAGTTGAGGGTATTTAAACTGGTAACCTCTACCGAATAGATTAAGTAAACACCTTTATAAGCCTAGGTTAGATTGACCCACCTAAGTTAGTGTAATTACATACCGACCGCCTTAGTATTACTTTATTAAAACTTAAATTTAATTTCGCCTTTAATAGTCTTAAAAATCAACAAAAAATCGTGACAACCATTCGCCTTAGCTAAACTAGAAGTTCATCTAGCACTAAGTAACCATAGAATCCCTGTGGATCGATAATCTTAAATATTACTTCGATAGGCTGTGCACTTGCAGTTAAGATACCGCTAGACACATAATTAGACACGTCTTTAGCCCATCAGCAAAACAAATAAATAAATAGTAAAACGATAAATAACAAAATAATAGAATGATAAAAATGAATTAAATGATTAAATGAGTAAATGGGTTGCCTCCCACTAAGCGCTGTTTTTATCGTCAAAAGCCTGACGTAATGCTTAGGTGTAGATTAATCAGGGGAATTAGTGGACAACTCTAAAAGCCTTAGACTATTTACATAATCTCTATTTTCAACTTTATGATAATGTTTTAAACGTTGTCCATTTACTATGAATGGTTCACTATTCCTACCCTTAATTTCTATTGCTCCACTCGAGAACACTTTAGTTATTTCAAAGGGTCCTGACCATCTAGATTTTAATTTTCCAGGAAAGAGCCTAAGTCTTGAATTAAAGAGGAGTACAACGTCTCCCACACTAAATTCTTTCCTAGATAGGCGTTTATCATGCCATCGCTTAGTTCTTTCTTTATATATCTTAGCATTCTCATAAGCATCTAGCCTTAATTCTTCTAATTCGTTAATATCTAGGATTCGCTTTTCTCCTGCAGCATTATAGTTTATATTGAGAGTTTTGATCGCCCAATAAGCTTTGTGTTCTAGTTCTACCGGGAGGTGACAAGATTTCCATAAACTAGTTTGAAAGGTGTAGTACCTATGGGTGTCTTGTAAGCGGTCCTATAAGCCCATAAAGCTTCATTAAGTTTAGATGACCAATCTTTCCGAGATATGGCTACAGTCTTTTCTAAGATTTGTTTAATTTCTCTGTTTGAGACTTTGACTTGTCCACTTGTTTGTGGGTGATATGGTGTTGCCACACGGTGTCTTACTCCATACTTAGATAATAATTTGTCAAAGATTTTTGAAATGAAGTACGAGCCACCGTCACTTATGACGAGTCTAGGCACACCAAATCTGGGAAAGATTATATTTTTGAAAAGCTTTATTACTACTCGTGTGTCGTTTGTAGGAGAAGCTATAGCTTCAATCCATTTTGAAACATAATCAACGGCTACGAGTATGTAATTATTACCGAAAGATGATGGGAATGGTCCCATGAAATCTATTCCCCAGACGTCAAATATTTCCACTTCTAATATTCCTTTTTGAGGCATTTCATCTCTTCTTGAAATATTGTCGGTGCGTTGACACCGATCGCAATTTATAACAGCGATGTGGACATCCTTCCATAGATTAGGCCAGAATAGGCCGGCTTGCAAGATTTTTGCACAAGTCTTGGAAGTACTTGCATGTCCACCATAAGGAGATGAATGACATTGAGCAATGACATCTTCTATTTCTTCTTCGGGAATACATCGACGAAAGATTCCATCGGGTCCTCTTTTGAACAATAATGGTTCATCCCAATAGTAATGTTTTAGATTATGAAAGAATTTCTTTTTCTGCTGATAGGTTAAATCGGGTGGAAGAGCTCCTGCGGCTAGGTAGTTAACAATGTCAGCGTACCTAGGCAGTCCTACAGTTGTCTGGATTGTTTCCACGGGTTCTGGTTCATTTAAGTCTAACTGAACTGGGTCGCTTCCTATTTGTGCTATCAGCTGTTCATACGGAAAATCATCGTTAATCGGCACTTGTTCGGGTTTAATACCTTCTATTCTAGATAAATGGTCCGCTACGACGTTTTCAGTACCTTTCTTATCTTTTATTTCGAGATCAAACTCTTGTAAGAGTAAAATCCATCTCAAGAGTCTCGGTTTAGCATCTTTCTTAGTTAATAGATATCGGATAGCAGCATGGTCTGTGTAAACGATTATTTTCGCTCCTACTAGGTAAGAACGGAATTTGTCAAGCGCAAAGACAACTGCTAACAATTCTTTTTCAGTAGTGGCGTAGTTCATCTGAGCAGAGTCTAAGGTTCTACTGGCATAGTAAATCGCATGAAGTTTCTTTTCCTTCCTCTGGCCTAGAACTGCGCCTACAGCATAGTCACTCGCATCGCACATGATTTCGAAAGGTAATCTCCAGTCAGGGGGTTGCATGATTGGTGCGGTGATGAGGGCTGTTTATAGAGTTTCGAATGCTTTAAGACAATCTTCAT
Source organism: Lathyrus aphaca (assembly GCA_963966055.1). Lineage (NCBI taxonomy): Eukaryota > Viridiplantae > Streptophyta > Magnoliopsida > Fabales > Fabaceae > Lathyrus > Lathyrus aphaca. The sequence continues at coordinate 544,593,470 of OZ014522.1, forward strand.
TGAATATGAACTCAGCATCTTTCATTAATAAACCAGTAAGAGGTTTAGTGATTTTCGAGAAATCTTTGATGAATCGTCGGTAGAAACCGGCGTGTCCTAAAAAGCTTCGTATTTCTCGAATGGTTTTAGGGGGTTGAAGATCTTTTATGACTTCTATCTTAGCTTTATCTACTTCAATTCCCTTGTCGGATATAACGTGGCCTAATACGATTCCTTCTATGACCATAAAATGACATTTCTCCCAGTTAAGCACGAGGTTTACTTTTACACATCTTTCTAACACCATTTCTAAATTTGATAGGCATCCTTCAAAACTTTGCCCGCATACAGAGAAGTCGTCCATGAACACTTTCATGATGTTGTTTATAAAATCTGCGAAGATTGACATCATACATCTTTGAAAGGTTGCAGGAGCGTTGCATAATCCAAAGGGCATTCGTCTGTAAGCGAACGTTCCATATGGGCATGTGAATGTAGTCTTCTCTTGATCATCTGGATGGATAGGGATTTGGAAAAATCCTGAGTAACCTTCAAGATAACAGAAGTATGAATACTTGGCTAATCGTTCTAACATTTGATCTATAAAAGGTAGTGGGAAATGATCTTTTCGAGTGGCTTTGTTTAGTTTACGATAATCTATGCACACTCTATGTCCCGTCACTACTCTTTGCGATATCGATTCGCCTTGAGCGTTTTTCACAACAGTGATACCTCCTTTCTTTGGCACTACATGTACTGGACTAACCCATTTACTATCATAGATTGGATATATTATTCCGGCATCTAGTAGTTTCTTAACTTCTTCTTTCACTACAGTGCTAAGGATTGGGTTAATTCTTCTTTGAGATTCTCTGGAGGTTTTGCAATCTTCTTCTAGCAGAATACGATGCATACAGATTGAAGGGCATATTCCTTTGAGATCAGATATGTTATATCCTAATGCAGTTGGATATTTCTTTAAGACATCTAAAAGTTTCTTTGTTTCTATAGTTCCTAAACTGGAATTTATTATAACTGGTCTTTTACATTCAATGTCTAAGAATTCGTACCTTAGGTTATTAGGTAAAGTTTTTAATCCTAATGTAGGTTTATCTTTACTTGGCATGGGATCCAGTGTAAGTGCTAAACTTTCGCTTAGACTATCATCTTGATACGGTGCACGCCAATTATCATCTTCGAAAATCGGAGGGATTTGAATATTCATAATTTCAGAATAGGTAGTTTCTTTCAGTTCCATTTCTCTTACACATTCGTCAATTACGTCCAATAGATAGCAGGTATCCTCTATAGCTGGTGATTGTAAGAATTGTGTTAAAATAAATTCAACTTTCTCTTCACCTACTTCAAAGGTTAGCTTTCCTCTTTTTACGTCTATTATAGCTCCGGCGGTAGCTAAGAATGGTCTTCCTAGTATGATAGGTGTAGTGGAGTCTTCAGAGATGTCCATGATTATGAAATCAGTAGGGATGTAGAATTGTCCTATACGTACTGGGACGTTTTCTAGTATGCCTACAGGATATTTAACTGAGCGATCGGCTAGTTGAACAGACATTTTAGTTGGTCTTAGGTCTCCCATGTCTAGCCCTTTGCAAATCGTTAAGGGCATAACACTGATACTGGCTCCTAAATCGCATAGAGCTTTGTCAATGACGAATTTTCCTATTACACAGGGTATAGAGAAACTTCCTGGATCTTTTAGCTTAGGAGGCATATTATTTTGAATTATGGCGCTACACTCAGCAGTAAGTGTAACTGTTCCGTTATCCTCTATCTTTTTCTTATTGGATAAGATTTCTTTTAAAAACTTAGCATACGAGGGTATTTGAGTGATTGCTTCTGTAAACGGAATAATAATATTCAACTGTTTCAAAAGTTCGACAAATTTCTTAAACTGACCCGTCGTCTTGGAATTGGTTAATCTCTGAGGGTACGGAATTGGTGGTTTATAGGGTGGTGGAGGCACATAAGGCTTTTCTTTCTCCACTGCCTCTTGATTATCATCTTCCTTTTCTTCTGGATCATTCACCACTTCAGTCGGTTTATCCGGTTTTTGGTACATGGCTGGATTGTCAAGTCTTGGATCGGTAGGTCCATCAAGTTCCTTGCCACTTCTTAATATTACGGCATTGGCATGTCCTTTCGGATTAGGTTGAGGTTGTCCAGGAAATACTCCAGCTGGTGCAGCAGTAGGTGCTTGTTGTTGAGATACTTGTGAAATCTGAGTTTCAAGCATTTTGTTATGTGTAGCTGTTGCACCCCAAAATTTGCCCTCACAATATAAGACTTTGTGTGCTAAGAAGGTTCACAAGGTTCACAAGACCTTTCATGAGGTTCATGAAGTTTACAAGACACTTTATGAGGTTCACAAGGTTCACAAGACCTTTCATGAGGTTCATGAAGTTTACAAGACACTTTATGAGGTTCACAAGGTTCACAAGACCTTTCATGAGGTTCACAAGGTTCACAAGACATTTTATGATGGTTCACAAGGTTCACAAAGTTCACAAATAGTCAGAAGATTTGACAATTCCCTCAGGCAAGGCATTCTCCTAAGCAGTGCATCCAAAACTAGGGTTTTGACTTTAATCAGGCTAAATGGATTTCCAAGACTTCAAGTGAGCTTCATAACATCTTATATGTGTTTAAGAACCCCCATGACAAGTTTCAAGACTTTTCTCAAAGGTTTGCTCAGTCAGATGATCAGATAAGTCAAAATCAGTCAAAGTAGTTAAAAAGTCAAACTGAGGTCAACTGTGGTCAAACCAAAGTCAAACTTCATGATTTTTTGCCAACATCAAGTATATGAAGTAAAATTCATCATTTGATCAAGGGTTGATCATGATTCATCAAGGAGATTTCAGATCATCAAGAATCAGAGGTTTCTAAATTAGGGTTTCCTCAGAAAAAGTCAACTAAACTTTGACCAGCCATAACTCTCACATGCTTCATCACATTTTTCCCATCCAAAGCTCATTTTGAAGGAAATTGAATTCTCTACAACTTTGTGTCTCACAAGCCAAGCCCAAAAATGCTTCATTTGGAAGGTATGAGCTAAGACATTATAGGTCCTTTTGAAAGTCAACAAAAAGTCAACAACTTCAAAAGGGCATAACTTGAGAATGGTAAATGATATGGACATGAAACCAATGGGGTTGGTTAAAGGACTCTTCAAGATTTCCAAAATGTCCAAGAACACCCTTATAGCATTAAAATTTAAGGTTATGTGCCCTTGCAAAGTTGGGAAATTTTTGAGTGGTGTATGAAGAAAATAGGGCTTTAAAATCATTTTTTTCCAAATGGGCTTGCCATGTGATGATCCAATCCATACAAGTACCTCAAGCACGACCCAAAGCAACAAAGTTCTGATTTTTTATTATTTATTTATTATTTATTTTGATTTTATTCATTAAAAATCAAATTAAATCTAAATAAAATATGAAAACTCAATATTGGAATGTGATTCTTCTTCTAGAAAGTTTTAATAACCATTCAAAGCTGATTGATACAATCCAATTTCGTGCTAGCTTGTTTTGGCAATGTTAGATAAGATATTTTTCAATATTTGGAAGGAGGTTTCTTCATCATCAAGGTATTCAAAAAGCCCATAGAACCCACAAGTATTTTGACCTAATTTGATTCATTATATATACACAAACATAGCACAATGCAGAGGGACGAATTTCTGGCCTCCAAGCATAAGAACAAACTTCAAACTTTTCAAGAAAAACTCCAATTCGGTTTACAACTTAGAGGCGTTTTCAAAGCTTTTTGAAGGTGGCATTAGCTTGCTTGAGTATCACTGAACACAATTCAATCATCATAAGCATCTAAAACATCACCTAATTGTCCAACCGAATCATGCTATGTTCTTGAATTAAAATTTTTCGATTTCATATATTTGTTGATTTTAAATAATATTTGATGACTGCTTGATGTTTGTGAAGGTGCTAGGAATGTTTCTGGGTTCTTAATTTGAAGAATCGTGACCTTAATCTCCAAATGCCATTTTAGGGTTCATAACCTTCAAATTAGGGTTTCACGATTAAGTGAATATAAATGAATTCTGAAACCGTAGATCAATTGCAAATGATGTCTGGATTATGTTCATGTGTTTAATTTAACAAAACTGTACGTAAATGATGGTGTATGGATTTCGTAGGGCTTCCTGCAAATTTGAAATTTCGCAGGAAAGTTTGTGGATAATTTCGCAGGAAATTTTGTAGTGCCAGAGGTTGAAGATGAAGGCTTGGCGCGCATTTTGAAATTCAAATATTACTCATAATATTTTATGTAATTGTTTCTGTTTTGTTTCACAAGTGCAGCGTTGGCCTGGTGGTGAGAGACGCGCGTGTATTGTTTGAGGACCCTGGTTCGAATCCTGGCTGCAGTGTTTTTTTTCCTTATTTTTCTATTTTAATTGTTATACTTAATATATTATGTATTATGATGAATATGCTAACAGAAGCGCCCTCCCGGCTGGATGGAAAGTATGTCTGCGTATTATGTAAAGGTCCTGGGTTCGAATCCCCCCCAAGCCTTTTTGGTATTTGCTTTGTTTTTTCCATGATTTTTCAGGTCAAGCAACAAAACCTAATGGAGTTCTTTCCTTAATCCCTACACGCGCATGGCCCAGTAGTTAGCTTGGTTGGTTGGAGTTTGTGAAAGCAGAGGGGCTGGGTTCAAATCCCAGCCCAGGTAAGTTTTTTCCTTTTTTCTCCATTATTTCCTTTTGTTTGTTTATTATTATTATTATTAATTTTAATTAAACTATAAACCAAAAATATTTTCATAAAACCTAATTTTCTAATAAACCCTAATTGTAAATATTAGTTATTTGTTTATTTTAATTCTTGCTTATATTTTTAATTAATAAATAAATCTTAATGTTTTCTATAGTCAAACCCTAATTTTTTATATAATTTAATCTTGTATATAAATAATTTTTAATATATGTTTAAAAATAGTTAAAAAATTGCTAATTTAATTTTGTAATTATAATTTTATTTTCATAATATGTTTATAATTAATTTAATTTCTAAACATGTATATAATTTAAAATCTTATGATAATTGGTATAATTGTTTATATCTTCTCCTTAATTTTAGAAATAATTGCTTATATAAAAAATTGATCTTTTAATTACTATGCTAATATTTTTGTTTATTTTATTATATTTATTTCTATATGATATTTATTTTTATTATTACTAACCCCATTTAACTTTGTATTATTTTTATTATTTTTTTTTTACTAACCCAATTATTATTATTATTATTATTATTTTGCTTATTTATTTAATTTGTTAATTATTATTATTTTGTAATTGCTTCCTTTATGTAAAATTGTAATAGTAATATTTAATATTTATTTTATGCTATGGTTAGTAAAATAGGGAGTGTAACATGTTTGTATGTTTAAAATTAATTTAGCTCATTAAATTTAAAGATAAATATTAAAATTGTACACTCACACACGTAAGTCGATCTTTGATCGCCATCTCACTTCCTTAAGGATACCTCTCATGTTGCCTATTACAAAAAGGTCAAGTAGGGTGTATAAAGCAAAGTCCCTTATCCATATCATCTAGTCCCTTTAACAAATGAAAAGATCAAGTCCCTTCGAATGTTGCCTTCGTAATGATCTTGTCCCTTTCGAATAAAGATGATAAGTCCCTTCGAAGTGCTTATACACCCCACAGTGGCCTAAATAAGCAGATGTCCCTTTACTTGTCCCTCACATCCAAGGTAATGACTACCTATTCCTTAATAATAGGGATAGTCTTACCATTTAAAGGATTCAAGAACAGAAAAGACTTAAACTTAGGGTAGGTTCCTCTTAGATACTTGCTCACTTTTCAAAAACATTTCAAACACTTCACACATTTTAAACAATTTTCAAAACAAAGGTTTTTTACGCATCCGTACATGGATCATTATAAAACTCTTAAGAAAATTTTTATTCACACATTTCACATTTCAAAAACATTTTAAAGTGAGCTAAGTAACTAAGAGCCCATGGATAACCATGGATGTAAAGGGTGCTAACACCTTCCCTTTCCATAACCTACCCCCCGGACCCAAAAATCTTTTAAAAGGTCTTTCCTGTTCTTTTATGCCTTTCCGTTGGATAAAATAAAAGTCGGTGGCGACTCTTGCTATCCGCAATATAACTAAAGTCAGTTCTCCCACCGTGTTACAGTAGCTAATGCATCTACTTTGCTTACTAATTGCTTAATCTGCTCACTAGTGTGAATGTTTTGGTTTAAGAAGTCCTTGTTCGTTTGAGATTGGTTAGCTATAAAGTTCTCCATCATCGACTCAAGGTTCGATTTTCTAGGGACATTAGGAGCAGTCTTTTGATATCCTGGTGGTGTAGCTGGTGCTTGACCTGGTGCGTATAAAGCATTGTTATTCTTATAGGAGAAGTTCGGATGATTCTTCCAACCTGGGTTGTATGTGTTTGAGTATGGATTTCCTTGAGCATAATTCACTTGATCTATGGGAATTCCTGTTAATAGTTGACAATCAGAAACTTAATGTCCTGGAACTCCACATAACTCACAGTTAGGTGTTACTGCAGCCACGGTGGCTGTTGGTGTTATGGCCAAGTTGTCGATCTTTTAGTTTAGTTGGTCAAACTTTGCATTGACTTGGTCCATACTACTCACTTCGTACATACCTCCTTTTGTTGGTTTCTCAGTTGCGACTCTCTCGCTTCCCCATTGGTAATGGTTTTGAGCCATACTTTCGATAAGTGCATAGGCATCATTATATTCTTTGTCCATCAATGCACCGCCCGCGGCAGCGTCAATTGTCATTCTTGTATTGTACAAGAGTCCATTATAGAAGGTATGGATGACCATCCATTCTACTAATCTGTGATGTGGACAAAGTCTCAGCAGATCCTTATAGCGTTCCCAAGCTTCGAATAGTGATTCGCTTTCCCTTTGCTTAAATCCGTTGATCTGAGCTCTCAGCATAGCTGTCTTGCTAGGTGGAAAATATCTGTTCAAGAAAACTCTCTTTAGTTCCTCCCACGTAGTTACTAAGTTCGAAGGCAGAGATTGAAGCCAAGCTCTTGCTCTGTCTCGAAGTGAAAAAGGAAACAAACGTAGTCTAATAGCTTCTTGGGTAACTCCATTGGCTTTTACGGTATCTCCGTATTGCACAAAGATCGAAAGATGAAGGTTCGGATCCTCGGTAGGATTTCCGGCGAATTGATTTTGTTGCACGGCTGATATCAACGAAGGTTTTAGTTCGAAATCGTTTCGGTTGATAGCCGGTGCGGCAATGCTTGAATGCGGTTCAGCTTGCGAAGGACTGGCGTAATACTTGAGTGGGTGATTCTGTTCTTCAGCCATCTCTGCGTCCTTTGATGTTACGACTGGTTTAGGTGGATCTAATTGAAGATCTGGAATATTGTAATTTTGTTCGAAATCGAATATCCGTCTTCTTACGTGTAAGAAGCGTTCCGATTCTGGGATTAGAGGTTGCAAGTCTTCGCCTTTAGAGCGAGTACTTGGCATACACTCGGGAATTTAGATTAAGAAAAGAAAATAGTTGTTACCTTAGTCTAGACAATGCTACCTAAAGTGCACTAGTAACTAAATTAAGGTCCCCGGCAACGGCGCCAAAAACTTGATGGGCTATAGACGTATCTAATTATGTGTCTAGCGGTATCTTAACTGCAAGTGCACAGCCTATCGAAGTAATATTTAAGATTATCGATCCACAGGGACTCTATGGTTACTTAGTGCTAGATGAACTTCTAGTTTAGCTAAGGTGAAGGGTTGTCACGATTTTTTGTTGTTTTTAAAGATTAAAGGCGGGAATTAAATTTAAGTTTTAATAAAATAATACTAAGGCGGTCGGTATGTAATTATGCTAACTTAGGCGGGTCAATCTAACCTAGGCTTATAAAGGTGTTCACTTAATCTATTCTGTAGAGGTTACCAGTTTAAATACCCTTAACTCACACTCTCGTGGTCTTATCTCAGATCTTACCCCTAAAGCCCTATGCCTGCTCTCGCTAGCCCATAAGTGTTTAGAGATAATTTTTGGAAACTTAGTAATTCTAATTTATTTTAAAGCGCTCTTGCTGTGTTTAATTTAAATGCCTAACTTTAGCTATCTGGTTAAAATCTCACACTCTCGTGGTCTTGACCTAACCTAATACACTTTCCTTACTCTCGTAACAAAAAGGTCGATTTTAAATAAAAAGTATCAGCCAGAATACTAAGCTATTAATTATTTTAAGCCTATAGTTGATTTTAAGCCTATCAGCCAGAATACTAAGCTATTTAATTTGTTAATTATTATTATTTTGTAATTGCTTCCTTTATGTAAAATTGTAATAGTAATATTTAATATTTATTTTATGCTATGGTTAGTAAAATAGGGAGTGTAACATGTTTGTATGTTTAAAATTAATTTAGCTCATTAAATTTAAAGATAAATATTAAAATTGTACACTCACACACGTAAGTCGATCTTTGATCGCCATCTCACTTCCTTAAGGATACCTCTCATGTTGCCTATTACAAAAAGGTCAAGTAGGGTGTATAAAGCAAAGTCCCTTATCCATATCATCTAGTCCCTTTAACAAATGAAAAGATCAAGTCCCTTCGAATGTTGCCTTCGTAATGATCTTGTCCCTTTCGAATAAAGATGATAAGTCCCTTCGAAGTGCTTATACACCCCACAGTGGCCTAAATAAGCAGATGTCCCTTTACTTGTCCCTCACATCCAAGGTAATGACTACCTATTCCTTAATAATAGGGATAGTCTTACCATTTAAAGGATTCAAGAACAGAAAAGACTTAAACTTAGGGTAGGTTCCTCTTAGATACTTGCTCACTTTTCAAAAACATTTCAAACACTTCACACATTTTAAACAATTTTCAAAACAAAGGTTTTTTACGCATCCGTACATGGATCATTATAAAACTCTTAAGAAAATTTTTATTCACACATTTCACATTTCAAAAACATTTTAAAGTGAGCTAAGTAACTAAGAGCCCATGGATAACCATGGATGTAAAGGGTGCTAACACATTCCCTTTCCATAACCTACCCCCCGGACCCAAAAATCTTTTAAAAGGTCTTTCCTGTTCTTTTATGCCTTTCCGTTGGATAAAATAAAAGTCGGTGGCGACTCTTGCTATCCGCAACATAACTAAAGTCAGTTCTCCCACCGTGTTACAGAACTGGCGACTCTGCTGGGGACTTAATAAAAGAGGGGTACCCTTAGGAATTAGATCACTTTAAACTTGTTTGCTTTTTTTGCTTTACTTTACTTGTTGGGTGCTCTTATGTGTGAAATATCCTAACCCGGATCTAGTGTACCTTAGGTAAATGGCGATAGACCAAGGAAACTGTACGGCGTATACCGATATGGTTGAGCTGGTGGCCATAGTTAGTGTGACTTCTTGGTTGGTGCTTATGTTCCTTAAGTCAAGTTGAGGATAATATGAGGCTGCCATATGTTGTCAATGCACTAACTAACTTTTAGAACCTTAGTTATCCCATCTTGGCCTTTAGAAAGTAGTGAGATAACCGGCTTTGGTGAAGACTGAAGTTGGTTGATACTCGATACTACGCTCATTGAGATTCTAAACTTGGAGGGTTTTGGTTGGCAAGTAAGTTGCCTACTGAACAACCACCCTTGGGAAGGATCAGTGATATTGATATCCCTTAGAACCTGGTTACTTTTGTAGGACATGATGAACCATCTAAACTTCAGGGGAAGGTACTTACCTTTAAACCTCATGCAAGCCTTCAAACCTAGGGCTATTGTGTGACTTGTTTGTGTGTGCCACATGTTTGTGATTGAGCATAACATCATAGCATCATCATGTATCATAAGCATAGAATTTTCACTAACCATTTCAAGGACCAAAGGATTTATCTTTGTTCTTTGTTGCAGGTCATGGTTTCTACTCGTAGGAATACTATCAGGATCAACTTTGTAGGAATACCTCCTAAGCTTAAAGAATTGGTCTCTCAAGTTTTTGAAAACTCCCAGTTCATCAAGAGGCATGGTCACCTACTAGATCTAGTCACTTCAGGATTCAATGAAGACATGATGAGTATTCTAGTCACTTCGAATTTGATGTCGAACTCGGATAATTATAATGACCATTTTAGCATCCGTCCGGCCATATTTGGCCTTCTGAGTATCTGCCTGATAGGTTGGTCTGTCCTGACGACGATAGTATGGGCCAAGAAGTAGTGTTGTAACCTTCTTGCTGCGAAGAGTAGGGCCAGTGCTACCTTTTCGATTTGTAAGTACCTGAGTTCGGGGCCGCTCAATGCCTTGCTCGTAAAGTAAATGAGTTTCTGCCCCTCGGGGAGCTCTCGAATAAGGGTAGCGCTGACCGCCTCGTTTGCTACAGCGAGGTAAAGGTACAATGTTTTGCCTTCGTTAGGTCTGGAGAGTATCGGGGGTTCAGATAGTGCTTTTTTCAAGTGATTCAAGACTTGCTTGCATTCTCCAGTCCATTCGAAAGTTGATTTTTTGCGGAGGAGTTTGTAGAACGGGAGCGCGTGTTGGGTAGACTTAGCCACAAATTGAGCGAGAGATGCGAGCACTCCATTTAACGATTGTATGAATTTTTTAGAGTTTGGGGTAGGTATCTCTGCGAACGCTCGACATTTGTCTAGGTTGGCTTCGATCCCTCGCTCGGTCAGATAAAACCCGAGGAACTTTCCTATTCGAACTCCGAACGTACATTTTTCAGGGTTGAAACGCATCTTGCATTTTCGAGCTTGGTCGAACACCTTTCGTAAGTGGGAAGCGTGATATGTTTCTTCCTAAGATTTGACTATCATGTCGTCCATGTATACTTTGAGCATATCCCCAATTTCTGCTCGGAAAACTTTGTTCATCATGCGCTAATAAGTGGAGCCCGCGTTCTTTAGACCGAAGGGCATAACATTATAGTAGTAGTTGCCTGATTCGGTCATGAAGGCCGTGTGTTTTTTTCCGGCCACGACCATGGGAATTTGATTATATCCTGAATAAGCGTCCATAAATGATAGTAGTTTGAAACTGGCCGAGTTGTCGACCAATTTATCAATATTTGGCAACGGGTAAGCATCTTTCGGGAAAGCCCGGTTAAGATCGGTATAATCAATGCACATTCTCCACTTTCCATTAGATTTTATCAAAAGTACAACATTGGAAATCCAGGTAGTGTACCTGGCCTCCGTTATAAAGTTAGGCTTTATGAGGTCTTCTACAGCTTTTTCAGCCGCTTTAGTTTTTTCGGTCGACTGTTGTTGCCTCCGTTGGGCGACGACTTTGTGATTTGGATCGATGGATTGATGGAGGTATGCTACATCTGGATCGAGTCCGGGCATTTATGCTACACTCCATGCGAACAGGTCGGCGTTCCCCTTCAGGCATGCTTCCAGTTGTTTCTTTTCTAGTTCTGGAGGTGGGCTCCAATCTTCATGCATCTGCTATGATCTTCCCCCAACTGGATTAACACGAATTCGCCGTCGGGGATTGGCCGGGCTAATGAAGAGGAAGGCTGCTGGTGACTTTCAGCTTCGTCTGGAAATCTGCAATCTAGGTCGATGGAACCGACCCGATGGAGAGGTGCGGGCATTTCTGTGTTTAGGGAAGACGCAAAGGTGGAAGCTTTGGGCTGGTATGATATCGAGCTAAGGCCTTTAGAGGCTGCTTCGAAACAACGACGGGCGGCCTCCACGTCCCCATGCAGGGTGGCTACTCTTCCTGACGTTGTGTAGTATTTCATCTTCAGGTGGACGGTTGATGGGACGGCTAGAAGATCGGCCAACGTTGGTCGACCTAGGATGAATTGATATAGAGAAGGGCAATCGACGACCAAAAAAAGGACGCAGATTGATCGGACAATTTTTGTGGCCCCAAACGTGACTATGAGATCGACATAACCCCATGGTCGTGACACCGCACCATTGAAACCTTGGAGGTCAGATCCCACGTATGGCGTCAGGTGAGTCTCGTTTAGCTGGAGTGTAGCAAACAATTGCCAATACATGATATCGCATGAGCTACCTTGGTCGACCAATATTTTGCGGACGTCGAAGTTGGCCATTTGGGCTCGAATGATCAGTGAAATGCTGGCATTAGGTGTTCCCCCTAATAGTTCCTCCTTGTAGAAGGAAATATGAACTGAATTGTCTCTGGGCGGGACCAACGTGGTATTTAGGGCCGACCCTTTTGCAATTAATTGATCGGATGTCCTCTTTACGGAGCCGACCATGATCTTGTTAAATCCTCCGCCTGAGATCACCATGGCGGATGGGAAGGCTTCCCAGGGGCTATGGGACGACAAATAACCTGGACTCGCCTGACGGTCGGGCAGAAAGAAATCTTTTGGGCGATAGATGTTGAGGGATACTTTCATATTGGTGTCCGCAGGGACTACCACTGCCTCTTCGACCTTGATGGTTTCTTGTGCCTCTGGCCTGGAGGTTTCTTTGGATTTCGTGAACTGTTTGAGGTGGCTATCTTTGATGAGTATCTCTATTGCATCCTTCAGGTGGATGGAATCCTCGGTGTTGTGTTCGTGGCTCCTTTGGAACCTGCAGTACTTGGTCTTATCGGTGCCCGGTTTGGCGGGCAGTTGCTTGGGGAAGCGAACCCCCGCTTGACGGAACTCTAAATTAGCACATTCGGACAATATTTTCTCCCTCGACACCAGCAAAAGTGTATACTCATGAAATCGGTCCACTGGTCTTCTTTGTTCCCGCGGTTCACGGGAACGATCTTCCTTTCTTTTTTCGCTTCCCCGACGAGATGTTAAGGGTTCGTCGGATTTGGAAAGGTTTACGTCTTCTCTACATTGAGCATCACGGACGGAACTGGCCGCCTGATTTTTCTCGTATTGAATATACGCTTGAGCTTTCAAGAGGAAAGCATCCAGAGTGGAGGGTGTCTCAATACCCACTACTCGGTGGAAATCGGTATATGGGCATAATCCACGCTCCAGTAAATATTTCTTCATGTCGTCTGTGGGTGAGACTTGGACGGCTTCTTTATTGAACCTTTCGATGTAGGTCCTGAGGGGCTCGTCTTTACCCTGGATTATGGCCTCAAGTGATGCTTTCGTCTTTGGATGGCGTCTGAAAGCAGTGAAATGCCTGGATAAGGTTCGACCGAGCTGTCTCCAGGAAGTGATGGATTCGGGCTCGAGGCTTTTATACCAAGTCATCGCTCATTTCCTTAGGGTGGTCGGAAAGAGAAGACATTTTATTGCTCCTCGGATGCCCCTATAGTCGAGCAGGGCGTCGATGTTCTCAATATGTTCGTCGGGATCAGTTGTTCCATCATACAAACCCAGTGGTAGGGGCTTCTCGAGCCCTCTTGGAAATCTGGTAGCCATAATCTCAGATGAGAGGCGTCCTCTGATCTCGTCATCATCACTAGAGGTGAACGGACGGGATCTTGAATGGCGATTTCTGTTCCGTCGCGGGGACGGAGAGTTTGACCTGTTCTTTTTTATCGTTTCGAGGATGGAGACCTCGATCGTCTTACCTTTTGGGGAGGGGAGCGGCGATCGTCCTCTTGTGACCCTTGATGAACCTTGGTCGATACCGGCGAGCGACGTCTTTGTGGAGGTGACCGACCACGATTCTGGATAGAAGATTCGTCGTGGTAGCCTTTATCTTTCTTCCTTCGTGGAGAAGGACTGCGTTGCCCCCGGTGCGTTTTGGGAGATCGATATGGGTAACGACCGGTTTCTTCAAGACGGGCTATCTTTACACCGTACGCCAGGAGCAGGAGATGGGTCTGATTGATTATTTCAACCAGTGCAGCGAAGTCTGATCTGGTGGGTGCGGCCACGGAAGGTATGATTTCTGGTTGGCTCTCGAGAGGTTGGTCGCGCTTGGGAGAAGGTGAAACTGTCTTTCTGTCCTGGAGATCCTGGACGATTTCTTCGTGTGAGAGGGTGAAAAGATTGCTCCCCCGTTGAGTAATGAGGATACCATCAGCAGTTCGGGCTTCACACGGGATATCGTTAGCGGCCATGGATCTTTTTGAATAGTAACTTTGGTTCTTGAAGTTCTTTGATGAAGAAGAATGGGGAAGTTTGTTTCCCACAGACGGCGCCACCTGATCGTACCTAGAGATCAAGATCTGATATGGCCGCGTCGAACGTGGATGAGCTCGGTTGATGATGGAGAAAAAAGGGTTGTACCTGCAAAGGCACTCCGATGCTAAATTCAGAAAGTGAGCAACAAGTGAGCAAGTACGACATTTTTGGGTCAAGATTTTAATACCTGACCCTCTCAAGTGAGAGGGTTTATATACTGGTCCAAGTGGATGGTTATTGGCCCAAATTGTTGGACGCGGATCATGGATTCCGCAATAACCGTTGATGGTTAGGAACTAGTTGTTAGGGCAAGAATGAGTTTTCTCGACGTACCCTGGGTCGGATGGCTTTTATACCGAGCGAGGGGTTCGTTCGAGCAAACGATCCTCGGGACTTCGAGCATCGTGGGGTTAAAGGGACGTTGGGCTGCGAGATAGATAAGGCCCAATTCTAAGGATTGGACCCGTCTGGAACAATAACATTTGAGAGAAAATTCATTAGAGGCAAAGAGAGAAGACACCCTTCTACTTTGGAGTTGGAGATTCTCCATACAATCTTTTAAGTGAAATATATTTACCAATGTTGTGAATCTATGTGCCAGAAACAAATCAAAATATGTAAAAGATTCAGTTTCTTGAACAAAAATAAGAAATCCTATTAGGTTTTACAAAAGAGAGAAGAAGGAAGAACAAATAGAATTGGTTACAACCGTTTTACTATTAACTTACTCAATAAGGGTTTAAAGATTACAAGTGCATAATAACAATTAACCTTTCTTTCAAAAACTTGAGAGAAACACTCTATTTATAGACAACTAAGCTAACTTAAACAATTAGGCTAAACAAATAGTCTCAATTTGACATGCTAAGAATTCTAGCATTTCGACCACTGCATAATTGAGCATACTTTGACTACAGAATGCAGTATCAACAAGTGAACAAACTTCAACTATATGCTGAACCTTTGTCAGACTATGAAGTTATCCCTGTCGAGACTAGAGTTCGATCCAAATAACATAAATCTTCATCTCGAAACAAACTCTACATTAACAAGGGACCAACCTAGCTTTCATCATGCAACTTTATCAATTACATACAATGGAAACACTTGCTACTTAGCAATGTCTTGGTGATCATATCAACAACATTGTCATTAGCAAAAACTTTCATCACTTGGACTTCTCCACATTCAATTATCTCTCTAACGAAGTGCAACCTCACATCGATGTGCTTGGTTTGCTCATGACAGACTGAATTCTTCGACAGGTGTATTTCACTTTGACTATCATATTTAACAGTTATAACTTGACCTTGAAGTTTCAACTCCTTAGCAAAACCTTCAAGCCATAATGCTTCTTTCACAGCTTCAGTGGGGGTAATATACCCCGCTTCAGTGGTTGATAAGACAACAACCTTTTAAAGTGTTGCTTTATAACTAATTGTTGTGCCAAACATAGTGAACACATATCCAAAAATAGATTTTCTAGAATCCATACAACCTGTATAACCAGAATCAACAAATCATTCGATTTTGACTTTGCTATCATCATCATAGGCTCCATCATAAATCAAGAATCTACTTTAATATTTTTCAATGTGCCTTCCCAATATTGTCCATATATGTACCTGCTTAAATTGCTCACTCTATACACTATGTATGGCCTCGTACAGACCATAACATACATCAAAGAACATATTATACTAGTGTTACCTTAGATTTTTGACATAAGCTTTGATTGTAAGGATTTGACAAGTTTTTTGATTTGTTTGATGATTTGGGTTTATTAGCTAGGTTGAAATGGTCAGATATAAGGATGGCAATGGGTAGGGTCAGGTGCGGATTTCACACTATCTAAACCCGCACCCGACATGACCACCCAAACTCAAACCCGAACTCAAAGGCTATTCGGGTGGCAAATAACACTCACAGCCACACCGTTGGATTTAGGGTTTTCCACCCAAATGAACCCGTAGCAAAAACACAAAAATACAACAACAACATTGAAATTTGAAACACAAGAATTCCATCAAGGTATCTGAAAGAAATTAAGGAATTAATTACAACTTTCCATAAATTTTTGTAACATTACAATTAAAATTAAGGTCTTCAACATCTTAACATTACAATTAATTTGTTACACACACACACACACACACACACACACACACACACACACACACACATATATATATATATATATATATATATATATATATATATGGGCACTTATGTAATTTCATGTCTAAGCGGGTGTGGTTTTGGGCGCAGGTTTACACTACTTAAACCCGCACCCGAAATACCGGGTAACATCCGAACCTGAACCCAGTCAACTCGGGTGCGGGTGCGGGTGGGCCGCGAGTTTGGATCTGCCTGCCATCCCTAGTCAATTAGGACTGTAGAATTTAAACATGGATTTTGACAAAGTATCTTGTCAAAAAATTGATGTTAACTTTGGTCGAATTTCCAAGCAGTAAGCTAAAGACCACGAATTTGTTAGTTTTGGGACTTAGTGAAATTTGGAATTTCCAAAATGTTATTCTCCATGTATTCGACTAAGGCATAAGAGGATAAGATCAGACGGTTATTGCAGAACACATGGACGTTTCTCGAGAATGAATATTGCATGGAGACAAAGACGTGGCATAATGTGTTTAGTCGACCGTTGCAGACGACTATAATAAGACTTGTATATAAGTAGTGTTCACTTAGGGATCCTTAATTTTACACAATTTCTGTAAACTAAATGTATCCATGTTTTTATGAGAAAATATTAAGTTCATCTAATTTGTGTAGACATGAAGAAGAAATGTAAGGTGGATGAAGTTTGTACAATAATTTCATACTTCTCATATGTTTTCTCCAAGGCCACTAAAATCTTAATGTATGAAGCACACGATTCACATCTAATGGCGAAGAAGAACAAAAAAAATGGGTGATAGGGTTTCGGTGTGAAGGAAACGACACTACTCTCAATAAGTGAGACTTTATTCGCTTATATATGGGTAAAGTATTTCACAACGGTTAATACTACCAACCAGTTTTAGTGGTTATTCAAAACAATATAACCCTTTGACATTAAAAAAAATGTCCATTACCTTGTCTTAAGGATATGAGAGCATTTACTTTTGTTTAATTATGCCTTAAAATCTCAAGTGATAAATTGGAAGAAAACATATTTCAAGATTTTAGAAACTATAAATTCGTGAAAACAACCAAAACATCGTCATAATGGATTGTAATTGTGAGACATTTCGTGATTGGAGACAATGGGAGATAACTGTTGGAAATCAGTCATAAATCGGCGGCAGTGGACGACAGTCGAGCGGCACTATCAAGATTTTGCAGGTGGTTGAAAACATTGAAGCATCAGTGGTGTGACAAAGTGGAGGGTCGACGGTGGTGGCGTTTTGGTATGTATGCGGTCCAAGAGTTTTTGGTCATCTTGCCAATTTTCTTGGTTTGTGTTTTTGGAATTCCTAGTCCGTTTCGTGGATCTGTTCTTTAATGGATTATATTTTAGGTTTATTATAATTTTTTTTTGGATTTCAAGAGTTATAAATATATATCTCTTCTATTCTTTTCAATACAACCATACAAATTTTACACCTATAGACAAGGGAAGGATTTAGGATTATTAGTGATAAACTTCGAGAGATAAAGGTTTAGGGAAACCTTTGGATGCATTTATAGGAATCGAGAAACACTTCTAAAAGCCTTTGTTTTGTGTGATTCATGTATTAAGAGTTAGAGAGATTGAGAAATACTTAGTTAAAAAATAGGGTTTGTTCTTGGGAACTTGGAATGCTATTTTATTGTAAGTCATTTGTAGTCTTTTGTAACAATTTTTGAAGTATAGTGAATTAGAGAGTTTCTCTCTCCCCTAAACGTAAATCAGTTTGATCAAAATGGATAAACAAACTTCATGTGTTCTTTCCTATTATAATTTTTATTTCTTGAGGCCATTTGCTAAGCTGTCATTGTTCTTTGTCCCACACATCAAATTTCTTGGTCTGATTGAACTTTGAGTATTTCTTTAGAAGTGTTTCTAATTAGTCTATCAATTTCACAACAACCAGTGTCCACCTTGTGGCAAAGGGATATTGTTTACAAGTGAGAACCATAAGTATATTAAAGACTGATAAATTTTACGTAAATAATGACTTTGGATTGTGGAAGGTACATATGTAAGTAATACTAATTAAATAAAGGGAGTCATTTGAAAGCATATTAAGTTAAAGATGGTTGAAGAACTATATTTATAGGTCTGTTAGATTACCTAATAAGAAAAAAGTTTATTGGAAGCAAGTGGATAAAAGTGGCGAGATTAAGATTCAAGGATTACTTGAACTTGATCAAGGTTATTGATTAATGTTTCAACTTTGGAGAGAGTAGCAAGGTGATTGGTGGTTAAAGTGACATCACCATTATTTAGAGTCAAGATGGGTTATTAATGAATGTCTTAAAACCTTATGTGATAAATAGGAATAAATTATATTTCATGATTTTAAAAACTAAAAAGTTGTAAAAACAACCAAAACATCATCATAAAGTATTGTAACTATGAGAGAGATTTTAGCGAAGGTGACTGACAATGGTGGGAGACAACTGTCGGAAATGGCTAAGAAATCGACAGTGGTCAGGTGGCAGTGTAACACCCTATTTCTACTCGGCGGTTGTATAGAAAATAAGAGTATTAAAATTCAACCAGATAGTACACAAATAGGATGCTACATTTTCAACTTATAAAAATTTCAGTTAATTTCATGAAAATTGATACATAACACTTTCAGTTCGTAAGAAACTAAAAACATCAACTTTATTTCATATATGAAACTAAATTCAACTTTTACAACTACACAACGGATTTTCAACTTATTCAACTAAACATGGTATAACAAGTTATTCAACTTAAAACACCCTAGTAACAACATATTTAAACTAAAACAACTTGAAAACCACACAAAACAACTAAGCATCCAATCCCCGAGTGTTACGTATCAGAGCACCGACACCGACTCGAACTAGTGAAGATAATCATCTTCCTTTAAGCTACCTGCACGTTACCAACATAGGGGTAACATTCAAACAGAAGGGGTGAGATATCGATAATTATAAACGATATATGATAAACAATACTTAGATAAGGATCATAAACAACTCACCACTTCACAACATCAACCAAAACAACAACTTAACAATCATTCACCTTTTATCAACTTATTTTACTACTATTATATCCATCAACATTTTCTACATAAACCGCATGATCATATATTTAATACGAACTAATTAATCATCCTAATCAACACAATTCACTTAGTCAACTTGAAAACAACGTAAACAACTCATCAACATGAACGTCATTCACAACTTATCAACTTGAACAACATAAACAACTCATCAACTTAAACGACATAAACATATAACCAACATAAATAATGCAACACAAATGCGACTCAACTATGCATATGCATGTGGTACTATTTGATTAAAACTCTCAACTTAAAATATACCAGGTTATTGAGGTATCTGCAAGGCATAAGCATTCAACTTAATAATTTTGCCAATTTACCAAGGCATCAAGGCATAAGCCTTCAACTTTCAACTTAATTGCCAATCCAAGCCAACATGGTGTGAGCAAAGGCTCCGACCTAATATGAAAATGTCCTATATGGCATACACGACTTTACAACACAAACAACATAACAACATCAAATAGCAAAACCAGCTTATAGAACTTGAAAAACTTAAATCAACGTTGGCTATTAAGCCTTCAACTTGAACAACACAAAAACTTCGACAATGCAGAACAACTTAAACAACTTGAGTAACTTAAATAACATATACAAACAACTTATACGATGTGAACAACATAAATTCAACATTGGCTTGTAAGGCCTCCCACATAATCAACTTAGAACGTTCTGTAAACCGAGACGACTTACCAACTCAACCAGTACCCGCAACTCGACTTTAGAACATCTTTTCAACAAAACAACGTAACAAAAATCAACTATTAAACTACCCAACTTACCCCGACGATTTTCATTATATTCCTGGCAACTAAGTTTTTCGTCTAATTCGGCTAAACCGATATTGTTTTATCATTCTGCAATTATCACGAGTTTATTAAAAGGCCTGGAATTTCTGTTTTCTGATAATTTCTATCTGTCATAAAAATAAGCCAACAGTCTATTTCTGTTAAAATTCCTAAACTACTTCATTTTCTGCCAAAACTACAACGCATATATAATACCAAGATTTATTTGCTTCACTACTGATTAATTTTCTTGCTACTGATTCCAATAACTATATTTTTCATTCTAACTTTGACAAGACAATATCCATAAAAGGTTATTATTATTTAAAATTCTGTCAGGATCTCAAAAAAAATATTACTATCGAAACCTGCTTCTATCAAGAACTCTCTTTACTGATACACTGCATATGAAACTCGTATTATTAAACCTAGTTCACTAAATATTCATTTGCCTTTCCACCAATTACACAAGAATATACACCACTTAATTTGGTTAATGGTTTATTTAATTAAAGATACACTAACAAGAATATTCAGGATTTGGCAAAGTACACCATTAGATAAAATATATAATAAGTAGCCCCCACTAAATGGGTGGCTTACGCCACCCTAGGGTATATTACCATGGCTTGCGCCACTTTCCCATGTGGCACCCACCACATGGTTGTTTCTTCCTTTGGATGGTCAGCGCCACCCCCACTTGGGTGGCCTGCACCACCCGTGCGCTTCTGCACCAGGTTCAACGTCCTCAATCCGAATTTTCCAGAAAATACAAAATTGCAACAACATAATTAAAACCGACATTATACGAAACAACTCATGAAAAACTTATATTCATCAATCAATCGACAAATATACATAATCGATCAACAAAATATTACCACAACAAAATACAATAATCAACATAATTTGACATTAGAATCAACAAACACAGCGCATACAACCACCCAAACCTAGTATTATTTATCAAACCCGGTTATAAAGATCGAACCCCGCCCTTACCTTGGATTAACGGTTGCTCTAATAATTTTCCGATTAGTCTCCAAATTTCTCCGATCGAATTTCCAACCCTTTGCCTCTATGACTCTTTTCCTTTCCTCTTTCATCCATGGAGATTAGAAATATGATCATGCTGCCATTTAGTTCCTATCTTGACCAAAATTCAGCCTCCATCATCATCAATCCCGTAACTATAATTTGACCAATTTCCAGCATGAACTTCCAAACTTCAAATGTGTTTTTCACCTTTAATACCGAACTTATTGACACGAAATCATATATCAAATTGAAGGGAATTTCATAAGCTTTCCAGAAATTTAAGAATCGCTTTAATCGAATCACGAGTAAAACGTTATCACTCGTTTAGTGGAGGCTGTATCGTAAGTGGGAAAATGGAGATATGATCACGAGTTCTTCTTTCTCCTTCTTTGCTCCCAGGCTATTTTCTCTCCTCTACAACCCTTATTCTTCTCTAAGACTTTTTCCTCTGTAACTTCCTATCTTCCTCGTTCTCCCCAATTTTCACGATTACTCTTCTTACTGATATTTCCTTTGACTAATTCTTCTTTTCCTTCTTTTTATTAAAATAATAATATTCAAATTATAACAACTAATGGACCTAAGTCATACACCCCTTAATTGCTAATTTCAACGCAATCTAAGCTCATTAACCAACATGCTCCAATAATCAATAATATCACTGATAATATTATTTCATCGACTTTCCGACTTAATGACTTAATTTTTTGCAACATAAAATCAATTGAACAATAATTCGCAACCAACTACTTACTCCTAACTTAATAAATTAACTTCCGAT
Source organism: Lathyrus aphaca (assembly GCA_963966055.1). Lineage (NCBI taxonomy): Eukaryota > Viridiplantae > Streptophyta > Magnoliopsida > Fabales > Fabaceae > Lathyrus > Lathyrus aphaca. The sequence goes on from OZ014522.1 coordinate 544,615,412, forward strand.
TATCAACCAAATGGTCCAATCAACATATCCAACAATAAACGGAAAATACTTCATATCCTCTTCTACAACTTATATCGACTTAAATAATTAAATTCAACTTAAACCAACTTATAACCATCAACATAATATTCCGATAAATTCGGCCATCAACACAAATCGACATAATCCCACACAAAGCAACGTAAATCGACAAAAATACTCAAATAAACGTGAATTACCACAACATACCACAATTATATTTAATTAAATAATTAATTAAATAAACGGGTGTTAAACTCTCTCCCACTTAGAATATTTTCGTGCTCGAAAATTTATCAGATTCAACTACTCAAACTACTTATTCCATCAGACTAATCAACTCTCATCTCCGAAGGCAACCCACGCATACTACAAACAATAATTTACAACTTCAATGGTAACAACAACACGAACAAACCTCAAGCAATACGCATGAAAAAATATTAACACAACTTATATTCTTCACTTCTAACTAATTCAAGATACTGAATCCTTGATTCATACTCATACTGACAAAACCCTTCATAAATTCTTATTTGAATTGACACAACCAAACAACTCTTCTTATTCCATCTAAAAAACCGCACTTTAATAAACCAACTTATATTTTCACTCCTTCTAATTCTTGCAACTCAACTCTACCGACATTCCTATCAAATCATGGTCTTACATTTCCATATACTTTCCTCTTGAATTATTTCAAGAAACCTACAAGTCTCATGCCACTTAATTCATCACCAAAACAACACTCCAATTATCCAGAGTCCAACTATGAGTTTCCTCATTACTATTTAATCCAAGCGCAAATTCAAGCCATCATCCTTAAATCCAACTAATATCTTTGTATAATAACCCGTATCGGCAAAACAAACAATACTCAAGCACTCGACTTGACTTCAACCAATTCAACGTACATGCTATACTAGTTGGCATGACACATTTATCCATCAATTATGATTCCCTCTATTATTAACAATAGATTAAGGGTGATAAGTTCCTCAATTTTTCAATAGACAGCCGACAATCATAACGGTGGCATAAGTCACCATTACCCAACACAATAGCATGCTTCAACTTGTGCCCAAAGTCCGTAAGCATAATGCTCCGTCAACTCTCTAAGGCTTACTCACATCTTCTTAGTCTTCTTAGTTTCCTTAATTATGAGATCATCAATTATACCAAAACATCCAAAATCTGATAGACAATCTCTTATACACGCTCCTTGTGCAACACAACTTTAAAAATTCTTCCAACACCGGAGTCGCTACAACATCAGCATAATCCGATTCAGTTCTCTCCAAGTTACAACTTTCATCCAAATTAAAAATTCTTAACAACAATCATCAAACATCCGTCTTTCTCTCAACATTACCCTCATCTAACATCGGCAATTTAACCATCATTATTCGACATAAATCGCATCTCTATGCATTCTTTGATACTTTCGCATTTCTTCTAATACATTTTATTCCTTATCAACTTTTTCATCTTTCCAAAATTTTCAGCAATAAACGTTCAAATTTGAACACAATTATCTCTTCCAATAAAAACCTCCAACTCACAAAATTATATTCCAACATGAAGATAATTTCGTTCAGATTTCAGAACTTCAAGAATCGCTTGAATTTAACTCACGAGTAAAAAGTTAATCTCCTTGCAATGGGACTGGTCAACAATTCCTGTATCAGAATTTTCCAAAAATCAGCAGCAAATCCAACTATTAAAATGCACTTATCTCCCTCTTCACAAACCTCCTAAAGTCAAACATTATATTCAAACTATAGGGAATTTCGTAAGCCTTCCAAAAAGTCCAGAATCGCCTCAATCAGAATCATGAGAAAAACGTTATGCCCCTTTTACTGACAGCTACTCCAAATTCCAAAAATCAGAATTTGAGATTGATGAACATAAGTTTCATCTTTCTCCATATCTCAAGATTCCAAACTTAACCAACATCCTTGCTCTTTATTTAACTCTAAAATTACTCGACTTTAATCAAACTATACTCAAGGAAATTAATATACCGACTTGATCCATCAACTTATCGTTTCCATTAGAATAATTCCCTAATCTCAATCATTTCACCTTCTATATTCTATGCGCATCTCAAACTCAATTGATACGAATTCATGAGTCTAAGCTCTCTCCAGTACGCAACAAGCTCGCTTCAACAACCTCACACTCTTGCAATCAACATCAACTTGAACCAACATCCACATACCAACATCATTCTGGGAGCAAGCCTCTCCCCCACTTAATTCCAAACCGACACCTGCAAACAACGACTAAAAACCAACAACAAGTACCGACAGTGTTTCACACACATGCCAAGTACTAAGTGTCACACCCTAAATTTTGACCGAGCATTTTTTGAAATTTACATTCATTTAACGCATTTTCATTGCAATATCGATAGTCAGTCACTTTTGCATTTTAATCATTAATCATACAATTTTTAGTTGATTTTATCATTTCAAGTCATTTTATTTATATTCTTTCTCTGTTTGAAATTCTCCCTTTTTTTCAATTACATATTTTTTGTTTTTTGTTTTTTTTAAATAGCAAGCAAAACAATAATTGCATAGAGCAACAAGTCAAAATTCAAGTGATAATATCTCAGACAAAATACATAAGAAACCAAAAGCGTCAATAAAACTACCAAACACTCTCAAGTCTATTTATAAATTCCTTCATATGAGATTTAAGCAGTTATGGCTTGTTGAGCTACAACAACCCTTTTCCTAGCTTCCTCGATAACAGTTAGCTTAATACCCTTACCCTTGGGAAGAGATACCCATGGCTTGTTACCCTTACCAATTGTGAACACATTGCCCAAACGGGTTGCAGACTCATGACTAGTAGCATCCTGAACGTGGATGGTCTCAAAAGTTCCCTTATGTTTCTCCCTGTTCTTAATCACACCAACACACCCTCTGTTTCTTCCACCGGTGACCATTACAACATTACCGACATCAAACTTGATGAAATCGAAAATCTTGTTTTCCTCAAGATCCAGCTTGATGGTGTCATTGACCCTGATGACAGGGTCTGGGTAGCGGATGGTGCGACCATCATAAGTGTTCAGGTATGGAATACCTTTCTGCCCAAATTGAACTGATCTAACCTTGCAAAGCTTGAACTTTGCCTCATCATCCCTAACCGAGTGAAGTCTGAAACGACCTTTGGTGTCATAGAGTAGACGGAAGTTCTCATTAGTTTTAGGAATAGAGACAACATCCATGAATCCAGCTGGATATGTCTTGTCAGTCCTTACTTTGCCATCAACAAGAACATGTCGCTGCATCAATATAGCAATAACCTCACGGTATGTCAAAGCATACTTCAACCTGTTTCGCAAGATGAGGATAAATGGAAGACATTCCCTTGACTTGTGGGGCCCAGATGAGGGTTTAGGAGCAAAGGCACCACACAATTTGTCAAGCATCTAATGCTTAGGGGCATTGAGCCTCTTCAAATGCTTCTTCAAACCTCTCACCATGTTGTGAGTCGGATACCAAGCTATTGATTAAGCTTGAATCACAATTATTAAATATTCACCACCGACTTTAATTTAATCCAAAGGGAAAAGGGATAAAGATCGTAAAAACCCTAAATGAGGAGAAACTAGGTTCGGGGGTTGGTTATACCTAGGGAAGGTGTTAGCATCCTAAGCATCTGTAGTATCCTACGGGAACCTCTTTTTAATATTTGTGTTATTGTTACTTATTGCTTGCTAAAACTAAGGGAACCTAAGGTTTTTATTTCTAATGGTGCTCGCACAACATCGCATCGATGCCTACGTATCGGGTATAGAATCAGAGCACTTGTAGTTCTCCTAAAGATTAACGAACACTTGGTTACGCTCAAGGTTCACATGGGAATGTAAGTGTTATGGAAAACACTCACGTGACTTTAGAAAAGTGACAAAAAGTTGTAAAATAAAAATTCCTAATAGTTAAGGTCGAAAAGGAACTAGGGATGGCTAAACTTCCTATGACATTGAGTCAACTGCTGGAGTTCTTTCCCTTTTGGATTGAAATGATAAAAGCAAAAGTAAATAAATGAGGGTGCAAGCTCCTAAGTCTAAGGCATAGGCTGCTACTTGCGAAAATGGACTGAAAGAAGTAAATGGAAATGCAAGATAAAAGGCTTAGTAACTGGGTTATGGCTCGATATATGGATCGAGAATGCTGAGGTGGAAAACAAACGCGGTGCGTCAATTTGCTTAAGTTAGAAAGTTGTGAGATGTAAAGACTATGCAGATGGCGATCGTAGAATGACCGACTTAGGTAACAAGCATGGTTGGACAGACCGACCTGCTCTGATACCACTAATGTAACACCCCATTTCTACCCGACGATTGTATAGAAAATCAGAGTATTAAAATTCAACCAGATAGTACACAAACAGGATGCTACATTTTCAACTTATAAAAATTTCAGTTAATTTCATGAAAATTGATACATATCACTTTCGGTTCGTAAGAAACTAAAAACATCAACTTTATTTCATTTATGAAAGTAAATTCAACTTTTACAACTACGCAGTGGATTTTCAACTTATTCAACTAAACATGGTATAACATGTTATTCAACATAAAACACCCTAGTAACAACACATTTAAACTAAAACAACTTGAAAACTACACAAAACAACTAAGCGTCCAATCCCCGAGTGTTACGTATCAGAGCACCAACACCGACTCGAACTAGTGAAGATAATCATCTTCTTTCAAGCTACCTGCACGTTACCAACATAGGGGTAACATTCAAACAGAAGGGGTGAGATATCGATAATTATAAACGAAATATGATAAACAATACTTAGATAAGGATCATAAACAACTCACCACTTCACAACATCAACCAAAACAACAACCTAACAATCATTCACCTTTTATCAACTTATTTTACTACTATTATATTCATCAACATTTTCTACATAAACTGCATGATCATATATTCAACACGAACTACTTAATCAACCTAATTACCATAATTCACTTAGTCAACTTGAAAACAACTTAAACAACTCATAACTTGAACGACATTCATAACTTATCAACTTGAACAATATAAACAACTCATCAACTTAAATATCATAAACACATAACCAACATAAATAATGCAACACAAATGCGACTCAACTATATATATGCATGTGGTACCATTGGAGTAAAACTCTCAACTTAAAATATACCAGGTTATCGAGGTATCTGCAAGGCATAAGCCTTCAACTTAATAAATTTTCCAATTTACGGAGGCATAAAGGCATAAGCCTTCAACTTTCAACTTAATTGCCAATCCAGGCCAACGTTGTGTGAGCAAAGGCTCTGACATAATATGCAAATTTCCTATATGGCATACACGACTTTACAACACAAACAACATAACAACATCAAACAACACAACCAGCTTATACAACTTGAACAACTTAAATCAACATTGGCTATTAAGCCTCCAACTTGAACAACACAGTAACTTCGACAACTTAAACAACTTAAACAACTTGAGCAACTTAAATAACATATACAAACAAGTTATATGCCGTGAACAACATAAATTCAACATTGGCTTGTAAGGCCTCCCACATAATCAACTTAGAACGTTCCGTAAACCGGGACAACTTACCAACTCAACCAGTACCCGCAACTCGACTTTACGACATCTTTTCAACCAAACAACGTAACAAAAATCAACTATTAAACTACCAGACTTACCCCGACGATTTTCATTAAATTTATGGCAACTAAGTTTTTCACCTAATTCGGCTAAACCGACTAAACCGACATTGTTTTATCATTATGCAATTATCACGAGTTTATTAAAAAGCTGGAATGTCTGTTTTCTGATAAATTCTATTTGTCATAAAAATAGGTCAATAGTCTATTTTTGTTAAAATTCCTAAACTACTTCATTTTCTTCCAAAACTGCAACACAGGTATAATACCATGATTTATTTGCTTCACTACTAATTAATTTGCTTGCTACTGATTCCAATAACTATATTATTCATTCTAACTTTGACAAGACAATATCCATAAAAAGTTATTATTATTTAAAATTTTGTCAGGATCTCAAAAAAATATTACTATTGAAACCTGCTTCTATCAAGAACTCTCTTTACTGATGCACTGCATGTGAAACTCGTATTATTAAACCTAGTTCACTAAATATTCATTTTCCTTTCCACCAATTACACAAGAATATACACTACTTAATTTGGTTAATGGTTTATTTAATTAAAGCTACACTAACAAGAATATTCAGGATTTGGCAAAGTACACGATTAGATAAAATAAATCATAAGTAACCCCCACTTAATGGTTGGCTTGCGCCACCCTAGGGTATGTTACCATGGCTTGCTCTACATCCTCTTAAGGATGCAAGTGGCTTGCGCAGCTTTCCCATGTGGCACCCACCACATGGTTGCTTCTTCCTTTGGGTGGTCAACGCCACCCTCACTTGGGTGGCCTGCGCCACCCGTGCGCTTCTGCACCAGGTTCAACATCCTCAATCCAAATTTTCCAGAAAATACAAAATTGCAACAACATCATTAAAACCGACATTATACGGAACAACTCATGACCAACTTATAATCATCAAGCAATCAACAAATATACATAATCGATCAACAAAATATTACCGGAACAAAATACAAGAATCAACATAATTCGACATCAGCATTAACAAACACAACGCATATAACCACCCAAACCTAGTACTCCCTCCGTCCCATATTATTTGTCACATTTGATCATTTTACACAGATTAAGAAACATTAATTGAAAAAGAGAGAATAGTAACTTTACCAAATTATCCTAATTAATTATTGGTGTATTCAAATTAGCATTAATGTTAAGCGAAAAGATAATTAATTAAGAGTATTTATTAGAGGATACAATTGGAAGATTAAATATAAAAATGTCTTGGTAATCTAAAGTGACAAGTATTTTGGGACAAATTTTTCCTCAAATGTGACAATTATTTTGGGACGGAGGGAGTATTATTTATCAAACCCGGTTATAAAGCTCGAACCCCGCCCTTACCTTGGATTAACGGTTGCTCTAATAATTTTTCGATTAGTCTCCAAAGTTCTCCGATAGAATTTCCAACCTTTTGCCTCTATGACTCTTTTCCTTTCCTCTTTCATCCATGGAGATTAGAAATACGAACATGATGTCATTGAGTTCCTATCTTGACCAAAATTCAGCCACCATCATCATCAATCTCGTAACTAATATTTGACCAATTTCCAGCATGAACTTCCAAACTTCAAATGTGTTTTTCTCCTTCAATACCGAATTTATTGACACGAAATCATATATCAAATTGAAGGGAATTTTATAAGCTTTCCAGAAATTTAAGAATCGCTTTAATCGGAATTACGAGTAAAACGTTATCACCTATTTAGTGGAGTTTGTACCGTAATTACGAAAATGGAGATATGATCATGAGTTCTTCTTTCTCCTTCTTTGCTCTCAAGCTATTTTCTCTCCTCTAAAACTCTTATTCTTCTCTAAGACTTTTTCCTCTGTAACTTCCAATCTTCCTCGTTCTCCCCAATTTTCAAGATTACTCTTCTTACTGATATTTCCTATAACTAATTATTCTTTTCCTTCTTTTTATTAAAATAATAATATTCAAATTATAACAACTAATGGGCCTAAGTCATAGACCCCTTAATTGCTAATTCCGACACAATCTAAGCCCATTAACCAACATGCTCCAATAATCAATAATATCACTGATAATATTATTTCATCGACTTTCCGACTTACGACTTAATTTTTCACAATATAAAATCAATCGAACAATAATTCACAACCATCTACTTACTCCCGAATTAATAAATTAACTTTCGATTATCAACCAAATGGTCCAATGGTCTAATCAACATATCCAACAATAAACGGAAAATACTTCATATCGTCTTCTGTAACTTATATCGACTTAAATAATTAAATTCGACTTAAACCAACTTATAACCATCAACATAATATTCCGATAAATTCGGCCATCAACACAAATCGACATAATCCCACACAAAGCAACGCAAATCGACAAAGATACTCAAATCAACGCGAATTACCACAACATACCACAATTATATTTAATTAAATAATCAATTAAATAAACGGGCGTTACAGGTAGCAAAGGAGTAGAAGAACGACGGAGTTCAGAGGCAAACTATAATCGTGCAGAAGAGGAGAGGTGACATATCGGAGTTTCGTGGTGGCGGTGGGTCGATTTGTACGTTGTTCGAGAATTTTTGCTCATCTTGCCAATTTTCTAGGTTTATGTGTTTTTTTCCTTCTTAGTTCGTTTCGTGGATCTGTTCGTTAATGGGTTATTAGGCTTATTATGGATCTTTTGGCTTTCAATAGTTGTAAATATGTATTTCGTCTATTCTTGTTAGTGCAACCTTCAGAGCTTTACATATGCAGACGAGACAAGGATTTGAGAATCCTAATGCTAAACTTATAGAGACGAGGGTTTAGGGAAACCGTTAGAAGTATCTAATGGAATGGGGAAAATCTTCTAAACATCTCATTTTTGTGTGATTAATATATTGAAAGTTGGAGAGATTGAAATATACTTGGGTATAAAATAGGGTTTGTTCTTGGGAAATTGGAAGGGTATTTTCTTGTAACTCATTTGTAATCTCTTGTAACAATTTTTGAAGTATAGTTAATTGAAGAGACGATCTCTCATCCGTAGACCGATTTGATCGAAATGGGTTAACATACTTCTTGTGTTCTCACCTATTATTATTTGTATTGCTTTATACCATTTATCTGGTTGTCACGGTTCTTTGTCCAACATATCAAATTTCTCGATGTGATTGAACTATGAATAATTCGTTTGAAGTGGTTTTAATTATTCAATCAATTTCAAGATAATTTAAAGGGTATCATAATATTCAAGTAAGGGATAATAAGCTATATGAAAAATAGAAAACAAATATTTTGACATTGTTTATCAAAAGAAAAAAAAGAAAAATGAATGTTACTTTGACAAATCAAGGAAAAATCAAAAGAAAAAAATAGGAAGAAACATGTGAAAAAGTTAACAACACAAAAATAAATGACTAAAATAAGTTATAATTGGGAAAAGAAATAACTTTTGAAATAGAAAATATTGGATATAGATGAACTTATGCTCTCTTATCTTAAAAACACGTTCAAATCCAAAGAAACCCAATAACTTTTGCAGTTCAACCACATTGCAACCCAAATAAAGATCTTAGTGATCCATAACTAATCTAATATTTTTGATATTGCATATATGAAAAATAAAAAAAAAATTATTGTGTATGCATTTTCTAAAATGAGCTAAACATCGCCCACTTGAGTGATATTCAATGAGATTATGATTCTGAATAAGTTGATTATTGATAAACTTGTATCGATGTCATACTTTAGTTATGAAAGGTTTTCTTTTTCATGATTTCATTTATGGATGGTTGAGAAATTAATGTTGAATTTGCATTAAATGAATAATACAAAATTACAATGAGTTATTCCAAAGTTTGTGATTGATCATAAGCCTAAAATGAATTATGCATGGTCAATTATTATAGATCCATTTGACATTTTTATGTCTTTTGTTTGAGGGCAAACAAAATGATAAGTTGAAGAGAGTGGATAAGTGACAAAATTTCTTGTTTCACATAAGTACTTATTAACTTATATAACATGAAATCATATGAAAAATCGTCCAATTTGTCATAGAAAATAGATAAAATATGTGTGTGAATATGTTAACTATATTATAACAAAATTGGTTTGTCGCAAATCCCTTAGGTTTTGATGATAACAAAGTATTTAAAAAATAATAGGGTATACTAATGCTTGTTCAAGCGACGTGCAAGATCATTAACTAAAATTTATATTAAATTTAAGTATCGGTTCTAACTCTGAACATCCAAATAAAATCATGAAGAGCATAGTATGATGTATGAGAAATTGAAGAGCTGACTCTGAAGAAGTCATCTTCTAAAAAGGTCAACATTGAAACATCAGAATCTAAAGGAGCCAACCTCTCATAAACAGACTTTGGAGAAGTTTTCTTTTAGTTATCAGATGACACTGATAGGTCTTATTCATTTTGGAATATACTTTATAATGTGATGACCTAATCTCTAGTTTCTTCATAGAGTTTGCTAGGATACAACTGCTAATTCCTTTTATAGCAGAGGTTTTTCAAACTAGGTTTCACCTAACCTGACAGTTATAGTGAAAATCTCTTGTAAGTATAAGGGGACTGGACTACTCTCGGTTTGTGAGGGGAACAAGGATAACTCTGTGTGTTATTCTTCTTTCTTACATTTTATATTAGTTGTTTATATCTAATTAACTCATATTTTATGACCTTGTGTTTAGAATATGACTTAAGAGTTTTAACAGAAAGAAAAAAAACACAATTCAACCCCCTTCTTGTATTTTTCTCACCTTCAAACTATGTCATTCACAATTACAAGTGAAAGTTTCAAGGAAATCACAAAACAAATATGTTGAGTGTGGAATACTGGAATAAACCCTTATACGAATAACATGTCGTCGAAGTCTGCTCACATGTTATTGTTTAATTGGGCTTTGTGTTATGGATCCAATTGTTTAAGTTAGCTTGTACCCTAAGTTAGCTTGTAATGGGTAATCATTAAAAAGCCCATTAGGTTAGTGTGTTAGTTTTATTATAAATAGTATACTAGTCTCTCACATTTTGCATAAGGGAAAATAGGAAGATAAAACCCTAATTAAAATGTTAGAGAGGTTATTTGTTATTCTTGTATACTTGTAATCTTATTTTAAAGAGAAGGGAAAGAATAACAGTTTATAACCAATCCTTGTTATTATCTTTGGTAACCATAAACCCTAACCCTTGTGGGTTTCTTGATCATAAAGAAACCTATTATACTTTGTTTCTAAGGTATCGAATTCACAACAAATTGGCGTGGTGAGCATGGAGAAGATGCCTTCAACAAAGTATGAGATTAAAAAGTTCACTGGAATGAACAATTTCGGTCTGTGGTGCTTGAAGATGAAAGCCCTACTTGTTTAACAGGGTTGTTTGGAAGCGTTGAAGGGAGAGACGACCATGAATATTACGTTGACGGCAACTGAAAAGACGACCATGATTGAGAAAGCACGCAGCGCAATATTGTTGAGCCTTAGTGATAAGGTTCTTCGACAGGTATCAAAGGAGACAACGACATCAGGGTTATGGTTGAAACTTGAAGGTTTGTACATACCAAATCGTTGGTGAATCGACTCTAACTGAAGTAAGCCTTGTATTCATTCAAGATGAGTGAAGACAAAGTGTTGGCTGAGCAGTTGGATATGTTCAACAAGCTGATTCTTGATCTTGAAAATTGATGTGAAGATCGATGATGAAGATCAAACGTTGTTGTTGTTTTGCGTTTTTCCTAGAACACATGCTCACTTCAAAGAAACCCTCTTGTATGGAATAGAGTCCCTGGCCTTTGAAGATGTTCAATCTGCCTTGTACTCTAAGGACTTGAATGAATGAAAGGAGCATAAACCTTCGACGATTGGTGAAGGTTTGGTCGTTAAGGTGAAATTCTTGCGAAAGGATGGTAAGTTCGACAAGAAGAAGGGTAAAAGTCAGCATAAGTCTTATAGTGGTAAAGCATCTGATGTTCGATGTTATCATAGTAAGAAGGAGGGTCACATTTGAAAGGTGTGTCCTGAATGCCTGAAAGATCATGGAGGTAATGATAATGGAAATGCTGCCATTGTTCAAGATGATTTCGACTCATCTGATGTTCTTGTGGTTTCGAGCGGCAACTCAAGAAAAGAGTGGATTATGGATTCAAGTTGCACTTAGCACATGACTCCAAATAAAGATTTGTTTGAGGAATTATGTGATCAAGATGGTGGATCAATGTTGCTGGGACACAACAAAGCTTTCAAAATTGCAGGTATTGGATCTGTGAGATTCAAGCTCCATGATGAGTCAATAAGACTATTGAGTGAAGTTAGGTATGTACCTAACTTGAAGAGAAATTTGATTTCTCTTGGTGAATTCGACAAGAAGGGATATGTCTTTCAAGGAGAGAAAAGTATCATAAGAGTCATGAAGGCGTCGAAGGAAGTCTTGAGAGGCGTGAAGAAACAAGACTTGTATACCCTTGAGACTGAAGTTGTAAGTTGTAACACGGTGGGAGAACTGAATTTTTAGTCATGTTGCGGATAGCAAGAGTCGCCACCGACTTTTATTTTATCCATAAGGAAGGGACATAAAAGAACATGAAAGACCGTTTTGAAAAGACTTGGGTTCGGGGGTAGGTTATATAAAGGGAAGGTGTTAGCACCCTTTATACCCATGGTTATCCATATGCTCTTAGTTACTTAGCTCACTTAATTGTTTTTTGAAAAGGTGAAGGGTGTGATTAGAAAATATTTCTAAGTACTTTGTAATGATCCTCGTATGGATGTATACAAAGCCTTTGTTTTGAAAATGTTTGAAAAATTGTGAGGTGTAAAAAGTATTTGAAGTGTGAGCAAGTAACTAAGTTGTACCTACCCTACACTAAGTCATTCATGCTCTTTTATGTTCTTTCAAAGGTAAGATTGTCCCTATTATTAAGGAATAGGTAGTCATTACCTTGGATTTATTTAAGGGACGGGTGTGGGGTCATCGTATGGTCAATGAAGACAACATGTAGGGGTGTCTTTAGCAATTCGTAGGGATTATCATCATATTTACCAAAGGGACAAGATCATTATTCCGTAGGCAACCTCGAAGGGACTTGATCTTTTAAAATCTTTAAAGGGACAATGATGATTTCTTTTGAAGAGACTTTGCTTAAACACCCCTACATTCGAGGGACTTGACCATTGAAATAAGGCAACCAAGAGGAATACCCTAAGAAGTGCAGATGGCGATCATAGATCGATTTACGTGTGTGAGTGTTTGTTTTCAGATATTTTATCTTTTTAAAATTAATCATCTAAATAAATTTAATCACAAGTAGGTTTCACACCCTATTTACTAACCACGCAATTTATATTAAAGAATAAGAAGCGAAAAGAAAATTATAAATTATTACAAGGCTTATGGGCAGATACAGAATAATCGGATGAAAATAAATTACGATAATAAAGTAAGAATATGTAATAAAGCAAGAGAAACAAAGCAAAAAATAATAAATGTAATAAAGCAATACTAATAAATAAGATTAAACAAAATAAATTAAGGAAATTTAGAAGAAATTATTCTAAGTTAGATGAATTAGAAAAATATTTTTTAGAAGCTTATTAAGAAAATAAGACCTTAAATAATTTAGTAATAATAATAGAAAAATAAAATAATTACTTATTCTACTATAATTAAGAAAACAATATTATGAATATACAAAAAAGAATTATATTAAAAAAAAGTATTATTAATATTTACAAAATAAATAAAGATTATAGAAAATATTAAATTATTAAGTTAATAGGTTATTTATAAATTATATACACAATTTTAGAACTATTATTCAATAAAAATTGTTAATTAAATTTTATTTACAAAGTATATTAAATACAAAATTAAAAGATAAAACAAATTATAAATTGATAAAAAAAACTGATATATTTACCTAAATATTATTTATTATATATATTTTTTAGCTTTTTATTTTAATTTAGAAAAAGATTAACTAATTAATTTATAATAATAATAATTTAATTAAGTTATACGCCCTTTACCAATTGAGCTATACGCCCTTTGTGATATATAACCAGCCTCAGTTCATTATATTTTAAGTTTGTTAAAAACAAATAAAATGAAAAAAATTTGCTTCAGCCTGGATTTGATCCATCAACCTCATGTATACCAAGCCAGCCTCTTTGCCACTAAACCACATGGAGCGTGTCTGATAACAAGATAGCAACATATGATTATATATTAAACATGCTAAATATCTAAAAAAATGAGAAAAAGAATGGTCTCACCCAGGATTGAACACAGGTCCTCAGGCTCATACGCGTATGCTCTGGCCACTGGGCTAACAAATGCTTGTTGAAATTAAATAGAAACAAAACAATAAAATATTAAACTGAACATTTGAATTTCCCTGCGTGCCAAACGACTTCGTCTTCTTCTTCTTACCTGCGAAAATACCTGCAAAAACTACTGCGAATTTTCCTGTGAATTAAGGTTCATAGGAAAACCTGTGTTTCTTTAAACACCATGAAACCTGTAAAATCTCATCAAATTGATCATGTTATTGTGATCCCCATATCACATACAGTTCATTTATGCTGTTAGAATTCATTTATATTGGTTTAATTAAGAAACCCTAAATGGCAAGCATAAACCCTAACAATGGCGTTTTCACGATTAAGCCATGAATCTTCACACAAATTATCCAGAAACCATCTATAGGAACATACAAACATCAATACATGATAAAAATGCATTATAAACATGTAAACCAATGGAATCGAAAAAAATTAAATTCAAAAGAAACATGGTTCGGTTTGCATGGTTCTTGGTGTTTTGGATGCAATGAATGATTGGGATTGCATTAGTGGTGTTCAAAGAACATGTTTGAACCTTCAAAACAATTTGATATGGCCTCTAACCAAAAATCCGAATGTGGAATTTTCATGAAAATTTTGGAACTTGTCTTGGTATTCTTGGCTGCAGAAACTCGTCCCCTATGCATTGGTTACCTTCATGTACTTATAGTGAATGAATTAGGTCAAAAAATTTGATGGATTTGTGGGATTTTGGGATAACTTAAGATTGAAGAAACCAATTATTCATAAATGTCCAAAAATCATACCAAACCTTGCTATTTCTGTTATGTACGAATTTTGATGGCATATAATCAAGTTAAATGGTCTTTAAGAGTTTTTAGAAGAAGAATCAAATCAAATATTTGAATTTTCATATTTTATTTTGATTTAAATTGAATTTTAATGAATAAAATCCAAATAAATAGTAAATAAATTATAAAAATCAGAAATATTTGGCATTGGGTCGTGCATGATGTCATTATGAAGATTAGATTGCAAATTGGTAGGCCCATTTGGAAAAATTTTGTTTTGAGACCTTATTTGCTCAATGCACCCCTTAAAAATCTCCCAACTTTGCCAGGGAATAACTCCCTAAATTTTAAGGCTATGAAAGTGTTCTTAGACTTTTTGGAAATCTTAAAGAATCCTCTAACCAACCTCTTTGGTCCCATGTCAATATCTTTTACCATTTTCAAATTATGAGCTTTGGAAAAAGTTGACTTTTGAAATGACTTGTAATATTTTAGCTCACACCTTCCAAATGAAGCATTTTTAGGCTTGGCTTGTGAGACACAAAGTTGTATAGAATTCAATTTCCTTCAAAATGAGCTCACTTGAGGCCTTGGAAGTCCATTTAGCTCAGATAAACTCAAAACCCTAGTTGTGGATCCATTGCTTAGGAGGATGCTTTGTTTGAGATAACTCTCAAACTTTCTGACCAATTGTGAACCTTGTGAACCTTGAGAGAACTCTAGGGACACATTGCTTTGATTGTGGGAGGGAAAATTTTGGGGTACAACATAAGTGATTCGACAAATATTGCATCCACGAAACTGTTGTCGAAGACAAAATTATGGCACATGAGATTGGGTCATGTCAGCAAGAGAGGCCTGGTCGAATTGGGGAAACAAAACCTACTAGGTGGTGACAAAGTTGAGAAATTGGAGTTTTGTGAACCCTGTGTATTTGGTAAATCATGTAGGGTGAAGTTTAACAAAGGTAAATAAAGAACACATGGATCCCTTGATTACATCCATGTTGATCTTTGAGGGCCTGCAAGGAAGCCTTCACATTCAAGTGCAAGATATTTTCTATCCATAGTTGATGACTATTCCAGAAAATTATGGGTATTCATTCAGAAGACGAATGATGAAACTTTTGAGAATTTCAAGAGTTGGAAGGTTTTGGTTGAAACTCAAACTGGCAGAAAGGTCAAGAGGTTGAGAACTAATAATGACCTTGAATTCTATATGAAGCTTTCGACAGTTACTGTGTCGAGTCTGGGATTGCAAGGCATAAGACTGTAGAAGGTACTCTTTATCAAAATGGTTTAGCTGAGAGATTCAATTAAATAATCCTTGAAAGGGTTAGATGCATGTTGGTTAGTGCTGGATCGACAAAGGTGTTTTGGGCTGATGATGTTTCGACAACAACATATCGAATAAACAGATGTCCTTCAACTGTGTTAGATATGAAGACACTTGAAAAAGTTTGGTTGGGACATCCACCAGATCTCGACAAACTGAGAGTATTTGGCTGTGTAGCCTATGCTCACATTAGGAAAGATAAGGTCGAACCTAGAGCTATGAAATGCATATTCATGGGATATCCTAAAGGAGTCAAAGTTTATAGGCTATGGTGCTTAGAGCCAGGTCACATGAGGTGTATCACCAGTCGAAATGTAGTTTTCAATGAAGCTGAGATGGCTTTCAAGAAAACTGACAATGTTGTCGAAGAGCTGGAACAGGGAGACATTCCTGTTGACGTGGAGCATAGTGGTGTTGAATTGCATGACCCAAATGAAATCAAAGAAGAAGCAGAAAATGTTATCAAAGATGAGGATACTGATAATGACTACCTACTGGCAAGATACAGGTCGAGAAGGGTCATCAAGCCACCTTATAAACTTGGGTATGCATATCTTATAGTTTATGCCTTAATCTCTGCAAATGAGGTTCTAGACGAAGAACCTAAAGACTATTAGGAAGTTATGAGGAGTCAAAATAAGACTAAATGGCTGAAGGCCATGGAAGTTGAGAAGAAATCTCTTCATGATAACAATACTTGGGAACTGATCAAGAAACCTGCTGGAGCCAGGTTAGTCAGTTGTAAATGGATTTTCAAAGTTAAGGAAGGAATCGAAGGAGTGGCGTCGAAGAGATACAAGTAAAGTTTGGTTGCAAGGGGGTTCACTCATAAAGAAGGTGTCGGCTTCAATGATGTGTTATCTCCTGTTGTGAAGCACAGGTCCATTCAAATGTTACTTACCATGGTGGCATAGTTCGACCTTGAACTGGAACAAATGGGTGTGAAGATTGCGTTCTTATATGGTGATCTTGATGAAATAATCCTGATGAGGCAACCTGAAGGGTATGTCGAAGAAGGGAAAGGATGGTATATGTGCAAACTTAAGAGATCTTTATATGAGCTGAAACAATTTCCTCGACAGTGGAATAAGAGATTCAACAAGTTCAAGGCACGCATAAGTTTCATCAGAAGTCGTTCGACCATTGTGTTTACTTCAGATTTTGACCTGGTAATTCATTTGTTATTTTGTTGCATTATGTGGATGATATTCTAATAGCAAGCAACAATGTCGAAGATGTAATGAGGGTGAAGGATGAACTCAATAAGGAGTTTGATATGAAGGATCTGGGAGTTGCGTCCAGGATTCTTGGGATTGACATCCAAAGAGATAGAAAGCAATCGAGATTATGCTTATCTCAAGAGGCATACTTGAAGAAAATTCTTGATAAGTTTGGTATGTCGAATTCAAAGCCTGTTGTGACTCTAACAAACCCTTAATTCAAGCTGAGTATATATCAGTGTCCCAGTATTGATGTCGAAAGAGCTTATATGAATAGCATTCCATATGCTAATATAGTAGGTTCTTTGATGTATGTTATGGTATGTACTAGACCCGACATAGCATATGCAGTAAGTCTTGTAAGAAAGTACATGTCAAATCCTAGAAAGGCTTACTACCAAGCATTGAAGTAGATTCTAAGGTACATAAATGGGTCTCTGAATAGAGTCCTAATTAATGATGGAGCCATGGGTGAAAGTCGTAAAGCATCAATCGAAGGATATGTCGACTCTGATTATGCAGGTTATATGGATTCTAGAAAATCTATTTCTTGATATGTTTTCACTATGTTTAGCACAACAATTAGTTGGAAAGCAACACTTCAAAAGGTTGTTGCCTTATCAACTATTGAAGCAGAATATATCGCCCTAACTGAAGCTATAAAGGAAGCATTGTGGCTTAAAGGTTTTGCAAAGGAGCTAAAACTTCAAGGTCAAAGTATCATTGTTAAATGTGATAGTCAAAGTGCAATACACATGTCGAAGAACTCATCTTATCATGAGTGAACCAAGCACATTAATGTGAGGCTGCATTTCGTTAGAGGGGTAATCGAGCATGGAGAAGTCCAAGTCCTGAAGGTTTCGACATATCATAATGTTGTTGATATGATAAAGCTGCATGAAGAAAGCTAGTTTGTTTCTTGTTGGTATAGGGTGTGTTCCAAGGTGGAGATTTGTGGAATATTGGAACAAACCCTTGTACGAATAGCATGCCGTCAAAGTCTGCTCACATGTTATTATTTAATTGGGCCTTGTGTTATGGATCCAATTGTTTAAGTTACCTTGTATCCTAAGTTAGCTTGTAATGGGTAATTGTTAAAAATCTCTTTAGGTTAGTGTGTTAGTTTTATTATAAATAGCATACTAGTATCTCATATTTTGCATAAGGGAAAATAAGAAGATAAAACCCTATTTCAAAAGTGAGAGAGGTTATTTGTTATTCTTGTATACTTGTAATCTTGTTTTAAAGAGAAAGGAAAGAATAACAGTTTATAATCAATCCTTATTGTTATCTTTGGTAACCCTAACCATTGTAGGTTTCTTGATCATAAAGAAACCTATTATACTTTGTTTCTAAGGTATCGAATTCACAACATTGAGTAACATTAAATTTGGTGGGAGAAGCAAGATCTCTCGCAACAAATACAGAACACTGAGCAAAAGCATCCTTTCTGAGACATCCTCGATGGGAGAAATTACTGACTCACCGAGAAAACATAGGCGGTTCAAATTACCTCTAGGCTAAGTTACTTTATAGAGTAAAAAGGTATTCTCTTTGGGAAAAGTATCAATCTTGTTGGGAGAAACATAGATGTTCAAAAAACACTTGGCTAAGTTAATTCATGGTGAAATAGGGTTTTTCTATGTGGGTGAAACGATATGCTCACCAGAATAAAGAAGGCAGACAAAGCCGACTTGAATGAGTTGTACATAACTTCCTGGTGAAGAAAGGTATGCTCACTGGACGAGCTAGTGACCTCGTCGGAAGAAAATGCCTTATCAAATCCATATAAATAGAGGTCACAACCTTCACATAACACATTCATTCCATAATTTAAAAATATAACAGAGAAATAATATAGATATCGAATAAGGAGTAATTTCAAGAGATGGAATTAAATATCGAAGTTGGAGGCTTAATCCGATCATAGAAATGCAGGTCTAATCACTAGGAATAACATGTTTAAAGTCTTGCTACCTAAAACTCCAATTAGACTTTGTTTTGTCTTAACTAAAGTTATGTTCAAATCAAAAGATATTTAATGTAATAGCTTTCTTTATTTCCTTTTTCTATAATTGATCTTGTTATTATTAGAACAAGTGGGCATCCCTATAATTATTAATTAATAAATAGATCAATTAAATACATAACAATTATTGTGTTCCAATAATAACATGACGCATTGCAAATAGTTGTGTTTGAATTACAAAATAGACAACATTCCTGAAATGTTGGAGTTAGCAATTGAAAATAGACAACACTTCGTGAATCGATAAAATAACCAATCGAAAATATGCAATACTTTGTGAAGTGTTGCAGTAGACAAAATATTGCAACACTTAGTGAAAAAATATTGTTGAAATGACTTTCATGAAGGATCACAACCTTATAAAACAATATTCCTTGATTTCTAAATTAATCTTCCGAATTCAAAAAATTATATACCAAAAACTCTCATATTCATTATTAAATTATAGATTTTTTTTCATTTCTTAACATTCAAATTTTCATCTGTTTTATATATCATTATTCAAGCCATAATACAATCAAGTTAGTCAACTTCCGAACATATAATCAAAACATGGCTTTGATATGAAATGTAATAGGACGAAGTTGCGAAAGCAAAACATAGAAAAAGAAAAACACGACCACACTGTCTTGTTTTTTAGACGCACGCTTGGGTTAGGAACTAAATTATTAATGTTACAAAGCAATATTTAATAATCTGTGTTCCCTTGTCATTATAAAGCATACGTAACTTTGTTGATTTCAAACTCTACATTTCCAAATATTAACCAACATAAAAATAGCTAGTGCTCCCTTCATGACTTACAACCCTCCACGTGTATTTCGTCCTTCATTTTTATTTTGCATATATTTATTTAATTCAACATTAATGTCTTTAGTTTTATTTATGGGCTATGTGGGGGACCATTCTATCTAGGACCTTTTGAATTAATAATTAAGTGACTTTTAGACATTTAGACATATGATTAATTGGTTTTTGTTTGGATGTAATGTAGAAAGTAGCAAGCAAAGATGGACTTTATAGGTAAGCTCTAGAACTTATATTGGTATGACTGCATTGTAATGTCCATCACATAACACAAAGGATGATAAGTGTCCTTATTTGAAAGAAGGTGTCTTGTCTTTTTCTTTTCCTTTTCCAAAGATTCGTGAGTTAGATATAAACATATAATTGAGATTATGTTAAGAGATAGCTTAGATAATCTACAATATTGAACTCTCTTTTAATATAATCCTTACTTATTTAAAATAAAAACCTACAATTCATGGTTAATTACATGTGGAATTAAGAGTGTTTGTGGTTAATCAACTAATTAAATCATATTAATGATTATTTTTAATAATTAATTATTAAAACAATTCAATTCAATTTAAAATAAATTATATATATATATATATATATATATATATATATATATATATATATATATATATATATATATATATATATATATATATATATATATATATATATATATATATATATATATATATATATATATATATATATATATAATGATTATAGTTTTTTTTGTTTACATATTTTCCAAACTAATTTATTTTTTAAAAAATAAAATTCAAAAGGTGTCGTCATCAATTTAATTGACGACATATATTTTGTAAGAGATATCGTCAATTGAATTGATATATTTTATGTCTTATAAAATATATGCAGTCATCAATTGGATCAGTGATTTCTTGTAGTTTCAATTTTTTTTTATTGAAAGTATTAAATGTGGATTAGTTTGAAAAATATGTGATAATTATGGTTACTTTAGAAATTTAATTAAGAATGTTGGTTATTTTAATAAAATTTCTTATAAATTAGTTTATAATCGATTTATTTAGGGTTAAATATGTTTTTAGTCTTTTTAAATATCTCAATTTTGATTTTTAGTCCCTATTAAAAAAATATCGAGTTTTAATTTCTATAAAATTACTTTTGCACACATATTTAATACTTGTAGAAGGACTAAAACTGCGTGCAAAAGTATATAGACTAAAACTCGACGTTTTTTTGTATAGGGACTCAAAAATCAAAATTGAGATATTTATAGGGACCAAAAACATATTTAACCTTTTAGTTTAAAATTAATTTTTTTTTTAATAAATTTTTAAAGATTTTTTTTCAGAAATTAAAAAAAATCATTTTTCTTATTTTTTATTTATTTATTTTATTTTCAAAAATAATATTTGTATTTATTTTGGGAAAACATTTTTTTTCTAAGAAAAATTATTTTATTTTATTTTTATTTAAGATATAAACTATGATTTCTGAAAATTAATCATCACATTACATATAAATTATAATTTCTTATATATGAGACACGTTACAAATTGTGGTTTTTCTCCATCATATCGGCATTCATTATACATAAACTAGTTGCATTTACTTGTCTCCTAACAAGCTATTTGTTTGGAGTCTAATTTCAAAATCCACTTCCTTAAAATCTACTTTGAGGATGGGGAATTTTACTTTCTTCAAGTAGGGGTATTTTACCTTTTGATTGTTATAAGCAGCTTGAATCTGTTGCGTACTTCTTAATCATCTTAAGAGATGACTAACACTTCAAGAAAACAATTATTTAGCGTCAACCAAAAACCGATGCTAATGTGGGTTAGCATTGGCCTAGCATCAGTGTCGGTGGATGCCACAAAACCAGAAGCTAACGGTAGCGTTTAGCCGGCGCTACCTTAGCGTCGATCAAGGGTAGGGAAACTAATGCATGGAATGAGACGTTAAAAAATAATATATTTTATGCTAGCGTAGGTCCAATGCAATGTTAGAGTGGTACATATGTCTGTTTAACGTTGCTTTAGGCTGATAGTAAATTAGAAAATGTAGTAGTGTAGTCTCGGTTCAACCGATGCTACAAGTTACACCTTAAATTCACAACGGTTTGATGTGACTCAAGGATTACACGTGTTTAATTAACGACGATTTTGAGGGATGTTATATGGTTACACATGTATATGTAGTGATGGTCACAGGGGACACTACATTGTTCATATTATAGTGTAGCGTTGGTCTCTTGCGACATTAAATTATTGTGTGTTAAATAACGTCGATTTTGTGTGACATAGGTATTTTTATTTATTAATTTAATGTCAGTGTTTGGCAATGCTAAATTGGATTTTTTTTGACAATTTTTTAAAATCTATTTTTTGTACGTACAAAAATGTATAGCATTATTAATGTAGTCAAAAGAATAATCAATTTGCATGTTGCAAAGAACATGCATCAAAGCATTTTCATTATTCGTCTATAGCATAATACATTATACGAACTAGTTGTCAAGAAATTTATCACATAAATATTTAGATTGAGTGTATTTATAAGGGCATATGCATGTGGATTGTGGATGTGTGGCCTATGAGCGAGTGTAACTGCTTCTTGTAATTTCAGAGGGCAGTTGGTCGCGTGAAAGAGGTTAGGGCGCGTGAGGAGGAACTCCCCAACGACTATATGTCAACGACTTTATTTCCCAACAATCATGTCTTCGTGAATCTCTTATTGGGCTTGTATCCAGACATATACTGGATTGAGCCTAAATTGGATGTATGGCACTTGCTAGGTCAGTCCAGAACAGGAGCCCCTCAAGTCGCTGTGCTCGAGCAAGGATAGTGACTTAAGGCATCGAGAAACCAGGTCGACGTTACCTCCATCTGAAATGTTACGAGCAAGTGGCCTCCTTAGGCTCTAGTTATTGTAGCAGTCAGTTGTCCGTGGGGAGAAACCATACAAACATTAGGAAAAATTTTGTTTTGAGAAGATAAAATGTTTCTAGCTTTAATGACATGTGTTGGAATGCGTCGTAATTTATTTATGACACCTAGGGGATAACCCTAGGTAATAATTACTTGGCTTTTGTGTTTCCCCACGCGAGCTTAGGACATTATAAAAGGGGAAAAAAGATGTTCATTTGATCATTACGCACAAACTCTTCCTCTCATCGTAAAATCTTCGTTCTGCAATTTCTCGCCCGAAACTTCATTGGTGTCGTCGTCAACCTCAAAGGACTCTGCCATGGATCAAGGTAATATTCATCTTCTTCCTTTTACTTTCTAACCTGAATGATGAACATTCATCAATTTTCTCATGAAGTTCATGGGATCTTCAACGTTTATGGGAATTCCTATGAATTTCTGGAAAACTTTATGAATGTTCATCAAATGCGTATGAATCTCATGAAGAACTAGGGTTAGGTTTCAGAAGATGAATACACTGATGTTTGATCCATGCTAGATTCTGCTTAGGATAAATTAGGCCGTCGTAGATGATGGTAGTGTAGAGGGACTTGTCCTCGGTAGTTTTTTTGCTCTTTTGGCTCGAGGATAAAGTTGCTTTTAGTGAGGACGAATTCGACATGTCATATTTGTTTTCCTTAGTTTTCTTTTCTAGGCAAAGGGGTCGATCTAAGGGCACGTCCATGGTCCTTATCGTCGCCCTTTCACTTAATTTACAGTGGAAGGGGGGATTTGAGATCGTCGAATTCACTATGTTTCCTCTGCTTTCCAGGTGAAAGGATCCGAAAGCCCAATCACAGACTCGAGGACAATCTTTCGGGTGGAGTTACGGGTGTTGCGGACGTCCCCTGCTGATAAACGGTGGATCATGGTTGAGCCGCTTGAAACGACTTCTCAATTTGTTGTGAATGCCTCAAACGCGTGGGGTCATATCGAGAAGAGGAAAAATGGGGGACCCACGAAGTGGCGGGCATTACCTCTGAAGCCTGATCAGAGGATATGCTCTCATTTTCCTGCCCTTCGATTTTCTATGTGCGAGTTCGCGTTTCGCGAAGTTGGGTACCATTTACCCTTCATGGACTTCCAGGAGGCTGTTTTCATCCACCTTGAGCTCGCACCTTCTCAACTGCACCCAAATGCCCTGGCGTTCATAAGGGCATTCGAGTTGGTGTGTCGCTACTTGGAGATAGGTGTGACGGTAAGTCTATTCTTCTGGATCTTCCATCTCCAGAGGAAGTATCAATATGGTCGACACAACTAGGTGTCATTGAAGTAGGCGAGCAGGATCTTCAAAGCGTACCTGAACTATTTTCACGATTTCAAGTATCGATTATATGTCATTCAACTGTGCACGCAGACGGCTAAGGAATCACTTTATGATAGAGAGGTCGTCGACGACATGGAAAGGTTGTTGGCTCATTTTCCGTTGGAGTGGGTGGACGTCCACTTTCGGCATACCAGCGACCACTATATAACAAAGCCCAATGATCTCAGAGCCGATGACACGACGTCATACAACACTCTTTTTAACTTTGTTTCCAGTTTTCGCCCTTTGGACCTCGTGGATTCAGATGGGCATATCCATCTGAAGTCTGATGGCATGCAGTCCACCCAGGCTAGGTTGATTAATGTAAAGGCGCTGCTCAGCTGCCCGAACGATGATGCAGCGATACGACTCTTAGGTGGATTTTAGTTTTGTTGTGTTGTATTCGAAGATTTAATCGACAACTAACTTATTTATTTTTGTCTTGCAGATAAAATGGTCAAGATGCATGAATGCTTGGTGAAGGCCAATAAGGGATATCTGAAGAAGGGACCCAAGAGTAGGGTCGAAGCTATCAAATTCCAGGCCAACCTAGAAGGGTTTGTTGTCTCGGGCAGTTATACACCGGGATCACTCTAGTGGGTGGCTCTCCGCTAGGGAAAAGGCCAAAGGTCGCGGAAACACCTTCTCCTCTGAAGACTGTTGCGATGCCTTCAGGCACATTTATTCTGCCTTAGTATGTGACCCAAAGGTCGTTATTTAATAGGGGTCATCTATTCAGGTTCTCGAGTTGGACGCAGCGGCCATCCTGACTGTTGGTCATAAGGACCTGAGACAAGAGCTGTGCCGGGATGCTGTGGGGATGATGCGGATTCTCGAGGTTGCCCTTACCCATAACGATGCTGACACTGTCCCTCGTGAGGATCTCCAAACTGCTAAGGATAAACTCGCTGAGATGGAGATCAAAAATGCCAAACTTGAGAATGATCTGCTTTAGGCGAAGGGGAATTACGAGAGTAAGCTCGAGCTGATGAGGGAGGTCACCGAGATTAGGAACAAGATGATGGGTCTCATTACTAATAACGAGCGCCTAAAGAAGCAGGTTGCGGAAGCGGAGAGCAAGATTGCCACTGGGGAGTGTGATACTGAAGAGGAAGTCGTGATGACAACTAGGTCCAAGCTGATTTCTCAAATCCGCTTGCTGGCACAGAACAATTTGACAATGGCTTCGTTTGGCTTCCACAACGCCGTCGATCAGCTTAAAGTAAAGAACTCCGAGGTGGAGTTGGTCGTGGAAGGCACTGGTCCTCTTCATTGCATGGAGAATAGTATGGTTATCCCTCCTCAAAAGGAATGAAGCTTTTTGTCCTGCGTGCCATTTTGTAGTTTTGGTGTATGGGACTTCGTCCCTTTTTTATGTAATTTATGACAATTTTCGGCCTCATGGCCGTTATTTTTGGTTAAATATAATTATTTCCCTTTTTACCTTGTTTGTGCATTGTTATTATGACCATATGTATGCTTTGAATGTTTAGACATAGAACTAGGGATATGCTCGACATGTTATGATGAACTCGATAGTGATGGAACTTATCAAGGGGCGAGATTTGTTCTCGCTAAAGGGGGTCAAAGAATCGGTCGAGTTCCTTATTCCCCTAAGGCTTAGACATTTCCAATCTCGAGATGGGGGTCTACCACGCTGGTTTGGCAACGGCAGAGCTCGTTCGAGGTATCCTCATTGGGCGAATCATCTGTTTGTCAACCGGGCGAGAGTTTGCTTATGTTTGCCCTTAAGGGTTGCATTTATACCACGATACATCCATGTGGCCAGGAGCGTCCCCTTTGTTACTGAGGTAGATCCATCGACAACTATTTCATGCTTTGGATGGATTTAGCTTTAATATTGTTTAAGCTTTTCAGCGTTCCATGGTCGAGCAAATGGGTCTCCATTTAGTTCTTCGAGGTAGTAGGCTCTCGTGCCTGTTTTTTATTTGACTCGATATGGGCCTTCCCAGTTAGCTGCGAGCTTGCCCTCGCGAGAGACTTTTTTATTTCTACGCAGGACCAGACTGCCTACCTGGAATTATCTTTTGATGATCTTGGCGTCATAGCACAGTGTAATATTTTTCTTTAGGGATTCTTCGTGGAAAGCTACCCCTGAACGGATTTCCTCGACTAAGTCGAGCTCTTCCCTTAATGCTTCATTGTTGAGTTCTTCTTCTATAGGAGACTCTTTCTGTCGAGAGGGTTCTCTAATTTCCACGGGGATGACTCATTTTGTACCATATATCATTCGAAATGGAGTTTCCCCTGTGGTCGAATGTGGGGTTGTTCGGTAGGCCAAAAGCACACTGTGGAGTTCCTCGACCCACCTTTTCTTTGCCTCACCCAACTTTCGTCTCAAACCTCGTAGAATGACTATGTTGGCGGCTTTTGCCTGTCCGTTCATCTGAGGATGTTCAACTTATGTGAAATGTTGTTTGGTGTCTGTCTTGGCGACGAAGTCTTGGAAATTCATATCCGTAAACTGAATATCATTGTCCTGATAAGGAATTGAGGTACACTGAACCTAGATAGGATGTTTCTCTTATAAAATCACAAAATATTGATTGTCGTGATTCTGGCCAGGGCCTCGGCTTCTATCCATTTGGTGAAATAATCGACAGCCACAATTAAATACTTATTTTGAAATGACCCCACTATGAATGATCCAAGGATGTCCATGCCCCACTGTGCGAATGGCCATGGTAACGACATTGTTTTGAGTGCGTCTAGGGGTGCGAGGTACATCTTCCGTGACGTTGGCATTTGTCGCAATTCTTTACGTGCTCTTTGGCATTGTTCTTCATAGTTGGCCAGTAGTAGCCTGCCCTTAAAGCCTTTCGGGATAAGGATCTTCCGCTCAGGTGTTGTGCGTTTATACCTCGTGTATTTCGTGCAAGATGTCTTGAACGCTTTCTTCCTCGATGCACTTGAGAAGTGGGATGGAGAATCCTCGAAGGTATAACTTGTTGTCTATTATGACGTAAGAAGACGCGCGACGTCTGGTGGCGCTGGCCTTCTTGCTATCTGCGGGCAACTCGTCGGTTGTCAAGTAGTGGTACACTGGAGTCATCCAACAATTATTGTCACCTATGACGTTGAACTCGATGACTTCGGAGGATTTCTCGATGCTAGGGTGGGGAAGTGTTTCCTGGATGGCGGATTTTTTCCCCTTTCCTCCATGTGCTCGCCAATTTTAATGAAACATCCGCCCCGTGAATTGCATTCGTGGAGGATGTATTGGACTTCCCAGAATCTGAATTGTTCAAACTTATGTTGTACCAATGCCAGGTACTCGACCAGATGATCGTTTTTAGCTTGGTATTCCCCTTTGAGTTATGATGCTATG
This sequence comes from Lathyrus aphaca, assembly GCA_963966055.1. Classification (NCBI taxonomy): domain Eukaryota; kingdom Viridiplantae; phylum Streptophyta; class Magnoliopsida; order Fabales; family Fabaceae; genus Lathyrus; species Lathyrus aphaca. The sequence continues at coordinate 544,643,199 of OZ014522.1, forward strand.
AGTTGGGAATCAGTGTAAACTTTAATTTCCTGTGCGCCCATGTCTTTAACCAAGCGGATTCCTACTAGGAAAGCTTTGTATTATCCTAGTTATTAGATGTCGGGAAGGAAAAGACTAGAGATACTTAACCATGAGGCCTTCTTGTTTTCGAGGATGATCCCTGTTCTGCTGCCTGACGGACTAGATGCTCTGGTAGATAACCCATTTATGGGCGCTTTCAGGTGCAGCTTCTGTTGGGGTCATCTCGGCCAGAAGTTGGCCAAGGCTTGAGCTTTTAGAGCTTTCTTGTTTTCTTAGTGTATGTCAAATTCAGTCAGTTCTAGGGACCATCTCAGCATTCTCCCATCCATATCTGGTTGGGCAAGTAGTTTCTTGATAGGTTGGTCAGTTCTTATGACTATAGTGTGTGCTAGGAAATAGTGCCTTAGTCTCCTGACTGCATTTACAAGCATGAGGGCGACCTTCTCTATTTGCTGGTACCTGAGCTCTGGCCCTTGTAGGGCTTTACTCGTAAAATACACAGGCTTTTGCCCCGTAGGTCTTCCCTTATGAGAGTTGCATTGATAGTTTATGTATTAACAGAAAGATATAGGTAGAGGATCTCCCTGACTGTTGGCCTGGACAAAACTAGAGGCTCTGACAGTGCTCGCTTGAGGTGCTCCAAGGCCTGATCGCATTCCTCTGTCCATTCGAATGTTGCTTCCTTGCAAAGTGATTTGAAGAAGGGTGAGGCGTGTTGAGTTGAATTTTCCACAAAGCGAGAAAATGAGGTGACCATGCCATTTAGGGACTGAATTGACTTCTTCGAGTTAGGCATAGGAAATTCTGAGAAAGCGTGACACTTGTCGAGATTCTCCTCGATTCCTCTTTCCGTAAGGTAGAAACCGAGGAACTTTCTCGCCCTTACACCGAAGGTGCATTTATCGGGGTTAAAGCGCATCTTGCACTTCCTCTCCTGGTTGAAGACTTCCTGGAGATGAGAAGTTTGATCGGATTCTTGGGTGGCCTTAATGTTCATGTTGTCCATGTAAACTTTGAGCATGTCCCCAATATGTGATTGGAAGACCTTGTTTATTATGCGTTGATATGTGGCTCCCGCGTTCTTTAGCCCGAAGGACATTACGTTGTAGTAATAATTACTCGTCGGGGTCATGAATGTGGTATGCCTCTTATCTTTCTCGGCCATGGGTATCTGATTGCACCCAGAATAAGTGTCCCTGAAAGACAATAGTTTAAAACCTGCAGAATTGTCTACCAATTTGTCTATGTTAGGCAGAGGGTAAGAATTTTTTGGGAAAACCCGATTGAGATTGGTATAGTCAATATAGAGGCGCCATTTCCTATTATATTTGGTTACGAGTACAATGTTCGAGAGCCAGGTTGTATAACTGACCCAATTACAAAATTGGCCTCTAAAAGGTCTCTAACTAATTTTTAAGCAGCTAAGGTTTCTCTTCAGACTGCTTACGTCTTTGCTGAGCAACTGCACATGCTGACGGATTGATGGCGAGCTCATGGCATGCGATCTCAGGGGGGATGCCAGCATATTGATGCGTCTTTTTCGCAAGTGTACGAACACGTCAGAGTAATATAAAAGATTGTCGAATCCACAAAGACCAAGTGTCAATCTATCGTACCTGTTGTTATGGTGTGTATCTAAGGCAACTGAATATAAGGGTTTTAAGGAGTGCGCAATGGTAAATAAGATAATAATTTTAAATAATTAATAAAAGACAGGCTCGAATGTAATTCACATAATCAATTCATAATCCGATGCTTGTTAATAGAACTACTTATGGGCAATGTTTTCCACTTTGAAAAGAACTAATTTAACAGAAACTGTCGCTTTCGTGTATTCAGAACCGAGTTGTACCCTCTAATCAACCCCTCCTATTGTCACGGATAAAAAGGTGCGTACTGCGTTAGAGTAGTAAACCTATTTTTAAGAAATATAGTATCTTAACTAAGTTGAAAAGTATTTTAACCTGGATTTCTTAGCAAAAAGAGGTTCTCACGAACCAGACTCTAAACTTCATAACGCGTCCGAAAATCGTTTTAAAATCTCTTTTCTTTTTTTAATCTGAAAACTCCTAATGAACTAGACAAAGCGCTTTTGGCTGTTTTTGAAATAGTTAAAAACAATTGTTTAGATTGAAAGATAAAATAGCCCTTAAGTGTTTCTACGAACAATTGTACGGATTACTGGTTCGATTACGATCCTTACATTCTAACCTTTATAGATTTAGTTAGACATGGTAAAGTAAAAGTTATTTTTATATTTTTTCATAAAAGTAATTTAATGCGAGTGCGGAAAGTAAATAAAAGTAGTGCGAGTGCGGAAAGTAAATAAAAGTAGTGCGAGTGCGAGAAATAAAGGTATTTAAAGCGAGTGCGGAAAATAAACGAAAGTAGTGCGAGTGCGGGAAATAAATAAAGTAAAGCGAGTGCGGGAAATAAATAAAGTAAAGCAGTGCGAGAAATAAATAAAAGTAAAGCAATGCGGAAAAATAAAATACAAACTGGAATTAAAATGGCGGCAGTATTAACTTCCTCCCAGAGTGCTCCAAAACTCGATCACACAGACGTATACAGACTCGATCACTCAATTGCAGTAACACCCCGATGTGGAATGATAACTGCTTTAAAACTGATATATGCCTAAGAGATTCTAAGTTTGGATGAAGAAAAACGAAAATCTAAGGTCCTATTTATAGGAAAACTAAAAGCAGGAAAAGACCAGGATGCCCCCTCCACTAAAAAGTGGAGGGAAAAGTTTTTGCCTTGTGGCGCCCGCCATGAGGCTAATGGGGAATGAAAGAGTGGGGATCGTGGGTCTTGGCAGTTGTGGAGTGGTCTTGAGACGTGGCCACGTCATGGCAGACCCCGTGGCGGATGTCGTAAGTGTAAAACGCTGAATTTCTTGGTTTTCGTCTGTTTCCACTCCTTTTTCGCTCCTTTTCTCGATTTAGGCCCCGATTACAAAGAAATCCTGAAAACAAAGAAAAACAAAGTAATAACATAACAAAATAACAATAAAAGCTAAGAATGCATGCGAAATCGGAGTCGGAAATACGGTGAATTTTAGTGTTATCAAATTCTCCCACACTTAGACCTTTGATTGTCCTCAAGAAAACATTAAAGCTCAGAAAGAAAAAATGGTGTCGACACGTAATTTGAGCTAAAGGGCTTCTAAGTTCAAGTCAGGATGCAGTGACAGGTACTAACTAAGTGAACCAAGGGTACCATAATAACACAAACACAAACTTCAATCCTATATTAACCACTCCATGTCATCCCACAATACCTAGGCCTATCTTCTCATCTTTTTGGGTCCTTTTCATTCAGGCGCAATCACATTAAGCCCGTTATCCGTACATGCTTCATAGTAGAGTGACCGGTTAGTGATTCTGATCCATAACATAAGGTTTCTGGCACATAAGCATGTGTAAACCTGTTTTATTTGACCTAATTGTAGCTGCGGGGGATCGGATCGTAATCCGCCCTACCAAGTTCAGTGCCAGATACCTCTGAACCAACTAACAATAGGTGACTGCAATTTTTTTCTTTTTGTGGCAAAAAAAAATTTTCTTCTCTTTTTTCGGTTTAAATGACTTTGTAAGGGTCACCTATCCCAGAGTTTTCCTTTTTCTTTTTTTTTCTTTTTTTTATTATTAGCACTGGATCATTCACTTATGTTCATCGGCCCCCTACGTAGAGCATGCTTAGGCCGGAGCTGACTACTATAATAAACTACTTAGGACAATTTTTTGAATGATAATAAAGGCCATGGTGTGGGGTTTAGGAGTGATTCCTATATTCAAGAGGTCTATGGTGCTAAAATGGTACTGATGTTTCAAAAAGTTGACCTAAGTCACCACATCCTAATCTAAACCTATCTCAAAGCCCAAAAAACATGTGAAACAACATTGTTTTCTTTTTAAAAAAAATTCTGGTAAGGCTAAGGAAATGGGAAAAAATGAGGATGTACTAAAAATACACTATACTGGTGACTCGTCAGACTCATGCATTATCTAAGAAATTTAAACTAAATAACTTACTGAAAAGGGAAATGACTGAAAGCAAATAAATAACTAAAAAGGGAAATGACAGAAAGCAATAAAATCCCCTCCCACACTTAAATCGAATATTGTCCCCAATGTTTCGAAATAATATAAGGAGGGTAACCTGGAAAAAAACTACTGCGGAGGAGCACTGGTGCCCTCGCCGTCCTGCTGTGATGGTCTGGAGCGATGGGATCTACTGTGCTGCTGGTCCCTCCGGTCAAGTCGTGTTGATAAGGCAGCCTGAGCACCCCGGACCTCACGAAGGTTACCTAGGATGGAACCCTGAGTGGCCTCCATAAGCTGGTAGTGTCAGCGGTTGACTTCTCTCTGACGGTCCTGCTCTAATGTGTCGTGCAAGGTACGGCAAACTTTGCTGTAAGCACGATCCGAAACCAATCGCGATTGTTGCATGAAGCTCATGTTGTCCGTCAGTTGTTGTGAAATAGTAGAGAGAAGGCCGTCTCGCTTTTCCTCTCTAGCTGTCATATCACGCCACATCTCCTCAGTGACATAGAATCCAGGAGCAGCACCTGCAACAGGGTTAGAGGAAGATGGTGCGGTGTGTGACTGTGAAGGACGATGAGAGGACATGTGAGGTATGGGAGACTGCTCTCTCCGAGCATACTCTTCATCAGTGTCATGTGCCTCCCCATCAGGAATATTAGGAGGAAGTGGACCCAAAACAGGTGGAGCATTCAGATCATAGGTCCAGTTCCTTTCATTACGTACATCAGTACGTCAACTGCAAGGTAAAGCAACAGATGGGATAACTACCTCATGAACCATCAACTCATAACCACCTTCTCTCCTCGTTCGGCACAATTTGATGTCTTTTAGAAATTTTAAATTAATTGTGCGAGGAGGTAGTGGTTCAAGCGTAGCTATCTCATTGTTCAGGTCAAGAGCCCGAGCAATAGACGTAACAAGTCCTCCAAAAACAATCGGTCATGTTTTATTAGTAAGTAAATCCATGTGTGCAAGCATAAACGGGACCGAATTGATATGGGTACTAGTGAGGCATCCTTGCAAAAATAGGAGTTCTCTAGCGTTTACCTTGTTTGGACTCTCCCGACCAAAAATAGTACATGCCAAAAGATATTTGAAAACTCTTATGGCCGGGTTATGGATGGTCGACGCAAGTATTCCTTCAAAAGAATTTATTGAAGTACTTGACAGCCTCTTCCAAAAGGAAAATACCTCGACCGACCATTCCGCATCCAAAGGTTCCTCACAAATCGCACCTTCCCTATGAGGGATTCCTAACAAGCCTGTTAGTTCATCGGTACTGAATTCATATTCAATTCCAAACAGTCTAAAATTAACAGTATCGACTGTGCTAGCAGTGTTAGGACTGACAATGTATACCAATGAACTTAAAAACTCAACTGTCAGCCTCTCATAGGTATGTTCCTGGTTAACAAAAATATTATGCAAGCCTAAAAAATCTAATAAATGAAAAACACTATGATACAAACCCAAAGCATACAGACAGTTATCATCGACGTACCTAGTCGAGAGAATTTCTCGACTCTGAAGCCTCTGAATAATTTTCCTTTGCCTATCACCCGGTCTTCTATCGCGAAGAAGAAATTCATTGAACTCCATTGTTGTTGCTCCTTAAGAAGTGAAAAAGTGGTAAAAAGGGTTTATGAGAGAAATGATAAAGGTTTGCTTTTTATGGTTTGTGGTGGATGAAAATGAAAATGGATTTTGGATAGGTTTTATATATGGTGAGTATTTTGGAAATGGGGGAGCTTTAATGGGGTTCAATGGGGGTTTTTGGAAGTTGTAAAAATGGGTTTTTGAAGTTGGAAGGTGTAAAAATGGAGGAGAAAGTGGATCAGCCCCGTTTTTTATGGTGACGGTGTGGCGCTCGCCACAGGGGGTATGACGCCCGCCACAAGCCCATTTCCTGCTGGGCCTTGGATTTTTACATCTTCTTTTGGGCCCTCTTGCACCTTCGGTCTTCGGGGGGTCCGGATAGCGTTTTCTTCTCTTTTCCAAGGCATTAGGCTTGCATATTTTTTATGAAGACAAAAATAAATATATTTTTGTCTTATATATTTTTTTTTCTTTGCTTGACAAAAATAAAATAATTAAAAAAACAAAAGAAAATAGAAAAAATGACATTAGTGCACGAAATAATATATATATATATATATATATATATATATATATATATATATATATATATATATATATATATATATATATATATATATAAGATAAACTCAAAGTACATGAAAAAAAATGTAATAGATGCAATAATGTTAGATATGTCTGGAGATGCGAGAAATAAAATAAAGCATGAAAAAAAGAGATTAAATACTAGGGTAATATCGTTAGTGTAGAACGAATCATGTGGTAGGCTTTTCCTCCTGGTTTGATCCACGAATCTCAGCTATCTCCCTCCGAAGCTCTTCAATCTCCTGATATAGAGCATCGGCCTCTGAGGCATGAGTGAGATCAGAAACCTGAATATGTAATTCCAAGTCCGCTACTTCCTGCTTGAGCAGGGCAGTCTCCTTATGAAGCTCATAAATCTGAGTTTGTAGATCAGGCGGCTGCAGAGACATATTGTTAGACATAACATTGATTCGGGGAGAAAGAGGTGTAGGAGTGTACTCAGCGGCGGGAGGTGATTTCGGCTCTTCGACAGTCTCTCCATAACCCTCTAAAGCATAACTCCAATTAGCAGGATCATGGACACTGGTCATCAGCGGGTCTGGTAATGTAAAGTAATGTATCACTTCGCCGTCGATCAGTAATCTAAACATGTTGGGCTCAAAAGAGGCCCTCCTCATCAGTCCTCTGTCAAGACAAAAGTCAACATCCAGGGTGGTGTAGCAGCAGAAGGTCCTGAGGTGCAATAATTTGCGAGACAAACCCAATGCAGTAGCAATCTATGTAACAATCCCACTGATATGTATAATGCCTACAGATGATCTGGCAACACTAGAAAGGCCCTTCAATAGAAAGTTGCCACAAGCAACTAGGCGAGACTGGGTCGCACAAAACAGTAGGAAAATCTCCTCTTCACTTAGCAGGGTCTCTGTATCTGGAAAACCTAGGAAAGAATGTGCCAGAATCATCTGGAAGTACCTTAACGCATGGTTATGGATTAACTGAGAAAACTGAGTGGAAGGATCTTGGCTCCGTCCACCTGAGATGTTAGACCAAAACTTTTCCACTTCTCTGCTCATAAAATACCCCATCAGTGTCTCTAGAATAGCATCGGGAGTAGTCTGAAAACCTAGTAAATCACCAAACTCTTTATGAGAGAAGGAGTAGTCAATCCCGAACAACCTGAAAACAGCATATCCATCGGGTCCAGCCCAAGGATCATAATGAAACGAGCTGAGGAACTCTAGAGTTAAGTTCCTGTAAGTGTTGTTCCTATCGTCAAACTGGTCCCACTGGAGTTGATGGCATAAGAATCAGACGCTTGGCTCTATCCCTAAGGCATCCATGCAGTCATGGTCAGGGTACCTGGTAGGAGCCATAGGGCGTCTCATGTGGACATAGTAACGCTCTCTCTGTGCGTCATCTCTAAAGGCCACGTGCATGTCATCGGGGTTCTGCATTCTGTACAAGGTTAGCAAACAAGTCCTGAAATCACATAAAACATTAAATCGTTAATCCTGACATAATAACAAAGTAAACAAATTTAAAATAAAGTAAAAATAAAAAAGTACGTAAATAAGAAAACCATGGGTTGCCTCCCATGCAGCGCTTGTTTAACGTCATTAGCTCGACGACCGATTTTTATACATCATTTGAAGGATATGATGGATCACTCAGAGTATGGCATGTGTATGTTGTTGGGATGTGTAACACGGTGGGAGAACTGACTTTAGTTAAATGTTGTGGATAGCAAGAGTCGCCACCGACTTTTATTTTATCCAAAGGAAAGGGCATAAAAGAACAGGAAAGACCTTAAAAGATTTTTGGGTTCGGGGGGTAGGTTATGTAAAGGGAAGGTGTTAGCACCCTTTACATCCATGGTTATCCATGGGCTCTTAGTTACTTAGCTCACTTTAAAATGTTTTTGAGAAGTGTAGTGTGTGTTTAGAAATTTTCTTAAGTACTTTATAATGATCCATGTACGGATATATATAAAGCCTTTGTTTTGAAAATTGCTTGAAAAATGTGAAGTGTTTGAAATGTTTTTGAAAAGTGAGCAAGTACATAAGAGGAACCTACCCTAAGTTAAGTCTTTTCTGTTCTTAAATATCCTTTAAGTGGTAAGACTATCCCTATTATTAAGGAATAGGTAGTCATTACCTTGGATGTTTGAGGGACAAATGAAGGGACAACTGTGATTAGGCAACTGTAAGGTGTATTTAGCAATTCGAAGGGACTTATCATCTTTATTCGAAAGGGACAAGATCATTTACGAAGGCAACCATGGAGGGACTTGATCTTTTTATCTTTTAAGGGACATAGATGATATGAGAGAAGGGACTTTGCTTTACACCTTACTTGACCTTTTTCTTTAGGCAACATGAGAGGTATCCTTAAGGAAGTGAGATGGCGATCCAAGATCGACTTACGTGTGTGAGTGTACAAGTTCATATATTTATCTTGAGATTAATGATCTAAATTCAATTTTTAAATACAAAACATGTTTACACTCCCTATTTTACTAACCATGGCAATTTAAATAAATAATAAAAATAATACTACAACTATTACATAAATGGCACAATTACATGATAATAATAATAATAAAATAAATTAAATAAATAATCACATAATAAATAAATAAATAAAGGGGTTAGTAATAATAAACAAAATAAAATATAAGAAAAAAAAATTAGCATAATAATGTAATAATAAATCAAAAGTTCAATTTTAAATAGATAATTATTTTTTTAAGATTTTTAATAAAAGAAATAAATAATAAGTATTATATACTAATAAAATATGATTAATAGTCTAATTATTTACTTTTATATACATATTATAAAAATATTTGCCAATTATAATTAAGTAAACATATAAAAATAATAAATTAATTTAATAAAATAAAGATAGGGTTTTTAATTGTTTTGAGGAAAATAAATTAGGGTTAATTAATTAATCTAATCCTAATTACATTATTTATATAAAACTATATATATAATAATAATATAAACAAATAATAAAATAAATATACATAATTAGAATTTAAATATAAATATATTAACATTTATAAGATAATTAGGGTTTATAAAAAATTAGGTTTTATAAAAAAAATAATTAGATTTTACATATAAATTTTTTAGGGTTAAGTATTTAATATAAACATAATTAAATTATTTATACAAAACTATATAATATTAATAATATAAAATAAATATTAACTAATTTTATTAATAAAGTTTAAATTTTAAAAAATATAAATTTTGAAATATATACAAGAAAATAATATAAACATTTTTTGTTTTAACATTTTATTCATTAATCAAATTAATTAAAATATAAACAAATTAAATAAAATAAGAAAAAATGAAAAAAAAGGACTTACTTGGGGCTGGGATTCGAACCCAGGCTCTAGGCTTTATGCATCTTGGACCAATAGCACAACCACCAGGCCAAGCGCGCGCTAGTGTTAAGGGATGAGCAGCAAAGCCTTTTGTTACTAACCTGTAAAAATCATGGAAAATAAAACAAAACAAAATGGCCTGGGGGATTCGAACCCAGGACCATCAACCACATACGCGCACACACAAACCAACTGAGCCAGGCTAGCTTTCTGAAATAATAACAACAACAAATCATAAAATATTATATCAAAGTTTGAATATGAATTTTGGCGCCACTGAACTTCATCTTCTTCCTTGATACCTGTTAATTTTCCTACGATTTTAACTACAATTTTTCCTGCGAGTTCCTTCATGTTCACAACCTGCGAAACTCAAACATCAATCAAACAGTACAATTTCTTCCAATTAATCAGTGCATTATGATCCCCAGAGCTCATACAATCTTCCTATGTCCTTAAAATTCATTTATATTTGGTTTATCATGAAACCCTAAAAGCTTGGCCGAAACCCTAACAATGGCTTCTCATGTTTCATGCATTCAACCTTCAATCAAACCATCCAGAATCATTCTAAACATCATTATAAACATTAATCAACCATCAAATATTATTTAAAACAAAGATATATATGAAATCGAAAAATTCAAAATACAAGAACAAGTGTGGTTCGGTTTATGCAATATGGCATGATTATGATGCTTTTGAGGATTGAGAAAGCATCAGTGATGTCCAAGGAATGTTTTGCAACCTTTAGAATGCTTTGAGAGAGCCTCTAAGTCCAAAACCGAATCTCTCTTTTCTCTTGAAATTTGTAATGTGTTCTTGAGGCAGCAATTTTGTGTCCTTATGCTTGCAATCTCCTCACCTTTATGTAGTCAATGTAATTAGGTCATAACTTTGTGGATTTGTGGGCTTTGTCTTGATTACTTGATCATGAAGTTTCCTCCTTTCAAATATTGAAAAATATCTTATCTAACCTTTCCAAATCAAGCTAGCACCAAATTGGATCAGATCAATCATCTTTAAATAGTGTTTATGACTTTCTAGAATCACAATCTCATCTAAATATTTGATTTATATATTTGATATTGATTTAATTTGCCTTTTAATGAATAAAATTCAAATAAATACTAAATAAAAAATAAAAAATCTGAAAATGCTTGGATTGGGTCGTGTGGGATGATATCACAAGGATTGGGTTGCACAATGGTAGGCCCATTTGGAAAAAATTGATTCTAAGACCTCATTTGCTCAATATTCTTCTCAAAACTTTCCCAACTTTGAAAGGGCACAAATCCTTCAATTTTAATGCTATGAGGGTGTTCTTGGACATTTTGGAAAGCTTAAAGAGTCCTCTAACCAACCCCATTGGTTTCATGTCCATATCCTTTACCATTCTCAAGTTATGCTCTTTTGAAGTTGTTGACATTTTGTTGACTTTCAAAAGGACCTATAATGTCTTAGCTCATACCTTCCAAATGAAGCATTTTTGGGCTTGGCTTGTGAGACACAAAGTTGTAGAGAATTCAATTTCCTTCAAAATGAGCTTTGGATGGAAAATTCTTGATGAAGCATGTGAAAGTTATGGCTGGTCAAAGTTCAGTTGACTTTTCCTGAGGAAACCCTAATTTAGAAACTCCTGATTCTTGATGATCTGAATTCTCCTTGATGAATCATGATCAACCCTTGATCAAATGATGAATTTTACTTCATATACTTGATGTTGGCAAAAAATCATGAAGTTTGACCTTGGTTTGACCATAGTTGACCTCAGTTTGACTTTATAACTGCTTTGACTGATTTTGACCTATCTGATCATCTGACTGAGCAAACCTTTAGGAAAAGTCTTGAAACTTGTCATGGGGATTCTTAAACACATATAAGATGTTATGAAGCTCACTTGAAGTCTTGGAAGTCCATTTAGCCTGATTAAAGTCAAAACCCTAGTTTAGGATGCATTGCTTAGGAGGATGCATTGTCTGAGGGAAATGTCAAATCTTCTGACTAATTATGAACTTTGTGAACCTTGTGAACATCATGGGATGTCTTGTGAACCTTGAACCTTGTGAACCTCTTAGTAAACAAAGTCTTGTCTTGTGAGGGCAAATTTTGGGGTGCAACAGCTGCCCCTGTTCAATTTTCTGAAACCTGAGGGGTTAGATTGGTATATGTGTCATTCGTGACCTAGAAGGTTGAAGGGGATTGAACACAAAAGCCCAAAAATTTGCACTCACCGGTGCGTAGAGTAATACTAATGATTATTTGTACATCCTTGAGTGGGCTTGAAGATGCCACTTGGAAGAACTGGAGATGGGCTTAGAGATGCCATCAGGATGAACTGGAAATGGGCTTAAAGATGCCATTTAAAATATCTGGATGTGGTGATGTCTTTATGTTGATACTGGATATCAGTACTAGGTCTTTGTATAGGCCATCTCTGAATCATTTATGCAACATGATTTGAATTGTTGAATGGACCAATAGAAATAAATCTCGTGATGATTATCTCTTCTGGAAATATAATTGAATTAGGGAATGGATCTTTGTACGGATCATTTGCCTATTCTTAGAGGTCAGAAGAACACCAGGATTTGTCCTTCTAAAAAAGTATCTTGAACCAGGGAATGGATCTTTTTACAGACCGTTTGCCTGCTATTCAAGGGCCGAAAGAACACCAGGATTTGTTCTTAAGGGTCAAAAGAACGTCAGGATTTGTTCTTCTGAAAAAGAAAGTCTTGAACAAGGAGCCAAAAGAACGTCAGGATTTGTTCTTAAGGATCAAAAGAATGTTAGGATTTGTTCTTCTGAAAAAGTCTTGAACAAGGGGCCAAAAGAGCGTCAGGATTTGCTCTTAAGGGTCAAAAGAACGTCAGGATTAGTTCTTCTGAAAAAGTCTTGAACAAGGGGCCAAAAGAGCGTCAGGATTTGCTCTTAAGGGTCAAAAGAACGTCAGGATTAGTTCTTCTGAATAAAGTCTTGAACAAGAGGCCAAAAGAGCGTCAGGATTTGCTCTTAAGGGTCAAAAGAACGTCAGGATTAGTTCTTCTGAAAAATGTCTTGAACAAGGGGCCAAAAGAGCGTCAGGATTTGCTCTTAAGGATCAAAAGAACGTCAGGATTAGTTCTTCTGAAAGATGTCTTGAACAAGGGGCCAAAAGAGCGTCAGGATTTGCTCTTAAGGGTCAAAAGAACGTCAGGATTAGTTCTTCTGAAAAATGCCTTGAACCAGGGAATGGATCTTTTTACGGACTGTTTGCCTGCTATTCGAGGACATCTTGAGTAGTGTATGGATCATTTCTGACCCATTGTAAGTTGTTGATATTGTTTTACCTGCATATAACTATCCTGCAAGGGAAATATTAGTTTATGCATTATGTATGCATGCATAGTATGATGCACATAAGTAATGTATTATGCATTTATGGATATGTATGTTATGGTATGATGTAAATGATGTATGTATGAATCATGCAATCCGAAGCATCTGGATATCTTCGTATAACAACTGCTGGCCAGGGAAAATAAATCCCGATTTGTTGCTGAAGAATATGAGGAACTCATCTTGTTTGATAATATAGTGAAGAATATGAGGAACTCGTTCCCGTCTTGTTTGATAATATAGTATCCATAACCTCCCGTCTTCGTTCGATAGTAAGGTATCCATAACCTCCCGTCTTTGTTTGATAGTAAGGTATCCATAACCTCCCATCTTCGTTCGATAGTAAGGTATCCATAACCTCCCGTCTCCGTTCGATAGTAAGGTATCCATAACCTCCTGTCTTCGTTCGATAGTAAGGTATCCATAACCTCCCGTCTTTGTTCGTCGTACTCCTATTGAAAGAATAAATTCCCGACTATCCGTCTGAGGATAAAAGAGATGGATAAAATTCCAAGGGAGATGTGACTCGAACTGTTTATGAAGATGGATTTGCCCTACTGGGGGATTTGTAGCTGTCTGGTGGGGATGAACCGGCGAAGCTTCGTTGAATTCCTTCCCTCGTTCGTCCTTAGTAAATACTATTACTGCATTTTCATGCATTTCTGGTAAACACCAATCATATTAAGCATTTTATGCATTTCTGGTAAACATCAATCATATTCAAAAGCATACATACATTCAAACACAACCAATGGAAGTTTCGCTTATGTAAATAGGGTAAAAGTAAATCTGGATTCAAAGATGGAATTTTATTTATATCACAAAGTGACTCGTACATAGGTAAGTTTGTACAAGGAGACAGAAATCCTAGTAAGAGGAATTTGTCATAAAATTTTTACAAAACAAGGAAAATCAGCTATGTGGGAAATAATCCTATTGAGTTTCAATTCTACTATTGCCATTATCTTCAAGTATCTCATCTTCTGCTGTTGAGACGGAAATGATTGAATTGAGCTCTATCTGTTCGAGCTTGAGTAAGTAGTACAACTGGTTGTAGTTTCATGAGTGATCCAAACGAGACATGGTCATACGCTTTAATCCCTAACTTTTGCCTGGATTACCCTTTCAGGTTTTCAATCCACCAGGATACCCTTTTTTGCCCAAGCCGCCTTTTCAGGTTTTCGACTTGCCGGGTGTACATTTTTATATATATATCCCTAATTTTTTCCCGAACCTTTTTGGTTCGCCGGGATGCCCTTATTTTTGCCTAGGCCAGTCAACCTAGCGGGTCTCTTTTTATGCGTAGTATTTTTTAACTATGTCTGCGTTTACAGGCTGTGGGAAGTCTTCACCATCCATAGTAGTAAGTATCATGACACCTCCTGAGAATACTGTTTTGACCACAAATGGTCCTTCATATGTAGGAGTCCACTTGCCCCTAGGATCACCCTGTGGTAATATGATACGCTTGATTACCAAGTCACCAGCCTGATATACCTTTGGCTTAAACTTCTTGTTGAAAGCCTTGATCATTCGTTTCTGGTACATCTGGCCATGACAAACTGCTGCTAACCTTTTCTCGTCAATCAAATTTATCTGGTCAAGTCGAGTCTGAATTCACTCATCTTCATCCAAGCCTGCATCCTTCATGATTCTTAAGGAGGGTATCTGAACTTCAATGGGCAAAACTGCTTCCATACCATAGACTAAGGAGAATGTGGTTGCCCCTATTGAAGTGCGTATTGTAGTACGATAACCATGAAGAGCAAATGGTAACATCTCATGCCAATCCTTGTAAGTAACAGTCATCTTCTTTATAATCTTCTTAATGTTCTTATTAGCAGCTTCTACTGCCCCATTCATCTTCGGACGATACGGAGAAGAGTTGTGATGCTTAATCTTGAACTGCGTGCAGAGATCAGTAATCATAGTGTTATTCAGATTAGAGCCATTGTCAGTAATAATCCTTTCAGGGATGGCATACCTACATATGAGATTATTCTTAATGAAACGAGCCACAACATTCTTGGTAACAGATGCAAATGAAGCTGCCTCCACCCACTTAGTGAAGTAATCAATAACGACCAGGATGAAACGATGCCCATTAGAAGCAGTAGGCTTGATCTCACCAATCATATCAATGCCCCACATGGTAAAAGGCCAAGGAGAAGTCAACACATTCAATGGTGATGGAGGTATATGTACTTTATCAGCATAGATTTGGCACTTGTGACACGTTCTGGAATGTTGATAGCAGTCAGCTTCCATGGTAGACCAATAGTAACCTGCTCTCAATATCTTCTTTGCCATAGTATGACCACTAGAATGAGTGCCAAAGATCCCATCATGCATATCTTCCATAATCTCTGTTGCTTCCTTTTTATCCACACACCGAAGCAAAGGTGAATCATGATTGCGCTTGTACAAAATCCCATTACTCAAAAAGAACTTAGCAGAAAACCTCCTCAGAAACTTCTTATCTTTAACAGATGCCCCTTCAGGGAACTCCTGAGCTTCAAGATATCTTTTCACTTCATAAAACCAAGGCTTCTCCTTTGTTTCTTCAGTGTCAATCTCATTGCAGTATGCAGGCTTCTCAAATCTGTCAATAGTAATCTTGGGAGCTTCATCATCCCAACTGATCTCAAACATGGATGCCATGGTAGCTAATGCATCTGCCAACTGATTTTCTCTTCGTGGAATATGTCCAAAAGTAATCTCTTTGAAATGTGGGATCAAAGACAAAACATGCTCTCTGTAAGGAATGAGGTTATCATGCTTGGTATCCCAATCTCCTTTGATATGAATTACTACCAGGGCTGAATCTCCATACACGTCAAGGAACTGAATCTTCATATCAATGGCAGCTTTGATACCCAGGATACATGCCTCATACTCAGCCATGTTATTGGTACAATAGAAACAAAGTCTGGCAGTAATCGGGGTATGACAACCTTCAGGGGAACTGATCACAACACCAACACCATTACCAAGTGCATTAGAAGCTCCATCGAAAACCATAGTCCATCAGGATCCTTATTCAGGTCCGTCATATTGTCCAGGTTCTTTGGTAATAATCATAATGTCTTCATCAGGGAACTCAAAACTCATTGACTGATAATCATCCACTGCTTGATGAGCCAAATGGTCAGCTACAACACTTCCTTTAATGGCCTTCTGAGTAGTATATTGTATATCATATTCTGTTAAGATCATTTGCCATCTTGCTATTCTTCCGGAGAGAGCAGGTTTCTCGAATATGTACTTGATTGGGTCCATCTTTGAAATCAGTAAGGTAGTATGAGTCAACATATACTGTCTTAGTCGACGACCAGCCCATGCCAAAGCGCAGCAAGTTTTCTCGAGCAGTGAATATCTTGTTTCACAGTCGGTAAACTTTTTGCTAAGGTAGTATATTGCCTGCTCTTTTCGACCAGACTCGTCATGTTGCCCCAACACACACCCCATTGAGTTGTCTAACACTGTTAAGTACATGATCAAGGGTCTTCCATCAACTGGTGGCATCAAAATTGGAGGTTCTAGCAGATATTTCTTGATTTCATCAAAGGCTGTCTGGCACTCGTCATTCCACTCCATTACCTGATCTTTCTTCAACAACTTGAAAATTGGCTCACAGGTGGCAGTTAATTGGGAGATAAATCTTGCAATGTAATTCAATCGTCCCAAGAAACCTCTAACCTCCTTCTCAGTACGGGGAGCTGGCATCTCTTGTATAGCTTTCACTTTTGCAGGATCTACTTCAATACCTCTTCCACTGACAATGAAACCCAAGAGCTTACCAGACCTAACTCCAAAAGTACACTTGTTTGGGTTCAATCTCAACTTGTATTTCTTCAACCTTTTAAACAACTTATGCAAATGATCAAGATGTTGCTCTTCATTCTGAGACCTGGCTATCATATCATCCACATACACCTCTATTTCATGATGAATCATATCATGAAACAAAGCCACCATAGCACGCTGATATGTTGCCCATGCATTCTTCAAACCAAATGGCATCACTTTATAGCAAAAGGTCCCCCACTGTGTAACAAATGTTGTCTTCTCCATATCTTCAGGTGCCATCTTGATTTGATTGTAACCAGAGAAACCATCCATGAAAGAGAATACTTTATGCTGAGCAGTGTTGTCTACCAGAACATCAATATGAGGAAGCGGAAAGTCATCTTTGGGGCTGGCCTTGTTCAAATCCCTGTAATCTACACACATACGTACCTTACCATCTTTCTTAGGTACCGGTACCACATTTGCAACCCACTGAGGATAAGAAGTCACAGCTAAGAACCCTGCATCAAACTGTTTCATTACCTCTGCCTTAATCTTTTCTGACATTTCAGGACGCATGCGACGAACCTTCTGCTTCTTTGGACGACAATCTTCTTTTACTGGTAAACGGTGAACCACAATGTCTGTATCCAACCCTGGCATATCTTCATAGGACCAAGCAAAGATCTCCACATAATCACGTAACATCTGAATCAATCTGCTCTTTACACTATCCTCTAATTCAGCCCCTATCTTGACTTCTTTCCTGTTTTCTTCAGTTCCCAGATTCACAACTTCGATTGGCTCTTCATGTGGCTGTATAGCTTTCTCTTCTTGTTGTAACAACCTAGCAAGCTCTACAGGTACTTCACAATCATCCTCATTTCCATCTTCAACTTGATAGATCGGATTCTCGAAATTATAATTGGCAATAGTAGAACTGTTATCAACAGGATCCAGAGTGGATAAGGATCTGCATTTTAGTGATGTGTGTGTGTGTAAGAACACATAGCTGATAAAACAAAAATAAAAGAAAAGAAAGACAAGGAACACAATATTTACGAAACGAAACGTCCACTGATTTTTATTGAATGAAGTATGCAAATGAAATGACATCCCGAAACAAGCATACCATTATGCCCCGGGTAAGGCACAAGGCTTAAGAGTTTAATTGTTCAAAAATTACAAATTTTAAAAGTAACAACACAGTAATAGTATTTACTCCTGACTAAAGGAGATAGGAATAACATCTTCAGCCTTCCAGTTATTGAGCCCATCACCCACAGTAGGAAAAATCCAAGCATCCAAGTTGTAGTCTTCATCATAGTCACCCACAACATTGATTTGATCTTTCATAATCCCCTGATTGGTGATACGAACAGCACGAGCACGACGAACAACCTTCTGGGACTCTGCAGTGAAACCCAAACCAAATTTGTCAGACTTGTAAGGAATGTCAGGAAGCTGACCCCAAATAGTACAACCACCTTCATCCACCACAGCTCTAGCATCTTTAAGGGAAGCCATTGTAGGAGGTACTCTGGTGACCACAGGAACTTTCTTGACAACAGGAGGAGCTTTATAATTATTAACAACCCAAGGAACTACCTCGAACGTCTGGCACGGAGTTTCAACATATTCACCTTCCACTTCAAGATATTTAAAGGTGTTTACATGGCTAACTATATATCCTTCCTCTCCGTAAACAGTGACAACTTTTCCTTCTACTGGATATCTCAGCTTCTGATGTAAGGTGGAGGTTACAGCACCTGCCCCGTGGATCCAGGGACTCCCAAGCAAACAAGAATACGAAGGACGAATATCCATTACATAAAAGGTAGCATTGAAAACTTGAGAACCTACTTTGATTGGGAGATGTATTTCTCCATGCACTACTCTTCTCGAGCCATCAAAAGCCTTCACCACTATATTATTGGGCTTCAACACAGCATCTTCAGGACTAAGCTTATTCAGAACTTCCTTGGGCAACACATTCAGCGAGGAACCATCTATTAATACATGTGACAGGGTAGTGCCCCTACATTCAATAGAGATATGTAGAGCCATGTTATGATCCCTCTTGGCAGGAGTCAAATCAACATCGGAGAAACCTAACCCATTATCATAGGTCAAGTGTGCAACACAATTTTCAAACTGGTCTACAGAAATCTCATTTGGTACGTGACCAGTCTTCAAAAATTTAATCAAGGCTTTAGCATGAGCCTCAGAACACAACAGCAAAGACAACATAGAAATTTTGGAGGGAGTATGCCCCAATTGATCAACAATGTCATAATCACTCTTGCGAATGATCTTCAGTACTTCTTCCATCTGCTTAGAAAGATCATCAGCAGTTGGTACATCATCTTGTACTGGTTCAATAACAGGACCTTTTCCCCGAGCATCAGCAGTAGAGGTAGTAGTTGGAGTAACTGTATTCTTGGAGGTAACTGGAGGAGAGAAAACTCTTCCACTTCGTGTGATCTTACTAGATCCAGCAATATTATCAACATCCAGATTTTCACCAACAATAGGTACATCAGCCAAGGATTCTTGCTTAACACCATGGATATAAACATCGGACCCATAATGCCAAGGCACAGCTTTATCAGAAGTATATGGAATAGGACCCGGAGTGGTAATGATCATAGGAGCCACTCTAGCTTCAGCAACAACCTTCACAGGGCCTTCAGCAGTAATTTTAATTGGACCCTTACGAGTGATTTTTACAGGTCCCTTGGAAGTAATCCTTACCGGCACTTTATCAACCATACCACCTCTTCAACCTTCGCACCTTTAGTTATATGCTCAACCATGCTCTCCACAGAAGGTGGTGTCCTCTCAAACAATATTGTGTAATTGTTCATGAGGCGTTGAATTTCGTCCTTCAACTTCCAGCAACTATCTGGTTTGTAAGCACAATAGAAACAATCTTCATTACAACCTGGAAAGAGCCCAGCTTGTACCAACTTCTTCTTGATAACAGATAATGGTGTAGTCACGTCTGCAACTGAGGAAATATGTGAAACTTCATCAATGACATTGACAGTCTTTTCATGATTTGGCATGGGAGCAGTAATCACATTTGGAGTACCCGGAGGGTCAAACTCAATCTCTCCAGCATCAATCATATCTTGAATTTTATTCTTCAATATCCAGCAACTATTGGTATCATGTCCCTGACAATTTGAATGATATGCACATCGTGCATTAGGATTGTACCTGGGAGAGGTAACATTGGGATTCTAAGGAGGATCCCTCAAAGTGATGAGTTCACCCTTCAACAAGTGTTGCAAGGCTTGGGCCAGTGACATGTTGAGCTTAGTGAAATGCCTTCTAGGCCTCTGTTGATTGCCTTGGGGTGGCTCTGGTGTTGTCGGAGTAGGATTGGAGATATGAACTGCACTCACAGATTGATGCCTCTTATTACGATCAGATTGACCATAAACAGCATTCGACTCTTTCTTCCCACTAGGGGGCTTCTTTGTAGTACTGGATGAAGAAGCACCTACTTGGATCTTTCCACTCCTTATACCACTTTCTACGCGCTCTCCTGTCATTATCAACTCAGTGAAGCCAGATGATGAGCTTCCAATAAGATGACTGTAAAAAGGACCATTCAACATACACATGAACATATCAACTAACTCCCTGTCAGTTAGAGGGGGTTGCACTCTTACAGCCAAGTCTCTCCACTTCTGGGCATATTCTTTGAAATTTTCTTTAGCACCCATAGACATGCTTTGTAGTTGCATGCGAGTAGGGGCTAGATCAACATTGTATTGATATTGCTTATAAAAGGCCTCAGCAAGATCATTCCAATCACGGATGTTGACATTCTCCAACTGATAGTACCATTCCAATTGAGCTCCAGATAAGCTCTCTTGGAAGAAATGGATCCACAACTTCTTATCAGCAGTATGGTGTTGGATTCTCCGGACATAAGACCTCAGATGCAGTTTCGGACAAGAAACACCATCATACACTACAAAAGCAGGGACCTTGAAACCAATGGGTATAACCACCCCAGATATCAAACTCAGGTCTTCAAAATCCAGCCCAGAAGACTTTTGCAATTCCATAGCATCCATTCTATCCACCAGCATCTTGAACTTATCTTCATTAGGATCATGATAGTAGTTAGCCTCAGAATCAAAATCCCCCATTGTATTGTGGAGACTGCCTCCCTCTTTCTCAGACTCCTCAGACTCATAATCTTCAACCTGTTCCTTGGTCTTGACAGGGCCTCTGAATCTTCTTCCCATGTTGATGAGGCCTCCTGACCTTCTAGTCTTCTTAGTCTTCTTAGCCAGCAGTGTCTTCAATTCATCATGCCCTTTGGACAAGTTCAGGATCAGCTCTTGGAACTGTGCATTTTGTGCCTGGAGATCTTTAATTGTTTGTTCAAGAGCCATTGCTGAAATAAACAGCGAGAAGATAAGAAACCTGTGCACAAGAAACCTGTGATGCAATGATATGATGTATAGATGCATATGCAATGTTTTCAAGGACCGCAGGATTTAAATTTGCTTAAACAATCAAGAAAGTAAACTTTTATTAGTAATAACTTTGTTTGCCCTTTGGGCTTACAAAATGAAATGAAGTAAATACGAAAGATGGGGTTTTAAGTCTCCCATGGACGTTTCCTCTTTGTGTTGAGGTATGAGTTGAGATTCCGCTCCTCGTGAAGTTGCTTTGTTAGCTCCAGGATTCTTTCTTGACTTTCTTTGTAATGAGCCTCGAAAGTATCCCTTTGCTCTTTCAACTGGATCCAGGACCTCTGTAAGTCTTCCATGTCAGTGGGCATGTCTGGGTGAAGGATGGTATAAGAGGTATCTCCTTCAGCAACAGGCTCCATAGTAACTGGCAGGATGGCAGGATATGGCATCATAAGAGTCTGAGCACGAGATCGCACCATCTGAGGTAAGCTTCCATAGGAATAGTGTACTTGGGCTCCAGAGTCTTGCTGTCAACCTTGTTCACTTTTCCCCATGCTCGTATGAACCTTTGACGGTAACCTTGCAGATCGTTGTCGTAGTCAAACACAATACCCTGAATCAACATGTCATGTGGACCATTACTCCGAGCATAACCAAACTGTCGTAAAGCTAAGGAAGGGTTGTAAGTAATGCCTCCTTTTATGCCTAGAAGTGGCACATTAGGAAAATCCCCATAACGATCAATGATAGTGACATTCTCCATAGATATGGAGCACCAATGGATATCTGAATGAGAGAGTGACATGATCCTTTTAGACCACCTGAACCCTTGTTCATTTTTCATCACTGAGCGAGGAAGGTGAGAAATAAACCACCTAGATAGCAAAGGTATGTAGCACATCAGAGTTCCTCGGGCTTTCGTAGTACGAGTATGAAGAGAGTGCAGAATGTCTCCAAGCAATGTAGGCACTGGATTGTGACTCAGGAATATGTTGATGGCGTGAACGTCTATGAACTGGTCTGGATTGGGGAACAACACTAAGCCATAAATCAACAAGGCTAAGATCTCCTCAAAAGCATCATAGCTCATAGCCTTCAAGAACACTTGAGCCTTCTCTATCAATACCTTAGCAAGAATACCCTTAACTCCGCTTCTCGTTTCTAGAACAATATCTGACTTCTTCAGATGTAGAGCTGCAGCAATAACCTCAGGTTTAGGTTCTTTTTCCAAGCCTGTGAAGGGTCTTTGATCAAGAACATGTATACCCAGAAGCTTAGAGAACTCTTCCATTGTAGGAACCAACTGATAGTCGGGGAATGTGAAGCAATGGTGCTTAGGGTCAAAGAACTGAAACAGAACACTCATCATGTCTTCATTGAACCCTGAAGTGACTAGATCCAGTAGGTGACCATGTCTCTTGATGAACTGGGAGTTTTCAGAAACCTGAGAAACCAATTCCTTAAGCTTAGAAGGTATTCCTACAAAGTTGATCCGGATAGTATTCCTACGAGCAGAAGCCATGACCTGCAACAAAGAACAAAGATAAATCCTTTGGTCCTTGAAATGGTTAGTGAAAATGCTATGCTTATGATGCATGATGATGCTATGATGTTATGCTCAATCACAAATATGTGGCACACACAAACAAGTCACACAATAGCCCTAGGTTCAAAGGCTTGCATGAGGTTTAAAGATAGATACCCTCCCCTGAAGTTTAGATGGTTCATCCTGTCCTATAAAAGTAACCAGGTTCTAAGGGATCTCAATATCATTGATCCTTCACAAGGGTGGTTGTTCAGTAGGCAACTTACTTGCCAACCAAAACCCTCCAAGTTTAGAATCTCAATGAGCGTAGCATCGAGTATCAACCAACTTCAGTCTTCACCAAAGCCGGTTATCTCACTACTTTTCTAAAGGCCAAGATGGGATAACTAGGGTTCTAAAAGTTAGTTAGTGCATTGACAACATATGGCAGCCTCATATTATCCTCAACTTGACTTAAGGAACATAAGCACCAACCAAGAAGTCACACTAACTATGGCCACCAGATCAACCATATCGGTATACGCCGTACAGTTTCCTTGGTCTATTGCCATTTACCTAAGGTACACTAGATCCGGGTTAGGATCTTTCACACATAAGAGCCCCAACACGTAAATATAAAGCAAACAAAACAAACAATTTAAAGTGATCTAATTCCTAAGGGTACCCCTCTTTTATTAAATCCCCAGCAGAGTCGCCAGTTCTGTAACACGGTGGGAGAACTGACTTTAGTTAAATGTTGCGGATAGCAAGAGTCGCCACCAACTTTTATTTTATCCAAAGGAAAGGGCATAAAAGAACAGGAAAGACCTTAAAAGATTTTTGGGTTCGGGGGGTAGGTTATGTAAAGGGAAGGTGTTAGCACCCTTTACATCCATGGCTATCCATGGGCTCTTAGTTACTTAGCTCACTTTAAAATGTTTTTGAGAAGTGTAGTGTGTGTTTAGAAATTTTCTTAATTACTTTATAATGATCCATGTACGGATATATATAAAGCCTTTGTTTTGAAAATTGCTTGAAAAATGTGAAGTGTTTGAAATGTTTTTGAAAAGTGAGCAAGTACATAAGAGGAACCTACCCTAAGTTAAGTCTTTTCTGTTCTTAAATATCCTTTAAGTGGTAAGACTATCCCTATTATTAAGGAATAGGTAGTCATTACCTTGGATGTTTGAGGGACAAATGAAGGGACAACTGTGATTAGGCAACTGTAAGGTGTATTTAGCAATTCGAAGGGACTTATCATTTTTATTCGAAAGGGACAAGATCATTTACGAAGGCAACCATGGAGGGACTTGATCTTTTTATCTTTTAAGGGACATAGATGATATGAGAGAAGGGACTTTGCTTTACACCTTACTTGACCTTTTTCTTTAGGCAACATGAGAGGTATCCTTAAGGAAGTGAGATGGCGATCCAAGATCGACTTACGTGTGTGAGTGTACAAGTTCATATATTTATCTTGAGATTAATGATCTAAATTCAATTTTTAAATACAAAACATGTTTACACTCCCTATTTTACTAACCATGGCAATTTAAATAAATAATAAAAATAATACTACAACTATTACATAAATGGCACAATTACATGATAATAATAATAAAATAAATTAAATAAATAATCACATAATAAATAAATAAATAAAGGGGTTAGTAATAATAAACAAAATAAAATATAAGAAAAAAAACTAGCATAATAATGTAATAATAAATCAAAAGTTCAATTTTAAATAGATAATTATTTTTTTAAGATTTTTAATAAAAGAAATAAATAATAAGTATTATATACTAATAAAATATGATTAATAGTCTAATTATTTACTTTTATATACATATTATAAAAATATTTGCCAATTATAATTAAGTAAACATATAAAAATAATAAATTAATTTAATAAAATAAAGTTAGGGTTTTTAATTGTTTTGAGGAAAATAAATTAGGGTTAATTAATTAATCTAATCTTAATTACATTATTTATATAAAACTATATATATAATAATAATATAAACAAATAATAAAATAAATATACATAATTAGAATTTACATACAAATATATTAATATTTATAAGATAATTAGGGTTTATAAAAAAATAGGTTTTATAAAAAAAATAATTAGATTTTACATATAAATTTTTTAGGGTTAAGTATTTAATATAAACATAATTAAATTATTTATACAAAACTATATAATATTAATAATATAAAATAAATATTAACTAATTTTATTAATAAAGTTTAAATTTTAAAAAATATAAATTTTGAAATATATACAAGAAAATAATATAAACATTTTTTGTTTTAACATTTTATTCATTAATCAAATTAATTAAAATATAAACAAATTAAATAAAATAAGAAAAAATGAAAAAAAAGGACTTACTTGGGGCTGGGATTCGAACCCAGGCCCTAGGCTTTATGCATCTTGGACCAATAGCACAACCACCAGGCCAGGCGCGCGCTGGTGTTAAGGGATGAGCAGCAAAGCCTTTTGTTACTAACCTGTAAAAATCATGGAAAATAAAACAAAACAAAATGGCCTGGGGGATTCGAACCCAGGACCATCAACCACATATGCGCACACACAAACCAACTGAGCCAGGCTAGCTTTCTGAAATAATAACAACAACAAATCATAAAATATTATATCAAAGTTTGAATATGAATTTTGGCGCCACTGAACTTCATCTTCTTCCTTGATACCTGTTAATTTTCCTACGATTTTAACTACAATTTTTCCTGCGAGTTCCTTCATGTTCACAACCTGCGAAACTCAAACATCAATCAAACAGTACAATTTCTTCCAATTAATCAGTGCATTATGATCCCCAGAGCTCATACAATCTTCCTATGTCCTTAAAATTCATTTATATTTGGTTTATCATGAAACCCTAAAAGCTTGGCCGAAACCCTAACAATGGCTTCTCATGTTTCCTGCATCCAACCTTCAATCAAACCATCCAGAATCATTCTAAACATCATTATAAACATTAATCAACCATCAAATATTATTTAAAACAAAGATATATATGAAATCGAAAAATTCAAAATACAAGAACAAGTGTGGTTCGGTTTATGCAATATGGCATAATTATGATGCTTTTGAGGATTGAGAAAGCATCAGTGATGTCCAAGGAATGTTTTGCAACCTTTAGAAGGCTTTGAGAGAGCCTCTAAGTCCAAAACCGAATCTCTCTTTTCTCTTGAAATTTGTAATGTGTTCTTGAGGCAGCAATTTCGTGTCCTTATGCTTGCAATCTCTTCACCTATATGTAGTCAATGTAATTAGGTCATAACTTTGTGGATTTGTGGGCTTTGTCTTGATTACTTGATCATGAAGTTTCCTCCTTTCAAATATTGAAAAATATCTTATCTAACCTTGCCAATCAAGCTAGCACCAAATTGGATCAGATCAATCATCTTTAAATAGTGTTTATGACTTTCTAGAATCACAATTTCATCTAAATATTTGATTTATATATTTTATTTTGATTTAATTTGCCTTTTAATGAATAAAATTCAAATAAATACTAAATAAAAAATAAAAAAATCTGAAAATGCTTGGATTGGGTCGTGTGGGATGATATCACAAGGATTGGGTTGCACAATGGTAGGCCCATTTGGAAAAAATTGATTCTAAGACCTCATTTGCTCAATATTCTTCTCAAAACTTTCCCAACTTCGAAAGGGCACAAATCCTTCAATTTTAATGCTATGAGGATGTTCATGGACATTTTGGAAAGATTAAAGAGTCCTCTAACCAACCCCATTGGTTTCATGTCCATATATTTTACCATTCTCAAGTTATGCTCTTTTGAAGTTGTTGACTTTTTGTTGACTTTCAAAAGGACCTATAATGTCTTGGCTCATACCTTCCAAATGAAGCATTTTTGGGCTTGGCTTGTGAGACACAAAGTTGTAGAGAATTAAATTTCATTCAAAATGAGCTTTGGATGGAAAATTCTTGATCAAGCATGTGAAAGTTATGGTTGGTCAAAGTTCAGTTGACTTTTCCTAAGGAAACCCTAATTTAGAAACTCTTGATTCTTGATGATCTGAATTCTCCTTGATGAATCATGATCAACCCTTGATCAAATGATGAATTTTACTTCATATACTTGATGTTGGCAAAAAATCATGAAGTTTGACCTTGTTTTGACCATAGTTGACCTCAGTTTGACTTTTTAACTGCTTTGACTGATTTTGACCTATCTGATCATCTGACTGAGCAAACCTTTGGGAAAAGTCTTGAAACTTGTCATGGGGATTCTTAAACACATATAAGATGTTATGAAGCTCACTTGAAGTCTTGGAAGTCCATTTAGCCTGATTAAAGTCAAAACCCTAGTTTAGGATGCATTGCTTAGGAGGATGCATTGTCTGAGGGAAATGTCAAATCTTCTGACTAATTTTGAACTTTGTGAACCTTGTGAACATAATGGGATGTCTTGTGAACCTTGTGAACCTCTTAGTACACAAAGTCTTGTCTTGTGAGGGCAAATTTTGGGGTGCAATAGGATGTCACCTCCTTCGTAGGGCTTCAACCTCTGTCCATTGACGATGAACGGTTTACATGTTTGGTTCTTGATTTCAATAGCACCAGATCTTAGAATCTTAGATACTTCGAAAGGGCCAGTCCATCTCGAACAGAGTTTCCCTGGAAAAAGTCGTAACCTAGAATTGAATAGGAGAACAGGATCGCCTATTTTGAAGTCTCTTCTTATGATTCTTTTGTCATGCCAAGCTTTTGTTCTTTCTTTGTATATGATGGCATTTTCGTAGGCAGATTGTCTGAGCTCTTCTAATTTGTGGATATCAAAGATACGTTTTTTCACCAGCAGTCAAGTAATCCAAATTCAAAGTTTTGATGGCCCAATAGGCCTTATGCTCCAATTCAAAAGGTAAGTGACATGATTTTCCATAGACCAGTTGATAAGGGGTTGTTCCTATAGGGGTTTTGAAAGCGGTTCTATAGGCCCATAATGCCTCTTGAAGTTTCTGCGACCAATCTTTTATAGATATAGAGACAGTCTTCTCAAGAATTTGTTTGATCTCCCTATTAGATACTTCCACTTGTCCATTGGTTTGTGGGTGGTATGATGTTGCTACTCTATGCTTAACTCCATACTTGCTTAAAAGTTTATCAAATATTCTCGATATGAAGGGTGATCCTCCATCACTTATAACTAAACAGGGGGTTCCAAACCTGGGAAATATATAGTTTTTGAATAATTTGATGACTACTCTGGTGTCGTTCGTGGGTGCGGTGATAGCTTCAATCCATTTAGACACGTAGTCAACTGCCACTAAGACGTACTGATTTCCTAAAGATGGTGGGAACGGTCCCATAAAGTCTATACCCCATACGTCGAAGAGTTCTACTTCTTGGATATTTCTTAGAGGCATTTCATTACGTCTTGAAATATTTCCTGTGTGTTGGCATCTGTCACACTTGACAATGAAAGCATGGACATCACGCCACATAGTAGGCCAGAATAGGCCAGCTTGAAGAATCTTGGCATATGTCTTAGATGTGCTTGCATGTCCACCATAGGGTGCAGAGTGACAATGCTCAATTATATTATGTACCTCTTCTTCTGGAACACAACGGCGGAAAATTTCATCTTTACCTCTCTTGAAAAGAAATGGTTCGTCCCAATAGAAGTTTCTCACATCACTGTAGAACTTCTTCTTCCGGTGGTAGTTTAGATCAGGCGGTATGATGTCAGCGGCTAGGTAATTAACAAAGTCTGCATACCAAGGTGTGTTACTTATAGCTAAGGATTTATGAGAATACTCATGTGGGTCTGGGTTATCATCTTCAATAGTTTCTAGTTGGGCTATAAGTCTATCATAGGCAAAATCGTCATTTATGGGTACTGAGTCAGGTTTCAGGTATTCTAGCCTAGAAAGGTGATCAGCCACTACATTATCTGTGCCTTTCTTATCACGGATATCCAAATCAAACTCTTGCAGTAATAGAATCCATCGAAGTAACCTAGGTTTGGCATCCTTTTTACTTAGTAAGTAACGAATGACAGCATGGTCGGTGTAAACTATAATTTTGGCTCCTACTAGATAAGATCTAAATTTGTCTATGGCGAAAACTACAACTAGGAGCTCTTTTTCGGTTGTTGCGTAGTTGAGCTGTGCAGCGTCTAGGGTTCTACTAGCATAATAAATTACATGTAACTTTTTATCTTTTCTTTGACCTAGAACAGCTCCAACAACATAATCACTGGCGTCACACATTATCTCAAACGGTTCTGACCAATCAGGGGGTTTCATTATAGGTGCTGAAATCAGAGCTTGCTTCAGAAGATTAAATGCTTCACTACATTTTTCATCGAAGATGAATTCAGCATCTTTCATTAAAAGACCAGTTAAGGGCTTTGTTATTTTGGAGAAATCCTTGATGAAACGTCGGTAAAATCCGGCATGTCCAAGAAAACTTCTTATCTCCCTGATAGTCTTCGGCGGTTTTAGATTCTCTAAGACTTCTATTTTAGCTTTATCTACCTCTATACCTTTTTCGGAAACTATATGTCCTAAAACAATCCCTTCGGTGACCATGAAATGACATTTTTCCCAATTTCGCACAAGGTTTACCTCCACACATCTTTCCAGGATTTTCTCAAGGTTGATAAGACAATTTTTAAAATCAGATCCACAAACTGAGAAATCTTCCATAAATACTTCCATGATTCCATCTAAATAGTCTGCAAAGATAGACATCATGCAGCGTTGGAAAGTGGCAGGAGCATTACAAAGTCCAAAAGGCATTCTTCTGTAGGCAAAAGTTCCAATTGGGCATGTAAAGGTAGTTTTTTCTTTATCTTCGGGGTGAATAAGTATTTGGAAGAATCCTGAATATCCATCTAGGTAACAAAAGTAGGAGTGTCTGGCTAGGCGCTCCAACATTTGGTCTATGAATGGTAATGGGAAATGGTCCTTCCTAGTTGCTTTATTTAATTTTCAATAGTCTATGCACATACGCCAACCTCCATCGGTTCTTTTTGCTACAGGTTCGCCCTTCTCGTTTTGCACGACTGTGATGCCTCCCTTTTTAGGTACTACATGCACAGGACTCACCCATTTATTGTCCGAGATCTGATATATTATACCTGCCTCTAGTAATTTAAGAACTTCAGTCTTAACTACATTACTCATCATAGGATTTATTCTTCGTTGGTGTTCTCTGGAGGGTTTTGAATCTTCTTCAAGCAAAATCCGATGCATGCATACGGATGGGCTTATTCCTTTTAGATCTGAGATCTTATATCCTAAAGTTGAGGGGTACCTTCGTAAAACATCTAACAATTGGTTGGTTTCCTCTTGGTTTAAGGTAGCACTGACTATAACTGGACGGTTCATTTCTTCATCAAGAAATTCATATCATCAATGTAGGGTCTTTTATAATTGTCATCTTCCAAAATAAGGGTTGATGGAAATTTTATAGATTCAGTTTCTTCTTCTTGTTCTAATTCCCTAATGCATTCTTCAATGATATCTAAGGCATGACAAGCATCTCCTATTACAGGTGCCATAAGAAATTTTGAAAGTATAAATTCTATCTTCTCGTTACCTACCTCAAAGGTTAGTTTCCCTTTTTTAACATCTATTACGGCTCCAACAGTCGATAAGAACGGTCTACCTAGGAGGATTGGTATGTCATCATCTTCTTTAATGTCCATGACAACAAAATCAGTAGGTATAAACAGCTGACCTATCCTAACAGGGACGTCTTCAAGTATGCCTATAGGGTATTTAACGGATCTATCGGCTAATTGAAGTGACATCTTAGTAGGTTGTAATTCTCCTAAGTTTAATCTCTCACAAACTGCTAAAGGCATTAAGCTCACACTAGCTCCTAAGTCTAGAAAAGCTTTTTCAATGACATGATTCCCCAAAGTACAAGGAATGGAAAAAATTTCGGGATCTTTATCTTTCTTTGCTAACCTATTTTCAGAAATAGAATTACATTCCACGGGTTTCGGATCTTCAAGTCTACGTTTATTTGTAAGTATGTCTTTGAGAAACGTAGCGTAAGAAGGTATTTGGGTGATGGCTTCTGTAAAGGGGATTTCTACGTGAAGTTTTTCTATAACCTTAACAAATTTTTTATACTGATTATCGATTTGGGTTTCCTTTAGTCTTTGAGGGTATGGTATTGGTGGTTTGTATGGCGGTGGTGGTACATAGGTTTTATTTTTAGGTTCTTCTCCTTTATCTTGACTTTCCGGGTTTTCAGATTCCTCTGGTTCCTTCTCCTCATTTCTCTCAGAAGTTTCGGGATCACTTAATCTAGGGTTAGAAGGTTCCTTATAAGCGGTTCCACTTCGTAGAGTAATGGCATTTGCTTGCCCTTTTGGGTTTTGTTGAGGTTGTCCAGGGAACTGTCCTCCAGGTGTAGTCTGAGGGGCTTGGTTTAAAGCTACCTGAGAGATTTGGGTTTCAAGCATCTTATTATGAGTAATAATTTGATCAACCTTGGTTCCTAACTGGGTAATTAGTTCGTTAACATGGACGTTTTGGTTCATGAACTCTTTTTTTTGTTGTGTTTGAGCGGTGATAAAATTTTCCATAATTTTCTCAAGGCTCGGACTTGGTGGTACAGGTTGCATAGGTTGATTTGTTCTTGGGGCTTGGTAACCTTGTTGTCTCGGAGGTGCGGTATTTTGAATAGGGTTATTATTTTTGTAGGAGAAGTTTGGGTGATTCCTCCATCCAGGGTTATATGTGTTTGAAAATGGGTTCCCTTGGGTGTAGTTCACTTGCTCAGGGTTGGTCTCATTTAACAGATTGCATTCGGCAGATTGGTGTCCTTGCGTCCCACATATCTCACAATTCGGCGAAACTGCGGCTACAGTATTCAGAGTTATACACATATGTTCGACTCTAAGGGCCAACGCGTCCATTTTAGCTTGCATCATGTTCATAGAGCTTAGCTCATGTATTCCTCCTTAGGCTTCCTTCTTTTCCACTGTCGCTCGTTCTACTCCCCATGATTGATGGTTTTGGGCCATATCTTCGATAAGGGCACTAGCTTCAGGGTAAGGTTTGTTCATCAGTGCGCCACCAGCGGCAGCGTCGATGGTCATTTTAGTGTTATAATGAAGTCCATTATAGAAGGTTTGAATGATTAGCCAATTCTCTAAGCCATGATGTGGGCATGCTCTTAATAGCTCTTTATATCTCTCCTAGGCTTCGAACAACAACTCTCCTTGGTGTTGGGTAAATCTGGTTATTAGGTTTCGAAGAAGAGCGGTCTTACTTGGGGGAAAATATCTGGCAAGGAATACTTTTCTAAGGTCATCCCAAGTTGTTATGGAATTGGGTGGAAGGGAATCTAACCATGATAGAGCTTTATCACTGAGGGAAAAGGGAAATAATCTTAAGCGTATCGCCTCAGGAGGAGCTCCATTGGTTTTAAAGGTGTCTGCTAACTGAAGAAAGTTTTTTAAATGTTGGTTTGGGTTCTCAGTAGCAAGACCTGTGAATTGTCTCTGTTGCACTAATTGCAGCAGGGATGGTTTAAGTTCAAAATTATTGGCTGGGATAACGGGGTTTACTATACTAGAACTAGGTTCCTCATTTGATGGTTGGGCGAAGTCCTTAAGAGGTCTTCGGTTTTGATCTTCGGCCATAGATCTCCTATTCCTATGGAAAAACAAACGTGCGCGAGCGTAACGTTCAGGTTCAGCTAGAGGGTCTACTAAACTTCCGGCACTGCGAGTCTTTCGCATTGACCGGTGGGAAACAACCTTAGTCTAAACGGTATAACTACAGGGTATGAAATTTGACGAAATTGGTCCCTGGCAACGGCGCCAAAAACTTGATGCGTGTTTTTCGCAAGTGTATGAACACGTCAGAGTAATATAAAATATTGTCGAATCCACAGAGATCAAGTGTCAATCTATCATACCTGTTGTTATGGTGTGTATCTAAGGCAACTGAATATAAGGGTTTTAAGGAGTGCGCAATGGTAAATAAGATAATAATTTTAAATAATTAATAAAAGACAGGCTCGAATGTAATTCATATAATCAATTCATAATCCGGTGCTTGTTAATAGAACTACTTATGGGCAATGTTTTCCACTTTGAAAAGAACTAATTTAACAGGAACTGTCGCTTTCGCGTATTCAGAACCGAGTTGTACCCTCTAATCAACCCCTCCTATTGTCACGGATAAAAAGGTGCGTACTGTGTTAGAGTCGTAAACCCATTTTTAAGAAATATAGTATCTTAACTAAGTTGAAAAGTATTTTAACCTGGATTTCATAGCAAAAAGAGGTTCTCACGAACCAGACTCTAAACTTCATAACGCGTCCGAAAATCGTTTTAAAATCTCTTTTCTTTTTTTAATCTAAAAACTCATAATGAACTAGACAAAGCGCTTTTGGCTGTTTTTGAAATAGTTAAAAACAATTGTTTAGATTGAAAGATAAAATAGCCCTTAAGTGTTTCCACGAACAATTGTACGGATTACTGGTTCGATTACGATCCTTACATTCTAACCTTTATAGATTTAGTTAGACATGGTAAAGTAAAAGTTCTTTTTATAATTTTTCATAAAAGTAATTTAGTGCGAGTGAGGAAAGTAAATAAAAGTAGTGCGAGTGCGGAAAGTAAATAAAAGTAGTGCGAGTGCGAGAAATAAAGGTA
The DNA here is from genome assembly GCA_963966055.1 of Lathyrus aphaca. Classification (NCBI taxonomy): domain Eukaryota; kingdom Viridiplantae; phylum Streptophyta; class Magnoliopsida; order Fabales; family Fabaceae; genus Lathyrus; species Lathyrus aphaca. The sequence goes on from OZ014522.1 coordinate 544,676,603, forward strand.
TTTAAAGCGAGTGCGGAAATAAATAAAGTAAAGCGAGTGCGGGAAATAAATAAAGTAAAGCAGTGCGAGAAATAAATAAAAGTAAAGCAATACGGAAAAATAAAATACGAACTGGAATTAAAATGGCGGCAGGATTAACTTCCTCCCAGAGTGCTCCAAAACTCGATCACACAGACGTATACATACTCGATCACTCGATTGCAGTAACACCCCGATGCGGAATGATAACTGCTTTAAAACTAATATATGTCTAAGAGATTCTAAGTTTGGATGAAGAAAAACGAAAATCTAAGGTCCTATTTATAGGAAAACTAAAAGCAGGAAAAGACCAGGATGCCCCCTCCACTAAAAAGTGGAGGGAAAAGTTTTTGCCTTGTGGCACCCGCCACAAGGCCATGGCACCCCCCATGAGGCTAATGGGGAATGAAAGAGTGGGGATCGTAGGTCTTGGAAGTTGTGGAGTGGTCTTGAGACGTGGCCACGTCATGGCAGACCATATGGCGCCCGCCATGGAGGATGTCGTAAGTGTAAAACGCTGAATTTCTTGGTTTTCGTCCGTTTCCACTCCTTTTTCGCTCCTTTTCTCGATTTAGGCCCCGATTACAAAGAAATCCTGAAAACAAATAAAAACAAAGTAATAATATAACAAAATAACAATAAAAGCTAAGAATGCATGCGAAATCGGAGTCGGAAATACGGTGAATTTTAGTGTTATCACATATCAGCGGCGCTCCAAGCAAAGAGGTTCGCATTACTGCGCAAACATTGCTTCAGCTGCTCCTTCACATTGTCGGGAATCCATATGCCGATGTGAACTCCTCCTTATGGGTTATCTCTGAAGGTTATGACTTCAAACTCTACTGCGGGAAAAAGTTGCAGGATGGTTGTTTTGTCTACAGAGGTATCGTCCTCGGAATCTGCTGGGATGCGAGAGTCGAGGTCGATTGTATTGATCTAAAAAGTTGGATTCTTCTCGGGTTGGACCTCTTCAGATGGGGTGTCCTTGTACCTTGTGCATTTGTTGTTCTTTAGTGTAGTCTCTATTAAGATATGGCCTTTGGTCGCGACTTCAAAACAACTTCACGTTGCGTCAATGTCTCCGTGAAATGTAGCCATGTGCCCATTATCTGTATAGTATTTCATTTTTGAGATGGATCGTAGATGGGACGACGATAATTTCGGCTAATGTTGGCATCCCCAAGATGCATTGGTAAAGTGAAGGGTAGTCGATCACCAGGAAATGTGTCTTGATTGTCTTGGAGGCATCTCCTTCCCCAAACGTGACCATCAACTCTACGTAACCCCAAATTTTAGAGGTAGCCCCATTGAACCCTTGTAAATCAGATCCAATATATGGGGACATGTTCTTTTGATCGAGCTTCAATGCATAGAAAAACGAGGTGAACATTATATCGACCGAGCTTCCCTGGTCGACGAGTATCCTGCCAACATCCGTCTTTGCCATCTCGGCGCGGATCAACAAAGGGATGTGAGAGTTCGGAGAACCACCTAGGAGTTCTTCCATGTAGAAAGTAATTGGTTGGGACTTCCCCCTGACCTTCTCGAGGGATGAAAGTTGGTTTGGTGAAGAATCAACCAAATGCTCGAGCCTTATTCTAACCAACCCGACAGTCATCTTGTTGTAGCCTCCACCTAAGATGAGCATGGCCAATGGGAATGCCTCTTAGGGGCTGTGAGCTGCAAAATATTATGTGCTTCTGAGGTGTCTAGGAATGAAGAAATCCTTGGGTCTGGTGATTAACAAGGCGACTGACATGGGTGTAGCTTTTTTGGAGACCTCGTCGACTTTCTTCGTTTCCTCTTATCGATGAGCTCCGTATTTGACATATTTCTTGAGATGACCCTTTTTGATGAGAATCTCAATAGCATCTTTGAGGTGTATGCGGTCCTCGGTCACATACTCGTGGCTGCGGTGGAAACGAAAATACTTACCTTTGTCAGTATTGGCTTTGGCAGCAGTTGGTTTGGGGAAGCGAACACCTCCTTGCTTGAATTTGGTATACATGCATTCAATCAGAATCTTCTCACAGGGATCTGTGAGGAGGGTATACTATGAGAAACAACTCGTTGGGCCTCTACTTTCACAAGGATTGTCATCCTTCTGTTTTTCATACCGAGGAGCTTCAGAATCGTCCCTTTGTTTGTGAGTCAGCGAATTCTCCTAATTCCTTGAATCTCTTGTCTTGTACAAGACCTTCTTTTCCTCATATTGGATGTAAGCCTGGAAATTGTGGAGCAGCTCGGCGAGGGACTGGGGAAGCTCAATCCCCACAGCTTTACAGATTTTTCTGTTGGGGCGCAAGCCCTTCTCCAGGATGTACCGTTTCATGCGGTCAGTAGTGTGTACTTCCACGACTTCTTTGTTGAACTTGTCTATGTACTCCCACAAAGGTTCCTCTTTTCCCTGTATGATCCCTTCGAGGATGGCCTCAGATTTCGGATGACGTCTGAATGCAGTGAAATACCTAGTGAACTGATTCTTCAAGACTCTACATGACGTGATATCCTGTGGGGAGGTGTTTGTACCATGAAATGACGCCTTTTCACAACATGATGGGGAAAAGCATGCACTTGATGACCCCTTCCACGTTGTAATAGTGGAGCATATCCTCGAGGTTTTCTATGTGGTCATCAATATCGGTAGTCTCGTCGTAGGTGGCCAACATAGGGGGCTTATCGAGATTGCGAGGAATGCGAGTTTCCATAATTTCACAACTCAAGGGCCCGTGATTGTCCTCGTCGTCGTTGCTTCCGGATAAGGGATATGGGGACTGGATTCAGCGAGGACTCATGCTTCTCTATCGAGGACGATGTTTCTCATCAAAATGAGACTTTTTGATACCTTGTTCTCTTTCATCTGGCGAGCGTATCGGCTCTCGGGGTGGAGATCGAGTGTGTTTGTTGGCCTTTTCTGACTGTGATCCTTCTGGAGTGTCTTGATCTGCCGGGGGAGAAAAATGCTTGGTATCTTTCCTATTGTGTTTTTGTGGAAGGGATCGTGAGCGGCACAGAGGGTTGCGAGAGTTTCTATGACGATGTCGTCTGGTGGGAGAAGGGGAATGACGATCACCCCCGAGCATTTAGATGCGCTCGTTTTGCTGGAAGAGAACGAGGTTAACCTTGTTAAAGGAAGTGATGAGAGCCTGAGTACTAGTGTTGGCGTCAGACGGGATAGGGACCGGTTCGAATACATGATCCCCATGCATGACAAGCGGTTATTTCAGATTGTTGGAAAAAGTAGAAGGAGGATGTCCCTCGTGATGGTCGCCATCATGATGGGTTGCTCCATTGTTGCTGAGGTTGTCTCTGTCACCGATGACGATGGTAAGAGGGTCATTCACAGTCTTGTTGAGTTGGGAAGCCATGAAGACGAAAAAAGAAAAGATGGGCTTTGATCTTGCTTTGAAAAGAAAGGATCTTGTTTACGAAAGATGGGGGGCTGATGTTTCCCACAGATGGTGCCACTATTTAGGAGTGTCCGAACAAGTCCTCGTGGTCTTCAGCTAAGACTGTGATTGTGCTTGTAGGAGAAGGGGGTGGTGTATCTGCAAGGTACTCAAACGCTAAAGTAAGTTTCAGGATGAGACAAACTAAAGCGTAAGAAAGAATGAGCGATTAGAGTTTAATACCTAGCCCTTCAAAGATGAAGGATATTTATAAGGGCATATGCCCATGGATTGTGGGCGCACGGCCTATGAGCGAGTGTAACTGCTTCCTGTAATTTCGGAGGGCAGTTGGTCGCGTGAAAGGGTTAGGGCGCGTTAGGAGGAAGTCCCTAAGGGCTATATGTCAACGACTTTATTTCCCAACGGTCATGTCTTCGTGAATCTATTATTGGTCTTGTACCAAAACATATACTGGATTGGGCCTCAATTAGGCATAGGGAACTTGTTAGGCCAGTCCAGAACAATTATATAAATTAGTCTTGGCACTCTCTAAATTTACAATTTTGGGACAACCATCCTTATCTTTCTCTTGTTATATGCATTCCTTGCAATAGTAAGCATTATATATTCCTACTCTTCCACATATAATCTCATAAGAGTCATACTACTTATCATCAAAATGTGAACCTTCTGGTGCAATGCTAATGACATTATACAAATGACTAATTATGGAGATGATATAGGCAAAACATAGACATCCTCAAAACGAAACACATGAAATAACCACCACAGATTCTTCTGAAAGAGATTTGATATTAGGTTGCACTTTCCTTATCATTTCCATTTTTGCTTGGGTTTGTTGATCGCGACATTCCGAGTCTAAAGATTTTAACTGCAAGTATACAGCCTAATCGCGTATCAATAAAAGATATTGATCCCACAGAGACTAAATAATCAACCTAACGCTATCAGGTGTTACTATGTTTAACTAAGGCGAGTGGTATTTTAGTTTTAAGGTGCGAGAAGGTAAGAATTATGGATTAAATTAAATTATAATAAGGATATCGGTATTTAATTGGTATGTCTTCGCGAATTCAATAAAGGGTCGGCTTATTAAGATTTGTCAAGTTATCCTTCCGTAGAAACTGTCGATTTAAAAGTCGTTGACTCACATTCTCGTGGTCTTGCATATTACTATACTCCTAAGTTCAATTGAGCACTCTCGCTGTGTCAATTCAAGTTAGAAATTCTTTTTGGAAACCTAAAGGTTCTAATTGGGTTTAAAGTGTTTCTGCTGTATTTAAAAGCAATGCTCGATTTCAGCTATCCGGTTATAATCTCACACTCCCGTAGTCTTAATTCTAACATTTTATACTTTCTTACTCTCATAACAAAAGGTGTTTTATAAATAAGAAATCGAAACCAAAAAGTAACTCGAGCTAATGTTTTAGCCTAGGTCTATTTAATTCGTTCCGATTATACAATTAGATGCCGATTAAACGGTTTAGCCAGACATATTAAATAAATGCGAAGAAAGGTAGAAGAAGAAGTGCATAAAAATAAATAACATAATAATTAAATGGTAAAACATTAAATTAGGAAACCTGGTTGAAGTACTCTTGATCAATCAATCTTGTAGAAACTTAGACAAAAAACAAAATGCGTGGCTAGAAAGAAAATAAATGGTGATAGCTTCCCAAGAAAGGAGACTATCACTTTGTTTTGGGAAATAGAAAATAAAGCAATGCTGAAACGAAAACAAAAGAAAACTCTGGACATAAAAATACGGCTTCGAACGGAAATTTGGCAGCAATTCAATATGGTAAACGAAGCTCCCTTTGGAACTTGTGGTAGCTGCTATTTATAGCTTATGTAAATTGATTTTGTTGAGAATAAGTCGGAATCATATTTTTTGGGCCTTGACTAGTAGTGTCGGACTAAGATTGTGTAGGGTTGAGGAAAAATCTCAGCTGAATGAGAAGAACGTGATAACGATTATCTTTCTTTTGACTGAATTGAGCCGCGTTTTAGGTTTCTGATATAAGCATTGGAACATTTGTATTGGATGTGTGACGTACGTCTGGGAGTTGAGACGATCGTCTAAAATCTGTGACGGTCGTCATACAGAAGAAATGCAGAATCTTCATTTTTGTCTCTGTCTGCTTCATTTCTTGGGCTAAAAGTCTTGTTTCTGTCTCATTTTCATTCTTTTCTTCCACAAGTCAAGTATAACTAAATACCTGCAAAAATAAACACAAACTCGCGTAATATTGTTCGAAATAAGGAAAATCTTAACTTAAATAAACAGAAACCATGCTAATAAATCGATACAAAATCGTGATATCACTGTTCTCTTTAAGTAAGTCACTATGCACTAATTAACTTTCTCATACTTTTTATTTTTCAATTTTTCAAGAACACTCAAGTTGAAACAAGTTTCACTTGTTAACACTATCAAAAATTTGCAACTCTCTGATTTTGTGAATAATACTTTTGAAAGAGAAAGAAAGATAGATAATGGGTTTAGAGATTTCTTATAGCTTTTTTTTTGGATCAATATATGGTTTCAAATTTGAAAGAAAATTTGAAAGAGAATCGATATAAATTCATGTGTTTTCTTTTCTAATATACTTTATTTTAATATTGTGTGTTTGTAACAAATGGAAACTTTATTTTTATTCTTGATGTGTATTTTAAATAAACTTATTTGTATCATATATATTTATATTAAAATGAAGACTAAAAACCTGAATTAGAATATTACGAAATAAAAAATATTGGAGAAGTTTAATTTATTTATTACAAAATTAATTTTTCATTTGATACATTACGTGATTATTTTTTATTCATTTTGACATAATTTTACATCAAGTTTACATTAGATGAACTGTAGTGCAATGATTCCAAACATTCAAACAACTATTTAAAATTTTTGTTTTGCTTTTCGCATATGCCGGCAATTGTGTTGCATATCTTGTGATGTCAAAATGACAAGATTTTCCAATATCATTCACAAGATTATGACAACAATAATCACTAACAGTTTCATTTCCAACTAATACACCTAAGAATATTTGTTTATCACATTCTTTCTTTAATTTGCTTGAGCAAATAGTTAAATAATTCTCATATGATGACAATGGTCTTGGTGCATTACCAATATCATGTAAAGGGGCTTCAATATCATGTAAAGGGGCTTCAGAAGGTGATTGTGGAATCTCAGAGCACAACGATGTTCTGAAAACTAAAGTAAAACTTATCATAAAGATCACAACTATTTTAAATCCAATGAATGACATCATGGTCATTTTAGAGTGATACTTTAATCAAAGACTTAATAGATATTTGATTTGATCAGACAATGATGTACAAAGTCTTATTTATAATATATGAGATATCTTAACGTTAAAATTAATTTAATATGTTGTTCTAACTTTCATAAAACCTAAGATTTTTTAAGTTATCTCTTTTAATAACTTGCTAGAATTTATGTTATATTATAATAGAGATACTTTAACTTTTTAAATCAACACACATCACTTTATATTTGGAAGAAATATCACAGTTACTAATTTTGTTAGTAATTTATATTTAATTATTAAGTAAATATTAAAATTTAACATTTGTTAACTTTTTTAGATAATAAAAACAATACAATTGTGTTAAAAGAGACATAAGTATTCATATTATTTTAATTAATTTTATTAAAAGTTAGAGTTTTCTTCATTGTGATAAGAATATGTTTGATGATTATATAATAATTAATAAACAATACTCATTTTGATCCAAAATTTATAATGATTTACAAGTTAATCTATAGTTCATTTATTTAAATATAGTTTAAGTTAATAATTTAATAGTTTTGGGATAATATTAATTTTTCCTTTAGCTTCTCAGATACACCTCATAAATAATGTAGACATGTAGTATAATAAGAAATTAAGAATAACTTATATAGCTATCTCATCTAATATAAAATTAATTTTAAAAATTATTTATTAAAATAAATACTTCAATATGAATTATTTTAAACATTCTTATTGGTTAACATTATTTATGCATTTTTAATACCCTTCTTATTTATGTTGTATTAGTGATCTCTTGTCTTTTTAACCTTTGAAATCATTACAATACAATTTTTTTTTCTTTTTAGATAAATTGAGTTTCTATATTTTTCAAATTTCTTAATTATATCCTAGGGTTTGTTACAAATAGGATTTCGGATAATCATATATTATTCTGTTAGGGTTTGTGACATGTTAACTTTAAGTGTTGCTATCACAAGTTATTAATTTTAGGATCATCTCACAATTGAGTTGTAACAGTTCGAGTAAATTTATTGTATCTTTGATTTTATTTGATAAATAAATAGATAAATAAACAAATATATATATATATATATATATATATATATATATATATATATATATATATATATATATATATATATATATATATATATATATATATATATATATTTTGATTAGGTTATGAACAAATAATTTTGCTGGTTTAAACTTTATTGATTTTGCTTATCTGCTTCAAGTGTTGAACAATCGAAAGAGAAAGAAGGGTAGAGAATGGTTTTTGATAGCTTTCAATGGTCGATTCCGCTTATCTGTTTCAAATGTTGAACAATTGAAAGAGAAAGAAAGGAAAAGAATGGGCTTCAGTTAAGGCGAGAGAGAAAGAAGGGTAGAGAATGGGTTTAAATATTTTTTTGTTTTATTTTTTATATTGTATATCTTATTTAAGTCTTATATGATGAATTTTTTTTATTATTTTAGATTATTCTTTTCTTTTTAGATTTTTTTTATATTTTTTTTTTCTAAATCAAAATTAAGTTAAGATAAAACTAATATTTAAATTAAAAAGTAAAAATTAAATAAATATGAAAATAAAATTAAAATAAAATTAATAATTAATTTCTAGTTTTATTTTGTTTTATTTAATTTTCATTTTTAATTTTAGACTTAGTTAAAAATATTATTATTGAAAATATTATGTATAAATTTAATATTTAATTTTTAGTGTTATTTGGTTTTATTTAATTGTAATTTTTAATTTCAGGAGAAAAAAAATATTATGATTAAGAATATAATATAAAAGGGAGGAAAATAAAATTATGGAGAGAAAAACTTGATATAAATAAAAAAAAAAATTTAAAATATAATAATAAATTATGAAAATATTAAATTTAATAAAAAATGGAGCCAAACGAAAATTGTGGTGGGTAGAAAATTTGTTTGCTCAAATATAACGTCTTATATGGTCATAGCTCATATTGAAATAAATGGATAAAAATTGAAGAAAGATCCGATTATTTGTGGCATAAGCGTCAGCCATAGCCGACGCTAAGATTTAAATAAAATATTGTGAAAATATTAATATATATGTTAATAAAAAAGGTAAATAGTTTATGTTGTCTAAGATCGTCTCTTTGAACATAAGAAAAACAAAATACATGTTTGACAGTAGCGTCTGTTTCAGCTGACACTATTATATAAATAAAAAAAATGAAATATTTAAGATATAATGATAAAAAAGGAGACAAACAGAAATTGTGGGGACAAATATTTTTTTTGCACTTTTATTAGCGTTGACTGCAACCAACACTACTATAAAAAAATAGTAAATATAAAAACACAACGTCATCCTTACTCGACACCACACAAAAATTAATAAATAAATAAAACTAAAATTTAGAAAAATAGTATTGTCAACGTCATCTGACACAATAGTAAAAAGGCACAAAAAAAAACAAAAAAGCTCATTAGTGTCTGTTATTATTACGTTAGTCTGGCACTATTAGTGTCGGAGTCAGAGTCGGGGTTGATGCTGAAATTCAGCAGCGAAATCATTATTTTCTTGTAGTGCGATAAAAATTATCTATGTTGGTTTCTCGATGTTGTTTCAGATATATTTATTTATATATTTCATAAGATTTCTCACCATGAATATCGAAGATCGTAAATTTTGTTCTATGTATGTTGTTTTTGTACACTGAACTGAATAATGTATTCGAGCGAAAAACATTTCTTGGTACCTAAACATGGAGATGTGAACATCTGCATCGCATCAAAATGGACAATATAATCTGATTTTTCAGAGATTTATGTTCTCATCGCATTCGAGTGGAAAACGTTATTCTACCCGTACATGGTAGGAACAATGCGTCTTTTGCATCGTCTCGGAATGGACGAAGTTTATGAAAAAAGTTTTGACCTCGCACTTAGGCGGGAAAAAAGTCATGTTTGATGTGTTGAAATTGTTTTATATGGAGAAGAGTATTCGAAAGGAAAGTTATGTGATTTGTATCCAAATACTCGAGGACCAACAAGGATTTACGTCTAAGAAATCCTTTTTCATCTGAATTTATTTGCAAAGGATGTTTGGATGGTAAATCGAATCATGATCTCTCAAGGATAACAAGTACTCGAAAAGAAAGTTATACGATCTATATCCAAGTACTAGGGAATAGGGATATACGTCTAAAAGATTATTTTCCATTTTTTGAAGACAAATTGAATTCAATCATGTTATTACATTTTGAGAGGATGACAAGTGTTCGAAAGGCAAGTTGTACAACTTATATCCAAACATTCGGGAACCACAGGGATATATATCCAATAGATCATTTTTCATCTGAGTTTATGTTTTTTAATATTAATTTATTTTAAAATGAGATTTGGAAAGAAACAACTAATATTGAAGTAAGGTTGTAAGCTATTTTATACTGCAAAACGTGATGAGAGAGAGAGTTGGATTGGACGTAAGGTAGTTCTTAAAAAAGAAAAAAAAAAGTGAGGGACTTAAATATAGTATGAATATGAAGGTTTGTTGAGTGAATGGTGAGGAGAATGTTAAAGGAAAATGAGGCTGAGGTTAATGAATTGGAGGGTAGTTTTTTGTGTGAATTTTCCTCCTATCAAAACCATATGTGGGAAAGAAAGATACAGAGAAATGGATTTGGAGTTGTTTTGGATTTTCTCTCTGTCCTTTTTTAAAAAAATGAAATTTGGAGATCAAATAGGAAATAAAATGACAAACTAAATCGGAATAAATCTAAAATCTAGTTAATCATAGATCGAATCAAAATATGTGTAATTTCGAGATCAGATTTAATCTGGTCCTGATTCAGTGAGATTATTGCCATAAAAAAAGATAATCCCATAATGATTGATTTTTGGATTTTTATGCATAGAATAAAATACTTGATTTTATTAATTTTGTAAAACATACTATCGTTCCCAAACCCGAAAAACATTATTATCTGATTTTACGTGCGATTAAAAATTAATTCAACTGATTTGTATGTAAAGTTACACTGATATTTTGAGCATAACAAAACAAAGTTGAATGCCTAAAAATGCAATGCAATGCGATGCAAATGTATTAATGAAATGGCTAAAAACTTGGGATAAAATTAAGGGTATGACACTCAAGAATGGATTCGTGGTAAAAAGACTACTAATTGTGTGGTACATGTTAAAGGTCTTACAAATGGAGAAGAGAATACTTTTTATGGCATCATCTAATGTATCTTTCAATTGAAATACCATGGCTTTAGCAACAATATCACCATATTTTATTGTGATTGGTTTGATCCAACGAATAATAGTGGCACAATAGTTAATAGTGAGTATAATATTGTTGACATTAAGATGAATAAACGATATTATCATTATGGCCCGTTCATTCTTGCACAAGAAGCAAAACAAATGTATATTGTCTCATATCCAAAAATGTGTAGAAATATATGTGACTGGTGTGCATAAATCATCACAATACCTAGGAGTTATGTGGAGATATACAACACTGATGATGAAGTTCCTTATAAATAAGATGAAATGTCACCAGTTGTGCCTATTAATAAAGTTGAACAAATATGTGGTTTAGCGATGAAATATTAATTGATGATGTCGAGTCAGTGATAATGACAACTAATCCATTGACTCAAGATTGAAAGAAACTATTTATTCTAGATCCTTCAATGTCTTTTCATGTTTTTGTTTCTATGTATTAAATTTGTTTAATTGCAAAACTTTTTGCCACAATCTTATCCAATACTTTAATCTAGTATAATCTTATAATTATGTTATATTCTTGTGGATATGGTTTGTTTATATATATCATTTGATATTTAAAAACAACTTAGATATGTTTGTTAACTTCATAAATAATTTCTAACTCAATTAACACTAACTCCTATTGTAAGTAATACTAAGAAAATGAGAGTGGCAGAAAGAGCATGTCCAATACTCTGATAGAAAAATGCTTGAGTTAGGTTGAATTAAGTGTTTAATGCCAATTATGCTTTATTTTGATCCATTATTCTTAGCATTTTTCCACTTTTTTCTCATGTTTAATTGGATTTATTCCATGTTTTGTTATGACTCTTCAATTATGTTGCAATTACCTCTGGATGTTTTAATTTGTGTGTTATTGTGTAGGATTTAGGCATAAAACATCAATGAACAAGACACAAGTAAAATGGAAAAGGAAGCCAAAGAAAATAAGGAGTTTCAACAAGTACGTTGTGCGAACTACAACGAGGTCAAGGCGAATGTTTTATGTGCAAACTTTCAGCAAAGTCTAGGCGAAGAGAAACACTGGTTTGGAACTAGGAAAAAGACCCAAATTTTGTTGCACGAAGATGTAGCGAAGAAGTTCACATTGCAAAGAATTGTTCGCACTACGAACTTAGATATTTCTCAGGTGCAATTTGACTGTTTAGAGGCACTTCATGTGCCTCAAAAGTGACTTCATAGTGCGAAGAATTTGTTCTCAAAGTGAACATGACAGATTTTGGAAGTACTATATATGTACTTTATTGTATTTTTTTTTAGGGATTCTCTGATATTTTTGGATAGAAACTCAGAGAAGGAGAGAAAAACCCTAAGTTTTCATTTCTTCATCAAGAAGTGATATTTTGCAAGTAGAAGAGGGATTTGCATCCAAGATCGATTCTTCATCGTGGATGCTCATTCATCTTCTTCCATTACTTGTAATGCAAGCTACCATGGTAATGGATAAATAAATCTATTTGTATAAAAGGTAGAGATAGTCTATCTTAGCTTATATGTATTTCTTTTGATTGGTTTTGTATGTGAACAAGTGATGATTAATATATGATGAATATTTTTGTTCTTAATGATTCATTCTTAATTTGTAAGAATCTAGACATAGATTTTATGAAACTTGACCTAAAATATTTATCTATAAATTCATAGACTCTAGACTCCAGACATAGATTCCAAACAACTCCAACGCCACTACCTACTTAGCCTCCACCACTGATTCAGTCAAACACAACACCAAATCCTACTCAGCCTCAACCGTCGAACCTGACTTTTGAGGAATGCAAATTCATTCCTACCTCGGGATATATTCATCATGTTTTGCAAAGTCCTCTTCATCACACCACATACGAGGACCACGCACTTTCTAATGTTGAACAACAAGAACAATTTGGTGGGAAATGTGTGATGATTCATATTGTGGAAAATATTAAAGCATAAGAAAATTATTAGTTTACATATACCTTATTAAAGTTTATCACTTGAATGAAACTTAAATGACACCAAAGTTGAAATCCACAAAGTCAAGTAGAAAATAAAGGCAAATCATCATATCCTAGTTTGTTTAAGTTTTTATTGTCGTACCCTAAATTTTATTAGCATTTTTTTACTAGTTTACTTTTTTTTTATTTACGAAAAGAATTTGCATTTGTTTTCGTTTTTAGACCCAATTCAAAATATAAAATATAAAAAAGTTAATATTATTATTTATTCATGTTTTCATTAAAAGGTATAAAAAAATCAAGAAAAAGTCAAATTTTGACTTTTTTGAGTATTTTAATAATATTTTTCGTATTTTTTTAAATAGGTATTTTTTATTTTTTATTTTTTATTTTATTCATTTTTATCATAAAATAATAATACAAAATCACAAAAATTATAAAATAAATCATAATATACATAATTTTTCCTGATTTGTCATCCTTGTTTCTAATTGGTCGCAATTTGTCATCCTTTTTTTCTAATTGGTCGTAATGTGTCATACTTGTTAAAAGGGTTGCAATGTGTCATACTTGTTTCTAATTAAGTCACAATTTTTCATGCTTATTTTTAATTGGTCACGATTTGTCACTATGACTTGTTTTTCTTTTGTTAACTTGAAGATTAGTATAAATAGGAGTCCAATTACACAATAAAGACACAAAAATTACACACAACTACACCAAAATTCCCATAAAAATTGAGATAAAAAATCATTCTACAAAAATAAAGCCACTTGACCATCACACACCTCAAGCTTGCATTGTCCACCTCAGCAAACCCTCCACGACGATGTAATTGACACCCAACCACGATATTCATCTTCCTCAGGCCAACCTCCATCTCCCTTTCTATTCCATCTTTGCTTTTATGTTTGTTTCTTTTCCTTTGCATCAATGATTTACTATGTATTTTGAAGGTGGTATGAAAATAAATGAGAATATGGGTTTATTTCTTTTCTCTCTTTTCATGTAATGTTGTTATTTTTTAACACAAAAAAGTTGTACACCAATAGCTAGATCAACTTTGTGTTATTTTATTTATTCATCATTTTTAATTAGTAAAAATTTAGAGGATTTCTTAATACAATCCATAGGTTTCTTAGCCACCGCGTGAACTTATTTTTTTACCCGCTGTTTCCGGATGTGCCCATCCAAACACACCATTTTTTATAAAAATGTTGATTTGTTTTGGATGTGCATATCAGGAATACTTCCGAATGTGCAAATCCAGAACAATATCTTATAACTTCGCGCCAGAGCTTCTCCCTCTCACTTTTCACATTCCAAACTCTCTCAAACTCTCTTAAACCTTCAATTTCTCATTTCCACAAATCCTGACTTTTTTCACTCGAGTTCGGCGTAGAGTAACTTCTACAATGATCAAGACACCCCAAATCCTCTGTATCTCAGTTTAATCGGCAAGTTTTTGAATTTTAGAGCTTCAGAGTTATTTACGAGTAATCGATTTAGAGTAGACATTTAGGTGTAGAAATTGTTAGGTAGTATGAATAACATAGGTTAGAGATAATGTAGGTATTGTATGCTACTTCAAACGGACGATCAGGGAATTAAAATGCCCTTTTCTATGGTACAACAACCATGGTTGCGTTTTTTAAACCTGAAAAATACGTACTGAATGTGCAGATCAGGGAAAATCCATCGTTTATTGCTTCTTGATGTGCACTTCCGGAAGAAGAAGAAAAATCCAACGTTAAAGATTTTAAGTACTTCCGGATGTGCATCCATGGAAGCAATCCGGATGTGCACATCCGGAAGTAACTTGTTTTCATTTTATTATTTTTATTATTATTTTTTTTATAAAATTCTAATTTATTTATTATGCTTTGCAAATTACATGGATGACAGAGAGGATTGTATGATGCATGGCTGGCCAGGTCATCATGCATATGTCCGACGTGAGAGGACGCATGCTAGAGTCGTTATATTAGGCAGAGAGGATGTCCCAGAATCCCTTACAATAGAGGTAGATCCTACACCGTAGCCTTTCATATCAAAAGTTCATGTCACTCCCACCTCATTCGTTGCTTCTACATCTCGGAGGTGTCGTGTTACTACTGCTGGTTCATCAGGGGGCCCGCCCGCACGTAGGTGTCGTCGGGAGACTATTGTTCCATAACCTGCTATTATTCCATCACCCACACCTCAAAAGGTTGTTTGTGATGCACCTACTAAGCCTGTTTGTGATGCACCCATTGAGGCACCTATCCCAGTTCTCGGGGGTGATCACCCAACACATAAGGGTGGTGACGGTGATGAAGATTTTGATGAGATTGAGGGTTACCCCAGGGAACCGTCTGATATGTCCCTACCCCTGGGGTACTCTGAGCATATTGCCAGATATGTCTGGCTAGGACAGGTAACTATTCTCGGTTTAGAATTTTTTTTTCATTGAAAATATTTTCATTTGTAACATTGTTTCATTAGGAAATTTTTAGGAGAAGGATCCTTAAAAGTTCTATAACCATTGGGGAAAAGTTATAGATATGATTGCGAAACTGCCAGAGAATAAGTGATTTTGGACTGCACTTGCTATATTTTATGTCTTTTTTTCTTTTCTTTTATTTATATATTAATTATAATGTTTAACACCGATGTTATGTTTTCCATTTCAGACGTGGATATTACAACACTTTCCCAATATTATTGGTTGGGGGAGTGTCTTGGAGTACACTGAGGAGATGCCACGTGCTTCTGCCTTTATACTGCTCAGAGGGAACCTGATCCATACAGAGTTTATCTTGATCAGAAGGCTAGTGAGAACATATTTTATGACGCATATGTCGATCATCGTGTGACGTGCCTATTTGATGAGGCATAGTTGTTCTTAGGATGGTTGGTATGCCGTTTGACCATCACTGCTCGATATCTGTCGAAACGTGTCATGCGTCAGTTCGATTATATGCAGATTATCCCTATGATACCTATTGAGTCGCTTATCTAGGTTTGACCTGCATGGAGATAGATGAGATATATGCCGACTTCCAGAACCACTTGGTACCGGAAGAGGCTCGGGAGACCAGAGCCCCTAGAGACTAGAGAGTTGTTGTCAGGTACATCTTGTGGTTATATAGAGTCTCACACCCATGCATGGTGCCCATTATTGAGGGATCTTCACCCAGACCTATTCATTAGGAGATTTTAGAGGAGCAGCAGTATCAACTGGACCATATGCAGGATGTCCTACCTCGATGTCGTCAGATAAAGCAGATAGCGCGAGAGGCCATTGCGGACGGTCACCTCCCTGAGGACTCTGGTGACAGACTTGCCATGGATAGGGTTATTGAGATTGCTCGGGGGCACTTCAGTACCGCAAACATCGGGCCAGGACAACGGGTGGGGGCTAGCAGAGGAGGCAAGAGAGATCCTTAGGCATACACAATAGTCTTTATTTAATGTGTTCTATTTTTATTACATTTATGTACTATATTTTGACAGTAGTATCATTATGTATAATATATATATATATATATATATATATATATATATATATATATATATATATATATATATATATATATATATATATATATATATCATTTTATTTTATATATGGATGTTTTCGAATGTATATTAAGTTGCAACGATAAATTAACATTTGCAACCAACAAAGAAAACTCATTTTCAAAAAAATAATAATAATTAAAGTTCTGGTATTTTTCTGGATGTGCAGATTCGGGGGAGCTTCCCGGATGTGCACATTCGGAACACATCGGCGTTTCATAAAAAATGGTACATCTGAATATATATATATATATATATATATATATATATATATATATATATATATATATATATATATATATATATATATATATATATATATATATATATATATATATATCCTGAAACAGGGGGCAAAAAAGAAATTTGCGTAGTGCCTAAGAAACCTTTAGGATGTAATATTCTCGAAATTTAAAGACTATTACTATCTCATGATTAAAATTGTAAGAAAACTACAGATTTTATGTGTATTTCATGTTTATGTTTAATGTGTACAAATATATAATATGTAATTATAACAATTGTTCCGAACTGGGCCTCAAGACTGTATTAGGCTACGGCCCAACAGGTCGAGCAGAGGCCCATATACTTGAGCAGAGACGCCTAGCAGACGGGCAGAGGCACCTAACAGTCGGGCAAGTTTCCCATACGACGGGCATGCACTCAGAGCTAGCAAGGAACATGTCTGTCAGTCCACTTGCCACGTCACCCAGCTGTCCCCCTTTTTTTCTCCTGAAAGGTAGGGGCAGTTGAACCAAGGACTTGACCACTTAACTAGGTCTTCACGCTTCTCACGCGTTCCTTGGCAGTTCTTCCTTGGGCCTAGCTGATCCAGCCCAAGGAAGGATCTTGGCCCAACGCTGGGGGCTCTCTATAAATACCCTTTTTCATTAAAGGGTCAGGTATTATGATTCACTCTATAACTTATCTACTTCATTGTACCTATACTCACTTAAGCATCGGAGTGCCATGCAGGTACGCCCCCTTTTCTCCCATTCTTTAGCCGTTACACCAAATTGCTGGAAGGTCCTCCTGATTAGGTAAGATCAGTGGCGCCGTCTGTGGGAATCCAGCTTCCCCTTCTTCCATAACAGAAGATCAAAGCTCAAATACTCCATCCTTTCAGCATGTCCGGAGAACAGCTCAACGACCGCAACCGTCCCCTCATCGACTACACGATGGAGGACAATTTGAACTACCACGAATCTGACACCCGAGATGGACGCCCACCCACCCCGTCTCCTGAACCCGAGAACAATGGGAACCAACCTCAGATTCAATACCAGGCGATCAGCGCATTCCAACCCATCCTCGTGCCCGTCGAAGGGGATGCCACCATGATTGCTATGGTGAACGCCCTTAACCAGGCCAGCTCCATGCTCTACCAGCAGCACGAGAGGATCATGGCCCTAAAGGCTGACCGGCAGGAGGGCCGACCTCAGCAGGAAAGAAGGACGCAGCAACGTCCAGAAGCGAAGAAGAAACGGGGAAAAAACTCCCTAGAACCCAACAAGAGCAGGTCACGAGCCCGTCGGGATTACGGCCGGTCAGGGACCTTGCCAAGGCGCAATCAGAGCCCTGATAATAACAAGCTCTCCCAACCGAGGAGCGACGAGGAAGACCCGTATTGCCCCCTCTCACGGGCAATAATGGAGGCACCACTCCCTAAAGGCATGAAGAAACCCCCAAACTTGGTCATCTACGATGGGACCACCGACCCCGACGATCACGTCGACAATGTCAACACGATTCTCGACTACCACAATGACATCACCGGGCACCTCAAGCGTAGGTTGTTCTCGACAACCCTAAGGGAATGAGCCATGACATGGTACAAAAGTTTAGCCCCGGAGTCCATCACATCCTGGAGAGTCATGAGATCCATGTTCACGAGGCATTTTACAGCCTCCCGACGCCATCCCAAGACAGAGGCGACCCTCGAAGCCATAGTGCAAAGGAAAAATGAGACATTGCGCTCGTATATCGAGCGATTCAACCAAGAGGCTGTCGAGGTGGACACCACGGAACACATGAAGAAATACCTCCTCGAGAGGGGACTCTTGCCCAGAAGCGAACTTAGCAGGGCAGTTGGGATAGAGCCTCCCGCACTCGGAATGACCTCCTGCATAAAGCCCAGGCTTACATTAGATACGAGGAAAAGCAGGTTTCCCACAACGCTCGCAGCAGTCGTAACGCCGGGGAAACCGACCATCCCAAGCGTAAGGACTCGAACGTTCCCCGTTGCAAGAGGGTCAGCGGGCCGATACAACGAATATACATTGTTGACAGCTCCCCGCGAGCGCATCCTCGCCGAATGAATCAACTCCGAGTTCAAGCAGGGCAGGGTGAGGTTCCCAAAACCTTCTGCACCCAAGCCTCACACCGACAAATCCAAGTACTGCAGGTTCCACAGAAGCCATAGGCACGTGACCGAAGACTGTGTTCACTTGAAAGACGCAATAGAAATTTTGATCCAAGAGGGAAATCTCAAGCAATACACTAGGAAGAACGAAGCCTCAAAACACGAAGAGCAAGAAAAGAAGAGACCCCGGGAGGACACTCCCCCCGACGAATCTTCTTATCAGGTGGCCCTATGCGTATCACGACCAAAAGACTTCATCTTCCCCGATTCGCCACCAGAAGGGCGGATCACTGCTCTCAGCCCCTAAGAAGACTTTCCAACCGCCCTTGTCATATCAAGTGTAGGGATGAACGGCGACACCGCTGCCCTTTCGGTAAAACGCAAGTTCGACGAACTCCTTCTAACCGCACCCAAGCAAAAGGCAACGCTGACAAAATACCGAGGCAAATCCAATCCAATATCCTTTTTTCTTGAGGAGCTTTCGGGCGGTTCCCCCAACTCGGGCATCCCGCTGCTGATCAGAGCCAAGATGGCTCACTTAGACGTCCGACGCATTCTGGTCGACCAAGGCAGTTCGGTGGATATCATGTACGTCCACCTTTTCAAAACCCTAAAGTTGGACAAAACCAACTTATCTCCCTACGTCGGATCCGACCTCCAAGGGTTCAATGGGGCCACAACAAAGCCGTGGGGTTACGTCGAGCTCCTCGTCACCTTCGGAGAGAAAGAGATTCGGCCAGAGAAATCAAGATCTAGTTTCTAGTCATAGAATGCCCCTCTCTTTACAACTGCATCTTCGGCCGCACGACTCTGGCTGAGCTGACGGCAGTCCTATCCACCGTCCACCTGAAGATGAAATATTACACGAAACTGGGCCACGTGGTCACAATACACGGCGACATCGAAGCCGCCCGAAGGTGTTGAGATGCCGCAGTAAAAGGACAGGCCACAATCAACACAAAGAATAACAAAAAGCTCAGGGTCGAGGAACCTCCCCCCCCCCCAAGGAATCAACGCCATCGACCTCGATTGTCGCATCGGCGAGGACGAAGCTGAAGAGAAGAGACCCGTCGAGGGACAAACTCCCACTCACCCATTCCGCCCAGTCCCGGACGGAGAGTTCGAGCTTGTCCCACTGGGCGATGACCCCGACAGGACGGTAAAGATAGGCATGGGACTCCCCGAGGAAACAAGGAAGCCGCTCACGATATGCCTCATGGAGAACGCTGACCTCTTCGCATGAAACGCCACGGAGATGCTCGGCCTAGACCCTGAGGTTACATGTCACCAATTAGCCTTAGACCGAGCAATCAAGCATGTATCACAACATAGGCGCAAGCAGTCTCCCGAGAAAGCGGAGGCTGCCGAGCAAGCTGTAAAAGACATCCTAGAGGCAAATTTTATTTCTGAAGCCCAGTACACAACCTGGCTCTCTAATGTAGTTATCGTTAAGAAAAATAATGGAAAATGGCGCATGTGTGTTGATTATACTGATCTTGAAATTCTGTGATCAGGTATGAGATGTCCTAAGAGATGTCCCAACACTTGATAGGACACTTGACAGATTTAACCAAAACTTAAATAGCAAGAAAAGTAAACAACACAGAAGTTTGTTAACCCAGTTCAGTGTATAACCACACCTACATCTGGAGGCTACCAAGCCAGGAGGAAATCCACTATAAGTAATATTAATTCTAGACTTAAACCACCCTGTTTAATCTATCACTTAATAACTACCCAATGCAATTTCTACCTAAGACACACCTTAGATAAGAGTACCCTACTCACTCCCCCTTAATCACACAGTGATCAAGTTTACAAGTTTACTGAAATTGAAGACATCCTTCAAACAATACAGCTTGATCTTACTTCACAGTTTCAATCAAGTTACAAATGCACTTTTGCTTAAAAGCTCATAAAGTGGTACAATTAAAAACACCTGCTATTAAAAACACTAGACACCCTATTTGATCTTCTGAAATTCGTACTCAATTCTATGAGTTTCTGTTAATTAAATAGGTATCTGAATTTTGGGCTTTCTGTAGAATGATCCAGCCCTAATGCGCAGCAGCTTCCACCTTGAATTAGGGTTTGTTACCTCCTAGATTCTAGGTGCTTTTAGGTCTTCTGTTTTAAACTGAATCTTCAATATAAAACTCCCTACAGATGCGCCTTGTTCTGTTTTTATCCATCATTAATTAATTCCAGATAATTCTCCTTAAATATCTCTGATCTGTTAATCAATAATTAATTCTGGTAGCAGGTCTGAGATGTCTCATCATCTGTTGGGACATCCTGAAAAACTGAACTAAGTTATTAACACAATGTCCCAACATCTGATGAGACATCCTGATATAAGTTCATATACTCTGTTTGATAATGTCCCAACATCTGATAGGACATTCTGAACTGAATTGAACATTTCTTGTTTGGTCAAAAATTCTGCCAATTCTTAAACATCTACAAACTCCCCCTTTGGCTAATTTTTGGCTAACATCTTTTCTGGTTATCAGAGTGCAGCAGAAGTTCTTATTATCAGAGTATAGCATTACTTTTCTGTTGATTCATATTTGAGTTTACTCCCCCTCAAACATATATGTGTCCAGTCTTGTTTCAACAGAAATATTCATCAAAACACACTGATTCAGTTCAGGCAGAAACAAACAGATTTTTCATTTATAATTAAACAGCAGTACAATTTCAATTTGTTGTTGTTGTTCTCCCCCTTGTTAGTCACAAAATTTGGGGCCAAAGATACTATTATCCAGGAATACAAAGCAGTGCTGTCATTACAATTTCCTCACCTACAAAGATCACTCAGATTCATCACTCTCAGTTGCTTCCTTATCTTCTGTTTCAGCTTCACTTACTTCATCAGATTCACTGTCTTCATCAGAGGTACCTGTCTGGTCTTCTTCACTCTCCAACCTTTGAATGATTTCCTCAAGCTTCTGCTTTCTAGCTTCAAGCTCTTTGCAGGTGCTTTTGAGTTCAGCAATTAAAGCCTTCTTGGAGATTGGATTCTTAGCAGTTGAAGGACCTGCAGATGTCCCAGAAGGTGCTTCAACATCTGCTGCATGATGACTGAGGAATAACTTGTAGTAAAAAGCCAAGGGGCTTTCTCTTTTGCAGGCTGTATCCTTGTCAGTGAGAATTCCAGGGTATTGATTGAGCACAATACCACACAGTAATGATGGAAAAGCTATTGGCAGCTTTGTTGCAGAAGAGCTGGCATGCTTCAAGGTCTGATCAAAAATGAAAGCTCCATAGTCCATCTTGGTTTGAGTTCCCACAGCATATATAAACCTGGCTAGACTAGTGGAGATTGAAGAAGTGTGGTTGGTAGGCACCCAGTTAGCTGTACCAATCCTGTTCAGCATGGCATACTTTCTGGTAAGCATGCTCACTGAGAGCTTTCCCTTCACAGGCCATGCCTTGACCTGGTTTGCAGTGATCACCTTATAGACTTGATTATCTGTCTTACCTAGCTCATTTGGTCCATCTGTTTCTCTTCCTAGGTACTGATTTATGATTTGAGGAGAAAACTCTACACATTTACCTCTAACAAAAACTTTTTGAAACTCAGAGGACTTACCATTTGAACAATCCTCCTGAAGATTAACAATGAACTCTTTGACAAGAAGTTCATAGCAGGGAGAGAGATCTGAGACTGTTCTGAAAAGTCCTGCAGCAGAGATGAGGTCAATCAATTCAGTGCACTCAAGTGCATTGCTGCTCAGTTCTCTTTCTAGGGCAATTCTTCTTTGGTACACATACTTCCATCTGTTGACACAAGAGACATGATGGAAAGATAT
This sequence comes from Lathyrus aphaca, assembly GCA_963966055.1. NCBI lineage: Eukaryota > Viridiplantae > Streptophyta > Magnoliopsida > Fabales > Fabaceae > Lathyrus > Lathyrus aphaca. Next base: position 544,699,271 of record OZ014522.1, read on the forward strand.
GTTGTCCAAGGGGGCTTCTGGAACAGCAGATGAAGCCCTAGATGGTGCTGGTTTCTTTTTGGGAGGAGATGTTGGGACATCTGATTCAACATCTGAGTCTGATGGTGTGACAGCTTTTCTCTTCTGGGTTTGAACTTTACTCCATGATTTTGTTGGCCCAAAAGTAGCTTTAGCTTTGCCTTTCTTTGGGGAGGCTTTCTTCTTCTCAGGAATTGCTGCTTCAGCTTGCATCTTTCCTTTCCTGGACCTGAGCCTTTTGGCTATGCTAGGTCTAACAGAGGCTATGATCTCTGTATCAGAGTCCTGCTCCAGGTTGACCACTGGAGGAGATTGAGCAGTCTCCTCTTCAGCTGGTTGATCAGCAGGGATTTGATCTTCATTTGAGGCTTTAGCCTGTTCCTCAGAGACTTCTTCATCATTTTCATTTGAGGCTTTATTCTGGTCCTCAGTTTGTTCCAAATCATTACCAGATGAGTTCTTTTTCTCATCTTCAGATGTTCCAACATCTATTGGGACATCATGTTCTGCAGGAGTGTCCTCTGCATCTTGAGCTTGTTCTTCTTGAGGTGCAGGCATTGTGTTCAGAGGAACAGAGATCCCACTCACCACTCTTTGTTCAAAAAGAATTTGGTTGACAATCTCCTTGATGGAATCATCAACATATTTTGAAGAGTTTGGGGGCCTGTTAGCAGGAGAGGGAATGCCTTTTGCTTTGCTGCGTACCTGATCTTTAGCTCTCTTTGGAGTTCTTGCCTTTTTAGTGTGAGAAACGCTTCCCCTGAGTTCGTCCAATGGGGTTGATTGCATTGGTACTACAGAGATGGGAGTGGCATGAACTACGTCTTCCTTGTTGAGAACTTCCTCAGTTGTGTTAGGGTTTTGAGACATTGTTGAGGAAGATGGATGAACAACTTTAGGGTTTATGATTTCTGGAGAATAGCTAGTTAATGTGATTCACTTGTGATAGTATGATGAGAATCTTGATAGCTGATTATAAACAGTTACTAAATTAGTAGCCGTTACAGTGCAAATGATTAGAGATGGAATTCCCAAGGATCTTGTCCAGACTGGTTTTGCCATCTGGAACTTATGCCATACAATGTCATATGACATGTTGGCACATCTCATTAACTGCTAAATATCACATAAACAGATTCCAAGTTTGCCCCTTAAGTTCTCAAATTGTGAGGCATCCAATGCTTTGGTAAAGATATCAGCTAACTGCAGATTTGTAGCTATATGCTCCAATGAAATCACCTTTTCTTCTACAAGATCCCTGATGAAATGATGTCTGATATCAATATGCTTGGTCCTGCTATGTTGGATAGGATTCTTTGATATGTTTATTGCACTTAAGTTGTCACAGTACAATGTCATGACATCCTGTGGGACATTGTACTCAGTGAGCATTTGCTTCATCCAAACCAACTGAGAACAACTGCTTCCAGCTGCTATGTATTCAGCTTCAGCTGTAGATAAGGATACACAATTTTGTTTCTTACTGAACCAAGAAATCAAATTGTTTCCTAGAAAGAAGCATCCTCCTGAAGTGCTTTTTCTGTCATCAGCACTTCCAGCCCAATCAGCATCACAGAAGCCAGTGAGAATTGGTTTACATCCATGAAAATACATTATGCCATAGTCACAAGTACCATTAACATATTTAAGAATTCTCTTGACTTGATTGAGATGACTGACTTTTGGATCAGCTTGATATCTTCCACATACACCTACTGCAAATGCTATGTCAGGTCTGCTAGCAGTTAAGTATAACAAGCTTCCAATCATGCTTCTGTATAAGCTTTGATCTACACTCTCACCCTTTTCATCTTTAGTCAGCTTCAAATGTGTGGGGGCAGGAGTTCTCTTATGAGTAGCATTTTCCATTCCAAATTTCTTGACTATGTTCTTGGTATACTTGCTTTGAGAGATAAACATTGAGTCTTCCATTTGCTTTATTTGCAGACCAAGAAAGTAGGTTAACTCTCCTACTAGGCTCATTTCAAATTCAGATTCCATCTGCTTGACAAAATGTTTGACCATCCTGTCAGACATCCCACCAAACACAATGTCATCAACATATATTTGAGCAATCATGACATTTCCTTCTTCATCTTTAACAAACAGGGTTTTATCAATCCCACCTTTTCTGTATCCTTGCTTGATAAGAAATGTGGTCAGTCTTTCATACCATGCCCTTGGAGCTTGCTTCAAACCATAAAGTGCCTTCTTTAGTTTGTATACATGATTTGGACAGCTTGGATCAACAAATCCTTTAGGCTGTTCTACATATACTTCTTCATTAAGGTAGCCATTTAAAAAGGCACTTTTCACATCCATTTGAAATAGCTTGAACTTCAAGATACAAGCAATTCCCAATAGCAGTCTGATTGATTCAAGCCTTGCTACTGGTGCAAAGGTTTCATCAAAGTCTATCCCTTCAATTTGAGTGTATCCTTGAGCTACAAGTCTAGCTTTGTTCTTTGTAACAATTCCTTGTTCATTTGATTTGTTCTTATACACCCATTTTGTTCCAATCACATTTATGTCATCAGGTCTAGGAACAAGATTCCACACTTTATTCCTTGTGAATTGACCTAATTCCTCTTGCATAGCACAAATCCAGTATTCATCAGTGAGGGCTTCCTTGATGTTTTTAGGTTCTATTTTGGAAACAAAACAAGAACTTGAAATCACTTCTCTTGATCTAGTGCTCACACCTCTGTTGGGATCACCAATAATCAAATCTTTGGGATGATCCTTCTGTATTCTGATGGAGGGAGGTTTGCTGGATTCTTCTGTCCTTGTATCAGTTTGAGTGAAGTTATATTGATCATTCTTTTCTTCAGCTTCAATCTTGATATCAACAGATGTTCCAACATCTTCTGGGACATCTGTAGGAGCATCATCAATTATCACATTTATGGACTCCATGATAACCTTGGTTCTAGAATTAAATACTCTATATGCTCTGCTGTTTATAGAGTATCCAAGGAAAATTCCTTCATCACTTTTAGGATCCATTTTTCTCATTTGCTCCCTATCTGCTAGAATATAACAGTTACTTCCAAACACATGAAAGTATTTCACAGTGGGTTTTCTGCCCTTCCAGACTTCATATATTGTGGACAAGGTTCCTTTCCTCAAAGTAACTCTGTTATGGATGTAGCAGGCAGTGTTCATAGCTTCAGCCCAGAAGTACAGAGGTAACTTTTTAGCATGGATCATAGCTCTTGTTGATTCTTGAATAGTTCTATTCTTCCTTTCAACAATCCCATTCTGTTGAGGAGTGATTGGTGAAGAATATTCATGATTGATTCCTTCTGAAGAGCAGAAATCTAAGAACTTTTGATTCTCAAATTCCTTTCCATGATCACTTCTTATTCTGATTACACAGCTGGATTTTTCTCTTTGTAATCTTTGGCATAATTCTTTGAATACATCAAATACATCAGACTTTTCTTTGATGAAATTTATCCATGTATATCTTGAAAAGTCATCAACCACCACATAAGCATACCTCTTACCACCAAGACTTTCAACCTGCATAGGTCCCATAAGATCCATATGCAAAAGTTCCAAAACTTTGGAAGTTGTCAGATGTTGGAGCTTTGGATGGGACATCTTGGTTTGCTTGCCTATTTGACATTCACCACATATTTTGCCATCATCAATCTTCAGTTTAGGAATACCTCTTACAGCATCCATGGATATTATCTTCTTTATGCCTCTGAAATGAAGATGACCTAGTCTTTGGTGCCATAGTTTCACTTCTTCTTCTTTAGCTAAAGAGCAAGTTGAAGTGAGACTGAGATTTTGGGATTCCCACATGTAGCAGTTGTCTTTAGATCTGGCTCCTTTCATGACAACCTCTTGTTCATTGTTAGTCACTATGCATTCAGTTTTGGTAAAGTTTACACTGTACCCTTGATCACATAACTGACTTATACTGATCAGGTTAGCAGTTAAACCTTTAACAAGCAGCACATCATATAGTCTTGGAACATCTTGACAGTCCAAGGTTCCAACTCCCTTGATTTCTCCTTTAGCTCCATCTCCAAAGGTCACATACCTGGATGAATGTGATTTTAAGTTTACTAGCAAATTCTTCAATCCAGTCATGTGTCTTGAACATCCACTGTCAAAGTACCAGTCTTCTTTAGCTGATACTCTCAGTGATGTATGTGCTATGTATGCAGTATTTTTCTTTGACCAGATGAGTTGAGATTTCTTTTGATGCCTCTGCCTTGTGTGTTGTTTATCAGCTGATCTCCAAGCTTGATTGTTGATCTTGTTCTTGTAGCTTTGATCAGCTTCAGTGCTAGCTTTTGGTTTCCATACCTTCTTGAAGTTTTCAGTCTTCTGCTTAGGAGGTTGCTGATTTCTATGATGTTTATGCAGCACTTTCTTGATAACTTCTATTTTCTTCTTGGAAGGTTGCTGATACATCTGATTTGGATATCCATGCAACTTATAACAATGAGGTTTGATATGTCCAAATCTTCCACAGTGATGGCATCTCCATCTTTGATACTTCTTCTTCATTTTGTTCTTTCCAGAATGTTGAGACATCTGTTGGAACATTATGTTTGTCTTTGTGTTCTGATGTTGAAGCATCTGTTGGGACATCTTGTTTGACTGTGTAGTTTTTGTAGTAGCTTTGCTAGAGCTGGCTTCATCTCTGTTATATCCCAGTCCACTTTTGTCCCCTGAATGTTTATTATTGCTGAGAATAACATCCAGTGTATTTGAGCTGCTGTTCAACATTTTAACAGATTTGGACATATGTTCCAACTTAGAGTTGAGAAGAGTTACTTCACTTTTCAAGGTATCAATGATTACTTGATCACTTGCTTTTTCATCTTCTAATACCTCATTCTGCTTCTTTAGCTTTATAACCTCACTGCATATTTCAGTGCTTCTCTTGTATAGATCTTTGAAAGCTTGCTCAAGATCTGCATAAGTAAGCTCTCCACAACTGGAATCACTATCATATTCACACAGTCCAGCTAAAGCAGTAATATGCTTAGCTGATTCTTCTTCTGAATTTCCTCCTGAGTTTTCATCATACCAGGTTACAGATAGTCCCTTCTTTTGTCTTTTTAAGAAGGTAGGACATTCCTTCTTGATGTGTCCATATCCTTCACATCCATGGCACTTGATTCCTTCTTGACTGGTCTTTTCAGCATAATTTGACTTTTTATTAGCATCATAAGGTCTCCTGTTCTCAGAAGAGTTTGTGTATTTTCCACTGGATTTGGATTTGCCATCCATTCCTCTGAGAATCTGTTTGAATTGTCTTCCAAGCATAGCTAGGTTTTCTGATAAGCTTTTACCATTTTCTGATTCATCATTTTCTTCTTCATCAGTATTTGACACCAATGCTATGCTTTTGTTCTTTTTAACATTTGTCTCATTCATTCCCATCTCAAAAGTTTGAAGGGAGCCAATGAGTTCTTCAACTTTCATGGAGCATATGTCTTGAGCTTCTTCTATTGCTGTGACTTTCATGTCAAATCTTTTTGGCAAAGATCTGAGAATCTTTCTTACCAGCTTTTCATCAGTCATCTTTTCTCCCAAAGCTCCAGAAGTATTGGCTATATCTAAGATGTTCATGTAGAACTCATGAATTGATTCATCTTCCTTCATCCTCAAGTTTTCAAACTTGGTGGTGAGAAGTTGAAGTCTTGACATTTTTACTTTTGATGTTCCTTCATGAGTTGTTTTGAGAGTGTCCCAAACATCTTTGGCCAGCTCACAATGATGCACAAGTCTGAAAATATTCCTATCAATGCCATTGAATAAGGCATTTAAGGCTTTTGAGTTGCCTAGTGCTGAATCTTCTTCCTCCTTACTCCATTCTTCTTCAGGTTTCAGCACTTTTGATCCATCTTTGGTGTCTTGGACAGGATGATCCCATCCAACATTTACTGCTCTCCATGCCCTGTTGTCAAGTGATCTTAAGAATGCAATCATTCTTGGCTTCCAGTAGTCATAATTAGATCCATCCAGTATAGGTGGTCTATTTACTGACCCTATATCTCTGTCCATGTTACAGAATTTGTTTTCCCTAGATCTCACCCAGTATAAACAGGCAGGGTGCCTGCTCTGATGCCAATTGAAATTCTGTGATCAGGTATGAGATGTCCTAAGAGATGTCCCAACACTTGATAGGACACTTGACAGATTTAACCAAAACTTAAATAGCAAGAAAAGTAAACAACACAGAAGTTTGTTAACCCAGTTCAGTGTATAACCACACCTACATCTGGAGGCTACCAAGCCAGGAGGAAATCCACTATAAGTAATATTAATTCTAGACTTAAACCACCCTGTTTAATCTATCACTTAATAACTACCCAATGCAATTTCTACCTAAGACACACCTTAGATAAGAGTACCCTACTCACTCCCCCTTAATCACACAGTGATCAAGTTTACAAGTTTACTGAAATTGAAGACATCCTTCAAACAATACAGCTTGATCTTACTTCACAGTTTCAATCAAGTTACAAATGCACTTTTGCTTAAAAGCTCATAAAGTGGTACAATTAAAAACACCTGCTATTAAAAACACTAGACACCCTATTTGATCTTCTGAAATTCGTACTCAATTCTATGAGTTTCTGTTAATTAAATAGGTATCTGAATTTTGGGCTTTCTGTAGAATGATCCAGCCCTAATGCGCAGCAGCTTCCACCTTGAATTAGGGTTTGTTACCTCCTAGATTCTAGGTGCTTTTAGGTCTTCTGTTTTAAACTGAATCTTCAATATAAAACTCCCTACAGATGCGCCTTGTTCTGTTTTTATCCATCATTAATTAATTCCAGATAATTCTCCTTAAATATCTCTGATCTGTTAATCAATAATTAATTCTGGTAGCAGGTCTGAGATGTCTCAACATCTGTTGGGACATCCTGAAAAACTGAACTAAGTTATTAACACAATGTCCCAACATCTGATGAGACATCCTGATATAAGTTCATATACTCTGTTTGATAATGTCCCAACATCTGATAGGACATTCTGAACTGAATTGAACATTTCTTGTTTGGTCAAAAATTCTGCCAATTCTTAAACATCTACAGATCTTAATAGGGCTTTCCCCAAATATGCTTTTCCTCTCCCTAACATAGATAAAATCGTCGATAATTCTGCAGGTTTCAAACTCTTGTCTTTCATGGACGCATACAGCGGATATAATCAAATCCCTATGTCGTACATGGACAAGAGACACACGGCATTCATGACCCCGACCGGAAATTACTATTACAACGTAATGCCTTTCGGACTAAAGAATGTCGGGGCCACGTACCAGCGCATGATGAACAAAGTCTTCCGAGGATAAATCGGGGATATGCCCGAGGTATACATGGACGACATGATCGTCAAATCACACGATGAGACTGACCATGCACGACATCTCCGCAAGGTCTTCGAGCAGGCGAGACAATGCAAAATGATGTTTGACCCTGAGAAATGCATGTTCGGCGTCCGGGCAGGAAAATTTCTAGGTTTCTACCTCACCGAGAGGGGAATCGAAGCCAATCCCGACAAATGTCAAGCATTCTCAGAGTTCCCGGCCCTGAAATCTAAAAAATCCATTCAATCCCTCAACGGGGTGCTCGCCTCGCTCTCTCGTTTCATCGTCAAATCCGTTCAGCACGCGCTACCTTTCTTTAAACTCCTCCGAAAGGAGGCCACCTTCGAATGGACCGACGAATGCGAATAGGCACTGCTCCATATGAAGAAGGCACTCTCCGAACCCCCGGTCCTGTCACAACCGTTAGAGAAGGAGACCTTATACCTGTATCTGTCCATGGCAACCGAGGCCGTCAGCGCCGCCTTATTAGAGAAACCGACGAGGGACAAAAACCCATCTATTTCACGAGCAAAGCGCTCCAAGGCCCCGAGCTTAGATACCAACAAATTGAAAAGGTTGCATTAGCCCTCATAAATGCCGCGAGAAAATTACGTCACTACTTCCTCGCTCACACGATCAAGGTAAGAACTGATCAACCAATAAAACAACTCCTTGGTCGACCAGACATGGCCAGAAGAATATTAAAATGGTCGTTGGAACTTTCCGAATTCGACATACAATACGAGAACAAGAAAGCTTTGAAGGCTCAAGCCCTGGCCGACTTCGTCGCAGAAATGACGCACAACCCAAAGCCAGCGGACGATGCCCACAAATGGACGATCTTCGTCAACGATGCCTCCAGCTCGACAGGAAGCGGGGACGGGATCATCCTCGAAAACGAGGATTGAATCCTGATTGAGGTCTCACTGGCATTAGCCTTCCCAACATCCAACAACCAAGCCGAGTATGAGGCTTTCATCGTCGGTCTAATATTGGCCGAAGACCTAGGAGCAAAGGAAGTAAAAATATCGACAGACTCCCAACTCGTGGCATCACAAGTACGGGGAGAGTACCAAACCAAGAACGACAACCTCATCGAATATTTAGCATTGGTCAAAGAAAGACTCGAAAAATTTTAAGAAGTGGTAGGTCCAACATGTGCCCCGCGAACATAACACACGAGCGGACATCCTATCAAAGCTCGCTAGCACGAGGAGGAAAGGCGGAAACAAATCAGTAATCCAAGAAATCCTTCCTCGGCCCAGCACCGAAAGGCCACCTCCTCCGCTCGAGGTTAACGTGATCGGAGACACTCATTGCTGGATGACACCCATCTATAACTACCTCACAAAAGGCGAACTCCCCGCAGACCCTAAAGAGGCGGTCACTACTAAACGGAGGGCATGCTCATACGTCCTCCTCGAAGGGAAACTCTACCGCAGAGGACTCTACATCCCGTTACTTAAATGCATCGAGGAGAAGAAAGTCCCCGACATATTAGGGGAAATGCACCGAGGAATCAATGCCCAACATCCCGGCGGACGATCACTGGCACGCAAAGCTCTCCGAGCGGGCTACTATTGGCCGACTATGCAACATGACTCCAAGGAACATGTCAAAAAATGCGACAAATGCTAACGACACGCCGACATGCACCTCGCACCCCCAAACGAGCTAAAAACGCTCTCATCTCCTTGGCCCTTCGCATGGTGGGGCATGGACATCCTCGGCCCATTCGTAACTGGATCGTACTAAAACAAATACCTCATTGTAGGTGTAGACTATTTCACCAAATGGATCGAAGCAGAAGCACTGGCCAAAATAACAGCGCAAAACATTCTCCGATATTTCAAACGAAATATCCTCGCTCGATTCGGCATACCCAAGGTCCTCATCACGGAAAACGGAATGCAATTCACAGACCGAGGATTTCAGGACTTCGTGGCCAGCTTAGGCACTAAACAACACTTCACTTCCATCGAGCACCCTCAAACCAACGGACAAGCAGAGGCCGCCAACAGGGTAATCCTGCGCGGGCTGAAGCGCAGACTTGGCGAGACGAAGAGAGCATGGGTCGAGGAACTACACAGCATCCTATGGGCATACCGCACGACACCGCATTCCACGACCGGGGAAACCCCATTCAGACTAACATACGGCACCGAAGCGGTCATCCCGGTGAAAATAAGAGAACCGACGAGACGCATAGAGGAGCCCCTCGACAAGGAGATGAATGACGAAGCACTTCGAGCCGAGCTGGATCTCGTCGATGAGATCCGCTCCGAAGCAGCCCTTAGGGAAATATCTCTCAAGCAAAAAATAACCTTACGCCACGACGCAAAGGTCATAAAAAGAGATTTCCAAGTGGGCAGCCTGGTCCTCAGAAGAAACCAAAAAAACCCAAGAGATGGTAAACTGGCCGCCAACTGGGAAGACCCCTACCGCGTCCGCGACAAGACGAGCAACGGGGCCTACTATCTGGAAAACATACAAGGCGAAGAACTCGCTCGACCATGAAATGCATAAAAACTTATACAATATTATAGCAAAATATAACCCGGGGAGACATGGGAGGTACGACCACGCTCTTCACCACTAAAACAACAGGGAGGATCTACACTACCCGAGGGCGAACATAACCCTCCTAGCAAACACAACCCTCCCTGGCGCTAGGCACCTCAAACGAGCCCCAATGTCGCAGTACCACGATTGGAAGGGCACCCAGCTCGCGATGGGAAAGCCCAAGCCCCGTGGTCAGAGTTTTCTAACCGCAAACACTACCTCGATTTTAGGCGAGCACAACACCCGCCACCTCGACGAGGCCAGCATTGTCGAGCATAAATAGTTCAAAAATATAATAGAATCAACGAAATCGATATCGAGCATAAACCGTTCAAAAATATAACAGAATCAACGAGATCGACGTTAAATAAACAAATAAACAAATAAAGCGAATTAAAAACATTCATTCAACGCAGCCGCAGCCAAAAGAGATACAAAGTGAGCTCGAAGGCCGATATTCATACAGGCACAGAGGTCGTCATATACAGGCACGCAGGCCATACAAAAATAAACAAAACAAAATTCAAAGACTCCGCCCGGAGTTACTCTTCTTCTTCCAGCTCCTCGTCAGCCTCGAAGGGGCACACAATCTCCCCGTCGGCAACACAATAATTGTGAGCCGACCCTTCCGTCACCAATCCGGGGTTCAATATTTTCAGCTGATTGACGGCATTGTCGAACCCTTCCTTGAACATGGCCACCAGATCCTTGTTGAGAGCGTGAATGTGTCCGACCAACTCACCCCGGGTACGGAGGGCAAGCTCATCTTCAGCCTCATCCGCCAGGGGCAGATTGTACCCTCGAGCAGAGCCATCCGAGCACATAGCTGTGCATTTTCCTCAGCCACCTTTTTGTGCCCGGCAACTTGATCCTCCAGGCTCTCTTTTTCCGCCTTCAACGTATCCCGTTCGAGCTTCATCTCCTCCAGCCCCTCCTACAGCTGATGCTCCTCCTTATAGTCAGATAGGTCCTTTGACAACTTATCCTTCTCAGTACGAGCCTTCAGAAGGGCATCCTTCAAGGAAGACATGGAAACAGCAGTTTCGGACAAGACCATTGCCGTCTCCATCACCCGGATAACAGCGTCCAGATCCCCAGCCAGCTCCCTTCGCCGGACATCCGCATCCTGGCTCAAGATGGCTGATCAGTGATATTTAGTTGTAGTTTTCAAGCCGGTTTTCATTGTCCTTTGAGTTTAATTTCGTTCGTTTGAAGTATTTTGTTCATGTTTCGTCGTAGTTTTCTTAATGTAGCATGCAAGTTTAGTTTTAATCGGTTTATTATGTTTTTATCTTTGGTATGGGTTATGTGGTTGTTTTTGATGTGTTTTCAGGTCAATATTTAATCGGTTGTTCGAAGCATTCGAAAAGATGATCCGAGCGCGAAAAATGACAGCAAAAGAGGATGTCAGAAGCACAACACGGGTGCCAGTGTTGTACAACACGACCCGTGTTGTGATGATCAGCTGAAGAGGAGATTTGTTAAAGAAAAGGAGAAAATCAGTGCTGTGACACGGGTGCCCGTGTTGTACAACACGGCCCGTGTCATAGCATCTGAAGAAGAGGCTGAATTGAGAAGAACCAGAGGCACAACACGGGTGCCCGTGTTGCATAACACGGCCCGTGTTGTGAAGACCAGAAGAAAACCTGATATTTTGTTGCTGCAAGGGCATTCTGGACTTTTTGCGGTGTTTTAGAAGACTGATTTATATTAGATGATTATTACTGTAAAGACTTGACTTTTTGGATTTGGGGATTTTGGGGATTTGAACGATAACGGGAGAAGAAGGATTGATCAAGAGCGGAAGCGATTGACGATCCAACGAATCCTACGTTAATTGTAATGTCTCTATTTTCTTGCTCTGTTTTTATTTCCGTTATGAACATGAGTGGCTAAACCCCCCAATGTCAGGGGGTGTCCCTGATTTGCTTTATGTAATGACGATTTGAATTCTTGATTTTGAGATTATGCGATTAAATCTGTTTCTTTATTTTATGCAACATTCTTAATGCGTTGTCTTTATTGGAAAATTGGATAATTGATCGTGGTTATGATTGGGTCTGACCAACCATCCTAACCTTGTTGCATAAATTTTATCACGGTAAATATTACTGAGGAATTGGAATATTTTGTGAAAACCCTTTTATGTCAGAATTATTGCTTGATATTCTTCTTTGACCGTTGAGGAATCAAGGTCGAGGAAGAATACCAATGGTTTTTCTCTAAAGGAATTTTGGAAAAACATTATCGACATAGGAAAGACACTTTTTAAAGCATGTCTCTGTAAAATTGAGAAATTATTAAGTTATTGCATTGCAGATTATACACCGTCCCTGGCATTATTCTTATATAAGTAAAAACTCTTTGTTTTAGTTTACGTTTTAATAACTTTATTTTATTTAATCTAAAATCAAACTTTTAAACCATAACTTTTGTCCAATTGAAATCAATCCATTAGAACTTATTTTGTTAAGCAGTCCTTGAGATCGATATTTGGGGTTACTCCCTTCTATCACTACATCGGTAAAAATAGCACACTTGCTATTTTCCGATCAAGTTTTTGGCGCCGTTGCCGGGGAACTGCCAAAGAACTAAGTTGTTTTGTATTATATCAATTGGAATTTTGTTGCTCTGCGACTAAAATTTTACTATTCTCTCTTTATATCATTTTATTGTTATTGAAATTTTGTTTTCTAACTCGTGTCTAACTGTTTATGCGAGGTCAGGCCTCAGCTAAATTTTCTTTTGACACACAACCAGAAAGAGCTTTGCACGAGAGACGCCGCAAGGCAAGAATTGATAGTCTGGCTAAGACTAGTTCAAGTGTCCCGAATCAGGAAACTAAGGACTATATATCCGTGCATTCTGAGCACAGTGACTCTGACTCAGACAGAGAAACTGACCCAGGATTCGACAACATGGCAGGGAATCAACCTGTTGCAGAGAGACTCTTAGGGGATTACGGAGGGGAAAATGCTCAGCCTAACAGGATGACTATTGTTAATCAATCGGTGAATGTAGCACACTTTCAGTTGCATCCATCTACTATCCACCAGTTAGAGAGCAAGCCTTTCTCCGGAAGAATCAATGAGGATGCAAATAAGCATCTTCAGAGATTTCTTACTACCACCACTTCTTTGAAGATCGAAGGTCATTCAGAGGAGGCAAAACGACTTGTGATGTTTCCATTCACACTTACTGACGATGCAGAAAAGTGGTTCTACTCTCTTCCCGCAGCGAGTATCACAACATGGCAAGAGATGGAAACAACATTCCTTAATGAATACTTTCCTGCTTCAGTGTTCATCCAGAAGAGATATGATATAGTCAACTTTAAACAAAAAGAGGGTGAATCACTTGGAGATGCTTATAAAAGATTCAAAAGGTGTTTGACTGCGTGTCCTACTCATAATATGGACGCGACCGAGCAGATGCAAAACTTTGTGAATGGGTTGCGACTCAAGACAAAGTAGCTTATTGATACTGCTGCAGGTGGCTCAACAAACTTTTCAACAGCTACAGGTATTAAAAGAATCATAGAAGCCATTGCTGCCAATGAACACCTTGAATTATACGATCGCACAGTGAGTCAACCAGATGGAAAAATTGATCTAAAGCTGACAGAGCAGGTTGTAAAAATGGAAGATCAAATTGCCGCAGAAGTTGAAAGAAGATTAAAGAAGATGAATCTTGGAACTCAAACAGTTGCTCAGGTTGAACCTGTTCAAGATGTGATTTGCGAGATATGTTGTGGACCTCACTTTGCCATGCACTGTTTGGCAACTCAAGAACAGGTTGAACAAATTAATATGTTGAGGCAGATCAATCCATATGCCAACACGTATAATCCGGGGTGGAAAAATCACCCAAATTTCTCTTGGAAAGATCATCAAGGGAACATCCAAAAACCGGTTCAAGGCCAACAACAATATCAGCCCCAGCAACAACCTTATCAGCCCCTAGTTCCAAGAAAAGCTGATTGGGAAATTGCCATTGAAAATATGGCAGCTCACAATTGTCAATTTCAAGAAGAAACAAGGAGTAACTTCAAGAATACTAGAGCCTCTATCAAGAATCTTGAAGTGCAAATGAGCCAAATTGCCCAACACCTCGCCATTCCACAAACGCCAGGGACTCTTCCTAGTGCGACTGTAACAAATCCAAGAGATAATCACAAAGTAAATGCAGTCACAACACGAAGAGGTAAAGTTAGTGAGGAGGTTCAAGAAAATTCTGAAAGTGAAAATCAAATGATTGAGGTGGAACTGGAAATCAAAGAAAATGAAGTGGTTGATAAAGAAAAAGAAGTTACCTCAGCACCGGACATCAAAGAAAAAGCGGTTGAACCAAAACCGGTGGTCAAACTTCCATATCCTACAAGAAACAAGAAGAAAGGGCAGCAAGAAAAGAATTTTGAGAAATTCCTTGAGTTGTTCAAAAAGCTGGAGCTGAATATTCCATTGCTTGAAGCACTTGAGCAAATGCCCACTTATGCCAAGTTCATGAAAGATATTATTGCTAAAAAGAGGACTATGGGAGCTGAACCTATTATTCTAACTGAAACTTGTAGTGCTATTTTGCAAGGACTAAAGATTTCGGTGAAGAAAAAAGATAGAGGAGCTGTCACCATTCCATGCACCATCGGTGATCGATCGTTCAAGAGAGCTCTCATTGACTTGGGAGCGAGCATCAGTTTAATGCCTTTATCCATCTACAAAAAGTTGGGTATTGGTGTTGTTCAAGACACTCAGATGACTCTCCAATTCGCGGACCATTCGGTGAAGCGGCCATATGGAGTTGTCCATGATGTCCTGGTTAGAGTGGACAAATTTGTGTTTCCAGTTGACTTTGTGATCCGTGAAATGCCTGAAGATGAATAAATTCCCTTGATTTTGGGAAGACCTTTCTTAGAAACCGGGAGAGTCATGATAGATATGGAAGGGGGAACACTAACGTTGAAGGTGTACGATGAAGAGTTGAAAATTGATGTTAGGAACACTTTGAAGTATAAAGATGATGTGGGCACTAGTAGTAACATACAAGTGTTAGAAAAAATGGAAGCTAGTGAGTATTTAGAAAGTGTGTCCCAATTGCCTCTAGAGAGGGTGCTGAGTATGTCCATTTTTGAAGATGATAAGGAAGTTGGAGAGAGTGATATGGAAGTGGTAGTTATGCTTGAAACTCAACCTATCCTTAAAAGAGTTAGAATGCACCGGTGGGAAGAGTTAAGACAACCTATAACGGTTGATGAAGGCAAAGACAAGCCAAAAATATCAGAATTGAAGCAACTACCCGAGAATCTCAAATATGTCTTTCTTGACATGGAAGAAAAATGTCCCGCTATTATTAGCGCTAATTTGAAAAGTGTGCAAGAAGACAAGTTAATTGAAGTTCTTAAGAAATTCAAGGGAGCAATTGGGTGGAAGATTGAAGACCTTAAAGGTATAAGTCCTACGGTGTGTATGCATAAAATACTTATGGAAGAAGATCACAAACCGGTCGTGCAGCCCCAAAGGAGATTGAATCCGATGATGAATGAGGTAGTGCAAAAAGAAGTTGTTAAGCTATTGGATGCAGGACTAATCTATCCTATATCCGATAGTGCTTGGGTGAATCTGGTACATGTGGTGCCCAAAAAGGGGGGAACAACTGTTATAACAAATGAAAAGAATGAGTTGATTCCTACTAGAACTGTTACTGGATGGAGAGTTTGCATTGATTATAGAAGATTGAATTTGGCTACGAGAAAGGACCATTTTTCGTTGCCATTCATTTACCAAATGTTAGAAAGACTAGCGGGACATGATTACTATTGTTTTCTAGATGGTTACTCCGGATACAATCAAATTGCTGTTGCGCCAGAAGACCAAGAGAAGACGGCGTTTACATGTCCCTATGGCATTTTTGCATATAGAAGGATGCCATTTGGGCTATGTAATGCCCCCGCTACATTCCAAAGATGCATGACATCCATTTTTGCGGATATGTTAGAAAAGCACATGGAAGTGTTCATGGACGATTTCTCCGTGTTCGGATCCTCATTTGATCACTGTTTGTCTAACCTTTCACTTGTTTTGCAGCGATGTCAAGAAAGCAATTTAATATTGAACTGGGAAAAATGTCATTTCATGGTGCGAGAAGGCATTGTTCTTGGTCACAAGATCTCATAAAAAGGGATCGAAGTTGATCAAGCCAAAGTGGAAGTGATCTCGAAGTTGCCACCGCCGATTAATGAGAAAGGTATAAGAAGCTTCTTGGGACATGCGGGTTTTTACCGCAGGTTCATAAGAGACTTCTCGAAGATAGCCAAACCTTTAACTACCCTGTTGGTTAAAGATAAGGCTTTTGTTTTCAATAAGGAGTGCATCGATGCTTTTGAAACACTTAAAAAGGAGTTAGTGTCTGCACCTATTGTTATCGCTCCTGATTGGTCCCTACCCTTTGAAATTATGTGCGATGCTAGTGACATTGCGGTAGGGGCTGTTCTTGGACAGCAAAGAGGGAAATTGCTTCATGTGATTTATTATGCTAGTCATGTATTAAACCCCGCACAGATAAACTATGCAACTATCGAGAAGGAGTTGCTAGCTGTTGTGTATGCCTTCGATAAATTCAGGCAATATTTGTTGGGTTCAAAAGTGATTGTTTACACTGACCATGCTGCTTTGAAATATCTTTTTGCTAAGCAGGATTCAAAGCTCAGGCTTTTGAGGTGGATTTTACTTCTCCAGGAATTCGATGTCGAGATCCGCGATAAGAAAGGGTGTGAAAACACTGTTGCAGATCATCTTTCTCGGATGTCACCAATTGAGGAGACAACACCCAATAAAGGATGAGTTTGCTGATGAACACATCCTAGATGTTATTGGGGTGCCTTGGTTTGCAGATTATGCAAACTACCTCGTTGGCGGTATTATACCCGACGATTTTGATTCTAACAAAAGGAAAAAGTTTGTTCATGACTGCAGGTTTTACTTATGGGACGATCCATTTCTCTACAAAAGAGGGATGGATGGCCTTGTAAGAAGGTGTGTACCCGACGAAGAACAAAGAGATGTGCTGAAAGCATGTCACGACTCTGAGTATGGTGGACATTTCAGTGGTGATCGGACAGCAGCTAAAGTCCTTCAATCCGGACTTTACTGACCATCTTTATTTAAGGATGCCCAAGAATTAGTGAAAGAGTGTGACAGATGTCAGAGGATTGGGAATATATCAAAAAGAAACCAGATGCCCCAAAACTCTATGCTAGAGGTTGAGTTATTCAATGTATGGGGGATAGACTTCATGGGGCCGTTTCCACCGTCGTTCGGAAAAAACTATATTTTGGTGGCAGTGGATTACGTGTCCAAATGGGTAGAGGTTGTTGCATTGCCCACCAATGATGCTAAGGTTGTGGTGAGATTCCTGAAAGAGAATATTTTTGCAAGGTTTGGTGTCCCGAGAGCATTAATAAGCGACGAAGGAACACATTTCATGAATCACCTCATGGAGAAGCTTCTGCAAAAGTAAAATGTTAAACACCGGATAGCTACTCCATACCACCCCCAAACAAGCGGCCAAGTTGAGGTGTCAAATAGACAACTGAAACAAATCCTGGAAAAAACAGTGAATTCGTCTAGAAAGGATTGGTCGATTAAGTTGGATGACGCTTTATGGGCGTACCGAACGGCTTTCAAAACACCTATCGGTATGTCACCATATCAGCTGATATACGGAAAGGCATGTCACCTACCATTGGAACTTGAACACAAAGCTTTCTGGGCGTCTAAGTATCTTAATATGGATTTGTCAAAAGCTGGAAGTTCGAGGATTCTTCAACTTCATGAGTTAGAAGAATTCAGGAATCGGGCGTATGAGAATGCTAAAGTTTACAAAGAGCAAACGAAAAAATGGCATGACAAGAGGATTCAAAGAAAAGAGTTTTGGGAAGGACAAATGGTCCTTCTGTACAATTCAAGGTTGAAGCTATTTCCAGGAAAACTAAGGTCTAAATGGTCGGGACCTTTTGTAGTTCACAAGGTATTTCCTCATGGAGCTGTCGAAATTCAAAATCAGACCAATGGAGATATTTTCAAGGTGAACGGGCAGAGATTAAAGCCTTACTTCAAAGGACAGACTACTGGTGATGTGAATGTCACTCGTCTTACTCAGTAGGATGACGGACCGTCGAGCCATGCGACGTTAAACGCAGCGCTAAGTGGGAGGCAACCCACGATTTTATCATTCTTACCTTTGTTTGTTTCAGTTTTTGTAGGTTGTGTGTTTTTGTGTAGCACTGGTTCTGTTAAGGAAAGAAAGAGGTTGGATGTTCAGGCAAGAAAAAAAATGGAAAAATCAAGAATTTGAAGGGATCCAGGGGTGCAACACGGGTGCCCGTGTTGTGCAACACGGCCCGTATTGCAAGGGCTGAAAAGATTAGTTTTTGATGAGAATTTGAAGGGATCCAGGGGTGCAACACGGGTGCCCGTGTTGTGCTACAAGGCCCGTGTTGCAAGGTCTGAAGAAGATTGGTTTGATGCAATGTTGATCTCCATTACAGGGGCCTGACACGGGTGCCCGTGTTGTGCAACACGGCCCGTGTCAGGCATGCGGGCAGCCAAATTTTGAATTTTTTCCAACTTCCCATTTTTAATTCAGTGGGGCCCACGTGGTTATTATCAAAAAATTTCATTAGTGGCTCATTTACCACTCATTTATCCTAAACTTTCATCTTCTTCAACCTCCATTCTCTTACAAAAAACCCTAACCCCATTTTTCTTCTTCATAAAAGCTTCATTTTCTCCATTACCCACTCACTAAAACACACTACCCCGTTCATAAAAAGTGTTCCCCTTGTCTCCATCGTCACTTCTACGGTGACGGATTTCACTAATCCTTCTATCAAATTGTGTATTTATTTTGTGCAGGTGATAACAATGCCTCCTCGCAAGGATACCGGAAAGAGTGTCGCCGAATCTTCTCGCCCCCGTAAGCGAGCACACCGAATGCCTAATGCTCGTGGCATTTTGTTTGAGGATCCGGAGCATCAAGCCAAATATTCAAAGTTGGTAAGGCGTAAATTGATACCGGCCCGATATATGTGTAATGAAACTCTTGAGAATCTAGGGCTTAAATTTGAAGTACATAGAATGTTTCACAATATTGGCATGCTAAATTTAATGCTTTATGAAGCGCCGACTTTCGAGCGCATAACTTTGGAATTTTTGAGTTCTTTGCATTTTCAGCTTAAGCATACGTGGACAGGGTCAGACACAGAGTACTACGGTACTTTGAAATTTCGCCTCTTTGACACGGATCATGTGATGTCGGTTGCTGATTTGGGAAAGATATTAGATCTTCCAATTTACGGGCCTGGTGCACCGCCGATTACATTTGTGGCAGGAGAATTCTGGAAAGATATCACCGGCAGTACCGATTATGTCGCATCGGCGGCAAAAGCTTCGGGGATTCATAACCCGTGCTTTAGGTATGCTCAGAAGGGGTTGGCTTATACCCTTTTCTGCCAAGGCGATAGCACAGGAGTGGCTACGCAGAGAGAGATGTACTTCCTATATGGTATGGCTAATGATGAGTTGATCAACGTTGCGGCCTTCGCAGCAGACCACCTAAAGCGGGTAGCCAATGTTGCCTCTGGTGAGATCTCTGTAGGAGGGATGATTATGCAAATTGCTGAAAAACTTGGGTATGGTGAGAGGTTGCTTGAAGTACCTGCAGTGGCAGGTAAGAACAAAATTGATCTTGAAACCTTAATCAACCAAGGTATGATAAAGAGCTGTCATAATTATTACTCTGTGATGACCCGTAACCGGCATTTGATTTCTTTGCCTGCTCCTAATTTGATTACTATAGACAATAGAGCTAACTGGTTGTATGAGGACCCTATGCAGGGCGGAAACGATCAGTTTGATGAGTATTTTTCAGGTGAGGAGGATGAGGGGAACCAAGCTGAAGAGGTCCCGGTTCAAACTGCTGGTGGATCATCAAACCAAGCAACCGGTCAGTGGAGTGTGACCAAGGAGGAGTGGGACGAAATAATAAAAGAGCAGACCCGACAAGGGGACCTCATCGATGAGTTGCATTCATGGATGCAGCATATGAGGCTTCATGGATTTCCACCAGAGCAGTGATAGTTGTGAGTTCCCTCCGACATTGGTTCTTCAACAGTGTGGACACTATTGAGTTCAAGTGTGGGGGGGTTTAGTTTTCATGTTTTTGTTTTGTTTTGTTTTAATCTATGTTTATTTTTAGTAGTGTCGGCTTGAAAATTATAGCTATGTGTTATTTGAAAAAACACCCCTGAGTTGACCTGTTGTGTGTTGCGAGTGAATAATGAGAAAGTATATAGGATTTGAGTGAAAAGAAACCCAATGAGCAAAAATGGAAAAAATTTGATGTTTAGGTACAACATGAACACACTGAGTCTCCTGAATTAGGAACGAGTTCGACGTGTAGATTCGTGCCATGGTACTTTGATCTGAGAAGTAAACCCGAAGTAGTTTCTTTTGACATATCTGGCTTTATCTATAATAATTGTGTGTGCAGAGTTGATCCAAAAGAGAAAAAGGCTTGAAGGCACCGAGAAAAAATGAATAAAAACATTAGAACGACCGATCCTTCTAAGTTGGGTAACCCTCACCAGGTTATTCAACCTAACGGCGGTTGAACATAAATGTTTCCCCTAAGGGACAAAGAAATATTGGTGCCAACAACATAAAAAAAGGGGGATCAATTTTGTACACATAGTGAAAATCATAAAAAAGCCTTAAAAGGGATTGTCCGAATGAAAAGGGTGGAAAATCGAAATATAAGACCTAAGCCCGAAGCATAGTCGGAGAGGTTACCGAAAAGGAGATTCAGGTCCGGGGTTTTCCGCGGTGTAGTGTTTGTGTGATACCTTTACTGAGAGAGAAGTACCAAAAGAACTTATTGGGTGACTTGGAACAAAGGATCCACGTATGAGTATCGTAATTCATCTTGCTAGCGTTTGAATGTATAAATACAGGATCTTTGCTTGAGGTTAAGCAAGAATTCAAGTTCGGGGGAGTTTGATCAGTGATATTTAGTTGTAGTTTTAAAGCCGGTTTTCATTGTCCTTTGAGTTTAATTTCGTTCGTTTGAAGTATTTCGTTCATGTTTCGTCGTAGTTTTCTTAATGTAGCATGCAAGTTTAGTTTTAATCGTTTTATTTCTGTTTTTATCTTTGGTATGGGTTATGTGGTTGTTTTTGATGTGTTTTCAGGTCAATATTTAATCGGTCGTTCGAAGCATTCGAAAAGATGATCCGGGCGCGAAAAATGACAGCAAAATAGGATGTCAGAAGCACAACACGGGTGCCAGTGTTGTACAACACGGCCCGTGTTGTGATGATTAGCTGAAGAGGAGATTTGTTAAAGAAAAGGAGAAAATCAGTGTTGTGACACGGGTGCCCGTGTTTTACAACACGGCCCGTGTCATAGCATTTGAAGAAGAGGCTGAATTGAGAAGAACCAGAGGCACAACACGGGTGCCCGTGTTGCACAACACGGCCCGTGTTGTGAAGACCAGAAGAAAACCTGATATTTTGTTGCTGCAAGGGCATTCTGGACTTTTCGCGGTGTTTTAGAAGACTGATTTATATTAGATGATTATTACTGTAAAGACTTGACTTTTTGGATTTGGGGATTTTGGGGATTTGAACGATAACGGGAGAAGAAGGATTGATCAAGAGCGGAAGCGATTGATGATCCAACGAATCCTACGTTAATTGTAATGTCTCTATTTTCTTGCTCTGTTTTTATTTCCGTTATGAACATGAGTGGCTAAACCCCCCAATGCCAGGGGGTGTCCTTGATTTGCTTTATGTAATGACGATTTGAATTCTTGATTTTGAGATTATGCGATTAAATTCGTTTCTTTATTTTATGCAACATTCTTAATGCGTTGTCTTTATTGGAAAATTGGATAATTGATCGTGGTTAGGATTGGGTCTGACCAACCATCCTAACCTTGTTGCATAAATTTTATCACGGTAAATATTACTGAGGAATTGGAATATTTTGTGAAAACCCTTTTATGTCAGAATTATTGCTTGATATTCTTCTTTGACCGTTGAGGAATCAAGGTCGAGGAAGAATACCAATGGTTTTTCTCTAAAGGAATTTTGGAAAAACATTATCGACATAGGAAAGACACTTTTTAAAGCATGTCTCTGTAAAATTGAGAAATTATTAAGTTATTGCATTGCAGATTATACACCGTCCCTGGCATTATTCTTATATAAGTAAAAACTCTTTGTTTTAGTTTACGTTTTAATAACTTTATTTTATTTAATCTAAAATCAAACTTTTAAACCATAACTTTTGTCCAATTGAAATCAATCCATTAGAACTTATTTTGTTAAGCAGTCCTTGAGATCGATATTTAGGGTTACTCCCTTCTATTACTACATCGGTAAAAATAGTACACTTGCTATTTTCCGATCAATGGCCTTTGCCTCGGGCACCGCCACCACGACAGCACCTTCGCCCTTGAAAAACTCCTGTTCTAGATAGCAATGAGGCAGCAGATAACTTCCAGGGGCACCCAGATCACTGTCCCCTACTGCAGCAGACCGGGCAAGAGTCTCGTCCAGACGTTTCCGTTTGAGAAGAGGAGAGGTGGAAGAAGGAGGGTTGTCCTGTATCTGGATCGGGGAAGATCGTTGAGCAGGCGAAGGAGAGGTAGACACTGGGCTAGCATTATTAGAGGTACCTGCCCCGGGGTCAGTGGCCACCTCCTGGACTCGGGGTGCCACTTTCTTCTTTTTCTTGGAGACCCTGTCCAGGGCTCCAGCCTGGTTCGCCAGCTTCAGCACGCGTTCACGGAGGGCAAGCATGGCTCCTGCAAAACAAAAACAACAAAAATACGTTAGTTGGAAAGACGCGACCAAGGAAAATAAGCGAGCAAAAGAACACCTACGCAGTAACTCCACGACCTCCTCATCGGTATCACACTCGAGCACATCCCTTGTGCTTATAAGACGGGGTTCGTAGATCGGCATCCCAGCCACATCGACATAGGGAGCACCTTTTCGATCGACCCAAACCGCCAGGTTGAAACTCTGCACATATTCTACCAGCTTCTTGTAAGTCAGCTTGTCCTCGACACCCAGGCTCGAGAACTTCACCCGGTAATGACTGTTTAAGAGCTTGAAGTGGTCGGGCTGCCACCTCAAGGGTATCCTCGACATAAGTTTCTCCTCCCCAGCAGCATTCCGCTTGTAATAATAGAGGGAGTGCAAGGCGAAACGGGTGATCGGCTTCACCGTATACCATCGCCCTTTAAAGTGTCGGGCAGAATCCACGTAAGTCTTGAATAGCCTCACCGGCTGCTTAAAGGACACCCAAATGTGACGCCCTCGGACACCAGACCTTTGCAGGTGGAAGATGTGGAAAAAGAGGGGAAGAGTGCACCCAACGCCGAGGAAACGACAGACTAATTTGAATGCCCGCATAAAAGCAATGGCGTTAGGGTGCAGTTGTGACGGCGCCAGCCGAAGCCACTTGAAAACCCCCATCTGAAACGGTTTGAAGGGCAACCTGGCCCTCGCTTCTCGGAAGGCGAACTCGTACATGGCGAACTGCTTCCCCGGGAAGTGATGACATATTTGATCCGCCTCTTGAGGAGCAAGACACTGCCAATTCCCAGGCTCCTCGGGACTAAGATCTTCCACCACGGCGTATGCATGGGTCGTCTCATCACAAAAATAGGATTCTTCTTCCAAGGATTCGTCCGCAACCCAGGATAGATCGTTTTGCCCGGACGAGGAAACGTGCTATGTATCCTCCCCGACATTTTCCTCCTCGACATTTCGATGTACGGCCTCCTCCTCATCTATGGGCCGCGGTTCGGCATCTCTTCCCCCGACCCGCGGATGCTCGGTCGTACCTGAAACGCAGACAGAAAAAGTGAATTCAACATCGCATCAAATCCACCCTTCCACCGCAAGTCAAATGAAAGGGCGTAAAACTAAAATGCACGCCCCAAAGCCTGACTTCTGGCCTAGACCGACGAAGGGGCGACCCTCGCGAGCGTATGAGCACGTGAAGTCCCGACCCACGAAGTCACACTGACGTAGACTCCACGCCCGCGACATGCTAGCCTTACCTAGGAGTATTCATGCACACATGAATTTCACGCCCGAGGCATGCTAAACTTTCCCAGGACGTTCATGTGTGTATGAATTTTACGCCTGGGACATTCATACACACATGAATGTTTCGCTCGTGACATGCTTAACACGCCCGGTTTATTCAAACGCATATGAATGTTTTGCCCGAGACATTCTAATCCTACCAGAAAATTTCATACCTAAAACCTAAAAAATTATCCCCAGACTAATTCTACTTACTTTACGCAAATAAATCATGCAAATTTCTAGCTACTAAACAGAAAAGCACATAAAACAGGGAATCTGAAGTGGTACTTGACATATTTGAAGTGGAGGAAAAAACGGTGGCGCACGAGCAGAGACAGCGGTGCAGACGGCGGAGATGAGAGGAGAAAGATTTTTCTTCAGAGCTTCCGGTCAACGTCAGAGCGAAAAAGTCCAAATGAAGTGGATTATTCCCTTTATATAGTCATAAGCGCGTGGACGGACGCGCCGAGTCATCATTGCCTAGTTCCTACACCGCCGTTTGCACAGGAAACGAAGCGACGCACCATTAATGCTGAGACACGTCAATCCACAAGAATCCTGAACGACGTCGGGCGATTGTACATCTGCCCGACTGTATGAAACATCCTCGACTCTGTTAAACGCCACATGCCCGACGATAAAACGCGTCGGTTGACTCTGTTAACACTATGCTCGACATAGCTATACGCCCGTTGCTTTATCCAACGTGCATACGCCCGGTTATATTACAATTCGTCACTCCGAATCGGAGACTCGACTTGGGGGCTCCTGTTCCGGACTGGGCCTCAAGATTGTATTAGGCTACGGCCCAACAGGTCGAGTAGAGGCCCATATACTCGAGCAGAGACGCCTAGCAGACGGGCAGGGGCACCTAAACGTCGGGCAAGTTTCCCATACGACGGGCATGCACTCAGAGCTAGCAAGGAACATGTCTGTCAGTCCACTTGCCACGTCACCCAACTGTCCCTCCTTTTTTCTCCTGAAAGGTAGGGGCAGTTGAACCAAGGACTTGACCACTTAGCTAGGTCTTCACGCTTCTCACGCGTTCCTTGGCAGTTCTTCCTTAGGCCTACCTGATCCAGCCCAAGGAAGGATCTTGGCCCAACGCTGGGGGCTCTCTATAAATACCTTTTTTCATTAAAGGGTCAGGTATTCTGATTCACTCGATAACTTACCTACTTCATTGTACCTATACTCACTTAAGCATCGGAGTGCCCTGCAGGTACACCCCCATTTTCTCCCATTTTTTGGCCGTTACACCAAATTGCTGGAAGGTCCTCCTGATCAGGTAAGATCAACAATGATCCTGACTATCACTTAGTTGTCCTAGCTCACGTGATAACATAATTTTATATACTTATAGTTAGCCAATTCTATTTCTAATAGTAATAACTCATAAGCTTTTTATTATTATTAACTTAAATACCAAAAGTAAAAATAAATTTTATAAAAATACAAAAATAATTTTATTTCTTTTTAAATTAATTTCCCATTTTAAAATGCCATAATTAATTGGGAAGGAATGGGTGAATACACATTCATCTGTTTCCCAAATAATTGAGGGCTTTGCGCACGCTTCGCCTGCATGCTTATTTTCCTTCTACAAAAAATCTTCATAATAAACTAAAAATAACTTCAACTCATCATATTAATATTTTTTCCCTAGTGCACTTAAAATAAACTTTTCATAAAATGAATGGCGGTTGACTCATTTCAATGAGAAATACAAACAGACGCTTCAACCTCTATCGTGCTAACATACAAACAAATGTTTAACCGTTTGAATAACCTAAACATTATTCTCTAAAAACAACCAACACACAAATATCTTTTACCAAAAAACTACGTATCCTTGAATTCCTCATCGCACTCGAGGATATGTAGAAACTAGATTCAACATCTATGTAACCTTTACAACAACTTTTTTTAAAGTTTGGTTACATTGTAACTTTAAACATTTAAATAATATCGTTATTGGATTCTTATTTTCATCTTATTATTATCTTGTGATTTATTTTATTTATCTTTAATCTTCTCTTTTTCATGCAATGTCTCTATCATCTATTATTGTTGTTGTTCATCTAACTATGAGTGAATAGTTTTTTAGGGACAAAAGGTTATCTGAGTCTCTTATGATGAGTCTCTACTAAATCTATGTCTTTGAAATTAAGAGAAGTTTAGGCTTTGTTTATTTTAGAACTCAAGTACTATTTTCACGTTCATGGTGGTTGCGAAAGTAAAGTCATTAGGAATGTCGTTCATGTATCTAAAGATAATGAATCGATATCTGAAAGCGAGTTACTAAATAACTGAATTCGAGGTGCCACTAACAAGGCAATTTGATCTAAGTTAAGAAACAATCAAGATGTGCTACCACGTGAACGCTCTTGATTGATTTATTTAGTTGTGTCTAAAACACGTTCAGATATGCACGTCACGAAAGTGGGTGTCACAAATATTTATCTTATATTCTATAAAGATTGTTTAGAACTTCTCGTAATTCAAAACATACACAAATCGTAGAAATAAGTCTAGATGTAGGGGCGAGAATAGGCTGGACCGAGCTAGGCTTTGCCAAGCCTGAGCCTGACCTGCTAAAAAATTACAAGCCTAAGCTTGGCCTGTAGCCTATCAAAGACTTATGTTTTGGCCTCATTCTGACATTTTCGAAGGCCTGATTGACCTATTAGCCTATTTAAGAAGCTTATATCATTTAAATGTGTAAATAATAAATTCAACAAAGGTTTAAATAGACTAGAGAATCAAAAGTATAATGAGACTAAATGTTTGTTTCCATTGACTTATATGAGCTTACCTAGTAATATAAATTTTGTGAGATAATTTGTTTGAGAGAATTTATGAAAATACCTTATAACATTATTCATAGGATTTCTTTTAACTTATTTTCATAATTTCTTAAATATAACTAAGATTTACTCTTGTATTTTAATATAAATAATAAAATACAATATAAAAATAATAAATTCATTCATATTCCCTAAATAGGCAGACTTGATAGGCTTATAAGGTTTTTTCTATGGCATGCGGCCTAGCCTATATAACAAAATAGGCTTATAAAAAAGTCTAGGTCTTTTCTATTTTAAAAAAAAGTCTGGTCTAGCCTTGACCTATGTAGGTTATGTCTTAGGTCCTTGTTAGTTGATCTGACCTATTTACACCCCTATCTAGATAGAAGAATCATAATTCTTAGTCTTGTTTTATATCAACTATTAAAAGTTTATTTTTCATTATGCATCAAACTAACCAATTATGATCACCTTAGATAAGTATATATTTGAGATAAAATTTGATAATCACACCTCCCTATAAAATGAAACTTGTATTAAATAAAAAAATTAGAGAAAATGATTTTGTAAGCTGTTCAACATAAAGGGTCTAATTTGATCTATTTTATTTCATATCATTGATTTTATGTTCCTCTTTGTTGTTTTCTTTTAAGTTTTATATTATAAGGTTAAATATATTTTTGGTCCCTACAAATATCTCAATTTTGATATTTAGTTCTAATAAAAAATTTTCGAGTTTTAGTCCCTATAAAATTATTTTTGCATTCAATTTTAATCCATCTACAAGGACTAAATCTACGTGCAAAAGTAATTTTATAGGAACTTAAGTTAGATATTATTTTATAAAAACTAAAAATTAAAATTGAGATATTTATAAAAACTAAAAATATATTTAACTCTATATTATATTAACTTTAATTTAGAATATATAAAATGATTATTCAGAAAAATGAATAGAAAAGGACATGAAGGTAGACAAGAAAGATGTTGACGAAAATACAAAAATTATGATGAGTTGGATATGACAACACAAAGTTGTGATAAGAGAAAGCTTGAGAAAATGATGTATCAAGAATTCAAATCTAAGTGTACAAAACATAATATTATGACTAAGATTACAAGAAACTTAGACACCAAGTCTAGATTCATTGTTATTTATTAAGTCTAGATTCATCCACGTTGTAAAAAGAATTTTCTACATATGGATTTCTTCATTTCAGTGCATTAATTACTTTTCATAGTGCTAATTCACTTATCATTAAGGCATTGTCTTTATATATATATATATATATATATATATATATATATATATATATATATATATATATATATATATATATATATATATATATATATATATATATATATATATATATATATATATATATATATATATATATATATATATATATATATATTTTTTTTTTTTTAAATTTCATGTCTATATGACATTTTTATCATATTTTAAAGTCAAAAATATGACTCAAGGTTAATGTTTTGTTTGATAAAATATAGTAGATATTTCCTAAATTAATATAGAGTGTAAGAGTTTAGGATAAATAGTTGATAAGTTAGTTAATTGAGTTTATTGTATTTGGATTTATAAATATTAAATGAAATTAGATATATGTGTTTATCATTTATTTTATTTTATTTTAATTAAGATAACTAAGATAAAATAATATGATATAAATTTTGTTTGACAAAAAAAGTAGATACTCTATTTGTCTCAAATTATAATCTTTGTAGAACAACTTATAATTTAAAAACAAATATTTTTTTTAAATGATTTATAATTTGAGATGTAATGATTAATCAATGAGAAAGAATTTAAATGGTGAAGTTATAGTTGATACCTTATAAGTTATTGGATGGTCGATAGACAATAAATTAATTACCTTATAAGTTATTGGATGGTCGATAGACAATAAATTAATTGATTGAATTTGTAGTGTTAGATAAAATTTATGATTGAATTAATTTCTAATTATAAGATAACATAATTATTGTTATGAACTGAGCTAACAAATGTTCTACGCTTAATTGAAGTCCAATTCAGTTTATCTCTGGACACAAGTCCAATAAGAGATTCGCGACCTTGTGATCGTTGAGAAATAGAGTCGTTAGAATATAACTGTTGGGGATTTCTCCCACATGCGACCAACTGCCCTCTTGAATCTATTGGAAGCAGTTGCAGTCGGTCAAGGGTCACGCTCCCACGATTCACGGTCAGATGCCCTTATAAATACCCTTCATCTTTGGAGGGCCAAATATTCAATTCTAATCACCCACATTCTTTCTTAATGCTTCAGTTTGCTTCACCCTGAAACTTACTTGAGCGTTGGAATACCTTACACGTACAACACCCTTTCTCCTACAAGTTTCGTTGCAGTCCCAACTGAAGACCACAAAGACATGTCCGAATCATTTCTATAAAATGGTGCCGTCTGTGGGAAACAACAACTCCCCCCATCTTTCTTGAACAAGATCCTTTCTTTTTCAACCCAAGATCAAAGCTCTTCTCTTCTTTTTGTCTTCATTGCTTCCCAGCTCAACGACACTGTGAACGACCCTATCACCATCATCCTCAACGATTGAGACAACCCCGGTAACCGTGGAACAACCCATCACGATTCCGACCACCACGAGGGACATCCTCCTTCCCCATCTTCCAACAATTTGAAACAATCGTCGGTCATTCACGGAGATCATGTGTTCGAACCGATCCCCGTCCCGTCAGACGTCGACGCCAATACTCAGACTTTCATCACCATGCTTAACAAGGCAAACCTCGCTCTCTTCTAGCAAAGCGAGCGCATACATATCCTCGAGGGTGATTGTCACTCTCCTTCTCCTGCTAGGAGACATCGTCGCAGAGACTCTCGCAACCCTCCACGTCACTCATGGTCTCCTTCACGGAAACACAAGAGGAAAGATACCAAACATTTTTCTCCCCCGGCAGATCAAGACAGGTCAGAAGGATCACATCCAGAAAAGTCCAAGAAGAGCATTTGGTCCCCTCCTCAGAAATTGAGATTTTCACCAAATGAGAGAGATTAGGGCACCAAGAAGTCCCGCTACGACGAGATCTGGCGTCCCCATCATCAGAGTAGAATCCCTCGCCAGAGTCATTCATCATATCCTTCTTCTGGAAGCAGCGACGAAAAAGACAATCGCGGGCCCTTGAGTCGCGAAATTATGGAAACCCGCATTCCTCGTGGCCTCGAGAAACCCCCTCATTTGGCCACTTATGAAGGGACCACGGATCTTGACGACCATATAGAAAACCTTAAGGCCATGCTCCACTATCACAATATCGAAAGAGCTATCAAGTGCAGGCTCTTCCCCATCACGTTACGAAAAGGGGCCATGTCCTGGTACAAGCACCTTCCATCGAGATCTATCACGTTATGGAGAGTCTTGAAAAATCAGTTTACAAGGCACTTTACTGCATCCATAAGTCATCATAAATCCAAGGCCAGACTCGAAAGAATCATATAGGGCAAAGAGGAACCTCTACTAGATTTAATAGATAGATTCAACAAAGAAGCAATGGAGGTACACACCATTGATCGCATGAAAAGATACATCTTGGAAACAGGTGTGCGTCCCAATAGCGAGTTCCGTAAAGCCGTGGGGATCGAGCCTCCTCAGTCACTCACCAAGATCCTCCATAAATCACAAGCCTACATCCAATATGAAGAGAAAGAGGCCGCGTACAAAACCAGAGATTCAAGGAATCAGGAAAACTCGCGAGCTCACAAATAGAGGGACGATTATGAAGCTCCTCGACGTGAAAAGTGAAAAGATGATTATCCTTGGGAGAGTAGGGGACCCACATGGCGTTTCGTAGAGTACACCCTCCTTACAACTCCTTGTGAGAAGATTTTGACCGAATGCATCAATACCGAGTTTAAGCAAGGAGGCGTTCGCTTTCCCAAACCAACATCTTCAAAGGCCAATACAGACAAAAGTAAGTATTGTCGTTTTCACCGTAGCCACGGGCATGTAACTGAAGACTGCATACACATCAAGGATACCATTGAGATCCTCATCAAGGAGGGGCATCTAAAGAAGTATGTCAAGGACGGAGCTCCTCAATAGGAGGAAACCAAGAGAGTCGATGAAATCTCCGAAGAGGCTGCCCCCATGCCAGTTTCCTTGTCAATCAACAGGCCCGAGGACTTCTTCATTCCTCGACGCTTAGAAAGCACAAGGTATTTCGCCGCACACAATCCATGGGAGGCATTCCCTACAACCATGCTCATCTCAGGTGGGGGATAAAGCGAGATGACTGTCGGTTCAGTAAGAAGAAGGCTCGAGCATTTGGTCGATTCATCACCAAATCAACTTTCATCCCTCGAAAAAGTAAGGGGTAAATCCAAACCTATTACATTCTACATGGAAGAGCTCCTTAGAGGTTCTCCAAACTCTCACATCCTTTTGTTAATTCGTGCCAAGATGGAAAAGACGGATGTTCGTGTCAATCAGGGGAGTTCGGTCGACAAAATGTATACCCCACTCTTCAGAGCTTTGCAGCTTGATCAGAAGAACATGTCCTCATACGTGGGATCCGATCTACAGGGGTTCAATGGTGCAACCGCTAAACCCTGGGGTTACTTCAAGTTGATAGTCACGTTCGGGGAAGGAGACGCCTCAAAGACTATCAAGATACATTTCCTGTTCATCGACTACCCGTCACTTTACCAATGCATCTTAGGTCGACCAACGCTTGCCGAGCTGATCGTCGTTCCGTACATTATCTATCTCAAAATGAAATACTACATAGAGAAGGGGCACGTGGCTACTCTCCACGAGAATATTATAGTTGCACGAAGATGTTTCGAGGTTGTGACCAAAGGGCAGACAGTCATAGAGTTCGCACCTAAGGGTAACAAAAGCGCAAGACACGAGGATTCCCCAGCTGAAAAGATTCATCCCGAGAATAAGCCTAATTTGTAGATCAACATAATCGATCTTGACTCTAGCATCCAAGCAGAGCCCGAAAGTGTCGCATCTGCGGACAATTCAGCCATCTTACGCCCGTTGTCCGCGAGAGAGTTCGAGGTAATAATGTTTGGGGACAACCCGGACAAGGGAGTTCGCATCGGCACGGGGCTTCCCCTGATGTGAAGGAGCAATTGAAGCAATGCCTACGCTGATCTCAATCGGGCTTGCCCAAAAGACTCTTATCCTTTTCCTAGCATAGATAAATTGGTATATAGTTTTGTAGGTTTCAAACTTCTATCCTTCATGGACGCTTATACAAGGTACAATCAGATACCCATGGCCGAAAAGGATAAGAAGCACATCGCATTCATGACCCCGTCGGGCAACTATTACTACAACGTATTGCCCTTCAGACTAAAGAACGCAGGGTCCATGTATCAACGCATTATGAACAAGGTCTTCCAATCACAGATTGGGGATATGCTCGAAGTTTACATGGATGACATAATTGTCAAGTCCACCCAGGAGCCCGATCACACATCCCATCTCCAAAAAGTCTTTGACCAGGCGAGGAAGTGTAGAATAAGCTTTAACCCCAAAAAAATGCACTTTTGGCGTAAGAGCATGGAAGTTCCTCAGTTTCTATCTTACAGAAAGAGGAATCGAGGCGAATCCGGACAAGTGTCACACCTTCTCGGAATTTCCTACGCCCAACTCGAAGAAGCCGATTCATTCCCTAAACGACATGCTCACCTTGTTATCACACTTTGTGGCAAAATCTTTCCAACAAGCCTCATCATTCTTCAAGTTACCGCAAGGAAGCAACGTTTGAATAGACGGAGGAGTGCGAGCAGGCCCTGCAACACCTCAAACGAGCACTGTAGAAACCTCCAGTTTTATTATGGACAACGACCAGGGAGGTCCTCTATCTGTATCTTTCTGTTAATACTGAGGTCATTAGCGTAACTCTCATTAGAGAAAACCCAGATAGGCAAAAGCATGTATACTTTACGAGTAAAGCCCTAAAAGGACCAGAACTCGGGTACCAGCAAATAGATAAGGTCGCCCTCACGCTCGTAAATGCAGCCAGGAGGCTAAGACACTATTTCCTAGCACATTGTGGTCGTATGAACCGACTAGCCTATCAAACAGAAGCTTGCCCGATCGGATATGGTCGGGAGAATGCTGAGATGGTCACTAGAGCTTTCTGAATCTGATATACCCTACGAAAGTAGAAAATTTCTAAGGGTTGAAGCCTTGGTCAATTTCGTGGCCGAGATGACCCTCACGGAGACCGCACCTGAATGTGCCCATAAGTGGGTCATCTACGTCTCCAGAGCATCTAGCCCCTCAGGCAGCGGGGAAGGAATCATCCTCGAGAACAAAGAGGGATTCACAATAGAAGTATCCTTGGTTCTCTCTTTACCAACTGTAAACACCCCAAATTTGCCCTCACTCATTCACACCATGGCTTGTGATCTCTTCATATTCATAAGTTCAATCATAGCATCTCCTATTGCATTTTTTATTCACTGCATTGATTCTAAGTCATCTGCATCTAGGGGGTTGGTTACAACCTGGGCTGCTGCCAGGGTTTCTTGCTGCTCTTTTGCACTAGCTTCCAGTTGCTCTATCTTGTCTTGAACCCTCTTATCTTCCAGAGTACGAGCTTCGGTGATCCTGACCCACCGAGCTTGACTCTCCTTCAGATACAAGTCTGTCCTTGCTCTCTGAAACTGGGCTTCCTTGCAAGCATTTTTCAGAATTTGTTCTCCAGCCCTAGACTTCTTGATATAATCTTCAGACCTTTCAATCCTAGCCAGATGCTCTACTTTCAACTTCTCTAACCTTTCAATATCCATCCTACCATCACTCCTCTCCCGGAGGGTCTTCTGCAAAGCCTGAGTCAACTTATCATTTCTCTCTTTCAAGCTCTCAAACTCCTCCAAACTGACAGTGGCAGGGGGTGGTGCTGAGGATGATTCAGGCATATCCTCCATGGTAAAGGGCATTCCAGAGAATTGGGCCCTGGCATGGGACCACTCATAATATTGTGCTGATGCCACATTGTTGCACTTCCATAGAATGGTTATTCCCTTGGTTTGAACATTATCCCAGGCCCAGGCTGCCTGCCTAACAATAGCCAGATTAGGCTTGTTCTCACAATAGAGAGTCTCAACCAAGTCCTGTGCCTTAGGAGTGTGGACCAGTGCATAGCCCAGTTGTCTTTTGAACAGCAGAGGGTTGTAATTAATACTACCCTTAACTCCTATTAGGGGCACATTGGGAAAATGCCCACAGCTGGTGATGATATCCCTACCTTTTGTGCTTTGAGTGCACCACCTGATATCGGCTGAAGTCAGAGCAGTGAGTCTTCTAGCCCAGTTTTTCTGCTGATGAGGGTTCAAAAATGCATCTGTCTTGGGCAAATGCCTGAGAAGCCAAGTGTGGAACAAAGGAGCACAACACCTCACCAATCTTCCCCTCTGCTTTTCATTCCTCTGATGCACTGAGTAGTAGAGATCCCCCAATAAAGTGGGCACTGGGTTCTTCAGGATGAAGAGGTGGATTGCATTCTTGCTAATGAATCGAGGCTCATCTGCAAATAATATAATCCCATATACGCTCAGGGCCAATAAAGCACAGACAGCTTTCCACTCTCCCAAAGAAGCTTTCAGGGTAGCTTGAGAGATCAAGAAATCCAGATGCAAGCCAGGGATTCCAGCCTTAGAAGTCATATGCTGCCTAATCAAAACTGATTCCAGATGCAAGGCCTTTGCTACCTCTTCATTACCAGGAAAGACCATCTCAGGGTTGAAAGGGACTCCACCCCTGATAGGTATACCAACCAATGATGAGTATTCTTCTAATAAGGGGCCCAACTGAAAGTCCTGAAAAGTGAAACACCTCAGTGGGGGATCATAAAACTGAAGGCAAGTGTGGATCAGGCTTCTCTGTGAAGGGTCCAGATCTATAACCACATCAAGTATATCTCCGTAGTGTTCCCTGAACAGTGGTATATGGTCTGGAGTGATCAGGGTCTGAATCCTCCTGATGTCAACTAGCTCTGGCTGGAAGAAGTGGTAGGTGATGTTGCTCTTTTTAGGTGCCATGATGTTGAGACTGAGTAGAGACAAGTGCTGATGATGATACTGAAGAATGGGCCACTGATTGGCTGGTGCAGGTAACTGAAGTAGATAGCTGATAGCTGAAGCAGATACTGATGAAGATGGGTCAATACTGATGATGGGGTCAAAACCAAAACCAAATGAAGATGGATACCCTGAAACACAAATAAGCAAATGTCAATATGATGCAATGATTATGTATGCAAATGATATGCAAGGGTTTGTGACTGAGCTGGATCTGATCAAGTGCCCTGATATAGGTCCAAGTATGTTCAAGAAATCCAGATGGAGGTCTATAGGTCCAGTAACCAAGGTGGGGGACTCAAATAAAGAGCTACATGTCCAGGGTTTAGAATCACAAGAACTGTTCCAACATGGAGTATTCTTAATCAAATCAAAGTAACAGGGTATGCTGAAGCCAAGGGTACCTGCAAACCTGTAAACAGCCCATCCCCCTCACAGGTGGTGTTCTAGAACAAGGATCCTCAGACTTGGATCAGTTATGAGAAGTGTAAACACATCTAACCCGGAGGCACAGTGTTTACAATAACCATAAAAGTTCCTCCTCTAATTCTCCTCAGTTTCTGAAGGTCAATACTAAAGGTCATCCAGACTTAGCAGGCTTCCCAGATAGCCCTAGCATTGCAGGAAATCTGCAACACAGAGTTCTCAAGAAGAAACCCATATCTGAACCGTGTTTCACATTCCCGCACCAGACCGAGATGGAATGGGAAAGAATATGATTCACTCTAGCCTAGGTGTCACTCAGGTCCCAGGTATAGGACCTTAACTCTCAGTGGAACACCCACCCACCAAAGCAAACAACAGATCCAGCCAGCAGCACAATATGACAGTATGATGTATATAAAGCTATAAAGAAAGCAATAAAACAACTGTACATAAAGCAAAAATAAATACAAAAATACAAACACAAATAAACACATAACACCCCAGTAAACACAAATCAAACAAGCGCTAGGAGGAACCCACAAAAAGAACCAGAAGCCCTGGTTACAGCATAAGGATCCCCAGCAGAGTCGCCAAGCTGTCGCTCCCGATAGGTGGGACCAGGCCCAGATAAAGGTACAGACGCGAACGGTCGGCGAAGAGGGACAATGAGAACACACAGCCGTGAACTCACTGGAGATGAATAGAGTCGCCAGCTAGGCATTTTTATCCCGAAGGAAAGGTAATGTTGCATAGACCTAGAATAAGATGGATAAGACGGTTTGCGAACCAGAGAGACTGAGAAAGGGGGTTGGTTACAACCTGGGAAGGTATTAGCACCCAGATTGTCTGTCGTACTCGACGGGATCCACGCTTAAAAGATTTGTGTTTTAAAGGGGTAGTGTCAGTGCAATCTGTGTGTAAATGGGCTGGAAAAGGATGTACAGGTGTCAGTGTAAAAGAAGTGAAGTGTATAATGATGTGTCAGTGTAAGAATGAGAATGAATTGCTCATGATAATGAGGCTAAGAGAAAGATGCTGGAAAGAGGGGGAATATACAGAGACTTTTGTTCGATAACTGTTAAGTTATGCCTACGTATCCTCTCGTGCAATGAGGAAGTCAGAACACCGTAGTTCGACCCAAAGAGACTGAAAGATGAATTGACTTGTGAATTGCTTACTTGTCTATGCTCAAGTGTATGACCTGTCTGGCTCAGGTGCAAACTGTCTTGCATTAGACGGAAGAAGCGAGCTCTCGTTTGTGAGTGAATGAGGTGAGAAAAGAATCCCGGAGGAGACGATTATTGTTTGTCTTTGTGTTTTCAGTCTTTTATTGCTTTTGAAAGTTTGTCATAAGATAATGAGCTTAAGCCTAAACCAGTGGATTTAGTAAACTCATCACATCTTCCCTCTGATTAGGGGTAATGAGAATACCTTAAGTGTGAAGTCAACTTCTCACACTTAATCACCTTTGGTGTAGGATTAAGATCATTAACCTACTTGTGATTATTTAGATGTTTTTGGTGTTTTTGTTTAGTGTTAAGTAATGAGGTTAAGCCATAATCAGGGATTTAACAGACTCATTACACCATCCTAATAGAAGGATAATAGATGAGAATGTTTAAGCTGAGGAAAGCTCCTCAACTTAATCCATGATTAGGGATTAAACTCATGACAAAACAAGCCTTTGATTAAGTGGATTTTAGTTAATGGTAAGATGATGAAATGATTTTTAGGGTTTGTAAGACAACTTGAGGGGGACTTGTCCATTAACACTAGGGTTAGTCCTTCTTAACCAATTAAGGAAGAATTAGAACCCTAATGCAAGGCCCAAGTTACAAGTGTGATGTCTTGATGATTATTACATGAATTGATTAAGGGATTTAAACACATTAAGGGTTTAACACTTAGGATTAAAGTTATACACTCCATCCTAAGATAAGGATGCAGGCATAAGCTTAATCACAAAGCCTTAAAGCCTTTAGGGTTTAGTCCCTGATTATGAGATGAGAAGAGAAGACACAAAGAGACACAAAGGTAAAACTAAGAGGGGAGACTAATCAAAACCCTAATCATTGTCATGCTTGGTTGTTCCTAAGGTTTGTGAGGTTTTCAAGAGAAGTCTTCAATGGAACCACCAGGAAGCAGATGAAAGGATCAAGAGAAGCAAAGCAACTTGCTTCATTCAAGAAGTCAAGTCACTTGAAGAAAGAAAGTAAGATGAACAAGAATGAGCAAGCTCAATCCAAACACATACAAAAATGCAGCATGGATGCAAGAGAGAGGTGAAAAGAAGTTATGAGAAGTGAAGACAAATTCACTTCTCAAAATCACTTACCACCTGAAAGGTTAGAGAAGAAAGTGCAATGCAATGCAAAGTGAGATGAAATGGTATGAAGTAAATCAAAACCAGAAGCATGTTTATGATGATAATGATGCTATGAGATGCTACAAACCAGAAACAAAACATGTGGATGATCATACCAGCTTATGAATGCAAATGGAGCAAGTTAAGAACCAAGAACATACATGAAAAGTTATGAGATGCATATGGCATACAACTTGACAAATGCAAGGTGCAATGATCAAACATGCTTTCAATATGTCTTATGATGTTAAATGAATCAAATGGAGGCATGGAATGTTATGGCAAGTCATGTTATGCAAGAAGATGCAAGATGGATGCATATGAAAGCCCAAATTAGGGTTTATGGACAAAGCAACAAACACAAACCAAAACCAGAAGCAAACAACATTATAAAAAATTGAAAATACACTCAAAGGACCCCTAATCCTATACTAACCCACTTCCCAAAGGAGAGGTCTCAACTCCTAACCAAATTCAAGTTATGGTTTTCTTAAGATTTCTAGGGTTTTAGGGTTCCTTAACAAGAAAATTACCAAACAAATGAAAAATGAAAGATCAAATCATGGCCATTTAATCTCAACAACTACATACTAAACACAATGCAATGCAAAAAGAACCAAGGTCCAACTCCTCATGGTTAGGCAGAAATGATTTTTTGAAGTTTGGATCAAAATAATGCCTAAAAATGATTTTAATTCAATGAAAAATTCTCAAAATGCATCAAGATCAAAAAAGAAATTTGGTTTGAAGGTTGGACAATGTTTCTAAATGTCTTAAAACATTTCATGAATTTTTTGGTGATTTTTAAATACCTAAAAGTATTTTTAATAAATTAATTTTCATTAATCAATTAAAAATAAACTTTTAAATATTTAAAAATACTTTTTTAATGCTAAAAATGAAAATAAAAATATTTTTGTGTTTTAAAAATTAATGAAACTCTTGACAAAAAGTTTCATAATTTTTAAAACATTTTTGCTATTTTTAATAAATGGTAGAAAATAAAACAAAAGAAATGAATTAAAAATGAAATAAAAGGGAAGTATGCGCAATAGAGGGCCAGGATTCATTCTGGGGAAGGATGTGTTGACTGCGCGCGCAGATCAAAGGCTGGAATTCAAACTTCCTAATTCTGATTTATGAATTAATTAATTGAGGTTAGGGCTTAATGAATGCATCTGGACCATTCACACGCGCGCGAAGTCAACAGAGTCAAAGGATCCAACGTACCAGATTCAAACTTCAATAATTACAGGGATTAAACCCTAATTATTTTCAGGTGGCCGGAGAAGACCTCCGGTCGTCTTCTCCGGTGGGAACCCCACCTGAAAATTTCCAAAACTCTCAAAACATAACTAAAATGGAATCTAAGAACACAGAAATGATCCCCATAATCCACTGAATCAAAACCCCAACACAAACATCATTTATATTTCCTCAAACTCATGAATCGAAACAAACAAGATTTTAGGGCAAGACTTTCAGAACACGATTACATCCTTATTTTTCCACCATTTTCAAAACTAAAGACATATTTATGATCAGGGAAGCATGAGTAACAACTTAAGAACTTAAAAAATGATTTCTGGAAAAAAAGTTCTTGAGCTACCTGAGTTTCGAAGCTTTCAATCTTGCAACTTTCTGACCCCTTCCTTTGATGCAAACCACTCCCTATGACCCCTTGATGATGTTTGAATGCTTAGAAGAAGTTTATGCTGGCTGGTTTGAAGGTTTGAGCAGGTTCTGTTCAATGGGAGAGAGAAATCGTATTTGGGATTCTGAAGGTTTTAGGCTATGGTGATGGATGCTTTGTGACCAGGAAGATGAGTTGAGTTGATCTATGAAGTTTGTTTTTGTGTTTGTGAGCTGTGTGATCAGTTTCGAAGAGTTTTGCAAGTGAGGGTGAAAATGTGTATGTTGTGCTATGGCTTGCTTCAGGCTTGCTTGTTATGTGAAATGGCTAGCATTTGATCCACATAAACAAAGCTTATTGGTCAGGTGATGTGACTTGGCCTGCTGTGATAGGTGAGTTACCTTTTGCAAAAAGTCCACTCTTGTGTAAGAGAAGCATGGGCTGTGTTCTAGGCTAGTACAAGTGTGTGGGATGGTGCAGCATGGTGAGGGGAAAGGCTAGGGTGGTTCAGCATCCAAGGCAGCAAGTGGATGGAAGTGTGATGATGATTTTGCAACTTGGTTCCCTTTTGGTTCATATGGAAAAATCTTGTTATACAAGCCATGAAACATGAGAATCTCTTGGTCTATTCTGAACTTTAGGTCACATGTGATGTTTGTGTGATGGTTAGACATGAATTAGAAGCTACAAATGCCTTGGTACAAAGTTTTTGCAAGTTTCTCATTTGGTGCATGTCTTGAAAATTAGTGATTTTTGCCAACTTTGACACACCATAACTTTTGATCCAAAATGAATTAGGTCATGTTCTTGTACTTTTTGAAAAGGGAAAGATCTAATCTACAACTTTCAAGACCAAGGTTTTTCCATTTGAAGCATTTTTGGATCAAAAAGTAAGGGTTGAAAAAGATGCATAAAATGACATTTCCTTAAAAGTCAACCATGCCCTAAAAAGTCAACTTTGCAAAAACTTGTAATTCTTGAATTTTGTGAACTTCAACCTTCTTCCATGATCAAATAAAGATCATATACACTCAAAATGATGAAGATCACCCCTTGGTTGGGTCATTGGGGGCCTCAGATGCCCTGATTTTGCACTGACTTGTCCAGAAAGTCAACTCTTGATCAGATGACTTCCCCATGGAATTTCTTCATGAAAATTGATATGCATACTCCCTATACCATATAGAGACCAATGGAAACAAGAATGACCAAAAAATTTGGAGTTATGGCCTCTGAAACCAAAACCCTAATTTTAGGTCATCTGTGCAGTCAAACCTGGCTCTGCCTCCACACCAATCCCAGTTCTTGTGATTCTTTGGCATTCTTGACTTTGAGAGGGTATAATATGATGCTTGAACACACATGTACCCCTTTGAAGTGATTGTTGACCTTTGGAGTGGCTCAAGAAGCTCTTGGATTGCTCAGATCACAAACCCTAGATGCAGATGACTTAGAACCAATGCAAAGACTTAAAAATGTGATATGAGATGTTATGATTGTGTTTATGTATATGAAATTATCACAAGCCATGGTGTGAATGGGTGAGGGCAAATTTGGGGTGTTTACAGCTGCCCCTATTCAAACATGAGTTAGCTGTGCAGGATGTAAGCGACGGCTTAACAGGCAAACAAGATAACTTGTGGTTGAATACCAAAGACAGTCCAAAATTTGCACTCACAAAATGAAGAAGAAAAGGGATATAGATTGTAAAGGAAAATAAAGTATATTGTAAAGTGTGGGCGACGGAGGACGACCGTCGAGCAGAGGACGACTGCTGGGTAAAGAGCAATGACGGGGACGGCCGACATGCTGGAAAGAAAATGCGAAAAATAAGGCAATGACGGGGACGGCCGACATGCTGGGGATAAAAGAATTATGATGGGGACGGCCATCGAGATAAAGGTGTAAAGTTCTCTGGAGATTAATGAAACATGACGGGGACGGCCATCAAGTTCACAAAGTAAAGTAACCAACGATGGGGACGGCCATCGGGCTAAACTGATGAAGGACGATCATCAGGAAAAAGAAAAAGGGACCACGACGGGGACGGCCATCGGGTTAAAGAATAAATGAAATAAACAGATGATGAGGTACGGTCATCAAAGGTGAAGGACGATCACCTAGCAGGGGACGGCTGCTCTGTTGGGTTAAGATGAGGGACGATCATCTAAGGTGGAGGACGACCACCTGGCAGGGTACGGCTGCCGAAAATATCACGACATAGGACGAATGCCGGATAACAGGTCAACGATGGGGACGACCATCGGATGAGCATGATGGAGGACGACCATCAAGAGGTGGAGGACGACCACCTAGCAGGGGACGGCTGCTCTCAAGGTTTGTCATGACATAGGACGAATGCCAGATAACCAAAATCAACAATGGGGACGGCCATTGGATAAAATGATGAAGGACGATCATCAAAAGGGTGGAGGACGACCACCTAGCAGGGGACGGCTGCTAAAAACAACGATGGGGACGGCCATCGGATGAGCATGATGGAGGACGAACATCAAGAGGTGGAGGACGACCACCTAGCAGGGTACGGCTGCTCTCAGGGTTTATCATGACACAGGACGAGTGTCAGATAAAAGAAAAGAAATGCTTTGTTGGTGATCTACTGGGGAATAGTAAACACGGACGAGTGTTTATATCCAAGAAACAAAAGGTATAAGTGTTTGGTATTGCGTATAGACTAAAGATGCGGACGAGCATCCCTAAGACTACGATACGGACGAGTATCGGATAGAAACAAATACTGACACGTGTTCAGAGATGATGATACGGACGAGTATCAACTGGTTAACAAAGAACACGGACGAGTGTTGATTCTGAGAGGAGTCTTCTGGGGGATAGTAGACACAGGCGAGTATCTATATCCAAGAAACAAAAGTATTTGACGCAGTGTATGGATTAAAGATGCGGACGAGCATCCTTAAGACCATGATACGGACGAGTATCATGTAGAAACAAACTCTCGACGCATGTTCTGAGATGATGGTACGGACGAGTACCAATTGGTTAATAAAGAACGAGGACTAGTACTGACTCTGAGGGGATTTGAGTGGTATATACAAGATACGGACGAGTATCTGTATAAGGGTGATTGGTATATAGATGAGTGTTTAACTGCTGGGGAGAGTGACACGGACGAGTGTCAAAAGGAGAAGAGTGTAATATAAACAAGTATCTGATGTACAAAGTGTAGGTGACTGTGCTGGGGATATGACACGGACGGGTGTCACAGGGTTGTATATGTAAGTATATGTGAGTGCAAAGAGGACGTCTTTGGCTTTCTGCTGGAGTTATGACACAAATGGGTGTCAAAAAGTATCTGTAATACAAGTGTTGTGTTTGCACAGAGTGTTCGGGTGACTTTACTGGGGAGTGATGACACGGACGGGTGTCGAAAGGAGTATATACTGGTGTTTGGTGATGGTGAGGCAACTGCTTTTGCTGGGGAACTTCCGCTGGGGAATTTTGGGGGAAGTATTCTGTATATTGATGAACTGTCATTATTCACAAGTGTTGGTTTAAAACATGGCTTATGATTATGCTATGTGTTGGATTTTTGCCGTAATGCTCCGTGTTAAGACGGAATGCTACGCTTTGTGGGTGAATATGATGCGAATGCTATGATTATGCAAAGGGTACCAAACCGGGATCCGGGTCCCGCTGCCACGAAGATCTTCGATCGATCTGTTGAAATGGACATCCCAGCTGGGGGTGAGATCATTGATAGATCTTATGATATGTTATCTGCTTGGGGAAATGGGTCAATGATAGACCTATTCCAATAAATGAAAGACCCAGCTGGGGTTTGTAGAAGCTTTCTTCACTCTGTTATGATCTTCTATGCGCTGCTCTTCTGGATAGAGGCTGGAGCTCTGTGGGGAGATGGTTCCCTGACTTT
Organism: Lathyrus aphaca; assembly: GCA_963966055.1. Classification (NCBI taxonomy): domain Eukaryota; kingdom Viridiplantae; phylum Streptophyta; class Magnoliopsida; order Fabales; family Fabaceae; genus Lathyrus; species Lathyrus aphaca. The sequence goes on from OZ014522.1 coordinate 544,742,600, forward strand.
TGTACTCGGCTGAGGGTGAAATGGCAACTCGGCTGGGGAGAAAGAGAGATCACTGAAAGATCTTCCTAGAGATTTTGTTGAGGAGGGTTCCTGACTCAGCCGGGGATATGGGTGCCTCCTGTGATGCCTGGCAACTCTGATGGGGAGGAGTAATAGGTGGAAACTCAGCTGGGGAGAACACACTTTGGGTGTTGAGTGTTGGTTTGTCAACTTGCCGGAGCGAAGCCTTCGTGCCCCAAGTTGCGCTCTGGATACCTGCAATCCTGCAAAGATAGGGAAACGCACAAGATAATCCCGAGGTATCCCTTACTGGATTCCGTCATAGGAGTTAGGCACTTATGAGAGTAAGTATATCTCCTGCAAGCATGTTTTTACTTGAAGATAAACATCTGTATTCTTATGCAATCAGTGTTTCTTTTAGACATCAGACATCTTTCACAAAATAAAAATGTACAAAACGAGACATGACTGAAAATCTGATTTTATTAATTCATATGCCGTGAATTGGCGAGATACAGTCAAAGAAACAAATCCCCTAGAATGAGGAGATTGTTACAAATTGGGAAACAAAATGCTGGCAATGTTGATGACGCTTTAAGGAGCTTCCTCTTTACTATGACTCGTATGACTTTTGACGTTCTTCTCATTTGGCTTTCTGAAGAATGTTGATTCTGATTGAAGCTTGATCCTTTCGAAGCTTACCAAGTTGTAAGTGATACAGACGAATTCAGAATGCAGTTGTTCGCTTATTCCCTTATTTTGCATGGATCGCCCTTTCGGGTTTTCAATCCATCGGGATACCCATTTTTGCCTGAGCTGTCCAATGCGGCTTTTCAACTCAGCGGGTGTACATTTTTTTTGTCTATTTTCCCTTATTTTTGCCCGAGTCTTTTATTCTGTTTTTGACTCGCCGGGATGCCCTATTTTTGCCTGGACTTACATTCTGTTTTCGTGTCCAGCGGGTCATTTTCATGCGAAGTATTTTTTAACTGCATCTGAATTCACAGGGGACGGGAAGTCTTCACCATCCATGGTGCTGAGCATCAGTGCTCCACCAGAGAAGACTTTCTTTACTACGAATGGTCCTTCATAATTTGGAGTCCATTTGCCCCTGTGGTCTGTATGAGGAGGGAGGATTCTCTTCAGCACAAGATCTCCTACTTGGTACTCTCGGTGCCTGACTTTCTGATCGAAGGCTTTCTTCATTCTGTTCTGATACAACTGCCCATGACAGATTGCAGCCAGCCTTTTTTCTTCAACCAGACTCAGTTGTTCGTATCGGGACCTAACCCATTCTGCTTCACTCAGTTTAACATCCATCAATACCCGTAGAGAGGGTAATTCAACTTCGACAGGTAGGACTGCTTCCATACCATACACAAGCTGATACGGTGTTGCCCCAGTGGATGTCCTGATTGACGTGCGGTACCCATGCAAGGCAAACGGTAGCATTTCATGCCAGTCTTTGTAGGTGATTACCATCTTCTGCACAATCTTCTTGATATTCTTATTAGCTGCCTCAACAACGCCATTCATCTTTGGCCTGTAAGGAGAAGAATTGTGATGTTGAATTTTGAAGTCCCGACATAGTTCTGCCATCATTTTGTTGTTCATGTTGGAACCATTGTCAGTAATGATTCGCTCGGGAACTCCATATCGACAGATGATGTCTCTTTTCAGAAATCTGGCTACCACTTGTCTTGTAACATTGGCATATGATGCTGCTTCAACCCACTTGGTGAAATAGTCAATGGCGACCAGGATGAATCTGTGGCCATTTGAAGCAGTTGGCTCGATCTTGCCAATCATGTCAATGCCCCACATAGCAAAGGGCCAGGGTGAAGACATTATGTTCAAAGGATTGGGAGGCACATGCACCTTATCTGCATAAATCTGGCATTTATGGCATTTTCTGGCATAGGCACAACAGTCGGCATCCAATGTGATCCAGTAATAACCTGACCTCAACAACTTTTTAGCCATGGCATGTCCTCCAGCATGGGTACCAAAGGATCCTTCGTGCACTTCATGCATCAACAAATCTGCTTCTGTCTTGTCAACGCATCTGAGGAGTACCATATCAAAGTTTCTTTTGTATAAAGACCCATCAGTGTTCAAAAAGAAACTACCAGCAAGCCTTCTTAAAGTCTTCTTATCATTGGAAGATGCCCCAGGTGGGTATGTCTGATCCTCCAAAAAGCACTTAATGTCATGGAACCAAGGTTTATTATCTTTAACAACATCTACTGCGAACACATATGCTGGTCTGTCAAGTCTGGACACTGAGATCTGCGGTACAAAGTTGGCAGCTTGAACTTTGATCATGGACGAAATGGTAGCCAGAGCATCTGCAAACTGATTCTCGTCCCGAGGGATATACTCAAGCTTGACTGTTGTGAAGAAAGTCAGTAACCTCCTTGTATAATCCCTATAAGGTATCAGATGATCCTGGTGGGTGTACCATTTGCCGTTGGTTTGATTGATTACCAGAGCTGAATCTCCGAATATGGTCAATGTTTTGATCCTGAGGTCAATGGCTTCCTCAAGACCCATAATGCAAGCTTCGTATTCAGCTTCGTTGTTAGTGCAGTTGAAAGTGAGTTTTGCCGAGAAAGGCATATGAACTCCTTTAGGTGTAATGAGTACTGCACCAACACCACGACCATTCATGTTAACAGCCCCATCAAACATCATAGTCCATTCTTCTTCCGGGTCAGGCCCTTCAGTGTGAACAGGCTCTTCATGATCTTTTGCTTTTATGAACATGATGTCTTCATCAGGGAAGTCAAATCTCATCGGCTGGTAATCATCAATGGGTTGCTCAGCAAGATATTCAGACAATACACTTCCCTTGATGGATTTCTGAGAAGTGTACTGGATGTCATATTCCGTGAGGATCATTTGCCATCTTGCAACCCGTACGGTAAGAGCTGGCTTCTCAAATATGTACTTAACTGGGTCCATTTTTGAGATCAACAAAGTAGTGTGGGTCAACATATACTGCCTCAGTCGGCGAGCAGCCCACGCTAAAGCACAACAAGTTTTCTCGAGCAGTGAATAATGTTGTTCACAGTCGGTAAACTTTTTGCTTAGGTAGTATATTGCATACTCTTTTCGACCAGACTCGTCATGCTGGCCCAACACACACCCCATCGACTCTTCTAATACTGTCAAGTACATTATCAGAGGCCTTCCTTCAACTGGAGGCATAAGGATTGGAGGTTCTTGTAGGTATTCCTTGATCTTGTCAAAAGCCTTCTGACAGTCTTCGTTCCACCTGACCGTCTGTTCTTTTCTCAACAATTTGAACAAGGGTTCACAGGTTGCTGTAAGGTGAGATATGAACCTTGAGATGTAGTTCAATCGACCTAAGAACCCTCGAACTTCTTTCTCTGTCTTCGGTGCAGGCATCTCTTGGATGGCTTTGACTTTATCAGGGTCAACTTCAATCCCTTTCTCACTTACAATAAATCCCAGCAGCTTACCGGATCGCACCCCGAATGTGCATTTGTTAGGGTTTAACTTCAGTTGATACTTCCTCAGACGCTTGAACAGTTTCAGCAGATTTACCAAGTGGTCTTCTTCAGTAAGGGACTTGGCAATCATGTCATCCACATAACATTCTATCTCTTTATGGATCATATCGTGGAATAATGTTACCATAGCCCGTTGATATGTCGCACCGGCATTCTTGAGCCCAAATGACATTACCTTGTAGCAGAACGTGCCCTAGGGTGTGATGAAGGTTGTCTTCTCCATGTCTTCAGGTGACATCTTAATCTGATTGTATCCTGAAAATCCGTCCATGAAGGAGAATACCGAGAACTGAGCCGTATTATCAACCAGTACATCAATGTGAGGTAAAGGGAAGTCATCTTTCGGGCTGGCTCTGTTCAGATCCCGGTAGTCAACACACATTCTTACTTTGTCGTCTTTCTTAGGCACAGGTACTATGTTAGCAACCCACGGTGGATAGCTAGTTACGGCAAGGAACCCGGCGTCCCATTGCTTTTGTACCTCCTCCTTGATTTTCATTGCCATGTCTGGACGAGTACGGCGCAATTTCTGTTTAACCGGCGGGCATTCTTCTCTTAAAGGCAGCTTGTGTACCACAATGTCGGTGTCCAACCCTGGCATATCTTGATAAGACCAAGCAAACACATCCACATATTCTTGAAGCAGGTCAATCAGTTGTCTTTTCACTGAGTCTTGTAAGCAGGCCCCGATTTTAACTTCTTTCACGTCTTCATTTGTACCAAGATTGATCGTTTCAACCTCCTCCTGGTGAGGAGTAATAACCTTTTCCTCTTGTCTTAACAACCTGGCTAGCTCTTCAGGAAGCTCATATTCTTCTTCAACCCCTTCGTCAGCTTGATTGATTGGATTGTCAAAGTCATACGAAGTCATAGCCGTGCTGTTGTCGGTGCTGTCTGGAAGGCACACTCTGCAAGGGTTCAGTTTGTTCATTTTAGTGATTTGATTTTAATCTTGTTTAGAAAAGTGAAATAAAGTTGTCATTTTGAAAACACTGCCATTTATTTTTTTGTACAAAAAGAAAAATGGAAAAACAGTGAGCGGAAAAGAAAAAGACTCGTTTGCAAAAAGATGTCTGATATTTCATTGATTAATCTTGTTGCACAAAAAGTACAGATGGCCCGATTACAAAATGAGTCTTGTCATCTTGGGCAAGATGCAAGACTTTGATGCATGCTATAAAAATACAGGAAATAATAATTACTCTGCATGAGTAACTCTTATAATTTCCTGGGAAGACCAGTTCGAGATACTGCTCCCCGGGATCTTTGGACGAATCCAGCTTTCCAGGTTGCATTCTTCTTCCAGCTCGTCTTCCAAACTGTTGACAGCATCAGGGGTGAGCATCCCCCCACTAACAAAGTTGGGCTTTTTTGCAGCCTCTGCTTGATCTTGTTGAGTTGGTTTGTAACCCAACCCAAATCTGTCCTCTTTCTTCTCCACCGATAGTAGTTTGCCCCAGCCTTGGGCAGTTCCTTCCTCAACAACCTTTCGGGCTTGTTGGTATGATGTCATTGAAGTTCCAGGTACAGCAGATGTTTCATTCACGTTCAAGGCCTCGAACCCCTGACTCATTGTTTCATGGATCTCCCCATCCATCTCAATGTATTTATAAGTAGCCAGGTGGCTGACAAAAATATCCTCCTCTCCACAGATAGTAACGACTTGACCCTCCCACTCGAATTTTAACTTCTGGTGAAGGGTAGAGGTCACGGCGCCAGCGGCGTGAATCCATGGCCTACCCAATAGACAGCTGTAGGCGGGCTGTATATCCATCACGTAGAAGGTCGTTTTGAAAGTTTGCGGGCCAATCGTTATGGGCAACTCAATCTCTCCCAGAACCGATCTCTTTGAACCATCAAAGGCTCTCACCACCAGGTTGCTGGGTCTTAACGCCAATCCGTCATACTCTAGCTTCACAAGGGCCTTCTTAGGTAAGACATCGAGGGATGACCCCGTGTCTACCAGCACATGGGAAAGGACTGCACCTTTACATTCCATGGTTATGTGCAAAGCCTTGTTATGGTTGCGGCCTTCCGTAGTCAAGTCAGTGTTGGTGAACCCTAGTCCATGACTAGCATTAACATTTCCAACCACCGCTTCCAACTGATTGACGGTGATCTCTTCAGGCACGTAAGCTGCGTGCAAGACTTTGAGTAGTGCGTTCCGATGGGCTTCAGAGCACATAAGCAATGATAGGATTGAGATCTTGGAAGGCGTCTGATGAAGCTGATCCACTATTTTGTAATCACTTTTCTTGATGATTCGCATGAACTCATCAACCTCTTGGTCAAAGGGTGTTTTCAAAGCTTCTTTCACAATCTGCTCTTCCTGCACCAAGCTTTTTCCTTTTGCCTTGGCAGCAGCTTCTGCTTCGGCAGTGGGTCTTTGAATTTGTGGAGCAAAGAGACGTCCGCTTCGAGTGAAGCCTCCGCCTCCTCCCACATTGTCTACTTGTGGTGCAGGGGTTGATGATTCGAAAGTGATTTTTTGTCCTTCGCAATACAGGTCAGAGCCGTAATGCCATGGGATGGCATTACTGCTTTCATAAGGTACTGGTCCAGGCACCGTGATAGTGACTGGACTGATTGTAGCTGCGGAAGGAATTGTGATGGTCTGTGGATCGTAGTATATCGTGACTGGTGCTCTGATGGGAGCAGCACTTTGTGAGTTGTAAGCAGAGTTATTTTCCGGATCGTAATAGATTGTAACTATTGAGACGTCTTCAGAGTTTGTTGCTGATGTTGTAGGAGACATTGTCGGAAGGATGGGTGTTGTTGTTGTAGGAGTTTCAAAATGAAGTGGTGCTGGAGTTGTAGAAGGAACATTTGCTGATATCTGGTCAGTTGAAATGACAGATGAAGCACTTGTTGATGAAGCCGAAGAATTGTCGGGAACAATGGTTGTTGCAGTTGTAGTAGATACTGGAATTGTTGCTGATGAGATTGCTGGATTTGTAGGAAATGATGTGGTGATTTGAAGTTGGCCACTCTGAATGAGACCGTCTATGCCATTCCTCAAGTTATCGCACCCATTTACTGAAATATTGCAGTAAGCACACCCTAACTCGCACCCCGGGAACATTTGACATTCGAGGAGCTGAGCCTTAATCTCCACCAACGGTGTCCGAATCTGACCCACACTGGTTATTAAATAAGACGGCTTGTCTTCTTCAATAGCGTTGATTCTGGGACCTCCGTGGTGTGGCATAGGGTTTTTATTAACATTGGGTGGTGGTGCGAAATTCAGAGCTTTAGAGTCTACCAGGTCTTGTACCTTCATGTGCAAGGCTCTGCACTTTTCTGTACTGTGGCCAGGTGCATTTGAATGAAAAGCACATCTGGCGTTGGAGTCATAATTCCTGGGTAGACTATTAGGATCCGGAGGTGCCAGCGTCCTTAGCTCAACTAGGTTGAGTTTCAGGAGTTGTGGCAGCAGTGTAGCATATGGCATAGGGATCGGATCGATTACCCTATCGGCTTGAGATGACCTCTGCTGAAATGGCCTTTGCTGATTGTTGTTGTTGTTGGTGTTGTAGTTTCTCGGAGGATACTGAGCTTGTTGATGGTACTGAGGTTGTTGCTGATAGTTTTGCTGCGGAGGTTGATAAACTGGTTGTGGATGAGCTGGAGCGGGAATGGTGATTGCTGCCACAGACCTGTGAGCATACTGGGGTCTGCCCCTGTTGGTGTGGATGGCATTGGTCTCGCCAGTTCTTCTTGGGCCTGCAAAAGGCTTCCTTGTATTGCTGGACGAGCTGGCACCATTGTCAGAAATCTTGCCCATCTTTAACAGGCTCTCAATTCTCTCCCCAGCTATGACAACATCTACAAAGCTAGTGGAAGAGAAAGCAGCCAGCCTGTCAATATATGTTCCCTGGAGGGTGTTCATAAACATATCTGCCATTTCCCTCTCAGACATAGGTGGCTGAACGGCAGCAACCAATTGCCTCCATCTCTGGGCATATTCTCGGAAACTTTCCCTTGACGACTGCGACATTCCCATTAGGAGGGTCCTGTTGGGTGCCATATCTAAGTTGTACTGATACTGTCTGATAAAGGCCTCTGCCAGGTCCTTCCAACACCTGATAGTTGCTCTTGTCAGATGAGAGTACCATTCTCTTGAAGCTCCCGTCAAGCTATCCTCAAAATAGAACATCCAGAGCTTCTCGTCCATGGTGTAGGCCTTCAGCCTCCCCAGAAATGATTGTAAATGAGTCCGGGGGCATGAAGTCCCGTTGTATTTTTCAAAACAAGGAGGCTTAAACTTATGGGGGATCCTGACCCCTTCTACCAAGCCCATGTCCATAACGTCAAAACCCAAAGAGTTTTGAGACTCCAAGGATCTTAATTTCTCAGCTATCTCATCCAACCTTCTGTCATAAGCTTCTTCCCCAGCACCCATTACTGTGAACTGATCCTCTTGGGGGTCTTCTTGCAGTACCCTACCGGCAGTGGCAGTCCCTTGAACATTAGCAGGAATATTGACCTCTGGGTGGAGGTGGGGCCCAAATGCCGGGGGATTGACATGAGGTTGGACCCTCTCGTTGTTACTTGTGCCAGCAGTCCCTACATGTGGATCCTCTTGATTTTGCCTTTCCACCATGGCTCTCAATCTTTCTTGGCTCTGAGCCATGTTGTTCATCACTTCCATAAACTGCGTCATCTGCGTTCTCATTTCCAATCTTTCGTTTGCCATTTGATTTCTGACCTCTGCAAGGTCCTGCTGTACCTGATCCATTTGTATGCCCGGAAGGTTGTTACGGGTTGGATAACGGTGCAGACGGTTGAGGGGAAATACCCGGCGTCGAGCAATAGTTCCTGATCATCACAACAGAGTTAGAAACAATAAAACAAAAACCTACAAAACAAACAAAGGGTTAGCATGCAATGCAGTATGCTTATTTGTTTTCAAGGTATCCGGCTTGGCATTCAGTTTTGACCCTTCCAGACCCTTGAAGATGCTATTGATGTTGCTTTCGAAGTAAACTCGGACGGAACAAACTGGTACATATATTACAAAAGACACATGGTACATAGTTTGATTACAAATACCAACCCTCTGAGGGGCCAAAATACATCTCAAGAAAATAAAAGTACATGAAATGAAAGCAACAACAAGCAAATGGTCAAACACCAAGACCAAACTCATCCTTCCGAACTTCCTTGAGAAGTGCTTCGGTCACAGGATCAGCTGGATGCTCCGTGAGATTCCTGATAAGGAGGTTCCGGGTAGTGACAGTTGCAGTTAGCTTCTTGTGCTGACTTTGGTCTTTGGACCTCTTCACTCCAGCTCTGATCTTCAGCTCTGAAATCTCTCTCTGGGCTGCTGCCAGGGCTTCTTGCTGCTCTTTTGCACTAGCTTCCAGTTGCTCTATCTTGTCTTGAACCCTCTTATCTTCCAGAGTACGAGCTTCGGTGATCCTGACCCACCGAGCTTGACTCTCCTTCAGATACAAGTCTGTCCTTGCTCTCTGGAACTGGGCTTCCTTGCAAGCATTTTTCAGAATTTGTTCTCCAGCCCTAGACTTCTTGATATAATCTTCAGACCTTTCAATCCTAGCCAGATGCTCTACTTTCAACTTCTCTAACCTTTCAATATCCATCCTACCATTACTCCTCTCCCGGAGGGTCTTCTGCAAAGCCTGAGTCAACTTCTCATTTCTCTCTTTCAAGCTCTCAAACTCCTCCAAACTGACAGTGGCAGGGGGTGGTGCTGAGGATGATTCAGGCATATCCTCCATGGTAAAGGGCATTCCAGAGAATTGGGCCCTGGCATGGGACCACTCATAATATTGTGCTGATGCCACATTGTTGCGCTTCCCTAGAATGGTTACTCCCTTGGTTTGAACATTATCCCAGGCCCAGGCTGCCTGCCTAACAATAGCCAGATTAGGCTTGTTCTCACAATAGAGAGTCTCAACCAAGTCCTGTGCCTTAGGAGTGTGGACCAGTGCATAGCCCAGTTGTCTTTTGAACAGCAGAGGGTTGTAATTAATACTACCCTTAACTCCTATTAGGGGCACATTGGGAAAATGCCCACAGCTGGTGATGATATCCCTGCCTTTTGTGCTTTGAGTGCACCACCTGATATCGGCTGAAGTCAGAGCAGTGAGTCTTCTAGCCCAGTTTTTCTGCTGATGAGGGTTCAAAAATGCATCTGTCTTGGGCAAATGCCTGAGAAGCCAAGTGTGGAACAAAGGAGCACAACACCTCACCAATCTTCCCCTCTGCTTTTCATTCCTCTGATGCACTGAGTAGTAGAGATCCCCCAATAAAGTGGGCACTGGGTTCTTCAGGATGAAGAGGTGGATTGCATTCTTGCTAATGAATCGAGGCTCATCTGCAAATAATATAATCCCATATACGCTCAGGGCCAATAAAGCACAGACAGCTTTCCACTCTCCCAAAGAAGCTTTCAGGGTAGCTTGAGAGATCAAGAAATCCAGATGCAAGCCAGGGATTCCAGCCTTAGAAGTCATATGCTGCCTAATCAAAACTGATTCCAGATGCAAGGCCTTTGCTACCTCTTCATTACCAGGAAAGACCATCTCAGGGTTGAAAGGGACTCCACCCCTGATAGGTATACCAACCAATGATGAGTATTCTTCTAATAAGGGGCCCAACTGAAAGTCCTGAAAAGTGAAACACCTCAGTGGGGGATCATAAAACTGAAGGCAAGTGTGGATCAGGCTTCTCTGTGAAGGGTCCAGATCCATAACCACATCAAGTATATCTCCGTAGTGTTCCCTGAACAGTGGTATATGGTCTGGAGTGATCAGGGTCTCAATCCTCCTGATGTCAACTAGCTCTGGCTGGAAGAAGTGGTAGGTGATGTTGCTCTTTTTAGGTGCCATGATGTTGAGACTGAGTAGAGACAAGTGCTGATGATGATACTGAAGAATGGGCCACTGATTGGCTGGTGCAGGTAACTGAAGTAGATAGCTGATAGCTGAAGCAGATACTGATGAAGATGGGTCAATACTGATGATGGGGTCAAAACCAAAACCAAATGAAGATGGATACCCTGAAACACAAATAAGCAAATGTCAATATGATGCAATGATTATGTATGCAAATGATATGCAAGGGTTTGTGCCTGAGCTGGATCTGATCAAGTGCCCTGATATAGGTCCAAGTATGTTCAAGAAATCCAGATGGAGGTCTATAGGTCCAGTAACCAAGGTGGGGGACTCAAATAAAGAGCCACATGTCCAGGGTTTAGAATCACAAGAACTGTTCCAACATGGAGTATTCTTAATCAAATCAAAGTAACAGGGTATGCTGAAGCCAAGGGTACCTGCAAACCTGTAAACAGCCCATCCCCCTCACAGGTGGTGTTCTAGAACAAGGATCCTCAGACTTGGATCAGTTATGAGAAGTGTAAACACTTCTAACCCGGAGGCACAGTGTTTACAATAACCATAAAAGTTCCTCCTCTAATTCTCCTCAGTTTCTGAAGGTCAATACTAAAGGTCATCCAGACTTAGCAGGCTTCCCAGATAGCCCTAGCATTGCAGGAAATCTGCAACACAGAGTTCTCAAGAAGAAACCCATATCTGAACCGTGTTTCACATTCCCGCACCAGACCGAGATGGAATGGGAAAGAATATGATTCACTCTAGCCTAGGTGTCACTCAGGTCCCAGGTATAGGACCTTAACTCTCAGTGGAACACCCACCCACCAAAGCAAACAACAGATCCAGCCAGCAGCACAGTATGACAGTATGATGTATATAAAGCTATAAAGAAAGCAATAAAACAACTGTACATAAAGCAAAAATAAATACAAAAATACAAACACAAATAAACACATAACACCCCAGTAAACACAAATCAAACAAGCGCTAGGAGGAACCCACAAAAAGAACCAGAAGCCCTGGTTGCAGCATAAGGATCCCCAGCAGAGTCGCCAAGTCGCTCCCGATAGGTGGGACCAGGCCCAGATAAAGGTACAGACGCGAACGGTCGGCGAAGAGGGACAATGAGAACACACAGCCGTGAACTCACTGGAGATGAATAGAGTCGCCAGCTAGGCATTTTTATCCCGAAGGAAAGTTAATGCTGCATAGACCTAGAATAAGATGGATAAGACGGTTTGCGAACCAGAGAGACTGAGAAAGGGGGTTGGTTACAACCTGGGAAGGTATTAGCACCCAGATTGTCTGTCGTACTCGACGGGATCCACGCTTAAAAGATTTGTGTTTTAAAGGGGTAGTGTCAGTGCTCAAGTGTATGACCTGTCTGGCTCAGGTGCAAACTGTCTTGCATTAGACGGAAGAAGCGAGCTCTCGTTTGTGAGTGAATGAGGTGAGAAAAGAATCCCGGAGGAGACGATTATTGTTTGTCTTTGTGTTTTCAGTCTTTTATTGCTTTTGAAAGTTTGTCATAAGATAATGAGATTAAGCCTAAACCAGTGGATTTAGTAAACTCATCACATCTTCCCTCTGATTAGGGGTAATGAGAATACCTTAAGTGTGAAGTCAGCTTCTCACACTTAATCACCTTTGGTGTAGGATTAAGATCATTAACCTACTTGTGATTATTTAGATGTTTTTGGTGTTTTTGTTTAGTGTTAAGTAATGAGGTTAAGCCATAATCAGGGATTTAACAGACTCATTACACCATCCTAATAGAAGGATAATAGATGAGAATGTTTAAGCTGAGGAAAGCTCCTCAACTTAATCCATGATTAGGGATTAAACTCATGACAAAACAAGCCTTTGATTTAGTGGATTTTAGTTAATGGTAAGATGATGAAATGATTTTTAGGGTTTGTAAGACAACTTGAGGGGGACTTGTCCATTAACACTAGGGTTAGTCCTTCTTAACCAATTAAGGAAGAATTAGAACCCTAATGCAAGGCCCAAGTTACAAGTGTGATGTCTTGATGATTATTAGATGAATTGATTAAGGGATTTAAACACATTAAGGGTTTAACACTTAGGATTAAAGTTATACACTCCATCCTAAGATAAGGATGCAGGCATAAGCTTAATCACAAAGCCTTAAAGCCTTTAGGGTTTAGTCCCTGATTATGAGATGAGAAGAGAAGACACAAAGAGACACAAAGGTAAAACTAAGAGGGGAGACTAATCAAAACCCTAATCATTGTCATGCTTGGTTGTTCCTAAGGTTTGTGAGGTTTTCAAGAGAAGTCTTCAATGGAACCACCAGGAAGCAGATGAAAGGATCAAGAGAAGCAAAGCAACTTGCTTCATTCAAGAAGTCAAGTCACTTGAAGAAAGAAAGTAAGATGAACAAGAATGAGCAAGCTCAATCCAAACACATACAAAAATGCAGCATGGATGCAAGAGAGAGGTGAAAAGAAGTTATGAGAAGTGAAGGCAAATTCACTTCTCAAAATCACTTACCACCTGAAAGGTTAGAGAAGAAAGTGCAATGCAATGCAAAGTGAGATGAAATGGTATGAAGTAAATCAAAACCAGAAGCATGTTTATGATGATAATGATGCTATGAGATGCTACAAACCAGAAACAAAACATGTGGATGATCATACCAGCTTATGAATGCAAATGGAGCAAGTTAAGAACCAAGAACATACATGAAAAGTTATGAGATGCATATGGCATACAACATGACAAATGCAAGGTGCAATGATCAAACATGCTTTCAATATGTCTTATGATGTTAAATGAATCAAATGGAGGCATGGAATGATATGGCAAGTCATGTTATGCAAGAAGATGCAAGATGGATGCATATGAAAGCCCAAATTAGGGTTTATGGACAAAGCAACAAACACAAACCAAAACCAGAAGCAAACAACATTATAAAAAATTGAAAATACACTCAAAGGACCCCTAATCCTATACTAACCCACTGCCCAAAGGAGAGGTCTCAACTCCTAACCAAATTCAAGTTATGGTTTTCTTAAGATTTCTAGGGTTTTAGGGTTCCTTAACAAGAAAATTACCAAACAAATGAAAAATGAAAGATCAAATCATGGCCATTTAATCTCACAAACTACATGCTAAACACAATGCAATGCAAAAAGAACCAAGGTCCAACTCCTCATGGTTAGGCAGAAATGATTTTTTGAAGTTTGGATCAAAATAATGCCTAAAAATGATTTTAATTCAATGAAAAATTCTCAAAATGCATCAAGATCAAAAAAGAAATTTGGTTTGAAGGTTGGACAATGTTTCTAAATGTCTTAAAACATTTCATGAATTTTTTGGTGATTTTTAAATACCTAAAAGTATTTTTAATAAATTAATTTTCATTAATCAATTAAAAATAAACTTTTAAATATTTAAAAATACTTTTTTAATGCTAAAAATGAAAATAAAAATATTTTTGTGTTTTAAAAATTAATGAAACTCTTGACAAAAAGTTTCATAATTTTTAAAACATTTTTGCTATTTTTAATAAATGGTAGAAAATAAAACAAAAGAAATGAATTAAAAATGAAATAAAAGGGAAGTATGCGCAATAGAGGGCCAGGATTCATTCTGGGGAAGGATGTGTTGACTGCGCGCGCAGATCAAAGGCTGGAATTCAAACTTCCTAATTCTGATTTATGAATTAATTAATTGAGGTTAGGGCTTAATGAATGCATCTGGACCATTCACACGCGCGCGAAGTCAACAGAGTCAAAGGATCCAACGTACCAGATTCAAACTTCAATAATTACAGGGATTAAACCCTAATTATTTTCAGGTGGCCGGAGAAGACCTCCGGTCGTCTTCTCCGGTGGGAACCCCACCTGAAAATTTCCAAAACTCTCAAAACATAACTAAAATGGAATCTAAGAACACAGAAATGATCCCCATAATCCACTGAATCAAAACCCCAACACAAACATCATTTATATTTCCTCAAACTCATGAATCGAAACAAACAAGATTTTAGGGCAAGACTTTCAGAACACGATTACATCCTTATTTTTCCACCATTTTCAAAACTAAAGACATATTTATGATCAGGGAAGCATGAGTAACAACTTAAGAACTTAAAAAATGATTTCTGGAAAAAAAGTTCTTGAGCTACCTGAGTTTCGAAGCTTTCAATCTTGCAACTTTCTGACCCCTTCCTTTGATGCAAACCACTCCCTATGACCCCTTGATGATGTTTGAATGCTTAGAAGAAGTTTATGCTGGCTGGTTTGAAGGTTTGAGCAGGTTCTGTTCAATGGGAGAGAGAAATCGTATTTGGGATTCTGAAGGTTTTAGGCTATGGTGATGGATGCTTTGTGACCAGGAAGATGAGTTGAGTTGATCTATGAAGTTTGTTTTTGTGTTTGTGAGCTGTGTGATCAGTTTCGAAGAGTTTTGCAAGTGAGGGTGAAAATGTGTATGTTGTGCTATGGCTTGCTTCAGGCTTGCTTGTTATGTGAAATGGCTAGCATTTGATCCACATAAACAAAGCTTATTGGTCAGGTGATGTGACTTGGCCTGCTGTGATAGGTGAGTTACCTTTTGCAAAAAGTCCACTCTTGTGTAAGAGAAGCATGGGCTGTGTTCTAGGCTAGTACAAGTGTGTGGGCTGGCGCAGCATGGTGAGGGGAAAGGCTAGGGTGGTTCAGCATCCAAGGCAGCAAGTGGATGGAAGTGTGATGATGATTTTGCAACTTGGTTCCCTTTTGGTTCATATGGAAAAATCTTGTTATACAAGACATGAAACATGAGAATCTCTTGGTCTATTCTGAACTTTAGGTCACATGTGATGTTTGTGTGATGGTTAGACATGAATTAGAAGCTACAAATGCCTTGGTACAAAGTTTTTGCAAGTTTCTCATTTGGTGCATGTCTTGAAAATTAGTGATTTTTGCCAACTTTGACACACCATAACTTTTGATCCAAAATGAATTAGGTCATGTTCTTGTACTTTTTGAAAAGGGAAAGATCTAATCTACAACTTTCATGACCAAGGTTTTTCCATTTGAAGCATTTTTGGATCAAAAAGTAAGGGTTGAAAAAGTTGCATAAAATGACATTTCATTAAAAGTCAACCATGCCCTAAAAAGTCAACTTTGCAAAAACTTGTAATTCTTGAATTTTGTGAACTTCAACCTTCTTCCATGATCAAATAAAGATCATATACACTCAAAATGATGAAGATCACCCCTTGGTTGGGTCATTGGGGGCCTCAGATGCCCTGATTTTGCACTGACTTGTCCAGAAAGTCAACTCTTGATCAGATGACTTCCCCATGGAATTTCTTCATGAAAATTGATATGCATACTCCCTATACCATATAGAGACCAATGGAAACAAGAATGACCAAAAAATTTGGAGTTATGGCCTCTGAAACCAAAACCCTAATTTTAGGTCATCTGTGCAGTCAAACCTGGCTCTGCCTCCACACCAATCCCAGTTCTTGTGATTCTTTGGCATTCTTGACTTTGAGAGGGTATAATATGATGCTTGAACACACATGGACCCCTTTGAAGTGATTGTTGACCTTTGGAGTGGCTCAAGAAGCTCTTGGATTGCTCAGATCACAAACCCTAGATGCAGATGACTTAGAACCAATGCAAAGACTTAAAAATGTGATATGAGATGTTATGATTGTGTTTATGTATATGAAATTATCACATGCCATGGTGTGAATGGGTGAGGGAAAATTTGGGGTGTTTACAGTTTTGTCATGAGGTTAATCCATAATCATGGATTAAGTTGAGGAGTCTTCCTCAGCTTAAACATTCTCATCTATTATCCTTCTATTAGGATGGTGTAATGAGTCTGTTTAATCCTTGATTATGGCTTAATCTCATTACTCAACACTAAACAAAAACAACAAAAACATCTAAATAAATGCAAGTAAGATAATGATCTTAATCTTACATCAAATGGTGATTAAGTGTGAGACACTGACTTCACACTTAAGGTATTCTCATTACCCCTAATCAGAGGGAGGATGTGATGAGTTTACTAACCCCTTGGTTTAGGCTTAAGCTCATTAACTTATGACAAACTTCAAAAAGCAATAAAAGACTGAAAACTCAAAAACAAACAATAATCGTCTCCTCCGGGATTCTTTTCTCATCATTTTCACTCACAAACGAGAACTTGCTTCTTCCGTCTGATGCAAGACAGTTTGCACCTGAGCCAGACAGGTCATACACTTGAGCATTGACAAGTAAGCAGTTCACAAGTCAATTCATCTTTCAGTCTCTTTGGGTCGAACTACGGTGTTCTGACTTCCTCATTGCACGAGAGGATACGTAGGCATAACCTAACAGTTATCGAACAAAAGTCTCTGTATATTCCCCCTCCTTCCAGCATTCTTTTTAGCCTCATTATCTTGAGCATTTCACTCCTTCCTTACACTGACACCTTCATATTTCACATCACTTATACACTATACACTGACACCTGTACATCCTTTTCTAGCTCTTTTATACACAGATTGCACTAACACTACCCCTTTAAAACACAAATCTTTTAAGCATGGATCCCGTCGAGTACGGCGGACAATATGGGTGCTAATACCTTCCCAGGTTGTAACCAACCCCCTTTCTCAGTCTCTCTGGTTCGCGACCGTCTTATCCATATCTTTCCTCAGGTTTATGCAGCATTACCTTTCCTTCGGGATAGAAATGCCTAGCTGGCGACTCTTTCTTTTCTGAGTTCACCCCTGTGTGTTCTCATCCCCTTTCGCCGACCGTTCGCGTCTGTACCCCTCTTGGCCCCTGTGTCATCAGGTGGGAGCGACAGCTTGGCGACTCTGCTGGGGACCCTTATACTGTAACCAGGGCTTCTGGTTCTTTTTGTGGGTTCCTCCTAGCGCTTGTTTTATTTGTGTTTACTGGGGTGTTATGTGCTAATTGTGTTTATATAGTTGCTTTATTTATTGCTTTATGTACAGTTATTTATTGCTTTCTTTACAGCTTTATATACATCATATTGTCATACTGTTATCTGGCTGGATCTGGTTTATTGTTTTGATGGGTGGGGTTCATTGAGAGTTTAAGGTCCTGTACCTAGGACCTGAGTGACACCTAGGCTAGAGTGGTTCATGTTCTTTCCCATTCCATTTCGGTCTGGTGCGGGAATATGAAACACGGTTCAGATGTGGGTTTCTTCTTGAGAACTCTGTGCTACAGATTTCCTGTAGGGCTAGGGCTATCTGGGAAGCCTGCTAAGTCTAGATGACCTTTATTATTGACCTTCAGAAACTGAGGTGAATTAGAGGAGGATCTTTTATGGTTATTGTAAACATTGTACCTTCGGGTTGGAAGTGTTTACACTTCTCATAACTGATCCAAGTCTGAGGATCCTTGTTTTAGAGCATCACCTGTGAGGGGGTTAGGCTGTTTACAGGTTTGCAGGAACCCTTGGCCACATCATACCCTGTTACTTATTGTGTTTAAGAATGCTTCACTTTGGACAGTTCTTGTGATTTAGCCCAGGACATGTGACTCTTTATTTGAGTCCCCTACCTTGGTTACTGGACTTCTAGACCTCCATCTGGGCTTCTTAAAACATACATGGACTTATATCAAGGCAGTAATCAGATCCAGCTTGATCATAAACCCTTGCATATCATTTGCATACTCATCATTTGCATCATTTAACATTTGTTTATTTGTTTTTCAGGGTATCCATATTACATTTGGCTTGGTTTTGACCCCTTCATCAGCATAGACCTCTGTTCATCAGTTATCTGCTTCAGCTATCTTCATCAGTTGCCTGCTTCAGCTACTTTTATCACCAGCCTATCAGTGGTTCATCTCCAGTACCAGTCTTCATCATCAGCATCTGTTTTCAGCTCTTTATCAGCAGTCATGGCACCCAAGAAGAGCAACATTTCATACCATTTCTTTGAGCCTGTGCTGACTGGCATCAGGCAGGTCCAGACACTTATCACTCCAGACCACATCCCATTATTCAGAGATCATTATGGAGGCATCCTTGATATGGTTATGGACTTGGACCCTTCTCAGAGGAGTTTGATTCACACTTGCCTACAGTTCTATGATCCTCCTTTGAGATGCTTCACTTTCCAGAATTTTCAATTGGGACCTCTGTTGGAGGAGTTTTCATCATTGATTGGAGTACCTGTCAGGGGTGGTATCCCCTTCAACCCTGAAATGACTTCTCCCAACAATGAAGAAGTGGCAAAGGCACTGCATTTAGAACCTACTTTGATTGAGCAGAACATGACTACAAAGGCTGGAATCCCTGGTTTGCACTTGAACTTTCTGACTTCTCAGGCCATCTTGAAGGCCTCCTTGGGAGAATGGAGGGCAGTTTGTGCATTGTTAGCCCTCAGTATATATGGGGTTATACTATTTGCAGATGAGCCCAAGTTTATCAGCAAGAATGCTATTCATCGCTTCCTTCTGAGGAACCCAGTACCCACCTTGCTGGGGGATTTCTATTATTCTGTTCACCAAAGGAATGAGAAGCAGAGAGGGAGGTTGGTGAGATGTTGTGCTCCTCTATTTCATACATGGCTGCTTAAACACTTACCCAAGACTGATGCTTTCCTGAACCCTTACCAACAGAAGAATTGGGCTAAGAGACTTATTGCTTTGACTTCAGATGACATCAGGTGGTGCACCCAGAGCACCAAAGGCAGGGACATAATTACTAGCTGTGGACAGTTCCCCAATGTACCTCTAGTGGGAGTAAAGGGTTGCATCAACTACAATCCTTTGCTGTTTAAGAGACAATTGGGCTATGCTTTGGTTCACCCTCCTAGAGTGCAAGACTTGGCTGAAACCCTGTATTGTGAGATAAAACCTAATCTAGTTGTTGTCAGGCAGGCATCCTAGGCTTGGGACAACATCCAGACCAAAGGGATGGCCATCCTTGGGAGATGCAACAATGTGGCTTCAGCTCAGTATTATGAATGGTCTCATGCTAGGGCTCAAATTTCTGGGATGCCTTTCACCATTGAGGATGCACCTGGACCATCCACAACACCACCTCCAGCCACTGTCAGCCTGGAAGAATTTGAGAAACTGAAGGAGAGGAATGAGAATCTGTCTCAAGCTCTGAAGAAGACCCTCTGGGAGAGGAGTGATGGTCGCCTAGACATTGAGAGGTTAGAAAAGCTTAAGGTGGAGCATCTAGCCAGGATTGAAAAATCAGAGGACTACATCAAGAAATCAAGAGTTGGAGAGCAGATTTTGAAGAATGCCTGTAAAGATGCCCAATTTCAGAAGGCTAGGATTGATCTCTATCTGAAAGAAAGTCAAGCTAGGAGGGTCAGGATCACTGAAGCTCGTACTCAGGAAGATAAGAGAACTCAAGCCAGGATTGAGCAGTTAGAGGCCAATGAGAAGAAGCAACAGGAGGCTTTGCTGGCCGCCCAAAAGGAAATTTCAGAATTGAAGCTCAGGGTTGGTGTGAAGAGGTCAAAGGACCAGGACAGGCACAAGAAGCTGACCACTGCTATTTCCACCAGGAACCTCCTTATCAGGAACATTACAGAGCATCCAGCTGGTCCTTTGACTGAAGCACTTTTGAAGGAGGTTAAGGAGGATGAGTTTGGCTTAGATGTTTGATTTCTTTGCTTGTTGTTATTTCCCTTTGATGTACTTTTCTTTTATGTTGTATTTTGACCCCTCAGGGGCATATGTTGTAAAAAACAAATTATGTATGATTCACCATCTGTAATATATTTGTTAGTTTGTTTCACTAAGTCTCTCTCTCAAGAAACATCAAAGCATCTTCTTCAGGGTCTGGAAAGGTCAAAACCAAGTGCCAAGCCGGATACCTTGGAAGCAAATAAGCATACTGCATTGCATACTAACTTTTGTTTTGTTTTGTAGGTTTGGTCATTATTTTGTTTGTTTCTAACTTTGTTGTGATTCAGGAATTATTGCTCGCCGTCGGGTGTTCCCTCTCAAAATCGTCCACACAGATATCCTACTCGCAACAACCTTCCTGGTATCCAGATGGACCAAGTACAGCAAGAGCTGACAGAGGTCAGAACCCAGATGGTTAACGAAAGGCTGGAGATGAGAAACCAAATGACCCAGTTCATGGAGGTAATGAATGGCTTGGCTCAAAGTCAAGAAAGATTGAGGGCTTTGGTAGAAAGACAAACCCCATAAGAACCTCCTCTGGGAACTAGAGGAACAAGTAACAATGAGAGGGGTCAGCCTCATATTAACCCACTAGTATATGGGCCTCATCTGCATCCGGAAGTCAACATCCCGGGTATTGTGAAAGGAAATACTACTGGAGGAAGAGTCTTACAGGAAGACCCCCAGGAAGAGCAGTTTACTGTGATGGGAGCTGGGGATGAAATTTATGATAGGAGACTTGATGAAATTGCTGAGAAGTTGAGATCTCTGGAGTCTCAAAATTCCCTAGGTTTTGATGTTATGGACATGGGGTTAGTGGATGGGGTAAGAATTCCCCATAAATTTAAACCCCCGTGCTTCGAGAAGTACGATGGAACTTCATGTCCACGAACTCACTTGCAGTCTTTTCTGGGGAGACTTAAGGCATACACCATGGATGAAAAACTATGGATGTTTTACTTTGAGGATAGTTTAACTGGGGCTTCAAGGGAGTGGTACTCTCACTTGACCAGAGCTACCATCAGATGCTGGAAGGACCTAGCTGAGGCCTTCATCAGGCAGTACCAATACAATCTGGACATGGCTCCTAACAGAACCCTTCTGATGGGAATGTCTCAATCCTCCAGAGAGAGCTTCAGGGAATATGCCCAGAGGTGGAGACAGCTTGTTGCTGCTGTCCAGCCACCCATGTCGGAAAGAGAAATGGCCGACATGTTTATGAACACTCTACAAGGAACATATATTGACAGGCTAGCTGCCTTTTCTTCCACCAGCTTCGCTGACGTAGTCATAGCTGGAGAAAGAATTGAAAGCCTTCTAAAGATGGGTAAAATTTCTGATAATGGTGCAAGCTCATCAAGTAATCCCAGGAAGCCTTTTGTGGGACCAAGAAAAACCGGTGAGGCAAATGCCATTTATGCCAACATGGGAAGACCTCAGTACCTTCACAGATCAGTAGCAGTTGTCACTATTCCAGC
Organism: Lathyrus aphaca; assembly: GCA_963966055.1. Lineage (NCBI taxonomy): Eukaryota > Viridiplantae > Streptophyta > Magnoliopsida > Fabales > Fabaceae > Lathyrus > Lathyrus aphaca. The sequence continues at coordinate 544,764,115 of OZ014522.1, forward strand.
TCCGATTCCTCAGCAACCATCATATCAACCACCACAACAACCACACTATCAACAGCAAGTTCAGTATCCACTACAAAGGACCAACAACAACAACAACAGCAATCAACAGCAAAGACCCTTTCAGCAAAGACCATCACAGGAAAATAGGGTGATTGACCTTATCCCTATGCCTTATGCCGCTTTATTGCCACAACTCCTGAAGCTCAACCTGGTTGAGCTAAGGACATTGGCACCTCCAGATCCTTCCAGTCTGCCAAGAAATTACAACGTCAACGCCAGGTGTGCTTTTCATTCTAATGCACCTGGCCACAATACAGAAAAATGCAGGGCTTTACAAATGAAGGTACAAGACCTAGTAGATTCCAAAGCCCTCAACTTTACACCCCCGCCAAATGTCAACAAGAATCCCATGCCCAATCATGGAGGACCAAGAATTAATGTCATTGAGGAAGACAAGCCATCTTTCTTGATAACCAGTGTTGGACAGATTTGAACACCTCTGGTAGAAATTAAAGCTCAGCTTCTAGAATTCCAGATGTTCCCCGGGTGTGAGCTCGGTTGTGGTTATTGCAACATTTCGGTCAACGGGTGTGATAATTTGCGAAGCGGCATATATGGTCTTATCAAAAGTGGTTTACTTCAGATCACAACATCAACGCCTACAAATCCAGCAATCCCTTTGACAACAATTCCTGACTCTTCTACAACTGCAACAACAATCATTCCAACCAATTCATCGATATCGTCAACAATGGCTCCGTCCATCACTTCAACAAATCAGATGACAACAACCATTTCTTCTACAACATCAGCACCCCTTCATTCAGCAGAATCTTCTACAACGCCAACAGAAATTGATGAAGATATTTCAGCAGTCACCATCTACTATGATCCGTCAAATATTCCTCCAAACAACAACTTTCAACAACAAGCAGTAGCATCTCCTGCCAGGTCACCAGTCACCATCTACTACGATCCGCACACCATTTCAGTACCCTCCTCTGCTGTAGTCAGTCCAGTTACCGTCACGGTGCCTGGACCCGTTCCATATGAAAGCAGTAATGCCATCCCTTGGCATTATGGCTCTGACCTTTACTGCAACGGGGAGAAAATCACCTTGGATTCTTCAACCTCTTCTCCACAAATTGATAATGTTGGGGGAGGCGGAGGCTTCACCAGAAGCGGACGCCTTTTTGCCTCACAATTGCAAAAACCTAATGCCGAAGCAGAAGCTGCTGCCAAAGCAAAGGGAAAGAGTGTGGTATTAGAAGAATCGGCTGTCAAGGAAACTCAGAAGACATCTTTTGAACAAGATGTAGACGAGTTTATGAGAATTATAAAGAGAAGTGATTACAAGGTGGTGGATCAGCTTCACCAAACTCCCTCAAAGATCTCCATATTACCCCTGCTGATGTGTTCTGAAGCTCACAGGAATGCATTACTGAAAGTCCTGCACGCAGCATACATGCCAGAAGAGATCACTGTTAATCAGCTGGAAACCGTGGTAGCAAATGTCAAGACCAGTCATGGACTGGGCTTTACCAATGCTGATTTAACAACTGAGGGACGTAACCACAACAAGGCTTTACATATCACCCTAGAATGCAAGGGAGTTGTTCTATCTCATGTACTGGTGGACACTGGGTCTTCACTCAATGTTCTACCAAAGAAAGCCTTAGTGAAGCTGGAGAATGATGGCTTGGCACTGCATCCAAGATCAGTGCTAGGGGAGAATGATCTGCCTGTGATGATTGGCCCGTAGACCTTCAAAATTACCTTCTATGTGATGGACATTCAGCCGGCCTACAGCTGTTTGTTGGGTAGACCTTGGATCCATGTCGTTGGCGTTGTTACGTCTACCCTTCACCAGAAGCTGAAATTCGAGTGGGAAGGCCAGATCATCACTATCTGTGGTGAAGAAGATATCTTTGTTAGCCATCTGGCTACGTACAAATACATTGAGATGGATGGAGAAATCCATGAAACCATGAGCCAGGGGTTTGAGGCCCTGAACATAAATGAAGCATCTGCTGTACTAGGAACCTCCATGACGTCTTATCAGCAAGCCAGGAAGGTTGTTGAAGAGGGTACCGCCCAAGGCTGGGGCAAGCTGCTGCCAGTGGAGAAGAAGGAGGACAGATTTGGATTGGGTTACAAACCAACTCAACAAGATCAATCAGAGGCTGCTAAGAAGCCCAATTTTGTCAGCGGGGGAATGCTCACCCCGGATGCAGTGAACAACTTGGAAGATGATTCGGAAGATGAGCGCAACCTGGAGAGCTGGATATGTCCAAGGATCCCGGGGAGCCATATCTCAAACTGGTCTTCCCAGGAAATTATAAGGGTTACTCCTACAGAGTAATTATTATTTCCTATATATTTTAAGCATGCATCAAGTCTTGCATCTTGCCCAAGATGTCAAGACTCATTTTGTAATCGGGCCATCTTGTAATTTTGTGCAAACAGATCAATCAATGAATATCGGACATCTTTTGCAAATGAGTCTTTTTTCTCTTCCGCTCACTGTTTTTTCATTTTTCTTTTTGTACAAAAATAAAATGGCAATGTTTTCCAAAATGACAACTTTATTTCACTTTTTTTAAACAAGATTAAAATCGATCACTAAAATGAACAATCTAAACCCTTGCAGAGAGTGCCTTTCAGACTGCACCGACAACAGCACAGCTATGGCTTCGTATGACTTTGACAATCCAATCAATCAAGCTGATGAAGGGGTTGAAGAAGACTATGAGCTTCCTGAAGAGCTATCCAGGTTGTTAAGGCAAGAGGAGAAGGTTATCACTCCTCATCAGGAGGAGGTTGAAACGATTAATCTTGGTACGGATGAAGATGTGAAAAAGGTTAAGATCGGGGCCTGCTTACAAGACTCAGTGAAAGAGCAACTGATTGACCTGCTTCGTGAATATGTGGATGTGTTTGCTTGGTCTTATCGGGATATGCCAGGGTTGGACACCGATATTGTCATGCACAAGCTTCCTTTAAGAGAAGACTGTCCGCCAGTAAAACAGAAACTGCGTCGTACTCGCCCAGATATGGCAATGAAGATTAAAGAAGAGGTACAAAAGCAGTGGGATGCCGGTTTCCTTGTTGTGACTAGCTATCCGCCGTGGGTTGCTAATATTGTACCTGTGCCTAAGAAATACGACAAGGTAAGGATGTGTGTGGATTACCGGGATCTGAACAGAGCCAGCCCAAAAGATGACTTCCCTTTACCTCACATTGATGTATTGGTGGATAATACGGCTCAGTTCTCGGTGTTCTCCTTCATGGACGGATTTTCAGGATACAATTAGATCAAGATGTCACCTGAAGACATGGAGAAGACAACTTTTATCACACCCTGGGGCACGTTCTGTTACAAGGTGATGCCATTAAGACTGAAGAATGCTGGTGCAACTTATCAACGGGCTATGGTAACATTATTCCATGACATGATCCACAAAGAAATCGAGTGTTATGTGGATGGCATGATTGCCAAATCCCTCACAGAAGAAGACCACCTGGTAAATCTGCTGAAGTTATTCAAGCGTCTGAGGAAATACCAACTGAAGTTGAACCCCAACAAGTGCACATTCGGGGTGAGATCTGGTAAGCTGCTGGGATTTATTGTGAGTGAGAAAGGGATTGAAGTAGACCCTGATAAAGTTAAAGCCATTCAAGAAATGCCTGCACCAAAGACTGAGAAAGAAGTTTGAGGTTTCCTAGGTAGACTGAACTACATTTCAATGTTCATATCTCACCTTACAGCAACCTGCGAGCCTTTGTTCAAGCTATTGAGAAAAGAACAAACGGTCAGGTGGAATGAAGACTGTCAGAGGGCATTTGACAAAATCAAGGAATACTTGCAAGAGCCTCCCATCCTTATGCCTCCAGTTGAAGGGAGACCTCTAATTATGTACTTAACAGTATTAGAAGAGTCAATGGGGTGTGTGTTGGGTCAGCATGACGAGTCTGGTCGAAAAGAGTATGCAATATACTACCTAAGCAAAAAGTTTACCGACTGTGAACAACGTTATTCACTGCTCGAGAAAACTTGCTGTGCTTTAGCGTGGGCTGCTCGCCGACTAAGGCAGTATATGTTGACCCACACTACTTTATTGATCTCCAAGATGGACCCAGTTAAGTACATTTTTGAGAAGCCAGCACTTACCGGACGGGTTGCAAGATGGCAAATGATCCTCACAGAATATGACATCCAGTACACATCTCAGAAAGCCATCAAGGGTAATGTATTGTCTGATTATCTTGCTGAGCAACCCATTGATGATTACCAGCCTATGAGATTTGACTTCCCGGATGAAGACATCATGTTCATAAAAGCAAAAGATCATGAAGAGCCTGTTCACACTGAAGGGCCTGACCCAGAAGAAGAATGGACTATGATGTTTGACGGGGCTGTTAATATGAATGGTCGTGGTATTGGTGCAGTACTCATTACGCCTAAGGGAGTTCACATGCCTTTCTCGACAAAACTCACCTTTAACTGCACTAACAACGAAGCTGAATACGAAGCTTGCATTATGGGTCTTGAGGAAGCCATTGACCTCAGGATCAAGACTTTGACTGTGTTCGGAGATTCAGCTTTGGTAATCAATCAAACCAACGGCAAATGGTACACTCACCAGGATCATCTGATACCTTATAGGGACTATACAAGAAGGTTATTGACTTTCTTCACAATAGTCAAGCTTGAGTATATCCCTCGAGATGAGAATCAGTTTGCAAATGCTCTTGCCACTATTTCATCCATGATCAAAGTTCAAGCTGCCAACTTTGTGCCTCGAATCTTAGTATCCAGACTTGATGGACCAGCATATGTGTTCTCAGCAGATGTTGTTAAAGATGATAAGCCTTGGTTCCACGACATTAAGTGCTTCTTGGAGGATCAAACATACCCACCTGGGGCATCTTCCAATGATAAGAAGACATTAAGAAGGCTTGCTGGTAGCTTCTTCCTGAATACTGATGGTTCCCTGTACAAGAGAAACTTTGATATGGTACTCCTCAGATGCGTTGATAAGGCAGAAGCAGACTTGTTGATGGACGAAGTGCACGAAGGATCCTTTGGTACCCATGCAGGAGGGCATGCGATGGCTAAAAAGTTGCTAAGATCAGGTTATTACTGGATCACAATGGATGCAGACTGTTGTGCTTATGCCAGAAAATGCCATAAATGCCAGATCTATGCGGATAAGGTGCATGTGCCTCCCAATCCTCTGAATGTGATGTCTTCACCCTGGCCCTTTGCCATGTGGGGCATTGATATGATTGGCAAGATTGAGCCGACTGCTTCAAACGGCCACAGGTTCATCCTGGTTGCTATTGACTATTTTACCAAGTGGGTTGAAGCAGCTTCCTATGCAAATGTTACAAGGCAAGTGGTAGCCCGATTTCTGAAGAAGGACATCATCTGTCAGTACGGAGTGCCCGAACGAATCATTACTGATAATGGTTCCAACTTGAACAACAAGATAATGGCAGAACTATGCCGGGACTTCAAGATCCAACACCACAATTCTTCTCCTTACAGGCCAAAGATGAATGGCGTTGTTGAGGCAACTAATAAGAATATCAAGAAGATTGTGCAGAAGATGGTAGTCACTTATAAGGACTGGCTTGAAATGCTACCGTTTGCCTTACATGGGTACCGTACGTCAATCAGAACATCCACCGGGGCAACACCGTTTCAACTTGTGTATGGTATGGAGGCAGTCCTACATGTTGAAGTTGAATTACCCTCCTTACGGGTATTAATGGATGTTAAGCTGAACGAAGCAGAATGGGTCCGATCCCGATACGAGCAACTGAGTCTGATTGAAGAGAAAGGTTAGCTGCAATCTGTCATGGGCAGTTGTATCAGAAACGAATGAAGAAAGCTTTCGATCAGAAAGTCAGGCTCCGAGAATACCAAGTAGGAGATCTTGTGCTGAAAAGACTCCTTCCTCCTCATACAGACCACAGGGGCAAGTGGACTCCGAATTATGAAGGACCATTCGTAGTAAAGAAAGTTTTCTCCGGTGGGACACTCATGCTCAGTACTATGGATGGCGAAGACTTCCCGTCCCCTGTGAATTCAGATACAGTTAAAAAATACTTCGCATGAAAATGACCCGCTGGACATAAAAACGGAATGTAAGTCCAGGCAAAAATAGGGCATCCCGGCGAGTCAAAAACAGAATAAAAGACTCGGGCAAAAATAAGGGAAAATAAACAAAAAATGTACACCCGCTGAGTTGAAAAGCCGCATTGGACAACTCAGGCAAAAATGGGTATCCCGATGGATTGAAAACCCGAAAGGGCGATCCATGCAAAATAAGGGAATAAGCGAACAATTGCATTCTGAATTCACCTGTATTGCCACGACTTGGTAAGCTTCAAAAAGATCAAGCTTCCTTCAGAATCAGCCTCCTTCAGAAAGCAAGACGAGAAGAGCGTCAAATGTCATACGAGTCATAGCAAAGGGAAGCTCCCCGGAACGTCGTCAACATTGCCAATACCTTTTATTTCTCAATTTGTAACAATCTCCTCATTTTGGGGATTTGTTTTTTTGACTGTACCTCGCCGATTTAGGGCACATGAATTAATAAAATCGGATTTTCAGTCACATTTCGTCTCGTACATTTTATTTTCATTTGCAAGAATGTCTGATGTCTTTAAGATACTGATTGCACAAATGCAGATGTTTTTCTTCTAAAATATGCGCGTGCAGGAAATATACTTACTCCCGGGAGTGTCTAAACTCCTATGAGAGAATCCGGTAAGGGATACCTCGGGATTACTTGTGCATTTCTCTATCTTTTCAGGATTGCAGGTATTTAGAACACAGCATGGGGCATGAAAGCTTCATCCCAGCAAGCTGGCAGATCATTACCTACTCAGTCTTAGCACCGGAGGTGCTTTCTCCCCAGCTGAGTTGCCATTCGTTATTTCCTCCTCAGCCAAGTACAAAAGCCAGGGAACCATCTCCCCACAGAGTTTCATCCTCTATCCAGAAGAGCAATAACCTGAAGATCTCACAACAGAGTGACGAAAGCTTCTACAAACCCCAGTTGGGTCCCTCATTACCAGGATAGGTCTATCAATGACCTACTTCCCCAAGCAGAGTCCCATACGTCAGATCTACCAATGATCTCATCCCCAGCTGGGATGTCCACTCCAAACGAGATCAGCCAGAGATCTCTGCAGCAACGGGATCCGGATCCCGAGTCGGCACCTTTGCATAATCATGGCATTAGCATCATATTCTCCCACAAAGCGTAGCATTCCGTCTAATACGGAGCATTACGGCAAAAATCAAACATATTGCATAATCATAAGCCATGTGAATACTGACAAATACACCAGCAATATACAGGAAACTCTCCAAAATTCCCCGGCAGAAAGCCAAGGCATTTGCCTTACACTCATAAATACAAATGCACACTCTTTGCGGCACCCGTCCGTGTCATCATTCCCCGATAAAGTCGCCCAGGCTTTCTTTACAAACAAACATGTACATTACAGATAATTCCCGACACCCGTCCGTGTCATATCCCCAGCAGGAAGCCAAAGCGTCCTCTTGGCACTCACAAATACATATGTCTACAAATCCCTTGACACCCGTCTGTGTCACTTTCCCCAGCATAGTCACCTAAATACTTTGTAAACCATACACCTGTTTATATTATACTTTTCTCTTCCTTGACACTCGTCCGTCTCACTCTCCCCAGCAGGTTAAACATTCATCTGTACATCTGTAACACGGTGGGAGAACTGACTTTAGTTATGTTGCGGATAGCAAGAGTCGCCACCGACTTTTATTTTATCCAAAGGAAAGGCATAAAAGAACAGGAAAGACCTTTTAAAAGATTTTTGGGTCCGGGGGGTAGGTTATGTAAAGGGAAGGTGTTAGCACCCTTTACATCCATGGTTATCCATGGGCTCTTAGTTAATTAGCTCACTTTAAAATGTTTTTTTTTGAAATGTGTAGTGTGTGAATAAAAAATTTTCTTAAGAGTTTTATAATGATCCATGTACGGATGCATAAAAAACCTTTGTTTTGAAAATTGTTTGAAGTGTGAAGTGTTTGAAATTGTTTTGAAGAGTGAGCAAGTATCTAAGAGGAACCTACCCTAAATTTTAAATCTTTTCTGTTCTTGAATCCTTTAAATGGTAATACTATCCCTATTATTAAGGAATAGGTAGTCATTACCTTGGATGTGAGGGACAAGTGAAGGGTCATCTGTTATTTAGGCAACTGTGGGGTGTATAAGCAACTCGAAGGGACTATCATCTTTATTCGAAAGGGACAAGATCATTACGAAGGCAACATTCGAAAGGGACTTGATCTTTTATCTGTTAAGGGACTAGATGATGTGAATTTGAGGGACTTTTGCTTTATACACCCTACTTGACCTTTTGATTAGGCAACATGAGAGATATCCCTTAGTAAGTGAGATGGCGATCCAGGATCGACTTACGTGTGTGAGTGTACAATTTTAATATTTATCTTTTAAATTAAGTGATCTAAATTTATTTTACACATACAAACATGTTGCACTCCCTATTTACTAACCATAGCATAAAAATAAATATTTAAATACTATTATTAAAATATTACATCCAGGAACAATTACATAATAATAATAACAAATTGAATAAATAAGCAAAATATTAAATAATAATAATAATTGGGTTAGTGAAATAATAATAATAATATAATACCAAATTAAATGGGGTTAGTAATAAATAAATATCATAAGAATATAATTAATAATAATAATGAAATAAACAAGAATATTATAATAATTAAAAATTCAATTTTATAAACAATTATTATTTAATATAAAAATATAAACAATTATACTAATTATTATAAAGTTTTAAGTTATGTACAAATTATAAAAATTAAGTTAATTATGAAAATATTATGAAAATAAAATTATAATTACAAAAATTAAATTAGCAATTTTTAAACATATAATAAAAATTATTTACATGCAAAATTAAATTATAAACAATTTATGTCATATTATCATATTAAATTAAGAATTTTAATTTTAAACATATTTACATACAAGATTAAATTATAAACAAATATTAAAATATACATGATAAAATAAAATAGAATTAACTATAAGCATACTATTATATTTACAAAAAAAATTATTTTAACAAGTTTTAATTATTTTTTAAATTTATGTTGAAAATTATTTATATAAGAATTAAGTTATAAACAAATTATATAATATACATATATGATTAAATGATAAATTAAAAATTAAAAATTAAATGTCACATAGAAGAAAAATTAGGGTTTTTTATGAAAATATTTTTTAGGGTTTATTAAATTAAAGTTTTAATTAAAATTAATAATATTAATAAACAATCAAAACAAATAAAAAACTTACCTTGGCTGAGAATTGAACCCAACCCCTTTGCCTCCAAGAACTCCAGCCAGCAAGACTCTCCACTGGGTCAGCGCGCGCAGGTGACAAAGAAAAGGATCCAATTGCTTTTGTTGTTGTTCCTGAAGAAATCATGAAAAATAAACAAAACAAAAGGCCTGGGGGCGATCGAACCCAGGACCTTCACATTGCACACAAACACACTTACCATTCCAGCCGAGAGGGCGCATCTGATATTATAGTGGTTATAATTCATAATATATTAAGTTTCATAATTGACCTGAAAAATAAGAAAATTTGTGAAAAGCCAGGATTCGATCCCTGGACCAAGACCTCCCATGCGCATCCTTCCACCAACTGAGCCAAACACACAACTGTTAAACAATATCAAAGACAAAACAAAAAATATTATATCCAGTTTTCAAAATTTGAAATTCGCGCCAGGGCATCATCTTCTTCCTCCAACCCTAGGATATTTGCTGCGAATTCTGTTACCAAATCTCCTGCGAATTCAAAACTTGCAGCAAGACCTATGAATCTTATACACCATAAAAACTGTAAAATTTCATCAAATTAATTGTTCAAACATGATCCAGAGACAAATTGGCATTGATCTGTGTTTTTAGAATTAATTTATATTAGCTTGAGAGTGAAACCCTAATGGAGGCCGAAAACCCTAGCAATGGTGGAATTCACCCCAGTTCATGAAACTCAAATTAGACTATCCAGAATTCATCACAAGCTTCAAACAATCACAAATCAACAAACAAAATTAATTTATAATAGCTAAATAATCGAAATCGAAAAATTTAAATTCAAGAACAAGAGAGATTCGGTTTATGCTATATGAGATGTTTTGGATGCAAATGATCATTGGGAATGATTCAATGATGTCTCATAAACATGTCTCAACCTTCAAATTGGTTCAAAAAGGCTTGAATTGTGAAATCCGATTTTGAGTTTTGTGAGGTTTTTTGAAAATATGAACTTACTCTTGGAGGCTGGAAAATCGTGTTCAATGAGTAGGGTTGTGTTATGTACTTATAGTGTGATGATTTTAGGTCAAAACAAATGATTGTTGTGTGAAGAAATTGATTGAAAAAGATTGAAAAAGATCAAGCTTTAAACTTCAAATATTTGAGAATTAAGCCTTTCTATTTCAAGTCAATCACCATTATTTTTGTATTAATTTGATCCACATTGCATTCATGATTTTCTAGAAGCTCAATCTCTTTTAAATATTTGACTTTTTTATTTTATTTTAATTTAAAATGATTTTAAATGAATTAAATCAAAATAAATAAAATAAAATGATAAAAAATCTGATTTTTAGAGACTTGGGTCGTGCATGAGGTATTGGTATGGATTGGGTCATCATATGGCAAGCCCATTTAGAAAAAATTGGTTTTAAACCTCCATTTTCTTCATAAACCAACCAAAAATTTCCCAACTTTGCAAGGGCACAAATCCTTCAATTTTAATGCTATGAGGGTGTTCTTGGACATTTTGGAAAGCTTGAAGAGTCCTCTAACCAACCCCACTGGTTTCATGCTCATATCATTTACCATTCTCAAGTTATGCCCTTTTGAAGTTGTTGACTTTTTGTTGACTTTCAAAAGGACCTATAATGTCTTAGCTCATACCTTCCAAATGAAGAATTTTTGGGCTTGGCTTGTGAGACACAAAGTTGTAGAGAATTCAATTTACTTCAAAATGAGCTTTGGATGGAAACTTGGTGATGAAGCATGTGAAAGTTATGGCTGGTCAAACTTCAGTTGACTTTTCCTGAGGAAACCCTAATTTAGAAACTCCTGATTCTTGATGATCTGAATTCTCCTTGATGAATCATGATCAACCCTTGATCAAATGATGAATTTTACTTCATATACTTGATGTTGGCAAAAAATCATGAAGTTTGACTTTGGTTTGACCATAGTTGACCTTAGTTTGACTTTTTAACTGCTTTGACTGATTTTGACTTATCTGATAATCTGACTGAGCAAACCTCTGAGAAAAGCCTTGAAACTTGTCATGGGGATTCTCACACACATATAAGATGTTATGAAGCTCACTTGAAGTCTTGGATGTCCATTTAGCCTGATTAAAGTCAAAACCCTAGTTTTGGATGCACTGCTTAGGATGATGCATTGTCTGAGGGAATTGTCAAATCTTCTGACCATTTGTGAACTTTGTGAACCTTGTGAACCTCATAAGATGTCTTGTGAACCTCATGGGAGGTCTTGTGAGCCTTGTGAACCTTGTGAACCTCATAAAGTGTCTTGTAAACTTCATGAGACTCATGAAAGGTCTTGTAAGTATTGTGAACCTTGTGAACCTTGTGAACCTCATAAAGTGTCTTGTAAACTTCATGAAACTCATGAAAGATCTTGTAAGTATTGTGAACCTTGTGAACCTCATAAAGTGTCTTGTAAACTTCATGAAACTCATGAAAGGTCTTGTAAGTATTGTGAACCTTGTGAACCTCATAAAGTGTCTTGTAAACTTCATGGACCTCATGAAAGGTCTTGTGAACCTTGTGAACCTTGTTAGCACACAAAGTCTTGTATTGTGAGGGAAAATTTTGGGGTGCAACAACATCACTCATACAGATACTCGTCCGTATCTTTTATACACCACTTATATCCCCGCAGATTCGACACTCGTCTGTGTTCTCTGTTAACCAGTTGGTACTCGTCTGTATCATCATCTCTGAGCATGCGTCAAACGTTTGTTTCTACCTGATACTCGTCCGTATCACAGTCTTAAGGATGCTCGTCTGCATCTTTAATCCATACACATGCCAAACACTTATGTCTTCTTGAATTTAGACACTCGTCTATGTCTACCATTCCCCAGAAGAGTCCCCACAAAATCAACACTCGTCCGTGTTCTTTGTTAACCGGTTGGTACTCGTCTGTATCATCATCTCAGAACTTGCGTCAGCGTTTGTTTCTACTGATACTCGTCCGTATAACGGTCTTAGGGATGCTCGTCCGCATCTTTAATCTATACACAACATCAAAACACTTATACCTTTTATTTCTTGGATGTAAACACTCGTCCGTGTTTACTATTCCCCGGTAGGTCGCCAGCAAAGCAAAATTTCTTTTCTATCTGACATTCATCCTATGTCATGAAACCTGTCGGCAGCCGTACCCTGCCAGGTGATCGTCCTTCACCTTTGGATGACCGTCCCTCATCCTTTCCCCAGCAGAGCCTTTATTTCATTAGAACCCCTTTTCTATCCGGCATTCGTCCTATGTCGTGATATTTAGCAGCCGTCCCCTGCTAGGTGATCGTCCTTCACCTTTTGATGATCGTCCTTCATCATTTTATCCGATGTCCGTCCCCATCGTTGATCTTTTCTATCCGGCATTCGTCCTATGTCGTGATATTTATCAGCCGCCCCCTGCTAGGTGATCGTCCTTCACCTTTTGATGATCGTCCTTCATCATTTTATCCGATGGCTGTCCCCATCGTTGATCTTTTCTATCCGGCATTCGTCCTATGTCGTGATATTTAGCAGCCGTCCCCTGCTAGGTGATCGTCCTTCACCTTTTGATGATCGTCCTTCATCATTTTATCCGATGGTCGTCCCCATCATTGATCTTTTCTATCCGACATTCGTCTTATGTCGTGATATTTAGCAGCCGTCCCCTGCTAGGTGATCGTCCTTCACCTCTTGATGATCGTCCTTCGTCATGCTTATCCGATGGCCGTCCCCATCGTCGACTTTTTTTATCCGGCATTCGTCCTATGTCGTAATACTTCTGGTAGGCGTACCCTGCCAGGTGATCGTCCTTCACCTTAGATGATCGTCCCTCATCTTATCCCCAACAGAGCAGCCGTCCCCTGCTAGGTGATCGTCCTTCACCTTTGATGACCGTCCCTCATCATTATTTCGTTTATTCTTTAACCCGATGGTCGTCCCCGTCGTGGTCCCTTTTCCTTTTCCTGATGATCGTCCTTCATCAGTTTAGCCCGATGGTCGTCCCCATCGTTGTTTACATTACTTTATGAACCTGATGGCCAACCTCATCATTTATTCTTACTTATAATCCCCAGAGAATCTTTGTCGCTTATCTTGATGGCCGTCCCCATCATAATATCTTATATCCCCAGCATGTCGGCTGTCCCCGTCATTGCTCTTTCCCCAGCAGTCGTCCTCTGCCCGAAGGTCGTCCTCCGTCTCCCACACTTTATAATATACTTTATTTTCTTTTACAATCTATATCCCTTTTCTTCTTCATTCTGTGAGTGCAAATTTTGGACTGTCTTTGGTATTCAACCACAAGTTATCTTGTTTGCCTGTTAAGCCGTTGCTTACATCCTGCACAGCTAACTCATGTTTGAATAGGGGCAGCTGTAAACACCCCAAATTTGCCCTCACCCATTCACACCATGGCTTGTGATCTCTTCATATGCATAAGTTCAATCATAGCATCTCCTATTGCATTTTTTATTCACTGCATTGATTCTAAGTCATCTGCATCTAGGTTTGTGATCTGAGCAATCCAAGAGCTATTTAAGCCACTCCAAAGTTCTTCAATCACTTCAATGGGGTCCATGTATGTTCAAGCATCATATTATATCCTATCAAAGTTAAGAATGTCAAAAAATCACAAGAACTGAGATTGGCATGGAAGCAGAGCCAGGTTTAACTACACAGATGACCTAGAATTAAGGTTTTGGTTTCAAAGGCCATAACTCCAATTATTTTTGTATCAATTTGATCCACATTGCATTCATGATTTTCTAGAAGCTCAATCTCTTTTAAATATTTGACTTTTCTATTTTATTTTAATTTAAAATGATTTTAAATGAATTAAATCAAAATAAATAAAATAAAATGATAAAAAATCTGATTTTTAGAGACTTGGGTCGTGCATGAGTTATTGGTATGGATTGGGTCATCATATAGCAAGCCCATTTAGAAAAAATTGGTTTTAAACCTCCATTTTCTTCATAAACCAACCAAAATTTTCCCAACTTTGCAAGGGCACAAATCCTTCAATTTTAATGCTATGAGGGTGTTCTTGGACATTTTGGAAAGCTTGAAGAGTCCTCTAACCAACCCCACTGGTTTCATGCTCATATCATTTACCATTATCAAGTTATGCCCTTTTGAAGTTGTTGACTTTTTGTTGACTTTCAAAAGGACCTATAATGTCTTAGCTCATACCTTCCAAATGAAGCATTTTTGGGCTTGGCTTGTGAGACACAAAGTTGTATAGAATTCAATTTACTTCAAAATGAGCTTTGGATGGAAACTTGGTGATGAAGCATGTGAAAGTTATGGCTGGTCAAAGTTCAGTTGACTTTTCCTGAGGAAACCCTAATTTAGAAACTCCTGATTCTTGATGATCTGAAATCTCCTTGATGAATCATGATCAACCCTTGATCAAATGATGAATTTTACTTCATATACTTGATGTTGGCAAAAAATCATGAAGTTTGACTTTGGTTTGACCATAGTTGACCTTAGTTTGACTTTTTAACTACTTTGACTGATTTTGACTTATCTGATCATCTGACTGAGCAAACCTCTGAGAAAAGCCTTGAAACTTGTCATGGGGATTCTCACACACATATAAGATGTTATGAAGCTCACTTGAAGTCTTGGAAGTCCATTTAGCCTGATTAAAGTCAAAACCCTAGTTTTGGATGCACTGCTTAGGAGGATGCATTGTCTGAGGGAATTGTCAAATCTTCTGACCATTTGTGAACTTTGTGAACCTTGTGAACCTCATAAGATGTCTTGTGAACCTCATGGGAGGTCTTGTGAGCCTTGTGAACCTTGTGAACCTTGTGAACCTCATAAAGTGTCTTGTAAACTTCATGAGACTCATGAAAGGTCTTGTAAGTATTGTGAACCTTGTGAACCTCATAAAGTGTCTTGTAAACTTCATGAAACTCATGAAAGATCTTGTAAGTATTGTGAACCTTGTGAACCTCATAAAGTGTCTTGTAAACTTCATGAAACTCATGAAAGGTCTTGTAAGTATTGTGAACCTTGTGAACCTCATAAAGTGTCTTGTAAACTTCATGAACCTCATGAAAGGTCTTGTGAACCTTGTTAGCACACAAAGTCTTGTTTTGTGAGGGCAAATTTTGGGGTGCAACAGCTGCCCCTGTTCAATTTTCTGAAACCTGAGGGGTTAGATTGGTATATGTGCCAGTCGTAACTTGGAAGGTTGAAGGGGATTGAACACAAAAGCCCAAAAATTTGCACTCACTAGTGCGTAGGGTGATACTGATAACTAGTTGAGTATGCTTGAGTGGGCTTAAAGATGCCACTTGGAGAAAATTCTTCAGGTACATTTCTTGGAGGATAAAGCAGTCCAAAATATGAAGATATAATAATAGCTTTTAGGAAGATAAACAACGTCCTGAGGTAATGGTGATAGCTTTCAGGAAGATAAACAACGTCCCGAGGAAATGATATGCTTTCAGAAGGATAAACAACGTTCTGAGGAAATAATGTAACCTTTGGGAAGATAAACAACGGCCCAAAGTTTTGATATGCTTTCAAGAAGATAAACAACGTCCTGAGGTAGATAATATGCTTTCAGGAGGATAAACAACGTCCTGAGGAAATAATGCAACCTTTGGGAAGATAAACAACGGCCCAAAGTTTTGATATGCTTTCAGGAAGATAAACAACGTCCTGAGGTAGATAATATGCTTTCAGGAGGATAAACAACGTCCTGAGGTAATGGTGATAGCTTTCAGGAAGATAAACAACGTCCCGAGGAAATGATATGCTTTCAGAAGGATAAACAACGTTCTGAGGTAATAATATGCTTTCAGGAGGATAAACAACGTCCTGAGGTAGTGGTGTAACCTTTGGGAAGATAAACAACGGCCCAAGGTAATAATATGCTTTCAGGAGGATAAACAACATCCTGAGGAAGTGGTAACCTTTGGGAAGATAAACAACGACCCAAGGTAATAATATGCTTTCAGGAGGATAGACAACGTCCTGAGGTAGTAATATGTTTTCAGGAGGATAAACAACGTCCTGAGGAAGTAACATGCTTTCAGAAGGATAAACAACGTTCTGAGGTAATAATATGCTTTCAGGAGGATAAACAACATCCTGAGGAAGTGGTAACCTTTGGGAAGATAAACAACGACCCAAGGTAATAATATGCTTTCAGGAGGATAGACAACGTCCTGAGGTAGTAATATGCTTTCAGGAGGATAAACAACATCCTGAGGAAGTGATAACTTTTGGGAAGATAAACAACGGCCCAATAGTCACAAGTTGTTAATGAAGTCTATCTGCTGGAGAATTAATCTGAAAAACAAGATCACAACATTCTGTATGATAATATTAGCTTATGCATTATGTATGCATGTATAATATGATGCACTTAAATAATGTATTATGTATCTAGGTATATGTATGTTATGATGTAAATGATGTATGTATGCATCATGCACCCTGACGCGTCTGGATATCTTCGTATAACAACTGCTGGCCAGGGAAAATAAATCTCGATTCGTTGCTGAAGAATATGAGGAACTCGTTCCCGTCTTGTTTGATAATATATTATACATAACCTCCCGTCTTCGTTCGATAGTAGGGTATACATAACCTCCCGTCTTCTGGGGATAGCAAGGTATACATAACCTCCCGTCTTCGTTCGATAGCAGGGTATACATAACCTCCCGTCTTCGTTCGTCGTACTCCTATTGGAAAGTAAATTCCCGAATATCCGTATGAGGATAAAAGAGATGGATATAAATTCCAGGGGAGATGTGACTTGAAGTACTTCATGAAGATGGATTTGCCCTACTGGGGATTTGTAACTGTCTTGTAGGGATGAACCGGTGAAGCTTCGTTGGAATCCTTCCCTCGTTCGTCCTTAGTAAATATTATTACTGCATTTTCATGCATTTCTGGTAAACATCAATCATATTAAGCATACATGCATTTCTGGTAAACATCAATCATATTCAAAAGCATACATACATTCAAACACAACCAATGGACGTTTCGCTTATGTAAATAGGGTAAAAGTAAATCTGGATTCAAAAATGGAATTTTATTCATATCAAAAAGTGACCCATACATGGGTAAGTTTGTACAAGGAGACATAAATCCTAGTAAGAGGATTTTGTCATAAAGTTTTTACAAAACAAAGAAAATCAGCTATGTGGGAAATAATCCTATTGAGTTTCAATTCCACTATTGCCATTATCTTCAAGTATCTCATCTTCTTCTGTTGAGACGGAAACGATTGGATTTGAGCTTTATCTGTTCAAACTTGAGTAAGTAACACAACTGGTTGCAGTTTCATGGGTGATCCAAACGAGACATAATCATACGCTTTAATCCCTAACTTTTGCCTGGATTTCCCTTTCAGGTTTTCAATCCACCGGGATACCCTTTTTTGCCCAAGCCGCCTTTTCAGGTTTTCGACTTGCCGGGTGTACATATTTTTATATATATCCCTAATTTTTGCCCAAACCCTTTTGGTTTGCCGGGATGCCCTTATTTTTGCCTAGGCCTGTCAACCTAGCGGGTCTCTTTTTATGCGTAGTATTTTTTAACTATGTCTGTGTTTACAGGCTGTGGGAAATCTTCACCATCCATAGTAGTAAGTATCATGGCACCTCCTGAGAATACTGTCTTGACTACAAATGGTCCTTCATATGTAGGAGTCCACTTGCCCCTAGGATCACCCTGTGGTAATATGATACGCTTGATTACCAAATCACCAACCTGATATACCTTTGGCTTAACCTTCTTGTTAAAAGCTTTGATCATTCGTTTCTGGTACATCTGGCCATGACAAACTGCTGCTAACCTCTTCTCATCAATCAAATTTATCTGGTCAAGTCGAGTCTGAATCCACTCATCTTCATCCAAGCCTGCATCCTTCATAATTCTTAAGGAGGGAATCTGAACTTCAATGGGTAGAACTGCTTCCATACCATATACTAAGGAGAATGGGGTTGCCCCTGTTGAAGTACGTATTGTGGTACGATAACCATGAAGAGCAAATGGTAACATCTCATGCCAATCCTTGTAAGTAACAGTCATCTTCTGTACAATCTTCTTAATGTTCTTATTAGCAGCTTCAACTGCCCCATTCATCTTTGGACGATACGGAGAAGAGTTGTGATGCTTAATCTTGAACTGCGTGCAGAGATCAGTAATCATAGTGTTGTTCAGATTAGAGCCATTGTTAGTAATAATCCTTTTAGGGATGCCATACCTACATATGAGATTATTCTTAATGAATCGAGCCACAACATTCTTGGTAACAGATGCAAATGAAGCTGCCTCTACCCACATTGTGAAATAATCAATAGCAACCAGGATGAAACGATGCCCATTAGAAGCAGTAGGCTTGATCTCACCAATCATATCAATGCCCCACATGGCAAAAGGCCAAGGAGCAGTCAACACATTCAATGGTGATGGAGGTATATGTACTTTATCAGCATAAATTTGACACTTGTGACACGTTCTGGAATGTTGATAGCAGTCAGCTTCCATGGTAGACCAATAGTAACCTGATCTCAATATCTTCTTTGCCATAGTATGACCACTAGAATGAGTGCCAAAGATCCCATCATGCATGTCTTCCATAATCTATGTTGCTTCCTTCTTATCCACACAACGAAGCAAAGTTGAATCATGATTGCGCTTGTACAAAATCCCATTACTCAAAAAGAACTTAGCAGAAAACCTTCTCAAAAACTTCCTATCTTTGACAGATGCCCCTTCAGGGAATTCCTGAGCTTCAAGATATCTTTTTACTTCATAGAACCAAGGCTTCTCCTCTGCCCCTTCTGTGTCAATCTCATTGCAGTATGCAGGCTTCTCAAATCTATCAATAGTAATCTTGGGAGCTTCATCATCCCAGCTGATCTCAAACATAGATGCCATGGTAGCTAATGCATTTGCTAACTGATTCTCTCTTCGTGGAATATGTCCAAAGGTAATCTCTTTAAAATGTGGGATCAAAGACAACACATGCTCTTTGTAAGGAATGAGGTTATCATGTTTGGTATCCCAATCTCCTTTAATCTGACTTATTACCAGGGTTGAATCTCCATACACATCAAGGAACTGAATCTTCATATCCATAGCAGCTTTAATACCCAGGATACATGCCTCATACTCAGCCATGTTATTGGTACAATAGAAACAAAGTCTGGCAGTAATCGGGGTATGACAACCTTCAAGGGAACTAATCACAATACCAACACCATTACCAAGTGCATTAGAGGCACCATCAAAAACCATAGTCCATCGGGATCCTTGTTCAGGTCCGTCATATTGTCCAGGTTCTTTGGTAATAATCATAATGTCTTCATCAGGAAACTCAAAACTCATTGACTGGTAATCATCCACTGCTTGATGAGCCAAATGATCAGCTACAACACTTCCTTTAATGGCCTTCTGAGTAGTATACTGTATGTCATATTCTATCAAGATCATTTGCCATCTTGCAATTCTTTCGAAGAGAGCAGGTTTCTCAAATATGTACTTGATTGGATCCATCTTCGAAATCAATAAGGTAGTATGAGTCAACATATACTGTCTTAGTCGGCGAGCAGCCCATGCCAAAGCGCAACAAGTTTTCTCGAGCAGTGAGTATCTTGTTTCACAGTCGGTAAACTTTTTGCTAAGGTAGTATATTGCCTGCTCTTTTCGACCAGACTCGTCATGTTGCCCTAATACACACCCCATTGAGTTGTCTAACACTGTTAAGTACATAATCAAGGGTCTTCCATCAACTGGTGGCATCAAAATTGGAGGTTCTAGCAGGTATCTCTTGATTTCATCAAAGGCAGTCTGGCACTCATCATTCCATTCCATCACCTGATCTTTCTTCAACAACTTGAAGATTGGCTCACAGATGGCAGTTAATTGGGAAATAAATCTTGCAATGTAATTCAATCGTCCCAAGAAACCTCTAACCTCCTTCTCAGTACGGGGAGCTGACATCTCTCGTATAGCTTTCACTTTCGCAAGATCTACTTCAATACCTTTTCCACTGACAATGAAACCCAGGAGCTTACCAGACCTAACTCCAAAAGTACACTTGTTTGGGTTCAATCTCAACTTGTATTTCTTCAACCTCTCAAACAACTTATGCAAATGATCAAGATGTTGCTCTTCATTCTGGGACCTGGCTATCATATCATCCACATATACCTCTATCTCATGATGAATCATATCATGAAACAAAGCCACCATAGCACGCTGATATGTTGCCCCTGCATTCTTCAAACCAAATGGCATCACCTTATAGCAAAAGGTGCCCCACTGTGTAACGAATGTTGTCTTCTCCATATCTTCAGGAGCCATCTTGATTTGATTGTAACCAGAGAAACCATCCATAAAAGATAATACCTTATGCTGAGCAGTGTTGTCTACCAGAACATCAATATGAGGAAGTGGAAAGTCATCTTTGGGGCTGGCCTTGTTCAAATCTCTGTAGTCCACACACATACGTACCTTACCATCTTTCTTAGGTACCGGTACCACATTTGCAACCCACCGAGGATAAGAAGTCACAGCTAGGAACCCTGCATCAAACTGTTTCATTACCTCTGCTTTGATCTTTTCTGACATTTTAGGACGCATGCGACGAACCTTCTGCTTCTTTGGACGACAATCTTCTTTTACTGGTAAACGGTGAACCACAATGTCTGTATCCAACCCTGGCATATCTTCATAAGACCAAGCAAAGATCTCCACATAGTCACGTAGCATCTGAATCAATCTGCTCTTGACACTATCCTCTAATTCAGCCCCTATCTTGACTTCTTTCCTGTTTTCTTCAGTTCCCAGATTCACAACTTCGACAGGCTCTTCATGTGGCTGTATAGCTTTCTCTTCTTGTTGTAGCAACCTAGCAAGCTCTACAGGTACTTCACAATCGTCCTCATTTCCGTCTTCAGCTTGATAGATCGGATTCTCGAAATTATAATTGGCAATAGTAGAACTGTTATCAACAGGATCCAGAGTGGATAAGGATCTGCATTTTAGTGATGTGGGTGTGTGTAAGAACACATAGCTGATAAAAAAAAATAAAAGAAAAGAAAGACAAGGAACACAATATTTACGAAAACGAAACGTCCATTGATTTTTATTGAATGAAATATGCAAATGAAATGACATCCCGTAACAAGCATATCATTGTGCCCCGGGTAAGGCACAAGGCTTAAGAGTTCAATTGTTCAAGAAATTACAAACTTAAAAAGCAACAACACAGTAATAGTATTTACTCCTGACTAAAGGAGATAGGAATAACATCTTCAGCTTTCCAATTATTGAGCCCAACACCCACAGTAGGAAAAATCCAAGCATCCAAGTTGTAGTCTTCATCATAGTCACCCACATCATTGATCTGGTTCTTCATAACCCCTTGATTGGTGATACGAACAACATGAGCACGACGAACAACCTTCTGGGACTCTGCAGTGAAACCCAAACCAAATTTGTCAGACTTGTAAGGGATATCAGGAAGCTGACCCCAAATAGTACAACCACCTTCATCCACCACAGCTCTAGCATCTTTGAGGGAGGCCATTGTAGGAGGTACTCTGGTAACCACAGGAACTTTCTTGACAACCGGAGGAGCTTCATAATCATTAACAATCCAAGGAACCACTTCAAATGTCTGACACGGAGTTTCAACGTATTCACCTTCCACTTCCAGATACTTGAAGGTGTTTACATGGCTAACAAAATATTCTTCCTCTCCATAGACAGTAACAACCTTTCCTTCTACCGGATATCTCAGCTTCTGATGTAATGTAGAGGTTACAGCGCCTGCCCCATGGATCCAGGGATGCCCAAGCAAACAAGAATACGACGGACGAATATCCATCACATAAAATGTAGCATTAAAAACCTGAGAACCAACTTTGATTGGGAGATCAATTTCCCCATGCACCACTCTTCTCGAACCATCAAAAGCTTTCACCACTATATTACTGGGCTTCAACACAGCATCTTCAAGACTAATCTTATTCAGGACTTCTTTGGGCAACACATTCAGAGAGGAACCATTGTCTATCAATACATGTGACAGGGTAGTGCCCCTGCATTCAATGGAGATATGTAGAGCCCTGTTATGATCCCTTTTGGCCGGAGTCAAATCAGCATCGGAGAAACCTAACCCATTATCATAGGTCAAATGTGCAACACAATTTTCAAACTGGTCTACAGATATCTCATTTGGTACGTGAGCAGTCTTCAGAAATTTAATCAAGGCCTTGGCATGAGCCTCAGAACACAACAACAATGACAGCATAGAAATCTTGGAGGGAGTATGCCCCAATTGATCAACAATTTCATAATCACTCTTGCGAATGATTTTCAA
This sequence comes from Lathyrus aphaca, assembly GCA_963966055.1. NCBI lineage: Eukaryota > Viridiplantae > Streptophyta > Magnoliopsida > Fabales > Fabaceae > Lathyrus > Lathyrus aphaca. The sequence continues at coordinate 544,786,877 of OZ014522.1, forward strand.
TACTTCTTCCATCTGCTTAGAAAGATCATCAGCAGCTGGCACATCAGTAGGCATAGGTTCAATAACAGGACTTTTGCCCCGAGCATCAGTGGTGGAGGTAGCAGCTGGAGTAACTGCATTCTTGGAAGTAATTAGAGGAGAGAAGACTCTTCCACTTCGTGTGATCTTACTAGACCCAGCAATATTATCAACATCAACAGGCACATCAGCTAAGGGTTCCTGCTTAACACCATGGATATAAACATCAGACCCATAATGCCAAGGCACAGCTTTATCAGACGTATACGGAATAGGACCAGGAGTGGTAATGACCATAGGAGCCACTCTAGCTTCAGCAACAATCTTTACAGGGCCTTCAGCAGTAATCTTAATCGGACCCTTATGAGTGATTTTAACAGGTCCCTTTGAAGTGATCCTTACCGGTACTTTATCAACCATATCAACCTCTTCAGTCTTCCAACCTTTAGTAATATGATCCACCATACTCTCTACAGAAGATGGAGTCCTCTCAAATACTATGGTATATTTATCCATGAGACGTTGAATTCCATCCCTCAATCTCCAGCAACTATCTGGCTTATAGGTACAATACAGACAATCTTCACGACAACCTGGAAAAAACCCAGCTTGTACTAGCTTCTTCTTAATGACAGACAATGGTGTGGTCAACTCTGCAACTGAATAGATATGTGAATCTTCATCAATTGCGTTGACAGTCTTCTCATGATTTGGCATGGGAGCAGTAATCACATTTGGAGTACCCGGAGGGTCAAACTCAATTTCTCCAGCCTCAATCATATCTTGAATTTTGTTTTTCAAGACCCAGCAACTATTAGTATCATGTCCCTGACAGTTCGAATGATATGCACATCGTGCATTAGGATTGTACCTGGGAGAGGTAACATTAGGATTCTGAGGAGCCTCTTTCAGAGTGATAAGTTCAGCCTTCAACAAGTGTTGCAATGCCTGAGCCATTGACATGTTGATCTTTGTGAACTGCCTTCTAGCCCTCTGTTGGTTGCCCTGTGGCTGCTCTGGTGTTGTAGGAGTTGGATTTGAGATATGAACTGCGCTCACAGACTGATGCCTTCTATTACGATCAGGTTGACCATAAACAGCATTTGACTCTTTCTTTCCACTGGGAGGCTTCTTTGCAGCACCTGATGAAGAAGTACCCACTTGAATCTTGCCACTCTTTATACCATTTTCCACGCGCTCTCCTGTCATTATCAACTCAGTGAAGCCAGATGATGAGCTTCCAATGAGATGACTGCAAAATGGACCATTCAACGTACACATGAACATATCAACCAACTCCCTGTCAGTTAAAGGGGGTTGTACTCTTCCAGCTAAATCTCTCCACTTCTGAGCATACTCCTTGAAACTTTCTTTAGCACCCATAGACATGCTTTGCAGTTGCATGCGAGTGGGAGCTAAATCATCATTGTATTGATACTGCTTATAGAAGGCTTCAGCCAGATCATTCCAATCACGGATGTTGACACTCTCCAACTGATAGTACCATTCCAATTGAGCTCCAGATAAGCTCTCTTGGAAGAAATGGATCCACAACTTCTTATCAGCAGTGTGGGATTGAATTCTCCTGACATAAGACCTCAGATGTAGCTTGGGACAAGAGACCCCATCATAAACAACAAAAGTAGGAACCTTGAAACCAATGGGTATGACTACCCCAGATATCAGACTCAAATCTTCAAAATCCAGCCCAGAAGACTTCTGCAACTCCATAGCATCCATTATATCCACCAACATCTTGAATTTATCTTCATTAGGCTCATGGTAGTAATTAGCCTCAGAATCAGAATCCCCCATAGTGTTGTGGAGACTGCCTCCCTCTTTTTCAGACTCTTCAGACTCATAATCTTCAACTAGTTCTTTGGTCTTGGAAGGACCTCTGAACCTTCTTCCCATGTTGATCAGGCCACCTGACCTTCTAGTCTTCTTAGTCTTCTTGGCAGGCAGTGTCTTCAATTCGTCCTGCCCCTTGGACAGGTTCAGGATCAGCTCTTGGAACTGTGCATTTTGTGCCTGGAGATCCTTAACTGTTTGTTCAAGAGTCATTGCTGAAATAAACAGCGAGGAGATAAGAAACCTGTGCACAATAAACCTGTGATGCAATGATATGGAATGTAAATGCGTATGCAATGTTTTCAAGGACCGCAGGATTTAAATTTGCTTAAACAAACAAGAAGGTAAACTTTTATTAGTAAGAAATTTGTTTTGCCTCTTGGGCTTACAGAAAATGAAATGAAATAAATACAAGGGATAGGGTTTTAAGTCTCCCATGGACGCTTCCTCTTTGTGTTGAGGTATGAGTTGAGATTCCGTTCCTCGTGAAGTTGCTTTGTTAGCTCCAGGATTCTTTCTTGGCTTGCTTTGTAATGAGCCTCGAAAGTATCCCTTTGCTCCTTCAGCTGGATCCAGGATCTCTGTAAGTCTTCCATGTCAGTAGGCATGTCTGGGTGAAGGATGGTATAAGCAGTGTCTCCTTCAGCAACAAGTTCCATGGTAACTGGCAAGATAGCAGGATATGGCATCATGAGAGTCTGAGCACGAGATCGTACCCATCTGAGATAAGCTTCCATAGGAATAGTGTACTTAGGCTCCAGAGTCTTGCTGTCAACCTTGTTTACCTTTCCCCATGCTCGTATGAATCTCTGACGGTAACCTTGAAGATCGTTGTCGTAGTCAAACACAATACCTTGAATCAACATGTCATGTGGACCATCACTCCGAGCGTAACCAAACTGTCGTAAAGCTAGAGAGGGGTTGTAGGTGATGCCTCCTCTTATGCCTAGAAGTGGCACATTAGGAAACTCCCCACAACGGTCAATGATAGTAACATTCTCCATAGATCTGGAGCACCAATGGATATCTGAATGAGAGAGTGACATAATCCTCTTGGACCACCTGAACCCTTGCTCATTCTTCATCACTGAGCGAGGAAGGTGAGAAATAAACCACCTAGAAAGTAAAGGTATGCAGCACATCAAAGTTCCTCTTGCCCTTGTAGTACGGGTATGAAGAGAATGTAGGATGTCTCCAAGCAATGTAGGTACTGGATTGTGACTCAGGAATATGTTGATGGCATGAACGTCTATGAACTGATCTGGATTGGGGAACAATACTAAGCCATAAATCCGCAAGGCTAAGATCTCCTCAAAAGCATCATAGCTCATGGCCTTCAAGAACACTTGAGCTTTCTCTATCAACACCTTGGCAAGAATACCCTTAACTCCGCTTCTCGTTTCTAGAACAATGTCAGACTTCTTCAGATGTAGAGCTGCAGCAATAACCTCTGGTTTAAGCTCCTTCTCCAAGCCTGTGAAGGGTCTTTGATCAAGAACAGGTATACCCAGAAGTTTAGAGAACTCTTCCATTGTAGGAACCAGCTGATAGTCAGGGAATGTAAAGCAATGGTGCTTAGGGTCAAAGAACTGAAATAGAACACTCATCATGTCTTCATTGAATCCTGAGGTGACTAGATCCAATAAGTGACCATGTCTCTTGATGAACTGGGAATGATCAGACACTTGAGAAACCAACTCTTTAAGCTTAGCAGGTATGCCTACAAAGTTGATCCTGATAGTGTTTCTACGAGCAGAAGCCATGACTTGCAACAAAGAACAAAGATAAATCCTTTGGTCCTTGAAATGGTTAGTGAAAATGCTATGCTTATGATGCATGATGATGTCATGATGTTATGTTCAATCACAAACATGTGGCACACACAAACAAGTCACACAATTGCCCTATGTTTAAAGGCTTGCATGAGGTTCAAAGGTAAGTACCCTCCCATGAAGTTTAGTTGGTTCATCCTGTCCTACAAAGTAACCAGGTTCTAAGGGATCTCAATATCATTGATCCTTCACAAGGGTGGTTGTTCAGTAGGCAACTTACTTGCCAACCAAAACCCTCCAAGTTTAGAATCTCAATGAGCGTAGTATCGAGTATCAACCAACTTCAGTCTGCACCAAAGCCGGTTATCTCACTACTTTTCTAAAGGCCAAGATGGGATAACTAGGGTTCTAAAAGTTAGTTAGTGCATTGACAACATATGGCAACCTCATATTATCCTCAACTTGACTTAAGGAACATAAGCACCAACCAAGAAGTCACACTAACTATGGCCACCAGATCAACCATATCGGTATACGCCGTACAGTTTCCTTGGTCTATTGCCATTTACCTAAGGTACACTAGATCCGGGTTAGGATCTTTCACACATAAGAGCACCCAACAAGTAAGTATAAAGCAAACAAGGCAAACAATTTTAAAGTGATCTAATTCCTAAGGGTACCCCTCTTTTATTAAATCCCCAGCAGAGTCGCCAGTTCTGTAACACGGTGGGAGAACTGACTTTAGTTATGTTGCGGATAGCAAGAGTCGCCACCGACTTTTATTTTATCCAAAGGAAAGGCATAAAAGAATAGGAAAGACCTTTTAAAAGATTTTTGGGTCCAGGGGGTAGGTTATGTAAAGGGAAGGTGTTAGCACCCTTTACATCCATGGTTATCCATGGGCTCTTAGTTACTTAGCTCACTTTAAAATGTTTTTTTTTAAATGTGTAGTGTGTGAATAAAAAATTTTCTTAAGAGTTTTATAATGATCCTTGTACGGATGCGTAAAAAACCTTTGTTTTGAAAATTGTTTGAAGTGTGAAGTGTTTGAAATTGTTTTGAAGAGTGAGCAAGTATCTAAGAGGAACCTGCCCTAAATTTTAAATCTTTTCTGTTCTTGAATCCTTTAAATGGTAAGACTATCCCTATTATTAAGGAATAGGTAGTCATTACCTTGGATGTGAGGGACAAGTGAAGGGTCATCTGTTATTTAGGCAACTGTGGGGTGTATAAGCAACTCGAAGGGACTATCATCTTTATTCGAAAGGGACAAGATCATTACGAAGGCAACATTCGAAAGGGACTTGATCTTTTATCTGTTAAGGGACTAGATGATGTGAATTTGAGGGACTTTTGCTTTATACACCCTACTTGACCTTTTGATTAGGCAACATGAGAGCTATCCCTTAGGAAGTGAGATGGCGATCCAGGATCGACTTACGTGTGTGAGTGTACAATTTTAATATTTATCTTTTAAATTAAGTGATCTAAATTTATTTTACACATACAAACATGTTGCACTCCCTATTTACTAACCATAGCATAAAAATAAATATTTAAATACTATTATTAAAATATTACATCCAGGAACAATTACATAATAATAATAGCAAATTGAATAAATAAGCAAAATATTAAATAATAATAATAATTGGGTTAGTGAAATAATAATAATAATATAATACCAAATTAAATGGGGTTAGTAATAAATAAATATCATAAGAATATAATTAATAATAATAATGAAATAAACAAGAATATTATAATAATTAAAAATTCAATTTTATAAACAATTATTATTTAATATAAAAATATAAACAATTATACTAATTATTATAAAGTTTTAAGTTATGTACAAATTATAAAAATTAAGTTAATTATGAAAATATTATGAAAATAAAATTATAATTACAAAAATTAAATTAGAAATTTTTAAACATATAATAAAAATTATTTACATGCAAAATTAAATTATAAACAATTTATGTCATATTATCATATTAAATTAAGAATTTTAATTTTAAACATATTTACATACAAGATTAAATTATAAACAAATATTAAAATATACATGATAAAATAAAATAGAATTAACTATAATCATACTATTATATTTACAAAAAAAATTATTTTAACAAGTTTTAATTATTTTTTAAATTTATGTTGAAAATTATTTATATAAGAATTAAGTTATAAACAAATTATATAATATACATATATGATTAAATGATAAATTAAAAATTAAAAATTAAATGTCACATAGAAGAAAAATTAGGATTTTTTATGAAAATATTTTTTAGGGTTTATTAAATTAAAGTTTTAATTAAAATTAATAATATTAATAAACAATCAAAACAAATAAAAAACTTACCTTGGCTGGGAATTGAATCCAGCCCCTTTGCCTCCAAGAACTCCAGCCAGCAAGACTCTCCACTGGGCCAGCGCGCGCAGGTGACAAAGAAAAGGATCCAATTGCTTTTGTTGTTGTTCCTGAAGAAATCATGAAAAATAAACAAAACAAAAGGCCTGGGGGCGATCGAACCCAGGACCTTCACATTGCACACAAACACACTTACCATTCCAGCCGGGAGGGCGCATCTAATATTATAGTGGTTATAATTCATAATATATTAAGTTTCATAATTGACCTGAAAAATAAGAAAAATTGTGAAAAGCCAGGATTCGATCCCTGGACCAAGACCTCCCATGCGCATCCTTCCACCAACTGAGCCAAACACACAACTGTTAAACAATATCAAAGACAAAACAAAAAATATTATATCCAGTTTTCAAAATTTGAAATTCGCGCCAGGGCATCATCTTCTTCCTCCAACCCTAGGATATTTGCTGCGAATTCTGTTACCAAATCTCCTGCGAATTCAAAACTTGCAGCAAGACCTATGAATCTTATACACCATAAAAACTGTAAAATTTCATCAAATTAATTGTTCAAACATGATCCAGAGACAAATTGGCATTGATCTGTGTTTTTAGAATTAATTTATATTATCTTGAGAGTGAAACCCTAATGGAGGCCGAAAACCCTAGCAATGGTGGAATTCACCCCAGTTCATGAAACTCAAATTAGACTATCCAGAATTCATCACAAGCTTCAAACAATCACAAATCAACAAACAAAATTAATTTATAATAGCTAAATAATCGAAATCGAAAAATTTAAATTCAAGAACAAGAGAGATTCGGTTTATGCTATATGAGATGTTTTGGATGCAAATGATCATTGGGAATGATTCAATGATGTCTCATAAACATGTCTCAACCTTCAAATTGGTTCAAAAAGGCTTGAATTGTGAAATCCGATTTTGAGTTTTGTGAGGTTTTTTGAAAATATGAACTTACTCTTGGAGGCTGGAAAATTGTGTTCAATGAGTAGGGTTGTGTTATGTACTTATAGTGTGATGATTTTAGGTCAAAACAAATGATTGTTGTGTGAAGAAATTGATTGAAAAAGATTGAAAAAGATCAAGCTTTAAACTTCAAATATTTGAGAATTAAGCCTTTCTATTTCAAGTCAATCACCATTATTTTTGTATTAATTTGATCCACATTGCATTCATGATTTTCTAGAAGCTCAATCTCTTTTAAATATTTGACTTTTTTATTTTATTTTAATTTAAAATGATTTTAAATGAATTAAATCAAAATAAATAAAATAAAATGATAAAAAAATCTGATTTTTAGAGACTTGGGTCGTGCATGAGGTATTGGTATGGATTGGGTCATCATATGGCAAGCCCATTTAGAAAAAATTGGTTTTAAACCTCCATTTTCTTCATAAACCAACCAAAAATTTCCCAACTTTGCAAGGGCACAAATCCTTCAATTTTAATGCTATGAGGGTGTTCTTGGACATTTTGGAAATCTTGAAGAGTCCTCTAACCAACCCCACTGGTTTCATGCTCATATCATTTACCATTCTCAAGTTATGCCCTTTTGAAGTTGTTGACTTTTTGTTGACTTTCAAAAGGACCTATAATGTCTTAGCTCATACCTTCCAAATGAAGAATTTTTGGGCTTGGCTTGTGAGACACAAAGTTGTAGAGAATTCAATTTACTTCAAAATGAGCTTTGGATGGAAACTTGGTGATGAAGCATGTGAAAGTTATGGCTGGTCAAACTTCAGTTGACTTTTCCTGAGGAAACCCTAATTTAGAAACTCCTGATTCTTGATGATCTGAATTCTCCTTGATGAATCATGATCAACCCTTGATCAAATGATGAATTTTACTTCATATACTTGATGTTGGCAAAAAATCATGAAGTTTGACTTTGGTTTGACCATAGTTGACCTTAGTTTGACTTTTTAACTGCTTTGACTGATTTTGACTTATCTGATCATCTGACTGAGCAAACCTCTGAGAAAAGCCTTGAAACTTGTCATGGGGATTCTCACACACATATAAGATGTTATGAAGCTCACTTGAAGTCTTGGAAGTCCATTTAGCCTGATTAAAGTCAAAACCCTAGTTTTGGATGCACTGCTTAGGATGATGCATTGTCTGAGGGAATTGTCAAATCTTCTGACCATTTGTGAACTTTGTGAACCTTGTGAACCTCATAAGATGTCTTGTGAACCTCATGGGAGGTCTTGTGAGCCTTGTGAACCTTGTGAACCTCATAAAGTGTCTTGTAAACTTCATGAGACTCATGAAAGGTCTTGTAAGTATTGTGAACCTTGTGAACCTCATAAAGTGTCTTGTAAACTTCATGAAACTCATGAAAGATCTTGTAAGTATTGTGAACCTTGTGAACCTTGTGAACCTCATAAAGTGTCTTGTAAACTTCATGAAACTCATGAAAGGTCTTGTAAGTATTGTGAACCTTGTGAACCTCATAAAGTGTCTTGTAAACTTCATGAACCTCATGAAAGGTCTTGTGAACCTTGTGAACCTTGTTATCACACAAAGTCTTGTATTGTGAGGGAAAATTTTGGGGTGCAACAACATCACTCATACAGATACTCGTCCGTATCTTTTATACACCACTTATATCCCCGCAGATTCGACACTCGTCTGTGTTCTCTGTTAACCAGTTGGTACTCGTCTGTATCATCATCTCTGAGCATGCGTCAAACGTTTGTTTCTACCTGATACTCGTCCGTATCACAGTCTTAAGGATGCTCGTCTGCATCTTTAATCCATACACATGCCAAACACTTATGTCTTCTTGAATTTAGACACTCGTCTATGTCTACCATTCCCCATAAGAGTCCCCACAGAATCAACACTCGTCCGTGTTCTTTGTTAACCGGTTGGTACTCGTCCGTATCATCATCTCAGAACTTGCGTCAGCGTTTGTTTCTACTGATACTCGTCCGTATAACGGTCTTAGGGATGCTCGTCCGCATCTTTAATCTATACACAACGTCAAAACACTTATACCTTTTATTTCTTGGATGTAAACACTCGTCCGTGTTTACTATTCCCCGGTAGGTCGCCAGCAAAGCAAAATTTCTTTTCTATCTGACATTCATCCTATGTCATGAAACCTGTCGGCAGCCGTACCCTGCCAGGTGATCGTCCTTCACCTTTGGATGACCGTCCCTCATCCTTTCCCCAGCAGAGCCTTTATTTCATTAGAACCCCTTTTCTATCCGGCATTCGTCCTATGTCGTGATATTTAGCAGCCGTCCCCTGCTAGGTGATCGTCCTTCACCTTTTGATGATAGTCCTTCATCATTTTATCCGATGGCCGTCCCCATCGTTGATCTTTTCTATCCGGCATTCATCCTATGTCGTGATATTTATCAGCCGTCCCCTGCTATGTGATCGTCCTTCACCTTTTGATGATCGTCCTTCATCATTTTATCCGATGGCTGTCCCCATCGTTGATCTTTTCTATCCGGCATTCGTCCTATGTCGTGATATTTAGCAGCCGTCCCCTGCTAGGTGATCGTCCTTCACCTTTTGATGATCGTCCTTCATCATTTTATCCGATGGCCGTCCCCATCATTGATCTTTTCTATCCGACATTCGTCTTATGTCGTGATATTTAGCAGTCGTCCCCTGCTAGGTGATTGTCCTTCACCTCTTGATGATCGTCCTTCGTCATGCTTATCCGATGGCCGTCCCCATCGTCGACTTTTTTTATCCGGCATTCGTCCTATGTCGTAATACTTCTGGTAGCCGTACCCTGCCAGGTGATCGTCCTTCACCTTAGATGACCGTCCCTCATCTTATCCCCAACAGAGCAGCCGTCCCCTGCTAGGTGATCGTCCTTCACCTTTGATGACCGTCCCTCATCATTATTTCGTTTATTCTTTAACCCGATGGTCGTCCCCGTCGTGGTCCCTTTTCCTTTTCCTGATGATCGTCCTTCATCAGTTTAGCCCGATGGTCGTCCCCATCGTTGTTTACATTACTTTATGAACCTGATGGCCAACCTCATCATTTATTCTTACTTATAATCCCCAGAGAATCTTTGTCGCTTATCTTGATGGCCGTCCCCATCATAATCTCTTATATCCCCAGCATGTCGGCCGTCCCCGTCATTGCTCTTTCCCCAGCAGTCGTCCTCTGCCCGAAGGTCGTCCTCCGTCTCCCACACTTTATAATATACTTTATTTTCTTTTACAATCTATATCCCTTTTCTTCTTCATTCTGTGAGTGCAAATTTTGGACTGTCTTTGGTATTCAACCACAAGTTATCTTGTTTGCCTGTTAAGCCGTTGCTTACATCCTGCACAGCTAACTCATGTTTGAATAGGGGCAGCTGTAAACACCCCAAATTTGCCCTCACCCATTCACACCATGGCTTGTGATCTCTTCATATGCATAAGTTCAATCATAGCATCTCCTATTGCATTTTTTATTCACTGCATTGATTCTAAGTCATCTGCATCTAGGGTTTGTGATCTGAGCAATCCAAGAGCTATTTAAGCCACTCCAAAGTTCTTCAATCACTTCAATGGGGTCCATGTATGTTCAAGCATCATATTATATCCTATCAAAGTTAAGAATGTCAAAAAATCACAAGAACTGAGATTGGCATGGAAGCAGAGCCAGGTTTAACTACACAGATGACCTAGAATTAGGGTTTTGGTTTCAAAGGCCATAACTCCAATTTTTTTGGTCATTCTTGTTTCTATTGGTCTCTATATGGTATAGGGATCATGCATATAAATTTTCATGAAGAAATTCCATGGGGAAGGCATCTGATCAAGAGTTGACTTTTTGAACAAATCAGTGTAAAATCAGGGCATCTGAGGCCCCCAATGACCCAACCAAAGGGTGTTCTTCATCATTTTGATTATGTATGATCTTTATTTGATCATAGAAGATGTTGGAAGTTCACAAAATTGAAGAATTTCAAGCCATTTGCAAAGTTGACTTTTTGGGAAAATGACTTGTAATGGAAACTTGCCATTTTGGGAAACTTTTTCAACCCTTGCTTTTTAATTCAAAAATGCCTCAAATGGGAAAACTTTGGTCATGAAAGTTGTAGAATGGATCATTCCCTTTTCAAAAAGTACAAGAACTCATTCTAATTCATTTTGGATCAAAAGTTATGGCTTGTCAAAGTTGGGAAAAATCACATAATTTCAAGTTTTCCACCAAAGAGGCAAAGTTGCAAAATCCCTTGCCAAGGCAAATTGTGCTATCAAATGGACTTCTAATCTTCATAAAAACATAAACCAAGGCCTAAAGATCAGATTGCATCAAAAGTTCACTCATTTTTATGACTTGTGGATCAAGAAACTTCAAAAGGGCCAAAGATGAACCAAGTTGCAAAACCTCACTCAAACCCTAATCCACTTGCTGCATTGCTTCTAATCAGATTCTATGGTTCTCCCTAAACTCAGCTGAGCCAAGCCATGCCCCTAAACTAGCCTGCCACTTGCCCATACCTCCAAGTACAACTTGCTTGACTTTTTGCAACTTGAGCCATACCAATCACACTGCTCCACAACAACTCTCTGCCCAATCAGAACATGTTATGTGGACCTCAAGCAAGCCATTTCACACAAGAAGCCAGGCTGAAACCTCCCACAAGACAGGATTCACAAAAACCTCCCTCTTTGCATTTTCATTCGAAACTCATCACATAAGCCACAAACCTTCAAACAAATTCCACAGAACAACTCACCATGATCCACTGATCATTTCCCAACCATCACATTGCCCTAAAACCTCCACAATCAAAAACACGATTTTCACATTTCATGAACTGAGATTCTGCAAACTCTCTCCAGAGGCCATTTCAACTCCAACCAAGCATTGCAAGCTTCTTAGGAGGTTCATTGGAGTGGATTTGAAGCAAAGAACTGGCCAGAAAGTCCCTGATTCGAAAGCTCAAGCTCAGGTAGCCATGGCATTTATTTTTCCAGAACTCTCATTTTATGTTATAGAATGATTCTACATGCTTCACTGATTGCCATGATGTGTTTAGTTTTGAAAATAGTTGAGAAATAAGCATTTCATGAGCTTCTGAAATTTCTGAATAATTTTCCGTTTTGCTTCGAATCTTGTTGTTCATGTGAAATAAATGATTTTTGCTGGCTGAATCTTGTTTAGAATGAGTTAAGGATTGATTCTGGAGAGTTTGGTGAGTTTTTATGGCGTTTTGAGAGAGATTGAGTGAGAGAGCCGCCGGAGAAGATGACCGGAACACTGTTCCGGTCATCTGAAAGTCATTAGGGTTCAGATTAGGGCTTTAATCATAATTAGTGTAGTTTGAATTTCAGCCGTCCAGATGCGCGCGGGGTCAATTCCCTCCAACCCAGCTTTGAATCTCAGCCTTGGGATTAGTTGACTTTCCCCTTTTTTCTCATTTATTTAATTTTTAATTCATTTGTTTCTATTTAATTTGCACGAATTTTTAAAAATAGCAAAATACATTGAAAAATTCTGAAAATTTTTGTCAAACATTTCATTAATTTTCAGAAACCAAAAATATTTTTGTTTTTATTTTTTGCATTAAAAATTATTTTTAAATCATTTAAAAGTTTATTTTTAATTAATTAATGAGAATTGATTAATTAAAAATACTTTTAGATATTTAAAAATCACAAAAAAATTCATGTGACATTTAAAAACATTTAGAAGCATTGTCCAACTCTCAAACCAAATTTCTTTTTGGTTCTTGATGCCTTTTGATCATTTTCAATGGAATTAAATTCATTTTGAGGCAATATTTTGTGTCAAACTTCAAAAATTCATTTCTGCCTAACCATTGAGAGTTGGACAATGATTCTTTTTGCATTGCATCTTGCATGATATGTAGTTTATAGGATAAAATTGGCATAAATTGATCTTGCATTTTCAATTTGTTTTGCATTTTTCTTGACAAGGTACCTTAAAACCCTAGAAATCTTAGAAAATTCATAACTCTTACTAGGTTAAGAGTTAGATCCCCTCCTTTGGGCAGTGAGTTTGTGTAGGTTTAGGGTTCATTTGATTGCATTTTCAAATTTTTATCATGCCATTTGCTTCTGGTTTTGGATTTTTGCTTTGTATGTTGCATGTAACCCTAATTCATGCTTTCCTTTGCATCCATCTTCCATTTGCTTACATCCAATGACTTGCCATGAAATTTTATGTATTCATTTGATTCATAATACATATTAGGACATATTAGAATCATGTTTGATCATTGCATCTTTCATTTTCCATGTTACATGTCTTTTGCATTCCATAACTTTTCATGAACATTCATGGTTCTAAGCATGCTTCTCTTGCATCCATATGTTTGTATGATCATCCTCATGCCTTGCCTCATGTTTGCATCATCTCTTAGCATCATTAACATCATACTCATGCTTCTGGTTTTGGTTTGCATCATGACATTGCATCTCACTTTTCATTGCATTTCATTTCTTTTGCTAGCCTTTCAGGTGGTAAGTTGTATTGAGAAGTGAATTTGCCTTCACTTCTCACAATCCCTTTTCATCTCTTTTATGCATCATTGCTGCATTTTTGTATGTGTATTGGATTGAGCTTGCTCATTCTTGTTCATCTCACTTTCTCTCTTCAAGCAACTTGCCTTCTTAAGTGAAGCAAGTTGTTTTGCTTCTCTTTGCTTCTTGCTCCTTTCATCTGCTTCCTTCCTGGTGGTTTCTCTAAAGATCTTTCTCCCTTGAGCCTCATAAACCCTAGGACCTCCAAGCATGATAACAATTAGGGTTTGATTAGTCCCCCACTTAGCTTTTACCTTTGTGTCTCTTTGAGTCTTCTCTTCTCATCTCATAATCAGGGACTAAACCCTAAAGGCTTTAAGGCTTTGTGATTAAGCTTATGCCTGCATCCTTCTATTAGGATGGAGTGTATAACTTTAATCCTAAGTGTTAAACCCTTAATGTGTTTAAATCCTTTAATCAATTCACTTAATAATCATCAAGACATCAAGCTTGTAACTTGGGCCTTGCATTAGGGTTCTAATTCTCCCTTAATTGGTTAAGAAGGACTAACCCTAGTGTTAATGGACAAGTCCCCCTCAAGTTGTCTTACAAACCATAAAACTCACTTCTTCATCTTATCATTAACTAAAATCCACTTAATAAAGGCTTTGTTTTGTCATGAGGTTAATCCCTAATCATGGATTAAGTTGAGGAGTCTTCCTCAGCTTAAACATTCTCATCTATTATCCTTCTATTAGGATGGTGTAATGAGTCTGTTTAATCCTTGATTATGGCTTAATCTCATTACTCAACACTAAACAAAAACAACAAAAACATCTAAATAAATGCAAGTAAGATAATGATCTTAATCTTACATCAAATGGTGATTAAGTGTGAGACACTGACTTCACACTTAAGGTATTCTCATTACCCCTAATCAGAGGGAGGATGTGATGAGTTTACTAACCCCTTGGTTTAGGCTTAAGCTCATTAACTTATGACAAACTTCAAAAAGCAATAAAAGACTGAAAACTCAAAAACAAACAATAATCGTCTCCTCCGGGATTCTTTTCTCATCATTTTCACTCACAAACGAGAACTTGCTTCTTCCGTCTGATGCAAGACAGTTTGCACCTGAGCCAGACAGGTCATACACTTGAGCATTGACAAGTAAGCAGTTCACAAGTCAATTCATCTTCCAGTCTCTTTGGGTCGAACTACAGTGTTCTGACTTCCTCATTGCACGAGAGGATACGTAGGCATAACCTAACAGTTATCGAACAAAAGTCTCTGTATATTCCCCCTCCTTCCAGCATTCTTTTTAGCCTCATTATCTTGAGCATTTCACTCCTTCCTTACACTGACACCTTCATATTTCACATCACTTATACACTATACACTGACACCTGTACATCCTTTTCTAGCTCTTTTATACACAGATTGCACTGACACTACCCCTTTAAAACACAAATCTTTTAAGCGTGGATCCCGTCGAGTACGGCGGACAATCTGGGTAATAATACCTTCCCAGGTTGTAACCAACCCCCTTTCTCAGTCTCTCTGGTTCGCGACCGTCTTATCCATATCTTTCCTCAGGTTTATGCAGCATTACCTTTCCTTCGGGATAGAAATGCCTAGCTGGCGACTCTTTCTTTTCTGAGTTCACCCCTGTGTGTTCTCATCCCCTTTCGCCGACCGTTCGCATCTGTACCCCTCTTGGCCCCTGTGTCATCAGGTGGGAGCGACACCAACGTCTAATAACCAGGTTGAATATGAAGCTTTCTTGGAAGGATACTGCTTGGCCAAAAACATGGGCGCGCAGGAGATCAAAATTTACACTTATTCCTAACTCGTAGCATCACAGGTCAAAGGAGAGTACCAATCTAAAAACGATCATCTGGTCGAATATCTAGCGTTGGTATAACAGAAGTTGGCACAGTTCAGGACTTGGGAAGTCGAGCACATTCCCCACGAACACAATTCGCGGGAGGATGTCTTGTCAAAATTAGCGAGTATGCGGAGGAAACGGGGGGAACAATTCTGTCATCCAGGAAACACTTCCCCGACCTAGCATTGAAAAGTCCTCTGAGGTCATCGACGTCAACATCATAGGTGACAACAATTGTTGGATGACTCAAGTATACCACTACCTAACAACATGCGACTTTCCCAAAGACATCAAGGAGGCCAACGCTACCAAATGTCGCACAACCTCCTATGTCCTGGTGGACAATAAGCTTTATCTCTGAGGATTCTCCATCCCACTTCTCAAGTGCATCAAGGAAGAAACCATATCATACATCATGCACGAAATACACTAAGGTAGTAAGGTATAAATGCATAACACTTAGCTGTCAGATCCTTAGTTCAAAAGGCTTTAAGGGAGGGTTACTACTGGCCGACCATGCAGAACGACGCTAAAGAACACGTGAAGAAATGCGACAAATACCAACATCATGAGGAGATTCACATTGCACCTCCTAGCAAACTCAAGACAATGTCGTCGCCATGGTCGTTCACGCAGTGAGGAATGAACATCCTCGGTCCATTCATAGTGGGTTTATTTCAAAAAAATATATTTGATTGTGGTCGTCGACTACGTCACCAAATGGATAGAAGGAGAGGCTCTGGACAGAATCACTGCATTCAACATTTTGCGGTTTTATAAGAGAAACATCCTGGCCAGGTTCGGCATGCCTCAATCCCTGATAACGGACAACGACACACAATTCACTGATAGGAATTTCCAAGATTTTGTCGCCAAGACGGGCACCAAACAACACTTCACATCAGTCAAGCACCCTCAGACTAACAGGAAAGCTGAAGCCGCTAAAGGGTCATTTTACGAGGCCTTAGACAAAGACTTGGCGAGGCAAAGAAAAGATGGGTCGAGAAACTCCACAGTGTGCTTTGGGCCTACCGAACGACTCCACATTCAACCATCGGGGAAACTCCATTCCGAATGACATATGGAGCAGAAGAAGTCATCCCTGTAGAAATTGGGGAACCTTCTAGATAGACAGAGTTTCCTCTGAAAGAAGAACTCAACGACGAAGCATTGAGAGAAGAGCTCGACCTAGTCGAGGAGATCCGTTCAAGGGCAGTTATCCGCGAAGCATCCCTGAAAAACAAGATTACATTGCGCTATGACGCCAAGATCATCAAACGAGAATTCCAGGTAGGAAGTCTTGTATTACACAGAAATCAGAAAGATTCACGTAAGGGAAAGCTCGCTGCAAACTGGGAGGGCCCATATCGGGTTAAATCCAAAACGAGCACAAAATCCTACTACCTTGAAGAACTGAATGGGGAACCATTTGCTCTACTATGGATCGTTAAAAAGCTTAAAAAATATTACAAATAAGTCCAACCAAAGCGCGGAATAGCTACCGATGGATCTCCCTCGCTACGGAGGGGAAACGCCCGGCCACAGGGATCTACCATGGTATAAGCACAACCCTTAAACATAAAGAAAGAGAACTCTTGCGCGGGTAACAGACAGATGATTTGCCTAACGGGGACACCTTGAATGAGTTCTGTCATTGCCATACCAGCGTGGCAGACCCCCAGATCGCGATGGTAAAGGTCTAAGCCTTAAGGGAATAAGGAACTCGATCGAATCCTTGACCCCTTCCTTCAGTGATAACAAACCTCGCTCCTCGACAAACTCCATGCACTGGTCGAGTTCATCAAAACACATCAAGCATATCCCCAATTCAACAACATAAATATTTAAAGCATACACATTATGAATAACAATGCACAAACAAAAGGATAAAATGGGAGTGATTATATCAAAAATCGAACAACAAGCCAGAAGTTGTCATAAAATATACAAAAATGGGACTAAGTCCCATAAAATAAAATACATCAAAAGGCACGCAGGCCAAGAAACTTCATTCCTCGTCGGAGTACCTTGCAGGTACACCACCCCTTCTTCTACAAACTTCGTTGCAGTCTCAGCTGAAGACCATGAGGACATGTCCGGATCATTTATGTATAATTACTATTTTTTAAATTAAAATAAATTAAGAGAGAGAAAAATAATAAGTTATAAACTATTTGAGTCATTTATAAAAATCCTATAAATCAATATAAATAAGATATAAATGTTGAAAAATAATTGATACCAAACAAGTCTAATGCAAATATATTTACTAATAAATTATAAGTCATAAGCGATAAGAAAAATATGGTATTTTCAAATAAAGTCATAAGTTAGTTAAATTGACTTATAAAAAAATTTACTTTAATTATTTATAATAAAAAAAATATTAAAGAAATCTAGTTAGATATAACTAATTTTTTATGTTTCATTTCTACTGGGAATTGATTTTGTCTAGATTAAATAAAAATTACAGAAATATTGAGTTTTTTAACAAACACAAGATATCCTATTAGGTTCTACGAAAGAGAAAGAAGAAAGAAGAAGAAGAATCAGAATTGGTTATAACTATTTTACTATTTACTTTCTTTATTAGGATTCAAAGATTATAAGTGAATATCAACAACCAATAGTATATCTCAACAATTTGAGAGAAACAAACTATTTATATAGACTAATAAGCTAACTTAAGCAACAAGCTAACTAAAAAATTTGGACTAGCAAACTGGCCCAATTCGACATACTTTAACAGATTTCGACTACAAATATACACAAATTCGTCGAATCATGAATTAATCTCTGTTGAGACTAGAGTTCAATCCAAATACCACAAATCTCCACCTTAGAAAAACTCTACATTAATAAGGTAACTTACTAACTTTCATCATGCAGCTTTATCAACTGCATACAATGGAAAAACTTGATACATGACAATATCTTGGTGATCATATTAACATCAATGTCATCAGTTGAAAAATTCAGCACTTGGACTTTTCCTCGCTCGATTATCTGTTTGGTGAAGTGCAGTCTCACATCGATGTACTTAATTCGCTCATGATAGACTAAATTTTTTTGACAGGTGTATTTCACTTTGACTATCACATTTAACAGTTATAACTAGACCTAGAAATTTTATCTCCTTAGAAGAAAAAAAACCTTCAAGCCACAATGTTTTTTTCACAACTTCAGTGAAGGCAATATATTTCGCTTCAATGGTTGATAAGGTAACAACCTTCTGAAGTGTTAATTTACAACTGATTGTCGTGCCAAATTAGTGAACACATATCCAAAAATAGATTTTATAGAATCTATACAACCTGCATAATCAGAGTCGACAAATTCTTCGATTTCGACTTTGCTATCATCACCATAAACTCCACCATAAATCAGGGTTCTGCTTAAAGACTCATTTATGTACCTAAGGATTTACTTTAATGTTTATCAATGTACCTTTCCAGGATTGACCATATATCTTTTTACAAGACTCACTCTGTACATTATATTTAGCTTCGTATAAATCATAACATACATAAAGATATTTTCCTTGGGGATTTTATTTTCAAAGACTAAAATAAATAAAAAATTAACATTAAAAAAATTTAAACATTCAAAGACTATGATACTATTTAAGCCTTGAATTAAATACAAAATGTGTATGAAGTATGAAATAAACCTAGTAAACTAATGTGTCCAACGTGAAACATATGTTTCTATATATTCCATTGAAACATGAATATTTTAAGGAGTTGCCCCTTTCTCTTATATTTATACAAGAGGGCTCTAATAGCTAAGTATTTTAAATATAGAAATTCACATACATTTTTCACAATACAAAATCCAAATTAAACTTGTACTATAATCCAAACATGCCTTTGATATGAAATGGAATAGGAAGAAGCCGCCAAAGAAAAACATATAAAAAGAAAAACACGACCACCATTGTCTTGTTTTTTAGATGCACGCTTGGGCTTAGGACCTAATTTATTAAGGTTACAAAGCAATATTTAATAATTTGTGTTCCCTTGTCTTTATAAAGCATACGTAACTTTGTTGGTTTCAAACTCTATGTTTCTAAATATAAATATACATAAAAAATAGTGATCCCTTCATGATTTACAAGCCCCCTCGTGTATGTCCCATATCCACTATATAATACTTCAATAGGTATAGCCTATAGGCCACCCCCACCAAATTCATAAGTTGTCTTGTTTAATTTAGGCAAGAGAAGTGTTTCTAGTATTTCTTTTAAACATTTTTCTTTAAAAAAAAATTAAAGCAATTTTAGATTAAACGAGTATTAATCCTTCAATTTTAATGCTATGAGGGTGTTCTTGGACATTTTGGAAATCTTGAAGAGTCCTCTAACCAACCCCACTGGTTTCATGCTCATATCATTTACCATTCTCAAGTTATGCCCTTTTGAAGTTGTTGACTTTTTGTTGACTTTCAAAAGGACCTATAATGTCTTAGCTCATACCTTCCAAATGAAGAATTTTTGGGCTTGGCTTGTGAGACACAAAGTTGTAGAGAATTCAATTTACTTCAAAATGAGCTTTGGATGGAAACTTGGTGATGAAGCATGTGAAAGTTATGGCTGGTCAAACTTCAGTTGACTTTTCCTGAGGAAACCCTAATTTAGAAACTCCTGATTCTTGATGATCTGAATTCTCCTTGATGAATCATGATCAACCCTTGATCAAATGATGAATTTTACTTCATATACTTGATGTTGGCAAAAAATCATGAAGTTTGACTTTGGTTTGACCATAGTTGACCTTAGTTTGACTTTTTAACTGCTTTGACTGATTTTGACTTATCTGATCATCTGACTGAGCAAACCTCTGAGAAAAGCCTTGAAACTTGTCATGGGGATTCTCACACACATATAAGATGTTATGAAGCTCACTTTAAGTCTTGGAAGTCCATTTAGCCTGATTAAAGTCAAAACCCTAGTTTTGGATGCACTGCTTAGGATGATGCATTGTCTGAGGGAATTGTCAAATCTTCTGACCATTTGTGAACTTTGTGAACCTTGTGAACCTCATAAGATGTCTTGTGAACCTCATGGGAGGTCTTGTGAGCCTTGTGAACCTTGTGAACCTCATAAAGTGTCTTGTAAACTTCATGAGACTCATGAAAGGTCTTGTAAGTATTGTGAACCTTGTGAACCTCATAAAGTGTCTTGTAAACTTCATGAAACTCATGAAAGATCTTGTAAGTATTGTGAACCTTGTGAACCTTGTGAACCTCATAAAGTGTCTTGTAAACTTCATGAAACTCATGAAAGGTCTTGTAAGTATTGTGAACCTTGTGAACCTCATAAAGTGTCTTGTAAACTTCATGAACCTCATGAAAGGTCTTGTGAACCTTGTGAACCTTGTTATCACACAAAGTCTTGTATTGTGAGGGAAAATTTTGGGGTGCAACAACATCACTCATACAGATACTCGTCCGTATCTTTTATACACCACTTATATCCCCGCAGATTCGACACTCGTCTGTGTTCTCTGTTAACCAGTTGGTACTCGTCTGTATCATCATCTCTGAGCATGCGTCAAACGTTTGTTTCTACCTGATACTCGTCCGTATCACAGTCTTAAGGATGCTCGTCTGCATCTTTAATCCATACACATGCCAAACACTTATGTCTTCTTGAATTTAGACACTCGTCTATGTCTACCATTCCCCAGAAGAGTCCCCACAGAATCAACACTCGTCCGTGTTCTTTGTTAACCGGTTGGTACTCGTCTGTATCATCATCTCAGAACTTGCGTCAGCGTTTGTTTCTACTGATACTCGTCCGTATAACGGTCTTAGGGATGCTCGTCCGCATCTTTAATCTATACACAACGTCAAAACACTTATACCTTTTATTTCTTGGATGTAAACACTCGTCCGTGTTTACTATTCCCCGGTAGGTCGCCAGCAAAGCAAAATTTCTTTTCTATCTGACATTCATCCTATGTCATGAAACCTGTCGGCAGCCGTACCCTGCCAGGTGATCGTCCTTCACCTTTGGATGACCGTCCCTCATCCTTTCCCCAGCAGAGCCTTTATTTCATTAGAACCCCTTTTCTATCCGGCATTCGTCCTATGTCGTGATATTTAGCAGCCGTCCCCTGCTAGGTGATCGTCCTTCACCTTTTGATGATAGTCCTTCATCATTTTATCCGATGGCCGTCCCCATCGTTGATCTTTTCTATCCGGCATTCATCCTATGTCGTGATATTTATCAGCCGTCCCCTGCTAGGTGATCGTCCTTCACCTTTTGATGATCGTCCTTCATCATTTTATCCGATGGCTGTCCCCATCGTTGATCTTTTCTATCCGGCATTCGTCCTATGTCGTGATATTTAGCAGCCGTCCCCTGCTAGGTGATCGTCCTTCACCTTTTGATGATCGTCCTTCATCATTTTATCCGATGGCCGTCCCCATCATTGATCTTTTCTATCCGACATTCGTCTTATGTCGTGATATTTAGCAGTCGTCCCCTGCTAGGTGATTGTCCTTCACCTCTTGATGATCGTCCTTCGTCATGCTTATCCGATGGCCGTCCCCATCGTCGACTTTTTTTATCCGGCATTCGTCCTATGTCGTAATACTTCTGGTAGCCGTACCCTGCCAGGTGATCGTCCTTCACCTTAGATGACCGTCCCTCATCTTATCCCCAACAGAGCAGCCGTCCCCTGCTAGGTGATCGTCCTTCACCTTTGATGACCGTCCCTCATCATTATTTCGTTTATTCTTTAACCCGATGGTCGTCCCCGTCGTGGTCCCTTTTCCTTTTCCTGATGATCGTCCTTCATCAGTTTAGCCCGATGGTCGTCCCCATCGTTGTTTACATTACTTTATGAACCTGATGGCCAACCTCATCATTTATTCTTACTTATAATCCCCAGAGAATCTGTGTCGCTTATCTTGATGGCCGTCCCCATCATAATCTCTTATATCCCCAGCATGTCGGCCGTCCCCGTCATTGCTCTTTCCCCAGCAGTCGTCCTCTGCCCGAAGGTCGTCCTCCGTCTCCCACACTTTATAATATACTTTATTTTCTTTTACAATCTATATCCCTTTTCTTCTTCATTCTGTGAGTGCAAATTTTGGACTGTCTTTGGTATTCAACCACAAGTTATCTTGTTTGCCTGTTAAGCCGTTGCTTACATCCTGCACAGCTAACTCATGTTTGAATAGGGGCAGCTGTAAACACCCCAAATTTGCCCTCACCCATTCACACCATGGCTTGTGATCTCTTCATATGCATAAGTTCAATCATAGCATCTCCTATTGCATTTTTTATTCACTGCATTGATTCTAAGTCATCTGCATCTAGGGTTTGTGATCTGAGCAATCCAAGAGCTATTTAAGCCACTCCAAAGTTCTTCAATCACTTCAATGGGGTCCATGTATGTTCAAGCATCATATTATATCCTATCAAAGTTAAGAATGTCAAAAAATCACAAGAACTGAGATTGGCATGGAAGCAGAGCCAGGTTTAACTACACAGATGACCTAGAATTAGGGTTTTGGTTTCAAAGGCCATAACTCCAATTTTTTTGGTCATTCTTGTTTCTATTGGTCTCTATATGGTATAGGGATCATGCATATAAATTTTCATGAAGAAATTCCATGGGGAAGGCATCTGATCAAGAGTTGACTTTTTGAACAAATCAGTGTAAAATCAGGGCATCTGAGGCCCCCAATGACCCAACCAAAGGGTGTTCTTCATCATTTTGATTATGTATGATCTTTATTTGATCATAGAAGATGTTGGAAGTTCACAAAATTGAAGAATTTCAAGCCATTTGCAAAGTTGACTTTTTGGGAAAATGACTTGTAATGGAAACTTGCCATTTTGGGAAACTTTTTCAACCCTTGCTTTTTAATTCAAAAATGCCTCAAATGGGAAAACTTTGGTCATGAAAGTTGTAGAATGGATCATTCCCTTTTCAAAAAGTACAAGAACTCATTCTAATTCATTTTGGATCAAAAGTTATGGCTTGTCAAAGTTGGGAAAAATCACATAATTTCAAGTTTTCCACCAAAGAGGCAAAGTTGCAAAATCCCTTGCCAAGGCAAATTGTGCTATCAAATGGACTTCTAATCTTCATAAAAACATAAACCAAGGCCTAAAGATCAGATTGCATCAAAAGTTCACTCATTTTTATGACTTGTGGATCAAGAAACTTCAAAAGGGCCAAAGATGAACCAAGTTGCAAAACCTCACTCAAACCCTAATCCACTTGCTGCATTGCTTCTAATCAGATTCTATGGTTCTCCCTAAACTCAGCTGAGCCAAGCCATGCCCCTAAACTAGCCTGCCACTTGCCCATACCTCCAAGTACAACTTGCTTGACTTTTTGCAACTTGAGCCATACCAATCACACTGCTCCACAACAACTCTCTGCCCAATCAGAACATGTTATGTGGACCTCAAGCAAGCCATTTCACACAAGAAGCCAGGCTGAAACCTCCCACAAGACAGGATTCACAAAAACCTCCCTCTTTGCATTTTCATTCGAAACTCATCACATAAGCCACAAACCTTCAAACAAATTCCACAGAACAACTCACCATGATCCACTGATCATTTCCCAACCATCACATTGCCCTAAAACCTCCACAATCAAAAACACGATTTTCACATTTCATGAACTGAGATTCTGCAAACTCTCTCCAGAGGCCATTTCAACTCCAACCAAGCATTGCAAGCTTCTTAGGAGGTTCATTGGAGTGGATTTGAAGCAAAGAACTGGCCAGAAAGTCCCTGATTCGAAAGCTCAAGCTCAGGTAGCCATGGCATTTATTTTTCCAGAACTCTCATTTTATGTTATAGAATGATTCTACATGCTTCACTGATTGCCATGATGTGTTTAGTTTTGAAAATAGTTGAGAAATAAGCATTTCATGAGCTTCTGAAATTTCTGAATAATTTTCCGTTTTGCTTCGAATCTTGTTGTTCATGTGAAATAAATGATTTTTGCTGGCTGAATCTTGTTTAGAATGAGTTAAGGATTGATTCTGGAGAGTTTGGTGAGTTTTTATGGCGTTTTGAGAGAGATTGAGTGAGAGAGCCGCCGGAGAAGATGACCGGAACACTGTTCCGGTCATCTGAAAGTCATTAGGGTTCAGATTAGGGCTTTAATCATAATTAGTGTAGTTTGAATTTCAGCCGTCCAGATGCGCGCGGGGTCAATTCCCTCCAACCCAGCTTTGAATCTCAGCCTTGGGATTAGTTGACTTTCCCCTTTTTTCTCATTTATTTAATTTTTAATTCATTTGTTTCTATTTAATTTGCACGAATTTTTAAAAATAGCAAAATACATTGAAAAATTCTGAAAATTTTTGTCAAACATTTCATTAATTTTCAGAAACCAAAAATATTTTTGTTTTTATTTTTTGCATTAAAAATTATTTTTAAATCATTTAAAAGTTTATTTTTAATTAATTAATGAGAATTGATTAATTAAAAATACTTTTAGATATTTAAAAATCACAAAAAAATTCATGTGACATTTAAAAACATTTAGAAGCATTGTCCAACTCTCAAACCAAATTTCTTTTTGGTTCTTGATGCCTTTTGATCATTTTCAATGGAATTAAATTCATTTTGAGGCAATATTTTGTGTCAAACTTCAAAAATTCATTTCTGCCTAACCATTGAGAGTTGGACAATGATTCTTTTTGCATTGCATCTTGCATGATATGTAGTTTATAGGATAAAATTGGCATAAATTGATCTTGCATTTTCAATTTGTTTTGCATTTTTCTTGACAAGGTACCTTAAAACCCTAGAAATCTTAGAAAATTCATAACTCTTACTAGGTTAAGAGTTAGATCCCCTCCTTTGGGCAGTGAGTTTGTGTAGGTTTAGGGTTCATTTGATTGCATTTTCAAATTTTTATCATGCCATTTGCTTCTGGTTTTGGATTTTTGCTTTGTATGTTGCATGTAACCCTAATTCATGCTTTCCTTTGCATCCATCTTCCATTTGCTTACATCCAATGACTTGCCATGACATTTTATGTATTCATTTGATTCATAATACATATTAGGACATATTAGAATCATGTTTGATCATTGCATCTTTCATTTTCCATGTTACATGTCTTTTGCATTCCATAACTTTTCATGAACATTCATGGTTCTAAGCATGCTTCTCTTGCATCCATATGTTTGTATGATCATCCTCATGCCTTGCCTCATGTTTGCATCATCTCTTAGCATCATTAACATCATACTCATGCTTCTGGTTTTGGTTTGCATCATGACATTGCATCTCACTTTTCATTGCATTTCATTTCTTTTGCTAGCCTTTCAGGTGGTAAGTTGTATTGAGAAGTGAATTTGCCTTCACTTCTCACAATCCCTTTTCATCTCTTTTATGCATCATTGCTGCATTTTTGTATGTGTATTGGATTGAGCTTGCTCATTCTTGTTCATCTCACTTTCTCTCTTCAAGAAACTTGCCTTCTTAAGTGAAGCAAGTTGTTTTGCTTCTCTTTGCTTCTTGCTCCTTTCATCTGCTTCCTTCCTGGTGGTTTCTCTAAAGATCTTTCTCCCTTGAGCCTCATAAACCCTAGGACCTCCAAGCATGATAACAATTAGGGTTTGATTAGTCCCCCACTTAGCTTTTACCTTTGTGTCTCTTTGAGTCTTCTCTTCTCATCTCATAATCAGGGACTAAACCCTAAAGGCTTTAAGGCTTTGTGATTAAGCTTATGCCTGCATCCTTCTATTAGGATGGAGTGTATAACTTTAATCCTAAGTGTTAAACCCTTAATGTGTTTAAATCCTTTAATCAATTCACTTAATAATCATCAAGACATCAAGCTTGTAACTTGGGCCTTGCATTAGGGTTCTAATTCTCCCTTAATTGGTTAAGAAGGACTAACCCTAGTGTTAATGGACAAGTCCCCCTCAAGTTGTCTTACAAACCATAAAACTCACTTCTTCATCTTATCATTAACTAAAATCCACTTAATAAAGGCTTTGTTTTGTCATGAGGTTAATCCCTAATCATGGATTAAGTTGAGGAGTCTTCCTCAGCTTAAACATTCTCATCTATTATCCTTCTATTAGGATGGTGTAATGAGTCTGTTTAATCCTTGATTATGGCTTAATCTCATTACTCAACACTAAACAAAAACAACAAAAACATCTAAATAAATGCAAGTAAGATAATGATCTTAATCTTACATCAAATGGTGATTAAGTGTGAGACACTGACTTCACACTTAAGGTATTCTCATTACCCCTAATCAGAGGGAGGATGTGATGAGTTTACTAACCCCTTGGTTTAGGCTTAAGCTCATTAACTTATGACAAACTTCAAAAAGCAATAAAAGACTGAAAACTCAAAAACAAACAATAATCGTCTCCTCCGGGATTCTTTTCTCATCATTTTCACTCACAAACGAGAACTTGCTTCTTCCGTCTGATGCAAGACAGTTTGCACCTGAGCCAGACAGGTCATACACTTGAGCATTGACAAGTAAGCAGTTCACAAGTCAATTCATCTTCCAGTCTCTTTGGGTCGAACTACAGTGTTCTGACTTCCTCATTGCACGAGAGGATACGTAGGCATAACCTAACAGTTATCGAACAAAAGTCTCTGTATATTCCCCCTCCTTCCAGCATTCTTTTTAGCCTCATTATCTTGAGCATTTCACTCCTTCCTTACACTGACACCTTCATATTTCACATCACTTATACACTATACACTGACACCTGTACATCCTTTTCTAGCTCTTTTATACACAGATTGCACTGACACTACCCCTTTAAAACACAAATCTTTTAAGCGTGGATCCCGTCGAGTACGGCGGACAATCTGGGTAATAATACCTTCCCAGGTTGTAACCAACCCCCTTTCTCAGTCTCTCTGGTTCGCGACCGTCTTATCCATATCTTTCCTCAGGTTTATGCAGCATTACCTTTCCTTCGGGATAGAAATGCCTAGCTGGCGACTCTTTCTTTTCTGAGTTCACCCCTGTGTGTTCTCATCCCCTTTCGCCGACCGTTCGCATCTGTACCCCTCTTGGCCCCTGTGTCATCAGGTGGGAGCGACACCAACGTCTAATAACCAGGTTGAATATGAAGCTTTCTTGGAAGGATACTGCTTGGCCAAAAACATGGGCGCGCAGGAGATCAAAATTTACACTTATTCCTAACTCGTAGCATCACAGGTCAAAGGAGAGTACCAATCTAAAAACGATCATCTGGTCGAATATCTAGCGTTGGTATAACAGAAGTTGGCACAGTTCAGGACTTGGGAAGTCGAGCACATTCCCCACGAACACAATTCGCGGGAGGATGTCTTGTCAAAATTAGCGAGTATGCGGAGGAAACGGGGGGAACAATTCTGTCATCCAGGAAACACTTCCCCGACCTAGCATTGAAAAGTCCTCTGAGGTCATCGACGTCAACATCATAGGTGACAACAATTGTTGGATGACTCAAGTATACCACTACCTAACAACATGCGACTTTCCCAAAGACATCAAGGAGGCCAACGCTACCAAATGTCGCACAACCTCCTATGTCCTGGTGGACAATAAGCTTTATCTCTGAGGATTCTCCATCCCACTTCTCAAGTGCATCAAGGAAGAAACCATATCATACATCATGCACGAAATACACTAAGGTAGTAAGGTATAAATGCATAACACTTAGCTGTCAGATCCTTAGTTCAAAAGGCTTTAAGGGAGGGTTACTACTGGCCGACCATGCAGAACGACGCTAAAGAACACGTGAAGAAATGCGACAAATACCAACATCATGAGGAGATTCACATTGCACCTCCTAGCAAACTCAAGACAATGTCGTCGCCATGGTCGTTCACGCAGTGAGGAATGAACATCCTCGGTCCATTCATAGTGGGTTTATTTCAAAAAAATATATTTGATTGTGGTCGTCGACTACGTCACCAAATGGATAGAAGGAGAGGCTCTGGACAGAATCACTGCATTCAACATTTTGCGGTTTTATAAGAGAAACATCCTGGCCAGGTTCGGCATGCCTCAATCCCTGATAACGGACAACGACACACAATTCACTGATAGGAATTTCCAAGATTTTGTCGCCAAGACGGGCACCAAACAACACTTCACATCAGTCAAGCACCCTCAGACTAACAGGAAAGCTGAAGCCGCTAAAGGGTCATTTTACGAGGCCTTAGACAAAGACTTGGCGAGGCAAAGAAAAGATGGGTCGAGAAACTCCACAGTGTGCTTTGGGCCTACCGAACGACTCCACATTCAACCATCGGGGAAACTCCATTCCGAATGACATATGGAGCAGAAGAAGTCATCCCTGTAGAAATTGGGGAACCTTCTAGATAGACAGAGTTTCCTCTGAAAGAAGAACTCAACGACGAAGCATTGAGAGAAGAGCTCGACCTAGTCGAGGAGATCCGTTCAAGGGCAGTTATCCGCGAAGCATCCCTGAAAAACAAGATTACATTGCGCTATGACGCCAAGATCATCAAACGAGAATTCCAGGTAGGAAGTCTTGTATTACACAGAAATCAGAAAGATTCACGTAAGGGAAAGCTCGCTGCAAACTGGGAGGGCCCATATCGGGTTAAATCCAAAACGAGCACAAAATCCTACTACCTTGAAGAACTGAATGGGGAACCATTTGCTCTACTATGGATCGTTAAAAAGCTTAAAAAATATTACAAATAAGTCCAACCAAAGCGCGGAATAGCTACCGATGGATCTCCCTCGCTACGGAGGGGAAACGCCCGGCCACAGGGATCTACCATGGTATAAGCACAACCCTTAAACATAAAGAAAGAGAACTCTTGCGCGGGTAACAGACAGATGATTTGCCTAACGGGGACACCTTGAATGAGTTCTGTCATTGCCATACCAGCGTGGCAGACCCCCAGATCGCGATGGTAAAGGTCTAAGCCTTAAGGGAATAAGGAACTCGATCGAATCCTTGACCCCTTCCTTCAGTGATAACAAACCTCGCTCCTCGACAAACTCCATGCACTGGTCGAGTTCATCAAAACACATCAAGCATATCCCCAATTCAACAACATAAATATTTAAAGCATACACATTATGAATAACAATGCACAAACAAAAGGATAAAATGGGAGTGATTATATCAAAAATCGAACAACAAGCCAGAAGTTGTCATAAAATATACAAAAATGGGACTAAGTCCCATAAAATAAAATACATCAAAAGGCACGCAGGCCAAGAAACTTCATTCCTCGTCGGAGTACCTTGCAGGTACACCACCCCTTCTTCTACAAACTTCGTTGCAGTCTCAGCTGAAGACCATGAGGACATGTCCGGATCATTTATGTATAATTACTATTTTTTAAATTAAAATAAATTAAGAGAGAGAAAAATAATAAGTTATAAACTATTTGAGTCATTTATAAAAATCCTATAAATCAATATAAATAAGATATAAATGTTGAAAAATAATTGATACCAAACAAGTCTAATGCAAATATATTTACTAATAAATTATAAGTCATAAGCGATAAGAAAAATATGGTATTTTCAAATAAAGTCATAAGTTAGTTAAATTGACTTATAAAAAAATTTACTTTAATTATTTATAATAAAAAAAATATTAAAGAAATCTAGTTAGATATAACTAATTTTTTATGTTTCATTTCTACTGGGAATTGATTTTGTCTAGATTAAATAAAAATTACAGAAATATTGAGTTTTTTAACAAACACAAGATATCCTATTAGGTTCTACGAAAGAGAAAGAAGAAAGAAGAAGAAGAATCAGAATTGGTTATAACTATTTTACTATTTACTTTCTTTATTAGGATTCAAAGATTATAAGTGAATATCAACAACCAATAGTATATCTCAACAATTTGAGAGAAACAAACTATTTATATAGACTAATAAGCTAACTTAAGCAACAAGCTAACTAAAAAATTTGGACTAGCAAACTGGCCCAATTCGACATACTTTAACAGATTTCGACTACAAATATACACAAATTCGTCGAATCATGAATTAATCTCTGTTGAGACTAGAGTTCAATCCAAATACCACAAATCTCCACCTTAGAAAAACTCTACATTAATAAGGTAACTTACTAACTTTCATCATGCAGCTTTATCAACTGCATACAATGGAAAAACTTGATACATGACAATATCTTGGTGATCATATTAACATCAATGTCATCAGTTGAAAAATTCAGCACTTGGACTTTTCCTCGCTCGATTATCTGTTTGGTGAAGTGCAGTCTCACATCGATGTACTTAATTCGCTCATGATAGACTAAATTTTTTTGACAGGTGTATTTCACTTTGACTATCACATTTAACAGTTATAACTAGACCTAGAAATTTTATCTCCTTAGAAGAAAAAAAACCTTCAAGCCACAATGTTTTTTTCACAACTTCAGTGAAGGCAATATATTTCGCTTCAATGGTTGATAAGGTAACAACCTTCTGAAGTGTTAATTTACAACTGATTGTCGTGCCAAATTAGTGAACACATATCCAAAAATAGATTTTATAGAATCTATACAACCTGCATAATCAGAGTCGACAAATTCTTCGATTTCGACTTTGCTATCATCACCATAAACTCCACCATAAATCAGGGTTCTGCTTAAAGACTCATTTATGTACCTAAGGATTTACTTTAATGTTTATCAATGTACCTTTCCAGGATTGACCATATATCTTTTTACAAGACTCACTCTGTACATTATATTTAGCTTCGTATAAATCATAACATACATAAAGATATTTTCCTTGGGGATTTTATTTTCAAAGACTAAAATAAATAAAAAATTAACATTAAAAAAATTTAAACATTCAAAGACTATGATACTATTTAAGCCTTGAATTAAATACAAAATGTGTATGAAGTATGAAATAAACCTAGTAAACTAATGTGTCCAACGTGAAACATATGTTTCTATATATTCCATTGAAACATGAATATTTTAAGGAGTTGCCCCTTTCTCTTATATTTATACAAGAGGGCTCTAATAGCTAAGTATTTTAAATATAGAAATTCACATACATTTTTCACAATACAAAATCCAAATTAAACTTGTACTATAATCCAAACATGCCTTTGATATGAAATGGAATAGGAAGAAGCCGCCAAAGAAAAACATATAAAAAGAAAAACACGACCACCATTGTCTTGTTTTTTAGATGCACGCTTGGGCTTAGGACCTAATTTATTAAGGTTACAAAGCAATATTTAATAATTTGTGTTCCCTTGTCTTTATAAAGCATACGTAACTTTGTTGGTTTCAAACTCTATGTTTCTAAATATAAATATACATAAAAAATAGTGATCCCTTCATGATTTACAAGCCCCCTCGTGTATGTCCCATATCCACTATATAATACTTCAATAGGTATAGCCTATAGGCCACCCCCACCAAATTCATAAGTTGTCTTGTTTAATTTAGGCAAGAGAAGTGTTTCTAGTATTTCTTTTAAATATTTTTCTTTAAAAAAAAATTAAAGCAATTTTAGATTAAACGAGTATTAGGAGTATTCAAATCCTGATTACAAAATGATTCAGAAAAGAAAAATTCAACACCAACGAAAGTTAATAACTACAAGAGAAATAATTCTTACAAAAGTCGTAAAAGCTAATGTTGGCTTGCGTAATATTTCCTATAACAATTTGTTTTCAGACTTTCAACTTAATGTTCCATATCAAATTAGAACATTACAAACATCCCCACTAAATAACATATCATTTATGAGCATCCAAATGCTCCACAAGACAGCTAGCCAAATCATACTTGTTTTACCTTTAAAGGTATTCTTAATCCTATAATTATCCCTCTAAAATAAAAAAGTATGCGACGTCAAACCATAATCTGCCTCACTTACATCCAACCATTCTACAATGTTTCTCCAGACAGCCTTAGCTATCGAACACGAGAAGAACAAATGCTTCAAGTCTTCGTCTTGATTAGTACATAGCCCACAAACAAAATCTTTTGTATTTGAAATAACGCCGCTAGACCTCAACTTATCCTTGGTTGGTAGTTTGTTATGGAAGTTTCTCCAACTAAACGCTTTGACGCTAAAAGGAGCAGTGCATTTCCAAAGCAAAGAAAAAACCTTACTAAGATCTTCATAAATGTGAGGAGGGTTACCATCCATCATCAAAGCTTCATATCCAGATTTTATAGAGTACCCTATCGCCAAATCCGAAATCCAAATGAACTAAATCTACCAAGAGCGAATTAAGACAAAAATCATCCAACATTGCCATAAGATCTTAAAACTCTAAATGAGGAGTGATTCTCAACTCTATACTGAATCTAAAAACGTCCCAACACCACTTGTCCTGCTGCTAAATTCACAAGTCTGCAAAAATAATAGATTTGCATAAGCTAGCTCGGTACAGTTTAGGGAAAGGATCACAAAGTTTGACCGGGCTAGCCCACACTATCGTCCAAAAAGGGATGGAGGTACCATCGCCAAGTTTACAAGATAAACAACCCACAAAATCAAAATTCAACAAGGAACTGTCAGAACATAAGAGATCCTTCCACCAAGCCAATTTTGGAAGCCTTATTCCTTCCCTCTAGCCCGGGAGAATTGTTGCACGAATGTCGCCATACTGAGCCGAAAGAAACTTTCTCCATAAAGGCTTCATATCATTTAGAATTCTCCACTTCCACTTAAGTAACATAGCCAAGTTGAATTTCATAATATTCTTCACCCCTAATAGGGATCCCGAGAAACGATAATTATTTTGCTTTAATTCTACATGAAAGGAAATAAGCAGCCTCCAACAAGAAATTATGGTTGATGTTAACCCCAATAGAGATACTCTTATAAAAATTGACTCATAAGTAGGAAACCAACTTGAACCCTCTTAGAATAACTTTGATCGCCCATAAATTATTCAAACTGCCTTCTCCTACGAACATCATGCCATTCGCAAACTGCAACAACTCAACTTGACATATACCATTGAAATTAAACCCTTTTAAAGCTCTGATCTCTGACGCATTCCTAAGTAGTCTCACCAACTCCTCTACAACATTAACAAAAAAAAAAGAAATGAGGGAAGAATGTATTCTTTCCTTAAGCCTCTATGAGCCTTGAAGTATCTCGTCGGGCTGCCATTTACCAAAATTGAAATATGACTCGAGAACATAACATCCTCCATCCACTTCAACCATTTTTTCAATGTTCATTATTTTCATCATGTACATAAGAAACTCCCAACCGGCCTTATCATAGGCCTTCTCAAAGTCGACTTTGAAAAGTAAATAATCCTTTTCAAATTTAGAGGCGAAATTGACACTTTCGTTTGCTGCCAAGAACTCGTCCAATAATTTTCTTTCTGAGATGAATACAGACAGAGAATAGGAGATAAGATGACTCAACATTTTTTTAAACCTAGACGCAAGCAAACTCGATAAAATATTTTGAACACATTCAACCAAGAAAATCATCATGTAATCGTCTAAACCTCAAGGCGACTTTTTCTTTGGAATGAGCATCAAAAATGAGGAAGAGAATGCCTTGGGCATCTTAGGGTTACCATGGAAGTCCCTGAAATACCTGATATAGCTTTTTGTGTGAATAAAGTCAAATCAAGGCTCAACCCTTAGAATCATATTGGAGTGTAGTCAAATGCGTTCTCCAATGTATTAATGACATTATACATCATAGTTTGCTTGTCAGTACATTCAATCATTTGAAAAATTATCTCTAAGAGCTTATAATGATTCAAATTGGGCCAGTGATCCAGATGATAGAAGGTTCATATCAGGTTCATGTGTATACTTTGGTCCTAACCAAATCTCATAAAGCTCAACAAACTCAAAGTTCAACATATCCCTAGGACTGCACAAATTGTTGATGGTCTCAAAAAGCCTCTATACAACATGTTTCAAGACTATACACTCAAGCTCAAAGCCACACCCTCTAACCAACCATGAACTTTTAGAAGGAGGTATTAGAGTATAATTTACTTAGTAAATAATTTAGGTAGTTATGGTATTTAGAAGTAGTTATAAGAAATAGTAAGAATAACTAACTAACTCTTAGCTTGTATAACTAGCTACCAAGATTGGATGGCTTGTATATATAACAAGCAATCTCTCATATACAAATAAATGAACTCATTCAATCACAAGAAGATCTTGTGTTATTTCTCTCTCAATGCATCAAAGTTCATAAAAAATATTTTGAATGTGTGGTCTTTTGGATGAGCTTGGATTTCCTCAAATACATCATACAACACTTTATGTTGACCATACAAGCACCATATAGATTGTTGTGTATCCTACTTTTTCATAAATGCATCTAGCATATCAAAATCTATTGTCATTCAATTGTGATGCCTATGATGATCAACTAATATAACATCCTCATGTTAGTATTCAATTTGAGGTTATTGATATTTTTAGCAGGGTCATTCAACGTCCACGTCATAAATTTCTTATTAACAAATTGATACTACTTAACCAATCATATCTATTTAAGGGG
Organism: Lathyrus aphaca; assembly: GCA_963966055.1. Lineage (NCBI taxonomy): Eukaryota > Viridiplantae > Streptophyta > Magnoliopsida > Fabales > Fabaceae > Lathyrus > Lathyrus aphaca. Next base: position 544,821,738 of record OZ014522.1, read on the forward strand.
GTGTAAATAAAAAATGATTTTGTTTTCCTTACTTGTATGTATATTTTATATTCCTATAACAGACTAGAAAATCATATATATAAGGAATACTTTGATTCTCATTAATTGTATATATTATCCATTCCAAGAATAGACTAGAAAATTAGATGTAAAATATTTGTAATCAATTATTGTAAATGCTCAAATTGTTTGACAAGTGCCTAATTTACATTAATTACATTGTCATTTATTGACTTATTTTACAAGAAATTGTTACAAAAATCCTTGATTTATCTATAAAAATTAAGAAAACACTTGTTTGGACTTTTCTTGTATGCATTAATAAAAAACTGATGAACAAAAATGAAAACCCATGAATCAATAAGGCTCGCTAGGCCCAAGCTATAGGCGTGCTAGGAAAATACAATGCCAAGTGGCATGACCAGGTGCAAGTAATTCATGATGAAGCAATGGTTAGCATGTTAATCGAATGGGTTGTGCGTTGGGCGAGAAAAGGTGACAAAGGACACATAGAAGACATGCAAGTGTTACTTGAAGAAGAAGAAGAAGAAAATTTGGTTGGTCATAGTGGCAGATCAAGGTAGGCGTGTTGGGTGCAAGAACAACGTGTCCAATGAGATTCTTAGATTTTGTCTTATAAATAGAAGTTTTCAGTTTAATGCAAAGGGATTTTCGGTGGATTTTCGGAGTACAAAATTGGATTAGCTTCACTCAGGTATATAACAGGAGAATTAGAAAGGAATTTTGTAGGAGGAAGCATTGCTCATGTGATAGAGCATATACCACTTCCAAGGTAAACTTATCTAGAAAGACTAGTTATTACGCTAACCATGAGTAAGCATAGCTAAACTTTCTATTGTTAGGGTTATATGTAGTTATTATATTCATGTACTAAATAGATCATGACATTCTATGTAAATTTACTCATCTTGTAATATTGGTGACTTTTTAATCTAAATTCTTAATTTAGATTTGCAACCTAAAACTAGTTTTCTTAGTGGGAGCTAGCATCGAAAGGTGATTGGCATTAGTAAATCCAAGATAGTCATCTATTGAGTACAAAATCTAGACATAGGTATAAGCTTAATATCCACATGTATTGCAACAATATTGTTGTGAGGTCTCGCTACATTACGACTGTTGAGACTTAATGTTATGTGTTGATTAATAGGCTCATATATCAACCATTAGGTAACACATTAATCCCAGTACGTGGAGACCAAAAAATATATGAATTATGGTAACAACTGGCAGTATTATACATTGAGTAGAGAAGCATATTACTAGCCTATGGATGTACATGATAGATAAGTAGTGATGAAATCTACATTCAACATGCATTCTTACTGTTAACACCAAAACCTCCAACTTTACTTTGTCATTTACTTTTTCGCATCACAACAACTACAAAAACACTGCTAAATTGTCTATGTGGATACGATAATTGTAAAACTTACTTTACCTATAAACACAAAATTGTTATAAATAGAAGCAATAGAATGAAGAATGACATCAAGCAAATAATTATGACACTATGGTCATTAGTGTACAAATTTTTAACTGGGTGTAAAGTGAGTACCTATAGACCCTAACAATTATATTGTAGTTCTCTATATGGGCGCCTTTGAAAGGTTGCAACTAGATCCAAATCACTTACAACCATTTGAAGGCTCTTTGATAACTCAGGTGAGCAGGTGCAAGTCTGCAGAAAATCACTTTTGAATTGGGTGAGAATTCCAAGACCATTAGTTAGTTATCTTGAGGTAAATGTTCTTTGCTCGTACAACATGATCATCAAATTCCATATGTTTAATGTCTTAGATGGGGTTATATCCATGCTCTACTTGACCATGAAATTTCCCCTAAATAAGGGATGAATAAGAGTAATGAAGGAAGACCAAAATATGGCAAGGAAATGATATCAAGATAGTCTCAGAATAAATATAGTATTAATGGCTTTCAACCCGCTACATAGACCAAACACACACAACATTAGATTTGTGGACTTGGACCCATAGAATAATACTCAGAAGATAAATGGTACCTACTAAAGACTTAAAAGAGTTTTAAATTGACCCTTAAATTTTCTAGATTACGAAACTAGGCCACTCCTTAATGGAGGACAAAGAAGAAGATTTAACTCACATGCTCCCTAAAAATTCGAATAAACTCGCATGGAGTCTTTCTTATTTGGGAGGGATAAACGAAAATATTACAATCATTGACTCACCCTAAATGCCACCATAAAACCAATAATACATAAAAAATGAGAGATGGGAGAATAAAGAAGAGTAGTCATTGATAAGGAAGTGAAGAGGATGAAATATGTGAGGTTCATAAATGAGATCATATATCCCACATTGTTGGCCAACGTCATGATGATAAAAAAATCTTAGGGAAGTAGAGGTTATGCATACACTTAATTGGTCTTAATTTGCCATGTCCAAGTGACCCATATCCTCTTCCTAACATTGACAAGTTGATCGTAAGAGCTTTAGGGTACAAAACATTAAATGTCATGAACTCGTAATTGAGGTACAATTATATCAAGATGAACTTCTTAGACACACTCAAGATTATCTTCATGACCATTACTACGATTTGATGCCATATGGCCTCAAGAATGATAATGTCACCTTACCAAAAACTATTCAGTAAAGTGTTCACTAAATAGATATAGCTGAATTTGGAGGTATACATTAATGACATGGTAGTAAAGACGTTGCATGAAAAGAACCACTGTGGAAACTTAGAAGAAATAATGTGAGTTGTTAGGAGGAAGATCACTATATTTCTCTTTAACTACTTTTCCCTTACAAACCTCATGTTGGGGGAGATGGCTTTGGGTCATTATCTCTTTCTTTAACCACTTCGTTCTTACAGACCTTATGCTTTAGGGTTGAAGACCGTTATAGATATTATAACCTAAACTCATTTAGAATTATCTAATTTTACTCAACCATTTAAAATCATGTAAGTGAGATAGACCTCAATTTAATATAGGTATTTTAGGCCACGAGTGCGCAATCCGTGAATGAAATCGTCACATCTTGAGATAAATCGAAAGTGAGTCATCCACACTTTATAAAGTATAATTGCATTGGCGATAACCATAAAATTTCTCAAAACTCGACATGCCTCATTACGTCATTAAAGACTATATATCAACATCTTGGATTGGACTAAGAATAATCACATCATTTATAAATAACTTCTACAACATTTGTTTTGCTTAAACATATAATTCCTACTATTGTATTGAGAACAATAAGACAAGCTAGCAACCCCATAGAAATATTAGTGAGTATTTGTGAGATATTGGAACAAATTCTAGGGTTAGCATGTCGTCGAAGTCCACTCACATGTTGTTTAATTGGTCCCTGTTGTAAACACCCCAAATTTGCCCTCACCCATTCACACCATGGCTTGTGATCATTTCATATGCATAAACACAATCATAACATCTCATATCACATTTTTGATTCATTGCATTGGTTCTAAGTCATCTGCATCTAGGGTTTGTGATCTGAGCAATCCAAGAGCTTTTTGAGCCACTCCAAAGGCCACCAATCATTTCAAAGGGATCCATGTGTGTTCAAGTATCATATTACATCCTCTCAAAGTCAAGAATGCAAAAGAATCACAAGAACTGAGTTTGGTATGGATGCAGAGCCAAGCTTGACTGCACAGTTGACCTAAAATTAGGGTTTTGGTTTCAGAGGCCATAACTCCAAATTTTTTGGTCATTCTTGTTTCCATTGGTCTCTATATGGTATAGGGAGTATGCATATCAATTTTCATGAAGAAATTCCATGGGGAAGTCATCTGATCAAGAGTTGACTTTTCAGACAAGTCAGTGCAAAATCAGGGCATCTGAGGCCCCCAATGACCCAACCAATGGGCATTCTTCATCAATTTGAGTGTATATGATCTTTATTTGATCATGGAAGAAGGTTGAAGTTCACAAAAATCAAGAATTTGGAGTTTTTGCAAGTGTTGACTTTTTGGGCATAGTTGACTTTTCAAGAATGCTTCATTTTAGGTCATTTTTCAAGCCTTGATTCTTGATCCAAAAATGCTTCAAATGGAAAAACTTTGGTCATGAAAGTTGTAGATCACATTTTTCCCTTTTCAAAAAGTACAAGAACATGATCAAATTCTTCTTGGATCAAAAGTTATGGTGTGGCAAAGTTGGCAAAAATCATTGATTTTCAAGTTATGCACTAAAAGGAAAACTTGCAATTTCATGAACCAAGTATTCTAGTGACTCCAAAATGACTTCAAAGCTGCATTACATGATCACACATGACCCCAAGAACAATTTTGGCCCAAGGAATTTTGGATGGTTTGCCTTGATTCTTAAAATTCCATAAAGCATTTTCATAAGTATGCAAAAAGAGGATTCTTGGCAAATTCATGCTTCAAGGAATTATGTGATCCCTAGCTGATCTCTAAACATTGCCATGACCAATTGAGACATCATGTGACAAAATTCAGCAAGCATTGTTTCATGTACTTAGCATAAACTCATGAGAAAAACACAAGTTGTCAAGTTGCAAAAGCTAGCATAGCTTGTCATCCACATGTTGCAGTCAGCTATAAACAATCCAAGGGCTCTCCTCAACTCCAGCTGGGGCCAGACAAGACTTGAACCTGCTGCTGCCATGACCCATGCTCTCAAGGACACAAACTTGACCTTTTTGCAAAAGGCTCTCATACTCTTGGCACAGTGCCCAGCCACCCTACTAACCTGCCTCACAGTCTATCCACACAAGTTGGAGGTGATATAGCTAAGCATTGAGCATTGAAGCTGGCCAGAACTCAGCATATCACAAAACTGTCCAAAACTCTTCTCCCTTCGAATCTCATTATCCAGCCAATAAACACACCATTTCTCTTCACCAACAAGTCAGAGACATTCAAAGGAGCAATAATCAACCATTAACAGGACTTGAAACCACTCACACACAAACTCCATTTTCTGCTACACCAGAACTGGATTTCTCAAAGCAGCTTGTCTAAGCTCATTCCAAGCCTTCCATTGGCTTCAGGGGGTCCAGAGAAGGCATTCTGCACCAGAGCAAGGTCAGGAGAGCTCAAATTCACAGTTCATCACTTCAGGTAGCTTCATGTTTACAACTTTTCAGAGCTTGGTTTTTATGTTAAAAATTGATTATGTATGCTTTGCTGGTCATGGGGATGGTTTTAGATTTAAGAATGAGTGAGAGATGAGGATTTACCAGGGCTCTGAAATTTTGCCCGTGAAACTTCATGGTTTCGATTCCCTCAGTTTAAGCATGAGAAATTTATTTGGAGAGTTGATTCGCGCAAGGCTTGAGTGGAGGAACATTTCCCTGGCATTAATTTGGAGAATGGTGGCCTGAATCGTGTTTTAGGGTTTTTGGGGTGCCGGAGAAGATGACCGGAGCTTCTCTCCGGTCACCTGAGTTTGCTTAGCCCTAATTACAGTCATTAACTCCCATTTGAATTCTGAGCGTAGGATGCCTTTAACCAGTTGACTTCCCGCTAGCTTGGATGGCCCAGATTCGCTTGATTAGCCCTAATTCATTTTATTAGATTAATTAATTCGTAATTAGTTTAATTAACTTAGATGCAATCCTGGCCACTAGATCTGGCGCCAGTCAACGCGTTTAAACCCAGGACCAATCTCAACCATCCTTTCTGTTTACTTTCCTTTTATTTTAATTTATTTTCATTTCTTTTTCATTTAACTTGCATATTTAATTTAAAATAGTAAAAAATGTTTAAAAATTATGAAACTTTTTCCCTTGAGTTTTAATAATTTTTATGACACAAAAATATTTTTGTTTTTATTTTTATCATTAAAAAAGGTATTTTTAAATATTTAAAGGATTATTTTTAATTGATTAATGGAAATTAATTTATTAAAAATACTTTTAGGTATTTAAAAATTACCAAAAAATTCTTGAAATGTTCTAAGACATTTAGAAACATTGTCCAACCCTCAAACCAAATTTCTTTTTTGATCTTGATGCTTTTTGAGAATTTTCTTTTGAATTAAAATCATTTTTGTGCATTATTTTGATCCTAAGTTCAAAAAATCATTTCTGCCTATCTATGAAGAGTTGGACATTGATTCTTTTTGCATTGCATTGTGTTTAGCATGAAGTTTTTGAGATTAAATGGCCTTGATTTGATTCCTCATTTTCAATTTGTTTGGCATTTCTTTTGTTTAGGAACCCTAAAAACCCTAATAACTTGTAAAAATCATAACTTGAGATTGGTTAAGAGTTGAGACCTCCCCTTTGGACTTTGGTTTGGTATAAGATTAGGGGTCTTTTGAGTGGCATTTTCCATTTTTTATCTTAGGGTTTGTTTCTGTTTTGGGTTTTTGTTTGATGTTTGATTCATAAACCCTAATTTGGGCTTTCATTTGCATCCATCTTGCATTCTCTTGCATAGCATGACTTGCCATGACATTTCAAGCATCCATTTGATTCATTTGACATCATAAGACATATAGAAAGCATGTTTGATCATTGCATCATGTGTTTTCCATATTGTATGCCATGTGCACTTCATAACTTTTCATGTATGTCCATGCTTCTAAACTTGCTTCATTTGCATTCATGAACTTGTATGAACATTTCCATGTGCTGCCTCATGTTTGTAGCATCTCATAACATCATTAGCATCATCAACATGCTTCTGGTTTTGTTTCTCATCATGTCATCTCATCTCATTTTGCATTGTATTGCATTTCTTTTCTAACATTTCAGGTGGTAAGTGATTTTGGGAAGTGAATTTGCCTTCACTTCTCATAACTTTTCTTTTCATCTCTCTTGCATCCATTGCTGCATTTTTATATGTGTTTGAGTTTGAGCTTGCTCATTCTTGTTCTTCTTACTTTCTTTCTTCAAGTGACTTGACTTCTTGAATGAAGCAAGTCACTTTGCTTCTCTTGATCCTGTTCATCTGCACCCTGGTGGTTCTCTTTGAAGTTTGTTCTTGAAAACCTCACAAACCTTAGGGACAACCAAGCATGACATTGATTAGGGTTTTGATTAGTCTCCCCTCTTAGTTTTACCTTTGTGTCTCTTTTGAGTCTTCTCTCCTCACCTCATAATCAGGGACTAAACCCTAAAGGCTTTAAGGCTTTGTGATTAAGCTTATGCCTGCATCCTTATCTTGGGATGGAGTGTATAACTTTAATCCTAAGTGTTAAACCCTTAATGTGTTTAACTCCTTTAATCAATTCACATAATAATCATCAAGACATCACACTTGTAACTTGGGCCTTGCATTAGGGTTCTAATTCTTCCTTAACTGGTTAAGAAGGACTAACCCTAGTGTTAATGGACAAGTCCCCCTCAAGTTGTCTTACAGACCCTAAAAAGCACTTCATCATCATATCACTAAATAAAATCCACTTAATTAAAGGCTTGTTTGGTCATGAGTTTAATCCCTAATCATGGATTAAGTTGAGGAGCTTTCCTCAGCTTAAACATTCTCATCTATTATCCTTCTATTAGGATGGTGTAATGAGTCTGTTTAATCCCTGATTATGGCTTAACCTCATTACTCAACACTAAACAAAAACCACAAAAACATCTAAATAATCACAAATAGGTTAATGATCTTAATCCTATACCAAAGGCGATTAAGTGTGAGAATCTGACTTCACACTTAAGGTATTCTCATTACCCCTAATCAGAGGGAAGATGTGATGAGTTTACTAAATCCATTGGTTTAGACTTAAACTCATTAACTTATGACAAAATCCAAAAACAATAAAAGACTGAAAACACAAAAACAAACAATAATCGTCTCCTACGGGATTCTTTTCTCATCATCTTCACTCACAAACGAGAACTTGCTTCTTCCGTCTAATGCAAGACAGTTTGCACCTGAGCCAGACAGGTCATACACTTGAGCATAGGCAAGCAAGCAGTTCACAAGTCAATTCATCTTTCAGTCTCTTTGGGTCGAACTACGGTGTTCTGACTTCCTCATTGCATGAGAGGATACGTAGGCATAACTTAACAGTTATCGAACAAAAGTCTCTGTATATCCCCCCTCCTTCCAGCTTCATTCTTTTAGCCTCATGATCTTGAGCATTTCACTCCTGTTCTCACACTGACACTTTCATACTTCACATCACTTATACACTGACACCTGTACATTCTTTTCCAACTTTACACACAAATTGCACTGACACTACCCCTTTAAAACACAAATCTTTTAAGCGTGGATCCCGTCGAGTACGGCGGACAATCTGGGTGCTAATACCTTCCCAGGTTGTAACCAACCCCCTTTCTCAGTCTCTCTGGTTCGCGACCGTCTTATCCATCTCTTTCTAGGTCTATGCAGCATTGCCTTTCCTCCGGGATAAAAATGCCTAGCTGGCGACTCTATTCACCTCCAGTGAGTTCACGGCTGTGTGTTCTCATTGTCCCTTTCGCCGACCGTTCGCGTCTGTACCCTTATTTGGGCCATTCCCCATTTATCGGGAGCGACAACTTGGCGACTCTGCTGGGGACCCTTATACTGCAACCAGGGCTTCTGGTTCTTTTTGTGGGTTCCTCCTAGCGCTTGATTGATTTGTGTTTACTAGGGTGTTATGTGCTGATTTGTGCTTGTATATTTATACTTATTTTGCTTTATGTACAGTTGCTTTACTGCTTTCTTTATTGCTTTTGCATTATATCATATTGTCATACTGTGCTGCTGGCTGGATCTGGTCTTTGTTTTGATGGGTGGGTGTTCCATTGAGAGTTAAGGTCCTATACCTGGGACCTGAGTGACACCTAGGCTAGAGTGAATCGTATTCTTTCCCATTCCATTTCGGTCTGGTGCGGGAATATGAAACACGGTTCAGATATGGGTTTCTTCTTGAGAACTCTGTGTTGCAGATTTCCTGCAATGCTAGGGCTATCTGGGAAGCCTGCTAAGTCTGGATGACCTTTTAGTATTGACCTTCAGAAACTGAGGAGAATTAGAGGAGGAACTTTTATGGTTATTGTAAACACTGTACCTCCGGGTTAGAAGTGTTTACACTTCTCATAACTGATCCAAGTCTGAGGATCCTTGTTTTAGAACACCACCTGTGAGGGGGTTGGGCTGTTTACAGGTTTGCAGGTACCTCGACCTCAGAATACCCTGTTACTTTGATTGAGAATACTCCATGTTGGAACAGTTCTTGTGATTCTACAACCTTGGACTTGTGGCTCTTTATTTGAGCCCCCTACCTTGGTTACTGGATTTATAGACCTCCATCTGGAATTCTTGAATACGCTTGGACCTATATCAGAGCTTTTGATCAGATCCAGCTCAGTCACAGACCCTTGCATTTCATTTGCATACATAATCATTGCATCATATTGACATTTGCTTATTTGTGTTTCAGGGTATCCACTTTCATCTTTGGTTTTGGTTTTGACCCCATCTTCAGTATTGACCTATCTTCATCAGCACCTGCTTCAGCTTAGCTATTTGCTTCAGCTATCACCTGCACCAGCCAATCAGTGGCCCCTTTTCTTCAGTGTTATCATCAGCACCTGTCTCTACTCAGTCTCAGCATCATGGCTCCTAAAAAGAGCAATATCACCTATCACTTCTTCCAGCCAGAGTTATCAGACATCAGGAGGATTCAAACCCTGATCACTCCAGATCACATACCATTGTTCAGGGAAAGCTATGGAGATATACTAGATATGGTTATGGATCTGGACCCTTCACAAAGAAGTCTGATCCACACTTGCATTCAGTTCTATGATCCCCCACTGAGGTGTTTCACTTTCCAAGACTTTCAGTTGGGCCCTTTATTGGAAGAATACTCATCATTGGTTGGTCTGCCTATCAGGGGTGGAATCCCTTTCAACCCTGAGATGGTCTTTCCTGGTAATGGAGAAGTAGCAAAGGCTCTGCATTTGGAACCTGTCCTGATTGAGCAGCATATGACTTCTAAAGCTGGAATCCATGGCCTCCATCTGGATTTCCTGATTTCTCAAGCTACCCTGAAAGCTTCTTTAGGAGAGTGGAAGGCTGTTTGTGCCTTGTTGGCTTTGAGCATATATGGGATTGTATTGTTTGCGGATGAGCCTCGATTCATTAGCAAGAATGCAATCCATCTGTTCATCTTGAGGAACCCAGTGCCAACTTTATTGGGGGATCTCTATTATTCAGTGCATCAGAGGAATGAAAAGCAGAGGGGAAGATTAGTGAGGTGTTGTGCTCCATTGTTCCATACTTGGCTTCTCGGGCATCTACCCAGGACAGATGCATTTTTGAACCCTCATCAGCAGAGTAACTGGGCCAAGAGACTCACTGCTCTAACTTCAGCCGATATCAGATGGTGCACTCAAAGCACCAAGGGTAGGGATATCATCACCAGCTGTGGGCATTTTCCCAATGTGCCCCTAATAGGAGTTAAGGGTAGCATTAATTACAACCCTCTGCTGTTCAGAAGACAACTGGGCTATGCACTGGTCCATACTCCTAAGGCACAGGACTTGGTGGAAACTCTTTATTGCGAGAACAAGATTAATCTGGCTATTGTTAGGCAGGTTGCCTGGGCTTGGGATAATGTTCAAACCAAGGGAGTGACCATTCTGGGGAAGTGCAGCAATGTGGCATCAGCACAATACTATGAGTGGTCCCGTGCCAGGGCTCAATTCTCTGGAATGCCCTTTACCATAGAAGATATGCCTGAATCATCTTCAACACCACCACCTGCCACTGTCAGTTTGGAGGAGTTTGAGAGTTTGAAGGAAAGAAATGAGAAGTTAACTCAGGCTTTGCAGAAGACCCTCCGGGAGAGGAGTGAGGGTATGAGGGAGATTGAGAGGTTGGAAAAGTTGAGAGTAGAGCATCTGACTAAGATTGAGAAGTCTGGGGATTATATCAAAAAGTCTAAGGCTGGAGAACAAATTCTGAAGAATGCTTGCAAGGAAGCCCAATTCCAGAGAGCAAGGACAGACTTGTATTTGAAGGAGAGTCAAGCCCGGTGGGTCAGGATCACCGAGGCTCGTACCCTGGAGGACAAGAGAGTTCAAGACTAGATGGAGCAGATGGAAGCTAGTGCAAAAGAGCAGCAAGAAGCCCTGACAGCAGCCCAGAGGGAGATATCAGAGTTGAAGATCAAAGCAGGGGTGAAGAGGTCCAAAGAACAAACTCAGCACAAGAAGCTAACAGCAGCTGTTACGACCCGGAATCTCCTCATCAGGAATCTCACGGAGCGTCCGGCTGATCCTGTGACCGAAGCACTTCTCAAGGAAGTTCGTGAGGATGAGTTTGGTCTCAGTGTTTGATCATTTGTTTGTTGTTGCTTTCTTTCCATGTACTTTTATTTTCTTGTAATGTATTTTGACCCCTTAGAGGGCTTGTGTTGTAAAATGAACAAGTTGTATTATTTCACCTTCTGTAATATATTTGTGTTAGTTTGCTTCGTCTGAGTTTTCTTCAAGCAACAACAACAGCATCTTCAAGGGTCTGGAAGGGTCAAAAATGAATGCCAAGCCGGATACCTTGAGAGCAAATAAGCATACTGCATTGCATGCTAACCCTTTGTTTGTTTTGTAGGTTTTTGTCTTGTTGTTGCTAACTCTGTTGTGATGTTCAGGAACTATTGCTAGGCGCCGGGTATTTCCCCTCAACCGTCCGCACCGTTATCCAACCCGAAACAACCTTCCGGGCATTCAAATGGATCAGATGCAGCAGGACCTTACTGAGGTCAGAAATCAAATGGTAAACGAAAGGCTAGAAATGAGGAATCAAATGACTCAGTTTATGGAAGTGATGAACAACATGGCTCAGAGCCAGGAAAGATTGAGGGCCATGGTGGAAAGGCAGAATCAAGAAGATCCGCATATAGGGACTGCTGGCACCAGTAACAATGAAAGGGTCCAACCTCATGTCAATCCCCCTGTATTTGGACCACATCTCCATCCTGAGGTTAACATTCCTGCAAATGTTCAAGGGACTGCCACCGCAGCCAGGGTACTTCAAGAAGACCCCCAAGAGGACCAGTTTACAGTAATGGGTGCTGGGGAAGAGGCTTATGATAGGAGGTTGGATGAGATAGCTGAAAAGTTGAGGTCCTTAGAGTCTCAAAACTCTTTGGGATTCGATGTCATGGATATGGGCTTGGTAGACGGGGTCAGGATTCCCCACAAGTTTAAGCCTCCTTGTTTTGAAAAATACAACGGGACTTCATGCCCCCGGACTCATTTACAGTCATTTCTGGGAAGGCTGAAGGCCTATACAATGGATGAGAAGCTCTGGATGTTCTATTTCGAAGATAGCTTAACTGGAGCGTCAAGAGAATGGTACTCTCACTTGACGAGGGCAACTATTAGATGCTGGAAGGACCTGGCAGAGGCCTTCATCAGACAGTATCAGTATAACTTAGATATGGCACCCAACAGGACTCTCCTAATGGGAATGTCACAGTCGTCAAGGGAAAGTTTCCGAGAATATGCCCAGAGATGGAGGCAATTGGCTGCTGCTGTTCAGCCCCCTATGTCTGAAAGGGAAATGGCAGATATGTTCATGAACACCCTTCAGGGAACCTATATTGATAGGCTAGCTGCCTTCTCATCCACCAGCTTTGCAGATGTTGTCATAGCCGGGGAGAGAATTGAAAGCCTATTGAAGATGGGTAAGATCTCAGACAACGGTGCAAGTTCGTCCAGTAGTACAAGAAAGCCTTTTGCAGGCCCGAGAAGAACTGGCGAGACCAATGCCATCCACACCAACAGGGGCAGGCCCCAATATGTTCACAGATCAGTGGCAGCAGTCACCATTCCCGCTCCAGTTCATCCTCAGCCAGTTTATCAACCTCCACAACAAAACTATCAGCCACAACCTCAGTACCACCAGCAATCTCAGTATCCTCCAAGGAATTACAACAACAGCAACACCAACAACAACACTCAACAGAGGCCATTTCAGCAGAGGCCATCTCAAGCTAACAGGGTGATCGATCCGATCCCTATGCCATATGCTACTCTGCTGCCACAACTCCTGAAACTCAACCTAGTTGAGCTAAGGACGTTGGCACCTCCAGACCCCAACAGTGTACCCAGGAATTATGACTCCAACGCTAGGTGTGCCTTCCATTCAAACGCACCTGGCCACAGTACAGAAAAGTGCAGAGCCTTGCACATGAAGGTACAAGACCTGGTAGACTCGAAAGCTCTGAATTTCACACCACCACCCAATGTCAATAAGAACCCGATGCCAAACCACGGTGGTCCCAGGATTAACGCTATTGAAGAAGACAAGCCGTCTTATTTAATAACCAGTGTGGGACAGATCAGGACACCGTTGGTGGAAATCAAAGCTCAGCTCTTGGAATGTCAAATGTTCCCAGGGTGTGAGTTAGGCTGTGCTTACTGCAACATCTCAGTAAATGGGTGCGATAATTTAAGGAATGGTATAGATGGTCTTATTCAGAGTGGCCAACTTCAGATCACCACATCATTTCCAACAAATCCAGCAATCTCATCAGCAACGGTTTCAGAACCTCCTACAACGGCAGCAACCATTGTCCCCGACAATTCTTCGGTTTCATCAACAAGTACTCCATCTATCATCTCAACTGATCAGTTACCAGCAAATTTTTCTTCTACAACTTCAGCTTCACTCCATTTTGAAACTCCTACAACAACAACATCCACACTCCCGACAATGTCTCCTACAACACCAGCAACAAATCATGAAGATGTCTCAACTGTCACCATATTCTACGATCCTGAAAACAACTCCGCCTACAAATCAGAAAGTGCTGCTCCCATTAGGGCACCAGTGACAATTTATTATGATCCGCAGACTATCACAGTTCCTTCAACAGCTGCAATCAGTCCAGTCACCATCACGGTGCCTGGACCGGTACCTTATGAAAGCAGTAATGCCATCCCCTGGCATTACGGCTCTGACTTGTACTGTGAGGGACAAAGAATCACTTTTGAATCATCAACCCCTGCACCACAGATAGACAATGTGGGCGGAGGCTTCACTCGAAGCGGACGTCTTTTCGCTCCACAAATTCAGAGACCCACTGCCGAAGCAGAAGCTGCTGCCAGGGCAAAAGGGAAGAGCCCTGTGCAGGAAGATCAAGCTGTTAAGGAAGCCTTGAAGACACCATTCGATCAAGAGGTTGATGAGTTCATGCGAATCATCAAAAAGAGTGATTATAAAATAGTGGATCAGCTCCATCAGACGCCTTCCAAGATCTCAATCCTATCATTGCTTATGTGCTCCGAAGCCCATCGGAATGCACTACTCAAAGTCTTGCACGCAGCTTACGTGCCTGAAGAGATCACTGTCAATCAGCTGGAAGCTGTAGTGGGGAATGTTAATGCTAGTCACGGACTAGGGTTCACCAATACTGATTTGACAACGGAAGGCCGTAACCATAACAAAGCCTTGCACATAACCATGGAATGCAAAGGCGTTGTCCTTTCCCATGTGCTGGTAGACACGGGGTCATCCCTCAATGTCTTACCTAAGAAGGCCCTGGTGAAGCTAGAATATGACGGATTGGCATTGAGACCCAGCAACCTGGTGGTGAGAGCCTTTGATGGTTCAAAGAGATCGGTTCTGGGAGAGATTGAGTTACCCGTGACGATTGGCCCGCAGACCTTTAAAACTATCTTCTACGTGATGGATATACAGCCCGCCTACAGCTGTTTATTGGGTAGGCCATGGATTCACGCTGCTGGCGCCGTGACCTCTACCCTTCACCAGAAGTTAAAATATGAGTGGGAGGGTCAAATCGTTACAATCTGCGGAGAGGAGGACATTTTTGTCAGCCACCTGGCTACCTATAAGTATATTGAGATGGATGGGGAGATCCATGAAACAATGAGCCAGGGTTTTGAAGCTTTGAATGTCAATGAAACATCTGCTGTGCCTGGTACTTCAATATCATCATACCAACAAGCCCGGAAGGTTGTCGAGGGAGGAAACGCCCAAGGCTGGGGCAAACTGTTATCGGTGGAGAAGAAAGAGGATAGATTTGGGTTGGGTTACAAACCAACTCAACAGGATCAAGCAGCGGCTGCGAAAGAGCCCAACTTTGTGAGTGGGGGGATGCTCACCCCTGATGCTATCAACTGTCTGGAAGACGAGCTGGAAGAGGAACGCAACCTGGAAAGCTGGATTCGTCCAAAGATCCCGGGGAGCAGTATCTCAAACTGGTCTTCCCAGGAAATTATAAGAGTTACTCATGCAGAGTAATTATTATTTCCTGTATTTTTATAGCATGCATCAAAGTCTTGCATCTTTCCCAAGATGACAAGACTCATTTTGTAATCAGGGCCATCTGTACTTTTTGTGCAAACAAGATTAATTAATGAAATATCAGACATCTTTTTGCAAACGAGTCTTTTTCTTTTCTGCTCACTGTTTTCCATTTTTCTTTTTTGTACAAAAATAAATGGCGATGTTTTCAAAATGATAACTTTATTTCACTTTTTTCTAAGCAAGATTAAAATCAATCACTAAAATAAACAAACTGAACCCTTGCAGAGAGTGCCTTCCAGACAGCACCGACAACAACACGGCTATGACTTTGTATGACTTTGACAATCCGATCAATCAAGCTGATGAAGGGGTTGAAGAAGAATATGAGCTTCCTGAAGAGCTAGCCAGGTTGTTAAGGCAAGAGGAAAAGGTTATTACTCCTCACCAGGAGGAGATTGAAGTGATTAATCTTGGTACAGACGAAGACGTGAAAGAGGTTAAAATCGGGGCCTGCCTGCAAGACTCAGTGAAGAGACAACTGATTGATCTGCTTCAAGAGTATGTGGATGTGTTTGCTTGGTCTTATCAGGATATGCCAGGGTTGGATACCGATATTGTCGTGCACAAGCTGCCTTTGAGAGAAGAATGCCCGCCAGTCAAACAGAGGCTGCGCCGTACTCGCCCAGACATGGCTATGAAAATCAAGGAGGAGGTACAAAAGCAATGGGACGCCGGGTTCCTTGCCGTGACTAGCTATCCGCCGTGGGTGGCTAATATAGTACCTGTGCCTAAAAAGGACGGCAAAGTAAGAATGTGTGTTGATTACCGGGATCTGAACAGAGCCAGCCCGAAAGATGATTTCCCTCTACCTCACATCGATGTATTGGTGGATAACACAGCTCAGTTCTCGGTATTCTCCTTCATGGACGGATTTTCAGGGTACAATCAGATTAAGATGTCACCTGAAGACATGGAGAAGACAACATTCATCACACCCTGGGGCACGTTCTGTTACAAGGTAATGCCATTTGGGCTCAAGAATGCTGGTGCAACATATCAACGGGCTATGGTAACATTATTCCACGATATGATTCATAAAGAAATAGAATGATATGTGGATGATATGATTGCCAAGTCCCTCACTGAAGAAGACCATCTGGTAAATCTGCTCAAATTGTTCAAGCGTCTGAGGAAGTACCAACTGAAGTTGAACCCCAACAAATGCACATTCGGGGTGCGATCTGGTAAGCTGCTGGGATTTATTGTAAGCGAGAAAGGGATTGAAGTTGACCCTGATAAAGTCAAAGCTATTCAAGAGATGCCTGCACCGAAAACTGAAAAGGAAGTTCGAGGGTTCTTAGGTCGATTGAACTACATCTCAAGGTTCATATCTCACCTTACAGCAACCTGTGAACCCTTGTTCAAGCTGTTGAGAAAAGAGCAAACGGTCAGGTGGAATGAAGATTGTCAGAAGGCATTTGACAAGATCAAGGAATATCTGCAAGAACCTCCAATCCTTATGCCTCCAGTTGAAGGAAGACCTCTGATAATGTACTTGACAGTATTAGAAGAGTCAATGGGGTGTGTGCTGGGCCAGCATGACGAGTCTGGTCGAAAAGAGTATGCAATTTACTACCTGAGCAAAAAGTTTACCGACTGTGAACAACGTTATTCACTGCTCGAGAAAACTTGCTGTGCTTTAGCGTGGGCTGCTCGCCGACTGAGGCAGTATATGTTGACCCACACTACTTTGTTGATCTCCAAGATGGACCCAGTCAAGTACATATTTGAGAAGCCAGCTCTTACCGGACGGGTTGCAAGATGGCAAATGATTCTCACAGAATATGACATCCAATACACATCTCAGAAAGCCATCAAGGGCAGTGTATTGTCTGAATATCTTGCTGAGCAACCCATTGATGACTACCAGCCTATGAGATTTGACTTCCCTGATGAAGACATCATGTTCATAAAAGCAAAAGATCATGAAGAGCCTGTTCACACTGAAGGGCCTGACCCGGAAGAAGAATGGACTATGATGTTTGATGGGGCTGTTAACATGAATGGTCGTGGTGTTGGTGCAGTACTCATTACACCCAAAGGAGTTCACATGCCTTTCTCGGCAAAACTCACTTTCAACTGCACTAATAACGAAGCTGAATACGAAGCTTGCATTATGGGTCTTGAGGAAGCCATTGACCTCAGGATCAAGACTTTGACCGTATTCGTAGATTCAGCTTTGGTGGTCAATCAAACCAACGGAAAATGGTACACCCATCAGGATCATCTGATACCTTACAGGGATTATACAAGGAGGTTATTGACTTTCTTCACAACAGTCAAGCTTGAGTATATCCCTCGGGACGAGAATCAGTTTGCAGATGCTCTCGCTACCATTTCATCCATGATCAACGTTCAAGCTGCTAACTTTGTACCTCAGATTTCAGTGTCCAGACTTGATAGACCAGCATATGTGTTCGCAGCAGAAGTTGTCAAAGACGATAAGCCTTGGTTCCATGACATTAAATGCTTCTTAGAGGGTCAAACATACCCACCTGGGGCATCTTCCAATGATAAGAAGACTTTGAGAAGGCTTGCTGGTAGTTTCTTTTTGAATACTGATGGGTCTTTATACAAAAGGAACTTTGATATGGTACTCCTCAGATGTGTTGACAAGACGGAAGCAGATTTGCTGATGCATGAAGTGCACGAAGGCTCCTTTGGTACCCATGCTGGAGGACATGCAATGGCTAAGAAGTTGATAAGATCAGGCTATTATTGGATCACGATGGATGCCGATTGTTGTGCCTACGCCAGAAAATGCCATAAATGCCAGATCTATGCAGATAAAGTGCATGTACCTCCCAATCCTTTGAACATCATGTCTTCACCATGGCCCTTTGCCATGTGGGGCATTGATATGATCGGCAAGATTGAGCCAACTGCTTCAAATGACCACAGATTCATCCTGGTCGCCATTGACTATTTCACTAAGTGGTTCGAAGCAGCCTCATATGCGAACGTCACAAGACAAGTGGTAGCCAGATTTCTGAAGAGAGATATCATCTGTCGATATGGAGTGCCCGAGCGAATCATTACTGATAATGGTTCCAATCTAAACAACAAAATGATGGCAGAGCTGTGCCGGGACTTCAAGATCCAACATCACAATTCTTCTCCTTACAGGCAAAAGATGAATGGCGCTGTTGAGGCAGCTAATAAGAATATCAAGAAGATTGTGCAGAAGATGGTAGTCACTTACAAAGACTGGCATGAAATGCTACCGTTTGCCTTGCATGGGTACCGTACGTCAATCAGAACATCCACTGGGGCAACACCGTATCAACTGGTGTATGGTATGGAAGCAGTCTTACCGGTTGAAGTTGAATTACCCTCCCTACGGGTATTAATGGATGTTAAACTGAACGAAGCAGAATGGGTCCAGGCCCGATACGAGCAACTGAGTCTGATTGAAGAGAAGAGACTGTCTGCAATCTGTCATGGGCAGCTATATCAGAAAAGAATGAAGAAGGCCTTCGATCAGAAAGTCAGGCACCGAGAATACCAAGTTGGAGATCTTGTGCTGAAAAGAATCCTTCCTCCTCACACAGACCACAGGGGCAAATGGACTCCGAATTATGAAGGACCGTTCGTGGTAAAGAAAGTTTTCTCTGGTGGAGCACTGATGCTCATCACCATGGATGGTGAAGATTTCCCATCCCCTGTGAATTCAGATGCAGTTAAAAAATACTTCGCATAAAAATGACCCGCTGGACACAAAAACAGAATGTAAGTCCAGGCAAAAATAGGGCATCCCGGCGAGTCAAAAACAGAATAAAAGACTCGGGCAAAAATAAGGGAAATAATTAAAAAAATGTACACCCGCTGAGTTGAAAAGCCGCATTGGACAGCTCAGGCAAAAATGGGTATCCCGATGGATCGAAAACCCGAAAGGGCGATCCATGCAAAATAAGGGAATAAGCGAACAACTGCATTCTGAATTCGTCTGTATTGTCCACAACTTAGCAAACCTCGAAAGGATCAAGCTTCAATCAGAATCAGCCTCCTTCAGAAAGCAAGACGAGAAGAACGTCGAAAGTCATACGAGTCATGGCGAAAGAGGAAGCTCCTTAAAGCGTCGTCAACATCGCCAGCACTTTGTTTCTCAATTTGTAACAATCTCCTCATTTCAGGAGATATGTTTCTTTGACTGTATCTTGCCAATTCAGGGCACATGAATTAATAAAATCAGATTTTTCAGTCATGTTTCATTTTGTGTATTTTTATTTGCAAAGAATGTCTGATGTCTCTAAAAAACTAATTGCATAAGTACAGATTGCTTTTCTCTAAGAAAATAAAAACACATGCTTGCAGGAAATATGCCTACTCTCAGGAGTATCTAAACTCCTATGACGGAATCCAGTAAAGGATACCTCGGGACCATTTGTGCGTTTCCTTATCTTTGCAGGATTGCAGGTATACAGGACGCAACTTGGGGCATGCAAGTTACATCCCAGCAAGCTGGCAAACCAACAAGCAGTCTTAGCACTCAAGGAGCTTTTTCCCCAGTTGAGTTGCCTCTCGTTACTCTCCCCAGTTGAGTTGCCTCTCGTTACTCTCCCCAGCTGAGTTACCTACAACTCTCCCAGCCGTAGTACCAATCATTCCTCCTCAGCAGAATGCAAGAATCAGGGAATCATCTCCCCACAGAGTCTCAGCCTCTATTCAGAAAAGCAACGCATGAGGGAGTCACAACATAGTACAGGAGACTTCTACAAACCCCAGCTGGGTCCCTAGATTACAAGGATATGTCAATCAGTGACTTATATCCCCAAACAGATACGTCATCAGATCTATCAATGATCTCATCCCCAGCTGGGATGTCCACTTCAAACAGATCGACCAGAGATCTTCATGGCAACGAGATCCGAATCCCGGATCGGTCTTTGCATAATCATAGCATTCGCATCATATTCACCCCCAAAGCGTAGCATTCTGTTTTAATACGGAGCATTACGGCAAAAATCGACTACATAGCATAATTATAAGTCATGTTGTGAATCGAGCACTTGTGAATATTGACAATCCGTCAAATATACAGAATATAATACACAAAAATCCCCCAGAGTCCCAACAAAAGCAGTTGCCTCACAATTCACAAACACCAGTTGATACTCGTCCGTGTCATCACTCCCCAGTGAAGTCGCCTGAACACTCTTTACAAACAAAATCACCTGTATCACGGATACTTCCTGACACGCATCCGTGTCAGATCACCAGCAGAAAGCCAAAGACTTCCTCTTTGCACTCACTTGTACTCATTTTCTTGACACCCGTCCGTGTCATATCCCTAGCGCAGTCGCTTACACCTTTATCACCCATATATTTGTTATTATTATACTTTTCTCTTTCGACACCCGTCCGTGTCACTCTCCCCAGCAGGTAAATATTCATCTATACAAAACAATACTCATACTCACCACGCATGATACACTTATACAAATACTCGTCCGTATCTTGTGTATACTGTTCATATCCCCACAGATTCAACAATAGTCCTTGTTCTTTGTTAACCAGTTGGTACTCGCCCGTACCATCATCTCAGAACATTGCGTCTAGTGTTTGTTTCTACATGATACTCGTCCGTATCATAGTCTTAAGGATGTTCGTCCGCATCTTTAATCCATACACCGTGTCAAACACTTGTGTCTTCTTGAATATAGATACTCGTCTGTGTCTACTATTCCCCAGAAGGGTCCTTTCAGATTCGATACTCATCCGTGTTCTTTGTTAACCCGTTGATACTCGTCCGTATCATCATCTCTGAACATGTGTCAGTTTGTTTCTATTCGATACTCGTCCGTATCGTAGTCTTAGGGATGCTCGTCCGCATCTTTAATCTATACACAATACCAAACACTTATACCTTTTGTTTCTTGGATATAAACACTCGTCTGTGTTTACTACTCCCCAGTAGATCGCCAACAAAGCAAATTTCCCTTCTTATCTGACACTCGTCCTGTGTCATGATAAACCCTGAGAGCAGCCGTACCCTGCTAGGTGGTCGTCCTCCACCCCTTGATGGTCGTCCTCCATCATGCTCATCCGATGGCCGTCCCCATCGTTGATTTTAGCAGCCGTCCCCTGCTAGGTGGTCGTCCTCCACCCGTTGATGATCGTCCTTCATCATTTTATCCTATGGCCGTCCCCATTGTTGATTTTGGTTATCTGGCATTCGTCCTATGTCATGATAAACCCTGAGAGCAGCCGTCCCCTGCTAGGTGGTCGTCCTCCATCTCTTGATGGTCGTCCTCCATCATGCTCATCCGATGGCCGTCCCCATCGTTGATATTTTCGGCAGCCGTACCCTGCCAGGTGGTCGTCCTCCACCTTTGATGGCCGTCCCCATCATATTTCTTTTATCCCCAACAGAGCAGCCGTCCCCTGCTAAGTGATCGTCCTTCACTTTTGGTGGCCGTACCCCATCATCTGTTTGTTTCATTTATTCTTTAACCCGATGGTCGTCCCCGTCGTGGTCCCTTTTCTTTTTTTAGCCCGATGGCCGTCCCCGTCGTGGTCCCTTTTCTTTTTTAGCCCGATGGCCGTCCCCATCGTCGGTTATTTTGCTTTATGAACTTGATGGTCGTCCCCGTCATGTTTCATTAATCCCCAGAGAATTTTACAGCTATTACTTGATGGCCGTCCCCATCATAATATCTTATTTTCCCCAGCCAGTCGGTCGTCCCCGTCTTGGCTTTACCTTTTATCCCCAGCATGTCGGTCGTCCCCGTCATTGCTTTATTTTCAGCACTTTCCCAGCATGTCGGCCGTCCCCGTCATTGCTCTTTACCCAGCAGTCGTCCTCTGCTCGACGGCCGTCCTCCGTCGCCCACACTTTACAACATACTTTATTTTCTTTTACAATATATATCCCTTTTCTCCTTCATTCTGTGAGTGCAAATTTTGGACTGTCTTTGGTATTCAACCACAAGTTATCTCGCTTGCCTGTTAAGCCGTTGCTTACATCCTGCACAGCTAACTCATGTTTGAATAGGGGCAGCTGTAAACACCCCAAATTTGCCCTCACCCATTCACACCATGGCTTGTGATCATTTCATATGCATAAACACAATCATAACATCTCATATCACATTTTTGATTCATTGCATTGGTTCTAAGTCATCTGCATCTAGGGTTTGTGATCTGAGCAATCCAAGAGCTTTTTGAGCCACTCCAAAGGCCACCAATCATTTCAAAGGGATCCATGTGTATTCAAGTATCATATTACATCCTCTTAAAGTCAAGAATGCAAAAGAATCACAAGAACTGAGTTTGGTATGGATGCAGAGCCAAGCTTGACTGCACAGTTGACCTAAAATTAGGGTTTTGGTTTCAGAGGCCATAACTCCAAATTTTTTGGTCATTCTTGTTTCCATTGGTCTCTATATGGTATAGGGAGTATGCATATCAATTTTCATGAAGAAATTCCATGGGGAAGTCATCTGATCAAGAGTTGACTTTTCAGACAAGTCAGTGCAAAATCAGGGCATCTGAGGCCCCCAATGACCCAACCAATGGGCATTCTTCATCAATTTGAGTGTATATGATCTTTATTTGATCATGGAAGAAGGTTGAAGTTCACAAAAATCAAGAATTTGGAGTTTTTGCAAGTGTTGACTTTTTGGGCATAGTTGACTTTTCAAGAATGCTTCATTTTAGGTCATTTTTCAAGCCTTGATTCTTGATCCAAAAATGCTTCAAATGGAAAAACTTTGGTCATGAAAGTTGTAGATCACATTTTTCCCTTTTCAAAAAGTACAAGAACATGATCAAATTCTTCTTGGATCAAAAGTTATGGTGTGGCAAAGTTGGCAAAAATCATTGATTTTCAAGTTATGCACTAAAAGGAAAACTTGCAATTTCATGAACCAAGTATTCTAGTGACTCCAAAATGACTTCAAAGCTGCATTACATGATCACACATGACCCCAAGAACAATTTTGGCCCAAGGAATTTTGGATGGTTTGCCTTGATTCTCAAAATTCCATAAAGCATTTTCATAAGTATGCAAAAAGAGGATTCTTGGCAAATTCATGCTTCAAGGAATTATGTGATCCCTAGCTGATCTCTAAACATTGCCATGACCAATTGAGACATCATGTGACAAAATTCAGCAAGCATTGTTTCATGTACTTAGCATAAACTCATGAGAAAAACACAAGTTGTCAAGTTGCAAAAGCTAGCATAGCTTGTCATCCACATGTTGCAGTCAGCTATAAACAATCCAAGGGCTCTCCTCAACTCCAGCTGGGGCCAGACAAGACTTGAACCTGCTGCTGCCATGACCCATGCTCTCAAGGACACAAACTTGACCTTTTTGCAAAAGGCTCCCATACTCTTGGCACAGTGCCCAGCCACCCTACTAACCTGCCTCACAGTCTATCCACACAAGTTGGAGGTGATATAGCTAAGCATTGAGCATTGAAGCTGGCCAGAACTCAGCATATCACAAAACTGTCCAAAACTCTTCTCCCTTCGAATCTCATTATCCAGCTAATAAACACACCATTTCTCTTCACCAACAAGTCAGAGACATTCAAAGGAGCAATAATCAACCATTAACAGGACTTGAAACCACTCACACACAAACTCCATTTTCTGCTACACCAGAACTGGATTTCTCAAAGCAGTTTGTCTAAGCTCATTCCAAGCCTTCCATTGGCTTCAGGGGGTCCAGAGAAGGCATTCTGCACCAGAGCAAGGTCAGGAGAGCTCAAATTCACAGTTCATCACTTCAGGTAGCTTCATGTTTACAACTTTTCAGAGCTTGGTTTTTATGTTAAAAATTGATTATGTATGCTTTGCTGGTCATGGGGATGGTTTTAGATTTAAGAATGAGTGAGAGATGAGGATTTACCAGGGCTCTGAAATTTTGCCCGTGAAACTTCATGGTTTCGATTCCCTCAGTTTAAGCATGAGAAATTTATTTGGAGAGTTGATTCGCGCAAGGCTTGAGTGGAGGAACATTTCCCTGGCATTAATTTGGAGAATGGTGGCCTGAATCGTGTTTTAGGGTTTTTGGGGTGTCGGAGAAGATGACCGGAGCTTCTCTCCGGTCACCTGAGTTTGCTTAGCCCTAATTACAGTCATTAACTCCCATTTGAATTCTGAGCGTAGGATGCCTTTGACCAGTTGACTTCCCGCTAGCTTGGATGGCCCAGATTCGCTTGATTAGCCCTAATTCATTTTATTAGATTAATTAATTCGTAATTAGTTTAATTAACTTAGATGCAATCCTGGCCACTAGATCTGGCGCCAGTCAACGCGTTTAAACCCAGGACCAATCTCAACCATCCTTTCTGTTTACTTTCCTTTTATTTTAATTTATTTTCATTTCTTTTTCATTTAACTTGCATATTTAATTTAAAATAGTAAAAAATGTTTAAAAATTATGAAACTTTTTCCCTTGAGTTTTAATAATTTTTATGACACAAAAATATTTTTGTTTTTATTTTTATCATTAAAAAAGGTATTTTTAAATATTTAAAGGATTATTTTTAATTGATTAATGGAAATTAATTTATTAAAAATACTTTTAGGTATTTAAAAATTACCAAAAAATTCTTGAAATGTTCTAAGACATTTAGAAACATTGTCCAACCCTCAAAACAAATTTCTTTTTTGATCTTGATGCTTTTTGAGAATTTTCTTTTGAATTAAAATCATTTTTGTGCATTATTTTGATCCTAAGTTCAAAAAATCATTTCTGCCTATCTATGAAGAGTTGGACATTGATTCTTTTTGCATTGCATTGTGTTTAGCATGAAGTTTTTGAGATTAAATGGCCTTGATTTGATTCCTCATTTTCAATTTGTTTGGCATTTCTTTTGTTTAGGAACCCTAAAAACCCTAATAACTTGTAAAAATCATAACTTGAGATTGGTTAAGAGTTGAGACCTCCCCTTTGGACTTTGGTTTGGTATAAGATTAGGGGTCTTTTGAGTGGCATTTTCCATTTTTTATCTTAGGGTTTGTTTCTGTTTTGGGTTTTTGTTTGATGTTTGATTCATAAACCCTAATTTGGGCTTTCATTTGCATCCATCTTGCATTCTCTTGCATAGCATGACTTGCCATGACATTTCAAGCATCCATTTGATTCATTTGACATCATAAGACATATAGAAAGCATGTTTGATCATTGCATCATGTGTTTTCCATATTGTATGCCATGTGCACTTCATAACTTTTCATGTATGTCCATGCTTCTAAACTTGCTTCATTTGCATTCATGAACTTGTATGAACATTTCCATGTGCTGCCTCATGTTTGTAGCATCTCATAACATCATTAGCATCATCAACATGCTTCTGGTTTTGTTTCTCATCATGTCATCTCATCTCATTTTGCATTGTATTGCATTTCTTTTCTAACATTTCAGGTGGTAAGTGATTTTGGGAAGTGAATTTGCCTTCACTTCTCATAACTTTTCTTTTCATCTCTCTTGCATCCATTGCTGCATTTTTATATGTGTTTGAGTTTGAGCTTGCTCATTCTTGTTCTTCTTACTTTCTTTCTTCAAGTGACTTGACTTCTTGAATGAAGCAAGTCACTTTGCTTCTCTTGATCCTGTTCATCTGCACCCTGGTGGTTCTCTTTGAAGTTTGTTCTTGAAAACCTCACAAACCTTAGGGACAACCAAGCATGACATTGATTAGGGTTTTGATTAGTCTCCCCTCTTAGTTTTACCTTTGTGTCTCTTTTGAGTCTTCTCTCCTCACCTCATAATCAGGGACTAAACCCTAAAGGCTTTAAGGCTTTGTGATTAAGCTTATGCCTGCATCCTTATCTTGGGATGGAGTGTATAACTTTAATCCTAAGTGTTAAACCCTTAATGTGTTTAACTCCTTTAATCAATTCACATAATAATCATCAAGACATCACACTTGTAACTTGGGCCTTGCATTAGGGTTCTAATTCTTCCTTAACTGGTTAAGAAGGACTAACCCTAGTGTTAATGGACAAGTCCCCCTCAAGTTGTCTTACAGACCCTAAAAAGCACTTCATCATCATATCACTAAATAAAATCCACTTAATTAAAGGCTTGTTTGGTCATGAGTTTAATCCCTAATCATGGATTAAGTTGAGGAGCTTTCCTCAGCTTAAACATTCTCATCTATTATCCTTCTATTAGGATGGTGTAATGAGTCTGTTTAATCCCTGATTATGGCTTAACCTCATTACTCAACACTAAACAAAAACCACAAAAACATCTAAATAATCACAAATAGGTTA
The DNA here is from genome assembly GCA_963966055.1 of Lathyrus aphaca. Classification (NCBI taxonomy): domain Eukaryota; kingdom Viridiplantae; phylum Streptophyta; class Magnoliopsida; order Fabales; family Fabaceae; genus Lathyrus; species Lathyrus aphaca. Next base: position 544,848,258 of record OZ014522.1, read on the forward strand.
ATGATCTTAATCCTATACCAAAGGCGATTAAGTGTGAGAATCTGACTTCACACTTAAGGTATTCTCATTACCCCTAATCAGAGGGAAGATGTGATGAGTTTACTAAATCCATTGGTTTAGACTTAAACTCATTAACTTATGACAAAATCCAAAAACAATAAAAGACTGAAAACACAAAAACAAACAATAATCGTCTCCTACGGGATTCTTTTCTCATCATCTTCACTCACAAACGAGAACTTGCTTCTTCCGTCTAATGCAAGACAGTTTGCACCTGAGCCAGACAGGTCATACACTTGAGCATAGGCAAGCAAGCAGTTCACAAGTCAATTCATCTTTCAGTCTCTTTGGGTCGAACTACGGTGTTCTGACTTCCTCATTGCATGAGAGGATACGTAGGCATAACTTAACAGTTATCGAACAAAAGTCTCTGTATATCCCCCCTCCTTCCAGCTTCATTCTTTTAGCCTCATGATCTTGAGCATTTCACTCCTGTTCTCACACTGACACTTTCATACTTCACATCACTTATACACTGACACCTGTACATTCTTTTCCAACATTACACACAAATTGCACTGACACTACCCCTTTAAAACACAAATCTTTTAAGCGTGGATCCCGTCGAGTACGGCGGACAATCTGGGTGCTAATACCTTCCCAGGTTGTAACCAACCCCCTTTCTCAGTCTCTCTGGTTCGCGACCGTCTTATCCATCTCTTTCTAGGTCTATGCAGCATTGCCTTTCCTCCGGGATAAAAATGCCTAGCTGGCAACTCTATTCACCTCCAGTGAGTTCACGGCTGTGTGTTCTCATTGTCCCTTTCGCCGACCGTTCGCGTCTGTACCCTTATTTGGGCCATTCCCCATTTATCGGGAGCGACACCTGTGTTATGGATCCAATTGCTTAAGTTAGCTTGTAATGGGTAATTGTTAAAAACCCATTAGGTTAGTGTGTTAGTTTTATTATAAATAACATACTAGTCTCTCATATTTTGAATAAGGGAAAATAGGAAGATAAAACCCTAATTCAAAAGTGAGAGAGGTTATTTGTTATTTTTGTATACTTGTAATCTTGTTTTAAGAGAAAGGAAAGAATAGAAGTTTATAACCTATCCTTTTATTCGTGGTTAACCTAAACCCTAACCCTTGTGGGTTTCTTGATTATAAAGAAACCTATTATACTTTGTTTCTAAGGTATCCAATTCACAACAAATTGGTGCGGTGAGCGTGGAGAATATGCCTTCAACAAAGTATGAGATTGAAAAGCTCACCGGAGTGAATGCTTTCGGTCTGTGGCGCTTGAAGATGAAAGCCCTACTTGTTCAACAGGGTTGTTTGGAAGCGTTGAAGGGAGAGACAGCCATGAATGTTGCATTGACGGTAGCTGAAAAGACGGCCATGATTGAGAAAAAACACAACGCAATATTGTTGAGCCTTGGTGATAAGGTTCTTCGAAAGGTATCAAAGGAGACGACGACGTTAGTGTTATGGGTGAAATTTAAAGGTTTGTACATGACCAAATCGTTGGTGAATCGACTCTACCTGAAGTAAGCCTTGTATTCATTCAAGATGAGTGAAGACAAAGTGTTGGCTGGGCAATTGGATATGTTCAACAAGCTGATTCTTGATCTTGAAATATTGATGTGAAGATCGATGATGAAGATCAAGCGTTATTGATGTTATGCGTTTTGCCCAAAACACATGCTCACTTCAAAGAAACCCTCTTGTATGGAAAAGAGTCCATGACCGTTGAAGATGTTCAATCTGCCTTGTAATATAAGGACTTGAACGAACGAAAGGAGCATAAACCTTCGACGGTTGGTGAAGGTTTGGCTGTTAAGGCGAAATTCTTGCGAAAGGATGGTAAGTTCGACAAGAAGAAGTGCAAAAGTTAGCAGAAGTCTTATAGTGGTGAATCATTTGGTGTTCGATGTTATCATTGTAATAAGGAGGGTCACATTCGAAAGGTGTTCCCTGAACACTTGAAAGATCATGGAGGTAAGGATAATGGAAACACGACCATTGTTCAAGATGATTTCAAATCATCTAATGTTCTTGTGGTTTCAAGCGACGACTCAAGAAAAGAGTGGATTATGGATTCAGGTTGTACTTGGCACATGACTCCAAACAAATATTTGTTCGAGGAATTATGTGATCAAGATGGTGGATCAGTGCTGCTGGGAAACAACAAAGCTTGCAAAATTGTAGGTATTGGATCTGTGAGATTCAAGCTCCATGATGAGTCAATAAGGTTATTGACTGAAGTTTGGTATGTACCTGACTTGGAGAGAAATTTGATTTCTCTTGGTGAATTCGACAAGAAGGGATATGTTTTTCAAGGAGAGAAAAGTATTCTAAGAGTCATGAAGGGGTCGAAGGAAGTCTTGAGAGGCGTGAAGAAACAAGGTTTGTATACCCTTGAGGCTGAAGTTGTAAGTGGTTCGACAAATGTTGCATCCACAAAAAAAATTTCGAAGACAAAATTATGGCACATGAGATTGGGCCATGTCAACGAGAGAGGCCTGGTCGAACTGGGGAAACAGAACCTGCTAGGTGGTGACAGAGTCGAAAAGTAGGAGTTTTGTGAACCTTGTGTATTTGGTAAATCCTGTAGGGTGAAGTTTAACAAAGGTAAACAAAGAACATATGGATCCCTTGATTATATCCATGTTGATCTTTGGGGGCTTGCAAGGAATCCTTCACATTCAGGTGCAAGATATTCTCCATCCATAGTTGATGACTATTCCAGAAAGTTATGGGTATTCATTCAGAAGACGAAGATGAAACTTTTGAGAATTTCAAGAGTTGAAAGGTTCTTGTCGAAACTCAAACTGGCAGAAAGGTCAAGAGGTTGAGAACTAATAATGGCCTTCAATTCTACGATGAAGCTTTCGACAGTTATTGTGTCGAGTCAGGGATTGCAAGGCATAAGAATGTAGCAGTTACTCCTCAGCAAAATGGTCTAGCTGAGATTCAATCAAACAATCCTCGAAGGGGTTAGATGCATGTTGGTTAGTGTTGGATTGAAGAAGGTGTTTTGGGTTGAGGCTGTTTCGACAGCAACATATCTGATAAACAGATGTCCTTCGACTGCGTTAGATATGAAGACACCTGAAGAAGTTTGGTCGGGACATCCACCAGATCTCGAAAAACTGAGAGTATTTGGCTGTGTAGCCTATTCTCACATTAGGCAAGACAAGGTCGAACCTAGAGCTCTGAAATGCATGTTTATGGGATATCCTTAAGGAGTCAAAGCTTATAGGCTATGGTACCTAAAGTCAGGTCACAGGATGTGTATCACCAGTTGAGATGTAGTTTTCAATGAAGCTGAGATGGCTTTCAAGAAAACTGACGATGTTGTCGAAGAGCTGGAAAAGGAGAAATTCTTTTTGAGGTGGATCATAGTGATGCTAAATTGCATGACCCAGATGAAGTCAAAGAAGAAACAGAAGTTGTTGTCGAAGATGAGGAGACTGATAATGACTACCTGCTGGCAAGAGACAGGTCGAGAAGAGTCATCAAGCCACCTCAAAGACTTGGTTATGCAGATCTTATAGCTTATGCCTTAGTCTCTGCAAGTAAGGTTTTGGACGAAGAACCTAGAGACTATAAGGAAGTTATGAGGAGTCGAAATAAGATTGAATTGATGAAGGCCATTGATGATGGGATGAAGTCTCTTCATGATAACAACACATGGGAACTGATTGAGAAACCTGCTGGAGCCAGGTTAGTCAGCTGTAAATGGATTTTCAAAGTTAAGTAAGGAATCGAAGGAGTGGCATCGAAGAGATACAAGGCAAGGTGGGTTGCAAGGGGGCTCACTCAAAAATAAAGTGTCGACTTTAATGATGTGTTCTCTCATGTTGTGAAGTATAGGTAAATTCGAATGTTGTTTGCCATGGTGGCACAATTCGACCTTGAACTGGAACAATGGATGTGAAGACTGCGTTCTTGTATGGCGATCTTGATGAAATAATCCTGATGAGGAAACCTGAATGGTATGTCGAAGAAGGGAAAGACGGGTATGTTTGCAAACTGAAGAGATCTTTATATGGGCTGAAACAATCTCCTCGGCGGTAGAATAGGAGATTCAACAAGTTCATGGCACGCATAAGTTTCATTAGAAGTCAGTTCGACCACTGTGTTTATTTCAAATTTCGACCGGGTGCTTCATTTGTTATTTTGTTGCTTTATGTGGATGATATTCTAATAGCAAGCAACAATGTTGAAGATGTAAAGAGGGTGAAGGTTGAACTCAATAAGGAGTTCGATATGAAGGATCTAGGAGTTGCGTCCAGGATTTTTGGGATTGACATCCGGAGAGATAGAAAGTAGTCGAGATTATGCTTATCTCAAGAGGCATACCTGAAGAAGATTCTCGATAAGTTTGGTATGTTCAAATCTTTTTGTGACTCCGACAAACCCTCAATTCAAGCTGAGTATAGATCAGTGTCCCAGTACTGTTGTCGAAAGAGCTTATATGAATAGCATTTCATATGCTAATATAATAGGTTCTTTGATGTATGATATGGTATGTACTAGACCCGACATAACATATTTAGTAAGTCTTGTAAGCAGGTACATGTCGAATCCTGGAAAGGCTCACTGGCAAGCATTGAAGTGGATTTTAAGGTACATAAATCGGTCTCTAAATAGAGTCCTAATTTATGGTGGATCCTTGGGTGAAGATAGTAAAGCAGAAATCGAAGGATATGTCGACTCTGATTATGCAGGTAATTGTATGGATTCCAGAAAATCTATTTCTGGATATGTTTTCACTATGTTTGGCACAATAATTAGTTGGAAAGCAACACTTCATAAGGTTGTTGCTTTATCAACAACTGAAGCAGAATATATCGCCCTAACTGAAGATGTAAAGGAAGCATTGTGGCTTGAAGGTTTTGTAAAGGAGCTGGAACTTCAAGGTTGAGGTATCACTGTTAAATGTGATAGTCAAAGTGCAATACACCTGTCGAAGAACTCATCCTATCATGAGCGAACCAAGCATATTGATGTGAGGTTGCATTTCGTCAGAGGGATAATCGAGCGTGAAGAAGTCCAAGTGCTAAAGGTTTCGACAGATCGTAATGATGCTGATATGATAATCAAGACGTTGTCTAGTTGCAAGTTTTTCCACTGTATGCATTTGATAAAGTTGCATGAAGAAAGCTAGTTTGTTTTCTGATTTTTATAGAGTTTGTTCTAAGGTGAAGATTTGTGAGATATTGAAATAAATTCTAGGGTTATCATGTCGTCGAAGTCCGTTCAGATGTTGTTTAATTGAGTCTTATGTTATGGATCCAATTGTTTAAGTTAGTTTGTATACTAAGTTAACTTGTAATGGGTAATTGTTAAAAAGCCCGTTAGGTTAGTGTGTTAGTTTTATTATAAATAACATACTAGTCTCTCATATTTTGAATAAGGAAAAATAGGAAGATAAAACCTTAATTCAAAAGTGAGAGGTTATTTGTTATTCTTGTATACTTGTAATCTTGTTTTAAGAGAAATGAAAGAATAACAGTTTATAAATTATCATTTTATCTTTGATTAACCTAAACCTAACCCTTTTTGATTTTTTGATCATAAAGAAATTTATTATATTTTGTTTCTAAGATATCGAATTCACGATAGTATTGTTAATCATGTCCCTTAATTAATAAAGTAGCATGTTGTCCTCTTGATTGTCCAAATGCATAAAAAGTAGACCGAATGCCATTATCTAGTTACTTTACAAGAAAAAGATTTCAAACAAAATGCGTAGTATTACCATTGGTAACTAAGATTCGGATAGGACAAGATACGCCACGTGTATGTTGGCTTCATATCTTAAAACACGTGTCTATAGTTTAACTAGAGGCTATGTGGGGGACCATTCTATATCTAGGATCTTATAATAATTAGCAAAACCCACTTTAAGGTTGTTGTGACATTCACACATGATTCATTGGTTGTGGTTTTATTTGTTTTTGTTTTGAATAAGTAATCAAAAATGGACTTTATAAGGTAAGCTCTAGAACTATATCGTTTGCATTGTTTAATGTCAACTTGTAATTGGTGCCACTATGACATAAAAGAGGATAGGTGTCCTTATTTGAAAGTTAGATATTAAAGATATGATTGAGATTATCAAGATACTCCATTGGAATATACACCACCTTAACAATAACAATGATAGTAACTTATCATGATATCATATGTCGTTTTAATTACTTGGATCCAACACATACTCAAAGTCATCAAAAACACAAATGAGTACCATTATGCTTGATTGTTATGATAATATTTTGATACATACATTATTGGTACAAAGAGAGAAAAATGAATTGTACTTTTTGTGTTAGTGCATGTAACTTATTGGGGTTGTGCACGTTTTTTTATGCTTTAATAATTGACAAATACTTTATCAAATACAACTCTAAATAAAAATTATTTTAGGATAAACATATAGGTCAATTTTAACCTCCTTAAAATTCGGTTAATTTGACTATGGGGACTTGTATATATTATTAGTTTTTTATTTTTCTTATCCCAACTTTTGTTTGTGAGTTTGAAAAGGAAGACATGGAATGGGAGGACTTTGAAAGAGAAAAAAAAGAAGGTAAAATTGAGTAGAAATCGTGCGTGAATTTAGTAAGCCATAAATTTCTCCAGACTTTTACCTAACAATTATATATTAATGAGATGCTTTTTATTATACAACCATATATTGACATTATTGTGAATGGTTAAGATGAAGATCGAGTAAATCATCTTAAAATTCTTTAATCAGACATTACAAGTAATATGTGTTAGATATGTCGGTTTCATATATATATATATATATATATATATATATATATATATATATATATATATATATATATATATATATATATATATATATTAGATTGACTATATTTTGTGGTAAAATATATTTTTGTTTCTGGATGTCATAGGTAATGTTATGACATGTGATTTAAGCATTATGCAGGTGTGAAGCTTTTTATGTGTGCAGCTGCTTGTATCAAGATGTCAAGATTGATGTCATGACATCTCTGACTAGGCCTGAAGACCTATATGAATCCTTATTTGTGCGCGTGTTGTGTTGTCTTTAAAAGTGTGATTGGTTGTGTTTAAGTAGCGCGGGTTTTTATTGGAGGAAAAGGATGCAACTTGGAGTTATTTTTGCAACACATTTTATGTTGTTATTTTTGTTCCTTTATTTAAGAAAATATATTATTTGATTTGTGCAAGTTCAGTTGACTCATTCAAGATTCTATTTAGAGGTTACAGTACCATAGTTTGAAGACATGGAAAATAAGGATTGTATCATTCAACATTTTCGTGTGTGTGTAGTTTACTTGTGAGACAAACAATTGTCTTGTTGATGATTATTTTGGACTAGGTTTTCCATTTGTATTGTGTCCACTCAAAGCTTTTAAGCAAGAGTGTGTGTACTTGACTAAAGCTGTGAAGCAAGGTCAAGAATTGTTTTGAAGAATGTGATTAAGTATTGATTAAGTGAAGCAAGGTCAAGGATTGTTTTGAAGAGTGTGAGTAAGGATTGCATTAAGTAGTGATTAAGTGAGAAGATTGTAAATTGTAGGTGTTTGTTGTGGATCTTTGAATTGATACTACTGATAGTGGAATTCCTTCCTGGATTGGTAGCCCCCTGAGTAGGTGTGTTTGCACCGAACTAGGTTAATAATTTCATTTGTTTTTTTAATTTCTGTACTTGCGTATTTACTTGTCAGATATTGGTGTTGTGACATCGTATTCGACATCGTATATCATTTGTCAGAATTTCAATATTGATCGTACCTGGAGATCAGGATCCGATATGGCTGGCGTCGAGCGTTGTTGAAGGATGGGTGATAAGGAGAGGATGGGGTTGTACATGCAAGACACTCCGATGCTAAAGTAAGATACTGAGCAAAGAGCGTGCAAGTACGAGAATTAAGGTGAGAGAATTCAATACCTGGCCCTCTCCTCTAAGAGGGTTTATATACAGTCGTTAGTGGGTGGTTATAGGTTCAAACCGTTTGGCGCGGATCGTGGAATCCGCACGAATAGGTAACGGTCAAAACTAGATGTTGGGGAATTTCATTCTGGTGATACAGCCTTGGTCGACAAGGACCATTCTCCTCGGCATGATGCTCGACGATGAGAGTGTCAGCTTGTTACTTTGTATGGCCCAACTATGGAAGTTGGGCTTGCCCGGAACAAATATATATAGGCCTTGTGATTATACATTGTTTTGACCCATGTAAATCAGCATGTTCCTTCACGAGAATTTATTAATCCACCCCTTGATACTCTTAGTCACATAGCGTATTTCAATTTAAGCCCCCTGCTTCCGAAGATACATATTCGGAAGCATCTTTTTTTCTTTAAGCTAGATGCTTCCACAGATGAATCTACAGAAGAAGTTTCGTAGATGCATATCTGAAATCTTATCAGAACAGTTTGTTAAAAAAAATCCAGTTTTGTTAGTCGCAAATGCAAATTAACTATTATAGATGAATATAAAATAACATACATCCGTAAATAAAATAATATGATATATATATATATATATATGAAGTCATATGTCATAAACGTTATCAAAAAATAGTACATCAAAATAAACACCATAATTATTATTGTTTGTGCCGGACAATATTTTCATCCTCTCCTCTGCCTCTGTCTCTGCCGTCTCCTCGACCGCCTGGTTTGCGTCCTCGGATGTCGAACCCACCCGTCCTGGCGCGATGTATGCGGTACATAAGTGCATCCTTGTAACACCCTCAATTTTCCCTATCATTTTCATATCATATAACATAGCATATGGTATACATACCATTGCATCTTTGCATATAAAGATGAGGCATAACATCCATAGTTAGAAGCATAGGGTATGTGATCAGTCATCCATCAAGCTATGATTCTTCAAAGTCAAGATAAGAGCCAAGTGGTCTTGCAAGAACCCTACAAGGAATCCTTGTCTCTTATACAAGCTCAAATTCATCCTCAAAGCCCTATAAGGGGTGTGATTCATCAGAAGCTCAGCAGTGCAATTTTCTCATAGGCAGAGAAACCCTAATTAGGGGTTTGCCTCAGATCATCATATTCCCATAGCTTTGACCAATTCTTGTGTTCAAAGGCTTTCATATAATATACAAGTCATATGGATGAAATTTGGCGCAAAAATTCATTGAGGAAGTTAGGCAATGGTTCAGTTACTTGTGCATGGAGAAAGAAGTCAATTGTGGCAAAGAAAAGTCAACCAGTGGATTTCTAGGGTTTCAATCATGTTCATCAAGTTCATGAGTCCATATTTGATCAGGGAATGGCTTGGATGATCTCAACTGTCAAAAACTCAAGAATGTGCAAAAGTTACTAAATCTGAAATTTTCAAGTGAAAGGTTTCTATTTTTGGAATTATTTGCCCTAGACCTTCAAGTTATTTTTTCATGTTCAAAAAAGCTCCAAATGATTTTTCCTTGAACATGAAAGTTGTAGATCTTGATTTTCCCTTTCCAAAAAATCCAAGAAAACCTTCATATCATTTGTAGAACTCAAGATGTATTTTTGTAAGTTTAAGGTCAATATTAGGGTTTTGGTGCATATTTGTTGAATTCTCATTGGTCCATTATTTTCTTGAGTGTTACATTTTTATATATCATTTTTTCTACATTTTTCTAGTGGGTCATGGCTTTCTTTCATGTGACCAAAGAAGGTATACGTCATATCATTTTTTGTTTGTTACCTTTTAGTGGAAAATGAAAAAAAAATGGTACAAGAGAAAGTGCCTAGTGCACGTGTGATAGGAAGAAAGTCAACCAATACACACGCCACTTCATTTTATATCATCACACTTTTCTTACTCTTGGTAACACGGTTTTTGCATCTAAAAGAAAATAAGGATCACATGTGACCATCTCATGTACCTCACACCAATTTCAACCAATCATCGCCATCTGACTTTCATCACTTTTTCATCATCAAATACCATGATCACAACACACTAATCCCCACCCTAACACCATGCACCAACCACACGTGATCTATTTTGAAAAAAAATTGTAAAAGAAGCAAGGAATGTCACGGTTTTTGAATTTAGAAGTAGCAACAAACTTGTACCCTCACACCACAAATTGGGAGAGACACCTGCATCATATAAGGGTGTTATTCACGATTTTGAGGAGAGGGGAATCATTCTTGCACTGATAAAATCACTTTTCACTCTTTGAATCTCTTTGCATTTTTTTCAATATTCATCCATCACAAGAATCATTGGAGTCTTCCTCATTCCATTCCACAAGTCTCTCCGAGCTAATCCTTCACATCATCATCATCATCTCTTTGAGTGAGGTGGTAAAGCAATTGTTGAACACTTAAAGAACAACCTTCGGTTTCTGCATTCTTACACTCATCCTCAGAATATGAGCCTTTATTTGGCCAAAGAGAAGCTCAAGGAAGATCTCAGTGTCTCTGGATTTCTCAAGTTCTCAAGGAAGTTTCACTGCAAGTTTTATACTCAACTTGCTTAGCTTATGATTTTCCATATTCTTGTGTGTTTTATGTTAATAATGCTTAATCTAAATGGTATGTGGTGAGTATAAGCCTTGAGAGGATTTAGTTTGTGGATTTCATTTTTGCGATCCATATTTATTTTGTACGAATCTCAGTATGCATTGTGTGTTTGTGAATTTGGTTTGTGGATTCAAGATCTATGATGTCTAGGCTTCATTTTGATATGCATTTTTGCCGTTTCTGGAATTTTTTGTGTTGATCTTCGTCGGAACCAAGCCGAAGAAGATGACTGGAACTTCTTTGGCCGGTGAGCTCTGATTTCCTTGCTTTGTTTCCCAATTTATAACACATCGGTACGATTTGTTTCCATCTCGCGGTTCTAAGCGCGCCAGCGCATTAATGAAGAGTGTGGAGGTCATGTGACTTCCTTGGTGTTTGTGTGTTTTCATTCCATTTTACATGCTATTTCCAGAATGATTATGAGCCTTTAGATCTGGTGATATTATTAAGTTTGAATTCGGTTCGTTGGATGTGTATACTTGATGGACTTATTAACTTGCGTGTGGACCACCATATGTGTTTACCTATTGACTTTCAATCTGAACCATAAGATCTGAGTACTATAGACTTGTTGACTGAGTTATTTTAAAAGGCGCCTTGGGCTTTTTCTTTTGACACCCTCCCTTAAGCATGCTTATTGTAGTTGAACGTGTTTGGGCTCACTTATGCACCCCTAGCCTCATTTATTTCATTTTTGTTTTTATTATTTCTTCTTGTTTATTTTTTAATTTCTAAAAATAGTTTTAGGTCTTCAAAAATCCCAAAATAATTCATGTGACTTCTTTAGAATTTTATAAAATCTATCCAAATTTTTATTTTCATTTTTCTTTATTTTTAATAGCCTGAATTAATTTTGCAATTAATTTCTTTTATTTTGCTTTATAATATGCATACCTTGATTTGTAGAATTTTTATCTTGAGTTCCAAACTAGATGTGAGGTTTGTTCTTTTTGCTATGTTTTCCTAACATGCTGAAGTACTTAGTTAATTTTTGGCATATTTTTTAGGCTTTGTTTGGATGTTTTTTTGACTTGTTGCTTCTTGTGTAAGAAAGTGAAACCCTAGCTCCACTTTGACCATTCATTTGTTTGAGTTTGCTTCTGGTTCTGGTCATGTGAATTTTCTATGTTGTTTGTACATGTTTGAGATGCCTTTTTTCTTAATGGTTTAATTTTTGAAGCATGATTGCCAATTGTTTGGGATTTGATCTTAACTTGCCTTATTTGAAGTTGATTTTAGTCATACTTGCTTGCTTGACTAGAAAGGCACTTGTGCCATCTCTTAGGATCTTGTTTGGTGATTGATAACATGATGTTTGATCCTTGTTCTTAGTATGTGAAACTCTCACCATAGCTTATTTGGTGTTAACTTGTGCATTAAGGTACACTTTCACAAACATGTCTCACTTCACTACATTCTTCTTCATGTCTCTTCTAATTGACTTTGTATGGGCTTGTATGCTTTAGTTGATGTTTGTATCCTCTTATTAGGCACATAATTGACATGTTTAGGTTCTGACCTTGAGGTTACTTAGTGAATTTTGGATCCATATAATGATAATAAACATCAAAATTTGATCCCAAAAAAAACCATGGATCAAATATTTGATTTTTCAATATTTATTTTAATTAAAATTGAATTTAAATAAATTAAATCCAATAAAATATAAAATAAATATAAAAAATCAGAATATATGTTCTTGGACTTTTTAGAAATCTTAGAGTGTCCTCTAATCACTCCTTTTGGTCCCATGTCCATTTGGTCTTCCATGTTCAAGTTATGAGCTTTTGAAAAAGTTGACTTTTTGTTGACTTTTTAAAGGACCTGTAATGTATTGACTCATATCTCTCAAATGAAACATTTCTGGCCTTGGCTTGTGAGATACAAAGTTGTAGGGAATTGAATTTCCTTCAAAATGAGATTTGGATGGGAAATTTCTGATGAAGTATGTGAATGTTAGGACTGGTCAAAGTACAATTGACTTTTCCCTTAAGAAACCCTAATTTAGTAACTTCTGACTTTTGATGAATTTGAGGTTTCCTTGATGAATCATGAACAAACCGATAAAACGATGAATCTTACCTCATAATCTTGATATTGACCAAAAATCTTGAAGTTTGACTGTATGTTGACCACAATTGACTTTTTGACCAAGTTAACTGATTTTTGATTATCTGGGCATCTGACTGACCAAACTTGTAGGGGAAGTCTTGAAAATTGACATGAGGATCCTTTGAAGTATATGGGATATCATGAAGTCCACTTGAGGCTATGGAAGTCCAATTTACCTTGGGAAACTCAAAACCCTAATTTAAGATCCATTGCTTAGGAGAAGACTTTGTCTGATGAAACCTTGAATCCTTTTGAGCCATTGAGAATCTTATGACCATTATGAGACCTCCTGAGACATATTGTCTTGAAGATGCGAGGGGAAATTTTAGGGTACAACACAGAGCCACAACAATGCATTTAAAATGGCAAATTTCCCTCTTTTTCACTGCAATAATCGATTAACACCATATGGATAATCAATTACCACGTGAAAATTTGAGAAAAATCAACAAATTCAAATTCTGCAGCATTTTGGCACTAATTTTCACTTGTTTCATCAAGATAATATTCTAGAGCCCTTCCATTTAATTCCCTTAGATCATCATAATTAATCTTCATCATACACCTTCATTAATTACCATTTGATCTTAATTTTCCCTCCAAATTCAATTTCTAAGCCTAACTTTGATTCCAAACACAATTCCAAGCCACCAAATTTCCCAAGCCTATACTCTATAAATAGAACCCTCATTTCATTCATTTCACAAGCTTTTAATAGCCAAAATCACCTTGCTCCCTATCTGTCTCTATTTTTATTGTCTTATGTCATCATATTCGTTATCATGTTTATGCTTCCGCTATTTTTCCTTTGTCCACTTGGACCATTTGTTTATATTTTTGTTATTTTTTCTTTGTCCATATGGACCTAAAACATTAATAAAGGCTTAAACCTCTAAAAAACTTATGTTCCTAATCTTGGACGATGGTTAATATCCTTTGCATTGGACTTGAACTTTTGAACTTAGAAATAGGACTTTTTCCTTATTACTTGAGTTATCATGTATTGGAAACCTTGGCCTTTATTTGGCTCGCTTGAAGAGGATGAAACTCTTATTTGGTTTATGCTTTGAAGTGTGCTACCATGCAGTTATATCTTTCTTACTTTATCTTTTACTTTGAGCTTTAGGATAGTCTTTTCATCTCCTCCCACCTCTTTAATTTTCAAAACTTCTCCCTCTTTTCAAAACTTATCTGTTTTCAAACTATCACCTCTTTCATAATGACTTTGGTAAAGCAGTTTTACCTTTCTCTTTCATTTCTTAATAAACGTTAAATTATATTAAGCATATTGACACCTTTTTCAAAAGACTTTAAAAAATGCAAAATTCATTCAATCTCTTTTGTGCCCTCGTGCACTTTTCCTTTTAAATTTTTTCATATGTTTAGACATGATTTATTTCTTTAGCGGATTAATACGCTAGATATGACGACTTGTCTTTACATTTTAAAATCAATCCAACACATCAATTTCATTCTTTGTACCATGAATTACGAGGTTTTGATCATATATTGCACTTTGTGGGTACGTAGGCATGAGATGAAAGTATCGTCAAACACAAAAGTCTTAAAAATGAATTATCTTCTCATCCCTTCAATCTCTTTTAACAAACCTTTTTCAAACCAAAAGTTTTCAATAAATCAAAGAGGTTCTCACGGAGTACCACAAACAATTTGGATTCTAGCACTTTCCCTCTTTGTAACCAACTATTTTACCTTTGTCTCTGTCTGGTTTTATTAGCATTTTGCTTTTAGACTTTATTAGGTTTTGTTCGCTACTTTCCTTTTCCTTTGTGGAATTAAATAAAAGAGCGTTGGCAACTCTTGTTCTTTGAGTTAAGTTAATCAATAACCCACACTCGCGATTTTTACCGCTAGACATGGTTGTCTTGAAAAGAATCTAAAACCCTTTGTTAATGATGAGGATGAAACTATGTTAACTTTGCATGCTGAGAATAGTAAATGTGATGTTGAGATATATACAAAGCCAAGGTTAGCAGGTGGTGAGAAGACTTATATGGAGAGGGTAATAGAGAAACAAAAAGGGCACGAAAATGTTGAGGAAATGAAAGTGATGAGGAGAGTGAATCATCTGAAGACTTTATGGATAAGATACACTTTGAAGATAGTGAAGAAGAGAGAATGCATGATTTTGATGAAGACATAGGTGTAGGGTTAAACAATGAAGTGGATAATGGTGAGTCTAGTAGAGAGCCTGTTGTTGGTGCTAGTACAGGTCAAGGGATAAATATATGTTTCACTACAGCTGAGATGGATATAGAACATGTGATTGAAGATAATTACATGACTGATGAGCTTGATAGTGGGGCAGATGATGATATTGTTGATGATAGGTTTGCAATGATAATGTTTAATGAAGATGAAAAACTAAGAAAAGAATTATTGTCTAAGATGGTGTTGTACCCCAAAATTTGCCCTCTATTTTTAACTCTAACCGACTTTTTGTTTCGCATTCATTTGCATCATCTTCATAGCATAGCATGTATTTTTTCTTAATATTAGCCGGAATAATTTCTCGAAATTTACATACAGCCTAAAACCAGTAAACAGAAAATGTCAAATTTAAAATTTGCAAATATTAGTAATATTAATCTATGATTTACGCGGTTTAATTTGACATGTTAAAAATATTTTTACGACTATTTTTGGTCGTATGTTGATCAGTCTGCACAGCTTAAACGGTCATAATTTTTATTTCAAAATCCGACCAAATGTTGTATTTTTTCGAGTCATTTATTTCGTGCTGATTATTTTGATGTGTTCATTTTATTTTTTCGAGCACTTTGGCGCCCGATTTTTACTTTTTGAGTCCATTTATTTTTATATTGGGTCTAGAATAAATAAATAGAATTGTTAGTTTTTATTTTAATTTTAACTATTTTAATTAGTAAACTTTATTTAATTTTAAATTAATATTTTATTAGGTCTCGAAATAAACACTTAAGCCATTATTATTAACCATAAATTAGTCCTATATATACTTACTTGTTTTGTTCTGTGTTGTTGAAGAGAGAAAAAAAAAAGACGAATAGCAAAGTGGCGGATCACCAATACCATATTCATAGGCGATTCTTGGACCCGGCCAGGCTGGGCACATGCCCAGGCTCTGGTGGCCCAAATTTTTTTTTTTTAGTGTTAAAATAAAACGCAAAAATAAAAATTAAAAAAATAAAAAATAAAATAGAAGGCAACGAGAAGGAGAAGAAAGGGAAGTTGCGACTGAAACAACAAACAACATCATCCATCTCTCATCTCTACGTTTTCTTTGCACTGCATCATCTATTTTTCAAGGTATATTGATTTCTTTCTTGAGATTGACAGTGTATTGATGATAAAATTGGGGGAAAATTTCTTGGTTGTGTATTGATGATAAAATTGGGGCAAAATTTCTTGATTATATATTGATGGATTGATGACAAATTTGGGGCAAAATTTATTGAATGAGTCTATGTGAATGTGAAGAAGAAGAATAAGAGAGAAAGGGAATGCTTCGCCACTGCTCATGTTTTCATCAGTGTGTTAGCCGTGTTCTCTTGTCTGTGTGTATTGATAATGATAATATAGCAAGTAGCAAGTAGCAACACCAACATATATATAATGACAACTGTTTGAATATATTTTTTAATACTAGTATTGACTAGTCTATTGTTGTTTAACTTTAACAATTAGAAAGATATTATTAATTTATATCTACACATGTAGTAGACTATAAAGATAAGTAGTCAGTAGATAAGTTAGACAAGACAAGACAATGTAGGTTCATTTATTGATATTTGTGATGAAAAAGTATATATAATAGAAATTAGAAAACAAGTTGCTAATATAAATTCAAATTATGCAATTCTAATGACTAGTGGAACTAGCTCTCAGTCTCAGTCGTAGAATAGAAGTTCAAGCTGCATATTATATGTAAAAAGTATAATATAATAATATAGCAAGTTAGCAACTTGTTAATATATAGCAACTTGACTCTACTAGCTCAATATTTAACATTATATTCAAATTTTAATGTATAATAGTAGTTCTAAAAAGTATATATATATATATATATATATATATATATATATATATATATATATATATATATATATATATATATATATATATATATATATATATAATAGAAAACAAGTTCTTATAATATGTAATAGAAAACAAATTGTTAAATTAATCCAAATTCTATATTCTATATTAAAATCATAGATTTTATTTTTTTTAATTGTAGTTCTATTTTTTAATTATTAGTCTTATATCATTAATTCTATTTTTAATTCATTGCTTCATTTTGAATTTCAGAATGAGGAGATTTTTAGTTGAATCAGAATCAGAACCAGAACCACCGCCTAATGTAGTTAATGAGTTTAACCCAAATGAGATTGTGCGTGATCCAGGTCGTAGGAAACAAATTAATGAGTATGCTCCGGATATTCAAGACCAAGTGAGGAGGGCATATATTTTGAAGGGTCCAATGCAACCGGATTTGCCAAGCTTTCCTCGAACTCCATTTGGAAGTGTTAAAAGAGCATTTAATAAATCATGGTATAAGAATTATACATGGTTAGAATACAGTGAGACCAAGGATGCAGCTTATTGTTTTTATTGCTTTCTCTTTAAGAAACCTGGGAGGGCCGAGCATTTAATATTGTGATTGCCATGGAATTAGTTGATGTTGTCAAATCTCGATTGGCCACAATGAGAGAGACTGGTTGGGATAATTTATTTGCAGATGTCCAAGAATTTTGTGTTGCTAAAGGTATTCCGGTTCCAAATATGGATGACGAAATACCGGTTCGGGGTCGTTCAAGGGCAGAAGGGAGGACTATCACTAATCTTCATCATTACCGTGCAGAGATTTTTTATGTTGCTATTGACAAAATATGTGTGGAGATGGATCACCGCTTTAATGAAGGAAGCAACATTATCCTTGATTGCTTCTCATGTCTTGACCCTAAGAACTCTTTCTCCAAGTTTGATGTTGATAAGCTTGCTCGTCTTGCTGATATTTATCATGCAGACTTTTCTGATGATGACCGTGCAACAATAAAGGATCAACTTGACACTTATGTTCTTCAAATGAAAAGAAATGCTTCATTTTCCACTTGTGAAGATGTTCAAAGTTTGGCTATGAAGATGGTTCAAACTGAGAAACATTTGGTATTTCCATTGGTTTACAAACTTATTGAGTTAGCTTTGATATTGCCGGTGTCGACAGCATCCGTTGAAAGAGCTTTTTCAGCAATGAAGATTATCAAGTCTAAATTGCGCAATAAGATCAACGATGTGTGGTTCAATGACTTGATGGTATGTTACACCGAGCGGGAGATATTCAAGTCACTTGACGATATTGATATTATTCGAACATTCAGCGCAAAGAAGTCTCGGAAAGGACACTTGCCTCGTGGTTTTATTTAACATGCTATTGTAAGGTTATGTTTCATCTCTTTTATTTTAAACTATACTTTTGTTGACAAAATGACGAGTCTCTTTTATTTTGATTGATGATTATTTATAGATTTATATATTATATACAATACGGTCTTTAAACTTTTGCCCAGGCTTTATAATTTTTCTGGCTTCGCCACTGACCATATTTATCGTCATCTGCATTATAAGAAAGTAACTGATTCGTTTTATATATACCTATTTCTATATGTGCTAACAGGTTATATATTGTTCTAACGTTTGTTTGTTAATAGAATTTCTTGTTTCTACAGAGAAATTTATATGTATATGTGCTAACACTGTTCTAACGTTTCTTCTTTTCTAATATACATTCCTTGTTTCTTGGTGTGATATATATATATATATATATATATATATATATATATATATATATATATATATATATATATATTATATAGTTTTGTTTTAATATTGTTAATTTTTATTTTTATTATTTATTTTTTCCGGGTCGAATCGTGTCGATACACTATTCGCATATTTATATGCATGAGGCGTGACACTCGTATTGATGCGATCCAATTGCAATGATCGCAATTTTTTGCGTTAGCAACATCGTTATTTCATTTTTTTAATTCATATTATTTTTTTATATATATATTTAGATATGCACAAATAACTAACTACCTTTTTTTTTATATATAATTCTTAACATTTTTCTCAAACTTTTAAGCTCTAATTTTTCTTTTTACCCTTAAAATATATTTTTTTTATCAAACCTAATTTTCAAACTTTTATTTCTACCCTCATTTATTTTTATATTATCTATATAATCTGCTTTGTTATTGCTCTGAATTTTTTTATCATTATTTATTTTTCCGTCATTATAATTATGTAACTGTCTCCGTGATGTAATAATTTAGTGTTATTTTCCGCCTAATTATTATGTAACTGCTCCAAAGCGTTGTAATAGTTAGGATTTTATTTTCTGCCATTTAAATTCCTGTCATTGATCCTATATTGATTGTGTGGTTAGTAAATTTAGGGCGTGACAAGATTTAATAAAATAAAAAAGATTTAGATAATAAAAATAATAAGATAAATATCTGAAAATAATAGTCACACACGTAAGTCGATCGTTCTACGATCGTCATCTGCACCTCCTAGGGTTACCCCTCTCAGTTGCCTCAAAACAAACGATCAAGTCCCTTGAATATGAGGGTGTCGTAAGCAAAATCCTACAAATAAATTATCAAGTCCCTTCAAGGATTAAAAAGATCATAGTCCCTTCAAAGTTGCCTACGAAATAAATGATCTCTCCCCTCAATGACCCTACGGAATAATGATCTTGTCCCTACGAATAAATGATGATAGTCCATACAAATTGCTAAAGACACCCCTATAAGTTGCCTCCATTGACCATACGATGACCCTACGCCAGTCCCTTAGCAAAATCTAAGGTAATGACTACCTATTCCTTAATAGTAGGGACAGTCTTACCCTTGAAAGGAAATAAAGAATACGAAAGACCAGTCTATGGTAGGTAACTCTACTTTTTCAAAATACTCTTTACACCCCACTTTTCAAACAATTTTCAAACTTAAAAAGCTTTGTGTACATCCATACGAGGACCATTACAAAGACTTATGAAAATTTCTAAACACACACTACACATTTTTTCAAACAAATAAGTGAGCTAAGTAACTAAGAGCCCATGGATAACCATGGATATAAAGGGTGCTAACACCTTCCCTTTATATAACCAATCCCCCGAACTCAAGTCTTTTAAATAGGTCTTTCTTGTTCTTTTATGTCCTTTCCACTTGGATAAAATAAAAGTCGGTGGCAACTCTTGTTATCCGCAACATTTATAGAAAGTCAGTTCTCCCACTGTGTTACAGGTGGGAATGAAATTTTCATATTTGAAGCAATTTAAGAAAGTTATGCTTGAACACATTGTGTTTAATGATAGGGAGGTATGGTTTGCTAAAAATGATAGGAATATGTGTAAGATTGTTTGTAAGGACAAACAATAATGTGACTACATTGTGCTATGCAGCAGAGTTTTGAGAAGAAGGTTAGTAACACTTGTTTGACAACAAACTTTAATTTTTCATTGACTTGTTTGAAATCTCATTGATTTTTTTTGAAATCTCATTGGTTGTATGGTAGGCCAAAGGGTGCTAAAAAAAAAAGAGGCACAAGTAAATAATCAAAGACTGTTGCACAATATGAAACACCACAACCTCTACAATCTGAGGTACTAGCTATTTCACAGGGACTAAACACGAAATCGACAATATTTAAAAGGATTTAAAACTTATTTAACCCAAACAAACAATTCCAATAGCTTTATTTATAAAATACTTTTAAGCTTTAACTAAGAAATATATAATGATAAACTTAATCATTACTCTAATTATCACATTATTAACAAAATTAATATTTTTTTTTTATGAAAAAAATACTAAATTGGAAAAGATTATAATAAATTTGATAAAAATAAATTAACAAAATTACATTTTAGTAAAAAAAAAAAGAGTCAAAAACCAATATATTATGCTCTTTTTTATTTATTAAAAACAAAACAATATTAGTAAAAAGAGTGATTTTGTAAACGAAGGAAAGCGAAGGCTTTTGTAACGTTCCTCCGCCATCGTCAACGCAGCGGGAGTGATGAGTTCCGCCGGTAAACCTCGCGCTCTCTCTTTTCAATTCATCTCACCATATTTGTTGCAGCGTTTATTTTGATCTTATATAAGAGGATAATCGAGTTTACAATCCACTGAAACAGTAAAACAAATATATTTTTGTAAACTTTTATTCATGTTTTCTGTTAATCTCTTTCTCTTAACTAGATTTGTTTTTTCTAGGGTTTACAGTCAAATTCGATAGATTCTAAACACAAACCCTAACTCACAACAATGTTCCACCTCTTTTACTGTTTTTTTTTTTTTTAAATAATTTGATTTCATAGTGGTTGTTGCTTTTCTTCTTGATGGTTTTATCATTTAGATGATCCAAAAAAATCATCTTTTGTGGATATATGATGGATTTACAATTTGGGACTGCTGTTTCAGATACATTCAATGGGGGTTCTGTACCATCAGTCAAAGAATCAATTCCTGGGGCAAGCCTGGAAGCAAAACAGGAAGTTACCGGTGAGGTTTTGGGATTTTTGGTTTCATTCTGCATTTTAAGACTACTATTTTTCTTGTGTGATTAATATGTATATTTTGGATATTTATGGTTATTGTTGCTAATAAACTTGCTCATGTGCTTCTTGTCTCTTGTCTTGCTAGAGGTGAAAGCTCAAGTCGATGCTATGTGGGAACAAATGAATAAAGGAGTATCGAATAAAGTTATTAGCAGTTTTACAAGAAGCACGCCTAAATCTACCTCAAAAAGCAATCCGAAGAAGAGATCTTCTGTAATACTTTGCTGTTGTTTCGTTTTTGTTTTTGTATAGATATGGTTGTTTTAACAGTTATTAGATTGACTTTAATTTCTTTCAACTCAATAATTTTGAATGTAGAACTGGATGTCTTATTTGGGGTTGGCACCAAAGGCAACTGAATCTATTGTGCAAGGTGCTTTGCAGAATGAACCTGGTGTGCTGCAAAATAGTGCTGTGCAAGGTGCTTCACAGAATGAACCTGGTGTGCTGCAAAATAGTGCTGTGCAAGGTGCTTCGCAGAATGAACCTGGTGTGCTGCAAAATAGTGCAAGTGATGAAGCCAAGAAGTTTGCTGCTGCTGCTCTTGCTGCGGTGAAAGTTGATGCTGCTGCTTCTGCATCAAGCAGGGGGAAACTTGTGGTAAGTACATTGTTATCTAGTGCTCCTATTTTTTGTTAATCTAGCTGAAGTGGAAAAATGTTTGTGCAATTAGTCAAAGGGGGAGGAAACTATATAAAAAGTAGACTGTGAATTGAAGTCTAGTTTTTTTTTTAATTTTCAAATTCAACATGAAGGCTTGAACAATTATATCCAATAAATCAGTGACATGGGACTGGCTTAGCTTGTTTGTAGCTGTTCGAATTAGCGTTGTGAAATAGCGGCTATTGCGTAGCAGTATCTGAACAAATCACTATTGTTCTACGATATGTGTTCATATTGTTGTCAATAGTAGCTATAACACTTTACAATAATATGAAATAAACCTGTGATATGGGATTAGCTTAGCTTGTTTATAGCTTAGCAGAATTTGAACATATCACTATTGTTCTGCGATGCGCTATTTAGTACAGTGTTGTCAAATAGCGGTTATAACCTTGTAGCATAGCGAAGTTAGAACAGACAGCTACTTTACGATATCCGCAATAGTTCCAATATTTGATTTACTAGGGATGCCTATCTTTTGGCCCAACAAATTTGAGCATACCATACAATGGATAATTTTCCATTGAAGTGATATGAATTCTAATTTGGTTAATGACTGACTAACTATTATTTGTAGTACCTACATTGCATTTGAGTTTCAATGTTTTGTTCATTTGAGGTGGTTTGAATTAAATTTGGTTGATGACTGACCATTATTCATAGTAGCTATGTTGCGTTTGAGCTTTTTTGTTCATCAATTTGTTTCCTTTATCATTTTTTACCGAGGTTCGAGACTTTTCTGGTCAAGAAATTTAATATTATTCATAACACCTACATTGCATTTGAGTTTCAATGTTTTGTTCATTTGTTTCCTTTTTCAGATTACTGAGGTTCGAGACTTTGCTGGTCAAGAAATTGAATATAAAAAGCTCATAGATTCGGATTCAAAGGAGGCACTTGAACGAGCCAAAGCCCCTGCACCTTCTGCCGTGGATGCTGTCCTTGAACAGATCAAGAAGAAATCTAAGCTCAGTGTACTTGATAAGACCAAAAAAGACTGGGGAGAATTTAAAGAAGAAAATAAGGGACTGGAAAATGAGCTTGATGTTTACAAGAAGAGTTCAAACCAGTATTTGGATAAGGTTTCCTTCTTGCAGCGAACAGATTACCGTGAATATGAGCGAGAGAGAGATGCACGGCTGGCGTTGCAATCCAGGAAACGACCAGATATGCAAGATGATCCTGTATAACTGAAGAAAGCTGAAGTGTTGAGTTGCTACCTTTGGCGAATTATTTATGGTTTTATCATGAGTTCATTATCTAGGTGTTCCTGGGAATTTCTTGGTCTCCAGAAGAAAAAAAGATCTTTGATCACTTTAGTGGGTGATGATGCATTTTGAGGCTCAAGGTTTAGAATGCTTTCAAATGATGTGGTACTTGACCCGGATGAGGAAAATGGGACTAAAATACCCTAGTGTAAATTTTTTAGACTGACATAAGCACAACTTGCTGAAGTTACTAGTTTTCAAGAAGCATTGTATCTGTCAATTTTCTTGCAAAAAAAAGGTAATTTGCTGTTTATCTGTCGACTCACTGAAGTTACCCTCACCCTCGCCCTCGCCCTCATTTTTTCAATATCCCAACCTTATTTAAAATATCTTGTATTGCTCAAATTGAAATTATAGATTTAACCTTGGGAGAATCGAATCATTAATCCTCACTCTTGGTTGGTCCTTCAGGGTCTTCAAATCCGAATAGCTTGTTTTTCTTTATGTAATTTTTGGTTAACTTCAGTTTCAATTGTTTTTGTGATTTTTGCCAAGAAATGAAACTTGGTAACATCAGTTTGAAGAGTCTCAGTGTTTTCTGGTTGATAGTATCAATCTAGTAGTATATGACAGGAATTTAACAGTAAATAGACATAAAGAAATGGATTAGCAATGTTATATTGATTGTGGAATAACAAACAGAATCAAAGTGATTATGATAGTGGATTACAGTGTATGAAAAGGTGATAAAAAAGATGTATGATATTGATCAATTGAAATGTCTCCTTAGTAGATGTGGTCTCCAATTTTTACAAAGCTATAACATTAGACATGAGTTCTCTATCACACATTCTTATTTTTGGTGTTTGACAATATTTGTCTTATATAGGCTACACGTCTTCCTTTTTTGCATCACTATCCCCCGAATGCCTTTCTTTGATGCATCAATTTCAAAGTTAGGGATTGCTAACACGAGAATGAGTGTCATATCTTACTTGAGTTTCTTGAATGATTGAGTCAAAGCCATATGTTGTTTTCTCATAATTCTTCACAAATTTTATGTAATACCCAATCAAACCAATAAATTTTCTGAACTCTTTTATGTCCTTTTGGTTTTGGCCACTTCAGCATATCTTCTTTTTCTTTTGGGATTACGAGCCTTCCTATCACCAAAGATAAAATGGACCAAATTTTCTATCTTTTATTTCCCAAAGAAACACTTCTATTGTCAGATAGTTGATGACCTTGCAGCACTTATAAGATATTAGTCAAGTGCTGTTATATTAGTGCAACTGCACTTAGTGAAGAGAAAGAGAATATTAGTTAAGAGAAAGAGAGAATATGCAAGATGTGGGAGAAGATATCTAGGATATGTGTGAGAAGAGTTTGTATTATTATTGGAGAAGTTAGTTCAAAATGAAACTTAACACATCACTTATATACAAGTATTGTGTGATTTGTAACCCAAGTAATTGACCCAAATAACTACAAACTAAATAACCAACCACCTTCTAACTATCTTAAATGTAAATAACGTACCCCCTTATAATTCATTCTAAGTATTACATCAAAACAATCTAATTATTGAATTGAACCACTCTAACCTTTTGCTTAAGAGCCAAAAAACTGTCAACTTTCAATTTTTTGGTGAAGATGTCAGTCAATTGAGACCCACTTGAACAATACCTTAAATCAAGTTTTCCTTGAGTCATCTGCTCCCTCAAGAAATGAAACACGGCTTCGATGTGCTTGTTTCTGCCATGAAATACATGATTCATTGCCAAGTTGATATATGACTTGTTATCCAATTGAAGAACAAGTGGTTTTCTAATTGTAACCTTTAATTCCTTAAGCACTGATTCAATCCAGATTGTTTGGCATGATGCATATGATCCTGCTATGTATTCAACGTCACATGAAGACAATGCCACATGTGGTTCTTTCCTTGAGCACCATGAGATTGGTGCTCCAAAAACCTTAAAAAATAGTCTGATGTACTCCTTCTATCAGAGTTATCTTCACACCAATCCGAGTCTTAATAGCATGTGATTACTTCATCATCACCTGTGTTGCTAGGAAACAAGAGATCGCAATTCATGGTTCCATTTAGGTACCTTAGAATTCTCCTTGCAACTTTCATGTATGATACCTTTGGATCATCCATGTATCTATTTCCAAGCCAACTGCAAAGCCTATGTCAGGTGTGATGTTGCATAGTTATCTCAATGAGACTACTATCTGCTTAAACAAGGTTGGATTGAACTTGTCCTCATCTCCATTCTTCTCAAGTTTCAAGTTTTCTTCAATGGGTGAAGCTACAGGGCTAGATTCAAGCATGTTGAATCTCTTACGAACTTCTTTAACATACTTTCTTTGATTCAAAATCTCACCTTTTCTGATTCTTAGAAACTACATGCCTAAGAAATACAATATATCTCAAAAATATGACATTTCTAATTCCATCATCATCAACTGTTTGAACTTGTCCTGATCTTTGATATTGTTTTATGTGACCAACAAATCAGCAATATGCAGACAAATGATAATTATGTCACCTCCTTTGGACTTCACATATACACCATATTCATATATACAGTCAGTAAAACCCAATTCCACCAAATATGAGTCAATTTTCTTGTTTCATGCCCTTGGTGCCTGTTTGAGGCCATAAAGGGCTTTGTGTAATATATATACATCATCTTTTCTTTCCCTTACTTCACAAAACCTGGAGGTTGTGTGACATAGACAACTTCATCTAATGGTCCATTGTGAAATGCAGTTTTCACATCAAGATGGTATGCCAACCAATATTTATTACAGGCCAAGGAAAATACAAACCTAATTGTTTCTAATCTAGCGACTAGATCATACATTTCCGAGTAGTCAATACTTGCTCTCTACAGAAATCCTCTTGCTACTAGCTTAGCCTTATGCTTAGATATTAAGCCACCAGGGTTGTGCTTTAGCTTATAGATCCATTTTACCTTTATTACTTTTGTGTTGTCTGGTAACTTGACAAGTTTCCATGTATGATTCCTTTCTATTGTTGTCAGCTCTTCAACCATAACATTATTCCATGCTTCCCAATTATGGCTTCATTATGGTTGTAGGTTTTGCATCAGCTAGTAAGGAAAAATGAATAAGATTTTCATCCTTGGTAACCTTATTCTCATCAATTTTCTTATAATATTCTAATCTTTCCAGGAGTATCCTT
This sequence comes from Lathyrus aphaca, assembly GCA_963966055.1. Classification (NCBI taxonomy): domain Eukaryota; kingdom Viridiplantae; phylum Streptophyta; class Magnoliopsida; order Fabales; family Fabaceae; genus Lathyrus; species Lathyrus aphaca. The sequence goes on from OZ014522.1 coordinate 544,874,647, forward strand.
ATTCTCTGAGGCCTCTGAATGACCACATATACATCTTCATGAAAGTCAGTTGGTATAACATATTCTTATTCTTCTAACTCTTCCTTCAACCTTGAGTTCACCAAAGGTTTACTACCTATGCTATTTGATGTCTAGTTCCATGGTTCATTTTCATAAATAATAATGTCTCTACTGATTATAATCTTCTCAATTTTAACTTTGGTATATTAATTAGGTTTTCTTTTAAAGTAACAGTTGACTCAGAGATGGTTCGACGAAGGTCGCGAGGGTTATACACAGTTTCAAAGTAGCATTGGAAGGTGTGAATTTATTTTATGTACGTACTCATACCTTTCTTAGACTTAGTTTATACAGAAACAAAAGATTTATTTAGATGATTCACCTTGGTCATCACATCGACAAATTTGGCAATGTGATAGTTCACCCACCAAGTGTCGAATTTTGGAGTACATTTGAAGGTCCTTTGGAACTTGAAGGGGGTAAGCTCTAAATTTTTTCAAATTGTTTGGCAAGGAGGTTGAAATATGTCTCCTCGGAAATTCCGACAGTGCTCAAACATAAGTCCTTTTTGCGGAGTTGGGTTTGAAATGGAAAATACCAAACAGTCGAGCCACAAGGTTAGGTTGATCCCCAACAAAACCTACTTAACCTTTCTTGGATGAAATTCTTGTCGATAGTAACCTGTGTGTCAGAAAAGCTTTCCAAATTTCACTGGATTTAACCTGATGTGTAGTATCATGCACATGGAATTCTCTTCTTAACCATGCAAGTTTATAACGTCTGTCAACGAAGGGAGTAATGTAGGGAGTGAAATTGTAGTGTTTCACAAAAATCATGTAGTATTAACTGAAGCTCTCTCGTTTTGAAAGCCTTTTGTCAACAAGGGTAGGGATGGAAAAAAATGTACCCGTAGATATTTGCGGATAAAATCCATCACTGATATGAGACGGGTAGCTTAATTAATATCCACGAATAAAATAAATGGATATTTACATACCCGTTTTTTAATGAATATGTACACGGGTTTGATGCTATCGTGACCGCGAATATCTGTATCCATTAATAAACTATAAAAATTATTTAAATATCATTAGTTTATTATACTTTGTCTTTTCATCTTTTAAAAAAACTTAGACTTCTCATTTTTATTTTTTTATTTTGAAGTTTTCGTTGAGGAAATTTTGTGCATTCCATATAAATCCTATTTGGCCATTTCATATTTAAGCTTCTTCTATACTCTAGTCCTCACTTAAATATTTCACCGTTTAACCAATCACTACCACCATTCCTTCATCCAACTCGTGCTTTCCCACCTATTCCTTTGTCGTCCGCTCTTCCACCATAACTTACAATCACAATATCTTTCATTTGTTTTGATTAAAAATGATGGCAAAATACCCAAATTGGTCCCTTAACTCTACATTAAGGTCCAATATGGTCCCTTAACTCTAAAAAGTGACAAAATGGTCCCTTAAAATTTTAAATTGTGCCAAATTGGTCCTTTCCGTCAACCACCCCCTAATGGACGTTTACTTATTCATATGTGGCAGCTGACATAGTATATAGTCTTCTTCTTCATTTATACTGTGTGTCTTCATCCCCAATTTGTTTCAAGTGAAATATAGGTTTTTCTGGAAAAAGAGATTCATCCCAAATTGTTTCAAGCAAATTCTAGGGTTTGTGCATGCAAGCTCGTTACAGTGATGAAATCTAGTGGGTCGACGCCAGTGATGAAACCAAAACACGGTTATGGTGGGTGATCTTCGAAGGAAGGGTCAAATGTCAACACAAGCACAACTTGGAAACTGATATGTCACTGTGGGGATTTAGTTGTTCTTCGTACGACAACAACAGTAAAATACTATGGGAAACAATTATGGGGTTGTCCTAATTTTAAGGTATGTTATATGTATGTTTGTTTTAAAAATATGTCTGATGTAATTTTTTTTGTGTTTGTTTAAAAACAGTTGATATTGAAGATGATATTTTGCAGGGATCAAGCAATGCTGGTTATGGGTACCTTGGATGGTATTTTGAAGATGTTGGAGATGAGAAGGAGCAATATTTGATGGATAGAATTGAGAAGCTTTCAAAGGCAGTTTCAGAAGCTCAATTGACTATTGAAAAATATGGGAAACAAATAACCAATGTGGAAAATGAAATGAAGAACCTACTGAAGTTGAAAAAATTCTTGAAAATGATGTTGTTCATAGGCCTCATTGTAGTTGCTTTAAGAATGCTTTAGGGAATATGTTGTTTATCAATTTGTACTAGTTGTTATGAAGGATGTTGTTTATCAATATGTTGTTTATTAATTTGTACCAGTTGTTATGAAGGATGTTGTTTATCAATATGTTGTTTATCAATTTATCAATATGTTGTTTATCAATTTGTACCAGTTTTAGCATAATATTGACAGTACCATTTTTTATGAAGAAATGCATAATTGACAAAATACCATAATATTTCATATCCAAATAACACAAGTCATAACATGTCTTAACACATTACATATGTCTAAACAAAATACCATATGTTTTAACACATAACACATTACATATGCCTAAACAAAATACCATATGTCTTAACACATTACATATTACATATGCCTAAACAAAATACCATGTCTTAACACATTACAAGTCACACAAGCTAAACTTTCCAATTCTTGGTTGATCTCTTGGTTGGTGTTGTTCTCCTTGTTGTTGGGCCTACAACAGTCTTGGTTGCACTCATCCTTGTGGTTGGGCATGGTGGTATGAAAGGCTTAGTTGACCTTCTGAAAGACAACTTTTTGGGCCTTCCTTGTGATCCTGGTGCAGAAGGAACTTCATTGATTTTTCCTTGAGTTTTCTGCCTTGATGGTTGCCCTTGTGAAACCTGCTGTGATGCCTGCTAAGATTAGACTTGCCCTTGTGAAACCTGTTGTGCAGATGGCTGTGTAGATGGTTGTTCTGAAGCCTGTGCAGATTGTTGTTCTGATGCCTGTGCAGATGGCTGTGTAGATGGTTGTTCTGAAGCCTGTGCAAATTGCTGTTCTGATGCCTGTGCAGATGGCTGTTGAGTTTGTTGAATAGGTGCTTCTGATGCCTGTGCTGATGGTTGTTGAGTTTGTTGCCCTTGTGATACCTGCTAATTGTTGTGGTCCTTGCAAGTCAACTTATTATGACTTGGTTTTTTGCACCTACTACACCTAACATTAAAACCAACCCTTCTCATCTATTTTTCTGATCCATTAAGTTCACCTTGCTCTAAATTTATTCTTTTCTTTGGCCTTCCAGGTATCTTCCTATACTTAGGAGGTTGTACATCTGGATATTCAGTCCTCACCCACAAATTAGAACCATTAACTGGAAAAATAACATATTTATAGATTTCCATGTATCTCTCTTTTCTGTAATACTCTGGAATGTAGTCATCAATATTGTAGTTTTTACTCTTCATTGCTGACAAGGCATGAACACAAGGAAGCCATGTCAGCTCCCATCTTTGACATGAACAAATTTTCTCCTTAAGGTCTACTATAAACTTATCAGCTTGGTTTTCTAGATGCTTAACCTCAAAATTATGTTCAGCAGCCATCCTACCAAATAAATTTGATAATTAGTTATATGTTAATCACAAAATCTACTATAACCAATTGATGTTCATATGTATATACCTAACAATCCAAAGATTGGTGTAATAGCTTTTGTTTTTCAACTTCCTTTCTTATGTTTGGTAAGACTTCCCCCTCAGCCATATTCTGAAACCTCATCCTATTTTTTGCTCATCTCTCCATCATGTATATCCTTATTTCTTCCACCATAGTTACTAGTGGTTTTGCTCTTGAATCCAAAATTACACTATTGAATGCCTCAGACATATTATTGTGGACTGCATCACATTTATTATGAGTCTTGAAATATAATTTGCTCTAATATCTTGGTGGAGTGTTGATCATGTGCTTGTATGCTTCCACATTTATTTCCTTAATCACTTTCATCTCTCTCTCCCAAGCTTGATAATATGTGGACTCAGCTGCTTTCCAGATAATTTCCTTGAGCTTCTTGCTAGGAATCTTTTTATGAAATTATTATATAAATGTATGACACAGAATCTTTGCTCAACTCCAGGTAGCAACTCATCCATGGCTGGTAATAATCCCTTTGTACAACATAAGTAAACATAAGTAACATAAGTAAACATAAGTAACATAAGTAAACATAAGTAAGTAAGAATATACATTTTGTTGATAAGATATATAAGTGTATGTGAGACACTTTTCTTTCCCACCTAGATCATCAATAAGAAGCTCCAAGAATCAAGTCCATCTATCTTTATTTTCACTTTCAACCACAACAAATGCTATTGGTAACATTTGATCATTTGGATCTCTACCGATGGCTGCCAAGATTTTCCCTCCACATAACCCTTTCAAAAAACAACCATTTAAACCAATGAAATTTCTACATAATTTAAAACTCTCCTTACAAGCTTCCAAGCAAATATACAGCCTCTTAAAATATGGTCTTGGATCTGCAGAACCCTCTGGTACAGGATGCACATTTACTTTCACAGTAGAACCCGGGTTAGACCTTAAAAGTTCATGGCAATAGTCATAGATCCTTGTATAGTCCCCAAGGAAAGAACCATCTACCATATCTCTAGCAGCAAATCTTGCTCTTATGGCCTTTTGCTTGCTGACACTTACATTCCACTTTTTTGTGCCTTTTCCTTTATGTCCCTAAGCTTTAATCTTGGATTGGATTTCACTAAATTTTGTAGCCTCTTACTTAACCATTTGGTACTCATCAGCTTGATATTGTACTCCCTACTACAACTATGCTTGTCTATGATCTTCCTTAGTTTCCAAGAATCTTCATTAGGTAACTTTGCATAGTAAGCTTCCCACTCACATCCATCCTTGCATCTAACCTTCAGCCTAACCTTGTCATTCTTACTGTACCTCAAATTCCTACCAAATCATCATCAAAATCATCTGAGTCATCATCAAAAACCACTTCCATTGCAATGTCATAATGGTAACTTTCATCATCACTATCATCAAAGCTAAGTCCATCATTTACATCACCATCAGTCTCCTTCATATTCTGACATGTATTAAACTCAGTCCCATTCAAAGCATCACCTTCCCTAACCTCAGTCTCATTCAAGTCCTCACCTTCCCTAACCTCAGTCTCATTCAAGTTCTCACCTTCCCTAACCTCAGTCTCATTCAAGTCCTCACTTTCCCTAACCTCATTCTCCTTCAATGTCTCACCTTCTCTAACCTCAGTCTCCTTCATATCCTCACCAACAACTTCATCAATCATTGCAGCAAGTACATTTCCATTCTCATCCACTTCTACATTTCCATTGTCATGCATTTCTACTTCCTCAATAGGACCATCATAGTTCCCAGATTGTGACAGTGTGTGTTTAATGTATATGTCAACACTAAGGTGCACCCTATAGAGATCAACAATCTCTAGGGCTCCTTTGTCATCAACCAAAGTGCTCATCCCAAATGTAGGGTCCCTATAGTATATCTTCTGAATGGAAGTGTAACCTAACTCCTTAAAACATCCTAACAGTTCAAAATAGCTCCATCTATCAACATTTATTCTCAAATCGGCAATCTCACCCCCTTCGTAAACACTCATCTCATCATCGACGAATTCACCACTGTGGTGGATTGTTAAATGCAAATACTCAATTATTCCTAGTAAGATTCATATAACAAAACACAATTTCAGAAACTATTTCAAAAACCCTAAATCAAATTTAAACCCTAAAACTTAACCCTAAAATAAAACCCTATTTCAGAAACTATTTAAAAAACATAAGTTTGCTTTAAGAAAAACCTAACATGTACCAGGTTAACTTCAATTTGAACTTCTATTTGTAGAAGATGTCACGAATTTGGCTTCACGACAATGGCTTCAGGTGCGCTAGGGTACAAGTCAACTTCTTCAGAATATCATTTTTGTCCCAATAACACTCAAGACTTTCCTTTTTATGTTTTCAGATCCAACATGGCATCCATATGGCACATGACGCATCATATATCAGTACCACGTGTATAATTTGATTGACTTTGACTAACGATGCTAATGGAAGGGACTAACGTGGACCCTTTTAAAAACTTAAGGGACCATTTTGTCACTTTTTAGAGTTAAGGGACCAAACTGGACACTGATATAGAGTTAAGGGACCAATTTGGGTATTTTTCCAAAACTGATAGTATGTTTGAATGTTATTATGTTTGGGTGAAAAAGAAGAAAATGAATGGATGAGATTTTCTTGTTAAATTTAGAGTGAATTATATAGATATTATGTGATAATAACTTTTTGTGTCTTTAAAAGAAGTTGGATTCTTTTTTTTCAAAAAATAATTTAAGAACAAAAATGTTATCCATGGATATCTGTAAATATATGTGGATATCTTAAAACTTGCAGATATCTGCATGAATATGGGGCAGATATGGATATCATATTTATCTAACGGGGCATACATGTATATCATACTATCCACTCCAGAGGATATCCATTTACATCCATAAGCTAGGGTAAGCAAGGCCAATTTATTTCCTTTAATGGCCTAATCTTTGGGATCTCCAGCAGGATGATTGGGTTTGTTAGCCAACAAATATGACTCAAAAGTGGCATTAAGCCAGAGTTGGAGGAGCCATAGAGGACAAGATATTTGAAACATGCCTTTAGAGTTATTTGTGGAGGTAAACGTCTACATGGTACTATATTCCAAACTTGAAGCTTCATAAAGTGACACCAAAATTAACCAGCCTAGGATGACATTCCTTCTAGCATGCAGTTGGTTGGAAAGAAAAATGAATATCTTCACCACTTGAAAAGAACTTGATTAGAAGACAAAGTGTGATATCCCCAGGGATAAGAAGGCCACATGTTCTTCGTCAGAAATGTTTGTGGTAGCCTCGTTGAGATGGTCAGCAATGAAGTTGGTAAAACTAGTGCATTTTAAGTTCAACCTAATGATGTTGTCAGTTTTGACCCCTTGGTCGCATCTTCGAAGAATCTTCTGGAAACTTTGATGTCCCCATGCAAGGTGGAGACGTGACCTTTTTTCGGTGTAGTACTTCATCTTTAGATGAACCGTGGATGGTATTATGATAAGCTCCGCGAGGGTTGGCCTACCCAATATGCACTGGTACAAGGAGGGGCAGTCAATGACCAAAACGTGCGTCTTGAATGTCTTGGAGACCTCTACCTCCCCAAAGGTGACCATAATCTTGACATATCCCCATGGTCTCGTAGTGGCCCCACTGAACCCCTGTAGTTCGGATCCCACATAAGGTGATAGGTTCTTCTGGTAGAGCTGAAGAGCCCGAAACAAAGAGGTATATATGATGTCGACATAACTATCTTGATCAACAAGAATTCTGCGGATGTTCATTTTGGCCATATTTGCCCTTATGAGCAAAGGTATGTGAGGGTTAGGAGAGCCACCCAAGAATTCTTCCATATAGAATATGATCGACTGAGACTCTTCCCAGACTTTCTCGAGGGAAGATAACTGACTAGGGATAGAGTCGATCATCTGCTCAAATTTCCTTCTGACCGAACCCACAATAAGTTAGTTGTGTCCTCCGCAAGAGATGACCATGGCAGAGGAAAAAGCTTCCCATGTGTTATGGGTTGTGAAGTAGCTTAAGTCCTCGAAATTACCAGGGATGAGAAAATCTTCTGGCGGGAAATGGACATGGAAACCTGTAGTAGGGTGTTGTCGACACTAACCTCTTCAACCTTCTTAGCTTCCTCTTGTTGAGGAGCTTCCCCTTTCCTGTATTTCTTTAAGTGACCCTCCTTGATGAGGATCTCCATGACTTTCTTTAGATGGACATAATCTTCAGTGACATGCCCATTACTGCGATGAAAGCGACGATACTTGCTATTGTCAGTGTTGTTCTTCTATGTTGTTGGATTAGGGTAACATCTCCCTACTTAAACTCAGTATTGATGCACTCAGAGAATACACTCGTTGGGAGTTGTCAGTAGTGTATACTCAGTGAACCGACCAACTGGTACTTTATGATCACGAGACTTTCATGAATGGTCATCTCTTTGTTTTTCTATGTCACGTCGAGGAGATTCTGAATCATCTTTCTGTCTTGGAGCTCTTGATTTCTCTTGATTCCTGGAGTCCCTTTCTTTGTAAGAATCCTCATTCTTTTCATATTGAATATATGCCTGGGCCTTATGGAGGAGTTCTGTAACACCCCTGAATTTCCCCCCGAAATTTTAATAAATAAAATACGACAATATCAGAATAAAATATCATTTTCAATTTAAGGTGCTACTTTCAATCAACACAAAAGATGCTCTTTAAAATTTGATATATAACATGAAACGGAAAATTATTCAAATCAAGCAACGGAAAAAATAAACTGTAGCGATATCGTTAAAATAGAAAAAAGTTTGAAAACTTCTAAAACAACATCAATAGATTCCATAATATAATAAAAGAGCTAAATCAACAAGACAACGTTCTCGAATCCCATGTTACATATCAGAGTGAATGCCACGACCACGACTACTCCTGAGTATCTGCATGTTACCAACATAGGGGTAGCATTCAAACAAAAGAAGTAATAATCTTAAATCAATTAAAAGAGAAAAATGATATAAATGTAAGGCGTATATCACATAAGTACAACAACATACTCATCAGAACAAGAATCACAACCCAACTATACATCTACAACAAACACATCAACAACATATACATCCACATCATAAACATCAACAACAATGCATGCAAATGAGACTCAACCATAGACTCAATGCATGTGGTACCAAGAATAGATCCCTATATCATGATCCAGTTCCCATCGGAACTCTCAACCCCTTTTCCATGGTCCAATGCAACCCATTTTTTATGATTACACCCTCGACCCCTATTTCAGATCACACCCTAGACAGTGATTGAACGCAATCACCTCAACAAAAACAACAACATACAACAACGACGACAATATGTAACAACAACAACAACACTTCATGCATATTTTTTCTCATACTAACAATTTTTAGTCAACAACACATACATAACTAAACATATATCATGCATTTAAATGTTTCACATAACAACATTCAACATCGTTAAAATACACATACACCATTTCTAAACTTGCTCCCACCGCCTCATCAACACACCAACCTTCCTAACATATAAAACATAATTTTTCATGAATTTTAATGAATTAAAAACATATTTTCTCCCTTCCAGGTCTCGCTAAGGGACCCCCCTTGCTCGCTAAGAATGCAAGCTACTGACTTTAAGTGTCGAAAATTCCCAACTGCTCGCTCAGCGAGCAATCCCTCACTAAGCGATTGAAGCGATTTTGGAAGAAAACCTTGAGATTTCTGCACTTCTCCTTTGCAATTCTCACCATAAAATAGTGTATAAAACCAGTCACAATCACTATTTTCTACCAGAAAATTCACATCTAACACTACCAACCTAAACATATAATTCAAACATCATGAATTCCTCAATTTCATACCACGTTCATCAATTTATCAATCACCCAATCCCACTAACATACCTAAGGACGTCTACCCTAACATTCATATCATAATACCCTTACAAGATGAAAAAGATCCCACTCTTACCTTAATTCAATGAAAAATCTATTCCTTTCTCACGAAATTCTTGCCTCTAGCCCTTCTCCTCTTCTCTCTTCTTCACGCTCTTCCCAAATCCGCAGTTAGTTTCTACGAGAACTGGCTCTTCTTTTCAAAATTCCCAACATAACCCTTGGACCCCTATTATGGAATCCCCATCTTACCCTCATATTCCCTCGTCCAATTACCAACCTACCATTTCACTTAATATTCCAATATATATTTCTATATAATATAAATTATTGGCTTAATACCCTTTTTTGTCCTCTAACTATATCACTGAGTCCAATTTAGTCTTCTTTCTTTTAAAAGTAGCAAGGCAGTCCCTTATGTCTTTAAACAATGTCATTTAAGTCTTTTTCATCCAATTTTCACTAACAACGTCTATTTTATCTCGCGTGGCATCTGATGTGGTTACCGTTTTCAATGTGGCATCTAATCATCATTAAAATCATCTTTAAAAACAATTCCAAAAATTTGTCTTGAGCAAGAACTCAAACTAAGTACACTTTGGTTGAAACATGACTATTTTACCCCTAGGCCACATCACCCTTAATGTTTTATTTTACAAATGAGATATATTATTATTATTATAGTTTTTATATGTTGCAGAAAATTTCATCTTCCTCTAGCTTCACACGGATCACACCACAATTCCCTCAAAATCTCACCAAAATTTCCTCCACACACTCACAAGTTAACCTTCATACACTCACAATTTGTTGGCCTATTTAAAAAGCTTTCCATTCAGTGAAAAATGGGAGGAAGAGAAATCTGCACAAGTTCACCAAAACAAAGCAATTTGTTTCCTTCAATTCAAAACTAAATTCACGTGGCATTGAGGTAGAGAGAGGAAGTAGGGGAGCATAGAGAGAAAACATACAAAGGGAAACAAAGGAGACAACATAGTTGGAAATTGAATGCTCTCCAGAATTTGCTCGTCGGAAAGTTAGAACTCTAGTAAGATAAATTTCTCATACTTTGCGCAAAATTTGGATACCACCGAGTAGTTATTGATGTGTTGATTGTTTACCCAAACCAATTTAGTATAATGCTTGAACATGCTTGTTTAATTTGAGAATTAAGTCATCTTGTTCTTCGGTTGATTTTGCTTGATCCATAGTTTGAGCTTGTTTTTTATGGAACAATCATTTGAATATGTTGTGTTGTGATAAGTGGAAACCATTGTCATGCTTAATTTCTTGTGATTGTGTGGTTGAAGGTTGAATCGAGCATGGTTCCTTGTGAACTTTGAGCTTTTAAGTTCTCCATAATTCAAATGTTTATGATACTTTAACTACTTGTGTATGCTATCCATGAGTAGTTGATTTTTCTCAAATTTTCATTTTTGATTGGGTCGTGACATAGAGCTTCACGGATAACGCTGCTTTTCTTCTTTGGATTCTTTCTATACAAGGGTTCTTCATGTAAAAATGGGAATGACTTAGAAATTTTTTTTATAGAAATATTTAAGATCTTTCCTTCTCTTATCGTGATAACACTTTTGTCTACTTTGTGAAGTCTGCATCTTCTCTCGAATCAACTTCACCGTCTTAGTGGTTTGCTGAACAATCTAAGGCCCAAGCATTATACTTTCACCCGATTCATGCCAACACAAAGGTGTTCGACATCTTCTACCATACAATGCTTCAAAAGGTTCCATTATAATACTGGAATGATAACTATTATTGTAGGTGAACTCAATCAATGATAAATGATTATCCCAAGCACCTCCTTGTTCAAGTACATAAGCTCTCAACAAATCTTCCAAAGATTGTATAGTCCTTTCCGTCTTCACATCTGTCCGCGGATGATAAGCGGGACTCAACCTCAACTTCGAACCCAACGCCTCTTGAAAACTCTCCCAAAATCTAGAAGTGAACCTTGGATCTCTACCCGAAACAATGCTCAATGGAATCCCATACAACTTTACGATTAGACGAATATAAATCTAGGCCAACTTCTGCAATGAAAAACTAATACCAATTAGGATAAAATGTACTGATTTTGTCAGTCGATCAACAATTACCCAAATCACATCATTCCCTCTTGGAGTGTTAGGTAATCCTATAACAAAATCCATAGATATACTATCCCATTTCCACTCTGGGATATCCAATAGTTGCATCAAACCAATAGGTTTCTGATGTCCCACCTTTGACTTCTGACAAGTCAAACAAGCGTACACAAAGTGAGCTACGTCACGTTTTAATCCAGGCCACCAAAATATCTTTTTCAAATCCTGATACATCTTTGTAGCTCCCGGTGCACACTTACACTACTTATGTAACCTTCTTCAAGAATCATTCTTTTTAGTTTTGGAACTTCGGGAATACAAATCCTCTCAAGGAATCCCAACACACCTTGATTATCCACACGAAAATCACCATTTTCCATGTGCTCATCTATAACCATCAAGTCTACCAACTTCACGTCTGACTTTTGGCTCTCTCTGATATTAGCGAGAGAATCATTGTTAATCTTCAACATTACCAATTTCACATTATACGATGCCTGCTCACAACCAAACTCATGTATCTGAATTACTCAATCAACTCCAAATCTCTCATCATCATAACCGATAATATGAATTGTTTTCCAGCTCAAAGCATTCGCTACGACATTAGCTTTACTGGGGTGATAATTCAAGCTGAAATCATAATCCTTCAAAAATTCCAACCAACGTCTCTACCTCATATTCAGTTCCTTTTGGTCAAACAGATACCTCAAGCTCTTATGATCTCTAAATACCTCGAATCTAGAACCATAAAGATAATGTATCCAAATCTTTAGTACAAACACCACTGCTGCCAAATCCAAATCGTGGGTTGGGTAATTCCTCTCATGAATCCTCAACTGACGTGAAGCGTAAGCCACCGTTTGGTTATTCTACATTAATACTCCTCCTAAACCCATCAGAGAAGAATCACAATACACCACAAATGGCACGCCTGGTTTAGGCAAAATCAAAATTGGAGTTGTAGTAAATCGCTTCTTCAGCTCAACGAAACTTCACTCACAATGAATATCCCACACAAACGCCTTACCTTTACAGGTTAACTGGGTCAACAGAAGAGCTAACTTCGAGAACCCCTCAATGAATCTTAGATAATAACCAACTAATCCCAAAAAGCTTATGATCTTGGTCACCGACTTTGGAGCTACCCATTGTAGAACTGCATCTACCTTGGATGGATCCACTGCAATACTATTACTCGAAATGACATGACCAAGAAAACTCACCTCTTTCAGCCAGAACTCACACTTAGATAACTTCACATAAAGATTTGTATCCTTCAACACTTGTAATACAATCCGTAGATGTTCTGCATGTTCTTCTTCTTACTTAGAGTAAATCAAAATATCATTTATGAAAACAACCAAAAATTGATCAAATTACTTATGGAAAATATGATTCATATACTCCATAAATAATCCAGGTGCATTAGTAACTTCAAACGACATCACCACGTATTCATAATGTCCATACCGAGTTCTGGAAGTTGTCTTCAGAATATCTTCGTCCTTTACATGTATCTGATGATAACCCGACTGCAAGTCGACCTTACTAAACACCCGTGCACCCACCAACTGATCCATTAAGTCATCTGTTCTCGGAAGTGGATACTTCTTCTTGATCGTCCCTTTATTCAACTGTTTGTAATAAATGCACAATCTCATACTGCCATCATTCTTCTTTACCAACAACACCGGAGCTCCCCAAGGTGACACACTTGGTCTCACAAACTTTTTCTCTAATGACTCTTCCAACTGTTTCTTCAACTCCGATAGCTCTGACGCCGAAATGCGATACAGAGCCATAGAAATATGTCTAATACCAGGTACAAGATCAATACTTAACTCTACTTCCCGTTCCGGAGGTACATAAATAATATCATCCGTGAATACTTCTGTAAACTCTCTTACCACTTGCAACTCTTTCACCACAGAATCGTTATCAACCACCAAGGATGCAAACAAAGCCAAAACTTGAGCTTCTTCATCCAAAAGCTCCTTCAACTCTTTAGCAGATAAGTAACCCTCTTCCTACTCTTCTTCCGGGAAAGTAATCGCAGAATCTTATTGTAACAGTTGATATGAACATGGTTGAACTCCAACCAGTTCATTCCCAAAATCACATTAAGACCCTCCAACAGGAAACAAACGAGATCAATACCAAAGTCCTTACCATAAACCGATAAAGGACACTGCAAATAAACCAAAGAAGTAGTCATTAATTCCTTCGCATGAGTTACGATAACTATACCTCCTTTCATCGAAGAAAAAACGAGATCTGATCTTTTCACACAATCAGCAACAATAAAAGTGTGTTGTACCAGTATCAATCATAACAATCAAAGGAAATCCATTAATGTAGCAAATACCTCTGATTAGTCGATCCTCACTAGAAGTCTGAGTTCTTGTCAAAGCAAACACTTTCCCTCCAGTTGAAGCTTTCTTCGACTTCGGATAATGAGTGCTAATATGTCCTTGCTCTCCATAGCTGTAGCAAGTTACCATATTAGTCTTGCAATCTGCGATCAAATGCCCAGGTTGTCCACATTTGAAGCACTTCTTCACGTCACTCATGCTCTCACTGACATGATGATCCAACTCACCATATCTGTAACACTTCAGAGGAGCATAAGCTCCTCTCCCGCTTGGCTTCTTTCCATAAGCAATTATCTGCTTACCTTTATCAGTCAGAGCTACAAAAGGTTTCCCACAGTGCATCTGTTGCTTTCCTCTCCTCTCCGTCCAACCCTTGAAATGTTGTGATCAAGCCCTGCTATCTTCCTGAAAAGATCCTATAATAGTCAACCAAATCAGGATCTTCTGATCCTTTGATAGCCAGTCACTTGTTTGATCTCAGACCTCAAACCATTCTCTAATTTCACACACTTCGAGAACTCAACAGTCGCCTCACTGTAATGCGGATAGAACTTGACCAAATTTGAAAACTTAGCAACATACTCTACCACTGACATGCTACCCTGCTTCAAATCTATAAATTCTATCTCTTTCTTCCCGCAAACATCTTCAGGAAAATATTTCCTCAAGAACTCCCTCTTAAACACAGTCCAAGTGATCGCCTCACCTGAAACTTCCAATTGTTGCTGAGTATCGACCCACCAATCATCAGTTTCTCCTACCAGCTTGTGAGAACCCAACCGCACCTTTTGTGCCTCAAAACATTCCATCACCCGAAAGATCCCCTCGATCTCCTTGATCCACTCTTACGCCCCATCTGGGTCATGGTTTCCCTTGAAAGTAGGCAGATTGTTCTTTCGGAATTCATCATTCTCATTGTTCCCAACATTCAGCAGATTCTGCACAGCTTGAGCCATAACCTGCATAGCAGCAGCAAGTGCATCTTCATTCCTTCCAGCCCTTCTCAACATTTAAACAACAAAAACAACAACAACAAACAACTGTCAAAACATTTATACAGACAACGACCGACTATCGCGGACCTCGATTACGACAACGACAACAACTCAACGGCTCGACGACTTGGTCGGACTGACTGACTTGCTCTTATACCAATTGTAACACTCCGAAATTTCCCCCCGAAATTTTAATAAAATAAAATACGACAATATCAGAGTAAAATATCATTTTCAATTCAAAGTGTTATTTTCAACCAACATAAAAGATGCTCTTTAAAATTTGATACATAACATAAAACGGAAAATTATTCAAATCAAGCAACGGAAAAACCAAATTGTAATGATATCGTTAAAATAGAAAATAGTTTGAAATTTTCTAAAATAGCATCAATAGATTCCAGAATATAATAAAAGAACTAAAACAACAAGACGATGTTCCTGACTCCCATGTTACATATCAGAGCGGACGCCACAACCACGACAACTCCTGAGTATCTGTACGTTACCAACATAGGGGTGACATTCAAACAAAAGAGGTGAGATTATTAAATAAATAAAAAGAGAAAAATGATATAAATGTAAGGCATATATCACATAAGTACAACAACAACATACTCATCACGACATGAATCACAACACAACTATACATCTACAACAAACACATCATCAACATATACATCCACATCATACACGCCAACAACAATACATGCAAATAAGACTCAACCATAGACTCAATGCATGTGGTACCAAGAATTGATCCCTATTTCATGATCCAGTTCCCGTCGGAATTCTCGATCCCTTTTCCATGGTCCAGTGTAACCCCTTTTTCACGATTACACAATCGACCCCTATTTCATGGTCTAGTGTGACCCATATTTCATGATCAGACCCTAAACCGTGATTAAACACAATCACCTCACCAACAACGACAACGACAACATGCAACAACGATGACAATATGCAGCAACAACTATAACAACACTTCATGCAGATTCTTTCTCATACTAAAAAATTTTAGTCAACAACAAATACAAAACTAAATATATATCATGCATTCAAATGTTTCATATAACAACATTCAACATCGTCAAAATACACATACACCATTTCTAAACTTGCTCCCACCGCCTCATCAACACACCAACCTTCCTAAAATATAAAACATATTTTTTTATGAATTTTAATGAATTAAAAACACATTTTCTCCCTTCCAGGTCTCGCTAAGCGACCCCCTTGCTCGCTAAGCATGCAAGCTACTGACTGTAAGGGTCGAAAATAGTCAACTGCTTGCTAAGCGACTGAAGCGATTTTGGCATAAAACCATGTGATTTCTGCACTTCTCCTCTGCGATTCTCACCCTAAAACAGTGTACAAAACCAGTCACAATCACTATTTTCTACCAAAAAATTCACATCTAACACTACCAACCTAAACATACAATTCAAACATCATGAATTCCTCAATTTCATACCACGTTCATCAATTTATCAATCACCCAATCCCACTAACGCACCTAAGGACATCTACCCTAACATTCATATCATAATACCCTTAAAAGATGAAAAAGATTCCACCCTTACCTTAATTCGATGAAAAATCTCTTCCTTTCTCACGAAATCCTTGCCTCTAGCCTTTCTCCTCTTCTCTCTTCTTCATGCTTTTCCCGATTCCGTGATCAGTTTCTACGAAAACTGACTTCTCCTTTTCCAAATTCCCAACATAACCCTTGGACCCCTATTATGGAATCCCCATCTTGCTCTCACTATTCCCTCGTCCAATTACCAACCTACCTTTTCACTTAATATTCCAATATATATATTTCAATATAATATAAATTATTTAAACTTATATAAATTAAATAACATCATTCCTTCACTCAACACACCACCAAACTTCACAATTCACACAACACACAAAATTTTTCCAATTATCTAAATCAAATAATTAAATAAAAAATCGGGGTGTTACAAGTTTGGCCAGGGAGAGGTGTGTTTCAATCCCTACAGCTTTGCGGAAGTCACTGTTTGGTCGAAGCCCTTTCTCGAGGAGGTACCTCTTCATACAGTCGGCCGTGTGTATCTCTATTGTCTCCTTGTTGAACCTTTCTATGTACTCGCGTAGGGGCTCATCCTTTCCCTGCACGATGCCTTTGAGTGTGGCCTCGGACTTGGGATGACGCTTGGAGGAGGTAAAGTGCCTGGTGAACTGGTTCTTCAGGTTCCTCCATGAAGTGATTGAACCAGGGGCAAAATTCTTATACCAGATCATGGCTCCCTTTCTCAGCGTGATGAGGAAGAGCTTGCATTTTATAGCTCCCCCCATTTTATGATAGTGGAGCATGGTCTTTATGTTTTCAATATGGTCATTAGGGTCGACGGTACCATCGTATAATGTCGTGGGAGGAGGCTTCTCCAACCCGCGTGGAATACAAGTGTCCTCATCATCACTGCTGCTCGACGATCCATACAGAGATTGATCGCGACGAATGATTTTGCTATGTCGAGGAGAATGCTTGGGTCGTTTGGCATGCATGTCCAACCTTCTAATATATTTGCTTCTTTTTGTTACTGGGGAACGCCACCTCTTCCGAGGAGGAGTGCAGTTACGCTTCCTAGTTTTCTCTTGGCGTGGTCTTTCTAGATCTGGTTGATCTTTCTGAGGAGAAAGGCTTTGAGGTGTGTCTCATTTACGTTTCTGAGATGGAGAACACGAGCGGGGAGGTGGACTATGAGTCTCATCTCGTCTGAGTCCCTGCGGAGGAGAATGTGACTGATGCTAATTTTCCAGCACATAAAGATACTCATTTTGCTGGAAAAGTGTGTAGTTAGACTTGTTGAGGGAAACAATGAGGGATGTGGTGTTTGGATCCGCGTCTTGAAGGACAAGTATAGGCACAAAATTATGTTCGAACTGGGGGACGACAACAGGTTTCAAGTTATTTAATGACAGTGAAGCAGTTTGTCCATCACGGCGATCGGTTTCTTGAGCGACCACGCCGTGGTTGTTGGGGTTGTCACCTTCGATGGGGAGGACGATGATGGTAGGGTTGTTGACGACATCTTTGTTATGTTGAGAAAGCTTTGGTCTTGGGTTTGAAAAGATGAGGAATCTTGGTTCGAGAAAGACATGGAAGCCTAGTTTCCACAAACGACGCCACTATTCAGAACAAGTCTTTGTGGCCTTCAGCATAGGATAGCAACAACAGTCGTAGGAGAGATGGGGGTGTACCTGCAAGACACCCCAACACTCAAGTAAGTTTCAGAGGGAGAAAGAGAGAAAGAGGGAGAAAGAGAGAAAGAGAGATAGAGAGAGAGAGAGCAAGTACAAAAGTGTTTAGGTTTTAGTTAGAATGAATTCAATACCTGACCCTCCCAAGGAGGAGGGTATTTATATGAATCCCATGGCGCGGGGCCAAGGTCACCAATGTGGCTAAAATGTTAGGTCGACAAATGGGAGACTGGCATGTGTGCGAGGAACGTGAAAGATCTAGCGCGTGATCTTCGACCTGGTCCAACTATACCCGTAACATACAGAGGGGCAGTTGGTCGCGTGAATTGTGAAACGCGTGAGGGGGAGTCCCAAACGGCTATATTATCCCCCAACGACTATATTGTCCTAAGCCCTTTATTGCACATTTCCCATAACTGGACTGGATTGGGTCTTGCTCAACTGTGGGCCACCTGTCATTCTAGTCCAGAACAAGTCTTATCCAAAATGCTAAAGGCACATGGAAATCAATCGAGCATAAACGAAGCATACAGAAGTGACGTGTCAGGTAAAAGACATTCAATGTGGCAAAAAATCATTGTAAACTTTAATATACACTCAAAATACCCATGCAAGTGAAAAATGAGTTCCTGAAGAAATGTGCTTGTCTACCATTTTCTTATTTATGCAAACAAAGTTATTTTTTACTTAATTTACTTCACTTGTTTCATCTTATTTCAAGTTACTAATTTCAACCCAGTCGAGATTACCTATCATATTACTTTTAAAGTTTAATCATTTGTTGAAATAGTTAACATCCAATGCAATTGTTTCGACATTAATGTATGTTTCTTTTTTCATAAATTTAACACAAACTTGTCCCAGGATTTACTTGTTTGGTCCTTCAAGCAATAAATTAAAACTAAGTGATTATTTACCAAGAACACATGTGAACAACGTCTTGAAAATAGGTTTTGCTAAAGTAGCCATGATGATGATGATGACATCAACGTATCACTTGGCATAGTTGTGAGAAGTTTCAAAATTGCCTCAATTGGTCGAAAGTGGCGTGGGGGGGGATTTTTTAGCATGGAATTTTCGACATCATGAACTCAACCTGAGGGAAAGGGATTCAAAAAATACTTAGTGAAATAATGATGTTTGATATGAATAATCTTTATCCTAATGGCATTGAAAATGATATGTTAAACCTGAAAACACCAATTTAACATATTTTCTCAGACTATGTAAGATAACATTCTCAGGGATTCGACAAAGGTTGATGGTCGACAGTAGCAGTTGGAGTGAAAGAATGAGATCAAACTGAGTAACTATTTTTTGATCTTATCCATGAATTGAAGACACGTGGAAGCAAG
The DNA here is from genome assembly GCA_963966055.1 of Lathyrus aphaca. Classification (NCBI taxonomy): domain Eukaryota; kingdom Viridiplantae; phylum Streptophyta; class Magnoliopsida; order Fabales; family Fabaceae; genus Lathyrus; species Lathyrus aphaca. The sequence goes on from OZ014522.1 coordinate 544,894,265, forward strand.
CTAGAAGATTGAAAACCATGCAATGGGATACATGTTGATCTTTGTGAATGAAGTCGTTGCAGGAAGTTATTTATGTATTAGTATATATAAGGATTCTAGTGTTAGGATTCGTGGTGGCAATATCATTACAAAAACTCCAAAAATTCAAAGTACCCAAACAAGAGTGAGAAACGATTCAGTGAACAAACATGTATGATCCTGCACACCATTCTTTACACTTTTAAGCAAAGTTTTTTTCTTACTTTTCACTTTCCTTTTCCAACAATTCATTTATCTTTTTACCTTGCATTTTACAAGGATCTCGACACAGTTGAGATCCTTTGCTTTTCTTTACTATTGTCTTTATTTCCTTATACAGTCAAGGTCTATTTGTATTTTTACAAAACACAACCAAATACTTTTTAAATTTTTTATGCATAATAAGTCCTAGGATTTACTAGTCGATCATGCGAGTAACATTTCTAAAGCTAGTGATTGTTTACCAAAAAAACTGACAAACACCGAGTCTGTGAAGTAGATGCAACATTAAAGGAGTTATCAGTAACTCGGGGCCTCGTAGTCCTCAATGCGACCCTCACGCGTCGTACCGACGAGGATTGGGATACACACTCGAGTCTAATTCGACCAGTGTTGTCTTCTGTCATTGCATATGCGTTATAAAATAGACAAATGTCAACAACATGCCCGAAGAAATTCACAAAATATCTCAATTTTTTTACTGAGTTAAATCCAAAGATTCATCTTCGAAAATAATGCAGAGCAAATCTTGAGATACATCTCTGGACTAACCTACGATTGTCTCATGACAGATACAACATTTCTGCCTTAACAGTCCCAAGAAAATCTCATTCAGGTTATTACCTACCAGTTTCGTTTACACTCCTACCTAAAGTTCCTAAATCAGCTAATGTATCCTAAAAAAACTAACTACAAATTAAATCATAAAAGTCGTCATTTTAAAAACTTAGCAAATAAAATTGATTGATTAGAGTGAGAAGCTTCAATGTTATGAGATGCTGAAAAAAAGCGATTAGATTGAGAAGCTTCAATGTTATGAGATGCTGAAAAAAAGCGATTTTTTTTTAGAATAACAGTTATTAAAATAAAATATCATTCTAGCATGTATTTCAAATAAATTACAATATAACTATGTTTTATAGAGTATTCGCCATCTCATTTGGCGAATGAGTGTAAAAAGTTTTTTTCCCATAAAGCATTTGCCATCCCATTTGGTGAATGGATGTAAAAAATTAATTTTTTCATAGAGCATTCGCCATCCCATTTGGCGAATGAGTGTAAAAATTTACACTCATTCACCAAATGGGATGGTGAATGCTCTATGAAAAAATTAACTTTTTACACCCATTCCCCAAATGGGATGGGAAATGTTTTACGGGAAAAAAAACTTTTTACACCCATTCGCTAAATGAGATGGCGAATGCTCTATAAAACATAGTTATATTGGTAATTTATTTGAAATACATGCTATAATGGTATTTTATTTTAATAACTATGTTATTCTAAAAAAAGATTCGAAAAAAGCTCCAATGAAGAGGTAAAATCGTTATAGAGCTCAAATGAATTTTTTTTTATAACTTTTGAGAAAATGAAGGAGGAAGAGAAAAATGTCTGACGCGGGATATGAAAGAAAATCGTCTGGAGATGTATCTCCAAACCACCCATAAAACTTGAATAAATGATGTTTACGGAGATGCATTTTCGGACACACTTTTTTCACATACAAATATACGTCTCAAGATACATCTTCAGATTAAATTTTAATGTAAAAATGATATCTCTTCAATTAACTAAAATATATACGTCTCAAGATACATCTCCTGACATTAGAAACATTATGGACTTTTAACGAGGAAGTACACATAAGAGTGTAAAGAGCAAATTTGTTGGCGAGAAACCCCCTTCCCTTCCTATTTCATGATAACATTAGCTTTTTACAAGTAAACAAACAAAGAATAGCTAAATATTTCCTTACTCCAGATACTAATATTGTTTTAAGCTACTGTTCCTTTTGTCTTGGTTGTTTCACCGCATCAGAAATTGGTATAAATTTAACTTGTTAGACTTTCACACTTAATCCCTCCAATTCTAAACACAAGCAATACAAAACTGATGTTTTGCTAATATTTGTTTGGCAATGTACAACTGCACATAGCATGACCCCTTGTGTTCAAAGTAGGAACACATTTCATCAAATTGGAAATGGGTTCCCCGGAACACTTTTGATCAAAGTGAAGAGTGAAGTGGGTAGATAAAATAATTATAGAGATCACTCAACATGTTGGTCAGAAGCTTGGGATTGAATTGTTTTCACCCAACAGTCAAAATTACAAGATTACAAGATTGCTCCTGAGAGAAGGAAAGAAAAATATTATTCAGCAACGATTAAAAACAACACAACCATTCCTCTTATTATGCATACGCATAGATGTAAATAAAGAGCTAATTTGTATATGGAAAACCTGAATCTAAGTTTAACACACAGAGTATCTTCTCCAAGTCAAGGTAAATCCTTGGACAAAAAATGAAAACAAGAGAAGAAAGAAGCAACCAGCTCTTCAAATGTGAATGGGCTTGTCATATGTTGCCATTGCAGCTTCTTTAACAGCTTCGCTCATTGTTGGATGTGCATGGCACACTCGTGCTATGTCCTCACTTGATGCATCATACTGCAACGCTATGGCTGCTTCATGAATGAGTTCTCCTGCATTAGGTGCCATAATATGCACTCCCAATATTTTGTCTGTCTCCTTTTCAGCAATTATCTTGACCAGTCCTTCGGCGTTATCAATTGCCTTTGCCCTGCTATTAGCCATGAAAGGGAACTTTCCAACACGGTATTCAACTCCAGTTTCCTTAACCTGCTCCTCTGTCTTCCCTACAGATGCAACTTCAGGGTTTGTATAAACAACACCTGGTACTTTGTCATAGTCCACATGACCAATCTTACCGGCTAAGTACTCAACACAAGCAACTCCATCTTCTTCTGCCTTGTGTGCCAACATTGGACCTGGAATCACATCTCCGATTGCATAGACACCAGAGACATTTGTTGAAAATCTTTCATTTACCAAAATTCGTCCTACCTTGTCAGTTTCAACTCCTATCTTATCCAAATTAAGTCCGGAAGTGAATGGAGTTCTACCAGCAGAAACAAGGACAACATCTGCTTCAATTATGGTCTGTTCACCACCAGCTGATGGTTCAACAGTTAGCTTCACACCATCCCCAGAAGTATCAACTCCAACCACCTTGGTCTTCAGTTTGAATTTCATGCCTTGCTTTTCAAGAGAACGCTGAAACTGCTTCCGGATTTCTGCGTCCATGGTTGGAACAATCTCTGAAGCAAACTCAACAACAGTTACCTCAGACCCAATTCGGCCCCACACTGATCCCATTTCTAGCCCAATGTAACCTGCCCCAATAACTACAAGCTTCTTAGGGATTTCAGACAACGCAAGAGCCCCCGTCGATGATACTATTTTCTTTTCATCAATAGTAACACCAGGGAGAGATTTGACATCTGAACCAGTAGCAATAATGATATGCTTTCCCTTAACCACAGTATTTTCACCTTCAATGGTGTCTACAGAGATTTCAGACGGCGAAAGAAATTTTCCATATCCTTTAACATAGGTCACCTTATTCTTCTTAAATAGGCCTTCAATACCCCGGGTAAGATTAGAAACAGCTTTATCTTTTTGGCCCATCATGGCAGCCAAGTCAATCTCCACATTTGAAAGTTTAATCCCATGGTTGGCAAATGAATGTTTAGCCTCATGGTACATATGGGAAGAATGCAAAAGTGCCTGAAATATGAAGGAACCACAAATGAGTAAGTAAAACAGCTAAAAGAGAATATACATGATATCAAGAAGCCTCTTCAAACTATATATAATAAACGGTAACACAACAACCACATTAACCAAAACCTTTATCCATTAGTTTAACAAACGGTAACACAACAACCACATTAACCAAAACCTTTTTCCATTAGTTTAACAAACGGAAGCACACCAATTCAAAAATACATGACACTATAGGTTGATACAAGTTTTTTACAATAGTAAAAGTTTAAAAAGTGTCTTCAGGATACCAATACCAAGCGACTCAACGGAAAATTAAGAAGAAAATGCAACCCAGTGTACAAAAATTAGCAGACAAAGGCAAGCCAGACATAATTCTTTCATCCAACCAATAATCCAGTTTAGACTTTAATTTCGATGTGGAAAATGAAATCAACGCATTCACACAAGTGCATAGAACCTATGAAGCACGGACACTCCGAACACGACCCCAACACAGCGACACCGGTAATAATTTAAAAAATTGAATAAATTAAACATAATCACAAGTGTCGGTGCAGGTGGCCGATGCCGACACTAATGTTTTCCGAGGTGTGGTGCTACATAGCATAGAACCACCAAATAAAGAACAACATATACTTGCATTGCACTCAATTCTAACATAGAACAATGCTAATAAAAACACCAAAAGGCACAAAGATCAATAAGGAAAAACCTATATTCCTGTTGAATCAAGTTCTATCCAGAATAACCTAACTTCAAATTCCAAAAATCCAAAACAACATAAAAGTAACTTCCCTCACCCTAATCAATAACCAATCCACAAAAAACATATAACTAAGTATATTCGACAGCTAATAACTAGATATAACATAGAATCAAAACGAACAAGTAGAAAATCAAAATCGGAAAAAAGAAGGAATAAAAAAAGAAAAACGAAGCAACCTTGGAAGGGATGCATCCAACGTTGAGACAAGTACCACCGAGGGCGCCACGCTTCTCGATGCAAGTAGTTTTGAAACCAAGCTGAGCGGCTTTAATGGCAGCGACATAACCGCCGGGGCCACCACCGATGATGACGACGTCGTTTTCATCAGATCCGGTGGCGAAAGCTCTTGACCTAAGAGAAAAAGAGTAGCGGAGAGTCTCCGATGAGAGAAGAGAGTAACCCTTACGACGAGCCAAGTTCGCCATAGCCATTTTTTCGATTCGATCACTTAACGCTAACTTTTTCTTTTTCTCAGACCTAACACACAAAATCGAAACTGAAGCTACTTTTCTTTAATATAAAATAAATAATGATAATTATTTAGTGTCTGATTTTATGTGATTCATTCCGTTATTACTTATCGGCCCTTGGATGATGTCTTTGTGGCCTCCATTACTAGTATTTTAATCTTTTTTTTTTTTGGTTTTTTTCCATTCCTCCTCACAAATTCAACCTTTATAATTTGAACTTGGACCGTTCATGTTTTTGTTATGATAATGTTTTTTTTTTTTTTTTTATTCTCTACTTGCATGTGGCTGTGTTTTTTGGACCAAAAACTAATTTAATAGGAAGGGAATATGAACATATTCACATCTCTTTTGCAAGCTATAGTTCAAATATTTGCTAAAATGGGCTTCGAGATTCATTTATCAGAAATTTAATCTATGGAGTTGTTCTTCCCATCTTTAGGAGTGAACAATCACACTCGTAAAATCTAAAATTGTCTTTTGAAATGAAAAGTATATTTTGGTACGTATCTAAAATATATCATATCTTTTGTAAGTGAGTCACTTATTTTATTTTATTAAAAACTAATACTTAACTGTATCTATATACATATGGAAAGGCGGATTCTTTAAAAAATCATATATTTTAGATCATTTATATTAAGTATACATAATTGTTATTCAATTAAATCATATATTAATGTAATTCAATTAAAATGTCATATATTAATTCAATTAAAATTTATAATCAAACATCTTATAAAAAATCATAATCAAATATTATTGTTGACATCCATAATACAAATATTATCAAGATACAAGTAAAAGTGAACTTTTGGATATATCTAACACATTAGTTCTTTCTCTACCTCTTGTACTTGTACTGCAAAACATTTCGTGCCACAACTAGCATGTCAGTATATCATGACTATTGGACGAATGGATGTAGTCGAATGAATTACTTCATGGTTGGGAAACGAGCACATTCCATGCTTTCTTTAGTACCAGATGATTATATAAATAATCAAACATCACGTCATCATCTTTGTGGATGATAATGGAAGGAGAAAACATTGTGGGGTCTCTTGGAATATCTTGTAGAAATCCGAATTGTCACATGACTTGCTCAAGCAAATGTGGATAAATCAGATGTGATCCACATCCAACCATCAGGAGTAGAATAATATATCATCATATGGACACGTTTGAAGGTGATTGTCGTACGGTGTGTACCGTATATCATATCCTTTGATATAGTCAATAAACACTCTAAACGACTTGATCGCCTGGTTCCATTGAGTGAGACAGAGGAGAAAGCACGTGGCAAGCCTCATTGTATTCATCCTCATATGACCAGACGGAGATGGGTGAAAGTGAGAGGAATGTCATGCATGAAAATGGTTTAGATAAAATATTAGTAACGGTGTAACACAAGTGTTATGAAATATTAGTAATAGTAAAAGTAGTTGCTTGTTGTCATCCATCTAGTCTTTCAAAGACAAGTTTCACCTAAGTTTAAGTACATGTAAACCAAACAAGCCCCCCAATTGTACTTATGATTCCGTTGAAAAATGTAGTATATAAGGTAAACGACATCGACATAATAAGCATTTTTCCACAAATATGGACGAGACATTGACCTCTGCATCTCATAAACAAAGGCATAACGAACGCAAACCGGTATTCTCAATATCAACACACAATCATGTCAGATGTTCCAACATCTGTTTCAACATGTTATTCAACAAGCACAAGAACATAGTTGTAAATATGCATAGTAGTAAATAACACAAGAATTATTAACCCAGTCCAGTGCAACTCACCTATTATAGGGGCTAGCAAGCCAGGAAGAAGATCACATTATTAGTAGGATTATTTCTTGTAAACAACCTACGTTTTACCTAATCCAACCCAATGTAATCTTTATCGTAGAACTCCATCTTTGATAAGAGAAACCTATCTCACTCCCTTTAATCACCACTTGTGATTCCAAACAATTACAACCCAACAATTGCATCATTCTGCTTGAAAGACCCATATTTCAATACAAAGTTCAATCAAGAGTAAGACTCTTGACTAACAATCATACTTGGATATACTTCAAAGCTTCATCCAAGAACAATACATAATTCATTACCCGACAGGTTTCTGAATTATGTTCAACAATCATGTCTACCACAATGTATCTAACTGATACAGAAGGTGACTTACAATACAAGAAATTCAACAACTTTCAAAACCCTAAACCCTTATTTTTAACTTTTACAAAAGTGTTACAAGAGTTAGATATTTTCCCTAGGTCTAGGTCTTCTTTTATAACCTTTCTGGTGATCCATGAGCTTTAAATATCTTGTCTTCTTATTTGTTGATCCATGCTTTGACTGCAACAAAGAATCTTGGAACAAATTTAAAACATATTTTAATCTTCTTTTAAACATTCCAGGATGTCGAGTCTTCATGTTGGAACATCTCATTTGACATCTTTGTTCTTTTGCAGATTTCTTTGTATTTGCATATCTTGTTCAACACCAAGTTTTACCAAAATTTAAGTCAAATCTATAGAGCTTCCAGTATGATCTCAATGCACATGCTCTATGATGCAAAACCTGTGCATCATCACCATTGACCTCCACTTCCTCAACCATGTGGTATGTATACATCTCCTATTGAAATGCAAATTTAGCATGACACCATTTGATGTCATCCTTCTCCTTTTGGGCATCACTTGGGTTAACTCCCATGTATTGCACAATTATGTCAAATGCATTAGGTCTCGAGATTATGGAGAAGTTTAATAATCTTTCTCTGATCAAAAGATGTAATAGAGATGACACATCAACAAAGTGTGATGGACATTTCACCAATTGGAAAATAAAAATATGAGATCTCTGAGTTTCATTTCTCCACAAAAATAGGCGACATATTATGGTTAATAACATTATAATCAGTCATCCATAAATCGTGTAGTCCATATTTCTACATTACATCATGAAACCATTAGGTCTGGCAATAAAACTCATACCCGCAGGTACCCATCCAAACTCGCCCCGAAGTTGATGGGGAAAACCCGTTTTGACTGAGTTTGGGTTCGGGTTTGGATTTTCCCCGATTAAAAAATATGGGGATGGATCGGATAATAGGGACACTAGTAACCACCCTGGACTTGTCCCAGAACCCGCTTCGTTTATTTAATTAAGTACATTATTATTTAGTTTTATTAATTTGGAATATTAAATATGTGGCCAATGTTTTGATATTTTGATTTGTATTAACTATTTAAAATATTTGAAATGTATATATGAAATTTTTTGAGATTGTTATATTTTATTATTTGGAATGTAATTGATTTTGGAAAAAATAAATATTTTTCTTAAGAAAAATTGATTTTACTAAATGGATGGTGGCGAGACGGGGATACCTGAACCCAACCCGAACCCGTTTGGGACGGGTTTGAGTTTTAATTCTCTATCCCCGTTTGAATTTGGGATGGAGAATGATGATTGTTTGGGGATTTGGGTTTAAGTTTGGGGGAGGTAAAATCTGTCACCGCCCCATCTCATTGCCATGCCTAGAAACCATTGGTCTTTATGGTATTGTATTTTAGCATTCTTCCTACCATGGTTGATACATTTTAAAATTTTCCGGTATTGTAAAAAATACAACATTGTTAATAGGTACAAATATTATAACACATATACTTAAAAGAGTAAATACAAATTTATTTTACCTCTCCATCTCACACGTGCCTAATAACATGGTTTGCGTACAGAGGAAATAGTGAAGTGTTATAAGGGTTAAAAATATCATGAGTGACATCAAAAACGACAACATCAACAGCAGGATGATCAAAATAAACACTGTGAACTTCTGGGACAATTGTTACACTATAAGAAAATTGTGATTTAACTTCAAAATTTTAACAACAGTCAATTTTTTATGCTAATATCGTCTATTTAGCGTTCTATTATTCAAACACAAATATTTTTTATGATTAATTATTTTACACAACCTTGAGTCTATAGAATAGAATAAGACGTTATACGATGTATTTGTTGACACTAATTATTTTATAATTTAACTTTTAAAATAGTACCACTAAATATTCTTAAATTTTAATTTTATAAATAGTGTTTATTAGTTCTAAAAGCTAAAACAAAATTTATCAAACGATGTTTTCTTGTAGTGTGATAGTGCTTCCGGAAAGACGATGATGAAGACACTTAAACTCAGAAAGACAACTATTATAGAGTGAAGTAAAGGTTGAAAAAACTCTTAGACTAAATGCAATTCGATAAAAGTTGAGAGAAAAATTGAAAAATAATTGAAATAGAATTTACTGACTCTTTTTTTGTTCAGAATAAATTTTGATGAAAATGAGAAAAAGAGGGAACACATGGTACAATAGTATAACTCAAAACGTATTCGGAAGTATATTTCTATAGATTTATATACAGACTCACCCTCCTATTAAAACAAAAATACATTTTCATACTAATTTATAGCACTTAGTACGAATCCATTTTTTTTTATATCTTCGAAAATGCATCTCAATATTTTTGAGACATTTATTTATGGTTTTTTGGTAGGGTATGTTTAGATTGAACAATCCCCCAAATCTATCTATTTCACCAAGTACCACACCCACTTGAGTATATTTTCATACAAATAATTATTTGTATGGCGTGATATTATTTAGTGAAATGCTAGGATGACACCAAAATGCTACACCAACACCGTATTATTATTCAGTTAGATATACATTTGTGTTTCTTAATTTTTTTTGTCTTGGTTTTTGTGTCAATATTTAAATACTTTGAAAAGGTAATGGTGTAAAATACAACACCGTATCATTATACGGTTAGATATACATTTGTGTTTTTTAATTTTTTTTTACATTTGTGTTTCTTAATTTTTTTTGTCTTGGTTTTTGTGTCAATATTTAAATACTTTGAAAAGGTAATGGTGTAAAAAAATTGAGTGTAAAGATAGTACACCTCATTTATTTATTAGGATATGGCGATAGCATTATGTTTGATTTTGTAAAGAAGATATTGTTTTTGAGGACATAATTTAAGTGGCATAGCAAATTATATAACCAAATTCTGAATTCAAATTCATCTGGATATTTAGTTTATATGAAAAGAAATTTGTATTTCATATATTAATTTACACACGATAACAGATAGGTTTTTATGATTTCAAAGGATGATATCGTCCCAAGTCATCGGCCTATAGAGATAAGATGGACCAAGCATATCTACCAAGCCTTGAGAGAACCAAGAATAATAACAAAGAAAAAATCAAGCTCAAGAACCATATGGTGCTACCTCATACAAAGGCCAATGAAACAGAATTCATGACAACTATTAAATCGTGGTGGCATGCACACCAACTGAATTCATGACAACAAGTCTAAATCATCATTTATATTTACATGATCAACAATGTGAAATCAAAACCACACTGATGAGGGATTTAATCTACTCCGCCAAAATCTAGCTACAACTCTCTCTACAGACACCAACATAATAACCCATAAACACCTCTCCAATTAAATAGGTCTATCACTAAACCTCCTCTACCCCTTCTATCCCTACAAAACTGTTGTCACTGCTTTTGCTATATTTCTGAAACATCCTAAAAAACAGATTAATCTTTTAATCAAAGAAACATTTGATGAATCACAAGAATTGCATTTACACTCAATTTCCCTCTATTAAACTCTTCAATCTATTACGAGACTCTTCAGAAATACTGCAAGCTTTGAATCTTCGCCGTTGTGGGGGACATGATTCAGAAAAGCTTTCAACTGGTGACAGACATATAACAACCACAGTGAGATTATCTGATGTATTTAGGCGCAATGCTTCCTTGACTAGATCTCTGGCACTTTGCTGTGGGTCGTTGTGCCTTCTTAATCCACGGCGAACAAGACTAACTGCAACTTGGCTAGATATTACATCCCAAATCCCATCACATGCAATGATCAAGAACTCGTCCTCTTCTGTCAATGTAACCAGTTGAACATCAGGTTCTGCAATAAGAGGAGATGCAGCACCAAGTGGAAATTTTAAGTCCCAATCCCCAAGTGCACGAGTTACCGAGAGATAACCATTGAGATATCCGTCATCAATGAATCCGCCTAACTCCTCCACTCTCCTTCGTTCAGGTAAATAACTCGGTCTGTGATCTTGAGACATCTCAACAGCTGTACCTCGCTTGCAAAGTACTGCCCGACAGTCACCAGCATTCGCAACAAGCAAATGCCTTCCAAGTACAAGGGCAGTCAGTGCAGTAGTCCCACATGAACTACTAACACTCTGTTCATCAGCCAAGGCAAGATCAGCCCGTATAAAAGCTCTCCGGTGAGAAACCTCCAACTTCTCTAGAAAAAACGCATCAGTATCATACGATTGTAGCATATCAGCATCTTCAAAAAATAATCTCATAGCATTCCTCTTAACAAATGCAGCAGCCTCGGGCCCTCCATGCCCATCAAAAACAGCATAAAATGCACTTGGTATTGGACACTTGAACACAAACCCAAGGTGGCAAGCTAGATCATCTATCTGAATGTGTTCATCATCCATCGATCCCCGTGGTCCAATATCAGCATAGCTACCAGAACGCACATTTGGGATAAACATCTTAGCAGGGGTCTCCAACATGGAATCTTTCATGATCTCAGAGCAACTCACAGCCTAATAAACATAATCAGAAAGTCAGCACAACATTTAAACAAACCACTCACAAAAAAGTTGGGATAATAAATTCACTAAAGTTGAAATAATGAATCTGCTAAAATTGCAGCAAGCTATTTCAACTGAGATTAAACGCAATAAATGAATAAAAACAGGTTAAACTAAACAAACACCCAATTCCAAATTCTAGTTCCAAAATTAAGATTCAACAATCCCAGTAAGCATCAAATGAGTATTACAGATACACATAATTATCGAACAAACAGAAATCATAAAGCCTAATTCAGAATTGAAAAGGAGCAAATTTACAGCTAAATCCAGATAAACTGATAGATAATTAATCAGGCAAAAAGTATGCTAAGCTTCAATTAATAACCTAATAGGGTAGAGGAAAATCCAATTCTTTAACCAAACAAAATTTCAATTGAAACATAGGGAAATGAATAATAAAGGATAATAGAATAAGATCAAACCCTTACATGGCCAAAGATTGGGAGAGAAGGAGTAGGAGATTTCGGTGAAGCCTCAACCTTGACGCTATGTTCTTGCGCGACGCAAAGGTGATACTTTACATCCATCATCGAAATACTCGGTTGACATATAATTTCAGCTTCCGCCACCATCATCAAACGCAGTTTTGCAATCACTTTCGGAAAACACAACAAAAATCAGCTAGGGTTTGAAATTCGAAAATCGATTTGGAATCGTGAGAATTTGGGGGAAAATTTGGGGTTTGTTTGAAATGAAGAAGAGTAGTAGTAAGAAAAATTAGGGTTCTGTTTGGTGTGAATTAGCGTTGGCCACGTACTTAAAGCGAAGGAGCTTGAGTTGAACGCGCTTGTGTACAAAAGTTAGTTACGTGTTGAATGAAAAGGCGAAAATGCCCTTTATGTAATTAGTGGTGTGTGTGAATGGAGGGCAATAGCGGGGAATCGACACGCTTCTTCCTGTGGGCCTTTCGCGAATCTTCGAGCTTGTTTGGAAATTGGATTAATGCTGGTTTTTGACGTAATAAATCCTTTTATACTCTCATAAATTACAATTTACTACTTACTCTACGTTTTTAATTTAATATTACTAGTAGAGTGACGTTTATTGTAAGTCGTTGCTAAAAGGGGTAAAAGAATAGAAATTTTGAGTATTATGGCTTTGATTTATAAAACATGTGACAGTCTGTTTGGTTTGCCTTCTGGAATCTCAAACTCACTTCCTAAAGCATGTTCACCGTGAAAAATCAGAAGAGCTACAAAGTGTACCATCTGTGTTACCGTGATTCCTGCCGTGCTTTTACATTTTTTTAACCAAATATACATTAAATCAATTTACTTTAAAAAAAATAAAAAAGTGAATCATTATTTATGTTGCTTTAAGGTTATGTCTATCAAGAATATATTTTAAATTTTTAGTTTATAAGTTTAAATATTAAAAAATCATTTTATAATGGTTATTTTTGTATAAATTTATTATTTATTATTTATTTATAAACTAGTAAAAAATCTCACATCATCTCAAGGGTTGTGGTGTTATATTTGTGAGCGTCTTCAACAAGGGTGCTCTCGTTTGAGTGAGACGTTGTCTAGGTGATATCCACATTGGGATAAAATGTTTGTCATTGTCAATGATGATGTGTAATGTCGTTAGTCAAAAGGGGAAATCCATCAGTATTTTCGAAATAGTAGGTGATCAATAACTCCCTTTGCGTATAAAGGAGCAGTTGTCGCCTCAAAAGGTAACTCAATCCCTAAACCCAAGGGAGAAGAACATATCTTAAATCATACTGATCACACCCAATAATACGCTTATACATAAGCAAATCATTTTGTAACAAGGTTTTTCATCTCACATGAGTGAGTCCTTAAAATTACCGCCTTAAAGGGCTTCTCACTGCCATGAGCAGCCCGAACCACCGTTATTTGTTATACACATACAAAGGCATCATAATCCCTAAGGGTCTACCTTGTACGATTTAACGAGGCTACCATCATGGACGTCCCACCAAACCAATAAATATTTATGGGGGCATTCCAAAATGGACTCAAGGAGGGGCACTTAAATGAATCTCTCGTCCAAAAGCTAGCGCACTCGTTGGCATATGTGGTTACCATAGCAGAATGCTACATAAGAGACGGTGAAAGGAATTCCAAAAAGAAAGTGCATGATGTCAAAGAGTGTGTTCTCAGTATCGAAGGTTCACATCAATAGATGAAGAGTAATTATACTTCTCTTATTAAGGACGAGAATGCGTTTAAGAGGATATGCAAATGTTATCCCTAAATTTCGACGCTAGCAATTAATGAGGTTATCTTGGCTTGGTAAAAGATTTTTCTTGTGATAAGCCAAAAGTAAGGTTTCGACCTAACAAATTAAAGGATGAGAGTCGAAGCGACCTACCTACAAGTTTCATACTTAGTGAAATTCTAAGTTTGAAATATTTTTTAAGTGTTGAGGGGATTCAACCAAATGTATGTTCGACGAAGGTGGCAGTTACCAATAGTCTTTCACGTTCAATCTTGGATGGAAAATATGGAGTTTTCAATTCAAAGACAGGGACAAGTGGCGCAAGATGAAGCTTCTTCAGCATATAGTGGACAAGTGTCACCATCTTAGGATAATTATAGGAGAAATCGTCGAGAGCGGTTACTTTGTAATGTATATAAATAGCTTAGTCTAGTGTTAGAATAAGTGTGTGGAAATCATATATACTAGTAACTCCGTATACTCAAAGTATCCGCGTGTAGAGAAACGAGTGCAGTGAGAATGTACGTGATTGAAACACCACCAATTTACTTTTAATGTCAAATTTATCTTCAAGTTATTTACTTTTGAAGCCATTTATCTTTACAAGCCTTTATTTTTAAAGCAATTTACATTTCAAAGTCATTTATCCTTCCAGCAATTTACTGTGTTTTCTTTTACAATTCCAGCCTCTTTACATTTCTAGAAATTTAACATTCCTCGCCTTGCCTTTAAATTTCCTTTAAACTTTATGTCTTGCCTTTATTTTTCTTTAAAATTCCAAGCCTTGTCTTTACTTTGATTTATTTTAAAAGTCTTTGCCCTTTATTTTATCTTTTCTCTAAAACTAAATTATGAATCTTGTTGAAAGATTCAAGACCTTTTTCCCAAAAACGTGATATATCAAAATCACAATCCATTTTTACTTAACACATGTCCTAGGATCAATTTGTTCGATCCTGCAAGTAACTGAGGGTATTTTTAGTATCTTCAGAGGACCAGCGGTTGTTTACCAATTTTGGGGGTAAACAACAAGGCGATAAAAAAACTTCACACCCCTGAGCACCCGTCGTGAGCAGAACTAGCGCGAGGTTTTTGACGTGCTCAACATCCCTACACTGCCCGCTGCAAAAGTGGATGTAATGGACCATGAAACTGTAAACCCATATTTCGACAGACTGAAATTAAGGGTTTAGGGTCATCTTTGTCGAAAGATAACAAAAGGAAGAGAATTCAAGAATTGCTGACAGGATTTTAAAACTCCATTGCTTCGACAGAAAGGCAAATGTTGTTCTGGCAGAATGGAGTTGGGAAGTTATTTAGCTAAGTGTTTGACAAAAGAAGATGTTTTTTTTTTGAAGATTTCGACAGAAGAGGATTTTGACAAAAGACAGTTTTTGCTGAAAGAGTTTTGTTTCTTCTTTAAAAGGGTTTCGACAGTTTGAAGAGGTGCAAGGTTTCGTCACCAAAGAAAGGAATTCAAATTCAAAAGGTTGTAATCTTTGGCAGTTGGACACATGGAAGTTTCAGAGAAGAAAATTACATGCAGGCTGACACTTGTCATTTAGTTATAGTTTTTCCGTTCTAAACAGTTATTTTGTTTGTATATAAATAGGATAGTTTGTGTTTAGAATAGGTGTGTGAAAATTGATACAAAATTCCTGTAAAATACTCTAAGTACCCAGTGTGAGAGAAAATGAGTCTGATATTTGGAACCATGTACGTTTGAACACCAGTTATATTTCAAAGTTATTTAAATTACTTGTTCATTCTTCAAGTTTATGTCATTTTTAAACTTTATTTACTTTTCTGCAAGTTTTTAGCCTTCGACATTTCTTCTTATGCTTGTTTAAAACCTTTACTTTATTTCATTTTAAACTTAAAGCTTTACTTTACTTGTAAAAATCAAAGTTCTTAACACTTTGACAACATTGACGAAACAAACCACAAATTTATCACAAACACTAAGAACAGTTCGACAGAATCAGTGCACATGTGTCCCAGGACTTGTTTGGTTGGTCCTGCAAGTAACCCAGTTTTCTGAAGAAATTGGTTAACCAGAGGTTGTTCGCCAGAAACCACAGCGAACAAATTGGCACGCCCAGTGGGACTAGTGCATTAGACAATTATCTAATAAAGAACTTCTTAGACAAATTGTTCCTTGCTACGTTGTATGATTCTTAGAAGCGGTAAACTAGCCGTAACCGACGTAGAGATACCAAAGAGAACAAGAAGAAGAAACATGGCTAACTTGCCAAATACTTCAAACATTCCTGACGAAACAATACCAGTTTCCAACCCTATCCCTTCGTCAGGAACAATACCAGTGTCTGGCCCTGTTTTAGAACAAATTAGGCCTCCTTTGGGAGATTCCATACCAACGGGTTCAGGATCCCAAAATGTGCCTAGTTCTTCCACCATGGGACAAGCCAGACCCCTTGGAACCCCTCCCCCTGGAGGAAATACATTCAGGCCATATCTGAATTATTCTCAGCCTTTGACTGGGAGGGAACAACCGTATGGAATGCCAACTTCAATGATGGCAAGCCTACATAATTCGTCACCATTATTCTCTGATGTTATGGTTCAAGTGTCATCACCATTGCAGGGATCAGGATATGGTGGAAATGGAAACAGAATGAATCAAATTCCACCAGGTTTCCATATGCCCGCTATGACAAACCATTCTGCACAAGTAATTCGTCAACAGATGGATGAAAGCAATCATGATATGGTGCAGGCTTTGACACAACAAATGGGAGAAGTATTTAATCCCTTAATACAAAACACTACCCAAACAAATCAAATATTGGCAGAACAAATGGCACGCATTGCTGACTTTTTTGGAGTCCCGCAAGCGCAGCAAAGAATGCAATTAAATCAGAATCCTGCCAATAGGGTTGTCGAAGAGGAACTTACTATAAACCAAAGGCCATTGGGGAACCTTCATGAAAATCCTAGGGGCCAAGAGGTGGTAGTTGAACAACCTAATGTAGAAGAGCCTATTCGACAAGAACCAAGAAGGATAATAGTCCAGAGAAACCAAAATGCTGACGAAGTATTACAGCAGAGAATGCGTTACAATAACATGCCTGTCGAAAATAATATTGCCACCATGGTTGAGAGAATAATGGCGCAAAATGGAGTAAACGTAGGATTACAAAGGCCTAGTTATACTTCCCCCTTGTCTGAATTTGTCTTACAACAAGAGTTACCACCAAGGTGGAAAGTCCCCAAATTTACAAAATTCTCAGGGGATACTAGTGAGTCCACCATAGAACACGTGGCACGTTATTTGATAGAGGCAGGAGAGATTGCCAATAATGAGAACTTAAGGATGAAATATTTCCCAAGTTCTTTGACAAAAAATTCTTTCACTTGGTTTACATCGCTTCCTGCAACTTCAATTTTTACTTGGACCCAATTAGAGAGATTGTTCCATGAACAATTTTATATGGGACAAACCAAGATAAGTTTGAAAGAGTTGGCAAGTGTCAAAAGAAAATTTTCTGAACCTATAGATGACTATTTGAATAGGTTTAGATTATTAAAAGCCAGATGCTTTACGCAAGTGCCGGAACAAGAACTAGTCGAAATGGCTGCAGGGGGTCTAGATTATTCCATAAGGAAAAAACTGGATACCCAATATTTGAGAGACATGGCACAACTGGCAGACAGAGTGAGGCAAATAGAAAGACTAAAAAATGAGAAATTTAGATCAAATAAAAACAAGAAGGAAAGAGTGGCCTATGTAGGAATAGTTCAAGAAGATGATTATGACGAAAACGAACCAGTCATTTTCGACCAGCAAGAAATTGATCTTGCAGAATTAAAACAAGGCCCTCCATATTCTTGTAAAGTTTTAGCCCCGTCGAATGGAAAAAATCCAGTCGAAGTGGAAAAGAATGACAGGTTCCCTAAAAGAACCTATACATTCGACATCACCAAGTGTGATGAGATATTTGATTTATTAGTCAAAGATGGTCAGTTAATAAAACCAGCAGGCATTAAAGAGCCTCCTGTAGACCAACAGAAAAAGAGAGGTTTTTGTAAATACCATAATTTCTTGGGTCATAAAACTTCTCAATGTTACCTTTTCAGGGATCTTGTCCAGAATGCAATCCAAAATGGAAGGCTGAAGTTTGGAGACAAAGGCAAGCAGCAGATGAAGATTGACTCCAATCCCATGCAGGTTGTGGAGGCCAATTATGCTGAACCAGAAATGGTAAACGTGGTCGAAATGGAGATCATGGCAGAAGAAAATTTTGAAATGGTAGAAGTTACTGAAAGCTTCGACACCAACTTCACCATGATAGAAGCTGCTGAGGGTTTCGACACCCATGTCAATGTGGTGGAAGAAGGTGATAATTCTACTGACCAAGCTGAGGAAAAAGAAGTCAAAGTTTCTGAAGACTTCAACAATGAGAATGCCATTGAAACTACTGAAGGTTTCGACGGAAGAAATACAGTCAAAGTGGGAGGAAGCTTCGACAAGAAAAACTATGAAAGAGATGCTGAGCAAGGGGTGATCTGGGACACTTTGGGAGAGTCAAATGGGAAGTTCGATTTCATGGTGAAATATTCAGCACCACCAAGCTCCAAAACAGATATAAACAAAATCAAACCCACAGGATGGGGAGATTCTTTCAAAAACAATGACGAAGAAGAGGATAACGAAACCCTCACTGTCCAAAAAGAGGCCACTGAGGGCCTTGATCAAGATGAGGTCAAGACAACAGGGACTGATGACAATCCCCTTACTGTCGAACCAATAAACAGTGGTACCACCAGAACTGAAGAACATCCTGTCGAAAGGGTTGCACACTGCAGCAAATACATCTATAAGGGCTTACACCCAAAAGACAATGTGAATCAGTCAAAGGAGAACATCCCAGAGGAAATGATGCTAGTCGAAAAAATGAACAAATTAAAAATTACAACTGAACAAAGTGTTGGGATTCATATGGTGGAAATCACTCAAAAGGGAGGACCAGACACCAACAAGGGAAAGAAACGTCAAGAGAAGCATCAGAAGCTGGTTTACCCAGAAGAGAACGGGAGTCTTGTCGAATTCATCCAGAGGTGTCAAAGGAAGAATGCAGAAGTCATGCTTTGTCCAAGATGCAGTGCTGTGTTCGACAGGAAAGCAGCTGATGACTTAAAAGCAGCAGAAAAGAGCCCCACCAACCAGAAACGAAAGATTCGACCCAAGAAGAGGGAAGCATCACAGTCAAGGGGTGGGAGAAAGACGTTTCAACACCTACAAACCATCCAACAGGCCAAATGATGACAAATGGGTTCAACCTATAAGGGATGCCCAAGGTCAGAAGAGATGGAAGAGTTTTGAAGTGAACAGGGGTCCTTCAATGGAAGTTAAAAAAGAGGCAAGGCCAAAATATGTCTCTGAAAACTACAAAGGGAAGAATCCTATGTCCAGATCCCAATGGAGGAGATTCCAAAGGCAGAAGAAAATTGAAAAGGAAGCTGTAGAACACCAAAGGGTTGGGCAAAAGGAAGCTGAATCAAGCAAATGTGTCCAGATTACAAACAAGGGGACAACTCTGGCAGAAAAAGAAACCCTTCAGAAGAATAGATCTAGTGACACCACAGAGATGCAGAAAACAAACAACAGAATGCCAGTAGACGAAGAGGTCACAGATGAATTTAGTTCAGAATCAGAAGCCTCTTTCGACGTAACTTGCAATGTGGTTTCTGTGCTGCCCAGAGATTATGACAGGATAATGGAAGTCGAAGATGAAGAGGATGACATGGCAGATGACAGCATAGGCTTGAAGCCTGTATGCTACTACATAATGAACAATGGTTGTGTCGAAGAGCAAAATGCTTTCTTCGAAAAGCCAGATGATGTAATGAAGGCTCACTTAAAGCCTCTCTTCATAAAAGGAAAGGTAGAAAACGTGGGGGTCAACAAAATTCTGATAGATGGTGGAGCAGCTGTAAATTTAATTCCTCATTACATGATAAAGAGGATTGGGAAAGATGACTCCGACACTAAGCCTCACAATATGGTGTTGTCCAACTATGAAGGTAAAGTAGGAACAACACTGGGAGTAATACAACTAAACTTGACTGTAGGATCCATCACCAGGCCTACCATGTTTGTGGTGATAGCATCAAAGGCAAATTACAACTTACTGTTGGGAAGAGAATGGATCCATGGGATTGGGGATGTACCATCCTCCATGCATCAAAGGATAGCAATCTGGAGGCCAGATGGGATTGTCGAAAACATAGAAGCAGATCAGAGTTACTTCACAGCTGATGTGAACAATGTCACTGGTCGTAACTTCGACAAAAATCTAGCCCACATAGCACCATGCAATCCTGCTGCTTTCGACCTAACAGCTTCCGACAATGCTTATTGTTCCATGTACCTCCATCCTACGCATGGTTTCCAGTGGGATAAAGAAATAATTGGGGAGACAAATTACACTTGGGGAACTGCCCATGTCAATCCAACTGGGTGAGGGAGTGAGTTCAGTGAAAATGACTGAGGCATCAACATTAGAAAAGATTTCGGCTTATATAGCCGAAAAACAACTCAAAGCAGCCCTTGAGGCTGAAGTAAGAAACATGGTTGTCGAAGCCAGCACTCAGGTTGTCGAAGGACAACATCCTCAAGGAAATATTGAGGAGCAACATGCAAATCAGAGTTTTGAAGAAGACTCAAATGGTGAATGGCAGAATCAAAGACTTGATGCCATTTATGATGACGAACCTTTGGGGTTCGAAAAGGATCCAACCTCAACCAATATGAAAATGGTGGCACAGGATCCTCTAGAGGAGATTAATCTGGGTCTGGGGGCAGAAAAAAGGCCCACTTACATCAGTGCCAAGTTGAATCCTCAACTCAGAGTCGAAATAATCCAACTGCTGAATGAGTTTAAAGACTGCTTCGCCTGGGATTATGACGAAATGCCTGGTTTAGACAGAAGTTTGGTGGAATTGAAGTTGCCAATACTGGAAGGGAAGAAGCCAATAAAGCAGACCCCTAGACGCTTTGCACCTGAGATTCTGTCGAAAATCAAAGAAGAAGTCGAAAGGCTTCTAAAATGCAAATTCATCCGTACAACAAGGTATGTCGAATGGATTGCTAATATTATTCCTGTGATTAAGAAAAATGGCATATTAAGGGTGTGTATTGATTTTAGAGATTTAAACTCAGCCACCCCTAAGGATGAGTATCCTATGCCAGTAGCAGAAATGCTAGTAGATTCTGTAGCAGGCCATGAGTATTTAAGTATGCTTGATGGCTATTCTGGTTACAACCAGATTTTCATTGCTGAAGAAGACGTTCCAAAAACAGCTTTTCGTTGTCCAGGAGCAATAGGAACATATGAGTGGGTAGTCATGCCCTTTGGTTTGAAAAATGCTGGAGCTACTTACCAAAGGGCTATGAATTCTATTTTTCATGATTTCATCGAAACATTTATGCAAATTTATATAGATGACATTGTGATTAAATCTGCTTCAGGCTTGGACCACATTAACCATCTTCGACAGTCCTTTGAAAGGATGAGGAAGTTTGGTTTGAAAATGAATCCTCTTAAATGTGCTTTTGGTGTGCAGGCAGGGGACTTCTTAGGCTTTGTGGTCCACAAGAAAGGGATTGAAATTAATGAGAACAAAGCTAAAGCAATAATGGAAGCAAAAGCGCCATCGACAAAAAAGGAATTGCAGTCTCTACTAGGGAAAATCAACTTTCTCAGAAGGTTCATCTCCAACCTTAGTGGAAAGACTCAGGCCTTCTCACCTCTGCTTCGACTGAAGAAGGAAGGTTTCACTTGGGGGCAAGAGCAGCAAGATGCCTTCGACAAGATCAAGGAGTATCTGGCAAATCCTCCAGTTTTAATATCTCCTTGTCGAAAAAGAAGCATGAGGCTCTACATATCAGCATCTGACAAAACATTAGGAAGTATGCTTTGTCAAGAGGATGAACATGGCGTCGAAAGAGCCATTTATTATCTCAGCAGAGTCTTAAATGATGCTGAAACTAGATATAGTATGATAGAGAAATTATGTTTATGTGTATATTTCTCTTGTATAAAATTGAAGCATTATATAAAACCCGTTGATGTACATATATCTTCTCATTTCGACGTAATAAAACATATGTTGTCTAAGTCTATTTTACATAATCGAATTGGAAAATGGGCTTTAGCCTTGACTGAGTATTCTTTAAAATATGTGCCTCTAAAAGCTGTTAAAGGGCAAGTAGTTGCTGACTTCATAGCTGACCACTCCATACTTGGAGATGAGACAAATTATGTCGAAAAAGAGCCTTGGAGGTTATATTTTGATGGTTCCAGTCATAAAAATGGAACAGGTGTTGGGGTATTGATTATTTCTCCCAATAAAATTCCAACAAAGTTCAAGTATAAAATAGAAGGATTCTGTTCAAATAATGAGGCAGAATATGAAGCTTTAATTGCTGGACTTGAAATTTTGTTGGAACTGGGGGCAACAGAGGTCGAAATAATGGGTGACTCTGAGTTGGTGATAAAGCAATTGACGAAAGAGTATAAATGTGTCAAAGAAAATTTGATCATGTACTTTGTGATAGCCAACAGATTCCTCAAGAGATTCGACAGTGTAGTTTTTAGACACATTCCCAGATTAGAAAATCAAGAAGCAAATGACTTAGCTCAGTTGGCTTCAGGGTATAAAGTGTCGAAGGAAAATCTGATGAAGGTTGTCGAAGTAAGAGGCAAGGTCTTATCCACCAAACTATCCCCATCTGATTTGGAGACAATGAGATTGGGATATGGTGATGAAGAGAACTTTGAGATTTTCAATGTAGGTGATCTAGAAGTTGGAGATTGGAGAAAACCCATCAAAGATTATTTACAAAATCCAAATCAGACAGTCGAAAGAAAGATAAAGTACAGAGCTATAAGTTATGTACTCTTTGGAAATGAACTGTTTAAAAAGACTGCAGAAGGAGTTCTATTAAAATGCCTAGGAGAGACTAAAGCTTATATAGCTTTGTCGAATGTACACAGTGGTGCATGTGGTGCTCACCAAGCAGGACATAAGATGAAATGGCTATTATTTCGACAAGGAATGTATTGGCCAACCATGTTGAAAGACTGTGTCGAATTTGCAAAGGGTTGTCAGGAATGTCAAATTCATGCAGGCATACCTCATGTGCCAGCAAATGAGTTACATTCCATTGTAAAGCCTTGGCCATTCAGAGGTTGGGCTTTAGATTTGATTGGTGAAATTCGACCAGCCTCTTCAAAAGGGCAGAAGTACATTTTAGTAGGAGTAGACTATTTCACTAAATGGATTGAAGCCATACCGTTGACGAATGTAGATCAGGAAGCAGTCATAGACTTCATCCAGAAACACATAATGTATAGGTTTGGAATACCAGAGACTATAACCACTGATCAAGGATCTGTGTTTACTGGTAGAAATATGCAGGCATTTGCAAGGGAGACAGGTTTTAAGTTGTTGACTTCGACACCCTATTATGCCCAAGCAAATGGTCAGGTCGAAGCAGCCAACAAAGTAGTAATAAACCTGATAAAGAAACATGTGGGTAAAAAACCAAGAAATTGGCATAAGACCCTGGATCAAATCCTTTGGGCTTGTCGAACATCTCCTAAGGAAGCAACTAATTCCACCCCATTTAAATTAACCTATGGACATGATGCAGTATTGCCTGTCGAAATCTGTTTACAGTCAATACGAATTCAAAGACATCATGAGATTCCATCTGAAATCTATTGGAGGATGATGATGGATGAATTGGTTGATTTAGACGAAGAAAGGTTGCGTGCTTTAGAATTAATAAGAAGGCAGAAAGAGAGAGTTGAAAAGTTTTATAACAAAAAAGTAAAATTCAAAGCCTTTTTAGTAAATGATTTAGTTTGGAAAGTGATCTTGCCCATGGAGAAGAAAGACAGAGTGATGGGAAAATGGTCCCCTAAATGGGAAGGACCTTTCAAAATTCTAAGAGTTTTTTCCAATGGTGTGTACGAAGTCGAAGAAATAGAAAAAGACAGAAGAGTGCTGAAAATAAATGGGAAGTACTTAAAGAAGTATAAACCAACATTGCAGGAAATAAAAATAGGAACAAATTAAAATTGCAAACGAAACTTGTCTTCGCCAAACAAATGGCGTGAAATAGCATTACATATAAAAGTGCTAAAAGAAAATATCCTTAAACAAATAAAATTCCTAAGTCCTATTACAAAACTACTGTCGAAGGAAGGTAGCTTTGAGTTCGTCGAATTTTTTCTTTTGAAGTTGGAGTCGACGCTCGCAGAGACTCTTGCTGACAGTCATTTCTTCAATCTCCCTGTGAAGTTGCTGGGCTGTTTCTGCATGTTGTAGCCCCTTCTGGAGTTCACTGTCTATTGCTTCCTGATTTGGTTGTTGGAGAGAGGCCTGGCGTTCTTTTTCTTGAAGGATTTTCCTTTGAAGATCAGCAATCTGGGCCTGGTAAGCTTGAATATTGCTTTCACACTCAGCAGCAGCTTTAGTGTATTCGTCAGAAAGCTTATTCAGCTCTGAAATCTTTTCTGTCGAAGAAGCCACTATGTTCCATTCTGAAACTTGCTCTTCAGACTTGGCTGTGATTTTTTGGGAGAATTCTTTTTGTCGAACCAGATCAGCACTAACATAATCAATTAAGGATATCAAATCCATCACCAAACGGCTTTCCTCAGTCGAAGCCTCCAACAAATTGGCACTTTTCAGGAGCTTCTTCAGATCATATTGAGCAGAAGCATTCTCAGCCAAGACTTCAAACAGGTCAACTCCAAGGATTCTTGTCTTGATCTCATCCATTATGACACTGATTGGTTGGAGGTCGGAAGTGGCCCCTGAAGCTGTCGAACCACTGGGAGAGGAGTCTTGGAAGTTATACCTGGTGTCGAGTAAAGCTTTTAAATATTCAAAGGGTTTTCTAACTTTCAAGCTCTCAATCTCTTCGTGTGACAAGCTTGTCGAATTAGTACCCACAGAAGTTTCAGCAGGAACTTTTGTTGGAGAAGGAATGTGTTGAGAAGTGCCTCCAATGCTCAAGTTGACTCCTGGTTGATTCGACAGAGTGACCTCCTCTTCGACATTTTCTTTGTCAACTATGTTGGTGTCAGTTGGATCTGGAGTTTGTGCATCCTGAGCAATGGCATCTTCGTCAGTTTCTGGTATAGCAGCTGGTGGTGGAAGTGGTGCATCTTGATTTGGAACTATTTTTTCTGCAGTGAAGTCTGGTCGAAGAGGAGAGTTGTTGCCAGAAGATTCAGAATCACTGAGGTCAAATTCATCCAAGGTTTGGGGTCCATGGACACCTGCATCTGGAGTGGCATCATCTTGGAGTCTTTCAGCCAGAGTCCTCTCAGAATTAGAAGGGGCATGCTCTTCTTGGATTGTAGAAGTCTCTTCGACATCAATGACAACCTTCAGAAAATATCCAAGAGAGTCATAAGATAAAGATACGTGCAGTTAAGACTAAAGATATTGTTTGTCGAAGTGATTACCTGAGGGATTTCAGTATGTGCACTTGAGTCTCCACTTCTTTCACTCCTTGTGGGAATTTTGTTGACTGGACTGGCAGGTGGAGTTCGTCTTTGGACTATAGATCTTTGAGAGGCTACTGTTTTAATTCTTAGACCTTTATTTCTTTTCAAAGGTTGGGGTTCAGGGGATTCGTCCTCAGACTCTTCGACGCTTTCTTCCTTTTCTTCTGGTTTCCTTTTCTTTGCTGGGGTACGAGTTACCTACAAAAAAAAAAAGAGAAGTGTTCAGTATAAGAAAATGTGAAGTACATAAATAAGGAGGGATGCTCTGTTTTTGTCGAAACCTTCTTGACAGTTGTAGGAGACTTTTCGACTGTTTTAGAAGAGGTTCCTTCGCCAGCAGTCTTCCTGACAATTCTAACAGCTGAAAAAGAAAAGTTGCATGAACATTGATATAATAATAAAAGGAGTTAGAAGCAAAAAGAAGAATGTAATTTCTTTGACACCTTCAAGAATGGGTTCGTCTACAGTAACATGTTCTATCCCAATATGAAGGTGCCCAGTGAAGTTGTCCAGATGATACTTCGTCACAACCACACGTTCGACAGGTTTTTTGTTTCTTTCGCGAAGCAGTTTTAAATCAGATCCACACACAAACCAATCTGGAAATGGAGGACACAAGGCCACTCCAAATTCTGCAGAAGGGAGTGGAGGGAATTTTGGAGGAAAAGTTGTGAATGCAAAGTCATAGTGTGCATGTGGTGGAAGAGATGAAGGAAACCACAACTTATTTAATTTCTCTGTGAATTTGTATTTTAAAGATACTGCTGCTTCAGCTATGGTTCGACGAAGATCATCAGGCCTGTAAATAGTTTCAAAATACTTTTGAAACTTTTGAACTTCTTTGATATGCTGATCTGTACCTTTTTTCTTCTTGTCCTGCACAAAGGTAAAAGCATTTGTCAGAAGAGTAGTGAAGGTTGCTACGTCGAAAAATCTGTTGATGTAATATTCCTTCCACCAGACGTCGAATTCTTCAGTACAGAGGAAGTTTGGTAGAAAAATGGTGGGATAGACCTCCAAAGTTGGGTCGAAAAACTTGTTGTACAGCTCTAAACTTTTGTCGAAGTGGTGAAATGAGTTATAGAAAATGATAGCACCTTTCTTATGGTAGATAGGCTTCGTCTTCGTCTGAATTAATCCAAACTGCCTAGCTACCAAATTGGGTTGGTACACAATGAGGGATACCTTTGTGTTGTTAAGACTATGATGGGAGAAAAAGTGTCTGGGCATGAGGAAAGCTTCCCAAATGGAGATATAGGAGTCTTCATCTTTCTGGTTCTCTACTGGGAGTCTTCTGGTAAACCATCTTGGACCTACTTGTCTGTTGGCGAATGGTGCCATTGAAGGAGAAAATTTGTAGCGTTTGGCGAACATCATGATGTAGCCATTGAATGCTTGTTGAAGGCTTGTATTATCATCTGTAGGGGTCAGTTGAACCAGCCTAGGCCATTCGACACGCCTTTCTTTTACTGCGTCTTCGACAACTGGCATTTTGATGGGGATGAAGTTTTCAAAAGTGGCATTCAGCCATAATTGTAGGAGCCAAAAAGGGCCTGTAAGACTAATGTTACCTTTGTCCTTAAGGGTTTTGAGGTTGCTTACACTCTCACTTAAGGATTCATAGAGGTTTGCCAAAAGAAGTTCACTCAGGCAGAATGCAACTCCATTATGAAGTTGATTAGCCATAATGATGTAACTTCTGGCTACCTGGAGAGACCTAGTACAGAAAACAAATTTGGCTAACCACAGGGAGAGGAAAGCAATGTGCTCTCTATCAGAGACTTCTTCATTGTTTTCACCTTGGTGATGGGCTATGAAAACAGAATACCCAGCATGCTTTGTGTCGAAGCCTATGGGATCCTTGTTCAAGTGTTCAGGGTTAAAGATTTCCCCTAAAGGACTAAGGCCAGTTATGGCTGCTATGTCGAATAGGGTGGGAGTCACCATTCCACAGGGTAAGTGGAAAGTATTGTAAGTACTATCCCAAAAATACAAGGAGGCTAACAGCATGTTTTGGCAATAACGGGGACCCTCTTTCGACAATTGGATTAAGTCATAAATACCAGTTTTCTTCCAAAATTTCTCTTTGGTTTTTTCGATCCTAGTAAGCCATGCTAGGTAGTCAGAGGGATCTTTCGTCAAAGGGGGACTCCTAAAAATCCTATTTTGGTTTAGATAAGACAGATCTATTTCTGTCGAAGCCATAAGGACTTCAGGTTCTTTTGTTGAGGTTTCGACAGGTTTAGGGTTTTTGTTAGCAGCTATGGGTTTAGAAGCAGAATAACAGGGATAAAATTCTTTCAAACGGTTAGGGTCCACAGTGGGATCAAAAATAGGACCTAACATAGCATGATGAACTCCAGAAACAGAAATGGGAATCATTACCTGTGACCTGTAAATGCTTGTCTTTTCCCTTTCATTTGGGGGTTCTGGAAAGTACTGTTGGTGCTGTGTTTGTGTAGGCCCAGATAATACGTGAGCAGGAGGAAGATCCATGGTCTTCTTTGTCTTCTTTGCACTGCGGCCAGTGGTAGTCTTTGGAGGAGCCATTGATTTGATGAAGAGGTTGAAAGAACAGAAGCTTTGAAAGGTTTGGAAATGGAGTTTTTACGCTTGGGTAAGAGAAGAGTTGAGAAGGTGAAAAGTATGAAATGTTGTTGAAAGTGGTATTTATAGAGGATGAAATAAATGACTAATAAAGAAAAAGGAAAATGAAAAGATTTTCAGTTGGGAAGTGGAGACGTGCGTTTCTGATCCATTGGTGGAAGTTAGAAAGTGGCAGTTGGTAGGAGGCCATGATTTACCTACAATATAGGGGTATGAGAGATTGTGTAAAAACGTGGGTTAGACATGACGTTTTAATAAAGTGGAAATCATGATGTTTTCTTGGGACTCAACAAAATCACTTTACAATAAATGCAACTGACAGGAAGTCAAAGGTCACTTCGACAGCAAAGGATATTTCTCCAAGAATAGTCGAAAACATCTTTGCTGGGGGGCAATTTGTAAACCCATATTTCGACAGACTGAAATTAAGGGTTTAGGGTCATCTTTGTCGAAAGATAACAAAAGGAAGAGAATTCAAGAATTGCTGACAGGATTTTAAAACTCCATTGCTTCGACAGAAAGGCAAATGTTGTTCTGGCAGAATGGAGTTGGGAAGTTATTTAGCTAAGTGTTTGACAAAAGAAGATGTTTTTTTTGAAGATTTCGATAGAAGAGGATTTTGACAAAAGACAGTTTTTGCTGAAAGAGTTTTGTTTCTTCTTTAAAAGGGTTTCGACAGTTTGAAGAGGTGCAAGGTTTCGTCACCAAAGAAAGGAATTCAAATTCAAAAGGTTGTAATCTTTGGCAGTTGGACACATGGAAGTTTCAGAGAAGAAAATTACATGTAGGCTGACACTTGTCATTTAGTTATAGTTTTTCCGTTCTAAACAATTATTTTGTTTGTATATAAATAGGATAGTTTGTGTTTAGAATAGGTGTGTGAAAATTGATACAAAATTCCTGTAAAATACTCTAAGTACCCAGTGTGAGAGAAAATGAGTCTGATATTTGGAACCATGTACGTTTGAACACCAGTTATATTTCAAAGTTATTTAAATTACTTGTTCATTCTTCAAGTTTATGTCATTTTTAAACTTTATTTACTTTTCTGCAAGTTTTTAGCCTTCGACATTTCTTCTTATGCTTGTTTAAAACCTTTACTTTATTTCATTTTAAACTTAAAGCTTTACTTTACTTGTAAAAATCAAAGTTCTTAACACTTTGACAACATTGACGAAACAAACCACAAATTTATCACAAACACTAAGAACAGTTCGACAGAATCAGTGCACATGTGTCCCAGGACTTGTTTGGTTGGTCCTGCAAGTAACCCAGTTTTCTGAAGAAATTGGTTAACCAGAGGTTGTTCGCCAGAAACCACAGCGAACAGAAACCAAGAAGATAGTGTAAGTTCCATGGAGTCAATGGATACCACACTAAAGATTCATACCATCTAAAAAAGGAAATCAAGAGGTTGATCCAAGAAGGACACCTCAAGAAATATGTGAAGGGTGACTCCTTCCATGTGTCAGACAAATCTAACTCGCATGGGCGAAAAGGCTTAGGAAGTACCATACCAAATAAAGCGAAAGAGGTCTCCCAATGCGAGGGTATTAAAGTTGTATGCTACACACTCAACACCATAAAAGAAGGATTTTCCTGGGGCGAGGAAACTATATCCACTTAAGAATGTAAACTTGCCAAATTTGAGTATATAAGACCTCCCAGAACTCGAGAGCAAGGGAGAACCCTCGTGCTCCAGAGGCCACAATTATCTTCTCATATAAAGATGAAGCTGGCATCCATCATCATAATGATGACCCCATGGTCATTACCCTTAAGTGCGACAAATGGGAGATAAAAAGGATTCACGATGACTAGGGGAGTTTTGTATACATACTTTACCAGGAGGCATTTAAAATATTTTGCCTCGACCTAAAAGATTTAAAGCATTTCAAAGGATTTTTGGTTAGATTATTTGAAGAATAGGTACGACTAAAAGGATTCATCATCTTGAAGACCGCTTTCAGAGAACATGGCCAATCAAAAGAATAAAGGTCAAATATTTGGTCATTGATGACCCCTCTTCTTATAATATGATTATAGGGCGACCAACTTTTAATCTTTTGGCACCTCCCTATCAAATTTGTCTTTATGAATGACACATAATTTCCCCAATGAGAGAGTGGAAGTTATCCAATGTGACTAATAGATTTCCATTAAATGTTATATGGAGAGCCTCAAGCTAAAGAGAACCTGCACTCAGGTGCAACCTCCATATAATCAAAATCAAGAATAAAGCCACCAGAAGAAACCTGTAAGTGCAATAAGGTTTCCCCTCCAACCACCATAGAGACTAGAGATTAAAGATCAAGGAGGAATGCCCTCTGATGGTAGTTCATAGTTGTTGTTTATTTATTTCCCTTATAATTATTTGTCAACTTTGTTGATTTTTTATAGACGAGTATTATATATTTGCCGACTGAAATGACAAATTTATTTTGTAGGATGCACTATTTTCCCTCCACTCTCTTCGTAGGGGTGGTATTTTGTAAGAGGCTTTTCACTATTATTTTAGAGAATTAGTGTTTGCTAGTTATTATCTTCTTTTTGGAAATTCATAAGTTATAAAGATGTTCGCCTATTGAGGCGATCAAATTGTTGGATCTTTATATGAGATCGTTGCGACACATTAAGGTGATTAAATTATTGGATCATTTTCGTCCATTAAGGTGGTAAGATCGTTGGATCTCTAAGTGGGATCCTTGTTGGCTATAAAGACGATAAAATCGTTGGATCTTTATGTGGAATCCTTGCCGCCCATTGAGGTGATCAAATCACTGGATCTCTATGTGAGATCCTTGTCGCCCATATAGGCGATCAAACTGTTGTATCTCTATGTAGGATCATTTTTGCCTATATAGGTAATCAAAACATTTAATCTCTATGTAGAATCATTGTCGCGCCTAGAGGCGATCAAAATGCTAGATCTTTGTGTGGGATTCTTGCCACCCATTGAGGAAATCAAAACGCTGAATCTCTATATAGGACCCTTTCCACCCATTGAGGCGATCAAATTATTGGATCTCTATGTGGAATCCTTGTCGCCCATTGAGGAAATCAAATTGTTTGATTTCTATGTGAGATCCTTTTCGCCCATAGAGGCGACTGAATTATTGGATTCTTTAGCAAGATCCTTGTCAATCATGGTGGCAATAAAAATTCCAGATCCTCAAACAAGATCCTTGCTATGTCCCTTCATATCTCTTAACAACATTCAAAGGAAACAATGATAATTGACACCCTCATACATGGGCTAAAAGGTTAAGCACACAAAAATAATTAAGGAATGAAAATAACAATAAAGGCAATTAACATAAAAATCTCCCTCAAGGGATGTCATTGTTCATCACAAAAAAAAAAATTGAAGGGGCTAAGAAATATAGAAAAAAGGTCAAAGCATGAGGAGCTATTCATTATCCATTAATCAACCATCCTGAACCACCTGAAAGAGATCCATCAAGCTTAAATCTAGATAAGGATAAAGAAATGCAACATGTCTTCTCGCCATTTCAAAATTGTTGTGTAGGAATATGGTGTAGAGAAACGGTCTAGAGGGGGTGAATAAACCCTTTTAAAAATTTAGACCGGTTTTTCAAAAAGTAACATCAGAGCTTTTCAAACGTGCCTAATTTAATCAAGATTACACATACACAATTCACAAATATCACTAATTGTTCAAAGACAACACACAAAAAAGTGGCCTAGTATATCTAATTGATAATTTGTAAATTACACGAGATGTGTCCTTCACAAAGTTAAAAATGGTTACATGATTCTAACACCATTAGTCCGCAAATTTTAGTGAGCAATAAAACTCAATCAGGTTCTGGTTCTAACAAAACATACATTTATGTAATAAATTACTACCAACATGAATTAATGATAAACTACGCTAAGAAACAAAAACCTAAACATGCAATAACCTACAAAATTAAATGCAAGAGAGGGGGGAGAGAAAGAGAGAGAGAGGGAGAGAGAGAGAGAGAGAGAGAGAGAAATTTTAAGACATTACTATCACTTGGACCTCCTGCAAAGACATCATCCTCAGAAATTTATCTTTAGCAACTTTCCCTCATAATTCCAATACCAACATGCTTGAATTCTCCATCATCAAAGGTTTGTCCCTGGTCCTCACTCCTAATGACCCCCTTGTTCTTAGATATTTTGTAGCAACCTCATATAATTGGTTGTATCAAGGGTATAGGTGGAAATAGAAAAGGCATAGGCTTTTTTATAAGCCTATTTAGTTAAAAGGGCTAGGCATCAGGCCATGAAAAAACTTTTAAGCCTAACAAGTCGACCTTGGTTATCTTGGAGAACTTATGAAAATCATATGAAAATATATTATGAACAATGTTATAAGTTATTTTCATAAGTTATCCTAAAAAAATAGTCTCATAAATCTTATGCTAATAGGTAAGTTAAAATAAGTCAATGCAAACACATTTTTAGTCTAATTGGTTTTTTTAGTTTGTTAGTTTATTTAAACATTATTTTAATTTTTTATTTACATATATCTAAAATAATAAGTTTTTATATAGGCTAATAGGTTAACCAAGTCTTAGAAAATGTCAGGCTCAGGCCTAAAAATAAGCCTATGATAGACTACATGCCAAACTTAGGCTTCAGTTTTTTTTGGTAGGCCAGGCTTAGGCTTAACAAAGCCTAGCTCGGCCCAGCCTATTTCCACCCCTAATCAAGGGTAACTATGATGGTAAGGTTATATGATCTTTGTAGCACCCTAATTTTCCCCCTAAGATTTCTCATATTTTCATTTACATATAAACAAGATCACGCATCGCGACATCGGTCATTTTCTCCCTTTTTAGTTGTAGGTTTATGCCTCGCAGGGATCACCATGCTTCTGTGTATTTCTTATTTGTCTTTATGGTTTGTTTATGTTTACTAACCTTTAATAAAAATCCAAAAATATTTTGTTTTTTCTTTTACTAACTTTTTCAGGGGAAGCAAGAAGTCAAAAATACCAAAACAGTTCCTCAGCTCGAATGGTTTTCATCTGAGAAAAGTCAAAGTTGATCCGCAATTAATTCAAAATTCATTTGATCAATTATTTCTCAAGTTTTAATTGATTATTATTCAAGGAAATCCAAGGTTCATGTGCCTTCTTTGACAAGCAAAAGAGTCGAACTGATTATCCTATTTTGAGTAACCGGTTAACCGATTATCCTATTTTGAGTAACCGATTACCTACGTGGAAAATTTGAAAAATAGAGCAAACTTCAAATTTAGCAATTTTGGCACCAAATTTGAATTGCTCACATGTGGAATATTCTAGATCACTTCCATTTAATTCTCATACATTATCATAATTAATTTCTACCATGTACCTTCACTAATCAAAACTCTTTTGCTAATTTTCCTCAAAATTTGGATTTCAAGCCTAATTTTGATTTTCCAAACCAAGCTCCAATCCATCAAATTCTCATACCAAAAATCTATAAATAGACCTCTCATTTCATTCATTCATCAAGCTTTTAATAGCCAAAAAACCTCTTACAAATTATCTCCCGAACCACAAAATTCACTAAAGCTCAGATTTCTTCTTTTGAAAGTTAATAAGAATTCACATTGAATCTTGTTTAACTTTGAGCTAAACTTTCATCCAACTTATTTTTCTTCATCAATTACAGTAGATCAAAGCTTTATTGATTGGATCTTGAAGCAATTTGGAGCTAATTTCAGATTTGGAGTGGTAATTCATCTTTCACCATTATTGAAGCTTCATCTTCATCTTCCATAATGTAGATCTTTGGTGATTCTTGTTACTTGATCTTATGGATTTTGTAATTGTGTTTGATTACTGGTTTTTACTGTTGTTTTACTTTAAAATTCGTGTAAATCCAGTCCTATGATCATAAGGTGTTTGGAAAAAGTTTTGAAAGAAGATCGTGCTGAATTTTGCACATTTTTTCACTCTGCCCGCAGAGTAACCGACTATCCTATTTAGAATAACCGGTTACTCGGTGTATTTTTTGCCAAATTGCTGCATTTTTGAATTGGTAACCGGTTATCATACTTAGAGTAACTGGTTACTCTGAAACAAAATGTTATTTTTGCCTAGTTTCGGGGATGTTTTTGGTGGTTTCTTGCTTCTTCTTCCCTTTTCTTGTTGTTTAGGCCTTGAATTACATTGTTGAAGCTACTAAAGTGGATTTTCTTCTTGGCTTGGTAGCCCCCAAAGTAGGTGAATTTGCACCGAACTGGGTTAACAATGAAGGGAAATTTGCGATATAAACGCAGCGGAAAACAAAAAATTTCCTTTAGAGCTCCTTACGAAAGGTCATGATTTATGATAAAATATTTACCTTTTATGGCGCTTGAAACCTTTGATTCTGTACGATGAACAATGCCTCTACTCAGTCCATACAACAACTTCCTTAAGTCACAGTGCTAGCTGGTTACAATTGAAGGTTTAGAGTGAAAGGAGAAGAAAATGAAAGGAATACGGCCAGAGTTTCAAAACAACTACTACTGAGCTTCTTCACAAGGGTTCTATTTATAGAACTACTTGTGTGGGCTTTAACCTAAGAGCCCAACTCAATAATAATATTGTTATTATATTATTATAATAACCATTATTATATTATTATAATAACCATAATTTTATTATTATTATTATATTTTATAACTATTATAAAATTAATAATAACTATTATTATTATATCAAATGGTACCTTACCATATTTCGTATTCCATTCTAGTGCATCGTACCTTACAGTGTGTAATACCTCAAAATTTGCCCTATTATTTATTCTCCCTATTGGTTCATTGTGTCGCATTCATCTGCATTTCTCATCAGTTCATTAACAGCATACTAGTGCATTTCATCGTTTCATAAGGCATGTGATTAAGGCCATACTGGATTAGGGTTTCGTACCTTATCCGTACCTATCAGGGTTCGAAATGAGGGAAATTATTCACTGGTGCATCTAGCCTATTATCGAGGTGTTCAATCATATTTTCTTTGAATGAGAGTGTCGGCTCCTCTTAGCGTCTCGAGTTCTATCCCTCATCATTGAATATCTCAACAAGCCTTGGGAGTTCTAGTTCATGGTTCGATTCGAAGGGAACTTCACCAATGGAGGTTCATTGTATCAGAGATTAGTTTGAAGCCTTTTGTTTATGGAACAATAATTCGAGATTTGTTTGAATTTTAGTATGTCATTGAAATTTCTAAAGGTGGATTCTATTGAAGTATTTGATTCAGACTAAAGAGGAAGGCACGACTAGGATTCATTTCGAAGGCATCATGAAAGTTTGAATTCGAGTTCACCCGGAGGTTCTACATATCCCTTTTGAATGTGAGTCGTAAACTATTTTCCACATCCATTTTCCGCTCCAATCTATTTCACACTAAATTAGTTTTGGTTCGTTTTACCGTCCAATTCGTCCTCCGTTTTTTTCATAATCGTATCTTATTTTTACTAACCAAATTTATTCGCTTATCCATGTCAAACCATAACCACTCTCTTTCTTCAATTTTAATTATTCACGGAAGACTCATTACCATAATCAAGTTTCTCTCTCTCTCTCTCTCTCTCTCTATATATATATATATATATATGATTCATTCAAGAATGTTCATTTGAAGATCCAATTAATCCATTATCCCAAAAAACCCATTGGTCGCTCTTTTGTTTGTTTCTCATTTGTCTGATTATCATTAACCCCAAAATCCCTTTGGAGTTAAAGGTCATGTGTAAAGTTTTATTACTATTAAAGTCAATATTATTTTCAAACCGTTTTTACTGGTTTTAATTTCATCCCCATTCAATCTCAATGGATGAATTTGGTGGGAAACTCATAACAAAAGGGATTAATTACAGGAGAATAAAAAAAAAGAGATTCAGTTGCAATCAATAATATAGAAGTTGGAGGGGTTTGAGATGCTCTTGTTTTCCTTATCAGAATCCATGTACAAGAAAAAGGAGAAGCTAATTCCAAGAAGGAATCAGTTACAATAATAAAGTTCAGTTTCGAGTTATAAAAATCACGCCAGAAAGTTCAAGATAAGTTAAGGGAATTTCGAGCAAAGTCTATTACAAAATAACAAAACGGTTACTAAATCCTCTCTCAAGAATTCTCCGTTATATCTTTAGACTTCAAATCTCCATCAATTTTCTTCAAGAACAAACCTACAAGATCATTTTTCAAGAATTAATAACGACTTCAAGTCGGTCGAGAGACACAGAAACAGATAGCAAGTGAAAAAAACAAAAGGAAATCAAGGATGAAAAAAAAAGAGACTGTAACTTAATCGCTCCAAACCAAAGGAACGATTACGTTCGGAGGGGAGTTTTCTTGAGTCTTCGGCCAAATTTCACATTGCACACATCATCTTCACTGCGTCATAATCCTCCTCAATCCATAGCTTCAATTAGCAGCGTGTCCACTACCAGCCATCAGCGCCATAACCTGCAAATCAGAAAAGAGGAGAAAAAGAAACAATGAGTATTTCATAAGAACTCGATAATTCTTCATTAATTATCTTCATCAAACTCTCCACAAAATTTTTTCAATACCTTTCAGACTTTCCTATACAACAACCAGAACTAGCTAAAAGGGGGAAGGTCAGAAAAATCAGGGACAAGGAAGTGATATAATAGAAACAGGATTTTCTTTACATAAGGAGAGCTAATTGCAAAGTCTGAAAAAGAAAGAGAGAATCAAATCAGTAACAGAAAGAAGATCACCAAAATTCTCACAAGCTGCTAACCGAATAATAGATAATTGGAAAAACTAATCCTAACTGAATTCTAACAAAAATAACAGAATTGAAACTGATTTCATTACCTGAAACTTCTAGAACCATCCTCAAGGCATTTGCTATAAATCAAACAGCTCCTCATTCAATCAGCTTCTTCTGACAATTTTCTAAACACTTCATCCTCTTTCAATCTTCTGCCATTTTTCCATAACTTTCATTCACAGTTTCTGAACCTTTTCCAAATCGGAATTCTTTTTTCAATCCTTCTATTCTTCATATTTTCGTAACCTCAATAATCTTCACATAGATTCACTCTTCATCATCACCAAATTAACACCAGATTTCGAGCATCCATAGGTGTATTCTGCAAGACATGACAATCTCCCTCATCTCACCGCAGGCCGCATCCATAGCCATATTGAGCTCGTTGTCAACTCCATCCAGAGGGATCGATTTCTTCAATCTCATCGTGGAACAAGGTAACCTGCAAATTACACGGCATACAACGTTATCACAACATCGTTATTACCAATTGTCAATCGACGAAGACGCTTTCGTTTGGCGGAAAAGAAGACGGAGAAGAATCGACAGATCAAGAAACAGAAACATTACCTGAGAATCTTGCCGAGTTCTCGACTTTGGATTAATTTCTCCAGGTAATTCCTTCACTCTATAGTCTGATTAGAGTACTTCGTATCGTCTCCGTGGAATGGTTGGTCGATTTCGGCAAGTCTTGCTTTAGGGAGGTCGTTGATCTCGTCGTTTGTTAGGATTATTGATGAAGCTAGAATGAATTTTAGCTAGGAGATGATGAGAGGTTGCGGTGACGAGTTGGTTTTTCCGGAAAGAGAATTAGGGTTTTTAGGTAGATTAGGATTGATAATGAAGAAGAATAATAGGATGAACAGAGAAGAAGAAGGATAGGAGTGGATGGAGCGATGAAGACGAAGGGATTGTGGTGATGTTCGGATCGGACAAGCAGAGAGAGAAGAGGGACGATGAAGATGATGGGCTGCGGCGGCGAGAGCGGAGAAGAAGAAAGGGGAATTAGTATTAGGGTTTTCTTATTCAGATTTGTAACTTTTATTTAAATTGATTATTATAAAGAAATTTGTAAGGTTAATTAGTAAGGACATTTAATAGTTATTAAGTATTTGTTTTGAAGAAAAAAAAAACGTTAAGAATCAATTAATCAGCATTTAATCCTTTTTTAAAATTAGTTTACCATTGCAATTCTCAATAGATAAGGTTGTGATAGATCTTGGATGCCCCTCAGCCACACCGGCGGTGACACTTGTCACCGTCCGGTAGGCTCAAGCACTTTTGCTATATCCACCCCTCCTTAGGCCCATCATAAAAAAAAAACAAGTGTTTATATTGCTGTATGCACCTTGTTGCACCCCAAAATTTGCCCTCACAATACAAGACTTTGTGTGCTAAGAAGGTTCACAAGGTTCACAAGTTTCCCAATGTTTACAAGACCTTTCATGAGGTTCATGAAGTCTACAAGTCACTTTATGAAGGTTCACAAGGTTCACAAGTTTCCCAATGCTTTCAAGACCTTTCATGAGGTTCATGAAGTCTACAAGTTACTTTATGAAGGTTCACAAGGTTCACAATGATTACAAAGCTTTCCTGAGGTTCATGAGGTCTACAAAGTCACTTCATGAGGTTCACAAGACATTTTATGATGGTTCACAAGGTTCACAATACCTCCCATGAGGTTCACAAGACATTTTATGATGGTTCACAAGGTTCACAAAATTCACAATTGGTCAGAAGAGTTGACAATTCCCTCAGACAATGCACCTCCTAAGCAGTGCATCCAAAACTAGGGTTTTGACTTTAATCAGGCTAAATGGACTTCCAAGACTTCAAGTGAGCTTCATAACATCTTATATGTGTGTAAGAACCCCCATGACAAGTTTCAAGACTTTTCTCAAAAGTTTGCTTCATAACATCAGATAAGTCAAAATCAGTCAATGCAGTTAAAAAGTCAAACTGAGGTCAACTGTGGTCAAACCAAAGTCAAACTTCATGATTTTTTGCCAACATCAAGTATATGAAGTAAAATTCATCATTTGATCAAGGGTTGATCATGATTCATTAAGGAGATTCCAGATCATCAATAATCAGGAGTTTCTAAATTAGGGTTTCCTCAGTAAAAGTCAACTAAACTTTGACCAGCCATAACTTTCACATACTTCATCACCAAGTCTCCACTAAAAGCTCATTTTTAAGGAAATTGAATTCTCTACAACTTTGTGTCTCACAAGCCAAGCCCAAAAATGCTTCATTTGGAAGGTATGAGCTAAGACATTATAGGTCCTTTTGAAAGTCAACAAAAAGTCAACAACTTCAAAAGGGAATAACTTGAGATTGGTAAATGATATGGACATGAAACCAGTGGGGTTGTTTAGAGGACTCTTCAAGCTTTCCAAAATGTCCAATAACACCCTCATAGCATTAAAATTGAAGGATATGTGCCCTTGCAAAGTTGGGAAATTTTGAGTTGGTTTATGATGAAAAAGGAGGTCTAAAACCAATTTCTTCCAAATGGGCTTGCCAAATGATGACCCAATCCATACATTGACTTCATGTACGACCCAAACCATTAAAAATCAGAATTTTTATTATTTTATTTTTATTTATTTTGATTTAATTCATTAAAAATCATTTTAAATAAAAATAAAATATGAAAATGTAATATTTGATGGAGATTGAGTTTCTAGAAGATCTTAAATGATGATTGGAATTGAAGAGGAATGAAATCACAAGATTGGTCCAAAAATAGTAAGCCTTCATATAAGAATATTGGATTTTTAAGGCATGATCAATTTGAATCTTTTCATATCAAAATTTCCACACAACCATTCAATGTTATGACCTAAATTCATTTACCTATAAGTACTAAACACAACTCAATCACCAAGACAAAAAAATTTTCTGCCTCCCAAGAGTAAGTTTCATAAACCAAAAAACCTCTCAAAAACTCACATTCGGTTTCAATCTTCCAGGACATTTGAAGGTAATTTGAGAACACAATCATGATCCTTGGACCTCATTGAGTGGAAACCAACACTTATTTGCATCCAAAACACTCCATAATGCATGAACCGAATCATCCATGTGCTTCATATATTTTTTTCCGAATCATCATATTTACTTATTGATAATGAATTTTAATGATATATTGATGTTTGTTATTGGCTATAGATGAAGTCTGGATAGTTTGGTGAAGAGTTATGGCCGAATCATGAGTATACCATGTTTAGGGTTTAAAGCTCTAAATTTGGGTTCTTCAATTTACACAATATAAATGAATTTGGTTGACATAATTGGATTGTACAGGTTGCAAGGAAGTTAAAGATGTTTTTAATTTGATAAAATTGTGCTGTTTGAATAGTGTTTGATGTTCGCAGGTTGTATTGGTAGGAATAATCGCAGGAAAAGTTGTAGATAAATTCGCAGGAAGACCTGCGAACCCAAGGTTGAAGATGAAGATCTTCGCGCGCTTCAGATTTTTGAATTTTGATTTGTATATTTATTGTGTTGTTTGTATATTATTTCATAGGATGATAAGTGGCCTGGTGGTTGGTACGCGCATGAAAGAAGCTAAGGACCCTGGTGGTATGGCATGGGTGTTGTCAAGCAAGGCATCCTGGGTTCAATCCCTGCCCCAGGTAAGTTTCAATTTTTTTTTATTATTTCATTGTTTTGTTAATTATATTGTTATATAATCATGTTTAGTATTTTTAGATAATTTTATAAAAAATAACATGTAAATGTTTTCTAATTCTAAACTTAGTTTTTATAATTATACATTTAAAATTAAAAACATGTATATAATAATAATTAGATTTATATTTTGTTGTATATAAAATTTAATTTATTTTTGCAAACTCTAATTTAATCATAATATCTTTTTAAAACCCTAATGCAATTTTATAAATTATTAAATCCTAATTATTTTCAAAACCCTAAAATATTTTTCTAAAAAAAACCTAATTGTAATTCTTGTTTATATTTTAATTAGTGAATAAAATTTTATTATAATCTTTAAATTTGTAAATATAATTGTATGATCATATCTTCATTCATGTATCTATCTTATTAAATTTTGTAAATATAATCATAATTGATCCTATTTTTATAATATGTAAATATGACCTACATTGTTTATAATTTAAAATTTTGTACATAAAATCTAAAAATTAAAATGTTTAATTTTATTTTTATTTTTATAATATGTAAATATTCTATAATTGTTTATAATCTAGTTATGTATGTAAATAATTTTTTTAATATATGTTTTAAAAAATAATTAAAACTTGTTAATTTAATATAATTTATTTTCATAATATGTTTATAATTAACTTAATTTTTATAGCATTTAAGACTTTATGATAATTAATTGTTTATATTTTCTTCGCAATCTTAAATAATAATTGTTCATAAAAATTTGATCTTGTAATTATTATGCTAATATTCTTATTTATTTTATCATTAATGCTATTTATTTTCATATTTATTATTATTATTACTAACCCCATTTATAGATATTGTGATTTATTATTATTATTATTATTACTAACCCCATTTATAGATATTGTGATTTATTATTATTATTATTACTAACCCCATTAAATTTGATATTATTTTTATTATTATTATTTTCACTAACCCAATTATAATTATTTATTTATTTTGCTATTTATTTAATTTGCTTTATTATTATTATTGTAATTGCTCCTGGATGTAATATTTTGTAATATTTAAATTATTTATTTTTATGTCATGGTTAGTAAAAATAGGGAGTGTAAACATGTATGTTATTTAAAATTAATTTAGATCACTTAATTCAAAAGATAAATATTTAAAATTGTACACTCACACACGTAAGTCGATCTTTGATCGCCATCTCACTTCCTTAGGGATACCTCTCATGTTGCCTAATCAAAAAGGTCAAGTAGTGTGTATAAAGCAAAAGTCCCTCAAAATAAAGTCATCTAGTCCCTTAACAATAAAAGATCAAGTCCCTTTTCGAATGTTGCCTTCGTAATGATCTTGTCCCTTTCGAATAAAGATGACAGTCCCTCCAAAAGTGCTTAATACACCCTACAGTTGCCTTCATTAAACAGATGTCCCTTCATATGTCCCTCACATCCAAGGTAATGACTACCTATTCCTTAATAATAGGGATAGTCTTACCATTTAAAGGATAAAGAACAGAAATACTTAAACTTTAGGGTAGGTTCCTCATAGTTACTTGCTCACTATTTCAAAACAAATTTCAAACACTTTACAATTTTCAAACACAAGTTTTTTACGCATCCGTACATGGATCATTATCAAACTCTTATGAAAATTTCTATTCACACACTTCACCTTTTCAAAAACAATTTAAAGTGAGCTAAGTAACTAAGAGCCCATGGATAACCATGGATGTAAAGGGTGCTAACACCTTCCCTTTACATAACCTACCCCCCGGACCCAAAAATCTTTTTAAAAGGTCTTTCCTGTTCTTTTATGCCTTTCCTTTGGATAAAATAAAAGTCGGTGGCGACTCTTGCTATCCGCAACATAACTAAAGTCAGTTCTCCCACCGTGTTACAGAACTGGCGACTCTGCTGGGGATTTAATATAAAAGAGGGGTACCCTTAGGAATTAGATCACTTTAAATTGTTTGCCTTGTTTGCTTTATATTATCTTGTTGGGGTGCTCTTATGTGTGAAAGGTCCTAACCCGGATCTAGTGTACCTTAGGTAAATGGCAATAGACCAAGGAAACTGTACGACGTATATCGATACGGTTGATCTGGTGGCCATAGTTAGTGCGACTTCTTGGTTGGTGCTTATGTTCCTTAAGTCAAGTTGAGGATAATATGAGGCTGCCATATGTTGTCAATGCACTAACTAACTTTTAGAACCCTAGTTAACTCATCTTGGCCTTTAGAAAGTAGTGAGGTAACCGGCTTTGGTACAGACTGAAGTTGGTTGACACTCGATACTACGCTCATTGAGATTCTAAACTTGGAGGGTTTTGGTTGGCAAGTAAGTTGCCTACTGAACAACCACCCTTGTGAAGGATCAATGATATTGAGATCCCTTAGAACCTGGTTACTTTCATAGGACAGGATGAACCAACTAACTTCAGGGGAGGGTACTTACCTTTGAACCTCATGCAAGCCTTTAAACCTAGGACTATTGTGTGACTTGTTTGTGTGTGCCACATGTTTGTGATTGAACATAACATCATGACATCATCATGCATCATAAGCATAGCATTTTCACTAACCATTTCAAGGACCAAAGGATTTATCTTTGTTCTTTGTTGCAGGTCATGGCTTCTGCTCGTAGAAACACCATCAGGATCAACTTTGTGGGCATACCTGCTAAGCTTAAAGAGTTGGTTTCTCAAGTGTCTGATCACTCCCAGTTCATCAAGAGACATGGTCACCTATTGGATCTAGTCACTTCAGGGTTCAATGAAGACATGATGAGTGTTCTGTTTCAGTTCTTTGACCCTAAGCACCACTGTTTTACATTCCCCGACTATCAGCTGGTTCCAACCATGGAGGAGTTCTCTAAACTTCTGGGCATACCTGTTCTTGATCAAAGACCCTTCACAGGCCTGGAGAAGGAGCTTAAACCAGAGGTTATTACTGCAGCTCTACATCTGAAGAAGTCTGACATTGTCCTGGAAATGAGAAGCGGAGTTAAGGGTATTCTTGCTAAGGTATTGATGGATAAAGCTCAAGTGTTCTTGAAGGCCATGAGCTATGATGCTTTTGAGGAGATCTTAGCCCTGTTGATTTATGGCTTAGTATTGTTCCCCAATCCAGATCAGTTCATAGACGTTCATGCCATCAACATATTCCTGAGTCACAATCCAGTACCTACCTTACTTGGA
This sequence comes from Lathyrus aphaca, assembly GCA_963966055.1. Classification (NCBI taxonomy): domain Eukaryota; kingdom Viridiplantae; phylum Streptophyta; class Magnoliopsida; order Fabales; family Fabaceae; genus Lathyrus; species Lathyrus aphaca. The sequence goes on from OZ014522.1 coordinate 544,938,042, forward strand.
GACATCCTGCATTCTCTTCACACCCGTACTACAAAGGCAAGAGGAACTTTGATGTGCTGCATACCCTTGCTATCTAGGTGGTTTATTTCTCACCTTCCTCGCTCAGTAATGAAGAATGAGCAAGGGTTCAGATGGTCCAAAAGGATCATGTCACTCTCGCATTCAGATATCCATTGGTGCTCTAGATCTATGGAGAATGTCATTATCATTGACCGTTGTGGGGAGTTTCCTAATGTGCCACTTCTGGGCATAAGAGGAGGCATCACCTACAACCCCTCTCTAGCTTTACGACAGTTTGGTTACGCTCGGAGTGATGGTCCACATGACATGTTGATTCAAGGCATTGTGTTTGACTATGACAACGATCTTCAAGGTTACCGTCAGAGATTCATACGAGCTTGGGGAAAAGTAAACAGGGTTGACAGCAAGACACTGGAACCTAAGTACACTATTCCTATGGAGGCTTATCTCATATGGGTGTGATCCCGTGCTCAGACTCTCATGATGCCATATCCTGCTATCTTGCCAGTTACCATGGAACCTGTTGCTGAAGGAGACACTGCTTATACCATCCTTCACCCAGATATGCCTACTGACATGGAAGACTTGCAGAGATCTTGGATCCAACTGAAGGAGCAAAGGGATACTTTCGAGGCTCATTACAAAACAAGCCAAGAAAGAATCTGGAACTAACAAAGCAACTTCACGAGGAACGGAATCTAAACTCATACCTCAACACAAAGAGGAAACGTCCATGGGAGACTTAAAACCCCGTTTTTGTACTTATTTCCCTTCATTATAAGCCCAAGGGGCAAAATAATTTTAACATTTACTAATAAAAGTTTTATTTCCGTTTGTTTAACAAATGTAAACTCTACTGTCCTTGAAAACATTACATATGCATCTACATACCATATCATTGCATGACAGGTTGTCACAACAGGTTTCTCATCTTCTCGCTGTTTATTTCAGCAGAAATGGCTCTCGAACAATTTGTCAAAGATCTTCAAGCTCAGAATGCCCAATTTCAAGAAGTGATTCTGAATTTGTCCAAGGGGCAAGAAGAGTTGAACGCACTCCTCTCTGAGGACATGAAGAAGAAGAATCCTGAGGACAACAAGGAAGATCAGCTGAAACAACTACAAGCTGAGATGGTAGAGATGAGGATCCATATGAATGGCCAAATGGCTCTTATCCAGAGTTTGGCCCAGGGGCAAGAAGAGCTGAGAAGCTTTGTCAATGAGTTTCGGCATAACAGAGTTGGGAATCTAATCATCAGTCAACCTCCTTTGAAACAAGCTGACTTGGCTGAAAGGAAAGTAAGGATAAGAGAAGGAAAGAGACATGCTACTACTGATCATTCTTCAATTGAAGAAGAAAGACCTGATAAGGTTAATCCACCTCAACGCCAAAAATGTAGAAGGCAGTTTATCAAGTTCAGCACTCCAATGTCACAAGTTTTGCAATGCCTGTTGGAGATGAAGCTGATTTCCTTGGAAAATTCTCCTCAAAATCCTAAAACTTCCTCTCCTCGCTATAATCCCAAGGCAAGGTGTGGGTATCACTCCAACTGTCCTGGACATGATACTAATAGTTGTTGGACATTGAAGAAAAAGATCCAAGACCTGATTGACGAAGGAATCCTAGAGGTTACCCCAGAAGGTCAAATTGAGTTCTACTATCGTCCATCAAACACCAAAGCTGCAAGACAAGTTGCCCAAGGTTGCAAGAAAGAAAGCCTACCTGTTCCTGTTGAGATATGGGGCACCTTGGGATATCCAAGTGGTAAATTTGATTTCATGGTAAAGTATACTGCTCCTCAAAGTTCACAGATTGCAATTGAAGACATTCAGCCAACTGGATGGGACAACATTTGAATTTTCATTTGTAATTTCTTTTGTTTGTTTGAACACTTACTATTATGTTAAACTTTTGTTTTCATTAATGCATTGCATATGTTTGTCTTGAATTAATCCATTCGTTCCACTATATTTTGAATTATGCTTCTTATTTCCATCTTGTGATATTTAACTCCTGATAAAGCTATAAGCCTGTAGAGGGAGGATGACGAAAACAATACCATAATATTAGGCAGTATGCTTTTGAACAGACTATGCTGACGATGTACAGGCATTGTTTCAATTCCTAAACAGTGGAGATATAAGGAAGTTAATCCCTAGTCAACCCTTTTGAGCCTATGAAGTAGGAGTTTTTATTCTCGCACAAATTAAAACCCTTATTCATAACCCGGGGCAGGGTAGTTACTCGGTTAACTCAAATATGCCAATTATCTGTGTTGTACACAACTAATGATGGTTCTTTGTAATCATTAAACCTGACAGTCAATATCCAACAGAAGAAAAACCCACTAAGTCAAAACCTATGAAGGAGACTTAGTAAAAAAATTAAGACATCCCGTTGACTGTAACTTTGAAATAAACAGTTCAGGCAAAAAGAAGGGATAACAAAGTCAAAAGAAAAAAAAAGGTCATTATGAATCCTCAACAAAGAAGGATGACTGAGTATTCAAATAAATATTTGATTCCTGAACCATCACAAATGTCAGTGCTACAATTCCAAACTCATTTGAGCCTCAATGCATAAGTTAACTGAGTATAGGACTGAAGAACATCATGGAGAATGGGTTGGGTACAAATAAAATTTGAGCCTTTATCCTTTGTTTCTTAAACCGTGAACCAGACCACGTTATAACCCTTTAAAAGTCCTAACTGAAGCATGGTTAGTTTGAAAGCAACTGCTACAAAAAGGTATCCTGACTCCTTTAGGGCTTATTATAAAACTTGAGTTAATATCACGGTTTTCATAAAAATTGTTTTTTCTAAAATAACTCTTTTTCAAAAACTTCAAGACAGACATAAGCATTGCATTTTTGCGTATATTTGTTTGCATATACCTGAGTGTATGATAAACAGAGAAACTTACAGGATGAATGTTCAATAAATCAAAGTCTTTCTGATAAACAAAGTTGCTTCCTGGATGAAAGCCCATGTATACAAAGGGGCATAGTCATTATCTCCCAATCAAGGGGGCAGGCCATGATACTGCCTAACTCATTTGGGGCAATCAGGACAAGATTCAACTATGTTTAAACAGCCAGAGGCAGATCTCCTCATATATTTGAATTACCGAGGGTAACATTACAAAGTTCATAATGCCAGGGGCATAGTCACTGTTTCCCAGTCAAGGGGCATACCAACTTACTGTTCAATTCATTCGGGGCCATCAGGTCCAGATTCAACAATGCTTAATAGCCAGAGGCAGCTCTCCTCATATATGTGAGTTTCATGATGTCAGGAGCATATTATTGTGAAGCACTCTGTTTATTTCTCTTGAGGTAACTACATTCAGATACTTCCATTATGGTATAATTCATCCTCAACCAAGGGGCAATGCTTTCTCTTCAAATCTAATACCCGGAGCGCATATGGTCCATCACAATTTGAAGACACATTCCTCTCGTTGTATTACTTTGATATTGGATTCTCAGCTGAAACCATGATGGAAATTAATTGTCTACGCCAGTAGTATCAGATGGTGTCAGTATCATGTCTTCAGATCCAGCTATGAGGATTTCGGGGAAGGTATTCAGGAAAGTTAAAAATTTCAGGAGCTCCAAATCCAATTGGTTATACACTCTCGAAGTTGAAACGTTTCTGTTCTCAAGTTCAGCTTTACTTTTTCCTCTGAATCCAGATTTACTTTTACCTTATTTTACATAAGCAAAACGTCCATTAGTTGGGCTTGAATGCATGTGTGCTTAATATGATTGATGTTTACCAGAAATGCATGAAAATGCAGTAATAGTATTTACTAAGGACGAACGAGGGAAGGATTTCAACGAAGCTTCGCCGGTTCATCTCTACAAGACAGTTACAAAACTCTCAGTAGGATAAATCCATCTTCATAAAGTCATGTCTCCCTTGGAATTTATATCCATCTCTTTTATCCTCATACGGATATTCGGGAATTTACTTTCCAATAAGAATACGACAAACGAAGACGGGAGGTTATATCTATCCTACTATCAAACGAAGACGGGAGGTTATATCTACCCTACTATCAAACGAAGACGAAGGTTATGTATACCTTACTATCCTCAGCAGACGGGAGGTTATATATACCTTACTATCCCCAGCATACGGGAGATTATCTATACTTTTTTGTCCATAGCATACGGAAGGTTATGTACAATATCTTATCAAACAAGATGGGAATAAGTTCCTCATATCCTTCAACAACGAATTGGGATTTATTTTCCCTGGCCAGCAGTTGTTATACGAAGATATCCAGACGCTTCCGGCAGTATCATATCATACATACATCATTTACATCATACCATAATATACATATCCATAGATACACAATACATTTACTTAGGTGCATTATACTATACATGCATACATATAACATAAACTAACATTCTCCTTGCAGGATAGTTACATGCAGATAAAACAGCATCAACAATTTACAACAGGTCAGAAATGATCCCTACACTACTCAAGATGTCCTCGAATAGCAGGCAAACGGTCCGTAAAAAGATCCATTCCCTGGTTCAAGACATCTTTCAGAAGAACAAATCCTGACGTTCTTTTGACCCTTAAGAGCAAATCCTGACGCTCTTTTGGCCTCTGGTTCAAGACATTTCACTCAGAAGAACAAATCCTGACGTTCTTTTGACCCTTAAGAGCAAATCCTGACGCTCTTTTGGCCTCTGGTTCAAGACATTTCACTCAGAAGAACAAATCCTGACGTTCTTTTGACCCTTAAGAGCAAATCCTGACGCTCTTTTGGCCCCTTGTCCAAGACTTTTTCAGAAGAACAAATCCTGACGTTCTTTTGACCCTTAAGAGCAAATCCTGACGCTCTTTTGGCCCCTTGTCCAAGACTTTTTCAGAAGAACAAATCCTGACGTTCTTTTGACCCTTAAGAGCAAATCCTGACGCTCTTTTGGCCCCTTGTTCAAGACTTTTTCAGAAGAACAAATCCTGACGTTCTTTTGACTCTTAAGAGTAAATTCTGACGCTCTTTTGGCCCCTTGTCCAAGACTTTTTCAGAAGAACAAATCCTGACGTTCTTTTGACCCTTAAGAGCAAATCCTGACGCTCTTTTGACCCCTTGTTCAAGACTTTTTCAGAAGAACAAATCCTGACGTTCTTTTGACTCTTAAGAACAAATCCTGACGTTCTTTTGACCTTGGAGAGTAGGCAAACGGTTTGTATAAAGGTCCGCTCCCTAGTCCAAGATATTTCCAGAAGAGATAATCGCCACGAAGATTTATTTCTACTGGTCCATTCAACAAGTCAAATTATGTTGCATAAATGATTCAGAGACGGCTTATACAAAGACCTAGTACTGAGATCCAGTATCAACACAAAGCTATCATCATATCCAGTTCTTTAGATGGCATCTCTAAGCCCATCTCCAGTTCTTCCAAGTGGCATCTTTAAGCCCACTCAAGTATATTCAACTAGCCATCTGTATTACTCTACGCACTGGTGAGTGCAAATTTTTGGGCTTTTGTGTTCAATCCCCTTCAACCTTCCAGGTCACGACTGGCAAATATACCAATCTAACCCCTCAGGTTTCAGAAAATTGAACAGGGGCAGCTGTTGCACCCCAAAATTTGCCCTCACAATACAAGACTTTGTGTGCTAAGAAGGTTCACAAGGTTCACAAGTTTCCCAATGTTTACAAGACCTTTCATGAGGTTCATGAAGTCTACAAGTCACTTTATGAAGGTTCACAAGGTTCACAAGTTTCCCAATGCTTTCAAGACCTTTCATGAGGTTCATGAAGTCTACAAGTTACTTTATGAAGGTTCACAAGGTTCACAAGATTCACAATGATTACAAAGCTTTCCTGAGGTTCATGAGGTCTACAAAGTCACTTCATGAGGTTCACAAGACATTTTATGATGGTTCACAAGGTTCACAATACCTCCCATGAGGTTCACAAGACATTTTATGATGGTTCACAAGGTTCACAAAATTCACAATTGGTCAGAAGAGTTGACAATTCCCTCAGACAATGCACCTCCTAAGCAGTGCATCCAAAACTAGGGTTTTGACTTTAATCAGGCTAAATGGACTTCCAAGACTTCAAGTGAGCTTCATAACATCTTATATGTGTGTAAGAACCCCCATGACAAGTTTCAAGACTTTTCTCAAAAGTTTGCTCAGTCAGATGATCAGATAAGTCAAAATCAGTCAATGCAGTTAAAATGTCAAACTGAGGTCAACTGTGGTCAAACCAAAGTCAAACTTCATGATTTTTTGCCAACATCAAGTATATGAAGTAAAATTCATCATTTGATCAAGGGTTGATCATGATTCATTAAGGAGATTCCAGATCATCAATAATCAGGAGTTTCTAAATTAGGGTTTCCTCAGTAAAAGTCAACTAAACTTTGACCAGCCATAACTTTCACATACTTCATCACCAAGTCTCCACTAAAAGCTCATTTTTAAGGAAATTGAATTCTCTACAACTTTGTGTCTCACAAGCCAAGCCCAAAAATGCTTCATTTGGAAGGTATGAGCTAAGACATTATAGGTCCTTTTGAAAGTCAACAAAAAGTCAACAACTTCAAAAGGGAATAACTTGAGATTGGTAAATGATATGGACATGAAACCAGTGGGGTTGTTTAGAGGACTCTTCAAGCTTTCCAAAATGTCCAATAACACCCTCATAGCATTAAAATTGAAGGATATGTGCCCTTGCAAAGTTGGGAAATTTTGAGTTGGTTTATGATGAAAAAGGAGGTCTAAAACCAATTTCTTCCAAATGGGCTTGCCAAATGATGACCCAATCCATACATTGACTTCATGTACGACCCAAACCATTAAAAATCAGAATTTTTATTATTTTATTTTTATTTATTTTGATTTAATTCATTAAAAATCATTTTAAATAAAAATAAAATATGAAAATGTAATATTTGATGGAGATTGAGTTTCTAGAAGATCTTAAATGATGATTGGAATTGAAGAGGAATGAAATCACAAGATTGGTCCAAAAATAGTAAGCCTTCATATAAGAATATTGGATTTTTAAGGCATGATCAATTTGAATCTTTTCATATCAAAATTTCCACACAACCATTCAATGTTATGACCTAAATTCATTTACCTATAAGTACTAAACACAACTCAATCACCAAGACAAAAAAATTTTCTGCCTCCCAAGAGTAAGTTTCATAAACCAAAAAACCTCTCAAAAACTCACATTCGGTTTCAATCTTCCAGGACATTTGAAGGTAATTTGAGAACACAACCATGATCCTTGGACCTCATTGAGTGGAAACCAACACTTATTTGCATCCAAAACACTCCATAATGCATGAACCGAATCATCCATGTGCTTCATATATTTTTTTCCGAATCATCATATTTACTTATTGATAATGAATTTTAATGATATATTGATGTTTGTTATTGGCTATAGATGAAGTCTGGATAGTTTGGTGAAGAGTTATGGCCGAATCATGAGTATACCATGTTTAGGGTTTAAAGCTCTAAATTTGGGTTCTTCAATTTACACAATATAAATGAATTTGGTTGACATAATTGGATTGTACAGGTTGCAAGGAAGTTAAAGATGTTTTTAATTTGATAAAATTGTGCTGTTTGAATAGTGTTTGATGTTCGCAGGTTGTATTGGTAGGAATAATCGCAGGAAAAGTTGTAGATAAATTCGCAGGAAGACCTGCGAACCCAAGGTTGAAGATGAAGATCTTCGCGCGCTTCAGATTTTTGAATTTTGATTTGTATATTTATTGTGTTGTTTGTATATTATTTCATAGGATGATAAGTGGCCTGGTGGTTGGTACGCGCATGAAAGAAGCTAAGGACCCTGGTGGTATGGCATGGGTGTTGTCAAGCAAGGCATCCTGGGTTCAATCCCTGCCCCAGGTAAGTTTCAATTTTTTTTTATTATTTCATTGTTTTGTTAATTATATTGTTATATAATCATGTTTAGTATTTTTAGATAATTTTATAAAAAATAACATGTAAATGTTTTCTAATTCTAAACTTAGTTTTTATAATTATACATTTAAAATTAAAAACATGTATATAATAATAATTAGATTTATATTTTGTTGTATATAAAATTTAATTTATTTTTGCAAACTCTAATTTAATCATAATATCTTTTTAAAACCCTAATGCAATTTTATAAATTATTAAATCCTAATTATTTTCAAAACCCTAAAATATTTTTCTAAAAAAAACCTAATTGTAATTCTTGTTTATATTTTAATTAGTGAATAAAATTTTATTATAATCTTTAAATTTGTAAATATAATTGTATGATCATATCTTCATTCATGTATCTATCTTATTAAATTTTGTAAATATAATCATAATTGATCCTATTTTTATAATATGTAAATATGACCTACATTGTTTATAATTTAAAATTTTGTACATAAAATCTAAAAATTAAAATGTTTAATTTTATTTTTATTTTTATAATATGTAAATATTCTATAATTGTTTATAATCTAGTTATGTATGTAAATAATTTTTTTAATATATGTTTTAAAAAATAATTAAAACTTGTTAATTTAATATAATTTATTTTCATAATATGTTTATAATTAACTTAATTTTTATAGCATTTAAGACTTTATGATAATTAATTGTTTATATTTTCTTCGCAATCTTAAATAATAATTGTTCATAAAAATTTGATCTTGTAATTATTATGCTAATATTCTTATTTATTTTATCATTAATGCTATTTATTTTCATATTTATTATTATTATTACTAACCCCATTTATAGATATTGTGATTTATTATTATTATTATTATTACTAACCCCATTTATAGATATTGTGATTTATTATTATTATTATTATTACTAACCCCATTAAATTTGATATTATTTTTATTATTATTATTTTCACTAACCCAATTATAATTATTTATTTATTTTGCTATTTATTTAATTTGCTTTATTATTATTATTGTATTTGCTCCTGGATGTAATATTTTGTAATATTTAAATTATTTATTTTTATGTCATGGTTAGTAAAAATAGGGAGTGTAAACATGTATGTTATTTAAAATTAATTTAGATCACTTAATTCAAAAGATAAATATTTAAAATTGTACACTCACACACGTAAGTCGATCTTTGATCGCCATCTCACTTCCTTAGGGATACCTCTCATGTTGCCTAATCAAAAAGGTCAAGTAGGGTGTATAAAGCAAAAGTCCCTCAAAATAAAGTCATCTAGTCCCTTAACAATAAAAGATCAAGTCCCTTTTCGAATGTTGCCTTCGTAATGATCTTGTCCCTTTCGAATAAAGATGACAGTCCCTCCAAAAGTGCTTAATACACCCTACAGTTGCCTTCATTAAACAGATGTCCCTTCATATGTCCCTCACATCCAAGGTAATGACTACCTATTCCTTAATAATAGGGATAGTCTTACCATTTAAAGGATAAAGAACAGAAATACTTAAACTTTAGGGTAGGTTCCTCATAGTTACTTGCTCACTATTTCAAAACAAATTTCAAACACTTTACAATTTTCAAACACAAGTTTTTTACGCATCCGTACATGGATCATTATCAAACTCTTATGAAAATTTCTATTCACACACTTCACCTTTTCAAAAACAATTTAAAGTGAGCTAAGTAACTAAGAGCCCATGGATAACCATGGATGTAAAGGGTGCTAACACCTTCCCTTTACATAACCTACCCCCCGGACCCAAAAATCTTTTTAAAAGGTCTTTCCTGTTCTTTTATGCCTTTCCTTTGGATAAAATAAAAGTCGGTGGCGACTCTTGCTATCCGCAACATAACTAAAGTCAGTTCTCCCACCGTGTTACACACCTCCCTTAAATCCAGCGCCATATGGGCTTAGTTGTTTTGCTATATCCACCCCTGTCTTAGGCCCATAGGAAAAAACAACATAGAAAAATTGCTTCCTGCACCCCTAGACCAATCATGCGCATGGGCTTGTTTTTCTTGTTATCAACACCCCTCATTTTAGGCCCAGATTAGAAAATGAACTAGAAAATATATTAAAAGCACCCCCTTTGTTATTTTCTTTTGGATTTAAATCTTAGTTCAGTATAGTTTCAAAACAAATCAAATAAAAATAGGAAAAAGCTTTGTAAAATTCCCAAAAAAATTCAGTAGCTTAATAATCCATTTTAGAAATTTTTGGTATTTTTATTTTCTGGATTTTGGTTATTTTTCGATTTAATTCTGATTTTTCTTTTAATTAGCTTTTATTGAATTTCCTTTAACTGCACTTTATTTTGTTCATTTTATTTTTGTAACTTCCAGTAACTTTTTTAGCCCATTCTTTTTACTGTAATTAGAAGACTAATAAAAGTACTTAGGATATTTTTTGTAGATTTTTTAGAATATTTTACCTTAGGTTTTAGAGGCCAATTCTTTAGAAATTAAGGATTAGTTCATAGCTGAAAATAATCATTTTTTAGACCTAGTTAAATTTTGATTTTGTAGGATTCCTTTTAGTACAATATTATAGGTAGTTTTAGGACCCTATAGGTTTAATTCCATAATTTTTCCAGAACTTTTAATATTTTTTAGAATATTAGTTCTTAGGCTTAGTTACATATAATTTCCATTTAGTTTAGGCCATTGAAAATAAAGTAAAAAATATAGTTTAGGTTAGATTTAATCCTAGAATCTAATATAGACTTAGGTTAGTTTAAATTGGGTTTTAGAATGAAAATATTAGGCTTGATTTGGATTTAGTACTTAGGCTTAAAGTTTCATTATCATTAGAACTAGAATAAATAAAATAGGACTATTTTTAATTCATGCCTTTAAATGCATTTTTAGAATTTTATTATTGTTTTTGCCTTATCACTTGATTTTATAACTTGTATAGGTTTCCCCATTGTTCTTAGAATCAACTTAACTTCATTAGGAAGTAAGTTGAATTCTAGTAGTTTCTAGTTTCTCATTAGGATTAGAATACTTCACAAACCATAGGATCACTTTTAAATAAATAAACAAAAATTAGGATTGAGTCTTAGTCCCTTAGATTTTGTCCTTTTTATCAACTTGAGTCTTTCTTTCTCATCTCATAAAGAAAAGCAATAAAACCCTTAATAAAAACCGAACAATCTTGTACGACACGAGACTTTGTTGCGGAGTGTTTATACGCGTCCTGTTTCGGGGCGAGGTGTAAATGCTTCCCGCGATGAATAGGTCTTAGTACAAGACCGTTCACAAACAAATTCAAAACATTTCTCATAAAAGACAAAAAGAAAAAATAACAAGCGACTATCCTGCGGGAACTTCTTTTTCTCATCTCATTCACTCACAACGCGAACTCGCGACGACTTGTCTCATTTGCAAGACGGTAAACACACTCGTACCAGATGAGCCTGCAACACCTGAGCATAGATATACGCAGTTCCAGCCATAAAAAAACACAAACAAATAGTTCCCGCCTTAGTTAGGCGAACTACGTCGACTCTGATCCTCATTATCCCGATGAGGTACGTAGGCAGCGGGGTAGGGCCCGTTCGAGCACATTCTTTATTTTCCCTACATTTTCCCTTTTTATTTCCGTTTGTCAGTTCCAATTTCATTCCTCATTCCCATTCCAGTTAGCGGTTCATTTGTTCAGCAGCATATTATTTCTCACCCTTTGAAACAAACAAGCAAGCGTGGATCCCGTCGGGTACGACGGACGATCTGGGGTGCTAATACCTTCCCAGTTCGTAACCGACTCCCGAACTCAAATCTTTGGTTCGCAGGACCTTGTCCTTTCCTTCTTCCTTAGGTTTGTGCAACATTACCTTTCCCATTCATTCGGGATAAAAATGTCTGGCTGGCGACTCTAACCTTTTCGCGCCACTTTCGCGTTTGTACTAGGATGAAAATCCCGGGAGCGACAGCTGGAGACTCTGCTGGGGACTAACCTGATTCTTCCGATTTCCCTTGTAGAGTCAATCCTAACGCCTGTTTGGTTTTGTTTCTTTGGGTGTTTATCTGTTTGATGCTGAGTGCTTTAGTTTAGCTTTACTGTTTATTTACAGTTTTTATTTTACAACTTTACTTTATCGCATTTATTTACCGCTTTCAGTATTTTATTTTCCATGCATCATATTATACTGGACTGTCTGGCTGTGCTGGTTTTCATTTTTTCTGTGGGATGGGAGTTACTGTGAGATAAGCCAACTACCCGGCTTGAGTGCACTATAGGATTAGCGTGGACACGTTGTGCTCGCATGGTTACATGATGAGTGGTGATGTGTTCCACACCCAGGTTGCGACTGTCTTGGAACTATCTTGTGTGGGGGTTCTTCCCCACTTCAGGGTACAACCTTGATGGTTATGTGCAGCTGGGGACCGATCATTGAGGACCTTAATGGAAACACCCCTCTCCAGTGATGACAGTGGCAGACCACATTTGTTGGCAAACCCATTCGCATCCGAGGGTCCATTGGGAACTCGCATAGGATGGCCTGGTTCTTTCACAGGAATTCAGTTAAAGCAAAACTGTTCGTATGACGATAGTATTGTACCCTTCGAGATGAATGTACTATTGTTTCTCGATTCAGTGCTTGAAGCTGGAGACTTGTGAGGGATGCTTGTTTTTTCCGGACTCAACTGAGACCTCCCTGAGTAGTACATAATGCCAAACCGATTCCCTGATTTGGTCATGAGCCATTTCTCGGAAATGGTGAACGTATTATTGCTATTCGGCTTTGAGAGTCCGTGATGTTGACCCGAGTAGCACACCCGTGAGATTGGGAGGGGTTTACAGGTTTGCAGGAACCCTGATACCTTCAGCATACCCACTTTGCCTTTGGTTCAGTTTTGTGATCTGGATTTCTGTTCTTAAGATATTGATCCCGGATCAGAGGGATGATTATTGTGATATCTGGATTTTGAGACCTTGCACCGACACCTGATTATATGATTGGCACATCACAGACACTTCACTGATCACATGCCTTGCCTTGCATAAACATCATATCATCATTAATCATTTGTGTTTCTTTTATTCTCAGGGTCTACACTTACTCCCGGTTCCTGGCCATATTATTGCTTCAGAATGGAAGACGTCAAAAAGAGAACTGTGCACTATAAATTCTTCGATACCAAGATAGACCTGATCAACCAATTGGTGTCTCCGATTACCCCAGGTCATTTGGGCTACTTCAAGGAAAAGTATGGTGATATTCTGGATCTGGTATTCAACTTGGATAGTTCTCAGAGAAGCGCCATTCACACTTTGTTGCAGTATTACGATCCACGACTTAGGTGTTTCACATTTCATGACTTTCAGTTGGGTCCTTTGCTGGAAGAATATGCTGAGATTATGGGAGTTTCAATCAAGGATCAGCTTCCTTTTAACTCGGAGATGACAAGACCGACTCATGATAACATTGCTAAGGCTCTTTATTTGAGCCCATCAGAGGTGTCTTCTAACCTGGTTTCCACCAAAGCAGGAGTACTTGGTTTTCCCTTAGAGTTTCTGGTCAAGAGAGCTGAAGAATGTGCCGTGGAAAAGCAGTGGGATTCAGTTTGTGCCATCTTGGTGTTATCTGTGTATGGGATAGTTTTATTTGCTGATATGGACAAGTTTGTGGACATGAATGCTATTCATTCGTTTGTGTTGAAGAATCTGGTGCCCACCCTCTTAGGTGATTTGTATTATTCTGTGCATTATAAGAATGAGAAGAAGCAAGGAGGTCTTGTTAGATGTTGTGCTCCTTTATTCTACAAATGGGTTATGAGACACTTGCCTACTACTGAGAGTTTTGCTGATCCTAATTCTACTTGGGCTCAGAAGCTGAGTACTTTGTCTGCTGGAGATATCGGGTGGTTTACTTTGAGGTTGAAAGGAAAGAATTTCATTACCAGTTATGGTAATTACCCTAATGTGCCTTTGTTAGGAGTATAGGGATGTATTAACTACAATCCCATCCTCTTAAGAAGACAGTTAGGGTATGCGCTCAAGGAGGTTCCTGGTGAGTCTGAATTATTCCAAACCTTCTATTTTCCGGTAAAAGACAATCTTCCGTTGGTCCAAAAAGCTGCAGGGTCCTGGAAGGTGATCAAGAAAAAGGGTATAGCATGTCTGGGCAGGAGCAACAATCGAATGTTCCCTGAATTTGAAGCCTGGATAAAGAAGGAGGTTCAAGCGGCTCTAGTCCCTTTTTCTGTGCCAACTCCACCACCTACTACGGTGCCTTTGGAGGAATATCAGAAATTAGAAGCTTTGGTTAAGCAACTTAGGTTTGAAAATCAAGAGGCTCTTAATTCTTGTCAAAAGCTGATGATCCAGAACTGCCAATTAGAAGATAGAGCTGTACAAGCCGAGGAAATAGTCCATCTCAAGCAGAAGGACTTTGAAGATAGAGAGCTCTACTTCCGAAAGAAAGGGTTAGCGGAGACTCACAAGACGGCCCAGCACCGAAGAGAGAAGAAAGATCTTAGTGAAGCCAATGAAGCTATTACCTTATGGTAGGAGAAATGGGACGATAATTTGAAGAAACAAAAGGAGTTAGACGCCAAGCACAAGCAGGAAATCAAAAGTCTTCAGGATTCTTTGGATGGGCAGAAAGAACTCCTCAGGAAGGCTTATCATCAAGAGAAGGACCGTTTCCAGCGCTTAGCAGAAAGCCAGCAGACACTGAAGGAAGCTCAAAAGGAAATTGAAGACTTGAAGTTGAAAGCTGATGTGAAAAGGTCGAAGGCCGAGTCGAGTCAAAGCAAGGAGAATGAGGCAGCATTCCTACAGTAGATCGAGGAGTTACACGCTTCTTATGATACAAGAGACCTCCTCATCCAGAAGCTCATCCAGGAGCCCGGTCATCCAGATGTAGTTCAGCTGTTCCAGAACGTCAAACGCCTTAGCTGGAGATTGAAAGATATAGAGTTCCCTAGGGTTTAATTTCATGTTATTGTACTCGGATTACCCACAGGCTTGTTGTGGGATTCCCTATATGTGATGTACTTTTGTTGTTATTGTGATTGGCACCCTTCGGGGACTTTGTATTTTCAAACTCCAGTTTATATGATTTGATTTGTTCTGAATTTCTTGTTCGTTATTTGCACCGACACGGGGTAATGAGCACCAATTCTCCACAGCCGTCATTATATTTGAATATTACTTGGGTCTTCTTCCTAATTCTTATCTTCTTAATGCCAGGACCGGACACGGGAAAAGTCTCGGGAATAAAAGGAACACATTGCATTGCATACGCATCATTTGCATTTTGTCTTTGTCTTTGCAGGTTTTTCTACGGGATGTTTAATTTATCTGTGTTCAACAGGCAAAGATTGCGAGGGCCGCCAAGACCCGGTACCTTCGACAAGATATCCCTCATCGGTACGCGACCCGCAGCAATCAAAGAACAGCAATGGACGCCATGCAGACAGAACTCAATGAATTCCGTACCAAGATGGCAGAATTTATGACCCTGATGCAAGGAATGGCCCAGGGGCAGCAGGAGCTGAGAAATGCAATTCAAGGGTTAACTCCTCCTAATACCAATGCTCAGGCAACCACTTCCGGCGGGCTAGGGGCTCCTCCCAACACTAACAACGGCCCAGGTGGACCTCATGTTCCAGACCCAGCTATGGAAACGTACGTTCCTGTGCACGATAGGCAGGAGGACCAATTCTAGTACTTCAATAATGATATGGGTTTCGGTGGTGATGGAAATCTTAATGACTTCTTGGTGCTTGCGGAGAAGGTCAAGGCCCTTGAGTGCAAAGACACTTTGGGGATTGACGTGTCAGACATGGGTTTAGTACCTGGGGTGGTCATTCCACACAAGTTCAGACCACCAGCATTTGATAAATACAACGGCAGCTCCTGCCCGAAAACTCACCTACATGCCTTCTACAGGAAGATCGCGGCCCACACGCGAGACGAGAAACTCTGGATGTACTATTTCCAGGATAGCCTTTCTGGAGGGTCCTTGGAGAGGTACATGAAGCTGGAGAGGAGCTCTATTAGAAGCTGGAAGGATTTGGAAGAAGCCTTCCTCAGACAATATCAATACAATATTGACATGGCACCCAGCCGCACTCAGCTTCAGAGCTTGACACAGAGGAGCTCAGAGAGCTTCAAAGATTATGCACAGAGGTGGCGTGAGGTAGCCGCCCGAGTGCAGCCACCTTTATTGGAGAGAGAGATGGTCGACCTTTTCCTGAATACCCTCCCAGGGCATTTCATGGAAAGGTTGGTTGGTTGTTCCTCAAGTGGTTTCTCGGACATTATCTTGACTGGAGAAAGAATTGAAAGCTGGCTCAAACAGGGGAAAATTCAGAATGGAGGCGCTTCGGTGTCTGGTATCAAGAAACCCTTTGTGAAAAGGAGGGAAGGAGAAACAGGTGCAATATACGCACAGAGGGGAATGATTAACCGAGGATATTATCAGCAAGTGGCCCCTGTCACTATTTCAACTCCACCCGTTCAACAACAGATCCAGCCTCCACAGCCGCAGCGCCCACAAGGGTATCAGCCAAGAGCCCCTCGTCCATACTACTCTCAGAGGCCGAAGGATAGACATATTGAAGCTCCACCAATGTCTTACTCCCAACTTTTGAAGAATCTCCTACAGCTTCAAATGATTCAGCTCCGGACCTTGCAACCTCCGAAGCCAGGCCAAATTCCTGAAGGTTATGACTTAAATGCTAGATGCGAGTTTCATTCTGGAGCTCCCGGCCACAGTACTGAGAATTGTAAAGCATTGAAGCATGTTGTTCAGGACTTGTTGGATTCTAAAGCGATCAATTTTGCTCCTTCTCCTAATGTGCTTCAAAACCCCATGCCTCCTCACAGGGGTACGGTTGGTGCAATTGATGAAGGGGAGAATTTGAATTTGGTGGATGATGTGGATGACTTGCAGACTTCATTGGTTGCTATCAAAGTTTGCCTGTTGAAGAAAAGTATCTTCCCTGGGTGCGAGGAAGATTTCCCGGAATGTACGGAAGCTACCAACTGTTGTAGACGATTGAAGGCCGGAATCCAAGGCATGATTGACGAAAGAGTGCTGCAGTTTGACAAGATCGTAAAAGAAAGTGAAGTCTCCACAGTAACTATCTTTTATGACCCATCTCAAGTTCCTTCACGAGCCAGAGTGGCACCAATAACCATTACCACTGCTGGACCCATGATGTACCAAAGTGACAGAGCTGTTCCTTGGAATTATGGTGGTGAAGTGTACTACAACGGCGAGAGGCAAGAGTTGGCCACGACTAGTATAACCCCAGCTCAAGTAGAAAATGTTGGAGTAGGGGGTTTTACTCGAAGTGGAAGGTTGTTTGCGCCGGAAACACTGAGAAACAATGTGATACCACCCAGAGATACTGCCGAAGCCCAAGCTAGAGCCAGAGGGAAGCAACCAGTAGTTGTCAATGATCCAACGCCATCAACTGATCCAGACCTCGCCTTTGATAAAGAAGCTGAAGAATTCCTGAGGATCATCAAGAAGAGTGACTACAAGATCGTGGACCATTTGCAGCAGACGCCGTCAAAGATCTCCATCTTGTCCTTGCTCATGTGTTCTGACTCTCACAGGAAAGCTCTCCTAAATATTCTAAACAAGGTATACGTGCCTCAGGATATTTCTGTAAATCAGTTCGAAACGGTGGTGTCCAGCGTTAATGCCAGTCACGGATTGGGTTTCACAGACTTAGATTTGACTTCTGACGGGCGTGCTCATAATCGGGCATTGCATATCTCCCTGGAATGTAAGGGTGCAGTACTCTCCCACGTGTTGGTAGATACCGGATCCTCTTTGAACGTCTTGCCCAAGAAAGCACTGATGAAGTTGGACTATGATGGAGTGGGTCTAAAGCCCAGTGACCTAGTAGTTCGAGCGTTTGATGGGTCGAGAAGATCGGTGTTTGGAGAGGTGGAGTTACCTATCAAGGTAGGTCCATAAGTCTTCAATACCACGTTCTACGTGATGGATATACAACCTGTATATAGTTGTTTACTCGGAAGACCTTGGATACATTCGGCAGGAGCGGTATCGTCTACACTCCATCAGAAGCTAAAGTTTGTATGGGAGGGTCAGATTGTGACTGTCAGTGGGGAAGAAGATATCTTTGTTAGTCATCTAGCTTCATTCAAATATGTGGAGATGGATGGCGAGATAGTTGAGACCCCATGTCAGGCTTTTGAGCCCTTGAAGTCTGAGCAAGCATCCGCAGTAGCAACTTCTCCTGAAATACCGAAGAAAGGGGTTTCCATAGCCTCTTATAAACAAGCGCTTGAATTGGTAGAATCTGGAATACGAGAAGGCTGGGGCAGTCCGGTAGAGGTGCCAGAGAAGAAAGACATGTTCGGGATTGGCTATCACCCTGGAAGATCTTCGTCTGAAACAAGTGCTAAAGGTTGTCAGAGCTCGGTTACTTTCACAAGTGCGGGAGTAGTAGAATACGAAAACATCAGTGCTGTGCAGGAGGACATTGTCGATAGTGATTGTGACTTAGATGAATGGATCAGGCCTGCCGCTCCAGGAACTCAGCTTAGCAACTGGACATCGGAAAGGCTTATTTCGGTCACCTCTTTCGAAGAGTAATAATGTTTTGTTTCTGTTTTTCCTGTATTAAAGCACTATGTCTTGCCCGAGGCATATTGGCTCTTTGTAAGGGTTCATTTGTTCATGAACACAATCATAAATAAAATTGACGTTTCACATTCATTCATGTTGTTCTCTGTCTTTCGTTTTTTACTTTTGTTTTTCAAAAAGAAAGAAAAGTTTTAAAATGGCAATGTTTCTCATTTTCTCAAGTCGTTGCTAAAGCCTTGCATGAATCATCATTCATGCAGGTGCTCGTCACCGGATCTTATCAATGACGACCCTGTTATGGCTAAGTATGACTTCGACAATCCAATTTATCAAACCGATGAGGAAGGTGAAGAGGATTGCGATTTACCCGAAGAATTGGCCAGACTGCTTAAACAAGAGGAGAAGATGATTCAGCCGCACAAAGAAGATGTCGAAGTGATAAACCTGGGTACTGAAGAAGACAAGAAAGAAGTCAAGATCGGAGCTGCATTAGAAGAATCTGTCAAGACTCGTTTGATGGCTATGCTTCGAGAATACGTTGACGTCTTTGCATGGTCATACCAAGATATGCCTGGTTTAGACACTGACATTGTGGTACACAAGCTACCTCTCAGAGAAGGTTGTCCTCCGGTAAAGCAGAAGTTGAGGTGCACGCGTCCAGACATGGCAATTAAAATAAAAGAAGAAGTGCAAAAACAGTTTGATGCTGGCTTCTTGGCCGTAACCAGTTATCCTCCGTGGGTTGCTAACATTGTGCCGGTTCCCAAGAAAGATGGCAAAGTCAGAATGTGTGTGGACTACAGGGATTTGAATAGGGCTAGCCCCAAAGATGTTTTCCCTTTACCTCACATAGATGTACTTGTCGATAATACTGCTCAGTTTTCCGTGTTCTCTTTCATGGACGGATTCTCAGGCTATAATCAAATCAAGATGGCTCCCGAGGATATGGAAAAGACAACTTTCATCACTCCTTGGGGCACCTTTTGTTACAAGGTCATGCCATTTGGTTTAAAGAATGCAGGAGCTACCTATCAACGGGCAATGGTGACGTTGTTTCATGACATGATCCATCATGAAATTGAGGTTTATGTTGATGACATGATAGCAAAATCCCAGACAGAGGAAGAGCACTTGGTCAACCTAGCAAAATTGTTTGACAGGCTTCGGAAGTTCAGACTGAGGTTGAATCCGAATAAGTGTACCTTCGGGGTTCGTTCTGGCAAGTTACTCAGTTTCATTGTTAGTGAACGAGGAATTGAGGTTGATCCAGCCAAGGTGAAAGCTATCCAAGAAATGCCTGAGCCAAAGACTGAAAAGCAAGTGCGAGGCTTCTTAGGGAGACTAAACTACATTGCACGGTTTATTTCTCACCTGACGGCTACGTGCGAGCCCATCTTTAAGCTTCTGAGGAAGAATCAGGCCATTAAATGGAACGAAGACTGTCAGCAAGCCTTTGACCGAATCAAAGAATACCTGTTAGAACCACCAATTCTTATGCCTCCAGTGCCAGGGAGACCTCTGATTATGTATCTTACTATGCTCGAAGGATCGATGGGATGTGTGCTGGGTCAGCAGGACGAGTCTGGTCGAAAAGAGCACGCCATTTATTACCTTAGCAAAAAGTTTACCGATTGTGAGACGCGATACTCACTACTCGAGAAAACTTGTTGCGCTTTGGCATGGGCTGCTCGCCGACTAAGACAGTACATGCTGACTCACACTACTCTCTTAATTTCCAAGATGGATCCTGTGAAATACATCTTTGAGAAGCCGGCTTTGACAGGAAGAGTGGCCCGTTGGCAGATGATACTCATGGAGTATGACATACAATACACTTCACAAAAAGCTATCAAGGGGAGTGTGTTGTCGGAATACTTGGCCCAACAACCGATTGATGATTATCAACCCATGAGGTTTGAGTTTCCGGATGAGGACATCATGTTCCTCAAGTCTAAAGACTACGAAGAACCACTTCCGGAGGAGGGGCCTGACCCTGAATCCAGATGGAAGTTGATGTTTGACGGGGCTGTAAACATGAATGGGAGTGGAGTAGGTGCTGTTATTATCTCGCCAGAAGGGGTTCACACACCTCTCGCCGCTCGGTTGACCTTTGAGTGCACTAACAATGAGGCAGAGTATGAAGCTTGTATCATGGGGATCAAAGAGGCAATAGACTTGCGAGTCAAGAACCTTGAGATCTTCGGAGATTCTGCTTTGGTGGTAAATCAAGTCAATGGCAAATGGCTAGTTCATCAAGCTCGTTTGATTCCTTACAGAGATTATGTCAGGAGGTTGTTAACTTTCTTTACCAAAGTCAAGCTGAGCTATGTTCCTAGAGACGAAAACCAGTTCGACGATGCTCTTGCAACTTTGTCGTCCATGATTAAAGTTTGTCGAGAGAATTTCGTGCCTCGAATTTCGATCTCCCGGCTTGAAAGACCTGCTTATGTCTTTGCAGTTGATGATGGTGAAGATAATAAGCCTTGGTACCATGACATCAAACAATTCCTGAAAGCTCAAGAATACCCGGCTGGGGCATCTAGTAAGGATAAGAAGACCCTTAGAAGACTGGCAGGAGGTTTCTTCTTGAATCAAGATGGTGTGTTGTACAAACGGAACTTCGACATGGTGCTGCTCAGATGCGTGGATAGACACGAAGCAGACCTGTTAATGCAGGAGGTTCACGAAGGCTCCTTTGGTACCCATGCTGGAGGACATGCCATGGCCAAGAAATTATTGAGATTGGGATACTATTGGATTACCATGGAATCTGATTGTTGTAAATACTCCCGTAAATGCCATAAGTGTCAAATTTATGCCGACAAGGTCCATGTGCCTCCGAATCCGTTGAGTGTCATGTCTTCACCATGGCCGTTCGCTATGTGGGGCATCGATATGATTGGAAAGATTGAGCCAACAACTTCTAATGGTCATCGCTTCATCCTAGTCGCTATTGATTATTTCACGAAGTGGGTTGAAGCGGCATCCTACACCAATGTCACTAAACAAGTGGTCGCTCGATTTATTAAGCGGGACATCATCTGTCGGTATGGAGTCCCTGAAAGGATCATTACTGATAATGGTTCTAATCTCAACAACAAGATGATGGCCGACTTGTGTCAAGATTTCAAAATAGAACACCACAACTCTTCTCCATATCGTCCGAAGATGAATGGCGCCGTCGAGGCGGCTAATAAAAACATCAAGAAGATTGTTCAGAAGATGGTTGTGACGTACAAAGACTGGCACGAGATGTTACCATTCGCGTTGCATGGGTACAGGACATCAGTACGCACTTCAACTGGGGCAACTCCATTCTCATTGGTGTATGGTATGGAGGCAGTCCTACCAATCGAAGTGGAAATCCCCTCATTGAGGTTGATGATGGATATCAAGCTAGATGAAGCTGAGTGGCTCCGATCCAGATACAATCAATTGAACCTCATTGAAGAGAAACGTCTAGCAGCTGTATGCCATGGACAGTTGTATCAGCGACGAATGAAGCAGGCTTTTGACAAGAAGGTGCGACCACAGAGGTACACGCCAGGAGATTTAGTGCTGAAAAGGATTCTTCCTCCTCTCAACGATCACAGGGGCAAGTGGACACCCAACTATGAAGGACCGTTCGTGGTTAAAAAGGTTTTCTCAGGCGGAGCCTTAATTCTGACAACCATGGACGGAGAAGACTTCCAATCCCCTGTCAACGCAGACGCAGTAAGAAAATACTTCGTGTAAAAAGGACCCGCTGGATAAAAACAGAATAATAATCCAGGCAAAAATGGGCATCCCGGCGAGCCAAAAACAGAATAAGAGGCTCGGACAAAAGTTAGGGAAATCTTGAAAAAAAAATGTACACCCGCTGAGTTGAAAAGCCACATCGGACAACTCAGGCAAAAAAGGGTATCCCGGTGGATTGAAAACCTGAAAGGGCGAACCACGCAAAAGAGGGATTAACACGAACGACTGCGATCTGCGAGATCCATGACCTACCTACAGTCGAGACCATCCTAAGGGTTGAAGATCATTTCACTTACTTTTTCTCAAGAGGCAGAGCGAGCGGAGCGTCTTGAAGACATACGAGTCATAACTGGATTGAGACTTGATAAGATTCACTTCTCTGTCGCTCCCGGATTTCCATCCTGGTACAAACGCGAAAGTGGCGCGGAAAAAGAATAGAGTCGCCAGCCAGGCATTTTTATCCCGAAGAAAGGGAATGGTAATGCTGCACAAACCAGAAGAAAGAAAGAGGAAGGACACAGGTCCTGCGAACCAAAGAGACTGAGCTCGGGAGTCGGTTACGACCTGGGAAGGTATTAGCACCCAGATCGTCCGCCGTACCCGACGGGATCCACGCTTGCGAAAGAAACTGTTTCAAAGGGTGAGGGTATGAAAACTGCAGCAAAAGAAATGAAAATGAAAAGAAACTGGAACTGGAAGAGAACTGAATAAGAAATGAAAGGAAAAAATGTAGGGGAAATAAAGATTGTGCTCGAACGGGCCCTACCCCGCTGCCTACGTACCTCATCAGGATAATGAGGATCAGAGACGCCGTAGTTCCCCTAACTAGGGGTACTAAAAGGAAATTGCTTGTGAATTAAGGCTTGAACTGCCTATGCCATTGCTCAGGTGTTGCAGGCTCGGACGACGAGTGCGTAACCGTCTTGCAAAATGACAAGTAGGAGCAAGTTCGCGTACGGAGCGAAGGAGATGAGAAAAGAATTCCCGAAGGAAAGACGCTTATTGTTTGTTTTGTGTTTTTTAGAAGCTTTTATGTGTGTGTCACAAGGAAGTGAACTCAAACTCTCACCAATGGAATGTGCACTTGTCACTACATTCCAAGATGGAATAATAGAACAAGCACACTCAAGTAAGGAGAAGATCCCCAAAACTTGAACCCACAGATTAGGGCTTAGGCTCACTAACTTGCTTAATTATTAAGTGTTTTGATTATTTACAGATGAAGAATTGTTTTTTTATGATTTTCTTTATGAAGAAGATACCTTGATCAGACTTGTGCATCACAAGGTAAACATGTACTATCCCAAGATGGGAAGACTACAAGCATACCTCATGGAATAAGGCTATGGATCAAGACATCACTTCACATTTATTAAAGTATCTTTTAAGAGCTATGAGATGAGGAGAGAAAAAGAACCAAAAAGACCATAAAGGTAAAAAAGCTAACGGGAAAAGTCTAATCCTAATATTCACATGCTCGGATGGTCCTAGGTTAGTGAGGCTCACTACCCTAAAGAAGAAAGAAAAGAAGAAGATGAAAGGAGAAACACCACGGTAGCCTAAGCACACCTCAAGTCGAGAATGAATAAGAGAAGATGAGGAAGAAGAAAAGAATAAGAAAAGAGATGAGAATGCGATATGGAGAAGAATAAGAATGAAGAGATGAGAATGCGATATGAAGATGAGATAAGATAAAGAGATGAGAATGCAATATGGAGAAGTCAGACAATGCACAAACAGAGCCTACACCAGTAGGACTTCCAGATGCAACAGCATGCAATAAGATAAAATCGGGTCCCAGTGGTACCTAACGGAGAAGGTCCGTTGCCTCTTCAACACGCGCAAGAGAAAATCAATAAGAAAATCAAGTCCAGAACGAATATCGAAGTCAAACGCAATTGCCCATTATTAGGGTATCAGACAAAAGTCCAATACGCGCTTCCACCATCGAGAATTCCACGAATGTTAACAAGTCAACAATCCACAAACGAATCAACTGCATAGTTATCACCAAGTCCAATCCGCCATCCTTGAAGTCGAGCAATAACCCTACAAAACCTCAAACACAAGCTAAAACAAAAATCAAATTAAACTCTATTTACTCAAACCAAAATAAACGGGAGAAATTAAAATTAAAGCTACATTAGTATTGAAAATTGTAGTTAACCAAAATTAATATCCAAAATTCTATTCACTTAAGCAAAATTAATCAAAATTAAATAAAGTTATATTAAAACTAACAACAGAAATTAAATGAGACCAATAAATTCTAGATTAATAAAATTCTAACAAATAAAAATATAATGAAAGAAAAAAGGTTAATAATCTAAATAAAAAGAAAAAGAAATAACAAGAGATGAGGGGGAAGGCCGCTGAACACAAGGTGCTGATGAGAAGACCATGAATGGACTTAGCCCAATATCCATAACAACAATCAAGCTTCTATTTTAAAAAGTCAAAACTAAACAAAAATAAAAATAGAAAAGTAAAATATAAAGGTTAAAACACAATAATAAAAATAATAATAAAGAGGTTAAATATATGAAAAAGAAAACAAAAGATCAATAAAGGGATTTGTTCTGAACAACACAACACAATTTCAATTCCGTTTCCCCTTCTCAAAAGCGCCGTCGGCACTGTCCATACGAGGATGAGGAAAAGAAAATCGCCGCCGCTTTTCTTCACCGCCGAGCTTGTTTTCTTCTTCGCGGCTTCTCTCTGTTTTGGTTTTGTGACCTTCACGGCGGATCATCGGTTCTTCCGCTCTTACTCCTCAGCGAGTTTCGATCTCGCCTCGACGAAGCTCCTTTTCTACTCCTTCTGTTATGTGTTGTTGTTTGTTGGAGGAGAGAGTATGGATGGTGTGGTGAGTTGAGATAACGATTTATATTCAGATCTGAAGCGGCGGTGATGACAAGTGTGTTGGTGTTGACGAACGGAGGAAGGAGTTTTCGCGGGGGGAACCAGTTTTACGGTCTGTTTTGGATTTGGTCAAATGGAGCGGTGGCTGAGTATGGTGTTAAGGGTTTATTGATGGTCGGCGGCGGAAAGAGCTTCGGTGTTCGTATTTGAGTGTGGTATGAGATTGATTGAAGATGATGGTGTTGTGTTGGTCGTTGAAGATGTTTGAAGGAAAGTAAGAATGGTTGGTTGGAGGGTGGTGTGAAAATATGAAGAGTAAAGATGTTTTGTTGATGAAGGAGAGTGATGATTTTGTGGTTTGTGGTGTTGTTTGAAGAAGATTGAAGGAAGAAGGTTTTGTGATGGTGATTTGATTGTTACGGTTTGTGAGGTTGCAGAGGGGAGTTTTTGTGCTATGATGGTTTAGGCGTTGAGTAATCCTTGTTGTTGAAGATGGATGAAGCTTAATGGTTGAAGGAAGGTATGTGAGTTTTTGTTGGTGTCAATCTGCTTCTGTGTAGAATTTTTATGCGTTTTTTTTTATTGATGGAATTGAGATTCTATTATGCAGGAGAGTTGTGTTGTGCGTGTTGTATGCTGAGTCTTGAGGTCATGCGTGAAGAATTGCGGTATGCAAAAATGAGTGGGCCAGCTTGTTGGCAAGAAGAGTGTGTGCGTGATGTATTTTGCGGAAGGAAAAGCGTGGGTGATGCGTGTGATGGCAAGGAAACGTTGTTATGGAATGCTGGTATCAAAAATGGAATATTGTTGTGTTAATGAGATAAGTGAGGCGCGAGTGTGAATGATGCAGGAAAAGAAGTCTGTGTGTAATTTTTTGGAAAACAAAGATGTGTTATGTGCAGGATGGTGGCTATTGAGAATTCGTTTTGTGGTAAAGGTTGGGGAACGTGTTTTTGCTTTTTGTGTAATAATGGGTAGTGAAAATTGTTGCTGTGTGCAGGTGGTGTTAATCAAAAGTTGGTGAGAAAAGTGATAATGAAAAGCGTGTGGTGTGTACGTGAACGAGAGGAAACAATGTCAGTACCGCGTGTGTGTAGTGAGGAAAAATGAATCTTCTCCTTGTGTGAGGGCTGCCTCAATTGTTTTGTTTTTGTCTTGGTGTATTGGTGTGGTGGGCCAGCTTTGTGATTGAAATTGTTGGAGTGAGGCCACGATGTATAGAAATGCAGTAGAAAATGTGATATGTAATATTTACCATATATTTTTGTTGTATCTTAAGGAAATAAGAAAGAAAGAAATAGACTATATTTTGCAAAGAATTTGGCATCAGTTTTGGATAATGGGTCTTGGATAGTAACAAAAAGAAATTGAATAGGCTAAAAAGAATGAACATGTAATTAAAAATTGGACTTGACAATTATTTTGTGATATGGTTATAAATGATAAAAATGACTTTTTTATTCTATGGGTGAATTATTTGGTCAATGGATGAAAATGATTGATAATAAAAATTAATAAAACGAGTAGAAAGGTGGGTTGTGAATATGGATTCGAAAGATGGACAAAAAATGGATAATTGATTTATGATTTGGAATGTGGACAAGACGAATAAATGATGATGAACTTCAATAATTCCCCAACTGAGCTGGATTTAAACCCACAAATACACTTGAACATTTTCCACGCATCCCTGAATCTCATGAGCCAAGGCACAACTTGCACTTGAAGAAAATCTTCTGATGGTTTGACTAAGATTAGGTCAAACATCCATTTGAATTGGGTGGCAACCGAATATCCACCCTTGAATTGAAACCAACACTTTTGAGAAAGAAGCATAGCCTGAAATATCGTGAAGATGAGAATAGCCCTGGAATCTAGATAGATAAGAAACTCTAATTCACACTTCACTGCTTGAAGAACCAGAAAAAACAGATGAATAGATTTCAGACGTGAACTCCTCGAATGCCACTTAATCAGGGAAATAAACCCTATCAAGTGACAAAAGCACTAAGAAAAAAGATGCCATTGGTTGCTGCATAGCCAATACCTTGAATTCCTGATAATCCGCAAATAAAGTGCAACTCTGACCTTCAGGAAACCCTGATCCCATGTCCTATGTACATGATGCGAATCTTAAATGTTAATGATCTAGTGGAAATGCAGATGATATGCAAATGAAAAGCCAGAAAAAGACAGAAAAGCCGGAGAGCAAATTTAGGGTGTCTACAGCTGCCCCTATTCAATCAGCTGTTAATCCGAAAAGGATGAGAGCAAACGTTCGAGATAAACAGTGATTGAATACCCAAAAAGACCCCAAAATTTGCACTCTGACGAAGAATGCAAAACTGGGAAATAAACGCAACCAGATGACGCTCTGGGGATATGAAAGGGAGGAAAAGCAGACGAGCTTCTTCCAAGTTGAAACTGATATCTGGAATAAGAACATGTTGGCAGACGAGTCTTCGAATGACCTGTGACGCCAGGTGCAGAGAGCGGACGAGCCCTTAAGAATCTTCAAAGTAACCTGAGATAGACGAATCTCCTTCACTAATCCTTACGCAGATAAGTGGAATAAGACGGACGAGTCTTCTTCGGATAACCCTTACGCAGGTTCCGGGAATGCATATAAGTCTGCGGGATAGACATGCAACTAGGATAGACGAACCCTCTTCCCGAATCCTTACGCAAATAAGTGGCATAAGACGGACGAGTCTTCTTCGGATAACCCTTACGCAGGTTCCGGAAATGTTTTGACGTTTTAATCCCACCGTCAGGATTTTCAACCTCTTCAATGCGGACGAGCATTGGAATGATCATCAAAGAAACACAGACGAGTGTTATAAGTCGACGATACGGACGAGTACCGGACGATGATCCAAGAAACACGGACGAGTGCTTCTGATAATGATACGGACGAGTATCAACTTATTTCGGACGATCTTCAAAAGAAAATACCAAACACGGACGAGTGTCGGGGCGTGCAGACGAGCACTAGATAAGTAATAGACACGGACGAGTGTCGAAGGATGCGGACGAGCAATCTTCAAGGAGTAACAAACACGTACGAGTGCTAAGAGATGCGGTCGAGCATCAAATAAAGATGCGAGTACGGATGAGTACTGGCGACTTCCTTGGGGATATGCCTCAAATAAAGAGGAATCGGAAAATGCACGGACGAGTGCTGCAGGGATGCGGACGAGCACCAAATGAAGATGCGCGCACAGACGAGTACAGGAAACTTCGCTGGGGGAAAAAAACTTCAAAGACTAATAAGCACGGATGAGTGCCGAGAGCTGCGAACGGTCATCAAATAAAGATGCTAGCACGGACGAGTGCTGGGGAATACCTCAAATAAAGAGGAATCTGCTGAGGAAAAGGCACGGACGAGTGCTGAAAGAGGATGAACATCAAATAAAGATGCGAGCACAGACGAGTGCTAGTAGATATAGACTCTACTGGGGAAAGCAAACGAGCAATACCACAGAGCTAACACAGACGAGTGTTGAAAGATGCAGACGAGCAGCAATAAAGCATGATATATCACTGCTGGGGATAACTCTGCTTAGAGATAACACAGACGAGTGTTGACAAACGCAGACGAGCGGTAGACAAATGCCTGATTGGCCACCGAGAGTTACAACTCTGCAGGGGAAGATAAGTCTAGAGGTCTGACTACCCATCTCTGACTGAGGTAATATATACCTGACTGTATCATCAAATGACCACCAGTATGGCAAATTTGCTGGGAAATATTTCACTGCCGGAAGTGGAGATCAGACATGAGCTCTGTGGGGAAAGATCATCTTCAGAGTTGGCTAGGGAAGATGCTTCGTCAAATAACTCTTGATGGGACCCTTGTTGGAGAGAGAGAGAGCTCTGACAATTCTAACTTTGTGGGGAAACAAGGCCTTCAGCTGCCTGTTGGGAAAACTTCACTGTGGAAAGATAACTCCGCTTGGGGATCATAACAATTCGGTTAACTTTGAAGTTCTGCTGGGATATCATCGGCTCTAACTCAGCTGGGGATGTCAACCTTCTGGGATGGTTGAGAAAAAGATTTGGCAATACTCTGTTGAGGAGAGACTTTGCTGGAGAATCAAATAAGTCAAAATATTCCCCAAGTATAGTATGACGACTGTGTTGGGAAGATGTGCCAACTGACAATTGGATCTTGACTGTATACCCACTCCTCATGAGGAAACCTTGTCAGCTGAAAGAAGATTCTCTGCTCGGGGAAGAAATAAACTTCCAATGCTCTGCTGGTAAAATAAATACCAGATATTCCCTGAGAATTAACACAGTGCTTCAAACTTCTGAGCTCAACAACTACATACTGATTATCCAGAGTGTACAAGCATTCCTTTACTCTTCAAATTGCCTCAAATTGCATCGTCTACAAAGATATCGCCTCTAGAGGATTTTACAGAAGACACGACATCCAGAATTGCCCCAATGTCTTCAAACTCTCGCAGAAATTCATAATATCTTGAGATAACTGCCCCAGACTGTGTCTTGAAACGAATCTTTCCCCACATCAGAGAGAAAACAGAAACCGTGCGGTATGAAGATGCAATGCAAATGATGCAAGGTGCAAGCGTATGCTTATGCAAGCCACGGAAAATGAAACAAGGATGATTGGGCGTAAGGCCAGGTTGATAGATATTTTTGGTATTTTCTATTTTTTTTTGGAAAATTGGACTTTGAAAGTGAATTACCAGACGAGAACCGGTTTATTGAAGTTAGGCCAGCAGACGAGAACTGATGGGCAAAGAATAAGTCGTCAGACGAGAACTGACTCCTTAGGTTCATTGTCAAACGAGAATTGACTCTGAAAAAAGAATGACTACCAGACGAGAACTGGAGTTCAAAAGGTTGAATGAAAAGGTGACCAGACGAGAACTGGTTAAAAGATTCGCCTACCAGACGGGAACTGGTATTTGAAGTTGTTTTTCCAGATGAGAACTGGACTTTGGGTTTGTCTGTCAGACGAGGAATAGACTTTGAAAAGTTTTGCCAGACGAGAACTGGACTTTAGGATGATTGATAAGTTGGATTACGAGGCCCTGGATACCAGATCTGATGATGTTGCGGGGGGTTGGGATGCCCAATGCACTTATGATGCATATGCTCTAGAGATGCGACATGAATAACATATGCAAATGATTTATGCAATGATCATGAAAAGCTAAAAAAACTCCCAAGGATGGGAAGAAAGGTCTCAGTGACAAGACTTCTGGTTGAGAAGGGTGACAAAGGCGAGGATGGGTAGCATGATTCCCCGACACTCATCTTGAACTCTGAGATTACTTGATATAACTTGTTCTGTGAAGCTAAACTTTGCCCCTGTTGGGTGAGTCTCTGAACAGACTGTCACTAATTATCCAATTCTTGAAACGGCGGACCTGGATGTCCTCTCGTGAAGAGTTTCACTTAGTGATATCTGGAAGTGTCCTGCCCCGGTATGAGCGTGGAAGCGACCTGACTCATTCTGACTGAGCATTGGAAGAATATATCCTTGGTCAACGGAAAATCCGGGTGGCCTGCCCCTGTTGGCAGATTCAGCTCTGATCAACTGACTTTAAATGATGATACTCAATCAACTGATGCTTGGGATCTGCTTTTCCCTGACAAATTCTTTGGTCAATGAAGCGACCGGATAACATGCCCTTGATTCATAGGCCCACACGATGCTCTTGATTTGGTCATCATTGTTGAATGATCAAGTTCTCCTCTGATTGCTCTTTGTAGGAACTTCCCTGATGTCACAAACTGACTTGCAATTAAAACTGTTCATTCACAAATGGTAATTTTAATGCAGTTCACATGCAAGTTTTGAAAATTTATTTATTTGAATGTTGTGACAGTGTGTGACGAATGGACGATTAGTCCAAACGTAGTGTTGAGTTAGCAACTTGTTAGGAGTCAGTTTACGCAACCTTGTCGTAGTATGCTTCCAGAATTGAACCTGATTCAATTAGGACTTTCAAGGGTTATGACGTGGTCTGGTTCACGGTTTTATAAAGAAGGATTCATGGCTCAAATTTTTTATGTGCCCACCCATTCTCCTTGATGTTCTCCAGTCCTATATTCAGCTAATTCGACCTATGCGCTCGCTTCTCACAAGGGTTTTGTGATGGTTGAGGAACCAATGACGTTGACGGTTTACGCACCAATGAGGTTTCTCGGAGTAACAGTCACCCCTTCTGACTTTGTGTCTGGTCACACAATTTTGCTCTAATGGAGGATTTTTCTTTCTGATTTTTTTTTTTTTTTTTTTTTTTTTTACTTTTTTTTTTTTACTCCCTGACTTTTGCCTGGACTAAATCTCTTTTTGAATTGAATTTTTTCGATTTTGAAGTCCAGCGGGATGCCCTAACTTTTGCCTAAGCCATATGCTTTCACTTTTTTCGACTTAGCGGGCTTTATTTATCTTTTTTTTTTTTACCCTTTTTTTTTTGAACAAATCGTGTGACACTGGTTTGTATGGCTTGCTTGAAAGGGTAATGACTGCCTCATTCCTTTGTTGTTGAGGGATAACCATTGTGGTTTCACGTCTCTTGACCTCTTGAGGTGTACTGAAGAAAAGTAATGGATCCTCGGATGCACACTCCTTTGGAAATTTGAACGCTCGGTCAAATTAACTGATGACTACCCTGCCCCGGGTTAAATGTGAGGTTTTTTTTTTTGTTTAGAAAAGAAACTCCTACTTCAAGGCTCAAAGGGGTTGACGAGGGTCTATCTCCCTTATATCTCCGGTGTTTGGGAATTGAAGCAATGCCTGTACATCGTCAACAGTTTCTACTCTGAAAGCATACCTTCAACAAATATGGGTATTCAGTTGTCATCATCCTCCCTCAAACCTGCTAAACAACAGTGAAATAATGGGAGGTAAATGGATGCAATTTTTTTTTGTTTTTTCAATGCAAGGAAAGAAAAAATGAGCGAATGCGACATAATTGGTTCAAAAATGCAAGATCACTACATTAACATTACCATTTAAAATAACAATGCTTAAAAGACAAATAGCTGCTAACAGGAAAGAAACTACAAATGCAAATGATAAAAGGATACAATGATCACCAATTCTGATGACATTTTCTTGTCTGGACCTCTGAAATCAGGAGACACTTCTCTGAAGTCCTCGAACCCAACCAGGCGAGAGGTGGACGTGCACAACCAAGCTTCCTTCTGGAAAGGATATGTAGCCCTTGTCGATCAACTGTTGTACTTTGGCTTGAAAAGCTTTGCAATCTTCAGTTGAATGCCCCATTGATCCACCATGATACCCACACTGCTCATGAGGATTGTACTCTGGAGGGTACGGCTCTGACAACGGCTTGAGAGACTTAGGAACCACCAATGAGCTCTGAATTAGAGGTGGCAATAGTTCACTGTATGCCATGGGAACTGGATGAAGAGGAGCATTCCTTCTCTCCAGATTGTTGCGAGGCCTATGCTGGCTCTGAAGCTGACTCCGAGGTTTTCGACCCCGAGCTTGCGGATTTGGACGAGGAGGAGTCCAAGGCTTCTGATATAGTGCTCTGAGCATTGCCGAATGCCCATAAGAGTAAGAAGACACGGGAACAGATGATCTCTGAGAAGATGTTAGTCTAGAATATTCGATATTGGCCATGACTGCACTGGTATCATACCATTCTTCCTCTTGGGAGCTAACAATAGATTCACCTTCACTAGCTGGGATGTTCGAAGAGTCTTGGATCTTTCCACTTTTGAGCAAGCTCTCGATGCGTACTCCAACTTTTATCAAATCAGAGAAGCTTGATGTCCAAATGCTACTCATTCTTTCCAAGTACGTTCCTTGCAACGTGCCCACGAACAGGTCAACTAGTTCTCTGTCTGAAAGTGGTGGTTGCACTTGGGCTGCCAACTCTCTCCACCGTTGTGCATACTCTCTGAAAGATTCACCAGTTCTCTGAGATAGGCTTTGCAAATGCGTGCGACTGGGAGCCACGTCCACATTGTACTGGTATTGCTTTACGAAAGCTCTGGATAAATCATTCCAAGATCGGATACGACTGCTTTCCAAATCCATATACCAACTTAAGGATGCCCCACTCAAACTGTCCTGAAAACAGTGAATCATCAGCTTATCGTTGCGGGCATGAGAAGTCATTTTTCTGCAAAACATCACCAAATGACGCTTCGGGCAACTGACACCAGTGTACTTCTCGAACTTCGGAGTCTTGAAATCTGGAGGAATGACAAGATCAGGCACCAAACACAGGTTTAGAGCATCAAAACCAAAGGCGTCAGGATCCGCTAAGGCTTTGAGTTGCTCGTCCAACACACGGAACCTTTCAGCAGGATCGAAAGCTTGTGGATCCTTGGTTTTCACAAGAGGGATTGCCCCTTGGAAGTTTGGCATAGGGAAAGCAAAACTCTGATAATCTGTAGAATCAGAAGAAGATGAAGGTCCACCTCGGACAACAGATGGTTCAGGTACATTCTGATTCACGATCGGGGTCTGTGCAGGCTGAGCTTGAGTAAGGTTGTTCACTTGTGGAAGATCCTCATCAGGAGAAAGACCGTACAAAGGATTGGTCATTGAAGTGAAACCAGGTGGAAACTCAATATTCTGACGGTTGCTCTCTGACATAGCTAGCAACAACTTCCAATCTGACCTTTTCTTAGTTCTTGACACTGCTCAGTCTAGCTTCACACACTCTGTCGTCTTCTAACTGTTACCACTTGTTCAAACTGAGTACCGGGAAATCAGCTGGCTGGTCATGGACAAAAGAGGAGGGATGAGCTCTCTGGAAAAAGGATATGCAATGCTGATGCAAAATGCAATATGATGATGCAAAGATGCAAAGACATGGGATCACAGCTGGAAACTGCCTGGAATCTGGAATACTGAGCCAAGAATCGAGTGTCTGTAACCACAAGATCTCTGCATAATAACCCAAAATAGTAACTGAAAACCGAAGGATCGAGAACTTCAGGATCATGGTGACCGGATCAAAACATAGAACTGCACTGGTAATGAGGGTATGTTGAGGTCGAGGGTTCCTGCAAACCTGTAAACCCCTCCCAATCTCATTGGTAAAAGGCTCCGGGTCAGACATCACGGACTCTCAAAGCCGAATAGCAATAATACTTTCACCATTTCCGAGAAATGGCTCATGACCAAATCAGGGAATCGGTTTGGCATTATATACTACGCAGGGAGGCCTCAGCTGAGTCCAGGACACAAGGTCATCCTATGCGATCCCCAGGTGGGCCCTCGGATGCGAATGGGTTTGCCACAAAATGTGGGCTGCCACTGTCATCACTAAAGAGGGATGTTTCCACAAGGTTCTCAGTGATCGGTCCCCAGCTGCACATAACTGTCAAGGTTATGTAATGAGAGAGGAAAATCCCCAAATCAAGACATCTCCAAGACAATCGCAACCTGGGTGTGGAACTCACTACTACCCCCATGACAAGATCTCATGAGGCCAAAGTGGAACCACTCTAAGTCCTATGGTGCACTCGAGCCGGGTACTTGGCTCATATTTCTCAAGAATCAGTAACTCCCATCCCACCAAAGGAAACCAGTCCAGACAGTCCAGTATGATATATGATGCAGAAAATAAATACTGAAAACTGTAAATAAAGCTGTAAATAAAGCTGTAAATAAAGCAATAAACAAACAGCAATATAATACAACAAGCCACATCAAACAAACATCACCCAATGAAACAGCAACACACAAGCGCTAGGAGAGACTCTCAGGGGAACCAGAGATTATCTGGTGTGCATCCCCAGCAGAGTCGCCAGCTGTCGCTCCCGGATTTCCATCCTGGTACAAACGCGAAAGTGGCGCGGAAA
Source organism: Lathyrus aphaca (assembly GCA_963966055.1). Taxonomy (NCBI): domain Eukaryota; kingdom Viridiplantae; phylum Streptophyta; class Magnoliopsida; order Fabales; family Fabaceae; genus Lathyrus; species Lathyrus aphaca. The sequence continues at coordinate 544,973,038 of OZ014522.1, forward strand.
AAGAATAGAGTCGCCAGCCAGGCATTTTTATCCCGAAGAAAGGGAATGGTAATGCTGCACAAACCAGAAGAAAGAAAGAGGAAGGACACAGGTCCTGCGAACCAAAGAGACTGAGCTCGGGAGTCGGTTACGACCTGGGAAGGTATTAGCACCCAGATCGTCCGCCGTACCCGACGGGATCCACGCTTGCGAAAGAAACTGTTTCAAAGGGTGAGGGTATGAAAACTGCAGCAAAAGAAATGAAAATGAAAAGAAACTGGAACTGGAAGAGAACTGAATAAGAAATGAAAGGAAAAAATGTAGGGGAAATAAAGATTGTGCTCGAACGGGCCCTACCCCGCTGCCTACGTACCTCATCAGGATAATGAGGATCAGAGACGCCGTAGTTCCCCTAACTAGGGGTACTAAAAGGAAATTGCTTGTGAATTAAGGCTTGAACTGCCTATGCCATTGCTCAGGTGTTGCAGGCTCGGACGACGAGTGCGTAACCGTCTTGCAAAATGACAAGTAGGAGCAAGTTCGCGTACGGAGCGAAGGAGATGAGAAAAGAATTCCCGAAGGAAAGACGCTTATTGTTTGTTTTGTGTTTTTTAGAAGCTTTTATGTGTGTGTCACAAGGAAGTGAACTCAAACTCTCACCAATGGAATGTGCACTTGTCACTACATTCCAAGATGGAATAATAGAACAAGCACACTCAAGTAAGGAGAAGATCCCCAAAACTTGAACCCACAGATTAGGGCTTAGGCTCACTAACTTGCTTAATTATTAAGTGTTTTGATTATTTACAGATGAAGAATTGTTTTTTTATGATTTTCTTTATGAAGAAGATACCTTGATCAGACTTGTGCATCACAAGGTAAACATGTACTATCCCAAGATGGGAAGACTACAAGCATACCTCATGGAATAAGGCTATGGATCAAGACATCACTTCACATTTATTAAAGTATCTTTTAAGAGCTATGAGATGAGGAGAGAAAAAGAACCAAAAAGACCATAAAGGTAAAAAAGCTAACGGGAAAAGTCTAATCCTAATATTCACATGCTCGGATGGTCCTAGGTTAGTGAGGCTCACTACCCTAAAGAAGAAAGAAAAGAAGAAGATGAAAGGAGAAACACCACGGTAGCCTAAGCACACCTCAAGTCGAGAATGAATAAGAGAAGATGAGGAAGAAGAAAAGAATAAGAAAAGAGATGAGAATGCGATATGGAGAAGAATAAGAATGAAGAGATGAGAATGCGATATGAAGATGAGATAAGATAAAGAGATGAGAATGCAATATGGAGAAGTCAGACAATGCACAAACAGAGCCTACACCAGTAGGACTTCCAGATGCAACAGCATGCAATAAGATAAAATCGGGTCCCAGTGGTACCTAACGGAGAAGGTCCGTTGCCTCTTCAACACGCGCAAGAGAAAATCAATAAGAAAATCAAGTCCAGAACGAATATCGAAGTCAAACGCAATTGCCCATTATTAGGGTATCAGACAAAAGTCCAATACGCGCTTCCACCATCGAGAATTCCACGAATGTTAACAAGTCAACAATCCACAAACGAATCAACTGCATAGTTATCACCAAGTCCAATCCGCCATCCTTGAAGTCGAGCAATAACCCTACAAAACCTCAAACACAAGCTAAAACAAAAATCAAATTAAACTCTATTTACTCAAACCAAAATAAACGGGAGAAATTAAAATTAAAGCTACATTAGTATTGAAAATTGTAGTTAACCAAAATTAATATCCAAAATTCTATTCACTTAAGCAAAATTAATCAAAATTAAATAAAGTTATATTAAAACTAACAACAGAAATTAAATGAGACCAATAAATTCTAGATTAATAAAATTCTAACAAATAAAAATATAATGAAAGAAAAAAGGTTAATAATCTAAATAAAAAGAAAAAGAAATAACAAGAGATGAGGGGGAAGGCCGCTGAACACAAGGTGCTGATGAGAAGACCATGAATGGACTTAGCCCAATATCCATAACAACAATCAAGCTTCTATTTTAAAAAGTCAAAACTAAACAAAAATAAAAATAGAAAAGTAAAATATAAAGGTTAAAACACAATAATAAAAATAATAATAAAGAGGTTAAATATATGAAAAAGAAAACAAAAGATCAATAAAGGGATTTGTTCTGAACAACACAACACAATTTCAATTCCGTTTCCCCTTCTCAAAAGCGCCGTCGGCACTGTCCATACGAGGATGAGGAAAAGAAAATCGCCGCCGCTTTTCTTCACCGCCGAGCTTGTTTTCTTCTTCGCGGCTTCTCTCTGTTTTGGTTTTGTGACCTTCACGGCGGATCATCGGTTCTTCCGCTCTTACTCCTCAGCGAGTTTCGATCTCGCCTCGACGAAGCTCCTTTTCTACTCCTTCTGTTATGTGTTGTTGTTTGTTGGAGGAGAGAGTATGGATGGTGAGGTGAGTTGAGATAACGATTTATATTCAGATCTGAAGCGGCGGTGATGACAAGTGTGTTGGTGTTGACGAACGGAGGAAGGAGTTTTCGCGGGGGGAACCAGTTTTACGGTCTGTTTTGGATTTGGTCAAATGGAGCGGTGGCTGAGTATGGTGTTAAGGGTTTATTGATGGTCGGCGGCGGAAAGAGCTTCGGTGTTCGTATTTGAGTGTGGTATGAGATTGATTGAAGATGATGGTGTTGTGTTGGTCGTTGAAGATGTTTGAAGGAAAGTAAGAATGGTTGGTTGGAGGGTGGTGTGAAAATATGAAGAGTAAAGATGTTTTGTTGATGAAGGAGAGTGATGATTTTGTGGTTTGTGGTGTTGTTTGAAGAAGATTGAAGGAAGAAGGTTTTGTGATGGTGATTTGATTGTTACGGTTTGTGAGGTTGCAGAGGGGAGTTTTTGTGCTATGATGGTTTAGGCGTTGAGTAATCCTTGTTGTTGAAGATGGATGAAGCTTAATGGTTGAAGGAAGGTATGTGAGTTTTTGTTGGTGTCAATCTGCTTCTGTGTAGAATTTTTATGCGTTTTTTTTTATTGATGGAATTGAGATTCTATTATGCAGGAGAGTTGTGTTGTGCGTGTTGTATGCTGAGTCTTGAGGTCATGCGTGAAGAATTGCGGTATGCAAAAATGAGTGGGCCAGCTTGTTGGCAAGAAGAGTGTGTGCGTGATGTATTTTGCGGAAGGAAAAGCGTGGGTGATGCGTGTGATGGCAAGGAAACGTTGTTATGGAATGCTGGTATCAAAAATGGAATATTGTTGTGTTAATGAGATAAGTGAGGCGCGAGTGTGAATGATGCAGGAAAAGAAGTCTGTGTGTAATTTTTTGGAAAACAAAGATGTGTTATGTGCAGGATGGTGGCTATTGAGAATTCGTTTTGTGGTAAAGGTTGGGGAACGTGTTTTTGCTTTTTGTGTAATAATGGGTAGTGAAAATTGTTGCTGTGTGCAGGTGGTGTTAATCAAAAGTTGGTGAGAAAAGTGATAATGAAAAGCGTGTGGTGTGTACGTGAACGAGAGGAAACAATGTCAGTACCGCGTGTGTGTAGTGAGGAAAAATGAATCTTCTCCTTGTGTGAGGGCTGCCTCAATTGTTTTGTTTTTGTCTTGGTGTATTGGTGTGGTGGGCCAGCTTTGTGATTGAAATTGTTGGAGTGAGGCCACGATGTATAGAAATGCAGTAGAAAATGTGATATGTAATATTTACCATATATTTTTGTTGTATCTTAAGGAAATAAGAAAGAAAGAAATAGACTATATTTTGCAAAGAATTTGGCATCAGTTTTGGATAATGGGTCTTGGATAGTAACAAAAAGAAATTGAATAGGCTAAAAAGAATGAACATGTAATTAAAAATTGGACTTGACAATTATTTTGTGATATGGTTATAAATGATAAAAATGACTTTTTTATTCTATGGGTGAATTATTTGGTCAATGGATGAAAATGATTGATAATAAAAATTAATAAAACGAGTAGAAAGGTGGGTTGTGAATATGGATTCGAAAGATGGACAAAAAATGGATAATTGATTTATGATTTGGAATGTGGACAAGACGAATAAATGATGATGAACTTCAATAATTCCCCAACTGAGCTGGATTTAAACCCACAAATACACTTGAACATTTTCCACGCATCCCTGAATCTCATGAGCCAAGGCACAACTTGCACTTGAAGAAAATCTTCTGATGGTTTGACTAAGATTAGGTCAAACATCCATTTGAATTGGGTGGCAACCGAATATCCACCCTTGAATTGAAACCAACACTTTTGAGAAAGAAGCATAGCCTGAAATATCGTGAAGATGAGAATAGCCCTGGAATCTAGATAGATAAGAAACTCTAATTCACACTTCACTGCTTGAAGAACCAGAAAAAACAGATGAATAGATTTCAGACGTGAACTCCTCGAATGCCACTTAATCAGGGAAATAAACCCTATCAAGTGACAAAAGCACTAAGAAAAAAGATGCCATTGGTTGCTGCATAGCCAATACCTTGAATTCCTGATAATCCGCAAATAAAGTGCAACTCTGACCTTCAGGAAACCCTGATCCCATGTCCTATGTACATGATGCGAATCTTAAATGTTAATGATCTAGTGGAAATGCAGATGATATGCAAATGAAAAGCCAGAAAAAGACAGAAAAGCCGGAGAGCAAATTTAGGGTGTCTACATTCTCACATTGCCAATAGGATAGTTTGTTTTTCTTTTCAGTTGTTTCCTCATTCCAAGGAACTGCTTCTTTTGTATCGCCTATTCAGGGTCACCTTTCCAAATCAATAAGAATTCAACTTCAGTCAATTGACTACTTTGCTTTTTGTTTTTGCTTTTTTTTCATCTAGCATTGATTGATTGTGAAAACGTCTAGCAAATGGTAACTTGCATTGTGTTATGAACATTTGAATGCTTTCTAACTCGTGCAGGAGAATAGAAACATTTAATACAACTCTGAAAGGGTATCGAGATGCCCAGACAATGATTCATGTTACGAGCCTGGGGCAAGCAGGTCCCAAACTAACTCTCTATGTTGCAGGTACTATCGATTGTGTTCGTGCAGGTACAGGTACTGGTGTTGCTAACAGAGCTAAAGATTATTATCCAGGAAGGGCATTCCCTTTTGTTTGAACAGAAACAAGTATCTCCTAGGGTGTTGCCAATCATCCCCAACCATGTGGAAGTTGAAATTTCACCCAGCAAGGTAGCAGAGAGTGGGTGCAATCCCCAAGCAGAAGGTTCCCTTCAGACAGGGGCAATTCCCAGCAGTGCAAGGAGTTCTTTCCTCCCCAGCAAGGTGTTTCCTCAGCAGTGTCATGCCTTTGGTTCCCGGGAGGTCCTCATTTCCCCACCAGAGTTCAAGAAGGTTCCATCTCCATCAGGGTCTTGGCGCTCCAATCTCAAAGTCCAATTTATTTTTGGCAGTGACGGCTATTCAGAGCCAGTGAATTATTAACAGCTTTCCCCGCAGAGTTGTTTCCTCCTCATCAGGATGAACCAGATCAATGCAGTGATCATCGTTTCTCCCCAGCCAAGTTATCTGGAATACCTGCAGTCTCCTTATCAGGAGATCTCCTTTGCGTTGTCATTCGCATAATCATCATTACATTTGCATCTTCCAAAGCGTAGCATTTCCATCGTCATAGAGCATTACGCCATAAATCCAAACATATGCATACCAGCATGGGCCAGTTTTGAGGTATATTACATAAGATCCGTTGCATCTCCAATCAGATTGAAGTGTTACCCACAGAATACAACTTCATCTCCCAGGGTGGTTACTTTTACCAAGTCTTGTTGTTATCCCCAGTTGAGTCTTGTTTCAGTACAACAGTCTCATTTTTGCGCGTCTCCGTTTTAGTACAACGGTCACGTCTCGGGTTATCATTTAAGTACGATGATCCCATTCCTTTCGAGTATCCATTTGAGTACAATGGTCTCGTCTTTGAGTCTTGTTTCAGTACAACAGTCTCATTTTTGCGCGTCTCTGTTTCAGTACAACGGTCACGTCTCAGGTTATCATTTAAGTACAATGATCCCATTCCTTTCGAGTATCCATTTGAGTACAATGGTCTCGTCTTTGAGTCTTGTTTCAGTCTCAAAATTTGCCCTATTATTTATTCTCCCTATTGGTTCATTGTGTCGCATTCATCTGCATTTCTCATCAGTTCATTAACAGCATACTAGTGCATTTCATCGTTTCATAAGGCATGTGATTAAGGCCATACTGGATTAGGGTTTCGTACCTTATCCGTACCTATCAGGGTTCGAAATGAGGGAAATTATTCACTGGTGCATCTAGCCTATTATCGAGGTGTTCAATCATATTTTCTATGAATGAGAGTGTCGGCTCCTCTTAGCGTCTCGAGTTCTATCCCTCATCATTGAATATCTCAACAAGCCTTGGGAGTTCTAGTTCATGGTTCGATTCGAAGGGAACTTCACCAATGGAGGTTCATTGTATCAGAGATTAGTTTGAAGCCTTTTGTTTATGGAACAATAATTCGAGATTTGTTTGAATTTTAGTATGTCATTGAAATTTCTAAAGGTGGATTCTGTTGAAGTATTTGATTCAGACTAAAGAGGAAGGCACGACTATGATTCATTTCGAAGGCATCATGAAAGTTTGAATTCGAGTTCACCCGGAGGTTCTACATATCCCTTTTGAATGTGAGTCGTAAACTATTTTCCACATCCATTTTCCGCTCCAATCTATTTCACACTAAATTAGTTTTGGTTCGTTTTACCGTCCAATTCGTCCTCCGTTTTTTTCATAATCGTATCTTATTTTTACTAACCAAATTTATTCGCTTATCCATGTCAAACCATAACCACTCTCTTTCTTCAATTTTAATTATTCACGGAAGACTCATTACCATAATCAAGTTTCTCTCTCTCTCTCTCTCTCTCTCTCTCTATATATATATATATATATATATATATATATATATATATATATATATATATATATATATATATATATATATATATGATTCATTCAAGAATGTTCATTTGAAGATCCAATTAATCCATTATCCCAAAAAACCCATTGGTCGCTCTTTTGTTTGTTTCTCATTTGTCTGATTATCATTAACCCCAAAATCCCTTTGGAGTTAAAGGTCATGTGTAAAGTTTTATTACCATTAAAGTCAATATTATTTTCAAACCGTTTTTACTGGTTTTAATTTCATCCCCATTCAATCTCAATGGATGAATTTGGTGGGAAACTCATAACAAAAGGGATTAATTACAGGAGAATAAAAAAAAAGAGATTCAGTTGCAATCAATAATATAGAAGTTGGAGGGGTTTGAGATGCTCTTGTTTTCCTTATCAGAATCCACGTTCAAGAAAAAGGAGAAGCTAATTCCAAGAAGGAATCAGTTACAATAATAAAGTTCAGTTTCGAGTTATAAAAATCACGCCAGAAAGTTTAAGATAAGTTAAGGGAATTTCCAGCAAAGTCTATTACAAAATAACAAAACGGTTACTAAATCCTCTCTCAAGAATTCTCCGTTATATCTTTAGACTTCAAATCTCCATCAATTTTCTTCAAGAACAAACCTACAAGATCATTTTTCAAGAATTAATAACGACTTCAAGTCGGTCGAGAGACACAGAAACAGATAGCAAGGGAAAAAAAACAAAAGGAAATCAAGGATGAAAAAAAAAAGAGACTGTAACTTAATCGCTCCAAACCAAAGGAACGATTACGTTCGGAGGGGAGTTTTCTTGAGTCTTCGGCCAAATTTCACATTGCACACATCATCTTCACTGCGTCATAATCCTCCTCAATCCATAGCTTCAATTAGCAGCGTGTCCACTACCAGCCATCAGCGCCATAATCTGCAAATCAGAAAAGAGGAGAAAAAGAAACAATGAGTATTTCATAAGAACTCGATAATTCTTCATTAATTATCTTCATCAAACTCTCCACAAAATTTTTTCAATACCTTTCAGACTTTCCTATACAACAACCAGAACTAGCTAAAAGGGGGAAGGTCAGAAAAATCAGGGACAAGGAAGTGATATAATAGAAACAGGATTTTCTTTACATAAGGAGAGCTAATTGCAAAGTCTGAAAAAGAAAGAGAGAGTCAAATCAGTAACAGAAAGAAGATCACCAAAATTCTCACAAGCTGCTAACCGAATAATAGATAATTGGAAAAACTAATCCTAACTGAATTCTAACAAAAATAACAGAATTGAAACTGATTTCATTACCTGAAACTTCTAGAACCATCCTCAAGGCATTTGCTATAAATCAAACAGCTCCTCATTCAATCAGCTTCTTCTGACAATTTTCTAAACACTTCATCCTCTTTCAATCTTCTGCCATTTTTTCATAACTTTCATTCACAGTTTCTGAACCTTTTCCAAATCGGAATTCTTTTTTCAATCCTTCTCTTCTTCATATTTTCGTAACCTCAATAATCTTCACATAGATTCACTCTTCATCATCACCAAATCAACACCAGATTTCGAGCATCCATAGGTGTATTCTGCAAGACACGACAATCTCCCTCATCTCACCGCAGGCCGCATCCATAGCCATATTGAGCTCGTTGTCAACTCCATCCAGAGGGATCAATTTCTTCAATCTCATCGTGGAACAAGGTAACCTGCAAATTACACGGCATACAACGTTATCACAACATCGTTATTACCAATTGTCAATCGACGAAGACGCTTTCGTTTGGCGGAAAAGAAGACGGAGAAGAATCGACAGATCAAGAAACAGAAACATTACTTGAGAATCTTGCCGAGTTCTCGACTTTGGATTAATTTCTCCAGGTAATTCCTTCACTCTATAGTCTGATTAGAGTACTTCGTATCGTCTCCGTGGAATGGTTGGTCGATTTCGGCAAGTCTTGCTTTAGGGAGGTCGTTGATCTCGTCGTTTGTTAGGATTATTGATGAAGCTAGAATGAATTTTAGCTAGGAGATGATGAGAGGTTGCGGTGACGCGTTGGTTTTTCCGGAAAGAGAATTAGGGTTTTTAGGTAGATTAGGATTGATAATGAAGAAGAATAATAGGATGAACAGAGAAGAAGAAAGATAGGAGTGGATGGAGCGATGAAGACGAAGGGATTGTGGTGATGTTCGGATCGGACAAGCAGAGAGAGAAGAGGGACGATGAAGATGATGGGCTACGGCGGCGAGAGCGGGGAAGAAGAAAGGGGAATTAGTATTAGGGTTTTCTTATTCAGATTTGTAACTTTTATTTAAATCGATTATTATAAAGAAATTTGTAAGGTTAATTAGTAAGGACATTTAATAGTTATTAAGTATTTGTTTTGAAGAAAAAAAAAACGTTAAGAATCAATTAATCAGCATTTAATCCTTTTTTAAAATTAGTTTACCATTGCAATTCTCAAGAGATAAGGTTGTGATAGATCTTGGATGCCCCTCAACCACACCGGCGGTGACATTTGTCACCGTCCGGTAGGCTCAAGCACTTTTGCTATATCCACCCCTCCTTAGGCCCATCATAAAAAAAAAACAAGTGTTTATATTGCTGTATGCACCTCCCTTAAATCCAACGCCATATGGGCTTAGTTGTTTTGCTATATCCACCCCTGTCTTAGGCCCATAGGAAAAAACAACATAGAAAAATTGCTTCCTGCACCCCTAGACCAATCCTGCGCATGGGCTTGTTTTTCTTGTTATCAACACCCCTCATTTTAGGCCCAGATTAGAAAATGAACTAGAAAATATATTAAAAGCACCCCCTTTGTTATTTTCTTTTGGATTTAAATCTTAGTTCAGTATAGTTTCAAAACAAATCAAATAAAAATAGGAAAAAGCTTTGTAAAATTCCCAAAAAAATTCAGTAGCTTAATAATCTATTTTAGAAATTTTTGGTATTTTTATTTTCTGGATTTTGGTTATTTTTCGATTTAATTCTGATTTTTCTTTTAATTAGCTTTTATTGAATTTCCTTTAACTGCACTTTATTTTGTTCATTTTATTTTTGTAACTTCCAGTAACTTTTTTAGCCCATTCTTTTTACTGTAATTAGAAGACTAATAAAAGTACTTAGGATATTTTTTGTAGATTTTTTAGAATATTTTACCTTAGGTTTTAGAGGCCAATTCTTTAGAAATTAAGGATTAGTTCATAGCTGAAAATAATCATTTTTTAGACCTAGTTAAATTTTGATTTTGTAGGATTCCTTTTAGTACAATATTATAGGTAGTTTTAGGACCCTATAGGTTTAATTCCATAATTTTTCCAGAACTTTTAATATTTTTTAGAATATTAGTTCTTAGGCTTAGTTACATATAATTTCCATTTAGTTTAGGCCATTGAAAATAAAGTAAAAAATATAGTTTAGGTTAGATTTAATCCTAGAATCTAATATAGACTTAGGTTAGTTTAAATTGGGTTTTAGAATGAAAATATTAGGCTTGATTTGGATTTAGTACTTAGGCTTAAAGTTTCATTATCATTAGAACTAGAATAAATAAAATAGGACTATTTTTAATTCATGCCTTTAAATGCATTTTTAGAATTTTATTATTGTTTTTGCCTTATCACTTGATTTTATAACTTGTATAGGTTTCCCCATTGTTCTTAGAATCAACTTAACTTCATTAGGAAGTAAGTTGAATTCTAGTAGTTTCTAGTTTCTCATTAGGATTAGAATACTTCACAAACCATAGGATCACTTTTAAATAAATAAACAAAAATTAGGATTGAGTCTTAGTCCCTTAGATTTTGTCCTTTTTATCAACTTGAGTCTTTCTTTCTCATCTCATAAAGAAAAGCAATAAAACCCTTAATAAAAACCGAACAATCTTGTACGACACGAGACTTTGTTGCGGAGTGTTTATACGCGTCCTGTTTCGGGGCGAGGTGTAAATGCTTCCCGCGATGAATAGGTCTTAGTACAAGACCGTTCACAAACAAATTCAAAACATTTCTCATAAAAGACAAAAAAAAAACAAATAACAAGCGACTATCCTGCGGGAACTTCTCTTTCTCATCTCATTCACTCACAACGCGAACTCGCGATGACTTGTCTCATTTGCAAGACGGTAAACGCACTCGTACCAGATGAGCCTGCAACACCTGAGCATAGACATACGCAGTTCCAGCCATAAAAAAACACAAACAAATAGTTCCCGCCTTAGTTAGGCGAACTACGTCGACTCTGATCCTCATTATCCCGATGAGGTACGTAGGCAGCGGGGTAGGGCCCGTTCGAGCACATTCTTTATTTTCCCTACATTTTCCCTTTTTATTTCTGTTTGTCAGTTCCAATTTCATTCCTCATTCCCATTCCAGTTAGCGGTTCATTTGTTCAGCAGCATATTATTTCTCACCCTTTGAAACAAACAAGCAAGCGTGGATCCCGTCGGGTACGACGGACGATCTGGGGTGCTAATACCTTCCCAGTTCGTAACCGACTCCCGAACTCAGATCTTTGGTTCGCAGGACCTTGTCCTTTCCTTCTTCCTTAGGTTTGTGCAACATTACCTTTCCCATTCATTCGGGATAAAAATGTCTGGCTGGCGACTCTAACCTTTCCGCGCCACTTTCGCGTTTGTACTAGGATGAAAATCCCGGGAGCGACACAGTGTACCTTATTTATTCCACCTCTTCTCTAACTGTCCTTATGTGTGTGACCCTGTAGGATTTGGCGACGTTGACAATTATATTAAATCATGTATTTAATATAGTAAACAGTGAGCGGTATCTAGCAACACATCACTGCTACCCAAGTCACAAAATTGTCATGTGATCTGACAAAACATTTTCTGATAGTATTTGCGTGTATAATTACCCTTTTGCCCTTATGTCTATCTTGAACACAAGGCATATATCGTGTCATCCTTGTCCAGTTCAATATTGGGCCCTTAGACATTTAACCTGTTATGCAAGATAGACAAATTCCATCTATGCTACTCATGCCCCTCAGAATGCTTCGTGAAGTACCCATCAACTGTCTTTATGATCATCCAGTTACGGACAATATTTGATCAGCAATAAAGTACTTGACTTTACATTTAGGGTCCATAGTAGTTTCAGGTCGAAGGGTGGTATACACCACTATCACCATGAGAGTAACTTATGACACTTTGCATAACATTCTATATAGTACTTTCATAGTGGGTCAATCCAGTATAAATATTACTCCTAATATTCATACCTATGTCAAGACTTAATAACTCCTTATTCATGATCCATGAGATGCGATCATCAGTCTATCTACATAATAGTCTTAATGTTTTAAGGTTATCCCATTTCACATTAAAGCTCGACTATGGATGCTTTATAAATAGTGTCCTTATGTTTAATAGAATCTCATGATTAAGTCACACTTAATATTTCATTAAACGAACTAGCTATTCTAGGGACTTTATCATTTTGGAAAAACAAACATAATAAAGAAATGCCTTTTATTATTAATAAATAATTCGATACAAGTACCAAAAGTATTGGCCTCTAGGGCTTACACCAATAAACAATCCATTGTGTTTTTACTTCTTTTCTTTATACTGCTTTTATCTTGTTAATACTCAGATAGTAATGTCGTGACATCGCCTTCGACATCACATATCTGATACCAGAATTTCAAATTGGTTTTAAGTCACTGCCTTCAAGTTTAGACCCATGCATTGGAAGATTTCTTCACTTGGATTATGATTACTATCCCATGCATTAAATGATTTCTTCACTTGGATTATAGACTTAGCGCTAGGTTTATCTGCTTGCTTGATTATCATGGAGTTGTTACTCTAGCCTTTATTTGGCCAATTTTCTAAAGAGGATGGAATTCTATTTTTCTTATGCTTTGAAGTGTCTTCAAGTGGTTAGATCTTTCCTACCTTAACTCTTATTTTGTGTTTTAGGATAGCCTCTTCATCTCCTCCCCTTCTTTAATTTTCAAAATCTTCTCCCCTTTTCAAAGGATTCTTCTTTTTATAACTTTCACTTCTTTCATAAATTCAAACCTTGACTTTTGTCAAATGGTTTTTACTTCTTCTTTTCTTTTAGTAAATGCTAACAAACTTAAGCATATTGACATTAATGTTTAAAAATTAAAAAGAACTAACCTCACTCAAGTTGTTTTGTGTCTTGGTTGCACGTTGTCTTCTTTTTTTTAAGTTTAGACATAAGTCATTTTAATAATCGGGTGTAAGTCCCTTAATCACTATGGTTGTATTTTGATGTAATTGAGTCTCTTGTCATTTGTGGGGTTTAGATGGCATACTCGTTAATTTTATCCGAGTTGGAGTCCTCCCTATAAGGATGTATGAGTCCATGCTCTCATTCTCATGGTTGATTACTGAAATTCTCCACTAAAAATGACGAGTTGTCTTTACTTCTTAAAATCAATCAAAACTAACAAAACTTTGTTATTTTTACCACGAACTATGAGATTTTGATCTTACGTACACTGCACTTTGTGGATACGTAGGCATGAGATGAAAGTTTCTTCAAACACAAAAATATTAAAAATCAATTATTTTCTCATCCCCGTAATCTTATTTAACAAACCTTTTTCAAACCAAATTTTTTCAATAAATCAAAGAGGTTCTCATGGAGTACCACATACGTTTTGGATGCTAACACCTTCCATCTTCATAATCAACCCCCTTACCCTTGTCGCTGTCTGATTTTATTAACTTTTTGCTTTTAGACTTTATTAGGTTTTGTTCGTTCTTTTTTCTTTTTCCATTTGGAAACAAATAAAAGCGTGGTGGCGACTCTTGTTCTTTTAAGTTAATTAATGAATAACTTACACTCACGATTTTTATCGCTACTATCTCTCTCTCCCCCCCTCCTCTCTCATAACTAGTAGTGGTATTTTTCGAATTCAGAGGAAAACATGTAGGTAGTTTGTCAAAATACATTGTCAATGGAAATGCCATAATTTCAGAGTTTTGTGGTGCTATGATGGCAATGGAACTCGTTGCTCAAAACAAATGGTCCCATTTTTAGCTTGAATTTGATTGTTTGCTTGTTGTGCGAGCTTTTTCTATCTCATTTCTTGTCTCAGTGAAGTTAAAATAACGATGGTTGGATTTCACTAATCCTAATCCATGAATGCACTTCATGGTTTCACACATCTTCAAGGAAATAAATGTCTATGCCGATAAACTTGCTAATATCTAATCCTTTTTAAGTGTCATTTTTTTTATTTTTTACACATACCAAGAAAGTTAATCAATATTGTTATTTTTCATACAATAATTCTCATTTTATTTATATTACCCCTAGTTATTTATTACATTCATTTTACTTTTTCTGTCTCTGTAATAATTACCTATAGATAATTTTGACAAAAATACATTTAACACTTTCTTGAAATTTACAAGTGTCAATTGAAAAGGAATATAAAATTATTCAAAAAGTGATACTTATAAAAAACATATGAAATATATTATTAGAGTAGACTTTTTCAGAAATTCGTGTTTTATATATATATATATATATATATATATATATATATATATATATATATATATATATATATATATATATATATATATATATATATATATATATATATATATATATATATATATATATATATATATATATATAAATTTTCATAGGAGTTTTGACTTGATCTCCCTTATTTGTGTGTATATTTACTCTTTTCGTTTATATTTATTTATATATTCTCTCCATTGGTCTTAGTTTTCAAAAAAAAAAATGATGGTATGCTAGTAGTTCAATCATGCTAATTATGAAGAAAAAATTTAACATGAAAATAACTATATTTTCCAAAATATCTTTCATCAAAACTTGTGTCATATATATATATATATATATATATATATATATATATATATATATATATATATATATATATATATATATATATATATATATATGAAACAAAATTATATTACATAAGCACTTGACATTTACTTATATTTTATGTTTAAACTCTTAAATTTTTGCCTGAAATATTTAAACTCATAATTTTGTTTTGGTTTATTTAAAGGAGAAGTGTTTAACAGTTTAATTAAGTTAAAGTTTGAATAATTTTGTCCAAATCAAAGTTTAAAGTTATGATCATTAAGTGATAATCAAATAAAGGTGACAATTTCATGCCTTGTCGCAATGTTTTTGGTTATATTGTTGATTCTATAATTCTAATGATATGAAATAACATGACTTTTTCCCGTAAAGAAAAACCTTATATCTTTTAGCATGGTTACGTGTTAAATCTTTAAATTTGAGAATGTGTTAGTTTTGTAATCTAATTAATTGTTAGAATTTAGAAAGCTTTCCGTGAGTGGCACGCATAGTGATGATAAGTTTACGTATAAGGCAACTGGTTTTGTTATTTGATTATGGCCACTAATTAATTAATTCTCAACTACTAACTCATTACACTACGATTTCCATTCAAATTAGTAAAGCCAAAACCAAACTCATTGCTTACCATATTTTATACTTTTTTTATCAGATTTAGGTCACCTTCTAAACTAAACATGTGGATCTGCTTGTTTAAGGAATGGGTGGGTTTAAGACACGCATCACATCAACAGGAGCCAATTATTTAGGCCATTACCACAGATTTGTTATCTCGTTAAGATTTTATGTTTTAATTTGTCTAACTCATAATAATATGACCCATCACTGTCAACAACGTTGAGAATAATATTTTAAGTGTGAGTTGAAATATCACATTGATTATAAATGTGTATAGTTGAATATTTATAAGTAGAAGAATCCATATACATATTATATTTTGGGAGAATATGTGATGTTTCTCGCACTCGTGTTTCTCTTTGTCCAATATTAATGTTTCTTCTAATACCCCAACATACATATAACCTTGATTGTAGTAATAAGGTACGCTTATATATACAATAGTACTCCCGACCCTAATTCAACATTACAAAATCATTAATTCATGCACTAAATCCAACAATGTTGGATGTAACTAAGTGTATTGAGAAAATTCAAAAGTCTCACATTGATACGAGATAGAACTTGAAAAAGATTTATATATAATAACACATCTCATCTTATAAGATGGTCTTGTACGAGTGAGTTAAACTCAACCCATATACTCTAAAAATGTTAAAACTCGAGAAAAATATAAGAAAGTTAAGAAAGATATTAAAAAGACGGTGAGTGAAGCAAGATCAGGAAAATGATACAAAGTATATTTTTTAAGACATATTACTACAATTGATTTAATGAAATATATGATATCTCACATGAGTCTAGCAGACTCAACATTAAAGAAAGAAGATCAAAACTATAATTAGTAACGTTAGCTTCAGAAACAAGAGATAAAAGAAGAGTTGAAAATGATTTATAACAGTAAGGTGTTTGAGTCAGACAAAATACTTATTGAAGTGTGGAAAATTGTTGGAGATGGACTGACTCACCAAACTCTTAAACGAAATTATGTGGCCAAATCATATGTCAGTTTAATGAAGAAAAACATTTTAGCTCCAATCTATAAGAACAAAAGGATATACAAAGTTGTGTGAATTATAAGGGAATTAAACTTATGAGTCATACTGTTAAGTTATGGGAAGAGTGATTGAACGGAGACTAATAAAAAAGACTTAAGTCACTAAGAATCAATTTGAGTTTATACATGAGAGATCGACTTTGGAAGAGATCTATCTACTACGACGTATGATTGGTCAATATCGGATGAATAAATAAGACTTACATGCAATTTTCATTGACTTGGAGAAGATGCATGATAGAGTGCCTAGAGAGATTTTTCAGAAAGTCCTAGAGAAGAAAGGGGTCAGGGTTGCAAATATCCGAGTTATCCAAGACATGTATGAGAGAGTATTGACTAGTGTACATACTCAGGGTGAAGAGACTAGCAACTTCCCCATTATAATAGGATTGCATCAAAGTTCATCCCTAAGTCACTACCATTTTACTTTAATTTTTTATGTACTCACTGAACACATCCAAGAGCTAGCACTAAGATGCATGTTTTTTTTGCAAATGATATAGTTCTATTTGGAGAGTGAAGAAATATTTAAATGAGAGGTTATAGACTTGGATACGAGTCTTAAAAACGCATGGCTTTCGCCTAAGCATGGATAAGGTAGAGTATATGAAATATAAGTTTAGCAAAAAGAGAAGTGTTTCTAACCTAGAGGTCAAAATTGGATACTATATCATCCCACAAGTCATGACGTTTAAATATCTTAGGTCCTCAATACAAAATATGGAGAAATACAAGGGGATGTAAATCATTAAATTTAAGTTGGGTGGCTAAAATGGAGGAGGACCTCGAGGACTTTATGTGACACAAATGTACCATTTAAGTTAAAGGGAAAATTTTATATGCAATATGTCATGCGTTGTTGTATGAGACAAAATCTTTGCCGATTAAGAATCAACACGAGAATAAAGTAAGTATAACAAAGATGAGGATGTTGCATTAAATGTGTGGTAAGACTAAACATGATAAGATTAGAAATGACAATATTAGAGAGAGTGTTAGGGTCACACCTATAGTAGAAAAGATGGTGAAAAATAAATTTAGGTAGTTTGTACATGTAGAGAGAAGACATGCAAATTATGTGATAAGGATAGTAGATCGGATGGAGAGGAGTCAAACAACTAGAGGTAAAGGATGAAGAGAAATCGTGATATAAAATGCATCAAAAGACAAAATTTTCACTTAAATTTATCCTTACAAATGATGCATGATCAAAGATAGAATGGTTACCTTTTGTAACAATTAGCACTTTTGGTGAAAAATTTGAAGAACGATCACATGCATTGAACGAAGAACAACACCTCTACTCAGTCCACATAAACATAGTGCCTTGAATCTCATTGCTAGCTGCAACAAATGATGACCTTGGGAGAGAATACAACTAGGGTTCAAAACCAATTATCATCAAGTGTGAAAGCTTATGCACAAGGGTTATATTTATATAACCACTTATGTGGGTTACAACTAAAAAACCTCACTTAAGCGCATCGTATCATACAATGTACTATATTTCACTTAAGTGTATTGTACCTTACGATATCATGATTCAATTTAAGTTCAACGTACCTTATGATGTTCTACAATTCACTTATATGCATTGTACCTTACAATATTTTTTAATTCTCTTAAGTACAGTATACCTTACGGTGTTCCGTATTTCACTTATTCCTTATCTCTCTCATCAATTTGTTTTTATGTGTGTGACCCTGTATGTTATCATAATGTTGACAATTATACTAAATCACACATTTAATATAGTAAATAGTGAGTGATATCTAGCAATACATCACTGCTATCAGAGTCACAAAAATGTCATGTGATATGACAAAATATTTTTGTAATAATGTTTGTGTGGAAAGTTAACCTTTTGCCCCCATATCTATATTGAATACAAAACATAAATCGTGTCACCAACAAGTTCAATATTGGTCCCTCAGACATATATCATGTTACTCAAGATTGACAAATTCCATCTAGGTTACTCATGTCCCCCAATATAATTTATGGAGTACGTATCAACCACCTTTATGGTCATCTTATTGGAACAACAATTGATTGACAATAAAATATTTGATTCCACATCTAAGATTCATAGTTGTTTCAGGTCGAATGAGATATACACCACTATGACTTTGAGAATAACTTATGACATTTGTATATTCTCATGGTGGTTCAATCTATTATAAATATTACTCATACTATTCAAACATATGTGAAGACTTGATAACTTTTTATTCACGATTTATAATATGTGATCATCAATCATCCACAACAATTTTAATGCTCTAATATATAATTTCAATGCTTTAATATTATCTCATTTTTCAAGACTATACAAATTTTTAAATAATATCATTATAGTTAATGAAATCTTATGATTAAATCACATTTAATATTTTTTAAATATTTAAAAAAAGATAAATGTGCGCCTCTTATTATTAATAAATAATTTAATTAAAGAAAAAAGTAAAATTAAGAGATAAACTATAATATATAAAATGACATAAAAGTATATTTAATTAATATATAAAAAATTTAAAAGTAACAATAAAATTAAAAAAAGAAACTATAAATTTTAAGCTAAAAGTCATTTGAATTAATATATTAAACAATTATAAAGCAATAGAAATAAATTATATTATTGATGAAAAAATAACAGTTATCTAACGTCTCAATTTTAAATGAGCTTACAAGCTACTCCCTCCATTTCATACAAAATCTCATTTACATTTTTTATGCCTCAATAAATATATTTAGAATATTAATACAATATTTATTATTTTTTTCTACTATATTTTTATTTAGAAAAATGCTAACAGGTGCCCTTAGGACATATGTTAATAATCTATTCATAAAAATATTCTCTTGAAAGTTGTGTGTTTAATTTTTTAAAATTTTAAATATAATTTAATTGTATTTAATATTTATTAATTATAGTATCCTTAACATTTGCCCTAATGACCCTTTTATTTATTAACTTTTACGTTTTTTAACTATTCCATTAACTATAATAAATATAAAAAATATTAATTTTGTCATTAAAATAAACGCATCTAATCATTTTATAAAACAAAAGAAGTATAAATTCTGAAAAATAGATTTAATTTTAGTTTTAGAAAATATTGCAATTGTGTGATTTTAACCATTACAATAGATATAATTTTAGTCTCTAATTTTTATCTTGTCTACTACGTCCCAGTGCCATTTCCCTCAAAATTTTATAGTCATCATTTATTCGCATATATGTATTTTCTTTAAAACTCACCTAGAAAATGCTAAAAAGCATGGACATAATTTCCTAATTATGATTTTATACTTTATTTATGGTGTTTTCAATTTTTTATTTGATAGAGAAATCACACACTATTATGAAAGTTGGGTTACACGTGTTACATCATCATAAATTTGGAGGGAAATTGAGAGAAAGACTAGCAAATTATAAAGAGAGAAAATTGCACAATTCAACAGTTAAGAGACCAAAAATACAATTAAATCTAAATATTTAATGGTTAGAATGAATAAATAAATGTATGAACACTAGGATACACAAAAATGATTAGTGGTGAGAAACTTAAGCATTTAAATATTCCTCAAACTCCAAAATCAAGAGAGTTATTAATTATAGCTCAAAAACTTTGATATCTACTCACAGCATTCTGGCTTGTGTTCTTTCTGCAGTTTCTCCCAAAGGCATAGCACCATCCTTGGGTTTTGATAATGTGCAAGTGTATAATTTGATTCACATCCAGCATTGTAAAACCTCTCATCATTCTCATAATGCACTTCTTTACCACTATTCCGAAATCGTTCGATCCATATGCCCATGGCAACATCTTCTAATTTAAAGAACTACAAATAAAATGAAAATTTTAGCAGTTAAAGAAAGGTACAATAGAAGAATATCGCCTAATGGCAAAACTAGGAAGTGTCACAGCTTTCTGCTACGCTATAGTGCCGCGGATGCTATAAGCTATGAGACAACACTGCTTGAAATATCCAGAAGATTATAACAAAATGCTTCATGATGGAAAAGGAGAAATTCTTGTTACCTGGAGTTTTCTTTCCTGGTGGCCAAAGACGACGAATTTTGCTATGTCGCGAGAGATGATGTAGCCAGGACCATGTGCCCATGGTGGGTATGTATCATGTGGCCATTCCTGAAATAACAATATGATAATGATTATTAGAAAAACGAACAATTATGGGAGAATGTTAATTTAATTTATCAGTAGAAGTATAGAGGTTAATGATATAATACGACCTCGTCACTGATGTACCACTTGCTGTCCTTATCTCTATCAGGAGATGATTTAGAAGATATTAGACCGTACAAGAGGCCTTCAGCCGATTTCCCTTTGAGGCTGGAAAGCATTTCGTCAATCCTTACGAAAGCATCGTCGTCTGTTTTCATGATGTATTTAGAAGGGAAGATTTTCGTCTGCAATTTTTTTATTTTAAAAATTAAGACTTGTTAGTCATAGCAAATAAATAACAGCAATCACAACATCTTCTTTGCCGATAATCTTAATCAACTTACCCCTACAATACAAATTGCGATTGTCTTTAAAGATATCAAACTGTAATAATCGACAAAAGGCATTAACTGTATATCTCCGTATGCTTGAGCTTCTCTCCATAACTCCAAATTAACTCTATTGTTCTTATGCTGCATTCAGATGAAATAAAATGTCACAGAACCATTGAGACGAAAATAATGAAAAGGAAGAAAGCTTTACTATATATAATGTTGAATGCAAGGTTGAGTCCAAACTACAACATTTGGTGGAATAAGAATTATGTTAATTTACAGTTGCATCACTTACAAGTCCAATGAAAAATCTGACAACAACTTCACCAGACCGTACAGCCTCATATTGCATCCAAGACCTCCTCAGAGCCATTCGACGCTCAAAGTTATTTCCGGTAGAGAATACTCCGATCAACAAAACATGCCTTTTTCTAAGAATAGAAGGAGCCTTCAGGTTCTCAACATCAACAACTATATCATTACCTTCAGTAACGGGTAAACCTTTAGCAAGAACCGAGAAGAGACTTAAACTTCCTGCGACTTTTATGGTGTTGACTAACCATGGTTCAAGCTTCTGCATACACAAAAAATGTACAAAGTTGGAATGGCCAATCCGATTAATTGTTTTATTTTGTTTTGAGCAGTATTTCTCTTCCTATACCATACCTCCCTATAAGCAAAAGATGTTTCATGCCTTCCATTCACAGTCATATGAAATCCCTCTGAACCAACCCACAATGTGGCAGTGAAAGGATTACCCTCAGAAAAAGGGAAATTACCCGTTCTATGTGTACTTTCTGAGGAAAGATTAGACGGTATATCGCTAGTAGGTTGACCAACATTTACATTCTCCTCGATATTTCTGACTGCTTGTACATTGCAGAGAACAAGCTCATCAACTGCATCATAGAGTTAGACAATTTAGAATTCTCGAAAAGCTTCCCTCATAAAAAAAACTGTACTCAAGAATAAAAAAGGAAGCATAATAACACACATGGAATGTGAAAGAGACTATTGTGATTAATTATTATAATAATAGGAGCCTTAACTTGACAGCTTATAATCTGAGCAGAGTTATAATTCTAAATTAATAAATTTACATCCTCAACATAAATATAACATATTTTTAGTTGGTTTTTGTCCATTATATTTGCATGAAGACTAATTTAATTAACACTTAAAAAGGTCTATAGATCATCACTTATAAGAATAAAAAACTCATGAATATGAGATCATCGATCATGCTAAATGTACCTTTGTGGATGTTAGCGGAACTACGAGCAGGACACCTTTCTGCTTTTCCCCACCCGAAATCATTAGTCCATGTATTTTGAACAATATACGGCTCCTCTGTCATGTTTTCTCCCGGAAGACTCACATTATAATGTAAGATAATTGGAGGATATGGCTCCTCTTCTGGCTCTTGTCCAGCTAGGTCAATCTGAAAGCTACTGTTTTGTTCATTAGGTATGCCAATTAATGTAATGGAAGAATCTATGATCAAACCACAAGGGAGATTCAGAGTGATTCCACTATCTGCTGCCGTCTTGCCAAGTGTGGTCACAGAGAATGGACAGTTTTGATTTTCTAGGCTGTCTATCTTACTGATCTTAGACGCTTTGTCATTTTCGACGGTGGACAGCAACTCTTTCCATGCTACAGAAGCCTCTTTGACTCCTTGAGCTGTTTCCGGCATAGCATCTGACCTCGACAGCAAGGAGCGTAAATGCGTCCAAGCAAGTACAACATTCATCTCTCCTTCAGACAAATTCTTCATATCATACAGATCATCAAGCCCCGCGAGGTGTACCAAATGTGGCCTTTTTGTTGGTTTTGGTATCTTTTTCAGGTCCGCATCGGAAGACGCTGCTTCAACATTGTTGCTTCCTTTAATAGAATCACTTAGTGGCGAATTGTTATTGAAAAAACTGTATGCTGACTGTTTTGTTGACTGCTTTTGTGGTTGAATTCCTTTAAGACTGTATAGTAAAAACAGCATCACACCCAAAGCCATGATCAACAGGCCTCCATACCACTTCTTCATTTTCATTAAGCCTTGGTGCTTCTGCAGATAGAGAAATTGCTTAACTTTCATAACAAAATTAATAAAAAAGGTCATCTATGTAGCACTGGCCATGGTTGTTAAACTCGGCATCCCACCTAAGATTGTCTGAGAATAAAAAATTTGTATATTTTGGGATCGTAATTCGGATCGTAAGATCCTACCAAATTCTATATGCATAGAACATAATAAATAAGAGGGAAAAACATCAAAACACCATGATTATTTAATCCGTAAACAAATAATTTTTTGTTCTAATATACTTAAACAATTTATACTTAATAATTGAGAGATAATAAATCATGATATATTCCCTGTTATTATCAGTACTTGTTATTGTTATTGATATTATTATTAATTACTATGTGTCTGAAATTTTAAATCACATTACCAATAAGGATTTATTAATTACTAGTATACAACTAAAAAGAAAGATATGCAGAAATAAATAAATAAACAAATCAATAAAAAAAAAGTATTACTATAAAAGAAATAATAATAAGTCTTTATGAATTCCAGCTGCCATTCTAAGGAACCGGGGTGCGGGCTCAACCTGGCAACCACAGTCTGTGATGAAAATAGAGGAAGAATCATTTGACAGTGTTAAAAACCTTCACAAACGGATCGAGAAAAGAGCATTGATCTCACGATCTTCCTCTGTGTGCTGCCCTATCCTCTGATCTTTCCACTGCTCCAGCACAGTTGAGGGACGATGGCGCATGAAATCATATAATCTCACAATCTATAGTATATGATTGACAACCATTGCAGATTGAAGTCACGTCTAATCCAACTCCGACACAGGATACATTCAATCACTTATGTTTTCTTAAAATTCTTACCATTATCTGTGTTAGTATTGTGTCTAATATTACCGAAGAATAAGCTGAAAACAACTTATGACATTGAATAAGCTGAAAACAACTTATGGACAAGTCATAAGCTATTTCTATAACCTCACTCAAATAATCCAATTCAAAGAGAACTTATTTGAATTCCAACACTAGAAAAATCCAACTACAAAAAGTAAATCATTAGAGTAGAATCTTAATTGACATGCTTTGACCAAAAACGAAGTTTCAATTCAAAGTTGCACGAAGTTAAACACTTAAAAGTGCAAGTAAAACTAGTATTATTTCACAAGTTCCTAAGTTAATAGCTTAATTTTCTACTCACTGTTTTAGGATAAAATCAGTAAACCTAATTCAAAATGTTCTAGAACCATTAGTAGTAAAATTTGAGTAAAGAAAAGCGCGAGATCCACATATATGAATTTGAAACACGAAAAAGCATGGATTTTTGAAAGAAGTTGAGAAAATCAAATATAGAAACAAAGAAAAAAAACAAGATTTGAAGGTAGAGATTAAAGCTTACACAGTCATTCACCATTGAAGGATGCGAAACGTTCCAAAAATCTGAGAAGTGAAAGACTGAAACTAGTCACCATTTTCATGAATATCACTTCCATTACAATGTATTGGTAAATCAAAGATAAAATTAAACTATAATTTGCCAAAGTTATCATAAAAAATAATTTATTTAATTGTATATCATATATAGAATTTAATTAAGTTATTCACAATTTTTAGGAGTAATTAATATTTCACCTTTTATTTTATAGTTATTGTTGTTATAACTGATTTAACTAAATCATTAGTTATACTAGTATTATATTTTAGTTTAATATCTTTTTAGTTTTATATCTTATCATAAAGATTTATTTTGACAGTTAACTTAAAAAAATGAAATATTGATTCCTTAACTATTCAAAATATATCATGTTAGTTGTTTTTATCAAGTTAACTATGAATTTAATTAATTTTTGAATTTTTTTGTCGCTAATTATATAAAAAGGATTAACATTGTATGTTTTAAAAAGTTAATGGATGAATATGATTTTTTTTTAAAAGTTAAGTGAGCAAAATGAATCTCGTGGTTAAGATACGTGACCAAAAAGAATATTAAGCATTATATTTTTGTCAAAAATATGTTATGATGAGAAATCATATTGAGAAGAATCGATAGAGATATAGAATGAAAAAAAAAACATAATGAGTTGTAGGGGTGAAGGGCTTCGTACAAAAAATCTTAAGAAACCACCCCAATTTAGAGTGAAGGAGTCAAACCAAGGGACGACTCGGTGAAAGTGAAAAAGTATCTAGTTGCGAAAGTTGTCTGAGGAAGTGTGCCTAAGACATAAAAGATAAAAAAAACAGCTAAGAGAAAACTTACAAAATTTGTACTTGGCATACAGATGGAAGATCCTCATATATGCCCATGACCCCATATGAAGTCGGGAAAGAGCAATTTTCAAATATTTCAGGACAATTAGCTCAAATGCAGAAAAATGCAGCTAAAGTCATATTCTTGTAAAAAGGAACTCATAAAACGGGACCGCACAATCATCAAAAGAACTATATATCCTTTTCTTCCTTGAAACCAGAAGGACCAACCACTTCGAAGGTTCGCCGACCACAATGCCAGACACATTTATGTCAACCTCGAAATTTAGGAATCGAGGAAGTTCCTGCTACTTTTTCATCTATCAAATCATCAAAAGAACTACATATATGTTTCTTCCCTGAAACCCAAAGGACCAACCACTTCGAAGGATCTCCGACCACAATGCCAAACACATTTATGTCAACCTCGATATTTAGGAATCGAGGAAGTGCTTGCTACTTTTGCATCTACCAAATCAAACTCTGATGCACACTTCGTACGCCAAAGATTTAAGTGTTCTAGAACCTCAACGTCGCTAGGCTCGCAACCTTGAATCCGCAAACGGATTTGAATAAAATATCTAGCACGTTTTTCCTTCGAAAGTTGGTTCTCACCTCTTATTCCGACAGGACAATAGGGGGAACATAGACCTCAACGCAATTTGTTCATCCACTAGCATTTGATATGAGGGCGTCTAACGTCTTAAAAGAAGAAGGTCCTTCCTCCTAAGGACTTCCAAATGCCCAATTTGACCTAGAGTCGTCAAAAAGGTCTATGATTTCTAGGAAGACCCTAAGTTATGATCGATGGGTATACAAAAGTCTTTTTAGTAACACTAGGGAATAACAAATTTCACCAATAAACAATAAACATTCTCTAAATAATTCTTCCCCAAAATGTAGGTATACCAAAATAACTCTAAGGAGTGCTAAAACTACTCAACAAGAATATAAATAAAATCAACAAAGTGATAGGAAAAATACACTTATAGCTCAAACTGATAAGGTTTTCTACACTCATCTATCACTTGTAATTTTTCCTCTTCTCTATTGCAGTTCTCTAAAACCTTTGTTAAGTTGCTTATTTCTTGTGATTATTTAGGGATTAAAGAATCTCTTTTAAATACATCCCAATTTGGATTTGACCCAAATAAAACAATTCACATTAAAACTCTTTTTTCTTTTATTCTTTGTTTTTTTTCTTCCTTTTTTCTAAATAAATGGTGAGACCCATTTTAATTGTGAACCTAACCTATAATTCTCGCTCTCTTGTCACAAGGGGGAAGGAACTGCTCAACCATGTCCGTCTTCTTTCTGCAGTTAATCATCTTTATCACAGACGAAGTCTTTGTCACCATATCTGAACCATTCTTGTCAATATGAATCTTCTCAAGTGAAAATAAATTTGTCTCCAATGCATCTCATATCCAATGATATCACACCTCAATGTGCTTTGATCTGGAATGAAACGTCGGGTTCTTACCAAGATGAATTGTACTATGATTGTCACAGGAAAAATACAAACTTCTCTTGCTCAACACTCAAATCTTATAGGAATTTCTTCATCAACAAAAGTTTTTTAGACACTTCAGTTGTTGCAATATACTAAGACACAATAGTAGATAAATAAACACACTTTTGTAACCTTGATTTCCAAGACACCTCTCCCCCTGAAAAAAGTCATCATATATCTAGAAGTAGATTTTCTAGAATCAATATCACCGGCCATATATTCATTTGAATATTCATCTAACACCGGATCATCGCTCCAAAAGGATAACCACACACGAAGTTTGAAAATAGTTTTCTCTTCTACTCTAAATATTTTTTTATAGTTTCTATACACTTTATATATTTTTTTAGTGTTGAGAGAGAAACCATTAGTTAATAACTTGTGTAATTGTTGTTGCAATTCTAATCTGAAGTCACTTGATCATCTAGATGTTTCAGCATCACTTGGTGTTAAGATTCCCATGCCACCCATGTTTTTGGGGCGAAAATTCCTATTCCAACCCACTAAGTTAATGTATGGGCTCCTATTTATATTCCAAACTAAGTTGTGAGTCACTTAGTCTATCGAGTCACAAATATTGTAAGAGAGTCATATGTTTTGCATGTAGTATGAGTTGGATGTAATAAATAAGGAAGTTAATGCTAATCTTCAAGGCTTATTCAGAAGTTTTTTTTTTTTTCAGGAGGCTAAGATAGTTTGAATTTTCTCAATGGTGAAATAAAAGTCATTTCATTATACCTTTGAGGGTATGAAATGTCATATATTTGTCTAGAGTTATGGTGACGGGGATGCTCGAGATAGTAGTGAGTTATTGAATTTTGGCTCAGGTTGTTCAAAAGGATAAGAAAGCAAGACACTTGACAAGGTTAATCTTTATACTTAATGCATGACTAAAACGATAAAAAATGTTACAAAAGACGTACATCAAGACTTTTTGGCCTTGGAAAACAGGAAAAAGTCACATGGAAATCAAAGTTGGGAGAGATGAGGCCCATTGACAGACATACATATAATTTTCCAATAGCCACTACGAACCTCATCAGATACTGCAATAGAGAGTTTTTCCATACACATAAAAAAATATAAAGAGAAAATGATCTCATTGAAGGAGGTTGTGGTATGGCTTGAAGGGTGACATTTGTGTTTCCATTTCATAGAATTGACAAGGATGAGGAGGTGAAACAATGTATTTTCTAAATCAAGTTTAAAGTTACATCACATTTTCTTCTTCTTTGATTTTTGAATGATGTAAATGATATCCTACAAAATAACAACATTTCCAACAATTTCCTTACCCGGAAGGAAACAATTCTCAATTTGTTGAAAGTATTCGAAGAGATTATTATACCCACATTTACCTGAGCGAGTACTACAACAATTTAGATATTTACATGATATATCTAAGGACCCAACATTTGATGCTCCTGCCTTTGTTATCCTTAGAGATATTTATGGAACATTTGCCGACTACCATGAACATCTAGTACCAGAGGATGTACATACTAGTATACAAACTCCTTGTCTATGGAGTACGATTTACAGACACATCTAATGGTTTTATTCAGAGTGTCCTATCCTTATATGATACTAGCTCCATAAGGAGATCTCCCGAATCCAGCTCATTAAGAGATACTATAAGAGGGTCATGCAAGGGTGAACCATGTTGTGGATGTATATATAAAATACACTTCTTATATAGGGATTCATTCAAATATTGAAATTTAGATTTATCTTTTTGTTATCTTGTACAAAGTACACAAGCAATATTGTTCTTGGAGTGTGTTCGAATATTGTAATATGGACATATTTTTGTTTTTATTTGGATGAGGTGTGTTTCTGAAGAAGAGATTTGTATTTGGATGCGTTTAAATTTTAATCTCTAGATGATACAAAAGAGTATTTTCAAATTTTCATAGAGTTTAAGAGAAGTGAATGGTTTCAATGAACTATCCTCTAAATAAAATTCAATGTGCTTAAAATTAAAGTGACATGTTTTATGAATTTTAATTGATTATAGATTAGCACGTAATAATAAAAGTGAATTGAAAATTAGTTAATTATTTTAATTTCTGAAAATAAGAAATATTTTATTTTAAAAAAGATATTGTGAATCTCAATATAAAGCAGAACACAATTTATTAATTTTACTTTAAAAAAGATTTAGTGCCTTATTTTCTTTAATTCTTCATTTATTTTGAAAATTAGTTAATATAATATGTAGGTGAACCAATTAATACAATTTTATATTATTTTTTTGACATCTCAGTCATTCAGAAGTCATAGTCTATACAAGTGTTTAAATTTCAACATAGTCTATACAAGTCTTTAGTTTATATCTAGGGAATTGTTTTTCCAACTCTAAGGATTCCTCTCACACACTAATGAAAAATCAAAATTACAACTAAAATATAAAAATATTCAATTTTCTACACACAATCTATTCACACAATCTATTCATTATTGAACAACTCACTTCCAAATTTCTACTATCAACATCCAATTGATAAAGAACTCATCATCAAACTCATATTTAGTAAGTTTTTTTATCTCTCTAGATTTTTTATTTCCCCATACATTTGTAGAAATTGAGCTATGTGTTTTATATGTTGTATAATAGATAGTTTATATATGTTATTTAATTGAGAAATGTGTTTGATAGATAGTTTAGATGATCAATGTGTTTTAGAATGTTGGATTTCTATGTATTTCTGACATTTTTCGTTCGTTTTTAGTTGTAGATTAATACGAGACATGCACTCCCGTATTAGTTTAGAATTTGATTTTTCAAAAATCCGGAAATGCATTTCCCTTTTTGGTATGTTTGTGTTTGCCTTGATTTTCTTTTTGTTTCATATGGAGTTGATTTTTTCTTCGATGTAAACCTTGTGTGGTTTAACTATAGGAATTATGGTTGATAATCAAGAAAAATTGAGGCTAGACATAATGTCGCAACGTGCATTGGTTCGTAGGGAAATAGCCTGACTTTCGTAACATCCGATTGATTTTAGTTTGTTTGATGTTGAGGCATCAACTTCTGGGGTTCATGCATGTTCGACTTCGTCTTTTCGGAGGAGGCAAGTGTTACCTCCAGATGCCCCGGAATCCCCACCAGTATATGATGAGGCACCCCGGGTTGATTTTGTTCCTGAGGGGTTTGGAAGAGGCGTGTTCGACTTATCGTTGTTGTCTCTATATCCGAACCATATTACATGTGTGGGAAAGATAGGTAAAAAGTGTATTCATTCTTTAAAACACATTTTTTATAATATTGAAGGTTTATGATGATGATTTATTTTCCGCGGGACTGTGATGCTTTAAAACACATCAACCATGGTAGAACAATTGTGAGG
This sequence comes from Lathyrus aphaca, assembly GCA_963966055.1. Classification (NCBI taxonomy): domain Eukaryota; kingdom Viridiplantae; phylum Streptophyta; class Magnoliopsida; order Fabales; family Fabaceae; genus Lathyrus; species Lathyrus aphaca. Next base: position 545,003,142 of record OZ014522.1, read on the forward strand.
CTGCCTCAGCCTCATGAGTGGCTTCAGTTGTGATGCAACTATTTGAGTTGCGAGACTTATGTAGGACATGTTATTCTACTATTAACTAAGGCATGTTGTCAATGTTTGTTTAGAGATGACACTCTAAGACTTCATTTGTTCATGTTCCACAAGGTGAGATATCCATACTGTTAGCTTTTAAATTCGACGCCTATTTTATGTTATTTTATAGCATGAGAATTTTGTGAGAGATTGGAATATTTCGACGAAAAAGTTATCATGCAGCTTGGTCAAAGGAGTCTTCAGGAAAAAAGAATGTTATAAGTGCAAGGTTATGAACTTAGAGAAATATTTGTTAAGTGGAAGGTCTAAGTTCGATTAAGACACTACCGAAGGTGTTTTCGACAGGGAATTTGAATTTAAATAATGGAGGAAATTATTTATTCTTATTCAATTTAAAGAAGGACACATGGAACACGCTTAAAGGATGAAGATATGCAAAGCGACACTTGTCTTTATTTAATTTATAGGCCGTTAGAGGCAGTTATTTTTGTTTGTTATAAATAAAACATCTCCAGGAGGATATTAAGTGTGTTCAATTGTGTATAAATACTCTATTTTACTAGAAGTATCAATTGTTAAGAGAAACGAGTGTGAGAGAATGTACATTATATAACACCAATTTCATTTTAATGCAATTCATCAAGTTTATTCATTAAGAATTTACTTTACTAGTCCAATTTACTTTCTGCATTTTACCAGCATTTCAACTTAAGTCTTTTTACACTTATCTTTCATTTACATTTTGAAAGCAAATCATTTTTATCATGAACTTTGTCGAAGTGTTCATTGGTTTTTCAGAATTTATATAAGAATAAATTAACACATCTCCTAGGATCAATCTGGTCGATCCTATGAGTAACCAAAATTTTAGATTTGGAATACCAACGGTTATTTACCAATTTTCACGATAAATACATACACTAAACAATGTCTCATATCTGCCACATTTTCCAATCAAGGAAAGACTATTAGAATGCAACAAAATTATCAGAAATGATGCACTAGAGATGATAATGACATATTTGGAAGTTGATCCAAGGGATTCCTTAAAGGAGGTAGAAGACATTAGAGGGTGTCATATTGGATTTGATATCTTGGAGAGCTTGTATGCACAATAGTTGCTAGCAGCAAAACAAACTGATGGTGATGATAAGCAGGTTATGCATCATAGAGCATATGCATTAAGAGCATACATGTTGTAATTTGTTGGAACTCCGTATTTTTTGAACAAAATGCTTATTACGTGGATGTGGTTTACCTCATATACCTCGCTCATTTGCAGTGGATTCATGAGTACAAATGATGTTCGCTTGTTTGGTATACCTGTACTGCAAGTTAGTTGAATGTTGTATGTGGAAGACCAAACAAATGACATCTAGTTCCATGTCATTGTTGGTAATATATTTGCATCTTTTATTGTTTTTGTACCATTTTCATAACATTTGTCCTACGCCAATACTAATACTTCATATGTACAACTTTTAGGCATGGACCCTCTAGCACTTCCCATGCATATTTGGTTGGTCATATGTATATACATACGTTGAGGATATACCTCATTTGTCCCACTCAGAGATACTCAGGCGACATTGTCATTCAGGGTGTATCTTGACCGCATAGTAGCATATGATATACAATTCCAATTGTACCATGATCACCATCCGACGAACCCCTTTAACGACATAACCTTCTACTCTTGATGATTGGCTTGTAGGTCATGTCTGATGAATCTACATATACCTGAGCACGTCATGCGCCAGTTCAAATATATGCTACCTGTTCCAAGAGACCCCTCTGATTCTGCTCCTCATACTCTGGTCCGCAAAGATGTAGATGTCGTATATGATGATTACCTTAATCATCTGGTACAAGATGATGCACAAGATACCTTATTTCCTAACGACTAGAGTTGTGCTTATAGCAACGTCCAATGGTCTTAGAGTATCACATATTTATATGAGACCAGATGGTCCGAGAGATCATCCTAGGCGAGCTCATCAAAAGAAATTATAAGAGGAGCAACCTAGGACATACCATGTCACTGATGTATTGCCCAAATGTCACGTATTATAGAACTTACGCAAATAGATATACATAGAGAAATCTTTCCAAAAGCCTCTCTTGAAAAGAACATTATAGACATCATTCTTATTGAGACACGAACCACAATACAATACAAGAAATAAGGAAAGTTTGACATATGCAGAAGTATTATTTATTAGATATAATATTGTCATCTATATTTTATTTTGACTTTATTCTAGATTCAAAATTGATTCATTTATGTATGATAGTTTAATCTTATTTGATAAGTGTATAGTTTAATTTATAAAAAATTTATTATAATATAGTTATAATACAAGATCTACTACATCGATTTATCTCTTTAGAAAGTCAAATTTACTGTCTAGGATGAATATATACATGCACTTTCTAAAAAAATGTTATAGTATAGTTATAATACAAGGTCTATTGCATTGATTGATTTCTTTAAAAATCATATTTACTGTCTAGGATGAATTACACTTTCTTATTTTGTCTAGGGTGAATATAAAGATTCACCTCCGAATCAATTTATATCAAAATGAAGATATCTTAATTAAAAATGAATGAGACACACATAGAGTGAATACAAAAATGTATCTCTAAACTAATTTCAACAAAAAAAAAAGACATTTTCACATATGTATTTGTTGTAAAAATGTACATCCAAAAATGCATTTTCGAATTCGTACAAGTATTTTGAATTTTCTTAAGATACTTCACCACTTAAGATGAAAGAAGCAATTTACTTATATTTAATTTCATATAGGTTTCGTCCCTTCAGTTTATTAAACATTTGATTTAATTGCATTTTTAATTCTCATATTTACATATTTTTAACGTTTTAGTCTCCCTTTTAATTTTTTCAATTTTTTGATCCCTCAATTGTCATTTTCTGGATTTTTTTTAGCCCCCCTCATGTTTTGATTTTGTGGCGCTTGTGGTGAGTTGCATGGAAAATGAATTGTCATATCATTTAATAAATCGAACGTTTTAAAATTTATAACATTGATATTTTTTTTCTAAATTTATTCAATTAAATGTTTTAAAATTTATAAAAATCTAAATTTATTTTAATTTATTTTTTCTTTTATTCAATTAATTTTTCTGGATTTTTGTTAGTATTCTTGATGTTCTTCCCCAATTATTTTAACATCCAACTTTATATATACTTCCCAATTTACTTTGAGAATCCACTTTTGTTTCACTTTTCATTTTACTTTGTTCTCCATTTAATTTTTTTTATTAACATGATTTTAATCCCTTTCATTTTCAATCAACCCATAACAATCCTTAATCCTTTCATTTTACTATACAAATCATGAAAATTACAGATATGAAAAAAGTCTTAAAAATCCAAAATCTGAAGAAAAAAAGTCTCATATGAGAGGAAGACATTGTTGTTTGCTTCAACTTTGGTGATGTGTTAAAGCCGGTTTGTTTCTCATGAAGGTGAAAGAACAATGATGAAATGATGGTTTGAAAAAAATGTTGTGGAGTATGTTGATGTAAACTATGAAGAAATGGTGGTGAAGCCACTACGTCACCGTTCAAAGCTCATCGGAAATGTATGTTGTTCAGTTGAATTGCGTTGATTCGAAACAGAACGGCAGAAGGAGGTGAGGAGTAAATCGACGGTGTTATGGTGAAACCGACATGAACATGTGTTGAGAGGTCGGCGATTTGAAATGGAGAGAAGTTGGTTTTGTAGTTGTAACGAGTTTGTATCTCACGGTTGTGAAAAGAGAAAGTAGAAGGTAAGAGTTTTGTGGTGATTGTTTGAATGGAAGGTAAGAGTTTTTTGAGTATTAAAATGGAGAGATGTGTTGGTGGTGATTGTTTGAATGGAAGGTAAGAGTTTTTTTGAGTATTATAATGGAGAGAGTGAAATTTTGATGGTTTTCCGGAGAATCACATTGGTTGGAGGTGATGAAGAAGAATGGACATGAGCCAAGGTTAAAGAATCACTCTGAAAATCTCTCCCTCCAAAAAGGATTGAAGAAAAGTGACGAATCTAAGTTGAACAAGAGGGATGAATCTGGATTTGGTGATGATGATGAAGAATTTTTTTTAATTACAAAAATAATTTCAAATAAGATTTTCAAAATTAAAGAATATTTTATTGCAATCATAACTCACTCAAGTCATAATTTTTTTTAGTAAAGTCTATTTAATAAAATTTTATTTATACAGATTTTATTTTATGATTTTTTTAGATTTCTATTTAAATTATAATTACTAAAAATTAAATTTTAAATAGATTATAATTGTCCAGTTTTTAGTTTTTTAGATTCTAATAATAAAATTAATTTTAATTAATATGATTTTATAATTTTAAAAAATTACAAACTAATTTTATTAACATGGCAACTGGTCTTCCTCGCCAACTCACAACTTTGAGTATCACATAATCAAAACAGAAGGGGGAAAATGAAAATTTGAAAGACAAAAAAGCTGAAAAAATTAAAAAAGAATTAAAACGTCAAAAATATATAAATAGGGGACTATAAGTGCAATTAAACCAAAACATTTTTTATAAGTATTATAATAAGTGGTTTATACAAACGTTCAAAATTTACTTCAACTGGAAGAACACAATAACGATTGTATTCGGAGCTCATGCAGAGCAGACGAACATCATTGGGATTTACTATATATGTACAATGATATTGTTTTCCTTCAATATTATACACAAGAACTAATGCCTACTACCTAAAATTTCACTGATTTATAATCAATTCTAAATCCCTAACCATTTATTATCGGTTAGATATGTTGTTCCAGGAACCCAACATTACCATCTCAATAATGATAGTAAGAAAAATACAAAATATGACACTTTACAAAACGAAGAGCAAATGGGCTCTTCTTTCTTTGCCTCCATTGGTTGAACGGATGTCAGCAAAATTATCAAACAGATGGTTCTTCTATGCCTCACTTGTCGAACAGATATAAGCAAGAATAAGATCAAGCCGACAAATTACTGGGGGCTTCAACGGGGCAGAATTTGGCTACGCAAATTTAAGATAGAACCTTTGATTATGTTGAATGTTGATTACGTTGAATGTAGCGAACAGATATATGATGAAAACATAGTCCTAGTGATTGGAGCTGCTTCCAAAACTATAAGAGATAGGAGCTGATCCAGGCATCTGTTGAGGGGACCAGGGGCATACCCCTTCTTTCGGTGTTACATCTACACTAGGACCATCAACAAGTGGTGAATATGGCTTGGTTACTTTATTTTTCAGCATTCCCTGAATATCAAAGGAAAATAATTTATCACTCAGAAGTCAGAACTGAGTAATATTTGGAATAAACATATGTTCATTAAGCATGCTTATACATCTGAGAGTCAAAAATGTTTTCAAATGACAGTTTAGACATAGTCCAGTTAATTCATTGTGGAAAGGATACCACAAGTAATAACTAACAAATATACAAATGAATGTTTAATGAAGCTCGGCGAAGGGGATAGAAACATACTTTTGATGCATTTGGGCCATAAATGTTCAATGCACGGTCAATTGAAGAGTAGACTTGAAGAGCTTGATGGGATTCAGGGTTGCATTTCACAACGCAAACATTTTCTTTCACATCCAATGATCTAGACTGCAAATATAAAATGAGCTGCGAAGGAGGAGATTTTGGGTTGTCCTTTTTTCCATGCGTCAGTTCCATTGTACCAAAGTCATCCCACAGAATTTCCCACACTATTGAACAAGGATCCTTTGCAGGGCTGAACTTCCTCTGAGCAATAATATTGGACGGTTGCTGGCAATAAAAAAAGATTGCTGATAAGTAAAAGTGTATTGAAGAAAATGGATTTTTTTTTGGTTCAAATCCTGAATACATACTTGCAGTAGTATGACTCTTCTATGAGTGACCATGAAGATTTTCCCTTTTCGAAGCATAAAGTGATCTTCATAAGCATCTGATAAAGCAAACTTTCCTCGAACTTTGAACAGATCAACCTGGCCAAAAAATGAACCTGATTCTGCCAACTGCAGTATTACCTTCATGACAAAATATGACAATTATTTAAAATTGAGCTCCCAAAAGGAAGTCAAATTTTATAAAAAATCAAAAGATAAAAAGTCAATAAAGCAAATTGATTGCACAATACAGTCATGCAACATAACAAGTAAATTAGCAAGCAATATTTTTGTTAGAAGTCACAACAATGGTCAAATAATGCATTAGAATTCCAAAGCAAGATCTTCAATCACACTATATTATACAATCCCAGCATTCAACTTTTCAGACAACAACTGTAGTATCTGTCAAAAGTTGCATATTTCAGAAACTGAGTTATACAATTGAAACATCTGCTTCTTCTATGTTATATAATCCCAGTATTCAACGTTTCAGCCTACAACTGTAGTGTCTGTTAAAAGTTGCGTATTTCCGAAATGAATTGTACAATCGCATCATTTTCTACTTCAAATCAAAAGGTAATCCAACCGGTCTTAAATATAAGCAATAGTAAAAAAAAGAATTTGTTCAAATTTGGATTAGATACATTTTGACTTTTACTTAAATTTATCACTGGTGGGAGTATTATCTTTTCGTTAATCTTGAAAATTGGGTGATTCTAATTGAGTGGATCTCAATAACTAAGATTAGGATTTGAATGAGAATCAACTTTTTCTGTTTGAATACATTTCATACCTAGTATTATAATTAAAAGTCAAATGTGTAAATAACAGAATCAATTTCAGGGCTGTGATTTATAGTTAGTTGCTCATGGTACCTGTCCTTGAGCTTTATACTCCTCATATAACTGAAGCAAATTATCACCACTTATAACACGAGGCAACCTCCTCCGGAGAAGCTGTTCATCAGATGTTATAGCAGAGGCAATTTTCATTCTCATCGCATTGGCACCTTCTGTCGTTTTTGACAGAAGATCCAAAACACCACTCACAGGTTGAGCAGCTGCACCAATAATACCCTTCCCAACACCCTGAACAAAACCTTCAACGCCCGAAGTTTTAGCTCCTTCAAGAGGCTTTGTTAAAATGCCAGTTACCCCTCTGAATAAACCTTTAGCAAAAGCTCCACCTCCCTCTCTTATAACATCACCGAAATCCTCCACACCTTTGTTTTCCTGTCACACAGTTAGATTAAATATGGTTGTCAGCATCCTACTAAATCACTACACATGACCTGAAAAATTAAAAAACACAATAAGAATAAGAATAAAATAAGGTGGGAAATGCACTAGCTAAGGAAATTACTACTTAAAATCTTTAACTTTTAGGTTTAGTGGGTAATACATCTATCCAAAATTAAAGAACAAGAAAAGAAGAACAGCCTGGACAAAACCTGTCTCTGTCGACTTTGAATAAACTTCTTATCCATAGACAATGCAGCTACACCTTTGCTCATGTGTCCAAGTGCACTACTTGCATTGCCCAATATATCAACACCTGAGAGCAGCTGAAGCGGTTGGCCTAGAAGATCTTTCCGGATATTTGAGATAGCCATGCTAATCATAGAACTCTGCCTCATGCATACGTTCTCGTTGAACCTGTGATTTATTCTGACCTGGATCAGAAGTACACATTTATCATTAACACCACTTGTTATGTTCTCCAAATCAAAAAACTGAGTAAACTTAAGATATAATAACATCTCATTTGTAAAAAAAAAAGGCATAACATTTCAAAACTTGTCACGCCAAAGACTCCAGCATTTAAAGATAAATCTGCAGAAAAAATAGGTTTCCTAAATTAACATTATTGCATAATTAGTCAAACATTGTTAAGAGTATGGTCACAGAATATCTTCTTCAGCCAAGCCTTGGATAGAGTCCCATAATAGCTACCTGCCAGTCAGGCATTTAGTCATGTGTCTATTAAACAGAGTCAATTAAAGCTTTGTAAGAGTGAGAAACCGAATCTGTTGCGACGGATTTCAGACACCGGTCACTGCTGGGCAATATGGACCTAGCGATGTGTCAGAACTATAAATAACTAGATCTATGTAATTAGATCCCCTTTGGTATTCCACATTCCCTCGTAACTGAAATAACTTCGAAATTTTCTGTTTCAATAAATTTCTGAATTTTTCACCTGCTCAATTATTAATACACTCACAACATTGCATTCAATGCTTCTTTTTCCTCTGTCTTAGCATCTCTTTAGATATACTAGATGTTTTATGAGTCTACTACATGGTAGTCATTCTCTCGGAAAATTTAATCATTTAAAAAAACTTGCATAAGAAGTTCATAGTTAGAAAACAAACATATAAGGCTGACTAACTAACCTTAGGCAAGAAGCTACTAGAAATTTACATAACAGTCCGTAAAATAAGGTAAAATCATAAAATGTGTGGGTTGGACATAACTCATTCCTAGAAAATCATAAAATAACCTACATTTTTTGACATACTCGGAATATATTATTCAGCTTTCACATAAAGAAACTAAAATACTTACAGGCATATTTTCCGTGTTGCCTAATGCAGTCATTAAAGATGCCCAAAATCCAAGCACTCCCCTAGGTCTTTGACTTGGCGACATAGCCATCGACACTTTGAACCGTACTTCCGAAATATTAAGGACACTGTAATGCAAGGTAATGTTATATAGCTTCTAGAAGCCCAACACACATAATGACGCATTTTCAAGAGCCCTGCTTACCCAATTTGAATGATTGGATCAACTGACGCAGCAGTTGTTTGAGATTCAGACAGCCTACCAAGCTTAACCTGCTGGATCATTTCATGAAGGCGCCAAATAATAGGTTCATGGATGTTTACTAAAAAGGCAGCAGAACTTTCCGGCCCCTGTTTATCATAATCAGTCGTAAACAATTCAAAATCTCACGATTAAAAAACAAGTTAAGAATTGACACATCTCTTTGCTAAATACTTGTATTATAATGTGGTGACACTCACATGAATACCAATGTATGGATAGACACAAAGATCCAATGATCCATTTGACTGTATTGTAATGGAAAATTTTAGGATATAATCAGTCTCTGACACAGCTCTTTGGGGCCTGAAGAGGACTGGCATTGGAGTTAAGGGAAGTTGGTTGTCCACTTGTAGCCCACACATTCTGAGTTTGAATCTGGAACACGAGATGTTGTATTCTCAATATTAAAATTCGTAAATAATGGAATAACCAGACAAAATATCTTGTATAGTCATTTTAAATCTTCTGGAAAGTGGCCGAGTTGTTCCAGTTAGCAAGATATTAGGTTTGAACTCTATTATCACCAGGAAGCTAGAGAAAATCTAACTGAAAATATATAAATATCCAGCTTCCATGTTGTAAACGAATTCAAAGATGCGTCTGTTGATTAAATGAAAATCTTACCTACTGATTCCGGATCCCAAACCGGTTGAATATGCCAGAACAAGATTCTGAACGGACAGGTACAAAATTTCCTCTGGTGTATGATCAATAATAGACACCCCAAGCTCAGCAAGATCAACATTGATGTGAAACTCAAAGTCTGTATCTGACATTAGTTGTTGCTTTGGAGAATCATTCACTGATGATGAATGTCTTCGGCTCATAACTCCTATAGGTTCAGTTTCAGGCATCCAATCACTGATTTTAACAACATTGGTTTTCTCTTCCTTCACAATTGTAACACGCAATGCTCTGGTTGGTCCTTCTGCTACATGGACAGGCGTGTGATCAGAAATTTCATCGATATCGTACTTCAGTGATTTCATTGGGTCAGTACCATCTACCAAAAGTTCCAACAAACGTCTTCTACCAAGATCTCCCCACAGAAATGAAGCAGCAGAGTTTGGAAGCAGCAGTTGCCAGGAATCACCGATACCATCAGCTTGACGAAAACGAATGGGTAGGAACATCGAACGATTTTCAACTCTGTTGATAGAAAAGTATTTTAAAAACAGGGAAATTCCAATCTAACACAAACAGTGAAAAAGATGAAGAAAGAAACAAAGTCAAGAAAATTTAGTCTCAAATCTTAACCAAAATTTAGATCACAACAATGGCATAGGTAGATGAAGTAATGGGAAATACTGCATCCTTCAAATGCTACTTAAAAAGAATACATCTTATCTCGGACAAGTTGATCTAAAGTTCAAGGAAGATAACAGCTTCAAATGTTTTTCACAATATATTCAAGGATATAAGCAAAGACTATTCTCCTTTACCTCAGTGTTAAAACAATATAAAAAACAAAAAGATTATTATTATTATGACGATTCAAGGAGAAGATAATGAGTACAAAAACCTGTAAGGACTTGACAATGAGTTCAGACGAAAAACCACTTCAAATCGTGATCTCTTAGCACCACTTCTTACTGCTACCCTTAATTGCATTGTTTCATCTCCAACATCTTTTTTCAAACTAATGCGCATTATACCTTCATAACCTACACTGAATGGTGTACTCCATTTGTAGCCATCGATACGCAACTGAATGAATATAGGATTTGAATGAGAATAGAGTAGTTTCTCATACAGAAACTTTATAAGATAATATAGAAAACACGCCAAATATATAAGCTAAAGATATATTCGGAAAATTAATGACAAACCTTCAAAAGTTCAACTTTAGCTGACGACTGCCACTCAAATGGTTTTGGAGGATCAGTGGGATGTATCCATACAACAGACTGAGTATCACATTGCTGTAGGCAGAGACTACATCCAACCCTATTGATGAACATTGTGTGTGGCTGGAACTGAACCACCTGGACATCAAATAGTTCGACAGTTACTAATATAATATCAAGGGTAACCATGATAAGTTATAGATATTGCAGGAACATAAGAATATAAACTAGAAAATAAATCAGCATAAGGCAAGTACTAGTATAACATTCCAACCTTTGTTCTGTCTGAAGTCATTTTCAACAATGCTGAAAGCTTGTAGTAAGATCCTTCAGATTTTAAAGCCTTAACATCAATACGTTCCTACAAGAGTTTCAATGAACATATCTAGTAAGGTACATCAGCACTAATATGCTTTACTAAAAAGAAGAGGCTGTTGGTTAGCTAATTTATTAATAACACCTTGTTTTCCAGTTCAAGCAGAGAAACCCCTGGGCTGTAAACTTCAGAATAGCGCAACGAAACAGAAATGCCCAGCCTAGGTGACAAGTATGAATCTTTTTGAGATTGAAACATAGTAACTCCACTACGGCCAGCATAATCTTGTGGAGAAAGCATGCTGGGAAATGGATTGCTGTCTTCAATTACTTCAAGTACTTGTAGGTTCCTTCTTGAACTAAAATTCCTTCTATCCAGCGAGCTAATAGGATTTTTAAAAGCTGTCTTGGCAGACCGGACAGCCCTAGAAAGTGAAGGTGATTCCATCTCTGCATTTTCCAAAGGTTCCACCTCCACCAAACGATATGACAAAGGCAGGGAAGATTCATTGACAATCCAATAAGGGACAAAAAGTCTTAAGGTTTTTGGTGCAGCACTTGTCCCACCCATATCATGTTCTATACTCAAACGCAATTTCCTGCAAAAATGATCATTAATATTCTTAAAATTTGGATAGAAATTAATTCAAACTTACAAAACCAATTTGTAAGGTAAGAACTTCCCCCATTGATGTAAATACATTATTTTTACTACTAATAGTATTAATTTATATTCAGGCTTTTAGTCCATTAGTTAGGACCATTAAATTAGAATAGTCTTATATAAAGAGATTAGTGCTTATAAACATACTTGAAATATATACTTATATAAAGAGATTAGTGGTTAATACATACTTGAAATACATTATTCAGTTCCAAATACCCACTTATAAACATATTTTTCAGCTCATATTCTTTTGAACGTGGGACTCTGAACACACACCCTCACGCTCAACACTACTAGACTTGGTGGATCGATAAAAATGAGGTGACTCAATAGCGGAAATTTAATAGCATGTGACTCAACTCAACGAATCGTGGATAGACTAACACCATCTTAGAATTTGGGTTAAACTTAAGCCTAACTCAATCTCACAAATCTGGCTCATAAGGTGAGAATTGCCCTTATTTATAAACATATTTTTAGGTCATATCTTATAAGGCACTTAACATATAGATTACACTCATACAAAAATAAGAAAAGTATCAGTGTTACGTAACAAACGACCTATGTTAAAAACAATAGCATATGATTCTGCACAACGTATAACCCAAAGCTTAAAAACTAGTAATTGAGAAACGCATAATGAAAAAAAAGATAAACATATATATATATATATATATATATATAAACTAGAAATTGTTAAATTTGGGATTATCAATAAAAGATTAGAGAGAAAAGTATCATTGATAAATCCTAACCTACCTAGTAACAAACACAGAAATCCAAAAGCAAATGAATTATTAATCACTTTTAAGAGAAAATGAATCAATTTTCACTCTTTTCTCTTATCTTACACTTCTTAAGTGTGCTTTGAGATTATCCAGCTCCAAAAATAAATTCAAGTATGAAAATGTAGAAACAAAAGAAAAATAATACTCCCCAGAACATGGCAAAATACACAATCCCTAAGAATAATATTGAAAAAGAAAATTAATGTGACTTATCCAAAAAGCATATTACAAACCTTCTACTTTGTCGGTGAACCATCCAGAAAGATGAGACGTGATTTGATAAACCAGGATCCAGCACAAGAATTGGCTCCTGAACCAAGGAGTTAAAGCAAGATGATGAAGAAGAATCAACAAAATTGCAAAACACTTGCAATTTAAAATATAAATATCATAATCATACTATAGTAATACATGCAGAGCTAGATTAGTTATCACCTTTTCCATAACCCAACCATTCTGCACAGATAAAGTAAGGTACAAAGGTTTCTGAATATCAACGGAATAGATATGTACACTCTGACGAGAAGAAACGATACCACGATGTCGCTCGACACAGTTTCCTTCCTTTGTTTTCTCTAAGATTGAAAATTCAGCAGGACAAGGAAGCCGGTTCTCCAATTTCATAGGAGAGTTAATAGATATTCTCCAATCATATACAGGGGTATTTAGTTCAGTATTAAGGACTGAGGCATCTGTACCCACACTAAACCAAAACTGTTTATTTCCACTGCTAGGATTACAGCACAGAAGTATATCCTTTTTCTCAATCTCATTTAGCTTTAAAGAACAATTGGATGTCACAGAATTGGGTCTACAACCTGGATCTAATTGTTGGTCTTTGCTAAATATATAAGTTGAACCAACAGCTACAGCACGACTCCATGAATATGAGGTCTGAGAATTATCAAAGCTAGGTCGAATTTGCAAATGTTGTTCAGAGTCCTTTGACGTACTTCTCCATGATAAAACAGTAGATGCTCCAGGGTGCACAGTACTTACTCCACTGTTCAAGGAATCTACACCTTGTTCAGAAGTGGGTTGTCTAGTACGAATCCAACGCCTTCGACGGACAACATCAGAGGCCGATTTTGTTGAAGATTTTGATGAAGTAGGAGGCCATCTTAAATTTTTAATGTCTGATCCATATGCCCAGCCTTCCTTGTCAACATACTGAAACTTTTCGATAGACCAACCAGAAGCCCATTTCCACCCAGGAGGAAGTGGAGGTTCAAAGAAGTCCTGCAAAAATGATACAGGTGAATGAGGATCTTAATAAGTGCAATAGGCAAGGTAGTCAAGCACGGGATTTAAGTAGGATCAGACGGCCTATAAAAGATCGTAAAACTAGGATCATAGCACGTCACTTAAGATCTTACCGAAGGGCAAAATGCTAAATTCACATAAACAAAGACATGAAAATTATAATGCATGAACAAGATAACCTATAAATCACATCAACTAATTTAATTAATAATGCATAACCATCATTCCCTAATTTAATAAGCTTAAACGATCAAGTTCAAAACTCAAAAGATCAAGTTCAAAATACATAAATATAACAAATAAGTCTAATCATCTAAGATATTATGCATTCCTATATCATGATAGTCATATAAATCTTCCTCCTCATCCTTTATTTGAAGTCATTACAGAGGGCAGAACTTTATTCGAAGTCATTACGGAGGGCAGAACAATGGTAGGAAAAAGATGAACACGAAATGGGGATGATAACAGAGGAAAAGAGTTGAGATGATAGTAGAGGGAGAAGAATAGCGAAGATGATGGTGAAAAGTTTCAGATTTTTGTTAAAGGAGGAGAGTATCGTATGAGGAATGGATGTTGCAACCGTTTTGCGTTGTGTTTTAGGGTTAGGAAAGAGTGAACTTAAGTAAAACAAAAAAAATTGGGTTCACTTAAAAAAATCCAACCTGGTTAGAAAGCCCAACAAAAGAGGCCCAATACTATGGTTTTTACTATCTTACCTTAAAGATCTCGATCTTGACTATAAAAGCACACGAAAAAGTTTTTTTGTAAGATCTTAGCACTAAAAAGCAATTTCAGATCGGAAGATCTTATGATCCTACGACCCAACTCTCGATCTTGACTACACTGACAATTATTAGAGTTATATCTTAGGATATGAAAAATCAACACTATAGAATAATTAAGGCTAGCCTTAACTTAATAGAATAAGAATAGTCTTTTCCTTAAATGTAGAGCTTGAATGATTCAACTCTTGAATGTTCAACTCCTCTTGTATAAATAGAACATCATGCTCCATTCCTATTCAACAATAATAGAATCAGTTTCTCTATTCTCTCTTTTAGCTTTCTCTCTTTTCTCTCTCATATCTCACTTTAATATGGTATCAGAGCTAATGGAGTGTTAGGTTTAGAATGAGAGGAAAAATAAGAAGAGCCTGAAAAGTGAATGTGCAAACCTTGACCATTACCAATGAAGATCTGAACAGGACCTCCAAAAGGTGTGGTCTGCTGTATGTTTTGAGAGACATTGGTAACATGATAAGAAGCTCCTAAGTTTGGGAACCAGGCACTGCTTGGAACTGAAGCTGTGTTAGCAATTATAGCATTGGGAGTGATCTATGACCGAGGAACAAGGAGAGGAGCAAGTCTTGGTAGATAGCTTGGGCGTGACCAAGTGTTAACCGTGGGCTGAGCAAACTGAGGTCCACCAATTGATTGATACGGATTGTAGAAATTTTGTAGATTCATTGTTTGAAAATCAGCAGGTATGTTAGGTTGAAACTGTTGATTGAACCTGTGATAGCAGTTAGCAACAAGGTGACCATATTTGAAGCAAACTTGACATTGAATGTTGTTGAACCTACCTCTCCCACGGCCGCGGCCGCCACCACGGCCAGATGCACGACCTCCTCTTGAATAGGTTGGATTAAAGGTTGAATTCACAGCTTGTTCAATGTTCTTGTTATTGGAGTTATCAGTTTCAGGTTGAGGATTGGCTTGAGTGAGATTCACTGAGGGAACCACCACCTCCATTTGAGAGTGTTTCTTATACTTGTTGAATCTCATCTCATGAGCAAGAAGAAGAGCTTCAACTTCTTCAAGTTCTACTGAATCAAACTTGCTTTCAATGACTGAAATAACAAAGGCAAAGTAGTCTTGAGGAAGACCTTCAAGAATCACATCAATGTGTTGCTGATCTGGAACTGGATCTCCTACTGAAGCAAGTGCATCAACAAGAACTTTGATGCAAACCAGATAAACCAACAGATTTGTCTTCAAGTGTTGTAGATCTGAATTCCGCTCGTAGTTGTCTTGCTTTCGCACGTGTAAGCTTTTGAAAATGCGCAAGAATACGTTTCCAGAGCTCGTAGGAATGAACGCATCCAAGAACGCGTGAAAGAATCGAAGGTGAAAGCGTGGATTGAAGCCACGTCATAAGCCATTGATCTTGCGTAATCCAGGTGCGATACGCAGGGTTCTCACGAGCAGTTGCACGATCTTCATCAGTTAGGTATTGATTCGGTATGTCACGAAGGTTAAGGTAGTTTTGAAGATTATTTGCATTAACGAAAGGATCTACTTGTTGGCGCCAAAGTAGGAAATTCTTCTCATCAAGTTTTTCTGTGATTTTGAGTTGGAACAACATAGATGCTGTAGTTACCGGAGTCGCGGCCAAGGAAAGAACCGAAGCTCTATGATACCAGACTCATCAAAACAGGGTCTTCCTTGTCTGATGCCTCTCACTACAGGTCCATTGTAGGGGCCCTGCAGTATGTAATAATCACACGCCCAGAAATCTGCTATGCTGTTAACAAAGTATGTCAGTTCATGGCACACCCCTTGGAGTCCCATTGACTAGTTGTCAAGTGTATTTTGCGCTACCTAAAAGGCACTATCACCTCTGGTTTACTGTTCACTCTTGCCTCCACTATTCCGTTTTCTCTGCAGGCCTATTGTGATGCTGACTGGGCTGCTGACCCAGATGAGAGAAGATCCACCTCTGGGTCAGTTGTGTACTTAGGTCCTAATTTGATCTCTTGGTGGTCCAAAAAGCAAAATGTTGTTGCTCGTTCTAGTGCTGAGGCAGAGTATCGCAGCTTGGCTCACACCACAGCTGAAGTTTTATGGGTTCAAACTTTGCTAGGTGAACTAAAAATTCCCTTGACAACTCCAGCCATCTATTGTGACAATCAGAGCACAATTGTTATGGCTCATAACCCTGTTCTTCATGCAAGAACAAAGCATATGGAAATTGACCTCTTTTTTGTAAGAGAAAAGGTTTTTAATAAGTCTCTCACTGTCTGCCACATTCCTGGTGTTGACCAGAAGACTTACATCCTCACCAAGCCTCTCTCAAGTTCAAGATTTATGGAGCTCAGTAGCAAGCTCAACCTGTCTGCCTCAAGTCAGCCTTTGCAGCCACCTTGAGCTTGTGAGGGAGTATTAGAGTTATATCTTAGGATATGAAAAATCAGCACTATAGAATAATTAAGACTAGCCTTAACTTAATAGAATAAGAATAGTCTTCCTTAAATGTAGAGCTTGAATGATTTAACTCTTGAATGTTCAACTCCACTTGTATAAATAGAGCATCATGCTCCATTCCTATTCAATAATAATATAATCAGTTTCTCTATTCTCTCTTTTAGCTTTCAATCTTTTCTCTCTCCTATCTCAATTTAATAGCAATAGGTATGGAAATTAATAGTTGATAACAAAAAACCCATATGTATACCAACCTTTGAAGAGGACGAGAAGTCCCTTGTGCTCCAGTGTCTAGGATTATCAGGGTGTACACCTGGCCAACTGTTACCCCAACCTGATGATGGCTGATAATACTGATTTTGAAAGACTTCTTCAACCACCGTATTCGAAGTGCTTGTTCCAAGTGAGGGTTCATGACCACAAGAAGCATGACATGTTGAAATATTTAATATAACATCTGAATCATTCACTACTCCGACAAGACCCCTGAAAATTACATGCTTCTTCCCATTTTTCATCACAACTTCCATACCGATATATTCCTTCTGTAAGAATTTTGGACCAACTGTAAGTGGAAGTAATGATCGGACACTCTCCCACTCACCCTCTGGGTCAAGACCCACCCAAAAACCTATGTCTCTATCACTAGTATTTTCACTTTCCAATTCTTTTTGAAGATTAGCAATAGTATTTCTTTCAAAATAAGAAGTTGAAACAACAAGGGAGCTGTCATGCATGAATTCAACATTGCTTTGCTGACCCTGCAAAAGTGAACGCGAAAGAAGCAAAATATTTTATAGAAATTAATAATTTATCAGATGGACAAATCCGGTAAAAACAATGTAGTGAATGGTAACTAACCATTCTAGTAAATGGATACGATCTAATATTTTGAGCATCATATGGTTGATGAAACATTCTCACTGAAGCAACTTTCTTAAGAATATTAGCAGCATGGCCAACAGAAAAGGAAAGCGCACCCACGACATCCCCTGCAAGAAGAAAAGACAAGTTTTAAGGGAAAAAACAAAAACATGCTGAGATGCAAAAAATAAAATAAAATAAAATATTCCAATGTGGAAACAATATATGATAATGAACCAATAGAAGAATATGTGACATGGGAAGTTTGATCTAAGAAATTTAACTAATCAGATTGCCTATACATTTGTTTAAAATAAACAAAGCCTCACTAAACAGACATCCAAACTACATGCGACATTTCACTAAATAAGGCATTCAAGAAATACCTTTCCCGGCTTTTGCAGCAAGATTTGTAACCTCTATTTCCAACTTAGCAGGGGCCTGTGGCAATATATCAATGTGACATTAAATGCAGCAAACTCCTAAGGATTTAAAAAATTTCAAATTGAAGAATGTAGAACATGTCGATATATAAGTTGGGGGAAATTGCAGATTTTACAAAAAAACCAAAGAAAAAGAAAGTTTCAATGGAGCTCGCATTACATTTCAAAGATTAAATAGGTCCAAATTATGCTATTAAATAAACACATGGCAAGAAAAAATAAATAAATAAATAAAGGAGAAACCATAAGTTGAATGTAAAATAAAAATAGCATAAATGAGCTTTCTTTAGCCTGCGCAAGGCAGCAACTTTTCTAACATAATGTCACTATACCAGCCAGACCATGAATTTCATAATATGAGACCACAGTTCAGTTTCTGCATAATGTCATTCTAAAAGTTATTTCAGACAATGGGCATTATAGTAATGCCGCACATCACACATAACCAATCAATTACCTTTCGGGGAACTTCAAATATAAAAAGTTCATTCCACTTCACATTGCCTTCATCCCAATTATTAATTCTTGATATTATAGGCTTGACACACTTTGTTCTTGCACTCTGAGGAAAAAGCTTTTGCTGCTCGGACGCCTGACTATCAACAACAAGACGCAAGGCACAGAAGAAGTTATGGCTGTTACCATCATCAATTATAGACAAACCCTGCAAAATTTGAAATGAATTGATTTCAATGTTATGCGTAGAAAGGAAAAGCAGGCATCCATTAGAATTATGTATAACCATTTGCATCATGACCTTTGCTTCCAGTATCTGTACAGCGACATAGTAACGTGCTTCTCTAGATTCATCTGCAACATTTAACCTATTTGAAAACCGTGGAGGAGGAATCCATACAGACACGCAGTCTCCGTGATGTAGCATGTCAACTGTATCTACATCATGCTCAACTTTTTTGACAAAGATATCACACCCAAGTTTATTTTCTACTATCACAGTCTGCAAATCATCCTCATCTAGAGCAGAAAAAGCTGTACTTTCTCCTTTGTGTTGACCACCAGCCTCCTGCAAGCCAAACAGTTAGCAAGGCTTTCAAAAGTTATGAGCTTTAAAGGATAAATATGGATAATGGATTCAGAATTTAACCGCATTTAGCTTGGATGCTTTCTGTTCCAACTCTAACTGTCTTCTCCATGAATGAACACTTCCCACAAAGGATTCAAGATTTCTTGCACTGACATTTACATTCAAGATGCTAGTTGCAGAAACTCGAATTCTCTTACCTAATCCGAACGGCGACTGTGCATTTGTATCAAATGTTTCAAACCTAAACAATTTAGAAAGGAAACATAATTACCGGCATATTTACAACAGGATTGGCCCATGAGTATGTCAAAAGAACATACTGAAACATTAGTATATAGTTTTAACTAAAATATTATATTGAAAAATCACATAACCAATCAATTACTTGAATATTCCATCAAATGGTTCCACAAAAGGTTCCCATGCCTCTAATTGTGCATTGAAGGTTGATGCAACAATGGAAGAAATAAGCACTGCATTCATCCCATGTAGCCCACCATGTGTTGCAAGCTTAATATTGGTAATTGTGGTGTCAAACAAGGGGCTCATCTGAAAAGTAGTTCAATTCATCGATCAATTTATAAAATAAACTCCTTTAACAAAATTATTGACATTCGTTTTTGTAATAGGCATTGAAAAGCATACCATTCCACATAAGCTGTCTAAAATCGTCAGGGAAAAGTATCGCAGCTTCAGCTCAGCATTTATGTTCTCCCGGGTCTTTGGTTTCACTGAATCACCAATTATGTAGGCCAAACGACTTGACGGCTTTTTAAGGTCAGAACGAGCCAGAAAAGTGCATGCCTGCGTGTATATAACATGATAAATAATCTTTGTTTTGGAGTTTAAAATATGTTACAGCAGCTCAACGGCTACAAGCTTTTCATAATGTGAAAGCTATCAGAACTATCCTATTCAGATCCGATTTTTATCTTTCTTTTTTGTATTTCTCCCCAGTTGCAGTAGATTGGTTGGTACTTTATTTAGCAATGAGACCTCTATATTCAATCTTAGTATAATCTCTTCTCATGAATGAGAGAAACAATTATTATCTTCTCCTAAATTGTATGGTATAGTGATTCATGTTGTGATACAGAACTGTCCAATGGTGAAAACATCGACGACCGCACTAATTTCAACCCCCACAAAAATTAGAATCTAAACAAAGCGACCAATAAGGATCACCCTCGTCTAAAATTCCAACAGAGAACTATTAGTGTATAGTGTCCTATTGACCCCACGAGATGGTTACAATTTGTTATTTTCACTTGAGGGTTGGTTAAACCCAACTGTTTCCAGAAGAATTTATTAGAACTCTATAAAAACCTATGTGATGAGATCAATGAGCGTAGAAGTCCTATTTCTCAGAAATAAAGTATCAAATTCTCTCTTTCATTTTTTTAAATCATTTCCTCTAGAGCATGAAGGCGATCCAAGGCCATGGTTTATAGCGAAGGCCCTCTTCCACATTATATGCTCTCCACTATCGGATCAAGAGTTTATTTGCACCTATCCTCCAACTCTCGACATTCTTGGTTTTGCGCCGCATCATACCTATCAACGCTTGACATTCTTGGTTTTGTGCCGATCACGTACTCTTTTAGAAGCTCACAATTCAATTTTTTATCCTATGCCTTCAAAGTTTATTGTCAACCCAACCATTCCACCCCGACTCTTACTTGATGAAGATAGAAGTAAAATCAATGAATCCTAAACCAAGTTAGGCAATAAAACCTACTCTTACTCTTAGTTGTATTTTCTATCTCGACCCCTAATTCTCACACACATTATTGGTTACATCCACTCTTGAAATTGTGGGACAGGGATGGGACAAGATCCAAAACTACTTTAGCTCTCAACAATGAGCAACAGCCATGCAACGTCGTACTGAGCCAGGAAATTCAAAGAAAGATGATCAATCAATCATTGATTCCTTTTCCAACTTAAAGCCCTAGTGGATTCTCTATTTTCAATTGGTGATCTTGCATCACATTATGAACAGTAGATGTCCCAATAAATCCTTACAATTAGTTTGGAAAAGATCGCCAGGGTGACCTTGTGGAAAGTTTGTTCTATTAATACATACTTGATTCTATCAACCACTGCCAAAGGTTCGTCAAAGACTCGTCAGGCAGTATAACTACTAATCACATAAATGGCCAGACATTGTTTTTGAAATTCTTCTCAATCTTTATATCTTTTAATTCTTTTCACAAGAGAATAATAGAATCGGTTATTAAATCTTAGCCTTAAATGACATGAATAAGCATTACAATGAAACTTATGTACAAGACACAGGCATTTTTTACTTTAGAAAACATTTACAAAGCATTTTTTTATGCAATCAGGGAAGTGAAAGTTATGGTTAACCTGATTTTCTACTTTCCAAATACTCCAGGATTGAGGAGCTCTTGAGCTTGAAGATCGTGAAAGAGGAGTCTCATGAATGTTTGCTTGGCTAACAAGATCCATCCTAGGGCAGCAAAACAAATTTGCACGTGGTGCTTCATCGGTTCTTGAGACAACACAACCTAAAGATACATACCCAGGAGGAGCAATGGGGTACCAGAAGAAAACTTCCTCAATCCCTTTCCCTACAATATGGGAAACTTTGGTAAATTGAAGAGGTTTTGAAGAGATGTCAGGATTGTCATTCTTGAAGATTATTCCCAATGCAGGAGGTTCTAGGCTGAAATGCAGGTAAAGAGAAAATATTAATCCCCATAAAACTTTCAACTAAAAGATATATGGTGGAAATGTTTAAATAAAAGGCTTAAAAGATAACAATGTCAAACCCTTCAGTGATGCAATCTCCCAAGACAGCATAACCATGACGTGCAATAGGTCGCCAAATAGAGACCGAGCGGCGAAGGTCGCTACCTTTGTCCCACCAAATCCTTTCAAAGTTGGGTGTAGACATATAACAGTTAGTTGCTTTTGAAATGGATTTAAGAATATCCCATCCAGATGTATTCATGCTTTTAGCAGTCTGCTGATTATTATTTTCCTGGTCAGAATTTAGATCTGATACTGGAGCTACAAGAGGAACTCTATTTGAATTCCAAACAAGCAGATGATTTAAGTTGTAAAGTCCGTCTTTGAGAGGGCAACTAGAGGAAGAATGTGCAAAAAAAGAGCCAATAGCATTGTCAAGGCGCCATACGCTAAACCCAGAGGTAAACTGATCATTTGATGGGATATTAAATATGCAGTCCGAATACTTAGCTGATGTTACAAGATCAGAACGTAGGCAATGAACAACATGACTTGGGGGTGGTTGGTTTCCAACATGAGCTACACAGCCCAGTGCTGTGTATCCTGGGGGCGCTACTGGCATCCAAAGAGAACAATCACTGGCAGAAGTAGAATGGCTATCACTTCCACCACCTTCAATATTCTGAAATGACCCAATAAGATGGAAATCAACTGGCTTCCTTGCACGACCATATGTGTTACTTACTGCCATTACTGCCTGTGACGGAGGAATTGGCCTGAAAAGACATTGAAATATAACATTAACATAGCAAGAATTCAGATCAGAACCAGAAAAAAGTTACACAAATAAAACTACTAGCAAAATAAGAACATCATATCACATATAATGTAGAATGTAGATGGAAAACAATATTCACTATTTTCCTGTATTTAAAAAATGTTTTCATCAATTGAAATCAATCAGCCACAAAGGAAATTAGTAGCCTAACACTCTTGGAAGATGTTTGGGCCATATGAGCTCACATGTAGTGTGCCCCATAGCTCAATACTCAACCTCCACATGGGATATAACAACAGCATTATACTTCTCACTTTTCCATGAAATCAAATTTCCTTTCATAAGCTAACAATATCAATATATGGATCGTCTTTGGGGTGTGCATCTGTTGTAAACAACAATATCTTAATGACCAATGTTTGTACATATTGGAAATTTTGCCTTCATTGCGGTCCACCCATAATCGCCTAATGCAGCATTTGGTTTGCCTTCATTGCAGCCTCCAACACCTTCATTGTGTTAAATTTAAAGGGGTGGAGATTTAGTCCCACATTGCTTAGAGGTATGTTCTGCAGTGTTTATAAAGCTTGGGCAGCCCTCACCTTACAAGCCGGTTTTGTAGGCATAGTTAGACTCAACCCAAATCTAAGAGTGCATACTAGACCTTTCCCAAGGTACCTCATCAATATATTTATGTAACACCATTATAAATACAAGTAGTTTGATATAACTAAAGACAATTTACAGAATTCTATAACAGGAATTAAACTTGTTTTGTATCAATCAAATTACATTAAAGAAGAATATTTACATAGAAGATTTTAAAGCAGATAGTATCAAATCAAATATTCTTTTGACTACACATATCTAAACTACAAATAAAGTTAAAGTTATTATCTTAAATGATACTACATTGCATTGTACCGGGTCCAAATTTAGTGATAACAAAGTTTAACACTGGTAGGTTTTCATGGTACAGCAAAAAAACTTGATTAAAAAGATTTGAACACAACCAAAAAAAAAGTATACCTTGATGTCACACAATCTCCTAATACAACATAATTGGCCGGAGCTTTAGGCCTCCAAAAGGTAATATTGTTGTTGGAACCAGTCTCTGCAAAATAGAGACAACCAAACAGTTCATTGTAAAAACCTGTTTTCTCAGCTATATGGTATAGAATATATAATGGTCCAGCAACAAAATTGAGCATGCAAAAGTAATTAAGAAAAAATTTTAATCACTCTATTCGGATTAATCAGGAAGAAACCTTTTTCAGACACCCAAATTCGGTCAAAGTTGGTGCATGGAACAAGGGGAGTTGCACTTCCCAGATTTAATGCAGCAGATGCCTGACTTTGAAGATTTAGTATAAGAGAAACAGCACTAAGTGAAAGATGAATACAAATGTCCGTTGATAGCAAAGATATATTTGTTTTATCCTTCACAGAAGTATAACCCCCTGAAACATCCACTGGATCTAGAATGATAAGACCAGAACCAGTTTCAACAGTAAAATCCTTTGCCAGGGCTCTAATCCAAGTGTCCTTTTCCTTGGAAGCATACCTACTCAAATAAACAGAGGAAATTTGCAGATCAAACGCTTTGCTGAGAAACTTGCTCAACTTTTAAATAACGTATTAAGGGAAAAAAGAGAAATTGAACACTGCTTTGCATAACTAAGTTGATGATGAAAGTTTTGAAAAAGAGAATTTCGAGAATGGATATGGAAATTCTTGGCAATAATAATTCCAATTGAGGAACAATTAACTATATAAGACACGATGTCTAATAAGTGGTTACCGGTTAATGGACTAACAGTATAATGGCATGATTAATCACTTAGTTATTTGTTCGTGAAGTAAACAGATTTTTGCCAAGAATTCCTAAATAATTTTCCCAAAAAATTTAATGCTGACAGCAAAGACATCTCACATGAAGCTAAGGTCCAACTTTGCCCGGATAAGCTTCTCGCTATAAGATGAATCATCAAGAAATGACTTGGTGCCATCGTAGAAGGTGAACTCAGAAGAAACAACCTAACAGAAAAGCATAATAGCCATTAGACAGAAGACCACCAAAAAACTAAAAAGCAAAATAGAAAATGAAAGATGTTAAATCTTCAAGGGGTGGGTAGTTGTTGGTGTAAAGTTCTTTTTAATGTATTCTATTGAAAAGAGAAAACATTGAAAAGTGAAAACACGGTTAACACCGAAAAAATGCAATACAGACTATCTACACTAAATCAATAAACCATTTATGGAGCTTCTTATCACCTATTTGGGTTGGTAATGAAACTAATCAAGGATAATTGTTTATTTTATTCAGTATGATGGAGACTGATAGGTTAGACATATTATGTCTTGAATAGAAACTCTGACAACTAAAAACATCTGGGAGAAGCATTGTGCAATTTTAAAGCACAAGTATTCCTATTTCAGAAGAGAAATGAAGTCCTAATCTAATTGAGAGATAAGATAGGTCAAAACAAAAAAACTTTAAATTATCAAATTATAGATTATTGATAATTGAACTCCCAAATTGCAAATCACAATCACAAATTATAATTCATCATAAATTAATCATCCATCATGCTGCATTCTCTACATAACGGTTTTTTTATACCATAACTGCTTATAATTGCACTTGTCTTCCTTTTGCTTAAAACTATTATCAGCACAAGGGAAAAATATAATGTGTTTCAGAAAAACTGCAAAGATCCAATGCACAAGTTTTGATCAACACAGCATAAGCATACAAAGAGATCCATATAATTCATGGAAATGTGAAGCAAATTACCTGGGTTTCAAACGTAAAACTTTGTGTACCATTTGATTCACTTTGAGAATATAAGGAAGACCCTGATGTTTGATTTATGATTTCAAGGCTTTGCTCATCACCAGAAGACAAATCACGCGGAACGACAATGTCCACGCCATCTTCAATAGAGGTTGAGTAGCTGCTATCATTACTCAGGAACGTATACTTCCTTAGTAGAGAACCATTCTGATAGACAAATAACAAAGACATAAGCTTCCAATATAAATCAACTCCTAATACATAGGCAATAAATTCTTTTTAAAATTCTCATTCAACAACTTCAGTATTGATGGCCTATCTCTCTGCCCCAATTTGACCAACTAAGAAATCTTAAAAAACATATCGATGGAAATAAGATGTGACAAGACATTCCCCTTAACAAGGTGAAAGAAAATTTAACCAGCAGGGACAAACAAAATAACATAAACCATCTCCCCTCCTGAGTTCTAATAAAAAGAAAACTACTGACCATATAAAATAAAGTGTTCTAAATTTGAGCAAACACGAGATTTGGGTAAAACTTTGCACACTCGACTTGAAGATAGACATTTTTCAAAGTATTATCAATATTAATCTAAGAGCCCCACATCGGACAATATATGGTTTGAATATATGTTTTAAGTGAGGGCAATCCTCACCTTACAAACCAACTTTGTAGGGTTGAGTTAGGTTCAACCACAATTCTAAGATTGTATCAGAGTCAGATTTAAAATCCGTTAGACCACCTGCTATCAGGTTTCCGCTATCCAACCACCCAACATTTACATCCAAGCATCAAGCCCAATAGTATTGGGTTTAGTGCGTGAAAATAAATGGTGGGTGACCTGATATTAGAAATCTATGAGAGATTTGAGTTTCCTCATAACTATTTTCTCTTTCTTTAAACGTTAGTTACAATAGTTTGTTACAAACTGAATCTATAGTCTAAACTAGATGACCTGCAGTAGCATGTTAAGCTATACAAAACTGACACTTGTCAGTTTTGAGATACACTCCTAGCTTAACTCTAGTTTACATTCAATACCTGATACCAGAAACCAAAGAGCAGGTTGAGTTAGACTCAACCACAATTCTAAGAAATCACATTGTGGAAGATTTTTGTTGGAAAATATATTATTTACCGGTTTTATTATTGTTTTTAATATTGTCTTTATTTGTCATTATTTCTCTTTATTCTCCATTAAGGAGAATATTATTGTAATCATTATAACTCTTCTATATAAACCAGCCTAAGGCTGAGGAATAAAATCACAACAGCTTTTACCTATTTTCTTCTAATATGGTATCGAGAGCACTGGGTTAGGGTTTCCTGTAAAGTTTTCTACAACTAGTGGAGAGCACTGGGTTAGGGTTTCCTGTAAAGTTTTCGACCCGCTTTATTACCCGACCCATTCCACATACCCGTTTTCCTTCCTATGGCGAATAACAACAACCAGTGGCCTTTCCCATCACAAGCCTACACCGGATCCAACCAAGGCGAACAACATGAGTCCGGTGTCGGCCGCGGAAACGGCGGTGGCCGCGGAAACGGTGGTGGCCGCGGAAACGGCGATGGCCGCGGAAATGGTGGTGGCCGCGGAGATGGAGTACGAGAGGATTCATCGGTGGTCACAAACAATGAAAACAATAACAATATTGTTAAGAAGAAAGGTGGTCGTGCATTTCAAGCGAGTAATTCTTATCAAGGACAGCAATCCTCTCAAACTCAACTTCCACTCACTACGGAACAACTAGACAGACTGTACAAACTTCTCGAGTCTCCAACCCCTTCTTGCTCTATAGCAACAAAAGGTAATTCTGCATTTCTTAGTGTCAGTCCCAGTCATACTTGGATAGTAGATTCTGGTGCCTCAGATCACATGACAGGTGAATCTACTTTGTACTCTTCATATAGTCCATGTGCAGGTAATCAAAAAATAAAAATTGCAGATGGCTCTTTTTCAGCCATTGCAGGTAAAGGGTCAGTTGTGTTGTCTCCAATGTTAACTCTTAAAAATGTCCTTCATGTTCCAAACTTATAGTGTAATTTAATCTCCGTAAGCAAATTAGCCCAAGATATAAATTGTCAAACTAATTTTTTCCGATCTCACTGTGTCTTTCAGGATTTGAACTCGGGGAAGATGATTGGCAGTGCTAAGGAGAGTGGAGGACTCTATTACCTTGACATTGGATCTGCATCACAACAACCTTCAAAAACAATAAGTTCCTGCTTTGAGTCTTTTTCTATTTTGAATAATAAAGATGACAACATTATGTTATGGCATTTAAGGTTAGGTCATCCTAGTTTTCGTTACTTAAAACACTTGTTTCCTAAGTTATTTCACAATAAGAATTTTTCTTCGTTTAAATGTGAAGCATGTGAGTTTGCAAAACATCATCGTTCCCAATTTTCAATGCAACCTTATAAACCATCAAAACCGTTTTCTATTATTCATAGTGATGTTTGGGGCCCTAACCGAACAAGTACACTCTCTCTCAAAAAATGGTTTATCACGTTTATAGATGACCACACAAGAGTATGTTGGGTGTACTTGTTAAAGGGGAAATCAGATGTTTGTCAGGTTGTAAAGAATTTTGTTTTAATGGTGCAAAACCAATTTCAAACAAATATCCAAGTCTTTAGAAGTGATAATGGCAAAGAATATTTTAATACTATTCTTGATGATTTTTTTCTAAAAAATGGAATTGTACATCAAAGTTCATGTCCTAATACTCCTCAACAAAATGGAGTGGCCGAAAGGAAAAACAGACATTTACTAGAGGTTGCTAGAGCTCTACTTTTTTCAAATAAAGTTCCAAATTATTTGTGGGGAGAAGCTGTTTTAACAGCTGCATATTTAATTAATAGAATGCCCTCCAAAATTCTCAATTTTCAAACTCCAATTAATGTCTTCAAAGATTGTTTTCCTAGTACTCGTGTTTTATCTGATTTGACTTTAAAAATCTTTGGTTGCACAGCCTTTGTTCATGAGCATAAAAATGTTGGAAAACTTGAGCCACGGGCTATAAAATGCGTCTTTGTTGGATACTCCCCAACCCAAAAAGGGTATAAATGTTTTGATCCAAAAAATAAGAAAATGTTTGTCACTATGGATGTTACATTCTTTGAAAATAAACCTTTTTTTGATGACACTCATCTTCAAGGGGGGGAGATAAACGAAGATTCGTTTCAAATTGAGGACATGAGTTTTTTAAATAACTTATCTTTGCCAGTATCACAAAATTCTGAGATTTTTACACTTGCACCAACAGAAAATGGCCATGATTCTTTATCTGATCTTATTCCTGTTATGAGTAAGGAATCTTGTGAATCTGAGCCTACATTTTCTCTTGTAGAAGACAATGAGAATCCTAAAAATAATAATAATGATGATCTAATTGAAATGCCACAATATAATGAATCTCTTCAAGAAAATAGATTTGAATTAGGAAACAGGACTTGGAAAGGAAAGGTTTTTGTGAAAAAGCACCATAAAGGAAGGGATGAGTCCACATCTCAACACTGCCAGGAATCTGAACCGGGGGATGATCAACCTCCTAACAAACGGAAAGGTAAGTCTATCTCTATTTCTGAGAGTCGTATTTTGTATCCTGATATAGATGATCCTGTTGCCATTAGAAAACCTGTCAGATCTTGCACTAAACATCCCATGTCCAATTTTATATCATATTCAAATTTGTCTTCATCTATGTCTGCTTTCACATCAAAATTGTCTAGTGTAGAAATTCCAAAAAGTGTACAGGTTGCTCTAGAAATTCCAAAGTGGAGGGAAGTTGTGCTTGAGGAGATGAAAGCCCTTGAAAAGAACAAAACTTGGAGTGTTATGTCACTACCAGATGGAAAAAAGACAGTTGGGTGCAAATGGGTCTTTACTGTGAAGTACAATTCAGATGGAACAATTGAAAGGTACAAGGCTCGTTTGGTGGCTAAAGGCTTTACTCAGACCTATGGTATAGATTATTCAGAAACATTTGCTCCTGTTGCAAAATTGAATACTGTTAGAATTCTTTTGTCCCTTGCTGCTAACCTGGATTGGCCCCTACATCAGTTAGATGTTAAGAATGTCTTTCTTAATGGCGATCTAGAAGAAGAAGTATATATGGACATTCCTCCTGGTTTTGAAAAAAAAAATTGGAGCAAATGTGTGCAAACTGAATAAGTCTTTGTATGGATTAAAGCAGTCTCCTAGAGCTTGGTTTGAAAAATTCACTCAGTCCATGAAGAAACAAGGGTACATCCAAGGACAGGCTGACCACACCTTATTCACAAAGTTCTCCCATGATGGAAAAGTTGCTGTCCTGATTGTTTATGTTGATGAAATTGTCCTTACTGGAGACGATACAGTGGAAATGGCAAGAGTAAAAGAAAAATTGGCTGTAGACTTTGAAATCAAGGATCTGGGATTCATGAGATATTTTCTAGGCATGGAGGTCGCTCGGTCAAAGAATGGTATTGTGGTCTCACAACAGAAATACATTCTAGACTTGTTGAAAGAAACAGGAATGAGTGGATGCCGTCCTGCAGATACCCCTATGGATCCTAATGCTAAACTTTGGGGAGAAGGTAATGTTCCTGTTGATACTGGAAGATATCAGAGATTGGTTGGGAAACTAATTTATTTGTCACACACCCGACCTGATATTGCTTTCTCTGTTAGTGTAGTAAGTCAGTTTATGCATTCTCCTTTTGAGGAACATCTTGAGGCAGTTTATAGGATACTAAGATATTTGAAGGGAAATCCTGGAAAAGGATTATTTTTTAAGAAGACTGCGGAAAGAAATGTGTCTATCTTCACCGATGCTGATTGGGCAGGTTCTGTTACAGATAGAAGATCAACCTCTGGATATTGTACTTATGTTTGGGGTAATCTTGTGACATGGAGGAGTAAGAAACAAGGAGTTGTAGCAAGGAGCAGTGCAGAAGCCGAGTTTAGAGCTATGTCTCAAGGTATTTGTGAATGATTATGGATCCTTAGAGTCCTTGAAGAACTTAAGATGAAAATTGAGCTTCCATTGAAATTGTACTCCGACAGTAAAGTTGCTATTAGCATAGCTCATAATCCAGTTCAACATGACAGAACCAAACATATCGAGATTGATCGACACTTCATAAAGGAGAAGTTAGATGCTGGAATCATATGTCTACCCTTCGTGACTTCAAGTCAGCAAACTGCAGATATCCTAACCAAAAGTTTGGCAAGGCCTACTTTTGAGTATTTGATAGACAAGTTGGGCATGATAGATATCTATGCACCAACTTGAGGGGGGGTGTTGGAAAATATATTATTTACCGGTTTTATTATTGTTTTTAATATTGCCTTTATTTGTCATTATTTCTCTTTATTCTCCATTAAGGAGAATATTATTGTAATCATTATAACTCTTCTATATAAACCAGCCTAAGGCTGAGGAATAAAATCACAACAGCTTTTACCTATTTTCTTCTAATAATTTTGATTCCTAAGGAGTTAATAGTTCCCCCAAACATAAACAAGAAATCGGAAAAACTTACTGATTAACAGGAAGTTATTACCTCAATTTTTACATTAACAAATCGCAATCTTTTGCCACATCCAATGACTATAATTGGTCTAGATCTTGTACTGCGGACTTCTTTTGTATCTGTTTCAACAGATAGACAAATAACCTTTCCACAGCCATCATATGTATATTCGTCAATGCCTACACAATCTGCAACTAACTGTTTAGATGGGGAGAGGTGCACCACATCTTCTTCCTGCCTGTAAACTGCTTCCATCAGCACTATGCTACTGTTTCTGCTAATGGGATCATTCTTTGGATCCATTGTTTCCTCTCTTCCAGTGAGTGCTCCAAGAGAAGGCACAAAAAACTCTGCCACTGCAAGAAGAAAATCTGGCACAACAAGGACTCGAGGTTGCTGCACACGAATTACAAATGATTGTGATGACATACGCCACCTATAGTCCATCAAGAACATTGTCGAAATGGGTGTATCATCAATTCCAGCTTCACTGCTTGTCCTCCGAAAGCTACCAAGGTTAAACGAAACGGGAACCTTTATAGTACCGGCTTGTTTGAAAGCATCAGTGGAAGATCCAAGCATCAGGCGCATTTCAGGTTTCGTATCAGGGCGAAAATCTAGAATAGAAAATTTTGGAATTGTCACGAACAGATCTGTCTCTGATGAAGATGTCATGCGATATGAAACCCAGAGACCTTCCAGCTGCAAAAATAATGCAATTAAATAAATGAGAATAAAGATTAGCACATATAATTCAGACATATCATGCTGACAAATAGAGTGATTCACGTGTCAAATATACACACCGCAATATGAGCCAATGGAGACTCCCCATCAGTGCCATTACAAAGCTCCAGCAAGGCATGGTTCACCACAACAGATATGATTGTAACTGTCTGAGACAACAGAATTTGACTGTTCAGGTTAACCTTATCAACCAGAAGCTTAATAGTATCCTTCGAATCAGATTTTCCACCCCGAAAACTAGCAGGAAGCCTTGGTTCTTCTGATAAATTCATGAATGTACAATCCAAAATCACCTTATATTCTTTATCAGACATTATACCATGCAATAGATCCACCTGCACAAGAGATCATAAAATTTACTTGAGAATAATTTTTGTAGTGAAATACAACTAAAGCATGCAATCACAGCCTATGAAACATGGACACTTCTAGGATTAGACATGTCGCAGATTCTGACACTTGTATGAGACTCGTACAAGACATATCGGACAATCAAACAAGTGTTTAAATTATTTTTTTCAGCACGCCTTATACATTTTTTGGACAAAATTCAAACACAACTAAAAGGGTTAAAGAAGTGTAGAAGCAATGTTGATCAATGAAGAATTAAAAATATTAAATTTTATGAGAATATTTGAGATGGATGTATAATATCGTATATGTTGTGGTATCGGTGTCTTTTGTTTTTAATATTATTGTGTCATGTCGTATTCCGATATACGTGTCAGCACTGTATAGATCATAGCAATTTATGATATGAAAGCATTGTAGGTTTAGAGTTTGAGAAGATATAATCTGAGAATTTAAGGGAATTGAGAGAAATTTAAAGAGAAAATTAGTTGTATATGAAAATAACTCAGTCTAATTTTGGACAGCAGCAGTATTTATACTTGGGTATCATTCTAGAAGATTGGCATAAAGCGCACACACAAGTCCCGAAAACTAAACAGCACAGCAATACATAATCAAAATGGTGTATCCTCCAGTAAAGTAACATCTACTGAAATATAAAAACCATATGTAGATAGAGAATAACACCAATACCTTTTGAGTTTTAAAAAAGTCCAAAACACACTGTTAAGAAATGCAGTTGAGTCTAACTCAACCATACAAACCGACTTGTAGGGTAAGGATTATCCCAACTTATAAACACATGTTTATGTCAAATATTATCCGATGTTAAGACCCTTAATACACACCCTCACGCCCAGGACTGAACATCTGGAACGTGGAAATAAATAGTAGATGGTTCGATAGCAGAAACCTGTTATCAGGTAGCCCGTCGGATCTTAAACAAGACTCTGATGTAATATTAAGAAATGTGATTGAGCCTAACTCAACCCTACAAACCGGCTTGTAGGATGAGGATTGCCCCAACTTATAAACACATTGTTTATGCCATATATTGACTCTTAACACACATTTGATAGCTCACGCAAACAATTTATCCGGCCAAGAGAGAGATCATGAACAAAACAGGTAGAGCCGAACACACAAAGAGGGACATCATACATGATGTCCTTAGGAAACAAGGGTGAGTGTGAAATCTTACCATCCAATATTGAGGATGGCATGCAGTTTATCAAATAACAAGTCGTGAGAATAACATGACCCCAAAATTTAAAAGGTGTGTAGGCATTGATCAACAAGGTTTGAGCTGTATCAAATAAAAAACGATGCTTTCTTTCGGCAACACCATTTTGTAAATCAAAGAACAAATCATAATAATAAATAACATCAATCAGATACTAAGAAATACAATTATACTAACTTTTAGATTTTATAAATTTTAATTCATAGGTCGAAAAACTGTACTTAATACCACGAAAATTAAGATTTGGGCATAATCTTTACAACTCTTTGTTAATCACAATAGTTTTTCTTTGTTGATAAACGGGAGTCAGCATTCTATTTTAAGGAGGATTCTATTTGCCATCTCCCCTTATACCTGGCACCCCCAAATCATGGCGAAATTCCATTTTTACCCTTAAAATTTTTTTGAAAATTATGAAATTTTTAGTGGTATACGGGGGATTTCAAAATTTCCGGTAAAAAATACTGGTAATTTCAAAATTTCCGGTAAAAAATACCGGTAATTTCAAAATTTCCGGTAAAAAATACCGGTATTTCGAAATTTCCGGTAAAAAAAAAATTGTTTTCTTTACACTACCACCAATTTCGAAATTTGCAGTACAGTACCGGGAATTTCAAAATTATTGGTATTGTACTGCAAATTTGAAATTCCCGGCAGTGTAAAAAAAACAAATTTTAAAACTTTTGAAATTTTTCACTACCGGGAATTTCGAAATTACCGGTACTGTACTGCGAATTTGAAATTCCCGATAGTGTAAAAAAAGCAAAACAGCCTCATACCCTCAATTTTATAATCTTTCAAATTCAATAGGTTCCTCTCTTTTTACTGTTATAAGCAACATTTATAATACATCTAAATCCTAGTTTCGGCAGCTCTACTAGAAAATATTATTAAATCTTATCTTTAAACTTCTTCAAACAGATAAATGTGTTAATACGTTTTTGCAATTTGGTGAAAAAACGCATTAGAAATTGACATTTCACCCTACTTATCAGTTCATATAACCTGAAAAAGAAGGTAGTTTTACACATCTTAAGGGATATAAAATACAAACATTAGACATTGGTGTTTAAAGTTACCTTCACTTCAAGTGAAAATGTCGGAACTTTTCGAAAAACATCCCTCAAACTTCGACGAACAAATATATCAAGTCCTTGACCTTCCCGTATCATTGGTTTTCCAAGACAACCATCGATTCCAACAGACATGTTAATACCCAGAATCTGTAATTCATTTGGAGTCAGGAATGTATCATGTAGTTTAATCGTGATATAGGTCATATGACAGAAATGCATACCTGAGCATGAAGAACATCAATATGCACAGCTGAAGGGTCTTCTTCTTGAGATCCATGCCAACTGAATTCATTTTTAATCTGAAGCTTTCCCAGATCAAGTTGTATAAAACTGGAAGTGAATAGAGCAATTGCATTTCAGCTTGTAAGATAAAAAAACAATCCATGATCTTTCACCTTATAACTTAGGCTATTACAAGAACTAATGTATCATGTATGACATATATCATAGTCCCTATGACCGAGTGGATAGGTCTCCAATCCTTGACATCACTAAGCTTCTATATATAGCTTAAATTTTAGCACCACATACAAGTGAACATATGCATTGCATGTACCTCAAACACAGAGGACACTAAGCACAGGGGCATTTTAAGCATAAAAAGTTACAATTTTTGATGTTGTCACTTCCTTAACATAGATGAAAGTACAGATTTTTATTACTAGAGAAAAAGAATGAAAGGAAAAAGAGTGGAAACTGAAATAAAGATACTCAGTAAAAAGAGTTAGTCATGAATTCAATTCTTACTAGCACTATTCGCTTCTAATACAACTGTTTTCTTTTCTAATATGTAATTACAGGAAGACGTCATTGTAAACCCATCTATAATTAAAGTAACATCCACCAAAAGAAATACATTTACACACCACTGATATGTTAAGTCTTATGCTTCGTTTATTCTTTCTGAACTAAAGAAATTACCCCTGCCCACAACCTATCAAATTTCCATTTGTAATCCACCAACAAAATGACAAGCATCCAAAGGAAAGAAAGGAAAATCATTAACTTTTAACGGCACTTCGTCCACCTGAAACACTAAAGCATATATGACAAAAATGCTTAAGCATACAATGTCACATTTGATGTAATTTAATGCGACATTCAATTATGTCAATATTCAGATAGTGTAGTTTCTGCCTATTAAAGGAGAGGTTAGTGAAAGATTCACTGCCATAGAACTTCCCCCACAGGATTATCCCCCTAAACAGATTTTGTTACACACCGTAACTGAATCTGTTGCGCTGCAGTCAGGGAATTTCAGTTATACTACCTCTGTCCCAAATTATAAGTCACTTTTGACAAAAAAAATTGTCCCAAATTATAAGTCACCTAACATTCCCAATACAATATTAATACATTTTCCCCAATATACCCGCAAGTATTTATTATTATTTATTATTTCAACTCTTTTAATTTCTCTCTCCTATGAAACCATGAGGGGCATTACTATAAAACCATGAGGGGCATTACTGTAAAGTCATACATAATTTATCTTTCCAATAAAGTAATAATTAAATTTCTTATATCGTGTGAAATACCCAAAACGTCTTATAATTTAGGACGGAGGGAGTAACTCACTAACTGACAGACACATGTCAGTCAGTAAACTGGCTACAGCCAGTAATCTCTTATTCCCTAGATTCTCTAAATAGGATTTTCACCCATTGTAATAACTAACTGAATTCATTCAAAAAAACTCAAGCTGAGATTCAGCATTCAGTCCATAGTTCTCTCTATATTTCAGCATTTATGAATTGCAGAAAACTACATCTTCCGAAATTCTAATATAGATATCACATTCTAATATAGATATCACAGCCTGGTTATAAGTGGAGTTTACACTGAGTGCCTAGACCATCATAAAAAATCACCAACCACTTAGGTACACTACAATAATATGAATAATAAGATACACTACAATGTGTAGTGACCCTCCTATTTATTAATAGTTTTAAAGAGTAATAAATACAAAAGTAAAAACACAAATAGGCAAAGCCAAATATACTTAATATTAAACCTAGTCATATATTATCATAAATTATAATATAACTCTTAATAATAAAATTCACTTACTCTTTACTTTTTGAGTTCCTTGGAACAATGATAATTGGTGTATCAAGTGCAAGATCCAGCTTGAGTGCAGTAGCTCCATCTATTTCATATTTCTGAATCAACCATTCAAATCCTCCAACTTTATCAACAAGTTTGATTGCTTCTTCAGTATGAGGGGACGCCAGTTCCATAAAGTACACGGTTATCTACAGAGGTAAAGCATGAAGTATTTAGTCTTTTTTTTTTTTTTAGAAATATATCAAATGTGAATGAACCCATAGGCCATAGAACACGCAGATTTAAAATTCTATCCAAAAATCTGTCTCAAAGCAGGAGAGAAGTACAAATTTTAATTTGTCCAAATTTGAAAAAATTCCAAGCGTACCTCTTGAACAAACCTATAAAGGAAAACAATGCGAACTGCTGAAAGTTGACCTTGCAAGCTGTAGTCATATCCTTCATAATCATCGTCTTCAACACTATAAGAATTAAATTTGAACTGAAAAAAAAAACAATATAAATAACTCATATTTCCCTTCAAAGCATATAAATGATAATAATAATTCTTAGATTTATAATTGGGCCAAACAAACCATACAAAACCTGGTTGTAAGGTGAAAATTGCCTAATAGTGATGGGATATTTAGTCTATAATAAGAATATTCTCCTAGAATATTCCTTTTCTATATGAAGTTGTAATCTTCAATAAAATATAACAGTATTTTCTATTTTCTAATATTGGTATCGCGAACCCTAGTAAGGGTTAGGGTGCAATTGTAAAGTTCTCCAAACTAGTGGGAATACTCAAAAGACATCATCTTAAGTATTATTCTAAAGACATAATTATCAACTTCAATAGACTAAACTCAAAATAGACAGATTTTTTATTTGAGAGAACTGTATAGGGTTAGATGAAGTACTCGTTTTACACAATAAGTAAACCGGGGTTTTTAATAAAAATCCTATCCAGATAGACAGGCCCAACAAAAAAATTAAGCACATTTTATTTTGCAATCTTGACCATGCCGCTGGCGATAACGATCTTGTTGTGAATGTGCATGCTTTGGCAGTCATGGCACACTTGATCTTGACTACACTGTCCACCAATATACAACAATGACTTGTGGGAATATCCGCAATATCGGCCACATTTACCATTACGGCGAGCCCGGAAACTGCCTTGAGTATCCGCCATAGCCCAAAAACTGTTTCTTATAAATTAGAACTAAAGTGCTTCTTCTCCATTCATTCGGTAAATAAATATTAAATTGTGTATATAAAACACAATAAAAAATGCACATAAATAAACAAAACGAACTCACTCATTGATTAGATTTTGAAGGAGTCGTGTTAAAACTCTTTATTTTGTAGTTTTTATTATAAATATGACAGTAGCGCTAAATTAGGATAGAACACTTTATCTTTCTTATCATCCAAACAATGTGTTTACTAGGATATTCTGATTCTGTTTTTTCTTAATTATCATCAGCCTGTATCATTGAATTCTAGCCTTTATTTCATATAAATAATATTCAGAATTTTCTCTATCTTAACTTTCAAGTTTTACTTCTCTGTTAAAATAGTTTACAGATTGTAACAACTTTAAACCTTAAATTTTTCTAAAGCAAATACAAGCTAATTATAATCTGCGCATAATGTACTATATTGTCAAGTTACAGTGAAAACTTATGACTGATGTAAAAATTAAAATAATGTGTTAAAACAGCTATGCTTCTGTAGGGCGGTGGAATTTTACACTCATACCCACAAGGAATCTCTGAAAGGTTGGTTTACATTCATGGAAAAGCAAACAAACCTTTATAAGGGAGTCAATTCCAGGATTTCGAATGTCACAGAGCCAATCCCAACATTGATCAGTCCCAAGGGACGTGTCACAGAGTCTAAAATTGCCTAATGTTCCATCAATAGAAAGAGAACTTGGGTGAACCTTCATAAGAGAAATAAACAATTTTAGATTTTGCAGATATGACAACAAATAGAAAATAGCAATGCTTTCCGAGTAACATATAGCGGAAAATGATAATTCCAAAAAAGATAGGAAACAAATTGCATAGAGAAAGCCATGGAAAGAGAAAGGAAGACTAAAAGACCAACTTTTGGAAAGCAAGTCATTTACCTTAAGATCCATCAGGAAACTTTCTTGTACTAACTTTGCAAGTTGAGAACCATCCTCCTTGTTAAGAAATATAGTTACGCTATCAACATTCATGTTCAAACGAAATACTACACGTTCTTTACCAAATCCTAACAATCCTCTAACACGCCCCTTTTCATCAGTCCTTTCCTTCACTAAAGGTCTCTCTGGAGAAGGTTTCAAAGTGTCTGTATCACTTGTCACTTCATTTCCAGCGCTTATATCCAATCCAAAACTTATCAATGCAACAATAGTGGGTCGGTTGCAAAAAAATTCCAGCTTGGACATACGAACACACATCTGAAGATGAATAAGTAGAAATGTAAATACAGCATTGTATCTCATAACATAGAAGAGAAGACCTGAAAATCAGATTCAATATTATCAATCCTCATCAAAGTACCTGTGTATCGATACCATCATAATCAGGTGAGCCAGAACTCCTTGTTGAGAAAGACATAGATACAAAATTTGAAGTATCACTTCCCTCTGCCTCATAATATACCTCACGAGGAGTACCCTTTCCGTTTTCAATTTCTTTTTCATGAATTAAACTTTCTAGAGATTCAAAGTCAGAAGCAATCCCCATCAATCCATGCTGATCTAACTCCATATTACGTAAACAATGTCCACCATCTGTTTGAGATATGAACTCCGATAATGCATCCATAAAGCTATCATCATCATCAAGAATCCCAAGAGAAACGTCCTTCCCATGGGAGTCAGTTGAGTCAGAGGAAGAACATAAAGTATCTTTCTTCAAGACTGAAACAGCTAGATATTGTGGAGATACAGATAGATGACCCTGAAGTTCATCCTTAATTTTTAAAGAATGCAATTTCATCTTCACTGTAAGGTCCCCATCTGCAAGAATAACATGCACCTGGAAGACAAAACGGCAACCGTAAATGACTTGGTCTCTAGGTCAGAGATACAAATGGAGCGAAATGCCAAATGTACTACTAAATTAGAATAATTCTGTTACTAAGAGTAACAACTAAATAACTTAATAAGATAAATTTTATATAAAATGAATGTCAACGCAATAATTGAATATTGATGCTGACTATGAAGGGCCAATTGATGACAGGAGGTCCCTACTAAGTATTGTAGTTTTGTTGAGGAAAATTTGGTAACTTTGCAGGAGTAAAAAGTGGTATGTGAAGCATATGCTAGTACTCAGGGAGATTTTCTCCGCCTGTAAATTGTTCACCTTAAACTGGAAATTTAGTACATTAGTTTAGAAATAACTTAATTACTTACCTTTGCAAAATGCATTTATTGGATTAATAATATTGTATTTATTATTTACTGCTTATTTTACTTTTTACTTTTTACTAGGAGTTTCTAGTATTTTCTATTCTAACTAATTCTTCTTGATTCAAGGAGGTGATTAGGTAGTACTCTTTCTATTTAAACCAGTTAAAGCCGAAGAATAAATCACAACAGTATTCACCTCCTCTTATTTTATAATAGCATTTTACAATCATTCTCCTCGTCCTCGCAATCAATATATATCTAAATTGAAAATTCTGCTAGGGGCTAATTCAATCAAGCATGTTAAGAAAAATTATGGCAATCTGAAACAGAATCAACTTCACCCACAAAATAGTACCATCAGTTCCAGAATATTATATTTCCCTCCAATCTTCTCATTGAAACTTTCTTGTATTTTCTATCACTTTTCTGACAGTTTCTCTTTGGCTATGGAATTTCCCCAACTATTAAAAAATTAATTTAGTATAAGTTTTACATGTATTATTTTTATCAGAACATAAAACAGGTTAAATAAATACACAAGTTCTTGTTGAAATCCAAAAAAAAAAAAAAGTGTAGTAATTAAACTTATAGTCATGATGTCACTGAAACTTACAGACACTTTTCCACATTCCAATACATAAGGACAACAGTGCATAAATAGACAATCAAAAGAATTAAGCAGTCTATGGAATTTCCAATTTTAGACTATATTATATCTATATAAGTATCAAATGTATAAGCTTATTTTAGGAACAAACCTTTCCCCCATCTGCAACAATGTCAAGAATGAGAGACTCGTCATGATTTCCATCAGTGGTGTTTCCAGCCTGCACATATGTTAAATCACATATATCTCATTATCTCAATGTATTTTGCACAAGGGCTTATGAATCTAAAGCAGTGGACCATAGCAAATAACCATAAGAATGGGTGAAAAGTTTAGTTACTACCAGAAACCACAAAAGACTTAAACAAACGACTCTAAGCCACATGAGACTGGTTGATAGTGCGTATGATTGTGAGCACCAAGGCTACAGAAGTTTCTAGTCAGCTAGCTACACTGGTGATATAAGCGTGAGATAGTTCTTCATGTCTCTGTTTAGTCTCCCACATTACTGTTTAGTGCAGTATTCTAGATTCCTATGTGTTTACTCCATTACAGCTGAACTCAATTGTTAGTTAGGGGATAGTTATCCCATCAGTTATTCTGTTAACTATTAGAAGCCAGTCCCATAGAGGTTTCTGCACTTACTAAATATTTAGTTAGAGAATGTAACAGATTTAGTTTACTTTTACATAAATCACATGTGTTTCCTTTTCACTCTCAAACTCCTCTTTGGAAACACTTAGCTGACATAACTTAAATTAAATCATCACCTGATAGAGCATGTGAAACACTTAAACATATGTCTTAATATCTGCTAATGAGTTTTCTAGAATATTCATTGTTGTTATAGTTTGTTTATATTAGTTGGCTGACAATTGCCATAACTACCTTTCTGTTAGTGTTAGTTATGCTACTAGCATTATAAATGCCAAGCCTGTATTCAGAATCCTCAAGATTCATTGATGCTTTGCAAATTAGTTCATTGAAGGCAGTTGATATTTATCTTACAAGATTCAGCTATAAATACAGTTGTAATCAGCAGATAAATACATATTAAAATTAACTTTAACAGTTTTACTGTGAAAGCTCTCTCTCTCTTGATACAATATTGAATAGGCATAGTTTGGGAATGGAATAAAAAGCAACATGAGAGGCGTATGTGCGCTAGTGCGTGCATTACAAACTAATCATTCCCCATGCTTTTTGACAGATAAAGCCTTAAAAGGAATGTATCAAACCTTTCCATATATAAACAGCTTGGCTTCCATCAATGCCCCATTTATAACAATGTCAGCTGTTTTTGAATTTGTGGTATTAAGAGCATTGTAAGAAGCAGCAGCACCCTCTGAGTTACCTAGCACATCAACTAATGGGAGCGTCTGCATGCAATGCAAAATGTTTACGTTTAAGAAATAAACTATGAAGATCAAGGAAATGATATCTTGCCAAAGCAAAATGAATGAGAAAAAAAGTATATACTAAGGCTGTCTTACAGAGGCTTGATATGTAGCTTGGACGAGTCCTTTGAACCACAAACCCTTCTCCTCTTCTTCCCGAAAGTCTAAGATCCACGTGCTAGAAGACTCCAGGGCCTGGAAGGAAATTCATATTTTCAAAGAGTCGGGGCAAGTAAATTAACAAACAAGCATATCTATTCTCAATGGTTACAAATATGAAGATTCTAGCAGCTGAACAAAAATTTGAGGTTTGATCCCATACTATTTATTTGGAAATCATAATCCAAAAGAAGCAATCAAATCATGTCATCTGGTCATGTTTCGTCAGGTACTAGAGTGGGATAAGTTGAGACAGAAATACAGAAAAGGTGAAACTGAATTTGATTGAAATAATTACACTAATGTTAACTCTGCCACAACTATCTGTATATATGCAGTCTTCCACAGGTATAAAACCGGGATAGTGGTTTTCCAGATAACGGGTAGGCGTCTATTCAGTTTTTATATATTTTTATAATAATTAGTACAATATATATATATATATATATATATATATATATATATATATATATATATTAGGTATATTAAAAAAATTATTTTTTAAACATCCGTCTTGCTACATATTTAAGTATGTTTGTAAGAAATAAGCTTTTAAGGAGGCAAATAGACCATATCAGGTTTCTGAAAAGGCGAGACTCGGACCTAAAACTAAGCCTATGATAAACCACACATCAGGCTTATGATTTGATGTTTAAGACCAGACTAGATTTGGATCTTGCAAAGCCTATCTCAGCCCAATCTATTCTCACCTCTATTTCGGGCTCAAGTTTACAAACACATTAGTGAAAAGGTTCTGTCACAAGTCAGCTAGCATGCTATCAAGTAACTTCATTGGGGTGTTGCGAGTTTAGAGACAGAACCCGAAGTGTTGAATGAGAGTTCATGATGAAGTGTAGAGGAATAAAATATGAATAATTTAAAAATGAAACACCATACTTCTATCAAGATTACTGGAACTTATTTAGTTTACCTTCTGAATGTCCATTCCCCTGGTGCTTACAGCAATACAAAATGGGGAACCACCAACATTCATCGGAGGAATATCAAGGACTTGCCTACCAGCCATGCTGCAGAGTCCAAACACTAAATTACATACATAAAATAAATTAAAATAAATTCTGTTTAACAGTTATTATCACAACAAACTCATAAAAATTGAAGGGAAATAAAGAAGTTGGAAGACATGGGCATGGGTCTATACAAAAATATTGCACTAGGGTAACGCCTGACTCAACCCAGAAGCAAGCTCAAGTCTTATAAGGAATACTTTGGCTAAATATCTAGTCAATATGGGATCTCATCACACCCTCTCATGCCCATGAATGATCATTAGAATCAGGAGATATGTAGTTGGCCTAACAACTCATTTGAGTAACGACAGTTTCTAGAGAGATTTTCCCTCATTATCAGCTCTTTCAAATTTATAATTTTCCTAATAGCAATGTAGGTTATATACATGATACTAACTTACCTTTAAATTTTCAACTGCATAGAGCCTTAATATTATTGAAGTTATTCAGTTGCTTCAATTCTACAGGCTTCTCAACGAATCCATACAAAAGAGAGCACAGAGACTGGATTTTTCTGGTGTATTGCTCAAGTTCGAAGAGCCAGAATCGTAGGATTGTAAGGGGTGGGGATTTACTTAAGTGATATCTAGTTATTTCTAGCAGCATGTGTTAGTAGTCTACTTCTAGTGTTAGTTAATGCGTTTTTTCATATGATAAGAGTCAGTTAGTTCTTAAAGTATAGAATGTTTGGATTCCTGTTTGGCACTCATATTGCAATTTTTTTTTTGTTCTGTTACTATGGCTACAAGTAATACTGAGAATTTTTTTTGTTCTGCTACTATGGCTACAAGTAATACCAATCGAATCACTGTTTTCTGGAAAGTTACAAGCAAAAGCCTTTAGCCAACTCTGATTTTTCTCGATTTAATTTTTAATTCTAAATCTTCACTTAATCCATGTTTCAGTTGCTAATTCACTCTTTTTATTAATCTGAAAATAAAAAATATATTTATAAACTGATACCCAACCACAGGACATGAATATGTATCACTACGGACAATGAAATGCCACCACGTAAAACCCATTAAGAAACATGAAGGCCAAAACTCTATCTTTAAAAATATTTTTGTTTGGGTA
Source organism: Lathyrus aphaca (assembly GCA_963966055.1). Lineage (NCBI taxonomy): Eukaryota > Viridiplantae > Streptophyta > Magnoliopsida > Fabales > Fabaceae > Lathyrus > Lathyrus aphaca. The sequence goes on from OZ014522.1 coordinate 545,047,343, forward strand.
ACGATACTCAATCTAGGTTGTTAATCTCGGACAGCAGCGGGTAGCACCGAACCTCCAAAATGATATATCAGCATAGCGGATGGCGGGATGACCGCTATTGTGAAGAATAAAAAACAATATACATAGTAACCATAAATTACAACAACATACATAAATACTTTAAAATAGAATGAAAAAAAAAAAACATATTTAGAGGAACAAGTAATAACTATATATCCCATCAAAATGAATTCCTGTCAAGTAAAGGAACAATTAATAATTCATCTCCATGAGGCACATCAGTAGCACAACAGTAGCATCTAGATTGGTGTCTAGTAACTCTTGTTGGTTCTTTATCCCCAACCCAACTGCATTACGAACAACTTCTCGAGTAAAGCCCTTAAAAACAGTGAAATGTTATTAACATAACACATGGGGTTATATATTAGGTCACTAAAAGGGTGGGAAATACCAATATACGATCTCATTCACCTCCAACGATCCGGATCTTAAGTAGAATCCTATGTTGTAGTCAAATTGTGGAAAAAAAACGTAAAATTATAGATTTTGTGGGATCATTGCCAATTTCGACTATGATTGACCGTTTTTCAGCCATTATTATTAAAAGGTGAGAAGGATGACAAGATGCAAAGGCGCAACAATTTTGGTTTGACGGAGACAAATGCATGCCTTTTGAAATTATAAAATTTTAGATTTAGGGTTTTGAGAATAAACATCTCACTTATAGGGTTTGTTTTAACTAATTGACTTATGATAATCCTAGTAATTGATCAAATATGTCCTTAATGTCTAACAAATGTTTCATGTGGTAGTAACAGAGTTATTAATCCCGGATAGCGGAGCGGAGTGGCCGATCCCAAAAATGGGATACCGGGATAGCGATAGTGGGATAATTATATGAATAATTATATAAGAAATTATATATATATATATGAAAAATAAATACAGAATATTTAAAAAATAGTGGTAAGGGTAAATGATTTAAAATAAACATGAGCCTTCTCTCTATCACAAGTATTCATTACATGAGCCTTCATATTAACAATTTAAAATAAACATAAACTTTAGAAAATGAAAACATAAAAATGTTTTCAAAAATGAAAAATGGCTCTATTTTTCATATTTCTTTTACTCCCTCCGTCTCGTAAAAAATGTCTTATTTGCACTTTTTCTATGTCTTAAATAAATGTCTCTTTAGAATCCCAACACAACATTTATTATTTTTTTCCACTACTATACCCCTATTTATTAACTTTCATGTTTTTCAACTACTTTATTACTTACTTTTAATAGGAGTATTCTAGTAAATGATATTAGTTTTTTCACTAGAACCAACACATCCAATCATTTTCTTAAGAACCGCGCATTGTTCAAATAGGACATTTTTTATGAGACGGAGGGAGTAGTAGATTTTTCCATTCTGGAGGATAGTACACTCCGTAAACAAGTTATTTTTTTCTTTTTTCTCTTTTCTCTTAAATAAAATACTTTTCTGTTAAAAGAAATATTGGCACTAATTTCCAACAAATAAAATAGAAAAGGATGTAAAAAACCTTAAGTATCGCTGGTAACTCTGAGACTTTGCTGATTCAAATACATAAAGATATGATCCGGAAAGCACCAAGAAACAAGGATGCCATGTAGCAACGGAATTGCCAATTCCCTAGGCAATATAATATTATTTTCAATTAATTGGGAAAAAACAAAATGATACCTTAAAAATAATGACTAATGAGTAAATTAACAAAGAGTTATGGAAATACCTTCCATACGAGGATTCTACCATGAGTGGCAAGATCCACAGAACTCCAAGGAGTAAGTTTAGATTGGAAACTATCTGATGTAGGTTGACTACAATTTTCCATAGTCTTATATAATATGTTTAGCAGTTCCATGATTCTGAAATATCTCTCTGATGAAAAGTGAATGCCAAGGTTCGGCACTTGAATGGAAATAAGAGTGGAGGGGAAACTTGGATGAGGCACTTTAATCTTGAATAACCAAAGAAAGAAACATGATAAGAACAAAATATACTCAGTAACAAGTCTTACAGAAAATGACAGAATAGTTTGGATGAGCATGACAAACAAACCTGATTAACAAGTACTGCCATTCCACACCTATCAATCAGAGAATAAACATTTTCATCCTTATCGGTAATGGGTGAGTTCAATATTTGGCCATCATAATTTGGCTTCACCAAACCGCAACTCCCAAAATCAGAGCCACAGTCGGTAAAAAAAGCAGCAATATCTCGTCCAGTAATGCAAAATCGAGAATAAAGATTCTGCCTCTGCCCATCAGACTGGCTTTCCTGTGAGAATACTGAATAATTTGAGAAAATACCCCGGCAATAATCACAACTTAAAATCTTGTAACTCAAGAAGCATACCGCGGTGTGTAGGGTGAAATGACCAAAATCCAAAAGGAAATGACTATCACATCGGTCTGAACCACTAGTTCGGAGAGGAACTCTTACTTTAGGAGCATCCAGATCAATATCAAATGCAAATCTGAAAAATCAGTCAGAAACAACAGTCTATAATTGAGCATTATATGATTTTTCAATTTAAGAGAAAAAAAAACTAATAAAACTAAATGTGAAAAAGAAAACATGAACTAAAGGATAACTCTAGTATTTCAAAAAAAAGAATGAATTTCCTTTTTAATCTCCACAAATTCCTTAGGTAAAGCTTCTAGCCACATCTCACCCAATATACCTAATAATTCAAGCATATTGGATCACTGGCTTTCTGGACACTTGCAAAGTTTTTAATAAGAATGGTTAAAAAATGTGGCTTGGGTCTAACTCAACTGAGGATTGCCTCCCACTTATAAGAACATGTTCAAGCCATATATTGTCCGATGTAAATAAATGATAGGTGGCCCACCGGATCTTAAACGAGGCTCTTGATACCATGTTTAGAAATGTGGTTAAGGCCTAACTCACCAGCTACAAAACCGGCTTATATGGTTGAGTTAGGCCCAAACCACATTTCTTAACATGGTATCAAAGCCTATCCAAGATCACTTGTTGGGTTTCCCGCATCATCCACACTTTTGGCTCATTGAGGCCCGAGCATGACGGGGTCTGTTGGAATTTCCGCCTTAATTGTGGTCCGTCCCTAGTCACCTTAATTGCGGCACTTTGGCTTGCCTTCATTGCAGCCCCCAACACCTTAATTGCACCCCTATTCCCTATGTAATTAGTACTATGAGTTGTTATTCCCTATGTAATTAATACTATGAGTTGTATATTTTACTGTATAATACAACTTTCGTAGTGTTATTCAAACAAACGGTTTATTCAAATGTCTATCGTTCTCTAATAATTCTACAAAACCCAACACAATTAAGGTGTTGGGGGCTACAATGAAGGCAAGCCAAAGTGCCTCAACTAAGACGATTAGAGGTGGACCGCAATTAAGGCGGAAATCCAAACAGGTATGAACATAGAAAAAAGAGGGTTCCATGCAACAAGAGGCAAGACAGAGAGGTAGCAAAAACTACCCAGAAAATTGAAGGAGAATAACAATGAATACCTGCTCTGCTCCTCTAAAGCCATTTGAAATTGCTCAGTCACTTTCTCAAACTTCATCTGCCCTTGCAATTACCAGTTAAACAAATTAGCCTAGAAAGAATATAAAACTACAACAGGCTCCAATTCAATAAATGTGGGGGAAAATACATCTGAAGAGTTTAGAGATAATAGAGACCTAAATAATTGTTTCATTTTATTTAATTTTATTTGAAAAAAACAGAATTGCACCAAGGTTTAACCCAATGCCCTTATCTTTTCACTTTAATTTTGGATGTTCTTTGCCACCAACGCTAATACTACGTTTAAACATTGGGTCTGTTAAAATTGATGAATCAAACTACTGTCAGTGAAAACAGCAGGTTGAAGGACTACTTCGAGGAACAAAAATGGATAAGTATGTTGTTACACCTCAGATCCCTGAGCAAATTCTCGTGGCTGATCAAGATTCACAAAGTGAAAATCCCACATTAGTAGCTTGGGAGAACAAGACTCTCTCTTATGCACATGGTTGTTGTTCACCATCTCAGACCCGCTTGTTTCCCGCTTTGTTCTTCTCCGTCACTCTTGATATGTGTGGGAAGAAATGCACTCCTCCTGCCACACACAGATAAAGACATGTTCGAGGCAACTCAGATCTGAGTTGCGTTCAGGTCCATATTGGGAATGGCCAAGGTTTATCTATAACATCGGTTTGCTCAATGGCTTTTGCTTCCACATTCTATCCTAACATATCCCTGAAACTGGACAAACTGTTGATTGTACCTTTAATTACCAAAAACCTAGTTAGTGTAAGTCAGTTTGCTAGGGACAGTTTAGTTTTCTTTGAATTTCATGCTGATATGTGCTTTTTTAAATGATACTTCAAAAATCTTGTTAGAGGCTCTCTTGGGGGGAATGGTCTCTACAAGTTTGACAATCTTGCTCCAACCTCGCCTGAAATCCTGCATGTCTCAAGCCATTCCTCTTGGTACAGCTCTATCAGTAGCTTCAACTCCTGTCATGCTTCTCAATTCTCTTGTAATAACAAATGTATTGCCCCCACCCCTCCTATTCTATACCAAATTTGGCATTGTAGACTAGGGCTTTCCCAACATGATACTCTTAAACATGCAATTCAAACTTGTAACATTCAAATACCTAAAAAAAATTGTTTGAATTTTGCAAAGCTTCTTGGTTAGGGAAAGCACAAAGACTCCCCTCTCACCCTTCAACTAAAACCTACACTAAGCCTCTTGAACTTATCTTGTGTTTTATGGGGACCTGCGCATGTAACATCCTCATGTGGACTTACATATTTCCTAACATGGGTTGATGCACACAGTAGATACACATGGATGTATCCCTTGAAACATAGATCCCAAACCTTAACCACATTCACTCAATTTAAAGCCTTTATAGAGTTGCCATTAAACCAAAAAATTAAGGTTGTTCAAACTGATGGTGAGTTCAGATCCCTACCTCAATACCTAGCTAAATTTGACATTACACATAGACTCATGTGTTGTCATACTCACTATCACAATGATTCAGTAGAATACAAACATAGGCACATAGTTGAAAGTGATCTAGCCCTCCTAGCTCAAGCAAATCTTCCTTTATTCTTTTGGGACCATGCCTTTATGACAGCAACATATCTTATCAAGAGACTGCAATCATCCTCTCAAAATAATTCCTCTTCTTTCTTCCCCTTACATTTGCAATTTCCTAATTACGAGTTCCTAAAGTTTTTTTTAGATGTGCTTGCTTCCCTTTCTAAGACCTTATAATATTCATAAACTTGATATGCATTCAAAAATATGTTTCTTTCGAAAATATTCTCCAACACATAAAGGCTATAAATGTCTAGATCCCAGTGGAAAAATATTTGTGTCAAAAGATGTTCTCTTTAATAAAATGAGGTTTTCTTACACTGAATTATTTGATTCCAAATCATCAAGTGTGTCCACATCAGTGTTCTTTAATGAAATGAGGTTTTCTGATTTGTCATATCACTCGTTTCTCAAACCTACAAAAACAAAACTAATCCCAACACCTATTTTCCTCATCATCAACACACACCTACATACTCCGCTCATCAACGCAGAGCCAAAAACTCCTCCCAACAACACACCTACAACCTCCTCCACTCAAAGTTATGATCAAATTGCAGACTTCATTCCTCATATCACAGGGTCTAACACCTCACCTAACTTTACCTCAATCTCAATTATCCTCTAACACAACTCCTTTACAAATAATTGAGTCTAATTCCTCACCTCAGCACACCCCATACCTACTACACTAACCCAAAGTTTTGGTAACATCACTCCCATCTCAACCAATAACTCAGCCAATTCCTCATCCATCTTGGCTCTTCCTCCTGCACCTAAAATTCACTCTCTGAACACACACATCCAATGTTAACTAGAGCCAAAGAAGGTATTGTCCAACCAAGACTTCATCTAACTCTTCTTGTAACACATGTTAAGCCAGCCACCTATAAACAAGCCTTGGTTATTCCTTAATGGTTTACTGCAATGCAGACAGAAGATGATGTCCTAATGAAAAATGACACTTGGTCCTAGGTACCTCCACCCACCACCCAGACACAACCTATTGCCTGTAAATTGGTATTTAGAGTTAAAAGAAAATCTGAATGGGACCACTAAAAAATACAAAGTCAGGATGATAGCTAAGGGTTTCTGTTAAGAGTCTCATATCGGACAATATATGGCTTCAACTTGTGTATATAAGTGGAGGCAATCCTCACTCTACCAACCGGTTTTGTAGGGTTGAGTTAGGCCTTACCACATTTCTTAACATGGTATCAGAGTCTCGTTTAAGATCCGGTGGGCCACCTTCTATGGTTTCCGCTATCGGACCACCCACCATTTATTTTCACACTCCAGATGTCCAATCCTGGGCGTGAGGGGGTGTGTTAAGAGTCTCACATCGGACAATATATGGCCTGAACTTGTGTATATAAGTGGAGGCAATCCTCACTCTACCAACCGGTTTTCCGGTTTTGTAGGGTTGAGTTAGGCCTAACCACATTTCTTAAAAGTTTCCATCAAGTTGAGGGTATTGATTACAATGAGACATTCTCATTAGTTGACAACCTTGTCACTATGAGAACTGTCATCACACTAGCAATCACTCAAGGTTGGGCAATCCAGCTGTTGGACATCAACAATGCCTTCCTCAATGGGTTTTTCAATGAAGAAGTTTATATGGTGCGGCCCCCTAGTTTTTAGAAAGGTGATCCTATGTTTGTTTCCAAACTAAACAAAGCTTTGTATGGCCAATCAAGGTCCTAGGGACTGGTTTGACAGATTAAAAGCTGCTATGAATTTTGTTACAAGTTGGACTTCTATGACCAACTATAAATATGTAGATCGTAAACTGAATTGAATCAATAAACTACATTTCAGTTTCTACTCTCTTTCTTTCTTCAAGATTGTCATCTTCTATCAGAGGCATCCTTTACAATCATTTTTTTTTCAAATTAAAAAAAAAAAAAAAAAAAAAAAAAAAGCAAAAATGAAATGCAAGGATATAATCACCTGTAAAGCAGTAGCTGTCTCCAATGCAACAGTAGGACTAACTTCCTTACTCCGCTTTAAAAACTCAAAGATACGGTCAATACTATCCATCAAAATCTGCAAACAAGGGTAAGAAATATTCTAAAGTTAATGAGAAGAATGAAGCCTCTATATTATGATTTCAAGCCATTAAGCAGTACACATTTTCCACTTCAGAAAGAATGCAATACCAAACACGTCGAGTGATGTTCTTTTCATTAAAACTCTTGTACAACAAATTGATATTCTAACTTCACAGTGGGTCTAAACTCATTTTGAATTTCGGGGGGGAGTGGGAGTGTTTCATTCTTGGACCAAGAGAAAGATCTTGTTTGATAAAAGAAAAAAATTCTTACGACAAAAGAGAGGAAAAAGTACATGGAAGATAAGGGATGCATCATTGGGAAAATGGAAAAATTAAAACACTAATCATTCAATATCTTAAAGATTCAGAAATTACCGTAACATGGCATGGAGCAATTGTAGCTGACAATCTCCAGTCAATATTCTCCCCAATTGGCAAGTGCACAAAACTAGCCACTAATGCATTTACCTTCTGCTCACTATAGACACTCTACACAAATCAGGTTCCCAAGAAGTGAGTACTAACTAGTGAACAAACAAAATATCTAAAATGAACAATTGTTAGACTTCAATTATCAACAAAATACACAAAATAGGATTTTGACAACCTACAAAAATAATGTAGGCAAAATAGTAAAGCTAGGATAAAAGGAAATTAAATGGAAGGGCAAAATAGTAACGATAAGAAAAAAGGAAATTAAATTTAAGTTTAAACCGGATGAGATAGATACTTGCATATATGTGTGTGCGAGTATAAGACTTCAATTATCAACAAAATACAAGACATAGGATTTTAACAACCTACAAAAATAATGTAGGCAAAATAGTAAAGCTAGGAAAAAAGGAAATTAAATTTAAGTTTAAACTGGATGAGATACATGCATATATGCGTGAGCGTGCATAACGAGAGAAACAGTGAAAAATAAAGTTGATCTATTCAAATCTGCAAAATAAACTATAGTTATTTCAGCAAATTATGTATGCAATTTACAACGCAAAGAATCACACCTGGGTAAGTGAACCTTCAAGCGCAGATAAGCCATAGAATTTTAGTAACACATCACAGTAAACACTGCGGTGCTTAAACTTGGTTGACACATCAAGTTGCTCGAAACGACCACATACAATTTCCACCTGATTCACACTGATAATCCTGGCAGCAGCCTGACCAATAGATACAGTTACAAGAAACTGGACCATATTCTGCACATCTTTTGCAGATCGTACCATCAACTCCTCCTCGGGCTGAAAACTTAGTAACTTATTGATTGCCTGCCATTCTTCTGTAGTCAAACTTTCTTCTTTAAGTTGTTGCTCCTCGGAAGCATCACTCAAAGAAGCTTCTTCTGTGTCAGCACGCCTACAAAAATGTTGTTACAATTAATCTTCATCTGTACAGACTAAAAATATGGAAAATGCTATCAGAAAGGCCAGAAAATGTTGCTGAAATTTATTCCACGAAAAGCAAAAACAAAACCCATTCCAAAGTGGTAAGAATATGCAAAACTGTGAAATTGCCAAATACCATCTAAATGAAAACCAGCTCTTGTTCTTGAGTTTCCTTTCTTCAGCAGCTACCTTAGATTTTACAGATTCAACCTTGGCATGAGCTAGCAACCTTTAGATAACAAGCAAAAATTGACACACGCAAAAGAAAAACTATTACTCATTTATAAGTGAGCATGTATTGATTAAACAAGAAAACAATGTTGCCAAAATACAAGTAGTAGATGAAGAAAATGACATGAAAATCAAAAACTATTTAGAAACAATTGAATCAAACAATATGATTAAGTCTTTCAACTTCTTGGAAGCACTTATGAGAAAACATTTCCAGAAATAAATATGAGCTAATCACTACAGCAAAGTTCACACTTTGTACGGATGTGGTGGCTTCCCTCGGCTATGGTCATGGCTATCTTTTAATTTAGATTTCTTTGAAGTACTTGCTCTATAACGTGTATTGTTTTATCTTATTTTATTTTCCCCTCTAGCATTCAAAGTCGTTTGTCCCCATCAAATGGATCATTTTTGTTACTTACTGAGTGATAAAAATGGGTATCTACATAAAAAAAATATTAAGAAAACAATAGCTTTATTATAATTGAATCCATAAATTCTGTATTAAAACAGAGAACCAGGGGATATGCAGAATATCACACCAGAAAACTAACATAGAGACTAAGAACAGATTTGTCTGCGGTTACAAGAAAATTCCCTTCCAATGATGAAAGTTTGGTCTCTCCCTGCCATAACAACTCAATATCTATCCAATAATCCCTTTCCCCTTTCCTTTCTCTATTTACCCCTAAAATATTAAAAACATAACTTTCAAATAAATAAAAATGACTGACCATAATTGCCATAATTTATTTCTACTCTCTCCTCTAACTCTATTCTCTAATAGAGGTCTAACACTGTGCACCTCCCCACCTCCTAAGAATATAAATAATTCCAAAATAAAACTCTGGATTAAAATGTTTTGTTGAAAGATAAACAACATTAATGATTGTTGGAAGTTAAACGACATTAATGTTCCATTGTCCAAGTACGAAACTGTGATGACCTAATTACTACCTTCTAAATTGCATTTGTAAATTTTTGCAAGTAAAAACAGTAGCTGCAAAGCAATGGAACAACTTCGTTACGTAATATGCCCAATCAATGGAGGTCTATGCGAATGGAGTTGGATCGAGTTGGATCATTAGCGGGTAAAAAGACCCAGTGTTTTGCAAATTCAGCAGTTTTAAAATTGAGATTCTTAACGCAAACATGGTCTTAGTCTATGAAGCACTTACTCCGACACGGAAACTCAGACACCGATAATGTAAAAAACATATAACGCTCACCGGTAAATATATATCAGAGTTTTTTTTTGACAGATATATCAGAGTATTTGAACTGCATTTATTCATCTATTATTAAAAACGTTATAAATATTCTAATTAAAATTAACGTTGTTAATACTTCATACTTCATTGATAACATTGCCTAAATATATGATTAACCTATTGATAACATTGCTTAAATATATGTTTAAGCTTTTAGATGTATGTGAGATTTGTATAAAAAAAAGTATAAGGTGTATTAAAGTAAAGAAAAAACTAATTTCTTTTTGAAATCCTTGTCTGACATGTGTTCTATGAATGTCATACGGGCGTCGGAAAGTGACTTAGGAGTGTCAAAGCTAAGAAAAAAATCAATTATTTGTGAACACTTTCTCTAATTTTTCCGACATGTGTCGTGCAGGTTTCATACAAGTGCCAGACACTTCAACAACACCTACTCCAAGAGGTGTCCATGTTTCATAGCTCTTAGTGCTTCTTAAAAAAATTCTCAAAAGAAATTCTTACAAACCCAAACATAACAAGCATCTCCGTTGCATTAAATTTAAATCTGATATGCACATAAAATCCAATCTTTATGAAATTAGAAGACAAAAATCAGAAACAATTTTTTATGCTAGTTTTCAAACGGAAAAAAAAAAATTATAGCATAAAACTATATACTCATCATCAATTATCAACAGCACAATGATCATCAAAAGTAATACAGACCTCCATAGAAGAATCACTTTTGAATCAAGATCCTTCTCAATTTCTCTGATTTCTAAGAGGTTGACATTAGATGACTGTTGAAGAGAAGCCACGTATAACTGAACATATCGCCGCCGACGCTGACAAAGATGTCTAATTTGGTCCCATGACAAGCGATAACTGATTTAACACGGAAAGTGTAAAATCAATTTAAAATACAGGATTTAACAACAGTACAAAATCCATATGAGTGGGAGACTTCTGAGCTCTAATACATATTTCATTTATTTATTCCAACAAAACCATAATTTATTACCACATCTTCAGCTGCTGGAGTCTGGCCTGGGCAGCATACTGCCACCACAGATAAGGAGCCTTTGAGATGGAAACTGTAGGTCGTAAATGAGAAACTTCCATATATGTCTTGTATCTTGAAACGGCTTCCAAGAGTTTTATCCAATCATGATACTGAGCCTAGAGTTCAGGCAGGAACAAGTAAGACAAACAGTATTTTCAAGTAGACACAAATGACCGTTGAGTGACAAAGTAAAAATTAAGAATTAATATTCTTAGTACTTGTAATTTGTACAATAACCCAAAATGTATTGGATATCCGGCATGATATCAAAACAAGTTAGGACCTAAGACTAGCATTGCGGTCACATTGAAGTATCTAAGATTTTAGACCTTTCACTTAATTAGATTTGTGTTTGACACCAAAATCAAGGGCAATTCTAGAAATCAATAAAATAATTGAAAACTAAATACCTCTGTAAGGGTAAGAGAGATATCCGTGAGGACAAGGGAAATTTTCTCAAACGGGATCTCGGGGTCACTTCTTTCTTGGTCTCCAAGACGATGATATTGTAGGCTTGCATTGATAGGATAGACCAAGTATGTTCGGTTCATAGCCCACTTAGACACCAACTTATGGTGATCAGTAGGCTCGTTTATACCATCTTCAAATATCTGGTATAAAACATGAAATGAGGGGCATAAGTCACATACCGTGCTGATAAAAAGATCTAATTGACAGTAACATATATATATATATATATATATATATATATATATATATATATATATATATATATATATATATATATATATATATATATATGTAACACATCAAATGAGAATGCAGAATTGGTCAAATTAAAAATAACCTCAATCCATTCATGTGGACTGATATCCTCCCATCTCTTGTCAATCTCCCAAGGAGGTCGATCAGAATCATGATAAAGAGCTAGCCTCTCCAAGTGCACTGACTGTAAGAATAAAAAATATGTCAAACCAATATGATGAGTTGCCCTGCTGTAACAGTGTAAAAGGCCATCTTGACTTTGAGCTAAATATTTAATTAAAGTAGAAGCGGAGGCAACAAGGATCAAAATATGTCAAAGATGCTCTCTATTAAGATTTCAGGAACCAAACCATCCCAAGTGCATCAGCTGCCAAGCAAAGGACTTATTAAACATCTCTACCACCATTCTATGGTACACCATGTCATATGGGGGGAAGTACAAGTGGCTGGAAAACCGCTTACAACGGCTAGTGAAATCTTATGATAAGACCTACTAGAAATTGCCAGGAAACTATATCTCCGACCCAAATTGTATAACCATATGGCAGAAGAGTAAAGTATAGGAATTTCGAATACCATTTGCCTTGGTATCTACAAGTTTTAAAATTTGAGATGAGTCTAAATCATTCCTACAAAACCGGCTTGTAAGGTGGTGGAAGTTCAAGCTTGATAAACGCTTACAGGTCATATCTCTAAATAATGAAACAACGTGGGACTAAATCTTCCCTTCAAACTCAACCCAAAAAAGGTGTTGGAGGCTACAATGAAGGCAACCTATCTCTAAATAATGAAACAATGTGGGACTAAATCTTCCCTTCAAAATCAACACAAAGAAGGTGTTGGAGGCTACAATGAAGGCAACCAAATACTGCGATTAGGAGACTTGGGAGTTGGGACAGACCGCAATGAAGGCGGAATTTCCAACATACCCCCTCACACTCAGGTCTCAATGAGCGTTATTTGGAAAAACCCAAGTCCCACATTGATTAAAGATAAAACTCACAAAGGGTTTATATAGAGTGACACCCCTCACCTTACCAACCGGTTTTGTAGGGTTGAGTTAGGCCAACCTCTAATTCTATCATGGTATTAGAGCCTATCAATTTGGGCCACCCTCCATTTATATATGTGCGCCAAGCCCAAAAAAAAAATATTACTGGGCACAAGGGGGTGTATTGGAAAAAATAAGTCTCATATATCGATAATTCGGGCCATGTATTGGAAAAAATAAGTCCCAACTCTGTACAACAAACTAATATAGAAGTAACAGAAACGAGTCTACAAACTACAATATAAAAATCGTGTATTTAGACATGAATGAAGCTTTACTGCATCAAAAAACAATTTTGGCAAGTCTTGATTTGGTTTACTAAAACAGGTGGACCTTCAATAGAAGTTTCATATAACTATCATAACAAAACAAAAAGCCCTACCTTCCTCAATCTATCCAAAGCACCACTAGTATCAAAAGTTTCATTCCCCTGTTCATCCATTGTAACAGCAGCAAGCTTAGCCAAAGTCACACCTGAAGAAAATGGATGGCCGGGATTACTGCAAACAACAATTAATAGCATAAGCAAGTGGAAACAGAGCAAAAGAAGAACCTCGTTAATCTGAAGTGTGGCAAAATTAAATTAAATGCCAATATGTACGCATAGTTGTACAATCAAAGGTAAAATAATACTTATTAACCAACCTGATTGAATCTTCGTATCTGATATGCACATTGCTTATAGATATCTTGAGATTTCCAATAATTGTAGAGATAAGAGAACTCAGCCATGAAGTTCCAGAAGATGGCTGTACGATGATAAAGCTGTCAGGTAATTTTCAAGGGCATGCTCACACATTATTTCAACTACACACGCACACAAGGAGAGGGAGCGTGAAATTTTTTTCCCATTAACAGTACTGACTTAATCAAATCATATTTAATTAAAACAAAATCGTCGAGGAAGATAGTTTGAAAGAATGTAAGTACACCCATATCTTCGAGTATTTGGCTATTAAACTGGGTAATGCAGCACTGGATGAGAAAAGGTATCAATGATTAGTTGGGAAACTAATCTATTTGTTTCACACAAACATTGTATTCATTGCAAGTTTGTTTAAGTGGATCAGGAGAAGTCCATTTATGGGCAGTGTCATTAATCGCAAATCGTCAAAAATAGTGAATCGTTAGAAATTCGATATAGGAAATAGCAGATGGCATATGGAACAAATAGAGGAAGCCACAAAGAGGCTGAAATAAATAATTGTATATAAAATAAGGCAAGGGGCACGTACAAAAAAAGGAAACATAAACAGAAATTGAATTAAACAGGGAAAGAGGAATATAATAGAAAGGAAATATTTTGGAAAAAAGATGAGGAATAGATGAAAGAAAACAATAGGAAAAAAATAGATAAAAAGAAGAAAAAAAATCAAATTAGGGATGATGGGTGAAGGGGAATAGATGAGAGGTTGCCTAGGTTGTGGGTTTATATAAGACCCCATCTCATCACCAACTCAGCATTATTTTATTTTGTTTTGTTTTTAAAAATATGTCAATGCAGCTCAAATGATATTTTTAATGTTATTATTTGCAACAACAACAAAAAAAACATAGAAAACAGTGGTAGTGAAATCACAAAGGCATATTGGCTTTTGTCGCAGTTGCTCCAAGTCCTAATATACAATGGCAGTATAGCATATAGCGCTGCTATACCGGTTATTTAACAACACTGCTTATGGGAACTTCAGGAAGAAAAACTTATATAAAAGCAATGGCAATACAATTATTAAGACTTATAAGAGAGCTACCCTGGTTTATTTAACAACACTGCTTACGGGAACTTCAGAATGGCAATACAATTATTAACACTATGTTCAGTAACACGGTGGGCCATAAGAAAATCTCATAGTATGTGTGTTTTTAAGGTAATACACACCTCATAAGAAAATCATTAAGTGTATTTATTTTTTTCATGAAGTAGTTTTATTTAGTAAATTCCCCTTATTAATTATAGTTATTAATAATAGGCTTTGGAATAGTAAGGCCAATTGAGATACAATAAATACCTATATATTATGAGGAAATTATAATTAAGACTATGGGTATTATAAAATGACAAAAATATGAGAAGCAAAATATTAGTAATGAAACATAATATGATAATATGAGACCAAAAGAGTAACTTTAAGCAATAAAAAGTCTCAGAATTTGGGTTGAGCCTAACTCATCGCTACAAAACCGGCTTGTAGGGTGAGGATTATCTCCACTTATAAACACAACAAAGGTCATATCTCTAAACATTCCAACACAATGAAGATGTTGGAGGCAGCAATTAAGACAAGACAATTGCCGCAATTAAGGCAACTAGGGACGGACCGCAATGAAGGTGGAAATTCCAACACACACCCTCACGCTCGGGCCTCATTAAACCCAGAACGTGTACAACGAAGGTGTTAGAGGCTGCAAATGAAGGCAAGCCAAATGCCGCAATTAAGGCGACTAGGGACGGACCACAATGAAGATGGAAATTCCAACAAAAAGCAAATATGTGGCTGCTCTTTATAGTGCTGAAGCGGATACCCAGGATATGCACAACAGCATTTGTGAACTATTATGGCTCAAAATTATTCTAGAAGATTAAACAATAAATGGGATGGACAATGAATTAATGTGACTACTTGATATTCATATTAGACCTAACTCATTTTTACAAAACAAGTTTGTAACGTTAGGAATGTCACTCTTTATAATCTATGTGGGATTAACTATACCTCTTAAACCCTGTGGGATTAACTATACCTCTTAAACCCACCACTATTAGGCTTGGTGTGTGGATATAAATGAGGGTGGCCTAAATCCATAGGCGGAAAATAAGAAAACTATATCAAAGCTAATAAATAGAGAATGAATGGGATATATTGAGCTAGAACAGCATGTTATCACGAAGAAGCTTGATTGATTATGATTTGATTTTTACTCCATATGTTTCTTCATTTAAAATTTGGATTGGACAAAACTCAGAGGATTGTTCACGCTTATTACATATGTTCAAATCATCTCTCATCTAATGTTGAACTTTCAACCACATCCTTACATCCAAGACTAAACATATGAATTGTAGCCCGATAGAACAAAGTTGACAGCAGCCAGCAGGTGACTCAACGGATTTGGGATAAGCTCTAATATCATGTTGAAATTGTGAGATTTAATGTAAAAGATGAAAGAAGAATAAGAAACTTGAATGTTATTGACACTGACTTGATTGCAGCTTAATATTGACTTGATAAGAGTCCGACATTGGATGACGAGTGTGTTAAGAATCCTACATTGAATGAGAAATAGCGTGCAAATACGTTTATAAGTGGGGGGTCATCCTCACCTTACAAGACGGCTTTGTAGAGTTAAGTTAGACTCAACCCAGACTCTAAGATGGTATCAGAGTCTATCCATGATCTATTGGGCAACCAACTATCACATTTTCGCTATTAAGTGACTCAAGACCCACTTCAAATGTTTAGTCTTGGGTGTGAGGGGGATGTTAAGAATCTCACATTGGATGAGAGATGGCCTAAACATATGTTTATAAGTATGGACAATCTTCACCTTACAATTCGATTTTGTAAAATTGAGTTAGACTAAACTCAAAATCTAGGACTTCAGAGGTACAGTTTATAGATATTTTGTCAAAAGATTGTGTAACCCAGTTTTTAAAACAAATGGTATTCAAGCTAGGAATGGAAATACTTAGTCATCAACTTATGGGTGTCTTGGAGCCTGAATAAATTTATCGTTCCATTTCCAAATAGTTAGGATTCACTCTATAGAAGCAAAATGAATAATAGACATCCGAGAATAGTGTTACTGTTAGCCACGGTATTCATCTTGTAAGTCTAATGAATGAAATGTATATTACTGAGAGCACTCAAACCTCAAGCACATTCACATATGTCGTTTCTTCCAGCTCTAATACTTTCATCATATTTTAAATAACATGAAAAAATGGGTAAACTAATCATAAAACTAAGTGAATTTAATAACCATTAGCTAGCTTATATAAAAGTCGTACACTTCCCAACTTGGACTTCGATATTGCATCAAGTGTTGCTAACTCTGCTTCCTGCATGATCAATGGAAAAAAATGAAAAGAATTGAAAAAACAAATACTAGAAAAAAGATAATTTAAGAAATAAAACTAGATGAAGTTTACCAGAGGCCCAAAAACATGGAAAATGTATAAAAAAAGAAAAAGTCACTAATTACTTGCTTATCAATTTATTTCCTTCTCTGGACCTCCCCTTTTCAGAGGAATGCAACTATTTGAAATAAAGATAGAGCAAAACGGTGCAAACTACACTGACTGACATCTAATAGTGTTAAAAAAATTGGGAAGGGGGATATTATTATTAATTAAGTTGCAATAATGACCATTTTACAACCATATCCGAAGATACTTTAACTCCATCCCTTACAAAGTCAAACTCTTACGGTTGATATGACATCTCTTGGACACCTCTAATAGTGTGTCTGGATTGAGAGAAAAACATGAAGAAACTGCAAAGTTTTCTAAAACTTGTATGTGAGGATTAATACATGATGCAGGTATTTTTAGTAGAATTGACATCTAAGCATAGCTGTAATAGGAGGTGTAACCTAAACAAACTTTTTCCATCAGCTTTTTGGATCAAACAACGCATAATACCCTATCATGTACCGAGTCCAAAGATAGACCATTTAAATCTTCCTTTTTTCATAATTGGTATGGCCTATAATTATCTCCCTCTTTTTTTCTACCAAAGGGACTACCTTCCATCTAGTCAACCCTCCTTATAAGTGCTTCCACGGGTCTTCTCTACACTAAACTAAACAAGTTAAGCAAGCCTCTACAATTTAAAGTACACAAATCCTCTTTCAAGTAATTGTATTTCAAATCTAAACCGGTTGGGTCTTATGTAACCATTCATCAATCCGAACATTTTCATCTCTTCTCACTAAGTTACTTTCATGGTGGCTCCTTACCGTCCAATATCCAGTCACATAGATGGTACAACATAGAAGGTTCATTAAAATTGATTGACAATAATAAAAAGAAAATTTGGTTCGGGCACAAATGTCATGATAACTTTATATAATTCTAATGCAAGAAAATCTATCACAGTATACACAATCGACTGGGCAACAAGCATCAATACACCTTTCTTAAAATAGATGCTAAATAAGATATTTTCACAAGCTGCATAGAATCTTACCTCAATCTGCTGAAGCTTGTCTTGGAAAAGTTTTTCTCTATCCTCCTCCTGTAAAAAATAATAGCTTAATTAGGAAAAGGGTACAAACATTAATTAATTAAACCACAAACAAAAATACTTTTGTACCTTTACAGTCCGACTATCAGGAGCGGGATTAGCAAGAACAAAGACACGATCGATTAGAACAATCACCGGTTCTTTCCCCAAACTTTTCCAAGGAACCTATTACATAATAAAGAGTGAGGCAGAAATTTGAACATCCAATTTGAAAGCTCGAGGAAGCATTCCAGAGGAGGTGAAAAGGGGGAAAATGAGGAGCATCAAACAAGGTAAAATGATGAGCAATAAAAACAAACATCGTAAACCACTAAAAAATACATTGAAATTACAAAACCAAACATGCAAGCTTGTATGCCATATATTTTAAACAGCTAAATATGCATGTAAGCATGTGCATATGTATCCATTCATACTCGTATAATTATAGAACGCACATAGATGCACGCATATACGACTATGACTAACGAATCCAAAGTAAGGAGCCAAAAGTTGTTATCAGACAACCATAAATGGTAAATGCTACCTTTAATGTGATGGTACCAACAAAGCCAGCTTTGACGGTGAGTGGGAGTTTTAGCGCATTTAGTGCCTCTGACTTTAGCTTCAAATCTTTGAGGACAACGTCACCTGCAAAGTTGATCCTTTAGATAGAATAACAAGGATCTATTGTCTCGACGGAGTAAAGAGCATTTCAGAGTAATGTGAAATTTTACAAGCATTCATGACAAAAAGCTTCAGCCAACATTGAATTTTGAGATGAATTGATTCAATAAAAAGGAATTTGCTGGCACAGTATTTAATTTGGTTCCATCCAAGAGCTTATAATAATATTAAAATGTAAAGGCACGTGTTAATGAAACTACATCTAGCAGGCATATGCTTAACCACCATAGTTGTTAAATCACTTCAAAGACCAATACAATTTCATTTGCATATCAAAAACAATGACAGCATAGCTAAAGTTTAAAAAAACAAGCCCGTCCTACAAAATATCTATCTAAAAACTCTAGACTTATGCTCTAACCAAATATGCCATCAGGCATCAGCAATCCAGCAAATAGAGAATAATCTATTCTCCTTTCAAATCACAACACCTCTAAGGTGAAGTGTAAATTAAGGGGAGAAAAGAACATTTCCAAACTAACATGAGTTGACTGTAATCCACAACTGCTAATTTACCTAAGAATGCATAATTTCAGCACGAAATCAAAAATAAGAATATTGTAGAAAATAAATTGAGAGAAAATAGCAGAAAACAAACCCTTCCAGACGCTTATTCTCAACGCCTCCGAAGAGAGTCCGTGTACATATTCACCCAAATATCTCCGAAGCAAATGCAGTACCTGTCAACAAAGCAAACATCACTAAGAAGCAAAATCTCCAAACTAATTTACTCTTACTTAAAGCATTCAACAACGTTAATTGACAAAATCAATACAAAGCATGCGTTCGAGAAACATCACAGATTATGCAAACCGAAGCCTAAAAAGAAAGATCGCATACACTAGGAAAACTCAAGACATAAAATTGAAAATCAGATGAAAATCAATGCGCAAAAAAATCGAATTATGAGTGAAAATTATGGAGGAATCTTACGTGAGCTTCGAACATGATGAACAATCGGAGAAGCTAGAGTGCGATCAAATCAGAAACAGGAAAGGATCCATGATGAAATGAGCGATTGGGAAAATGTTGTAGAGAGAAAAGCGAGAACTAGGGTTTGATGATGAAAGCGGTGAACCTGAGATGTGGATTGTTAGAAGAAATGGAATGAAGAATGAAAGAGAGTACGTACGTATAAGAGATTCAACGATTCAATAGACGAGAAATGGAAGAAATGAGAAAGAATCGGTTATATAGGTCCCGGTTAACTTCAAAGTTTATTATGAGAATTGAGTAAGGACGTGCTCTGTAAGAACCTGGTACTGACACCGGCTTAGTGGTGGTCCCCTTAATCAAAAATTTATTTTACTTTTCTATACTACTATCATCTTTTTCTTATGAATAAATTTTTACAGTATCACCTTATTTATTTATTTTTACTATATATGATTTTTTACGTAAGGAATATCTTTCTTGTTTTGTGAAACCAAAATGAACGGCTGTAAGAATTACTACGTGCTCGAGCTATTTGATCTATAATAACTTTCTTTATGTTAAGAAGTTAGAAGTTATATTGCCACAACCTAAAGTGGACAAAAAAGAATAGATGCATAACCAGCCATTGTTGTATGGTTCATGGCTATTGTTCTGCGCCCGATATTCAATTATCATTCCTTATAAGGGGAATTTCTTATCTCGACATGCCACAGTGTTGAAAAACATCCTATGGAAAATATAAAATACCTCTTAGATTTTAAAAATATTTTTTTTACGTAAAATTATTTTAAATGAATACGTTAATTGATCTGGAGATATATTTTCGAAATATTTTAAAACATACATCATACATCCCTATCTGAAGACTCATTTTAAATATTTATTGATCTGGAGATACATCTCTTATTAGGGTTTACAGAGATGCATCCTTGTGACCTATCAAAATAGTGTAAGTTAAGTTAGTTTTATGGTTAATCAGATGAAAAATGACGATTTATAAATGTCAAGGCCCAAGTTATGTGATGAGCATTAAATCATACAATCAATATGTAAAAATGACATATAACTTTAGATAGTCAAAATAAGTCATCAGTCGATACACAATGAAGTCGAAATACATAACAAAGTCGAAACAATTCAAAATAAAATACAATCGATAATAATCCAAAGTATAAATACTATCAACCACTACATATACCGGACTAGAGTTTTTCGGCCTCCTCTGCCCCTGCCTTCCGATGATGCCTCTGGTACATCAGTATCTCATGTGTCTCCGTCATAATGGAATTTAAGACCTCCCTCGCCTCTTAACCATCAGGAAAGATGCATATGTCAATGTTTGTTTGCGCAGTCTTCACAATGCGACGACATCTATGCAACACATCGTGAGCATGATATAATTGCATATATATATATATATATATATATATATATATATATTATGTCGTGTGTGCTATATCATAATCAAAGTAGTTTTATTACAAGTCGTTCAATTATAGATAATATACTCATTGTACAATAAATTATCCACTCCCTAAACCACGTTAAGGGAGCTAAGGCTTATATGATCCTCAGAATTTACCTCGAAAAGGCTTATGACCTAATTTAATGGAGTCTTATTGTGGAATCCTTTCATCATTTAGACATTCATGGTAATATCAAGAGTATTATATGTCATTGCATTAAATCTTTAATCACGTGTATCTATTGGAAATTAGGTTACATCAATTTCTTTAATCAATATAAAAGTATTAGACAAAGGGGCCCTTATTCTCTTGTTTGTTTTTGTCATCAAAAGATTGAGTCATGATATTAAGGATTTGGTTGATAATGTTATGGATCTATATGTTTGTAGGTATAACCATCAGTTGATTTTAATGATGACAGTTGATGAAGCAACAACTTTTAAGATAACAACTTCATAGTTCTTTGTAATATGGGGGTATTTCAATTTTCAAGTAAAACTTTTGATGATGGCACCTGATCAAGAAGATATCTCAAACATTATCACTCAGAAACTTCATGTTCCAATTGAAGTGATAAGTCATCCTTGTATCAATAAAGGGGACTTGAATATCTGAATTTCTCATAATGTGCAAGCTCAGTTGATTTTGGGCTTAACATCTTATAGTGATCAGTTAAAATGTAAAAAGTCGAGTGTAAGTCTTGAAGTACTTAGGCAATAACACACACATAGAAAAAATTCAAACTATCTTTTATCTCTTAAAACTTCTTGAAAACTTATCAAGAGTTATATGGAATTGATTAAAAAGTATTTATAATCAATTGTGAATGTTTTTTTACATTGCCTATTCCATTGTGGAATTGGTCCAATCAATTAAAGCAAGTTAAATGACCTATTAGTCGTTTAGAAAAAAATTTAATCAATTAAACCATCTAGCTATTTAGGGTTTTCTTTTTTGGATTAGGGTTGGAGTATTTCGAAAGCACTTAATCGATTACCACATAGGTTAATCAATTAAGTCAATGAGATGGCCTATGGATCATTTTCATTTTGAGCCAAAAAAAATCATATATCATGCTAGTATACCTGGTTGTAGCATGCAAACTATGGAAATTTTTGCATCAATTTGTAATAAAGTTGAGAAACTATATCGCACTTTTATTTGGTGGTGCACTCATAAACAAAGGTAGATTCCTCTTATTGATAATGAGTAAATTTCCAAACCAGAAAACGGTGGAAGACATGGGTTTAGAAATTTTAGAATCTTGAACAAGCCATAAACGTATAAGTTGATGCGACAATCTGTATCATAACAAGACAAACTTTAGGTTCAACTTATGTACAAAAAGTGTAGTCATATGAATACGTCCACACGAGTAATGAAAGTTTTGTTTCACATGCTCGGGGAGAGATACATAAAGTTTGACATTTTGTAGAAAATAACATTTGTTGGAGTATTAAAGATGGTCAAGATACAAAATTCTGAAAAGATAACTGAATACCAAATTAATGTTGTTTTGCTTTAAGAGAAATTTTGATAGCATAATTCATATATGAGAAGATAAGTTTAATGTGGTTAGTTATTGCTTGGGTACAAATTGGATCTAAAAAAATGCAAATTTTATTATCAGTTTCTGTTACAAATTATCTGCATTATATTCATATTCCAACTTTATGGGTGCATGACTTTCCACTTTGGTTGCTGCCTTTTATGGTATAATTTGCTTAAAATATTCTTATGATGTTATTCAATATGCTCTTAAGAATATCCATAATGGTTACTTGTATGAATTATTTTGGAAATGGAAAGGTCCAACTTTCATGCGTACTACATCGTGAAAATGACGCATAAAAATTTCCTCATGAATAAGGAACGATACCAAAGAGGTATGGCTATTGATAACTTATGTCCTAGTCGTAGTCTTTCATTAGAATACACCATGCATGTTATTTGAGATTGTGATGATGTGGAACCTTTATGGGATAACATCACAAAAATTGATAAAAAGAGTAAGCTGAGATACTACTTTTTTATTGGAATGGAGCCTATTATACAACAATTTGGGTATCACAGTTTGGCCATGGAACCTCAATTTTGGAGTTGTTATAAATTATGTTTAGAAGGATCATAATTCTTTCATATTGTTGTCGCAATCAGATATGGGTCTTACTTTTTAGTATATAATTTTAAATCAAGTTGAGGAAATTGAGCATTCCCTAGTTAGATAGTAAGACATTATATATAATAACACCAATAGTGTTAATTAGACTAAACCTCCTAGAGGTATCCTCAAAATGAATGTTGACGGTGCTCACTTTTTTTACTAATGACTCGTCGGGATGGAAAGGTATCCTTGAGGATCATAATGATGATTTTGTGAAGGATTTTCCCCCAAAAGATTAGTTCAACTAGTTCAATGTTTGTTGAAGCATAGGACCTCCAAACGAGTATTTATTCGTCACAAGGTATTGGTATATTGGATGTTCCTTTTTAAACAAACTCATTCTCTCTACAATATGGTCCGTAAAGGCCATATAAGTATTATAAATTATACTACCTTGATTTTACTCCTTGATGACATTTTAGATATACATCACAGGCAAGATTGAAATAGTATTATTTGCCTCATTCTGATATAGAAGATAAATATTGCACAATATGGGCATGATGCTCGTTTCACTATTTTTGTTATTGATTACATTTATCCTTTTTATATTCTTTTGTAATAATTCACGTTTGATATTTCAACTTCCAACATTTGAGGTGATATAATTTGATATGATTTATAAATAAATAAAATTATATGTGCACTAAATGCTAAACTAAAATATTAACTATGTTAGCCTCATTGAAAACTCTTTTAATAAGTATAATAAACATGTTGTGTTTATCTAATGTTTTAAATGTATTGTTCTTAAAAACATTATATTTAGAGTTATTCATATATTTTGTGAAGGAAATCAAAGTTATTATTCATAAAAACATTATATTTTGAGTTATTCACATTCAGAAAGTGTATTTATCAGGGTTCCGTCACATCTTGTGTTTTCTACCCCCTATTGGCAATCATGTTATCAATGTAAACATCAGAAATGTATCTGATTTGGTTTCTAAAGACTTTGTTCATCATTTGTTGATATATTTCCATATGTCTTTGAGGTCGAATGACCTAACTTTGAGACAAAATTTCTCCATGTCCATCATAAAGTTAGTGTTATTACGGCTGAGGGGGTCCAATGATATCGATGTGTGTGTCATTTCTTATTGGCTTCTAGTATTTGTTTCGTAAAAGTACACCAATGATAATTATGTGAACAATGGCCATTAAAGTTGAAATTATTTCTTGATTGATTGTCTATCATGTGAATTACGTATATCTTTTCTCTTTTGTGCTCATTCATTTATATAGTAGTTGTGATGTGTTCCTTTCTCGAGGACAATTAAAGACCATTTAAGTGGATTGTCTATGATTGGTGTGATCTTTTAATGGTAATTCGAAATCATATTTGATTGCCTGATCCTAAGCCATAATGCCCTCAATCAGCGAAAAACATGGTATCCCTCGTATTTTTAACCTCTGGAATTTCTTCTGTATTAGTTTTGGGTCGGTACAATCAAGCTGACCCATCAACAACCTCATATCAACCCGGTATGCATGATAAATATTTGAGATGGGCTTTATCAGATATGGGCTACAACTCAATCCATTGTCGATGATGCGACCCAATGGATCATACATGTACACACCTCTAAAAAATGAGACTCATATAGGTGAAATGCTTATGCGGGACATGCCAAGAGACTGCACGTGCACACGATCCCTCAAGCATGAGTCATGCAGGGATAAATTTTTTTTCTTGAGACTTGTTGAGAAACCAGGAATGTATATAACATCTTAAGCATGAGTCGTGTAAAGATGAAATGTCATTTCGAGACTAGTTAATGAATGTCTGACACGCCACAATGAAATATCTTTCTTGGATGAGTTTGTTTCATTTTTATGGTTGTAATGGCCTTTGATTATGATCAACTAATGTCAGTCCTCGCCGTTTCTTTTACACTAGTCATGATGATTTCAAAAACACCTTGAGAATAACAATAACTCTTGACATATCCCTAATTCCTTTACCCATTGGAGGATAGAAATAAATGAAGTCATTATGTTATCTTCCACTCACCGTTATAAATAGGCTACATTGTTTTTCATTTCCTTTACCTTTTTGCCTCCTCTTGTATTTTTGCAGCAAGTTTTCCTACATTTTATCCCTTTTTTGTCTTGCATATCCAACAATTGCTCACAACATTAGGTAACCTTTTTCCCTCGTGTTTTTTATATCTTTCTTCATGGTGTTTATTTGAGAGTGTATTTCATTTAGGGCAATCATATAGCCCTAAAATGATGTTGAGAGATGCAAGTTATGGACTTAGTGCTTGAAATGCTCAAAATGGGGTACATGGAAAATGGAGTTCAAGTTTGTAGTGTTAGCTCTGTAATTGGCATAAATTTTGGTAAAACAAGTTATTACCTCATAATGTTATGATTATTGTATTAACATGTGTGTTAAGCATTTTGCATGTGTTATTTGTGTTGATGCAGTAGTCTGTTCATGATGTCAAACATAATGTTCTAACATATGATGACAAAACATTCTGGTTTATCTACTGCGTGGTTATTTCACAATCTTTTGTGTGTTTATGTTGAGTGATTGGTTGCGCAATATTTGGTGGTAATTTTAGAGCGGACGATCACATTTTTGGAAGAATCAGTTGTTTCCTTTTTCATGATATTTGAAGATTCGAAGATCAAATATTTTTGTTTCCATAACCCAAGCAAATGAATATAATTTTGTATTTAAAAAGGTGTTAACCCTAATTACAAGACAGAGAGAATAGAGAGTGAAAGTTATGTGTTCAAGAATTAGGGTTGTGTTCTTTGTTTTTGTTAATTGTGAGACATTCACACATCACTTAGATGTTTGAATTGGACTGAGTTTCTATTGTGTTGTAAGTTGTTCGCTCTAAGCTTTTAAGCACGAGTTCATTATTCTTGATTAAAGCTTTTAAGCAAGATAAAGTATTGTTTTTGAATAAGGTTTTTCTCTCTTGTAATTTTATGTTATTATCATTGTTTGTAATTGAGGGGGAGTTAAATGTGTCTATTATCTAAGTGTGTCTTAGATAGAAATTACATAGGTAAAGATTAGGTGAGAAGATTGTAAACTAAAGGTTGTTTGCTGAGAGTCTTTGAACTAATTTTGTTTAGTGGATTTTCTTCCTGGTTTGGTAGCCTTCAGACGTAGGTGTGTTTGCACCAAACTGGATTAACAATTGTTTGTGTCCTTTACAATTGTTTATTGCTTAATTTATCTTGTTCATATTTTAATCATTGTTCAGATATTAATGTCGTGACATCTCCTTCGACATCTCATATCTGATACCATCATTTCAATTGGTATCAGAGCAGGCATCCTGCTCTGGTTCTGGATGAGATATAGGGACAATACTTTCTGGTAGTATGGACAAGGAATAAGGATTTATGAACAGACCTCCTATCTTGGATGGTACCAATTATGATTATTGGAAACCTCGTATGGTGGCCTTCTTGAAATCTTTGGATAACAATGCCTAGAAAGATATTGTAAAAGGATGGGAACATCCTGTCATAGTTGGGAAAGATGGAAAAGCTACTTCTGATCTAAAACCTGAGGAAGAATAGACCAAGGAGGAAGATGAATTGGCTCTTGGAAATTCCAAAGCTTTAAATGCTTTATTCAATGGAATTGATAGAAATATATTCAGATTAGTGAACAATTGCGAGATAGCTAAAGATGTTTGGGATACTCTCAAAACTTCACATGAAGGTACTTCTAAAGTCAAGATGTTAAGACTTAAATTGCTTACTACCAAGTTTGAAAACCTAAGGATGAAAGATGATGAAAGCATACATGATTTTCAGATGAATATTCTTGAGATAACCAATTCCTCAAGTGCCTTAGGGGAAAAGATGTCTGAAGAAAAACTTGTTAGAAAAATTCTCAGGTCTCTTCCTAAGAGGTTTGATATGAAAGTAACATCCATAGAAGAAGCTCAAGATATCAGCAATATGAGAGTGGATGAATTTATTAGATCTCTTTAAACATTTGAATTGGCGATTAGTGACAGATCTTAAAAGAAACCCAAAAGCATAGCCTTTATGTACAATACTGAAGATGGAGAAGAAAAATGTGATTTAAATACTGATGAAGGACTATCCAATGCTATAGTGATGATTGGAAGATAGTTTAACAAAGTAATGAAAAGGATGGACATGAAGTCAAAAGTTAATGTCAAGAACAACTCATCTGACATCAACAGGTCCAATGATGCTAGTAGAAGAATAATTTCTGAAGAAAAATCCACTCAAGGCAAAGGGATTCAGTGTCATGGATGTGAATGATTTGGTCACATTAGAGCTAATTGTCCTACTCACCTCAAGAAGAAAAAGAAGGGTCTAATTGTTGCTTGGTCTGATGAGGACTCTGAAACTGAACTTGAATAAGAATTTGCTAAAAATGTTTATGCTCTGATAGGGAGATATGTCTCTGATGAATATTTTGTTGTGTAGTTATTTCACAATCTTTTATATGTTTGTGTTGAGTGATTGGATGCGCAATATCCGGTGGTAATTTTAGAGCAGACTATCACATTTTTGAAAGAATAAATTGTTTCCTTTTTCATGATTTTTGAAGATCAAATATGTTTGTTTCCATAGCCCAAGCCCATGAAGATTATTTTGTATTTAAAGAGGTGTTAACCCTAATTACAAGACAGAGAGAATAGAGAGTGAAAGTTGTGTGTTCAAGAATTAGGGTTGTGTTCTTTGTTTTTGTTAATTATGAGCCATTCACACATCACTTATATGTTTGAATTGGACTGAGTTTTTATTGTGTTGTAAGTTGTTCACTCTAAGATTTTAAGCACGAGTGCATTATTCTTGATTGAAGCTTTTAAGCAAGATCAAGTGTTGTTTTAGAAGAATGTTCTTCTCTCTTGTATTTTTTTTTTATTATCACTACTTGTGATTGAGGGGGCGTTAGAGGTGTCTATTATCTAAGTGTGTCTTAGATAAAAATTACACATGTAGAGATTAGGTGAGAAGACTGTAAACTGAAGGTTGTTTGCTGAGAGCCTTTGAACTAATTTTTTATAGCGGATTTTCTTCCTGGCTCGGTAGCCTCCATACGTAGGTGTGTTTGTAACGAACTAGGTTAAAAATTATTTGTGTCATTTACAATTGTTTACTTCTTAACTTATCTTGTTCATATTTTAATCATTGTTCAAATATTAATGTCGTGACATCTCCTTCGACATCTCATATCTGATACCAGAATTTCATGGGGAAATGGATCTTTTTGGTAGTTATAATAGTTCATCTAGTGGTAGTTCGGGGAGTGTATTTCCTAGACTTAGTTACACCGAATTAGTATCTTCTTTGTCTAGTCCAACTGGATCTGCCATGGCGCTCTTAACCTTTAATCAAAGCTCCTTTTGCAAATAGACTATGAATATTGATTCAATTTTTATTAAATATGATTGAGTACAAGCTTTCTGGTTAGATATGGAGTTGTGTGATATTGGGAATAAGGCCTAAATGACTTTGAAGTCGTCTTTGTCGGGCAAGAAGATTTGCATGCGACGACCTTAAAGGGGTGGACAAATAGTACTTTTGCTTCTATAACAGGGTTATTAAGGACTTTAGGGTTTACATTCCATTTACCCTTATATAAAATGACATATTAAAGATCATCGATGTCTCCCCTCACTAGTTGCTCCTGGACAATTGCGCATTTACCAGAGGTTTCGAGATTCTCTCATAAGGCATAAATATTACACTTATAACAAGCATATTATTTTCCTTCTATTAGACTAAAAAGGTGAAGAATGGTGAATGGGTTTTTTGTGAGTTTCATTATCAGATGGTCTCTTATCCTTCATTACAATTCCAACTACAAAAACTAGAGGACAAATTTGTCCGAGTTAAGGGCGGTGCCCTTTGTCCTGAGGTCATCTGAGATTTTGACGTCGAACTATTGTTGGGACTCCCATAAATTCTGCTATGCGCGCCATCTGAGATACCATTTGTTGGTTTGTCTGAGTTGTATCCTGAATCAAAGGCTGAAAAATATCTCCCATGGTTTGAGATAAAGTTTGAACCATTTGCATGTTGCTCTCATCCATCTGCTGTCTTAAATATGTTGCAGACTCATTTGTTAGAGCATGACTTTGAGTCGAATGTCCAAACCCAACGGTTCGACCATTCCTTCCCATATTTATTCCATATCCAGATTCCTGCAAAGGTGAAGGAACCACATTCTCTGGAAAAATTGGAGGTGCATTCCTTAGACCCATCATCGTCGTTGTTGGCATACCATATGGTGGATTTATAGGCAAAGGCTGAGAAAATCCTGGAGGGATGATAACTCTAAATGCAAATGTATCTGGTGGTGGGGTTTGATGGTTTGGTCCAACATACTCCAACATCGGTTGATTATAATATCCAATATATGTTGCTCCTGGACTTGTCATCGGAGGAATTGGTTCTGATACCACACTCAATGTTGTTGACACCCACGTCAAGGGGTTGAAGACTAGAATGGTCTCACTCCTTGGCACATCTTGTGGATCCACACTATGAGCATTTGAACAGCTCAATTGGGGATTCATCCCAGTTGTATTGGGATTTGAATCATCTTGATTTCCTTTGCTAGACGCCATCTTCCTTGTATTTCTTCTCCTTGGTATATAGTGATTTGTACTGGCTACTTTCCCACTTCTCAAATGCATGCAACATGAGTAATCGTTTTTTCAACCAATACGCCCACGTAAGAAAAGAAGTTACAAAACAAAGAAGTTATAAAAGAAAAGTTACAAAAGAGAAGTTATAAAACTTCTAAAAACTAATTAGCATTGTCCCACCGGGCGTGCCAATTTGTTTACCCCCCAAAATTAGTAAACAACCTTTGGTCCTCTAAGAATACTTAAAACACCATTAGTTACTCACAGGATCGACCAAATTGATCTTAGGACATGTGCTAATCGTTTTTTAATTATGATGTTTTTTTGGGAAAATGTCGTGAATCCTTCGTCAGGATTCAAAAAATAGTAAAAATCAAGAAAATAAAGTAAAAGAAAGGACTTTCAAAGTAAATGAAAAGATAAATGCCAAGGCAAAAATGTTAAAATTGCAAGAAAGGCAAAGGAAAAGATAAATGCAAGGCAAGAAACTTAAAGGGATGAGAATGTAAAGAAAGGTTGTAAATTGCTTGTAAAAGTAAATGAAATGGCAAGATAAAATGCTTTAAACATAAAAGGCTTGAAAGATAAATGACTTTAAATCATAAATGACATTGAAGATAAAATGGTGCTTTAACATAAAAGACTTTGGAAGATAAAAATGATGGTGTTTACATCACGTACATTCTCACTGCACTCTTTTCTCTACACATGGATACTTTGAGTGAATATGGAGTAACTAGTAGAATATGATTTTCACACACACTTATTATAACACTAAACTAAGCTATTTATAGAAATAAAATATAACCGCTTTCGACGGTTTTATCATAGGATTGTGACACTTGTCTCACTACATGTTGAAGAAGCTTTATCTTGCGCCACTTGTCCCTGTCTTTGAATCGAAAATTAAATATTTCCTCTCCAAGGCTTAAACGTGCACAATTTGAGTAACTGTCACTCTTCGTCGAACTCGGCATGATCGAATCTCAACAACACTTAGAAAATACCTTAAACTTTATAATTCTTCTAAGTATAGAATCTGTAGGTGATGACTATTTCGACTCACACCATTTATTGAGTCAGGTTGAAAAGACCTCCTTATAGCTTATAACAAGAAACTATTTTCTAAGCCCAAATATCTCAATTAGGTTAGCATCGGAATTTAGGAGATAACACCATGTCATGGTATAATTACTCCCACAGATTCCTTTCAAGGAAAATTCCTCCGATTACCCAACAGACTAGGTTAGACAACTTACAAAGGGGTAGATTCCCTCCGTACTTCCAAGTTGGTCAAGCAGACTGTACCAGACGCTAGTAAATGTTGTGTTCAATAAGTATCTCAAAAATCCTTAGGAAGAGCAAAAACACAATCAACATGCATTAATTACGTCGCTACGCTCATACAACCATTTGCAAGCCATCATGTCATATCAATAAATAATTTAGGACTCTCTCAAGAACACATGCAACTTCAATAGGGGATTAAACTTGGGGAACCAAGAGCATCCACATCTATCCTCCAATCATAGCATTATTCAGGTTTCAAGTGTTGGGAAGCCAAATCCTTTCACTAACCAAAAGTCCACCATGTTGTCACCTTCATAAAATCAATAACTTGCTTACATTCCCATATGCATTGCATACAACATACATGAATAACTTTCTTGTCAAAAATTAGTCGGATATATTACAAGGACGTTTCAATATCCTGACCACCTATTTTTAATGAATGTAATGTTAAATTTATGTAATATTTATTTTGATGTTAATTTATGTTGGTTTTTCATTCTACCATTGTTTGTGCATGTTTCCGTTTTGAACTAACAGAGCATATTTCAGAGATGCATCTGCGGGAAGCTCATATGCTAATGAACTAGGGGGTTATGGAGATGCATCTCCGAAGTAATCTTTTGTGCACAATGATGCATATCCGAATCAAATTTTAACAGAATAAGAGTTTCTCATCATTTTCGTCTCAGATGTGTGTGAAAAAGGTGTGTCCGAATATACATTAATGGATGTTTAGGAGATTTGAGTCTTATGAAAGTGGTGGGGAGAACCCCTAAGGGTGAAAATAACAATGCTCTAAATTTAAGTACAAAGCTTTAAGTACGATTTGAATTTCAAGTTGACCAGCCTACTAAATTATTTTGATTCTACAAGTTTTGTAATGTTTTTAGACATTTAGTCGGTGTGCATAAACAATTTATATTTCACTTACATATCTTCAATATTTGAATGTCATTGTTCCTCACATATGTGTGAGACTAAAAGATTATGGGTTGGCTTTGAATGACTTTAGGAAAGGAAAGTCATTCTCTCTTCCTCTCACTATAAGGGTCTATTTGTTTTGTCTTTAAAAAAAAAAATTATAATCTAACATGATTTTGTGAAAAAATATTTAAAAAGAAAATTTTCATAAAAACTTCACATGAAAAATTGGTTTGAATAATTATTCTTAAAATATTATTTTAGATATGTCTTCATTTTTATTGAATTTTTTCTATGTTAAAATTTTAAAAAATCACTTAATTTTAAAGTTATTTTAAATAATTTTTTCATAAAAATCATTTTTGAGATACAATTTTTGAAAAAAAATGTGATTTCGACTATGTTTTTAATTATCAATAATATATATTTGTGTTATATGATATTAAAATTAGGCTTTTAATTTATAAAAAATAAATATTAAAAAATTCTAATATTTAAAAAAATAATGTTATAAAATTCATTTTTAAAAATAAAATAAAAAATCAATTTTTTTTATTTTTAAAATTTGAAACAAAATTTCCCTAAATACTTTCATTCATCTTCTTTTTCTCCATTTGTTTATTTTCTCTCTCATAGAAAACAATTAAAATTATTAAAGTCATTAAGATGAAAGTCACTTGATTCATCCCAAAGATTATTCTACATTTATTTGTGAAGCTTATTGGTGATGACGAAAAGACTGTCCTAACATTCAAATCAACTTTTCTCTAGATATTTTATTCTAAAAATTTTCAATGTATACAAAAATATCTTTAACAGTAAACTACTATATATAGATATGTCAACGTCACCCACTTGCCCCAAAACATCACAGTAATGTAAACTTCAATTTGCCATGTGTACATGATATTCTTGTATCTGTCTTAGAAAAGATTGGTTGTTGAGACTATTCACTCGCATGTGGTCGATCTAATCTATGGTTGTAAAAAATGTCGGTCATTTTCTATCCTTTGATTACTAAGGAATTTCATTATCTAGTTATTAATATCATTGAATACATGCAATGCAAGTATGCAACTAGCTTGAAGGAGACAATATGGATATGCTTAAAACAATAAAACGTATATTAAAATTGAGTCATTCTAACAAATATATTGTTTTAAAAAATATATTTAAAAACAAACAGATTCTATTTTAGAAGTATAAGTCAAACAGGTGTCACAATAAAGAAAAGAATAATTGTTTGTGCAAAAATTATTATTTTTAATTCCTTAAACAATGCATCAATGACACTTATTAGCATTTTTTAAAACCACTTTCTATAACAAAATATAATTTGATTTTCTTACTACACTCAAAAAAATATTATGTTGCATATAAGTTAAAATTTACCAATAATAATATCAAAAGGACATCTCCTTTATTAACAACAACAACAATAATAATAATAATAATAATAATAATAATAATAATAATAATAATAATAATAATCTATATATCTTGATCGAATTAAAAACTTGATGCTTATGCTAGTTGTTGAGAAATTCATTATAAATATAAAAAAAATACAATTATTACAAAAAGACATAAGAATGGTATTAACATGATTTTTTATTAGCATGTACTAAGCTCACAAAAGAATGTTCAACTATAAATGAAATAATTTAAAACTCCATAATTGTAGAAAATAAGGACAACTAATTAGTTTTGTCCATACAAAATTCAAAATTTTGAAAACAACAACGGATTCTAATTATAAACTATAAATACAATATATCATTTATATGTCATGTATATCAAACTAATTCTTTAATTGACATATCATTGTTTGAATTTTTACCTAATTATCTCATATTATAAAAAAATCTCCAAATAATCCACTTTTTAAATTAATTCATAAACTATCCCATTTTTATAAAAAATTTAAAGGGGTTTCCAGATCAATTGACGATCATGTATTGGTCTATAAAACTGTCGTCAATTTGATTAGAGACACTATATGCAGTCTCCAATTCAATTGGTGACTGTATATAAATTTAGAAGGTATTGTCAATTCATCTGGAAAAATAATGGCAAAATACTCAAATTAGTCCCTTAACTCTACCTCTGGGTCCAATTTGGTCTCTTAATTCTAAAAAGTATCAAAGTGACCCTTTAATTGTTCAAAAAGGTCCACGTTAGTCCTTTCCGTCCATTTTTTACTAACGGCGTTAACTTTCGCTTGTGTGGCATCTGACATGGCGCTATGTGGCGTATGATAATTATATTATTAATTAAAATTCAATAAAATCTCAATTTTTTTGTCTTAGACCTGAATTCGAACCAAGTGCATGAAGGTCATCATTAAAGTCACTTTACCATTGAAGCATTTTTATTTTTGTTATTAAATTTACTAACTAAATTTATTAATTCTCAAAACTCTTAACCATTAAGCTGATGAAGAAATATCTCAAATTAACCCTAATTCACTTTCGTTTATAACCCATCCAGAGGAAACTGTTTCGTCTTCGTTTGAAGTGAACACGAGTTTAAGTCCTAACAAAGAATTGCCATTAGATTTCACTTTCGTTTATAAGAATACTGCATATGTAATGTTCCCCCTCCACTATAGAATGCTTTCTTCAAGCTGTCATTCGCAAGCACGTAAAAAAGATCAACAACAAGCACGTGAAAATCACCAACAACTCAAATTCGAAACTATAATTCGAAAACTGTTACAAAACTGAAATTTGAAATTGAATTCCCAAACTGGTGTTAGGGTTAATTGGGATTCGAATTGTTACTACACAAAGAATTGAGGATTCGAATCGTTAATTGATTAATTGGGGTTAATTGATGAAATTTGAAGAAATTTGTTTAAGGTTGTTCTGGGTTGAAGAAATTTGATGAAATTGTTATTGAAGAAGAACAAGGGGGTGTTGTTGAAGAAGAAGAAGAACAAGGGAAGAGCAAAAGGGAACAAACTATTATTAATTTTTCTGATTTTGTTGTATTGTATATTTTTCCTATTTATATTCACAATCACATATATTTGATTTGTTATCCAAAAAATCATCCAGGATCTTAAACGTTCCATTAAACAGGTTGTGTGCACGCAATATTTTTTTCTCAGGCTGTGTGCAAAGCTGCAAGCATTATTATTTTCTTATAAAACCAACTGGACAATGTATTAAACAATTCAGTATTTTTTTTTTTATAAAAACAATTCACTTGCTGCAATGTGTTAAACATACCCACATATGAACTAACTAGACAATGCACATAACAAAATTATATTTGATTGTTTTCTAAGATTTTATACATTTATATAATAAATCCAAATCATTGTGTTGTAAATGCAAGTAGGTGTGAAGTGGTGTAGTGATGTGATATTCTTTGAAGCAACCAAGTGAACCTGAGTTCAAATCCTAGGTTTCACAAATGTTTTTAGAATTTTTCTGGGAATTTTTGCCAAGTCATGTAACCAAGTGCCACATCAGCTGTCACCCTGTAAAAAATTAACGTCGTTTGGGAAAATTGGACGGAGACCACTTTGACACTTTTTAGAATTAAAGGTAGAGTTAAGGGACCAATTTGAGTATTTTGCCAAAAATAATGCATTTAAAAAAATGAAAAATTAAAAAACTTTAATAATTGATTAAAAATAATATTACATTATTAATAAATTACAATAATATTACATTAATAATTAATTAAAAATAAAATTATATAATTTAATGATCACGACCCGGTTGGGCATACCGGTCACTGATTCCACATCCCCAAGGTGGTTAGTTTGAATTAGTTTAACTTATTTTATTATAGTTCTTTAATTTGGTCAAAATATTCTTAAATGAAGGTTGAAATGAAGTGTAAAACTAAGTTATATTATTATTATTATTATATGTGTTATCGATATTGTTGTATTAAATTTGTAATGAATTTTTGAACTATTTATTTTATTATGTTGTGAAAATATGATTATCTGTGACATATCTATAAAATTTAGTTTCAAATTATTAGTTTATTGAATAAACGGTTTGACCGTAGATTTAACTGGTTGAACCAATTGAATCTTAAATCGTAAGTTTCACCAGTTCGATTTTCGGTCCGATTTTTAAAATATTGGTTATAACATCCATATAATTTTAAAATTATTATAAAATATATATATAGTAAGATATAATTACTTGATGCCAAAAGGAATCTATTAAACATAGGGGTGGCAAACAGGCATACCCGCCCCGTTTAGGCCCGCCTCGCAATAGCCCGCTAAAAAATGGGGCGGAACGATCAAAATTGAGGATGCATGCCTAAAACCTAAGCCCTCCCTGCAAAAAGTGAGGACAGAGCGGAGAAAGCCCGCGGGCATTGCACTTTTTAAGCCTAAAAATACAAAAATTTAAGTAAATATGCATATCCGCAAAAGCCCACGACAAAAACGAGGCGGGGCGGGACGAACAATTTAGAGGGTGAGGGCCATAACCCTTGGCCTACTCCGAACTAAAATGTGGGCAAAACGGACCCGTTTTGTCACCCCCCTAATTACACGAAACTCAAAAAAATTAACATAATGTCAATATATAATGATGGAGTTAACAGAAAATGAAACAAACTTCAGAGTTATAGAGAAGGATATGAAGATTGAAGAAGATAAAACTGGAGCATACAAATATATCTATTGAGCATGGAAAGAATCCCACATGGTTACTATAACATGATTTTCATTTGGATATGCACTTTAAATAAATATGAATTGTTCATTACACTCATGTTTTACTCACACACCCTAGAAAAGTTTCAAAATATCTTTCGAATTCGGATTTTAAAATTTGACACATCAAATACACAACATTCTCTCTCTCTCTAAAACACGCTAAAGCAAATGTTTAAAAAGTTAAGATTTTGAAATTCGGATTAAGAAGTTATAAAGATTGAACACCAAATGCGCCTCAACGTACACCACACTTATGCCAAATATCATAACCACGCTAAAACACATTTAAAAAAAAAATCAAATTTCAACATTTGAAATTCTTACGGAGATTAAAACTGGACGCTTTTGTTTAAGTATTCGCACCTAGACTTTTCTCTCGCCTTTTCCTTTTTCATTTCAACAAAGTTAACAAAACAGATCACATGAGCACAATCTTGTTCTATTATTTTTCAAGCTTTCTAACAACTTCTACTCCATTACATTCAAGCTTAATACATCTCTCAAGTTTTACTCTCATACATTCCATCCAAGATCATTCATCTCCCACATTTGATAAGGTTATCATTTCCTTACTATTTTACTTGATATACATGCATTACCTAAATAGGTTATAGTTATGATACATTATCTTACATACAATACATATGTCATATTTGTTTTGTCGGAAATTTCAATAGTTTGAAATATTTTAATCTTTAGGGCTTAGGGTCCGTAAGGTTGATTCCTACTTCTTTTGTTCTGGTTTCATACAGTTTGGATTTTGAAATCCAGAGCTTTAGTCCGGATAATAAAATCCAAATTTACATGTTATATGTTCTTTTTTTTGTTTAGTTTGTTAATACTTTCTTTGATTAAGCTATGATTTTTCTTGTTTAATTATAGGAAAATTGACTGTCAATCAAGAAATAATGAGATATGTGTTAGAATACAAATGGAGTGGGGTTTTTGTTTATCGTTCCACAAATATTATTTATAGATATTACCGTTGTTCTACAATCATAATCGTTTTAAGCTTATCGTAACAAAAGGGTTTGTTTGAGGGTAACATTTTGTTTGCATAAGTTCTAAAATGTAACTGTAAAAGTATCGGTTTTGAAAGGTTTAATAAAACATGCCAAGATTAGGATTCGACAAACCAATTTGTACAAATAGAATCGATAAAATGGATGAACTTACTTAGATGATAATTACAATCATATATCCTCTCAATATGTTTATCTCTAACACATATTGTGAGATTTACCATTATGATCCTTTGATGATTTCTCACTCAAACTATCAAAATGATAACATTCAATTTCAATAATTATGAACATCAAATCTTATAATTATCTCTAGCCTATTTTCATTGATGAATGAAAAACCTAGGTAAAGAGTTGGAACACATTTCTCAATCATGATCAACACAAAGAATATATCATAAAAGCAAGGTTTTTCACCATATATTCATCATCCATAATTTCAAGAGTTTACATCAATAACCATACATACAAAAGAAGGAAATCCAACCTTCTAATCTTGACACAAGATGAATTTAGCTAGCCATAGACATGATAGCTTGCTTGACAAGTAAGTTGTAAAGCTTTTGAAGCATCAATCTTCTAAGATTAAAGGATTGAAGCATAAAAGCTTGAAACTAAGAAAATATGATAACAATGGAGATTTATCTCTTTAAGCAAAGTATTATCTATTACAAGATGAAGTCTAGAAGAACAAAAGTGAAACGTCTCTCTAAAATATCTCCAAATTGTACCTAAGTACAATTTGGAAAAACAGAACCACCGTCAGGCGGTCAACCTACGGTCGGGCGGCTAAACAAAAGGTCAAGCACATGATCAAACTTGGGCCTTCAGATCTTCATAAAATATCTTCCACCTTCAGGCGATAGAATATAGTCGTCAGATGGTCATGAACGACCAGGAGAAACTCCAAGAGGCGCAAGGACTAAAATCCTTGACTCTCTGTTGGCGAAACTCAAAGAGGTGTAGGGGCCAAAATCCCCGACTCTTTGTCGGGCGATGGGATTCATCCGTCGGGCGGTCTTAAATGTCCATGTGAAACTTCAAGAGGCGCTCAAACCAAAATCTATGGTTCTTTGATGCATTTGAAATTGGTGGAATATTCACCGTCGGGCGACACTTCCACGGCCGGGCGGTGAAGTCTTTTATGGAAAATCTTTCACTTCAAGCTTGATTGATCTTAAAACAAACTTAGCAATGCAATTCCACCTAATTTGCTACAAACATTCACAAACACATCAAATATATTCACTATCTACACAAATGCAAGAATAACTTAATTTATAAGTCATTTCCCGATTAAAGCGATTAAAAAGGGTTTAAAAGGCATCAAAATTTTTATGAAAATGACACTTCTTGACACCTAACAAACTCTCCCCAACTTGCATCTTTGTTTTCCCTCAATAAAAAAAAATTCAAAAATTCTCAAGAAGAGCATGCAAACACTGATCAACTGATAACACCAATAATTCAAATTCAGGAATTGAACACACACAAAGAATTATCAAACACCACCAAGCATCCAAGAACGAATATGAATAGAGTTCAAAATGAAAACTACACAATGCAACACTAAGTATCACCATACTCAAATTGAATCACCTATTATAATGAACACAATATTCACAAAGCAAAAAGATCGGGACAAAACACACCTACAAGTCGTTATGCCACATCTAAACAAGTAATGCATTCATCTCACAAGTCATAAAAAAATGGAAACAAAGATCAAAAGGACTTTCTTAGGTTGTAGCGTGGCTTGGGCTAAAAACAAATAATTTTATATACACGACCATTGAATCAAGACAGGGTTGACTTATGAAGAGCATTTTTCTAATTCAACATACCAATCTTGTTCAACCAAGGTTCTTATTTTCACAATGCATTCTCTTTCTTTTGATTTTTTATTTTCTTACTTCATGATTCCTTTTTCTTTTTCTCATTTTCTTTTCTTTCTCTCTTTTTTAATTTTTTTATCGTTCTCTTTTCTTTTTAGAATGCATTGCTATGCCAGTTCCTTTCTTTTTATTCAAAGCTTGAATCACTCTCCCCAACTTCAACACAACTATATACTTAATTAAAAATTCTCTTCAAAAACAACTAAATTTTAGGTTTATGTTCAAAAAGCGGTTTCTTATATTTAGGCTCACACATGGTTTTTAATGTACACACACTCACAAGGTTCTTTAAAGTGTTTAAGTAAAGGTGGATTTTCTCAATAGTACTCAAACCTTTTGCCTTGATCACTTCTTAGTTTCCAATGATTCAAACAACAAGTAAGATAAAGCATAAAATATTTGAGTTAAACAAACAACACTTGAATCACTCTACACTTATGTACAACAACTGCTACTCACTATTTGTGGTTACGTACTAATTGATTCAATCCGAACTTGATGTTACCACATGACATTGATAAAATTTTCAAAAAATACCAAACTCATATTAAAACGATAAATGCTACAATGTGTGTGTGTGTGTGTATATATATATATATATATATATATATATATATATATATATATATATATATATAATTTTCTTTATCGTGCCAATTGCTAAAAAAATTATCATCACCACCATATTCTAAAAGCAAACAAGTTCTACACATTTTATGAGTCATTAAAAACTCATTTTCATGATCCAAAGGCAAACCAATTAAAACAAACACAACAATTTAACTATTCACAAACAAAAACAGAATTTAAAATTGTGCCTAAACGACAACAATATCCACAATACGCTGAAGCGTTACAATAGTGTCCAAAATGCACTTTCAAAACATATTTTTTTCAACTTAAAAATTAAACTTTGGTTAAAGAAAGCAAAAACTGAAATTTAACAAAACAATAACAAAAAATAAACATGAAAACTTCACTTTGATGTCTTGTCAACGCCTCGTAATGACCATCCAAATCCAAGAAATCTTCTTCCAACCCATCATCACAATCATCATTATCATTATCATCACCACTGTCACTATTGGTGCTGCCCCTCAGAAAAGAATGGTCGCATGTCCCCAGGCCAGCTAGTGAAACTCTTAAAATCATTGCTCGAAGGAAAATGACCACTCTCAACCGAATTCATCTAGTAGTTGTACAACTGCTGCATACAATTAAAGTTAAATTGATTAGCTTGGTAAAGCGACTCACCCGTATCCCAACTGTAGTTGAAAGTTGCTTCTACCGGTCCTTAAGATTTTGCCCCACTTTATGTGCCTTCTTTTTCTTTTGACTTTTGCGGTCCTCATTTGGTTTACAAAATCTCTCCAAATAAGCATCGGTAACGATATGCTTAAGCTTCTCAGTAACCAATCTAGGAACTTGGGCATTCGCCTAAACAATCAAAGCCTGCACCAAATAAGGAAAAATGATAGGAGCACCATCACGCACACCCGGCCTCCTCGTATTCTCCACACAAAAAATCATTTGGTTAGCAATGACTTTAGCCACACCCACTTCCTTATCCTCCATGATACAATACATCAGAAGCACGATGTCGAGAGGAACATAAAAACGGTGGAAATAAGGCCCCACATTGTAACAGATCAATAAAAACACAACTTGCACCAAAGGAGTCATCTTGGTGCGGCTGTACTTAATAGGCCCCCGCTTGTCATTCAAACAAACCTTCTCCTTTGGCTTCAAAATGAATTTTCCAACCATTTTGGCATCATGTCTCGCAGCGATGGACAAGTGGGTAAAATCATCGTTCACACCCGAAACTAAGAGACTCGATCCTCTAAGAATCTTATTGATTGTATCACTGTCAAAACAAATCTCACGACCTATAACAAAGGTCTTGTACCTGTAGACCTCTCCCTCTGGTTGCAGAGAATTAGCCTAAAACTCTCTAATAAACTCATAACAAACCCTATCAGTAGGGTTCAATAGCAGGTCACACTTCTTCCTTTAAAAAAGGCTTGGATTGTCCGGTAATCACCTTGTGGGTTGATTACAAAATTCCTCTCATTAAGTACAACCTTTCCTTCCAAATTGGTTATTCTTGCAGCATGCTCTGCGCTTAAGAACCACATCGGGTCAAAATCAAAATGGACATTTGAAGAAGTCCCATTAACTTGCCTTTTCTTCTTGGAATGGTGTTACGAAGGAAAGCGGTAAGTCATTTTCACAAAACAAAACAACCCAACCAGATCCAGCACAAACAACAATGTTAGCTAAG
The DNA here is from genome assembly GCA_963966055.1 of Lathyrus aphaca. Classification (NCBI taxonomy): domain Eukaryota; kingdom Viridiplantae; phylum Streptophyta; class Magnoliopsida; order Fabales; family Fabaceae; genus Lathyrus; species Lathyrus aphaca. Next base: position 545,089,399 of record OZ014522.1, read on the forward strand.
CAAAAAAATTAAGACACAAAGACCACACCCACTCCTAGAGAGGCATAATTATTCCTCTCACCGTCAGGCGGTGTGATGTAACCGTCAGACGGTTTACGCGAGTTTCTAAAAAACCCAGCAACCACACCGACTGCAAGACGATCAATTCATAACACAACAACAAAACTACATTTTTCTTCTTCTAATTGCATCCAATGTAAACAAAATAAACAAATTTTAAACAAGAAATTGGCATGTACATTGAAGAAGAGAACTCAATATTTGGTATATTTGAATGACAATTTTAAGAACACAGTATAAAATGAAGCATGTTACTAATCCTAGATACCATAAAGCAAAAACGAAAATGACCTTTGGTTGGAGTTGAGAGCTTGAGAAAGTGAGTTAGAAAAGAGAGAAGGGAGTTTAGGGTAAAGTTATGAAATTTCACTCATAATCCCACTCTTAAGACTAAGGGCAAAAAAGGTAAAACAATGCCCACTAAAAACTTCCCCCAACGTTCAAATTCCAATCCCCCTTTTGTATTAATTTTTATGAAACAATCCATCTTGTACGAACGGGGCTTATAAAAGCCTCACCGTCGGGCGGTGAGATCCTACCGTCGGACCGTTTACACCAATTAGCAGGAAAAAATTCTGCTACAAAGACAACACAAAAAACATCTAACTTTTGACACAACTCAATGGCACTAAATTTCTCATAACTCACAAATCCATGATTACACCAAATTCAATGTACATAACATAAAAATGAAAAATGACATTAAATACTTACAATGTTAAGGTGCCTCCCAACAAACGTTTGTTTAACGTCGGATAAGCTCAACGGTCCAAGAAGATCAATGAAGAACGTCTAGGAGAATGGAACAGTTTTCCTGATCGAAATTGCCTCCAAGATAAATTTTCAAACGTTGGCTGTTAACAATCCAACTATCATTTTTCTGCAAGTCTTCGATTACTATCGCACCATAGCTTTTTACTTCCTTGACAAGGAAAGGTTCAGACCACTTTGATTTTAACTTTCCAGGAAAAAGTTTCAACCGATAATTGAACAAAAGTACCATTTTCCCGACTTTAAAGTCCTTTTACCGGATCTTCTCGTCGTGATAATTGTGGAATTGCACATCTTTTTCAATTCTAACAGTTTTTCTGATCTAAATTGCCTCCAAGATAAATTTTCAAACGTCGGCCTTTAACAATCCAACTATCCTTTTTATGCAAGTCTTCGATCACTATCGCACCATAGCTTTTTACTTCCTTGACAAGGAAAGGTCCGGACCACTTTGATTTCAACTTTTCGGGAAAAAGTTTCAACCGAGAATTGAACAAAAGTACCATTTCCCGACTTTAAAGTCCTTTTACCGGATCCTCTCGTCATGATAATTGTGGCATTGCACATCTCCTTCAATTCCAGCTGTTGCACTTTTCTTTTTTCTCTGGCCGATTCTTGATCAAAGTTTAAAAACTTTAAGGCCCGCAAAGCATTGTGCTCCTTTTTTGGAAAGACATGTCATTGATGCATTTGAAATTGGTGGAAAACGCACTCACTACCGGACGACACTTCCACGACTGGACGGTGAAATCTTTTTAGGAAAAGGTTACACTCCAATCTTGATTGATCTTAAAACCAACTTAGCAATGCAATTCCACCTAATTTACTACAAACATCCACAAACACATCAAATACATCCATTATCTACACAAATGCAAGAATCACTTAATTTATAAGTCATTTCCCGATTAAAGTGATTAAAAGGGTTTAAAAGGCATCAAAATATATTATGAAAATGACACTTCTTGACGCCTAACAATATGGTAGACTGAACATACATGCTTTCTATTCACATGGAGAAAACTAGACAATCGCTACCGTAGTTGGAAAAACTTCATTTGATGTTGAAGCATCGTCTTCCCGAGTTCATTTGTCTCTAGAATCATCTTCCCGAATTCATGTGTATATGGCTCACTATAAAGCCTATGTCGTCGTAGAAGCCCCTGATATATCTGATGTTGTCATTCGTGATAGTTTCCTAATAAGCCCCTAAAACCTTTCACTATTATCTCTATATACAAACCATGCTACTAGGCACGTGTGAGATACATAGGTAACATAAAGATTTAATTACTCTTTTAAACGCTTGCATTGTAATAATTGAATTGTTTGACGATGATGTATTTATTTTTTATACTACCATGATACGTTGAAATGTATTAACCAAGGTAGAAAGATTTTGAGGTTGTCACATCCTAATGAACTATGGTTTCAGGATCTCTTGCAGCTATTTGGGCTGAAAAATGTATGCAAGACTAAATATGGTTATATTAACATTGGTTTATTTTATGCATTTGTGAAGTGGTGACACACAAAAACCTCGTCATTTCATCTTCAGAACAATGAGACAATCATCACACTTGATGATATCTTATACCTCTTACATCTTTCGATCACAAGAAAATTTTTAGATTACTCTAGAATCAGTATACCTGATGCACTAACACGACAGTGACATATTTAGGAGTTGGTCCGAGTAAAGCCCAATAGGAAATAAATGATAACAAATGATGTCATGCTAGATTTTCATTCTTGGTGAAGTTGTATAAAGACTAGATGACTGTAGTTGTGGATGTTGCGGGTGATGATGCACAAATTGCATAATATAGTGTATATGCATTAAGGTCATCTGTTACGGTTTTGGTCGGTATATGCATATTTGTGGATAAAAGTGTGACCTATGTTGCCAATGTCTACATTAAATACTTCATGAACTTTGAGAGGATTCATGACTACAACTAAGGATAACTTATTTCATTTACCTCTACTCCAAGTTAGTTGAAGCTAGTTTATAGAAGATGAGACATATTAAAGCAAACAAATGTCTATTTATAGTTTTTTTTTGCACTCTTATTGATATTAAATATATTATTCTTGTGTTTCACTCTTATTGATATTTCATATGAATCATTTTCAAGAATGGACCCACCAACATTTTCCACGCCTCCCCGGGTAAAAATATGTTGAAGACTACTATGAGGAATCATCACATGCCTGCTTGATTATCCCACTCAAGGGGAATCCGACGACCGAGTCGTTCCAAAATTTTCATGATCGCATTGTGTCGGATGATATTTGTTTCACATCGTATAATGAGCACCGTGAGACACGACAATTGGAGTTCATATACTTGTATTCTAAATGAATGGTTTGTGGGTCTCGACTTATGTATCCATATATCTACCTGAGTGAGTATTGTGATAGTTCATGTATCTGTAGGATACAGAGACTTTAACAGAGATGTTGATGAGATATTTACGAAGTACTATGAGCATTTGATCCTAGAGGATGTATTTCGTGTGCCAGCTCTTCATTCATGGAGTATGGTATATAGTTACGTCAAATAATTATATAGGGTGTCGCATCTTTATGACACCAAATGCAGAAGGAGATCCCCCAAGGTCAGCTCATCAGGAGATACTAGAAGATGAGTCGGCAAGGGTGAACCGTATTGTGGATGTGTTTTCAATATGTCATATATTGTGGCTATTAGGGGAAAGGTCGTAACTATGAGCGAGTTTCAAGAAGACACTTCTAAGATGGTCACTTTACATGTCATCTTTGTAGAGGCACAACATTGGAGTATAAAAGACAAAGGAGGAAAGGGCATCACATATACGCGTTTGTCTTTTACTTTGTATTTTGATATTAACATTTTGAAATTTGTATTATGGTTTGTTGTATTTTATGAACACTAATATATGATTTACCAACATTTTGTTTGAATATTTGATCTTATTATTGAATGACAAATGTGTATGGTTTATCGTGTGATTGCTTTATAAATGACTTAAAATGTAAGATTCACTGGAAAATATAAAATGTATTCTAACATACTGTCTAGGTGTGAAAAAAGTGTCTAAGGATTTGTCCGAATTTTAAAATCCGAACTCACCTCATTGTAAGGAAACACATATTCATATATAGGCAATGCGTATGATTTATCCGAATTTTAAAATCCGAACTCACCCCATTGTAAGGAAACACGTATTCATATATAGGCAATGCATATGATTTATCCGAAGATTAAAATCTTTACTTCTTTTTTAAAATAATGAAGATGTTGAAAAAATGATTTAATTTATAATATGCATGATTTTAAGTTATTTGATGTATAATATTTGGTTGTTCATTAAAAAATTAAATTAATGTGTAATATTGTTATGCTAAACCAACTCAATTGATAGATGTGTTAAATCAATTCACTTAATAGCTGAACACCAGCTCACTTGGTAGTGTGTTATTTCAACTTGATACCAACTCATTTGGTAGTGTGTTAATTCAACTTGATAGTTGAACACCAACTCACTTGGTAGTGTGTTAATTCAACATGATAGTTGTATTAGAAATAAATAATTTATACTAGTTTTAGCCTATAAATAGACTATGAATGTCATTCAATCAATTGGATTATTATTGTAACTTATTCCTTGTAGTTGTCATTCTCTTTTAACAAAATATTCTCTTTTATCATTCACCTTGTGCACCAATAATTGGTATCTAGAGCTTCAGTTCTGATTCTTGGAAAACACGAGTGAAAAAGTGAAGCTTGTGTGATTGATTTTGGTTCTTAGATTCACGTTGAACCTTGAACAAAAATCTGATCAAAATCACATTGATTTTGTGGGGTTGGGAAACATTGTGTGATGAGATCTGAGTGTATTGCACATGGTAGAAGATGATAAACGGAAACGGAGGCATGAACACCAAGCTTCTAGTATTTGATGGCAAAAACTGGAATCGTTGGATGATTCATATGCGTGTATTATTCGGTGCTCAAGATGTTCTAGATCTTGTCACTGATGGTTACGTTCCGGTAGCAGCAGATGCAACGGAGGAACAAAGGAACATGCAGAAAGATACGAGGAAGAAAGATCAGAAAGCTCTGTTCTACATCCATCAATGTGTGGATGCAAATGTGTTTGAGAAAATTGCAGATTCAACGACAGGAAAGGTTGCGTGGGATACACTGGTCAGATATTACGGTAGTGACGCATCAGTGAAGAAGGTGAAGCTTCAGTCCCTGAGAAAGCAATATGATAATCTTAACATGAAGAACAATGAGAATGTTTCTGAGTACATATCCAGAGTGATTCTGATCACTAATGAGACGAAGGCTTGTGGAGAAACTCTTTCTGAACAAGTAATCATTGAGAAGGTATTGAGATCCCTTACTCCTCAGTTTGATTACATTGTGGTAGCAATAAAACATTCTAAAGATCTGAGTACCATGAGGATTGAAGAGGTGCAAAGCAATTTAGAAGAGCAAGAGTTGCGTCTAACTGAGAGAACTTCTGAAAGGGAAGTAGAGCAACAGGCTCTGAAAGTCGTTTCTGATAAGAGGTATCAGAAGCTAGGAGAAGATATTATGGTGGTCAGAAGTCAAAAGCCTTATACTCTGATGGGAAGAAACATCAGAACGAAAAGGAGAAGTTTGACAAAATAATGGTTCAATGTTACTATTGCAATAGATTTAGCCACTTTGCTAAAGATTGTTGGTCAAACAAAGAAAGAAAGTAAGAAGAAGAAGCAAATATAGCCAGAAGTTCTGATGATGACGAACATGTGTTATTAATGGCTTATGAATCTGAGGACGAGAAACCTGTGCGACTGACGTTCTCTGATTCTGAAGAAGACTATGAATATGATTCAGAATCAGAACATGATTCTGAAGCTGAACACGAGTCTGAAAGAGACTCTGAGGATGAGTCAGAAGATGAAGATGTTTGTGATGATCCAGATTCTGATGATAATTCAGATTCTAGTGGTGATTTAGGCACTGAGGGTCAAGACTATGGTAATCAAGACTCTGAAGGCGATTTAACTTCTGAAGATGTTGATTCTGAAGATGAGTCAGAACCTAAAAATGATTCTGACAGTGAGTCAGAATCAGAAGGTGAGAATGATTCTGATAGTGAATCAGAATCAGAAGGTGAGAATGATTTTGATAGTGAATCAGAATCAGAAGGTGAGAATGATTCTGATCCTGATTCTGACTCTGATGGTGATCATGAATCTAAAGAAGATTCAAATGATGAAGATGTTTCTGATCCAAACTCTGGTGGTGGTTCGGATTTCAGGAATATTCCAGACTCTGAAGATGGTCAAGGTTCTGGAGGAAGTCAACCTTCTGAAGCAAGAACTTTTGAAGGAGAAACTTCTGAGGTTCAAACATCAAAAGGAAATTCTGAACAATGTCAGAGGCCACAAAGAATCAGAAGAATCTCGAGAAGGTTTGCATAGTTTGACATGCTGCAAGACACTGAAGTTGATTCTGAAGGAGAAGTTATTCAGTGTGTCATGTTAGTAGACTCTGAACCCGTGAGTACGGAAGAGGCTCTTAAGCAGAAAGTCTGGCTGAAGGCCATGAAAGAAGAACTTGATGCTATAGAGAGAAACAAGACTTGGAAGCTCACAGAACTTCCGAAGGACAAGAAAGCCATCAGTGTCAGATGGGTTTTTAAGCAGAAGTTAAAGCCAGATGGATCAATTGACAAACACAAAGCGATGTTAGTAGCTAGAGGATTTCTGCAGAAACCTGGACTTGATTATTCTGAAGTGTTTGCACCCGTAGCAAGACATGAAACAATCAGATTGGTGATTGCAATAGTTGCTAACAGGAATTGGCCTCTGATGCATTTGGATGTGAAATCCGCATTTCTGAATGGTCCATTACATGAAGAGGTGTATGTGTCACAACCTCCTGGAATTGTTAAAAGGAATCATGAAGGGATGGTGTACAGATTACACAAAGTTTTGTATGGATTGAAGCAAGCACCCAGAGCTTGAAATCAGAAGATTAATTCATTTTTCAAGGAACAAGGTTTTCAAAAATGTGAGATGGAGTATGGTGTTTATGTTCAACATACTTCTAGAGGCAATATGATTCTGGTATGTTTGTATGTTGATGACATACTGTTGACAAGAAACTCTGAACAAGAGATAGCCAAGTTCAAGAATGTGCTGATGAATGAGTTTGAGATTACTGATCTCGACAAAATGACATACTTCCTAGGGATGAAGTTCACATATTCTGAGAAAGGTATCATTTTCCATCAACAGAAGTATGAATTTGATCTTCTGAACACCTGTTGACACAAATTAGAAACTAGATTCTGATTTTGACGGTGAGGATGTGGATGCTACAACCTTCAAAAAGTTGGTTCGTTCTCTGAGGAATTTGTGTAATACCAGACCTGACATTTTCTATGCAGTTGGAATGGTTAGCAGATTCATGAATAAACCCAAAAGGTCTCATTACCAAGCTGCTGTCAGGATTCTGAGGTATATCAAGGAAACTCTGAAGTATGGAATGTTATTTCCTTCTGGAAGAAAGATAGAATCAGAACTTCTGAGTTATTCAGATTCTGATTGGTGTGGAAACATAGTTGACAGAAGAAGTACTTCTGGGTACTTGTTCAAATTTCCAGGAGGTCCTATTTCTTGGTGTTCCAAGAAGCAACTTGTTATTACGTTGTCAACCTGTGAAGCAGAATATATTGCATGTGTTGTTACTACATGTCAAGTTGTGTGGATTCTGAATTTGCTGCAGGATCTGAAGATCAAAGTAAACAAACCTCTGAAGTTGATGATTGACAACAAGTCTGCAATCAATCTTGCCAGAAACCCAGTGTTGCATGGGAGAAGCAAACTATTGAGACCGAGTATCATTTTCTGTGAAATCAGGTTCATAGTGGAGTGCTAGAAGTTGAGCACTGCAGCACCCAGAAGCAGCTGACAAATGTTCTGACGAATGTCATCAAGACTGATCAATTTCTTCGCTTAAGGGATGAAATTGGTGTAATCAGTTTTTGAAGAAAAAAAATATAAATTAAGGGATGATATTAGAAATAAATAAGTTATATTTATTAGTCATTAAGTTTGTTAGAGGGTATTATTGGTATTTTTGTGTGTTTTGTAACCCTAGTTTTAGCCTATAAATAGACTAGGGATGTCACTCAATCATTTGGATTATTATTGTAACTTATTCCTTGTAACCGTCATTCTCTTTTAATAAAATATTCTCTTTTATCATTCACCTTGTGCACCTACAAGTTGTACAGAGACATACATATGTTCGAATTCACAGTATGCCACATGTTTACATTTAAAAGATTAATTTTGGCCAGAAAAAAAAAAGTTAATGTGTAATATTGATACAACAATTTTAAGTTTTTCACTCTTAGTTTAAAGCTTGAACATATAGACATTTGACATAAATCTATAAAAAAAGATTTTTATATAAGCAAAACTTAGGATAACAGTGTGTAATACCACATAATTTTAAATTATTGGTCATATAGACATTTGACATAAATCTAAAAAAACGATTTTTATATAATCAAAACTTAGGATAACAATGGAGGGTGTCGCTAAATGCACCTTTTTCCAAAGTCCTATAAAAATCTGATACATTCTATGTCTCTGTGCAAATATAGTATGTATCAGAAGATCAAAAAAATTTAGGCCATATTTGAAAATTGAAAACTCCTAAGTAAGAAAGAGTCGAGTCTACAAATTCCCTGCACTTGATTATGTCACATATTTTACAACAACAACCGTTGCCAGGATGTCTAAGAAACAAGGTATTATGCAACCAAAAACAACGACCAATTTGGTTTACTACACAAGATACGATTCATCTACTCACATCCTTTCACACAGACCTCTTACGCGCTGTAATACACGAACAGATTCACAAAACACTGAAAACTCTGCAGCTGACATACTTCCAACTGCCTGAGGCCTGACAATAATTGGCTGAGAACAAGGGTTCTGATAAACGACCAAGTCGAAAACACCGAGTTTACTGATTAGATTCTCAAACTTTCTACTGGTCAGCTTTTGGATATCTTCAATTTGAATCAAAGTCCCGGTTTGTCCAGAACTGTGCCACCACTTCTCGAGAATCTTCCTCTTAGTTGCAGAAATCTCAACCGATACAAGAGCTTTTATTTTAATACCAAGGCGGTGAAGGGAAACCTCAGCCCCGCCAATACCACTAAAAATCGACAGCAGTGTCAATCCATTCGGAAAAATGGGCTTCAATACCGAAAGATGGTATCCTAATGTATCTGTTTGGAAGCAGCATCTTAGCAATTGAAGTCTTTCTGTCAAATCGCATTCAGCGGATTGAGTGTGATTCAAAGGATAGCCTAAGATACGCTCCATGTGTTCAGGTTCTATTGGACCAAGTTTGTATTTACCAGTCCACACAAGATTCAAACCACGACAATACCGAAGAATGTCTCTCTGCTGTTGAGATGTGAGTACTCCCTCAGCGTCAGCAAGATCCCTTCCTAGTCTATCACAAAGTTGAGCTATTCCGCGAGTTTCATAATAGTTGCAGTTCAACTGTTTCCTTGAATCCCAAGGAGGCCACCATTTCTTTGCTCGGGGTACTGCTTCCTCGATAGTCATAGGTGGCCTTGGAAGAATATGGAACCTGTTTTCTGTCGGAAGATTGTGAATATAACCTTCTATTCTATTCAAGGCCGAAAAGAACTCCGTGTTCACAAATTCAGGTTCAACACAATACAGAAACTGACTCATTTTTTTCCATGACTCATATGTTATGTTCGAAACATTTCCAAATAAAAAAAATGGAGGCTTTGCTGCCACGCTACTTAGACACCTGGATGGATTTGATTTACGCCTCGACATTGTGGCAACAATTGTATCCACCTTTTCTTCCACCCAATAAGTATCAAGACTAGTAGAGTTTGAATTATCATCATGTTCATACTTCGGCCTCTTGTTTCTATCATTTTCCACTAAGTCGGAATATTTCACGTCGTCGGCAAATTCATCGATGTAATCTTCTTCCTTCACCCTTTCGCCAGTGCTAGTTCCCTCAAAGTTCGCCCTTTTGCCAGTGACAGTTCCCTCAAAGTTCACCTGCCTTGACTGTGAAGGTTCATGACTGAAATCCTCAACTTTCACTTCTGATGTACCATACATATCGGTTTGTTGTTCTTCTTTGATCCAAGAATAAGCAGGACAGGAGGGATGCTAGCCAAGCAAGAAATTTCATCATTCAGTAAATAGTCAATTATTACTTGAAAATGACTGAACATGGTACCAGTTTAGTTTAAAATAAAACAGTTTTTTAGCACTGCTAATATTTGGACACTTAACACATTTTTAAACTTAAAAAGATTGCGGTTTTTGCCAAATTAATTGTTGAGTTCAGAGTATTATCTATTTATTTTATTATATTGATTATTTGCGATAAAACTCATCATTTAAACAAGTTTATAACCGAATGGTTCTTATGTACATATATTTTATAAAGAAAATGTAAACATAAAAATTTATAGATATGATCTATATGATGATAGTAACTTCCAATCCAACGGTAAATTTAGTAGTACATTTTAGGACAGTTATCATAAAATCTAACCTTATATTCCATCACATATTCAGTCCCATTTTGTTCGGCAAAAATAAAGTTTGCAAGCTCTGAAATTGGAACATCTGGACCTGAAAAACAGCCAACTAATAGTAAGCTAAAGATCTAGAGAGTAATAAATAACAGTTAAGTCTACATAAAGGAACTGAATACATTTTTTCAGAAAAAGGAAATGAATACAATATTTTCAAAGTTTACATAAAGGTAGTGGTGACACAAGTTGCATTCCGAGGAATTCATCTCATAGCTCTTGAGACACGAGTTACAGTTTTTCAGTTGACAATATCAGCTTTCACAATTACCTAATTTATCAACTGCTGAGGATATTTCGTTCTCCGAGAAGCCCATTTCAAACAACTGAAGCGTTTTTGCCATAATTCCGTAGAGTTCTTCATGGCTAATCTGTGATCCGGCGGTATAATAATTAGATGCATAACAAAGGCGTTGCGAAATACATATTCTAACAAACAAAAATAGGTAGATTTTATCAAAGTATCTAAACCTCCTTTTCTTGAACATAACAGGTGATATCATCTTCTTCGGCTTCCTCCTTTTTCATTACTTTAGCAATCTGGGCAGCAAAGATGAAGTCCACCAGCTCAGGAATAGACGCTTTATTGCCTGTAGCGAATCAATAAATCTCCATTGAAGCAAGAAACCCATACATGTATATGATCTCTTGTAACTAATATTCACATCAATGAAAATCAGTTACAACAGAAAATGTCTATTCTCTCTATGCTTCCTATTATAAAAAAGAAAAAAATCAACGAAAAGCATATGTATATCAAACTCCAATCTCACTGTTATGTCCCTTTGTCTTGGATTGTGTTGACACAGTCCTAGACACGGTAGAAACTTTGCTTCGACCTATGGTGAAAATAGAATAGATGCGGACTGCAGACTCGTCCTTGACAGAATCTCTTATTGAATTCACAAGTATTTTTCATAATAATTATTGATGAATTTTATTGTCAATCTAAATACCTTTAAATAGGCTTAAAATAAAATAAAAAGTCCTACTTAAATTAGGATAGTAACTACCAGTCCCTATAATTACTATCATTTAAATTTAAATGATAATAATCCTATTGAATAGGTAAATTTTGTTACAACCTAAAACTTATCCAAAGAATATTGAAATTCAAATTTAATTCAAATTTAAAAATACTAACTTATTAAAAACAAATAAAATAATAAATCCTAATAAGCATAATTAATCATAATAAGCCAAACTAGAGGTATGTATCACTCACTTCCTTGACTATACGAAAAAGACCGATACAACATAAGTTTTCAGGTCAAGTGGAACAAGACAAAACTGATAAGATGATAAGTGCGTACATGTGATATATAATTCACATACCAAGTTTACGGATTGCAAATTCAACTTCCTCCACAGAGAAATTCATCATCAATAAGGTACCACTTTTGTCTTCAATATTGTCACTAACCTCATCAGGCTCCTGAGAGAGATTTTGTAAGCAGTTATCCAAAAGAAATACACAATATATGCAATACTAAGGATCTGGTTTAAACTAGAAGATAATGTTGCAACCAAATACAAATAAGAGTATCAATTCCAATGGCGTTAAGGGGAAATATATAAACGCATAGTCAATTGTAACCCGAGAAAAGTAATTTGACTTTCTAAAAAGTGAACCAATCATAAAGTCTATGTCCACGAGTGTGCCAAAATGTAGGTTTTCTTAGCATTCCTATTTAGAAGAAAATAGCTATTAGGAATTTTGTTTAACATAAGCATAGACATGAACATGAAAAGATTAAACCAACATACAATGGCAGAGCTAGCGGGTGCCCTAAATAAGTGCAAGCACATAGCATTCCTATTCAAAATCGCATATTTAACTCATTCATACCATGATGGTGCCCTAAACATGTTTAAGAAGAAAGTACCTCTTTTGGTTGATGGACAGTGGAAACTTCGGGAGGATCCTTATCACCAAACAAACTATCGAGAGAATCAGAAGATTGTGAATTTGATATTTGAATAGCCTACAAAGTTGCAAAGGAATTACAAAAGGCAGTTAAAACTTACAAATAAAACACTTACATTGGATCAGTGCTTGAAGTGACAAATATGTAAAGTTTAATTCATATGAAAAAACAACAAAAAATTATGGAAATAGAAACATCAAAACATGTACCCTATTCTTGGGGGTTGCTAACTCAATGAAGATCCTTTATATAATCTTATTGCAACTCTAAGAATTTATGCCAAACTATAACTCAAACCCATAAAATCGGCTTATGAGGTGAGGACTATCCAAGCCTTACAAACACTAGCTAAGTCATATTAGAAGTGTAAGCAAAAGTCAAATTCTCATTAAATATTTAATCCATACGGGAACCGGAAGCAAAAAAAGGGCATGGAGTGAAACAAGCTACCTCGTTTGAGTGAGCATTGGGAAAGAAATTTTGGATACTTCTATGCTCGCTTGTATTAAGAGAGCCTTCCAGAGAATCTGATGAGTCACCATTTGTCTGCAGTATTAACAAATCAATAGAGCAAAGAGTAGAGACAACTACCAAATGTTATTTTACATGTTTCTAATCTCTCAAGACAATTACCAAATGTTATTACAAGTTTCAACTCACCGAAGATCTCAAGAGAATCTCTAATAATGCGTCAGAATTTTCTTCACCTATAAAACAAAAGAAAATCATTCAGAAGCCTACCAAACCGGCACATTACCACGAGTGGCAAAGTGAAATTTATCAGAAGCCTATCAAATCGGCACAAGACTAAAGCATCTTGCTCACACATAATGTACCATTCTCTTCTATCACTTTATCAACAAGACCCGGCAAGAATCCCATCCCAATAAAGAACGCCCGCACTTTGCTTCCGGATGAACTTGCAGCAGTTTCCTGATGATTATGAACCAAGAAACTCAACATAAGTAAATCAATAATCAATGAAGAGAATTAGTCTTTCAAATGTTATATATATGCACATAAGTCCAATCGGTTATCAAACATCTAGAAAATGCATCTTGAAAAATATATACATGCACGTAAGTCCGATCGGTTTTCAAACATCTAGAAAATGCATCTTGAAAAATCTATATATGCACATAAATCTGATCGGTTTTGAAAACTAGGTTTCAAAACTGATCCAATCCAATAAAAAAAAATGTTGATCTATCATTCTGGTTTTCTGATTGATGCATTTGAATAAAAAAAGTCATACCCCAAAACCCCTTGAAAGCGTAGTATAAGGTGACATTTCATAATCAAAGTCCTCAGGTTTTGGGAAAATAACATTTTTTCCTTCTCTTCCACTTGAAGTACCAGCCATTTCACCTGTATATAAACAAAAGCAACAATTTATCAATGCATCATACCTGAAGCATTTCTTAGGTTTTAAAAAACAGTTGACAAAACGGTATTGGCAGGTGCCGACGATTATTAACAGTTTTTATGTTAAAAAAAATGTCTTTAATTCACACCACGACCACGATCAGTGTCGCAACTCATGTGCAAACCGAAACTGTGAAAGTGTTTACGCATGAACACATGGAAAATCAGGAAGAAAAATAAGAAATTTCTGATAGGTGATAAAAGAAAAGAATAATTAAATTCAGATTGCGATTGCACCGAACGTAATTCGTAACCTAACTGGTTTAGGTTTCATGCAAGAACTAAAACTCAAAGAAAATGTGAGTGTGAGAAAAAAAATGCAACCGGAGATTGGGGAATACCTGATCGGAGTTCAATTGATGAGAGAGAGTGTGGAGGCGCGTGGTGAACACTCGCTCCACACGAGCAAGATGAGAAAAGCTGAAACAAGGTTCGGTTCGAGAGGTGAAAGAGTGAGAAGTACAATTAACGTTTTACGGGACAGTAAAAGTTGCGTGCGTGTGGAGACAATAGATTCGTGGGTATGTGCCGTGCCAAAGTGATTTCTGTTTTACGTTAATGTTTTGTTTGGATGGGAAATAAATGGAAAGTCAAAGTGGTTTAATTTGTTTTTGTTACAAAATAGGAAAGTAATGTGATGATTTGAAAAGAAAGATGTTGTTGAGATTTTGTTTTTTATTTATATTATTTCTTTGGAATTAATGAAATTAAACTTTAAACTTTTTCCTTAATTATATGGTGAAACTATTTTTATTTGATTAAATAAGTAGTAACAAAGATTAAATACATTTAAAGACTTGTATATGGATCAAGATTTGGAGATCACTACGTTTAATCCAAGAACCGCATTAGTTTTGGAACACTTATTTTTAGTCTTTAAATTTTAACTCGTTTGAGTTCGACCATATACCTTTTAATTTTGTTCATGATAAATTTTTAGGTAAGAATATTTTAAATGATGTCTAAGTTGATTTGGAATATAAATTGAATATATGGATTTGTGAGAACGAGTTAACTGGATAAAGTCAGCACGCATATCCAACTCTAGTTATGTAGAGACATTTGATTGCAAAGACACAAGTTTGAACACATGGCGTTTCACTTATTCATCTTTATATATATTTAGGAATCAGAAATGAATACAATCAGTGAATCGAATATCTTAAGTCAACGATGTCGATCTCCGTTACAGCGATGCTGGGTAGATCTGCACCATATTAGGAGTAATCCCCCTTACCTTAGATTTTTTTAGAAATCCAAAATTTGCTTCAAGTTCTTCTCTCGTCTTCAAGCCCTAACATTGCATATTTCTCTCAAATCTATTTTTCACATACTAATTCTCCAACTTCTCTACTAACTCCTTTTTAGTAGTAACATAATCTCTCTCAATTAGTGACTTCTCATCATACTCTCACTTATCACCTTATTCACCAAAATACGTCTTTTAGCGCTAATATTATTTTAATAACTAGTGGAAAACTCGTGCATCCGCACGGGTTCTGGTGTGGATAACGTATACTTCACCAATTAGGTTATGAAATATAAAAAAATATAAAAATTTAGTTCTAAATTAAAAAATGATGATACACCCAATGAAAAACAATTGTGCTGAAAATGATTAAAAATAAGTTATTTCATAAAGAATAATAGTTATAATAATGGACGTAGATCATATTAAAAGAGACAAAATAAAAATAGAAAACATTTGGGAAAAAAAAAAGTAATTGATATTAAAAGTATAGAAATTTTCTTAAGATTTGTGCGGTAAAATCGAAAATAAAAGGATTTTGGCTTGGTTACATATGCGTTCACACATACTGGTGTGTTACCCGTGTGTTCACACAAATTTTGGTCTAGTTACCTGTGAGTTCACACGGTATTGGTGTATTACTCGTGCGTTCACATTTATTTTGGTTTGGTTACCCGTACGCTCATACGGTACTGGTGTGTTACACGTACGCTCGCACAATACAGGTGTGATGTGCACGCTACGTCACCAAATAGGTTATGAAATATTTAAGAAAAACGAAAAAATTTAAAAATTTAGTCCTAAATTTTAAAAAAATTGAAAATGATACACCCAATAAAAAATAATCGTGCTAAAAAATAATAATAAAGTTATTTCATATAGAGTAGTAGTTATAATAATGGATGTAGATGATATTAAAAAGGACAAAATAAAAATAAAAATCATTGAAAAAAATCAATTGAGATTAAAAGCATAGAAATTTTCTTAAGATTCGATCTCCGTGAGAATCTGTGGGGATAGAGATGGGGAAAATATTCCCCCGTGGCGGGGATTGAGAATAATATTGGGGGCGAGGCAGAGAGTGTAACACCTTTTTTACCCCCACAACATACTAATATTAAATTATTAAACAAATATTAGAGCTATCCACAAAAGGGTATCACACTTCAACAAAACAATCAAAATAACTCGTCTTTGTGTCATGTCCCGTAACACGGATTGCATCATGCATTATAATTAAAAATAAAACATCATTTAAATACGCAAATGATCGTCATTATCAACTCTATACAAAATATTTTAAAGATTCAACTGAAATCATAAACATCATTAATCATGTGTTAAAAACAACCAAAAATAAATCAATCGTTCCCAGTGTTACACGACACAGAGCAAGACACCACCTAGACTCTATAAACGACAAAAGACACGCTCTGAGCTACTTCCGAACATCGAGTTATTCTGAAGTATCTGCATGATGACATAATAGACCATCACGAAAGGAAGGCAGGGTGAGTAAATTCACATTCAATATAAATAATATAAGGACGGAATTATAAGATAATCATGCAACAACACGTCATTTACATCAAGTCTCACCCACACACAACAAAATCAACCACATCATCATAAACAAATACAATCATGTTATGCCACCAATAACGAAATACATTTCCTCTTATTATGCATGTGGTATCAGATCATTATCATGGATGGACATTGGGCCATCAACCCTCCACAAGGGAGCACAACATAAATAACAACACCTCAATCCACACTATGAGATTGAAGCTTCTATCATCATAAGTATGTCATGAATGCAACGATGCAACAACAACAACATAATCATCTTAATCAACATTTGCATCAGCATTCATCATTCTTATGTCTACTACTTTATTTACTAATTTCATCAATACTAAATATCATCATAAAACCACATAATCATCTAAACATCATGTACATCATAATTCCCACACATATAACATGTTATAGCACGGTAAGAATTCACGGCAACATAGGGTAACAAAACAAGTTATTTCAAGTCATCCGGGAAAAGAATTTATTTTTCAAAAAGCTACAGGTCTCGCTAAGCGAGCAACTCTCTGTTTGCGAACTTCCAAAAGTCTCACTCGCTCGCTAAGCAAGCTCCTGCTCGCTAAGCGAGAAGGCAAATTTTAGCATAAAACCATGCGATTTTCTACACGTTCCAACCACAACTAAAACCCTCAAAACCACCAATTGACAGCAGAAAAACAACATAATTCACTCTTCCTACCCATTATCATCCTATAATCATCAATTATAACATCTAACAACATCAAATCATCCACAATCTACCGACAATTCCCTTAACCCTAAGGTTTCCCTCAAAAATCCTCTTTTCTCGTAAGACTATCGATACATTATAGATATTGAAAGAGAACTACTTTCCATACCTTAATCGATTGATCTTTCTCGATCACTTCCTGAGCAATTCCAACCTTGGTCTCCTTGTTCTTCAGAGCAACTCTCACTCTTCACCAAAAACACAAATTATGAGAAATTGATCGTATTCCCTTTTCTCATAAACTTCTCAAAAAACCTTCAACTTCTTTTATTTTATTCTTAATAATAATATTTAAATAATATCCAAGTATTCTAATATCACTATTTAATAAAATAATTCATTCTTCTTAATATTCCATAAATACCAAAAATTACCACATGTTCTTAAATAATTAAATTGTGAAATTGGAGTGTTACAACTCTCCCCCACTTTAGGAATTTTCGTCCTCTAAAATGTTATGTGAAATAAACAGAGTTGGATACGACTCCTTCATCTGATCTTCACGTTCCCAAGTCCAACTTTCATCTGCTGGTTCACCCCACAAGGCTTTCACTAAGGCAATCTATTTTCCTCGTAACTGCTTCATTTCTCGGCCATCTATTTGCAATGGTAATGCTTTAACAGTCATATTATCTCTTACCTGAACGTCATCCATCGGAATCACATGCGATGGATCGCACACATACCTCCTCAATTGCGACACATGGAACATATCATCCAAATTTGCAAG
This sequence comes from Lathyrus aphaca, assembly GCA_963966055.1. Lineage (NCBI taxonomy): Eukaryota > Viridiplantae > Streptophyta > Magnoliopsida > Fabales > Fabaceae > Lathyrus > Lathyrus aphaca. Next base: position 545,107,553 of record OZ014522.1, read on the forward strand.
CGATGGTGGTAACACAATCCGATATGATATCGCTCTGATCCTTTGCGAAATCTGATACGGATCAACAAAACGCGGAGTGAGCTTTCTAGACTTCAAATCTCATCTGACACCAATCACCAGAGTAATTCTCAAGAACACACGGTCTCCCTCTTGAAACTCAAGAGCTTTCCTCCTCATATCATGATAACTCTTCTGCCGACTCTGAGAAGCCTTCATCCTTTCTTGTGTCATTTTAATCTTCTCAGTCGTCTCTTGCACAATCTCAGGTCTGAGTACTGCACCCTCGCCTTATTCATACTAACACAATGAAGTCCTACATCTTCTTCCATATAATGCCTCATACAGTGTCATTCCAATACTAGCATGATAACTATTATTGTAAGTAAACTCAGTCAACGACAAAAAACTATCCCAAAATCCTCTTTAATCCAGCACACAAGCTCTCATAAAATCCTCTAAAGATTGGATAGTTCTCTCTGTCTGACCATTTGTCTGTGGATGATAAGCAGCGCTCATCCTCAACTTAGTACCCAAAGCATCTTGTAAACTCTTCCAAAATCTCAACGTAAATCGCGGATCTCTATCTGATACGATACTCGACTGTATCCCATGCAACTTCACAATCTCTTCAATATACATTTCAGATAGCTTTTGCATAGAATGATTAATCGTCATCAGCAAGAAATGGGTCTACTTAGTCAACCTATCCACAATCACCCAAATTGAATCATTTCCCTTAGTAGTCTTCAGCAAACCTGTCACAAAATCCATGGAAATGTTATCCCACTTCCATTATGGAATATTCAACGGCTGCATCATACCTAACGGTTTCTGATATTCAATCTTCGACTTTTGACAATTCAAGCATGCATACACAAATTCCGCAACATCCTTCCTTATACCTGGCCACCAAAACAATTTATGCAGATCATGGTACATCTTCGTAGCACCAGGATGGATACTCAATCTACTTCGATGTCCTTATTCTAAAATACTCCTTTTAATTTCCGGAACATCAGGAATACACACTCTATCTCAGAATCTCATCACACCATTCTCATCAACTCAGAATTCACCTCCGCTACCTTGGTTAATCAAAGTCAATTGATCAACCAACTTTGAATCATATTGTTGTCCTTCACGGATTCTTTCCACAATTTCCTGGTCAACTTCAGCATTCCCAACTTCACACTTTCAGAAGTAGCATCACACAACAAACTCATATCCCAGAACTATTCAATCATTTCGAGTTCTTTCACCATAAGCATCGACGTATGCAATGTCTTCTTGCTCAAAACATCTGCAACTACATTTTCCTTACTAGGATGGTAATTCAAATCAAAATCAAAGTCTTTCAACAATTCCAACCACCTCATCTGCCTCATATTCAGTTCCTTCTGATCAAACAGATACTTCAAACTCTTATGATCACTAAACACTTCGAATTTCGAACCGAAGAAATAATGTCTCAAGATCTTCAACACAAATACCACAACTTCCAACTCTAATTCATGCGTAGGATAATTCCTTTCATGAACTCTAAATTGTCTAGAAGCATAATCAACTACTTAACCATTTTGCATTAAAACTCTTCCAAGTCTCATCTTCGACGCATCACAATACACCACAAACGACTCATTCAGATTCGATAAAATCAACACGGGGGCAGTTGTCAACTTCTTCTTCAACTCTACAAAAACCTTTTCACATGCAACATCTCACACATATTCTCGAGTCTTTCGAGTTAACTGAGTCAAAGGTAGCGCCAACTTCGAAAAACCTTCAATAAACGTCCTGTAATAACCTGCTAAATCCAGAAAAGTTTTAATCTAAGTAGCAGACTTAGGAGTCTCCCACTGCAATACTGCATCAATATTCGACGGGTCTACAACAATTCCACTACTAGAAATTATATGTCCAAGAAAACTCACTTCTTGCAACCAAAACTCGTATTTTGATAGCTTCACATACAACTTCTTCTCTCGCAACACTTGCAATACACTCCTCAAATGCCCTACATGTTCCTCTTCTGTCTTGGAATAAATCAGAATATTATCAATAAAAACTACCACAAATTTATCCAAATACTCATGAAAGATTATATTCATGTACTTCATGAACACACTGGGTGCATTGGATACACCGAACGACATCACCGTGTACTCATAATGACCATACCTCGTTCGAAAAGCTGTCTTCGGTATATCGTCAGACTTAACACGAATCTGATGGTAACCAGACCTTAAATCAATCTTGTTAAATACACAAGCTCCCACCAACTGATCCATCAAATCGTCGGTTCTCAGAAGTGGATACTTGTTCTTGATAGTAACCTTGTTCAACTGTCGATAATCAACACACAACCTCATGTTACCATCTTTCTTCTTGACCAACAACACCTGAGCACCCCACGGAGAAACACTAGGTTAACCAGACTTCTTTTACAACAATTCTTCCAGTTGCTTCTTCAACTCACTCAATTCTACACCAGACATCTGATTATGCATTCCTCTTATCATGCATGTGGTACTTGATCATCATCATGGATGGACATTGGGCCATCAACCATCCACAAGGGAGCACAACATAAACAACAACACCTCAATCCACACGATGAGATTTAAGCCTCTATCATCATAAGTACGCCATGAATGCAACGATACGACAATATAATCATGTTTATCAACATTTGCATCAGCATTCATCATTATTCATCATTCTTACATCTACTACTTTATCTACTCGTGTCATCAATACTACATATCATCATAAAACCACCTAATCATCTAAACATCATGTACATCATAATTCTCACACATATAGCATGTTATAGCAAGGTAAAAATTCACAGTAACATCACCGCAAAACAAGGTAACAAAACAAGTAATTTCAAGTCATCCGGGAAAAGAAATTATTTTTCAAAAAGCTACAAGTCTCGCTAAGCGAGCAATTCTCTGCTTCCAAACTTCCAAAAGTTTCACTCGCTTGCTAAGCGAGAAGGTGAGTTTTATTAAAAAAAACTGCGATTTTCTACACGTTCCAGCCACGACTAAAACCCCCAAAACCACCAATTGACAGCAGAAAAACAACAAAATTTACTCTTCCTACCCATTATCATCCTATAATCATCAATTATAACATCTAACAACATCAAATCACCCTAATCTACCAACAATTCCATTAACCCTAAGGTTTTCCTCAAAAATTCTATTTTCTCATAAGACTATCAATACATTATAGATATTGAAAGAGAAATACTCCCTATACCTTAATTGATTGAGCTTTCTCTGATACCTTGATGAAGACTGCCAGATGTGCAAAAAAATCTCAAGCATTTATACTTAAATTTTACACTGAGCGAACCAAACCTTGATGAAGACGGCCAGACCTATTTGCAAGAAAAATGCAGCAATAATTGCCACTGAAAATTCATTGCCTTCAATGTAAGATCTCAGGTTTAGGGCAACAAAGTTAGCTGACGCAACACCGGTAAGGAGCGTTATGATCCACTAAAGAATCTCAACTGGAATTATCAACAAAAACTGAAAGTATCCCAAGTAATATAAATTAGATAACATCTCAAAAATATTACTCAAAATTAAAGCATAACTAGCTAGCAAATGATGCAATTTCTTATCACAACTAATATAAATTCAGTATGAACTTCTAAAATACATCATATTTTATGATAAACAAAATATATTAAAAAGAAGTCGGTATATAGGATATTGAGCCTAAGCCCAACAACAGAGCTGAAAGACAAGGATATTTTATTTGATGTTGGCAATTTTCTAAGATGGAGGTTGATAGGAAGGAGACCGTGGGAGTAGAGTGGAGGCAAATTTTGAGATTTCTGTTATTGGGTGCCTTAGCGTTGATCTGGAACAACACAAGTTTATCTTGCATTGGGTTACTATCATACTCGTCAAATAATACGATAAATATCAATATTATTATAAAGACATTGATCACCCTTTTGCTTTGTAACTTATAATCGCCTGAAAACTTTGTTTTAAATGGTTAATTGCTGACCAGGGATTTGAGTTTAGGTCAAAAGGTCTTTTAACCAAAGATTAAGAAGTTCCTCACTTTGTTGTGCATGTCTAAAATAGAGTTGTGCTATATTGTTTTATAGTATAAGCAAGTAACAATTTTCCACACTGGAGAGGAGAAACTTACCGAAGAGATGATGAAAATGGAAAGAGAATATCCCCCACTTGCACCAAAACCTTATAAGGCCAACATTTGAATCCATATACTGAAGGAAGAAGTAGTATGCCACGGGGATCACTATTGCATAACCATAGATATACCATGCGGCCACATTCATATAGCTAACATCAAAGCTCTATAAGGTTCCGATATCTCCATGATTTTGCATAAGGAGTGTGGCAAGATTTCCATGTGAGATAAGTATAAAAATCAATGTCATTGAAATCCATATAAGCCCATATCTATAATAACATAAAAGGTGACTACAAGTGAGGCAAGTACAAAACAATTGGATAAACAACTAGAACCTTGATACTTGAGATATGCAATTACCAAGGGAATAAGGTGACTAGCGTGTCGATGCCATTTACAAAGTACGTAAACATCTCCTAAACTTACAAACCCATCTTCTTCTCTTTCATTCACCATCTTTGCTTGTAGATCTAAATAACACGCTAAATATCTAGAGACTAATTTGGAATCATTGTGAAGTCAAGTGAAAGGTTTTTCAAATTTACTTTCATTAGTCACATCTACCATCAAGGAGATTCAAGAAATGCTCAGTGTGTCCCAAGAATTCAATATCACCATGCATATGTAACTGGTGCTTAAATACATAATTTGAAGTAAGTAAGTAAGTAAATAAGTATGTTTATGTATGTATGTAAGTAAGTTAAGTTAAGTTAAGTTGTGTGTGTGTGTGTTAAAACTTTTACAAGATGACCAAATTGGACATAAATTGAGACACAAGCTTATAATTAGAGGACAAAAAAGGTATTAAGCCTGATAAAAAAACCAGAGCTAAGCTATGTTTCATCCACGCCATGATACGTGTCACACAAGATAGATACCCTTTAATTTGAAAGAAGTGTCGCACGTGATACCCTTGAATCTGACATCACTAGTAATGAATTGGCAATCAAATGCAAAAAAATTTTAAAGAAATAATGGAAATTGTGGGACACGTTCAGTCTTTTTGAATTCACTTAAAACCCAAGAAAGACATACACAGATTCAATTTCAGTCTTGAAGCAAACTTTTATTCATTCAGATGTTACATATCTTTATTTTAAATCAAACAAACTAAAAAAGCACATGACAAGTTCCATCTTAACATAACAGAATGGAAACCTCAAAGCATAACAGAACGAGATATGTAACAGCAAAAGTTTCTTAGTATGACAAAATAATGGATGAAATCTTCAAGGAAGAAAACAACCATGTGAACTGTTTGCTGACCGACAAAATATAAAGATGAAGTCTTTTAAAGCTTTCTGTATCAAACTCGCTAGAAAGATTCATCTAACGGTTTGGTCTTTGTATCAATCAAGTGAAAGATACCATCAAATATAAAAAGAAACCCAATTTTCCCAAAAAAACATGGAAATATTAATCCATCTTTCAAATTTAGACTGAAATTATGCCTTTGACATCCCCGACAAAACTTAAGGTTGAGGTCCAGTGTTGATGTCAGAGGTTCCTTTGCCTACCTGTAGAGATCCGGAATCAAGTGGGGTACTACCAACCTTTAGAACACCAGAAGACTCGGAGAATCCATTAACTTTAACTTGCATTGAGCCTACTGTGACAACATCAATCGGTACCTGTTTGGGGGTAATAGTGACAGAACCAATCTTCAGGACAGAAGAAATATCCTGGCTATCAACTTCACCGATCTCGGCCTTTTCATCCACAGATGCATTGCTGGTGGCATCAGAATTAACAGTAGCTCCAACACTTGAAATTGAAGTATGTTTTAAGCTTTCGAGATCGTCCATCTTTGAATTTTTCTCATCACTGACAGGAGGAATTTCAAAAGCATAAGTCAGCTTTCGAGGCGGCTCCAACACTGATATTGATGGACTTCCAAAATTCTTGTTTAGAAATTTAGCTTTCTCCTCCTGCATGGCCTTCTGTCGGTTTTCATAGTACATAAAGTCATCAAGCAAAGATGTCTTCAAAGTATAATTTTTGAATATCTTCAGAATTTCCAGACCCTTCCTATACATTATCTGCACACATGGGAACTTGATGGTCAGAATTATATTAACATCGTGGAGAGAAAATAAACCCTCGCCAAGCTGAAGAGCTCCTATAGTAGAGAAAAGGAAGAAACTATACACGCACTTACTTCATCAAACAATCAAGGAAAGAAGTCTAACAATTCAAAAGTGTCTACAAAATCTAGTTGTTTGTATGCGATTAAGTATGTGGGAGATTTAGCTACTCAATTGTTTCTTAATAATGTACAATATACCATATTCACAAATTCAAATAAACTTTTTCGACAGAGAAAATAAGGTTAATGTACTTATAAATATGGGTAGTTCTCACCTTACAAGCCGGTTAAGTAAGGTTGAGTTATGATCAACCCAAACAATAAGAAAATATGCGTAATTGATAAATAAACTACTGAACAGAACTTTATATACCTCTTGTGTGTCCCTGCTATTAGTTACAGGCTTGAACTCGTTGTTCTCTAGTATAATGTGCCTAAAATTGGTATTTGGCACATCTTTTATGATGTGCCACTTTACAGGGAAGCTCCCATTCCATTTATCTTGCTGCCAGAAGTCCACATCCTTATCAAAGTCAACAGGACCAACCATCTCAGCAACTCCGCAAAATTGACCACTGGCATTCACCTATATTGAAAAAGAAAGGGTCAGTATGATAAACAGAAGAGAGTAACAAGCTTAAACTTATACATGAGTTTTAGAAGTATAGGAAATGCATCAACGTAATGGAAACTCACTGAAAAGAAAAGAAAGATAGGGCAGCCTCCAGATTTTCCAATAGCTTTTCTCCTAGAGTCTTCAAAAGCACTCTGAAGTTTCTTGTTTCCATGGGGTGTTGACGACCACACGTTATATTTAATGCTTTTGTGAACGTCATCCTCACTGTATGATTTTATAACAAAAAACTTTGCAATTTCATTGTCAATAGCGAAGTCTTCCCTGTTATATTGATCAGTATAAATAATGTTCTCTTGAGTATTGGCATCTCCTGCCTTGGCTGTATAGGCTTTGACAGCCATATGATGTTTCGGCCTACTAGTTCTAGGGCCCCGATTTAGCTCACCCAATAATACATCACTGCCCCTATTTAAATCACCCGGCACTTTAGCAGCATGAACCTTTGGCCGAAATTTAGCAATTGCAGACTGTCCAGTAGTATTCAATCCATAGTCAGAAAACCCATTACTCATCGGGGCAGCTGCATTCAATTGATTACGATGTGACAAAACATTTCCATTGGAAAAAGTATCTTTAGGCTGGAATGAGACATCAGCACTTCTAGCCTACAAAACCGCAATGGGGAAATATAGCTATTGAGCATTCTCAAAAATAAAATCTCACTAAGACAATAAAATTCCATACATTGTAAAGCAAATCAGCAAATACAACAATACAATTACTCCAATATATTTACAGCATCAAAGACTTCCATTAACTAATAAACATCTAGTCATTCCCTCAAAGTGTCTCCTAATCAAAAACATAGTACCATGGAAAAGCTGACCTATAAGAGTATTAACTTGCTAAAATATTGTCAGTGTGCAATGGCTGTCGCCAAAAAATGTCAAAAGCAAAACTGACTTGAGACAATGTTGTCAATGGGGGAAGGTCAAAATTCTGCCATACAAACATACTGTTGCAGCCTATGGTGCCGCCATAGCAGACCTCATTTGACAAATTGCCTATGGCAGCTGGCAACATATCTGTCACGCCAGCACTGACTTGACACACTCAAATTTCAATGCAGCTCAAAAGAGTAAGCTTATTACCTGATGATAAGGTGATGAAGCAAAATTAGGAAAACTACTGTTAGGGCCGCTTCCATTTGTCAAATCTTTCTTTGCAAAAGCACCAGCTCTTGGCCCCTCAGGTTCCCAGACTAAGGAACTTGTCTGACTTGATAATGGTTTTGAAGAGTTCATAGTAAAAGCAGCAGAGGCTGAATTGAACTTATGGTTCATACCTCTTCCATCAGGTCTATTGACAGAAGCACTGTTATCAAATAATGGATCAACAGAACTGTCATGAAAATGTTCTGATTGAACCTGAGGAAAATAAGCTGGCGCAGAAATAGGGTTTTGGTAATTAGGGAGAGAGTAATACTGTTGTGCTCCTCCAAATGAACCATCAACTCCCATCATAGCACCTGGAATATAAGGATTGTATGGATTGTATGGAGACTGTGCAAATCCATAGCTAGGTGTAAAATATACATATGGAAAATTTTCATCTTGCACACCCTGTCAGAAATAAGAATTTAAATCAGATGTCAGTCCAACATATGACAGGGACACATACAGACAGAGAGGAGAACCAACTCACCGTATACTGAATATCAGGACCGTCTACACCAAAAATCCTAGGGTAGTCCTCCCATTCACCGGGTGATTCAAATCCTGGCCACAATAAATAACAATCGGTCAATATGATGCATATTTATATATTACATAACACATGATCAACCATATTCAACCCCAAAGCCAAAAAGGTACAGAGATTTCCGAACTTACCTGTACAGTAAAAACCATAATTGGTAGGAGCAGGGTAATACATGCTTTGATCAACAACAAACTCAGGAGCTCCTTCATTAAACATGACTTTGAATGGTTAAAAATTCAAAACTCAGTCTTGTAACTTATAAAATCAGCAGCTTCAATCTGAAAAATTCAATGCACCAGTAATTAAAACCAATTGTCAAACAAATTCAAAGATGGCATGACAGTGACCTAGGATACATACACAAATATCAAGTTATCTATAAAATCACAAAGTAAGCATCTCCATTCCTAGATTCAGAAATAGCATACATATCCAAACCAGGACTTTAATCACTACAGACAGCCACGGTGCAAAGTAAACAAACAAACCAAAGTCAATACAAAAAATGGCATTAGGCAGGAATTGAATTAGGGTTTTCATTATTACAATAGGCAAAAACAATCCCAACATATTAAGTAACATCAAAACCTAGTCTAATATTACAAAATCCCAACAAATTCAAATTAAACATCATACATTGTACACATAAAAACAGAACCAACTCAAATTAAACCCCAAACAATCTCATGAAGCTGAAATTTATAGAGAAAAATCAAAACAAGTAAAACTCTATACTCAAGCTACACTTCACAGTATCTATCTAGCATTTAAATTTCATATATACACACTTAAATATTCATAACTATGGTAAAAAAAAATGAAATTTCAACACGGTTTGACTTTCAAAAAAAAGAAACAGCTCAATAACTTACTAATTAAGAAAGCAAATTCTCCACAAAAACAGAATCCTCTCTTAATTACCCTAAAAACAACAATATCCAAACCCTACTCATAATCGAGTATACCTAAACATAAACATGCAAAGGAAGAAAGAAAAAACATAACGGAGAAAAAAAACTGAGAGGATTAATTTATTTATTTATTTACCTGAAGAAAAAGAATTAAAAAAAATCAAGCGAGCGTTGTGAAGAAGAAAATCATAATGAAATTAGAGAGTTCTCTGGAACATTCTGATGGAGTATTTACGAAACCCTAAGAATCGAAGAGGGAAAAGAAGAGGAGAAGAGAGAGACGCTGTAGCCTTTGAAAAAGGCGGTTTCGGTGTTGTGTGTGTGAGAAATAATAACCAAAAGGAAAAATTGAATCGCAAGAGAGAGGAGAGAGGGAGTGATATATAGTGAAAGTCAGAAAGAGACGTGCAAATAGATACTCCCACTTATTTAAGATATGGACTTTTTGGTAATTTTGGTAATTTGTTTTTTTTTTGAAATACCCCTGTGAAGTATTGGTTTAGTTGATTTATGTAAATGCCCTTCTTTATGTCAACGAATTAACTAGAAGTCTATAACGCTCGTTACGAAAGGGTGCATTGAGAATTGAGATGATGGATGCAAAACGTCGCCGTTTAGGCTGCTTGCTCCCTACGCATAGCTGTTATGCTGACTTGTCGAAAAGTGGAAATTATCCAATAAATCTTGAATGAGAATTTGAGATTTGTGTTGTTTACCTGTTATGCCCTTGGTGTTGCTCCACTCCACCGACATAAACTTTAGAGAAGGATCAAATTAGTTTGTCTCGTGGCATTAGATAAAATTGGTGGATAAATGACAATATATCATATAATTACAATTAGATAAAATAAATTATGATATAAGCCTAACCGATTAGTAAAAGAATTGAATGGGGCTGGCTATTTGGGTTTGAAGAATTTGTGTGTCAAACAAAAACTCAAGTAAAATCTAGATTTTTGGTTGAACGTTGATTTTGAATCGTCTTCCTATTCGTATTAATTTGGAATGTCGTGGAGTCTTGAGTGGTATTCATAATTTGGTGTGTCCTCTATGTGGGGGATTTGTGAGGATTCGAATAACCTTTTTTGTTGTTGTTCGGTTTCAGAGATTTGGTGGAGTCTTACGTACAATTTGTTGTTGATCGGTAGGCCATTAGTTTTGTTATCTTCTATCGATCGCATTCAAGCTCGGGAAGATTCAATTAAAGTTAGCCTAAAGGTGGATTTTCGGCTTGCCGATTTGTTAGACAGTTTAGGCGTGAGAAATTTAATCGTTTTTAGGTGGATCGTTGGTCAAATTTTATGGGTTGGGTATTGTTCTTGCTAAAAAACTCTAAAACTAATAATCCCATTGTCAAAACAAGAGAAGGTACAATGTGTGAATTTATAGAGTATTTGTGGGGATTTGAGAGTTACACGAGTGTCGTATATTGTCCCTAGAATGAGTGTCTTGCTTATCCCTCTGGTGGGAGCCCTTTTTTATAGTTTTTTTCTTACTTCCTTTAAAAGCCTCTTTCAAGATAAATCTCTTTGCATCCCTACGTTTCAAATGATTAAAAATGCAACCGTTCAGCATGAATGCACCCTTTGGGATAATCATAATGTCTTCATTGATTAGCCGTCAGACGTTATGACCTTTGGAATACTTCTGAATTCCTATTCGGCCAAGGTTCTAGGCTCAGTCTAGAGCTTCCTCAGACCTTTGGCCTTCTCGGAGGATTTATGTGACTAGCTCATAATCGGGTCGAGTCTAATACTCGTTCCCGATGTATGATGATATCATGCCTATCCATTTTATTCAGCCTCTCCTGAATTCCAAGCTTTGTCCATATCTTATCTAGTCGACTACATAGCCTAACCATGAAAGTTTATTCGGGATGTACATAAGTCCTCTGAATACCATCTATGAATTTCAAGTGTTCAACCCTATCAAGTATCTCTTTTACCCTCTTATTTTTCTTCTGTTCGTCTTATTCTTCTTTTTAGAAAATGGTAGTCATAAGAGAGTGATCGTGAAGAAAATGTTACACATAAAAATTCCGAAGAGAGAAAAGAACCGTGGGACCAACGCATGTGAGAGTTGTAGAGTGCCCTAGGAATATAGGCTTATAGACGAGTCATGAACAAAGTTTATAGCAACATTTTCACTTCTGAAAGTGATTTTGACTCCGGCTCTTTCCCCACAGGCTCTGCGAAAATACTGGTGGAGACAGTTGCTCATTTCGACCTCGAGGTCGTGAATCACAAAAATAGTTTTGTTGATAACATGGAAATCTCTAACATTCAGTACCTGAAGAGTATATCCTCGTCTGGGTCCGAGGATGATTTGATCTTGGAAAATGTGGTCCCGGAGAACCAGTGTACATTCTCCGTCCCAAGGGTTCTTCTGAATAATATTTCTATTTATATGTTGGGATTCTTGAGGACTTCAATGTTTGTATTCCCTTTTCTAATTTTGAAGTGTACGTACTAAGGACTATAAACATAACACCTTTTCAACTTCACCCTAACAATTGGGGCTTTATGAAAGCTTTTGAAAGGGTGTGTGAGGTTTTAAACATTGTTCCTACGATTGGTTTATTTTTCTCTTTCTTTGAAGTGAAGGGAATTGATAATTGTAGTTTGGTACAGATTAGCGGCATTCCTAGTTGAAGTTTTCTTCAGGCTTACACTACCAATTATAAGAATTTTAAAGGTAGATTCATGATAGTAAAATATGGACCAAGATGCCCACAAGTGTTATATACTTTGGAAGGTCATCCTCATTTTCCTCATTACTGGACTAAAGATCCATTGCCAATCATCAGCTTTAATTATGAGAAACTGAGTGACTTGGAAACCCAACCCTGGACGTTCTCGACTCATTATGTATGATGAAATTCTGTGAAATGTTGCCCTTAAACGATGAACAACTCGTCGTTTTCTTGGGTAACTGTCATCTTTTACTTCGAGCCTCCATGTTTTATCTTTATTTTGATGCTTATGTTGTTTTTCCTATGATATTTATTTGTAGACAAAATGACAAATATATTTGTAGCTAAGCAGAAGAAACTGATGTTAGCAGCTCGTGTTACTCGGAGGGGAACTGGTGGAGCTTCTGCGGCCAAATATGACTTTGTCGGGTTAAAGGTCCGGGCAGCAAAGCGACAAATGGGGTGAGTACTAAAACTATCCCGGGTAAATTCGAACCCCAGTCTTCCGTTCCTCCTGTTCAAGAAGAGGTTCCTTAAAGTGATCCAAAAAATCTCAGAACTCCTATGAGTGAAGAGATTTGTCAGGCTGATATGGAGATAACCTCCCTCGTGCAAGATCCCATGGAAAGCCATACGTCCGAGGAGTTCAAATTCTAGTCTAACAACTTTGACGGTCTCTGATTTCTTTATAATCATCTTAACACCACCGAGGATATCAATAAGGTTAAGTCCATTGGTCGACAGAAGATTACGTAGAACATAAGCTCCTACCTTATGAGTTATGTTGTTCTGGCTCGTGGTTTATTTGAATCTAATGATGATTATGAAAAAACATAATTTAAGCTTAAGGAGGAGATCACCCAATTGAAGAATGCCCAGAGGATTCAATCTGAGAAATTATCTCGCTTGGAGAAAGACCTAACCGATAAGAAGAAGCGGGTAAAGACTTTGGAATCAGAGAATAAATTTTCCCTTTCCCGCCTCACCGAGAAATTGAAGTAGGTCGAGCCTTCTAAGAATGAGCTTCAGGCTTCTAACAATGATCTCAAGGAGTCTCTCTAGAAGGCTCAAATTGATATTTTTTTCTGCTAGCGATGAGGCCTTTAATATATCAAAATAGCAAGTGTTGTGTCTTCATCCTGAACTGGACTTATCAAAAGTGGACTACTTTAAGGTGGTGTTGGATGGTAGCCTTGTGGACCTCATTGAAGTGGATAAAAACAACCCTGGATGATCTCATGATAAAGTCAACAACGATGATGGAAAGGGAAACCCGAACAATAATGATGGTTAGAATGATAACTCGGTTGCTTGAATTCTACTTATTTTGTTTTGGTTAGTCATCCATTTGGATGCGTTGTAATTTCTGCAAGGGAGTGTGGTGTTATCCCCTTTATGCTTATGACTTTTCTGCCTCCGGATGTATGTAATGCATAACTTCTCAACCCTTTTGTGGATTTTTGATAACTTCCCAACCCTCCAAGCCCCTCGAGCATTAAGTCCCTCGGACTTTGAGTGTTTGATTATTGAGTGTCGGGTATTATTTTAGGTTGTCTCATTAACTTATTAGTTTTGTTTATTCAAAAACTTTTATATTATGAATGTGAGGTCAACCATAGTTTGAGAAACCCCTAGTCATTGTGTTTTCATAACCCGAAAATTTTAACAGAGCCCTAAGCCCTTCTAGGTTGGGTATGCTAAGAGCCGATGAATGTTATCCCGAATACATTCTAATGATTATATTACTTTGTGAGGGTTATCCAATATGTTTCCCTGGGCCTTATATAAGGAGTATTGACTCGTTTATGGGTAATGTTGACCCTTATACAAGATGTAACTCGTTTATGGGGAGTACTGACCCTTACACGAGGAGTATTCAACTCATTTATGGGTAATGTCGACCCTTATACGAGATATAACTCATTTATGGGTAATACTTCTTTGATTCGCCGAGTACTTCCTTAAGTCGAATACCTATAAAAAAAGATATCAATATTTTTAATTTCAGGTAGCTCATTAAAAACCTTTGCCCTTGCAAGGGAAAACAGTGCATATTGAATATTTTATTCATTATCTCATTACATAGTTTTAGTTGAAATACAACCCGATATTGGATATATTCCATGTCCTATGTATTTCTATCCCTTCCAATGTTTCTAGCTTATAAGCTATGTTGTTCATTTTTCGGAGCACCCAAAATGGGCCTTCGCAATTAGGAGCCAAATTTCCTTTATTATTTGGGTCAGTGATCCTCTTCATAACCAGATCTCCTTCGTGGAATCCTATTTGATGAACCTTCAGGTTAAACCTTTTAGCCAGTCTGAGTTTTGTTGTAACTTCTCTAATCTGTGTTGTTTCTCTGACCCCATCCAGTAAATCAGTAGAACTATTCAAGTCATTTTTGTTGACAACTTCATTAAAATGTTCTTGCCTCAAGGTAGGAATATTGATTTCCACATGTATCATAGTGCTTGCTTCATACATCATTCAAAAATGAGTTTCTCGAGTAGTGAAATAAGGTGTTGTATGATAATACCAAAGGATTTCGTGCAGATACTCGGATCACTCACCTTTTGCTTCGTCCAACTTTTTCTTTATCCCAATAGAATAATCTTGTTTGTCGATTCATCTTGTCCATTGTTTTGAGGATGTTCCACTGATGTGAACCTGTTGTGGATACCAAAGTCCCTACAAAACTTCACCACATAAGTGCTCGCAAACTGGGTTCCGCTGTCGGAAATTATGACTCTGGGTAAGCCAAACCTGTATATAATATTTTCCAATAGAATAGGCGGACCTTCTTGGCTGTAATCTGAGCTATAGCATCGGCTTCCACCCATTTTGTGAAGTAATTAACAACTACAATCAAGAACTTAAGTTATCCATCTGCAGTACATAATGGACCAAAAATGTATGTTCCCCATTGATAGAACAACCAAGGGGAGAAGATAAAATGCAAGAATTCAGCTGGTGAATGTATGAATAGAGCAAAAACCAGGCACTTCTCACATTTGTTTACAAACTCAATACAATCTTGCAGCATGTGGGGCCAATAGTACACGGCTCTGAGAATTTTCTCGGAAAGGTCTCTTCCACCAATATGACTTTCACACGCCCCTTCATGAATCTCCTTGATTACCAACTCGATTTTGGTTTCTGATACACATATTAGCATGGGAATTGATATTCCCATCCTGTACAACCTGTCTGAAACCACGACATACCGGGCATATAGTTTTTTTATATGCTGGGCTTCATTGGTGTCTTCGGGGAGAACTCCTCGGGCCAAGTAACATACATTAGGAACCATTCATCTTGTAATATCTTAGATTGACATTATTTCCTCAGTCTCAGTACTAGGTGTCTCTAGAACTTTATGTATCACTATTTTGTTCATCCATGGGCTCTCCGTACTAGCTAGTTGAGGTAGGAGATCATCCCAAGCATTCTCTTCCCTTGGTATATGATTGACTCCGAACTCTAAGAAAGCTTTGGATATCCCTAAGGTTATCTGTAAGTATTTGATTAGAGCATAGTCATTTGTTTGATATTCTCCTTTCATCTGTCCCTCCACCAATTGTGAGTTAGTCTTGGCCAGCAAATGGGTTACTCTGACTTTTTTAGCAAGCTTCATCCATGCGATAAGAGCTTCATACTTCACTTGATTTTTGCTAATCCTAAAATTAAAACATAAATAATATTCCAATATAAAATCTCTTGTTCCATCCAATATTATCTTCGTTCCACTCCATTTGAGGTTAGATGACTTGTCCACGTAGAGGATCCATTTGTTGGAGATTTCCTCTCTCGTATGGGCGTTTAATTCGACCAAGAAATTGGCTAGCATTTGTGTTTTAATGGCTGCAAAAAGTGAATGGACTTATCACATGCACATGACAAGAAACAGGACAAAGCAACTAATATATTAGTTAACTATTTGACTTCCTTATTGGAGGATGGACTTCTCATGTCTATTATTGCTTGGATTTTGTCCAGGTTAACTTTTATTCCCCGGATAGTTAGCATGAATCCGAGGAATTTTCCGACCTGAATCCAGATGGTACACTTGTCCAGGTTCAACCTCATATTATAACTTCCTATGAAGGCAAACGTCTTTGTTAGATCTTTGACATGGTGTTGGTTTGCACTTGTTTTGACGATCGTGTCGTCTATGTACACCTCAAAATTATCTTTTTTATATGTGGAAAATACCTTGTCCATTAACCTTTGGTAGGTAGCCCCTGCATTATTGAGTCTAAACGACATCACTTTATAATAATAGTTACGTTGATTGGTCATGGAGGTTGTTTTTTTGGGCATCCACGAGATTCATTCGGATTTGATTATACCTTGAATAAGCTTCCATGAAGGTGAGTAGTTGGAACCCTGAAGTTGTATATATAAGATGATCAATGTGTGGCAGCAGGTACAGATCTTTAGGGAATGCTTTGTTGAGGTCTATAAAACCTACACACATTCGCCACTTCCCAGATTTCTTCTTCACCATTACGACATTAAACAACCAGGTTGGGTACTTTATCTCTTTGATGAACCCGACTTGGATCAACTTCTCAACCTTTTATATAATGGCTTTTCTTATTCGTCGCCTCCTTTTCGCTTTCTCTACGAAACCGGTTTTATATCGGGATCCACTGCTAGGCGGTGACACATGAAGTTCAGGTTTATTCCTGATATATCCGAGGGATTCCAGGCAAACATATCTACATTATTTTTCAAAGTTTGTATGATCTCTTTTTCTTCATCGGGGGACAAGTTGACTCAAATATGTGTGATCTCGGGAGGCAGGTGTTTGATTTAGACCTACTTAGTTTATTCATTTGGTATTAAATTATCCTCTGATGGATCATCACGGGGGTCTATACCGACTAGATGAACCATGAAATCAGTGGCTTGATCAGCACCTCCTGTAGGACTCTTCTTTTTCAACTTCAGACTATCTTTATAACATTTTCTTGTCAGACCCTGGTCGCCTTTGACTATACCAACCCAGTCGTTCCATAGCGGGAATTTCATGGTAAGGTACAAAGTCAAAAGTGTTGCCTCTAAGGCGTTGAATGATGGTCTGCCAATAATAATGATGCAAGGGGAGGCAACGTTTACTATCAGATATCTTACTCGGAATGTCTTTGCATTTGTCGTGTTTCCAAAAGTGGTTAGCAATGCCAAATGCCCCAATACTTGAACATGTTCACCCCGATAACCCCCATAAGTTGCCTTTGAATGGTAGTAACTAGGATGTATCAAGACATATTCCTTTGAAAGCATCCCAATAGAGTACGTCGGTTGAACTTTTGGGATCAACTAATACACAGTTTACGCTATAATCTCTAATTTGTACTTTTATCACCATCAAGTCATTTTCATGAGCCAAGACTCATACAACATCCTATTTCGAGAAGCTAACCATATATAGGCTACCTTCTAGCTCTTATTGAGACTTCTGATCAATATGCATCACCGCCCAAACATATCTTTTTCTTGTCGAACTGGTCTCCCCACCACCAGCGAAACCTCCAACAATAGTATTAAATGTGTGCCGAGCAGAATTTGTTCTATGATCTTCCTTAATATTTGTCCCTTTTTTATAGGAGTACTTTTCTGAGCTTTGATTATCTTTGCGATGACTCCTTTTGGTGGTCTGGGAACGAAAATCTTGTATGACCTATCTAAATGAATGCATCAATCTCCCTTTTGAGTTGTTGGCAGACATCGGTGTGATGGCCCCGGGGCCGGTGATAAATACAACATGCTTTAGGTTGTTTCCTCATTATAACATTATCCTTTTTGGGAGAGATGGTTCTGGCAACAAATTCAAGTGGCCTACCTCTCTCAGTATATCTCCTTTTTTAGTGTTTAACGGGGTAAGGTCTCTGTCCGAATCGACTGGTCTCCAATATGATCTGGAAACATGTCGGTCACACAAGGCAGCTCGGAGGTGTTCTTTTCTTCTGGTTGATTATTCCTCCTTGCTTTTCATTTTTTCATTAGTATCACAAGTCCGCTTTTCCTGATTACTCTTTTCACCTTTGATATAGTCCAAGTTATAATCTCGTCCATGTTGATTGTCGGCTTATGTGCTAATGATTCATTGAATTTCTCGGTCTGTAACTCGTGTTGGAAGGCTCCAACAAATAACTTCTAATTAGGGTGAGAAACTTTGATAATTTCCACATTGAATTTGGCTAAATACTCTCGCAAGGATTTTGCATGCCCCTGACGAACTTGAACATGGTAGTGGTTGACACTTTCCGACATTTGTTCACCAAGAAGTGTTGTAGTAAATATTTGGTTAGATCTCGGTAGCTCTCCACGGAAAGTCGAGGAAGGCTCATATACCACCTCAGAGCTACATCTTTGAAACTGCCTGCCATGAGTTTACATTTCAACAAGTTTGAGGGTGTGACAATTGCCATTTGATTGTTAATGGGGATGACATGCTCTTAAGGATCTGTTTTTCCATCAAAAGAAGCAAGTGAGGGTGCTTTAAAATTCTCAGGGACCTAGTCATTCCATATTTCTTGAGAGAGGGGTTGAGGCTTAAGAATCTTTTCTTCTTGATCATCCTTCGCGTGACTTTGCTACTGCAGAACTTGTACATTATCCTGTAACATTTTGTTTTACTGGCGAAGAGCATCTACCATGGCTAAAAGTTGTGCCATGTTTGGAGTATCTTCTTCAATGGACATATTTATGAATGTGATGTATGGTCTGGGAAAGTTTTTCCAAGGCCCCACGGTGGGAGCCAAATGTTCTTGCTAAAAACACTAAAACTAATAACCTCCTTGTCAAAACAAGAAAATCTACAATATGTGGATTCATAGAGTATTTATGGGGATTTGAGAGCTACATGAGTGTTATGTATTATCCCAAGAATGAGTGTCTTGCTTATCCCTCTGGTGGCAACCCCTTTTATAGTTTTTTTCTTGCTTCCTTTAAAATTATCCTTCAAGAGAAATCTCTTCGCATCCCTACGTTTCATATGATTATAAATGTAGTCGTTCACCATGAATGTACCCTTTGGGATAATCATAATATTCACATTAATTAGCCGTCGGACGTTATGACCTTTGGAATACTTATGAATTCCTATTCGGCCAAGGTTTCAGGCTAAGTCTAGAGCTTCCCTCGACTTTTAGCCTTCTTGAATGATTTACGTGACTATCTCATAATCGGGTCGAGTCTAGTACTCGTTCCCGAGGTATGAGGATATCATACCTAGCCATTTTATTCAGCCTCTCCTGAATTCCAAGATTTGTCCATATCTTATATAGTCGACTACATAGCCCAACCATGAAAATTTATCCGGGATGTACAGGTATCATCAAACTATTATTGTGGGATTGGTTTATGGAGGTACTTAAATCGAGTTGTAATCTATCTTGATCGGAGCGGTGTCTCACTCCGGCTTCGGGTTTGAGTTAGTCTGTTTAGGCATCCAATTTTGTGTTTTTTTTATTGTTTCCCATGGGTTGTGCACCCTTTGTGTTATTCAACCCAAATGCTTATAAATAATAAATAACAAATTTGAATATTATTCCGTTAGACGTGTTTAATTGGTAGTTTTGTACACACAATTTACTTTAAAACTGTGGATTTGAATCTCTCACATTTTATTTATTTATTTTTAAGAGATAAATTTATTGCCAATAACTTACTTGATAAGAAATGTTAAAATATTTAAGAAAATCGCATTTCAACATTCAACTTTAAAATCCAATAAAATATATATAATAATACCATAGTTTTTTTAGAAATTAAATATTCTCTATATACAATTGTAGAGACTAATTTTAGTGTCTTTCACAAAAATATTTTATGAATACTTCTTTTTTCTCTACTCTTTTGACATGTTTTGTTTTATAGTGTTTTGTTAACTTTTTTAAAATAATAATGTTTAGCTATTTTAATAATTAAATGCACATAGATTTTCTCATTAAGTGAACCTAAAAGACAAAACTTTCTCAGGTTATCTCCTCAATTTTGCTCTTAGGTTTCCTTTTGATGGGTTTTTTTAGTGTTTTATTTGTCGAATTGTTTAGGATTTCTACTTGGTGAGTTGATTTCCTCTTCTAATCGTAATTTCCCTTGATCTTTATATGGCCGCTTTGTGCTTCAGGGTTTTCGCATCCTCTGGCGGGTTTGTGATTCGTTCTAAGAGATAGAATTTATTTTGCACATGGCTCGTGGTAGAATCGATGAGGTAAATTTATGTGTATCTTGTTGTAAATGGGTGTGAATCTTGTTTTAGATTAATTTCCCAATAAATGGATCGTGTTTTCATGTTTCAGATACCCTTTCTCTTGATTTACTTTGATTAAGATTGATTTGTTGTTTTGTGGTCCCTTTTGATTATAATCCCACGTGTTTCGCCTCATTCTTAGCGCAACAAACTAATAATCACATCATTACAGTACCTTGTTTTATTCCGCATTTTCATGAGTTTAAATGTAAATACTAAAAGAATCAAGAGTCTCAAACACAAGAAAAAAAAACATAAGAAATAAATCTCAAAAGCATAAAAATCCTATTTGTCAAAATCACTTAGAACAACGAGAATGAATATGAGTTAAAATCAATCTGAAAAGCAGAAAAAAACCAATCTTAAAAGCATAAAAACACAATTTGTCAAAATCAATTAGAATAGCAAGAATAAATATGGATTGAAATCAATCTGAAAAACAGAGAAAAAAGTCTATTTTCCAAAATCACTTAGAACAACAAGAATCACTATGAGTTAATGTGTTTACCTCTTGAAGCGTCGAGGAGACAGTCACTGATGTCGCAAAAGAGAAACACCTCTACTCAGTCCACGCGAATGTTGTGCTAGTTGCGGCTAGAAGGTTAGATGCAATTGAGACTATCTAGATAGGCCTCTTTGGAGGAACAACATATGCTTTTTATATGCTTATTCCTCCCACTTAACCCTAATGGGCCTTGTATGTTATTAGCCCAAATACCTTTATATTTAATCAATTAATTATTTATTTTATAACTATTATTATTAATTCAATCTCGTTTTAGTTAAATATGTTCTGAAAGCTCTAATAATTCTAATGAATTTGTTCATGGCTTAAAATATAGTTTTTTAAAACTTTCATCTCCAGGTCTTTACTCTTCCTCGCCCGACGAAACTCACTTAAGTAATACAACATTAAATGATGAACTTTGATTCTCCAGATTCCACTTCCCACAACTCATAACCCTTCCAACTTTTGGATAGAAATTTAAGACACAATTCACAACCTTACCATTGATAGCTCTACAAGTGCACAAAAATATCGTAGTAGTATAAAAGATTATCGAACCCACATGGACCGATTATCAGCCTACCATTATCTATTATTGTTATGTAAATCTAAGGTGATGATACTGGATAAAAGGGAATTAAAACTAGTTGGTTATGTAAACCTAAACGTGGTTCGCATCGATCAATGATACTCGTAAAAATGTCATATTAACAAATTAATTCGAGATAGTATTTTCTCTTAATAAAAAGAATTAATTTAAATGAATTGTTCGCTTTCGCCCAGTTGGAACCAAGTTTTATACTAAAATATATACTTTCGCTTTCGCGTGTTCAACGTGTTAAAGTGCAAAACTTTGGTTTTTGAAAATTAATTACTTTTGATTAATTAAAAAGTTCTTTAAGGTGAAAAATAAGTTTAAAGGTGTTATCGACTTTCGCTCGTCTAATAGCAGATTTTAAGTTCATAAACGCCCGTTTTTGTGTGTGTGTTTATACTCTTAAAATATATTTTTGAAAGCATTTATTTTTACAATTTAAAGAAAATCTTGCTTTCGCATATCAATTAATTAAATTCTAAATTTTTACCTAAGTCAGATACATGTTCCTTTCTTTCGAAACTGAACTGATATCTCTAAATTTAACTTTTTTGGTAATTATTTTAATTAAAAGTAGTTTAAAAACTCATCCTTAAACAAATCCCTATTTAATTATTTAATTTACAACTTAAATGCGAGCATTGTCGGAACGACGATCCTTGCATTTTAGACCAATAATTTAGCCGGAAAGAGTAACTACGTAAAAGTTATTGTTATTAAAATTCATACTAAATATACTAAACATATTGAACATAATAATAATAATAATAATAATATAAATGAAGAATATGTAAAATAACTAATATAGAAAAAAGAAATAACAGTAAACTAAAAAAACTAAGTTGCAGAAATTAATACGTATTGAATTGAATTTTGCTTCAAAAACAAGTACTGAAATATTGTTGAATAAAAAATCGAAAATCTAATGCCAGAAAGATGAAAATTAAACCTTGTATCCCTCCACTTGTCTTCCCACCCCTACATAATTTCAAATATTCCAATTTTTCCCTTTCAATATTTATTTAATTATTTTTAACTTTTACTGCAAAGTCAGATTAAAAAGATATTATTTTTTTACATTAGACGAGACGAACCAGAAGTACCATGGATAGTTTTTTCGGTTAAGAAATTTCAAAACCGAAAGTAGCCAAGATAAGTTATTCGGTTCACGAAAATCCTTCACCGGAAGTAACACGCTTGTGTTATCCGGTTTAGGATCTTCTTAAC
The DNA here is from genome assembly GCA_963966055.1 of Lathyrus aphaca. NCBI lineage: Eukaryota > Viridiplantae > Streptophyta > Magnoliopsida > Fabales > Fabaceae > Lathyrus > Lathyrus aphaca. The sequence continues at coordinate 545,130,355 of OZ014522.1, forward strand.
CGGATGTAACTCTCTTGGGTTTTCCGGTTCGTATATATATATATATATATATATATATATATATATATATATATATATATATATATATATATATATATATATATATATATATATATATATATATATATATATATATATATATATATATATATATATATATATATATATATATATATATATATATATATATATATTTAATTTTTTAATTTTAATTTTTACAATATCATTAAATAAAAAATTAATTAGTAATAAATGTGGATTTTGTGATCATTAATTTATTTTAATTGTGTTAAAAAAAATACTAATAAAGAGAGGAAGAAAAAACGTATAGTATATTGATTTTCCTTGTTTATTATATATATATATTTTTTCACGTCGTCTTTTTAGTTCTAAAAGAGATTTTTTTTAAATAATAATGAAATATACCAAATGATAATTTTTAATAAGTTTCAAAAGAATAGGAGTTGTTTTTCTTTTGTTTTTATTTATTTTTATTTTATATTTATTTTCATACTTAGATTTATTTAATGTGTGCTTAAACTTATATTTTCTTTTACAAAATAAAAAAATCTAAAACAAAACATTAATTTTCTTTTTAATCTAAAATTCAAAAATATACGAACCGGAAAAAAATTGTAAAAATTAAAATTTTAAATTTTAAAATATATAGAAGATGAACCTCGCGGCCCCCTCTCCGAAGAAATCATGTATACGAGACTTCCAAAGGGACTTGAAAAACCCCCACCTTTGAGGACCTACGATGGCACGACCGATCCGAACGAACACATTGAAAACATCGACTCTTTGTTGTATTATCGAGGTGTCCGGGGAGCTATCAAATTTTGTCTTTTTCTCACAACTTTGAGAAAGGGGGTCATGGCCTAGTACAAGAGCCTTCCCTACGAGCTCATCACCTCGTGGAGGCAGTTGGGAAGGACGTTCTCCCGATATTTTACGGCCTCCCGGCATCATCCCAAAACCGAGGCATCATTGGAGGCAATCGTTCAAGGAAAAGAAGAGCCCCGCCGAGCATACATTGAGAGGTTTAATAAAGAAGAATTCCAGGTTTCGACCACAGACGATATGAAGACATATCTCTTGGAGCGAGGACTCCGACCTCAGAGTGATTTCAGTAAGGCCGTAGGGATCGAGACACCGTCCGCGCTCGACGCCTTTATCCTCAAGGCGCAAACCTACATACACTTTGAGGAGAAAGAAACCGAAATATTGCCTGTGATACTTGACGTAACGAGGACACAAAGCCTCCCAAACACGACGACCCATCGACGTCACGACGGGGAGGTGACAAAAGAAAGGAAGAGTGCTCCCATGAACCGCAGGAGCACAAAGGACCCGTTGGAAGATTCCACGACTACATTCCTCTCACGGCGACGCGGGAAAAGATCCTATTTGAGTGCGCGAACTCCGAGTTCCACCAAGTCGGGGTTAGATTCCCGAAACAACTGCCAAGCAAGCCAAATACGGACAAGACCAAGTATTATCGCTTCCATAAGTCACACGGGCATAATACTGAGGATTGCATACACCTGAAGGATGCTATTGAGATACTCATCCGGGATGGCCATCTCAAGCAGTTCACTAAGAATAAAGAGGCCCCTAGACAAAAGGTCCAAGAAGCTCGAATGGCTGAAGACGATGCCCCACTAATCGCGTAAACTAATCTTCAAGTCACGCTAAGCATTACGAGACCAGAAGATATTTACATCCCCAAACCATATACGGGTCCAACATACTTCTCTGTATACAGCCCGTGGGAGTCTTTTCCATCCGCCATGGTGATATCTGGGGGAGGTCCCAACAAGATCATGGTGTGATCGGTCAAACGACGCTTCGATCAACTGATCAACACCAGCTCAAATCAGAGTTCAACCTTCGACCCTCCTCAAGGAGGTTCCATTCCCATCTCCTTTTATAAGGTGGATCTCCTCGGAGGAGCACCCAACGCCAACATTCCCATTCTGGTCCGTTCTCAAATGGAAAAATTTGACGTTCGCGTAATCCTTCTCGACCAAGGAAGTTCAATCGACATCATGTATTCTCAGTTGTTCGCTACCCTACAGCTAAACAAAACACACCTGACACCTTACGTCGGCTCAGACCTCCAAGGCTTCAATGGGATAATATCCCGACTGTAACACGGTGGGAAAACTGACTTGGGTGTTTTTGTTTGACAAAAACATGTGCGGATAGTGTCGCTCCCCGGATTTCCATCCTGGTACAAATGCGAAAGTGGCGCGAAAAAAGAATAGAGTCGTCAGCCAGGCATTTTTATCCCGAAGAAAGGGAATGGTAATGTTGCACAAACCAGAAGAAAGAAGAGGAAGGACACGGGTCCTACGAACCAAAGAGAATGAGCTCGGGAGTCGGTTACGACCTGGGAAGGTATTAGCACCCAGATCGTCCACCGTACCCGACGGGATCCATGCATGCAAAGATAACTGTTTCAAAGAGTGAGGGTATTAAAACTGCAGCAAAAGAAATGGAAATGAAAAGAAACTGGAACTGGAAAAGAATTGGAATAAGAGAAAAAAAAGGAAAAATGTAGGGAAAATAAAGATTGTGCTCGAATGGGCCCTACCCCGCTGCCTACGTACCTCATCGGGATAATGAGGATCAGAGACGCCGTAGTTCCCCTAACTAGGGGTAACAAGGAAATTGCTTGTGAATTAAAGCTTGAACTGCCTATGCCATTGCTCAAGTGTTGCAGACTCGGACGACGAGTGCGTAACCGTCTTGCAAAGTGACAAGTAGGAGCAAGTTCGCGTACGGAGCGAATGAGGTGAGAAAAGAATTCTCGAAGGAGAGACGCTTATTGTTTGTTTGGTGTTTTTTAGAAGCTTTTATGAGTGAAAGTTTGCATAGGTAAGTGTACCTAAGTCTTACTCAATGGGATGTGTACGTCTCACATCATCCCGAAATGGAATGCGCAAGAGGCACACCTATCCATGGAGGAAATCCCCAAAGCTAGTCCCACAAGTGAAGGCTTAAGCACACTGACCTATTACCATTATTAAGTGTTTTTGTGGTTTTTTGGTTAAGAAGTGTTTTTTAGCTTTTTCTTTGTGAGGTACTCATGTTAAGACCTATCCACCACGAGTGATGACTCACACCTCGCCCCGAAATGGAACGCGTGCAAGCATCTCATAGCAAAGTCTCATGTCACATGAAAGTACTCAACCTTTATTAAATGAATTAGAATTAAGTTTGAATATGAGAAGAGAGAGAAAGCACCAAAGGATCTCAAAGGAAAAATTCTAAAGGGGAACTAAAATAATCCTAAGTGTTAACATGCATGGATGTCCTAAGGGTTAGTGAGGTTTCTATCCTAATGAAGAAGGAAGAAGAAGAGAGAAGAAGGGATGATAAAGGCCTAAGCCCAACAAAAGAGGGTTAGTTCACATAAACATAAGAGGAAGAGATGAGAATTGGAAATGTGGAACTCAATTTCCACATCTCACACTTACCATAGCCCCTGCAAGGTTAGTATGCATACAAACGAAATAAAATGAGTAAGATAACGTACTAACATCAAACAATCAGAAGTGAAATGAAAAGAACAAATACATAATGCAAATGCAACCCAAGGAAATGAAGATAAAAGACTTATAACTTAAAAGGATGCAACATGAATACATATGGAAACAAATGTGCACTTATGAAATATGCAATGCAAAACGCACAAAATAAAACACAAAGCTCAAGACCAGAACCAAAATGAGATGGAGAATGGCTTAGGGATCCATCAAGATGAAGAGAGAGGTCACACAAGACCAAGCAATATCAAAATAGAAGCAACGGAATCAAAAGATGGAGTTTAAACACTTAAAGAGACAAATGACTTAAAAAAGAAGCAAACTCAAGAATTCAAAAGACACAAGACCTATCCTAGGACTAGGAAGGTACCCACACCCCAAAAAAAAACCCAAATGAGAAGAAGAAGTTGGCACAAGTGCCCTTCTAAGCCTATAAGAGATCTAATGAACCAAAAGAGGCAAAATGGGACAAGGTGAGAACAAAAATCCACAAATAATCAACCAGCCATCTAAAAATTCTACAACTGAGACCAAATGATCCTCAAACATGTTATATCAACTAGCCAAAAGGATTTGCAAAAATTCAGAAAGGAACTAAGTCAAATGGAGGCAAGAACACAAGTTAGGACAGAAAACTTACATCACAAGATACCAGACCAAAACTCAAGAAATAATTTCCTAAAAATTCAGAGAAAAATCACATGAAAACTAAAAGATCTCAGAAACACAATGCAAAAAGAATGGGATCAAAACTCTAGATATTAAAAGCTATAGAAAATAAACAAGACATACTGGTCAAGAAATGAAGTAAATGAAGCTATGAGCAATGATGAATTATTTCTGGCATGTGGATCAAGGAGAAAAATAAAATAAAAATATGATAAAAAACTAGAGACATAAAGGAAAGTCCATGATTTATTTGGGAATTTTTAGGTGACTAAAACTATTTTTAATGTATTAAAAGCAAACTGGTTAATAAAAGGAATTAAAATGGAAAGAAAATAAAAAATGAATTGGAAGAGGTGTGAGAAGTAAGTGTGTTGTGTTACAACTGAGTTGGGCTTAGCATGGTGAGGTGCGAAAAGCAACTGTCTAGGCCCAGGATGAAGCGCTATTACATGGCTGTTACTGTGAGGACACGCGCGTGGAATGGAAAGGAAGGTCCTACCGGACGGTGACAAGTGTCACCGCCGGTATGGACAGAAGCCACAAAAAATCCTCAGATCTTATCTCTTATTCTCATTATCATCAATTCCTCCACACATCTCTATGAAACTCTCATTAATTTTATACTATTCTTTAACATATTCAAAAACACTTGAACAAATAAAATTAAAACAATACACAGCAAAACAACTCCTCTCTCTCCCTGCGCCGCTCGTCATCCCTTTCAACTTCAGAACCCTAACGCCGCCGACACCTCTTCTTCTTCAACCTTGCATCGCCGTATTTCTATCGTCCCCCTCGCCGGCAAACCTTCATCTCAAACGGCTACCTCACACCGTCATCCCTCATCTTCTTCCACACACCAACCGAATGGACCAATCTCTGGCACCACTGTTCGCTTCTCTTCCTCACTCATCTCGCCGCCTCCGTCAACCTCATAGCGCCGCCGCGGTCCACAAACCTAACCTACTCCTCACCGTCCATCCGAATCCGACACCACTCTCAAAACAAACACTCTAACAACCTAAATCTAAGCCTCTCTTTCACTCTCCTTCGGCCTCACCTTCAAGCTCACCGAAACACACACTCATCCTATAACCCTAACCTAATCCCCGCGCTCATCACGAATCCAGAAACAACAGACTCAAGATTCAACTCAAACACCGGATCAACATGTTCAGAATCACGATAACAACAAACACAAACCGCAAACAGATACGTCTACAAGGTGAGATTAGTACCTGTTAACCGAAGGGATTGAAGAAGCTACCGTGAAGCTGATACGAGATTGCGAACTTCAGTTGACGAAGAGTGATATCAACAATTATTCCGGTGAGTGACAAGAGCTCAGACCTCTATTCGTTGATAAAGTTTTGCTCGCAGCTGCTGTTTGTTGACATGAATCTACTCAATAACTCAGCACTGATGTTATTCGATGAAGAAAGCAATGGCACAAAATCGTTTGACGCAAGAGCAGCGAATCCAATCCGCTTGATTGCTCAATCTAAGAATGCTGACGGATTTCTTTCTGTTAACTCCTGATATGCAGAGTCATCGTTCTGGTTTTGAGTCGAAGCTTTATGAAGAAGAGTGAATTAAATGGTGAAGAATGGAATGATTATTGGCTTGTTGTGAAGAGGATCGATGAAAATCGTGAAGAGAACGGATGAAGATTCAAGAGAATTGATGAAGATTATATCGGTTTTGGAGAGAAAAATGGATGAGATTGAATCGGTTCTGTGTGAAAAGGGATGAAGATTGAAGAGAATGGATGAAAATTGAAGTGAATTGATGAGGATTCTCAAGAATTGGTGAAGCTGGAATCGGTTATGTTATCTTGGTGATGTAGATTGAAGAAAAATGATGTTGTTATTGAATGAGGATTGAAGAGAAAAATGATGCTGTTATTGTGATGAAATTTTGAATAGAGTCCTTCTGTTGGAAAATGAGAAGAGTGATCGGTTATGAAATCTGTTACAACCACTTTTTTCTTGTTAAGCTCTTCTTTTCTTTTCTATTTCAATTTTTGCATTTCTGTTATTTTCAGTTTGTTAAATCCCTTTTTTTTATTTTAATTTTTCAATCTCTGATTTTTTGTTAGTTTTTCATGGCCTGATATTTTGAGTTGCCGTTGCGTTTTTCCCATGTACAACGCGTGCTGGTATGCTGTGTATCAAGAAATGACTTAGGAGAGACTGGATTGAGCCATGGAAAGGTCACGTGCGTGGGACCTTAGGAAACTCATTATCATTTTTTTCTCTCTCTTTTTTTTAATTATAATTTGGATGACACAAACTATGGACTTTATAGAACAAGTATGAAGTGTACAAAATGGGCCTTATGGAAAAAAATTTATAAATGGTGATGAGTCTAAGATAAAAAAAATTAAGAAAAATATGAGGTATAACATAAATTAGTGAAAATAAATGGAAAATGACACTAAATATGTGGACACATGATTAGAAAGGATAAATGGTAATTTTGGTGATATAAAAAATGGATATGGGAGAAATGAATGAGAATATGGGCAAACAAGGTTTAATGAATACTTTGGAAAAGCAATGAACAATGATGAGAATCTTGAATAACATGAAGGAGACCACCTATGAGCCATTGAATAAAAAAATTCTTGAATCTTTTCAACAGTATCTGAATCAATCCTTCTGGAAAATAAATACATTGATGAACTGGTGAACACTCAATACAGCCCAAACTTCTCACAAACCATTATCAGAGAACTTTCGCACAGAACGTTGTTTAACACAGAATACGTATCACTTGAGAAGCAGCCACTGAAGCGGATAACTTGCAATTAAGAGAACCCTAGCAATTTGACCAATCTAAGTCAAACGTACATCTGAATCAAATCCACGAACTAAAATCATTGCCATCTTATGCTATGCTTCGACAATGAATGTTATGCTTCATCTTTCTATGCTAATGATGTTATGCGAAATATGAAAATGATATGCTAAATGTTATGCTTATTATGAAATGATGATAAACAGGAGAGGACAAATTTGGGGTGTTACAGCTGCCCCTATTCAATCATCAGTTAATCTGAAAAGGACGGTAGTACAGGCTATCGACCGTTCCAGATAAACTGTGGTTGAATACCAAGAAGACCAGAAATTTGCACTCTGACGAAGAATGCGATGCTGGGAAATAAACCCAACCAGATGACGTTCTGGGGACTGCAGGGGAGAAAGAAACAGACGAGCTTCTTCCAAGTTGAAACTGATATCTGGAATAAGAGCAACTTGACAGACGATTCTTCAAACGATCCTGTGACGCCAGGAGCTGGACATACGAGTCCTCAAAGCACTTCAAGAACATAAACTGAGACAGACGAGTCTCCAGACAAATCCTGTGACGCCAGGAACTGGACATACGAGTCCTCAAAACTACATATAGCATGAGACAGACGAGTCTCCTTCGGATTTACCTGTTACACCAGGACCGGTAATGCACTTAAGTCTGTGGGATAGACATGCAATCAAGGTAGACGAACCTTCTTCATATATTATCCGCGGATATATGGTACAAGACAGACGAGTCTTCTGATCAAACCTGTGACGCCAGGTGCAGCAACAACAATAATTGGTGCCTGAGACAGACGAGCCTCCTTCGGATTTACCTGTTACGCCAGGACCGGTAACCATTTCGACATTTAATTCCCACTGTCAGGATTCGAAACCTCTTCAATACAGACGAGTATCGGATGATCATCAAGATAACACAGACGAGTGCCATAAGTCAATGATACAGACGAGTATCAGACGATGATCTGAGAAACACAGACGAGTGCTTCAGGCAATGATACAGACGAGTACCAGCCACTGGTATAGACGAATACCAGAAATTCAAACACAGCCGAGCATTTGAAGTAGCAATAGAAGAATACCAGGATAAACAACAAATCCTCACATATAGATGCAAGCTAGCACAGACGAGTGCTGGGGACGATACAGACGAGTATCCAAGCAAAGCAGACGAGCTTCAGAACACGGACGACTTCTGGGGAATAAAAGCAGACGAGCTTCAGACTAACACAGATGAGTGCTGGACAGTTGCAGACGAGCAATAGCAGAAAATACATATCAAGGCATAGACGAGTGCAGCAAAGGGTCCAATGCCAAACACAGATGAGCTTTGGGAAGTTGTAGACGAGCAACAACAAATATCATATCACAACACAGACGAGTGTTGAGAAGTTGCAGACGAGCAAAATCAGGATAATCATAAATTACTGCTGGGGAAAGCAAACGAGCGATACCACAGAGCTAACACAGACGAGTGTTGAAGGATGCAGACGAGCAGCAATAAAGCAGAAATACATCCCTGCTGGGGAAAACTTTGCTTAGGGATAACATAGACGAGTTTTGAGAAGCGCTGACCGGCGGTGAACAAATGCCTGATTGACCACAAGAGTTACAACTCTGCAGGGGAAGACAAGTCAAGAGGTCTGGATACCCACTCTGACTGAGGTGATGAATACCTGACTGTATCATCAAAATACCCAAAAGTATGGCAACTTGACTGGGAAATATTTCACGGACGGAGGTGAACATCAAATATGACTCTGTGGGGACAGGATCATCTTCAGACTTGGCTGGGGAAGCTACTTGAACATTACTCTGGATGGGGAGAGCATCTGCTGATTCAAGATTCTGAGGGGATATCATGCTTTCAGTCCCACCTGCTGGGGAAGGACTCTTGCTGAGGATAGAATACTGATAATTCCAACTCTGGTAATGTCAGGCTTTCAGGTACCTGCTGGGCATACTCCGTTGGGAAAGAAGAAAAATGCTTGGGCTACTGCCAAGGCTTAGCTGGATAAAATCTCTTCTTGGGGATCCCAGGCTTCAGATACCTGTTGGGAGAAGAAATTTCTGTTTGGGGAGATACTCTATTGGGGAAGAGTAAATTGCTTGAGAATGTGACGCCATCCATCAACCTGCAACCAAGGAAAACACAAGTGTGCCCCGGGAATTTGCATGGAATGATCTGTTCATCCATCGTCACCCGACACTCAAAGAGGGTTATAGTTTCCCTGCATGTCAGTTTTCTTTTCAAAATTATCACCATGTTTAGATGCAATGCTATTTTTGCCGAAAATTCAGGACATTTTGCAAACAAAAATAAACACACACAATTGTTTGACTGAATATTATTTTTATTGAATGGCCTCTAAATAGGCAAAGATTTTACAACAGGAAGCAACCACCTGGAAAGAGGTAGCCACTATAAAAATTGAGAAAAAGAAACTATCCTAATGGCAATGTACACGGCATTCCAAGGAGTTCCATTTCTGCTATGACCTGCATGTCTTCAATACTCTTATTCTGCTTTGGCTTTCTGAGAGGACGAGGGGACTGTTTCCTATCCCTCTGATATTGTCAAGTTGTACGAAACGATGGTGTGGTTCAGATAACTTGGATCACAGTTGTTCGCTTATTCCCTTGTTTTGCATGGATCGCCCTTTCGGGTTTTCAATCCACCGGGATACCCTTTTCTGCCTGAGCTGCCCAATGTGGCTTTTCAACTCAACGGATGTACATTTATTTTTGATTTATTTCCCTAACTTTTGCCCGAGCTTTTTATTCTGTTTTTTAGCTCGCCGGGATGCCCCTTTTTGCCTGGACTTTTATTCTGTTTTTGTGTCCAGCGGGTCTCTTTATGCGAAGTATTTTTTAACTGCGTCCGAGTTAACAGGGGATGGGAAGTCATCTCCATCCATAGTGGTGAGCATCAGTGCTCCTCCTGAGAAGACTTTCTTCACTATGAATGGTCCTTCGTAGTTTGGGGTCCACTTGCCCCTGTTATCTGAACCTGGAGGAACGATCCTCTTCAACACAAGCTCTCCCACTTGGTATTCTCAAGTACGGACTCGTTGGTCGAATGCACGCTTCATTCTCCTCTGATAAAGCTAACCATGACAGATAGCCGCTAATCTCTTTTCCTCAATTAGACATAGCTGATTGTAACGAGCACGCACCCATTCAGCCTCATCCAGCTTGACATCCATCATCACGCGCAGTGAAGGAATCTCTACTTCAACAGGAAGGACTGCTTCCATGCCATACACCAGAGAGAAGGGAGTTGCCCTTGTTGACGTCCTGACTGACGTCCGGTACCATGCAAAGCAAATGGTAACATCTCATGCCAATCTTTGTAGGTGACAACCATTTTCTGCACAATCTTCTTAATATTCTTGTTTGCAGCCTCTACCGCACCATTCATCTTTGGTCGGTAAGGAGAAGAATTATGATGTTGTATCTTGAAGTCTCGACACAAGTCTGCCATCATCTTGTTGTTGAGATTAGAACCATTATCAGTAATGATCCTTTCGGGCACTCCGTACCTGCATATGATATCTCTTTTCAGAAATCTTGCCACCACTTGACGAGTGACGTTGGCATAAGATGTTGCTTCTACCCACTTGGTAAAGTAATCAATAGCGACCAGGATGAAGCGATGACCATTCGAAGCAGTTGGTTCGATCTTCCCGATCATGTCAATGCCCCACATAGAAAAGGGCCAAGGAGATGACATGACGTTGAGCGGGCTAGGAGGAACATGCACTTTATCTGCATATATTTGGCACTTGTGGCACTTACGGGCGAATGAACAACAGTCTGCATCCATTGTCATCCAGTAATACCTTGATCTCAGCAATTTCTTTGCCATAGCATGCCCTCCTGCATGGGTACCGAAAGATCCTTCGTGGACTTCCTGCATCAACAGGCTTGCTTCGTGTCTATCCACGCATCTGAGCAAGACCATGTCAAAGTTTCTCTTGTACAAAACCCCGTCTGTGTTCAAGAAGAAACTAGCAGCAAGTCGTCTCAAGGTCTTTTTGTCGTTGGAAGATGCCCCAGTTGGGTATTCTTGCTTTTCCAGGAATAACTTGATATCAAAATACCAAGGTTTCTCATCAGACACGGCGTCTACAGAGAAGACATAAGCTGGAGAGTCTAGCCTGGATATGTCAATTCTGGGCACAAAATTCCAACACAAGACTTTAATTGACGAAGAGAGAGTAGCCAATGCATCGACAAACTGATTTTCGTCACGTGGTATGTATTTGAGCTCAACTGTCGTGAAGAACGTCAACAGTTTTCTAGCATAATCCCTGTATGGAATTAGATGCTCTTGATGCATATACCACTTGCCGGTAACCTGATTAATGACGAGGGCTGAATCTCCGAATATGTCGAGGTTCTTAATCCGAAGATCAATTGCCTCCTCTATTCCCAATATACACGCCTCGTATTCCACTTCATTGTTGGTGCAGCCAAAAGTAATTTTGACAGCGAAGGGTAAGTGGACACCTTCAGGAGTAATGAGTACGACACCAACTCCACGACCATTGATATTGACGGCCCCATCAAACATCAACTTCCATTTGGATTCAGGGCCAGGCCCCTCCTCCGGAAGTGGTTCCTCATAATCGTTTGTTTTGAGGTACATGATGTCCTCATCAGGGAAATCAAACTTCGTCGGCTGATAGTCATCCTCAAGAGGTTGCTGTGCAAGGTAATCTGACAATACACTTCCTTTGATGGCTTTCTGAGAAGTGTACTGGATGTCGTATTCAGTTAAAATCATCTGCCACCTAGCAACCCTTCCGGTCAATGCTGGTTTCTCAAAGATGTACTTGACAGGATCCATCTTGGAAATGAGCAGTGTGGTATGAGTCAACATGTACTGCCTCAGTCGGCGAGCAGCCCATACCAAAGCGCAGCAAGTTTTCTCGAGCAGTGAGTATCGGGATTCACAGTCGGTAAACTTTTTGCTAAGGTAATAAATGGCGTACTCTTTTCGACCAGACTCGTCATGTTGGCCTAGCACACACCCCATTGACCCTTCTAGCACGGTCAAGTACATGATTAATGGTCTTCCCTCCACTGGAGGCATCAGAATTGGAGGCTCCTGCAAATATTCTTTTATTTTTTCGAAAGCTCTTTGGCAATCATCGTTCCACCTGACCGTTTGCTCATTTCTTAGCAACTTGAATATTGGTTCGCACGTGGCAGTTAGATGAGATATGAACCGAGAAATGTAGTTCAACCTCCCTAAAAACCCGCGCACCTCCTTTTCTGTTCTTGGTGCAGGCATATCTTGAATAGCTTTTACTTTAGCAGGGTCTACCTCAATTCCTCTTTGACTGACAATGAAACCCAGCAGTTTCCCGGAACGCACTCCGAAAGTGCACTTGTTTGGATTCAACCTCAGCTTGTACTTGATCAGTCTATCAAATAGCTTCTTCAGGTTAACCAAATGCTCCTCTTCATCTCTAGACTTTGCAATCATATCGTCCACATAACATTCGATCTCCTTGTGGATCATGTCATGAAACAATGTGACCATCGCCCGTTGATAAGTTGCCCCGGCGTTCTTCAAACCAAAGGGCATGACCTTATAGCAGAATGTCCCCCACGGGGTAATGAACGTTGTCTTCTCCATGTCCTCCGGCGCCATTTTTATCTGATTATAACCGGAGAAGCCATCCATGAAGGAGAACACCGAGAATTGAGCAGTATTGTCCACCAACACATCAATGTGTGGCAACGGAAAATCATCTTTTGGGTTTGCTCTGTTCAAATCCCGATAGTCAACGCACATCCGGACCTTGCCGTCCTTCTTAGGTACAGGAACAATGTTAGCTACCCAAGGTGGGTAGCTAGTCACAGCAAGGAACCCGGCATCCCACTGCTTCTGAACCTCCTCTTTAATCTTCATCGCCATATCCGGGCGAGTTCTTCTCAATTTTTACTTTATAGGAGGACAGTCCTCTCTCAAAGGTAGCTTATGCATTACGATATCGATATCTAAACCTGGCATATCTTGATATGACCAAGCAAAGATATCCACATACTCTCTCAGCATACTGATCAACTCTTTCTTGACGTCGTCCTGCAGACTGGCCCCTATCTTGATTTCTTTCTTTGCATCTTCACTGCCAATGTTGATGGTCTCAATCTCCTCCTGATGAGGCTGAATAACTCGTTCCTCTTGTTTCAACAATCTGACCAACTCTTCGGGGAGGTCACAGTCTTCCTCAATCCCTTCATCAGCTTGGTAGACTGGATTATCAAAGTCATGCATAGTCATAGCAGGAACGTTATCCGTGGAATCCGGATGATCAACACTGCACAGATGACGTGCTTATTCAGAATCTGTTTATTTTGAAAAAGAGACTCTAACATAAAACAAAAGGGAAACACATTGCCATTTTTATATATTTTTTTGTGAAAAAGTTTAAAAACAAAGACAGGGAACACAGTTTGTCTGAAAATGTCCTTTTATTTCATAGCAAAATAACGATGCGATACAAAACATGGTGGCCCAATACAATGGATCCAAGCATCTTGGGCAGAATGCTGGATTTGACAATGCAGTATGCTAATAAAAGGAAACAAAATAATTACTCTGAGAGCCAGGTGACTTGAACAATGTCTTCAGCAGACCAATTTCCTAGCTCCTCGCCGGGCGCACACGGGCGGATCCAATTGTTGTCCCCGTCTCCGCTACTATCCCCATCTTGGCTTGCCGTACAGATCTGATCACGGTTGAGTAACCCAGCGCTTGTGAACGTGATAGCTTTACCACTCTGAGTAGACCCACCAGGCTGATACCCTAAGCCAAATTTATCATCTTTCTTTTCCAGCTCCAACAGCTTGCCCCAGCCTTGGGCACTGCCTGATTGCACAACCTCTTTTGCTTCCCTATAGGAATGGATGGACGTGCCCTCATTGTTTTTCTCCACGGGAGTCAAGATACTGACATCTGCTTGAAAAGCTTGGCATAAAGTCTCATGGATTTCTCCATCCATTTCTACATACTTAAATGTCGACAGATGGCTGACGAATATATCTTCTTCCCCACAAACTGTTATGACCTGGCCGTCCACCAAGTATTTAAGCTTCTGATGCAGGGTTGAAGTAACAACTCCAGCAGCATGTATCCACGGCCTTCCCAACAAACAGCTATATGCCGGCTGGATGTCCATAACATAGAAAACACTTTTGAAGACTTGAGAGCCTATCTTGACGGGCAACTCAACCTCTCCAAAAACTGATCTTCTTGAACCATCGAAAGTTTTAACCACCAGATCACTCGGCGTCAGGACAATCCCATCAATATTAAGCTTCATCAATGCCTTCTTCGGAAGCACATTCAAGGAAGAGCCTGTGTCTACAAGAACATGAGACAGCACAGCGCCCTTGCACTCCATTGTGATGTGTAGTGCTTTGTTGTGGTTCCTTCCCTCCGAAGTGAGGTCTCTGTCAGTGAAGCCTAGGCCATGGCTAGCATTGACACTTCCAACAACAGCCTCGAGTTAGTTGACAGTAATATCCTGAGGAACGTAGGCCATTTGGAGTACTTTCAGTAAGGCTTCTCGGTGCGCGGGAGAGCACATCAGCAGTGACAAGATAGAAATCTTTGAAGGCGTCTGGTTCAGTTGATCAACCACCTTGTAGTCACTCCTTTTGATAATCCTCATGAATTCCTCTACCTCCTTTTCGAACGTCCCCTGCCCAGCCACAGGAGTAGTTGACTCATCGTTCGCAGCCTGTTTTCCTTTGGCTTTGGACGAAGCCTCGGCCTCAGGATCCCCTCTCAGCACAGGGGAAGCGAATAACCTACCACTTCGAGTGAAACCCCCTACTCCTCCGACGTTCTCTACAGTCGGGTCAGCAACAACAGATCTGCTCTCCATCTTCTGTCCAGCTACATAAACATCGGAGCCATAATGCCAGGGAATAGCTCTATCATTTGTGTATGGCACTGGCCCAGGTACAGTTATAGTCACGGGACTAATCTGAGGAGCGTAGATTGTAACCGGCTCTCGTCTGGCGGGCATATCAGCTTCATCATAGAAAATAGTAATGGTTGACATATCATCAACCTCTTCATTACCAACCTTACTGAACTGCAAAGACCCAGCATCAATCAAACCCTGTAAACCCATCTTCAATTTCTCACAGCCATTCTCAACATTTATACATTCTTCACAATCAAGACAACAACCAGGAAATACTTGACCCTTCAACAGTCTCTCCTTCACCACCCTCAAAGGCGTCTTGACTTCATCGATACTCAGCACCAACCTCAACTTGTCATCACCCTCAACAACATTGACTCTTGCCCCTCCATGGTTAGGCATAGGGTTCGAGTTAACATTCGGCGGCAGCGCAAAGTTGATTGCCTTAGAATCTACAAGATCCTGAACCTTGTGATGCAAAGCCTTGCACTTCTCAGTCGAGTGCCCGGGTGCTCCAGAGTGGAAAGCGCATCGTGCGTTGACATCATAACCAACTGGAAGCTCTCCAGGAGGTGGTGGTGCCAAAGTCCTTAGTTGAATCAGGTTCAAATCTAACAGTCTTGGCAATAAGGCAGCATAAGTCATCGGGATAGCCTCAATCACCCTATTAGTCGGGCGAGTCTGCCTCGGCTGATACGGTCTCTGCTGATAGTTGGTTCGAGGTTGTTGTTGTTGCTGATGTTGTTGTGGAGGAGGTAGCATCTGTTGTACGGGAGCTGTAGGAATGGTGACAGTAGCCATATGTTCATAAGGTCTTCTGTAACCACGACCCTTGCTTCGGCCGAATACAACATTCGTCTCGCCTTCTCGCCTTCTAGGAGGTCCACTAAAAGCTTTCCTCGCTCCATTTGAGCTACTAGCACTTGGGTCTTGTATCTTCCCCATTTTTAGCAATGTCTCAACTCTTTCTCCCGCAATGACGATATCGTTGAACTTAGTAGCAGAACTCGACGCCAGTCTCTCAAGAAATACCCCCTGGAGGGTGCCCATAAACATGTCGGCCATTTCATTCTCTAACAGCGGTGGTTGTACCCTGGCAGCTAGCTGGCGCCACCTCTGGGCATATTCTTTGAAGCCTTCTGTTGCACCCCAAAATTTGCCCTCACAATACAAGACTTTGTGTTCTAAGAAGGTTCACAAGGTTCACAAGATTCACAACACTTTCAAGACCTTTCATGAGGTTCATGAAGTCTACAAGTCACTTTATGAAGGTTCACAAGGTTCACAAGCTTCCCAACACTTACAAGACCTTTCATGAGGTTCATGAAGTCTACAAGTCACTTTATGAAGGTTCACAAGGTTCACAAGATTCACAATGCTTTCAAAACCTTTCATGAGGTTCATGAAGTCTACAAGTCACTTATTGAAGGTTCACAAGGTTCACAAGGTTCACAATACCTCCCATGAGTATCACAAGACATTTTATGATGGTTCACAAGGTTCACAAAGTTCACAATTGGTCAGAAGAGTTGACAATTCCCTCAGACAATGCACCTCCTAAGCAGTGCATCCAAAACTAGGGTTTTGACTTTAATCAGGCTAAATAAACTTCCAAGACTTCAAGTGAGCTTCATAACATCTTATATGTGTGTAAGAACCCCCATGACAAATTTCAAAACTTTTCTCAGAAGTTTGCTCAGTCAGATGATCAGATAAGTCAAAATCAGTCAATGCAGTTAAAAAGTCAAACTGAGGTCAACTGTGGTCAAACCAAAGTAAAACTTCATTATTTTTTGCCAACATCAAGTATATGAAGTAAAATTCATCATTTGATCAAGGGTTGATCATGATTCATCAAGGAGATTTCAGATCATCAAGAATCAGGAGTTTCTAAATTAGGGTTTCCTCAGTAAAAGTCAACTGAACTTTGACCAGCCATAACTTTCACATACTTCATCACCAAGTCTCCATCCAAAGCTCATTTTGAAGAAATTGAATTCTCTACAACTTTGTGTCTCACAAGCCAAGCCCAAAAATGCTTCATTTGGAAGGTATGAGCTAAGACATTATAGGTCCTTTTGAAAGTCAACAAAAAGTCAACAACTTCAAACGGGCATAACTTGAGATTGGTAAATGATATGGACATGAAACCAGTGGGGTTGTTTAGAGGACTCTTCAAGATTTCCAAAATGTCCAAGAACACCCTCATAGAATTAAAATTGAAGGATATGTGCCCTTGCAAAGTTGGGAAATTTTGGGTTGGTTTATGATGAAAATGGAGGTCTAAAACCAATTTCTTCCAAATGGGCTTGCCAAATGATGACCCAATCCATACAACAACTTCATGCACGACCCAATGACAAGAAATTCTGATTTTTTTTTATTTTATTTGATATTTATTTGAATTTTATTCATTTTAAATCAAATTAAATTAAAATAAAATCTAAAAATCAAAGTCTGGACATGATTCTTCTTCTAGAAATTAATCAATGCTGTTTAACATGATTTGATCTTGTACAAATTCGTACTAGACCAAATTGGAATGCAAATATTTGATTTTTTCACATTTTTAGATCATGACATTCCTTCATAATCAAGGTATCCAAAAGGCCCATAAAACCATCATCTCTTGACCTAAATTACATCCCATATAAGTATACAATAGAAACCAATGCAGAAGACACGAATGGGCAGCCTCAAGTGTAAGTTCATAGTTTCAAAAATCACTCCAAATTTGAAATTCGGATTTCATATTTCAGGCCCTTTCAAGACGATTAGAAGGTGGAGACATGTTCTATGAACATCATTGAACATATTTGAGTCATTTACAACATTCAAATCATGCACATATGAACAACCCGAATGCATCTTATTCATCTTTCATTTTTTTTGATTTGAACTAATTATGCAATAACAATGAAATCTAACTGTATATTTGTGTTAGTGATGATGCATAGATGCTTTCTGGACAAAGAGATTGAAGAATGAGTGCCTAAACCGCAAACGGCCATGATTAGGGTTCTTGAGTCACATTTAGGGTTCTTCGATTTAGGACGTATAAATTGATTTTAAGACCATAGATTGATTGTGTGAGATGTGGTGATCATAACCCTGTGCTTAATTTAACAAATGACTGCATATTCATGATGATTGAAGATTTGCAGGTTTCAAACGTAGGAAAATTCGCAGGAAAATTCCCAGTAACTTTCGCAGGTAAATTCGCAGCATCAGAGGTTGAAGATGAAGTTTTCGCGCGCAGCCTGGGATTCAAATTTTGTTTTATATTATATAGTTTTCGTTTGTATTTAAATTTCAAATGATGCTGATGGCCTGATGGTAAGACGCGCACGCATGTTGTTCATGAACCTGGGTTCGAGTCCTGGTTCTTCAACTTTTGCTTGTTTTTTAGTTTATTTATTAGGTATTATATATTATGTATTGTAGTTGATATTCCAACAGGTTCGCTCATCTAGCTTGGTTGGTAAGGTGCATACACGTGCGATTGAGAGGTCCTGGGGTCGATTCTCCCCCAGGCCTTTTGCTTGTTTTCTATTTTTTTGATTTTTAGGTTGAATACTTAAAACCAATTCTACTCTCTTCTTTGTTGCCAATGCGTGCATGGCCCAGTGGATGGAGGGGAGGTCCTGGAGATTGCAAGCTGAGGGGACTGGGTTCAATTCCCAGCCCCAGCAGTTTTTTTTATTTTCTTCTCATTCTTTTCTTTACCTTTTAATTTAATTAATGTTTTCTCTAAAATAGATTCAAATAATAAATTATATTCTCCTATTATTTTCTATATTAAAATAATTTCTAAATTATAAAATGTACATATTATATTTTCTAAATTACAAAAATTAATTTTTGTTATTATGTATTTCAATTATAAAATGTATATATGCATTATTTAGTTAAATAAATTATAATTATAAAATAAACTCTAAAATATTTTTTAAAAACAAAACCCTAATTTTAGAAACCCTAGTTTATCTTTTCTAAACCATTGTTAAAAACCTAATTTTTATTTTCTAATTTGTAAATATAATGTACATATTTATTTAATATAATGAATTTTTGTAAATATAATTATAACATATTTTCTTTATATAATATGTAAATATTTTTTAAAATTTGTTTGTAATCTAAATTATATATAAATAATTTTTAATATGTGTTTAGAAATAATTGAATCTATGAAAATTGAATTTTATAATTATAATATGTTTAAAAATAATTTAATAATTTGTACATAAATTAAAATGTTATAATAATTATTTAATTGTTCATATTTCCTCTTATTTATAAATAATTGTCTATATTAAAAATCTAATCTTTTGTTTATTATTTTAATTATGTTCTTATAATATTTTTGCTAATTCCATTTATTTTAATTATTGTTATTATTACTAATCATATTATTACTAATCCACTTATTTTTTCTTATTATACTTATTATTATTATTTCATTAACCCCTTTTATTTTTTATTATTACTAACCCCTATTATAATTATTATTTATTTATTTAATATTTATATTTTTGCTTATTTATTTATTTTGCTATTTATTATTAATTGATTATTTATGTAATTGCTCCTGGATGTAATTTTTGTAAATATTTAAATTGTTTAATTTGCTTGCTATGGTTAGTAAAATAGGGAGTGTAAACATGTATTATATTTAAAATTGAATTTAGATCATTTTAATTAAAAGATAAATTAAATTAAACACTCACACACGTAAGTCGATTTTTAATCGCCATCTCACTTTCTAGGGTTGCCCCTCAATGTTGCCTATTCAAAAAGGTCAAGTGGGGTGTATAAAGTAAGTCCCTTAAAAGAAAAGTCATCAAGTCCCTTAATGGTTGCCTTTCATAAAGATCTTGTCCCTTTCGAATAATGATGACAGTCCCTCCAAATTGCTTAATACACCCTACAGTTGCCTATAAAAACAGATGTCCCTCACGTGTCCCTCACATCCGAGGTAATGACTACCTATTCCTTAATAATAGGGATAGTCTTACCACTTAAAGGATAAAGAACAGAAAGACTTAAAACATTAGGGTAGGTTCCTCATAGTTGCTTGCTCACTTCATTCAAAACTTTTCACAATTTCAAACAATTTTCAAACACAAGTTTTTACGCATCCGTACATGGATCATTATTAACTCTTATGAAAATTTCTATTCACACACTTCACCTTTTCAAAAACAATTCAAAGTGAGCTAAGTAACTAAGAGCCCATGGATAACCATGGATGTAAAGGGTGCTAACACCTTCCCTTTACATAACCTACCCCCCGGACCCAAAAATCTTTTAAAAAAGTCTTTCCTGTTCTTTTATGCCTTTCCTTTGGATAAAATAAAAGTCGGTGGCGACTCTTGCTATCCGCAACATAACTAAAGTCAGTTCTCCCACCGTGTTACAGAACTGGCGACTCTGCTGGGGATTTAATAAAAGAGGGGTACCCTTAGGAATTAGATCACTTTAAAATTGTTTGCCTTGTTTGCTTTATATTTACATGTTGGGTGCTCTTATGTGTGGAAGATCCTAACCCGGATCTAGTGTACCTTAGGTAAATGGCAATAGACCAAGGAAACTGTACGGCGTATACCGATATGGTTGATCTGGTGGCCATAGTTAGTGTGACTTCTTGGTTGGTGCTTATGTTCCTTAAGTCAAGTTGAGGATAATATGAGGCTGCCACATGTTGTCGATGCACTAACTAACTTTTAGAACCCTAGTTATCCCATCTTGGCCTTTAGAAAGTAGTGAGGTAACCGGCTTTGGTGCAGACTGAAGTTGGTTGACACTCGATACTACGCTCATTGAGATCTTAAACTTGGAGGGTTTTGGTTGGCAAGTAAGTTGCCTTCTGAACAACCACCCTTGTGAAGGATCAGTGATATTGAGATCCCTTAGAACCTGGTTACTTTATAGGACAGGATGAACCATCTAAACTTCAGGGGAGGGTACTTACCTTTGAACCTCATGCAAGCCTTTAAACCTAGGGCTATGGTGTGACTTGTTTGTGTGTGCCACATGTTTGTGATTGATCATAACATCATGACATCATCATGCATCATAAGCATATCATTTTCACTAACCATTTCAAGGACCAAAGGATTTATCTTTGTTCTTTGTTGCAGGTCATGGCTTCTGCTCGTAGAAACACCATCAGGATCAACTTTGTGGGCATACCTGCTAAGCTTAAAGAGTTGGTTTATCAAGTGTCTGATCACTCCCAGTTCATCAAGAGACATGGTCACCTATTGGATCTAGTCACTTCAGGGTTCAATGAAGACATGATGAGTGTTCTGTTTCAGTTCTTTGACCCTAAGCACCATTGTTTCACATTCCCTGACTATCAGCTGGTTCCTACAATGGAGGAGTTCTCTAAACTTCTGGGTATACCTGTTCTTGATCAGAAACCATTCACAGGCTTGGAAAAGGAGCCTAAACCTGAGGTTATTGCTGCAGCTCTACATCTGAAGAAATCTGACATTGTTCTAGAAACGAGAAGCGGAGTTAAGGGTATTCTTACTAAGGTATTAATGGATAAAGCTCAAGTGTTCTTGAAGGCTATGAGCTATGATGCTTTTGAGGAGATCTTAGCCTTGCTGATATATGGCTTAGTATTGTTCCCCAATCCAGATCAGTTCATAGACGTTCATGCCATCAACATATTCCTGAGTCACAATCCAGTACCTACATTGCTTGGAGACATCCTACATTCTCTTCACACCCGTACTACAAGGGCAAGAGGAACTTTGATGTGCTGCATACCTTTGCTTTCTAGGTGGTTTATTTCTCACCTTCCTCGCTCAGTAATGAAGAATGAGCAAGGGTTCAGATGGTCCAAGAGGATTATGTCACTCTCTCATTCAGATATCCATTGGTGCTCCAGATCCATGGAGAATGTCACTATCATTGACTGTTGTGGGGAGTTTCCTAATGTGCCACTTCTAGGCATAAGAGGAGGCATCACCTACAACCCCTCTCTAGCTTTACGACAGTTTGGTTACGCTCGGAGTGATGGTCCACATGACATGTTGATTCAGGGCATTGTGTTTGACTACGACAACGATCTTCAAGGTTACCGTCAGAGATTCATACGAGCATGGGGAAAAGTGAACAAGGTTGACAGCAAGACTCTGGAGCCTAAGTACACTATTCCTATGGAAGCTTATCTCAGATGGGTGCAATCTCGTGCTCAGACTCTCATGATGCCATATCCTGCTATCCTGCCAGTTACCATGGAACCTGTTGCTGAAGGAGATACTGCTTACACCATCCTTCACCCAGACATGCCTACTGACATGGAAGACTTACAAAGATCTTGGATCCAGTTGAAGGAGCAAAGGGATACTTTCGAAGCTCATTACAAAGCAAGCCAAGAAAGAATCCTGGAACTAACAAAGCAACTTCACGAGGAACGGAATCTCAATTCATACCTCAACACAAAGAGGAAACGTCCATGGGAGACTTAAAACCCCATCTTTTGTATTTATGTCATTTCATTTTCTGTAATCCCAAGAGGCAAAACAAATTTATTACTAATAAAAGTTTACTTTCTTGTTTGTTTAAGCAAATTAAAATCCTGCGGTCCTTGAAAACATTGCATATGCATTCACATATCATTTCACTGCATCACAGGTTTATAATTGTGCACAGGTTTCTCATCTTCTCGCTGTTTATTTCAGCAATGGCTCTTGAACAAACAGTTAAGGATCTCCAGGCACAAAATGCACAGTTCCAAGAGCTGATCCTGAACTTGACCAAGGGGCAGGATGAATTGAAGACACTGCTGGCTAAGAAGAAGAATCCTGAGGACAACAAGGATGATCAGCTGAAACAACTACAAGCTGAGATGACAGGAATGAGGACCCAGATGAATGACCAGGTGGCTCTTATTCAAAGATTAGCTCAGGGGCAAGAAGAGCTAAGAACCTTTGTCCACAAACTTCAAAGTAATAGGGTCAGGGATCTAATTGTCAGTGAACCTCCATTAAAACAAGCTGATTTGATTGAAAGGAGGATGAAGATAAAAGAGGGTAAGAGACAGGTTGCCATTGGTTGTTCTTCAATTGAAGAAGAAAGACCTGATAAGGTTAATCCACCTCAACACCAGAAATGTAGAAGGCAGTTTGTCAAGTTCAGCACTCCAATGTCACAAGTTCTGCAATGCTTGTTGGAGACGAACCTAATTTCCTTGAAAAATCCTCCTCAAAATCCTAAAACTTCCTCTCCTCGCTATAATCCCAAGGCAAGGTGTGGCTATCACTCCAACTGTCCTGGACATGATACTAATAGCTGTTGGACATTGAAGAAAAAGATCCAAGACCTGATTGACGAAGGAATCCTAGAGGTTACTCCAGAAGGTCAAGTTGAATTCTACTATCACCCATCAAACACCGAAGCTGCAAGACAAGTTGCCCAAGGTAGCAAGAAAGGAAGCCTACCTGTTCCTGTTGAGATATGGGGCACCTTGGGACATCCAAGTGGCAAATTTGATTTCATGGTGAAGTATACTGCTCCTCAAAGTTCACAAATTGCAATTGAGGACATTCAGCCAACTGGATGGGACAACATTTGAATTTTCATTTGTAATTTCTTTTATTTGTTTGAACACTTACTATTATGTTAAACTTTTGTTTTCATTAATGCATTGCATATGTTTGTCTTGAATTAATCCATTCGTTCCTCTATAAATTGAAGTATGTTTCATATTTCTATCTTGTGATATTTAACTCCTGATAAAGCTATAAGCCTGTAGAGGGAGGATGACGAAAACAATACCATAATCTTATGCAGTATGCTTTTGAACAGACTATGCTGACGATGTACAGGCATTGTTTCAATTCCTAAACAGTGGAGATATAAGGAAGTTAATCCCTAGTCAACCCTTTTGAGCCTATGAAGTAGGAGTTTTTATTCTCGCACAAATTAAAACCCTTATTCATAACCCGGGGCAGGGTAGTTACTCGGTTAACTCAAATATGCCAATTATATGTGTTGTACACAACTAATGATGGTTCTCTGTAATCATTAAACCTGACAGTCAATATCCAACAGAAGAAAAACCCACTAAGTCAAAATCTATGAAGGAGACTTAGTAAAAAAATTAAGACATCCCGCTGACTGTAACTTTGAAATAAACAGTTCAGGCAAAAAGAAGGGATAACAAAGTCAAAAGAAAAAAGAGGTCACTATGAATCCTCAACAAAGAAAGATGACTGAATGTTCAAATAAATTTTGGGTTTCTGAACCATCACAAATGTCAGTGTTACAATTCCAAACTCATTTGAGCCTCAATGCATAAGTTAACTGAGTATAGGACTGAAGAACGTCATGGAGAATGGGTTGGGTACAAATAAATTTGAGCCTTTATCTTTTGTTTCTTAAACCATGAACCAGGCCACGTTACAACCCTTTAAAAGTCCTAACTGAAGCATGGTTAGTTTGAAAGCGTACTGCTACAAAAAGGTATCCTGACTCCTTTAGGGCTTGTTATAAAACTTGAGTTAATATCACAGTTTTCATAAAAATTGTTTTTTTCTAAAATAACTCTTTTTCAAAAACTTCAAGACAGACATAAGCATTGCATTTTTGAATATATTTGTTTGCATATACCTGAGTGTTTGATAAATGAAGAAACTTACAGGATGAATGTTCAATGAACCAAAGTCCTTCCGATGAACAAAGTTGCTTCCTGGATCAAAGTCCATGCATACAAAGGGGCATAATCATTATCTCCCAATCAAGGGGGCAGGCCATGATACTGCCTAACTCATTTGGGGCAATTAGGACAAGATTCAACTATGTTTAAGCAGCCAGAGGCAGGTCTCCACATCTGTCGAAATTACCGAAGGTAACATTACAGAATTCATAATGCCAGGGGCATGGTCATTGTTTCCTAATCAAGGGGGCATACCAAGTTACTGTTCAAATCATTTGGGGCAATCAGTTCCAGATCCAACAGTGCTTAATAGCCAGGGGCAGCTCTCCTCATATATGTGAATTTCATGATGTCAGGGGCATATTATTGTGAAACATTCTGCTTATTTCTCTTGAGGTAACTACATTCAAATACTTCCCTTTTGGGAAAATTCATCCTCAAACAAGGGGCAATGCTTTCTTTTCAAATCTAGTAGCTGGAGC
The DNA here is from genome assembly GCA_963966055.1 of Lathyrus aphaca. NCBI lineage: Eukaryota > Viridiplantae > Streptophyta > Magnoliopsida > Fabales > Fabaceae > Lathyrus > Lathyrus aphaca. Next base: position 545,155,501 of record OZ014522.1, read on the forward strand.
GTATATGGTCCATTACAATTTGAAGACACATTCCTCTCATTGCATTGCCTTGATATTGGATTCTCAACAGAAGCTATGGTGGAAGTTAATTGTCTATGCCAGTAGTATCAGATGGTGTCAGTATCATGTCTTCAGATCCAGCTATGAGGATTTCTGGGAAGGTATTCAGGAAAGTTAAGAATCTCAGGAGCTCTAAATCCAATTGGTTATACCCTCTCGAAGTTGAAACGATTCTGTTTTCAAGTTCAGCTTTACTTTTCTCTCTGAATCCAGATGTACTTTTACCCTAAACGGAACGTCCATTGGTTGTGTTTGAATGTATGTATGCTTTTGAATATGATTGATGTTTACCAGAAATGCATATATGCTTAATATGATTGATGTTTACCAAAAATGCATGAAAATGCAGTAATAGTATTTACTAAGGACGAACGAGGGAAGGATTTCAACGAAGCTTTGCCGGTTCATCTCTACAAGACAGTTACAAATCCTCAGTAGGGCAAATCCATCTTCATAAAGTCACATCTCCCCTGGAATTTATATCCATCTCTTTTATCCTCATACGGATGTTCGGGAATTTACTTTCCAATAAGAGTACGACGAACGGAGACGGGAGGTTATATCTATCCTACTATCAAACGAGGATGAAGGTTATGTATACCTTACTATCCCCGGCAGACGGGAGGTTATATATACCTTGCTATCCCCAGCATACGGAAGGTTAGGTATAATATATTATCAAATAAGACGGGAATGAGTTTCTCATATTCTTCAACAACGAATCGGGATTTATTTTCCCTGGCCAGCAGTTGTTATACGAAGATATCCAGACGCTTCCGGCAGTGTCATATCATACATACATCATTTACATCATACCATAACATACATATCCATAGATACATAGTACAGTGCATCACATCATACATGCATGCATAATACATAAACTAATATTATTATACAGAATGCTACCTTGTTTTCAGGTTAATTATCCAGCAAACAAACTTATGATTATCAGGATTGCTTTATCCTCCTGAAAGCATATCATCCATCAGGACTGCTTTATCCTCCTGAAAACTTATCATATCTCAAGACTGCTTCATCCTCTTGGGAACATATTACTACACCAGGACTGCTTCATCCTCCTGACAGCTATCATCATTACTTCAGGATTGCTCTATCCTCCTGAAAATTCCTATTACATCATGATTGCTTTATCCTCCTGAAAATTCCTATTACATCAGGATTGCTTTATCCTCCTGAAATCACATTGTTACCTCAGGATTGCTTTATCCTCCTGACAGCTTATTACTACCTCAGGATTGCTTTATCCTCCTGACAGCTTTTATTACACCAGGACTGCTTCATCCTCCTGAAAGCATATTATCAATACCTCAGGATTGCTTTATCCCCCTGACATCCTCTTTACCTCAGGATTGCTTTATCCCCCTGACAGCTTCTTTACTTCAGGATTGCTTCATCCTCTTGAAATCATATCATTGCCTCAGGACTGCTCCATCCTCCTGACAGCTATCATTATACCTCCATATTTTGGACTGCTTCATCCTCCAAGACATGTATCTGAAGAATTTTCCTCCAAGTGGCATCTTTAAGCCCACTCAATCATATTCAACTAGCCATCTGTACCACTTTATGCACTGGTGAGTGCAAATTTTTGGGCTTTTGTGTTCAATCCCCTTCAACCTTCCAGGTCACGACTGGCAAACATACCAATCTAACCCCTCAGGTTTCAGAAAATTGAACAGGGGCAGCTGTTGCACCCCAAAATTTGCCCTCACAATACAAGACTTTGTGTTCTAAGAAGGTTCACAAGGTTCACAAGATTCACAACACTTTCAAGACCTTTCATGAGGTTCATGAAGTCTACAAGTCACTTTATGAAGGTTCACAAGGTTCACAAGCTTCCCAACACTTACAAGACCTTTCATGAGGTTCATGAAGTCTACAAGTCACTTTATGAAGGTTCACAAGGTTCACAAGATTCACAATGCTTTCAAAACCTTTCATGAGGTTCATGAAGTCTACAAGTCACTTCTTGAAGGTTCACAAGGTTCACAAGGTTCACAATACCTCCCATGAGTATCACAAGACATTTTATGATGGTTCACAAGGTTCACAAAGTTCACAATTGGTCAGAAGAGTTGACAATTCCCTCAGACAATGCACCTCCTAAGCAGTGCATCCAAAACTAGGGTTTTGACTTTAATCAGGCTAAATAAACTTCCAATACTTCAAGTGAGCTTCATAACATCTTATATGTGTGTAAGAACCCCCATGACAAATTTCAAGACTTTTCTCAGAAGTTTGCTCAGTCAGATGATCAGATAAGTCAAAATCAGTCAATGCAGTTAAAAAGTCAAACTGAGGTCAACTGTGGTCAAACCAAAGTCAAACTTCATGATTTTTTGCCAACATCAAGTATATGAAGTAAAATTCATCATTTGATCAAGGGTTGATCATGATTCATCAAGGAGATTTCAGATCATCAAGAATCAGGAGTTTCTAAATTAGGGTTTCCTTAGTAAAAGTCAACTGAACTTTGACTAGCCATAACTTTCACATACTTCATCACCAAGTCTCCATCCAAAGCTCATTTTGAAGGAAATTGAATTCTCTACAACTTTGTGTCTCACAAGCCAAGCCCAAAAATGCTTCATTTGGAAGGTATGAGCTAAGACATTATAGGTCCTTTTGAAAGTCAACAAAAAGTCAACAACTTCAAAAGGGCATAACTTGAGATTGGTAAATGATATGGACATGAAACCAGTGGGGTTGTTTAGAGGACTCTTCAAGCTTTCCAAAATGTCCAAGAACACCCTCATAGAATTAAAATTGAAGGATATGTGCCCTTGCAAAGTTGGGAAATTTTGGGTTGGTTTATGATGAAAATGGAGGTCTAAAACCAATTTCTTCCAAATGGGCTTGCCAAATGATGACCCAATCCATACAACAACTTCATGCACGACCCAATGACAAGAAATTCTGATTTTTTTTATTTTATTTGATATTTATTTGAATTTTATTCATTTTAAATCAAATTAAATTAAAATAAAATCTAAAAATCAAAGTTTGGACATGATTCTTCTTCTAGAAATTAATCAATGTTGTTTAACATGATTTGATCTTGTACAAATTCGTACTAGACCAAATTGGAATGCAAATATTTGATTTTTTCACATTTTTAGATCATGACATTCCTTCATAATCAAGGTATCCAAAAGGCCCATAAAACCATCATCTCTTGACCTAAATTACATCCCATATAAGTATACAATAGAAACCAATGCAGAAGACACGAATGGGCAGCCTCAAGTGTAAGTTCATAGTTTCAAAAATCACTCCAAATTTGAAATTCGGATTTCATATTTCAGGCCCTTTCAAGACGATTAGAAGGTGGAGACATGTTCTATGAACATCATTGAACATATTTGAGTCATTTACAACATTCAAATCATGCACATATGAACAACCTGAATGCATCTTATTCATCTTTCATTTTTTTTCGATTTGAACTAATTATGCAATAACAATGAAATCTAACTGTATATTTGTGTTAGTGATGATGCATAGATGCTTTCTGGACAAAGAGATTGAAGAATGAGTGCCTAAACCGCAAACGGCCATGATTAGGGTTCTTGAGTCACATTTAGGGTTCTTCGATTTAGGACGTATAAATTGATTTTAAGACCATAGATTGATTGTGTGAGATGTGGTGATCATAAACCTGTGCTTAATTTAACAAATGACTGCATATTCATGATGATTGAAGATTTGCAGGTTTCAAACGTAGGAAAATTCGCAGGAAAATTCCCAGTAACTTTCGCAGGTAAATTCGCAGCATCAGAGGTTGAAGATGAAGTTTTCGCGCGCAGCCTGGGATTCAAATTTTGTTTTATATTATATAGTTTTCGTTTGTATTTAAATTTCAAATGATGCCGATGGCCTGATGGTAAGACGCGCACGCATGTTGTTCATGAACCTGGGTTCGAGTCCTGGTTCTTCAACTTTTGCTTGTTTTTTAGTTTATTTATTAGGTATTATATATTATGTATTGTAGTTGATATTCCAACAGGTTCGCTCATCTAGCTTGGTTGGTAAGGTGCATACGCGTGCGATTGAGAGGTCCTGGGGTCGATTCACCCCCAGGCCTTTTGCTTGTTTTATATTTTTTTGATTTTTAGGTTGAATACTTAAAACCAATTCTACTCTCTTCTTTGTTGCCAATGCGTGCATGGCCCAGTGGATGGAGGGGAGGTCCTGGAGATTGCAAGCTGAGGGGACTGGGTTCAATTCCCAGCCCCAGCAGGTTTTTTTTATTTTCTTCTCATTCTTTTCTTTACCTTTTAATTTAATTAATGTTTTCTCTAAAATAGATTCAAATAATAAATTATATTCTCCTATTATTTTCTATATTAAAATAATTTCTAAATTATAAAATGTACATATTATATTTTCTAAATTACAAAAATTAATTTTTGTTATTATGTATTTCAATTATAAAATGTATATATGCATTATTTAGTTAAATAAATTATAATTATAAAATAAACTCTAAAATATTTTTTAAAAACAAAACCCTAATTTTAGAAACCCTAGTTTATCTTTTCTAAACCATTGTTAAAAACCTAATTTTTATTTTCTAATTTGTAAATATAATGTACATATTTATTTAATATAATGAATTTTTGTAAATATAATTATAACCTATTTTCTTTATATAATATGTAAATATTTTTTAAAATTTGTTTGTAATCTAAATTATATATAAATAATTTTTAATATGTGTTTAGAAATAATTGAATCTATGAAAATTGAATTTTATAATTATAATATGTTTAAAAATAATTTAATAATTTGTACATAAATTAAAATGTTATAATAATTATTTAATTGTTCATATTTCCTCTTATTTATAAATAATTGTCTATATTAAAAATCTAATCTTTTGTTTATTATTTTAATTATGTTCTTATAATATTTTTGCTAATTCCATTTATTTTAATTATTGTTATTATTACTAATCATATTATTACTAATCCACTTATTTTTTCTTATTATACTTATTATTATTATTTCATTAACCCCTTTTATTTTTTATTATTACTAACCCCTATTATAATTATTATTTATTTATTTAATATTTATATTTTTGCTTATTTATTTATTTTGCTATTTATTATTAATTGATTATTTATGTAATTGCTCCTGGATGTAATTTTTGTAAATATTTAAATTGTTTAATTTGCTTGCTATGGTTAGTAAAATAGGGAGTGTAAACATGTATTATATTTAAAATTGAATTTAGATCATTTTAATTAAAAGATAAATTAAATTAAACACTCACACACGTAAGTCGATTTTTAATCGCCATCTCACTTTCTAGGGTTGCCCCTCAATGTTGCCTATTCAAAAAGGTCAAGTGGGGTGTATAAAGCAAGTTTCTTAAAAGAAAAGTCATCAAGTCCCTTAATGGTTGCCTTTCATAAAGATCTTGTCCCTTTCGAATAATGATGACAGTCCCTCCAAATTGCTTAATACACCCTACAGTTGCCTATAAAAACAGATGTCCCTCACGTGTCCCTCACATCCGAGGTAATGACTACCTATTCCTTAATAATAGGGATAGTCTTACCACTTAAAGGATAAAGAACAGAAAGACTTAAAACATTAGGGTAGGTTCCTCATAGTTGCTTGCTCACTTCATTCAAAACTTTTCACAATTTCAAACAATTTTCAAACACAAGTTTTTACGCATCCGTACATGGATCATTATTAACTCTTATGAAAATTTCTATTCACACACTTCACCTTTTCAAAAACAATTCAAAGTGAGCTAAGTAACTAAGAGCCCATGGATAACCATGGATGTAAAGGGTGCTAACACCTTCCCTTTACATAACCTACCCCCCGGACCCAAAAATCTTTTAAAAAAGTCTTTCCTGTTCTTTTATGCCTTTCCTTTGGATAAAATAAAAGTCGGTGGCGACTCTTGCTATCCGCAACATAACTAAAGTCAGTTCTCCCACCGTGTTACACCTTATTTTGCTGTCTAAGCCATATGCTGCAACTGCGTGCGGTTCGGAGCCATGTCCATGTTATATTGATACTACCTCACAAAGGCTTCAGCTAGATCCTTCCAACTCTTGATATTGACCCTACTGAGCTTCATGTACCATTCAAGAGAAGCTCCCACCAAGCTGTCTTGAAAATAATACATCCAGAGTTTCTCGTCATCTGTGTGAGCGGCAATTCTCCCAACAAATGACTGAAGATGGGTCTTTGGGCAAGCAGTGCCATTATACTTCTCGAAGGTTGGAACTTTGAACTTATACGGAATCCTGACCCCAGGAACCAAGCCCAAATCGGTTATGTCAAATCCCAAAGAGCTCTGGGACTGAATAACTTTGATTTGTTCAGCCATCTCTTCGAACCTCTTGTTCATTTCTGCTCCTTGACCTTCAACTTCATCAAGTAGAGTGAACTGGTCATCATGATTATCCATCTGAATATTGTGCAACCCCTCGTTGATTATTGTCACTCCTGGCTGCGTAACAGGAGGTTCAACCTGACGTGCGCCCGCACCGGTACGATTATCAGCATTAGATGTTAGAACAATTATGGTTCTGAACCTCTAAGTGTTTTGATGATAACAAAGCTTTTTATAGAATAGAAGTTCTAATGAATATATTTATTCTTGTGTAGAAGACAAATTCATTTAAGTAAACCGTACGCGCTTAGAAGATTCATTTAGTCACATACAGAAGATACTCTCAAAGGAGAATCCAGCATTAAACAACATATTTATTGGTTGCGCATCTTATATTTATTATCTCTGATCTCCGCTTAGAAGATGTTGGTATCCTTATTGAAGACATTAATTAAAGGATATTTTAATTAATGAACAAGACAAGTATCTCTGCTTATGGAAGGAATTTATGGTATTAAAGTCTATCCTAATTTAATTCAAGATGTCTCCAACGGCTACATTCTTCAAGTACTATATAAAGGATTTCATTTGAAGATTTCAGTGACACACTTCAATACATTCACGCAAATAGATTGAATCAACTTGTGCTTACTATTGTAACTTTCACTTAGTGATCCTTGCTTATCAAGAAGCATTCTAAGTTACTTCTTTATTATATTTTGTAATAGTCATTTTATTCCTTGAGTGACTAAGTTTAGTCAGAAGACTCAAGAGGACATTGACTATAGGTCTTTGTGTGTATTCTTATTGAATAGTGGATTAAGACCTCAGTAGAGGCAAAATCACCTTGGCGGGTGGACTGGACGTAGTTTGAGTTCAAACGAACCAGGATAAATTAAACGTGTCATTAGAAGTTATTTTTAATTGTTAAAGAAAACCCAATTCCAACCCCCCTTCCTTGTGTTTTGCGCACCTTCAATTGGCATCAGAGCGCTAGGTTCTGAGTAATACACTTAACCGTGTCAGTAAAAGATCCAGAAGTTAAACACATGGCAGAAACTGGAATTAACAACAATGACTATCAGAATGACAAGATCAATGCTAAACCTCCAATATTCAATGGTGATAATTTTGACTACTGGAAGGATGTTCTGAAGAATTTCTTTCTAGCTCTAGATGGAGATCTCTGGGACATGGTGACAGATGGATACATTCATCCTGTTGGAGCAGATGGTCAGAAGATTGAAAGAAAAAATATGACAGCTCAACAGAAGAAGGAATTCAGAAATCATCACAAAGCTAGGACCATACTTCTAAGTGCCATCTCATACACAGAATATGAGAAGATCACAAACAGGGATTCAGCTAAACACATGTTTGATTCTCTGAGGATGACACATGAAGGCAACTCTCAAGTCAAGGAGACTAAAGCTCTAGCTCTCATCCAGAAGTATGAAGCTTTCAAGATGGAAGAAGATGAGACCATTGAAAAAATGTTCTCAAGGTTCCAAATCCTGGTAGCTGGACTAAAAGTTCTGGACAAAGGCTACTCAACAGCAGATCATGTGAAGAAAATCATCAGAAGTTTACCAAAAGCTTGGAGGCCCATGGTCACTGCTTTAAAGTTATCAAAAAATCTGAATGAAATCTCCTTAGAAGAACTGAGCAGCTCCTTGAGAAGTCATGAGATTGAGTTAGAAGAAGATGAACCCCAGAAGAAAGGTAAGTCTGTAGCTCTTAAATCTAACAAACATGTTTCTAAAGCTTTACAGACAGAAGAAGAAGAAAGCTCTGGATGCTCATCAGAAGAAGATGAATTATCTCTCCTATCCAGAAGAGTTCAACAACTCTGGAAGCATCGTCAGAAGAAGTTCAGAAATACCAGAAGAACAAACAATTATTCTGAATCAACATCTGGTCATAAGAAACCCAGAAGCAAAGAAGTTGTATGCTACGAATGCAAAGAACCAGGACACTATAAAAGTGAATGTCCAAAACTTCAGAAAGAAAAACCCAGAAACAAATTCAGCAGAGAAAAGAAAAAGAGTCTCATGGCAACATGGGATGATTCTGAATCATCTGAAGCAGAGTCAGATTCTGAAGATGAACAAGCTAATATTGCATTAATGGAAAACATACCAGAAGATGATCACTCATCAGAATCAGAGTTAGAATCAGATTCAGAAGAGGTATTTTCTAAATTTTCCAGATCTCAGTTAGAAGCTAGCCTCTCAGAAATTCTTGAAAAATATCAGAAGCTTCAATTCAAATACAAAGACATTAAACAAAGTCTAGTATCTGAATTAGAAGAAGTTAGAAAACTAAAAACAGAAAACTCTGAGCTGAAAGAAAACCTCTTTGAATGTAAAAACTCTTTTGAGAAACTTAAAGCTCAGAAGAAATCTGAATTAGAAGATCTAATCAATTCTGATAATATCATAAAACAATATGATTATAGCTTTCAACAATTTCTTACTAAAAGCTTAGATAGAAGCAAGATTGCATCTATGATCTATGGTGTTAGCAGAAATGAAAGAAGAGGCATAGGCTATGTGAAAAATAAAGAAACTCTGAAGCTAAAAAATACTGATGATACTGTCATAAATACAAATACTCCTCTAAGTTCTCATTTCACCTATGGTCATAATCATGATCTTATATACACTAGTGAGTCATCTTGTTCTACAAGTTCTGATTTGAAACCTAAAATGAATCAGAAGTTTGTAAAAACTAACAAACAAGGACCCAGAAGAATATGGGTACCCAAGGATAAAATTGTGTATGTTGCAGATGTCTTTAACAGCAAAACTGAAACACCAATCATGGTACCTGGACTCTGGATGCTCACGACACATGACGGGAAGAAAGCATATGTTCCAAAGTCTTGAATTAAAAGATGGAGGCCACGTAGGTTTTGGAGGCAATCAAAAAGGAAGAATAATTGGCTCTGGAACTATTGGTAATGGAAATCTTCCCTCTATCTCTAATGTTCTACTTGTAGAAGGATTAATGCATAACTTATTATCCATAAGTCAATTAAGTGATAATGGCTATGACATAATCTTTAATCAAAAGTTCTGTAAAGCTGTTAGTCAGAAAGATGGAACAATCCTCTTTAGTGGAAAGAGAAAGAACAACATTTATAAAATAAAGCTTTCAGAATTAAAAATTCAAAATGTAAAATGTCTAATGTTTGTGGAAACTGAGCAATGGGTCTGGCACAGAAAATTGGGACATGTTAATATGAGAAGATTATCTCAACTTAACAAACTCAATCTAGTCAGAGGACTTCCAAATTTGAAGTTCAACTCAGAAGCTCTGTGTGAAGCATGTCAGAAAGGCAAATTTTCAAAAACTGGTTTTAAAGCTAAAAATGTTGTATCTTCCTCTAGACCATTAGAACTTCTGCACATTGACTTGTTTGGACCAGTGAAAACTGCTTCTGTCAGTGGCAAAAAGTATGGATTAGTGATCGTAGATGACTTCAGCAGATGGACATGGGTAAAGTTTCTTAGACACAAGGATGAGTCAATTGCTGTATTTTCTAACTTCTGCAAACAAGTTCAAAATGAAAAAGAATCTAAAATCATTAAAGTCAGAAGTGATCATGGTGGAGAATTTGAAAATAAACAATTAGAATCATTTTTTATATGAAAATGGCATCTCTCATGATTTTTCTTGTCCTAGAACTCCACAACAAAATGGGGTTGTAGAACGTAAAAATAAAACATTACAAGAGATGGCCAGAACCATGATAAATGAGACTAATATGGCTAAACATTTTTGGGCAGAAGCAGTAAATACATCATGCTATATTCAGAATAGAATCTCTATAAGACCTATTCTTGAAAAGACTCCTTATGAATTGTGGAAGAACAGAAAGCCCAACATTTCATATTTTCATCCTTTTGGATGTATTTGTTTTATCTTAAATACTCTTGATACTCTGAATAAATTTGATTCTAAGGCACAAAAGTGTTATATGTTAGGATACTCTGAACGTTCTAAGGGATACAGAGTATACAATACAGAAACACGCATTGTGATAGAATCTATTCATGTCAGATTTGATGATAAGCTTGGTTCTGAAAAACCAAAGCAGAATGAATTTTCTGCAGATATAGAAGTAGAAATCTCTACAAACAGAACTTCTAAAGATCAATCATCTAAAGATCAAAACAATACAATTTCTCCAACATCTGAAGAACCCATCCAGAAGAAACTATCCAGAAGCAATATTAATCACCTAGAAGATAAAATCTTGGGAAAGAAAGATGAACCAATCAGAACAAGATCTTCATTCAAAAACTCTGAAGAGACCTTAATGGGACTTGTTTCTCTGATTGAACCAACTTCCGTAGAAGAAGCTCTCTCAGAAAATGATTGGATTCTGGCTATGCAAGAAGAACTAAATCAATTCACCAGAAATGATGTGTGGGATCTAGTTCCTAGGCCCAGAGGATTCAACATCATTGGCACCAAGTGGGTATTCAGAAACAAGCTAAATGAGCAAGGAGAAGTTGTCAGAAACAAAGCAAGACTGGTTGCACAAGGTTATAGTCAACAAGAAGGAATTGACTATACAGAAACCTATGCACCAGTCGCCAGGTTAGAATCAATCAGACTTCTAATATCATTTGCTGTAAATCATAATATTATTCTATATCAAATGGATGTCAAAAGTGCATTTTTAAATGGTTATATTGATGAAGAAGTGTACGTACACCAACCCCCTGGTTTTGAAAATACAAAATTTCCAGAACATGTTTTCAAACTCAAAAAATCATTATATGGTTTAAAACAAGCTCCCAGAGCTTGGTATGAAAGACTAAGTAATTTTCTTCTGGAAAATAAGTTCATCAGAGGGAAAGTGGATACAACTCTTTTCAGTAAAAACATTAAAAATGATCTTCTGATATGTCAAATTTATGTAGATGATATAATTTTTGGTTCTACTAAAAGTGCCTTGGGAAAGGAATTTGCTAAATCTATGCAGGCAGAATTTGAAATGAGCATGATGGAAGAACTAAAGTTCTTTCTGGGAATTCAAATAAATCAAACATCAGAAGGAACATATATCCATCAAAGCAAATATGTAAAAGAACTTCTGAAGAAATTTGATTTATCAGAAAGCACTATATCTAAAACTCCTATGCATCCTACTTGTATTTTGGAGAAAGAAGAGGTAAGTAAGAAAGTAGATCAGAAGCTCTACAGAGGTATGATTGGATCTCTTCTCTATCTAACTGCTTCTAGACCAGATATTCTATACAGTGTATGTTTATGTGCTAGATTCCAATCAGATCCTAGAGAAACTCACTTAACAGCAGTTAAGAGAATCTTTAGATATCTGAAAGGTACTACTAATCTTGGTCTGTACTACAGAAGATCAGAAGAGTATAAACTTGTAGGATATTGTGACGCTGATTTTGCTGGAGACAGAACAGAAAGAAAAAGTACCTCTGGAAGTTGTCAATTTCTGGGAGACAATCTAATCTCTTGGTCTAGCAAAAGACAGTCAACCATAGCATTATCAACTGCAGAAGCTGAATACATTGCAGCAGCTGGATGCAGTACTCAGATGCTCTGGATGAAAAATCAGCTTGAGGACTTCAATATCTATGAGAGTAACATTCCCATCCTCTGTGACAACACTTCTACTATATGTCTCTCTAAAAATCCAATTTTACATTCTAGAGCTAAACACATAGAAGTTAAACATCACTTCATTAGGGACTATACTCAGAAGGGAATTTTAATGTTAAAATTTATAGACACAAATCACCAATGGGCTGATATTTTTACAAAACCCCTTCCTGAAGATAGATTTAATTTCATACTAACTAACCTTAGCATGAAATTATGTCCAGAATGAAAATGCTTTACTTATATGTTTTTATCACTTAGAAGTTCTGATATTTATCCTCTATATGGTTATCTCAGAAGATGCTATGCTCTAACTGTTTCATTCTTAGAACTTGTGTTCAAAGGATTAACATGCAGATCTTCAAATCAACAAGTGTCAACAAGGCTCTAAGGATTTCCATCAGAATTAAAACAAGTGTCCATATTCTAAAGAGTGACAGAACATGCTTTGGTAACTGTTCTCTACAGAAGGACATCTGTTGATATTCTGGGAATCTGATACAGCTAAACTTGACACCAAAAAGGCAAAAATCTCTTGGGTAACTGTTCCAGAATCTTTTACGCCTTACCCTATGTCAGCGCATTTAATGCATTTAATCATTATGTTTTTAAACTTAAATTTTCCCACTAATTTCTCAACTAATTAAATGCTTTATTTTTCTATATATGTAATGTGTCTCTCTCACTTTCATCTTTTACCCGTATTTCATTCTTACTGAATTTTTTTCCCTCACTCTTGCGTTTTCTCTACCCCTTTCAAAAACCCTAAACCTTCAAATATCATCTTAGTAACTAATGGCTTCATCTTCTCATCAACGCAAAGATTTTTCTGATGTGTTCTATGTTGAGCCCACGAAGACTCTCTCAACTCCTACTGACAAATTGGAAGTCCTGTGTGAGTTATCTGTGGATTTCAACAGTTTGAAGGAAAATGGTTTTGATCTCATCCCGTATGTTCATGCTCAGGGCTGGGAAAAGTATTTTGACCGATTAATGGGACCAGTCTTTCCAAAACTGGTTAAAGAATTCTGGGCTTATGCAACAGCAACCAACGCACATGTTACCTCTTACGTGCTTGGTAAAAGGGTGGTTATTTCTGAAGACCATCTTGCCAAACTTATTGAAGCTGATGGAAATGGCATCAAGTGCAGTGACATGGACAAAGTGTCTGATACTACTGTGATAGCAAAGGAAATTTTTACCTCTGGCAAACCCTCCAACAAAATCAAAGACTTGAAGACCCCTCTCCGTATTTGGGCCAAAATCATTCTTGGGCCAATCTGTCACAGGAAACCTACCAACTCTCCAGATTACATCAACCTGGACCAACAATTTCTTCTCTACTTCATTGCCAAAAAGAGAAAGATCAACCTTGCACACACTCTATTCCAGAATCTGAGAGCCAGTGTGAAGGAAACCAGAGATGGTGAAAAGACCAAAAGGGATTGGATTCCTTTTGGACGTATTATTTCTGACATCCTTTGCCAAAACAAGCTGGTAGACTTTCTAGCAGAGTTGAAGCAAACTGAACTTCTAGAAACAGATGTTGGAAAACCTCTGAATGCAAAGAACTTGAAAAAGATGAAGTTCATTACTTCTATTCAGCAAGAACCTGTTCTTCATTCTAGAGAAGTAATCATCACCAGAAGGATCCCATTGGAAAACTTCCCTCTCTTCTCTTCTGACACACCTCCAGAAGTTGTAGTTAACTACCTGGATATCTGCAAGCAACATGGTGTGGACCCCCAGTTCAAGCCTACTGAACTCAAACAGAAAGCCCCAGACGCTGCCTCTGTAAGACTCAAGAAGAGAAAGACTGCTGAAGGACCTTCTCAGAAGATGCCAAAATCATCTAGAACATCAGGTAAAACTTCTGCCTCTAACTCTGAATTCATTTCTGTAGTAGAAGCAGTTAATGTAGAAGTGTCTGAATTACCTTCTAGCACCTTACCTTCTAGCCAACTATCCTCTGTTGATATTCCTTCTGCACAAATCCCTTCCTCCGAACCACCTCAATCTGTTAATCCTATTCAAACTGAAATCCCTGCAACTGCTGCTGTCGCATCCATCCTCTCATCACTATATCCACCAGAAGCTGAACCCCATCAACCACAAACTATTTCTGATTTTGACATACCCATTGATAATACCCCACTATCTGACATTGATCGCTCTCTAACAACTGAAACACAAACTGCTTTGCAACATGCCTTATCAGATCTTGAACATTTTCAAGACTCAGAATCTGTCCAACTTCCATCTCCTGAACATGCACCTAGACTATCCCCCATAAGAGAAAGCTCACTATCCTCTTATATATCTACACCACCAAACTCACCTACATTCATAAACATTCCTGACACTCCAGAAGAAACTGAAACTGAAAATCCTCTCAGAACATCTGTTGATTTTGAAGCCCTACAAAAACTGTCCTCAGTATCAAACAAAACAGCAATACCTATACCAAAACCAAAACCATCTAGAACAGACATTTCTGCTTTACTTCTTGCTTTTGAAACAGGCTTGAAATTAAAGTTAGAGGATCTGAAGTCTGCATGCTCAGAGCTTACAGATCCAGCTGCTTCTGATTTTCTGTGGGCTACCCTCAGAAAGTGGTTTAATGCTGAGTCCAAAAGACTTAAGGACATCTGCTATGATGTTGCTCACTAGAACTTCTGTGAGTACCTTCAAGCAGTCGTTTCTAATGTTGAACAGGCTAAACCTCTTCTGCTGGATAACAAGCCTTGGACAGAGTCAGAACCTCTGGATAAACTCTCTGCACTTCAAATGGTCTTGGTATCTTCTGAAGAAGAGCATGTTGATGAACCTGAGACTCAAGCTGCCCCAGAAGTTGAAGAACCTCTGGCTACAGATTTTGTTCTGCAAACTTTACAAGAGCTGAAGAAGGAGAATCAGCTGGTGAAACAACGTCTGGATAAGCAAGATGAAACCACTGCTGAACTGAAGACATTGCTTGGCAAGCAAGTGGAATCATCATCAGAAATCAAATCTTTGTTGGAGACCTTAGTTACTAAGATGAACTCCTAAATTTTTTTTTGCTTATCTTCTACCTTAGATGTTCCTTTGTTTTATCTTCTGCTTCTGCATAACTCTTTAAACTTCTACTGGTTTTTGTTTTAATTATAATTTTAATATATTGGTTATTATCTATCCTTTTCATGTGCTTTGATTCTTTTTGATTATGACAAAAAGGGGGAGAAACGTAAATGATTCTGATCCATAGCAGTTTACCATAATTTGCCTCTTACATATAATTCTAATAAAACTATTTGAGTTGTTATCATAGAAAAGAAACAGGTCAAGTAATCAACTCAGGGGGAGCTAAGAATCATGGAACATTTGAAGAATTTTTTTTCTAAATCAAAGGGAGTTCACTTAATTTTATTAAACTCTATTCCCCTTATTTAAATGTTTTGTCATCATCAAAAAGGGGGAGATTGTTAGAACAATTATGGTTCTGAACCTCTAAGTGTTTTGATGATAACAAAGCTTTTTATAGAATAGAAGTTCTAATGAATATATTTATTCTTGTGTAGAAGACAAATTCATTTAAGTAAACCGTACGCGCTTAGAAGATTCATTTAGTCACATACAGAAGATACTCTCAAAGGAGAATCCAGCATTAAACAACATATTTATTGGCTGCGCATCTTATATTTATTATCTCTGATCTCCGCTTAGAAGATGTTGGTATCCTTATTGAAGACATTAATTAAAGGATATTTTAATTAATGAACAAGACAAGTATCTCTGCTTATGGAAGGAATTTATGGTATTAAAGTCTATCCTAATTTAATTCAAGATGTCTCCAACGGCTACATTCTTCAAGTACTATATAAAGGATTTCATTTGAAGATTTCAGTGACACACTTCAATACATTCACGCAAATAGATTGAATCAACTTGTGCTTACTATTGTAACTTTCACTTAGTGATCCTTGCTTATCAAGAAGCATTCTAAGTTACTTCTTTATTATATTTTGTAATAGTCATTTTATTCCTTGAGTGACTAAGTTTAGTCAGAAGACTCAAGAGGACATTGACTATAGGTCTTTGTGTGTATTCTTATTGAATAGTGGATTAAGACCTCAGTAGAGGCAAAATCACCTTGGCGGGTGGACTGGACGTAGTTTGAGTTCAAACGAACCAGGATAAATTAAACGTGTCATTAGAAGTTATTTTTAATTGTTAAAGAAAACCCAATTCCAACCCCCCTTCCTTGTGTTTTGCGCACCTTCAATTGGCATCAGAGCGCTAGGTTCTGAGTAATACACTTAACCGTGTCAGTAAAAGATCCAGAAGTTAAACACATGGCAGAAACTGGAATTAACAACAATGACTATCAGAATGACAAGATCAATGCTAAACCTCCAATATTCAATGGTGATAATTTTGACTACTGGAAGGATGTTCTGAAGAATTTCTTTCTAGCTCTAGATGGAGATCTCTGGGACATGGTGACAGATGGATACATTCATCCTGTTGGAGCAGATGGTCAGAAGATTGAAAGAAAAAATATGACAGCTCAACAGAAGAAGGAATTCAGAAATCATCACAAAGCTAGGACCATACTTCTAAGTGCCATCTCATACACAGAATATGAGAAGATCACAAACAGGGATTCAGCTAAACACATGTTTGATTCTCTGAGGATGACACATGAAGGCAACTCTCAAGTCAAGGAGACTAAAGCTCTAGCTCTCATCCAGAAGTATGAAGCTTTCAAGATGGAAGAAGATGAGACCATTGAAAAAATGTTCTCAAGGTTCCAAATCCTGGTAGCTGGACTAAAAGTTCTGGACAAAGGCTACTCAACAGCAGATCATGTGAAGAAAATCATCAGAAGTTTACCAAAAGCTTGGAGGCCCATGGTCACTGCTTTAAAGTTATCAAAAAATCTGAATGAAATCTCCTTAGAAGAACTGAGCAGCTCCTTGAGAAGTCATGAGATTGAGTTAGAAGAAGATGAACCCCAGAAGAAAGGTAAGTCTGTAGCTCTTAAATCTAACAAACATGTTTCTAAAGCTTTACAGGCAGAAGAAGAAGAAAGCTCTGGATGCTCATCAGAAGAAGATGAATTATCTCTCCTATCCAGAAGAGTTCAACAACTCTGGAAGCATCGTCAGAAGAAGTTCAGAAATACCAGAAGAACAAACAATTATTCTGAATCAACATCTGGTCATAAGAAACCCAGAAGCAAAGAAGTTGTATGCTACGAATGCAAAGAACCAGGACACTATAAAAGTGAATGTCCAAAACTTCAGAAAGAAAAACCCAGAAACAAATTCAGCAGAGAAAAGAAAAAGAGTCTCATGGCAACATGGGATGATTCTGAATCATCTGAAGCAGAGTCAGATTCTGAAGATGAACAAGCTAATATTGCATTAATGGAAAACATACCAGAAGATGATCACTCATCAGAATCAGAGTTAGAATCAGATTCAGAAGAGGTATTTTCTAAATTTTCCAGATCTCAGTTAGAAGCTAGCCTCTCAGAAATTCTTGAAAAATATCAGAAGCTTCAATTCAAATACAAAGACATTAAACAAAGTCTAGTATCTGAATTAGAAGAAGTTAGAAAACTAAAAACAGAAAACTCTGAGCTGAAAGAAAACCTCTTTGAATGTAAAAACTCTTTTGAGAAACTTAAAGCTCAGAAGAAATCTGAATTAGAAGATCTAATCAATTCTGATAATATCATAAAACAATATGATTATAGATTTCAACAATTTCTTACTAAAAGCTTAGATAGAAGCAAGATTGCATCTATGATCTATGGTGTTAGCAGAAATGAAAGAAGAGGCATAGGCTATGTGAAAAATAAAGAAACTCTGAAGCTAAAAAATACTGATGATATTGTCATAAATACAAATACTCCTCTAAGTTCTCATTTCACCTATGGTCATAATCATGATCTTATATACACTAGTGAGTCATCTTGTTCTACAAGTTCTGATTTGAAACCTAAAATGAATCAGAAGTTTGTAAAAACTAACAAACAAGGACCCAGAAGAATATGGGTACCCAAGGATAAAATTGTGTATGTTGCAGATGTCTTTAACAGCAAAACTGAAACACCAATCATGGTACCTGGACTCTGGATGCTCACGACACATGACGGGAAGAAAGCATATGTTCCAAAGTCTTGAATTAAAAGATGGAGGCCACGTAAGTTTTGGAGGCAATCAAAAAGGAAGAATAATTGACTCTGGAACTATTGGTAATGGAAATCTTCCCTCTATCTCTAATGTTCTACTTGTAGAAGGATTAATGCATAACTTATTATCCATAAGTCAATTAAGTGATAATGGCTATGACATAATCTTTAATCAAAAGTTCTGTAAAGCTGTTAGTCAGAAAGATGGAACAATCCTCTTTAGTGGAAAGAGAAAGAACAACATTTATAAAATAAAGCTTTCAGAATTAAAAATTCAAAATGTAAAATGTCTAATGTTTGTGGAAACTGAGCAATGAGTCTGGCACAGAAGATTGGAACATGTTAATATGAGAAGATTATCTCAACTTAACAAACTCAATCTAGTCAGAGGACTTCCAAATTTGAAGTTCAACTCAGAAGCTCTGTGTGAAGCATGTCAGAAAGGCAAAATTTCAAAAACTGGTTTTAAAGCTAAAAATGTTGTATCTTCCTCTAGACCATTAGAACTTCTGCACATTGACTTGTTTGGACCAGTGAAAACTGCTTCTGTCAGTGGAAAAAAGTATGGATTAGTGATCGTAGATGACTTCAGCAGATGGACATGGGTAAAGTTTCTTAGACACAAGGATGAGTCAATTGCTGTATTTTCTAACTTCTGCAAACAAGTTCAAAATGAAAAAGAATCTAAAATCATTAAAGTCAGAAGTGATCATGGTGGAGAATTTGAAAATAAACAATTAGAATCATTTTTTTTATGAAAATGGCATCTCTCATGATTTTTCTTGTCCTAGAACTCCACAACAAAATGGGGTTGTAGAACGTAAAAATAGAACATTACAAGAGATGGCCAGAACCATGATAAATGAGACTAATATGGCTAAACATTTTTGGGCAGAAGCAGTAAATACAGCATGCTATATTCAGAATAGAATCTCTATAAGACCTATTCTTGAAAATACTCCTTATGAATTGTGGAAGAACAGAAAGCCCAACATTTCATATTTTCATCCTTTTGGATGTATTTGTTTTATCTTAAATACTCTTGATACTCTGAATAAATTTGATTCTAAGGCACAAAAGTGTTATATGTTAGGATACTCTGAACGTTCTAAGGGATACAGAGTATACAATACAGAAACACGCATTGTGATAGAATCTATTCATGTCAGATTTGATGATAAGCTTGGTTCTGAAAAACCAAAGCAAAATGAATTTTCTGCAGATATAGAAGTAGAAATCTCTACAAACAGAACTTCTAAAGATCAATCATCTAAAGATCAAAACAATACAATTTCTCCAACATCTGAAGAACCCATCCAGAAGAAACTATCCAGAAGCAATATTAATCACCCAGAAGATAAAATCTTGGGAAAGAAAGATGAACCAATCAGAACAAGATCTTCATTCAAAAACTCTGAAGAGACCTTAATGGGACTTGTTTCTCTGATTGAACCAACTTCCGTAGAAGAAGCTCTCTCAGAAAATGATTGGATTCTGGCTATGCAAGAAGAACTAAATCAATTCACCAGAAATGATGTGTGGGATCTAGTTCCTAGGCCCAGAGGATTCAACATCATTGGCACCAAGTGGGTATTCAGAAACAAGCTAAATGAGCAAGGAGAAGTTGTCAGAAACAAAGCAAGACTGGTTGCACAAGGTTATAGTCAACAAGAAGGAATTGACTATACAGAAACCTATGCACCAGTCGCCAGGTTAGAATCAATCAGACTTCTAATATCATTTTCTGTAAATCATAATATTATTCTATATCAAATGGATGTCAAAAGTGCATTTTTAAATGGTTATATTGATGAAGAAGTGTACGTACACCAACCCCCTGGTTTTGAAAATACAAAATTTCCAGAACATGTTTTCAAACTCAAAAAATCATTATATGGTTTAAAACAAGCTCCCAGAGCTTGGTATGAAAGACTAAGTAATTTTCTTCTGGAAAATAAGTTCATCAGAGGGAAAGTGGATACAACTCTTTTCAGTAAAAACATTAAAAATGATCTTCTGATATGTCAAATTTATGTAGATGATATAATTTTTGGTTCTACTAAAAGTGCCTTGGGAAAGGAATTTGCTAAATCTATGCAGGCAGAATTTGAAATGAGCATGATGGAAGAACTAATGTTCTTTCTGGGAATTCAAATAAATCAAACATCAGAAGGAACATATATCCATCAAAGCAAATATGTAAAAGAACTTCTGAAGAAATTTGATTTATCAGAAAGCACTATATCTAAAACTCCTATGCATCCTACTTGTATTTTGGAGAAAGAAGAGGTAAGTAAGAAAGTAGATCAGAAGCTCTACAGAGGTATGATTGGATCTCTTCTCTATCTAACTGCTTCTAGACCAGATATTCTATACAGTGTATGTTTATGTGCTAGATTCCAATCAGATCCTAGAGAAACTCACTTAACAGCAGTTAAGAGAATCTTTAGATATCTGAAAGGTACTACTAATCTTGGTCTGTACTACAGAAGATCAGAAGAGTATAAACTTGTAGGATATTGTGACGCTGATTTTGCTGGAGACAGAACAGAAAGAAAAAGTACCTCTGGAAGTTGTCAATTTCTGGGAGACAATCTAATCTCTTGGTCTAGCAAAAGACAGTCAACCATAGCATTATCAACTGCAGAAGCTGAATACATTGCAGCAGCTGGATGCAGTACTCAGATGCTCTGGATGAAAAATCAGCTTGAGGACTTCAATATCTATGAGAGTAACATTCCCATCCTCTGTGACAATACTTCTACTATCTGTCTCTCTAAAAATCCAATTTTACATTCTAGAGCTAAACACATAGAAGTTAAACATCACTTCATTAGGGACTATACTCAGAAGGGAATTTTAATGTTAAAATTTATAGACACAAATCACCAATGGGCTGATATTTTTACAAAACCCCTTCCTGAAGATAGATTTAATTTCATACTAACTAACCTTAGCATGAAATTATGTCCAGAATGAAAATGCTTTACTTATATGTTTTTATCACTTAGAAGTTCTGATATTTATCCTCTATATGGTTATCTCAGAAGATGCTATGCTCTAACTGTTTCATTCTTAGAACTTCTGTTCAAAGGATTAACATGCAGATCTTCAAATCAACAAGTGTCAACAAGGCTCTAAGGATTTCCATCAGAATTAAAACAAGTGTCCATATTCTAAAGAGTGACAGAACATGCTTTGGTAACTGTTCTCTACAGAAGGACATCTGTTGATATTCTGGGAATCTGATACAGCTAAACTTGACTCCAGCCATCAACTTGAGGTCTTCAATCTCTTTAAGTGCTGCCTCAAGAGCTTGCTGACTATCCGCTAGCTGCTGGGTCTTCTCTCTGCGAATCTTGTGGACTTGCTCCACCTCCTCCTTTTTGTAAGCCATCTGAACTTCAAAGAACTCTTCTTTTTCTTTATATTGCTTCAGCTCTTGCTCTCTCTGTCCCTTCAACTAGACAATAGACTGACGAGCGTCTTTGAGGGTCTTTGACTTCTTCTTGCGCTCAGCTTCTCTTTGGGCTTCCATCATCCCTAACCTGCAGAAATGTGCTTCTCTACCTGCAAAGTCCTTCTCCTTGGCCTCCAAGGTAGTCTGCATTTTCAGCAACTTCTCTTCAGCTTCAATCTTGGCCCTGTTAGCTTGGTGATACAGGCTTACCATCTCGGTATTTTCAACTCTAACTGCATGTAGCTGGGCTTCCAACTTCTTGAACTCCTCCAAAGACACAGTATCAATGGACTCAGCAACTGGGGGAACTGGCGGTGAGAACGGTAACAAAACTCTTCTGGATCTGTCTTTCAACCAAGCTTCGTACTCTGGGAATGTCTGATTGTTTCACTTCCCAAAGCTAGCTATCCCTTCTCCCTTAATGCACTTCCCAGCTCCCGCAACCTTCCTCACTAAGGGCATATTATCTTTCACTGAGAAGTAGAAAATAGGGGTCAGCTTCAAATCTTCAGGCACCTCTCTCAAAGCGTATCCCAATTGTCTTCTTAACAGGATTGGATTGTAGTTAATCCCTCCAGTTATTCCCAACAAAGGCACACTATGATAACTCCCGCAGCTAGTGACGAAACGTGCACCTTGCAGCCTTTGAGTGAACCATCTAAAATCCTTGGCAAGCAACTTTTCCAGCTTCTGAGCCCATACCAAGCTGTGGTCACTAAACACTCCCGTACTAGGCAAATGCCTCATGAACCACATGTGAAATAACGGAGCGCAGCAACGGACCTAACCTCCTCTCTTCTTCTCAGTTTTGTAATGAACTGAGTAATACAAATCCCCGAGTAAGGTAGGCACATGATTCTTCAGCAAAAAGAGATGTATGGCGTTTATATCTATGAACTTCTCCATATCAGCAAACAAGATAATGCCATAGATAGAAAGAGCCAAGATAGCACAGACAACATCCCATTCTTCTTCAACAGCCAATTCTTCCGCCTTCTTCACCAGAGCCTCCAAAGAAAACCCAGACACACCTCCTTTAATAATGGTCAAAGACTTCACAGCAGAAGGGCTCAAATAAAGAGCCTTAGCAATAGCCTCAGGTGCAGGTCTACTCATCTCAGAATTGAAAGGAACCTGGTCTCGAACCGGCACACCCAGGATCAGAGCATACTCCTCCAGCATAGGGCCCAACTGAAAATCAGGAAACGTGAAGCAACGGAGCTGAGGATCATAATACTGAAGCAATGTATGAATGGCACTCCGTTCGGAAGGATCTAGCTCTACCACCACATCAAGAATACTCCCATAAGCTTTTCTGAACCTCTCCACCTGGTTGGGTGTAATCAGCTTTACCATCTTTTTCAACAAGCCAACCTTGATGTCAAAGAACTTGAAGTGAATATTCTGCTTGCGAGGATCTTCCATCTTTGAAGAGGATACCGGAACCGGAAGCAGAGATATGAACCTGTGAATGAAAACAAAACAATGATTAATGATGCAATGATGCAATGCAGATGCAAATGCAAAGACATATGGTCATCTGAGACTGCCTGGAATCTGGACACTGATAAGGGCCCCTCTGAATAACTAACAAACCAAAAGTCCACTGAGTCACACTCTCCGATAATCACAACTCTCTGAAGAAGATCTCAGGACCACAGTATCAAGAATACCAGAACAAGAAAACCAGAACTCCGGAACCAAAGTAACTGTATCATAACATGAACTGTATTGGTAACAAGGGTATGATGAGGTCGAGGGTTCCTGCAAACCTGTAAACCCCTCCCAATTCTCACGGGTGTGCTCCGGGTCAAACATCACGGACTCTCAAAGCCGAATAGCAATAATACTTTCACCATTTCCGAGAAATGGCTCATGACCAAATCAGGGAATCGGTTAGGCATTATGTACTACGCAGGGAGGCCTCAGCTGAGTCCGGGAAAAACAAGCATCCCTTATAAGTCCCCAGCTTCAAGCGCTGAAATTGAGAAACAATAGTACATTCAGCCCGTAGGATACAGTACTAATGTCATACGACCAGATGCCTTGACTGAGTTCCTATAAGAGAACCAGGCCATCCTATGCGAGTCCCCAGTGGACCCTCGGGTGCGAATGGGTTTGCCACAAAATGTGGTCTGCCACTGCCACCACTGGAGAGGGTTGTTTCCACAAAGGTTCTCAATGATCGGTCCCCAGATGCACATAACTATCAAGGTCCTATCCCGAAGTGGAGGAAATCCCCACACAAGATATTTCCAAGACAGTCGCAATCTGGGCGTGAAACACATCGCCACTCATCATGTCACATGCGAGTACAATATGTCCACTCTAATCCTAGGGTGCACTCAAGTCGGGTACTTGGCTTATCTCTCAGAAACAGTATCCCCCAAGCCCACCAAACGGAAAACCAGTCCAGACAGTCCAATATGATATACATGATGCGGAAAATAAATACTGAAAACTGTAAATAAAGCTGTAAACAAACAACAATAAAATACAACAAGCCACAACAAACAAACATCACCCAATGAAACAGAAACACACAAGCGCTAGGAGAGACTCATAGGGGAACCAGAGATTATCTGGTGTGCATTCCCCAGCAGAGTCGCCAGCTGTCGCTCCCCGGATTTCCATCCTGGTACAAACGCGAAAGTGGCGCGAAAAAAGAATAGAGTCGCCAGCCAGGCATTTTTATCCCGAAGAAAGGGAATGGTAATGTGCACAAACCAGAAGAAAGAAGAGGAAGGACACGGGTCCTACGAACCAAAGAGACTGAGCTCGGGAGTCGGTTACGACCTGGGAAGGTATTAGCACCCAGATCGTCCATCGTACCCGACGGGATCCACGCTTACAAAGATAATTGTTTCAAAGGGTGAGGGTATTAAAACCGCAGCAAAAGAAATGGAAATGAAAAGAAACTGGAACTGGAAAAGAATTGGAATAAGAGAAAAAAAGGAAAAATGTAGGGAAAATAAAGATTGTGCTCGAACGGGCCCTACCCCGCTGCCTACGTACCTCATCGGGATAATGAGGATCAGAGACGCTGTAGTTCCCCTAACTAGGGGTAACAAGGAAATTGCTTGTGAATTAAAGCTTGAACTGCCTATGCCATTACTCAGGTGTTGCAGACTCGGACGACGAGTGCGTAACCGTCTTGCAAAGTGACAAGTAGGAGCAAGTTCGCGTACGGAGCGAATGAGGTGAGAAAAGAATTCCCGAAGGAGAGACGCTTATTGTTTGTTTGGTGTTTTTTAGAAGCTTTTATGAGTGAAAGTTTGCATAGGTAAGTGTACCTAAGTCTTACTCAATGGGATGTGTACGTCTCACATCATCCCGAAATGGAATGCGCAAGAGGCACACCTATCCATGGAGGAAATCCCCAAAGCTAGTCCCACAAGTGAAGGCTTAAGCACACTGACCTATTACCATTATTAAGTGTTTTTGTGGTTTTTTGGTTAAGAAGTGTTTTTTAGGTTTTTCTTTGTGAGGTACTCATGTTAAGACCTATCCACCACGAGTGATGACTCACACCTCGCCCCGAAACGGAACGCGTGCAAGCATCTCATAGCAAAGTCTCATGTCACATGAAAGTACTCAACCTTTATTAAATGAATTAGAATTAAGTTTGAAGATGAGAAGAGAGAGAAAGCACCAAAGGATCTCAAAGGAAAAATTCTAAAGGGGAACTAAAATAATCCTAAGTGTTAACATGCATGGATGTCCTAAGGGTTAGTGAGGTTTCTATCCTAATGAAGAAGGAAGAAGAAGAGAGAAGAAGGGATGATAAAGGCCTAAGCCCAACAAAAGAGGGTTAGTTCACATAAATATAAGAGGAAGAGATGAGAATTGGAAATGTGGAACTCAATTTCCACATCTCACACTTACCATAGCCCCTGCAAGGTTAGTATGCATACAAACGAAATAAAATGAGTAAGATAACGTACTAACATCAAACAATCAGAAGTGAAATGAAAAGAACAAATACATAATGCAAATGCAACCCAAGGAAATGAAGATAAAAGACTTATAACTTAAAAGGATGCAACATGAATACATATGGAAACAAATGCGCACTTATGAAATATGCAATGCAAAACGCACAAAATAAAACACAAAGCTCAATACCAGAACCAAAATGAGATGGATAATGGCTTAGGGATCCATCAAGATGAAGAGAGAGGTCACACAAGACCAAGCAATATCAAAATAGAAGCAACGGAATCAAAAGATGGAGTTTAAACACTTAAAGAGACAAATGACTTAAAAAAGAAGCAAACTCAAGAATTCAAAAGACACAAGACCTATCCTAGGACCAGGAAGGTACCCACACCCCAAAAAAAAACCAAATGAGAAGAAGAAGTTGGCACAAGTGCCCTTCTAAGCCTATAAGAGATCTAATGAACCAAAAGAGGCAAAATGGGACAAGGTGAGAACAAAAATCCACAAATAATCAACCAGCCATTTAAAAATTCTACAACTGAGACCAAATGATCCTCAAACATGTTATATCAACTAGCCAAAAGGATTTGCAAAAGTTCAGAAAGGAACTAAGTCAAATGGAGGCAAGAACACAAGTTAGGACAGAAAACTTACATCACAAGATACCAGACCAAAACTCAAGAAATAATTTCCTAAAAATTCAGATAAAAATCACATGAAAACTACAAGATCTCAGGAACACAATTCAAAAAGAATGGGATCAAAACTCCAGATATTGAAAGCTATAGAAAATAAACAAGACAGACTGGTCAAGAAATGAAGTAAATGAAGCTATGAGCAATGATGAATTATTTCTGGCACGTGGATCAAGGATAAAAATAAAATAAAAATATGATAAAAAACTAGAGACATAAAGGAAGGTCCATGATTTATTTGGGAATTTTTAGGTGAATAAAACTATTTTTAATGTATTAAAAGCAAACTGGTTAATAAAAGGAATTAAAATGGAAAGAAAATAAAAAATGAATTGGAAGAGGTGTGAGAAGTAAGTGTGTTGTGTTACAACTGAGTTGGGCTTAGCATGGTGAGGTGCGAAAAGCAACTGTCTAGGCCCAGGATGAAGCTCTAGTACATGGCTGTTACTGTGAGGACACGCGCGTGGAATGGAAAGGAAGGTCCTACCGGACGGTGACAAGTGTCACCGCCGGTATGGACAGAAGCCACAAAAAATCCTCAGATCTTATCTCTTATTCTCATTATCATCAATTCCTCCACACATCTCTATGAAACTCTCATTAATTTTATATTATTCTTTAACATATTCAAAAACACTTGAACAAATAAAATTAAAACAATACACAGCAAAACAACTCCTCTCTCTCTCTGCGCCGCTCGTCATCCCTTTCAACTTCAGAACCCTAACGCTGCCGACACCTCTTCTTCTTCAACCTTGCATCGCCATATTTCTATCGTCCCCCTCGCCGGAAAACCTTCATCTCAACCGGCTACCTCACACCGCCATCCCTCCTCTTCTTCCACACACTAGCCGAATGGACCAATCTCTCGCACCACTGTTCGCTTCTCTTCCTCACTCATCTCGCCGCCTCTGTCAACCTCATAGCGCCGCCGCGGTCCACAACCCTAACCTACTCCTCACCGTCCATCCGAATCCGACACCACTCTCAAAACGAACACTCTAACAACCTAAATCTAAGCCTCTCTTTCACTCTCCTTCGGCCTCACCTTCAAGCTCACCGAAACACACACTCATCCTATAACCCTAACCTAATCCCCGCGCTCATCAAGAATCCAGAAACAACAGACTCAAGATTCAACTCAAACACCGGATCAACATGTTCAGAATCACGATAACAACAAACACAAACCGCAAACAGATACGTCTACAAGGTGAGATTAGTACCTGTTAACCGAAGGGATTGAAGAAGCTACCGTGAAGCTGATACGAGATTGCGAACTTCAGTTGACGAAGGGTGATATCAACGATTATTCCGGTGAGTGACAAGAGCTCAGACCTCTATTCGTTGATAAAGTTTTGCTCGCAGCTGCTGTTTGTTGACATGAATCTACTCAATAACTCAGCACTGATGTTATTCGATGAAGAAAGCAATGGCACAAAATCGTTTGACGCAAGAGCAGCGAATCTAATCCGCTTGATTGCTCAATCTAAGAATGCTGACGTATTTCTTTCTGTTAACTCCTGATATGCAGAGTCATCGTTCTGGTTTTGAGTCGAAGCTTTATGAAGAATAGTGAATTCAATGGTGAAGAATGGAATGATTATTGGCTTGCTGTGAAGAGGATCGATGAAAATCGTGAAGAGAACGGATGAAGATTCAAGAGAATTGATGAAGATTATATCGGTTTTGGAGAGAAAAATGGATGAGATTGAATCGGTTCTGTGTGAAAAGGGATGAAGATTGAAAAGAATGGATGAAAATTGAAGTGAATTGATGAGGATTCTCAAGAATTGGTGAAGCTGGAATCGGTTATGTTATCTTGGTGATGTAGATTGAAGAAAAATGATGCTGTTATTGAATGAGGATTGAAGAGAAAAATGATGTTGTTATTGTGATGAAATTTTGAATAGAGTCCTTCTGTTGGAAAATGAGAAGAGTGATCGGTTATGAAATCTGTTACAACCATTTTTTTCTTGTTAAGCTCTTCTTTTCTTTTCTATTTCAATTTTTGCATTTCTGTTATTTTTCAGTTTGTTAAATCCCTCTTCTTTTTTTTTAATTTTTCAATCTCTGATTTTTTGTTAGTTTTTCATGGCCTGATATTTTGAGTTGCCGTTGCGTTTTTCCCATGTACAACGCGTGCTGGTATGCTGTGTATCAAGAAATGACTTAGGAGAGACTGGATTGAGCCATGGAAAGGTCACGTGCGTGGGACCTTAGGAAACTCATCATCATTTTTTTTCTCTCTCTTTTTTTTTTATTATAATTTGGATGACACAAACTATGGACTTTATAGAACAAGTATGAAGTGTACAAAATGGGCCTTATGGAATTTTTTTTTATAAATGGTGATGAGTCTAAGATAAAAAAAATTAAGAAAAATATGAGGTATAACATAAATTAGTGAAAATAAATGGAAAATGATACTAAATATGTGGACACATGATTAGAAAGGATAAATGGTAATTTTGGTGATATAAAAAATGGATATGGGAGAAATGAATGAGAATATGGGCAAACAAGGTTTAATGAATACTTTGGAAAAGCAATGAACAATGATGAGAATCTTGAATAACATGAAGGAGACCACCTATGAGCCATTGAATAAAAAAATTCTTGAATCTTTTCAACAGTATCTGAATCAATCCTTCTGGAAAATAAATCCATTGATGAACTGGTGAACACTCAATACAGCCCAAACTTCTCACAAACCATTATCAGAGAACTTTCGCACACAACGCTGTTTAACACAGAATACGTATCGCTTGAGAAGCAGCCACTGAAGCGGATAACTTGCAATTAAGAGAACCCTGGCAATTTGACCAATCTAAGTCAAACGTACATCTGAATCAAATCCACGAACTAAAATCACTGC
Organism: Lathyrus aphaca; assembly: GCA_963966055.1. Taxonomy (NCBI): domain Eukaryota; kingdom Viridiplantae; phylum Streptophyta; class Magnoliopsida; order Fabales; family Fabaceae; genus Lathyrus; species Lathyrus aphaca. The sequence continues at coordinate 545,184,742 of OZ014522.1, forward strand.
CATCTTATGCTATGCTTCGACAATGAATGTTATGCTTCATCTTTCTATGCTAATGATGCTATGCGAAATATGAAAATGATATGCTAAATGTTATGCTTATTATGAAATGATGATAAACATGAGAGGGCAAATTTGGGGTGTTACAGATAGCAAGAGTCGTCGCCGACTTTTATTTTTTCCAATAGGAAACTGTATAAAAGAACAGGAAAGACCTTAAAAGATTTTGAGTTCGGGGGGTAGGTTATATAAAGGGAATGTGTTAGCAACCTTTATATCCATGGGATCTTAATTACTTAGCTCACTTTAACTTGTTTGAAAAATGTGTAGTGTGTGATTAGAAAATTTTATAAGTCTTTGTAATGACCCTCGTATGGATGTATACAAAGTCTTGAGTTTGAAAAGATTTTAAAAGTGATGTGTGAAAAGAATTTTTGAAAGTGTGATCAAGTAATTAAGCGCTACCTACCCTAAGTTAGTCTTTCATGCTTCTTTATTTCCTTTCAAGGGTAAGACTGTCCTTACTATTAAGGAGTAAGTAGTCATTACCTTGGATTCATTAAGGGATGGGCGTAGGGTCATCGTATGGTTAGAGAAATTAACTTGTAGGGGTGTCTTTAGCAATTCGTAGGGACTATAATCATTTGTTTCGTAGGGTCATCGAGGGACGAGATCATTTATTCTGTAGGCAACTTCGAAGGGACTATGATCTTTTTAACTTTAAAGGAACTTGATGATTTATCTGTTTGAAGGGACATTGCTTTTAAGACACACCCACTTTCGAGGGACTTGGCCATTTGTTTAAGGCAACCAAGAGGGGAACCCTAGGAAGTGAAGATGGCGATCGTAGAACGATCGACTTACGTGTGTGAATCTTGTTTTTCAAATAATTATCTTGATATTAGTTTTCTAAGTCCATATTGATTTTCAGTTATCCTTTGCACGCCCTAGATTATTAACCATGCAATGAGTATATACAAAAATTAAAGGCAAAAATTAAAAGTCCCTACACTATTACATGGCTTCGGGGCAGTTACATAATAATCAGACAAAAATTTAAACCTAATTATTACAAATACGAAGCAATTACATAATAATAATGAAAAATAAAGGAATTACATAAAAATAAATAAAGGACTTTAATTTAAAGTATAATAAAATAGAAAATAAGTTTGAAAAAGGTTTGCAAAAAAAATAATTAGGGTTAGGGTTTGAGAAAAATTTTAGGGTTTGTGGCGAAATCATTAGGTTTTTATTATAGGAAAAATCAGGGGAGTTAGTTATGAAACCTAAATAAATAAAACCTTAATGAAATAAATTAATTTATCATTATATATATATATATATATATATATATATATATATATATATATATATATATATATATATATATATAAATAAGAATTAGTATGAAATTATTTTTTAAGGAAATATTAGAAAATGATTAGGTTAATTAAATTATTGGTTAATTAATATTATTAATTAGAATAATAAATTAATAAAGAAAATATAGGAAAAAAACCAGGTTTTGCCAAAATGTTAGGGGTGGATGTTGAACCCACACCCTATGCCTCAAACACCAGCCTTCCATTCACGAGGCCATGTGCGCCTCATGATAATGACCTGAACAAAGTAATATATAAAATAAAACTATTAGCACAAATAGGTTATAAAAAAAACGCTGAAGACCGAGTTTGAACCCACGCCCTCCACTCCGTAGGCCAAACATCTAGCCATCAGACCAATCGCGTGTTGGTTTCAATAACCCAGCACAAACAAAATATAAAACATGTTAATTTTTGAAATCTAGAAATCGCACCAAACTCCATCATCTTCAACCTTTAGACCTGCAACATTTCCTGCGAAATTTGTTACAAAATTTGCTGCGAATCTATTTTTGTAGGAAATCCTGTATATTCTCAAACATCACACAACACGTAAAATTAGTCCAAATTAATTATATTATTCAATCACCCATGACCTACACAACTCAACCATGTTCTCAAAAGGTCTTTAAATGACTTAAATTATAAATCCCCAAATTCAACCTAAGAGCCCTAGCCATGGTGAAACAGGGTACCTGCATCAAATCTTCAAACAAAATATCCAGAAACGTTCAATGACACATTATAAACAATATTCAAGCATAAAAAACAATTTACAATGCATGGATTAACATAATCAAAAAAATTCAAGAAGAGCTTAAAATATGATTCGGTTTATGCATATGGCTACGATTTTGATGATGAAAACGATTGGGATATGTTCAATGAACACCAAGGTATGATTTGCAACCTTTGGTATGCTTTGAAAAAGCCTTGAATGCTAAAACCGAAAATTGGATTTTTTTTTTAAATTGAAGTTTAAAAGGTGCTCTCTTGTCTGAATTTTCCGTCCCCTTGTATTGTTCCTCTCTTTTGTCTTTATAGTGAAGCAATTTAGGTCAAGAGAATGTGCCTTGGTGAAGGATTTATGGTTTGCTTGTGAATGAAGAAACCAATTATCCATAATTGTCAAAAAATCAAATATTATCATGTTATAATGGTCTTGTACGAAATTGGCAATGATCAATCACTTTAAGCAACCAATATTTGATCCAAAAATAAATTTTAGATCAAATCTTTGATTTTTTATAATTTATTTTAATTAAAAATGATTTTAAATGATTAAAATCAAATATAATATAAAATAAATAATAAAAATCATAAAAAATTGTTATTGGATCGTGAATGAACCTATCTTTGAGTTTGGATTGAAATATCATATGCCCATTTGGAAAGAATTGGAGTTATGACCCTTTTTACTTCATACACCTCTTGAAAATTGTCCAACTTCAACAATGCATAACTTCCTCAATTTTGATACCATGAAGGTTTTCTAGGACTTTTTAGAAGGATTAGAGTGTACTCTAATCAACCATTTTTGTCCCATGTCCATATATTTTTCCATTTTCAAATTATGAGCTTTGGAAAAAGTTGACTTTTTGTTGACTTTCAAAAGGACCTGTAATGTTTTGGCTCATACCTCTCAAATGAAGCTTTTTTGGACTTGGCTTGTGAGACACAAAGTTGTAGAGAATTGAATTTCCTTTAAAATAAGATTTGGATGGGGAAGTTTTGATGAAGCATGTGAAAGTTATGGCTGGTCAAAGTTTAGTTGACTTTTCCTGCACAAAACCCTAATTTAGTAACTCCTGATTCTTGATGATTATGAGGATTCCTTGATGAATCATGACCAAAAATTTATCAAATGATGAATTTCACCTCATAATCTTGATGTTAACCAAAAATATTGAAGTTTGACTTTATATTGACCACAGTTGACTTGTTGACCAAATTAATTAATTTTTGGGTATCTGAGCATCTGACTAACCAAACTTGTGTGGAAGGCCTTGAAACTTGACATGAGGATTCTTTGAGGTATATGGGATTTTATGAAGTCCATTTTACCTTGAGAAATTCAAAATCCTAGTTTTAGATCCATTGCTTAGGAGGAGGCTTTGTCTGATGAAACCTTGAATCCTTTTTAGCAATTGTGAATCTTATGACCATCAGGAGACCTCTTGAGACATATTGTCTTGAATATGGGAGGGAAAATTTTGGGGTACAACACCGACCATGGGGCTATGTGGACCTAATCGTCACCTTTGGGGCGGGGGAGACAGCGCAGTCAGTCAAAATACAATTCCTCGTGATAGACAACCCGTCGTTATACCAATGTATTCTAGGACGACCAACCCTAGCTGAATTAATAGCAGTACCGTCCATAATACATTTGAAGATGAAATATTACACTTCATCGGGACAAGTAGCCACCCTTCACGGGGATATTGAAGCTGCTCGTAGGTGCTACGAGGCCGCTTCCAAAGGTCTCAGTATCATAACCACAAAACTCAAGCCGATCAAGGCTACAGTCCCCAATAATTCTGAGGAACATAAGCCATTTTCTCGCGTGGAATCCATAGAGCTCGACAGCAAATTCCCCGAGGATGACAAACAATCACAGCTGGTTGCAAAACTCTCCTTAGCTGCTCGACCTATCCCTGACGGTGATTTCGAGCTGGTAGCGCTAGGAGCGAATCCTTCCAAGGGCGCCAAAATTGGAGCTGACCTCCCAGATCTAGCCAAAAGGTAACTCAAAGCCTGCCTGAGGGAGAATGCTGACTTGTTCGCGTGGAGAGCCGCTGAGATTCCCGGTTTGGACCCGGAGATAGCATGCCATCATCTGGCCATCGACCCTGTCGTCCGAGTGTCGCTCCCACCAAAATGACACCCAAGGTCAGAAGGGGTACAGACGCGAACGGTCGGCGAAAGGGAAGAAATGAATGAATAGAGTCGCCAGCCAGGCATTTTTATCCCGAAGGAAAGGTAATGCTGCATAGACCTAAGAAAAGATATGGATAAGACGGTTGCGAACCAGAGAGACTGAGAAAGGGGGTTGGTTACAACCTGGGAAGGTATTAACACCCAGATTGTCCGTCGTACTTGACGGGATCCACGCTTAAAAGATTTGGGTTTTAAAGGGGTAGTGTCAGTGCAATTTGTGTGTCAAAGCTGGAAAAGGATGTACAAGTGTCAGTGTAAAAGAAGTGTAAAGTGTATAAGAGAAGTGTCAGTGTAAGAACAAGAGTGAAATGCCCAAGATAATGGGGCTTAAAGAATAATGCTGGAAAGAGGGGGAATATACAGAGATTTTTGTTCGATAACTGTTAAGTTATGCCTACGTATCCTCTCGTGCAATGAGGAAGTCAGAACACCGTAGTTCGACTCAAAGAGACTGAAAGATAAATTGACTGATGAACTGCTTACTTGTCTATGCTCAAGTGTATGACCTGTCTGGCTCAGGTGCAAACTGTCTTGCATTAGACGGAAGAAGCAAGTTCTCGTTTATGAGTGAATGAGATGAGAAAAGAATCCCGTAGGAGGCGATTATTGTTTGTTTTTTTTTGTTTTCAGTCTTTTATTGCTTTTGGAAATGTGTCATAAGTTAATGAGCTTAAGCCTAAACCAATGGGTTAGTAAACTCATCACATCCTCCCTCTGATTAGGGGTAATGAGAATACCTTAAGTGTGAAGTCAGCATCTCACACTTAATCACCATGGTATAGGATTAAGATCATTAACCTACTTGTGATTATTAAGATGTTTTTGTTGTTTTTGTTTAGTGTTAAGTAATGAGATTAAACCATAATCAGGGATTAAACAGACTCATTACACCATCCTAATAGAAGGATAATAGATGAGAATGTTTAAACTGAGGAAAGCTCCTCAACTTAATCCATGATTAAGGATTAACCTCATGACAAAACAAAGCCTTTATTAAATGGATTTTAGTTAATGGTAAGATGAAGAAGTGAGTTTTATGGTTTGTAAGACAACTTGAGGGGGACTTGTCCATTAACACTAGGGTTAGTCCTTCTTAACCAATTAAGGAAGAATTAGAACCCTAATGCAAGGCCCAAGTTACAAGCTTGATGTCTTAGTGATTATTAAGTGAATTGATTAAAGGATTTAAACACATTAAGGGTTTAACACTTAGGATTAAAGTTATACACTCCATCCTAATAGAAGGATACAGGCATAAGCTTAATCACAAAGCCTTAAAACCTTTAGGGTTTAGTCCCTGATTATGAGATGAGAAGAGAAGACTAAAAGATGACACAAAGGTAAAAATATAAATGGGGGACTAATCAAAACCCTAATTGTTATCATTCTTGGGTGATCCTAGGGTTAATGAGGTTTACAAGGAAAGAATCTTCATAGAACCACCAAGGAGAGAAGCAGATGAGAGGAGCAAAGAGAAGCAAAACAACTTGCTTCACTTAAGAAGTCAAGTTGCTTGAAGAAAGAAAGTAAGATGCACAAGAATGAGCAAGCTCAATCCAAAGCACAAGATAAAATGCAGCAATGATGCATAAGAGAGATGAAAATAGATTGTGAGAAGTGAAGGCAAATCCACTTCTCAAAACAACTTACCACCTGAAAAGTTAGCAAAAGAAATGAAATGTAATGCAAATGAGATGAAATGTGATGATGCAAACCAAAACCAGAAGCATGAGTATGATGTTAATGAAGCTAAGGGATGATACAAATATGAAGTAAGGCAAAATGATGATCAAACATGCATAAAGATGCAAATGAGACATGCTTAGAACCATGAACATACATGAAAAGTTATGGAATGCAAATGACATACAACATGGCAAATGAAAGATGCAATGATCACACATGACTCTAATATGTCCTAAGATGTGTTATGGATCAAATGGATGCACAAAATGTCATGGCAAGTCATGGTATGCAAGAAAATGGAAGATGGATGCAAAGGAAGGCATGAATTAGGGTTATATGCAACATACAAAGCAAAAACCAAAACCAGAAGCAAATGACATGATAAAAAATTGAAAATGCAATCAAAGGAAACCTAAACCTATACAAACCCACTACCCAAAGGAGGGGAGCCAACTCTTAACCTAGTGAGAGTTGTGAATTTCCTAAGATTGCTAGGGTTTTAAGGTACCTTGTCAAGAAAAATGCAAAACAAAATGAAAATGCAAGATCAATTCATGCCAATTTTATCCTATAAACTACATGCCATACAAGATGCAATTCAAAAAGAATCATGATCCAACTCTCAAAGGTTAGACAGAAATGAATTTTTGAAGTTTGTCACAAAATATTGCCTAATAATGAATTTAATTCCATTGAAAATGATCAAAAGGCATCAAGAACTAAAAAGAAATTTGGTTTGAGAGTTGGACAATGTTTCTAAATGTTTTAAAATGCTATGTGAATTTTTTTGTGATTTTTAAATACCTAAAAGCATTTTTAATTAATTAATTTTCATTAATTAATTAAAAATAAACTTTTAAATGATTTAAAAATAATTTTTAATGCAAAAAATAAAAATAAAAATATTTTCAGAAATAGAAAAATATTTTATGCCATGGTGCAAAAAATGAGATTTTTTAGAAATGATTTGCTATTTTAAATAAATTGTGCAAGAATAATGGATTAAAAAGAAAATAAAATTGAATTAAATGGGAGGTAATCAGATCCAAAGGCCTAGATTTGAACTGGGGTGGACAAGGTTGACTGCGCGCGCTGACCAATGGCTGGGATTCAATCTAATTTAATTAACCTAATTATAATTAATTAAACTAATAAAAACAGATTAGGGCTAAATGAGTTGATCTGAGCCCTTGAAGCACGCGCGGGAAGCTTAATCTAAAGGCCAATATTCAAAGTTGCCTAATTAATGGGATTATGGTTTAATCACCCTCAGGCGACCGGAACACTGTTCCGGTCGTCTTCTCCGATGAGCCAAAACCCCAACTCTCTCCCTACGCATCTAAAACAAAATCTCTCTGGCCAGAAATGAACCCCACACATCACTGAATCAAAATCCCCAAACAAAAATCATTTCTCATTCATCAATGATGCAAATCGAAGCAAAACAAATTTAGGTCAGAAACTTTCAGACAACTCATACATACTCAATATTCCACCATTTTGAAAAATGAACATATCAGAATCATCAGCACATCATAAAGATTCGATTGAGAACTTTAAAACAAGGTTCTGAGAAAAAAGTTCTTGAGCCATACCTGAGATGGAACCTTCTGGTTCTGGGCTTTCTGGGCTCTCTCTTGTTGCAAACCCACTCTTATGAACCTCCTGAAGATGATATGAAGCTTAGAAAGCTTTGAGGATGGCTGGTTTGTGAAGATGAGTTCTGGTGTAGCAGATTTTACAGTTGTGTTCTAGGGGGTTTCAGACTGTTTTAATGGTGGGCTTTTGTTCCATGGAGGATTTGTGGTTCACTGGTGAAGAAAAAACTGAGGTTTCATGGCTGTGTAAGGAAATTCGAAGAGGAAGAGTTTTTGACAGAATTTTGTGGATGCAAGAAAGTGGGAGTGTTCAGCTTGTGTGTGTTATGTTTTATGATCCTTAGGTGATCCATAAACTATCCCAACAAATCTGGAGAGCAGGTGTGCACTGTGGGATTGGTATGGGATGATTGGCCAAAAAGTCAAGTTTTGTGTACTTGCAGCATGGGCTGTGGCAGAGATGATCTAGAGGCCTGTCCTGCCTCAGCTTGAGTCAAGGATAGCCCTTGGATGGTTCATGAGAGGCTACTGCATTTGTATCATGAGTTAGAAGGGTTTTTGCAACTTGACAACTTGTTAAATCTCATGGTTTTTGGTTATGTACATGTGAGAAACCTTGCTGAATTATTGGTGAGGCATGCCTCATTAGGTCATGGCAATGTATTAAAACCAACTAGAGGTCATACAATCCCTTTGAGAATGATTTTGCAAGAAATCCCTCTTTACACCTTCATGAAGAATGGCTTATGGTTATGTGAAAATCAAGACAAAGGAATGGAAAATCTCTTGGGCCAAACTGACTTTTAGGTCATGCATTGCATTGGTATGATGATTAGAGGTCACATTGAGGTCACATAAAGGCTTGCCATGAGAAATTGCAAGTTTTCCATTTTGTGCAAAAGTGAAATTTCAATGATTTTATCCAACTTTGCAAGGCCATAACTTTTGATCCAAAATGAATTAGAATGAGTTCTTGTACTTTTTGAAAAGGGAAAGATCCATTCTACAACTCTCATGACCAAAGTTTTCCCATTTGAAGCATTTTTGAATCAAAAAGCAAAGGTTGAAAAAGTTTCCCAAAATGGCAATTTTCCATTACAAGGCATTTTCCCAAAAAGTCAACTTTGCAAATGGCTTGAAATTCTTCAATTTTGTGAACTTCCAACATCTTCTATGATCAAATAAAGATCATACACAATCAAAATGATGAAGAATACCCTTTGGTTGGGTCATTGGGGGCCTCAGATGCCCTGATTTTGCACTGACTTGCTCAAAAAGTCAACTCTTGATTAGATGCCTTCCCCATGGAATTTCTTCATGAAAATTGATATGCATGATCCCTATACGATATGGAGACCAATAGAAACAAGAATGACCAAAAATTTGGAGTTATGGCCTTTGAAACCAAAACCCTAATTCTAGGTCATCTGTGCAGTCAAACCTGGCTCTGCTTCCATGCCATTCTCAGTTCTTGTGATTCTTTGACTTCCTTGACTTTTTGGGGATGTAATATGATGCTTGAACATACATGGACCCCTTTGAAGTGATTGATGACCTTTGGAGTGGCTCAAGAAGCTCTTGGATTGCTCAGATCACAAACCCTAGATGCAGATGACTTTGAATCAATGTAGTGAATCAAAAATGCAATATGAGATGCTATGATTGAACTTATGCATATGAAAAGATCACAAGACATGGTGTGAATGGGTGAGGGCAAATTTGGGGTGTTTACAGCTGCCCCTATTCAAACATGAGTTAGCTGTGCAGGATGTAAGCAACGGCTTATCAGGCAAACAAGATAACTTGTGGTTGAATACCAAAAGACAGTCCAAAATTTGCACTCACAGAATGAAGAAGAAAAGGGATATAGATTTGTAAAAGAAAATAAAGTATATATAAAGTGCGGGCGACGGAGGACGACCGCCGAGCAGAGGACGACTGCTGGGGAGAAGCAATGACGGGGACGACCGACAAGCTGGGGATATGAGAGATAGTGACGGGGACGACCATCAAGTAAAGCTATAAGACTCTCTGGGGATTAGAGGTAAATGAAATAAATGATGAGGTACGGTCATCAAAGGTGAAGGACGATCACCTAGGGGACGGCTGCTCTGTTAGGGATAAGATGAGGGACGATCATCTAAGGTGAAGGACGATCACCTGGCAGGGTACGGCTGCCGAAAAAGTATCACGACATAGGACGAATGTCGGACGAAAAGGTCGACGATGGGGACGGCCATCGGATAAGCATGATGAAGGACGATCATCAAGAGGTGAAGGACGATCACCTAGCAGGGTACGACTGCTCTCAGGGTCTATCATGACATAAGACGAATGTCAGATAACAAGATCAACGATGGGGACGGCCATCGAATAAAATGATGAAGGACGATCATCAGGAGGTGAAGGATGATCACCTAGCAGGGGACGACTGCTAAAAATATCACGACATAGGACGAATGTCGGATGGAAAGGGGTTCTAATGAATAGAGACTCCGCTGGGGAAAGGATGAGGGACGGTCATCCGAAGGTGAAGGACGATCACCTGGCAGGGTACGGCTGCCGAAAAGGTATCATGACACAGGACGAATGTAAGATAGAAAAGTAATAAATTAACAAGTTTTGTTGGGGACTTTGTTGTGGAATAGTAAACACGGACGAGTGTTTATATCCAAGAAATGAAAGGTATAATTGTTCGGGTACTGTGTATGGATTTAAAGATGCGGACGAGCATCCTTAAGACTACGATACGGACGAGTATCGGGTAGAAACAAAAACTGACACATGCTCAGAGATGATGATACGGACGAGTATCAACTGGTTAACAAAGAACACGGACGAGTATTGATTATGCGGGGACTCTTCTGGGGAATAGTAGACACAGACGAGTGTCTAAATTCAAGAAGACATAAGTGTTTGACACAGTGTATGGATTAAAGATGCGGACGAGCATCCTTAAGACTATGATACGGACGAGTATCAGGTAGAAACAAACACTTGACGTATGTTCAGAGATGATGGTACGGACGAGTACCAACTAGTTAACAAAGAACACGGACGAGTGTCGAATCTGAGGATGTATAGGTGGTATATACAAGATATGAACGAGCATCTGTATGAGTGAAACAGGAGTAGTAAGTATGAACGGTGTACAGATGAGTGTTCAACTTGTTGGGGAGCGTGCGACACGGACGAGTGTCGGAGAGAGTGTATTATAAACAAATATATGATTTACAAGGTGTTTGGTGACTATGCTGGGGAAAGTGACACGGACGGGTGTCAGGGAATTGTATATATGTATCTGCGAGTGCAAAGGGGATGCTTTGGCTTTCTGCTGGGGGTATGACACGGACGGGTGTCAAGAAGTATCTGTAATATAAGTGGTTTGTAAAGAATGCTCGGGCGACTTTACTGGGGAATAATGACACGGAAGGGTGCCAAAAGGAGTGTGCATTTGTATTTGTGAGTGTAAGGCCAGTGCTTTGGCTCTCTGCCGGGGAATTTTGGGGAGTTTTCTGTACATCGTTGATGGATTGTCAGTATTCACAAGTGTTTGGTTCGACACATGGCCTATGATTATGCAATATGTTTGATTTTTGCCGTAATGCTCCGTATTAGACGGAATGCTACGCTCTATGGGGAGAATAATGATGCGAATGCTATGATTATGCAAAGATAACGATCCGGGACTCGGTTCCCGTTGCTGCGAAGATCTCTGGCTGATCCGCTTGAAGTGGACATCCCAGCTGGGGATAAGATCATTGGTAAATCTGATAAGATGTATCTGCTTGGGGGGAATAGGTCACTGATAGACCCATCCTTGTAATGAGGGACCCAACTGGGGTTCGTAGAAGCTTCCTTCACTCTGTTGTGAGATCCTCAGGCATTGCTCTGCTGGGTAGAGGTTGAGACTCTGTGGAGAGATGGTTCCCTAGCTTTTGTACTTGGCTGAGGAGGAAATAACAAATGGCAACTCGGCTGGGGAGAAATCACCTCTGGTGCTAAGACTGAGTAAATATTGATTTGCCAACTTGCTGGGGTGAAGCTTTCATGCCCCATGTTGTGCTTTGAAATGCCTGCAATCCTGAAAAGACATAGAAATGCACAAGTAATCCCGAGGTATCCCTTACTGGATTCCATCATAGGAGTCTAGACACTCCCGGGAGTAAGTATATTTCATGCAAGCACGTATTTTTAGAGAAGCATCTGTATTCATGCAATCGGTATCTTAGGGATATCAGACATTTTTTGCAAATAAAATATACGAGACGAAACATGACTGAAAATCTGATTTTATTAATTCATGTGCCCTGAATTGGCAAGATACAGTCAAAGAAACAAATCCCCTAAAATGAGGAGATCGTTACAAATTGAGAAACAAGATGTTGGCAATGTCGGCGACGCTTCAAGGAGCTTCCCTTTTGCTATGACTCGTATGACATTTGACGTTCTTCTCGTCTTGCTTTCTGAAGAAGGCTGATTCTGAACGAAGCTTGATCTTTTTGAAGCTTACCAAGTTGTAAGCGATACAGACGAATTCAGAACGCAGTTGTTCGCTTATTCCCTTATTTTGTGTGAATCGCCCTTTCGGGTTTTCAATCCACCGGGATACCCATTTTTGCCTGAGTTGTCCAATGCGGCTTTTCAACTCAGCGGGTGTACATTTTTTTGTTTATTTGTTTTCCCTTATTTTTGCCCGAGTCTTTTATTCTGTTTTTGACTCGCCGGGATGCCCTATTTTTTCCTGGACTTACATTCTGTTTTTATGTCCAGCGGGTCATTTTATGCGAAGTATTTTTTAACTGCATCTGAATTCACAGGGGACGGGAAGTCTTCACCATCCATAGTGCTGAGCATCAGTGCTCCGCCAGAGAAAACTTTCTTTACCACGAATGGCCCTTCATAGTTCGGAGTCCACTTGCCCCTGTGGTCTGTATGAGGAGAGAGGAGTCTTTTCAGCACAAGATCTCCTACTTGGTACTCTCGGAGCCTGACTTTCTGATCGAAGGCTTTCTTCATTCTCTTCTGATACAGCTGCCCATGACAGATTGCAGCTAATCTCTTCTCTTCAATCAGATTCAGTTGTTCGTATCGGGAACGGACCCACTCTGCTTCATTCAACTTAACATCCATTAGTACCCGCAGGGAGGGTAACTCAACTTCGACAGGTAGGACTGCTTCCATACCATAAACAAGCTGATACGGTGTTGCCCCAGTGGATGTTCTGATTGACGTATGGTACCCATGCAAGGCAAATGGTAGCATTTCATGCCAGTCTTTGTAGGTGACTACCATCTTTTGCACAATCTTCTTGATATTTTTATTAGCTGCCTCAACAGCGCCATTCACCTTTGGCATGTAAGGAGAAGAATTATGGTGTTGGATCTTGAAGTCCCGGCATAGCTCTGCCATCATTTTATTGTTTAAGTTAGAACCATTATCAGTAATGATTCGCTCGGGAACTCCATATAGACAGATGATATCTCTCTTCAGAAATCGGGCTACCACTTGCCTTGTAACATTTGCATAAGAAGCTGCTTCAACCCACTTGGTAAAATAGTCAATGGCTACCAGGACGAATCTGTGGCCATTTGAAGCGGTCGGTTCAATCTTGCCAATCATGTCAATGCCCCACATAGCAAATTGCCAGGATGAAGACATCACATTCAGAGGATTGGGAGGCACATGCACTTTATCCGCATAAATCTGGCATTTATGGCATTTTCTGGCATAGGCACAACAGTCGGCGTCCATTGTGATCCAGTAATAACCTGATCTTAGCAACTTCTTGGCCATGGCATGCCCTCCTGCATGGGTACCAAAGGATCCTTCGTGCACTTCGTGCACCAACAAGTCTGCTTCTGTTCTATCAACGCACCAGAGAAGTATCATATCAAAGTTTCTCTTGTACAGGGAACCATCAGTGTTCAGGAAGAAACTACCAGCAAGCCTTCTTAAAGTCTTCTTATCATTGGAAGATTCCCCAGGTGGTTATGTTTGATCCTCCAAGAAGCACTTAATGTCATGGAACCAAGGCTTATTATCTTTAACAACGTCTGCTGCAAATACATATGCTGGTCTGTCAAGTCTGGATACTGAAATCTGAGGTACAAAGTTGGCAGCTTGAACTTTGATCATGGACGAAATGGTAGCCAGAGCATCTGCAAACTGATTCTCGTCCCGAGGGATATACTCAAGCTTGACCGTTGTAAAGAAAGTCAATAACCTCCTTGTATAATCCCTGTAAGGTATCAGATGATCCTGGTGGGTGTACCATTTGTCGTTGGTTTGATTGATTACCAGAGCTGAATCTCCGAATACAGTCAAAGTTTTGATCCTGAGGTCAATGGCTTCCTCAAGACCCATAATACAAGCTTCGTATTCAGCTTCGTTGTTAGTGAAGTTGAAGGTGAGCTTTGCCGAGAAAGGCATGTGAACTCCCTTAGGTGTAATGAGTACTGCACCAACACCACGACCATTCATGTTAACAGCCCCATCAAACATCATAGTCCATTCTTCTTCCGGGTCATGCCCTTCAGTGTGAACAGGCTCTTCATAATCTTTTGCTTTTATGAACATGATGTCTTCATCAGGGAAGTCAAATCTCATAGGCTGGTAATCATCAAGGGGTTTCTCAGCAAGATAATCAGACAATACACTGCCCTTGATGGCTTTTTGATATGTGTACTGGATGTCATACTCTGTGAGGATCATTTGCCATCTTGCAACCCGTCCGATAAGTGCTGGCTTCTCAAAGATGTACTTAACCGGGTCCATCTTGGAGATCAATAAAGTAGTATGGGTCAACATATACTGCCTTAGTCGGCGAGCAGCCCACGCTAAAGCATAACAAGTTTTCTCGAGCAGTGAATAACGTTGTTCACAGTCGGTAAACTTTTTGCTTAGGTAGTAAATTGCATACTCTTTTCGACCAGACTCGTCATGCTGGCCCAGCACACACCCCATTGACTCTTCTAGTACTGTCAAGTACATTATCAGAGGTCTTCCTTCAACTGGAGGCATAAGGATTGGAGGCTCTTGTAAGTATTCCTTGATTTTATCAAAAGCCCTCTGGCAGTCTTCATTCCACCTGACCGTTTGCTCTTTTCTCAATAGCTTGAACAAGGGTTCACAAGTTGCTGTAAGGTGAGATATGAACCGTGAAATGTAGTTCAATCTACCTAAGAAACCTCGAACTTCTTTTTCTGTCTTCGGTGCAGGCATTTCTTGAATGGCTTTGACTTTATCAGGGTCAACTTCAATCCCTTTCTCGCTCACAATAAAGCCCAGCAGCTTACCAGATCGCACCCCGAATGTGCACTTGTTGGGGTTCAACTTCAGTTGGTACTTCCTCAGGCGCTTGAATAACTTCAGCAGATTCACCAGGTGGTCTTCTTCTGTGAGGGACTTGGCAATCATGTCATCCACATAACATTCAATTTCTTTATGGATCATGTCGTGGAATAATGTCACCATAGCCCGTTGATAAGTCGCACCAGCATTCTTCAGTCCGAATGGCATCACCTTATAACAGAACGTGCCCCAGGGTGTGATGAAAGTTGTCTTCTCCATGTCTTCAGGTGACATCTTGATCTGATTGTATCCTAAAAATCCGTCCATGAAGGAGAATACCAAGAACTGAGCCGTATTATCAACCAATACATCAATGTGAGGTAATGGGAAGTCATCTTTCGGGCTGGCTCTGTTCAGATCCCGGTAATCTACACACATTCTCACTTTGTCGTCCTTCTTAGGCACAGGTACAATATTAGCAACCCACGGCGGATAGCTAGTTACAGCAAGGAAACCGGCGTCCCACTGCTTTTGTACCTCTTCTTTTATCTTCATTGCCATATCTGGGCGAGTACGGCGCAACTTCTGTTTTACTGGAGGGCAGTCTTCTTTTAAAGGCAGCTTGTGCATGACAATATCGGTGTCCAACCCTGGCATATCCTGATAAGACCAAGAAAACACATCCACATATTCACGAAGCATGTCAATCAGTTGTTCTTTCACTGAGTCTTGTAGGCAGGCCCCGATCTTAACCTCTTTCACGTCTTCTTCCGTACCAAGATTAACCGTTTCAATCTCCTCCTGATGAGGAGTAATAACCTTCTCCTCTTGCCTTAACAACCTGGCTAGCTCTTCAGGAAGCTCATAATCTTCTTTAACCCCTTCATCAGCTTGATTGATTGGATTGTCAAAGTCATACAGAGTCATAGCTGTGTTGTTGTCGGTGCAGTCTGAAAGGCACTCTCTGCAAGGGTTTAGATTGTTCATTTTAGTGATTAATTTTAATCTTGTTTAGAAAAAAGTGAAACGAAGTTTATCATTTTGGAAAACATTGCCATTTTATTTTTGTACAAAAAGAAAAATGAAAAACAGTGAGCGGAAAAGAAAAAAAGACTCATTTGCAAAAGATGTCCGATATTCATTGAATTATCTGTTTGCACAAAATTACAAGATGGCCCGATTACAAAATGAGTCTTGTCATCTTGGGCAAGATGCAAGACTTGATGCATGCTTAAAAATACAGGAAATAATAATTACTCTGCAGGAGTAACCCTTATAATTTCCTGGGAAGACCAGTTTGAGACATGGCTCCCCGGGGTCTTTGGACGTATCCAGCTCTCCAGGTTGCGCTCATCTTCCGACTCATCTTCCAAGTTGTTCACTGCATCAGGGGTGAGCATTCCCCCGCTGACAAAACTGGGCTTCTTAGCAGCCTCTGATTGATCTTGTTGAGTTGGTCTGTAACACAACCCAAATTTGTCCTTCTTCTTCTCCACGGGCAGCAGCTTGCCCCAGCCTTGGGCAGTTCCCTCTTCAACAACCTTCCTGGCTTGCTGATAAGACGTCATGGAGGTTCCCAGTACAGCAGATGCTTCATTAATGTTCAGGGCCTCAAACCCCTGGCTCATGGTTTCATGGATTTCTCCATCCATCTCAATATACTTGTACGTAGCCAGATGGCTAACAAAGATATCTTCTTCACCACAGATGGTGATGATCTGGCCTTCCCACTCGAATTTCAGCTTCTGGTGAAGGGTAGACGTAACAGCGCCAGCGACATGGATCCAGGGTCTACCCAACAAACAGCTGTAGGCCGGCTGAATGTCCATCACATAGAAGGTAATTTTAAAAGTTTGCGGGCCAATCATCACAGGCAGATCAATCTCTCCAAGCACTGATCTTTTAGAGCCATCAAATGCTCTCACCACCAAATTACTTGGACGCAATGCCAAGCCATCATACTCCAGCTTCACCAAGGCTTTCTTTGGCAGAACATTGAGTGAAGACCCAGTGTCCACCAGTACATGGGATAGAATAACACCCTTGCATTCCAGAGTGATGTGTAAAGCCTTGTTGTGGTTACGTCCCTCAGTTGTTAAGTCAGCATTGGTAAAGCCCAGTCCATGACTGGTGTTGACATTTGCCACCACAGTTTCTAGCTGATTAACAGTGATCTCCTCTGGCACGTATGCTGCGTGCAGGACTTTCAATAATGCATTCCTGTGAGCTTCAGAACACATCAGCAGGGATAATATGGAGATCTTTGAGGGAGTTTGGTGAAGCTGATCCACCACCTTGTAATCACTTCTCTTTATAATCCTCATAAACTCGTCTACATCTTGTTCAAAAGATGTCTTCTGAGTTTCTTTGACGATTGGTTCCTCAGGTATTACACTCTTCCCTTTTGCTTTGGCAGCAACTTCTGCTTCGGCATTAGGTCTTTGTAGTTGTGAGGCAAAAAGGCGTCCGCTTCTGGTGAAGCCTCCGCCTCCCCCAACATTATCAATCTGTGGAGAAGAGGTTGAAGATTCCAAAGTGATTTTCTCCCCGTTGCAGCAGAGGTCAGAGCCATAATGCCAAGGGATGACATTACTGCTTTCATATGGAATTGGTCCAGGCACCGTGATGGTAACTGGACTGACTGCAGCAGAGGAGGGTACTGAAATAGTGTGCGGATCGTAGTAAATGGTGACTGGTGACCTGGCAGGAGGTGCCACTGTTTGTTGCTGAAAGTTGTTGTTTGGAGGAACATTTGACGGATCATAGTAGATAGTGACTGCTGAGACATCTTCATTAATTTTTGTTGGTGTTGTAGAAGATTTTGCTGAATAAAGGGATGTTGATGTTGTAGAAGATTCTGTAGAATAAAGGGATGCTGATGTTGTAGAAGATTCTGTAGAATAAAGGGATGCTGATGTTGTAGAAGATTCTGTAGAATAAAGGGATGCTGATGTTGTAGAAGATTCTGTAGAATAAAGGGATGCTGATGTTGTAGAAGAAATGGTTGTTGACATTTGGTTTGTTGAAGTGATGGATGAAGCCATTGTTGATGATATTGATGAATTGGTCGGAATGATTGTTGTTGCAGTTGTAGGAGACTCAGGAGTTGTTGTCAAAGGGATTGCTGGATTTGTAGGCGCCTTTGTTGTGATCTGAAGTATACCACTTTTGATAAGACCATCTATGCCGCTTCTCAAGTTATCACACCCGTTGACTGAAATGTTGCAATAACCACAACCGAGCTCACACCCGGGGAACATCTGGCATTCTAGGAGCCGAGCTTTAATTTCTACCAGAGGTGTCCGAATCTGCCTAACACTGGTGATTAAGAAAGATGGCTTGTCTTCCTCAATGGCATTAATTCTTGGTCCTCCATGATTGGGCATGGGATTCTTGTTGACATTTGGCGGGGTGCAAAGTTGAGGGCTTTAGAATCCACCAGGTCTTGTACCTTCATTTGTAAAGCCCTGCATTTCTCAGTATTGTGGCCAGGTGCATTGGAGTGGAAAGCACATTTGGCGTTGACATCATAATTTCTTGGGATATTAGAGGGATCTGGTGGTGCCAATGTCCTTAATTCAACTAGGTTGAGTTTCAGGAGTTGTGGCAATAAAGCGGCATAAGGCATAGGGATTGGATCAATCACCCTATTGGCCTGTGATGGTCTTTGCTGAAAAGGTCTTTGCTGCTGATTGTTGTTACTGTTGTTGTAGGTCCTTTGTGGCGGATACTGAACTTGCTGTTGATAGTGTGGTTGTTGTTGTGGTTGATATGCTGGTTGCTGAGGAATCGGAGCTGGAATAGTGACAGCTGCTACTGATCTGTGGACATGCTGAGGTCTGCCCCTGTTGGTATAAATGGCATTTGTCTCACCGGTTCTTCTAGGTCCCACGAAAGGTTTCCTGGGATTACTTGACGAACTTGCACCATTATCAGAAATCTTACCCATCTTCAGAAGGCTTTCAATTCTTTCTCCAGCTATAACAACGTCAGCGAAGCTGGTGGAAGAAAAGGCAGCTAGCCTATCAATATATGTTCCTTGCAGCGTATTCATAAACATGTCGGCCATTTCCCTTTCCGACATGGGTGGATGGACAGCAGCAGCAAGATGTCTCCACCTCTGGGCATATTCCCTGAAGCTTTCTCTGGAGGACTGAGACATTCCCACCAGGAGGGTTCTGTTAGGAGCCATGTCCAGTTTGTATTGGTACTGCCTGATGAAGGCTTCAGCTAGGTCCTTCTAGCACCTGATAGTAGCTCTGGTTAAGTGTGAGTACCACTCCCTTGAAGCTCCAGTCAAACTATCTTCAAAGTAAAACATCCACAGTTTCTCATCCATAGTGTATGCTTTAAGTCTCCCCAGAAAGGACTGTAAGTGAGTTCGTGGACAGGAAGTTCCATTGTACTTCTCGAAGCACGGGGGTTTAAACTTATGGGGAATCCTTACCCCATCCACTAACCCCATATCCATGACATCAAAACCCAGGGAATTTTGAGACTCCAGAGATCTCAACTTCTCAGCAATTTCATCAAGCCTTCTATCATAAACTTCATCCCCAGCTCCCATTACAGTGAATTGCTCCTCCTGGGGGTCTTCTTGTAAGATTCTGCCTGCAGTAGTATTCCCTTGCACATTAGTTAGGATGTTGACTTCCGGATGTAGATGAGGCCCATATACTGGTGGATTAACATGAGGCTGACCCCTCTCATTGTTACTTGTCCCTCCAGTTCCCAGATGGGGTTCTTCTGGGGTTTACCTTTCTACCAATGCCCTCAACCTTTCTTGACTTTGAGCCAAGCCATTCATTACTTCCATGAATTGGGTCATTTGGTTTCTCATCTCCAGCCTTTCATTAGCCATCTGAGTCCTGACCTCTGTCAGATCTTGCTGTACTTGGTCCATCTGGATACCAGGAAGATTGTTGCGAGTAGGATATTTGTGCGGACGGTTGAGAGGGAACACCCGACGGCGAGCAATAATTCCTGAACCACAACAGAGTTAGTACAAAACAAAAACCTACAAAACAAAACAAAAGTTAGTATGCAATGTAGTATGCTTATTTATTTTCCAAGGTATCCGGCTTGGCTTTTGGTTTTGACCTTTCCAGACCCTGAGGAAGATGCTTTGATGTTTCTTGAGAAAAGAAACTCAAATGAAACAAACTGACAAATACATTACAAAAGGTGTATAGCACATAGTCTGTTTTTACAACACATGCCCTCTGAGGGGTCAAAATACAACATAAAAGGAAAAGTACATGGAATGGAAATAACAACAAGAAAAGTAGTTAGACATCTAAACCAAACTCATCCTCCTTAACCTCCTTCAGAAGTGCTTCAGTTACAGGACCAGCCGGATGCTCTGTAATGTTCCTGATAAGAAGATTTCTGGTGGCGATAGCAGTGGTCAGCTTCTTGTGCCTGTCTTGGTCCTTTGACCTCTTCACACCAGCCCTAAGCTTCAACTCTGAAATCTCCTTCTGGGCTGCTAGCAGAGCCTCCTGTTGTCTCTTTTCATTGGCCTCCAATTGCTCAATCCTGTCTTGAGTTCTCTTATCTTCTTGAGTGCGAGCTTCAGTGATCCTGACCCACCTAGCTTGACTTTCCTTCAGATAGAGATCAGTCCTAGCCTTCTGAAACTGGGCCTCTTTACAGGCATTCTTCAAAATTTGCTCTCCAGCTCTTGATTTCTTGATGTAGTCCTCTGCTTTCTCAATCCTGGCTAGATGCTCCACCTTGAGCTTTTCCAACCTTTCAATGTCTAGACGACCATCACTCCTCTCCCAGAGGGTCCTCTTTAGAGCTTGAGACAGATTCTCATTCCTCTCCTTCAGTTTCTCAAATTCTTCCAGGCTGACAGTGGCTGGAGGTGGTGCTGTGGATGGTCCAGGTGCATCCTCAATGGTGAAAGGCATTCCAGAAATCTGAGCCCTAGCATGAGACCATTCATAATACTGAGCTGAAGCCACATTGTTGCACCTCCCAAGAATGGCCATCCCTTTGGTCTGGATGTTGTCCCAAGCCCAGGATGCTTGCCTGACAACAGCTAAATTAGGTTTTATCTCACAATAAAGGGTTTCAGCCAAGTCTTGCACTCTAGGATGGTGAACCAAAGCATAGCCCGATTGTCTTTTAAACAACAAAGGGTTGTAGTTGATGCAGCCCTTCACTCCTATTAGAGGTACATTGGGGAACTGTCCACAACTAGTAATTATGTCCCTGCCTTTGGTGCTCTGGGTGCACCACCTGATGTCATCCGAGGTCAAAGTAATAAGTCTCTTAGCCCAATTCTTCTGTTGGTGAGGATTCAGGAAGGCATCAGTCTTGGGTAAGTGTTTGAGCAGCCAGGCATGGAACAGGGGAGCACATCATCTCACCAACCTCCCTCTTTGCTTCTCATTTCTTTGGTGAACAAAATAATAGAAATCTCCCAGCAGGGTGGGCACTGGGTTCCTCAGAAGGAAAAGATGAATGGCATTCTTGCTGATAAACTTGGGCTCATCTGCAAATAATATAACCCCATATATACTGAGGGCTAATAATGCACAAACTGCCTTCCATTCTCCCAAAGAGGCCTTCAGGATGGCCTGAGAAGTCAGAAAGTCCAAGTGTAGACCAGAGATTCCAGCCTTTGTTGTCATGTTTTGCTCAATCAAAATAGGTTCCAGGCACAGTGCTTTTGCCACTTCTTCATTGCTGGGAGAAGTCATCTCTGGGTTGAAGGGGGCCCCACCCCTGACAGGTACTCCAATCAATGATGAAAACTCCTCCAGCAGAGGTCCTAGCTGAAAGTTCTGGAAAGTGAAGCATCTCAGAGTAGGGTCATAAAACTGTAGGCAAGTGTGGATCAAACTCCTTTGAGAAGGGTCCAGGTCCATAACCATATCAAGGATGCTTCCATAATGTTCTCTGAATAATGGTATGTGGTCTGGAGTGATAAGTGTCTGGACCTGCCTGATGCCAGCCAGCACAGGCTCAAAGAAATGGTATGAAATGTTGCTCTTCTTGGGTGCCATGACTGCTGATGAAGGGCTGAAACAAATGCTGATGAAGAGCTGAAGACAGGTGCTGATGAAGATCAAAAATCAATACTGGAGATGAGCCACTGATAGGCTGAGGCTGGTGATGAAGGTAACTGAAGTAGGTAGCTGATGAAGATAGCTGAAGCAGATTACTGATGAACAGGGGTCTATGTAGATGAAGGGGTCAAAACCAAGCCAAATAGGATGTGGATACCCTGAAAAACAAATAAACAAATGTTAAATGATGCAAATGATGAGTATGCAAATGATATGCAAAGGGTTTGTGATCAAGCTGGATCTGATTACTGCCTTGATATAAGTCCATGCATGTTCAAGAAGTCCAGATGGAGGTTTAGAAATCCAGTAACCAAGGTGGGGGACTCAAATAAAGAGTCACATGTCCAGGGTTAAATCACAAGAACTGTCCAAAGTGGAGTACTCTTAATCAAAACAAAGTATCAGGGTATGCTATGGTCAAGGGTACCTGCAAACCTGTAAACAGCCCAACCCCCTCACAGGTGGTGTTCTAAAACAAGGATCCTCAGACTTGGATCAGTTATGAGAAGTGTAAACACTTCTAACCCGGAGGTACAGTGTTTACAATAACCATAAAGGATCCTCCTCTAATTCACCTCAGTTTCTGAAGGTCATAATAAAGGTCATCCAGACTTAGCAGGCTTCCCAGATAGCCCTAGCACTACAGGAGATCTGTAGCACAGAGTTCTCAAGAAGAAACCCATATCTGAACCGTGTTTCATATTCCCGCACCAGACTGAAATGGAATGGGAAAGAACATGAACCACTCTAGCCTAGGTGTCACTCAGGTCCCAGGTATAAGACCTTAAACTCTCAATGAACCCCACCCACTAAAGCAAAAACCAGATCCAGCCAGATGACAATATGACAATATGATATATAAAGCTGTAAAGAAAGCAGTAAATAACTGTACATAAAGCAGTAAATAAAGCAAATATACAAACACAATTAGCACATAACACCCCAGTAAACACAAATCAAACAAGCGCTAGGAGGAACCCACAAAAAGAACCAGAAGCCCTGGTTACAGTATAAGGGTCCCCAGCAGAGTCGCCAAGCTATCGCTCCCACCAAAATGACACCCAAGGTCAGAAGGGGTACAGACGCGAACGGTCGGCGAAAGGGAAGAAATGAATGAATAGAGTCGCCAGCTAGGCATTTTTATCCCGAAGGAAAGGTAATGTTGCATAGACCTAAGAAAAGATATGGATAAGACGGTTGCGAACCAGAGAGACTGAGAAAGGGGGTTGGTTACAACCTGGGAAGGTATTAGCACCCAAATTGTCCGTCGTACTCGACGGGATCCACGCTTAAAAGATTTGGGTTTTAAAGGGGTAGTGTCAGTGCAATTTGTGTGTCAAAGCTGGAAAAGGATGTACAGGTGTCAGTGTAAAAGAAGTGTAAAATGTATAAGAGAAGTGTCAGTGTAAGAACAAGAGTGAAATGCCCAAGATAATGGGGCTTAAAGAATAATGCTGGAAAGAGGGGGAATATACAGAGACTTTTGTTAGATAACTGTTAAGTTATGCCTACATATCCTCTCGTGCAATGAGGAAGTCAGAACACCGTAGTTCGACTCAAAGAGACTGAAAGATAAATTGACTGATGAACTCCTTACTTGTCTATGCTCAAGTGTATGACCTGTCTGGCTCAGGTGCAAACTGTCTTGCATTAGACGGAAGAAGCAAGTTCTCGTTTATGAGTGAATGAGATGAGAAAAGAATCCCGTAGGAGGCGATTATTGTTTGTTTTTTTTGTTTTCAGTCTTTTATTGCTTTTGGAAATGTGTCATAAGTTAATGAGCTTAAGCCTAAACCAATGGGTTAGTAAACTCATCACATCCTCCCTCTGATTAGGGGTAATGAGAATACCTTAAGTGTGAAGTCAGCGTCTCACACTTAATCACCATGGTATAGGATTAAGATCATTAACCTACTTGTGATTATTAAGATGTTTTTGTTGTTTTTGTTTAGTGTTAAGTAATGAGATTAAGCCATAATCAGGGATTAAACAGACTCATTACACCTCCTAATAGAAGGATAATAAATGAGAATGTTTAAGCTGAGGAAAGCTCCTCAACTTAATCCATGATTAGGGATTAACCTCATGACAAAACAAAGCCTTTATTAAATGGATTTTAGTTAATGGTAAGATGAAGAAGTGAGTTTTATGGTTTGTAAGACAACTTGAGGGGGACTTGTCCATTAACACTAGGGTTAGTCCTTCTTAACCAATTAAGGAAGAATTAGAACCCTAATGCAAGGCCCAAGTTACAAGCTTGATGTCTTAGTGATTATTAAGTGAATTGATTAAAGGATTTAAACACATTAAGGGTTTAACACTTAGGATTAAAGTTATACACTCCATCCTAATAGAAGGATACAGGCATAAGCTTAATCACAAAGCCTTAAAACCTTTAGGGTTTAGTCCCTGATTATGAGATGAGAAGAGAAGACTCAAAGATGACACAAAGGTAAAAAGCTAAATGGGGGACTAATCAAAACCCTAATTGTTATCATGCTTGGGTGATCCTAGGGTTAATGAGGTTTACAAGGAAAGAATCTTCATAGAACCACCAAGGAGAGAAGCAGATGAGAGGAGCAAAGAGAAGCAAAACAACTTGCTTCACTTAAGAAGTCAAGTTGCTTGAAGAAAGAAAGTAAGATGCACAAGAATGAGCAAGCTCAATCCAAAGCACAAGATAAAATTCAGCAATGATGCATAAGAGAGATGAAAAGAGATTGTGAGAAGTGAAGGCAAATCCACTTCTCAAAACAACTTACCACCTGAAAAGTTAGCAAAAGAAATGAAATGTAATGCAAATGAGATGAAATGTGATGATGCAAACCAAAACCAGAAGCATGAGTATGATGTTAATGATGCTAAGGGATGATACAAATATGAAGTAAGGCAAAATGATGATCAAACATGCATAAAGATGCAAATGAGACATGCTTAGAACCATGAACATACATGAAAAGTTATGGAATGCAAATGACATACAACATGGCAAATGAAAGATGCAATGATCACACATGACTCTAATATGTCCTAAGATGTGTTATGGATCAAATGGATGCACAAAATGTCATGGCAAGTCATGGTATGCAAGCAAATGGAAGATGGATGCAAAGGAAGGCATGAATTAGGGTTATATGCAACATACAAAGCAAAAACCAAAACCAGAAGCAAATTACATGATAAAAATTTGAAAATGTAATCAAAGGAAACCTAAACCTATACAAACCCACTTCCCAAAGGAGGGGAGCCAACTCTTAACCTAGTGAGAGTTGTGAATTTCCTAAGATTGCTAGGGTTTTAAGGTACCTTGTCAAGAAAAATGCAAAACAAAATGAAAATGCAAGATCAATTCATGCCAATTTTATCCTATAAACTACATGCCATACAAGATGTAATGCAAAAATAATCATGATCCAACTCTCAAAGGTTAGACAGAAATGAATTTTTGAAGTTTGTCACAAAATATTGCCTAATAATGAATTTAATTCCATTGAAAATGATCAAAAGGCATCAAGAACTAAAAAGAAATTTGGTTTGAGAGTTGGACAATGTTTCTAAATGTTTTTAAATGCTATGTGAATTTTTTTGTGATTTTTAAATACCTAAAAGCATTTTTAATTAATTAATTTTCATTAATTAATTAAAAATAAACTTTTAAATGATTTAAAAATAATTTTAAATGCAAAAAATAAAAATAAAAATATTTTCAGAAAGAGAAAAATATTTTATGCCATGGTGCAAAAAATGAGATTTTTTAGAAATGATTTGCTATTTTAAATAAATTGTGCAAGAATAATGGATTAAAAAGAAAATAAAATTGAATTAAATGGGAGGTAAACAGATCCAAAGGCCTAGATTTGAACTGGGGTGGACAAGTTTGACTGCGCGCGCTGACCAATGGCTGGGATTCAATCTAATTTAATTAACCTAATTATAATTAATTAAACTAATAAAAACAGATTAGGGCTAAATGAGTTGATCTGAGCCCTTGAAGCACGCGCGGGAAGCTTAATCTAAAGGCCAATATTCAAAGTTGCCTAATTAATGGGATTATGGTTTAATCACCCTCAGGCGACCGAAACAGTGTTCCAGTCGTCTTCTCCGATGAGCCAAAACCCCAACTCTCTCCCTACGCATCTAAAACAAAATCTCTCTGGCCAGAAATGAACCCCACACATCACTGAATCAAAATCCCCAAACAAAAATCATTTCTCATTCATCAATGATGCAAATCGAAGCAAAACAAATTTAGGTCAGAAACTTTCAGACAACTCATACATACTCAATATTCCACCATTTTAAAAAATGAACATATCAGAATCATCAGCACATCATAAAGATTCGATTGAGAACTTTAAAACAAGGTTCTGAGAAAAAAGTTCTTGAGCCATACCTGAGATGGAACCTTCTGGTTCTGGGCTTTCTGGGCTCTCTCTTGTTGCAAACCCACTCTTATGAACCTCCTGAAGATGATATGAAGCTTAGAAAGCTTTGAGGATGGCTGGTTTGTGAAGATGAGTTCTGGTGTAGCAGATTTTACAGTTGTGTTCTAGGGGGTTTCAGACTGTTTTAATGGTGGGTTTTTGTTCCATGGAGGATTTGTGGTTCACTGGTGAAGAAAAAACTGAGGTTTCATGGCTGTGTAAGGAAATTCGAAGAGGGAGAGTTTTTGACAGAATTTTGTGGATGCAAGAAAGTGGGAGTGTTCAGCTTGTGTGTGTTATGTTTTATGATCCTTAGGTGATCCATAAACTATCCCAACAAATCTGGAGAGCAGGTGTGCACTGTGGGATTGGTATGGGATGATTGGCCAAAAAGTCAAGTTTTGTGTACTTGCAGCATGGGCTGTGGCAGAGATGATCTAGAGGCCTGTCCTGCCTCAGCTTGAGTCAAGGATAGCCCTTGGATGGTTCATGAGAGGCTGCTGCATTTGGATCATGAGTTAGAAGGGTTTTTGCAACTTGACAACTTGTTAAATCTCATGGTTTTTGGTTATGTACATGTGAGAAACCTTGCTGAATTATTGGTGAGGCATGCTTCATTAGGTCATGGCAATGTATTAAAACCAGCTAGAGGTCATACAATCAATTTGAGAATGATTTTGCAAGAAATCCCTCTTTACACCTTCATGAAGAATGGCTTATGGTTATGTGAAAATCAAGACAAAGGAATGGAAAATCTCTTGGGCCAAACTGACTTTTAGGTCATGCATTGCATTGGTATGATGATTAGAGGTCACATTGAGGTCACATAAAGGCTTGCCATGAGAAATTGCAAGTTTTCCATTTTGTGCAAAAGTGAAATTTCAATGATTTTATCCAACTTTGCAAGGCCATAACTTTTGATCCAAAATGAATTAGAATGAGTTCTTGTACTTTTTGAAAAGGGAAAGATCCATTCTACAACTCTCATGACCAAAGTTTTCCCATTTGAAGCATTTTTGAATCAAAAAGCAAAGGTTGAAAAAGTTTCCCAAAATGGCAATTTTCCATTACAAGCCATTTTCCCAAAAAGTCAACTTTGCAAATGGCTTGAAATTCTTCAATTTTGTGAACTTCCAACATATTCTATGATCAAATAAAGATCATACACAATCAAAATGATGAAGAATACCCTTTGGTTGGGTCATTGGGGGCCTCAGATGCCCTGATTTTGCACTGACTTGCTCAAAAAGTCAACTCTTGATTAGATGCCTTCCCCATGGAATTTCTTCATGAAAATTGATATGCATGATCCTTATACCATATGGAGACCAATAGAAACAAGAATGACCAAAAATTTGGAGTTATGGCCTTTGAAACCAAAACCCTAATTCTAGGTCATCTGTGCAGTCAAACCTGGCTCTGCTTCCATGCCATTCTCAGTTCTTGTGATTCTTTGACTTCCTTGACTTTTTGGAGATGTAATATGATGCTTGAACATACATGGACCCCTTTGAAGTGATTGATGACCTTTGGAGTGGCTCAAGAAGCTCTTGGATTGCTCAGATCACAAACCCTAAATGCAGATGACTTTGAATCAATGTAGTGAATCAAAAATGCAATATGAGATGCTATGATTGAACTTATGCATATGAAAAGATCACAAGCCATGGTGTGAATGGGTGGGGGCAAATTTGGGGTGTTTACACCGAGCAGTCGCGCAACAGAGAAGGAAGCAATCCCAGGAGAAAGTAGAAGCAGCCGAACATGCTGTAAAAGACCTCCTAGAGGCTCATTTTGTAACCGAGGTCAGGTATACCACCTGGCTCTCAAACGTTGTACTCGTTAAGAAAAGTAATGGAAAATGGATAATGTGTGTTGACTACACCGATCTCAATCGGGCATGCCCGAAAGACGCTTATACACTGTCGAATATTGATAAATTGGTCAATAACTCTACAGGTTTTAAACTTTTGTCCTTCCTAGATGCCTATTCCGGGTATAACCAAATACTTATGGTCGTGACTGACAAAAAGTACACCACGTTCATGACCGAATCGGGTAACTATTACTACAATGTAATGCCTTCGGCTTGAAAAACGCGGGCGCTACTTATCAACGCATGATGAACAAGGTCTTCCGAACAGAAATCAGAGACATGCTCAAAGTATACATGGATGACATGGTCGTTAAATCCCACGAGGACACCGATTATGTTTGTCACCTAAAAAGAATCTTCGACCATGCGCGCAAATGCAAGATGCGATTCAACCCGGGTAAATGTACGTTCGGGGTTCGCACGGGCAATTTCCTCGGGTTTTATCTAACTGAGCAAGGAATAGAGGCTAATCCCTACAAATGTCAGGCATTTGCCGAAACACCCCCACCGACATCTAAAAAATCCATCCAGTCTTTGAACGGGGTGCTTGCGTCACTATCGCGCTTCGTAGCAAAGTCAACTCAACACGCCCTCCCTTTCTACAAGCTCCTCCGCAAGGAGGCAACTTTTAAATGGACTAAGGAATGCGAGCATGCCCTAAGACACCTCAAAAAGACCCTATCAGAATTCTCAGTTATGTCCTGACCTGAGGCAGGGGAAACTTTATTCCTCTACCTCGTGGTTGCCAACGAAGCCATAAGCGCATCACTCGTAAGAGAAGTGCCCGAATGCCAAAAACCAATTTACTTTAAGAGTAATGCCCTGCAGGGGCCTGAGCTTATATATCAGCAAATATAAAAGGTGGCACTGACACTCTTCCATGCAGCAAGACGACTTAGACATTATTTCCTCGTGCATACAATCATTGTACGTACAAATCAACCCATAAAACAACCCCTCTTACAACCAGACATGACCGAGAGAATGTTGAAATGGTCGCTCGAACTATAAGAATTCGACATTCGATACGAGTGTAGAATTGACATCAAGGCGCAAGCCCTCGCTGATTTCGTAGCCGAGATGGTCACCTCGGAAAGCCCGACTTGCCCGTCCAGAAAATGGAATATTTTTTAGACAGTGCGTCGAGCTCTACGAGGAGCGGCGTGGGAGTTATCATGGAGAACGAGGAAGGTATTCTGATTGAAGTATCCCCCACACTATCATTCCCAACATCTAACGACCAAGTGGAGTATGAGGCATTCGTCGCAGGATTGAGTCTGGCCAGCGACCTAGGGGCAGAAGAGATCACCGTTTACACGGACTATCAACTAGTGGCCATGCAGATCAAAGGAGAGTACCAAGTCATAAGTGACAGCTTATCAGAGTACTTAACCCTGGTCAAGGAAAATATTGCGAAATTCATGTCCGTAGAAGTAAGGCATGTGCCCTGTAAAAACAACACTCGAGCAGACATTCTCTCGAAAATCGCGAGCACAAAGAAGAAAGGAGGAAATAAATAAGTTATTCAGGAAGTACTTCCACGACCCAACATCGAAAAATCAAAGGCGATGTTGGACATCAACGTCATCGGTGATGCCAACTGCTGGATGAATCCTGTATACAAATTTCTAACCAGCGACGAGCTGCTCGAAGACCCAAAGGAGGCTAGCAGTGTCAAACGATGATCATGCTCATACGTCTTGGTCAAAGGAAAACTTTACCGACGAGGGTTCTCCATACCTCTCCTTAGGTGCACCGAGGAAGAATTAGTCCCACACATTTTGTGTGAGACCCATGAAGGAATCAACGCCCAACACTTAGGTGGACGATCCCTCGCGAGAAAAGCCCTCCAGGCAGGATACTATTGGCCTACGATGCAAAACGACACAAAGGAGCATTTGAAGATATGTGACAAATGCCAATGACATAGGGACATGCACCTCGCTCTACCAAACGAGCTAAAAACGATGTCCTCCCCATGGCCATTCGCATGGTGGGGCCTGGACATCCTCGGTCCTTTCATCGTCGGTTCAAACAAAAAAATACCTAATTGTCGGTGTCGACTACTTCGCGAAATGGATCAAAGCTAAACCCCTGGCCAAAATCATGGCCCTCAACATACTGCGTTTCCTCAAATGTAACATCCTCGCTCGTTTCTGGATACCTCAAGCGACCATTACCGACAATGACACTCAATTCACGGATAAGAATTTCCAAGATTTCGTTGTCAGCATCGGAACCAAACAACATTTTGCATCTGTGGAACACCCGCAAACCAACGGGCAAGTAGAAGCAACAAGCAATGTCATTCTTCGAGGCCTCAAGCGAAGACTAGACGAGATCAAGAGACGTTGGTTCGAAGAATTACACAGCGTCCTATGGGCTTACCGAACTACTCCTCACTCGACCACAAGGGAAACCTCCTTTCAACTTGCATACAGAATGGAAGTCGTTATCCCTGTAGAAATTCACATCCAGTCCCGACGGACAGAAGCTCCTATGGATGAAGATACCAATGCAGAAATGTTATGCGAGGAGCTCGATTTAGTCGAGGAAGTTAGGTCAGGGGCAACCCTACGCGAGGCATCCCTCAAATAAAATATTGCTTTAAGGCATGACGCTAAGGTCATCAAACGAGCTTTTTCAGTCGGCAGCCTCGTGCTCAGAAGAAATCAAAGATTCCAAAAAGGGAAAACTAACTGCTAATTGGGAAGGGCCCTACCGAGTCTGAGCAAAGATGAACTACCGAGCGTATTACTTAGAAAATTTGAAAGGGGAAGAACTTCCTCGTCCTTGGAACGCCGAAAAACTCAAACAATATTATATTTAAGGAGTCATCCGACACCAACACCGACCTAAAATGCATACCCAGGTACAAGTATTTCATTCCGTACATTATTTAGTGAGACCCTCCTCAAGAATAAGGACGGTCATCATAACACGATTGGATCCTCAAACTAGTCCATCATCGTCTAAGTACCACAACTAGGCATAACACCCAGCTTGCGATGGGACGTTCACGCCGCGAAGCACAGATCATTACCATATTCCGAGCATCGTTCCCCAACCAACCTTATGGATGGCATTCTGCCTAGTACCCCTAACAGACAGATATTTAAACCGACCACCACATTCCCTACGTTATAAACACTTAGTGAAAATAATAAACAAAGTGTGCCCTCCGACGGACACACCCTCACATACAACAAAATATATAATCTGACTGCCATGGTCGTAAACATGAAACGTTAAAATGCGGCCACGAGGGCCGACTTGTTCTTAGGTTACATAAAAGGGGGAGCATACCCCTCGTCAAAAGGAAAAGGTTGTGGCGTGCAGGCCAGCCAACAAAAGACATACAAAATATTACAAGTATCACGATTCAAAGTCGACTCTCGGATGAGCCTCAGTTGTGTTCCCAAGGTCCTCGTCCATAGGGTTGTCTTGCTCAGGTTCTTTGAGGAACTTGGATATGTGGATGACGCCATCTTCAACTTTATACAAGAAACCAGTGCCATCCTCGTTGAATGTCAAGCTGGGGTTGACTATTTTCAATTGATCGACTGCGTTCTTAAAAGCGACACCAGTCATTTCTTCGAGGTTGACGTACCCCTCCTCAATCTTGGCCACCAACTCTGCCCGGGTCTTCAAAGACCTTATCTCTTCAGACTCGTCTTCAGTCGGAGCCAGACAAGCTTTCAAACGCGCAACCTCATCCGCAGTAGTCTTTTTAGCAGATGCCACCGACTCCTCCAATTCCTTAACCCGCTTAAAGGCCTTGTTCAGTGACTTCTCCCGCTCCCCAGATAACTCCTCAGAGGCAGCTAGCTGAGCCTTCATCCTGTTGATTTCCTCTTCCTGGGTGGCGATCCCTTCGAAAAACATCGAAGCCATCTCTAGAACTCGCACGACCGAACTAGCGTCTCGCGCCAACCAGGCACGCCTGTCTGGTCGGCTTGTCTTTTCCAGATGAAGAGTATCTGCTTGCTGGACCTAGAGGGAGTGCTCTTCAAAGAAGTTTGGCTTAAGGAAACATGGAGGGAGCACGAAGGAAGGTTTTGGGGAGGCGCCATCCAAGTTTAAAATGTTGTCGGGTTTGGATATTTTCCCTACTCTGGAAGCCCCCCCAAGAGAACCGTGAGAGACCGGTGAAGAAGTGCCCGAACCCGTGACCACCTTGTCACTTAAACGTGTCTGCGTCAACTTTTTAGGTGCCCGTTTTCTATTGAAATTGGCCATCAGCTTGCCTTGAGCGTTCACTATCGAATCTAAAAAGGCACAAAACAAAACGGTCAGATCAAGTAAATAATAAATGGGCATAAGAAAATACAAGCATTACATCTACCAAGGTACTCGTAGGCATCCTCATCCGTCTCACAAGCCAAGAGCTTGGACACTTCAATAAACCTAGGGGTCACCTTGGCACCCCCGTCTTTGTCTAGAACATCACAACCATGTTTGTCCACGTGCACCTTCATCGTTATCTAGGAAACGTAGCTCATCAGAATCTCATAGCTAGCCTGGTCGCTATCGTCCAAAGTAGAGCCAATATCCAGAAATTCGTCGGTTCCACGAATAAAATGATCTCGTGACCAAGAAAAAAGAAATATCAACAGCAGTTAGGGAACCTCCATTCCATCCTCGTCCAGCAAAGCATTCCCCTGATCATCAGCATCCACCCCCCAGAATTTGCATGAGTTCAAAGCACAATCAAATACCGGTTCAACCAGATAATAGCGGTCTTTGAAATCCCGAATCGATTCCGAGAACTCTTTGAATATCTTCCTCTTCTTCTTCAGGGAAACCCATCCGAACTTCCCATTCACAACCTGCCGTTGTAGATGGAAGAAATGAAAGAACAAGGGGAGCTTCGCCCCTATCTGTAGATATCCACATGTCTTCTCGAATGCCCGGATAAAGGCAAACGAGTTCGGGTGTATTTGCAAGGGCGCGAGCTCCAGGTGAACAAACACACTCTGCTGGAAGTCCATGAAAGGGAGCATGAACTTCATATCTTTAAAAAAGATATCGTAAAAGGGAAACATATTCGAACCGAAATCAGAGTAGATGCGGTCATCAAAAGTTCGATCCTTCACCATCCAGTCCGCTGGATTTCCGACCACGGGGGAAGGTCCCACCACATCTTGAGCATACTATGAGACTATGTTCAGCGGCTCGACAACGGCCCATTCGCTAATAGAGATGTCCTCTTCCATTTCCTCGTCTTTCTCCTCAGATTCGGTCGAGTTATCTTTGGCTGAAGTAGTCTCTTCAGAATTCGCAGAAGTTTCCTAGCTTATCCCCGAGGGCGAGCTTTGCTCAGTTTCAGCAGGGGAAGACGCATACTCATTGGACAGCTCCTCGGTCTCCATGTTTATCCAGTCGTCGTTCGACATCGTAACACCTGAAAACCAGTGAAAGCAAATATGATTTCGATGTAAAAATAAAATCCACCCTTCCACCGCTTATCAAGTGAAATGGCGCGCTAGGGGGAGATGACGTTGTCCTTGGCCAATGCCCTAAATCATAAAGAATGACCACGATCAGGTAACTGCCCGGATAAAATAGGGGAATGTTACCGCAAGGATATCGTAAGACGAGCACAATTTTCTCCAAAACTCCAGTTGAAGTTCAACCTGAGAAGACGAACAGTGTCGTCGCAGATGGCGCAAATTTATCTTAAATCTCATAGCACTAACTACTCTGTCACCAGCCGCCGCCCACAGAGGCGGAAACCAGCGTGCTAGAACCCTATATTTTCGGCCAAGTCAGCTCTATCAAAATAAAATGATATCCTAACCGCATGCAACTACCTCATTTTTCAAAAATCAGAAGCTAAATCAAGGTATAAGGCATCGAAACTTATAAGTTTAAAGATTTCTTGAGGTTGTTGAGGATCATCCTCATTAATCACGGAGGCTGACGATGGTTGACGGCGAAAACGAGCAGCTTGCTTGAGCGATCAGAGAGTTTGGAAGCGAAAAGTGTGGAAATAAGACCATATGCTCTATTTATATACCCTTCCAACACGTGCATGAGCACGTGCGGTCTTCAAACCTATAAACGACACACTCATTTCCTAGGGACGACCGTAGGCTAGCTATCATTACACATTAAATGCGCACAATTTCCCATATACACGCTGTAACATAGTGGGAGAACTGACTTTTTATTTATGTTGCAGATAGCAAGAGTTGCCATCGACTTTTATTTTATCCAATAAGAAGGTTATAAAAGAACAGAAAAGACCTTTTAAAATTCTAAGTTCGGGGGATAGGTTATATAAAGGGAGGGTGTAAGCACCCTTTATATCCATGGTTATCCATGGGCTCTTAGTTACTTAGCTCAGTTATTTGTTTGAAAAATGTGTAGTGTGTATTTAGAAATTTTCATAAGTCTTTGTAATGATCATCGTATGGATATTGTCGTACCTCGAAAAATACGATCCTAGAATAAACAATAGAGTCTCCACCTAATTCTATTTATTCTATTTAAAGAAAATGGAGATATAGATACAACCTAATAAAGGATAAGAAATGGTTTACGAAACCAAATTCTAAGTTCGGGAGTCGGTTACGCAAGGGGAAGGTATTAACACCCCTCACGTCCGTTGTACTCAACGGGAACCTCTTAGCTAACTATGCGATTAAATGTTTGATCTTAAGTCTTTGTCTTCTAAATGTCTGTTAATATGTTTGTTCTAAGGAAATTAATGTTTTCTTATTATTAAGGCGGAGAAACGATTGAAGTTTATTATTATTGCGATGGAGAGAAAAGATTGATTTTTTTAATAGGGTGCTCGCGAAGGATAAAAATCCCCGTGCCTACGTATTCCCTTGTGCATTGGGAAATTCAGAGCTTCGTAGTTCGTGCGACTACGGTTTGTGATTTGTAATTGAACGGTTGTTTAAAACGCATTCTACTGCTAAGCGTTGGCTTATACTCGCGGTGGAGGCTAAAGCGCTAGCTTGCTTGCGAGATAGAATGATTTAAACAATGTTCGTTTAGAGAAAAGTGTTTGACTTTTGTTAAGGTGTTTTAAACGAAAGGGTGAACGAACCATGTCGCGTGGGGCTATCCCAGAAGTGATTGTTGCATTCCAAAACATGCGGAGTGCTAGACTCCAGAGTTCTGTCTTTCGCTGATTAATTATGAAAGTGATTTAAATTTGGTTGGTAAGTTTTAAGTTGTTTTAAGATATGAAAGAGTGAATGAAGCGCGTCGCATGGGGCTAGCCCAGGAACGATTCATTCTAGAACGTGCGGAGTGCTAGACTCCGGAGTTCTATTTTCGTATTTAAATTTATAAAATAAGTTGGATATATATTTCTTAGACGTTTTAGAATTAACGTGATTAATAACGAAGGAGTGAACGAAACAATACGCGTGGGGCTAGCCCAGTTGTGGTTCGTTCTAGAACGTGCGAAGTGCTAGACTCCGGAGCTCTATTCCTTGTTAAGTTAGTTAAGGCGCGTAGAAGTCGTGCCGACGACGATCACATAGTGATCGACTTACATGTGTGCAAAAATGCAGGCGTATGAATTGATTAAATGAAGTGGATTCGATTCCTAATTCCTAAAGGTATTCCTAGTGAAAACGAAACTTGTAAAATAAAGGCGGAAAAAATAAATTACGTACAAAAACGGGAGAGGGATACAATAATAATTTTACACGAGAATGCGATGAAATAAAGGGTCTCGTTGTAATTTGCCCAAGAGAAAGCGTGTGTGTAGTGTACGAATTAATCGGAACCGTTAGTATTAAATATTGTATAAAAGTGTGAGAAATAAATAAAATAAATAAATAGACTAAATAGAGTGAAATAAAAAATAGAATAAATTAAATAGAACGAAAATAAAAATAGAATAAATTAAATAGAATGAAAATAAAAATAAACAAATGGCCTCATATCGGTCATGATTGATTT
The DNA here is from genome assembly GCA_963966055.1 of Lathyrus aphaca. Taxonomy (NCBI): domain Eukaryota; kingdom Viridiplantae; phylum Streptophyta; class Magnoliopsida; order Fabales; family Fabaceae; genus Lathyrus; species Lathyrus aphaca. The sequence continues at coordinate 545,220,946 of OZ014522.1, forward strand.
ATCGTGGCTTTGTTATATCATCGGTCCAAATAAAAATCAAAACGAAATTGAAAAGCAAAGACACATCTTTTTGAATTTTTAGTTTATCAACTACTAAACAAAATTACGACTAAACTTAAAAACTAAATTTAAATAACTTACTACACAATAATATTTTTTATATTTTTAAGTGTTAATCACATATATACTTTACTTCTAACATTAATAAATAAATCAAACAAAACTATATTTTGAAAGGAAGAAACTAAGTCAATCTAATAAGGATTTTTTTTAATAATTTAAATAGATAACAAACTAAAATATAAAAAGAAAATGATGAATGATACTCACAAACTTCAAGGCTAGCAAAGGTTGAGCTTGTTGTGTAGAAGAAAGTGAATGTGTTTTGATGGAGGTTGTTGTTGTGGTGAAGATGGTGAATGTTTATGGATATTGTGTAAGTAAAAAAAAAAGAATTTTGACTTTGAAAAATATGTAATGAATGTGCTAGATTTTGAGAATATAAGGGTGATCTTGTTAGTCTCAAATGAGAGAAAGATAGATCTTATTTATAGTGTGAATGAGATAGGAGTGTTGATGTGGCAATCCATGTGACTTTATGAGAATGATTTTTGGTCATTGATAAGTCCAAGTTGGCAATCCATGTAAAGTGTGAGAATGATTATTGGTCATTGATAAGTCCAAGTTGGCAATCCATGTGACTTTATGAGAATGATTCTTGGCCATTGATAATTCCAAGTTGGCAATCCATGTGAAGTGTTTGTATTACATTGTAGTGGACCCCCCACTTGCTATTTTTCCTTTTTTGAATATGAAGAAAAACAAAAGAAAAGTAGTAATAATAAAATAAATAATAATAATAAAACTAATAATAATAATAATAATAATAATAATAAAGAAAAAAAAAATGAAAAATGATTATCAAAAAATAAATTATATTGAATTAAATAAATTGAAGTTAAACTAAATAAATTGAAATTGAAATTAAACTAAAATCTAAATTAACTTAAATAAAAAAATTCTAAATTAGAATTGAACCAAAATAAAATTTAAATTAAAACTAATTCTAAAATATCTAATATAATCTAAACTCCTATTCTTAAAGCGAAATAAGTAATTCTAAAAAAATAAAATATGACATTAAAAGTAAAATAAATAGAACTGCATGATTAATGATTAATTGATTATAATGCAAAAATGACTGACTATCAAATAATTCGATAAAAATGCGCCAGATGAATAAAATTTGAAAAAAAATCCGGTCAAAATTTAGGGTGTGATAGATGTATACAAAGCAACTTGAGCAAGTAACTAAGAACTACCTACCCTAGACTGGTCTTTCGTATACTTTTATTTCCTTTCAAGGGTAAGATTGTCCCTACTATTAAGGAGTATGTAATCATTACCTTGGATTTTGTTAAGGGACGGGCGTATGGTCATTGTATGGTCAATGAAGGCAACTTGTAGGGGTGTCTTTAGCAATTCGTAGGGACTATCATCATTTTTACCGAAGGGACAAGATCATTATATCGTAGGCAACCTCGAAGGGACTATGATCTTTTAATCTGGAAGAGACTATGATGATTTATTTGTTAAGGAACTTTGCTTTTAAAGACACCCCCACTTTCGAGGGACCTAACCATTTATAAGGTAACTGAGAAAGGAAACCCTAGGAGGTGCAGATGGCGATCATAGAATGATCGACTTACGTGTGTGAGTGAATATTTTAAAATATTTATCTTATTATTAATTATCTAAATCCAACTTAATTCAGTTATGTCTTGTCACGCCCTAAGTTACTAACCATACAATTAATATAGAATAAATGCAGAAACTTAAAAGACAGAAGGTAAATGTCCTACGCTATTATAATGCTTTGGGCAGTTACATAATTATAAGGCAAAAAAAATATAAAATATTACAAATGAGAAATAATTGCATATTAAAATAAACGGCAGATGAATAACATAAGTATGAGTTAGGGGAAAAAATCAGGGTTTTAAGGTTTAAGAGATAAAGGTTAAATTTACAGAGAAATTTTTTTAGGGTTAAAGAAATATTTTAGGGTTAAGGTTTGAAAAATGTTTTTAGATTTAGAAAATGTTTTTAGGTTTATAAAAAGGTTTATAAAAAAATGTTTAAAATTAGTTAAAAATATTAAGGTTTTAAATTAAAAAATAAAGGTTAATTTAGAAAATAATATTAAGAATTTTATTAAAGAAAATATATAATTTGAAAAAAGGGTTTGAACCCTTGCCCTTGCTCTTACCAGCTCCAACCTCAGCCACTAGGACACCTGCGCGCATGTGACATTATTGTGAAGCAAGATATATATAAAAGAAGCATAAATGAAAATAGATTATAAAAGAAAAAAATTGCTTGAGGCTGGGCTTGTACCCACACCCTAAAGGTTACCAGGTATAATCCCTAGCCACTACACCACACACGCGCCTGTGACATGTATATGAAATAAGTATAATAAAAAACAAGATTAATTTTGAATTTTCAGAATGGCGCCATTAGACTTCATCTTCTTCTTTTTTCCTGTGAAAATACCTGCAACATTTGTTATGAAATTTCCTGCGAATTTACATTCGTAGGAAAACCTATGTTTTCATTTGCATCGTGTAACATGTACGATCAATTCAAATTGTTTATACCAATCAATTGCCCACAACCTGCAAAGTCTAAATTCATCCTCAAACAAAGTTTATATTGCCTAAATAAAAAAAACCTAATTTAGAGCTTGGAACCCTAACTATGGCGTTTTGCGTATTTGACCATGGAGCTTCAATCTAATCATCCATAATACATCTATGAGTCCTCACAAACAACAAAACAGGATCAAAATTCATTATAAACGCATGAACAATTGAAATCGAAAAATTAAAATTCAAGAGAAAAGAAGATTCGGTTTAGGCATATGGATGCGATTTTGATGATGTAAATGATTAGGATAACATCAAGAAGCCTCAAGGATCGTGTCTAGACCTTTAGAACACCTTGGGAGGGTCTGCAACCAAGAAACCGAAATTGAGTTTTTTTGGAAAAAAATTGAAGTTGAACAATGCCTTGCGTGGTCTCAAAATCGTCCCCTGATGTTTGTGTTTAGTTGTGCTTATATCATAGATGAATTTTAGGTCAAATGATGGGCCTCGATATCATGGATTTTTGTTGCTTGGAGTTGAAGAAATCCATTTGCCAATTTTGTCAAAAAAATCAAATATCTTCATGCCATAAAATTTTTGCACGAATTTGAATGCTTCCTATCAACCTTTAATGTCATATATTTGATCCCAAAATAAATATTGGATGAAATATTTGATTTTTATATTTTATTTCAATTTAATTTGAATTTTAATAATTAAAATCCAAAATAATATAAAACAAATGATAAAAATCAGAATAATTGGTCCTTGGGTCGTGCATGACTTCATCTTCAAGTCTGGGTTGCAATTTTATGGGCCTATTTGAAAAGAAATGAAGTTATGGTCTTTTTTGCTTCATACACCCCTTGAAATTTTCCCAACTTTGACAATGCATAACTTCCTCAATTTTAATGCTATGAAGGTGTTCTATGACTTTTTTATAAATATCAGAGTGTTCTCTAACCAACCATTTTGTACCCATGTCCATATCATTTACCATTTTCAAATTATGAGCCTTGGAAAAAGTTGACTTTTTGTTGACTTTCAAAAGACCTATAATGTTTTGGCTCATACCTTCCAAATGAAGAATTTTTGGACTTAGCCTGTGAGACACAAAGTTGTAGAGAATTGAATTTCCTTTAAAATGAGATTTGGATGGGAAATGTTTTAAGAAGTATGTGAAAGTTATGGTTGGTCAAAGTTCAGTTGACTTTTCCTGCACAAAACCCTAATTTAGCAACTCCTTATTTTTGATGATCTGAGGTTTCCTTGATGAATCATGATTAAACCTTGATCAAATGATGAATTTCACCTCATAATCTTGATATTGACCAAAAATATTGAAGTTTGACTTTGAGTTGACCTCAGTTAACTTTTTAACCAAGTTAACTGATTTTTAGGTATCTGAGTATCTGACTGACCAAACTTGTTGGGAAAACTTTGAAACTTGACATGAGGATTCTTTAAGGTATATGGGATGCTATAAAGTCCACTTGAGGCTTTGGAAGTCCACTTTGCTTGGGGAAACTCAAAACTGTAGTTCTAAGATCCATTGTTCAGGAGGAGGCTTTGTCTGTTGAAACCTTCAATCCTTTTGACCAATTGAGAATCTTGTGACTATTAAGAGACCTCTTGAAGTATATGATCTTGAATGTGGGAGGGAAAATTTTGGGGTACAAAAGTTGTCCCTGTTCAATTTTCTGAAACCCGAGGAGTTAGATTGGCATGTACTCCATTCGTGACTTGAAGGTTGAAGGGGATTGAACACTAAAGCCCAAAAATTTGCACTCATCGGTGCACAAAATAATGTTGTTGGTTGGTTGTATTGCTTGAATGGGCTTAAGGATGTCATTCGGAGTAAAAATGTCACTTCAGATATGCCTCTTGGAGGATAAAGCAATCCAAAACGTAGATTGATGTAATCTTTGGGGATGTAGCAACCCAAGAGGTTGTTTGGTGTGATCCTGGAGGATAGAGAAGTCCAATATGTTGTTATGTGTAATCATGGAGGATAAAGCAGTCCAATATGTTGTTATGTGTAATCATGGAGGATATAACAGTCCAAGATATTATCCTGGGGGTTTATGGCAGCCCAAGATATTGTTTGAGATAGTCCTTGGGGGGATATAGCAGTCCAAGATGGATATAGATGTAATCTCAGGAGATGTAGCAACATAAGATATTGGTTTTCATGGCGTTGGGGGATATAACAACCCAAGATGTTAGTGGATGTAAGCTTGAGGGATGTAGTAGCCCAAGATATTAGTATATGTATTCCTGGAGGATAAAGCAGTCCAAGATGTCGTCATATATACTCCTGGAGGATAGAGCAATCCAAGATATTGTTTAAATTAACCCTTAGGGGGATATAGCAGCCCAAGAATAAATTGTTGATGACATTTGTCTGCTGGGGAATTAACCTGAAAAACAAGGTCAGTTCCATGCAAATATCATGATGTATATAACACTTTACAAGTTGATATTCTTATGAGAATGTTGTATGCATAAGATATGATGTAAACGATGTATGTATGAATTTTGTAGTTGATGCGCGTGAGTAGCTTCGTATAACAACTGCTGGTTGAGGAAAATAAATCCCGACTCATTGCTGAAGAATATGAAGACTTTGTTCCCGTCTTGTTTTGGAATATCATACTTAGAACCTCCCGTTTTCGTTCGTCGTACTTCTTATTGAAGTATTAAATTTTTGAATGTCCTGACTGAGGATAAAAGAGATGGACATTCTCCTGGGAGACTTATCCGTCCAAATATCAATTCTTCATAGAATATCTACTTTAAGTGTTCTGTAAGAATATATCCGTAAAGATTACTCAGTGGGGATGAATTGGCGAAGATTCTTTGGATTCCTACCTCTGATGGTCCTTAGTAAATACTATTATTGTATTTTATTTATTTTTGGTAAACATCAATCATATTCAAAAGCATATATACATTCAAACACAATCAACCGACGTTTTCGCTTAAGTAAAAGGGGAAAAGTAAACCTGAATTCGAAAATAGGATTTCATTTATTTAAAAAGTGGCATATAAACATGCAAGTTTGAACATGGAGACAGAAATCCTAGTAAGAGGAATTCGTCGTAGAACTTTTAAAAAGAGTACAAAACAAGGAAAAATAGCTATGTGTAAATGATCCTATTGAGTTTCAACTATGTTATTGCTATTATCTTCAAGTATCTCATCCATTGCTGTCAGAATAGAAACGATTGGATTGAGTTGCACCTGTTTGAACTTGATATAGGTAGTACAACTAATTAAGGTTATATGGGTGATCCAACGAGACATAGTCATACGCTTTTAATCCCTAACTTTTGCCTGGATTTCCCTTTCAGGTTTTCAATCCATCGGGATAGCCTTTTTTTCCCAAGCCTCCCTTTCGGCTTTTCGACTTGCCGAGTGTACAATGTTTTATATATATATCCCTAATTTTTCCCCGAACCCTTCTGGTTCGCCGGGATGCCCTTATTTTTGTCTAGGCCAATCAACCTAGCGAGTCTTATTTTATGCGTAGTATTTTTTGACTATGTCTGCGTTCACAGGTTATGGGAAATCTTCACCATCCATAGTAGTAAGCATCATGGCACCTCCAGAAAATACCCTCTTGACTACAAATGGCCCTTCATATGTGGGAGTCCATTTTCCCCTAAGATCACCTTATGGTAATATGATACGCTTGATTACTAAATCTCCATCCTGATATACTTGTTGCTTGACCTTCTTATTAAAGGCTTTAATCATACGCTTCTGATACATCTGACCACGACAAACAACTGCCAGCCTCTTCTCATCAATCAAGTTTATCTGGTCAAGTCGAGTCTGAATCCATTAATTTTCATCCAAGTATGCATCCTTCATAATTCTCAGGGAAGGAATTTGGACTTCAATGGGTAAAACTGCTTTCATACCATAGACAAAAGAAAATGGGGTTGCCCAAGTTGAAGTACGTATTGTGGTACGATAACCATGAAGAGCAAATGGTAACATCTCATGCCAATATTTATACATAATTGTCATCTTCTGCAAGATCTTCTTAATATTCTTGTTGGCGGCTTCCACTACATCATTTATCTTCGAACGATATGGAGAAGAATTGTGATGCTTAACCTTGAACTACGTGCAAAGGTCAGTAATCATAGTAGTGTTAAGATTAGTACCATTATTTGTAATAATCCTTTCGGGGATGCCATACCTACACATAAGATTATGCTTGATGAACCGAGCCACACCATTCTTAGTAACAAAAGCAAATGAAGTTGCCTATACCCATTTTGTAAAGTAATCGATAGCAACAAGAAAGAAAATATGTCCATTGGAAGCAGTAGGTTTGATCTCACCAATCATATCAATGCCCCACATGGAAAAAGGCCAAGGAGCAGTCAAAACATTCAATGGAACTGGAGGTATATGTACCTTGTCAGCATAGATCTGGCACTTATGACAAGTCTTGGAGTGCTGATAGCAATCAGCTTCCATGGTAGACCAATAGCAACCTGCAATCAAAATCTTCTTAGCCACTGTATGCCCACTAGAGTGAGTACCAAAGATCCCATCATGCATGTCTTCTATAATCTCTATTTCTTTCTTCTTATCCACACAACGAAGCAAAGTCGAATCATGATTGCTGTTGCACCCCAAAATTTGCCCTCACAATACAAGACTTTGCGTTCTAAGAAGGATCACAAGGTTCACAAGTTTCACAACACTTTTAAGGCCTTTCATGAGGTTCATGAAGTCTACAAGTCACTTCTTGAAGGTTCACAAGATTCACAATGCTTTCAAGACCTTTCATGAGGTTCATGAAGTCTACAAGTCACTTTATGAAGGTTCACAAGGTTCACAAGCTTCTCAACATATGCATTCAAATTTATTACTAATAAAAGTTTACCTTCTTGTTTGTCTAAGCAAATTTAAATCCTACGGTCCTTGAAAACATTGCATATGCATTCACATATCATTGCATCACAGGTTTATAATTGTGCACAGGTTTCTCATTTTCTCGCTGTTTATTTCAGCAATGGCTCTTGAACAATTAGTTAAGGATCTCCAGGCACAAAATGCACAGTTCCAAGAGCTGATCCTGAACCTGACCAAGGGGCAGGATGAATTGAAGACACTGCTGGCTAAGAAAAAGAATCCTGAGAACAACAAGGATGATCAGCTGAAACAATTACAAGCTGAGATGACAGAAATGAGAACCCAGATGAATGACCAGGTGGTTCTTATTCAAAGTTTAGCTCAGGGGCAAGAAGAGCTGAGGACCTTTATCCAAAAACTTCAAAGTAGTAGAGTCAGGGATCTAATTGTCAGTGGACCTCCATTAGAACAAGCTGATTTGGTTGAAAGGAAGATGAGGATAAAAGAAGGTAAGAAACCGGTTGCCATTGATTGTTCTTCAGTTGAAGAAGAAAGACCTGATAAGGTTAATCTACCTCAACACAAGGAATGTAGAAGGATGTTTATCAAGTTCAGCACACCAATGTCACAAGTTTTGCAATGCCTGTTGGAGATGAAGCTAATTTCTTTGGAAAATTCTCCTAAAAATCCTAACACCTCTTCTCCTCGCTATAATCCCAAGGCAAGGTGTAAGTATCACTCCAACAGTCCTGGACATGATACTAATAACTGTTGGGCATTGAATAAAAAGATTCAAGGCCTGATTGACGAAGGAATCCTCGAGGTTACACCAGAAGGCCAAGTTGAATTCTACTATCGTCCATCAAACACCAAAGCTGCAAGACAAGTTGCCCAAGGTAGCAAGAAAGAAAGCCTACCTGTTCCCGTTGAGATATGGGGCACCTTGGGACATCCAAGTGGCAAATTTGATTTCACGGTGAAGTATACTGCTCCTCAAAGTTCACAGATTGCAATCGAAGACATTCAGCCAACTGGATGGGACAACATTTGAACTTTCATTTGTAATTTCTTTTGTTTTGTTTAAATACTTACTATTATGTTAAACTTTTGTTTTCATTAATGCATTGCGTATGTTTGTCTTGAATTAATCCATTCGTTTCACTATGTTTTGAACTATGTTTCGTATTTCTATTTTGTGATATTTAACTCCTGATAAAGCTATAAGCCTGTAGAGGGAGGATGACGAAAACAATACCAAAATATTAGGCAGTATGCTTTTGAACAGACTATGCTGACGATGTACAGGCATTGTTTCAATTCCTAAACAGTGGAGATATAAGGAGGTTAATCCCTAGTCAACCCTTTTGAGCCTATGAAGTAGGAGTTTTTATTCTCGCACAAATTAAAACCCTTATTCATAACCTGGGGCAGGGTAGTTACTCAGTTAACTCAAATATGCCAATTATCTGTGTTGTACACAACTAATGATGGTTCCCTGTAATCATTAAACCTGACAGTCAATATCCAGCAAAAGAAAAGCTTACTAAGTCAAAACCTATGAAGGAGACTTAGTAAAACATTAAGACATCCCGCTGACTGTAACCTTAAAATAAGCAGTTCAGGCAAAAAGAAGGGATAATAAAGTCAAAAGAAAAAAGAGGTCACCATGAATCCTCAACAAAGAAAGATGACTGAATGTTCAAATAAATTTTTGGTTTCTGAACCATCATAAATGTCAGTGTTACAATTCCAAACTACTTTGGAGCCTCAATGCATAAGTTAACTGAGTATAGGACTGAAGAACATCATGGAGATTGGGTTGGGTACAAATAAAATTTGAGCCTTTATCCTTTGTTTCTTAAGCCGTGAACCAGGCCACGTTATAACCCTTTAAAAGTCCTAACTGAAGCATGGTTAGTTCGAAAGCGTACTGCTACAAAAAGGTATCCTGACTCCTTTAGGGCTTATTATAAAACTTGAGTTAATATCACAGCTTTCACAAAAAAAAAAAAAAAAACTATTTTTCTAAAATAACTATTTTTCAAAACTTCAAGACAGACATAAGCGTTGCATTTTTGAATATATTTGTTTGCATATACTTGAGTGTTTGACAAATGGAGAAACTTACAGGATGAATGTTCATAGTCCTTCCGATGAACAAAGTTGCTTCCTGGATCAAAGTCCATGTACACAAAGGGGCATAGTCATTATCTCCCAATCAAGGGGGCAGGCCATGATACTGCCTAACTCATGTGGGGCAATCAGGACAGGATTCAGTTATGTTTAAGTATCCAGGGGCAGATCTCCACATCTGTCTAAATTACCGAGGGTAACATTACAAAGTTCATAATGCCAGGGGAATAGTCACTGTTTCCCAGCCAAGGGGCATACCAACTTACTGTTCAATTCATTCGGGGTAATCAGGTCCAGATTCAACAATGCTTAATAGCCATGGGCAGTTTTCTTCATACAATTGAATTACCAAGGGTGACATTACAAAGTTCACAATGCCAGGGGCATATGCTTATGGGGCATTCTACTTGTTTCTCTTGAGGTGGCTCATTACAGATACTTCCATTATGGGACAATTCATCCCCAACCAAGGGGCAATGCTTTCTTTTCAAATCTAGTATTCGGAGAGTACATGGTCCATCACAATTTGAAGACGCCATTCCTCTCATTGTATTACCTTGATATGGGGATTCTCAGTAGAAGCCATGGTGGAAATTAATTGTCTACGCCAGTAGTATCAGATGGTGTCAGTATTATGTCTTCAAGGTATTCAGGAAAGTTAAGAATCTCAGGAGATCTAAATCCAATTGGTTATACACTCTCGAAGTTGAAATGATTCTATTTTCAAGTTCAGCTTTATTTTTCCCTCTGAATCCAGATTTACTTTTACCCTATTTACATAAGCGAAACGTCCATTGGTTGTGTTTAAATGTATGTATGCTTTTGAATATGATTGATGTTTACCAAAAATGCATGTATGCTTTTTAATATGATTGATGTTTACCAGAAATGCATGAAAATGCATAATAGTATTTACTAAGGACGAACGAGAGAAGGATTTCAACGAAGCTTCGCCGGTTCATCTTTACAAGACAATCACAAAACCCTCAGTAGGACGAATCTATCTTCATAAAGTCTCATCTCCCCTGGAATTTATATCCATCTCTTTTATCCTCATACGGATATACGGGAAATTACTTTCCAATAAGGGTACGACGAACGAAGACGGGATATATACCCTACTATCAAACGAAGACGAAGGTTATGTATACCTTACTATCCCCAGCAGACGGGAGGTTATATATACCTTGATATCCCCAGCATACGGAAGACTATGTATACCTCATCATCAAGCAAGACGGGAACGAGTTCCTCATATTCTTCAGCAGCGAATCGGGATTTGTTTTCCCTGGCCAGCAGTTATTATACGAAGATATCCGGACGCTTCAGGCAGTGTCATATCATACATACATCATTTACATCATACCATAACATACATATCCATAGATACATAATACATTGCTTAAGTGCATCATACTATACATGCATACATAATGCATAAACTAATATTATTATACAAATGCTACCTTGTTTTCAGGTTAATTATCCAGCAAACAAACTTATGATTATCAGGATTGCTTTATTCCCCTGAAAGCATATCATCCATCAGGACTGCTTTATCCTCCTGAAGACTTATCATCTCTCAAGACTGCTTCATCCTCTTGGGAACATATTACTACACCAGGACTGCTTCATCCTCCTGACAGTTATCATCATTACTTCAGGATAGCTCTATCCTCCTGAAAATTCCTATTACATCAGGATTGCTTTATCCTCCTGAAATCACATTACTACCTCAGGACTGCTTTATCCTCCTGACAGCTTCTTTACCTCAGGATTGCTTTATCCTCCTGACAGCTTATTACTACATCAGGATCGCTTCATCCTCCTGAAAGCTTTTTATTACATCAGGACTGCTTCATCCTCCTGAAAGCATATTATCAATACCTCAGGATTGCTTTATCCTCCTGACAGCTTATTACTACCTCAGGATTGCTTTATCCTCCTGACAGCTTATTACTACCTCAGGATTGCTTTATCCTCCTGACAGCTTCTTGTACCTCAGGATTGCTTTATCCTCCTGACAGCTTCTTGTACCTCAGGATTGCTTTATCCTCCTGACAGCTTCTTGTACCTCAGGATTGCTTTATCCTCCTGACAGCTTCTTGTACCTCAGGATTGCTTTATCCTCCTGACAGCTTCTTGTACCTCAGGATTGCTTTATCCTCCTGACAGCTTCTTGTACCTCAGGATTGCTTTATCCTCCTGACAGCTTCTTGCACCTCAGGATTACTTTATCCTCCTGAAATCATATCATTGCCTCAGGACTGCTCCATCCTCCTGACAGCTATCATTTTGGACTGCTTCATCCTCCAAGACATATATCTGAAGGATTTTCCTCCAAGTGGCATCTTTAAGCCCACTCAATCATATTCAACTAGCCATTTATACCACTTTATGCACTGGTGAGTGCAAATTTTTGGGCTTTTGTGTTCAATCCCCTTCAACCTTCCAGGTCACGACTGGCAAACATACCAATCTAACCCCTCAGGTTTCAGAAAATTGAACAGGGGCAGCTGTTGCACCCCCCAAAATTTGCCCTCACAATACAAGACTTTGCGTTCTAAGAAGGATCACAAGGTTCACAAGTTTCACAACACTTTCAAGGCCTTTCATGAGGTTCATGAAGTCTACAAGTCACTTCTTGAAGGTTCACAAGGTTCACAAGATTCACAATGCTTTCAAGACCTTTCATGAGGTTCATGAAGTCTACAAGTCACTTTATGAAGGTTCACAAGGTTCACAAGCTTCTCAACATTTACAAAACCTTTCATGAGGTTCATGAAGTCTACAAGTCACTTCTTGAAGGTTCACAAGGTTCACAAGATTCACAATGTTTACATGACCTTTCATGAGGTTCATGAAGTCTACAAGTCACTTCATGAAGGTTCACAAGGTTCACAATACCTCCCATGAGTATCACAAGACATTTTATGATGATTTACAAGGTTCACAAAGTTCACAATTGGTCAGGAGAGTTGACAATTCCCTCAGACAATGCACCTCCTAAGCAGTGCATCCAAAACTAGGGTTTTGACTTTAATCAGGCTAAATGAACTTCCAAGACTTCAAGTGAGCTTCATAACATCTTATATGTGTGTAAGAACCCCCATGACAAGTTTCAAGACTTTTCTCAAAAGTTTGCTCAGTCAGATGATCAGATAAGTCAAAATCAGTCAATGCCGTTAAAAAGTCAAACTGAGGTCAACTGTGGTCAAACCAAAGTCAAATTTCATGATTTTTTGCCAACATCAAGTTTATGAAGTAAAATTCATCATTTTATCAAGGGTTGATCATGATTCATCAAGGAGATTTCAGATCATCAAGAATCAGGAGTTTCTAAATTAGGGTTTCCTTAGTAAAAGTCAACTGAACTTTGACCAGCCATAACTTTCACATACTTCATCACCAAGTCTCCACTCAAAGCTCATTTTGAAGGAAATTGAATTCTCTACAACTTTGTGTCTCACAAGCCAAGCCCAAAAATGCTTCATTTGGAAGGTATGAGCTAAGACATTATAGGTCCTTTTGAAAGTCAACAAAAAGTCAACAACTTCAAAAGGGCATAACTTGAGATTGGTAAATGATATGGACATGAAACCAGTGGGGTTGGTTAGAGGACTCTTCTAGCTTTCCAAAATGTCCAAGAACACCCTCATAGCATTAAAATTGAAGGATATGTGCCCTTGCAAAGTTGGGAAATTTTGAGTTGGTTTATGATGAAAAAGGAGGTCTAAAACCAATTTCTTCCAAATGGGCTTGCCAAATGATGACCCAATCCATACATTGACTTCATGCACGACCCAAACCATTAAAAATTAGAATTTTTATTATTTTATTTTTATTTATTTTGATTTAATTCATTAAAAATCATTTTAAATAAAAATAAAATATGAAAATGTAATATTTGATGGAGATTGAGTTTCTAGAAAGTCTTAAATGTTGATTGGAATTGAAGAGGAATGAAATCATAAGATTTGTCCAAAAATAGTAAGCCATCATACAAGAATATTTGATTTTCAAGGCATGATCAACTTGGATCTTTTCATATCAATTCTTCCACACAACCATTCAATTTTATGACCTAAATTCACTCACCTATAAGTACTAAACACAACTCAATCACCAAGCCACGAATTTCAGCAGCCACAAAGGTAAGTTCATACTTCAAAAACTCAAGCCAAAACTCACATTCGGTTTTCATCCTCCAGGACATTTGAAGGTAATTTGAGATCACAATCATGATCCTTGGCCCTCTTTGAGTGGAAACTAACCTTTATTTGCAGCCAAAACACCTCATGATGCATAAACTGCATCATCCATATGCTTCATAAGATTTTTTTCGAATCACTATATTTGCTAATTGATAATGAATTTTGATGACATATTGATGTTTGTTGATAGCTATAGATGGATTCTGGATCGTTTGGTGAAGTTCCATAGCCTGAATCGTGATTCACCATGTTTAGGGTTTGCGGCTTCAATTAGGGTTTTACTATCCAGCCAAGATAAATGGATTATAAGGACATAGAGTGATTGGAAATCTTGTTAGGAACTCAATGGTGTAATCAATTTCATAAAATCTTGCTGTTTTGTCAATGTTTGAATTTTGTAGGTCTTGCTGCAATTTAAAAAACGCAGGTAAATTCGCATGTGAAATCGCAGGAAATTTGGCAGGTCTCAAGGAAGAAGAAGACTTCTTCGCGCGCGTTTTTGAATTCAAATATTTTGTATTATATTTTATGAATTGGTTGTGGTTTTAAGTCACAGCTGGCTGCTTGGCCCAGTGGTGGGAGGTATATGCGCGTATCTTGATGGCCCTGGTTCGATTCTTGGCTGGGTGCATTCTTTTTTTTCTTATTTTTTTCAGGTTAAACATACATAATATATTATGTATTATGGCCAGCATAATGATAGGCTCGCTCACCCAGCAGGATTGGTCATGTGTTTGATTATGCGTTTAAGAGGTCCTGGGTTCAACACCACCCCAGGCCTTTTTGTTCACTATTTTTCTGATTTTTCAAGCTTAAAGCACAAAACCAAGAGATGTTCATTCTTGTTGCATCATTGGTGCGCAGCTCAGTTGGCAAACCTCTTCATTATCCAGGTTAGGGACCTGGGTTCAAATCCCAGGTCCAGTTTTTTTGATTTTTCTTATTTTCTTTTATATTTCCTATTTTCTATATTATATTAAAATATGTCTCTAAATTATAAAATGTAAATATTGTATTTTCTAAATTATAAAACATATATGTTTTCTAAGATTAGTTTTATTATTATAAAATGTATATATGTATTATTTAGTTAAATAAATTTTAATTATAAAATAAACCCTAATATATTATTTTCTAAACAAATATTAAAAAACCTAATTTTATTTTTCTAGCTTTATTATTATGTACATATTTATTATTATTTTTGTAAATATAATTTTCTTCATATAATATGTAAATATTTTTTATAATTTGTTTATAATCTAAATGTTATATATAAATAATTTTTATAGAAATAATTAAACCTATGATAATTTTGTTTTGTAATTATAATATGTTTAAAAATAATTTAATAATTGTTAATATTTCCTCTTATTTATAAATAATTGTCTATATCAAAAATCTAATCTTTTGTTCATTATTTTAATTATGTTCTCATATTCTTGCTAATTCCCTTTATTTTAATTATTTTTATCATTACTAACCATATTATTACTAATCCATTTAGTTTATTATTATACTTATTATTATTATTTCACTAACCCTATTTATTTTTAATTTTTATTATTACTAACCCCTATTATATTTATTATTGCCTATTTATTTATTTTTGCTTATTATTTATATTTGTTTATTTGCTCTTTATTTTAATTGCTTATTTTAATTATTGTTGTAATTGCTCCTTGGTGTAAATTTTGTAAATATTTAATTTATTTAATTTTTTATGCTATGGTTAGTAATATAGGGAGTGTAAATATGTATTCTATTTAAAATCAAATTTAGATCATTTTAATTATAAGATAAATATAAATTAAACACTCACACACGTAAGTCGATTTTTAATCGCCATCTCACTTTCTAGGGTTGCCTCTCAATGTTGCCTAATCATAAGGTCAAGTGGGGTGTATAAAGCAAGTCCCTTAAAAGAAAATTCATCAAGTCCCTAATGGTTGCCTTTAAAGATCAAGTCCCTTAAATGGTTGCCTTTCATAAAAAATCTTGTCCCTTTCGAATAATGATGACAGTCCCTCCAAAATGCTTAATACACCCCACAGTTGCCTTCATAAAACAAGATGTCCCTCATATGTCCCTTACATCCAAGGTAATGACTACCTATTCCTCAATAATAGGGATAGTCTTACCACTTAAAGGATAAAGAACAGAAAGACTTAAACTTTAGGGTAGGTACCCCATAGTTGCTTGCTCACTTCATTCAAAACTTTTCAAATACTTCACAAATTTCAAACAATTTTCAAACACAAGTTTTTTACGCATCCGTACATGGATCATTATCAAACTCTTATGAAAATTTCTATTCACACACTTCACATTTTCAAAAACATTTTAAAGTGAGCTAAGTAACTAAGAGCCCATGGATAACCATGGATGTAAAGGGTGCTAACACCTTCCCTTTACATAACCTACCCCCCGGACCCAAAAATCTTTTAAAAGGTCTTTCCTGTTCTTTTATGCCTTTCCTTTGGATAAAATAAAAGTCGGTGGCGACTCTTGCTATCCGCAACATAACTAAAGTCAGTTCTCCCACCGTGTTACAGAACTGGCGACTCTGCTGGGGATTTAAATTTAAGAGGGGTACCCTTAGGAATTAAGATCACTTTAAATTGTTTGCCTTGTTTGCTTTATATTATCTTGTTGGGGTTCTCTTATGTGTGAAAGTTCCTAACCCGGATCTAGTGTACCTTAGGTAAATGGCAATAGACCAAGGAAACTGTACGACGTATATCGATACGGTTGATCTGGTGGCCATAGTTAGTGCGACTTCTTGGTTGGTGCTTATGTTCCTTAAGTCAAGTTGAGGATAATATGAGGCTGCCATATGTTGTCAATGCACTAACTAACTTTTAGAACCCTAGTTAACTCATCTTGGCCTTTAGAAAGTAGTGAGGTAACCGGCTTTGGTGCAGACTGAAGTTGGTTGACACTCGATACTACGCTCATTGAGATCTTAAACTTGGAGGGTTTTGGTTGGCAAGTAAGTTGCCTTCTGATCAACCACCCTTGTGAAGGATCAATGATATTGAGATCCCTTAGAACCTGGTTACTTTTGTAGGACAGGATGAACCATCTAACTTCAGGGGAGGGTACTTACCTTTGAACCTCATGCAAGCCTTTAAACCTAGGGCTATTGTGTGACTTGCTTGTGTGTGCCACATGTTTGTGACTGAACATAACATCATGACATCATCATGCATCATAAGCATATCATTTTCCCTAACCATTTCAAGGACCAAGGGATTTATCTTTGTTCTTTGTTGCAGGTCATGGCTTCTGCTCGTAGAAACACCATCAGGATCAACTTTGTGGGCATACCTGCTAAGCTTAAAGAGTTGGTTTCTCAAGTGTCTGATCATTCCCAGTTTATCAAGAGACATGGTCACCTATTGGATCTAGTCACTTCAGGGTTCAATGAAGACATGATGAGTGTTCTGTTTCAGTTCTTTGACCCTAAGCACCATTGCTTTACATTCCCTGACTATCAGCTGGTTCCTACAATGGAAGAATTCTCTAAACTTCTGGGTATACCTGTTCTTGATCAAAAACCCTTCACAGGTTTGGAGAAGGAGCTTAAACCAGAGGTTATTGCTGCAGCTCTACATCTGAAGAAGTCTGACATTGTTCTAGAAACAAGAAGCGGAGTTAAGGGTATTCTTGCCAAGGTGTTGATAGAGAAAGCTCAGGTGTTCTTGAAGGCCATGAGCTATGATGCTTTTGAGGAGATCTTAGCCTTGCTGATATATGGCTTAGTATTGTTCCCCAATCCAGATCAGTTCATAGATGTTCATGCCATCAACATATTCCTGAGTCACAATCCAGTGCCTACATTGCTTGGAGATATCCTACATTCTCTTCACACCCGTACTACAAGGGCAAGAGGAACTTTGATGTGCTGCATACCTTTGCTTTCTAGGTGGTTTATTTCTCACCTTCCTCGCTCAGTAATGAAGAATGAGCAAGGGTTTAGATGGTCTAAAAGGATCATGTCACTTTCTCACTCAGATATCCATTGGTGCTCCAGATCTATGGAGAATGTCACCATCATTGACCGTTGTGGGGAGTTTCCTAATGTGCCACTACTAGGCATAAGAGGAGGCATCACCTACAACCCCTCTCTAGCTTTACGACAGTTTGGTTACGCTCGAAGCGATGGTCCACATGACATGTTGATTCAGGGCATTGTGTTTGATTACGACAACGATCTTCAAGGTTACCGTCAGAGATTCATACGAGCCTGGGGAAAAGTAAACAGGGTTGACAGCAAGACACTGGAGCCTAAGTATACTATTCCTATGGAAGCTTATCTCAGATGGGTGCGATCTCGTGCTCAGACTCTCATGATGCCATATCCTGCCGTCCTACCAGTTACCATGGAACCTGTTGCTGAAGGAGACACAGCTTATACCATCCTTCACCCAGACATGCCTACTGACATGGAAGACTTACAGAGATCCTGGATCCAATTGAAGGAGAAAAGGGATACTTTCGAGGCTCATTACAAAGCAAGCCAAGAAAAAATCCTGGAATTAACAAAACAACTTCACGAGGAACGTAATCTCAACTCGTACCTCAACACAAAAAGGAAACGTCCATGGGAGACTTAAAACCCCATCTTTTGTACTTATTTCATTTTTTCATTTTTGTAAGCCTAAAAGGCAAAACAAATTTATTACTAATAAAAGTTTACCTTCTTGTTTGTCTAAGCAAATTTAAATCCTACGGTCCTTGAAAACATTGCATATGCATTCACATATCATTGCATCACAGGTTTATAATTGTGCACAGGTTTCTCATTTTCTCGCTGTTTATTTCAGCAATGGCTCTTGAACAATTAGTTAAGGATCTCCAGGCACAAAATGCACAGTTCCAAGAGCTGATCCTGAACCTGACCAAGGGGCAGGATGAATTGAAGACACTGCTGGCTAAGAAAAAGAATCCTGAGAACAACAAGGATGATCAGCTGAAACAATTACAAGCTGAGATGACAGAAATGAGAACCCAGATGAATGACCAGGTGGTTCTTATTCAAAGTTTAGCTCAGGGGCAAGAAGAGCTGAGGACCTTTATCCAAAAACTTCAAAGTAGTGGAGTCAGGAATCTAATTGTCAGTGGACCTCCATTAGAACAAGCTGATTTGGTTGAAAGGAAGATGAGGATAAAAGAAGGTAAGAAACCGGTTGCCATTGATTGTTCTTCAGTTGAAGAAGAAAGACCTGATAAGGTTAATCTACCTCAACACAAGGAATGTAGAAGGATGTTTATCAAGTTCAGCACACCAATGTCACAAGTTTTGCAATGCCTGTTGGAGATGAAGCTAATTTCTTTGGAAAATTCTCCTAAAAATCCTAACACCTCTTCTCCTCGCTATAATCCCAAGGCAAGGTGTAAGTATCACTCCAACAGTCCTGGACATGATACTAATAACTGTTGGGCATTGAATAAAAAGATTCAAGGCCTGATTGACGAAGGAATCCTCGAGGTTACACCAGAAGGCCAAGTTGAATTCTACTATCGTCCATCAAACACCAAAGCTGCAAGACAAGTTGCCCAAGGTAGCAAGAAAGAAAGCCTACCTGTTCCCGTTGAGATATGGGGCACCTTGGGACATCCAAGTGGCAAATTTTATTTCACGGTGAAGTATACTGCTCCTCAAAGTTCACAGATTGCAATCGAAGACATTCAGCCAACTGGATGGGACAACATTTGAACTTTCATTTGTAATTTCTTTTGTTTTGTTTAAATACTTACTATTATGTTAAACTTTTGTTTTCATTAATGCATTGCGTATGTTTGTCTTGAATTAATCCATTCGTTTCACTATGTTTTGAACTATGTTTCGTATTTCTATTTTGTGATATTTAACTCCTGATAAAGCTATAAGCCTGTAGAGGGAGGATGACGAAAACAATACCAAAATATTAGGCAATATGCTTTTGAACAGACTATGCTGACGATGTACAGGCATTGTTTCAATTCCTAAACAGTGGAGATATAAGGAGGTTAATCCCTAGTCAACCCTTTTGAGCCTATGAAGTAGGAGTTTTTATTCTCGCACAAATTAAAACCCTTATTCATAACCTGGGGCAGGGTAGTTACTCAGTTAACTCAAATATGCCAATTATCTGTGTTGTACACAACTAATGATGGTTCCCTGTAATCATTAAACCTGACAGTCAATATCCAGCAAAAGAAAAGCTTACTAAGTCAAAACCTATGAAGGAGACTTAGTAAAACATTAAGACATCCCGCTGACTGTAACCTTAAAATAAGCAGTTCAGGCAAAAAGAAGGGATAATAAAGTCAAAAGAAAAAAGAGGTCACCATGAATCCTCAACAAAGAAAGATGACTGAATGTTCAAATAAATTTTTGGTTTCTGAACCATCATAAATGTCAGTGTTACAATTCCAAACTACTTTGGAGCCTCAATGCATAAGTTAACTGAGTATAGGACTGAAGAACATCATGGAGATTGGGTTGGGTACAAATAAAATTTGAGCCTTTATCCTTTGTTTCTTAAGCCGTGAACCAGGCCACGTTATAACCCTTTAAAAGTCCTAACTGAAGCATGGTTAGTTCGAAAGCGTACTGCTACAAAAAGGTATCCTGACTCCTTTAGGGCTTATTATAAAACTTGAGTTAATATCACAGCTTTCACAAAAAAAAAAAAAAACTATTTTTCTAAAATAACTATTTTTCAAAACTTCAAGACAGACATAAGCGTTGCATTTTTGAATATATTTGTTTGCATATACTTGAGTGTTTGACAAATGGAGAAACTTACAGGATGAATGTTCATAGTCCTTCCGATGAACAAAGTTGCTTCCTGGATCAAAGTCCATGTACACAAAGGGGCATAGTCATTATCTCCCAATCAAGGGGGCAGGCCATGATACTGCCTAACTCATGTGGGGCAATCAGGACAGGATTCAGTTATGTTTAAGTATCCAGGGGCAGATCTCCACATCTGTCTAAATTACCGAGGGTAACATTACAAAGTTCAT
Source organism: Lathyrus aphaca (assembly GCA_963966055.1). Classification (NCBI taxonomy): domain Eukaryota; kingdom Viridiplantae; phylum Streptophyta; class Magnoliopsida; order Fabales; family Fabaceae; genus Lathyrus; species Lathyrus aphaca. Next base: position 545,241,833 of record OZ014522.1, read on the forward strand.
AATGCCAGGGGAATAGTCACTGTTTCCCAGCCAAGGGGCATACCAACTTACTGTTCAATTCATTCGGGGTAATCAGGTCCAGATTCAACAATGCTTAATAGCCATGGGCAGTTTTCTTCATACAATTGAATTACCAAGGGTGACATTACAAAGTTCACAATGCCAGGGGCATATGCTTATGGGGCATTCTACTTGTTTCTCTTGAGGTGGCTCATTACAGATACTTCCATTATGGGACAATTCATCCCCAACCAAGGGGCAATGCTTTCTTTTCAAATCTAGTATCCGGAGAGTACATGGTCCATCACAATTTGAAGACGCCATTCCACTCATTGTATTACCTTGATATGGGGATTCTCAGTAGAAGCCATGGTGGAAATTAATTGTCTACGCCAGTAGTATCAGATGGTGTCAGTATTATGTCTTCAAGGTATTCAGGAAAGTTAAGAATCTCAGGAGATCTAAATCCAATTGGTTATACACTCTCGAAGTTGAAATGATTCTATTTTCAAGTTCAGCTTTATTTTTCCCTCTGAATCCAGATTTACTTTTACCCTATTTACATAAGCGAAACGTCCATTGGTTGTGTTTGAATGTATGTATGCTTTTGAATATGATTGATGTTTACCAAAAATGCATGTATGCTTTTTAATATGATTGATGTTTACCAGAAATGCATGAAAATGCATAATAGTATTTACTAAGGACGAACGAGAGAAGGATTTCAACGAAGCTTCGCCGGTTCATCTTTACAAGACAATCACAAAACCCTCAGTAGGACGAATCTATCTTCATAAAGTCTCATCTCCCCTGGAATTTATATCCATCTCTTTTATCCTCATACGGATATACGGGAAATTACTTTCCAATAAGGGTACGACGAACGAAGACGGGATATATACCCTACTATCAAACGAAGACGAAGGTTATGTATACCTTACTATCCCCAGCAGACGGGAGGTTATATATACCTTGATATCCCCAGCATACGGAAGACTATGTATACCTCATCATCAAGCAAGACGGGAACGAGTTCCTCATATTCTTCAGCAGCGAATCGGGATTTGTTTTCCCTGGCCAGCAGTTATTATACGAAGATATCCGGACGCTTCAGGCAGTGTCATATCATACATACATCATTTACATCATACCATAACATACATATCCATAGATACATAATACATTGCTTAAGTGCATCATACTATACATGCATACATAATGCATAAACTAATATTATTATACAAATGCTACCTTGTTTTCAGGTTAATTATCCAGCAAACAAACTTATGATTATCAGGATTGCTTTATTCCCCTGAAAGCATATCATCCATCAGGACTGCTTTATCCTCCTGAAGACTTATCATCTCTCAAGACTGCTTCATCCTCTTGGGAACATATTACTACACCAGGACTGCTTCATCCTCCTGACAGTTATCATCATTACTTCAGGATAGCTCTATCCTCCTGAAAATTCCTATTACATCAGGATTGCTTTATCCTCCTGAAATCACATTACTACCTCAGGACTGCTTTATCCTCCTGACAGCTTCTTTACCTCAGGATTGCTTTATCCTCCTGACAGCTTATTACTACATCAGGATCGCTTCATCCTCCTGAAAGCTTTTTATTACATCAGGACTGCTTCATCCTCCTGAAAGCATATTATCAATACCTCAGGATTGCTTTATCCTCCTGACAGCTTATTACTACCTCAGGATTGCTTTATCCTCCTGACAGCTTATTACTACCTCAGGATTGCTTTATCCTCCTGACAGCTTCTTGTACCTCAGGATTGCTTTATCCTCCTGACAGCTTCTTGTACCTCAGGATTGCTTTATCCTCCTGACAGCTTCTTGTACCTCAGGATTGCTTTATCCTCCTGACAGCTTCTTGTACCTCAGGATTGCTTTATCCTCCTGACAGCTTCTTGTACCTCAGGATTGCTTTATCCTCCTGACAGCTTCTTGTACCTCAGGATTGCTTTATCCTCCTGACAGCTTCTTGCACCTCAGGATTACTTTATCCTCCTGAAATCATATCATTGCCTCAGGACTGCTCCATCCTCCTGACAGCTATCATTTTGGACTGCTTCATCCTCCAAGACATATATCTGAAGGATTTTCCTCCAAGTGGCATCTTTAAGCCCACTCAATCATATTCAACTAGCCATTTATACCACTTTATGCACTGGTGAGTGCAAATTTTTGGGCTTTTGTGTTCAATCCCCTTCAACCTTCCAGGTCACGACTGGCAAACATACCAATCTAACCCCTCAGGTTTCAGAAAATTGAACAGGGGCAGCTGTTGCACCCCCCAAAATTTGCCCTCACAATACAAGACTTTGCGTTCTAAGAAGGATCACAAGGTTCACAAGTTTCACAACACTTTCAAGGCCTTTCATGAGGTTCATGAAGTCTACAAGTCACTTCTTGAAGGTTCACAAGGTTCACAAGATTCACAATGCTTTCAAGACCTTTCATGAGGTTCATGAAGTCTACAAGTCACTTTATGAAGGTTCACAAGGTTCACAAGCTTCTCAACATTTACAAAACCTTTCATGAGGTTCATGAAGTCTACAAGTCACTTCTTGAAGGTTCACAAGGTTCACAAGATTCACAATGTTTACATGACCTTTCATGAGGTTCATGAAGTCTACAAGTCACTTCATGAAGGTTCACAAGGTTCACAATACCTCCCATGAGTATCACAAGACATTTTATGATGATTTACAAGGTTCACAAAGTTCACAATTGGTCAGGAGAGTTGACAATTCCCTCAGACAATGCACCTCCTAAGCAGTGCATCCAAAACTAGGGTTTTGACTTTAATCAGGCTAAATGAACTTCCAAGACTTCAAGTGAGCTTCATAACATCTTATATGTGTGTAAGAACCCCCATGACAAGTTTCAAGACTTTTCTCAAAAGTTTGCTCAGTCAGATGATCAGATAAGTCAAAATCAGTCAATGCCGTTAAAAAGTCAAACTGAGGTCAACTGTGGTCAAACCAAAGTCAAATTTCATGATTTTTTGCCAACATCAAGTTTATGAAGTAAAATTCATCATTTTATCAAGGGTTGATCATGATTCATCAAGGAGATTTCAGATCATCAAGAATCAGGAGTTTCTAAATTAGGGTTTCCTTAGTAAAAGTCAACTGAACTTTGACCAGCCATAACTTTCACATACTTCATCACCAAGTCTCCACTCAAAGCTCATTTTGAAGGAAATTGAATTCTCTACAACTTTGTGTCTCACAAGCCAAGCCCAAAAATGCTTCATTTGGAAGGTATGAGCTAAGACATTATAGGTCCTTTTGAAAGTCAACAAAAAGTCAACAACTTCAAAAGGGCATAACTTGAGTTTGGTAAATGATATGGACATGAAACCAGTGGGGTTGGTTAGAGGACTCTTCAAGCTTTCCAAAATGTCCAAGAACACCCTCATAGCATTAAAATTGAAGGATATGCGCCCTTGCAAAGTTGGGAAATTTTGAGTTGGTTTATGATGAAAAAGGAGGTCTAAAACCAATTTCTTCCAAATGGGCTTGCCAAATGATGACCCAATCCATACATTGACTTCATGCACGACCCAAACCATTAAAAATTAGAATTTTTATTATTTTATTTTTATTTATTTTGATTTAATTCATTAAAAATCATTTTAAATAAAAATAAAATATGAAAATGTAATATTTGATGGAGATTGAGTTTCTAGAAAGTCTTAAATGTTGATTGGAATTGAAGAGGAATGAAATCATAAGATTTGTCCAAAAATAGTAAGCCATCATACAAGAATATTTGATTTTCAAGGCATGATCAACTTGGATCTTTTCATATCAATTCTTCCACACAACCATTCAATTTTATGACCTAAATTCACTCACCTATAAGTACTAAACACAACTCAATCACCAAGCCACGAATTTCAGCAGCCACAAAGGTTAGTTCATACTTCAAAAACTCAAGCCAAAACTCACATTCGGTTTTCATCCTCCAGGACATTTGAAGGTAATTTGAGATCACAATCATGATCCTTGGCCCTCTTTGAGTGGAAACTAACCTTTATTTGCAGCCAAAACACCTCATGATGCATAAACCGCATCATCCATATGCTTCATAAGATTTTTTTCGAATCACTATATTTGCTAATTGATAATGAATTTTGATGACATATTGATGTTTGTTGATAGCTATAGATGGATTCTGGATCGTTTGGTGAAGTTCCATAGCCTGAATCGTGATTCACCATGTTTAGGGTTTGCGGCTTCAATTAGGGTTTTACTATCCAGCCAAGATAAATGGATTATAAGGACATAGAGTGATTGGAAATCTTGTTAGGAACTCAATGGTGTAATCAATTTCATAAAATCTTGCTGTTTTGTCAATGTTTGAATTTTGTAGGTCTTGCTGCAATTTAAAAAACGCAGGTAAATTCGCATGTGAAATCGCAGGAAATTTGGCAGGTCTCAAGGAAGAAGAAGACTTCTTCGCGCGCGTTTTTGAATTCAAATATTTTGTATTATATTTTATGAATTGGTTGTGGTTTTAAGTCACAACTGGCTGCTTGGCCCAGTGGTGGGAGGTATATGCGCGTATCTTGATGGCCCTGGTTCGATTCTTGGCTGGGTGCATTCTTTTTTTTCTTATTTTTTTCAGGTTAAACATACATAATATATTATGTATTATGGCCAGCATAATGATAGGCTCGCTCACCCAGCAGGATTGGTCATGTGTTTGATTATGCGTTTAAGAGGTCCTGGGTTCAACACCACCCCAGGCCTTTTTGTTCACTATTTTTCTGATTTTTCAAGCTTAAAGCACAAAACCAAGAGATGTTCATTCTTGTTGCATCATTGGTGCGCAGCTCAGTTGGCAAACCTCTTCATTATCCAGGTTAGGGACCTGGGTTCAAATCCCAGGTCCAGTTTTTTTGATTTTTCTTATTTTCTTTTATATTTCCTATTTTCTATATTATATTAAAATATGTCTCTAAATTATAAAATGTAAATATTGTATTTTCTAAATTATAAAACATATATGTTTTCTAAGATTAGTTTTATTATTATAAAATGTATATATGTATTATTTAGTTAAATAAATTTTAATTATAAAATAAACCCTAATATATTATTTTCTAAACAAATATTAAAAAACCTAATTTTATTTTTCTAGCTTTATTATTATGTACATATTTATTATTATTTTTGTAAATATAATTTTCTTCATATAATATGTAAATATTTTTTATAATTTGTTTATAATCTAAATGTTATATATAAATAATTTTTATAGAAATAATTAAACCTATGATAATTTTGTTTTGTAATTATAATATGTTTAAAAATAATTTAATAATTGTTAATATTTCCTCTTATTTATAAATAATTGTCTATATCAAAAATCTAATCTTTTGTTCATTATTTTAATTATGTTCTCATATTCTTGCTAATTCCCTTTATTTTAATTATTTTTATCATTACTAACCATATTATTACTAATCCATTTAGTTTATTATTATACTTATTATTATTATTTCACTAACCCTATTTATTTTTAATTTTTATTATTACTAACCCCTATTATATTTATTATTGCCTATTTATTTATTTTTGCTTATTATTTATATTTGTTTATTTGCTCTTTATTTTAATTGCTTATTTTAATTATTGTTGTAATTGCTCCTTGGTGTAAATTTTGTAAATATTTAATTTATTTAATTTTTTATGCTATGGTTAGTAATATAGGGAGTGTAAATATGTATTCTATTTAAAATCAAATTTAGATCATTTTAATTATAAGATAAATATAAATTAAACACTCACACACGTAAGTCGATTTTTAATCGCCATCTCACTTTCTAGGGTTGCCTCTCAATGTTGCCTAATCATAAGGTCAAGTGGGGTGTATAAAGCAAGTCCCTTAAAAGAAAATTCATCAAGTCCCTAATGGTTGCCTTTAAAGATCAAGTCCCTTAAATGGTTGCCTTTCATAAAAAATCTTGTCCCTTTCGAATAATGATGACAGTCCCTCCAAAATGCTTAATACACCCCACAGTTGCCTTCATAAAACAAGATGTCCCTCATATGTCTCTTACATCCAAGGTAATGACTACCTATTCCTTAATAATAGGGATAGTCTTACCACTTAAAGGATAAAGAACAGAAAGACTTAAACTTTAGGGTAGGTACCTCATAGTTGCTTGCTCACTTCATTCAAAACTTTTCAAATACTTCACAAATTTCAAACAATTTTCAAACACAAGTTTTTTACGCATCCGTACATGGATCATTATCAAACTCTTATGAAAATTTCTATTCACACACTTCACATTTTCAAAAACATTTTAAAGTGAGCTAAGTAACTAAGAGCCCATGGATAACCATGGATGTAAAGGGTGCTAACACCTTCCCTTTACATAACCTACCCCCCGGACCCAAAAATCTTTTAAAAGGTCTTTCCTGTTCTTTTATGCCTTTCCTTTGGATAAAATAAAAGTCGGTGGCGACTCTTGCTATCCGCAACATAACTAAAGTCAGTTCTCCCACCGTGTTACAGAACTGGCGACTCTGCTGGGGATTTAAATTTAAGAGGGGTACCCTTAGGAATTAAGATCACTTTAAATTGTTTGCCTTGTTTGCTTTATATTATCTTGTTGGGGTTCTCTTATGTGTGAAAGGTCCTAACCCGGATCTAGTGTACCTTAGGTAAATGGCAATAGACCAAGGAAACTGTACGACGTATATCGATACGGTTGATCTGGTGGCCATAGTTAGTGCGACTTCTTGGTTGGTGCTTATGTTCCTTAAGTCAAGTTGAGGATAATATGAGGCTGCCATATGTTGTCAATGCACTAACTAACTTTTAGAACCCTAGTTAACTCATCTTGGCCTTTAGAAAGTAGTGAGGTAACCGGCTTTGGTGCAGACTGAAGTTGGTTGACACTCGATACTACGCTCATTGAGATCTTAAACTTGGAGGGTTTTGGTTGGCAAGTAAGTTGCCTTCTGATCAACCACCCTTGTGAAGGATCAATGATATTGAGATCCCTTAGAACCTGGTTACTTTTGTAGGACAGGATGAACCATCTAACTTCAGGGGAGGGTACTTACCTTTGAACCTCATGCAAGCCTTTAAACCTAGGGCTAATGTGTGACTTGCTTGTGTGTGCCACATGTTTGTGACTGAACATAACATCATGACATCATCATGCATCATAAGCATATCATTTTCCCTAACCATTTCAAGGACCAAGGGATTTATCTTTGTTCTTTGTTGCAGGTCATGGCTTCTGCTCGTAGAAACACCATCAGGATCAACTTTGTGGGCATACCTGCTAAGCTTAAAGAGTTGGTTTCTCAAGTGTCTGATCATTCCCAGTTTATCAAGAGACATGGTCACCTATTGGATCTAGTCACTTCAGGGTTCAATGAAGACATGATGAGTGTTCTGTTTCAGTTCTTTGACCCTAAGCACCATTGCTTTACATTCCCTGACTATCAGCTGGTTCCTACAATGGAAGAATTCTCTAAACTTCTGGGTATACCTGTTCTTGATCAAAAACCCTTCACAGGTTTGGAGAAGGAGCTTAAACCAGAGGTTATTGCTGCAGCTCTACATCTGAAGAAGTCTGACATTGTTCTAGAAACAAGAAGCGGAGTTAAGGGTATTCTTGCCAAGGTGTTGATAGAGAAAGCTCAGGTGTTCTTGAAGGCCATGAGCTATGATGCTTTTGAGGAGATCTTAGCCTTGCTGATATATGGCTTAGTATTGTTCCCCAATCCAGATCAGTTCATAGATGTTCATGCCATCAACATATTCCTGAGTCACAATCCAGTGCCTACATTGCTTGGAGATATCCTACATTCTCTTCACACCCGTACTACAAGGGCAAGAGGAACTTTGATGTGCTGCATACCTTTGCTTTCTAGGTGGTTTATTTCTCACCTTCCTCGCTCAGTAATGAAGAATGAGCAAGGGTTTAGATGGTCTAAAAGGATCATGTCACTTTCTCACTCAGATATCCATTGGTGCTCCAGATCTATGGAGAATGTCACCATCATTGACCGTTGTGGGGAGTTTCCTAATGTGCCACTACTAGGCATAAGAGGAGGCATCACCTACAACCCCTCTCTAGCTTTACGACAGTTTGGTTACGCTCGAAGCGATGGTCCACATGACATGTTGATTCAGGGCATTGTGTTTGATTACGACAACGATCTTCAAGGTTACCGTCAGAGATTCATACGAGCCTGGGGAAAAGTAAACAGGGTTGACAGCAAGACACTGGAGCCTAAGTATACTATTCCTATGGAAGCTTATCTCAGATGGGTGCGATCTCGTGCTCAGACTCTCATGATGCCATATCCTGCAGTCCTACCAGTTACCATGGAACCTGTTGCTGAAGGAGACACAGCTTATACCATCCTTCACCCAGACATGCCTACTGACATGGAAGACTTGCAGAGATCCTGGATCCAATTGAAGGAGCAAAGGGATACTTTCGAGGCTCATTACAAAGCAAGCCAAGAAAAAATCCTGGAATTAACAAAACAACTTCACGAGGAACGTAATCTCAACTCGTACCTCAACACAAAAAGGAAACGTCCATGGGAGACTTAAAACCCCATCTTTTGTACTTATTTCATTTTTTCATTTTTGTAAGCCTAAAAGGCAAAACAAATTTATTACTAATAAAAGTTTACCTTCTTGTTTGTCTAAGCAAATTTAAATCCTACGGTCCTTGAAAACATTGCATATGCATTCACATATCATTGCATCACAGGTTTATAATTGTGCACAGGTTTCTCATTTTCTCGCTGTTTATTTCAGCAATGGCTCTTGAACAATTAGTTAAGGATCTCCAGGCACAAAATGCACAGTTCCAAGAGCTGATCCTGAACCTGACCAAGGGGCAGGATGAATTGAAGACACTGCTGGCTAAGAAAAAGAATCCTGAGAACAACAAGGATGATCAGCTGAAACAATTACAAGCTGAGATGACAGAAATGAGAACCCAGATGAATGACCAGGTGGTTCTTATTCAAAGTTTAGCTCAGGGGCAAGAAGAGCTGAGGACCTTTATCCAAAAACTTCAAAGTAGTAGAGTCAGGGATCTAATTGTCAGTGGACCTCCATTAGAACAAGCTGATTTGGTTGAAAGGAAGATGAGGATAAAAGAAGGTAAGAAACCGGTTGCCATTGATTGTTCTTCAGTTGAAGAAGAAAAACCTGATAAGGTTAATCTACCTCAACACAAGGAATGTAGAAGGATGTTTATCAAGTTCAGCACACCAATGTCACAAGTTTTGCAATGCCTGTTGGAGATGAAGCTAATTTCTTTGGAAAATTCTCCTAAAAATCCTAACACCTCTTCTCCTCGCTATAATCCCAAGGCAAGGTGTAAGTATCACTCCAACAGTCCTGGACATGATACTAATAACTGTTGGGCATTGAATAAAAAGATTCAAGGCCTGATTGACGAAGGAATCCTCGAGGTTACACCAGAAGGCCAAGTTGAATTCTACTATCGTCCATCAAACACCAAAGCTGCAAGACAAGTTGCCCAAGGTAGCAAGAAAGAAAGCCTACCTGTTCCCGTTGAGATATGGGGCACCTTGGGACATCCAAGTGGCAAATTTGATTTCACGGTGAAGTATACTGCTCCTCAAAGTTCACAGATTGCAATCGAAGACATTCAGCCAACTGGATGGGACAACATTTGAACTTTCATTTGTAATTTCTTTTGTTTTGTTTAAATACTTACTATTATGTTAAACTTTTGTTTTCATTAATGCATTGCGTATGTTTGTCTTGAATTAATCCATTCGTTTCACTATGTTTTGAACTATGTTTCGTATTTCTATTTTGTGATATTTAACTCCTGATAAAGCTATAAGCCTGTAGAGGGAGGATGACGAAAACAATACCAAAATATTAGGCAGTATGCTTTTGAACAGACTATGCTGACGATGTACAGGCATTGTTTCAATTCCTAAACAGTGGAGATATAAGGAGGTTAATCCCTAGTCAACCCTTTTGAGCCTATGAAGTAGGAGTTTTTATTCTCGCACAAATTAAAACCCTTATTCATAACCTGGGGCAGGGTAGTTACTCAGTTAACTCAAATATGCCAATTATCTGTGTTGTACACAACTAATGATGGTTCCCTGTAATCATTAAACCTGACAGTCAATATCCAGCAAAAGAAAAGCTTACTAAGTCAAAACCTATGAAGGAGACTTAGTAAAACATTAAGACATCCCGCTGACTGTAACCTTAAAATAAGCAGTTCAGGCAAAAAGAAGGGATAATAAAGTCAAAAGAAAAAAAGAGGTCACCATGAATCCTCAACAAAGAAAGATGACTGAATGTTCAAATAAATTTTTGGTTTCTGAACCATCATAAATGTCAGTGTTACAATTCCAAACTACTTTGGAGCCTCAATGCATAAGTTAACTGAGTATAGGACTGAAGAACATCATGGAGATTGGGTTGGGTACAAATAAAATTTGAGCCTTTATCCTTTGTTTCTTAAGCCGTGAACCAGGCCACGTTATAACCCTTTAAAAGTCCTAACTGAAGCATGGTTAGTTCGAAAGCGTACTGCTACAAAAAGGTATCCTGACTCCTTTAGGGCTTATTATAAAACTTGAGTTAATATCACAGCTTTCACAAAAAAAAAAAGAAGCTATTTTTCTAAAATAACTATTTTTCAAAACTTCAAGACAGACATAAGCGTTGCATTTTTGAATATATTTGTTTGCATATACTTGAGTGTTTGACAAATGGAGAAACTTACAGGATGAATGTTCATAGTCCTTCCGATGAACAAAGTTGCTTCCTGGATCAAAGTCCATGTACACAAAGGGGCATAGTCATTATCTCCCAATCAAGGGGGCAGGCCATGATACTGCCTAACTCATGTGGGGCAATCAGGACAGGATTCAGTTATGTTTAAGTATCCAGGGGCAGATCTCCACATCTGTCTAAATTACCGAGGGTAACATTACAAAGTTCATAATGCCAGGGGAATAGTCACTGTTTCCCAGCCAAGGGGCATACCAACTTACTGTTCAATTCATTCGGGGTAATCAGGTCCAGATTCAACAATGCTTAATAGCCATGGGCAGTTTTCTTCATACAATTGAATTACCAAGGGTGACATTACAAAGTTCACAATGCCAGGGGCATATGCTTATGGGGCATTCTACTTGTTTCTCTTGAGGTGGCTCATTACAGATACTTCCATTATGGGACAATTCATCCCCAACCAAGGGGCAATGCTTTCTTTTCAAATCTAGTATCCGGAGAGTACATGGTCCATCACAATTTGAAGACGCCATTCCACTCATTGTATTACCTTGATATGGGGATTCTCAGTAGAAGCCATGGTGGAAATTAATTGTCTACGCCAGTAGTATCAGATGGTGTCAGTATTATGTCTTCAAGGTATTCAGGAAAGTTAAGAATCTCAGGAGATCTAAATCCAATTGGTTATACACTCTCGAAGTTGAAATGATTCTATTTTCAAGTTCAGCTTTATTTTTCCCTCTGAATCCAGATTTACTTTTACCCTATTTACATAAGCGAAACGTCCATTGGTTGTGTTTGAATGTATGTATGCTTTTGAATATGATTGATGTTTACCAAAAATGCATGTATGCTTTTTAATATGATTGATGTTTACCAGAAATGCATGAAAATGCATAATAGTATTTACTAAGGACGAACGAGAGAAGGATTTCAACGAAGCTTCGCCGGTTCATCTTTACAAGACAATCACAAAACCCTCAGTAGGACGAATCTATCTTCATAAAGTCTCATCTCCCCTGGAATTTATATCCATCTCTTTTATCCTCATACAGATATACGGGAAATTACTTTCCAATAAGGGTACGACGAACGAAGACGGGATATATACCCTACTATCAAACGAAGACGAAGGTTATGTATACCTTACTATCCCCAGCAGACGGGAGGTTATATATACCTTGATATCCCCAGCATACGGAAGACTATGTATACCTCATCATCAAGCAAGACGGGAACGAGTTCCTCATATTCTTCAGCAGCGAATCGGGATTTGTTTTCCCTGGCCAGCAGTTATTATACGAAGATATCCGGACGCTTCAGGCAGTGTCATATCATACATACATCATTTACATCATACCATAACATACATATCCATAGATACATAATACATTGCTTAAGTGCATCATACTATACATGCATACATAATGCATAAACTAATATTATTATACAAATGCTACCTTGTTTTCAGGTTAATTATCCAGCAAACAAACTTATGATTATCAGGATTGCTTTATTCCCCTGAAAGCATATCATCCATCAGGACTGCTTTATCCTCCTGAAGACTTATCATCTCTCAAGACTGCTTCATCCTCTTGGGAACATATTACTACACCAGGACTGCTTCATCCTCCTGACAGTTATCATCATTACTTCAGGATAGCTCTATCCTCCTGAAAATTCCTATTACATCAGGATTGCTTTATCCTCCTGAAATCACATTACTACCTCAGGACTGCTTTATCCTCCTGACAGCTTCTTTACCTCAGGATTGCTTTATCCTCCTGACAGCTTATTACTACATCAGGATCGCTTCATCCTCCTGAAAGCTTTTTATTACATCAGGACTGCTTCATCCTCCTGAAAGCATATTATCAATACCTCAGGATTGCTTTATCCTCCTGACAGCTTATTACTACCTCAGGATTGCTTTATCCTCCTGACAGCTTATTACTACCTCAGGATTGCTTTATCCTCCTGACAGCTTCTTGTACCTCAGGATTGCTTTATCCTCCTGACAGCTTCTTGTACCTCAGGATTGCTTTATCCTCCTGACAGCTTCTTGTACCTCAGGATTGCTTTATCCTCCTGACAGCTTCTTGTACCTCAGGATTGCTTTATCCTCCTGACAGCTTCTTGTACCTCAGGATTGCTTTATCCTCCTGACAGCTTCTTGTACCTCAGGATTGCTTTATCCTCCTGACAGCTTCTTGCACCTCAGGATTACTTTATCCTCCTGAAATCATATCATTGCCTCAGGACTGCTCCATCCTCCTGACAGCTATCATTTTGGACTGCTTCATCCTCCAAGACATATATCTGAAGGATTTTCCTCCAAGTGGCATCTTTAAGCCCACTCAATCATATTCAACTAGCCATTTATACCACTTTATGCACTGGTGAGTGCAAATTTTTGGGCTTTTGTGTTCAATCTCCTTCAACCTTCCAGGTCACGACTGGCAAACATACCAATCTAACCCCTCAGGTTTCAGAAAATTGAACAGGGGCAGCTGTTGCACCCCCCAAAATTTGCCCTCACAATACAAGACTTTGCGTTCTAAGAAGGATCACAAGGTTCACAAGTTTCACAACACTTTCAAGGCCTTTCATGAGGTTCATGAAGTCTACAAGTCACTTCTTGAAGGTTCACAAGGTTCACAAGATTCACAATGCTTTCAAGACCTTTCATGAGGTTCATGAAGTCTACAAGTCACTTTATGAAGGTTCACAAGGTTCACAAGCTTCTCAACATTTACAAAACCTTTCATGAGGTTCATGAAGTCTACAAGTCACTTCTTGAAGGTTCACAAGGTTCACAAGATTCACAATGTTTACATGACCTTTCATGAGGTTCATGAAGTCTACAAGTCACTTCATGAAGGTTCACAAGGTTCACAATACCTCCCATGAGTATCACAAGACATTTTATGATGATTTACAAGGTTCACAAAGTTCACAATTGGTCAGGAGAGTTGACAATTCCCTCAGACAATGCACCTCCTAAGCAGTGCATCCAAAACTAGGGTTTTGACTTTAATCAGGCTAAATGAACTTCCAAGACTTCAAGTGAGCTTCATAACATCTTATATGTGTGTAAGAACCCCCATGACAAGTTTCAAGACTTTTCTCAAAAGTTTGCTCAGTCAGATGATCAGATAAGTCAAAATCAGTCAATGCCGTTAAAAAGTCAAACTGAGGTCAACTGTGGTCAAACCAAAGTCAAATTTCATGATTTTTTGTCAACATCAAGTATATGAAGTAAAATTCATCATTTGATCAAGGGTTGATCATGATTCATCAAGGAGATTTCAGATCATCAAGAATCAGGAGTTTCTAAATTAGGGTTTCCTTAGTAAAAGTCAACTGAACTTTGACCAGCCATAACTTTCACATACTTCATCACCAAGTCTCCACTCAAAGCTCATTTTGAAGGAAATTGAATTCTCTACAACTTTGTGTCTCACAAGCCAAGCCCAAAAATGCTTCATTTGGAAGGTATGAGCTAAGACATTATAGGTCCTTTTGAAAGTCAACAAAAAGTCAACAACTTCAAAAGGGCATAACTTGAGATTGGTAAATGATATGGACATGAAACCAGTGGGGTTGGTTAGAGGACTCTTCAAGCTTTCCAAAATGTCCAAGAACACCCTCATAGCATTAAAATTGAAGGATATGTGCCCTTGCAAAGTTGGGAAATTTTGAGTTGGTTTATGATGAAAAAGGAGGTCTAAAACCAATTTCTTCCAAATGGGCTTGCCAAATGATGACCCAATCCATACATTGACTTCATGCACGACCCAAACCATTAAAAATTAGAATTTTTATTATTTTATTTTTATTTATTTTGATTTAATTCATTAAAAATCATTTTAAATAAAAATAAAATATGAAAATGTAATATTTGATGGAGATTGAGTTTCTAGAAAGTCTTAAATGTTGATTGGAATTGAAGAGGAATGAAATCATAAGATTTGTCCAAAAATAGTAAGCCATCATACAAGAATATTTGATTTTCAAGGCATGATCAACTTGGATCTTTTCATATCAATTCTTCCACACAACCATTCAATTTTATGACCTAAATTCACTCACCTATAAGTACTAAACACAACTCAATCACCAAGCCACGAATTTCAGCAGCCACAAAGGTAAGTTCATACTTCAAAAACTCAAGCCAAAACTCACATTCGGTTTTCATCCTCCAGGACATTTGAAGGTAATTTGAGATCACAATCATGATCCTTGGCCCTCTTTGAGTGGAAACTAACCTTTATTTGCAGCCAAAACACCTCATGATGCATAAACCGCATCATCCATATGCTTCATAAGATTTTTTTCGAATCACTATATTTGCTAATTGATAATGAATTTTGATGACATATTGATGTTTGTTGATAGCTATAGATGGATTCTGGATCGTTTGGTGAAGTTCCATAGCCTGAATCGTGATTCACCATGTTTAGGGTTTGCGGCTTCAATTAGGGTTTTACTATCCAGCCAAGATAAATGGATTATAAGGACATAGAGTGATTGGAAATCTTGTTAGGAACTCAATGGTGTAATCAATTTCATAAAATCTTGTTGTTTTGTCAATGTTTGAATTTTGTAGGTCTTGCTGCAATTTAAAAAACGCAGGTAAATTCGCATGTGAAATCGCAGGAAATTTGGCAGGTCTCAAGGAAGAAGAAGACTTCTTCGCGCGCGTTTTTGAATTCAAATATTTTGTATTATATTTTATGAATTGGTTGTGGTTTTAAGTCACAGCTGGCTGCTTGGCCCAGTGGTGGGAGGTATATGCGCGTATCTTGATGGCCCTGGTTCGATTCTTGGCTGGGTGCATTCTTTTTTTTCTTATTTTTTTCAGGTTAAACATACATAATATATTATGTATTATGACCAGCATAATGATAGGCTCGCTCACCCAGCAGGATTGGTCATGTGTTTGATTATGCGTTTAAGAGGTCCTGGGTTCAACACCACCCCAGGCCTTTTTGTTCACTATTTTTCTGATTTTTCAAGCTTAAAGCACAAAACCAAGAGATGTTCATTCTTGTTGCATCATTGGTGCGCAGCTCAGTTGGCAAACCTCTTCATTATCCAGGTTAGGGACCTGGGTTCAAATCCCAGGTCCAGTTTTTTTGATTTTTCTTATTTTCTTTTATATTTCCTATTTTCTATATTATATTAAAATATGTCTCTAAATTATAAAATGTAAATATTGTATTTTCTAAATTATAAAACATATATGTTTTCTAAGATTAGTTTTATTATTATAAAATGTATATATGTATTATTTAGTTAAATAAATTTTAATTATAAAATAAACCCTAATATATTATTTTCTAAACAAATATTAAAAAACCTAATTTTATTTTTCTAGCTTTATTATTATGTACATATTTATTATTATTTTTGTAAATATAATTTTCTTCATATAATATGTAAATATTTTTTATAATTTGTTTATAATCTAAATGTTATATATAAATAATTTTTATAGAAATAATTAAACCTATGATAATTTTGTTTTGTAATTATAATATGTTTAAAAATAATTTAATAATTGTTAATATTTCCTCTTATTTATAAATAATTGTCTATATCAAAAATCTAATCTTTTGTTCATTATTTTAATTATGTTCTCATATTCTTGCTAATTCCCTTTATTTTAATTATTTTTATCATTACTAACCATATTATTACTAATCCATTTAGTTTATTATTATACTTATTATTATTATTTCACTAACCCTATTTATTTTTAATTTTTATTATTACTAACCCCTATTATATTTATTATTGCCTATTTATTTATTTTTGCTTATTATTTATATTTGTTTATTTGCTCTTTATTTTAATTGCTTATTTTAATTATTGTTGTAATTGCTCCTTGGTGTAAATTTTGTAAATATTTAATTTATTTAATTTTTTATGCTATGGTTAGTAATATAGGGAGTGTAAATATGTATTCTATTTAAAATCAAATTTAGATCATTTTAATTATAAGATAAATATAAATTAAACACTCACACACGTAAGTCGATTTTTAATCGCCATCTCACTTTCTAGGGTTGCCTCTCAATGTTGCCTAATCATAAGGTCAAGTGGGGTGTATAAAGCAAGTCCCTTAAAAGAAAATTCATCAAGTCCCTAATGGTTGCCTTTAAAGATCAAGTCCCTTAAATGGTTGCCTTTCATAAAAAATCTTGTCCCTTTCGAATAATGATGACAGTCCCTCCAAAATGCTTAATACACCCCACAGTTGCCTTCATAAAACAAGATGTCCCTCATATGTCCCTTACATCCAAGGTAATGACTACCTATTCCTTAATAATAGGGATAGTCTTACCACTTAAAGGATAAAGAACAGAAAGACTTAAACTTTAGGGTAGGTACCTCATAGTTGCTTGCTCACTTCATTCAAAACTTTTCAAATACTTCACAAATTTCAAACAATTTTCAAACACAAGTTTTTTACGCATCCGTACATGGATCATTATCAAACTCTTATGAAAATTTCTATTCACACACTTCACATTTTCAAAAACATTTTAAAGTGAGCTAAGTAACTAAGAGCCCATGGATAACCATGGATGTAAAGGGTGCTAACACCTTCCCTTTACATAACCTACCCCCCGGACCCAAAAATCTTTTAAAAGGTCTTTCCTGTTCTTTTATGCCTTTCCTTTGGATAAAATAAAAGTCGGTGGCGACTCTTGCTATCCGCAACATAACTAAAGTCAGTTCTCCCACCGTGTTACAATTGCGCTTGTACAAAATTCCATTACTCAGGAAAAACTTGGCAGAAAATCTCCTTAAAAACTTCTTGTCATTGACAGATGCCCATTCAGGATATTCTTGAGCTTCGAGATATCTTTTCACTTTATGGAACCAAGGTTTCTCTTCCACACCTTCAGTATCAACCTCATAATAGTATGCTGGTTCACTTAACCGATCAATAGTAATTATGGGTGCTTCATCATCCCAATTGATTTCAAACATATAATACATAGTGGCTAATGCATCTGTCAACTGATTCTTTTATCGTGGGATATGTCCAAAAGTAATCTCTTCAAAATATGGGATTAAATACAACATATGCTCTCTGTAAGGAATGAGATTTGGATGTTTCGTGTCCCATTCACCTTTAACCTGAATAACTACCAAAGCTGAATCTCCATACACATTCAAAAACTGGATCCCCATCTCAATAGAAGCCTTGATACCCATAATACATGCTTTATATTCAGCCATATTGTTGGTACAATCAAAACAAAGTCTAGTAGTAAATGGTGTATAACAACCCTCTGGCGAGATAATCATGACACCAACACAATTACCAAGCGCATTAGAAGCTCCATAAAAAATCATAGTCCATCGGGATCGTTGTTCAGGTCCTTCATATTGTCTAGGTTCTTTAACAACAAGCATAATATCTTCATCTGGAAACTCAAAGTTCATGGACTGATAGTCATTCACTACTTGATGAGCCAAATGATCTGCTACCACACTTCCTTTAATTGCTTTTTGAGTAGTATACTGTATGTCATATTATGTCAAAATCATTTTCCATCTCGCTATTCGTCCGGAGAGAGCATGTTTCTCAAATATATACTTAATAGGATCCATTTTTTAAATCAATAAGGTGGTATGAGTCAACATATACTGTCTTAATCAGCGATCAGCCCAAGCCAAAGCGCAACAAGTTTTCTCTAGCAGTGAGTATCTTGTTTCACAGTCGGTAAACTTTTTGCTCAGGTAGTATATTGCTTACTTTTTAACCCTCCCAAGTAAACCTATTAACCCTATCGAATCCAATAAACCACCACAACTTCTTGATATAAAAACTAGAACACAAGAATTTGAGAACCTCCAATTGGTATAAAAAATGTCTAACAAAAACTTCAAATTAAAAACACAACTCAACAAAAACACACAAAAAGTATTAAAGTTCTACTGTCACCACTAACACATTCCAAAACATATAGTTTCAAATTCAGAATCACCCAATCTAAACTTCTTTTTGTACATTATGACAAAAATGCATAATCCAAGCTATAAATAAGCTAATAATTACCTTGAAGTTGGTCGATTGTGGAACTACAGAATGCCGAGTAACATAATGGATTAGCAGAACTGTAGACTGCGTAATTTTGGAATATGGAGTAGTAGAACACCTGACTGTGGAACTACAAATTATGGATTTGTGATAGAACAAGGCAAAAATGAAAGTTCAAAAGATTGGTAGTGTTGATTGTCAGGGTTTCGTATTGATACTGGTATTGAAATCCTAACTTCAAATCATGTTTAGGGTTTCAACTTGAATTATTTATAGTTAGATATTAATTGAAAACGAAATAAAGTGAATAAGAGAAAGTTGAAATTGAAAAAAGATTAAGAGTAATCGAAGGATGGAGATGAAGGGTTCAAGATTAAGTTTTCATTTAAGAGGAACACATTTTCTTCGAAGAAGAGTTCAAGATTAGGTTTTGTTTTCTCTTTAATCTAGGATATTATTATTATTAATATTTATTTAATAATAATTAAATTAAAATTTATTATTTAAATAAAAAAAATATGATAAACTAACTAAAGGAAAAGAGGAAAAAATAGAGATAAAATATTTCGTAAGAAAACATTATAGGGAAGAGTGAAATAAGCGTTATACATATACATGTGGGAAACTTTTAAAACATATAAGTAAATAATGGCGTTTAAAACCGCTATTTCTTTACTAAAATTATGTCGTTTACTAAAACCGTCGTAATCAGCCATAAATTGTGACTGTTTTTACTAAACGCCATAATTAAACCGCCATAATTTACGCGATTTTTTGTAGTGTCAAGGGTCTTCCTTCAACTGGTGGCATTAATATTGGAGGTTCTTGGAGGTACTTCTTGATCTCATCAAAAGCTACCTGACATTCGTCGTTCCATTCCATTACTTGATGTTTCTTCAACAACTTGAAGATTGGTTCACAAGTAGCGGTTAACTGGAAAATAAATCTTGCAATGTAATTCAGGTGTCCCAAGAAACCCTCTGACTTCTTTCTCAGTAGGGGGAGCGGGCATTTCTTGTATAGATTTTACCTTTGCAGGGTCAACTTCAATACCTTTACCACTGACAACGAAACCCAAAAGTTTCCCATATCTAACTCCAAAGGTACATTTGTTTGGGTTCAATCTCAACTTGTACTTATTCAATCTCTCAAACAACTTGTGCAGATGATCAAGATGTTCTTCTTCAGTTTGAAATCTGGCTATCATATCATCAACATATACCTCTATCTCATGGAACAAAGCTACCATAACACGCTGATATATTGCTTTAGCATTCTTCAAACCAAATGGCATTACTTTATAACAAAAGGTGCCCCATTGTGTAACAAACGTAGTTTTCTCCATATCTTCAGGTGCCATCTTAATCTGATCGTAACCAGAGAAATCATCCATAAAAGAGAATACCTTATGTTGAGCAGAGTTGTCTACTAGAACATCAATATGTGGAAGTGGAAAATCATCTTTGGGACTAGCTTTGTTCAAATATCTGTAATCTACACACATGCGTACTTTACCATCTTTCTTAGGCACTGACACTACATTTGCAACCCACTGAGGATAGGAAGTAACATCTAGCAACCCTGCATCAAATTGTTTCATCACTTCTGCTTTAATCTTTTCGGACATTTCTGGTCGCATACGAAGAACTTTCTGCTATATTGGGCGACACCCTTCATTCATTGGCAGACGATGAACCACAATATCAATATCAAGTCTCGGCATATCCTCATAAGACCAAGCAAAGATCTCCACATAGTCATGTAACATCTGAATCAATCTGTCCTTAACACCGTCTTCTAATTCAACTCCTATCTTGACCTCTTTCCTGTCTTTCTCAGTTCCCAGATTCACAGCTTCGATTGGTTCTTCATGTGGCTATATCACTTTCTCTTATTGCTGTAACAACCTAGCAAACTCTACAGGCACTTCACAATCTTCCTCCTTTCCATCCTCGGCTTGATAGATCGGATTCCCGAAGTTATAATTGGCAATAGCAGGATTGTTATCAACAGAATCTAGAGAGGATGAGAATCTGCATTTTAGTGGCGTGGGTGTGTGTAAGAACACATAGCTTTGATAAAGGAAAAATAAAAGAAAGACAAAGAGCGCAATACTTACGAAAGCAAAAATGTCCATTGATTTTATTGAATAAAGATATGCAAATGAAATGACATCCCTAACAAGCCTACCATTATGCCTCGGGTAAGGCACAAACCTTAAAAGTTTAATTGTTCGAAATTACAAACTTAAAAATAAGAAACACAGTAATAGTATTTACTCCTGACTAAAGGAGATAAAAATAACATCTTCAGCCTTCCAATTATTGTGCCCACTGCCAATGGTAGGGAAGATCCAGCTATCCAAGTTGTAGTCTTCATCATAATCCTCCACAACATTGACTTGATCCTTATGAATTCCCTTGTTGGTGATACGAATATCACGAGCATGACGAACATCCTTCTGATATTCTGCAGTAAAACCCAAACCAAACTTGTCAGACTTGTAAGGAATGTTAGGAAGCTGATCCCAAATAGTACAACCACCTTCTTTAACTACAACTCTTGCATCCTTCAGAGAAGCCATTATAGGAGGCACTCTAGCAACAACAGAAACTGGTTTAGCAGCAGGGATGGACTCAGCAGCAGGAACAACCTGAGGAACCACTTCAAATGTCTGGCAAGGATTCTCAATAAATCCACCCTCCATCTCAACGTACTTGAAAGTGTTTACATGACTGACCATATACTATTCCTCACTATAAACAGTGACAATCTTGCTCTTCATTGGATATTTCAGCTTCTGGTGTAAAGTGGAAGTCATAGCACCTGCCTCATGTATCCAGGGACACCCAAGAAGACAGGAATAGGAAGGAAGAATATCCATTACATAGAATGTAAAATCAAAGACTTGAGAACCCACTTTGATTGGGAGATCAACTTCTCCGTGCACCACTCTTCTTGATCCATTAAAATCTTTCACCACCATGTTACTAGGTCTTAGCACAATATCTTCAAAGTTGAGTTTGTCCAGAACATCTTTCGGTAACACATTTAAAGAGGAACCATTATCCACCAAAACATGAGACAAAGTAGTGCCCCTACACTCAATGGAGATATGCATAGCTCTATTGTGGTTTCTTTTGGCAGGAGTTTGATCAGCATCAGAAAAGCCCAAGCTATTATCAGTAGTCAGGTTGGTAACACAATTTTCAAATTGGTCCACAGAGATTTCATGTGGTACATGAGCAGCCTTCAGAAACTTCACTAAATTCTTGGCATGGGCTTCAGAACATAGCAACAAAGACAGCATGGAGATCTTAGAGGGAGTATGCCCCAACTGTTCAACAATATTATAATCACTCTTGCGGATGATCTTCAATACTCCATCCATCTGCTTAGAAATGTCTTCAGTAGTCAGTGTTTCAACCTGAACAAACTTAATTAATGGTACTTTGCCCCGAGCTTTAGTACTTGGCCCAGGGTTGGAGATATGAACTGGAGCAGCAACACTCTTTGAAGTATCTTCTGGAGAGAAAATTATTCCACTCCTAGTAACCTTACTAGTCCCAACAATATTGTCGACATCAGGATTAGTATCTGCAACAGGTATATCAGTTAGAGTCTCTTTCTTGATACCATGGATATAAACATCATGCCCATAATTCCAAGGGATAGCCTTATCAGAAGAATATGGAACTGGACCTGGAGTAGTAATAATCATGGGAGCCACCTTTGGCTCAACAGTAATATTCACAGGACCTTTAAAGGTAATCTTCACAGGACCCTTAGAAGTGATCTTCGCATGAGTACTAGTAACCACATACACATCTTCAAGCTTCAGATCTTGGGACATGCCTTCACATAAGCTCTCTATATAAGGGGTCTTCTCAAACAATATGGTGTGGTTGTCCATTAAACACTGAATACCTTCTTTCAGCGTCCAACAGTCATTAGGTTGAGAGGCATAATAAAAACAGTCTTCATTGCAACCCGAAAATAAACCAGCTTGTTGTAGCTTCTTCTTAATGATGGATAGAGGAGTAGTCAAATCAGTCACCATAGAAACATAAGAAACATCATCAACAACATTAACAGTCTTCTCATGCTTGGGCATAGGAGCAGTAATCACATTAGGAGTCTTAGGAGGATCAAACTCAATTTCTCCAGCATCAGTCATATCCTGGATCTTATTCTTCGACGCCCAAAAATTATTAGTATCATGGCTTGGGCAATTGGAGTGATATGCACATCTTGCATTGGGATTAAAACGAGGAGAGGTAGTATTGAGGTTCTGAGGAGGATCCCTCAAAGTAATCAGTTCTCCCTTTAACATGTGTTGCAGAGCCTAGGTCAATGACATATTGATCTTCATAAATTTCCTTCTAGGCTTAGGCTGACTATTATGTTGTTGATCTTGTGGTGTAGGTGCAGGATTAGAGATGAGGACTGCTCCCACATATTAGTTGTTCCTATTACGGCCTTGTTGTCCATACACATCGTTAGATTCTTTCTTCCCATTAGAGGGTTTCTTGGTTGTACTTTAAGAGGCAACCACTTGTATCTTACCACTTCGTATTCCACTCTCCACATATTCTCCAGTCATTATCAGCTCAGTGAAACCAGATGATGAACTTCCAATGAGATGACTATATAAAGGACCAGTCAATGTACTCATAAACATATCAACCAATTCCCGGTCAGTCAAAGGAGGTTGAACTCTGCTTGCAAGATCTCTCCACTTTTAGGCATACTCTTTGAAACTTTCTTTAGAACCCATAGACATGATTTGGAGTTGCATGCGAGTTGGTACTAAATCAGAGTTATATTGGTATTGCCTATAGAAGGCCTCAGCAAGATCATTCCAAGTACGAATATTGATACTCTCCAGTTGATAGTACCATTCCAGTTGAGCTTCAGATAAACTCTCCTGAAAGAAGTGAATCCACAACTTCCTGTCAACAGTATGTGGTTGGATTCTCTGGACATAAGACCTCAGATGCAGCTTAGGACATGACACACCGTCATACACCACAAAGGTAGGAACTTTGAAACCAATAGGAATGACAACTCCAAAAATCAAACTCAGATCTTCAAAATCCAACCCAGGAGTCTTCTGTAATTCCATAGCATTCACACGATCTTCCAGCAACTTATACTTATCATCACCAGTTGAATCATGATAATAATTCTCCTCATAATCAAAATTCACAGCAGTACCAGGTCGACTTCCTTCCTCTTATTTAGTATCTTTATCTCCAGGGTTTTCAACCTCATCATCTTTCTTGATTGGAGCCCTGAATCTTCTTCCCAAACTGATGAAGCCAACTGGTTTTTTGGTCTTCTTCTTCTTCTTGGTCAGGAGTGCTTCCAGCTCTTCTTGTCCCTTGGACAAGTTCAGGATCATATCTTGGAATTGGGCATTCTGAACCTGAAGATCCTTGACAAATTGTTCGAGAGCCATTTCTGCTGAAATAAACAGCGAGAATATGAGAAACCTGTAGTGAAAACCTGTTGTGTGATGATATGGTATGTAGATGCATATGCAATGTTTTCAAGGACCGTAGGATTTAAATTTGTGAAAACAAACAAAAACAAAACTCTTATTAGTAAGCTTGAAATAATATTGCCCCTTGGGCTTACAAATTAAAACAAACAAAGCTTATAAATAAAATAAAACATATGAGATTTAAGTCTCCCATGAACGCTTCCTCTTGGTGTTGAGATATGTGTTGAGATTCTGCTCCTCGTGAATTTTCTTTGTCAGCTCTAGCACTCTTTCTTGGCTAACCCTAAATTGAGCTTCAAAGGTATCTCTTTGCTCCTTCAGTTGGATCTTGGACTTTTGCAACTCTTCCAAATCAGTAGGCATATCTAGATGAAGGATGGTATAAGGAACATCTCCTTCAGCAATAGGCTCCATAGTGACCAGTAGAACATCAGGATATGACATCATAAGATTCTGAGCACGAGACCGCACCCATCTGAGGTAAGGTTCCATAGGAATGGAGTACTTTGGTTCTAGAGTCTTACTATCAACCTTGTTCACTTTACTCCAAGCTCGTATAAACTTTTGACGGTAGCCTTGAAGATCGCTGTCGTAATCAAACACAATACTTTAAATAAGCATGTCATGAAGACCATTACTTCGAGCATAACCAAACTGACATAGAGCTAAAGAAGGGTTGTAAGTAATGCCTGTCGTACCCCGAAAAATACGACCTCACGCGATCCGAATGGACGGAGCCGCGCGCCGGACGGACTGAAGAGTCGCCACCTAATTCTATTTATTCCCGAAGAGGGAAAGGGAAGATATAGATACAACCCGGGGAGAGAAGGATGAGGACAAAGGTCAACGGAACCATTGCCTGGGTTCGGGAGTCGGTTATGCAGGGGGAAGGTATTAGCACCCCCTACATCCATCGTACTCGATGGGAACCATCTAAGTTAACGCGCGAGAAAGGATGTCTATGCTTAAACGAATTGCTTGCTAGAGGGAAATGAGTTGAATTATAAGTTAGATTGAACCTAGGTGCTCGGCAAGGATCGAGATCCTCGTGCCTACGTACTCCCGTGTGCAATGGGAAAGTCAGAGCCTCGTAGTTCGGCCTACTAAGGGTAATGGTTGTTCGATTTTATTACCTTTCGTCGATGAAAGGGTTTAGGAGTTGAAATGCACTAAAGACTATGGATAGTTTATCTCGCCCAACAAGACGGGTGTCCTGCGTCGAAATAATCGGAGCGAGTAACGAAAGCTCGTTATCCCCCTTTCTACCGCTTAAGGCTCGTGGCGTACAGATCTTCTCGTATTATTAGAATGTTTTTATTTCCTAAAGCCGCTTGACGTTGGATCAAGGGTTTGGATCTAATCGAAACATTTTGGTTTTTTGAGGTTTAGAGGGTGCATGCAAATGGAGTGTATTTTTGTAGTTTGTCAGCGAGTCACGAATCGCTCGGCTCGCAAGGATAGGAGGATCCTAATAAACGAAATAATAACTGGAAAATAAAGTGCAAGTGTGCAAGTGCAATCGCTTGGCGTTGGACCAAGGATTCGAAATAAAATGCGAGAAATAAAAGTGCGTACAAATTAAGGGGAGAGGGATACAAAATAAATACAGGGGGTTGCGAGAAATAAAAGGTATCATTGTATTTTGCCCAAGAGGAAGCGTGTGTGCAGTGTGTTTGAACTATTTGAAGGCGTTCAGCCTGTTTGATCGGGACGCAACTATTTGAAGGCGTTGGACCTTTTTCGAGCGCAACTATTCGAAGGCGTTGGACCTTTTCGGGACGCGACAAAATTTTGTTCGTGAACTGCCTTAGAATCGGTTCAAAATGGGAACCATTCTATAAGGAGTCGAATCGTAATTTTTTATGCGAAAAGAAATAAATGAATTGAATTTGCTAGACTTAAATAAAAAATAAAATAATGAATAAAATAATTAAATGAATTAAATAATACCAAGATAGAATGAATTAAATTAATTTATATGTTGATTTGTCCAAAAAAATAAAGAAATAATTACAAGAGGGGGCCTCATATTGACCAAAAATCACCGATTAGAATCGGGCGATAAATTGGCCGTTAGTTATATCATTGGCCCGAAAAAAATATATTAAAGATTCAAGTAAAATTCAGGAAATCTAAAGTGAAATACAAAACTAACAAATAAATAAAATTAATCAAATAAAATAAAACAAGTAAGAAATAGTTAAGCTAGAATATACATATATATAAAGTGTGTGTGAAATCTGGAATGTATATGCAACAGATTAGTATGAACCAAAGGCCCAATATCAACAAACAACTTGTTATATAAAAAAAAACTACTTTTGTAGTACGAAAAAGAAATAACATGAGTGACGGTAATGAGGTATGTTAAAAGCATTATGGATCACAGGTTTTTTTCTTAACATAAACAAGACCAAGATTAAATTATACAAAGGAAAAATAAAATAAAATTCTTCAAAGTAACCCACCGTCAACTTTAATTCTGTGTCCCTTTTTAAAAAAAAAATAAAAACAATTTATTTATTCAATTCATAAACAACAGAGCTAATGAAATTGACCTCAAGTTTTCAAGCCGGTGCCTTCGTCTCACTCTCACAGCTCTCTCGATCTTTCGCTCTATGTGTTCGTGAATGCGATCTTCGTCGAATCTCAGACTCAACTCAACTTAGTTCGGTGATTCACAGCTCGCGTGTTGTATTCTCAGTCTCGCACGGATCTTCTCTCCCAAAGCATGAAAGCTTCGGATTTACGGTGGATGCGCGGCGGATCCGCAGTGATTTGGACTGAGGTTGACGCTGACTCGGCTTGTTCACGGCGATGATTGGTTCGAGTTCTCTGCAAGTTTCACAACTTCTTTTGTTTGTTTTCGGTAAGTTCGAGAACGGGTTTGTGAGCGGCGGTTAAAAGGGATGGCTTGCGGCTGAGTTGTTTGGAGGTGCGGTGGTTACAAATGTTGTTTTTGGACTATGGAGGTGATGGTTCTATTATGTGCGATTGGTTTGGTGAGTGGAAAATGATGGTGGTCGCGGCACAGTGAAGGTGACGGTTCAGATCGGTGGTGGTTCGTTGGTTTATAGGTGGCTGTTTCGGTGACTTTTAGTGGTGAGAGATTGGAATTGTGTTTTGTGGTGGTGCTGTTCCGATGGTGGTGCGGAGATGAAATTGTGCGGTGATGAAATATTGAAGAGGAGAGTTTCGGTTTGTGCTGGATGAAAGGTTACGAAGATTTGTTTTTGGTTTATTGAAAATGGTTGAATATTTGGAACTTGGAATTTATTTTATGCAGGGTTTTAACATGGCTTTTCCCAGCTGCACTTTGTGAATGAAAAGGAATTGAATATATAGAAATGTTAAAAGGGTAAAAAGGGCCAACTTGGATGCAAAGATTGGAATCTAAAATTCTGTTATGACAGGCTATGAAATTGTACAATTGTGTGAGTGAAAAAAAAAGGTAAAGGCATTGCTTGTTGTTGTGCGTTGCTGTGTAGGACAGGCTGGAAAAAGAAGAAAGTTGTTGGAGTTGGGTGGCATATGTAGTGGGATAGTGGGAATTGATATTTTCGTTTTTTTTTGTTTCTTATGAGATTGGGATGGAATTTAAGAGGTCACATAGAAGATTTACTATGATAAAAACATACTGACAAAAAAAATGACAAATTGCCTAAATTTGAATCAAAACAATATAATAATTAGAATTAGAATAATAATAATAAACTATAGTAATAATGTGTATAATAATAATAATGAAAATAATAAAGTATATATAAAAAAAATAAAATAATACTAGTAATAATAATAGTAAGAGATAATTACAAAATTATAGAAATAACAAAAATAATAGTAACAATAATAAAATAAAAAAAATAGCAAGAATAGAATGAATTTTCTTCTAATGATTTTTGAATAATGGGTTTTAAGAGGGAAAAAAAATGGGTTCTAAAATGGTTTTGATAGAACTAACGATAATAGTAACAAAATTTTTGTATTATTTTTAAGGAACCAAATAAAAATAAAAACTTAAAATAAAAAGAGAAATTGAATATTTTTTTTTAATTTTAAAAGAAATAAACACACTTTTTTTGGATTTTTGATAATTGATTTTTTTTGATAAAATAAAAAGTATATTGAACATGGATAAAATTAGATAATGGCAAGATCGGGTACATATATAAAAACAAACTGACATGTTTTGGATTTTGAATATCTGTTCAGAAAATAAAATAGTACCTACTTTAGGATTTTTTCGCAATAATGATTACACAGTAAATAAAATGATGCGGGTAGGACAAATTTGGGGTATGACAGATGCCCCTATCGAATTGGCTTAGACCGAATAAGATGAACTGGCTCGCGTTCAATCGTTCAAGGTATAAGATAATTAGATATTAACAGACTCCAAATTTGTCCGACGAAGAAAGAATTTGTGAAAATAGCAAATGAAATAAGCTTGAAATGATGGGTGACACAGCAAAACAAATTAACAAAATAAATCACTTATCACCAGAGGATGATAAGGCAAATAATTGAAAAATAAACTCACTTATCACCAGAGGATGATAAGGCGATAAACTGAAAATAAACTCACTTATCAACAGAGGATGATAAGGCAATAAACAGAAAAATAAACTCACTTATCAACAGAGGAAGATAAGGCGATAAACAGAAAAATAAACTCACTTATCAACAGAGGAAGATAAGGCAATAAACAGAAAAATAAACTCACTTATCAACAGAGGAAGATAAGGCGATAAACAGAAAAATAAACTCACTTATCAACAGAGGATGATAAGGCAATAAACAGAAAAATAAACTCACTTATCAACAGAGGAAGATAAGGCAATAAACAGAAAAATAAACTCACTTATCAACAGAGGAAGATAAGGCGATAAACAGAAAAATAAACTCACTTATCAACAGAGGAAGATAAGGCGATAAACAGAATAATAAACTCACTTATCAACAGAGGATGATAAGGCAAATGGATTGAAAATAAAATCACTTATCACCAGAGGATGATAAGGCAAAGGGACTGAGCTTTAAACACGGCTATTGAATCCGCCAAGAGAATGCTAGGAATCTGATTGATGTGATCCTCCACTGGGGAAAGGACTGGAAACTTGTATGATCCTGGATCCTGAGTTATGCGATTATGCTTGATTGTTTTGAAATGGTATTCCATAGCGATGGAGATACGATGCAAATGTTCATGCACTGAGATGTAAATTGAAAAGGTTGGGGAAAATAAAAGGTTGATTTGTCTAGGTATGCAAATGATGCATATGCTGTAAATGATTGATGTAAATGATGCGTATGACTGCATATGATGCACAATGATGCATATGAGCGATTGAAATGAAAGGTGCCAGCTTGGTGGACTTTTGGTCTGGTAGCTGCCAATAATGATTGGACTTTGGGTGGGTGGAGGGACCGATTTCCCGACACTCGATCTTCGACGATGTATGATCAGAAGATGAACCTGAGAGCTCCAAGTTTTGGTCACTTGCTGATGAGCGAAGCGACTTAATTGGCACGTGAAGACTAATTTTGCTTTGAATGATTGCCAATGTCTGGCAAGGTCTGCTTGTTCAGCTGGGGAGAAGAGAGAGGAAGACTCTCTCCTTGTTTGCTTGCCCCTGTCTGCAGGGTATCTGAAATAAATTTGACGGGGAAGCTTTGACAATGACCATGGCATGATCTGCCCCAATATTTGGATTTGATAGGCGCCTGCCCCTGATTGAGCTGTTGGGAGATGATTTTGCCCCTGATTGGGCCGTTGAAGATGTTTTGTCCCTGGTTGGACTGATGAAGTAGTCTTGACTCAAACTGGCATCAGTGAAGTTCAAGTTTCTCTTTTGATTGCCCCTTGTTGGGATTGTACTAATGTCAAGCACCGAATTGCAATTAAATTGTTCATACACAAATGGTAGTGTTAATGTAAAGTTCATGTAAGTTTTGAAAAAAGTCATTTTTATTTGAATGTTGTTGGAAATGTGACGAATGGACCGTTGGTCCAAACGAGGTGCTGATTTAGAAAGTGTGTAAAGGATGCAGCAAGAATAATGTGCAATCGAGATTGAAGATTAGCAAATATATGGGATTCAATTTACGCAACCTTGTTGGTAGCATGCTTTCAGAATAAACCCTGCCTCAATTAGGACTTTTGAGGGTCGTAACGTGGCCTGGTTAATAGTTTGAGAAACAAAGGATATAAGGCTCAAAGTTTGATTTGTCCCCATCCCTTCTTCGTTATGTTCTTCAGTCCTACATTCAGTTAACTCTACATATGCATTTGTTTTGACTTTGCAAGAGTGAAGATGAAGCTTCAAAGTTCGCTTGGAAGTGGCAGTCAACTTATTTGCTGGTGACCCTTTGATTGATTTTTTTTTGATTTGGTGGTCACTGATATTTGTTTTGTTTTTGCTGAGGATTTGAGTTCCTCTTTTGACTTGTTTTTTTTTTGTCGACTAAGTCTCCCTTCGGGTGCTCAACTTAGTGGTTTTTTCTTTTCTATTTTTTTTGTATTTTGTTGAACGTTGTGACTGCCAAGTCATTTGTTGATGGTCCTCTGATGGGATGTCTCATCTTGCGATTTGAAGTGTAGTCAGGTTAACTGAACAACTACCCTACCCCGGGTTAAATGTAAGGGTTGTATCCGAAAGAAACTCCTACTTCTAGGCTCGAAGTGGTTGACTGGGGATTAACTCCTTATATCTCCAGTGTTTGGGGATTTGAAAGAATGCCTGTACATCATTGACGAGGTTTTATCCGAAAGCATACCGCAACAGTTATGGGTATTTCGTTTTCATCATCCTCCCTCAAATATTTGCTAAAGTGAAGTGAGGGAAACTTTTTTGTGATTTTTGTGATAAATGATAAATATGAGCGAATGCGAATAGATTGATTCAAAACATGCATCAACATAGCATTTACAAAACCAAATATAAATAACAATGTTCAAAGCAAATAGTACTTAACAAACATTACAAAACAACAGGAATGCAGAAATAATAAATGGCACTGGCTGCCTTGATTTGAGGAATTGAACTTCTCTTGATTGAATGCTTCAAAGTTGGAGACTACTCAGCTTGGTCTTCAACAACCCCTTCAAATGTCTTCATTTGTTGGCACCATGTGACGGCATTGGATCGTTCTGGACATTTGGATTTCTCGGAGTGAGAGTGAGGTCCTTAGAGTTGATCATATCCTGAATCAAGTGTTTGAAAGCATGGCAGTTCTCGATGTTGTGACCTGGAGCGCCTTTGTGATACTCACAGCGAGCATTGGCATCATAGTTCCGGGCATTACCAGTTTGAGGTGGCATATCTTTCAACACAAGAGTTCCTTTTGCCATTAGCCCCTTAAAGATTTCGGTATACGTCATAGGTAGGGGATCAATGTGCCTGTCATATCCTCTTTGTTGATATGGTGGACGCTGTTGAGGAGCGCGTTGTTGTTGTTGACCAGGCCGTGGTTGATAAGCCTGTTGCTGGTATGGATTGGGCGCATACTGTGCAGTTGCAACCATAGGACGTGGTTGGTGAATCATCTGAGGCGGAAATAAAGCTTGAAAGGCCTGCTGATAAGGCATTGGAGGAGCTGGCTGATATGGCATAGGAGCATATTGTGCAGCAACAACATAGGGATACTGATAGTAAGGAACTGGTGCAGGTGCACTCTGTTGAAAATTCCCACTTGTAGCGGAGACGGCGTTTGTTTCGCCCTTTTTGTATCCGTTGAAAGGCTTCTTGGCATTATTTTGGCTGCTAGAACCTCCTTGGATCTTTCCACTTTTTAGACTTTCTTCGATTCTTTCTCCGACCATCACCATGTCCGAAAATCCAGAAGATACGCTGCTGATCAGCTTCTCGTAGTATTGCCCTTGTAGGGTACCCATGAAGATATCGATCAATTCACGGTCAACCAATGGCGGATGAACTCTGGCAGCTAACTCCCTCCAGCGTTGGGCGTACTCCTTAAAGGATTCGCTTTCCTTTTGAGACATACTCTGAAGTTGAGTACGGTTAGGAGCAAGGTCAGTGTTGTACTTGTACTGCTTTTTGAAAGCATCAGATAGTTCAAGCCAAGTACGAACATTGTTGCGTTCGAGCTGCATGTACCATTCTAGAGACGCTCCAGACAGGCTGTCTTGGAAGCAATGGATCATGAGCTTGTCACCTTTGGCATGAGCGGCCATTTTTCTGCAGTACATCCTCAAATGGAGTTCTGGACAGCTGAGGCCCTTGTATTTCTCAAATTCTGGAAGTTTGAACTTAGCGGGGATCACAACATCTGGAACTAAGCACATGTCTGAGGCACTCAGAGAAGTTGAGTTGTGTCCTTCCATGATTCGGAGTTTTTCAGCTAACTCGCGACACATCTTCATAGCTTCAGACTCTTGAATAGCATGAGGATTGGTGATTGGAACAGCAGTATGCATCTCATACTCAACTTGATGATTCTCCTCAGCTTGAGGAAACTGGACTTGAGTTGGAATAGGTTGAGCTTGAGGAATAGCACCAACAGTAACACCAGAAGCAGGCATTGGTTGGGAAGTGACCTCTTCAACAGCAGGAGTGAAGCCTGGAGGCAAACCATAGACCAAAGGATTTGGAACGGGAACTGAAGGCATTGCTCGTGAGGTAGATCCTTGCACTTGAGCATTGTTCATTGCGGCAGCAGCTTCGCGACGTTCTTCCATTCTTGCCAAAGATTGCAAAGTCTCATAAATCTGGTCAATCTTGCCCTTGACCGAGTCAATCTCTTCCCTCATGGCAGCTTGTTCTTCATGAATCACGTCCATCAGTCTTCTAGTGTTGGCTCTAGTTAAATACGGTCGTCTAGCACGATACGGGCGTCGGGAAACCAGCTTGATTTACTGAAGATGAAGGAACATGGAAATAAGTTTTTGGCTTTTAGAATGAAATGCAAGATGAACAAATGATGCAAATGAGATGATATGCAATGACAGAATCCAGGATCACAAGATCAGGGTCTCATGAGTCCAAGGTACAGATGGAGGATACTCTGATCAAGAACTCACTGGGTAGACTCTAAAGTTTTTAGGGATCCCAAAGTTATCAATTCATATGGTTGTTCATCACACGCGCCATAAGCATGACGGTTGATTGACTCCGCCATATAAATCTATTTTGGGTGAGATCTTCGTATCGACAACCCACGAGATCAAATTTTCTCGGGAGTCCATACTACGTGATCATCGACACAAGGTTTAAAACAAAGTCCTGGAGTTATGGAACTTTCTCAACTGTTTGATGCACGTGTCAAATTCATACATTCTTGACAGTCAATCAACTCCATTGAGTAAGTCTATTCCAAGTGAGGTTTTCGTACCGAGCCACGCGAGGGCGAACCCTGGTGCCCAATACTACGCAACCATCAACCGATGTTTTAACCAAAAGGGTTCTAAAGGTCCTCAGAGTCGACGACTTTAATGAAAACAACTGAGCACACACGCAAAAAGCTTGACGGTTGTCAGTATTTCCATTAAAATCTACTCCGAGTGAGGTTTTCGTATCGACAACCCACGAGAGAGGTTCTCTCGGGAGCCCATACTACACAACCTCGCTAACTTAAGTTTATACTCGAAAGCCCGGGTATAGAGCTTTTCCCTCAAGTTTCTTTTGCAAAGTATCGATCCAAATTATAGTACCAAGGAGCCACAAGATATATAAAATGGAATGCGATAAAGAAAACGATAAAAATAAACAAGCAAGGCATAAAAGCAAACATCCAAACAAACGCGGGAACCTAGACTAGGCTTGACTCGCATAGGGGCGAACCATCCCCAGCAGAGTCGCCAGCTGTCGTACCCCGAAAAATACGACCTCACGCGATCCGAATGGACGGAGCCGCGCGCCGGACGGACTGAAGAGTCGCCACCTAATTCTATTTATTCCCGAAGAGGGAAAGGGAAGATATAGATACAACCCGGGGAGAGAAGGATGAGGACAAAGGTCAACGGAACCATTGCCTGGGTTCGGGAGTCGGTTATGCAGGGGGAAGGTATTAGCACCCCCTACATCCATCGTACTCGATGGGAACCATCTAAGTTAACGCGCGAGAAAGGATGTCTATGCTTAAACGAATTGCTTGCTAGAGGGAAATGAGTTGAATTATAAGTTAGATTGAACCTAGGTGCTCGGCAAGGATCGAGATCCTCGTGCCTACGTACTCCCGTGTGCAATGGGAAAGTCAGAGCCTCGTAGTTCGGCCTACTAAGGGTAATGGTTGTTCGATTTTATTACCTTTCGTCGATGAAAGGGTTTAGGAGTTGAAATGCACTAAAGACTATGGATAGTTTATCTCGCCCAACAAGACGGGTGTCCTGCGTCGAAATAATCGGAGCGAGTAACGAAAGCTCGTTATCCCCCTTTCTACCGCTTAAGGCTCGTGGCGTACAGATCTTCTCGTATTATTAGAATGTTTTTATTTCCTAAAGCCGCTTGACGTTGGATCAAGGGTTTGGATCTAATCGAAACATTTTGGTTTTTTGAGGTTTAGAGGGTGCATGCAAATGGAGTGTATTTTTGTAGTTTGTCAGCGAGTCACGAATCGCTCGGCTCGCAAGGATAGGAGGATCCTAATAAACGAAATAATAACTGGAAAATAAAGTGCAAGTGTGCAAGTGCAATCGCTTGGCGTTGGACCAAGGATTCGAAATAAAATGCGAGAAATAAAAGTGCGTACAAATTAAGGGGAGAGGGATACAAAATAAATACAGGGGGTTGCGAGAAATAAAAGGTATCATTGTATTTTGCCCAAGAGGAAGCGTGTGTGCAGTGTGTTTGAACTATTTGAAGGCGTTCAGCCTGTTTGATCGGGACGCAACTATTTGAAGGCGTTGGACCTTTTTCGAGCGCAACTATTCGAAGGCGTTGGACCTTTTCGGGACGCGACAAAATTTTGTTCGTGAACTGCCTTAGAATCGGTTCAAAATGGGAACCATTCTATAAGGAGTCGAATCGTAATTTTTTATGCGAAAAGAAATAAATGAATTGAATTTGCTAGACTTAAATAAAAAATAAAATAATGAATAAAATAATTAAATGAATTAAATAATACCAAGATAGAATGAATTAAATTAATTTATATGTTGATTTGTCCAAAAAAATAAAGAAATAATTACAAGAGGGGGCCTCATATTGACCAAAAATCACCGATTAGAATCGGGCGATAAATTGGCCGTTAGTTATATCATTGGCCCGAAAAAAATATATTAAAGATTCAAGTAAAATTCAGGAAATCTAAAGTGAAATACAAAACTAACAAATAAATAAAATTAATCAAATAAAATAAAACAAGTAAGAAATAGTTAAGCTAGAATATACATATATATAAAGTGTGTGTGAAATCTGGAATGTATATGCAACAGATTAGTATGAACCAAAGGCCCAATATCAACAAACAACTTGTTATATAAAAAAAAACTACTTTTGTAGTACGAAAAAGAAATAACATGAGTGACGGTAATGAGGTATGTTAAAAGCATTATGGATCACAGGTTTTTTTCTTAACATAAACAAGACCAAGATTAAATTATACAAAGGAAAAATAAAATAAAATTCTTCAAAGTAACCCACCGTCAACTTTAATTCTGTGTCCCTTTTTTAAAAAAAAATAAAAACAATTTATTTATTCAATTCATAAACAACAGAGCTAATGAAATTGACCTCAAGTTTTCAAGCCGGTGCCTTCGTCTCACTCTCACAGCTCTCTCGATCTTTCGCTCTCTGTGTTCGTGAATGCGATCTTCGTCGAATCTCAGACTCAACTCAACTTAGTTCGGTGATTCACAGCTCGCGTGTTGTATTCTCAGTCTCGCACGGATCTTCTCTCCCAAAGCATGAAAGCTTCGGATTTACGGTGGATGCGCGGCGGATCCGCAGTGATTTGGACTGAGGTTGACGCTGACTCGGCTTGTTCACGGCGGTGATTGGTTCGAGTTCTCTGCAAGTTTCACAGCTTCTTTTGTTTGTTTTCGGTAAGTTCGAGAACGGGTTTGTGAGCGGCGGTTAAAAGGGATGGCTTGCGGCTGAGTTGTTTGGAGGTGCGGTGGTTACAAATGTTGTTTTTGGACTATGGAGGTGATGGTTCTATTATGTGCGATTGGTTTGGTGAGTGGAAAATGATGGTGGTCGCGGCACAGTGAAGGTGACGGTTCAGATCGGTGGTGGTTCGTTGGTTTATAGGTGGCTGTTTCGGTGACTTTTAGTGGTGAGAGATTGGAATTGTGTTTTGTGGTGGTGCTGTTCCGATGGTGGTGCGGAGATGAAATTGTGCGGTGATGAAATATTGAAGAGGAGAGTTTCGGTTTGTGCTGGATGAAAGGTTACGAAGATTTGTTTTTGGTTTATTGAAAATGGTTGAATATTTGGAACTTGGAATTTATTTTATGCAGGGTTTTAATATGGCTTTTCCCAGCTGCACTTTGTGAATGAAAAGGAATTGAATATATAGAAATGTTAAAAGGGTAAAAAGGGCCAACTTGGATGCAAAGATTGGAATCTAAAATTCTGTTATGACAGGCTATGAAATTGTACAATTGTGTGAGTGAAAAAAAAAGGTAAAGGCATTGCTTGTTGTTGTGCGTTGCTGTGTAGGACAGGCTGGAAAAAGAAGAAAGCTGTTGGAGTTGGGTGGCATATGTAGTGGGATAGTGGGAATTGATATTTTCGTTTTTTTTTTGTTTCTTATGAGATTGGGATGGAATTTAAGAGGTCACATAGAAGATTTACTATGATAAAAACATACTGACAAAAAAAATGACAAATTGCCTAAATTTGAATCAAAACAATATAATAATTAGAATTAGAATAATAATAATAAACTATAGTAATAATGTGTATAATAATAATAATGAAAATAATAAAGTATATATAAAATAAAATAAAATAATACTAGTAATAATAATAGTAAGAGATAATTACAAAATTATAGAAATAACAAAAATAATAGTAACAATAATAAAATAAAAAAAATAGCAAGAATAGAATGAATTTTCTTCTAATGATTTTTGAATAATGGGTTTTAAGAGGAAAAAAAAAAATGGGTTCTAAAATGGTTTTGATAGAACTAACGATAATAGTAACAAAATTTTTGTATTATTTTTAATGAACCAAATAAAAATAAAAACTTAAAATAAAAAGAGAAATTGAATATTTTTTTTTAATTTTAAAAGAAATAAACACACTTTTTTTGGATTTTTGATAATTGATTTTTTTTGATAAAATAAAAAGTATATTGAACATGGATAAAATTAGATAATGGCAAGATCGGGTACATATATAAAAACAAACTGACATGTTTTGGATTTTGAATATCTGTTCAGAAAATAAAATAGTACCTACTTTAGGATTTTTTCGCAATAATGATTACACAGTAAATAAAATGATGCGGGTAGGACAAATTTGGGGTATGACA
Source organism: Lathyrus aphaca (assembly GCA_963966055.1). Taxonomy (NCBI): domain Eukaryota; kingdom Viridiplantae; phylum Streptophyta; class Magnoliopsida; order Fabales; family Fabaceae; genus Lathyrus; species Lathyrus aphaca. Next base: position 545,279,646 of record OZ014522.1, read on the forward strand.
ATGCCCCCTCTTATGCCAAGGAGTGGCACATTAGGGAACTCTCCACAACGGTCAATGATAGTGACATTTTCCATAGATCGGGAACATCAGTGAATATCTGAATGAGAGAGTGACATCATCCTTTTAGACCACCTTAAACCTTATTCATTCTTTATCACAGATCAAGGAAGGTGAGAAATAAACCACCTAGACAGTAGAGGTATGCAACACATCAAAGTTCCTTGCGCCTTCATAGTACGAGTATGAAGAGAGTGTAAGATATCTCCAAGTAATGTAGGCACTAGATTGTGAGTCAGAAATATGTTGATGGCGTGTACATCTATGAATTGGTCTAGATTAGGAAACAATACCAAACCATAAATTAGTAAGGCTAATATCTCCTCAAAAGCATCGTAACTCATAGCATCCAAGAACACATGAGCTTTCTATATCAATACCTTAGCAAGAATGCCCTTAACTCCACTTCTCATTTCTAAGACAATGTCTGATTTCTTCAAATGTAGGGTTGCATCAATGACTTCAGGTTTAAGCTCATTCTCTAAGCCTATGAAGGGTTTCTGATTAAGGATATGTACCCCCAATAATTTGGAGAATTCTTCCATTGTAGGTACCAGTTGATAATCGGGAATTGTGAAACAATGATGTTTAGGATCAAATAACTGGAATAAGACACTCATGATATCTTCATCAAACTCTGAGGTAACCAAGTCAAGTAGATGACCACATTTCTTGATGAATTGAGAGCTTTTAGGAATTTTTGAGACCAAATCCTTAAGCTTGGAAGGTATCCCTACAATGTTGATCCGGATAGTGTTTCTACGAGTGAAAGCCATAACCTGCAACAAAGAACACAGATAAATCTTTTGGTCCTTGAAATGGTTAGTGAGAATGCTATACTTATGATGTCATGATGTTATGTTCAAGGGTTGTTGCTCAACCAAAACCCCCCAAGATTAGAATCTCAATGAGAGTAACATCGAGTATCAACCAACTTTAGACTTCTCCAAAGTCGGCTATCTCACTAATTTCTAAAGGTCAAGATGGGTCAATTAAGGTTCTAAAGGGTAGTTAGTGTTAATGACAACGTATGGCAGCCCAATATTATCCTTAACTTACTTAAGGAACATAAGCACCAACCAAGAAGTCACACTAACTATGGCCACCAGATCAACCATATCAGTATACGTCGTACAATTTCCTTGGTCTATTGTCACTTACCTAAGGTACACTAGATCCGGGTTAGGATCTTTCACACAGTAACCCCATAACAAACCCTTAAATATAAAGCAAGCAAAGCAAACAAGTAAGTGATCTTAATTCCTAAGGTAACCCTTTTTTTACTAAGTACTCCCCAACAGAGTCGCCAGTTCTGTAACACGGTGGAAGAACTGACTTTTTATTTATGTTGCGGATAGCAAGAGTCGCCACCGACTTTTATTTTATCCAATAGGAAAGGTTATAAAAGAACATGAAAGACCTTTTAAAATTCTAAGTTCGGGGGGGGGGGGGGGGTAGGTTATATAAAGGGAAGGTGTAAGAACCCTTTATATCCATGGTTATCCATGAGTTCTTAGTTACTTAGCTCACGTATTTGTTTGAAAAATGTGTAGTGTGTGTTTAGAAATTTTCATAAGTCTTTGTAATGATCCTTGTATGGGTGTATACAAATCTTTTAAGTTTGAAAATTGTTTGAAAAGTGAGGTGTGAATAAGAATTTTGCAATTTGGGCAAGTAACTAAGAACTACCTACCCTAGACTGGTCTTTCGTATTCTTTTATTTCCTTTCAAGGGTAAGACTGCCCCTACTATTAAGGAGTAGGTATTCATTACCTTAGATTTTGTTAAGGGACTAACGTAAGGTCATCGTATGGTCAATGAAGGCAACTTGTAGGGGTGTCTTTAACAATTCGTAGGGATTATCATCATTTTTACCGAAGGGACAAAATCATTATATCGTAGGCAACCTCAGAGGGACTATGATCTTTTAATCTGGAAGGGACTATGATGATTTATTTGTTAAGGGACTTTGCTTTTAAAGACACCCCACTTTTGAGGGACCTGACCATTTATAAGGCAAATGAGAGAGGAAACCCTAGAAGGAGCAAATGGAGATCATAGAATGATCAAGTTACGTGTGTGAGTGAATATTTTCAAATATTTATCTTATTATTAATTATCTAAATCCAACTTAATTCAATTATGTCTTGCCACGCCCTAAGTTACTAACCACGCAATTAATATAAAATAAATGGCAGAAACTTAAAAGGTATAAGGTAAACGTCCTACGTTATTACAATGTTTTAGGGCAGTTACATAATTATAAGGCAAAAAAATCTAAAATATTACAAACGAGAAATAATTACATATTAAAATAAACGGAAAATGAATAACATAAGTATGCGTTAGGGAAAAAAATCAGGGTTTTAAGGTTTAAGAGATCAAGGTTAAATTTAAATAGAAATTTTTTTTAGGGTTAAAGAAATATTTTAGGGTTAAGGGTTTGAAAATTATTTTTAGATTTAGAAAATGTTTTTAGGTTTATAAAAAGGTTTATAAAAAAAGGTTTAAAATTAGTTAAAAATATTAATGTTTTAAATTTATAAAAAAAGGGGTTAATTTAGAAAATAATATTAAGAATTTTATTAAAGAAAATATATAATTTGAAAAAAGGAAAAGAGAGAAATAACCCAAAAGTGTTGGGGTCAAGGTTTGAACCCTTGCCATTGCTCTTACCAGCTCGAACCTCAGCCACTAGGACATCTGCACGCATGTGACATTATTGTGAAGCAAGATATATATAAAAGAAGCATAAATGAAAATAGGTTATAAAAGAGAAAAAATTGCTTAAGGCTGGGCTTGAACCCACACCCTCAAGTTTACCAGGTATAATCCCTAGCCACTAAAACACACACGCGCCCGTGACATGTATATGTAACAAGTATAATAAAAAACAATATTAATTTTGAATTTTCAGAATGGCGCCATTAGACTTCTTCTTCTTCCTTTTTCCTGCGAAAATACCTGCAACATTTGTTACGAAATTTCCTGCGAATTTACATTCGTATGAAAACCTACGTTTTCATTTGCATCGTGTAACATGTACAGTCAAGTCAAATTGTTTATACCAATTAATTTCCCACAACCTGCAAAGTCTGAATTCATCATCAAACAAAGTTTATATTGCCTAAATAAAAAAACCCTAATTTATAGCTTGGAACCCTAACTATGGCGTTTTGCGTATTTGACCATGGAGCTTCAATCTAATCATCCGGAATCCATCTATGAGTCCTCACAAACAACAAAACAGGAACAAAATTCATTATAAACGCATGAACAATTGAAATCTAAAAATTAAAATTCAAGAGAAAAGAAGATTCAGTTTAGGCATATGGATGCGATTTTGATGATGCAAATGATTGGGATAGCATCAAGAAGCCTCAAGGATCGTGTTTAGGCCTTTGGAACACCTTGAGAGGCTTGCAACCAAGAAACCGAAATTGAGTTTTTTTGGGAAAAAATTTGAAGTTGAACAATGCCTTGTGAGGTCTCAAAATCGTCCCCTAATGTTTGTGTTTAGTTGTGCTTATATCATAGATGAATTTTAGGTCAAAAGATGGGCCTTGATATCATGGATTTTTGTTGGTTGGAGTTGAAGATATCCACTTGCCAATTTTGTCAAAAAAATCAAATATATTCATGCCATAACAATTTTGCACGAATTTGAATGCTTCCAATCAACCTTTAATGTCATATATTTGATCCCAAAACAAATATTGGATCAAATATTTGATTTTTATATTTTATTTCAATTTAATTTGAATTTTAATAATTAAAATCCAAAATAATATAAAACAAATGATAAAAATCAGAATAATTGGTATTGGGTCATGCATGACTTCATCTTCAAGTTTGGGTTGCAATTTTATGGGCCCATTTAAAAAGAAATGAAGTTATGGCCTTTTTTGCTTTATACACCCCTTGAAAATTTTCCAACTTTGACAATGCATAAATTCCTCAATTTTAATGTTATGAAGGTGTTCTAGGACTTTTTAGAAAGCTTAGAGTGTCCTCTAACCAACCATTTTGGTCCCATGTCCATATCATTTACCATTTTCAAATTATGAGTTTTGGAAAAAAGTTGACTTTTTGTTGACTTTCAAAAAGACCTATAATGTTTTGGCTCATACCTTCCAAATGAAGCATTTTTGGACTTGGCTTGTGAGGCATAAAGTTGTAGAGAATTGAATTTCCTTTAAAATGAGCTTTGGATGGGAAATTTTTGATAAATTATGTGAAAGTTATGGGTGGTCAAATTTCAGTTGACTTTTCATGCACAAAACCCTAATTTATCAACTCCTGATTTTTGATGATCTGAGATTTCCTTGAGGAATCATGATCAACCCTTGATAAAATGACGAATTTTACACCATAATCTTGATATTGATCAAAAATCTTGAAGTTTGAATTTGAGTTGACCACAATTGACCTCAGTTGACTTTTTGACCAAGTTAACTGATTTTTAGGTATCTGAGTATCTGACTGACCAAACTTGTTGGGAAAGCTTTGAAACTTGACATGAGGATTCTTTAAGGTATATGGGATGTTATGAAGTCCACTTGAGGCTTTGGAAGTCCACTTTGCTTGGGGAAACTCAAAACCCTAGTTCTAAGATCCATTGTTTAGGAGGAGGCTTTGTCTGGTGAAACCTTCAATCCTTTTGACCAATTGAGAATATTGTGACTATTAAGAGACCTCTTGAAGTATATGATCTTGAATGTGGGAGGGAATATTTTGGGGTACAACACACGCGTGTCACTCCAATCTCTCCAAAAGTTGGGATCCTCGTCTACAACGACCAGGATACAACGATCGATTCCATTAACGACTATGGCAAAGAAACGCGCTGAGAATCTTTCCCATCACGACAATGGTGGGGAACCCTTAAGTCATCACTTCTCCGGCCAGAAGCAAAGTCTTGGAAAGCTCCTATTTTGGACTGGACCAATGACTAGGTATGGCCCAACCCTTTCTGGCCCATGAAATGGCCCAATAACTCATTATCCAAGGGACCCATTGCGATGGTGGTCGTCCCTCCCTTCTCGTCCATGGTCTCTACTCGACAACGTCAGGTACCGCCCAAAATCGAGCAGGACAACTCTTTCTCGGGGGTATCATGCCCGACGCAACCTCTCCCAACCATAATACTCGTCCTCGCTCCGTCCTGGCAGTTACCTATTTTTGGGGATTCGCGATCTAGGCCCAAAAATAGGGACCGTTGGCCACACGATGAGGGCTCTCTATATAAACCCTCTCATTTGAGAGGGCCAAATATTGAATATTCTCTCCTCAAACACTTTACTCATACTTGCCAGCCCTTGTGCCTGTTCTGACTTTGGCATCAGAGTACCTTGCAAGCACACCCCCATCCTCATCATCGCACGAGCAGACTCGAAGATCCACGTCAGTAGCCGTTGAAGGTATGATCACTGGGTAAGATCAGTAACAATGCCCTTTTGTATTGTTTTCTACATTTTCTTCTCTGTTTTCGCTCACATAAGTCTCCTCTTAATATGTACATGAAATACACATATAATACCTACTTAATACAGTAAAAACACATAATATTGACACTATAATGCATGTAAATCGAGTCAAAATATACTATGTGTTTTCGTGTAATCAAACTCCCTTAAACCTAAACCCTTGCTTTTTCTCAAGCAATTTAGCTAGCATAAAAACAATGAATTTTAGTAGCATGATAGAAAGACACAAAGTATAACAAAGTATAGAAACTACACATATGCAGATGATGAAAATTAGCTCGGCTAGGATCGACTCAATAGGTACTTATGCAAACTAAGGGCATTATAACAACACAAACCACTTTTGTGGACACAAGTCACCTTCATATGTGAATTAGTTTCAATCACACCTTTGAATAAAATTCTAATTTCTTTATTTGTTTTGACCATCTTTCTTTCATGACAATCACATTAGGCCGTTTATCTCTCATCTTACATGGTAGACGGTTTGTTAGTGATTATGATCCAAACATCTTTTTCAAAATTTCAACTTTTTCTCTCTTTTTCAAAGACACCTTTTTTTTAAAGGATTCAAACACTTCTTTTATGCAATATAATGCTTTGTCCCTCCTGGTTTATAATCATAAGGAAGTACTCATTGTGGCCTTTATCTTTAATCAATTTTTGTGCCATACAAGAGTTTTTCTCTAAAGGTTGACTAACCGAAATAGGCTCCAAAGTGGCCATCTCATTCTCTAAACCCATAGTTATGGAGATGAAGGTGATTAGACCTCCGATCGCAATCGCATTGGTACACCCCGTAGAGATCTCTTGAATTTTAGCGAGCATGAATGTTGCTGAATGGATCCTCCGAGGACGATAAATAACATCAATGAAATACAACTCTTTAAAATTCATGTTTTCGCTACTATCGCCTCAACCAAGTATGGTATAGGCCGAGACTTTTTAAAAATATCGAATTGTTGGGTTATGGATATGGGATGATTTCCTCCCTTCCATGCTAGTGGTACTTTCATCGGCGAATATCTGCAGCGGGACACAAAATCTAGGGCATTCGGATCGTCAACAGTGGGAATTGCAGTGACGCAATGGACGTCACATTCATATAAGTGAAATAGGCCCATATTTCATCATGATTTAGACTATACTCTTTATTAAACACTGAAAATGGCTCCTTCACTTACGTGACACACACGCCTCATAGGCGTGTAATCGAACGAACTTAAGAACTTTAAATTTAGCCTACCGTGAGTTATGTGCCTTAGAGTCATGATGTGACTCAACCTTAGGCGTTCATACATATAATGCATAAAATCATAAAGGCTTAGTGCTCTAAGACAAGGTTTATTTGAAAACCTGGTTGAAATGATGACTCACTAAGATAATGTCTTGAATTATCGCCTCTGGTCCTCGTATGTGAACTCTATATCCATATAATCCACATTTAGGTTTCTTTGAGGCATGATGTAAGAAATGTTAAAAAAATATGAGGGTGGAAAGTTTCATTTTTGCGCTTGGAATGGTTTTCGCAGAGCGTGGTGGTTAGCTATGTGGTTACGAGTTTTTATTTGGGTTAAAAATGAGTGAGTTAAGTTTTTAAAGTGGTGTGTTAATGGAGTTTTTTAAGAGAGGTAATTGGGAAGAAGAATGAGAAGTGGAAGTTTGAAAAGTGAATATGAAAATGGAGGGAAGAGTTGGAAACATGTAGTAGTGGGAAAGTTAAGAAAAATGGAGAAATAATGGTACAATATTTTGTGTTTTTCTCGTAAAATGCACCTTGTATGTGCTGACGAGCATCTGGATGACTGAAGACCCACCCGTCAACGCCCAGAAGTCAAAATCTGAATCGTTTCTCATGACGACCGTCAGACCTCCTATAGGAGCATGCTAACGAACGTCGGGTTCTAGTTTTGCGCTTTTTTCAACTTTTTGGTGTGACCAATGAGTACTTTCTTACCGAGCCCTCCTTTTTATTTAACGATTAATTAACTAAAACTATTAGGAAAGGAAAAAAATTGGTGGATTTTCTCCCACACAGCTCTTCATTTAACATTGGTAGCTCGACTGATGAAAAATCATATTGTAAACTGGAAAGCAATGAAAACTTAAACTATGAAAGCGGGAAAAGGTTACTCCCCTACACATAAGTTGAACATTGACTTTAAGGTTTCGTCACAAGTGCAACGAAGAAAGGAAAACCATGTGGTAAAATAAGTTCCACGAGGCGTGTTGCTTGTCGCATGCCTATATCGACCATCCAATACCATATGTCTTTTATCATATCCTCTCGTAGGCGATTATGTGGTGCTTGCTCTGCCGTTTGGATTTTATATTCCAGATATTTGTGGTGTAGAGCAGTGACATCTTGTTGTAGGATGTATAGCTCAAAGTCGAAAATTATACCACGATGGATGGGACATCCTATGGAAGAAGAAGCATCAGATATATCTGAAGGAGGTATATAAGGACCTTGAGATATCTAGGCGTTGGTGTTCCTGGCCTGAGCCTCAATATGGTACAACTGGTTTACAACATCATGCACATTAGTCCTCTTCGGGTTAAGGAGCATAATATGCTCGACTACTTCATTATTTATCGTTAGATAAAATTGATTTGGTTCTTGGATTCTAACCAAATTTCGAGTTATGAACTAGTCAATGTCTATAGAGGTTATACCCCAGAGTGAGACGAGTCGTGCGACTCGATATCTTAGGCAAACGCTTAAAGCAACATAGGTGATAATTCCGCCAACAAAAATATTTCATGTTCTTTTATTAGCAATTTTGTTTAAGGTAGAAAGAAGGAATGATGCAGGGTGGACTAAGTGAGATTGGAAAACACAGAACATGATGAATAGATCTTTCTTGCTAACAATATATGTGTCATCAATCTTACCAAATAAGGTTTATCTGAGGACCTTTTGAAAATACCGGATAATTGGGTTATGAATTTGGTAAGAATACTTCCTTTTCCGAATTTAGTTAGGTTCCTCTAGTAATATTTCTACATAAGGCATCTAGTTTAAGTAACATGAAATATTCTCGAGGGACCTCAATGATAACATCTTGGCTTGTTTGAAAACCTAATAGTTCTCCAATTTCATCATGATTGAATAGATAAATGTGGCAAAAAATTATGAAAACATTTTTACCCCTACCTCCACCTATTATTCGATTTGGGTAAAAATTGAAGGAACTGAGAAACTCAAGGGTGAGTCTCTCGTAGGATCTGAAGGAGCTGGTTAAACATGAAGCGAACATTGTCCTTTAGGTCTAAATCCTCGAGGCAACCATAGTCAATATATAGTGTCAGGGAAATAATGTGTTAAGTTAGTTCTTCAAAATGGCTTCGTTGGGATTCATTCTTAAAAGTGATCCCCGTATCATAAACGAACAAAATTCTCAAGTGTTCGGTTAGTAGAGGAAATGAAATAAATAACTGAAAATGGAACTTTAAAAGATGTTAGAGTTGTTCACCGGGCTTAATTAATTTGTCGCTTAGTTTTATTAGGGGGAAAAATTGAAAAAAATCTTGTGGGTTGCATCCCACACATCTCTACATTTTATTTCAGAAGCTCAACTTAGTTTATTTAGTCCTCTAAGGAGGATACATCATCAATGTACTTCCTTGATTAAAGGACTAAATCAGAATGGTGATAATGCTTTAACCACTTTCCATTTACAACAAACTTCCCTGTGGACTCACTTCACACTTCAACAACACCAGATTTACTCACTCTTGTTACTTCAAATGGTCCAGACCATCGAGATCGTAACTTCCCAGGGAATAACCTAATTTTGGAGTTAAATGATAACATAAGCTCGCCCTTGTTAAATTCATTTCTTGATATGTGTTTATGATTCCTTTTTTTTAATTCTCTCTTTATAAATCAATGTGTTTTCATAGGCATATAGTCTAAAATCCTCAAGCTCATGTAAATCGAACATCCTTCTAGCCTCAACAGTTGTATGAGCTATATTAAGGGACATAATGTCCCAAAAGGCTTTATGTTCTAACTCTACTGGGAGATGGCTAGGTTTGTCATAAATGAGCTTAAAGGGAGTCGTTTCTATGGGGGTCATACATGCCTTTCTATAGGCCTAAAGTGTGTCGCTCGGTTTTATTGACCAATCCTTTATCGAGGTGGAAATTGTCTTCTATATAATCCTTTTAATCTCACGGTTTAATATTTCCACCTAACCACTTGTTCGCGGATGGAAATGTGTCGCTACTCTATGGTTTACTCCATACTTAAGCAAAATATTTTTGAAACATTTTAAAATAAAGTTCTAGCCACCATCGTTGATGACTACAATAGGAGTTCCGAACCTCAAGAATATCACATTCTTAACATCTTGGTTACTACGTTTGCAGCATTGTTTGGGGAGGAAATGACCTCATTCTACTTAGAAACATAATCTACAATAACGAGTATATACTTGTTCCCGTTTGAGGATGGAAATGGTCCTATGAAGTTTATACTTCAAACATAAAAAATCTCAACTTTCGTGATAGGTTTTTGAGGCATCTCATCTCTTTACGAAATGTTTCTAGTGCGCTGACACTTGTCACATTCAATGGCGAAAATGTGCTCGTCTCTAAAGATAGTAGCCCAATAAGGGCTAGCAAATCGATGGGCCTTAGCTATAACGAACGCCACTAGTCCATCATAGGGAAAATCATTGTTAATGGGCCCAAGCTCAAGTTTAATGTTGTCGAGCCTTGACAAATGGTTTGCCACCATGTTTTTGGTCCCCTTTTGTCTCAGATTTCCAAGTAAAACTCTTACAGCAACATGACACACTGAAGTAACCTTAGCTTAGCGTCTCTCTTTGTTAGTAGATACCTTATTGTTGTGTGGTCCTTGTAAATGATATTTTTTTATCCTATTAGGTATGAGTAAAATTTATCAATTGCAAAAACAACAACTAGGAGCTATATTTCAGTTGTGTCATAGTTAACTTGAGCTCCATCAAAGGTCCTACTAGCATAGTAGATGGCGTGTAACTTTTTATCTATTTGTTGTCCTAAAATAGTGTCTAATGCGAAATCACTCACATCGCACATGATCTTTAATGGTTATCTCCAATCAGGAGGTTGAATGATAGATGTGAAGATCAATGTGTGTTTAAGAAGCTGGAAGGATTCAAGGCATTATTTGTTTAAAACAAACTTAACATCCTTAATCAAGAGATCAATCAGGGGTTTTGTGATTTTAGAGAAGTCTTTTGTAAAATGTCGGTAGAAACCATCTGGGCTTCTCTCATAGTCTTAGGTGGTTAGAAGTTCTCAATAACTTCGATCTTAGCCTTGTTAACTTCAATTCCTTTTTTGGACACTATATGTCCCATGACTATACTGTCATTAACCATGAAGTGGCATTTCTCCCAAATTATCACTAAGTTGACTTTCACACATCTGTCTAACACCTTTTCTAAATTTGCCAAGCAATCTTCGAAACATGTTTTGCATACAGAGAAGTCATCCATGATATCATCTAGAAAATCTGCAAAGATATCCATTATGAGTCTTTGGAAGGTTGCATGCACATTACATAATTCAATTGGCATTCGACGGTAGGCGAATGTGCCATAGGGGCAAGTAAAGGTTATCATTTCCTGGTCATCAGGATTGATTGAGATTTAGAAGAATCTTGAATATCCGTATAGGTGACAAAAATGGAAGTGCCTAACAAGGCGCTCTAACATTCGATCAATGAAAGGAATAGGGGAAATGGTCTTTTCTAGTGGCATTATTCAACTTCCTATAGTCAATACACATTATACAACCAACTATACATATTTAGCTACTAATTCACATTTTTCATTATGCATTACAATAACTCTGCCCTTCTTTGGTACAACATGTACCAGGCTGACCCATTGGTTATCTGATGTTGGATAAATGATACCAACATCAAGCAACTTCATCACCTTTTTTCCAACAACTTCACTCATAATAGGATTAATCCTCCTCTGATGCTCTCTAGAGTCTTTCGAGTCCTATTTTAGCATAATTTTATGCATACATTGGGGATAATTCTTGTTAGATAAAATATGTTATAACCTAAACCTTTAGGATATCTTTTTAGCACTTATAGGAGTCTCGTAGTCTCGTATCTACCAAGGTTAGCATTAACTATAATTGGACGTTCCAGTTGTTCATCTAGAAATTAGTATCTTATATTTTTGGGCATTATTTTAAGCTCTATTGATGGTTGTTTTGGGCTAAGCATTGGGTCAAGGGTAAGCGCAAGAAACTCTTTTAGGCTATCATTTACATTAGAATAATAAAGCTCAACCTCATCCTCCTATGGCATAGATGCCACTGGAAGTTCAACCAACTTAGTAGTTGGTTGTGTTTTTGAGGTCATTCTCTTATGCACTCATCAATAATGTCTATAAAATAGCAAGAACTGAGAACTAATGAATTCTATCTTTTTCTCACATACTTTAAAGGTTAGTTTTCCTCGTTTAATGATGGGCTAAAGACGTATCTGATTATGTGTCTAGCGGTATCTTAACTGCAAGTGCACAGCCTATCGAAGTAATATTTAAGATTATCGATCCACAGGGACTCTATGGTTACTTAGTGCTAGAGGAATTTCTAGTTTAGCTAAGGTGAAGGGTTGTCACGAATTTTTTTGTTGTTTTTAAAGATTAAAGGCGGGAATTAAATTTAAATTTAATAAATAATTCTAAGGTGGTCGGTATGTAATTATGCTAACTTAGGCGGGTCAATCTACCCTAGGCTTATAAAGGTGTTCACTTAATCTATTCTGTAGAGGTTACCAGCTTAAATATCTTTAACTCACACTCTCGTGGTCTTATCTCAGATCTTACCCCTAAAGCCCTATGCCTGCTCTCGCTAGCCCATAAGTGTTTAGAAATAATTTTTGGAAACTTAGTAATTCTAATTTATTTTAAAGCGCTCTCGCTGTGTTTAATTTAAATGCCTAACTTTAGCTATCTGGTTAAAATCTCACACTCTCGTGGTCTTGACCTAACCTAATACACTTTCCTTACTCTCGTAACAAAAAGGTTGATTTTATAATAAAAAGTATCAGCCAGAATATTAAGCTCTTAAATATTTTAAACCTAGAGTTGATTTTACCGATTTAGTTTGTTTTAATTACATACCGCCCTAAGGTATTTAGCTACTCATTATTGTTGAACCAGACAGAGGCAGAGAAACATAAAACGAAATATGCATGGCAGAAAAATAAATATTAAACATAAATATAATTGCAAATTAATATAAACCTGGTTAACAATAAAAGTGGCAGACTCCTTCTTCCACAGACCGGAAGGCTCGGAGTATTCGTCGGAATCGGAAATAAATTCTAAAAATTCAGAAGGCTTTGAAACAAATAAATTTATAACAATTTCCTGATGTTGGAAATTGTTATAAGGTTGGTTGGGATACAAGAAAAATAAAACAATGAAAATAATGCTGGAAAAATATAAAGGGTGCAAAATAATTCGGCAGAGCTTCCGCAAGAAATTAATAAAAATAAACTCTGTGTAAATTGTTCATTCAAATTAAGCTATTTATAGAAGACTAAATGGGCTTGGTAGTTGGTTTGTTTCTTGGGCCTCGTAGGAGAATTGAGAGAATCCAGGGACGTGTGGATACTGGGTCAGCTGGAAAATAGGCACCTCACATGCAGCGTACGTTAATGACTAAGTCTTCAGTCAAATAACCTATTTTTCCCTTGTCACGGTCGTGACAAGGGCATCACGTTCGTGTCCCTTGTATTATAAGTGTCACGGTCGTGAGGGTTATGTCACGGTCGTGAGTGCTCCTTTTGGGGTGTCACGGTCGTGACACCTAGGTGACGACCGTGAGTGTAACAAAATATGCAGTTATGCAGAATTCCTCATTTCTTCATCTTTTAACGGTTGTTTTTGCTCATTTCACTCGTGGCTCTTGATTTAGCTCTGTATATGATGTACCTGCAAAATGGCAAAGAAAACTCGAGGAATCGGGTGTTAAAACGACAATTATGCGATAAAACGGTATTGAAACATAGCAATATAATCTATACATTTTCTCGTTATCAAACTTCCCCAAACTTAAACCTTTGCTTGTCCTCAAGCAAATAGTCGGTTGAAAATTGTCGGACAAGTTTTTATCGACGCACACACATAACAAACCGTACGAGGGATCGTTTTGTAGGATAAACCGATACTTTGATAAAACACTAACGATACACTAATGACACAAGCAACAAGCTAAGTCGTCGACTTCCCGTTAAACGAAACATTCGGCAATTGCTTTATGATTTCACCTAGAGTCTTTCGATCTTATTTCGCCCAATTTCATTCTAGCGCAATCACATTAAGCCCTTTGCCTTAGCACGCACGTAGTGGAGTAGCCGATTAGCGAATTTAATCCTTTTTAAGCACGGGGTCTGGTACACGAGTGCGGTAACCCTACATACTGTAACACAGTGGGAGAACTGACTTTAGTTAAATGTTGCGGATAGCAAGAGTCGCCACCGACTTTTATTTTATCCAAAGGAAAGGCATAAAAGAACAGGAAAGACCTTTTAAAAGATTTTTGGGTCCGGGGGGTAGGTTATGTAAAGGGAAGGTGTTAGCACCCTTTACATCCATGGTTATCCATGGGCTCTTAGTTACTTAGCTCACTTTGAATTGTTTTTGAAAAGGTGAAGTGTGTGAATAGAAATTTTCGTAATAGTTAATAATGATCCATGTACGGATGCGTAAGAACTTGTGTTTGAAAATTTGTTTGAAATTGTAAAGTGTTTGAAAAGTTTTTTGAATGAAGTGAGCAAGCAACTATGAGGAACCTACCCTAAAGTTTTAAGTCTTTCTGTTCTTTATCCTTTGAATGGTAAGACTATCCCTATTATTAAGGAATAGGTAGTCATTACCTTGGATGTGAGGGACATATGAGGGACATTTGTTTATGTAGGCAACTGTGGGGTGTATTAAGCAATTTGGAGGGACTGTCATCATTATTCGAAAGGGACTTGATCTTTATGAAAGGCAACCATTAGGGACTTGATGACTTTTCTTTTTTTAAGGGACTTGCTTTATACACCCCACTTGACCTTATGATTAGGCAACATTGAGGGATAGCCCTAGAAAGTGAGATGGCGATTAAAAATCGACTTACGTGTGTGAGTGTTTAATTTTATTTATCTTTAATTAAAATGATCTAAATTTGATTTTAAATATAAATACATATTTACACTCCCTATTTTACTAACCATAGCATGAAAATTAAATAAATTAAATATCTACAAAAATTTACATCCAGGAGCATTTACATAATTATAATAAACAATTAAAAATAAATAGCAAATAAATAAATATAAATAATAAGCAAAAATAAGTAAATAGGCAATAATAAATATAATAGGGGTTAGTAATAATAATAATAAAAATAATTAAATAAGGTTAGTGAAATAATAATAATAAGCATAATAATAAAATAAATGGATTAGTAATAATATGGTTAGTCATAATAACAATAATCAAAATAAATGAAATTAGCAAAAATATTATAAGAACATAATTAAAATAATAAACAAAAGTTAGATTTTAATATAGACAATTAAAAAAACAAGAGGAAAGATGAACAATTAAATAATTATTATAATATTTTAATTTATGTACAAATTATTAAATTATTTTTAAACATATTATAATTACAAAATAAAATTATCATAGGTTTAATTATTTCTATGCACATATTAAAAATTATTTATAATTTAGATTACAAACAAATTTTAGAAATATTCACATAAGTTATAAATATATTTACAAAACTTAATTATATTAAATAAATATGTACATAATAATTATATTTATAAAATTTGATTATACTAAATATTATATTTACAAAAATTACAAATTCAAATTAGTTTTTTTATTATTTAGAAAATAAATTAGGGTTTTCAAAATTAGGGTTTTGTTAGAAAAAATATTTAAAAGTTTATAATATAATATACAAAATTATTTTAATTAATATACATATATTATAATTTAAATACATAAAATAAAAAATAATAATTTTTTGAATTAAGAAAAGAATTTTAGAATTTTTAAGATCATTGAATATATACAACATTATTTAATTATATGATTTATTAACAATAATAATAATTAAATAAATAAGCCAAAATAAAAAAAGAAGCAAAAAGATGGGACTTACCTTGCTGGGATTTGAACCCAGGACGTTCTGCCTGCCAGCACCAAAACCCACCACTAGGCCAGCCAAGCGCAGGTGATAGAGAAATAGATCAAATTTGTTTTATGCCATGTCTTGAAAAATCACAAAAAATAATGAAAACCAAAAGGCCTGGGGGAGGAATCGAACCCAGGACCTCTTGAATACACATAAGCGCGCATGACCATCCAGCTAGGTGAGCAATCCTGATATTGTGGTGGCAGCAACGCATAATATATTATACCTCCTGATTAACCTGAAAAAAATAGAAAAAATGTACAAGGCCTGGATTCGAACACAGGCCACTCATCTAAACGCGCACTAGTCTTACCACCAGGACAAGCATTGGCTTGTGATAATAAATCAATATTAAAACATAAAATATTTTAAACAAAAATTTGAATTTCTAGAACGCGCCAAACAGCTTCTTCTTCTCCAAATTTCCTGCGAAAATTCCTCCCTTTTTTCCTGCGAATCTTGTTGCGTGTTCTTCAATGTTTCAAACCTGCGAAAATGAAACTCCAACAAAACAGTACCAATTCATGAAATTAATTAGAGTTTTATGATCCTCACAGTCCATACAACATTCCTATGTTCTCAAAATTCATTTATACTTAATGAATCGAAGAACCCTAATTTGGAGGTCCAAACCCTAATCATGGCCGAATCCATTCTAGGCAGTGAAGCTTTGGTTTAATGATCCAGAAACAATCTACACAACATCACAAACAAGATTATGCAAACAAAATTCATTAATATGCATCAAATTAATGGAATCGAAAAAAATATTTTCAAGAGCAAGCAAGCTGCGGGTTAAGCAATTTAGCATGATTTTGATGCATATGAATGATGGTTCATGATCAGGGAAGTCCAAGGAGTCTTGCTGTGTTCTTGTTTTACCTTCAAATGCCCTGGAAATCAAAAACTGAATGTGAGTTTTTGGATGGTTTTTCAATTTGTGAAACTTACTTTTGGAGGCAGAGAATTCGTGGCCTTGTGATGGCAATGAGTTAAGCACTTATAGGAGAGTGAATTAGGTCAAAAAGATTGATTATTTGTGTGGAAAAATTGATATGAAAAGATCCAAGTTGATCATGCCTTGAAAATCAAATATTCATGTGTGAATGCTTGCTATTTTTGGACAAATCTCATGATTTCTTTCCTCTTCAATTTAAATCAATATTTAAGACTTTCTAGAAGCTTAATCTCCATCAAATCTTACATTTTCATATTTTATTTTTATTTAAAATGATTTTTAATGAATTAAATCAAAATAAATAAAAATAAAATAATAAAAATTCTGATTTTTAATGGTTTGGGTCGTGCATGAAGTCATTGTATGGGTTGGGTCATTATTTGGCAAGCCCATTTGGAAGAAATTGGCTTTAGACCTCCTTTTTCATCACAAACCAACTCAAAATTTCCCAACTTTGCAAGGGCACATATCCTTCAATTTTAATGCTATGAGGGTTTTCTTGGACATTTTGGAAAGCTTGAAGAGTCCTCTAAACAACCCCACTGGTTTCATGTCCATATCATTTACCAATCTCAAGTTATGCCCTTTTGAAGTTGTTGACTTTTTGTTGACTTTCAAAAGGACCTATAATGTCTTAGCTCATGCCTTCCAAATGAAGCATTTTTGGGCTTGGCTTGTGAGACACAAAGTTGTAGAGAATTCAATTTCCTTAAAAATGAGATTTGAGTGGAGACTTGGTGATGAAGTATGTGAAAGTTATGGCTGGTCAAAGTTCAGTTGACTTTTACTGAGGAAACCCTAATTTAGAAACTCCTGATTCTTGATGATCTGGAATCTCCTTGATGAATCATGATCAACCCTTGATCAAATGATGAATTTTACTTCATATACTTGATGTTGGCAAAAAATCATGAAGTTTGACTTTGGTTTGACCACAGTTGACCTCAGTTTGACTTTTTAACTACATTGACTGATTTTGACTTATCTGATCATCTGACTGAGCAAACTTTTGAGAAAAGTCTTGAAACTTGTCATGGGGGTTCTTAAACACATATAAGATGTTATGAAGCTCACTTGAAGTCTTGTAAATCCATTTAGCCTGATTAAAGTCAAAACCCTAGTCTTGGATGCACTGCTTAGGAGAATGCATTGTCTGAGGGAATTGTCAAATCTTCTGACTATTTGTGAACTTTGTGAACCTTGTGAACCTTGTGAACCTTCATAAAGTAACTTGTAGACTTTATGAACCTCATGAAAGGTCTTGTAAATGTTGAGAAGCTTGTGAACCTTGTGAACCTTCATAAAGTGACTTGTAGACTTCATGAACCTCATGAAAGGTCTTGAAAATGTTGAGAAGCTTGTGAACCTTGTGAACCTTCTTAGAACACAAAGTCTTGTATTGTGAGGGCAAATTTTGGGGTGCAACAGCTGCCCCTGTTCAATTTTCTGAAACCTGAGGGGTTAGATTGGTATGTTTGCCAGTCGTGACCTGGAAGGTTGAAGGGGATTGAACACAAAAGCCCAAAAATTTGCACTCACCAGTGCATAAAGTGGCTAGTTGAATATGATTGAGTGGGCTTAAAGATGCCACTTGGAGGAACATTCTTCAGACACAAAGCAGCCCAAAATATGGAGGTACAATGATAGCTGACATGAGGATGGAGCAGTCCTGAGGCAATGATATAATTTCAAGAGGATGAAGCAATCCTGAAGTAAAGAAGCTGTCAGGGGGATAAAGCAATCCTGAGGTAAAGAAGCTGTCAGGGGGATAAAGCAATCCTGAGGTATTGATAATATGCTTTCAGGAGGATGAAGCAGTCCTGATGTAATAAAAAGCTTTCAGGAGGATGAAGCAGTCCTGATGTAATAAAAAGCTGTCAGGAGGATGAAGCAATCCTGAGGTAGTAATAAGCTATCAGGAGGATAAAGCAATCCTGAGGTAGCAATGTGATTTCAGGAGGATAAAGCAATCCTGATGTAATAGGAATTTTCAGGAGGATAGAGCAATCCTGAAGTAATGATGATAACTGTCAGGAGGATGGAGCAGTCCTGGTGTAGTAATATGTTCCCAAGAGGATGAAGCAGTCTTGAGAGATGATAAGTTTTCAGGAGGATAAAGCAGTCCTGATGGATGATATGCTTTCAGGGGGATAAAGAAATCCTGATAATCATAAGTTTGTTTGCTGGATAATTAACCTGAAAACAAGGTAGCATTTGTATAATAATATTAGTTTATGCATTATGTATGCATGTATGATATGATGTACTTAAGTAATGTATTATGTATCCATGGATATGTATGCTATGGTATGATGTAAATGATGTATGTATGATATGATACTGCCTGAAGCGTCCGGATATCTTCGTATAACAACTGCTGGCCAGGGAAAATAAATCCCGATTCGTTGCTGAAGAATATGAGGAACTCGTTCCCGTCTTGTTTTGATAATGAGGTATACATAACCTTCCGTATGCTGGGGATAGCAAGGTATATATGACCCCTCGTCTGCTGGGGATGGCAAGGTATATATAACTTTCGTCTTTGTTCGATAGTAGGGTAGATATCCCGTCTTCGTTCGATAGTAGGGTAGATATCCCGTCTTCGTTCGTCGTACCTTCATTGGAAAGTAAATTCCCGAATATCCGTATGAGGATAAAAGAGATGGATATAAATTCCAGGGGAGATGAGACTTTATGAAGATGGATTTGTCCAACTGAGGGTTTTGTGATTGTCTTGTAAAGATGAACCGGCGAAGCTTCGTCGAAATCCTTCTCTCGTTCGTCCTTAGTAAATACTATTACTGCATTTTCATGCATTTCTGGTAAACATCAATCATATTAAGTATATGCATTTTTGGTAAACATCAATCATATTCAAAAGCATACATACATTCAAACACAACCAATGGACGTTTCGCTTATGTAAATAGGGTAAAAGTAAATCTGGATTCAAAAGATGGAATTTATTTATATCAAAAAGTGACCCATACACGGGCAAGTTTGTACAAGGAGACATAAACCCTAGTAAGAGGATTTTGTCATAAAACAAAGAAAATCAGTTATGTGGGAAACAATCCTATTGAGTTTCAATTCTACTATTGCCATTATCTTCGAGTATCTCATCTTCTGCTGTTGAGACGGAAACGATTGGACTGAGCTTTATCTGTTCGAACTTGAATAAGTAACACAACTGGTTGCAATTTCATGGGTGATTCAAACGAGACATAGTCATACGCTTTAATCCCTAACTTTTGCCTGGATTGCCCTTTCAGGTTTTCAATCCACCGGGATACCCTTTTTTGCCCAAGCCGCCTTTTCAGGTTTTCGACTTGTCGGGTGTACATCTTTTTATATATATATCCCTTATTTTTGCCCAAACCCTTTTGGTTTGCCGGGATGCCCTTATTTTTGCCTAGGCCAGTCAACCTAGCGAGTCTCTTTTTATGCGTAGTATTTTTTAACTATGTCTGCGTTTACAGGCTGCGGAAAGTCTTCACCATCCATTGTAGTGAGTATCATGGCACCTCCTGAGAACACTGTCTTGACCACAAATGGCCCTTCATATGTTGGAGTCCATTTGCCCCTAGGATCACCCTGTGGTAATATGATACGCTTGATTACCAAGTCACCAGCCTGATATACCTTTGGCTTAACCTTCTTGTTAAAAGCTTTGATCATCCGTTTCTGGTACATCTGGCCATGACAAACTGCTGCTAACCTCTTCTCATCAATCAAGTTTATCTGGTCAAGTCGAGTCTGAATCCACTCATCTTCATCCAAGCCTGCATCCTTCATAATTCTTAAGGAGGGGATCTGAACTTCAATGGGCAGAACTGCTTCCATACCATAGACTAAGGAGAATGGGGTTGCCCCTGTTGAAGTACGTATTGTAGTACGATAACCATGAAGAGCAAATGGTAACATCTCATGCCAATCCTTGTAGGTAACAGTCATCTTCTGTACAATCTTCTTGATGTTCTTATTAGCAGCTTCAACTGCCCCATTCATCTTTAGACGATACGGAGAAGAGTTGTGATGCTTAATCTTGAACTGCGTGCAGAGATCAGTAATCATAGTGTTGTTCAAATTAGAGCCATTGTCAGTAATAATCCTTTCAGGGATGCCATACCTACATATGAGATTATTCTTAATGAATCGAGCCACAACATTCTTGGTAACAGATGCAAATGAAGCTGCCTCTACCCACTTCGTGAAGTAATCAATAGCAACCAGGATGAAACGATGCCCATTAGAAGCAGTAGGCTTGATCTCACCAATCATATCAATGCCCCACATGGCAAATGGCCAAGGAGCAGTCAACACATTTAATGGTGATGGAGGTATATGTACTTTATCAGCGTAAATTTGACACTTGTGGCATGTTCTGGAGTGTTGATAGCAATCAGCTTCCATGGTAGACCAATAGTAACCTGCTCTCAAAATCTTCTTTGCCATAGTATGTCCACTAGAATGAGTGCCAAAGATCCCATCATGCATATCTTCCATAATCTCTGTTGCTTCCTTCTTATCCACACAACGAAGCATAGTTGAATCATGATTGCGCTTGTACAAAATCCCATTACTCAAAAAGAACTTAGCAGAAAACCTTCTCAGAAATTTCCTATCTTTGACAGATGCCCCTTCAGGGAACTCCTGAGCTTCAAGATATCTTTTCACTTCATAGAACCAAGGCTTTTCCTCTGCCCCTTCAGTGTCAATCTCATTGCAGTATGCAGGCTTTTCAAATCTATCAATAGTAATCTTGGGAGCTTCATCATCCCAGCTGATCTCAAACATGGATGCCATGGTGGCCAATGCATCTGCCAATTGATTCTCTCTTCGTGGAATATGTCCAAAAGTAATTTCTTTGAAATGTGGGATCAAAGACAACACATGTTCTCTATAAGGAATGAGGTTATCATGCTTGGTATCCCAATCTCCTTTAATCTGACTAACTACCAGGGCTGAATCTCCATACACATCAAGGAACTGAATCTTCATATCAATAGCAGCATTAATACCCAGGATACATGCCTCATACTCAGCCATGTTATTGGTGCAATAGAAACAAAGTCTGGCAGTAATCGGGGTATGACAACCTTCAGGGGAACTAATCACAACACCAACACCATTACCAAGTGCATTGGAAGCACCATCAAAAACCATAGTCCATCGGGATCCTTGTTCAGGTCCGTCATATTGTCCAGGTTCTTTGGTAATAATCATAATGTCTTCATCAGGGAACTCAAAACTCATTGACTGGTAATCATCCACTGCTTGATGAGCCAAATGATCAGCAACAACACTTCCTTTGATGGCCTTCTGAGTAGTGTACTGTATGTCATATTCTGTCAAGATCATTTGCCATCTTGCAATTCTTCCGGAGAGAGCAGGTTTCTCGAATATGTACTTGATAGGATCCATCTTTGAAATCAATAAGGTAGTATGGGTCAACATATACTGTCTTAGTCGGCGAGCAGCCCATGCCAAAGCGCAACAAGTTTTCTCGAGCAGTGAGTATCTTGTTTCACAGTCGGTAAACTTTTTGCTAAGGTAGTATATTGCCTGCTCTTTTCGACCAGACTCGTCATGTTGCCCCAACACACACCCCATTGAGTTGTCTAACACTGTTAAATACATAATCAAGGGTCTTCCATCAACTGGTGGCATCAAAATTGGTGGTTCTAGCAAATATCTCTTGATTTCATCAAAGGCAATCTGGCACTCATCATTCCATTCCATCACCTGATCTTTCTTCAACAACTTGAAGATTGGCTCACAGATGGCAGTTAATTGGGAAATAAATCTTGCAATGTAGTTCAATCGTCCCAGGAAACCTCTAACCTCCTTCTCAGTACGGGGAGCTGGCATTTCTCGTATAGCTTTCACTTTTGCGGGATCCACTTCAATACCTTTTCCACTAACAATGAAACCTAGGAGCTTTCCAGATCTAACTCCAAAAGTACACTTGTTTGGATTCAATCTCAACTTGTATTTCTTCAACCTTTCAAACAGTTTATGCAAATGATCAAGATGTTGCTCTTCATTCTGAGATATGGCTATCATATCATCTACATATACCTCTATCTCATGATGAATCATATCGTGAAACAAAGCCACCATAGCACGCTGATATGTTGCCCCTGCATTCTTCAAACCAAATGGCATTACCTTATAGCAAAAGGTGCCCCACTGTGTCACAAATGTTGTCTTCTCCATGTCTTCAGGAGCCATCTTGATTTGATTGTAACCAGAGAAACCATCCATAAAAGAGAATACTTTATGCTGAGCAGTGTTGTCTACCAGAATATCAATATGAGGAAGTGGAAAGTCATCTTTGGGGCTAGCCTTGTTCAAATCTCTGTAGTCCACACACATACGTACCTTACCATCTTTCTTAGGAACCGGTACCACATTTGCAACCCACTGAGGATAAGAAGTTACTGCTAAGAACCCTGCATTGAACTGTTTCATTACCTCTGCCTTAATCTTTTCTGACATTTCAGGACGCATACGACGAACCTTCTGCTTCTTTGGACGACAATCTTCTTTCACTGGTAAACAGTGAACCACAATGTCTGTATCCAACCCTGGCATATCTTCATAAAACCAAGCAAAGATCTCCACATAGTCACGTAACATCTGAATCAATCTTCTCTTGGCACTGTCCTCTAAATCAGCCCCTATCTTGACCTCTTTTCTGTTTTCTTCAGTTCCCAGATTCACAACTTCGACTGGCTCTTCATGTGGCTGTATAGCTTTCTCTTCTTGTTGTAACAACCTAGCAAGCTCTACAGGTATTTCACAATCGTCCTCATTTCCGTCTTCAGTTTGATAGATCGGATTCTCGAAATTATAATTGGCAATAGTAGAACTGTTATCAACAGGATCCAGAGTGGATGAGAATCTGCATTTAGTGATGTGGGTGTGTGTAAGAACACATAGCTGATAAAGCAAAAATAAAAGAGAAGAAAGACAAGGAACACAATATTTACTAAAACGAAACGTCCACTGATTTTTATTGAATGAAGTATGCAAATGGAATGACAGCCCGTAACAAGCACACCATTGTGCCCCGGGTAAGGCACATGGCTTGAAAGTTTTATTGTTCAAGAAATTACAAACTTAAAAAGCAACAACACAGTAATAGTATTTACTCCTGACTAAAGGAGATAGGGATAACATCTTCAGCTTTCCAATTATTGAGTCCAACACCCACAGTAGGAAAAATCCAAGCATCCAGATTGTAGTCTTCATCATAGTCTCCCACAGCATTGATCTGATCTTTCATAACCCCTTGATTGGTGATACGAACAGCACGAGCACGACGAACAGCCTTCTGGGACTCTGCAGTGAAACCCAAACCAAACTTGTCAGACTTGTATGGAATATCAGGAAGCTGACCCCAAATAGTACAACCACCTTCATCCACCACAGCTCTAGCATCATTGAGGGAGGCCATTGCCATTGTTGGAGGTTTTCTGGTGACCACAGGAACTTTCTTCGCAGCAGGAGGAGCTACATAATCATTGACAATCCAAGGAACCACTTCGAATGTCTGACATGGAGTTTCAATGTATTCACCTTCCATTTCCAGATACTTGAAGGTATTCACATGGCTGACAAAGTATTCTTCTTCTCCATAGACAGTAACAACCTTTCCATCCACCGGATATCTCAACTTCTGATGTAATGTAGAGGTTACAGCACCTGCCCCATGGATCCAGGGACGACCAAGCAAACAAGAGTATGAAGGACGAATATCCATCACATAAAATGTGGCAGTAAAAACCTGAGAGCAAACTTTGATTGGAAGATCAATTTCCCCATGTACTACTCTTCTAGAACCATCAAAAGCCTTCACCACAATACTACTGGGCTTCAGCACAGCATCTTCAGGACTCAGCTTATTCAGGACTTCCTTGGGCAACACATTCAAAGAGGAACCATTGTCTATCAACACATGTGACAGGGTGGTGCCCCTGCATTCAATTGAGATATGCAAGGCCCTGTTATGATCCCTCTTGGCAGGGGTCAAATCAGCATCAGAAAATCCCAACCCATTATCATAGGTCAGGTGGGCAACACAATTCTCAAACTGGTCAACAGAGATAGCATTGGGTACATGAGCAGTCTTCAGAAACTTGATCAAGGACTTGGCATGAGCCTCGGAACATAACAACAAGGACAGCATAGAAATCTTTGAGGGGGTATGCCCCAGCTGATCAATAATGTCATAATCACTCTTGCGAATGATTTTCAATACTTCTTCCATCTGCTTAGAGAGATCATCAGCAGCTGGCACATCAGTAGATACAGGCTCAATAACAGGACCTTTGCCCCGAGCATCAGTGGTGGAGGTAGCAGCAGGAGTAACTGTATTCTTGGAAGCAACTGGAGGTGAGAAGACTCTTCCACTTCGTGTGATCTTACTAGATCCAGCAATATTGTCAACATCAGCAGGCACATCAGCTAAGGGCTCTTGCTTAACACCATGGATGTAAACATCAGACCCATAGTGCCAAGGCACAGCTTTGTCAGACGTATACGGAATAGGACCAGGAGTAGTAATGATCATAGGAGCAACTCTGGCTTCAACAACAACTTTCACAGGACCTTCAGCAGTAATCCTGATTGTACCCTGATGAGTGATTTTAATAGGCCCCTTGGAAGTGATTCTTACCGGTACTTTGTCAATCATATCAACTTCTTCAGTCTTCTTACCTCTAGTAATATGCTCTACCATACTCTCCACAGAAGATGGTCTCCTTTCAAACACTATGGTGTAGTTATTCATGAGACGCTGAATTCCATCCTTCAATCTGAAGCACTTCTCTGGATTATACTCACAATAAACACAATCTTCACGACAACCCGGAAAGAACCCAGCTTGCACTAACTTCTTTCTGATGACAGCCAATGGTGTGGTCAACTCTGCAACTGAATGGATATGTAAATCTTCATCAATGGCATTGACCGTCTTCTCGTGATTTGGCATTGGAGCTGTAATCACATTTGGAGTACCTGGAGGATCAAACTCAATCTCTCCAGCATCAATCATATCTTGAATTTTGTTTTTCAAGATCCAGCAGTTATTAGTATCATGTCCCTGACAGTTTGAATGATATGCACATCGTGCATTGGGATTGTACCTGGGAGAGGTAACATTAGGATTCTGAGGAGCCTCTTTCAAAGTAATAAGTTCAGCCTTCAATAGGTGTTGCAATGCCTGAGCCATTGACATGTTGATCTTCGTGAACTGTCTTCTAGCCCTCTGTTGGTTGCCCTGTGGCTGCTCTGTTGTTGCAGGAGTTGGATTTGAAATATGAACTGCACTAACAGATTGATGCCTTCTATTACGATCAGGTTGACCATAAACAGCATTGGATTCTTTCTTCCCAGTGGGAGGCTTCTTTGCAGCACCTGATGAAGAAGTACCCACTTGGATTTTGCCATTCTTTATACCATTTTCTACTCGCTCTCCTGTCATGATCAACTCAGTGAAGCCAGATGATGAGATTCCAATGAGATGACTATAAAACGGACCATTCAGCGTACACATGAACATATCAACCAATTCCCTGTCAGTCAAAGGGGGTTGAACTCTTCCAGCCAAATCTCTCCACTTCTGAGCATACTCCTTAAAACTTTCTTTGGCCCCCATAGACATGCTTTGTAGTTGCATGCGAGTGGGGGCTAAGTCAGCATTGTATTGATACTGCTTATAGAAAGCTTCAGCAAGATCATTCCAATCCCTGATGTTGACACTCTCTAATTGATAATACCACTCCAACTGAGCTCCAGATAAGCTCTCTTGAAAAAAATGGATCCACAGTTTCTTATCAGCAGTGTGAGGTTGAATTCTTCTGACATAAGACCTTAGATGCAGCTTGGGACAAAAGACCCCATCATAGACAACAAAAGTAGGAACCTTGAAACCAACGGGTATGACTACCCCAGATATCAAACTCAAATCCTCAAAATCCAGCCCAGATGATTTCTGCAACTCCATAGCATCCATCCTATCCACCAGCATCTTTAACTTGTCTTCATTAGGCTCATGGTAGTAGTTGGCCTCAGAATCAGAGTCCCCCATAGTGTTGTGGAGACTGCCTCCCTCTTTTTCAGATTCTTCAGATTCATAGTCTTCAGCTGGTTCTTTGGTCTTGGCCAGACCTTTGAACCTTCTTCCCATGTTAATCAAACCAGCTGACCTTCTAGTCTTCTTGGTCTTCTTGGCCAGCAGTGCCTTCAATTCATCTTGCCCCTTGGACAGGTTCAAGATCAGCTCTTGGAACTGTGCATTTTGTGTCTGGAGATCCTTAACTGATTGTTCAAGAGCCATTGCTGAAATAAACAGCGAGAAGATGAGAGACCTATGCACAAATATAAACCTGTGATGCAATGAAATGATATGGGAATGCATATGCAATGTTTTCAAGGACCGCAAGATTTAAATTTGCTTAAACAAACACGAAAGTAAACTTATATTAGTAATAACTTTGTTTTGCCTTTTAGGCTTACAAAAAATGAAATGAAATAAGTACAAAAGATGGGGTTTTAAGTCTCCCATGGACGTTTCCTCTTTGTGTTGAGGTATGAGTTGAGGTTCCGCTCCTCGTGAAGTTGCTTTGTTAGTTCCAGGATTCTTTCTTGGCTTGCTTTGTAATGAGCCTCGAAAGTATCCCTTTGCTCCTTCAGTTGTATCCATGATCTCTGCAAGTCTTCCATATCAGTAGGCATGTCTGGGTGAAGGATGGTATAAGCTGTGTCTCCTTCCGCAACAGGTTCCATGGTAACTGGTAGGACGGCAGGATATGGCATCATGAGAGTCTGAGCACGAGATCGCACCCATCTGAGATAAGCTTCCATAGGAATAGTGTACTTAGGCTCCAGTGTCTTGCTATCAACCCTGTTTACCTTTCCCCAAGCTCGTATGAATCTCTGACGGTAACCCTGAAGATCGTTGTCGTAATCAAACACAATGCCCTGAATCAACATGTCATGTGGACCATCACTTCGAGCGTAACCAAACTGTCGTAAAGCTAGAGAGGGGTTGTAGGTGATGCCTCCTCTTATGCCTAGAAGTGGCACATTAGGAAACTCCCCACAACGGTCAATGATAGTGACATTCTCCATAGATCTGGAGCACCAATGGATATCTGAGTGAGAAAGTGACATGATCCTCTTGGACCACCTGAACCCTTGCTCATTCTTCATTACTGAGCGAGGAAGGTGAGAAATAAACCACCTAGAAAGCAAAGGTATGCAGCACATCAAAGTTCCCCTTGCCCTTGTAGTACGGGTATGGAGAGAATGTAGAATGTCTCCAAGCAATGTAGGCACTGGATTGTGACTCAGGAATATGTTGATGGCATGAACATCTATGAACTGATCTGGATTGGGGAACAATACTAAGCCATAAATCAGTAAGGCTAAGATCTCCTCAAAAGCATCATAGCTCATGGCCTTCAAGAACATTTGAGCTTTATCTATTAATACCTTAGCAAGAATACCCTTGACTCCGCTTCTTGTTTCTAGAACAATGTCAGATTTCTTCAGATGTAGAGCTGCAGCAATAACCTCTGGTTTAAGCTCCTTCTCCAAACCTGTGAAGGGTCTTTGATCAAGAACAGGTATACCCAGAAGTTTAGAGAACTCTTCCATGGTTGGAACCAGCTGATAGTCAGGAAATGTAAAGCAATGGTGCTTAGGGTCAAAGAACTGAAACAGAACACTCATCATGTCTTCATTGAACCCTGAAGTGACTAGATCCAATAGGTGACCATGTCTCTTGATGAACTGGGAATGATCAGACACTTGAGAAACCAACTCTTTAAGCTTGGGAGGTATCCCTACAAAGTTGATCCTGATGGTGTTTCTACGAGCAGAAGCCATGACCTGCAACAAAGAACAAAGATAAATCCTTTGGTCCTTGAAATGGTTAGTGAAAATGCTATGCTTATGATGCATGATGATGTCATGATGTTATGTTCAATCACAAACATGTGGCACACACAAACAAGTCACACCATAGCCTTAGGTTTAAAGGCTTGCATGAGGTTCAAAGGTAAGTACCCTCCCCTGAAGTTAGATGGTTCATCCTGTCCTACAAAAGTAACCAGGTTCTAAGGGATCTCAATATCATTGATCCTTCACAAGGGTGGTTGTTCAGAAGGCAACTCACTTGCCAACCAAAACCCTCCAAGTTTAAGATCTCAATGAGCGTAGTATCGAGTGTTAACCAACTTCAGTCTGCACCAAAGCCGGTTACCTCACTACTTTCTAAAGGCCAAGATGGGATAACTAGGGTTCTAAAAGTTAGTTAGTGCATTGACAACATATGGTAGCCTCATATTATCCTCAACTTGACTTAAGGAACATAAGCACCAACCAAGAAGTCACACTAACTATGGCCACCAGATCAACCATATCGATATACGTCGTACAGTTTCATTGGTCTATTGCCATTTACCTAAGGTATACTAGATCCGGGTTAGGACCTTTCACACATAAGAGCACCCCAACAAGATAATATAAAGCAAACAAGGCAAACAATTTAAAGTGATCTAATTCCTAAGGGTACCCCTCTTAAATTTAAATCCCCAGCAGAGTCGCCAGTTCTGTAACACGGTGGGAGAACTGACTTTAGTTAAATGTTGTGGATAGCAAGAGTCGCCACCGACTTTTATTTTATCCAAAGGAAAGGCATAAAAGAACAGGAAAGACCTTTTAAAAGATTTTTGGGTCCGGGGGGTAGGTTATGTAAAGGGAAGGTGTTAGCACCCTTTACATCCATGGTTATCCATGGGCTCTTAGTTACTTAGCTCACTTTGAATTGTTTTTGAAAAGGTGAAGTGTGTGAATAGAAATTTTCGTAATAGTTAATAATGATCCATGTACGGATGCGTAAGAACTTGTGTTTGAAAATTTGTTTGAAATTGTAAAGTGTTTGAAAAGTTTTTTGAATGAAGTGAGCAAGCAACTATGAGGAACCTACCCTAAAGTTTTAAGTCTTTCTGTTCTTTATCCTTTGAATGGTAAGACTATCCCTATTATTAAGGAATAGGTAGTCATTACCTTGGATGTGAGGGAAATATGAGGGACATCTGTTTATGTAGGCAACTGTGGGGTGTATTAAGCAATTTGGAGGGACTGTCATCATTATTCGAAAGGGACTTGATCTTTATGAAAGGCAACCATTAGGGACTTGATGACTTTTCTTTTTTTAAGGGACTTGCTTTATACACCCCACTTGACCTTATGATTAGGCAACATTGAGGGATAGCCCTAGAAAGTGAGATGGCGATTAAAAATCGACTTACGTGTGTGAGTGTTTAATTTTATTTATCTTTAATTAAAATGATCTAAATTTGATTTTAAATATAAATACATATTTACACTCCCTATTTTACTAACCATAGCATGAAAATTAAATAAATTAAATATCTACAAAAATTTACATCCAGGAGCATTTACATAATTATAATAAACAATTAAAAATAAATAGCAAATAAATAAATATAAATAATAAGCAAAAATAAGTAAATAGGCAATAATAAATATAATAGGGGTTAGTAATAATAATAATAAAAATAATTAAATAAGGTTAGTGAAATAATAATAATAAGCATAATAATAAAATAAATGGATTAGTAATAATATGGTTAGTCATAATAACAATAATCAAAATAAATGAAATTAGCAAAAATATTATAAGAACATAATTAAAATAATAAACAAAAGTTAGATTTTAATATAGACAATTAAAAAACAAGAGGAAAGATGAACAATTAAATAATTATTATAATATTTTAATTTATGTACAAATTATTAAATTATTTTTAAACATATTATAATTACAAAATAAAATTATCATAGGTTTAATTATTTCTATGCACATATTAAAAATTATTTATAATTTAGATTACAAACAAATTTTAGAAATATTCACATAAGTTATAAATATATTTACAAAACTTAATTATATTAAATAAATATGTACATAATAATTATATTTATAAAATTTGATTATACTAAATATTATATTTACAAAAATTACAAATTCAAATTAGTTTTTTTATTATTTAGAAAATAAATTAGGGTTTTCAAAATTAGGGTTTTGTTAGAAAAAATATTTAAAAGTTTATAATATAATATACAAAATTATTTTAATTAATATACATATATTATAATTTAAATACATAAAATAAAAAATAATAATTTTTTGAATTAAGAAAAGAATTTTAGAATTTTTAAGATCATTGAATATATACAACATTATTTAATTATATGATTTATTAACAATAATAATAATTAAATAAATAAGCCAAAATAAAAAAAGAAGCAAAAAGATGGGACTTACCTTGCTGGGATTTGAACCCAGGACGTTCTGCCTGCCAGCACCAAAACCCACCACTAGGCCAGTCAAGCGCAGGTGATAGAGAAATAGATCAAATTTGTTTTATGCCATGTCTTGAAAAATCACAAAAAATAATGAAAACCAAAAGGCCTGGGGGAGGAATCGAACCCAGGACCTCTTGAATACACATACGCGCGCATGACCATCCAGCTAGGTGATCAATCCTGATATTGTGGTGGCAGCAACGCATAATATATTATACCTCCTGATTAACCTGAAAAAAATAGAAAAAATGTACAAGACCTGGATTGGAACACAGGCCACTCATCTAAACGCGCACTAGTCTTACCACCAGGGCAAGCATTGGCTTGTGATAATAAATCAATATTAAAACATAAAATATTTTAAACAAAAATTTGAATTTCTAGAACGCGCCAAACAGCTTCTTCTTCTCCAAATTTCCTGCGAAAATTCCTCCCTTTTTTCCTGCGAATCTTGCTGCGTGTTCTTCAATGTTTCAAACCTGCGAAAATGAAACTCCAACAAAACAGTACCAATTCATGAAATTAATTAGTATTTTATGATCCTCACAGTCCATACAACATTCCTATGTTCTCAAAATTCATTTATACTTAATGAATCGAAGAACCCTAATTTGGAGGTCCAAACCCTAATCATGGCCGAATCCATTCTAGGCAGTGAAGCTTTGGTTTAATGATCCAGAAACAATCTACACAACATCACAAACAAGATTATGCAAACAAAATTCATTAATATGCAGCAAATTAATGGAATCGAAAAAAATATTTTCAAGAGCAAGCAAGCTGCGGGTTAAGCAATTTAGCATGATTTTGATGCATATGAATGATGGTTCATGATCAAGGAAGTCCAAGGAGTCTTGCTGTGTTCTTGTTTTACCTTCAAATGCCCTGGAAATCAAAAACCGAATGTGAGTTTTTGGATGGTTTTTCAATTTGTGAAACTTACTTTTGGAGGCAGAGAATTCGTGGCCTTGTGATGGCAATGAGTTAAGCACTTATAGGAGAGTGAATTAGGTCAAAAAGATTGATTATTTGTGTGGAAAAATTGATATGAAAAGATCCAAGTTGATCATGCCTTGAAAATCAAATATTCATGTGTGAATGCTTGCTATTTTTGGACAAATCTCATGATTTCTTTCCTCTTCAATTTAAATCAATATTTAAGACTTTCTAGAAGCTTAATCTCCATCAAATCTTACATTTTCATATTTTATTTTTATTTAAAATGATTTTTAATGAATTAAATCAAAATAAATAAAAATAAAATAATAAAAATTCTGATTTTTAATGGTTTGGGTCGTGCATGAAGTCATTGTATGGGTTGGGTCATTATTTGGCAAGCCCATTTGGAAGAAATTGGCTTTAGACCTCCTTTTTCATCACAAACCAACTCAAAATTTCCCAACTTTGCAAGGGCACATATCCTTCAATTTTAATGCTATGAGGGTGTTCTTGGACATTTTGGAAAGCTTGAAGAGTCCTCTAAACAACCCCACTGGTTTCATGTCCATATCATTTACCAATCTCAAGTTATGCCCTTTTGAAGTTGTTGACTTTTTGTTGACTTTCAAAAGGACCTATAATGTCTTAGCTCATGCCTTCCAAATGAAGCATTTTTGGGCTTGGCTTGTGAGACACAAAGTTGTAGAGAATTCAATTTCCTTAAAAATGAGATTTGAGTGGATACTTGGTGATGAAGTATGTGAAAGTTATGGCTGGTCAAAGTTCAGTTGACTTTTACTGAGGAAACCCTAATTTAGAAACTCCTGATTCTTGATGATCTGGAATCTCCTTGATGAATCATGATCAACCCTTGATAAAATGATGAATTTTACTTCATATACTTGATGTTGGCAAAAAATCATGAAGTTTGACTTTGGTTTGACCACAGTTGACCTCAGTTTGACTTTTTAACTGCATTGACTGATTTTGACTTATCTGATCATCTGACTGAGCAAACTTTTGAGAAAAGTCTTGAAACTTGTCATGGGGGTTCTTAAACACATATAAGATGTTATGAAGCTCACTTGAAGTCTTGGAAATCCATTTAGCCTGATTAAAGTCAAAACCCTAGTCTTGGATGCACTGCTTAGGAGAATGCATTGTCTGAGGGAATTGTCAAATCTTCTGACTATTTGTGAACTTTGTGAACCTTGTGAACCTTGTGAACCTTCATAAAGTAACTTGTAGACTTTATGAACCTCATGAAAGGTCTTGTAAATGTTGAGAAGCTTGTGAACCTTGTGAACCTTCATAAAGTGACTTGTAGACTTCATGAACCTCATGAAAGGTCTTGAAAATGTTGAGAAGCTTGTGAACCTTGTGAACCTTCTTAGAACACAAAGTCTTGTATTGTGAGGGAAAATTTTGGGGTGCAACACATACATTATCCGATTTGGAGGTAGTGGGGGATCAAGCCTTAGCACGCCCTACCAAGTTCAGAACCAGTACCTCTGAACCAACCCGCAATGGACTCCTTCTCATATTTCTCGTTTCTTATATGCGACCATGTACTTTGGTGCAATTTCCTTTCATTTGCATCGAGATATGAAGGATTATTTTAGATTAGGCATCAAACGCTTATATTCATCGGCTCCCCACGTGGTTTGTGTTCAGACGGTGCTGACTGCTAGTATAAACTACTAGGGGTTACTTTTGAACTGAAACTTAAGGTGTACTCGTAACGATAATCGGAACGGAATCGCTTAAGTGGGAAGTCTAAGGTGTCAAGACTGTATTGGTCTTGTCGAATCGTTCTCAGCTTCCTAATTATGATTTCGTAGGTAAGTCGGGTAATGCGAAGAATTAATTAAAGATTTTTTTTCCGGTATGGCTAAATAAACGGGGAAAGTTCGAAACTAAAGAAAATAGCACAAAAATTGCTCGTTTCATTAACTTACGAAAAGGAAAATACAACGGAATGGAAAAATGCGGAAAGGGAAAAATGCGGAAAATGAAAGGTACCTCTCCCACACTATATCATACATTGTCCTCAATGTTGTGATATAATAGCGGTGAAAGTACAATACAAACAACGGAATGGAAAAACAATAAACAAAAACTAAAACTAAGGCTGCTGATGACCGCGACCTCGGCTTCTGGTGCGGGAGCGTCTGGTCGGAGTCGCTTCAGGATCAGAACCGGTACCGGTGATAGCAGTAATGTCAATGCGCAAAGCCTCCAGCTCGCTAAGGATTTCTCCGAGCTTCTCATCAGTAGTCTGCTGGTTTGTGGCAACAGTGCGGAGTAATGCATCATACTGCTCATTTTGCCTTCGCTTCAGTGCAGCATTCATCTGGTTTTGCTGATGAATCGCACGGAGGACTTCCTCAAGTGTGTATTCCTGTGCAGGAGGTTGTCGGGTGGATGTCTCTGGAATGTCCTGGACAGGCTCAGCTGCATCCATAGCGTCTTGCATCTCGTCCGCGGGTGGATCGGCCTGCTCATCATGAATGGGGGTGTGGCCGGCAGCATCCGGTAAAGCAAAGAGCCAGTTGGCTCGGCTAGACGGATCGATGCGGTCACGGGAAGGCAGAATAATGTGGTGATAAACAGTGCCGTGGATAACAGGGCTAAACCTGCCATCCTCTCTCTGCGCAATCAAGTGTGCAGACCTGCAATAATTCTTGGTTAGGAACTCGGCGGCTCTGCTAGGAAAATCTACGACCAAGTCACCAAGCCCCAACTGAATGGCGAGGGTGGTGACAATGCCGCCTATGTAAAATGGGGTTGCGCCTCTTTGCGCAATGGACTAGATATGGTTCAGCATGAACGAGGCAGCGTTGATAGGCTCGTCATTTAGAGCGCAGTATAAGAACAGAAGCTCCTTGGAATTGAGCTTGTGGTTACTCTCTCGTGCAAAGATGGTGTTGCAAATGATGCGATGAAAATATCTGATCGCCGGGTTGTGGATATGTGTAGCATTCAGGCTCTGAAAGGCTGAGGCACAGGTGTTGGTGATATCGTGCCATAAAGTGAAAGCGGTTTCACTGAAATTGTCCGGCACGCGGAGGTGAGCTTCATTCCCGTGATCGAAGCCTAGCAACTCGGCTATCCTATTTTGCGAAAGTTCGAACTCCCGGCCATGCAATCTGAACTTAGCGAAACCGGTGAGTTAACTCTGAGAACCGGCAGGAGTGATGTAATGGAATGAGCTTAGGAATTCCAATGTCAGAAGCTCGAATGTGGGCTGGGGCTGACTGCAGAGATCCCACAGACCGACTTTTTGAAGCAGACTCTTGACACTGTTAAGCATTCCCAATTCTCTCAAACAGACAGTGTCGACATAACGCGTGGGTTGCACACCACGGTTCTGGAATCGGATGAACCTCTCTCTCTGGTTTTCTCCATTCTCACCATCTCTAAATTGAATAGCTTCCATTGCATGCAAGAACAAGAGTGGGAGATGAGGAGTTTGGATTTTTTGTGAGAAAAGTGATAAAATGAGAGCAAATAGGTTCGGATAAATAATTGAAGGTGAGAATGTGATAGGTGTGGTTATAATGGAGAGGTTAATGAGGTTTAATTTGGTAATGGGAGGTTACGGAAGTTGGTGGAGATAATGGGTGGTTTTGAAAGTTATGGAAGAAGAGAGATGAAGAGGTTTCGAAGAAGAAACAGTTCTTTTTCTTTCGAATTCTATAATTAGGGCTGTCACGGTCGTGACAAGGGGATGACGGTCGTGACGCGCTAAATAGCTTGTCACGATCGTAAGGGGGTGATGACGACCGTGAGGACTTAAAACCTTGAATAATTTCCAGAAAGCATATTATCTCTCACGCTTCATATAATTTATATAATATTTTTGATCACTTTTCACTCTAAGTTAAACATAAACACCATATAATATATAATATCAACAGAATTTTGTAAATTGCATCACACGAGAGGTTGATAAAATATTAATCAATTCAAACACAACAGTATATAGATTGAAAGCTGGTAAATTGATTAAATTGGAAAAATTTGTAAACTAGAAGTGCTTTTGCATTTGGTAATTGAAATGAAATTACATTAATGAAAATACGGTACGAAAATGTTTGCGAAATGTAAAATTAACTAGAAACGAAAACAATAAATAAAATAAACTAGATCACTACAGCATATTCAAAAGTGCTTCTTCAAATCTTCGATTGCGGAGTTCAGGTGGTAGAATTGCTCACATATTATGTCAGTTAATACTATAATGTCCAATCGCATGCTCTTAATCGCATCCTTAACAGTATTTATGTCGGTTTGGTAAGCTTCAAGAGTGTTCATGATATTCTTTAAGTTATCAGCATATTCTACTTGATTCACTTTAGGGGTTTCAATCACTTCGTCAGTGTGGTCAATGTCATGGTAACCAGGAGGTGTCTCAGGGTCACTTTCTACATCGGTCATTATATCATCCTTTATCTTGTAAGATTGAGGTGTTTCAAGAGTAGATGGATAGTCAGGTGGGGTTAACTCATAAAGCCAATTATCCTTATTGTGAACACTTACTCTAGCATGGTTTGGTAGTGTGAACAGGGTTACTACTTCATTCCGGATTAGGTACTCGAAAGGTGGATGTCCTAAATTCCTTATGATATGGCGATTAAAGCAAAAGTTAAGATTCATAGGACGGATGGTACCTAAACGGTTACACCTGTGCAATTGGTATCTAAGTCCTAAGGCATCAACAATCATGGTTACAAGACCTCCTACTAATATAGGTAATTCAGGTTCTTCTTGGATTCGGGTGAAGGTTTGCATCATGAAAGGCACACCATTGACTGGCTGTCCATTAGTGAAACAAGACATAATGAATATCTCATCTTTAGATACTCCAGTAAGGTTTTCTTCTTTTCCAAAGAAGGTGTGGGCAAGGATCTTATGGAAGTAACGGATAGCAGGGTTATGTATCTCATCATTGTTCATGTTATTTGGTTCAGGATGGTAGTTTCCGGTTAAAGTTCTCCAAAAGAAATCCAGCTCAATGTCCATCAATTCTACCTGTGTGGTAGTAAAAGCAAAGGGTCCACTAGGGAATCCTAATAAGTCAGCTAGTTCTTTATGGTTAAAGTCATATTCTATTCCAAATAGGCGGAAACTGATAAATCCTTTCCTGAATCCAAAACCGCGCTCGGGTAGGTAAACTAAGGAGCTAAGGAACTCAAGGGTGAGCTCGCGGTAAGTCACAAACTTTTGTTGAATCAGTGCATTCTCCCATCCAAGTCGGTTAAACAAGTATAGGATGCTATCATGTATACCTAAGGTTTCCATAGTCAGATCATCCGGGTACAGAGTCAAATCTATTGGTCTCTGTGATAACTCTTCAAATTTCATACTTTGGTTCCTACCTCTAAATTTGGTTTCCATAAGGTTTATCGGTTGGTTAGCCATAGTTAGTGCAAATACGGAGGAAACAAATCAGGGGGAGAAGGAAAGTGGAAAAGACTTTAGAAAATCTGTAAAAGTGATTTAAAATTAAAATAAGGAAAAATAAGAAAATAAAATGCATAAATTAAAAGCAATAATAGTAATATTGAAATAAAACTATAAAATGACAAAACAAATAAATGAATAATAAAACGATAAATGACAAAATAATAGAATGATAAAAATGATTTAGATAATTAAATGATTAAATGGGTTGCCTCCCACCAAGCGCTGTTTTTATCGTCTAAAGCCTGACGTAATGCTTAGGTTAGATTAATCAGGGAAATTAGTGGACAACTCTAAAAGCCTTAGACTATTTGCATAATCTCTATTTTCAACTTTATGATAATGTTTTAAACATTGTCCGTTTACTGTGAATGGTTCACTATTCCTACCCTTAATTTCTATCGCTCCACTTGGGAATACTTTAGTTATTTCAAAGGGTCCTGACCATCTAGATTTTAGTTTTCCAGGAAAGAGTCTAAGTCTCGAATTAAAGAGGAGTACAACGTCTCCCACACTAAATTCTTTCCTACCTTAGCCACTAGGCTATACGCAGTCCTCATGAATAAACCTCTTGACCTCTGAAATTTCCTGCGAAATTTGTAAAAACCCCAAATTTGAGCTTGAAACCCTAACTATGGTAGGATTCGGTTTTGGTCATGAAGCTTCGAATAATCAACCCAGAAAGCTTCTATAACATGAGACAAACGACGTTAGATAAACAAAATTGATTAAAATATCAAGAATAAATGAAATTAAAAAAAAACTAAAGAAAGCTTCAAAATTTCAATTCAGTTCATGCATTTTTGTATGAACTTGATAATGATGATGATGGGGATGAATGTGAAACAAAAAAAAATTGGTTAGAGTTAAAAAATAGAGGGCAAATTTTGGGGTGCAACAGCTGCCCCTGTTCAATTTTCTAAAACCTGAGGGGTTAGATTGGTATATGTGCCAGTCGTGACCTGGAAGGTTGAAGGGGATTGAACACAAAAGCCCAAAAATTTGCACTCACCGGTGCGTAGAGTAGTACTGATGACTGGTTGTATATGCTTGAGTGGGCTTAAAGATGCCACTTGGAGAAAAGTTCTTCAGATACATTTCTTGGAGGATAAAGCAGTCCAAAATATGAAGATAAAATGATAGCTTTCAGGAGGATAAACAACGTCCTGAGGTAATGATGATAGCTTTCAGGAAGATAAACAACGTCCTGAGGTGATGATATGCTTTCAGAAGGATAAACAACGTTCTGAGGTATAAGTATAACTTTTGGGAGGATAAACAACGGCCCAATAGTCATGATATGCTTTCAGAAGGATAAACAACGTTCTGAGGTAATGATATGCTTTCAGGAGGATAATCAACGTCCTGAGGAAATGATATAACCTTTGGGAAGATAAACAACGGCCCAATGTAATAATATGCTTTCAGGAGGATAAACAACGTCCTGGGGGAATGGTAGCTTTCAGGAGGATAACAACGTCCTGAGGAATGGTAGCTTTCAGGAGGATAACAACGTCCTGAGGAAATGATATGCTTTTGGGAAGATAAACAACGGCCCAAGGTAATGATATGCTTTCAGGAGGATAAACAACGTCCTGGGGGAATGGTGTAACCTTTGGGAAGATAAACAACGGCCCAAGGTAATAATATGCTTTCAGGAAGATAAACAACGTCCTGAGGTGATGATATGCTTTCAGAAGGATGAACAACGTTCTGAGGTATAAGAAGCTTTCAGGAGGATAAACAACGTCCTGAGGAAATGATAACCTTTGGGAAGATAAACGACGGCCCAAAGTAATAATATGCTTTCAGGAGGATAACAACGTCCTGAGGAAATGATGTAACCTTTGGGAAGATAAACAACGGCCCAAGGTAATAATATGCTTTCAGGAAGATAAACAACGTCCTGAGGTGATGATATGCTTTCAGAAGGATGAACAACGTTCTGAGGTATAAGAAGCTTTCAGGAGGATAAACAACGTCCTGAGGAAGTGATAACCTTTGGGAAGATAAACGACGGCCCAAAGTAATAATATGCTTTCAGGAGGATAACAACGTCCTGAGGAAATGATGTAACCTTTGGGAAGATAAACAACGGCCCAAGGTAATAATATGTTGATAAAATTTGTCTGCTGGAGAATTAACCTGAAAACAAGGTAGCATTCTGTATGGTAATATTAGCTTATGCATTATGTATGCATGTATAATATGATGCACTTAAGTAATGTATTATGTATCTATGTATATGTATGTTATGATGTAAATGATGTATGTATGTATCATGCAGCCTGGAGCGTCTGAATATCTTCGTATAACAACTGTTGGCCAGGGAAAATAAATCCCAATTTGTTGTTGAAGAATATGAGGAACTTATTCGTCTTGTCTGATAATATAGTATATACAACCTCCCGTCTTCGTTTGATAGTAAGGTATCCATAACCTCCCGTCTTCGTTCGATAGTAAGGTATACATAACCTCCCGTCTTCGTTCGATAGTAAGGTATACATAACCTCCCGTCTTCGTTTGTCGTACTCCCATTGGAAAAATAAATTCCCGACTATCCGTATGAGGATAAAAGAGATGGATATAAATTCCAGGGGAGGTGTGACTTGAAGTACTTATGAAGATGGATTTGCCCTACCGGGGAACTTGTAGCTGTCTTGTGGGAATGAACCAGCGAAGCTTCGTTGAAATCCTTCCCTCGTTCGTCCTTAGTAAATACTATTACTGCATTTTTATGCATTTCTGGTAAACATCAATCATATTAAAAAGCATACATACATTCAAACACAACCAATGGACGTTTTCGCTTATGTAAATAGGGTAAAAGTAAATCTGGATTCAACAAGCATTTCTTACTTGAATAAAGAGGGAAAAGTAAAGCTGAACTCGAAAGCAAAATCGTTTCAACCTTGAGAGTGTATAACCAATTGGATTTAAAGCTCCTGAGATTCTTAACTTTCCTGAATACCTTCCCAGAAATCCTCGTAGCTGGATCTGAAGACATGATACTGACACCATCTGATACTACTGGCGTAGACAATTAATTTCCATCATGGTTTCAATTGAGAATCCAATATCAAGGTAATGCAACGAGAGGAATGTGTCTTCAAATTGTAACGGACCATATACGCTCCGGCTACTAGATTTGAAAAGAAAGCATTGCCCCTTGGTTGAGGATGAATTGTCCCATAATGGAAGTATCTGAATGTAGTTACCTCAGGAGAACTAAGCAGAATGCCCCATAATAATATGCCCTTGACATCATGAACTTTGCAGTGTTACCCTTGGTAATTCAAATATATGAGAAGAGCTGCCCATGGCTATTAAGCACTGTTGGATCTGGAACCGATTGCCCCGAATGATTTGAACAGTAACTTGGTATGCCCCCTTGATTAGGAAACAATGACCATGCCCCTGGCATTATGAATTCTGTAATGTTACCCTTGGCACTTCAGATAGATGAGGAGATCTGCCTCTGGCTGCTTAAACATAGTTGAATTTTGTCCTGATTGCCCCAAATGAGTTAGGCAGTATCATGGCCTGCCCCCTTGATTGGGAGATAATGATTATGCCCCTTTGTATACATGGACTTTGATCCAGGAAGCAATTTTGTTCATCGGAAGGACTTTGGTTCATTGAACATTCATCCTGTAAGTTTCTCCATTTGTCAAACACTCAGGTATATGCAAACAAATATATTCAAAAAATGCAATGCTTATGTCTGTCTTGAAGTTTTTTTTTTTTTGAAAAAGAATTATTTTAATTTTTTTTTTTTTTTAAGAAAACTGTGATATTAACTCAAGTTTTATAATAAGCCCTAAAGGAGTCAGGATACCTTTATGTAGCAGTACGCTTTCGAACTAACCATGCTTCAGTTAGGACTTTTAAAGGGTTGTAACGTGGCCTGGTTCACGGTTTAAGAAACAAAGGATAAAGGCTCAAATTTTATTTGTACCCAACCCAATCTCCATGATGCTCTTCAGTCCTATACTCAGTTAACTTATGCATTGAGGCTCAAAGGAGTTTGGAATTGTAACACTGACATTTATGATGGTTCAGAAACCAAAAATTTATTTGAACATTCAGTCATCTTTCTTTGTTGAGGATTCATAGTGACCTCTTTTTTTTCTTTTGACTTTGTTATCCCTTCTTTTTGCCTGAACTGTTTGTTTCAAAATTACAGTCAGCGGAATTTCTCAATTTTTTTACTAAGTCTCCTTCATAGGTTTTAACTTAGTGGGTTTTTCTTCTGCTGGATATTGACTGTCAGGTTTAATGATTACAGAGAACCATCATTAGTTGTGTACAACACAGATAATTGGCATATTTGAGTTAACCGAGTAACTACCCTGCCCCGGGTTATGAATAAGGGTTTTAATTTGTGCGAGAATAAAAACTCCTACTTCATAGGCTCAAAAGGGTTGACTAGGGATTAACTTCCTTATATCTCCACTGTTTAGGAATTGAAACAATGCCTGTACATCGTCAGCATAGTCTGTTCAAAAGCATACTGCCTAATATTATGGTATTGTTTTCGTCATCCTCCCTCTACAGGCTTATAGCTTTATCAGGAGTTAAATATCACAAAAAAGAAATATGAAGCATAGTTCAAAATATAGTGAAACGAATGGATTAATTCAAGACAAACATATGCAATGCATTAATGAAAACAAAAGTTTGACATAATAGTAAGTGTTTAAACAAACAAAAGAAATTACAAATGAAAATTCAAATGTTCTCAAAGTCTCTTCCTCTAAACTTGTCACTCTAGTTATCTGGAAACTTTGATGCTTGATGGACGATAGAAGAACTCAACCTGGCCTTCTAGAGTAACCTCGAGTATTCCTTCGTCAATTAGGTCTTAAATCTTATTCTTCAATATCCAGCGGTTATTAGTATCATGTCCAGGACTGTTGGAGTGATACTCACACCTTGCCTTGGAATTATAGTGAGGAGAGGCAGTTTTAGGATTTTGAGGAGGACTTTTCAAAGAAACTAGTTTCATCTCCAACAAGCATTGCAGGACTTGTGACATTGGAGTGCTGAACTTGATAAACTGCCTTCTACATTCCTTGTGTTGAGGTGGATTAACCTTATCAGTTCTTTTTTCTTCAACTAAAGAACAATCAGTGGCAACCTGTCTCTTACCTTCTTCTATCCTCATCTTCCTTTCAACCAAGTCAGCTTGTTTTAACAAAGGTTGACTGACAATTAGATTCCCAACTCCGTTATATCGAAGCTTATTGACAAAGCTTCTCAGCTCTTCTTGCCCCTGGGCCAAACTCTGGATAAGAGCCATTTGGCCATTCATCTGAATCCTCATCTCTTTTATCTCAGCTTGTAATTGTTCCAACTGACCATCCTTGTTGTCCTCAGGACTCTTCTTCTTAGCCAGCAGTGTCTTCAATTCATCCTGCCCTTTGGACAAGTTCAGGATCAGCTCTTGGAACTGTGCATTTTGTGCCTGAAGCTCCTTAACTGTTTGTTCAAGAGCCATTGCTGAAATAAACAGCGAGAAGATAAGAAACCTGTGCACAATAAACCTGTGATGCAATGATATGATATGTGAATGCATATGCAATGTTTTCAAGGACCGCAAGATTTAAATTTGCTTAAACAAACAAGAAGGTAAACTTTTATTATTAATAAATTTGTTTTGACTCTTGGGCTTACAAAAATGAAATGCAATAAATACAAGAGATGGGGTTTTAAGTCTCCCATGGACGTTTCCTCTTTGTGTTGAGGTATGAGTTGAGATTCTGTTCCTCGTGAAGTTGCTTTGTTAGTTCCAGGATTCTTTCTTGGCTTGCTTTGTAATGAGCCTTGAAAGTATCCCTTTGCTCCTTCAATTGGATCCAGGATCTCTGTAAATCTTCCATGTCAGTAGGCATGTCTGGGTGAAGGATGGTATAAGCAGTATCTCCTTCAGCAACAGGTTCCA
Organism: Lathyrus aphaca; assembly: GCA_963966055.1. Taxonomy (NCBI): domain Eukaryota; kingdom Viridiplantae; phylum Streptophyta; class Magnoliopsida; order Fabales; family Fabaceae; genus Lathyrus; species Lathyrus aphaca. The sequence goes on from OZ014522.1 coordinate 545,323,120, forward strand.
TGGTAACTGGCAGGATAACAGGATATGGCATCATGAGAGTCTGAGCACGAGATCGCACCCATCTGAGATAAGCTTCCATAGGAATAGTGTACTTAGGCTCCAGAGTCTTGCTGTCAACCTTGTTTACTTTTCCCCATGCTCGTATGAATCTCTGACGGTAACCTTGAAGATCGTTGTCGTAGTCAAACACAATGCCCTGAATCAATATGTCATGTGGACCATTACTCCGAGCGTAACCAAACTGTCGTAAAGCTAAGGAAGGATTGTAGGTAATGCCTCCTCTTATGCCTAGAAGTGGCACATTAGGGAACTCCCCATAACGGTCAATGATGGTGATATTCTCCATAGATCTGGAGCACCAATGGATATCTGAATGCGAGAGGGACATGATCCTTTTGGACCACCTGAACCCTTGCTCATTCTTCATTACTGAGCGAGGAAGGTGAGAAATAAACCACCTAGAAAGCAAAGGTATGCAGCACATCAAAGTTCCTCTTGCCCTTGTAGTACGGGTATGAAGAGAATGTAGGATGTCTCCAAGCAATGTAGGCACTGGATTGTGACTCAGGAATATGTTGATGGCATGAACGTCTATGAACTGATCTGGATTGGGGAACAATACTAAGCCATAAATCAGCAAAGCTAAGATCTCCTCAAAAGCATCATAGCTCATAGCCTTCAAGAACACTTGAGCCTTATCCATTAATATCTTAGCAAGAATACCTTTAACTCCGCTTCTCGTTTCTAGAACAATGTCAGACTTCTTCAGATGTAGGGCTGCAGCAATAACTTCAGGTTTAAGCTCTTTCTCCAAGCCTGTGAAGGGTCTTTGATCAAGAACAGGTATACCCAGAAGTTTAGAGAACTCTTCCATTGTAGGAACCAACTGATAGTCAGGGAATGTAAAGCAATGGTGCTTAGGGTCAAAGAACTGAAACAGAACACTCATCATGTCTTCATTGAACCCTGAGGTGACTAGATCCAATAGGTGACCATGTCTCTTGATGAACTGGGAATGATCAGACACCTGAGAAACCAACTCTTTAAGCTTAGCAGGTATGCCTACAAAGTTGATCCTGATAGTGTTTCTACGAGCAGAAGCCATGACCTGCAACAAAGAACAAAGATAAATCCTTTGGTCCTTGAAATGGTTAGTGAAATGCTATGCTTATGATGCATGATGATGTCATGATGTTATGCTCAATCACAAACATGTGGCACACACAAACAAGTCACACCATAGCCCTAGGTTTAAAGGCTTGCATGAGGTTTAAAGGTAAGTACCCTCCCCCGAAGTTAGTTGGTTCATCCTGTCCTACAAAAGTAACCAGGTTCTAAGGGATCTCAATATCATTGATCCTTCACAAGGGTGGTTGTTCAGTAGGCAACTTACTTTCCAACCAAAACCCTCCAAGTTTAGAATCTCAATGAGCGTAGCATCGAGTATCAACCAACTTCAGTCTTCACCAAAGCCGGTTATCTCACTACTTTCTAAAGGCCAAGATGGGATAACTAGGGTTCTAAAAGTTAGTTAGTGCATTGACAACATATGGCAGCCTCATATTATCCTCAACTTGACTTAAGGAACATAAGCACCAACCAAGAAGTCACACTAACTATGGCCACCAGATCAACCATATCGGTATACACCGTACAGTTTCCTTGGTCTATTGCCATTTACCTAAGGTACACTAGATCCGGGTTAGGATCTTTCACACATAAGAACACCCAACATGATAAGTATAAAGCAAACAAGGCAAACAACTTTAAAGTGATCTAATTCCTAAGGGTACCCCTCTTTAATGTCATTCCCCAGCGGAGTCGCCAGTTCTGTAACACGGTGGGAGAACTGACTTTAGTTAAATGTTGCGGATAGCAAGAGTCGCCACCGACTTTTATTTTATCCAAAAGGAAAGGATATAAAAGAACAGGAAAGACCTTAAAAATATTTTGAGTTCGGGGGGTAGGTTATGTAAAGGGAAGGTGTTAGCACCCTTTACATCCATGGTTATCCATGGGCTCTTAGTTACTTAGCTCACTTTAAACTGTTTTGAGAAGTGTAGTGTGTGATTGAAAATTTTCTTAAGTACTTTATAATGATCCTTGTATGGATATATATAAAGACTTTGTTTTGAAAATTGTTTGAAAATGTGAAGTGTAAAATGTATTTTGAGAAGGTGAGCAAGTAATTAAGAGGAATCTACCCTATATTAAATCTTTACTGTTCTTATATGTTCTTTCAATGGTAAGACTATCCCTATTATTAAGGAATAGGTAGTCATTACCTTGGATGTGATAAGGGACATGTATAGGGACGTTTGAATATAGGCAACTGTAAGGTATCTTTAGCAATTCGTAGGGACTTATCATCTTTTATTCGAAGGGACATGATCATTTATCGTATGCAACTTTGAAGGGACTTGATCTTATAATTTGAAGGGACTTGATGATATTTTGTGAAGGGACTTGATGATATTTTGTGAAAGGACTTTGCTTAAGACACCTTACTTGACCTTTTGAAATAGGCAACGTGAGAGATAACCTTAGAAAGTGTAGGATGGCGATCAAAGATCGACTTACGTGTGTGAGTGTTTATTTTCAAGTATTTATCTTATTTAATTAATTTTCTAAATCAATTTTAATCACAAACATGTTATGCACACCCTATAGTTACTAACCACAAAGTTAATATATTTACAATAAAAATAAAGCAAAAATATGAACCTAAACTATTACAAAGCTTTGGGATAGTTACAATATAATCGAGAAATATAAACAATGATAAATAATAATAATAAATAAGCAATAATTTAAATGGTTAGTAATAATGAAATAATAATAATAATAAAAGGGTTAGCAAAAATATAAAGAAAAATAACAATCTAAGAGAAAATATTTTTTTAAGTTAAATAAATGATTTAGAAAATTTTTAGAAGAAAATTATAACAATTATAATAATAAACAAATAATAATTACTTATAATAAAAAATGATTAATTATTTAATTAAGTTAAATATTAAAGTTAATAAAAATTAGGGTTAATAAAATTAGGGTTTATGAAAAAAAATTAAGGTTTATAATAAAAATGTAAGTTTTAAAAATAAAATAAAAAAAGGATTATGTTTTATCTTTTAGAAATTAGTTTAATAATAATAATAAGGAAATTCAAAGAAAGTACATAATTTGATGAAAAAAGGGAAAAATAAAGTTAGAGATACCCAAAATATTGGGGGTTTGCCCTTTTTGCTTCATTGAGTTCTTTGCCACTGGGACACCCATGTTTCTTCATCAAAATGCTCCAAACCTCAGTTTCTTGCCACTAGGTTGTGGGCCTGCATATGAATAAGTGTAACAAATACCTATTATATAATAAAAATGAAAAAAAACATGTTAGTAAAACAAAATTTTCCAAGGTTGAGTTTTACAAAAGAAAATATATAAACAGTTTATATCAAAATAGCCTAATAATTAAATAAATCTAAGAAAAATGAATTATGAGAATTAATTAAATTAAAAAACATTTAAAGGTTGATTAAGGTTTTTTATAAAAAACAAGTTTGAGGTTTTAATAAACCTAAATATAAAAGTAATAATACTAATAAAAAAATACTAACCTAAATTTAATAAAAAAAAAGATTTGTTAAAAAAAGTTAATTAAAAATAATAGGTTAACCATGTTTAAAAGATAAATTAAGGAAAAGAAAGAAAATGATGAAGAACCCATGTTTCTTTGCCAAAATGTTATGTCCAGGGTTTGAACCCAAGCCCTTTTAATTCCAACCTCTAGAGAACCTTTACCATCGAGTCATGCGTGTCTGTGTTACTAAACATGGAAAACATACATTATATGATAAGGCGGATAAAGAATAACATAAAAACGAGTGAAAATAGGAAGATATTTACTTTAGAGAAATTTTTTGAGGTTAATCATGGTTAAAAGGATAAATCAATTAGAAAATATGTTAATTAGAGAAATTAAAGGAAAATATGAAAGAAAAGCAGGTTTTTGCCCAAAATGTTGTGAGTGAGAATTGAACTCACGCCCTTGACCTTCCAGTTCCAACCTTAGCCACTAGGCTATACGCAGTCCTCATGAATAAACCTCTTGACCTCTGAAATTTCCTGCGAAATTTGTAAAAACCCCAAATTTGAGCTTGAAACCCTAACTATGGTAGGATTCGGTTTTGGTCATGAAGCTTCGAATAATCAACCCAGAAAGCTTCTATAACATGAGACAAACGACGTTAGATAAACAAAATTGATTAAAATATCAAGAATAAATGAAATTAAAAAAAAACTAAAGAAAGCTTCAAAATTTCAATTCAGTTCATGCATTTTTGTATGAACTTGATAATGATGATGATGGGGATGAATGTGAAACAAAAAAAAATTGGTTAGAGTTAAAAAATAGAGGGCAAATTTTGGGGTGCAACATTAAGCACGAGGTTTACTTTTACACATCTTTCTAACACCATTTCTAAATTTGATAGGCATCCTTCAAAACTTTGCCCGCATACAGAGAAGTCATCCATGAATACTTCCATGATGTTATCTATAAAATCTGCGAAGATTGACATCATACATCTTTGAAAGGTTGTAGGAGCGTTGCATAATCCAAAGGGCATTCGTCTATAGGCGAACGTTCCATAGGGGCATGTGAATGTAGTCTTCTCTTGATCATCTGGGTGGATAGGGATTTGGAAAAATCCTGAGTAACCATCAAGATAACAGAAATAAGAATGCTTGGCTAATCGTTCTAACATTTGATCTATAAAAGGTAGTGGGAAATGATCTTTTCGAGTGGCTTTGTTTAGTTTACGATAATCGATGCATACTCTATGTCCCGTCACTACTCTTTGTGATATCGATTCGCCTTTAGCGTTTTTCACAACAGTGATACCTCCTTTCTTTGGTACTACATGTACTGGACTAACCCATTTACTATCAGAGATTGGATATATTATTCCGGCATCTAGTAGTTTCTTAACTTCTTCTTTTACTACAGTGCTAAGGATTGGGTTAATTCTTCTTTGAGATTCTCTGGAGGTTTTGCAATCTTCTTCTAGCAGAATACGATGCATACAGATTGAAGGGCACATTCCTTTGAGATCAGATATGTTATATCCTAATGCAGTTGGATATTTCTTTAAGACATCTAAAAGTTTCTTAGTTTCGATTGTTCCTAAACTGGAATTTATTATAACTGGTCTTTTACATTCAATGTCTAAGAATTTGTATCTTAGGTTATTAGGTAAAGTTTTTAATCCTAATGTAGGTTTATCCTTACTTGGCATGGGATCCGGTGTAAGTGCTAAACTTTCGCTTAGACTATCATCCTGATATGGTGCACGCCAATTATCATCTTCGAAAATCGGAGGGATTTGAATTTTCATAATTTCAGAATAGGTAGTTTCTTTCATTTCCATTTCTCTTACACATTCGTCAATTACGTCCAATAGATAGCATGTATCCTCTATAGCTGGTGATTGTAAGAATTGTGTTAAAATAAATTCAACTTTCTCTTCACCTACTTCAAAGGTTAGCTTTCCTCTCTTTACGTCTATTATAGCTTCGGCGGTAGCTAAGAATGGTCTTCCTAGTATGATAGGTGTAGTGGAGTCTTCAGAGATGTCCATGATTATGAAATCAGTAGGGATGTAGAATTGTCCTATACGTACTGGGACGTTTTCTAGTATGCCTACAGGATATTTAACAGAGCGATCGGCTAGTTGAACAGACATTTTAGTTGGTCTTAGGTCTCCCATGTCTAGCCTTTTGCAAATCGTTAAGGGCATAACACTGATACTGGCTCCTAAATCGCATAGAGCTTTGTCAATGACGAATTTTCCTATTACACAGGGTATAGAGAAACTTCCTGGATCTTTTAGCTTAGGAGGCATATTATTCTGAATTATGGCGCTACACTCAGCAGTAAGTGTAACTGTTCCGTTATCCTCTATCTTTTTCTTATTGGATAAGATTTCTTTTAAAAACTTAGCATACGAGGGCATTTGAGTGATAGCTTCTGTAAACGGAATAGTAATATTCAACTGTTTCAGAAGTTCGACAAATTTCTTAAACTGACCCATCGTCTTGGAATTGGTTAATCTCTGAGGGTACGGAATTGGTGGTTTATAGGGTGGTGGAGGCACATAAGGCTTTTCTTTCTCCACGGCCTCTTGATTATCATCTTCCTTTTCTTCTGGATCATTCACCATTTCAGTCGGTTTATCCGGTTTTTGGTACATGGCTGGATTGTCAAGTCTTGGATCGGTAGGTCCGTCAAGTTCCTTGCCACTTCTTAATATTACAGCATTGGCTTGTCCTTTCGGATTAGGTTGAGGTTGTCCAGGAAATACTCCAGCTGGTGCAGCGGTAGATGCTTGTTGTTGCGCTACTTGTGAAATCTGAGTTTCAAGCATTTTGTTATGTGTAGCTAATGCATCTACTTTGCTTACTAATTGTTTAATCTGCTCACTAGTGTGTATGTTTTGGTTTAAGAAGTCCTTGTTTGTCTGAGATTGGTTAGCTATAAAGTTCTCCATCATCAATTCAAGGTTCAATTTTCTAGGGACATTAGGAGCAGTCTTTTGATATCCTGGTGGTGTAGCTGGTGCTTGACCTGGTGCGTATAAAGCATTGTTGTTCTTATAGGAGAAGTTCGGATGATTCTTCCAACCTGGGTTGTATGTGTTTGAGTATGGGTTTCCTTGAGCATAATTCACTTGGTCTGTGGGAATTCCTGTTAATAGTTGGCAATCAGGAACTTCATGTCTTGGGACTCCACATAACTCACAGTTAGGTGTTACTGCAGCCACGATGGCTGTCGGTGTTATGGCCAAGTTGTCGATCTTTTGGTTTAGTTGGTCAAACTTTTCATTGACTTGGTCCATACTACTCACTTCTTACATACCTCCTTTTGTTGGTTTCTCAGTTGCGACTCTCTCGCTTCCCCGCTGGTAATGGTTTTGAGCCATACTTTCGATAAGTGCATAGGCATCGTTATATTCTTTGTCCATTAGTGCACCGCCTGCGGCAGCGTCAATTGTCATTCTTGTATTGTACAAGAGTCCATTATAGAAGGTATGGATGACCATCCATTCTACTAATCCGTGATGTGGACAAAGTCTCAGCATATCCTTATAGCGTTCCCAAGCTTCGAAAAGTGATTCGTTTTCCCTTTGCTTAAATCCGTTGATCTGAGCTCTCAGCATAGCTGTCTTGCTAGGTGGGAAATATCTGGTTAAGAAAACTCTCTTTAGTTCCTCCCACGTAGTTACTGAGTTCGAAGGCAGAGATTGAAGCCAGGCTCTTGCTCTGTCTCGAAGTGAAAAAGGAAACAAACGTAGTCTAATAGCTTCTTGGGTAACTCCATTGGCTTTTACGGTATCTGCGTATTGCACAAAGATTGAAAGATGAAGGTTCGGATCCTCGGTAGGATTTCCGGCGAATTGATTTTGTTGCACGGCTGATATCAACGAAGGTTTTAGTTCGAAATCATTTCGGTTGATAGCCGGTGCGGCAATGCTGGAATGCGGTTCAGCTTGCGAAGGACTAGCGTAATACTTGAGTGGGTGATTCTGTTCTTCAGCCATCTCTGCATCCTTTGATGTTACGACTGGTTTAGGCGGATCTAATTGAAGATCTGGAATATTGTAATTTTGTTCGTAATCGAATATCCGTCTTCTTACGTGTAAGAAGCGTTCCGATTCTGGGATTAGAGGTTGCAAGTCTTCGCCTTGAGAGCGAGTACTTAGCATACACTCGGGAATTTAGATTAAGAAAAGAGAATAGTTGTTACCTTAGTCTAGACAATGCTACCCTAAAGTGCACTAGTAACTAAATTAAGGTCCCCGGCAACGGCGCCAAAAACTTGATGGGCTAAAGACGTATCTGATTATGTGTCTAGCGGTATCTTAACTGCAAGTGCACAACCTATCGAAGTAATATTTAAGATTATCGATCCACAGGGACTCTATGGTTACTTAGTGCTAGAGGAATTTCTAGTTTAGCTAAGGTGAAGGGTTGTCACGAATTTTTTTGTTGTTTTTAAAGATTAAAGGCGGGAATTAAATTTAAATTTAATAAATAATTCTAAGGCGGTCGGTATGTAATTATGCTAACTTAGGCGGGTCAATCTACCCTAGGCTTATAAAGGTGTTCACTTAATCTATTCTGTAGAGGTTACCAGCTTAAATATCTTTAACTCACACTCTCGTGGTCTTATCTCAGATCTTACCCCTAAAGCCCTATGCCTGCTCTCGCTAGCCCATAAGTGTTTAGAAATAATTTTTGGAAACTTAGTAATTCTAATTTATTTTAAAGCGCTCTCGCTGTGTTTAATTTAAATGCCTAACTTTAGCTATCTGGTTAAAATCTCACACTCTTGTGGTCTTGACCTAACCTAATACACTTTCCTTACTCTCGTAACAAAAAGGTTGATTTTATAATAAAAAGTATCAGCCAGAATATTAAGCTCTTAAATATTTTAAACCTAGAGTTGATTTTACCGATTTAGTTTGTTTTAATTACATACCGCCCTAAGGTATTTAGCTACTCATTATTGTTGAACCAGACAGAGGCAGAGAAACATAAAACGAAATATGCATGGCAGAAAAATAAATATTAAACATAAATATAATTGCAAATTAATATAAACCTGGTTAATAATAAAAGTGGCAGACTCCTTCTTCCACAGACCGGAAGGCTCGGAGTATTCGTCGGAATCGGAAATAAATTCTAAAAATTCAGAAGGCTTTGAAACAAATAAATTTATAACAATTTCCTGATGTTGGAAATTGTTATAAGGTTGGTTGGGATACAAGAAAAATAAAACAATGAAAATAATGCTGGAAAAATATAAAGGGTGCAAAATAATTCGGCAGAGCTTCCGCAAGAAATTAATAAAAATAAACTCTGTGTAAATTGTTCATTCAAATTAAGCTATTTATAGAAGACTAAATGGGCTTGGTAGTTGGTTTGTTTCTTGGGCCTCGTAGGAGAATTGAGAGAATCCAGGGACGTGTGGATACTGGGTCAGCTGGAAAATAGGCACCTCACATGCAGCGTACGTTCATGACTAAGTCTTCAGTCAAATAACCTATTTTTCCCTTGTCACGGTCGTGACAAGGGCATCACGTTCGTGTCCCTTGTATTATAAGTGTCACGGTTGTGAGGGTTATGTCACGGTCGTGAGTGCTCCTTTTGGGGTGTCACGGTCGTGACACCTAGGTGACGACCGTGAGTGTAACAAAATATGCAGTTATGCAGAATTCCTCATTTCTTCATCTTTTAACGGTTGTTTTTGCTCATTTCACTCGTGGCTCTTGATTTAGCTCTGTATATGATGTACCTGCAAAATGGCAAAGAAAACTCGAGGAATCGAGTGTTGAAACGACAAGTATGCGATAAAACGGTATTGAAACATAGCAATATAATCGATACATTTTCTCGTTATCATTTAACATCAATAATTGCACCGACTGTGGCAAGAAAGGGTCTACATAATAAGAGGGAATGTTGGAGTCATCCTTAATATCCATCAATACAAAGTCATTAGGGATGTATAACTAACATATCCTAAGTGGAATATCTTCCAGATTACCAACATGATACTTTACTGAATGATCAGTCAACTGGATGGATATCTTAGTGGGCTCCAATCCTCCTAAATTCAGCTTCTCATAACTTTATAGGGGTAATAAACTCATGTTTTCTCTGAGATCACATAGGGTTTTGTCGATAACAAAGTTACAAATAACGTAGGGAATAGAAAAACTCCTTGTATATTTCAATTTGGGGGATATTGTTTTGTATAATGGTGATACACTCTTTAGTGAGCTCCACAGTACTATCATCATCCAACTTTCTTTTGTTTTACAAGATCTCCCTCAGGAACTTAGCGTATGAGTGCATCTGTGTGGTGGCCTCCGTAAAAGGAGCAATAATGTGGAGTTGCTTCCATATCTCCACGATTTTTTTTAAATTAACCTTAAGTTTTAAACTTTTCTAGTCTTCGAGGGTGAGGGACTGATGGCTTATATGGTGGTGGGATACGTACGATTGCTATTTTTCCATCGTCGCTTTAGCTTTGCATGCTAACTCATTATCAGCTTCCGAATCTACTCTCACATGGGTGCTATTAGTAACTCTCTCTATCCCTCTATCTACTCTCATTTATAATACGGGGTTTCTAATCCTAGGATCAATTGGGCCATCAAATTCTGTCATACTTCAAAGTGTGATGGAATTAGCATGACCATTGGGGTTGGGTAATGGTTGGCCTGGGAATGCACTAGCAGGAGCATAAATTTTCGCTTGTGGTTGGGCTACCTGATTATTTGTGTATTAAGCATCTTGATATGGATAGCCATGACATCAACCTTGTTCACCAATATTTTTATCAATTAGTTGGTATGAAAGTTTTGGATCATAAACTCCTTATTTGGTTGGGTCTGAGACATAATAAAGTTTTCCATCATTAGTTATAGGTTTAACTTATTAGGAGCAGAAGGAGGAGCAGGGGATCCTTTATTATGCTGAAATATAAGGGGAGTAGTAGGAGATGGGCTTGGTGCAAAAATAACATTGTTGTTTTTATAGGCGAAATTCGGGTGATTCCTTCCTCCAAGATTATACGTGTTTGAGTAAGGGCTACCTTGTGCATGATTATCCTGGTCGTGGGAAGGTTCAGAAAATAATTGATAGTCAGATATGACATGTCCTTGCACTCCACATATCTTATATAGATGATTAACTGCATCTACGACAACTACATGAGTAATGGTTAGGTTCTCGATCTTCTGAGTTAGGGCATCTACATCACTAACATGATTTAGGCCTTATATATATATATATATATATATATATATATATATATATACTGCCTTTGGTTTGAGACTTTTCGATAGGGGTGAGCTCGTAACCCCACTGATAATGGTTATAGACCATGTTTTCAATAAGATTATGGGCTTCAGTGAAATGTTTGTCCATTAAAGCTCCTCTAACGACAACATCGATTGTCATCCTCGTGTTATGGAGGAGATCGTTAAAAAAGGCATCAATAATTAGCCACTTCTTTGAGCCATGATAGGGGCATAGCCTCATCTTATATTTGTACCTCTATCAAACGTCGAAGAGGGATTCTTCATCATCTTTTATTCGATTGATATTTTTGCGAGTTGTTGATCCAACCATCGTCATTTTGTCGATGGTAATATTTGTGAGTTGTTGATCTAACCATTGTCCTTTTGTCGATGACGATCTTTGCAAGTTGTTGATCTCATTTTCATCATTTTGTCGATGGCGATCTTGCAAGTTGTTGATCTAACCATCATTCTTTTGTTGATGGAGATCTTTGCAAGTTGTTGATGTAACCATCGTCATTTTTTTCAATGGAAATCTTTGTGAGTTGTTGATCCAACCATCTTCCTTTTGTAGATGATGATGTTTGCAAGTTGTTGATCTTACCATCATCCTTTTGTCAATGGTGATCTTTGCTAGTTGTTGATTTTACCATTGTCCTTTTGTCAATGGAGATCTTTGTAGTTTAATTAGTATCAACTCGAGAGTTGATATTGATTAAATATCCTATCCCAATAAAATTGTTTTCTTAACTTCACTACATTTCATCTATGTGTTTCATCTTTGCATTTTGAAGGACAAAATTTGGGAACTTATTGTATTTAATTATCTTTCACCATTGTACGAAGACCATTGTCATTCATACTTTTGGGTTCAAGGTAATTAAATGGGGGTGATTGTGATACCCCAATTTTGTCCGGACATTTTAAATTTTTAAGCAACCAACTTTATTTCATTTTTTATAGAATAAACCTTTGGTTTTATTAACAGACCCTTTGAATCGATTTCTTAACCGCACGTAGAATTACTGAACATTTTTTTCCAAGTTTTAGCTTGCTGTTGCACCCTAAAATTTGCCCTCCCCTAGTCAAGGCATTGTGTACCAAAGTGTCCCAAGAGGTTCACAAGGTATCCCACGAGGTTCACAAGGTTCACAAGGTATTCGAAGAGGTTCACAAGGTCACAAGGTTCACAATTAGTCAGAAAGCTTGGAAGTTCCCTCAGACAAAGCCTCATCCTAAGCAATGCATCCTACACCAGGGTTTTGGATTTCATCAGGATAAATGGACTTTCAAGGCCTCAAGTGAGCTTCATAACATCCCACATCTCTTCAATAATCCCTATGTTAAGTTTCAAGGCTTTCCCAAAAGGTTTGCTCAGTCAGATGATCAGATAGGCTAAAATCAGTCAAAGCAGTTAAAAAGTCAAACTAAGGTCAACTGTGGTCAAACCAAAGTCAAACTTCATTATTTTTTGCCAACATCAAGTATATGGAGTAAAATTCATCATTTGATCAATGGTTGATCATGATTCATCAAGGAGATTTCAGATCATCAAGAATCAGGAGTTTCTAAATTAGGGTTTTCACTGGAAAAGTCAACTGAACTTTGACCAGCCATAACTTTCACATACTTCATCAAAATTTTTCCATCCAAAGCTCATTCTGAAGTAAATTGAATTCTCTACAACTTTGTGTCTCACAAGCCAAGCCCAAAAATGCTTCATTTGGAAGGTATGAGCTAAGACATTATAGGTCATTTTAAAAGTCAACAAAAAGTCAACATCTTCCAAAGGGCATAATTTGAAAATGGTAAGGGATATGGACATGAGACCAAAGAGGTTGGTTAGATAACTCTCTAAGCTTTCTAAAATGTCCAAGAACACATTCATAGCCTTAAAATTGAAGGATTTGTGCCTTTGCAAAGTTGGGAAATTTTTGAGAGGTTTATTGAGCAAATGGGGTCTTAGAACCAATTCTTTTCACATGGGCTTGCATTTTTATGACCCAATATCTACCATGACATCATGCAAGAATCAAATATTATTTATTCAGATTTTTATAGTTTATTTTTTATTTATTTTGATTTTATTCATTAAAAATCAATTTAAATTAAAATAAAATATGAAAACTCAATATTTAAATTTAATTCTTGTTCTAGAATGTCATAAACATTATTTAGAGATGATTGATCTGATCCAAATTTGTTCTAGGCTAGATTGGCATACAAAGATTTGATTTTTCACATATTCCGATCATGAGATTTCTTCACACTCAAGTTATGAAAGAAAGCCCACAAATCCACAAAGTTTTAACCTAATTCAGATCACTATAAGTTCATAAACCTATTACACACTCAAAGGACGATTTTCAGAGCCTCCAAGAACACCATTCAACTTCAATTTTTCACACAAAAAGTCACATTCGGTTTTTGACCTAGAGGCACTTTCAAGACAAAACAAAGGTTGCTTTGGCTTCCTTGAGGCTCACTGATCATGTTTCGATCATCAACAACATCCAAATCATTACCATTTGCATAAACTGAATCCATGTTCTTACACTTTTTAAGATTTTTCGTTTTCTTATATTCATGCATGATAAATTGTGTTTGACTGATGTTTTGTGTTTATAATGAACCAAGGAACGTTTCTGTTTGCCATTGTTAGGGTTTAGGATGGCCGTTTAGGGTTTCTCAATTAAACCAATATAAATAAATTCTAAAGACATCAATGAATTGTGTATGATGTGTGGATCATGTTTATGTGATCAATTTGTTGAAATTTTGCGTATTAAGAAAGATCCAGTTTTCGCAGGTTCTTGAAATTCATAATTCGCAGGAAAATTCGCGGATGAATTCGCAGGAAATTTCGCAGGAAATATGAAGAAGACGAAGTCAGTTGGCGCGCAGGAGGAAATTCAAATTTTGACTTAATATTTTATTGATTTGTTTTCGTATTATTTCCACAGATGCTGCTTGGCCCAGTGGTGAGGGCGTGTGCGTGTTATTGATTGTGACCTGCGTTCGATCCTTGGTGACAACATATTTTGCTTAATTTTTTCCATTATTCAATTGACTTAATATATTATGTTTGATTGTTGATTAGCTTGCAGACGCGCCCCATGTGGCTTAGTGGCTGGAGTGTTTGGTATTTGTTGTGATGGTCAGGGGTTCGAATCCTAGGTTCCAACATTTTTTTTCATAATTATTTTTGTTTTGCAGGTTTATAATATAATGATTTCGTTGCATATAGCTATCACCAGCGCATGCTGGCTCAGTTGGTTTTGAGTGTTGTTGTTGAGGTAAGGGACTTGGGTTCAAATCCCAGGTCCTATCTTTTTAGGGCGTATCCTCATTTTTTTTATTATTTCTATTATTTTCTTATTTTTAATTTAAACTAATACAATTAAAATAATTTCTAAATAATAATTAATAATATTTTCATAAAACTTTATATTTTCTAAAATTCATATTTATTTTCTTAAATGTAAATTACTTGTATTTATTTTATAATATGTTTATATATAATTATTATCTATTTTTGTAAATGTATTTTAATTAAAAACCCTAATTTTCTTAATTTAAATATTACCTCTAATTTTTTGTCAACCCTAATTTTATTCTAACCCTAGAAATTAAACCTAATTTTTTCTAAACCCAAACTATATTATTAATCTTTATTTTTTAATATGTAAATAATTTGTTATCTATTTATTATTATTAAACTTATTTTCTTAATTAATTTCTAAAACTTTTCTAATATTAATTTTTTCTTGCTAAATTCTTATTTCCTTTATTTATTATTCTAACCCTTATTTTTATTTTATTATTACTAATATGTGATTATTGTTTATTTATTATCCTTATTATTATATTTATCATTATTATTTTATTATTATGTAATTGCTAAAGCCATGTAATAGGTTTATTTTATATCTTCGCTTTATTTTTTGTAATTATTTTCTGTATAGTTAGTAATCTTAGGGTGTGTATAACCTATATGTGATTAAAATAATTTAGAAAATTAACTTAAATAAGATAAATACTTGAACATGAACACTCACACACGTAAGTCGATCTTTGATCGCCATCTTGCACTTCCTAAGTTACCCCTATTGGTTGCCTTAAATATGGTCAAGTCCCTCGAATATAGGGGTGTCTTAAGAAAAGTCCCTTCATAAATATCATCAAGTCCCTATAGTTTTAAAGATCAAGTCCCTTCGAGGTTGCCTACGGAATAATGATCTTGTCCCTTCGAATAAATGATGATAGCCCCTACGAATTGCTAAAGACACCCTTACTTGTTGCTTTCTATGACCATACGATGATCCTATGCTTGTCCCTTAACACATCCAAGGTAATGACTACCTATTCCTTAATAATAGGGATAATCTTACCATTGAAAGAACATACGAGAACATGAAAGACTTAAATTTAGGGTAGGTACCTCATAGTTACTTGCTCACACTTTTCAAACTTACTTTTACACCTCACAATTTCCAAATTAGGCTTTGTATACACCCATGTGAGGGTCATTACCAAGTACTTAAAGAAATTTTTTCTAATCACACACTACACTCTTGAAAACAAACAAAGTGAGCTAGGTAACTAAGAGCCCATGGATAACCATGGATATAAAGGGTGCTAATACCTTCCCTTTGTATAACCTACCCCCCGAACTCAAGTCTTTTAAAATAGGTCTTTCCTGTTCTTTTATGTCCTTTCCATTTGGATAAAATAAAAGTCGATGGCGACTCTTGCTATCCGCAACATAACTAAAAAGTCAGTTCTCCCACCGTGTTACAGAACTGACGACTCTGCTGGGGAGTTAATAAAAGAGGGGTACCCTTAGGAATTAGATCACTTTAAATTGTTTGCTATGTTTGCTTTATATTACTTGTTGGGCTTTATGTGTGAAAGATCCTAACCCGGATCTAGTGTACCCTAGGTAAATGGCAATAGACCAAGGAAACTGTACGGCGTATACCAATATGGTTGATCTGGTGGCCATAGTTAGTGTGACTTCTTGGTTGGTGCTTATGTTCCTTAAGTAAATTAAGGATAATATGGGGCTGCCATATGTTGTCAATACACTAATTGACTTTTAGAACCTTAGTCATCCCATCCTGGCCTTTAGAAAAGTAGTGAGATAACCGGCTTTAGTGAAGACTGAAGTTGGTTGATACTCGATACTACGCTCATTGAGATCCTAAAGTTGGAGGGTTTTGGTTGGCAAGTAAGTTGCCTACTGAACAACCACCCTTGGGAGGGATCAGTGATATTGAGATCCCTTAGAACCTGGTTACTTTTGTAGAACATGATGAACCAACTAAACTTCAGGGGAGGGTACTTACCTTTATACCTCATGCAAGCCTCTAAACCTAGGGCTATGGTGTGACTTGTTTGTGTGTGCCACATGTTTATGATTGAGCATAACATCATAACATCATCATGCATCATAAACATAGCATTTTCACTAACCATTTCAAGGACCAAAGGATTTATCTTTGTTCTTTGTTGCAGGTCATGGCTTCTGCTCGTAGGAATACTATCCGGATCAACTTTGTAGGGATACCTCCTAAGCTTAAGGAATTGGTCTCTCAAGTTTCTGAAAACTCCCAGTTCATCAAAAGGCATGGTCACCTACTGGATCTAGTCACTTCAGGGTTCAATGAAGACATGATGAGTGTTCTGTTTCAGTTCTTTGATCCTAAACATCATTGTTTCACATTCCCTGACTATCAGCTGGTTCCTACAATGGATGATTTCTCCAAGCTACTGGGTATACCCATCCTTGATCAGAGACCCTTCACAGGCTTAGAGAAAGAGCCTAAACCTGAAGTCATTGTTGCAGCCCTACATCTGAAGAAATCAGACATTGTCCTAGAAATGAGGAGTGGAGTTAAGGGTATCCTTGCTAAGGTATTAATGGAGAAAGCTCAAATGTTCCTGAAGGCTATGAGTTATGATGCTTTTGAGGAGATCTTAGCCCCACTGATCTATGGCTTAGTGTTGTTCCCTAATCCAGACCAGCTCATAGACGTACACGCCATCAACATATTTCTGACTCATAATCCAGTGCCTACATTACTTGCAGACAACTTACACTCTCTTCATACCCGTACTACGAATTCACGAGGAACTCTGATGTGTTGTATACCTCTATTGTCTAGGTGGTTTATTTCTCACCTTCCTCGATCAGTAATGAAGAATGAATAAGGGTTAAGGTGGTCCAAGAGGATCATGTCACTTTCTCATTCAGACATTCATTGGTGCTTTCGATCCATGGAGAATGTTACTATCATTGACCGTTGTGGAGAGTTCCCTAATGTGCCACTCCTTGGCATAAGAGGGGGAATTACCTACAATCCATCTTTAGCTCTACGTCAGTTTGGTTATGCTCGTAGTGATGGTCCTCATGACATGCTTATTCAGGGTATTGTGTTCGACTACGACAACGATCTGCAAGGTTACCGGCAAAGGTTTATACGATCTTGGGGTAAAGTAAACAAGGTTGACAACAAGACTCTGGAACCAAAGTACTCCATTCCTATGGAACCTTATCTCAGATGGGTACGATCACGTGCTCAGACTCTTACGATGCCATATCCTGCTATCCTGCCAATTACCATGGAGCCTGTTGCTGAAGGAGATACTCCTCATATCATCCTTCATCCAGACATGCCTACTGACGTGGAAGAGTTGCAGAGATCCTGGATCCAGTTGAAAGAACAAAAGATACTTTTGAGACTCATTTTAAAGCTAGTCAAGAAAGAATTCTGGAGCTGACAAGACAACTTCACGAGGAGCGGAATCTCAACTCATACCTCAACACAAAGAGGAAACGTCCATGGGAGACTTAAAACCCCATCTTTGTATTTATTTCATTTTATTGTAAGCCCAAGAGGCAAACAAGTTTATTGCTTACTAATAAAAGTTTACTTTCTGGTTGTTTAAACAAATTTAAATCCTGCGGTCCTTGAAAACATTGCATATGCATTTACATACCATATCATTGCATCACAGGTTTCTTATGAACAGGTATCTTATCTTCTCGCTGTTTATTTCAGCAGAAATGGCTCTCGAACAGACTGTTAAGGATCTCCAGGCTCAGAATGCACAATTTCAAGAGCTGATCCTGAACTTGTCCAAGGGACAAGATAAGCTAAAGACACTGCTGGCTAAGAAGAAGAAGAAGACTAGAAAATCAGGGGGCCTCATCAACCTGGATAGAAGATTCAGAGGTCTTATCAAGATAAAAGAAGAGGTTGAGGATTTTGAGTCTGAGAATTATGAGAAAGAGGGAGGTAGTCTCCATGATACTATGGAAAATTCTGATTCTGAAATGAACTATTATCATGATCCTTCTAGTGAGTAGAAGTACAAGATGTTGGTAGACCGAATGAACGCTATGGAACTACACAAATCTTCTGGGCTTGATTTTGAAGATTTGAGTTTAGTCTCTGGAGTGGTTATACCTATTGGCTTCAAGGTTCCTGTTTTTGTGGTGTATGATGGTGTTTCATGTCCTAAACTGCATTTGAGGTCCTATGTCCGGAGGATTCAACCATATACTGCTGATAAGAAACTGTGGATTCATTTCTTCCAAGAGAGTTTATCTGGTGCTCAATTGGAATGGTATTATCAACTTGAAAGTATTAATATTCTTGATTTGAATGATCTTGCTGAGGCCTTCTATAGGAAATACCAGTATAATGCTGATTTAGCACCAACTTGCATGCAACTCCAAAGCATGTCTATGGGTGCTAAGGAGAGTTTCAAAGAGTATGCCTAGAAATGGAGAGATCTGGCTGGCAGAGTTCAACCTCCTCTGACTGACAGGGAACTGGTGGATATGTTTATGAGTACTCTGAATGGTCCTTTCTATAGTCACCTCATTGGAAGTTCATCATCTGGTTTCACTGAGCTGATAATGACTGGAGAGCGTGTGGAAAGTGGTACAAGAAGTGGTAAGATACAAGTGGGTGCCTCTTCATCAAGGACTGCTAATAAGCCCCCTAGTGGAAAGAAGGAGTCTAATGCTATGTATGGTCAACATAGTCGTAATAGGAGTCACCAATCTGTGGGAGCAGTTCACATCTCTAATCCTGCCCCTACAGCACCAGAGCAACCACAAAACAATCGACAGAAGCCTAGAAGACAGTTCACCAAGATCAACATGTCACTGGCCCAAGCCTTGCAACACATGTTGAAAGGGGAGCTAATTGCTTTAAGGGATCCTCCTCGGAATCCTAATACATCCTTTCCTCGGTACAATCCTAATGCAAGATGTGCATATCATTCTAATATCCCGGGACATGACACCAACAACTGTTGGGTGTTGAAAAACAAGATTCAAGACATGATTGAAGCTGGGGAAATTGAATTTGACCCTCCTGGGACCCCAAATGTGATCATTGCTCCTATGCCCAATCATGAAAAGACTGTTAATGTTGTTGATGAGGTTTCCTATGTTTCCTCAGTAGTAGATGTGACTACTCCTTTATCCATTATCAAGAAGAAGCCGGTGCAGGCTGGATTCTTTCCAGGTTGCAATGAAGACTGTTTTTACTGTGCCTATAAACTTGATAGTTGCTGGAAGTTGAAGGATGGTATTCAACGCCTCGTGGACAATTACACTATATTGTTTGAGAAGACTCCTTATGTTGAAAGTATGTGTGAACATCTGACTCGGAGTACGAAGCTTGAAGATATAGCTATGGTTGATAAAGTGCCAGTGAAGATTACTTCTAAAGGTCCTATCAGGATTACTGCTGAAGGCCCTGTGAAGACTGTTGCTGAAGCTAGAGTGGCTTCTATGATCATTACCACTCCTGACCCTGTTCCTTATACTTCTGATAAAGCTATACCATGGAATTATAGTTCTGATGTTTATATCCATGGTGTTAAACAAGAACCTTTGACTGATGCACCTGTTACAGATACTAGTCTTGATGTTGACAATATTGTTGGATCTAGTAAGATCACCAGAAGTGGAAGAATCTTCTCCCCTCAAGATACCTCTAAAAATGCAGTTACTCCAGCTCATACCTCTAATTCTGGGCCAAGTAATGATGCCCGGGGCAAAGTTCCTGTGATTGAACCCGTGCAAGCTGAGGCACCGACTGCTGAAAATCTTTCTAAACAGATGGAAGAAGTACTGAAGATCATTCGCAAAAGTGATTATGATATTGTTGATCAGTTGGGGCATACTCCCTCCAAAATCTCCATGTTATCTTTGCTGCTGTGTTCTGAGGCTCATGCTAAAGCCTTAATCAAGTTCTTGAAGACTGCTCATGTGCCAAATGAAATTTCTGTGAATCAATTTGAGAATTGTGTTGCACATCTGACTAGTGATAATGGTCTAGGCTTTTCTGATGCTGATCTGACTCCTGCCAAGAGAAACCATAACAAAGCTCTGCATATCTCCATTGAATGTAGGGGAACTACTTTGTCTCATGTACTGGTGGACAATGGTTCTTCATTAAATGTACTCCCTAAATAGGTTCTGGACAAGCTCAGTCCTGAAGATGTTGTGTTAAGGCCAAGTGATGTGGTGGTAAGGGCCTTTGATGGTTCAAGGAGAGTGGTACATGGAGAAGTAGACCTCCCGATCAAAGTAGGCTCTCAAGTATTCAACTCTACTTTCTATGTGATGGATATCCGTCCTGCATATTCTTGTTTGCTTGGGTGCCCCTGGATCCACGGGGCAGGTGTTGTGACTTCCACCTTGCATAAGAAGTTGAAATATCCGGTGAAAAACAAAATTGTCACTGTCTACAGTGAAGAGGAGTACATGGTTAGTGTTGCACCCCAAAATTTTCCCTCCCCTAGACAAGTAATTGTGTACCAAGGTGTCCCAAGAGGTTCACAATTAGTCAGAAAGTTTGACAATTCCCTCAGACAAAGCATCCTCCTAAGCAATGCACCTTAAACTAAGGTTTTGGATTTCATTAGGCTAAATGGACTTTCAAGGCCTCAAGTGAGCTTCATAACATCCTACATGTCTTCAAGAATCCCTATGTCAAGTTTCAAGGCTTTCCCAAAAGGTTTGCTCAGTCAAATGATCAGATAGGCTAAAATCAGTCAAAGCAGTCAAAAAGTCAAACTGAGGTCAACTGTGGTCAAACCAAAGTCAAACTTCATGATTTTTTGCCAACATCAAGTATATGAAGTAAAATTCATCATTTGATCAAGGGTTGATCATGATTCATCAAGGAGATTTCAGATCATCAAGAATCAGGAGTTTCTAAATTAGGGTTTTCATAGGAAAAGTCAACTGAACTTTGACCAGCCATAACTTTCACATGCTTCATCAAAAATTTCCCATCCAAAGCTCATTTTAAAGGAAATTGAATTCTTTACAACTTTGTGTCTGACAAGCCAAGCCTAAAAATGCTTCATTTGAAAGGTATGAGCCAAAACATTACAGGTCATTTTAAAAGTCAACAAAAAGTCAACATCTTCCAAAGGGCATAATTTGAAAATGGTAAAGGATATGAACATGAGACCAATGAGGTTGGTTAGAGGACTCTCTAATATTTCCAAAATGTCCAAGAACACCTTCATAGCCTTAAAATTGAGGGATTTGTGCCTTTGCAAAGTTGGGAAAAGTTTGGGAGGTTTATGAAGCAAATAGGGCTTTAAAACCAAATTTCTTCAAATGAGCTTGCATTTTTATGACCCAATCTCTACCATGACATCATGCACGAATCAAATATCATTTATTCAGATTTTTATTAATTTATTTTATATTTATTTTGATTTTATTCATTAAAAATCATTTTAAATCAAAATAAAATATGAAAACTCAATATTTAAATGTGATTCTTCTTCTAGAAACTCTTAAAGACCATTTAAATTGATTTGGTGCTATCCAAATTCGTTCTAAGACATTATGGCATGAAAATATTTGATTTTTTGACTAATTTGGCAAGAAAATTTCTTCACATTCAAGACATCCAAAAGCCCACAAAGTCACATGTTTTTTTGACCTAATTTGGTTCACTATATGAAGAGGGACATAACACAAACACAAGGGACGAAATTCAGAGGCAAAAAGCTCATCTTCAAAGTTGCAAAATTCTCCAAAAAAGTGAAATTCGGATTTTAGTTTTGAGGCTTCTTGCAAGCGATTTTAAGGTTGCAATCTCTTCTTGGACGATCACTGAACGTTTCCCAATCATCATCATCTTCCAAAACATCATTACATGCCTGAACCGAATCACACTTCTCCTTGAATTTATTTTTTTTCCGATTGCATTTATTTACGTGTTTATATTGCAATTTGATCTTGTTTTGATGTTTGTATGAACTCATAGATGAATTCTGGATGTTTACATTGAAGCTTCGGGGCCAGATTGCATAACTGCCATGGTTAGGGTTCATAAGCTTCAAAATTGGGAACTTTGGTTAGACATAATTCCAAGACCAATTGATAGCTTAACAAGACTCCTGGATCATTCTTTAACTGATTTGCATTGATAGAATAAATTTATATTGCTTGAATAATGTTTTGGCAAAACGCAGGTCCTATAGTGACGGACAAGTCGTCACTAAAGCCTTTTGCTATGGGCAAAACCGTAGCTATATGTTAACCAGACAGATGAGTGAAGAAGATGAAGAAGGGCGCGGAATCTGACTTTTAAATTTCATCTTATTTTATTATGAAATATTTGCGTATTAATATCAAAAAGAGCGTGTAGCTCAGTTGGTTTTGGTAACGCGCCTGGAAGGTCAATGACCTGGGTTCGAATCCCAAGTCTTATTTTTTGTTAATATTTTGTTTTGTTTTACAGGATTAGCATATAAAATATTGATGCTATTGGATTGACACAAGCAGACGCTTGTCCCAGTAGGAAAGTTGGAGGTTGTTGTTGTTGAGGGCACGGGTTCAACACCCGCCTCCAACATTTTGCCTCAAAATCCTGGTTTTATTTTCTTTTCTTTCTTTTTGTTTTGTTTTATTTTATTATTATATTATAACTAATTATTTTCTTAATCAATTAATTAACCAATAAACCTTATATTTTCTATTAAACTCATAATTTTCAATATTATTATTTGTACATTTTTTTTATTATAAAAAAAACCTAATTATTTTCTAAAACTCATAATTATTTTTCTTAATGTTTATTAATTATTTCTTTTTATAATATATTTGTATATAATTAATATGTATATTTTATAAATAAAAATAATGTATCTTTTAATTATGATTAATTAACCCTAATTTTTTTTATTAATTCTAAAAAACTTAATTTATTTTTCTAAACCCTAATTAATATGTTAACCTTTATTTTTATTAATATGTAAATAATTTAAGGTTTTTCTTAATAATATTATTAACTTGTTATATTTTCTTAATTAATCTCTAAAAAATATTTATTTAACCTAAAAACAATTTCTCTTTTAAATTTAAATCTTGATTTCTTTATTTATTATTATTATTGCTATTATTTTATTATTGCTAATATTTTATTATTGTTTATTTATTATTCTTATTACATTTTATTATTATTATTTTTATTTGATTATTATGTATCTGTTAAAGCCATGTAATAATTAGGTTTATTTTCCGCCTTTATTTTATTTCGTAAATATTGTATTGTATGGTTAGTAATCTTAGGGTGTGTATAACCTAAATGTGATTAAAAATAATTTAGAAAATTAATTTAAATAAGATAAATACTTGAAAATAAACACTCACACACGTAAGTCAATCTTTGATTCGCCATCTTGCACTTTCTAGGGTTACCTCTCATGTTGCCTATTTCAAAAGGTCAAGTAAGGTGTCTTAAGCAAAGTCCATTCACAAATATCATCAAGTCCCTTCAGTTTATAAGATCAAGTCCCTTCGAGGTTGCCTACGATATATGATCTTGTCCCTTCGAATAAAAGATGATAAGTCCCTACGAATTGCTAAAGACACCTTGCAGTTGCCTATATTCAGATGTCCCTACACATGTCCCTTATTACATCCAAGGTAATGACTATCTATTCCTTAATAATAGGGATAGTCTTACCATTGAAAGAACATAAGAACAGTAAAGACTTAATATAGGGTAGGTTCCTCTTAATTACTTGCTCACACATTTCAAAATACTTTTTTACACATCACTTTTCAAACAAATTTTCAAAAACAAGTCTTTGTATACATCCATACGAGGATCATTACAAAGTACTTAGAAAGTTTCTAATCACACGCTACACCTTTCTCAAAACAATTCAAAGTGAGCTAAGTAACTAAGAGCCCATGGATAACCATGGATATAAAGGGTGCAAACACCTTCCCTTTGTATAACCTACCCCCCGAACTCAAAATCTTTTTAAGGTCTTTCCTGTTCTTTTATGTCCTTTCCTTTTGGATAAAATAAAAGTCGGTGGCGACTCTTGCTATCCGCAACATTTATAGAAAGTCAGTTCTCCCGCCGTGTTACAGTTAGCCATGTGAATACTTTCAAATATGTAGAAATGGAGGGTGAAATGGTAGAAACTCCGTGTCAAACATTTGAAGTTGTTCCTTGCTCTGCTCATGTTCCTCAGTCTGTCCCTGCTTTTGAAAGAGTTCCTGTGGTTACTAGAATACCTCCTGCAATGGCCCCCCTCAAAGATGCTAAGGTTGTGGTTGGAAAATGTGGTTCTGCTATTTGGGGTCAGCTTCCCAACATCCATTACAAGTCTGACAAGTATGGTTTGGGTTTCACTGCAGAATCTCATAGGACTGTTCGTCGTGCTCGTGCTGTTCGTATCACTAATCAAGGTGTCATAAGAGATCAAATCAATGTTGTGGGTGACTGTAATGAAGACTACAACCTGGATGTTTGGATCTTTCCTACCATGGGTGATGGGCTAAACAATTGGAAGGCTGAAGACATTATTCCTATCTCCTTTAGTCAGGAGTAAATACTATTACTATGTTTTGTTTTAAGTTTGTAATTTCGAACAATAAAATCTTTTAAAGCCTTGTGTCTTGCCCGGGGCACAATGGTATGCTTGTTTGAGGATGTCATTTCAATTGCATACTTTATTCAATAAAAATCAATTGACGTTTCGTTTTCGTAAATATTATGCTTCCTGTCTTTCTTTTATTATTTCTGTTTTATCAGCTATGTATTCTTACACACACCCACGTCACTAAAATGCAGATCTTCATTCACACTGGATCCTGTTGATAACAGTTCTACTATTGCCAATTATAATTTCGAGAATTCAATCTATCAAGCTGAAGATGGAAATGAGGAAGATTGTGAAGTACCTGTAGAGCTTGCCAGGTTGTTACAACAAGAAGAGAAAGCTATACAGCCACATGAAGGGCCAATCGAAGTTGTGAATCTGGGAACTGAAGAAAACAGGAAAGAGGTCAAGATAGGGGCTGAACTAGAAGATGGTGTTAAGAACAGACTAATCCAGATGTTACGTGACTATGTGGAAATCTTTGCTTGGTCGTATGAAGATATGCCAGGGTTGGATACTGACATCGTGGTTCACCTTTTACCAGTAAAAGAAGATTGTCATCCAAAGAAGCAGAAGGTTCGTCGCATGCGTCCTGAAATGTCAGAAATGATTAAAGAGAAGGTGATGAAACAATTTGATACATGGTTCTTAGCTGTGACTTCTTATCCTCAATGGGTTGCAAACGTGGTACCAGTACCTAAGAAGGATGGTAAGGTACGCATGTGTGTGGATTACAGGGATTTGAATAAGGTCAGCCCTAAAGATGACTTTCCACTTCCCCATATTGATGTTTCGGTAGACAACACTGCTCAGCATAAGGTATTCTCTTTCATGGATGGTTTCTCCAGTTACAATCAGATTAAGATGGCACCTGAAGATATGGAGAAAACTACATTTGTTACGCAATGGGGCACTTTTTGTTATAAGGTGATGCCATTTGGTTTGAAGAACGCCGGGGCAACATATCGGCGTGCTATGGTGGCTTTGTTTCTGTTCGCTGTGGTTTCTGGCGAACAACCTCTGGTTAACCAATTTCTTCAGAAAACTGGGTTACTTGCAGGACCAACCAAACAAGTCCTGGGACACATGTGCACTGATTCTGTCGAACTGTTCTTAGTGTTTGTAATTGATTTATGGATTGTTTTGTCAATACTGTCAAAGTATTAAGAACTTTGATTTTTTACAAGTAAAGTAAATCTTAAGTTAAAAGTGAAATAAAGTTAAAAGTTTTAAACAAGAAAAAGAAGAAATGTCGAAGGCTAAAACTTGCAGAAAAGTAAATAAAGCTTGAAAATGACATTAAACTTTGATGAATAAACAAGTAATTTAAATGACTTTGAAATATAAATGGTGTTCAAACGTACATGGTTCCAAATATCAAACTCATTTTCTCTCACACTGGGTACTTAGAGTATTTTACAGGAATTTTGTATCAATTTTCACACACTTATTCTAAACACAAACTATCCTATTTATATACAAACAAAATAACTGCTCAGAACGGAAAAACTATAACTAAATGACAAGTGTCAGCCTGCATGTAATTTTCTTCTCTGAAACTTCCATGTGTCCAACTGCCAAAGGTTACAACCTTTTGAATTTGAATTCCCCTTTTTGGTGACGAAACCTTGCACCTCTTCAATCTGTCGAAACCTTTTAAAGAAGAAACAACTCTTCCAACATCTGCCAAACCCTGCTTTTTGTCAAAAACCTTCTTCTGTCGAAACGTCGAAAGGCAACTTTCTTCTGTCAAACACTTAGCTACAAATAACTTTCCAACTTATTCTGCCAGAACACTATTTGCCTTTCTGTCGAAGTAATGGAGTTTTAAACCTTGTCAGCAATTCTTGAATTCTCTTTCTTTTACTATCCTTCGACAAAGATGACCTCAAGCCCTTAATTTCAGTCTGTCGAAAATTATGGGTTTACAAATTGCCCCCCAGCAAAGATGTTTTCGACTATTCTTGGAGAAATATCTTTTGCTGTCGAAGTGACCTTTGACTTCCTGTCAGTCTCATTTATTATAAAGCAATTTTGTTGAGTCCCAAGAAAACATCATGATTTCCACTTTATGAAAACGTCATGTCTAGCCCACGTTTTACACAATCTCCCATGACCCTATATTGTAGGTAAATCATGGCCTCCTACCAACTGCCACTGTCTAACTTCCACCAATGGATCAGAAATGCACGTCTCCACTTCCCAACTGAAAGTCTTTTTATTTTCCCTTTTTTATTATTAGTCATTTATTTCATCTTCTATAAATACCACTTTCAACAACATTTCATACTTTTCACATTCTTAACTCTTCTCTTACCCAAACGCAAAACTCCATTTCAAGACCTTTCAAAGCTCCTGTTCCTTCAAACTTTTCATCAAATCAATGGCTCCTCCAAAGACTACTACTGTTCGCAGTGCAAAAAAGGCAAAGAAAACCATGGATCTTCCTCCTGCTCACATACTATCTGGGCCCATACAAATGCAGCAACAACAGTATTTTCCAGAACCCCCAAATGAAAGAGAGAAAGCAAGCATTTACAGGTCACAGGTAATGATTCCCATTTCTGTTTCTGGAGTTCATCATGCTATGTTAGGTCCTATTTTTGATCCCACTATTGACCCTAACCGTCTGAAAGAATTTTATCCCTGTTATTCTGCTTCTAAACCCATAGCTGCTAACGAAAACCCTAAGCCTGTCGAAACCTCATCCAAAGAACCTGAAATCCTCATGGCTTCGACAGAGATAGATCTGTCTTACCTAAACCAAACTAGGATTTTTAGGAGTCCTCCTTTGACGAAAGATCCCTCCGACTACTTAGCGTGGCTCACTAGGGTCGAAAAAGCCAAAGAAAAGTTTTGGAAGAAAACTGGTATTTATGACCTGATCCAACTGTCGAAGGAGGGTCCCCGTTATTGCCAAAACATGTTGTTAGCCTCTTTGTACTTTTGGGATAGTACTTACAATACTTTCCACTTACCCTGTGGAATGATGACTCCTACCCTATTCGACATAGCAGCCATAACTGGCCTTAGTCCTTTAGGAGAAATCTTTAACCCTGAACACTTAAACAAAGATCCCATAGGCTTCGACACAAAACATGCTGGGTACTCTGTTTTCATCACTCATCACCAAGGTGAAGACAATGAAGAAGTCTCCGACAGGGAGCATATTGCTTTCCTCACCCTGTGGTTAGCCAAATTTGTTTTCTGTACTAGGTCCCTTCAAGTGGCCAGAAGTTATATCATTATGGCCAATCAACTTCATAATGGAGTTGCATTCTGCCTGAGTGAGCTACTTTTGGCAAACCTCTATGAATCCTTGAGTGAGAGTGTAAGTAACCTCAAAACCCTTAAGGACAAAGGTAACATTAGTCTTACAGGCCCTTTCTGGCTCCTACAACTATGGTTGAATGCAACGTTTGAAACTTTCATCCCCGTCAAAATGCCAGTTGTCGAAGAAGCAGTAAAAGAAAGGCGCGTCGAATGGCCTAGGTTGGTTCAACTGACCCCTACTGATGATAATATAAGCCTTCGACAAGCATTCACTGGTTACATCATGATGTTCGCCAAACGCTACAAATTTACTCCTCCCATGGCACCATTTGCCAGCAGACTTGTAGGTCCAAGGTGGTTTACCAGACAACTCCCAGTGGAGAACCAAAAAGACGAAGACTCCTATATATCCATTTGGGAAGCTTTCCTCATGCCAAGGCACTTTTTCTCCCACTCCTTGGATGTGATGCTTCCCTCTTCTTGGGTCTAATCTCTCGTTTCTGGTTGGTGGGATTGTTCCCCAATTTCTTTTCCTCTGGGTCTTTTCTGTTGCTTCTAAGTCATCAGCTGCTTTCCTGTCGAACACAGCACTGCATCTTGGGCAAAGCATAACTTCTGCATTCTTCCTTTAACACCTCTGGATGAATTCGACAAGACTCTCGTTCTCTTCTGGGTAAACCAGCTTCTGATGCTTTTCTTGACGTTTCTTTCCCTTATTGGTGTCTGGTCCTCCCTTTTGAGTGATTTCCACCATATGAATCCCAGCACTCTGTTCAGTTGTAATTTTCAATTTGTTCATTTTTTCGACTAGCATCATTTCCTCTGGGATATTCTCCTTTGACTGACTCATACTGCCTTTTGGGTGTAGACCCTTATAGACGTATTTGCAGCAGTGTGCAACCCTTTCGACAGGATGTTCTTCTGTTCTGGTGGTACCAATGTTTATTGGTTCGACAGTGAGGAAATTGTCATCAGTCCCTGCTGTTTTGATCTCCTCTTGGTCAAGGCCCTCGGTGGCCTCTTTTTGGACAACGAGGGTTTTGTTATCCTCCTCTTCGTCATCCTTTTTGAAGGAATCTCCCCATCCTGTGGGTTTGATTTTGTTGATATCTGTTTTGGAGCTTGGTGGTGCTGAATATTTCACCATGAAGTCGAACTTCCCATTCGATTCTCCTAAAGTGTCCCAGATCACCCCCTGCTCAGCATCTCTTTCGTAATTTTTCTTGTCGAAACTTCTTCCCCCTTTGACAGTATTTCTTTCGTCGAAACCTTCAGTAGTTTCAATGGCATTCTCGCTGTCGAAGTCTTCAGAAGCTTTGACTTCTTTTCCCTCAGTCTGGTCAGCAGAATTATCACCTTCTTCCACCACATTGACATGGGTGTCGAAACCTTCAGCAGCTTCTATCATGGTGAAGTTGGTGTCGAAGCTTTCAGTAACTTCTACCATTTCAAAACTTTCCTCCGCCATGATCTCCATTTCGACTACATTTACCATTTCTGGTTCAGCATAATTGGCTTCCACAACCTGAATGGGATTTGAGTCAATCCTCATCTGCTGCTTGGCTTTGTCTCCAAACTTCAGCCTTCCATTTTGGATTGCGTTCTGGACAAGATCCCTGAAAAGGTAACATTGAGAAGTTTTATGACCCAAGAAATTATGGTATTTACAAAAACCTCTCTTTTTCTGTTGGTCTACAGGAGGCTCCTTAGTGCCTGCTGGTTTTATTAACTGACCATCTTTGACTAATAAATCAAATATTTCATCACACTTGGTGATGTCGAATGTATAGGTTCTTTTAGGGAACCTGTCATTCTTTTCCACTTCGACTGGATTTTTTCCATTCGAGGGGGCTAAAACTTTACAAGAATATGGAGGGCCTTGCTTTAATTCTGCCAGATCAATTTCTTGCTGGTCGAAAATGACTGGTTCGTTTTCGTCATAATCATCTTCTTGAACTATTCCTACATAGGCCACTCTTTCCTTCTTGTTCTTATTTGATCTAAATTTTTCATTTTTTAGTCTTTCTATTTGCCTCACTCTGTCTGCCAGTTGTGCCATGTCTCTCAAGTATTGGGTATCCAGTTTTTTCCTTATGGAATAATCTAGACCCCCTGCAGCCATTTCGACTAGTTCTTGTTCCGGCACTTGTGTAAAGCATCTGGCTTTTAATAATCTAAACCTATTCAAATAGTCATCTATAGGTTCAGAAAATTTTCTTTTGACACTTGCCAACTCTTTCAAACTTATCTTGGTTTTCCCCATATAAAATTGTTCATGGAACAATCTCTCTAATTGGGTCCAAGTAAAAATTGAAGTTGCAGGAAGTGATGTAAACCAAGTGAAAGCATTTTTTGTCAAAGAACTTGGGAAATATTTCATCCTTAAGTTCTCATTATTAGCAATCTCTCCTGCCTCTATCAAGTAACGTGCCACGTGTTCTATGGTGGACTCACTGGTATCCCCTGAGAACTTGGTGAATTTGGGGACTTTCCACCTTGGTGGTAACTCTTGTTGTAAGACAAATTCAGACAAGGGGGAAGTATAACTAGGTCTTTGTAATCCTACGTTTACTCCATTTTGTGCCATTATTCTCTCAACCATGGTGGCAATATTATTTTCGACAGGCATGTTATTGTAACGCATTCTCTGCTGTAATACTTCGTCAGCATTTTGGTTTCTCTGGACTATTATCCTTCTTGGTTCTTGTCGAATAGGCTCTTCTACATTAGGCTGTTCGACTATCACCTCTTGCCCCCTGGGATTTTCATGAGGATTTCCTAAGGGCCTTTGGTTTATAGTAAGTTCCTCTTCGACAGCCCTATTGGCAGGATTCTGATTTAATTGCATTCTTTGCTGTGCTTGCGGGACTCCAAAAAAGTCAGCAATGCGTGCCATCTGTTCTGCCAATATTTGGTTTGTTTGGGTAGTGTTTTGTATTAAGGGATTGAATACTTCTCCCATTTGTTGTGTCAAAGCCTGCACCATATCATGATTGCTTTCATCCATCTGTTGACGAATTACTTGTGCAGAATGGTTTGTCATAGTGGGCATATGGAAACCTGGTGGAACTTGATTCATTCTATTTCCATTTCCACCATATCTTGATCCCTGCAATGGTGATGACATTTGAGCCATAGCATCAGAGAATAATGGTGACGAATTATGTAGGCTTGCCATCATTGAAGTTGGCATTCCATATGGTTGTTCCCTCCCAGTCAAAGGCTGAGAATAATTCAGATATGGCCTGAATGTATTTCCTCCAGGGGGAGGGGTTCCAAAGGGTCTGGCGTGTCCCATGGTGGAAGAACTAGGCGCATTCTGGGATCCTGAACCTGTTGGTATGGCATCCCCCAAAGGAGGCCTAATTTGTTCTAAAACAGGGCCAGACGCTGGTATTGTTCCTGACGAAGGGATAGGATTGGAAACTGGTATTGTTTCGTCAGGAATATTTGAAGCATTTGGCAAGTTAGCCATGTTTCTTCTTCTTGTTCTCTTTGGTCTCTCTACGTCGGTTACGGCTAGTTTACCGCTTCTAAGAATCATACAACGTAGCAAGGAACAATTTGTCTAAGAAGTTCTCTATTAGATTTTATCAAATGCACTAGTCCCACTGGGCGTGCCAATTTGTTCGCTGTGGTTTCTGGCGAACAACCTCTGGTTAACCAATTTCTTCAGAAAACTGGGTTACTTGCAGGACCAACCAAACAAGTCCTGGGACACATGTGCACTGATTCTGTCGAACTGTTCTTAGTGTTTGTAATTGATTTATGGATTGTTTTGTCAATACTGTCAAAGTATTAAGAACTTTGATTTTTTACAAGTAAAGTAAATCTTAAGTTAAAAGTGAAATAAAGTTAAAAGTTTTAAACAAGAAAAAGAAGAAATGTCGAAGGCTAAAACTTGCAGAAAAGTAAATAAAGCTTGAAAATGACATTAAACTTTGATGAATAAACAAGTAATTTAAATGACTTTGAAATATAAATGATGTTCAAACGTACATGGTTCCAAATATCAAACTCATTTTCTCTCACACTGGGTACTTAGAGTATTTTACAGGAATTTTGTATCAATTTTCACACACTTATTCTAAACACAAACTATCCTATTTATATACAAACAAAATAACTGCTCAGAACGGAAAAACTATAACTAAATGACAAGTGTCAGCCTGCATGTAATTTTCTTCTCTGAAACTTCCATGTGTCCAACTGCCAAAGGTTACAACCTTTTGAATTTGAATTCCCCTTTTTGGTGACGAAACCTTGCACCTCTTCAATCTGTCGAAACCTTTTAAAGAAGAAACAACTCTTCCAACATCTGCCAAACCCTGCTTTTTGTCAAAAACCTTCTTCTGTCGAAACGTCGAAAGGCAACTTTCTTCTGTCAAACACTTAGCTACAAATAACTTTCCAACTTATTCTGCCAGAACACTATTTGCCTTTCTGTCGAAGTAATGGAGTTTTAAACCTTGTCAGCAATTCTTGAATTCTCTTTCTTTTACTATCCTTCGACAAAGATGACCTCAAGCCCTTAATTTCAGTCTGTCGAAAATTATGGGTTTACAGTTTCATGATATGATTCACCATGAGATAGAAGTATATATGGATGATATGATAGCCAAGTCTCAGAATGAGGAACAACACCTTGATCATCTGTGCAAGTTGTTTGAGATGTTGAAGAAGTATAAACTGAGATTGAATCCAAACAAGTGTACTTTTGGAGTTAGGTCTGGTAAACTCCTAGGTTTCATTGTCAGTGGAAAAGGTATTGAAGTGGATCCTGCAAAAGTAAAAGCTATACAAGAGATTCCTGCTCCCCGTACTGAAAAAGAAGTTAGAGGTTTCTTGGGATGACTGAATTACATTGCAAGATTTATTTCCCAGCTAACTGCTACCTGTGAGCCAATCTTCAAGTTGTTAAAGAAAGATCAGGTAATGGAATGGAATGACGAGTGCCAGGTAGCCTTTGATGAAATCAAAAGATATCTCCTAGAACCTCATATTTTGATGCCACCAGTTGATGGAAGACCCTTGATTATGTACTTAATAGTATTAGACAATTCAATGGGGTGTGTGTTGGGGAAACATGACGAGTCTGGTCGAAAAGAGCAGGCAATATACTACCTTAGCAAAAAGTTTACCGACTGTGAAACAAGATACTCACTGCTCGAGAAAACTTGTTGCGCTTTGGCATGGGCTGCTCGCCGACTAAGACAGTATATGTTGACTCATACTACCTTGTTGATTTCAAAGATGGATCCAATCAAGTACATATTCGAGAGGCCTGCTCTCTCCGGACGAATAGCAAGATGACAAATGATTTTAACAGAATATGATATACAGTACACCACTCAGAAAGCAATTAAGGGCAGTGTGGTAGCCGATCATTTAGCTCATCAGGCAGTGGATGATTATCAGTCTATGAATTTTGAGTTCCCGGATGAAGACATTATGATTGTTACTAAAGAACCTAGACAATATGGCGGACCTGAACAAGGATCCCGATGGACTATGGTTTTTGATGGAGCTTCTAATGCGCTTGGTAATGGTGTTGGTGTTGTGATCATTTCCCCTGAAGGTTGTCATACCCCAATTACTGCTAGACTTTGTTTCTATTGTACCCATAACATGGTTGAATATGAAGGATGTATCATGGGTATCAAAGCTGCCATTGAAATGAAGATTCAGTTTCTGGACGTATATGGAGATTCAGCCCTGGTAGTTAGTCAGATTAAAGGAGATTGGGATACCAAGCACGAAAATCTCATTCCTTACAGAGAGCATGTGTTATCTTTGATCCCATATTTTGAAGAGATTACCTTTGGACATATTCCACGAGGAGAGAATCAGTTAGCAGACGCATTAGCCACTATGGCATCTATGTTTGAGATTAGCTGGGTTGATGAAGCTCCCAAGATCACTATTGATAGATTTGAGAAGCCTGCATACTGCAATGAGATTGACACTGAAGGAGTAGAGGGAAAACCTTGGTTCTATGAAGTGAAAAGGTATCTTGAAGCTCGGGAGTTCCCTGAAGGGGCATCTGTCAATGATAAAAAGTTTATGAGGAGGTTTTCTGCTAAGTTCTTCTTGAGTAATGGAATTTTATACAAGCGCAATCATGATTCGACTTTGCTTCGTTGTGTGGATAAGAAGGAAGCAACAGAGATTATGAAAGACATGCATGATGGAATTTTTGGCACTCATTCTAGTGGTCATACCATGGCAAAGAAGATATTGAGAGCAGGTTACTATTGGTCTACTATGGAAGTTGACTGCTATCAACATTCCAAAACATGTCACAAGTGTCAGATTTATGCTGATAAGGTGCATGTACCTCCAGTTCCGTTGAATGTGTTGACTACTCATTGGCCTTTTGCCATGTGGGGCATTGATATGATTGGTGAAATCAAGCCTACTGCTTCCAATGGGCATCGTTTCATCCTTGCTGCCATTGATTACTTTACAAAATGGGTAGAGGCAGCCTCATTTGCATCTGTTACTAAGAATGTTGTGGCTCGATTCATTAAGAATAATCTCATATGTAGGTATGGCATCCCTGAGAGGATTATCACAGACAATGGCTCTAATCTGAACAACACTATGATTACTGATCACTGTACGCAGTTCAAGATTAAGCATCACAAATCTTCTCTGTATCGTCCAAAGATGAATGGGGCAGTAGAAGCTGCTAATAAGAACATAAGGAAGATTCTACAGAAGATGACTGTTACGTATAAGGATTGACATGAGATGTTACCATTTTCTCTTCATGGTTATCGTACTACAATACGTACTTCAACAGGGGCAACCCCATTCTCCTTAGTCTATGGTATGGAAGAAGTTCTACCCATTGAAGTTCAGATCCCCTCCTTAAGAATCATGAAGGATGCAGGCTTAGGTGAAGATGAATGGATTCAGACTCGACTTGACCAGATAAATTTGATTGATGAGAAAAGGCTGGCAGCTGTTTGTCATGGCCAGATGTACCAGAAAAGGATGATCAAAGCTTTTAATAAGAAGGTTAAGCAAAAGGTATATCAAACTGGAGACTTGGTAATCAAGCATATCATATTACCACAGGGTGATCCTAGGGGCAAGTGGACTCCTACATATGAAGGAACATTTATAGTCAAAAGAGTATTCTCAGGAGGTGCCATGATGCTTACTACTATGGATGGTGAAGACTTCCCACAGCCCGTAAACACAGACATAGTTAAAAAATACTACGCATAAAAAGAGACCCGCTAGGTTGACTGGCCTAGGCAAAAATAAGGGCATCCCGGCGAACCAAAAGGGTTCCGGAAAAAATTAGGGATATATATAACAAAATGTACACCCGGCAAGTCGAAAACCTGAAAAGGAGGCTTGGGCAAAAAAGGGTATCCCGGTGGATTGAAAACCTGAAAGGGCAATCTAGGCAAAAGTTAGGATTAAAGCGTATGACTATGTCTCGTTGGATTACCCATGTAACTCCAACTATTTGTGCTACCTAAATAAAGTTCAAACAGATAAAGATCAATCCATTCGTTTCCATCTCAACAGCAAAGGATGAGATACTTGTAGATAATGGCAATAGTAGAATTGGAACTCAATAGGGTTATTTTTCACATAGCTTTTTTTCTTTGTTTTTGTAAAACTTTTACGACGAATTCCTCTTACTAGGATTTCCGTCTCCTTGTACAAACTTGTCGGTGTATAGGCCATTTTCTAAAAATAAATAAAATCTTGTCTTTGAATTCAAATTTACTTTTACCTTGTTTACTTAAACGAAAACGTCCATTGGTTGTGTTTGAATGTATGTATGCTTTTGAATATGATTGATGTTTACCAGAAATGCATAAAATGCAATAATAGTACTTACTAAGGACGAACGAAGGTAGGAATTCAACGAAGCTTCGCCGGTTCATCCCCACAGAGTAATCTTTACAGATATCCATACAAGATACTTCAAGTAACATCTCCTCTCGGATTTATGTCCATCTCTTTTATCCTCAGTCAGGATATTCAGGAACTTATTCCTTCAATGAAAATCACGACGAACAAAAACAGGAGGTTCTGAATACCATACTATCAAGCAAGACAGGAACGAAGTCCTCATATTCCTCAGCAACGAACCAGGATTTATTTTCCCTAGCCAGCAGTTGTTATAGAAAGATATCCAGACACTTCAAGCTACATAATTCAAACATACGTCATTTACACCATATCACAGCATACGCATCCATAATCCATATAACATTCTTACTTAAGAGCATCATGCCATACATGCATACATTAAATAATCTTGCATAAACTAACCTTTTCTTTTCAGGATAGTTGTAGGCAGATAAACACTATCAACTCCTTGAAATAGTTCAGAGACGATCTATACGAAGATCTAGTGTTGATACTTAATTCAGAGATAATCGCTACGAAGATTCATTTCTGATGATCAATACTCAAGTTGTCCTTGGAAGGGTACGTAAAATGATCTATACGAAGATCTAGTGTTTAATCCAAGATATTTCTAGAAGAGATAATCGTTAAGAAGATTTATTTCTAATGGTCAAGTGTCTTTGGGGATAGTGTGTAAATGATCTATACGAAGATCTAGCACTTAATCCAAGATATTCTTTCAGAAGAAGTTCAGGGATAATCGCCACGAAGATTTAATCATGATATTCTCTTTGTCCTTGGGAAGGTAATGGTCTATACGAAGACCTATTACTTAATCCGGGATATTTCAAGAAGAGATAATCGCTACGAAGATTTATTTCTAATGGTCTATACAACAATTTATCTGTGGGATGGTACATAAATGATCGATACGAAGATTTTGTACTTAGCCCAAGATATTACCAAAAGCAATTCAAAAAAGATCGCCACGAAGATTTGATTCTGATACTTAAATTAAAGTATGTTCCTAAATATGGTTCAGAGCCGATCTATACGAAGATCTAAACACAGACACTTAATGAAGGATATTCTTTTCCCCCCAGAGATAAAGCAGAGACGATCTAAACGAAGATTTATTGCTAGCATTCAACACAAAACATGTTACGGGAATGATTCAGAGACGGCCTGTACAAAGACCTAGTACTGATATCCAGTGACAACATAAAGATACTATCACCTTCTGATATTATGGATGGCATCTATAAGCCCATCTCCAGTTCCTCTGAGTGGCATCTTTAAGCCCATTCCAGCATATACAACCAATCAGCAGTGTTACTTTACGCACCGGCGAGTGCAAATTTTTGGGCTTTTGTGTTCAATCCCCTTCAACCTTCCAAGTCATGAATGGCACACATGTCAATCTAACTCCTCAGGTTTCAGAAAATTGAATAGGGGCAACTGTTGCACCCCAAACTTTGCCCTCCCCTAGTCAAGGCATTGTGTACCAAAGTGTCCCAAGAGGTTCACAAGGTATCCCACGAGGTTCACAAGGTTCACAAGGTATCCCAATAGGTTCACAAGGTTCACAATTAGTCAGAAAGCTTGGAAGTTCCCTCAGACAAAGCCTCTTCCTAAGCAATGCATCCTAAACTAGGGTTTTGGATTTCATCAGGCTAAATGGACTTTCAAGGCCTCAAGTGAGCTTCATAACATCCCACATCTCTTCAAGAATCCCTATGTCAAGTTTCAAGGCTTTCCCAAAAGGTTTGCTCAGTCAGATGATCAGATAGGCTAAAATCAGTCAAAGCAGTTAAAAAGTCAAACTAAGGTCAACTGTGGTCAAACCAAAGTCAAACTTCATGATTTTTTTGCCAACATCAAGTATATGGAGTAAAATTCATCATTTGATTAATGGTTGATCATGATTCATCAAGGAGATTTCAGATCATCAAGAATCAGGAGTTTCTAAATTAGGGTTTTCATAGGAAAAGTCAACTGAACTTTGACCAGCCATAACTTTCACATACTTCATCAAAATTTTTCCATCCAAATCTCATTTTGAAGGAAATTGAATTCTCTACAACTTTGTGTCTCACAAGCCAAGCCCAAAAATGCTTCATTTGGAAGGTATGAGCTAAGACATTATAGGTCATTTTAAAAGTCAACAAAAAGTCAACATCTTCCAAAGGGCATAATTTCAAAATGGTAAAGTATATGGACATGAGACCAAATAGGTTGGTTAGAGGACTCTCTAAGCTTTCTAAAATGTCCAAGAACACCTTCATAGCCTTAAAATTGAAGTATTTGTGCCTTTGCAAAGTTGGGAAATTTTTGAGAGGTTTATTGAGCAAATGGGGTCTTATAACCAATTCTTTTCACATGGGCTTGCATTTTTATGACCCAATATCTATCATGACATCATGCACGAATCAAATATTATTTATTCAGATTTTTATAGTTTATTTTTTATTTATTCATTAAAAATCAATTTAAATTAAAATAAAATATGAAAACTCAATATTTAAATTTGATTTTTGTTCTAGAAGGTCATAAACATTATTTAGAGATGATTGATCTGATCCAAATTCGTGCTAGGCTAGATTGGCATACAAATATTTGATTTTTCACATATTTTGATCATGAGATTTCTTCACACTCAAGTTATGAAAGAAAGCCCACAAATCCACAAAGTTTTAACCTAATTCAGATCACTATAAGTTCATAAACCTATTACACACTCAAAGGACGATTTTCAGAGCCTCCAAGAACACTATTCAACTTCAAATTTTCACACAAAAAGTCACATTCGGTTTTTGACCTAGAGGCACTTTCAAGACAAAACAAAGGTTGCTTTAGCTTCCTTGAGGCTCACTGATCATGTTTCGATCATCAACAACATCCAAATCATTACCATTTGCATAAACCGAATCCATGTTCTTACACTTTTTATGATTTTTCGTTTTCTTATATTCATGCATGATAAATTGTGTTTGACTGATGTTTTGTGTTTATAATGAACCAAGGAACGTTTCTGGATGGTTTAATTTGAGTTTTGACGCAGGACCAAGGATTTGCCATTGTTAGGGTTTAGGGTGGCCGTTTAAGGTTTCTCAATTAAACCAATATAAATAAATTCTAAAGACATCAATGAACTGTATATGATGTGTGGATCATGTTTATGTGATCAATTTGTTGAAATTTTGCGTATTAAGAAAGATCCAGTTTTCGCAGGTTCTTGAAATTCATAATTCGCAGGAAAATTCGTGGATGAATTTGCAGGAAATTTCGCAGGAAATATGAAGAAGACGAAGTCAGTTGGAGCGCATGAGGAAATTCAAATTTTGACTTAATATTTTATTGATTTGTTTTGATATTATTTCCACAGATGCTGCTTGGCCCAGTGGTGAGGGCGTGTGCGTGTTATTGGTTGTGACTTGCGTTCGATCCTTAGTGACAACATATTTTGCTTAAATTTTTTCCATTATTCAATTGACTTAATATATTATGTTTGATTGTTGATTAGCTTGCAGACGCGCCCCATGTGGCTTAGTGGCTGGAGTGTTTGGTTGTTGTTGTGATGGTCAGGGGTTCGAATCTTAGGTTCCAACATTTTTTTTCATAATTATTTTTGTTTTGCAGGTTTATAATATAATGATTTCGTTGCATATAGCTATCACCAGCGCATGCTGGCTCAACTGGTTTTGAGTGTTGTTGTTGAGGTAAGGGACCTGGGTTCAAATCCCAGGTCCTATCTTTTTAGGGCTTTTCCTCATTTTTTTTTATTATTTCTATTATTTTCTTATTTTTAATTTAAACTAATACAATTAAAATAATTTCTAAATAATAATTAATAATATTTTCATAAAACTTTATATATTCTAAAATTCATATTTATTTTCTTAAATGTAAATTACTTGTATTTATTTTATAATATGTTTATATATAATTATTATCTATTTTTGTAAATGTATTTTAATTAAAAACCCTAATTTTCTTAATTTAAATATTAACCCTAATTTTTTGTCAACCCTAATTTTATTCTAACCCTAGAAATTAAACCTATTTTTTTCTAAACCCAAACTATATTATTAATCTTTATTTCTTGATATGTAAATAATTTGTTATTTATTTATTATTATTAAACTTATTTTCTTAATTAATTTCTAAAACTTTTCTAATATTAATTTTTTCTTGCTAAATTCTTATTTCCTTTATTTATTATTCTAACCCTTATTTTTATTTTATTATTACTA
Source organism: Lathyrus aphaca (assembly GCA_963966055.1). NCBI lineage: Eukaryota > Viridiplantae > Streptophyta > Magnoliopsida > Fabales > Fabaceae > Lathyrus > Lathyrus aphaca. The sequence goes on from OZ014522.1 coordinate 545,363,339, forward strand.
ATATGTGATTATTGTTTATTTATTATCCTTATTATTATATTTATCATTATTATTTTATTATTATGTAATTGCTAAAGCCATGTAATAGGTTTATTTTATATCTTCGCTTTATTTTTTGTAATTATTTTCTGTATGGTTAGTAATTTTAGGGTGTGTATAACCTATATGTGATTAAAATAATTTAGAAAATTAACTTAAATAAGATAAATACTTGAACATGAACACTCACACACGTAAGTCGATCTTTGATCGCCATCTTGCACTTCCTAAGTTACCCCTCTTGGTTGCCTTAAATATGGTCAAGTCCCTCGAATATAGGGGTGTCTTAAGCAAAGTCCCTTCATAAATATCATCAAGTCCCTACAGTTTTAAAGATCAAGTCCCTTCGAGGTTGCCTACGAAATAATGATCTTGTCCCTTCGAATAAATGATGATAGTCCCTACGAATTGTTAAAGACACCCTTACTTGTTGCTTTCTATGACCATACGATGACCCTATGCTTGTCCCTTAACACATCCAAGGTAATGACTACATATTCCTTAATAATAGGGATAGTCTTACCATTGAAAGAACATACGAGAACATGAAAGACTTAAATCTAGGGTAGGTACCTCATAGTTACTTGCTCACACTTTTCAAACTTACTTTTACACCTCACAATTTCCAAACTAGGCTTTGTATACACCCATGCGAGGGTCATTACCAAGTACTTAAAGAAATTTTTTCTAATCACAGACTACACTCTTGCAAACAAACAAAGTGAGCTAAGTAACTAAGAGCCCATGGATAACCATGGATATAAAGGGTGCTAACACCTTCCCTTTGTATAACCTACCCCCCAAACTCAAGTCTTTTAAAATAGGTCTTTCCTGTTCTTTTATGTCCTTTCCATTTGGATAAAATAAAAGTCGGTGGCGACTCTTGCTATCCGCAACATAACTAAAAAGTCAGTTCTCCCACCGTGTTACACTTGCAAGTGTCTGTTTTATAGATTTACATTACACACAGTTTAACCGGGTGTGCTCGTTTTATTTTTCCGTGCCTTCGGGCGTCTGCATTTTGGTTTGTTTGAGCCTTTTCATCCGTGCATTTTTTACTGCGATATTTCTATTTTATTGAACTTTATTTCTCGTAGATTATTTTAATGCGTTCGTTTTATTTTTTCAAGCATTTTTGTGCTTGATTTTTATTTGTTTTAATTCCTTTTATTTTTAGTTTTTTTATCAAAATATCAAGACAAAATAAATAGAGACAACTAAAAAATCATCTGGCGTTTATTTAAAGATTTGAATTTTATTTTGTTTAATTCTATTAAACTCCTTTTAATCATCTAAAAATACCCAGGGGCTCTTTTTTTGGCAATGCATTTAATATGTGAAACCCTGATTGTTACCAAGTCTTAACTTTTGGCCATTGGATTCAATTAATCAACGACCTCCAATCACAATTCACGTAGATCCACTCTCTCAACTTTCTCAAAATAACACCAAAATGAAAAAAGGGTAATAGTGTAATACTCCCTTCATTCACGTGACAAGATGAGTTACACCTGGCGCCTCTCTCTCTTTATATATATATATATATATATATATATATATATATATATATATATATATATGAGGGCATATCAAGTGAGAGTGAATTTAAAATGAGAGGTGAGAGGAATAAACAAGCATTAGATGGGCCAAACAATTATGATTAAACTTATTCATTAATGTGACTATTAATTTTTCTCTCTTAATAATATGATCTAATGGTTGTTATTTAATGTCCTTATCTCTCATTTTAAAATCACTCTCACTTGATATGCCCCCCCCCCTCCCCCCCCCCCCCCCCCCCACACACACACACACACACACATATATATATATATATATATATATATATATATATATATATATATATATATATATATATATATATATATATATATATATATATCAAAAATTCAAAAAGGACCAATCATAAATGAGGAGGAAAAAAAGGAAAATAAAAAACAAATACTCCCTTATCCTGTACAGAGGCACGCATATAAGTTGATAGATTGGTGACTTCATTTTGCCATCCTACACAAAAAACTCACTTATCCCCTTATAGACATTTTTCATCCACTTTTTTCTCTCATTCAAATAATCTCTCCCTCACAACTTTTTTGATCTTCTTCTTCCATCAACTTCCATGCCACAAACCTCCATAACCGCCCTTCCACAAATCCTCTTCTTCTAACTATCATCATTCCACCACTAAATTATCACCATCTTCCATTTTTTCCCCCAACAACACAGTAACAACACTCATAACCATATCCATCTTCCTTCTCTCACTGCTGCTTTGATCCATAAACTCCACATATTCAAACACATAAACCACCTCCAAACTGGAACTATCATCCACCTTCTATTTACCATATTTACCTTCACTTAATATCTCATCGGCCACTCTATAATTAACATGGATGAACCACCATCTCTGATCCTCTAAACACCACACAAACTAACTTCGTCCACCGTACGAAGCAACAACAAACCGTATCGTGGCCAACTTACCACCGAAAACCACCATTGTTCATCAAACACAACCTGCATTTTACATCGTTGACATCCACCATGTAAAGCCAAACTGAAACTACACATTACACCACCATGTAAACCATTAGAAAAATGTGACTCGTCCACCCTCCTTCAAACACGGTGTAATACGGTGGGAGAACTGACTTTGTCGTTTTTTTTCTTCACAAAAACAATGTTGCGGATAGCAAGAGTCGCCACCGACTTTTCTTTTATCCAATTAGGAAAGGTGGAAAAAAAACAGGAAATACCTATGTTTAGATTTTCAAGTTCGAGGGGTAGATTATACAAAGGGAAGGTGTTAACACCCTTTGTATCCATGGTTATCCATGGGCTCTTAACTGCTTAGCTCACTTTGTTTTTTATTTGAAAAAAATAGTGGTAGCGTGTTTAGAAAAGGCCCGCCTTTGTAATGATTCGTGTATGAATGTATACAAAGTGGATTTTTGGAAGTTTTTTGAAAGTGTGAGGTGCAAAGAGTAATTTTGCTTTGAAATTGTGAGCAAGCAGTTAAGGGTTTCCTACCTACTCAAGGTCATTCATGTTATTTTTTCTTTCCTTATAGATATGACTGTCCTTACTATTTGTTAGTAATTAGTATTATCTTTGGATGTAAGGGACATGCGTAGGGTCATCGAATGTTCATAGAAGGCAACATGTAAGGATACCTTAGCAATTCGAAGGGACTATCATCATTTTTCCGTAGGGTCATCGAGGGACGAGATCATCTTTTCGTAGGCAACTCGAAGGGTCATCGAGGGGCTATGATCTTTTTTCGTAGGGTCATCGAGGGACGAGATCATCTTTTCGTAGGAAACTCGAAGGGTCATCGAGTGACTATAATATTTTTTCGTAGGCAACTATGATGATTTATTCGTAAGCGTCTTTTGCTAAGATACCCTTACGTTCGAGGGACATGACCATTATTCGTAAGGCAACAAGAGAGACTACCCTGAAGGTGCAAGTGTGCAAGGTGTGTCATTTTCAGTTATATTATCTTGGATTTAAAGTTTTCTAAGTTGTTTTTAGTCTTATCATACAATCCTATTTGTCACACATCTAAGCAATTTATAGGTGCGGAAAGTAAAAATGCGGAAAATAAAACCCTAGACTATTACAAGACCTTATGAGAGTTACATAATTGAGGAAAGCAGAAAGTAAAATCCTAATTAGACTATTACATTCCATAAGTAGTTACATAAGTAAAAAGAAATGGTGGAAAGAATAAATTACAAGTCTTTTTGGCACCAATACATTTTCTAGAAATCGTAAAATAATCGAAACGAAAAGATCAGAAGAATATTGAGTCTTTGAGATGAGAGGAGGATATATTTTTTTTATTATGGAGAATATTTTTATTTTTTTGATATATACTATTAGAAGAATAAAAAAATAAACAGAATCAAATAAAATCACTGCAGATTTTAAAATAATGGAAAATACGAAAAACAATTAAAATAAAATCTAAAAGATATTAAAACAATGCTAAAAATCTAATAAAATCAAATAAAGAGCGCACAATTGTTTTTCAGATTTTTTTGAGGATATGGAAATAGAAAAAAAAAATTTAAAAATAGAAAAAAGAGGAATTTGCGATTTTCAGGGTCAAAATCTTTTAGAATCAACTATCAACCTTTCAAAAGTTTGTTGCCCAAACTGACTATTTTACCCTTACTAACTTTTGCATTTACACACACTTTTGGAGATTTTGGTAAATAGCTAATCCCACAAAATTATCAATCTTTCAACTCCTACATTACTGCCATTTGTCATATTCTTATTGTATAACACCACTTCCAAAATTTCCCCATTTTCCTTAACCAAAATAACACGCTCAGTTTCAATACACATGTCCACTTTTATTTCAAATTCTCTCTCCCCTCTTTCACACATTTCCATTTCTCTCTATTTTCTTCAAACACTAACGCTGCCATCGTCATCGCATTTCACCACCATATCTCTCTCCCGTTTTCTCTCTCCCATTTTCGTTGTTTCCCTCCCAAAAACCCTAAATCCCCTTACAAGAACATATATTATTTTTCTTTTGATTTCATTCCGTTTTATTCACATTTCCATGGCACACTTCTATATAATCAAATGCTTTAGTTTTTCTTTTCCTCTGGTTTTGTCTGATTCTAGAGCGTAGAAGAAATCAAAACACAAAAACTAATATGAATGGGAGGAAATAAATTTACCAAAGCTGGAAGATGCGAACGAGGATAGGTGGAGGACGAGGATAGGCAGAATACTCTATTAGTTCTAACTATTCAAACCAAACTATCTTTAATTTTTTCCATTTCTTGCTATCATGCTTCCTATTTTTGTTATGTTAAACTTTTTTTTGTTAACCACTAAACCTGATACCTTTTCTGCTAATAACTTATTTCAGGCATTTCATCGCATTCCTCGCAAGCTACAAGGTATGTCGATGTTCTTATGTGTATTCATTTTGTAACGAAATGCTGCGGTTTCATTTTTTGATTTTACTTTGTTTTTTATCAGATTTATCATCATCACCATCACATCGTTTGTAATGACACATCGTTTTTAATGGCGTATGTATCTTCGTTTTACTATGTGTTCTGTTTTTTATAGGTGTTCCATTTTTACTATGTTCTTCTATAGCTTGTATTTTCATTTGTGTTGCTTTCTATCTACTTTAAATCATTTGAAGAACATCAAGTTTGTTGACTGGGTTGCTTTCAGATTCCCAACCGCTTCATTTTTGCCACTCTTCAATATGTGACACTGCAACTCCAGACATGTTCCTTTTTTATTTTAGTTAGTTGCCTCTATAGTTCTTACATTGATTTTAATTTTTTTAGTTATTTTATTGTGTGCAGAAAAAAGCCTATGAAGTTGTTCTAACTTATTGTAATTTGCTTTACAAAAGGTTATTGCTAATCAGGTTATTTTTGTTGTTGTTGAAGGAGATGGTAGGGAGTTCCAATTTCCATTCATATTTCATAATCTTGCATAGCTTTTTATAGTTCATGTTGAATGTTGAAAATAGTTTGATAGTTACTCTTTTCGTATTTGTGACCGATGGTGTTCATCCCTTCTGCTTTTCTGCTTCTTACAACATGATGAGCATTCTACTTTATGTTATGTTTCTTCATTTTTGAGTTCTCTCTTTTATCATATGCTTATGATATATCTATAACTAACCAATTAGCCAATTAGCCAACTGCTTTAACTTCCTTAACCATTTCCTCATCCTCTTATTAAATTTCATTATTGTAGTTTAACTATGAAGCTTAACTATTTTCATCACGCTCATCTCTTTTATGTTCCCTCTGTTGGAATATTTTATTTATTTAATATTATTCTAATAATTATGTGGCCAAATATATATTTAATTATATTAGCTATTTTATCAAATAAAGTGCCTTGAATAAATTATGTGATCAAATAAGGTTAAAAGGTTATTTAGATTTTATTTAGGAATTATTTAATTAATTAATAAATTAAATAATTAGATATTGGCTCAAATATGAGGGGATGTCAGGATGACATATTTGAGAATAATGGGAACCCTAATTGATCATCGCACTATATATAGGTTATGGTCCCCAATATACCGTACACAAGCAGTTTATCTCTTCTTCACATCTGAATAGTGTTCAATGCATTAGGAGTACCGGTTGAGGAAGATCCACAAGCCAACTAGTGTTAGTCACTTGTCTCTACACTTCTCAATAGATTCAAGTATTTCTGCAATCTCCTCTCTCATATACTAACATGTCATAGATCTTGTAATTATATACATGTTTGTATTATCTATTCTATTTTGTACTAAAGTATAACATAATACATATAACATGTATATATGATTAATAATTAAGAAATTAATTACAACAAGTGGTATCAGAGCATGTCTTCATGTTTAGTTTATTGAGATTTGTCCTCTAAACATCAATGTTTATTTATTTTGGATCATGAAACATATATTTGAAATTCATTTTTTTTAATATTCATATATATGTTATAAGAGGCACGAAGTTTTAATGATAATTTTTGTAGTATTTTTTTACACTTACTATAAAGTTATTGGTACGTGTGTTATATTTATTTTCAAAAGATTTATATGGATTTAGGATCTTCCATATTTTGTATGAATCTTTGAAATTTATTTATTTTGGTGATCATATTTGAAATTATAATTGTGATTTGAAAATCATAATATTATAGTAATGATCTATTTTAAGTTATAATTTCTAGAATTATATATGTGATAATGGAAAGTTTTAAATCTGACATAGTAATTATATGATAAAGATTTGTTTAAAAATTATAATTTAAAAATTTGTTTGAAGTAAAGTATTTGGGAAAATTTTGATTTGATTTGAGAGATATGTTATTTAATATATATTATGCTAATTATATTTGGAATCACATATATGGTTATGATCGATGATTTAGAATCATAAAAATATATTTTTATTAAAGATTTTTATTTTCAACACTTATTTGTGACTAGTGAGTATATATTTATAAATATATATTTATGTCATTTATTTGAGAAATATAAATATTGAATTTGAATCTTACAATAGTGATTTGATTCTTGGTTTTGAATTAAAAAAATGTTTTATTATCAAATTTTCTTTATTTGATTGTTTAATTATTGTTTTATCTTTCAATTTGATTCACATAAAATCTGCACACAGATCCATATTTTTGAGAGATAAGACAAATAATAATTTGTTTAATATATATTTAGTTATTATATATTAATTATGGATTTTTTTTGTCTATTTTGAATGTCTCTCAAAATTATAAGGTAAAGCTAGAGGTTTGATTCTTTAAACTTTGATACTTTGGATTTTAGAATTGGTTTTGTTGATTCTAAAATGATTTACTTAAAGAATTATTTGGTGTATATGTGAATTTGTTTGACATTTATTTGAGATATATAAATATTAGGCAAAATTATACCCAGGGTCCTTTAAGCTATTTAATTGTAACAATTTGGTCCTTTATGTTATTTTCGAGACAAACGGGTCCTTTAAGTTATCTAACGTCTTCAACGTTACCTTTCATCCAATAATCCGTTCAAAAAAAGGTGACGTGGCACTAAAGGTGTTGATGTGTGTGCTACATTTGCTGAGTGTGCTTGTTAATTGTTTTTGTTTTATCATTTAGGTATTAGTTACTCCTCAAATTAGATTAAAAAACCCTAATCCCAAATCAGTGAAGGTTCTTTGGAGGAGAAGTTTACGTTGGAGGTTCTTTGTAGGAGACTTCATTGAATCGCGCCCTTACCTAAAGTATGAATCGTTGCTTTATTTCCTTAACTGTGGTGTTCGTTGTATGGTAGAAATGTTGTATCTGATAATGTTGTTGTTGGTAGAAATGTTAGGGTTCTGTGTCTCATTTTATTTTTTGGTTTGTTTGTTGTCGTTGTTAATAGGTTAAAAATATGGCTCATTTTGATGCATATTATGTTGATATCCATCATGGGAGATTTTTTATTGGTGAAAAGTATGAAGAAGGTGAAGTTACTAATTGTAGGTTAGACACTGATAAATGTAGTTATTTTGAGATGTTGGGGATCGTTAAGGAGTTGAAGTATCCTGAGGTTCTTGAAATTTGGTATGATTTTGCTGGAACATTGGAAGCTCTAAAAGATGACTTTGGTTCTTGATATATACATAGTTCACCCTATTTCACAACCTGATATAAAAGTTGCCATACCTGAACCTCTAACAGATGTAGTTTTAGAAGTTGCCCTACCTAAACCTATTGAACCACAACCTGAGGTAAATGAACCAAAACCTGAGACTGATGAACCTACTGAGTGAAAGGAACCACAACCTAAGGTAAATGAACCACAAACTGAGGTAGATGAACCACAACCTGAGGTAAATGAACCACAACCTGAGACTGATGAACCTACTGAGAGAAATGAACCAACTGAGACAAATGAACCAGTTACAAATGTCTCAGTTGAGCCTGTTATTGACAGTGATGACAATTCCTTAGGACACATGTGTAATGACTCATATGATGAGAATTTAAATGATGGATTTGATGAAGTGTTAGTAGGAGAAGGAGGATTTATTGTTGGGCAAAATGATCAACCACTTGATGAACTCATACCAGATAAAACACCTAAAAAAATAAAGAAGAACAAAGGAAGACCAAAGAAAAAAAGGTTAGAAAGGGAACTTCAGAAAAGGCCTCAGGTACATCCAAGAAACAAAAGGGAAAACCTAGTAAAAGGGTGGATGAAGGTTCAATTGCAACTGGTGCTGAAACTTCAAGTGAGGAAAATGATCTTGATTTTGGTTTAAGACAAAGGAGTGATGGTAAGAGAGTATGTCGTGGTTTATCAGGCTCTGACTATAGAACTGAAGAGCTAGAAAGTGATAACGATATGAGTAGTGATTATTCAGATGAGGGTGGGAAGGTAAGTTATCCTTTATTTAATATGCCTAAGAAGTTTAATGATTATAAGTGGGTATTGGTGTCGCTCCCAAAGATTTTCATCCCGGTGCAAACGCGAACTGTCGGCCATGTTGGAAGGAGGTTGAATTGAATAGAGTCGCCAGCTAGGCATTTTTATCCCGAAGGAAAGGTATTGCTGCAAAACCTGGAAAGAGATGGATAAGACGGTTGCGAACTAGAGTAACTGAGAAAGGGGGTTGGTTATGACCTGGGAAGGTATTAGCACCCAGATCGTCCGTCGTACTCGATGGGATCCACGCTTACAAGATTGTGTTTAAAAGGGGTAGGTGTATGTGCTAACTGTGTGCAAAAGCTAAGGAAAGAAAGTACAAGTTTCAGTGCAAAAAAGGTGAATTGCTCAGGAACTAAGGCTTAGAAAAAGAATACTGAAAGAGGGGGAAGACATAAAGACTTTTGTTCGATAACTGTTAAGTTATGCCTATGTATCCTCGCGTGCAATGAGGAAGTCAGAACACCGTAGTTCGACTAAAAGAGACTGGAAAATAAATTGACTGTGAACTGCTTGCTTGTCTATGCTCAAGTGTATGACTCGTCTGGCTCGAGTGCTAATTGTCTTGCATTAGACGGAAGAAGCAAGTTCTCGTTTGTAGAGTGAGTGTGATGAGAAAAGAACCCCGGAGGAGACGATTATTGTTTTTTTTGTGTTTTCAGTTTTTTTATTATTTTTGGTGTTTTGCATAGGATTATGAGCTTAAGCCTAAATCCAGGGTTGTAAACTCATTATATCCTCCCTGATTAGGAATAATGAGCCTACTTAAGTGTGAGATAAACATCTCAACTTAATTACCATGATGATGTAGGATTAAGATCATTAACCTACTTGTGATTATTTAGATGTTTTTGGGTTTTGTTTAGTGTTAAGTAATGAGTTTAATCTCTAATCACAGATTAGTGAACTCATTACACCATCCTAATAGAAGGATAATAGATGAGAACACTTAAGCTGAGGAAGATACCTCAACTTAATCCAAGGTTAGGGATTAAATTCATTATATAACAAGCCTTCATTAAATGGATTTTAATTAAAGGATGAGATTAAGAAGTGGATTTTAAGTTTGTAAGACAACTTGAGGAGGACTTAGTGATTATTAGTGTGTTTTGATTAAGAGGTGTAAACAAATTAAAGGTTTAACACTAAGGATTAAAGTTATACACTCCATCCTAAGATAAGGATGCATGCATATCCCTAATTCCAAAGTCCTAAAAATTTAAGAGTTTAGTCTCTGATTATTGAGATGAGAAGAGAGAGTCAAGGAGACTCAAAGGTAAAAAGCTAGGGGGACTATATACAACCCTAAAAAGTTATCATGCTTGGATATCATATGGTTTGTGAGGCTTAAGAGAAAAGATCTTCAAGGCCACCCATGGAAGGAGCAGATGAAAATAGAAGGAGGAAGAAGAATAAGTTACTTCCTAAAGAAGATAAGTAACTTAAAAGAAATAAAGTGGGAAGAAGGGAGCATAAGTGAAGCAAGTTCATTTTCTAGGACAAGTAAGAATGCATAAGACATGAAATGAAAAGAAATAAGACAAATGAAGGTGCAAAGACCAAAGTCAGAAGTGATTATGAAATGAAAATGTGTTATGAGAGGATACAAAGTCATACAAGATGCATATAAATGATCATACAAGGATGAGATGCAATGGAAGCATGTTTAGAAGTATGAAAACACATGGATGTTCATGAAATGTAATGGATGCAAAGCATGGTAAATGAATGGAGAAATGATCAAGCAATGTTCAAGTATGTCTTAAGATGTCTAAGATGTCATAAAAATGCTTGAAATGTCATAACAAGTTCATATGATGATGATATGCAAAGGAGAATGCAAATGAAGATGCAAAATTAGGGTTTTAAGACAACATGAGATGCATATGACCAAAACAGAAACATTCAACCTGATAAAAAATTGAAATCAAGCTCAAACAAACCCTAATCCCATATAAGATCACACCCCCAAAGGAGAAAGTCAGAAGCTTAACCTAGTGGAAGTTATGAAATTCCTAAGTGTTTTAGGGTTTTTGGGTGCTTCTAAAGGGAAAATGCAAATCAAATTGAAAATGCAAGATAAAATCATGAGATAAATAACCTAGAAACTATATGCAATATGTGAAACAATTCAAAAATAAACAAGTTCAAACTCATCATGGTTAGGCAGAAAAGAATTTTTCAAGTTAGGGTTAGAAAATGTGATTTTTAAGAACCCTAATTCAAAGAAAATTGTAAAAATGGAATCAAACCTAAAAAGAAATTTGTATGGTGAGTTTGAAAATGTTTCTAAATGTATTGGAAAGCTTCAAGAATTTTTTTGTGATTTTTAGAAACCTAAATGCATTTTTAAATAATTAAAATCCATTAATTAATTAAAAATAACATTTAAATATTTTAAAAATACTTTTTTAATGCAAAAAATAAAAATAAAAATATTTTCAGGTTAAGAAAATTATTTGAACCAGAAATGCAAAATTTGAGATTTTTTTTGATGAGTTTTGCTATTTTTAATAAAATGAACAAAAGAAATAATAAGAAAATGAAATAAAAATGAAATAAATGAAAGTATGCAGAACTGATGATTGAGATTCAAACGTGGAGGGAGCGAATTGACTGCGCGCACTATCCAATGGTCCACATTCAAACTGAGAAAAATAATTATTTAAACCTAATTAAACTAATTAATTATGGATTAAAATTAATGAGGCAATCTGAGCCACTCAAACGCGTGCTAAGCTAAGATCCAAGGGCCACCATTCAAACTGGTCCCTAAACCCTAATTAGAACCCTAATGACATTCAGGTGACCAGAGCAAGCTCCGGTCATCTTCTCCGGCGAGCTCTTCATCCAATCTCTCTCTATAAGCTAACCCAGACCCCCAAAATCTTCAGAATACATCCCCAAACAACAACAAGCAAGAATCGGGCATCAAAAAACATTTATACTTCATGAATCTCACGAATCGAATCAAACAAGTTTTAGGTTAAAAAGTTTCAGAAGCTCCATACATGGCCATTTCTCACTCATTTTCAAAACAAATCATATCAGTGTGATCAGGAGAACATATAGAATCATTCATAAACTTAAAAGAAGGTTTCTGGAAAAAATGTTCTCGATGATACCTGAGATGAAGCTTTCTCTATCTGAGCTTCCCGGACCTCTCCTTGATGTTATTCCACTCGAATGAACTCCCTGAAGCTTCTGAAAGGCTTAGAACAAGTTTGTGGTGGCTATTTTGAGGTGTGTGGTTCTGGTTTTGCAGAAATCGTGTTTGTGAATGGGGAGCTTTCAAGCCATTTCAATGGTTGGTTTGTGTTCCTTGTGATGTGTAGAGATGATTGGTGCAAAGAGTTATGAAGTTTGATGGTTATGCTGAGAGATTCAATAGCATGAAAGTTTTTGGGGATTTTTGTGAAGCTCAGCCTATGCTATCATTCAGGCTTGTGTGTTTTATGTTTTATGATCCTTGTGCCATGAATAAACAAATGCAATGAGTCAGAAAGACTGCATAACACTGTGGGAATGGTATGGAGCAATTGGCCAAAAAGTCAATAGTTGGTGTACTACAAGCATGGGCCATGGCAAAAGTTGTTTTAGGGTTGCTTTGAGCTCAGTTGAGTTTGTGGAACACCATAGGATTGATTGTGATGAGCTGTGATGATTGAATGGTGAGATTGCAATGGTTTTGCACTTTTGCAATTTTGTGAATTTTGAAGAGATCGGTAATGAAATTGGTGGGTTCAAAGCTGAATTTTGGTCATGGCATGTTGTATAATGTTGCTATGATGCATTGAAGTGGATTAGAGGTCACACAAAGTCCTAAAAATCAGTTTTGCAAAAAATCCCTCTTTGAGAATTTTTGTGAAAAATGGCTTATGGAGACTTGTGATCGAAGGCATGATTTTGGGTCTTGTAATGTTGCATCATGTTTATATGATGTTTAGAAGTCAAATAGAGGTCATTTGAATGCTTGAAACTTGATTTTGCAAGAATCCCTCTTTGGCACATACTTGAAAATTACAAGATTTTTGCCAACTTTGAAAGGCCATATCTTGAGTTCTAGGATGAATCAAGACATGTTCTTGTACTTTTTGAAAATGGGAAGACATAATCTACAACTTTCATGTCCAAGGATTTTTCATTTGAGGCATTTTTGGTCATGAAAGAATAGGTTGAATATCTTTCCCAAAATGGAAAGTTTCCATTACAAGTCATTTCCAAAAATAGCAAGTTTGCATTTGGCTCAAAATTCTTCAACTTTGTGAACTCCCAACCATTTCTAAGATCAAATAAAGATCATAGAGACTCAAAATGATGAATGTGACCCTTTGGTACCCTTGGTGGAGGCCTCAGATGCCCTGATTTTGACTTTACTTGCTCAAAAAGTTACTCAATGATCAGATGACTTCCACTATGAATTTCTTCATCAAACTTGGTACACATGAGCCTTATAACATATTAAGACCATTAGAAACAAGAATGACCAAAAAATTTTGGATTAAGGCCTCTGAAACCAAAACCCTAATTTTTGGTCATCTGTGTAGGAAATCTTCAATCTGCCTATATGCCTTTGCCATGCTTTGTGGTCCCTTGACTTTTGTGAACTTTGGGGAGCATATTATAATCATGGAACACACATGTCCCTCTTGGAATGCTTCAAGACCTTTGGGATGGCTCAGATCACTTCTTGGATTGCTCAGATCACAAACCCTAGATTCAGATGAAATAAACTATGCAGATGAAACAAATATGCAATATGAGATGGTATGCCTATGCTTATGAAAGATTACAAGCCATGGTGTGAGAAGAAGTGAGAGAAAATTTGGGGTGTTTACAATTGGGAAGATTGTTTTTAACAAAGGAGGAGTTCAAGGAAGCCATTGCAAGTTATGTTGTTCATAATGGTAGAGATTTAATATTTTTGAAGAATGACAAGAATAGGGTTAGAGTGGGTTGCAAGGAAGGGTGTGGATGGGTTGCAATGTGTTCGAAGTTGCTTAATGAGGATACTTGGAAGTTAAGAACTTTGAATGATAATCACAGTTGTAATAGAGAGTATAACATTAGGATGTTTCGTTTAAGTGGCTAGGGAAGAAATTATACTCAACAGTTAGGATTAATCCCAATGTAAAACTGACTGCAATTTGTGATAAAGTACATGAGAAATGGAACGCTGGAATGAATAGGATGAAAGCTTACAAGGAAAGAAAGATAGCACTAGGTATAAGTTAGTAAGTAGTCTTATATTTGGATGTAAGGGACATGAGTATGGTCATCAAATGGTCATAGAAGGAAACATGTAAGGATACCTTAGCAATTTGAAGGGACTATCATCATTTTTCTGTAGGGTCATTGAGGGACAAAATCATCTTTTCGTAGTCAACTCGAAGGGTCATCGAGGGACTATGATCTTTTTTCGTAGGGTCATCGAGGGACGAGATCATCTTTTCGTAGGCAACTCGAAGGGTCAACGAGGAACTATGATCTTTTTTTATAGGAAACTATGATGATTTATTTGTAAGCGTCTTTTGCTAAGATACCCCTACGTTCGAGGGACATGACCATTATTCGTAAGGCAACAAGAGAGGCTACCCTAAAGGTGCAAGTGTGTAAGGTGTGTCATTTTCAATTATTTTATCTTGGATTTAAAGTTTTCTAAGTTGTTTTTAGGCTTATCATACAATCTTATTAGTGATACATCTAAGCAATTTATAGGTGCGGAAAGTAAAAATGCGGAAAATAAAACCCTAGACTATTACAAGGCCTTAGGAGAGTTACATAATTAAGGAGTGCAAAAGGTAAAATCCTAATTAGACTATTACATTCCATAGGCAGTTACATAAGTAAAAAGAAATTGTGGAAAGAATAAATTACAAGTCTTTTTGGTACCTATACATTTTCTAGAAATCGTAAAATAATCGAAACAAAAAGATCAGAAGAATATCGAGTCTTTGAGATGAGAGGAGGATATATTTTTTTATTATGGAGAATATTTTTATTTTTTTGATATATACTATTAGAAGAATAAAAAAATAAATAGAATCAAATAAAGTCACTGCAGATTTTAAAATAATGGAAAATAAGAAAAGCGATTAAAATAAAATCTAAAAAATATCAAAACAATACTAAAAATATAATAAAATCTAAAAAATATCTAAATAATACTAAAAATCTAATAAAATCAAATAAAGAGCGCACAATTTTTTTCCAGATGTTTTTGAGAATATGGAAATAGAAAATAAATCAAACAAAATAGAAAAACAGGAATTTGCGATTTTGAGGGTCAAAATCTTTTAGAATTTTATTCTAAAAGAATATTGTTCTTCAATTTTTTTCTGAACTTCTGGAAAAAATTCGGAGTAAATCGAAACAGTAACACTTCCAAACTTACCTGACAAGCTGGAATTCTTATCACTACTGCAACCCTCAAAGTGTCGGCTGAAACTGATTATCGCAGATTAATCAGCAATTTAGTTCTCCATTGAATAAGTAAAAAGATGAAGAAACATCGTAGTTCTTTTAGATCAAGCTTTTTTTTTGGAATGAAATTTGAAAATATTTTAAGGTTTGTGGAGGCAAGGATTTCGTGGTCTTAGCATGAGCATCAAATGAGATTTATATAGAGGATGAATTAGGTCAGAGTTTTTGGATTTTAGATCAAAAGATTTGACCTTGTATTCAAGTGGTGTTCAAAATCTTCCTTATTTGAAAAATCACTCTTTAATCCTTTGATATATTGCATGAATGATATGATTCTTTCATGAGTAGATTTTGGATTTCTAGAAGGCCCGTGCACTCTCCTCCCTTTATTTTGGCATTTTATTTAATTTATTTTTAATTTTAGTGAATAAAAATAAAAAATAAAAGAAATAAAAGCCACAAAAATGCCAAAACGAACTTAGAGGTCCTTAATAAAGTCATGGACATATCTAAACCCAAAAACATGGGCCATATAATCCAAAGAACCAAATTTGTGCAATTGACATTTCATGCCATTTTTCAAAATTATCCAACTTGTGCAATCCATAACTTGCTCGATTTTCATTTGAAGCCTTTTTTTTCATTTTTGTAAGCTTTTTTGGAAGAAAAAAAGTGTTCTTGTTGACTTTCAAAATGACCTGTAATATTTTGGCCTATATCTCTCCAATAAACCATTTTTTGGCATTGGTCTTTGAGACACAAAGTTGTGGAGAATTGAATTTCCTTCAAAATGAGCTTTGGTTGAGAAATTGCTGACGAAGTATGTGAAAGTTATGATTGGTCAAAGTTCAGTTGACATCCCCATAAGAAAATCCTAATTTAGTAACTTTTGACTTTTGATGATTTTGAGGTTTCTTTGATGAATCATGATCAACCCTTGATCAAATGATATTACTTCAAAATTTTGATGTTGACCAAAAATCTTGGGCTGTTATAAACCCTCAGGATTACATCTATCTTCATGATTCATGGAAACTAGATGGAGAATGTGATCCAATTTGTGCAATTGACATTTCATGCCATTTCTCAAAAATATCCAACTGGTGCAATCCATAACTTGCTAGATTTTCATCATATAGAGGCAATCTTGTACGTTTTAGGAACCTTAAGATGTTCCTTACAACTTTCATGTAGAACAATTTTCATTTGAAGCCTTTTTTCATTTTGTAAGTATTTTTGGAAAAAAAATGTGTTCTTGTTGACTTTCAAAACGACCTGTAATATTTTGGCATATATCTCTCAAATAAAGCATTTTTTGGCCTTGGCCTTAGAGACACAAAGTTGTGGAGAATTGAATTTCCTTCAAAATGAGATTGGTTGAGAAATTTCTGATGAAGTATGTGAAAGTTATGATTGGTCACCATAAACATTCCTCCTTCAGTTTTTTCTTTCGGTTACTTCACAAAACCAAGGGACCCACCTTCCATACGTAATGTTCACCATTACTCTCACCAATCCCCTTCCATATTTCATACCCTAATTGTTAACAAAAAGGAAGACCCCATTTTTACTATCCTCTTCATCATGTTAACAACAACATCTCAAACATACACCACTTCCGATAAACGCCGCCAACTCCAGCAAGACCATTCAGCCTCGATCCATATTCTGGTGAGGCGTGACGACTATTCTAACAACTATAGCAACACAAGTGACAACATCACATCAACAACCTGTTGCGTTCGACAACTTTCTCGCA
Organism: Lathyrus aphaca; assembly: GCA_963966055.1. Classification (NCBI taxonomy): domain Eukaryota; kingdom Viridiplantae; phylum Streptophyta; class Magnoliopsida; order Fabales; family Fabaceae; genus Lathyrus; species Lathyrus aphaca. The sequence continues at coordinate 545,380,549 of OZ014522.1, forward strand.
ACTCCGCATCAATATTATTGATAACATTTTCAATACGATTTTGTATGGATGATTTGAATATTGTTTGTATTGATTTAATTTTGTTGGGCTAGATTCTGCTGTTGTAATTATTGTAATAATACATTATATATGTGAGTGTGATGTTTATTTTGCATTCGTCATTTCAAAATCAAGCCAGGCTTTGAAAATGTGTCAGCAACGTCATATGACTGATTATGACACATTAAGCTTTTGTGTGATCATTCACGTGTGATGTTTTTTCTTTAATATTGCACGTTATGTAGACTTTTCTGTTTCGATTGCGATGATCACGTTATGCGTTAACAATATTGCTGGATTTTCTTGTAATTATGTGTGACATTTGCAATTTGTTGTTGTTATATTGCTTAAATTAATTTGTTGCATCTCTCATAATTCATTGTGTTACGACATGCCTTCGCGTACATAAAGTTTCGTTTCATTACGATCTTGCTTCTTTACGTTATGTCTCGTTCGTATTTCGATTAGTTTGTGATGACTGTGGTTCGCGTTAGCAATTTGTTTTTGGAATCGTGTTGGCACACGATATTTCGACGTCATTACATTTAAATCGGACTTACGAAAGAATTCATGGCCAAACAAAAGAATTTATGGCCGTTGAAAGAAATTGTGGCCAGGTGAAAGAATTTGTGGCCTTACGAAAGAACTCACAGTCTTACAAAAGAATTCTCAACCTTAAAAAATAATTTGGGGTCTTACGAAAGAATTCACAACATTGAGAAAGAAATCGCGACCTTACAAAAGAACTTGTGGTCTTACAAGAGTATTAGTGACCTTGCACCTTCACGTTATAACTCATGCACGCTATTACAATTCACATCTTTACGTTTCTACCTTCGTGTGTTAACTCTTTCTGATTATTTTTTTCTAACCTATTTTCACAACTCGATTAAGTCTTTTTACAATAAATCAGATGAAAACGAAATGCTTTGGTGTCTACTATTATTTTCCTTAATTGTTTGGATACGAGGCATATAGGTTGATCATTCGAACAATCATCATTTGTTTACAACTTAATGACCCGGTTAAATCTTTTCATATTAAATTGGATGAAAAATGAATGGTCTAGTGTCTACTGTTCTTTTACCTGATTGTTTGCATATGAGTTGTCTAGTTTGACCATCCAAACAATTGTCATCCCTTTAAAACCATCAACCTGAATCATTCATAAACCACCTTTATAATCAAAACTTATATGAATTTATTTTCATAATAAATCAAACGAAAAAGGAAATGATCTAGTGTCTACTATTCTTTTCCGTGAATACTTGAATACGAGGTGTATAGTTAGGTCATTTGAATATTCGTCGTATATTAAAAACACATTAACCATATATAATCCTTTTGCAATTTAAATGATGAAAAAATAAATTGTCTATTGTCTACTATAATTTTCCCTGATTGTTTGAATATGAGGTGTCTAACTCGACCATATGAGAAATCGTCATCCATTCAAAAACAAACTTCAACACATTAAACCTATTTTCTCGCCCCCACGCAATCGAAAACCATTTTATAAAAGAACATTATTTAGTTTGTTCTATCGTGATACAAGCAAATGCTTTAAGCCTCCAATCGTGCGCACGAGCACCATGTAACCGCTAGAGCATGATCTAAAATGTAGTTCAATAAAATAAACAAACTAATACATAGTTTTATTTGGATAACTACGTTGCTTTGAATTTTTCAGTATACCCGAGGATACATAGGAGCAAGATCTGCAATCTTGTAAAGCACCCTAATAAAAAACATTTTTGCAACCCGTTTTCTTTGCTTTTTTAAAAACTTTTTATCACTCGAAAAAAATAGTACATTAAGCTAAAATTCTAATCGCAAATCTAAATAAATGGTTCCCGTTGAGTACAACGAATGTGAGGGGTGTTAATACCTCCCCCTTGCATAATCGATTCCTTAACCCGATTTCGGTTGCGACAAACATTTTCTCTTTCTTTTAAGGGTTTTATCAATATTCTCCCTTTCCTTATTTGGAACAAATAAAGTTCGGTGGCGTCTTTGTTCAAACATTCCACGAGTGTGTGAATGCTTTTGGGTCATATTTTTTCGCGATGCGACAATAACATAATATCATCGTTTTTTAATTATTTTTTATTCTTGGTTGAATCTTAGGTAAATATCATATTTGAATAATGTTGTTTAAGGTAATTTAGATTAATAATATGACCCCTTGTTGTGTATTCAAACAAAGTGGCACCCAAAAGTTGCTTGCATATAACATTATCTTGTCTAACAACTTGACCATTAACAACCCAACCTTCTATAGATAGACCCAACAACATGTACACGTCCTCTAGTGCGATGGTACATTCACCGATCGGAAGAAGAAACATGTGTGTTTTGGGTCTCCGTCTTTCTACCATTGCGAGGATAAATTTGTAATCAACAGAGTAAGAGACTATGTCGAGTAAATCACAAAAATCGTCATGTCGTAAATATGTTTATATCAACTCATCATGTGGTACATGTTCATGTACACGACAACAAAATCTCTTTGGATCCTAACAAAAAATAATTAAGGAAAATAATTAACGAAAAATTTAAATGTAACGAAAAATTTAGTAATGTATTCAAAATAATGACTTACAAATTCCGCAATGTTGATGATCATTCCATTATGTGTATCACCCATGGTTAATAGAGCCCTATTTTGGAACATAGAGTATGCATTAACAGAAACATCGTTCGAACACTACCGCGAAGAGATCAAATTAATAAATGTTCACATGCTCGACAAGACCATTCCAACCTATTATATGTCGCTTATAAAGTCATAAACATATGCAATGTGTACAACAATAGATTTCTAGTGGTAGCAAAGGAGAATTATTGGCCTACATATTAAGGGGCATAGTTTGGAACAAAGAAAATATGCAAAGAAAGAAAAACGATCGCCCTAACAACACGCGTATTTGAATCAAAACAAATACGGAGAACAGAATGGTGAGATTGTGTAGTTCATGTTGTCAGTCCGGACATAATCATACCTATTATCCTAATGTTGGAACAAGCTCCACAACATAATTATTTAATCCACTTTAGTACCGCTTTTGATGTGGAATTCATTTTATCTAACCATTTAATTTCATATTGAAAACAACTTTATTTTCATAATGTTACAATGTTCGGTTACAACAATTAAAACAACAATATGAAAAACAAATAAAACGAATAAATAACATATCTATAAGATTACAACCATTAGGACAATATCATATGAACTATGCATCGTAATACGACAATCATTATCAGTTTTCACAGACTCCCAAACACAATGTTCTCCATTATTGTTAAACACTATAACAAGCCTTTCAATTCTTCTGATCATTCTAGAGTCTCCAATATATTTATCTAACCAATAAATAAAGCTTATATGAAGATGCTTGAAAGTCTCAGTATTTTAAAGTCAGATCTTTATCGAAGATTTTACTGCTGAATAAATCAAATTAATATTTCTTTTGATGATATAAGATATTTCGAAGAAAAATTCAAGGAGATAATTAGAAGATGAGTGTGAAATTGTGGAAAGGGAATATCCTATTTATAAAAAAATACAATATAAGAGTCAAGAGGATTGACGCATGCTTGTAATAATTGCGTGCATGCACCACTGTCATTGCCATTACACACATGCATGTGCCACAGGCAATGGCATCAGGCCAAATTAGAGTGCATGCGCAATAAGCAATGTCGCATCCTCTCTAGAACAAAGAAAATTGTTTGAAAAGTGGTTAGTTTGGTAATTTTTTTGAAAAGGTGGTTATTTTAGTTTTTTTAAAATGTGGTTATTTAAAAAAAATCGTATTTCTTAATGCATCATATGATATAATAACATACTTTGTGAAAATATAATAATACTTCTAGAATTCAAAGATGCAACTTCGGACGCACCCCAAGTCAATATAGAGGATTTAACCTGCCACCCCTACTTTATACATGGCACCACCAATTATTTTCATATTGACAAAATTGTCTCTGTTATTACTTACCAATCAAAATTAACATTTCTTCAACAAAAAAAATCACTTTTACTAATCTTTAAAAAAAACTAAATATCTGGTAGTTTAAAGGAAATTTACGGTACAATTATTTTCACATTATTTAAAAATCAAACATTTTTACTGGTTTTTGGGAAATTTATGGGGAAGAAATACAGACAAATTTCAAAATTTTGGCATTTATCTGGAAAAAATCAAAAACATACCAACAATTTTCAAAGTTTTCAGTTAGAAACTAAACCTTTTGAAAATTTCAAATTTTCCGGTATACCAGAAATTTCACTTATATTCGTAATTTATAGTAGTGCAGAATAATGTTTTATTTGTGTGGTCCATAACCAACAGGGTCTTCTACACATTCATGTACATATTTTACGCAGTTTTTCACCACTGATGTTATATGTTTTCTATGTAACAAGTTTAATTTAAAGGTTTTCTCGTCTATATGATATTAATATTTTACTATTTACATGTTGTAAATGACAGACATTTCAGTCTCAATCTGAAGTATTAGCAAGATAACAAACTATTAGTAAACAACATGGTATTATTGTTGTCACTGTTCGTTATGATACTGCAAATGGGAAGCGAGAGGGAAAGATAAATTGATTATGGATTATGAAAGAGGGGGATATGACAAAAAGAATAATGCATATGAAAGCAATAATTCCCCATAAGGCATTTATAAAATTAAAGTTAAATGTCCTTTTAGGTTGAGGTTTGTGTCAAGTGGTAACAGTTAGAAGGTGATGCTTAGGTGCGGCTTGCACAATCATAAACTATCTAAGGATTTAGTTGGTCATGGCATATTAGGTCGTCTAAAATATCATGAATGAAAATTTTTGAATGAAAATATGAAGTACAATATGGCTCCAAGGTACATAGTTGCTTCTTTGAAAGACATAGTGAAAGCTCCAATGGTTTGATTAAATTTTGGTAAAATATAATAATGATAAAGATGAAGAAATCAGGGAAGAACAATTTGAAGAAATCTTCCAAGGAACAAAGATGTTGAATGAGATGTCATGACATGAAGACCCGACATCCTGGACTGTTACGGAAAGTGATTTAAATATATTTTAAACATGTTCAAAGATTCTAGGAGCGATTACAACAGTGGATCAACAGATTAGAAGGCAACATATTTAAAGATTATGGACAGTAGAAGATTATTAATAGAATACCTAGACCTAGGGCAAAATAACTAATCCTTGTAACACTTTTGTAAAAGAAGAAAATAAGGTTTTAATGTTTTGAAAGTCGCTGGCTTTCTTGTATTATAAGTTGATACAGATTCAGAAGTCGTGAGGTAATGAATTGTATATTGTTCTTGGATAAAGATTTGAAACATATCAAATGAGAGTTGTTAGTCAAAGAGAGTTGACTTAACATTGCATTGAAAAATGGGGCTTTCAAGTAGAATGATACATTTGTTGGGATGCAACATGATAAAATTGTTGGGATGCATTTTGATACAGTTGTTGTGATGCAACTTGATACAGTTGGTGGGTTGCAACGATGAAGAATCACATGTAGTGATTAAAAGTAGTAAGATAGGGTTCTCTTATCAAAGATAAAGTTTATGCGATAAAGATTACATTAGTTAGAATTAGGTAAAACGAATTGTGTTTACTTGTACAACAAAGGTTTTATACAAGCATTAATCTACTGATAATGTGATCTTTTTCATGGATTGGTATCCCCCAAAGTAGGTGTGTTCGATCAAACCGGGTTAACAAATTACGGTGTTATTTATCACTATGCAATTATACAACTATGTTATGGTGCTTTCTGCTCAAACATGTCGAAACAGATGTTGGAACATCTGACGTGTTCATGCCCTGATATTGTTGAGTATCAGTCAATGCGCGTTTTCCCTTGTTTAATATGTTGTAGAGTTCAATGTCTCGACATGTTCAAAGATTCTGGATGAGATCGTAGGGAGAAACTTTCTAGTGTTAAACAAGGAGGAGTTGATGTGATCATTAATTCTAATATACTTAAGGGTATTGATGGATGGAATGAGTGTTCTAGATCAAGAGGCATAACTATTGATGGTTGTTCAATGCTTTTTGTGAATTTTCTAATGCTACTGGTGTTTGTTGATGATGTGCTATAAGATATCTTTACATCTTTCTTGGAGGATATAGAAGATGTTCTCTGGTGTTTCGCTTCTTGTGTCTCTAATTGGAAGAATTCTTATTGTCTTGAATTTCTGGAATTATTGGTTCTTGGGAATGGATTAAGATGTTTGTTGTTCAGAAAAGATAGATGGTGGAATCTAGTGTTGGTCTTGCTTGTGTTCTTGAAGATATCAGCGTCATAAAATACTTAATCGTTCCAAAGTCGGGAGCAATGGAATAAAGAGGTTTGTTAATTGCTTGTTATGATATATTGATTCTGGGAAGGTTTATTTCATCAGGTATCTTGAAGTCAGACTGGAGGAAGATGAGTTGAGTTATTGTTGTCAATTATTGTTCTATGAAGTTGATAAACAACATGATCATGAATAATATTGCCAAAGATACTTGAGACTTATCTCAAGTCCACTCATAAAGGAAATTATAATCATGATTAAAGGATACAATCTTGATCTTGTGTTCATTTTGTAGATGGTGCTTATAAGGCTTCTGGTTCTTTAAGTGCAAATGGTGAAGATCACCAACCTGAAGAAAGTGGAGGTGTTTTATTTTCACCATCTATAACTTGCAAGGAAGTGTTTTTCGCTCAAATCCAAAGGTTGAAGGCAAGTTGAGTCAAGGATGTCAGTCTTGATGTCTCAACATTTGAGATGATGCAGAAGATCTACCACTAAAGGATACATAATAAATATTTACGATCAACCACTATTTGTGAAGTCCACAAGTATTTAGTTGATTATCCTTGTAAATAGAGTTTGTGGTAGCTAAATACTAGATGAATCATCATGAGGTACAATATCTCTAGCTAGAGATGAGTAAAATCAATATTATCTTGGAAGACTTCAAGACATGTTTTCAATCCGATGTTGTAACATCTCATCAAGCAAGTATGTGCAAAATACTATTGGCTCAAGAAGTGAGTCTTCAGAATAAGGAGAGGGTTTTGCATATCTGGATACCAAACCCTAGGATAGTGGCCTAAGGTGTTGGTAATCTTCTTCAGATAGCAACTATAAAGGCTTGTGATTCACCTAGAGAGTTTCTATTCTTGAAATCGGTCTAGTTATGAAAGATATTGGAAGAGAAGTTAAAATCATCATCCACTTGGAGATGCTACTTGGATCAGTTTATTTATGATCTAAGCTCAACAGGAGTCTAGAAGTCAAGGTCCTCTATTGTCTTGCTTAAAGTATAATCAAGTATAGCAATCTAAAGTTCAATATTTAAAATAGTCTCTCAGATATCATGAAGAATCCTTGGAGATAAAGAAGCCATATCATGCTTGTGGAGGTGAAGTATTGTCTTGGAGATCAAAATGCAAGGATCAAACGCGTCTCAAGGTGTGGAAATTAGTCGTGGTACAAAAAAGCAGGATAGAGGTTGTCTACTCAAACTTAATATTGTAATCAAGTATATGAGAGCATGGAACTCTTGTTCTGATAGGGTTAAAAAGTTATCAAAATGACATGATAACTTGAAACCTGTCAAGGATGAAACTAGAAGGAGTTGAATCATCAGTTGGATATCATATCAAATGTCTGACATCAATATAAAACATCTGGATGATCTCTCTAAGGAAGTTAATTGCTTGAGATCAAGTGATCATTTCAGGAATGGAAGCTAAAAGATCTATCTCATGCAGATTACGGGAGCTGCGAGAGTGGGAGATGATATACGTTCAAGTCTTGATGTACCTAAGACATCCTACAATTGGAGTAGGGGGAATATGTAAGTTGAAGATCAAGATTCATTGGAGAATCATAAGGGATTTTGGAACTCTGAAGGAATATAAGTCAAACAAATTGTGGCATTTGGTTTCTCTCAATAATTAATCCAAGGAGTGGACTTGAAACAAATTACTCTTGTGCAGAAGGGTATGTTGGTTGAAGATCAAAGGAAGAACTGGTTTTGTCTGTATCTTGGAGCTTTTGACAGAAGCTCTAAAGAACTGAAGTTGATGGTTGTAATACGTGAAGAATGTCCTAACTAATGTTAGAACATCATATAGACTTATTTTGTTTGGAGAAGAAATCACCTTATCCTATCATACGGGAGAATGATGAGGAGACGGCTAACTTGAAGTAAGAGATGAAGGTTTGAATTATGATAATGCTCATAATATTAAAAGTGGATTTTCACTAGAAGAATCAGAAGTGTATAATCTTATCATACGAGAGGATGATTGGATGAAAACTATCATGATTGAAGAGGTGGGATCTTCTACAAGTCATGCTAAGGAAGTGGATCAGATCAAATCATATGGAGCAAGCAAGCTAAAGATTTCTGTTTTGGAGTACACTATTGATTACATCTTGAGTAGTTAACAGACTAAGGGATTAAGTATATTATATTTAGTAATAAGATATGTATTGAATATCAAGAGACAAGAGTGGTTATCCTAGTCATATGGCAACATATGAGACCTGATAAGAATGATTAGAGGTACAAAGAAGGAATGCATCCAACAAAGGTGTTGGACAAGGAATGTGCTCTTGAAAACATGAATATGTGTCTTGTGTTTTCCATTCATCAGTAAGGTGTCTTTCCTTAAAAATAATAATGGTCATATGGAACAGGGAGAGTTACCCTTCTGACTAATATATGTCACTACAAGGGTGCAGTCACTTCATATCCTGTCTGAGGGTCACGCAAACAGTGATTATTTTCTCTGATTGTATGGGAATGTGTCTGTAACTGATGGGACAAGGTTATGAGACTCTTGTAAATTCATAAGAAAAGCTCATTGGTTCGTACTTTGAGATAACTAGACAGTATCTGAAAGGATGTCAGGACATTATTCAGGATATTAGTTGAACTTTAGGTGGTGTTTCTTGGACAATTAAAAACATGCTCTTCGTTCTATGTATTTTTGTTGAACGATTTTCATTAAAAAGACATAGTAAAAAATGTTGGACAATGCATTTTAATCCTTGGTTAAGTTACTTTTCCAATTTATTGGTATAATTTTTTTCTTTAATGGATCGTACTTCCTAAGCGGTTGCTTGGTTATGTAAAAGGGTCGTGTCTTCTTTTCTCCTCTGTAAACACCCAAAATTTGCCCTCACCCTTTTTCACCATGGCTTATGATGTTTTCATTTTGCATAAGTTTAATCATATCATCTCATATTGCATTTTTGCTTCCCTGCATTGGTTCAAAGTCATCTGCAGCTAGGGTTTGTGATCTGAGCAATCCATGAGCTATCTGAGCCACTCCAAAGGTCTTCAATCATCTCAAGAGGGTCCATGTATGTTCAAACATCATATTATATCCTCCCAAGATCAAGGAAGTCAAATAATCACAAGAACTGGGCAAGGCATGAAGGCAGAGCCAGCTTTAACTACACAGATGACCTAAAATTAGGGTTTTGGTTTCAGAGGCCATAACTCCAAATTTTTTGGTCATTCTAGTTTCTATTGGTCTCTATATGATGTAAGGATCATGCATACCAATTTTCATGAAGAAATTCAATGGGGGGGCATCTGATCAATAGATGACTTCTTGAGCAAGTCAGTGTAAAATCAGGGCATCTGAGGCCCCCAATCATCCAACCAAAGGGTCTTCTCCATCATTTTGGGTATATATGATCTTTATTTGATCTTAGAAGAAGTTAGAAGTTCACAAAATTGAGGAATTTCAAGCCATTTGCAAAGTTGCCATTTTGGGAAAGTGACTTGTAATGCAAACTTGCCATTTTGGGAAAGTTTTTCAACCTCCTCTTTTTGATTCAAAAATGCTTCAAATGAAAAATTATTGGTCATGAAAGTTGTAGATTTGATCATTCCCTTTTCAAAAAGTACAAGAACTTGATCTAATTCATCATAGAACTCAAGTTATGGCCTTGCAAAGTTGGGAAAAATCACAAACATTTCACTTATGTACCAAAGAGGGAAACTTGCAAAAACTCATACCAAGGCAATTGGTGACCTCAAAGTGACTTCTAACCATTACACAAACATCATACATGACCTATAATTCAGAATTGGCCCAAGAATTTCAGAGTTTCATGCCTTACACATCAAGAAATCACAAAGGGCCAAAGTTGCACCAATTTGCAAAAGCTCATGTAACCATACCTCCACTTGTTACAACTTATCAAATCTGATCCATAAGTCTTCCTTGATCTTTGCTGCGCACAACCTTGCCTAAATCCAAGCCTGCCACTTGCCCATACCTCCAAGTACAACTTTCTTGACTTTTTGCAAAATGAACCATACCAATCACACTGCTCAACAACAACTCTCTGACCTATCAAGGATTGATATGTGGACTTCAAGCAAGCCATTTCACACAAGAACATAGCCCGAGCTCTCCCACAAGTCAGCAACCACAAAAAACTCCCTCTTTTGCATTTTCTATCGAATCCCATAACTCAGCCATTTATTCTCAAAACTTCTTCCGCCATTCATCTCAAAATGCTTCACTGATCATTTCTCACCCATCAAAGCAGCCTGAAACCACCCCAAACAAAAATACGATTTTCACCTCCCCTGAACTGAAAGCTTCAAAACCCTCCACATAAACTTGTTTCAAACTTACCAGAAGCATCAAGGAGCTCATTGGAGTGGAATAGCACAAAGAAGAAGGTCAGAAAGTACAGGATTCGAAAGCTCAACCTCAGGTAGCATGATGAACATTTTTTCCAGAATCTTGTTTTTTAGTTACAATGTTGTTCTATGTGTTGCCCTGATCATGGGGATGTAATCATTTTCGAAAATGGGCCAGAAACAAGCATTTTATGTTGCTCTGAAACTTTTGCCCTAAATTTGTTTTTTCTTCGATTCTCTTTGTATGGCTAAAATAAATTGTTTTTGTCCATGGATTCTTGTAACTTAATGTTAAGAGATGAGTTCTGGAGATTTTGGCATGATTTCATGACCTAGGGAGTGAGATAGAGTTTTTCAGGGGAGAGTGTGGCCGGAGAAGATGACCGGAGGTCATTTCCGGCCACCTGAAAGTAATTAATTAGGTTAATTAGGTTTAGGGCATAGTTTAAACCTGGACCCTTGGATGTGAGTTTGGCGCGTGTTCTGGATGGCCAGGATTGTGTCATTAATTTTAATTTTAGGATTAATAATTATTTAAACCAAATTAGTCAGGTTTGAACCTGGGCCGTCCAGATGCGCGCCCAGTCAAACCTCTCAAAGCCCAGGGTGCATCTGATCCGTCCATTGCATATACTTCCTATTTTATTAACTTTATTTCATTTTCTCTCCATTTAATTTGTACATTTTATTAAAAATATCAAAATTAGTCAAAAAATTCTGAAAACTTTTATCCAAACCTTTATTAATTTTCAGAACCCAAAAATATTTTTATTTTTATTTTTTGCATTAAAAATTATTTTTAAATCATTTAAATGATTATTTTTAATTAGTTAATGAGAATTAATTAATTAAAAATACATTTAGGTATTTAAAAATCCCAAAAATATTCAGAGAGCATTTTAAAACATTTACAAACATTTACAAACTCTCAAGACAAATTTCTTTTTGGTTTTGATCATACTTTGACAATTTTCATTTGAATTAGGGTTCTTTAAATTGAATATTTTTAACCCTAACTTCAAAAATTCATAACTTTTGATCCAAGTTGAGTTTGTGAATGGTTCTTTTTGCATTGTGTTATGCATCCTTTCAAGCATCTAAAAACATTTTTGTTTCATTTTTATCTTTCATTTTCAATTTGTTTGGCATTTTCCCTCTAGGATCGCCCTTAAAACCCTAGAAGTTTGGAAAAATCATAAGTCCTTTAGGGTTTAGCTTCTGACTTTCCCCTTTGGGCAGTGAACTTGTATAGGTTTAGGGTACCTTTGATCCCATTTTCAATTTTTTATCTTGTCATTTGCTTCTGATTTTGAATTTTGCATTGCATATTGTATGTAAACCCTAATTTTTGCATTCATTCTTCATATGCTTGCATACATGAATTTGCCTTGACATTTTGTGCATCCACATGACATATAAGGAATCTTAGGACACATTAGAATCATGTTTGATCATTGCATCATCCATTTTCCATGCTTTTGCTTTCATTTGATGTCATATGCATTCATGAACTTTCATGATCCTTTCATGTCTCATTAGCATCTTCATTACTTGTATGATCATCCACATCTCATGACAACCATTTGTATCATCTCTTAGCATCATTTACATCTTCATATGTTTCTGACTTTGGATTTCATCTTTGCATTTCATCTCATTTTCATTTCATTTCATTTCTTGTTGCTAACTTTTCAGGTGGTAAGTGTTTGAGAAGTGAATTTGCCTTCACTTCTCATAATTTCTTCTCATCTCTTTTGTGCATCATTGCTGCATTTTATTTGTGAATTAGAGTGAGCTTTCTCACTCATGTTCCCTCCTCACTTTCTTTCTTCAAGCAACTTATCTTCTTAAGTGAAGTAAGTTGTCTTGCTTCTTGCTGCTTCTCTTCCTTCCATCCTGCTTCTTCCTTGGTGGCTTTTCCTTGAAGATCTTCTTGCAAGACTCATAAACCCTAGGAACAACCAAGCATGATCACAATTAGGGTTTTATTAGTCCCCCATTAGTTTTACCTTTGTTTCATCTTTTGTGTCTTCTCTTCTCATCTCTTAATCAAGGACTAAACCTTAAAGGTTTTAAGACTTTGTGATTAGGGTTATGCACGTATCCTTCTATTAGGATGGAGTGTATAACTTTAATCCTAAGTGTTAAACCCTTAATGTGTTCAAACCCTTTAATCAATTCACCTAATAATCATCAAGACATCAAGCTTGTAACTTGGGCCTTGCATTAGGGTTCTATTTCTTCCTTAATTGGTTAAGAAGGACTAACCCTAGTGTTAATGGACAAGTCCCCCTCAAGTTGTCTCACAAACCATAAAATCCACTTCTTAATCTTACCATTAACTAAAATCCACTTTAATAAAGGCTTTGTTTTGTCATGAGGTTAATCCCTAATCATGGATTAAGTTGAGGTATCTTCCTCAGCTTAAATGTTCTCATCTATTATCCTTCTATTAGGATGGTGTAATGAGTCTATTAGATCCTTGATTATGGCTTAAACTCATTACTTAACACTAAACAAAAATACCAAAAACATCTAAATAAATGCTAGTAGGTTAATGATCTTAATCCTACATCATGGTGATTAAGTGTGAGGTGTTTACCTCATACTTAAGGTATTCTCATTACCCCTAATCAGAGGGAAGATGTGATGATTTTACTAACCCTTGGTTTAGGCTTAAGCTCATTTTCTTATGACAAATATTAAAAAGCAATAAAAGACTGAAAACACCAAAAACAAACAATAATCGTCTCCTCCGAGATTCTTTTCTCACATCATTCACTCATAAACGAGAACTCGCTTCTTCCGTCTAATGCAAGACAGTTAGCACCTGAGCCATACAGGTCATACACTTGAGCATAGACAAGCAGGCAGTTCATCAGTCAATTTATCTTTCAGTCTCTTTGAGTCGAACTACGGTGTTCTGACTTCCTCATTGCACGAGAGGATACGTAGGCATAACTTAACGGTTATCGAACAAAAGTCTCTGTACATTCCCCCCTCTTCCAGCTTTATTCTTTAAGCCTCATTGTCTTGAGCTTTATACTCCTTTTCTTTTACACTGACACTCTTTTATTTCACTTCACACTTCTTTCCACAGCACTGACACTTGTATTCTTTTCCAGCTTTTGCACACATAATAGCACTGACACTACCCCTTTAAAACACAAATCTTTTAAGTGTGGATCCCGTCGAGTACGGCGTACAATCTGGGTGCTAATACCTTCCCAGGTTGTAACCAACCCCCTTTCTCAGTTTCTCTGGTTCGCAACCGTCTTGTCCATATCTTTCTTAGGTTCATGCAGCATTACCTTTCCTACGGGATAAAAATGCCTAGTTGGCGACTCTTTTCATCCTTTCTCCCTTCGCTGACCTTTCTCCTCAAGTTGTGTTTTCTTGCTTGGTGTGTGGTCCTATGGCTTTTATCATAATTTGGGTGAGTGTTGCTTGGATATGGGTTTGTACTGGCTATTTTTTTCAATTTTTGTCTAAAAAGGGGGGGAGATATTGTGTGTCAATCTATGTCATCCTTGCAGTTGTTTTGCAAGGATGTTGGACAAGATGTTCCAATATCTTGTAAGATGTTTCAACATCTTGTTTGGTTGAGTATTTTTTATTGTGTCTTGTGATCTGAATTTTGGATGCAGTTGTGTCTTGTGACCTGAGTTATCAGGAATTGAGGTCTGCTCCTATGAGACATCATAAGGATAATATAGGGTTGTAAATTGGAATTGGAATTGAGGGGAGTAGTCTACATATTCTTCATTACTGGCATCCAGAATATCAGGAGTCTCAAATCTCAAGGTTATCCTCAAATTCCAATCATACCCACCACTCCCTATACCAGAATGATCACTCATATTCATTTCCAGGATGGAATATGCGAAAATATGTTTTAGCCAAAAAAAATCAAAAGGGGGAGATTGAAAGCTCTAGTAGTTTGACTAAATTTTGGTAAAACATAATAATGATAAAGATGAAGAAATCAGAGAAAAACATTTTAAATAAATCTGCCAATGAACAAAGATGTCAAATGAAATGTCATGACATAAAGACTCAACATCCTTGACTGTTACAGAAAGTGATTTAAATATATTTAAAATAAGTTCAAATATTCTATGAGCGATTACATCAGTGGATCAACAAATCAGAAGATAAAAGATTTAAAGCCCATGGACAGCAAAAGATTATAAATAGAAGACATAGACCTAGGCCAAAATAACTAATCCTTGTAACACTTTTGTAAAAGTAGAAAATAAGGTTTTAGGGTTTTGAAAATCGTTGGCTTTCTTGTATTGTAAGTCTCCATTTATATCGATTGGATACAACGAGGTAGACATAGTTGTTGATACAAATTCAGAAGTCGTGAGGTAATGAATTATATATTGTTCTTGGATGAAGCTTTGAATCATATCCATTGAGAGTTGTTAGTCAAAGAGAGTTTACTGAACATTGCATTGAAAGGTGGGGCTTTCGAGTAGAATGATACAGTTGTTGGGATGCAACATGATACAGTTGTTGAGATGTAACTTGATATAGTTGCTGGGATGCAACTTGATACAATTGTTGGGTTGCAACGGTGAATAATCACAAGTGGTAATTAAAGGGAGTGAGATAGGATTCTCTTATCAAAGGTGGAGTTTTTGCGATAAAGATTACATTGGGTAGGATTAGGTAAAATGAAGTATGTTTATCTGTACAATGAAGGTTTTTTACAAGCAATAATCTACTGATAATGTGATCTTCTTCCTGGATTGTTATCCCCCAGAGTAGGTGTGTTCAACCAAACCGGGTTAACAAATTACGGTGTTATTTATCATTATGCAATTATACAACTATGTTTTGGTTCTTGCTACTCAAACATATCGAAACAGATGTTGGAACATATGACATGTTCATGCGCTAATATTATTGAATACCAGTCTGCGCGCGTTTGGCCTTGTTTAATATGTTGTAGATATCAATGTGCCGACATGTGGTTAGGACATATGTGATCTGCCTACCAGAATTTCAGAAAGTTTCAGAAAACCTCACTAGTGTCACCCAGACGTATAAAGTTAGAACTACATACAATACGAGTAAGAGAGGTCCATTTATGGAATTGCAAATAATTTTTAGTATTATTCATAGAGAAAAATGTTGTTACTGATATCTTGTGGACACTTCATGATTTAGTGAAGATGTTGAATATGCTTAATTTGGTGTTGATTTTTTATTGTACATACAAGACAAATAGGTAATGCCCCTCACTCATTAAAAAATGCATATTTTGATTTAACATTTTTTTATGTGCATCGTGATCATACAAGTATTGACCACCACTACTTGAGATTGTTGGTGTTACGCCATCAAAGTTGACATTTTTTGTTGGCTTTTCCTGACTAGAACATGAAAGGGAGTAGAAATTAAAATAGGCATTGGAGAAGCTCAAAGAGTTTTTTCTTTTGAGAATTTGCTACTGAAGGTTGTGGTGACGGACCCAGAACTTGCGTTGATAAATGTCATGGAATTTGTGTTCCTAAATTTAACTCATTTGTTTTGTTTGTTTCATATTTTAAAAAAACGTTGGTATGAAATGTAAAGAGTGTGTTAAATCATAAAGATAAGAGTATATCATGGATCTATGAAACAATATCATGTATTCAAATAGAAAAACTGAGTTTGTCGAATACTTGAAGCACTTTGAGACTGTTTGTGTTGATATTCCTTTATTTTGTTAAGTAAATGAGTGAAACATGGTTAACACCTTATAAAGAAAGGTTTATTGTTGCTCGTACTAATAAAGTCACTCATTTAGGGAACACAACAACAAACAAGTACACAAACTTCATTTTTATGTTATTAAATGACTACACATAATTTAACATATATTTATATATCTGGTTTTTAGGGTGGAGCCTGCTCATTGGAGACAAAAAAAATGTTGACTAAAAGCCGAGAGATTTATGCCAAAGTTGAGATGATGTGAACAACATATTAAAGTTGCGGCTAGGTTTCATCATAGTCTCCTTTCAAAAAAGTATTGTCAATATTGAGCATCGGTATACCACTTTATTATATGCCAACTTGCACAGTTTTGTTTTAAGAAAATGTGTACAACACATTTAAAAGGAACTAGAAAGGGTATAATTTGTTGGTGCAAGCCAAGATGCTTGTGGTTACTTCATTAAAAACACATGAGTTTCCAAATACAATACAATCTCGTTCCTTTAGAACCAATTCATGTATTTTAGAAGAAATTACACATTGAAGAGCATGAGGCCATTCATGAAGAGAGTGGCACACAATTGGATTTAGAAGTAAAGTGTGAAGATTTGAAGACATATTTCAGTACTTTAGATATTGTAAGCCAGAGGGTGTTAAAGAAAAATGTTCGGGAACTAACACATTCATCCATAACTTCAATGTGTCCACTGTCGATGAAGTATAAGCTAAATATGAGAGTTAAGAAGAGCAAAAAAGGTCAAGAGAGTGATGTGCATCGTGATCCATCACAGTGAGAGTATGTTGAGGGCTCGCATGGGAGTATCACTTCAAAAAGATCATGCAAAAAACCAACTGGAAATCACCCGTTAAGAATGCAGGCTAGAAGTCAATCATCCACCGCATCTTCAAAAGATGTTTACATGTCTCAGTTTCCTAATTTCTTACATCCATACATTGATAAAAAAAATTATATGGGTAACGATGGAAATTGTGGTTTTCAAGCTATTGTAGCTTTACTTGGATGGGACGAAGAGACATGGCCTTTAATTTTGACGCAGTTAGATACTCGAGTTCATCAACACCTTGTATTGTTTTCCAATTTGTTCCATGACACAGTCTCTACAATTAGGAATGTGTTACAAGTAGAAGACTTGGGTGTGCATGGTATTGATAAATGGATGATGATTCCTGATATGGATTACCATATTGCTTGTAGATACAATGTCATATTTGTCTCCGTATCCAAGAGACTTAACATCACATTTTCCCTCTTGCCTTAGCTCCACCTGTGTATACAAACAGACATAAAATCATAGTTGTTGGTTTTTTCAAAACATGATTGTCCATTGACTCCTGTCACTAACGTTGGAGACAAAACTATATTGTAGATGCAAAATCATGGGAATCAGCATATGCGGGGCGCATTAGGCACTGAGAAGACAAAATTAGGAAGTCATTCTAATTTATTTTGTATTCTTATATATAGCACATTTTTTATTATATGTATATATTTTATCGGGTAGTTTTTTTTCGAATCAGTTATTTGAGAAAAATTAATGTAGGAAAAAGTATAATTTTATTACCTCATTGTATACCAGAAATTTCATATTTTTGGAATTTTGTTGTAAATACCGAAAATTTCATATTTTTGGAATTTTGTGGTAAATATCGGAAATTCAACAATTTCAGGTAAGAGAGCACATGTCTTTACCGAACATTTCCGAAGTTCTGGTATGTATATATCAAAAATTCCAAATTGCTAGTACTTTTACCTTTGTTTCGGTAAAAAAAAATGTAATTTTTCATAAATTAGTGATATTTAATGACAGGTATAACATTAAATGTTGGTATTTAATGAAAGATATAACATTAAAACAACTCTAAATATGGGGGTGCCAGGTATAATTGGGTGGTGGGAGGTTAAAACCTTGTGAATATATTTCTGAATCAGACCCTAAGTCAATGTGAAAAATAATGACGAAGATGCATCTTCATACGTTGTTTGTTCAAAATCGCGCTAGAACCCTTTCTCACTTCTAAAAAAACACTTTCTTCCATCAAAATCTCTCAACTCGCATTATCTCAAAATCAACCAACCAACTTCAAATATTCTTCCATCAACAAGTTCATTCAACACCGAAGTAAACTCGCAATTTGCATGTTTTTTATCTTTCTAAACGTTTTTGAGTTCTTGTATAAATTTGTATAAATTGATGTTTAGGCTATAAAATACACAGGTTATAAATGTTTGATAATTTATACATTAAGAGAAACATGTTTGATAGGTTGTTTTATTGATCAATGCACTATTTTTGCTGATTTGGGGGACTGCATTAACGCCACTGACGCTGATGAGAGTTGTAGAAAATTATGAAGACACATCTCTACAACTTTCCAACATTTTGATTCCCAAAAATCGGAAATGCATCTCCGGAGTTTTTCAGTCAGCATTTTTTTTGCTTGTACTCATTGTGTAACACTTGTGTGGTTTACTAACAAGTATTATGATCGATAGATAAGACTGATTGAGGAACGTCAAAAATTGCACATCCTGCATATGTTCGGAGGGAAAAAAGGAAGAAACAATATGCTCTTCTTACCTCTAGCCCAGTTGATATTGAGGCATCTTCAGGGGCTCATGTATCTCTACCTTCTGCTTATGGGGCTCATTGTCGCTCCCATGATTTTCATCCTAGTACAAACGCGAAAGTGGCGCAGAAAAAGAAGAAGAGTCGCCATCCAGGCATTTTTATCCCGAGGAAAGGGAAAGGTAATGCTGCACAAATCTAGGGGGAAGAAAGAACGAGGTCTTGCGAACCAAAGAGAACGAGTAAGGGAGTTGGTTACGTGAAGGGAATGTATTGGCACCCATTCATGTCTGTCATACTCGACGAGATCCACGCTTGCTTGTACTGCTCAAAAGGTATAAACATATGCTTCATCTGCTGCTAAACCGGAACTAGAGAAAGAACGAGAACGAAAAGAAAAGAGAACAATGTAGGGAAAAGAAAGAATTGTGCTCGAATGGGCCCTACCCCACTGCCTATGTATCTCATCGGGAATGAGAATCAGAGTCAACTTAGTTCCCCTAACTAGGAAAGAAATTTATTTGTTTGTGTTTTTTATGCTTGAACTGCTTAAGCCTATGCTCAGGTGTTGCAAGCTCGTCTGGAACAAGTACATTTACCGTCTTGCAAAATACAAGTCGAAATGAGTTCTCTCGTTTATAGTGAAGGAGATGAGAAGATAATTCCCGAAGGAAAGACGCTTATTTTTGGTTTAGAGCTTTTTAGGAGCTTTTTATTTGAGTGTTTTGTGTAAGAGATTGTACTGAAGTCTCTTACAATGGAGTGTGTACCTCATACATTACCCCGAGATGGAATGACAATGAAGCACACTAATTATGAGGGAGATCCTCAAACTTATTTCCAAGGTTCAAGGCTTAAGCACAATCACTTACTTCCTTTATTAAGTATTTTGGTTGTTTTAATGAAGAAGTGTTTTTGATTTATTTGTGATACAACTTCATGCTAAGACTTGTTCAACATGCTAGATGACTTACAACTCACCCTGAGATGGGATGAATGCAAGCACCCCATGGTAAAAGAATTTTGGCACATGAAGAGGCATCGACTTTTATTATGTGTTTTTGAGTTGTTTTGAGAGAGAGAGAGGGGGGGGACTCAAATGGAGAGAAAAAGAAAACTCTAAGGGGGGCTAAGAGCAACCTTATGTTATCATGGATGGAGATCCTAATGGTTAAGTGTGGTATTTTAATCCTAAAAGAAAAGAGAATAGCAAGTTCTAACTCACTTCAAGGATTGAAGATGAGATAAGAACTTGAAGGGGGTGAAGAGAAATTAAATTTCAAAGAAACATAAAATGTTTGTCGCAATCACACAAATTGAAAGCTTAAAAAAGGGACAGAAGAACTTGGAATGTGGATGCACACCCACATTCTTCATACTTACCATTAGCCCATGAAAAGGTTCGCAAAATCAATGATATATGAAAGCAAAAATGATATAAAAAAAAGACAATTAGGCATTAAACATCTCCTAAAATGATTAGGGTTCTAACTAGACTCAAACCTAAAGCTAAAGGTACCTAATGGTTAGATAAATCCCAAAATCAGCAGCTACAACAATGCTTCAGCACACAATCAATTATCACATGCAATTTGCACACAAACAACTTACTACAACTACCTAACAACATGGCAGTGGGTGTTAAAAGTACAAAAACAGGGCATGGCAGCATACATTTAACAACTATTGTTCAAAAATGTAGCAGTGAAATGCATGGCAGAATTAAGTCTTTTAATATGTAAATGCATGTATCACAACTCATGGATATGCACCAAATAACAACATCAAAGAATGCATCATGACTAATGTGAACATGGACATGTGTAAATGCAAACATTTCAACCACTTTGCATTAATGGATTTTCACAAACAAAGTAATGTGCATTTTCAAAAGGTGAACACTTAATGCAAACAAGAAACCACAAAGTGTGAACATGCATCACAATGCATTCTAATTAATGTAAACATTAACATCAAAATGCAAACATAGAACAACCACGCAAGCAAGAATGTGTGCATGCATACATGGATTATGCACCTTTATCAAGCAATATGCAACATTTTAAATTATGCACATGAGTGTTCAAAATGTGCATCGAACATGAACGCAACACAAAACAGAACTTCGATCAATTATTATCATGCCAACAATGAGGTTCAAACATGGGAACAACATTCATAACACACCATGAACACAAATACGCAATTATACCAAAAATCGGTAGTAAGCAACACGTGTGTCGAAAGATGTCGAAGATACATGAACCTACACAAAAACAACTCCTAAAAATTCCCTAAAATGATATCTCAATGATCCCTGGTGATTAGGTATGGAATGGCATGCAAACATACAAGAAAAAGCTCAAAAAACACAATCTGACTCAGTGTTAACCGGTTAACCAATGCGTTAACCGGTTAACGGACCCAAAATCTATAGAATTACACCAAAATACACTGCGTTAACCGGTTAACCAATGTGTTAACCGGTTAACACTAAACCAGTAGCAAAATATCATGCATAAAAAAGCACTTCCATCAACAGCTTATTCCCAAAAGTTCCTAATACAATCTCCATCAAGTGAGCACGAAATTTACACTTAAATGTACCATTACAACATCAATTGGAACCACAAATACATTAAGATCCTAAATCATAATGATCTGATTAATTAACGCATCAACAATCAACAAAACGCGATGAACATACATGTCGAGAAAATGCGAAATAACTTAAAACATAAGTGATTATGAGTTTCACCAACCTACAAAGCTGAGGCTTGCTTTGGTAATTGTTGCAAAGAGGAATCAACACGATATTGACGAGAAATCCGTAGATCCGAAGCTCTTCCGCAAGAATATGCAAAATAAATTCGATTTGACGAAAACCTTGATGAACTCTTTCAAGAATCACTTCCAAGATGTGAATTCAACACCAAAACAGTAGCAAATCCTTCAATAATCTATGAAATCAATGCAATGATGGAGGGTTTAACTTCAAATTCTTCAAGTTTCAATGCAAAACTTGAAGAATTTTGGAAGATGAAATTTTGTGTGAGGTTTTAGAAAATGATAGAAAAGTGAGAGAAAAATGAGAGTGATGGGAAAAAATGTGAAAAAATGAATTGTTCGTGTGAGGTTTGGAGCAAAAGATGCTTATATACACTCTAGGCTTGAAATGTGCTTTGGGTTAGGACTGAGGTTTGGATCTTAGCTTAGGAGTGAGGTTTGAAAATATGGTTAGGAGTTGGTTAGCAAAACTTTTAGAAACTTCACTTGGAAAATGGTGGGTTGTTCTAGAATATTCCCTTGGAAAAGCTAGAATGAAGTGCAAAATTGAAGTGAAAAAGATGTGAAAAATTCCTCCATGTGAAAAATGAAATTTTTGGCCAAAAACACACGCGTTAACCGGTTAACACAAGCAAAATTTAAATTTTCCCTCCTTTTGGTGGGAAACCTTGGAAATGCATTTGTGTCATCTGTTATGATCATGTTTTGACCTTGAGACCTTATAATTATTTTGCCCTTGAAAAACACATGATCACAAGTCTTATGCTTCAGCCGATGATGTATGCTTTATTTTTATTATTTTTATTATGATTTATGATTTTGAAGACAATGCAATGTATGAAAGGATGTGCTAAATGATATGGAGATGAAGCATAAGCTAAAATAAGAGGACAAATTTTGGGGTGTTACGCTCATGTATCTTCATCTTCATCTTCCCGTAGGAAACAAGTGTCGCCTACTCGTGCATCCCTGCCTCCATCTTCCCGTAGGCAACATGATTCACCTATTTAGGCATCGAAGGCAACTGAGGTACCCGAGTCACCGGAGGTACCTCAGACATTAGAGGTACCTAAGGCACCCTAGACACAAGAGGCAGTAGAGGTACCTGAGGCACCGCATGGGTTCAGAGGAGGCCCATCAGACTTGTCACTACTTCCACTTTACCCAGACCATACAACCATACATGTTTGGGACTAAGAGGTAAAATTAGTTAGATTAATTTTTTTTTAAAACCATGTTTGTTATAATATTAAAAGTTTCTAACGGTGATTTATTTTTCTGCAGGACCGTTATCCGTTGAAATTCATCAACTATGAGCGGAAGATTATTGGGTTTCAACAACCTAATGAGCCATGATTTCAGGATGTTGTAGCTATCTAGGATGAGAAAATTTTGCAAGACCATTATTTTACGATTAATCATGGTATGCTTTAATGCTTTTGTAGAGAGATGACACACCGAGACATCATCATTTCATCAACCACATTCTAGGTTTCGATTCCTGGATAAGGTGTACATTAATGAGCTACTTATAGCACAACAGGAAGCTGGTGATGACGAGTAGGTTGCGCAACATAAAACATATGCTATGAGAGCATACTTGTTGTATTTGGCTGACACTGTCACTTTTGTAGACAAAAGTGTCACTTATGTGGATGTCATATACCCGCGATAATTTAATGATTTTGAGTGAATCCATGAGTACAGCTGGGGCCTGCTTGTTTGGTCTACATGTACTCTAGGTTATTCGAATGTTGTATGTGGAAGACAAAACAAGTGACAATCAACATCACACTATTAACTAATATTTATTGGTCTTTTAGTGATCGTGTGTCATTTTCATTACACTTTTGCAACGCCATTACTAATGATTCATGTGGTCCAACACTTTTCAGGCTTTAATCCTCCAGTACTTCCCATGCATCTTCGCCTGGTCATGTGTACCAACCTATACTAAGGATATGCCACGTGCTTCTGCATTCGCCCCACTCAGAGGAAACTAGGCAACAAAGTCGTTAAAAATGTATCTTGACTACTTGGCAACAGAGGATATACATTTTCATATGTATGTTGATCACCATGATACGCCTCCCTTTGACGACATAGTCTTATACTCAAGATGATTGACTTGCAATTCACGTCAGACGTCTCCTCAACTGCTTGAACGCACCATGTGACAGTTCAACTACATGCAATACATTTCCGGAGACCCTTATGTGTTTGGTCCTTTCATTATAACATGTAGAAATATGCATGGTATATTTAATGATTATCTTAATCATCTGTTACTGAAAGAGGCACAAAGTACCATAGCTGAGAGTGATTGAAACTACATAGACAATTACATCTGGTGATTCTTCGGGGTTTCACATCCTTATATGATACATGATGCAACAAGAGATCCACTGAGGTCATACCATAGCTGAGAGTGATTGAAACTACATAGACAATTACATCTGGTGATTCTTCGAAGTTTCACATCCTTATATGATACATGATGCAGCAAGAGATCCACTGAGGTCATACCATTAGAAGATACTAGAGAAGAAGTAGTATAGGATAGATCATGATATTATTGTGCTACAACTGGTCAAAGTATAAAAAACATATTCCAAATGCGCCTCAACTGATTTTATTTAAACACAACTAAACTACCCAAGTATAAACCTCTGGGTGTTGTAAAGTACTAGTATCTAGTTAACATTGGGACTGAAAATAACCCGTGACTCAATCAATAACTTTTAGATCAAACTTTAAAAAAGAAGCAAGGATAGACTTGAAAGAAAAAAATTACAAGGTAGAGGCCATGGAGGTAACCCAAATTATGACAATCCCCGCAGAAAATCTTTAACCCATCTGAAAAAGTCTTGTACAATACATTTAAGCTCTTACATGATGGCTCAACTCTCAAAGCTAGAATCTCAACATTGATAACACCCTTTTCTACTCCACGATTAAATAAATAAATATACAAATCAATGAGAATCGCAACTAACCAATACACACTCCCCCCAAAACTCAGAACAATACCTGTTTCTTTGTACAAGCATCTCAAAACCCTTTCGGAGGGAATAATCTAATTTACACACAACACCGGGATATAGAACATAAAACTAACTTCAGTTCTGCTGGAAATACAAACCATACTCGGGGAAGGTATTCAGAAAACTCGTGATGAGCTGCGAGGGCAAACCTTGTCCTTGTATAAGCACGTGATGGTACTTGTCTACCAAGGACAAAACAACTTTTTGCTCATCAACATCAAGTAATTGACCTGTATGCATATCAATGACAACAATAAATGGATTAAACGACTCGTTTCCATTTATGATCAAATTGTCAATAAGCAACCCTAAACTAAACCTGGGAGACATTGTGCGCAAGTAAAGCTAGGACTGAAAATCCAAACATACTAAATCATTTTGTCAACATTAATTTCTGAAAATGATAATAAAAAAATAAACTATTTGGTATGACTGCTGAGATTCAACAGCCCTGGAATTATTTACAACCACGCATGATACAACTAATAAAGATGATGCAAGTCCCAAATAAAAATAGGAGAAGGCTTACCCAATTCCATATCTAGTTCTTCATCTTCAACATCCCCCTCTTCAATAACTGAATCATCTTCCAGTGCCACGGCAGCTTTAGCATACCTTTCAAGAAATTCTTCTTGTGTTTCTTCATATTCTTCAACATCCGAGTCCTAATTTAAACAAACCCACACGATTATTTACTGTTAATTACTGATAAATTGAGTAAGCAAGAGAACATTTTTAATCATGGCACCTTGTAAACAAAAGGTGATATAAGTTTATGAAAACACAAAGATAAACATGAAAAAACTGCAAAGATCAACCTCATCATAATCTTCAGAGTCATCATCGTCACTATCCTCATCCTCGGCATCATCATCATCATCATCATCTTCAACTTCTTCTTCATCTCCTTTCTCATCTTGTAATTCTTTCAACTGAATGGATACCTCCATCAGTGAAGTTAAGTAGTTGTGAAATGAATCACGACAAGGCTTCCCTTGTTTCAGAAGTTGCTCAATCAACCGCGCCAGTGTCAACACTAAAATTCACACCCAAAAAATAAAAGGGTTTGTTAAAAATGGTTTAAACTGTCTGATTGTGTTTACCGGTAAGTAAAGAATAAAAGGACGCGGTAATTAAATTAACAGTTAAAAGCAAATATTTACCAATTAACTTCATCTCTGACTCTGTTGTCAGACCAGCAGCCTCAAAGGAGCTACTGGATACATGACACAGTGCAGATGCCCAAATTGTGATGCCTCCCGCTTCACTTTTTTCAATAATACCTTCTACAATTTCAGGATAACACAGATAGCATGAAGATATAGCAAGCAATAGAGGCTTCCAGAGAGAATTAGGCGTACTTTGAACCTCAACAAAGCGAGAGAAGGCTTCCCGACTAAAAACAATTGCCAATGACTGCTTTACACCTTCAGTTTCAATTGAGTAGGTTGGACAGTGTAGTAATGTATGGACACATGAGCAAGCTCTATATGTGGCAGAAGGGTATTGCTTAATGGCCTCACTAACAAAAGTGCCAATTCCTTCTACAATTGAACGTTCTGGCACAGGTGGAGCTGGAGGGGGTGGAACCTCTTTTACAAGAAAGTTTTTCAGCCTATATGAACGATCTAAATTCACGATTTCCTTAATCACATCAAAAATTGACAAGTCTTCTGATTCTTCCCATGCGTGCCACTCTGCAATCATTTCAGCCCAAACTGGCAGCAGCTCTGACACTTTCAGCTCTTGAATCAAGTGGCTTGAATCAATAGAGAGTATGATAGATCGTAACAAAGTTGACAAGTCTTCTATGCATGATGAAGTCAGAGAATTCTGGTCTTGTTGTTCCTTATAAAATTCAGAAAACACTTCAAACAAAATAACATTGAAAACATTTCATATGAATATAATGTATGATTAAATTAAAGACAGGCAGGTAATATCTGAAAGCAAAAAGACTAATCAGCACAGCCAGTCTGATTTAACATCAAATAGGATCTAAATTATAAGTGCATGCAGTTGGGACATTCTATTGTCACAGCAGCTGTAAAACATTTGAGGAATTTCAAAAAGAGAATGAATTCCACCTCACAAGTGAAATCATCACAGCTATTGTTTCAAGAAACCCATTAAAACTCTCTAATTGGCTTTTCCTCCAGAATAATACTCCTAAGAAAATCAAATTTAGCCAGGCCCTCAAACTAACCTGTGTGGACAAAGGTGTTAGCCAAACCTGCTGCAACAGTGCAGCAAAAGCTCTGCCAATTGCCGCCTGATCTGCAGCCCATTTTTCTTGCAAATCATTTGATTCAGAATCTGATACTTCAGGCCTAGAGTCTTCCCATGTCTGACCCATAACTGCCAGAGTAGCGATTCCACGCTCAACCACCTATTGCAGATACAAACTCAGATAAAAAAAGGTAATTGTGTTACCACAACATGATGTGCTAGTGGCAAATTCAGCAGTTGAAAATAAATAAGAAATATGTAATAACATCACGGGAGACACCAAAAATTATGGGCTCAAAATTGAGGCACATCTCTAAAGCATGGGTACTTCTAAAATGGTGAAGTACCTGCACGGGGTACAGGTACCGTACTTTTGGTACTTTACCTTGTCTTATTAATCCGTTTTGAGTGAAATCAGCCATTTTCGCATATATTAATATAATATATTATGTATTTTAGTTTCTTAGTTATTATAACTTAACACAATTTTTTACTTTTTTTTTTAATCAAACACAATTTTTTACTTTGTAAACTTTTAATATCATGTTTTGTTTTGAATTGAACAATTTAGTTATCTAGTGATACATATGTTTTATTGAGAAACTCTTATTTTTTATTGCCGTGCCCATACCGGGTACCATACCCGTAGCTATGCATCATATAGGCACATAGAGGTGTAAAGCGGGAAAAAAAAAAGGAAAATTTAATGTTATTCAAATAGAGTCATTATGGCACATGGAGATGTATGCAAAAAATTTAAATTTAAATGTTGTTCAAATTGTTAAAAGTTTAAATAATAAAAACTGCTTAGATTCAGATATGACAATGACTTGGGTATATGAGGTGCTTAAGTCCCACACCATTGCCAGAGTTAAGCACTTGGAGTATTTAAAAGGCTTAACTCTTTTCCCTGGATAGCTTGTTTATAAAGGAAGGTTTCCCAAGTGCTTGGATGCTTAAGCATATATTACAAGAGCTGGTTGTCACTCACCATTGTCTAGTGAAGTGTTGTGGAGAAGCTTAGTCGTAAAAGGTTTATTGAGGCGTCTTAGAGTGCATTTGTCACGATGTTGGCTATCTGGGAAGGTGTTATATAATAGGGACTTTAGTATTATTGAGTGTCTAAATCTCACATCAAGTAGTATGAGACATTTGGTGGAGTATTTGAACAACTTAGTTGTTTCCCTTTGACAGATAGCTTTTAAAGGAAAGTTCTCCAAGTGTTGAAATGTTTATCAACATATTTCGACAAAACCTTGATACAAAGTTATACATATTCAACTTAATCATTTTTATATGTTATGAAGTGAATAGAATATTTATGGAACATCCGATATAAACTATTACTAACCTATAAAAAAATAAAAAATAAAAAATAAAAAACAAGATCAAAACATACCTGAGGCCAAGGCTCCAAATTGGAAGTTAACCATTTGGAGACTGAACCCACGAGAGATGGTATGATATGTGGGATATGAACTGAAATTTTCTCCTCACCAACTTCCATGATAGAACTGAGAAGCTGAAATAAGATGGAGCTATCATTCTCATCATTTCCAATGTTGCCAACTATTACTTGCAAAAGGGGTAGAAAATCAGGGGGCATATAGTCATTCTGAAAAGAGAACCAGAACCAGGTCAGTGAAAAAGGAAAAGAAATAGCAATGTTCTATTGACAAAAAAAATCAGGGAACTGAGAGCTCACATCAAGTAGTGTAGTTATTGCCCCAGCAGCAGAAACCCTCACAGGATAGCAAGACGTATCCAGCTTATCTGGCATAACCAATGCCATAAGCAATTGAGAATATACATCAGCACTCATCTCCTAGAATGACACACAAGGTTAGAAACCAAGATTGAATCACCTCAGAATGTTTTCGCGACTATATCACATCAGATAGAAGAAATCATATTGTAACTTCATATGAAACAGAAATTGCTTGGGTTGTGATAGCTAGATTAAGTGACTTACCTCTGGTAAAGAGGAGCCTAGTTCTCCGAGTACCCAGTTTGCACTTGCAATGAGGTGTGGTACAGAAACAGCTATGGTATACAGTGGCAAAATCCGTGTCCGGATAAGAACTGTCACAAAGCCAGATTCTTGATCTCTCAAAAACTGTAAAATAAATGAGGTTTGAAAACTTCCTTTTAAAAATTTAACTTCAAAAAACTGGCTTTTTCAACAAAAATAGAAATGTCCTCACTTCTTGCAGACCACCATATGCCATCAGTACGCCAAAGTAACTGCCATAGATGACGATGTAACAAGAATAAGGAACAAATATGTTGGTAAGAATATCAACTAAACAATTTATACGGGAATAATTCATTGCTCATAACATGATACTGACATTAGGTACAAAAGGAAACATGAAAGAAAAGCAAAAGTGAAAAGGAAATAAATTCTACAGAGTAAATGGAACATATACGGAAAAAACTTGCCCCCTTCAATCAGGAATACTTTTTTAAGAAACACAAACAAAAGACATGATCTCCACATGATATGTATAGGCATCAAATGGGTATAAATTCAGAGATTATAAATTCATTAGACTAAATTCGGCTAAAAATCCCTTAAAAGTTTATTCAAAAAAATATCGGGCAAATTATTCAGTATTTTACATTTACTTTGCTGCCTGGCAAATAGGCCGTGCAAGGAACACACCAACAAATGAACAAAGTAACTGTTGGCGTTGGCATAGGATGTGCAATATGTCTTAAAAATAAGTTCATAAAAAATATTTAAAATAAATTTTGCAATTAATTGATCAGACAGGCAGCCATGTGTGAATGTACATAAAAACTCACTCATTCAGGACTTTTTTTTGAGACAAGTTGGAGTCAGAAGGAATGGGAAACTTAGACAAAAAAGGAAGCACCAATAACTCCCCCATAGAACGGCGCTGATTGCTTTTTTTGTTCTTTTGACCCTTTTTACGCTTGGCTGATAAACTGTCTGTGGAAGCCTCCATTGGTGGCCCCTGCAAAAATTAAAGGTCACGTGAACTACAGTAAATAAATTACCAAGGGGCATAGCTTAGGAAATTTTTATCACGTAACCTTTGACATTGAAATAACACCAAGTAAATTTACTGCACTTTTTCTGGCAGTGAATAAATCCTCCCTCCATCCACTAATTTCGTCCTGAATATAAAGTTCCGGTCAGATATCACTACAAATTATGTAAAACAATAACAAAAAAATCAGAATTCATACAATATCCGATGGAAGATTCTTCCGTATATACTCATCAGCATCTTCTTCCCACTCTGACATGTCCTACGCATTGCATTTCCAAAAAACATTAATGAGAAAAAGGTGTCTTAAGAAAAAGTCCATCCCAGTTACTTTTTTGAAATAATAACTTACTTTCTCATTCATTATCAATGCTGGAAAGATTGCAGATTCCAATAGAGTTGTAAAATGTGGGGAAACTAACCGCCATCCCTGTGTCGATTGAAATATAAAATCTTTAAAGACATTTATAAAATTTTGAAGAATACGTCAATTACAAAATTGAGCATCCTAACAATTGAAGCTGAATTTAAAAATAAATGACAGGTGAATGAAATTTAAATAACCTACAGGGCCAGTCTCCAGCACATTTGAAATTACATCAAAGCCTAGGGAGAGGATTCTTTCTAAAAGGAAAGGAAGTCTCTGCAAAAGAAATACGACAGTTCAGATATTGAAATGTCAAAAATAAGAAATATGTTTATAAAATAAATGTTACACAAGTCTAGTATCAAGTTATAGACAACAGAAGATGTGGAAGCCGTGTGGAAATGGATACAGGAGGTTACTTAAAAAAATAGTGCGCTAACACCAGTTAAAGGTAGTATATTCTTAAGTATTTTTGTAGTCACTAGTCAGTACAGGAAACAGCAAGCATGAACATTATCAATCCAACTACTAATCAGTTATTAAGAACAAAAATATTAAGAATATCATCTTACGCTGGTATTTTTGCTAAATTTGACTATGTTTAGAGCATTATTTATAATATCTGGCATTAACCTGAAAACGAAGGAGATGTATTTTATTATACAATACCAAACAAGCTTATATCCACACACAAAAAAAAAGATATTTAGAAACTACATTACTTGTCAGAATGTTTCCTGTGCCGGGTGACAAGGGACGAGAAAATAAGCAGACTTCTTTTCCCAGACTTCCATCTTGTTAAATATACATCTTCTTGAATGACTGTGCAGTCAAAGCTCAGAGAACTCAAAATGCTCATTAGGTCCTTACTAAATGAGTTCAGAAGAGGAGCTAGAGTCAATGGCATGTAAGACTTTACCTGTAAGTAGAAGTGTCAGATTAGAGATAAATATAAACAAATGTCAGTAATAGTGGTAGAAAAAAGAATTTAGCATAAAAGACCATAAATTCAGAGGGAGGGGAGGGAATATGCATACACTCTTGAATCAAATACCAAAAGAGAAATGAAAGGTTACAACAGTTTCTTTTTCACAAGAATAATCAACTTCTCACCTAAAATTTAACATAGGCATAAATAGGACAAACTCTTGAAACGGGCAAAGCTTTGCATGCCAAAAGGGAATTAGTTAAGTGAATAGTAAATACAAAATAGTTTATCATGTGTTATTGACATGGGCTCTCTTCTATACACTTTACTTTTGATCCAGAGAGACATAATCACAGTACTGCTTCTCTTTTCATAGTATAAAATACTTCTTTCAAAAGCAACTCTTCAATATTGACAATGACTTGTGTGCAAAAAATCAAAAACAATGGGAAGAATTTGCTTTGAGACTTCAGAAAATACCAATTGAAGCTGATGAGCAAAAAACTAACAATGCTGAGTAATTTGACATCAATAACGAATTATACCACTAGTAGATAAAACAACACAAAAAATTACTAAATATCGGGTTAAATCTATAACATGATTGAATATATTTTCATATCAATGCCAACAATTACTAAATATAGATTTATGAATATCAACTATAGACCTGTCAAACCGTTACTTACTGCAAAATGTAGGCATTTGCATATAGTGAGGATGGCTTTCTCAGTTTCTATGTCTGCACTTCCATGGTTTGCTCTAGCCTGACCCATGCATCATAAAATCAATCAGAAGTGAAGTTCACGAGAAACAGTGAGTACAACAAAAAGGTAAAACACAATACCTTTCCAACAAATTGATGGAATACAGCAAGCAAAGGCACAAGAATTTCTTTGGCTATGAGCTCTAATTGGGGTGGTACGGGCTCCTTCGCAATTTTGGGATTCAAAAAATACTGCAGAAAAGAGTGCATTTCAGTTCTAAGGCAAAGCAGGTAAAGTGCTCCAGTACCATCTCTACAAATAAATTAATAATACAACAACATGAATTTTCACCAGCTTTTTTCCCATCACTAACAGAGTAATATAAAATGTAAAAAAGGGTACAGCAATCAGATAGTAGCCATCCATCTGTACATCTCAATCAGTATAGAAGCATTTTACACAAACTGTTTAATTGTATACAAGGATTCATTTCATATAAAAAGCACATCATGACAAATTGCATTGAACAAAAAAATTTCTAAATTATCAAAACCATCCACTGTGATTTAGAATACCTGAAAGGGTCTAAGAAGCGCATGAAGAACTATAAGTGCATTGATTGTATTCCACGTGGAGTTTGACCCGTTGATAAGATGGCTATTCTGAATAGCAGACTGCAGATTAGGCACAAGATCTGGCCAGAGACTCTGTTTAACAAAATCTGCAGCCGCAACAACTCGGAACTGCCACGTCAAAAAATCTCAGATCTTAGCAAACGACATATCAGACCACAGATCAGAAACAAAACACAAAATTAGAAACGATGAGTAAACAAAACGAACCACTTCAACTAAGATCTTGAGAACAGGAAATTCAACTTGAAGCAAAGCTTGCATCAGCAGGTCCTTGAATTCCTTGCTGACATTAGAAGGTGTGGCGCCACTGCTATCAACATTCCGGCGCGTGTGGTTTTTCAGATAAGTGGCAGCAGCAATTTTCTGACCTTGATTTTCTCCTCCTGTTGAAAATGATGATTGTTGTTATATTATATAGTAACGAGATGGAATTGGAGAGAGGAGAATTGGGAATTACCAGTGGAAATTGAGAGGAGATGGAAAGGGAAGTGAGGAGTGGGAGATAGGCGATCAAGTTCATCGGTGGCGGCACGAACGGCGGCGGCGTCGGGGCTGAGTGTTTGGTTGAGAAGATGAGCGATGAGAGCAACCTCTGCCATGGCAATCACAGTCAGAGCTATTCCTCACAATCTGTAAACCCTAGTTTTAGTCTAACGTATTGGCGGGAAGGGAACATTTTTCAGTATATATATCATTTATTTTATTTTTATTTTTGGTGGGAAGAATATTACAGGGTTTTTTAGAGAAAAAGAAAAGTATATACGACAGACTGGAAAGAACAAAAGATTTCAATTTTTATTTTTTCATTCATTGTCAAGAGGAAACAAAAAAAAAAGTTTCAGGCGAAAAAATTTGGAGATGCGGGGGATCGAACCCCGTGCCTCTCGCATGCAAAGCGAGCGCTCTACCATTTGAGCTACATCCCCATTTTGTACTTGTACGATAGTATTTTGTATATACTCATTCCTATACTTTAATTCAGAAAATAAAGAGCATACTGGGATTTTAAGCAAGTGGTTGAGTGCAAACTGTTCCAACTGGTAAGACAAATTGTTACGTTTTTCTTTTTTTTTATAATTAAAGTTGTTGATTGTGGCACAGAATCCGTGATATAGCTATTAGTAACATATCCTCAAAAATTGCATTTTCACATATTGAAACCTAAAGGAGTTACTTCTTGTCTCTTTCACTCATGAAACTCTCATAAACACCTCTACAGTTGGAATTGATTTTTTTTAAACTCTACCCTTCATATTATTTATTGTTTCCACGCCAAAATAGGCATTGATGCTACTATTGTTCTTACAATTTTACTTGCTAGTTTATTACAATGACGATGTATTTGGGTATTTTAGCATAAAAATAATTACAAATCTAGATGAAATTTTAAGACTCATACAAAAGAACTAAATAAATTCTCAGAGGATTTATATTTTATGTATATCATTCATTTACCTCATTTTTATGTAAGCATAAGACTCACTTGAACTTAACATTGGTAGAAATGATTGGGTAAGATATGAACTTAATGGCAATTCATATATTCATGTTAAGATTTTTGGTAGAAATGATCTATATTCTTTTCATGGTCCTATTATTAACATGGTAATGTTTAAATGCTCTTTGAACTCTACGATAATATCAATTATATGTATATCAACAGAATCGTCTCAAAACTTTAAAAGACTATGTGTAAAAAATTGAAGTTAGCTTTAATTTAATCATGAATTTTTTTAAGAGACCATATTTGATCGTAAATTAATTGTGGGATATGTGTATGAATATTCTTTTTTGTCATAGTTTAATCATATAAAAGTTTGAGTTCGGTGATATAGGCTGTCTTGCATGTCTCCAAAGATAGTCATGCATATCAATTGTTCATGCCACATGCCTGAAAAAGGAAACTTATTCATCAATTCAAGATTACTTCATAAAAGCATTGAAGTTAAATTTGCTCTAGTGTCGTAAAATATTGTTTATTGTTAAATGTTATTGGACGACTTTCCACATTCCACACTGAAATGACAGTGAACGTCCATAATCGCCTTTATATATAAGGCGTGCCACATGAAACCTAAACCTGAGGTATTCTCTTAACCATAACTCATATTACCCCTCGGTATATAGCTCATTTGAGCCTTACGGTGATAACTTTGCAGTTCCACATATGTGTTGTCGCACCAGAGGTGCACTCTACTACATCAATATTATATTTCATCATTTCATCAAACATTTATGATTTTCTGCAATACAGTGGCACTGTCACAGAGCTTTGTATGAGAAACTAGCACACTCTTATTCATTTTGGTTTCTCCACATCAAAATATAACATTTCTCTTTTTGTCTATTGCAGACAGGGTATTTTACATTACATGCTTTAGTATATGTTGATGATATATTGGTTACTGGGTCCAATTCTTCTTTGGATCGTGAGTTGATTAACAGATTACACAACACATTTGCTTTGAAAAAGTTTGCCAGACCTAACTATTTTTTAGGTCTTGAAGTAAAGTTTTACAAGAATGGTTATCTTTTTCTTACACGGTCCAAGTACATCAAAGACTTACTTGTAAGATCAAACATGATCAATTCCAATAGAGTTCCAACATCTATGTTAAGTACTTGCAAACTAAGCAGACATGGATCAAATTTATTTTATGATCCTCACATGTATAAGTCTGTGGTAGGTGCCTTATAGTATGTTACATTGACAAGGTTGGATATTGCGTTAAGTGTCAATAAGGTATGTCAGTTAATGGCTTCTCCCCTTGAGAAACATTGGTATGTTATTAGAAGATTGTTATGATATCTAAGTGACACAAGTAACTATGGTTTTCTACTATCACCATCTCTTTTTGCACCAACATTTTCTCTTTGAGCTTATAGTGATTCAGACTAGTCAAGTGATCCAGAAGATCGAATATTCATATATGGTTCATGCCTCTATTTTGGTTTCAACCTTGTGTCATGGAGTTCTAAAAAGCAGCCCTTAGTAGCTCGGTCAAGTACTGAAGTAGAATATTGTGCACTTGCGTATTCAACCTCTAGACTTTTATGGTTAGAATCATTACTCCGAGAACTTCACGTTTCCTTTCACACGCCTACTCTTCCATATGATAAATTAAGTGCGGTATTACTATCCCATAATCCAGTGTTATATGCTCGAACAAAACACATTGAGTTTGACATACATTTTGTGTGATAATGTGTAGTTGCAAAGAACTTGGCCATAAAACATGTTCCTGTAGTAGCTCAGATAGATGACACATTAAATAAACCTCTTGGCACGACCGCATTTCAAGATCTTCAGACCAAACTCAAGGTGGTATGTGAAACACACCCTCCTTCAGTTTGAGGGGGTGTTGGAGATATAATATATTTATTAAGATAATTTAACTAAATAGTTATTACAGATGATTAGCAACTAATTGCACAATTACCTAAGCTAAACTAGCTTATTGTATATAAGTAATGTACATTGTATCTTTACAATTCAATAAATGAGAATCACATTTTACAGCTTACTTACTTTCACTTTCTTTTTTGTTTCTCAGCAACTGCATCATTTCACAGAGTGAAATATGAACATTGCTTCTTCATCTTCAACATTAAGATTGTAGTAGGTACTCCTCAGCAAAATGGTCTAGCTGAGAGATTCAATCGAACAATCCTCGAAAGGGTTAGATGCATGTTGGTTAGTGCTGAATTGAAGAAAGTGCTTTGGGCTGAGGCTGTTTCGACAGCAACATATCTGATAAACAAATGTCATTCGATTGCGTTAGATATGAAGACACCTGAAGAAGTTTGGTCGGGACATCCACTAAATCTTAACAAACTGAAAGTATTTGGTTGTGTGGCTTATGCTCGCATTTGGCAAGTCAAGGTCAAACTTAGAGATCTGAAATACATGTTCATGGGATACCCTGAAGGAGTCAAAGCTTATAGGCTATGATGCCTAGAGCCAGGTCAGAGGAGGAGTATCATTAGTCAAGATATAGTTTTCAATGAAGCTAAGATGGATTTCAAGAAAAGCGATAATGTTGACAAAGAGATGGAACATGGAGAAACTCATGTTGAGATAGAGAATAATGATGCTTGATATTACCTGATCAGGAGGGTCTTCCAGTAGTTGAACGTGAACAACAACGGTGGTTGGAATGGAGAGGGGGAGTACCTGCAAGGCACTTCGATGCCAAAGTAAGTAGAGGTACAGAAAAGTGGTAAGTAAGAAGAATGTTTCATAATACCTGACTTTTGTACCCCAAAATTTGCCCTCCCACAATCAAATTAATGTGTCTCGAGAGTTCCCTCAAGGTTCTTAAGGTTCACAAGGTTCACAATTGGTCAAAATGATTGAAGACAAAGCCTCCTAATAAACAATGGATCCAAAACTAGGGTTTTGAATTTCTCCAAGTTAAATAGACTTACAAGGCCTCAAGTGAGCTTTATAACATCCCACGTGTCTTCAAGAATCCCCATGTCAAGTTTCAGAGATTTCCCAATAAGTTTGACCAGTCAGATGTTCAGATATTCAAAAATCAGTCAACTTGGTAAAAAAGTCAAACTGAGGTCAACTGTGGTCAAATTAAAGTCAAACTTCAAGATTTTTTGCCAACATCAAGATTATGAGGTAAAATTCATCATTTGATCAAGGGTTGATCATGATTCATCAAGGAAATTTCAGATCATCAAGAATTAGGAGTTTCTAAATTAGGGTTTTCATATGAAAAATCAACTGAACTTTGACCAGCCATAACTTTCACATACTTCATCAAAAATTTCTCATCCAAAGCTCATTTTGAAGGAAATTAAATTCTCTACAACTTATTGTCTCACAAGCCAAACCCAAAAATGCTTCATTTGGAAGGTCGTGTCAAGGTTTCATGGTCGTTGAGAGGACCTAGGAATTCCTATGAAAATACGTTCGCAGGAAGATTTGTAGGAAATTTCGCAGGAAATTTAAAGAGGAAGATGAAGACGATGGCGCCAATCTGGGATTTTTAAATTTCATTCTTTTTTTTTTATATATTATTTGTTTCCTCTATAAGTCACACGCGCAGGTTTGGTGCAATGGTTAAGATGCAGGTTCAGAGTCCTGGTGGCGTGGGTTCGAACCCAACCTCAGGCATTTTTTTATACTTCATTTTACGTAATAAACTTTTATATATAATTATTGTCTAACCTTATTACAAAACGTGTAGGTGTCCCAATGGCTGACAATCAGGCGGGTGAAGTAAGGGTATGAGTATTTTCTCTCTTCTTTTCTTTAACTTATAATTTATAATGTTTGTTTTTATATATAAAGTTTTTTTTATAAGATTAATAATTTAATTAATATTTTTCTTATGAATCTTATTTTCCAAAAATTAATGACCTTATTTTATTTTAAACAAATTTTTAATATAATAATGTTAATATTTTGTATATAATTAGTTTTTTCTATTTTATAGAGTAATTAGTAATTTTTATTATTATTATATAAATTTAAATTTTTTTAAAAAACTTTTTTTTCATTAAATCCTAACTAAACCCTAAAAATGTTTAACCCTAATCCTAAAGTTTGTTGTAAACCTTAGCCTTTTCTTGAACCCTATTTTTCAAACCTTTAAAAAATTTCTCAAACCTTAAACCATTTTCCTCTTTTTTATGTTATTCATATAACCTGTGTTGTTATTGTTCTGAAGTTTTTACTATCATTTATTTTTCTGCCATATAAAGGAATTTCTTATTTCTGCCTTTAATTTTCCGCCATTTATTTTTATTTAATAATTGTGTGGTTATAATTTTTTATAAAAAATTTCTTAACAAAAACTTCACTATTTTTTAATTAAAAATATTAATAATATTCTTTCATAATTTAATTAATTTGTAGATAATATAATGATTTAGTTAATAGCCTTGTTTTATTTTTTAAAATAAATTTCTCATTATTTTTACAATAATAATAATTTTGTACATAATTAGTTTTTTTATAAATTAATTAATAATAATTGATAATTAGGTTAGTTTTCCTTTAAAAATCTAAATTTTCTCTAAAACCCTAATTTTCTTTAATTAACTTTGGTTAACCCTAATTTTAAATTCTAACCCTAATTTAAAAAACTTAATTAATTTATTTTTGCTTTCTTGCTCTTTATTTATTTTTATTTTTTGTCTTATTTTAATTATTAGAAAAATGTATAGGCTATTATTATTGTAATTTATTTTTCTGCTCGATTATTATGTATCTGCCCCAAAGCGATGTAATAACGTAGGATTTACTATTTTTTTCGTATTTTATTTATTTTATTTTATTTATGGTTAATAAATAGGGAGTGCAAATATAATTGAATTAAAAGATCTTAGATAGTTTAATTAAAAAAATTAAATGTCTGAATAAAATCACTCATACACGTAAGTCGATCTACGATCGCCGTCTACACCTCATAGGGTTACTCTTCTTAAAGTTGCCTTTATATGGTCAAGTCCATCGAAAATGGAGGTGTCTTAAGCAAAATCCATACTCAAATAAATCATCTAGTCCCTCTCCGGTTTAAAAGATCAAGTCCCTACGATGTTGCCTACGAGGTTGCCTACGATATAATGATTTTGTCCCTTCGGTTTAAAAGATGATAGTCCCTCCTAATTGTTAAAGACACCCCGCAAGTTGCCTTCATTGACCATACAATGACCCTACGCCAGTCCCTTAAACAAATTCAAGGTAATGACTACCTATTTCTTAATAATAGGGACAATCTTACCCTTGAAAGAACATACAAGAACATGAAGGATTTAGTCTAGGGTAGGAACTCTAAGTTACTGGCTCACACCCTTTAAAAATACTTTTCACACCTCACTATTTTCAAAAAAATTCAAACAAAGGCTTTGTATACATCCATACGAGGATCATTACAAAGTACTTAGACAAACTTCTAAATACACACTACACTTTCCTTTTTCAAAACAATTAAGTGAGCTAAGTAACTAAGAGCCCATGGATAACCATGGATATAAAGGGTGCTAACACCTTCCCTTTATATAACCCACCC
This sequence comes from Lathyrus aphaca, assembly GCA_963966055.1. Lineage (NCBI taxonomy): Eukaryota > Viridiplantae > Streptophyta > Magnoliopsida > Fabales > Fabaceae > Lathyrus > Lathyrus aphaca. Next base: position 545,420,323 of record OZ014522.1, read on the forward strand.
CCCGAACTCAAGTCTTTTAAAATACGTTTTTCCTGTTCCTTTATGTCCTTTCCACTTGGATAAAATAAAAGTCAGTGGCGACTCTTGCTATTTGCAACATTTATAGAAAGTCGGTTCTCCCACCGTGTTACACCGACCCTTCAATAAAGAAGGGTAGTTATAGTGCCCCCAGCGCTGGGCCAAGGTTCTCCTCTGGGTTGGATTAGCTAGGCCCAAGGAAGAACTGGCAAGGTACGCGTCAGAAGCGTGTATGACCTAGTGTGTGGTCAAGTCCTTGGTTCAACAGCCCCTACCTTTTAGGAGATAATGTGGGGTAGTTGGGTGACGTGGCAAGTGGGATAATGGATCTATCACCTGCCCGACATGCCAAGCGTGTGCTCGACTCCTAAGCATCTGCTCGACCGTACAACATGTCTTCCCGAGCGAATGGGCATATGCTCGACATATTATGCCACAACCCAATACGGTCTCTAGAAGCCCAATCAAGAATAGGATCCCCCCAAGTCGAGTCTCCGAGCCGGAGCGGTGAGTTAATGAATGTCGGGCATATCTTCGTTGTCGAGGAAGGAGTCGCATCGTGCGAGATCGTCTGCCCGTGTCAAAGTGTTGGGTACATTTAAGCTTCTTGGGATGTCGTGGAGGCCACCGCCTGAATCGTTGGACGCGCGGTGTTCTCAAGAGTCGAGGATGTTTCAGTAGAGTCAGGGAGACCTGCGGTTGCTCGACGTCATTCAGAATTCTCTAAACTGACGTGTCATAGGAATTAAATGTGCGTCGCTTCGTTTTCTGTGCTATTGCCGGCCTAGGGGCCTAGGTAATGATTGTCTAACGCGTCTTCTCACGTGCTCCTCTAGTATATAAGGCGGATGGACCATTTCATTTCATTTTTTTGCTGATACGTTTAACCGGAAGCTCTGAGAAGAATCTCCCTTCAGCCTGCAACCGCCGACGTAACTGCCGCTTACTCCCCGCGCACCGCCGTAATCTCCTTGTCATCATTATGTCAGGTAATCTTCTATACCTTCTCTTTTTGGATAGTTTTTCGCTTGATAGGTAGCAAAACTCATGACTTTTCCGTTTAAAGTAGGTAGATCATTGTTGTAGGCTAGTTTTTAGATTTTAGATATGAATGTCCCAGACACAATTTGCATGAAACAGACGAAAAAAACATATATGTATGAATGAGCAGGCCAGGATCATCATATGATTGACGAAGGTCGCGGGCGTTCTCTGCGTTCGTCGGGCAGTCAAAATCTTACCTTAGGAGTTTTTAAGGGTTTCGTGTACGCTCGAGGGGATCCGAAGGCCGTCCCTTTGTTGATTTAGGATAGTTTAGTGGGATTTCAGGGCGTTCAGTTCTTCGCACTTTCACTTAAACTGCGGTGGAAGGGTGAATTTGATGCGATGTCAAATTCACTTTTTCTTTCTGCTTTTCAGGTACAACCGAGCGACGACGTATCAAGGAAGGAAACCCCGAGGGGGGAACGAGCATGTCTTTTTGTCTGAGCGTCACGAACTGTCGTGGATCGCTAACGAGCCTCTAGACGAAGAATCATATTTTGTGGACGAAGATATTACCTTGTACGTCGTGGTCGAGGACATAGATTCCGAGAACAAACCAAACTGATAATGCTTAGCCCCTCGGGAGCAGACCAGATACGTCAGCGTTTTCCAGGTAAGCAATTCGCCATGTACGAGTTTGCTTTCCGAGAAGCGAGGATGAGACTTTTGCTTTCCGATAATCCAGGATGAGACTTCCCTTCAACGATTTCCAGATGGGGGTCTTCAAGTGGCTCAGGCTGGCGCCTTCGCAATTGTATCCTAATTCCCTTGCTTTCATCTGAGCATTCAAATTGGTCTGCCAGTTTCTTGGGGTCAGGTGTACGTTGCCCCTTTTCTTTTGCATCTTCCACTTGCAGCGGTTGGGCGCAGAAAGACGTCATAGCTGGGGGTCCCTCAAGCAGCCTTTAAGGTTGTTCAAGACGTATGTCAACTCCAACCGCCATTTCAAGGGGAGGTGGTACGTGGTGAAACCACTCACCCAGTATGCCCTCGAAAGCCTTTATTACTATAAACGTGACACGAACGACGAGGAAAACTAATGTCGAGGATTCCTTTAAAATGGCAGTCGGACCACTTTAATCTGTCGACCAACCACTATCAAGTCCGACATACAAGCCTGGGGGTCGAGGATCGACTGTCCTTCCAAAAGTTGGTGGATTACGTTCAAAGCTTTAACTTGGCGCTCTGGGTGGACCGGCAAGACAGACCCTACGTAGATGAAGTCGGGATGCCCATTCATGAGACTCGTCTTATAAATACAAAGGTTATACTCGAGTGTGACACGGACGAAGAGGATGTTTGATTATTGCATAGGTTTTTCGCCCTTTCCCACCCCTCTGGTGTTTTATAACTTAGTTGTTGTTCGATTGTTTTTGTTTTGCAGGGACTATGCCCGTGCACCGAGAACGAGTCTTGAAGTTGGCCAATCAGGTTGGGGCTCCGAACAGGGTCTCTAAGAAGAAGAAGAAAATGGGCAACCGCGTCCAAGAGGTAGCTACTGAGTATGGGATCAGTAGTTCTAGTACCCCTAGCTCGACCACTGACTCTCCTCAAGCTGCCCTCCAGCCAACTTCCCCGATACACATACAAGACAACCCTCTGCCTTCCGACTCTCCTCTCATGAAGCGCAAATGGATGGATGGGTCTCTTTCCCGTTCTTCGAATGTGGGTGGCATGGGTTCGGGGGAACCTGCGAGCTACTTGTTGCCTCTTTGCTACTTGGAGAGGGATTTCTTCAAGTCTGAGGGTTATGTCGTGGTGGCGGCGCCCGAGGCAAAGGCACTGCTTTATCTGGATGCAACGGCTAGACGGGCAGGTCTGGCTGGGGACATTGTCGTTGTCGTCCGGGTCATGGAGACAACTTTGGTGTTGTTCGACACTACCATCTCTACAACTGTGCTGGATGGGGCTCTTGAGACTGCCAGGGCTGAAAAAGATAAGTTGTCCCAGGACCTGGACGACTACAAGGAGGAGCATTAACTCCAAGAGGGGCTGAACTCAGAATTGTAAAAAGCCAAGCGCGAGCGGGACACCTTAAAAGAAGAAAACCAAAGCTTGAAGGATCAGGTTGTCGAGCTTAAGAAGGCGACTGAGGAGAACGCGAACCTTCGAGCTCGAGTGGCGCTACTGGAGGGTGCAGTTCGTCCTCTTGAGGATGAGACTAAAGAGGAGCTGACCCTCCGTACTCGTGGCGAATTGGTTGGTCGGTCCGTGAGCTTAGCAAGGACCTGGTCGTGATGTTCAAGGATGGGATCGACAATGTCACTGAGCAACTCAAGGTCTTGAACCCTGGGCTCGTGACTGAAGGGACGACCCACAACTACTGTGTGACCGACAGTGAGATCGTTTGCCCTTTCGTTGTTGAGGAGGAGCTGGCAGAGGACGATGATGATGATGAAGAGTAGCTCCGGGCGGAGATCCCCCTTTTTTGAATATTTTGGCTTGCGTGCCCTGTACTTTTTGTTGTAATTGCCTTCGTGCCTTGTGTTTTTGAATGTTGGCCTATGTGCCCCTTCCTTGTGTATTTGGTGGCCGACTTTGGCCGATTTTAAATACTTGTTTGTTATTTCATTGTGTTCGATTATTCATAATTGTTTATTTATTTTGAACCTTTTGTGCTCGACTTAGTTGGACTCATCGGTTTAGGGAACCAGCGAGGTGGCGGGTTTTACATCCGCCGTGAGTCGGGATTAGGGTTGCGATTTGATACCCTAATCTCGAGGCTTGGGCCTTCCCATCGCGAGCTGCGTGCCCTGCCAACGTGGTACTGCGATGTTGGGGCTCATTCAAGATGTCTGACATCGGGGAGGGTTGTGCTCGCCTTATGTGGGCGTTATGTGTAACACCCCATTTTCTACCCGTGAATATAATTAAAATCACAGTGTATAACACTTTCTGCAAAACAAGGCATCACATTTTCAACTTACAAAATTCAACTTAAGGAATAACATACATAATACATAGCACTTTCCATAAACAATTATAAAACCACTTCATAATATTTATATGGTTCAACTTTATAAAACATCACGCAGCGGATTCATAAACAACTAGTAACATCTTTGTTCAACATAAAACAACTCCAAAATAATTCAACAAGTGTCTTTAGTACTTCAACTTAAATAAAATTCAGCATGTAAATGAGATCAACAAAACAAACAAGCGTCAACCCCCTGAGTGCTACGTATCAGAGCGACTGACCACCGACTCTACTAAAGGTAACTGGTTACTCTTCTTGATTACCTGCATGTTGTCAACCAAGGACAACATTCAAACAAAAGGGGTGAGTTACGATAATTATAAGCAGTATATGATAAACAATACTTAGATAAGGATAACAAACAATTCACTACTTCACAACATAGATCAAAGAACAATTAACAACAACTTAAAGAAATGCACATGATAATGCGACTCGACTAATTATGCATGTGGTACCATTCAGAGTAAAACTCCCAACTTAAAATCATTGCCATTTCGGCGGACATCAAGGCATAAGCCTTCAACCTTCAACTTAAAATTTGCCAATCTAGGCCAACATGGTATGAACAACGGCCCCGACAAAATGCAAATGCTCTACATGACATATAACACTTTACAACGCAAACAACATAACAACATGGGCAACTTATACAACATAGACAACTTACAAATCAACTTTGGCATAAAAGCCTTCAACATAGCAACTTTAGAACTATTTTGTAGACCGGAACATATAACAACTCAATTGTACCTACAAACCGACGATACAACACATTTTCGACAAAACAACATAATAGAGACCAACTTTTAAGGTACCCGACTTATCCCGGTTAATTTCGTTAAATTCCGGGCAGCTAAGTTTTCCACCTATTTCGGCTAAACTGACTAATTCAACATTGTTTTGACATTTTGAAGTTTATACAACTTGAAATTCTGTGATCAGGTATGAGATGTCCTAAGAGATGTCCCAACACTTGACAGATTTAACCAAAACTTAAATAGCAAGAAAAATAAACAACACAGAAGTTTGTTAACCCAGTTCAGTGTATAACCACACTTACATCTGGAGGCTACCAAGCCAGGAGGAAATCCACTATAAGTAATATTAATTCTAGACTTAAACCACCCTGTTTAATCTATCACTTAATAACTACCCAATGCAATTTCTACCTAAGACACAACTTAGATAAGAGTACCCTACTCACTCCCCCTCAATCACACAGTGATCAAGTTTACAAGTTTAATAAAATTGAAGACATTCTTCAAACAATACAGCTTGATCTTACTTCACAGTTTCAATCAAGTCACAAATGCACTTTTGCTTAAAAGCTCATAAAGTGGTACAATTAAAACAACCTGCTATTAAAACACTAGACACCCTATTTGGTCTTCTGGAATTCGTACTCAATTCTGTGAGTTTCTGTTGATTAAATAGGTGTTTGTAATTTGGGCTTTCTGTAGGTTAATCCAGTCCTAAAAGCATGCAGCTTCCACCTTGAATTTAGGGTTTGTTACTTCCTATATTCTAGGTGATTTAGGTCTTCTGTTTTAATCTGAATCCTCATAATAAAACTCCCTACAGATGCGCCTTGTTCTGTTTTTATCCATCCATAATTAATTCCAGATATCTCTCCTTAAATATCTCTGATCAGTTAGACATTAATTAATTCTGGTAGCAGGTTTGAGATGTCTCAACATCTGTTGGGACATCCTGAAAAACTGAACTTAAGTCATTTACACAATGTCCCAACATCTGGTGAGACATCCTGAAATAAGTTCTTATACTCTGTTTGATAATGTCCCAACATTTGATAGGACATTCTGAACTGAATTCAATATTTCTTGTTGGTCAAAAATTCTGCCAATTCTTAAACATCTACAAACTCCCCCTTTGGCTAATTTTTGGCTAACATCTTTTCTGGTTATCAGAGTGCAACAGAAGTTCTTTTATCAGAGTATAGCATTACTTTTCTGTTGAATCATATTTGAGATTACTCCCCCTCAAACATACATGTATCCATTCTTGTTGCAACAGAAATATTTATCAAAACACACTGATTCAGTTCAGACACAAACAAACAGATTTTTCATTCATAATTAAACAGCAATACATTTTGTTGTTGTTGTTCTCCCCCTTGTTAGACACAAAATTTGGGGCCAAAGACATTAATCCAGAAATACAATGCAGTGCTGTCATTACATTTGCCTCACATACAATGATCACTCAGACTCCTCACTTTCAGTTTCTTCATCATCTTTAGTTTCTTCATCAGAGGCAGCTTTCTGATCTCCTTCACTCTCCAGCCTTTGGATGATTTCCTCAAGCTTCTGCTTTCTTGCTTCAAGTTCTTTGCAAGTGCTCTTCAGTTCAGCAATCAATGCAGCCTTGGAGATTGGAGTCTTGGCAGTTGAAGGACCAGCAGATGTTCCAGAGGGTGCTTCAACATCTGTTGCATGATGACTGAGAAACAGTTTGTAGTGAAATGCCAGAGGGCTTTCTCTTTTGCAGACTGTGTCCTTCTCAGTGAGGATTCCAGGGTATTGACTTAGCACTATACCACACAGCAAGGAGGGAAAAGCTATTGGCAGCTTTGTTGCAGAAGAGCTAGCATGCTTCAAGGTCTGATCAAATATGTAGGCACCATAATCCAGCTTAGTCTGAGTCCCCACAGCATAAATAAACCTACCCAAGCCAGTGGATATTGAAGATGTGTGATTGGTAGGCACCCAGTTTGTTGTACCAATCCTGTTCAGCATGGCATATTTTCTTGTCAGCATGCTCACTGAGAGCTTTCCTTTCACTGGCCAAGCCTTGACCTGGTTTGCAGTGATAACCTTGCAGACCTGGTTATCAGTTTTTCCTAGTTCATTTGGACCATCTGTTTCTCTTCCAAGGTAATGGTTGATGATCTGAGGAGAGAACTCTACACACCTACCTCTAACAAAGACTTTTCTAAATTCAGAAGACTTACCATTGGCACAATCTTCCTGAAGATTGACAATGAATTCTTTGACAAGAAGTTCATAGCAGGGAGAGAGATTGGAGACTGTTTTGAAGAGGCCTGCAGCAGAGATGAGATCAATCAGTTCAGTGTACTCAAGTGCATTACTGCTCAGCTCTCTTTCAAGGGCTACCCTTCTTTGGTACACAAACTTCCATCTGTTTACACTTGAAACATGATGAAATGAGATGTTGTTCAAGGGAGCTTCTGGAACAGCAGTTGAAGCCCTAGATGGTGCTTGTTTCTTCTTTGGAGGAGATGTTGGGACATCTGATTCAACATCTGAGTCTGGAGGAGTGACAACTTTCCTCTTCTGGGTTTGGACTTTACTCCATTGTTTTGTTGGACCAAAGGCAGCTTTAGCTTTGTCTTTCTTTGGGGTAGCTTTCTTCTTCTCAGGAATTTCAAGTTCAGCTTGCATCTTTCCTTTCCTAGACCTGAGCCTTTTGGCTATGCTAGGTCTTACAGAGGCTATGATCTCTGTATCAGAATCCTGCTCCAGGTTCACCACAGGAGGAGATTGAGCAGTCTCCTCTTCAGCTGGTTGATCAGCAGAGATATGATCTTCAGTTGAGGCTTTGGTCTGATCCTCAGAGTCTTCTTCATCACTTTCATTTGAGGCCTTTTTCTGGTCCTCAGTTTGTTCAATATCAGCATCAGATGAGGTCTTTTTCTCATCCTCAGATGTTCCAACATCTATTGGGACATCCTGTTGAGCAGGAGTGTCCTTTGCAGCTTGAGCTTGTTCTTCTTGAGGGGCAGGCATGGTGTTCAGAGGAATAGAAATCCCACTAACCACTCTCTGTTCAAAAAGAATCTTGTTAACTATCTCCTTGATGGAAGCATCCACATATTCAGAAGATTTTGGAGGCATGTTAGCTGGTGAAGGAATGCCTTTGGATTTGCTGCAGACTTGATCTTTTGCTCTCTTTGGAGTTCTTGGCTTTTTAGCATGAGAAGCACTTCCTCTGATTTCGTCCAATGGGGTTGATTTCATTGGTACCACAGAGATGGGGGTTGCATGAACTACATCTTCTTTGTTGAGAACTTCTTCAGGAGTGTTAGGGTTTTGAGACATTGTCAAGGAAGATGGATGAAGAGTTTTAGGGTTGATGATTTCTGAAGAACAGCTAGATAATATGATTCGCTTTTGATAGTGTGATGAGAATATTGATAGCTGATTATAAGTTGTTACTAAATAAGTAGCCGTTACATTGCAAATTATTAGGAATGGAATACACAAGGTTCTTGACCAGACTGGTGTTGCCATCTGGAACTTATGCCATACAATGTCATATGACATGTTGGCACATCTCATTAACTGCTAAATCTCACATAAACAGATTCCCAGTTTGCCCCTTAAGTTCTCAAATTGTGTAGCATCCAATGCTTTGGTAAAGATATCAGCCAACTGTAGATTTGTAGCTACATGTTCCAATGAAATCACCTTTTCTTCTACAAGATCTCTGATGAAATGATGTCTGATATCAATATGCTTGGTCCTGCTATGTTGGATAGGATTCTTTGATATGTTGATTGCACTTAAGTTGTCACAGTACAATGTCATGACATCCTGTGGGACATTGTACTCAGTGAGCATTTGCTTCATCCAAACCAACTGAGAATAACTGCTTCCAGCTGCTATATATTCAGCTTCAGCTGTAGATAAGGATACACAATTTTGTTTCTTACTGAACCAAGAAATCAAATTGTTTCCTAGAAAGAAGCATCCTCCTGAAGTGCTTTTTCTGTCATCAGCACTTCCAGCCCAATCAGCATCACAGAAGCCAGTGAGAATTGGTTTGCATCCATGAAAGTACATTATGCCATAGTCACAAGTACCATTAACATATTTAAGAATTCTCTTGACTTGATTGAGATGACTGACTTTTGGATCAGCCTGATATCTTGCACATACACCTACTGCAAATGCTATGTCTGGTCTGCTAGCAATCAAGTATAACAAGCTTCCAATCATGCTTCTGTATAAGCTTTGATCTACATTCTCACCCTTTTCATCTTTAGTCAGCTTTAAATGAGTGGGGGCAGGAGTTCTCTTATGAGTAACATTTTCCATTCCAAATTTCTTGACTATGTTCTTGGTATACTTGCTTTGGGAAATGAACATTGAGTCTTCCATTTGCTTTATTTGCAGACCAAGAAAGTAGGTTAACTCTCCTACTAGGCTCATTTCAAATTCAGATTCCATCTGCTTGACAAAATGTTTGACCATCCTGTCAGACATCCCACCAAAGACAATGTCATCAACATATATTTGAGCAATCATGACATTTCCTTCTTCATCTTTAACAAACAAGGTTTTGTCAATTCCACCTTTCCTGTATCCTTGCTTGATAAGAAAAGTAGTCAATCTTTCATACCATGCCCTTGGAGCTTGCTTCAGACCATAAAGAGCCTTCTTTAGTTTGTATACATGATTTGGACAGCTTGGATCAACAAATCCTTTAGGCTGTTCTACATATACTTCTTCATTAAGATAACCATTTAAAAAGGCACTTTTCACATCCATTTGAAATAGCTTGAACTTTAAGATACAAGCAATTCCCAAAAGGAGTCTGATTGATTCAAGCCTTGCTACTGGTGCAAAGGTTTCATCAAAATCTACTCCTTCAATTTGTGTGTATCCTTGAGCTACAAGTCTAGCTTTGTTCTTTGTAACAACTCCTTGTTCATTTGACTTGTTCTTATACACCCATTTTGTTCCAATCACATTTATGTCATCAGGTCTAGGAACAAGATTCCACACTTCATTCCTTGTGAATTGACCTAATTCCTCTTGCATAGCACAAATCCAATATTCATCAGTAAGAGCTTCCTTGATGTTTTTAGGTTCTATTTTAGACACAAAACAAGAACCTGAAATCACTTCTCTTGATCTAGTACTTACACCTCTGTTGGGATCACCAATTATCAAATCTTTGGGATGATCCTTCTGTATTCTGATGGAGGGAGGTTTGCTGGATTCTTCTGTCCTTGTATCAGTTTGAGTGAAGTCATAATGATCATTATTTTCTTCAGCTTCAATCTTGATATCAGCAGATGTTCCAACATCTTCTGGGACATCTGTAGGAGCATCATCAATTATCACATTTATGGACTCCATGATAACCTTGGTTCTAGAATTAAATACTCTATATGCTCTGCTGTTTATAGAGTATCCAAGGAAAATCCCTTCATCACTTTTAGGATCCATTTTTCTTCTTTGCTCCCTATCTGCCAGAATATAACAGTTACTTCCAAACACATGGAAGTACTTAACTGTGGGTTTTCTGCCCTTCCAGACTTCATATATTGTGGACAAAGTTCCTTTCCTTAGAGTAACTCTGTTGTGGATGTAACAAGTTGTGTTCATAGCTTCAGCCCAGAAGTATAAAGGTAACTTTTTAGCATGGATCATAGCTCTTGCTGATTCTTGAATAGTTCTATTCTTCCTCTCAACAATCCCATTCTGTTGAGGAGTGATTGGTGAAGAATATTCATGATTGATTCCTTCTGAAGAACAGAAATCTAAGAACTTTTGGTTCTCAAATTCTTTTCCATGATCACTTCTAATTCTGATCACACAGCTGGCTTTTTCCCTTTGTATTCTTTGGCATAAGTCTTTGAAAACATCAAATACATCATACTTTTCCTTGATAAAATTTATCCATGTATACCTTGAAAAGTCATCAACCACCACATAGGCATATCTCTTGCCACCAAGGCTTTCAACCTGCATAGGTCCCATAAGATCCATATGCAATAGTTCCAAAACTTTGGAAGTTGTCAGATGTTGGAGCTTTGGATGGGACATCTTGGTTTGCTTGCCTATTTGACATTCACCACATATTTTGCCATCATCAATCTTCAGTTTAGGAATACCTCTTACAACATCCATAGATATTATCTTCTTTATGCCTCTGAAATGAAGATGACCTAGTCTTTGGTGCCATAGTTTCACTTCTTCTTCTTTAGCTAAAGAGCAAGTTGAAGTGAGACTGAGGTCTTGAGATTCCCACATGTAACAGTTGTCTTTAGATCTGGCTCCTCTCATGACAACCTCTTGTTCTTTGTTAGTCACTATGCATTCAGTTTTGGTAAAGTTTACACTGTACCCTTGATCACATAATTGACTTATGCTGATCAGGTTAGCAGTTAAACCTTTAACTAGCAGCACATCATCTAGTCTTGGAACATCTTGACAATCCAAGGTCCCAACTCCCTTGATTTCTCCTTTAGCTCCATCTCCAAAGGTTACATACCTGGATGAATGTGACTTTAAGTTTACTAGCAGATTCTTCAATCCAGTCATGTGTCTTGAACATCCACTGTCAAAGTACCAGTCTTCTTTAGCTGATACTCTTAGTGATGTATGTGCTATATATGCAGTACTTTTCTTTGACCATTTGAGTTGAGATTTCTTTTGATGCCTCTGCCCTGTGTGTTGTTCATCAGCAGATCTCCAAGATTGATTGTTGATCTTGTTCTTGTAGCTTTAATCAGCCTGAATGCTAGCTTTTGGTCTCCATACCTTCTTGATGACTTCTGTCTTTTGCTTAGGAGGTTGCTGATTTCTTTGATGTTTATGCAGCACTTTCTTGGTAACTTCTATTTTCTTCTTGGAAGGTTGCTGATACATCTGATTTGGATATCCATGCAGCTTATAACAATGAGGTTTGATATGTCCAAATCTTCCACAGTGATGACATCTCCATCTTTGATACTTCTTCTTCATTTTGTTCTTTCCAGAATGTTGAAACATCTGTTGGAACATTATGTTTGACTTTGTGTTCTTTTCTTGATGTTGAAGCATCTGTTGGGACATCTTGTTTGACTGTATGGATTTTGTAGTTTTGCTAGAGCTGGCTTCATCTTTATGTACTCTGTTAAATCCCAATCCACTTTTATCCCCTGAATGCTTATTGTTGTTGAGAATAACATCCAGTGTATTTGAGCTGCTGTTCAACATTCTAACAGATTTGGACATGTGTTCCAATTTGGAGTTGAGAAGACTTACTTCACTTTTCAAGGTGTCAATGATCTCTTGATCATTTGCTTTTTCATCTTCTAGTGCCTCATTCAGCTTCTTTAGCTTTATAACCTCACTGCATATTTCAGTACTTCTTTTGTACAGATCTTTGTAGGCTTGCTCAAGTTCTTCAACAGTAAGCTCCCCATCACTGGAATCACTTTCAGATTCACATAGTCCAGCTAAAGCAGTGATATGCTTAGCTGATTATTCTTCTGAATCACCTCCTGAGTCTTCATCAGACCATGTTACAGATAGTCCTTTCTTTTGCCTTTTTAAGTAGGTAGGACATTCATTCTTGATGTGTCCATATCCTTCACATCCATGGCATTTGATTCCTTTTTCTTGACTGGTCTTTTCAGCAAAATTTGACCTTCTGTTAGCATCATAAGGTCTCTTGTTCTCAGAAGAGTTTGTGTATCTTCCACTGGGATTGGATTTGCCTTCCATCCCTCTGAGAATCTTTTTGAATTGTCTTCCAAGCATAGCAATGTTATCTGATAAGCTTTTACCAGTTTCTGATTCATCATCTTCTTCTTCATCAGTATTTGTCACCAAGGCTATGCTTTTGTTCTTCTTAGCATTTGTGTCATTCATTCCCATCTCAAATGTTTGAAGGGAACCAATGAGTTCTTCAACTTTCATAGTGCATATGTCTTGAGCTTCTTCTATTGCTGTGACTTTCATGTCAAATCTTTTTGGCAAAGATCTGAGGATCTTTCTTACAAGCTTTTCATCAGTCATCTTTTCTCCCAAAGCTCCAGAAGTATTAGCTACTTCTAAGATGTTCATGTAGAATTCATGAACTGTCTCATCTTCCTTCATTCTCAAGTTTTCAAACTTGGTGGTGAGAAGTTGAAGTCTTGACATCTTTACCTTTGATGTTCCTTCATGAGTTGTTTTGAGAGTATCCCAAACATCTTTGGCCAGCTCACAGTGATGCACAAGTCTGAAGATGTTCCTATCAATGCCATTGAATAAAGCATTTAAGGCCTTTGAGTTGCCTAGTGCTGAATCTTCTTCCTCCTTACTCCATTCTTCTTCAGGTTTCAGCACTTTTGATCCATCTTTGGTATCTTGGACAGGATGATCCCATCCAATGTTGACTGCTTTCCATGCCCTGTTGTCAAGTGATCTTAAGAATGCAATCATTCTTGGCTTCCAGTAGTCATAATTAGATCCATCCAGTATAGGTGGTCTATTTACTGACCCTATATCTCTGTCCATGTTACAAGATTTGTATTCCCTAGATCTCACCCAGTATAAACAGGCAGGGTGCCTGCTCTGATGCCAATTGAAATTTTGTGATCAGGTATGAGATGTCCTAAGAGATGTCCCAACACTTGACAGATTTAACCAAAACTTAAATAGCAAGAAAAATAAACAACACAGAAGTTTGTTAACCCAGTTCAGTGTATAACCACACTTACATCTGGAGGCTACCAAGCCAGGAGGAAATCCACTATAAGTAATATTAATTCTAGACTTAAACCACCCTGTTTAATCTATCACTTAATAACTACCCAATGCAATTTCTACCTAAGACACAACTTAGATAAGAGTACCCTACTCACTCCCCCTCAATCACACAGTGATCAAGTTTACAAGTTTAATAAAATTGAAGACATTCTTCAAACAATACAGCTTGATCTTACTTCACAGTTTCAATCAAGTCACAAATGCACTTTTGCTTAAAAGCTCATAAAGTGGTACAATTAAAACAACCTGCTATTAAAACACTAGACACCCTATTTGGTCTTCTGGAATTCGTACTCAATTCTATGAGTTTCTGTTGATTAAATAGGTGTTTGTAATTTGGGCTTTCTGTAGGTTAATCCAGTCCTAAAAGCATGCAGCTTCCACCTTGAATTTAGGGTTTGTTACTTCCTATATTCTAGGTGATTTAGGTCTTCTGTTTTAATTTGAATCCTCATAATAAAACTCCCTACAGATGCGCCTTGTTCTGTTTTTATCCATCCATAATTAATTCCAGATATCTCTCCTTAAATATCTCTGATCAGTTAGACATTAATTAATTCTGGTAGCAGGTTTGAGATGTCTCAACATCTGTTGGGACATCCTGAAAAACTGAACTTAAGTCATTTACACAATGTCCCAACATCTGGTGAGACATCCTGAAATAAGTTCTTATACTCTGTTTGATAATGTCCCAACATTTGATAGGACATTCTGAACTGAATTCAATATTTCTTGTTGGTCAAAAATTCTGCCAATTCTTAAACATCTACACAACTCTTTATGAAATTTTGTCAAAAATCAATATCCTGATAATTTCTACTGTCATAAAAATATAGGTTCAATTTTTGTTTTCTGTCAATTCCAAAATTCTGCTTCTGTCAAAGAAAATCAGTTAATTTGATTTACTGCTACATACTGCTACATATATATCTATATATACATTGTTAACATTATGTCTTATACATGTATAATTTACAGCGCACCCTTAGTCTTCATCATATTATTCATCTCATTTACTAATTAAAATCAATATGGTATTTAGTATGATCCAATTATAATTATCCATTATTTTCCCCTAAATTTCCATAAAGTAAAGGTACTAAAGGACAAACTAACACTCATACACTATGTCAGGCGCCATATCCTAGTGTATATGCCACAAGAGTGGATTATGTTCTCTCTAATCACCAATAAGCTCATTCTAGAACTTGTATCACTTTTAGTTAATAAAAAGAAGAAAAGTAGGATGAAGGCATATATATATATATATATATATATATATGTATGTATTATTATATGATCATAAAGTAACAAAATCACTCCCCTCACAACTATATCATGGTCAGCGCCATGCTATACTATGGCCACCCATGAGAACTTGGCCCCCACCTATAATGTATGGCTTCCGCCATACCAATGTGAGAGAGAACATGGCTTGCGCCATACGTTATTGGTTTGCTCTACCGGTCTCTGAGATTTCCTTTTCATCGTCCCAATCTCAATTATTTTTCCAAAAACTTTCCAACAAAATTTACCAACAACAAATCAACATAATAAAACATATTAACATCAACAAAATTCAATCATCGGTAATCGATTTTCACACAACATTCGCAATTACAAATAAAAATCAGCAGATCATTCATATGATTTAACAACCCTAACTACCCAAATCAAACTCAATCACATTATTGAATTTCATACCCGATTATAATAATTGAACCCACCCTTACCTTAGGTTTTGGATCTAAGGCAACTCTAACGATCGGATTCCAAAAATCACTTCCGGTTGCAGTTTTCCTCTCACAGCTCTTCTCCCACGTTCTTGCACTTTCTGTTTTCTAAAACTTCTACTGATACAACATAACTCCTATATTTCTTACTATTTGTTTTTATTAAAATTAAACTAATATTATAATTACTCATGGGCCTAACTAAAACACCCCCTTAATTACTAATTCGCACACGATATTAAGCTCACTAACTCAAATAACACAACTACTATATTATTATTTCTAATAATATTTTTCTACGACTTCCGACTAAATTTTCGACCTATCGATTAAATCAACCACAACATAAAATATATCGACCAAACACAAATAAATACTTAAATATTTAAATAAAATAAATAAATAAATATTTGGACGTTACAACTCTCCCCCACTTAAAAAATTTCCGTCCTCGGAAATTTACCTGATTCAAACAGCTCAGGATAGGAGTCTCGCATCTTGCTCTCCAATTCTCAAGTCATGCTTTCTCCCGTAGCTCCCAACCAAACGACTTTGAACAACACAATCTATTTCCCTCAAAGAGTCTTTGTTTCACGATCCTTAACTCGTACAGGCTTCGTCTCCACAGTGAGATTATCCCGCACTTGCACACCGTCCATACTAATCACATGAGACTGATCTGGAATGTATTTCTGAAGTTGCGACACATGGAACACATCATGCAAATTCGAAAGATTCTGCGGTAACGTCATTCGATAAGAAACTTTCCTAACTCTTTCCAAAATCTGATACGGACCAATAAAACGAGGAGTGAGCTTTTTAGACTTCAAAGCTCTCCCAACACCAGTCACAGGCGTGACTCTAAAAAACACATGGTTACCAGCTTGGAATTCTAAGTCTGTCTTTCGCTTGTCATGGTAATTCTTCTGCCTACTCTGAGAAACATTCATCTTCTCTTGGATCAACTTTACTTTTCCGTTAGTCTCTCGAACTAACTCTGGTCCAAGTACGATGCTTTCACCAGATTCATACCAACACAATGGAGTTCTACACCTCCGACCATACATCGCTTAAAAAGGTGTCATTCCGATACTAGAATGGTAACTATTATTATAAGTGAACTCGATCAACGAAAGATAAGTGTCCCGCGAACCTCCTTGCTCAAGAACACAAGCTCTCAACAAGTCCTCCAAAGACTGAATAGTTCTTTCAGTTTGGCCATCTGTCTAAGGATGATATGCTGAACTCAACCTCAACTTAGAACCCAATGCCTCTTGTAAACTTTTCCAAAATTCTGACGTAAACCTCAGATCTCTATCTGACACAATACTCAAAGGAACACCATGCAGCTTCATAATTACTCATATGTAAATCTCTGCCAACTTCGCAATTGGATATGTGATGTTAATAGGTATGAAATGAGTCGACTTCGTAAGACTATCAATGATCACCCAAATTGAATCATGTCCTATTAAAGTAACATGCAATCCTATCACAGAGTCCATAGAAATGCTATCCCATTTCCATTCTGGAACTTCCAACGGTTGCATCAACCCAACAGGCTTCTGATGCTCAATCTGGCCTTCTGGCGTAACCTCGAGTATTCCTTCGTCAATCAGGTCTTGGATCTTATTCTTCAATGCCCAACAGTTATTAGTGTCATGTCCAGGACAGTTGGAGTGATACATACACCTTGCATTAGGATTATAGCAAGGAGAGGAAGTATTGGGATTTTGAGGAGAATTTTCCAAAGAAATTAGCTTCATCTCCAACAAGCATTGCAAAGTTTGCGACATTGGCGTGTTGAATTTTATAAACTGTCTTTTATATTCCTTGCGTCGAAGTGGATTAATCTTACAAGGTCTTCTTTCTTCAATTGAAGAACAATCAGTAGTAGCATGTCTTTTTCCTTCCCTTATCCTTACCTTCCTTTCAACCAAGTCAACTTGTTTCATCGGAGATTGACTGATGATTAGATTCCTGACTCCGTTATCTTGAAGTTTATTGACAAAAATTCTCAGCTTTTATTTCCCATGGGTTAAACTCCGGATAAGAGCCACTTGGTCATTCATCTGGATTCTTATCTCTGCCATCTTAGCTTGCAGTTGTTTCAACTAATCATCCTTGTCGTCTTTAGGATTCTTCTTTTTCATGTCCTTAGAGAGGTGTGCTTTCAACTCTTCTTGCCCCTTGGACAAATTCAGGATCGCTTCTTGAAAATGAGCATTATGAGCTTGGAGATCTTTGACAAATTGTTCGAGAGTCATTTCTGCTGAAATAAACAGCGAGAAGATGAGAAACCTGTTGTGACAACCTGTTATGCAATAATATGGTATGTAGATGCATATGCGATGTTTTCAAGGACCGCGAGATTTAAATTTGTTAAAACAAACAAAACAAAACTTTTATTAGTAGGCTTGAAGTAATATTGCCCTTTGGGCTTACAAATTAAAACAAATAAAGTTTATAAATAAAAATAAGGACAAAATAAAACATATGGGATTTAAGTTTCCCATGGACGCTTCCTCTTTGTGTTGAGATATGTGTTGAGATTCCTCTCCTCGTGAAGTTGCTTTGTCAGCTCCAATACTCTTTCTTGGTTAATCCTGAATTGAGCTTCGAAAGTATCTCTTTGCTCATTCAGTTGGATCCAGGATTTCTGCAGCTCTTCTAAATCAGTGGGCATATCTGAGTGAAGGATGGTATAAGGAATATCTCTTTCAACAATAGGCTCCATAGTCATTGGTAGAATAGCAGGATGTGACATCATAAAAGTCTGAGCACGAGACCACACCCATCTGAGGTAAGGTTCCATAGGAATGAAGTACTTCGGTTCCAGAGTCTTACTATTTACTTTGTTCACTTTACTCCAAGCTCGTATAAACCTTTGACGATAACCTTGAAAATCGTTGTCGTATTCAAACACAATACCCTAAATAAGCATGTCATGAGGACCATTACTCCGAGCATAACCAAACTGACGTAGAGCTAAAGAAGGGTTGTAGGTAATTCCCCCTCTTATGCCAAGGAGTGGCATATTAGGGAACTCTCCACAACGGTCAATGATAATGACATTTTCCATAGATCGGGAACACCAGTGAATATCTGAATGAGAGAGAGAGAGACATTATCCTTTTAGACCATCTCAAACCTTGTTCATTCTTCACCAGAGACCGAGGAAGGTGAGAAATAAACCACCTAGATAGTAGATGTATGCAACACATCAGAGTTTCGTGTGCCTTCGTATTATGGGTATGAAGAGAGTGTAAGATATCTCCAAGTAATGTGGGCACTGGATTGTGAGTCAGAAATATGTTGATGGCGTGTACATCTATGAACTGGTCTGGATCAGAGAATAATACCAAACCATAAATCAGTATGGCTAAGATCTTCTCAAAAACATTTTAACTCATAGCATTCAAGAATACCTGAGCTTTCTCTATTAACACCTTAGAAAGAATACCTTTAACTCCACTACTTGTTTCTAGGACAATGTCTGATTTCTTCAAATGTAGGGTTGCGACAATGACTTCAGGTTTAGGCTCCTTCTCTAAGCATATGAAGGGTTTCTGATCAAGGATAGGTACCCTAAGTAACTTGGAGAATTCTTCCATTGTGGGCACCAGCTGATAGTCGGGGAACGTGAAGCAATGATGTTTAGGATCGAAGAACTGGAATAAGACACTCATCATGTCTTCATTGAACCCTGAAGTAACTAGATCCAATAGGTGACCATGCTTCTTGATGAATTGGGAGCTTTCAGATACCTTAGAGACCAATTCCTTAAGCTTAGAAGGTATCCCTACAAAGTTGATCTGGATAGTGTTCCTACGAGTGGAAACCATGACCTGTAACAAAGAACAAAGATAAATCCTCTGGTCCTTGAAATGGTTAGTGAAAATTCCATGCTTATGATGTCATGATGTTATGATGTTATGTTCAATCACAAACATGTGGCACACACAAACAAGTCACACCATAGTCTTAGGTTTAGAGGCTTGCATGAGGTTTAAAGGTAAGTATCGTCCCCTGAAGTTTAGTTGGTTCATCCTGTCCTACAAAAGTAACCAGGTTCTAAGGGATCTCAATATCACCGATCCTTCTCAAAGGTTGTTGTTCAGTAAGCAACTGACCTGCCAACCAAAACCTCCCAAGATTAGAATCTCAATGAGAGTAGCATCGAGTATCAACCAACTTTAGTCTTCACCAAAGCCGGCTATCTCACTACTTTCTAAAGGTCAAGATGGGTTAACTAGGGTTCTACAAAGTCAGTTGGAGTAATGACAACATATGACAGCCTCAGGTTATCCTCAACTTACTTAAGGAACATAAGAACCGACCAAGAAGTCACACTAACGTAGCCACCAGATCAACCATATCAGTATGCGTCGTACAATTTCTTTGGTCTATTGCTACTTACCTAGGGTACACTAGATTCAGGTTAGGAACTTTCACACAAAAGCCCAACAGATAATATAAAGCAAACAAAACAAACAATTAAGTGATCTAATTCCTGAGGGTACCCTTCTTTTACTCAGTAACTCCCCAGTAGAGTTGTCAGTTCTGTATCACGGTGGGAGAACTGACTTTCTATAAATGTTACAGATAGCAAGAGTCGCCACCGACTTTTATTTTATCCATAAGGAAGGGACACAAAAGAACAAGAAAGACCGTTTTAAAAGACTTGGGTTCGGGGGTAGTTATATAAAGGGAAAGTGTTAGCACCCTTTATATCCATAGTTATCCATGGGCTCTTAGTTACTTAGCTTACTTAATTGTTTTTGAAAATGTGAAGTGTGTGATTAGAAAATTTTATAAGTACTTTATAATGATCCTCGTATGGATGTATACAAAGCCTTGTTTTGAAAATGTTTGAAAATAGTGAGGTGTGAAAAGTATTTTCTTTTGAAGTGTGAGCAAGTAACTTTGAGGTACCTACCCTAGACTAAGTCATTCATGTTCTTATATGTCCTTTCAAAGGTAAAACTATCCCTATTATTAAGGAATAGGTAGTCATTACCTTGGATTTGTTTAAGGGACGGGCGTAGGGTCATCGTACGGTCAACGAAGGCAACTGGAGGGTGTCTTTAGCAATGGGGAGAGACTATCATCTTTTAAACCGAAGGGACAAGATCATTGTAGGCAACACCATAGGGACTTGATCTTTTAACCAGGGGAGAGACAAGATGACTTTATTTGGCAGGATTTTGCTTAAGACACCCCATATTCGAGGGACTTGACCGTTTTAAAAGCAACTTAAGAGGCGTAACCCTGGGAGGTGCTGATAGCTATCATAGATCGACTTACAGTGTGTGAATGATTTATTTTCAGACATTTATTCTTTATTATTTAGTGATTTATGTCCAGATTAATTCAATTAGGTTTTCACGCCCTACATTACTAAACCACGCAGTTATAATAAAATAAAATGACAGGAATTTAAATGGCAGAAATTTAAATGTCTTAACTATTACAACGCCTTGAGGCAGTTACATAATTATAATGGCGGAAAAATAAATAATGATAAACAATTCAGCAGTAATAATAGGCAAGTGATGAATATCACAAGAATGAATAAAAATTAGAAAAAAGGTTTAGAGAAAAATGTTTTAGGGTTTAGAAAAAAAAGTTTTAGGGTTAACAAAATATTTTAAGGTTTGTGAAAAGCTTAAAGTTTATAAAAAAAATTAATTAGTTAATTTTCGAATAAAAAAAAATTAATTAGTTAATTTTCGAATAAAAAAAATTAATTAGTTAAATTTCTAATAAAAAAAATATAAACAAATAATGGTAATAAAAATTTTAGGATTAATTTTAGGTAAACAAAGAAGTTTAAAAAAAACTAGATCTAATTATTAATTTACAACAAAAAAATTGATTATTGATTTATTAAATAAGTAATTATAGTACATAAAAAAAATTAAGAGGTTAGTTGAAAAGAAAAAAAAAATAAATGAAATTAATCAAAAGGTTTAAGGTTAGTTAATTAGGAAATTAGAGAATTAAAGGGATTAGAGGAAATTAGGAAAAAAAAAGGAAAAACCCATGTTGCCAAGACCATCAGGCTCAACCTCAACCACTGGGTTGCGCGCCCTTTGTGAATATAAACCTGCAAGACATTAATATATGTGAACCCTGAAAAATAAATGAGGCAAAAACAAAAAATATTTGAGGTTTGGTTTGAACTCACACCCTTGCCTTCAAGGCCTTCAACCCTAGCTACTGGTCATGTGCGTCTGTTGATTATTAGTTCATAACAATACATAATATAATAAAAATAAAAAGACAAGGCATAAAAAAATGTGTAGATCTAAATATATGTCTATGAATAACATAAAAATGATATGAATTAAAAAAAGAACAACGATGTTGCTAACGCAAAATTGCGATCATCGCAACTGAATCAGATCAACACAAATGTCACGCCTCATACACACAAATGCAAAAACGGCGTATTGACACGATCCGATCCGAATAATTATTATAAAACAAAATAAGAAAATTTATTTAATAAAAGTTATATATATATATATATATATATATATATATATATATATATATATAGATGTATATATATATATATATATATATATATATATATATATATATATATATATATATATATATATATATATATATATATATATATATCAATCATAAACCAAGCCAATATTATATATTCAGTAAGAAAGAAAAAAAAACAAGTATTACTATTATATAGATTAATGTAACAATTTAAACATACACAGATAGTAAACAAAATTATATAATTTCTTAAAACCTGAGATTAGTTTCTCATGCCACTTTTAAACGTACACATAAAATAGTGTTATAACAGACGTATATAAAAAGAATAAAATAAGTAGAACAATGAAAATAGTGTTATGGATATGTTAGTGACATAAAATATTTATATGCACCGATGGAGTAATGCCGACAATGAACAAATGAAAATAAGGCGCATCTCTCTTCTCTTGTTTTTTTTTCTTCTTTCCGGTCCTCTCCTCTATTAGCACCATAATAGTAAGTATATATAAGACCAATTAGATTAGTGATAATGGACTTAAATATTTATTTTAGAATCCAATAAAATTTTAATTTAAAATTAAATAAAGTTTAATAATTAAAATAAAAACAAATAAACCTATTTATTTATTCTAGAACCAATGTAAAAATAAAAGGACCCAAAAAATAAAAGTCGGTCGCCAAAGTTTTCGAAAAAATAAAATGAATACATCAAAATGATCCGCACAAAATAAACGACTCGGAAAAATACAATGTTTGGTCGGATTTTGAAATAAAAATTATGACCGTTTAAACTGCTCAGACTGATCAATACACAACCAAAAATAGCCGTAAAAATATTTTTATCACGTCAAATTAAACCACGTGAACCGCAAATTAATGTTACCGACATTTGCAAACTTAAACTTGACATTTTTCGTTTACTAATTTTAGACACAGTTAAAAAAATTAATTTGACCAATCTGTCTGTAAATTCAGAGAAATTATTTCGGCTAATATTAAGACGAAAAAAATGTTATGCTATGAAGATGATGCAAATGAATGCGAAACAAAAAGTCGGTTAGAGTTAAAAATCAGAGGGAAAATTTTGGGGTACAACACAACACAAACAGCATAACAACGTGGGCAACATAACAACTTATACAACATAGACAACTTTCAAATCAACTTTGGCATAAAAGCCTCCAACATATCAACTTTAGAACTATTCTGTAGACCAGAACATACAACAACTCAGCTGTACCTACAAACCGACTATACAACACATTTTCGACAAAACAACATAATAAAGACCAACTTTTAAGTTACCCGACGTACCCCGATTAATTTCGTTAAATTTCGGGCAACTAAGTTTTCTGCCTATTTCGGCTAAACCGACTAATTCAACATTGTTTTGACGTTTTGAGGTTAATACAACTCTTTGTGAAATTTTGTCAAAAATCAATATCCTGATAATTTCTACTGTCATAAAAAAATAGGTTCAATTTCTGTTTTCTGTCAATTCCAAAATTCTTCTTCTGTCAAAGAAAATCAATTAATTTGATTTAATGTTACATACTGCTACATATATATCTATATATACATTGTTAACACCGTGTCCTGTACATGTATAATTTATAGCGCACCCTTAGTTTTCATCATAGTATTAATCTCATTTACTAATTAAAATGTATTTAGTATGATCCAATTATAATTATCCATTATTTTTCCCTAAATTTCCATAAAGTAAAGGCACTAAAGGACAAACTAATACCCACACACTATGATATGCCTCATATCCTAGTGTATATGCCACAAGAGTGGCTTATGTTCTCTCTAATCACCAATAAGCTCATGCCAGAACTTGTATCACTTTTAGTTAATAAAAGGAAGAAAAGTAGGATGAAGGCATATATATATATATATATATATATATATATATATATATATATATATATATATATATATATATATATATATATATATATATGATCATAAAGTAACAAAAGCACTCCCCTCACAGCTATATCATGGTCTGTGCCATGTTATACTATGACCACCCATGAGAACGTGGCCCCCGCCTATAATGTATGGCCTGTGTCATACCGATGTGTGAGAGAACATGGCCTGCGCCATATGCTATCTGTTTGCTCTTTCGGTCTCTGAGATTTCCCGTTCATTGTCCCCAATCTCAATTATTTTTCCAGAATTTTTCCAACAAAATTTACCAACAACAAATAAACCTAATAAAACATATTAACATCAACAAAATTCAATCATCGGTAATCGATTTTCACATAACATTCGCAATTACCAAAAAAAATCAGCGGATCATTCATATGATTTAACAACCCTAACTACCCGAATCAAACTCAATCACAGTATTGAATTTCATACTTGATTATAATAATCGAACCCATCCTTACCTTAGGTTTTGGATCGAAGGCAACTCTAACGATCGGATTCCAAAAATCGCTTCCGGTTGCAGTTTTCCTCTCACAGCTATTCTCCCACGTTCTTGCACTTTCTGTTTTCTAAAACTTCTACTGATACAACCTAACTCCAATATTTCTTACTATTTGTTTTTATTAAAATTAAACAAATATTATAATTACTAATGGACCTAACTAAAACACCCATTAATTACTAATCCGCACACGATATTAAGCTCACTAACTCAAATATCACAACTACTATATTATTATTTATAATAATATTTTTATACGACTTCCGACTAAATTTTCGACCTATCAATTAAATCAACCACAACATAAAATATATCGACAAAACACAAATAAATACTTAAATATTAAAATAAAATAAATAAATAAATAAATATTTGGGCGTTACATTATCCTCTCTTTCGTTTGGTGACGGAGGTCGTGGTCGTACCTTCCATGCCTCCCTGGATTACCTTTTAGCTATAATATTGCCTAAGTTTTTCTGCGTTCCAAGGTCGAGCAAGTTCTTCGCCTTGTAAGTTCTCCAAGTATAGGCTTCGTTGCCCGTTTTGTCCCGGACACGGTACGGGCCTTCCCAGTTGGCAGCTAGTTTGCCTTCGCGTGGGTTTTTCTGGTTTCGTCTGAGGACCAGGCTGCCCACCTGAAATTCTCTTTTTATGACTTTTGCGTCGTGGCGTAAAGTTATTTTCTGTTTAAGGGATATTTCCCTTAGGGCTGCCTCGGAGCTGATTTCCTCGACGAGGTCCAGCTCGACTCGTAGTGCTTCATCGTTCAGTTCCTCATCGAGGGGTGCTTTTGTGCGCCTCGTTGGTTCACAAATCTCTACCAGGATGACCGCCTCGGTCCCGTATTTTAACCTGAACGGGGTCTCCTCGGTCGTGGAATGTGGTGTCATGCGATATGCCCAAAGGACGATATGCAGTTCTTCGACCCACGCCCTTTTCGCCTCACCGAGCTGGCGCTTCAATCCGCATATGATGACTCTGTTGGCCGCCTCGACTTGCTCGTTTGTTTGAGGGTGCTCGACAGACGTGAAATGTTATTTGGTTCCTAAATCGGCAACGAAATCTTGGAATCCTCCGTCCGTGAACTGTGTTCCGTTGTCGGTGATGAGGACTTGGGGTATGCCAAACCGTGTGAGGATGTTTCTTTTGAAGAATCAAAGAATGTTTTGTGCCGTTATTTTAGCTAAGGCTTTTGCTTCGATCCATTTAGTAAAGTAGTCCACTCCCACGATAAGGTTTTTGTTTTGGTAGGAGCCGATCACGAAGGGGCCGAGGATGTCCATCCCCCACCAGGCAAAGGGCCACGAGGAGGAGAGCGTCTTTAATTCGTTGGGGGGTGCGAGATGTATGTCGGCGTGCTTCTGGCACTTGTCGCATTTTCTTTACGTGTTCTTTAGAGTCATGTTGCATTGTCGACCAATAATAGCCTGCTCGCAAGGCTTTACGCGCTAATGACCTTCCACCGAGATGTTTGGCGTTGATGCCCCGGTGTATTTCTCCCAGTATGTCGGGTGTAACAGCCCGAGCCCCTCGCAAGGCAATCCCGGCACTGCCACCTCACGATCTTCTCTACCCCCCTCACTAGTAGAGTTTTTTGCCTTCCGTGGGAATCGAACCTTGTACCCTGGGGTTCAAGTACATGTTCATTCCATTCCCACTACTAGTGAGGGGAGTAGAGAAGATCGTGAGGTGGCAGTGCCGGGATTGCCTTGCGAGGGGCCCGGGCTGTTACATCGGGGACCTTTTCCTCCTCGATGCATTTGAGTAATGAAACAGAGAATCTCATTCGGTAAAGTTTTCCCTCGAGGAGAACGTACGAGCATGCTCTCCTATTGGTCGTGGCTGCCTCTTTGTGGTATGTAGGGAGTTCGTCCTTCGTGAGGTAGTTGTAGATGGACGTCATCCTGCAGTGAACATTACCGATCGCGTTTACTTCGAGTGAGGGAGATGGTCGTTCGGTACTTGGACGAGGGAGGATTTCTTAGATCACTGACTTGTTCCCGCCCTTCTTTCTCGTGCTCGCGAGTTTGGATAGGACGTCAGCCCGTGTGTTGTGTTCGCGAGGAACGTGTTGGACTTCCCACGTCTCAAATTTTTCGAGTTTTTATCTCACTAAGGTTAGGTATTCGATGAGGTTGTCGTTCTTAGCTTGATATTTTCCCCGTACTTGTGATGCCACGGGTTGAGAGTTTGTTGATATCTTTACTTCCTTCGCCCCTAAGTCTTCGGCTAATCTTAGACCTGCGAGGAAAGCTTCATACTCGGCTTGGTTGTTAGAGGTCAGTAAGGCTAACGCCAACGAGATTTCGATCAGAATACCGTCCTCGTTTTAGAGGATGATTCCTGCGTCGCTTCCCGCCGGGCTAGAGGCACCATCGACGAAGATCGTCCATTTGTGGGCGCTGTTAGTTGGGATCGGGCTATGCGTCCTTTCTGCAACGAAGTCGGCCAGGACCTGAACTTTCAGAGCTTTCCTGCTTTCATATTGGATGTCGAGTTCTGAAAGTTCCAACGACCATTTCAGCATTCGACCAGCCATGTCTAGTCGGCCGAGGAGTTGCTTTATCGGTTGGCCAGTTCTTACTTTAATTGTATGAGCAAGGAAGTAGTGTTGTAGTCTCCTCGCAGGGTTTATCAAGGCTAAGGCGACTTTCTCGGTCTGTTGGTATCTGAGCTAGGGGCCTTGGAGAGTTTTGCTCGTGAAATAGATAGGTTTCTGCCCATCAATGGTTTCTCGGATGAGAACGACGCTAACTGCCCCGGTCGCTACGGATAGGTATAGGTACAAGATCTCCTTTTCTAGTGGCCGGGACAGGATCGCGGGCTCGGAGAGTGATTTCTTTAGGTGGAGCAATGCCTGCTCGCACTCTTTGGTCCACTCGAAGGTGGGCTCCTTCCGTAGCAGTTTGAAGAAAGGTAAGGCGTGTTGGGTGGACTTGGTGACGAAGCGGGATAGGGAGGCGAGCACACCGTTGCGGGACTGGATGGATTTCTTTGACTTTGAGGTTGGGAACTCTGCAAACGCCCGACATTTGTCGAGGTTGGCCTCAATCCCGTGCTCTATGAGATATAAGCCGAGGAATTTCCCTTCCCGGACACCGAATGTGCACTTTTCGGGGTTAAACCTCATTTTGCATTGCCTCGCCTGCTCAAAAACCTTGCGGAGGTGTCGTGCGTGATCGACCTCCTCGTGTGATTTTATGATCATGTCGTCCATGTATACTTCGAGCATGTCCCCGATTTCTCCTCAAAAGACTTTGTTCATCATGCGCTTGTATGTGGCCTTGCCGTTCTTTAGTCCGAAGGGCATTACATTGTAATAGTAATTGCCCGTCGTGGTCATGAAGGTCATGTGTCTCTTGTCTGTGTCCGACATAGGGATTTGGTTGTATCCACTATATGCGTCCATGAAAGACAAGAGTTTAAAACCTGCAAAGTTGTCGACCAGTTTATCTATGTTAGGCAGTGGAAAGGCATCTTTAGGACAATCCCTATTGAGATCAATATAGTCAATACACATACGCCATTTTCCATTATTTTTCTTAACGAGGACTACATTAGAGAGCCATATTGTGTATTGGGCTTCAGAAATAAAATTTGCCTCTAAGAGGTCTTTTACAGCTTGCTCAACAACCTTCGCTTTCTCGGGAGACTGTTTGCGCCTACGCAGTGTTATGGGCTTAACTGCCCGGTCTAAAGCTAACTGGTGGCAGGCGACCTCAGGGTCGAGTCCGGGAATTTCTACGACGTTCCATGCAAAGAGGTCTGCGTTCTCCTTGAGGCAGATTGCGAGTTGCTCCCTTGTTTCAGCGGGTAGCCATGTGCATATCTTCACAGCTCTGTCGAGGTTGTCGCCCAGGGGAACAAGCTCGAACTCTCCTTCGGGGACCGGGCGGAATGGATGTGTCGGGGCTTGCTCGTGGACGGGCTCCTGTTCTTCAGTTTCATCCTCGCCGATGCGGCTGTCGAGGTCGATGGCGTTGATTCCCTGGGGGGAGGCTGTTCTTCGACCTTATGCTTCTTGTTGTTCTTGGTGTTGATTATGGCTCGCCCTTTCATTGCAGCATCATAAAATCTTCGAGCGGCCTCGATGTCGTCGTGGATCGTGACTACGCGGCCTAACTTGGTGTAGTACTTCATCTTTAGGTGGACGGTGGAGGGGACCGTAATTAACTCGGCCATAGTTGGGCGGCCGAGGATGTAGTTGTAAAGAGAGGGGCACTCTATCACCAGGAAATGTACTTTGACTTCTCTAGCTGTTTCTTGCTCTCCGAAGGTGACGAGGAGCTCAACATAACCCAACGACTTCGTTGTGGCCCCATTAAATCCTTGAAGGTCTGATCCAACATACAGGGATAAATTGGTCCTGTCTAGCTTGAAAGTCTTGAACATGTGGTGTAACCCGGTGAACTGACTTTAAACAATGTTGCGGATAGCAAGAGTCGCCACCGACTTTTATTTTATCCATAAGGAAAGGTTATAAAAGAACAGGAAAGACCTTAGAGAATATTTTGGGTCCGGGGGGTAGATTATGAAAAGGGAAGGTGTTAGCACCCTTTTCATCCATGGTTATCCATGGGCTCTTAGGTACTTAAGCTCACTTTAGATTGTTTTTGAAAGTGTAGTGTGTGAATAGGAGAATTTTCAGAATAGTTAATAAATAATCCATGTAAGGATGTGTTAAAAAACATGTTTGAAAATTTGGTTGGAAATTTGTTTAAGTGTGAAAAAGTTTTGAAATGAGCTTAAGTACTTAGGAGTAATCTACCCTAATGTTTAAAGGTCTTTCTTGCTTTTTATTCTTTCCTTAGTAAGACTATCCCTACTATAATGGAGTAGGTAGTCCTTACTTTGGATGTTTAGGGACATGTAAGGGACAAATTGATTTTGAAGGCAATGGTGGGGTGTAATAAGCATTTATAAGGGACTATCATCATTTTTCCGAAGGGACTCGATTCGTATAGGCAACATAAGGGACTTTGATGATTTTTATTCGAGGGACTTGCTTTTATACACCCCACTTAACCATTATTCGTAGGCAACATGAGGGATAACCCTAAGGAGGTGAGACGGCGATTTAAAATCGACTTACGTGTGTGAAGTGTTTAAATTAATTATCTTTATTAAAAAATTGTCTAAATTGATTTTTATATTACATACATGTTAACACTCCCTAATTACTAACCATAATAATAATTAAAATAATCACAACTTTACAACCAGGAACAATTACATAATAATTATAAAATAAATGGCAAATAAATAAATATAATGGCAAAATATAAATAACACATAAATAAGCAAATTATAATCAGGGGTTAGTAGCAATAATAATAATAATAAGTTAGAAATAATAAACGAGGTTAGAAATATGAAAATAATAATAATATGGTTAGTAAATAAGAATAAAAGTAATTAGAATAAAAATATAATATAATACATAATAATTTAGTTAGTAACAATAACCAAAATTAATTAAGATATTATAAGAAATTAACAATTTTTAATATGAACAATTATATTTAGAAAACAAATATTAACAAACAATTATTTTTTCAAGTTTTAGATTATTAAATTATTCTTTAAATATATTATGACTACAAAATTTAATAATTATTAATATTTATAATATATCATAAAAAGTAAAATTTTAATATCATATATAAAATTAATCATGTTTATAAAATTTAATCCTATTAATTATTATACTTACAAATTATTTTTTTTACTATATACAAAAATATAATTAAACTATTTCTAAATATTAAAAGGAAATTAATTTAAGTTATAAATACAAAATTTTATGAAAAATTATAATTACACTAGGATTTAATAAAAAAAAACAGAGTTAAATATTATTTAGAAAAATATTTTAAGATTTGGAAAATTAGATTTTTTACATTTTTGAGGGTTTTAGAATTATAATATACAAAATTATCCTAATAATATGCATACACTATTTTAATTATATAAAAGAAATAATAATTTTTCCATGATTTTTTTTTTTATATTTTGAAAACTATTTGAATATATACTTGATGAAATAATGTTAATTACATATATATTTTAAACATAAATTAATTAACAAAAATGAAGAAAATAAATAAATAGAGAAATAGCAAAACAAACCTGGCTGGGTTTTGAACCCAGGAGGCTTTGCTCCACAGATCATAGGCTTCACCACTTGGCCAGGCGCTGGTTAGTGCAAGAAGATCTGACTCCCAATGGTTTTGTGCCTTCAATCCAATAATTGGCAAAATAAATGAAAAAAACAAAAGGCCTGGGGTGGGATTCGTACCCAGGACCTTGTGTATGCAAGCTAGTACGCGCTACCGCCTGGCTGGGAGAGCCTTCCTGTCAACCTGTTGGCTTTGATTCATTATATTTTATGCCTTCCATGATCCTGAAAAATAAACAAAAAAATATGGTCCCAGCATGACTCGAACCATGGACCTCTCATCAAATACACGCGCCTCCTTCCACTGGGCTATGCAGCCAATCTTGTGATACAAACAGAAAGAAACAATTATATTTTATAATCAAATTTCAAATATAAAATTGGCGCCAGTCAACTCCTTCTTCTCCAGATTTCCTGCAAATTTTCTTCCCTTTTTTCCTGCGAATTTAGCTAGGTGTTCTTCAACCTTCAAAAACCTACGAAAATGAAACATGAACAAAACGGTACAAATTCATGCAATTGATTAATGATTTATGATTCCCATGATTCATACAACAATCCTATGCTTTCCAAATTCATTTATATTTGGTGGATTGATAAACCCTAATTTGGCCGAAAAAACCTAATAATGGTGAAATCCATATTAGGTAATGGTTCTTCACGAAACCTGTCCAGAAACAATCAAGAACTCCATACAAACACAAAACAATGGTCAAAAATTGTTAAAAGTCAGCCAATATGCAAAATCGAAAATCAAAATATGATGGACATTCATGGATTCGGGTTGTGTCATGTATGATGTTTCAGATGCAAATGATCATTGGGAATGCTTCAATGATGTCTCAGGAACGTGTCTCAACCTTTAAATTGGTTTAAAAGGGCTTCAATCTTCAAAACCGAATTCCAACTTTTGAAGAATTTTTGTGTTCTTGTTCTTACCTCTTGGCTGCTCAAATTCGTGTTTTAACATTAGGTTTGTGTTAAGTATATATGTGTGATGAATTTAGGTCAGAAATATTGATGGGCTATGTGAAAAATTGATCCAAAAAAGATTGACAAAGATTAAGTTGTAAAAGTCAAATATTTGATCATAAAACCTTGCTATCTTGGGATGATTCATATGATTTCCTTCTCCTTTGACTCCAATCACACTTTATGATTTTTTAGATCCAATCACAAAAATATCTTTTCATATTTAATATTTTTTTTAAATTTAAAATGATTTAAAATGTAATAAATCATAATAAATTAATAAAATAAAATAAAAAATATGAAAATATCATGAAAATTTCGTGCATGGCATTATGAAGTGGATTGGGTCACTAATTGAATGGCCCATTTGAAAAGAAATGATTTTGAACCTCCCTTTTCAACATAAACCATCACAAAATTTCTTAACTTTGCAAAGGCACATCTCCCTCAATTTTAAGGGTATGAGGGTGTTCTTGGACTTTTTGGAAAGCTTGAAGAGTCCTCTAAACAACCCCATTGGTTTCAGGTCCATATCATTTACCAATCTCAAGTTATGCCCTTTTGAAGTTGTTGACTTTTTGTTGACTTTTCAAATGACCTATAATGTCTTAGATCATATTTTTCAAATGAAGCATTTTTGGGCTTAACCTTCAACATCAAAGTTGTAGAGAATTCAATTTCCTTCAAAATGAGCTTTGGATGGAGACTTGGTGATGAAGTATGTGAAAGTTATGCCTGGTCAAAGTTCAGTTGACTTTTACTGAGGAAACCCTAATTTAGAAACTCCTGATTATTGATGATCTGGAATCTCCTTGATGAATCATGATCAACCTTTGATCAAATGATGAATTTTACTTCATATACTTGATGTTGGCAAAAAATCATGAAGTTTGACCTTGGTTTGACCACAGTTGACCTCAGTTTGACTTTTTAACTACATTGACTGATTTTGTCTTATCTGATCATCTGACTGAGCAAACTTTTGAGAAAAGTCTTGAAACTTGTCATGGGGGTTCTTATATACATATAAGATGTTATGAAACTCACTTGAGGTATTGGAAGTCCATTTAGCCTGATTAAAGTCAAAACCCTAGTTTTGGATGCACTGCTTAGGAGGTGCATTGTCTGAGGGAATTGTCAACTCCTTTGACCAATTGTGAACTTTGTGAACCTTGTGAATCTTCATAAACTGTCTTGTGAACCTCATGGGAGGTATTGTGAAGCTTGTGAACCTTGTGAACCTCATGAAGGGGCTTTGTAGACCTCATAAACCTCAGGAAAGCTTTGTAACCATTGTGAAACTTGTGAACCTTGTGAACCTTCAAGAAGTGACTTGTAAACTTCATGAACTTCATGGAAGGTCTTGTAAATGTTGAGAAGCTTGTGAACCTTGTGAACCTCATGAAGTGGCTTTGTAGACTTCCTGAACCTCATGAAAGGTTATGCAAGTGTTGGGGAACTTGTGAACCTTGTGAATCTTCAAGAAGCAACTTGGGGACTTCCTGAACCTCATGAAAGGTTATGCAAGTGTTGGGGAACTTGTGAACCTTGTGAACCTTCTTAGAACACAAAGTCCTGTGCTGTGAGGGCAAATTTTGGGGTGCAACAGCTGCCCCTGTTCAATTTTCTGAAACCTGAGGGGTTAGATTGGTATATTTGCCAGTCGTAACCTGGAAGGTTGAAGGGGATTGAACACAAAAGCCCAAAAATTTGCACTCACCAGTGTATAGAGTGATATTGATGGTTGGTTGAACATGATTGAGTGGGCTTAAAAATGCCACTAGGGGAAAGTTCTTTAGTAGTATAATGAAAGCTGTCAGGAATCTGGAGTAACACTGAGGATAGAGCAATGGAAAGCTCTAAAGCAGTCTTGAAGTAATGATTTCAGGAGGATGGAGACATCAATAATGACAACTCCAATGCAGTCTTGAAATAATAGTGTGATATGTCTTCAGGAGGATAGAGCAATCAATAATGATAACTCCAATGCAGTCTTGAAGTACTGATTTCAGGAGGATGGAGACACCAATAATGACAACTCCAATGCAGTCTTGAAATAATGATGTGATATGTCTTCAGGAGGATAGAGCAATCAATAATGATAACTCTAATGCAGTCTTGAAGTACCGATTTCAGGAGGATGGAGACATCAATAATGACAACTCCAATGCAGTCTTGAAATAATAATGTGATATGTCTTCAGGAGGATAGAGCAATCAATAAGGATAACTCTAATGCAGTCTTGAAGTACTGATTTCAGGAGGATGGAGACATCAATAATGACAACTCCAATGCAGTCTTGAAATAATAATGTGATATGTCTTCAGGAGGATAGAGCAATCAATAAGGATAACTCTAATGCAGTCTTGAAGTACTGATTTCAGGAGGATGGAGACACCAATAATGACAACTCCAATGCAGCCTTGAAATAATGATGTGATATGTCTTCAGGAGGATAGAGCAATCAATAATGATAACTCTAATGCAGTCTTGAAGTACTGATTTCAGGAGGATGGAGACACCAATAATGACAACTCCAATGCAGTCTTGAAATAATGATGTGATATGTCTTCAGGAGGATAGAGCAATCAATAATGATAACTCTAATGCAGTCTTGAAGTACTGATTTCAGGAGGATGGAGACACCAATAATGACAACTCCAATGCAGTCTTGAAATAATAATGTGATATGTCTTCAGGAGGATAGAGCAATCAATAATGATAACTCCAATGCAGTCTTGAAGTACTGATTTCAGGAGGATGGAGACACCAATAATGACAACTCCAATGCAGTCTTGAAATAATGATGTGATATGTCTTCAGGAGGATAGAGCAATCAATAATGATAACTCTAATGCAGTCTTGAAGTACTGATTTCAGGAGGATGGAGACACCAATAATGACAACTCCAATGCAGTCTTGAAATAATGATGTGATATGGTCTTCAGGAGGATAGAGCAATCAATAATGATAACTCTAATGCAGTCTTGAAGTACTGATTTCAGGAGGATGGAGACATCAATAATGACAACTCCAATGCAGTCTTGAAATAATGATGAGCTCATCAGGAGGATAAAATAACCCTGAGGTTATAATAAAGCAGTCCCAAAGATCATAGGTTTGCTTGTTGGATAATTAACCTGAAAACAAAGTAGCATTCTGTATAACAATATTAGTTTATGCTTTATGTATGCATGTATGATATGATGTACTTAGGTAATGTACTATGTATCTATGGATATGTATGTTATGGTATGATGTGAATGATGTATGTATGATATGATACTGCCAGAAGCGTCTGGATATCTTTGTATAACTACTGCCGGCCAGGGAAAATAAATCCCGATTCGTTGTTGAAGAATATGTAACCCTCCGTCTGCTGGGGATAACAGGGTGTAGATAACCTCCCGTATGCTGGGGATAGTAAGGTATGGATAACACCCCGTATACTGGGGATAGTAGGGTATATATAACCTTCGTCTTCGTTTGATAGTAGGATAAGTATAACATCCCGTCTTCGTTCGTCGTTCCCTTATTGGAAAGTAATTTCCCGTATATCCGTATGAGGATAAAAGAGATGGATATAAATTCCAGGGGAGACGAAACTTTAGGAAGATGGATTTGTCATACTGAAGGTTTTGTAATTGTCTTGTAAAGGTGAACCGGCGAAGCTTCGTTGAAATCCTCCCCTCGTTCGTCCTTAGTAAATACTATTACTGCATTTTCGTGCATTTCTGGTAAACATTAATCATATTAAAAGCATACACAACCAATGGACGTTCCGCTTATGCAAAATAGGGTAAAAGTAAATCTGAATTCAGAAGGGAAAAGTAAAGCTGATCTTGAAAACAGAATCGTTTCAACTTCGAGAGTGTATAACCAATTGGATCTACGGCTCCTGAAATTCTTTAACTTTCCTGAGTACCTTTCCAGAAATCCTCATAGCTGGATCTGAATACATGATATTGACACCATCTGATACTGCTGGCGTAGACAATTAATTTCCACCATAGCTTCTTCTGAGAATCCCAAATCAAGGTAGAGGACTGGGTCTTCAAGTTGTAATAGACCATGTGCTCTCCGGATACTATATTTGAAAAGAAAGTATTGCCCCTTGGTTGAGGATGAATTGTCCCATAATGGAAGTATCTGTAATGAGTCATCTCAAAAGAAACAAGTAGAATGCCCCATAAGCATATGCCTCTGGCATTGTGAACTTTGTAATGTCACACTTGGTAATTCAAATATATGAGAAAAACTGCCCCTGGCTATTAAGCACTGTTGGATCTGGAACTGATTGCCCTGAATGATCTGAACAGTAACTTAGAATGCCCCCTTGATTAGGAAACAACAACCATGCCCCTGGCATTATGAATTCTATAATGTTACCCTTGGCACTTCAAAGATATGAGAAGAACTGTCCCTGGTCATTAAGTACTGTTGGATCTGGAACTGATTGCCCTGAATGATCTGAACAGTAATTTGGAATGCCCATGAATTGGGAAACAGTGGCTATGCCCCTTTATATACATGGACTTTGATCCAGGAAGCAACTTTGCTTATCGGAAGGACTTTAGTTCATTTGAACATTCATCCTGTAAGCTTCTCCATTTGTCAAACATTCAGGTATATGCAAACAATATATATTCAAAAATGCAATGCTTATATCTGTCTTGAAAATAATTTTTTTTTTTTTTTTTTTTTTTGAAAAACTGTGATATTAACTCAAATTTTATGACAAGCCCTAAAGGAGTCAGGATACCTTTTGTAGCAGTACGCTTTCGAACTAACCATGCTTCAGTTAGGACTTTTAAAGGGTTATAACGTGGCCTGGTTCATGGTTTAAGAAACAAAGGATAAAGGCTCAAATTATATTTG
This sequence comes from Lathyrus aphaca, assembly GCA_963966055.1. Classification (NCBI taxonomy): domain Eukaryota; kingdom Viridiplantae; phylum Streptophyta; class Magnoliopsida; order Fabales; family Fabaceae; genus Lathyrus; species Lathyrus aphaca. The sequence goes on from OZ014522.1 coordinate 545,456,609, forward strand.
TACCCAACCCAATCTCCATGATGTTCTTCAGTCCTATACTCAGTTAATTCAGCCTATGCATTCAAGTTCCCAGATATTTAGGATTGCACAGATGAAGATGGTTCACAAGCCAAAGGATTTTGAGATAGCAGTCACATCTTCCTTCCTTGTTATTTCTAATGAGGACCTCGGTCATCTCAACTTATTTTTGCAGAGTAATTTGATGACCTCTTGACAAATATTTCCTTTTATTATCCCTAATTTTTGCCTGAACTGTGTTATTTGAACTTACAGCCAGCGGGATGCCCCTAGTTTTTGCCTAAGTCCCCTTCATAGGTTTTGACTTAGCGGGCTTTGATTTTTTTCAGTAATTTTTCAATATCATTTTTTTTTGAAAAGATAATGACTGCATGGCTTAATGATTATAATGAACCATCATTGGCTTTTGAATTGAGAAACATCTTCAACACTCCTTGATGTGTGTGAAGGAAAGCTTGAGATTGCAACCTTTATTTGAAAGGTGTCTTGAATGATTCTCTTGTACTTGAATGCACATTTGAATTAATTGAGAACTACCCATCCCCGGGTTAAAATTGAGGGTTTTTTTTTCGGATAGAAAGAAACTCCAACTTCAAGGCTCAAAGGGGTTGACAAGGGATTAACTTCCTTATATCTCCACTGTTTAGGAATTGAAACAATGCCTGTACATCGTCAGCATAGTCTGCTCAAAAGCATACTGCATAAGATTATGGTATTGTTTTCGTCATCCTCCTCTACAGGCTTATAGCTTTATCAGGAGTTAAATATCACAAGATAGAAATGAGAAGCATAATTCAAAATATAGTGGAACGAATGGATTACTTCAAGACAAACATATGCAATGCATTAATGAAAACAAAAGTTTAACATAATAGCAAGTGTTCAAACAAATAAAGAAATTACAAATGAAAATTCAAATGTTGTCCCATCCAGTTGGCTGAATGTCTTCAATTGCAATCTGTGAACCTTGAGGAGCAGTATACTTCACCATGAAATCAAATTTACCACTTGGATGCCCCAAGGTGCCCCATATCTCAACAGGAATAGGTAGACTTCCTTTCTTGTTACTTTGGGCAACTTGTCTTGCAGCTTCGGTGTTTGATGGACGATAGTAGAACTCAACTTGCCCTTCTGGAGTAACCTCTAGGATTCCTTCATCAATCAGGTCTTGAATCTTTTCCTTCAATGCCCAACAGTTATTTGTATCATGTCCAGGACTGTTGGAATGGTACTCACACCTTGCCCTGGGATTATAACGAGGAGAGGAAGTTTTAGGATTTTTAGGAGACTTTTCCAAGGAAACCAGCTTCATCTCCAACAGGCATTGCAAAACTTGTGACATTGGAGTGCTGAACTTGATAAACTGCCTTCTACCTTTCTGGTGTTGAGGTGGATTAACCTTATCAGGTCTTTCTTCTTCAATTGAAGAATAGTCAATGGCAACCTGTCTCTTACCCTCTTTTATCCTCATCCTCCTTTCAACCAAATCATCTTGTTTTAACGGAGGTTGACTGACAACTAGATCCCTGACTCTATCACCTTGAAGTTTGTGGACAAAGGTTCTCAGCTCTTCTTGCCCCTGAGCTAATCTTTGAATAAGAGCCATCTGGCCATTCATCTGGATCCTCATTCCTGTCATCTCAGCTTGTAGTTGTTTCAGCTGATCGTCCTTGTTGTCCTCAGGATTCTTCTTCTTAGCCAGCAGTGTCTTCAATTCATCCTGCTCCTTGGTCAGGTTCAGGATCAACTCTTGGAACTGTGCATTCTGTGCCTGAAGATCCTTAACTGATTGTTCGAGAGCCATTGCTGAAATAAACAGCGAGAAGATGAGAACCCTGTGCACAATTATAAACCTGTGATGCAATGAAATGATATGGGAATGCATATGCAATGTTTTCAAGGACCGCAGGATTTAAATTTGCTTAGACAAAACGAAAGTAAACTTTTATTAGTAATAAATTTGTTTTGCCTTTTAGGCTTACAAAAATGAAATAAGTACAAAAGATGGGGTTTTAAGTCTCCCATGGACGTTTCCTCTTTGTGTTGAGGTATGAGTTGAGGTTTCGTTCCTCGTGAAGTTGTTTTGTTAGCTCTAGGATTCTTGTTTGGCTTGTTTTGTAATGAGCCTCGAAAGTATCCCTTTGCTCCTTCAGTTGGATCCATGATCTCTGCAAGTCTTCCTTATCAGTAGGCATGTCTGGGTGAAGGATGGTATAAGCTGTGTCTCCTTCAGCAACAGGTTCCATGGTAACTGGTAGGATGGCAGGATATGGCATCATGAGTGTCTGAGCACGAGAGCGTACCCATCTGAGATAAGCCTCCATAGGAATAGTGTACTTAGGTTCCAGTGTCTTGCTGTCAATCCTGTTTACCTTTCCCCAGGCTCGTATGAATCTCTGACGGTAACCTTGAAGATCGTTGTCGTAATCAAACACAATGCCCTGAATCAACATGTCATGTGGACCATCGCTCCGAGCGTAACCAAACTGTCGTAAAGCTAGAGAGGGGTTGTAGGTGATGCCTCCTCTTATGCCTAGAAGTGGCACATTAGGAAACTCCCCACAACGGTCAATGATGGTGACATTCTCCATAGATCTGGAGCACCAATGGATATCTGAGTGAGAAAGTGACATGATCCTCTTGGACCATCTGAACCCTTGCTCATTCTTCATTACTGAGCGAGGAAGGTGAGAAATAAACCACCTAGAAAGTAAAGGTATGCAGCACATCAAGGTTCCTCTTGCCCTTGTAGTACGGGTATGAAGAGAATGTAGAATGTCTCCAAGCAATGTAGGCACTGGATTGTGACTCAGGAAAATGTTGATGGCATGAACATCTATGAACTGATCTGGATTGGGGAACAATACTAAGCCGTATATCAGCAAGGCTAAGATCTCCTCAAAAGCATCATGACTCATGGCCTTCAAGAACATTTGAGCTTTATCCACTAATACCTTGGCAAGGATACCCTTAACTCCACTTCTCGTTTCTAGAACAATGTCAGACTTCTTCAGATGTAGGGCTGCAGCAATAACCTCTGGTTTAAGTTCTTTCTCCAAACCTGTGAAGGGTCTTTGATCAAGAACAGGTATACCCAGAAGTTTAGAGAACTCCTCCATGGTAGGGACCAACTGATAGTCAGGGAATGTAAAGCAGTGGTGCTTAGGGTCAAAGAACTGAAACAGGACACTCATCATGTCTTCATTGAACCCTGAAGTGACTAGATCCAATAGGTGACCATGTCTCTTGTTGAACCGTGAGTGATCAGACACTTCAGAAACCAACTCTTTAAGCTTGGGAGGTATCCCCACAAAGTTGATCCTGATGGTGTTTCTACGAGCTGAAGCCATGACCTGCAACAAAGAACAAAGATAAATCCCTTGGTCCTTGAAATGGTTAGGAAAAATGGTATGCTCATGATGCATGATGATGTCATGATGTTATGTTCAATCACAAACATGTGGCACACACAAACAAGTCACACCATAGCCCTATGTTTAAAGGCTTGCATGAGGTTTAAGGTAAGTACCTTCCCCTGAAGTTAGATGGTTCATCCTGTCCTACAAAAGTAACCAGGTTCTAAGGGATCTCGATATCATTGATCCTTCACAAGGGTGGTTGATCAGAAGGCAACTTACTTGCCAACCAAAACCCTCCAAGTTTAAGATCTCAATGAGCGTAGCATCGAGTGTCAACCAACTTCAGTCTGCACCAAAGCCGGTTACCTCACTACTTTCTAAAGGCCAAGATGAGTTAACTAGGGTTCTAAAAGTCAGTTAGTGCATTGACAACATATGGCAGCCTCAATATTATCCTCAACTTGACTTAAGGAATATAAGCACCAACCAAGAAGTCGCACTAACTATGGCCACCAGATCAACCGTATCGATATACGTCGTACAGTTTCCTTGGTCTATTGCCATTTACCTATGGTACACTAGATCCGGGTTAGGACCTTTCACACATAAGAGCACCCCAACAAGTAATATAAAACAAACAAGGCAAACAATTTAAAGTGATCTTAATTCCTAAGGGTACCCCTCTTAAATAGATCCCCAGCAGAGTCGCCAGTTCTGTAACCCGGTGAACTGACTTTAAACAATGTTGCGGATAGCAAGAGTCGCCACCGACTTTTATTTTATCCATAAGGAAAGGTTATAAAAGAACAGGAAAGACCTTAGAGAATATTTTGGGTCCGGGGGGTAGATTATGAAAAGGGAAGGTGTTAGCACCCTTTTCATCCATGGTTATCCATGGGCTCTTAGGTACTTAAGCTCACTTTAGATTGTTTTTGAAAGTGTAGTGTGTGAATAGGAGAATTTTCAGAATAGTTAATAAATAATCCATGTAAGGATGTGTTAAAAAACATGTTTGAAAATTTGGTTGGAAATTTGTTTAAGTGTGAAAAAGTTTTGAAATGAGCTTAAGTACTTAGGAGTAATCTACCCTAATGTTTAAAGGTCTTTCTTGCTTTTTATTCTTTCCTTAGTAAGACTATCCCTACTATAATGGAGTAGGTAGTCCTTACTTTGGATGTTTAGGGACATGTAAGGGACAAATTGATTTTGAAGGCAATGGTGGGGTGTAATAAGCATTTATAAGGGACTATCATCATTTTTCCGAAGGGACTCGATTCGTATAGGCAACATAAGGGACTTTGATGATTTTTATTCGAGGGACTTGCTTTTATACACCCCACTTAACCATTATTCGTAGGCAACATGAGGGATAACCCTAAGGAGGTGAGACGGCGATTTAAAATCGACTTACGTGTGTGAAGTGTTTAAATTAATTATCTTTATTAAAAAATTGTCTAAATTGATTTTTATATTACATACATGTTAACACTCCCTAATTACTAACCATAATAATAATTAAAATAATCACAACTTTACAACCAGGAACAATTACATAATAATTATAAAATAAATGGCAAATAAATAAATATAATGGCAAAATATAAATAACACATAAATAAGCAAATTATAATCAGGGGTTAGTAGCAATAATAATAATAATAAGTTAGAAATAATAAACGAGGTTAGAAATATGAAAATAATAATAATATGGTTAGTAAATAAGAATAAAAGTAATTAGAATAAAAATATAATATAATACATAATAATTTAGTTAGTAACAATAACCAAAATTAATTAAGATATTATAAGAAATTAACAATTTTTAATATGAACAATTATATTTAGAAAACAAATATTAACAAACAATTATTTTTTCAAGTTTTAGATTATTAAATTATTCTTTAAATATATTATGACTACAAAATTTAATAATTATTAATATTTATAATATATCATAAAAAGTAAAATTTTAATATCATATATAAAATTAATCATGTTTATAAAATTTAATCCTATTAATTATTATACTTACAAATTATTTTTTTTACTATATACAAAAATATAATTAAACTATTTCTAAATATTAAAAGGAAATTAATTTAAGTTATAAATACAAAATTTTATGAAAAATTATAATTACACTAGGATTTAATAAAAAAAAAACAGAGTTAAATATTATTTAGAAAAATATTTTAAGATTTGGAAAATTAGATTTTTTACATTTTTGAGGGTTTTAGAATTATAATATACAAAATTATCCTAATAATATGCATACACTATTTTAATTATATAAAAGAAATAATAATTTTTCCATGATTTTTTTTTTTATATTTTGAAAACTATTTGAATATATACTTGATGAAATAATGTTAATTACATATATATTTTAAACATAAATTAATTAACAAAAATGAAGAAAATAAATAAATAGAGAAATAGCAAAACAAACCTGGCTGGGTTTTGAACCCAGGAGGCTTTGCTCCACAGATCATAGGCTTCACCACTTGGCCAGGCGCTGGTTAGTGCAAGAAGATCTGACTCCCAATGGTTTTGTGCCTTCAATCCAATAATTGGCAAAATAAATGAAAAAAACAAAAGGCCTGGGGTGGGATTCGTACCCAGGACCTTGTGTATGCAAGCTAGTACGCGCTACCGCCTGGCTGGGAGAGCCTTCCTGTCAACCTGTTGGCTTTGATTCATTATATTTTATGCCTTCCATGATCCTGAAAAATAAACAAAAAAATATGGTCCCAGCATGACTCGAACCATGGACCTCTCATCAAATACACGCGCCTCCTTCCACTGGGCTATGCAGCCAATCTTGTGATACAAACAGAAAGAAACAATTATATTTTATAATCAAATTTCAAATATAAAATTGGCGCCAGTCAACTCCTTCTTCTCCAGATTTCCTGCAAATTTTCTTCCCTTTTTTCCTGCGAATTTAGCTAGGTGTTCTTCAACCTTCAAAAACCTACGAAAATGAAACATGAACAAAACGGTACAAATTCATGCAATTGATTAATGATTTATGATTCCCATGATTCATACAACAATCCTATGCTTTCCAAATTCATTTATATTTGGTGGATTGATAAACCCTAATTTGGCCGAAAAAACCTAATAATGGTGAAATCCATATTAGGTAATGGTTCTTCACGAAACCTGTCCAGAAACAATCAAGAACTCCATACAAACACAAAACAATGGTCAAAAATTGTTAAAAGTCAGCCAATATGCAAAATCGAAAATCAAAATATGATGGACATTCATGGATTCGGGTTGTGTCATGTATGATGTTTCAGATGCAAATGATCATTGGGAATGCTTCAATGATGTCTCAGGAACGTGTCTCAACCTTTAAATTGGTTTAAAAGGGCTTCAATCTTCAAAACCGAATTCCAACTTTTGAAGAATTTTTGTGTTCTTGTTCTTACCTCTTGGCTGCTCAAATTCGTGTTTTAACATTAGGTTTGTGTTAAGTATATATGTGTGATGAATTTAGGTCAGAAATATTGATGGGCTATGTGAAAAATTGATCCAAAAAAGATTGACAAAGATTAAGTTGTAAAAGTCAAATATTTGATCATAAAACCTTGCTATCTTGGGATGATTCATATGATTTCCTTCTCCTTTGACTCCAATCACACTTTATGATTTTTTAGATCCAATCACAAAAATATCTTTTCATATTTAATATTTTTTTTAAATTTAAAATGATTTAAAATGTAATAAATCATAATAAATTAATAAAATAAAATAAAAAATATGAAAATATCATGAAAATTTCGTGCATGGCATTATGAAGTGGATTGGGTCACTAATTGAATGGCCCATTTGAAAAGAAATGATTTTGAACCTCCCTTTTCAACATAAACCATCACAAAATTTCTTAACTTTGCAAAGGCACATCTCCCTCAATTTTAAGGGTATGAGGGTGTTCTTGGACTTTTTGGAAAGCTTGAAGAGTCCTCTAAACAACCCCATTGGTTTCAGGTCCATATCATTTACCAATCTCAAGTTATGCCCTTTTGAAGTTGTTGACTTTTTGTTGACTTTTCAAATGACCTATAATGTCTTAGATCATATTTTTCAAATGAAGCATTTTTGGGCTTAACCTTCAACATCAAAGTTGTAGAGAATTCAATTTCCTTCAAAATGAGCTTTGGATGGAGACTTGGTGATGAAGTATGTGAAAGTTATGCCTGGTCAAAGTTCAGTTGACTTTTACTGAGGAAACCCTAATTTAGAAACTCCTGATTATTGATGATCTGGAATCTCCTTGATGAATCATGATCAACCTTTGATCAAATGATGAATTTTACTTCATATACTTGATGTTGGCAAAAAATCATGAAGTTTGACCTTGGTTTGACCACAGTTGACCTCAGTTTGACTTTTTAACTACATTGACTGATTTTGTCTTATCTGATCATCTGACTGAGCAAACTTTTGAGAAAAGTCTTGAAACTTGTCATGGGGGTTCTTATATACATATAAGATGTTATGAAACTCACTTGAGGTATTGGAAGTCCATTTAGCCTGATTAAAGTCAAAACCCTAGTTTTGGATGCACTGCTTAGGAGGTGCATTGTCTGAGGGAATTGTCAACTCCTTTGACCAATTGTGAACTTTGTGAACCTTGTGAATCTTCATAAACTGTCTTGTGAACCTCATGGGAGGTATTGTGAAGCTTGTGAACCTTGTGAACCTCATGAAGGGGCTTTGTAGACCTCATAAACCTCAGGAAAGCTTTGTAACCATTGTGAAACTTGTGAACCTTGTGAACCTTCAAGAAGTGACTTGTAAACTTCATGAACTTCATGGAAGGTCTTGTAAATGTTGAGAAGCTTGTGAACCTTGTGAACCTCATGAAGTGGCTTTGTAGACTTCCTGAACCTCATGAAAGGTTATGCAAGTGTTGGGGAACTTGTGAACCTTGTGAATCTTCAAGAAGCAACTTGGGGACTTCCTGAACCTCATGAAAGGTTATGCAAGTGTTGGGGAACTTGTGAACCTTGTGAACCTTCTTAGAACACAAAGTCCTGTGCTGTGAGGGCAAATTTTGGGGTGCAACATGTGGACGTACATAATGTTCACCGAACATCAGCTAAGTTATAAAACATCAGAGGGGAGGGAAAGGGCGAAAAATCTACGCAATAATCGAACAGCCTCTTCATTTGTGTCACACTTGAGCAGAGCCTTTGTATTTATAAGACAATTCTCATGGATGGGCATCCCGACTTCATCTACGTAGGGTCTGTCTTGCCGATCCACCCAGAGCCCCAAGTTAAAGCTTTGAACGTAATCCAACAACTTTTGGTAGGCCAGTCGATCCTCGACCCCCGGACTTGCATTTTCGAACTCGATAGTGGCTAGTCGACATATTAAAGTGGTCCGACTTCCCTCTTAAAGGAATCCTCGACATCAGTTTTCCTCGGTACTTTGTCAGTGTTGCCAACTGTTCGGGCGTAGTTAGTAGGAGTTCTTCAAACTTTCTTTTCACTAAGAGGGCATCATTTTCGTTGTTCATCCCTCCTCCCGATATAACGAGAGCTGTCAGGAAGTCTCCCTAGGGACTGAGAGCCGTGAGTCGTCCTTCTGGCCCCAAGTCGGGGAGGTGGAAGTCCTCCGGGCGTGATATGCACATGGCCACCTGATACGAAGAGTCGTCGGTGGTGTGTCCTCGCGAGGCGTCTTCTTCTCTTGTTCCTCGTGTCGGGGAGTTTCATTCCTCTTAATGTACTGTTTGAGGTGGCCTTCCTGAATCAAGATCTCAATTGCGTCCTTCAGATGGATGCAGTCTTCGGTCACGTGTCCGTGACTTTTGTGAAAATGGAAGTACTTAGATTTGTCTGTATGGGCCTTGGGTGCAGAAGGTTTGAGGAACTTTACCCTGCCCTGTTTGAATTCAGAATTGATGCATTTGGCGAGGATACGCTCACGGGGAGCTGTTAGCAATGTATATTAGATGTAATGGCCCACGAGTCCCCTTCCTTCACGGGATTCACGAGGCTTCTCCTCCCTCCTCCTCTCCCCATTATAGCAGGGAACGTTGGGATCCTCGCGCTTGTGGTGGTCGGTCTCGCCGGTGTTGCGGTTATTTCAAGCATTGTGGAAAACCTGTTTTTCTTTATATCTAATGTAAGCTTGGGCTTTGTGCAGGAGCTCGTCCAGGATGCGGGGAGGCTTAATCCCGACCGCTTTGCTGAGTTTGCTTCCGGGCAAGAGTCCTCTCTCGAGGAGGTATTTTTTCATGTGCTCCGTCGTGTCTACCTCGACGGCTTCTTGGTTAAATCGATCGATGTACGAGCGTAGTGTCTGATTCTTCCTCTGAATTATATCTTCGAGGGATGCCTCCGTTTTGGGATGACGTCGGGAGGCTGTGAAATGCCTCGTGAATGCGAATTTCACGACCCTTCAGGATGTGATGGACTCTGGAGCCAGGCTTTTATACCAGGTCATGGCTCATTTCCCGAGAGTTGTTGAAAACAGTCTGCATTTGTGATGCCCAGTGATGTTGTTGCGATAATTGAGCATAGCATTGATGTCGTCGACATGATCATCAGGGTGAGTGGTCCCGTCATAAATGGCCAGATGCGGGGGTTTCTCCATGCCTTTGGGGAGTGGTGCCTCTATAATTGCTCGTGAAAGGGGGCAATGGGGGTCCTCCTCGTCATTCCTCAACGGGGAAAACTCATTGTTGCCAGGACTTTGCTCGCGTCTAGGCGAGGCCCTCGATCGATCAATCTCATGGCGCATCCTGGATCTGCTCTTCTTAGGCTCGGGGGAGCGTCATCCTCGCCGCAGAGGAAAACGTCCCTGTTTCTTCGCAGCTTCAAGATGTTGTAGCGTCCTTCATTCTTGTTGGGGTCGATCTTCCCGTCGGTCAGCCTCCAGGGCCATGATCCTTTCGTGTTGTTGGTAGAGCATGGAGCTAGCCTGGTTGAGGGCGTTCACCATAGCAATCATGGTGACGTTTCCTTCGACGGGCACTAGGATGGGCTGGAATGGGGCGACCGACGGGTTTTGAGGTCGAGGTTGTTGGATCCCATTATCTTCGGGTTCAGGAGACGGGGTGGAAGGTTTCCCGTCTCTGGCTTCAGCTTCATGGTAATTCAGATTTCCTCCGTCGTGTAGTCGACGAGGGGGCAGTGATGGTCGTTAGTGTCTTCTCCGGCTATACCGAAAGGATAATGATAGATTTGAGCTTTGATCTTCTGCTGTTGGAAGAAGGGGATAATTAGTTCTCATAGACGGTGCCACTGATCTTACCTGATCAGGAGAGCCTTCCAGTAGTTAAACGTGAACAACAACAGTGGTTGGAATGGAAATGGGATGTACTTGCAAGGCATTCCGATGCCAAAGTAAGTAGAGGTACAGAAAAGTGGTAAGTAAGAAGAATGTTTCAGAATACCCGACCCTTCAATAAAGAAGGGTATTTATAGTGCCCCCAGCGTTGGGCCAAGGTTCTCCTATGGGATAGATTAGCTAGGCCCAAGGAAGAACTGCCAAGGTATGCGTCAGAAGCGTGTATGACCTAACGTGTGGTCAAGTCCTTGGTTCAACTGCCTCTACCTTTCAGGAGATAATGAGGGGTAGTTGGGTGACGTGGCAAATGAGATAGTGGATATATCACCTGCCCGACATGCCAATCGTGTGCTCGATTCCTAAGTATCTGTTCGACCGTACAACATGTCTGCTCAAGCGGATGAGCATATGCTCGACGTATTGGGCCACGACCCAATACGATCTCTAGAGGCCCAGTCCAGAACAATGTTGAATACATGACCCATATGAAGTTGAAGAAGAAGCAGAAGTTGTTGTCGAAGATGAGGAGACTGGTAAGTACTACCTGCTGACAAGAGACAGGTCGAGAAGAGTCGTCAAGTCACCTCAAAGACTTTGTTATGCATATCTTATAGCTTATGCCTTAATCTCTGCAAGTGAGGTTTTAGACGAAGAACCTATAAACTATAAGGAAGTTATGAGGAGTCAAAATAAGACTGAATGGCTGAAGGGCATGGATGATGAGATGAAATCTCTTCATGATAACAACACGTAGGAATTGATCAAAAAAACTGTATGAGCCATGTTAGTCAGTTGTAAATGGATTTTCAAAGTTAAGGATGAAATCGAATGTGTGGCGTCGAATAAATATAAGGCATGGTTAGTTACAGGGGGTTTCGCTCAGAGAGAAGGTGTCGACTTCAATGTGTTCTCTCATGTTGCTTGTCATGGTGGCACAATTCGACTTTGAACTGAAACCGATGGATGTGAAGATTGTGTTCTTGTATGGTGATCTTGATGAAACAATCCTGATGAGGCAGCCTGAAGGGTATGTCGAAGAGGGAAAAGAAAAGTGTCATACCCCAAATTTGTCCTACCCGCACCATTTTACTGTCTAATCATTGTTTCAAAAAAATCAAAAAATGTGTACCATTTTATTTCTCTGTCTAACAAATATTTCGAAAATTAAAAAAATATGTATTATTTTATTTTGTCTGATATTCGAAAAATACAAAAAATATGTCATTTATTTTCAAAGCGAAAAATCAAGTTTATTTTGTTGTGCAAGCCCATTGGCTCATTCACCGTTTTGTATATGCAAAAGTTACAAAAATCAATTACCAAAATATCAAAAAATGCATTTATTATTTTCTAAAAAATTTTATTTCTCTGTTAATAGTATCATAAGGTTTTAAGTTTTTATTCTTTAGTCATTTATCCAAAAAAATACAAAAATCTATCATTATTATTATACCTTTTGTTTATTATTTATTGTTATTAATTTCATTGCTAAACCGTTCTTTTTTTTTATATATATAAAAAATCCCATTAGTTTTTTAATCCCATTATCTAAAAATCTTTATAAATTTTCTTTGTTATTTTTGTTTCTATTATTATTTCTATTTTCATTATAATTATTATTATTATTATCTTTATTATTATTATTCTTTTTTTTATTATTAGTTTTACCTCTATTATTATTACTGTTCTTATTATTACTATAGTTTATTATTATTATTATGATTATTAGTGCTCCCTATTGGTTTTTTTCTTTTAACCACAAATTCCCATATCAGTTCCACAAATTGGTCCCCACATTCCAACCAATATCACACCTCATTTCCACCCACAACAAAAGCCAACGATAACTTTTTTCTTCTTTTTCTTCCAGCTTGTACCAAAAGCCACCACCACTATTCTGTTATGAAATTTCACTCACAGCTCACCAACAACTCAAATATTCTCTACAAATCTCATCCAATATTCTCATCTCATTTTCCCAAAAATACCCTCAACCTCTCCTTTATATTCAGCCCTTCACTCATTCATTTCTAAGCTTGGACAACCTCTTATTACCCTGTCAAAACCAATAAACCAAGCTGTAATTATTCCCAAAATAAGCTTCAAATTCCAAAATAAACAGATCCATTTTATACTCGTCATCTTCATTCATGACCCTGCAATTGCATAATAAACAAACTTTTCAAACATACTGCATCTCTAAATAAACATCACCTTTCCTCAAATCCCTACCAACCACTGTAAAAAAAAAAGAAATTAAGAGAAGTGAGAGATGAAGAGAGTTTCTGCAAATCGAATCCACAGCCGGACAAATCAAAAATCAGTGAAACAGAATCATAAAAACTGATGCGACTCACTGTAAGGTGTTGAGATCTTGAAATCACAAAACCACCCGCGAGCCTCAAACGCCGTGAAACCGCGAATCTGCCGTTCACAAACCGTAACCCTCATCTTCTGAAAACCAACTCACCGAAAACGCCACCTTTCACCGCGAAACAACCAAAATCCGCCATAACCATCACCGCAGTACCCTTTCTCCATCACCAACATCAAACTGAATCGCAAGAAGCTAGCACAGAGTGAAAGCCGACCATCCGCCGCGAAACACCTTCCCTCAACCCATCTCAACTCGCGTCACCACAGCCACAAACCAACCATCTGATTTCCACCTTCAATCTTCACAAAACCAGATCTAAAAACGCAGTCGCCGCTCGCCGAACAAAACACAAATCGTCATACACAGAACTTCATCATCGAACCCGTTCATCTTCTCAACACCATAACTATCCCAAACCCAAACCAAACTCATCCGTGAAATCGCAAAACAAGCCACCGCGAGCTGATTGAAGACGACGAGCCAACAACACCGCGACGAAGACGAATCCGAGAGTGAGACGGAAGACCAAGACCGAAACCAAACGAAAATCTGCCGAGGGAGACTCGCCGCCAGCCGCCGTTAACTGTGTTGTAAACCCATCACCACCTTCAGTCCGCAGCCGTCCGCGTTTTTCGCCCTTTCCGTTGAGCAAACTAGCACCGCGAGTGAGGGAAAGATCGCGAGAACGTTTCTTCGGCATACCTAGCGCAGCTTTTGAGGTTGAATCTTCCTTCTTCTTGGACTTATGAACACTTTAATTTTCATTTTTTATATATAATAATCTTATAAATTTTTGTTTTGTTTATTTTGTATATAAATTCTGAAAGTTTTTCTTTAACAAAAAAGAGGGCCTTAGTTGTCATTTGGGCTAAGCCCGTTTAAACACACACAATTAAAACACACGGTAAGCCCTCTATTTTTTTTTGGTTTATTTCATTTTCATTCTATAATGATAGTTTTCTTATGTTTTATTTAATAAATTTTACTTATTTTATTTTTATTCTATATTGTTAGGTCTTTATGTTTTTATGTAATAAGTTTTTTTTTATAATTATGATTTAGTAAATTCGTTTATGTTTATGGTTTATTAAGTGTTTATAAATTAAGGTTTTATTATTGTTTATATTGTGTTTCGGGGCCAATGATATACTAAACGGCCAATTTATCGCCCGATTCTAATCGGTGATTTTTGGTCAATATGAGGCCCCCTTTGTAATTATTTTTATTATTATTTCGACAAAACAAGCATGTATTGTAATTTAATTCAATTTATTTATTCTTGATTTTATTTAATTTATTTATTATTTATATTCATCATATTATTTTTTTAATTCAAGCAAATTCAATTTATTTATTCATTTATTTTCGCATTTAAAAAATTACGATTCGACTCCTTATAGAATGGTTCCCATTTTGAACCGATTCTAAGGCAGTTCACGAACAAAATTTCGTCGCGTCCCAAAAAGGTCCAACGTCTTCGAATAGTTGCGCTCGAAAAAGGTCCAACGCCTTCAAATAGTTGTGTCCCGATCAAACAGGCCGAACGCCTTCGAATAGTTCAAACACACTGCACACACGCTTTCTCTTGGGCTAATTACAACGAGACCTCTTTATTTCTCGCAATCCCCTGTATTTATTTTGTATCCCTCTCCCCTTACTATGTACGCATCTTTATTTTCTCGTATTTTATTTCGAATCCTTGGTCCAACGCCAAGCGATCTCACTTGCACACTTGCACTTTATTTTCCAGTCATTTCGTTTATTAGGATCCACCTATCTTTGCGAGCCGAGCGCTTCGTGCCTCGCTGACAAACCACAAAATAAACCTCCATTTGCATGCACCCTCTAAACCTCAAAAAACCAAAATGTTTCGATTAGATCCAAACCCTTGATCCAACGTCAAGCGGCTTTAGGAAATAAAACACATTCTAATAATACGAGAAGATTTGTACGCCACGAGCCTTAAGCGGTAGAAAGGGGGATAACGAGCTTTCGTTACTCGCTCCGATTATTTCGACGCAGGACACTCGTCCTGTTGGGCGAGATAAACTATCCATAGTCTTTAGTGCATTTCAACTCCTAAACCCTTTCATCAACGAAAGGTAATAAAATCAACAACCATTACCCTTAGTAGGCCGAACTACGAGGCTCTGACTTTCCCATTGCACACGGGAGTACGTAGGCACGAGGATCTCCATCCTTGCCGAGCACCTAGGACCAATATAACTTATAATTCAACTCATTTCCCTCTAGCAAGCAATTCGTTTAAGCATAAACATCCTTTCTCGCGCGTTAACTTAGATGGTTCCCATCGAGTACGATGGATGTAGGGGGTGCTAATACCTTCCCCCTGCATAACCGACTTCCGAACCCAGGCAATGGTTCCGTTGACCTTTGTCCTCATCCTTCTCTTCCCGGGTTGTATCTATATCTTCCCTTTCCCTCTTCGGGAATAAATAGAATTAGGTGGCGACTCTTCAGTCTTTCCGGCGCGTGACTCCATTCTTTCGGATCACGTGAGGTCGTATTTTTCGGGGTACGACAAA
Organism: Lathyrus aphaca; assembly: GCA_963966055.1. Classification (NCBI taxonomy): domain Eukaryota; kingdom Viridiplantae; phylum Streptophyta; class Magnoliopsida; order Fabales; family Fabaceae; genus Lathyrus; species Lathyrus aphaca. Next base: position 545,472,220 of record OZ014522.1, read on the forward strand.
AAGTATGTGTGCAAATCGAATAGATCTTTATATGGGCTGAAACAATATTCTCAACAATGGAATAGGAGATTCGACAAGTTCATGGCACACATAAGTTTCATCAGAAGTCAGTTCGACCATTGTGTTTACTTCAGATTTCGATCAGATAATTCATTTCTTATTTTGTTGCTTTATGCGAATGATACTCTAATAGCAAACAACAATGTCGAAGAGGTAATCGAGAGTGGAGAAGTCCAAGTAACAACGATACTCTTCATAAACTACAAATTTCAATTTCAAGTAAAATCAATTCTAAATGCACAATATTTCTACTTTAGAAAAACCAAACACCATAAAATCACTATCGAATCAATTCTACAACTTTAAAATTATTTTTGCCTCTTCCAAAAACTAAACCATAAGAACATCTTTTTATTTTTTAAAATGGATAATACAATTACTAAAGTTTTTTTTTTATAGAGAGATACACATATTTTTAGAATGAGTGATATTTATTTTATCGATTTAACTATTATACATTTAAAACATTAGTAATTTTTTTTTTTTTTTTTAAATGGAGAGGATTTTTATCCAAACCACAACATTGTTGGGGTGGGGTATATATGCCTTGCTTACTATATGGTATGCCTATTTGCATTATAGACCGGAGAAAAACAACAAGTACTATAAAGAGTTAGAGTGTCTTGTGAAACCGAATTCAGCATTGTACAACAGTTTATCGGGTTTTCTGAACTCGTGCGTGCATACATAGAATACATTTCAAACTGCAACATATTCCAATAAAAACTTCGATAACTGTGTTACTTTTCTTCAATTTTTCAACATGTGGATCCCACCCATCAAATGCACCAGTCTGTATCCAACGTTCAAAACAAAAAGCTATTCAAACTTCAATCCCATACCCGAGTAATTTACGGCCACTTTTTCAAACCAGTATCTCAAAGTTACTCACCTTTTTACTTTCACTTAAACCTTGTTTTCTCTGCTAAATATTCTTACTTGTGAACCATGTATCTTCATCTTTCACCACCACCATTAACCATCCTCAAACTTGTTCTGCTAACACTTCAAACCATTCCTATTCTCACTCTCTCTCCCTGCAAAACCTCATGTGGCACCATTCCCATAAACTACCCATTCGCCTTAGAAGACGGTTGCGGCTCACCCCAATTCCGACACATGTTCAACTGCACAACCAATGAGTTATTCTTCCAAACTCCTTCTGGCCTATACAAAGTTCAATCCATTGACTACAACAAAAAAACCATGACACTCTACGACCCATCAATGTCAACCTGCTCCATTCTTCAACCACATCACGACTTCATCATGACAGATATTCAATCTGCTATAATCCCTCCATCACAAGACACGGTTTTCGTTCTGCTAAACTGCTCTATAGACTCACCTATCCTCAACCATTACAAATATCTTTGCTTCAACTTTGAAGGACACACTTGTGATGAGCTTTATGCTGGTTGTAATGCTTTTAGAGTGTTTCATTTGTTGACAAATAGTTCTCCACCTTGTTGTTTTACAAGCTATAATACTGTGAAGTTTATGAGTATGAATATTTTGGATTGTACACATTATACTAGTGTGTTTAATAGTGATAAATTGCAAGGTGTTGGTCCTTTGGATTGGGTTTATGGGATTAAACTTTCTTTTAGTTTGCCGGATGTTGGATGTGAAAGTTGTAAGCAATCTGGTGGAACTTGTGGGTTTGATACTGATACTGAAGGTCTTCTTTGTCTCTGCTCAAGTTTCACTAATTCAACAAGGGAATGTGGTAAGTTACTTTGATTTCTACTACGTGATTTCAATCAGAGTAATCTCCAATTTGTGGCCGTTAAACCGTAGCTACGGTTTAACTGCCACAAATTTTAGGCCATGTAGGGTAGTTCGAATAGGTATTGTTTGGTATAGAAATGTCTTATAAATAAACACTTATGCTATAAGTGTCCTAACAGTTAGTTTATGTTTTTCTGTATTCTGTTTTATGTCTCAGCTGCTGGAAGTATGATATCAGAAGGATTGAACAATGCTCCTTGGACAAAGCACCTATTGGTTTTGCTTCTCGTAGTTTTGCTTCACAATATGATGGGGCTACTTTGAGATCAGTTTTAAGTTTAGTTGCAGTTTGTATGCTGCTTTGAGAATTGAGATTATTGGCCAATGGCAACTCTCTACCTCTCTAGTGATGCAAAGTGGCTAGTTTTCCAAAACAGGAAAGGCACATCTTCCTGGTTTTACATGCTCACGATGAGCATGACAATTTGACTAATTAATGTAATGCTTTTCTTATTGCTTACATTTTAGTTTAGCATAACATGGAATGACAGTATAATTATGTTGATATATTGCCATTCAAGCCAATTGTTCCACTTTATCTCTATAATAGACTTTTAATTTAAATGCCCGTATGTTACTGATCCAAAACATGGTTAGAGTATATGTTGCTAAAAAGTAGCTTACTGCATGTTACAATTTTAGTTGTTATAACTATTAGTTGTTATAACTAGTAGATTGTATTTTATAAGTTTTTGAAACCATTTGATTATTTCATATTTATGTACCAACTTTAAATGAATATATTAGTGTTGTCATTGTTGTTGGTGTTTCCCTAGGGAAATAGAAATGTTAGTGAAATGATGAAGTAGAATTTTGATGCAGTGATCCGAAGCAGCATCGTGGGGGTAGATTTGTAAGGTTAGTATTCTAATGCCAAAGTCAACAAAAGAATGTGATCCGATGCAGCATCGTGGGGGGTAGATTTGTAAGGTTAGTATTCTAACGCCAAAGTCAACAAAAGAATGAACAGTAATGTGAGTTATGGTTTAGAGAGTACCTCAGTTTTCACGTGGGATGCCCTATATAGCAGTGACGGTTATGGACGTTTCTTTCCATGCCATTTTGGCGTGGAATGCGAAAGGTCATTCGATGACATCTAACGTTAGACAGGAGACCATGGCATGAATCCCGTGTGTAGATCTAGAGTAGGGTTACATTGAACCTTCGATGATTTGGTGGAGTGATTTTGGACTATTGACTAAGCCTATTCCTTTTGTACATCTTGTCGGTTCATAACAGTTGCCCCCCGAGGCTTGTTGTGGCGTTGCAATGAGCAGTATTTCAGAAAACTTCACTGAGCTTATTGTATGGAGTTTCCTGTTTGGAGAAGTGAAAAAGATTTAGAAGCTAACATGAGTGATCTTAGAAACAAGCGTATTAAGTGTCAGTCTCATCAACGTTCTGTAGGATTGTTCTTTCACACAACCCTAGTTCCTTAGACTAGGGCATGACATTTTCCTATAGGGTGTTAAAGTGTGCTCGAGTGTCGTTACCATCTTGAGGCAAATTCAATAGTTGTTTTTCATTTCCCCATTTCCTTTTATTTAGGACCATTGATTTATCCAATTGTCCTTAAAATATAAATGTCACTTCAGCTAACCACATTTCCATTCATTGCGTAAATAATAATCTTTTTCTTTTTCTAACGAACTCTGATTGCTTTCCTTTCAGCCCTAATGTTTCTTTTTCACTTGTCTTTTTTTCTTCTTATCTAGATTCAACATTTTCTTGATTCACTGCATGCTCATAACTTTCCTTTATAGTCGCTTCCCCAATCTTTAACTTTTTTCATGTACCATTTATCTATTTGTTTTCAACTTGTTGTTTTTCCCTTCCTTGTTTTAGTCATAGCTAAAATGGGAGATAACCTTACAAATGTTCTAGACATATCCATGTGGAACCTTGTTCTGTGAGCTACTTCTAAGTGACACGCCTTTAAAAAGGACAACGACTTTTGAGGATGACTACTAATGTCTAGTGATGACAACTAGTCCTTAATGATAAATAAAGCTTAAGTTGTTAAAGTAGTTAAAAAAGAAAACTAGGATATTATGGCTTAATGGACTTGACTAACTGATGATGGCAACCAAATGGAATATAACACAATTGCACACTTACATAAACTTGTTTTCAGACTTATTTTTCTCAAGAAAACATTTTCAAAAATAGTTTGAAGTTATGCCAGACAAGGAATTGTTAGAAAAAATATGAGCAAGTTTTTGCCCTTTCCGATCGATTGACACTTTGTGGCTAGTGTCACAACACAAAAAAAAATACCATGAACGCTCACACGCTTGAAATGGTAACAAATTTGCCACCAAATGTTATTTATTCCATAAGGAAAGGAAAAATATCGATAAAATCGTAAGAGAAAAAGAAAATGGTTGTTGCAAGAAAAGTCGAGTTCAAGAGTTGGTATGCGAGGGGAATGTACTAGCACCCCTCACATTTGTTATACTCAACAAAAACCATTTATTTAACTTTGCGATTAAGAGTGTTAGCTTTTGTTATTGTTTCTCCTAATTATTAAAAGTTTAAAAGAGAAAAGGACTGAAAATAAGCTTTTTACTATGGTGCCTCATGAGACATTGAATCTCGCTCCTATGTATCCCCAGGTGCCATGGGGAACTAAAGACTACGTAGTTCTGAGTATAAAATATTTGTTTGTTGGTTGATTTTTGCGTAAGGTACTTAGTCGTATTCGAGCGGAAAACAATGTTTGCTACCCAAAACATGGAGAAGTGAACATTGGCATCACATTAGAATGGAAAACATAATCTGAATTCTCAAAGATTTATATTCTCATCGCATTTGAGTAGAAAACATTCTTACTTCTTGCGCATAGTATGAGCAAATCTTTGTTTGCGTCGTCTTAGAATGGACGAAACAATTTTCGTTTCTAAAAAGGTTTTGGCATCGCGCTAAGGCGGAAAAGATAGGTTTGATTGGTTGAGTTTATTTTAGGTGGATGACGAGTATTTGAACAATAACTAATTACAACTAGCACTCAAATAGTCAGGGGAGAGAGAAGATATTATGCCCGCCCAAATCTTTCTCATTCACGTTATTCATGAAATTTATTAGGTGAATTAAGTTGTAAGACTTTAATGGAAGACAAGTATTCGAACAAGAGCTAATTATGGCTAGCACTCAAATACGTGAATTAAGTTGTAAGACTTTAATGGAAGACAAGTATTCGAACAAGAGCTAATTATGGCTAGCACTCAAATACTCAGGAAAAAAATAAGATATTTCGTCTGCCCCAATCATTTTCTAACTAACAAAGACCAAACTAAACTCGGTTTAATTATTGAGTTTTGAACGAAAGACAAGTATTTGAACAAAAGCTAAGTACGACTAACACTCGAATACTTGAGGGAAGAAATAAGATATTATGTCCACCTTAATTCTTTTTCAACCAATTTTATTGAGAATTTTTTTTTTCAAGGTGCTTCGAGTATGCGGAAAAGAAACTTGATGTTGATCAAATATTTTGGTTTGTGTTAGTTTGAAAATGGCTTATGAAATATTTTGATTTGGTTTTGAGTGAGTTTTGAAATTGAGTGAAATGTTAGTGAAATATATATTTCTTTTTAAATTTGTTTGATGTTGATCAAACATTTTTTATCTTAAAATATTGATTTTAATGTTTGATTAATTAATTAGTTATCAAATAATAAATAAATAAAATAGGACGGGGTGCAATATTAGCATGAGGGAGATATGTGTGATAAAAACAAATGGATCCAACACATAAGTTAAGAAAAATAAAAAATAAATAAAGTAGAACAAATAAATAAATAATAATAATAATAATAATAATAATAATAATAATAATAATAATAATAATAATAATAAAAGAGTTAAGAAATGGATGGTGCCCCATTATGGACTCTTGTTCTAGCAAGTCAAAGCCCAAAACCATTTTTATTCACCAACTAGGGTGTAGAAAAAAAAACAGTGTGGCTAATGGTAATGGGCGAAGTCCAGTGAGTTTGAAAGACCTAACAACAAAGTCAAATAGCTTTTCTCAACATAAAAGTGTTGAATCAAATGACCTAAAAGGTCAATCGTGATCAATAAATGAAAGTGAGGGTGTATACGAGTTATGGTTGGTGTCATACCCCAAATTTTATCCCTAATTACTCATTGCATTTAAGAAATTTCAAGACTTGTTTTCTTTTTGTTGCTCATTTCTCGTCTTCAAGTTACCCATTGAATTTATCCTCTTATTTATTTCTTTTCACTTCCAAATTTCTTTTTGTTTAGTTTCTATTTCCCATTTCTAACTTCATTTTCAAAGTTTTGTTTCTAAATTTTTTTAACTTCTATTTTTTTTAATTCACTTCTTTTTTGTAATTTTTATTTCTAGTATAATTTTAACTTCTAATCTTATTTCAATTTACCATTTAAAAAAAAAAAAATAATAAAAAGAGAGAGAAGTCCCTATTTACTAATTTAATTTTAATTCCAAATTTTTATTTCATTTTTCAAAATTCTATTGCTAATTTAATTTTAATTTCATTTTTATACCTAATTCGTTTTTTTTAGTTTCTATTACTAATTTAGCTCCAATTTGTAATTTGTTTTAGTTTCAAGTTTTAATCTTTAATTTATTTTAATTTAATTTCAAGTTCTTTAATTTAATTTATTTTTAATTTATTTTAGTCTCAATTTCTAATTTTTTCTAATTCATTTTAATTTCAAGTTTTAATCTTTAATTCCTCAAGTTTATTCCAAATGTTTAATTTTCCTCACTAATTCCAAAACTCCAAAATCCCATTCCAACTTCTCAATTCCATTCTTTTTCAAAGTATGTTCTAAGTTTGATTTTCTTTTCAAAATGGTAATTTTAAGTCTCAAGTTATTAGGTTTTTTATTTCAAACTTGAACTTCATGTTTCCATTCATTTCTCTTTCCGAATCTAGATCCGAGATTTCTAGTTTAAATTTAAATGCTAGAGAACCAATAGCTAATAAAGATTCACCGGTTTCATTTGAATTAGAGATAGAAAAATTAAATTTGTGATTACCAAAGTCCTTGCAGATGGTTAATCAGAGGAAGGAAAGGAAATGTTTGAAAACTTTATAATATTCTATTCACAGCATTTTCATAATCATGTTATGTTCATAAGTGTCACAAGTTTAAAGGAAATCAAGAAACCAAAACAGAATTCACAAAGTGATTGTGGGGACTATTTTCTTCCACAAAACCAATACTCTGCTACAGTCACAGCCGCAGACTGTCCTTTCCTCTTACCCTAGTCAAAGGCCCTCTTGCAGCAAACACAAAATTGGCTTCTGCAAACCTGCAACTCAAAGACCTGTGCCCCCCTTACACCAATGTGTGAAAAGGACTCTGCTCCAAGGACCTGCTATAGCTCATAAAACACCAACCCTGCATCACACAAGTCCACCTCGGGTCCAACACCGGACATACATCAAAATAGATCATAAAGGAGCTTGCAAAAAAAATCACATTGAAATCTGAGATCAATTTACCATGGCCAGGGCAATGTTTATTGTAAAAATGGAAACACACTGATCAAGAGCAGAAGTGACGTGAATTCAAACGAAGTGCAAAAAGGGAAGTTTCACGGTTTCAGCAAAAAATAGCTTCTGAATATCATAAAACATAGCAATACAATACCATGAAAAGGCATTCTTTCCTGGACGAAATTCAAAGGGACTTAAACCCTAAATTTCAGTATAAAAGGGGGGAGAACCTTCAAAACAAAGGACCACTCGAAACGTCAACACAAAAACACAAAACAAAATTCTCTGCTTGAAGCCAAAAACAGAAGAGGGAGAAACTTCACAGAGAAAACGTACAGAGAGGAGAGTAAAAAACCCTTACCAGTGAGAACTTAAAACAACAGCCGCAGCTACCACTCCAGCCACCCACCAACAACAAACACACAGAGCCAACAAACACACAAAGCCTTCCGCCTCCTTGTTTCTGAAACACACGCCGACGCGATAACCTTCAAACAACCAAACTCGGCCACGCCTCCAAACCAAGCACATCTCCGCGAATCGGCGATTTCCGAAACCAAAAATCACAGAAAATCACCACCTCGAGACCACCTGCATCCACCGACCCGTCGCCCATTTTCTCTTGATCAAAGAACTGAAAAAGAAGGGTGCGATTGAGAAGAAAGGAGGAATCACGAGTTTAGAGACGAGCAAAGACAGAAGTAGATTACCTGTTAAAAACTCTCGAATCGGTAGTTTGTTTTGCTGTTTATTTTCATCTTTGAAACACGCTTTTTTGTTGTCTGTTTGCTCATCCTGATCCTTTTATTGCTTGTTAAAATTTGGATTTGTTTGCGATTGAAATAAGTTTGGAGTTTAGGAAACGAGTTTGGGGAAGACGGTTGTGTTCTTCGTTGAGGTTTTTTTTTTTCCCTTTAGATTTCAGAACCGCGGTTTCTTTCTCTTTGTGGCCATTGCATCTGTATTTAGGGTTTTTGACCCATTCCTCTTTCTTGACCGAACCGGGTCATCGGTTGACCCGCCTAGGTTCTCTTATGGGCTTGTTTGATTAGCCCATTTGTTTATTTGCTTCAATCTCTTCTTTTTTTTTTAAAAAAAAACTGATTGTCTTTTTGTTTTCCATTTCTTTTTTTTTAGTCTTAGTTTTTCCAGATTTTACATATATTTCTAAATTTTTTTTGTTAATTCTTTAATGTTTTAATTATTTATTTGTTAATTAACTTTAGAAAAGGTTAGTATTAAATTTACTAGTTTGTTTATATATATATAATTAAGCAAAAAAAAAAAAAAATATATATATATATATATATATATATATATATATATATATATATATATATATATATATATATATATATATATATATATTTTTTTTTTTTTTTTGCTTAATTATATTCAAGAAATGTTTTAGCTTATAGTTGCTTTGATTCGTAGTTTAGCTACATAACGATAATGCGTGACTTGTACAAACGTAAATTTTGTTCTCGATTTTTTTTGGTTGTATGTTATTAATCAAGCCATGAACTTAGTGTTTCTGAATAATGAAAGAATAATATAGTAAATATCTTAGTCCAATGCCTAGTTAGCAATTCATGCGTTTATATCTCACACACACGTAAGTCGACCACTTACGTAATCGCCATCTGCACGCCTTATCACGCCTTAATTAATTTAACAAGGAACAGAGCCCCGGAGTCCCGCACTCCGCACGTTCTAAGAACGATTTACAACTGGGCTAGCCCCACGCGTAACGTTTTATTCACTCCTTTGCTATTAATCGCATTAACTCTAAAATGTCTAAAATTTATTATTTCAACTTATTTCATAAATTTTAATACGGAAAATGAACTCCGGAGTCTAGCACTCCGCACGTTCTAAAATGGACTGCAGCTGGGCTAGCCCCGTGCAACGTGGTCCATTCGATTTCCGATTTTCAAAATAAATAATCGCGTAAATTAACATACGAAAACAGAACTCCGGAGTCCAGCATTCCGCACGTTCTGGATTGGACCGCAACTGGGCTAGCCCCACGCGATGTGTTCAATCTTTATTCGTATACCAAAATATTCAATCATTTTTACAATTTAAATTACGAAAAAAAAACCGAACTCCGGAGTCCAGCACTCCGCACGTTCTAAAATGGACTGCAGCTGGGCTAGCCCCACGCAACGTGGCCCATTCGTTTTCCGAATTTCAAAATATCTAATCACATAATTTAATCGTACGAAAATAGAATTCCGGAGTCTAGCATTCCGCACGTTCTAGATTGGACCGCAACTGGGCTAGCCCCACGCGATGTGTTCAATCACCATTCGTATATCAAAATATTCAAATCTTTTTAATTAAATTACAAAAAACCGAACTCCGGAGTCTAGCACTCCGCACGTTCTAAAATGGATTGCAGCTGGGCTAGCCCCACGCAACGTGGTCCATTCGCATCTTTCATATCTTAAAAAAACAACTTAAAATTCACCAACCAACTTGAATCATTTTCATAATTAATTATCGAAAGACGGAACTCCGGAGTCTAGCACTCCGCACGTTTTGGAATGCAATCGCTCTTGGGCTAGCCCCACGCGACGTGGTTCATTCGCCCTTTCGTTTAAAACATCTTAACAAAAGTTAAACACTTTTCTCAAAAACGAATATTGTTTAAATCATTCTATCTCTCGAACAAGCTAGCGCTTCAGCCTCCACCGCGAGTATAAGCCAACGCTTAACAGTAGAATGCGTTTTAAACAATCGTTCAAAGTAAAAATCACAAACTGTAGTCGCACGAACTACGAAGCTCTGAATTTCCCACTGCACAAGGGAATACGTAGGCACGGGGATTTTAATCATTCGCGAGCACCCTATTAAAAAAAATCAATCTTTTTCTGTCACCCTAATAAACATTTAATCTTTTCTCCGTCATAATAACAAATAATAAATAAACTTATTTTCTTAGAACAAACATATTAATAATCATTTAGAAGACGAAGACTTAAGATCAAATATTTAATCGCATAATTAGCTAAGAGGTTCCCGTTGAGTACAACGGACGTGAGGGGTGCTAATACCTTCCCCTTGCGTAACCGACTCCCGAACTTAGAATTTGGTTTCGTAAACCATTTCTTATCCTTTATTAGGTTGTATCTATATCTCCCTTTTCTCTCGTAGAATAAATAGAATTAGGTGGCGGCTCTGTTGTTTTGTTTTAGGATCGTATTTTTCGAGGTACGACAGTAGGGCTCCCTGTACAAGTGCCCCAAGTCAGTAGACGAGTCAATGCATCCAGCAACCAAGGGAGAGCCATGTGGCCTCCAATGCATAGATAGGGGGAGAAAACAAAAGAAAGTATCCGCTCGGAACCCTCTTATTTAAAAAAAAATCTCTTTTTCCTTTACTCCTTTCTCGTTCTCTCTCACTTCTTTAACACACAAACTCACTGTTTTTTTAATAAAATTAAAGATTAAACAACACATTTTACCAAGAACAACATGAACAAGGTCAAGAACATTTGAATGTTCTTGAGGTTTAACCCATAGTCCACAAATTCTACCAAAAATCATGAAACAATGAACAATAACCCCTTTCAAATCCTTACCCTAAACACGAATCCAAACACAAAGTCATCAAAAACATAAGCAACAACATAGATCAAGAAATCCTAACCCTAACAAAACCTAAGCCCAATCCATTAGAATATCACATATTACATGAGGTTTAATACTAATTCACATGGGTAAAATGTAAATCATACATAAAACAACAAAAAAGAAATAAAGAATCTAGCAAAAGCAAATTCCGATGAAGATCTTCAGCCTCCGGTGCAACGAAGGCGATTTCCGGGGAAGTCAACAATCTCAAGTATTTCAATTTTCCTCTATGCTCCTCGTTTTTGCCTTAACTCACTTATACTTAATCTTCTTTTATTTTTTACATTTCAGTTGCATGTGAATGTCTTCTAGGGTTAATAACTCAACTATTTAGAGCCTCGGTATGAAGCTCTAACTAGTTCTAGGTGAGAGCTCTATGTGAAATTTAAGGACATTTGCAGAAAGTATAATTTTGCTCTGATGTTGCTTATAACTTTTTCTAGGTTTTTTTTTCATTGTATCCATGAGTGAAGATTATAATGGTTTTATATAAAGATTGTGAGTATGTATGAGAATTAGAATAGATTACGTGTGAAGTAAAAAAAAATCAGAGAAGATATTTTTTGCAACGATTTGTGAATCGTGTGAGGCCTTACTTTTTGCAATGGGATAAGGATTTGAAATTTGATATGCAGTGAGTATTGAAATGAGAATTGAGGAGTGAAAAACCCCCGATTTGTGGGATTTTGATGAATGGAGAATGAGGGAAATTGCGTTATGATATGAGATGTTATGTTATGAGTTTGTGGAAGATTTATTTTGCTGGGAATATGAAAATGCGAAACGAGCTTTTTGGGGACTGTTGGGATGATTGATAAAAGAGGTCTGATGGGGATGAGGTAAGGTGAAAATATCCACTGAGGAAAACAAAGATAGGTTCTAGAAATTCAATATAAAAAAATGGCAAGTTATAGATTCTCAGGTAAGAGAAATGAAAACTTACGGCTTCTCACAAAACAACAAAGATAGGTTTCAAATCTCACATAAAAAATATGAGAGGTCTTGACTTCTCATAGAACGATAATGACACTGGGTTTCAGTTTCTTACAGAACAAAAATAGGAAGTTACAAGTTCTTATGTAACGAAAATGAAAGGTTACAGTTTCTCACAAAATGAATATGACAGGTCACAATTTCTCACATCACAAAAGGATGATAAGTTACAGGTTATCAGGTAACATAAAGATGACATGTTTTCGTTTCTCACTAATGAAGGTAAATTATGGATTATCATGTAACAAAAATGAGAGATTTTGCCTTCTCACAGAACAACAATGATAAGTAACGTCTTCTCATATAACAACCGTTGAAAGGTTTTCCTTTCTCACATAAAAAAATGGAAGGTTTCAAATTCTCACATAACAAAAAATGGAAGTTTTCAACTTCTCACAGAACAAGGATGATGAGTTACAGATTTTCACGTAACAAAAATGAAAAGTTACAGGTTCTCGTGTAACACAAAGATGACGTGTTACCGATTCTCGTGTAACAAAATGAAAAGGTTATGGCTTATCACATAATGATAATGATAGTTTATGGATTCTCACATTACAAAAGGATGATAAGTTACAAATTCTCATGTAACATAAATGAAAAGGTTATGGCTTCTTATTGAACAATAAAAGAAATGGGTTACGAATTCTCACGTAACAAAAATTTGGGTTCAAGATTCTCACGTAATAAACCAAATGACATCTGGTAACTCACGGATCCAACGAGCTTTGAACTAGGTTGGATAAGAAAATAACTTATGTAGGTGTCAAACGATGTTAGACGTGGGGAGGTAAGTTGTTGAAGACAATAAGTCTGTATGGTAAACATATGAGCACGATAAATTTCGAGCTATGCATGATTAAAAATTCATGCAGTATGTCGACCGAGTTAATGTGTCAGGTACAATTAACCTTTTACAGTGTTTTGGAATTTCGATTCCCCAACACATGGAACTCAGACAAATCTTGTTGTAGATAGATGCCTCTGAGTGCTTATGTTAAACATATTAGTTATGTGTCAGGTTGATGATCCCTTTAGAAAGCTTACGGGTCGTGCCCCATAGAGATTCCTTATGTGGTGATTTAAGAGTGCCTTGTGACTTTGTGACTTTTCGAAAAATCATAGACTTCCCTTTAATCATTTCAAATGTCAAATCATTTATGTTTTTTAATGTGTTATTATTCCTTAGTTTTAAAATTATTTCATAAAAAATAAATGACATTTTGCAAAAGAAGGAAAACAAAGAAAAGACACAAATGCAAAGTTTTTTAATATGTTGATTTTCAGCGTTTTATTTAATTATTAGATGTTGGTGCAATTTAAAATAAACTATTTGAATGTATGTTGTTGGATGTGGTGAGACAATATAGTAAGTTAGAAAATGATTATATTAACTAGAATTTTATTTATTATTATTAATAAAATAAAAAATTAGTGAGAATAAGAGTTTGGGCCAATTGTGAGATTTGATGAAAGTTTGTGGAAAGAAGATGGGAGCAAAAGTTAAATTGGACAAACATAATAATTAGGAAAAACTAAGGAGATTATTATATATTTTAAAAGCTGGGAGAAAAGCTAGGTTTTTGAGAGATTTTGTCCGTACATGAGACTGGAGCAAAAGAGGCAAAGAGGGATAGCAAAAGCTTGAGGTTGAAAAAGAAGATCAAGGGTTTTTGTTGAAGACCAGGTAAGGGTGGGAACTTGTTCCAATAGTAAAGGGTGTGGTATAAGGGTAGCATGGAGAAACCCTTAACCTCCTTAGGGTTGGGTGTTTTGATTCATAATTTTGAATTGGAATGCTATGATGGTTGTTATATGATTATTATATTATGAATTTCATGAATCATTTTGGGTTGGGGTTTGAAGCTCTATAAAGGTGACAGTCATAGATATAACGTGATGGTGATAGGTGAATTGTTTGAGTATTATTCTTGTACCTACTTTGTTGGTGAAGTTTTTGTTCATATGTTCGGTTAATGAATTGTTGGCATATCCCGACAATTTTGGTCATAAACGTTTATTCCGTAAGTCCGATTTTGATGTCGTTTGAAGCGTTATAAATATAACACTCAGACCTATAACATGGTATTGATTGTTGATATGTTTGACCATTATTCACGTGCCTACTATATTAATAAATTTATTGGTTTATATGTTTGGTTGATGAATCATTGCATTATTGTAATATCATGGTGTGATAATTATATTGTTATGTCGATGATGTTAAGATGTTGATAAGTTGTTGTTGTTGTTTGTTGATATTATTCACGTGGTAACATGAATTGGTTATTACATGATGAATGATGTGATACCTAATGATGAGATGTGTGTGGGGATCCTTTTGGTGAACCTTGTTGTGTTAATGCATGTTATAATTATTTGAGAGTCATGCATATTGGTGTACGAGCTTTGGTCCAGTTTTGGTGAGCCTCGATCCTATGGTGATGGATCAGGTGCGAGTAGTTAATTCCTATTATAGGGAATTAGTGAAACGTTACATATGCTGATGGTAATGAGTTTCAGTGAGCTTCGATCCCATTGTGATGGATTATGTGCGAGTAACTGATTCCTATTATGAGGGATTAGTGAAGCGTTACATAAGGTGATAGTAGCGATTTTGACGTGCTTTAATTCCAAGAGGGAATCAATCCTATGGTGGGGATCATGGAGTGAGATGAACCTGAATGTTCATATTTAGTACCACATACATGTTAAGTCGGTGTTGAGTACATTGCATAAGTATTGCATTTGTATTGATTATTTTCAATGTCTTGTTGGATGAGATGGCGTTGCATATGATGTTATTGATAATTGAGATGTGATTTTGTATGATGTTGATGATAATTGAGATATTGTTGTGTATGATGTTGATTATGATTTGGATGTGAGAATGCGATATATTGTTTTGCATGATTATGTATATGTTATACTCTATTATTCATTCTATACCATTTATTATTGAAATGAATTCTCACACATTCTATTTGAATGTTGTCTTTACATGGGCATCGTACAAATACTCAAGAGTAACATTGCTGAAGTAGGTGGAAGATATTTCTTGGAGTGGCTTCTAATAGTTGTCGTTTTCTTTAGTAAGGTCTTGTTCTGACCAAGTAACATCGGGCTAAGAACGTTTGCTTTTACTTTTTATGTCATGTTTATGTTGAAGTATTATAACTGATGTGGTTGTTGAGCTGATTTATTTAAACTCTTTATTTTGTATGAAAGTTGAAGTTGAGACTAAATGATATGAGTGCAATATGAGTTTTAATTGTTTTAATTATGATTCCGCTGCGATAATACCCTAAGTGAAGGTGAGCATGCGATGACCGATGTTTATGTGAAATTTATAACTCGTGTTACGGAACAAGATATATTTTATGTGAGTGATATTCTTTGTGGTTGCAATTTTATTAAATTATACATTAAAATTATATGCGGGGTTTTTGGGTGTTACACTAATGAGCTAAATTTTACCCGAATAAGTGAATTTCACACATCGAATTTATAACTTTATAACTTTGCAAAAAAATGTGTTTGCACAACTATCACTGAAAAGGTTTAACAAGATTAATAAATCATTTAGGTTCTCCATGGATCTCAAACAATTATACTCTTTATCTTACAATAGTTATCATATTTGATGATTTTATTAAATATAGTTAGAAAATAATAATAACAATTATTTTTTATTGAACTATTCTTATTAATGTTTGTTGTATTTTCCTTATTAAAGGTACACATCCACTACTATTAGTACACCCAAAAACGTGGAAACAAAAGTAATTGTGTACTTGTACTTGTACATAAATATATTTATTAATTTATTAAACGAGTACACATTTGACATCTTATTACTTGATCGTGGTTGATGTCTTAGCAAAATGAAAAAACTTGATGGTGGACGGTGGTTGATGTCTTAGCAAATATTTTATCAATAAATACAATATTTTTTATTTATGAAACATTCTCCTAAGTAATTATGCTTCAATATCATCATTGAAATTACACTTTTTTTGTTTGATAAAGAAAGTCAACACTTTTTTATTATTAGAAATAATTAATAACCGTTGGCACATTTTGCCTCAAACGTTTGGAATTTCTAACACTAAACATGTTAGGAAAGTGTAGACATAAGAAGAAGAGGCTCCACGACCACAATACAGCAAAAATACTCCAAAAGAAAAAGTACGTTTGAAATTTAAAATCAGTTTGGGAGTGACATTAATAATATTAATAAATAGTTGAGGGACCCAACTACAATTTATGAAAGTAGAATTTGAATTGAAGCGGGTCCTCCTCAATCGTCAATCTCATCCTGCAAATAACACTTCTATTCTTCTCTTCAAATCCCACAAAACGAAGAAGCATAAACAATGAATCCAAATCACAGTTCTATCCGCAGCAAAATGCTGAAGGAAACAACAACACCAACAGCATCAACAACTACTTCTACTCGAAACACGAATCGAAGAACAACTCAAATGGAAGCAAATGAGAACGAATTTGAATCTCAGAACCCGATCAACTTTCCACCTCCACGAACTCCTTTGAATTCCATACCAGATCCTTCTCAGTGGTACGAACACGAAGCTCTTAGACACGCTCGTTCTACTTCCGATAGGTTTGGGAGTGGAGTTTCGGTTCGGATCGGGAAACTGAATTCCGAACCTGGCTCAGCGCAGAGTACACCGGCGAGGAATTCTTCGAGAGTTTCGGTTGGTGGAGGAAATAGTAGAGTAAGCTTAGCAAAAGGAATGTTGAAAGGAACTGAAATTGCGACGGAGGTTCAGCATTTTGAACTTGAACATGATCCTTCGTTTTGGACGGATCATAATGTGCAGGTAGGTTTTTGGAGATGCTTCTATCATATCACTGATAATTTGTGTGAAATTAGGTTTATGTAAATTTTGCTTGTGTTCAGGTGCTGATAAGGATTCGACCGTTGAGTACTATGGAGAAGTTTTCACAAGGAAGTGGAAGGTGCTTGAAACAGGAGAGTGCACAGACGTTGGTTTGGCAAGGTCATCCTGAAACCAGATTAACATTTGATCACATAGCGTGCGAAACGTTATCACAGGTCTCAACTTTCACTCAGGGTTAATTTTGTATGCAAATTATGTGATGTGTTATCTTTTTTGGAGTTGCTATTTTTAGCGAAATGGAAATAATCAAATCTTTTACTAGTTCAACTGTTTTCAATTTTGTAATTAAAAAATTGTTGAAAACTCGGTAGCATACTCAATTTTGATGGAAGATGTTCAGTTTTGGTCACATATACACATGCAATTACATTAGATAAATTAATTTTTTAAAATTATTTGTGGTGTTGACATGTGAGTGTTGTGTCTGGAGTCAGTTTCTGTGATTCACTGGTAAAAAAAGGTTTAGCTCAAACAATTGCTTGTTTTGGTGGTGAAACTGGTGTAGGAAAATCTGTTCAGAGTTGCAGGAGTGCCTATGGTGGAGAATTGCTTGTCTGGTTACAACAGTTGTATGTTTGCTTATGGTCAGGTATATCACTGGGGACAATTTCTTATCTTGTCTTGCCCTTTTTCTATGACTTGTTGTGTGTATTGTGGTGTTTGTTGCTGAATTATGGTTGTTTTTCTGCAGACGGGCAGTGGAAAAACATATACTATGATGGGTGAGATAAAAGAAACACAAGGACGCCTTGCTGAAGATAGTGGGATAACACCAAGAGTTTTTGACTATTTATTTATGAGGATTAAAGCGGTGTGATACCTAGAACAATGTTTTCATGCTAATAGAATGTTCTTTTCAGTTTTATTTAATGCTGCTTCCAAGTCACCATTATTGCTATTTTTATCTTCTATGTAGGAAGAAGAGAACAGGAAGGATTGTAGATTAAAATACATTTGCAAATGTTCCTTTTTGGAAATATACAACGAACAAATAACTGATCTTCTAGAACCTTCATCAACAAATCTCCAAGTAATCCATAATTCCCTCTATCTATTTTGATTGCAATAGTTGTTATTGTTCTATGTAACAAAGTTTATAATTCAATATTCTCACTGTAGCTCAGAGAAGATATGAAGAAGGGGGTATATGTTGACAACCTTACTGAACATAATGTGGTCACAGTCGATGACGTTCTGAAGCTTTTGTTACAGGTGGGGTTTTGTTGTCAAATATTTTGCATTTGAACCTACCATTATGTTTTATATACCAGTGCTTGAAGCTTGATCATGTTTGGCATGATGTTATTGTCCTAAAAAATATCACAGGGTACTGCAAATAGAAAGGTGGCTGCAACTCATATGAACGGTGAGAGCAGTCGGTCTCACAGTGTTTTCACTTGTAATATTGAAAGCCAATGGGAGAAAGATTCTATGTCTCACGTTAGGTTTGCAAGGTTAAATTTGGTAGATCTGGCTGGCTCTGAAAGGTAACTACAATGAACATATTCACATTGCAGTTTTTTTTTGTTTTTGTTTTTATTTTTAAATATGGGTTAACTTGCACATTCATCTAGGCAGAAAAGCTCTGGAGCCGACAGTGAACGTCTGAAAGAAGCTGCAAATATAAATAAATCATTGTCAACTCTTGGGTAGCTAACTATCAAGGACCTATTTTTTAATTTACTTTCAATCAAATATTTTGCAGTTGAATGTTACTAAACACCAACAGAAGAATGCATGATTATCAATTAGTGACTGTTATTTTGTTTTTCCATATGCTTAGCTTGGTCATAATGACATTGGTTGACTTAGCCCATGGCAAGCCTAGGCACGTTCCCTACAGAGATTCAAGGCTTACATTTCTTCTTCAGGTACAGTTCTACAAATGCGATGAATGTTGCGTACCATTTAGTGCATTATTCTATGTAGTAACATTACTTTACTTCCAAAAATGTATGTGCAGGATTCTCTAGGTGGGAACTCAAAAACAATGATAATTGCAAATGTCAGCCCATCCATTTGGTTTGTAATTCATTTCTTGAAATTTGACCTTCTTTACCATTCTTTGTTTCTTTATCACTAATATTGATTATTCTTCCCATGCAGCTCTGCTAACGAAACACTAAGCACTCTGAAGTTTGCCCAGCGAGCCAAGCTCATTCAAAACAATGTACTTGCCTATATAAATGCATGCTACGTTTTAAACTTTTTTTACTTGACATAATTTATGAATTAATTGATTCTTCCTCTAACTCTTCAAAGGCAAAAGTGAATGAAGATGCTTCTGGTGACATAAGTGCACTGCAGTGGCAAATCCAACAGTTGAAGGTATTGGAATAAGGGTTTCAAAATTATTGATGTTTTCCACAATAATATACTAAATCATAGGAATGACTTATATATATACTGAAATGGAGCAGGGTCAACTATCCTTTCTGACAAAGAACAAAAATTTTCCACCACTGGTGTCAAATTTGGAGCCAAATTCTGATAGTTGTAGGTTGAGTGAAGCATCAGAAGAACACGATTCTATGGGAGAAAGAACGACGACAAATGGCAAGCTGCTTACTCCAAACAAAGAGGTACGTCATATGTCAGTAGTGGTGAGGGTCTTGTATTATGAGTCGTGTGAGATTATCAGGGAACTTTATCCAATCATGGATCGTATAAGATTGTCAAGCGATTTTATCCAATAACTATAAGGATCATCACAATAAGCCTCACTAATAGTTTGAGCTGTGATATCTGGCAGATTAAACGCATGAAAGCTGCTTTGGTTGGAGCCTTGAGGAGAGAAAAAATGGCCGAGACTACAATCCAGAATTTAAACATTGAAATTGATCGTATGCAATGCTTGGTATGCGCTGCTTTGGCTAAACAATAGCTCTCAGAAATCGACCTTTTTATGTCTTGCATTAATTGTTACTCCTGAGGCTTTAAATAAATATTTATAGGTTGGTCATGCGAGTAAGTTACAATATTTTCAATATCACGAGCTAATAATAGTTGTATCACATTCTCTGTAGGCTCAACAAAAGGAAGAAGATGCTCAACATACTTCAATTATGCTGAGCCACTGCGAGGAGAAAATTAAACAACTTGAATTGTTGGTAGATGGTCAACTGTCAGCTGAGAAGTATCTCATGGAGGAAAATAGGGCTTTAAAAGAGGAGTTTCGGGTTCATAAAACGAAGATTGATAAAAATTCAGAGTCGTCCAGATTTGCTTTGGAGAATGATAGACTTTCACAACAACTACAAATGTAAGTTGCATTGTTCGTTAATATCTTAAATTCTAATAATTCCTTGGATGCCAATGACTCATTTTGCTTCAGTGCTAAATAACAGATTCCAAAACTTCTATGAGCATGGAGAACGGGAAAGATTACTGACTGAACTTTCTGAATTGCGTGATCAGGTTGGCTATATTCCAGAATTTTCCCTACCCTATCCTGATAGATGAAACTCAAATCTCATGTAGCTGAGTGTGATTATGGATATTTGTTATTTTGTTTTTCTTGTGCAGCTCCTGGTCCATCTCCAAGAAAAATGTACTTTCTCCATGAAAAATGAAAATGAGGTCAACTTCTTTTTATTACTTGTTGTGTAATCTTAGTTTTGCTTACTAAGATTTCCAATTTTCACTTGTTATATGCTCTTTGGATTTTTCAGGACATTGATGCCACACAGGAGTTAGAAGTTTGCCAAAATATGAATTCTAAATTGCTTAGGTAGACAGTCGGCATATATCATTGTTATTAATAATAGGATTAAATATGTTTTTACTTGTTATATGCTCTTTGTTTTTTTCTTTCTTTTAACAGAGAAGCAGGTAAATTGCAGACAGAACTTGGAAAGTATTTGAACTACAACAAAGTGAAATCTACTTCTGTAAGTATTAATACCTCTGTCTTCTGTGAAATCATTGCTAGCATTTGTTCTGTCATGTTTGATCCATGTTAGTATGACTGAAAGCTAACGTAATTTTTGATTTCGTTGTTTGAAATAAAAGTTGGGAAGAAATTAAAAAAAAAGTTTATTGAGAATGTATGCAAATATAATTAGATATATCCACCTCCTGAACAATTTATGGATCTGTCTGTATTCAAAATATATTTAATGGATCAACATGTACTTACGGTCATCATTTTTGGCAAGTGAAGTACATTTGCAGGCTTCCTTGGTTTCTAATCTTTTTCTTATGGTTGCTTCCTTGTTTTATAATAAAGTTTATCATAATCAGTTTAAATTTTCAGGTTGAGACATTATCTGTGGGAAGTAATTCTGGAGATGAGATGCCATCCTCTACATGGGAATATAAAAACAACAAAGAGTTAGAAGCCAAATTGGAAAGAATGAGCAATGATCTGAAAGAAGTGAGGTTACTTAATGACCAACATCAAGAGAAATTGGCATTACAGCTATCTCAAAAACAACAGATGGAAAGAGTCTGTCAAGATGTTGAGACAGAGACAACTAGTACAATTCTTCATTTGCAAGAAGAGGTTGCCATTCTTCAATCAGAGTTAGAAGGGAGGCTATGCTCCATTGATCAAGAAAATGCAGAGCTAAGAAATGTGGTTGCAGCAAAGGAAGAGGAAATAAAATCACTTTGTTTGGACTGGGAAAAGGCAGTCTTGGAACTGACAACCTTCCTTCTTGAAGGCTCTAGATCCCTCAAAGATGCTTGTGGCCAAGTTCAAAACATCTCTTCTTCATTTCCAAAGGTCAATACTTGGATTAGTGAACATGTTGGCATGGCTGTCAAAAAGTATATTGAGAAGGAGGAAATAATTCATCAACTGCAAAATAACTTGGAGGATGCACGGAAGATGATAATGGAAATGGAGTTGAAAATATGTTCCTTAAAGGAAGCAACTCTAACCTTAAGTGCATTTGAACACGTAGACAATGAAAATGGTATTGGAGAGGCAATTCAATTAAGAGTTCTGCTAAATGAGAAGACCAATGTGATAAGGACTCTAGAAAGTGAAATAAAATATAAAAGCGATCAACTCTGTAGAGCAACTAAACAAGTTGATGCTGCATTCCTTGTAGCAAAATGGCTTTCTGATAGGTTCTATGCAGCTCACATGAATAATGATGTTGAAGATATTTCCATCCCTAATCTAGATATGCAAGGCAGATTAGGAAGCTGTACTATTTCTGAGAATCTTGATGTTGGGTATAATGTGCTTCTAAATGATCTTACGGATCAAGTTGAATCGACAAAACTAGAAGTGTTGGAGATGGAGAATGTTATAAAAACCAGTTTTGTAGATATGGAAATGCAGACGGCAGGTTTCCAAACTGGTGTCCTGAGTCTTTTTTCTGCTTACAGGGATTTAATTCAAGATGCAGTCAAAGAAACAAAGGATATGAGGGAAGAAATAATGAATTTAAAGATGCATCGGATAAGTTCTGGTGGATATACAGTTGACTCCTCTATATCTAATACAAACAACTGTCAAGTGTTTGCAAACCAGCATCACACATTGAATCAGATAAAAGAACAGCTTGTTGTAATGAATAGAAGATTGAATATCATCGAGAAATGTATTAGCAAAGATGTGGATCTGTCCAGGTTTCAATTGGCAGATGAAGATTTCTTAGATGCTGATGAATTGAGCACTGATAGTTCTTCACTCTCCGCTTTTTCAACTGAAACTGAGAGTGTTGCTTCTGGAAGCAAGTCACCAGGGTTCACAAGTAATAATGACTTTAAATTAACTGGAGAAATAACTGAAGAAAAAGTGCCCTTAAATTCTGAAAGAGGCATAATAATTCAATCAGATGATGCATGCAGTTTATCATATACAGCAGAGTTCGTGAGAAGGCCACTCTATAACGAAACAGAAAGGTCCTGTCTGATGAGAGAATTAAATGCCACATATGATAATTTCCAAAGATTCTATAATAGTTTGTCCTCACTCCTGAGAAAATTGGACGATGGCTCCTCTTCTTACCCGAATGGTATCGTTTTGTTACTACCACTTCCCTGTTTCCATCCATGAATAATATTTTGAAATGCCACTGCCATTTATGTTTAGTCATCTTAAATGTAATGCAAAAGTTTAAATCATTTAATGATAAATGACAGATCTGGAAAAGTTGGCTCCATCTTCATGGGCAAGGGTGCCGAAAGATGAATCTGGCTATGAGAGCGACACAGAGGTAAGCACAACCATCATACTTTTTACTGGTCAGAAATATAGTCACGCCTCATGTGAGATAGAAACCGGTGCCAAAATGCAAATTAATAGTAATAACTGACTTTTATTTATGGCAGAATATGTTTACAACAAACGTGTAGTTACAAACACTATATAGAATACATTATTCACACATAACTAATCCAAAGAAACGAGAGTCTTGGTCTCTCCCTCCAAGAATTCGAGAGACTTGGTCTCTCCCTCCAAGAATTCGAGAGCCTGGTCTCTCCCACCCAAAACCATTAAAAAAGCATCCCATAATCTGTTTCTCCTATCCTTTCCCTATTTATTCCAAAAATTAAACAATATAACTACCATAATAACTTCTCATAACTACAAGTCTAACAATATGTTCTTTAATTCTATGCCTATGACTCAGGTGTTTGATTATAGTGATGTAAAACCCGACGAGCGCTTCTTAAACAAATTTATGGAAGCTCATGCAGCTGTGAGAGAAGCAGATCTTACACTACATGCTTTGACACAGGCATTTGAAGATTCAAAACAGTTAACTGCCATGTGGCAGCAGGCTTGTGAAAACTTGACGACCAATAGGGAAAGCCTGGTAGAAGAGATTCAAAAGCTCAAACTTTCAGCTCACCAAACAGAGGAAGAGAATCAATTACTGAAGGAACACCTCAATTTCAGCTTGATAGATATGACAAATTCAATTTCCACGCTAGAAGAGTGTTTTTTGCAAATGCAAACTGATGTGGAGAAGAAATTCATGGTAATATATTCTGATGTTCTTCTGATGGGGCAGGAGATACTATGCTTTATGAACAGCCTAAGATCATCAGTAGAAGATATTTGCTCTCAGATTGTGGATGGAGGTTTTGTATCTTTTGCTTCGTACAGTTTCTGTTTAACAGAGCTTGTCAGTAAATTTACTGGCTTTAGTGTAAACCATGAGTTGCAATCAGCCATACAAGGGGAGTCACATAAGTTGCCAAAAACTGCAGAATCTGTCCCTACTACATTTAATGAGGATATAGGGAAAATAGATCACCATATGTTAGTCCAAAATGTGCAAGAGGAACCGGACTCATCCAATGTTAAAGTATTAAGTGAAAATATGACTCTGAAAAAGGACTTAGAGAGGAAGCAAGAGTTACTAGAGGGCTTACTTTTTGACTTTAGGTTGTTGCAGGAATCGGCTTCTAACAGTAAGGAAATTAAGGACCAGACTGAGCAGTTAATAATTTCTCTAAGCCAAGCTCGGTATGAGCTAGAGATTAAATCAAGTCAGCTTGATAATATTTTGATTCAAAACAGAAAACTTGAAGCTTCTCTTGCTGACACTGAAAAGGTCTTAACTAGATCAAATTATGAGCTTGAGCTTGCTAAAGAATCAATTGAGAAATTTGCTGATCAAAATGAGGAGTTAAGGAATCTCTTAAAAGAATTATATGCCAACAAAACGGAAACTGAAGGGCAATTGGATGAGCATAAAGAGGTGATCAAAGGCTTGGAAAAAGAAATTGCTAACTTGTCAGCTTCACTGGAAAACCAATCACTTTCCTTGTTTCAAAGCATCGAGGATGAACTAAATCAGGTGATGATGGAGAGAGATCAACTTCATGAAGAAGTCCGTGTCTTGAATGAAAAGCTTGAGATGGCTTATTTCTTGGTGGATGAAAAGGAAGCTATTGCCCTAGAAGCTCGTCAGGTATCTTTATGCTGATTATAGTGATTATTTCTTGTTTCAAATCATTAATGTTGGAACCATCTTTTATGGAATTGAAATCTCATTCATAGGAGTCGGAGTCTAGTAAGCTCTTTGCCGAACAAAAAGAAGAGGAAGTCAAGATTTTGGAACATTCTGTTGAGGAACTTGAATCTACCATAAATGTTTTAGAGAAAAAGGTTAGTTGAAGTTGGGAAATATTGTTAACTTTCCATGTCAATATCAATACCATGCAGGCTTGTTTTTTGAAATTGTTCAGAATGTTAATCAAACTAGTCTTTTGTGTATTTACTTTTTACTGAGTATATTGCATTGTCCTTAGGTGAATGAAATGAATGAGGAGGTAGAAAGACACCGTTCAATTAGTGATTCACTAAAAGTGGAACTCCAATCTTTTAAAGAGAGATTATTGTTAGTTGAGAATTTACACCAAAACTCAGATTCAGAAAGCATGAGTGTTCAAACTGGAGAAAAGATGTCTAGGTTGGAGCTGCTACCCTTTCCTTGATTTGTATTATACTTTAGTCTTGGCCAAATTGAAAAGTTGACATTGAAACAATTTAACTTTGATGAAAACTTGATAAGTCAAATAACGCAGAGATTCAAAAGTGCAAATAATTTGTACACTACAAGTTTGTCAAAATTATTTTTTATGTATTACTGGTTTCTATTTTCTAATTTAATTCATGTAAATATCCTATTTATTTGGAAAATTATTTTTTTACTGTTATTGCAATGGACTTCTACATCTTAAATTATATAAAAAAAAACTGATGCAGGCAATTACCCAGTAAAGTACTGGGACATCGCGATGCATTGATTCAGATAAAGCTTCTTGAAAAGGAAAATGTGGAGAAAGATTGGGAGGTATTCTTCTTGATTTGAAAGAAATATCTATAAAAATCAATTACTGTACTATATTGTTTTTTTTGGAAGTCTAACATTTTGTATATTTATTTTAAGATTAAGAAATGCAAAGAGTACATCTCGGAAATTGTATTGCATGCTGAGGCCCAAACATTGCAGTACCAACAGAAGGTACACTCCATATAAGTTCATGTTTTATCTAGTGGTTTTCACATTATATTCTAAGATCAAGTTTGATAAGCAATTTACGTAATAAAACCATAAGTTTGTATCATGTTACTCTTACATTTCTGTCTTTTGCTTCCTTTTCCTTCTCGTTAGTACAAGGGCTTGGAGTCAATGTTCCGTGAAGTGAAAACAGATATGCCATATTCAACATCCATGGTACCAGCATCAGAGAAAATTGAGAAGACCTCAACAAGGACTAGAGGTTCCAGCTCACCATTCAGATGCATTTCAAATCTTGTTCAGCAGATGAATCAGGAGAAAGACCAAGAATTATCAGTGGCAAGGCTCCGTGTGGAAGAACTAGAAGCACTTGCGGCTAGTCGACAAAAGGAGGTCTATAACCTTTTATAGTCTGTCTCACATGTAGAACTGTATCATTTAAAAAAAACATCGGTGTTATTTTCATACGATGGTCAAAAGAAAATAATAAAATATGAAAATGATGGCCTCAAGAATCTTCATCTCATTAGAATGAATAGATTCTATCTAAAATATGTCGGAATAACCAAACTACTTTTCATATAGATTCTATCTATAATAGTACTGAGAATAATCATCCCGATAAAAGGAGGTCTATAACCTTTTATAGTCTCTGTCTGACATGTAGAACTGAATATGCTAAGGAGAGTATGCATCTGTATCATTTAAAAAAAAACATCGGTGTTATTTTCATACGATGGTCAAAAGAAAATATGAAAATATGAAAATGATGGCCTCAAGAATCTTCATCTCATTAGAATGAATAGATTCTATCTAAAATGTGTCGGAATAACCAAACTACTTTTCATATAGATTCTATCTATAATAGTGCTGAGAATAATCATCCCGATAATCATTACATATAATGTTCTAAATTTATATTGGATCAGGTTTGCATGCTACAAACAAGGCTGGCTGCTACTGAAAGCATGACTCATGATGTCATTCGGGACCTTCTTGGTGTAAAATTGGACATTACCAACTATGCAGTAAGTTTCATATTTTTTTTTTAAACTGTAAAACTTAGTTGGTTACGATTTCTCATTTACTTGCATTTTTGCTTCTGGTATATTCCAGAATTTGATAGACCAAAACCAAATTGTGAAATTAGTGGAGGAAGCTCATCAACAAAGAGAAGAGTTCTCTGCAAAGGTAAGGTTCTCTCTATGCTAAAATCATGGTTTGTTGTAAACTTGATTACGTGTTTATCTTAATTGACATTTCTTTCTCATTAGGAAAAAGAGAATCTAAACCTCAGACAATATATTAATGGTCTCATTGAAGAAAGAGAGAGGTTAGTATGCTTGATTTTACTTTTTAATGAGTTTTCTTAATTTACAAGTTATTTAACATATTTTAACTCTCCTCATTAATCATGAAGTAATGTGCACATTCCACAATTAATTCAAGTTTGTATTAAACTTATTGTGTGATCTTAAAAAAGTTGTAGCCCATTTGCATATCCATTGATCTAACTGTATTTACTTTGTGACTCAGCTGCATATCGGACCTGAAAACTAAAGAGGCAGATATGCTTGCCTCTCAAATAGCAGTGCAACAACTCCGAGAGCGAGATCAGATGCTTTCTGCACAAAATGAAATGTTGAAGGTAGGATTGTGATCCAACTTACCACATAAGAATTTAAATTTTTTCTGTAAGTATTTATGTTTTATATTATATTTTATTTCTGTCAATTGCTGTAGAGGGACAAGACCAATCTCATGAGGAAGATTGCTGAGTTGGACGACACGGTTAAAAGACTAGTTGGGACAGGAAATTCTCAACATATTCCTCAATCCTCAAAGACTAAGGTCTACTTACATTTTCTATTTTTTGATAGGGTCTACTTCTATCATTTTACAATGAAACTTCCCTTCTAAGTTATGGGCACTTTATTTTGTGGATTATAGGATAAGGGAGCTCAAAACTTGGGCAACGTCAGATTTACCAACAGGTTGTCACAATCTGAAAGACTTCTGGCTCGTGTTAACGAAGAGCTTACTCAGCACCGCAAATCTTCTGGTGATAATTTGCACAACTAAACAACTACATTTTTTGGAGCCTGATCCAACATGATTTAATGTAAATTGTACAGATTCTCTCCATCTGTATAAATGATACCTCGTTGTAATACCCTTGACAAGTTCAAAAAACTGTTAAAAATATTCTCATCATATAGATCGAGCATGGTGTTTTTGGGTAGAATTGCCCACTCTATCAGGCTATGTCCGGTAAAGTTACTCTACAAAAGGAGCTTTGGCATGAAGCTTTCTGCCAAGGAAAAAGGAAAGGAAAAAACAACTGATTTTTGAGTAAAGACTCATTTTGTTGATCTTCACAAAAAGTAGTTCGACAAAAAATTTTAGTTTGTCTTTTGAATTTTGTGGAATCACTAAGTTTAGTTTTAAAGTGATAATTGTTGGTGATACAGTTATCGGATTTGATGGTACCATAGTCATGGAAATTGTGTTTTGTTGGTTATATTTTGATGATATCATAATATTTTGAATATTGAATTGTAATTATTGGTATAATTGTCTTTTGAATTTGATGATTTTATTGTATTTTGATTATACTATCCGAAAACAAGTCCAAACTAGGGGTGTACATGGACCGGTTTGGGTTGGGTTTGGCCAAATCCAATACCCAACCCATATAGGGCAATCCGGTTTGGGTAAGGTAAAATAATCACCCGCAATATCAATGGATTGGTTTGGGCAAACCCACTAATTTTCGGGTTGGGTTGGGTTGGGCAGTGGGTTGTCCAAATATTTTTTCTATTTTATTAACGTTAAATAACTAAATGATGCATCATCGTATTTTTTTCATTAAAATTATTCGAATATTTTTATCTTCTTAAATAAAATTAGATAACCTATTTTTAATTATTTTTAACATCATAAAATAATAAATGACAACATTAACTAATAAAAATCTTCATAAAATACAAAATAAATTAAAGTTGTATGACATAAAGTTGTATTAGTATCAAAATAACTAAATAGTGAAATATTTAAAATTAGGTAAAGCTATAGTTCACTAAAATAGTAAATATTCAAAAGACAAAAATTGTAACAATTAAGTTAATATTCATCAAGATTATTAAAATTGTAATAATAAATGTTTGATTAGTGGGTCGGAGGGTTTGAGTCCGGTTTTACCCGAAACCCGAATTTTTTAATGAGTTTTTTAGTTTTTAAACCCATATCCACCCAATTACGCGACCCAACCCACTTTTATGAGTTTTTTTGGGTGGGTTTGACCGGATTTTGTGGGTTGACCCAATCCATGTACACCCCTAGTCCAAACACTCCACAAAAAAGTCCACCTATTTAAATGATTATGTATTTAATTAATTAGTATTCTAATTAGGAAGACTTTACCCCACACCCCCACCTATACCTGTACCCCCACAATTTTTTAAAAATGCCCATTTTAACCTTAAAATATTTTATTATATTATTATTATTTTATTATTATTTTTTTTTACCATTTGTGTCAGACCGTCAGATTAAAGTAAAAATTTGTCCAAAAATATACGTTCCGGAAGACTTTGGGGATGAGTTCCGGTACGTTAATTAACATACCGAAAGACTTTATGTAAGTCTTCCGGTATTGTGATGTTTGTACACCGGAAGACTTAATAAAAGTGTTCCGGTACGGAAGACTTTTATTAACTCTTCCGGTAGCAATGAATATGTGTACCGAAAGACTTTATGTAAGTGTTCCGGTATTGTAAGAGTACAATACCGGAAGACTTTCATAAAGTCTTCCGGTTTGATTTTTTTTTTATTATTTAAGTTTTTTTAATTCATTTTTTAAAAAAATATTTTTATTTTGTAGGTGCAGTACCTTTATACGAAAAAGAACCGATATGTGTGAATACATCAGATGTATTTACAACGACAGAGAGATTTGGTACACGAGAAGAGGTGATAAGATGGGTCAAAGACACCGGATTACGAAATAAAGTGACGGTCGTCATCACTCGTTCAGATACACAAACAGGCAAGAGAGGAAGAAAGAACAAAATAATATTTGGTTGCGATAAAGGTGGGAAATACAAGGATATTCGTAGTGGAATAGAAAGTGCGACGAAAAAATGTGGATGTCCATTTAAGATCAGGTCGATTCCGACAAAAGATGGATCTGGATGGAAGATTGATGTAAAATGTGGCGTTCATAACCATGATTTACCCGATAGATTAGAAGGTCACTCATTTGTTGGTAGGTTGACAGCGGATCAAAAGCAACATGTTGCTGATTTAACAAAGAGAAAGGTTGCACCCAGAAATATATTGCATTCCTTGTACGAGCGAGATCCAGATTGTGTCACTCGTATCACACAAATATACAAGCAAAAGAGTATGATGGAAAAAGAGATAAGAGGTCCTAGAAGTGAGATACAACATTTGTTTAAGCTTATCGAGGCTGCAGGTTATGTTTATTGGAGTAGAAAAAGAGATGACTCTGAAGTTATTAAAGATATATTTTGGGCACATCCAGATTCAGTTAAGTTGTTGAATATGTTTCCTATTGTGTTAGTTATGGATAGCACTTATAAGACAAACAAATACAGACAACCTTTGTTTGAAATTGTTGGCATGACATCTACCGAGTTGACTTTTGCTGTCGCATTTGCGTATATTGAGTCTGAGCAGACTGAGACTTTTTGTTGGGTGTTAGATAAGCTTAAAAAATTGTTTGTGAAGAAAGATTTATTTCCACAAGTTATGATGACAGATAGAGATCTTGCTTTGATGAAAGCCATTGAGACTGTGTTTTCAAGGACAAATAATTTGCTATGTCAGTTTCACATTAACAAAAATGTTGGTGCAAAAAGGAAACTATTAGTGGATCCTGATAAGCAGGAGTCAATTGGCAAATTATGGACGGATGTTGTATGGGCTAGTGATGAGGTTGAGTATGCACAACATTTAAAAGAACTTGAGCAAGAGTGTGTTGATTGTCCTAAATTTTTTGAGTACGTGAACGACACATGGTTGACACCACATAGACAAAGGTTTGTTTGCGCATGGATTAATCGAGTCCTACATATGGGTAACACGACGACTAATCGGTATGTTTTTATTTAGATCCCAAAATATACTTTTTGTGAATTTTGTATTTTTCTTACTTAGTTTAAATATGTATTATTATAGGGTTGAGTCTGCTCATTAGAAGTTAAAGCAGATGTTGGGTAACAGTATTGGTGACATGGTCAAATGTTGGGAGGCCATGAATGACAACTTAAAGATACAAATTAGCAACATTTGAGCTTCTTTTCAAAAGAGTGTGTATGAAGTTGCACATGTCCATTCAAGTCCATTTTACACATATTTACGTACTTCAGTGTCGCGAGCTGCATTGAGGCGCGTTGCTGAAGAGTTAAATAGAGTTGATTATATTGGAACTAACAAAGACAGATGCCGATGTACTCTTAGATCCACCTATGGATTACCTTGCGCGTGTGAGTTGGCAGGGTATAGAATTAGTGGTATTCCGATACCAATTGAGGCTGTGCATGTACATTGGAGGAAACTAAGTATGGAAATTAAGTTGGAAGAAGACTTAGATGAGGAATCAGATGTGGGTATGAAATCTGCAATGGATGAGTTATGGAAAAGGTATAGGTCACAAGATGTTGTTGGAAGAAGGGCATTACATAGTAGGGTTTATGAACTTGCATTTCCCACAACGACTTCTTTGTTAGCACCACCTGAAAAAATAAAGACAAAAGGTGGAGTCAAGAAAAAAGACAAAAAACCTGAAGGGTATGATGTTTACAGGGATCCTTCGTATCATGAATATGTTGATCAAGCATCACAATCTTCACAACGACAATCTCAACCATCACAAAATTCAAAAAAGAAATCTCAACCATCACAACCTGTGAAAAAGAAGTTAAAATTAGCACAAACTTCACAGTCATCTAAACGGTTCATCCTTCAATTTCCTTATCATATTAGGTCATTTATTGATGACGTTGTCAACGTAATGTCAGATGGTAATTGTGGATTTAGAGTGATTGCTTCATTGCGGGGTTATGCTGAAGATGGTTGGCCAATGGTTCGTCGGGAATTAGAATTGGAAATTATACATAATGAAAGATCAACTTTATATGCCAATTTATTTGCTGATCGGTTAGCTGAAGTGAGAGATTCTTTGAAGATAGAGGGAAGTGGTTCTCAACCAATAAATAAATGGTTGACTCTACCAGATATGGGTTACGTGATTGCGAATCGGTATAACGTGGTACTTGTCTGTCTAGGAGTCGAATGTTTGACTTTCTTCCCTATGACAACTACATTCTCACTGAATGTCTCATTTTATTGCATTGGATTTGTAAACTCAAATCATTGGATTCAGGTAAACATTGTTATAATTTGATATTATTAGTAAATTATTTGAGTAACATTAAATAATGTATTGTTTAATTTTGAATATAGGTTAACATGAAAGAAGGATTTCCATTGCCACCAGTGACAACAGATTGGAGGAACTTTCGTTCTCCAGCAGCAACATCGTGGATGGTAGGATTTGCTGCGCGTCTACAACATTGGCAACAACTTACGCCTATATTACAAACACATTATAAATTATAAACTATGTTATTCATTTTTATTCATGAATTATATTATATGTTTTAATTTCATTATGTTTTTCATTTTTATTTTCACTTAAATAACATATAACATAAATTGGATTCAGGTAATCATTTTTATTTTGTCGAAAAACTATAAATAACATATAACATAAATATCAGTTCAAATGTCAATATATTAAGAAACAAAGTCTAAGAAATAATATGACATAAACATAACTATACATCACTGTGAACGAGCAATACGTAAAGCTGCAAACAGATGAGCAAAATGTGGATCATCCTCTTCAGCTGCATTCTGCTGAAGGTAGCGATGAATCAAGGTAGACACAGAACCCCATGCAGGATCAGATGGTCCCGCATCGTAATCAGGAATAGATGCAATCGAGGATGCGAAACACGATAATACCACTCAAGGTATCCATCCTCTACCTCAAATGGGATAGTCGCCCGTGCAGCAGAACGAATCACCTGTCCAACGCTCTGGGTGTAACTAATCCACTCAATATCAATATCACCAGCCATCCTAGGATCAATGGGTGCAGGTGGAATGGACTGACGGTATCCAAACTGTCGAAGACACCTGTTAGGCATGTATGGAACAATAGTATCTCCCCACCTCAAACAACCCCTGAATAGAGAAATCTCATCAAAACGACGATGAACTCTATGATCCTCGAACGGCCTCCATATGACATCAGTCAGTGTCAGCTCATCCATAATGGGTCGCAACTCATCCACCTTTAACGCCCCCTGTTTGTACGTCCACCTCATCGCTCGCGAGAGTCCACAGTTCTGAGCAGGTATCCAATTCTCTCCTTTTTTCCCAAGTGTAGGAAAATACTCGTGAATCCAGCACTGTTAAAAAAACAATAACATAATAATTAAATATAACATAATGAACATAATAAAATTAAAATTAGACTTAAAAGAAAATCAATAAACTAAATTTAAATATATAACTTTAACATAAGAAAATCAATAAACTAAATTTAAATATATAACTTTAACATAATAAACTGAATTTAAATATATACCTGTAGGAGAGTCGGATAACCACTAAGCTGTTTGCAACTAAACATAGACGCATCTCCAAGAAACCTATACAATGTCACCAATGCAGCTGTTGCCCAACTATAGGTGGACAACGCATCCAGGTCCCTAAATAATGCCAAGTATCGCGCCTCCACGAGTGTAAATGACTTATCCGCAAAGATGGTGCAGCCCACTAACACCATCAAATAACATCTGGTCGCAAATGCCCATGATGAAGCTGCTCGATGCTCTACGAATCAATCATATAACCACTCTATCTTGAAGTACGAACCTCTGCACTCACGAACCTGGAAAAGTGCCACTCTCGATGACACTCCAAGATAGTCAACCGCCCACTCAATGGCTAACTCCTCACTGATGGGTTGAGGGTTCCAGAATACCCCCCTGATAGGCAAATGAAGCAGACATGCCACATCATCTAGAGTAATCGTCATTTCACCGAACGGCAGGTGAAATGAAGATGTCTCTATATGCCATCTCTCCACAAATGCAGAAACCAAGTTTGCATCAATCTTCTTCAAACTCGATCTCTGTAAGGAAGATAAACCGGATCTAGATATGATACCCTCAATCTCCGGTGGAAGCTGCTGTGGAACCATCTGGGTCAACTTCAACCCATGTCCCGCCACCTTCAATTCCTTCTTTGCCCCTCTCTCCTGAAATCAAATAAAATTAAACAAATTAGATAAACAAATTATATAATTTCGGTTATTATTCAAAACTAAATAATTATAATTTCCTTACCTCACCAAACCATACACGTCTCGCCACGTGATGCTCGTACGAAACCAAAATACTGGTATCGTACGGACCACCAGGATACCCCACAGGGTCAGCTGCAACTGCAGATGTACCAGCATCATCTGCGCGTGTCCTACTCGTATCGCCCCGTCCCATCGATCGCACTGGAATCCTCCCATCTCTGCCGCGTGATCGCACCACTGGAAAAAAAAATAAAAAAACAATTATTTAATAAAAATAAAAAAAATTCTGGAAGACTTTCTTCAAGTCTTCCGGTACACACAAAACCATTCCGGAAGACTTCATCAAAGTCTTTCGGTAGGCAATTTAAAAAACATCATTCCGGAAGACTTTGATGAAGTCTTTCGGTAGTCAATTAAACCATTCCGGAAGACATTCATAAAGTCTTCCGGTACCGGAAGACATTCATAAAGTCTTCCGGTACCGGAAGACTTTCACAAACTCTTCCGGTACACAATTTTCCATTCCGGAAGACTTACTTGTAGTCTTCCGGTAAACACGTACGAAAAAAAAAAAAAAATTTCTCTCTGTAACTTTTGGACGAATGGTAAAAATGGAAAGTAAATTTGATTTATTAACTATTTATATGAGGGCAATTTGGTCCAAAAAAAATTGCTGTGGGGGTATGGGATTAAGTGGGGGGGTGTGGGGTAAAGTCTTCTCTAATTAGTTATTTAAGTTTAATACTTCTTTATTTGAGTCTGACCCTTTATGCTGGTCCATGTTCCTTTTAGGGTTGTATTTAAGCTACTTTAGCTTATGGTTTATGTTATGAATGAATTCAGAATTTTATCCTTTCTCTTGTTTTGTGTTTATACATTGGTAAACCCTAATTTGGTAGTAGTTGCTAATCCACTTGCATCATTGGTGCTTTCATCTTGATCTCGTGGTCCCTCCAAAACCACCACAACCCACTCCTCAAGAAATTGTGGTGCAGGTTGTCCAAACCTCACAGATTCATATTAATAATGCTATAAATCAGATACATTCAGATTTAGATGAACGATTTGATATTGTTCGTTCAGATCTAGAAATAACACAGTAGAACTTTGGTCTCATTAGTAGCAGATTGGAGAATGAACGAAAAATAAAAGACTCGTTATGAATATGTTATGGTTACCCTCAATAAGCTGCTGTTACAAAGAACTTCTACATCTATGGTGCAAACTGCTCCCACAACAACTTCTTCAGGTACAACCCCTAATTTTTCTATACCTATACTGACCTCTCCCATTTTTGCCGTTCTTTCACCCACCCAAACCCCATTACGTCAATCTGCTACAACATCACACCTTGCGTACCACCCAACGTCACTTCTTATTCTCACACTCCACAACCCATATTCCTCCATTTTACCCTAACTACTCATTATGCACCTATTTATACACAACCTACACCTTTTACACAACCATTTTCACCTCAAATCCCTTACAACCAGATTCCACCTTTACCCCCTTTTAGAACCCCTAAGCTAGAACATGTTTTATTTGATGGCTCCAACCCTTTGGAGTGGTTATTTCAAGTTGATCAGTTCTTTAGCTCTTATAATTTACCTCCTGAAAATAGGTTATCTATGATGTCTTTTTACATGAAGGGTGATGCCTTAGCATGGTTTAAATGGATGTACCGCAATCAATTTTTAACGGATTAGGCCTCTTTCACGAGAGCTTTGGAACTGAGATTTGGTCCCTCTACGTTTGCTAATCATCAAGCAGAATTGTTTAAACATAAAAAAAAATAGTTTTGTTGTGGAGTATCAAGCTGCATTTGAAAAATTGGGTAACCAAATTATTGGTTTATTGCATGAAGTTGTGCTGAATTGTTACATTTCTGGTTTGATTCCAGAAATTCAAAACGAAATTGCTATCCACAAACCTAACTCCATTTTCCAAGCTATTGGCCTCTCTAAGCTTATTGAATCAAAATTTAGAGACGCCAAATCAAAGTACCAAAAATTTTTTTCCATCACTTATCCAAAACCCAATCCCACCCCCAGTCTGTTGTTTCGCCACTCCCACCTCCCAAAACCATTCAACCCTCTAAATTCCCCATTCGACGCCTTTCAAGTGCTCAACTACAAGAGCGACGTGCCCAAGGCCTATGCTTTAAATGTGATGAAAAATTCATCCCAGGTCACAAATGCTCTTCAGGAAAATTCTTGTTGTTATTGGTTGATGATGAAGACTCATTCATACAAGACACCACAATTTCTGCCGAAAAACCAATCACTACACCAAAACCGGAGGAGACCCACTTCCAACTATCCATACAAGCAGCTTGTGGAAATCTCTCTCCAAAAACACTCAAATTTAGTGGAATTAT
The DNA here is from genome assembly GCA_963966055.1 of Lathyrus aphaca. Classification (NCBI taxonomy): domain Eukaryota; kingdom Viridiplantae; phylum Streptophyta; class Magnoliopsida; order Fabales; family Fabaceae; genus Lathyrus; species Lathyrus aphaca. The sequence continues at coordinate 545,508,839 of OZ014522.1, forward strand.
TCATGGTCTTCCGGTCACGATTTTGATTGACACAGGTAGTACTCATAATATCTTACAACCTCGTATTGCCAACCATCTCAAGCACCACATTACACCAATTCCCAACTTTTCTGTAATGGTTGGAAATGGTTCCAAGTTAGATTGCTCTAGCCTATGTCCACAAGTCCCAATAACTCTTCAAAACAACTTATTCACAATTCCTTTCCATTTACTTCCTATTGAAGGAGCTCATGTTGTTCTTGGTATGAAATGGTTAAGAACTCTCAGACCACTCATGGCAGATTTTTCAATACCTAAACTCTCCTTCAACTACCAAAACGATGAGGTCACTTTTACCGGTGATTCTAAATCCATTCTTTTAACCAAATATGTCATCTTATCCACACAAATTCCATTGCTTCCATACACTTGTTACTATACCAGCCCACCTCACCTCAAACCACCATTACCCTTACCCTTAATACTACGCCTTTGGAAGCCTTACCCTCTATTCGCTGTCGAATTTGGCGAACAACCTCTGGTTTTCCAATCTCACCAAATTGGTTTACTTGCAGGACCAACCACACAAATCTTAGGACACATGTGCAAGTTTTTGATGAAATTCTGAACTCTTTGAGTAAGAAGTCTTTTGGTTTTTGACTTGATTGGTTATGTCTTTCATATATGAATGATTTTGATTATTTTAAGTAAAAATTTTAAAGTCAATTTGACAAAAACAAATTCAACAAATTAAATTTGACAAAGTAAATTTGACAAAAGTAAAGACTTGCATAAAGTAAATAAAGAAAGATAAATTGGCTGGAAAATATAAAGGAAATAACTAGATAAAGAACTTTGCATTTGATAAAACTTAAATAAATGGTGTTTTTTACACGTACATTTTCCAGATAAAACTTTTTTTCTCTCACACGGACACTTTAGAGTATTTTTGCAGGAATTATGTACAAGTTTTTTCCACTTGGCTTTCTGCATGTTCCCCTTTCCTCAAAAGCTTCCACGCGTCATTCTGCCAAAGGAAACAACTGTCTGAATTTGAATTTTTCCCTAATGTCGAAGCGATACGTCCCTTCAGGCTTGTCGAATTGTCAAAACATAACACATCAACCAAATCTGTAGAAACAATGCATCGTTCTCCTTGTCGAAACGTCGAATGCTTCAGGTGTCACCCAATTTTTGTCGAACTGTCGAAAACAACATGTCAACGGGAACTGTCGAAATATCTCTTCAAATATATTTCTTCGATTTCCTTCCTTTGTCGAATTTCTTCCTCTGTCAAAGAACATAATTTTATCTTTCAAATCATGGTGTTGAAAATATGTATCTACACCCCCATCCTTACCCACTCATATGTTCTCACTCATAACTTCCTTTGCTGCTGTTTTCCAAAAACCCCAAGGCTTACCACCCCCTCGACCCTACGACCACCATTTTCCCATTTTACCAAATACTGCACCTATGAATGTTAAACCCTATTGATACCCTCATTCTCAAAAGTATGTTATGACATCCATCATCCAATATATGCTTAAGGAGGGTATTATCAAACCTAGCCAGAGCCCTTATTCCTCACCAGTTCTCTTAGTTCTAAAAAAAGATGGTACTTTGAGGTTTTGCGTTGATTACCGAGCACTTAATGCTATTACTGCACGAGGCCATTTTCCTATACCTACCATTGATGAAATCTTTTATGAATTGGGATCAACAACTATTTTTTCTAAGATCGATCTTCGATCTGGTTATCACCAAATTCGGGTTACACTGGAGGATACACACAAAATAACTTTTCGTACATTCGATGGGCACTATTAGTTTTTAGTAATACCTTTTGGGCTAACTAACGTTCCTATTTCCTTTCAATCTGCAATTAACGATTTGTTGCGACCATTTCTACGACGGTTTGTTTTAGTTTTCTTTGATGACATTTTAATATATAGTTCTTGCATTGCAGACCATGCTCATCACTTAAAGTTGATTTTAGAGTTGCTTTTATCTCATCAATTTTATGCCAAAATGTCAAAATGTGTTTTTGTTGTTCCTAATGTTGATTACTTAGGTCATCTTATTTCAAGTGATGGTGTAACCCCAGATCCTACCAAGATTCAAGCAATTATAGATTATCCGCGACCACGATCACTCACGACTCTCAGGTTTTTTTTAGGCCTCATCTACTTTTATAGGCGCTCTGTGCGACATTACGCTTCTCTCGCCTCTCCTCTCATTGATTTACTGCGTTCAACTAAATTTACATGGAGTACATCTACCGAAGCAACTTTTACAACTTTAAAACAAAAAATGACCGAAACACAAATCTTGGGCCTTCCTGATTTCTCCAAGACATTTGTTCTTGAAATGGATGCTTCAGCCATAACAATATGTGCCATTTTATCTCAACAAGGGCATTCGTTTTCCTTCTTCAGCAAAAAGTTGTGCGGCAGACTTCAAACTTCCTCTGTGTATGTGCGAGAGATGTACGCTATCATTGAATCAGTAAAAAAATGGCGTCTGTATTTCATTGGTAGACACTTTCAAACTATCCAGATACTAGAAAAACATAAATGGGCTGCGAAATTACAAGGTTTCCATTTTGATATTTTTTACAAACCTGGCAAACACAATCAAGTGGCTGATGCTTTTAGTCGTATCCAACCAGAATATGAAGCTCTTATGCTATCCATCTATTCTCCCGGTCCTCTTATGATCTCACAGCTGAAGAATTACTACACATCGACGCCAAGCAGGACAAGCCCTCTTGGCCAAAGTTAAGTCAGAGTCAGATATGCAAGGTATGTTTCAATTTAAACAATATATCATTTATTACAAATAAAGGATTTTTATACCTCCAGAAACTGAGCTTCGCAAGGCCATACTTCATGATTTCCACTCAACTCCTATGGCAGGTCATTCAGGACTCCAACCCATCTTAGCTCACCTCTCTGCTTCCTTCTTGTGGCCAGGGATTTATGAGGATGTTAAACACTTTGTCAAACATTGTCAAACCTGTCAACACAGTAAATACATGACAAAGAAAAATATAGGGATTAATACAACCACTTAAAATACCTTTACAAGTCTGGGATGAACTTTCTATGAACTTCATTACTCACTGTTATCCCTAAATTTCGATGTTAGCAATTAATGGGGTTATTTTGGCTTAATAAAAAGTTCTCTTGTGATAAGCTAAAAATAAAGTTCGACCTAAGGATGAAAGTCGAAGGGACCTGCCTATGAGTTCCATACTTAGTGAAATTCTAAGTTTGGAATATATTCTAAGTGTTGGGGGGATTCGACCAAGTGCATGTTCGATGAAGATGGTAGTTACCAAGGTCCCTGCACATTCAATTTTAGAGGAAACGTTTGTAGTTTTCAATTCAATGACAGGGACAAGTGGTGCAAGATGAAGCTTCTTCAACATATAGTGGGTAAAGTGTCATCATCTTAGGATATTTGTAGGAGAAACCGTCGAAAGCGGTTACTTTGTAATGTATATAAATAGCTTAGTCTAGTGTTAGAATAAGTGTGTTAAAATCATATGTACTAGTAACTCCGTATACTCAAAGTATCCGCGTGTAGAGAAACGAGTGCAGTGAGAATGTACGTGATTGAAACACCACCAATTTATCTTCAAGTCATTTACTTTTGAATTCATTTATCTTTACAAAGACTTGATTTTAAAGTAATTTACGTTTCAAAGTCATTTATCTTTTCAGCAATTTACTGCATTCCTTTTACAATTCCAACCCCTTTATATTTCTAGCAATTTAACATTCATCGCCTTGCCTTTAAGTTTCATTTACTTTCAAGTTGTGTCTTTAATTTCTTTTAAAATTTCAAGCCTTGTCTTTTACTTTAATTTATTTTGAAAGCCTTTATATTTTACTTTATTTTTCCTCTTAAAACAATTTTTGAATCTTGTTGAAAGATTCAAGACCCTTTTTTTCCCCAAAAAACGTGATATACCAAACTAAAACATTTTTCTTAGCACATGTCCTAGGATCAATATGTTCGATCCTGTGACTAACTGAGGGTATTTTTGGTATATTCAGAGGACCAATGGTTGTTGACCAATTTTGGAGGTAAACACTCACTTACCTTCATCTTTTGGTCACACTACCATCTGGGTTATTTGTAATAGATTAACCAAATTTGTTCATCTACTTGCACTACCAACAAGCTTTACTGCTCGGGATCTCGCCAGTCGTTTTTCCACCGAAATCTCTTGTTTGTATGGTATCCCTCGCTCCATAGTTTCAGACAGAGACTCCCTTTTCTTAAGCTCTTTCTGGAAAGAACTCTTCCATGTGCAAGGCACCACATTGAAGTTCATCTCTGCCTATCACCCTAAAATGAACGGCCAAACAAAAGTTATGAGTAGGTGTTTAGAAGCCTATTTGAGATGCTTTACAAGTGATAATCCAAGTCAGTGGTTTAAATACCTTCATCTTGCGGAATATTGGCACAACACTGCATATCACTTAGCCATCAAAATGATGCCATATTAAGCTCTTTACGAATGAACACCACCATTCATGCCATAGTACCGTATTGCCTCACTATCGTTCTAGATCTGGACTCAAACCTGCAACAGAGACAACATCCTCTTGGCACCTTGAAAATTAATTTAGAACGTACAAGACAATGTATGATTGATCAAGGTAATAAGAAACGAGTACACTCTACCTTTTAGGAATGAGATATGGTTCTCCTTCGACTTCAGCCATACTGGTAAGTTTATGTTCACCGTCGCGGGTATCAAAAGCTCTCCAAACGATAATTTGGTCCTTTCCGCATTCAGCACCGTATCAGACCTGTTGCATATGATCTTGAACTTCCTTCATCGTCAAAGATTCATTTCGTCATCCATGTTTCTCAACTGAAGGCATACCATGATGACAACCCAACCAGCCATTATTGTCCGATACCTCAAGATCTTGAAGCTTTACACGCAGATGCTTTAAGGGTTTCAAAGGAATTTCAACATTGCTAGGGTCTTGGCCATTCACCCCCTTATATGTTTTAACGAAGTTGTTGACACTTTCCCTAATTCGACAGGAAATTCTATTTCTGCCTCATCCAAGACAGGAGGAGGCATCTGTTTCTCGACAAGGTGTTCACCTATATCGAGTTTCTCCTGATGGAGAGTCTCAAAAGATTCAACATAAGTAGTCTCATATGAAAGAGATTCTTCAAGCGATCCTTCCATTTCCAAATCATCACTCAAGAGGATGACTTGCGGTGTAAAATTCCCACTTGCATAAGGGAAAAAATTCGAATTAGATTCCATCCCCTTTCTAAGGATGAAAAAGTGTTTCCCTCTGAATCACTCTCGGCGATAGTAGGGTTATCATTCATAATAGCAAAAATACAAAAAAAATATTGGAATAAAAAGCTGAATGGAAGAAAGGTACCTCAAAATGTAAGATCGAAGGTGATAAAGAAAGGAAATGGTCAATGAGTTGAAGCTTTAAAGCTTTGGAATTTTGAATGTATAACAAATGTTACTCTTTAATAAAATGCTCTCATAAAATAAGGGAAGACTCAAAGAGACAAGGGAAACTAGGTTTACACGATGGCACAAAGTTTATCCACTTTCTTTTTCTATCCTTATATTGACAAAGATAATCAAACACATCGCATTGAAAGCAAGAAGCAAGTGTAAATAAAAAGTCATATTTCGTCTTGGGAACTACCCCAAACTCAAGTGCACTCGAGTTCACAGTAAGTTATGTCATGTGACTTCACACATTTTTCAGGTCACACATCAAGAGAAAAATGGAGAAACATTTCAATGATGGAACTGCATTTAATGTTCACGTTCTCAAACATTATTTGGCAAGAACAAAGCAATATAGGTCAGCTGAGATCTGTGCTACCATTCTAAAGGGTCGACCATGACTACTAAAGACTCCCCCGACACCTAAAGTTCCCGACGAGTCTCGGGGGCAACTGTTATGTGGCAGCTAAAGGCCTATGACTTAATGCCCCATGTCAACCAAAGGCCCAATAACACAAGGTCTAATTGTTCAACCTGCTCCACTAAATCCCAAGGTATAAATACTTTCACAAAGGGTTAAAAAAATCTCTAATCTTCACTATCATCATGGTTATCTAAAAACCTAAACTGACTTTGACGTTGCAGTGCTAACCATGTAGGTATCCCCCTTTAAACCAATGTACTGGATATTAGTAACGCCGATTCAAAATCTACAACGATCAACGACGTTGATTGAGGATAAACACTTCCAATCCAATAAGTATCGTGATCAAAACCTTTGATCCATGGTATCACGTCGCAAAATCACCTACAAAGCTTTGTTATGTAGTAGCCTATGTGATTTCATCCATTTTTGGTTCCGTAATGGAAATCATTTTGAAGAGTTTACGGGTTTCTCTTCGTATTCTTAGTGGGGGCTCATACACTACGGTGAAAAACCAATAATGTCTTTAAAATTCAAAATCTAGAATCCAGGAAAAGAACTAAAATAATTTTAACTCTATTTCCAATTTATTTACGGAGGTTAATGTCTGAAATCATCCATGTTATCACACATTAGAAACAATTGCATAAATGAAAAGAGCAACATAAATTAACATAAATCTTTGTTATGACATACATAAAATATGTAACATTACTTATATTTTTGTTAATGTAAATTTAACAATTACATTTCATCATCAAAGGATGGTTAAGGATATTTCAACATCTTTAGAATATATTTTATTGATATTACAACCGTCACATCAACATCGATCAAACATTTTGTTTCATAATGGTGAAATATACTCCACTAATGTTTAAATCTTCATTCGTCTTCAGCTCAAACTTATTGAACTATAACACACCATTGTTGTCAATCAAGGGTGAACGATGATAGATTTTCACAACATTTCAAATGTCTGCAGTATTGCAACAAATATCTAGTATTAATTTCAGATCGACAAAATGAGTGATCTTTGTGAACCTAAATTCAACCAGTTTAACATCCATAAACACAACAACTTTGGGGACGTTGTTAGGATGCACCATAACTACAACCAATAACTTCACTATTTGAGTCCAGAAGATATCAACAACAACATTTGAGTATTCCCTATTTCTAGTCTAGCACATGTATTTTTCCCTATTTCTTTGTCTTTCAAAGCAACTACTATGTATTGATAACACTGATGATGTTTTCTGGATCTTTGTCTTTCAAAGGCACAACTATAAACCGTGGAGTAATGTTGTACTTCGTCATGTCATTCACAAAAATGTCTACCATGAACTTTTAGATGACCCAATACGTCATGACCTTCTAAATTCTTAGATTGTTTATGATTGTGCAATCCACACCTAACTATCACATTTCAACCGCTACCACTGGGTGCAGATCTCAGCCTTAAAGGACATTTCACTTTCATACTATAAATGTTCTTTGAGGATTTACTCCTTTTCACATGCATTCTTACTTTTATAATTTCCTATTCTCTCAACTCATAATCATTTTATCTTTTCTACCTCGCTTGTTATTTGTAGCATCAAAACAAACAATCACAATAATAATACCATGTTGTTTGCCAATATTTTGTGTCCATACTAATACTTCAGATCGGGACTCAAATATTGACCATTTACATCATATAAAAACTATAATATCAAAACCACACAAATATAAAATTTGTACACGAATCTGTAGAAGACCCTATCAAATCTAAACCACACAAATATAACATTTTTCTGCCAACGAAAATTTGGAGTACTAGTGAAATTTCTATTATGCCGAAAACTTTGAAATTTTCGGAAGTTTTTGTTTTTTTTCGAAATTTTCTAGAAATTTTCGATATAGGTATAAGATTTTCCACGAAAATACTATATCTTTAAAAATTTCAAGTATTTCTTCATCGGAAATTTTCAAGTCTGGTACAAATTCGAGAATTTCCAAAAATGTAAGAAATTCATACTGGAAATTTCGTTTGTATTACCGAAATATACCGAAAATTTCGTTTGTACTATCGAAAAAATTTGTTTTTAAAGTTTTGAAGAAAAAAGTTAGACTAAAAAGTTTTGAAGAAAAATAAATTTTTGCTTATTTTTCAAGATGTTAGTAAGAGTAAAAAGTTTTGAAGAAAAATAAATTTTGCTTGCAAAAATAATGATATGATTTTTTTTGAAAATTTATAATTATGGAGGGTGTCAGATATAAAAGGAAATGACAAGTTAAAACCTCAAATATAGGTCTTTGAGGAGGCTCACAATTGATAATTAGCTAATTGAACAAAGACTTCAAGTGATCAGGTTGAATTCTTTTAGAGTGTCTTTGGATGAGATAATTGAAAATTTTTAAGGAATTCAAAATTTTAGGTAATTCAAATGATTCAATTAGAATCCATTCAATTTTAAATTCTTTTGTTTAGATAGAGTATTAAAATGATTCATTGTAAATTTTTTTGGGCAATTTTCTTAATTTTAATTTTTTTGGGTCAAATCTAAAATATGAAAAATAGGGACCAATTTACAATTTTTGAAAATTTAAAGGACCAATTTATAAAATATTAAACATATTAGGGACTTAGTTGCAATATTATTGAAAATTTTGGGGGTGAATTTGATTTTTTTATAAAATATGAGGACCATCTTGCAAAATTTGAAAAAATAGTAATAAATAATTTAATATTCATATTATATAGAATGATGAAGCAATTTGAAATTCTCTACTTTTTGGTGTCATTTTAAATTCCTTAAATTTAACATGAATAAAATACTCTATAAATTTACATCATTTTAACAATTCTCCATATTTTGTATCCAAACAATGGATTTTGGTCAAGTCATTTCAAATTCCCTCACGAAAATTATTTTTCTCATTAAAATGTTTCTTCCAAACACACCCTTAGAGTGTGTTTGGACGAGGTAATTAAGACTTTTAAGGAATTCAAAATTCTAGGTAATTCAAATAATTCAATTTTAAATTCTTTTGTTTGGATAGAGTATTAAAATGATTCATTGTAAATTTTTTGGACAATTTTCATAATTTTAAAATTTTTGGATCAAATCTAAAAAATTAAAAATAGGGATCAATTTACAATTTTTGAAAATTTGAAGGACCAATTTGTAAAATATGAAAATTATATGATTGAAAATTTTGGGGGTGAATTTGAAATTTTTATAAAATATGAGGACCATCTTGCAAAATATGAAAAATTACAATAAACAATTTAATATTCATATTATATAGAGTGATGAAGCAATTTGAAATTCTCTACTTTTTGGTGTCATTTTAAATTTCTTAAATTTAACATGAATAAAATACTCAATAAATTTACATAATTTTAACAAAGGTTAAATATGTTTTTTAGTCCCTATAAATATCTCAATTTTGATTTTTAGACCCTATAAAAAAACGTCGAGTTTTAGTCCCTATAAAATTACTTTTGCACGCGGATTTGATCCCTATAGAGGGACTAAAACATATTTAACCTTTTTAACAATTTTCCATATTTTATATCCAAACAATGGATTTTGGTCAAGTCATTTCAAACTCCTTTTAAATATTACTTCCCCTCATTAAAATGCTCCATCAAAACACACCCTTGGATGAAGCATTTTAAGGGTGTGTTTGAATGAACATTTTAATGATAGAAAATAATTTTTTGAGGGAATTTGAAATAATTTGACCAAAATCCATTGTTTGGATACGAAATATAGAGAATTGTTAAAATGATATAAATTTATGGAGTATTTTATTCATGTTAAGTTTAAGGAATTTAAAATGACACCAAAAAGTGAAGAATTTCAAATTGTTTCATCACTCAATATAATATGAATGTTAAATTGTTTATTATTAAATTTTAAATTTTGCAAGATGGTCCTCATAATATGATAAATTTACAAATTCATCCCCAAAATTTTCAAAAAATTGTAATAAGTCTCTAAATTTTTTTATAATTTACAAATTAGTCCTTCAAAATTTTAAAAATTGCAAATTGGCCCCTATTTTTCATATTTAAATTTATTAAAATGATTCCAAAAATTTAACAATGAATCACTTCAATACTCTATCCAAACAAAAAAAATTAAAAATGAATGAATTTCAATTGAATCATTTAAATTACTTAGAATTTTAAATTCCTTAAAAATTATCAATTACTTCATCCTAACACACTCTTTGTCTGATGAGGTAATTTTGGAACACGTTCATCATATTGAGAATTTGCAAGAAAACAAATTAGTTCAAAAACACATGGATATAAAATCTTAAGTAAACACTTTCATACGATAATTGAGGTTCGAAGATCTATCAACGAATGAAGATTAAAGAGTTTTTAAATAATCCAAATTCAAGTTATGACAAAAAATCAAAATATAAAGCATTATTCTACACTATACTTGGTGATGAATTAAATAAGCATGATATGATGACCGATAAATATTGATAACTGAATTGGAGAGCATTATTATTATTGAAAATAGATAGCCTTATAAATAGACAGTACAGCAGAACAGTTCAACAAAGCCACTAACTTAAAATTCCTAAAAACTAGCTACCCACTAAACAAACTAATAGCACTAACAACACCTGTAAAGACTAAGTCTTTTAAACATATTAAAAAACAAATAATTAAATTAAATTAACATTTTAAGCATGATGTTACAACTTACTCTCCCCATCCTAATCCTAAATTATAAGATGTTTTGGATATTTCACACAAATTAAAAAACTTAATTATTATTTTATAAGAAAAACAAATTATGTATAACTTTACACTAGTACCCCTCATAATTACACGAGAGAGAAATTAAAAGAGTTGAATGAATAAATAATAATAAATGGGTATGTTGAGAAAAATGTCATTAATATTGCATTGGAAATGTAAGGTGGCTTATAATTTGAGACAATTTTTTTTTGACAAAGTGACTTATAATATAAGACAGAGAGAATACATTCTAAGTACAAGATCATTTCCAATAAACACGTTTCCGAATGGTAAAATTTCAATCAAAATAGGATAAACATTTCCAATTGTAATGATTAATATACCCGGAAAGACACTGGTATCAAAATGTGAAGACAAAGTTTCAAACACATAATTATCTTCTTTTTTTCCCACCTTTCCCAGATTTGTTCGAAGGTCCAGTAGTTGCAGTTGATGCTGATGCGGTCTCCTGCTTCTTGGTTCTTCCATGATGTCTAGGGACCATCTCGGCAATGGATAACATTAGTTGCTTTCCTGCAAAGAAATCACAACAAAAATTGATAACATGAGATACCAGTATATCTACCTTCATTAAATCTATGCATCTTGAAGAAAATAACAAGAAAAAAACTTTCTAATCCTTCTGATACTATGTGATACTAGCGAAAGAACAGTGATTCTTGACTCAGCATTGACAAAGATCTTACAAATAGGGAAGCTAGGAATCTAAATACTGTTATAAATAGGGGGTTATCACATCAAACCAAAGTAAAATTAAAAAAGAATAGCTTTATCTTAGGGCCAATATTTTATTATCAAGGTCTCACATTTTTTTCTGACTAACTTTAGAGTTTGATATGGCCATTTTAGATCTTACAATTAATTATTAACAGAAGCTTTAGGCACTCGGGTTTTTTCCAGGCTAAGTTAGGATATAATGATGGTTGGAATAGAATGAGATGGAATTGACCAGAGTAAAATTACCACATTGTTTAGACAGTTTATGATGGAATAGATTAAAGTTTTCAATATCAATGTTTGGCAAGTACATCAAATGGTAAGGTAGCAAGTTGGTTTCGTCCTATTTCATTTCATACCACCAAATCGGGGGCAAGGTATTTAGATGGAATGAAATAGAATGCCACTCCATTACGTTTTGTTCCATTCAATACTTACAAACAATCTAAAGAAAACACTAATTGATGTTAATCCATTTCATCCTCTTCCACAAATACAAACATATCACTTGCTAATTGTCTCATAAAGAGTATATATTATGAAATTTGTTTATTGTACCTAGAATCAGTATAATCTGATTAGACCAAAATGCCATACCCAAGCAGTGATGCTTCAATTTTTGAAGTTTTACAATTAACTATTAAATATCCAGCATCTTATATAACTATACTACTTTAGTGTTTTATAACTATTAAATACCCAAGCAAGCAGTCATTCTTCAATTTGTGTTTTATAACTATACTACTTTAGTTAAAACAAAGTACTTTAACCTTAATGAACTTGAATTTGTAAAAGTACTGTTGACCTAAAGAGTCAAAGCATTGGAGCATGCTTTATGATATGGCTTTAGTTTTTAAATAGAGAAAGTGAGAAAACAACAGAATATTTTCAATGTTGATCAAGGAGCATAAAGTTACAACTTACATGCATAATGTATGGCTACTATTTTCCCTTACTTGCCTTGGGATTCGAGTTGATTTCTAAGAGAGAAAACAACAGAATATTTTCAATTGTTTTCTCGCATGCTATTAAGCTTCATCTATGTGTGAGCACATCATTAACACATATTGTTGTACTGCTACTTTTATATGTTAAATAGAATGGCATAACATCAATACCAGTCTAACTCCTAATATCTATCCAATACCACTTTAAGTCCATCCACATTTAGAACTTAGCAATGACCAATTCCAATACAGACAGTGTCCAGTCCAAACTCCGAATGATAAAGATGGAATGTTATAAGGAATGCTGGTAGAATGTATCATCAATGTAGATACACTTGATGATGAAGTTGACAAAGTATCCTAACTTAAAGCCAGTATCTCTTTGTTGCATTAATTTTTTTTTTTTTTTTAATTCTAAGTGACTAAATGCCAATCGAAATACTGATTGATGCCAACATCAGAGTTTAAAAAAGACGTCAAAGTAATCATCGTGACACTGATAATAGTACTTCACAACAATGTTCCAGGTAGAATATAATTGACAGAAATGAGTGGCATCCTCAGACTTTGGCAAGCAATGTTTGAATTACTCTTTTGCATGCAATGTCAAATGTCCATAGCCTATCTTATTATCTATACACCAACAATCTAATTTCTACAAGGTTCTGCCATTGGGGTATTACTAAATGATGAATGAATATTATTTTCGAGTATTTTCTAAGAAAAGTCTTTTACCTAATGACACAATATGAAACTACATGCCTTTGCTTTCTACCACTCTGCCCTCTAGTACAGAATCTTTATCTCTTCTAAGAAAAATCTACCACAAACTACTCATTGCAGAATTTAACACCTATATTTTCCGGTCATTCAATTGCACTGGATCATCGATAATAGTTTATATCAAATCATACAAAATGGCTAGATTTATAAGCATCTGAATAAAAGTATACAATTTAAACTCATTCTTATAATTATTGAGTAACTTACTGGAAGAAATTGATGGATTAATGAGAGTTCCATCTTCCTTTTTCAGCAAAACCCTAACTCGCCCCCTTTGCATGAAATCACGAGGGTAAGCCTTATCTATCTGCGATCATCAACAAAATCAACACATTTTCCAACATTCAATTCCACAAAATGTGATCGATTAAAACTAAAATTCAAATTCAAATATGAAAAATAGTGTAAGAAACCTCGATTGCAAAAGGAAGTTTAAGATAACTGCAACAATCCCCAATTTCTGCACAAGTAGGGTTTTCGCATGATTTTGAGATGCCGATTCGTCTTCCTTCAGCTACAGTCTTTTTGGAATTTATATAAACAGGATACAACACAATCCATTTCTTTACGCTTGGCAATTCACCTTCCATTGTTACTGAGAAATTCAGATGAGATCTATCACTGTGATGATCGAAAACGGTGAAGAAGGAAGAAAACGGTGTCGCATTAAGAAGTTTATTGGGCCTATAGGGCCGACCAACCTAATTTCGGCCCATTCAAATCCAGACTTTTTTTTTATACTTTTTATCGCATCACTTTTTACTCTTACACCCACTTTCCGATTTCTAATTTTCTATAACAAGTTATATGTTAGTTTTATAATAAGATGACGTTTATTTTCTTCCTATATACACTTTTAAGCAAGGAATATACATAAGCAACATATCAATCCACTTTTAATAAATACTATATAGTAGAGAATATATTCCTACTACAAATTTAAACTTTCTTTCTTTAGTGAAAGGATGATGAAAGAAAACAACCTCTACCCCTATAAATAACAAGAACAAAAAACTGAAAATATAGCAAAAATTTGTGAGCTCATTTTATACATATACATTTATCTAGGCATGGACACCAAAGATGATGGTTTGTTTCCTCTCTCTTTTATTGGATACAATATATTTGCTTATTTTGTTTGATAATATAGTTTGTAGTCGGTTTGTCTGTTATTTTTATATAATATTTATTATTTAATAATATTATGTGATTTAATTATAAAAATAAAATTACAGGTATTTCTAGATCTATAGTAGAAGCTTCGCCCGCTCATTATATAATGAAAATACAATCATTTTCACTCCTCGCTAAAAATTCTATTGAGAGATATCAATCGGGTAAATTTGAAGCCGGAGGTCTTAAATGGTATACATTATATAAATTTTTTGTTATAATTTTGGTATCTAATAAAGAGTGAATGTATGTTTACAAAATGTGCTTATGCTTCACAGGAAGTTAGTTTTGTACCCAAGTGGAAACAAGAGCAAGAATGTAAAGGATCATATTTCACTATACTTGGTGTTGGAAGAATCAAGCTCACTTCATCCTGGTTGGGAAATATATGTAGATTTTAAGTTGTTTTTGTTTGATCAAAACAATGACAACTACCTAGTTGTCCAAGGTATTTGTTTTTCCATGAAAAGTTATCTAGTAGACTTTCTGTGCCATAGTTGTATAAACTACAATCAACAAATAACTAGGGTCTCTTACCATTTTTTGGTTTACTGTGTTTAATAGATGCTGCGAAAAAGGAAAGAAGATATCATAGAATGAAACTAGAATGGGGGTTTGATCAATTCATTTCTCTCAAGGATTTCAATCTTGGCTCTAAAGGTTATCTGGTAGATGATATATGCGCATTTGGAGCAGAGGTCTTCATTTGCAGGGAAAGAAACACAGGTAAAGGTGAATCTTTGACAATGATGAAGGATGTCTTGCCCTACAAGCATGTTTGGGAGATCAAGGACTTCTCAAAATTGGATTCAGAATGTTGTGACTCTGAACCATTCAATGTTGGAAACTTCAAGTGGTACAAATAAATAACCTCCATTCAAAGAGTTTTATTTGAACTCAACATGAAATTTGACAAGTTATCAACAATTATGCTAATTTTTGCAGGCAGATAAAACTGTACCCCAAAGGAAGAGGCATTGAATTGGACAAATATCTTGCTTTATACCTAACTTTAGCTAACCCAACAGCCCTTCCACCAGGTTCCAAAATATATACGCAGAGTACACTACGCATATTTGATCAAAAGCATGGCAAACATCAAATTGGGAAAGGTAAAATTTGTTACTCTTTAAGGTGCAACACACAATAAAAATGCTTGCTAGGTTTGATATGTATTTCACCACTTGCAGATATTAACTGGTTTAGTGCCTCAAGTCATGAACATGGTTTTTTAAGATTTCTTTTGATCAGTAATTTCACCAGTCAATACTCTGGGTATCTGGTGAAGGACACTTTCTATGTAGATGTCGAGGTTACAGTTCTTGGAGTTGTTGGTGCCTTGTCCTGAAATTGTATCAAAGAGTATATTGAAGAATGTAGTTGCACTGAAGCATTCGGGGAACCATCAAATAAATAAATCGAAGAATCAAATAAATTACCAATAATACTCCTGCGAATTCTACAAATCCATTACACCTCGTCCACACTGCTTTCTATGAGTATAACAGATTCAATTTATGTACATTTCATATAATAATATATATTCCAAGTCTTCTATTGTTAACATGAAAAAACAAACATGGCCATCTAAATCTTTGCAATATACATTTTATTTAAAGTACAATTGATCAATGTACACACCAAAGATTCTGGTATTGTCGTGTCATACATACAAGTACATTATGTACTGAATTTATTTACAACAATTTGCAAATACAAGTCTTCTATTGTTAATCATCAAATGCAAGTCATGCAACCAACCAAGTTAACCAAATGTTTTCTCGCTGCTGTAACACATATACAGAAACCCATCCTCATCCTTGTAAGTTTGGTAGATGGAGTTCATAATACTAGCTGCACATGATAGAATCACAAAGCCACATACAGACCATATATCAGCTTCCACATAAAAGTCACATCAAAGAACGCATAATCGTAACTAACAACTATTTATCGATAATGTAAGCTGCATTTACCGGTTTGAGGCAGCGTGTTTTTCACAAAAATAAACAGAGCTTTCCCCGGCGCCAAACTTAGCCTACTACTTAAAATGTGAATAAACTGCCCAACCGACATATCGCGAGGAACCAAATACCTAAAAGAGAGAAAACACTAGAGAATATAAAAAGGTTCGATCTCTAGCAAAAGAGAAAATACTAACGTAACAATTAACATATTAATCGCTTATAATAAAAAAAAAGATCATTTATCCAAATAAAAAACTATAATGATAATGTTGACAATTCTGAGATGCATAATTGGAAAAGTACATACTGATATTATATAACCTAATTTAGGTAAAAACTGCAAAGAAAATCATAAAAATCAAAACCTACTTCTTCTTGTCCAATTCAGGTAGGTCTGTTCTAGAATATTTCTCAATGATGACCTAAAACAACACACAGTGCAAACAAGAAGATAAATAAATATATGAAAAATAAATTTAAAAAAAATTCAAAAAAAAAGGATAAAATTGGAGGTAAAAAGAAAATCATACAGGAACTCGATCTGGATATTTAACTAAGATGCTTTGTGATTCCTTGCGTCGTTCATCTGGATCCAAATAAAATCAAGAAACATTAATTAATGCAATATAATAATAATATGAGATATTGAAATGTGAGAAAATTAGAGATGAAAACGAACCGAGAGAGAATTCTTGTTTGAAGGATTTGATCTTGCCCATGAGAAATGAGAAATTTGTTGTTGGTGGAGGTGATTGATTCTGGAGAGAACAGAAAATAACGTGAGTTTATTTATTGAATGAAATTGAAGTTCCAATAAAAATGGAATTGGGAGAAATGATTCTATAATATTCCGTTGCGTCCACCGTCAATTTTTCTGGCATTCACGTGTAAGTTAATGTCAATCAACAGAAACACGTTAAGTACCAGAAAATTTATTGTTTTATTGTTTATAGTTAGATGGGCTTTTCGTTATGGCTTTCTGAGCAGAATTTAACATGCCAACCCTACATCTATATTTGGCATCCCCTGTAATTTTAAATTTCCAATACTGTCCTTAATAAAAAATTGAATTAAATAAACCTAAACAATTTTAATAACATTATAAGCCTAAACAATTTATCGTGTTCTTGTACTGATGTATTTGTACAATAAAATCTCCAATTTATAAGCCTAAACAATTTTAATAATATCATATGTAATTGAAAACATGACAAGACAAATAATTTGTAACATGTCATATAAATTATAAATAATGAGCTCAAATAAATTGTTAGATACTATATTATGTCATTAAAATATAAATCGCATCATTTTGAAAGGAGGACTATGGGTTTACAAAGAGCAACAAACTAAAGGGACTAAAAATATATGTTTTGTAATAGGGGATCAGAAGTTTTAAAATGCCAAACATAGAGGACCAAAAGGGTATTTAAGCCTATATTTTTTTTAAAATTTATAGCAATGTGGGTCTAATGAACTACCCACTATCCATATGTGTTAGCTCTAATGGATAGCAGATTTTTTAGGAATTGACTAAAATGATCATGGACTCTAATTTTAAGGTTCAAGGCCCGTTATTTTTTGTGTCTTGAGGGCTACCCATTTTTACCGCTTTAATAACTACAATCGTCTAGAGGAACTGCAAGTCATCGGCATCAGCTATATGAGGTGGCGGCGGTACATCATTGACAAGTACCCCAACTTCAGAAAGTCCAACATTATTTGTATGTTCCATGGGTGAGATGATGTGAGGGTGTGATACAGTGAGGTACCTGTCGCGGCACGAAAAATACCCGAGCATAAGGAATGCTCGAAATATAAACAAAACAAAGTTTGCCACTGAACTTTATTTATTCCCAAAGAGGGAAAGGGAAAATATCGATAAACTCGTGAAAAACAAAAAGAAATGGTCGTCGCAACCAGATCAGGTTTGGGAGTCAGTTATGCATGTGGGAGGTATTAACACCCCTCACATTTATTGTACTCAACAAGACTCATTTAGTTAGTTTTATGTAAGAGTGTTAATGCGGTGTTAGCTTGTGATTTTCTACTTATTGAGCGAGAAAAAAGAAAGAAAAATAATTTTTATTAAAGGGGTGCTTTTTATTAAAGTGTATCTGACAAGATTTCAAAATCCTGCTCATACGTATCTCTAGGTGTTATGGAGAACTCAAGGCTACTTAGTTCTTGGTTATTGGGAACTACTCGGTTGATTGCTTTTAAGGAGTGATCCTTTGACGGGTGCTTTCCACAAGTATACAGAGTACATCAGAGTAATATACAAGATTGTCAATCTCACCGAGACCTAATGGTAAATCTATCGTTTTTCTTGTTACAATGTTTATCTAATGCGACTCGTTAAAAGGTTTGGAATAGAAACGAAATAAAATAGTAAAGGTTTAATAAATTCAAAGATGCAATACTGGAATGTGGCTTTAATGAATTAAATAAAACTCTTATTAGTTCTAACTAGAAGTACTTACGGGGCGATATTTTCTTCCTTGAAAATAGTTAATTAAAAAGGAATCATCGCGTTAGCGTATTCGAAATCGAATTTAATCTCTAATATACACCATCTGCTCGCGCACAACAGTGGCGTACTACGTTAAAGTATAAAATCATTTTTTATGTAATCACTTCTTTAGCTCAGTCGAAAAGTAATCTTGATTGAAAAGTTTAACTTAAAAAGGTTTCCGACATTTGCTCGGATAACCAGATCCTAAACCTATAAATGCGTCTGAAAATAGTTTCAAAGATTGCCTTCTAGAAATATTAAATTTCCTAATTAATTAACAAAGTCCTTTCGCATGTTTTATTATTCAAGAACTAACCAATTTTAATCTTAAGTGTTGGGCGGCTTTCGATCTTACCCGACTTGGTCACGGATCTACTTTCGTAGTAACCAATCAAGTTAGCTACGAAAAAATTGAATTTAAAATCAAAACAGACCCAATAGTAATCCTAGAGAAACAACATATGGAGTACTGTCAAATCGATGGTCCTCACATTCCAGCACTAAGGATTTAGCTGAACATGATTACAGTAAACAACATAACATATGATTGAAAAGTAGAATAAGACATATTGGGAAAATGAATTAAATCAATAAGTATGCAATAGAATTTAACAAGGACTTGAAAATAACAATGCAATCAAAGTAAGGTTTTGGAAAATAGATTTTTGGAAATGAATGTAATAAGCGATAGACAAAGTATGGCAAGTAGATAAGCGTTCAATGAAATAAATAAAATATGGCCAGGCGATAAAATAAATAACGTGAAGCGACGCAATGAAATAAATAAAGTCAAGTGAAGCTATGAAAAGTAAATGAAACTGAATATATTAAGAACCTGCTCTAATTGGAGACTTAAATATGATATAAGAAATAAACATAGATGGAATTTAAACGACGACAAGATTAAATGCTACAACTATGATGCTCAAAACTCGATAACATGGTGCAATAATTCCTCGATGTGAAAAATTATCACTTTAACAGTGTAAATCTACGACATATGTTGTAACTAAGCATGAATGCTTAAAAATGTGAAATCTATGTCCTATTTATAGTGGTACTAGGCCTTTGAAACCAATTAACACCTTTAAAATTTGTGTGAGAAGAAAATGAAGTAATGGGTTGGATTCATCAACTACCACTTGATTGGGGTGCCTATTTCAAAGATGGTGACCACCATATTTCCAAAGTGGTAAGTCGTGGTCCTTATGATCGTTGAGCAGTGAGATTAGCCATCCACATCATGGCTACCTCCATGGCGCACACCATGGTGGATGCCAACTGTGCAATTCACACAATTTCTCTGTTTTTTGTTTGTTTTGCTTCGTTTCTTCGAGCATGGTTCTCCATTGGCTATGTACCTGAAAACAAGAAAAAGTACAAACATAACAATAAAAACAACAATAAAACATGTGCAAGTCGAGCCAAATACGCGGTGTGTTTCGGTGTTATAAAAATCTCCAACACTTAAACCATTGCTTGTCCTCAAGAAAGATTTCATGAACATAAGAAAAACAACGACACATAAGTAATTACTCTAGGCCAAAGACTATGATTTGATCAAGGTTACATCGATGGGTACCAACTTTCAAACTAAGGGTATTATTCTATCCAAATTTGGTTAGAACATCAAAGGTGTTATCCCTCCCTCATATGAGCAAGGAGAGCTACGACGTCTATACTGTGTAGTATGTTTTGGGATTTGACAACAGTACTACAAAATCAAGTCTCAAGAAGAATGTCTTACTTATCCCTCAGGTGGGATCCCATTTATATAATAATCCTCCTAACCTGCTTTTAAAGAAGCCATTAAGGAGGGTCCTTTGGGCTTCTGCGGTTTACATAGCCACGAATGTTCGTAACCTTCATCATCATTGCATGCTTTGAAGGTTTCATAACGGCTGACATTGATGCACCGAAAATCGATATGACCTTTTGATGCTCGATGAGTAATTACCCGGATGACGGGTTGTGGATATGATTTCCCGACCTGCTGAAGGTGGTTTGTGTTTTGACAGTCGACCCGGTTAGTGTAAGCCTAGCCCGGGTTGTAGAAGTTCGTTTGGTATTTCTTCTACTCTTGGAGGCTTTAACTCTCATCATTCTCGTCCGACTATAGAGTCTGGTTCTTAATATTTTGGGTATGGACATAAGCCCCATATGCATTGTTCATGTTTCATGGGTATAATGCTCGATAACACAATGAGCCCATATATATTTCATACCAATCAGGTTGTATAACCCGGACTTAATACAGGCTTCTAAGTATTATTACCAAAAGGTATTGTCCTTTAAACTTCCTAGTGTTATGAATGATTTAATGCTTTATGATTATCTAGTCCCTAGCTATTCCTGAATGTTGTATTTTCATATTTTAACAAATACTTCTTCCCTCTTCCCGCTCTTACATTCTTTTTCCTCGAGCACTCTTCCAGCCCTCATGTTCCTCATTCCTTTCAGGTATCTGATTCTTGCCTTTTTACTTTTCTCCTTTTAATTATAATATGTCATGGTAATTATTAGGGAGCGTGATGATGAGGGGAGAACCATTCACAAAAGCGGTGAAGAAAGGAGGAAACTTTTGGAAGAATTTACTCGTTCATTAGATGCTCCTCTAGGAATAAAAGAACATAGGAAAATTATAAATAAGTTTCGTGATGAGGTTCTTTCTTCTGAAAGTGACTTTGATTCTGATTCTTTAGGTTCAGTGTAATTTCTAATGGAAATTGTTGCTTCATTCGACTCTGAAGTTATTAACCATAAGAATAATGTTGCGGTCGACCTGGATATCGCAACAGTTTGTTCTCTACGAAAAATATCCTCTACTGGTTCCGAAGATGATGTTACTTTGGAAGCGTGTGTCCCTCAAGAGAGAGTATGTACTCTCCGGCCAAAGAATGTTACTGAGGATTTATTTTACTTCTACCTGATTATTCTTGAAGATTTTGACATTCGGGTTCCTTTTACTGATTTTGAGGTTGATGTGCTAAAACCTGTCAATGACACTCCTTCCTAGTTACGTCCCAATAGTTGGGGTTTTATAAAAGCCTTTGAAAGAGTGTGTGATGCTTTCTTTATTACCCCCAACCATTGGTTTATTCTTTTCATACTTTGAGGTGAAAGGTGTTGATAGCCGAAGCTAGGTTTAATTCAATGGGATTTCTCATAGGAGCTTCTTTCAAGCCTATACGTCCTATTATAAGAGTTACAAATACTGCTTTGTTAAAATTTATGGTGGGTCAAGGTGTCATCATATTTTGTATGCCTCATATGGGCATCCTTGTTTCCCTCATTATTGGACCAAGGACCCATTGTCCATCATCGAGTTTAATTACAAGAAACTATTTGAGACCGAGCTCGAATCCTTAGCTATTTTGGATTCTTTCTGTATGATGAAGATCAGGGAATTACTTCTTTTACCTGAAAACCAGCTTCTTCTTTTCTTGGGTAATTATTATTTTCATGTATTTTACATGTTGCCTTTTGCTTTTTGCACTAAACTTTTTACTTTTTGCAGACAAGATGACGTACTTATCAGTTCCTAAGAAAAGGAAATTGATGAAAAGTGAACGAGAGGCTCGTAAAGGCATCAGGGGTTCTTCTTAATCCAAATTGGATTTGAGTGGAATGGAGACCCGCGCTCCTAAGCGCTCCATGGGAGTGGGTACTAAAGCCCTTCCGACTAAAGATGAATCTCAACCCCTGGAGACTTCTAACCCGAACGAGGCTTCTCAGGCTGATCCTAAAAACTGAAGATCCTCTCAAACAAAGATATTCACCAAGCAGGTCTAGAGATTCGCTCCTTAATGCAAGATCCCGAAGGGAGTTCTACATCAGGAGAATTTAAGTTTTGGTCAAATGATTTTGATATCTTCAGATTCCTCCTTGATCAGCTCAATGCCTCTGAGGATGTCGCCAAAGTGAAATCCATTAGGAAGCAGAAAATCACTCAAAATATCAGCTCTTATCTGATGAGATGTGTTGTCCTGGCACGAGGCTTATCTGAACTAGGTGGTAGTTCTGATGAGGTTGAGCTCAAGCTTGAAGGCGAAATCTCCCAATTGATAGAAACTCGTAAGTTTCAATCTGAAAAACTTGTTGATTTGAAGAAATATTTAGTTGAAGAAAGGACGCAAAATGACGTCCTGACGTCAGAGCATAAGTCGGCCCTATCTCAATCTACTGAAAAATTGGATCAAGTCGAGGATTTAAACATCAAGCTTATGGCTTCCATACTGAGCTTAAAGGTTCTCTTAAGAAGGCCCAAATTGATACTCTCTCTGCTGGTGATGAGGTTTTCGATAGGGCTAAAGAGCAAGTTTTATTCCTCTACCCGGATTTAAATTTGACAAAAGTGGGTTACTTTAAAATGGTGAAGGAAGGCCACCTCGTAGAGATGACAGACCCAACAAAAGATAACCGAAAGAAGCCTCGGTCACTAATTCTGATTAACACATATGATTCCTTCATTAAGATCCTTTTTATTCTCTATCTGTAATTTTCAACATGGGAATGAAATAACTTCCTTTTTTGTAATATTTGGCCTTCCGACTTTTTGGATTTGTAATGAATAATATATGGTCTTGTTAAGGCCTTTAAGTTATGTTTCTACTTTATATTTCATAGAGTTATTCTTCACATGTACAACTCTTTTGCGGATATATATATATATATATATATATATATATATATATATATATATATATATATAAAATAGCCCATCAGGCACTTTGAGTCAAAATTTGCCTAAAGTGGCTGACTCTGACCTATTTGGACGAAAAAAGCTATTCATTAGTAGGACCGTACGCAACCCCGGACATCCAATGACGAGATACCTAGTGGACGGGTTATGGAAGAAATATTCTCCTTCTTGTGGAACAAGTTTTGATGACATAGGCAATGCATAAGGTTGTCGATGGTGTTTTCCAAAAGGTAATTGTGTGCCTTCACATTCCTTACTTTTTGACTATGCGATATACACAGGGGATTTATTACCTATAAAACCTACCATCAACTTGCTTTACTTACAACCACATAGTATTCCATCATGATTACTTATTCAAAAAAAATTATGGTCAAGAAGGTGATAGAGAACGCGGAGAAGTATGATTCAAATGTTGGAACATTTGTTGAATCTTTAAGTGGGGCAATCTTGACTGAGAAAAAACTATGACAAAGATAAAGTCTCTCACCAAAGGTCATATGCTCAACAACATGATTTTTATGCATATTCTGATGAAGACTGGGTTAACATTCTTAATTCATAAGGCTGGAGAAATTATCCAGCTCCAAGGAGATAAAGTTGTGTTTTGCTTCCATTTTGATTTTCCCGTTGTACGGATGTTGATGATTTCCTAGCCTTCAAACCTTTTTTTATTGTAACTGTAACACCACAAAATTTTCCCTCTCATTTTCATAACATTTGGCATAACATTCTCATACATTGAATTACATTTGAATCAAGAGAAAAGAAAGCATACATTCATTGGTTGAAGCCTAAGTCATGTGGTTAGTGGTTCATCAAAGTGTATGATCATCCAAGTCCAAGAACAAGATCCAAGTGTCTTAAAAAGTCTCAAGGGTCTCTCACCTCCCATATAACCTCAAATGAAACTTCAAGTCACCAAAATAAGTGGATTGATCAAGAAGCTCAAGCAGTGCAACATCTCCTACACATCTGGCCCAAATTAGGGTTTTGGTTCCAAAGGGTATTTTGAGGGGGTTTTGGTTCTAACTTGTTCCCATGGCCTTCTACGTGTTACCAAGTGTTCATGAATGAAATTTGGTGCATTGGTTCCTTGAGGATGGTTTTGAATCAGGCAGTTGCTTGTGATATAAGTAAAAGTCAATTGTAAAGAAAGAAAAGCCAAC
Source organism: Lathyrus aphaca (assembly GCA_963966055.1). Classification (NCBI taxonomy): domain Eukaryota; kingdom Viridiplantae; phylum Streptophyta; class Magnoliopsida; order Fabales; family Fabaceae; genus Lathyrus; species Lathyrus aphaca. The sequence goes on from OZ014522.1 coordinate 545,533,504, forward strand.
TATGGATTCTTAAGACCTAAATAATTATTTTCAAGGTCCTATATCTCCATATGGTCCTAAAATGTCAAGATTTCCATCATTCATCAATAATCAAGATTTAGGGAAAAAGTTACCAAAAGTGGAAATGACTTGTAATTTGAACTTTCCATTTTTGGAAGTTTTCTAAGCCACATTCAACTTGACTTTTCACAATAAAAAATGCTTCAAATGAAATTGTTCCAAACTAGAAATTTTAATATCATTCTCCCCCCTTTCCAAAAAGAACTAGATCATCCTCATACCAGTTGGGAATCTCAAGATATGATTAAAAGACTTTAAGGTGTATTTTAGGGTTCCACATGCAGTCAAGTTGTCAAGCTCGATGATTCTGAGATGAGATTTTTTTTTAAAGAATCTCGTTTTAACCCTTTTTGAAAAGATATGTTATTATGATGAATGTTATATGCATGCAAATGTATATATGAATATGCAAGGAAAAGTTACTTTCGCCAGGATCTTGAAACATTCATTAATGGCAAAGCAAACCCAAGAGTAAATAGAAACTCAAAATACTTTATTAGAATAGAAATTGTTAAGGGTCGTAGCCCAACTTATTACATGAAAGGAGAAATTACAATTAAGGTCATAGCCCTTCATTCATGAAAGCAAATTAAAAGAAAACATCCTGCCCCTAGAAACATTTTTTAATCCTCTCCCTAAATTATTCTACCATATGACGACATAACCCAAGAAACTCCATGATTTCCTCCTTTGGATTGAAGATGAATGATATCTCTTCTGCTTCCTTTAGCCTTTGGGGTATTTAACGAATAAGACTGTTGGACAATATGACCAACTTGAAGTATCACTCCCTGTAGTATCGTTCATCCCTAACAAGCCACTTTATAATCCCTTTGTCTTCTTTAGAAGAAACCTCCAATTGTTTTAGGTATTCCTCCATATAAGTACTCCAAGCTTCTAAATCATCATATGATCCACGAAGATCTCACATGTCCCTTTCAAGTGCTTCCACTTTCCTTTCTGCCATTCCTTTTAGTATGATGACATCTAAAGTTTGACTCCTACCCTTCTTAAGTGAATCAACCAACCCTTGAACTTCAGCTTTCAAAGCTTGAATATGACTTTCAAATCCTTCATTTGTTTCGCTTTGAGTTGAACTCATATAGGTTGAGACGTCCAGCAATTTCCTTTAGCGAGGAACAAAACCTTATAGTTTTGAAGATATCTTTGTTACCTTTAGCATAATCCAAAATCGTGTTGAATTCTTCAAGGGTAGGAGCCATTTTGAAGTCTTGAAATTGAAAGTACCTTAACTCAGGATCATAATTTTGGACCAAAGTTTTTAACCCTTCATCCTGGACTGTCTTTGGGTCAAAGTTGTTAACTCAAAAGAATAGTTATAAGATCTAAAATATTTACATGCTTATGACTTTAGGATCTCCTTCTGTCTTTGGGTATCTTTGTATAATATTCCTTCAACCATCCCATATCAGAGCTTCTCACCCTAACTGTAATCCTTCTTTTCTTATCAATTTACATTGCCCCTGACTTTGCTTTTGCTGTAGAAAAGAATGTTTTAAGACTCCGTAATGCAAAATATGAAAAATAAAATTTTCATGAATGAATGACAGGATGATGATGATGATAATGAAACAATCTCTTTTTTGGTAGGGTAACCTACAAGCATGACCTAACTTGGGTTGGTCCCTATATTAAGATAGTTCTAGACGTTTACAACCCAATCCACTCACATGTAGGATATAAAATTTTGATAATCCATAAAGTTTAGGACTATACCCTTGTATCACCATGAGAAGGAGCAAGCCTTCCTACAATAATCTTTCGGGATAAGTCCAACTTAGGCAAGAACCTGGTAAAGACCCATTTGGGGGTGAATACACAAGGTTATCAAAAGATATGGTTTCTAGGTTCCCAGAGTCATGGATTAACTGCCAAGTCATCATCCTCTGCCAAAGGTTAACCTTGACGGGGACGCGCCCATTGGAGAATCTATTCCGAGTGTGGCCTCCAAGCATTAATGAGATGTAAACCTTATCAAAGTCATTTCTGTTCCACATCATAATATCTAAGGTTATACTCAAGCTTGGGTTTTAGCTTCACAATTTAATTACCTAATCCAAATGTATGACAAAAAAATCATATAATAATAATATTCATGTAAATAATAAAAAAGAAAATAATAATAATAATAAAAATATCATGAGAAAATAAAAAACAAAACTAAAACAAAAATCCCAAAAATAAACATTCCACAAACAAAAAAACTTTAAAATCCTAGAATTAGGATTGACTTTCTAAGTGTTCCCAGCAGAGATGCCAGTTGTCGCGGCCGGCTTAAAAATTGAGAGTCGCCATCACATTTTTAGGTTAAAAAATAGTGACAAACCTAAATTCCTAGGGTAGATACCTTCAGTTCAGAAGTCGGTTAAATGAGAGGAAAGTGTTAGCACCCCTCACTTCTATTTTATCCAATAGGATCCTTCCTAAGATTCTAAGGGTTGTTTGTTTGTATGGAATAAATAAAATAAGTGAAATAAAAGAACAAAAGAACAAAATAAAACTCTAATTGCACTCGCTAAGATTTGTACAAACCCTATGACTACATACCTTCAATTTGAAGGATCAGAGTGTCGTAGTTCGATTCTCTTATCCCTAACCCTAATCCTAATATTTCTAACTACCCTTTTACTAAATTATTAAAACCTTTATTTTAAACCCTTTTAACGTTATTATTTACAAACCCTGATTTTTATTATGAAAATTCCCACACTTGAAACCCCTAAATATCCCTTAAGTAGAATCCCATAATATTTATAAAAGACCCCAAAACACTAATTTGAAACTCCATGATTAAATCCCTAAAAAAACATATTTTAAGATCCCAAAACACTAATTTGAAACTCCATGATTAAATCCCTAAAAAAACATATTTTAAGACCCCAAAATATAGTTTAATCCCAAAATGTTATTTTTATATAATAAATCCCAAAATAAATTAATCTCATAGTTTATAAAGAATATTTTACTATTTTTATAAAAAAAGTTTAGAAATCCCATTTTTCCCTAAGTATAAAAAGATTATAATACGATTATGAAAATAAGTAATAAGAATAATTACTATGAAAAGAAACAAATATTTATTCAAAAACAAAAAAAAAAATAAGTTAATTGTTTCACAAGATTCCTAACCCCCCATAGAACCCTTTGTAAATTATCTAAATCCTAATTAGTTAATTAATTGAGGATTTAATTAATTAACTAATAAATCCAAACAAAAAGAAAATAAAAATAAGAAATAATAAAAAAATTATTAATATTTTTAACCTTAAGAATAACTTTCATAATTTATCCCTAATCATGTTATTAATCCCTAAAAATTTATAAATCTAATTAAATAATTAATTAATTAAGTAGTTAATTAATTGAATTAATGAGAAAAATCCATGAGGTGTAATTTATAGTTAAAATAGTATTTGGGCTACTAAATAGGGTGTAAAGAGTAATGGGCGCAAGGTCCATTAATGAAACCCTAACAAAATTGAACCCTAATTATAGTTATGGATTTGGTTGTTTTTGAAACAAATTTGTGCAGATTTCAATTGTGTAAGGATTTATTATTATATTTATTTATGAATATGGTTTTATTACTGTAAAACAAGCAGAGGTGTTTTTGAGTAACTCTGCACATAATTTTTTTACGATAATTAGGTGAGCTTACCAAAACAAAAACTTAATTGATATTAACCAGATTTTTGTTTATTAATTTTTACAATGGTAATTATACTTGGTTATATAAAAGTTTAAGTAAATGTTAACACTATGCAAAAAAAAAACATAATATGTACAAATCAAACTAATTATATATACAAACACACAAATATTTAATAACAAACACACAATAATAATTTCGGAACCCAAATTGCAATCCAAACCAGAATTCAAAAATAAATGTATTTGATAGTCGAAAGTTTGAATATACCAACCTAGAGTGTTGTGACCGATTTAAGTTGCTCTCTCACTCCCTTTTTTACTTTACGTTCTCTGTGTATCCCTTTATGCTTTTCTCCCTTTTCTCTTTTGGTGCAAGATTTTTTTTCCTTTTCCCTTCTTTGAATGGATGTTGAAGGTTGAAGTTTTAGGGTTCAATTGTTGTTGTTCTTCAATGTGAAGAACAACAACTTTTAGGTTTTTTTATGTGAATAGTGAGTGAGGAAAATATGAAAAAAAAATGAGGTTCTATTTATAGGGTAGAATTAGGTCAAAAAATGAATGTGATCGTCTAATTTATGAAGGATTCTATTCTGGACTGGACCTTCAGACTGTATTGGGCTACGACCCAATATGTCAAGCTGAGGCCCATATGCTCGAGCAGATACATCTGATAGAAGGGCAGAGGCGCTTAACGGTCGGGGACATATCCTAGATGTCGTGCACGCATTTAGAACGGGCAAAGAACTTGTCTGCCAATTCACTTGCCACGTCACCCAACTGTCCCCCATTATCTCCTGAAAGATAGGGGCAGTTGAACCAATGACCAAACCACTTAGCTAGGTCTTCACGCTTCTCACGCGTTCCTTGGCAGTTCTTCCTTGGGCCTAGCTGATCCAATCCAAGGAAGGACCTTGGCCAGCGCTGGGGGCTCTCTATAAATACCCTTTTCACTAAAGGGTCATGTATTCTGATTCCATTATTTTAACTTACCTATTTGTTGTACCTCTATTAACTTTAGCATCGGAGCGCCTTGCAGGCACACCCCCTCCATTCCATTCACTTGTTGTTTCACTCAATTTCTGGAAGGCCCTCCTGATCAGATAAGATCAGTGGCGCCGTCTGTGGGAAACTAGCTTCCGTTTCTTCCACAGCAGAACATCAAAGCTCAACTACTCCATCCTTTCAGCATGGCCAGAGAACAACCCAACGACCGTAACCGTCCCCTCGTCGACTACACGATGGAGGACAATTTGAACTACCATGAATCTAACGCCCGAGATGGGCGCCCTTCCACCCCATCCCCTGAACCTGAGGACAATGGGAACCAACCTCAGATTCAGGACCAGACGATCATCATGTTCCAGCCCATCCCCGTGCTCGTCGAGGGGGTGCCACCATGATTTCTATGGTGAACGCCCTTAATCAGGCAAGCTCCATGCTCTACCAGCAGCATGAAAGAATCATGGCCCTAGAGGCTGACCGACAGGAGAGCCGACCTCAGCAGGAAAGAAGGACGCAACAATGTCCAGAAGCGGCGAAGAAGCGGGGACGACGCTCCCCGGAACCCAACAAGAGCATGTCACGAGCACGTCGTGATTCCGGCCGATCAGGGACCTCGCCAAGGCACGACCAGAGCCCTGGTAATAATGAGCTCTCCCCACCAAGGAGCGACGAAGAAGACCCACATTGCCCCCTCTCGCGGGAGATAATGGAGGCTCCACTCCCCAAGGGCATGGAGAAATCCCCAAATTTGGCCATCTACGACGGGACCGCTGACCCCGACGATCACGTCGACAACGTTAATGTGATGCTCGACTACCACAACGACATCACTGGGCACCTCAAATGTAGGTTGTTCTCGACAACTCTCAGGAAGGGAGCCATGGCCTGGTACAAAAGCTTATCCCCAAAATCCATCACATCCTGGAGAGTCATGAGATCCACGTTCAAGAGGCATTTTACAGCCTCCCGACGCCATCCCAAGACCGAGGCAACCCTCGAAGCCATAGTGCAAAGGAAGAATGAAACATTGCGCTCGTATATCGAGCGATTCAACCAAGAGGCTGTCGAGGTGGACACCACGGAACACATGAAGAAATACCTCCTCGAGAGGGGACTCTTGCCCGGAATTGAGCTTAGCAGGGCAATCGGGATAGAACCTCCTCGCACCCTGAATGACCTCTTGCATAAAGCCCAAACTTACATTAGATATGAAGAAAAACAGGTCGCCCACAACGCTTGCAGCAGTCGTAACGTCGGGGAAACCGACCATCCCAAGCGCGAGGACCCGAACATTCCCCATCGCAACGGGGACAGGCGAAGGGAGGAGAAACCTTGCGAGCCTCGTGAAGGAAGAGGACCCGCGGGCCGATACAGCGAGTACACATTGCTAACAGCTCCCCGCGAGCGCATCCTCGCCGAATGCATCAACTCCGACTTCAAACAGGGCAGGGTGAGGCTCCCCAAACCTTCTGCACCCAAGCCACACACTGAAAAATCCAAGTACTGCAGGTTCCACATAAGTCATGGGCACGTGACTAGAGACTGTGTCCACTTGAAGGACGCAATAGAAATTTTGATCCAAGAGGGCCATCTCAAACAGTACACCTGGAAGAACGAAGCTTTCAAGCATGAAGAGCAAGAAAAGAAGATACCCCGCGAGGATACTCCCCCCGACGACTCTTCTTATCAAGTGGCCCTATGCATATCACGACCAGAGGACTTCATCTTCCCCGATTCGCCACCAGAAGGGCGGATCACTACTCTCAGCCCCTGGGAAGACTTCCCAACCGCCCTTGTCATATCGGGGGGAGGGATGAACGGCGAAAGCGCTGCCCTTTCAATAAAGCGCAAGTTCGGCGAACTTCTGCTGACTGCGCCCGAGCAAAAGGCAACATTGACAAAATACCGAGGCAAGTCCAATCCAATATCCTTTTTCCTAAAGGAGCTTCCGGGTGGTTCCCCCAACTCGAGCATCCCACTGCTGATCAGAGCCAAGATGGCTCACTTCGACGTCCGACGCATCCCGGTCGATCAAGGCAGTTTGGTGGACATCATGTACGTCCATCTGTTCAAAACCCTAAAGCTGGACAAGACCAACCTATCTCCCTACGTCGGATCCGACCTCCAAGGGTTCAACGGGGCCACGACAAAGCCATGGGGTTACGTTGAGCTCCTCGTCACCTTCGGAGAGCAAGAGACGGTCAGAGAAATCAAGATCCAGTTTTTGGTCATAGAATGCCCCTCCCTTTACAACTGCATCCTCGGTCGCCCGACTCTAGCTGAGCTAACAGCGGTCCTTTCCACCGTTCGCCTGAAGATGAAGTACTACACCAAACTGGGACGCGTGGTCACAATCCACGGCGACAATGAGGCCACAATCAACACCAAAAACAACAAGAGGCCCAGGGTCGAAAAGCCTCCCCCCTAGGGAATCAACGTCGTCGACCTCGATTGCCGCATCGGCGAGGACGAAGCTGAAGAACAGAGACTCGTTGAGGGGCAAGCTCCCACTCACCCATTCCACCCAATCCCAGACGGAGAGTTCAAGCTCATCCCACTAGGCGATGACCCCGACAGAGCGGTGATGATAGGCACAGGCCTACCCGAGGAAACAAGGAAGCTACTCGCGATTTTCCTGAGGGAGAACAGTGACCTCTTCGCATGGAACGCTGCAGAGATGCCCGACCTAGATCCTGAAGTCGCCTGCCATCAGTTAGCTTTAGACCGAGCGATTAAGCCCGTAGCACAGCGTAGGCGCAAACAGTCCCCCGAGAAAGCGGAGGCTGCCGAGCAAACTGTAAAAGACCTCTTAGAGGCAAATTTTATTTCTGAAGCCCAGTACACAACCTGGCTCTCTAATGCAGTCCTCGTTAAGAAAAATAATGGAAAATGGCGTATGTGTGTTGACTATATCGATCTTAATAGGGCTTGCCCCAAAGATGCCTATCCTCTCCCTAACATAGATAAACTAGTCGACAACTCGGCAGGTTTCAAACTCTTGTCCTTCATGGACGCATATAGTGGATACAATCAAATCCCTATGTCGGACACGGACAAGAGACACACGACATTCATGACCCCGACATGCAATTACTATTAGAACGTAATGCCCTTCGGGCTAAAGAATGTCGGGGCCACAAACCAACGCATGATGAACAAAATCTTCCAAGGAGAAATCGAAGACATGCTCGAAGTATACATGGACAACATGATCGTCAAATCACACGAGGAGATCGATCACACACGACACCTTCGTCAGGTCTTCGAGCGGGCGCGACAATGCAAAATGAGGTTTAACCCTGAGAAATGCACATTCGGTGTCCGGGCAGGAAAATTCCTCGACTTCTATCTCACTGAACGGGGAATCAAGGCTAATCCCGACAAATGTCGGGCATTCTCGGAATTCCCGACCCCGGAGTCTAAAAAATCCATTCAATCCCTCAAAGGGTTGCTCACCTCACTCTCCCGTTTCGTCGCCAAGTCCGCTGAGCACGAGTTACCTTTCTTTAAACTCCTCCGAAAAAAGGCCACCTTCGAGTGGACCGACTAGTGCGAACGGGCACTGCTCCATCTGAAGAAGGCACTCTCCGAGCCCCCGATCCTGTCCAGACCACTGAAAGGGAGACCTTATACCTATATCTGTCTATGCGACCGAGGCCGTCAGCGCCGCGCTCATCAGAGAAAACAACCAAGGACAAAACCCTATATACTTCACGAGCAAAGCACTCCAAGGCCCCGAGCTCAGATACCAACAAATTGAAAAAAGGTCGCGCTGGCCCTCATAAACGCTGCGAGAAGATTACGTCACTACTTCCTCACCCACACGGTCAAGGTGAGAACCGATCAACCAATAAAACAACTCCTTGGTCGACCAGACATGGCCGAAAGAATGTTGAAATGGTCGCTGGAACTTTCTGAATTCTACATCCAATACGAGATCAGGAAAGCTCTGAAAGCTCAGGCCCTGGCCGACTTCGTCGCAGAAATGACGCACATCCTAAAGCCAGCGGACAGCACCCACAAATGGACGATCTTCGTCGATGGTACCTCTAGCCCGGATGGAAGCGATGCAGGAATCATCCTCGAAAACAAAGACGGAATCCTTATCGAGGTCTCATTGGCATTAGCCTTCCCAACCTCCAACAACCAAGCCGAGTACGAAGCTTTCCTCGTCGGTGTAAGATTAGCCGAAGACCTAGGAGCAAAGAAAGTAAAAATATCGACAAACTCCTAACTCGTGGCATCACAGGTACGGGGGGAATACCAAGCCAAGAACGACAACCTCATCGAATATTTGTCATTGGTAAGGGAAAGACTCGAAAAATTCGAGAAGTGGGAGGTCCAACACGTGCCCCGCGAACATAACACACGGGCGGACGTCCTGTTGAAACTCGCGAGCACGAGGAAGAAAGGCGGAAAAAAATCAGTAATCCAGGAAATCCTTCCTCAACCTAGCACTGAAAGGCCGCTGCCCCCGCTTGAGGTAAACGTGATCGGGGACGATCATTGCTGGATGACACCCATCTACAAATATCTCACGAAAGACGCACTCCCCGCGGACCCCAAAGAGGCAGCCACAACTAAGCGGAGGGCTTGCTCATATGTCCTCCTCGAAGGGAATCTCTACCGTAGGGGACTCTCCATCCCGTTTCTCAAATGCGTCGAGCAGGAGAAAGTCCCCGACATATTAGGGGAAATGCATCGGGAAATCAACACCCAACATCCCGACGGAAGGTCGCTGGCGCGTAAGGCTCTACGAGCAGGCTACTATTGGCCGACTATGCAACACAACTCTAAAGAGCACGTCAAAAAATGCGACAAATGCCAACGACACGCCGACATGCATCTCGCACCTCCCAACGAGCTAAAAACTCTCTCCACCCGTTGGCCCTTCGCATGGTGGGGCATGGACATCCTCGACCCATTTGTGACTGGTACTTACCAAAACAAATACCTCGTTGTAGGGGTAGACTACTTCACCAAGTGGATCGAAGTAGAAGCACTGGCCAAAATAACGGCGCAGAACATTCTTCGATTTTTCAAACGAAACATCCTCGCCCGGTTCGGCATACCCCCGGTCCTCATCACTGACAACGGAACACAATTCACGGACGGAGGATTCAGGACTTCGTAGCCAGCCTAGGGACTAAACAACACTTCACGTCCGTCGAGCACCCTCAAACCAACGCATAAGCTGAGGCGTCCAACAGAGTAATCCTGCACGGACTAAAGTGCAGACTCGGCAAGGCAAAGAGGGCACGGGTCGAGGAACTACACAGCGTCCTATGGGCATACCGCAATACACCACTCTCCACGACCGGGGAGACCCCGTTCAGACTAACGTACAACACCGAAGCAATCATCCCGGTGGAAATAAGAGAGCCGACGAGATGCATGGAGGCGCCCCTCGACGAAGAGATGAACAACGAGGCACTTCGAGCCGAGCCTGATCTCGTCGACGAGATCCGCTCAGAAGCGGCCCTTAGGGAAACCTCCCTCAAACAAAAAATAGCCTTACGCCACGAAGCGAAGGTCATAAAAAGAGAGTTCCAGGTGGGCAGCCTGGTCCTCAAAAGAAACCAAAAAAAACCCAAGAGAGGGCAAACTGGCCGCCAACTGGGAAGGCCCCTACCGCGTCCGCGACAAGACGAGCAACGGGGCCTATTATTTGGAAAACCTACAAGGTGAAGAACTCGTTCGACCATGGAACACAGAAAAACTTAGACAATATCATAACTAAACATAACCCGGGGAGACATGGAAGGTACGACCACGCTCTTCACCACCAAAACAAAAGGGAGGATCTACGCTCCTCAGGGGCGAACACAACCCTCCCCGACGTTAGGCACCTCAAACGAGCCCCAGTGTCGCAGTACCACGTTGGTAGGGCACCCAGCTCGCGATGGGAAAGCCTAAGCCCCGAGGTCAGAGTTTTTCGATCGCAAACCCTACCTCGATTTAAGGCGAGCACAATGCTTGCCACTTTGTTGGTTCCCTAAACCAACGAGACCAACATTGTCGAGCACAAACAGTTCAAAAATAAATAAATAAAACAAATTAATATCGAAAATAACATTCATTAAACACGGTCGCAGTGGACCAAGAAAAATACAAAAGGAGCCCGAAGGCCAATATTCAATCAGGCACAAAAGGCCATTATAAACAGGCACGCAGGCCCTACAAAAAGACAACAAAAAATTCTAAAGACTCCGCCCGGAGTTACTCTTCACGACCATCCTCCTCCTCATCTTCCAGCTCCTCCTCAGCTTCGAAGGGGCACACGATCTCCCCGTCAACCACACAGTAGTTGTGGGCCGACCCCTCCGTCACTAGCCCGGGATTCAACACCTTCAGCTGCTCAGTGGCATTGTCGAACCCATCCTTGAACATTACAACTAGCTCTTTGTTGAGTTCACGAATATGTCCGACCAACTCGCTCCGGGTACGAAGGGCAAGCTCCTCCTCAATCTCATCATCCCGAGGGCGGATTGTACCCTCGAGCAGAGCCGCCCGAGCACGAAGTTGCATGTTCTCTTCAGCCACCTTCTTGTGCCCCACAGCTTGATCCTCAAGGCTTTGCTTCTCGGCCTTCAGAGTGTCCTTCTCGAGCTTCAGTTCCTCCAGCTCCTTCTTCAGCCCCTCCTGCAACTGGTGCTCCTCCTTGTAGTCGGATAAATCCTTAGACAATCTATCATTCTCAGTCCGGGCAGCCAGAAGAGCATCCTCTAAAGAAGGCGTGGAAATAGCAGTCTCGGACAGGACCATGGCAGTCTCCATCACCCGGATAACGGCGGCCAGATCCCCAGTTAGGTCTCTTCGCCGGGTGTTGGCATCTTGGTTCAGAATGGCCTTTGCCTCGGGCGCCGCCACCACAACGGAACCTTCGGCCTTAAATAACTCCTGCTCCAGATAGCAAGGAGGCAGCAGATGACTCCCAGAGGCATCAGAATCATTGCCCCCCATAGCAGCGGACCGGACAAGAGTCCCGTCCAGACGCTTCCGCTTGAGTAAAGGAGAGGTGGAAGGAGGGGGACTGTCTCGTATCTGGATCAGAGAGGTTTGTTGAACGGGCTGAGGAGAGTTGGACACCGGGCTAGCATTACCCGAGGTACCTACCCCGAGCTCCGTGGCCACCTCCTAGACACGGGGTGTCTCTTTCTTTTTCTTTTTAGGGACCCTGTCCGGGACCCTAGCCTAGTTCGCCAGCTTCAGAACTCGTTCACGATGAACAGGCATAGTTCCTACAAAACAAAAACAAAGGTTAGTTGGACGGACAAAAGACCGAGAAAAGAAAGTAAGTAAAGAAAACCTACGCAGTAACTTCAAGGCCTCTTCATCCGTATCACACTCGAGAAGAACCCTCGTGTTTATAAGACGGGTTTCATAAATCGGCATCCCAGCCTCATCGACGTAGGGGGCACCTTTTCGGTCAACCCAAACCGCCATGTTGAAGCTCTGTACATACTCCACCAGCCTCTTGTAGGCCAGCCTATCCTCGACCCTCATGCTCGAGAATTTTACTCGGTAGTGACTGGTCGATAGATTGAAATGGTCGGGTTGCCACCTCAAGGGGATCCTCGACATAAGTTTTTCCTCCCCAAAGGCATTCCGTTTGTAATAGTAAAGGGAGTTTAAGGCAGAACGAGTGATCGGCTTCACCGTATACCACCGCCCTTTAAAATGTCAAGCATAATCTACATAGGTCTTGAATAACCTCATTGGCTGCTTCAGAGACACCCAATTGTGACGTCCCCGGGCACCAGACCGTTGAAGGTGGAAGATATGGAAAAAGAGGGGCAAAGTGCACCCAATTCCTAGAAAACGGCAGACTAGCTCGAACGCCCGGATAAAAGCGATGGCGTTCGGATGCAGTTGCGACGGTGCCAGTCTGAGCCACCTGAAAACCCCCATCTGAAAAGAGTTGAAGGGCAGCCTGACCCTCGCTTCTCGGAAGGCAAATTCGTACATAGCAAACTGCTTCCCCCGGAAGCGATGACATATCCGGTCCGCCTCCTGAGGAGCAAGACATTGCCAATTCGCATGGTCCTTGGGGCTGATATCTTCCACCACGACGTATGCAACGGTCTTCTCATCTGCGAAGTAAAATTCTTCTTCCAGCAGTTCGTCCGCTACCCACGACAAGTCATTATGCTCGGACGAGGAAACATGCTTGTTGTCCTCCTCGACATTCCTTTCCTCGGGGTTCCGATGCACGACCTCCCCTTCATCAGCTTGACGACGTTCGGTGTTCACTTCCCCGACATGCCGATGCTCGGTCGTACCTGAAACGCAGATAGAAAAAGTGAATTCGACATCGCATCAAATCCACCCTTCCACCGCAAGTCAAGTGAAAGGGCGAAAAGCTAAAACGCCCAAAATATGACTAAACTAACCTAGACCAACAAAGGGGCAACCCCCACACGCATTCAGGCACATAAAGATCCGACCTACAATTTCATACATACATGAACTCTACGCCAATGACATGCTGGCCTTGCCCGGGATATTCATACGCATATGAATTCTATGCCCGTGGCATGCTGACCTTGCCCGGGATATTCATACGCATATGAATTTCACGCCCGTGACATGATAGTTTTGCCCCGTTTATTCAAGTGCATATGAAATTTTTGCCCGAGACATTCTAATCCTGCCCGGGATATTCATACCAAAAACCTAAAAAACTATCCCTAAACCCAGATTTATCTACTCTACACTAAAGTTTGCTTACTCTACACAGACATATCAAGCATTTTCATATCTACCAAACGAAAAAGCATGCAAAACAGAGAATTTGAGTTGTTACCTGACATATTGGAGATGAGGAGAAGAGGGTGGCGCGCGGGCAGAAAATGGCGGTGCAGACTGCTGAGACGGGCGGAGAGAAGATTCTTCTCAGAGCTTCCGGTCAAACGTCAGAGCGAAAAAGTCCAAATGAAGTGGACCACCCCCTTTATATAGCCACGAGCGCGTGGACGAACGCGCCAGGTAATCATTACCTAGACCCTACGCCGCTGTTTGCACAGGAAACGAGGCGACGCACCATTAATGTTGAGACATGTCAGTCCACAAGAATCCTGAACGACGCCGAGCAACTGCAAATCTCCCCGACTATAAGGAGCATCCTCGACTCTGTGAAACACCACATGCCCGATAGACTCAACAACACGTGCAAGTATATGTCCGACACCTTCTTCAACACACCTACGTTCGCTTATGTTCTAATTCATCGCTCCGACTCGGAGACTCAACTTGGGGGGCTCCTATTCCGGACTGGACCTCCAGACTGTATTGGGCTACGACCCAATATGTCGAGCAGAGACCCATATGTTCGGGCAGATACATCTGATAGACGGGCAGGGGCGCTTAACGGTCGGGCACATATCCTAGATGTCGGGCACACATTTAGAACAGGAAAAGAACATGTTTGTCAGTTCACTTGCCCCGTCACCCAACTGTCCCCCATTATCTCCTGAAAGATAGGGGCAGTTGAACCAAGGACCAAACCACTTAGCTAGGCCTTCACGCTACTCACGCGTGCCTTGGCAGTTCTTCCTTGGGCCTAGCTGATCCATCCCAAGGAAGGACCTTGGTCCAGCGCTGGGGGCTCTCTATAAATACCATTTTCACTAAAGGGTCAGGTATTCTGATTCCATTCTTCTAACTTACCTATTTGTTGTACCTCTATTAACTTTGGCATCGGAGCGCCTTGCAGGTACACCCCCTCCATTCCATCCACTTGCTGTTGCACTCAATTGCTAGAAGGCCCTCCTGATCAGGTAAGATCGGATTCCATTTTACTTGATTCTCCATATTTCTTAGAGCTCAAGTCAGTGAATTTGGATGGATTCATGATTAGCTGAATTTAAATAAAAAATTAATATTTTAAATAAAAGAAATAGCCTAATAATGATAATGGAAAGAAATTTGATTTTTTTTATTTATGTGATTTTTTTGACGATTATTTCATAAAATAATGATTTTAATGAAAAAAAATCATTTTTTAAAAATGCACTAAATACAAATATGAAAATAAATAATAAAAAATGGTATCTTTGTGAATTTTTTTGTGTGTGGAAGAAATAAGATTATATTAATACCAAAAAACCAGGAATACACGCCGGTCTTACGATCCAGGCAACCAGAAGACAACAAATTAATCCACAAACGGATTAAAACCTATTCTATTACAATAATCTGCTAGTTTTTCAGCCACCATACTACAACTAAATATGCCCTCTGTAACACCCTTCTACCCCACAAACAATTTATATAAAATATTATCAGAGTACAACAAGTAAAAAGGTGTCACACATTAATCAAAACATCAATTAACTCATTATCTTGTCCCGTAACATGGTTTATACAATCAACATAAACATAATTATGCATTTTCACAACGGAAACATACTTGAAAATTCAAATCAACTTTTCACTTCTTGAAATAAGATTATTCAACCAAGATAACATCATAATTTAAAAGATCTTTCAACAATTCATAAAAAAGGAAAATAAGTTCAACAACTAATCCCAACTCGGTGTTACATGACACAGAGCAGGACAAAACTCCAAACGACTCCTAAAATAATAAAAGACACGCTTCAAGACTCTGAATCTTCTAGTACTGCAAAGATACTCTTGATCATCTGCAAGTTACCCACATAAGAGGCAACATTTCCAAGAAGGTAGGGTGAGAAATCATAATTAATTATAGCAATATAAGGACAGTGAATTAAATAGATTAAGTATACAACATCATAACATTATCAGTAAAATTCCGCAAATCGCAAACACAATCACTTCATGTATATGCAATGTCATCTATAATGAAATTCAAAGTATGCATGTGGTACCGATTTTCTCCATGCGATAGATACTGACCATTAACCCTCCACAAGGGAGTACAACATAATCACCAAATCACTTCAATCCACACAATGGGATTGAAGCTACCAACATGCCGAAACCCCCAAGAAAATATGCTATGAAATGCAACGATGCTATACTCCTCATAATCACCAAAAATTTACATATGCATCATCTCATTTCATATTCACCATATAATTATCATACAATCGTGTTTTATCATCCATACATCAACAAATAAATCGACTAAAAAAATCGGCACGAAAAGGCATTAAAAATCATCAAAAATCACCAAAACAGACATCTGACACGGCCTACCGTGTCCTATGACACGGCCCGTGTCAGAGACATACGCCTCAGTCATCAAAACTCATCAAAAAAAATACAGTGGTCTGACACGGGTGGCCGTATCGCGTGACACTGCCCGTGTCAGACACACTGAAGCAAAAAAATATAAGTTTTTCCCAACCAGAAGACTGACATGGGTGCCCGTGTCGTGTGACACGGCTCGTGTCAGAGCGCGACAAAATCCATTTTCCCAAAACGTTTTTCTACTGCGTTTTGATTTCAAATACAACCAAAAACCAGTTTTCTACAACATCAAAATGCACCAATTGTTCATATAAACCACATACAACAACACCTCGCAGTTGCTTCAATTCTTTACCATCAATTCTTATAGGTAAAGCTTCAATTTTTCAGATTATCCTTCACCTGAACATCATCCACTTGAATTACAAGCGACAGATCTGGAATATACTTCCTCAACTGTGACACATGAAACACATCATGTAAATTCGCAAGTGACGGCGATAAAGCTACTCGATAGGCAACTTCTCCTATCTTTTGCATAATTTGATACAGACCAACAAAACACGGAGTGAGCTTTCTAGACTTTAAAGCTCGTCACACACCAATCATAGGAGTAACTCTTAAGAACACATGATCTCCATCTTGGAATTCAAGTGTTTTTCTTCTCTTATCATGGTAACTCTTCTGACGAATCTGCGACATCTTCATTCTTTCCTGAATCATCTTAATCTTTTCAATTGTCTCTTGAACAATCTCAAGTCCAAGCACCAAACTCTCTCCTAACTCATACCAACACAATGGAGTTCGACAACGTCTACCATACAAATCTTCATATGGAGTCATTCCAATACTAGCATGAAAATTGTTGTTGTATGTAAACTCAATCAACGGTAAATGATTATCCCAAGATCCTCCTTGGTCCATCACACAAGCCATCATCAAATATTCTAAAGATTGGATTGTTGTTTTCGTCTGTCCATCTGTCTGCGGATGATAAACAAAACTCATCCTTAACTTAGTACCCAAAGCATCCTGTAAACTCTTCCAAAACCTTGACGTAAATTGCAGATCTCTATCCGACACAATACCCGAAGGCACACCATGCAACTTCACAATATCATCAATATAAATCTCATCCAACCTCTGCATAAAATGATTAATCATCATCGGCAAGAAATGCGCCGACTTAGTTAACCTGTCCACAATCACCCAAATCGAATCATTACCTCTTGTAATCTTCGGTAACCCAAACACAAAATCCATGGAAATGCTATCCCATTTCCACTCAGGAACATTCAACGGTTGCATCATACCTGAAGGTTTCTGATGTTCAATCTTTGACTTCTGGCAAGTCAAACATGCATACACAAATTCAACAATATATCTTTTCATGCCTGGTCACCAAAACAATCTACACAAATCTTGATACATCTTTGTAGCACCAGGATGAATACTCGGTCAACTTCTATGTCCCTCCTTTAAAATACTCTTTTTAATTCTCGGAATATCCGGAATACATACTCTATCCCGAAATCTCAAAACTCCATCTTCATCAATTCAAAACTCACTTGCATTACCTTGATCAACCAACATCAACCGATTAACTAGTTTCAAATCAGATTTCTGACCCTCCCGAATTTCTTCCAAAATTCCACTAGTCAGCTTTAACATACCCAATTTCACACTATCTATAGTCGTCTCGCACAACAAACTCGTGTCTCTGAATTGCTCAATCATTTCAAGTTCTCTCACCATAAGCATTGAAATATGCAATGAATTCCTACTCAAATCATCAACCACCACATTTGCCTTACCAGGATGGTAGTTCAAAATTCTTTAATAATTCAAGCCACCTTCTCTGTCTCATATTTAACTCCTTCTGATCAAACAAGTACTTCAAACTTTTATGATCATTGAATACCTCAAAT
The DNA here is from genome assembly GCA_963966055.1 of Lathyrus aphaca. Classification (NCBI taxonomy): domain Eukaryota; kingdom Viridiplantae; phylum Streptophyta; class Magnoliopsida; order Fabales; family Fabaceae; genus Lathyrus; species Lathyrus aphaca. The sequence continues at coordinate 545,551,344 of OZ014522.1, forward strand.
TTCGAACCAAACAAATAGTTCATCCAAATCTTAAGCACAAACACCACCGCAGCCAACTCTAAGTCGTGAGTAGGGTAATTCCTCTCATGAACTCTTAAATGTCTAGAAGAATAAGCAACCACTTTATCATTCTGCATCAAAACTCCACCAAGACCCATCTTGGAAGCATCACAATAAAAAACAAATGACTCATTTGGATTTGGCAAAACCAACACCGGAGCGCTCGTCAACCTTTTCTTTAGTTCCACGAAACTCTCTTCACAAGCAACATCTTACACGTACGCTTTGCCCTTTCGAGTCAGTTGCGTCAACGACAAGGCTAACTTAGAAAAACCCTCAATGAACTTACGATAGTAACCAACCAATCCAAGAAAACTATGAATCTTAGTAGTAGACTTCAGAGTCTGCCACTGCAATACCTCATCAATCTTCGAAGGATCCACAGAAATTCCATCACTTGAAATCACATGGCCGAGGAATCTCACTTCTTTCAACCAGAACTCACACTTCGACAACTTAACATATAATTTATTTTCCCTCAATACTTGCAACACAATCTTCAAATGCTCAACATGTTCTTCTTCTAATTTAGAATATACCAAGATATCATCTATGAAAAGCACCACATATTTATCAAGATACTCATGAAAGATCATGTTCATATATTCCATGAACACACTAGGCGCATTAGAAACCCCCAAACGGCATCACAATATACTCATAATGACCATACCTCGTCCTGAAAGTTGTCTTCGGAATATCACCAGCTTTAACTCGAATCTGATGATAACCAGGCCTCAGATTAATCTTACTGAACACACAAGCATCTACCCGTTGATCCATCAAATCATCAATCCTCGAAAGTGGGTACTTATTCTTGATAGTCACCTTATTCAACTACCGATAATCGACACACAAATGCTACCATCTTTCTTCCTAACAAGCAACACTGGAGCACCCCACAGAGAAACACTGGGTCTAATGAAATTATTTTATAATAATTTTTCTAATTATTTCTTCCACTCACCTAACTCTGAAGCATACATCCTATAAGGAGTCATCGATACCGGACTCGTACCTGGTACTAAGTCCACAACAAAATCAATTTCACGTTCCTGAGGTAAATCACTTATATCATCAGAAAACACATCTTGAAATTCACGAACCACAGGAAAATCTAAACTGACGACTTCATCATCAACTTGTAACGATGCAAACACCGCAAACATCAAGGCTTCATCTGATAAAAGTTCATCCACTTGCTTAGCAGATAGGAACATCATCTCACCATTCTCACTCAGTTCAGGAAACCTCACAGTCTTACTATAACAATTAATATGAACATAATTGAATTCCAACCATTTCATACCAAGGATAACAACGATTTGGTGTAAAGGTAGACACACCAAATCCATCACAAAATTCTTCTCAAAAATTGTCAAAGGACACTTCAAACAAACAAGCATAGTAGTCACATAATCATTAGCAGAAGTCTCTATTATCATATTACCATCCATATTAGACAAATTTAAACCCAACCTAGTAGCACACTCAAGGGAGATAAATGAATGCGTAGCTCCAATATCAATAATAACAATCAATTCAACATTGTTAATAAAACAAGTACCTTGAATCAAGTTGTCCTTCTTCGGAACCTTTGAACCAGCTAAAGCAAACACTCTTCTAGTATTCTGGGCAGCAGTAACAGTCTACTTTGGTTTCTGGAATTGAGTACTGATATGCCCCTGTTCACCACAATGTAAACATGTCAGACCCTCATTCGAACAATCACCAATTCTATGCCCAAGCTTACCACAGCGGTAACATTTCAAAATCTTGTTGGTACACACATCAGCCTTGTGACCAGACTCTCCACACTTATAGCACTTAATAGGTACATTAGCATCTCCCCTACTTTTCTTCTTCTCATCTGATACCTTATGTTTCCCCTTATTACCTGAAGTCACATAAGGTTTCCCTTTAAACTGGCCTTTGTCTTTCTTCTCACCCAGCTGTTTGTAGTGAGCAAATCGAGCTCGGCTATCCTCATTATAAATCCGACTCTTATCCACCAGTTATGCATATCTACGAATCTGTTGGCATCCAATTACTTGCTTAATCTCTGGTCTCAGTCCATTCTCAAACTTAAGACACTTAGAAAGTTGAACATCTGCCCTGTTGTAGTAAGGACAAAACTTCATCAGCCTCTCAAATTTGGCAGCATACTCTGCTACGGTCATATTTCATTGCTTCAATTCAAGGAACTCCACTTCCAACTTACCAAGAGCATCTTCATGAAAATACTTATTAAGGAACTTTGTCTTAAACACAGTCCAAGTCACCACATTACCATCATCCACCAAACGCTGACGAGTAATATCCCACCAGTCTTCAGCCTCTTTAGACAACATATGGATTCCAAATTGCACCTTCTGCGCATCAGCACATGTCATTACCCAGAAAATCTTCTCAATCTCCTTGATCCACTTCTACGTACCTCTAAAACTTCTCCAAGGAACGAACCTCATCATGAGCATTGTTTCGAGCAGTAGTCTGAGCAAGAGCTGCAATAGCGTCAGCAAGAGCACGTGTGTTTTTTCCAGCCATTCTGTACAACACTCACCATATCATAAAGGAATAATCGTTAACAAATAACGACCGACAACAGACTGACAACGACAAGACTTGGCCAGATAGACCGACCTACTCTGATACCACTAATGTAACACCCTTCTACCCCACAAACAATTTGATCGTACCTGAGATCAGGATCTCTGATGGCCGCTGATGTGGATTCCAAAGTCTGCTTGAATGCCGAGGAGAACGAGAGGGGGGTGTACCTGCAAGGTACTTCGATGCCTAAGTCAGAACGGGCAAAAGGAATAACAAGTGCAAGTAAGAGTGTTAAGGATCAATTTTTTACAACTGTCCCTCATGCGAGAGGGTTTATATAGAGAGACCCCAGTGCATGACCAACGGTACCTATTTTTAGGCCTGGATCGCGGATCCCCCGACAATAGTAACTGCCAGAAACTAACCATCGACCGAGCACCATGTTCGTGATAATGGCACGTCGGGCGCAATATACTCCAATTTGGAACCAGCCAGGCCGAATCTGGGTGATCTCTGCCATTGTCGGGCAAAGATCAAGAATGAGGAGGATCAGGCATGGTCGATGAGTCGTGACCAATCCAGGGCGAGTAGAAATATGTTGGGTCCCATTGACATTTGGGATATTGGGTCATTTCATGGGCAAAAGAGGATTGGGCCATACTCAGTCGTTGGTCCAGTCCATAACACAATTTATATAAAATATTATCAGAGTACAACAAATAGAAAGGTGTCACGCATTAATCAAAACATCAATTAACTCATTATCTTGTCCCGTAACACGGTTTATACAATCAACATAAACATAATTATGCATTTTCACAACGGAAACATACTTGAAAATTCAAATCCATTTTTCACTTCTTGAAATAAGATTATTCAACCAAGATGGCATCATAATTTAAAAGGTCTTTCAACAATTCATAAAAAGGAAAATAAGTTCAACAACTAATCTCAACCCGGTGTTACATGACACAGAGCAGGACAAAATTCTAAACGACTCCTAAAATAATAAAAGACACGCTCCAAGACTCTGAATCTTCTAGTACTGCGAAACTACTCTTGATCATCTGCAAGTTACCCACATAAGAGACAACATTTCCAAGCAGGCAGGGTGAGAAATCATAATTCATTATAGCAATATAAGGACATGGAATTAAATAGATTAAGCATACAACATCATAACATTATCAACAAAATTTCGCACATCGCAAACACAATCACTTCATGTATATGCAATGTCATCTATAATGAAATGCAAAGTATGCATGTGGTATTGATTTTCTCCATGCGATGGATACTGGCCATCAACCTTCCACAAGGGAGCACAACATAATCACCAAATCACTTCAATCCACACAGTGGGATTGAAGCTAGCAATAAGCCGAAACTCCAACAAAATATGTTATGAAATGCAACGATGTTATACTCCCCATAATCACCAAAAATCAACATATGCATCATTTCATTTCATATTCAGCATATAATTATCATATAATCGTGTTTTATCATCCGTACACCAACAACCAAATCGACTACGAAAATCGGCACGAAAAGGCATTAAAAATCATCAAAAATCACCAAAACAGACACCTGACACGGGCTACCGTATCCTATGACACAGCTCGTGTCAGAGACATACACCTTAGTCATCAAAACTCAGAAAAAAACAAAACACAGTGGTCTGACACTGGTGGCCGTGTCGCATGACACTACCTGTGTCAGGCACACTGAAGCAAAAAATTCAAATTTTCCCATCCAGAAGGCTGACACGGGTGCCCGTGTCGTGTGACACGGCCCGTGTCAGAGCGTGACAAAACCCACTTTTCCCAAAACGTTTTTCTGTTGCGTTTTGACTTCAAATACCACCAAAAACCAGTTTTCTACAACATCAAAATGCACCAATTGTTCACATAAAACACATACAACAACACCTAACATTCTAAATCAATCTAATTAATCAAACACCACAATTTATAAACAATCTATAAGAACCTAATCTATTCCTAAACCAAACCCTATAAAATTATAATAAGTTATGAAATCTCCCCGTACCTTAGAAAACTTTGTAGATTGACACTTTTCTCCAAGGTTCCTAGCAACTTTAAATGCCTTATGCTTCCTCTCCTTCTTTTCCTTTCTTCAGAGCTCTTATTCACCAAAAACACGATAATGTGAGAAAATGATCGTATTCTCCTTCTTTGGTAAAATTACCCTAGTTTATGATTTTCCCGACTTATCCTTACTCTTTTCTAATAAAGACCACTTTGTCCTTTATTCAATATATTTTTATTAATAATAATAGTAAATAATACGCTAATTATTTACATTATCTAAAAATACTCTTTTACTCCCAAAATTCTCCACGTTACCAAAACCTCTAAATTCTTTCTAAATCAATTAAATAAATAAATAAATAATCAAATTTAGATTTTCGGGGTGTTACACTCTCCTTCACAATCTTACTATTAAGCTCATTCTTAGTCCCATCTTGGAATATTATTCTATTTCGAACCATCCAAATATGATAAACCACCTCAAATATGGAGAGTTTGATCAGTTTGCACCTATTACCTTTACCTTTGGTTTAATCTATAACCCAATTTAGTTCTTCATTCCAACAACAAGCTCTATGCTTGATACCAATATTATCCAACACATGCAACCATATTGTTGGAGTACTCTCACAATAAAAAAAGATGGTTATTGGTTTCCTTCCCATCACAAAAATACACATTTATCATCAATATTCATACCATGTTTAATCAGTCGATATTTAGTTTGCAACCGATTTTGGCACACCATCCAAAGGATAATATTTGCTCTAGACCGAGCAAGGTTACAAATTAAAATTTTCCTCCAAGTAACATTCACTTTAGGGCCTCTCAATTCTTTATACATCTTACGAGTAATATATTTATTATTATTCTGGAAATCACGTCAAGTAATAATATCAATCATATCATCTCTCAACTTGAAAATCGTCTTCAAAATCCAAGAGGCTTTGTGGCTTGGATAGTAATCGGTAGCATCCTTCTTTTTCATATAGTAAGTTTCAATCCATTGGATCCAAAGCTTATCTTGCTTCTCACAAATATTTCATAACAGTTTATCGATTGTGGCTTTGTTCCATTCCACCAAAGAGGTAATATTCCGCCCACCGACTGCCATTGGATCGCAAACATGATCCCAAGAGACGGGAGGCTTTCTAGTACCATTCTTCTTGCATGTCCAAATAAAGGTCATGCACAAACTTTCAACATGTTTAATTACTTTTTTAGGAAGCGAAAAGATTTGCATCCAGTAATTAGAAATGGAGAATAATACACTTTTCACTAGTTGTAAGCGGGTTGCGTAAGATAAGAGCCTCTTACTCCAATGCTTCAATCTATGAGTCATTCTATCAATTAATTCTTGATAATTGTTCACTGTAAGCTTTTTACAATCTAACGGTACCTCAAGATATTTGAATGGTAGGCTTCCCATCGCAAAACCCGTTACCTGCTGCAGCTTTTTCTTTTCCTCAATTGTTACACCACCTACATAAAGTTTGCTTTTAGGTATGCTCATGTGTAGACCATCATATTTAGAAAACTGGTCGACTTTTTTCATTAATAAACTCAACAAAACTTTATCACCTCTAGTAAAAATCAGAATGTCATCCGCGAAACCTAAATGGATAATATTGAGCTTATCACATTTCTGATGGAAGTTGAAATTTGGATTTTGCTTCAAGCCTTGTAGGAGTCTATGGAAATATTTCATAATAATGACAAATAAGAGGGGGAGATGGGGTCACCCAGTCTCAAACCTCTTTTAGCAATAAGAAGATTAGAACGGTCTCTGTTAATTGAAAATTTGTAAAAGACAGTGGTTACAAATGCCATACACCAATTGATGAAAATTCGAGGAAATCCCAAACCTGACATAATTTGTTCGAGTGCAGTCCACTCAACGATATCGTAAGCTTTTTGAATGTCCATATGGACCATGCATCTGGGGGAAAGATATTTTCGATTGTAACCTCTAACCAATTCTTGTGCATGCAGAATATTGTCTTGAATGAGTCTGCCTAGGATAAATGTTGATAGAGATTGATCCACTACAATTCTAATAACTTTTCCCAGCCTGCTAGTTAAAATTTTTGAGATGATTTTGTAGATGGTACTGCGACAAGGAATTGGTCGCATATCTTTAATAGTCTTGGCAACAAAAGATTTAGGAATAAGTGTTACCAAAGAACAGTTAAAGGCCTTGTACATGTTGCTAGTAGAGAAGAAATCCTTGATTGCATTATTCACATCCAGTTTCACCACTGGCCAAGTAACCTTGAAAAAATAAGCATTATACACATCAAGGCCTGGTGCTTTGTTGTTGCTAATATTGTTCAAAGCCTCCACAATTTCAGCTTCAGTAATAGGCTGGATAAGGTAATGAGCATCCTCCATATTTAAAGTTCTCCCATCTCTCACACAAGGAGTATTAATAGCATTCATATTTATGTTAGTAGTACCAACCAAGTTTTTATAGAAGGTTAGGATTCCATCTTCTATATCTGCATGTTGGTACAAAATATCCCCATTAAGATCTTCCAAAGAGTGAATCCCCTTTTGGTTATTTCTGTCCTTGATAAAAGCATGAAAAAATGAAGTATTTTTGTCTCCTTCTCTAAGCCAGTCCATTTTATCTTTCTGTCTTAAGATGTTCTCTTCAATCTGGTTAAGCTACAACAGTTCATCATTTAGTTTCTTCACCTGTTCAATTATGGTCACATCAGTCAGGTTGCCCTCAAGATCATTTAGGGCTTGAATGAGACTGCTTCTCTTATTATCAATTTGACACTGAATGTCTGAATATTTTCGAGCCAACTGTTGTAGGGTAGGTTGCAGACTTTTAATTTCCTCCAAAGGATTTGCATAGAGGTACCCTCTACATTCTGGTTCCACTTCTCTATCACTTTCTGCATAAATTTTGGATCTTTAGCAGTACAGTTCAGAAATTTGAAGTTGGTTGTATGAACTTTACCATACCTCATTATGCTAACTTTCATAGGATTGTGGTCTGAGATATTATGAGCCAAGTATTCAATGATAGCATCCTGGAAAAATTGAAACCAATCAGCATTAGCCACCATCCTATCAATCCTTGAAAAGATGACACCATTAGTGTGCTTATTTATCCAAGAAAAGTGGCCACCTCTGATGTTAGCTTCAGACATGCCTGTTATATTCATCATCTCCTCAAGATCTTTATATTCAGCATGATTAACTGGGTTTCCTCACATTCTATCTTTGCAAGTCAACACATTATTAAAGTCTCCCATCATCATCCAAGGGCCACTGATATTTCTACCAATATTCTCAATCTCTTTCCATAAGTTCTTTCTACTTTTACTGTCTAGTTGGTTTAAGTCATAAGCCACAGTAGCATAATAGAGGAACTTTTGATCTAAACCACCCACTTCCACATGTATGAACTGCTCCTTTGTACACACGATTTTAAGATTGACTTCCCTTTGATTCCACAAGATCCAGATTCTGCCATTGATATGGTGATCATAGTTATCAATGTAATTCCACTTATTTCCAAAAGCTAATCTAACTTTATCATCATTATTTCTTTTCACTCTAGTCTCTAAGAGAGCTATGATAAGGACATGGAAAGAAGAGATATAGGAACACACCTCTTTATGTCTAGCATGCCTGTCGATGCCCCTAACATTCCACGTTGCTATCATTGAGAAATCTTATTACCTCCCAAAGGACAATCTCCAATAAAGGGGTAAATGAATTTTGATAGGGTACAAAGGAAGTTTTAGGTGTATGCAGCAGAAGTCTCTTGCCTCTATCTGTTTTGCTAGCTGACACCACAATCCAGTTTTCTCCTTTATTTTCCTCATGTGCCTCTTGAAAAATTACTAATTGCCCTATGTTATATGCTTTAGGTGTTACCTCACTAGATGTTGATGTAGGATGTTCTGGGATAGGTTCCGGATCAACAGGTTTCTAGATTTTGACATTCTTCTCCATTTTTTTCTTCTTTGATCAGTCGTGTCCAATCTGAAGACATGTATGGGAATACCTTGGAAGCCATTCATACTTTATTCTTTGTTTCTTAGTGATATCCACATCCACTAACACTAACACTTATTGCATCTTTTTGTTTCTTAGTGATATCCACCTCCACTAACACTCTGGCATACGAGATACGTAATTTTTTCGCCGTGCATTCATCAATAGTTATCAGTTTTCCAATTGCGCTTGCAAGTTTTGAGATACTCTTCTCCCCCCGTAAGTGGAGTGGGAGGTTAGGAATAGTAATCCATATAGGCAGAACCCGCAGTAAGTCTTCTTTCAGCTCAAAATCCATATTTCATTTACTGATGAATATTGGTTTCCCATAGATAAAGTAAGGACCTTGAGACATCACATTCTCTCTGTCTTCATTGCTATGGAATCTGACAATAAAATAGCCTTCTTCATTATAATACAAATCCGGTGGGGAGACGAAATTCCAAGTTTTTTCCATGAATTTCTTAACAGAATTCATTGATAGAGATTGTCCCAAGGCAAAAAAGTATCACTGCAATATCCCAAAATTGTATTTCTTCTAGTACATATTCCTCTTCAATTTGGATTTCAATTTCGCCATTTACCAAGGGAGGTTCAACAAATTCCACAACCATGCCTCGATTCAAGCTTCGGTTACCCTTGATGACATCAACCCATGGTTTCATATTCACAACTTCGGCCTTCGTAGGAGCAACAAGTTCTTCAACTATGATATGCGCTATCGATTTCTCCAGTTGTGGGTTCGGTGAAGGAACATGTTGATTATCTACCCCTTGTGATTCTAATGAGGGACTGAGATTTTTTGTTGTTGGCGTCAGCTTCTAGATTGGATTCTTCTATTTCTTCATATTCTATCTCAGCCTGAGTTGTAATTGTCCTAACTGCTCCTTTCCGGTGTGCCACCACATGTGTTTTTGGCCGGCCAACACCCCTTTTACCCATGGATTGTCAAAACCCTAGCAGAGCCTCCGGAGAGAAATTTAATATGAAAATATAAATAAATAAAAATAAAAATAGAAAAAGTAGTTGTGAATTTTTATTAAAAATAAAAAATAGAAAAAGTTTGTAGTAAAGAAAATAAATAAATAAAACATTAAAAGTGAGGAAGATGGGTTTGAACTCACAACCTCTCATTACAGTATATCCCTTTTTAATATATATATATATATATATATATATATATATATATATATATATATATATATATATATATATATATATATATATATATATATATATATATATATATATATATATATATTTTTGCCAATAAAAACTTTTTTTTACCACCCTAAACAAAAAAAAATTATTTTAATAATCTAATAAGTAGTTATTAGATTTTAAAATAATTTTTTACAACAAAATACATTTTTTTTATAAATATAATTTTATTTTGGTAATAAAAATAACTAAAAATTATTCTTTTAAAAAAGTCTTTATAAAAATCCCAATTAATAAAACACTTGATAATTTTATTTCTAATTTTTTTTAAAATAAGAAATAAAATAATCCCACCCCTTAAATATAAATTTTATAAAAAAAAATCCCTCAAAACTAAGAAATATGTCTAAAAAGTCAAAAGAACCCCTCTTTAACTTTTTAGATCATAGAAGAAAAACTCAGGTCAAAATTTAGGATACGATACCTCCGATGCGATAAATCTCTTCATTTTCTTACAAAAAGTAAACAAATAAAACAAGAACAAAAGACATCATTAGTTCAAAAACTTGTGGGTTGCCTCCCACTCAACATTTTTGTAAAGTCGCTTAGCTCTTACGGCTCACCCGTAATTTATTTTTTTGGCATTTGTGAAAAAATCATGTTTTAGGGCTTTTGGTCATAGTATTTTTCTTGATGTTTTTTTTCCATACTCATCTCTTCCAAAGTTGCTCATGAATATCCTTTTAAAAATTAATTTTCTTCTGGTGCGATAAATTTTCCACAGAAATAAAACATACAAAACAAGAACAAAATAAATCATTAGTTCAAAAACCAGTAGGTTGCCTCCCATGCAATGCTTTGTTTAAAGTTGCTTAGCTCGACTGTCCTTTAGTGTGACACTCATGGGAGTTCTTTTAGGGTCAAACATCCCCCATTTTCAACCAAATCATAAGTATTACAGTGTTTGAGCCTTTGCACATTCAGTGTGAAAGATTCAATGGATTCATTCCAAACCTCGACAACTCCAGACGACAATACCCTCCTTATTTGGAAGGGATCCGACCATCTTGAACAAATCTTTCCAAGGAATAATTTCATCGTAGAATTAAATAACAAGACAAACTCCCTGATTATAATTCGCTTATCATGCAATTTATTAGTTCCCTCCTTATACAACTTTGAGTTCTTGTACACATCCAGTCATTGCTCTTCTAACTCACTCAACTATAATTTTCTATTTTCACCCTGGGCCTTATAATCCATATCAAGGGTTTTGATAGCCCAATATGACTTATGTTCTAACTCCACAAGTAAATGATAAGATTTCCCATATACTAGCTAAAATATGATAGTTCCAATGGGTGTCTTATAGGAGGTTTGATATGCCCATAGCACATTATCGAGTTTAGAAGCCCGGTTCTTCCTAGAGAGGGAAATCATCTTTTCTAACACTACTAGAAAAAAGAAATTTGGTTAGATAATTTTACATCAGACTTCAATATATATGATATGAAAAATAATTGTCAAATGATTTTACATCATATTTTCTAACAATATGAAGTGAAAATATTTGATTTAGGGATTTTACATCAGGTATTTATTTCCACTGATGTAAAAAACCTCTCACTGACGCGTTTGAAAAATGATTTGCAATACATTTTACATCGGGTGACAGTGAAAACCGATGTAAAAAACCTTCTGACACGTTTTGAAAATGATTTCAAAATTGACATTTTATATCGGGTGCATGTTACAGCCGATGTAAATAACCACCCTTTTATATCGGATGCCATTTAAACCGATCTAAAAGCACCATTTATATATATATATATATATATATTTTTTCTTTTTCACATCAGACTTAAAAAGTTAATCGATGTGGTTGGTGTATTTTTTATATCGAGCCATAACCCGATGTAAAATGTCTTTGATTTACTACATCGTCTGACTTTACATCGGACCCGATATAAAAAGTCATTTTCGCCCGATGTAAAAAGTCATTTATGTACTAGTATAAGATGGTTTTAATCTTTCTATTTGATACTTTTACCCAGACACTCGTTTGTGGATGATAAGGTGATGCAACCCAATGCATTACTCCATACTTTTTCAAAATTCTCTCGAACTGCTTAACAATGAAGTGTGACCCATATCGTTTATCACTAACCTAAAGACACAAAATTGCAGGAAAATGTTCTTCTTAAACATCTTAATCACCACTTGCACGTCATTTGTAAAAGATACAATCTCTCATTTTGACATGTAGTCAACAACGACGGGCGTGTATTAATTTCACATAGATAAAGGGAAAGTTCCCATAAAATTGATTCCCACACTCAAAGATCTCCACATATTGAGTGGTATCTCATTTCTCTTAGAGATATTTCTAGTACGCTGACACTGGTCACACCTCTTTATAAATATGTGTACGTCTTTGAAGAGGTTAGACCAATAAAGACCACCTTGGAGAATATTTGCTAATGTTTTATTTGGACGTGCAAGTACATCATAAGCAGAAGTATGACAATAAGTCATCACACTCTTTATCTCTTCCTTTAGGATACACCTCATAAAGATTTCATCAATGTCTCTCTTAAAGAGTATATGTGAAGGAACGAAAAACACAGGTAATGGAGGTTTGAATTGGATTTCACCAATTGTTATATTTTCCAAAACTCAAACATCAAAGACAACATTTGAATAAAAATATATTTACTCAAATATTTTTATCAAGGTTTACTGTTAATGAAACTACTTCAGTCCACTCGTCAAGGTGACTTTTTCTTTAAAATGATTTAATCCACTAATCTTAAAAGCCACCTCACAAAAATTTCAAGGTATACTTTCTAATCTCCAATTTTTATTAGACTCATCTTAAATTTTGAACTGACTTGTGCATTGGAGTCAGGGTCGGCCCTAGGGGTAGGCCACCAAGGCTACCGCCTAGGGCCTCAAAATTTTACTTTTATATTTATTTGGTTTCTTAAAAAATTGATTTTTTAAATTTTTTTTAAAATTAATTAATATATCAATTAAATAATTACTTATTTTAAAATATATAATAATAAATGTGTATTCTTTGATTTACTAATTAAAAATCACATTTATGAATAATAATTTTTTAGTTTTTTAAATTAATAAGAGAAATTATATCTATTTGTTTTTTAGAATTTAGTATTGTTTTTCAATTATAATTTTTTTTTTAAATAATGAGATGAGTGTTAGAAGAATAAATTTTACTATCAATTAAAAATAAAATGTTAAATAAAATTAAATATAATACTTTAATGCTTTTACATCCTAAAAGAATCTAAAATAATTAATTTTAAAAATATATTTTTATTATATTAAAAATATTTAATTTTAAATTTCGCCTCAGGCCTCAAGATGTGTTGGGTCGGCCTTGATTGGAGTGTTAACCTTGCAGATATACCTCTGCACTACCGTATCGAAGATCGACACTCGTAATTCAGGATGCCTCATCATTAACATACACCTATTCATGGTTCCATAATATATATATATATATTTTGTAATATTAAAATCTTAATTTATTCGAATTCGAATATTAAAACAAAAATAAACACACTTGATTGAATTGCATAAAATCTATATTGAAATAATAAAACAAAAATAAACACACTCCATTATGTGAATTTCTATTTTTATTTTGTTGTTAGTTAATGTTTTATCAAAGAAAATAAAATCTATATCAGACGGATCGACAATTGTCTTCTCTTTGCCACGTTGTCATATCTACCTACTTAAATTGGAGTGGCATGCATGAGATTATTATAACAAGAGATTGGTACACACGTTGTTATTCTAATTTGTTGACAAACCCACACAAGATTTTTACTAACACACATGTTACTTAAAATAATGCAAAATTGGTCATTTTCACTTAGTGGTGTTGGTTTGAGGAAAATGTGTCACCATAACCCACCTACCGCATCTTATGCACTACAAAATAATTATGAGTCAATTTTAAATTATACGACCAACTTTTCAACACTTGTTACTTACCTCGTGTGTTTGGTGGCACTTAACTTCCGAGTTACTTAGTCTAAATGGTTCATAGAATTCAAATATGACCATAGTGCATTTGGTCTAACTTTGGCAGCATTTCAAACATACGTCCAAGGGCAAAGAAAAAAATAGTTGGTATGGACACGAAACTCTGGCCTCTTTCCAACTCAATCCATACAATTTGGTAGGCTTGGAAAAATCATCATAATTTTGTTTTCATATTTTTTTAAAGAATACATTATCCTCCTGGCTGCCTACTCTATGATGGGTTCTTTTATTATTTGCTTCAACATACTTCAATTAGGGCACACAGACAACCACTCCATCGGATATCCATGAGTATTTTTATTATTGGTGATACCTTTCATGCATCCAATACAACTTGGTAATATGGTTTCTCCAGATTTATATCAAACTCTTCAGATATCCACGATACATAATATTGAATCATCTACAAAGACATTTCTCTAGTAAAAAAATAGACATTACTGACTCCGCTTGCTTCTCTAATACATCGTTCTTTCAATATCAATCTCATTGAAAATCCCTTGAACAAATATCTTAATTTTCATGTTAGATACAAAGTATTAAATATATTCTTCTTGATGAAAACATGTTTAGAGTCATCTACACACTTAGAGAATATTAGAGTTTGACTTAACACATCCTTACAAATTATATTGTAAGGTGAATGAAGCCTTTCTATATACTTCTTAGAAGCTTCATCTCTAACAAATGTGGAACTTCAGATCTTTGCAATAAACCTCGCACGCATATGTTACACTTGAATTTTCAACTAATATAAAGTCAACAAGGAATGTCAATGAAAATACGTTTACTATAAGCATTAATGAAGTAATATCCTTAAAAAAAACATTAATGAGGAGGCGTCGATAAACCAACGATGAGGGGTAACCCGAGTCATCGACGCAACGAGATATGGTTTGGAGGATTCTCAGGGGTGAATCCCTAAGAGTATGTTTGGATGGGGTAGTTAAGAATTTTTAAGGAATTCAAAATCCTAGTTAATTCAAACGATTCAATTAGAATCCATTCAATTTTAAATTCTTTTGTTTGGATAGAATATTAAAATGATTCATTGTAAAAAAATTGGGGCAATTTTCATCATTTTTAAAACTTTTGGGTCAAATTTAAAATATAAAAAATATGGACCAATTTGCAATTTTGAAAATTTGAAGAACCATTTTGCAAAAATCGAAAATTATTAGGGACTTATTTGCAATTTTTTTGAAAATTTTGGGAGTAAATTTGAAATTTTCATAAAATATGAGGACCATCTTGAAAATTTTGAAAATTTAATAATAAACAATTTAACATTCATATTATATAGAGTGATGAAGCAATTTGAAATTCTTTACTTTTTGGTGTCATTTTAAATTCCTTAAATTTAACATGAATAAAATACTCCATAAATTTACATCATTTAACAATTTTTCATATTTTTATCGAAATTATGAATTTTGGTCAAATCATTTCAAATTCCCTCAAAAAATTACTTTCCCTCATTAAAATGCTCCTTCCGAACACAACCTAAGACCCAACTCACTGGAAAATGTGTCCAAAATCTCGGAAAATACAGTTGACAGAAACATATCCATAATCTCGAGAAGGAGAGTCGATAAAAGCCCTCATCCTATCAAAAAGGGGTCGGTCAACTAAACATCTTGGCATGAAAGAATTAGTGAGTTTTTACAAGTCTTGGGTCCTTGACGACACGATTGAGCAGTTATCATCGAAGGTTCGTGAAGAAGTGGAAAGTAGTTACCGCTCAACGTGGATTACATGCCAATATTGTCTTGAAAGATACGTGAGCACACTAGTGGGAACTTGAAAGAATGAACGTGGAACAAACTCATTGGTCATAATCATCGTCGACAGTTACTTTGTAAATAAAATAAAAAGCAGACTCGTACATCAGATCGAGGTTGTGAAATTTCACACATACTCTCCATAGCACTAGAGTACCCGAGTCAAAGAGAAAAATAGTTAAACGAGAAAAATGCATGTGTCTATATCCACACTTTTTTTCTTAGTCTTTTTGCTTCCTTAAACGAAACAATATACTTTTTCATTTGCTTTGTTTAATGTTGTTGACTGCATTTTATCCAATAATTTATCACAATTTGTCTTCATTTAAATTCTTTTGCTACGCCACATTCAATTCACACACATATGTGTTCATACAAATTATTTGCATAAATTACTTTGAAGATTTTTTGATTTAATCTCATAGACTATCAAACTCATGATTGTTTACCAAAAACACTTGTAAATAAACAACCACGCCTAGTGTGACCCTTTTGTGTGAATATTTTGGCAGAAAAGTAATGTTTTACCTTTTGTCTTTGTGTCTTCCATTTTTGTGGTCTTTTGTGTTGTATGTACGATTGGTAAGCATCTTTCTAATATGTGTCGAAAAAACCAAACCCTTTCCAAAGGTAATACTCCAAACCTAAGAGAACAACTAAAGGTTACTATTATCGTCAGTTTTATGGCTCCAACCTCAGTTGAGTAGATACCTACTGTCATAAGCCAAGAAGTGACTTATTCTATACCGCCAGATATTGGAATTTCATCACCACATGCAACAATCGCACCAACGGTTTCTATAGAATTGCATAATCATGGAGACTAAAGATCTCCTTATCTGGGGTTTTTGTTGCCTCAAAAGGAACAATTGTATGGCATGCCACCTGTAATGATGGCAAGCCTATACCCTAGTATGACAATGCATTCAAAGAACATGATGACAACATCATCGCCATTCAATCCATTTTTGGCCTCAACGTCCACCATGGGAAACTTTGGCTAATTAGGACAACCACCTGGGGATATGAGGTATTTCCCTCCACAGGGTGTTTTGTCCTTAACCAACAACTCTCTCCAAGTGATGAGAAAATTAATGGATGAAAGTAACCACGATATGGCTCATACGACCACACAACAAATATGCAAACGTGTTTACCCCACTTATACAAAACACGACTAGGAGTTATCAACATTTAACCCACCAAATGGGTAGGATTGCTGTGTTTTTGGGGCACCACCAACCATCAACTTCGGTGCCTAGCATTCCTCAGTAGGCTAATCCTCTCGAAAGTAGGGTTGTCAAAAACAATCAAAGGCCAAAAAGCCACGATATTGTCCTAGTGCAACATATCCAAAATGCCGACCAAGTTCTAAGATAAGCCCGACATGACAACATATGGGTACAAGATAATATCACCAACTTCGTCAAACGTGTTTTGGTACATAATGGTCTCGATGTAGGCCTCCACATACCAAACTCTATATCTCTGTTGTCTGAGTATGTAAGGCAAACTGAATTCCCTAGGGGATGAAAAGACCCACAATTCACCAAGTTTGCTGGCGACACTAGGGAGTCCACCGTCGAACATGTTGCCTCGTATTAGACCGAGGCTGGTGATTTAGCCAACATTGGGAACCTAAAAATCAAGTATTTCCAAATTCATTGACAAAGAACGCTTTAACATGGTTCACCACCCTTTCCCCAAATTCTATTTTTACGTGGTCCCAACTATATAAGGTGTTCGACGAGCAATTCTACATGGGGAAATGAAAGATTAGCCTCAAGGAATTAGCCAGCGAGAAAAGGAAGGTAGCAGAGAGCATTAATGATTACCTCATTAGGTTTAGAACCTTGAAAGCAAGATGTTTTACACAGGTGCTACTGTAGAGAGTATGGATGAAAAGTCTGTTTCACTTTTCATTTTCTGTCATACTGTATATAACATTTTGTTCATTTTAATCATGCAAGTAATGTAAATTTGCAAACTGATATAACTTGGCAATGATTTCATCTGGTTTTTGGGAAGAACTTTGTAAGAATGTTATAATGATGAAAAGAAAGTGGAGTGAGAAATAAAAATCAAGTCATGGAAGAATTCCTCATTAATTTTAGATTGGGTATTTAGAATAAAAAAAAGGTGTTTTTACACAATTATGTAACATTTAAACTTGTGAAATAGATTGCATAGGTGCTAAACCATTAAAAACGTACAAGCAAAATTGGGGAAGAAGATGAAGATCATAAGTTAAAATCCAAAAAATATCTAAGTGACAAATTTTCCCATCGCTAAGCCACATGGAATTACACATTAACACCACATGTTGTTATAGATTGACTTTGACTAACACAATGAACGTAAATGATTAACATGGTCCAATTTACAGAGTTAAGGGACCAAAACGATCCTTTAAAAAGTTAAAGGAACAAACTGGACCCTAAGTAAAAGATAAGGAACAAAAAAAGGTATTTAGCCAGTCTTATAATTCCTTCACCTTCTTTCTTATCAGGCACTAGCTTAAACAAATTGTCAATCATTTCAACTTTAGAACCCTGGGTTCAGACACATGCCTTATATTTAAAATATTATAGACCATTATCTCGAGCTTATGACCTACATAATTAGGAATTAAAGCAAGAAAAATTATATAAAAAATATATGACTGGAATTTAGACCAAGAATACGAAGGAAAGAAAAATATCTTTAAGAGTGGACAAAATAAAAAAAAATATTATCGCAATAATAGACGGAATGTCAGATTGGCCAGGGGAACCATGAGAAACATCCATGCCCAAAATTAGAGTAAGAGTTTTAGATATAATTGGAATGGATGGAGAATGTTCAAACCCTAACAAAGAATTCATCCCACCAAGCTACAAAGGAATAAAAATATTCAATGGTTAGACTAAAGGACATTGCTAATGACAAGTTTCAAAAGAAATTAGTGCAAAATTAAACATACACGTGCATTGATCTTCAATAAAACATTGGTCAGGTATTTGTTGATCTTCAATAAGCCGTAATTTTTCTGCAAATAATCAATAATTAAATATGAAGAGAGAAAAATTACGGCTTATTTTCAGCCATTGACTAAAAATGATTTAAGGGTGAGGATGTGGAGTAAGTTTTATAAACTTACTTCTGGAGTAAGAATATCCCCCTCTATAGAGAGGGGATATTCTTACTCTAGGAGTACGTTTATAAAACTTACTCCAAATCCTCACTCTTAAATCATTTTTAATCAATGATATATATATATATATATATATATATATATATATATATATATATATATATATATATATATATATATATATATATTTATACATATATATATATATATATATATATATATATATATATATATATACATATATATATATATATATATATATATATATATATATATATATATATATATATATATTCAACTCAATGTTTAAAAATTTTATTTTAAAATTTTTTGATATAAAAATTAGGGATAAATATACAAAACCCCCTTGTCATTAGAGCGTGATTTGGGTTTCCCCCTTTAAGTTTTTTTTAATAGAGACTCTCTCATAAAATCAAAAATCAGATTTTACCGCCTCCTGTTACCCTCAATGATGACTGGGTTGCTGACTGTACTTCATTGAGGGTAATAGGGGCACTAAAATCTGATTTTTGATTTTATGAGGAGGTTTTTATTAAAAAAAATTAAAGCCGATAAATTAACTTAAATATATTTTTAAAATAATAAATACTATTTTCACATTTATTATAAAAATAATATTTTTTGATCAAAATTATATTTATTAGTAATAAATTAACTTAAATATGTTTTTAGAATAATTATTACAAAAGATACTTTTTTTAGTTTTGTTTCAAAAATAATTTTGTAAATATTGTGATTTAATTAAATGCATTTGATGAGAAGATTATTCCTTAAATACATAAATATTAATTCTTAAAATAATAATGGAAATTTTTTATTTTAATTTCGTAGTGTCAAATTTTGTTAAGGGAGTTAAATTCCTCATGAAAATATTTAGGTTTAATTGTAATATAGTTCATATATTTTAGGCCAACAACAAAACTATTCACTCGAATTTAAATTTAAAAACTTTTGATCATACTCATATTTCCACTCAACATTGAGTGCCATAAGTTTTTCAACACGAATAAAAACAACCAAATCTCGAGCATTAAAAATAAAAATAACGAGCATTCATTTACTCACATTTTTTATATGTTTTCTTAATTAAAATTATAAAAGATAACTAAATATACCTATTTTAAATATTTGATTAAACTTTATTGAGAAAAAATATTTGAATTGCCTATTTTTTGTTTACCCAACATGAATAATATATTTATATTTAATGCAAAATAATTTCCAATTAGAAATATTTAATCATGTGCATTTCATATAATTCTTATATATATACCAAACCCCCAACAACCTTACCATTACACATACCAAACCCCCAACAACCTTACCATTACACTTACCAAACACAACATCAAAACTTACATCCGCCCACCACGACATCACACCCCTATCCCACCATCAAACTTTGACTACAAACAAACCAACCTTCATCATCCCTCGATGTATCAGACTATTACGTCGCGACCGTCGCACCATCGGCGCCAAACCCCACCCAATTCACCCAAACCTCACACGAATTTCCATCGCCAGAAGTTTTTGAAAATTTCAACCCATTTGAAATGTTGTCGACGGATTCGACGACCAACAAGATGTGGAACCAGTAGCTGTTTACCAGATATAGATGACGAAGATGAATTTCAATAAATTGTATAATTTTCAATTTCTTGTAATTATATTTATTATATTAATGACAATATCCTTTTATTCTATTGTTTTTTATGTATTCTATTAACAATATTATGGAAATATTTTAATATAGAATTAGAAAAAAAAATTAATATTAATTAAAAACGAAAAAAAAATAATTAAAATATAATATTTTATATTATTATATTATTAAATATAGTTTATATATATTAAAAATCAATTTTTTAACTAATTAAAAATATAAAACGAAAAAAAAAAGGCTCCTTTCAAGATGGCGGACCCCTACAGCAGGTGGGGCCCATCGCCATCTTGGTTGGAGGATGTCAAAAAAATATTAAAAAATTACAGAACATGACAAATATTGTGGCATTTTGGGACTTAATTTTAAAGGAGTGGCATATCAGGAAATACTTTTCAGTTTTGTGGCACAATGGACAAATTCTCAAATCCTTCGGTTATTTTCAAACACAACCCCTAATGTTTTGTTATAGAAGGGAAGGAGAAGAACCCTAGAAGGGGACCAGAACGACGACATCGACAAACACAAAAACCCTAAACACCATTGAAGAGCTATCGTTCAGGATTCAATAACAATAACGCGCAAATAAGAGGTTTTCGGACAACATAAAGGGAGATAGAAGGAATACGATATAACAAAGAAACATAGAGGTTAGAAACTCACCATAACCGCTGAAGCTTCAAAAAGGGTAGCCATTTCTCAACCCATCCTTTGATGTATTTCCATCTGTTTTGTTTGATTTCGTTGTTTGTATAAACTGTTAAATCATCAACAAGAATAGGACTTTGGGTTTACGATTTGGGAGGGCAATAGGGTTTTTCTTTGGCTTGATATGTGTTTTCATGTCAGTCGTTTGGACTTATGCGTTTGTTTCGGTGATGACATGATAATGTTGTGTTTTTTTATAGTATTTGCCATGAGTGTGGGGCGAGGAACAGAGAAAGGGAGAGAGGAACATTTTAAAGGGAAATGAATGGTTTCCTTGAACTTGCCTAGCGATTTTCATTCTTTTTCTAAATCTTTTTTTTTGTTATTAAGTTTTATTTAAAACCTTTAAGTGACACATTCATTATTATGATGAATCTCCATCATATGTGTCAGCCGTTCCATTTTAAAATTGCAAAAAACACACATGATTTACAGCTTAGATATTTTGTAAAACAGCTACAGGATATAGCTATCTCTCAATAAAATGGTGAGGTCTTAATAATTATTGTAGAGCATGTGCCCCAAAATATGAAGTGGTGAGGTCCTAGTTGCAAATATTTAAGAACATAGTTTCATCTAAAGAGCCTGATAACATTGCATTATACAGAGGCCAGTATGAACTAGTTATCAAAATGACTAAAAGGTGAAACTCTCGAGAACTATATGAAAAAGATAAATCCTGCAATAAGAATTTAAGACAAGAAGCTAAATGGTGAGAACATTTCATAGTAGAGCTTTCACACTCCTTCTGTCCCACAATGAATGAGTGTCTTAAACGAGTTGGAGTAGCACTGAACTCATCTGGCCGGAAAACGCACCGGAGTTGGTCTTCGACCGCCACATCCAGTACCTGAGTCCAGGTTTCATTTTTTTTTCATTTCAAAGATTTTTCTTCTCCTCTTCTGTAACGCGCGTTAGGACGCGATTCAAACGCGATCTGCGGTGGCTGAACCGCAATTCCGCGTTGAAGCTGCGCAATTGACTGCATATTCATTGGATACTCTTTCTTGCTCACTCGTAGGTTTTTTGAAGTTCTGTTTTAGTTTATGGTTACTTTTTCTGCTAGAGAAGTACTTCAAATGATTTTTGTAACAGCATAATACTAACTCGATACCAAAGACTACGAGATGTTGTTTCAGGTAGGCGGACAAGGCAGTCGTCCGACGTTCTTCGAGATGGCGGCCGTCGATCAGCTTCCACGAAGTCTCCGCGCCGCTCTGACATACTCAATCGGTGTCTTAGCATTACGAACACCTTTCCTTCATAAATTACTAGACTACGAAGATGAATCTTTCTCCTTACTCATGCTCGTTCTCGAAGCTCACAGTTTACGAACAGCAGGTACTCGTTTCTCTCTCTCTCTCTCTCACTCATTCGTCGCAATTAAGCGTAACTAACCTTAAACAACTCTAATCCATTGCTTTTGATTTTGTTGTTAGATGCTTCTTTTTCTGAATCTCTCTATGGTCTACGAAGAAGACCGGTAAATATTAAACTCAATAACGATACTGATGCTGCTGCTACTACTTCACAGTTGAGGAGGCGCCAAAAGCTTGTTTCTCTTGTATTTTTGGTACCAACCCTAACCCTATTCGGCACTGTTGCAATGTCTTTTGATTATTAGAATAGTTCCCAAACTACTCCTCCAATTTTTGGGTATGTTTGGATAGATGGTGTGAGATGAAATGAAGTGGTAAATAATGACATTCTATTTTGAATTTGCAAATGGAGTGAAATGGAACATGATGAAATTCATTCAATCCCATTCCATCAAATCCTTCATTTTTTCTTCCATCTGAAGTGGGGTGTAAGCACTTTTAAGACTCTTTGAGAGAGAATATACAAGTAGCTCATGACATATCTATAAATTGTTTTCAAGATAGCTTACAAGTAGCTCTACAAGATAGCTTACGGAAACAACTTATAGCTTCTTTAAAAGCAATTTGACTTATAGATAACTTATACATAAGCACTTGTATGGTATGATAAACGATTATGTTATAAGCGTTTAAGTAGGTTGTGTATCCAAACAACACCTTTATCTCTCTCAATATCGTTTCATGTCACACAAAACAACTTCTTGTGAACATTTATGATATATGCTTTCAGGTTGTGTTGCCGTATTTGAAATCGAAGCTGCATTCAATCTACAATAAAGAAAGGGAAGCAAGGATTCAGGCCAGTCTCTGGGGAGATGAAAATGAGTCGTATGATTTTGAACAGAATTCTCTGGTGTCCACATCAACCTTGGATGCCCGTGCCTCCATTACAACACGCATCACAAAGAGATTTCAGAAAATTGTTGGAATTTGTTACCCCTTGTTACATGCTGGTACTGAGGGTATGTGTGTGCAATACAGGTTTCTGAGACTTCAGTTTATTTGTATACTGATTATTTTTTACATATATCTTTATTTTGATTGCAAGTTATTTTCAGATAAATGCAAATCCACTTAATGTTTAAGAGCTCATTGTTTTCTTTATGTTTGTCAGTTTATCTGATTCTGTCTCAATTAATACTCTGAAGTCTGAATATATCTGACTGTCTATATTTACATGCAGGCTTCCAGTTTGCATACCAAATGTTATACCTATTGGATGCTACTGGGTACTACTCACTAGCGCTGCACGCACTTGGGATTCATGTGTGTCGAGCCAGTGGACAAGAGCTGGTAAACATTTAGTGTATGGAATTTGGAGAAGTCTTCATTATTTTACCTATCATTTACAAAAATTATAGCCGAAGCTATGATAATAATTTACCATTTTTTTCATATGATTAACTTTTCCTTTCATGTCAAAATAGATGGACGCATCTTCTAGAATTTCTAAGATACGTAGCCGTGAACGTGAGAGACTCCGTGGTCCTCAATGGATAAAGGTTTGTGCTTCTTTTTTTCACCATGACAATTATATCCTTCCTTTACTTTCCTTGAGTTAAGAAGAAACTAGTTTCACATTCTATTGATGTTAATGTTTTCCATTTATTCTGCCATTTGGGGCAGGGAGAGAGGCTTACATCAACACGCTTCAAATTATATACCATTGCACCTGCGTTGTTAGAACATAACTTCTGTGTGATTCAAACCTTTTTTTGTCAGGCTATATAGGTTAAAATGTTGAAACTTTCTTTTTGTATATATAGCATTCGCAATATGTTATCATGCATCGCAATGTGAACTGTATGAATCAATGTTTGTTTATGCTTCATTTTATCTCCATGATTCACTTGTGATTATATAATGTTTTTCATAATGCAGACATTGCAAGGAGCATTGCTCAACTGTACATACACTGTACTTGACTATGCCCAAACAAGTTTGATTGCAGCAGTTTTCTTCTTTAAAGTAAGATGGCTATCCCTTTTTTTTTCGTTCCCTCATTGAATACTCACAAATTATATGCCAAAAATGATACAAAAAATTTATGAAACCCTAGCTTATTCTAATTTGCTTGATATTGTTGACTCAATTAGAGTTTATATTGCCTATGACTATTATAGTTTGTTTTTGATTTAGGATTGAGTAATTTGTAGTCTTTGGTATCGAGTTAGTATTATGCTGTTACAAAAATCATTTGAAGTTTTTATTATTTTCTCTCCCCCTTTTTTGTAAAATCCTACAACTTCAACATTTATATGTGATCCTATATAGATGATGGAATGGTGGTATCAATCTGCTGAGGAAAGAATGTCGGCTCCAACTGTATATCCTCCTCCCCCTCCTCCTCCACCACCAAAGGTAAGGAGACAAATTTCAAGCATTTATCCATCCCTCTCTTCAGTACTCACTTCACCGTTTTGGTCATGATTAAAGAATTAAGAATTTCAATGTTCATTATAAAAGCTTACGTTTCACTACACAGTATACATCGCTAGAATTGCATCTGTTCTATAATCTAAATCATTAAGTAATTAGAACTTCCATTATATTCAACAAGTTGTACCTGTTCAGTGCCTAAAGGATCTGTATGTGGATCTCAGGTAGCCAAAGAAGGGGTGCAGTTACCGCCAGACAGAACAGTTTGCCCCCTGTGCTTGCAGAAGCGTGTAAATCCATCTGTAGTTACAGTTTCAGGTTTCGTCTTCTGCTATGCTTGTGTATTCAAGTTTGTTAATCAGGTGAGAGCTCTAGACATCTAAACCGTGACTTTGAAAGGAATTAAATAACTTTAATATCATTTGGTTTACTGTGTATTTTTTCTCATGACAGTATAAGCGATGCCCAGCAACAATGATGCCTGCAACAGTTGACCAGATAAGGAGACTCTTTCAAGATGTATAGTCCCAGTTGGAGCTGCTATAAGCCTGTAATCATACTATCATAGTTGTCACAAGTAGATGCATAAAATATTCGCAATGGTTGTTGCACTGATCTATATGTTTATTCTAGTGTTAGGAGAGGCAAGTACGAAGCATAATTTTTTGTAGTCATTTTACAATTTCAATGCAACATTAATGATTTTTTTCCTAATATACCCTCTTCTATTCGTTGTTCTCTCTTCTTTCAATTCTTTTAATTTGTCTTTCATATGTAATTAATGAATGGCAATATTGTAAAGTCAACATAGTTTCTCTTTTTGATACACAATTAATTACACTACTTAATTTGTGTGAAATGGGTAAAAAGATTTATAATTTGGGTCGGAGGGAGTTATATACAATAAAATATATGTACAACGAAGCACAACTACATGCTTGTCTTATAAATGTTCTCATAAACAAATGCCAATTTACATATTCTATTAGTTATTTGATGTTGAAAAATGACCTTCGAGACTTAAACTGTTGGTTTTCTCTTTTTTGTTTCCTAATTCTACCCCTGTAAAGAGACATAACTCTAGTAGTACTTTGCAAATTCATTTTATGGGTAACAAGGATTCAGTCAGCATTGAGAAAAAGAGATCAAATGACACGAGTTAGATCGGAACTGGGAAAAGATAGTTGTAGCCAATGTAAACAATGTTGTTTTTTGTTTTGCTAATCCTGGTGGAATTATGTATGATTGATTTTGCCACTGCCGTGATATTGTTTTGGGACAAACTTGATGGAATTTGAAGATTGACTACATAACTTTGTAGTGTTTGGTCTCCGATATCAGACCCTGAATTGGTAAGAAAAATAGATCAGAACTGGGAGATGATAGTTGTAGCCAATATAAACAATGCTGTTTTTTTTTGCTAGTCCTGGTGGAATTATATATGATTGATTTTGCCACTGCCATGATATTGTTCTGGGACAAACGGGATGGAATTTGAAGATTGACTACACAACTTTGTAGTGTTTGGTCTCCGATCTCAGACCCTGAATTGGTAGGACTAAAGTTACATGAGCTTAAGTAAGAATTTTGCCAGCTAGAGAAGTCAAATCATCTGATAGACATCATGATCTTGATGCCATGTATGAAAAATATCATAGGAGTGGCATTGAACTCATCCGAGTAACTGCCTATGATGGTGGAGGAGGAGCAGTGTGTTGTGAATGCAAACCATTTGAATGTGCTATTGGTGCATTTTATAAAATTGAATTTGAGAGTTTGATTGTGTGTTGTGAATGCAAACCATTTGAATGTATTGGTGCATTTTATAAAATTGAATTTCAGAGTTTGATTTTTTTTTGGGTGTAAAATGATTTTGATTCAAATATGAATTCACAATACATCCAGCTTTTTAAACACCGAGACTGAAGGCTGTCACAACTTTGTTACCTTGTTTAGTTCTGCTACGACAAATTTAACTAACTTTGCTACTTTCTTTAGAACATTGTGAACCACTAACTGACTGCACAGCAGTGCTAAACTTGCTAATATTTAAGGGTATAATAGGAAAAATAACATTAATGATTCATTGGTATTGCAAAACGACTTATATTGTGGTACAAAATATTTTCCCAAAACGACTTATAATAAAAAACAGAGATAGTATTTAATAGCTTGACCTCTGAATTTTTTCAGGTCATTACATTGCTTTGAGCTTAGCTGGCCGTGGCGCAAAAGTTCTTCATTTTTCCAAAACCCAGAACATAGATCAAAGGTTTGTCTTTTCTTAATTATATGGCAGGAACCTTTCTTATTACACCATAGTTTACTTTATTGCAATTCTATGTTGGATTCTGTTAAAGGACAGTGATACTGATTCTAATTTTTAAGAATGCTGCCTAATAGGAATGTTTTGTTGATTTAGAGTTTTGGAATAACAAATGTATAATGATGTGTGTGGATGAGTAAACATGTATCATAAAAGCTTTCAAAGCAGATTATAGTAGATTAGCCCCAAAGGTAGCTTAACCTATTGCAGAATCCATAGAAGATGAATCTTAATATCCTATTGGATCTTGACGAACTGTGGACATCTAACTTCAATACATTTTTTTTGATGCTGTGGTTATTTATTTATCTCGTGTACAATGCAGAAAATGTCATCTCATAGAAGTCAACGTCAGGGGAAAACATCTTTTGTGGAGCATCGGACTTTTTTTCATCTTTATCATAGTTTCCACCGGTTATGGATATTTCTTTTCATGATGTTCCAGGTTTGTACAGACGTAGATTCTTTTTTTTTTTTTTTTGAAACAGATAATAGATTCTTAAATGCTTCTGTTCTCATCCACTGTTTTTGACATTAAATTGTTTTCTCCATTATGCTTTTGTTTATCTCTTTAATCGATATTTGGTTTCATGGTTGTTACAGTATTTGATTTTTGCATCATTATGTTTTTCACGCCATTCCATCTTTTCAGGGTCTAGCAATTATTGCTTTCAATGATGGAAGATTTGATGCCAAGACCTGGCGAGAGGTTCTTAGTCTTGGACCCACGTTTGTTGTGATGAAATTTTTTGAGAGTATGTATATTTCTGTTTTGAAGTTTTAGATCTCTCATCTTAGTTTCAAACTCAGTTTTGTTTGTTTTGATTGTCTTCTAAGGATGCAATAGTTTTTGCGGTTGTTAGTGTTATATTTCTTGTCCTCATCAAGTATAAATTTTCATCTTTTTTGTTTCTTTTTTCAGGTGTCCTGGACATTTTCATGATGTACGGTGCATATAGAACGACGAGGTGCTCAGCTCTATCACGAATATTTCTATGATTTATTTGGTTTAGCGTTGCTTCAGTTTTTGTAACTTTCCTTTATGTGTATGTATACCTAAAATAATGATTTTTTATGTTATATCTTCAGCTTTTTATTATTTTTCTGTTCAATTTTTTATTGCTTTGTGTTAATGATTTTACATTTACAAGTCTTTGTATGACTGCAGAAAAGCACTCCAAGAAGAGAGTAAAGGAGATTCAAATTCAGTTATTTTCAAATTATATGTGCTTGTCATTGGGATTTATGCCGGTGTCCAGTTTTTCATTAGTTTCCTCATGCGAATTCCTGCATGTCATCTTCTGACGAACCGGTGTGATAGTTGGCCTCTCATTCGCTTTGTGAAATGGCTGCGTCAGGTATTTGTGTCTTCATTTGCATTTGATTTTGTAATTGTATTATTAATTCCTCTTTTTTTGTTTGTTCATATCATGTGTGGTTATGCTGAATGCTGACATCGGTTCTTTTATATTGACAAATGAAGGAACGGTATTATGTTGGACGGGGGATGTACGAAAGAAGTTTGGATTTTATAAAGTTGCATTCGATATCTTCTCACTCTTTTGCTTCTTTTTTTTTTAATTTTTTTTTTTTTTTTATATTTTTGAAAACTTATAACTCATGTAGTTTCTTGCTTCCACTTCCAATACATTTTTCTGAGAAGTTTAGGGGCATTATGTGTTTTAATTAGAAGTGAGTAATAAGAAAGGTTTCTGTCTCCTAGGGGCTTTGTCCTCTGATCTTCCCTGTTTATTATAGAAATATATGATTAAAACTACCTTGTTCACATCAAATTTTTGAGTCTAACATATACCCCGTTAATATTCTTAGGTATATGCTGTTTTGGCTCGTCATTTTGAGTGCAAAATTTTCGTTTGCTTACTTTCTTCAGGTTTGTATTATATCCATAGCTGCCTCCAAATTGGAACTATGCATCTGTTTGTTCATGTGTGTGTGTGGGTGGATAATGTTGCTTGTACCTAATGTATATATGCTTGCATGCTTGGGCACTTGAATGTTTTATTTTGAGGTTTGCAGATCAAGCCACTTGTGGTCCCGACAAGAGATATAATAAAAGAGAATAACATAGTGTACTCTTGGCATGATTTTGTCTCTAAAAGTAAGCAATGGTCGTTTTAAATTTGTGGTTATATCTTTTTGTTTCATGTCAATACTATTGGCTACTAAAGTGTCATCTTTCTTGCAGATAATCACAATGCTCTGACAGTTATTAGCGTATGGGCTCCAGTGGTTTGCGTAAGTGCATCGCTGTTGTTTTACTACCTTTTTACCCCCTTTTTGCTTAAGTGTTATTTACAATTTACAACAATCAAGTCTTTACTAAGTGGAGTGGGCTAAATGGATAAATTGATACTACAAATCCTTTAATTTGCGTAAGTTGATTTAATTTTATAAATTGTTCTATGGACTGCCTTTCCTCAAATAGTATCAACTGAGAAGAGGATATCTTATCCCCTGATTAGCTGATTATAATTTTTCATGAATAAAAGGTTTCATTGTATGAATATTAATGTGAAATTTCTGTACGCTATTGCTTATATGATATAGCTGGAACTTGGTTTCTGCTATGACTTATGAAGCCTGATAGCGTGATATGTGTAGGTTATTTGCACTCAAAACAAGCTTTTATGCCACAGGCTTGAAAAACATGCTTAGCTTTTGTAACTCAAATCAATATATTATCTTAAGAGGTTTTAAACTGATATTGAGTTGGGATTTTTTCAGTATCGAAGGTTATATTTTTCTGGTTTAATAGTTAGTGAATAGTATAGAAGCATGTGATTAAGAAAACCTATAAAAGTTCGTATTTCTGGTTACACACAGATTTCTAATTGTTTTTCCATCATCCATAATTTTATTACTATTACCTTTAATTGTCGCAATGTTATATTTTTTTCGCTTTTGTTTTTTTGGTGGGTTTTGATTGCTGTTTTGAATTTACTAGTTCTGTTTATTTCAGATTTATCTATTGGACATATATGTGTTTTATACACTTGTATCGGCTGTCTGGGGATTCTTGTTGGGGGCGAGAGCTCGTCTGGGTGAGGTGTGTAATGATTGATCAACCTGTAAATCCTTTTAATAGTATATATGCTTTGTTATTAATATATTTTACCTGCTGATGGTCCTGTCCTTTTCTTCATGTTAATATGAAATTTTTTAGCATTTTTAAATTCTTGGTTGCATATGGTCATCAGATAAGGTCATTGGAAGCGCTACAAAAGCTTTTTGAGGAGTTTCCTGGAGCTTTCATGGACACTCTTCATGTTGCTCTACCCAACAGGTGTTGCTTGTGATATGTGACTTTTTCTTGTTTTAATTGGTGGCTATACCGCGTTATAACGCTGTTGTGTAGCAGCATTTGAACAAACTGCTTTTCCGTGTTCCACAATTGCCTTTTTTAAATAAATAATCTTACATGTTTTTTCTCTATTTCTTTTTTCAGGAATGCCCAACTGTCATCAGTTCAGGTTTGTCTTTAGCTACGGAGACTGGAAAAATTAGAGTAGTTTAATTTGATATAATTGTTCCAGGATAATTGTTCACTAACTTCCAAATGATATATTTATTCATATTGATTACAAGGTTATGTTACTTATCCTTTTACCGTTCCTTTGAAGGTTGTTGAAAAGAACAAGGTTGATGCTGCTCGCTTCTCCCCGTTTTGGAATGAGATTATAAGAAATCTAAGGGAGGAAGATTATATAGCCAACTTGTTAGTCATGGACCTGCTATATCTTTTCTGTATCTTCATTTACTTCCACTTATCTGATACCGACATACTTTTGAGATATTGTCTTATTTGTTTGAATTCTATTCCATTTTTAATAGATTCCATTCCATAGTCTTATGGATTGAGTAGGTTATGCCTTATGTGTATTAATTATATATTCCTTTCTCTTTTATACAAATATATTATTTTTAAACTTTATATTTATGTTAGAGCCTGGTTCGACCTAAGGACCTGTGGATTACTGTTGCCCTTTTTTCCTTGCTTGTAGTGAAATGGAGTTGCTTTTAATGCCAAGAAATTCTGGAGATATTCCCTTGGTTCAGTGGCCACTCTTTCTACTTGCTAGCAAGGTATTTAAGATATTTCAACCTTGGTTGTATTGCAAGCTGATTTTCAGAGTCTTGTGTTTAATCATTAATTTTCTTTTGAAATTTTGTATGATTTGCTAGAATGTTATATCTAGAGTATTGAGTATGTTTCTCATAATATCCTCATTATTTCTTTTGCTAATCAGACTTGTTACAACAACAACAAGAGACGATTTAGAACAAATGGGTTTCAGAGATATGATTTCTAATTTGTTTACGGGAAATACTCGAATATTTATCGGAAACTGGAAAGCTTACCTGTATAATATGATTTGAAAGATGTTGATTGTTGAACTGAATGTTGTTTGATGATATAGTTAATCTTAGACGAAAGAAATCAACTTTTGGGATATTTGTGAATTTTGAGAGGAATGAGAGAAATGAAAAGATTTTGTTTGAATTTTTGTCAGAAATGAATTAGCGGGGAGGAAAAGAGTCTGACACAATATTATGTTTGAATTTCCTCACCGTTGTTTCCGGCGGAGTGTCGAAAGAAAGCAGACGGCGAGATGTTGTTTCAGGTAGGCGGACAAGGCAGTCGTCCGACGTTCTTCGAGATGGCGGCCGCCGATCAGCTTCCACGAAGTCTCCGCGCCTCTCTGACATACTCAATCGGTGTCTTAGCATTACGAACACCTTTCCTTCATAAATTACTAGACTACGAAGATGAATCTTTCTCCTTACTCATGCTCGTTCTCGAAGCTCACAGTTTACGAACAGCAGGTACTCGTTTCTCTCTCTCTCTCTCTCTCTCTCTCTCTCTCTCTCTCTCTCTCTCTCTCTCTCTCACTCATTCGTCGCAATTAAGCGTAACTAACCTTAAACAACTCTAATTCATTGCTTTTGATTTTGTTGTTAGATGCTTCTTTTTCTGAATCTCTCTATGGTCTACGAAGAAGACCGGTAAATATTAAACTCAATAACGATACTGATGCTGCTGCTACTACTTCACAGTTGAGGAGGCGCCAAAAGCTTGTTTCTCTTGTATTTTTGGTACCAACCCTAACCCTATTCGGCACTGTTGCAATGTCTTTTGATTATTAGAATAGTTCCCAAACTACTCCTCCAATTTTTGGGTATGTTTGGATAGATGGTGTGAGATGAAATGGAGTGGTAAATAATGACATTCTATTTTGAATTTGCAAATGGAGTGAAATGGAACATGATGAAATTCATTCAATCCCATTCCATCAAATCCTTCATTTTTTCTTCCATCTGAAGTGGGGTGTATGCAATGGAGTAAGACAATTTTAATTCAATTCCGCTCCGCCACGTTATGATCCATTAATCCAAACATAATCTTAAACGATATAAATATAATAAGTAGTCACTCAAATATAAAAAATCAGTTAATTTAGTTAATGCTATTAAGATGGTAAAGACTAAATTTGTAAATAGAGTTTAAATTGATGAATTTCACATACTTTAGAGACTAATTATTGTATTTATATAGTCTAGGGCCTTATTTATGGAGTGATAGTTTAGAGACTAAGCATTTGTTTGCTTTTTCATCTTAAACCAAAAGCTAACAAATGCCTATTTAGATGTATATTGTTCTTCCTCCTTGCTAGTGTTATTGAATATCTGCCATGGCGGAATATAAACAGTGGTTTATGGGCTGTCCGTAATGGTAATATCGGCCAATATTGCTGGTTTTTCCGCCATAATCCACAACCACGACACCAGAAAGCAGCCAATGTGGCGGGACTTTAGCTCTCCGCCATGGACTGCCATCTGTCATGGATAACACTGCACTTTGCCACCCCCTTCTTACATTAAGTCTTTCATCCTGAATACAGGTTGGAGCGTAAGACTGTGAAGAGGAAAAGGGTTTTTGCTACCTTAAAGGTTTTAGGAACAGTACTTGAGCAGTTGAGTGAAGAAATTCCTGATGAGGTTCGGTTCTTCCTTCTCTGAACTAATGTGATCTATTAATATGGTTATGGAATAAGGTATTCCAAGTAGTATAAAAAGTGAAAAATCAGGATTTGAGAGAAAACCATATGCAATGATTTCTGAAATGTGTAGTGTAGTTC
The DNA here is from genome assembly GCA_963966055.1 of Lathyrus aphaca. NCBI lineage: Eukaryota > Viridiplantae > Streptophyta > Magnoliopsida > Fabales > Fabaceae > Lathyrus > Lathyrus aphaca. The sequence continues at coordinate 545,584,811 of OZ014522.1, forward strand.
ATTGAGTTATGAGTTCAATTAAATCCCTATTGTGGAGTTCACAAATCTGTAGGGACTCTAATCTTAGATATATCACAGTGCTGCCAGTTTCACATAGGCCCTATTAGTAATAATGAAGTACAACATAAACTACTTAACAGAAACTGTGCAAGCACTTGTACCCTATAATTATATACTCTAAAACACCGATATATGATTTTGAGGGGACACTAATTTTGCAATATTCTCTTGCTTCTTTTAATTTTTTAAATTGTTAAAAAATAACTGAAGTGGATGGGATAAATTTTTGCATGGGAACTGCTGATAAATAATAACTTTGTAAAAGCGGCTGTGACTTATTACTTCACACTCCTTCTGTCCCACAATGAATGACCCATTTTTCTGGGTGTAATATCATTACGAGGAGTGAGGTAAGATGTTTTTTATGTTAAAAAATGGTGTGCATGTAAGTTGGAATCTTGAAACAATTTTTTTAAATATCATTTTTATTTCTGAACTTGGAACAACTCAAACTGTTTTATCTTTGTTGCAGCTTAAGCGGGTCATGGAATCAGATTCTGCATCAACCGAGGATCTGATTGCTTACAACATCATCCCTATAGATGCTGCTTCTTCAACAAATGCAATTGCTTTTTTTCCCGAGGTTCTTGAGCTTCTTTATTTAAGATCCCATTTATTTTTGATGGCTTCTTACCTGGAGTTTTCCATTGTTAGGTGCAAGCAGCAGTTTCGGCTCTGAATTATTTCAATGTCTTGCCTGAACTGCCCAGGGCCTATTTCATCCCTCCTACAAGGAATGCCAACATGTTAGATTTTCTGCAGTATACTTTTGGATTTCAGGTCTGTATAAGTGGGGTTTTAATTTAGTGTCAGTTGTCAAGTCAAGATTGATCTTGTTCTTTCAAGTTTCATTTATTCTTATTGTTTTTGGGTTTGAATTAGCCTTTCTTTATCTCTAATATGTGAAACCAAATTGTCGTATCTATTAAAATATATTAGTCTTGGTATGCTAATACTAGTATTGGCTGGGCATCAACACTTATACACACTTTTAGAGTCCCTTTGCATGCATATATGTTTTGGGAGGCCAACTAGAGTTATTGGCTTCATGTGTACCATTTTGTCTCAAAACAAGGGGTGAAAAGTTGCAACTTGCACCACGAGTTTCTTTTCTTTCCAAAATGATTGCTCCCGAAGTTGAAATTGCCACTTTAAAGTTTAAAATGAAAAAGTATGTGACTGCTGTTTGTGAACTAAATATCAATACCAACATCCTATTAGAGGAATAGCTGTGAGCTCTACAGAGCTGCAACTAGTCTGTAGTTGTCCATTCATGTACTCCTATGTATGCAAATGATCTGACATTAAAAAAGCTGTGGACTTAGCAATGGCATTGTCAAGAAAGAGCCTTTGATGGTTGAGAGTTGAAAGTTCAATGACTTCTGTTGAGATTTTAAGGTTCAAATCTGATTAAATTGACAGTAAATGATGTGGAGATTGTATTGAGATTTTAAGGTTCAAATCTGGTTGAGTTGGCAGTAAATGACAAAGAGACTGTATTTCTCTGGATCACCCAGGTCTCTGATAACTTTAGTCTAAATTTTAAAACTTACGCCGGATGAAAGGATTCTAGAAAGTAGAAGAGGAATTTCCGACGTAAAAGTCATGATGCATGTATATGAACGAAATAATTTTTGTTTTGCTGGATTGCGTTTTCCTCCACTGATATTATTTGGTGGCACTGCATAATTGGATTCTAAAGCAATGGCTTCATTCAATCTGAAAATTAAAAGTAAATTGATTGGAACTCTTTACCATTGTGATTATCGGTGTTCTTTCTGATTTTATTTCCTATTACTTGTTGGTGATTTTTATTATTGGACTTATTTGTTCTTTTATAATTATAAATCTTTTTCACATTGGCATTTCTTGTGAACTCATTTCTCACACTTATGGTGACGTGTTTGATGCCAGAAAGATAATGTAGCTAATCAGCGTGAACACATAGTTCATCTACTTGCAAATGAGCAATCTCGGCTTAGAGTTCCAGATAAAACCGATCCCGTAAGTATTTGATTCTTTTCACTTTGAGGATCATTTGCCTTATTGGATTTCTTTTAGTTTTTTTTGCTAATAACCCGCAAGTTTTTGATTCTTTTCACTTTGAGGATCATTTGCCGGATTGGATTTCCTTTGTTTGTTTTTTTTGCTAATTGTTTTATTTGCATGAAACGAGTTATTGGACATTCGAAACTTCAAAACATGTGTGATTTATTCTTTGTTGATGTGACCAAGGGCTACATACAAACCTAGGTGGGTTTAAGATGATTAAGCTCATAGCCACACTATCAAGCCATGGGAGAGGATAGTCGATCAAAAGAAGAGACATGCAACATAGAAAATAAATTTGGATTACTGCTACAAATTGTGTCAAATTCCGCCATTAAGTGGAGTCGGCTACATGGATCAAATTCCGCCGTAAAGTTTTATCTAAGACCATGTTTCTATCCAATTCGTTAATCTCAAGATTTTTCTTAATAGTTGCTCTTATAATTTTTTTTTTATGTCTTCTTCTATCTCTAATTGTTTGACTCCTCTCCATCTTATCTACTCTCCGTACAACAAAATCTACAAATCTTCTCTCTACATGTCCAAACTATTTAAACATATTTTCCACCATCTTTTCTATTGAAGGTGCTATCCCAATGTTCTCTCTAATATTGTTATTTCTAATCTTATTCCATCTAGTCTTACAATACATCCAATGCAACATCCCCATCTCTGCAACACTTTATTCTCATGTTGATTTTTAACCGTCCAACATTTTGTCTTATACAATAGCACATGTCTTTTATCGTTCGATAAAATTTTCCCTTGAGCTTGAGCAGTACTTGTGTTACATCCATGAGGCCCTCCTCCATTTTAGTCACCTAGATTGAATTCAATGGTATTCATCCCCTGCTATTTTTTCATTGTTTTGTAATACGGACCCAAGATATTTAAAGCGCATGACTTGTGAGATGATATGGTCTTCAACTTTAAAGAGTTACTCTAGATTTTTATTAATATATAAAATAGGGCAAATGATAGGGTGCCTTACTAGGAAATGCGGAAAGTTTTAGAGAAAAAAGTGTGTTGCCTGTATCAGAATGTAGTTTTATACTAATGCCTAGGCATTTACAAGAGTGTCCGGAAATGGTGTTTCTGGAGGCTGTGCTGGTGGCAGATGAAGAGGACTTTCTCAAGCCATCAGGATCAGAGGGTTCTTGATGCTATACAGAGGGTTCTTGATGCTATACGATGGTTTGTGAATTCTGAGAGAGTAGAGGGTACAAAAATTGTTTGTGAAACTGAAAATCTATTGAACGACTAACTGACGTCTTTACATTTAATCTAGGAATAGTTAGCTAGCTAAACCAAGGTAGTCAAAGTAACCACCATAAGGAGTAGTTCCACTAGTCCTGCATGATAATTTCATATTTTATCATTTTGTTCCCCCACCTTTGGCAATTTTTTGTGCTATTTCATTCTTATTCTCATCATTTATATCTTGTTTCTAGAAATTGGATGAAGCAGCCTTGCACGAAGTATTTCTCAAATCCCTCGATAATTACACTAATTGGTGCAGCTACCTATGCATTCAGCCTGTTTGGAGCAGGTACTACTACTATTTATATTATGTATGAAAACCAATTGTATTTTTGTGATGTATGTACATGATTACTGATATTGAAGGTGCTATTGTGGTTTTAGTTTGGAAGCTGTTAGTAAAGAGAAGAAATTGTTGTATGTTTCTTTATACCTCCTAATTTGGGGAGAAGCTTCAAATGTCAGGTTTCTACCTGAATGCCTGTGCTACATATTCCATCATGTAAGTTGATTTGATCATTGTCTGCGTCATATTTATATTTTATCGTTCTGTAAAATTTTTTAGTATTCAATTGACTGGCATTTGTTGCCGTGATATTGCCATCTAAAGCTTGGTAGTCAATTCCGGATAGCGCGGGCGACTGACTTTAAAAGTGGGGCAGTGGGATGAGCGCTAAATTACATGAATAATACTATAAATATTCTATTTCATGTAAAGTATTATATAAAAACAGAAATAAATAAAAAGGTAAATAAGATAAACAAATAACAAGATTCAAAATAGAGTTAGAAAAAAACAGAGTAAAAAAGAAGGTACGGAGATGAGATTAAACAGAGGGAGAGGAAAGAAGAAAAAAATGAAGGAAAAGAAACGAGGGAAAAGACACAAATCAAAAGCTTGAAGGAGGGAAAGATCAAGAATGAAGTGAAGCTTGTGTTTTGAAGGAAAAAAATGAAGAGGAAATTGCTAGGGCTAAACAAATAGCACTCAAATTCAGAGAAAAATACCAAATTACCCTTAATATGCTTAAATTATTAGGTGTAATTTTGGTTGTTCTAACAAAAAACAAAAGTGGACCAAACACTGCTCCAAAATGTGACCCTTGACCACCCTTCGACCCACAAAAACCCTCTTGGAGTGTGCGACCTGTTGCGCTCCGCTACCACAATCGCCACCGCTGACAGGCTCCACGCCTCCTTGCTATTGACCACACAGTTCTAAAGTATTTGTAGCTGTTACAGTTTAATTGCATTAATTTGATTGCTTCACTATTTGAATGCAAGACTACCTAGTTCTGAAGTTCTAAAGTATTCGTTGTTACAGTTTAGTTGCATTAATTTGATTGTCTCACCATTTGAATGCCATATTAGTCTCAGTTTGTTGATGATATGTTGATATTTGTAAATATATTCTTAGACTATAATATTCCGTAGCATATATATATATATATATATATTTTCAGTTAATACTCTTAACCGTGTAATTCCCTGTATTAGAATTTCCGTCCTATTTAGACAGTTTCAATAAATGTCTTTCATTTCCTTTTATTTCAATGTACTTATGCAAACAATGATGCAACTTTTTTTAAATATATATGAATTCCTATTGGACTTTGTTGAAATTACAGGGTTAGGTAAGGAAAGACAATAAGGATTTAGTTGCATGTTTGATTGTAACCACTTGGTTATAAATAACAAGGCTTAGAGTAATTTCTCTCGAACAATTCATATAATCTCAGTCAACACAATTTTCACCTTACAAGTCGATTTTATAGGGGATGTGTTTAACCCATCCTATATTCTAATATAGTATTAGAGTCTATACAAAATTCGTTAGACCACCATTAGGTTTTCACTATCAGGTCATGCTCCAGATGTTCAGTTGTGGGCGTGAGGGTTTGTTTAAAGTCTCACATTGAACGAGAGATGGTCCGAATATATACTCCCTCCGTCTCATAATAGGTGTCCTCTTTCCTATTTTTATTTGTCTTAAATTATTTGTCCATTTAGATTATCAATGTGATATTTATTTTTTCCCCCCCCTAACTTACCCTTATTTATTGTATTTTAATTCATATAACTACTCTACTATCTATTATTAATAAAGTTATTTTAGTAAATGATACTCATTTTATTATTGAAATCAACACAATTAATCATTATCTTAAAAAATGTGAAAGTCTCAAAGAAGACATCCATTGTGAAACTGAGGGAGTATTTAGTTTTATAAGGCTTGAGTTAGGTCTTTCCTCAATTCTAATAAAAGTTACCAACACAACTGTACTATGCATATTGATATCAAGGTTGTTATAATGGCATAACGGGTAGCGGGATTACCAACACAATTGTACTATACATATTGATATCAAGGTTGTTATAATGGCATTACGGGTAGCGGGATGATCGCATATCAAGGTTGTTATAATGGCATAACGGGTAGCGGGATTACCAACACAATTGTACTATACATATTGATATCAAGGTTGTTATAATGGCATTACGGGTAGCGGGATGATCGCTAGTGCGAGCTTTAAAACTCAAGGTAAATATTTAACATGAATATATAAATACTTATAATAGATTCCAACTAAATACATAATTCCTTAAAAACAAAAGTCACTACAACATACATAAATTCCAACAACACTACAATATAAGTTCCCATCAAAATCAAATTAAAAATATGTTCAAAATGACTAAACCAAATTCTAAACGTAAACAAAATGAATGAATCACATCTGCCTCATCTTCACTTCTAAATTCCACCCTATGAAGCACGGACTCCGACACGGACACCGGGACACGACACAGACACTCCGACACCGATAATATTAAAACATAGGACACCGACACTGCTATATATAAGAGGGTATTTGAGGTTTATTTATTCATCTATGATTACAAAAGTTGAAAATACTCTTATCAAAATTAATGTTTTTAATTGTTTATTGATAACATAGATTAAAAATATCTTTAACAATTTTAAATTTACGTGAGATTTGTCCAAAATATATATGAAGGTGTGTTGAAGCAGAGAAAAACATATTTTTATTTGAAATACTTGTCTAAATTGTCTAACATATGTGTTATGAGTGTCATATGTATGTCAATAATTGATTCGAGTGTCAAAACATTTGTTAGTGGACACTTGTCTGACTTTTTCGACACTACTTTGACTTTTTCGATACGTGTCGTACGGGTGTCATACAAGTGTCGGACACCGCGACACGCTTATTCCTAGAGGTGCCCGTGCTTCATAGGTTCCACCACATTAATATCGTCTTACTCATCACTGATTTAATTTCAAACTCTTCTTCTTCCACCTCCAACTCCTAAAGCATCACTAGCAGCTTTTATATTAGTCAAATAAAAGGGAAAAATACCAATTTGCCCTTAGAATTTTTTCAAACTACACACTATTGCCCTCATCATCACAATAGCGGTCTCTAAACTGCTACAAAACTACATCCCAAAAAATAATGTGAGGTTTCTAATTAAGGCAACTGATTTTTCTCTTAAATGATATGAAGTATCCTAATTTAGTATTATGGTCCCTCCCGTATCAAATATTTTATAAATTTTCTAATCACAAAATAAAGTCCGATGATTTTGTTGCTCACTAGTTTTTGTTTTAATTATTTCGTTAACTTTTTATTCCCTGTTCTGTTTTTAAAAAAAAAAATCCTAGTTTCTGTTTTGCTTCTGTATATTCTCTCCTTGGATATCATTTATGATTAAATCTTGTAAACATATGCAGATGGCTCGGGAGATGGATGAGATCTTAAGGCAACAAGTTGCACAAACAGCTAATAGTTGCACTTCTGAGAATGGTGTCTCATTTCTTGATCAAGTTATCCTTCCTCTCTATAACGTTATTTCTGCAGTAAGTCTCTGTTCCATTAAAATTAATATTTTACGAAATGTAAATAAAATGACTTAATCACATCCACCTCATTTCACTTATAAGTTCCACCACATTAATATCGTCTTACTAATCCCTGTGGTACAGTAGGAATTTATCATTTACTTATATGGACTTTCAGGAAGCTGCAAACAATGATAATGGGAAGGCATCTCATTCATCCTGGAGAAATTATGATGATTTTAATGAGTATTTCTGGTAAATATTCTTCAACAACCATCACTGTTATTTGAATCATTTCTTATCTATAGATAACTAAGCTTGTTACCTATAAATAGGAATGCAGGGTTGAGACTTGAAAGAGAGTCATTTGATGCAAATTAGAATTGGGACTAGGGGGATAGTTGGCTAATAATTACAGATACTTTATACCATTATATAAAGCGAGTTTTATAGTTAATTACCACTTAACTAACTACTAATTTTGGTGGGACATTTTTCTGGACATATTTACCCTTAACAACCTGGTCTTTTTTTTTTTTAAATTGAAATAAATACAATATAATTAAAGGTAAAAAATAACCTACCAAATTTAGTTGATTTTTTTTGTTGATAAATTTACCCTTAACGGCACACATATTTCCCAAATTGAAATTAAATTTGAAAACATACGACATGAATATTGAAACTGATTTTTCATTTAGATGATATAAAATTGAAACAATTAAATTAAAACAAATACTCTCTTGAAGTCACAAGAGTTTGCGCAAATCATAATCCAGGTCAAGACATAAAATTGGCATGTTTAATCTAAATGAAACATGAATTCAAATTAATCTCAAACATACTCAAGTAACCATGAAAAATAAGATAGCAGGGTGAATGTTTGGAGAACCTTGTACCATTTCTTTGATGTTAAGTCACTTCCCCTTAATTGAGACCATTCAACGAATTAGGACCACACACACTAATATTCCATGTTTCAAGTTGTGGATCAACATCCTACATAAAAATGTGCCAAGTGATTAACATAGACATAGTCTTCATGAAATCAATTTCATTTCATATTTTGAGACATATTGATGCATATAGAGGAAAGAAAAGAGCATGAGAAATAAGTCATAACGGAGGAAAATCTTGGTAGCTCCTAAAAGTATCAAGGACGGGCTTAGTCTTCTTCAGCTTCTTCCACTTTATCACCATTTACGCACTCTATTACAATTTTATTATTAGCCACCACCTCTAAATGATTGTAAACAGGTTCCTGAGCCCTTAATGCATCAGGTTCTAGCAGGACCTCGCAAGGTTCAGGATCCAAATCGATCAAGCTTGTAACTTACAGTCACCTCAGTAAATTTCAAGGATTTCCTGCCATAATTTGAAAATTAATGTAAGCATGGTAGACTTACTTTTGATTAGTAGAGCTCACTTGAATTTTACTCAATAATAAAGTGTTATAATAACATGTTAGAAAATATAATAATGATACTTACAAATGCTTATCCTTTTTGCTAACAGTCATAAAGGTTGATATAATAAAGAATACTAAGATCATAAAAGAGTAATAGAACTGACCTCAATGGACACCTTTTGCTTTTCCACATAAATGAAGGCATAATTAGACGTCACAATAGCAAATGTGTGAGCAAGATGACAATATGCCAAATCGTTTCCACGAATATTATATAGCCAGGCAACCTGCATTGAGTGACATTGAATAAAATGAAAAAAAAATCTTTAAAAGGATGAACATTTATCGTCTAATTAAAAACAAAAATTCGGGAGAAACAAACAAAAAGGACGAATTATTAAGAGGATACACTCATTTCATCGAGTGTTGTTACAACTAATCCTTGAGCATTCTCTTGTACAATTTTTTTCTCAAATTTTGCAACTTATATGTGATAGAGCGACCTGCAAACTTTAATGGTTATATAACGACAACTTTAATCTCAGTTGGTGGACGATTTTCCCATATTTTATCTACCATATTTTTTGTTGTTTGGACCAGCTACAACAGATTTTCTGATACTGTTTTCACATCCAAGACATAGGTAAATATTTTCAATAACTAAACAAATCTAAAACAACAATAAACATAAACAGTGGATGTAAGTATATGATAATACCTTATTTGAAAAAGGAAGAAAATGGACATGGAAGATGGAAATGAACATGAACATGAACATTTCCACACCATCTTCACACCAAAAAACTGGATCTGAAAAAGTACAAAGCACAAGAAAAACAACCTAAAAACCAGAAGAAAGTATAAATCGTTAGCCAAGCAAAGAGTGGAACTGTGTAACATCTTGAAATGAAAAAAACAGAACAAATTTGTAAGTCCAAGATAAAAAAAACCACACATAAACCCATGCATAATCATAGTGAATGGTGTAGGAAATGAAATGTAAAAGAATCCTTCAACGAAACTCAAAATTACCAGTTGGTAAATCCGGATCAGTTGGAGCTGAAAAATGAAAAGGAATCGGAAATGAATACTGAGAGACAACGGAGGAAATCGACCACGAGAAAGGACGAACCTTGTTGAATTTTTCTTGGGTTTCTAGGAAGATGGACGAGGAAGGGAGAGCAAGATGTTTTGTTGTAGCAAAACGTGTTTCAGAAACCAAAACCAGTCATTGCAGAGAAGAATGAAGAGAGAGAAAAGATTTGAAGAAATGAAGTGAAAAGAGAGGGAAATTGAGTATAAACTATTGAGATTAAATGTGTTCAATAGATGAATGACATCTAGAAGAAAAAAATGTTCTCATGAGTCTAAGATGGTTGAATATGTTATTTACTTTAATAACCTTTTAGTATGTATAAAGTGAAAATGTGTTAAGGGCATTTCTGGTAGAATGGTGGCAATCACTTATAATGGGTAGGTAGTTGATTACTTCTTTTACATTATCCAAGACAGAGAAGGACTTCTAAAATTAAATGAAAATAGTAATAATTTAAAAGATATTATTTAAGAAAAAGTAAGCAAATGATATTATTACGTGTAACATAAGTTATTAGTCAAACTCCGTAGCTGATCTGCAGTGAATCTATTTTCATCATTGAATGGAGATTAATGACTATACCAAAACAACACATTGAAAAGATACAGATAACAAAGTTTTCAATCGGCGGGAAACCTAATCCCTTGACTCAAGATTTTTATCATGTTGAATTTAAGCATATGTTTTTAGTCTCTATAACATTATATATACGTCTTAGACTATTTAGTTTGACTTAATTAAAAAAAATGTTTTTTCACTAGCTCCACAGATATATCTGCAGAAGGTTTCAACGTAAAACAAAAATATGGTGTGTCTGAAAGTGTATCAGTGGAATCAAGAGACATAATTGAAAATGCAACAAATAACTAAGAGATATATGGGGTGGATTGGAAAATTCTCGTCAGTTTTTTCCCCAAAACATTGAATGTAATGCATGTTTATGCATTACTTTCCAAATTTAAAGTTACTTCACATATATTTTGAAGATACGAATGAAATGTTCTTCAATTTGTTTTCTCATAAACATCTTCGACATGTCTCCTTGTAAATAAGGTTTAATACAAAATGCACCCAAGAGATATTGTTCTAGTTAAAATGATTGTTCCACTAAGCGTTCATCATATTTCTTTGATTATGTAAACTCTTTGCATTCATACACGCAGACTTCACATTCAAAGTCATCACGCCTAAGTAGAAAGAATGCATGTAATACTATTCTTTCTCAAGTAACACACAACTTCTCAAACCAATATTATATGGATCTATATTTTGAAAATGCCATCAATGTTGAAGAATATAGTTTTTGTGGATCCCATGTTGTTTCTAGGATATTTGGGACATGTTAGATCTTGGTTTAGTGAGATAGAAAGCCCAATGATGTGTGCAAATCACTCCTCTTTCACCCTAGATGCAAAATAAATTCCTCTAAGGTCTTGAATGAAGCTGGATCTTGAGGTTTGATCACACCTGCCCTGAAATGGCAAGCTTGCTTATCTTGAGAGAAAGCTTGAATGAATGGTTGCTTAATGATCCTTAGCTCTCCCTGATTACAGATCCACAATTTGTTTTGAGATTGAGCGCTTGAATAAAGAGAAATGAGAGAATATGCAAATGTTGCAAGAAGTTGGAAATGAGAGAATGAGAGAGAGATGAGGCAAGCTGAAACCCTAATTGCTTTTGTATAAGGTCACAAGCCCATGCTGAAAAAATGAAAAGATTTGCACGGGTAGGTCATGAGATTTTTGTGAATTTGCAAATTGTGCAAGTTGTGAAATAAGCATGCCATGCTCATGTTAACTTTGGCCTCTCAGCACATGTGCAAGGCAAATCCCACCCTTGATCCAAATGCAGCAACTCCTGGCCCTTGGATCAAACCATCACACTTATTTCATGATTTGGCCAATTTTGCATTTTTTGAACCACAAACTTGTAGTGCACGAAAATGAGAATTTCTTTGGAGCAAATTGATCAAAATGTGATGTATTTTAACATTGAAACAAGTTTGAACCAATACCAAGTCATGAAAACAAGTTTTGAAGCTTCTTGCATTTGGTGCATGCATGGAAAAGTGAATTTAATTTTCGAGGGCCCTATAGGATGAACCACAAGTCCTATGAAAATGTACTTGTAATTTTTGAAAATGGGAGCCCTTACCCTCCAACTTTCATGTTTGACTTTGGTCCATTTGAAGAATTTTTGATCATGTTAAGGCCATTTGAATTTGAATTTACATAATCTCTCAAATTAAGTAGAATTAGAGTGAACATAAAAAATTCTTGTATTTGTTTTTTAACTAAACATTCTCTTACACAAACATTAAAAAAACACATATAAAATTTAAAAGGGATAAATATACAAAAACCCCTGTCATTAGGGCGTGATTTGGTTTTCCCCCTTTAAGTTTTTTTTTAATAGAGACCCCCTCATAAAATCAAAAATCAGATTTTACCGCCCCCTGTTACCCTCAATGATGACTGGGTTGTTGACTGTACTTCATTGAGGGTAATAGGGGGCAGTAAAATCTGATTTTTGATTTTATGAGGGGGTTTTTATTAAAAAAAATTAAAGCTGATAAATTAACTTAAATATGTTTTTAGAATAATAAATACTATTTTCACATTTATTATAAAAATAATATTTTTTGATCAAAATTATATTTATTAGTAATAAATTAACTTAAATATGTTTTTAGAATAATTATTACAAAAGATACTTTTTTTAGTTTTGTTTCAAAAATAATTTTGTAAATACTGTGATTTAATTAAATGCATTTGATGAGAAGATTATTCCTTAAATACATAAATATTAATTCTTAAAATAATAATGGAAATTTTTTATTTTAATTTCGTAGTGTCAAATTTTGTTAAGGGAGTTAAATTCCTCATGAAAATATTTAGGTTTAATTGTAATATAGTTCATATATTTTAGGCCAACAACAAAACTATTCCCTCAAATTTAAATTTAAAAGCTTTTGATCATACTCATATTTCCACTCAACATTGAGTGCCATAAGTTTTTCAACACGAATAAAAACAACCAAATCTCGAGCATTAAAAATAAAAATAACGAGCATTCATTTAATCACATTTTTTATATGTTTTCTTAATTAAAATTATAAAAGATAACTAATATACCTATTTTAAATATTTGATTAAACTTTATTGAGAAAAAATATTTGAATTGCCTATTTTTTGTTTACCCAACATGAATAATATATTTATATTTAATGCAAAATAATTTCCAATTAGAAATATTTAATCATGTGCATTTCATATAATTCTTATATATATATATATATATATATATATATATATATATATATATATATATATATATATATATATATATATATATATATATATATATATATATATATATATTCTCCTGACACTATTATTAGAAAATATTTTCTTCTAAAACTTATTAAATAATTTATTTATTTTGTTTATCTAAAAGTTAGGTACATCAAATATTTAATTAATTTAAAAACATGATTTTCTTATAATAGAGATTAGATAGAATATATATTTATAAATAATGGCAATTCTAATTTTTATTTTAGTTCTATTCTTTTTATTAAATATCATGATTTGGTTGAAAACAAGTGTAATTAAGATATTAAATTTCCAAATACATATTAATTTTTTAAAAACAATAAAAACTTGCATTTTTGGCGTATTTAACGTATTTTTAAATTTAATCTATGCATTTTATCCTGATTATATATATATATATATATATATATATATATATATATATATATATATATATATATATATATATATATATATATATATATATATATTAAACGTATTATAAATATTTGATTTGACTTTCTTAAAATAAAAAGATTTAATTTAAATTTTTTGTTTAAAAATTCAATGAAAAAGATATTAATTTTAATTTAAATGGAAATACTAAATCTTGGGATTTCATTTTTTTCAGAGAATAATATGTTTACTCCACTCAGTCACAATTATTAAAAAAATCTTATAATATTTATTACAATTAATATATCTAATTTATATAAAAATTAAATATATAAATTATTCAATGGATTTACAAATATTTTTGTATTTATAATAATGACTAAAGAGAGTATATATTAAAAAATATTACAATGCTACTATTTAGTTAGTTTAAACACTTTTTAATAAATCTCATGAAATGATCAAATGCATTTGTTAAATATGTTTTTAGAATAATTATTTTTTCTCTCATAAAATAAATTAGACTTATAATTTTCTTAATAAAAACAATTTATTTTATGAGAGAAAAAATTATTATTCTAAAAACATATTTAAGTTAATTTATTACTAATAAATATAATTTTGATCAAAAAATATTATTTTTATAATAAATGTGAAAATAGTATTTATTATTCTAAAAACATATTTAAGTTAATTTATCAGCTTTAATTTTTTTTAATAAAAACCCCCTCATAAAATCAAAAATCAGATTTTACTGCCCCTATTACCCTCAATGAAGTACAGTCAGCAACCCAGTCATCATTGAGGGTAACAGGGGGCGGTAAAATCTGATTTTTGATTTTATGAGGGGGTCTCTATTAAAAAAACTTAAAGGGGGGAAAACCAAATCACGCCCTAATGACAGGGGGTTTTGTATATTTCATTCATATTCTATTTATAAAAAAAAATTAATTTTTAAATTCATTGAATAATCAATGTATCTGATTTAGATTTTTTATGTAAATACCCCTATTTTTCAAAAGTATTCCCCAAATAACCCATTTTTCAAATAATTTCCCAATCTACCTCACTTTTAGACAAATTTAGGAGAAGTCGCCAGTCAAATTGGCGATCATGTACAAAGTTAAAGAGCAATCGTCAAACCAATTGACGACACCTCTTTAATTTTGTACATGGTCGCCGATTGGATTGACGACTCCTCTTAAATTATCTAAAAGTGAGGTAGATTGAGAAATTATTTGAAAAGTGGGTTATTTGGGAAATATTTTTGAAAAATAGGAGTATTTACATAAAAAAATCTCTGATATATTATACAGTTTAGATACATCGATCATTCAATGAATCTAAAAGATCAATTAATTAAAAAAATTATTATTTTTATAAATAGAATTAAAGATAATAATTAATAGGGAAATGCTAACCTGCGCCTTCAGAATATTTTTTAAGAATCTTAAATAGTATTTTTTTATAAAAGTATGTGCAATAATTTGCAATAAGTGCATTGAAAATTGAAGTGTTTGAATTTTTTTAAGAATAATTTCTTAATATGAAATCCTTAAAGAGTGTCCTGAGGACACTCGTACATATCTCAATTTTTATTTTTAGTCCCCATTAAAAAATAATAAATTTTAGACCCTAGAAATTTTGTATGCATGCAATTTTAGTCTCCGTTGTTCTTTAAAATTTTAAAAATTATTTAATTACCTTAAACTTTTAATTTTTTGAATAATTTTTTCCATCCATGTTTAGAATATTATAACATATTTCTTTATTAAATTTTACAATTTTTTAAAATGAGAAGAATTAAATATGAATTTTTTAAATTTTAAAATATAATTATAAAAGTAATGAAAATCTCGACTTAAAAAACAAATTTTAAGTTTTTTTTTCGAGAAAATTTTTATAACATTCTAAAGATGACTGTAAAATAATCATTTAAAAATATACATTGGTTTAACAGAAAAGACTAAAACTACGTGCATAATAATTTTGTAAGGATTAAATTATCGTATTTTTTAATAGTAACTATAAATAAAAATTGAGATATTTATAGAGACTAAAAACATATTTAACATTTATTTTAATTATCTTTAATAATATTACTCTCGTATTTATCTATTAAAAGATAATTATATTTTCCCGCATTATAATTAATTTTTTTAGTATCATTAATAATTTTTTTAATTATAATTAATAATTTTTTCCCGTGTGATACATTTTCTTATTATCATCTTTTGTTATGTTTAAAAATGAAGAAAAAAAAGTTTGTTAGGATGTTTTTCATTTTGTTGATAAATTGTTAGGATAGTTGGCTTAATAGGAAAGGAAGAAAAATATATTTATAAGGAAATAATTAGTATATACTATTTACACGGTAAATTCATTATCATATCTGTTTATATTATTTTGCATTATTTTAAGTAACATGCATGAGATTATTATAACAAGAGATTGGTACACACGTTGTTATTCTAATTTGTTGACAAACCCACACAAGATTTTTACTAACACACATGTTACTTAAAATAATGCAAAATTGGTCATTTTCACTTAGTGGTGTTGGTTTGAGGAAAATGTGTCACCATAACCCACCTACCGCATCTTATGCACTACAAAATAATTATGAGTCAATTTTAAATTATACGACCAACTTTTCAACACTTGTTACTTACCTCGTGTGTTTGGTGGCACTTAACTTCCGAGTTACTTAGTCTAAATGGTTCATAGAATTCAAATATGACCATAGTGCATTTGGTCTAACTTTGGCAGCATTTCAAACATACGTCCAAGGGCAAAGAAAAAAATAGTTGGCATGGACACGAAACTCTGGCCTCTTTCCAACTCAATCCATACAATTTGGTAGGCTTGGAAAAATCATCATAATTTTGTTTTCATATTTTTTTAAAGAATACATTATACTCCTGACTGCCTACTCTATGATGGGTTCTTTTATTATTTGCTTCAACATACTTCAATTAGGGCACACAGACAACCACTCCATCGGATATCCATGAGTATTTTTATTATTGGTGATACCTTTCGTGCATCCAATACAACTTGGTAATATGGTTTCTCCAGATTTATATCCAACTCTTCAGATATCCACGGTACATAATATTGAATCATCTTCAAAGACATTTCTCTAGTAAAAAAATAGACATTACTGACTCCGTTTGCTTCTCTAATACATCGTTCTTTCAATATCAATCTTATTGAAAATCCCTTGAACAAATATCTTAATTTTCATGTTAGATACAAAGTATTAAAGATATTCTTATTGATGAAAACATGTTTAGAGTCATCTACACACTTAGAGAATATTAGAGTTTGACTTAACATATCCTTACAAAATTATATTATAGGTGAATGGAGAGCCTTTCT
Organism: Lathyrus aphaca; assembly: GCA_963966055.1. Taxonomy (NCBI): domain Eukaryota; kingdom Viridiplantae; phylum Streptophyta; class Magnoliopsida; order Fabales; family Fabaceae; genus Lathyrus; species Lathyrus aphaca. The sequence continues at coordinate 545,601,640 of OZ014522.1, forward strand.
ATATACTCCTTAGAAGCTTCATCTCTAACCAATGTGGAACTTGAGATCTTTGCAATACATCTCGCACGCATATGTTACACTTGAATTTTCAGCTAATATAAAGTCAACAAGGAATGTCAACGAAAAGACGTTTACTATGAGCATTAATGAAGTAATATCTTTAAAGAAGCATTAATGAGAAGGCGTCGATAAACCAACGATGAGGGGTAACCCGAGTCATCGACGCAACGAGACATGACTTGGAGGATCCTCAAGGGTGAATCCCTAAGAGTATGTTTGGATGGGGTAGTTAAGAATATTTAAAGAATTCAAAATTCTAGTTAATTCAAACGATTCAATTAGAATCCATTCAATTTTAAATTCTTTTGTTTGGATAGAGTATTAAAATGATTCATTGTAAAAAAATTGGGGCAATTTTCATCATTTTTAAAACTTTTGAGTCAAATTTAAAATATGAAAAATAGGGATCAATTTGCAATTTTGAAGGACCATTTTGCAAAATTTGAAAATTATTAGGGACTTATTTGCAATTTTTGAAAATATTAGGAGTAAATTTGAAATTTTCATAAAATATGAGGACCATCTTGAAAGATTTGAAAATTTAATAATAAACAATTTAACATTCATATTATATAAAGTGATGAAACAATTTGAAATTCTTTACTTTTTGATGTCATTTTAAATTCCTTAAATTTAACATGAATAAAATACTCCATAAATTTACATCATTTAACAATTCTCCATATTTTTTATCCAAATTATGAATTTTGGTCAAATCATTTCAAATTCCCTCAAAAAATTATTTTCCCTCATTAAAATGCTCCTTCCAAACACAACCTAAGACCCAAATCACTGGGAAATGTGTCCAAAATCTTGAAAAATACAGTTGACAGAAACATATCCAAAATCTCGAGAAGGAGAGTCGATAAAAGCCCCCATCCCATCAAAAAGGGGTCGGTCAACTAAAAATCTTGGCATGAAAGAATTAGTGAGTTTTTACAAGTCTTGGGTCCTTGACGACACGATGAAGCAGTTATCATCGAAGGTTCGTGAAGAAATGGAAAGTAGTTACCGCTCAACGTGGATTACAGACCAATATTGTCTTGAAAGATACGTGAGCACACTAGTGGGAACTTGAAAGAATGAACGTGGAACAAACTCATTGGTCATAATCGTCGTCGGCAATTACTTTGTAAATAAAATAAATAATAGACTCGTACATCAGATCGAGGTTGCGAAATTTCACACATACTCTCCATAGCACTAGAGTACCAGAGTCAAAGAGCAAAACAGTTGAGCGAGAAACATGCATGTGTCTATATCCACACTTTTTTCTTAGACTTTTTGCTTCCTTAAATGAAACAATGTACTTTTCATTTGCTTTGTTTAATGTTGTTGACTGCATTTTATCCAATAATTTATCACAATTTGTCTTCATTTAAATTCTTTTACTACTCCATATTCAATTCACACGCACATGTGTTCATACAAATTATTTGCACAAATTACTTTGAAGATTTTTTGATTTAATCTCATAGACTTTCAAACTCATGATTGTTTACCAAAAACACTGGTAAATAAACAGGCACGCCTAGTGTGACCCTTTTGTGTGAATATTTAGGCAGAAAAATAATGTTTTACCTTTTGTCTTTGTGTCTTCCATTTTTGTAGTGTATGCACTTGAGGAGTGGTAAGCATCTTTCTGATATGTGTCGAAAAAACCAAACCATTTCCAAAGGTAATACTCCAAACCTAAGAGAACAACTGAAGGTTACTATTGTCGTCAGTTTTATGGCTCCAACCTCAGTTGAGTAGATACCTACTGTCATAAGCCAAGAAGTGATGTATTCTATACCGCCGATATGGGAATTTCATCATCACATGCAACAATCGCACCAACGATTTCTATAGAATTACGGAATCATGGAGACCAAAGATCTCCTTATTTGGAGGTTTTGTTGTCTCAAAAGGAACAACTGTATGGCATGCCAACTACAATGATGGTGAGCTTATATCCTAGTATGACAATGCATTCAAATAACGCGATAACAATGTCATCGCCATTCAATCCATTTTTGGCCTCATCGTCCACCATGAGCATCTTTGGCTAATTAGGACAACCACCAGGGGATATGAGGTATTTCCCTCCACAGGGTGTTTTGTCCTTAACCAACAACTCTCTCCAAGTGATGAGACAATTAATGGATGAAAGTAACCACGATATGACTCATACGATCACACAACAAATATGCAAACGTGTTTACCCCACTTATACAAAACACGACTAGGAGTTATCAACATTTAACCCACCAAATGGGTAGGATTGCTATTTTTTTGGGGCACCACCAACCATCAACTCCAGTGCCTAGCATTCCTCGATAGGCTAATCCCCCAGAAAGTAGGGTTGTCAAAAACAATCAAAGGCCAAAAAGCCTCGACATTGTCCTAGTGCAACGTATCCAAGATGTCGACCAAGTTCTGAGATAAGCCCGACATGACAACATATAAGTATAAGATAATATCACCAACTTCGTCTAACGTGTTTTGGTCCAGAATGGTCTCGATGTAAGCCTCCACATACCAAAATCTATATTTCTGTTGTCTGAGTTTGTGAGGAAAACTGAATTGCCTAGGGGATGGAAAGTCCCACAATTCACCAAGTTTGTTGGCGACACTAGTGAGTCCACCGTCGAACATGTTGCCCCGTATTAGACTATGGCTTGTGATTTAGCCAACATTGAGAACCTAAAAATCAAGTATTTCCAAATTAATTGACAAATAACGCTTTTACATGGTTCACCACCCTTTCCCCAAATTCTATTTTTACGTGGTCCCAACTATATAGGGTGTTCGACGAGCAATTCTACATGGGGAAATGAAATATTAGCCTCAAGGAATTAGCTAGCGAGAAAAGGAAGGTAGCAGAGAGCATTAATGATTACCTCATTAGGTTTAGAACCTTGAAAGCAAGATGTTTTACACAGGTGCTACTGTAGAGAGTATGGATGAAAAGTCTTTTTCACTTTTCATTTTCTGTCATACTGTATATAACATTTTGTTCATTTTAATCATGCAAGTAATTTAAATTTGCAAACCGATCTAACTTGGCAAGATTTCATCTGGTTTTTGGGAAGAACTTTGTAAGAATGTTATAATAATGAAAAGAAATTGGAGTGAGAAATAAAAATCAAGTCATGGAAGAATTCCTCATTAATTTTAGATTTAGGTATTTAGAATAAAAAAAAAGGTGTTTTTACACAATTATGTAACATTTAAACCTGTGAAATAGATTGCATAGGTGCTAAACCATTAAAAACGTACAAGAAAAATTGGGGAAGAAGAAGAAGATCATAAGTTAAAATCCAAAAAATATCTAAGTGAAAATTTTTCCTGTCGTTAAGCCACATGGAATTACACATCAACACCACATGTTATTATAGATTGACTTTGACTAACACAATGGACGTAAATGTTTAACATGATCCAATTTACAGAGTTAAGGGACCAAAACGATCCTTTAAAAAGTTAAAGGAACAAACTGGACCCTAAGTAAAAGATAAGGAACAAAAAAAGGTATTTAGCCAGTGTTATAATTCCTTCACCTTCTTTCTTATCAAGCACTAGCTTAAACAAATTGTCAATCATTTCAACTTTAGAACCCTGGGTTCGGACACATGCCCTATATTAAAAATATTATAGGCCATTATCTCGAGCTTATGACCTACATAATTAGGAATTAAAGCAGGAAAAATTATATAAAAAATATATGACTGAAATTTAGACCAAGAATACGAAGGAATGAAAAATATCTTTAAGAGTGGACAAAATAAAAAAAATATATTATCGCAACAATAGATGGAATGTCAGATTGACCAAAGGAACCATGAGAAACATCCATGCCCAAAATTAGAGTAAGAGTTTTAGATACAATTGGGATGGATGGAGAATGTTTAACCCCTAACAAAGAATTCATCCCACCAAGCTACAAAGGAATAAAAACATTCAATGGTTAGACTAAAGGACATGGCTAATGACAAGTTTCAAAAGAAATTAGTGCAAAATTAAATATACCTTTGCATTGATCTTCAATACAACATTGGTCAGGTATTGGTTGTTTACTAGATGGTTCTATGCACCGAGTAAAATGATTCATTCTAATGAATGATAGTGTAAAGTAGTTTTACACAAAAAAAAAATATATATATTCTTATTCCAGGAGTAAGTTTATAAAACTTACTCCATATCCTCACCCTTAAATTATTTTTAATCAATGGCTGAAAATAAGTCGTAATTTTTCTGCAAATAATCAATAATTAAATATGCAGAGAGAAAAATTGCGGCTTATTTTCAGCCATTAACTAAAAATGATTTAAGGGTGAGGATGTGGAGTAAGTTTTATAAACTTACTTCTAGAGTAAGAATATCCCCCTCTCTCTATATATAGAGGGAGATATTCTTACTCCATAAGTAAGTTTATAAAACTTACTCCAAATCCTCACCCTTAAATCATTTTTAATCAATGGCTGAAAATAAACCGTAATTTCTCTCTCTCCATATATATATATATATTCAACTCAATGTTTAAAAATTTATTTTAAAATTTTTTGATATAAAAATGATCATTCAGATTCTATTTATAAAATAAAATTAATTTTTAAATTCATTGAATAATCAATGTATCTTATATAGATTTTTTTTTATGCAAATACCCCTATTTTTCAAAAATATTCCTCAAATAACTCATTTTTCAAACAATTTTCCAATCTACCCCACTTTTAGACAAATTTATGAGGAGTCGCCAATCCAATTGGCGACCATGTACAAAGTTAAAGAGCAGTCGTCAAACCAATTGGCGACACCCCTTGACAACACCTGTTTAGTTTTGTATATGGTCGCCAATTGGATTGACGACTCCTCTTAAATTATCTAAAAGTGGGGTAGATTGATAAATTGTTTGAAAAGTGGGTTATTTGGGGAATATTTTTGAAAAATAGGGGTATTTACATAAAAAAATCTCTGATATATTATAATGTTTAGATACATCGATCATTCAATGAATCTAAAAGATCAATTAATTAAAAAAATTATTATTTTTATAAATAGAATTAAAGATAATAATTAATAGGGAAATGCTAACCTGCGCCTTCAGAATATTTTTTAAGAATCTTAAATAGTATTTTTTTATAAAAGTATGTGCAATAATTTGCAATAAGTGCATTGAAAATTGAAGTGTTTGAATTTTTTTAAGAATAATTTCTTAATATGAAATCCTTAGAGAGTGTCCTGAGGACACTCGTACATATCTCAATTTTTATTTTTAGTCCCCATTAAAAAATAATAAATTTTAGACCCTAGAAATTTTGTATGCATGCAATTTTAGTCTCCGTTGTTCTTTAAAATTTTAAAAATTATTTAATTACCTTAAACTTTTAAATTTTTGAATAATTTTTTCCATCCATGTTTAGAATATTATAACATATTTCTTTATTAAATTTTATAATTTTTTAAAATGAGAAGAATTAAATATGAATTTTTTAAATTTTAAAATATAATTATAAAAGTAATGAAAATCTCGACTTAAAAAACAAATTTTAAGTTTTTTTTTCGAGAAACTTTTTATAACATTCTAAAGATGACTGTAAAATAATCATTTAAAAATATACATTGGTTTAACAGAAAAGACTAAAACTACGTGCATAATAATTTTGTAAGGATTAAATTATCGTATTTTTTAATAGTAACTAAAAATAAAAATTGAGATATTTATAGAGACTAAAAACATATTTAACATTTATTTTAATTATCTTTAATAATATTACTCTCGTATTTATCTATTAAAAGATAATTATATTTTTCCGCATTATAATTAATTTTTTTAGTATCATTAATATTTTTTTTAGTATCATTAATAATATTTTTTGCCGCGTGATACATTTTCTTATTATCATCTTTTGTTATGTTTAAAAATGAAGGAAAAAAAAGTTTGTTAGGATGTTTTTCATTTTGTTGATAAATTGTTAGGATAGTTGGCTTAATAGGAAAGGAAGAAAAATATATTTATAAGGAAATAATTAGTATATACTATTTACACGGTAAATTCATTATCATATCTGTTTATATTATTTTACAAATTATTAAAATAAAAATCAAATTTCTTTCTATATCCAACATTCATTATTAATTGAGTGTAAAATTCTTAATATGACTACAACCAAACAAATTCTAAAACTATTAAAGTAAATGGACCAAAAATATATTTTAACATTATAATAAAAATGAAACGTATAGAGAATCGGATTGTACTAATTGACTTATTATTAAAATATTTATTACCATACAAAACCAAATATTTTTGGTCTAAAAGAGTTTAGTATTTTATTTAAAAAAAAGAAAAAGAAAAAAGATTCGAAGAAGCAAGGTGTTTTGTATGGAATCCACCTTTACTTACACTTGAATTCACTCACCAACCTCTTTCCTAATCCAGCAACGGTTGAGATTAATGAAATCCAAATCATAACCGTCGATTTGGCACAAGAGCCGCACATGCAAATGGATGAACCTAACCCAGAAATCAAACCTTGTTCACGCGTCATTCTTTCCAAACCTGCCAACCTTTTCACTGTCTTGTGAATTTTTTTCCTATAAATTGGAGCCTCACTCCTCACATTTCAACTCGTACAGCTTCGCACCGCAACATTAACAAGTTCAAGCGAAGCAACAATTTCTCTCTAATCTTTTTTCTACTACCTCCAAAGGTACTTTCGCCTTTTCTTCATTTCTAGTTCCTCTGGAACTTGTCATTTCGCTATTTGAGTTAGGTATTTTGAATGTTTGTTCTGTTATTCTGTTGAAATTAGGTTAAGATTTGTTTCACCGACGGTTTTTGTTTTTCATTTTGTTCGGTTAACTTAATTTGAAATTAATCGGTCCGTTGCAATTTCAGATCTGGTAGAAGTTGCATGCTAATATGCTCTAATCTTAAAGAAATGGATGATTGTGTGTTGAATTTTAGATTATTTTTTCTTCCTGAGATTTAGGGTTTTAGCAGATTTTGGGGTTATGTTTATGCTTGATTCATGCATGTTTGATTTATGTGTGAATTTGTGTTGGTTTGTTGTTAATTTTTGAGTGGGTTTGTTTTTGCAGCTACTAAGATGGCGACAGAAACTTTTCTATATACTTCTGAGTCAGTGAACGAGGGACACCCTGACAAGCTCTGCGATCAGATCTCTGATGCTATTCTAGATGCTTGTCTTGAACAGGATTCAGACAGCAAGGTTGCATGTGAAACTTGCACCAAGACTAACTTGGTTATGGTTTTCGGAGAGATCACAACCAAGGCTAATGTTGATTATGAGAAGATTGTTCGTAACACCTGCAGGAATATTGGGTTTGTTTCTGCTGATGTGGGTCTTGATGCTGACAACTGCAAGGTTCTTGTCAACATTGAGCAGCAGAGTCCTGATATTGCTCAGGGTGTGCATGGTCATTTCACCAAGAAGCCTGAGGAGATTGGTGCTGGTGACCAGGGTCATATGTTTGGTTATGCCACTGATGAGACTCCTGAGTTGATGCCTTTGAGTCATGTGCTTGCAACCAAGCTCGGTGCTCGTCTTACTGAGGTTCGTAAGAATGGTACTTGTGCTTGGTTGAGACCTGATGGTAAGACTCAGGTCACTGTTGAGTATTACAATGACAAGGGTGCCATGGTTCCTATTCGTGTCCACACCGTTCTCATCTCTACTCAACATGATGAGACTGTTACCAATGATGAAATTGCTGCTGATCTCAAAGAACATGTTATCAAGCCTGTGATTCCAGAGAAGTACCTTGATTCAAAGACCATTTTCCACTTGAACCCTTCAGGCCGTTTTGTTATCGGAGGTCCTCATGGTGATGCTGGTCTCACTGGCCGGAAGATCATCATTGACACTTATGGTGGATGGGGTGCACACGGTGGTGGTGCCTTCTCAGGAAAGGACCCAACCAAGGTTGATAGAAGTGGAGCTTACATTGTGAGGCAGGCTGCTAAGAGCATTGTTGCAAGTGGACTTGCAAGGAGGGCCATTGTCCAAGTCTCCTATGCTATTGGTGTGCCTGAGCCTTTGTCTGTCTTCGTTGACACATATGGAACAGGGAAGATACCTGATAGGGAGATCCTCAAGATTGTGAAGGAAACCTTTGATTTCAGGCCTGGTATGATCTCTATCAACCTTGATCTCACGAGGGGTGGAAATGGCAGGTTCTTGAAGACTGCTGCTTATGGTCATTTTGGTAGGGATGACCCTGACTTCACATGGGAAGTGGTGAAGCCTCTTAAATGGGAGAAGGCATGAGTCATATCTGTGGTGGGAGTTTTCAGCATTTACCTCTATCTACTATTTTTCAAACCTTTTAAGCCTGTCTATTTTTTTCTTTCTTGTTTATGGATTTTTTTGCCTCAGCAATATAAAAAGTTCTCTCTGTTTGTATGTTCAATGCATGTTACTTTATATCAATGAAAAAGAGTATTCTACCCCATATATTAATGCCTCTGTTGATCGACTTGTGCAATTCACCCAAAAAAATGTTTGGTTTTGGACAACAATGTGTGTGAAGATTTGGTATAATTTGTTTGTGAATATTGGTAGCAGCCTAATATTTAAAATAAGGAGTTTTGGAGTAAAATGTTTGTGAATATTGGTAACAGCCTAATATTTAAATTAAGAACATTTTGAAATAAACTACTTAAAGAGCATTATTTACTAAAGTGCATAATTTAGTAAGGAGTTTAGGAAGCAACTTTTATTCTTGGGTTAAACAAGTGTTTGTCCTAATAAACATCTCAAAACTTTCTTTTAATCCACAGCCAGTTTTATCTCAGATTTTTCTATTGCTTTTGATCCAACTTTTAACTAAAGCTGATGTTACATGTGTCCATTCGTCATAATGGATGGTCACTTGAGTTTTGTACACGTTTTGTTTTTTTTTTTCTTTCTTGTCTCTTGCTTTGCATTAAGTAATTTAAAAATAGTAAATAAATTGAACTTGAATAAACGGATGAAAAATACAAAAGAAAAATGGGAGAAGGATCTTATCCATTAATAGAAGATTAACAAAAATAAAATTGAACAATGAATGAAAAATACAAAAGAAAAATGGAAGAAGAATCTTATCCGTTAATGGAAGATTAACAAAAAATTAAGTACACAAAAAATTATCCTTTCCAAATTGGAATAAAGTCCGAATCCAAAGTTAGAAGAGAAAATGAAATTATATTATTGATCGAAATTGAAGATAAATCCATTAATCCCAATGCAAAGCTCCTCATAGGAAGATGGAATATTCTCTTTGTCCGATCCTAAAGTTCTAATACAAAATAAAAGATTCTGAATGCCCCCTATTTTTCTCTCACTCTTCATATACTCTCCTTCATGTGTAACTTCCGCACTCTTTCTAATCAATTACCCAACTCAACACTCCCCCTCTTCCTTTGGGCTTCTTTATCATAATGGGTTATATTAAGTCCCATCACTCCCCTCTTCTTTTGGAGAATCTACTTGTCATCCTCCACACATTCTTGGTATCTCCCCCTCTTCCTTTGGGCTTCTTTATCTTAATGGGGTCTATTAAGTCCCATCACTCCCCTCTTCTTTTGGAGAATCTACTTGCCATCCTCCACACATTCTTGGTACCTCCCCATCTTCCTTTGAGCTTCTTTATCTTAATGGGGTCTATTAAGTCCCATCACTCCCATCCTCCACACATTCTTGGTACTTCTAAAGTTACATAATGACAAAAATACTCTTAAATTTTTAACAAATAATTTTCGAAACAAATTCTCGATAGGTATAAAAAAATTCTCGGTGAAAGAACAAATTCCCGGTATTTGCCATGAAACCGGATATTTAAAAATATCGGTATACTGGGAATTTCAAATCATTTGAAATTCCCGATAGGCATAATTGTAGGGTTTTTTTAGGTTTTTTTTAAACAACTGAGGTTTTATCGACAGTTTTGTATGGTTGTGATTGCACCGACAGTTTTATGGTCCAAAATTGTTGTACACTAGTATAAATAGGAGTTAGGTCTTGTGGTTAAACATATAAAAAAATGGTCATTCCATCATTTTTAATTAAGGCAAAAGTTTACTTCAATAAAGGTTCTCAACCTGTCGAATTCATGCTCCCGGATGACACAACCTCATTTGCCGGTCTGACTTCGAAGTTAAAGGAATTGTTACCTAATGGTGAGAATAGAAAGATTTTGAATATCGAGTTTCAGGAGGATTGGAGGGATGGTAGAGTGAAATATAATCTAATTGAGCTGAAGAACGATGAAGATGTCAGCAAAATGTGGAGATTATTTCACCGTAGGCTAACAAGGGGTCTGTTGGCATTAGATGTGCAGCTGGCAAGACCACTTGATGAAATAATGACAATGTTGAAACGCCCTGAAGCATGTGGTAGTGTTAAGGTTTTTAATATCGATTAATTATGTTGTAATGGTTTTTTATTTGTTTAAGTTTTTTAATCAAGATCAGTGTTATATAATAGAATAAATGAAGACATAATAATAATAATAATAATAATATATAAATCATAATATACATATAATATAACAATATACAAATCATCTAGAAATAAAAATAATACTAAATAGGCCCCAACAAAGCTAAGTGTGCAATCCTAGCTAATCCAGCAGTCAGAGTACCATCAGGGTCTACCAAGTGCGTGAGCTCATCAGCCAACACAACTATCATCATAAATCACTGCGCGTCCTCATGGTGTTATGCTGGAACATGAGGAGGAGGTGTGTAACCAATAGGCTCCTAGCCACCAGAAGGTACATCCTCTGAAGGTGCTTCATCATCCGTCGGTGGAGTGATGCGTGAATGGGATACGCTGAGAAACCACTCCAAGTAACCATCCTCACACTGCGATGGATACTGCACATGTGCAAATCCAGCAACAATGGTGCTAGCAGAACTGATCAAGTGCGTTATAAACCACCTATCAATACCCTCAGAGGTGTATCCGGAATTGCTGGTGGTATAGTCTGGATGTACCCAAACTGACACAAACATCTCTATAGGAGGTGTGTGATAATCAACGTCTCCCACCGCATATAACCAAAGTAGAATGTTGACTCCTCAAACGGACGTACGACTTTATGCTCATCGTAGGGTGTCCATATGACATCCTCTGCGATCAGCGCATCCAATCTCTTCTTGTACTCAAGTATCCCTCCAGGGTGTTTCTGCCTCGCCTTCCACCTCTTCACCCGTGGCTCCCCTGGTGTATAGGGTTGGATCCTACTATCACATATATGCAGGAAATGCTCATAGATCCAGCACTGAGATCACAACAAACAGTAAATTAGAATTAATATTATTAAAAAAAATATAACAAAAAGTAAGTTAGAAAATGAATTAAGATATACATGTAACAAACTAAGATATCCAGCTAGCTGCTTCATATCAAATCGGGTCGCCTCCCCCAGCGCATGATACAACTGAGTCAGGACTGCACAACCCCAAGCCCAATTGTGCTCCTCTAGATCACTGAAGAGGCATAAATATTGAGCATCGACATACGCACCATACTTGTACGCAAAGAGAGTACATGCTACCACATGCAGCATGTACGCCCTAACGACAACCTAATACTGACCCCCATCAACGAGCTCGTCGTACCTATCCCCCAACCACCACATACGAAGGTGAGCACCTCGTGTATCCGCAAACTCCTGTGCCACCACTGCCTCTGGTAAATAAAGATCACGAACTACCAACTCATGTACCTAGGACACACTCAATGAAGGAGCCGTCCAGAATCTGCCGCCGATAGGGAGAAGGAACAAGGAAGCGACATCATCCAAAGTCACAGTCATCTCTCCGAATGAGATATGAAATGAAGACGTCTCCTTGTGAAACCTCTCAACAAAGGCACTGAGAAGCTCCACGTCCAACATCGTCAGGGAGCCGTGACCAAAATGAAGCAAGTCAAAGTCCCTCACAACATCAGGGAATGGAATACGAGGGAAACCCTTCATCTTCGAGCCATGAGACTGGACCCTCGGTATAGGTCGCACCTGTGACACCAACCAATAGCCAAATTTGTTAATATACAAATAATTTATGCATTAGTAAACAAATGTTAAAATTAAACGTAAAAACCATATACCTCTCCCTGCCATAGACGCAAAGCTACATGTTCATTGTACTCTATAAGCACAGACCTATCAATCGGCCCATCAGGGAATCCGGGCTCCGTGTGTACAGATGGTTCGGTCGAAGGAACCATCACATCCGTCTGAATAGTCTCATCTAGGTCTCCTGTATCGGCGCCCCCTCCAGTGCCATAACCCTCACCATCAACATGTCCCTCCTACACGCCCCAAACTGACACTCTGACAGTCTCTTTTACGACATCCCTAACAACATCATCCACCAAAACATCTCTCTCATAACAACCACTGACTGGGACTGAATATCAGGGACGACCTCTGGTGTGATATGCTGTGAAGAAAGACCTCCACGTCTCCTAACGATGTGAGGTGCCTGGATATGCCCCCGCTGCTCAACCATCCTTTTCTGGTGCGAACCGGTTGGGACAACCTGTCCATCTCGTGCATGGGTAGACTCAGCATCAGGAGTGGTTGTACCCCTCCCCCTACCAGCTGCATCCAAGTCACGCGTCCTCCCACTAGGGGTACCATCAACACCTGTAGTCCTCATTGGGAAAAAGCACATATTAAACAAATACTTAACCAAAAATAAATAAACTCAAATTCCCGAAAAAATAAAAAATAAATTATGACTATCGGTAATTTCAAATTACTGGTAAAAAAGTATAAAATTTGAACTACCGAAAAATTCAAATATTCGGGAAATAGTTACCGATAACTTTGGAATTTCTGGTAAATATCACCAGATTTTTTGAAATTTTCGTTATTGCTTAACGGTAATTTAAAAAAAGACGGTAAAACTTACTTGTAAAATCGAAATTTCTGGTAGTTCAATCAAAATTCCCGGTATCTTCAATTTTTTTTGAAATATTCGGCATATGTGAAATGTCAACATATTTTATTTCAGAGTCAATTTAATCTTTTCATTGAATTTAAGAAGTGTCAGAAATGAGTGGGGAGTGACAAATAGATTCCTCCTTCTTTTGGGCTTCTTTATCTTAATGGTCATATTATTAAGTCCATCAATTATTGATATGAAAATAATTTTTTATTTGGATAGAAGTTTCTAAGATCACTTATATGAAAAAAAAAATTTACATTTAGATAAATGTTCTATGATCAACACAATTATTGATATGGAAACTTTTTTTTCATTTGGATAGAAGTTTCTAGGAACAACGATAGTATTAAATTAAAGCTATGTATATACATGTAATGTTATTTTTATCAAGTATGCAAACAACGATTAACATATTCTGCTCCATGGCGTCTCGCCGGCGTCGTTAACTGTTTTGTTTTCCTGTTAATGTTTTTCTGATTTTTCCTTCTTCCAACATTCTTTCTCAGGGCTATGTCCTAAACTTAGAAGAACCTTCACTGTTTTCGGCTTAAACTCCTAGCCTTAGGGCTAGGGGCCTTGTCAACGGTTGATTCTTTCTGGGTTTCAGCGATATGGTTCCTTGGAAGAACTCGAATGGTTGGACGACAATTGATCAGAGAAAATCTCAGTCTTATCTTGGTAAATGAGACTCTTTCCCTTTTGGAGGTGGTGTGGTGCGAGAGGCGGAGAGGGCATCCTTATGCTCGTTCTACTTCTCTGTTTTTCCTGATAGGATTTATGCTAGAGATATATTCGGACTTTTCGGTTGTATTGGTAAGGTGGTGAAGGTAGTCATACCACCGAGGCGTAACAAATTTGGAAGACGTTTCAGTTTCGCGAGATTCTTAGACGTAGAAGATGCGAGGCTCTTAGGTATAAAGTTGGATAACGTTATTATCGATGACAAGAAAATAGATGTTAACCCTTCTAGGTTTGAGAGGGGTCCGTCTAAGTTTGTTGTTAGTTCTTCAACAAGGAGGGAGTTGACGAAGAACTCACGTGCAGTCGCCCAAAACAGGTTGGAATCTAGAGTTGTCAATGCTGTTATTTCTTTTGAGGATGTTGTAGTAGGAAGGGAAAACACATTTGATGTCAAATATACTTCTTTGGAGGAAGACATAGATTGTTTTCGCATTGCTTACGTCGGTACGATTGTGGAATTGGGGATGACGTATAACCTTCATAGATTTCTAGCAGCTGAAGGTATTTTCACCATTAAAGTTACTCCTATTGGGCCCAAAAGATGCATCTTGGAAGAATTGGAGTTAGGGGTGTTGGAAGACTTGATAGCGGGAGATTTACCTTGGTGGAAGGCTTGTTTCAGTGATATCTATAAATGGAAGGAGGAAGACGTGGACGACAGAAGGATAATGTGGGTCAAGATCTTCGGAACCCCTTGTCACGCTTGGAATAAAAACTTCTTCATGTTGGCGGCGAACACATTAGGTGACTTTATTTGTGTTGACTAAAGTACGATAGAAGGGAGTTCTATGGAGGTTGCTCAGATTTTAGTAAGAACCACTCAGGATTTTGTTCTGAATAATTATCTGAAGGTGGAGATTGATGGAAGGTCTTTTGGACTCGTACTGAAGGAAGATTTGGCAAGCTCTTTCAGTTTTTTTAACGATGAAGCTTCATCAAATACGGGTGCCTCAATATCTTCAATTTCATATTTTTATGGCAATTTGAAAGACGATTCGGGTCAAAAGATATAATGTTTGGGGTGATCAAAGTTTCACCGGAGGTGTGGGGAACGTTGTCGGTGTGATGGAAAATGATGTGAAGAATATGGATGTGGTTGGGGGTGGTGGTACGTTGGGCTTTATCCAACAGATTAACAGTGGAACCAATGGTGTTTTTCATGTACCGGATTTGTCCTTTAACCAACAGGAGGTAAGGTGTTTTGATAAGGCGGTTTTAGACTCTATAAGTTATGATAGCACTGCGGTTATCAAGGAAGGGGAAAATTTGT
This sequence comes from Lathyrus aphaca, assembly GCA_963966055.1. Lineage (NCBI taxonomy): Eukaryota > Viridiplantae > Streptophyta > Magnoliopsida > Fabales > Fabaceae > Lathyrus > Lathyrus aphaca. Next base: position 545,616,660 of record OZ014522.1, read on the forward strand.
GTACGACATGTGAAGAGTGCAGTAACATCTCTTTTGTTCCTTGTACCAATTTAAAAAGTGATAGAAACGATGTGAAGGGGGGGGGGGAAACTGAGGAAAGCGCAAATTTGGTTGGGACCCACGTTTTTCATGTTTGCGCTAATAATATTGATAAGTCTCTTTTAAATTGTGGTGAAGTGGAAAATATTGGTTAGGCTCATAAAGGAAATCTGGAAGGTGGGGACCATATGGGGATTGACTTTAAATCCAAAAAATTAAAATATAGGCTTATGTCTAGTTTTAAGAATAAAGGTGGTATATACAAAAAGAAAATCCCCAAAAAAGGTAGACAAGTTAATAGTGAGCCATGTACGGTGGATTCAATTGAGAACACAAACGGGATCAGCGGAGGAATAGCAAACACTTGTTCTGATGCAACTTTGATGGGAGATTGCTATGGAGCAAATTCGGATGAGTCTAATATCATTCGAAGTAATTTGAGACAATGGGAGAACATGGATAGAGAGATTGAGGCTAAGCTTTGGAACAACATTTCCAAGCTTGGAGTTGTGAATAAGGACACGATGGAGGATTATAAAAGCAAAATAGATTTTCTAGAAAAAAGGATAGAAACAAGAAGGAAGGAGGGAAGGAAAATATATTATTGTGGAAATGATTGTTGGATCATTAAATACTCGGGGGGGGGGGGGGGAGCCAAGTTAGTCAATAGAAAGAGGATTAGCCAAATCATTAAAAAGGGAAATGCAGATATTTTCTTGATTCAAGAAACTAAATTGACCTTTATGGACGATTCAATTGCTAGAAGTTTATGTGCTAACGAGGATATCACATGAGCTTCCTCAAATTCTTTGGGAGCTTCGGGTGGTATGCTTATATTGTGGAAGAATAGTAGTGTTGACGTTATTAGTAGATTTCACGGAGTGGGTTTTGTTGGTATTAAGATTTTGTGGAGGGAGAGTTTCTTCTACGTTGTGAATATTTATTTTCCTTGTGATTTAAATTTGAAGATAATTCTTTGGAATGATCTTTTGGTCCTTAAGGGTAGATTCCCGGATGGTGATTGGTGTATCAGAGGAGATTTCAATGCTATTTCTAGGGCTTCATAAAGAAAAGGTAGGATGGTGGGAGGGACAACTAGTGAGATTACGAAAATTTTCTAATTTTATTGCTAATGGTGATTTGGTGGATGTTCCTTGCAATGGGAAATACTTCTCGTGGTTTAGTGGGAATGGCTCTTCCATGAGTCACATTGATCGTTTTTAGTTATCGGAGGAAACTATCAATAGGTGGGGAATCATTGGCCAATTTATAGGTTCGAGGGATATTTCCGACCATTCTCCCATTTGGTTGGTGTCAGATTTCTCTAATTAGGGACCAAAGCCGTTTAAATTGAAGAATGAATGGTTCAAGAATAAAAGCTTTATTCCTTTTATGGAGAAGGAGTGGAACAACTTGCGTATCGAGGGTAGATGTGATTTTGTCTTAAAGGAGAAGCTTAGACTTCTTAAGAATAGTCTTAGGAAGTGGAATGTGGAGGTGTTTGGGAAATCTGATTTGGAAGTGGATAAATGCGTGAAGGAGATTAATGAGAGTGATGACTTGGCGGATGTCTTTAATGGTATTCTATCGGAAAATTTTGTGGATGCGCGTAAAGATGTTTCCAATCGGTTTTGGTTGAATTTACGTATTAAAGAGAATATGCTCATTAAAAAATCCAGGTCTAAGTGGATTAATGATGGAGATAACAATACTAAATTCTTCCATTGTGTTATGAAGGAAAGAAGGAGAAGAAACCATATTGGTTTTATCAATTCGGATAGAGGTATTCTTACATCTATATACAATGTTAAAGAGGAGGTAAAGAATCATTTTGCATCCAAATTTGTGGAAACCGAGTTGAATATACCTTTGTTGGAGGGTATTGCATTCAACATGCTTAGTGAGGAGGATAGATCTTTTCTTGAAGGGGAGTTCTTGGAGGAAGAAATTAGGGACGCCGTGTGGAGTTGTGATGGTTCTAAAAGCCCGGGACCTGATGGGTATTCTTTCCTTTTCTTAAGAAGTGTTGGTATTTTCTTAAGGAGGATTTTTGCAATTTTTTAAAGGATTTCCATGGTGATGCTATTCTCTCGATAGCTATTGTGTCCTCTTTCTTAACATTGATTCCGAAGAGTGATAACCCTTTGGGTTTAGATGATTATAGACCCATTTGTCTCGTGGGTTGCCTATATAAGGTTTTGAGTAATTTGTTGGCTTCTAGAATGAAGGTGGTCTTAATTTCCATCATCTCAAATTTTCAAAGTGCTTTCGTCCCGGGTAGACAATTGTTAGATGGATTTTTGATGGCCAATGAAATTGTTGATTACACTTCTAAGGAGAACTTGATGTTTCCTCTTTTTAAAGTCGACTTTGAAAAGGCATACGATAAAGTTAGTTGGAATTTCCTTAGATTCATCTTGAGAAGCATGGGTTTTGGGAGCTTGTGGTTGAAATGGATGGAGGCTATGATTTTCAATAGTAACATGTCGGTTTTAGTCAACGGTAGCCCGACGAAGGAATTCTCGGTGGAAAAGGGATTAAGACAAGGAGATAATTTATCGCCTTTCCTTTTCGTGATAGTAGCGGGAGGATTAACGGGTTTAGTAATAAAATCCGTAGAATTAGGAGAATTTTTCGGAATTCATATTATGAGGAGTTGTTTTATTGATGTGCTTCAATTTGTGGATGATACCCTTTTAGTGGGCGATGGTAGTTAGAGGCACATGTGGGCAATCAAGTCGGTTCTTCGTTCTTTTGAATTGGTTTCGGGGATAGGCATTAATTTCCATAAAAGTAAGCTTATTGGTATAAATGTATCTCCGTATTTCCTTAAAGTGGCGGCGGTTTTCCTCTCTTGTTCCACGGAGCGGAAGGATTTTACTTTTCTTGTCATTCTGGTTGGTGCAGATCTTCGTAGGATCTCTACTTGGACATCGTTGGTCTCTAAGATGGAGAGAAGACTTTCTAGTTGGAAAAATCATTTTTTAAGTTTTGGTGGTAAAATCACTTTGTTGAAGACGGTGCTTAATAACTTAGCTATTTTCCAATTATCTTTTTATAAAGCTCTGATTAAGATTCAAAAAGATATTGCTAGAATCCAAAATGGGTTTCTTTGGGGTGATTCAGAAGGATCTAAGAGAGTTCATTGGATAAAGTGGGATTATCTTTGTTTACCGTATGATAGAGGTGGATTAAACTTGAAAAGGATTAAAGACTTTAACCTTGCTCTCTTACATAAATGGAGGTGGTGTATTTTGAAGGGATCAGAGGAACTATGGTTCCGCATTTTGAAAGCGTGGTATGGTATATTAAATTACACCTTTCGTGTAGAGACGCCTCTCTCCCTAGGTGGAGCTCTAAATCGGTGTGGTGGATTGATTTGGTATCTTCTACTAAAGAGTACCAAGATGATATATTCATTAACAATTATGTTCTCCATGTTGGAAACATGTTTGATATATCCTTTTGGAATGTGGATTGGACTGGTGCGGGCAGTTTGAGGGATGGTGTTTGGGAATGGGGTCACTTTGGAATTTCTAGCACTCAATTGGCAGGAGTATCCTTAAACGGAAACGGAGACGAGAATGATATTCTACATAATGATGCTACTACGTTTGTTGTTCCTCAAGACGGTTTTGTGGTGACTGCTTCGAATACAAAGGTTTTGCTTGTTTCGACGGATGGGGACGATGGTACTACTATCCTGGAGTCGCTTGGAACTGCTACCGCGGGTGTTGGACAACACGCAGGATTGAAGGAACATGGTCTGAATCAACAACTATACCCGACTGCTTTTGTTCGTAGGTCGCAGACAACAGGTTTTCATATGCAGATGTTGGTCTGACTGCTACGGTTTCGGCAGTCGAGAATTCCCAAGAGTCCAATCAGTTTTCCCTTTCTTTTGCAAGTCTAGTTAAAGTGTTTGGTGTAGGGAATGAGGTGCTAAACCAATATGTTGTCATAATTGGTTTCGACTCTATTGCGCAGGCTGGGAATGAAGATGCGGGTTCCGATCAACAACAGGGAAATGCTGCAGATTCAGTTTTGCACACTGTTAGCGCCTTAGGGGCAGCTTCGAGGGATGTCGATATCGGGAATGTTCATTCTTCGGATGCCTTTAGGGAATTCATTGTAAATTTTCTCCTAATCCAGATATTAAGGATATGATTTCTTGGAAGGAGGATTCTAATTGTGTCTTTTCGGTAAACTCATTTTACCGTTTAACAGATTTCTATCATATTCCCTTTGGTCCGTTGAACAAATGCGATATTGTTTTTGGTTTAATTTGGAAAGCGTTAACTCCGTTGAAAATTAAGGCCTTTGCTTGGTGGTGTTTTTGGAATAGATTACCGACAAAAGATAATCTTTTATTGAGAGATATTCTACCTTCTTCTAATAATGGTAATTGTGTTTTATGCAAGTCTTGACTGGAAAGTTTGGAGCATCTTCTTTTTGTTTGTTCGGTGGCTAGGTTGGTTTGGAAGGAGGTTTCCGATTGGCTTTATTTTCCCGGGAGGTTTTCGATTTGTGCCAAAGAGAGCTTTTTGGAATGGTGTAATTTTGGAAAATCGAACGATTTAAGGCGCAGCAAAGAATGTATTTTTTGGATGGCCACATGTTGGAACTTATGGATTCTTAGAAACGACATTATTTTTAATAGTGCTAGGTGGAATATTATTGATGTCGTGTGGAAGGTGAAGATGACGGTTTGGAGGTGGTCTAGTATCAGTGAAATTATTCATTCTCATTGTAACCTTTATGAATTCGATAAGTTTCCTATGTTGTATTTATCCTAGGTTGTAATTGGATCTATAATTCCCCTTCCGCCCTCTCTGTTTTGTCCCTTTTGTAATCAGGTTGAGTACCCTTTGTACTCTGATTAATATATTTCTTACTTATAAAAAAACAACGATATTATTAGTGAAGGTTTATATGACAAGAATAATAATATTAGTAAATTCTTGTATGACAAGAAGAGAATCATTTTCAAGTCATAGTTAATTTTGTCCACTCATAAAAGTATGCTTTATAGCTAAAATGACACTTGTAAGTTCCTCTTAAACAGATGTTATAATGTTCAGATTTGTAGAGAATGTAGTTAAGCAGGGGTCCAATAAATTACATATAATTCTTCTATAGATGGTAAGTAGCACTGTTTTAAAAATCAGACTGATCATCAAACCGGTAAAGGTATTGAGTCACTGGTTTATTGGTTAAACTATTTGATCACTGGTCAAATCACATGATCAAATAGACCGATCTTTATAAAAACAACTATATATATATATATATATATATATATGTGTGTGTGTGTGTGTGTGTGTGTGTGTGTGTGTGTGTGTGTGTGTGTAAAATATAAATAATATAAATAACACTTAAAATTTTATATATATATATATATATATATATATATATATATATATATATATATATATATATATATATATATATATATATATATATATATATATATGTGTGTGTGTGTGTGTGTGTGTGTGTGTGTGTGTAAAAAATATAAATAATATAAATAACACTTAAAAAATTTTAAAATATCATATCATAAATTCACAAATTTATAATCTAAATTTAAATTTTAAATAAATGTATCACACATAACAAAATAATATAAAATTAAAATGTCTAATTGCAAACAAAGTCTAATTGCAACATAATTTAATTAAATAATTTATAACAAAATAACTCAAATGTGTATCAAATTTAGTTTAAAGGAGGAAAAATTGTTTCAATGTTGGGATCTCCTTCTTTAAAATTAAAATAATTTGCAGTAAAATCAACCGCGTCCGAAACAATTTCCTCGTCAATGATATCATTACTATTTTTTATTTTTTATTTTTATTTTTTATTTCATTTATTTCATTTTATTTTTTATTTTTATTTCATTTATTTTTATTTTTATTTTTATTACTTAATTAAAATATAAAAAAATACAATTAAACCGCCGAATTTTTCAGGTTTTCTCAGTTTACACCGGTTTTTACCGATTCGTACCGGTTCAATGAAATAAACGATTCAACATTCGAACCAGACCGATCGCCTGACCGGTTCCCGGTTCGACCCGTTCGACCGACCGGTCCGGTTCGGGTTTTAAAACATTGGTAAGTAGGATCGGTCTTGACTTTTTAGAGGTTCTGAACAAATAATAAAATTAAGGTTAATAAAAAATTTAACAATTAATTTTGAATTTTTATTTGTATTTTTTGGATTTTGTTTTTTTCCCTTTTGTTTTAGAGATAAACAATAGAAGGTCATTGTGTCAAACTCAAAGGGAATGACGGTGGTTGTGGTTGTCACCGGGGGTGACGAAAGTGCGGTGTGATAGCTGACGCGTGAGAGACAAAAGTTCGATATTGAGAAAGATAAATACGTAAAAATGTAGAAAAATATTGAGGAAGAAGACATGAGTTTTATATTTGCATCGATACAATCAAATCAAATCAAATCAATGTATTAAGTTAGAAAGTGTTACACAAAACAAAAGAGTTACTTCAACAAATGATAATGAATGATATCAAAAAAAATTGATAATAAATTATATGGTGCGTATGATGCAAATTTTAAATATTTAATTATAAATAGTATTAAAATTTATTTAAAAAATTGAAATAGAATTTAAAAATTATAATAAATAATCATCAAGACAAAGCTTGAATTATAACCAATTATCAAATTTAAAAGATTATATCAAAAAATCATTTATAATTGGAGATATAAAATGAAATTAATATATTAAATTTTATAAAATTATAAAATAAAAATATAATCCGTCAAAACTTAAAAACATTGAAAATTAAAAAATAGTTTTAAGTATATTAATAGAGCCTCAAAATTTTAAGAAATAACAAAATATTTTATTAAAGTTAATATATAAGCATAAGAGAAACTTAATTAGTTTAAATTTTTTAATAAAATTTTATAAATACTACTTCAAATCAGATTAACTATAATCGAATTGTTCAAATAATAATTTATTATATTTTTTCATATAAATTTAATAATAAACAAATTTGTCATATGATGGATTTTTTAAATTTAAGTTAAATATAATTTATATGTATTATTTAAAATTTATTTATAAAAAAAAAGATAGAAATTATTTTTAATTAAGTTAAAATTTGTTGATTAAAAATTATAATTTTTTTTAAAACATAAAACAACTTAATTAGAATAGCAGACTTAATAACCAATCGTTAGTTGGTCAAGTGGTGATTGACGTTGGACTTGGTAAGGAGAACCACGATTCGATCCTCCGCAATTACGATCGGGAGAGGGCTGAAACCACTTGATGTTAGAATTGACCCCGTACCGAACTAAACCGGTGGTGATAAACCAAAAAAAAAAAGAATAGCAGAATTGCGAAATAACTCATCGTTCCTAGCTTTCCAAAAGTTCATACGCTCGCGAACCAGATCACGTTGACTTTTGATGCCATCTCCCTCCCATTTCTGATTAGACCTTCAAATTGATGAAATGATTGAAACCTTCTTTGTGTAGTGATGTCTGGATCCTAATTCATTTGCAGACATTTTGTCATAAACCTACAGAAAGCAATACTCGAAAAATAGGTGAGATATAGATTCCTTACACCTGCACTCCCCGACGCAATTAAGCGATTCAGACCCTATGACTCCCCTTTTAAATAGGTTGTACTTTGTCACTAATCTATTCTATAATAATCTCCAAACAAGACACAACACCTTCAATGGAATGAATTTACTTCATACCTTAGGTCATGATGGGTTAGATTGGTTAGGAACATACTCTAACATATAAGAATAAACTTCTTTTACAACGTAAAAGCTAGAGTTTTCCCATTCCCCTATTTCGATGCTACAAACGTCGTTCCACCATTTTGATACTTGATTCTTCTACATACCTCTATTATCATTGAGATTACCATATATGTTGTCTAGGCCTTGTACCATGTACCGCTCCTTTCCTAATTAATTCACCATTTCCACTTTCCTAGAAGAGACTTGTTGAATATTTTCATATTTCTAACACCCAACCCCCCTCATCTATAGGCATACATACCTTCTCCCATTGGATCCAATTTATGCTTCTCTCTTTCCCTCCCCCACCCCCACACAAATTATTTGAAAATATACTCGAGTTTCGAAATAATACCTTCTGGCGCCTTGAAGAAAGAAAATATACTGGAAGAGCAGAAATGACTGATTTTAGGATCACCACTCTTCCACAAAATGAGAGATGTTGATTTCTCCATATATTAAGTCTTGATTTAACCACTTCTAACACTGAATTCCATATGTCTGTTCTTTTCGAATTGCATCTGATAAGGATACCGAGATATTTGAATGAGAGAGAATCCATTAGACAATTCAGGATCTTTGATGCTTCTTCAAGCCACATAGGCTGGATGTTTATCCCTACTAACTAGCTTTTATTGAAATTCACCTTGAGGCCAGACATTAATTCGAACAACATCATATTTTTCTTGATAATTTGAATATTCGACAATCTTTTTCCCTTATTATCAATGTGTCATCCGCTTATTGAAGATGGGAGAATCAATCTTTACCTTCATCAAATTTATACCCACTGTATAAACCACTATCCACCGCACTTTTCATTAGCATGTTGAAACCTTCAGCAATAATAAGAAAGAGAAAGAGAGAAATAGGATCACCTTGTCTTAAACCTCGATCCATTATCAATTCCTTAGTCGGGTTTCCGTTAAGGAGTAATGATATTGAAGTTGTTCTAAGGCATTAAACTATCCACCTCCTCAATTTTTTGTGAAACCCCATCTTAGACATCACGAAGTCAAGGAAATTCCAATCCACCGAGTCATAAACTTTCTCGAAATCTACTTTAAACATTAGCAATTCCATTTTCCTTCTTCTAGCCTCGTTCACTATTTCATTGGCGGTCAAGATTCCATCCAGAATGTGTCTACCTGTTATGAATGCAGATTGCTGCTCTGAAATAACAAAACCTGTCACTTTTTTATTTTGTTGATTAGAACCTTAGAAATCACCTTATATATACACCCTATCAATGAAATAGGCCTATAGTCCGATATTTGCAATGGAATTCTCTTCTTTGGGACCAACACGATAAAGGAACTATTGGTGTCATTAACCACCCTACCATTTTCATGGAATTCATCAACGACCCTCATACAATCCTGTTTGATTTCGTCCCAGAAGTCCTTCACAAATTTGAAATTCACTTCGTTCGGTCCTAGAATTTTGTCATTGTCTCATTCCCAAATTTCTCTTCTAACTTCCGCTTCCGAGAATTCTTTCACAAGATCATCATTATAATCTCTTGTTATCCTTTTAATGGATAGGTTTTTTGGAACTGCTCTAACACCACTTTCTGAAAATTGGTGACTTCTACCGTTCGAAATAAGACTCACAATTTTGTTAACTTTTCTTCTTTGGTTTATGCATATATGGAAGAACTTTATATTTATATCCATTTCCTTTAACCATCTTAATCGAGCCTTTTGCCATTCAATATTACAATTTAGTCTTGATAGGTCGTGAAGTTTCGTTGCACCCTCTCTTGATTAATAACTCTTCCTCTGTAAGGGTTGAATTCTCTCACCGTATCTCTAACTGATTTAGCTTTTCCTTTGCCTCAATAATTCTTCTTTCCATGTTTTGTGTATGATTCTTATGCCAAACTTTGAGCATATTCTTAATACTTTTGAATTTCTCTTTTAATATGAATATTCCACATCCTTCTACCTTTATCTCATGCCAATTTTTTGTAACAAAGTTATGGTTCCCCTGCACGTCATTCCAACACTCCATCATGTGAAACGGTTTTGGTACCCAATCTTGAATTACTTTGCATAGTAGATAGGGAAGTGGTTAGATAAATAATTATCTAGACAACATTACGCACTCTTCGGCTAACTTCTCATCTACTTATCTGAGAGAAGGAATATATCCAGTCGGCTTATCGTTGAGCTCCCGCTTCTGGACCAGTTGATCTTTCTCCCCTGAAGTGGGAGATCTACCAACTCTGACTCGACTATAAAATTATAAAAGTCTTTTATCTCTTCCCTTCTAATACATTCACTACCCCCTTTTCTTTCTGCGGTTCCTCGTATAGCATTGAAGTCTCCCATTAGACCTAAATTCTCTCATTTCTTCCTTTCTATTCTTGTTGCTAAATCCACCCACAAAGCTTTTTTCCTTCTATTGTCACAAGGTGCGTAGATTGTGACTATGGTGATATCTAATTTATCGTCCCCATATTCACCTTCCAGCCATACTTTATGGTCCATGATTTGTTTTCTCCGGATTGTGAATATGTTGATGTCCCATATTGACAACATCCCTCCGGATCTACCTTCTGTTGGTTTGAATGAGAAATCAAAGTCCTCGGCCCTCCATAGAGAGAAACACATAGCTTTGTCGATTTGTTCAATCTTTGTCTAATGGATGCAGACAAGGTTAGGTTTCTGTTTCCGAATAAGATAGTTTACTTCTTTTCTCTTGACCAAACCTCTTACCCCTCTAACATTGTAACTAATCAGCTTCATTGACAACATTGGACGAAAAAACACCCTAACTGGAAAACCCCCTTAAAGAACTAGGAGCTCATTTTCCCCTACTCACCCTCGTTTCCAACTCTTGAATGATATCCCCTTCCTACCCTTTATGGATTAAACCAAAGTTTTTGCCTATATCTCATACATCTTTAGTTATCTTTCTTGCATCCCCATGCAAAATTCTCCAGTTTTCTCTACCCGATTCTTTATCTATCAAATTGAGGAAATTAGAATATGATACCTGGCTTTATGATGCTTTCTTAAGTTTACAATCACAACTTTGATCATTCTCTTTTCTTTTTTTCTCCTATACTTCTTCTTCTTTTTTAGAACGTCTTCTTCTATCTTTATATGTAAAAGCAGGATTTTGGAACTTAACAATGCCTTCATGCTTCCTAACTATACTGTCTCTGCTAACTTCATTATCTTTCTCTCAGATGATGCTATTACCTTCCTCTGCCATCACATGATCATTCGGTAATTATGGGCTTCCATTACATAACCTGGTTTGACTTTCACTTCTATCTCTGCAAGATTATGTATTTGTTTTGGTTGATTAGGCATTCCCATTAGAATTACCGGAACTTGAATTCCTATCTGCGTTGGTTTTTACTTCCATCACATCATTAGTAGTTCTTGGGCTACCATCATAAGTCTGGTCCATGTTTACTTGGCTAAAATTCTCATTGGGCCAATTTGTTGGCTCAATATTTCCTTGCTGCTCCATTTGACCTGGCCCACTATCTTTATGACCTACCACATGTAACCTAAGGATCTGTTGCATTGTATTGACATCTAACTCCTTTCTGTCCAGATTTTTACCACAACCTTCTTGAAAAGGACCGTCTCTTTCTTTTAGAACAATGAATGGGTTGATGTTCCCGATATGATTATTTGAACCTATTGTATTGTATTTTCGAGCCCCTTAGCATCCTTGCAACAACTTTCTGCCTTCTGCATTAAATGAAGGTAATTATGTTCCAGCTTCTTTCTCTCCTCTTCATCTTCTGAGAGCATCCTTGATGAAGAAATGAAGGATGAATCTGTGTCTGGATCTTCTATATTTCTATCTCGTTATACATTTCAAGGCTGACTCTTTCTTTTTCTACGTACGAACATTCACATAGTTCTTCAATGATTCTGATACTGAAACTTTCATTGTTGATATTAATCTTCACTACCTTGTTAATGAAATTCAGTTTTTGTGTTCTCACCAGCATCCTAGCGACATACAATCTCTAGATATTTTTCATTGCATGATCATACTTACTCTCATCTTGAAAATCAAATTTGTACCAGTTTTTATGAGTACAAAACCGATTGCACCATTGACAACAATGGATTGCATGTTGGAAAAATGTTTCAGATTCGCTTCTAACTCTGAGTGCAATTAATTGTACACTAATAACAATCGATTGCTCGTGTGTAAAATTCAATTTTTTAAAATGTTTTGTATGTGCAATCAATTGCACACTTACTGCAATCGATTGCTCATTGAACGAATCTGAAAAATAATTTTGAAAAATGGCACCTATTCATTCTAAACCTTCTTAACTTTTCTCCAATGAACCATGGAAATTGTTCATTATTTTTTATGGAGAAATTCATGTCTTTTAATAGGGATGCTTAAGATTTATATATTCTTTAACTTTCATATTTTATATTAACCTTTTCATGATTAAATTTTCACATCAATTCAAATAATTTTCTAAGTGTTCATTCTTTTTCAAAAAAGTTGAAACTTTGTGCATAACTTTAAAATCATTCATAAAAGTTTCATAATAATTTTTGAGCACTTAAGTTTCATATATTATTGAATTGTATATTGAAAGAAAAGATTATTTAAACCTCTTTCAAAAATATTTACGAAACTTTCTTAATCCACATCTGATCATATCATATTTCACAAAGAATTTTCTTCATACTTTTATAATTTTTTGAACATAAAATTATGAGCAACAAGTCTTAAATATTTATGGATTTACCTTTGAAAGAAAAGATTAATTGAAGATTGAAACATTTTTGTACAAAAATCAAACACATTATAAAATTACCAATTATATTTTGTTATTACCTTGCTTTCAGAATTTTTGAAAGTAAGTGCATGCATTAAAATTGATTGTTTTTCTTGCACTTTGGTTTACCTATAGGTTAGATAATAAGCATCACTTATTGTGTGAATAGGTTGTACGATCATTTTGACTATAGTGAAATCTCTTTCGATTGAAAGGGGATAGGATGTACCTTCGGATTGTGGAGGGAACCAGGATAAACGCTTGTGTCTTTTACTTTCAGCACTTTACTTTTTCAAGTCTTCCACCAAACGAGAGATGTTAATTTCTCGATCTATTAAGTCTTGATTTAACCACTTATAACACTGAATTTCATGTGTCTATTCTTTTCGAATTGCATCCGATAAGGATACCGAGATATTTGAATGAGAGAGAATCCCTTTGACAATTCAGGATCTTTGATGCTTCTTCAAGCCACCTATGCTGGATGTTTATCCTTACTTACTAGCTTTTATCGAAATTCACCTTGAGGCCAAACATTACTTCTAACAACATCAGATTTGCCTTGATAATTCAAATATTCGACAAACTTTTTCCCTACTATCAATGTGTCATCCGCGTATTGAAGATGGGAGAATCGATCTTTACCTTTATCAAATTTGTACCTACTATATAAACCACTATCCATTGCACTTTTCATTAGCATGTTGAAACCTTCTGCAACAATAAGAAAGAGAAATAGAGAAATAAGGTCACCTTGTCTTAAACCTCGTTGCATTCTCACTTCCTTAGTCGGGTTTCCATTAAGGAGTACTGATATTGAGTTGTTCTAAGACTTTAAACTATCAACCTCCTCAATTTTTTGTGAAACCCCATCTTAGACATCACGAAGTCAAGGAAATTCAAGTCCATCGAGTCAAAAGCTTTCTCGAAATCTACTTTAAACATTACCACTTCCTTTTTCCTTCTTCTAGCCTTGTCCGCTATTTCATTCACGGTCAAGATTCCATCCAGAATGTGTCTACCTGCTATGAATGCAAAATACTGCTCTAAAATAACAAAACCTATCACTTTTTTATTTGGTTGATTAGAACCTTAGAAATCACCTTATATATACACCCTATTAATGAAATAGGCATATAGTCCGATATTTGCAATGGATTTCTTTTCTTTGGGACCAACACGATGAAGGAACTATTGGCGTCATTGACCACCATACAATTTTCATGGACTTTTGTCATTATCGCATTCCCAAATTGCTCTTTTAACTTCCTCTCTCGAGAATTCTTTCACAAGGTCATTATTATTCTCTGTTGTTATCCTTTTAAAGGATAGGTTTTCTGGAACTGCTCTAACACCACTTGCTGAAAATTGGTGACAAAAATGCTCAAAGATCTCATTTTTTTATTTCATTCACCTCCGTTAACCTTCTACAGTTTGAAATAAGACTCACAATTTTGTTAACTTTTATTCTTTGGTTTATGCACACATGGATGAACTTTGTATTTGAATACCTTTCCTTTAACCATCTCGATCGAGCCTTTTTCCATTGAATATTACAATTTAGTCTTGATAGGTCTTGAAGTTTCGCTGCAGCCTCTCTCTTGATTAATAACTCTTCCTCTGTAAGGGTTGAATTCTCTAATCGCATATCTAACTGATTTAGCTTTTCCTTTGCCTAAATAATTCCTCCTTCCATGTTTTGTGTATGATTATTATGCCAAACTTTGAACTTATTCATAATACTTTTGAATTTCTTTTTTAATGTGAACATTCCCCATCCTTCTACCTTTATCTCATGCCAATTTTCTATAACAAATTTATGGTTCCTCTGCACCTCCTTCCAACACTCCATCGTGTGAAACAGTTTTGGTCCCCAATCTTGAATTACTCCGTAGAGCAATGATAGGGTAGTGGTTAGATAAATCCTTATCTAGACACCATTGCGTACTCTTCGGCCAACTTCTCATCCACTTATCTGAGAGAAGGAATATATCCAGTCATCTTATCACTGAGCTCCCGCTTTTGTACCAGTTGAATTTTGTCCCCTGAAGTGGGATATCTACCAACTCCGACTCGACTATAAAATTATAAAAGTCTTTTATCTCTTCCCTTATAATACCTTCACTACCCCATTTTCTTTCCGCAGTTTCTCGTATAGTGTTGAAGTCCCCCATTAGGCCTAAATTCTCTCATTTCTTCCTTTCTATTCTTGTTGCTAAATCCACCCACAAAGCTTTTTTCCTTCTATTGTCACAAGGTGTGTAGATTGTGACTATGGTTATATCTAATTTATCCTCCCCATATTCTCCTTCCAGCCATAATTTATGATCCATTATTTGTTTTCTCCAGATTGTGAATATGTTGATGTCCCATATTGACGACATCCCTCCGGATCTACCTTCTGTTGGTTTGAATGAGAAATTGAAGTCATCAGCCCTCCATAGAGAGAAACATATAGCTTTAATTTGTTCCATCTTTGTCTCTTAGATGCAGACAAGGTTAGGTTTCTATTTCCAAATAAGATTGTTTAGTTTTTTTCTCTTGACCAAACCTCTTACCCCTCTAACATTGTAACTAATTAGCTTCATTGACAACATTGGACAAAAAAACACCCTAACTGGAAAACCCCCATAAAGAACTAGGAGCTCATTTTCCCCCTACTCACCCTCGTTTCCAACTCTTGAATGATATCGCCTTCCTCCCCTTTATGGATTAAACCAAATTCTTTGCCTATATATCATACACTTTAGTAATCTCTCTTGCATCCCCATGCAAAATTCTCCAGTTTTCTCTACCCGATTCTTTATCAATCAAATTGAGGAAATTAGAACATGATACATGGCTTTATGATGCTTTCTTAAGTTTAAAATCGCAACTTTGCTTAATCTCTTTTCTTTTTTTCTCCCCCATACTTCTTCTTTTCTTTGAGAATATTACTCTTACGGCTTCTTCTATCTTTATATGTGAAAGTTGGATTTTGGACCTTAACAATTCTTCATGCTTCCTAACTATACTGTCTCTGCCATCACATGATCATTCAGAATAATTGTGCTTCCATTACATAACCTGGTTTGACTTTCACTTCTATCTCTGCGAGATTATGTATTTGTTTTGGTTGATTAGGCTTTCCCATTAGAATTATCGAAACTTGAATTCATATTTGCGTTGGTTTTTACTTCCACCACGTCATTAGTAGTTCTTGGGCTACCATCGTGAGTTTGGCCCATGTTTACTTGGATAAAATTCTCATTGGGCTAATTTGTTGGCTCAATATTTCCTTGTTGCTCCATTTGACCTGGCCCACTATCTTTATGACCTACCACATGTAACCTAAGGATCTGCTGTGTTGGATTGACATCTAACTCCTTTTTGTCCAGCTTTCTGTCACAACCTTCTTGAAAAGGATCATCTCTTTATTTTAGAACAATGAATGGGTTGATGTTCTCGATATGATTATTTGAACATGTTGTATTGTATTTTCGATCCCCTTAGCATCCTTGCAACAACTTTCTGCCTCCTGCATTAAATGAAGGTAATTATGTTCCAACTTCTTTTTCTCCTCTTCGTCTTCTGAGAGCACCATTGATGAAGAAATGAAGGATGAATCTGAGTCTGGATCTTTTATATTGCTATCTTCTTCAGACATTTCAAAGCCGACTCTTTCTTTTTCTGCATACGAACATTCACATAGTTCCTTAGTGATTCTGATAATGAAACTTTCATCATTGATATTAATCTTCACTACCTTGTTAATGAAATTCAATTTTTGTGTTCTCACCAGCATCCTAGAAACATCCAATCTCTAGATATTTTCGGTCAATGGGTCAAGCTTTATGAGCCTACCAAAAGAATTTGTCAGCATTGAGAAAACTCTCATCTTCCATGCTTGTAAAAGAACACCATACATATGACACCAGATACTTTTCGCCCCTCCAATATCTCTAGTTTCCCATTTTCTCAAAACTGAAAAACAACTGGTTAAACACTGCTTCAGCTTCCTTCATCAGAACACTCAAATTTTCCTCTTCGTTAGTTTTGGGGAAAACCTTTTCCTCCCGATAGGAATAACTTCAAGAGAAATGAATCCTTCCTTGATGATCCTTTGGTTAATTATCCCTAACATTGTTGTGTCTCTAAGACATCTAATATAACCGTTCTTAACCCATTCCATCTCTTCTTCCTTGATGTTAAATGATAGACCTACCCACGATTTCTCTTCTAGGTTGGGTCCAATGTATTTTGCTTTCGAAGGACCCGCAATATTATATGTATTGACCTTAGGTTTAGATTCTGCTTCCTTGGTTGCTTCAGCATAAGATTTTTCATCCTTTCTCCAACTATGCTATAATCTTGATCTATTTTATTCTTCCCTCCGCTTGATCCCGTTTTCTTATTCCAGATTGAACAACTTTTTTGCCTTCACTGATAAAACTTTTCACTCTCCCTGGATTAACATGCCTAGAGAATTTGGAAATGGGTAATCCTAATATTGGAGCTTCAGTTATAGCACGCTTGAGTTTCTCAAATGCAGACCGAGCTTGGGTATCCCAACGAAACAAATTTTTCTTTAATAAGGTCTTTAAAGGAGCATCAATTGAGGAATAATTACACACGTATTTCTAGTAAAACCCGGGGACACCTAAGAATCCTCTCAACTGTTTCACATTATGAGGAATATGCCAATTCACAATAGCACACACCTTAGGAGGGTCAGGTCCTGCCCCTTTAGCTGAGACAACATGACCCAGGTATTCAATTGAATTTTGTGCAAATAATTATTTAGATTGTTTTAGGCAAAACTCATTATCCAATAAGCACTGAAACACAATTTCTAAATGTTGCATATGAGCATCTAAAGAGGGACTGAATACCAGTATGTCGTCAAAAAATAATATCACAAAAAACGCAAATAGGTTCAAATATGAGATTCATAGTAGATTGAAAAGTAGAGGGAACGTTACACAAGCCAAAGGGAATTACTAAGAATTAGTAATGACCTTGGTGAGTGCAAAACGCTATCTTGTGGATGTAACTGCTAGCCATCCGAATTTGATGATACCCTGATCGTAAGTCAACTTTGAGAACCATTGAGTGCCATGGAGTTCATATAGAAGTTCAACGATTGTTGGGATAGGAAAATGATCTTTGATTGTGATGGAATTCAGAGCCCTGTAATCTACACATAAATGCCATGTTTCATCCTTCTTGTGACCTAGTAAAACCGGTGAGGAGAACACACTAGAACTTTGTTGAATGATCCCTTGAGACATCATCTCTTTAATCTGGTTTTCAATCTCCAACTTCTGAAAATGCGGGTATCGATATGAATACACATTGACATGATTGATATGGTTGGCAATAGGAGTTTTATGGTCTAATGGTCTTTGTGGTGGTAACGTAGCAGGTGGTTAAAAGAGGGAGGAAAATTTAGTATGTAGGTTTTGAATTTGCGGGTTCGTGTGAATAGTAGTTATGATGGAAGTACATTGCAGTTCTTTTACATTCTTTACCAATACTTTGAAGGAATGGGTCGGTTTAGTATGAAGACCCAATTGACGTGCCACCAGATCCTGGAGGAAGTTGTGGGTGCTCTCACTATAAATTTAGATGGATACTAGATTGTGCTTAATTTGGCCCACCACACGCAATGTTTAAGGAATTGGATGATCCATTAAGGCATGGAGACTGATTTAGGTTGGGTTTGGATCCAGGTCGATGGGTTCAACCAAGGTCTCATGCAATTGCAGAGAAACTATGTCATCACCCTGTTTTTCAGGTTCAACAATCAGGAGGTGGAATTTCCGTTTGCAACAATGACCATGTTGGTAACGTTTGTAGCAGTTGTAGCACAATCCATGCTCATGTCACACTTGTAGTTCATCTGGAGATAGTCGTTTGATGGTGGTGGTTGTCAGTTTAGGTGGGGTTATCGATAGTGTGGGTTTGAAGGATGAATTTAGGACTGTATTTGGGGGGGATTGGTGTGTAACGATGGTGGGTGACTGGGAGTGGGTTTGTGGTTATAATTAGATTTGTCGAGAAACTTCTCTTCATGTAACTTAGCAAGAGAAATAACTTGAGTAAGTGATATTGGTTGGAATACTTATACCTCTCGGCGAATCGACGGTTTGAGACCAAAGACAAATCAACTCAAATAGAAGGGTGGGGGAAGACCCACGATTTGGTTGGCCAATGTTCCAAACTGGTTTTGGTACTCCTTGAAAAATCCAATTTGACAACGCTTGAACATTGAACCCTTTGGATCTCCGTACAGTGACGACACGAAGCAAGATTCAAGGGCGTGGGGGAAAGTCGACCATGACATCAATTGACCATTGGAGTGCATCTAATGGAACCAAGTGAATACTTCACCTTCCATGTGGAAGGAAGCTATGTGAAGGCGTTGTTCATCCTTAATGTGATTGTAACACGGTGGGAGAACTGACTTGGGCGTTTTTGTTTCCAAAAACTATGTTGCGGATAGCAAGAGTCGCCACCGACTTTTATTTTATCCAATAAGGAAAATGAATAAAAGAACATGAAATACCTTTAAAAAAAGATTTGAGTTCGGGGGTAAGTTATACAAAGGGAAAGTGTTAACACCCTTTGTATCCATGGTTATCCATGAGCTCTTAACTACTTAGCTCACTTTACTTTTGTTTGAAGAAGAGTGTAGTGTGTGTTTAGAAAATATTTTCATAAGTCTTTAACTTTGCAATGATCCTCATATGGATATATACAAAGTGTTTAGTTTGAAAGTATTTTGAAAAGTGAGGTGTAAAGAGTGTTTTGAAAAGAAGTGAGCAAGTATTTAAGAACTACTTACCCTAATTGTGTAAGGTCTTTCTTGTTATTTCTTTCCTTTAGGGGTAAGACTATCATTACTATTAATGAGTAAGTAGTCTTTACCTTGGATGTTTAAAGGGACGAGCGTAGGGTCATCGTATGGTCATAGAAGGCAACCTTCTAGGGTATCTTAGTAATTCGAAGGGACGATCATCATTTTCGTACGACCATCGAGGGACGAGATCATTTTTTCATAGGCAACTCGAAGGGACTATGATCTTTTATCTGAAGGGACTTGATGTTTTTATTCGTAGGCAACTTTACTAAGATACCCCCACATTCAAGAGACTTAACCATTTATTGTAAGACAACAAAGAGAGGTTACCCTAGAGGTGTGAGTGTGCATATTTTAATCTTGGAAATTAGGGTTATCTAACGGTTGATTTTAGTCTTGTCATACAATCCTATTAAGCATACATCTAAGCAGTTTATAGGTGCAGAAAGTAAAACCCTAGTTTAAACTATTACATGGCTTTGGGAGAGATACATAAATATAAAAAATCCTGACAGGAAATATAAAGTGCGGAAAATAAACCTAAATCATTACAAGGCTTTAGCAGTTACATAATCTTTAGAAATCGTACAATAATCGAAACGAAAAGATCATAAGAATATCGAGTCTTTGAGATGAGAGGAGGATATGTTTTTTTTATCATGATATTAGAAGAATAAAAATAAATAAACAGAGTCAGATAAAATCACTGTAGATTTTAAAATAATGGAAAATAAGAAAAGCGATTAAAATAAAATCTAAAAAAATATTAAAACGATGCTAAAAATCTAATAAAATCAAATAAAGAGCACACACTTATTTTTTGATTGTTTTGAAAATATGGAAATAGAAAATAAATTTAATAAAATAGAAAAAAGTGGAATTTGCGAATTTGAGGGTCAAAATCTTTTAGAATTCTATTATAAAAGAGTACTGTTCTTCGATTTTTTTTCTGATTTTCTGGAAACAATTCGGAGTAAATCGAAACAGTAGTACTTACCTGACTTACCTGTCAGACTGGAATTCTTATCACTACTGCAGCCTTCAAAGTATCGATGAAAACAGATTACAGCATATTAACCAACAATTTAGTTCTCCATGGTGTCCTAAACTTCAATTCGATCGCCCAGATAGCTTGCTCACATCATACAAAACACAAATATACAAAGAGATTAGATGTATCATGCATATAAAAATGAAATCGAAAAATTGAAAAAAAGCAACAAAAAAAAAAGAAGCAAATTTGGTTATGGCGTTTTATGAGGTTTTGGAGCAATGTGATGATTGATATGCCTTCAGAAGAGTCTAAGGAATGTTCTTGGACCTTCAAACCTCCTTGAGAATGGTTGCAACCCTAAAATCCAACCCAACTTACTCTTGAGTTTTTTGAAGTTTTGTATGCTCTCTTTGATCAAAAATTTCGTCCTCTTGACTTGTGGAGATGATAAGTATTTATAGAGGGTCTAATTTAGGTCAGATTTTGGGCTTTTGTGATGGATTGAGAGATTGCTTGAGTGTGAAGGAATGTGATTTCTAAATTTGTCCAAAAATGAGATAAAATCATACTTGTTTGGTCTTGCATGAAATTGGACATTTTCAATCAACATAACCATCAAATATTTGATCCCAAAATAGATCTAAGATCTAATATTTGATTTTTTTAATTATTTATCTTAATTAAAATTGAATTTAAATGATTTAAATTCAATATAATATAAAATAAATATAAAAAATCTGATATTATGATCTATGGGTGGTGCATGATCTCATAATTGAGTTTGAGTTGAAACAATATGGGCCCATTTGGAAGAAACTTGAGTTTTGACCATTTTTGCTTCATACACCTCCTCAAAATTGTCCAACTTCAACAATGCATAACTCCCTTAATTTTTATCTCATGTAAGTTTTCTAGGACTTTTTAGTAAGCTTGGAGTGTCCTCTAACTACTAATTTTGGTCCCATGTCTATTTAATCTTCCATTTTTAAGTTATGAGCTTTTGAAAAAGTTGACTTTTTGTTGACTTTTAAAAGGACCTGTAATGTCTTGGCTCATATGTCTCAAATGAAGCATTTTTGGACTTGGCTTGTGTGACACAAAGTTGTAGAGAATTGAATTTCCTTCAAAATGAGATTTGGATGGGAAATGTTTGATGAAGACTTTGAAAGTTATGGAAGGTCAAAGTATAGCTGACTTTTCCTGTAAAAACCATAATTTTTTAACTCCTGATTCTGAGACTTCCTTGATGAATCATGATCAACCCTTTATCAAATGATGAATTTAACCTCATAATATTTATGTTGATAAAAAATCTTGAAGTTTGACTTTGTGTTGACCACAATTGACTTTTTGACCAAGTAAACTGATTTTTGATTATCTGAGCATCTGACTGACCAAACTTGTGGGGAAAATCTTGAAACTTGACATGAGGATTCTTTGAAGTATGTGAGATTTAATGAAGTCCACTTGAGGATTTTATAAGTTCAACTTTCTTTGTGAAACTCAAAACCCTAATTTAAGATTCATTGCTTAGGAGGAGGCTTTGTCTGATGAAACCTTGAATCTTTTTGAGAAATTGTGAATCTTGTGACTATTAGGAGACCTCTTGAGACACATTATCTTGAATATGGAAGGGAAAATTTTGGGGTACAATAGTGATGATAGTAAAAAAATTGATTGATTTTAAAGATCCATCCTCGAGGATCTATACCATCAAATCGCAGAATGTCGAGCTTAATGGTGGTTGCCGAAAAATGAGTGATTTCTGCGTCAGAAGGAGTGAAACCGGGAACCTAAACGAGCATGAAAGTCATTGAATTCAGTGGTGAGAGAAGTGATGTTAGCTACAATGTTGTTCTGGAAAGTCTGTTGATTATGCACCAACTGGTTAATGGAGGTTGCAAGATCCTCAATTGACGGAGTGGAAAACATGTACTCTTAATGAAAGCACCAAATTATTATGAATTTAGTGCAACTAACCAATTAATGGATACAATAAATTATAAAATCTATAGCTACTAGACTACTCCTGGTAACTTTCTTCTCTGTTTTATTCATATGCAATTAATTGTACATAAATAGTATTATCTAAGAAGGAATTTAAGATGGTACATTCTCTGGGTGCACTTGCATTTCTCAACAACTTAGTGGTTATCCTAACAAAATAAGAGTGTCTCATAACAAAGATAACTTCTAGAAGATCCTTCTAGGTGACTCATTTCTTACTCATCTTTTTGAGAGGAGTGGTAACAAAATCATTCAAGTATTTGGGCTTCATTGTATTCCTTTTAGCCCTCAACTATGGAATGGGCTCATCCTCTATTTCAGTCAGTTGTTCCTTTTCTGAATGCACCTCCTCAATGTTTTAATGTCCAGGATTCATAACACTTTTTCTTTTTGTATGTGATCCTACTAACTACGGCCACAGTGGTGGGTTGTCAATTCTAAGCGGTAAATCGAGGAGTGTACGAGTCACAAAGTTCCTTCTATGAATCTATACTCTTATTTGGGAGGGTTTTAAACAAGCTCATAATATATTCCTTAATGGTTAATGAAAATAACTTGCATTTAATAATTTCTTGGACGTGGTAATAATCTAATTTGTTGTCCACATGTTTGACATGTTCGTCTGGATCCCTCGTACCAACATAATTTTCTAGATTTAGGGGCTTTTCAAGGGACCTTAGGATCTTTATGTCAAGAATATGTATAGAGAATGAGTTCCTCTTTATCTCAGAGGCTTATGTATCTATGTTGTACCTTTCTCCCCCCCTCTCTCTCGGAATGGTGTGCTGACGAGCTACGAGGAGAAAAAACCTTTAGTGGAATATGAATGCTACTTCTCCCTTTGGAGTCGAGTTACGACTTGGAAATATCGAGATTACTACATACAGTGAAACATCAAATATTTAAGTCAATTGCAATATGACTCATTGGTTTCTATGTGAAGCTACCTCGCACACGGTGTTGGTTTTCGAAGGAGCTCACTCCAGAATCTCTTTAATCCTGAGTATCCTTTCTACCAAGCCATGGAAGTTTTGATGTTTTACTAAGATACTCAGGATTAAAAAGATTGACCTGCAAGATTAACACTTCAACGTCCAAGTCAACAAATGAGTGAAGAATAGTTTTAGAGTTGAAATGAATTGAATATTTGAAGTGACATAAAGTGGTATTTATATAGTATAGACGGTTAAAACTGTCCATACGTGATTCAACATCTTGTGCAGGTTGTCATTCAGTTAGATCAAACCGTGAAAAATTTGATGTAGAATGTGATTGTGTATCCTTGACATTACAAATATCTATCTATTCCACACAATTTCTATTTCAAACTCGTTATTTGGCTTTCTCTTTGGGCCTTGCACGCAACCCAAAACATCTCCAATTTACAAAAACTTCTAATTCACCAATTTAGACTAATTTATACCGATTTTCATTAATTTCACTTTTTAAATTAGTGCTTTTACTTGATAAAGTGTTACCATTTATGTAACAATGCATATTCCGGTGCTAGGCTTCATATTGATTGCTCACATGGAATAGTGATTAAGGCCAAAAAGAGTATCTTATGATAAGGTTAATTTTGGAAATTAACTTATTTTAAACGATTTTATACTTTAAAACGCAACATTTTGTTCTGTCAAATATTTTACTATGGAAAAAAAGTATTTGTTGTTTGAGAAATTAAAATTAAAATGTGAAATACTTTATAGTTGCACTTTGAATTCAAGACTGTACTATGAAGTTTTCTTGACACGTGTTCCGTACATAAAATTTTAATTGAGAATTTTGTAACAAGTTGTTTAAAAGAGAAAAGAAAAAGTTGAATTAAGAATTGTGTAATTAAGAAAGAAAACATATGGAAAGCAAGACAGCATGGGCCATACATACAGTGGTAATTGCTGGAGGCTAAAAGAAAAAGACATATCTAAAAGATAGAAAAATCATAGTTAGTTATTGGTGGTACCCCATACATACGTAGTATAATATATCCTTATCACAAATAGGAAATTAGTTAAGCACCTTAATCATTCCAATATTTTTCTGTCCAAACAAATGTAGAGATATATCTCTTTGTAACAAACGTCTCAGAATTCTTTTTCATTCTTCACTTGTAAAAAAAATATTTTTTTAAATTCTTTTTTTTTTTAACTCTCTCAATTCACATGCTCTCAGAATTCTCTAAACTTTTTTATTTTCTATATACATTTGTAGAAATTGAGAATTATGTTGTGTAATAGGTAGTTTATACATATTATGTGATTGAGAAACGTGTCTAATAGGTAGTAGTATTATTGATCAATGCCCTATTTTGGATGTTTTAAGGGATTGCATGTTCGTTAGAGATTTTTAGACCATTTTCAAATTAACAGAGATTATGCATTGGAGATGATGGTAGACAATCTAGAATTAATCCAGAGGATGTCGTGAAGGAGTTAGAAGTCAGTTGGGGGTGTCATTCTAGGTTTTGATTCCTAAAAAGGGTGTATACACAACAACTGCATGATGCAGAGCGGACTGCTGGTGATGACGAGCAGGTTACGTAGCATAAAGCATACACTCTAAGGCCATAATTGTTGTATTAGATTGACACATCCATTTTTGTGCACAAGAATATTTTTATGTGGATGTCATCTATATGCGATACTTCGATGACTTCGAGCGGATCCAGGAGTATAACTAGGGGTGCTTGTTTGGTCTTCCTATACTTCAAGTTGTCTGAAGGCTGTATGTAGAGAATCAAACAAGTGACAGACAACATCACACTATTGATTGTAATATTTCTGCATCTTTTAGGGTTTGTATGTCATTTTCATAACACTTTTGCAACACCATTAGTAATGATTCATCTGTTCCATTTTCAGGCTTTGATCTTCCAACAATTCCCCCGCATATCCGGTTGGTCATGTGTTCCGACATACACTGAGTATATGCCAAATGTTTATGCATTCATCTTACTCAAAGGGAATCAGACGACAAAGTCATACTGATTATATCTTTACCACTTGGTAGCATATGACATACACTTCCATTCTTACGTTATTCACCGCGAGACGCATCCCTTTGATGACATAGTCTTATACTTGTGATTGTTGACTTGCGGTCCACGTATGACATATCATCAGTTGCTTGAGTGTGTCATGCGGCAGTTCGACTACATGCATTTTATTTCCAAAGACCCTTATATATATATACTCCTCCCGGTATGACATATATATATATATATATATATATATATATATATATATATATGGATGATATGTTTGATAATTATCATAATCATTTGGTACTGATGGAGGCACGAAATATCATAACTCTTAACAATCGAAGCTATGCAAACGACTACATCTGATGTTTCTTTAGGATGACAGTCACATCCTTATATGATACACGATATTCTAGGAGATCCCACCTAGGTTAACTCATCAGGAGATACTATAGGAGGAGCAGGTTAGGGCAGACCATGTTGTTGATGTGTTGCCTAAATGTCATCGTATCATAGAGATTGGATAAACATGTATTGACAAAATACTTTTTCCGATTGGCTATGAGGTGAGGGAAGTTCTAGATGCCATGATGACGGAAGAGCATGAGACACTGCAGTACATGAGGCAACGTAGGAACAAGGGGTCCTTAGTTCGTCATACGTAGTAGTTTATAGTATTTCTACTGTGAATTTAGTATTAGTTACATTTTATTTTGACTTATTTCGACTTCATTGTGTATTTTGAATTTATTGATTTATATATGTCATTTTCATTATATCGATTGTAAGGTTTAATTTATGAAAAAAAAATAGAAAATGATAATATAATTATAGCATATTGTCTCATTCATCAGAGCATCTATAAATCAAAGTAAAAAATTATTGTCTGATGAGATTTCATTTTGACTTAAACATAAGGTGTAATTAAAGATGCATCATCGAAATCTGAGGAATAATTTTAAAAAGTATTTTTCTATTTATTAGTAATTTCATATATATATATATATATATATATATATATATATATATATATATATATATATACATATATATATATATATATATATATATATATATATATATATATATATATATATATATATATATATATATATATATATATAATATTTTGATTACATTGCATAAGATCACGTGCTTTCACATCATGTAGTCTAAGTACAGCAAATTCTTCAACCGTATATGAGTCGTGTCTTTGAATCTCAAGTTTGAAACAAAAACCTAAATATTTATTATTTCATCACATTTTTATTTTTATTCAATTAGCCGCCATTGAATTATTTTAGTATTCAACAATTGCATGCTACAATTTCAAATTAATTTTGATCATCAAACTTTGGCTTTACTCAAGAAGGAAGGGTAGACAAGGTAATTTAATTTGCAAAGATAAGTATCAAATATTTTTAATTTAATTTGATCTTTTGTTGAACAAACTACAAAGGATTACAAAACAACCACGTCTTTATTGGGCACATAAACGTTATTATTTAAATATTCTTTTGGTGTTTTTCTCCAAAACGAAAATTAATGGAGTTGAGCTGGGCGTAATAATTTACATTAGGCAAAAGTTAGAACCAAAAAAGTTGATTAAATTAAAGATTGAAGTTAAGAAAAAGTGCTTTTGGAGACAAATCTGGGTCTATCGCTTATGAAAACTAATATATTAATATGCTTAAATACTACTAAAGAGAAAAGTTTAAGATATGAAAATCTACTTACTGTGTAAACACTTTTCTAATTACCACCATTGACTCAAAATAATTACTTATTATTATATTACTATGAATTAAAAATAAAATAAATAAAACCTACACAAAAAATGTGTTTCATCCAAATGGTAAATGATTCAATATCTCATATTAGGGAGAAAAAAAAATTGTATTAAAGCAAGATGATTTCTCATATTTGACTATTTTATTTGAAGTGACTTTAAAGATCGTCGATCTCATAATAAAATATCTAATTCTCATTCTCACAACGGGAGAAACTCTAGTTAAGTTCACACATGTATATTTTATTCCTACCTAATCGTACACTAGAATATATGTTAATCTAAATATCGATCTCTCATCATATTACCGGTAAAGAAATTCACAAATATTTTATTCTAAATATCGACCTCTCATCATATTACCGGTAAAGAAATTCACAAATATTTTATTCTTCACAAATAATCTAGTGTGTCGAAATATATCAAATAGGACATCCATAATAAATTCATGTTGGTATTTGAATTCTAAAAGCTCTTTGCGATGAATCACATGTCTTTTAAATGTATCCAAACACGTCTTGTAACAAAGAGCAAACTTCATCATCAATAGAAAATAAGATAATTATAAGGTGATATCTAAGGTTAATACCGTACTTTATTGGTGACACGTGTTGGTAAAACCTATCAATATGAATATCAATGAAAAAATTCTAACTGTGTGCTGCTTGCAAACAATCAAAAATTACTTTTTGTTTTGTGGCCATAACAAACTTTACATCTATGTCCTGAACACTTTTATTTAAAAAGACACTCGGTAAAATATGTTGTTCTTTAAAAGGGTGTTAAGGTCAAAATCTGGAATTGTGACACTAAAACCATTGAAAGCTCCGCCGAAATCAGAGTTTGTAGCGTATGTCTCACTGTCTCTCAATCAGAGTCGTCTCAATCTTTTGAGAGGCCCTGTGTAAGAAGTTGAAGTTAACTTCAATTAAGTTGTGAAGTTTGTTTAAGATGTCATATTTAACCGTCAATTAACTATAAAATATTTGTATGGAGACCCTTTTTTTTCCATAGCTTAGTCATAAAAAAGTGTGAGGCCCTGTGCGGTAGGCCGCCTTGCACACCCTCAAAGACGATCTGCTCTCAATATATGATATTATAACATCCAAGATTGAACCCTAGAAGCCCAAAAAATGTAAGAGATAACCTATTGTCAAATACAAACTCAATCCCCCAACTTTAATGGGTAAAAAAAAGTCATCATTCATTGAAAGTCCTCGAAGAAATGACCTCCACCAACCACAATGTCTTCAACTGTCCTTCCTATCTTTTTATCAAACCAAATAACTACTTCTTTCGTATGATTATGTTGACAGATTCTTAGATTAAAAAACAATTTGGTTATACTTATGGAGGATCGAAGTAGAAAAAAATCACTCTCAAGATCCCTTAGTTATGCTAAAAGATGCATTAACTCAATACTTTTAACACCTCTTTTCATAGACAACCCCTCGATAATGCTTCATCCCCAACATTGACATCCCAATGTCCGAAAAGAACAAATCTCCATAAAATTTACTATAATCACATAAGTAAAAAAAAAATCAATATTATAAATATCAATCTATCTCCCAAATTATATCAAAGACCTTAATCACCTCTTCTAAATCCCTTATCATTTTCTTACTAATTTAGTTATATCACGTTAAACATGCTATTATTCTAAATTATCTAATTATTTAACACATAATTTAAAATATGTTAAATTTAGGGGTGTGTAAAATATTCGGATGTAAGACTCAAATCCATAACAAAATTCAAATCCGTTTTAAATATTCGGATATAATTGAATGATTATTAATCAGTTTAGTTTTTAATGATTTTGGTTATCCATTCATATAATTCATATATAATTCAGATATAATTAAATGGTTATTAACCGGTTAAATTTTTTGGATTTTATAATCCGATTATTATCTAAAATCCAAATTTTTTAATATTCAAAATATATATATATATATATATATATATATATATATATATATATATATATATATATATATATATATATATATATATATATATATATATATATATATATATATATATATATATATATATATATATATATATATATATATATATATATATATATATATATATATATATATATATATATATATATATATATATATATATATATATATATATATTCTGATTTTTTTTAAACTGAATTTTTTTTAAAAACCGGTTATATAACCATAATCAAATTTATAACTGGTTTTATAACCAGTTTTGATTAAATTGTTGTTTTGATTATCAATCTAAACTATTTAAATGATTTAAAAATGATTATGGTTTGGTTTCTAAAAATAACCGGCACTTATTAAATTATTACTTTTAATTAAAAATTGATTGGAAAAGCAAAATTAATAACTTTTAAAATGGGTACACCAATCTCTTAACAAGTAAAAGTAGAGGATTCAAAAACAATAATTAAACAAAAAAGATATTATAAAATAAAGCTTGCATGAAGAAAAAATCACCATAAGGACTTAGTTGTACAGAGTCAATGAAGTGAATAGAGATGAACAAATTATAAAATAATAATTTGCAGAAAATAAGAGAAGAACCAAAATAAACAAATTCCAATCCAACACCTTTGACAAACCTATGATTCAATTGGTTTTGTTTCTTAATCAAGAGTCACTCTCAAGAAGTGTCTGTTTTTGAACCTTCATAACCACTTTCAAACACACTCAAATTCTGTTTCCTCCTTCAAAATCTTTGAAACTTTTGCACACCACATGTTTGTGATTATTACAGTTTAAAATCTTCACTTCAGTAGCTGCTGATTGAAGTAAATACTAGTAATGGAGTTAACTCCAAGAGGAAGAAATCAAGGTCATGTTGTGACTTTTGACAGAGATGCAGATTCATTTGTGGAGGAAGATAAAGAGCTTCAATCTAAATGGGCTGCTATAGAGAAACTACCAACTTTCAAAAGGATTAAAACTTCTTTTGTTGATGAAATCACTCAGGAGGAAAGTGGTAGTAGATGGCAGAGAAGTAGTAGTAAAAGGGTTGTTGATGTTACTAAACTTGGAGCTGTTGATAAGCGTTTGTTTATTGATAAGCTCATCAAGCATATTGAGAATGATAATCTCAACTTGTTGCAGAAACTTAGAGAAAGGATGGAAAGGTAATTTGTTTACACTAGACTAGATCATGCTGCAAAATAAGTTGTTTTTGTTTTACTAACAAATTAGGGTTGACATTTTGTTTGAGTGGAGTATTCATAACTGATTATGGTATTTTTGGTATCCAATTCTGTAATTGAAATAGATTTTGGACTAGATTGACTGACTTATTCGAGCTTATTTACTAACATAAACACTTACGAGACTCTTTGAGAGAGCTTATGAATATAACTTCTGATATGTGCACCAGTTGTTTTTAGCTTATTTCTATATTAAATTCTTTGGAATAACTTGTAACTGTTGTTATAGAAATAGCTTATACATAAGCACTGATATGATAAGCCTTTTGTTTTGTTACATTTATGGCACTCAGTTAAAAGAAGGAAGGTGGTTATATTTCAGTTTATATTAGTGGATTATTTTGAAGAATTGGTTTATATTGGTTTATTTTCAGAGTGAATGTGAAGTTACCTAGTGTGGAGGTAAGGTACAAGAACCTGAATGTAGAAGCAGAATGTGAGGTTGTTCAAGGGAAGCCACTTCCTACTCTATGGAATTCTTTTTCTAGCTTATTTTCAGTAAGTATGCTTCCTTCAATCTCTCTTTCTATTTATATGCACCTCAACCTACATTTGTTACTGCCTCATCTTATTTGTACACGCAAACAGGACTAACTTGTGAATCGAACAGGGTTTAGTGAAGACTATATCATGCAGTTCTCAAGAAACCAAGTTGGGTATTCTGAAAGATGTCAGTGGCGTCATAAAGCCAGCAAGGTAAGTGAATATTTTACAAGGATGCACTCATATTCTCATGAATTTGGTATTCACAGTCACAAATAGAAAAGGATCCATAACACACTTTGGCATGGATATGGTTATTTGACGGAAAAAACAAAATGATGAAGCTTAAAATAAAAAATGGGCCGCATTGCTAAACGTTAACTCATCAAATATGGCTCTTAATGCAGGCTTACTCTTCTTCTCGGTCCACCTAGCTGTGGGAAAACTACCTTACTAATGGCATTGGCTGGGAAACTAGATCAATCTCTTGAGGTTAGTTTTTAAACAGTAATATAGAATAAAATTAATGTGCAAAGTCATTGAGTTTAAGTGATTTGTTTAGCATAACTTTAAAATCAATAAAGAGTCTACGTATTAATCGCTTGTGATATTCTACCTCTTTACTTAACTTTAGGTTTCTGGAGAAATCTGTTACAATGGTCACAGACTAGATGAATTTGTTCCTCAAAAAACATCAGCTTACATAAGCCAGTATGACCTACACATTCCTGAGATGACAGTGAGGGAAACTATTGACTTCTCGGCACGTTGTCAGGGGGTTGGAAGCAGAGCTGGTAATCTTTCTTGCTTATTCAATCCTAGGTTATCCATATAAGTTGTAAGTTGTAACTAATACAATACCAGTAGGCATTCATATGTATTCTTTGAATTGCAGATATAATGACTGAAATCACTAGGAAAGAAAAAGAACAAGGAATCTTCCCTGACCCGGATATTGATACTTATATGAAGGTAATTGTAGTATGGAGAATTTATATGTCATAATTAGAAAGAAAAAAGTTGACAAAGAAAGTAACACAGACCTTTGCAGGCTATTTCTGTTGAAGGACAAAGCGAAAATCTTCAAACGGAATATGTTTTAAAGGTACATCTGCTTAAAGCAGGGTTGAGCTAGAGCACAAAGTTACTGAATCGCTCACTTTGGATGTTTCTATTCTTTTTAACATGTGGATTCAAACTTTTGATGTTGTAGATACTTGGATTGGATATCTGTGCTGACACTCTGGTTGGAGATGCACTAGATAGAGGCATTTCAGGTGGACAGAAGAAAAGGCTAACTACAGGTATCTTGAAAATTAAGTAATGTTTTCTTGTCATTTTGTTACTATTGAGAGTCCCACGTTGGATGAGATATAGCTTGAAAATGGGTTTACAAGTGAGAGACATCTATCACCTTACAAGTCGTATTTATAGAGCTGAGTTAGCCCAACTCAAATATGAAGATGGTATTAGAGCTGATACAAGATATGTTGGGCTTCCTGCTATCGGCCTCTTAGGTCACGCCCCAAATGCTCAGTTTTGGGTGTGAGGGTGCATGTTGAGAGTCCTAAAATGCTTGACATGTGACCTGATAATGTGTGAGCAACCATCACCTTAAAAGTCAATTTTGTAGGATTGAGTTAGTTCCAATCCAAATTTTAAGAGTTGCGGAGAGGAAAATTCAAGACTCAATAATCTCCTTAGAACTTGTAAGTACTTGAAGTACTTACAAGTTACTTCTCTTGGCTGAATATACATGAGAAGCGTTGCCTCTATACCTGAGCAGGGAAAATTAAGGCTAATGATACTTGTGGTTGGACTGCAAACATACTAAATATCCTTCATAGATATGTTTTCAATATATATACTCAATATTTTTCCAAATCGTATTGCAGGAGAGATGATTGTAGGTCCCATAAAAGCACTTTTTATGGATGAAATATCAACTGGCTTAGACAGTTCCACTACTTTTCAAATAGTTACATGTCTCCAGCAATTGGTGCATATCAATGATGCAACAGCAGTGCTTTCACTCCTCCAACCAGCACCAGAAACCTTCGAGTTATTTGATGATCTTATATTGATGGCAGAGGGAAAGATAGTATACCATGGCCCCTGCAGTCAAGCACTCCAGTTCTTTAAGGACTGCGGTTTCTGGTGCCCTGAAAGAAAAGGAGTGGCAGACTTTCTTCAAGAGGTAGAAATGGAAACTGTGTCCCTTACCATTGCGCCAAAGTTCAAGTGATTTACTCATAGTTTCACAAGTTACAAATTTCATGCATGTGCAGGTAACCTCTAAGAAGGATCAAAGGCAATACTGGTACCGCACAGATATTCCTTACAGTTATGTTTCAGTGGATGAGTTCTCTCAGATTTTCAAAACAAGTTACTGGGGAAGAATGTTAGATGATGAGCTCTCACAACCATATGATAAATCTCAATCCCATGAAAGTTCTTTATCATATAGCAAGTACTCCTTAGGAAAATGGGATTTGTTTAAAGCTTGTATGAAGAGGGAGATTCTTCTCATGAAACGAAACTCATTTATCTATATATTCAAAACTGTGCAGGTTACTATCAAATTCAGTTCAGTTCAACTCAACAAAGTCGTACTTGAACATTTAAAATCTAACATGTTTATTTTTTCGCTTGTTTTGCAGCTTACAATCACTGCAATCATAACAATGACGGTCTTTTTGCGCACACAACTTGACGTGGACTTGTTAGGATCAAACTATTTATTAGGTTCATTGTACTATACACTTGTACGCCTAATGACGAATGGAGTTGCCGAGTTGATAATGACTATTACTAGACTCCCCGTTGTTTATAAGCAGAAAGCATTCTATCTCTATCCAGCTTGGGCTTACTGTCTTCCAGCTGCCATACTAAAGATTCCATTTTCAGTCCTTGATTCTCTTGTTTGGACATCAATAACATATTATGTTATAGGCTACAGCCCAGAAATAACAAGGCATGTAAATATAGTCAAACTTTTTCTCATTTCTTTTGCAAGTTTTTTCTTACATATTTTTTATTGGACCAGGTTCCTCCGCCAGTTCCTTTTGCTTATCGCTCTGCACATGTCATCAACCTCTATGTGCCGTTCCCTTGCCGCAGTTTTTAAAACTGATGTTGCAGCTACAACTGTTGGTTCTTTGGTCTTAGTACTCATGTTCTTGTTTGGAGGCTTTATTCTTCCTCGACGTAAGACGCTTTATATAGTCTTAGTTATAACATGTAGTAGTACTAAATTACTAATTACCAAGTTACTCATCATGTAGTTTATTCTCTGCAGCATCATTACCAAAGTGGTTGAGGTGGGGTTTTTGGCTTTCTCCCATGTCATATGGGGAAATAGGGATAACACTCAATGAATTTCTTGCTCCTCGCTGGCAAAAGGTACCTTCTAAGATGATTTTTTTGGTTTCATGATAGGTCACAATATACATTTATATGGATTTAATTCATATACATTGACAGGATAACGACTTTTACACTGTCAATGAATCATAACCAGAAGATTATTACGAACGTTTGACGTTTATTCCAAGTCACACATATAACTGGTTGTAATTTGTTTACGGTGTAAAACTCTTAACACTGACATTGTATCAAAATGAATCACCAGTTATATATCTATATTATTATCGTTATTTTCATCATTATTATTATTCAGATCCAAGAGGGAAACATCACCGTTGGAAGGGAGGTTCTCAAGAGTCGTGGTTTAGACTTTGATAGCAATTTCTTCTGGATATCAATTGGAGCATTACTTGGTTTCACAGTAGTATTTGATATACTATTTATAGTAGCATTAACTTACTTAAAAGGTGAGTCCTATCCATGATATTACAAGGAAAAATATCAAACAATTGTTTTTATTTTGTTCAATCCACTGATTTGACGGGAAATGCATTCAGAGCCAAAGCAATCTCGAGCTTTAGTTTCGAAAAAGAGGCTGCCTCAACTAAAAGGAGGAGAAAGAAACAACGAAGTGGAATTAAAAAATAAGTCAGTAGCAGTTGATGTTAGCCACACATCGAAGGATGCTCAAAGCACAGGTAGAAAAGGGATACTTTATGGTAACTTATATCACAAATGAATTCTTTCTTTCAAACAGATAGTGACAACTTTTGGTTTCTTTTGCCTGGTTGGTTATGCAGGGAAAATGGTCTTGCCCTTTTTGCCACTGTCAATAGCATTTAAGGATGTCCAGTATTTTGTTGACACTCCTCCGGTAAAATTCATAATTATGTTATTGTAGTAACATGATTATGTAGATTGTTGACAAGGTTGTCAATTAAGAAATTTACTCTTCTTCTGAGCAGGAGATGAAAAAGCATGGTTCGAATGAGAAAAATCTACAATTGCTCTGCGATATCACAGGAGCGTTTAGGCCGGGAATCCTTACTGCATTGATGGGAGTCAGTGGAGCAGGGAAGACAACACTCATGGACGTCCTTTCAGGAAGAAAAACTGGAGGTATCATTGAAGGAGATATAAGAATTGGAGGGTACCCTAAAGTACAAAAGACATTTGCAAGAGTTTCAGGTTACTGTGAGCAGAATGACATACATTCTCCATATATAACAGTTGAAGAATCTGTACGTTATTCAGCTTGGTTGCGGTTGCCAAGCGAGATTGATTCAGCTACAAAAGGGGTATGGGATTTGTACCGTGGTTTGTCTGTTATTTTCACATAAAAGAGGCATTTTGTAACTTTCTGTGTCTATCTATACTGCAGAAATTTGTTGAAGAAGTTCTTGAAACAATTGAACTTGATGATATAAAGGATAATTTAGTTGGTATCGCTGGTCAAAGTGGCTTATCTACTGAGCAACGTAAAAGACTAACAATAGCAGTAGAGCTTGTATCCAATCCTTCAATAATTTTTATGGACGAACCTACATCAGGCTTGGATGCCCGAGCTGCTGCTGTAGTTATGCGTGCAGTGAAGAATGTTGTTGGCACTGGTAGGACCACGGTTTGCACCATACATCAGCCAAGCATTGATATATTTGAGACTTTTGATGAGGTAGTCAAAAGTACCTTCTGTTGTATATCTGTGTACTGATAACATACAGAACAACAAATAAAAATTAATTATTTTTCATGCAGTTGATTCTAATGAAATCTGGAGGCAAGATCATATATAATGGAATGCTAGGCCATCATTCAAATAGACTGATTGAATATTTTCAGGTATGCCCAGACCTGAAGCGAAGTACTTGGTGCTTTAGTTTCTGGACAGATTCATGTGATTATCTTATTTGCTAAAGTTCTTGCAATGTACATTCACAAAAAATTGTGCCTTAGTCTTCACTTCTTTGCCAGAATTGTTCAAATTTATATCTAATTGACTTGACTGTCCATCAGAGTATACCGGGAGTTCCAAAGATCAAGGACAATTATAATCCTGCAACCTGGATGTTGGAAGCTACTTCTGCATCTGTAGAAGATGAACTTAAAATAGATTTTGCGAATATCTATAAAGAGTCGCACCTTCACCGGTGAGCATGAACTTGATTATCATTCATTTTCACAGAAAAAATACGGACAAAGTCTTCCCTTTTTCGTATTTTATGTGTACTAACTGTTTCAGCTTAATAATAGTGACCAGTGATCAAGCATTTGAAAGAGCACTTATCTCATATTTTGAATTACTATTTCCATTTCTAGGGATACCCTTGAATTGGTGAGACAGATAAGTGAACCAGAGCCAGGTTCAAAAGACTTGCATTTTTCAACTCGCTTCCCACAAAATCACTTGGGGCAGTTTATGGCATGCCTATGGAAGCAACACTTGTCCTATTGGAGAAGTCCCGAGTACAATTTAATACGATTTGTGTTCATGATTGTTGCAGCAATAATATTTGGGGCGGTATTTTGGCAGAAAGGGAAGGAAATGTAAGTTTGCTTTCTTATGTAGCTGTTAACTTGAAGCAGTAGAGATTAATAAAGTACTGACATGTGTTTTTTCTACGGTTTAAGAAACACTCAGCAGGATTTGTTCAATGTGTTCGGATCAATGTATATTGCTGTAATATTCTTGGGAATAAATTACTGTTCAACAATTCTACCGTATGTGGCAACCGAGCGCTCCGTCCTGTATCGAGAAAAATTTGCAGGAATGTATTCTTCCATGGCTTATTCATTTGCACAGGTATGGTGCTGTTTAAAGCAAATTCAAGTTGTATTTATTTTATAGTAAAACTAGTAATGTTAATAATCTATTTCTTATTTAAATGCAGGTGGCTATTGAAATACCATATATCTTAGTGCAAGCAATTTTATATGTGGCTATCACATATCCAATGATAGGTTTTCATTGGTCAGTTCAGAAGGTCTTTTGGTACTTCTACACCACATTCTGCACATTTCTATACTTTGTGTATCTTGGAATGCTGGTAATGTCATTAAGCTTAAATCTGGATTTAGCTTCAGTACTCTCAACTGCAGTCTACACCATATTCAATCTATTTTCTGGATTTCTCATGCCAGGACCTGTAAGTCTCTCCTTGATCTCCACAAATATCTTTTCATAATTAGTATTTATAGTTTCGATCAAACAGAATCATAGTTGCATCCTCAATAATATATGTCTGTGTGGTTCTAATATGGCGAAGATTTATGTTAATTCTTTTTAAAAGTTAAGTTTGGCTAACCAAAGGTTTGAATTTCTGATTGGCTAACTAAGATTATGATTATGTGCAGAAAATTCCTAAATGGTGGGTTTGGTGCTACTGGATTTGTCCTACAGCTTGGTCCTTGAATGGCCTATTAACTTCACAGTATGGAGACATGGACAAAGAAATACTCATATTTGGAGACAAAAAATCAGTTGGTTCCTTTCTAAAGGATTACTATGGATTCAGACATGACAGATTAAGTGTTGTGGCTGTTGTGCTCATTGCCTACCCAATTATCTATGCATCCCTCTTTGCCTATTGTATAGGGAAAATAAATTACCAGAAGAGATAGAAACAGATATCACAGATTGCTTGTTCTGCAGTGTGGTGGCTACAATTTTCATGTATAGAAATATAGAAATACAAGGCTACATCATTGAGCAAAACCTCTCTTGCAATTGTTTATACATAATATACATTTTTGTTTTGTTTTTTTGTAGTAAATGTAGATTGGGTTTATTTTATCATGTATTTTTGGGTTTTGATTTCAAATTGTCCATTGTTTTAATTGTTATTTTGGAATTTGATTTATAATAAATTATTTTATTGTAGTTTGGAATAGGAAAAATTCAGATTTATTTAGTTTTACTGGATCTACAAACATTGAGACACTTTGAAGATTATATGATATACATTGTAACACTTCTAATGATAGTTTGATATACAAGTTTCTGACTAAGATTTGTCAAAACTCTAAACTGGCTGATCTTCACTATGATTTTGGAAATTGAAGGTCAAAACTGTCATGTAGGCAGCTGCAGCTCAATAGTTCTGCTAGAAACCATGATACAAACATGATATACAGGGACAATATGACTTGAACACATGAATATGATAGATTTTAAATAGTATATGACACAACATGAAGATAAACATATAAATAGATACATACATGATCACTCAATAGTCAATACACTTCAGATCTTAAGATTAAACATAGAATAATTGCACACTTGTATCTGCTTATCATACCTATCTGTACTAGCATAAAAGTGAAGAAAAAAAATGTAAAATACAACTAGGATTATTTGAAGTGTCTGGTGTGGTGCGGCCGACATGGTAAGTGTGCGGATGACTTTTTTCTATTTTTTATTTTGAAGTGTTTCTGCTTCCTTGGCTATAATACCATCATCCAGATATCTTACAATCATGTAAATTACCAAATGGAGCCCAACCAATAAATTTAACCTTCCAAGTAGCTTCCTTCTGACAAAATGAGATGGGGTAAATGCAAACAAGAGCTCAAATTTGACACATGATACTTGTAAAGCCAGTTATCAGCTCATGAACTCATACACTAAAAAATGCATATGCTTAAATTTCCTCTCTGTATGTAAAATAGATGACGAAAATTAAATTCAACTTTACAACAAAGTAGAAGTTAGGTAGGAAATGCAGTCATTCAAGAGCCAAAATGAAGCTGGAGTGCAACTCAGCAACTAATCCCTCCATCCAACGCCAAAATGAAATTAAACAGCGGCTCAAGACGAGGAAGAGATGAAGAATACATATGTATTAGCGGTCTGGACTAATAAAACGAATCAACTAAAGATTTCATCCTCGGGCTGGCTCGCTATCGTATCATCACCAGTTATCATCGTCTGCTTTTCCTGCTCCAAATAATATATCTTGTCATTCATACCCTCCTTTCTATATGCCTCAAGCATGATTGAGTAAGTTGTGTCGTCCGGTAGAGATTGGTTATCCTTCATACGCGTGAAAACTCTCTCCATTTCCATCAAATCTTCCGCCTTTGCACATGCAGCTAAGACTGCGTTATAAAAGGCAGTGTTCACGGGTATCTCAAGCTTCGCAGCCAAGTGAACAGTACTAATTACTTTATGGAAGAGCCCTGCATTTGCATAACCATTGATAAGGCAGCAAAATGTCTTGGTATCTGCTCTCATACCCTCAGAACGCATCTGATTAAATGTATACTCCATGTTTTTATCATCCCCTACCACTGCAAATGCCTCAATCACATTGTTGTACGTAGAGGTAGTCCATGGAAATTGCAACTTCCGCATATACTCCATAACAGATGACATTTTGTCATACAATCTTTTCTTTCCATAGGAACCAATCAAGATATTAAAAGTGCGTGTTTCTGGTTCTATCCCGAAATTACGGAACTTTTCATACCATTTCTCCATCATATCAATCTGACCCATATTACCGAAGACACTAATGATCGTATTCATGGTCCAAACATCAGGCTTGCAATCAGTGCTCTGCAGCATACTCGACAGAACTTGCTCCATCCGATCAAACATCCCTGCCTTGCCATAACCATTCAAAACAATGTTCTGCGTAACAGTATTAGCTATGATGCCTCTTTGAGCCATTTCTTCATACAACAACTCAACCAACTCAAATTTGAAAGCATCCACACAAACTTTTATCAACGTACTGTAAGTGAAAACATCAGGCTGACAAAGAGGATGGCTCTTCATCTCATTAAGAATCGAAAAGGCCTCATCAATCATGTTGCTCCTGCAATACGCAGCGAGCAACGCCGTGTATAGTTCAGGAGTAGGGTCACAACCCTCTTCAATCATTGTAGTAAAAAGCTGACGGGCACGGTGGGGTTGCCCCGATTTTCCAAGTAGCACAATGAGTTTCATGTAAGTCCCTTCTTTGGGCTGGTAAAAAGATTGCTCTCTAAGCATGTCAAATACCTGCACAAATGAACAAGTAATTTAACAAAGTAGAATCAATCAGAGTCGTCTCATGTTTTTGGAGGCCCCGTGTAGATTAGGCACAGTTTAACCATAGAAAAATAAACAGAGACTCCATTTAATCACAATTTAACCTGACAAATATTTTATTAGCCCCTATTTAGCTATAGTTCAACCTGACAAATTTGGGGTCTGTGCGGTAGCCCCGCCTTGAACGCCCTCAAAGAGGGCCCTGGAATCAATCATTCAAACTATACTACCCATAATTAGAAGCATAATTAGAAGTCTTTTCAGATTCAGATTGACTTATTTGAATTTAT
Source organism: Lathyrus aphaca (assembly GCA_963966055.1). NCBI lineage: Eukaryota > Viridiplantae > Streptophyta > Magnoliopsida > Fabales > Fabaceae > Lathyrus > Lathyrus aphaca. The sequence goes on from OZ014522.1 coordinate 545,657,270, forward strand.
TTACCGACATAAACATTTGCAACAAGATTATGACAATGTCCATAAGCTTATGAAAACAACATATATTATGAAAACAGTTTCACCTTATTTTATCTTTTACAGTAGAAATAGCTTTATACGGATAAGTGATTATGCTATAAGCTCTAATTAAGCTATTTATCCAAACATGACCCAACAGTCAAACATACAAAATTACTGAAATTTGACAGCAAAAACCGGAGAGTCTATATACCTCAAGGGCTTGAAGCCACTGTTTCTTGTCCACGCGTTCAGAAAAAGCTTCAGCAACAGTGTTAACCCAAGCCTTAGCATTGTTCTTTCTATCGAATTTCTTCTTGAGATTTTTAATTGGGCCTCTCCTCGTGCTCCCTTCAGATTGGGAAAAACCCGGAAACTCTCCTTGTTTCCAGTGTTTCTTTTTGACAACTGGGGAGGAATTGGAAGCGGTTTTCGAGGATGGAGGTGAAATTGCACAGCGGGTGATACGAAAGGTTGAAACTTTGGGTCTTGTGGGGTTTTTGTGGCATTTGGGTTGGGGAATTGGAGAGGGAGCTATGGAAGAAGAGAAGGTGAGAGAGACGGAAGCCATATCCATAGCTTAGTGTAGCATTGAAAATTTGGGATTTGAAATCAATTCATCTTCTCAATGAATGAACTCAAAGTGGTGATGATATTTTTACATTTTCATTCATAGGTTAATTTTGGGGATTTAAATATTTTTTCTCTTTAAAAAAATATTATTAGAAGGAGCCCGGAAGATTTTATCCTATATCCTTTCATTTATATTTTTACCCTTGTACAAAAATCTTTTGGATGTCTTCATATAAATAGTAAAAAGTGTAATTTTTTCCCTTCATTTTTCACCGCGTCTAGTCTTCCGGCAGAGAGAATTTTCACCAAGTTTTCTGGAACTCTTCAAGTAAGTCTTATATCGGAACTCTTTATACGAGTTCGAATATTGTTGGATGTGCAGAACCGGAAGTCTTTGATTAAGTCTTCTGGTAGTTCAAATTTGCAAATTTTAGTTTCAGCAGACTTACATAATGTGTTCCGGTTTGTTTTTTAAAAATGTTTAACCGAAACTCTTAATGAAAGTGTTTCGGTTCTCATTTTTTTTTTAATAATATTTTTTTGGCAGTGGTACGCACACGAGACAGAGATGGTAGGATACTTGTTCGCTCTGTGGGACGGGGCGATACTTCGAGAATGATACAGGAAGATCATATTGGTACATCTACAACAGCAGTAGAACCCGTTGGATATCCAGGAGGACCGTACGATACCAGTCTTTTGGTTAAGTACGAACATCATGTCGCTAGATGTATATGGTTCGGTGAGGTAAGTAAATGATAATTATTTAGTATTGAATAAAAATTGAAATTTCAATGTTGTATTGTGCTTAATTTTAATTGTTTTCAGAAGAGAGGTGCGAAGAAAGAGTTGAAGATCGCAGGGCATGGATTGAAGCTGAGTCATATGGTTCCACAGCAGCTTCCACCAGAGATGGAGGCTTGGATATCTAAGTCTGGTTTATCTTCTCTATAGAGAACCAGTTTTCGAAGATAGATACGAACTTGGTTTCCGCATTTGTTGAGAGATGTCATCTAGAGACTTCTTTATTTCACATGTCGTTTGGTGAAATGACCATTACTCTGGATGACGTTGTTTGTTTGCTTCACCTGCCCATCAGGGGGTATTATGGAGCCCTCGACATATCAGTGAAGACCTAGGTATTTAGTGGGTTGTTAACAGGTCTATGATTGTAGGGGTTCGTACTATAAGCTGGAGTGATTATATGATCGATTTGTAGAGCATAGAGCTGCTTCATCGTGGGCATATGCGACTAGATGTTATTTGATGATGTTAGTGGGTTGCACGATATTTGCGGACAAGACCTTTACACTTGTTGAGGCACGATGTCTGACACTATTTATGGACTTGAATGGCTTATCAAACTATTGTTGGGGAGCAGGTGCATTGGTTACCTTGTATAGGTATCTCGAAGATGCGTCCATGTTCAGTTGTAAACAGCTCGGTGGTTACCCGACTCTCTTACAGGTATATGTGATAATTATACCCGACTCTCTTACAACTCTATTCCTGAGTACGATGCGAGACCATTTGATCCTACCTGGGTAGTGTGTCGACATTGATTCATCGTTACCTTCAACAGACTGAGGCTGAAGAGGATGACCCACAGTTTACTTATTTGTTCGAAGTTTTACGTATTGCTCGTTCACAATGACTTATATTTATGTTTATCTTTATGTGATAATTTTTAGACTTATATGTGATAATTATTATATTAACTTTTGAACTTATATGTTTAATCTATTAACTTTTGGAATTATATGTTTATGTTTATTTTTATGTGATAATTTTTAGACTTATATGTAATAATTAAAATTGAATATCATAGTTTATAATTCATAATGTGTTGCAAACATATAATATAATTCATGAATAAAAATACATAACATAATTTATAACTCATAATGTGTTGGTAATATAGACGTAAGTTGTTGCCATGTTGTAGACGTCCTGCAAATCCTAGCGTCCACGATGTTGCTGTTGGATAACGTAAGTTCTTCCAATCTGTTGTCACTAGTGGCAATGGAAATCCTTCTTTCATGTTAACCTGGATACCAAAATAATAAAAAAAATGTTTAACATTAATCAAAACATTTACTAAAAATATCCAATTATAACAATGTTTATCTGAACCCAATGATTTGAGTTTACAAATCCAATGCAATAAAAGGAGATATTCGGTGAAAATATAGTTGTCATAGGGAATAAAGTCAAGCATTCAAATCCTAAATAGACAAGTACCACATTATACCGATTCGCAATCAAGTAACCCATGTCTGGTAGACTCAACCATTTATTTGGTGGTTGAGGACCAATTCCCTCTATCCTCAAAGAATCTCTCACTTCTGCTAACCAATCAACAAATTAAATTGGCATACAGAGTTGATCTTTCATTATGTATAATTTCCATATCCAAGTCTCGCCGAACCATTGGTCAACCATCTTCACCATAACCATGCAATGAAGCAATGTCTCTAAATCCACAATTACCATCTGACAATACATTGACTACATCATCAATAAATGACCTAATGTGATTAGGAAATTGAAGGATGAACTGCTTAGATGATTGTGAAGATTGTGATAATTTCAACTTCTTTTTCAAAGGTTGTGATGGTTAAGATTTCTTCTTTGAATTTTGTGATGGTTGAGATTGTCGTTGTGAAGATTGAGATGCTTGATCAACATACTCATGATACGAAGGGTTCCTATAAACATCATACCCTACAGGTTTTTGCCTTGATTCTTAAATCCACCTTTGGTTTTTATTTTTTCAGGTGGTGGACACAAAGAAGTCGTTATGAGGAATGCAAGTTCATAAACCCTACTTTTTAATGCCCTTCTTGCAACAACATCTAGTGACCTAAACCTTTTCCATAACTCGTCCATTTCACAACTCATACCCACCTCTGATTCCTCATCTTAGTCTTCTTCCAACTTAATTCCATGCTTAGTTTCCTCCAATGAACATGCACAACGTCAATTGGTATCAGAATGCCACTAATTCTATATCCTGCCAACTCACACACGCAAGGTAATCCATATGTTGCTCTAAGAGTACAACGACATTTGTCCTTGTTCGTTCCAACATAATCAATTTTTATTAACTCTTCCGCAATGCACCTCAATGCATCTCGAGACACTGAAGTACGTAAATTTGTGTAAAATGGACTTAAATATGCATGCGCAACTTCATAGAAAATCTTTTGAAAAGAAGCTCTAATGTTGCCAATTTGTAACTTTAAATTGTCATTCATGGCCTCCCAACATTTGACCATGTCACCAATACTTTTATCCTACACTTGCTTTAAATTCCAATGAGCAGACTCAACCCTAAAATAATACATATTTAAAATACTTAAGAAAAATACAAAATGTGCAAAAAATAAATTTTTATATCTAAAATAAAACATACCAATTAGCCGTTGTGTTACCCATATGTAGGACTCGATTAATTCATGCACAAAGAAATCTCTGCCTATGTGGTGTTAACCATGTGTCGTTCATGTACTCAAAAAATCTAGGACAATCAACACACGTCTGCTCAAGTTCTTTTAACTGTTGAGTATACTCAACCTCATCACTAGCCCATACAACATCCGTCCAAAATTTGCCAATTGACTTTTGCAGATCACAAGCCATATATAGTTTCCATTTTGCACCAACATTTTTGTTTATGTGAAACTAACATAGCAAATTATTCGTCCTTGGAAACACAATCTCAACGAATTTCATCAAACCAAGATCTATATCTGTCATAATCACTTGTGGACACAAATCTTTCTTCATAAACAATTGTTTAAGCTTATCTAACACCCAACAAAAAGTCTCAGTCTGCTCAGACTCAATATACGCAAATGCGACAGCAAAAGTCAACTCGGTTGATATCATGCCAACAATTTCAAACAAAGGTTACCTATATTTGTTTGTCTTGTAAGTGATATCCATAACTAATACAGTAGGAAAAATATTCAACAACTTAACCGAATCTGGATGAGCCCAAAATATATCTACTCCAATAAACATAACCTGCAACCTTAATACGCTTAAACAAATGTTGTATCTCACTTCAAGAACCTCTTATCTCTTTTTCTATCATACTCTTCTGCTTGTATATTTGCGTGATCCGAGTGACACAATCAGGATCTTGCTCGTGCAAGGAATGCAATATATTTCTAGGTGGAACCTTTCTCTCTGTTAAATCAGCAACATGTTGCTTCTGATCCGCTGTCAACCTACCAACAAATGAGTGACCTTCTAATCTATCAGATAAATCATGGTTATGAACCCCACATTTTACATCAATCTTCCATCAGGATCCATCTTTCGTCGGAGTCGATCTGATCTTAAATTGACATCCATATTTTTTTCGTCGCACTTTCGGTTCCACTATGAATATCCTTGTATTTCCTACTTTTATGACAACCAAATATTATTTTGTTACTTCTTCCTCTCTTGCATGTTTGTGTATCTGAACGAGTGATGATAACCGTCACTTTATTTCGTAATCTGATGTCTTTAATCCATCTTATCATCTCCTCTCATGTACCAAATCTTTCTGACATTGTAAAAATATCTGATGTATTCATATATATCTGGTCTTTTTCTTATATAGCATTTTCCGCACCTGCATAATAAAAAATATTTTATTATTACATGAAAAATAAAATAAAATAAAAAATAAAATAAAAAAGAAACCGGAAGACTTCATTAATGTGTTCTGGTACAATATTTTATATGAACTGAAACTCTTAATGAAAGTGTTCCGGTACATACAACATGGCAAACTAGAAGTCTTAATTTGACTGTTCCGAACCAGAAGACATTCACTAAGTCTTCCGGTTAAGAAAACATACCAAATCGGAAGTGTTTTTTTAACTCTTCCGGAATGAAAAATAACATACCGGAAGTCATCTTTCAAGTCTTCCGACACGTTGCTTTTGGGGTAAATTTTTCGGAAGTCTGGTGGTCTGACATGAATGGTAAAAATTAAAATAATAAAATAATAACAAGGTCAAAATTGGCATTTTGAAAAATATGTTAGGGTATGGGTAAAACTACAGGGGTATAGGGTAAAATTTTCCACAATAGTTGAAATTTTTATTTAATTACCCCACTTTTTTTATAAAAAAAAAAAATAGTCCAAATAACCTATTTTTCAAATTAATTCTCAAACTATCCCATTTTTAGAAGGTTTTTAGTGGGGTCTCTAGATGAATTGACGATCATGTACAAGTTTATAGAGGTGTCGTCAATTGGATTGGAGACACCATATGCAATCTCCAATCCAATTGGTGACTGTGTACAAAATTAGGAGGTGTCACCAATTCATCTGGAGACATGCTTATATGTGAAATTTTGCTATAAATAGAGGTGATGTGATCAATTATTTTCACATCTCTTCTCATATACAAGTAATATCGATATAATGTATCAGCGCCGCTATGGAAAATTGATATTTTCAAGAGAGAAGCCTCTGATCGATATGCTCTTCTGGAATATCCAAAGTTTCAATCAACTGCAGAGGGAGTTGAATTGATGGTCAAAGGAGATATTGCTGAAGGTGAAAAAATTCGCAGTATTGAGAGACTTGATAAGCTGCGTGGATGGCGCGAGTTAAAACTGACAAGGATGCAAGGGAAGTGATGTTTGGACCTAATGAAATCAGATTGATTGTTGTAATCAGTTAGAAATGTTGTGTTTATCTATTGTATGTGTTGTTTAGATTAAGTTTATTTAAGTCATTGTGATGTTTGTTGTTAACATTGTTGTAACAAAAAGTTCCTAATATATTAAAATATAAGGTTACAACAAGTTCATAATTGTGATGCAGAGGTGAATCCGACATTTGGACATTTTTTCTTGTTGTGTCTGGGCTGACGATATATACTATACAATCTTATCATTTTATCAACTGTATGCATTTCAGTTCTTATAAGCGTGTTGTTTGTACGACCTTTTTTCTTTCTTCGTATCTTATCGTTGTGTCAAACTATATCCCCTTGGTTTGAAGGTCAATATTTCTCCATTGCTAACACCGCGAAGCTTTCGTTGTAGAAATTCATCACATTAATGATCTTGTAAACATCAGATAGATGGTTGCACGGGTCCTAACGAGCGCGTGTGCTTACCGCAATGGAAGCAAGGTACCCGGAAGGCCTAGTACTTTCCACAATCACACCAACATTTGTATAGTCTGACAACATATTCTAAAACTGGCCTCCCTTCATTGTGGTCAATTGTTTCCTTAACACTGAAATTTTTCCCAGGACGGTCAAAGTTTGTGACTGAATGTGTGCTAGCCTTGATAGTTTCCTCTTTCATCACTTTCATTATGCATTCATTGTATATTTGAACCATCATTAACATTACACTTCATCTTTCTCCTCTTGATGCAAATTGTGATGCCAACCTCTAATAGGTTGATCTCACTAATGTGGTTATTGGTAGGTTTCTAATTCTTTTGAAGATGTCGTTTATGCATTCTACAATATTTGTTGTCATGTGGCCCCAACGACATCCACCGTCAAATGCCCTTGTCCACTTGTCCAATGGAATGTTATCCATCCACCTTCCTGAATCTGCATTTAATAATCTAATTTTGTCGCGATATTATTCAAATGATGGTTGAGTTAAAGCATACCCTGGATTCACAAATGTTTTTGCGAAGGTTCTTGTCTTTGATTGCACGCATGAAGTTTTGGACGATATGTCTAATGTAATAGACATATATAAATTGAGGATTATTCCACTCGTTATCTTGTCTTTGATCCTATACAAATGTTTCATTTTTATATAATGTCTCTAGATTTCTTCCTCGTGTACATGAATATGTTGCCCCTAACATTTTAATTAAATCTTATATTGAGCTCTCTAGTTTCAAACATGTAAGCAAAATCTTGTCTTACTCAGTTGATGCAAAATTTATACTAGCTTTGCAAGAGAGATGGCGTCCATAGACACACATTTTCTTTTTTTCAATGGGTGAATATACCATCACTTTAGAGGACGTAAACATATTACTTGGATTTCCTATTGATGGTAAGGCAATCAATGGACCGACAAACCTTGCAAATTCAATTTTCATGGAACTTTTGGGTGTCGATTTGTTGGATGTCAATTCAAGAGGTCGAGGTATCTTACTTCCGTGCCTCAAGGCATATTACCACACTTTAATATTAGATGAAAACTCTATAGAAGAAATGATAATAATTAAAACTAGGTGTTATCTTATGATTTTATTTGATTCATTTTTACCATTACTAACAAACTTAGAAAAGACTAGGGAATATAGTTGAGGTTCCGCTTGTTTGTCCTATTTATATAAAAATGCAACGAAAGGCACATCTACATTTTCTAGATGCGTCGTTTTGCTCCAAGCACAAGGTTGGTCTAGATTGTCATCCCTAGCGCCCGTCAACAAAAAAAAACTTTTCATTCCCGTATGCACAAAAGTAAGTTAATTGTTTCATATTAGTTGGTTCACTTTAGTATTTCACTTTATTGATTATTTTCTATAACTAATTTTGTCGCGGCCGGCTTAAAATCTAAGAGTCGCCATCCTATTTTTAAGGTAAATAAAGGATAAACCTAAATCCTAAGGTCCGGAAGTCATTTAAGTGGGAGGAAGGTGTTAGGCACCCCTCACTTCTATTATACCTAATAGTATCCCTTCTAAGATTTCTAAGGCATGCGTTGTTTGTGTAAAATAAAATAAATAAGATAATAAAAAAATATAATAATACTTTAATTACACTCGCTAGGATTTGCACAATCCTATGCCTACGTACCTTCAAAAGAAGGATCAGAGCGTCGTAGTTCGATTCCCTAATCCCCTACCCCTTACTAAGTGATAAAAACCCTTAATTTAAAAACCCTTTTAAATATTAAGAAAAAAAACTTAATTTTGCTTGTATAGAACCCTTTTTTAAATAGAAATTTATAAAAATAAATCCCAAGAATGATAGTAAAACCCCAAAAATAATAATAAAACCCATGATAATTTTTAATACCCCAAAATAATTGTAAATAAAAAAACCCAACAATATGAAATTGGAACCCATGTTAATTAAAATCCCAAAATTGAATAAATCCCACCATATTAATTCTTCTTTATCCCAAAACCTTAAAAAAAATCTTAAAATAATTTACTTTAACCATAAACTTTAATATTAATTTTATTAAATATATTAGATGACCAAAATCCCCATTAAATAAATTACTTTTAAATATCATACCAACCTTATTTAGATTATCCTTAATTATTCACCCATCCCTAATTATAATTATAATTCATCAATCCCTAATTATGATTATATATTTTATTTATTAATAATTACATGCACATTTTCTCATGTTTTCCAAGACATGTCAATACCATTAACACTAGATTTATGAAAAAATATTAAAATAATGTTTAAAGAAAAAAACAGTATTTTGACTTGCTCAAACCATTTTTTATAGAAATTTTTAAAGAAAAAAAAAATATATAGAAAAAAGTAGGGATCACGTCCCTCACTCACTCTCTTCAGCTCTCCTTTTTTATTTAATATTTTTATAATTATTATAAGAAAAAGAAAACTTCTTTTGACTTATTCAACCAATATATATTTATTGTTATTCTTTTTTAAGTAAATTAAAAAAAGAATGAATATAATACATTAAAAAAACGTTCTAGTCTCTCTCCCTATACAATCTCAATAAAATAATGAACCAAAATTCCAAATCACATTCTCTCTCTATACGCATGCAAACTCAGAGAAAATAAAATTAAGAACATCAAAACCTTTGGCCAAAAAAATATGGATTTAAACCTTATATCATGAATCAACAACAAACGACAACAGATCAAGAATGATAAGGATATAATCGACGCAAATCAGAGGATAAAACAAAGCTAAGGAGTTTACCGATCCGGATGTTCCCGGATGTGAAGATCCCTCGTTATTTCGTTCGTCTTTCTCCTCTCCTTTTCTGGATCTCTAGCGAGATTCTGCGAAACTAATGTTAGAACAAACATAAACAACAAAACCAGAATTGAATTGAAAGTGAAGGTTTAACAATGGTGAAAAATCAAATTGGGAAGAAGATGAAAAATTGAGAGAGAAAGAGAATTAGAGAAGAGAGAGTAAATTTGGATGAATATTAATTTTGGCATTAACTTTGAATTGAGAATTACAATGAGTATTTATTGGATACAATTGAGAGAACCAAAAAATAACAAAACTACAACTAAAGTGTAGTGCTGTTAATTCTGGTATTTTTCTGTTTTTGACAGTGGTAACCGGTTACTTACCAGAGGGTAACCGGTTACTGCTGTTGCAGACAGAAAAATACTGCATTAATCAGTACTTTCAACACACCACCTCACTTTAGTTGATCCAAGTCCAGCATATTCAAGCTCTTCACTAGTCTCTTGAACACCTCATTTGTCACACCCTTCGTCAACAAATCCGCAACTTGGTCTTCGCTTCGGCAATAGCTCAATCTAAGCTTTCCGTCACCAACTAGTTCTCTCAAGTAATGAAACCGCATCTCAATGTGCTTGCTCCTTTCGTGTGCAATCGGATTCTTCGCAAGATTAATCGCGGAAACATTATCCACAAACAGTGTGGTAACATCATCACCACATCCCAATTCCTTCATTAGATTCATAAGCCACATAGCTTGGCACGCACTCAACGAAGCCACAATGTACTCGGCCTCACAAGAAGAGAGTGCTACAACCGGTTCCTTCTTGGAGCACCAAGAGATTGGTGTTTTACCGAACATAAAGATGTAACCCGCCGTTGATTTTCGATCATCTTTATCTTCGCACCAATTGGAATCGGTGTAGCCTAGTAAAGTACATTTGCGTCCCATATCCGATGCGGGAAATAGAATTCCGCAACCAAGAGTACCTTTCACGTATCTAAGGATTCTCTTAACCGCTGCCAAGTGTGACACCTTAGGTCTCTCCATGAATCTACTAGCAATACCGACACTAAAAGCCAAATCCGGTCGCGTATTGCACAAGTACCTCAACGATCCAATCAAACTCCGGTAAAGTGTTGGATCTACATCATCCTCATCCTCACTTTTGGACAGCTGCATTCTTGCTTCACAAGGTGTATTAGAAGCGTTGCAATGCTCCATTTCACACTTTTTCAAGATATCAAGTGCATACCTCCTTTGATGCATAAGCAGCCCCGCTTTTGACTTGTGGAACTCTATGCCAAGGAAGTAACTCATCACACCAAGATTCGTCATCTCAAACTCACTCATGAGCTCTCCTTTGAACCTTGAAATGCACTTGTCATTGCTGCCCGTAATCAAGAGATCATCAACATACAAGCAAAGTATGATAACACCATCAATCGTATCCGACCTCACATAAACACCATGTTCGGATACACATCGTTTGAAACCGATGTCAACAAGAAAGCCGTCAATGCGTTTGTTCCAAGCTCTTGGAGCTTGTTTCAAACCATACAACGCCTTATGTAGCTTGTAATACTTCTTCTCCTGATCTTTAATCACGAAACCGGGTGGCTGCCCCACATAAACTTCCTCATCAAGAGGACCATTCAAAAACGCCGATTTCACATCCATTTGGTAGATCACCCAATTGTTGCTATGTGCCATCCCAACAACCAAACAAATAGTCTCTAGTCTAGCCACCGGTGCGAATACCTCCTCGTAGTCTATACCTTCACGTTGCAAGAACCCTTTAGCCACTAATCGAGCTTTATGCTTGATCACTTCACCCTTAGGATTTGCTTTGACTTTATAGACCCAACGCACACCTATCGGTTTCCTTCCAAGCGGTAAATCGACCAATTCCCAAGTACCATTCTTCTCAATAGATTCCAGCTCCTCCTTCATTGCACATATCCATTTAGGATCACTTAAGGCTTCCTCCTCATTTACCGGTTCAGATTCGGCCATAAGTGCGAAATGAACAAAATCACCATCGTTATTCACTTCGGTATCTAGGAACCTTTCATAGTCTCGGAGTCTTTGAGGCATAGCTCTTTGCCTCACAGGTCTACCCTCATTAACAACATTGTTTTCAGCTGCTGTAGGTGCAGGTACAGCGGAATCGGACGCCTCCGGATCAGACAATTCAAAAAACTGATGTTGCTGATTTTTCTGCAGTAACCGGTTACTTACCGGTGGGTAACCGGTTACTGCTGTTGCTGCAGAATTTTTCACTTCATCAAACAGCACGTCCCGGCTTATCACGATCTTCCGATTCTTCTCATCAAACAGCTTGTATCCCCCAGTAGAATGATATCCAACAAGTATCAACTTTTCACCTTTATCATCCAACTTCTTTCTAAGTTGATCCGGTATGTGACGATACGCAATCGATCCAAAAACGCGCAAATGAACCACACTAGGTTTGAAACCACTCCAAGCCTCTTCAGGTGTGATATTCTGCAGCTTCTTAGTAGGACACCTATTCAACAAGTAGGTAGCCGTAGATACGGCCTCACCCCACAATTCCTTAGGTAATTTCTTCCCACAAAGCATGCTACGCACCATGTTCATTATTGTACGATTTTTCCTCTCGGCAGCCCCGTTTTGTTGAGGCGTATATGGAGGCACCACCTCACGCACAATACCCTCAAGGTCACAAAAATTCCCAAACTCGCTAGAGGTATACTCACCTCCACCATCCGTTTTGAGAACTTTGAGCTTCCGGCCGCTTTGACGCTCCACCAAGGATTTGAAACTCTTGAACACACCAAACACCTCATCCTTTCTCTTGATAAGATAAGTCCAAAGTTTCCTACTAAAATCGTCAATGAATGTAACAAAATATCGATTGCCGCCATAAGTCTCTACTTGCATCGGTCCACAAACGTCGGAATACACCACCTCAAGTAGGTCTTTAGCTCTCCGACCCGCATCCTTGCTAAACACATTCTTGTGTTGCTTGGATGTCACACATTCTTCACACAATTCTGTCGGAATACTAATAAGTGGCAGCCCCGTTACCATACCACTTTGTTGCAACATCTTAAGATCCCTAAAGTTAAGGTGACCAAGACGGTAATGCCATAGCCACTCCTCTCTACTTACCGCGGTAGCCAAACAACGATGCTCCATAACCCTTAACTCAACTTTAAAGGTTCTATTGGCAGCCATCGGCGCTTTTAGAATCAACACACCTTTTGAATCTAAAACACGCATCATCTTGTTTTCCATCCGAATTAAGTACCCTCTTTCAAGCAATTGGCCAATACTTAAAAGATTGCACCTAATTCCCGGTATGTACAAGACATCTTTGATCCTTGAAAAGCCTCCACTCTTCCTTCCGATCAAAACGTCTCCTACCCCTTCCGCGCTTAAAGTAGTGTCGTCGGCAAACTTGACTTTACTCTTTGTCGCTTGATTGATTTGCACAAACCAATCCTTTCGACCCGTCATATGTGTTGAACAACCGGAATCCAAGTACCATTCATCTTTACTTTGAACTCCATCACGTACGGTAACCAATGCATCTCGATCCGAGCACATTTTTTTACCACTTTCCGAAACGGTACAGCTGCTGTCCCGCGAACTGTCATGACAGTAGCTGCTGTCCGGAACATCCACAATGCCATAATTCTCCTCCGTGATCATCACTAGAACCGTGTCTTCATCCTCCACCTCTTCTCTAGCAACCTTGGCTTCATCATCGCGAGTCTTGTTCAATTTTGCATAACATTTCGATTGAACATGTCCAAGCTTTTTGCACCTAAAGCATTGAACTTTACTCCAATCCTTTTTGAAACCGCTACTACGATCACTCTCCTTGGAGCTGCTCTCACCCTTTTCATACATCGAACTCTTCGAATTTTGAGAATTGTTTGCACCAAAATTCTGAAAATTTGGCTTACCTCTAGCTACAAATTTTCCTTTCGACCTCTTGCTCCTCTCATTCAAACGCGCTTGCAAAGCGATCTCCGCTTTCGCTTCGACACATCTCTCATCCATCCTTTGCTCATGCGCTTCCAACGAACTTTGCAACTCATCCTTGCTCATAGTCGTTAGATCCTTTGATTCTTCAATAGCGACCACAATGTTATCGAACCGCGATGTTAACGAACGCAACACCTTCGATACAACATTCTGCTCTACGATCGTTTCGCCACAAGACTTGATTTGATTGACTAACCGAGTAATGCGCGTAATGTAGTCGTTGATCGTTTCTTTGTCTTCCATCTTCGTTAGCTCAAATTGACGCTTGTAAGTTTGTAACCTTACCACCTTCGCTTTCGTGGCACCGGCATATGCTTTCTCCAAGATTTCCCACGCTTGCTTCGCGGATTCACAATCACCAACCTTCTCGAAGTTGTCGTTATCAACACAAGAGTGAATCAAGAATAGGGCTTTGTAATCCCTCTTCTTTTCTTCTTTGTGTGTAGCCCTAATCGTGTCGGTAGCTTGTTCCCCCAATGGTGTGACTCCATTGATGACAATCTCAAGCACCTCTTGATAACCAAACAGAACCTTCATTTGTTTCGCCCATTTGTCGTAATTTTTCGAATCAAGAATTGGAAGATTTGTGGGAATTCGATCATTGGAAACGGTAGCCATTGTTGCAGCGGAATCGGATCAATAACCGAAGCTCTTGATGCCAAATGTTAGAACAAACATAAACAACAAAACCATAATTGAATTGAAAGTGAAGGTTTAACAATGGTGAAAAATCAAATTGGGAAGAAGATGAAAAATTGAGAGAGAAAGAGAATTAGAGAAGAGAGAGTAAATTTGGATGAATATTAATTTTGGCATTAACTTTGAATTGAGAATTACAATGAGTATTTATTGGATACAATTGAGAGAACCAAAAAATAACAAAACTACAACTAAAGTGTAGTGCTGTTAATTCTGGTATTTTTCTGTTTTTGACAGTGGTAACCGGTTACTTACCAGAGGGTAACCGGTTACTGCTGTTGCAGACAGAAAAATACTGCATTAATCAGTACTTTCAACAACTTTTATCGGTTTTTTTTTGTATAGAGCTTTTAGTAAAGGATATGGGGATGCTGAGTTTTTTCGGTTCAAAAAAGGTACCCTTCATTATGAATTTCAAGCTCTTTTTATAGAGTAAATTTGTGTAATTAATCAGATTTAATTTGATTGAAGTTTGAATTTATTGTAGAGATTTGATTTATTTTGTATATATGCATGGTTTGGATCTTAATTATTATTATTGTATATTTTTTTATTGAGTTTGTGATAGTTTTGAATCTGTAAAGATTTTGTTATTGAAGATGATGAATAGTGATTTATGTTTACCCTCTCTCTTTTTGATTTGATTTTCTCTTTCCTAATTTATTAAATAAATAATTAATAGTAATAATGATGATTCCTCTAACTATACTAATGGTGGTGATGATACACGTTTCCTCTTTTCTATTTTTTTTTAAAACTAATTAATATGGTAATATTAATAATAATTCAATTTGTTTTCTATGACTTTAAATTTTTTTTAGTTAAATAGTAAAATTAATATGATTTCATTAGCTAATAATATAAATGATAAATTAGCTTTTTTTATATTTAATAACAAATTTCCTTAGTTAATGTTGATGAATGATGGAGAATAAAAAAAAACAGTATTGAGAGGTGTTTTTTTTTTAACACATGCATGGATTGAAATTTTATATTTTTGCTATTAACAATTTTTCTATTAATAATTAAAAAAAAAAAAATTATATTTTAAATAATGTGATTAATTTGTTCTAAATATATGAGATTTTTATATTTATTATAACTTAAAATGAATTTTCTTTATTATTTTAGATTATACATAGAAAATTATTTTAGAAAAAATAAAATGAAAATTATGATTTAACTTTTTGAATTAGAGCAAAGTATAATAATCATTATTAAAAAGACCAGAAATTAGAACAAAAATTTACTTTAATAACAATTACCTTTTTTGTAGTAGAATAGAAAAGTAAATAGTTAAAAGAGAGTAAAGTTTAAGGCTGATGATTTCAAATAACTTAAATATTGATTTTAAATAGTATTAATTAGGAATAACTCATACCATCTATTATGGAAAGAATAGGTCCAATGACTATGTGATTACTTTTTGTTTTTAATATTGATTTCTTGGAGTATTGGAAATCCTAATAATAAAATAATAAATTTTGTGATAATGATTTTTTATTTTATGAATTAATGACTAATTGATTTGTAATAAAGTTGATGGTAATCCAAATCATTCACGTGTAAAAAATTTTGGATTATTAGAAATGTTTTATGATATCATTACTATAGTGATAGTAAAAATGAGAGACAAAAAAAGCTAAATGACATTGCTAATAGCCTACTAATTAACTATTAATAATTTTTATTAGTAAGGGCTACCCTAACTAGAATATTTTAATTAATTTTTTTTAATTATTTTTTTAATTTTGTTTTATTTACTTATTACTATTTTAAATAAAATCCTAACTTTTAAATTTAAAATGATATATGGGAAATAAAAACTTAAAGAAAATAAAAGAGAAATTTCAAAAAAAAGAAGGGGTTGGATTCGAACTCGAGACCTTGTGCTTGTAATGCTTACACATGATCTCTTACCAATTGTGTCATTTTATTTTTTCAAAATAAAGTGACATTATAAAATATATGGAAGGTTGTCAAAATTTGGGGTATGACAAATTTATTTTAACTATTTTTTTGCGGCAGATGGTCATCACACTGTATGACTTACAATAGATGTTCAAGACATTGTATCATTCAATACCACAGTCTCTTGGATTACCTTACGCCTGCAGATGTAATGTCACTAAATTAATCAATTCATTTTTAATTCTAACCTATTTTATAATCTAATAATTTTCTATTGTACAGTTCATTTGGCGTCCATATTTAGGAATGGAACATGAACACAAAGTCAGAGATGAAGATGCATCTGTTTAGACTGCATGTGTGTCGATCATCAGATTCACCACTATGGAGATGCACCATAGTGACTGTGTCAAAATATAGTTTGGAATGCATTAAAATATCCTAGATCCCCTGACCGATCTTGGTAAATGACATCTACAAAAAGTCAATGACCAATGGAGCTTTAATTAATTAGAAAGAGTTTGCTAAAACTGAGTGTCGTCAGTGGAGGAACTGTCGCCAACATGTCTTACGTAAACCAGTGATGGCAACCCCGTCTATACCAACTAATACTTATATGACTTAGCATAGATCAATTGCAATTGGGTTTCTCTCCTAAGATAGGTATCTACACGGTCCACGTCAGACCACTTACAC
Organism: Lathyrus aphaca; assembly: GCA_963966055.1. Taxonomy (NCBI): domain Eukaryota; kingdom Viridiplantae; phylum Streptophyta; class Magnoliopsida; order Fabales; family Fabaceae; genus Lathyrus; species Lathyrus aphaca. The sequence goes on from OZ014522.1 coordinate 545,674,115, forward strand.
ACAAGAAGCTTCCACGTCTAACAAACGAGGAAATTATCAGCCTTGTTGCTTACAACTCCTACCCAAATCAATTACCGAGCGACAAACACACAAACTTATTATCCAAACATGTCAGACACTCAACCACAATACCAAGAGAGTCACTCATACCATGTCCAACAAAATGACTATGATCAAGACACCCAAAATGCATATAACCTTAGCCAAAACGCCCAAACATCGTATCATAGCCAAAATGCTCAAACATCATACCATAATCGACAAACAGAAACATCACACCATAACAACCAAACACAACCATCAAAATCACCCTATGACTTTCAAACACCACTACCATTTCAACCTTTCACCAACAAAGCCTTCACACCAATGTCCCTTTTCAATTGTCTAGGTCGCACACCAATGACCCCATCATCACATCCAAACTACTCTGGCATGGGTCCCGAGCTCAGTTACGGCATGTCGTCGCTCCCTACACAAGACTTTGTAGAAATGCAAGAATATCTGAGGGAGTCTAGTGATGTTCTGGAGACCTCAACTCCACAAACACCTGGAGTGAATCAACCACGATGGCAATGAGTGCAGTGAGTGAGGGTACCTAGGGGATGTGGAACCGACACTCGATATGCCGAACTCGGTCGTGATCGTTAAATTATGTAATTTTATTTTAGTTGATTATAAATTTAATATTATTTTAATTAATTAATAATGTAATATTACTTTTACTCAATTATTAAAGTTTTTCATTTTGATTTTAAAATACATTATGTCTCCAGATGAATTGGAGACACCTCCTAAATTTGTATATAGTCGCCAATTGAATTAGAGATTGCATATGGTGCTCCAATCCAATTGACGACACCTTTATATCTCAATACATGGTTGCCAATTCATCTGGAAACCCCATTAAAAATCTTGCAAAAGTGAAGTAGTTTGGGAATTAATTTAAAAAGATCGGTATTTGGTTTTTTTTTTTTTAAATAGTGAGATAGTTAGGTAAAAACTTCACAATAATCATCTTAAATTCTCTATTAAAAAAAATATATATGTTTTTTAATACACCTAAAATAAATAGTTTGTTAGTTGAAATGGGTAAACAAATTTTAAAAATGTGTGAAATAATAATTTAAAAAATATTTGTTATGAAATTAATTGAAATACATGACTGTCAATTAATCATAGATCGTTGGATGTTATGAAGAGTTTAACTTTTATTTTAACCGTCTATAAAATAATACAAATGGATGATGGTGATGAATTGACAGTGTAAATTTTTTTACACTGACAATACATAGTAATTAATCTCAAAAACAATATTGAATGGTAGAGTTGAAGGAAAGAAAATTAAAAAAAAAAAATACAATGCTCCTAATGTTCTAAAATAAATATTATATTTATAAAAATTATTTACCCGAAATAAATATCGATTTTAGTTTTTAATATAATTTTTTTTTCAATTTATATCCTTTAATAAATACTTTTAATTTATTATTTATTTCCTATTACAATAAATATATTATTTATAAAACATAAATATAAGTAAAGGTTGATAACATTGAGTAAGACCATATACTACCTCCATTTTTTATTATAAGTCGCTTTGGGAAAATATTTTGTACCACAATACAGGTCGTTTTACAACGCCATGAATCATTAATGTTATTTTTCCTATTATACCCCTTAAATATTCATTATTCTCCCTCCTTTCAATTATGTAAATTTGTCTTTCCAATATCATTAATGAATGATAATTTTTTAAAACCCTTCAAAATTTCTCTTTTTATACCATAATTATTATATTTCTTAATACATGTGAAAAGTAAAAAACGACTTATAATAAAAAACGGAAGGAGTAGTTGTAAGAGTTAAGGAATATAGAAATTGTGTGAAAAATAGGACACTCACATCTATATTCAATATTATTCATAACACTCATTTTAAATGTTCTTTGAGATTATGTCTGATTATGTTTTATAAAAAAAAGTTAATGTGAAAAACTCTAGTGAAGGTATTAAACAATGATAATAATAGTTTAAGTTACTTATGTTTGTTATAAACATAAGAACATCTTCAATGGTGCTATCCACTTCAATGGTTCTTTTTGGATCCATTAAACCACATCAATTTGGGTCTGAAAGACTAGAAACGATTTTGTGTGAAGATTTTGCAATGACTTAAATGCGTAGATAGTGTACAAGTTAAAGATCCTGAAAGAATATTTGTATTTTTAATGTTAAGTTTAGATATGGTTATTGTACTAAAATCTTGTAATTTTGTCACAAATATTATTGGAAGATCAACAAATTTTCAATAGGCAACCATTGAAGATTAAAGTATGCGCAAAGGTAGGTCGAACATGTCGAACTAATACAAATCCCGATGTACACCTCTCTGTTTCTCTCTCCCTTTTTAATTTGTGTAGTTAATTGGATGATTAGTTGGAATTTCTTTTGGTAGCAATTTAACTCTAAAGGTGTAAAATTTGTTAGATTGGCAATTTGATATTAGCTTGTTGTAGCTAAATAAATATGAAAGTTGTGATTATAGAATCTATATAATATTGGTGTTGTAAAATCACATTTCTCATATAATTTTAAAAATAATTCAATACACTCATTTGTTTCTATATTTAGTTTAATTTGAGATTTCAATCTTGATTGTGTTGTGAACTGCTTAAGTCATTACATACCAATTCCAATCTATAATCATAATTTATTTTACGCTAAAATTTACTTCCACCATGCAAAATTAATGTTTTAAAACTCTTATAAAAAAATCATACTATTTTTCAACGAAAGTTTTTTTAAATGGGAGGTATATTCACCTCTATAGATCGTTGAATACATCATATTCTCGCCTAATAACTAGTTTGGTTAAGCCTTCAAGAGTGTTCTTTACACTAGATAATGGAAGGAAATGCATGAGATAATGGCAAAAACGGTGGAACTAAAGAAGCAAACTTGATTAAATATTAGGTAAAAAAAGATGAGAAATACCATTATACCCTTAAAATTATATGGGTTTACGAATTTTTCCTAAATTAAAAATAATGGCCATCAATTGACAATAACACTGCTATTAGACTACGTCTAGGGATGGGGATAGATTGAGTCAAGTTAGACTTTGCTAAGCCTAAGTTTGGTATGCCAAAATAACCAAAGCCTGAGTTTGGCATATAGTCTGTCATAAGCTTATTTTTAAGCCTGAGTCTGGCCTTTTTGAAGGTCTGGTTAGCCTTGATGGTGAGAAAAATACACAAGAAGGGGGTTGAATTGTGTTCTCCAATTTTCGTTGCTACCGAATAAAATTCAGATTCTAAACAATAGTTCAAATTATGATAATATGAATGCAGCACAATAATAAATAGAAGCAAGTAAATGACAAGTGAACACATAAAATTTATCATGGTTCCCCTCAAACTGAGAGTAGTTCAGTCCTTTTGTAGCAACACAATATATTTTCCATTGTAATCAAAATTGATTACAATTGCTTATGCCCATGGGCATAAGACTTTCCTTTGCCCCGACATACATCCTAAGACTTGCTTGCTCAATCGACACTTGATCGAGACTTATTGCTTAGATCCTCAGATCCTAAGACTTCCTGCTTATAGCCTCAAGTACAAGACTTCCTTGCTGATATTCCATGAATCCAAGACTTCCTTTCTTAAACCCCTCAGATTCAAAAGTTCCATGTTTAATCAACAATTTGATCAAGGCTTCAATGTTTTAGCACGTAGCAAAAGACTTATTTGGCCGAGGCTCACAACAAGAGACTTTGATGCTCAAGCACATAGCAAGAGACTTTTTTTTTCTAAACTAATAAACAACCTATTTAGCATAATAGACAACAAGGTATACCTGATATACAATCATAGGTACATAGTAATGACTTTAACAAATATCATAACACTTAAGATTTCTAAGGTATACATTGTTTAAGAAATCTTAAGGCTTTGTGCAATTTATAACAAATGACAAAAACTTTTTATACTCGATGTTGTTGCTATGATTGATCTTATTATTCTTCCATAAACGTGAAATGCTTGTTTTCTTGCCATGTCCTTGTTTATTCCTTGTTGATTCTTCAGATTGAATCTTCAACTTCTTAAATAACATATACAAAAGAGTAGTCGTTGGACGAGATGACTTGTACACATGTCTTTATTAATCCATAGTACTAAGAGACATTGAAGATAGATACACGAAAAGATCTTAATCCATTGTGTAACTAGTTTAATCGCAATGTCTTCCTTGTGAGTTGTACTATAGATTCGTTGAAATTGGATATTCGTAAAGCATACCAACTCTCCTTGAGCTATGTGAACACAGACACTAGCTAGCACACTGATTTGACATTGTAGTTTGCTTTATGCAGTACAAATCAATTAGCTTTGTCTATCTAAATGATCATCAGAAGATGATACATTCAATAAGTATAGAGATAACATATTATTCTTCTGATGTTGATACATTATGCTTCAGAGTCTACACAATCATATATCATCAAACTTCACTTAAGAACGCCCTTCAATTCTGAACCATCAGAAGCCAAGAACTCAGTTTCTCTTAAATGTGTTCTCTTAACAGATTCTGAATAGATTCTCTTTAAGCTTTGGAACATGCATACTTAGAACAAACATTAGATAACATCATTGTTCTTTCAATACTTTGTTATAGTAAAAACCTAAAGGATATATGTCATGAACAAATATTGTTCTAACAAGCCTGTTAGTGTACATAAAAGCGTATTTCTTTTGGGCATATGTAAATAAACATTCAAAGAATATTTAAATAGACTAACAAACTAAAAGACAAATTAGAATAAAATTTTGTTTGAATTGACTTATCTTAGCTTACCTATTAACATAGGTTTTGTGAGACTATTTGTTTAAGAGAACTTATAAAAGCAACTTATGATATTATCCATAAGGTATTTATTAGTTCTTCAATATAAATAAATTTTATTTATGTATTATAATTAAAAGTACAAAACATAATAATAATAATAATAATAATAATAATAAACAAATTATTCATATATATTTAAATAGGTTGATCTGATAAGGTTAAAAGATTTTTTTATAACATGAGGCTTAGCCTTTTTTAACTAAATAGACTTATAAAAAAAAGGTTAATTTTCCCACCTTAGGGGTTGCTCTCACATTCTTATGAAAAACTAAAACTACCTATGGAATACGGAAATGTACTTTTAGACGCACCCGAATTCAAACACAATCCATTTGTACGTGAGTCAAACCCTAATTTTTGTTTAAATTTAAAATGAAAGTGCTTATATGTATAACTTACAAAAATGCACATCCGAAATATTTTTAATCAAAAAGCATGAGGCCCTCCCCTTTCCTCATTTCCAACATACTCTCTCAAACTCTTAAACTCTCTTAACCCGCTTCCAAGTTTCTACTTTCAATATCCAATTAATCAAAGTGATTAACATCAAACTTACATCTGGTTGTTTTTCAATTCAATTTTTTCAAATTTGAAATTCTATATATCCATTGTATAAATTGAGCATTAGGTTGTGTAATATACATCAATATATAGGTAACGTAACTGAGCAATGTGTTTATTTATGTATGACTGGTTATACTACTATTAACAATGGTATGTTGTAAGCGCGCATTGAGAGATGAAACTCTGTGACGTCATATTTTCATATTTCAAATGGTGAGATGTCCATCACACTCGATGACGTGTAATGCCTGTTGCATTTTTCTATCAAGGGAAGATTATTATACCACTCTATGATTATCAAAGTTAATGATTTGGAGATGATGGCAAACTAATTGAGAGTTGATCCAGATGATGCCCTAAATGAGATAGAAGATACTTGAAGGTGTCATGCTAGATTTACACTCCATGATATTTAATATTTTATATACACACCACTTGACTGCGACAAAGCATATTGATGGTGATGATGAACATGATATGCAACATATTGCATATGCATCGTGTAACGCCCAAAAATTTATTTAATTATTTAAATTGGATTTGCAGAATTTTATGTGTGGAGGAAAGAAATATTATTCAACATGATAGTTAATTATATGAATTGCATTATATTATGTGGAATAATTATTGGTGAAAAAATAAAATAAATTAGAATAATAAGAGATAAGGGCAAGGTGGTCATTTGGCGAAATTAGTAAGGGTAAATGGGGAAGACCATAGGTTGGGTCTAAGAGGTTATGTGGGTATAAGGAAAAATAATCGTATTTTTGTGAACGAAGAACGATCGTGAAAAACTTAGAAAGGAGAAGAGAAAGGGCTAGAGCGTGAAGAAGATTTCGAGACCGAGGAAGAGAATTCTCGTCAAAACCAAGGTAAGGGTGGGATTCTTCTGTCTCTTAAGGGTTTTATAATGAGAATTGGGTAGGTTGATGATTACGGGTTTGGGGTTTTGGTGATTGAGTAGGAGTTATGTTGAATTGTTGGTAATTGATGTTGTTATGTGATAATTATATGAATTGGATGTTAGTATGAGTAATTCTGTAATTGTCTGGCTAGAAAAGTGGTTTTTGGTGTATAATTTCGGGTGTTGGTGGTGTCAGATCGCAGAAGGGAGAATTGCAAAAGTCACAGAGCTCGCTGGATCTCGCTTAGCGAGCAGGTCGAACTTTAGAAGAGTCAAAATACAGAGAGTTGCTCGCTTAACGAGCAATTCCCCTCGCTTAGCGAAACCTGGAGTGAAAAATATTGTAATTTAATTCCGAAAAATTCCTTTAAATTATCTAATTAATTTAGTAATGCTTAGGAATCGAAGTGGTGTAGTTAAAGGCAGGGAAAAAGGAGTTATACATGTAATTTTAGTGTTAATTAGTATAACTTGAAAATGAACATAGATGAGTATGTTTATTGGTTTTGTTGTTGTTGTTATGTGTTGTAATTGTTGTTGTGACTATATGGTACTATGGTTGATATGCGTTGATGCGGTAAATGGAAGTATGATACTTTGTTGTGTGTACTCGTTTGAAGTTGACTTATGTTGTTGTATACTAAAATATGCATGATAATGATGATGTTTTTGTTGTTGCGGTAAGTGGTTGTATATTAGTTGTTCATGTTGAATTGTATAAGATAATTATTGCATATATGCATGTATGTCATTGAAGTTGCATGACATGTGCATGGTTGGAACGTCATACCAAAGTGGGGTATGTTTGTTGGATCCGAGTGGGATCGTTGCGATGGTGCGGTCATGAAATAGGGATCATATGTGGCCATGAAACAGGGTTCGAGGGTCTGATCATGAAATAGGGATCATATTGGACCACGAAAGAGGGGTCGAGAGTTTCGACGGGAACTGGATCTTGAAATAGAGATCAGATTATGGTACTGCATGCATAAAGTCAAGTAGAGTCTCATTGCATAATTGTCGTTGTTGTGTATGATGATGATGTGTGTATGATGAGATTGTGTAGTTGTTGTTGAGAAGTGATGTCTAATTATGACACTTGTTTATTCTTATTATTTTACTCTTTTGTGATGTAAGTATCTCACCTCTTCTGTTTGAATATTACCCTTATGTTGGTAACGTGCAGGTGAGCAGGATAAGTCGAGTGGTGGTCAGTGAAGTCGGTGTACTTCGCGTCTTTAGAAGTTGGCTCTGATACATCACTTTGGATGTCAAGACGATGTTTTCTTTTTTTTATTTTCTTTTTCAGAAAAAACATTTTTTGTAATTGAGATATTACTTTATATGTTATTTGAGGTTTTCCGCTGCGTGTTGAACAAATTTTGTAAAACATATCACTTGAGTCATGTGTGGTTGTTGAATTGTGACACTCAAATATTTTGATAAAATTTAAAATTACTGATTTTTATTTATAATTCTATGGGATAATTTGGGTGTTACACATTGGGGTCATACCTCTTGTACTTGGTTGGCATATCTATATTTGTAGACAAGAGTACCTATTACATGGATGTTGTTTATCTCATGTACTTTATTATTTTGTAGTAGATTTATGAGTACAACTAGGGGGGACATTTGTTTAGTTTACTTGTGCTCCAAGTTAACTGAAGGTTGTCTTTGGAATACGAAACAAATGACAGCTAGTTGCATGTTGTTGATGATAATATATTTGCATCTTTTACTATTTTTGTACCATATTTATAACACTTGTGTTATGCCATTAATAATAATTCATATGTTCCATTTTTCAGGCATGGATACTCTATCACTTACCACGCATCTTCGGTTGGTCATATGTTGATCATTACATTGAGGATATGCCATGTGTTTGTGCATTCATCCTGCTCAGAGGGAATCAGTCAAACGAGCCTTTCAGAGTGTATCTTGATCACATATTACACGATGATATATGTTTTCGGTCGTGCGACCTTCACTTTCAAACGTGTCTCTTAAATGACAGAGGAGATGTAGCTCCTAGACAATGGAATCGTGCATACGGCTATGTCTAGTGGTATTTCAGAGTGTAACATCCTTACATAACACCAAATTCTAGGGAAGAGCCACCTAGGTCAGTTCATCAGTAGACATTAAATGAAAGCCATCTTATATTAGTATTTGGAAAAATAACCTTTTTTCCCTATATCTTTAGGTCATGGTTCATTTTGGTCCCTCGAATTTAAAAATGATCATTTTGGTCCCTCAACTTTATTAAATATTTCAGGTATATCCTTTCTAGTCTTTTTCATTAAACGTTGTTAAATATTTTAATGTTTGTGTCCGTGAAAGCTACACGTGGGATCATATTGCCTTCTTCATTAAACATTGGTATAAACCTAGAAAGCCTTCTTCTTCTCCAAATTAGGGTTCTTCATGTTTCCATATTCTTCTTGATATTAGGTTGCTGCTACCTTCTTCGTATTGCTTTCTTCTTCGTGGAAGTTCTTGATATGCAACCTACAAGTTTGTCTCCCTCACAAAATGTGTTTGGTAATGGTGGAGAAGTCAATAACATTTTTGAATATAGGCTTTATTCTTCTTCTTTGAAGAATCAATGGAGACCTAATTGTTGGTGTGGTGCTTTGGTTATGCTCAGAAGGCCAACAACAATTAAAATTTTAGGAAGCAATTTTGGGGACGTCCACACTATAAGGTATGATATATCTTCTTGATTTCCAATTCGATTTGACACAATGGGTTATGTTTTCTTTAACTTATGCAGTGGGATACAAATAATGGATGTGATTATTTTGATTGGTATTGTGATAAAGTGAAAGATGATAAGTACATGTTTATCATGAAGAAAAAAAATGGTTGGAAAATTTAACAAAAGGGAATGAAGATCAACATCACAAATTAGTTTAATGTGAAGGAAATTTTGAAATACAAAGAGACAAAATTGATGTACAAAAGTAAGAGTTAGAAGAAATTGAGGTGACTCTCAGGAACACAATGAAGTGGAAGGAATTTTGGAAAACAATTATGTTTTGTAGTTATAAGTGTATTAACGTATAATTTGATAATGTAATGAAATTTTGCAACATTGTTTTATTGGATGAATGAAATGTAACTCTGCAATGTTGTTTTATGGGATGAATGAAATGTAAGCCTGCAATTTGATAATACTATTTCAATGTTGTTTAACTAGTTTACATACAATTGATAATTGAATTGGTATAAGTGTTTTAACTAGTATAAGTGTTTTAATTGGTTTAAGTGTTTTAATCGATATACATACATTTGATAATTGAACTTGTATTGGGGTATAAGTGTTTTAACATTAAACCAACTCTGAGTAATAAGTTAAAAGCATCATTCTTGGGTCAGTAAACCAAAACACAGTAACCAAAACATTATACTTCATTCACTAATTACCAACATTCAAAATGACACATAATGAGTTCCAAAACAACGTAGAAAAAAATAACCTAATACATCATAATGATTCCTCTATAAGGGTTCCAAAACATAGTACCAAAAGATAACCTAATACATCATAATGATACACCTATAAGAGTTCCAAAACAGAGTAACAAATGAGACCTAAAACATCATAACATTACACTTAGCTTACACCATAATAGAGTTCCAAAAGAGACCTAAAACATAAAAAAATTCTTCTTGATTGTTAGATAAGAACTGAGCCAAGTTGTAGAGCCTACAACATTCTTTTTTACACTTAATTTGGTTCTAGGGCCTGGTGATCCAACACTTCTTACTGGTCTCTTAATGCCTAACTTCTTGACTGGAGTTCTCGATCCGCTTGCTTGAGTTTGTGGTTTAGTTTTAATAGGTCTTGATCCAATTGATCATAACTGGTGTTTGACTAGCCTGAGTTTCCTGAGATTAACTTTGTTGAGATTGAGCCCGAGTTACCTCAGATTGACCTTGTTGAGGTTGAGTTTGAGTTGTTTGAGATTAACCTTATTGAGTTGCATGAGATTGGCTCGCTTGAGGTAGATACTTACAAGTTGCCTTATTATGACAACTTTTCTTGCACCTACTGCATTTAATATGTAATTTTTTCCTCCTCATTTTGTTATCATAACCATCAACTTCTCCTTGCTCCGGATTCCTTTTTTTTCCTTCCTGACATTTTTTTTGAAAATTGGTGGTTTGCATATCAGTATAGCTAGTTTTTGTCCAGAGGTTAAACTCATTAACAGGATAAATAACATGGTTGTATATCTCCTGATATTTGTTTTTTTTGTTGTAAATATTAGGTATGTAATCCTTTATCCTAAAGTTCTTGCTCTGCATGGATGTAATTGCATGAACACATGGCAAGACTTTGAGTTGTCATTTCCTACATGAGTGGTTGTATTCTAGCAAGTTGATAAAGAACTTATCTCAAGAGTTTTCAAGGTGCATAACCTCAAAAATATGTTCAACATACATTTTGAAATATAAATAACACATAATCTCAGGAAATAATAAATAAGTGAGTATTATATCTAACAATCCACATGTTGGTGTAGCCACTAATTATCATAATCTTATTCATCAAAGTATATATTATCAGTATATATTAAGGTTCATACCATTATCGGTATACATTACCAAACAAAGTTTGTAAAATAGTAGTAACATATTACCTCTTTATAATGTTAGGAAAAATATCATCATCAGTTTCCAAATCTCATTCTATTTGACAACTTCCTCATTATCAGCCACTTTCAAGTTAGTTGAACGATCTCATTTACCATTGACAACTTACTTAACCAGTTTTTCAATCACATCTTGTTCATCAAGGATTACAACATAAATTGGCTTATTGTCTCATCCTATATAGGACCATCATAATAATCAGATTAAGAAACCCAATGTTGTATATACATATGAACACTCAGATGACCTTACATGAATCAATTATCTCTTGGGCATGTGTGCCATCACTCAAAGTAAAGATACAAGTTACGGGGTTCTTGTAAAGTATTGTTCCAACTTCCTTATATCCCAGGTCTTTAATTATTCCTAACACCTCAAAATAGCTCAACTTATCTACATCACATATAAACAATTAAACTAATCCCTCATAACTAGACAACTTATCATCTACAAATGAACCTCCAAGGTGGATAATTACATGAACAAATTCATTCATATTTTGCCTAAAAATAAAACATTTAGAATCAGAACCAACACAAAACCCTAAATCCATGAGAAAACCCTTAAATTAACTTTATACCCTAAAATGAATATAATATGTTAAACACCACACATCAACATTCAAAATCTAAGACAAAAATGGGCTACATATGAAAACCCAAAAAACTCCTATATTAGAAATGAGCGAAAATAGAAAATGAGAATACCTCTAAATCGAAAAGAAGGAATTATGTTGCCAAAATACTTGTCTTTCTCTTTTCGTTTTAGAAAATATTTGTCTTCATTTTTCACAATTTCCATCGTTCATCGCATGCATCATTGTTGTGTTCTTCAGATACTTTGTGAGTGCGGTTTTTACAATTTAGACTTTACAAAATGACATGTTGGGGTGAGAATAGACCAAATTAACTAACAGGGACCTAAGGTCTAGTCACATAGGTCAAGGTCATGATAGATTTTTTTAAATAAAAAAGGCTTAGGCTTTTTATAAGTCTACTTAGTTAAATAGGTTAGGTCGGTGGACAAAGAAAAAACCTTATAAGCCTATCAGACCGGCATATTCATTAAATATGAATGAATTTATTGTTTTTATATTGTATTTTATTATTTTTATTAAAATACAAGATTAAATCTTAGTTATATTTAAGAACTTGTGAAAATAAGTTGAAAGAAATCCTATGAATAATGTTATTTTTCCATTAGTTTTCTCAAACAAATCATCTCACAAAATTTATGTTACTAGGTGAGTTTAGTTAAGTAAATAGAAACAAACATTTAATCTCATTATATTTTTTATTCTCTAGTCTATTTCAATATTTGTTGAATTTCTTATTTACATATTTAAATGATATGAGCTTTTTATGTAGGCTAATTAGGTCAGACTCAGACCAAAACATAAGTCTTTGATATGATACAAACTATATTTATTCTTGAAATGTTTTAACATATCAGACTCAAATTTGACAAAGTTTGACTCGGTCCAACCTAAACTCATCCCTAATGACAGGTCACCTAATAATAATAATCCACGTATGCATCACTTTGCATTTAATTTGACTTTGACTATCGTCTTTGATGGTAAAAATAATCTTGATTCTATTTGAATAATTGAGGAACAAAATGAAGCCAACCCAAAATATAATAGATGAAAAAGGCTATTAAGCCTTAATAATTCTAATCTTTTAGAAGAAAAAATTGTTGGTGAGAAAAGAAAAACCGAAAGAAAATCAGCATCCGCCAAAATGGAAACGGGGTTTTGAATGATTATTGACTTTGACTGACTTTCCAATAATATATGAAAAAAACAACGTTTGGTGATGTCTTTTAAGGCCCTCTTGCTTTGCGTACGCACTTTTTTTTTTTTTATATTCTTCTTCCCTTCTCACCCGGCAAAGTCAAGGTAGTTTCTCATTCCTTTCATAAACACAAATTCATCTATTCTTTTACTCTCATCATCCATTTCTGTGGTCCACAAAACTCTGCAACTTCTACCAGGTTTGTTTCTTATCTTTCCTAACCAGGAACCTTCTTCTTTTGTCATCAACGTGTATTACCATAGTAACTATTCTTATTCTCTTTCTTTTTACTCTCTATGTTACTTCACTTTGGTTTCATCCTAATCTTATAGTGCTTGCTTCTAATCTTTTTACTTTCTTTCTGGATATATGTTTTGCAGTAAAAATTGTGTATACTTTCTATATCTAACTAGGGTTTTATGTTCTTAATACCTTGTGTAACAAGTGCTATTGATATTACTTACTTGCAATGTTTTTCTGTGATTTAACATAGTTTATATTGAAACTTACCTTCAGAATATAGGATCATGGGTTGCTTTGGCTTCTGCAAAGAGAATGATTCTTATACTACTGCTGAAAGAGGAAACTTCATGCAAAACCCTACTGGTAATAATCCATTATCTATTCGCCGTCGTTTTTTGAAATACAGTAATTGTAGTTTTTTTATGTGTAATATTACAAATTCTTGTACTGGACAATTTTGAATTTGCTTTTTGTTCAATTTGAGATGTTCCGAAATTGCCAGTCTTGATTGTGTATATCTGTACTTCTGTAACTGTTAGTGCTATGATTGTGTTTCATTTTGATTCTGCTTTCGTACAATGCAGGGAACTCTAGTTATCATGGAAGACACACAGCAGTGACCATTCCTCGGCCTATTATAAATCTCCAACCTATTTCTGTCCCTTCCATTACAGTAGATGAATTGAAGTCTGTGACAGATAATTTTGGTTCAAAGTCTTTCCTTGGTGAAGGTGCGTACGGGAAAGTATACCGTGCCACATTGAAAACGGGACGAGAAGTTGCGATTAAAAAGTTGGACTCCAGTAAACAGCCAGACCCAGAATTTCTTTCTCAGGTTTGGTTCAATGACTGTTAGAATTTTTCTGATAAGATAATCAACGAAACAACGTCTTATATTTCCATTCACTACGCAGGTCTCCATCGTTTCAAGGCTAAAGCATGAAAACGTTGTCGAGCTTCTTACTTACTGTGTTGACGGCCCTTTCCGTGCCCTTGCTTACGAGTATGCTCCAAATGGATCCCTTCATGACATTCTACATGGTCGGTCATTCCTAACACCATATCACTCTTCATTTTATGTATGCTATGTTATACAAATTCGCATGAGTGTGATCTATAATTTTATCATGATTTTGGATATAGGGCGCAAAGGTGTAAAAGGTGCAGAACCTGGTCAAGTTCTGTCATGGGCTCAAAGAGTTAAAATCGCTGTTGGAGCAGCCAGAGGACTTGAATATCTTCATGAAAAGGCAGAAGTTCATATCGTCCATCGTTACATTAAATCTAGTAACATACTTCTATTTGAGGACGACGTTGCAAAGATTGCTGATTTTGATCTGTCGAATCAAGCCCCTGATGCAGCAGCGCGTCTTCATTCTACTCGTGTTCTTGGAACCTTTGGTTATCATGCTCCAGAGTAAGTCATTACTGGATGCCTAACTAATTTGACTATTTTTTCTCAATAAGTAGAAATTTGACTCCAAGTTGATTATTAAAGACTAACAATGACTTGATTTTTTATTTTTGTATGACAGATACGCAATGACTGGAAACCTCTCTTCAAAGAGTGATGTTTACAGTTTTGGAGTCATACTGTTGGAGCTCTTAACCGGGCGTAAACCGGTTGATCATACACTGCCACGAGGACAGCAAAGCCTTGTGACATGGGTATGCTATAATTTTTTTTCATCTCTTTCTGTTAATGGTTACCGACTGACAGTGATTGGATTTTACACAATGTGACTCTTTGTTTGTTCGATTTTATCAGGCAGCACCAAGGCTTAGTGAAGATAAGGTGAAGCAGTGTGTTGATGTTAGACTAAAGGGAGAGTACCCTTCCAAAGCAGTTGCAAAGATGGCTGCTGTTGCTGCACTCTGTGTTCAATATGAAGCCGAGTTTCGACCAAATATGAGCATCATCGTCAAAGCTTTACAGCCTCTAATGAATAATACGCGTTCTTCTCAATCAAGGGAACCTCGCAACGTGTAAATTCATAAACCAAACTCATCATCTCTTCGATCGTGTTAATGACAGGAGTTAAAACAAAAAAAACAAAAATAGAGATTATGTTGATGACAATTGACTTTTGTACTTAGTGTGAAAGTATTGTGTGTAGTATTTATTTTACCTAACATTTGTATTTCAGGACAGCATTGCTAAATAATAGTGATTCATACTTCATAGTCAAGAGTTTCTGGTTTTGAATGTTGATGTTGCAATTCATGTTTTTGTTGCAACCCATGAACAAGTGAATATATTTTCATTTATAATCATATTATGTTTAATCTTACCACACATCCAACACAACAAATTCATCTTTGCTACACTTACTTTATTTTTCTGTTGATTCTTAACGCTCAACATTTTGTCTCGTACAACATAGCAGGTTTACTGCAGTTCAATAAATTGTTCCCTTTAGATTGAATAGTACCTTCACATCACATAAAACCTTTGAAGCCTTCCTCCATTTCAGTCACTCGGTTTGAATTTGATGGTTTGCATCTCATTCTATTTCTCCATCATTTTGTATTACGGACTCTAGATATTTAAATTGTGTGACTTTGAGAATGATATGGTCTCCAACTTTCACCTTTATGTTAAAAACACTTCTTTTGTTGAACTAACATACTATATACTCGGTTTTACTTCTACTTACGTGAAAACCATATGTTTCTAAAGAAATCTTCAACTGCTTATTTAAATCCTGTTTCGACTCTCCAAGTAGGGACTATATCATCTTGCATAAAGTATGCATCTCGGTGCAAATTTTAGATGTATTCGGTGAACAAGATGTGTCAATTGTCATTTTAAAATTAAAATTCTTAATTCAAGGAAATTTATCTTAGAAACATGCTGATTTTATCATTCTTATATCATTGTCTTTTAATTTACTATTCAAATTTTGAAACCTCTTTAAATTTACTGTTGAATAGAACAAAAAAAACTTGTACCAATAAGTGCTTAATTTGTAAGACTAATGAATGAATCATGAATTATAGCTTTTGCTGGATCAGTTCTCAAAACCCGAGAGATTTTAGTCCACTAATACATTGAACTTTTTAAATAACCAAGATTATAAAAATCAAGAAAACAGGGATAGAACTCATTGTGATACTGTAATAATCAAGAAAATTTTCATTGCAACAATTATAGACAATAATAAGGAACATATTTTGTGTCCTCCTTCACACTTGATAGTTGATATAATTCTCTTATCATCTTACACGAAGAAACATCAATTACTTTACAATCCTAATGAGTGATGAAACAAATAGAAATACAAGAGGAAAAGTATGAATATAGCAATGAACTGTACAAAGTACAAACTGGTGTAAGGGATCAATTTCCTAACATCTACATGATGATCCAAGTTATAGCAATCAAATAGGTATATCACAGAGTAACTCTGATCCAGCTCCATGAATATGATGTAAAATGAGGCGGTTATCGTAACTCGTACAAGCTCGCACGAAAGAATTCAAAAATGGCACATTCACTTGCACCGTTGTATGTACCTTAATCTGGAATAGGTACTTCTAGTTTTAGGATTCTTGGTTTTACTTCCGTTGATTCCTTCTTCCGTTTCTTCCGATGGACTTGGAATCTGGATGATCGCTCTTGTCTGTATCAGAAGTCTCCTTATGTGTCTCCGCGTCAGCATTTGTGGCATTACTCTTCCTGCGTCTTCGGTCCTGAAAAAACGATCACTTCATTTGATTAGAAAAATCAAGATTCAATCACATTACAGTTGCAAGTTAACTGCTACAAAATGTTGGAAACTCGCAATTTCATATATGTGAATCAGAAGTCAAACCTCTCGAGGTATTGGATATTCTTCAGATTCGAGCATGCGGACGACTTGACTCATACTTGGTCTTTTTTCAGAATCTGGATCAACACATCTCAGAGCAGTCAGAAGGGCTCTTTTAAGGGCACTTGTTGACGGTCTCGTCTCAATGTTTGGGTCCACCACCTCTTCTGCGTGCCTATTACCGACCATCATCTTGAGCCAATCGACCAAGTTTACCTACAACAATCACCCAGATTAAAGTTAGGAGAGGCTGAAAAATCCGAACCATACGAAATAGAGTTCTTCGGAAATAACTGAAGTTGCAAAGTACTTCAACATGTGCATCAAAGTCTCATAATTTCTTTACAGGTTAATAATGACACACCTCAGCTGGTGAACGGCTATAATCTACTGGATCTCTTCCAGTAATTGCTTCAAGGAGCAATACACCAAAGCTATAAACATCACTCTTCTCGTTTAGTAAGCCAGAATTGGCATACTCGGGAGCCACGTATCTGAAAACGTAAAACAATTATTAAAACAAAAACATAAACATACAAGTCTTAAATCTATAGACAAAAGAGAGCTTACCCAAAAGTACCCATAACTCGAGTTGTAATGTGACTTTTTCCGGCACCGAGTAACTTGGCTAGTCCAAAGTCGGATATTTTGGCATTGAATTCATCATCGATTAGAATATTACTTGACTTAATATCTCGATGGACGACTTTTGGCTCAATTGCTTCGTGCAAGTAAGCCAGCCTGTACACAAAGATAATCATAAGATCAGTAAAAATAAAACTCACCAAAAGTAAAACAGAACTTTCTTTCTACAAACAAATTTACTAAATGAACGTACGCTTTAGCTGTTCCAAGTAGAATTTTAATCCGAGCCTCCCATGTGAGGAAACCATATTGCCGCATGGCTCCATGAAGCCACTGTTCTAAGTTTCCATTGTTAACATACTCATAAACCAACAACCTGAAATTAACATGGAATTTCCATTGTTGATTCATATATAACAGAAGAAGAAAAATGAAAAACCGGATATTGAATTGTAGCCTGAATAAAATATAGAAGAAGATGGTATAGTTACCTGTGAGTGCCTTCAATGCAAAAACCCAAAAGTCTGACCAAGTTCTTGTGCCTAACATGACCAATAGCCTCAACTTCCACTCGAAATTCCTTTTCGGCTTGTCCACTGAACGACGAGCATAAATAGTATTATAATCTAACTGCTTGCAAACATGCTAATTAAACACGAAACTATAGAAATTATGAAACAGATTTCAGAACTGAAAACTAAATAGTGGTAATACTCACAGATTATTTAGAAGCTTTTTAATAGCGACAGGATTCCCGTTGATCAGCTGACCTTGATAAACAACTCCGTATCCTCCTTCGCCGATAATATTGTCTTTTGAAAACTTGTTTGTTGCAAGTTCTAGGTCTCTCAATGTAAACCAGTGCCCCCAACCAAGGTGAGAGAATTCTGGAAGACCAGACAAAGGCGACGGTGAAGTTACAGAAAGCCTATGTGCAGAAAGGCGCTTCGCACCACTTTCATCACCTGATTGAGAGCCAGCAACCTCTTTATCGACATGAACAAACGAGCCTGATTGACTGCTATACTCCCCGTTCTTTGTTTGGAGCAAAACCTTTTCGGCCTCCTTGTCACTAAACTTATCGTAAAGACTCATAAACGCGCCGTTCTGAGGATGACTATTTGTCGAAACCTGATCAACGCTAATCTCTTTGATCTCTTCGGAAACAGATAACCTATGAGTTACCGGAAGCATGCCGTTGATTCTTCTGGATTTCTTTTTCGAAGTAAGACATATTGATATCACTAGAAGAATGATTACAATGAACAAACCAACTATTAACCCCATTAACTCCCATACTTCCAAACCAAGAACAGATGTTTTCTTCGACAAACCCGAACTCAGATCAGATGCCATTTAACCGCTTCCAATATATCTACAAAAACCATAGTTAAATATAAAAAAAACACTTCATCACTTGAAAACAAATAGTAAATATCAAAACTTCATTCATTTTGTAAACAAAAAAGATGAGTCCAATAAAAATTCACATTACCTAAACCAAAATAACAAAGCAAGAAACCAATGATCACAAAAACAAAACAAAATATCATTTGCTAACATCATCACCTACGAAGTACGGACATCAGAAACTCGACACTAACACTAACACGTCAACCCCGATAATAATTTAGAAAAATGAATAAATTAAACTAATCACGGTTAGAGGTGTCTGTGCTATAGAGATCAATCACACTTGATTTTCCACCAATGCCACAAGATTTAAGATAAACAAAACCAGATAAAAAGAGAGTCTTAATAATAATAATAATAATAATAATAATAATAATACCTATCAAGAACCAAAATCCTTGAGCTTCACACAGATTTCTCAGAAGCTGTTTTTCAAACTCAGAAAAATCAACTTTAAAACTAGATCTCTAAACCATTCAAAAGACCCTATTGGAAGTGAAGTCATTAGCACAAAGCAAACACAAGTCCATTATCAAAACACAAATTTGTATCTGGGTTTTGTCAATCTCTCCAAAGGGTATCGATTTCCAATCTCAAAAAAGAAACTTTTGAAGGAAGGAACATGAAACAGAAAAGATGGAAAGAAAAAGAGAATGTCACGGCAAGGAAAGGAAAGTGGAGGGGAGTTGTTGGAGGGAAAAGGAGAAAACATGAGGAGAAGGAAATGATGTTGTTGTGGGATTAATAAACAAGGCATGAGTGGTTGGTGATTGAGGATAGTAAAAAAGAAGCATCAAAATAGAAACTTCGTTTGCTGTTTCTTCAAATTTCTTCTCTTTATTCTTTGTGATTGTGATGTGATGCGTGCTTTTTCGCTTTTCATTTTTTTTTCTTCTTTTCAATTCCTAAGTCTGACGGTGACAGACAAACAGATGCTTCATTGGCATTTGACATTTATGATTTCTTGTTTTATTCAATAATAATAATCATGTTTTTCTGAATAACCAAATTACTCTTTCAAATTACTATATACATATATTAGAGTCGCCTCTTTTTCTTTTTTAATTAAAATAAAAATGTGGTTTAAAATAATTCATTCTTCATTTTAGACAATGATTTTGTTGAATTGGAGTGTAGTCGTTAAGTTGAATATCGAGAAGAAATAATAGAAATGTTGGATTTATAAGGGAGATATTCCCTATTCCAACTCATCTTTCTATGATTTTTGTATGAATCCATTGTAAGTTGTGAGTTGGTGGGCGATTTCTCTTTATTTATAAGGGTTAGAATACTCCTTTGTATTCTACGTATAATTCAATGGCTTTTTGAAAAGAATAAGAGAGATATGACATATATTTCTGATGTCGTAAGATTTTTGACGAATATTTGATGTTAAAGTCCCGTGAATCTTAAATGTTTAGTCCATTGACATTTATATTGCTTCTCATACTCTCCAACTAGTGATATTAAAGTCATGATTAGGTTTGGTGGGGAGCAGACGTGGGATTCTAGTATGGATCAGAGTTAATGATGTGGGTGACTCAAACTTATGAGAGAAATTGTTAAATTCAGATGTGAGTGGTTAAGTCGCACATCGACTAGAAATAATGGAAATGTTGCATTTATAAGAGATGACTCATATAATTGTCGTCTTAAGATTTTAGGTGAATATGTAGCGTTAAGGTCTCTCAAATCCTAAATATTTAGTCAGTTGACGCTTTAAACACTCCCTGAAATTCCCTCATATTTGAATGTACTCATGAGCACTTGAGTAATATAATAAGAGATCTTCTCCAAATTAATTAGAGTTTCTTGTTATACTTTAGTCCTGATATTTTTGGCGCTTCCCGGACTCTCCAACAAATGTTAGTGTACTCAAGAGCACTTGAGTGAGATGGTAAAAGATATCTTCCAAATTAACTAAAGGTCCTTGTTCGAATTTAGTCTTGAGCAGACAACAATCCTAAATTCTTTTGAAGAAAAGTTTTATTGTCTTCAATGTTAACTTTTTGGAGATTAATTTGTCTATAAAATTTAAGTTATCTTAAAGATAAATTTGTAATAATTCTACAACTAATTACGTGTTAGTTTACAATAGACATATGTATTTCATAAATATTAATGTCTGATACAATATTATTAGTGTCTGATCAACATGAATGTAAGTAGTTTGTTAATGAATGGTCACCATTGTAATTGTTGGATCTAAGTAATGGCTTCATTCTTCACTTTGTTTGTCTTATCAGCATCCAAGGATCTTGTTTAAGGAATAAAATACACATCATATATATGACAACAATATAGAACGACATGATCATACTTGCCACAAAACTAACACGTATGACGGTTGCTTGAGCCACTATGACCTCGACCATAACCATGACCTTGACTGCACCTTCCTCAGCCTTGAGAGTGCTTCGAGAGTTTGGTTAACCATGATATTTTTTAGAAAGACCATGAATTTTGATCAAAACTTGTGCAAAGGTTTGATTGTTATTGGAAGGAACAAACTCCTTAGTTATATGGAAGAGTTCGAAAGTACTGATATTTAAATTTTAAAAGTGTGCAGATCTCGCACGTTGAACATCAACAAGGGTCGAGAAAAACTTATAAAATTCTTTCCCTAATGAAGTTAGAGAAAATGAATGATGTATTAATAGTGTAAATTATTTTTACACTGTCAACTAGTGAAGACCATGTATCCCGCCACATGACGTTTATATTTTAAAAGTATTTTTACACTATCAGTATATATCCATTAAATTCTGAAGTTATTTGATTAAACTAATATAAAAGTGAATTTTAATGTCCATAAATTTTAGTCGAACTGACATAAATCTATATTATTTTATCGTTCATCATTACCATAATTTAAATTATGACATTCGTTATTATGTGTTTTTTAATGATTATTATTATTTTGTCTATGTAAAAAAATTATGGGTTAATAGTTATTTATTTCCTGTAATATAAGCGTGTTTTGATTTACCCCTTTAAACATAATGGATTACCCCATAATAATTTTTTATTTGCCCCTGATTTTTACACGCGCTATCCAAAAATTTGAGGAGATAATCTAATTTTTTTTAAATTGAGTAAATTAAAGGGTTGAATATGTTTTTTTTCATATAAATATCTCAATTTTGGCTTTTAATCCCTATAAAAACATAGAATTTTAGTTCTATAAAATTATTTTTGCACGCAGATTTATTTCCTGCAATGGGGCTAAAACTACGTGCAAAAATAATTTTATAGGATTAAAACTCAATATTTATTATAGGATTAAAAATCAAAATTGAAATATTTATAAGAACGAAAAATACATTTAACATTAAATTAAAATTCGTCGGATAAATAATTATTAATCCAAAATTTAAATTTAACTGTAAGTTTAAAATAAATAAAAAATCATGTAGATGAGGAAATTTAGAAATTTAAATTTTAATATAGAAAATAAAGTATGAAAAAGTCTGGTTTTAATCTGTCTTGACTAATCTTTCATGTAGTTAGTAGTCAAACATCAATTTTAAAACATAAGACAGACAAGTAATCAGTGTGATGTTTAAGAAATGTTAGACTGCACACCAAATTCCAATACTCTTGAATTGCGTAAATTACTAAATTTCATTTTAATCTCTTTTATTTATTCACACTTTGTTATCCCATTGATAGTCAAGAAAACAGACTGGACACCAGATCATATTTTATTTTCTGTTTCTAGAATTGCTTGAATAGATCAAATTTATTAAGTTGAAAATTTTCACTTTTGTTCTTTAACTCAATCCAGTCATTATAGTTTCTATCTTTGACTTTTTCTTTAACTCAATTGAGATGAGAGTGTAGAAATATATGACAGTTTTTAAAATATTGTAAAAGAAACTTTTTTTTTTAATATTATTGTTCTCTCTTCTAATTTCATTTTTATTGCACCTCTTATTCTCTAATCTCTCATCTTTTTCATTCTTTCTTTTTTATCTTCTTTAATCTCTCACCTCCTCTCTTTTTTTCAGTTTTATTATAATATTTTTATATTATTTTATGCTATTATTTTGTGTTGTTTGTTTCACTTTTGTCTTATTTTTGTAGATTAAATGAGAAGTTGTTGTCAAAAAAAATTTATTGTTATTTGGTAATATAAATGTATAAATACAAATTGTTCGAGAAGTTTCTAATATATTAAATTGATAAACAATAATGATTAAATTGGTTTTATGAATCATTTTAATCATAAATGGTTGTGTATTGTAGTGGTATTTTTGGATTTATTTGTTAAATTAACAAAATAAATTGTCAAAAGTTGCAACGGTTAGAATCAAACCAAAGATCCTATAATGATTGAGTGCATGACCAAAAGGTGCAACCGTCAGACCAATACAATTTTTTGTAAGAATATTTGATGCCAATGATATATAATGGTTAACGAACGATCATGTTGAAGCCATTGAAACATCACCAATTGGTACAAATTTTTATATAAATAGAGATATTTGTTAGCCATAAAATACATTCGAAAATTACTTGTTTTAAGTGACAAAAATTATATCTAAGTCATTCTTTTATTTTTCTAGTGCACGAGAATAAGTGAAGGAACTTTATTCCGTAAAATATCATTGATTGATATGCTTAATGTGTGTGCAATTCATAATAGAGGATTTCTTAATACACCCCATAGGTTACTTAGCCACCACGCGAAATTATTTTTTTATCCTTATTTACATATGTGTACATCCGGACGCCCAACTTTTTACAAAAAAACGTTGATTTGTTCCGTATGTGCATATCAGGAAGACGTCTGGATGTGCACATCCAAAAGTATTTATTATAACAATCTGCGTCAAAGCTTCTCCCCCTCACTTTTCACATTCTAACTCTCTCAAACTCTTAATTTCTTATTTCCTCAAATCTCGACTTTATTCACTCGAGTTCGGTGCAGAGCAACTTCTACAACGATCAATACACTCCACAACTTTCGTATATCAGTTTAATCGGTAAGTTTTTGAATTTTTGAATTTCAGAGTTATTTACGAGTAATCGATTTAGAGTAGACATTTAGGTGTATAAATTGTTAGGTAGTATGAAAAACATAGTTTAGAGACAATGTAAGTGTTGTTTGCTGCTTGAAATAAATGATCTGGACATTAAAATGTCCTTCTCTGTGGTACAACAACCATGGCTGTGTTTTTCAAATTGAAAATACGTACCAGATGTGCAGATCCGAAAGTTTCCAACGTTGGTTTCTACCTGATGTGTGCATCTGGAAAAAACACAACGTTAAAAATTTCGAGTACTTCCGGAAGTGCACATCCGAAAGCAACTTGTTTTATTAATTATTTTTTTTAATAAATTTCTAATTTATTTATTATGCTTTGCAGATTACATGGTTGATAGAGAGGATCGTATGATACATGGTCGGTCAGCTCATCATGCATCTGTCAGGCGTGAGAAGACGCATGCTAGAGTCGATGGTTCTGGCACAGAGGATGTCCCAGCAGCCCCTACAGCTGAGGGACATCCTACACCCTCACCTTTCACATCACAGGCCACTCCCACCACAACTGAGGGATATCCTACAACAAAGCCTTCCAGGTCATAGGCCATTCCCAGGATTACTGGTTGAAGGAGTGTCTTGGAGTACATTGAGGAGATGTCGCATGTTGATGCCTTTGTCATGCTCAGAGGAAACCAGGTGTCCGATACACAATAGTTTTTGTTTGATGTATTCTGCTTTTTTTTGTACATTTTTGTATTGTCTTGACAAGATTATGATTATATATATATATATATTATAGATGGATGTTTTCGAATGTATATTGAGTTGCGGCGATAAATTAACATCCGCGATAAACCAACAAAACTGATTTAAAAAAAATAAAGTTCTGGTATTTTTCCGGATGTGTAGATACGGTGGAGCTTTCCGAATATGCACATTCGAAAAAAACCAACATTTTGTAAAATAATTGTTGCGTCTGAATGTGCACATCCGGAAATTGGAGACATAAAAAGAAATTTCCAAGGTGTCATAGAAACCCATGGGTGTATTAAGAAATGCTCTTCATATTAAGGTTTTCAAAGTATCATACTACTAGAAAAATCACTTTTGGTGACCGATTTAGTGAACGAAAAATTTCGGTCACCATAGCCACCAAAATTTGAAATCCATGAGAAAACTTTTTGGGGTCACTAAATCGGTCACAAAATAAATATTAGCCACCGATTTAGCGACCAAAATTTGATATCCATGAACAAACTTTTTGGGGTCACAAAATCGGTCACTAAATAAATATTAGCCACCGATTTAGCGACAAAAAATTTATGACCACCAATTTGGTCTCAAAAAAGGTTTTTATACAATATTTAATTTATATAAAAAATTCAGAGACTGAAATTTCGGTCACTGATATTTATTTATTTTCTCTTTATGTTTTAAACTATTTCTCTCCAATTTGCTTAAAGATTTTTATTCTTTTTATTTTAATTTTTTAATAAATGATTCACCTTTTTATTAATTTAACAAATAAAAAATGTAATTATATAAACAATTATGCTATTTTATTTTTATATATGCAATTACATTAATAAAGTCAAATTTATTTTCATTACATCCAATTAAATTAAAATAATAATTAATAATCTTCTAAATATTATATATATATATATATATATATATATATATATATATATATATATATATATATATATATATATATATATATATATATATATATATATATATATATATATATATGTTCGAGCAAGCCCAACTTCCAAAGTTGGGCCAGACAAAGTGACAAGCTGACACGCTCATCGTTGAGCACCATGTCGAGGAGAACGGTCCTTGTCGACCAAGGCTGTATCGACCATAATGAAATTCCCCAACAGCTAGTTTTGACCGTTACCTATTCGTGCGGATTCCACGATCCGCGCCAAACGGTTTGAACCTATAACCATCCACTAACGACTGCATATAAACCCTCTCAGAGGAGAGGGCTAGGTATTGAATTCTCTCACCTTAATTCTCGTACTTGCACGCTCTTTGCTTAGTATCTTACTTTAGCATAGGAGTGCCTTGCAGGTACAACCCCCTCCTCTCCTTATCACCCGTCCTTCAACAACGCTCGACGCCAGCGATATCGGATCCTGATCTCCAGGTACGATCAGGTGGCGCCGTCTGTGGGAAACACTGATTTCCCCGTTCTTCTCCCTCAAGATCTTCAAGAACCAAAGTCTTTTACTAAGATCTATGGCTGCTCGAGACAACAATCCAGATAACCCGTCCTTCAACAACGCTCGACGCCAGCGATATCGGATCCTGATCTCCAGGTACGATCAGGTGGCGCCGTCTGTGGGAAACACTGATTTCCCCGTTCTTCTCCCTCAAGATCTTCAAGAACCAAAGTCTTTTACTAAGATCCATGGCTGCTCGAGACAACAATCCAGATAATCAGTCGAACAACGGTATGCAACGTGAGAGCAACACTAATAATCCTCCGCACGAAGAAACCGTGCAGGATCGCCCAGATGGGAAGACATCTTCAGCTTCCCCCGATCGCGACCAGCCCCTAGAAAGTTGCCCAGAGGTCCCCCTTCCTCCAACACCTTCGGGATCTGACTTTGCAGCGCTGGCTGAGATTCTGAACCAGACAAATTTGTTACTCCTCGCCCACGGTGAGAAGATTGCCCGTCTCGTGGACAATAACCGTTGATCGTCCCGGTCTCCCACGAGACACCAAAGAAGACATAGTCCCTCCCTTCCTAGGTGGAAGAGGAATGGACGCAATGATGAATCCACTAGTAACAAACGGCCCCGCCCATCTCCTCCTCGATCTTCCCCTCCAAGAAAATCAAGAAAGAGCAGATCAAGATCCGCATCACCCCGACGAACCAAGAAGCACGTGCCCAGGTCCCCTTCATTCAATTCCAGTGATGATGAAGACACCAGGGGCCCCCTCTCGTCGGAAATCATGGCGGCTAAACTCCCACGGGGTTTAGAAAAACCTCCACCCTTAGGCTCGTATGATGGGACCACCGATCCTAACGAGCATATCGAGAATATTGATGATTTGCTCGACTATCGAGGGGTGCAAGGGGAAATCAAATGTTGCCTCTTTCCTACAACTCTGAGGAAAGGTGCGATGACGTGGTACAAAAGCCTCGAGGCAGAGTCCATCACTTCCTGGAAACAGCTCGGACGCACGTTTTCCAGGCACTTCACCGCTTCTAGACGCCACCCGAAGACAGAAGCATTGCTCGAAGCAATCATCAAAGGGAAATAATAGCCTCTGCGAACCTATATCGAGAGGTTCAACAAAGAAGCGGTCCAGGTATCCACAACGGACGACATGAAGAAGTACTTGCTGGAGCGAGGTCTGCGCCCGTCGACCGATTTCCATCGCGCGGTTGGCATCGAGACCCCGGCCACCCTTGACGCTTTCTTGTTAAAAGCCCAAACTTACATCCAATACGAGGAAAAGTAGGCTGCTAGCTCCGTCCGAGACGCCCGATGTCACGAGGACACAAAGCCCCCCGGGTCGATGAACCCTCGACATCTCGTTGGGGAGGAGACAAAAGAAAGGATGATCGCCCCCGTGAACCGCGGGAGAACAGAGGACCCGTCGGTCGATTTCATGAATATACCCCTCTCCTGGTCTCTAGAGAGAAGATCCTGTCCGAGTGTGCTAACTCAGAATTCAGACAAGCAGGAGTACACTTTCCGAAGCAGCTGCCTAGTAAACCGGGCACGGACAAGACGAAGTACTGTAGATTCCATAAGAGTCACGACCATAATACCGAAGACTGCATCCATCTCAAAGATGCAATCGAGATACTTATTAAAGACGGGTACCTCAAGCAGTTTACTAAATCAAGAGACACCCCTCGCGAAGAGGCGAAAGAGGCTCAGAAGATCGAAGAAGTTGTACCCATACCATCAGATGCGAACATGCAGGTTGCCCTGAGCATCTACCGCCCGGAAGACTTCTCCCTTCCCGACCACACGGGGAGCCCAAGATATTTTTCCTCCCACAGCCCGTGGGAGACCTTTCCCTCTGTAATGGTCATCTCAGGGGGAAGATTTAACAAGATCACGGTCGGATCCGTAAAAAGGAAATTTGACCAATTGATCGCGAAAGGCCCTGCTCAGAACACAACCCTGGACCCCCCGAGAGAGGGCTTAGTACCCCTTGCTTTTTACCGAGAGGAACTTTTGGGAGGAGCACCGAATGCCAGCATCCCATTACTCATCTCATTATGATTAAATCCTAGCTGCTTATCATGTCCCAGATCAAGGTTGACCGGGACCATCGCCGATCACGAACTAGGGTTCGCAGTCGACGAGCAACGATGACAGAAGGTCTTTAATCTACTTATTCTAGTCTAAACTACCGGGAAATCTATCCTAAACCACATGCATTGCTAAGATATCAAACCTATGACTAAGAAAAATGCGAAAAGAGTCGTACCTTGAGCTTGAGAGGCCATTGCAGAAGAGGTTGGCTTGAAAACATGGTGGTCGACAGGTAAATACGGTGGTCGGCGGCTGAGAACGGGGGCTGAGCTACGAGCAATATGGCAGAGAGGAAGACGAAGCGAAAAAGCTTACAGAATACATGGGGTTCCTATTTATAGGGAGGGGAACACATGCAGAAACGCGTGACCCCTATCCCTAGGTAATGATTACCTACGCTCTAGCCCCTAGGCTAGCCGTCAGAACATTGAATAGGCGTGAATTCCCAAACACGCCAACTTTTTCGTTTCATATCCCTCCTTCGTCGAGCGACCGAATAACTGCCCGCCTGTCGTGGGTCATCGAACGATCATTTCCTGGTCCACGCACGAAAAACACCGGACGTAATGCGTGCGCCTTAAACGGAAAACCATCACAAAGTCATCGCTCCTCCGCAGAAGCAACGACTTGGGGGGCTCCTGTTCCGGGAAAGCCCAACTTCCAGAGTTGGGCCAGACAAAGTGACAAGCTGACACGCTCATCGTCGAGCACCATGCCGAGGAGAACGGTCCTTGTCGACCAAGGCTGTATCGACCAGAATGAAATTCCCCAACGGCTAGTTTTGACTGTTCCCTATTCGTGCTGATTCCACGATCCGCGCCAAACAGTTTGAACCTATAACCACCCACTAACGACTGTATATAAACCCTCTCAGAGGAGAGGGCCAGGTATTTAATTCTCTCACCTTAATTCTCGTACTTGCACGCTCTTTGCTCAGTATCTTACTTTAGCATCGGAGTGCCTTGCAGGTACAACCCCCTCCTCTCCTTATCACCCGTCCTTCAACAACGCTCGACGCCAGCCATATCGGATCCTGATCTACAGATACGATCAATATATATATATATATATATATATATATATATATATATATATATATATATATATATATATATATATATATATATATATATGTAGAATATAACATATATGTAGAATATAACATATTATATTAAGTGGTGTAGTGGTAAGACTTAATTGAAATTAAAATAGTAGGAGGTAATAAGTTCAATTCCCAAGTCTAGCACTTTTTAATTTTATTTTTTTTGAAAAAGAACACGAAAATCGGTCACTAAATTCAGTCTCTAAATTCGGTCACAAAATCGGTCATAAAAGCTTAGCGACTAGCAGTTTTACAACCGAAAAATAATGGTCTCAAAATTGGTCGCAAAACATTATAGTGACCGATTTTAAAGCTTTTTCGGTCTCTAATTCGGTCACTAAAAGCGAATTTTCTAGTAGGGGATTCTCCATATTACCTATTTGCATCCAATTTGCCTAAATTGATGAGGGAAAATCAAATCTAAAACTTAGTGTAAACACGCGCTTTGTAATTTATTTTGTGCAACTTTCATCGTACAATTTTCATCTTCTTCTTGTTAATGTTTTATAGCATACCCCCAACATAAGATTTAACAATTTTTAGGTTCGAATTTTGATTTTGATCCGTACTTTATTTATGATTAATATTAAAGTATGCAACTTAAAAGAAGATGATAACAACTTTCAATAATGGTGAAAGGTACATAATTAATTTATATAATTTTTAAAAATGTAGAATTTTGATTTATGAGTTTGTGGTTAATTTGTGACTACAACTTCCATGGAGAAATGAACACTCATGCTTTCTTATTCATCAAAATGGTGAAAAGTAAATAATTATATTAAATAAATATATTATTTATATGATGTTTTAAATCCATGTAAAATATGTTGAAAATAATATTTATTTATGTTAAGTTTAACATGTGGAATAAATTTATATATATGCATGATTTATAAATTATTCATGTGAATTTGAATAACTAAGAATATGTTTGGTTTATGGTGTATACATGAATATAAAATACATGTTAAATATTATTCTTGGTGCAAGTAATTTTTATTTAATTAATAATACATTAATTTTGAATAAAATTATTTGGTGAAAAAAAATCAGAATTTGAATGTATGGTGCATGTATTGGTAACATAAAATGATGAAAATAAAACGTTGAAAATATCAAGGACATTTTTAAATTGTATAGTTTTATTTATGCAAGAATTTGTTATATTTAAAATGATTTGTCTCATATTATATGTGTATCATAATATAAAAATATTATTTCTTGTTCATCTTGATATTAAAAGTAATTTTGGTATATTTTATATAATTGTAAGTTGACAAATACTTATGAAGAAAAGTTATAAAAAACATTAACGATGTGAATTAATTGTTTATTTGTATTGTGCTTTTTATTTGGATGTCTTAGAACATTGTTAAATATGAAATATGAATTTATCACATAGAATTTGTTATGCATATATTAGTTAGGGGTGTTCAAAACCAAACCAACTCAATAGAAAAACGCAAACCAAATCGAAACCGCAAAATATTGCACTTGGTTCGGATGTATTTGGATCATTTTTTAAACAAAATGCGCAGTTCGGTTTGCGGTTTGTATTTTGCAAACCGAACTAAACCAAATCAAACCAAATTATGTTACAACCCAAACTTTATGTATCTCACATCCAATCCAAAACTCAAACCTATTATGCATTAACCATACAAATATTCTCTTACTCACGCTTAGGGTTTTAGTTTCAACCTTCTCAAATCTCTTCGAGTAGTATCATACATACTTCTCATCATATTTGATATGTACATCTCATCTCTTCGACTCTAATCTCTCTTATCTTATGTTCTTTCTTTTTCATCTTCATCTTCTCCTTTTTTATATTATTGTTTTCTCTTCTAATTACGTTTTTATCTCACATTTCTTCTATTATATTGCATATCTTATAATCTTTCTTTTTCATCTTCTCTAATCTTTCCTCTCCTCTGTTTTTTCTTTTTATTGTAATATCTTTTATATTGTTTTATACTACTATTTTATATTTTTAATTTCACTTTTGTCTAATCTTATTTTGTATATTGAATGAGAAGTTATTGTCTAAATATGATGAGTTTTTTTGCTATTTGATCATGTATAAATGACTAAATACAAAATTACGTTGTTCTCTATAGGTGTATGTATGACTCAATAAAAATATTGTTAGAAACCGAACAAACCAAACCAATCCAAACCTCATTGGTTTGGTTTGGTTTGGTTTTATTTCTTAAAGCCAACCAAACCAAACCAAACCGCATATTTTTTTTCTCTTGCGGTTCAGATAATATTTTGCGTGAAAACCGTCTGAACCGCACCGCGAACACCCCTAGTTATGCAGGAAAATTGTTTATTTTAAAAGAATAGAAATAAATTTTATGGTGTTGTATGATCATGGTTATTGATTGCTATAAATGTTTAATGCGTTAAGTATATCTTAGATATATTTCAGTGGAAGTAAAAACTTCAAACTAAAAAGTTTAGCGAAAGAATAATAACATAAATTTGTGTATATGATAAAATGAATGACAAAAGTGTCATGTTTGTCAAAACTATCAAAACCATATATTTATTTGCATATGATACTTGTATCAAAATGACAAAAATGTCAATGGTTGATGATAGTTGGTAAATACTATCAAGAGTACATAAAATTATCATATGCATGACTAGTTGAAAAATTGAATATTCTAAAGTTATTAAAGTTGGAAAAAATCTTGCAATTCTTTGACGAAATATTGATAATGATATGATGTATTTAATGATAGATACATCTCAAATGAAAAAGTACTTGAACCATAAGAATAAGTGTGATAGAATAAAGTTTTCCTCTTAATAGACATATAACATATGTTTGCTGGAATGCATACTTATGAGTGCATTTCTAATATTATATACCTATATGAGAATGAAGTAGTGTCGTTTCATAGAGTTCAATGGCTTGACTCTTAAACTCTCATGAAAAGGATACGAGACACAATGTCTTATTTAATGTGTCATATTGCTAATTCGATCAATGGTATCGAGATTTCATGTGTGAGTTATGTGCACTTGTTCTAATGAATAATTGGTTCAAAGTTTGTCTACCAATTTATTCGGGGATGAGTGAAAACTTAACTTACTGAATATTGGTTCAAATCGTAAGATACATTTTTCAAAGATTCTTTAATGATTAGATGAATGGTCAAAAGGTGAAACTACCAGATCAACACAACTTTTCGTGAAAAGATTTGTTGTGAATGATATATAATGATTAACGAATGGCCATGTTGAAACCATTGAAACATTATTTCTTCTTACCAATTGGTACAAGTTTTTCTATAAATAGAGATACTTGTTAGACATAAAATAAATTCGAGAATTACTTGTTTCAAGTGCCAAAATTATGTGCCCGTTTGTTTTTCCTTTTTTTAAATGATTTTTATATTGTAATATAATTGTGTAAAAAAAAATTACTAAGAAACTCTTCATAAAAGATTCAAATGAAAATTTGGTTTGAATAATTATTTTTAAAATGCTATTTTAGATATTTCATCATTTTATTGAAACTTTTTTTTTGATATCAAAATTTCAAAAAAATAACTTACTTTTGAAGCTATTTCAAATAGATTTTCATAAAAATCATTTTTGAAATACAATTTTGACTATGTTTTGATATTCAATAATGTACTTTTATATTATAGGATGTTAAAATTAGTCTTTCAATTTAGAAAAAAACAAATATAATTTTTTTTGTAATATTTTGTAAAACTATTTCATAAAAACTATTTTTAAAAATATAAAGAAAAAATCTATTTTTTTCAAAGCTAAAACAAACAGATCATATATTTAAGTCATTCTTTTATTTTTCTAGTGCACGAGAATACATGAAGGAACTTTATTCAGTAAAATATCATTGATTGATATGTTTAATATGAATGTGCAATTCATATTAAGCTTTACAAAGTATCCCGAAGGAGATTCACCAGAGTACCTATTTGCATCCAATTTGTTTAAATTGATTGAGGCAAATCGAACTTAAAGTATAATGTAAACACGCGCTTTGGAATTTATTTTGTGCAACTTTCATCGCACTATTTTCATCTTATTCTTGTTAATGTTTTACAACAGACTCACGACACAAGATCTAACACAAAGTTATGTTATCTAGTCATATATACGTATGTATGCTTCAATAAAATCTTATAAAAAATTGAACCTACCGAACTAACTCAAAATGTATTGGTTTGGTTTAGTTTGATTTTACTTTATTTATATAAGTCAATCAAAACAAGCTGAACCACACATTTTTCCTCTTATTATTTAGTTAATTTTTACCGGCACATTCACCCAAACTGCACTATGCACTTTGAACATCAATGATATAATGTATTGTCGAATAAATATCTCTTTGGATAGACTTAAAAAAGATACCTAATGCCATAAATTTTGTAACACTTTTTAGAGATTTAATCACTTTATGATATTTTTCATAATTGTTTTAAATTTAATTTTATAAAATTGTTAATACACACTCATGTAGGTGTGTGTATTAGCAACATACACCTTAATGTATTTTGTGTGGGGTAACCATTTTTGAGTGGGATCCACATTAAAAAAAGATGAAAAAGAAAATATATTTAATGTATTTTTTTGTGGGACCCACCAATTTTTGAGGTTATATATATATATATATATATATATATATATATATATATATATATATATATATATATATATATATATATATATATATATATATATATATATATATATATATATATATATATATATATAAGTGAGAATATTCTTACTCCATGAGTAAGTTTTTAAATCTTACTTCACGTCTTGACTATTGATTCATTTTTAATCAATGATTATAATAATTAGTCAGTAATTAAATATGGAGAAAGAAACAATTAATCACATGTTGAATAATTATTAATAATTATAATCATTGATTACAAATGAATCAATGGTCAAGATGTGGAGTAAATTTTAATAACTTACTCTTGAAGTAAGAATATTCTCTCTCTCTCTCTCTCTCTCTCTCTCTCTCTCTCTCTCTCTATATATATATATATATATATATATATATATATATATATATATATATATATATATATATATATATATATATCCCATAACTTAATTATGGGTTTCGCTTTAGTCCCCTAACAAAAAAAACGTTTCGAATTATATATATATATATATATATATATATATATATATATATATATATATATATATGTATATGTATATATGTATATATATATATATATATATATATATATATATATATATATATATATATATATATATATATATATATATCCCATAACTTAATTATGGGTTTCGCTTTAGTCCCCTAACAAAAAAACGTTTCGAATTAGTCTCATACTATTTGTTCAGTCAATAGATAAAATCATTTTTGTTACTTCTAGTGTTAATCCGTTAGTTTATGCCACATAAGATTGACAACTGTGTGTCTTGTCATAAAATAAGTGAATAAGATATTATTTGTTTGGCAAATTCTTGCAGAATCGCATATGGGGTCAAAAATTCTTGCTAAATTCTTTGAAGCTGTATAGAGTTGTCCTGACCCAAGTGCTCGAAATTTCTCTAAAACTTGCTTGTGACTAACCTTCAAACAGTCTACAACTAAAATTAAAACACAAATTAAACTAACATGCAACTAACTAACTTCAAACTCAAAATAGTTCAAATTAGCTAACTCATTCCAATATTAATTCTCAAACTGTCAAATTCAACTCCTAACAGAAAACTACATAACCAACTTGCTCTTGAAATATATTAACAATAACCCTGCCTTAACTTGCTCTTGAAATCCATAACCAACAAACTATTGAAATCCATTATCACTAACCTCATTCATTTTCTGCAAATCACTCTCTCAATTCCTCTTCTCCTATATCTCTCACTCACATCAAAGCTCAAACTCCATTGTTTGAGCAAGCTTAACTTTGAAACTCTCTGGTTTTTCATTGCACATTCACCAACTTCATCTTCAACAACATCCAAGACAAGCATCCGTCTTGCAGGTCGG
The DNA here is from genome assembly GCA_963966055.1 of Lathyrus aphaca. NCBI lineage: Eukaryota > Viridiplantae > Streptophyta > Magnoliopsida > Fabales > Fabaceae > Lathyrus > Lathyrus aphaca. The sequence continues at coordinate 545,709,423 of OZ014522.1, forward strand.
TGAAACATTTCTTTTCTTAATCAAAGCCCCAAGGTGGAGTGCCTTGATTCCACTCCTCCTCTATTCAATTTCAATTTCATTTGTTAGGATACATCACTGTTTTGATTCAATTTGGATAGAATGTTGAGTTTTGGAATGAATGGATGATAGAATGAGAGAGAGGACATCAAAAGGAGTTTTTTGTGGCAACGTTTGGTTGTTTCAGACCTACTCTGTCGCGACAGAGCAAAACGCCGGTGAAGAGCTCTTTGAGAGAGAGAGAGAGAGATAGGAGAATGATTTGTTTCTAATCTCCAAACTACTCACCTTTGAATTTCTAAAATGCCACGTCAATGAACACATTTATTATAATGTCAAATAACTAAATAAAAATGCCACATGCGGACTAGTTAACGGTTCTCAATAAAAAATTAAAATCATGGATTTAATTGTCTAACATAGTATGGTTAAAGGACTGGAATGTTACAATTTTAAAGTTGTGCGACCAAATAAAAACACTAAATTAAGTTTCGAGACTAAAAGATGAATTAAGTTATATATATATATATATATATATATATATATATATATATATATATATATATATATATATATATATATATATATATATATATATATATATATATATATATATATATATATATAAAGTTAAATATATAGTTTTTTTAGTTCGAAGAAGATTTTAAGGATAAAATTTATTGTTAAATTATTTTTACATAAATATATATTTAATTTATTTTAAAATTTTAATTATAGTTTTGATTTTTTTTTACGGAATCAATTCCTCTTTTTATAATATTAATTTTGTGCAACTTAATAAAACACACGACATAATTGTGTCACCTTTCATTTTTCCAAATCAACAAAAGGTTTAGAGTAAAAGGGAAAGCAAGTCAAATAAATGGGTATCCTATCTTTGGACAATTTTAAGGCTGCCTTATCTTGTGCTCCTTTTTCTTCTTCTTTTGTTGGTCAAATCCCCAATCATTGGTTTGAATGTTTAAGTTAACAATAAAGAATTCCATTCCTCTTAAAATCATTTTCCTTAATTAATTTTAATGATAAAATTAATATTATTTATTAAAAGATATTGGTTAACTAATAGTAAAAATTAATAAAAAGTTAAATATGTTTTTGGTCCCTATAAATATTTTCATTTTCATTTTTAATTTCTATTAAAAATATAATAAATTTTAGTTCCTCAAAATTTTGTATGAATGCAATTTTAATTCCTATTGTTTTCTAAAATTTTGAAAACTGTTTAATTATCCTTAAATTTTTAAATTTTTGAATAATTTTTTTCATCAATATTTAGAATATTATAAATTTTTTTTAAAAAAATTTTAAAATTTTTTAAAACGAAAAGAATTAACTATGAATTTTTTAAATTTCAAAATATAATGATAAAAGTAATGAAAATCTCGACTTAGAAATCAAATTTTGAGTTTTATTTTCAAGAAACTTTTTATAACATTCTAAAGATGTCTGCAAAATAATCATTTAAAAATACATATTGGTTTAACAGGAGACTAAAACTATGTGCATAATAATTTTGTAAGGATTAAAATATCGTATTCTTTTAATAAGGACTAAAAATGAAAATTGAGATATTTATAGGGACTAAAAAAAATAATACACTAACATAATAATAATAATAATAATAATAATAATAATAATAATAATAATAATAATAATAATAATAATAATAATAGTGATATGTGAGTTAGCTCAATTAATATGTGTTAGTTTAATTAAATAAATATAAATTATTTTCTAATTCAATCTTGACGACAACATTTATTTATATTTTGTGCAGATTAATACTTCTAAAGATTTTGATGATGACAATTAAATAAAGAATAGCTAAATCAAATATCACCGATTAAGAATTAAATAATACAAAGACTAGTGTCTCTTAAATCTTAATCGAGCCTTATTAATTGTGTACTAATTGATTAGAAAGTGTTCCATTGTTAACTATTTTAACAAAAAAAAAAATCTTATATAAAAGAGTGATTTCCTCAAATTCTCAACACACTGATTTTTTGAATAACCATTTCTCTCATATCACTCATTTGTTTCTCTTATAAGTTTTATTCACAATAAATTGTCTCAGTGCTAGTGCTGAGAGATCGAGAGAGTGAAAAACTTCACATGAGAGTTGTGGTGTTCTACTATTGTGCATAATTTGTTTATTCAAGAGTTTTATTCTCTTATTGATCTTGTAATAAATTTGAAAGTTGCAAGTTAAACTTGTAAAAATGTTAGTATAACATTGTTGGGTTGAATTCGTGTAAAAACTTGAGTTGTATTTGTAAGGTTGGTGAGTTGATTTTGTATAAAATCTCAAGTTATTGTTTAGCGGAATCTCAAGAGGAAATTTTGGGGATTGAAGTAGGTTGTGTGATTTAAGGTCAGACCATAATAATTTATGGTGTAATCTTTCTTACGATTTCTCTTTGTATTCTATTATTTATCTTTTATGTTACTTAGTCTCTGCATATATCTTAAAATGAATAATTTTTTTAAAAAGTTTTTGAAATTTGAATATTATAATCCATCATCTTTTTGTGTTTGAAGTCACTTATTCAATAAATGATATTAGAGTCTAACTCTTATTATAAGACTAATTATAGATAGAATGATGACTTCAAACATTTATTTTGTTAAGAGTTTTTCTTTTAACAAACTCCTGTTGTTTAATGGTAAAGGGTAAACCATAGGGAAATCAATAATGAAAATGTTTTTGAAAACCATTGTGATCTTAATTTGTAGGATATGTTTAGATGGTCCATCTTTTCCTACTAATTTTAATAATAATGGAGTAGTGATTATATCGAAGAATTATGGACCATAGAAGAAAAATAAAAGAAAATGAAAAAAAAAGGTTTTAAAGCGAGGATACTTGATATGATAAATGTGTTAAGCATTACATAGACAATTATGTTTATAATAGCACTATAAAGAAGTGCAGAACACCATTTAAATCATCTATAAAAAAGAAAATGATGAACATACTAGATCAAGAATTAGAAATACCAAATGAAAATGAAATAAATATTCAGAGATGATTTGAGGCTCGAACTTCTTTTCTCATCGGAGAAAATGAAGAAATGTGTTTTAATTCGTTAGGTAAAGAAGAATGGTCTTTTTTTCGTTTTATAGGGTAAAAAGTGAATGAGACTTAACATTCTGATGAAAGACTAAAATATTGTTTAGAGATTTTATCTCGACTTTTGCAAAATCGAGAGAACATAATCGAGGTAAAAATTTGGTTCAATTTAAATAAAATATTGCTTAGAGTATTCATCTCGATTTTCTGATAAATCGAAGGATTAAATGATTTTTAAAATAAATGTGTATTTTTTTCTAAATAAAACATAAAATTGCAGGAACTGAAAATCGAAACTCAAATCATGGACAACATTCATTTTAGGTCGGTTTTGAGCAAAATTGATGTTTAAGATATATATATATATATATATATATATATATATATATATATATATATATATATATATATATATATATATATATATATATATATCGCATTCCAAATTATTTGACCTCAGTTTTTCAGTGGCCGAGGTGAAAGTTTTGTCATGAAATGTGTTATTTGTAGTAATGATCATATATTATTCGATGTGAGATTTTTAACACCCTATGACTGAATATTTTGAGCGTGAAAATAAAGTATGAGTGGCCTGATAGGATAAACCTGATAGAAAATAATCTACCTATTCTTAAAACCTAACTTTTGATATCATATTAAGAATTCTAATTGAGTCTAGTTCTTCCTTACAAAATTGATTTGTAAGGCGAAAATTGTTGTTACCTCGAACACCTCACTATAAAAACATAACATAATGTGTTGAATTACAACCTAGTCCTTTTTCACCGTTGACTTGACGCTCTATGTGAACATACAAATTTTCTATCTATTCTTCACTATTGTTCCGGACTGGGCCTCCGGACTGTATTGGGTTGCGGCCCAATATGTCGAGCAGAGGCCCATATGCTCGGGCAGATACGTCTGATAGATAGGCAGGGGCACTTAACGGTCGGGCACATATCCTAGATGTCGGGCACACACTTAGAACGGGCAAAGAACATATCTTATAGTTCACTTGCCACGTCACCCGACTGTCCCCCATTATCTCCTGAAAGATAGGGGCAGTTGAATCAAGGACCAGACCACTTAGCTAGGTCTTCACGCTTCTCACGCGTTCCCTGACAGTTCTTCCTTGGGCCTAGCTGATCCAGCCCAAGGAAGGACCTTGGCCCAGCACTGGGGGCTCTCTATAAATACTCTTTTTCAGTAAACGGTCAGGTATTCTGATTCCATTCTTCTAACTTACCCACTTACTGTACCTCTGCTTACTTTGGCATCAGAGCGCCTTGCAGGTACACCCCATTCATTCCATCCACTTGCCGTTGCATCCAATTGCTAGAAGGCCCTCCTGATCAGGTAAGATCAGTGACGCCGTCTGTGGGAACCTAGCTTCCCCTTCTTCCACAACAGAAGATCAAAGCTCAACTACTTCATCCTTTCAGCATGGCCGGAGAACAGCCCAATGATCGTAACTGTCCCCTCATCGACTACACGATGGAGGACAGTTTGAACTACCATGAATCTGACGCCCGAGATGGGCGCCCTTCCACCCCATCCCCTGAACCCGAGGACAATGGGAACCAACCTCAGATTCAGGACCAGACGATCACCGCGTTCCAGCCCATCCCCGTGCCCGTCGAGGGGGATGCCACCATGATTGCTATGGTGAATGCCCTTAATCAGGTCAGCTTCATGCTCTACCAGCAGCATGAAAGGATCATGGCCCTGGAGACTGACCGGCAGGAGAGTCGACCTCAGCAGGAAAGAAGGACGCAACAACGTCCAGAAACGGCGAAGAAGCGGGGGCGACGCTCCCCGGAACCCAGCAAGAGCAGGTCACGAGCACGCCGTGATACCGGCCGATCAGGGACCTCGCCAAGACACGAACAGAGCCCTGGCAATAATGAGCTCTCCCCACTGAGGAGCGAAGAAGAATACCCACATTGCCCCCCTCTCGCAGGCGATAATGGGGGCGATAATTGAGGCTCCACTCCCCAAGGGCATGGAGAAACCCCCAAATTAGGTCATTTACGACGGGACCACTGATCCCGACGATCACGTCGACAACGTTAATGTGATGCTCGAATACCGCAATGACATCACCGGGCACGTCAAATGCAGGTTGTTCTCGACAACTCTCAGGAAGGGAGCCATGGCATGGTACAAAAGCTTAGCCCCAGAATCCATCACATCCTGGAGAGTCGTGAGATCCATGTTCACGAGGCACTTTACAACCTCCCGACGCCATCCCAAGACCGAGGCGACCCTCGAAGCCATGGTGCAAAGGAAGAATGAAACACTACGCTCGTATATCGAGCGGTTCAACCAAGAGGCTGTCGAGGTGGACACCACGGAACACATGAAGAAATACCTCCTCGAGAGGGGACTCCTGCCCGGAAGTGAGCTTAGCAGGGAAGTCGGGATAGAACCTCCCCGCACCCTGAATGACCTCCTGCATAAAGCTCAGGCTTACATTAGATATGAAGAAAAACAGGTCGCCCACAACGCTCGTAGCAGTCGCAATGTCGGGGAGACCGACTATCCCAAACACGAAGACACAAACGTTCCCCGTCGCAACGGGGACATGCGAAAGGAGCATAAACCTTGCGAGCCTCGCGAAGGAAGAGGACCCACGGGACGATACAGCGAGTACACATTGCTAACAGCTCCCCGCAAGCGCATCATCGCCGAATGCATCAACTCCGACTTCAAACAGGGCAGGGTGAGGTTCCCCAAACCTTCTGCACCTAAGCCCCACACTGACAAATCCAAGTACTGCAGGTTCCACATAAGCCATGGGCACGTGACTGAAGACTGTGTCCACTTGAAGGACGCAATAGAAATTTTGATCTAAGAGGGTCATCTCAAACAGTACACCAGGAAGAACGAAGCTCTCAAGCACGAAGAGCGAAGCTTTCCATCACCCAGATAACATCGGCCAGGTCTCCAGCTAGGTCTCTTCGTCGGGCGTTGGCATCTTGGTTCAGAATGGCCTTTGCCTTGGGCGCCGCCACCACGACGGAACCTTCGGCCTTAAAGAACTCTTGCTCCAGATAGCAAGGAGGCAGCAGATAACTCCCAGGGGCATCAGAATCATTGCCCCCCCACAGCAGTAGACCAGACAAGAGTCCCGTCCAGACGCTTCCGCTTGAGCAAAGGAGAGGTGGAAGGAGGGGGATTGTCCTGTATCTGGATCGGAGAGGTTTGTTGAGCAGGTTGAAGGGAGTTGGACACCAGGCTAGCATTAACAGAAGTACCTACCCCGAGCTCCGTGGCCACCTCTTGGACACGGGGTGCCGCTTTCTTTTTCTTTTTAGGGACCCTGTCCGGGGCCCTAGCCTGGTTCGCCAGCTTCAGAACTCGTTCACGATGAGCGGGCATAGTTCCTACAAAACAAAAACAAAGATTATTTGGACGAACACAAGACCAAGAAAATAAAATAAATAAAGAAAACCTACGCAGTAACTCCAAAGCCTCCTCGTCCGTATCACACTCGAGCAGAGCCCTCGTGTTTATAAGACGGGTTTCATAAATCGGCACCCCAGCCTCATCGACATAGGGGCACCTTTCCGGTCAACCCAAACCGCCAGGTTGAAGCTCTGTACATACTTCACCAGCCTCTTGTAGGCCAGCCTATCCTCGACCCCCATGCTCGATAATTTCACCCGGTAGTGACTGGTCGATAAATTGAAGTGGTCGGGTTGCCACCTCAAGAGGATCCTCGACATAAGGTTTTCCTCCCCGACGGCATTCCGTTTAGTAAAGGGAGTTTAAGGCAAGACGAGTGATCGGCTTCACCATATACCACCGCCCTTTGAAATGTCGGGCATAATCTACATAGGTCTTGAATAGCCTCACTGACTGCTTCAGAGACACCCATCTGTGACGTCCCCGAGTACCAGACCGTTGCAGGTGAAAGATATGGAAAAAGAGGGGCAAAGTGCACCCAATGCCTAGAAAACGGCAGACTAGCTCGAACGCCCGGATAAAAGTGATGACGTTCGGATGCATTTGCGATGATGCCAATCTAAGCCACCTGAAAACCCCAATCTGAAAAGAGTTGAAGGGCAGCCTGACCCTCGCTTCTCGGAAGGTAAATTCGTACATAGCAAACTGCTTCCCCGGAAAGCGGTGACATATCCGGTCTGACTCCTGAGGAGCAAGGCATTTCCAGTTCGCATGGTCCTCGGGACTGAGGTCTTCCACCACGGCGTATGCATTGGTCGTCTCATAGGCAAAGTATGACTCTTCTTCCAACGGTTCGTCTGCGACCCATAACAAGTCATTACGCCCGGACGAGGAAACATGCTCGTTGTTCTCCTCGACATTCCTTTCGTCGGGGTTCCGATGCGCGACCTCCCCTTCATCAGCTTGACGACGTTCGACATTCCCTTCCCCGACCTGTCGATGCTCGGTCGTACCTGAAACGCATACATAAAAAGTGAATTCGACATCGCATCAAATCCACCATTCCACCGCAAGTCAAGTGAAATGGAGAAAAGCTAAAACGCCCAAAATCCGACTAAACTAACCTAGACCGACGAAAGGGCAACCCCCACACGCATTCGGACACATAAAGATCCAACCTACAATTTCATACACACATGAACTCTACGCCTGTGGCATGCTGACCTTGCCCGGGATATTCATACGCATATGAATTTCACGCCCGTGACATGATAGTTTTACCTGGTTTATTCAAGTACATATGAAATTTTTTCCCGAGACATTCATACCCGAAACCTAAAAAACTATCCCTAAACCCAGATTTACCAACTCTACACTAAAGTTTACTTACTTTACACAGACATATCAGGCATTTTCCTACCTACCAAACGAAAAGGCATGCAAAACAAAGAATTTGAGTGTTACCTGACGTATCGGAGACGAGGAGAAGACGGTGGCGCGCAGGCAGAAAATGGCGGTGCAGACGGCGGAGAGAGGATTCTTCTCAGAGCTTCCGGTCAAACGTCAGAGCGAAAAAAGTCCAAATGAAGTGGACCACCCCCTTTATATAGCCACAAGTGCGTGGAAGGACGCGCCAGGTAATCATTACCTATACCCTTCGCTGCAGTTTGCACAGAAAACGAAGTGACGCACCATTAATGCTGAGACACGTCAGTCCACAAGAATCCTGAACGACGCCGAGCAACTGCAAATCTCCCCGACTATAAGGAGTATCCTCGACTCTGAGAAACACCACATGCCCGACAGACTCAACAGCACGGGAAAGTATATGCCCGACACCTTATTCAACGCGCCTACGTCCGCCTATGCTCTAATTCATCGCTCCGACTTGGAGACTCGACTTGGGGGCTCCTGTTCTGGACTGGGCCTCCATACTGTATTGGGATGCGGCCCAATATGTCGAGCAGAGGCCCATATGCTCGGGCAGATACATCTGATAGACATGCAGGGGTGCTTAACGGTCGGGCACATATTCTAGATGTCGGGCACGCACTTAGAACGGGCAAAGAACATGTATGCCAGTTCACTTGCCACGTCACCCGACTGTCCCCCATTATCTCCTGAAAGATAGGGGCAGTTGAACCAAGGACCAGACCACTTAGCTAGGTCTTCACGCTTCTCACGCGTTCCTTGGTAGTTCTTCCTTGGGCCTAGCTGATCCAGCCCAAGGAAGGACCTTGGTCCAGCGCTGGGGGCTCTCTATAAATACCTTTTTTCACTAAAGGGCCAGATATTCTGATTCCATTCTTCTAACTTACCTACTTACTGTACCTCTGCTAACTTTGGCATCAGAGCGCCTTGTAGGTACACCCTTTCCATTCCATCCACTTACTGTTTCATCCAATTGCTGAAAGGTCCTCCTGTTCAGGTAAGATCAACTATGAAAACGACCGATTAAACAATCGACTCAGAAACATAATTAAGTAGTCAAAATTAACAAACATGTTGCACATGTTACATGCACAGAAGGAGGGATCAAAGTCATCAGAAGAAACTTGAATGAAACCATCAATAAATTTGAACTTCAATTTTTCATTAAAGACTTATCGCATTGATCTAATTCAAGAATTATAGTTGGTTCTAACAAATAAAAAAATTGTTAAATAAGGAAAGTAAAGAGAAAGTTAGAAACTATGTGGAAAAAACTACAATATATCAACACCAATAAAAAAATTAAAAAATTAAAAAATTAAAAAATCTTCATGTCGAATAAAAAAAATACATGCTTTTATAAATAATATATATATATATATATATATATATATATATATATATATATATATATATATATATATATATATATATATATATATATATATATATATATATATATATATATATATATATATATATATCTTTCAACTTTCAAGAACACGTTTCACGTTTATTTTGTTGGTACTAATTCTTGAGCGGTTGTTGTTTGTCGGTTACTAATCAAGCAAGAGTCTTCTTTGACCAAAGGCAGATGGGTTAGACATGTTTTGTTGCTCAATGGTGATGGAACACTACTTGTTCTATTATACTTAATACACTACTATAAATATTTACCAAAAATTATTTATTTATATTTTGACAATACTAATAAGAAAAGTTCAAAGATAAAATAGTTAAACTATGTTTAAATAAAGTAACTTTTGATGATAAATATATATTTAAATATTTTTATATTATAATTCAAACAAAATTCATTTTATACATAACTGCAATTGCGAGAAATTGAAATCATTTAATATTAGAATTGATTCTAAATCGAATTAATCTATCAAGTGAACCGAAAAATAAATCATCTTGTTTAAAAAAATTCAAATATAAATTGTTTTATAGATAAATGAGATAATCTACTTTCTAAATTAACAAAATAAATTTTGTCAAAAATGTATTTTTAAATGTTAGTTTAAACGCACCTTTAGTGGTTATTAAATACTATTATTGGATTAGCCACACAGGTGGGCATTGGTCACATTTAAGATATCAACAAATACAAAAAAGTGTCATCTTCTACCGACAGTTGATGGTAAATAATTTGAGCAAAATAGATTCAACCTCATAAAAACAATTATATATTTATTTTTGGTTCGATTTTGTGCATGAAGTAAGAATTCAGGTTTGCATTTCATTTATTATAAATAATATTGTTATATTAAGTGTTTGTAAAATATATATTAAATAATATATTTAATTAATTATAGAAATTTAATATAAAATTATAAGATTTACATATTATAATTGAACTTAAACAGAATAAATGTTGGACCAGATGTTTAAGTAAAAGTGTTTAACATATGACATCAGAATTAACAAACAATTGATAAATATGACGATGAAGCAGAAAAATAATAAAGACACACAAAGTTATTAATCCAGTTCAGTGAAATCACACTTACGTCGAACACTCTACACAAGAAGGGAAATTCAATATCTCGAATTAGTACACTTAGTTTTATAGGAATATCAACCTCATGGTGTTCAATGTTTCTTCCTATTCTAATGACTTTCTATTTAGGTCTTCCCCTAAATATGAGAATCCCTCTCACTTTTTTAATCACTAATCCCAAGTGACACACTTCAATAAACAACTTAGATAATGTTGAATTACAACTCAACTAAACAAACAAACAATATGTCTTATGATACGAATGATGGCTCTATGATACACAAACCATATGTAGTACAACCAATGTATGCGCTTTGTTAAAATGGTGAAGACGAATCTGAAACAATGAAAACATCCAGCAAATAAAAAAATTAGAACCCATTTTTAACAAGAAATGTAAATGAAATCGGAGAATAAGTTTAATAAATGAACCAGAAATATGATTATAGTGTATCATGGTGATTGGTGAAGAAGAATCTGAAGGTTGAAGTATGCTCAAACATACTAGGGTTATGTTATGAGAGAGAAGAGTGAACACGTTAGGGTTTCTATTTGGAAGAAACAATTGTTAGAAAGAGATGGATGTTAGAGTTACTGATGAAATATAGAAACTTTGCTTATATATTTAAAAAAGTATTAACATATCATCAAGATAAGAATGAAACATCGTGATAATACCTTAAATAATAATATTTTATCGCTTAATATAGTAAAAAAATATTCAAATATCACCACGGTTAGAATGAAACATCATGATAATACCTTAAAGAATAATATCACATTTTATCACGGTTCTTTATTAAAACCGTGATTTAAGAGTGATTCATTGTTGATACTGTTGTTGTTATTTTTGTTGGCTTTTAATATTTTTTTGTTAATATTCTTCGTCAATATCGATACTGTTGTTGTTATTTTTGTTGGCTTTTAATATATTTTTTGTTATTGTTCTTTGTCAATATTGATACTGTTGTTGTTATTTTTGTTGGCTTTTAATATTTTTTGTTAGTATTCTTTGTCAATGTTGATACTGTTGTTGTTATTTTTATTGGCTTTTAATATTTTTTTGTAAGACAATAATATTATATAAATAAAAGAGAAGAGTGTATAAAAGACAATTTCATTAAAAAAAAGTCTCAAAAGGGAATAATACATTAATAATTTCATTACATTATTTTTCAATGTCGGAACTCGTAGCAGCAAGGGAATCTTCATATTCTATGACTCTCTCCTCACTCCCCTCATCAGAATCATAGTAATAAATCTTCCTAGGCTCCATTTTCTTCTTCTTCTTCAGCTTCTTCTACTTCTTCTTCTTGGCATCCCTCACCCTTAATGTATCCCTGACAGAATATGATCCAGATGGCTGAACCTCAATAGTTGACCGTTGATCATGGTGTTGTAGTGACCTCAGGATTGATATTTTTGTTAGCATTCTCAGATGGACAACTCAGGTTGATAAAGGAAGTTACAAAGAATAGTTTGAAGAAATGTAAAATTATGTATTGATATATGAGGTTGAAGCTGAAACATTGTGACCATTATTAAGGCTTACAATGATTTTTACTTCTAATGGTGGATATCCTTGAATGACATTGTGAACATCTTGAAAAATGGAGAAAATGTTCACATCATTATACTTGGAAAGCGTTTCTCTCTTTTGAGAAGATCAAAGCTTCAACGTACAGATAAAATTACAACAGTTGCATATTAAAACCGTGAATAAAAGATTATGAAAAATGGAAAAAATATTGTTGCAAGGATTCAAACCTTGTACCACTAACTTTATCACCACGGTTGAAAGTCTCAACCATGATTAAATCATTTTAAAAAATAAAAATAAAAAATTGCATCCGGTAACAGATATTACAACGGTGGATGGCTTAACCATAGTAATATTATGTTACTGAATGTCAATTTTGTAGTAGTGAAATACAAATAAAAGACTAAAAAAGAACGTAACACTAGGTATATTCAATCTTCACATACATACTTAAATATTATGTTTGAGTATCCTTAAATAGCAATGCTTCTTCTGAGCTTTTTCCGATGGGTATAAGCAGTTTTGATCTCTTCCAGCTGAATTATAGGAGATTCTTATTTGATTTGTTCCGCAAAAGTCTCCAAAAGATATAATTTGTTTTTTTAATTGAAATTAAAATTTAAATCTCCATTTAAATTAATTTGATTACGTCCAATGCAATCAAAATAAACCACATAATTGCATTGCGAAAAGATAGCAACAAATATGATTAAAACAACCTGAAAAACACGCACAGAAAAGCTACAACATCACCCTGCTGACAAGGGTCTAATGTTGCACACATGTTGGGACATTTGTTTCCACATGTGTTCTTTCTTCATAAAAACAACTTTACACACATGTTGGAATATTTGTTCCCACATGTGTTATTTCTTCACAAACCAACTTGAACAAACTATGTTGTTTTACATAATACGACCAATCCAAAAAGGAACAACATAAACAATATTAATAATAAAAGATATTTTTCAAAACATCTGAACATTTTAACATAATTGAATTAAATAATTATGAACATTACAATTCAATTTTAAATATATACACTAAATTGTTAGAATTAGCTTTTGCATATTTTAACGGATTTAATTTATTGATTTCGTTTTTTCCATCCTGAAATCAGAATTGGATGTAATTGAGGAATTCATGATCTTGAATCGGTGATGTTGATCTCTGATCCAGTGGTGTGGTGGACCTGCAAAGTTAACACTCCAACATCCAAATCAGTTCAAGATTCAAGATGAGTGTAGTGAAAAATGGAAATCAGGAAATATTCCTTACTTTCCATGTGACCTAACTTTAATAACTTAGGTCCAGTGGAATGGATTTAAGTTAAGTTGAGCCTTATCAATTTGGGCCTTTGACCGGCCTAAAACAATTGTCCATAATGCTTTCTCGAGTACTGAGAAGGTCAGGGAAGCCTTTAATGATATTAACCATCCTCCAAGAATGTTGTGTGATGTGAGCTAGAATCGAAATAGTTGGAGTCAGTTGAAAAACTAATGGGATACAAGTGCATTAAATGCATTTCCATCATTGAAACGCTTCGTTGATCGCTTTTAACATGTGGGTTGTCGTGTCAAGTTAGGGCATGGTGCAACCTAGAGTTCACTTAAGTGTACTCAATTGTGCTTGAATTCCCAAAGAGAGCTTTAATCGTTGATTTCATCCTCATTTCCTTTGTGAATCTAGATCGCTCAACCATTTTTTCTTATAAATAGGTGGGAGTTGAGTGCTGAAAAATGTTTGTAACTTTTGGCATTCAAGTTCATTCATATTCATTTCATTATCAAACATCTTCACCTATTACTTCTTGAGAGCGTTAATCAGAATGATTGTAGTTCCTTGTTCAAAATCTATGATTTTCTTCATTTACTCTGCTTCATCACTCTCATATATCTAGGTACCTTCCTCGAGATAAGCTTATTCTTCTGTATTTTATATTTTCTAGTCGGAATGAGTGATAATTCTGTTAACCTAGCAAATGATTATGAGAGTGATACTTCCTCTAGCGCGAGAATAGGGACGTTACTTAATTTCATCTCCCTCCCCTGCCTCATGATTGCACGGATCCAGAAGTTATACCTTTATATAACGATTTTGACTTAGAAAGGACATATGGGAACTCCCATGAGGAAGGGGTTTCTTCATTCCATTCATTTGGAGCTCTATTGTCAGATGAAGAATAAGAGAGGAATCGTACTAAAATCCCCATGCCCATCCCGTTTTGACTTAGGAAGAAATGCAAGCTATCAATCGGATGAGGAACATGTTGATTATTTCTTTCAACTCTTCCTGAGAACTAATAACAGCAAACCCAACGATGTTGGGGTGAAGGCCCACTTGGATCTTTGGGATCAGTCAGATGCAATGTCTTGGATCACACCCAGCGAAGATTCTAAAATCAACCACCTGGATCAAGAGGGTGTGACGTAAGTAGAGTCAGTCAATGTAGTAAAGTATGACAAGGTAGAAGTCGAGGTGGTATGAACCTTGTATAACATAAATACTTGAGCAGTAATAGAGGCTACCAGCATCGAGGTCGGTGACCCTCTTGATTGGTATGTGGGCCCAAAGAAAAGGATACATAACTCTTTTAAAGGTTGTGTGGTCACACTTCATGAGTGCATGTTCACTCGAATAGGAGTAGGATTACAGGTTCCCTTTTCTGACTTTTAAGTTTCTGTCGTGAAGAATTTAAAGGTTTCTCATCCCCAATTTCACCCGAGGTCCTTGGATTACATAAGGGTATTCTAGCTATGTTTCAAGCATAAATATTGTAATCCCCTCCTCAAGTTATTCTTCAACTTATTTTAATTGGTTCATACTTCTCGAGACGACTACCACAACCAATGGCTCATTAGCTTCCACGCTGATGTCCCTTGGTACGACCACTTCACCCAGGGTTAGGGTGATTTTCAGGGCGCTTCTTCCCGGTGAAGACCGTTACACTAGAGGCTCATCTCATATTCCGCTACTCCATATTAAGTCATCCCGCTTCTGCAAGGGAACATTTTTGAAGTATTAGTCTTCATTTCATTTCCGTTGGGACGTACTTTTCTATCGTGCCAAACCAGCTCTCTTTTACCATAATGAGACAACTATAAAGGAAGACTTGCATTCCTGGTTTCAATGGCTTCATTATGAAGAATTTTTTGGGCCCAACAAGGTGCCTTATTCCGAGGTGAAGAAGAAACTGATTGGCATTTATTCCATTTTGAGTGCGAATAGCCGGGAGGAAAGGAAATACATTTTTGGTGAGGATGAAGTTCTGTTTTATTTATTTATTTTTTCACAAGTGTGATTGTGTTTTGCAGATAACATTGATAAGTTTTAAATGTTCTTTGACTCTGCTAGCGCTCAAGGTTTCAAGGATGGTCCTATTGGCCAGGTCGTGGTGCATTTTCCTCATATCATTGCTCCTGATCATTGTTCCCCTCTTCACCCCCATGACTAATACCATTGCTTCAAGGTTTTATGGCGGTTTCAATTGTAGAAGAAATGTCCCTATCCCCAATTTCGATAAAGCGGGGTCGAGATGTAAACCAACAATCCCCCCTGGAAGAGGGCTCTCCAAAAAGGACTCTTCCGACTAGGGATGCTTCCTCAGAGGAGATAAATGCTTTTCTACATCTATCTAACATTCTTCAATCCTGGCTTGATCACACTCCCAAAGAAGTTGTTCTTGTTGTATCAGTGGGGATATTTGTCCTTCGTCTCAAATCTTTCTGAAGGGAATAAGGTGGCATTCATCTATGAGATTAACGATAGCATGTACCATACATCATCTTTGTTTTCCCTGGTCATTGCATGTAAGGGAGTTGTCTTGGCTGCTGGAAATCCTTCCAATAAGAGAGACACTTGGAAGGGTAAAGGCAAAGCTATGAAGCAAAATTGATTTACTTTTAGAAGGAGGGGGCTAAGCTAAAGGAGAGGGTGAATCATATTGACTCTTTTCAAGAGGAGATAGATATCCACAATTCTCCTTCTACTCTGGCTTCCCAAATATTTGAGCTAGAGACTGCTTTTGAGGCGGAAAGGAAGCATATTCAGAATATTCAGATGCTCTTACTTGGATAACCCGTAACACATAAGAGCATCATCAAACTCTTCAACGGGAGGCTGATGCCCATGCTAAGGCTTTGAAAGCTCTTGAGAATGAGGTTGTCGGTTTTAGGAGGACGCTCTAAGATTCCCATCAAGTGATTATGGAAGTTGTGCTCAGGGTTTGGGGCCAGGTCGGTGAATAGGCTAGGAGGCTCCGCCCCACTGCTTATATTTTTGTTGAAGTGTTGAACCCCTTCTAGGTTGCTCCTGATGGGACTCTAAAAGGTCATATGAGTGCTTCGGCCATGGACGTTATTGTTTGACTACTTCTTCTTATTTTTTTCCTGTAAAAGTTCTCAGGATTTGTGCCCTGGGTGTAATGACAATATTTAGATAATAAAATATTTTTACCTCAATGGGCAGTTCATTGTATAACTCTGAGTATTATATTTGTATTCACTATATTTCTTTTGTGCTACATTTCTGATTGTTAATGAGTTATTGCATTACTAGGGTTTGTTAGCTTTAGGGACGATATTGTTGTGCACCAACAGGCTTTGCGCGGCACCATTGCAGTTGCTTTGGGTGTGAAAACACTTAGACTTGCCTTCAGGAAGAAAAAATGTGCCTCGTTATGTCAAAGTACTTTGAAGTGCCTTTGGCCTTACTTGACAACAACCTCTTATAACTCACAGTTTAACGCATCAGACGATGTTTGCCACCGTGTTTGGTTGTTGTGTTTGTATGTTGTAATACATGTCTGATGATTTAGCGTATTCGTTTGATGTAATTAGCAGTCACTTAATCAATGTATATTTATATATTGTAGGTATTTATTTGTTGTAGTTAGCAACCATTGAACCAATGTGTATTTGTTTTTCTCGAGGTGGGGTCTGGATCTGACGAGGCATAGTCACACATTTATGCTATGTTCTGCGTCATAGAGGACCATTCCTCGACCAAGGGTAGGATCCCTGTCCCTTCCCTCGAGTTATGACTCGGATCGAGAAGGACGTCTCTGGGTTCCACTACCTAACTCCCTTAGATTGGATAGACCCAACTGGGGGGGTGCACCTGGTACGTTGAAGAGAGTGATCCTAGAACGCGAAACTTGTCTTAAAAGAATGATTCCCGCCATCCTTCATGGAACACATAATATTCTTTATAATCGCATCATTTGACAAATAAGATAGCAACTATCAAAATCGTGTAATAAATTTTACTGAATATATAACTAATAAAAGTTGAGGTAAGGATATGAATTTCCTCTTTCTATCATTTTCTCTTTTGTTGATTGGGGCATCGGTGTGGACATCCTTATATTCACTTAGCCCACATGGGTGATGGTCCACTTAGGGCGCCTTTGGGACTTTATAGATGACAGGTGCCATGAGATTGTTGGCTTTGTTGAGGACATATCTTAAGGGCAACCATAGAAATTTTGTAGCCACATAATTACCTTTTGTGATATTCTGGCATCATGCATTCTTACCAACGGTCCGAGTATTCTCCCCGACCAAACGAGGCGTGATTGACAATCCGCTTACTAGAGTCATGTAAGTTTGTCTTCTAACATACATTCAGATTCTACTAGGGCCAAGAGTAGGGTCAAACGAATGTCGAATTCCTTGAGAGGCCCATCTCCCGACCATCACTGATGGAGTTTGGCTAACTTTTGTCACCTGATAATCTCCTTACTGAACAAGAATGTCATATAGGGGATTAAGTATCACAACCGACTAGAGGCTCCTTTGATGAGACTTTATTTTCCCCGCACTAAAGCTCGAGGTACCACCCTTTTGTGCGCATTTAATGGATGCATGTTACCTTGCAGACTCACCTATGGAGATAAACATCTTGGTCGCGTCAAATGGGACCTTGATGCCTATACGACATTGCCTACAAGTTATATTGTATGGACCCTGACGTCAGTGGCAACTATCGTTCTTGTCGAGTGACCCATAATGTGAGATACCCAACGTCCTCGTTGTTCGACTAGATTCGGGTCCGGACATATATATTCCTTGTCACAATGCTCAACAACCACACAAAAGAAATATCTCATCAAGAGATCGCCTCTGAAAGAAACTATGCTCCAGATCAATGTGTTGAGGAGAATCCGCAAAAAAAATCTATAGGAAACCTACAAATTTTAAAAATTCGCAGAAAAATTCAAAGGAAAATTTGTAGGAAATCCGTATATTTTTCTACGAATTTTGATTTTAAAGATTAAAACCAAAATAATTTAACATTAAGAAATTATTTCTAAAAAATAATTTAGAAAATTAAAAACAAAATATATATACTTACAAAAACGAAAAGACTATCTAAGAATATTTTTTATCTAAAAAAAAAAACACAACTTCTATAGTCCATCAAGTAAACCCCTTAAAATATTACAACCAAACAAAAAAACAATGATAATTTGATTACATGGACTACCAGCATAGATCACATTTTAACTAAAAAGTTCTCAAAATAGTAACCATGCAAATGATTTGCTTCTAAGACAGGAATCTTTAATGTTGGAATGAAGGTCAAAGGAACCTTTCTCATGAACAAATCAGTTGGGTGTACATTGATTCATGTTCCTATGAGCAACATATAATTTGGATAAACAACTATTTCTATTTTTAAATATTTAAGAAGCTACTAATAATGACTAAACTCACACATATATAACTGTGAGATTCAGATTATAAACTTTAATACTAATTTTCATTCTAATGATATAGATTTTTATCAATTAAATTAAGATTTAGTCGACAAAATTCAATTAATAAAATGAGGCAAATAGGCTGGAAATTATGGGTGTTGGGATATCAAAATTAGGACGTGGAAGTACCGTATGAGATATGTCAATGGAAACACACACGCAACATTTTGTATTCTGGTTTGATGCTGCTGTTGTCAGTAGTTGAAACTTATTTGTCTATTATAAGACCTTAATTATAGTTAGCTTAGCTGGTATTGTCACATGTAGTATTTCTTTAATAACTATAACTATAGCCATTCCTTAATTAATTACTTGATGTAGAGAAATTATGTTTAACTTAATTCTGTTAAGTATTGTCATGAATCATGACGTTAACTATAATCTTCTACCTAAAGTTAGGCTTTTTCTCATATAATAGTGTACTCCGTGTGTGGACCATTTATATAACAAAAACTAAAATCTTCATTTGTCAAATTTAATTATTTATTTCTTATTTAACCTTACTTGTTTGTTTCTTCAATACATCCACATAAACTTAGTTTCAACACTTTTATGGACATTCTGCCTCATTTTATGGATCAAAATTTTAAGTATGCAACTTTAATGTGCACTGTTCTGCCTCATTTTATCTTTTTTGAAATTTTTACGGACATGTAATTTTAGAAATAATTTTATAATTTTTAAATTTAAAATATTCAATATCTGCGGATTTGTCTCGTCCAACCATCAGTTTTATACTAAATGGACAAAATTTAAATCGGCACCTTCAATATGTTTGTCTCTCCCCATTGTTATAGAATTTTTATTGAACAGACTTATAAGGACGTATTATTCATTTGTCACCCCTACTCCAATTTTTTTTCCCTTTTATATAAAGTTTCAAAGTCCATTAAAAAAGATATTTGTATATTATGATCTTCCTCGGTACATGTCAAGGTTTATATATATATATATATATATATATATATATATATATATATATATATATATATATATATATATATATATATATATATATATATATATATATATATATATATATATATATATATATATATATATATATATATATATATATATATATATATATATATATATATATATATATATATATATATATATATATATATATATATATATATATATATATATATATATATATATATATATATATATATACCAAAGTACTGGGTGAAAATAATAAAATAACTTTTTTGCATAATGCATTCAAGCAACAAGATTACAATATATATATAGATAGAGTTTTCTCTAACTAAATGGGCCATGGGCCAAAAACAAAACAAGACTAATAATAAGAAAAACATAAAATTGCTAAAGACACCCTAGTCCATAATAAAGTCTTTTAGTAACATTGGTTATTCATCCAAATATTAGGTCTATATTAGGATCATACCTGTCGATGAAGGTAGGTGGATTGTTCATCTGAAATCTATCTAAATGACAAAATTCATCATTCACCACATTCTGGTTATTGTTCTGAAAAACATGAGTCACTGCTTACAAAGTGGAGGAAATATCAATACCATTCCTTCCAGCCATATTCTTAACAACACCAACAAAACAAGATTAGAAAGATTTAACATTGAATATGTTCACATCATAGTTGTAAATTACTAATATTCTACAACACTTAGCCGGATGGACCGACCTGCTCTAATACCACTCTATAGCACCCTAATTCCAATACAATAATTATGAATTAAAATGAAAAATAATACAATTAGGATGTCACATCCTCAAATTATGAAGTCCAAAAATCACTTTATACGTATCTAAAAATATATTTTCCAATGCAACGAAAAACTATTTTAATGGCAACAAGGCCTCAACGCGGTTATCCATATCACTCATGGTCCAAACAAAAATTTAAAACAACAAAAGGTTCGTAACACAAAACATAATTAAAAACAACCCAAACTCCCAGTGGTACGTATCAGAGTGACTCTTCTAATAGACTCGGCCAATAGAAACATAGTGGTGCTTATCCAATTACTTAAATACACCTTTATCTGTACTCCGAAGAGCACAAACACAAAAGTGGAGAGATTCATATTCAAATAATAATATGTGTTAAAACACGCTAAGGAGCAGTATCATAAATTATCACAAATCACACATTGATAATTCATGATTCACATCACAATATGCTAACACCGAATTATGATGCAATGAGACACTATTATTTGACTCAATGCATCTGGTACCATTTTATTATTAATGATTCTTTATAAGAACCTGATTGCCCCTTCAGAATCCTGAAACCCCCCTTCGAAGTTCCGGATAGACCTTATCTCCTCCTTCGAACATAAAATCCAGCTCCACCAAAACAACATGAATGCATGTCAAGTTTTATGCAACTAACACAAGTCGTCATAATAATAATATGTGATCCACAATCGATCACCCGAGTACAACATCGAACTTCATAATCCACCCTTCTGGACTACCATCAACAACTACATTAGTTTGATCAATCATACACATCAATCTAATTATCATCAAATATCTTACTTATAAAGCATATTTGGAAACCCTTCATACCCATCTGCAACCACTATCAAATAAAACTGTCAAAACAAAAAACTTTCAGAAACAAAGTTGTAACTAACTGAGTAAGCTAAATCGCACTTCAAAATCCACACAGAAAAATAAAGTTTTACGATTCAAAAGTTATACTAAAAATCATACAGACCTGCAATTCTGAAAAATCTGTTATTTTATAAAAATATCACTTTTGTTTCAATATGCGACCACTGTCAGATAAAACTGTCAAAATAGAAAACTTCCAAGAATAAAGTTGTAACTTACTGATTAAGCTAAATCACCATTCAAACCCCACTCAAAAATGTTTTATGAGTCAAAATTTATGCAAAAATCGTACATGCTTGCAATTCTGGAAAACTGCTATTTTATAAAAATTTCAGCACAAATTAACCAATACCAAATGCTCAGAAAATTCCCCTTAACGCCAGAAACATTGCACTGTAGTGTTCTCTAAACATTCATGATTATCATATAATACTTCTTCCATAATCACAATAATTCAACCATATATTGCAACTTTCATACCATGTTCATCATGAACAATGCTCACTTTAAAAAAAAACCGGCATACCCAACCATTGCAATTTACACAATAACAATCTTTATAACATCATTAATCATCAATAAACATCAACAAAATCAGTTTTACACAAACGCGCATTAATTCAATCCAAAATCATATAATTTACAAAACCTGAGAGGGAAGGACCCTCACTACTTTCTCATGTTAAAATCACCTATTATAATAGAAATTATCCCCTTTACGTTTGATTTTTCTTAGCTTTTGCAACAATGGCGATTCTCTTGCAAGACTTCTTTGCCCTAACTCTATTTTCCCTTGGTTCTTCTCTTTCTATTTTCTTTTTCACGTAACTGAACAACCTTTTCTCTCACCTCTCTATTCTCTTTTCATAACTTCCCCACTAAATCTAATATTTTTATTATTTTTATTATTATTATTATTATTATTATTATTATTATTCTAATAACAACAAAAATCTAATATTTAATGATAATTACAACATCTATTATTATAGCAACAAATATAATCTAATACTTTTAAATGTTAAATTTTATTATTATTATTATTATTATTATTATTATTATTATTATATCTTATAAAATTATATTATTGTTATTACTATTAGTCTCTCCTCTTCTCTTACACCCCCACTTCTCACAATCTAACACTTTAATTATGTTACTCTACACTTAATTAAATCTCAACCCTATGGAACTCATTTAATTTAAGGAAATTACCATACACCCAAAGGTCTTCCCTCTCATACAACCATAAAACACACAATTATAAATTTATAATAGCATAATACTTTATGAATTAAATTATTTAAATGGGGTGTCACAGGTGCACCTCCCATCCTCGCCTTGGGAGTCTGCTCTCTTATAGGTTAAACAATGCTAGTGTTGTGACAGGTGGTCCTAGACACCTTGTTTCATTGGGAACACTGCTTCTTCGCTTAGCGACCAAACTCTATCTTCACTATAAAGTACTTTAGCCTTGAAGTGACATCTGGCTTCTTGAGCTTGCTATAAGCACCTATGATCATGGCCTAGCGAGCCTTGCTTTACAAGGAATTGCGCTGACTTGGTATTTAAGGATGAATTGTGGTTTCTCAATCCTTTTTACTTGTTTTTAGTTAATACATGCTTGAAAAGTCTAAACAAGTGTTTTATCACTTTTTATAGACAAATTGGGGGGGGGGGATATATTAATTTCTTGTAAAATAAGTTAATAAACACCTACGTATTTTATGTAAATTTTCCACTTATCAAGCATCCCAAAGAGGGAGAGAGTACTTCCTAACATTAGGTGCATATGTACACTTAAGTTCTACTATAATCTCATTTGTTGATCAACAAGTTTCTTTTAAGGTGGAAGTTAATGTAAATAATTTTAGAATTGCAGTAGTTTATACTTCCACTTGTTACATTAGAAGAAAAAGAATAAAATATGTCTTAGTAATGTGCATAGTCATAATTCAATTCCTTGGTGTTTCCTAAGAGATTTTAATACTATATTGGGAGTTCATGAACATAAAGGTTTCCATACGCCAATTAGAACTCCAATGTAAGATTTTTAATATTAAAAAGTGATTGATACCAACAAACTTATTCATTGACCAATTAGAGAAACAACTTTCACTTAGTCAAATCGAAGAAAAGGAAGACATTACCGTGAGATTGGTTCCTTTGAATTAGTCGGTCGCAAGGCCGAATACCAAACTTAAAAAAAGGTTATATATCGGGCTATCTATAACCAAGAATGGTTTAATTCTTACAACTTTGTTTGCCGCTATACTCTTACTAAGTTAAGGTTAAATTAGTTTCCTTTATTGCTATAATTTTAAAAACAAGAATTAAAATTTGCTTCTCGGTCTAAATAACTTTCCTTTAAAATTCCAAAGGTGTGTTTTCAAAATAACAACAAATTTCATTTTCACTAAGTAGTCTTATCACTACTACAAAAAATCCATATGACAACGGTTGGAAAAGGGATATAACAACGTATGACCATACTTTATGAGATAAAGGGTGATTATATGTCTAGTGCTTTCCACCAAAGTTGTGAGACCGTGATGATAAGGCAGGTCGCTCGTTACCTACTACATCAGTTACTAGTATCAACCGTTGTGGTATATACATTTATGAAAATAAGATTTAATCACGGTTAAAATAAACAACCGTTGTTGAAAGTACCCAAGGTTTATTATAAAATATGTAGATTGCTTGTCTTCCAATAAACCTCACAACAACATAAAATCATTCAAATTGATGAAGAAGTATATAATCTGAAAATTAAACTATTCTTGAAAAGCAACTTACACACACTATTGTTTTCCAAATTGTATGCGTCTCATCATTCATTTCTCACTTCTTTAACATATAAAATATGATTCAATGGTCTAAGTCTTTCTGTAACACGGTGGAAGAACTGACTTTTAGTTTTTGTTGTAAAATATGTTGCGATAAGCAAGAGTCGCCACCGACTTTTATTTCATCCAATTAGGAAAGGCATAAAAAAACAGGAAAGACCTTTAAAAATATTTTGAGTTCAGGGGGTAAGTTATACAAAGGGAATGTGTTAGCATCCTTTGTATCCATGGTTATCCATGGGCTTTTAAATGCTTAGCTCACTTTTTACTTACTTTGTTTGAAAAAAATGTAGTGTGTGATTAAAATATTTTCGTAAAGATTTAACTTTGTAATGATTTTCGTATGAATGTATACAAAATGTTCACTTGTTTGAAAGTATTTTGAAAAAGAGTGAAGGGTGTAAAAAGTATTTGTTTTGAAAGTTATGAGCAAGCATTTAAGAGTTATTTACCCTAAGTTGTAAGGTCTTTCTTGTCATTTTCGTTTCCTTATAGATAGAATTGTCTTTACTATTAGTTAGTAAGTAGTTTTATCCTTGGATTGGGAGGGACAAGCGTAGGATCATCGTTATGGTCATAGAAGGCAACATGTAGAGATACCTTAACAATTCGAAGGGACTATCATCATTTTCGTAGGGACAAGATCATTTATTCGATGGCAACTTTGAAGGGACAACGAGGGACTATGATCTTTTATTCGAAAAGGAAAATGTGATGATTTATTTCTTTAGGCAATAAGTTAAGCTATCCCTACGTTTGAGGGACTTGACCATTTATTGTAAGGCAACAAAGAGAGATTACCCTAAAGGTGTAAGTGTGCATGTGTGTTCAGTTCAATTATTTTAATATTGGAAATTAGGGTTATCTAACGGTTGATTTTAGTCTTGCCATACAATCCTATTAAGCACGCATCTAACAATTTATAATGTGCGGAAAATAAACCCTAATTACTATTACAAGGCTTTGGGACAAATACGTAATAATAAAAACCTCTGCAGAAAATATAAAGTGCGGAAAGTAAACCTAACTATTACAAGGCTTTTGCAGTTACGTTATTTTAGAAAAAAATCAGGCGAGAAAAATAAATCTAATTAGTACAAGTTTCGTGCAACCTATACAATTATCCTAAGAATTATAAATAACAAAGGAAATAAAATCGGGGAGGAAGAATGGAGGAGACAGAAGTATCGGGTATTCGTTTTATGAAATCGATAATTTTTTTTAGAAAAGATAAATGAATTTAATGATTGATTTTAAAGAAATTTAATTTAAGAAAATAAATCTAATATTTTTAATATTTTAGGATTTAATAAAAAAAAGGTTATTAAATTTTCCTATTTTTCTATTGCTTAAAAAATATTAATTGAATTAAGTAATTAATTTAAAATAAATGAAATAAAATATAAAATAAAGAATGAAATAGAAAGAAGAAAAAGGTCAAAAATAAGGGAGGGACGCTGGGAATATTCCTTTGAGTTCATTGGTGCCCTCAATTTGGTTTGAAAGTTCCTGTAGAAGGAGATACGAAGCTTGACTTCTCTTATGCCCTAACAATGGCAACCCACAGTTCCAGCGTGAAAGCCTACAAACAATGGATCTAAACAATCCTAAACACGATATTAAGCATGAATATGAATAAGAAACAAATTAAAACATCATGTAATGCAAGATTCGAAAATTGGAAAAGAAGCAAAACGACCATGGTTCATATAGCACTATTCATGATGCTCCAACCTTCAATGATGATATGAATGATCTCCTGGGATGTTGTATGGTGTATTTGAACGTATGGAAGTGAATGAAACTTGCTGCAAATTATTTTATAATTTGCCCTAGTTTTCACACTTTTTTGGAATTTCTCTTAGGGTTTTTAGAGCATGGATTTTTTTCCATATGGTTTGTGGAGGTCATGAGTTTATATAAGAGATCATTTTACGTCAGAAAACTCCATGGGCTTGGGTCAAGTTGATTCACTTTTGAATGGCAATGAAAACTTTCTATTTTGGTGCATATATTGCTATCATGACTTTCTCCTCTTTTATGCACGAATTTGGGATCATATATTATGGAGACATCTTCAATATTTGATCCTAAAATAGACCTAATATCAAATCTTTTAATTTTTCAATATTTATTTTGATTAAAATTGAATTTAAATGAATTAAATTCAATAAAATATGAAATAAATAAAGCAAAGCAAACGATATGACTTAGCGGTCGTGGACCAACTTAGGGTTAAGTTTGGATTGTGAAAAGATAGACCCATTTGGTAAAAACTCAAGTTTTGGTCATTATTTGCTTTATGCACCTCCTCAATTTTGCTCAACTTTAACAATGTACAACTTTCTCAATTTTTATCACATGAATGTGCTCTTGGAATTTTTAGAAAGATTAAAGTGTCCTTTAATCACTCCTTTTGGTCCTATGTCAATTTGATATTCCATGTTCGAGTTATGAGCTTTTGAAAAAGTTGATTTTTTGTTGCTTTTTAGAGGACATGTAATGTCTTGGCCCATATCTCTCAAATGAAGCATTTCTGGCCTTGGCCTTAGAGAGACAAAGTTGTAGAGAATTGAATTTCCTTAAATATGAGATTTAGTTGGTAAATTTATAATTATGTGAAAGTTAGGTCTGGTCAAAGTTCGATTGACTTTCTCCTTAAGAAACCATAATTTAGCAACTTTTGCCATGTGATGAATTTGAGGTTTTCTTGATGAATCATGATCAACCTTTGATCAAATGATTAATCTTACTTCATAATCTTGATGTTGACAATATTTTTTGAAGTTTGACTGTATGTTGACCACAATTGACTTTTTACCCAAGTTAATTGATTATTGATTATCTGAGCATCTGACTGACCAAATTTGTAGGGCAAGTCTTGAAACTTGTCATGAGGATCCTTTGAAGTATATGGGATACCATGAATTCCACTTGAGGCTATGGAAGTCCAATTTACTTTGAGAAACACAAAACCCTAATTTTAGATCTATTGCTTAGGAGGAGGCTCTGTCTGGTGAAACCTTGAGTTCCTTTGAGCAATTGAGAATCTTATGAACATTAGAAGACCTCTTGAGACATATTGTCTTGAAGATATGAGGGCAAATTTTGGGGTACAACACATTCATCACATCAATTCTTTTTATTCTAGTTAAATTATAAGCGAATATATGGATGTGTTGAAGCAATCAGGTCATTGAACTGCATCCTATATGTTAAAGAACGAGAGATAAATGATGAGACAAATGAAATTTGGAAAACATTGATTTATATAAGATGGTTTATAAATACAACTTAATTTTCAGATTATAAGTTTCTATGTCAATTTAAATGACATGTGTTTTCAGTGAATGGATAGTGAAACAAACAATCTACAGAGCATATAATAAATTCAACTTCATCTACATAGCATATAAGAATTTAAAGGGCAAAACAATGTTAATCCACAAGAAACTTCTTGCTTGTGACTTAGCAATGTTTTGTTTTTATTCTGAAAACATTAATCAACAACAACAACATTTATAAACAACAAAACAATATACAACAAAATAAAAAATAAGGTTCAAGAACACAAGATATAATAATGAAAAACAACAACAAATTATGAAGTTCCGAGAATATTAATAAACAATAAAAACATACAACAACACAAGATATTATATAATATTTCAAAAACACACCTTTTTTAAATTAATCGTGGGCCTGGAATAAACTATGAAGTTCATATAGTATATGAAGTTATGAAGAAGAAGTACAAGTTGAATTAAGCTAACACAATAGCTTCAAACTTCTTGTATTTTTCTCCATAGCTACACAAACCATATGTACGATAGCCAAAGTATGCACTTTGTTAAGGTGGTGAAGATAAATCTGAAAAAATGAGAACATTCACCAAATGAAAAAATGAGAACACATTTTTATAGTGAAAAGATAAAGTTTAAGAATATACAATTCTTGCCAAAATTGGATCTATATATTACGTTTTTTATCGATGACTATACTCGTTATTAGTGGGGTTACCTTATACAAAGTGTTACAATTTTGTTTACATTTATTTTATGTTATATGTGATGGCTAATACTCAAAATAATGTTGCTATAAAGTGTTTTCATTTTGGTTTAAGGGGTGAATATACCTCTAGTAGTTTTTGTCAATTACTTGCATATAATGGTATTATTCACTGGATACCATGTAGTGATACTTCTCAACATAATGGAGTTGTTGAAAGGAAACATTTTCTTACTATTTAGATTGCTCTTCCTTTTCGTCTACTTTGGTTCCCGATGAATTTTGAGGTTAAACATTTTGTACCGATGTTCATGTTCTTAATATAATTCTAGCATTTCTCACATCATGTTTGTCTCATTTTAAAAAATTATATGATTTTATCCATAATTAGTCTTATTTGAAAGTTTTTTTATTCTACTGGCTTTATCCATTGTTCACAAATAGACGCATTAGATTGTGTTCCCGGTTCTTTCTTATGTGTTTTCATTAGTTACATGAATGGTCAAAAGGGATACTGTTATGATACTCCAGCAAAAAAAATATGATTCTTATCATGTTTTTTTCTTTCTTAAACTTGTTCTTTTTAATCTTTTTCGCTCTAATTCTCATATTACTAGAAATTAAAACTTATCCATTTTGGGGAATATTGGATCGAACTTTGATACGAGAGAGGTTTAACATGAAGTCAGAGCTGGTTCACATGCTAGTGCAGAAGTTATACATATTGTAGTCGAAGTTAGTTCTAATTGGGTCTTGTGTTATGGATCTAATTGTTTGAGTTATCTTGTATCCTAAGTTAGTTTGTAATGAGTAATTGTTAAAAAACCCATTAGGTTAGTGTGTTAGTTTTCTTATAAATAGCACACTAGTCTCTCATCTTTGTATAAAGAAAAATAGGAAGATAAAATCCTAATTTGAGAGGGTTATTTGTTATTATTGTATACTTGTAATCTTTTTTTAATAGAAAGGAAAAATATCAGTTAATAACCAATTCTTGTTGTTATCATTGTTTTACCCTAAACCCTAACCGTTGTGGGTTTCTTGATCATAAGGAAACATATTATACTTTGTTTCTAGGGCATTCGATTCACAACATATTTTGATCCTTTTGTTCTTAATGATAAAGTTTCTAATGATTGATTTTCTTAGAACAGTAGAACATATACTAACATCTTCCTTGTCCCCACGACTATCCAAAAGCCTCTTATGATTAATGATCCTCATTCTCCTCGTCATTCCTCCCGTGATTGTAAGTCACTCAATTGCCCATATTTTATTTATTGCACTTACTCTATTTCTTTTGCTTTACTTCTAACATTTACTCACAATTTGTTTGAGCCACATTCCTATAAAAGGTTATACTTTACTCACTCTAGCAACACACTATGATAAAAATAACTTTATGCTTTGCACAAGACAAATACTTTGAAACTAGTAGGTTCTCATCATGGCAAATATGTTATTGGATCTCGTTGGGCATACAAAATCAAAAGTAAGTCTGATGGACCAGTTAAACGCTACAAAACACCACTTGTTTATAAGGGGTTCTCTCAAATGGATGTTAAAAATATTTTTCTAAATGGATATCTTCAGTAAGAAGTTTATAGGGCACCTACATAGAATGTTTCTCATAATCACGGGGAAATGTGTTAGTTGAATAAGGTTTTATTTGGTGTGGAACAAGTTACACGTATTTGGTTTGAAAATTTTACAATTGTTATTATGCCTCTTATTTCCGCTTTATTAATGATGATTTTTCTTTATTTGTCAGAACCATTTCTCATGGTTGTAGTTTGTTTTCTTTATATGAGTTTCTCTCATTTTAAACAATTCTTACATATTATAGTAACAAAAATGGTATTCTAATTTCTCACAACTTAAGTATTTCATAATACACCAAATTCATTGAGTTTGTCGGTCACTTCAATGATATTTTTTTATGTATAGTATTTATACTCCATTGTAATCTTTACCCTCTAACTTTTCATCTATATATAGAAACCCTAGTATCATGTATCTTTCATTAACAACACTATCATTTGAATAAATATGTTGAATGTGGTCTTTTCATACTACAAAGAATATTTAGTATTGTAGAAAAATGTTCAACTAAGGAGAAATGGATTGTAAATCAACAGGTTGGAATTTTTTCCAAATTACTTTGATTTGATTAAAGCATATCATCTCCTTTTAGAATGTGTGACAATCACAAGAGCTATACATAGACAAGATCTTAGTCATAGGTTGTGTACTTTTGTGTATACCACTAGTATATTATTATCAACATAGTATTGCTACTATTTAGCATTACTCATTCTCTGCTAAAGCACATGCTTCCCAAACACACACCCAACTAGTACTCTACTACAACCCCAAGATATTAATTCAATAAACCCCTCATTTATTAATCCTTCTCTTTTCTTCTGAATCTCTGATCTCTTTGTTCTTTCCCTCTATTCACGCGCTTTTTTCTTGGATTCGATCTTGACTCAAGACACATTACTCCACGCACAGATCCGTGCAATTTCTTTTCTTTTTCATGCTGCAATTGCAAAGATTTCATCTTTACGCAACTTGAGGACATGGGTCTGTGTTAGAAGTTTACTCTGCTGGTCAAAATCAGATTTTTTTGTTGTTCTTGAAACCAGGCAAAATGATCAGCAAAACGCTTTTTTTGACTTATTTCTACTTGTTTATCTACATCCTGCTTTCTTCTGGTGTCATTTTGTACAACAAGGTATTGTTTTTTTTTTTTTTTGCTTATGAATTTACCCTAAACCATGTTCATTGTGTTTATTAAGTCTTGAAGTGTTGTTGATTTTGTTAAATTTTGTATTTTCTTGGTGTTTTTGCAGTGGGTTTTATCTCCAAAGTACTTTAATTTTCCACTTCCCATCACACTTACTATGATTCATATGGGTTTTTCTGGAGCTGTTGCGTTTTTACTTGTTCGGGTCTTTAAGGTATGTCATTCTGTTCTGATTTGGGAATGTTCGTTTTGGGGGGTTTTGGTCAATTTTATTCAATGTTGGTATATGGTAAAGTGTTTTTTTTTTTTATAGCAATAACATAGTTTCTTGATGTTGATTGTATGATAAGTTTGTGTAGTTGATGTAGTATTTGATCTTTCTTGATCAGTTTTCATGATCTGATTTGCAGGTTGTATCGCCGGTTAAAATGTCGTTCGAAATGTGAGTGTATGTGCCATTGATTTAAAACCTTCTTCTGCCTTGTGCTACTTTGATTACCTGATTTATAAACATGTTCTTTCTGTCACAGATATGCAACTTGTGTGATACCAATAAGTGCATTCTTTGCATCAAGTCTCTGGTAAGCATTACACCAAGGAAAATTGAGTTTTCTGATTTCATACAAACATAATCCTCATCTTGTTTGATACTGATAAGTGCACTTGCGATTAAATCGCGTAAAGGCTCAAAACTATCAGAAATTGGCTCAGTCAAGTGTGGTTCATTCAACCTGCTTGTGCTAGGTTAAACTTGTATGAAACATGAGTTTAGCTCAAAACTATGGTTTCTGTTTTCTATACATGCTCTCTATTCACATGCTTATGCCACATTTAGTATCAGTATTTTTGAAAGTACAACCATATTTATACGGGGCGATATGTTTTTTTGTTGCTACAGGTTTGGTAACACGGCATATTTGCATATTTCTGTGGCTTTCATCCAGATGCTTAAAGCTTTAAGTATGTATTTAACTAACTTTACATGTTTCTCTTACTTTCAATGACGTTTCCTTAAATTAATTACCTGTGTTGTTGTTTCAGTGCCTGTTGCAACTTTCCTTGTGGCTGTTTTATGTGGCATTGACAAAGCAAGGTGTGACGTGTTCTTCAACATGCTGCTAGTTAGTGTTGGAGTTGTCGTTTCTTCCTACGGAGAAATTCATTTTAATATAGTTGGTACGCTTTACCAGGTCACAGGCATCTTTGCAGAAGCTTTTCGACTCGTCTTAACACAAGTCCTTTTACAGAAGAAGGGCTTGAATTTAAATCCCATTACAAGCTTATATTACATAGCTCCATGCAGGTATTACCTTGATGCTTCGCCAAAGCTTTATCTTTCGTCTAGATATAGTTAGTAATCATGTCGATGCTTCGAGAATGTATAAATGCTTGCTTATCTGCAAATCCAACATACCATGTGACCTGCTAACTTTTCGTCACTTTGTTATATGCAGTTTTGTGTTTCTCTTTGTGCCTTGGTACCTTTTGGAAAAGCCCATGATTGAAGTTTCACAGATTCAGTTCAATTTTTGGATCTTCTTTTCAAATGCACTCTGTGCTCTAGCCTTGAACTTTTCCATTTTCTTAGTGATTGGTAGAACCGGTGCTGTAACCATCCGGGTTGCCGGTGTGCTTAAAGACTGGATATTAATAGCCCTTTCAACAGTTATATTTCCAGAGTCTACAATAACTGGACTGAATATAATTGGCTATGGTATTGGTGAGTTTTATTTGTAATGACTAATGCAATGTTTTTTATCTCCCACTCTCCCCGGTGGCTTACGTCTTTAACTTGCAGCACTATGCGGAGTTGTGATGTACAATTACATAAAGGTCAGGGATGTTCGAGCCTCTCAATTAACCGCTGAAAGTCTTCCAGATCGAATCACCAAGGTATCCTCATGACATGTTTATTAGTAGTATCTGTGCAATTCTTTTGAATCAATGGAAACTTGTCATACACGGTAACAAGAGTAAGAAATGAAGGGATAGAATAGATAAACTGAACGAAAACAGTTCCTAACCGCATGTTTATCATCTGACATACAGGACTGGAAACTTGAAAAGAAGTCGTCTGATATTTACGTGCCAGATAATGGCGGCAACAATGAAGGAAGTAGCGGTGGCAATGGTTCTGCCTCTGATACGAATATTGACGAAGAAACACCACTAATTTCTTCATCAAGGTTGTCTCATATTGGCCGTACGCAGCTAACCAGCCATGCAACAGGGAAATGATAATTCATATTCAGGGTTCATTTTATGTCTTCCCCATTTTGAAAGAGAGCAAGAAATAGAAAACTGAGTCAAAATGCACCATATTCCTCCCATTCATTTTAGATAATATGTATGCTATGCTTTATAATGAAAACACTTGCTTGCACTTTGTAATTACATTCATCGATTTTAAGACCAAATTCTCTAGGTATATCATATAATAGTGATTTTAGAATTATTTATAAACTCTGAGTAGTCCTGCTTTCTTAAAGATTTTAAATTCATTTGCTGATGGGATCACCATATTATACCCAATATACAAGAATATTTCCCTATGCGCTGAGAATCTTCAAAACTATTTCTTTCTTGTTGTAATCTGAAATAATTTAAAGAAATTAAACACAACCAAACACAGTATGCCGCAAGCAAAACAAATACTTGTCACCCTTATAAGCTTGTATGAACAGTTAACAGCAACATACAACCCATCCCCGTAAAGAAACTTTATATGGTAATAGGACCAATTTTTTTGTGAATAAACAGCTGCAAACATAACTTGGAATAAATGTGATTTACAAGGCTGATCCAGCAGACAGTTTGAAAATGAAAATGCAAGCATATATTACACCAAAAAATCAGTATGGGGAGGGGAATGACCTCCTTCAAATAAGATACATATACACCATGAATTTCACAGTAGAGTATCACTTTCTTTCTAGCCCTAAATTTTGGAATGTTACAAGAAAAAAACGTGGACGCGGCACTCGAGGAAAAGCATAAGATTCTCGTCTGATTTACATAGAATCACAAACAGTATATGCAGGAATCGTTAAAAAGAAAGAATAACCAGAAAAATCAAACTGATGCCTCCAGAAAGAATAACCAGAAAAATCAAACTGATGCCTCCAGAAAGAGATCCTCTAATATTTCCATCGATAAGAACCAAGTTGGTAGGGACTAGGATGGAGAAAAGTCTGGTTCAAATGTAAGAATTAATCATAAAGTTCTCCTGTTCGAACATACAAAAGCCGTCTTGAGGGAACTGGAGGCGCCAATCCTGGGATATCCCTGATATCTTTGTTGTTGGGATTCACAATCTGCGGAAAAATATTACAGATAAGAAAATTGGAGTATATTATCAGGCATTGTACAAGGATATGAAATGCTTAGAAGTGCATCTTAGAACATCCATAGTGCCCATAAACGTTCAAGAAGCAATGATCACCATACAAACCAAGTTCTCATCACTTCTTTTCATAACGTGTTACCAAAGTTAATTAAAATAGTTATGTAAAAAGGCTTCTTTCAAATAAAATTGTTTGGGCATACTGGTTTAATTTTTGAGAGAGAATATCCACAACAAATTAAAAGAATTCATAGATGAAATGAACACAATACCTTCACAACAATAATGGCTATTACACCACAGACTATAAGAAACAGAAACAGCATGATGCATTTGTCTGTAGCTACCTGATAACAGGGGTAAGGGCAATTTAGTCCCGAGTTCGGAGGAATTTAAATAGTGCATATTAAAAAGGAAATTGCAGCAACCTGTCTACCGATCTCTTTAACAAGTTGGGAGGCTTTCTTGATTGAAAACTGAATTGAATCCAGCTCATTAACAATACGACCCATTTGATCGGTCTGCATAGTTTGAAACGAGAAATAGATGTCAAATTAGTTATCCCCTAAACTCTTCTCTTCATACAGCATACTCAATTCAAAATCAAACTTACTTGGCCCTTCAAGGTAGAAGCAGTTTGGGTGCCAACTTCAATTGTTTGATGTACAACCTACATTTTGACAAGAGTAAGACCAATGGTGCAGGCGCAGTGGAAGCATTTATAAGTTAGAAGTGACTCACCTGCTTAGACCTCTCAATAGCCTGATCAGTCTCATCCATTGTCTTCATCCCAGCATTTACAAGTTCTTGATTTGACATTTCTGTAGAATAAGCCAGATGAGCATCATTATTGCTAAGATAAGCATGCTGTTCACTACACGATAAACATACAAAAACTGCCTCGGCCCCAAACCCCAAGAAGGATAAACCACAAAAACTACCCGGAGCATGCTATTGTAAAATTTAGCACTCAAACGCAATGTACATATTCTACATTGGACTGGTTACAACAGAAACACATACAGTGAAAAAATAAATTTCAATGTAAGTGCTGATGCCAACTCAATGGTCTCAAGCTCAAGTACCGAGTACCGAACATGTTACCTGATGCGAGTTGAACATTTCCTTCAGCTGGTTCACTTGCACCAGCTCCCATGTCAAAAAGTTCAAGTTTTTTATTACCAATGGTATTCATGTACCTGTTGATCATCCAAGTTAGAGTATCAACCCTCCTTTCAAATAGCCAAAAGAATAAAATTCTATTTCATAGTAAAGAACTATAATAAGGAAACTTTATTTTGCTTTATTGGTTCTACAGATAGCCAAAAGAATAAAACTTCTATTTCAAGTAAAGAACTATAATAAGGAAACTTTATTTTGCTTTATTGGTTCTACAGACACCGACAGAAAACATATATCATTTAGTTTCAAGCTTCTGAAAGCTGAACATGCCTCCAACAATAATTAGAATTACTCATCTTATTTATTTCATAAACTTCAAATAACCAATCAAAGGCTAAACTAGAAAATGAAAATACATAAATAAGCTTACGTTTTTCTCAGTGCCACATATGAGTTTAGCTCCTTGATCTGCAAGAAGAATGAATATTATAAACATAAGAGTTTGTTGTTTAAGTGCAAGCACATGCAATATATAATAAGCATGGGTGACCCTCGGATTCTCAAACTTTTTCAGACCATATGGTGATCACTTAATTTGATGTCTTGACATTATGCAAATTCTTTATAACTTGTTACACTTCAATAAAAGGATAAGTTGAGTGGCAATTCACAATACAAGGAAGATCGTGAACCCTTTCCAAACTTAGAAAAGGTAGATACTATATTTCCAACAGAAGCAAGAAAAATAAAAGGGTTCTAGGTATTGACCATTGATTGCTTTTCGTCATTGAGTTGCTTATTCACTTCTTCGGGATTTCCTGCCCCTTCATCTTTAACTTCACGGTCAAAATCTTTTATCAACCTAAAGCCATTAACAGCAACATAATTCTTCAGATTCCAAACAGAAATCATAAAATATATCCAAATTCAAAATGTAGAAAAATATCACTTCTTACAGGATTGGTGTATAAAAAAATGCAACATTGTCTGTCAAATATGTAGTCTACAAAACATATAACCAGCGCGGTAAACCAAAAAACTTCTAACAAATTTCATTTTCATGATATAATCCAGGGTTCCATGTTTACCATGTTATTATTTACCAAATCCTAGGAGGTTGGCATGAGATGTCCATTCCATTACAGAAGTGTTGTTTATGGTATTTTTAAATAGCTACAAGTATTTTTTTTTGTATTCCTCTGTAAAGAATTGTGTAGCTAGCTACTGTGTGACTAGAAGGTCAAAGGTAAAATCTCTTTCACATAATCATTTGTACTCGACACATATTTCTTTTGAATTCCTTTGTATATAAATACATACATCTTACTTTACATTTGCAAAAGATGATTTCACGACTCGAAACGGTGACCTCCTTCCTAGTCACACAATAACGGCTCTAACCATTGGACCAAGGCCCCACTTTTTGTTTGTGATATCTAGTGGTAACAAAAAAATGCTGTTTGTTTGGATTTCATTCAGAAAGACTCAATTGTCATATAGAGATATCAAATTATATTCACATTAATGCACAACTTACTTTTTGCAGTCCCTCATCTTCACAGTGAGTTCCTCAAGCTGATTGCTTTGTCTATTGGAATCTTTAATCTTATCCAGCTTCTGGAAGCCATTTCTGTATGCAAAAGATGCTTATATTAAGTAAAAAAAGATGATAGTTGATAATGAAATTAACATAGTGCACATTATCCATACTCCAACAGGAAAAATATATCTACAAAGGCTTAAACAACAGGATCTATTAGTACTAATATGCTTATATAAAAAATAAAAATAAAAGATGAAAACAAAATTAACGTAGTGCACATTATCCACACTCCAACAGGAAACATGTATCTACAAAGGCTTAACCAACAAGATCAATGCCACTTAAATGTTTATAAAGCTCTTTTGTAAGTGAATGGTAGTAAACCCATTTTAATTGGGAAGCTATATGACTTGAGTACTATAGGGTGTATATATCCCACATTGAGTAGTATGGAATGCTTGGTGAAACACATAAGTGGCTTGGTTCAACATCCTTAACAGCTAAATTTTAGGGTATGATTCCCCAAGCGCTTGGATGCTTATCAATTGGTATCAGACCTGGTTGTCAGCCTCACGTAAAAGGCCACGGAGGAATTTAACCCACAAGAAAGTTAAGCATGGTGTTGCCGAGTAAATAGTTGGGGAGTGCTGTCATCAAGAATATTGGATCCCAGGGGAAGTGCTACAATACGGACTTGAGTATTCGGACACCTAATTCTCGCGTAGAGTGGTAGTATAGGATTCTTGGTGGAGTATATAAGAGGTTTGGTTCTTGTTCTTGTTCTTCTTCCCCATTGATAGTTAGGTAAGGTTTCCCAATTTCTTCAGTGCTTATCAAGAAGCTCCTACATTAAGGAGCCATAAACTCCTCCAAGCTGGCCATTAATCTTTCAAGTATATGCAAATAGAAATAACTGTTGCTCTGAGCTAAACACACTTGGAATCTGGAAAATTGATTGTTTCACAACAACATGAAATAAGAACAAGAACAACTATCCTCCAAGTTTCATTCAATTCCACCATGGCAACCCTGATTTCACCAACAACTACTATATAGTATATAGGATAATACTCTAATGTAAAAAAAAAAAAAAAAAAAAAAAACATAATCACAGCCTCACGAACTAACAAGATCATTATTAATCAAACCCCAAAAATAGCTACAAGTTTATATTTTTAAATTAAATTATTTCGTAAAAGCATTGATGATAGACAATGAATTAAAAAAAAGTACGAAAGAAGAGATAATGAAAAAAATAAAATAGAATGATGTTGATGCATACGCGAGGGCACGGAAGATATCGCGAATTTCACCGTGGATCTGTTCGAGCTTAGGGGTCATCTTCAAGTTGGAAGCCATGGAAGCCGGAGATTGAGCTTAACCCCAAAATTCCGGCGAAAAGAAACGAAAATCGGAGAGAAACCCTAGGTTGTTGATGAGAGAGGATGAAGAAGCATTGGTGTTGTTGATTTAGGGGAGAAAGGAATGGAAAATGCAGAATTTGAAAAAAGGGTTGTTAGCGTGATAGTGAGAGAATGAAAAATGGAAGAAGAAGAAGAAAGAAGACACAGCACAATACAGCACGACACAACACAACACAACGGAACGGAGAAGTTGGGCCTGTGCTGTGCGATGTGTGAGGGAAGAGAGAGAGAGAAGAGAGAGAAATTTCTTCTCACATCATAATTTTTTAATTGTATTATATAGTTGCTTTTTCTTTGATAATCTTTTTTAACGACAATAACAAGCTACAGAGCGATAATTATAAAGAAATCAAATTTGTTGTGTTATTAGTATTTGTTTATTATTGTTAAACTTTAGATGACGAGTCCTTTTAGTTTTATCATAAGTTAAGAAGATTGAGATGAAGGAATTTTATTTTTTTTTATATATATATTTTATGTAAAAGCTAAATTACCAAGGATTATGCACATTTGTTTTTTGTTTTATTATTATTTTTGTTAGAGAATATTTGAGTACAATTGACAACCTTTCTTTTTATCTCTTACAATAATCACATGGCTGTTTTTTTGTTCCTTTTACAGGTAATTTGTTTTGTTTTTTATATTTAAAGTTAGCATATGATTCTACAAAAGTGAACCATTCACTTTAAAATATGTAGAAAGGAATATCATTTATTAATTAATATAGGCTCATAAAAACATTTTGTAAAAAAGAAAATATAAATTAAATAATTATTAAATTAATAAATATTATTTGTTTTAAAATTTTGAAAGTCTCACAAAAAAAAACTCAAATGATGATGACTTATGTTTTCATCAGTATTATGATGTAGAACGTGAAATTAGTGATGTGTTAATGAAATATGTTATGCAAGGTCCTTAATACAATAAAATGAGTCTTCGATAAGTAAATATGGGGTGTATGTGAAGGTTAACCTTCAAAGTTCATGGCTCAAGTGTGCGAACCCTTGGAGTTGGTATGTTTGTTCATCAGTTTAGGGCGAAGCCATGTGTCATGCCTTTCAAATTGAATCAGTATTATTGGGTCGTTTGATCGATTTGGAAGATTTGACAATGTCACGAGTAATGTGTTACTCTTCAGCCTTAACAATGACAAGAAAAATATTCTCTTCTTTTTTGTAACAAGGAATGCCTAAGCCCATAAAAAATAGGAACTACAATAAGATAGATCTTGGAACGAAAGTTCCTAACGCATCATAGTACATTAAATGCCTAATAATAAGTGGGATGTCTTCTAAAAATTCAAATCATCTTCGCTTGATGCTCCATGTTTAGCCAACGCATCCTTGAAGGTGTATCGTATGCAAAAGACTTAAGCTTTTCTAAGGTGGAGTTGAATATGGACTCCACCTTAACCATTTAAATGATCAATTCATGCAAAGTTACGGGCACGGATAATGTCACATTGGTAAAGCAAATTATAAGTCGGTTGAAGATGTTCAATGAAGTGAATGTGTCTCATACTTATAAATAAGCCAACTTCTGTGCGGATGCGTTAGCTAAACTAGGAGCATTAAATATTCCTAGGTTTTTGGAGAAGTCACCCTTGCAATCACCATTCATGTCCCTAATTATACTTAT
The DNA here is from genome assembly GCA_963966055.1 of Lathyrus aphaca. Taxonomy (NCBI): domain Eukaryota; kingdom Viridiplantae; phylum Streptophyta; class Magnoliopsida; order Fabales; family Fabaceae; genus Lathyrus; species Lathyrus aphaca. The sequence continues at coordinate 545,749,466 of OZ014522.1, forward strand.
ACGTCTGCTGATTTACCTATTATGCACGCTCCGTCTGTATTAGGTTTGAACCATCCCCAATCTAGAGGCTTCCAATCCACCAGGATCACAAAATTTTGCCTAATATTGATTATCATATTATTCTTCAAGGCTCTATCACAATCATCCACACTAGATTGGACATTCTCCTCGGGGAAAATAGGTATATTATAATTATCATCATGTATCTCCTTAATCCTTCACATTCAAAGACTATGGCAACCAACCTCCCAAAAACTAGCCCAACTGTTGCTCATATTAAGATTTAGGTCAATCCACTCTGCAAGGTTCAAAGAATATAATTCTTCCTTGATTCTTTCTAGAACTTTATGTCTCCACACTTGCATCGCTTTGTGACAATATCTTAAAGCATGCAAAGTTGACTCTTTGACATTACCACACAACTTACAAGTCGCTCTACCAAGTCCTTTTAGGCTCTTGTTGAAGTCGGTTAAAATTCGATTGTGGTCGATCAACCAAATGAAGCATTTGATTCTCTCACTCACTTTAAATCTCAAAATCTTCCTCCATTAAACAACACTATTGAAATTCTCATGCATGTCAAGATTATTATAACTAGTTTTAACAGAGTAGTGATTTGGAGAAACCTGCAAAAAGAAAAACATTTTCTCCATAATCTGAGTAAGGTGACAAAATGACTTTTATTTTCTGCTAGATATCCTCTGGAAGCCAATAATGCAAAGCCTGCCAATTCCACCCATTTTGTTTATTAACAGTGTCTTTCACTTTGGCATGCTCAAGTTCCCTTGGAATAACCATATCAAAGTCTCTCATTGTAATGTCTTAGTCAATCCAGCAGTCTAACCACGCATTTGCGCACTGCGATCACACTGTCATTAATAATCCAACAAACCGACTCTTTAACTTGCTTCTTGATCCTGATTATAACACGCCAAAGTTTAGAATCACACCCTCGACTGATGAGCTCTATCATGTAGGTCACCGTATACTTGCTCTTCAAAACCTCACACCACAAATCATCCCCTTCATTATGTCAGCCACCTTGTACTTGTTCAAAACTTCACACCACAAATCCCTTTCATTATCGACATCGTAAGAGAAAAGTGAAATAAAAATAATCATTCAATTAATTAACATGATTCGGCATGTCATTATGATTTAAAATTAGATCCTAAAATATAAATATCACTAAATTTAGTAGAAAAATTATGGTTTGTGATTGTTGATCGAAATCGTATTACATAAAAATCAAAATTAGCATATTCAACTATCAATTAAATGGAAAGGCAAAATCCTAAAGTCTAAAAAATCCCATATTTGCTATATAACAATTAAAAAGAAGAAGAAGATGATTTTTCTAAAACTATACTCTTCTATCCTTATTATAAGAAAAAATGACATTAAATTTTGATTTATTATCTTTTAAACTAATTAACCAATTAATATTTATATTATTAATATACTTTTGGTTTAATTTATAAGTATTTAATATTCTAATTGAATCATCCAATATAATTAAGAGTATTATAGTAAATTTTATTTTAATTATATATTAAAAAAAATAAAAAAATACAATTAAGAATATAGAAATGCTAACGAATATTCTAAAGACACTAAGATACTCGTTAAAAAAACAAATTTTCATAAAAATATGTATATTATAAAAAATTGAAATATTTGATTTCTTAAAAAAAAATTAAAATACCTAAATAGTATCTCGAAAACACTTGTTAGCATGATCGGAAAGAATATTATAATTATTTTTACTTATAATGGAGTATTTATTAAGAGTTCCCCCAATATTTAAAATTGAAACAAGATTTATAAGTTGTTCAAGAGTTTCATTTCACTTATCAACTTTAGTCACAATATATTTCAAATGTGAAATAATTCTTAGTAGTATTAAAAATGTATGTGGTAGTTAAAAGTTAAGCATGCGCAAAATGATGTGAGTAATGAATGCATTGAATCCAGTTGTTGAGTTTGAAATGATTGGGATAGATAGACGACAAATAAAACAAAAGAAATAGAAAAGGTTGAAGTGGAATGAGTTGTCAAAATCCAAAAGGGAAATGGAATGGTGTACCTACCTTTCTATTATGTTGTATCCTCAATTCCTACTCTTGCTCACACACATTTTCACCTCATGTTTACCTTGAGCAAGCCTTTATTATCCTCCTACCTAATGCTTAACTTGCACATAAGAGATGTAAAGAAACATAGAATTCAATATTCTTTTGAGTATTTATTAATTTTGAAAGTATTTTATAATATCATTTAGGAAATACTCCTATCTTATTACTACATAAAACAATGATTTGATCACTATTATAAATAAAAAATATTTAATATTGATAATTAATTTATCAAATATTACTAAGGATATTATAGTGAAATTTATTTTAATGGTATATGAAATCAAGAAATTAATCTAATTTAACTAATTTTTTAATCAATATGAATGTAATTGTTTTTGTCCATATAGGGCCCCTGCACTCAGCGGTGTTGGGGAGGCATAGTCTGATATAAGAAATACTAATTCAGTTTGGATTGACTTCATTTAAGAGCATCACCGCCCTTAGAATCAATAAGAAAACAAGTGCTCTGAAACTCTCTCTCCCTCTATTTTAAGACATACTTTGAGTTTGAGCGAAGAGCGCAAGGTAACAGGGGAGTCAACCAAAGACATTTATCATTTCATCGGTCATAATCTAATAAATGGTGTCAAAAGATCCTCTCATGATCGAAGGCTCTGCAACAAGTTGGAGAAATTTTAGATCCCTTCCTAAAATGCACATTTTGCTAGAGTTCTGTGATCCTCATTCTTTATAATTATGACGGGAGAAGTATTTCTCAATAAAATACATTCAAAGGGAAATACAAGAAGAGCTTTAACTATCGTAACCAACTCTACTAAAATATAAGTAAGATAACAAACAATTAATAATAATAAAATATTGATCTAAGTTACTATTTGATACTATTCCATTACTGAAGTATGTAAGTCAATGAAACCAAACTTAGAAATAAATATTATAAAGGAAGTCTCACTAAAGATTTGGCGAGAAGGTGTGTCTTTTGGGTTGGTTAAATGTCCCGATAAGATTGACTCAGTTTTGAGGCTCAATCTAATATTGCACCTATTCAAGATGGAGAACAAATGTGCTTTTACTGGGAGTCAAACACTAAAACAAAGCATTGTTTCATTTCAACTATTGAACATATCCAATGGTCCCTGCACAAGACATCGCTCAGCAAAGACAATTTTAAATTTTGTTCATATATAAGTGTCACATCGCGTCAAATCAAGATATTATTCATAACATACTAGTTCTTCATCTCTGTTTTTCCTAACTTTGACCTTGTACTGATAACCTTGTAGGTACACCCATTCCGACCACCAGAGGCATATAACGTGTGCCGAAGACCTTTAGCGGTGGACATTATCAATTTACTACTCAATTTCTATTCCACACCAGAATAGTGGCACTTCCTGTGATAATCGTCTTTGATTCTCGCAAAATTCTACACCATATTTCTTTGACCTATGTTTGTTGGGCCATCGATAATGTTTATGTTGACCAATCTTATCGTTGTTAACTTTCGTAACAGTGAGTAATGACAACCTCCAAAGTGATTTGATACATGGTTCATCACAATGTCGCCCTTACACGCGATGCGTAGTACAACAGGAAATGTTTCTACTAGTGCATACCATTTTAGTGTGAGAGAAAGTTGTTTAAAGTGTTCTCATTAATGTCGTCAATGATCTGGCATGGACACAATATGTGTGATGGTAGACTTGTTTGTCTAGATGAGATGACAAGTTCTAGTATCTGGTGGATATTTGATGGTTAGTATGACATCTCGGGGTGGTACCTGCAAATAATATAACGCTCAGATTAGTGACTATTTGAGGCAAAAGGGAATTTTTAGTTTAAAAAGTGTGTACCTGGATTTGGCATTAGCTCCCCTTTTATATGTTAGTTATAAGGTTTTATCGATCTAGAACCTTCTATAATAGTTGTACTATGGGACAAGTGTCGGTGTTTTACTTTTTGTGTGATCTATTAATCTTGCTTCATTCACTCACCTTAATTAGGAGTTTCCTTAGAGAGAAATTCAACTTGTTCCCGAAGCCTTGTGACCCTTTTCTCAATGTGCTTTATTCTTCGTGTATGTAGATTTTTTGGTCTTGATCTAACCGTCTTTAATGTTTTGGATCAAATCAAACTTTTTTCCTTTATCGTCGGTTCATAGTTTTATTGAGTCATTGTAAATATGTTTGTTTGTCGGTTCATAGTATTGTAAATATGTTTGTTAGTCCTACCAAGAACTATGAAAATACATTAAAAATAGTTAACTGAGTCTAATTTTAGCAATTTCATTTATATCTTATTTTATTAACTAATTTATTACTTATTATGTATGAAACAAATAAATCTTGAAACCCCTAATTTAGAATAATTAGATTGCCGACCCGTACTCCGCACGAGTATATTAGAAATAATTTTTTATTTACCTATAAAATTATCTTGTAGTCTATTTAGATAATGTTTGCAATTATACTATTAATTTTTTAATAAGAAACAATAATACAAAAAAGTTTTATATTTTTTTTATGGTTATCAGAAGATCTATTATGATTATATTTATATATTAAAATAAATAATTTATTTTTAAACATTATGAGTATAAAAATATGAATATAATATTATGAATATAATTTTAGTACAAATAAATATAATAGTAACAATAATACTAGTAATGTCGTAGAAATGAAAAAAAATTAGGAATAAAAATAGATGTCAATAATAATCTCATAGGTCTCCAGAGCAGCAATGATAGAAGAATTTAAAAAAAAATAAAAGTCTCGTATATCTTGTGTTCCTGTTTTATGTGAAAAAATACTAATACAAAAATGAGAAAGAAAGATAGATTATTTATATGATTATTAATACCGGTGGTTGAATAATCCTTCTAAAATATAATATTATTATTATTATTAGGATTAGAAATAATTTATTATTATTATTATTATTATTATTATTATTTATATTGGTGATTTAATATTCATATTATTATTATATTAATATTATTATTATTGTTATATTATATATTAAGTATACGATTATTAATATTGGTCTCGAATAATTCTTTTATAATATAATATTGATATTATAATTAGGATTAAAAATAATTTATTATTTTTATTATTATTGATTATTTAATATTAATATTATTATTATTATTATTAATATTATTATTACACATAAGCAATTAGAGTTATAAATAATATCATGACAACCTTGAATTTAGATTAAATAGATAAATTAATAATAATTGTTGAACAACTTTGATATAGACAAAGTCAATGAGAATAAGATAAAACAAATTTGACTCTAGCTTGATACTTCAACAACAATGTGTCTTTGCATCAAGTTATGCCACCGGCTACGTTAAATAAGAGTTCATCTAAGATATGATAACTCAATCATCGATTCACCTATTCATTATTTATATATGCCTATTTTACTTTGGCATTAGAGTATTAGAGTGCCTTTGTAAATTCATCAAATTCATCTTTTCCTTTTGAAAAAGGAACATGCTACTCTGAATCTGGAACTAAAATGCTTGACATTGAAATCATCAACATCCAAACATAAAACTTAATAGTACATCATCAACTCCGACAATCAACTTCGTATTTCATACCAGAGGAATGCTCATTTCATGTTTTTTTCTTCAAACTTTTAGATATTTAAAAAAATCAAAATACTTTAACCATATAAATAAATAAATAAACAATAATCAAGGAAAGAAGGAAGTGGCACCCAGGTATAGACGACAGGCAGCTGGAAGTTCAATTTAGTGGAAAAACAATTAGAAATGATCAAGCATGACAATAATTTTGGGCTAGCAAAAAGGGTCCAAGGACCATTACACTATAATATGTACATGTTTATGGAAATACATTTTAAGCTTATTATATACCCTTCTACATAAGTATATACATAAATATGGACACTAAAGTTTAGATACATTACATAAATATGGACACTAAACACTAAAGATTAGATACAGACATATGCTAATGTAATAAGCCGGTTGCTTTTGGTATGATGGTTCTTATTATATTCGCATACTTCAGATTCTCTCACACACCCCTTTTGGCCTCCTCTTTCTTTCTATAGTATTTCTTTTTTCATTTTCCATAACATTATTTCACTTTCCCTGCCAGTGTTCTATTTTCTGAAGGGTGAGAGCATTATTTTCCTAAAGGATTTATACAATAAAGAAACTGTTAACTGATTGCAATGTCAATCACCAGTAGTCTTTACAAGAACATTCTCCATTACTAAAATGGTGGAAACGGCTTCTATCTCTTACTATTATATCACGGTCATAAACCTTCGAAATCAGTTTACATGCTTGGTGACAATCTTTACAAACCCTAAGATTCTTGGTGATTCGAAGGGTTTCTCCTCGTGTACTCTTTAATAAACCATAACAAATTGCAAGTTTTTCACTATGGTAGAATAATGGATTTTCACTTTCCTCCTCAACCAGATCATGCTGAACACCATCAGGGTCAGGAACATAACCAACCAACCTGATTGATTCCAACATCTCATCAACTTTGGCATATATTTCTTTAGCTAGAGGGTGATCCCTTCCCCCTGCAACAAATTCATTGACATTGCCCTCCATTTCAATCATGGAAAACCCCGGTTCCTTCTTTACTCCCCTATCATCCATCAATTTCCTCACACCAGCAACTTGTTTCCATTTACCACAACTAGCATATATATTAGCCAGCATTACATAACGTCCACTGTTACCGGGCTCTAGTTCAACCACTCTCTTCCCTAATGATTCCCCTAACTCGAGGTTCCCGTGGATTTTACAAGCTCCGAGAAGTGCACCCAATACACTAGCATCAGGACTCATCGGCATCTCATCCAATACCTCTTTTGCTTCATCTAGCCTTCCAGCCCTAGCAAGCAAATCAACCATGCAGCCATAATGCTCCTTAGCCGGCTCAACACCATGAACCTCTGTCATGTAACGAAAGTAATAACGCCCTTCCTCAACCAATCCAGAATGAGCACACGCAGTTAGGACATTAACAAAAGTAATGGCATCAGGGACAACCATTTCTCTTTCCATCTCCCTAAAAAGCCTGATTGCGTCCTCTCCTTTCCCGTGCAATGCAAATCCTCCAATCATACAATTCCAAGAAGAAACTCCTTTTCTATGCAACCCATTAAACACTAGAAATGCCTTCTCCAAACAACCACACTTGCAATACATATCAATTATGGTAGTAGCAAGCTTAGAATCCAACTCAATCCCACTCCTCTCGACATACCCATGTATCCACTTCCCCTGCTCCAAAGCTCCTAATCCCGTACACGCCGAAATCATGCTAGCAGCCACAAACTTATCCAGCTCAACCTTCTCCACTCTCATCCGTTTAAACAAACCAAACGCCTCCTTAAAACGATTATTCCGTACAAAACACGCAATCATAGCATTCCAAGAAGCAGAGTTCTTATGAGACATGAGTTCAAAAACACAAAAAGCCTCATCCACATGTCCACAGTTAGAGTACCCAGAAATGACAGTAGTCCAAGACACAATATTCCGTTCATGCATTTTATCAAACACCTTTCTAGCATCCTCCAAATAACCAAAACTAAAGTAAACATGAATCAAATTGTTAAGAGCAAAGACATCTGAACCAAATCCGAATTTAATAACATGGGCATGAAGCTGTTTCACTTGCTTATAAAAGGAACAAGACCTTATGAGAGTGGGGAATGTGAAAGAGTTCGGAGTGAGTGATTGTTCAAGCATGTGGGAATAGAAGAGAAAGACATTGAAGGGTGTTTGGGAATGGGAATTGAAATGGGATTTGAAAAGGGTGTTGTAGAGAAAGGTGTCAGGGTTTGGAATAGTGTTGAAGACTTTGAGAGCGTAGTGGAATTGGTCGTGTTTGGAGCAGAAGTTGATGATGCGAGACATGGCGTGGTTGTGGGTGGAGAGACCAAGGCGGAGGAGGAGGGAGTGGTGCTGTTTGAGTTCCGAGATGGTTGAACATGTCTCCACCGCACGGAGTATTGGCGTCGCCGTCACATAGAAAGGTGGTTGCACATGGCAGCAAGAGGTGCTACTCATTCTCTCAACTGTTGCCTCTCGTTTCCCACAACCTTAGCCATTGCTCAATCAAAAAGAGGTGAATTAAATAATAAATAAAAGAGATAATAAATTAATTATGAGAAGAATTAAGATAAATGAATCAAATTATAGAATTCAAGTTTAACTTCATTATTTTTCGACTTTATTTTAACTTTAAATCGGAAATTTTATTCTTTTAGAATAACGTAGTTTTTAAAAAAAATTATGAAAATAATGTAAGTTTCAGTAGAATTACGAAAGTAAAGTAGTTTGTGATCACATAAGTGATATTGATTGACGTGTTGATATAATTTTTTTTTTAATTTTGAAGCAAACACATTCGTCATTTCGATTGGCTAATGTGTTTTTTTCTTTAATTATAAAGAATTCGCCAATTGGATTGGTGCATATGGAGATTTTTTTTTTTAATTACACTCATTCGCCAATTAATTTGGCTTGTATGTTTTTAATTTTTTTATTCATTTAGTTTGTTCTCATGCGTCATTTGGTATGGTGCATTAGTTTAAAATTTTTTTTTTTGAATATTCGCCAATTGAAATAGAGTATATGTTGATAGTGATAATTTTGGTTATAAATACAATGTGTTTGCTCTCATTTGTTGCTCAGCAAGTTCTCCTCATAAATCTTTAACATCACTATGAGATCTACATATCAACATGTCTTCTCCCGTGAATCACCGTCCATCATCATCAACATCAAAAGAACTGCCTCCCAAATTTCCACTTATGAAGAAAATGCTTTGGTGTTTTTCTCAGCAACAAAGTCTCTGCTGAAGATGCTGCTCTGGAACACGCAGACTTTGAAACATTTGCATAGGAAATTGAACCGTTGGTTAAAAGGAGAAAAGATCAAGAAAATTAAGAAGCAAGTTGTGGAGTCAGGTACTCATACTTGGAGAAAAGTGGTATTTATTTATGTATGTTGTTATTTTCTTATTGTTGAGAATGGTGGAGAGATCATGTATGTTGAGATGTTGTTTTTGTGTGTCATGTTGTCGAGTTGTTTAAGTTTAACGCAGTTGTAAGAATTTAATAATATGAATGAAATGAATGATACTTATATTAACATCTCACGCCTCTACTCAAGAAATTCTTTTTTACTGCAGTTTATCTGGCGGCCATATCTAGGCCTGGACCATGAGCCTAACCCCAATGATGTTAAAATATGGACAGCAAAAACAACAATCATTTGGTTCACTATAATTGAAATGCACCAGACTAATCGGGTGGAAATGCAGTTCGAAATGCAACATGATATTTCAGACCCTCCGACGTGTTTGGGAGAATGGCATCTAAGAAGAGTAGATGCCTAATGAAATTTGAATGATTGGAAAGACTTTGCCAGGGATTTGCGTCAACAATGGAGAGATCGCCCCCAACACGTCTTAAACAACCTGGTCGTGCAAAATGTTAGACCAACTAGAGAATATTTGATTTGGTTTAGGTCAGTTACAACGCAATAGTGAGTGTATGATAACCTATATTTGCTTGACCCGCGTTTGGAAGCCGCATGATATGCCCAACAACCAACCTCACGCCACGATCTACCCACCAAATTCTAACCATCAACATCAAACACTCATCAACCATTCATCCAAACCCGCAACCCATTCTTGCCACACACAATCACAGCAACACGAGTCTAACCCACCCCAATATACCTTTGATAACTCCTTCCACTCAACTCAGCCCACCATAGCCCTCCACCATTGTATCATTCTCAAAATGAGGCAATATCCTTATTCGGTCGACCGTACATTCCTCACTCAACCCAACCCATCCACTACGAGTCTACGACCCAACTATGAAAACATGGACACTTAATTAGATTATGGCAGTGTCGTTGGCAGCAATCCACCAGGTTTTTGGGACAAATGGTTGCGAACATATCAAATACTCAGGGATTCTCGGACCAACAACAACATCCTCCACCAAACACACAAAGACCAGAGACACCTCAACAAGCTCGTAATAAAGTTCGAATGCGTGGTCATCCACGTGCATGTGGAACTGGGGACGTCTAGATCGGGCAGGAAAATTATTATTTGTAATAGCCATTTTTAAATAATACCATCTTTATTTCTTTTCTACTATTTCTTTGTTTATTGGTTTTATATTTATTGATTTTTTTAACTTCATTTATTCAATTATTAATAATATGTAAAAATAAATAAATTAAACTCATGCACCATACCAAATGGCGCATGAGTACATACAAAATAAAAAATAAAATAAAACATACTAGCCAAATGAAACGGTGATGATCGTTGGTGTGTTCTCCAACAATACTGGAAGGATATGGGTAGATTTGAGCTTTGATTTTTTGTTGTGGAAGAAGGGGACAAATAGTTTCCCACAGACGGCGCCACTGATCTTACCTGATCAGGAGGACCTTCTAGCAGTTGAACGTGAACAACAAACGAGATAAGTGAATGGAAGGGGGTGTACCTGCAAGGCACTCCGATGCCAAAGTGAGTAGAGGTACATAAATGGTAAGCAAGAAGAAAATGCTTTAGAATACCTGACCCTTTAGTGAAGAAGGGTATTTATATTGAGCCCTCAATGCTGGGTCAAGGTCCTTTCTTGGGCTGGATTAGCGAAGCCCAAGGAAGAACTGCCAAGGTACGCGTAAGAAGCGTGTAGACCTAATAAGTAGTCTTGTCCTTGGTCCAACTGCCCATATCTTTCAGGTGATAAAAATGGGGATAGTTGGGTGACGTGTCAAGTAGGGTAATGGGTCGCGCCGCTTGCCCGACAGGTCAGCGTATGCTCGACTAGCGAGGGACTGCCCGACCTCATATCATGTTTGCCCAAGTGGAAGGGCATCTGCTCGACGTACTGGGCCACAGTCCAATGTAGTCTGGAGGCCCAGTCCAGAACTTTATATATATATATATATATATATATATATATATATATATATATATATATATATATATATATATATATATTCACACACACACACTCGCATTTTCACATGTGCACATACACAAACACCCCTATATATATATATATATATATATATATATATATATATATATATATATATATATATATATATATATATATATATATATATCAAACCTTTACTAGAAGCTTTGGAGATGGAAACAATAAGTTCCATTTTCCACGTCGAGCAGATCCGTCAAATCTTTTGATTCAGTCCCACACCAATTATCACATATCGATGAGATCCGCAATGCATCAAAATCCAACATATTGACTTTGAACCGCGAAGTGGAGAACGACTAGTTTGATTTCTAGACTATGAAAAGATCAATGATTATCCACGTGGAACCTTGTCTTGTAGGTTATTAATCAAGGGAGTCCTTTTAAAGGAGAACACGTTTTTGGTGATGATAAAAATGTTGAATTTTCAAAACACAAAATTTAGTCTCAACATAAAAACACAATTATTTCATAGTTATTAAAAAATAATTCATAGTTATGAAATTAACAAATTATTTGATCAAATTGGACAATATTCAATAGTCGTGCAGACTATTGAATCTAGCTTAATCATGATGATCTATGAACAATAATTAATGAAGAATACACACAAAATGGAAGTGAAAGAGATGAAAAGAGCATTGCTTTATGTAATTATGTTATATCATCATGAAAGTTAGTTATAAATAAGATTATATCCCTCTTTTATATTGTCAATAGGTACATGAGTAAGTTTTAGATCTATAAAGTCTCAAGGAGACTTTTCCTTCACATACACCTCTAATACTCCCCCTCAGGTGGGGAAGGTAAATGTCTAGCATTCCACACTTGGATGTAAGGAAATCATACAAAGTCCTTGATAGATCTTTGGTATGAGGGCCAATAAGTTGCTGAGATGACTTGACTTGAACTAATTTCAGAAATTGAGCTTGAACATGTTGACAAATGAAGTAACAATCGATGTCCACATGCTTGGAACATTAATTGCTCAAAGGATTCAAAGCTAGTTGTATGGAAAATTGACTATCACAAAAAACCATCACTTATTGAAAGTTGATTTCAAAAGTCCTAAACAATTGTTTAATCCATAGAAGTTCTAAGGTGAGTGGAGCTAAGGCGCGATACTCGCCTTCTGCAGAAGAACGAGCTACAATAAGTTGTTTTTGATTTTCAAGATAGAAAAGAATCTCCTAAAAAAATACAAAACCCAGTTGTTGATTTTCTTGTAACCTTGCAACTGCCCCAATCAGCATCTGCAAATGCAGTGAGTCTAAGAGATGGTTTTGTAGGAAAAAACAAACCTTTTCTAGGAGCACCTTTAAGGTATTGCAAGACATGGTACACAATTTCCAAATGAGGTGTATGAGGGTGTTACATGAACTGACTTAACTAATTTACTGCATATGTGATTTCAGGCCGCAAGATTGTCAAATACATAAGTCTTCCAATCAATCTTCGATAGCCAAAAATGCCTTCTAGAGGTTCATCATCAATATCATTGAATGATACAACAAAATATAAGGGAACTCATATAGGCTTGTATGCTAAGTAGCATGTTTCTTGGAGAAGTTGAATAGTGTAGTTTATTTGATAAAGGTGTATGCCTTTTTTAGATTTAGCAATTTCTAAACCAAGAAAGTAGTGCCAAATATCCTATAACTTTTAACTTGTAATGTTTCCTCAGGAGTTCTTCAACTTGTTTCAATCTTTGAGAATCAGGGCTTGCAATTACTATGTCATCTACATACACCAATAAGATAACCAAATATGAGTCATTTTCACTGAAGAATAGAGAGTTATCTGATGGGGATTATTCAAAACCAATTGAAGTGAGGGTGGAGCTAAACTTTTGATACCATTGTCTGGATGCTTGCCTTAATCCATACAATGACTTGTTGAGTTTGCACACCAAGTTCTCCCCTTTTATTGTATAACCCTCAGGGAGCTGCATATATACTTCTTCAAATAGATCTCTATCAAGGAAAGCATTATTTATGTATAATTGAATAAAGCTATGTTGTTTTTGTGCAACAATTGTGAGTAAAATTCTCACAGTGGTGAGCTTTTCTATAGGAGAAAAGGTGTCTAGAAAATCAACTTCATCATGTTGAGTGAAACCTTATGCAACTAGGCGTGCCTTATATTTGTTTAGAGATCTATCAACTCGATATTTAACCTTGTATATCCACCTACACCCAATAACCTTATTTCCTTTGGGTAATGGTTGAACACACCAAATGTTGTTTACTTCCAATGAATCAATCTCTTCTACCATGGCATGCCCCCATTCAGGGCTAGAAACTATTTGGTGGTAAAAAGAAGGTTCATAAATGGTGGAGAGTTGACATATGAAATGTTTGTATGCGGGTTGGATTTTGTCGTAAGACAAGTTATGAATGGCATGCCCCCATTCAGGGCTAGAAACTTGGAGATAAGAGGAAGGTTTATGTATTCTTGAGGATCTCCTAAGTTGTTCATCTTGTTCAATAGGTAATGTTGGGGAGTCTGTCCTAGGTGCGGGGTTGTCCAATTGTGTGTCATGAGGCTCATTATTAACCATAAGATTTTGGTTTACAGTGTTGATTGGCAAAACAATAGCTTTTTGTAGCAATGTGTTAGGAAATATATTGGGTAAAAGGGTGGGATCTGTGATTGAGTAGAAAGGAAAAACAAACTCTTGAGAAGTGCCATCTCTAGTAATCGATTTTTTTCGATTTTCCAAAACTAGCAGTTTGTAACCTTTCATACCCAGTGGATATCCAAGTAGCACACAAGGTATATCACATGTTGTAAATTTGGATCTATAGACAGGGATTATGGAAGCAAAACACAAACACCCAAAGACTCTTAGAAAGGCATAACCAGACAACTTACCGTGTAAAATTTCATAAGGAGATTTGTTGTCCAGGCCAGGAGAAGGTATTTTATTTATCAAGTAAGCACTTGTGCTAACACATTCACCCCAACATCATACTAGAACTTTGGATTTGGAACAATAAAGGTCTTGCCACATTTAAGAGATGCATACGTCTCCTTTTCTACTACTAATTTTGTTGAGGCCTATGAGGACATAAGGAGTGATGCATTGCCCCTTCAACTTGCAAAAATTCAGTCAATTGCAGTTCTTTGGTATTATCACTACAAATTCCCTTAATAAAAATGTTAAACTTAGTTTTTATAAACTTAAAAAGCAGCTTAATTAATATAGTTGCTTTAGACTTATGTTTTATTAAGTGAATCCAAGTATATCTTGTATTATCATCAACAATAGTTAGAAAATAGTGATAACCATCATACATAGATTTGTTAAATGGACCTCACACATCACAATGAATCAGATCAAAAGGTAAAACACTATGATTATTCTTGGAAATAAAAGTTAATCGATGAAATTTAGCAAGAGGACAAATTTGACAAGGTTCATTAGATGAAACATTCAAAGGAAATAATATATGGAATTTGATTATTAATAATTTTCAATACTTGGTCATATAGGTGACCTAATCTAGAATGCCAAGTAGAAACATAAATGTTACCAATAGAATTACATGTTGGTACATTAGACATACTCTTATTTGAACACAAACTAAATGCAGCTGAGGGAAACTCAAGTTCAACTTTGAGGAAGTAAATACCATGGGTATATTCACGTGTGCCAATCACCTACCCTTTATGATTGTCCTAAATCATAAATCCAGAATTAGAATACAATAGATAAAGAGGAGTGTTGTAACAACTGACTAATAGATAAAAGGTTGATTCTAAAATTGGGAATGTATAAAACATTGTGCAACACCAAATGAGAGTTTAACAAAATTGTGCTTATTGTAGAAAGTAGTACTTTGATGTTATTAGGTATGGTCACAAAATTATTAGAAAAGAATTTATATGAACTAAACAATTGTATATAATGCACAAAATGTGATATGGATCTAAAGAAAAGGCTCTTGAAGATCGTTCTGAATCGTCACCATGGTGGATGCGTAAATGATGCTAGCAGTGATTTCTTTGGAAACCGAATTCAGAAGCCAAGATACAACGACATTGTCATTCTGATGCTAGAGATAATATTGAGTATCACCATCAGGAGGTTGTGGAATTTATCCATCGATAAATCTGATTTTGTTCTTTCTACGAAGAGTTATAAGCATGACTCGATGCCACAACAAATAGTTTTCTTGCGTCAAGAGGCGTGAAACTAGAACAAGACCGAGATGATCCAAATGGTGACTGAAGAACAAATTTTGCTACCGGTCTTCCATGGTGATAGCAAAACAAATGAAATCTTGAATTAAGATTGAAAGAGGAAACAAAAATCAAAATTTTCCAAAGCAAGATTTGAAGAAAAAATATACTAATACCATATTGAATATAGCTTAATCTTGATGATATATGAACAATAATGAATGGATAATACACACAAAATGGAAGTGAAAGAGATGAAGAGAGAATTTATCTATGTAATTATGTAATATCCTCATGAAAGTTAGTAACAAATGAGACTATATTTATCCTTTATTTCGTCAATAGGTACATGAGTGAGTTTTAGATCTACAAAGTCTCAAGGAGACTTTTCCTTCACATACACCTCTAATACAAACAACACCTTTTCATCTCATGTGTCATAACACAATACCTATTTTACTTTTAATCAACATTATATGAGTTTATATTATCAACACAATTATTTTATATGATAAAAAATAATTCATTATGAGAAAAATAACAAATTATTTTATCAAATTGGATAATATTCAATAGTTGTGCAAACAACTAACTTTCCTTCTCACGGGTCATTATCGACTTAATACCTATTTTATTTTTAAGCAACATTAGTTGTTATTATATTATCATGTTCATTTTACAATAAGTAACTCATTTCAAATTTAAATGTGTATCTAAATACATTTTATATTGTATCAAATATATTTACCATGCAGGCGCTCGAGTATTTACTAGTGTACATATAAAACTCTTCCAAGGATTTAAAAACTCACTCATGTACTTTCAAAAGATATTTAATTGTATCAAATATGATTAAGAAACCTTTCAAAAGTGTCGAAAGAAATACAAATCTACTGCATCTTGCACATTCAAATTTATGTGAATTTAACGACATGTTAACCCGTGGGGGAAATATATATTTTATTATATTCATAGATGATTCTTCTAGACACATACATGTATATCCTTTGAAGCATAAATATGATGTTTTTAATAAATTTTAAAGTTACAAAGTAGAAGTGAAAAATCAATTAAGTAAAAGTATCAAAGTCCTTGGAAGTGATAGGGGAAGCGGATACTTTTCTACTGAATTTGATGCATTTTGTGAAGAACATGGAATTATACATAAATTTTTCACACCTCGCACACCACATCAAGATGGTATAGCCGAAAGAAATAATTGAACATATCAAGAAATGATGAATGTCATGCTAATGCATTCTGAATTACCATTCAATTTGTGGGGTGAAACATTATTGTTTGCTTTCCATATAATTAACACAATTCCTTTAAAGAAAACCATATTTCTCCATATGAGGTATGGAAAGACAAAGCACTAAATATTGGTTACTTTAGAGTGTGGGTGTGTGCAGCCTACAATAAAAATATGGATCCTAAAAGAACTAAATTGGTCCTTGAGGGATAAAATGTGCATTTAAAGGATATACACCAAACAATAAAGCATATAGACTTTTAAACTTATAGTATAATGTAAATGTAGAATCCTGAGATGTATAATGTTTTGAAAATCTTATTACTAAAGATAAGGAATCCGAGTTTCCGGCAAATAAAGAATCTTGTGAAGAAGATTCTTCTCGGATTGTAGATATACAACCCACAAGTACTTCTCGAATTATTGAAACACAATCGAGCTTACGATATGCAAGAGAATCCGGAAAATAAAGGCTCTAGGACCAAACATAATCGATACTCATCTTATTTCCTTTTATCTAGTTGAAGGAAATTGTGAGAATTATGTTCGAAGCATTCCTATTATTCTGCAAGTAGAGGGTGATCCTAAAACTTACAAGGAAGCAGTGGATTTATGGGAATCTTCCTTTTGGATGGACACCATCCAAGATGAAATGGATTCAATTATTTCAAATCACACTTGGGAGCTTGTTGATTTACCAAAAGGATCAAGGCCCATATAATTCAAATGGGTGTTTTAAAAGAAGTGTAATATTGATGGTACTTTAAACACTTATAAGGCCAGATTAGTAGCAAAGGGATTTAGACAAAAGAAGAGTGCTGATTACTTCAAAACATATGCACCAGTGGCAAGGACAACAATAATTAGAGTATTGTTTGCCTTGGCCTCATTGAATGACCTTATTGGTTCATAAAATGGATGTTAAAACAATATTCCTAAATGGAGATCTCGATGAGGAAATTTACATGGAACAACCAGAAGGCTATGTGCAACTTGGAAATGAACAAAGGTGTGTAAGTTTGTCAAATCCGTATATGGACTAAAACAAGCACCGAAACAATGACAACAATAATTTGATTATGTTATACTTTCAAATGGTTTTATTCCCAATTCTTGCGATAAATGTTTATACACAAAGGTGCACAAGGACATTGTGATATTTCTTTGTCTCTATGTTGATGTCACGTTGATAATTAGCAATGATATGAATGGAATTTTAGAGACAAAAAAGTTTCTAACTTCCACATTCAAGATGCAAGATCTTGGACTAGTTGACATAATCTTAGAGATCAAAGTAAAGCGAAATCGTGGGGGTTATGAACTTAGTCAAACATACTATATTGAAAAAATACTCAACAAGTTCAAACACTTATGCTTTAAAGAAGAAACTACCCCATTTGATCATGGCACCAAACTTCAAAAGAATAATGGAATAAACGTGGTTCAATTAGAATATGCAAGTGCAATAGGGTGTCTTATGTATTTAATGCAATGTATAAGACCCAATATATCATTTTTTTAGTTAGTAAAATAAGTAGATTTACTAGTAATCCAAATAATGAACATTGGAAAGCAATCACACACTTTTTTGGCTATCTATTAAAAACCAAAAATCTTGGACTTCACAATGGTAGGTTCCCCCGCCATACTAGAAGAATATACCGATACAAGCTGGATAGATCACAAATCTACAACTAGGTGGATATTTACACTAACTAGAGGAGAAATTTCTTGGAAGAGCAAGAAATAAACATGCATTACTCTTTCACATGTTGATGTTTTGGAGGCTATGTTGGATAAAGTTCCTTAATGGTGTAAAACAAAGATAAAACAGACAATGATAATGTTAAAACTTAAAAATTCGTGGAAGAAAATAAAGAATCCCGATCAAAATCCAAAATAATTAGTGACGATTTTTTTCATCGATAAATCAATTATAAAATTTATATAAATCATGACATCTATGTCAAAGTCACATTATCTTATCTTATGGATTGACTCTAACTATCAGAAAAAATGTGATAAGTTTTGAAAAAATTAAACATCAATATAGTTCTTTTAAAAGCTAAAAGATCAAACTATAGATTACATTACAAGACAAATGGAAGAAAAAAAGAAAGATATTTAAGTAAACAATTTATTCACTAAATATTTTTCCAAGTTAGTTTAAATAAGCAATGGCCCACTAGAAAAAGACACGACCAATGAGAATTGATTAAGAAACCGCAACGACAAGATCAAGTTTCATCCACAAATATTGCTCTTTGTTTCTTCCTTTTGTTGTCACCACCATCAACTACACACTTCAACATTCATTCATTCTTTCACAATGGAACTCTTACACTTACACGCTTCCGATTTCCCCACTCGCCACCATTTCCTATCCAAAACCACCACCACCACCACCACCACCACCACTCACCAACGCCTACTCTCCCTCTTCTTCCCCACCCGAACCACCCGCGTCACCGGCCTCCGCTGCTCCTCTCCCAGAGCATGCGCGGTAGAACCTCCCGGAGGAGAAAAGATGGTGATAAAACTTGTCGGTGCTTTCAACGACTTGACAGAAAGGATGCAGGTGTTGTCAACAAGTTCCTCCGGTCTTCTCTTCAAATCATTGAAACTATCTATTCCTGTTCTTCAAGGTTCCCCTCTTACTCCTGATGGTCGTTCTCCTCTTTCCAAAGCCTTATCCATTGCTGTTCTTCTAGCTGATCTTCAGGTACTACTACTACTACTCTTACTTCTAGTTCTATCCATTTAACATGTTTAGATCTTCTCGGATTAAGCCAGAGAATTCGGAGAGAAGTGTTGTGATTTCATTGCTGTTTATTGTTTGTTTATAGTAAATGTGATTGCAGATGGATGCAGAAGTTATATCAGCTGGAATATTGAGACAAGTGATGGAAGTGCGCGGCTTAAGTCTAGATGAAATTCGAAACCAGATAGGTTCTTCCACGGCTCATTTGGTGCACGAAAGTTTGCGTGTTAACAACTTCGCGTCCAGAGTCGACATTCTTGATGATGAGAATGCTGCTACTTTGAGAAAGTTCTGTTTAACTTACTATGATATCAGGGCTTTGATTTTGGACTTGGTTTTGAAGCTTGATAGGATGAGACATATTGGTCATCTTCCGAGGTATCAGCAGCAGATACTTTCTCTGCAAGCTATGAAAATATATGCCCCTCTTGCTTATGCCGTGGGAACTAACTACATATCGCTTGAATTGGAAGATCTCTCGTTTCGGTATTTGTTTCCTTATTCGTATCTTTATGTGGACACATGGTTAAGAAGTCAGGAGACGGGAGGTATATCGGTTATTGATGTGTACATGGACAAACTGATTCAGTCATTGAAAGCTGATACCTTACTCGCGGAATTGGTGGAGGATATATCGGTTAAAGGTCGATATAAAAGCCGTTACAGCACGATGAAGAAGCTCTTGAAGGATGGGCGAAGGCCAGAAGATGTAAATGATGTGCTTGGACTACGAGTGGTGTTGAATCCTAAGCCGGGAAGTAATGCATTAGAAGATGGAGAAAGAGCGTGCTATAGGGCCCATAAGATCATTCAATCTATGTGGAAAGAAATTCCGTCTCGGACTAAAGATTATATTGCTAGGCCTAAAGGGAACGGATACAAAAGTTTGCATATGGCAGTGGATGTAAGTGACATTGGGAGGATTAGGCCTTTGATGGAAATACAGATAAGAACAACCGAAATGGATAGGTTAGCTGTTGGTGGAGTGGCGTCTCATTCGTTATACAAGGCCGGTCTTACTGATCCTGAGGAGGTTAGTGTCGTCTTTCTAAATTAAACTATGCACAGACCTAACTCCTAAAAGAAGACGAAGAAGGAGACTGACATTTGTTGTTTTGATTTTTTGTTAGGCAAAGCGTCTGAAGGCGATCATGGTTGCTGCTGCTGAACTAGCTGCTTTGCGCCTTAGAGATTTTCCAAGTGCAAATCATAAAGGGATCGGGTTTGATCAGAGGGATAGAGTATTTCGCCTTCTCGACAAGAACGGAGATGGTAAAATAAGCATTGAGGAACTTACAGAGGTGATAGAGGAGCTTGGTGCACCAGGAGAAGATGCACACGACATGATGCTGCTCCTTGACTCGAACAGTGATGGCTCCCTCAGCTCTGATGAATTCCATACGTTCCAAAAACAGGTGATTTGATGTCTTGTCAAAGATATCTGAAGTTTGATTTCCCTTTGTTGTTTTCTTCATCTTTATGTTTTTTTCCTCTTCAGAAATTACAGCTATACATAATTTCTTAATGAACCAGTTGTAACTCTAGTGGAACCTGGTTTTGTAGGTTGAGATGGTGCGAAATTTAGAGGACAGAGATGACGAGTACAAGAAAATATTGGATGAGAAGCTTCATATGGCAGACGAAAGTGGTTTAATTCAGGTTTTTAATAAGGAGTTCGGGAACAGGCTTGTTAGCCAGTGATGCATCTAATTGAAACGAACAACTAACAAAACACTCGTAAACTCCACTTTTCGGGAGAGATTTGCCTTCCATGGATGCCCTCTATAGACCCTTACCCTCAGCCTATCCTCAAAGAAAGTGAAAATAGTCATTTAGCTAGAACGATTTGTAAAGAGGTATATTTTCCATGTAAATTACTTGCTTAGTGAAATTCCATTGATCGAAATATTGTCTGTCTGATTTGGTTCTATAATTTTATGAAACTCATTTACATCTAGTTATATCAAATGTGTTCAAAAGCATTCATTGTGTTGAAATAAAATTTTGCTTGTATTGCAATCATATTAAACAGTTCTAACTTTTCCGAGATGCTAGTTGATTATACAAAGTTTTATCTGGGCTTGAGACCGGCTATGCATAGCAAAACTAACATAGGAAGGATTGTTTTTTGAGAGTTAAGTTCATAGATGAACCTAAGTGATAACCAAAAGATTTTGAAAAAAAACACCGAAGCTGATGCAAGAAAATGTATCCAGTTTCAATATCATTGAAATTTAGCTTTTACATAGAGATGTTCAGGGTTCAACTGTTTAATTGATTGCTATATATTCAAAACTGGTGCCACTATTCTTTAACATATTACTACATTAGTTTCTATATATAAGAAGAAAAATCACAATGACCAGTAAGATCAATGAACGCCACAATTTCGATATATCATTCCAAATATTTCACTTCTGAGCTCACTAGCACTTTCCTTGGGGAACACCGAAATCATTTAATAATTTATTGCATAACTGCACCACATGAAAAATATTTAGGCATCAGGGTCTGATTTTTCAGATAAGAATACCTTGTGTGCGAGAGAGAGAGAGAGTATAAATACCTGTCTATATACAGAGGCATCTCCATAACACTTCCTTATTTCTACTACATACAATGATGAACATATTTCGAAAACCTGTTATATATGAAAAGGTAAAGTTAATTTCTTAATGCATGCAACTGCAAATTATGCAGAAATTTATATGCAAATATCAGTTACAATGGTTTAGCTCTGTGACTCATTCTGAACGTCGACTACCTCTATTATCACCGAGAGGCTGCCAGGGGTTTTATGCTCCTTATTTTCTTGAATCACTTTTATCTGAAATATTAGTTCAATTATTGGTCAAACTAGACTAACATGGTTTTACACGCAAGTTTGTAGCAATTTAGCAAATAGAAGAGGCTTTTCTAAACATCAACACCAGTACTAACTTTGCCGTTTTTCTTTTGAACTCTAAACTCTGTATCGGCCACAGAATCTTCAATCTTCTTCATCAGATCTTTGGCTGAAAGGTTAGTTGTAAACCTTATCTTCCTCTCAGATACATGCTGTAAGTCAAACCACGTGGTACGCAAAAAAATGAGTGAAATTTTCTCGAGAAATGGTTAAAAGTTGTGCTCAAAATATGTAACAATGTAAATTTCCTGCTAAGTAACTTGAATTCTCACCTCGTTTTCGAAAAATCCAGACAGGTCTAGGCTTGAAGACATCCCTATCAACTCAAATGCATTGATACGGATCGGAGATTCTGATCTCCTTTTTTCTTCTTCATGTGTCTGTGACCAAGAGAATAATTTTGAGTTACAACAAAGAAAAAAAGGCAATTTTACTGTCATGGACACACAATTATTAGTTCGAACGTGTATACCAATTCATTGACGGAAAACGCTCGATTGTCAACGTATATATCCTCATCCTCATCATCGGGATCTGCTTGACTATATCCTTCCTTGAACCACAAATCTTCTTTGATCCCCGCCATTGTTATTCTGGTTTCAGGGTTGGGATCAAGAATCCTCTTTATAATGTTTCGTGCACCAGACGATAACCATTTCGGCATCTGACAATCTCCTTTCGAAACCTGTTACCCCCACAAGAACAAATTTCATAAAGTACTATTATAGGCCTAGTAGCTATCGATAACGAGAATTCACAAGATCTGAAAAATACCTTCTGATAGAGAACTGCGAGATTTCTATCATCGAAAGGTAGGTGTCCTGTTAGGAGTACATACAAGATAACACCACATGACCATACATCTGATGAATCACCATTATAGCCTCTATTAGCAAGAATCTCTGGTGCAACATAGTTTGGACTTCCACATGTTGTATGCAACAACCCATCTTCCTGAATTTTTTCATACTGTTTAATTAACATCACATAAGCCAATAGAGGAAACCATTGTTTTAGCTCTCAAAGTATAATATATCTCACCCTAAATTGTTGGGGTAAAGCACTAAGGCCAAAATCAGTTATCTTTAGATTTCCTTTAGCATCTACAAGTACATTTTCAAGCTGCAAAAAGATAATTTGCACCAACAAGTAAGTAACGCGATTTCAACTTCTGGAAACAAACAGGTATATCGAAAGAACCTTGATATCTCTATGGAAGACGCCTTTGCCGTGGCAGTAGCTGACGCCGTCGATCAACTGCTGGAACAACTTTTTACCTTCAGTTTCATTAAGTTTACCCTTGGAAGTCTATGAAAAGAATAAACATAATTAAATGTCATCAAGTGAATCACAGACATTAGCAAGAAGCAAATGTTAGTACTTACAATTTTGTGAAATAACTCTTGTCCAGTCACGTACTCAAGTACCATGTAAATTTTTGTTTTACTAGCCAATACCTATATGCAATCATAATCATAATAATCAAAAACATCAATCATAATCTGAATGATTATAACAAAGTGCAGTGGACGACAGAATTCATAGAAATTATTAACATTTGAATTGAAGCAGATAAGTAACATCAAAATATAGTGGTAAACACGACATCCAAAAACGTGATTTGATTTGATTTGTTATCTTCACGCTGTTTCATCATGTGTAAACCAGAATGATTATTTATTTTCAAAAAGACATAATACTCCCATAAAACAGGATATTCCTAGGTAACAAAACAACGTTATTTTTGACAAAATGTTTCTACAAACTTAGCTGGATTCATTGCTTTAATTTAAAAAAAAAACTAATAATATATTAATCATGTGATCATAAAGTAATGGATTGATAAAACCACATAAAATAGAGTTTGTGGAGCTATCACCGCCATGTTATAATAACTGGGAAATCAGAATTAAATAATGAGTTGGCTAAAATTCAAATAAAATTAGACATATGTCTAAAATGAAACATTCCATAGAATAATTAGCAGATTTGTCAACATTAATTTAGGGAATTAACTTATTTTTATATTTTCATTCATTGACATTTTTAGGGTCGTAGACTTGCGTTGTTGTTAATTAAATTAAATCTATAGAAACTATACCAAAAAATAATAATAAACTTCCACTTATTTTCTCCATAATATAAACAATTCATTTATATATCAACCTGCATAACATGTTGTAACAAATTTGGATAAAGATATGTGTAAGATAATACACTTTATGTGAGACAGAGCACATGGCACATATTTTATGTGAGACAGAGCACTATACTAATTTTTTTAATATTCATAAAATGATAAAATAATTAAAAACAGAAGAAATAATGAAATTGTTACCTCATACAATTTAACAACATTGGGATGCCTTAGGAGCTTTAAGGCACATATTTCCCTCTTTATCTGCAATTTTCACAACCATTTATCAGATTACATACTTATATTATATTATTTAATTTTGACAATTTAAAATATTAATTTTATGATTAATGTTTGGGGTTTTGATTTATACATTATCATTTAAAATGTATATCTAAATTTTTTGAGATTATTTTACTATGTGTTTGAAGTTCAACTATTCATCTAAATTGAGGATCTAAGAGAGAACACAAATTTATCATATACTTCTAATCTTTTAATAAGACAAAATTGATTTTAAAATTTATTAAATAATTAACGTATTATACTGTCCAAATATATTAATTATTCAATAAACTTAAAAATTAAAACATCTCCATTTTACTCATTTGTCAATGCTAAATAACTCAAATTGTTACGAAGTGCACATAGTCTAAATTTATTAAATCAAATCATAATTAAATAACATTTCATAAAATTCGCAATTAAACAGAACACCTGTAAAAACTTGCCTCTCCAAAAATTTGTTTTTTATTACCATTCACTCAAAAGTCATATAAATAATAAAAATTATACTCTTAAAATTACTTATATATAATAACTATAAGATGAATGAAATAAATGTGAACCAAATCCTTGAATCAATAATATATTTATATGAAATTAAAAACTAGATGAATTTCTAAATGAACATTAAAATGTTGAAGAAGAAATTTGGTTCCAATAAACATGGAATAAAGAATGAAGCAAACCTGGTTGGTAATATTGAGTTCAATGATCTTGTTCTTGTCAACAATCTTAACAGCATAAGCTTGTCCAGAATCAGTGTCTGTAGCAAACTTTACTTTACCGAAATTACCCTCACCAAGAGTCCTACCCAATTCATATTTCCCAAGTTTCACTCCTTCTTCATTCTCCAACTTGTTCTTACTCTGTTTCTTTCCAAGGTTCAATATCACCATTTTTGTGAATCCGTGCTATGCTTTTCTCTTTTCAATGTGTATCACATGAGATACTAGTGAAAGGGTAGTTAAGAAATTAAATAGCAATAGTATTTTTGATCTGGAAGCGATGAAATTGATGGAGATTGAAAGAGAATGCTACACCATTCTCTCTACATGTAAGTTTTCAACCACTCTTATAAATAATCCAAAACTTGGTATCGACTCACCTTTTATTTTTATTACTTTTTTATGGGTTTTAAACTTTACATGCTATTTTATCAATTACTTTAATAAAAGACTACAACATATAATTGTAAGAGATTGTATTCCATAAATAAACTCATGTCTTTTCTTTTATTATTATTTAACATTTCTAATTTATTTATATTGTAAAAAAGAAATTAAAAGATTAATGTTTTGGATTTAGTCCCATTCTTTTTTTTAATCTATCTTATCTTTGTTTCACCCACGAATTTGACACTTTTGTGTATATATATATATATATATATATATATATATATATATATATATATATATATATATATATATATATATATATATATATATATATATATATATATATATATATATATATATATATATATATATATATATATATATATATATATATATATATATATATATATATATATATATATATATATATATATATATATATATATATATATAAAAGTTTGCTAACGTAGATCCATTTATTTTTATAAAGATCTATTTTAGTAAACAAGTGGTTCTATTATATCAAATCTCTGTGTGATTTGCTATAATACATCCACTATTTTTTATGAATTTTTTTTTGCTAAATTATAGTTTTTATCCCTCTGTTTTATTAAATTTACGGTTTTAGTCTCTCTATTTTCTTTTTAAACAGTTTTGGTCTCAAATAGGGGGACTAAAATTATGAGTTTGGTAAAACATGAGGATCAAAACTGTAATTTAACCAAAATTCTTTTAGTAACATGTATCTTAAGGCGCATTTAATAAGTTTTAGTCAAGACTTGCTAAAATAGACCTTCAAAAAAATAAGTGGGTATACGTTAGCAATTTCTCTCTCTCTCCACACACACACACACATACACACACACACACACACATATATATATATATATATATATATATATATATATATATATATATATATATATATATATATATATAATTTTAAGTTTTTTATTTTACATATAGTTTATTTTAAAAATGTAGCAATAATTATATCAAAATCGATAGTTAGAGTAATTATTAAGTAATCATAAGAACCTAGTATAACGAATATAACAAGACAATTTTCTTATCTTCGCGATTAATCGTCACCCAAAGCTTCACCAGATCGATGACTATATTGTTGTAGACATTGATATATTGATGTAAATCAAATCCTTCTCGAATCTTTGGACTCTATAATCGTTGTTTCACGAACAATTTATTCATCATCGTCTTTGATATATGTTAATTCTGTAATTTATCCCAAATCTCCTTCGACACTGTCAAATATAAAACATATAAGCAAATCAATCATACAACCTTCTATTTCATCTCTGTCTAATCATATCTCCCATGTTGTTCGGTTTCGTCTCGCACAGTTTACATAACTCTCATTTGCCATAATCCAAAAATATTTGTCACATCAAGTCTTGTTACTTTGACTTTTACACTAATTTATCGATTGATCAGAACTTGAGGTGGACCAGAGATTTCGTCTACGATGTTGGAATATTAGAAAGAGAAAAAAGGTGTAACTACAAGACACCGATGCTAAAGTCAGAATCAGAGAGAGATAGAGAGATAGAGAGAGAGATGTCAAGTACAAATAGTGTGTCTTATTATGATTTGGAATATCCGACCCTCAAATGAGAGGGTATTCATAGTGCCCCAAACTCTTTGTCATTGGTCTCTATTTTTGGGTCTGGATAATAAGTGCCTAAAAATAGGTAATTGCCAGAAAATAGTTTGTTGTAACGAACATGTGTACTCAAAACTACCAGTTATGTTCGAGCAAAGGCTTAGAGGCGGACAGGCGTGTTACGGTCGTTCCTGGATAGTTGCACCGTGCATGATGGTCAGAGATGTGATGGAGGGCAGCGATTACCTCGTTGATCTTATGGATTAGCCGACTAGGCTTCCTCAACGGAGGGGCAGAAGAAAAAGTAAGAAAAAAATACTTTCCTTTGTCCTCAACTGGTTGTGTCTTGATTATTGGATCATTATATATATATATATATATATATATATATATATATATATATATATATATATATATATATATATATATATATATATATATATATATATATATAAACTACCACACCTCTAATTACCTACCAATAATAATTTGTATAATATGAATCATGTTCAATATAATTTTTTTATTTATATTTTCTTGTAAAAATGTAAATAAATTATTAATATTTATAAATCAATAATTTGAAAAAAAAAATTAAAATTATTAAATACGAAGAAAATGAGTGAGTTATAAAAATGAGATATTAAAATTTTAAAAAATTAAAATAAAAAGATAAAAAATACATTTAAGTTTGTTTAAATTAATTCATATTATTATGATAATTTTAATATTAAAAACTATATTAATAATAAATATCTATCTAACATTTCATCAAAAATATCATAAAAATATGAAAATTTTCTCTATTTCTCTAAACAAAAAAATTGTAATCCCTTCTTCTCTAAACTTGCCAAGAAAGTTACATACACAATAATTGTTATTTTATTTGTTTTTACAATCATAATGTTATATATTTTCTTGTGATGCACTCAAAATTATTTTATTTTCACGGGACCCTCAGATACTTCCTTCCTTGTCGTAGCATCTCCAAACGAAGTTTCTCCATCTTTTAACCATTTAGAAAGTGGGTTTTATTTTATTTATTATTATTACATTTAAATAATGATTTTAGGATATTATCATGGCTATTTTGTATTCTAACAAAAATAGTTGAAGCTGATTTTTTCTTATAGTTGGAAACAAGACGCTATGTTTATGCTAGGTTTCAAATTATTGCACATGTATATTGGTTTGACCTCATTCAGTCACTGTCATCTCTATCAGTACAAATAATCTTTTATTCTTGTTTCATCAATTTGTGGATCAATATCAAAGACTATTTTCTATTTTAATTTTTTTAATGAATAACACGCATTTTCAAAGATATATTATATATTTATTTAAAACTTTAAAGTAATAAGTTTTTGAGTTTTCTTATGCGACTTTTTTGACTTTTTTGCATTTGTTTCTTAATTTTTTTTTGTTGACATTCTTTATCAAATATTAGTCTATTCATAATATTCTTCTCGAACAAAAGCTCTTTTATCCAGATATATTTGTATTGTCGTTGATATTTTTTTCAATGAAACATGCTTCTTATTTGGTCTTTCACTCGAACCAATACACACCTTGTGAGAAATACACTACATAGTCATCCAAAATCTTAAAGTAATAGGTATGTAAATTCTCTCACTTATAAATTACTCAATTTTCACTTTCTTAATCAATGTGAAACTTCCTCACACTTGTTTCTCAAAACTTTCAACTCACACTTATTTTTTCAACAATTTTTTCCTTAGTTATTATTATTTTTATTATATGTTGTGAATCAAATACCTTAGAAACAAAGTATAATAGGTTTCTTTATGATCAAGAAATCCACAAGGGTTAGAGTTTAGGGTAACCAAGGATAACAACAATGATTGGTTATAAATTGTTATTCTTTCCTTTCTCTTGAAACAAGATTACAAGAATACAAGAATAACAAATAACCTCTCTCACTTTTGAATTAGAGTTTTATCTTCCTATTTTCCCTTATACAAAAGATGAGAGATTAATATGTTATTTATAAGAAAACTAACATACTAACCTAATGAGTTTTTTAAAAATAATTATCCATTACAACCTAACTTAGGGTACAAACTAACTTAAACAATTGGATCCATAACACAAGGCCCAATTTGAAAACAACATGTGAACGAACTTCGACGACACGCTAAACCTATAATTTGTTCCAATATCTCACAAATCTCCACCTTGGAACAAACTTTATAACAACAAGAAACAAACTAGCTTTCTTCATGCAGCTTTATCAATTGCATACATTAGAAAAACTTGCAACTGGAAAACGTCTTGGTGATCATATCAGCAACATTATGATTCGTCGAAACCTTTGGCATTTTGACTTCTCCACGCTTGATTACCCCTCTGACGAAATGCAATCTCGCATCAATGTGTTTGATTCACTCATGATAAGCTGAGTTCTTCGACATGTGTATTGCACTTTGACTATCACATTTAACAGTGGTACTCGACCTTGAAGTTTCAGCTCCTTTGCAAAACGTTCAAGCCACAATGCTTCCTTTACAGCTCCAGTTAGTGCAATATATTCCGCTTCAGTGGTTGATAAGGAAACAACCTTATAAAATGTTGCTTTCCAACTGATTGTTGTGCCAAACATAGTGAAAGCATATCCAGAAATAAAATTTCTGGAATCCATACAACCTGCATAATCAGAGTCTACATATCCTTCATTTTCTGCTTTACTATTTTCACCCAAGGCTCCACTATAAATTAGGACTCTGCTCAGAGACACATTTATGTACCTTAGAATCCACTTCAATGCTTGCCATTGGGCCTTTCTAGGATTCGCCATGTACCTGCTTACTAGACTTACTATATATGCTATATCGGGTCTAGTACATACCATAACATACATCAAAGAACCTACTATATTAGCATATGGAATGATATCCATATAAGTTCTTTTGACAACAATAACGGGACACTGATCTATACTCAGCTTGAATTAAGGGTTTTTCGGAGTCACAGTAGGCTTTGAATTCGACATACCAAACTTTTCGAGAATCTTTCGTAGGTATGCCTCTTGAGATAATCATAATTTTGACTGTTTTCTATCTCTTCGTATGTCAATCCCAAGAATCCTAGACGCAACTCCCAGATCCTTCATGTCAAACTCTTTATTGAGTTCAACCTTTACCCTTCTTACATCTTCAACATTGTTGCTTACTATTAGAATACCATCCATATAAAGCAACAAAATAACAAATGAATTACCCGATCGAAATTTGAAGTAAACACATTGGTCAAACCGACTTCTGATGAAACTTATGCAAGCCATGAACTTATCGAATCTCATATTCTACTGTCGATGAGATTATTTTAGTCCATATAAAGATCTCTTTAGTTTGCACACATACTCTTCTTTCCCCTCTTCGACATACCCTTCAGGTTGCCTCATCAGGATTGTTTCATCAAGATCACCATACAAGAATGCAATCTTCACACCCATATGTTCCAGTTCAAGGTTGAATTGTGCCACCATGGCAAGAAACATTCAAATGGAGTTGTGCTTCACAACAGAAGAAAACACATCATTGAAGTCGACACCTTCTTTATGAGTGAAACTCCTTGCAACCAACCTTGCCTTGTATCTCTTCGACGCCACTCCTTTGATTCCTTCATTAACTTTGAAAATCCATTTACACCTAACTAACCTGGCTCCAGCAGGTTTCTTGATCAGTTATCATGTGTTGTTATCATGAAGAGACTTCATCTCATCATCCATGGCCTTCAACCATTCAGTCTTATTTCGACTCCTCATAACTTCCTTATAGTCTTTAGGTTCTTCATCCAGAACCTCACTTGCAGAAATTAAGGCATAAGCTATAAGATCTGGATACCCAAGTCTCAGAGGTGGATTGATGGCTCTTCTTGACATGTCTCTTGTCATTAGGTAGTCATTATCAGTTTCCTCATCTTCGACAACATTTTCTTCTTCTTCATCGACTTTATCTGGGTCATGCAATTCAGCATCACTATGCTCCACCTCAACATGAATTTCTCCACGTTTCATCTCTTTGTCAACATCATAAGTTTTCTTGCAAGTAATCTTAACTTCATTGAAAACTACATCTCGACTGGTGACACACCTCCTGTGACCTAGCTCTAGGCACTATAACCTATAAGCTTTGACTCCTTCAGGATATCCCATGAACATGCATTTCAGATATCAAGGTTCGACCTTGTCTTTCCTAATGCGAGCATAGGCCACACAACCAAATACTCTTAGTTTGTCGAGATCTGGTGGATGTCCCGACCAAGCTTTTTCAGGTGTCTTCATATCTAACACATTCGAAGGACATCTATTTATCAAATATGTTGTTGTCGAAACAACCTCAGCCCAAAACACCTTATTCAATCCATCACTAACCAACATGCATCTAACCCTTCAGTGGATTGTTCGATTGAATCTCTCAGCTAGATCATTTTGATGAGGAGTACCTGCTACAGTCTTATGCCTTGCAATCCCAGACTCGACACAGTAACTGTCAAAAGCTTCATTGCAGAATTCAAGGCCATTATCAGTTCTCAACCTCTTGAACTTTCTTCCAGTTTGAGTTTCGACCAGAACCTTCCAACTGTTGAAATTATCACAAGTTTCATCCTTAGTCTTCAGAATGAATACCCATAACTTTCTGGAATAATCATCAACTATGGATAGAAAATACCTTGCACCTGAATGTGAAAGATTCCTTGCAGGTCCCCAAAGATCAGTATGGATGTAATCAAGGGATCCATGTGTTGTTTGTTTACCTTTCTTAAACTTCACCCTACGGGATTTACCAAATACACAAGGTTCACAAAACTCCAACTTCTCAACTTTGTCACCACCTAACAAGTTCTGTTTCCCTACTTTGACCATGCCTCTTTCGTTGACATGGCCCAATTTCATATGCCATAATTTTGTCTTCGACACAGGTTTCGTGGATACTACATTTGTCGAACCACTTACAACCTCAACCTCGAGGGTATATAAGCCTTGTTTCTTCACGTCTCTCAAAACTTCCTTCGATCCCTTCATGACTCTTAGGATACTTTTTTCTCCTTGAAAAACATATCCCTTCTTGTCGACTTCACCAAGAGAAATCAAATTTATCTTCAAGTCAGGTACATACCTAACTTCAGTCAATAACCTTATTGACTCGTCATGGAGCTTGAATCTCACAAATCCAATACCTGCAATTTTGCAAGCTAGGTTGTTTCCCAACAACACCGATCCACCATCCTGATCACATAGTTCCTCGAACAAATCTATGTTTGGAGTCATGTGCCAAGTGCAACCCGAATCTATAATCCCCTATTTTCTTAATTCACCGCTTGAAACCACAATTACATCAGATGAGTTGAAATCATCTTGAACAATGGCATCATTGCCATTATCATTACCTCCATGATCTTTCAGGGCACACCTTTCGAATGTGACACTCCTTCTTAAAATGATAACATCGAAAACCAGATGCTTCACTAATATAAGACTTCTGCTGACTTTTACCCTTTTTCCTGTCGAACTTACCATCCTTTCGCAAGAGTTTCGCCTTAACGACCAAACCTTCACCAACCGTCAAAGGTTTATGCACCTTTCGTTCGTACAAGTACTTAGAGTACAAGGTAGATTGAACATCTTTAAAGGTAAATGACTTTCTTCTATACAAGAGGGTTTATTTGAAGTGAACATGTGTTATGGGCAAAGTGCATAACAACAACAACGCTTGATCTTCATCATTGATCTTCACATCAATATTTTCAAGATCAAGAATCATCTTGTTGAACATATCCAACTGCTCAGCCAACACTTTTTCTTTAGTCATCTTGAATGAATACAAAACTTGCTTCAGGTAAAGTCGATTCACCAACGATTTAGTCATGTACAAACCTTCAAGTTTCAACCATAACCCTGACGTCGTCGACTCCTTTGATACATGTATAAGAACCTTATCACCAAGGCTCAATAATATTGCGTTGTGTGCTTTCTCAATCATGGCGTCTTTTTAGTTGTCGTTAACACATCATTCATAGTTTCCCCTCCCTTCAACGCTTCAAAACATCATATAAATTCATACTCAATCACATCTCAATCACCCTAAAGAGAGTAAGGACCTCTCATCTCCACCCCATCATGCAAATTACCTAGAATGGTAGCCCTTTCTCCCCCTAACCTTAGATCTTTAGCAATTGATGATGATTTGTGCAGCCTCTATGAGTTCTCTCCCCAATTTTCTAGCTTGTTCCTCTTCCTGTCTTTTGTCTCTCTTTTTTAAGTGTCTGAATTTTTTCTAAAAACTAGCTTTTTTTCTACTTTTAAAATATATACTCTCTCACCACTTTGTCTAATTATGAAATTTGGTTTCCCTATTTTTACCCCTTATTTCCTCTTATTCTCATAAATAATCAAATTCTATAATTTTATAATTTAATTAATTAACTCAAATAAAAATACTATTTACAAAATAATATTTATTATGATAATTAATTTCTAAACAATTATGTCAAACTCTTATTTTCTCTATACCTCAAGGACACTTACCCCACAATCACACAACAAATAATTTAAAACACCAATTAATCAAACAAAATTTTAAACAATTAAATTAAATTAATTAATTAAATTCGGGTTGTTACACTTAAACACATCAATGTCTCTCAATTCAATTCTTCTACACACCTTTGTTGAATTAGTATTGTTTGCATCTTCACCTTCCATAATCCGAAATCATTATATTTGGAAAACTTCTCGATGTCCGATTTGGAACCCATGATGATCATTTGTAAATTT
This sequence comes from Lathyrus aphaca, assembly GCA_963966055.1. Taxonomy (NCBI): domain Eukaryota; kingdom Viridiplantae; phylum Streptophyta; class Magnoliopsida; order Fabales; family Fabaceae; genus Lathyrus; species Lathyrus aphaca. The sequence continues at coordinate 545,783,673 of OZ014522.1, forward strand.
AACTCCTTTGCTCTACGGTTGACACCACTCATTATGAAATTTGATATAATAATTAAAATCATTTCAAAAGAATAATTTAGAATTCAATCACACAAAAGAATTCAATGTGTGAGACAAAGAACAATGACAATATAAATTACAATAAAACAATCTCTGGAGTTTTTAAAAACAAATATTATTTTCTACTCAAGTATTTCTCGATCAGACAAACTCATTCCTTTGATAACTAAAAGACTACAAAATCCCTATAATATAATTCTAAAAAAAAATTATCTTTATTTTTTAAAAGAATTTCTAACTTATACAACTCATTTTATAAGAAATTGAGAAATCCATATTTATAATTACAAAAATCTTCGGAGACCCAAAAATTATACCATTTTACCAGAATTATAGAATATAACAAAAATTTACTTCTATCTCTCAACTTTCCTAACAATTTTTAAGACACCTCTTTTTTTTTTTTTTCTTCTCTCTTAATAAAAGAGAAAAGATGAAAGAATTAATATTATTTTTATTTAAATAGAGAGTTAATTTTATTTTTGTAATATAAAACTTTAACAAATGAAAAAACAAAAAATTATATTAAATATTTTTTAAAGGATTTGAATAAACATTTTAAATGAAATCTATATTATTATATTATCTTTAATATTAAAATATTTACTAACAAATAATTATTTAACATCTTCAACAAAAAAATATTATAAAAATATAAAAAAACTCTCTATTTTGTCCTCCTTGTTTATCTCTATTAAAATTTTTATTTATTTTTTCTCTAAACTTGCCAAGAGAGGTGTAAGAAACTCTACCGAAAGCCAATAAAATATAAAACAAAACTTTGTGTTAGACTATTTTTTTATAATAGCATGATAATTGTGATTAGTCGGTAATAAATAAAATAAAGTCATTGTAGGGCGGCACCGCATAATACACATTAGCCACATTTTACTTTTCAAACCATCACAGTGTTCTCTTTTATTTTTTAAGAGTTTTTCTTTTATATAACCATTACAATTAAAGAGTTATTTTAAATTATCGAAACTAAATATAATATATAATGAAAAAAAGGGACGAATTTAGAGTCGCATTCGAGATATACTAGTATTCTCGTTATTTGACTTAGATGCGTGCCCGCGAATACGAGTTATGTTGTCATAGCTATTACCTATTAGATAGGACTTTTAGATTGAATGAATATAAGCTGAAATCGTGAATGAATATTTTTCTTATAGTATTTCAAGCATTCTCGAATATTTTAGATTTTTTATACAAGAATACTCAGAATAATTTCACCTATATTTGAGTTTATATATGATGGATAAAAACTCGAATGTAGAAAAAAATATTTTGAAATTTTAATAAAGAATATGTATGTTTTTCGTTATATTTTCTAAAGTATTTATAAGTCATAATAAAGTTGTTTCACTTTTAAAAAAGTTATAAACTTAAAAAAAAAGTTATGTACTGTTTTTATTAAATTATATATATATATATATATATATATATATATATATATATATATATATATATATATATATATATATATATATATATATATATATATATAATTCTTCCGAAAGAATTAATCTTATTAAAAATGTTCTCTTAGATCATCTTGTTTACTCATTAACTATTTATTCTTGGCCTAAGTTAACTATAAGGTCTCTCAATCACCTAAATAATGCATCTAAACTCAAGAGGTTACTGGGTTGAGGATAGGTTCGCTAGTACTCCTTAAACACATATAAATCAAGAATTTAGAAAACATTATTTTATGCAAGAAAAATTCAAAACAGAACAAACAAAACTGCAAACATTTTTTTTAAGAGATAACTCAAAAAAATGCACAAACATATCCCAATGGGCATGCCAATTTATTCACATGTGTTTTTGGTAAATAATCACTTAGTTTTAGGTTTATTGCTTGAAGGACCAAACTAATAAATCTTGGGGTAACTTTGTGCTAAGTTCTTGAGAAAGAAAGTGTGCATTAATGTTTCCAATGAATGTTGACTATTCTTAGAAAAATAGTTAAGTTTTGAAAGTAAATGCACTAACAAATTTCAATTGGGTCGAAATTGGTTACTTGAATAGTAAAGAAAACAAGTCAGGAATAACACAAATGGAAAATAAATTTATTTGCATAAGTGTAAAAATGGTAGACAAGTACATTTCTTATGAAAAATTCGTTTCTCTCTTGGGTGTGGGTACTTTGAGTCTATATTGAAGTTTACAATGATTTTTGCCACACCGAATTCTAACACTAGAATTCCTATTTATAATGCTATAAAACTAGCGATTTTCCAACATTCAAATTCCTCTTTGCATGCTTGAATGGACTTCGATTGTCCTCTACGTGTCCTTGATGCTTTGGATAAGATCAAAATGCAGTTATTTCAATTTGATATTTGAATTTACTTCTAGTCGAACTCCTCAAATTTGTCAAATTTGATGAATGACCAAATCTTTTGAAAATTTACTACGTACCAAACCAGATTCTTTAATGTCGAATGCTGCTATTTCTATTCCAAAATATTTGATCGAAAGGAATTTTAACCTTACCTCGTTTTTACAGAAATTCCAACTGGCTCCTCTGTCGAATTTTCTTTTTCTGGAATTGCTTGGCTAACAACCTTTTATATTTAGTTCTACATGAGTCACTACCTCCGCCAAGAAAACTGCATGTTTATGGGAGAAGGATTCGTTAAATGCACCGCCCTCATTCCATTTTTGAATGCTCCTAAGAACATTTCCTTGTTGGGGGTAAATGACCTTCATAGCCACCTTATTAAAGATAGTTAAATACTGCCTCAAAGATGTTGGATATGTGACTTCATGCACAACAGGGGGTGAATTGTGACAGTTTAAAAAACTTTGGTCGAAAAATTCATTTTTATAATTAGAGTTTGAAAACATTTTGTAAAACAAATGAATAAATTGGTAACGAAATATCAAAGGAAAGAAAATCATTGGAAAGTAAAAATATAAGGGAAGAGAAATAACACCAGAGAATTATACAAGTTCAACCAAAAGATCTACTCCTGTCCCCCAAGAATTATCTCGTAAAAGTTCTAGAACCAAATAGAGATTTTAAGACTGGTTAATCTCAAAAACCAAACTTGATTTCCCAAGAGTTTTACAGTCTTGAGAATTATAACATCAACACGACACTAATACAATTTCTTCCTCATAAGCAGTTTTTTACTCAAAGGTACGAAGATGACTTAGGTGAAAAGAAAAAAAAGATATTTTAGAGAGAAAAAAAAGAGAGTTAAATTCCAATGAAATATAGAAGTTTGTAGTTCAGGTTGTGAAATGAGGAGGAGAGGGCCTTCTTCTATATAGGAGATGTATAGCTAAAAAAAGGAAATGATTCATGGAAAATTTTAATGGCCCGATCAATTGGTTTCTTAATCCAATTAATTGAATGACCTAAATAGACTATTATAATTGCCCATTTTAGAAAGTTTGGATAGAGATTCATTACCAATCATTAAAACGCTATCATAATCAATTGTATATTCAATTTGGCTTCTTCTAATCGATTGAATTTAGGCCCCAATCGATTAGAAAATTCATTTTTCTTCTTCCTATACATTGGTTAGGCCTCAATCGAATGGATAGTTAAAAAAATGATTTAAATGAAGTTGACAGTTTCCTAATCAATTGGCGAAGGCTTGAAAACATTTTTAAGTGAGTTGTTAGTTAAAAAAACATTTTAAATGTGTGTGTGTGTGCGCGCGTGTGCATATGTGTGTACGTATGTGCGTGCACATTGTCTTAGTACCTTAAGATCTACTATTGTATCATTTACAATTAAATGAGATAAAAACATGGAATTATAAAATTTTCACAATTTCACAACTTCAAGATCACCACTTCACACCTATAAGTTATTAATTATTTAACATCATCTAGAACTTTCAACTAGAACTTAACACCTTTAATGACGAGAATTGTGATTAATTCTTTCTTTTTACTTCATCAATAACCCTGGAAAGTGTTGTCATTATCAAAACCATTTGACAAAATTACATACACTACATATAAAATCACATGTTTTAGGTGAGTTTACTCTAACTAAAATGATCCACGACTTTTGTATTCCTGAACATACTTCAGTAGACCTGGAAATTTAATGTGAGGTCTAAGGCTAGAGACCAAATGTGTGGATGATATCCATGTTTTCATTTCCTAATATATGGAATTACTTTCTAGGATTATGGTCTACACCAACCTTTCATGTACTTTGAGTGTCATTTGCTATCAAGTTTAATGGGTCTAGTTCCTCTTTCGTGAAGTTTTCACTGGATCATGTCCAGTGTCAATACCAACCATTCATTTTTTAATTTTACAATTTAGTTAATATATTGCACAAAAGTTGGATGGCCTATATTTCACTGAAATAACTTTACATGTGAGGGAATTAACTCCCAAGTGTAATGTTGGTCGTCTTCACTTATTTATCTCCATTTTGGGACAAAGGTATCCATGTATTTCATTACATGCGTGTTTACCTTAAGGTGAAGCTTTATGCTTCAATATTCTGCTCTCTACTCTATCTTGAATGAGAATATACTAAACATACCCAAGGTGTAGTTATGCTTCAATATTCTTCTCTCCACTCTATCACGCCCACCCTTAAACTTTCACAAGTGGGTTGTGCTTATTTATCACATAACTAGGGCTTCACGGGAATCTACTTCTAACTTTTTCCCTCCATGCAAACTTATTTTTAACCAATGTTTGTGTGGTGACCACCTCAAAGCACGTGTATGATATTTGAATAGACATACATCACTGTGTCGTATAGATTCTATTTCCCTCCTTTTAGATACAAGGGTTTGGATTATTTCCATTCTAGGCATGTATTAATTTCCTTTTATCTTGTAATATTCCTTCATATTTAATCATTGTATTTCTTTGTTATCTTGTAGATTATATATTAGAGGAATATACTTCATAAGATCTTGGAACTAAAATTCGATTCTTCGATTTCAAATCCTCGATTGTCTATACCTACCTTTTCATGCCGCAACCTTAAAAGGTGATGTCGGGGTAAATTGTGATGAAGGTAAGGGGTCATCTACACCTCTAAGATGTTTGAAAGTTGACACAATTTTATCCTCGAGAGGAAACCCAAAGATGATGATTATGTATGATGAAGGTGATCTTAGGTTTATGTACCCAGTTAATGCCCTTTGATCCATACAAAACTTGATCCTTAGTTAATAAGGTTGATGCCAATTAGGTGGCTGATTGGGGTCGTTAGGGTTATAAAATATGTACCTGGTTTATGAGGCTTTCGTTAGGATTTATAATGGGGTTCTAGGGTGTTAGAGGCCCATAACCTTCCATTTTCTTAGAGTTTTTGTGAAAGTATTATGTCAAAATATACCGTTCTCGTCTTGCTTCTCATGGTTGGCCATGATCAAGTGTCTTCTTAGGGAAAATCTACCAAATTCTCTTACTTTTCATGGTACAACCTTCTTGACGATAATTATTCTACAGTAATGTCATTATTGACCTAACATCACTGGCCCGATGTAATTGTAGTGACATCATCATTTGTGATCGTTTGATATACTTTTGGGTTGATCCTAATTACTTATGCCTCGAGACTGAGCTGAAATAAGTCTAAGTTAGACCTATATTGAATAAGACTTCTTATCAATTGTGGAAAGTATAAAATTCAACATTTCATATTTCTATCAATTTGATTATACTTGATATGTACAAATAATTAAAAAAAAAACGCCCTAATAAGCTTCATTCAAAGACCCAAAAATGTATTGTGTTAGGATATTTTGGACGATCTAGTCTAAAATTAGAAACTTGTTTAATGAATAATCAATTCATGTAATGCTTAATGTAAAAGAGGTTAACAATGATACATCAAAGATAGTTGAGAAATTTACATATATCTAAATACTAATGTGGCGGCCAACTTAAAAACTAAGAGTCGCCATCCTATTTTTTTAAAGGGAAATAAGGATAAACCAAAATCCTAAGATAGAAATCTACGGTCCGGGAGTCGATTAAGTGGGAGGAAGGTGTTAAGCACCCCTCACTTCTATTATATTTAATACTATCCTTTTTAGTCTTTAGGAATCCCTCACTTCTATTATATTTAATAGGATCCTTTTATAGTATCTGTCGCACCTCGAAAAATACGATCCTAAAATAAACAACAGAGTCGCCACCTAATTCTATTTATTCTATGAGAGAAAAGGGAGATATAGACACAACCTAAATAAAGGATAAGAATGGTCAACGAAACCACTAATCTAAGTTCGGGAGTCAGTTACGCAAGGGGAAGGTATTAGGCACCCCTCACGTCCGTTGTACTCAACGGGAACCTCTTAGTCTAGTTTGCGCTTTAAATGTTAACTTGTTATTATTGTCTTCTTTATGATTAAAGTATCGGTATCTGTTTATTATTTGCAATAGGGAATGGTTAAGTTTTTTTATTATTGTGACAGAGAGATAGTTAATTTTTATTATTGTGACAGAGAGATAGTTAATTTTTATTATTGTGACAGAGAGATAGTTAATTTTTATTATTGTGACAGAGAGATAGTTAATTTTTTATTATTGTGCTCGCGAAGGATTAAAATCCCCGTGCATACGTATTCCCCTGTGCAATGGGAAAGTCAGAGCTTCGTAGTTCGTGCTACTACGATTTGTGTTTTTTATTGAACAATTGTTTGAAAAGCATTCTACTATTAAGCGTTGGCTTATCTGCTCGCGATAGGAGGCTGAAGCGCTAGCTTGTTTGCGAGATAGAATGATCTAAACAATGTTCGTTTTGATAAAAGATGTTTGATCTTTGTTAAAGGTGTTTTAAAACGAGAGGGCGAATGTACCACGCGTGGGGCTAGCCCATGTTGCGGTTGCATTCAAGAACGTGCGGAGTGCGAGACTCCGGAGTTCAGTTACTCGCTAATTAGTTATGAAAATGATTTGAATGGGTTGGTAAGTTTTAATTTGTATTTGAAAGAAAGAGACAAGTCGTCATCTTTAAGAGAAGTATCTCACCTATTCCACCACAAACGTTTGAGAAATGAGAAATCGAAAGAAGCTTTAAACTTGGATATAAGATCGACAAGCAATGCCACATTCTTTCTTTGAGAATAAATAAAATTCGGAAGAAGCTTTAAACTTGGATATAAGATCGACAAGCAATGCCACGTTCTTCCTTTGAAAGTAATTGTTTGTAAGATTTTTGTTTGTGTTTGTGGGGATAGGAGTAACAACTTTCCTATGGAGATGAATCATGCCTGATCTTTTAAGATTGTTGAATTGTTTTGAATACGAATGGTGATTGAACCATCGCGTGAGGCTAGCCCAGTTGCGGTCCAATCCAGAACGTGCGGAATGCTAGACTCCGGAGTTCCTTTTTTCGTAATTTAAATAATTAAAATGATTTGAAAGATTGTTTTTAGATGTCTTAAAATCGATGTGATTTAATAACGAAGGATTGAACGAACAAAACGCGTGAGGCTAGCCCAGTTGCCGTTCGTTCTAGAACGTGCGGAATGCTAGACTCCGGAGCTCTATTCCTTGTTAAATTAGTTAAGATGAGTAAAAGTCGTGCAGACGGCGATCGATAGTGATCGACTTATGTGTGTGCGAAATGTAGGCGAAATTTGTTTACTTGGTGTTGAACCAAGAAGTTGTTATTTTTTTAACGTTTATTCTTAAAATGAACGTATTTGTCCTACCTAATCAAATATTGTTATAATGCGAGAACCAAAATTCAAATTCGTACGAATCATAGACTAATACCGCTCAACTAAATTAACCAATACAAATAGATTGAATAAAACACGATAAAATAATAATATATAGAAAAAGAATAAAATAAAAATTAAATAACTAATTTAAATACAATATGCTTTAATTAATTATCAAAAAATAAATACTAATAAAAACAAATATAATAACAATAAATAATAACAAGAAAGAATATAAATGGTGGTGTTGATTTTCTTTTTAAAAAAAAAAACAAATGAACATAGTAATGCAAGTGACAAAAAAAGAAAGGCTGGGACCATAGCACATGGGGCCGGGTGAGGCCCAAAACACGGATTAGAGGGGAAAACCGACCGGGTCATGGGTCGACCCGGTTCGGTTGGTTTAATGCATAGACAACTAGGGTTTGTTTTTCATCCAAATATTCTTCCTCAAAACGTTTTCCTGCAACGAAAGAACAAATAACAAAGAAGAAAAAAAAAACGGAACAGAAAGAAGAACGAACCTTCCTCTGGGGAAACAATTTGCGTCTCCTTCTCTCCTTCTCTCCTTCTCGTTATGGTGGTTGTAGTCTTCCTCACAGCGGCGACGGTGCTAATATAAGGGTTTCGCGGAGGCGGTTGAGAAGTTCGTTGTTGGTGAGTGGTGGTTGGGGTTTGCGTTTGGAAACGGGGACGAAAAGGGTGGTGGCTTCGTGATTCTGATTGCAAATCGGTGATGAGGGGTTGAATTGAGAGGGGAAACTGAAGAAGTCTTGTGGCTGTGAGCGAAATGATGGTGAGGGTCGTTGAAGGTGTGAGGCGGAAGTGGGCGATGGACAGAAAAACGAAGGGCGATGGTTGAGGGTGTTCGGTGGGTGTTTTCTTTGTTTCTGTCTTAGATTCGAAGATGGTGGCTTGTGTCTTCCGGGATCTCAAGGTTTAAATTAGGTAATATATTATTTGGAATCTTGGAAACCCTGGAACTGGTTTTTTTTTTAGACCAGGAATTGAAACAACAGCATCACTAACCCTCAACTTCAATGGCCTCTGTGTCGGCACCCGGAGGAGTGGCAACGGCTTCTTCCGCAAACTAGCGATAATGAAGGGTTGAAGGATGATGGAAGATTGCGGTTAGTTTCGGAGCTGTTGGGTTGATAGATGATGGTGAGTAAACAGTGGCTGGGAAAGTGTGTTGATGGATGTGTGGAGCGTTTGTGTATTGTTGTTGGTTTGTGAATCACAATGAATGGTTGATTGTTGGCGATCCAGATTATTGATGAAGAAGGTGAATGGTGTGAAAGGATTTGGTTTGAGAAACCTTTCGTCAACAGCAGATGGTGGTATTGGCTGGGTGGTGAAGGTTTGTGGTTGGTGTTGCGGTTATCAGTTTGTTGAAGTTTTGGCAGAGGCGGGTAGAATCGTATCGTTTCTAAGAGTGAAGAGGATGAGGTTTATGAGTGAGGAAGAACGGTTCGAGTTTTTTGGTTGTTGTGTTTTTGATGTCCTTCTTTCTCTCAAAGATTTTTTTCTCTCTATTTATTTGCCGGAAAGGTTTTTTTGATTTTCGGTTTTGTGAGCTCTCCCTCTCCGTGAAGAAGGTTGGAGAGTTTTCTCTTTTTTGGAGCTGCAGGAGGTCCCCCCCCCCTTTGTTCGTTGGTTTTCCTTTGAAGATCCAGAGGATCCCCCTTTTCAGTTGTCTTTTTCTGTGTTGTCTTTTTAGCAGCCTTTTGTTCAGGTTTTTCATCTTTCCCTTTTGAAATGCTTTGCTGTGGTGTCTTTTCACAGCTTTCTTTTGACTTGTTTTTGTCAACTTTTTGGTGCAGGTTTTTGCTTTACACAAATTTGGTGTAGTGTAAGGATGCAGCATGTGACAGGCTGTGGGGATTGTGTGAATCAAGTTCGCAAACTAGTTACATATGAACTAAATGCTTTTAAAATCAACCAAATATTTGATTCAAATAATAATCAGACTTTGTAACAAATCTAAATAAAATAAATAATAAAATAATAAAAAACTAACTAACAAAAGTTATAAACAAAAAATTAAATTTAAACTGAAATTATAAATTGAAACTCGAAATTAATCTTAAGTTGAAAAATCAAGTTTAACTGAATAATGACTAGTTAATAAAAAATCTAAGTTTTTAAAACCAATTCTTAGTCTACATGTTAAATTAAAATTCTAAAATTATCTAGTAAAATTAAACAAATTCTAAGTCTAATTAAAATGGATTATTTACCTAAACATTAAAAAAGAATAATTTATAAAATGAGGCGAGATAAATAAATTCTAAAAATTGAATCAAACTCTAAAGTATAGATTAAAAATGATTAAAAAGAGACGGTTCTTCTAATCTAAGAATCGCAACAAAAATTTTAAAATAAAACGAGACATGAGATGGTAAAATGTACGGTTAATGAAATGTTTAACTTAAAAACGCAAATGGATTGATTTCGATAAACCGATGATAACATGTCTAACTGAACAAAAAAAATCGAAAAATTTCTGGTCAAAATTTAGGGTATGACAGCTGCCCCTATTTAATCATCCTGAACCTGAATGTACGAGCAAAAAAAGATTTGTTTTTTTGAACATTCGAGGTGGAAGGTGATTAAATATCATAATACCGGGAATTTTGACCGAAAATGCAGATGAAAATGCTATGATATGCAATGAGAAGATACAAGACAAAATCTATAACACCGTCGGGGAGAAAAGTTGACCCTATTGGGGATTAGACACACATGACTGGAGTATAATCCACACGAGAAAAATTCTCCTGAGCGAAGCCAGACGACAACTGTCTACAGGTCCTAAGATGACTCAAGATCTTTGAACAAAATTCCACTTTGAGGAAATCTACTGCCGAGATTTGAAACCTCATTTGGAAAAACCTTCTGTTGGTGTATCGAAACGAAACAGAAATCTACTGCCGAGATTCTGAAACGAAAACCAAATCTTCCAAAGTCTACTGGAGATCTAACTGCCGAGATGACCAAAGAATTTAAAAATGGAATACTTTCTGCCGAGGTACCCTAAATGAACCAAAAATCTACTGCCGAGATCTTGGAACGAAAACGAATTCTGTTGAAATCTGCTGGAGATCTTCTGCCGAGATTACCAGAGAAATTTAAGAATTGAATACCTTCTGCCGAGGTAATCAAAATGAAGTTCCTACTGCCGAGGATTAACTGAGGATACACCTGTTGCTAAATCTTCTGCCGAGATTTAACTAAGGTTGCCATTGTCGAGCTTATAAAGGTAAATACCTTCTGCCGAGGTAGACTGGAAATCTTCTGCCGAGACTTGCCAGAAATCAAAGAAAACACCTATTGTTAAATCTTCTGCCGAGATTTAACTAAGGATACACCAATGAATAGAACTCTCACCATACTTCCCTTCTTCTGAAAGAGACAGCCATATGATGGAGAAACAACTTCACGCTCAAACTTCTCAACTTGTCTGGACGAGACAGCCATTTGACGGAAATTGGAAAATTCACAACAAACTTCTCAACTTGTCTGGAAGAGATAGCCATTTGTTGGAAAAATAAAAGATATTCGTATCAAACTTCTCGACTTGTATGGAAGAGATAGCCATTTGATAGAACATTCATTATACTTCCCTTCTTCTAAAAGAGACAGCCATATGACGAAAAACAACTTCACGCTCAAACTTCTCAACTTGTATGGAAGAGATAGCCATTTGACGGAAATTGGAAAAATTCACAACAAACTTCTCAACTTGTCTGGAAGAGAGAGCCATTTGTTGGAAAAATAAAAGAGATTCATATCAAACTTCTCGACTTGTATGGAAGAGATAGCCATTTGATAGAATTGGAATCACGACAAACTTCTCATCTTGTCTGGATGAGATGCCATTTGCCGAACAAACTTCTCACCTTGTCTGGATGAGATGCCATTTGTTGAAAATTGGAATCACGACAAACTTCCCACCTTGTCTAGATGAGATGCCATTTGCCGAACAAACTTCTCACCTTGTCTGGATGAGATGCCATTTGTTGAAAATTGGAATCACGACAAACTTCCCACCTTGTCTAGATGAGATGCCATTTGCCGAACAAACTTCTCACCTTGTCTGGATGAGATGCCATTTGTTGAAAATTGGAATCACGACAAACTTCCCACCTTGTCTGGATGAGATGCCATTTGCCGAACAAACTTCTCACCTTGTCTGGATGAGATGCCATTTGTTGAAAATTGGAATCACGACAAACTTCCCACCTTGTCTGGATGAGATGCCATTTGCCGAACAAACTTCTCACCTTGTCTGGATGAGATGCCATTTGTTGAAAATTGGAATCACGACAAACTTCCCACCTTGTCTGGATGAGATGCCATTTGCCGAACAAACTTCTCACCTTGTCTGGATGAGATGCCATTTGTTGAAAATTGGAATCACGACAAACTTCCCACCTTGTCTAGATGAGATGCCATTTGCCGAATAAACTTCTCACCTTGTCTGGATGAGATGCCATTTGTTGAAAATTGGAATCACGACAAACTTCCCACCTTGTCTGGATGAGATGCCATTTGCCGAACAAACTTCTCACCTTGTCTGGATGAGATGCCATTTGTTGAAAATTGGAATCACGACAAACTTCCCACCTTGTCTGGATGAGATGCCATTTGTCGAACAAACTTCTCACCTTGTCTGGATGAGATGCCATTTGTTGAAAATTGGAATCACGACAAACTTCCCACCTTGTCTGGATGAGATGCCATTTGCCGAACAAACTTCTCACCTTGTCTGGATGAGATGCCATTTGTTGAAAATTGGAATCACGACAAACTTCCCACCTTGTCTAGATGAGATGCCATTTGCCGAACAAACTTCTCACCTTGTCTGGATGAGATGCCATTTGTTGAAAATAAATTCATACCAAACTTCTCCGCTGAACAGGGGAGATGCCATTTGATAGAACGGGAACCTTGTTGAGGATGAACAAATTGCTCGAAAAGAGAACGTCATCTGTTGATTTACTGGGAAATCCGTGGATAAGAAACAAGCTTCTCAAATAAGGAGACGGCTACTTGTTGATTCCGATTAGAGGTCCAGGGATAAGAACAAGCTTCTCCAATAAGGAGACTGCCACTTGTCGTCATGTATAAGTATTCCAAGGGAATGTTGCAACAACACTGCTGGAGAGCATAAATTTGTCTTTAATGTGGAAATCTTCAATAAATTTCTTCTGAGAGACTAAGCATCCGAAGGTGCAAAATGAATCCACTTTCCATCTGGAATCGCTGGGGATAGAACGACTGCTCGGAAAGAGATTGTCATCCGTTGATTTACTCAAAAGTTCGAAGACGAAACAAGCTTCTCAAATAAAGAGACTGCCACTTGTTGTCAGGTATAAATACTCCAAGAGAATGTTGCAACAACACTGCTGGAGAGCACAAATTTGTCTTTAATGTGGAAATCTTCAATAAATTTCTTCTGAGAGACTAAGCATCCGAAAGGTGCAAAATAAATGCACTTCCCAAACGGTAGTTCAATCATCAAATTTGCCAAAGACCAAAATTCAATCCAGGAACGAGCTGGAAAGAAACTGTCAATCAAGACACTGTCCCCTGAGGAATGAACTCAATCGGGATTTATCCTATCCAAGTGTGGAAAGGAGAACTAAAACAAAATCTTCCACGAGGGTAGAATCTCAGTGGGGAATTAGAAAGAATGTACATTTTATGCCTAAGGCTGACAACTCTATCTTGAGAGAGACACATCACTTGGGGATAAACGCGACCAAGGTGAAGGAGGTATGCATTAATGAATGCGACATGAATATGCATATGAATATGAATATGATGTACATGTATGTATATGTGTTATGTTTATGCTGACAGACAGACAAAACAGACACAAGAGGTGAACTGGTGATGAAATAAACATCACAACAAACAGATACTCGACCAATCTCGTCAAAGTGTACACAAACACTGAGGATAGGGTAAAGAGTCATCCATGGAATAAAGTTCTTCTACAAGGCTCAAATCTCTTCGAGGAGAGAAAGACATTTCATTCGGGAAATAAACCCAGACAGGTCTTCTAACTTCAACACCTATCAGGAGGAAGCAACCATACAAACTACGTTTGCTTAGGATTAAGTAAATTTGTACTCCGTTGGGGAGAGAAAATCAGATTCAGCTGGAGAAACTTGAATTGAGGCTCAATTGGGGATACTAGACTTAGTATCTTACTTGAAGCACTAAGTAGTAAAAGAAATCCACCAGAAAATAATGAGTCATGCCCCTGACACATCATAGCAACTTGGCGTAAGGACCCCGTTATCGGGAGGTACTTGTAAGGTATATCCCAAAAGCGTCTTGTTTAGGGGAACACGTGGTCATGCGCCCACAAAATGATTTATGAGAAGAGATTATCTCAAGAGGATTTTATAGAAGACTTGTCATTCAAGATGCCCCAGTGTCTTCAAACTCTTGTAGAGATTCGTCAAATCTCGACGTCACTGCTTCAGATTAACTGTACTTGGCACAAATGAGTCTTCAATACTTATCCTTTTTAGGGATGATGTGATTGTGTAAGCACAAATTGGGAAATGACTTGCCCCTGTTTGGCAAAGTCTTCACGCAACATGCCCCTGTCTGGCAAAGTAATCCAACAACATGCCCCTGTCTAGCAGAGTCTTCAAGCAAGATGCCCCTGGATGGCAAAGTATTAAGGCAACCTGCCCCTGGCTGGCTACGTTTTCAAGTAACTTGTCCCTGACTGGCAAAGTATTCAAACAACATGCCCTTGGGGATGATCATTCTCTGAAATGGTTGTTCAACTACTTATCAGAGTTTCAAATCTCAAGAGATTAAGCTCATTACTGGTACTCATACATAGGCTTCTATGATATCAAGCAAATGCTTAACAAGCAAAAGTTATTAATGTTGAGACTGCTAATGCAACACACATGTTTGTCTCAAAGCTTTTCTTTTTTTGTTTTGAAAGATTTTCACAATAGCCTGTGACTGAATCACTAGCTAGGATGTGATATTCATTTTTTTAAAGCCAACACAAATTTTTGAGCAAAGCTCATGGAAGTCGGGAACATTTTTCTCATCGAATGTGCTTTTGAAATAAACCCTACTTCAATTAGGACTTTTGAGGGTTGTAATGTGGTTTGGTTCACGGTTTTAGAAACAACGGATAAAGGCTCAAAGTTTATTTGGTGCCCACCCACTCTCAGTGATGTTCTCCAATCCTAGGTTCAGCTAAATTGACACATTCATCTGTCTTGATAGCGTAGAGATGAAAATCCAAGGTTTGCTTGAAATGACAGTCATCTTATTTGTCCTCTATGGATATCAATGACCCCTTAACTTTGGTATGGCGGTCACTAAATCTTATGTATTTGAGGTTGAGGATTTAAAGGCCTCTTCTAACTCGAATTTCTCTTTGGTCCCTGATTTTTGCCTAAGTCTCTTCTTGGGTGCTTGACTTAGCGGAATTTTTTTTTAAAATCATTGGAAGGCTGAAAATTGTGACTGTCAAGTCATTGATTATAGTGGATTCTATGATGGGATGTTTCATCTTATGATTTAACTGTGTAACCAGATTAACTGAACACTACCCTGCCCCAGGTTAAGCGTAAGGGTTTTGAAATATCTGAAAGAAACTCCTACTTCTAGGCTCGAAGTGGTTGACTAGGGATTAACTCCTTATTTCTCCAGTGTTTGGGAAATTGAAACAATGCCTATACATCGTCAGTAGGATTTTATTCAAAAGCATTCAACTAGAGAATTTGTGTTTTAATTTCGTCATCCTCCCTCCAATTCTCTGCCTAGGCAAGAGATGAGATAAATGTTGGCATTATAAAGTTGAAAAAGCATTATGAGTGAATACGAATGGATTACTTCAAGACAAACATATTCATTGCATTAATCATTCAAAACAAATAAGTTCTTACATGCCAAAACAAATGCATTAACAAAACATAGCAAAATACATATGAAAAGCAGCAAACGAACTAAACATCTGAGAGGATAGCTCCAAAGCATCGAAACGATCGCGTGCATTCAGGACCTCGTCCTATGCTCCAGCAATAGATTGACTTGGACAAAACCGTCTTGAATTTTTTATCAGCACAAAGGCACTCTGTCCATAGATGGGATTCCTCCATTGAAGGTCAACACCCCGTAGTCGATCATCTCTTGAACCTTTTCCTGGAAGACTTTGCACTCTTTAATTGGATGCCCCAGTACTCCATTATGAAACTCACAACTGGTTTTTGGATTGATCCCACGGGACCGAGACCTCGTGGCTCTGGTCTTTCTGGGTGTCATTATTGAGTTCCGGGAAAAATGAGACCACAATTGACTGTAAGTCATTGGGATTGGGTCAAACTGATGGGTTGCTCCTTCAGGACTGTTTGGAGACCTCCGCTGATTCTGACGCCGCTGACGAGTAGAGGTAGAATTTGACTGACGCTGAAAAATGACCAAATCTTTGGCCAAAGAAATCAGTCGCCCTCTATCAATCTTCAAGCTGTGAATCTCTTCCTGGAGTTCAGTGTTCTCCTGCACAAGGCTGTCTATTAGAGTCTTCATTGTAGTTGAGAACATTCCCATACGATTTCTCAACATGGTGACCTCGTTTCTAAGCTCCCTGTTTTCCTGCTCAAGTTGGTCCATCTTTCTCTGGTGACTGGTCGAGTACAGTCGACTGACGGAGAATAAGACATGGGTGAGTTGGATTGTTGGAAGATGATATGCAATGCAAATGCAAATGCAAATGAGATGCGAATGAATGCAAAGCTCAGAATGCTCAAAATCACAAACATAAACAGCTCCAGGATTGGATATAAAGGCAAGGTGTTGGATCCAAGGTACAAGTAACTCGGAATCTCTTAACTGGTAAGCCTTAAGCGGAGAGTTCTAAATTCTTTACCCATAAAGCCCACTCACAGGGTAGCTTCTATGGTGATGGTATAAGGATACTCAAGGTCACGGACGTTTATCGTACTAACGCCCCGCCGCAGGCTAGCTGCATTGTGACGATAATAACGATAAGGTCTACCTTGAGTGGAGTTCTCATGCTAGGCGTGCAAGGAGCGAGTCCTTGGAGCCTAACATTACACGACTACCACAATCGAAACAGGTTCTAGGGGGGTCCCAGAATCACAGCCCTTTCATGAATCAGGTCCCGCGACAGGCTAGCTGCATTGTGACAAGATTTATGAAAAGTCTAACTATCTGGGGGAGCTTTCATGCTAGGCGTGCAAGGAGCGAGTCCTTGGAGACTAACACTAATAACATCCAATTCTAACTTAGGTGTTCCCTCTTCTTTTTCAAAACTCAAGTACAAAGCTTCACCCGTGATAACCCGAGATCCAACAGGCAGATATAATGAGCAAATAATAAAGAAGGAAGCAATAGATAGAATATCAACAGTAAATAAATAAGACAATCAAACAAATCAGCAAACAAACGCAAATTGTCCTAAACTAGGCTCGACTCTCTTATGCATAAAGCATTTGCATCCCCAGCAGAGTCGCCAGCTGTCGCACCTCGAAAAATACGATCCTAAAATAAACAACAGAGTCGCCACCTAATTCTATTTATTCTATGAGAGAAAAGGGAGATATAGACACAACCTAAATAAAGGATAATAATGGTCAACGAAACCACTAATCTAAGTTCGGGAGTCAGTTACGCAAGGGGAAGGTATTAGGCACCCCTCACGTCCGTTGTACTCAACGGGAACCTCTTAGTCTAGTTTGCGCTTTAAATGTTAACTTGTTATTATTGTCTTCTTTATGATTAAAGTATCGGTATCTGTTTATTATTTTCAATAGGGAATGGTTAAGTTTTTTTATTATTGTGACAGAGAGATAGTTAATTTTTATTATTGTGACAGAGAGATAGTTAATTTTTATTATTGTGACAGAGAGATAGTTAATTTTTATTATTGTGACAGAGAGATAGTTAATTTTTTATTATTGTGCTCGCGAAGGATTAAAATCCCCGTGCCTACGTATTCCCCTGTGCAATGGGAAAGTCAGAGCTTCGTAGTTCGTGCTACTACGATTTGTGTTTTTTATTGAACAATTGTTTGAAAAGCATTCTACTATTAAGCGTTGGCTTATCTGCTCGCGATAGGAGGCTGAAGCGCTAGCTTGTTTGCGAGATAGAATGATCTAAACAATATTCGTTTTGATAAAAGATGTTTGATCTTTGTTAAAGGTGTTTTAAAACGAGAGGGCGAATGTACCACGCGTGGGGCTAGCCCATGTTGCGGTTGCATTCAAGAACGTGCGGAGTGCGAGACTCCGGAGTTCAGTTACTCGCTAATTAGTTATGAAAATGATTTGAATGGGTTGGTAAGTTTTAATTTGTATTTGAAAGAAAGAGACAAGTCGTCATCTTTAAGAGAAGTATCTCACCTATTCCACCACAAACGTTTGAGAAATGAGAAATCGAAAGAAGCTTTAAACTTGGATATAAGATCGACAAGCAATGCCACATTCTTTCTTTGAGAATAAATAAAATTCGGAAGAAGCTTTAAACTTGGATATAAGATCGACAAGCAATGCCACGTTCTTCCTTTGAAAGTAATTGTTTGTAAGATTTTTGTTTGTGTTTGTGGGGATAGGAGTAACAACTTTCCTATGGAGATGAATCATGCCTGATCTTTTAAGATTGTTGAATTGTTTTGAATACGAATGGTGATTGAACCATCGCGTGAGGCTAGCCCAGTTGCGGTCCAATCCAGAACGTGCGGAATGCTAGACTCCGGAGTTCCTTTTTTCGTAATTTAAATAATTAAAATGATTTGAAAGATTGTTTTTAGATGTCTTAAAATCGATGTGATTTAATAACGAAGGATTGAACGAACAAAACGCGTGAGGCTAGCCCAGTTGCCGTTCGTTCTAGAACGTGCGGAATGCTAGACTCCGGAGCTCTATTCCTTGTTAAATTAGTTAAGATGAGTAAAAGTCGTGCAGACGGCGATCGATAGTGATCGACTTATGTGTGTGCGAAATGTAGGCGAAATTTGCTTACTTGGTGTTGAACCAAGAAGTTGTTATTTTTTTAACGTTTATTCTTAAAATGAACGTATTTGTCCTACCTAATCAAATATTGTTATAATGCGAGAACCAAAATTCAAATTCGTACGAATCATAGACTAATACCGCTCAACTAAATTAACCAATACAAATAGATTGAACAAAACACGATAAAATAATAATATATAGAAAAAGAATAAAATAAAAATTAAATAACTAATTTAAATACAATATGCTTTAATTAATTATCAAAAAATAAATACTAATAAAAACAAATATAATAACAATAAATAATAACAAGAAAGAATATAAATGGTGGTGTTGATTTTCTTTTTAAAAAAAAAAACAAATGAACATAGTAATGCAAGTGACAAAAAAAGAAAGGCTGGGACCATAGCACATGGGGCCGGGTGAGGCCCAGAACACGGATTAGAGGGGAAAACCGACCGGGTCATGGGTCGACCCGGTTCGGTTGGTTTAATGCATAGACAACTAGGGTTTGTTTTTCATCCAAATATTCTTCCTCAAAACGTTTTCCTGCAACGAAAGAACAAATAACAAAGAAGAAAAAAAAAACGGAACAGAAAGAAGAACGAACCTTCCTCTGGGGAAACAATTTGCGTCTCCTTCTCTCCTTCTCTCCTTCTCGTTATGGTGGTTGTAGTCTTCCTCACAGCGGCGACGGTGCTAATATAAGGGTTTCGCGGAGGCGGTTGAGAAGTTCGTTGTTGGTGAGTGGTGGTTGGGGTTTGCGTTTGGAAACGGGGACGAAAAGGGTGGTGGCTTCGTGATTCTGATTGCAAATCGGTGATGAGGGGTTGAATTGAGAGGGGAGACTGAAGAAGTCTTGTGGCTGTGAGCGAAATGATGGTGAGGGTCGTTGAAGGTGTGAGGCGGAAGTGGGCGGTGGACAGAAAAACGAAGGGCGATGGTTGAGGGTGTTCGGTGGGTGTTTTCTTTGTTTCTGTCTTAGATTCGAAGATCGTGGCTTGTGTCTTCCGGGATCTCAAGGTTTAAATTAGGTAATATATTATTTGGAATCTTGGAAACCCTGGAACTGGTTTTTTTTTTAGACCAGGAATTGAAACAACAGCATCACTAACCCTCAGCTTCAATGGCCTCTGTGTCGGCACCCGGAGGAGTGGCAACGACTTCTTCCGCAAACTAGCGATGATGAAGGGTTGAAGGATGATGGAAGATTGCGGTTAGTTTCGGAGCTGTTGGGTTGATAGATGATGGTGAGTAAACAGTGGCTGGGAAAGTGTGTTGATGGATGTGTGGAGCGTTTGTGTATTGTTGTTGGTTTTTGAATCACAATGAATGGTTGATTGTTGGCGATCCAGATTATTGATGAAGAAGGTGAATGGTGTGAAAGGATTTGGTTTGAGAAACCTTTCGTCAACAGCAGATGGTGGTATTGGCTGGGTGGTGAAGGTTTGTGGTTGGTGTTGCGGTTATCAGTTTGTTGAAGTTTTGGCAGAGGCGGGTAGAATCGTATCGTTTCTAAGAGTGAAGAGGATGAGGTTTATGAGTGAGGAAGAACGGTTCGAGTTTTTTGGTTGTTGTGTTTTTGATGTCCTTCTTTCTCTCAAAGATTTTTTTCTCTCTATTTATTTGCCGGAAAGGTTTTTTTGATTTTCGGTTTTGTGAGCTCTCCCTCTCCGTGAAGAAGGTTGGAGAGTTTTCTCTTTTTTGGAGCTGCAGGAGGTCCCCCCCCCCCCCCTTTGTTCGTTGGTTTTCCTTTGAAGATCCAGAGGATCCCCCTTTTCGGTTGTCTTTTTCTGTGTTGTCTTTTTAGCAGCCTTTTGTTCAGGTTTTTCATCTTTCCCTTTTGAAATGCTTTGCTGTGGTGTCTTTTCACAGCTTTCTTTTGACTTGTTTTTGTCAACTTTTTGGTGCAGGTTTTTGCTTTACACAAATTTGGTGTAGTGTAAGGATGCAGCATGTGACAGGCTGTGGGGATTGTGTGAATCAAGTTCGCAAACTAGTTACATATGGACTAAATGCTTTTAAAATCAACCAAATATTTGATTCAAATAATAATCAGACTTTGTAACAAATCTAAATAAAATAAATAATAAAATAATAAAAAACTAACTAACAAAAGTTATAAACAAAAAATTAAATTTAAACTGAAATTATAAATTGAAACTCGAAATTAATCTTAAGTTGAAAAATCAAGTTTAACTGAATAATGACTAGTTAATAAAAAATCTAAGTTTTTAAAACCAATTCTTAGTCTACATGTTAAATTAAAATTCTAAAATTATCTAGTAAAATTAAACAAATTCTAAGTCTAATTAAAATGGATTATTTACCTAAACATTAAAAAAGAATAATTTATAAAATGAGGCGAGATAAATAAATTCTAAAAATTGAATCAAACTCTAAAGTATAGATTAAAAATGATTAAAAAGAGACGGTTCTTCTAATCTAAGAATCGCAACAAAAATTTTAAAATAAAACGAGACATGAGATGGTAAAATGTACGGTTAATGAAATGTTTAACTTAAAAACGCAAATGGATTGATTTCGATAAACCGATGATAACATGTCTAACTGAACAAAAAAAATCGAAAAATTTCTGGTCAAAATTTAGGGTATGACAGTATCCTTCATCTTTATAAAGATCTACAGGGGGTACATAATGAGTTATAGTAGATATTGGGCTACTAAAAGTGGTGTTGATAAAAACTAGGCGTGAGGCCCATTGATATAGAGAACCAATTGAAACAAAGAAGTTCACGAAAAGAATCGTCCGTTGACTCTTTCTTGCCCGTCTGATAGATCTCTAAAGGAGTGATTGTATCCATTGATCATGATGCCTTATCACGTACGACTCAGATGCAAAAGCTGGAGCAGACGCGTGGTAGGCCAACCTACATTTAATCTATGGTTGATTGAGATAATCAACCAGATCCTAATCCCAAAAGACTCTATTTAACGCTTGTCGCGGTGAGAATCGGATATCAAGCTATCAATTAACTTGTATCGCAAATCATAAAATTCACCACCGAACTTTAATTTATCCAAGGGAAGGGAAAAAGATCGAGAAACCCTAAAAATATGCTAAGCTAAAAGACGAGGCTAAAAGCTAAGCAATCAGAGATCAAAGGTACGGGGGTTGTAATGTGGCCTGGTTCACGGTTTATGAAACAAAGGATAAAGGCTCAAAATTGTGTTTGTACCCACCCTTCTTCGTGATGAATCTCCAGTCCTACATTCAGTTAAATCTACACACATTTATCTTGACAATGTAAGGGTAAAGATGATAATTTGAGATTCACTGGAAATGACAATCATTTTATTTGGCTTTGATGGATGTTTGTAGTGACCCATCGATTTTGGACATGGCGGTCACTAAATCTTGTTTGTTTGATGTTGAAGGTTCGAGGGCCTCTTTTGCTTGATTTTCTTTTTTGAACTGGTCCCTAACTTTTGCCTAAGTCCTTTTTTTGTGTTTGACTTAGCGGGATTTTTTGTATTTTTTTTTGAAATATTGAAAGTTATGACTGTCAAACCATTGGTTGTAATGGATCATCTTGTAATTTGAATGTGTAAACAAAATAACTGAACAACTACCCTGCCCCAGGTTAAGCATAAAGGTCTAGATCCGAAAGGAACTCTTACTTCTAGGCTCGAAGTGGCAAACTAGGGATTAACTCCTTATCTCTCCAGTGTTTGGGAATTGAAACAATGCCTGTACATCATCAACAAGATTTTATCCGAAAGCAAACCGCAATAGCTATGGGTATTTGTTTTCATCATCCTCCCTTAAACATTTACATAATCAAAAGTTTTGAACAAAAGATATATATGTATTTTTTTGAAATAGAAAGCATAAAGACATAAATAAACAGATGAACTGAATTCAAAAGATTGCAGATGCTCATTTAATTAATCAAAGAAGTACATACATAATTGAAAGCAAACTGCTTAGAAAAATACAAGGAAAATGAAAACATAAAGGAAACAAAGGCCTAGTGACTAATCAGTAAACAAGGATGAGTTGTCCTGTCTTGAAACACTGGCTTTAGGGAGAACTGGTTGAAGTTGATTGAAGCTTCAAGTGGCATGCCTTGGCAAAGGATTGTCCTTGACACTTGGATTAGGATCACTGAATGAGAGGATCTTGTCTCTGATCAACTCTTTCACTCTTGTCTTCAAAGCAAAACAATGTTCCAAATCATGGCCCGCTCCACCCTGATGAAATTCACAACGAAGATTTGCCCTATAGCCTGGTGGGAGAGGATCTGGAGGAGGAGGCATGGGTCTAGTGGTTATCAAACCTTTTTGAACCAAACCAGGATATAACTTAGTGTACGTCATGGGAATAGGGTCAAAGTGAACCCTATCACGATTCTGAGCTTGTCTCGCAGGTGGATGTTGGGGAGCTCTATCCGGTTGAGCAGCAATCACAGGAGCAACAGCAGCAACATAAGCTTGATTATAATGTTGAGCCATGTATTGAGGTCTTCTACCCACAGCTAAAATAACATTGGTTTGATCTTCCCTCTTCCTTTGGAAATTCCCAAAAGGCTTTTTTGTATTGTTGGAAGACTCAGCAACGACTTTGAACACTTTACCATTCTTGATTCCTTCTTCAAGTCTTTGTCCAATGGTAACCAGGTCAGTGAAACTGGAAGAGACACTTCCGATCATCTTTTCCCAATAAAAGGGAGCCAATGTATCCATGAACATACCAGTCATTTCTTTCTCAGCTAGAGGAGGTTCAACCTGAGATGCCAACTCTCTCCAACGTTGAGCATACTCCTTGAAGGATTCCCTCTCCTTCTGAGACATATTCTGCAATTGACGACGATCAGGTGCCATGTCCAAGTTGTACTTGTATTGTTTCACGAAAGCATCACCCAAATCCGCCCAACTATGGATACGATCTTTCTCAAGTCCCATGTACCACTTCATAGAGGCACCGCTCAAACTGTCTTGAAAACAATGAATAAGCACTTTGTCGTTCTTAGCGTAAGCAGCCATCTTGCGACAGTACATCATTAAATGGAGTTTTGGACAAGTGTGCCCCTTGTACTTCTCAAACTCTGGAATCTTGAACTTGGAAGGCATGACAAGGTTGGAAACCAAACACATGTTGCTTGCATCAATGTCGAAGAATTCATTACCCTCTACAGCCCTTAGTCGTTTGTCAATAGCTCGATATTGCTCACGGTCGACTTCAGGTTCAACATAATCTTCATGATCATCACCTTGAGCACTGGCAGCATGGTACTCACAGGGAACTGGGCCAGTATGAACCACTGGTCTAGGTTCAGTAAAAACAGGAACTTGAAAAGCGGGTCTAGACGCCTGACCGACCATAGAAGTAGTAACATGAGGTGGAGAGTAGTTGTGTGGCAAACCGAACTCCGGCCAAGTTGAAGGTGGCAACTGGGTAGGCTGAGGTTCGACAATAGCGTTTTCAACCTCTTGGATCACTGTCCTCTGAGGTGGCTCTCCTCTGGCAATCAAAACTTGAATCATTTCAGTCAGCTTCGTCACACTCGTCTTCAACTCCTCAATTTCCATTCGGACCTCAGCATTATGAACCTCTTGTTCTGACATCTTGCGTCTACGGTACGCTCTGGTTCTGTATCGACTACGAAGAATCAGTTTGACGGTTGATAGATGACTGAAAGACAGAGACAACTGGAATGAGGTGACAGACAACTTGTATGCATGAATCAATGCAAATGATGCAAATGATATACAATGTCATGCAACACAGGATGCAATTACATGCAACAAGATCAAAGGTTCAAGATCATATGCGTGGAGTCTGGGTAAAGAACCAACCACAAGGTGCGTACTAGGGGTAAAGTACCTACACAACTGGTTCTAAGAGTTCCCAGAATCACTGGCCCATCTTTCGGATATTACCGACTTCCCGACTCAACTCGGTAATCAATAATATTCTCAAGAGAGTCTCATCTGAGTGTAGCATCGTGTATTAACTATTTTGGATTTACACCCTCATAGTCATCGCACTACATCCTAAAAAAAAGGCCAAGTGGGGTAAATGGGTTCTACGGTCCTCAGCATTAACGGCTCTCAGGTCGAAAGTAGTAATGTTTTCACGACTGAACTCGATCAACAAAACTATATCCGAGGAGGCCTCTGCTGAGTGGTGGATTCTCGATTCAGCTTATTTGGGACTCAACTCCCTATAAGCCTACTCGAATATACCACAGTCCTATCATAAGAGCACTCAAGTCCGGGTTAGGACTTATCTCACCACACATGTATCGTCAAACCCCTGAAAAATAGAAAAAATCCAGACAGATAGCAAACAATAATAATAGCACAAAAAACACAGATAAAACAAGTTAGGCTTAACCTTCTTGGGGTGTCCCCAGTGAAGTCGCCATTTCTGTCGCGGTGAGAATCGGATATCAAGCTATCAATTAACTTGTATCGCAAATCATAAAATTCACCACCGAACTTTAATTTATCCAAGGGAAGGGAAAAAGATCGAGAAACCCTAAAAATATGCTAAGCTAAAAGACGAGGCTAAAAGCTAAGCAATCAGAGATCAAAGGTACGGGGGTTGGTTATACCTAGGGAAGGTGCTAGCATCCTAAGCATCCGTAGTACTCTACGGGAACCTCTTGTAATATCTATGTTTGTGCTCAATTGTCTGCTAACTGAATGGGAACTAAAACGGGAATGATGAAAAAGAGACAAATGAAAGATGAAGAAAATAAAAATGTGAAAGAGAAAAGAAATGTGAAAAAGAAAACTGTGCTCGCCAAGGATAAACCTCGTGCCTACGTATTCCCTCGTGCAATGGGAAAGTCAGAGCGTCGTAGTTCGGAAAACTACGGGTAACAAAGAAGAAAAAGCTTGAATTGCAAGGCTTGTGAAGAAAATGATTGTAAGGTGAAGAGATCAATTGTCATCTCTTATGAAGGAAAAAATGAAGTGTCTAAAAGTGGTAAAGGAGGAAAGCTAAAGTGAAACACGCGAGCGGTAAGCGAAGTGACAATAAGCCAACAAAGCGTCCACTCTCCCTTGGATCGGGTCAAAAGTGTCAAAAATAAAATCAATCGAAAGTGCGCATCTATCTAATATTTTTGTTGTTTTCTAATATCTAAAATAATAGGATAACTAAACTAAAATAAAAAGTCTAATTAATAAAATAAAAATAAATAAACAAGTTAGATAAAAGAAATAAATAAACAAAAAAGTGAATAATAAATGTTTTTATTTTTATTTTTAATACTTGATATACAAACAAATAAAGTAAGAAATAGTAAAGAAATGAATGTAAAAGAAAATATCTAAAATCTAATTAAGTTAAAATTCTAAAATTAAAATAAAAAAAGTTTAAAGACTAAACTAATAAAAAATAAGAATTTAAACTAAACTTACTAATATATTTTTTCCTCTTAATGTTCAAAAATAACTAAAAAATAAAAATGAAAAGTCTAACAAACTAAAATAAAGGTAAATGATTAAATTGATTTTTTTGAATTTTTGTTTAAAATATAATTTTACTAACCCTACTGAACGTTATACTAAAAGAATCTTAAAATAAAAACTAACTAATCAATTAAACATAACTAAATAATAATACCTTAAACTAAATAAATAATTTTTTAGATTTTTCATATTATAGAAATAAAGTAGAATAGGAAATAAATCAAAAGAATTTTTTTTTTTTTTTTGGAAAATGTAAAATATATTACCAACCAAAAACAATTACACGCAAGACGATCCAAAGATCCAGCCAACAAAACAACAAACCCTAAGGCAACATTAACAAGCTAATGTGCTTTCTCATTCTAGGGCTACCCCAAAGCCTTTGGCTTACACAGTTTATGATGTTATCAATTACATGTTGTGTGTTACTCTCCCCCCCAAAAACTATTGTATTCCTATGATTCCAAACATGATAGACAGTTTCAGCTATTGCGCATTTCAACACCATAGCTTTCCACCCCTTCCCTTTACATTTTTTGCTTAGCCACTCTAACTCCTCATTCCAAATACTAGCCACATGAGGGATTTGAATCCAATTCAGCACCGCCCTCCATATCCGAATTGTTTCCTGGCAATCAAAAAATAGATGATTAATTGACTCCTTCTCATTACAAAAACAACAATTATCCTCATGAATCATGTGAAATCTCAATAGCCGGTCTTTCGTAGCAAGCTTTTTGTGGCATGTCATCCACAATGTAAACAACGCCCTTGGTCTAGCTTGGTTCTTTATCATCACATGATGCCACTCAACTCTCGGTTGCTCGCCTTGAAGCTCTTTATACATGCTGCTTGTATTATATCTCTCTTTGTGTTTTAATTTCTCCCACTCCACCAAATGTTCAATTTTTCCCCTCACATGCAGTATCCCCTTCATAATCCAAGATTGGGAATTTCTAATGGGGACCTGCATAAGATCCTGGTTTGTCAGAATGTAAGTATTCACCCATTTTATCCAGAGGCTATCCTTCTTCCCGCTCAAATTCCACAACAGTTTCGCTAAGCACGCCACATTCCAAGTTTCAATGTCAATAACGTTCAGCCCTCCTTTCTCCTTTGGTTGACAGATTTTCTTCCAAGCAATTGGGGACTTCCTGGTTATGTTCTCACTGTTAGACCAAAGGTACGACCGGCAAATCGCTTCTATCTTCTTGACAACTGTTTTTGGAACCGGCATTACTTGCAGCCAATAATTAGTAGTAGCAAATAGAATACTATTTATTAATTGCAGTCTCCCGGCAAAGCTCAGACATTTAGTGCTCCAATGCCTAATACGGTTCGTCAATTTTTCTGCAAGCATTAAGCATTGGCCAGCTGACAGTTTCTTGTTAGACATAGGAATCCCAAGATATTTGAAAGGAATTTTACCTTGCACAAAACCAGTTGTGTGCAGAATCTGTTCCTGCTCATCACCTGCCACATTGCTGAAAAACACTTTGCATTTGCTCGGATTCACAGTCAGCCCCGTAGCCTCTGAGAACCCTGTGAAAGCCTTCATGAGAATCTCCACTGATCCTCTATCCCCTCTCACAAACAGCAATAAATCATCAGCAAAACTGACCTCTATCAAGTTGATCTTCTCACATTTCGCATGGAAGTTGAAATCTGGTATCTCCTTGAGTCTTTGCAATTTTCTGTGTAGATACTCCATAACAATTACAAAGAGCAAGGGAGATAATGGATCCCCTTGCCTTAGCCCTTTTTTTGCTTTGAGAATATTAGTCACCTCTCCATTCACTTTGTATCTATAGGAAACAGTTGTCACAGTTAACATTATCCATTGCATGAACCTGTTAGGGAAGTTCATCTCTTTCAGGATATTTTCCAGGGCTATCCACTCCACTGAATCATAGGCCTTTTGAAGATCCATTTGTATCATGCATTTGGGAGGACCATATTTGTTGTTGTAGCCTTTGAGAAGATCATAAGCTAGCAGGATGTGATCTTGGATGTGTTTTCCAGGTATAAATGCAGCTTGGCTCATATCAATTATGCTGGCAATCACTTTACTCAATCTCTTTGTCATGACTTTGGAGATAACCTTGTAAACAGTGGTACAGCATGAGATGGGTCTGTACTCTGAAACTTTGGCAGCAGTAGAGATCTTGGGGATTAATGTCACAAGAGTACAATTGATGGCAGTCAACATTTTCCCTGCATTGTAAAACTCCCAGACAGCTTCACAAACATCTTTTTTCACTATCTCCCAATAGGTCTTGAAAAATTTGGAACCATAGCCATCAATGCCTGGTGCTGTATTATCATCAATGCTGAACAAGGCATCCTTGATTTCTTTCTCAGTAACAGGGCTAATTAACTCCTGCTTCTGAATGTCAGTTAGCTGGGCACCTTTTCTCATATCCACTATGTTAATACCTTTCAATTGATGAGCTGTCTTGCCCACTAAGTCCCTGTAGAAATCCACCACAATAGTTTCCATTTCCCCTTGATCAGTTTGATACTCCCCAGCATTATTCAGCAATCCTCTCATACTTGTATGCTGGTATTTGCTTTTCAAAACAGCATGGAAATACTTATTGTTTCCATCTCCCATTTTTATCCAGTTAATTTTTGCTCTCTGAAAAAGCAATTGCTCCTCTAGGGTATTCAGTCTAATCACCTCCTCAGTAAGCTTTCTAGTTTCCTCAATCAGATGACAATTCAGCCTATCTTGTTTCAATTTAGATTGAACCTCATTCAACTGGTTTCTAGTACTGTTCAGTTGATCACCAATCCCCTTAAACTGCCTGCATATGTTCCTTATAGGATTCCTAAGCATTAGCATCTTTCTCCATAATCTGAACATAGCAGTTCCACTCACATGTTGATTCCAATGAGCACTGATAACCTCCTTTATCCCCTCTATGTTGACAGCAGCATTTTGGAATTTGAAAGCATATCTCTGAACTCTAGGCCTCTCCTCCTCCTCCAAGCATAATAAAGCATGATCTGATACACCTGCTTCCATTATTCTCAGAATCCTGTTGGCATTTTTCACCATCCACTCAAGGTTTCCAATGCATCTGTCAATTCTTGAGTATATGGCACCATGAGTATGTTTGTTAAACCAGGTAAAATGGTCTCCAATTGTATCTTTTTCTACCATGTCTAATTTCTCCATCATTGTGTTGAGGTCAGCATACTCATTTTCTTGAACTTCCTTGCCACCAATTCTATCAAGGGATGTCAAGACATTGTTAAAGTCCCCTATAATACACCAAGCTCCATTGTATTGGAGTTTCTCAAGATCTTCCCACAATTTTCTTCTTTGATGAATGGCATTCTGAGCATAAACAGCAGTGCACCAGCTTATGGTCTTATCTTTCAAGTTTTCAACTTCCAGATGTATGAATTGATCAGAGTTTTCTAGCATCTTC
Organism: Lathyrus aphaca; assembly: GCA_963966055.1. Lineage (NCBI taxonomy): Eukaryota > Viridiplantae > Streptophyta > Magnoliopsida > Fabales > Fabaceae > Lathyrus > Lathyrus aphaca. The sequence goes on from OZ014522.1 coordinate 545,813,319, forward strand.
ACCCTGATTTTATTCTCATTCCACATAATCCAGATTCTCCCATTACTATGCTTCTCATAGTTATCTAAATGTTGCCACTTGGATCCCATCTTATTTCTGATATTTTGAGCTTTTTGTTGTTTCACTCTAGTTTCCACTAATATTGCTAACACAGGATTCAGCTTATTAATTCTTTGAAAGACTTCTCTACTTTTCCCTGCATTGTTTATTCCTCTAACATTCCAAGACACTATCATGTTACTCCTTCATTACCATTAGGGCCATTCCAATCCCCAATAGTTTGAAAACCATTTCCACATAAGACTGAGCTAGAGTTCCCAACCAGTTTGTTCCTACCTTTCCTACTGGCGGAGATATGTGTCCATGAGGTGCCTACCCCATCTACATTCTGCTTTGGTGTAACTTCTTCTGTCCTGTTTTGAACCACTTCCACTTGGGCCTTTTTCTCAGCTGGTATAGCCACACCCTCACTTGGCTTTTGTTCAGTTATCTCCACCACTTTAGGCTGCCACTTCTTAAACACAGTTTGCCTCTCAGTGACACAAGTATGCCCAATCTTTTGACAAGTCTCACAATATTTAGGCTTCCATTCATATTCTACCTTTTGCTGTATTTTCTTCCCATCTCCATCCTCAATAGCAATTGACTCCTTAAGCTGCTGAGTTATGTCAACTTCTACCAATATGCGAGCATATGATACCCTCAATTTGTTAGCAGTACATTCATCTGTAAACAGGGGATTCCCAATTGCACTTCCTATCTTCCCAAGGCTACTAGCTCCCCACATTTTCAGAGGGAGTTGAGGTAATTTGATCCAGATAGGCAGTGTGCGCAGCATGTCCCTTTTGAAGTTAAAGTCTGGAGACCATTCCTTGAGTATCATTGGCATGTTTTGGATAGTGAAGGGACCTCTAGTGAGTACCATATCTCGCTCAATAAACGAATGGAACTTCAGTATGAAATAGCCTTCTTCATGGTAAAACATGTCTGGAAGTTTGACAAAATTCCAGAACTTACTCATGAACTGTTTTACTGCATTCATACTAAGCTCTCTCCCTATGGCATACATAATGACTGCCGTTTCCCAATATTTGATTTCAGACTCCACATCTTCTTCTCCAATTTCCACGACAGTCTCTCCATCGACAAGCTTTGGAGCCACAAAACCAATAGCCATTCCATTAGCTGCCACACGATTACCACTAATCACATCAACCCATAGCTTCTTAGGTTGTTCCTCTTCAATTGTTTGTTTCTCCTTCATCAGTGCTTCCTGTGTAACCCTAATAATCTCAGGATCCTCCCTTATGATGTCTTGCTCATCCTGTTGGATACTTCTCGAAGCGCTACCACTATCCGTTCCCTTTTCAAGATCTAGAGTTCGAACAACAGGAGATAACACCTTCTTCCGTTTTGGCCGTCCTCTCCCCCTCCCCATACTCCGCTACCCCTTTTCCACTAAAACCTTCACTAGATTTTGGTCCCTATTCCTAAAAATAGGAGTTTAAACCGCCATCTAGCTTCAGTCTCAGTTGTCAATGGGTATAGATCAGTCAGAATTGCAGGTTGCACCGTTCGCCGGAGACCTCTCACACCCTGCCGGAAATCGCTTTCGTAAACATTTTTCTTTTTATATATCAAAAGAAATTAAATTATATTAAACTCTCATTATTACTATATATTTCTACACAAGCTAAGATAAAAATTAAATCTAAATCAATTATATTAATTAAGATCCCTAACCTAAAAAAAAAAACTAATTAGCTAAACCAATAAAAATTTAACCAAATCAAATAAATATTTCTATTATTAATTTTAAAATTCTAACTTAAAATGATAAAACTAAACTAAATAAATAGATAAATAAAAAACATAGTACTGACTTAAACTAACCAAAGAATTTTTTAATAATCATTTTTTAAAATATTTGAGAAATAACGAACTAATTAAGACAAATTTCCTAAACAACCCGAAAATAACCTAAAACTAACCAAGACAAATTAATTAAGACTTAATCTAAAAAAACTTATGATAAAAACCCAAAATAAATGGGAAAAAATTCTGATATAGTATTTTTGGATTTTTTAATATGTTAAAATTATATTATATATGATATTAAAGGATTCTAAAAAATTAATTAATCACTAATTACTCTAAATAACTAAACTATACTAAACTAAAAATAAAATCCTAAAACTTAGAATATTTTTTTATGGTTTTTTTTATATAATAAACAAAAAAATTTCTAAATTCCTAAATTAAAACTAAATACTAAATAAGGAAATAAAATCTCATCAAAATATTAATTAACTAATACAAAAATTAAATAAATATATCCAAATTAAAATATTTAAAAATTAAATAATATAAAATTGAATTCTAATCTAATATTTTTTTGGAATTTTTAATATCTAAAATAATAATCTAACTAAACTAGAAATAAAAAGTCTAATAAACTAACTAAAATATTTTGAATTTTTTTATTATATGTTTTTTACTATATTAAACTATATCTAAGACAAAAAAAGTAATTAATATACAAACTTAAACAAAATAAATAATTTTTAGATTTTTAATATTAAGGGCATAAAATAAAATAGGAAATAAATCATACAAAAATAAATGAAATTAAACTCTTTTTTAATATTTTTTTTAAAGATGTGATTACTATATTATATTAAAAATATTAAAAAACTAACTAATAAAATTAATCTAAATAAAACTAATTAATAATTTTAATATAAAAAAAAAACCAAATAAACACTAAAAATAAAATAAGTCAGGGGTGGGATAAACATGAGAGATGTGTGTTAGTAAGATACATGGGCTCAAGGATCCAAAATATAAACAATAACCCTAATCTATCCTAAGTTAATCTAAATCCTAATTATACTTTAATAATAACAATAAGTAAATAAAATAAAATATAAAAAAAAAAGATCTAAACAAAAACGTAAAAAAAAAAAGGCTTAGTACAAAACTAATTAAGAACATTAATTGAAATTTAAAGTAATTAATAAGTAAAATAAATGGTAAAAACAAAATATCAGGAAAACAAGGAAGAATAAAAGCACGGTCAAATGGGGAAAATATTACCCTTCTTCTTCTTCGCTCTTTCACTCACTCTCTAACTCGTCTCTCCACTGCTTCTCAAATTGATCGTTCTCTTCTCCATCTCCTTGTGGTTTTTAACGGTGGTTCATCCGCGGAGGTTTTCGGCGGAGATGGTTGTGAGTTGAGATAAGGAAGTTTTGTGTAGATGCAGCAAGGTTGAAAAATGGAGGTATTTGATAAATGTAAAAACAGAGATACCAGGTTATTATTCTTGTTAGTGGAAAGGTGTGAGTGAGAAAGAGGATTAAGTGAGTTGTGGAAGAATGTTGTATCAATGGAAGAAAAGTTATTCTATAATTTTTATGGTTCTATTTCAGTTTTTTCTTGTTGGTGTTGATGAAGAGTTTTTTAAGAGTGAAAAAAGTTGGAAGGAATCATGGTTGAGAAGAGTATTTGGAGGGTGTTCTTGGCACTCTGATATGGTCTTCTTTCAAGTATATAAAAATATTGCTTGTTTCTTCTGATATGTCCTTTGCAGGCTGTTTACCTAAGGCTTATGTGCAGATTTTGTGTTGGTACCAATCTTGTGAAAGTTTTTTTTTTTGAGTGTTTACTGCATTGTTTGGTCAAAATTGTTTCAAATTCATCTCTTGTCTTCAGAGTCCCTTTTTTAAAATGCAGATTATGTTTTTCTATTTTGGTATAAGTCTTGGAGTCTTGTGGTTGTGGGGAATGCTGGGGTAGTAATGGTATGGCGCAAGTTTTGGTTGTGTAGGACGAAGAGGTTTGTTTATGCAAGAGTATTTGGTTGTATGCAGCAGGTAAGGTTGTACAAGTGTTGTATGTTGGGTAATGACAAAAATAATAATAACTTAAATTAAATTAAATAAATAAATCAAGATAAATCTAAAAAAAAAAGATGTTAAACTAATTAAAAGTTTTAATCAACTTAAAATATAAACTAATTACAAATTAGAAATTAATAATAAGAAAATTAAACTTAATTAAAGTAATTACAAATTTCTCTAATTTAAATCAAACTAAAAATATTAGACCAAATCTACTTAATTCTAAATAATAATAATAATACTAATAATAATAATAATAATAATAGATGAATAAAACAAATAAATTAATTTCAATATAACTAAATCTACATAAACTGAAGCTAATTCTAAATAAAATAATGATAATCATTTAATTAAATATTAAATTATAAAATGAAACAAAATTTCTAAATAAATTATAAAATCAAGAATAAAAATGAAAAATGACATGGGATTATAAAATCTACTAAAATGTATGATTATTGATTAATTATCTAAAGATGCAAAAAATGGTTGATTATCGATACTACAATAAAATACGTCAGATGAATGAAAAATTAGAAGAAAAAAAAAAGTCCGGTCAAAATTTAGGGTGTGACAACGCTCATCAATGGTTATACGGAGGGAGTATAAAACTAAGCTCTCTCTCTCTCTCTCACACACACACACACACACAAGACCCTCATTTCACATTTTTCTTCCTCTCTCTACCTTACTCGCTCTCTCTCTAAATTATTCACTCTCCCCGACGCTCTTTTCTTTCCCTCAACTTCTCTCCAAACCCTTCTCCGGTGTGGCCTACGGCTGCCGTAGCCAACCCCCAAAACCATCGTCCAAACCCACTTTTTCGGTTGAACTTCAACCGGAAAACTCATACCTTCAAACCACAAATCCAGAACCCCCCTTAAATTCCCAGATCTATAAAGGGTTTTTAGGGTTCGTGAAGAACCCTAACCCTAATCTTCATCCCCAACCCAAAATATTCACAGGGTTTTAGGATTTGTAAAAACCCTAACCCTAACTCACACCTAAAAACCCACAAAACAATATGAACCCTAACCCTAAGGGTTCAACAGATGAACCCTAACCCTCACGTGCAAGAACCTTAACCCTAGAAAAAAAATCCAAAAACCCTAAACCTCAAAACAAATGAATTCACATGCAAACAACATATATATGAACAACAACAAAAGATCAAAATCAAGATCCTAAAGCTAAGTTTCGATGCCTACCTCTCCTGCCGTGAACTTTTTATGCTGCTTTCGATCCCCTTTTTTCCTTTTTTGATTCTCGGTTTTCTTTTTGTCCATCCCTCCTAATCCTTTCTGTTTGTTTGGTTTTGAAGGTACACTGAAGGTAAAGCTCAAGGGTTTTTAAGATAATAATAGTGAACCCTAAATGCTTATGAGTGAAAGAGCTTTACTAAAGGGTTTGGGGATTTGCGCATTAACAAGCAATAATCTTTTAGGGTTTTATTGCTTCTCCAAATTTTAGTTTTAGTTTAGGTTTATATAGATAATTTTTAGGTTAGAAAAATTAATGTATAATCTGATTTAGGATTTGATTTCAATTGATTATTGTAATTTTCGGATCATTGTTGTAATCTGATTCAAAATTTAATGAAATTTGATTGCAAAATTAAGACTCATTTTGATTTTGTTTCATTTTGGTCGATTTGATCTTCTGCTCCCCACTCGTTAGCGCATATTAGGGTTTCTTGTCAACAAAGTTGACCAGGCCCAAAAATAATAAATAAAAATAATCATTAAAAAAACCTTTAAGAAAAATAAAGAAACAAAGTTTTGTGTGAGGAAACACGCCTCACTCTTTCATTATTTTTAATAAAATGAAAAATGAATAAATAAATAAATAAATAAATAATAATAATTTTTAATCTTTAAAACCCCAAAATCAGAAAATATAATAATAACAATATAAGCCTTAATAAGTAAGATTACTACTCTCTTCGTCTCACAATATGCGTCCTCTTTGATATTTTCACACTTTTTAACATAATGAATAATTGTGTTGATTTTAATAATAAAATGAGTATCATTTACTAAATTAACCCTATTAATAATAGATAGTGGAATAATTATATGAATTAAAATACAATAAATAAGGGTAAGTTGGTGGAAAAAATAATAAATATCACATTGATATTCTAAATGGACCAGTGGCGGAGCCAGAAAAATTATGAAGCCTAGGCAAAATTGTAAAGACCGTAAATTGACATTGTCCGTGAAGGTGTGATTTGTCCAATAAGAGTATTTAAGGAAAAAAATATTGGCGAAGAAAAACAAAATGCTTACCGAAAAAGATAGTCGCATTCAATGGAGTACCTGTTGAAGGATGTATTTTGGCTAACCTAGATGGAACAAGTCTTGTTCTTCCTATAACACAAAGATATATTGCTTATCCTTACATTGCGACTAGAAGAGAAACAACTATACCTAAACTTGCATATGCTCCAACAAGTTGGTTGTCCAACTCCAACCAATTTTGAAAAAAGCCATTTAATAAGAAACTTTCTCTGATATCAATTAACCATATCAAATATATATATATATATATATATATATATATATATATATATATATATATATATATATATATATATATATGTATATATATATATATATATATATATATGTATCTATATATATATATATATATATATATATATATATATATATATGTATCTATATATATCTATATATATATATATATATATATATATATATATATATATATATATATATATATGTATATATATATATGCAAAACAACAAACACATCATGTGCATTTTTTGGATTTTCTTATAAACATCACATCATTGATCTTATTATAAGGAACCATCATGCATAAACACAGAGCCATAAGACAATAAAGAAAAGTGGTTATAACTTATAAGAGCAGAACCCACCATTCCAATTGGTAGGCTCTTATAAGGATCCTTAACCCCTTCGGCCATGGTTGAAGGTGAATCATAGTTTATATAACTAAAGTAAACTATTGCTACTCCATCAATCTAAAACTCCATGGCACCAAAAAAATATTTGCCATAAGATATTCATTGTCAGATGATACTCTACAGAGCAGTGTACATAACTAATGAAATACTTCGTCGGTGAATTTAAGAATTATGAAAGAATCAGAGTAAAAAACATATAGTCTTAATTCCAAAATCTTATTTTTCATTACTATTATTTTCAGAAGAAAGCTTACCACATAATAGGGAGATAAAATGAGCACAAAGGGAAATAAAATGAGCACAAAATGGTTTAAACTAAATACTGCAATGAATCAAAGAGAGAAAACACTACAAGTCAAAGTTGCTTACATGAAATCCTTTAAAAGTATATTTGTTAAATATCCTCCACTGAGACAAATAAAACAAATTACCAGTTAAGCTACCGTACTAAATCTAAAAATACTTTTTGCAAGACAATGTGAAGGAAAATTCAAAAATCCACCACATATATGTAGCCAACCGTAAGTTGGAAAAGACATGGTCGGTGTGACTGTTTTGAATTATAAGAGTTCTTAAATATGTTATTCGTGATTTCTCCTAGCTCAAACAAATAAGAAGGAAGAGACAACAAACTGCTAAACCACAATCACAATTTATTTTGTTTTTGTTATATATTCCATCCTCTTAGAGTGAATCAAATATGAATAAATGCTACACATCCAAACAAAAAAATACAAGAATTTGGGAATACATACACCAAATTTGAGAATGATGATTAAGCCACTAATAAGCATGCCAATTGTTAAAAAAATTCAAAAGAATAAAAAAAAGTACAAATTGATTAGCAATTTTAACAACTCATTATATCATAGTGAAACTTTAATTTAACCCCAATATTAAATAGTATCAAAACAATGGGGTACATCCAGAAGATGCTTAATGTATTATATATCTATCTTTAATCCAAGTAAAATGAGATCAATAGTTTGAATTAGGCTTTCTTTAAACCTCAATTAAGCATTATGATAAAATCAGAATACATAAAAAAGAAAAGCTTCAATTTTGAGTTGTTAGGGTAATTTCGTCTGAAATTCTAAAAACAAATTGAAAGTTGAAATTTTGAATACCTTGAATGTAAGAGACGTAAGGCATTAATTGAGAAGAAAATAAAAACCCTAAAATTGAATTGTATTTGGGAATGAAAAAAAATGGAAAAGCTTACTGAGAAATGAGGGTGACACAAATTGGGTTGTCGTAGGAAGAGAGATGAGGAGATTCGAGGGAGAGAAGAGTTCCATGGGAGAGAAGAGCCTGGGCAACAACCCTACCTGGCCGGGCGCTGGCTCCGCCACTGAAATGGACAAATAATTTGCAACAAATAAAAATAGAAAAGAGGACACCTGTTGTGAGACGGAGGGAGTAAGATATAAAAATCCTTTTTATTTTAAAATTTTAATTTAAAATAAAAATAATTGGGACAAACGCCTCCCCCCTTTCTTATTTAATCAAAACAAAAATAGTAATAATTTTTTAAGAAAAATGTTACTAATAATTTTAGTAAAAATAAACCCAAATAATATTTTCCATAATAATAAATATTATATTTTTACCCTAAATTATATAAAAAAAGATCCCACCCATAAAACATCTTATATCCCCACATAAATCCCTTAAAACCCCTCATGTTAGTAATAATACTATTAAAATGTGATATAATCCCCCCCCCCCCCCCCCCCCCCCCCCCCCACACACACACACACACACACACACACACACACACACACACACACACACACACACACACACACACACACATATATATATATATATATATATATATATATATATATATATATATATATATATATATATATATATATATATATATATATATATATATATATATATATATATATATATATATATATATATATATATTTAGAGAAAAAAATGAGGATGAAAAATCTAGAACTTTTTATATATAAAAACTTTATAAAAGATTTCGAAAATCCAAAAAAAAAAAATCCAAAAAAAAACAAATGGATCCTCTTTTTGGCTTTTTAATTTCTGGAGAACTTGGGTCAAAATTTAGGGTACGATAGTTGCCCCTATTTAACCGGTTACGACTCAGATGGATAATGTCAACAAGTCTTCTTTCTTCCGAGGAGGAGATGATTAAATATAAGAAGACCCCAAATTTTGATAAAACAACCCCTGCATCCAAAGCAGATCGAACCTTGATGCATAGATTACTTTCCTGTCCAACATGATCCCGTATGTTATCAACAAGAGAATAAGGATTATCAGTTCCTCAATTTGTTGACATACATCCGACAATCATGATGGGGTATAAATCACACTCACCAAGTCGTAATAGCGTTCAACTACACAATACATCATCCTCTCAACGTTTGGCAACCACACTGTATAACTCCATCCATTCATTCCAAGGATAACATCGCGCTATTCCAACTTAAGGATAATTGTGTACATCCTAAGGAAACACATTAGGATACTCCACACATCACCAGTTCACGACTGGCCTAAAACATCGCTTCCCCCCTTCACAAGGAAACGAACAACAAGGACACCTGACTACCTCTCTTCGAGAGTAACACCATTCTCCAAGTAGTTGAACAGTTCATACAACACTCCTCCTTATTGCGACTCGATATCCCATCTCTCAACTCCGGGAATATCCACAAGAAACAAATGTTTCTCCCCCATTTGTTCCATTCCTAACCTGCAATGGAAAACAAAACAAGTATCGACGATGTTCTCACATTCACAGGATATACACTACGACATAACATATCACGACGTTTTACATTCACAGGTATCAACGACAATGACATGTAACCACAACAACTACAATACATAACAACAACAAAATACTGATAAACATATCAATTTATGTTAATTTTTCAAGTTATACTAATTACAATTCTAATTAAGTTCATAACTTCTCTCTAACTACTTCTAATCAAACCACTGCGATCCCTATCCATTACTATATTAATTAAGTAATTTTACAGGATTTTCAGAATTAAAACATGTCATTTTCCACTCCAGGTCTCGCTAAGCAAGGGGGAGTGCTCGCTAAGCGAGCAACTCTCTGTATTTTCACTCTTCCAAGATTTGACCTGCTCGTTAAGCGAGCTATGTGATTTTCGCAGTTCTCCTTTCTCTTTTCTGACACCACCTGCTATGAAATTATGCAACCAAACACCAATTTTCAACAACACATTTATAAATTAACATCATTTAATCAATAGTTCACACAATTATTTCATAAACATCAACTATTATCATTCTACCACAATTATTCATCCAAATTCATCAACCCCAAAACTCTAATCAACAACACAACCTAATTTTCATTATAGAACCCTTAAGAGACAGAAGAATCCCACCCTTACCCTTGTTTCAACGAGAATTCTCTTCTTCCCACATAGTCTTCTCTCCGAACCTTTCACCTGCTCCTTCTTTTTCTCTATATTCACGGTCGGTATATCGCTTCACCAAACACAATTCCCTTTTCTCTTTTCCTTAATTCCAACATAACCCCTTAGACCCAATCTATGATCTTCCACATTTACCCTTAATTTTTTCACCAAATGACCACTTTACCCTCTCTTATAATATTCCAATTATTTTATTATTCACCAAATAATTATTCAATATAATATAATTCATATAATTGAATATCATATTAAATAATATTTCTTTCTTCCATACACAAAATACTACAAATCTAAATTAAACAATTAAATAAAATTTGGGGCGTTACAATCACCACAACTTAGAATTACATCTTCGCGGTTCAAAATTTGAGGGAACCAAGCAATGTCAGTATCTTTGCGAGAAGCTAAATACTGAGCCCAGTCGGCCTTTGTCATTTGATCTAAATATTGCGCCTCGTTTACCAGATGCGAGCACAACCATTTGTATAACAGAGGTGCACAACATAACATTGCCCGTTTCTTCTTCTCATATACCTGATGAAGCGTGAAGAAAACATCTATTAAGAGAGATGGTATATGATATTTTTCTCCGATGAACACGACCAAAAACATGTTGATGGATACTATATCCACAAAGTTCTTCGCGCTTGGAAATAGTACCAAACCAAAAATAATAAGTATCATAATATTTTCCCTTGCTTCCCAATCCTTGAACTTTACATATTCCTTAACTTTCTTTTCCCAAAAATCCTCCGGGTATCCACGAAAACATTCATGTGTTATCTCATTATCTTTTAATTACTTTTCGGATAAATGAAGATGATCAACGATTTCCTTAAGTGAAGGAAGATACCCTATAATCTTGAATGGAACATTATCCTTTCTGGAGGAACCCAAAATCCTACGGAACTCTTCGAGTGTGAGAGTCATCTGGATGTTCTGAAACTGGAAGCATCTTAACTCAGGGTCATAATATTGAGCTAGGGTTGTCAATCTGTTGTACCCCGAAATTTTCCCTCACATATTCAAGACAATATACCTCAAGAGGACTCTTAATAGTCACAAGATTCTGAATTGCTCAAAAGGAATTCAAGGTTTCATCAGACAAAGCCTCCTCCTAAGCAATGGATCTTAAATTAGGGTTTTGAGTTTCCTAAAGAAAATTAGACTTCTAAATCCTCAAGTGGATTTCATGGTGTCCCATATACTTCAGATAATCCTCATGTCAAGTTTCAAGGCTTTCCCTACAAGTTTGGTCAGTCAGATACTCAGATACTTACAAATCAGTTAACTTGGTCAACAAGTAAATTATGGTCAACACAAAGTCAAACTTCAATATTTTTGGTCAAAATCAATATTATGAGGTGAAATTCATAATTTGATCAAGGGTTGATCATGATTCATCAAAGAAACCTCAAAATCATCAAGAATCAGGAGTTACTAAATTAAGGTTTTTGTAGGAAAAGTCAACTATACTTTGACCAGCCATAACTTTCACATGCTTCATCAGAAATTTCCCATCCCAAAGCTCATTTTAAAGGAAATTCAATTCCCTACAACTTTGTGTCTCACAAGCCAAGGAAAAAATGCTTCATTTGAGAGATATGAGCCAAGACATTACAAGTCCTTTAAAAAGTCAACAAAAAGTCAACTTTTTCAAAAAGCTCATAACTTGAACATGGAAGGTGTATGAAGCAAAAAATGGCCAAAACTCAAGTTTCTTCCAAATGGGCCCATATTTTTCCAACCCAAACTCAATTATAAGATCATGCACGACCCATAGATCATAATATCTGATTTTTTATATTTATTTTATATTATATTGGATTTATTTCATTTAAATTCAATTTTAATTAAGATAAATATTGAAAAATCAAATATTTGATCTTATGTCTATTTTGGGATCAAATATTTGATGTTTATGATGATTGTAAGTGTCCAAATTCGTGCAAGACTAAAAAAGTATGATTTCATCTCAAATATTGACCAAATTAGAAACATCCTTTCTTCATCTCCAAGTAATCTCAAATCCATCTACAAAGGCCCAAAATTTGACATAATCTCCATCTCCTATAAGTACACAACACAACCACATACCAAGGGGACGATTTTTCTGAGCTCATCAACCCTATTCAAACTTCAAAAAATCAAGAACAAAACTCAAACTCGATATCATCCTTCCAGCTGTTTTTAAAAGGTTTTGAAGGTCTAATTAGATTCCTTGAAGCATTCTGAACATATACCAATCATCACCATCATCAAAAGCATGCTAAATTGCATAAATCGAATTAGTGTTCTTGCTTCTTTCTTGATTTTTTGATTTACATGATTTAAGCATAATAAATTGATTTTGATTGCATAATGTTGTTTGTTTGATTGTGTAGAATGTTTATGGACAATTTAATTTGAGATTCGATGCAGGGATGAGGTGATGCCATTGTTAGGGTTCGAAAGCTTGAAATTGGGAACCACAGCTAAATGCAATTTCACATGAAATTAATGAATTAACTGGACTTAGAAGACTTCTTTTGATTTATTTATGTCATTGGAATGAATTTATTTCATGAATTATGATGTTTTTAATTTGCAGGACATGTAGTGATGGACGAAAATCGTCACTACAAGCTTTAGCTACGGACAAGCTGTGGGTAAAACCTATGTGGACAAATGGAGGTTGGAGATGGCTTCTGTGCGCACTTTGCAAATTCAAAAAATCGTTTTATTTTATAATTATTTTGTTCTGTTTGTTTACACGCGTAAGTGATTGGCCCTGTGGAAAAGCTTATGCGTTGGGAGGTGGAGGTCCTGGGTTCGAACCAGGCATCCACCCTTTATCTTTTTAACCAATTTTCTTCTTTTCTTTTTTCCTTTGATTCATTTATTATTATTATTATTCTTAATTCTAATTAACTATAATTAACTAACTAATTAACTTACTAACCATTTTAATTTCTAAACAATTTCATAAAACCTTTTTAATTATTTTCCTTAAATAATATATTGAATTTATTTTTCATAAATAAAATTTAGTTTTTTAGGTTATAATTAATGTTGTAATTAATTTATAATTAACTTAGTGATTAGGGTTTAATCGATTTTAACTTTAATTTTGATTTTTTTAACCCTAATTTTTAACATAACATTAAATAATTAATATTTTGACTTAAATTTATTTTCTTGATTAAAATTTTAATTAATCAATTTATTTATTAATTTTATTCTTAGAAAATTATATAATTAATATAATAACATATGTTTATCTTCCCGCATTTTCATTAATTATGTAATTGCTCCCGATTTGTAATAGGTAATTAGGGTTTTAATTTTCCGCACTTTACTTTCTGCAATCCCCTAAAAATTAAATGTATCCCCCTCCCCATGATGTAATAGTCTAGGTCTTTATTTATCGCTTTTTAATTTCCGTTAAATATAAACTGCGTGGTTAGTAAACCTAGGGTGTGAAAAGAATGTATGCAAAAATAAATGGACCTAGCCCACTAACTTCTAAGATAAATATTTGAAATTAATATTCACACACGTAAGTCGATCATCATACGATTGCCATCATCATCCCTAGGGTTTCCCCTCTTGGTTGCCTTACGAAATATGGTCAAGTCCCTCGAACATGGGGGTATCTTAGTAAAGTTGCCTACGAATAAAAATCATCAAGTCCCTTCAAATAAAAGATCATAGTCCCTTCGAGTTGCCTACGAACAAATGATCTAGTCCCTCGATGACCCTAAGAAAATGATGATAGTCCCTTCGAATTACTAAGATACCCCTACAAGGTTGCCTTCTTTGACCATACGATGATCGTACGCCTGTCCCTTTTAACATCTAAGGTTAAAACTACTTACTAACTAATAGTAAGGATAGTCTTACCCCTAAAGGAAAGAAATAACAAGAAAGAACTTACAAACTTAGGGTAAGTGTGCTTGCTCACTATTTTTTCAAAATACTTTTCACACCTCACACTTTCAAATATTTTCAAACTAAACACTTTGTATACATCCATACGAGGATCATTACAAAGTTAAAGACTTCTGAAATATTTTTCTAAATACACCACCATTATTTTTTCAAACAAAGTAAAGTGAGTTAAGCAGTTAAGAGCCCATGGATAACCATGGATACAAAGGGTGTTAACACTTTCCCTTTGTATAATTTACCCCCAATCTCAAATCTTTTTCAAAGGTCTTTCCTGTTCTTTTATGTCTTTCTTTATTGGATAAAATAAAATTCGGTGACGACTCTTGCTATCCGCAACATAGTTTTTGGAAACAAAAACGCCCAAATCAGTTCTCCCACCGTGTTACACAATCCTTCTTCTTTGAAGGGAGTGGTAGTAAGATCCAAGATATCCCCATACTTGTGAATTATAGACCTTCTCCTTTCCTTAGGTACCTTTGAAGAAAAGTTCTTCAATACCTCAATGTCAGAGGTCCTTACCTTAATTGCAAAGGCTTTCTTCATATTCGTTGCCATTTTGCTTAGATTAACCTTTATCTGCAAAACAAATATTTCAAGATCCCTTATGTCGGTTATGTAAAGGTTTCATGATGATATTGTTGTATCCCAAAATTTTCCCTCACATCTTTGAGACAAATTGATTCAAAGGACTCCTCACACTCATAGGAGCCTCAAAAGTTCAAGACAACTCAATGAATGATCATACATACACTCCTCCTAAACAAAGGACCTCTAATTAGGGTTTTGCTTTCTTCAAGGGAAATGAAACTTCCAAGGCCACATGTGGACTTCATGTTGTTTCATTGTCACACCCCAATTTTGCCCAAGCATTTTACCTTCATGTGTTTCCTTGTGCAAATTTATTTTAAAAAAAGTAACATGGCACAATTGGAAAGAGAATATGTTCAAAGACTTATAAATTCAAAAGGTCATGAGTTCGAATCCCACCTTCCTCACTATTATGGTTTTTTCTCTTTTATTTGTTTAAAAAACGCAAAAAATAGAATTTTGGTAAATAAGGAAGGATATGGGGCGCATAAAGGCCTTCTTGAAGGATTCCAAAATCATTCTTGGAAAAAGTCATAGTATTCATACAAACTATCAAAAGACTGAAGATCAAATTTTCAAATAAGGAGAGTTTTGAACACCATTTGAATACAATATCAAATATCTTGATCCAAGTCCATTTTTTTGACCTAATTTCTTTTCTTATATATTCTCATCATATGCATATCAAAATCACACGAATTCTTGCCTCAAAAACCAAAAAAAAATATACTTTAAAAAATTGTCAGAAAACGAAGTTTTGCAGCCAAGAATCCTAGCATAACTTGAAAAAACTATGAACTTGAAGCAATCTGCAGACCAATTTCCAGCTTGTTTCAATTCGTTCTAAACATTACAATCAGTTTCTGGGATTCTTCTGAAGTTATCCAGGCCATTTCCATCCGTCGAAATACATAGAAACACGATACGGTTTGCCAAAAAAAATTTCCAGTTTTTTTTGATATATACATGCATGTTTAATTTGTTTTGATTGTATATTCGTGTTTATAATCATGTTTTGATGTTTTATGGATAGATGAATTGCATTTTAAGAACAAGTATAAGGATTCACCATGGCTAGAGTTCAAAGCTCCAAATCAGGGTTTTTTTGTTTTAGCCATAATTGGACGAAACCAATACCACCATCATATTCAGGAGGCAGTTTCCAATCGATTCATGTATTCATAGGAAATTTATTTTCATTATTTGTTGAGTTTGATTCTTGCAGGTACAATCTATTGCTACGAAACAAAAATCGTAGCCAAAAGCCTGGTTGCATACGCGAAGAAGATGAAGTTATGGCGCGTTGTTTTTTTAATTTAAAAATTAAAGTTAATCGCTCGTTTTTTTATTATCATCTAATTAATTAAATTATTAATTAAATTATGTTTAATTATTAGTTAATCACCATTAGCTTAATAATTAAGATAATTAGATAATTATTTTTCTCAATTAATTTTATTTTAATTAATTTTCAACTAATTAATTAATTAAGTTTTTTTAATTTAAGTTAATTTATTTTTAATTCTAAAATCAATTAAGTTAGTTAATTTAGTATTCACCGATTCACCCGACTTTTCACAATTAAATGAAGATTAGTTAATTTATCCTGACCTTTTTTTTTCTATAGCCCGATTTTTCTTTATTTCGTGCTCATTATTATGTAACTGTTTTCGAGGTTGTAACTTTAATTTTTCACGTGCTCTTTTACACTTTTTCCTATTATTGTAACTGCTTCCGAGGATGTAATAGTTTAATTAGGACCTTTATTTTTCACATCGATTATTATGTAATTGTCCCAAAGCCATGTAATAGCGTAGGATTTTATTTTTCTGCTCTTTACTTTCTGCACTACCTTGCATGCTATTATATTAATTGTTGCTTGTAATTAGGATTTGTATGGAAAGACTAATCAATCAACCTTAGATCACCTAACCTCAAGATAAAATATTTGAATTCAATCACATGCACACTTGCACCTCTAGGATAACCTCTCTTCCCTGCTTTTCGATATAATGGTCATGTCCCTCGAACGTGTGGGGGGGGGGGTACTTTAGTAAAGATGCTACGATAAAAACATCAAGTCCCTTAGAATAAAAGATCATAGTCCCTCGATGTCCCTTCAAGTTACCTTTGAAAAATGATCTTGTCCCTTTGGTAGCCTACGAAAGTGATGATTAGTCCCTTCGAAATTACTAAAGTATCCTCACAATGTTGCCTTCAATGACCATAATGTTCCTACGCCTGTCCCTTCCAAATCTAAGGATAAGACTGCTTACTAACTAAAAGTAAGGACATCCCTATCTCTAAGGAAATAGGATAATATCATGAATGACCTTGAGTAGGTAGGATCCCTTAACTTCTTGCTCACAATTTCAAAACAAATACTCTTTATACCTCACAGTTTCAAAACATCTTTAAAAAAAAACCACTTTATATACATTCATACGAGAATCATTATAAAGTTGGGCATTTTCTAAACACGCCACCACTATTTTTCAAACAAAAACAAAGTGAGCTAAGCAGTTAAGAGCCCATGGATAACCATGGATACAAAGGGTGCTAACACATTCCCTTTGTATAACCTACCTCCCAAACTCAAAATCTAAACCAAGGTCTTTCTTATTCTTTTCCACCTTTCCTAATTGGATAAAAGAAAAGTCGGTGGCGAATCTTGCTATCTACAATATTGTTTTTGTGAAAGCAAAAACGACAAAGTCAGTTCTCCCACCGTGTTACAGATATGCCAAAAAAAGTGGTAGGGTAACCTGCAAGCATGACCTAGTTTGGGTAAGTCCCTATATCAAGATAGTTCTAGAGTTTCACTATCTAATCCCCTCACATGTAGGATATACGGTTTTGATAAACCGTTAAGTTTAGGACTATACATTTGTATTACCATGAGACGGAGCAAGCCTTCTTATGGTAATCCTTCGGGATAAGTCCAACTTAGGCAAGAACCTGGTAACGACCCCTTTGGGGTGATACACAAGGTTATCAAAAGGTAGGGTATCTAGGTTCCTGGAATCACGGATCAACTGTCATGTCATCATCCTCCGTCAAGGGGCTAGCCTTGACGGGGAGATACCCATTGGAGGATCTATTCCGAGTGCGGCCTCCATGCATTGACGAGGTGTAAACCCCATCAAAGACACTCCAGTTCCATATCCTAATAATCTAGGGTTTTCTCATCCTTGGTTTTGGCTTCACACAAAAATTCCCTCCAAAATGCATGATCATGACAATAATAAAAATAATATGATAACAATATAATAACAATAATCATAATAAAAATAAAACCCATATGTATATAATAACCCAAATATAAGATTAATTAAATAAAAAAAATATAAAAAATAAAAATAAAATACAATTCCAAAAACAAATAAAAAGAATAAAAGAAAGATCCCCACAAACAAAACCCTAAAGTTAGAATAAACTCTCCTAAATAAGTCCCCAGCATAGTCCTCAGCTGTCGCGGCCGGCTTAAAAGTTAAGAGTCGTCATCCTATTTTTTTAAGGAAAATAAGGATAAACCTAAATCCTAAGGTAGAGATCTATGGTTCGGGAGTCGATTAAGTGGGAGGAATGTGTTAGACACCCCTCACTTCTATTATATTTAATAGTATCCTTTTTAGTCTTTAAGGTTTGTTTGTGTTAAGGTTCTAGAAAAGCAAATTCACATCGCATGAATAATGAAGGACCTAATTTTTAACCTAATTTTACTCGCTAAGGTCTTTGTATAAAGACCCTATGCTTATGTACCCTCAAAAGAGGGATCATATCACTGTAGTTCTATTCTCCTACCTCTAAACCCTAATCTCATTATTTATAACTATCATTTACTAAATTCTTAAAACGCTAATATAAAACCCCTAAAATCAATTATAAAACCTCATTCATCCCTTGAGTAAAATCTTTAACATACTTAGTAAAACTCCATAACCATCATAATTTAATTCCTCAAATTCATTAAAACCCCCAAAAATATTTAATAAAATATAACCCAAAAATTAAATATTTTTATCCTAAAAAATAACATCTTTATCCCAAAATTTATTTAGATCCCCAAAAATTTATAATAAATTAAATCCCCAAAGTTTCAATCTCCCAAAACATATTCAAATTAAAAATAAAATAGAATTTCTAAAACTCAAATTCAATCCCCAAAAATATAGAATTTAAATTAAATAAATAAATAAAAGTTTAAATCTCTTTTCAAAATAAGCATAAATAACAATTTTAATTAATTTAAAATACCCAACAGTATTTTATCTCCAAAAATCTGGAATTAAGTAAACCCTGCTTAAAAATATTTTCTATTTTCAATAAACCACTATTTTAATAAAAGGAAATTAAATAACTATTTAACGAAAAAAAATTAATAAACCTTAACAAAATAATATCCAAAAACCCAATTCAAATAATGAAGAATCCTAGTCTTGATTAAAATTCTCTAATTACCCACGTAAACCCTAATTAAGTAATTAATTTAATTAATTTATATAAAAAACAGGGGGTGCATAATGAGTTATAGTAGTAATTGGGCTACTAAAAGTGGTGTTGATAGAAACTAGGCGCGAGACCCATTGATATGGAGACCCAATTGTAACAAAGAAGTTTATGAAAAAAGAGTCTTTTGTTGGCTCTTTCTTGCCCGTCTGATGGATATCTGACGGATCTCTTGAGGAGTGATTGTGTCCACTGATCATGTTGCCTTATAATGTACGACTCAGATGCAAAAGCTGGAGCAGACGCATGGTATGCCAACCTACACTTGATATATGGTTGACTAATCCTAGGAGACGCCACTTAACGCTCATCAATGGTTATACGGAGGGAGTATAAAACGAAGCTCTCTCTCACAAGACCCTCATTTCACATTTTTCTTTCTCTATATATCTTACTCGTTTTCTCTCTCTCTCTCTCTCTCTCTCTCTCTCTCTCTCTCTCTCTCTCTCAGACACTCTCTTCTTTCCCTCAACTTCTCTCTGAACCCTTCTCCGGCGTGGCCTACGGCCGCCGCAACCAACACCCAAAACCACCGTCCAAACCCAGTTTTTCGGTTGAACTTCAACCAGAAAACTCATACCTTCAAACCGCAAACCCAGAACCCCCCCTTAAATTCCCAGATCTTCAAAAGGTTTTTAGGGTTCGTGAAGAACCCATAATATTCATCCCTAAACCCATAATATTCATAGGGTCTTAGGGCCCTAACCCTAACACACGCCCAAAAACCCAGAAACTAATATGAACTCTAACCCTAAGTGTTCAACGGATGAACTCTAACCCTCACATGCAAGAACCCTAACCCTAGCAAAAACAATCCAGAAACCCTAAATCTCAAAACAAATGAATTCTCATGTAAACAACATATACACGAACAACAACAAGAGATGAAAATCAAGGCCCTAAAGCTAAGTTTTGATGCCTACCTCTCCTGCCGTGAACTTTTTATGCTGCTTTTGATCCCCTTTTTTCCTCTTTTGATTCTCGGTTTTCTTTTCGTCCCTCCCTCTTAATCCTCTATGTTTGTCTGGTTTTGCAGGTACAAGTGAAGGTAAAGCTCAAGGGTTTTTAGGGTTCTAATGATGAATCCTAAATCCTTATGAGTGAAAGTTCTTTACTAAAGGGTTTGGGTATTTGTGCAACAACAATCAATAATCTTTTAGGGTTTTATTTCTTCTCCAGATTTTAGTTTTAGTTTAGGTTTATATAGATAATTTTTAGGTTAGAAAAATTAATGTATAATCTGATTTAGGATTCGATTTCAATTGATTATTGTAATTTTCGGATCATTGTTGTAATTTGATTCAAAATTTAATGAAATTTGATTGCAAAATTAAGATTCATTTTGATTTTGTTTCATTTTAGTCGATTTTATCTTTTGCTCCCCCACTCGTTAGCGCAAATTAGGGTTTCTGGTCAACAAAGTTGACCAAACCCAAAAATAATCAATAAAAAACCTTTAAGAAAACACGCCTCACTCTTTCATTATTTTAATAAAAAGAAAAATAAATTAATAAATAAATAATAATTGTTAATTTTCAAAACCCTAAAATCTGAAAATATAATAATAATATAAGCATTAATAAGATTACTAATATATAAAAATCCTTTTTATTTTAAATAAAAATAATTGGGACAAACGCCCCCCTTTTTTTATTATTTAATCAAAACAAAAATAGTAATAATTTTTTAAGAAAATGTTACTAATAATTTTAGTAAAAATAAACCCAAATAATACTTCTCATAATAATAAATAATATATTTTTACCCCATATTATATAAAAAAAGATGCCACCCATAAAACATCTTATATACCCATATAAATCCCCTAAAACCCCTCATATTAGTAATAATACTATTAAAATATGCTATAATCGCTTATATATATATATATATATATATATATATATATATATATATATATATATATATATATATATATATATATATATATATATATATATATATCCACTCAAAATCTTTGGAGAAAAGACATATGTTAACAATGTCTCTAGTGAAAAAGATTTGGTGATAGTTAGGCTTTGATAACACAAGACTCTAGACAATAATCATATGATAAACTAAATCATATCAGTCACGGTAAATGCTAGTTCTAGGGCTAGGTCGTCAAGACTATATTGCCTAGGATCTCAAATTTATATTTTATATTTATTTAATTTTAATTAATTGATTTTTTAAAAATAATTTTATATATTAATTAAATAATGATACCTATTTAAAATATATAATAATAAGAATAATTTATTATCTGTATTTGTTTGATTTGTTAGTTTACAAACCAGATGTATAAATAACAAGAAATTGAGTTCCTTATAGATTTGATATCTAAGTTTTTTATTTATAATTTTAGTTTTATATTTCAATTATGATTTTTTTTTAATAATGAGATGAGTATTTTGATAAATTAATTTTATTATCAATTAAAAATAAAATGTTAATTAAATTAATTATAATAATTTAATGGTCTTATATCAAAAATTAAGATAAAATAATTTTAGAAATTTTTAATTATATTAAAAATATTTAATTTTAATTTTTCAAATCAAACCTCTGATCACGGTCACGATAGACCTAATTATCGATTGAAGTGTAAATCTTCACACCTAGAGAATATATCTTGAACAAGAAGGAAGATCTAGTATAAGTATCAAAACATGTTTAAAAAATGATTGGAATATAGAAACTCCAGTGATGGAATCAAATTTGCCGACTTAAAAATTGTCCATGTGTTGGCATTATTGAGAAATAATAAAGCATGCAAGCAAATTGTGGCCACTAAGAATCCTTGGATAAGTTTTTGTATCATGCAAACAGTGAAGGTTCAAAGATTCATTTTCTTTTGTTTCAGTCCCATCCCTCTCCTAAGTCCTATTCAACTATATTAGTTGTTGAAATTAAACTTCAAAGTTCATCGCACCTTTTAAAGGTAATTGGAAGTTCACAAGCTGTTAAAGCAACCAATACTATTTATCTTGCTCCACGTGTTTCTTAAGGTCGCAATTCACTCATGTGTCGCTTTGTGTTTATGACTCCTTCATAAATTATTCACTTTGGGTACTAGAACAAAAGAATAACAATAGGAGTTATCGACATCTATAAATATAATTCTTAATGAGAATTCAAAATAAAGTTCGTGCATGTTTTTGACTTTAATAAATAGCTGAAATATTTATCACTAACTATTAGAGAGTCTCAACCTAGGTTGTTAAGTTAGAAGCATGAAAGTAACTACCCAAACTAATTAGTATTAAATATAGAGTCTCTCTCTCTATCTATCTATCTATCTATCTATCTATCTATCTATATATATATATATATATATATATATATATATATATATATATATATATATAATCGAAAATATTGCTTAAACATTTCTCTCCTACGAAATTCAATATATTCTTTCTTATGCATTAATCCTTATCCAATATGATATTAGTTTAGAAGGGGCCATTTTTCTCCATCATTATTATCTTCATTGTCATCATTATCATTGGTGAAGATCTAAGCTTTAAATATTTTTTCTCTTTGTTTGTAAGCAAGAATTTGTTTCTACATTGTTTTGCCTTGTGGCATACATCATAACAGTTTGCTCTGTCAAAATTGAATATGACTAAATGTGAAATATGTTGAAGGATTTGATTTAAGGAATATCTCATTCTGACATGTCATAAGTTTTCCATGTCCTTCTTAGTTACATCCTTAAAGCCTTGTTGATGTTACTTTGTGAGCACATGAACCCCTTCATGCAGGTCACATAATCCAATCTTCCTCTTCGAGTCTTGGTCCTGTATTGTGCAAGAATTTTAGACATTAATCACAACAATTTCAATCATATGTTAGTTTATGAATTGAAATCAGATTCTATTTAAAGTCAAGAACCAATAACACATCTTTTAACATGATGGAACTTGATAAATTCGCATCTCCTATATTTTCAACTAAGGTTGAAATCCCTGTTGGTGTAGTTATGTAGAAAGATTTGTCTAATTTTTTTATTTTCTTCAATATTGAGGTCAAAGGAATCATGTGGTGTGAAACACCGCTATCAAGTATCCAATTGAAATAATATTCAAATTTACCAGTCATGTTTTCATGTGCGTTTGCAAGATTTTTTGCACGAGCTCCACGCAGGGCATATCTTGATGTTGTTGTTCCTTTCTCTCAACGGTCTAAGCAAAATTTGCTACTTGTTACCCTCCTAATTTGTTAGACTCTCACCTTTGAGTTCTTCGTGATTCCCAACTGATTGGATTTCCAGCAATCTTAAAGCAATTTGCCTTGACATGTCTTGTTTTCCCATAGTGGTTACACTTTAATCTTGAGTGATATTTCTTTCTTATTTTCCTATTTCCACCCAAGTAAAGCGCAGATGCATTTTTCACCTTGAAAGAGTTGTTCACTATCAAAGCCTCCAAGTAAAAGATGGGATATTTGTTCTTCTTCCCTTTAAGTCAATACTTTAGCAGATCTGCAACTACATTCAGGTAGGATTTACAATTCACTTAATTCATCAAGACTTTTGAATTGAGTGTAATAATCTGATACACTTGTTTCTGGTTGTTTCTGCATTAAACACAAGTTTCTCCACAATCAATGGACTCGTAGTGCATTGCTCTGAGAAAAGTGTTCTACAAGATCCATTCACATATCTCGAGTCGTTGAAGCATGTGAGATGATGTTGTGTATATTTGGTTTTGTCAAATTAATCAAATAAGTTGTCACCATTGAATCTTCCTTATCTCAGACATGATACACTTCTGATTGACTTGATGGTTTCTTGATGCTTCCATCAATGAAACTCGGTTTCGTGTTTGTACGCAAAGTTGTCTTGATCAATCTTGCCCATGTGCGGTAATTTTCTCCATTCATCAATGTTGTCACGAGTGGAGTTCCAGGATTATCAGGGTTGTTTAGAGGATGTGCTTGTGAGTTCTTTGTTTCAAGTTTGGAGGTATTTTTCATCTACAACATCTCTTCCGAATATGAATCGTGCTCAGAAGCCATATTCAAAAGTTAATTTGGAAATTTTATTGTATTCTTATTGTTTTTATGACACATGACATGCATTTATATATAAGCTAATGATTTATCTTTCAGAGTTTGAAAATATGATCAAACCCTAAGAAACTAATAAGAAACTATTAAATTTATCTTTAATACTAACAAACTAATAACAAGCTATTACATTCATCTCTAATAATAACAAACTAATAACAAACAATTAAATTTATCTCTAATAAATACAATAATTTAAAAATAATATACAAAATATTGATTTGTGAATAAAAATAGAAATAAAATAAATATATCATGTTAAACAAGCCAAACAATATTCATTTATATTATAATTTCTTAGGGTCCATGTAAATTAATTTTAAAATTATTTTATTTGAAATTTTGCATTTAAACACGAATTAAACTAGAAGAGATTATTTATCGTCTTATCCAAGTGCTCTTGAGTGATTCAAGAATTTAGTTTAATTATATAGTTGTGAAGTTGCATTCATTTTTCATTAAAGTAATTATTTCACACATATATTTTATTTTCTCATCTTTGAAGAAATATTAAAAAATATGAAAATTAATACATCTAAACACTTGAAAAAAAGAAGAAAAAAATGATAAAGATAACGATGGTGTGGAGTAACAAAAACTTCCGAAAATTTTGAAATTTCTGATATACCAGAATTTTTGCCAGTAACTGAAATTTTCGGTAACAGACCAGTAAATAGAAAAATGTTTTCTTTGTGCAGTCCAGAACTGGCAGGATAATCTACGGATTTGTGTAGTGATTGCACATAATTTTTCACCACGGAAAAAGTATGTTTTCTATGTAACAAGTTAAAATTTAATATTTTTGTGGCCTTATATGATATTGATAATATACTTTTTATGTAATGTAAAGACAAATATTTGAGAGTTGAGTTGAAGTATTAGCCAAGACACAACATATTGGCGAGCAACATTGTAATATAGTTGTGACTATTTGTTCTGATACTGCAGATGACCAGCGTTGTAGGAAAGATAAATTAATTATGGGTTGTGAGATAAGAGGAAATTATAAAAGGAAAAATACATCGGAAAGCATTAGATCTTCAAATGGCATTTATAGTACAAAAGTGAGATGTCCTTTTAGGTTGAGATCTTTGCTTAGTGGTATTAGTTGAAAATTGATGGCTAGGTGTGAGTTTCACAATCATAAACTATATGAGGATTTAGATGGTTATGACATATTGGTTCATCTAAAACAAAGATCTAGAAAAAGATCTAGAAAGCATGGCTCCACGGTACATAGTTTTTGCCTTGAAAGACAAAGATCTAGAGAAAAATGTTGAATCTTATTCATAGAGAAAAATATATGTGTTGGACACGAAATAGGGAAGACTCAAATGTTGTTGCTAATATCTTCTGGACACATCCTGATTTAGTGAAGTTGTTGAATATGTTTCCCTTGGTGTTGATTTTTTATTGTACATACAAGACCAATAGGTAATGTTCATCTTGATGATACCTTGATACCCTTTCGACATACTTTAATTTATCAGATTTTTTACTATTTGAATCAGGAACACACATGGACCTGTTTCCACTACTTGAAGTTGTTGGCGTTACGTCAACAAAGTTGATGTTTTCAGTAGGGTTTACTTATTTGGAACATGAAAGGGATGAGAACTTCACATGGGCACTGGAGAAGCTCAAAAAGTTGTTCTCTTCTGTGACATTGTTATTGAATGTTATTGTGATGGACTGAGAACTTGCGTTGATGAATGCGATTGAAGTTATGTTTCCAAATTCAACACATCTCTTATGTTCATTCCATATTACACAAAACGTTAGCATGAAATGTAAGGAGTATGTTAAATTATAAATACATGAACATGAACATATCATGGATCTATGGAACAACATCAAGCATGCTAATAGAGAAACTGAGTATCTTGCACACTTGAAGCACTTTGAGACTGTTTGTGTTGATATATTCCTTCGTTTGTTAAGTATGTCAATTAAACATGGTTGACACATTGTAAAAAAGTTTGTGGCTGCTTGGACTAACAAAGTCACTCTTTTAGAGAACACAACAACGAACAAGTACACAAACTTCTTTTCGATATTATTATCAAGCATAATTTATCATGTTGGTCCATTATGGTTTAATTATTGATTTAGGGTGGAATCTTCTCATTGGAGACTGAAAAACATGTTGACTACAAGCCGGGGATATCTAAATTGGGATGTTGTGAACATCATGTTGAAGTTGCAGCTAGGTTCAATCAGGGTGTCATTTCAAAAAATTATTATCAACATTAATCATCGGTATAACACTCAATTATATTCCAACTTGCACGGTTTTGTTTCAAGGCAGTGTATACAACACATGAGGAAGAAGCTAGAAAGGGTAAAAAAAATTGGTACAAGCAAGGATATTTGTGGTTGCTTCAGTAAAACTACACATGGATTACCTTGTGCATGTCAACTTGTTGGTTTTTAAATAAAATGTTTGTTTGTTCCTTTAGAACCGATTCATATTTTTTTGGAAGAAATTACACATTTAAGAGCATGCTAGTGGTCATGATGATAGTGGAACAAAGATGGATTTAGAAGCAGAGTGTTAAGAGTTAAAGACATATTCCAATTCTTTGGATATCAAATTGCAGTGGGTGTTGGAGGAAAAGGTTCGAGAACTAACACATTCATCCACAACTTTTATGGGTCCACCTCCGGTGAAGTACAATCTAAAGAGGAGAGTTAAAAATAGCATAAAGGGTGAAGAGTGATGTGAATTGTGATCCTTCACGGTAGGAGTATGGTGATGATTCGTAGGGGAGTCAACTACAAGGAGATCATGCACAAAACCAACAGGCAGGCAACCTTCAAGTATGTCGAGTCAAAGTTAACCTTTAAGTATGTCAGGTCAAAGTCAACTGTCGAGGCATCTTTACTTGTCTCATTTTCTTGATTTCTTGTATCCATACATTGATGACATTATTGATATGAGTGATAATGAAAATTATGGTTTTCGGGTTATTGAAACTTTACTTGGATGGGACGAAGAGTGATGGTCATTAGTCTGGACGCAGTTAGATACTCAAATTCATTAACACCCAATTTTTTTTCCAATTTGTTTTATGACTATTCTATGACACGGTCTCTGAAATTAGGAATTTCTTAAAAGTCGAACACTTGGATGTGTAGGCTCGAGAAAAATGGATGTTATTCCTGATATGGATTACCCTATTGCATGTAAATACAGTGTCGTATTTGTCTCATTATCATAGAGACTTAGCATTATCTTTTTCTCTCTTACCATAGTTTCACCTATGTATACAAACAAACAACAATAATTTTTTATTTTGTAAACAACAATCATTGGCGGAATTCAAAGTTAGCGCACTCAGACAAGATCTTCTCCCTGGATACGGTAAGGGGTGTGTAGTCTGGAACCTCCCGGATGGGCCCTTGTGCTCCAGCGGTTCATGGGAGTGGTCTTCCTTTCTTTTTTCACCTCCCCGATGAGACGTCGATGGATCTTCAATTTTGGAGGGTTTGGCATTTTCACGACGCCTCATATCACGGGCAGTGTTGGCTGCCTCCTTCTCCTCGTATTGGATATACGCTTGTGCTTTGAGGAGAAAAGCATCAAGCAAGGTCGGCATCTCAATGCCCACGACCTTAGATAAATCCCTGCAAGGACAAAGCCCCCGTCCAATAAGATGCTTTTTCATATCGTCCGTGGTCGAGACCTAGACGACTTCTTTATTGAATCTTTCGATGTACGCCCGCAAGGATTCATCCTCGCCCTGAATTATTGCCTCAAGAGAGGTCTTGGTCTTAGGATTATGGCGCAATGCAGTGAAGTGTCGGGAGAAAGTCCTCTAAGCTTCCTCCAGGAGGTGATAGACTCATGAGGGAGGATTTTATACCAAGCCATAACTCCCTTTCTGAGAGTTGTGGGAAAAAGACGACATTTGATCGCTCCTCGGACACCTCTGTAGTCGAGGAGGGTGTTAATGTTTTTGATATACTCGTCAGGATCTGTCGTCCCATCATAGGATCTTAAAGGAGGAGGCTTTTCTAGCCCCTTCGGTAGCCTCGTGGACATAATTTCGGGAAAGAGAGGTTTGTCCTCGTCGCTGGAATCATGGGAGATGGAGCAGGAGCGGCCGTCTCGGTGTTGACGAGGAGATGGTGATCTTGATCTATTCCTTACGCCCTCGGGCGATGGTCGCATTCCCGCTTGGAGAATCCTCTGAGTCTTTTTGGTATCTAGGGACTTGTGTCGTCGGGGAGACGAACAAGCCCGTTTCTTGATAGACCCAACTGCCTTTGGATGTTGGTGAATCTTTCTCCGTTCAGGAGAACGACTACGGGACTTGCGGAGCCTCCTCGCAGGGGAGAGAGATCTGGCACGTCACGCGTCTTCCAGAGCTTCTAATCTTTCGCTTTGGTGCAAGATTAGAAGGTTGATGTTATTGGTTGTCTCGACCAGAGCAGTGAGCGTCTCATTGGTCCCCTCAAGAATGGGAATCAAGGGGAGTTTAACGGGGATGGATTTGATATAACTCATCGAATTCACATTTACTTTCACTACTTTTCAGGTGCAAAGATGTCTGCAGAAGAGCATGTTCATATGGTCGTGGAGGAACTCTCCGATGATACGTCTTCGTCCCCGAACCGCTCCGAGGAGACTGTATCGGAGGAGACTGCCTATGCTTATACCGATTCAGAGGAAACCACCTTTACTCATACTAATGACCATAATCTCGAGGAAAATGATGTCGAGTAAGACATCCCTATTGAAGCCTGGGTTGCTGGGGAACCTTTAAACATCATGTCGGTATATTTTGAACCTCAAGAAGGTCCTGCTCCGGTGATCAGGAACCCCGAAGACTAGTGTATAAGTATCCTGGCAAGGAGGATCGTATATGTTCCCTTACGATCCCAATAGGTTTCCAATGTACGACTTCTTTTTTAAGGAGCTCAAGTTTCGACTCCCTTTTTCGGACTTTCAGACATTTGTGTTTGTCCACCTGAAGCTTTCGCCCTCAGAACTTCGCAGAATCCTAAGCACGATCTGAGATCGATTCGACCAAATAGTAAATATCCTTAAAGTCTTTGATCGACTCCGAATAGGCTTTGTAAATCTTTCTTTTCTGTTTGAGGGAACAAGATAAATTTCGCCATAATTGAAAAATACCCTATTAATTCTCCAATTATTGCAAGCCATAATTGGAGAATACCCGATTAAATTCTCCAATGTTATCCATAACACGGGTGTAAAAATTAGTAAAGTTTAGAATGCAAGTAGTGTAATATAATTATAAATGTTTTTTTTAAAATCATTGCATCCCATTTTTTGACCGACTAATCCAAGATGACCAATTTCACCGTCTACTAACAGGGATCCTGTTTAAAACTAGAGCAGAACTCCATATGGACTGAGCAACACAAAGATTGATTACAGAGTAGAATTCGAACTTGAATCTTTGAGAGAACAAATTCTCAAGACCCAAGACCCAAGTCATAGGTTGATATAATAAGTTAAAAACCAATAATATTTATTAAAAAATTAAAATATCAGAAAATTCACTAGGATAATAATTACAAGACTCAAACCTCCACTGTCAACCCTAACCAATGATATTTATTAAAAAATTAAAATCCCAGAAAATTCACTAGTGTAACGGTTACTTTTGATATTGATCTTATATGTTTAATCAAGAATAATGAAACACACATTTTTTAATATACTTCTAAAATCCCAGAAAATTCACTAGTGTAACGGTTACTTTTGATATTGCATCGATTATTCTACCAAGGTTATAGAAAAACAAAAGCATATACGAAACTGATACAAAATGTTCCAACTTGTGCTATATGTATTATGCTTCTAACATGAGAGACCAAACACAGCACTAGCAAAACACACAACAAAAACACATACTACAATAGTTATATACACACATAAGATATTCTCTTTTATTACAGCAGAATCGTACAACACTTGAACAACTGTTGAGAAAGCTCAAAGCTCATCATCTCCACGTTTTCCTCCCAATTTATCTTTCAAACCAGATGCAGCGTTTTTCTGAGCACTATCAGAAGCCTCTTTGGTTCTCTGAGCAGCATCATTTGCATATTCAGAAGCCTCTTTGGTCTTCTGAGCAGCATTACTAGCTTCCTCTTTGGACTTGCATGAAGCATCATTGGCATACTCTCTGGTCTTTTCTGCAGCATCATTGGCATACTCTTTTGACTTGTATGCTGCATCACCGGCATAATCTTTGGCCTTCTGTGCTGCATCACCAGCATAGTCTTTGGTCTTATATGCAGCATCTTTGGTTTTCTGTGCAGCATCACCAGCATATTCTTTGGTCTTCTGTGCGGCATCACCAGCATATTCTTTGGTCTTCTGTGCAGCATTGTATGCAGCATCACCGGCATAATCTTTGGCCTTCTGGGCAGCATCTTTTGTCTTCTCTGCAGAATCACTTGCATACTCTTTCGCCTTTTCTGCAGTATAGTCGTTTGTCTTGTATGCTGCATCTTTGGACTTCTCCGCTGCATCACCTGCATAGTCTTTAGTCTTCTTTGCAGCATTGTATGCAGCATCACCTGCATAATCTTTAGTCTTATATGCTGCATCTTTGGTCTTCTCTGTGGCGTCACTTGCATACTCTTTGGCCTTCCCTGCAGCATCACCTGCATACTCTTGAGACTTATGCGCGGCACCAGTGACATATTCTTTGGCCTTCTGTGCAGCTTTTTGTGCAGCATCAGTAGCATATTCTTTAGCCTTATGCAAAGCTTCACCAGCAAAGTCTCTGGTGTCATCTGGAGCATCATCAGTATAATAACAACCCGTTTTGTCAGTAGCGTCACCGGTACAATGTTTGGTCTTCCCGGCAGCATCAGTGGCATAATCTCTTATCTTTTGAGAAGCATCCCAAGCATTGTTTTTGGTTTTCTCAGCAGCATCTTGGGCTTGATCAGAGGCTTTTTTAGCGGTTTCACTTGCATAATCTTTGGTTTTCTGTGCAGTGTCTGAAGCATAGTCAGATGCTTTGTGAGTGGTGCTATCCTTATCTTTGAAGCCAAGTCCTTCAGTGAGTTTCTCTTTGGCCCATCCAGTCCATGTTTCTGCAGCTTCTTTCCCTTCCTTTCCCGTTTCTGATGCTTTGTTGGCAGTTTCCATGGTCTTGGCTTTCACTTCTTGAAAATCATGAGCTTCCTCTTCTTTTGAGGGCGTATGACCAACACTAGAGGATTTACAGTTAACGGCAAACAACACAAGGAACAAAAATGTCACCAAAACAACCCTTGTAGCCATCACCATATAATGGAAAGAAAAAATGTGCGAGAAAAATGGAAAACTTGTTTTTGTGATTTGCAAGTTGTGCTGTAGAATTTGAGAGAAGAGAAAGTGGTTGAATGAATGAGAGAGGTTGTATGAGGGAAGTTTATAAAAGAGGAGTTGAGGGACATGGTAGCAGGGTAACATGCAACGTGGCTTGTTTAACAACATGTGGAATTTTACGTGTCAGTTGTAGAAACAAAGTGTGTACTGTTTTTCTTTTTTTGGTTTCCATGTTGCGGTTTTCATGTCGGCGTGTACGTGTCATAAACAACACAGATGCACCGTTTGATTCATTTGATTTTTTTATGATAAAATAAAAGCAACGAAAGTAAATTAGAACAAGTTCTTATTTTTGCCTTTTCATTTATGTGTTTTCTCGATTGATTTAGCTTCTTCCAGGTCTATCCTTGCAACCATCACATTTATTTTCTCAATCAGAGGTGAGGTCCTAGGTTCGAATTTAATCCTGAGTATTAAGTTTTATTGAGGTCAGAAATATTTCTACCGAAAAACTTCGCAAAATGATATCATGTTATGCTTATAAGCAAAAGTACATAAAGATAACATACTTTTTTGGGCTAAAACACATTTGTCTCCAATAAGGAGAAATTAATCATAAACTATTATCATGAAAATATCTCCAAATATATATCATTCAAAAAGCTCTTGCTTGTAGCTCAAGATATCTCCCACCAGTCATGATGTCAAGAAGAAATCACAGTTATTGTACAACTTTGAATACTAAAAATGGCTCCTCCAAACACATTGCATCAAATGAATAAATTTAAATTATTAGAAAATGGCAATGACCAAAGTCCACACAGAAAAACACATGGTATTGGTTCTATCCAAATTGAAGTAATTTGTTCTCTGATAGGTAACAATTGATCGAGAGTAAAACATGAAAAAAAATAAACTGACTAATCTCTAGATAGGAAGCACGTGAAGTTGGAGACTCAAACCATCTTCATTGCCATTCTCTATCATGGTTGAAAATATTTGCATCTTGCTTTATTCAAAATTCCCTGAATCACACAGAAATTTTGTCATTGTTTTTGCTTGCTGGTCAAAATAAATATAATCATGTAACTCCAAACAACCAGTATTAAGCATCTCCAAGGATAGTACAAAACATGAGACAGTAACTACAAATTCACTGTTATAGTATCAAACATCAAAAACATACTCTCAAATTTGGGATGCATCATGACACACTGTCTAATATGAAGACATAGCAGGAAATAAACTTCTGAGAGACTTACTATGCTGCAAAACTATGGAAGTTTGCATGTCTTCCGATTGTGGCCAAGCCCTTTGCATTTGCCACATTGAAGCTGACGTTTAATCATGTCTATTGATTCAACCTGCTTTGTTTTTGGCCGGCCAGGAGGCCGCTTAGTTGGTGGAGGGGTTACAATGGTAAATGCCATATCCGGTTCAACCTGGACTGGTCTGTCAATATCCGGAAGGGCGTGAATTGGTTCTGCATATGTTAATCTGTAATTTTCAACTGTGAAGTATCTGGAACAGTAATCATATAGGTTCCTACCAACACATTCAAAGACAGCAATAGCATGGCAGCAAGGAAGGCCACTAAGTTTCCATCCCCTACAGCTACAATCCCAATTATCAATATCAACCATTTCAACAGATTCTCCACAGACCTCAAATGTGGTACCTTGTGAGAGCAACACTTGTAGTGAGCGAGCATCTGACGCTTCCTTTTGGATCATTTCCTCCTTGGAAGGTGTCAATTTCGTTATCCATTGATTAGACTCCTCTCGGCGAGTGCTAAATGTTTCCATCATATTACCTCGTAATACATCAATCATTTGAGTAATTGGCAACTCGTGTGCTTCTGAGACCCAACTGTAAAACTGCTGTCCAAAATTTGATGTCATATGATTATACCTAGTTCCATTGAAGAATGCATTGGACCAGTGCTCTGGCTCACTTTGAATGACCCAGTTGTAGGCTTCAGGAGAAATACCTTTTATATTCTCAATGCTACGTTCGAAAATTTCCGGTTTGGTGGCGTATGCAGCGGCATAAAAATCATTAACCATGAAACGTCTGGCTTCATGAGAGAATTGCCCCTTCAAGTCTCTGTTCAGTTTGTCAGCAAGGTGACGTAAACAATAGCCGTGGTAGCAGTTTTCAAATATCTCAGACAATGACTTTTTTAGCCCATTCTGAAAATCTGAAACAAATGTAATCTGTTCAGATGTTGATAAAGCTGATTTCAGCTCCTGCAGAAACCAATGCCAGTTGTCTTCAGTTTCGGCATCTACAACAGCAAAGGCTACAGGAAAAATGCCATCATTTCCATCGACAGAAATTGCAGCTAATAATTCTCCTTGATACTTTGAGTTTAAAGGACTTCTGTCAAGGAAAATGAGAGGGCGGCAGGCTTGCTGGAAACCAGTTAAAGAGGCATGGAATGATACAAAAAGTCGATGGAAACTTGAGTCCTCTTTCGTCGTGAATGTTGCAAAACTACCTGGATTTGTCTCTTTTATCTTCTCACAGAAGAATGGCAATTGAGTATATGCTTCTTTATAGGAGCCTTGAAGTTGTTCTCTAGCAATTTCTTTTGCACGCCATGCTTGAGAATAATTTAACTGTATCCCATACTCGCGCTTTATGTCATCTGCAATATCCTTTGGCTTGTAATTCGGTGAAGCTTTCAATTTCTCTTTTATAATACTTCCCACCCAACCTCTAGTTGCACGATACCCAGCTTTGACCGCTGATCCTTCACAAGTATGATTTCTGGTCATTTTCTTGATGCAAATCAACTGAGTGGTTGACAACTTTGATGCATATATTCTCCAGGGACAGCCTTGAGATTTACATTTGACCGTGACACGATGACTATCGTTTTTTTTATATCTGTAAGCAAAACCATGGGCAATAGAGTATTTATGCAATGCCTCTCGGAATTCGCTAAAACTATTAAACCTTTGGTCGACACCAGTGATGGTATTTTCCCACTGCTGGGCTGCTCTATGAGGCCTATCATCATTGGCCCCAGAACAAAGAGATTGAGCAGGGGCTTCATTAGCTACATCTATCTCAACTTGTTCAATGGATTGTGCAGCATCAACAGCTGCTATATTAATAGGGAGAACATCAGGAACAACAGCTTCTGATACAGTTGTCCTGCTTGACCTGCATTACCATAAGTTCTATAAAATTTCAAAAAAAATTCACAAGTAAATGCATATGGATATAAATTGTTTAATATTATATGCTATGCAATATTGTCAAGATCGGGATCTTGCATAAGATCGAGAAGGGATAACAAAATCGTAAAACACAAGATCTTAACAAAAATCGTAAGATACTACTAAAATAAAAAATAATACTAGATATTTGAAGTTTTTTTACATGATATTTTGCTAGGCAAGTGTATTAGTGGGAAATGACCTTTTATCATATATATTAGACGTGTATGATTAAGTTTTTATACTTATTACCATTTATCACAAGAATTTGTAAGACATTAGGGACATATTTGGTCTATTATATTAATTGGTTTATCATAAGTCTAATTTAAAACAAACCCTACAAGTTACAATATATATGTTTATTCTCTAAACCCTAAATCAAAAACTTATCATTTCAAATGGCATGCATTCATGACCTCCGAATTGTAATTGTTGCGCCTCTGCATCTCGGTGGTGGTCGGAAAACGGCCGATCAAGATCCCTCGTAATCAATGATTTTACGATTCTTTTCACAATTTAGCTACAACACGCAATTCTAATTAAGATCTGGATCGTTGGAGGTGAGTGAAGACATAAAATCTCAAGATTTTAAGATTTAATCCAGATTTTGACAACCATAATGTCATGGTCAAACATATTGGTCCCAACCAGAACATCCCAACTATGCAGGTCACATTCTCATCTAGAAACAAATAAAACATGGCTATCAATTCGTGAATTTAAAAGACCTACTTTCAGAATCTTAAATCTCATCATAATGAATTGGAATTCTTTATAATGAGATTCATGTTCACACACACTACTAGAGATTCATATCAACTTAATTTAGTTTTGTATCGATATACAACTCACATGTATCGCAGATACTGATAAATCAAAATGTAAAATTCGGTTAAAAGAAATATGTCCAACTCTGTAACATCATATACAGCGATTTCTACAGTCACGAACCAATTTAAACTACATGATATCCATCATTAGCAAAGAAAGTCTATAAAAATGAAAATAAGGAAATGATAAAACAAAAGAACTTGTGAATAACTAACTACCTACTAGCAGGCATGTTGGAAGTGTTTCGAGCCGCAACTTCCTCAGTTAACACAAACACATCAACCGTGGTAGCATCTCCAAGAAAACTAACCATGCGTTGTAAATCCTTGTCTTTCGAAACCGTAATGAGTGTTCTCTTATTGCCAGGAAGAAAGTACTTAATGCTCATGGTGTCTACATTGCAGTTAAACATTTCAGCAATTTCAGACTTGAAATCAGACAAAATAGTCTCCTGATCAATATCAATTGCATAAGCATCACCTCCACTGTATGACATTGATCCATCTGTATTGCTCACAAACTCACCTCCTGATTGACATATAGCTATCACTTTCTTTGTAACTGTAGCCATAGCCTATCAAGAAGTACCAATTTTTCCTTAATTTTTAAGTAGTGATAAAATGTAACTGTCAGAAGTCAAATATCAGTGACATTATGAACCCATAATTGCAAAATGCCTAAAATCCTAAAGTTTAATTCAGTATCAAATCATAAAATTGAAATTCACAGAAAAAAAATATATAATCTTTGATTCAAAATTGTCGTAAAAATTCGATTTTTAATAGGAAAAAACACTGCCCATAGAAAAAAGCAGCGATTTTGATGAAGGAAAATGAGGAAAGAGAAAGAGAATGAGAGAGAAACCTAAACAGCAGAAATGGAGAACACCGTCGCCAATCAGAGTCTAATTCTCTGAAACTGTTATTATCTCACTACGACGACGTATTTTCTTTTTGTTTTTTCCTTTTTCTTTTAGGTTTTCATAAAATTATCAATTTGCTGAGACAAAATATGTAAAATAAATTTATATAAGAAAACAATTAATCTCATTAAAAGATTTACAATAAGAGGGCTTACAAATTTAAATTATAAATTGTATATCATGGAAATGATGAGTATATTATCGTCGGAGATAGTAATGATGGATCACCAATTCACGAAATTTACATTAAGTTATTATAGTAGGATGAAGTTGTAAAGAACAATGTTTAACAAAAAAAATTGGAGTGCAAGAAAGAATCAAAAGCTTCATGTAGATGTTTAGACGTGATAAATTATTAACAAATCAGAGGAAGAGTATGAAAGGAATGTGAGGAGTAACTTGTAATCTGTGTGGACATGTGTGAAACTACCTTACATGTGTTTGGGGATTGTCCTAAAGCATGCAATTATGGATGAACAGAGTTTCTAGAAACATTAGTCAGGGTCTTTTGACCTAGAGCTTTTTGTTTCAAATTAGGTTAGAATGAATATATATATATATATATATATATATATATATATACAAAACTGTTAGTGGGAGGAAATAATGGAGTCGGTTTTGGGAGATTGGGTGTCATAGCCTTTGGAGTTTGCGCAACATAGATAAGCATGACAACATGTATGGGCGACCTATAGATTCAGGTAGTTATGTGACACAGTTGATAAAAGACTATGTGACTGCTATTAGCAACAACAAAGTGACCTTGGGTGGTGGGAAAGACATTATATTATTAGGTTGGAAAACCCCAAGAATAATTGGTTTAAACTCAATACAAATTGGACAAATAAGATAGCTGGTTTCAGAGGTATTATTCGAGACAATTAATATAGATGCAATGGTGGATTTACGAAGTATATTGGAGTGTGTAGTGTGACTAAGGCTTAATTGAGGGGTGTGTTTGATGGGTTAAAGATTGTGAAATGGCTAGGATTGAGATATGTAGAGTTAAATGTGGACACTAGGGTGGTAGTGAACATGTTTGAAAGAGGTTCAATAAAGAAAAATAGATGAATATTCATTGATCAAACAAATCCACAAACTCGTGGATTGACATGAAAGAGTTAAAGTGGTTCACATTTATATAGAAACGAATAAGTGTGTGGATGTGTTAGCCAACGAAAGAATAACTAGCGAAAGGGATCAATATATTTTAGAAGAAATTCTAATGTCAATTAAAATGTTGGTTGAAGATGATGGAGATGGTATTCTTTCGGTTAGATTAATGGTAGTTTTATGTCGATGGTTTAGACCCTCTTGTTTTCCAAACAAAAAAAAAATATTGTAATAACTATGAACAAGGTTCAACTCAATGTAGTTATTTCAATCGTGGTTATCTCAACCACAACTAGTTGAACCTAACTAAAATTTTTTCATGGAAAAAAAATCAATTCTCCCTCATATAATTTAGAAGAATATTTTAATAATTAATAAATATTTGAATTTGATTTAATTTGATACAAATGAAAATTAATTTTATACTATTGATATTTATCCTTCTTTAGTATAGTATGGTATTTTCATTGAAAACTTATATTTTTAAATTTATATGTTGTTTTTTTTCTTGTCATTAATTTCTTATAAAATAAATTAAAACATATTTGTAATGTTAGTACAAATTGAGATCTAAATAATTATTTTAATTTTTTTGAATTATTATCAAAATAATAAATTTATAGTAGAAAATTGATTTATACATTCCTTTGATTAGTTTTTAATTTTTTTTTAAAGTTGATTTTAAATGATCTATTACTTGTTAATTTTATTATGATGTTTATGAGGATTCGTCGAAACCTCTAGAATTTACGAGGATGGGGGATTAAATTAACTTGTGGAGGGGATCCGAGATGAGGATATGGATTAGATTCAGAGGTGAAATATGGATGCATCTCCTGCTCCTCATCCTGCCCCATTAACACCCTTAAGTTGATGAGATGGAAACATGTCTTAGGATAAGCAAATCAACATGGA
The DNA here is from genome assembly GCA_963966055.1 of Lathyrus aphaca. Classification (NCBI taxonomy): domain Eukaryota; kingdom Viridiplantae; phylum Streptophyta; class Magnoliopsida; order Fabales; family Fabaceae; genus Lathyrus; species Lathyrus aphaca. The sequence continues at coordinate 545,852,053 of OZ014522.1, forward strand.
TTATTGTTAAATTTTTATTGTATTAGTCTTTTTGAATTTTGGATTCATTTTTTAGTCAAAAGTATTCGTTATGAATAGTTTTTTTCTTTTGTATGTCACTGAACTTAGTGACTAGATTTTCTAAGGGACTAAAAGTATGAAATCTTCAAATGGCCGAGAGGGAATATGTGTTTTTGTTATATAATGTGGTTTTTAAAAAATGGCCAATATGATAGTGGCGAAAATAGATATTAACCTTATAATTAATTTGGATAGATTTGAAGCCAAGTGTTGGTCATTTCAAAAAATTTGGCTCACTTTGTTTCAAGCATGTACCTGAACAATTAAGAAATAAGATGGATGATAGAAGTAAACAATGACCATTATAGATTATAATTCAAAAAGTGTAAGCAAAATATTTGTACCTAATGGAAATAAGGTGGTAATAATTCGAGATAAGCAATTTGATGAGAGCAAAAAGTGGGATTAAAGTTCCTGACAATTCAATCCATAATGGTGAAAACTCAAGAAATATCATATATGAACTGTAAGAAGAACAAGTAGAGGAAGTTGCACAATGACATGAGGCAAGGAGGTCAAGTAGACTCAATCAGTTATACTAACTAACTGTGAAAGTTTTTTTGATCAATTATTAGATGGACATGGTGATCTATTAGAAGCCATAATGGTTGAATATGAGTCAATTGACCCCAATCAAGCCCTAAAAGACGAGACTTGGCAAGAAGCTATGAAGGATGAAATCAAGGATTTTAAGAAGAGTTGGAACTAGGATTTTGTTTGTCACTCAACCAAGAAAGCCATAGATGTGAAATTGGTATATAAGTTGAAGCTCAAACCAAACGATGAGATAGCTAAGTACAAGGCAGGGCTAATTGCAAAATGGGTTTCTTCAGAGGATTGGAATTGACTTCATTGAGGTATATGCACCAATTGGTAGTCTATAAACCATCAGAATAATGATTGCAATTGTAGCATATAAAGGATGGAAGATGCATCACCTAGATGTAAGTATGCATTTCTCAATTGGCCATTAGAAGAGGAGATCTATGTCAATCAACCACCGGGTTTTGAGAACAAAGCGCAAGAATAAAAGGTTTATATGACGATAAAGGAATTGTATGGATTGAAACAAACACTTAGAGGATGGATTGTATGGAAAAAACTATTTTAAAAAGTTTTATGGCACATTGGAAACAACCTGAAGTGAATCGTCTAATTGAACCTATATCGAAAGCTCGAATATGCGTAAAGATTTTAAGAAGGGTTGCACTGAAAATGCTGTAAGTCATTTTTCTGCAATTTTGTTTTATGCATTTCCATTTTCCTAACTTTTTTGCAAGTCTAATTTTATGCATTTACATATGTATTTACATTTGGGTATCACTTTGACAACTGCAACTTGAAGATATGTATTTTACCTTATACCAATGATGAGATTTGTTAAGGCATCAAAAATGTTGTTGCCTTGTGCATTTTTTTTAGAATTGAAGTTTTTTTTGTGTTATTGTTTATTTCCTTTTTAGCACTTATGCTTTTAGAATTGAACGCGTATTTAAGAATTGAATATTTATGTATTTTTGGTGTTATATTTATCCATTTTTGAGAATTAGATACTTATTTATATAGTTTTGAGATTCGGATACTTAATTTGAGAATTTGATACTTTGAAGATCCGATTTTTATTTTGATCCAAAAAAGAAAGGATATCACTATTTTGATCAAGTCTCGATTTACTCAAAAGCATTGATCCGATTACGATCCAAAAAAAGATATCGTCATTATTTCGGTCATGTCTTGACTTACTTGAAAACTATTTTGATCCATTTCTCAGGAAAGGAAATATACGAACCGGATCGAACCGAAAACTGCATATCGTATGTATAGAATAGTATAAATAAATTTAAATTTAAATTTGCAAAATTAAATAATATTTTATTCTAAATCTAAACTCGTAAACATGTATTTTTCTCTTAAATAAAATATATGCTTTTAAAATTTACAATTTCTCCATTGTAATTTAAAAAAAAAAACTAATATATCATATAAATTTATTGAATGATTTTATATAAGAAAAAATAGAATAATTATAATTTAATATATAAAAAAACTAATTTATAAAGAGATAAACACAATGAAAATGCAAAGTTTTATGACTCCTGAGATGGATAAAGCGCATTGAAGTTGATGTAAGTTTGTGAGATGAGTTGTGCAGCAACAACAACAACATTGGTTCCTCCGTTTTCATCTCCAACTTCGCTTCTTTCGGTATGTATCAATCAATAGTTTTCTCTACCACTTTCTTCTTCTCTTTCTCCTCATAATTAGTATCACTTTTTTGTGAATTTCTTAGTTGAATTCTAGTGATGCTGTGGAAGTGAAACCCAATCAAAATGGGTATAAATGGCGCTTGGTTTTGGCATATGATGGAACCAGATATTCAGGCATGTTTCTCTTTAACTATTGCTCTTGTTCCTGTATTTAATAAACATAACATAGTTAAGTACTAGGTTTTAACATGTGCCTATAGTCACATGTTCAAACCATATGTCGTCATAGGTTGTATATAAGTGGAGACAATCCTCATCTTACAAGTCGGTTTTATATTTTCAGGTTGGCAATATCAAGAGTCTCCCCCGACTATACAATTCGCCGTCGAAAAAGCCTTAATTCAAACAACAAAGCTTCACAGGAAGGATCTTCAGTTGGTTGGTGCAAGCAGAACTGATGCAGGAGTCCATGCCTGGGGTCAGGTCATAGTCATACATACCCTTGTTCCTTTTAAGCCATTTTCATCTTTCATCAAGCAAACATTGGATTGGAATTTCATATCTTGTTATTACTGCAGGTTGCACATTATTTTACACCGTATAATTACGAAAACTTGGATAGAATTCACGCGTCTTTGAACAATCTTCTTCCTTCCGATATCCGACTTAGAGAGATCAGCCCTGCGTCCACTGAATTCCATGCCCGCTTTTCTGTAAAAAGTAAGATTTATCATTACAAGATTTACTGTGATACCGTCATGGATCCGTTCCAGCGCCATTTTGCTTACCATAGTATGTATAAACTCAATAGCGATGCTATGAGAGAAGCTGCAAAATATTTTATCGGGAAGCAGAATTTCTCTGCTTTCGAAAATGCATCTCATAATGATCGCGTAACAGATCCAGTGAAGCATATTTTCCGCTTTGACGTGAAAGAAATGGTACTTAACATTATTAGTATTTCGCACTAAATTTTCCATGATCGCAGTATCTTGGTTTATGTTGGTCTTTTCAACATCTATGTGTAGGGAGCTCTTTTGCAGCTAGAAGTTGAAGGTTCGGGTTTCTTATACAGACAAGTCCGAAACATGGTATTCATGAAAAATAATCTTTTGCAATTGCAATATTACTTGTATAGTTGATGATAATGAATGGTAATACTAATAACATGTATATGTTTGCATTTTTAGGTGGCTTTATTGTTTCAAGTAGGTAAGGAAGCGCTTCCTCCGGACATCGTTCCAGATATTTTGGCAAGTCGAGATCGCAGGGAGCTTGCGAAATACTCGTTTTATCTTCCACCGCACGGTCTTTGTCTTGTTTCTATCAAGTATAATGAAAGTCATTTGTTGCCTCCACCAGATTGCCCTGCAAAAAGTTATGGTATGCATTATACCATAAGTAAATGCAAAGCTCTATTCTATTGATGATAATAACTAGGTAGCAGAACAAACAGTCTAAAATATGAATATTTTTGGACTGATTTTTTCATATCCATTTGATGTTTATGCTTGATGCTTCATAATGATTAAGTTGCTGGAGCAGTGGAGCCTAAAATAGGGATTTAGCTTAAGGGCTGTTTCAGAGATGTAATTGGGAAGTTCTGTATTTGATATGTTATATTTGGTTAAATTAAAAAATTTAGTTAAATGATGTCTATGTTTTTCACTCATCAAAAGTGAAAATTCATTTGTGAAGCAGCCACTTTGACTTAATTGACAGCTGAAGAAGGTTTTAGCAAAGTGTGCACATTGTACAAGTACAAAGGAAAGCTTCTTAGGCTTGGCAATTCAGGTTGTGCAAAGTAAATGGTTTTAAAATCGACTTTAAAGTCAAAACTAGTGTTTTTGTAACCTTTTTAAAATAAATACGGAGGTTTTTCTCCGTTTTTGCTACTAAAACCCTCCCTGTTTATATGTATTTCTGAACGATATAAATCGTTGAATATGACTCATATTAATAGAGAAATACAATGTCTTGGGCCAACTGTTTGTTATGAGTGGGTGACTAAGGAATGCAGGGCACTAGTTCTCGTGATATGTTTCAGGAGTATTATTGTAAACTGAATCGTAATATGATATATATTGTTTGTAAGACAGTAGCATTATATTATACATATTGCTCTATAGTAGTAGAAATAAACATCATTGACCGAAATGTATTAACAGAGATTGATCGTGAATTGTATAGATGATTAGGTGTTTTTTTGAAGCAAAAATATGAAGTTTTTACCAAATTCAAGTTGTTGGATGTAGATGTAGATAATCAAACAAGCAGAAAAATCAATTATTTGTGATCAGAGAATGGGATTGAATACGCTGATTCGTTTCAAGAACTTTTGTGAAAAACACGGTATTCAAAGAAATTTCTCAATTCATAAGACACCATAACAAAATGGTATGACAGTGGGAATAAATATGTCTTTAACTGAAAAAGCAAGATGTGTATTGTTAAATGTTGGACTATCAAAAGGTTTCTGAACAGAGAAAATTAACACAGATGACTATGTTATCAAACATGTCACCAAGGACTACATTGACGGGGAAGGTTGAAGAAAATGTATGGACATGTAATCCTATTGATCTTTAAAATAAATAAAAATGTGTGTTCAGTTTATGTGCATATATCTAGTGAAGATCGATCCAAACTTGATTCAAAGTCGAAGAAATGTGTTTTTGTCGGTTATGCAAAAGGTGTGAAGGGGTTCAAGTTATGTGATATGATTAAAAAGAAGATGATAATCAATAGAGGTGTTGTTTTTTATGAATAGTTAATGGTGAAGCAGTCACTTGAAATATGCAGGTTATGCGTGAGCCACAAAAGGGACCAAACTTCTTAAAGGGAAAAGGATCATTGGTTGTAAGTGGGTGCTCTAAGAAAACCAGCAATAACAAAAAAATAAGGGGAAAAACTTAAGGCTCATCTTGTAGCAAATTAGTACTCACAATAGAAGTGGATTGACTATGATGATATTTTCTCTCCGGTCTCCAGACATTATTTTATCAGGGCAGTGTTAGCATTGGTAAAATTAGCCGAGACATGCATTTAGGACATATAGATGTGAAGACAACATTTCTTCATGGTAATTTAGATGAACATATTTACATGGATTAATAAGGGGTTTTGTGACATTAGATACGACAAACTAGTTTGTAAATTGAAGATGTCTTTGTATAGTTTAAAGCAATCTTCAAGACAATAGTACACAAGTGCTTTGATTCAAACATACTTAAGATCGGGTACAAAAGATGTGAGTATGATTGTTGTGTTTATGTTAGGAGTCTTGACGACGACTCTTTTATTTTCATGTTAATGATATGTTGATTGCTCTTAATCATTTACATGACTTAAAAGAATTGAAAATTATGTTGGAAAAAATTGACTTAGGTGTTGCTAAGAAGGTTCTTGCTATGGAAATTCACAGGGATAAGAGTATTCGAAAATTATGAATATTTCAAAAAAAGTTATGTTGAAAAAATGTCAGGCAAGTTTGATTGGGATGCAACTCTCATGGTACATTTCAGAGTATTATTGTAAAGTAAGTTGTAATATCATATATTGCTTGTAACATTGTAACCTTAAATATTAAATAGAACTATAATTACTCTATAATTGCAGATATAAGCATCATTGTTTTTTTACTTTTATTTCTATATAATCTTCTATACTAATTGTTATACTAACAGAAATCATTCGAAACATTTATATCCTATTAACATTAAATGTTTTGGAATTACTGAATGTCCCAAGTTATGGTATTCATGCCTCCAAAGGGAATATAAAAGATCATACCAAAAAGGAATTACACTACATTAACATCTACCATACTTGTAGGAATGTAATTCACCAAAACCAAATACAGGATACAAATTTGCTAGGCATATTCCTATAATGTTTTACCAAGTTATGATGTGATCACATCATACTAACATAAATTAAGAATTTCAGTCATTTGGAAACAAAATCCCTAGTCCCTAGTAATGTTTATTTCCCTTTTTGTTTGGGTCTCTACTCTCCTCTAACCAGGCCAAAGCAAAAGTGCTTCTTCAGTTCTTTGAGGACTTTATATCAGCTTAAATAATACACGGTATCATCATCATCATCATCACAATGTTTAAATATTGTTACAATGATACATCTACTTATAAGTTATAATGTCAAATGCAGATTCTTTATTTTCTGATCGTTATCCTCCTCATTTTTCTTCCATTGTCTCTAGGAAGAAGCTTCATTATTGAATTGTGAACAATAGTGTGTGTATGAGTCGTGCGCGAGGTTCTGCAGAACACAAAGAAACATATCAATGTCACTTCAAAACTCAAATCATGAACCGAACCAATGTTTTATGGCTATAAATGACAAAGTATGAAAAAAAAGGTTGTTTGAATACCTGTTCCTGAGAGCGGAAATACATGAACGGCGTATAATATAAAAAGTTTGACACCCTAGACGTGTAAATATCAGCATATCTGTGATGATAAATTTTAACAGTTCAATATCAAAAGGGTGAAATGATAAAACAAGATCATAGACATCAATAGCAAAGCACAAGCACCTACTTCTCAATTTGTCTCATCAAGTGGCTTTTATCCCACAATCCAGCACGAGATAGAAATCCCCACCTAATGCAGACAATTAAGCCAACTTAATCACAAAAGCTCTTTGTAAAACAACAGAAAAAACCGAGTTCAATTACATAGTTTTTAAATAAAAAAAGTTTATTCTTTGAACTTACCTTGAATTGAAGAGCTCCCCGTCCGCCTCCAGCATTGGCGCAATTTTCTCATCTAGTCGTTGCATAACAATAAGTAGCTTTTGCATGCTTTCAGTGAGGTCTTCATCATTCATGTTAGTTGCTGCAAGGGTCTTCAAATACATTGAAAATCTTACTATTGGTGTTCAAGTAATAATAGGACCAAAACTTAAGCACCTAATAATAAAGAATAACTAGCATATACAATAGGATTATAGGACCAAAACTTACTTGAGCAGGACGGTCTTTGCTTCGCCTTTGCAGAGCTAGTCGAAGTTGGTTAAAGAGATCTCCCACAACTTCCTTTTGATTTATAAGCTCTATCAATGATTCTCTATCACTTCGGCAATTAATCAAGGCATTGTACTGAAATTTGAAGAAATAAATGATAATTCAGAAATTGCTTTACTACGAAATGAGGCCAGTGTGAACTGATTATACTAACCTCTTCTTCAAGTTCTCTACAAATCAACGCTGTTCTCCATCTCAAGTGGAGTTTGGATTGACTGACATCAGTGTACATATGGTCACCAACATACAAAATCTCATCTCCGTGGATACCTAGAGAATTTTCAACCATCTGCGCACTTCCCCCAGAGTACAAACCACCTGCAGAAGATGGCAAAGCACAATAACCATTAGTAAAATTAGCAGTTCAATTAGCCGTAGTCAAAACTAGAATGATTGTTGTGTAAGTTGTATTAAAGAGAAATTTTAAGGAAAATGTAGCTATTTTGGATTTCTGATATATGTTACCATGACAGAAACAAATAAAAAATTCTAGAATATATTTGCTTCAAGAGTACTACTTACCAGGTTGAGCCTTGAAGCACGGACGCATTAGACCCTCGCCTGTCACCACTTCATACATGGGGCTTGACGTTTGGAAGAACTCTGGTTTTCTCGCGGACACAATTACCTATCCATTAAAAAGAGTCACGTCTATTTATGAAAGGTTTTTATCACACAATAGGATAAGGTTGATAATGAACAAAGTAATGAAGAGGATATAGAGCACTTATCCTCACTCCAATGTCAAGAGAGTTCAATTTTATTGAAAAAATAAGTTAAACGAACTTACAATGTCGAAAAGATCTCTCCAGCTCATATCATTTGGAAGGAATCTATTGAAAGAATGTCGCATCATTTTGTCTGTGTAATGAAAGTCCGAGTTGGTAATAAGTACAAGTTTTTTTCCAGCCTGTTTCATGAAGATAACAGGGTAAGCAGTATAAGGGCATCACATTCTATGCAAAATAATAAAAACATTAGAGGCAATACCTCCTTCTGATCCAAAAGTGCCAAAGGTAATTCTGGATCAGGCTCCACAAACAGTTCAGGCTTAGACATGATCTCGCTCTGCATAATTTTCATAAGTCATTTTGTGCGAAATGTTAATAAAGAACAACAATGAAATTTTGTAGCGACCAAGACAGCAAGAAGAATGTATTGACCTTAAGACGACCTTCAACATGAGCCCAAAAAAGAGCTTTTCCAACAGCCTGAAAGTTGTGTCAATGGTAAAGAAAAAAACTCCTTCATCAAATTTAATAATGTTTACAAATTTATTTTTTTTTGCACCACATTACCTTATAAAGACCTTTATAATCAAGGGGGCCAAGTTCTGCCGATATGGTTCCATCATCCAATCTGTCAACCATCTGAAATAAAATATATCATCAATAAGGTCTAGTTATAATATAATAATCACTTCCATTCTGAAAGTTTTATGGTTTTAACAGTAATTGCAGCATACCTGCATGTAGGCCACTGCTTCAGACACGGAGAATAGTGTGTTGAGAAACTCCCATCGACTCTCTTTTCGCAGGTCCACCAGTTCTCTCCCGTACATCTCACTTCCATTGCATACAAAATTAAGTAGCACTACAGAAACTATTACACCAATTTTCTATAAATGACATCTACTAAGCTATTAATGTGTGTGAGCATAGGCGCATGATGAGTAATAGTGTATATATACATATGTCAATGCGAATACTTTGCTACCAGGCTTTCAATCAACGAAGCAGTACATGACCCATGTCAACATGCAAATGTACAATAATGCACAAATCTACGGTTGTTTCAGAAGATGGACCTAAGCTGAACACCTGACTCTATTGTTTTGGCTATTTGAATTAAGCATCGGTTTTCAAAACATCATATTTATCTTGAATGCACTCTGTTGGTATCCTAAATTGACGCGTGTCTTGATAAGTTAGTGCAGAATGTAATGATATAACAAGAGAGACTCCGCATGGATTTGCATTATCAGAAATTAAAATTACAAGGCCTGACACTTACCTAACAGCCCGAGTAGATAACATTTTGGTGCCATGCATGGCTCTTTTTACATAACCAAATCGATCAGCTTTAACCAAGTTGCCTCTCTCTTTGTCTATAACAAGACCTCTAATTACCTGAACAGTTTACAACAAAATGCAAAGATGACTCCAACAAACAAGAGATAATATGGATTGGATTTACAAATTCCTTAAGCTTGCTAGAGAGAACATGTTACCAGATCAGGATCAAATGCAAGTCCGTCAACAGGGAAGCCCATATTCTTAAGGTTTTCCATACAGTAGTCATAAGCCCGTCCTTCCCAAGCCTACAGTTCCAGGTAACGCAACAATAAATAACCTCTTTCATACTTTATAAGTTTATTATAATTCATACAAATTATATGATCCATGGGAAAGAGGTGTACCATCACATTATAATGGATAAGAGTGTAGTCCATGTCATATCCAATGGCACTAATTGACCGTAGATTCAACGTACGGGTGCAGAATATTCCACGGGGTGAATTTCGGGATGAAGAGGGGCTCTACATGAGGAAACAAAAACAGTGAGTTTTACTTACTGAGTAACTGTATATCTTTACAGTTACACGAAACAACACCATAGTAAAAATCCTAACAGAGAAGACCGAAAGCGCAGAATTGAAGGATTTCAATGATAGAGAAATAAGCAGATGACAGCATAAGTAGATTACATCAAACATCAACCTTTCGAAAACGTTTATAAAAATATGGATATGCACACAGCAATGAGTTGCCACAAGATATATACAGATGACACTTTCAAGCAAAAAACATTAGCAAACTTGAAAAGAAAAAAAAAAGCGCAAGCAAGCAAAAATACTGCACCGGAATGCCCAAGTCTCTAAGCAAATCTTCTGCCTCTCTAGCCTCCGTTCTAGCCACTTGCTCGATTGGACCTTCAAATGCATCATCACCAATTCCTACAAGGTAAGAGACCAATATTTTACATGTTAGCATTAATAACAAAAGCCACATTCAATGTAGTAACCCCTGATGCTCTGGTAAGTACATTGGATTCTGTTTGGTTTGAGGAAACATTTTCGACTTTAACCGATAATAACAACAAAATAAGCAAGGAGACAGTTTTGTAATTATTAGGATAACAAAACATCACATGGCATTCACAAATTTCTAAACAAATATTTGAAAAAAACAAATACAATAAAAGCAATACCAAACAAAATTGAAATGAAATAGAGAAAATACAAATGGGCAGCAAGAGAAAATAATGGGGATTTAGTAAAGTTTGAAAATTTACCAAAAGCCTCAAGCTGTTCCAACTTAACATTCAAATCACCCTTTGTGCTCTCGCCGAGGTAATCCACATCACACTTGTTAGGCGGAGTCACCGAGAAAACATCTCCTCCGATGGACTTTGAGTCTATGGTACAACAACAAGGTGTCAGAACTTTGGCTAACCTGATATTGGCAGTGTTATGGGAAGTAGGTATCCTGAAAGCTGTGTTTGTGGAGGGTGCCACTGGCATGGAGGCATCAACGCCGTGAATGGCAGCGAACATAGAGAGGAGCTTTGCTGCATTCATGTGTAGGCGTGGGGTTGAGGAGGAAACAGAATCTTTGTCGGGGAACACTGAAAGTGAAAGAGTGTGTGAATGGATGAATGAGAATTGTGGATAGAAAGAGGAACAAAAAAGAGAAAACAAATTCTTGTTTTTTATTTTTTATTTTTTATTTTTTAGATTTGACGAGTGTTTGGTTTAAAGGCCCAAAGCTTTTTACTTTTGGGGATTTCTTATCACTCTCATTCGACAGGGTGAAAAAACATTATTAAAAATTTAAAATGTCCTTTAAAATTTTAAATTGAGAAGTATCTATTTCATATATCCCACTGAGCCGCACACATATTTTGTAAATATGAATTCGTAAATATATCTCCGAAATATTTTAAAATATATTCATGCATCCTTCTTTGAAAGATCTATTTTAAATATTTATTGATCTAGAGATGCAGATCAGGATATGATTTACGGAGATGCATCTCTGTAACCAGTCAAAACAGTGCAAATTAAGTTAGTTTTATGGTTACTTAAATGAAAATGACGATTTATAAGTGTTAAGATCCTATTATGTGATGAGTATTAAAACATACAATTGATATGCATAAAATGACATATATAAATCTGGAGTCAAAATAAGTCATCATGACATACACAATAAAGTCGAAATATACAATAAAGTCGAAATAAGTAAAAATAAAATGCAATTGTACATAAATCCAAACTACAAAAATTATCAACTAATGTGTATGTTGTAACACCCCTATTTCATAATTTATTAAATAAAATAATTATGATGAATATGGATAGTATTTTGAAAATTGTGAGTAAGGAATTGTTTTATTTAAATAATAATATGATAATAATGTGGTATTATTTGAATATTGTTATTAAATAAATAAAATAATAAGAATTGGAGGTATAAGAGTGGTAAAATGGTATTGTTTTATGAGAAGAGAAAAATAATTTATTTTCATTCATCGCGTTTTTGGTGGAAAAGGGAGGAAACTGACTCTGGAGAAAGAGGAAAGGAAGGAGAAGTACAAGAGACCTAAAGCCCCAAGAGGAAGACTTTGCAAGGAATCCATTGAATTTGATGTAAGGGGGGAGAAAGGGGTTCTTTATTGGTGATCTAACATGAAAGGGTAGTTGAGAGTTCCTTACTCTCTTAGGAATTATGTGATTTCGATATATTGTGATGAAATTGTGATATGTGTGTGAAATTACATTGTTGATTGTCTGTGTTTAAAACATTTGTTGTGCGAATTGTATGATGGGATTGATTTCAAATTTGTCATATGAATATTAGGATTGTTGATGAAAATTAGGATGATGGAGTAAGACCTAGAATTCCCTAAATGGATTAGTAATATTAGGTTGGAAGCCAATGCAGTGTTAAAGGTATAAGATGAGTATAAAAACAATATTTGGATTGTTTTGGCTGATGATAGTGAGATATAAGTGATGGAATTCGAATTGGTATGAAATTGGGAAAGAGAAGTGATTTTTGGAAAAAAAAAACTGATTTTTGGGCGCAGGGCCCCTGACACGGGCTGTGTCAGGTAGGGATGTAAATGGATATCCATGGGGATGTATATTATGATATATGTATCCGCCCCGTTAGATAAAAATGATATCCATATCCGCCTCATATACATGTGGATATCAGTTAAGCGGGTAATTTGCGGGTTTAACGGTATCCGTGGATATTTACATATATACATGGATAATATTTATAAAAAAAAAATTAAAAAATTAAAAAAAATTAATTAATTTTTTTAAAGACACAAATTTTTTATCATATAACATTTATACAATTCACTCTTAATTTAACAGCGGATGACCGAGGAGTTGGAAGAAGACATTGGTTTGACAGAGGAATGACGACAGTAGTTGGTTGGAAAGTGAAATTGTTAAATTGAGGTATGAAATATTGAATAGTTTAAATATGAAATGGCTAATAGAATTTGAATGAAATGTGAAAGGTTTTCTTAAAAGAAAATTTCAAAAAAAAGTAAGAAATATAAGAAGATTAATTTTTTATAGATGAAAAAAATAAGGTATAATAAAATAATAATATTTAAATGATTTTTATAATTATTAACGGATATGGATATCCGCGGGTACGAATATCATTAAACTCGTATCCATATCCATTACCAAACGGATATTTAAATATCCATTTATTTTATCCGTGGATATCCATTAAGTTATCCTCCCCATATCCGTGACGGATTTTATCCGCGAGGTACGGATAATTTTGCCATCCCTAGTGTCAGGTTGGAGGAATTGTTTGTAATTTTGAGATTTTTTGGTACAGGTGGCCTGACACGGGCCGTGTTGTGTGACACGGGGGGGCGTGTCAACCTTCTGTCTTTGGCGTAATTTTGTTTTGAAGGGGAAGTGTTCAGGTCGTGTCAGGGGACACGGGGGGCCATGTCAGGCCTCTGTTTTGGAAAAAAAATGTATTCCGTGATGGTTTCATCCCGATTTCGTGTTCAATGCTTGTCCCATTAGTCTTAGGTGTAGAGGATAGTATCAATGGATAGTTACTAGGATACAACAAACAATAACTAGTGCTTAAGTCCTATATGCTTGTGTTGAATTGTATGATTTTTGTTAATGGATCGGATGGATCGTGTTGATCGTGGGTATTGTCCCTTGTATGATCTTATGTAACCCATACGATGAGATGTTTGGTAACTTATGAGGATCGGGAGGATCGTGTCATGTTGGGAAAATATATGAGAAATAGTTGAGGATAGAATTAATGAATAGTTCATAGGATATGATAACCGATAATCAGTGTGTAAGATATATGTGTTTGTGTTGATTTGTATAACTTTTGATGACGAATCATATGGATCGTATAGATAATGTGTATTGACTATTGTCTGATTTTTATGTGACCCGTGTGATTGGGTATGTGGTAGCTTATGAGGATCAGGAGGATCATGTTATATATGATTATGTTCATGCATGTATTTTGGTATGCATAATCGAGGGTTGCATATGTATGTATGGTGGTAGGATAATCACGTCTCAGATGGAGCGTAGGTGATTATCCGGATTCATTGTGAATCAATGGTGTAGGGATGATCGTGTATCAGTAGGAGCGTAAGCGATGCATCCGAGGTTCGAATCGATGAACCAATGTTGAGTCGGTACCACATTTGTATTGTGTCATGGAATCACTTTGCATTGGATTGAATGAATGATATATGATGTGTGCTGATGAATTGTGTGAGATTACCCTTTTGATGTTATATGCACCGTTAAAATATTGAATTGTTTTCTCACCCCTTTATTATTGTTGTTGTGTCTGTACTTCTTTGGAAGTACAGATAAATCAGGTATTGAGACTGCTTTGGAGTTGTGTTGCTTATCTGAGTCATAAGACGCTCTGATACGTAAAACGGGAATGGAGAACTTTTATGGCCTTGTTTTTATTTATATTTTTTTATGAAATTGTTTTGTTACATGTCCATGTAGTAAACTAAAGACATATTTTGGATTTGTAAAGTTCATACCGTTGGGTATGAATTATGATGAACTTTTTACTTCCGTTGTTTTAATGAAGAACTATATTTGTGTTTTCTGTTGAAAAGTAGCATTCCACTTTTGTTAAAACTCTGATTTTTATTGAGAAAATAGTCATTTTTAAACTTGGGGAAAATGGGTGTTACAATTGGTATCAGAGCAGGTCGGTCCGTCCGGCCACGCGTGTCGTTTGTTCCCGAGTATGCGATATGTGTGTGGAACACTATCGGTACTTGCTTGTACTCTAACTGTTTGTTTATAGGTGTTAGTTGAAAACAAGTGGGGGAGAAGTTATTGCTTCTCTAGAGTGTTGGCTTGTGGTGTGTTGGAATTGCAGTGGTGCAAAGGTTGCTAAGGGTTGCGTTAACTAAGGATTCGCCTGTGAAGCAACTTAGTTCACAAGATGTAAGGAACGCTATTAGAGTTGGGAGATATGGTTTATGACCATCATGATTGTCGGCTATCTATTGACAAAGTGAGGAACTGATCAACCTTAATCCCTTGTTAATAGTAGACGGAATCGTGTTGGATGCAAAAGACATATTTTTCAGCTGAAATCACTATGCCAAACAAGACCTTAGACATCGCTTTTTTTAGCCTTAGACAGCGCTTTAAAGCGTTGTCTAAACCTCCGTTGCTAAAGGTTTAGACAACGCTTTTTTAAATCTTAAAAGCGCTGTCTAAGCCCCCCTTAGACAACGCTTTTTAAAAAGCGCTTTCTAAGCCCCTATACCTTAGACAGCGCTTTTGGTGAAAGCGCTGTCTAATCCCCTCATATTTTAATTTTTTTAGGTATACCTTAGACAACACTTTTCAAAAGCGCTGTCTAAGCCCCCCCTTAGACAGCGCTTTGGTCAAAAGCGCTTTCTAAGCCCCTCATATTTTAATTTTTTTAGGTATACCTTAGATAGCGCTTTTCAAAAGCGTTGTCTAAGCCCCCTGTAACGCTCTGTTTATTAATTAATTATTTAATTAATTATATTCGCGTTATTGGCGTTGATTTATGTTGAATTATCAGAGTTGTTTGTGATAAATTGCTAAGTTCGTTTGAATTAAGTTGAATGAGTCGATTTAAGTTGTGGGAATTGATGTGGAATATTCTCCCGTTTATGGTTGGATAAGTTGTTTAGATGCTTGGACCATTTGGTCAAATGTTGGAGGATAATCTAATTAAGTCGGGAGAAAATAATTAGTCGTGAATTATTAATTGATTTTCAACGTTATGGTAAATTAAGTTGTTAAATCGGAAAATCGAAGAAATAATATTATCATTGGTAGTATTGATTATTGGAGCATGTTGGTTATTGGGCTTAGATTTCGTCGGAATTAGCAATTAAAGGGGTGCAGTGTTTAGGCCCATTAATTGTTTTATTGGATTATTATTATTTTAATAAAAAGGAATAATAGAATGAGTCAAAAGGGAAGAAGTAAGAGAAGAAAAGGGAATAGTGGAAATTAGGGAAAACGAGGAAAAAGTCTTAGAGAAAAATAAGGGTTTTAGAGGAGAGAAAACAACTTGGGAGAAAAGAAGGAGAAAGAAGGATTCATGTTCATATCTTAATTTTCGCACATACGGTACAACCTCTACTAAACAGGTGATAACTTTTTACTCGTAATTCTGATTAAAACGATTCTTGGATTTTTGGAAAGCTTACGAAATTCCCTTCGAATTGATATATAATTTCGTGTCAATAAGTTTAGTATTGAATGAGAAAAATGCATTT
Source organism: Lathyrus aphaca (assembly GCA_963966055.1). NCBI lineage: Eukaryota > Viridiplantae > Streptophyta > Magnoliopsida > Fabales > Fabaceae > Lathyrus > Lathyrus aphaca. The sequence continues at coordinate 545,868,181 of OZ014522.1, forward strand.
GAAGTTTGGAAGTTCATGCTGGAAATTGGTCAAATAGTGGTTACGGGATTGATGGTGATGAAGGCTAAATTTTGGTCAAGATATGAACTCAATGGTAGCATGTTCGTATTTCTAATCTCTATGGATGAAAGAGGAGAGGAAAAAGGGCCACATAGGCAAAGGATTGGAAATTCGATCGGAGATTCGAAGCGGCCATCGATTAAGGTAAGGGGGAGAAAAGGGTTTATAATTGGTGATAGGACATAGAAGGGTAATTGGGAGTTCCTTCCTCCCTTAGGTATATTAAGAGATTATGATAATAATGATTGAATTATATGAATATGTAGATTGTTATGATTGTGAATAACATGAGATATGTGTATGCTTTGTGTGTGAATAAGATGCACTGATGGTTGGTTGATGAGATCATGATGATCGTAAAGCATGATGTGTTCATGTGTATTGTGATATGGTATGCGTTGTTGTGTCTGCATGCGCATACATTTGATGGAATAATCATGTCGTGGATGTGATTATTCGGGATTCGTTGAGAATCGTGGTTGCAGGGATGATTGTGTCTTGTTGGAGACGTTAACGATGCATTCGGGGTTCTATTGATGAACCGTTATTATGAGTCGGTACCGCATTTGCATTGTGCATTAGAGTCACATTGCATTATGATTGATTGAATATTATGATTGATTGAATAATATGATTGATTGAATAATATGATTGATAGTTTGGTGTGATTAGGGGTGAATTACTTCTTCATATATGTCGTATGTGCCGTTATATTATGAATCTATTTCTCACCCCTATTGTTTATTTTGTCGTGTCTGTGCTTCTTCGGAAGTACAGATAATTCAGGTGCGTGAGGAACGCTTTTGATGTTGATGTCTGTGTCCTAGGAGCTCTGATATGTAACGGGAACGGGGATTTTTAATATAATATTTCATTTGATTTTTATAAACTTTTATATAACTAAGTATTGAGTTAAGGAACATTGTTATGAATGAATTGTAATGCTTTTGAGCAATTTGATATTAAAGCTTTATTTCCGCTGCTTACTTTTGAATAAAAGAATGATGGTTGATTGATGATGTAGCGACTCACTTTAGTTGATTAACTCTGATTTAATGAAAAATTTATATAATTTTGAAAATGGGAAAAGTGGGTGTTACAATTGGTATCAGAGCTGGTCGGTCCGTCCGGCCAATGTTGTCTAACGTTGTTAATTCCTTAGTACGCGACATGTGTGTGAAACACTGTCGGTACTTGTTGTTAGTTTCTAGTCGTTGCCTGCAGGTGTTTGTTGGAATTAAGTGGGGGAGAAGCTTGACTCTCAGACTGTTGTTGGAATGTCGAAGTTGGTTCAAAGTTGATGTTTATTGCAAGAGTGCAAGGTTGTTGAAGAGATGTTGTTGCAGACCGGCAAGAGCATGGACTCATGAGTTCATATCGGTCGAATTTGAGAAGTGCGTATATTTTATATGAGAATTGTTTGAGGAGGAAGATTTATTTTGATGGAAATGATAAGTTGAAGGACCAAGTCGGTATATTGTTTCGCTTTGAGTGTAGTTGGATTAAGTCGGGTAATTTTCTAAGTTGGAAGAAGAGTAAGATTCTTGGTAGAGCTTGGAAGTAAGAGCAAGAGAGATAGAACTTATGTTCGCCAATCTCAAAAATCTGGTTTTTGCAATGTTGGAGCAGCTGTCACGAGAAGTGGCATAAATTTTTAACCGTGAATCGGATTGAAGCGGTTCTGGATTTTTTTGAAAGCTTACAAAATTCCCTACAATTTGCATATAAGATTTTCATTCAGGAGGTTTATAATTAGGGAGATAAATGTATTTTAATAATTGGGTCTGCTACTGATTTTTTTTTTTTTTTTTTGAAATTCTGCATACGGTAATTCTAAATCAGTCTCATTGTAAGGAGGATAACTTCTTACTCGTAAGTTGGATCCAAGCGGTTTTTGAAGTTCTGGAATCTTCACGAAATTCTCTTCATGTTAGAATATAATTTTGTGAGTTAGAGGTTTTTATTGGAAGATATAATTGTGTTTGAAGTTGAATGTCTATTGCTGAAAATTTGGAAAGATGAAAATGTTATTAAAGAATAAAATGTTGGTATCGGAGAATGCATAAAGATACAATTTATATCAAATGAGGAAAATTAAAGTGCCTATTCTAGATGATGGTGATGTTGAGAGGAAGACCGAAGTTGAGTAGTGTTGTTAAATATTTTAACTTGGATGAGAGTTGTAATTGGAGCGAACCGAATTAGATTATGTTGATGTTGTGGCGGCTCTGGTGTTTGAAGGATATTTAAAGTTGTGTTGCGCTTGGAGCATGTATAAGAGATTGCGTATCGAATTTTGGATGCGTTGGTGTAATTGACGAAGTCGAAAATTTTAGAGACTAAGGAGAAGTGGATAAGCCGTAGAAAGTTGGCAGAGCATTATACTTACGGACTTTGGGCACAAGTTGAAGTATGCTATTATGTTGAGTAATGATTATTTATGCCACCGTTATGGTTGACGGATGTCTATTGACAAATTGAGGAACTGATCACCCTTAATCTATTGTTGATAGAAGACGAAATTATAATGGATGGATAGATGTGTCATACCGACTAGTATGGTATATGAGTTAAATCAGTTGAAGTCGAGTTGGGCAATTGAGTATTGTTTGAATTGTTCATGAAGAATCATGTATAAGAATGTTAGTCAGATTTAAGAATGATGGTATGAAGTTGCGTTGGGATTAAATAGTATTATGGAAATTCGTAGTTGAATGCTAGATAATGAGAATGTTGTTTGTGATGATTTAAATGGTACGAGGCCTGAAGTTTTCTTGGGGATAATTCAAAAGTAAAGTATATGGTAAAGTAAAACCAAGATTGTCAAGAATGTAGGATAAAGTTGAATTGCAAGAGCCAGACGAAGTGGAATTATGAGTGGGTTTATTAAAGTGTGATTTTGATTAGAACATGGATAGTTGTTTTGGTTGCGTTGGTTCGGATAAGAATTTATGAAAGGTTGTGTTAGTATGAGTAAGAATCGAGGATTCGATACGTTGGATTAGTTAGAAGCAGAGAAATATGAGTTATCTTATGGAAATTGTTATATCGATGGACCTTATATTGTCCTAATGATGTAGTGTGTTAAGATGATTTTCGAAGAATGTGTTATTTTAAGATGATAAAGTTGTAGTTGTGTTGAGAATAATTGAGAATTCATGAAGCATATAGTTATTGTCTAAAATTTGGAAGTTGTCGTAGTTGTATCTATGTTGAATGTTCAGAGGTGTTGCCTTATGAATCTAAGTTGCAAGTATTAGAAGAAATGAAATTATAAGTTGGTGTATTAGAGTGGGGTTTTGGTTGTAACAAGAAGAGCCATTTTGAGGTGTTGACTTGGAAAAGAATCTATGAAGCATATTGTCCATATAAGTAGGAATCGATGATTTGGTTGTTAGATTCGTTAGGAGCGAAGAAAATGATTGATCTGGTTGGAGTTAAGTGAACTCAGATGTTATATGTTGTTGTAATGATGTTAAGTATTTTAGAGGGCATGTTAATGAAAGATAGTAAAGTTGTAGTCTATGTTGATGATAATTGGGAATCATAGAAGTATATGAATATTTTATCCAAGATTTGGAAGTAGTCGCAGTTGTTATTGGTTGAATGTTTAGAGGCGTTATCTTAAGGATCTAATTTGTAACTATTCGGTAACTACAAGAGTTAGAATACCTGTTGGAACGGAATTCCAAAGGATTAAGTCGGAGGCTTTGTTTATATGTCGATTTTGGTGAGTGTAAGTTGGAGTTAAACTCAGTAAATTTGGTAGTGTGCAATTAATCAGAGTGCGCAGCGAAGGCGCGATGTCATGTAATTGTTATTATCTGAATTACAACGATGTTGGTAGCTTTGTTGTATTATATGTTGTGTTTAAGTTATGTATTATTGTTTGTGGTATATGTGGGTTGCCTTTGGAATGAGAGTTGATTAGTCTGATGGAATAAGTAGTTGGAGTAGTTTAATCGGATAAATTTTCGAGGACGAAAATATCCTAAGTGGGGGAGAGTTGTAACGCTCTGTTTATTAATTAATTATTTAATTAATTATATTCGCGTTATTGGCGTTGATTTATGTTGAATTATCAGAGTTGTTTGTGATAAATTGCTAAGTTCGTTTGAATTAAGTTGAATGAGTCGATTTAAGTTGTGGGAATTGATGTGGAATATTCTCCCGTTTATGGTTGGATAAGTTGTTTAGATGCTTGGACCATTTGGTCAAATGTTGGAGGATAATCTAATTAAGTCGGGAGAAAATAATTAGTCGTGAATTATTAATTGATTTTCAACGTTATGGTAAATTAAGTTGTTAAATCGGAAAATCGAAGAAATAATATTATCATTGGTAGTATTGATTATTGGAGCATGTTGGTTATTGGGCTTAGATTTCGTCGGAATTAGCAATTAAAGGGGTGCAGTGTTTAGGCCCATTAATTGTTTTATTGGATTATTATTATTTTAATAAAAAGGAATAATAGAATGAGTCAAAAGGGAAGAAGTAAGAGAAGAAAAGGGAATAGTGGAAATTAGGGAAAACGAGGAAAAAGTCTTAGAGAAAAATAAGGGTTTTAGAGGAGAGAAAACAACTTGGGAGAAAAGAAGGAGAAAGAAGGATTCATGTTCATATCTTAATTTTCGCACATACGGTACAACCTCTACTAAACAGGTGATAACTTTTTACTCGTAATTCTGATTAAAACGATTCTTGGATTTTTGGAAAGCTTACGAAATTCCCTTCGAATTGATATATAATTTCGTGTCAATAAGTTTAGTATTGAATGAGAAAAATGCATTTGAAGTTTGGAAGTTCATGCTGGAAATTGGTCAAATAGTGGTTACGGGATTGATGGTGATGAAGGCTAAATTTTGGTCAAGATATGAACTCAATGGTAGCATGTTCGTATTTCTAATCTCTATGGATGAAAGAGGAGAGGAAAAAGGACCACATAGGCAAAGGATTGGAAATTCGATCGGAGATTCAAAGCGGCCATCGATTAAGGTAAGGGGGAGAAAAGGGTTTATAATTGGTGATAGGACATAGAAGGGTAATTGGGAGTTCCTTCCTCCCTTAGGTATATTAAGAGATTATGATAATAATGATTGAATTATATGAATATGTAGATTGTTATGATTGTGAATAACATGAGATATGTGTATGCTTTGTGTGTGAATAAGATGCACTGATGGTTGGTTGATGAGATCATGATGATCGTAAAGCATGATGTGTTCATGTGTATTGTGATATGGTATGCGTTGTTGTGTCTGCATGCGCATACATTTGATGGAATAATCATGTCGTGGATGTGATTATTCGGGATTCGTTGAGAATCGTGGTTGCAGGGATGATCGTGTCTTGTTGGAGACGTTAACGATGCATTCGGGGTTCTATTGATGAACCGTTATTATGAGTCGGTACCGCATTTGCATTGTGCATTAGAGTCACATTGCATTATGATTGATTGAATATTATGATTGATTGAATAATATGATTGATTGAATAATATGATTGATAGTTTGGTGTGATTAGGGGTGAATTACTTCTTCATATATGTCGTATGTGCCGTTATATTATGAATCTATTTCTCACCCCTATTGTTTATTTTGTCGTGTCTGTGCTTCTTCGGAAGTACAGATAATTCAGGTGCGTGAGGAACGCTTTTGATGTTGATGTCTGTGTCCTAGGAGCTCTGATATGTAACGGGAACGGGGATTTTTAATATAATATTTCATTTGATTTTTATAAACTTTTATATAACTAAGTATTGAGTTAAGGAACATTGTTATGAATGAATTGTAATGCTTTTGAGCAATTTGATATTAAAGCTTTATTTCCGCTGCTTACTTTTGAATAAAAGAATGATGGTTGATTGATGATGTAGCGACTCACTTTAGTTGATTAACTCTGATTTAATGAAAAATTTATATAATTTTGAAAATGGGAAAAGTGGGTGTTACAATTGGTATCAGAGCTGGTCAGTCCGTCCGGCCAATGTTGTCTAACGTTGTTAATTCCTTAGTACGCGACATGTGTGTGAAACACTGTCGGTACTTGTTGTTAGTTTCTAGTCGTTGCCTGCAGGTGTTTGTTGGAATTAAGTGGGGGAGAAGCTTGACTCTCAGACTGTTGTTGGAATGTCGAAGTTGGTTCAAAGTTGATGTTTATTGCAAGAGTGCAAGGTTGTTGAAGAGATGTTGTTGCAGACCGGCAAGAGCATGGACTCATGAGTTCATATCGGTCGAATTTGAGAAGTGCGTATATTTTATATGAGAATTGTTTGAGGAGGAAGATTTATTTTGATGGAAATGATAAGTTGAAGGACCAAGTCGGTATATTGTTTCGCTTTGAGTGTAGTTGGATTAAGTCGGGTAATTTTCTAAGTTGGAAGAAGAGTAAGATTCTTGGTAGAGCTTGGAAGTAAGAGCAAGAGAGATAGAACTTATGTTCGCCAATCTCAAAAATCTGGTTTTTGCAATGTTGGAGCAGCTGTCACGAGAAGTGGCATAAATTTTTAACCGTGAATCGGATTGAAGCGGTTCTGGATTTTTTTGAAAGCTTACAAAATTCCCTACAATTTGCATATAAGATTTTCATTCAGGAGGTTTATAATTAGGGAGATAAATGTATTTTAATAATTGGGTCTGCTACTGATTTTTTTTTTTTTTTTTTGAAATTCTGCATACGGTAATTCTAAATCAGTCTCATTGTAAGGAGGATAACTTCTTACTCGTAAGTTGGATCCAAGCGGTTTTTGAAGTTCTGGAATCTTCACGAAATTCTCTTCATGTTAGAATATAATTTTGTGAGTTAGAGGTTTTTATTGGAAGATATAATTGTGTTTGAAGTTGAATGTCTATTGCTGAAAATTTGGAAAGATGAAAATGTTATTAAAGAATAAAATGTTGGTATCGGAGAATGCATAAAGATACAATTTATATCAAATGAGGAAAATTAAAGTGCCTATTCTAGATGATGGTGATGTTGAGAGGAAGACCGAAGTTGAGTAGTGTTGTTAAATATTTTAACTTGGATGAGAGTTGTAATTGGAGCGAACCGAATTAGATTATGTTGATGTTGTGGCGGCTCTGGTGTTTGAAGGATATTTAAAGTTGTGTTGCGCTTGGAGCATGTATAAGAGATTGCGTATCGAATTTTGGATGCGTTGGTGTAATTGACGAAGTCGAAAATTTTAGAGACTAAGGAGAAGTGGATAAGCCGTAGAAAGTTGGCAGAGCATTATACTTACGGACTTTGGGCACAAGTTGAAGTATGCTATTATGTTGAGTAATGATTATTTATGCCACCGTTATGGTTGACGGATGTCTATTGACAAATTGAGGAACTGATCACCCTTAATCTATTGTTGATAGAAGACGAAATTATAATGGATGGATAGATGTGTCATACCGACTAGTATGGTATATGAGTTAAATCAGTTGAAGTCGAGTTGGGCAATTGAGTATTGTTTGAATTGTTCATGAAGAATCATGTATAAGAATGTTAGTCAGATTTAAGAATGATGGTATGAAGTTGCGTTGGGATTAAATAGTATTATGGAAATTCGTAGTTGAATGCTAGATAATGAGAATGTTGTTTGTGATGATTTAAATGGTACGAGGCCTGAAGTTTTCTTGGGGATAATTCAAAAGTAAAGTATATGGTAAAGTAAAACCAAGATTGTCAAGAATGTAGGATAAAGTTGAATTGCAAGAGCCAGACGAAGTGGAATTATGAGTGGGTTTATTAAAGTGTGATTTTGATTAGAACATGGATAGTTGTTTTGGTTGCGTTGGTTCGGATAAGAATTTATGAAAGGTTGTGTTAGTATGAGTAAGAATCGAGGATTCGATACGTTGGATTAGTTAGAAGCAGAGAAATATGAGTTATCTTATGGAAATTGTTATATCGATGGACCTTATATTGTCCTAATGATGTAGTGTGTTAAGATGATTTTCGAAGAATGTGTTATTTTAAGATGATAAAGTTGTAGTTGTGTTGAGAATAATTGAGAATTCATGAAGCATATAGTTATTGTCTAAAATTTGGAAGTTGTCGTAGTTGTATCTATGTTGAATGTTCAGAGGTGTTGCCTTATGAATCTAAGTTGCAAGTATTAGAAGAAATGAAATTATAAGTTGGTGTATTAGAGTGGGGTTTTGGTTGTAACAAGAAGAGCCATTTTGAGGTGTTGACTTGGAAAAGAATCTATGAAGCATATTGTCCATATAAGTAGGAATCGATGATTTGGTTGTTAGATTCGTTAGGAGCGAAGAAAATGATTGATCTGGTTGGAGTTAAGTGAACTCAGATGTTATATGTTGTTGTAATGATGTTAAGTATTTTAGAGGGCATGTTAATGAAAGATAGTAAAGTTGTAGTCTATGTTGATGATAATTGGGAATCATAGAAGTATATGAATATTTTATCCAAGATTTGGAAGTAGTCGCAGTTGTTATTGGTTGAATGTTTAGAGGCGTTATCTTAAGGATCTAATTTGTAACTATTCGGTAACTACAAGAGTTAGAATACCTGTTGGAACGGAATTCCAAAGGATTAAGTCGGAGGCTTTGTTTATATGTCGATTTTGGTGAGTGTAAGTTGGAGTTAAACTCAGTAAATTTGGTAGTGTGCAATTAATCAGAGTGCGCAGCGAAGGCGCGATGTCATGTAATTGTTATTATCTGAATTACAACGATGTTGGTAGCTTTGTTGTATTATATGTTGTGTTTAAGTTATGTATTATTGTTTGTGGTATATGTGGGTTGCCTTTGGAATGAGAGTTGATTAGTCTGATGGAATAAGTAGTTGGAGTAGTTTAATCGGATAAATTTTCGAGGACGAAAATATCCTAAGTGGGGGAGAGTTGTAACGCTCTGTTTATTAATTAATTATTTAATTAATTATATTCGCGTTATTGGCGTTGATTTATGTTGAATTATCAGAGTTGTTTGTGATAAATTGCTAAGTTCGTTTGAATTAAGTTGAATGAGTCGATTTAAGTTGTGGGAATTGATGTGGAATATTCTCCCGTTTATGGTTGGATAAGTTGTTTAGATGCTTGGACCATTTGGTCAAATGTTGGAGGATAATCTAATTAAGTCGGGAGAAAATAATTAGTCGTGAATTATTAATTGATTTTCAACGTTATGGTAAATTAAGTTGTTAAATCGGAAAATCGAAGAAATAATATTATCATTGGTAGTATTGATTATTGGAGCATGTTGGTTATTGGGCTTAGATTTCGTCGGAATTAGCAATTAAAGGGGTGCAGTGTTTAGGCCCATTAATTGTTTTATTGGATTATTATTATTTTAATAAAAAGGAATAATAGAATGAGTCAAAAGGGAAGAAGTAAGAGAAGAAAAGGGAATAGTGGAAATTAGGGAAAACGAGGAAAAAGTCTTAGAGAAAAATAAGGGTTTTAGAGGAGAGAAAACAACTTGGGAGAAAAGAAGGAGAAAGAAGGATTCATGTTCATATCTTAATTTTCGCACATACGGTACAACCTCTACTAAACAGGTGATAACTTTTTACTCGTAATTCTGATTAAAACGATTCTTGGATTTTTGGAAAGCTTACGAAATTCCCTTCGAATTGATATATAATTTCGTGTCAATAAGTTTAGTATTGAATGAGAAAAATGCATTTGAAGTTTGGAAGTTCATGCTGGAAATTGGTCAAATAGTGGTTACGGGATTGATGGTGATGAAGGCTAAATTTTGGTCAAGATATGAACTCAATGGTAGCATGTTCGTATTTCTAATCTCTATGGATGAAAGAGGAGAGGAAAAAGGGCCACATAGGCAAAGGATTGGAAATTCGATCGGAGATTCGAAGCGGCCATCGATTAAGGTAAGGGGGAGAAAAGGGTTTATAATTGGTGATAGGACATAGAAGGGTAATTGGGAGTTCCTTCCTCCCTTAGGTATATTAAGAGATTATGATAATAATGATTGAATTATATGAATATGTAGATTGTTATGATTGTGAATAACATAAGATATGTGTATGCTTTGTGTGTGAATAAGATGCACTGATGGTTGGTTGATGAGATCATGATGATCGTAAAGCATGATGTGTTCATGTGTATTGTGATATGGTATGCGTTGTTGTGTCTGCATGCGCATACATTTGATGGAATAATCATGTCGTGGATGTGATTATTCGGGATTCGTTGAGAATCGTGGTTGCAGGGATGATCGTGTCTTGTTGGAGACGTTAACGATGCATTCGGGGTTCTATTGATGAACCGTTATTATGAGTCGGTACCGCATTTGCATTGTGCATTAGAGTCACATTGCATTATGATTGATTGGATATTATGATTGATTGAATAATATGATTGATTGAATAATATGATTGATAGTTTGGTGTGATTAGGGGTGAATTACTTCTTCATATATGTCGTATGTGCCGTTATATTATGAATCTATTTCTCACCCCTATTGTTTATTTTGTCGTGTCTGTGCTTCTTCGGAAGTACAGATAATTCAGGTGCGTGAGGAACGCTTTTGATGTTGATGTCTGTGTCCTAGGAGCTCTGATATGTAACGGGAACGGGGATTTTTAATATAATATTTCATTTGATTTTTATAAACTTTTATATAACTAAGTATTGAGTTAAGGAACATTGTTATGAATGAATTGTAATGCTTTTGAGCAATTTGATATTAAAGCTTTATTTCCGCTGCTTACTTTTGAATAAAAGAATGATGGTTGATTGATGATGTAGCGACTCACTTTAGTTGATTAACTCTGATTTAATGAAAAATTTATATAATTTTGAAAATGGGAAAAGTGGGTGTTACACCCCCCCCCCCTTAGACAGCGCTTTTGCCAAAAGCGCTTTCTAAGCCCCCCCTTAGACAACGCTTTTGCCAAAAGCGTTGTCTAAGGTATACAAAATTTTTTGCAGCTTTTGTTTTAAACCACATTTTTTCCAGGTTTATAAACCAGAATTTCTACCTGTTTTCAACCAAATTTTGGAAGACAAATATCACATTTTATATATGCCATTTCAAACCATTTTGGCCTTTTTTCTACCAATTTTTGGCTAACAAATATATATATACCAATTCAAACCAATTTTGCCTTAAATGTATCAAAATATATACAAATTTATGTACACATTTACAAGTCATTACATATACTACAAATGTACAATATAATTACACATATTTATGTACAAAGTTACAAGTCATGTACAATATACTACAAATTTACAAGTCATTACTTAAAACATTGAGCTCTATCATGAATTGACACCATTCCTCTTTGATTTCGTCCACTTGATCCTTTGTATAAAATGCACACTTGAATTCATCAAAGTACTACATAATAATATAACATAGTTTGAATTAATTTCAACTATTTAATTATATGAGATATGTGTAAATATAAAAATAACTCATAAGTTAGAAATACATACATCGGTGGGAATCTCTAATCGGCCCAAAACAAGAGTATCTCGCATAAACCTCAACATGAAATACCCGCAATCTATTTGATTACGTTGTTGAGGACACTACATATGAAAAAAAATATGGATTATAAATCCTGTTTTATCAAGTGTCATCACTAATATGATAAAAAATGTGATAATTAAAAATATACCGCCACTTGAATCCATGTAATGGAGTTGGCGCCCCTCCTTGAGGTTTGGATATCTCGTTGGGCCCAAAAAGCTTGTAGGATGCTAATAAAATAAAAATGAAGCAATTAGAACAATTCACATAAACTAAGAAATTTTTTGAACATTCTCACTTACGTGTCAATTATGACCTTCATATCTGGGTATGTTGTCCAATCATTTCCTAACGAGTCAAGATAATACACGATTTCTCGGATAGGATTGATTGCGAGCAACAACCAATGTCCACTGTAATGATTAAGCAAATGTTAGATGTTAAATTGGAAAACAATTATAATAGATGAATTTAGAATGAAATTCTAACCCGGTATTAAACGGTATAAAAAACAACTTCTCCGCATCTTTATTGTCCATGAGGATCCGAAGAACGTACTCCGTCACGGTATCCGGTCTACTTAAAATTAAACTTAAGTTGACGGTCGCGGGTGCTAAGAATCCGAATGACACGTCCAAACCATTGGGGCGCATCAATTTGTCATACAAAAACCTAATATAAAAACATCATTAACATTATACACCTCTTTTGAAACATAAAGTAAACCGGATTAACATAAAGTAAACATCATTAACATAAGTTGTTCAATTAATAAAACAAAGTAGATCGGATTTACCTAATATATGTATTGACAACGTTGACGCCGATTTCTTCACGACCAAAAACTTGCATGAAGTCTTCATTACCAATCATTTGGTCGTAATCAAAGCCGAAAATCCCTACCTCCATATGTACAGTCCGAACACCTCCGGTCGGTATATCGGTCATCTCTAGAAATGTCCTGAGGCACGACCTATACTTGGTGGTAGGTTTTTTTCTAGCTACGGTCTTCTTAGCACCAACACTTTTTACCCGTGCGGAGGCGTTGCTAACCTCCTTTTTTTATTGTGCGGAGGCATTGCTAACCTCATTTTCTTGAAGCTACATGTCATATAAATAGTTAGATCAAATTAAGAATGTAACAACTTCCATGAATATATGTCATATAATTGTATATTACCTCTTTTCTTGAAACCACGGACTCGGTATGCCGCAGAATCGCATTATCTTTTGATTTGGATTTTGTGGGAGTCTATTTAACATAACCAAGGAAAATATGTACGTAAAATGCGCGTAAAAACTTTGAATATACACATTAAAGTTAACATAAGTTTTAGGCATACCTCATATCCTACGCATATGAGGTTTGTCGGCCATGCAACAAACGAACCTACTGCTTCGTCCACCGTTGTTGCATCCGAATCATCGTTAGGATATGGTAATGATGCATTCGGCTCAACTGCAATATCAACCGATACCTTCAAACATCCAGCAGGGAGCTCTCTAGTGTGGAGTAATACTCCGCTAACGTTATGCATTTTTCCCTTGCCAACCATCCGATAGTATGGTGATGACAAATATAGCTGACAATGGGAAATGCCCTAAAACCAATAATAACAAGAAATTGTTAATGAGTATATATGTCAAATACATAATTTAAGCAAATAGTTCAATTTAAGACAATTATATGTAATTACCTCTGGAATGTTCGGCTGAAAGGTACAGTTGATACTGTCTTTGTCCGAACCATCTTTGAAACATGCTGAGGCGCTAGCCTCTCTTTCTCTCCTCAATGCATCAAGCTCAGCTTGCATGGCTTCCAATCTTGCATGAAGCTCCCGATTACTAGGAGCCTTTCCTTTTTTAACACTCAGGGAGGTCGGGGTGACTCCAAATCCCTTACCCCTCACCCGACCAGAATACTCAGGGACATCTAATGCCTGACTAAGTATGCTCCTAGTATCATCGGGAGATAAAGACTGAGATAGCGCCTCCTGAAAAATCAGATGAATACCGTATACTTGTCAAATATTTGTGTATAAAAATGTTATTCAATTAATGAAAAAATGTTATACTTACACATCTCTGGTATACGTGTAAAACTTCTTCTTGAGGAACTCCAGATTTGCCCACACGGGCTTCCTTCCACAAAACATGTGCAGGAAGAGATGTTTCTGAACTTTTCTCCTTCTGCAGCTACACATTAAGTCATACAATTTGATCAGATAAAACTAATATATGATGAACAAATTTGTTATCGCAATTTATAAATACTTACCATGGATTGTTCCAAGCGTCCATATCCGACACGTCCTTTTCGGTACGGATATGCGGGACTTGATGCTCTTTCCCGATTTGTGGCACTTATTCTTTTAAAAATCGGGTCTTGTCGTTTGGATTTGAAAGCTTCTCATTCTTCAGCTGATATCAAACTTTCATATTTTTTAGGAAGCTCCGCATCCACATAATTACCATCCGCATCCCTAAGGAACTTGGATGATAAAAATGTTCGAAACCCTCTTAGAAGCTTTCCGACCAATTTCATACAAAAACCTCTTCTTTCTTCTTCGATGTTAAAACATCGCTAAGAAAAACATACAGATTAATAGTTAGTACCGGTAATTGAAAAAACATAATTGATACCGTATAATTAAGGGCCAAATGATTGTACCTTTATCTCACTCCAAATTTTTTCTTTGGAGTCATTCAGCTCTTTGTTTCTCCAATCATCACAGGTAATGGGAATTTCATTCCTTACTAGTGCACCGATAAAGCTAGTTAAGGTATGCCCATTAGGTTCTATAAGCTGTCCCTGGTGGCTCCAATAGACATCTAGTATGATGCCTCGAGATCTTCCTTGGACCACCCTTCTCATTACTGTGATGCCTCTTCGAATTTCTTCTTCCGCGGATACTTTTTTACTAACTTCCTCATGTTGGTCATCAGCCATGTCTAACCTGTAATAAACCAAAGAAACCATCAAATATCAAATGTAACTTATAATCATAGCAATTGAAAACAAAACTATAACGAAATCATGCATTATCAGATATAACTTATAATCAAAGCAATTGAAAACAAAAAAATAAAGAAATCATGCATTATCAAATATAACTTATAATCAAAGCAATTGAAAACAAAAATATAACGAAATCATGCATTATCAGATATAACTTATAATCAAAGCAATTGAAAACAAAAATATAACGAAATCATGCATTATCAGATATAACTTATAATCAAAGCAATTGAAAACAAAAAAATAAAGAAACCATGCATAATTTACCTCAGTCACTAACATCTCTTTCTTTTCTTTGTTGGAATATTAATCACTTATTTCTTAGCAATGCGTACGGATGAATTGATCCAAATTCCCTCATTATGATCGTTTCTTATATATGACTCATCCGGTATAAGATCCTCAACTTCATCATTTCTATTCAACTCATTCCGTCTAATGCATGACTCGTTCTCAACATCAATATCACATTGATCGACACCGCTATCATTAGTCACTTTGTTAGAGAAAAGCACTATAGACCATTTTGTACTCTTCGGGTCATTCACATAGAACACTTGTTCATCATTTCTATTCAACTCATTCCGTCTAATACATAACTAAGGTAGTATCTTTGAATATCCTAACAATTTTAAAGTTCAATTCATTTTAAACTTCAATAACGTATACATAACCAATGTTAATATAAACTTCAATAACGTATCCGATACGCCGATATACCAACTTTAATTACCTCATCACTTTCATTTTTTATATTACAAGAATCAAACTTTTTCTATTACAATATACCTATAACTATACCTATAACACGTTAATTTTTCTATAACTAACTTTAATTTTCTATTAGAATATACCTATAACTATACCTATAACTATACTTATAAACATTTTCTATTACAAACATTTTTGTATTACAACATTTTTCAAGGAAGAACATTTTTCTATTACAACATTATTACTTATCAAACATAACAACTTTAATTACCTCATCACTTTCATTTTTTCTATTACAAGAATCAAACTTTTTCTTCCATTACTTTTCTCTTATAAACATTATTCTATTATAAACATTTTTCTATTATCAACATTATTACTTATCAAACATAACAACAACAATGTACCTTATGAATCAAAACAATTTAAACAAAGGATAATACACTAAACTCAGTTCTTATGAATCAAAACAACAATGTACCTTCTAAACTCAATGTACCTTATGAATCAAAACAACTAAAACAAAGGATAATACACTAAACTCAGTTTTTATGAATCAAAACAACAATGTACCTTCTAAACTCAATTTTTATGAATCAAAACAACTTAAACAAGAATAATACACTAAACTCAGATTTTATGAATCAAAACAACTAAAACAAAGGATAATACACTAAACTCAGTTTTTATGAATCAAAACAACAATGTACCTTCTAAACTCAATTTTTATGAATCAAAACAACTTAAACAAGAATAATACACTAAACAGTAGAAACGAAAAATGAAGAAATGTAGAACATACCGCAAGAATGAAGAACAGTAGAAAGAAAAACGAAGTCAACACCCAAATGTACGATTCTTCAAACACGTTCAATGATTGAAACTGAAGGATGACAGTGTATTCAAGTTCGCTGTAATGGTTTTCGCTGTTAGGGTTTGTTCGCAGGAGGGAAAACAAAAGAACAGAGAACGAAAATAGAAGTCTGAAATTTTATTTTAATTAGACCTTAGACAGCGCTTTTGTGGAAAGTGCTTTCTAAGGTATGCCTTAGACAGCGCTTTCCAAAAGCGCTTTCTAACCCCCCCCCCCCCTTAGACAGCGCTTTTGGTTTTAAATTATTTTTTAATTTAAAGACTTTAAACAGCGCTTTATCAAAAGCGCTGACTAAGGTCTATATTTAAAAGCGCTTTCTAAAAGCGCTGTCTAAGACCCCCCCCCCCCCTTAGACAGCGCTTTCATTATTTTTTTGGAACATTTTCCGTGTTTTATTTTAATTTTAACCTTAGACAGCGCTTTCTTTTAAAAGCGCTGTCTAAGATGCGCTGTTAAAAATCATTTTTGGCGTTAACTAAGGATTCGCCCGTGAAGCAACTTAGTTCACAAGATGTAAGGAACGCTATTAGAGTTGGGAGATATGGTTTATGACCATCATGATTGTCGGCTATCTATTGACAAAGTGAGGAACTGATCAACCTTAATCCCTTGTTAATAGTAGACGGAATCGTGTTGGATGCAAAAGACATATTTTTCAGCTGAAATAATATGTTCAATAGACTGTTTGGAGTTAAGCCAAAGTTATTAGTGGTTTAAAGGAATAGATGCGGATTCCTGTATCCGAAAAAGAGATGAATTTGAGGATTGAGTATGTTGGTTAGATATTACAAATGGTTATAACTCTGTGAGTAGGAAGTGAATTTGAGATCGACGATTGTGAAAAATAAACGTTATATCTACTGAGTATGTAGAGGAACTTTTAAGTGGGGACTCAGATGTCTGATTTGGTTGCATAGATGGTATTGATCGGAAGTAAGGTCACAACGATGGACCGTCTGTAGAGTATGGATTGTAATTATGTTTTGAAGAATATGTTAGAGGTGTTGTTATAGGAAAAGATGAAACTATTCCTTGATCGGCCCCTGGTACTAAGAGTAATGGTTAGAGGATTCATCGACAAAAAGGAATTGTAGAAGCAAGGGTGCCTTATAGGAAAACTTCGGTGTTATTGATATAGAAATATGAGGATATGAAGTTGCATGTTGATTAGTGAATATTATGAGAATTCACAATTGTGATGGGAATATATTGGATTCGATTGATAAAGGATCAAGAGTGAGCTGAAATTCATCTGTAGTATTACTGTTGTTGTGAGTGGATTATCGTGTCTACCAGAACCTTGAATTAGTTGGGACTTTGTAAGAATAATATAAAGGGAATGTGGTAATCGGAACCAGATGTTGACAGGTCATGTTGGATGAATTTACTGCGTTGAGGGATGTGGAATGGAGATTTAGGATGTAAGTATTGAGTTATATTTTGTCATAGTATGATAAGAGGTGAATGAGTCTTTGAAGGTATGAAGGTCTAATTCTTTGTCGGAAATTAATTATAACCATGTGTCTTCACAATGTAGTGATGTTGATTCGTTGCCTTAGGAGTGTGGTATATGTTGATACAGAGTATGGATAGTTTCGTAGATGTTTTTGAGACGGTGGACCGTGAGCTACGGGATTGATTAAAAGTTATTTGTCGTGGTTATTATGGGATGAAGGGAGAGAAATATAAGTATCATTATATGTGTTGGATAAATAAGGCAAAATTAAAATAGTAAGTGTGCAATAATTATCTTTTTGGAATTTATGAATTAAGGGTCTAGTTAATATGGAATTTGAGATGTTAGAAGGATAATCCAACAAGGGAGTAAATGTAATGTGAAACCATGAAATTATCATGGATGTTGTGTAGAAGATAATGATGACTGGTATGTATTAAGGTGGGTATGGAGTATGAATTGTGCCTTTCATATTTACTTGGATAATTTCGAGATGGTAACTTTTGGAAGATGTCTTGATCTATGATGAAAGTAGAAAAAGGATTTGTAGAATGTTGGAAATTGAAATATAAGAATTGGAAAAGATACAGTCATATACTAAGTTATCAAGGATGATTTTTATGAACAGGTGTAGATGTGTTTTATTGTGTTGTTCAGAGGAAGGTATGAGTATGAGTCCGTCCGAAGTAGATGTGGGTCTACAATGATGAAAGCAAGTAAGTTATAAGAGATTAGAATGTATTTGGACTTAGTTGGTTGTTATTGCGGTTTATGAAAAGTTTTCCAAGTTAGTATTTTGTTGTTTCGGATAACTTGCGAAAGATAAGTTGTTCGTTGAGAATGGTTGTTGTGAGAGAGAGTGTTGGAGAGCCGGAATAGGAGTTAGCTATAGTTACAGTCTGATTTTGTTTGATTCTAACAAGTTATGGATAAAATGTTGGATAATGATTGTGATAAGTTGATAGGTTATTAGCACCTGATCGTAAAGTCGTAGTTGGTATTATACGATGAGAGAGGAATTATGGAAGTATTTATCTTACCCATGGATTGGAAGTGGATGAGAGTGAAATTGTGTTGAGTATCTGATAGTAGTGTCGTTATGATTGGAGATTGAAGTATTTGGTAAGAACTTGAGTATACAATTCCGATTTGATCGAAAAGAGTGGAGTATGAAACGACTAAGATAGTCAGAATGTCTGAGGTAGGGAGTCGGGGACTTTTCCTATGTTTGCATTGATAGTTAAAGAGTTGGAATTGAGTTAGCAGTTAAGAGACTTGCGCTCAGATATTGAGGTATGCTAAGTGAATTATTATAATTGTGGTGAAGGTTAGAAAAAGTTAAAGTTAGAAGTGAACTTCATGGAATAGATAGCTGCGGGTAATCAGGGTGCGCAGAGGAAGAGTGAAGTGGTGTAATTATTTATACGTAAATGGTTAGTAAAGGCTCAAGATATTAAGCGATAAGACCTGTTGAGATATTGAGATTATTGGACGTTCCAGAATGGATGTGTAATGGTAAAAGCTTATCTACATATCCAAGATTGCGGGATATGCAGAGATATTAATATATGTGATGTATGTGCTTCATTGATGGGTTATAATTATGTTGTTTCGGTGGATAAAACTAAAATATTAGTCCGTTATCAGTGTTGCTGTAGCTAGACGACGTAAATCATGAAATTTTGGTTTTTGTCCTTTTTGTCGCCTCGTTACCTATGGTGATGATACGAGTGCGAGTAACTAATTCCTATGATAGGGATTAGGGAAGTGTTATCTATGGTGATGGTAGCGATTTATGTTATTTTCTCAAAATAGACAAAATGCCACTCCGATCTGACAAGGGTAAGGGTAAGGCTCACCGCACGAAGATAACTATATGTGATGTTACTCTATCGTCTATGCATTATTCTTTTCCACACTCTAGTCAATTGGCTCGCTCAACTATAACCATTACTCCACCTTCTACAACCTCATTCGTATCTACATCTTTCACTTCTCACAACTAAGTATTTCACAATGTTCCCATATGAGTATCCACCAACTTTTATCTTCCATACTTTACATATACCCCCATATCATACTAGCATGTACTCCCATATGCACCCTCATCATATCAACACCAATGGGGTTCTAGCTTTCCATATCCCCACATGTACCTTCATCATACCAGCAACCATGAGGATCTACCTTTCCACATCCTTCACATGTATCATCAACATTAATGCATCTAGGGGGATCTCTCCCCTTACATGTACCTAAGGGTGGCAAATGGGTTATGCCCACCCCGTTTAGGGTAACACGACAAAAGTCCGCAAAAAAACATGGTGGGGCAGGACGGACATATTTGAGGATGTGAGCCTAAAACCTACACATGTCTCGCAAAAAGTGAGGGCGGACGGGGAAAACTTGCGGGTATGACACCTTTTAAGCCTAAAAACGCAAAAATTTATGTAAATGTATGTGCTCGCAAAAGCCCGTGAAGAAAATGGGGCAGGGTGGGGCAGACAAATTAAAGGATGAATGTCTAAACCCTTGACCCGTCTCGTACTAAAGTTCGGAAAAAATCGGCATGCCCAACGGGTCAAGCCCATTTTATCACTCCTACATGTACCTTCATCACTCATGTAGCATGGGGGATCCCGCACCTCACGTGTACCTTCATCATCTATGCATTCTAGGGGATCCCGCACCCCACATACCCCACATGTACCCTTATCATTCCATCATTTCACACATGAGGAGCAAAATGACTTGGAGGAGCATGGGAATGTTCATGCGATGCAAGATGAGTATATGAAGATTGATGAAAGATGGGTTATTGCACCTGAGGGAAATTCGTAAGTTTCTATTTTATATTTAAGTATACATGTTACCATTTTTTTTAAATCTTAAAATTTATTCAAATTATTGTTATTTAGTTTCTTGTAAAGTAGTCTCGCTACAACAAACATAAAGGAGATAATTAAAAAATTATATAAAAAATCTTGAAAGACATATAGAGAACTTCTAAAAGAGGATAAATAAGCTTGATTTAAAAAATTTCGACTATAACGCTTTCATTTTAAGTAATTGTTATTTTAATTACTTTTTCTTTTAATGATCTAATAATGTTTTTTTTTTAATGTGATACAACATTGTAAGAGAAATGTTGTTGGGACTTAAGAGATGAGTATAAGATTACATATATTTTCATATTAGAGCATCGACCTAACTTTTTGACACGCTTAGGCGTGTTAGACTCGATTGGGAACAAAAAATGATTCATCCTCAATGGATAGACAAAAATGTATTTCAAGAACTACTTGTCTATTGAAATTTAGATGCGTTTAAGGCCAAATCTGAAAAAACAGAGAAAAATAAAGTATATGAAGTAGGGGCTGCAATCATGCAGGAGGAAATATCACTATCAATGCAGCCCAACATGCTAAGCGAATGGTAGTTATAAACACTATTTTTTAAATTATATTTTTATTTATTTTAAATTTTTTCAATTAAATTTTTTATTTAATAGGAATTTAGAGTTGAATATGAAACTTTCTTGTGTGAAAAGTTAATGGCTTCGTCATCACCTCTAGTACTACCATGTACCTTTGATCGAATATTCTTAATTAATTATATTGATGAAGCAAGGCCTCTAAAATTACTTTAGCATGTTAAACTATCACAAAGATTTATTTGTCTTATATTTGTACCATTGGAAAAAAGTTTAGCCAACAGGGATAGTTAGGAGGATGTCATTCACTCTTTTATATTATATAATCAAACTTTCAAACACAACATTAACTTATTCATTTGGAATAGACATGTAATTTGAAGAAAAAAAAATCTGTATGATAATATAGTAAACTTGCAGCTCAAGAAACGTGTAGACATACTTTCCAATAAATCTATTAAAACTTTTTGACCAATACAAAATAATTTGAACTATATATTAGTAAGAACTAGAAATCTTGCATACACCAACCTATTACAGAAGTAAGCAACTGAGTTTCACTTCAGTTCTCTGATGTTAGCCACGATTAGTTTTCTAACTTGTTTGAACTTGACTCTGATTCTTTCCTGTTTCATAAAGTTTTTGTTTTACTTGTTTCTGTTTTATCTTGTGTTGAAATTTTGAGAAACTTGAATTTGGAATGCTTTTTCTGCAGCTCTTTTGAATTTACGGTCACTGGCAGAGGTGTTTGTCAGCTAAACAAGTCTTCGTGGAAGAAAATGGCAACAGATATCGTTTTGGAAGGAGATATTGCGAGTGTTCAACCAGTTGAAGATCATGACAGCAAGAAAGATTCAGAAAATAGCAAGGCGAAAGATGAAACAACCAACACAGTTCCCTTGTACAAGCTTTTCTCATTTGCTGATCCTTTGGATCGTTTATTGATGTTTGCGGGGACTATCGGTGCTATTGGGAATGGAATCTCTATACCCTTGATGATTTTAATATTTGGAAATTTGATCAATGCATTTGGAGATTCCACAAGCTCAAAAGTTGTTGATGAAGTCTCCAAGGTATTTTTCTCATAAATCTCGTGTAATCAGTGAAACTTGTTTCTTCTGGTATACCTTTCATGGCATACTACAATTTTGAAACAAACATTTAAAAACCGACTAACAATGACTTACTGTGATCACTGATCAGGTGTCTCTGAAGTTTGTATACTTGGGGGCAGGCACCTTTGTTGCGTCATTTTTGCGTAAGGACGCTAGTTCTTACAATCTAACGTGTTATTCCGATGTATTATGATGCCAAATAAACCCTTTTTGATGTGTACTAGAATTGACTTGCTGGATGATCACTGGTGAGAGACAGGCTGCAAGAATTAGAGGCTTATACCTTAAAACAATTTTGCGGCAAGATGTGAGCTTCTTTGATAAAGAAACTAATACCGGAGAGGTTGTTGGAAGAATGTCAGGTGATACTGTTCTTATTAAAGATGCCATGGGGGAAAAGGTATCACTAAATCATCATACTATCTTAAATCACCGCCATTTTGTTTTTCTCGACTACCCTAAAAAGAGTTTAAAATTTCAGGTGGGACAGTTCATACAGTTTGTGTCAACTTTCATAGGAGGTTTTGTCATAGCATTCACTAAGGGATGGCTTTTAACTATTGTGATGATGTCCAGTATACCACTTCTTGTCTTGTCTGGTGCTATGACGGGTATGATAATTGCAAAGGCATCGTCGACTGGACAAGCAGCTTATTCTAAATCAGCAGGTGTAGTAGAGCAGACAATAGGTTCCATCCGAACTGTAAGCATACGCGAACCAAAAAATAACATTGAAATTTTGTTATCACAGATTATATAAGTGTCTCCCATTTTTCGAATGCAGGTTGCATCATTCACTGGGGAGAAACAAGCTATAGCTAAATATAATCAGTCCTTAATCAAGGTCTACAATACTTCAGTGCAAGAAGCACTAGCATCTGGTGTGGGGTTTGGAGCACTCTTTTTTGTTTTTATATGCAGTTATGGTTTGGCTGTATGGTTTGGTGGGAAATTGATAATTGAGAAAGGGTATACAGGAGGAGATGTTATGACTGTAATTTTTGCTGTATTAACTGGTTCAATGTATGATTTCATATTTGTTTCACTATTGAGATAAGATATGAACATTTTTGTTTCTCTCCTAACTATATTTATGTTTCCAACCTCAGGTGTCTTGGGCAGACGTCTCCAAGCTTAAGTGCGTTTGCTGCGGGACAAGCTGCAGCCTTTAAGATGTTTGAAACGATTAAAAGAAATCCGGAAATTGATGCTTACGACACTACTGGGCGAAAGCTTGATGAAGTTCGTGGAGATATAGAACTCAGGGAGGTTTGCTTTAGTTATCCTACCAGACCAGATGAATTGATATTCAATGGATTCTCTCTTGCAATAGCAAGTGGAACTACTGTAGCTTTGGTAGGGCAAAGTGGGAGTGGGAAATCCACAGTAGTTAGTTTGATAGAGAGATTTTATGATCCACAAAGTGGTGAAGTTCTTATCGATGGTGTTAACCTTAAAGAATTTCAACTAAAATGGATCAGACAGAAAATAGGCCTAGTTAGCCAGGAACCTGTTCTCTTTACTTGTAGCATTAAAGAGAATATCGCATATGGAAAGGATGGTGCCACCGATGAAGAAATCAGAGCTGCAGCAGAACTTGCTAATGCTGCCAAATTTATAGATAAACTTCCTCAGGTGAACTCTCAAATCTTCCTTCACTTGGTTGAATTATTTCTATTTGCATAGTGTATAATAAGAAAGAGAAAATTTATTGACCGATCCTTCTACCTCGAAATTATTGTTATTGATTTCAGGGACTAGACACAATGGTTGGTGAGCATGGAACTCAACTCTCTGGAGGTCAAAAGCAAAGAGTTGCAATAGCAAGAGCAATTTTGAAAGATCCAAGAATATTACTTCTTGATGAAGCTACAAGTGCCCTTGATGCAGAATCAGAGAGAATTGTACAAGAGGCGTTGGACAGGATAATGATAAACCGGACAACTATCATTGTTGCTCACCGCTTAAGCACTATAAGGAATGTTGATACCATTGCTGTTATTCATCAAGGAAAAATAGTTGAGAGAGGTAGACACAATATTTATTGACAACAATTTAATTTTTCCATGACATGAAGCCCAAAAGTTCATATAATTTATAGCATTCTTAAATTTTTCAATTGGTTAGGTTCACATGTTGAGCTCACCGAAGATCCGAATGGAGCCTATAGTCAGCTTATTAGACTTCAAGAAATGAAGGGATCGGAACAGATTCAAAATGACACAAACAAGTCGAACAGTATTGTGCATTCTGGAAGAATATCAAGTCAAAGATCTTTTTCCTTAAGATCAATAAGCCTAGGGTCACCTGGAAACAGCGATCGTCGCTCTTTCTCAACATCATATGTTGCACCTACAACAGATGGCTTCTTAGAAAATGCAGATGGTGGACCTCAAGCTTCTCCTTCAAATAAATCTTCACCCCCCGAAGTGCCACTTTATCGCCTAGCATATTTTAACAAACCCGAGATTTCAGTCTTATTGATGGGAACTATAGCTGCAGTGCTACATGGAGTTATAATGCCTGTTTTTGGGCTATTACTTTCTAAAATGATTAGTATTTTCTACAAGCCAGCTGATGAACTGCGTCATGATTCAAAAGTTTGGGCAATAGTGTTTGTAGCAGTTGCCGTGGCATCACTACTCGTTATTCCATGTAGATTCTACTTTTTTGGTGTTGCTGGAGGTAAGTTGATCCAAAGGATCCGGAAAACGTGTTTTGAGAAAGTTGTTCACATGGAAGTAAGTTGGTTTGATGAGGCTGATCATTCAAGTGGAGCACTTGGAGCAAGGCTCTCTACTGATGCAGCATCAGTTAGAGCTCTTGTTGGGGATGCACTTGGTTTGCTGGTTCAAAATATTGCTACAGCAATAGCCGGCTTGGTTATTGCTTTTGGAGCGAGCTGGCAGCTCGCTTTCGTCGTCCTCGCTTTGGCGCCTCTATTAGGACTAAACGGATATGTGCAAATAAAGGTCTTGAAGGGATTCAGCGCAGATGCAAAGGTTTGTTAGTTACTTCTATCAACCAACCAATTAATATTGTGAATACTGATATTGTTTTCAATGAACAGAAATTATATGAGGAAGCAAGTCAAGTGGCAAATGATGCTGTAGGGAGTATAAGAACAGTTGCTTCTTTCTGTGCAGAAGAGAAAGTGATGGAACTATATCGGGAAAAATGTGAGGGACCAATTAAGAAAGGAATACGGCGAGGGATAATAAGTGGAATTGGTTTTGGATTATCATTCTTCATGCTATATGCAGTTTATGCATGCTGTTTTTACGCTGGAGCTCGACTTGTAGAGGATGGAAAGTCTACATTCTCGGATGTTTTCCTAGTAAGAAATGCATACTCCTTACATGTTCACCATTCTATCACTTTCACATTTATTTGATAGCATTGATGCTTTTGTTTTTTGATTTGTAGGTCTTTTTTGCTCTCAGCATGGCAGCTATGGGAGTCTCACAATCTGGAACCTTGGCCCCTGATTCAACTAATGCAAAAAGTGCTGTGGCTTCCATATTTGCTATTCTTGACCAGAAGTCACAAATAGACTCTAGTGATGAATCTGGAATGACATTGGAAAATGTCAAGGGAGAAATTGAGTTTAACCACGTCAGTTTCAAGTATCCTACTAGACCTGATGTTCAAATATTCACAGATCTTTGCTTGAACATTCATAGCGGCAAGGTAGTATTCTAGTTCCGCATCTTATCACAGATATTTGCTTGAAATGATAACTATCAGGTTGATCTTACTGTTATAAAAACACAGACAGTTGCGCTGGTCGGAGAAAGTGGAAGTGGAAAATCAACAGTGATCTCATTACTACAAAGGTTTTATGACCCCGACTCAGGTCACATTACGCTTGATGGAGTAGAAATTCAAAGGATGCAGGTGAAATGGCTAAGACAACAAATGGGACTAGTAAGCCAAGAGCCTGTTCTTTTCAATGACACAGTTCGAGCCAATATTGCATATGGAAAAGGAGGAGACGCAACGGAAGCAGAAATTGTAGCTGCTGCAGAATTGGCGAATGCTCACCAGTTCATTAGTAGTTTGCAAAAGGTAAATTTCATGCTGACCTTTCAACCCAATCTCTCTTAAATGCAATACAATTGATGTTCTTGAGCATGATACTATATATTTATATATGCAGGGTTACGACACGATAGTAGGCGAGAGAGGAATTCAGTTATCCGGGGGACAGAAGCAGCGTGTGGCAATTGCGAGAGCTATGGTGAAGAATCCAAAAATACTATTACTAGATGAAGCAACTAGTGCACTTGATGCTGAGTCTGAGAAGGTGGTTCAAGATGCACTTGACCGCGTTATGGTGGAGCGGACGACAATAATAGTTGCTCATAGGTTATCAACCATTAAGGGTGCAGATATAATAGCAGTAGTTAAGAATGGTGTGATAGCAGAGAAAGGAAAACATGAAGCATTGCTACATAAGGGTGGTGACTATGCTTCTTTAGTAGCATTACACACACATAGAGTTGCTTCTTCATCTTAGATTAGATCCATACCTTTGGCCTCAATGGTTGTTATGAATCATTAATTTATAGAATGTGTGAATAAGGAAGTAGATAGCAACTAGGTATATGGCAGTTAGGTTAGTTAAAACTACAATAAATAGATTTAAATAAGCTTGTGTTCTAGTGTTATACTTTGAGGTTTTTAAGGTGGTTTGATTTAATTTTATAAAAAATTTATTTACTTTTGAAAAATTAAAATGTTACAAATTTGTTTGACTTTATGACTTTTCAAAATATTTATGAAATAAACTTATTGTTACTGAAAATGGATTTTAGGGATTCACTTAGAGGGTGTAATAAATGTGAAATTTTAGAATAAGATTAGTGTGTATCATAGAGTAGTCTGCAATTCACCTATATTAGTCTAGTGAAGAATTCATTCTTTAGAGGTGAGATATCACGAATTCGAATTCTCACCCATATAATTAATGTCCATGTATAATTACCGGTTGAGGAGGCTTAACTGGACTACAATTCACCAATTTTATAAAAATGATTTTCTATAACACCCTTAATACTTCTAACATACCACGCGAAATTTCATAAATGTTCACTATTTTCGAAGATATATCTCCGGACGCACCCAAATATAAGTGAAAGTTGAAATATTTTGGAGATATATCTCCGAAATATTTTACAGGTTAAATCGCGTCAGACTTTTCTCCATCCTCATTTCACAGTTTTCTTCAAACTCAAACTCAACTCTTTTCTTTCTCAATACACTTTAATTTCATCAAATCAATTTTTTTTAAAGTAAGGTTCAAAAGAACTCAAGAAAACATTAAGCACCATCTATAACATCATTCAACATCATAAAAACCATAAATTTCAAGTAAGTTTTTCGAGTTTTTGATAAATTTTGAGTTTTAGTGCAAATGTATAGAAATCAATGATTAAACTTATAAATGTGTATGAATAGCATGTAACATAGTTTAGACTTAGTGTATAACTTGTTTGTTGGCTGAAATTTGTGATCATATCATATTTTTGTCAAGTTGCATGTGATACATTCGCCATTGACACAACTTCTGAGTTGCAGAACATTTCAGAGATACATCTCCGGAATTGTTCATCGTTTTATATACTTTAGAAAATTTTGGAGATACATCTCTGGAACTGTTCAATATTTTAGTTTAATGGTGCTTCGGAGATGCATCTCCGAAATTGTTTAGTGTTTTAGTTTAATTGTGTTTCCAAAGATGCATCTTTGGAATTTCCTACCGTCTACTTTTTTTTTACAAAAATTTCTTGTTGTGTGTTGTTTGTGTGCACTAATGATATGCCTTACTTTACCTTACAAGCATAATGGTTGACAGAGTCGACATACTGAGATATGGCAGGGTTGCTCAGCATGCATCCGTTCGGAGGGAGTAGAGTTAGCAGGTTCCAGAGGCAGCATGTACATCTGGTCAGCCAAAGCCGTCAATTTCTGGGGTGAGGACTACTTATGGGGCTCGTGCTTTACCTCAGACCATTCCACCTTCTTCTTCTTCTTTCCATAGGAGATGGGATTCACCATCTGATGCATCACTTCCCCAATCCTCTTGCAGACGTCGGGATTCACCAGTGTCACCTCTTACAGATGATGCTATTGTTTCAGACTATCCTCTCGTTGATGATGTTGCTGATCCAATGCCACCTCCGGAGGGTGAGACTACTGTGGATGCCGAGTCAGAGCGTTTTGGAGGAGGTCCATATGATTTTTCATTACTTCCTTTATATCTAGACCATACTGTCATACCCCAAATTTGTCCTACCTGTGCTATTTTATTTATTTAACCATATTTAAAAATTCAAAAATATGTCATTTCTTTTCTTCAGGATTTGTGCGAAAAATCGGGTCATTTGAGTTTGTTAAGTCGGTATGTTGTGTGGAAACATTTGTCTAATTATCACCTTTGTTTTTATTATTTTATCGCAAAAATTCTACAAAAAATGTCAATCAATCAATTTTTTCCACTTTTTCTTAAAAAAGGTATATTCATTTCAATTCATAGCCATATTCATATTTTCATTATTTTTTAAACCAATTTATTCATTTTTTTTAATCCCATTGTTTTCTCATTATTATTATTATTATTATTATTTTTCATTTGTCCTAAATATCTAATTACCATTTTAAATCATCTTTTATTATTTCTAATTCTTTCTTTAAATTTATTCCCAATAACTCTATTAAATCCATTTATAAGCCCATATTTTTATCACCATTATTCCATTTCTTTTTAATATTTTTTTATTTTTGTTATTCATGCTTTATTAACCTTATCATTATTATTCTTTTTATAACTTCTATTTTTTTTATATAATTATTTTATTATCTTTCATATCTTATTATTATTTTATCATTATTTCTCTCACCTTTTTTTTTTACAGTTAACATACACCGAAATCCCACAAAAAGTTTGTTATTACAGCTCACACAGATAGTACAAGGGGACCATCACATTTCATTTGTAATCCCACTCACAGTCAGTACAAAATGTCCTCACAAAAATGCAATAGAAAATCCTCTCATACGTACATGCTTTCCACTAACTTCTTTTTTCGCTAAAAACAAAAGCACAAGAACCACAATTGGACTTTCAAAAGCCCAAACTTCCTGCAAAATATATACACAACAAATCATTTTAACATTCGGAAGATTTTCTCCCTCAAAATCACTACTCCCCAGCATAGATTCATGGTTTCATTATCACAGTAACCAAAAACAAACACCAGCCATAACCAAAACCCCCAATCTTTTTCACCTTCTCCCAAAACCCTTTTCTGCTCTCAACCAACAACTCAACCTCGTTTCTCACCCATCAGAACCTTACTCACCTTCTTGTTTTTTAACTCAGCCCTCATTATACATCAGTAATCCAAATTGTAACTTTTTTTCTTTTCTTCAAAAAACCAGAAAACACGCAGCTCGCAATAGATTTTCATCGGCACAACGCAACATTTTTCTCATCCACAAACAGCCACTGCAAACATCACTTCCCTCATCACCGCTACACCATTTTTGTATCCCTGTTCATCACCATTACAAAACCTCACAGCCATCAACATGCTCAAACCACAGAACAGCCATACCACTGGAACTTCAAAACCCGCCGGCCATCCATCAATCTAAATTCGAACCGCACAACCACAAACCTTCGAACACCAAAGCTCCATCCGCAAACCTCCCACAACGAAATGCGAAACCATCCATGACGAAATCTGAAACTGCACAATCCGAACGCAAAACCCTCACCTGAACTGTTCACAGACCCAAACGCATAAAGCCTTAAACCGTCGGCCACCGCAAGCCGTCATCACCGCGCAACTCATCATCAAAATCAGATCCGAACATCACTATCACAAAACTCTTCACCTGCTTCAAAACGCCATCCGCGGAAACCAACTCACCATGAAATCCGAAACTGACCACTCATCCACCGTCTGAACCGCGGGTAGATCCGACGAACTCCCCTCAAAACGCCAAAATCCAAATCGCCGTCGCCTGCGAATGAAAGAGGGGAAGAGTGACGTTGATCCTGACATGATTTCCGCCGCCGCACAAGCCGCCGCCCTAAAACCATAAAATCCGTTGAGGGAGAGCTGAGAGATACGCAAGCCGGCCGTCAGACTCACGAGGAAGGAGAGTCTTGGAGGTTGACGTTCTGCTGTTTTGATTGAAAGGTTAACTTGTTGGTTTTCTTTTTGTTTATCATAAATTTATTTGATTTTAATTGTTTTACTTTACTTGTTTATTTTTATTTTATTTTTCTGTTTATTCTTTTGGAGTTCTGCTGAGTTTTGTATGGGCCATGGGCCAATTCAAGTTCTATTCACACACCAGCATCATTTGACATATCCATGTCACTTAACTTTTTGTGTTGTTTAAATTTCCTCTAAATTTTCTTGTTTGTTGCTATTATTCTTATTTTGATTATTACTCTGATTTAATCTTTGGGGATATATCTTAGAAATTTATTATCTTATATTTTGTTCTTAGTATTTAAGGGCCAATGATATACTAAACGGCCGATTTTTCGCCCGATCTAAATCGGTGATCTTCGGTCAATATGAGCCCCCCTTTGTAATTATTTTTATTATTATTTCGACAAAACAAACATGTATTTTAATTTAATTCATTTTATTATCCTTGATATTATTTATATTCATTATTTTATTTTTTCTAACAATTCAATTCATTTAATTTATTTATTTTTTCGCATTTTAAAAAGTATCGATTCGACTCCTTATAGAATGGTTCCCATTTTGAACCGATTCTAAGGCAGTTCACGAACAAAATTTCGTCGCGTCCCAAAAAGGTCCAACGCCTTCGAATAGTTGCGCTCGATTAAAAGGTCCAACGCCTTCGAATAGTTGTGTCCCGATTCAAACAGGCTGAACGCCTTCGAATAGTTCAAATACACTGCACACACGCTTCCTCTTGGGCAAAATACAATGATACCCTTTATTTCTCGCAATCCCCTGTATTTATTTTGTATCCCTCTCCCCTTACTTTGTACGCAATTTATTTTCCGTATTTAATTTCGAATCCTTGGTCCAACGCCAAGCGATTGCACTTTGCACACTTGCACTTTATTTTTTCAGTTATCTTTTTCGTTTAGGATCCACTCCACCTTTGCGAGCCGAGCGATTCGTGCCTCGATAACAAAACCACAAAAATAACCTCCATTTGCATTTACCCTCTAACCTCAAAAAAACCAAAACGTTTCGATTAAATCCAAACCCTTGATCCAACGTCAAGTGGTCTTAGGAAATAAAACACTTTAATAATACGAGAAGATTTGTACGCCACGAGCCTTAAGCGGTAGAAAGGAGGATAACGAGCTCTCGTTACTCGCTCCGATTATTTCGACGCAGGACGCTCGTCTTGTTGGGCGAGATAAACTATCCATAGTCTTTAGTGCATTTCAACTCCTAAACCCTTTCATCGACGAAAGGTAATAAAATCAACAACCAATACCCTTAATAGGCCGAACTACGAGGCTCTGACTTTCGCATTGCACACGGGAGTACGTAGGCACGAGGATCTCAATCCTTGCCGAGCACCTAGGTTCAATCTAACTTATAATTCAACTCATTTCCCTCTAGCAAGCAATTCGTTTAAGCATAGACATCCTTTCGCGTGCGTTAACTTAGATGGTT
This sequence comes from Lathyrus aphaca, assembly GCA_963966055.1. NCBI lineage: Eukaryota > Viridiplantae > Streptophyta > Magnoliopsida > Fabales > Fabaceae > Lathyrus > Lathyrus aphaca. Next base: position 545,900,000 of record OZ014522.1, read on the forward strand.
CCCATCGAGTACGATGGATGTAGGGGGTGCTAATACCTTCCCCCTGCATAACCGACTCCCGAACCCAGGCAATGGTTCCGTTGACCTTTGTCCTCATCCTTTTCCTCCCGGGTTGTATCTATATCTTCCCTTTCCCTCTTCGGGAATAAATAGAATTAGGTGGCGACTCTTCAGTCCGTCCGGCGCGCGGGCTCCGTCTTTCGGATCGCGTAAGGTCGTATTTTTTGGGGTACGACAGCTGGCGACTCTGCTGGGGACAGGTTCAGCCCTATGCGAGTCAAGCCTAGTCTAGGTTCCCGCATTTGTTTGGATGTTTGCTTTTATGCCTTGCTTGTTTATTTTTATCGCTTTCTTTATCGCATTCCATTTTATATATCTTGTGGCTCCTTGGTACTATAATTTGGATCGATACTTTGCAAAAGAAACTTGAGGGAAAAGCTCTATACCCGGGCTTGCGAGTACAAACATAAGTTAGCGAGGTTGTGTAGTATGGGCTCCCGAGAGAACCTCTCTCGTGGGTTGTCGATACGAAAACCTCACTTGGAGTAGATTCTGATGAGAATACTGACAACCGTCGAGTCCTTGACGTGTGTGCTCAGTTGCTTTCATTGGGGTCATTAACTCTGAGGACCTTTAGAACCTTTTGGTTAAAACATCGGTTGATGGTTGCGTAGTATTGGGCACCAGGGTTCGCCCTCGCGTGGCTCGATACGAAAACCTCACTTGGAATAGACTTACTCAATGAAGTTGATTGACTGTCAAGAATGTATGAAATTGACACGTGCATCAAACAGTTGAGAAAGTTCCATAACTCCAGGACTTTTTTTTAAACCTTGTGTCGATGATCACGTAGTATGGACTCCCGAGAATATTTGATCTCGTGGGTTGTCGATACGAAGATCTCACCCAAAATAGATTCATATGACGGAGTCAATCAACCGTCATGCTTATGGCGCGTGTGATGAACAGCCATATGAATTGATAACTTTGGGGTCCCTAAACCTTAAAGTCTACCCAGTGAGTTCCTGATCAGAGTATCTTTCATCTGTACCTTGGACTCGTGAGACCTTGATCTTGTGATCCTGGATTCTAACATTGCATATCATCTCATTTGCATTTATTTATTCATCTTGCATTTCATTCCAAAAGCCAAAAACTTATTTTCATGTTCCTCCCTCTTCAGTAAATCAAGCTGGTTTCCCGACGCCCGTATCGAGCTAGACGACCGTATCTAACTAGAGCCAACACTAGAGGACTGATGGATCAGATTCAACAAGAACAAGCTGCTATGATGGGAGAGATTGACTTAATCAAGAGCAAGATTGATCGTATTCATGAGGCCATGCAAGCCTTGGCCAGGATGGTTGTGTCTCATCAGCCTGTTCCTTCAATGCCTTTTCATCCAGCTATTCAAGCTCTGCTTCCGCCTCCGATGGTTTATCAACCGCGTCCGTATCCTCCAGGTGCAGCTGCGCAATATGGACCTAGACCATACCAGCAACCGGTTTATCAACAACAGCCCGGTCAACAACAACAATGCGCTCCTCAACAACGCCCACCATATCAACAAAGAAGGCCTGAAAGAAATTTTGATCCATTGCCTATGTCATATGGAGAAATCTTTAACGGGCTGATGGCAAAAGGAACTCTTGTGTTGAAGGACATGCCACCTCAAACTGGTAACGCTCGAGATTATGATGCCAATGCTCGCTGTGAGTATCACAAGGGTGCTCCAAGTCACACAATTGACAACTGCAGGTTATTCAAGCACAAGATTCAAGATCTGATCGACTCTAAGGATCTCACCTTTAATCAGAAGGGTCTGAATGTCCAGAGCAATCCAGTGTCGCCGCAAGTGGCCCCTCAACGAATGCTTTTGAAGAAGACCAAAGCTGAGTAGTCTCCCATTTTGAAGCATTCAATCAAGAGAAGTCCAATTTCTCAAATCAAGGCAGCCGTCGCCATTTATGATTTCCGCATTTCTGTTATTTTGTAATGTTTGTTTAAGTACTATTTGCTCTAAACATTGTTATCTGTTCTTGGTTATGTTAATGTTATGTTTATGCATGTTTTGAATTAATCTATTCGCATTCGCTCATTATTTATCATTTATCACAAAATCACAAAAAATATTCCCTCACTTCACTTTAGCAAATATTTGAGGGAGGATGATGAAAACGAAATACCCATAATTGTTGCGGTATGCTTTCAGATAAAACCTCGTCAATGATGTACAGGCATTTCTTTCAAATCCCCAAACACTGGAGATATAAGGAGTTAATCCCTAGTCAATCACTTCGAGCCTAGAAGTAGGAGTTTCTTTCGGATACAACCCTTACATTTAACCCGGGGCAGGGTAGTTGTTCAGTTAACATGACTACACTTTCAAATCGCAAGATGAGACATCCCGTCGGAGGACCATCAACAAATGATTTGGCAGTCACAATATTCAAAAAATAGAAAAGAAAAAACAGCTAAGTTGAGCACCCAAAGGGAGACTTAGTCGGAAAAAAAAAGAAATCAATAGAGGAACTCAAATCCTCAGCAAAAAAAAAGAGCAAAAAAACAAATATCAGTGACCACAAAAAAAATCAAAGGGTCACCACCAACAAAAGATGACTGCCACTTCAAGCAAACCCTAAATCTTAATCTTCACTCTTGCAAAGTCAAAACAAATGCATGTGTAGAGTTAACTGAACATAGGACTGGAGAACATTTCGAAGAAGGGATGGGTACAAATCAAACTTTGAGCCTTATACCTTTGTTTCTCAAACCATTAACCAAACCATGTTACAACCCTAGAAAGTCCTAATTGAGGCAGGGTTTATTATGAAAACATGCTACCAACAAGGTTGCGTAATATGACTCCCATATATTTGCTAGTCTTCAATCTCGATTGCACATTATTCTTGCTGCATCTTTTTACGCACTTTCTAAATCAGCACCACGTTTGGACTAACTGTCCATTCGTCACACTATCACAACATTTAAATAAATTGACTTTTTCAAAACTTACATGAACTTTACATTAACACTACCATTTGTGTATGAATAATTTAATTGCAAATCAGTGCTTGACATCATTACAATCCCAACAAGGGGCAATCAAAAGAGGAATTTGAATCAACATTTCTTCAACAGCCCAATCAGGGGTAAATCACCTTCAAAGGCTCAATTAGGGGCAGATCATGCCATGGTCTTTGTCAAAGCTTCCCCATCAATTTTATTTCTGATACCTTACAGGCAGGGGCAAGCAAACAGGGAGCAAATCTTCCCATCTCTTCTCCCCATCTAATCAAGCAGTCCTTGCTAGACATTGGCAATCATTCAAAGCGAAATCAGTCTTCGTGTGTCAATTAAATCGCTTCGCTCATCAGCAAATAATCAAATCTTGGAGTTGTCAGATCCATCTTCTAACCATACATCGTCGAAGATCGAGTGTCGGGGAATCAATCCCTCCACCCACCCAAAGTCCAATTACCATTGGCAACTACCAGACCAAAAGTCCACCAAGATGGCACCTTTCAATCGCTCATATGCATCATTGTGCATCATATGCAGTCATACGCATCATTTACATCAATCATTTACAACATATGCATCATTTGCATGCCTAGACAAATCAACCTTTTATTCTCCCAACATTTTTAAATTACATCTCAGTGCATAAACATTCGCATCGTATTTCCATCATTATGGAATACCATTTCAAAAAGTCAAGCATACGTGCATAACTCAGGATCCAGGATCAACCCAGGATTCCAGGCCTTTCCCCAGCGGAGGTCAGGATTCAGGGCCAACAGAAGATTCCAAGGATATTCCTAGGTGTTATTCAGTGGATGTCCTCGGTGGATATTTCTCTTCCAGATTATTTAATTTTCTGATTTCTCAGCATCCTTTTGGTGTCGGGGTCGCCTTATCATCCTTTTGGTGATAACGATTGTTTAATTTTCTGTTTCTAAGCATCCTTTTGGTGTCGGGGTCGCCTTATCATCCTTTTGATGATAGCGATTGTTTAATTTTTGTTACTCAGCATCCTTTTGGTGTCGGGGTCGCCTTATCATCCTTTTGATGATAGCGATTGTTTAATTTTCCGTTACTCAGCATCCTTTTGGTGTCGGGGTCGCCTTATCATCCTTTTGATGATAGCGATTGTTTAATTTTTTGTTACTCAGCATCCTTTTGGTGTCGGGGTCGCCTTATCATCCTTTTGATGATAGCGATTGTTTAATTTTCTGTTGCTCATCATTCTTTTGGTGTCGGGGTTGCCTTATCATCCTTTTGGTGATAGCGACTTTATTTTCAGTCAGTTGCCATATCATCCTTTTGGTGATAGCGACTTTATTTTCAGTCAGTTGCCTTATCATCCTTTTGGTGATAGCGACTTTATTTTCAGTCAGTTGCCTTATCATCCTTTTGGTGATAGCGACTTTATTTTCAGTCAGTTGCCTTATCATCCTTTTGGTGATAGCGACTTTATTTTCAGTCAATTGCCTTATCATCCTTTTGCTGATAGCAATTTTGTTTCAGTCATTTACCTTATCATCCTCTGGTGATAAGTGATTTATTTTATCAATTCATTTCTTGTTGTGTCACCCATCATTTCCAATGTTAATCATCTGCTTTTTTCCAAATTTTTTTCTTAGTCGGACAAATTTGGAGTCTGTTAGTATCTAATTGTCTTATACCTTGAAAGGTTGAACGCGAGGCAGTTCACCTTACTCGGTCTAAACCAATTCGATAGGGACATCTGTCATACCCCAAATTTGTCCTACCTGTGCTATTTTATTTATTTAACCATATTTAAAAATCCAAAAATATGTCATTTCTTTTCTTCAGGATTTGTGCGAAAAATCGGGTCATTTGAGTTTGTTAAGTCGGTATGTTGTGTGGAAACATTTGTCTAATTATCACCTTTGTTTTTATTATTTTATCGCAAAAATTCTACAAAAAATGTCAATCAATCAATTTTTTCCACTTTTTCTTAAAAAAGGTATATTCATTTCAATTCATAGCCATATTCATATTTTCATTATTTTTTAAACCAATTTATTCATTTTTTTAATCCCATTGTTTTCTCATTATTATTATTATTATTATTATTTTTCATTTGTCCTAAATATCTAATTACCATTTTAAATCATCTTTTATTATTTCTAATTCTTTCTTTAAATTTATTCCCAATAACTCTATTAAATCCATTTATAAGCCCATATTTTTATCACCATTATTCCATTTCTTTTTAATATTTTTTTATTTTTGTTATTCATGCTTTATTAACCTTATCATTATTATTCTTTTTATAACTTCTATTTTTTTTATATAATTATTTTATTATCTTTCATATCTTATTATTATTTTATCATTATTTCTCTCACCTTTTTTTTTTACAGTTAACATACACCGAAATCCCACAAAAAGTTTGTTATTACAGCTCACACAGATAGTACAAGGGGACCATCACATTTCATTTGTAATCCCACTCACAGTCAGTACAAAACGTCCTCACAAAAATGCAATAGAAAATCCTCTCATACGTACATGCTTTCCACTAACTTCTTTTTTCGCTAAAAACAAAAGCACAAGAACCACAATTGGACTTTCAAAAGCCCAAACTTCCTGCAAAATATATACACAACAAATCATTTTAACATTCGGAAGATTTTCTCCCTCAAAATCACTACTCCCCAGCATAGATTCATGGTTTCATTATCACAGTAACCAAAAACAAACACCAGCCATAACCAAAAACCCCAATCTTTTTCACCTTCGCCCAAAACCCTTTTCTGCTCTCAACCAACAACTCAACCTCGTTTCTCACCCATCAGAACCTTACTCACCTTCTTGTTTTTTAACTCAACCCTCATTATACATCAGTAATCCAAACTGTAACTTTTTTTCTTTTCTTCAAAAAACCAGAAAACACGCAGCTCGCAATAGATTTTCATCGGCACAACGCAACATTTTTCTCATCCACAAACAGCCACTGCAAACATCACTTCCCTCATCACCGCTACACCATTTTCGTATCCCTATTCATCACCATTACAAAACCTCACAGCCATCAACATGCTCAAACCACAGAACAGCCATACCACTGGAACTTCAAAACCCGCCGGACATCCATCAATCTAAATTCGAACCGCACAACCATAAACCTTCGAACACCAAAGCTCCATCCGCAAACCTCCCACAACGAAATGCGAAACCATCCATGACGAAATCTGAAACTGCACAATCCGAACGCAAAACCCTCACCTGAACCGTTCACAGACCCAAACGCATAAAGCCTTAAACCGTCGGCCACCGCAAGCCGTCATCACCGCGCAACTCATCATCAAAATCAGATCCGAACATCACTATCACAAAACTCTTCACCTGCTTCAAAACGCCATCCGCGGAAACCAACTCACCATGAAATCCGAAACTGACCACTCATCCACCGTCTGAACCGCGGGTAGATCCGACGAACTCCCCTCAAAACGCCAAAATCCAAATTGTCGTCGCGTGCGAATGAAAGAGGGGAAGAGTGACGTTGATCCTGACATGATTTCCGCCGCCGCACAAGCCGCCGCCCTAAAACCATAAAAGCCGTTGAGGGAGAGCTGAGAGATACGCAAGCCGACCGTCAGACTCGCGAGGAAGGAGAGTCTTGGAGGTTGACGTTCTGCTGTTTTGATTGAAAGGTTAACTTGTTGGTTTTCTTTTTGTTTATCATAAATTTATTTGATTTTAATTGTTTTACTTTACTTGTTTATTTTTATTTTATTTTTCTGTTTATTCTTTTGGAGTTCTGCTGAGTTTTGTATGGGCCATGGGCCAATTCAAGTTCTATTCACACACCAGCATCATTTGACATATCCATGTCACTTAACTTTTTGTGTTGTTTAAATTTCCTCTAAATTTTCTTGTTTGTTGCTATTATTCTTATTTTGATTATTACTCTGATTTAATCTTTGGGGATATATCTTAGAAATTTATTATCTTATATTTTGTTCTTAGTATTTAAGGGCCAATGATATACTAAACGGCCGATTTTTCGCCCGATCTAAATCGGTGATCTTCGGTCAATATGAGTCCCCCCTTTGTAATTATTTTTATTATTATTTCGACAAAACAAACATGTATTTTAATTTAATTCATTTTATTATCCTTGATATTATTTATATTCATTATTTTATTTTTTCTAACAATTCAATTCATTTAATTTATTTATTTTTTCGCATTTTAAAAAGTATCGATTCGACTCCTTATAGAATGGTTCCCATTTTGAACCGATTCTAAGGCAGTTCACGAACAAAATTTCGTCGCGTCCCAAAAAGGTCCAACGCCTTCGAATAGTTGCGCTCGATTAAAAGGTCCAACGCCTTCGAATAGTTGTGTCCCGATTCAAACAGGCTGAACGCCTTCGAATAGTTCAAATACACTACACACACGCTTCCTCTTGGGCAAAATACAATGATACCCTTTATTTCTCGCAATCCCCTGTATTTATTTTGTATCCCTCTCCCCTTACTTTGTACGCAATTTATTTTCCGTATTTAATTTCGAATCCTTGGTCCAACGCCAAGCGATTGCACTTTGCACACTTGCACTTTATTTTTTCAGTTATCTTTTTCGTTTAGGATCCACTCCACCTTTGCGAGCCGAGCGATTCGTGCCTCGATAACAAAACCACAAAAATAACCTCCATTTGCATTTATCCTCTAACCTCAAAAAAACTAAAACGTTTCGATTAAATCCAAACCCTTGATCCAACGTCAAGTGGTCTTAGGAAATAAAACACTTTAATAATACGAGAAGATTTGTACGCCACGAGCCTTAAGCGGTAGAAAGGAGGATAACGAGCTCTCGTTACTCGCTCCGATTATTTCGACGCAGGACACTCGTCTTGTTGGGCGAGATAAACTATCCATAGTCTTTAGTGCATTTCAACTCCTAAACCCTTTCATCGACGAAAGGTAATAAAATCAACAACCAATACCCTTAGTAGGCCGAACTACGAGGCTCTGACTTTCCCATTGCACACGGGAGTACGTAGGCACGAGGATCTCAATCCTTGCCGAGCACCTAGGTTCAATCTAACTTATAATTCAACTCATTTCCCTTTAGCAAGCAATTCGTTTAAGCATAGACATCCTTTCGCGCGCGTTAACTTAGATGGTTCCCATCGAGTACGATGGATGTAGGGGGTGCTAATACCTTCCCCCTGCATAACCGACTCCCGAACCCAGTCAATGGTTCCGTTGACCTTTGTCCTCATCCTTTTCCTCCCGGGTTGTATCTATATCTTCCCTTTCCCTCTTCGGGAATAAATAGAATTAGGTGGCGACTCTTCAGTCCGTCCGGCGCGCGGCTCCGTCTTTCGGATCGCGTAAGGTCGTATTTTTCGGGGTACGACACATACTTCCAGACATATATGAGACAAAAAGGTAGCGTTAGTTAAATTATTTATTTTTTATGTGTTAATTTTAATTGCTCACATTGATTATTTCTGACATTGATTATTATCGACAATGATTATTTCTGACAAATTTCAGGCGCATGATCCCCACAAGTTTCTGAACCTCGAGAGGAAGATTTCTACATTGCCTCAGTAGGAGGATGATTGGTTTCAGACGATTCTGTCCATAGCTAGTCTGAAGGACCTATGCATGACCAGTTACACTCTAGTCAACCACGAGATGCTTAATGCATTCGTGGAGAGATGACACTCTGAGACCTATTTGTTTTATCTTCCACATGGCGAGATGTTTATCACACTAGATGAGGTCTCGTGTTTGTTACATCTTCCGATCAGGGGGAGATTCCTCGATCATTGGAGGATGACCAAATAGGGGACAGTCGAGATGATGGTAGAGCATCTGAGGGCTGATCTAGAGAAGACGGTCGAGTAGGTGGATAAGACCAGGGGTGCTCATTGTAACACCCCATTTTTAATAATTATTCGTCGGGTATTTTTCGTGCATTGTTGGCCTTGTTTAGGGCATGCATCTTGATATTTTGTTGTAATGTCCTAGTGGGACGAGTAGAATTATGTTGCAATTAGTAGTTTGGTAGAGTGTGGTATAATAATAAGCCAAATAAAAAATTATTTTTATTATTATTATTTTTATGTTAATAATATTAGTAATATTAGGATTATTATTATTATTTTGTTTTAATTAAAATAAGGATGAACTAGTAAAAATATTATGGTGAGGGTTTTAGGAAAATAATAACTTAATCAAATAATTAGTGAGAAATTAGTCATAATAAGTTTAGAGAAACAAGGGAGAGCTAGGAAGAGGAAGAACAACTAGGGAAATCTCCATAGTCAAAATTCGCAAGAAATTTCATCAAGATTTGAGGTAAGGGGGAGAAAGGGATTCTCATTAGGGGATATAACATGATGGGGTAGTGAGAGGTCCTTTCCCTTGTAGGATTTTTGTTGTGTATGATGTTATATGATGAATATGTGATTGTATGACTGTTGTTGCGAATTCGATATGATCTTATTGATTTTTGGTGGAATATTGTTGTTGTTGTTATGTTGTATGCATGACTTGTGCATACTTTCGTTGTTGTAGAATGATAGTTACAAATCTAAATCTAGAATGGGGATAAAACTGAATTAGTAACAATATATGAAAGAATAGGATGTTTGAGAGTGTAAAATATGTGTAGAAACCATCCTAGAACTGGTATTAAGTGTGAAAATAAGAAATCATAGGGAACAAATCAGAATGAGAAGGAAAACATGAAATTTGGTGAGGTCTCTGTCAATACGCGTAATGGCATGTATTACGCATATGGACTTGCGTAGGACATGGAAATACGCGTAACAATAGGTGTAATACGCGTATGAATGTTGATTTTTCACGGCCTTCTACTCATTCTGGTTAGTTACGCGTTGAGAAGCACGATAATACGCATATTGGCCTGAGAAGATGGAGTGATACTCATATGAGGGGCGTAGGAGCTGGTCCATACGCGTATGTGTAACACGGTGGGAGAACTGACTTTAGTTATGTTGCGGATAGCAAGAGTCGCCACCGACTTTTATTTTATCCAAAAGGAAAGGGTATAAAAGAACAGGAAAGACCTTAAGAGATATTTTTGGGTCCGGGGGTAGGTTATGTAAAGGGAAGGTGTTAGCACCCTTTACATCCATGGTTATCCATGGGCTCTTAGTTACTTAGCTCACTTTTGAATTGTTTTTGAAAGTGTAGTGTGTGAATAGAAAAAATTATCATAATAGTTAATAATGATCCATGTACGGATGCGTAAAAACTTGTTTTTGAAAATTTGTTTGAAATTTGTTAAGTGTTTGAAAAATGGAGTGAGCAAGCAACTAGGAGGTACCTACCCTAAAGTTTTAAGTCTTTCTTGTTCTTTATCCTTTAATTGGTAAGACTATCCCTACTATTAAGGAGTAGGTAGTCATTACCTTGGATGTGAGGGACATGAGAGGGACATCTGTTTTTATGAAGGCAACTGTGAGGTGTATTAAGCATTTAGGAGGGGCTATCATCATTATTCGAAAAGGGACTTGATCTTTAAAGGCAACCATTAGGGACTTGATGATTTTTCTTTTTAAGGGACTTGCTTTTTACACCCCACTTGACCTTATTAATAGGCAACATTGAGGGATAGCCTTAGAAAGTGTAGGATGGCGATTAAAAATCGACTTACGTGTGTGAGTGTTCAATATTATTTATCTTTAATTAAATGACCTAAATTTGATTTTAAGAGAATACATGTTTACACTCCCTAAATTACTAACCATAGCATGAAATTAAATAAATTTAATATTTACAAAATTACACCAAGAAGCAATTACAAAATTATAATAATAAGCAAATTAAAAATAATTAGCAAAATATAAAAGCAAAAATATAAATAATAAGCAACAAATAAATAAATAAGCAATAATAAATAAATAGGGGTTAGTAATAATAATAATTAAAAATTAAATAATATTAGTGAAATAATAATAATCAATAGTTAGTAATAATAATAATAAAAATAATTAAGTAAAAATAAATAAAGTTAGTGAAATAATAATAATAATAATAAAATATATAAGATTAATGAAGCAAAAATAATAAATAATAACATGGTTAGTAACAATAATTAAAATAAATAAAATTAGCCAAAATATTATAAGAATAAAAGATTAACAATTTTTTTTTAATATAGGCAAATTATATTTAAGAATAAGAAGAAATATGAACAAATAATCATTTTAATTTACAAATTATTTTAAACATATTATAATTACAAAATATAATTATTATAAGTTAAATTATTTCTAAGCACATATTAAAAGAAAATAATTTAGATTATAAATATATACAAATAAGTTATAATTATTTTTAAATAAACATGTACAATAATAATTACATCACAAATTAGAAAATAAACAATTAGGTTTTAATAGGTATTTAGAAAATAAATTAGGTTTTCACAAAATTAAGGTTTTGTTTAGAAAATTTTTTAAGGGTTTATAATAAAATATACAAAATAAATTGAATTAAGAAAGATAATTTTAGAATATTGGAATACATTTAGAATTATCTAATTATATATAATTATAAAAATCTAAATCAATTTAAATAAAATAAAACAACAAAACATACCTGGCTGGGTTTTGAACCCAGGTCTCCAAATTTACCAGCAACAAGGCATACCACTAGGCTACCACACGCGCAGGTGAAAGAAAAAGGAGGATGATTGTTTTTGTGCTTTGTCTTGGAAAATCCAGAAAAAATAAAGAAAGCAAAAAGGCCTGGGGTGGTGTTGAACCCAGGACCTTTGATCATTCACGCGCACGTTTTACCGCCTGGCTGGGAGAGCCCTTCTGGTAGTTGAATGGCAAGAAACCATAATATATTATGTCTACTTTTAACCTGAAAAATAAGAACAAAAACAATGCACCAGCCAGGAATCGAACTAGTGCCCTCACACCATACGCGTATCAGCTTTTACCACTGGGACAAACGTGCGTTTGTGAAACATAACCAGGATTAATTCATAATATTTTTAAACAAAATTTGAATTTTTAAATCAGGCGCGAATGGACTTCGTCTTCTTCCTCATACCTGCGTTTTTACCTACGAATGTTGCTGGGAATTTACCTGCGAATAACAAGTTCCAGCAAAACCTACGAAACTCAATGGGCAACAAAACTGTACAATTTCGCAAAATCAAACACAGCAACATGATCCAAATATTCATGCGATTCATCCTGTGTTTTTAGAATCCATTTATATTCATTAAATTAGAAAACCCTAAACCTAGGTCCAAACCCTAACAATGGTGTTTCATGAATGTGCCACGGTTTCTTTGATTTTCCTGCCCAGAAACATTCTACATAACATTATAAACAACATTAGACAAACAAAATCCATTAATATGCAGTGAATTGATGTAATCGAAAAAAAGAAAAGCAAGAACAAGAATGGCTCGGTTTGAACAATATGGCATGTATGGGATGAATGTGAGTGATGGTTTTGCTTCAGTGATGTCTAAAGAACATCTCTATGTTCTTATTTTACCTTCTAGTGCTCTGAAACTTCAAATCCGAATATGAGTTTTTGGAGGATTTTTGAGGTTTGAAACTTACACTTTGAGGCTGCCAAAATCGTGAATGAGTGCTAGGGTTATGATCAGTACTTATATGAGGATCATTTAGGTCAGAAAAATTGAATGGTTGTATGGAGATTTTGATATTTGAAGATTGAAAAAGATCATGGTTTAAAATTCAAATATTTGCTCATGAAGGCTTGCTATTTTTGTACCAATCTCATGATTTCCTTCCCTTTCAACTTCAATCAATATTTAAAATGTTCTAGAAACCAAATCTCCCTTTAATAATATATTTTCATATTTTATATTTATTTAAAATGATTTTTATGAATTAAATCAAAATAAATAAAAATAAAATAATAAAAATTCTGAATTTTAGTCATTTGGGTCGTTCATGATGATATGGTATGGATTGGATCACAATTTGCCAAGCCCATTTGAAAAGAATTGGTTTTAAACCTCCATTTTCATCATAAACCATCACAAAATTTCCCAACTTTGCAAGGGCATATCTCCCTCAATTTTAAAGGTATGAGGGTGTTCTTGGACATTTTGGAAAGCTTGAAGAGTCCTATAAACAACCCCATTGGTTTCATGTCCATATCATTTACCAATCTCAAGTTATGCCCTTTTGAAGTTGTTGACTTTTTGTTGACTTTTGAAATGACCTATAATGTCTTAGCTCATACCTTCCAAATGAAGCATTTTTAGGCTTGACTTATAAGATCAAAGTTGTAGAGAATTCAATTTCCTTCAAAATGAGCTTTGAGTGGAGACTTCGTGATGAAGTATGTGAAAGTTATGGCTGGTCAAAGTTCAGTTGACTTTTACTAAGGAAACCCTAATTTAGAAACTCCTGATTCTTGATGATCTGGAATCTCCTTGATGAATCATGATCAACCCTTGATCAAATGATGAATTTTACTTCATATACTTGATGTTGGCAAAAAATCATGAAGTTTGACTTTGGTTTGACCATAGTTGACCTCAGTTTGACTTTTTAACTGCTTTGACTGATTTTGACTTATCTGATCATCTGACTGAGCAAACTTTTGAGAAAAGTCTTGAAACTTGTCATGGGGGTTCTTAAACACATATAAGATGTTATGAAGCTCACTTGAAGTCTTGGAAGTTCATTTAGCCTGATTAAAGTCAAAACCCTAGTTTTGGATGCCCTGCTTAGGAGGTGCATTGTCTGAGGGAATTGTCAACTTTTATGGCCAATTGTGAACCTTGTGAACCTTGTGAACCATCATAAAATGTCTTGTGATACTCATGGGAGGTATTGTGAAGCTTGTGAACCTTGTGAACCTCATGAAGTGACTTGTAGACTTCATGAACCTCATGAAAGGTTATGTAAACATTGAGAAACTTGTGAACCTTGTGAACCTTCATAAAGTAACTTGTAGACTTCATGAACCTCATGAAAGGTCTTGTAAATGTTGAGAAGCTTGTGAACCTTGTGAAACCTCATAAAGTAACTTGTAGACTTCATGAACCTCATGAAAGGTATTGAAAGCATTGTGGAACTTGTGAACCTTGTGAACCTTCATAAAGTGACTTGTAGACTTCATGAACCTCATGAAAGGTCTTGTAAGTGTTAGGAAACTTGTGAACCTTGTGAACCTCCTTAGAACACAAAGTCTTGTATTGTGAGGGCAAATTTTGGGGTGCAACAGCTGCCCCTGTTCAATTTTCTGAAACCTGAGGGGTTAGATTGGTATATTCGCCAGTCGTAACTTGGAAGGTTGAAGGGGATTGAACACAAAAGCCCAAAAATTTGCACTCACCAGTGCATAAAGTGGTACAGATGGCTAGTTGAATATGATTGAGTGGGCTTAAAGATGCCACTTGGAGGAAAATTCTTCAGATACATGTCTTGGAGGATGAAGCAATCCAAAATATGGAGATATAATGATAGCTGTCAGAAGGCTGGAGCAATCCTGAGGTACTAGGAATTTTCAAGAGGATGAAGCGATCTTGATATAGTGATATGTTTTCAGGAGGATAAAGCATTCCTGATGTATAAAAAGCTGTCAGGAGGCTGGAGCAGTCCTGAGGTAACAATAAGATTTCAAGAGGATAGAGCAATCTTGATGTATGAGAAGCTGTCAGGAGGCTGGAGCAATCCTGAGGTAATAATAAGATTTCAAGAGGATAGAGCAATCTTGATGTATGAGAAGCTGTCAGGAGGCTGGAGCAATCCTGAGGTAATAATAAACTCTCAAGAGAATGAAGCAGTCTTGAGAGGTTGATGATATGCTTTCAGGAGACTAGAGTAATCCTGATGTAACAGCATGTCTTCGGGAGGATAGAGCAGTCCTGATGAGATCATAATTTTAGATTGATGATATGCTTTCAGGAGACTGGAGTAATCCTGATGTAACAGCACATCTTCAGGAGGATAGAGCAACCCTGATGATCATAAGTTTGTTTGCTGGATAATTAACCTGAAAACAAGGTAGCATTTGTATAATAATATTAGTTTATGCATTATGTATGCATGTATGATATGATGCACTTAAGTAACGTATTATGTATCTAAGTATATGTATGTTATGGTATGATGTAAATGATGTATATATGATATAATACTGCCGGAAGCGTCTGGATATCTTCATATAACAACTGCTGGCCAGGGAAAATAAATCCCAATTCGTTGCTGAAGAATATGAGGAACTCGTCCCTGTCTTGTTTGATGATGAGATATACATAACTTTCTGTATGCTGGGAATAGTAAGGATAGATATAACCTCCCGTCTGCTGGGGATAGTAAGGATAGATATAACCTCCCGTCTGCTGGGGATAGTAAGGATAGATATAACCTCCCGTCTGCTGGGGATAGTAAGGATAGATATAACCTCCCGTCTGCTGGGGATAGTAAGGATAGATATAACCTCCCGTCTGCTGGGGATAGTAAGGATAGATATAACCTCCCGTCTGCTGGGGATAGTAAGGATAGATACAACCTCCCGTCTGCTGGGGATAGTAAGATATATATAACCTTCGTCTTCGTTTGATAGTAGGGCAGATATAACCTCCCGTCTTCGTTCGTCGTACCCTTATAGGAAAGTAAATTCCCGTATATCCGTATGAGGATAAAAGAGATGGATATAAATTCCAGGGGAGATGGGACTTTATGAAGATAGATTCGTCCTACCGAGGGTTTGTAACTGTCTTGTAAAGATGAACCGACGAAGCTTCGTTGAAATCCTTCCCTCGTTCGTCTTTAGTAAATACTATTACTACCTTTTCATGCATTTCTGGTAAACATCAATCATATTAAGCATCTATGCATTTCTAGTAAACATCGATCAGACACAACCAATTGACGTGTCGCCTATGTAAATAGGGTAAAAGTAAATCTGGATTCAGAGGGAAAAGTAAAGCTGAACTTTGAAAACAGAATCATTTCAATTTCGAGAGTGTATAACCAATTGGATTTGGAGCTTCTGAAATTTTTAACTTTCCTGAATACCTTCCCAGAAATCCTTATAGCTGGATCTGAAGACATGATACTGACACCATCTGATACTACTGGCGTAGACAATTAACTTCCACAATGGCTTCTGCTGAGAACTCCAAATCAAGGTAATATAACGAGAGGAATGTATCTTCAAATTGTAATGGACCATATACGCTCCGGCTACTAGATTTGAAAAGCAAGCATTGCCCCTTGATTGAGGATAAATTGTCCCAAAAGGGAAGTATCCGAATGTAGTTACCTCAGGAGAACTAAGCAGAATGACCCATAATAATATGCCCTTGACATCATGAACTTTGCAGTGTTACCCTTGGTAATTCAAATATATGAGAAAAGCTGCCCCTGGCTATTAAGCACTGTTGGATCTGGAACTGATTGCCCCGAATGATTTGAACAGTAATTTGGTATGCCCCCTTGATTAGGAAACAATGACCACGCCCCTGGCATTATGACTTTTGTAATGTTATCCTCAGTAATTTAGACAGATGTGGAGATCTGCCCCTAGATACTTAAACATAACTGAATCCTGTCCTGATTGCCCCACATGAGTTAGGCAGTATCATGGCCTGCCCCTTGATTGGGAAATAATGACTATGCCCATTTGTATACATGGACTTTGATCCAGGAAGCAACTTTGTTCATTTGAAGGACTTTGGTTCATTGAACATTCATCCTGTAAGTTTCTCCCTTCGTCAAACACTCAGGTATATGCAAACAAATATATTAAAAAATGCAATGCTTATGTCTGTCTTGAAGTTTTTTTGAAAAAGAATTATTTTAAATTTTTTTTTATTAAGAAAACTGTGATATTAACTCAAGTTTTATAATAAGCCCTAAAGGAGTCAGGATACCTTTTTGTAGCAGTACGCTTTCGAACTAACCATGCTTCAGTTAGGACTTTTAAAGGGTTATAACGTGGCCTGGTTCATGGTTTAAGAAACAAAGGATAAAGGCTCAAATTTTATTT
The DNA here is from genome assembly GCA_963966055.1 of Lathyrus aphaca. Taxonomy (NCBI): domain Eukaryota; kingdom Viridiplantae; phylum Streptophyta; class Magnoliopsida; order Fabales; family Fabaceae; genus Lathyrus; species Lathyrus aphaca. The sequence goes on from OZ014522.1 coordinate 545,917,021, forward strand.
GTACCCAACCCAATCTCCATGATGTTCTTCAGTCCTATGCCCAGTTAACTCACGCATTGAGATTCCAAGGAAGTTTGGTATTGTAACACTGATATTTGTGATGGTTCAGTCACCAAAAATCTATTTGAACATTCAGTCATCTTTCTTTGTTGAGGATTCATAGTGACCTCTGCTTTTGACTTTATTATCCCTTCTTTTTGCCTGAACTGCTTATTTCAAGGTTACAGTCAGCGGGATGTCTTAATGTTTTACTAAGTCTCCTTCATAGGTTTTGACTTAGCGAATTGTTCTTTTGCTGGATATTGACTGTCAGATTTAATGATTACATAGAACCATCATTAGTTGTGTACAACACAGATAATTGGCATATTTGAGTTAACTGAGTAACTACCCTGCCCCAGGTTATGAATAAGGGTTTTGATTTGTGCGAGAATAAAAACTCCTACTTCATAGGCTCAAAAGGGTTGACTAGGGATTAACTTCCTTATATCTCCACTGTTTAGGAATTGAAACAATGCCTGTACATCGTCAGCATAGTCTGTTCAAAAGCATACTGCATAAGATTATGGTATTGTTTTCGTCATCCTCCCTCTATAGGCTTATAGCTTTATTAGGAGTTAAATATCACAAGATAAAAATAGGAAGCATAATTCAAAATATAGTGGAACGAATGGATTAATTCAAGACAAACATATGCAATGCATTAATGAAAACAAAAGTTTAACATAATAGTAAGTGTTCAAACAAATAAAAGAAATTACAAATGAAAATTCAAATGTTGTCCCATCCAGTTGGCTGAATGTCCTCAATTGCAATCTGTGAACTTTGAGGAGCAGTATACTTCACCATGAAATCAAATTTATCACTTGGATGTCCTAAGGTGCCCCATATCTCAACAAGAATAGGTAGGCTTTCTTTCTTGCTACCTTGGGCAACTTGTCTTGCAACTTTGGTGTTTGATGGATGATAGTAGAACTCAACTTGACCCTCTGGAGTAACCTCTAGGATTCCTTCGTCAATCAGGTCTTGAATCTTTTTCTTCAATGCCCAACAACTATTAGTATCATGTCCAGGACTGTTGGAGTGGTACTCACACCTTGCCCTGGGATTATAGCGAGGAGAGGAAGTTTTAGGATTTTGAGGAGGATTTTCCAAGGAAATTAGCTTCATCTCCAACAAGCATTGCAGAACTTGTGACATTGGAGTGCTGAATTTGATGAACTGTCTTCTACATCCCTTGTGTTGAGGTGGATTAACTTTACCATGTCTTTTTTCTTTAACTGAAGAACAATCAGTGGTAACCGGTTTCTTACCTTCTTTTATCCTCATCTTCCTTTCAACCAAATCAGCTTGTTTTAGATCCCTGACTCCATCACTTTGAAGTTTATGGACAAAGGCTCTTAACTCTTCTTGCCCCTGAGCTAAACTTTGAATAAGAACCACCTGGTCATTCATCTGGGTCCTCATTCCTGTCATCTCAGCTTGTAGTTGTTTCAGCTGATCATCCTTGTTGTCCTCAGGATTCTTCTTCTTAGCCAGAAGTGTCTTCAATTCATCCTGCCCCTTGGTCAAGTTCAGGATCAGCTCTTGGAACTGTACATTTTGTGCCTGGAGATCTTTAACTGTTTGTTCAAGAGCCATTGCTGAAATAAACAGCGAGAAGATGAGAAACCTGTGCACAATTATAAACCTGTGATGCAATGATATGGAATGCATATGCAATGTTTTCAAGGACCGCAGGATTTAAATTTGCTTAAACAACCAAAAAGGTAAACTTTTATTAGTAGTAAACTTGTTTTGCCTCTTGGGCTTACAGGAAATGAAATGCAATAAATACAAGAGATGGGGTTTTAAGTCTCCCATGGACGTTTCCTCTTTGTGTTGAGGTATGAGTTGAGATTTCGTTCCTCATGAAGTTGCTTTGTTAGTTCCAGGATCCTTTCTTGGCTTGCTTTGTAATGAGCCTCGAAAGTATCCCTTTGCTCCTTCAACTGGATCCAGGATCTCTGTAAGTCTTCCATGTCAGTAGGCATGTCTGGGTGAAGGATGGTATAAGCAGTATCTCCTTCAGCAACAGGTTCCATGGTAACTGGCAGGATAGCAGGATATGGCATCATGAGAGTCTGAGCACGAGATCGCACCCATCTGAGATAAGCCTCCATAGGAATAGTGTACTTAGGCTCCAGTGTCTTGCTGTCAACCCTGCTTACCTTTCCCCAGGCTCGTATGAATCTCTGACGATAATGAAGATCGTTGTCGTAATCAAACACAATGCCTTGAATCAACATGTCATGTGGACCATCACTCCGAGCATAACCAAACTGTCGTAAAGCTAGAGAGGGGTTGTAGGTGATGCCTCCTCTTATGCCTAGAAGTGGCACATTAGGAAACTCCCCGCAACGGTCAATGATGGTGACATTCTCCATAGATCTGGAGCACCAATGAATATCTGAATGCGAGAGTGACATGATCCTTTTGGACCACCTGAACCCTTGCTCATTCTTCATTACTGAGCGAGGAAGGTGAGAAATAAACCATCTAGATAGCAAAGGTATGCAGCACATCAAAGTTCCTCTTGCCCTTGTAGTACGGGTGTGAAGAGAATGTAGGATGTCTCCAAGCAATGTAGGCACTGGATTGTGACTCAGGAATATATTGATGGCATGAACGTCTATGAACTGATCTGGATTGGGGAACAACACTAAGCCATATATCAGCAAGGCTAATATCTCCTCAAAAGCATCATAGCTCATGGCCTTCAAGAACACTTGAGCTTTATCCATTAATACCTTAGCAAGAATACCCTTAACTCCGCTTCTTGTTTCTAGAACAATGTCAGACTTCTTCAGATGTAGAGCTGCAGCAATAATCTCTGGTTTAAGTTCCTTCTCCAAGCCTGTGAAGGGCCTTTGATCAAGAACAGGTACACCCAGAAGTTTAGAGAACTCCTCCATGGTTGGAACCAGCTGATAGTCAGGGAATGTAAAGCAATGGTGCTTAGGGTCAAAGAACTGAAACAGGACACTAATCATGTCTTCATTGAACCCTGAAGTGACTAGATCCAATAGGTGACCATGTCTCTTGATGAACTGGGAATGATCAGACACTTGAGAAACCAACTCTTTAAGCTTGGGAGGTATCCCCACAAAGTTGATCCTGATGGTGTTTCTACGAGCAGAAGCCATGACCTGCAACAAAGAACAAAGATAAATCCCTTGGTCCTTGAAATGGTTAGTGAAAATGCTATGCTTATGATGCATGATGATGTCATGATGTTATGTTCAATCACAAACATGTGGCACACACAAACAAGTCACACCATAGCCCTAGGTTTAAAGGCTTGCATGAGGTTTAAGGTAAGTACCCTCCCCTGAAGTTAGATGGTTCATCCTGTCCTACAAAAGTAACCAGGTTCTAAGGGATCTCAATATCATTGATCCTTCACAAGGGTGGTTGTTCAGAAGGCAACTTACTCGCCAACCAAAACCCTCCAAGTTTAAGATCTCAATGAGTGTAGTATCGAGTGTCAACCAACTTCAGTCTGCACCAAAACCGGTTACCTCACTACTTTCTAAAGGCCAAGATGAGTTAACTAGGGTTCTAAAAGTTAGTTAGTGCATTGACAACATATGGCAGCCTCATATTATCCTCAACTTGACTTAAGGAACATAAGCACCAAACAAGAAGTCGCACTAACTATGGCCACCAGATCAACCGTATCGATATACGCCGTACAGTTTCCTTGGTCTATTGCCATTTACCTAAGGTACACTAGATCCGGGTTAGGATCTTTCACACATAAGAGCACCCCAACAAGATAAGATAAAGCAAACAAGGCAAACAATTTAAAGTGATCTTAATTCCTAAGGGTACCCCTCTTAAATTTAAATCTCCAGCAGAGTCGCCAGTTCTGTAACACGGTGGGAGAACTGACTTTAGTTATGTTGCGGATAGCAAGAGTCACCACCGACTTTTATTTTATCCAAAAGGAAAGGGTATAAAAGAACAGGAAAGACCTTAAGAGATATTTTTGGGTCCGGGGGGTAGGTTATGTAAAGGGAAGGTGTTAGCACCCTTTACATCCATGGTTATCCATGGGCTCTTAGTTACTTAGCTCACTTTTGAATTGTTTTTGAAAGTGTAGTGTGTGAATAGAAAAAAATTTCATAATAGTTAATAATGATCCATGTACGGATGCGTAAAAACTTGTTTTTGAAAATTTGTTTGAAATTTGTTAAGTGTTTGAAAAATGGAGTGAGCAAGCAACTAGGAGGTACCTACCCTAAAGTTTTAAGTCTTTCTTGTTCTTTATCCTTTAATTGGTAAGACTATCCCTACTATTAAGGAGTAGGTAGTCATTACCTTGGATGTGAGGGACATGAGAGGGACATCTGTTTTTATGAAGGCAACTGTGAGGTGTATTAAGCATTTAGGAGGGACTATCATCATTATTCGAAAAGGGACTTGATCTTTAAAGGCAACCATTAGGGACTTGATGATTTTTCTTTTTAAGGGACTTGCTTTTTACACCCCACTTGACCTTATTAATAGGCAACATTGAGGGATAGCCTTAGAAAGTGTAGGATGGCGATTAAAAATCGACTTACGTGTGTGAGTGTTCAATATTATTTATCTTTAATTAAATGACCTAAATTTGATTTTAAGAGAATACATGTTTACACTCCCTAAATTACTAACCATAGCATGAAATTAAATAAATTTAATATTTACAAAATTACACCAAGAAGCAATTACAAAATTATAATAATAAGCAAATTAAAAATAATTAGCAAAATATAAAAGCAAAAATATAAATAATAAGCAACAAATAAATAAATAAGCAATAATAAATAAATAGGGGTTAGTAATAATAATAATTAAAAATTAAATAATATTAGTGAAATAATAATAATCAATAGTTAGTAATAATAATAATAAAAATAATTAAGTAAAAATAAATAAAGTTAGTGAAATAATAATAATAATAATAAAATATATAAGATTAATGAAGCAAAAATAATAAATAATAACATGGTTAGTAACAATAATTAAAATAAATAAAATTAGCCAAAATATTATAAGAATAAAAGATTAACAATTTTTTTTTAATATAGGCAAATTATATTTAAGAATAAGAAGAAATATGAACAAATAATCATTTTAATTTACAAATTATTTTAAACATATTATAATTACAAAATATAATTATTATAAGTTAAATTATTTCTAAGCACATATTAAAAGAAAATAATTTAGATTATAAATATATACAAATAAGTTATAATTATTTTTAAATAAACATGTACAATAATAATTACATCACAAATTAGAAAATAAACAATTAGGTTTTAATAGGTATTTAGAAAATAAATTAGGTTTTCACAAAATTAAGGTTTTGTTTAGAAAATTTTTTAAGGGTTTATAATAAAATATACAAAATAAATTGAATTAAGAAAGATAATTTTAGAATATTGGAATACATTTAGAATTATCTAATTATATATAATTATAAAAATCTAAATCAATTTAAATAAAATAAAACAACAAAACATACCTGGCTGGGTTTTGAACCCAAGTCTCCAAATTTACCAGCAACAAGGCATACCACTAGGCTACCACACGCGCAGGTGAAAGAAAAAGGAGGATGATTGTTTTTGTGCTTTGTCTTGGAAAATCCAGAAAAAATAAAGAAAGCAAAAAGGCCTGGGGTGGTGTTGAACCCAGGACCTTTGATCATTCACGCGCACGTTTTACCGCCTGGCTGGGAGAGCCCTTCTGGTAGTTGAATGGCAAGAAACCATAATATATTATGTCTACTTTTAACCTGAAAAATAAGAACAAAAACAATGCACCAGCCAGGAATCGAACTAGTGCCCTCACACCATACGCGTATCAGCTTTTACCACTGGGACAAACGTGCGTTTGTGAAACATAACCAGGATTAATTCATAATATTTTTAAACAAAATTTGAATTTTTAAATCAGGCGCGAATGGACTTCGTCTTCTTCCTCATACCTGCGTTTTTACCTACGAATGTTGCTGGGAATTTACCTGCGAATAACAAGTTCCAGCAAAACCTACGAAACTCAATGGGCAACAAAACTGTACAATTTCGCAAAATCAAACACAGCAACATGATCCAAATATTCATGCGATTCATCCTGTGTTTTTAGAATCCATTTATATTCATTAAATTAGAAAACCCTAAACCTAGGTCCAAACCCTAACAATGGTGTTTCATGAATGTGCCACGGTTTCTTTGATTTTCCTGCCCAGAAACATTCTACATAACATTATAAACAACATTATACAAACAAAATCCATTAATATGCAGTGAATTGATGTAATCGAAAAAAAGAAAAGCAAGAACAAGAATGGCTCGGTTTGAACAATATGGCATGTATGGGATGAATGTGAGTGATGGTTTTGCTTCAGTGATGTCTAAAGAACATCTCTATGTTCTTATTTTACCTTCTAGTGCTCTGAAACTTCAAATCCGAATATGAGTTTTTGGAGGATTTTTGAGGTTTGAAACTTACACTTTGAGGCTGCCAAAATCGTGAATGAGTGCTAGGGTTATGATCAGTACTTATATGAGGATCATTTAGGTCAGAAAAATTGAATGGTTGTATGGAGATTTTGATATTTGAAGATTGAAAAAGATCATGGTTTAAAATTCAAATATTTGCTCATGAAGGCTTGCTATTTTTGTACCAATCTCATGATTTCCTTCCCTTTCAACTTCAATCAATATTTAAAATGTTCTAGAAACCAAATCTCCCTTTAATAATATATTTTCATATTTTATATTTATTTAAAATGATTTTTATGAATTAAATCAAAATAAATAAAAATAAAATAATAAAAATTCTGAATTTTAGTCATTTGGGTCGTGCATGATGATATGGTATGGATTGGATCACAATTTGCCAAGCCCATTTGAAAAGAATTGGTTTTAAACCTCCATTTTCATCATAAACCATCACAAAATTTCCCAACTTTGCAAGGGCATATCTCCCTCAATTTTAAAGGTATGAGGGTGTTCTTGGACATTTTGGAAAGCTTGAAGAGTCCTCTAAACAACCCCATTGGTTTCATATCCATATCATTTACCAATCTCAAGTTATGCCCTTTTGAAGTTGTTGACTTTTTGTTGACTTTTGAAATGACCTATAATGTCTTAGCTCATACCTTCCAAATGAAGCATTTTTAGGCTTGACTTACAAGATCAAAGTTGTAGAGAATTCAATTTCCTTCAAAATGAGATTTGAGTGGAGACTTGGTGATGAAGTATGTGAAAGTTATGGCTGGTCAAAGTTCAGTTGACTTTTACTAAGGAAACCCTAATTTAGAAACTCCTGATTCTTGATGATCTGGAATCTCCTTGATGAATCATGATCAACCCTTGATCAAATGATGAATTTTACTTCATATACTTGATGTTGGCAAAAAATCATGAAGTTTGACTTTGGTTTGACCATAGTTGACCTCAGTTTGACTTTTTAACTGCTTTGACTGATTTTGACTTATCTGATCATCTGACTGAGCAAACTTTTGAGAAAAGTCTTGAAACTTGTCATGGGGGTTCTTAAACACATATAAGATGTTATGAAGCTCACTTGAAGTCTTGGAAGTTCATTTAGCCTGATTAAAGTCAAAACCCTAGTTTTGGATGCCCTGCTTAGGAGGTGCATTGTCTGAGGGAATTGTCAACTTTTATGGCCAATTGTGAACCTTGTGAACCTTGTGAACCATCATAAAATGTCTTGTGATACTCATGGGAGGTATTGTGAAGATTGTGAACCTCATGAAGTGACTTGTAGACTTCATGAACCTCATGAAAGGTTATGTAAACATTGAGAAACTTGTGAACCTTGTGAACCTTCATAAAGTAACTTGTAGACTTCATGAACCTCATGAAAGGTCTTGTAAATGTTGAGAAGCTTGTGAACCTTGTGAACCCTCATAAAGTAACTTGTAGACTTCATGAACCTCATGAAAGGTATTGAAAGCATTGTGGAACTTGTGAACCTTCATAAAGTGACTTGTAGACTTCATAAACCTCATGAAAGGTCTTGTAAGTGTTAGGAAACTTGTGAACCTTGTGAACCTCCTTAGAACACAAAGTCTTGTATTGTGAGGGCAAATTTTGGGGTGCAACAGTATGGCCTTGGGAAATACGCGTATCACCAGTCATGTAGGGAAAATTTTGTTGTTTTGCGATTTATGTCCTGATTTCGCATCCAATATCGATTCTTTTGATCTGAGACAATAATGTAGACCTTAGGATATAATTAATCGAGGATTGGTGATGAGATTTTTAATTAGTAATGAAACTTAGGTAATTTAACTGACGATTAATTACTTAAGTCGCGTGAAGAATATTTTGGTGACTGTGTGGAACTTTTGTTGCATATGTGATCGGATGGATCATGTAGATGTATAATATGATGTTTATACATGTTGTATAGATATTCATGGTCATGCGTACATTGAGGTATTATTGTTGGGATGATTCGTTGACGGATGGGCGTATATGATTCATCTGTACTCCATTGTGGAGAATGATGGGGATAATCATTGCCGGATGAGCGTATGTGATTTATCTGAGTTCGATGAATGAACTAAGTTGAGCTGGTACCACATGCATTGTGTCTTTGTTGAGTCACATTGGATAATTGTTGTGGTTTCGTTGTTGCATAATTATTGGTGTGATATTGTTATATATGTTGATTTGTATGAGAAACTACCCTTGATATGTTTTATGCACCGTTAATATTGGAATGTGTTTCTCACCCCTTTGTTGTTGTATCTGTGCTTCTTTGGTAGTATAGATAATCCAGGTACTTGAGAGTGTGTGGACTTCGTGTTGCTTGATCGAGTGATAGGACTGCTTTGATACGTAACATGGGATGAGAATATTCGATGCTTTTTTTATTTTACTTTTGTTATGTATTGCTTATATGTTGTTGGAAACCCGATAAACCAAGAATATTGAGGAATTATTGTTGATGCTGACTTTTTATTACGAGTTGAGATAAATTAGATTATTCAGTTGTTTTTCTTAATAAATGAGTTTTGTTGATTAATAATGAAGGTGTGGCATTCCGCTTGTGTTTAAACTCTGGTTTTACTTGTTATTTTAATATTTTATAAATTGGGAAAAATGGAGTGTTACAATTGGTATCAGAGCAGGTCGGTCCAACCGGCCAGATGTTATAGTTGAGTCAGTCCTTAGGATATGAGTTGTTGTTTTGTTCTAACCTGAGGTGTTTATTGTATCAGAATGACAGGAAGGAATGATGTTGCTCTTGCTGCTGCTATGCAAGCCATGACACAGGTTGTAGAGAACATTGGTTCAGCTGTTGGGAATGCTGAGTTTCGGGACTTGGATCAGTTCAGAAGTAACAAGCCGCCTACGTATGAAGGGGTATTATGGATCTAGAGGCTGCACAGAAGTGGCTGAAGGCCGTTGTGAAAAACTTGACCATGGGGTGCAATGATGATCAGAAGGTGAGGTTTGGTACTCACATGTTTGAAGGTGAAACTGAAGTCTGGTGGGACAACAGTCGTCAAAGGTTGGAAGCTGCAAGTACTGCTATTACTTGGGTTGTGTTTCGAGCTAAGTTTCTGGAAAAGTATTTTCTAGAGAATATTCACTGTGCTAGAGAGGTGGAATTCTTGGAATTGAAATAGGATAATATGATTGTGGCTGAGTATGCTGCTCGCTTTGAAGAGTTAGTGCAATATTGTGCACATTATAATACCGAAGATGCTATGACTTTAACGTGTCTCAAATTTGAAAACAGACTGCGTCTTGAGATCAAACAGGGCATTGCTTGTCAGAAGATCATAAATTATATAGAGATGGTGAGTATGAGTAGAATATATGATAATGACAACAGAGCTCAGATTGATCACTACAAGGTTGTGAGTGACCGTGAGGGTAAGAAGAGATTTGAGGGTACTCCTTATAGTGCTCTAGCTGACAAAGGAAAACAGAAAGCTACTGCTGACAAGAAGCTAAGTGGGGGAGGGGTAAAATCCTGTGAAGTGTTTCAGATGTGGGAGTATGGGTCATCGTGCTAATAATTGTCAAAATGAAATGAAGAAATGCTTCAAGTGTGGACAAACATGTCATGTGGTGGCAGATTGCAGAGCTACTATGCCGACTTGTTTCAACTGTTGTGAACAGGGCCATATTAGTACGACTTGTCAGAAACCGAAGAAGTCTCAAGGAGCTAGTGGGAAGGTGTTTGCTTTGGTGGGAGCCCAATCCACTAATGAGGAGAGTTCTGTCAAAGGTACTTGTTTTATTAATAGTACTCATTTGATTGCTATTATTGATACGGGTGCAACCCACTCGTTTATTTCCATTGATTGTGTGAAGAGGTTAGGAATTGTACCGTCTACTCTATATCAGAGGATGGCAATTGAGACTCTGTTTATTGGTTATGTGGTTACATATTTAGTATGTTTGAAGTGCCCGTTAACCATTTTTTTATAGAGATTTCAAAGTGGATTAAATTTTTTTACCGCTCGGTAATATGGATGTTATTTTAGGGATGAATTGGTTGGAATTCAACCGAGTCTATATTGATTGTTATAGGAAGAAGTTGTTATTTCTTACTCCCGAAGCGGAAACGTTGGCTAATTCGTTATCTACTAAAGAGTTGAGAACTTTGTTGGAAGATGAGTCTAAGATGTTTGCAGTGTTCACATCTTTATCTGTTGAGAGCAAAGTATCAGTTAGTGAGTTTCCAATCGTGAATGAATTTTGGAAGTATTTCCTGATGATATTACAGAATTACCTCCGAAGAGAGAAGTTGAATTTACTATTGACCTGATTCCTGATACAATGCCTATCTCTATGGCACCGTATAGGATGTCTGCATCGGAGTTGGCTGAATTGAAATCTCAGATAGGAGAGTTGTTTGATAAGAAGTTTATTAGGTCAAGTGTGTCACCGTGGGGAGCCCCAGTGTTGTTGGTAAAGAAGAAGGATTGTAGTATGCGTATATGCATTGATTATCATCAGTTGAATAAAGTGACCATTAAGAATAAGTACCCGCTTCCGAGGATTGATGACATAATGGATCAAGTAGTTGGTGCCCGTATTTTCAGTAAGATTGATTTGAGGTCAGGTTACCATCAGATTAGAGTGAAAGAAGGTGATATTCAGAAGACTTCATTTAGAACTCGTTATGGACATTATGAGTATGTTGTGATGCCTTTCGGAGTGTCTAATGCACCAGGTGTATCATGGAGTATATAAATAGTATCTTCCATTCTTATCTGGATTAGTTTATTATGGTGTTTATAGAGACAATATTCTTATTTATTCTAAAACTGAAGATGATCATAAAGAGCATTAGGATTACATTGCAAGTGTTGAAAGATAACAAGTTGTTTTCCATGTAATCAAAGTGTGAGTTATGGCTTAAGAATGTAAGTTTCTTTGGTCATGTTATTTCAGGTGATGGTATAGCAATGGATCCTTCTAAAGTAAGTGATGTGTTGCAGTGGGAACATCCGAAGACAGTTACAGAGACCAGGAGTTTTCTGGTCTTAACAGGTTATTATAGAAGATTTATCCAAGGGTTTTCTAATTTGGAATTACCATTGACTCAATTGACCAGGAAGAGTCAAGTGTTTATTTAGGATACATCTTGTGAGGAAATTTTTGAAGAATTGAAAAGGAAATTGACTACGGCACCAGTGTTGGTTTTACCAAGTCCTGGTGAACCTTTTGTTGTGTATTGTGATGCGTCTAAGATGGAATTAAGCGGGGTTTTGATGTAAGATGGTAAAGTAGTGGCTCGTGCTTCAAGACAATTGAAGGTGCACGAGAGGAATTATCCTACTCATGATCTTGAATTAGATGCAGTGGTTTTTGTGTTGAATATTTGGAGGCACTATTTGTATGGGTCAAGGTTTGAAGTATTTATTGACCACAAGAGTTTAAAGTATTTGTTTGACCAAAAGGAACTAAATATGAGGCAGAAAAGATGGTTAGAATTTCTTATGGATTGTGATTTTAACTTGAGCTATCATTTGGGTAAAGCTAATGTGGTAGCATATGCGTTGAGCCGTAAAACAATTCATATGTCAGCATTGATGGTGAAAGAAATGGAGTTAATTGAACAATTTAGAGATTTGAGCATGATTTGTGAGACGACACCTGAGAGTGTTAGGCTTGGAATACTAAAGATGAATAATGACTTTTTGGATGTGATCAAAGAGAATCAGAGACTTGATGTGAAATTGGTAGATTTGATGCCTACAGAAGGAAGTGATCCTGATGGTGATTTCCAAGTAGATAATTCTGGTGTGTTGAGATTCCGGGGAAAAATTTATGTGATGGACAATGAGGAGTTAAAGAAGGAAATTTTATAAGAAATTCATTGAAGTAGCCTGAGTATTCACCTGTGAGCTACAAAGATGTATCGAGATTTGAAGAAGTTATTTTGGTGGTTTTGTATGAAAAAAAGATATAACACATTTTGTATATGCTTGTTTGGTGTGTTAGAAACCAAAAGTGGAGCATCAGAAGCCTTCAGGAATTATGCAACCGTTGGAGATTCCAGAATGGAAATGGGACAATATTGCTATGGACTTTGTTACTAGTTTGCGAATACGGCGAGAGGATCTAATGCTATTTGGGTAGTTATGAATCGACTTACAAAATCTGCACATTTTATTCCTATTAATATGAGTTTTCCGTTGACGAAGTTGGAAGAGATTTATATCAGGATAATTGTGAAGTTGCACGGTGTTCCTTCGTGTATAGTTTCAAATAGAGATTTAAGGGCGTGTGTCTTGATGTTTTGTTTAGGGCGTATGTCATGATGTTTTGTTGTAGTATCCTAGTGGGACGGGTAGAATTATGGTGCGATTAGTAGTTTGGTAGAGTCTGGTAATAATAATAATAAGTCCAATAAAATATTATTTCTATTATTATTATTATTATTATTATTTTTATATTAATAATATTAGTAATATTAGGATTATGATTATTATTATTTTATTTTAATTAAAATAAGGTTGAATTATTAAAAATATTATGGTGAGGATTTTAGGGAAATAATAACTTAATAAGAAAATTAGTGAGAAATTAGTCATAACAAGTTTGGAGAACCAATTGAGAGCTAGGAAGAGGAAGAACAACTAGGGAAATCTCCATAGTCAAAATTCACAAGAAATTTTATCAAGATTCGAGGTAGGGGGAGAAAGGGATTCTCATTAGGTGATATAACATGATGGGGTAGTGATGGGTCCTTTCTCTCGTAGGATTTTTGTTGTGTATGATGTTATACGATGAATCTGTGATTGTATGACTGTTGTTGCGAATTCGATCTGATATTGTTGATTATTGGTGGAATATTGTTGTTGTTCTATTGTATGCATGACTTGTGTAGACTTTCGTTGTTGTAGAATGATAGTTATGAATCTAAATCTAGAATGTGGATAGAACTGAATCAGTAACAATAGATGAAAGAATAAGATGTTTGACAGTGTAAAATCCGTGTAGAAACCCTTCTAGAACTGGTATGAAGTGTGAAAACAAGAAATCGTAGGGAACAAATCAGAATGAGAAGGAAAACATGAAATTTGGTGAGGTCTCTCTCAATATGCATAATGACATGTATTACGCGTACGGACTTGCGCAGGACAGAGCAATACACATAACAATAGGTGTAATATGTGTCTGAATGTTGATTTTTCACGGCCTTCTGCCCATTCTAGTAAGTTACGCATAGAGAAGCACGACAATACGTGTATGAGAAGGCTATACGCGTATTGGCCTAGAAGAGGGAGTGATACGCGTATGAGGGGACGTATGGTGGGCGTAAGAGCCGGTCCACACGCGTCTGGCCTTGGGCAATACACGTATGACCAGGCATGTAGGACAAATTTTGTTGTTTTGTGATTTCTATCCCGATTTCGCATCCGATGTCGATTCTTTTGATCTGAGGCAATAATGTAGACCTTATGATATAATTAATTGAGGATTGGTGATGAGATTTTTAATTTGTAATGAAACTTAGGTAATTTAACATACAATTAATTACTTAAGTCGCGTGAAGAATATTTAGGTGACTGTGTGGAATTTTTGTTGCATATGTGATCAGATGGATCATGTATATGTATAATATGATGTTTATACATGTTGTATGCATATTCATGGTCATGCATACATTGAGGTATTATTGTTGAGATGATTCGTTGCCAAATGGACGTATGCGATTCATCTATACTCCATTGTGGAGAATGGTGGGGATAATCATTGTCGGATGGGCATATGTGATTTATCCGAGTTCGATTGAATGAACTAAGTTGAGCTGGTACCACATGCATTGTGTCGTTGTTGAGTTACATTGCATAATTGTTGTGGTTTTGTTGTTGCATAATTATTGATGTGATGTTGTTGTATATGTTGATTTGTGTGAGAAACTACCCTTGATATATTTTATGCACCGTTAATATTGGAATGTGTTTCTCACCCCTTTGTTGTTGTTGTATTTGTGCTTCTTTGGAAGTACAGATAATCCAGGTACTCGAGAGTGCGTGGACTTCGTGTTGCTTGATCGAGTCATATGACTGCTCTGACACGTAACACAAGATGAGAATTTTTTATGCTTTGTTTATTTTACTTTTGTTACGTATCTCCTATATATTGTTGGAAACCTTATAAACCAAGAATATTGAGGAATTATTGTTGATGTTGAATTTTTATTACGAGTTGAGATAAATTGGATTATACCGTTATTTTTCTTAATAAATGAGTTTTGTTGATTAATAGTGAAGGTGTAGCATTCCACTTGTGTTTAAAATCTGATTTTACTTATTATTTTAATATTTTATAAACTGGAAAAATGGGGTGTTATACTCATGCTGATTTGAGTTCCTTATGAAGCTCTACGCGGATGAGATCCTGAAGGCACAACATGCTCATGGTGATGAAGAGCAGGTGGAGGTCCACAAGACGCATGCTTTGAGAGCATACTTCCTTTTTTTGGTTGGCACTTCGATTTCTATGGACAATAGTGCCACTTATACTGACGTTGCTTACCTACCATACTTCATGGATCTCACTCGGTTCCATGAGTACAACTAGGGATAGCTTGCCAGGTGTATGTGTATTCGAAGTTGAGAGATGAGTGTATGTGGAAGACGAAGTAGATCATAAGCAGCGTGCCACTACTGGTTGTAATAATTCTTGTTCCTTGAATGTTTTTTTGTCATTTTCATTTCATGTTTGCGAAACCATTTTCGATGATTAATGTGTTCCAAAATTTTTATTTCAGGCTTGGATCCTCCAGTACTCCCCGTGTATCGCTGGCTGGACGGGTGTACCTGAGTACACTGAGGATATGTCGTGTTCGTGCGATTTTATCCCGCTTAGAGGGAACCAGGCAGTCGAGCCTTCAGAGTCTATCTTGATCGTTTGGTTGCTAAGGACATGCGCTTCAACATCTACGTGGATCACCGTCAGACGTGAGCATTTGACGATATAGTGTTATACTCCAATTGGTTGGCGTGTGGATCGCGTCTCAATGCTCCTCATCTCTCGGAGCACATCATGTGGTCGTTCGGGTACACACAGACCATCCCCAATTCATGTGGCATCAGATGATTATGAGAGTCATCTGGTACTAGAGGAGACACCGACTACCATAATCCAGAGCGACTGGAGCTATGTCGAAGGGTACATCAGATGTTTCTTTAGAGTGTCACATCCGTACATGGTGCATGCTGCTTCAGGACATCCGCCGAGACCAGCTCATCAGGAGATACTAGAGGAGGACCAAACTTAGTTAGATCATACAAATGATGTCTTGCCTAGGTGTCGTTGCATAGAGGAGATTGCACAGACATACATTGATGAGAGTATCTTCCCTGATGGGTCTGGTGTCAGGCGAGTCCTAAATGCCATCATGGTGGAGTCACATGGGACACTGTTGTACCAGAGACATCGTCGGAGGATCAGGGATTGATGTCCGAGGAGGCAAAGCAGGCAGAGGAGGTGGAGAAGATGTTGTCAGACACATACAATAGTTTTCTATTATTATTTTGTTGTAGTACTATACTCTCTACTTTATTTTGACGGTCTTACTACATTTTGGATCTTGACTGTACAACATTTTTTTATATTGCTATTTTGTTTTTCGACACACCAAGTATAAGTCTCTTATTATTTTGTACATCTATTTTATTTATTTATTTTGGATCGTGCGTTATACTTCATCTAAGCACAAATACACAACTCATAGTAAAAAATACATGTTTTGATATATTTAAGAGATTTATCTTCAGAATATTCACGGAGATGCATCTCCGAAAAAATTCAAATGTAAATGGCTTCTAAGTGACATGTTTTGAATGTTTAAAATAGTTTCGGGGATATATTTTCAAAATATGTCAACGTTTATTCAGGAATAAGCGCATCCAAATATATATCTCCGGAAATAGGGGGCACACATGTGAAACCATCGTGTTCCACATGCGTCCCTTTTGCATCAAACAACTTGAAGAACTTTCATATTGTTTTGCATAATGCAGTCAATTCAAAGAAACAACAAACACAAACTTCTCTTGCTCAACACCCAACTTTTATAAAAATTTCCTCATCCACAAAAGTTCTTAAGACGCTAGTTGCTGCAATATAATCAACATCCATAGTAAATAAAGCAACACACTTATTTAGAACTTGTTAATTGGACGATCTTTTCTTCAACATCACTTTACACTACCTAGAGACGCTCAAAGTATGAGTTCTGCCTTAGTAAGCAGTGGCCAAGCCGTGTCCAAAGATTTTGACATGAAAAAAGCTTCTTTATAACTTATTCAATTTCAAGAAAAAGTAAAATCATTACAATTACATATAAATAAAGCCATTATCAAAGAACTTGGTATTTAAACTTAACTAATTATTCATGGAGAAGAACAACATCACAAACATCTATGTATATCAGATAAAACCAACTATGATCTTAAGATGTAGAAGCACTTGTGTGTAATGCTACTAAAGAAGCATAGTCACCACCCTTATGTAGCAATGTTTCATGTCTTCCTTTCTCTGCTATCACACCATTCTTAACTACTGCTATTATATCTGCACCCTTAATGGTTGATAACCTATGAGCAACTATTATTGTCGTCCGCTCCACCATAACGCGGTCAAGTGCATCTTGAACCACCTTCTCAGACTCAGCATCCAGGGCACTAGTTGCTTCATCTAGTAATAGTATTCTTGGATTCTTCACTATAGCTCTCGCAATTGCCACACGCTGCTTCTGTCCTCCGGATAGTTGAATTCCTCTCTCTCCTACTATTGTGTCGTAACCCTGCATGCATTATATGTTTTTTAGTTACTATGTACTAGATTCCGTACTGATGCGATCATTGATACGTGTATAATTTTAATATGTGAAAACAAGAAATACTAATGTGTTGTACCTTCTGCAAACTACTAATGAACTTGTGAGCATTTGCCAATTCTGCTGCCGCTATGATCTCTGCCTCGGATGCATCTCCGCCTTTTCCATATGCAATATTGGCTCTGATAGTGTCATTGAAAAGAACAGGCTCTTGGCTTACTAGTCCCATTTGTTGTCTTAGCCATTTCACTTGCATCCTTAGAATTTCTATTCCGTCAAGCGTAATGTGACCTGAATCTGGATCATAGAATCTTTGTATTAATGAGATCACTGTTGATTTTCCACTTCCACTTTCTCCAACCAGCGCAACTGTCTGTTTTTTTTATCAGAATAATCAATTTGTTAGCTGTTGCTTCCTCCATTACAAAGGAAAATTTGTGTAAATTCAATTTCTCTGAATAATTACCTTGCCACTATGAATGTTCAAGCAAAGATCTCTGAGTATTTGAATATCAGGTCTAGTAGGATACTTGAAACTGACATGCTTAAATTCAATTTCTCCCTTGACATCTTCCAATGTCATTCCTGATTCATCACTTGGATCTATGAGTGATTTCCTATCAAGAATAGCAAATACGGAAGCAGCTGCACTTTTGGCTTTAGTTGAATCAGGAACCAACGACCCGGATTGAGAAAGTCCTATAGCTGCCATGCTTAAGGCAAAAAAGACCTGCAAATCATGAAGCAGGAAATAAGTCAATGCTAGAAAAATTAATTCTCATAATATAGATTTAGGAGAGTAACTTACACGGAAAACATCTGAGAATGAAGATTTTCCATCCTCAACGAGACGCGCTCCAGCATAAAAACTGCATGCATATACTGCATAAAACACGAAGAATGATATTCCGAACCCAAATCCGCTCACTATGCCACGCCTTATGCCCGTCTTAATCGGTCCCTCACATTTTTGCTTATATAATTCCATCACTTTCTCTTCAGAACAGAAAGAAGCAACTGTTCTTATACTTCCTACTGCATCATTCGCCACTTGACTTGCTTCCTCATACAATTTCTGTTCATTGAAAACAATATCAGTATTCACAATTTCACAACATAAAGCTAAGTCAAAAATGTTTCTAGAGATCATGCTTGCAATGATAACAAACCTTCGCATCTGTGCTAAACCCTTTCAAGAACTTCACTTGCAAAAGTCCATTTAGTGCTAGTAGAGGCACCAAAGCAAGAATTATAAGAGCAAGCTGCCAGCTAGCTACAAAGGCAATTACCAAGCCAGCTATAGCTGTGGCAATATTTTCAACCAGTAAACCGAGTGCATCGCCAACCAAAGCTCGAACCGAAGCTGCATCAGTAGAAAGCCTTGCTCCAATTGCTCCACTTGAATGCTCAGATTTATCAAACCAACTTACTTCCATGTGAACTACCTTCTCAAAACACATTTTCCTGAGCCTTTTAATCAACTTACCTCCAGCAATGCCAAAAAAGTAGAATCTAAATGGAAATATGAATAACGATGCAACACCGAGCCCAACAAATACTAATGCCCAAATTTTTGAATCGTGACGAAGTTCATCATGTGACTCGTAGAAAATACTTATCATTTTGGAAAGTAAGAGGCCGAAAATTGGTAATATTGCACCGTGCAGAACTGCAGCTATAGTTCCCATAAGTAACACAGGAATCTCAGGTTTGTTTAAATAGGCCAGGCGATAAAGTGGCACTTCCGGCGGTGAAGAAATTGTTGAAAGAGGAGTTTGAGGTCCACCTTCTGCAGTTTCTGAGAAGTCAACTATTGCGGTAGGCACACCAAATGACGCTGAGAATGAGTGACGACCACTGTTTCCAACTCCAGATGAAACTTGGCTTATAGATCTTGAGGATAAAGATCTTTGACTCGGTCTTCTTTCAGATAGCACTATACTGTCTGACTTACTTGTGTCATTTTCAACATTCTGTTCTGACCCCTTCATTTCTTGCAGCCTAATGAGCTGGCTATAGGCTCCATCAGGATCCCTTGTGAGCTGAGAATGTGAACCTGATCAATTGAAAAATAGAAGAATGCAATAAGGTATATGATAAACATTTAGTAAGATTTATATAATACACCACAATATGTATTTATATATATATATATATATATATATATATATATATATATATACCTCTTTCAATTATTTTTCCTTGGTGAATAACAGCAATGGTATCAGCATTCTGTATGGTACTTAAGCGGTGAGCTACAATAACAGTCGTTCGGTTTACCATTATTCTGTCCAATGCCTCTTGTACAATTCTCTCAGATTCGGCATCAAGGGCACTTGTAGCTTCATCAAGAAGTAATATTCTTGGATCTTTCAAAATTGCTCTTGCTATTGCAACTCTTTGCTTCTGACCTCCTGAGAGCTGAGTTCCATGCTCACCAACCATTGTGTCTAGTCCCTGAGATCAAAAGCCATAAACAAAATTATTAAGTAAAAAAGAATGCGTTCAATATGCAGTTTCTAAATTTAAATAAAGATTTGAGAATTCAGTTCACCTGAGGAAGTTTATCTATAAATTTGGCAGCATTAGCAAGTTCTGCTGCTGCTCTGATTTCTTCCTCAGTGGCACCATCCTTTCCATATGCGATATTCTCTTTAATGCTACAAGTAAAGAGAACCGGTTCCTGACTAACTAGGCCTATTTTTTGTCTGATCCATTTCAGTTGAAATTCTTTAAGGTTAATACCATCAATGAGAACTTCACCAGCCTGTGGATCATAAAATCTCTCTATCAAACTGACAACTGTGGATTTTCCACTTCCACTTTGCCCTACCAAAGCTACCGTAGTCCCACTTGGTATTGTAAGAGAAAATCCATTGAATATCGGTTCATCCGGTCTTGTAGGATAACTAAAGCAAACCTCCCTAAGCTCTACGTCTCCACGAATGTCATCAAGCTTTCTCCCGGTTGAGTCATAAGCATCTATCTCCGGCTTCCTTTTAATCGTCTCAAACATCTTATATGCTGCAGCTTGTCCTGAAGCAAAAGCACTCAAGCTTGGAGATGCCTGCCCTAGAGACCTGGAATATATAGTCCGTCAGTAACAAAATATAAGCAAAAAATTTAAGCTCGGGTGAAGAAAAGGAACACAAAACTTACATGGATCCGTTTAAAACAGAAAAAATTATAGTCACAACTTCCCCTCCTGTATAACCTTTCTCTATTACCATTTTCCCTCCAAACCATACCGCCAAACCATGACTGGCAATAAGAAAAAAGTAGAGTGTACCAAATCCCAAACCAGAAGCTAGTGCCTCTTTTACTACAGTTGTGTAAGCATCAATTAAAGACTGATCATATTTAGCTATGGCTTGTTTCTCTCCAGTGAACGACGCAACCTAAAATGAAAGTCAACTATATAAGCTGAATGAAAAAAGTTAATAATAAAAGGTAAAGGAGTCGTTTGGGAAAGTTTGCATACAGTTCTAATAGAACCTATTGTCTGCTCAACGACAGTTGCTGCTTTAGAATAAGCTTCTTGTCCAGAGGATGATGCTTTTGCAATAACCATGCTCATAATAGCACCAGACAAAACAAGAAGTGGAATACAAGACATCATCACAACAGTTAAAAGCCACCCTTTGATGAATGCTATCACAAAACCTCCAAAGAATGTAGCCAACAGCTGTAGAAACTGTCCCACCTGAATTCAAAAGGGAAAACAAAAATGATGAAGATGGAGATTTATGAGTTGTATATGGTGGTTGATTAGTACCTTCTCCCCCATGGCATCTTGAATAAGAACAGTATCACCCGACATTCTTCCGACAACCTCTCCAGTATTAGTTTCCTTATCAAAGAAACTCACATCTTGTCTCAAAATAGTTTGGAGGTATAAACCTCTAATTCTTGTAGCCTGTCTCTCACCAGTGATCATCCAGCATGTCAATTCTGAGATGCATAACAAAAAGTGTTTCTTTTTTGTCATAATATTGTAAGAACCAGGGGGTGCAACTGCACCCTCTCAATTTTAAAAACATGCACTAAATATCCTCTAAAGATTGATCTTGAACCCTCTCAAATATATAATTTCTGCTAACTTAATTTATTCTACACAACATTAATAGATTCATGTGTTAACTCTAGCTTAGTGTACACCTATTAATACTAGGTTGCACCACAAATCTCTTAGTTTAAAGATAATAAATTGATTATTCACACCTAGATTAGTAGGTTTCTGCTCTACTATTCTTTAATTTTTTTTTTTTTACAATACAATTCTTTAATTCTAATTATTTTATATATTCTACATATAAAATGCACAAAATATTAATTTAATATTTATAAAAATAATAAATGAAAGAGCATGTCATTACAAAATCGGTAAAATATTTATTTTTTAATTATGTATAATTGTTATATGTACACACATAACAATTACGAAAAAAAGTTATTATATATATGTAACTTTTATATTTATATAAACACAAAAATAATTATGAAAAAAAATAATACTTGGTAATTTTTTCTATCTCTTAACAACTAGAAAATTGATAATATATTTATTCAGATTTGTCAACAAACTTAGATGATATTTAAACAATTTATTCACTTTATATTTGTGGTTAATCTGATTTAAATGAACATGACACAGAATAAAATTAATACTAACACAAGATTTACTTTCATTTTTAACTTAAAAAATCTATAGTGATGTCTTAGTCCTTTTCTCATTCATATTAACAATAGAAAAATTTAAAATTAATGACAAAATTTATTGCACCCTCTGAATCAGGTCTTAGCTCCGCCACTTGTGAGAACAAATGCATAAACAAATGCACTTACGTAAAAAAGACGTGACAAAAGTCCCCGCTGCCAAGTATACGAATTTCAAGGACACCTGAACACGGCAAGTTGTTATTACAAGTTATAAGTTATTTTCATAAGCTCTGTCAAACAAGCTCGTGTTAAAAGAGAGTATTACCTTGGAAACTTCGTTAACAACTTCTTGAGTACTCGATGATCCTCCAAAAGCATTGATCATATTTCCGAAAATCAAAGTCATTAAAGGCATAGAGATTCCATTGCCAATAGCACCAACAGTTCCAACAAACATCAAAAAATGATCCAAAGAATCAGCAAATGAGAAAAGCTTGTATAATGGTACTGTATTAGTACTTTCATCTTTAGCTTTTCTCTTGCTTCCAGAATCTACTACTTGCTCATTACTTGCAACATCTGCATCCATTTTCTTAGAACTAAAAGCTGAAGTTAAATTTTGGTTGAAAGAATGAATGAACAAAAATATTTGATCGTTTGAAAATGGTTGTGAGTGGCACATGTATTGTTGTTACCATATTATATAGTAGAGAATTTGGAAATGCATATGAAAATTTCTTGAAGCAAGTCGAATTTTATTCTAGTCATAACTATTTGTTTACTTTTTGTTGTCTGGACCAAACTACTAGGTTTTATGTATTCGTTGAAATTATGATTATGAATTATGATTAATGAATTAATATAATAAATAAAGCTATATTAGTTAATAAGGTAGAGTTGAGAATAAATCAGACCGACTTACAGGGGTCTATAGTTATTCTGGACTGGGCCCCAAAGATTGTATTGGGTCGTGACCCAATACGTCGAGCAGATGCTCATACGCTTGGGCAAGCATACTTGGTGGTCGAGCGCACACCACTTAACTGTCGGGCAGACATTTCATGAGTCAGACATACACTTGGCGAGACTGGCAGATAACGGGTCTTCCATTCCACTTGCCACATCACCCAACTGTCCCCCATTATCTTCTGAAATATAGGGGCAGTTGGACCAAGGATCAGACCACTTGCTAGGTCTACACGCTCCTTACGCGTACCTTGGTAGTTCTCCCTTGGGTCTCGCTGATCCAGCCAAGAAAGGACTTTGGCCCAACGCTGGGGGATCACTATAAATACCCTTTTCACTAAAGTGTCAGGTATTCTGATTTAACTCTTCTAAATTATCATTTATGTACCTCTATTGACTTTGGCATCAGAGCGCCTTGCAAGTACACCCCCTCAATTCTATCCATCTTGCTGTTCACGTTCAATTGTTGCAAGGTCCTCCTGATCAGGTAAGATCAATAATCTTGTCTACTTAAGGCCAAATCAGGTCAGACTTGTCAGGCTTAGACTTTATTAAAAGCCTATTTAATTAAATAGGTCATACTTAGACTATTAAAAAAACCTATGAAGCCTTATAAGCCGGTCTATATTTTCATATATATTAAAAATATACTAAATAAGTTATCATATATATATATATATATATATATATATATATATATATATATATATATATATATATATATATATATATATATATATATATATATATATATTAGAGGAAAGGTTAAATAGGTCGGCCTATATATGCATATATATGTCAGCCTATAAAGCTTCTTAAGTAATATGAAATAAATGAGAACCTTAACGATAAAAAGACTTGTAAATAGGCTTTCAGGTCATGTCATGTTTTTAAAAAGGCCAGGACAGGCAAAAAAATGGAGTATATAATAGGCCATAGGCCAGACTCGGGCCTTTTAAGTTTATCGTAGGTCAGACTCAGGCCTTATAAAGCCTAGTCTAACCTATCTTATTTCCACCCCTATTAGTCATTGATCACGGTCATATAGTCGAGATATATTTTTACAATTCATTATAAAATGTACTATTGATTTTATATTTTTTATAGTAAAACAAAACAATTATCTCTCCTCTATTTTTTTTTTATGTTTTTCTATTATATGAACCAATATTTCAAATCTACCTCATTTGCTATATCTTTCTCTTTTTTCACCTTTTTCTCTTTGTCGAAGATCGGTTACAAATCAATTAATATTGATTTGTATTAAATGAGTTATAAGTGTAAATTATATTATCACCTATTGTGTATATCTATTATACATATAAATATACAGCATGTGTGATCACATTCGACACACAGAAATACAATCATAACATGGTATCAGATCCTGATTGCGTTCAGCAACACTGTTCTGTTGTGGTGTATGGGCACATGATAATTGGTGAATAATTCCCTGTGATGTTAAAAAAGATTGAAACTGAGATGACATATATTCACGAGCATTATCAGTGCTCAAAATTTTAAACATTTTGCTTTAGTTCATTATGATATTTAAGGTTCTAATCGTGTGAAGTCTACCTTAGGATATTACTATTTTGTAACTTTCATCGATGCTTTCTCACGATGTACTTGGTAATTTCTAATGAAAAACTGTTCAAATGTTTTCCTTATATTCCAAGAGTTTTATGTTGTATATTTATATGTAAAATAGGTATACACAATAGATAATAATATAATTTACACTTGTGACTAATTGAATTTAAATCAATACTAATTGATTTGTAACCGATTCTCAACACCCCCCCTCAAGCCAGATCATATATATTGTATGATCCGAACTTGTTACAGATATAATTCTCTTCATCCTTAAATGTTAGGATTGATGAAACATAATGAAGTGGAACATAATATAGCAGAATAAAATGGAGCGGAGCGGAATGAAATATAGATCAAATTTCATTGTTTGATTATTTTATTTAAAATATCTCATTCCACCACATACACCATAAATTGGATGGAACAAAAAAAATGAGAATTTGAATGGAATGAGATGAAATAGATTATATCATGTTTCATTCTATTCCATCCATTATTTGTGATCTTACTTGATCAGAAGGGCCTTCCTAGGTCGAGCTCAAACACAACGTACGACAGAGAAGGAGGGGGTGTACCTGCAGAATGCTCTGATGCTTAAGTCAGAAATGGTACAGTTTTTAGGTAAGTAAGAGTGTTTCAGAATACCTGACCCTTTAGTGAAGAAGGGTATTTATAGAGAGCCCTCAGTGTTGGGCCAAGGTCCTTCATTGGGTTGGATTAGCTAGGCCCAAGGAAGAACTGCCAAGGTACGCGTCAGAAGCGTGTAAGACCTAGCATGTGGTCAAGCTCTTGGTCCAACTGCCCCTATCTTTCAGGAGATAATAAAGGGCAGTTGGGTGATGTGGAAGGTGAAGAGGAGACGTGGTACTCCCACCACGATTCTATGAGTAGATCACCTACTCGTCACCATGTGGAAGCTCGAGTGGTTAGTATCCTGCTCGTCACCAATTGTGAGCTCGAGTAGTTAGAAGGCTGCCAGACACTAGCTTGAATGGGCCTCTGTCCGACGTATTGGGTCGCGGCCCAATATTCTGGAGGCCCAGTCCAGAACAGGAGCCCCCCAAGTCGAGTCTCCAAGTTGGAGTGATGAGTTAAAGAAATAGGGTCGGGCACATCTTTCATGTCGAGGATGGATATGTGTCGAGAAGAACAGGTGGCGAGCCGAATTGAATTTTTTCGAGGGAGACAGACGTCGAGAATAACATGTGGAGAGAGAGAATCTTACAACGAGTTGCTAGACATGTGATATCTTCAGGAGTCGAGGACACTTCGGGGAGTCGGGGAGATCAACAGCTGCTCGCTGCCGTTCAGAATTCCCTAGACTGACGTGTCAAGAGAAGTTAAAGCATGTCGCTTTGTTTCCCGCGCTAGAGCCGACCTAGGGGGCTAGGTAATAATTATCTAGGCGCGTCTTCCCACGCGATTCCCATATATATATAGTGGTGGACCACTTCATTTCTCCTTTTCGCTCCTACGATACACCGGTCTAGCACTCAAAAAACCTTCATCCCTTCAACCGTAGCCTCCGTGTACCACCGTCGTTTCCTCGCACACCACCCTTGTCTGCTTGTTCACTACCGTTATCTGCTCGTCTTCATCATGTCAGGTAACCTTCAAATATTCTCTTTTGATTTAGAATAGCGCTTAGTAGCTTAGTTGAAGTAGTATTTTATGCGCTTAAAGTAGGTAGACTATCATTTTAGGCGAGTTTTTAGGGTTTGGATATGAATATCACAGGCAGTATACTAATAGGCCGAGCGAAATAATCATAGGAACATGAATATGTTGACCAAATTGATCATATGATGATGAAGATCGCGAGCACGTTATGCTTGCACCGTCGTGAGCTTTCTTAATTCTCCTCAGAATTTTGTTATTTCCCAAGTGCTCGAGTGGGGTCTCTGTGTGCCCTTCGTTGGCTAGGGAATAACTAATGAGATTTAGAGCGTTCAGCTCCTCGCCCTTTCACTTTAATTGCGGTGGAAGGGTGGATTTGATGTGATATCGAATTTACTTTTTCTTCCGCTTTTCAGGTACGGCGAGCCAACGTCAACCCGAGGAGGGAACTGTGGTCGCCTCTTCATCCGGGCAGGAAGATCTGTCATGGGTCACTAACGAGCCATTCGAGTCGGACTTATACTTCTTAGACGAGGATAATATCGCGTACGCCATCGTCGAGGATCTGGGTCCCGATGAAAAGCCCAACTGGAAATGCTACACTCCCAAAGCGACTGATCGCATATGCCCGCGTTTCCCGGGGAAGTCGTTTGCTATGTACGAGTTCGCTTTTCGGGAGGCGAGGATGAAGCTCCCCTTCAACGATTTTCAAATGGGGGTTTTCAAATGGCTCAGGCTGGCGTCCTCACAACTCCACCCTGTCGTACCTCGAAAAATACGATCCTCGCGATGGATGCGGAAAAAACAAACAACAGAGTCGCCACTTAATTCTATTTATTCTAACGAGAGAAAAGGAAGATATAGATACAACCTAAAAAGGATAAGAAATGGTCAACTAAACCACTAATCTAAGTTCGGGAGTTAGTTACGCAAAGAGAAGGTATTAAGCACCTCTCACGTCCGTTGTACTCAACGGGAACCTCTTAGTTTAGTTTGCGCTTAAATGTTATCTTATATCTATTGTCTTCTAAATGGTTTGTTACAATTATTTTTTTAAAGAAAAATAAATTTTTAATTATTGTGATTTATGATGGAGAAATAATTGAATTTTTTATTATTGTGATTTGTGACGGAGAAATAATTAATTTTTATTATTGTGCTTTATGGCGGAGAAATGATTAAATTTTTTATTATTGTGCTCGCGAAGGATAAAAATCCCCATGCCTACGTATTCTTTTGTGCAATGGGAAAGTCAGAGCTTCGTAGTTCGTGCGACTACAGTTTGTGTTTTTTAATGAACAACTGTTTATTATGTTTTCTAAATGCTAAGCGTTGGCTTATCTGCGAGATAGAAAGATTTAAACAATGTTTGTTTAGAGAAAAGTGTTTGGCCTTTGTTAAGGTGTTTTAAACGAAAGGGCGAATGGACCACAACGCGTGGGGCTAGCCCAAGAGTGATTTCATTAAAGAACCCGTTGAGTGCTAGACTCTAGAGTTCAGTTATTCTTTTATTAATTATGGAAAATGGTTTGTATTTGTTGATTGGTTTCAAGTTTTTTTAGTACGAAAGGGCGAATGAAGCATAACTCGAAGGCTAGCTTCAAGAGTGATTCATTC
Organism: Lathyrus aphaca; assembly: GCA_963966055.1. Classification (NCBI taxonomy): domain Eukaryota; kingdom Viridiplantae; phylum Streptophyta; class Magnoliopsida; order Fabales; family Fabaceae; genus Lathyrus; species Lathyrus aphaca. The sequence continues at coordinate 545,944,858 of OZ014522.1, forward strand.
AAAAACCTGAGGAATGCTAGACTCCTGAGTTTAGTTCTTTCGCGATTTTAATTTGAGATTTAGATGTTTTGAATACGAAAGGGCAACTGAATTACAACTCGAGGGCTATCCTCAAGAGTAATTCAATTCAAAAACCCGAGGAATGCTAGATTCCTGAGTTTAGTTCTTTCGTGATTTTAATTTAAGATATAGATGTTTTGATAAAGTTTGTGTTGTGTCTTAGATGTTTTAGGGTTTATAATGTTTTTTAGAAATGAAGGAGTAAATGAAACACAACTCGAGGGCTAGCCTCAAGAGTGGTTCATTAAAGAACCTGCGAAATGCTAGATTCCGAAGTTCAGTTCCTCGTTAATTAATTGACGCGTAAAATCGTGCAGATAGCGATCACATAGTGACCGGCTTACATGTGTGCGAAATATAGGCGTAGGAATAAGTGTTTACTTGGCGTTGGACCAAGAAATTAAATTATATTTGAAATGATTTATTTTGTGTCTATGTTTTAACTTGGCAAATTACGGTTGAAAAACGAGAATGAGATTCACGTTTGTACTAGTCATACATTATCATCAATATAACTAAATATGAAGCAAGGAATATAATTGTACAACATACAAGTAAAATCGATCGGGAGGTAAGTAACTAATTAACTAAACTAAATAGGATTATTTAATAAAATAATAAAGTAATAAAATTAACAACTTTATTAGTAAAGTTGAATAACATTATCCAATATAACTAATTATCATAAGTACCATCTTTTTTATATAAAAAAACTAAATCAAAAACCTTATAATTAAAGAAACAAAATATATGAAAATAAATTAAGGTAAATAAAATGGGCCAGTCAGATTAGGGGTGTTAAAGGCGGCTCAGGGCCAATGGGCTGAAACCGGCCGGGTCGGGTCTGACCCGGATCCGGTTCGGTGAATTTCACCAAAAGGGAAAAGGTCTAGGGTTTTTTGAATGCGGTTCCCATTTTATTCCTAAAATGATAAAACACAGTGAATCACAATCAAGACCATCATCATCTTTATCGATACCACTATACAGAAACATAAATAAGCAAATGCATAATCACCGCAACTGGGAATTTCTCAGTCCTTTCATCAGACACCACACCACGAAGACCAACACAAAACCATCATCAACATCAAACAATGATTTTCATCCCTAAACCGAAAAACCTAGCTCGAGCAAAAAGAAAAGCGTTTCGGAGAAAAGAATGGAGGAAAATAAACCCTAGGCACTCGAATAGTTCGAATCAAACAAAAGAGGACTCAGAGGGAGCGATTAATACCTGGATTGGAGCAGCTCCGACCTTAAGTTTTTTTGGCGAAAGGTGAGTTTTTCCGGTCCTTTTCTTCCTCCTCCATTGCCTTTCAGTTTTCGTGGTTTTGAAATTTCAGATCGTGTGGTTCGTGACTGTTGACGAGTTGTGTTTGGGGTAGGCGTTCGTCGGTCTTCTGCGATTCAAAGTTGTTTTAGTTTCGCGATTAAACTCAGGTTTTCGTTTGTTTGCAGTTCGTCATTTTCTGGTTCAATCACCTCTTCATCTATTTTCTCTCTGATTTGGTTTTCTGTATGTTGTGTTATTTGTGTGTGGCCGAGTTTTTGTGAACTGTGCGGCTGGGATTTTTTTGTGACTATGATGATGTTAGCTAGGTTTTCTTTTGTATTGTTGCTTACTGATATCTATTTTTTCAGAGTTCTTGTAAGATACTTGCGGCTGCCTCCTATTGTGAACAATGCCTCACCTTTTATAGTTATGAATTAGGGTTTGTGTTGTTGTAATCTCTGCTGAGGAATCTTACATCATAATATGTTGGATGTTGCCTTTTTATATGCTCAAATATGTCTTGCCAAAATGATGTATCTGCTTTGTCTACTATTTGTTGTATTCTGCTTTTGTTTTGTCTGATTATGGTTGGTATAACATGGCCCCCATATTTTGAATTTGAATTGGTTTAACTGCTTGTTTTCTCTTTTTACTGCCGCGTATTTTTTGTGAATATTGATAATGTTTCTTGTTTTGGCCTTCCACAGATGTAAGACATGACCTTGGCTTTCATGTGTTTGAAAATTGGTGTGCTCATGAATGTTACTTTGTACCTTGCTCTTCCTTGATGTGCATAAGATGGTGAGAAACAATCCTTTGAAAGCTTGTTCATACTATTGTCGCAATGCTCTTGAAGGCTACATGGAGACTACGAAACTTGGAGATACCTAAATTGAGTGTTTTCCTTTGTAGCCTCAAGGAATTCGGGAACTGACTTCGATTAGCCTAGGTTCCTTAAACTAGGCATCCATGTATACTATGGACCTTATGTATAGTTGCAAATGTCATAAACATAAAGTATTCAGCTATGTATCCTCTTAGGCCTTTTTGCAGACTCGGTTCCCATTGCGAGCTGGGTACCCTGCCCACATGGTACTATGATGTAGGGCCTCGTTTTAGGTGTCCAACGCCGGGGGAATAACGTACTCGGTTCGAGCGGAGGTCGTTTTACCCTTTCATTCATTGCTCGTCTTGAGCTTGTTTTGAAGATTTGGGGTCGTACCTCCCACGTCTTCGTGAATTGTTTAACTATAATATTGTCTAAGTTTTTCTGCACTCCAAGGTCGAGTAACTTCTTCTCCTTGTAGGTTTTCTAGGTAATATGCCCCGTTGCCTGTCTTATCTCGGACACAGTATGGGCCTTCCCAGTTGGCGGCTAGTTTGCCTTCCCGTGGGTTTTTCTAGTTCTGTCGGAGGACTAGACTGCCCACTTGAAATTCTCTTTTGATAACCTTCGCATCGTGACGCATGGCTATCTTTTGTTTCAGCGAAGCTTCTCGGAGCGGATTTCCTCGACAAGGTCCAGCTCGACCCGTAGCGCTACGTCATTTAGCTCCTCGTCGAGGGACACTTCCGTGCGCCTGGTCGGTTCTTGAATTTCTACCGGGATGACTGCCTCAGTTCCGTATGTGAGCCTGAATAGGGTCTCCCAGGTGGTGGAATATGGCGTTGTACGATAAGCCCAGAGGATGCTGTGAAGTTCCTCGACCCATGCCCTTTTTGCTTCGCCGAGTCTGCGTTTAAGTCCTCGTAATATGACCCGGTTGGCGGCCTCAGTCTGTCCGTTTATTTGAGGGTGCTCGACGTATGTGAAGTGTTTCTTCGTGCCCAGGATGATGACGAAGTCCTGAAATCTTCCATCCGTGAATTGTGTCCCGTTGTCAGTGATAAGGACTTGGGGGGACCCCGAAGCGCGCGAGGATATTTCTCTTGAAGAATTTTTGGATGTTTTGCACCGTTATTTTAGCTAAAGCTTCGGCTTCGATCCATTTCGTGAAGTAGTTCACTCCAACTATGAGGTACTTGTTTTGGTAAGAACCAGTCATGAAAGGACCGAGGATGTCCATTCCCCACCACGCGAAGGGCCAGGGAGAGGAAAGAATCTTCAGCTTGTTGGGAGGTGCGAGATGCATGTCTGCATGTCTCTGGCATTTGTTGCATTGTTCGAAATGTTCCTTAGAGTTATGATGCATTGTCGGCCAATAATAACCTGCTCGTAGGGCCTTGCGTGCCAAGGATCTGTCACTGAGATGTTGTGCATTGATCCCCCGGTGTATTTCTCCCAATATGTCTGGGACTATTTCCTCTTTGACGCACTTGAGTAATGGAACGACGATTCCTATTCGATATAGATTGCCTTCGAGGAGGACGTATGAACACGCCCTTCTTTTGGTCGCGGTTGCTTCTTTAGGATCCGCGAGGAGTTCATCTTTCGTCAGGTAGTTGTGGATGGGCGTCATCCAGTAATGAGCGTCACCGATTGCGTTCACTTCGAGGAGGGCGCTCGACCGCTCGATGATATGTCGGGGGAGGATTTCTTGAATCACCGACCTATTCCAGTCCTTCTTTCAGGTGTTGGTTGTAAGTATACGAGTGCGCCTAAGAGGGGGGGGGGGTGAATTAGGTTCTTAGAAATTTTTCGATTCTTTTTCTTTGATGGATGGATTATGCTTTTTACGGTTTATGTTTTGAAAACGGTAAAGCAGGAAAGTAAAAATGACACAGAGGTTTATCCTGGTTCCCTTCACAATCCGAAGGTACATCCAGTCCCCTTTCAATATGAAAGAGATTTCCACTAGTTTTTATAGAACAGTACAACCTATCACACCTTCAATGGTGAGGCATACTTTCTAACAAACTAAACAATTAAGTGTGCAAGAACAATCCTCTTGCCACACAAACCCTTATGTCCAAACAATCCTTGGAACATAAGTCACAAATAGAAAACAATTTCTATAATTTGTTTAAGTGAGTAATACAATGATTGATATCAATATAAATTGATCTTCTCTTTCTTTAACAATTATTCACAATCATAAAATATTAGATAGCTCAAGAATTTTTCAATTATGTGATATGAAAAATGTAGAAAAATTCTTGTCAAAAGTTCAAGAGTTTTTTGAATATTTTATGAAAATTATTTTTGAAAGAGGTTTCAAATGATTTGAAAAAGTTTGGATTTTATATGCACATAACACCCTTATGAAATAATGTAATTAACAGTAAAAATTCATGAACAAATGCCAATGCATTATGAAAAGGTTTCATGAAAGGTTACATGAAGAGGTGTTATGAAAAATACTGATTTTTCAAAATTGTTCAGACTGAAATCGATTGCACTATAATGCAAATCGATTTCACATACATACGTTGCCCAATTTTTCAAAATTTGAAACATGCAATCGATTGCACCAAGTTAAAATTGCCAAAAAACTTAAAACAAACATATGCAAATCGATTGCATGAAAGTGCAAATCGATTTACACAGGTTTAACTTTGAAAAATGAAATTTTAAATGATGTTAAAGTTAAGAGATGATTATGCCATGATATAGGTATTTGATTGAGCATCTAAGATTTTAATATTTGTGTATAATTGCTAATATACCTTCATGAAGCTTCTTCTTGAAGAAATAAGTCTTTGAATCATGATGCATCAAACTTGAATATCATCTTTGCCCTCTTTATCACATTGTAGCTAAGAGATGTGTCTTCATCAAAACAAGTGTTGACCATGGAGAAGCTTGACTTCACATTCTCCCCCTTTTTGATGATGACAAACAATCTTCTTAGATGCTTTATCATTTTCGGAATACTTCTCCCCCTAAGATGCATATTGTTGCACCCCAAAATTTTCCCTCACCAAGACAAGACATTGTGTAATAATGTGTCCCAAGAGGTTCACAAGGTTCACAAGATTCACAAGGTATCCCAAGAGGTTCACAAGGTTCACAATTAGTCAGAAAGTTTGACAATTCCCTCAGACAATGCATCCTCCTAAGCAATGCATCTTAAACTAGGTTTTTGACTTCCATCAGGCTAAATGGACTTCCAAAGCTTCAAGTGAGCTTCATAACATCCCACATGTATTCAAGAATCCTCATGTCAAGTTTCAAGGCTTTCCCAAAAGGTTTGCTCAGTCAGATGATCAGATAAGCTAAAATCAGTCAAAGTAGTTAAAAAGTCAAACTGAGGTCAACTGTGGTCAAACCAAAGTCAAACTTCATGATTTTTTGCCCACATCAAGTATATGAGGTAAAATTCATCATTTTATCAAGGGTTGATCATGATTCATCAAGGAAGTTTCAGATCATCAAGAATCAGGAGTTTCTAAATTAGTGTTTTCATAGGAAAAAGTCAACTGAAATTTGACCAGCCATAACTTTCACATGCTTCATCAAATTTTTTCCATCCAAAGCTCAATTTGAAGGAAATTGAATTCTCTACAACTTTGTGTCTCACAAGCCAAGCCCAAAAATGCTTCATTTGGAAGGTATGAGCTAAGACATTATAGGTCATTTTAAAAGTCAACAAAAAGTCAACATCTTCCAAAGAGCATAACTTGAGAATGGTAAAGGATATGTACATGAGACCAAAGATGTTGGTTAGAGGACTCTCTAAGCTTTCCAAAATGTCCAAGAACACCTTCATAGCCTTAAAATTGAGGGATTTGTAGCTTTGCAAAGTTGGGAAATTTTTGAGAGGTTTATGAAGCAAATGGGACCTTAGAACCAAATTTCTCCAAATGGGCTTGCATTTTTATGACCCAAACACTACTATGACATCATGCACGAATTAAAAATCATTTATTCAAATTTTTATTCATTTTATTTTATTTATTATGATTTCATACATTAAAAATCATTTTAAATCAAAATAAAATATAAAAGTTTCAATATTTGATAGGATTTTGGTTCTAGAAAGTCTTAAAGGTCAATTAAAAGTGATTGAGATCATGGAAAATCAGATCAACCAAAAATAGTAAGGATATATCAATTTTTTTCAATATTTTGGAAGTTTATCTTTTTCAATCTCAAATGATCCAAAAGTCCAAGGAAGGATCTGATTTTTTTGACCTAGTTAGGTCATACTATATATGTATAACATGAAGCAAACACAAAGGGACCGGAAAAAGGGGAGAAAAAAAATTCAGAAAAAAAGCTATCCCCATCATCATCATTATCAAGTTCATACAAAAATGCATGAACTGAATTGAAATTTTGAAGCTTTCTTTAGTTTTTTTTAATTCCATTTATTCTTGATATTTTAATCAATTTTGTTTATCTAACGTTGTTTGTCTCATGTTATAGAAGCTTTCTGGGTTGATTATTCGAAGCTTCATGACCAAAACCGAATCCTACCATAGTTAGGGTTTCAAGCTCAAATTTGGGGTTTTTTACAAATTTCGCAGGAAATTTCAGAGGTCAAAAGGTTTATTCATGAGTACTGCGCATAGCCTAGTGGCTATGGTTGGAAACTGGAAGGTCAAGGGCGTGAGTTCAATTCCCACTCACAACATTTTGGGCAAAAACCTGCTTTTCTTTCATATTTTCCTTTAATTTCTCTAATTAACACATTTTCTAATTGATTTATCCTTTTAACCATGATTAACCTCAGAAATTTTCTCTAAAGTAAATATTTTCCTATTTTCACTCGTTTTTATGTTATTCTTTATCCGCCTTATCATATAATATATGTTTTCCATGTTTAGTAAGACAGACACGCATGGCCCAATGGTAAAGGTTATCCAGATTTTGAAATTAAAAGGGCTTGGGTTCAAACCCTGGACACAACATTTTGACAAAGAAACATGGGTTCTTCATCATTTTCTTTTTTTGTTACAACCTAGTGGCAAGGAACTGAGGTTTGGAGCATTTTGATGAAGAAACATGGGTGTCCCAGTGGCAAAGAACTCAATGAAGCAAAAAGGGCAAACCCCCAATATTTTGGGTATCTCTAACTTTATTTTTCCCCTTTTCATCAAATTATGTATTTTCTTTGAATTTCCTTATTATTATTATTAAACTAATTTCTAAAAGATAAAACATAATCCTTTTTTTATTTTATTTTTAAAACTTATATTTTTATTATAAACCTTAATTTTTTTCATAAACCTTAATTTTTTCCCTAAACCTTAATTTTAAACCTAAGTCTTATTTTTTTTCATAAACTTTAAACCCTAAAAATTTAGCCCTAATCTTTATCTTAAAACCCAAATTTCGCCATAATTTTTACCCTAAAATTTTTCCTAAACCTTAAATTTTTTTTAAACCTTAAATTTTTTTCTCAAACCCTAACCCTAATTGTTTTCTTAACCTAGTTTGCAAACTTTTTTCTTCTAATTTATTCACTCATTTTTATGTTATTCATTCACTGTTTGCCTGATTATGTAACTGCTTCGCCTTTGTAATAATTGGTTTTTATTATTTTGCGTAATTATTATTATGTAACTGCCCCTAAGCCATGTAATAGTGTAGGAATTTTATTTTCTGCCTTTTAATTTCTGCCATTTATTTTTCATATTAACTGCGTGGTTAGTAAATAGGGTGTGGAAACTATTTGTAATTAAAATTAATTTAGATAATTAACTTTAAAAGATAAATATTTGAAAATAAACACTCACACACGTAAGTCGATCTTTGATCGCCATCATGCACTTCCTAGGGTATTCCTCTTGGTTGCCTTAAAATAAAATGGTCAAGTCCCTCGAATATAGGGGTGTCTTAAGCAAAGTCCCTTCACTTATAAAATCATCAAGTCCCTATAAATTTAAAAGATCAAGTCCCTTCGAGGTTGCCTACGGAATAATGATCTTGTCCCTTCGAATAAATGATGATAGTCCCTACGAATTGCTAAAGACATCCCTTAAGTTGTCTTCATTGACCATACGATGACCCTACGTTTGTCCTTTAATACATCCAAGGTAATGACTACCTATTCCTTAATAATAGGGATAGTCTTACCATTGAAAGAACATACGAGAACATGAAAGACTTAATTTAGGGTAGGTACATCTTAGTTACTTGCTCACATTTCAAAATACTTTTCACACCTCACAATATTTTCAAAACATTTTCAAAACATTTTCAAAACAAGGCTTTGTATACATACATACGAGGATCATTACAAAGTACTTAGAAAATTTCTAATCACACACTACACTCTTCAAAAACAATTTAAGTGAGCTAAGTAACTAAGAGCCCATGGATAACCATGGATATAAAGGGTGCTAACACCTTCCCTTTATATAACCTACCCCCGAACTCAAAATCTTTTTAAGGTCTTTCCTGTTCTTTTATGTCCTTTCCTTTTGGATAAAATAAAAGTCGGTGGCGACTCTTGCTATCCGCAACATTTATAGAAAAGTCAGTTCTCCCACCGTGTTACACATATCTCCCCCTTTGTATGTGAATTGGAGCTTTTGTATCTTTAGGAAATTTAAGAACAAGAAAATGTACAAGCATAACATCTTTCTCCCCCTTTGACATTATCAAAAAGAAGGGAAAAACGGGTGAAAATAATAAAAGCCATAAACAAGAAATAAGAAAAAAAAGGAAATAACATAGCATAAATTAAAACTTGAGATGCATACATAGCATAAATGCAGAATTTTACATTGCAAAGAAACATAACGAGACATACGGAAACAAAGGAAATAGAAATGAAACATTACAACTAGTAAGTATTAACGACTACATAACGAAACATCCAAACATAAAAACATGAAAAACATTTTCAAAACAGATCCATATTGGGGTCAAAAGGGTCTTGGTTAGGAAATTGTTGGTTGAGAGGTGCTTGGTGAGTTGGTGGGGCAGCCGGGTTGGATGGATCATAAGGCGGTATGTAGAGGTGGGAATAAATGTATGAGAATTGTTGGTTGACATCATGCTGAAAGTTGGAAATCCTTGTGTTGACAGATGCATTAACGACATTGTAGTGGTCATTGATGTTGGTGTTCATGTTGGAGAATTGTTGTGGTTAAGAAAGTTTGAAATGTGTTAATGAGTCAAGGTAGAGAATCTTGTAGGTTAAGGCTAGGAGGGAACAAAAACTGAAAAAATGGCCTAGGAAATGATGTGATTTGATGTATATGAGTTTAGGATACCAAGGATCAAAGAAAATAAGAGGGAATAATTAAAAATAAATTTTTTTCAAAAAGCTACAGACTGCAATCGATTTGCACTTTTATGCAATCGATTGCACCATGTCAAAATTACGTAAAAAGTCATTTTTTCCAGACTGCAATCGATTGCAGTAAGCATGTAATCGATTGCATGTTTAAAAATTTGCAAAAATATGAAAAAATAAGCATTCTAAGACATTTTTAAACAAGTTTAATGAAACATATTCATATATGGCATAATTATAAGAGGAAAAAAAACATATTGAAATCTTTTGCTTAAGATAAGAAAATAATGAATATTGTGCACCTTTGTTAATGGATGATTTATATATATTTTTCATCTAGGATTCCAAGTTCTCTTCTAATCTTGTAAAAAGGTTCTCTTGCAAGTGGCTTTGTGAAAATATCCGCTAATTGATTATGCGTATCCACGAAGGTAACATCTACGTCTCCGTTAAGAACGTGATCACGAAGGAAATGGTGCCAAATGTCTATGTGCTTTGTTCTTGAATGCATAACCGAGTTCTTTGTGATGTTGATGGCACCTGTGTTGTCACATCGAAGAGGAATACAACCGAGATCTACGCTATAGTCAAGAAGTTGCTGCTTAAGCCACAAAATTTGTGCACAACAACTGCCAGCCGCAATGTATTCTGCTTCGGCCGTGCTAAGTGCGACACAAGCTTGCTTCTTGCATGCCCATGATACTAGTGCATTTCCAAGAATATGACAAGTGCCACTTGTGCTTTTTCTATCAGTCTTACATCCTGCATAATCAGCATCAGAATAACCAATTAAAGAACATGTACTACCTTTTGGATACCATAGTCCGACATTCGTTGTCCCTTTGAGATACTTCATAATCATTTTTACGGCGGTGAGATGTGATTCCTTCAGATTTGCTTGAAAGCGTGCACACAAACAAACACTAAACATAATGTCAGGACGGCTTGCCGTCAAATATAATAATGAACCGATCATACCTCGATACTTTGTGATATCAATTGAAGTGCCAGATTCATCTTGATCAATGTACGTTCCGGATCCCATCGGAGTGGACATCACTTTGCAACTATCCATATCTAATCTTTTTAATAGTTCTTTGCAATACTTGGATTGGTTAATGAAGATGCCATCCTTTGTTTGCTTGATTTGTAGTCCAAGAAAATAGTTCATTTTTCCCATCATGGACATTTCGAATTCTCCTTGCATCATAAGTGAAAATTCTTCGCAAAGATCTTTGTTTGTTGAACCGAAGATGATGTCGTCGACATAGACTTGAACCAATAAGGTGTTACCTTTGAACTTCTTTATGAACAACGTCTTGTCAACCTTTCCTTTTGTAAAACCCTTCTCACATAGGAAGTTGCTAAGGCGATCATACCACGCCCTTGGTGCTTGCTTTAAGCCATAAAGAGCCTTTTTCAACTTGTAGACATGAGAGGGATTCTTGAAGTCTTCAAAACCCGGAGGTTGTTTGACGTAGACTTCTTCATTGATGTAACCATTTAGGAAAGCGCTTTTGACATCCATCTGGTACAACTGAAAATTCATTGAACAAGCGTAAGCAAGTAATAATCTAATTACTTCTAACCTTGCTACCGGAGAGAATGTTTCATCAAAGTCGATTCCTTCTTCTTGGTTGTAGCCTTGTGCGACCAATCTTGCTTTGTTACAAACTATGATTCCGTTCTCGTCAAGTTTGTTCTTGAACACCCGTCTTGTGCTTATGATATTTTTGTTGTCCGGTCTTGGTACAAGAGTCCAAACTTGATTCCTTTCAAATTGATTAAGTTCTTCTTGCATAGTTATTATCCATTGATCATCGCCTAAGGCTTCATCGATTTTGGTTGGTTCAATTTGAGATACAAACGCCATGTTGAGACACACATCCTTGAGATTAAGTTGAGTTGCAACGCCTTGGCTAATATCACCAATAACTTTATCTATCGGGTGATCTCTATGAGTTCTCCATTCTTTCGGAAGATCTTGATGTTCTTCAATAGTTGGTAAGTCATCTTCTTGTGATATTGCATGTTCTTTTGATGTCTCCTTTTATTGTTGTGATAGATCTACTACATCATCATCATCATCATCCACAATAATATTATCCTCTTTCGAGGGGTTAGTCTCATCAAACGAAACATGTATAGATTCTTCAATAGTAAGTGTTCGTTTATTGAAAATTCTAAAAGCTCTACTTGTGAGAGAATAACCAAGAAATATACCTTCATCGGATTTCTCATCAAACTTACCAAGGTTGTCCTTGCCGTTGTTGAGAACGAAGCATTTTCATCCGAATATGTGGAAGAAAGATATGTTGGGTTTCCTTCCCTTGAACAACTCATATGGAGTCTTCTTGAGGATTGGTCGAATATTGACACGGTTACTTACAAAACAAGCCGTGCTAACCGCATCCGCCCAAAAATATTTAGGAAGATTTGAGTCGCTAAGCATTGTCCTTGCAAGTTCCACTAATGCTCTATTCTTCCTCTCTATGACACCATTTTGTTGAGGAGTTCTTGGTGCAGAAAAATTGTGAGAGATTCCATGCTCTTCACAAAAATCTTCAAATGATGAATTTTGAAATTCGCCACCATGGTCGCTTCTAATGGAGACTATTAAGATCGACTTCTCGTTTTGAATTTGCTTGGCATACTTCTTGAATGCTTTGAAGGCATCATTTTTCTGCACTAAAAAAATGTCCATGTGTATCGAGAGAAATCATCAACAATAACTAAAGCATAAACGTTACCTCCGAAGCTTTTTGTTCTTGATGGACCGAAAAGATCCATATGTAACAATTGTAGTGGTCTTGAAGTAGATATCACTTTCTTGGTCTTGAAGGATGTTTTGGTTTGCTTCCCCTTTTGACATGCGTCACAAAGCTTATCCTTGATAAACTTTATCTTCGGAAGACCAACAACTAGATCATGCTTTATTAATTTGTTTAAATGCTCCATGTGAATGTGAGCAAATCTCTTATGCCAAAGCCATGCCTCGTTGTTGTTTGCCATTAAGCACTTTACCTTCAAAGAAGAATCATCAAAAGAAATCATGAAAATGTTATTAATTCTTTTAACTTTTAGAAATAGGTCATGAGTGACTTCATGTTCTATTAAGCATTCTTCCTTTGTGAAGTTGATTCGGAAACCTTTGTCACATAATTGAATTATGCTAATAAGGTTGTGTTTAAGGCCTTCCACATAAAGGACGTCTTCGATGATTGTATGAGGAGGTGCACCAACGGTTCCAACTCCAAGAATTTTTCCTTTATTATCATCACCGTAAGTAACATATCCTTTGTCCTTAAGTGATAGACTTGAAAATTTGTTGATGTCACCGGTCATATGCTTTGAACAACCGCTATCAAGATACCATTGATTCGAAGTTGTTTTCAAGCATACCTACAAAACAAGAATCAAGTATTGTTAGGTACCCAAATTGCTTTGGGTCCTTGATAGTTAGTACTCTTTTCAACCCACGTATAATACCCTTTAGCAACACCAATGTTGCGCACATAGCAAGCATTAGGTGTATGGCCTTTGATTCCACAATAAAAACAAGTAGGTTGAAATTGACTTTTAAATCTAGGAACATATTTTTGTTTCTTAATGATCCTTTTCCTTTTATGACTTTGATGCATAGTATTAGAATTGTTAGTCTTTTCCATAACAATTTGTTCACTAGCTTTTACGAAAACGGTTTCACTTGTGCTTGGTTTGGAAAACTTAGAATATGCTAATCCACTTTTATCATTAGGATACCTTTGGTTCCTAAGAATTTCCTCCAAGCCAATTTGACCTTTTTCATATCTTTCTAAAACTCTTTTTAGTTGAACAATTTGGAAAGATAAAGACTCACAATTTTTACATACAAGATGTAACATGGTGGGAGAACTGACTTTAGTTATGTTGCGGATAGCAAGAGTCGCCACCGACTTTTATTTTATCCAAAGGAAAGGCATAAAAGAACAGGAAAGACCTTTTAAAAGATTTTTGGGTCCGGGGGGTAGGTTATGTAATGGGAAGGTGTTAGCACCCTTTACATCCATGGTTATCCATGGGCTCTTAGTTACTTAGCTCACTTTGAATTGTTTTTGAAATGTGAAGTGTGTGAATAGAAATTTTCTTAAGAGTTTGATAATGATCCATGTACGGATGCGTAAAAAACCTTTGTTTTGAAAATTTGTTTGAAAGTGTGAAGTGTTTGTAAAGTTTTGAAGAGTGAGCAAGTAACTATGAGAAACCTACCCTAAAGTTTAAGTCTTTCTGTTCTTGAATCCTTTAAATGGTAAGACTATCCCTATTATTAAGGAATAGGTAGTCATTACCTTGGATGTGAGGGACAAGTAAGGGTCATCTGTTTGTTTAGGCAGCTGTGGGGTGTATTAAGCAATTTTGGAGGGACTGTCATCTTTATTCGAAAGGGACAAGATCATTACGAAGGCAACATTCGAAAAGGGACTTGATCTTTTATTGTTAAGGGACTAGATGATTTTATTTTGAGGGACTTTTTGCTTTATACACCCTACTTGACCTTTTTGAATAGGCAACAATGAGAGGTAACCCTAGAAAGTGAGATGGCGATCCAAGATCGACTTACGTGTGTGAGTGTACAATTTTTAATATTTGTCTTTAACTTTAAATGATCTAAATTAATTTTAAATAAACATACATGTTACACTCCCTATTTACTAACCATGGCATAAAATAAATAATTTAAACATTATAAAATATTACAACCAGAAGCAATTACAATAATAATAATAAGCAATTTAAATAAATAATCGAAATATTAATAAGCAAAATAAATAAGCAATTATAATTGGGTTAGTGAAAATAATAATAATAAAATAACAAATTAATGGGGTTAGTAATAAATAAATAAACATAATTAATAATAATAATGAAATAAACAAAATTTTTAATGGTTAAATAAGAAAATATGAACAATTATATTAGTTATTATAAAATTTGAAGTTATGTATAAATTATAAAAAATTAATTATAAACATAATATAAAAACAAATTATAACTACAAAAATTTAATTAGCAATTTTGAACATATGATAGAAATTATTTACATGCATAATTAAATTATAAACAATTAGAGAATATTTTCATATTATAAAAAATAAATTTAGCATTTTAATTTTTAAACATATTTATGTACAAAAATTTAAATTATAAGCAATTTATACATTTAATAGAAATTGGATTAAAAAATTTAATTACATTATAAACATAATATATACAAATAATAATATTAAATAAATAAGAGAAGGAAAAAAATTAGGGTTTTGAAAATTATTAAGATTAATTAGGGTTTAATAAAAATTAGGGTTTTATATACAAAAAAATGTTAAATACTAAATATTAACCTAATTATAAATAAATTACATATAAACATGTTAATAAAAGAAAACAATTTATTTTAGAACATATTATTAGGATTAAATTAAGATTATAATTTTAATTAATTAACATTAATAATAAACAAAACAAATAGAAAACAAAAAGGAAAAGAAAACTTACCTGGCTGGGATTTGAACCCAGCACCTCTTGCTTACAAACACCCAGGCCAGCAACACCTACCACCAGGCCAACGCGCGCGCATGTGACAAAGCAATGAGAAGAATTTGTTTTATGCCTTATTCCTGAAAAATCACAAAAAAGAAAGAAAAAGCAAAAGGCCTGGGGGGATGGAACCCAGGACCTTCACAATATCACACAAGCACCTTAACCATTCTAGCTGGGAGAGCGAACCTGTTACCAGTCTCACTATAACTCATAATATATTAAAGTTGCTAATTATGTGAAAAAAACAAGAAAAAAGATGGTGAAGCCAGGACTCGAACGCAGGTCATCAGGCTACACACACACGCTTCATACCACTGGGCCAAGCACTAGGCTTGTGAAACAAACAGAAACAAAACATTATAATATTAAAACAAATTTTAAATTCAAAAAAGCGCGCGCTGGGTCTTCTTCTTCCTTGAGATTTCGCAGGTTTTCCTGCGAAATTTCCTGGGAAATTTCCTTCAACTTTTCCTGCGTGCATAAACCTGCGAATTAACAAACACCAAGCAAACAGCAAAATTTCTTTAAATTGATGAGTGTAATGAGTTCCTGGAGGTCCATACAACACAACCACGTCCTTCAAATTTATTTATATGTGATGAATCACAAAACCCTAATTGAGGTTAGTAAACCCTAGCTATGGCCGAATTCATTCTAGGCAGTGAAACTCCAATTAATTGGTCCAGAAAGCTTCAACACAATGAAACAAACAAGATTACACAATCAAAATCAATTGAAATGCAGTAAATTCATTGAATCGAAAAAATCAAATGTAAGGTAAAAAAGCCATTCGGTTCATGTGATTCATGGGGTTTTAGATGATGATAAGCATGGCTATGCATTCAGTGATCATTAGGGAACCTGTTGAAACCTTTAGAATGCCTTGAAATAGTCTCTAAGGAAGAATCCGAATTGAAGCTTTTTTTGAGATTTTTGAAATTGTGAAACTTACACTTTTGAGCTGGAATTCGTGGCTTGTGATTAGGGTTATGTAATGTACTTATAGAGCAATGAATTAGGTCAGAAAAGATTGATCATTGTGTGAAGAATTTGATCCAAAAAGATTCAAAAAGATAGGCTTTGAAAAATCAAATATTTTTGCATAAACACTTGCTATTTTAGGCCAATCATCATGATCCTCTTACCACTTTGATTCCAATCATATTTATGAATTTCTAGAAGCTTAATCTTTTTTAAATCTTAGACTTTTATATTTTATTTTAATTTAAAATGACTTTTAATGAATTAAATCAAAATAAATAAAAATAAAATGATAAAAAATCTGATTTTTGTTGACTTGGGTCGTGCATGAGGTCATAGTATGTATTGGGTCATCATATGGCAAGCCCATTTAGAAAAAATTGGTTTTAGACCTCCATTTTCTTCATAAACCAACCAAAAATTTCCCAACTTTGCAAGGGCACACATCCTTCAATTTTAATGCTATGAGGGTGTTCTTGGACATTTTGGAAAGCTTGAAGAGTCCTCTAACCAACCCCACTGGTTTCATGTTCATATCATTTACCATTCTCAAGTTATGCCCTTTTGAAGTTGTTGACTTTTTGTTGACTTTCAAAAGGACCTATAATGTCTTAGCTCATACCTTCCAAATGAAGCATTTTTGGGCTTGGCTTGTGAGACACAAAGTTGTAGAGAATTCAATTTCCTTCAAAATGAGCTTTGGATGGAGACTTGGTGATGAAGCATGTGAAAGTTATGGCTGGTCAAAGTTCAGTTGACTTTTCCTAAGGAAACCCTAATTTAGAAACTCCTGATTCTTGATGATCTGGAATCTCCTTGATGAATCATGATCAACCCTTGATCAAATGATGAATTTTACTTCATATACTTGATGTTGGCAAAAAATCATGAAGTTTGACTTTGGTTTGACCACAGTTGACCTCAGTTTGACTTTTTAACTACTTTGACTGATTTTGACTTATCTGATCATTTGACTGAGCAAACCTTTGAGAAAAGTTCTGAAATTTGTCATGGGGATTCTTAAGCACATATAAGATGTTATGAAGCTCACTTGAAGTCTTGGAAGTCCATTTAACCTGATTGAAGTCAAAACCCTAGTTTTGGATGCACTACTTAGGAGGTGCATTGTCTGAGGGAATTGTCAACTCTTCTGACTATTTGTGAACTTTGTGAACCTTGTGAACCATCATAAAGTGTCTTGTGAGTATTGTGAATCTTTTGAACCTTGTGAACCTCATGAAGTGACTTGTAGACTTCATGAACCTCATGAAAGGTATTGTAAGTATTGTGAATCTTGTGAACCTTGTGAACCTTCTTAGCACACAAAGTCTTGTATTGTGAGGGCAAATTTTGGGGTGCAACAGCTGCCCCTGTTCAAGTTTCTGAAACCTGAGGGGTTAGATTGGTATGTTTTCCAGTCGTGACCTGGAAGGTTGAAGGGGATTGAACACAAAAGCCCAAAAATTTGCACTCACCGGTGCGTAAAGTGATACTGTTGATTGGTTGAGTATGCTTGAGTGGGCTTAAAGATGCCACTTGGAGAAAAATTCTTCAAATACATTTCTTGGAGGATAAAGCAGTCCAAAATATGAAGATGTAATGATAACTTTCAGGAAGATAAACAACGTCCCGAGATAGTAATATGCTTTCAGGAGGATACAACAGTCCTGAGGTAATAATGTGCTCTCAGGAGGATAAAGCAGTCCTGAGGTAATGACATAACCTTTGGGAAGATGAACAACGGCCCAAGGAAATAATGTGCTTTCAGGAGAATAAAGCAGTCCTGAGGGATTGATAGCTTTCAGAAGGATAAACAACGTTCTGAGGAAATAATATGCTTTCAGGAGGATAACAACGTCCTGAGGAAGTGGTAACCTTTGGGAAGATAACAACGGCCCAAAGTAATAATATGCTTTCAGGAGGATAAAGCAGTCCTGAGGTAGGGGTGATAGCTTTCAGGAAGATAACAACGTCCTGAGGAAGTGGTAACCTTTGGGAAGATAAACAACGGCCCAAGGTAATAATATGCTTTCAGGAGTATGAACAACATCCTGAGGAAGTGATGATAGCTTTCAGGAAGATAAACAACGTCCCGAGGAGATAATATGCTTTCAGAAAGATGAACAATGTTCTGAGGTATAAGAAGCTTTCAGGAGGATAAAGCAGTCCTGAGGTGATGATATGCTTTCAGGAGGATAAAGCAGTCCTGAGGTAATAGTAACTTTTGGGAAGATAAACAACGGCCCAATAGTTACAATTTGTTGATGAAATTTGTCTGTTGGAGAATTAACCTGAAAACAAGGTAGCATCCTGTATGATAATATTAGTTTATGCATTATGTATGCATGTATAGTATGATGTACTTAAGTAATATATTATGTATCTATGGATATGTATATTATGGTATGATGTAAATGATGTATGTATGATATGATGCTGCCTGAAGCGTCTGGATATCTTCGTATAACAACTGCTAGCCAGGGAAAATAAATCCCGATTCGTTGCTGAAGAATATAAGGAACTTGTTCCCGTCTTGCTTGATACTATATTATACATAACCTCCCGTCTTCGTTTGATGGTAGGGTATACATAACCTTTCGTCTGCTGGAGATAGCAAGGTATATATAACCTCCCGTCTGCTGGGGATAGTAAGGTATACATAACCTCCCGTCTTTGTTCGTCGTACTCTTATTGGAAAGTAAATTCCCGAATATCCGTATGAGGATAAAATAGATGGATATAAATTCCAGGGGAGATGTGACTTGAAGTACTTTATGAAGATGGATTTGCCCTACTGAGGGATTTGTAACTGTCTTGTAAGAGTGAACCTGGTGAAGCTTCGTTGGAATCCTTCCCTCGTTCGTCCTTAGTAAATACTATTACTGCATTTTCATGCATTTCTGGTAAACATCAATCATATTAAGCATACATGCATTTCTGGTAAACATCAATCATATTCAAAAGCATAATACATTCAAACACAACCAATGGACGTTTCGCTTATGTAAATAGGGTAAAAGTAAATCTGGATTCAAAAATGGAATTTTATTTATATCAAAGAGTGACTCATACATGGGTAAGTTTGTACAAGGAGACATAAACCCTAGTAAGAGGATTTTGTCATAAAGTTTTTTACAAAACAAAGAAAATCAGCTATGTGGGAAATAATCCTATTGAGTTTCAATTCTACTATTGCCATTATCTTCAAGTATCTCATCTTCTTACTGTTTGAGACGGAAACGATTGGATTGAGCTTTATCTGTTCAAACTTGAGTAAGTAGCACAACTGGTTGCAGTTTCATGGGTGATCCAAACGAGACATAGTCATACGCTTTAATCCCTAACTTTTGCCTGGATTGCCCTTTCAGGTTTTC
Source organism: Lathyrus aphaca (assembly GCA_963966055.1). Taxonomy (NCBI): domain Eukaryota; kingdom Viridiplantae; phylum Streptophyta; class Magnoliopsida; order Fabales; family Fabaceae; genus Lathyrus; species Lathyrus aphaca. The sequence continues at coordinate 545,964,255 of OZ014522.1, forward strand.
AATCCACCGGGATACCCTTTTTTGCCCAAGCCGCCTTTTCAGGTTTTCGACTTGCCGGGTGTACATCTTTTTATATATATCCCTAATTTTTGCCCAAACCCTTTTGGTTTGCCGGGATGCCCTTATTTTTGCCTAGGCCTGTCAACCTAGCGGGTCTCTTTTTATGCGTAGTATTTTTTAACTATGTCTGCGTTTACAGGCTGCGGGAAGTCTTCACCATCCATAGTAGTAAGTATCATGGCACCTCCTGAGAATACTGTCTTGACTACAAATGGTCCTTCATATGTTGGAGTCCACTTGCCCCTAGGATCACCCTGTGGTAATATGATACGCTTGATTACCAAGTCACCAGCCTGATATACCTTTGGCTTAACCTTCTTGTTAAAAGCTTTAATCATTCGTTTTTGGTACATCTGGCCATGACAAACTGCTGCTAATCTCTTCTCATCAATCAAATTTATCTGGTCAAGTCGAGTCTGAATCCACTCGTCTTCATTCAAGCCTGCATCCTTCATAATTCTTAAGGAGGGAATCTGAACTTCAATGGGCAGAACTGCTTCCATACCATAGACTAAGGAGAATGGGGTTGCCCCTGTTGAAGTACGTATTGTGGTACGATAACCATGAAGAGCAAATGGTAACATCTCATGCCAATCCTTGTAAGTAACAGTCATCTTCTGTACAATCTTCTTAATGTTCTTATTAGCAGCTTCAACTGCCCCATTCATCTTTGGACGATACGGAGAGGAGTTGTGATGCTTAATCTTGAACTGCGTGCAGAGATCAGTAATCATAGTGTTGTTCAGATTAGAGCCATTGTCAGTAATAATCCTTTCAGGGATGCCATACCTACATATGAGATTATTCTTAATGAATCGAGCCACCACATTCTTAGTAACAGATGCAAATGAAGCTGCCTCCACCCACTTCGTGAAGTAATCAATAGCAACCAGGATGAAACGATGCCCATTAGAAGCAGTAGGCTTGATCTCACCAATCATATCAATGCCCCACATGGCAAAAGGCCAAGGAGCAGTCAATACATTCAAGGGTGATGGAGGTATATGTACTTTATCAGCATAAATTTGACACTTGTGACATGTTCTGGAGTGTTGATAGCAATCAGTTTCCATGGTAGACCAATAGTAACCTGCTCTCAATATCTTCTTTGCCATGGTATGACCACTAGAATGAGTGCCAAAGATCCCATCATGCATATCTTCCATAATCTCTGTTGCTTCCTTCTTATCCACACAACGAAGCATAGTTGAGTCATGATTGCGCTTGTATAAAATCCCATTACTCAAAAAGAACTTAGCAGAAAACCTTCTCAGAAACTTCCTATCTTTGACAGATGCCCCTTCAGGGAATTCCTGAGCTTCAAGATATCTTTTCACTTCATAGAACCAAGGCTTCTCCTCTGCCCCTTCAGTGTCAATCTCATTGCAGTATGCAGGCTTCTCAAATCTATCAATAGTAATCTTGGGAGCTTCATCATCCCAACTGATCTCAAACATGGATGCCATGGTGGCCAAGGCATCTGCCAACTGATTCTCTCTTCGTGGAATATGTCCAAAGGTAATCTCTTTGAAATGCGGGATCAAAGACAACACATGCTCTCTGTAAGGAATGAGGTTATCATGCTTGGTATCCCAATCTCCTTTGATCTGACTTACTACCAGGGTTGAATCTCCATACACATCAAGGAACTGAATCTTCATATCAATAGCAGCTTTAATACCCAGGATACATGCCTCATACTCAGCCATGTTATTGGTACAATAGAAACAAAGTCTGGCAGTAATCGGGGTATGACAACCTTCAGGGGAACTGATCACAACACCAACACCATTACCAAGTGCATTAGAGGCACCATCAAAAACCATAGTCCATCGGGATCCTTGTTCAGGTCTGTCATATTGTCCAGGTTCTTTGGTAATAATCATAATGTCTTCATCAGGGAACTCAAAACTCATTGACTGATAATCATCCACTGCTTGATGAGCCAAATGATCAGCAACAACACTTCCTTTAATAGCCTTCTGAGTAGTATACTGTATATCATATTCTGTCAAGATCATTTGCCATCTTGCAATTCTCCCGGAGAGAGCAGGTTTCTCAAATATGTACTTGATTGGATCCATCTTTGAAATCAACAAGGTAGTATGAGTCAACATATACTGTCTTAGTCGGCGAGCAGCCCATGCCAAAGCGCAACAAGTTTTCTCAAGCAGTGAGTATCTTGTTTCACAGTCGGTAAAATTTTTGCTAAGGTAGTATATTGCTTGCTCTTTTCGACCAGACTCGTCATGTTGCCCCAAAACACACCCCATTGAGTTGTCTAACACTGTTAAGTACATAATTAAGGGTCTTCCATCAACTAGTGGCATCAAAATTGGAGGTTCTAGCAGATATCTCTTGATTTCATCAAAGGCAGTCTGGCACTCATCATTCCATTCCATCACCTGATCTTTCTTCAACAACTTGAAGATTGGCTCACAGATGGCAGTTAATTGGGAAATAAATCTTGCAATGTAATTCAATCGTCCCAAGAAACCTCTAACCTCCTTCTCAGTACGGGGAGCTGGCATCTCTCGTATAGCTTTCACTTTCGCAGGATCCACTTCAATACCTTTTCCACTGACAATAAAACCCAGGAGTTTACCAGACCTGACTCCAAAAGTACACTTGTTTGGGTTCAATCTCAACTTGTATTTCTTAAGCCTCTCAAACAATTTATGCAGATGATCAAGATGTTGTTCTTCATTTTGGGACCTGGCTATCATATCATCCATATATACCTCTATCTCATGATGAATCATATCATGAAACAAAGCCACCATAGCACGCTGATATGTTGCCCCTGCATTCTTCAAACCAAAGGGCATCACCTTATAACAAAAAGTGCCCCACTATGTAACAAAGGTTGTCTTCTCCATATCTTCAGGTGCCATCTTGATCTGATTGTAACCAGAGAAACCATCCATAAAGGAGAATACCTTATGCTGAGCAGTGTTGTCTACCAGAACATCAATATGAGGAAGTGGGAAGTCGTCTTTGGGGCTGGCCTTGTTCAAATCCCTGTAGTCTACACACATACGTACCTTACCATCTTTCTTAGGAACTAGTACCACATTTGCAACCCACTGAGGATAAGAAGTCACAGCTAAGAACCCTGCATTGAATTGTTTCATTACCTCTGCTTTGATCTTCTCTGACATTTCAGGACGCATACGACGAACCTTCTGCTTCTTTGGACGACAATCTTCTTTCACTGGTAAACGGTGAACCACAATTTCTATATCTAACCCTGGCATATCTTCATAAGACCAAGCAAAGATCTCCACATAGCCACGTAACATTTGAACCAGTCTGTTCTTGACACTATCCTCTAAATCAGCCCCTATCTTGACTTCTTTCCTGTTTTCTTCAGTTCCCAGATTCACAACTTCGATTGGCTCTTCATGTGGCTGTATGGCATTCTCTTCTTGTTGTAACAACCTAGCAAGCTCTACAGGTACTTCACAATCGTCCTCATTTTCGTCTTCAGTTTGATAGATCGGATTCTCGAAATTATAATTGGCAATAGTAGAACAGTTATCAACAGGATCCAGAGTGGATGAGGATCTGCATTTTAGTGATGTGGGTGTGTGTAAGAACACATAGCTGATAAAACAAAACTAAAAGAAAAGAAAGACAAGGAACACAGTATTTACTAAAACGAAACGTCCACTGATTTTTATTGAATGAAGTATGCAAATGAAATGACAGCCCGTAACAAGCACACCATTGTGCCCCGGGTAAGGCACAAGGCTTGAAAGTTTTAATTGTTCAAGAAATTACAAAAAAGTAACAACACAGTAATAGTATTTACTCCTGACTAAAGGAGATAGGGATAACATCTTCAACTTTCCAATTATTGAGTCCAGCACCCACAGTAGGAAAAACCCAAGCATCCAGGTTGTAGTCTTCATCATAGTCACCCACAACATTGATCTGATCTTTCAAAACCCCTTGATTGGTGATACGAACAGCACGAGCACGACGAACAGCCTTCTGGGACTCTGCAGTGAAACCCAAACCAAACTTGTCAGACTTGTATGGGATATCAGGAAGCTGACCCCAAATAGTACAACCACCTTCATCCACCACAACTCTAGCATCTTTAAGGGAGGCCATTGTTGGAGGTACTCTAGTGACCACAGGAACTTTCTTGACAACTGGAGGAGCTACATAGTCATTAACAATCCAAGGAACCACTTCAAATGTCTGACACGGAGTTTCAACATATTCACCTTCCACTTCCAGATACTTGAAGGTATTCACATGGCTGACAAAATACTCTTCCTCTCCATAGACAGTAACAACTTTTCCTTCCACCGGATATCTTAACTTCTGATGTAATGTGGAGGTTACAGCACCTGCCCCATGGATCCAGGGACGTCCCAGCAAGCAAGAGTACGAAGGACGAATATCCATCACATAAAATGTAGCATTGAAAACCTGAGAACCAACTTTGATTGGGAGATCAATTTCTCCATGCACCACTCTTCTAGAACCATCAAAAGCCTTCACCACTATACTACTGGGCTTCAGCACAGCATCTTCAGGACTCAGCTTATTCAGGACTTCCTTGGGCAACACATTCAGAGAGGAACCATTGTCTATCAATACATGTGACAGGGTAGTGCCCCTGCATTCAATTGAGATATGCAGGGCCCTGTTATGATCCCTCTTGGCAGGGGTCAAATCAGCATCAGAAAACCCTAACCCATTATCATAGGTCAGGTGGGCAACACAATTCTCAAACTGGTCAACAGAAATTGCATTGGGTACATGAGCAGTCTTTAGGAACTTGATCAAAGCTTTGGCATGAGCCTCAGAACATAACAACAAAGAAAGCATAGAAATCTTAGAGGGAGTATGTCCCAACTGATCAACAATGTCATAATCACTCTTGCGAATGATTTTCAATACTTCTTCCATCTGCTTAGAGAGGTCATCAACAGCTGGTATATCAGTAGGTATAGACTCAATAACAGGACCTTTGCCCCGAGCATCAGTGGTGGAAGTGGCAGCAGGAGTAACTGCATTCTTGGAAGTGACTGGAGGAGAGAAGACTCTTCCACTTCGTGTGATCTTACTAGATCCAGCAATATTGTCAACATAAACAGGCATATCAGCTAAGGGTTCCTGCTTAACACCATGGATATAAACATCAGATCCATAATGCCAAGGCACAACTTTATCAGACGTATACGGAATAGGACCAGGAGTGGTAATGACCAGAGGAGCCACTCTAGCTTCAACAACAATCTTCACAGGGCCTTTAGTAGTAATCTTAATTGGACCCTTATGAGTGATTTTAACAGGGCCTTTGGAAGTGATCCTTACTGGTACTCTATATACCATATCAACCTCTTCAATCATCCTACCTTTAGTAATATGATCCACCATACTCTCTACAGACGATGGAGTCCTCTCAAACACTATGGTATATTTATCCATGAGACGCTGAATTCCATCTCTCAACCTCCAGCAACTATCCGGCTTATAGGTACAATACAAACAATCTTCACGACAACCTGGAAAGAGCCCAGCTTGTACTAACTTCTTCTTGATAACAGACAATGGTGTGGTCAACTCTGCAACTGAATAGACATGTAAATCTTCATCAATGGCATTGACAGTCTTCTCATGATTTGGCATGGGAGCAGTAATCACATTTGGAGTACCCGGAGGGTCAAACTCAATTTCTCCAGCCTCAATCATATCTTGAATTTTGTTCTTCAAGACCCAACAGCTATTAGTATCATGTCCCTGACAGTTTGAATGATATGCACATCGTGCATTGGGATTGTACCTGGGAGAGGTAACATTAGGATTCTGAGGAGCCTCTTTCAGAGTAATAAGTTCAGCCTTCAACAAGTGTTGCAATGCCTGAGCCATTGACATGTTGATCTTCGTGAACTGCCTTCTAGCCCTCTGTTGGTTGCCCTGTGGCTGCTCTGGTGTTGTAGGAGTTGGATTTGAAATATGAACTGCACTCACAGACTGGTGTCTTCTGTTATGATCAGGTTGACCATAAATAGCATTGGATTCTTTCTTCCCAGTGGGAGGCTTCTTTGCAGCACCTGATGAAGAAGTACCCACCTGGATCTTACCACTCTTTATACCATTTTCCACGCGCTCTCCTGTCATTATCAACTCAGTGAAGCCAGATGATGAGCTTCCAATGAGATGACTGTAAAAGGGACCATTCAGTGTACACATGAACATATCAACCAACTCTCTGTCAGTTAAAGGGGGTTGAACTCTTCCAGCTAAATCTCTCCACTTCTGAGCATACTCCTTGAAACTTTCTTTAGCACCCATAGACATGCTCTGAAGTTGCATGCGAGTAGGAGCTAAATCAGCATTGTATTGATACTGCTTATAGAAGGCTTCAGCAAGATCATTCCAATCCCTGATGTTGACACTCTCCAATTGATAATACCACTCCAATTGAGCTCCAGATAAGCTCTCTTGGAAGAAATGGATCCACAGCTTCTTAGCAGCAGTATGGGGTTGAATTCTTCTGACATAAGACCTCAGATGCAGCTTGGGACAAGAGACCCCATCATAAACAACAAAGGTAGGAACCTTGAAACCAATGGGTATGACTACCCCAGATATCAGACTCAAATCTTCAAAATCCAGCCCAGAAGACTTCTGCAATTCCATAGCATCCATTCTATCCACCAGCATCTTGAATTTGTCTTCATTAGGATTATGGTAGTAATTAGCCTCAGAATCAGAGTCCCCCACTGTGTTGTGGAGACTGCCTCCCTCTTTTTCAGATTCTTCAGATTCATAGTCTTTAACCTGTTCTTTGGTCTTGACAGGACCTCTGAACCTTCTTCCCATGTTGATCAAGCCACCTGACCTTCCAGTCTTCTTAGTCTTCTTGGCCAGCAGTGTCTTCAATTCATCCTGCCCCTTGGACAAGTTCAGGATCAGCTCTTGGAACTGTGCATTCTGTGCCTGGAGATCCTTAACTATTTGTTCAAGAGCCATTACTGAAATAAACAGCGAGAAGATGAGAAACCTGTGCACAAATAAACCTGTGATGCAATGATATGATGTGTGAATGTATATGCAATGTATTCAAGGACCGCAGGATTTAAATTTGCTTAAACAAACAAGAAGGTAGACTTTTATTAGTAATAAATTTGTTTTGCCTCTTGGGCTTACAAAAGATGAAATGCAATAAATACAAGAAATGGGGTTTTAAGTCTCCCATGGACGTTTCCTCTTTGTGTTGAGGTATTAGTTGAGATTCTGTTCCTCGTGAAGTTGCTTTGTTAGTTCCAGGATTCTTTCTTGGCTTGCTTTGTAATGAGCCTCAAAAGTATCCCTTTGCTCCTTCAACTGGATCCAAGATCTCTGCAAGTCTTCCGTGTCAGTAGGCATGTCTGGGTGAAGGATGGTGTAAGCAGTATCTCCTTCAGCAACAGGTTCCATGGTAACTGGCAGGATAGCAGGATATGGCATCATGAGAGTCTGTGCACGAGATCGCACCCATCTGAGATAAGCCTCCATAGGAATAGTGTACTTAGGCTCCAGAGTCTTGCTGTCAACCTTGTTTACTTTTCCCCATGCTCTTATGAATCTCTGACGGTAACCTTGAAGATCGTTGTCGTAGTCAAACACAATGCCCTGAATCAACATGTCATGTGGACCATCACTCCGAGCGTAACCAAACTGTCGTAAAGCTAGAGAGGGGTTGTAAGTGATGCCTCCTCTTATGCCTAGAAGTGGCACATTAGGAAACTCCCCACAACGGTCAATAATAGTGACATTCTCCATAGATCTGGAGCACCAATGAATATCTGAATGCGAGAGTGACATGATCCTTTTGGACCACCTGAACCCTTGCTCATTCTTCATTACTGAGCGAGGAAGGTGAGAAATAAACCACCTGGATAGTAAAGGTATGCAACACATCAAAGTTCCTCTTGCCCTTGTAGTACGGGTGTGAAGAGAATGCAGGATATCCCCAAGCAATGTAGGCACTGGATTGTGACTTAGGAATATGTTGATGGCATGAACATTTATGAACTGATCTGGATTGGGGAACAACACTAAGCCATAAATCAGCAAGGCTAAGATATCCTCAAAAGCATCATAACTCATAGCCTTCAAGAACATTTGAGCCTTCTCTATCAACACCTTAGCAAGAATACCCTTGACTCCACTTCTCGTTTCTAGAACAATGTCAACCTTCTTCAGATGTAGAGCTGCAGCAATAACCTCAGGTTTAGGCTCTCTTTCCAAGCCTGTGAATGGTTTCTGATCAAGAACAGGTATGCTTATAAGTTTAGAGAACTCTTCCATGGTTGGAACCAGCTGGTAGTCGGGGAATGTGAAGCAATGGTGCTTAGGATCAAAGAACTGAAACAGAACACTCATCATGTCTTCATTGAACCCTGAGGTGACTAAATCCAGTAGCTGACCATGTCTCTTGATGAATTGGGAGTGATAAGACACTTGAGAAACCAACTCTTTAAGCTTTGGAGGTATGCCCACAAAGTTGATCCTGATAGTGTTTCTAAGAGCAGAAGTCATGACCTGCAACAAAGAACAAAGATAAATCCTTTGGTCCTTGAAATGGTTAGGGAAAATGCTATGCTTATGATGCATGATGATGTCATGATGTTATGCTCAATCACAAACATGTGGCACACACAAACAAGTCACACAATAGCCCTAGGTTTAAAGGCTTGCATGAGGTTCAAAGGTAAGTACCCTCCCCTGAAGTTAGTTGGTTCATCCTGTCCTACAAAAGTAACCATGTTCTAAGGGATCTCAATATCATTGATCCTTCACAAGGGTGGTTGTTCAGTAGGTAACTTACTTGCCGACCAAAACCCTCCAAGTTTAAGATCTCAATGAGTGTAGCATCGAGTATCAACCAACTTCAGTCTTCACCAAAGCCGGTTATCTCACTACTTTCTAAAGGCCAAGATGAGTTAACTAGGGTTCTAAAAGTTAGTTAGTGCATTGACAACATATGGCAGCCTCATATTATCCTCAACTTGACTTAAGGAACATAAGCACCAACCAAGAAGTCACACTAACTATGGCCACCAGATCAACCATATCGGTATACGCCGTACAGTTTCCTTGGTCTATTGTCATTTACCTAAGGTACACTAGATCCGGGTTAGGACCTTTCACACATAAGAGCCCAACAGATAAGTATAAAGCAAACAAGGCAAACAATTTTAAAATGATCTAATTCCTAAGGGTACCCCTCTTTAATTTAAATCCCCTGCAGAGTCGCCAGTTCTGTAACACGGTGGGAGAACTGACTTTAGTTATGTTGCGGATAGCAAGAGTCACCACCGACTTTTATTTTATCCAAAGGAAAGGCATAAAAGAACAGGAAAGACCTTTTAAAAGATTTTTGGGTCCGGGGGGTAGGTTATGTAATGGGAAGGTGTTAGCACCCTTTACATCCATGGTTATCCATGGGCTCTTAGTTACTTAGCTCACTTTGAATTGTTTTTGAAATGTGAAGTGTGTGAATAGAAATTTTCTTAAGAGTTTGATAATGGTCCATGTACGGATGCGTAAAAAACCTTTGTTTTGAAAATTTGTTTGAAAGTGTGAAGTGTTTGTAAAGTTTTGAAGAGTGAGCAAGTAACTATGAGAAACCTACCCTAAAGTTTAAGTCTTTCTGTTCTTGAATCCTTTAAATGGTAAGACTATCCCTATTATTAAGGAATAGGTAGTCATTACCTTGGATGTGAGGGACAAGTAAGGGTCATCTGTTTGTTTAGGCAACTGTGGGGTGTATTAAGCAATTTTGGAGGGACTGTCATCTTTATTCGAAAGGGACAAGATCATTACGAAGGCAACATTCGAAAAGGGACTTGATCTTTTATTGTTAAGAGACTAGATGATTTTATTTTGAGGGACTTTTTGCTTTATACACCCTACTTGACCTTTTTGAATAGGCAACAATGAGAGGTAACCCTAGAAAGTGAGATGGCGATCCAAGATCGACTTACGTGTGTGAGTGTACAATTTTTAATATTTGTCTTTAACTTTAAATGATCTAAATTAATTTTAAATAAACATACATGTTACACTCCCTATTTACTAACCATGGCATAAAATAAATAATTTAAACATTATAAAATATTACAACTAGAAGCAATTACAATAATAATAATAAGCAATTTAAATAAATAATCGAAATATTAATAAGCAAAATAAATAAGCAATTATAATTGGGTTAGTGAAAATAATAATAATAAAATAACAAATTAATGGGGTTAGTAATAAATAAATAAACATAATTAATAATAATAATGAAATAAACAAAATTTTTAATGGTTAAATAAGAAAATATGAACAATTATATTAGTTATTATAAAATTTGAAGTTATGTATAAATTATAAAAAATTAATTATAAACATAATATAAAAACAAATTATAACTACAAAAATTTAATTAGCAATTTTGAACATATGATAGAAATTATTTACATGCATAATTAAATTATAAACAATTAGAGAATATTTTCATATTATAAAAAATAAATTTAGCATTTTAATTTTTAAACATATTTATGTACAAAAATTTAAATTATAAGCAATTTATACATTTAATAGAAATTGGATTAAAAAATTTAATTACATTATAAACATAATATATACAAATAATAATATTAAATAAATAAGAGAAGGAAAAAAATTAGGGTTTTGAAAATTATTAAGATTAATTAGGGTTTAATAAAAATTAGGGTTTTATATACAAAAAATGTTAAATACTAAATATTAACCTAATTATAAATAAATTACATATAAACATGTTAATAAAAGAAAACAATTTATTTTAGAACATATTATTAGGATTAAATTAAGATTATAATTTTAATTAATTAACATTAATAATAAACAAAACAAATAGAAAACAAAAAGGAAAAGAAAACTTACCTGGCTGGGATTTGAACCCAGCACCTCTTGCTTACAAACACCCAGGCCAGCAACACCTACCACCAGGCCAACGCGCGCGCATGTGACAAAGCAATGAGAAGAATTTGTTTTATGCCTTATTCCTGAAAAATCACAAAAAAGAAAGAAAAAGCAAAAGGCCTGGGGGGATCGAACCCAGGACCTTCACAATATCACACAAGCACCTTAACCATTCCAGCTGGGAGAGCGAACCTGTTACCAGTCTCACTATAACTCATAATATATTAAAGTTGCTAATTATGTGAAAAAAACAAGAAAAAAGATGGTGAAGCCAGGACTCGAACGCAGGTCATCAGGCTACACACACACGATTCATACCACTGGGCCAAGCACTAGGCTTGTGAAACAAACAGAAACAAAACATTATAATATTAAAACAAATTTTAAATTCAAAAAAGCGCGCGCTGGGTCTTCTTCTTCCTTGAGATTTCGCAGGTTTTCCTGCGAAATTTCCTGGGAAATTTCCTTCAACTTTTCCTGCGTGCATAAACCTGCGAATTAACAAACACCAAGCAAACAGCAAAATTTCTTTAAATTGATGAGTGTAATGAGTTCCTGGAGGTCCATACAACACAACCACGTCCTTCAAATTTATTTATATGTGATGAATCACAAAACCCTAATTGAGGTTAGTAAACCCTAGCTATGGCCGAATTCATTCTAGGCAGTGAAACTCCAATTAATTGGTCCAGAAAGCTTCAACACAATGAAACAAACAAGATTACACAATCAAAATCAATTGAAATGCAGTAAATTCATTGAATCGAAAAAATCAAATGTAAGGTAAAAAAGCCATTCGGTTCATGTGATTCATGGGGTTTTAGATGATGATAAGCATGGCTATGCATTCAGTGATCATTAGGGAACCTGTTGAAACCTTTAGAATGCCTTGAAATAGTCTCTAAGGAAGAATCCGAATTGAAGCTTTTTTTGAGATTTTTGAAATTGTGAAACTTACACTTTTGAGCTGGAATTCGTGGCTTGTGATTAGGGTTATGTAATGTACTTATAGAGCAATGAATTAGGTCAGAAAAGATTGATCATTGTGTGAAGAATTTGATCCAAAAAGATTCAAAAAGATAGGCTTTGAAAAATCAAATATTTTTGCATAAACACTTGCTATTTTAGGCCAATCATCATGATCCTCTTACCACTTTGATTCCAATCATATTTATGAATTTCTAGAAGCTTAATCTTTTTTAAATCTTAGACTTTTATATTTTATTTTAATTTAAAATGATTTTTAATGAATTAAATCAAAATAAATAAAAATAAAATGATAAAAAATCTGATTTTTGTTGACTTGGGTCGTGCATGAGGTCATAGTATGTATTGGGTCATCATATGGCAAGCCCATTTAGAAAAAATTGGTTTTAGACCTCCATTTTCTTCATAAACCAACCAAAAGTTTCCCAACTTTGCAAGGGCACACATCCTTCAATTTTAATGATATGAGGGTGTTCTTGGACATTTTGGAAAGCTTGAAGAGTCCTCTAACCAACCCCACTAGTTTCATGTTCATATCATTTACCATTCTCAAGTTATGCCCTTTTGAAGTTGTTGACTTTTTGTTGACTTTCAAAAGGACCTATAATGTCTTAGCTCATACCTTCCAAATGAAGCATTTTTGGGCTTGGCTTGTGAGACACAAAGTTGTAGAGAATTCAATTTCCTTCAAAATGAGCTTTGGATGGAGACTTGGTGATGAAGCATGTGAAAGTTATGGCTGGTCAAAGTTCAGTTGACTTTTCCTGAGGAAACCCTAATTTAGAAACTCCTGATTCTTGATGATCTGGAATCTCCTTGATGAATCATGATCAACTCTTGATAAAATGATGAATTTTACTTCATATACTTGATGTTGGCAAAAAATCATGAAGTTTGACTTTGGTTTGACCACAGTTGACCTCAGTTTGACTTTTTAACTGCTTTGACTGATTTTGACTTATCTGATCATTTGACTGAGCAAACCTTTGAGAAAAGTTCTGAAATTTGTCATGGGGATTCTTAAGCACATATAAGATGTTATGAAGCTCACTTGAAGTCTTGGAAGTCCATTTAGCCTGATTGAAGTTAAAACCCTAGTTTTGGATGCACTGCTTAGGAGGTGCATTGTCTGAGGGAATTGTCAACTCTTCTGACTATTTGTGAACTTTGTGAACCTTGTGAACCATCATAAAGTGTCTTGTGAGTATTGTGAATCTTGTGAACCTTGTGAACCTCATGAAGTGACTTGTAGACTTCATGAACCTCATGAAAGGTATTGTAAGTATTGTGAATCTTGTGAACCTTGTGAACCTTCTTAGCACACAAAGTCTTGTATTGTGAGGGCAAATTTTGTGGTGCAACACAAGACTACCTGATGAGCTGGGGTGCAACACTACCTGATGAGCTGGAAGCACCGTCGATGAAGATTATCCATTTATGAGCGTCGTTGTTCATACTTGTGCCATGTGTCATCTCGGCAACGAAGTCGGCCAAGGCCTGTGCTTTCAGGGCTTTCCTTATCTTGTACTGGATGTCGAATTCCGATCATTCCAGTGACCACTTCAGCATTCGACCGACCATATTTGGACGATCTAGGAGTTGTTTGATCGGCTGGTCGGTTTGAACTTTGAAAGTATGGGCGAGGAAGTAATATCGTAGCCTTCTCGCGGCATTTATTAAGGCCAGAGCGACCTTCTCGATCTGTTGATATCTGAGCTCGGGACCTTGGAGGGCCTTACTCGTGAAGTAAATGGGTTTCTGCCCGTCCACTGTCTCTCGAATGAGCACGACACTAACGGCCTCGGTCGCAACGGATAGGTAGAGGTACATGGGCTCTTTTTCTAGTGGTCGAGACAAAACCGGCGGTTTGGAAAGTTCCTTTTTTAGGTGGAGCAATGCCTGTTCGCACTCCTCAGTCCATTCGAACGCAGCTTCCTTTCGTAATAATTTGAAGAAAGGCAAGGCGTGTTGAGCGGACTTCACGATGAAACGGGATAATGAGGCGAGCATGCCGTTGATGGATTGGATGGATTTCTTTGATGAAGGGGTTGGAAACTCCGAAAATGCCCGACACTTGTCGAGGTTGGCTTTAATCCCACGCTCGGTGAGATAAAACCCGAGGAACTTACCTGTCCGGACGCTGAAGGTACATTTTTCGGGGTTAAACCTCATTTTGCATTGTCTCGCCTGCTCGAAAACCTTCCGAAGGTGTTGAGAGTGGTCGATCTCCTTGTGTGACTTAACTATCATGTCGTCCATGTACACCTCGAGCATGTCTCTGATCTCTCCTCGAAAAAACTTGTTCATCATTCGTTGGTATGTGGCCCCGACGTTCTTCAGTTTGAAGGGCATTATGTTGTAATAGTAGTTGCTAGTTGGAGTCATGAAAGTCGTGTGTCTATTGTTCGTGTCCGACATAAGGATTTGGTTGTATCCGCTATATGCATCCATAAAGGACAAGAGTTTGAAACCTGCAGAGTTGTCGACCAGCTTATCTATGTTAGGCAAAGGAAAAGCATCTTTGGGACAAGCCCTATTAAGATCAGTATAATCAACACACATACGCCATTTTCCATTATTTTTCTTAACGAGGACTACATTAGAGAGCCAGGTTGACACCCACTGTTGATATCAACGTAATAGGGGACATTGGTTGCTGGATGAATCCCGTGTTCAAATTTTTTACGATAAGGGAATTACTCGATGACAAGAAGGAGGTTAACATCACGAGACACTGTTCTTCATCTTACATCCTGGTGGATGGCAAAATGTATCGCCGAGGATTCTTGATCCCACTCCAGAGATGCGTCGAGGAAGGGAATGTGTCCGACATATTACATGAAATACACGAGGTAATTAACGCTCAATATCTGGGTGGCAGATCTTTGGCCCGCAAAGCGTTGCGAGTTAACTATTACTGGCCGACCATGCAAAATGACGCCAGAGAACACGTAAGAAGATGCGAGAAGAGCCAACGTCATTGAGATATGCACATTGCACCCTCTGACGCTCTAAGGACAATATCATCACCATGGCCATTTGCGCAGTGGGGTATGGACATCCTCAGACCCTTCACGACAGGTTCTTTCCAAAAAAAATACATGATTGTGGCTGTCGATTACTTTACCAAATGGATAGAGGCCGAGGCCTTGTCCAAAATCACCGTGTTCAACATTCTGCGATTTTATAAGAGAAACATCCTAGCTAGTTTCGGCGTACCACAATCCCTAATAACGGACAATGGCACCCAATTCACGGATAGAAATTTTGAGGACTTTGTCGCAAAGACAATAACCAAATAACACTTCACGTCCGTAGAGCCCCTCCAGACGAACGGGCAAGCTGAGGTTGTTAATAGGGTCATCCTACGAGGTCTCAGACGAAGATTAGGCGAGGCCTAGAACAGGTGGGTCGAGGAACTCCATAGTGTATTATGGGCCTACCGAACCACCCCTCACTCAAAACCAGGGAAACCCCATTCTGAATGACATACGGGACTGAGCCGGTCATCCCTGTGGAAATCAGAGAACTTTATCGTCGCACAGAAGCCCCTTTAGAAGAAGAGCTCAATGATTAGGCTTTAAGGGAAGATCTCGACCTGGCAGAGGAGGTTTGTTCAGGAGAATCTCTCCACAAAGAGTCCCTAAAACAAAAAATCTCATTATGCTACGAAAATAGAATCGTCAAAAGAGAATTCCAGGTGGGCAACCTTGTCCTGCGCAGAAATCAAAAGGAATCACGCGAAGGCAAGCTCGCAGCAAACTGGGAGGGCCCATATCACGTTAAATCAAAAACGGGTATGGGGGCGTATTACCTAGAAGAATTATGTGGAGAACCATCGCTTGACCATGGAATGCTGAAAAGCTCAAACAATATTACAGTTAAAAATCTAGCCAAAACGCGGAATAGTTTCTAGCCAAGAATCCCCGCCAATAGGGGGAAGATGCCCGACCACAGGGATGTATCGTGTTATAAGTATAACCCTTAACATGAATGTGCGCGGTCATTTGCCTATTTTCTGGACAACTGAATTGCCCAACGGGGATACCTCAAACAAGCTCTGTCGTTGTCATACCAGTGTGGAAAACCCCCAGCTTGCATTACGAAAGGTCTAAGCCTTGGGAAACGGAGACATGATTGTGTCTCTGAACCCCTTTAGCGAGCACAGTTCTCGCCCCTCGGCCAGTTCCATATATTATCGAGTTTAGCACGTTTCGTCGAGCATTCACTAGTTCTCTAAACTTAAAATTAAAATATATGAAAGCATACATATAGTTTGAGTAACAATGCAACACAAAGCAAATTATCATAAAGTTACGACCATAAGACCAACATTGTCATTACATTAATCAAAAGGGAACTAAGCCCCAAACAAAAAATTAACAAAATGGCACGCAGGCCAGGATAACAACGACATGCAGGCCAGACAGTCACTCATCATCAGGAGGAAGGACCACCCCGTCTTCCACACGGTGCAAGGGACCGGTACCATCGACGACCAAATTCACACCAGGATTGGTTACCTTAAGTTGCTTCACGGTGTTGTAAAAGCCGAACGAAGCCATAATCAAGTTATCCCGGGCCAACAGTCGAATTCTTACAATCAGTTCCACCCTGGTCGTCATGGCAGCTTCTTCTTTAGTCCCATCCTCCACAGTAGCCACCTTGCTCTCCGCGTCCGTAACCATTTTCTTCAGATTCTCGTTGTCATCAGTAAGCTCCGCCAACTTGTTCCAAATTTTGGTGACCTCCTTCATAAGTTTGAGCTTACTCTCGTAATTCCCTTTGGCCTGAAGCAAATTGTTTTCCAGCTTATGGTTCTCAGCCTCCACTTCCTCGATTTTGTCTTTGGCCACTTGAAGGTCCTTGCGGGAGACGATATCGACATCATTAAAGGCAAGGGCGGCCTCCAAAATCCAGATCATCCCTGCAATATCCTAGCAGAGCTCGACCCTCAAACTCTTAGAATCTACGGAGAGGATGGCAACAACGTCAAGATCAGGTACCCAAATAAATGACCCTCTGACGAACAGAGACCTCTGAGTAAAGCAAGGTGTCAAGTAAAATGGGCATGCGGTTGCGACGTCATTTTATGGAGGAGGAGAGGGATCCTCGCTCCTTTGCCTCTTGCCCAGCGGAGACCCAGCCACCAGAGTACTCCCCGGGGTAGAGCTGCCAGAAGCGACAAAGCTATCCAGGGTATTCTGGTCTTTAATAGTGTCAACCTGACTCTTCTTGCCCTTCTTTGTATTTCCTTTATTTGTCTTCACCAGACGATCACGAGTTTCGGCCATTTGTGTTGCAAAAACAATAGAAGAACAATGAGTTGTCGATCATATCCATAAATTAAAAAAAACTTAGAAACTACGGATCCACCTAAGAGTCGCATCACTGCCTCTTTATTCGGGAAACTGAGCAGCGACTTCATGTTAATCAGTTTGGCTAGAGTAGCCGGCGTCCCGTCCGATCGATGGAGGGCATGCCTGTAACACTCTTCTACTCCAAATACAATTTATGTAAATTATTATAAGAGTACAACAACAAGAAAGGCATCACACATTATTTAAAACAAAATTTATTCAATGTTTTGTCCCGTAACACGGGTTACATCATCAACGTAAGCAAAATATATATTTTTTGATGCGAAATCATACTTAATAATTCAAATTGACATTTCACTTCTTGAAATAAAATTTATCCAACCAGAAATAACATCATAGATTATAATAAAATATTCTTTAATAAAACATGAAAAGGAAAACAAGTTCAATAACTAACTCCCAACCCGGTGTTACATGACACAGAGCAGGACACTAAAACACCTAAACCACTCCTAAAGAAATAAAAGGCACGCTCAGAGACTCTGAATCCTCTAGCACTGCAAAGCTACTCTTTATCATCTGAAAGTTACCCACATAAGAAACAACATTTCCAAGCAGGCAGGGTGAGAAATCATAATTCATTATAATAATATAAGGATATGGAATATAAGTAAATTAAGTACAACAATATCATAACATCGTCAACAACAAAATTCAGCAACAACACAATCACAAACACATTCTTTAAAATGCGATGTCAACTATAATGAAATGCATAATATGCATGTGGTGCCAATTTTCTCCGTGCGATGGACACATGGCCATCAACCCTCCACAAGGGAGCACACCAAAATCACCAAAAATCACTTCAATCCGCACGATGGGATTAAAGCTACCAATAGGCCGAAGCCCCACTGAAAGATGCCATGAAATGTAACAATGCGATACTCCTCATAAATCACCAAAAATCAATAGTGCATCATTCATTTCATGTTCAGCAAATAATCATCAAATAATCAGGTTTTTCATCACAACAACACATCTATAACCCTTGTTCATCAACAACTCCAATTTATCAAATTATAGTTCAATTACGGTAAAAATTATAAGGCAGTTTTAATCGTTTTCTGAAAATTCAGTTATGAAAATATCTCACATCACTCATTTTCTTTCATCAAAATAAAGTTCTTTTTGTTATCTTTCTGACGCTTCAAACGGAACCCAAATCGGAGTTACGAATTAAAAGTTATGAATTTTTCAAAAATTAAAATCTGCCATTGTTCTAGTGTTAACTGGTTAACCCATAGCATTAACCGGCTAACGCCTCATTTTCTCCAAAAATATGTAAATTTTCCACTCGTTAACTGGTTAACGCCCGCATATCAGCAATTTATGTGTTGTTTACAAATCCAGGACCAAAAAACCCCCAAATTCTCCATACGAATTTCATCTCATTGCACCCCAAAACCCCTTCAAATCAATCATCAAACATATACAATAATAATGCAACAATTCAAACATCAAACACACCATTATAACTCATCTTATCAGTCCTAATTCATCAACTCACACTCTTATAACTCAATCTATGTCAATAAGCCTAAAACTCACCAAAATCATACAAACCTAATCTATTCATAAACCAATTCCTATAAAATTATAATAGATTGTGAAAACTCCCCATACCTTAGAGAATTTCATCGATTGATACTCTTCTCCAAACTCTTATCAACTTCAAGACCTTAAGCCTCCTCTCCTTCTTCTCTCAGAGCCCTTCTTCATAAAAACACGAAAAGTGGGAACTTTTGATCGTGTTCTCCTATTTGGGTAAATTATCCCAGTTTATGATATTCCCAACTTAACCTTATTCTTTCCTCATAAAGATCACCTTGCCCTTTTCTTTATAAAAATATTTTATTAATAATAACAATAATAGTATAATAATACACTAGTTATCTTTATTATATAAAAATACTCTTTTTCTTCCAAAATTCTTCATATTTACCAAAACCTCCAATTCTTTCTAAATCAATTAAATAAATAAATAATTAAATTTAGATTTTTGGAATGTTACAACTCTCCCCTACTTTAAGAATTTTCGTCCTCGAAAATTATCTGAAGTAAACAGAGTCGGATACGACTCCTTCATATGATATTCCCGCTCCCAGGTCCAACTTTCTCCAGCTGGTCCACCCCACAATACCTTCACTGAGGCAATTTCTTTACCTCGCAGTTGCTTCAATTCTATTCTATCAATCCTTACAGGTAAAACTTCAATTGTCATATTATCCCTCACCTGAACAACATCTACCTGAATTACATGCGACGGATCCAGAATATACTTCATCAACTGTGACACATGGAACACATCATGTAGATTCACAATTGACGGCGGTAAAACCACTCGATAGGCAACCTCTCCTATCCTCGGCATAATCTGATACGGACCGACAAAACATGGAGTAAGCTTTCTAGACTTCAAAGCTCGTCCCATATCAGTCATAGGAGTAACTCTTAAGAACACATGATATCCCTCTTGGAATGCAAGTGCTTTTCTTCTCTTATCATGATAACTCTTCTGACGACTTTGCGACGTCTTAATCCTTTCTTGAATCATATTTATCTTCTTAGTTGTTTCTTGAACAATCTCAGGTCCAAGCACCAAAATCTCTCCTGACTCATACCAAAACAATGGAGTACGACAACATCTACCATACAACACTTCATATGGAGCCATTCCAATACTAGCATGAAAACTGTTGTTGTATGTAAACTCAACCAATGGCAAGTGACTATCCCATGATCCTCCTTGGTCTAATACACAAGCTCTCATCAAATCTTATAAAGATTGGATTTTTCTTTCCATATGACCATTTGTTTGTGTGTGATAAGAAGAACTCATCCTCAACTTAGTACCCAAGGCATCCTGCAAACTCTTCCAAAACCTCGACATAAACCGCAGATCTCTATCTGACACAATACTCGAAGGTACACCGTGCAACTTCACAATTTCATCAATATAAATCTCAGCTAACATTTGCATAGAATGATTAATCTTCATCGACAAAAAATGCGTCGACTTAGTTAACCGATCTATAATCACCCAAATCAAATCATTACCTCTTGTAGTCTTAGATAACCCAGTCACAAAATCCATGGAAATACTATCCCATTTCCACTCAGGAACATTCAATGGTTGCATCATACCTGAAGGTTTCTGATGTTCAATCTTTGATTTCTGTCATGTCAAACAAGCATATACAAATTCAACAATATCTCTTTTCATACCAGGCCACCAAAACAACCTACGCAAATCCTGATACATCTTCGTAGCGCCAGAATTTCATGTCCCTATTCTAAAATACTCTTTTTAATTCCTGGAATATCCGAAACACATACTTTATCCCGGAATTTCAAAACTCCCTCTTCATCAATTTGGAAGTCACTTGCATTACCTTGATCGACCAACATCAATTGATCAACTAATTTCAAATAAGATTTCTGACCCTCACAAATTTCTTCCCAAATCCCACTAGTCAACTTTAACATACCCAATTTCACACTATCTGTAGTCGTCTCACACAACAAGCTCATGTCTCTGAATTGCTCAACCATTTCAAGTTCTCTCACCATAAGAATTGAAATATGCAACGACTTCTTAATCAAAGCATTTCCACTACATTTGCCTTACCAGGATGGTAAATCAAATTGAAATCAAAATATTTTAATAATTCAAGCCACTTCATCTGTCTCATATTTAACTCTTTCTGATCAAACAAGTACTTTAAACTTTTGTGATCACTGAATACTTCAAATTTCGAACCAAAGAAATAGTGCCTCCAAATCTTAAGCACAAATACCACATCCTCCAACTCTAAGTCGTGAGTAGGATAGTTCCTCTCATGAACTCTTAATTGTCTAGAAGCATAAGCAAGACCGATATTGGAAGCATCACAATAAACCATGAAGGACTCATCTGGATTCGGAAAAACCAACACCGGTGCAGTCGTCAACCTCTTCTTTAGTTCCACAAAACTCTCTTCTCAAGCGACATCCCACACATACGCTTGACTATTCCTAGTCAATTGTGTCAACGATAAAGTCAACTTAGAAAAACCCTCAATAAACTTACGATAGTAACCAGTCAATCCAAGAAAACTACGAATCTCAGTAGCAGACCTCAAAGTCTCCCACTGTCATACCGCATCAATATTTGAAGGATCTACATAAATTCCACCACTTGAAATTTACTAGGCCGAGGAAACTCACTTCCTTCAACCAGAACTCACACTTGGACTACTTAGTATACAATTTCTTTTCTCTTAGTACTTGCAACACAATCTTCAAATGCTCAGCATGTTCTTCTTCTGATTTAGAATATACCAAGATATCATCTATGAAAACCACCACAAATTTATCAAGATAATAATGAAAAATCCTATTTATATATTCCATAAACACACCAGGCACATTAGAACCCCCAAACGGCATCACGATATACTCATAATGACCATATCTCGTCCTGAAAGTCGTCTTCAGAATATCATCAGCTTTAACTCAAATCTGATGAAAACTAGACCTCAGATCAATCTTACTGAACACACAAGCACCTACCAGTCGATCCATCAAATCATCAATCCTCGGAAGTGGATATTTATTCTTGATAGTTACTTTATTCAACTATCGGTAATCAACACAAAACCTCATGCTACCATCTTTCTTCTTAATAAGCAACACCGGAGCACCCCACGGAGAAACACTAGGTCTGATGAACTTCTTCTCTAACAATTCTTCTAATTTTTTCTTCAACTCATTCAACTCTGAAGCAGACATTCTGTAAGGAGCCATCGAGATAGGACTCGTACCTGTTACTAAGTCCACATAAATATCAATTTCACGTTCTGGAGGTAAGGAACTTATATCATCAGGAAAGACATCTTGAAATTCACAAACCACAAGTAACTTTGCACTAACGGCCTTATCATCAACTTGCAACGATGCAAACACCGCAAACATCAAGGCTTCATCTAATAAAAGTTCATCCACTTGCTTAGCAGATAGGAACATCAACTCGCCATTCTCGTTCAGTTCAGGAAACCTCATAGTCTTACTATAACAATTAATATGAACATAATTGAATTCTAACTAGTTTATACCAAGGATAACATCGATTTGGTGCAAAGGTAGGCACACCAAATCCATCACAAAATTCTTCTAAAAAAATTTCAAAGGACACTTCAAACAAACAAGCATGGTAGTCATAGAACCATTAGCAGGAGTCTCTATTATCATACTACCATTCATATCAGACAACTTTAAACCCAATATATTAGCACACTCAAGAGAGATAAATGAATGCGTAGCTCCAGTGTTAATAATAACAATCAACTCAACATTATTAATAAAACAAGTACCTCTAATTAAGTTCTCTTTCTTCGGAGCCTCTGAACCAGCTAAAGTAAATACTCTTCCAGCATTCTGAGAAGTAGCAACAATCTTCTTTGGTTTTTGGCATTGAGCACTGATATGCCCCTGCTCACCATAATTGTAACAGGTTGGACCCTCATTCAGACAATCACCAATCATATGCCCAGGCTTACCACAACGATAACATTTCAGAACCTTGATGGTACACACATCAGCCTTGTGACCTGTCTCTCCACACTTGTAGCACTTAATAAGTACATTAGCAGCTCCCATACTTTGCTTCTTCTCATCTGATACCTTATGTTTCCCTTTATCACCTGTAGTCACATAAGGTTTCCCTCTAATTGACCCTTGTCTTTCTTCTCACTCAGCTGCTTGTAGTGAGCAGATTGAGCTCGACTATCCTCATCATAAATACGACTCTTATCCACCAACTCCGCATATCTACGAATTTGTTGGCATCCAATTCCTTGCTTAATTTCTAGTCTCAGTCCATTCTCGAATTTAAGGCACTTGGAAAGTTCAACATTTTCCCTGTTGTAGTGAGGATAAAACTTCACCATCCTTTCAAATTTGGCAGCATACTCTGCCACCATAATGTTTCCTTACTTCAATTCAAGGAAATATACTTCCAACTTACCACGAGCATCTTCAGGAAAATACTTCTTAAGGAACTCTGTCTTAAACACAGTCCAAGTCACCACAACACCCTCATCCTCCAGACGCTGACGAGTATTATCCCACCAGTCTTAAGCTTCCTCAGACAACAAATGAGTCCCAAATTTCACCTTCTGCGCATCAGCACATGCCATCACCCTGGAAATCTTCTCAATCTCCTTGAGCCACTCCTGCTTGCTCGCCAGATCATGAGTTCCTTCAAACACAGGTGGGTTATTCCTATGAAACTTCTCCAAGACACGAAACTCAGCATGAGCATTGTTTCGAGCGGTAGTCTGAGCAAGAGTTGCAATAGCGTCAACAAGAGCATGTGTGTTGTTTCCGGTCATTCTGCACAACACTCACTACATCAGAAAAGAATAATCATTAATCAATAACGACTGACAACAAACTGACAACAACAAGACTTGGCCGGACCGACCGACCTGCTCTGATACCACTAATGTAACAACCTTCTACCCCAAATACAATTTATGTAAATTATTATCAGAGTGCAACAACAAGAAAGGCATCACATATTATTCAAAACACCATTTATTCAATGTCCTGTCCCATAACGCGGGTTACATCAATAACATAAGCAAAATATACATTTTTCGCAACGGAATCATAAATTGACATTTCACTTCTTGAAATAAAATATATCCAACCAGAAATAACATCATAGATCAAAAGAAAATATTCTTCAACAAAACATGAAAAGGAAAACAAGTTCAATAACTAATTCCCAACCCGATGTTACATGACACAGAGCAGGACACAAAAATTCCAAACCACTCCTATAGAAATAAAAGACACACTCCAAGACTCTAAATCCTCTAGCACTGCAGAGCTACTCTTTATCATTTGCAAGTTACCCACATAAGAGGCAACATTTCCAAGCAGACAGAGTGAGAAATCATAATTCAATATAATAATATAAGGATAAATAATATAAATAAATTAAGTGCAACAATATCATAACATCGTCAACAACAAAATTCAACAATAATACAATCACAAACACATTCTTTAAAATGCAATGTAAACTATAATGAAATGCATAATATGCATGTGGTACCAAATTTTCTCTGTGCGATGGACACATGGCCATCAACCCTCCACAAGGGAGCACACCAAAATCACCAAAAATCACTTCAATCCGCATGATGGGATTGAAGCTACCAATAGGCCGAAGCCCCACCGAAAGATGCCATGAAATGCAACGATGCGATATTCCTCATAAATCACCAAAAATAAATAGTGCATCATTCATTTCATGTTCAACAAATAATCATCAAATAATCAGGTTTTTCATTACAACTCCAATTTATCAAATTATAGTTCAATTACGGTAAAAATTATAAGGCAATTTTAATCGTTTTTTGAAAATTCAGTTCTGAAAATATCTTACATCACTCATTTTCTTTCATCCAAATAAAGTTCATTTTGTTATCTTTCCGACGCTTCAAACGGAACCCAAATCGAAGTTACGGATTAAAAGTTATGAATTTTTCAAAAATTAAAATCTACCACTGTTACAGTGTTAACCAGTTCACCCATAGCGTTAACCGGTTAACGCCTCATTTTCTCAAAAAATACGTGAATTTTCCACTAGTTAACCGATTAACACCTTGTTAACCGGTTAACGCCAGTGTATCAACAATTTCTCTGCTGTTTACAAATCCAGCACCAAAAACCCCCAAATTCTCCATATGGATTTCATCCTATTGCACCCTAAAACCCCTTCAAATCAATCATCAAACATATACAATAACATTGCAGCAATTCAAACATCAAACACACCATTCTAACTCATCTTATCAATCCTAATTCATCAACTCACACTCTTATAACTCAATCTATGTTAATAAGCCTAAAACTCACCAAAATCATACAAACCTAATCTATTCATAAACCAATTCCTATAAAATTTTAACAGATTATGAAAACTCCTCATACCTTAAAAAAGTTCGTCGATTGATACTCTTCTCCTAACTCTTAGAAACTTCAAGACCTTAAGTATCCTCTCCTTCTTCTCTCAGAGCTCTTCTTCACAAAAACACGAAACGTGAGAACTTTTGATCGTGTTCTCCTATTTGGGTAAATTATCCTAGTTTATGATTTTCCCAACTTAACCTTACTCTTTCCTCATAAAGACCATTTTTCCCTTTTCTTTTAAAAACATGTTTTATTAATAATAACAATATTAGTATAATAATACACTAATTATCTTTATTATATAAAAATACTCTTTTTTTCTCCAAAATTCTCCACATTTACCAAAACCTCAAATTCTTTCTAAATCAAATAAATAAATAAATAAATTTATATTTTTGGGGTGTTACAATGCCCGTCAGAATCCACAAGTTCCGTAGGGCGGAAGTTGGTGACATAGTTGAACAACGTATTATAAGATGTTGTGTCGTCGACACTAACGTCCTATGGCTTGGTGATATAGTGCTCGCTAGAATGGCGGAAATGCATGTTTACCCACTCCAATAGGAAGTGGGCCACCATCTTTTCCTCTTCGTCGACCAACTCCCTGTTATACGGCGAGTCCTTGGCCACTTGTGAACACGACTGGATCACGTAGAAACAGTACTTAAAATATCGAACAGAATCCAAGTATGCCTTGAAAATTATGCTCGCCTGCTTCATTGACACCCAACTGTGTCGACCATCATGGGACTTCTTTTGTAGATAGAAGATTCAGAAGAACAAGTTAACCATCTCCCCTATCTCCAAGTAGCGACATACCAATTCAAAGGCCCTTATGAAGGCTAGGGCGTTGGGATGAAGTTGGGAAGGCGCGAGCTCAAGGTGAGTATAGACCGTCTGCTGAAAATTGGTAAAGGGTAGATGATACCCATCCTCACGAAATGCGAATTCATACATCGGGAACTGAAGGGCAGGGAATCACGAGCAGATCCTCTAAGTGGGCTTCAGAGGTAAAGCTCGCCAGTTGGCAGCTTCCCCTTTCTTTCTCCTCTTTATCTCGGCCCATGCATCCGAGGCGTCCACCATGAACTAGGACGTCGATTCAAGTGGCTCATCCATTATCCATGAATGATCGCGTGCGGGAACGTCTGCACCATCGAAAACAGCGACCTCTTAGACTTCGCGGACAATCTTTTGACTACCTTCACCTGAAAAGCAGAGGAAACACATTGAATTTGACAAACTCAAATCCACACTTCCACCGTAGATCAAGTGAAAGGGCTTCAATAAAGACCGGGGATATGCACTCATGTTAGCCCTTTAGTCAAGAAAAACGTACGAGGGCAAATTCGATACACCGAATTAATCCTCCTCACATTCAAATTAAAGTTGGAGGGGATAAGCCCCTTTATGACCCTTTGCTCGGTCAACTAACACTAAATTACTACTACTAAGATCTAACCTGGATCTAGAACTAGTCTTTTCACTAACCCTAGAGATTCATGCACATTCACATCCTTCTGAAGAACATTCGTCAGGATCTCCATTACTTCATAGGGATCTCCAGAAATCTATGAAGATCCTATGAAGTTCATGGGAGACGGATAAATGTACATCAGTCAAATCCAGAAAACAGAGGTAGAATATGAATGTTTACCTAGATCCATGGAGGTTTCTGGAGAGTGTACGGTGGCGACGACAAAAATCTAGTGAGAAAGTTGCAGACAAAATTTCACGGCAAGAGGAAGAGTTCGTGAGAAATGAGCAAATGAACTTTTATCCCTCCTTTTATAATGTCCTAACCTCGCATGAGGAATAGAAAATTCCAAAGCAATTATTACCTAGGGATAGCCCTCAGGTGCCATAAATGAACGACAACACTTTATTACGCGTCTCATTAAAACCTTAGATGTTTTATCTTCCAAAAAGAGAAACTTTTAGAAGTCTCTCTAAATTCCTATTGCAAGAAGATGCCCGACACAAAAAGTAAGGAAATTCTATCACGCTTGCACTAAGGTCATATCAACCACGTCCTAAGCGCCTTAAGTCACTATCCTCTTAGTACACAACGACTTGGGGGGCTCTTGTTCTGGACAGGCCTAATATATGCCCTACGCCAAATTGAGGCCCAATCCAGTATTCAACTGAGCACAAGCCCATTATGAAATCCACAAGGATATGACCATTGCAAAAATAGAGTCGTTGCTATATAGTCGTTGGGGAATTCCCCCTCTCGCGCCATAACGCCTTTCATGCGGCCATCTGTCCACCAGATTTTTGGAGGCAGTTACGCTTAGTCAAAGGCTACGTGCCCGCTTCCTACAGGCATCTGCCCTTATAAAAACTCTCCATATTGGGAGGGCCAAGTATTCTATTTCTAACCCTCTTTTGCTTACGCTTTAGTTGTCTCACTCTGAAACTTACTTGAGCGTCGGATTACCTTGAAGGTACCCCAACCTTTTCCTACCAACATATCACAGTCCCAGCTGAAGGTCACGAATACCTGTTCGGATTCTTTCCGTATAATATCCTTAGGAATATATGACATTCTATTTATCTTCAATAATTTCAACACATTATTCACAGGCCCAATCTCACTCTTATTCACATTATCACTTTTTCATCATTGTTTTATTAATTTAAATGTTGAAGTGTTAATTTTATAAAAATTTATTCCGCAATTTATTTTATCACTTCTTGTTCAGCAATAGAACTCTAACAAAAAATTATATTCCGTAATTTAATTTAAAAAACTGTTTAAATTAAACTTGATACATGAAAGACAAAAAAATATATTATGACATGAAAGAGTTCATGAAACTGCCAAGTGGAGCGATTTGGTTGCTTGACAATCACGTTTTTAATATATATGGATAACCACCAAATGCGAATATAATTTAATGTTGTGAGATATTGGAACGAACTCTAGGTTTAGCATGCAGTCGAAGTCCGCTCACATGATGTTGTCAAACTGGGAATTGTGTTATGGATCAAATTGTTTAAGTTAGCTTGTACCCTAAGTTATCTAGTAATGGGTAATTGTTAAAAAGCCCATTAGGTTAGTGCATTATTTTTCTTATAAATAGTATACTAGTCTCTCATATTTTGTATAAGGAAAAATAGGAAGATAAAACCCTAATTCAAAAGTGAGAGAGGTTATTTGTTATTCTTGTATACTTGTAATCTTGTTTCAAGAGAAGGAAAGAATAGCAGTTTATAATCAATCCTTGTTGTTATCTTTGGTTACCCTACCCTAACCCTTGTGGATTTCATAACTGATCAATGAACCAATTATACTTTGTTTCTAAGGTATCTGATTCACAACAAATTGGCGTGGTGAGCATGGAGAAGATGCCTTCAACAAAGTATGAGATTGAAAAGTTCACCAGAGTAAACAATTTCGGTTTGTGGCACTTGAAGATGAAAGCCCTACTTGTTCAGCAGGGTTGTTTGGAAGCATTGAAGGGAGAGGCGGCTATGAATGTTGCTTTAACGGAAGCTGAAAAGACGTTGCTCAATTGCAAGTTTTTCCACTATATGCAGTTGATAATGCTACATGAAGAAAGCTAGTTTGTTTTCTTGTTGGTATAGAGTTTGGTCCAAGGTGGAGATTTGTGGAATATTGGATTAAACTTTGATACGAAAGAGGTTTAGCATGCAGTCGAAGCTGGTTCACATGCTAGTGCAAAAGTTATACATAATGTAGTCGAAGTCAGTTCTAGTATGTATGTTTAATTGTTTCCTTGATGTTATAAAGTTTGTCCGCTCACACGCTGTTGTCAAATTGGGTCTTGTGTTATGGATCCAATTGTTTAAGTTAACTTGTACCCTAAGTTAGCCTGTAATGGGTAATTGTTAAAAAGCCCATTAGGTTAGTGTGTTAGTTTTCTTATATACTTGTAATCTTGTTTCAAGAGAAAGGAAAGAATAACAGTCCTAAACCCTAACCCTAACCCTTGTAGGTTTCCTAAATGATCAAGGAACCAATTATACTTTGTTTTTAAGGTATTTTATTCACAACAAATGCAATAGAATCCAATGATAGATCCATTACTTGATCCCAAAAATAATACACTTCCCTTTGATTTTCATCTCGAAACATCACGTCCATCCATATTAATGCATCATAATATTCTCAACCACACACCAATGTTTGACTCTGCAAAACCACTTTCCTAACGCCTTTTCACAATTTGAAAGTAAAATTCAAAGAATTAAAAATGTTTCCTTTTAATTAATATTGGTATGAGTCATGTACCTTTTAAATTGACAATTTTCTTTTGAAATAATTACTAAATGAGGATATGTTTCATTGTTTTGATTAGCAATTTGAATGTGATATGTGGTTTAAAGTAGCTATTATAGTCGATTGTTAGCTAGGACTAGTTAGGAGTCGATTACAAAACTCGTTTTATCCTTATATCACTTAATTTTTCAAGAAATTGTAAATGATTAGTTGATTCAGGTAAATACTTTATCAATAAGGTCTTGGAATTAAATAATCTAGGAAATGAGTAATAGTATATGTAACACGGTGGGAGAACTGATTTTTTAGTTATGTTGCGGATAGAAAGAGTCGCCACCGACTTTTATTTTATCCATGTGGAAAGGACATAAAATAACAGGAAAGACCTATATTTAAAAGACTTGAGTTTGAGGGGCAGGTTATATAAAGGGAAGGTGTTAGCACCCTTTATATCCATGGTTATCCATGGGCTCTTAGTTACTTAGCTCACTTATTTGTTTTGAAAATATGAATTGTGTGTATTTAGAAATTTTCCTAAGTGTTTTGTAATGATCCTCGTATGGATGTATACAAAACCTTCATTTTGAAATATCTTTGAAGAAAGTGAGGTGTGAAAAATATTTTTAAAGGTGTGAGCAAGTAACTTAGAGTTCCTACCCTAGACTAGTCTTTCATGTTCTTTCAAGGGTAAGACTGTCCATACTATTAAGGAGTAGGTAGTCATTACCTTGGATTTATTTAAGGGATGGGCGTAGGTTCATCGTATGGTCAATGAAGGCAACTGGAGGGGTGTCTTTAGCAATTTGGAGGGACTATCATCTTTTACCGAAGGGACAAGATCATTATATTGTAGGCAACTTCGTAGGGATTTGATCTTTTGAATCTGGGAGGGACTAAATGATTTCTTTATGGGGGATTTTGCTTAAGACACACCCATTTTCGATGAACTTGACCATATTAAGGCAACTGAGAGGGGAAGCCCTAGGAAGTGTTGATGGCGATCGTAGAACGATCGACTTACGTGTGTGAGTGACTATTTTCAAATATTTATCTTATTCATTTTAGTGATCTTAGTCCAGGTTAATTCAATTAGGTTTTTACACCCTATGTTTACTAACCATGCAATCAATATAAAATAAATGGCAGGAATTTAAATGGCTGAAAATAAATATCCTAGCTATTACAAAGCCTTGAGACAGTTACATAATTATAATGGTGGAAAAAACGAAAAATAAATAATAGTAAAAGTTTCAGAGCAATAATAATAAGGCAGGTTATATGAATAACATAAAAAGGAGGACAAAAGTTGTAGGGTTTGAGAGAAAAAAATAGGTTTTTAAAAAATTAGGGTTAATTTTTAAAAAAAGGGTTTATTAAAAAAAGGGTTATTAAGAAAAATAGGGTTTATTAAGATAATTTAAGGTTTATTAAGAAAATCCTAATCTAATTAAAAATTAATTAATTTAGAATAATTTTAACTTAATTAATAATTAATTTACAAATTAAAGTGTTAGAAAAAATATTTATATTTTAATTTTAAGAAAAAAATATTAATGATGGTTAACTAGGTTTTAGGTTAATTATAGTTAATTAATTAATTTAACATAATAATTAATAATTAAAAGACCAAAAAGAAAACAAATTTAACAAAAAAGGAAAAGAAAGAAATACAGGCGTAAAAAAAATGTGGGGAGGCCTGGATTTGATCCCAAGACCTCCCAATTACCAAGCTTATACAAAGACCATTGGGGCTGCGCGCGCTGGCTGTTGTTCATGTGAACAAAATACAATAAATAATAATCTTGCAAAACCAAAATAAATGTTAAAAAAAAAAGGGACCTGGGAATCGAACCCATGCCCCGTACTTCCCAACATCAACACCTTTGCCAACTGAACCAAGCGCGCGTGGTGACTTATATCTGAAACAAACATATTATTAAAAAACAAGATATTTGAATTACCAAACCGCGCCACACTTCATCTTCAACCTTTGGCTAAAGGTTTTGGCCACGGTTTTCTGATACGATTGGCTACGGTTTCATAAACGTTGCCCTAGACATGCATTTCTACGTAATACGCAACAAACACAATTAGTCCAAAATTAATGCATAAAATCAATGCCCAATTCCTGTAAGATCCAAAAATACCATCAAAAAGCTTTGAAAGTCTATGAATCAAGAATCCCCAATTTCACTCCACAAACCCTAATCATGGTAGAAAGTGATTCCTACAATGAAACTCAAAACCAAACATCCAGAAACAATCTATGATAAATATTGAATCATAGAAACCGAAAAGTGCAAAAAAAATCAAGAACTTCAATTCAGTTCATGTAAATGGTGATGCTTTTGATGATGAAAAGGATCAGGATTCGTTCAATGGTCATCTAGGAAGAGGTTGCAACCTTTATTTTGCCTTGAAAGTGTCCAAATCTCCAAAACCGAATATGTGATTTTTGACAAATTTTTGAAGTTTGAATCCTATACTTTTGGCCTATAAAATTGTGTGTCCTGTTTGTGTTATGACCAAGGCCTTATAGTGGAGCATTCTAGGTCAAAACTTTGGACTTTTTACCATGGATTTGCATTACTTGATCATGAAGAAATCTCACTTCTATTTTTGTCAAAAAATCAAATAAATCACTTCCAAAATGGTTTTGCACGAAATTTGATGGTATCCAATCACTTTAAATGTGGTATATATGATTCAGAACAAAGATTTGATCCAATATTTGATTTTTCATATTTGATTTTTATTGAAATTGAATTTTAACAAATAAAATCCAAAATAATATAAAATAAATTATTAAAATCAGAATAAATGGTCATTGGGTCATGCATGACTTTATCTTTGAGTTTGGGTTGCAATTTTAGGGGCCCATTTGGAAAAATTTGAAGTTAATGCCTTTTTTGCTTCATACACCCCTTGAAAATTTCCCAACTTTGCCAATGCATAACTCCCTCAATTTTAATGATATGAAGGTGTTATTGGACTTTTTAGAAAGCTTATATTGTCCTCTAACCATACGTTTTGGTCCCTTGTCCATATCTTTTACCATTTTCAAATTATGAGCTTTGGAAAAAGTTGACTTTTTCTTGACTTTCAAAAGGACCTATAATGTTTTAGCTTATACCTTCCAAATGAAGCATTTTTAGGATTAGCTTGTGAGACATAAAGTTGTATAGAATACAATTTCCTTCAAAATGAGCTTTGGATGGGAAATTTTTGATGAAGTATGTGAAAGTTATGGCTGGTCAAAGTTCAGTTGACTTTTATTGTGAAAATCCTAATTTAGAAACTTCTTGATTCTTGATGATTTGAGATTTCCTTGATGAATCATGAACAACCCTTGATCAAATGATAAATATTACCTCATAATCTTTATGTTGACAAGAAATCTTGAAGTTTGACTTTAAGTTGACCATAATTGACCTTAGTTTGACTTTTTTACCAAGTTACCTGATTTTTGGATATCTGAACATTTGACTGGTCAAACTTGTTGGGAAAGCTCTGAAACTTGACATGAGGATTCTTTAGGGCATATGGGATTTTATGAAACTCACTTGAGTCCTTAGAAGTCCATTTAGCTTGGAGAAATTCAAAAACCTAGTTCTAGATTCATTGTTTAGGAGGAAGCTTTGTCTGATGAAAACTTCAATCCTTTTGACCAATTGAGGACCTTGAGAACCTTGTGACTATTGAGAACACTATAGAGACACAATGCCTTGATTGTGGGAGGGAAAATTTTGGGGTGCAAAAGCTTCCCATGTTCAATTTTCTGAAACTTGAGGAGTTAGATTGGCATGTACGCCATTCGTGACTTGAAGGTTGAAGGGGATTGAACTTAAAAGCCCAAAAATTTGCACTCGCCAGTGCGTGGAGTAACAATGCTAGTTGTATTACTTGAATGGGCTTAAAGATTCCATTCAGAGAAAAATTTCTTCAGATATACTTCTTGGAGGATAAAGCAGTCCAAAATGTAGATTGATACAGTCTTGGGGGGATACAGCAACCTAAGAGGTTGTTTGATGTGATCCTGGAGGGTAAAACAGTCCAAGATGTTGGTTGATATAATATTAAAGGATATATCAGTCCAAGATATTATCCTTGTGGGTTTATAGCAGCCCAAGATGTTGTGAGATAGCCCTTGGGGGGATATAGCAACCCAAGATGGATATAGATGTAATCTTAGGAGATGTAGCAGCCTAAGATATTGATGGATGTAATCTTGAGGGATGTAGCAGCCCAAGATATTGGTATATGTATTCCTGGAGGATAGAGCAATCCAAGATTTTGTTATATGTAGTCCTGGAGGATAAAGAAATCCAAGATATTGTTTGAAGTAATCCTTGGGGGATATAACGGCCCAAGAATAAGTTGTTGATGACGTTCGTCTACTGAGGAATTAACCCGAAAAACAATGTTAGTTCTATGCAATTACACTTTTCAAGATGGTGCTCTTATGAGAATGTTATATGCATATGATATGATGTGAATGATGTATGTATGAATTATGCAATTGAATCCCATCAGTAGCTTCATATAACAACTATTGGCTGGGGAAAATAAATTTCAATTCGTTGTCGAGGAGTACGAAGATATCATTCTCGTTTTGTTTCTGAATATTGTACTTAAAACTTTCGTCGTACTTCTTATGAAAAGTTTAAATTCCTGAATAACCTTGACTAGGGATAGAAGAGATGGACATTCCTCTGAGAGACTTATCCAGACAAGTATCAGTTCTTTAGAGAATATCAGGCTTAAGAGAAAAATGCTTAGGATCTTCATAGAGTTGGACATTCAAGTGGTCACTTAGTATATATCTCTTGTGGGGATGAACCGACAAAGATTCGTTGAATTCCTACCTCCGCTCGTTCTTAGTAAATGTTATTATTGTATTTTATACATTTTTGGTAAACATCAATCATATTCAAAAGCATATATACATTCAAACATAATCAACAGACGTTTCTCGCTTTAGTAAAAGGGGAAAAGTAAACATGAATTCAGAAAACATTTCTTACTTGAATGAAGAGGGAAAAGTAAACCTGAATTCGAAAACTATTTCTTACTTAAGTAAGGGGGGAAAAGTAAACCTGAAATAGAATTGTATTAATAAATTGGCCCATAACAGACAAGTTTTGAACAAAGAGACAAAACTCCTAGTAAGAGGAATTTGTCGTAGAAATTTGTTTTGAGAGAAAAGAGTACAAAAACAAGGAAAAACAACTATTGTATGTGATCCTATTGAGTTTCAACTCTGGTATTGCCATTATGTTCAAGTATCTCATCTTCAGATGTCGGAAGAAAAACGATTGGACTGATCTGTATCTGTTGAACTTGACATAGGTAACACAACTAGTAGAGATTACATGGGTGATCCAATGAGACATAGTCATATTCTTTTAATCCCTAACTTTTGCTTGGATTTCCTTTTCATATTTTCAATCTACCGGGATACCCTTTTTTGCTCAAGCCGCCTTTTCAGGTTTTCGACTTGCCGGATGTACATTATATATATATATATATATATATATATATATATATATATATATATATATATATATATATATATCCCTAATTTTTGCCCGAACCCTTTTGGTTCGCCGGGATGCCCTTATTTTTTCCTAGGCCAGTCAACCTAGCAGGTCTCTTTTTATGCGTAGTATTTTTTAACTATGTATGCGTTCACAGGCTGTGGGAAATCTTCACCATCCATAGTAGTGAGCATCATGGCGACTCCAGAAAATACCCTCTTGACTACAAATGGACCTTCATAAGTAGGAGTCCATTTGCCCATAGGATCACCATGTGGTAATATAATACACTTGATTACCAAATCACCAGCCTGGTATACTTGCTGTTTGACTTTCTTATTGAAGGATTTGATCATACGCTTCTGATACATCTGACCATGACAAACAGTTGCCAACCTTTTCTCATCAATCAAGTTTATCTGGTCAAGTCTAGTCTGAACCCATTCATCTTCATCTAAGCCTGCATCCTTCATAATTCTCAAGGAAGGAATCTGAACTTCAATGGTTAATACTGCTTCCATACCATAGACAAGGGAGAATGGGGTTGCCCCGGTTGGAGTACGTATTGTGGTATGATAACCATGAAAAGAAAATGGTAACATCTCATGCCAATATTTGTATGTTACTGTCATCTTTTGCAAGATCTTCTTAATATTCTTGTTGGCGGCTTCCACTGTGCCATTCATCTTTGGTCGATATGGAGAAGAATTGTGATGCTTGATCTTGAACTGCGTGTAGAGATCAGTAATCATAGTATTGTTCAAATTAGTACCATTGTCTGTGATAATCCTTTCAGGGATGCCATACCTACATATAAGATTATACTTGATGAATCGAGCCACAACAATCTTGGTAACAGAAGCAAACAAAGCTGCCTCTACCCACTTTGTAACGTAATCAATGACAACAAGAATGAAACGATGTTCATTGGTAGCGGTAGGTTTGATCTCACCAAACATATCAATGCCCCACATGGCAAAAGGCCAAGGAGCAGTCAGAAAATTCAATGGAAATAGAGGCACATGTACTTTATCAGCATAAATCTGGCACTTGTGACAAGTTTTAGAGTGTTGGTAGCAATCAGCTTCCATGGTAGACCAATAGTAACTTGCTCTCAATATCTTCTTGGCCATGGTATACCCACTAGAATGAGTACCAAAGATACCATCATGCATGTCCTCTATAATCTTTATTGCTTCCTTCTTATCCACACAGCGAAGCAAAGTTGAATCATGATTGCGCTTGTACAAAATTCCATTACTCAGGAAAAACTTAGCAGAAAATCTCCTCATAAATTTCTTATTATTGACAAATGCCCCTTCAGGGAACTCCTGAGCTTCAAGATATCTTTTTACTTCATGGAACCAAGGCTTTTCCTCTACTCCTTCAGTATCAACCTCATTACAGTATGCAGGTTTGTCAAATCGATCAATAGTAATTCTGGAAGCTTCATTATCCCAACTGATTTCAAACATAGATGCCATTGTAGCTAATGCATATGCCAATTGATTCTCTTCTCGTGGGATATGTCCAAAAGTGATATCTTCAAAGTACGGGATCAAAGACAACACATGCTCTCTATAAGGGATGAGATTTGGATGCTTAGTGTCCCAATCTCCTTTAACTTGACTAACTACCAGGGCTGAATCTCCATACACATTCAAAAATTGAATCTTCATTTCAATGGCAGCCTTGATACCCATTATGCACGCTTTATATTCAGCCCTATTGTTGGTACAATCAAAACAAAGTCTTGCAGTAAATGGTGTATAACAACCCTTAGGAAAGATAATCACAACACCAACACCATTACTAAGCGTGTTAGAAGCTCCGTCAAAAACCATAGTCCATCGGGATCCCTGTTCAGGTCCTTCATTTTGTCTAGGTTCTTTAGTAACAATCATAATATCTTCATCCGGAAATTCAAAGTTCATATACTGATAATCATCCACTGCTTGATGAGCCAAATGATCAGCTACTACACTTCCTTTAATTGCTTTCTGAGTAATGTATTGTATGTCATATTTTGTCAAGATCATTTACCATCTTGCTATTCGTCCGGAGAGAGCAGGTTTCTCGAATATGTACTTGATAAGATCCACTTTTGAAATCAATAAAGTGGTATGAGTCAACATATATTGTCTTAGTCGGCGAGAAGCCCATGCCAAAGCGTAGCAAGTTTCCTCGAGTAGTGAGTATCTTGTTTCACAGTCGATAAACTTTTTATTAAGGTAGTATATTGCATGCTCTTTTCGACCAGACTCGTCATGTTGCCCCAACACACACCCCATTGAGTTATCCAATACTGTCAGGTACATAATCAAAGGCCTTCCTTCAACTGGTGGCATCAATATAGGAGGTTCTTGGAGGTACTCATTGATCTCATCAAAATCTACCTGGAATTCGTCATTCCATTCCATTACTTTATCTTTCTTCAACAACTTGAAAATTGGCTCACAAGTAGCAGTTAACTGGAAAATAAATCTTGCAATGTAATTCAATCGTCCCAAGAAACCTCTAACTTCCTTCTCAGTATGGGGAGCAGGCGTCTCTTGTATAGATTTCACCTTTGCAGGGTCAACTTCAATACCTTTACCACTGACAATGAAACCCAAAAGGTCACCGGATCTAACTCCGAAGGTACATTTGTTTGGATTCAATCTCAACTTATATTTCTTCAATCTATCAAACAACTTATGCAGGTGATCAAGATGTTCTTCTTCAGTATGGGATCTGGCTATCATATCATCAACATATACCTCTATCTCATGGTGAATCATATCATGGAACAAGGATACCATAACATGCAGATATGTTGCCCCAGCGTTCTTCAAACCAAATGGCATCACCTTATAACAAAAGGTGCCCCATTGTGTAACAAATGTAGTCTTCTCCATATCTTCAAGTGCCATCTTAATCTGATTGTAACCATAGAAACCATCCATAAAAGAGAATACCTTATGTTGAGCAGTGTTGTCTACCAAAACATCAATATGTGGAACTGGAATATCATCTTTGGGGTTGGCTTTATTCAAATCCCTGTAATCTACACACATGCGTACTTTACCATCTTTCTTAGGTACTGGTACCATATTTGCAACCCACTGAGGATAGGAAGTGACAGCTAAGAACCTTGCATCAAATTGTTTCATTACCTCAACCTTAATCTTTTCTGACATTTCAGGATGCATACAACGAACTTTCTGCTTTATTGGGCGACAACCCTCTTTCATTGGTAGACGGTGAACCATAATATCAGTATCAAGCCCTGGCATATCCTCATAAGACCAAGCAAAAATTTCCACATAGTCACGTAACATCTAAATCAACTTGTTCTTAACACCGTCTTCTAATTCAGCACCTATCTTGACCTCTTTCCTGTCTTTCTAAGTTCCCAGATTCACAACTTCAACTGGTTCTTCATGTGGTTGTATAGCTTTCTCTTCTTGTTGTAGCAACCTAGCAAGCTCTACAGGTACTTCAAAATATTCCTCCTTTCCATCCTCAGCTTGATAGATCGGATTCTCGAAGTTATAATCGGCAATTCCAGAATTGTTATCAACATGATTCATAGTGGATGTGGATCTGCATTTTAGTGACATGGGTGTGTGTAAGAACACATAACTTTTTGATAAATTAAAAATAAAAGAAAGACAAAGAGCACAACATTTACGAAAGCAAAAAAAACGTCCATTGATTTTATTGAATGAAAATATGCAATTGAAATGACATCCCTAACAAGCACACCATTGTTCCCCGGGCAAGGCACAAGGTTCAAAAGTTTTTAATTGTTCAAAAATTACAATAGCAAAAATTAGAAAAAAAAACAAAATAGCATTTACTCCTGACTAAATGAGATAGAAATAACATCTTCAGCCTTCCAATTGTTGAGCCCACTGCCAATGGTAGGAAAAATCCAATTATCCAGGTTGTAACCTTCATCATAATCTTCCACAACATTGACTTGGTCCTTTATAATTCCTTTGTTAGTGATATAAACAACATGAGCACGACGAACAACATTCTGAGATTCTGCAGTAAAACCCAAACCAAACTTGTCAGACTTGTAAGGAATGTCAGGAAGCTGACCCCAAATAGTACAACCACCTTCTTCAACTACAGCTTTAGCATCCTTTAGAGAGGCCATTGTTGGAGGTTCTTTGGTAATCACAGGAACCTTTTTAGCAGCAAGGACAGGCTGAGGAGCAGGAACATGCCAAGGGACTACTTCAAATGTCTGGCAAGGAGTTTCAACAAATTCACCATCCATCTCAACATATTTAAAAGTATTCACATGACTGACCATGTATTCTTCTTCACCATAAACAGTGACAATCTTGCCTTTCACTGGATATTTCAGCTTCTGATCTAAAGTGGAGGTCACAACACCTGCCCCATGTATCCAAGGGTGCCCAAGAAAACAGGAGTACGCATGACGAATATCCATCACATAGAAAGTAGAGTTAAAGACTTGAGAGCCTACTTTGATTGGGAGATCCACTTCTCCATGCACCATTCTTCTTGAGCCATCAAAAGCTCTCACTACCACATTACTAGGTCTTAACGCAACATCTTCAAAATTGAGTTTGTCCAGAACTTCCTTTGGCAATACATTCAACGAAGAGCCATTATCCACCAAAACATGAGACAAAGTAGTGCCCATGCACTCAATGGAGATGTGCAGAGGTCTGTTATGATTTCTTTTAGCAGGAGTTAAATCAACATCAAAAAAGCCCAAACCATTATCACTAGTCAGATGAGCAACACAATTCTCAAACTGGTCCACAGAGATTTCATGTGGTACATGAGAAGCCTTTAGGAACTTGATTAAAGCCTTAGCATGGGCTTCAGAACATAACAACAGAGACAACATAGAGATCTTAGAGGGAGTATGCCCCAACTGTTCAACAATATTATAATCACTCTTGCGGATGATCTTCAGTACTTCTTCCATCTACTTAGAGAGATCTTCAGTAGCTGGTGCTTCAGTCTGAACAGGTTCAACCATTGATCTTTTGCCCCGAGCTTCAGTACTTGGCCCAGAGTTAGAGATATGAACTGGAACAACATTCTTTGAGGTGTCTTCTGGAGAGAAAATTCTTCCACTCCTGGTAACCTTACTAGACCCAGCAATATTGTCAACATCATGATTAGTATCAGCAGCAGGTGTATCAGTCAAAGGCTCTTGCTTGACACCATGGATATAAACATCAGAACCATAATTACAGGGTATAGCCTTATCAAAAATATAGGGAATTGGACCAGGAGTAGTAATAATCATATGAGCCACCTTTGGCTCAACAGTAATCTTCACAGGACCTTTAGAAGTTATCCTCACTGGACCCTTGGAAGTGATTTTCACATGACCCTTGGAAGTAATCTTCACAGGAGTCTTATCAACCATATCTACATCTTCAAGCTTCACATTTTGAGCCAGACCTTAACATAAGCTCTCTACAGAAGGGGTCTTCTCAAACAGTATAGTAAGGTTGTCCATCAGACGTTGAATACCTTCCTTCAGCTTCCAACAACCACTAGGTTGATAGGCACAGTAAAAACAATCTTCATTGCAACCCGAAAATAAACCAGCTTGCAACAGCTTTTTCTTAAGAATAGATAAAAGAGTAGTCAAATCAGCCACATTAGAAACATAAGAATCTTCATCAACAACATTGACAGTTTTCTCATGCTTTGGCATAGGAGCAGTAATCACATTAGGAGTTTCAGGAAGATCAAACTCAATTTCTCCATTTTCAATCATATCCTGAATTTCATTCTTCAATGCCCAACAACTATTGGTATCATGTCCAGGACTATTAGAATGATAAGCACATCT
Organism: Lathyrus aphaca; assembly: GCA_963966055.1. NCBI lineage: Eukaryota > Viridiplantae > Streptophyta > Magnoliopsida > Fabales > Fabaceae > Lathyrus > Lathyrus aphaca. The sequence continues at coordinate 546,005,232 of OZ014522.1, forward strand.
TGCATTGGGATTGTAACAAGGAGAAGAAGTATTAGGATTCTGAGGAGGATACTTCAAAGTAATCAGCTCTCCTTTCAACATGTGTTGCAAAGCCCGAGCCAACGACATATTGATCTTTGTAAATTTCCTCCTGGGCATACCCTGCTTAGTCTGATTATTCTCTGGTTGGGTAGGTGCAGGATTAGAAATCAAAACAGCTCCCACAGATTGGTTACAATTATTACAACCCTGTTGGCCATACACAACATTGAATTCTTTCTTCCCATTAGAGGGTTTCTTTGTGGTACTTGAAGAGGCAGCCATTTATATCTTACCACTTCGTATTCCACTTTCAACACGTTCTCCAGTCATTATCAGCTCAGTGAAACCAGAGGATGAGCTTCCAATGAGATGACTGTAGAAAGGACCAGTCAATGTACTCATAAACATATCAACCAATTCCATGTCAGTCAAAGGGGGTTGAACTCTACTTGCTAAATCTCTCCACTTCTAGGCATACTCCTTGAAGCTTTCTTTAGAACCCATGGACATGCTTTGGAGCTGCATGCAAATTGGTGCCAAATCAGAGTTATATTGATATTTCTTATTGAAAGCCTCAACAAGATCATTCCAATTACGGATGTTGGTACTCTCCAGTTGATAATACCATTCCATCTGAGCTCCAAACAAACTCTCTTGAAAGAAATGAATCCACAATTTCCTATCAGGAGTATGTGGTTGGATCCTCCTGACGTAAGACCTCAGATGCAACTTTGGGCATGAAACACCACCATACACCACAAAAGTAGGAACCTTGAAACCAATAGGGATAGAGACTCCATAAATCAAACTCAGATCTTCAAAATTAAACCCATAAGTCTTTTGTAGTTCTATAGCATTCACTCGGTTCTCCAGCATCTTGTATTTCTCATCACCGGTCGAATCATGGTAATAATTCCCCTCATAGTCAGAATCTTCAGCAGTATCATGGAGAATGTCTTCTTCTTTTTCAGAATCTTCATCCCCAGGATTTTCAACTTCCTCATCTGTTTTGACTGGACCTCTGAACCTTCTACCCATGTTGATGAAGCCAACTGATTTTTAGGTCTTCTTTTTCTTCTTGGTCAGAAGTTTTTTAAGCTCTTCTTGTCCCCTGGACAAGTTCAAAATCATCTCTTGAAATTGGGCATTATGAGCCTGAAGTTCTTTGACTGTTTGTTCGAGAGCCATTTCTGCTGAAATAAACAGCGAGAATATGAGAAACCTGTAGTGAAAACCTGTTATGCAATGATATGGTATGTGGATGCATATGCAATGTTTTCAAGGACCACATAGGATTTAAATTTGTTAAAGGAAAACAAAAACAAAAACTCTTATTAGTAAGTGTTAATATAAGTTGCCCCTTGGGCTTACAATGAAAGAAAATAAGAATAAAATACAAAGAAATAAATATACGGGACTTAGGTCTCCCATGGACGCTTCCTCTTTGTGTTGAGGTATGTGTTGAGATTCCACTCCTCGTGAAGTTGCTTTGTCAGCTCTAGAACTCTTTCTTGGCTAGCTCTGAACTGTGTCTCAAAAGTATCCCTTTGCTCCTTCAGTTGGATCCAAAACTTTTGTAGCTCCTCTAGATCAGTAGGCATATCAGGATGGATAATGGTATAAGGAACATCTCCTTCAACAATAGGCTCCACAGTAACTAGTAAGATAGCAGGATATGGTATCATAAGAGTCTGAGCACGAGATCACACCCATCTGAGGTAAGGTTCCATAGGAATGGAGTACTTTGGTTCCAGAGTCTTGCTATCAACTTTGTTCACCTTGTTCCAAGATCGTATGAACCTTTGACGGTAACCCTGAAGATCATTATCATAATCAAACACAATTCCTTGAATAAGCATGTCACGAGGTCCATTACTCCGAGCATAACCAAACTGACATAGAGCTAAGGAGGGGTTATAAGTAATGCCTCCTCTAATGCCAAGGAGTGGCACATTAGAGAACTCTCCACAACGGTCAATGATAGTAACATTCTCCGTAGATCGAGAACACCAATGAATATCTGAATGAGAAAGTGACATGATTCTCTTAGACCACCTTAACCTTTATTCATTCTTCATCACAGATCGAGGAAGGTGAGAAATAAACCACCTGGACAATAGAGGTATGCAACACATCAGAGTTCCCCTCGCCTTCGTATTACGAATGTGAATAGAGTGTAAGATGTCTCCAAGTAAGGTAGGCACATGATTGTGAGCTAGAAATATGTTGATGGCATGCACGTCTATGAACTAGTCTGGATTAGGGAACAACAACAAGCCATATATAATCAAGGCTAAGATCTCTCAAAAGAATCATAGGTCATAACATCCAAGAACACCTGAGCTTTCTCCATCAATACCTTAGCCAAAATACCCTTAACTCCGCTTCTCGTTTCTCGGACAATGTCTGATTTCTTCAGATGTAGGGTTGCAACAATGACTTCAAGTTTAGGCTCTTTCTCTAAGCCTGTGAAGGGTCTCTGATCAAGGATAGGCACACCTAGGAGCTTGGAGAATTCCTCCATTGTAGGAACAAGCTGATAATTGGGGAATGTAAAGCAATGATATTTAGGATCGAAGAACTGGAATAGGAAACTCATCATATCTTCATTGAACCCTGAAGTAACCAGATCCAGTAGGTAACCATGCTTCTTGATGAACTGAGAGCTTTCATAAATTTTAGAAACCAACTCCTTAAGCTTAGAAGGTATCCCTACAAAGTTGATCTGGATAGTGTTCCTATGAGCAGAAGCCATGACCTGCAACAAAGAACAAAGATAAATCCTTTGGTCCTTGAAATGGTTAGTGAAAATGCTATGCTTATGATGTCATGATGTTATGCTCAATCACAAACATGTGGCACACACAAATAATTCACACAATAGCCCTAAGTTTAGAGGCTTGCATGAGGTTTATAGGTAAGTACCCTCCCCTGAAGTTTAGTTGGTTCATCATGTCCTAGAAATAGTAACCAGGTTCTAAGGGATCTCAAAATCACCGATCCTTATCAAGGGTTGTCGTTCAGTAGGAAACTGACTTGCCAACCAAAACCCCCCAAGATTAGAATCTCAATGAGCGTAGCATCGAATATCAACCAACTTTAGACTTCACCAAAGCTGGCTATCTCACTACTTTCTAAAGGCTAAGATGGGTTAACTAGGGTTCTATAAAGTCAGTTAGTGTAATGACAACATATGGCAGCCTCAGGTTATCCTAAACTTACTTAAGGAACATAAGAACCAACCAAGAAGTCACACTAACGTAGCCACCAGGTCAACCACATCGGTATACGTCGTATAGTTTCCTTGGTCTATTGCTACTTACCTAGGGTACACTAGATCCGGGTTAGGATATTTCACACAAAAGCCCAACAAATAATATAAATCAAGCAAAGCAAACAATTAAGTGATCTAATCCCTAAGGGAACCCCTCTTCTACTTAGTACTCCCCAGCAGAGTCGCCAGTTCTGTAACACGGTGGGAGAACTGAATTTTTAGTTATGTTGCAGATAGCAAGAGTCGCCACCAACTTTTAATTTATCCATGTGGAAAGGACATAAAAGAACATGAAATACCTATTTTTAAAAGACTTGAGTTCGGGGGCAGGTTATATAAAGGGAAGGTGTTAACACCCTTTATATCCATAGTTATCCATGGGCTCTTAGTTACTTAGCTCACTTATTTGTTTTGAAAATATGAAGTGTGTGTATTTAGATATTTTTCTAAGTGTTTTGTAATGATCCTCGATGGATGTATACAAAACCTTGATTTTGAAAAATCTTTGAAGAAAATGAGGTGTGAAAAGTATTTTTAAAGGTGTGAGCAAGTAACTTAGAGTTCCTACCCTAGACTAGTCTTTCATGTTCTTTTATGTTCTTTCAAGGGTAAGATTGTTCCTACTATTAAGGAGTAAGTAGTCATTACCTTGGATTTATTTAAGGGACGGGCGTAAGGTCATCGTATGGTCAATGAAGGCAACTGGAGGGGTGTCTTTAGCAATTTGGAGGGACTATCATCTTTTACCGAAGGGACAAGATCATTATACCGTAGGCAACTTCTTAGGGACTTGATCTTTTGAATCTGGGATGGACTAGATGATTTCTTTATGGGGAATTATGCTTAAGACACCGCCACGTTCGAGGGACTTGACCATATTAAGGCAACTGAGAGGGGAAACCCTAGGAAGTGCTGATGGCGATCGTAGAACGATCGACTTACGTGTGCGAGTGACTGTTTTCAAATATTTATCTTATTTATTTTAGTGATCTATGTCCAGATTAATTTAATTAGGTTTTCACGCCCTATGTTTACTAACCATGCAATCAATATAAAATAAATGGCAAGAATTTAAATGGTAGAAAATAAATATCCTAGCTATTACAAAGCCTTGGGACAATTACATAATTATAATGGCGGACAAAAAGAAAAATAAATAATAGTAAAAGTTTCAGAGCAATAATAATAAGGCAGGTTATATGAATAACATAAAAAGGAGGACAAAAGTTTTAGGGTTTGAGAGAAAAAAATAGGTTTTAAAAAAATTAGGGTTAATTTTAAAAAAATAGGGTTTATTAAAAAAATAGGTTTTATTAAGAAAATTGAAGGTTTATTAAGAAAATCCTAATCTAATTAAAAATTAATTTTTTTACAATAATTTTAACTTAATTATAATTAATTTACAAATTAAAGTGTTAGAAAAAATATTTATATTTTGATTTTAAGAAAAAAAGATTTGTGATGGTTAACTGGGTTTTAGGTTAATTATAGTTAAATAATTAATTTAAGATAATAATTAATAATTAAAATAATAAAAAGAAAACAAAATTAATAAAAAAGGAAAAGAAAGAAATACATGTGTAAAAAAAAGTGGGGAGGCCTGAATTTGATTTCAGGACCTCCCCATTACCAAGCTTATACCAAGACCATTGGGGCTACGCGCGCTGGCTGTTGTTCATGTGAACAAAATTCAATAAATAATAATCCTGCAAAACCAAAATAAATGTTAAAAAAAGAGGGGACCTGGGAATCGAACCCAGGCCCTGTACTTCCCAACATCAACACCTTTGCCAACTGAACCAAGCGTGCGTGGTGACTTACATCTGAAACAAACATATTATACAAAAAACAAGATATTTGAATTACCAAAATGCATCACACTTCATCTTCAACCTTTGGCTGAAGGTTTTGGCCACGGTTTTCTGATACGATTGGCTACGGTTTCATAAATGTTGCCCTAGACCTGCATTTCTACACAATACGCAACAAGCACGATTAGTCCAAAATTAATGCATAAAATCAATGCCCAAGTCCTGTAAGATCCAAAAATGCCATAAAAAAGCTTTGAAAGTCTACGAATCAAGAATCCCCAATTTCACTCCATAAACCCTAATCATGGTAGAAAGCGATTCCTGCAATGAAACTCAAAACCAAACATCCAGAAACAATCTATGATATATTTTGAACAATCTTGATGCATTAAAAACGATATATATATATATATATATATATATATATATATATATATATATATATATATATATATATATATATATATATATATATATATTAAATCATAGAAACCGAAAAGTGCAAAAAAAAATCAAGAACTTCAATTCAGTTCATGTAAATGGTGATGCTTTTGATGATGCAAAGGGTCATGATTCGTTCAATGGTCATTCAGGAAGAGGTTGCAACCTTTATTTTTCCTTGAAAGTGTCTAAATCTCCAAAACCGAATATGTGATTTTTGACAAATTTTTGAAGTTTGAATCCTATACTTTTGGCCTGTAAAATCGTGTGTCTTGTTTGTGTTATGACCAATGCTTTATAGTGGAGCGTTCTAGGTCAAAACTTTGGGCTTTTTACCATGGATTTGCATTAATTGATCATGAAGAAATCTCACTTCTATTTTTGTCAAAAAAATCACTTCCAAAATGGTTTTGCACCAAATTGGATGGTATCCAATCACTTTAAATGTGGTATATATGATTCTAGAACAAAAATTTGATCTAATATTTGATTTTTCATATTTGATTTTTATTAAAATTGAATTTTAACAAATAAAATCCAAAATAATATAAATAAAATATAAAAATCAGAATAAATGGTTATTGGGCCGTGCATGACTTTATCTTTGAGTTTGGGTTGCAATTTTATGGGCACATTTGGAAAAATTTGAAGTTAAGGTCTTTTTTGCTTCATACACCCCTTGAAAATTTCCCAACTTTGCCAATGCATAACTCCCTCAATTTTAATGCTATGAAGGTTTTCTTGGACTTTTTAGAAAGCTTAGAGTGTCCTATAACCAAAAATTTTGGTCCCATGTCCATATCTTTTATCATTTTCAAATTATGAGCTTTGGAAAAAATTGACTTTTTGTTGACTTTCAAAAGGACCTATAATGTTTTAGCTCATACCTTCCAAATGAAGCATTTTTAGGCTTGGATTGTGAGACAGAAAGTTGTAGATAATTGAATTTCCTTCAAAATGAGATTTGGATGGGAAATTTTTGATGAAGTATGTGAATGTTATGGCTGGTCAAAGTTCAGTTGACTTTTACTATGAAAACCCTAATTTAGAAACTTCTTGATTCTTGATGATCTGAGATTTCCTTGATGAATCATGATCAACCCTTGATAAAATGATGAATCTTACCTCATAATATTTATATTGACAAAAAATATTGAAGTTTGACTTTAAGTTGACCATAGTTGACCTTAGTTTGACTTTTTACCAATGATTTTTGGATATTTGAACATTTGACTGGTCAAACTTGTTGGGAAAGCTCTGAAACATGACATGAGGATTTTTTAGGGCATATGGGATGTTATGAAACTCACTTGAGGCCTTGAAAGTCCATTTAGCTTAGAGAAATTCAAAAACCTAGTTCTAGATTCATTGTTTAGGAGGAGGCTTTGTCTGATGAAAACTTCAATCCTTTTGACCAATTGAGGGCCTTGAGAACCTTGTGACTATTGAGAACACTCTTGAGACACATTGCCTTGATTGTGGGAGGAAAATTTTTGGGGTACAACAATATAGTATTGACAATAATGGGAAATGTCAAAATAAGAAGGGAAATCAAAAGTTACTCTTATCTCTAATATCTAATTGATGTATCATGTTCTAAATCAAATTGAACTAATAGAAAACCGCAAATTAAATCAAACTAAATTGAAACTGGAAAATGTCGCATTTGATTCGGATTTGTTTGAATCATTTTTCAACAAAACCACATGGTTTGGTGTGGCTTATGGTTTGTATTTTTCAAAGCAAACCACATTATGTTACAATCCAAATTTTAATTATCTCACATCCAACCCAAAAATCAAACATATTATGCTTTAACCTTACGATTACAAACAATTTTATCTTACTAACACTTAGGGTTTATCGTGACTTCTTCTCATCTTCAACTTTAATCCCCATTCTCTTATGCTATTTCTTTTTCATCTTCTCATTTTTATGTTAATGTTCTCGCTTCCATTTACATTTTTATTGCACCTTTTTTCTCTAGTCTCATATCTCTTATGTTCTACATTATTCATCTTCTCTAATATCGCAACTTCTCAGTTTTTTTTTGTTTCATTATAATGTTTTTGATAATTTTATATTAATAATTTATGTTTTTTTAATCAACTGTTGTCTAACCTGATTTTTCTATATTTAATGGGAAGTTGTTGTCTAAATATGCTGAATTTTGTTGTTATTTGGTAATGTATTAATCACTAATCACAAAATTATGTTATTATCAATATGTGTATGTATAACTCAATAAAAATATTTTAGAAAACCAAACCATCCGAACCAGCCCAATCCATATTTATTTGGTTTGGTTTAGTTCGATTTTATTTCTAAAATCCAACAGAACCAAACTGGACCACACTTTTTTTTCTTGCGGGTCAGATGGCTTTTAGCATTAAAATCCCTCAAACCGCACTACGAACATCCCTAATCTATCTCTTCATTGTACTCTCAAACTTACAAACTATTTTGTTCAATTTATAATACGTTAAAATCAACAAATAAGAGAGGAAAAAACTTGTGTTTCTTGTGTTGTAGATACATATGTGCACAAATATGATTAATTGAATCATATATCTAAACTGAATTATTGCACTTAATAAAAAAAACTGGAACCTTTTTAATGATTAATAAACAAAACCACATAATGTAAATATTGTGAATCAGATACCTTAGAAACAAATTTATTTATGATGAAGAAACCCACAAGGGTTAGGGTTTAGGGTAACCAAGGATAACAACAAGGATTGGTTATAAACTGCTATTCTTTCCTTTCTCTTGAAACAATATTACAATTATACAAGAAAACTAGTATGTTATTTATAAGAAAACTAACATACTAACCTGATGGGCTTTTTAACAATTACTCATTACAAGATAACTTAGAGTATAAGCTAACTTAAACAATTGGATCCATAACACAAGACCCAATTTGACAATAACATGTGAGCGGACTTTGACGACATGCTAAACCTAGAGTTCGTTCCAATATCTTACAAATCTTCACCTTGGAAGAAACTCTATAACAACAAGAAAACAAAACTAGCTTTCTTCATGCTGCATTATCAACTACATACAATGGAAAAGCTTGCAACTGGCAAAATCTTGGTGATTATATCAGCAACATTATGATATGTTGAAACCTTCAGCACTTGGACTTCTCCATGCTTGATTACCCCTTTGACGAAATGTAGCCTCACAGCAAAGTGCTTGGTTCTCTCATGATAGGTTGAGTTCTTTAACAAATGTATTGCACTTTAACTATCACATTAAACAGTGATACCTCGACCTTAAAGTTTCAGCTCTTTTGCAAAACTTTCAAGCCACAATACATCCTTTACACCTTCAGTTAGGGCGATATATTTTGCTTCAATGGTTGATAAGGTAACAACCTTCTAAAGTGTTGCTTTCTAACTAATTATTATGCCAAACATAGTGAAAACATATCCAAAAATAGATTTTATGGAATCCATACAACTTGCATAATCAGAGTTGACATATCCTTCGATTGCTGCTTTACTATCTTTACCCAAGGCTCCACCATATATTAGGACTTTGCTCAGAGGCTCATTTACGTACCTTAGAATCCACTCCAATGCTTGCCAGAGCCTTTCTATGATTCTCCATGTACCTGCTTACAAGATTTACTGCATATGCTATATCAGGTCTAGTACAGACCATAACATACATCAAAGAACCTACTATATTAGAATATGGAATTCTATCCATATAAGTTCTTTCAACACCAGTACTGGAACACTGATCTATACTCAGCTTGAATTAAGGGTTTGTCGGAGTTACAACAAGTTTTGAATTCGACATACCAAAATTTTCAAGAATCTTCTGTAGGTATGCCTCTTTAGATAAGCATAATTTTGACTACTTTCTATCTCTTCGGATATCAATCCCAAGAATCTTGGACAAAGCACCTAGATCCTTCATATCAAACTCTTTAATGAGTTCAACCTTCACCCTTTTTACATCTTCGACATATTTGCTTGCTATTAGAATACCACCCACTTAAAGCAACAAAATAACAAATGAATTACCCGATCAAAATTAAAATTAAACACAATGATCAAATTGACTTCTGATGAAACTGATGTGTGCCATGAACTTGTCGAATCTCCTATTCCAATGTCGAGGAGATTATTTCAGCCAATATAAAGATCTATTCAGTTTGCACACATACTCTTCTTTCCCCTCTTCGACATACCCTTCCGGTTGCCTCATCAGGCAAGAACATAGTCTTCACATCCATCTGCTCTAGTTCAAGGTTGAATTGTGCCACCATGGCAAGCAACATTCGAATCTTCTTGCGCTTCACAACAGGAGATAACACATCATTGAAGTCGATACCTTCTTTTTGAGTGAAACCCCTTGCAACTAACCTTTCCTTGTATCTCTTGGACGCACTCCTTCAGTTTCTTCCTTAACTTTGAAAATCCATTTATAGTTGACTAACTTGACTCGAGTAGGTTTTTCTCCCTGGGTCATGCAATTCAGCATCACTATGCTCCACCTTAACAGTAATTTCTCCCTTTTTCATCTCTTCGTTAACATCATCAGTTTTCTTGAAAGCCATCCCAGCTTCATTGAAAACTACATCTCGACTGGTGATACACCTCATATAACCTGGCTATATGCACCATAGCCTAAAAGCTTTGACTCCTTCAAGGTATCCCATGAACATGCATTTCAGAGCTCTAGGTTCGACATTGTCTTGCCTAATATGAGCATATGCCACACATCCAAATACTCTCAGTTTGTCGAGATCTCATGGATATCCCGACCAAACTTCTTCAGGTGTCTTCATATCTAATGCAGTCGGATGACATTTGTTTATAAGATATGTTGTTGTAGAAACAACCTCAGCCTAAAACAACTTCTTTAATCCAGCACTAACTAACATGTGAAATTCTGGGATCAGGTACATGATGTCGAATCAGATGTTTAAACACTTGAAGACTTAAACAAAACTTAAAGTGCAGGTAAATTAAATAACACAGAAAATTGTTAACCCAGTTCAGTGTATCTCCACACTTACATCTGGGAGCTACCAAGCCAGGAAGGAAATCCAATATAAGTAATATTAATTCTGGAATTAAACCAACCAGTTTAATCCTTCACTTAATATCTACCCAAGGCAATTTCTACCTAAGACACAACTTAGATATGAGTACCTACTCACTCCCCCTCAATCACACAGTGATATTTTACAATGTTTAATAAAATTGAAGTCACACTTCAAACACAACAGCTTGATTTTACTTAAAAGTTTCAATCAAGACACAATACACTTTTTGCTTAAAAGCTCATAAAGTGATACACAATTAAAACCCGCTATAAAACACAAACACTCTTTTTGGTCTTCTAAAATTCGTGCTCTATTCTGAGAGTTTCTGTTCCTTAAATAGATGCTTGGTTTTTGGGCTTTTTGCAATTTATCCAGACCTGATAAATATCACAGTCATCACCTTGAATTAGGGTTAGTTAGTTTGTTACTTCCTAGATTCAAGGTGAGTTAGTTATTCTGTTTCACTGAAGTCAGATAACTAATCTCCCTAGTGATGCGCCTTGGAGTGTTTATCTATTCACAATTAATTCCAGATAAATCCCCTGAATTTACTCAGTTCTGTTATGCATCATTTAAGTCTGGTAGCAGGTTTACGATGTCACAACATCTGGTGTGACATCCTGATGTCTGAACTAAATTCATTAACAATTACTCTGTTTGTCAATGTCACAACATCTCGTGTGACATCCTGATGTCTGAACTAAATTCATTAACAGTTACTCTGTTTGTCAATGTCACAACATCTGGTGTGACATCCTGATATCTTGACTTAAGTTCATTAACTGTTACTTTGTTTGAAAATGTCACAACATCTGGTGTGACATCTTGAACTAAGTTCAACACTTCTTGTTTGTCAAAAATTCTGCCAATTCTTAACATCTACAAACTCCCCTTTTGGCTAATTTTTGGCTAACACAATCTTCTGGTTTTATCAGAGTGCAGCAGAGTTTTATTTATCAGAGTGCAGTAGAGTTCTTTTCTATTGAATCATGTGAGAGTTATAATAATTTGCTCCCCCTCAAACCTGTATGTATACTGCTATGACTTGTTCAACAGAATTTGATATACCAATGAGCATTCAGAAAAAACTTAGTTCAGAAGACAGAATTGAACTTCAGCATTGTTCATTAAACAACAAACAATAGCAGACATTGTTGTTCAGTACTCTTACTCCCCCTTGTTAGACATAAATTAGGGCCAAACATTACACAAGCAGAGAGAGATACAAAAACATTACAAAGCAGAATTACAAATCAGATCAGGCAATACAGTTTTCATCACAACCAGCTTCACTCAGACTCATCATACTCAGTATCTTCTTCATCCTCAGTCTCAGCATCTGATCCATCAACCTTCTGAGCACCCTCTTCCAGCTCCAGCCTTTGAATTATTTCCTCAAGCTTTTTCTTCCTGGCATCCAGCTCTTTGCAAGTGTTCTTGAGTTCTGCAATCAAGGCAGCTTTGGATATGGGAGTCTTGACATTTGATGGTCCAGCAAATGTCCCACTGGGAGCTTCAACATCTGCAGCATGATGGCTCAGGAATAGTTTGTAGTGGAAGGCCAGTGGACTTTCTCTCTTGCAGACTGAATCCTTCTCAGTAAGGATGCCTGGATATTGGTTGAGGATGATTCCACAAAGCAGAGAGGGAAAAGCTATTGGGAGCTTGGTTGCTGATGTTCCTGCATGCTTTAGGGTTTGATCAAAGATGTAAGCCCCAAAGTCCAACTTTGTTTGGGTGCCTACAGCACAGATGAATCTTCCCAGTCCAGTAGCTATAGAAGAAGTATGGTTGGTGGGGACCCAGTTGACAGTACCAATTCTATGCAGCATAGCATACTTCCTTGTTAGCAAGCTGATAGAAAGGTTGCCTTTGACTGGCCAAGACTTGACCTGGTTGGCAGTGATGATCTTGCAGACTTGGTTGTCAGTTTTCCCCAGCTCATTAGGCCCATCAGATTCTCTCCCTAGGTAATGATTTATAACCCTAGGAGAGAATTCAACATATCTCCCTCTCACATAAACCTTTCTGAAATCTTCTGACTTTCCATCAGCACACCCCTCTTGCAGATTTACTATGAACTCTTTGACCAGCAGTTCATAACAGGGAGAAAAATTTGAAACAGTCTTGAATAAACCAGCAAAGGATATTAAGTCTATTACCTCAGTGCACTCCAATGCATTTCTGCCCAGCTCTCTTTCCAGAGCCACCCTTCTTTGGTAGACATACTTCCATTTGCTCACACTAGAGGCATGATGGAAGGACACATTGTCCAAAGGTGCTTCAGGAACAGCAGAGGTAGACCTGGGAGGTGCTGGCTTCTTCCTTGGTTGGGATGTTGGGACATCCTCCTCAACATCTGAATCAGGTGGAGTTGCAGCTTTCCTCTTCTGGGTGCTTACCTTGCTCCATTGTTTAATAGGTCCAAAGGCAACTTTGTCCTTGTCCTTTTTAGGAGTAAGCTGTTTCTTTTCAGGAGTTGCATGTCCAGCAGGCTTCTTCTCCTTCCTAGCCCTCAGCCTTTTGGCTATGCTAGGGTTAACAGATGCAATGATCTCTGTGTTAGAGTCATCATCTATGGTTTCAACAGGAGGAGGTTGGGAGGCCTCCTTTTCAGCAGTTTGATCAACAGAAGCTTGATCATCAGTGGCTTCATCATCATCAGTTGAGGCCTTGTTCTGGTCCTCAGATGCTTCAACATTTATTGGGACATCCTGTTGAGCAGGAGTGTCCTCTTCAGCCTGATTGCATGGTTCTTCTTGTGGAGCAGGCATGCTGTTCAGGGGAACAGATACCCCACGCACCACTCTTTGTTCAGATAGAATCTTGTTCACAAGATGCTTGATGGATGCATCCACATAGTCAGAAGCTTTGGGGGTGCTTGTAGATGAAGGAGTCCCCTTGCTTTTGCTGAACACAGGTTCCTTTGCTCTTCTTACATTGGGAGTTCTAGGTTTTTGAGCAATAGGGACACTTCCTCTGATTTCGTCTACAGGAGTAGTATCCATTGGTACTATAGAGATTGGGGTTGCATGCACTACATCTTCTTGATTGAGACCCTCATCAATGAAGTTAGGGTTTTGATGTTGAGACATTTTTCGAATGTAGTGGAAGATGAGTTAGGTTTGATTGATTTTGAGGAGCTTAGAAAATCAGCTTTAGCATGCAAATCGTTTTGAGGAGATAGTGAGGAGATGAAGAGCTGAGAGCACGTTTGAGCTTTTATAGAATCCGTTACTAGTGGAATTCTTAAGAGTGGAATACACAGAGTTATTGACCAGACTGGTGCTGCCATCTGGTGATCATGCCACACGATGTCATAAGACATGTTGGCACTTCTCCATAACTGCTATATTTCACATAAGCAAATTCCCAATTTACCCCTTAGGTTTTCAAATTGGGTAGCATCCAAAGCTTTAGTAAATATGTCAGCCAATTGCAGATCTGTGGCTACATGTTCTAATGTGATCACCTTCTCTTCCACAAGATCTCTGATGAAATGATGCCTGATATCAATGTGCTTAGTCCTGCTGTGTTGGATAGGATTTTTTGAGATGTTGATAGCACTTAAATTGTCACAGTACAATGTCATGACATCTTGTGGGACATTGTATTCTGTGAGCATTTGCTTCATCCATACCAACTGTGAACAACTGCTACCAGCTGCAATATATTCAGCTTCAGCAGTGGATAAGGACACACAATTTTGTTTCTTACTGAACCAAGAAATTAAATTGTTTCCTAGAAAGAAGCATCCTCCTGATGTGCTCTTTCTATCATCAGCACTTCCAGCCCAGTCAGCATCACAAAAGCTAGTGAGAATTGGTTCACAGCCATGAGAGTACATTATGCCATAGTCACAAGTACCATTGACATATTTTAAAATCCTCTTAACCTGGTTTAGATGGCTTACTTTTGGCTCAGCTTGATATCTTGCACATACACCTACTACAAAAGCTATATCTGGTCTGCTAGCTGTCAGATATAGTAGGCTTCCAATCATGCTTCTGTATAAGCTTTGGTCCACATTCTCTCCCTTGCCATCCTTTGTCAGCTTTAAATGAGTGGGGGCAGGTGTTCTCTTATGACTTGCATTGTCCATCCCAAACTTCTTGACAGTGTTCTTTGCATACTTGCTTTGGGATATGAACATGGAGTCCTCCATCTGCTTGATTTGCAGTCCAAGAAAGTAGGTTAGTTCTCCTACAAGGCTCATCTCAAACTCAGATTCCATTTGATTAACAAAATGTTTAACCATCCTGTCTGACATCCCACCAAACACTATGTCATCTACATATATCTGAGCTATCATGACCTTTCCTTCTTCATCCTTCACAAACAAGGTTTTGTCTATTCCACCTTTCCTGTACCCATGTTTAATGAGAAAAGTAGTTAGTCTTTCATACCAAGCTCTTGGGGCTTGCTTTAGACCATACAGAGCCTTTCTTAGTTTGTATACATGATCTGGACAGCTTGGATCAACAAATCCCTTAGGCTGCTTCACATATACTTCCTCATTAAGATACCCATTTAAAAAGGCACTTTTAACATCCATTTGAAATAGCTTGAACTTTAGGATACAAGAAATTCCTAGAAGTAGTCTGATTGATTCAAGCCTTGCTACTGGTGCAAAGGTTTCATCAAAGTCTACTCCCTCAATTTGTGTGTATCCTTGAGCTACAAGTCTAGCCTTGTTCTTTGTAATAACTCCCTACTCATTTGACTTGTTCTTGTACACCCACTTAGTGCCAATCACATTTATGTCATCAGGCCTAGGAACAAGATCCCACACTTCATTCCTTGTAAACTGGCCTAATTCTTCTTGCATAGCAGAGATCCAGTACTCATCATTCAGAGCTTCCTTGATGTTTTTAGGTTCTATCTTTGAAACAAAACAGGAGCCTGAAATCATCTCTCTTGATCTAGTGATTACACCACTGTTGGGATCACCAACTATCAGATCTTTAGGATGATCTTTCTGGATTCTGATGGAGGGAGGTTTGTTGGATTGTTCTGTCCTTGCCTCAGTTAGAGTGAAGTCAGGATTATTACTCTTTATTTCAACTTCAGTCTGATTGTCAGCAGATGTTCTAACATCATCTGCAACATCTGCAGAGGCATCATCAATAATCACATTTATTGACTCCATTATAACCTTGGTTCTGGATTTAAATACTCTATAGGCTCTACTATTTATGGAGTATCCAAGGAAAATCCCTTCATCACTTTTAGGGTCCATCTTCCTTCTTTGATCCCTATCAGCCAGAATGTAACATTTACTTTCAAACACATGAAAGTACTTGACTGTAGGTTTTCTGCCCTTCCAGACTTCATAGATGGTGGACAAAGTTCCCTTTCTTAGAGTGACTCTATTGTGAATGTAACATGCTGTGTTCATAGCTTCAGCCCAAAAGTACAGTGGTAACTTTTTAGCATGAATCATGGCTCTTGCTGACTCTTGAATAGTTCTGTTTTTCCTCTCAACAATCCCATTCTGTTGAGGGGTGATAGGAGAAGAATACTCATGATTGATTCCTTCTGAAGAACAGAAATCTGAGAATTTTTGATTCTCAAACTCCTTTCCATGGTCACTTCTTATTCTGACCACACAACTTGCTTTTTCTCTTTGTATTCTTTGGCACAGATCTTTGAATACATCAAACACATCAGACTTCTCTTTGATGAAACTTATCCATGTATATCTTGAAAAGTCATCAACAACCACATAGGCATATCTTTTTCCACCAAGACTCTCAACCTGCATTGGTCCCATAAGATCCATATGCAATAATTCCAAAACTTTGGAAGTTGTCAGATGTTGGAGCTTTGGGTGTGACATCTTGGTTTGCTTGCCTATTTGACATTCACCACACACTTTACCTTCATCAATCTTCAGTCTTGGAATACCTCTTACAGCCTCTATAGATATGATCTTCTTTATTCCTCTGAGATGAAGATGACCCAGTCTTTGGTGCCAC
This sequence comes from Lathyrus aphaca, assembly GCA_963966055.1. Classification (NCBI taxonomy): domain Eukaryota; kingdom Viridiplantae; phylum Streptophyta; class Magnoliopsida; order Fabales; family Fabaceae; genus Lathyrus; species Lathyrus aphaca. Next base: position 546,021,828 of record OZ014522.1, read on the forward strand.
AGCTTCACTTCTTCTTCTTTGGCTAAGGAACAAGTTGAAGTAAGGCTTAAATCTTGAGGTTCCCACATATAGCAGTTGTCTTTTGATCTGACTCCTCTCATGACAACCTTCTGTTCTTTATCAGAGACCATGCATTCAGTTTTGGTAAAGTTTACACTGTAACCTTGGTCACATAATTGACTTATGCTGATCAAGTTAGCAGTTAATCCTTTTACCAGCAGCACATCATCTAGACTTGGTACACCTGGGCAGTCCAATGTCCCAACTCCCTTGATTTCTCCCTTTGCTCCATCTCCAAAGGTTACATATTTGGATGAGTGTGACTTTAAGTCTACCAGCAGATTCTTAAGTCCAGTCATATGCCTTGAGCAGCCACTGTCAAAGTACCAGTCTTTCTTAGCAGATACTCTGAGAGATGTATGAGCTATATAGGCAACAACCTTCTTGGACCATTTGTGCCTGTTGTGAGGTTTCCTTTGATGCATCTGCCCTGTGTAGTGTCCATCTTTAGAGTTCCAAGGTTGTCTGTTGAACTTGTTCTTGGGCATGTATTTGTAGCTTTGATCAGCATGAAGACTAGCTTTAGGTACCCATACTTTCTTGATGACCTTTGTCTTCTGCTTAGGAGGTTGCTGATACCTCTTATTTGGATGTCCATGCAGCACCTTTTTGGTGACCTCTGTCTTCTGCTTAGGGGGTTGTTGAGATCTCTGAGTTGGATGTCCAAGCAGCTTGTAGCAAAAAGGTTTGATGTGACCAAACCTTCCACAATGATGGAATCTCCATCTTTGATATTTCTTTTTCATCATGTTCTTGTCATGATGTTGAGACATCTGTTTGGACATCTTGTTTGACTTCATGGGATTTGGAGTTGTTTTGCTGGTGCTAGCCTCAAACTTTTGAGCTTTATTAAATCCCAGCCCAGTCTTATCCCCTGAGTGCTTGTTGTTGTTGAGAATGACATCCAGTGTGTTTGAGCTACTGTTCATCATTCTGACAGATTTGGACATATGCTCCAATTTGGAGTTGAGTAGGCTTACTTCACTTTTCAAAGTGTCAATGATCTCTAGATTACTTGTCTTTTCAGCCTTTAATTCCTCAATCTACTTCTTCTGCTGTATATTCTCCATGCATACTTCAGTGCTCCTTTTACACAACATCTTGTAAGATTCTTCAAGCTCTTCAAATGTCAGCTCCTCATCACTGGATCCCCCTTCAGATTCATATACTCCAGCTAGAGCAGTGATGTGCTTTGCAGATTCTTCTTCTGACTCACATCCTGAGTCTTCATCTGACCAGGTCACAGAGAGACCTTTCTTTTGCTTCTTTAGATAAGTTGGGCATTCACTTCTGATGTGTCCATATCCTTCACATCCATGACATTGAATCCTTTTTCCTTGGTTAGTCTTCTCATCATAATTTGACCTTCTATTAGATTCATAAGGTCTTTTATTCTCAGAAGTAGAGTTTTTTCCACTTGGTCTGGGCTTGTTTTCCATTCTTTTGAGAATTTTGTTGAATTGTCTTCCAAGCATAGCAATTGTTTCTGATAAGTTTTCCTCAGAGTCTGCTTCATGACTTTCTTCTTCTTTATCAATGTTTGAGACTATAGCTATGCTTTTGTTTTTCTTCACAATTGTATCATTCATTCCCATCTCAAAGGTTTGAAGGGAACCAATGAGCTCTTCAACCTTCATTTTGCAGATGTCCTGAGCTTCTTCTATTGCAGTAACCTTCATGTCAAATCTTTTTGGCAGTGATCTGAGAATCTTTCTTACCAACTTTTCATCACTCATCTTCTCTTCCAAGGCACCATAAGTATTAGCAATTTCAAGGATGTTCATGTAAAACTCATGAATGGTCCCATCTTCCTTCATCCTCAAGTTTTCAAACTTGGTGGTGAGAAGTTGAAGTCTTGACATCTTCACCTTTGATGTTCCTTCGTGAGTGGTTTTGAGAGTGTCCCAAACATCCTTGGCCAGCTCACAGTGATGCACAAGTCTAAATATATTCCTGTCAATGCCATTGAATAAGGCATTTAAGGCTTTGGAATTTCCAAGTGCTGAATCTTCTTCCTCCTTGCTCCACTCTTCTTCAGGCTTCAACACTTTTGCCCCATCCTTATTGTCTTGGACAGGGTGCTCCCATCCTTTGTTGACTGCTTTCCAAGCCCTGCTATCAAGAGATTTTAAGAATGCTACCATTCTTGGCTTCCAGTAGTCATAGTTGGATCCATCCAATATAGGTGGTCTATTCATAGATCCTACATCTCTGTCCATGTTCCCAAAATTTGGAGTCCCTAGATCTCACCCAGTTAAACAGGCAGGGTGCCTGCTCTGATGCCAATTGAAATTCTGGGATCAGGTACGTGATGTCGAATCAGATGTTTAAACACTTGAAGACTTAAACAAAACTTAAAGTGCAGGTAAATTAAATAACACAGGAAATTGTTAACCCAGTTCAGTGTATCTCCACACTTACATCTGGGGGCTACCAAGCCAGGAAGGAAATCCAATATAAGTAATATTAATTATGGAATTAAACCAACCAGTTTAATCCTTCACTTAATATCTACCCAAGGCAATTTCTACCTAAGACACAACTTAGATATGAGTACCTACTCACTCCCCCTCAATCACACAGTGATATTTTACAATGTTTAATAAAATTGAAGTCACACTTCAAACACAACAGCTTGATTTTACTTAAAAGTTTCAATCAAGACACATTACACTTTTTGCTTAAAAGCTCATAAAGTGATACACAATTAAAACCTGCTATAAAACACAAACACTCTTTTTGGTCTTCTAAAATTCGTGCTCTATTCTGAGAGTTTATGTTCCTTAAATAGATGCTTGGTTTTTGGGCTTTTTGCAATTTATCCAGACCTGATAAATATCACAGTCATCACCTTGAATTAGGGTTAGTTATTTTATTACTTCCTAGATTCAAGGTGAGTTAGTTATTCTGTTTCACTGAAGTCAGATAACTAATCTCCCTAGTGATGCGCCTTGGAGTGTTTATCTATTCACAATTAATTCCAGATAAATCCCCTGAATTTACTCAGTTCTGTTATGCATCATTTAAGTCTGGTAGCAGGTTTACGATGTCACAACATCTGGTGTGACATCCTGATGTCTGAACTAAATTCATTAACAGTTACTCTGTTTGTCAATGTCACAACATCTGGTGTGACATCCTGATGTCTGAACTAAATTCATTAACAGTTACTCTGTTTGTCAATGTCACAACATCTGGTGTGACATCCTGATATCTTGACTTAAGTTCATTAACTGTTACTCTGTTTGACAATGTCACAACATCTGGTGTGACATCCTGAACTAAGTTCAACACTTCTTGTTTGTCAAAAATTCTGCCAATTCTTAACATCTACAACATGCATCTAACCTTGTCAAGGATTGTTCGATTGAATCTTTTAGCTAAAACATTTTGCTGAGGAGTATATACTATATTTTTATACCTTGCAATCCCAGAATTGACACAATAATTTTCGAAAGCTTCATTGTAGAATTCAAGGCCATTATCAGTTCTCAACCTCTTAACCTTTTTGCCAGTTTGAGTTTTGACCAGAACCTTCCAACTCTTGAAATTCTCAAAAGTTTCATTCGTAGTCTTCTGAATGAGTACCCATAACTTTATAGAATAATCATCAACTATGGATAGAAAGTACCTTGCACCTGAATGTGAAGGATTTCTTGCAGACCCCTAAAGATCAACATGGATGTAATTAAGGGATCCATGTGTTCTTTGTTTATATTTGTTAAACTTTACCCTATAGGATTTACCAATACATAAGGTTCACAAAACTCCAACTTCTCGACTTTGTCACCACCTAGAAGGTTATGTTTCCCCAGTCTGGCCAGGCCTCTCTCGCTGACATGGCCCAATCTCATGTGCCATAATTTTATCTTCGAAAACAGTTTCATGGATGCAACATTTGTCAACCCACTTATGCAATCCTTGTTTCTTCACGCCTCTCAAGACTTCCTTCGACTCCTTCACGACTCTTAGGATAATTTTATCTCTTTGAAAGACATAAACCTTCTAGTCGAATTCATCAAGAGAAATCAAATTTCTCCTCAAATCAGATACATACATGACTTCAGTCAATAGCCTTATTGACTCATCATGGAGCTTGAATCTCACAGATCCAATACCTGTAATTTTGCAAGCTTTGTTATTTTCGAGAAGCACCAATCCACCATCTTGACCACATAGTTCCTCGAATAAATCTTTGTTTGGATTTATGTGCCAAGTGCAACCATAATTCATAATCCACTCTTTTCTTGAGTCATCGCTTGAAACCACAAAAATATTAGATGAGTCTAAATCATCTTGAACAAGGACAACATTGCCATTATCCTTACCTCCATGATATTTTAGGTGTCCAGGGCACATCTTTCGAATGTGACCATCCTTCTTACAATGATAGCATCGAACACCAGGTGCTTCACCACTATAAGACTTTTGCTGACTTTTACCATTCTTCTTGTAAAAATTACCATCCTTTCGCAAGAATTTCTCCTTAACGGTCAAATATTCACCAACCGTTGAAGGTTTATGCTCCTTTCGTTCGTTTAAGTCCTTAGAGTACAAGGAAGATTAAACATCTTCAATGATCAGGGAATCTCTTCCATACAAGAGGGTTTCTTTGAAGTGAGCATGTGCTCTGGGCAAAGCATATAATAGCACAACGTTGGATCTTCATCATCGATCTTCACATGCATATTTTCAAGATCAAGAATCAGCTTGTTGAACATATCCAACTGCTCAACCAACACTTTGTATTTGCTCATTTTGAATGAATACAAAGCTTGCTCTAGGTAAAGTCGATTCACTAACAATTTGGTCATGTACAAGTTTCAACCATAACCCCGACGTCGTCGTCTCCTTTGATACCTTTCGGAGAACCTTATCACTAAGGCTCAACAATATTGCATTGTGTGATTTCTCAATCATGACCGTCTTTTTCAGTTTCCGTTAACGCATCATTCATGGCTGCATTTCTCTTCAATGCTTCCGAGCAGCCCTGCTGAACAAGTAAGGCTTTCATCTTCAAGCGCCACAGACCAAAATCGTTCATTCCGGAGAACTTTTCAATCTCATACTTTGTTGAAGGCATCTTATCCACGTTCACCGCACCAATTTGTTGCGTATCATATACCTTAAAAACAAAGTATAATAGGTTTCTTTATGATCAAGAAATCCACGAGGGTTAGGATTTGGGGTAACCAAGGATAACAACAAGGATTGATTATAAACTGCTATTTTTTCCTTTCTCTTGAAAAAAGATTACAAGTATACAAGAATAAAAAATAACATCTCTCGCTTTTGAATTATGGTTTTATCTTCCTATTTTTCCCTTATTCAAAAGATGAGAGAACAATATGCTATTTATAAGAAAACTAACATACTAACCTAATGGGATTTTTAATAATTACCCATTACAATATAACTTATGGTACAAGCAAACTTAAATAATTGGATCCATAACACAAGACCCAATTTGACAACAACATGGGAGCATACTTTGACATCATGTTAAACCTAGAGTTCATTCCAATATCATATAGTAAATTATAACACCCTAAATCCTGAAATTTATAAATAAAGCATTAAACAGTAATTCAAGGTGTCACAACGACAATCCTTAAAAAAAATCATCAAAATCATTTGAACAAAGCAATGGAAAAACATGTTCAACACAATTTCATAAATAAGTTATAAACTTCAAAATAACAAAAACAACAACAACTTAGAAAATCAAATAAATCTCATCTCCGATGTTACACGATCAGAGCAGTGAACCACTAGTATTATTAATGATTAAAAGTAAAAGCGAAAAGTAGAATTAACAAGCCACCTTCCAACACATAACAACAAAGATCACTCCTGAGTATCTGCAAGATGTCCATGGGATGTTGAAAAACTAGAACAATATTACAGTTAGTCTTGACGATTAAGCTTGATTTCCAGTGATCTCGCCCTACAACGGGGAGCAGTAGCCTTGCCAAGGGAGTGTGCCCTGATACAAACACCGCATCCCAGATCCATATTGAAAGCAACTTCCTGCTCTTTAATGAGCAGATCCTTTTCCCAACAGGGACACCTCAATCGAGCTCCGTCATTGTCGAACCAGCGTGGCAGGACACCCAACTTGTGATGGGAATCTTCAAGTCCCGCGGGACAAGGACCACGACCGTGATCCTAGTTCCGCGTCCAACGAAGTCAACTCCATTTCCTCGTCAAGTTCCTTAAACTGTCGAGCATCAGTACGGGTCAAGAAATATTTTGTACTTAGCAAATACAACTCGCAAATAACAATATTTCAAACATACAACATACATCTACAAGAAAGATAAAGTGCACAACAAAGCATACAACATCAATAATAAACAAAACATATTAGATAACCCTACCATGAGGCCAACAATTGTCAAGATATCACATAAATGGGCACAACCCAATAATTAAAATATTATAAAAGATAATGGCACGCAGACCAACAAAATACTAAATTAAGAAAAACTAAGCATCTTCGGCTGGAGAACCAAACTCAAGGGGAACCACCTGGCCGTCAAACTTGATACAGAGGACAAATTCTGCCAAGGATCAGCTGGACATCTAAGTTTCGCCTTGATCTGTTCTACAATAGCGTTGAACCTAAATTCCAATGCAGCCAAGTTATCCCGCTCTAGAGTACAAATTCGAGCAATTAAGTCTCCTCGGGTCTTCAGGATTTTCTCCTCCTTTGTCTCCTCCTCGTCGACAACAATCAAACTTTCTAACTCGGCGACCCTCGCCTTGAGATTCCCATTCTCCCCAGAGATTTCAGTTATCTTCTTCCTTATCTAGTTCAGATCTTTTAGGAGTTCAACCTTAATATCATAATTACCTTGGAGGGTCGTCATATCGTTGAACAACCAAGCACTCTCTAGCTCAAGCTCGATGTGCGTCTTCTGCAGGCTCTTGAAGTCTTTAAGCAGGCAAGTCTTCGCATCACCAAGGGCCAAGACAACTTCCATCACCCTCATCACAGTTATTGCATCCTGACACATAAGTTTCAACCTCGTCTTCGGGTCAGTAGCCAGGATAGCAGTCGTATCCAATTCAGGAACGACCTCAAAATCCTTCACATCAAAAATCTTCTTTTGAAGATATCACGAGGGTCGTGTGAATTTCTCTCTGGAAGGACCACTCACTTCGTCAGCAGGGGGAATCAAGGTTGTTGTTCTTCCTCTTCTTGTTCTTGTCCAACAGAGAGTTAGGGAAAATGTGATGCCTAAAGAAGGAGAATAGCCGCCAAGATATTTTTCCATCGTCACCTATTCCTTGACGATGTCAAATTCTTTGAGAGTTGTGAACCACGTTGTTGCACCCCAAAATTTTCCCTCCACAAGACAAGACATTGTGTACTAAGAGGTTCACAAGGTTCACGAGGTTCACAAGACATCTCACAAGGTTCACAAAGTTCACAATTAGTCAGAAAGTTTGACAATTCCCTCAGACAATGCATTCTCCTAAGCAATGCATCTTAAACTAGGGTTTTGACTTTCATCAGGCTAAATGGACTTCTAAGACTTCAAGTGAGCTTCATAGCATCCTATATATGTTCAAGAATCCCCATGTCAAGTTTCAAGACTTTCCCCAAATGTTTGCTCAGTCAGATGATCAGATAGGTTAAAATTACTCAAGGCAGTCAAAAAGTCAAACTGAGGTCAACTGTGGTCAAACAAAAGTCAAACTTCATGGTTTTTTGCCAACATCAAGTATATGAAGTAAAATTCATCATTTGGTCAAAGGTTGATCATGATTCATCAAGGAGATTTCAGATCATCAAGAATCAGGAGTTTCTAAATTAGGGTTTTCATAGGAAAAGTCAACTGAACTTTGACCAGCCATAACTTTCACATGCTTCATGAAATTTTTTCCATCCAAAGCTCATTTTGAAGGAAATTGAATTCTCTACAACTTTGTTTCTCACAAGCCAAGCCCAAAAATGCTTCATTTGGAAGGTATGAGCTAAGACATTATAGGTCCTTTTAAAAGTCAACAAAAAGTCAACAACTTCCAAAGAGCATAACTTGAGAATGGTAAAAGATATGGACATGAGACCAAAGAGTTTGGTTAGAGGACTCTTTAAGCTTTCCAAAATGTCCAAGAACACCTTCATAGCATTAAAATTGAAGGATTTGTGCCCTTGCAAAGTTGGGAAATGTTTGGGAAGTTTATGAAGCAAATAAGGCCTTAAAACCAATTTTTGCTAAATGAGCCCACCAAATTGCCATCCAATCTTTACAATATCACCAAGCACGACCCAACCCACACATTTTCTGATTTTTTACATTTTATTTAATATTTATTTGAATTTTATTCATTAAAATACATATTAAATCAAAATAAAATCAAAAAATCAATATTTAGACATGATTCTTCTTCTAGAAAATCATCAAAGCCATTTAACATGATTAGATGCTGTCCAAATTCGTGTAAGGCAAAAATAGCAAAAGAATATTTGATTTTTGGACAATTATGGTGATGAGATTTCTTCCACATCAAGCAACTCCAAATCCATGAAGAAAGCCCATTCTTTTTGACCTAATTCAATCCATATATATACATAAACACATTGCAAGCACAAGGACACGAATTCAGAGCCTCCAAGAGCATTATCAAACTTCAAAAATTCATCCAAAATCCAAGATTCGGTTTACAAGTTTTAGGTGTTTTTCAGGTTGTTTAAGGATTGCAAATGGATCCTGGATGGTCCCATAACCTATTGCATTGATCCATACCATCAAATTCATGACATATCATGCTAACCGAACCTTGTTTTTTCGTGTTCATCATGAATTTCGATTTCATATGTTGCACTTAATATAAATTGTTTTTGACGTTTGATTCATGTTCAGGGCGTGATAACAATTGTTTCTGGATGTTTTATTGTGAAGTTTGATGCAGGGACGAGGTCACGCCATTGTTAGGGTTTCAAAAACTTTAAATTAGGAATTCTGTTTAGACGCGATTTCAGCTGGAATTGACTACATAATTGGACTTACAAAACCTCTTTTGATAGGTTTATACCATTGGGACGAATTTATTTTGTGCATATAACATTTTTTGATGTGCAGGACCTCTAGTGACGCATGAAAACCGTCACTAAAAGTTGTAGTGACGGACAAACTGTAGGTATAGAATAAGTAGACGGACCAATGGAGAAGACGATTGTTCGCGCGCGTTTCTGTTTTTAAATTTCGTTTTATTATATAATAAAATCTTATGGATTAATATTAGTTGAGATGCGTTTGGTCCAGTGGTAGCTGCGCATGCTTGTGATATATAAAGTCTGGGTTCGATCCCCCAGGTTATTCTTTTTACTCAAAATTTCCTTTACTTTACAGGATTATAACAAAACAATGTTGTTGTATATGGCCATCAAGCGCGCGCAGTGGCTCAGCTGGTTTTGGAGTACGCTTGGTGTCGCTCCCACCAAATGACACCTGGTCAGAAGGGGTACAGACGCGAACGATCGGCGAAAGATAAGAGAAATGAGAAGAGTCGCCAGCTAGGAATTTTTATCCCGAAGGAAAGGTAATGCTGCATAAACCTAAGAAAAGATGGATAAGACGGACGCGAACCAGAGAAACTGAGAAAGGGGTTGGTTACAACCTGGGAAGGTATTAGCACCCAGATTGTCCGTCGTACTTGACGAGATCCACGCTTAAAAGATTTGTGTTTAAATGGGTAGTGTCAGTGCAATCTGTGTATCAAAGCTGGAAAGAATGCAAGTGTCAGTGCTGAAAGGAAGTGAAGTAAAATGTATGAAGTGTCAGTGTAGGAACAGGAGTGCAAAGCTCAGGGCTATAAGGCTTAAAGAATGATGCTGGAAGGAAGGGGAATATACAGAGACTTTTGTTCGATAACAATTAAGTTATGCCTACGTATCCTCTCGTGCAATGAGGAAGTCAGAACACCGTAGTTCGACTCAAAGAGACTGAAAGATAAATGACTTGTGAACTGCTTATTTGCCTATGCTCAAGTGTATGACCTGTCTGGCTCAGGTGCAAACTGTCTTGCATTAGACTGAAGAAGCGAGTTCTCGTTTGTGAATGAATGAGGTGAGAAAAGAATCCTGAAGGAGACGATTATTGTTTGTTTTTGTGTTTTCAATCTTTTATTGACTTTTGAGGTTTGCCATAAGAAAATGAGCTTAGGCCTAAACCAATGGTTAGTAAACTCATCACATCCTCCCTTTAATTAGGGGTAATGAGAATACCTTAAGTATGAGATAAACACCTCACACTTAGTCACCATGATGTAGGATTAAGATCATTATCCTACTTGTGATTATTTAGATGTTTTTGGGAGTTTTTGTTTAGTGTTAAGTAATGAGTTTAAGCCATAATCAAGGATTTAATGGACTCATTACACCATCCTAATGGAAGGATAATAGATGAGAACATTTAAGCTGAGGAAGGCTCCTCAACTTAATCCATGATTAGGGATTAACCTCATGACAAAACAGAGCCTTTGTTAAAGTGGATTTTAGTTAATGATACGGTTAAGAAGTGAATTTTATGGTTTGTAAGACAACTTGAGGGGGACTTGTCCATTAACACTAGGGTTAGTCCTTCTTAACCAACTAAGGAAGAATTAGAACCCTAATGCAAGGCCCAAGTTACAAGCTTGATGTCTTAGTGATTATTAGATAAATTTATTAAAGGATTTAAACACATTAAGGGCTTAACACTTAGGATTAAAGTTATACACTCCATCCTAATAGAAGTATGCAGGCATAAGCTTAATCACAAAGCCTTAAAACCTTTAAGGTTTAGTCCTTGATTAAGAGATGAGAAGGGAAGACACAAAGATGACACAAAGGTAAAACTAATGGGGGACTAATAAAACCCTAATTGTGTTCATTCTTGGTTGTTCCTAGGGTTTATGAGGCTTGCAAAAGATCTTCAAGAGAAAAGCCACCAAGGAAGAAGCAGATGGAAGGAGGAGAAGTAGAAAGAAGCAAGACAACTTGCTTCACTTAAGAAGACAAGTTGCTTGGAGAAAGAAAGTGAAGGGGGGAACATGAATGAGCAAGCTCACTCTAGTACAAGAGTAGAATGCAGCAATGATGCATAAGAGAGAAGAGAAGAGGTTATGAGAAGTGAAGGCAAATTCACTTCTCAATGGCTTACCACCTGAAAAGTTAGTGAAAAGAAATGAAATGAAGTGAACATGAAATGAATGCAATGATGCAAACCAAAACCAGAAGCATAAACATGATGCTAATGATTCTAAGAGATGATGCAAACACATGACAAGAGTTGTGGATGATCATACAAGGAGAAGGATGCAAATGGAGCATGTTTTGAACCATGAAAGTCCATGAAAGTTTATGAAATGCAATGGGGTATAACATGACAAATGGATGAAGAAATGACTTACCATGATTCTAATGTGTCCTAATATGTCTTAGGAGTCATATGAATGAACAAAATGTCATGGCAAGTTCATGTATGCAAGCATATGGAAGATGGATGCAAATGAAAAGCAAAATTAGGGTTTAAGCATGACATGCAATACAAAAATCAAAATCAGAAGCAAATGACATGATAAAAATTTGAAAATGGGATCAAAGGAACCCTAACCCTACATAAGTTCACTTCCCAAAGGGGGAGACCTAAATCTTAACCTAATGGAAGTTATGATTTTCTCAAGTTGGCTAGGGTTTTAAGGCACTTCAAAAGGAAAAATGCACATCAAATTGAAAATGAAAGATAAAATCAAACCAATTTTACCCTAGAAACTACATGATATGAAGAATGCAATGCAAAAATAACCATCATCAAACTCTTCAAGGTTAGGCAGAATGGATTTTTCTAAGTTAAGACAAAAATATTGACTTTTAAGAACTTTAATTCCAAAGAAAAATGTCAAAATAGGTCAAGAACCAAAAAGAAATTTGTTTGAGGAGTTTGATAATGTTTCTAAATGTATCAAAATGCAATGTGATTTTTTTTGGAATTTTTAGAAACTTAAATGCTATTTTAATTAATTAATTCTCATTAACTAATTAAAATAAACATTTAAATATTTTTAAAATACGGAAATTATGCAAAAAATAAAATAAAAATTATTTTCAGAAAGAGAAAAATATTTTAAGGTATGATACAAAAATTGGGATTTTTTAGAAATGATTTTCTATTTTAAATAAAATGTGCAAGAAAAATGAATGAAAAAGAAAATAAAATTGAATTAAATGGAAGGTAATCAGATCCAAGAGCCAGGATTCAAAGTTGAGACGCGGGAGTTGACTTGGCGCGGGTTTGGAAGGCTAGGATTGGTTCTGATTAAATTCAAACTAATCCTAATTAATTAAACTAATTAATTGAGATTAAGGTTAAATGACAGATCCTGGCCATTGAGGACGCGCGCGAAAGACAAATCCAACACACCAAATTCAAACTGAGCTAAACACGTGATTAAGCCTTAATTGTGCCCTAAACATTTTCAGGTGACCGGAACAGTGTTCCGGTCATCTTCTCCGGTGAACCCAAACCCTAGATTCTTCCCTAAGCTTCTATTCTTCAAATTTCTTGCCTAGAAATGATCCCCCAATCATCCTAAACCTAAACCCTCAATTAAAAAACATTTATTTCACATTATGAACACGAATCGAACAAAAATGTAAAAATGGGCAGAAGTTTCAGAGCTCACATACATGGTGGTTTCTCAACCATTTTCAAAAATAAACATATCCCCATGATCAGGGGAGCATATAGAACCATAAAAGAACTTAAAAGCAAGCTTCTGGAAAAAAAGTTCACAAGTTGTACCTGAGATGGAACCTTCTGATGCTGGGCTTTCTGGATCCCTCTTTGATGCAAATCCTCTTCTATGAACCCCCTAATGATGGAATGGAACTTAGAAACAAGCTTATATGGCCTAGTTTGATGGTTTTGGTTCTGGTGTAGCAGATTTGGAGAGTTGAGTATGTGGTGTTTCAGGCTGTTTCAATGCTTGGTTTCTGGTCTATGGGTGACATATGACTTGTTGGTGAAGAGATATTTGAGGTTTGATGGTTGTATCAAGAGTTTCGAAGAGAAGAAAAAGAGGGAAATTTTTGTGTATCCTGGCTTATGGGAGGTTGCAAGCTTGTGTGTGTGTCTTCCAAGCCTTTGAGGTCCACATATGAGGTTCTGATTGGGCAGAGGGTTGGTAGTGGCACAGTTTGATTGGCATGGGCAAAATTCAAGAAAGTCATGGCTTTGTGTACTTGAGGTATGGATCGGGTCAGAGGGAGATTAGGGGCATGGCTGGGCTCAGCATGGATCAAGGAAGGCCCTTAGATTGCTTTTGTGCAGCTGTAATGGCTAGGGCAAGTGGTAGCATGGTTCTTGCAACTTTTCCCTCTTTGGAAGTCTTTGTGAATCAAGGCAAAGGAACCTCTAAACTCTTGGGCAAATTGCAGCCAAATGGGCCATATGAAATTATCATGGTGTCTTGAGCTCACTTAGCAACTAATTCAAACATAAAAAGTTCCTTTTGCAAAAAATCCAATTTTGAAGATTCATGAAAAATGCCTTATGTGACTTGTAATCCAAGGCATAGAAATGAGAAATCCTTTGGGCCATTCTGAATTATGGACCATGAATGATGTTTGTGTGATGGTTAGAAGTTGATTAGAGGTCACAATTGGTTTTGGCAAGTGTTTTTGCAAGTTTCCTCTTTGGCACAAAAGTGAAAATTAAGTGATTTTTCTCAACTTTGCAAGGCCAGAACTTTAGTTCTAAAATGAATTAGATCAAGTTCTTGTACTTTTTGAAAATGGGAGGATCTAATCTACAACTTTCATGACCAAGAATTTTCCATTTGAAGCATTTTTGAATCAAAAAGAGGAGGTTGAAAAACTTTCCCAAAATGGCAAGTTTGCATTACAAGTCACTTTCCCAAAATGGCAACTTTGCAAATGGCTTGAAATTCTTCAATTTTATGAACTTCTAACTTCTTCTAAGATCAAATAAAGATCATACACATTCAAAATTATGGAGAAAACCCTTTGGTTGGATGGTTGGGGGCCTCAGATGCCCTGATTTTGCACTGACTTGCTCAGGAAGTCATCTATTGATCAGATGCCTTCCCCATTGAATTTCTTCATGAAAATTGGTATGCATGATCCTCATATCATATAGAGACCAATAGAAACAAGAATGACCAAAAAAATTGGAGTTATGGCCTCTGAAACCAAAACCCTAATTTTAGGTCATCTGTGTAGTTAAGCTTGGCTCTGCTTCCATGCCCTTCCCAGTTCTTGTGATTTTCTGTCTTCTTTGGTCTTGGGAGGATGTAATATGATGCTTGAACATACATGGACCCTCTTGAGATGATTTAAGACCTTTGGAGTGGCTCAGATATCTCAGGGATTGCCCAGATCACAAACCCTAGGTGCAGATGACTTTGAAACAATGCAGTGAAGCAAAGATGCAATATGAGATGACATGATTGAACTTATGCAAATGAAAAGATCACAAGCCATGGTGAAATGAGTGAGGGCAAATTTGGGGTGTTTACAGCTGCCCCTATTCAAGCATGAGTTAGCTGTGCAGGATGTAAGCGACGGCTTAACAGACAAACAAGATAACTTGTAGTTGAATACCAAAGACAATCCAAAATTTGCGCTCACTGGTTATGAAGAAGAAAAGGGATATAGATTGTAAAAGAGAGTAAAGTATGATTATAAAGTGCGGGCGACGGAGGACGACCGTCGAGCAGAGGATGACTGCTGGGAATAGAGCAATGACGGGGACGACCGACATGCTGGGGAAAAAGATCATGATGGGGACGACCATCAAGCAAAGGAATAAGACTTTATGGGGATTAAAGGCAAAGGTAATGATGGGTATGACCATCAGGTTCAACACATAAATGAAATAAATGATGAGGCACGGTCATCAAAGGTGAAGGACGATCACCTAGCAGGGGATGGCTGCTCTGTTGGAGGTAAGATGACGGACGATCATCTAAGGTGAAGGACGATCACCTGGCAAGGTACGGTTGCCAAAAGTATCACGACATAGGACGAATGCCGAATAGAAAGGGTCGACGATGGGGACGGCCGTCGGGTAAGCATGATGAAGGACGATCATCAAGAGGTGAAGGACGATCACCTAGCAGGGTTTATCGTGACATAGGACGAATGTCAGATAACAGAATCAACGATGGGGACGACCATCGGATAAGCGTGATGAAGGAAGATCATCAAAAGGGTGAAGGACAATCACCTAGCAGGGGACGGCTGCTAAAAGCATCATGACATAGGATGAATGTCGGATAGGAAGGGGTTCCGAGAATGGAGACTCCGCTAGGGGAATGATGAAGGACGATCATCAAAAGGTGAAGGACGATCACCTGGCAGGGGTCGACTGCCGGAAGTATCATGACTTAGGACGAATGTCTGATAGAAAAGAAATTTTCCTTTTACTGGCGATTTGCTGAGAACTCTTCTAGGGAATGGTAGACACGGACGAGTGTCTAAATTTAATGAGAGAAAGGTATAAGTGTTTGACGCTGTGTATAGATTAAAGATGCGGACGAGCATCCTTAAAAACTATGATACGAACGAGTATCGGTAGAAACAAACACTGACGTATGTTCAGAGATGATGATACGGATGAGTATCAACTGGTTAACAAAGAACACGGACAAGTGTTGAATCTTGAGAAAGATGAGTGGTGTGTACAAGATACAGACGGGTATCTGTAATAAGTAAACATGAGTGAGACACATACGAGTGTTCAACTTGCTGGGAGAGCATGACATGGACAGGTGTCGGAAGAAGTGTATTATAAACAAGTATTTGGCGTACAAAGTGTTTAGGCAACTATGCTGGGGAGGGTGACACGGATGGGTGTCAGGGAAGTGTATATAGATGTATCTGTTGGTGGAGAATGTTCGGGCGACTTTACTGGGGACTGATAACACGGACGGGTGCAAAAAGGAGCATGTGTCTGTATTTGTGAGTGCAAAGAGGATGCTTTAGCTTTCTGCCGGGGAGTTTTGGGGAGTATTTTGTATATTGTTGATGGAATGTCAGTATTTACAAGTGTTTGGTTCGACACATGACTTGTGATTATGCAATATGTTTGATTTTTGCCGTAATGCTCCGTATTAGACGGAATGCTACGCTTTGAGGGAAAATATGATGCGAATGCTTATGATTATGTAAAGATACTGATCCGGGATTCGGATCCTGTTGTTGTGAAGATCTCTAATTGATCTGCTTGAAGTGATATCCCAGTTGGGGGTGAGATTATTCTTGATATATATGATTCTGCTTGGGGAAACAAATCACTGATAGACCTGTTCTTGGTGATGAGGAGCCCAGTTGGGGTCTGTGGGAACTTTCGTCACTTTGTTGTGAGATCTTCAGGCATTGCTCTTCTGGATAGAGGCTGGAGCTCTGCGGGGGGATGGTTCCCTAAAATGTACGAGACGAAATGTGACTGAAAATCTGATTTTATTAATTTATGTGCCTCTGAATGGGCAAATACAGTCAAAGAAACAGATCCCCTGAAACGAGGAGATTGTTACAAATTGAGAAACAAAAAGATGCTGGCAACGTTGATGACGCTTCAAGGAGCTTCCCTTTTGCTATGACTTGTATGACATTGACGTTCTTCTCATCTTGCTTTTGAAGAAGGCTGATTCTGACCGAAGCTTAAACCTTTCGAAGCTTACCATGTTGTAAGTGATACAGACGAATTCAGAATGCAGTTGTTCGCTTATCCCCTTATTTTGCGTGGATCGCCCTTTCGGGTTTTCAATCCACCGGGAAACCCATTTTTGCCTGAGTTGTCCAATGTGGCTTTTCAACTTAGCGGGTGTACATTTTTTTATTTATTTTCCCTTATTTTTGCCCGAGTCTTTTATTCTGTTTTTGACTCGCCGGGATGCCCTATTTTTGCCTGGACTTACATTCTGTTTTTATGTCCAGCGGGTCATTTTTATGCGAAGTATTTTTTAACTGCATCCGAATTCACAGGAGACAGAAAGTCTTCACCATCCATAGTACTGAGCATCAGTGATCCACCAGAGAAAACTTTCTTTACAATGAACGGACCATCGTAATTCGGAGTCCACTTGCCCCTGTGGTCTGTATGAGTAGGGAGGAGTCTTTTTAGCACAAGATCTCCTACTTGGTACTCTCGAAGCCTGACTTTCTGATCGAAGGCTTTCTTCATTCTCTTCTGATATAACTGCCCATGACAGATTGCAGCTAATCTCTTCTCTTCAATCAGATTCAGTTGTTCGTATCGGGATCGGACCCATTCTGCTTCGTTTAACTTAACATCCATCAACACCCGTAAAGAGGGTAATTCAACTTCAATAGGTAGGACTGCCTCCATACCATACACAAGATGATACGGTGTTGCCCCAGTGGATGTTCTGATTGATGTATGGTACCCATGCAAGGCAAATGGTAGCATTTCATGCCAGTCTTTGTAGGTGACCACCATCTTCTGCACAATCTTCTTGATGTTCTTGTTAGCTGCATCCACAGCGCCATTCATTTTTGGCCTATACGGAGAAGAATTGTGGTGTTGGATCTTGAAGTCCCGGCATAGCTCTGCCATCATTTTGTTGTTCAAGTTGGAACCATTATCAGTAATGATCCGCTCGGGCACTCCATACCGACAGATGATATCTCTCTTTAGAAATCGGGCTACCACTTGCCTGGTAACATTTGCATAGGAAGCTGCTTCAACCCATTTGGTGAAATAATCAATGGCTACCAGGATGAATCTGTGGCCATTTGAAGCAGTCGGTTCGATCTTTCCAATCATATCAATGCCCCACATGGCGAAGGGCCAGGGTGAAGACATCACATTCAAAGGATTCAGAGGCACATGCACCTTATCTGCATAAATCTGGCATTTATGGCATTTCCTGGCATAAGCACAACAGTCTGCATCCATTGTGATCCAGTAATAGCCCGATCTTAACAACTTTTTAGCCATAGCATGCCCTCCAGCATGGGTACCAAAATATCCTTCGTGCACCTCGTGCATCAACAAGTCCGCTTTTGTCTTATCAACGCACCTGAGAAGTACCATATCAAAGTTCCGCTTGTACAAGGAACCATCAGCATTCAGGAAGAAACTGCCAGCCAGCCTTCTTAATGTCTTCTTATCATTGGAAGATGCCCCAGGTGGGTATGTTTGATCCTCCAAGAAGCATTTGATGTCGTGAAACCAAGGCTTATCATCTTTAACAACATCTGCTGAGAATACGTATGCTGGCCTGTCAAGTCTGGATACTGAAATCCGAGGCACAAAGTTGGTAGCTTGAACTTTGATCATGGATGAAATGGTATCCAGAGCATCTGCAAACTGATTTTCATCTCGAGGGATATACTCAAGCTTGACTATTGTGAAGAAAGTCAACAACCTCCTTGTATAATCCCGATAAGGTATCAGATGATCTTGGTGGGTGTACCATTTGCTGTTGGTTTGATTAATTACCAGAGCTGAATCTCCGAACACAGTCAAAGTCTTGATCCTGAGGTCAATGGCTTCCTCAAGACCCATAATACAAGCTTCGTATTCAGCTTCGTTGTTAGTGCAGTTAAAGGTGAGTTTTGCCGAGAAAGGCATGTGAACTCCCTTAGGTGTAATGAGTACTGCACCAACACCATGGCCATTCATATTAACAGCCCCATCAAACATCATTTTCCATTCTTCTCCTGGGTCAAGCCCTTCAGTGTGAACAGGCTCTTCATGATCTTTTGCTTTTATGAACATGATGTCTTCATCGGGAAAGTCAAATCTCATCGGCTGGTAATCATCAATGGGTTGCTCAGCGAGATAATCAGACAATACACTGCCTTTGATGGCTTTCTGAGATGTGTATTGAATTTCATATTCTGTGAGGATCATTTTCCTTCTTGCAACCCGTCCGGTAAGTGCTGACTTCTCAAAAATGTACTTGACTGGGTCCATCTTTGAAATCAACAAAGTAGTGTGGGTCAACATGTACTGCCTTAGTCGGTGAGCAGCCCACGCTAAAGCACAACAAGTTTTCTCGAGCAGTGAATAACGTTGTTCACAGTCGCTAAACTTTTTTCTTAGGTAGTATATTGCATACTCTTTTCGACCAGACTTGTCATGCTGGCCCAGCACACACCCCATTGATTCTTCTAATACTGTCAAGTACATGATTAGAGGTCTTCCTTCAACTGGAGGCATAAGGATTGGAGGCTCTTGTAAGTATTCCTTGACTTTGTCAAAAGCCTTTTGGCAGTCTTTGTTCCACCTGACTGTTTGTTCTTTTCTCAACAACTTGAACAAGGGTTCACAGGTTGCAGTAAGGTGAGATATGAACCGTGAAATGTAGTTCAATCTACCTAAAAACCCCCGAGCTTCTTTTTCAGTCTTCGGTGCAGGAATTTCTTGAATGGCTTTAACTTTGTCAGGGTCAACTTCAATTCCCTTCTCACTTACAATAAAACCCAGCAGCTTACCGGATCGCACCCTGAATGTGCACTTATTGGGGTTTAATTTCAGTTGGTACTTCCTCAGACGCTTAAATAGCTTCAATAGGTTCACCAGGTGGTCTTCTTCTGTGAGGGACTTGGCAATCATGTCATCCACATAGCATTCAATTTCTTTGTGGATCATGTCGTGGAATAACGTTACCATAGCCCATTGATAAGTGGCACCCGCATTCTTCAGTCCGAATGGCATCACCTTATAACAGAACATGCCCCAGGGTGTAATGAAAGTGGTCTTCTCCATGTCTTCAGGTGACATTTTGATCTGATTGTATCCTGAAAATCCGTCCATGAAGGAGAACACCGAGAACTGTGTCGTATTGTCGACCAATACATCAATGTGAGGTAAAGGGAAGTCATCTTTCGGGCCGGCTCTGTTCAGGTCCCGGTAATCCACACACATCCTCACCTTGCCATCCTTCTTAGGCACAGGTACAATATTAGCAACCCACGGCGGGTAACTAGTCACAGCAAGGAATCCGGCATCCCATTGCTTTTGTACCTCTTCTTTTATCTTCATTGCCATATCTGGGCGAGTACGGCGCAGTTTCTGTTTTACTGGTGGACAATCTTCTTTCAGCGGCAGCTTGTGCATAACAATGTCGGTGTCCAACCCTGGCATATCCTGATAAGACCAAGCAAACACATCTACATACTCCCGGAGCATGTCAATCAGTTGTTCCTTTACTGAATCTTACAGGAAGGCTCCGATCTTAACTTCTTTCAAGTCTTCCTCTGTACCAAGATTAACCGCCTCAACTTCCTCCTGATGAGGAGTGATGACCTTCTCCTCTTGTCTCAACAACCGGGCTAGCTCTTCAGGTAGCTCATAATCTTCTTCAACCCCTTCATCAACTTGATTAATTGGATTGTCAAAGTCATACGAAGTCATAGCGGTGTCGTTGTCGGTGCAGTCTGGAGGGTATTCTCTGCAATGGTTTAGATTTGTTCATTTTAGTGATCAGTTTTATTCTTGTTTTGAAAAAGTGAAAATGAAGTTATTATTTTGAAAAACATTGCCATTTTATTTTGTACAAAAAATGAAAAATGAAAAACAGTGAGCGAAAAAAGAAAAGACTCATTTGCAAAAGATGTCCTGATATTCATTAATTGATCTTTGCACAAAATACAAGATGGCCCGATTACAAAATGAGCCCTGACATCTTGGGCAAGATGCAGGACTTAATGCATGCTTTAAAACACAGGAAATAATAATTACTCTGTAGGAGTAACTCTTATAATTTCCTGGGAAGACCAGTTTGAGACATGGTTCCCTGGGATCCTTGGACGTATCCAGCTTTCCAGGTTGCGCTCGTCTTCTGACTCATCTTCCAAACTATTCACAGCATCCGGGGTGAGCATCCCCCCGCTAACAAACTTGGGCTCCGTTGCAGCCTCTGGTTGATCTTGTCGAGTTGGTCTGTAACCCAACTGTAACACGGTGGGAGAACTGACTTAAGTTATGTTGCGGATAGCAAGAGTCGCCACCGACTTTTATTTTATCCAAAGGAAAGGCATAAAAGAAAAGGAAATACCTTTTAAAATATTTTTGGGTCCGGGGGGTAGGTTATGTAAAGGGAAGGTGTTAGCACCCTTTACATCCATGGTTATCCATGGGCTCTTAGTTACTTAGCTCACTTTAAAATGTTTTTGAAATGTGAAGTGTGTGATTAAAAATTTTCTTAAGTACTTTATAATGATCCATGCACGGATATATATAAAGACTTTGTTTTGAAAATTTGTTTGATAATGTGAAGTGTTTTGAAATTTTTTGGAAAGTGAGCAAGTACATAAGAGGAACCTACCCTAAGTTAAGTCTTTTCTGTTCTTAAATATCCTTTAAATGGTAAGACTATCCCTATTATTAAGGAATAGGTAGTCATTACCTTGGATGTATGAGGGACAAGTGAAGGGGCAATTGTGATTAGGCAACTGTGGGGTGTATAAGCAATTCGAAGGGACTTATCATCTTTATTCGAAAGGGACAAGATCATTACGAAGGCAACATTCAAAGGGACTTGATCTTTTTATCTGTTTAGGGACTAGATGATGTGAAATGAGGGACTTTGCTTTATACACCCTACTTGACCTTTTATTTTAGGCAACATGAGAGGTAACCCTAGAAAGTGAGATGGCGATCAAAGATCGACTTACGTGTGTGAGTGTACAATTTTAAATATTTATCTTTTTTAAATTAGTGATCTAAATCAATTTTAAATACAAATACGTTTTCACTCCCTATTTTACTAACCATAGCATTTAAAAATAAATATTACTATTAAAATATTACATAAAGGAGACAATTACATAATAATAATTATTAACAAATTAAATAAATAAGCAAAATAAATAATTGGGTTAGTTAAAATAATAATAATAAATCACAATATATAAATGGGGTTAGTAATAATAAGATAAACATCATAATAAAATAAATAAGAATATTAGCATAATAATTAAAAGTTCAATTTTTTTTATAAACAATTATTATTTAAGATTAAGGAGAAAATATAAACAATTCATATTATACCAATTATTATAAAGTTTTAAATTATATACAAATTATAAAAATTAGGTTAATTATAAACATATTATAAAAATAAATTATGTTTACAAAATTAAATTAACAAATTTTAATTATTTTTAAGCATATACTAAAAATTGTTTACATACAAAGATTAAATTATAAACAAATTATAAAATATATACATATTATGAAAATAAGGTTAATTATAATTAAATAATCATATTATTATATTTACAAAATTAAATTAGCAAGTTTTAATTAATTATCTAAAATTATCTATATACAAGAATTATATCTAATAAAAAAATATGGACATAATTAACATTTACATGAAATAATTAGGGTTTAAAAGTACTATTAGGGTTTATAAAAAATTAATTAGGTTTTTACAAAATATTTTAGGGTTTTAGAAAATTAGGGTTTAAATATTTTTTTGAATAACAAATTAGGATTAATTAATAACTATATAAAATTTTACAATATTAATAATTTAAAAAAGATAAATAATTTTTCTTATAAGATTTAAATTAAAAAATGAGTTCTAAAATAATATAAACATCTTATTTATTATTTAAATTTGTCTAACTATAATAGCAATTAATTAAATAAGAAAAATCAGAAAAAAGAATGAAAAAAGCAAAACTTACCTGGGCTGGGATTTGAACCCAGTCCCTAAGCTTTCAACCCTCAAGACCAGCATGCCATCCACTGGGCCAGCGCGCGTCTGGTGTTAACAAATAGTCCTCATATGTTTTTATGCGTGTCTTGGAAAAATCAGAATAAAACCAACAAAGCAAAAAGGCCTGGGGGGGATTTGAACCCAGGACCTTCACATAACACGCAAGCAGACTTACCATCCAGCCGGGAGGGTGCAACCGGTAGTATAATCACCATAATGAATAATATATTAAGTCTGTTAATTAAATGGAAAAATAAGAAAAAGTTGCTGAGCCCAGGATTCGAACCAAGGACCTACAAGCATAACATGCGCACCCTTCACCACTGGACCAACGCTGCAATTGTGAAACAATATCAATAACAAAACATAAAATATTATATCAAATATTCAAATTTGGGAATTCGCGCCAGGGGTCTTCTTCCTCCTCCAGACCTACGTTTTTTCCTGCGAATCTTCCTGGGCAATTTCCTGCGAATTTTTCAAAATAGAAACCTACGAAATTGAAATACCATCAAAACAGTGAAATTTCTCAAAATTGATTGGTGTGTTATGATCCCCAGAGTTCACATGATCATTTTATGTCCTTAGAATTTATTTATTTTAGGTTTAGTGTAAAACCCTAATTGCTTGGCCGAAACCCTAGCCATGGCAACTCCTTAAACCTGTAGCGAAACTCCAATTAAACCATCCAGAAACAATCAACAACTCAATACAAACATGAAACAATGATCAAATCTTATTTATAATACACAAATATGAGAAAACGAAAAAATCATCAAGACATGAAAAGTTTGATTCGGATTCATCAATTCTTGAGGTTTGAGATGCGTATGCCTATTGCTACATGATCAGGGATGTTCAAGGAAGGGATTGATGTCCTTATTTCACCTGAAAAATCACTCAAAGTTAGAAACCGAATTTCAAATTTTGATGAACTTTTGAACTTATGAAACTTATCCTTGAGGCAGAAATTTCGTGGCCTATGCATTGGGATAGCTTGTATACTTATAGTAGAATGAAACCAGTTCAAAAGATTTGATCATTGTATGGACTTTTTGATTTTTGGAGATTGAAAAAGATTAGAACTTAAATTTCATATATTCTTGAATAAGACCTTTCTATTTCAAGCCAATCTTCATCAATTGTGAATCAATCCAATCCAAATCATAATAATGACCTTCTAGAACAAAAATATATTTTAAATTTTCACATTTGATATTTTATTTAAATTTAAAATGATTTTTAATATAAAAAATCATAATAAATAAATTAAATTAAATAAAATTATGAAAATATCAAATAAATTTCGTGCATGATGTCATGGAACACTTTGGGTCACAAAAAGTTCAGCCCATTTAGAAAAATTTGGTTTTAAGACCCTATTTTCTTCATAAACCACCCAAAACTTTCCCAACTTTGCAAGGGCACACATCCTTCAATTTTAATGCTATGAGGGTGTTATTGGACATTTTGGAAATCTTGAAGAGTCCTCTAACCAACCCCATTGGTTTCATGTCCATATCATTTACCATTCTCAAGTTATGCCCTTTTGAAGTTGTTGACTTTTTGTTGACTTTCAAAAGGTCCTATAATGTTTTAGCTCATACCTTCCAAATGAAGCATTTTTGGGCTTGGCTTGTGAGACACAAAGTTGTAGAGAATTCAATTTCCTTAAAAATGAGCTTTGGATGGAAAAAATTTTATGAAGCATGTGAAAGTTATGGCTGGTCAAAGTTCAGTTGACTTTTCCTGAGGAAACCCTAATTTAGAAACTCCTGATTCTTGATGATCTGAAATCTCCTTGATGAATCATGATTAACCATTGATCAAATGATGAATTTTACTTCATATACTTGATTTTGGCAAAAAATCATGAAGTTTGACTTTGGTTTGACCACAGTTGACCTCAGTTTGACTTTTTGACTGCTTTTGATTTATCTGATCATCTGACTGAGCAAACCTTTGAGAAAAGTCTTGAAACTTGTCATGGGGGTTCTTAAACACATATCAGATGTTATGAAGCTCACTTGAAGTCTTGGAAGTCCATTTAACCTGATTAAAGTCAAAACCCTAGTTTTGGATGCACTGCTTAGGAGGATGCATTGTCTGAGGGAAATGCCAAATCTTCTGACTAATTGTGAACTTTGTGAACCTCATAAAGTGTCTTGTAAACTTCATGAACCTCATGAAAGGTCTTGTGAACCTTGTGAACCTCATAAGATGTCTTGTGAACCTTGTGAACCTCTTAGCACACAAAGTCTTGTATTGTGAGGGCAAATTTTGGGGTGCAACAGCTGCCCCTGTTCAATTTTCTGAAACCTGAGGGGTTAGATTGGTATATGTGCCAGTCGTGACCTGGAAGGTTGAAGGGGATTGAACACAAAAGCCCAAAAATTTTCACTCACCGGTGCGTAGAGGGATACTAATGACTAGTTGTATATGCTTGAGTGGGCTTAAAGATGCCACTTGGAGAAAAGTTCTTCAAATATGTCTCTTGGAGGATAAAACAGTCCAAAATACGAAGATATAGCTATTTGGGGGGATAAACAACGGCCCAAAGAAATGGTATGCTTTCAGGAGGATAAACAACGTCTTGAGGAAATGGTATAACTTTTGGGAGGATAAACAACGGCCCAAAAGAAATGGTATGCTTTCAGGAGGATAAACAACGTCCTGAGGAAATGGTATAACTTTTGGGAGGATAAACAACGACCCAAAAGAAATGGTAGCTTTCAGGAGGATAAACAACGTCCTGAGGTAATGATTGCTTTCAGGAGGATAAACAACGTCCTGAGGTATAAGTATAACTTTTGGGAAGATAAACAATGGCCCAAAGTCATGATATGCTTTCAAGAGGATAAACAACGTCCTGAGGAATGGTGTAACCTTTAGGAAGATAAACAACGGCCCAAGGTCATGATATGCTTTCAGGAGGATAAACAACTTCCTGAGGAGATGGTAGCTTTCAGGAAGATAAACAACGTCCTGAGGTACGACGATAACTTTTGGGAGGATAAAAAACAGCCCAAAGAAATGGTATGCTTTCAGGAGGATAAACAACGTCCTGAGGAAATGGTATAACTTTTGGGAGGATAAACAACGTCCCAAAAGAAATGGTAGCTTTCAGGAGGATAAACAACATCCTGAGGTAATGATTGCTTTCAGGAGGATAAACAACGTCCTGAGGTAGGAAGTAACCTTTGGGAAGATAAACAACGGCCCAAGGTCACAAGTTGTTGATGAAGTTTGTCTGCTGGAGAATTAATCTGAAAAACAAGATTATAACATTCTGTAGGACAATATTAGTTTATGCTTTATGTATGCATGTATAATATGATGCACTTAAGTAATGTATTATATATTTATGTATATGTATGTTATGGTATGATGTAAATGATATATGTATGAATCATGCAGCCTGAAGCATCTGGATATCTTCGTATAACAACTGCTGGCCAGAGAAAATAAATCCTGATTCGTTGCTTGGAGGATATGAGGAACTCGTTCCCGTCTTGTTTGATAACATAGTATATATAACCTCCCGTCTTCATTCGATAGTAAGGTATCCATAACCTCCCGTCTTCGTTTGATAGTAAGGTATACATAACCTCCCGTCTTCGTTCGTCATATTCTATTGGAAAAATAAATTCCCGACTATCCGTATGAGGATAAAAGAGATGGATATAAATTCCAGGGGAGATGTGACTCGAAGTACTTATGAAGATGGATTTGCCCTACTGGGGGACTTGTAGCTGTCTAGTGGGGATGAACCGGCGAAGCTTTGTTGAATTCCTTCCCTCGTTCGTCCTTAGTAAATACTATTACTGCATTTTCATGCATTTCTGGTAAACATCAATCATATTAAGCATTTATGCATTTCTGGTAAACATCAATCATATTCAAAAGCATACATACATTCAAACACAACCAATGGACGTTTCGCTTATGTAAATAGGGTAAAAGTAAATCTGGATTCAAAGATGGAATTTTATTTATATCAAAAAGTGACCTATACATAGGCAAGTTTGTTCAAGGAGACAGAAATCCTAATAAGAGGAATTTGTCATAAAGTTTTTACAAAGAAAATCAGCTATGTGGGAAATAATCCTATTGAGTTTCAATTCTACTATTGCCATTATCTTCAAGTATCTCATCTTCTGCTGTCGAGACGGAGATGATTGGATTGAGCTTTATCTGTTCGAGCTTGAGTAAGTAGCACAACTGGTTGTAGTTATATGAGTGATCCAAACGAGACATAGTCATACGCTTTAATCCCTAACTTTTGCCTGGATTGCCCTTTCAGGTTTTCAATCCACCGGGATACCCTTTTTTGCCCAAGCCGCCTTTTCAGGTTTTCGACTTGTCGGGTGTACATTTTTTATATATATCCCTTATTTTTGCCCGAACCCTTTTGGTTCGCCGGGATGCCCTTATTTTTTCCTAGGCCAGTCAACCTAGCGGGTCTCTCTTTATGCGTAGTATTTTTTAACTATGTCTGCGTTTACAGGCTGCGGGAAGTCTTCACCATCCATAGTAGTAAGTATCATGGCACCTCTTGAGAATACTGTCTTGACTACAAATGGTCCTTCATATGTAGGAGTCCACTTGCCCCTAGGATCACCCTGTGGTAATATGATACGCTTGATTACCAAGTCACCAGCCTGATATACCTTTGGCTTAACCTTCTTGTTAAAAGCTTTAATCATTCGTTTCTGGTACATCTGACCATGACACACAGCTGTTAACCTCTTCTCATCAATCAAATTTATCTGGTCAAGTCGAGTCTCCACTCATCTTCATCCAAGCCTGCATCTTTCATAATTCTTAAGGAGGGTATCTGAACTTCAATGGACAAAACTGCTTCCATACCATAGACTAAGGAGAATGGGGTTGCCCCTATTGAAGTGCATATTGTAGTACGATAACCATGAAGAGCAAACGGTAACATCTCATGCCAATCCTTATAAGTAACAATCATCTTCTGTATAATTTTCTTAATGTTCTTATTAGCAGCTTCAACTGCCCCATTCATCTTCGGACGATACGGAGAAGAGTTGTGATGCTTAATCTTGAACTGCGTGCAGAGATCAGTAATCATATTATTGTTCAGATTAGAGCCATTGTCAGTAATAATCCTTTCGGGGATACCATACCTACATATGAGATTATTCTTAATAAATCGAGCCACAACATTCTTGGTAACAGATGCAAATGAAGCTGCCTCCACCCACTTCGTAAAGTAATCAATAGCAACCAGGATGAAACGATGTCCATTAGAAGCAGTAGGTTTGATCTCACCAATCATATCAATGCCCCACATAGCAAAAGGCCAAGGAGCAGTCAACACATTCAATGGTGATGGAGGTATATGCACTTTATCAGCATAGATTTGACACTTGTGACATGTTCTGGAGTGTTGATAGCAGTCAGCTTCCATGGTAGACCAATAGTAACCTGCTCTCAATATCTTCTTTGCCGTAGTATGACCACTAGAATGAGTGCCAAAGATCCCATCATGCATGTCTTCCATAATCTCTATTGCTTCCTTCTTATCCACACAACGAAGCATAGTTGAATCATGATTGCGCTTGTACAAAATCCCATTACTCAAAAAGAACTTAGCAGAAAACCTCCTCAGAAACTTCTTATCCTTGACAGATGCCCCTTCAGGGAACTCCTGAGCTTCAAGATATCTTTTCACTTCATAAAACCAAGGTTTCTCCTCTGCTTCTTCAATATCAATCTCATTGCAGTATGCAGGCTTCTCAAATCTATCAATAGTAATCTTGGGAGCTTCATCATCCCAGCTGATCTCAAACATGGATGCCATGGTGGCTAAGGCATCTGCCAACTGATTCTCTCTTCGTGGAATATGTCCAAACGTAATCTCTTTGAAATGTGGGATCAAAGACATCACATGCTCTCTGTAAGGAATGAGATTATCATGCTTGGTATCCCAATATCCTTTAATCTGACTTACTACCAGGGCTGAATCTCCATACACGTCAAGGAACTGAATCTTCATATCCATGGCAGCTTTGATGCCCAGGATACATGCCTCATACTCAGCCATGTTATTGGTACAATAGAAACAAAGTCTGGCAGTAATCGGGGTATGACAACCTTCATGGGAACTAATCACAACACCAACACCATTACCATGTGCATTAGAAGCTCCATCAAAAACCATAGTCCATCGGGATCCTTGTTCAGGTCCGTCATATTGTCCAGGTTCTTTGGTAATAATCATAATATCTTCATCCGGGAACTCAAAACTCATTGACTGATAATCATCCACTGCTTGATGAGCCAAATGATCAGCCACAACACTTCCTTTAATGGCCTTCTGAGTAGTATACTGTATATCATATTCTGTCAATATCATTTGCCATCTTGCTATTCTTCCGGAGAGAGCAGGTTTCTCGAATATATACTTGATTGGATCCATCTTCGAAATCAATAAGGTAGTATGAGTCAACATATACTGTCTTAGTCGGCGAGCAGCCCATGCCAAAGCGCAGCAAGTTTTCTCGAGCAGTGAGTATCTTTTTTCACAGTCGGTAAACTTTTTGCTAAGGTAGTATATTGCCTGCTCTTTTCGACCAGACTCGTCATGTTGCCCCAACACACACCCCATTGAGTTGTCTAACACTGTTAAGTACATAATCAAGGGTTTTCCATCAACTGGTGGCATCAAAATGGGAGGTTCTAGAAGATATTTCTTGATTTCATCAAAGGCAGTCTGGCACTCATCATTCCATTCCATTACCTGATCTTTCTTCAATAACTTGAAGATGGGCTCACAGGTAGCAGTTAATTGGGAAATAAATCTTGCAATGTAATTCAATCGTCCCAAGAAACCTCTAACTTCCTTCTCAGTACGGGGAGCTGGCATTTCTCGTATAGCTTTCACTTTTGCAGGATCTACTTCAATACCTTTTCCACTGACAATGAAACCCAAGAGCTTACCAGATCTAACTCCAAAAGTACACTTGTTTGGGTTCAATCTCAACTTGTATTTCTTCAACCTCTCAAACAACTTATGCAGATGATCAAGATGTTGCTCTTCATTCTGGGACCTGGCTATCATATCATCCACATATACCTCTATCTCATGATGAATCATATCATGAAACAAAGCCACCATAGCACGCTGATATGTTGCCCATGCATTCTTCAAACCAAATGGCATCACTTTATAACAAAAAGTGCCCCACTGTGTAACAAATGTTGTCTTCTCCATATCTTCAGGTGCCATCTTGATCTGATTATAACCAGAGAAACCATCCATGAACGAGAATACCTTATGCTGAGCAGTGTTGTCTACCAGAACATCAATATGAGGAAGTGGAAAGTCATCTTTGGGGCTGGCCTTATTCAAATCCCTGTAGTCCACGCACATACGTACCTTACCATCTTTCTTAGGTACCGGCACCACATTTGCAACCCACTGAGGATAAGAAGTCACAGCTAAGAACCCTGCATCAAATTGTTTCATTACCTCTGCCTTAATCTTCTCTGACATTTCAGGACGCATTCAACGAACCTTCTGCTTCTTTGGACGACAATCTTCTTTTACTGGTAAACGGTGAACCACAATGTCTGTATCCAACCCTGGCATATCTTCATAAGACCAAGCAAAAATATCCATATAGTCATGTAGCATCTGAATCAATCTGCTCTTGACACTATCCTCTAAATCAGCCCCTATCTTGACTTCTTTCCTGTTTTCTTCAGTTCCCAAATTCACAACTTCGACTGGCTCTTCATGTGGCTGTATAGCTTTCTCTTCTTGTTGTAACAACCTAGCAAGCTCTACAGGTACTTCACAATCGTCCTCATTTTCGTCTTCAGCTTGATAGATCGGATTCTCGAAATTATAATTGGCAATAGTAGAACTGTTATCAACAGGATCCAGAGTGGTTGAGGATCTGCATTTTAGTGATGTGGGTGTGTGTAAGAACACATAGCTGATAAAACAAAAATAAAAGAAAAGAAAGACAAGGAACACAATATTTACGAAAACGAAACGCCCACTGATTTTTACTAAATGAAGTATGCAAATGAAATGACATCCCGTAACAAGCACACCATTGTGCCCCGGGTAAGGCACAAGGCTTAAGAGTTTAATTTTTCAAGAAATTACAAACTTTAAAAGTGACAACACAGTAATAGTATTTACTCCTGACTAAAGGAGATAGGAATAACATCTTCAGCTTTCCAATTGTTGAGCCCAGCACCCACAGTAGGAAAAATCCAAGCATCCAAGTTGTAGTCTTCATCATAGTCACCCACATCATTGATCTGGTCTTTCATAATCCCCTGATTGGTGATACGAACAGCACGAGCACGACGAACAGCCTTCTGGGACTCTGCAGTGAAACCCAAACCAAATTTTTCAGACTTGTATGGAATATCAGGAAGCTGACCCCAAATAGTACAACCACCTTCATCCACCACAGCTCTAGCATCTTTAAGGGAGGCCATTGTTGGAGGTACTCTGGTGACCACAGGAACCTTCTTGACAACCGGAGGAGCTTCATAATCATTAACAATCCAAGGAACCACTTCAAATGTCTGACACGGAGTTTCAACATATTCACCTTCCACTTCAAGATATTTAAAGGTGTTCACATGGCTAACTATATATCCTTCCTCTCCGTAAACAGTGACAACTTTTCCTTCTACCGGATATCTCAGCTTCTGGTGTAAGGTGGAGGTTACAGCGCCTGCCTCATGGATCTAGGGACGCCCAAGCAAACAAGAATACGACGGACGAATATCCATGACATAAAAGGTAGCATTGAAGACCTGAGA
This sequence comes from Lathyrus aphaca, assembly GCA_963966055.1. Lineage (NCBI taxonomy): Eukaryota > Viridiplantae > Streptophyta > Magnoliopsida > Fabales > Fabaceae > Lathyrus > Lathyrus aphaca. Next base: position 546,053,418 of record OZ014522.1, read on the forward strand.
ACCAACTTTGATTGGGAGATCAATTTCTCCATGCACCACTCTTCTCGAGCCATCAAAAGCTTTCACCACTATATTACTGGGCTTCAACACAGCATCTTCAGGACTAAGCTTATTCGGGACTTCTTTGGGCAACACATTCAGAGAGGAACCATTGTCTATTAGCACATGTGACAGGGTAATGCCCATGCATTCAATTGAGATATGTAGAGCCCTATTATGATCCCTCTTGGCAGGAGTCAAATCAGCATCGGAGAAACCTAACCCATTATCATAGGTCAAGTGTGCAACACAATTTTCAAACTGATCAACAGAAATTTCATTTGGTACATGAGCAGTCTTCAGAAACTTGATCAAGGCTTTGGCATGAGCCTCAGAACACAACAATAAAGACAGCATAGAAATCTTGGAGGGAGTATGCCCCAATTGATCAACAATGTCATAATCACTCTTGCGAATGATTTTCAATACTTCTTCCATCTGCTTAGAGGGATCATCAGCAGCTGGCACATCAGTTGGTATAGGTTCAATAACAGGACCTTTGCCCCGAGCATCAGTGGTGGAGGTAGCAGGTGGAGTAACTGCATTCTTGGAGATAATTGGAGGAGAGAAAACTCTTCCGCTTCGTGTGATCTTACTAGATCCAGCAATATTATCAACATCAAGGTTCGCATCAACAACGGGCGTATCAGCTAAGGATTCCTGCTTTACACCATGGATATAAACATCAGACCCATAATGCCAAGGTACAGCTTTATCAGAAGTATACGGAATAGGACCAGGAGTGGTAATGATTATAGGAGCCACTCTAGCTTCAGCAACAATCTTCAAAGGGCCTTCAGCAGTAATCTTAATTGGACCCTTATGAGTGATTTTAACAGGTCCCTTGGAAGTAATCTTTACCGGCACTTTATCAACCATATCCACCTCTTCAACTTTCGCACTTTTAGTTATGTGATCCACCATACTCTCCATAGAAGGTGGTGTCCTCTCAACTACTATGGTGTAATTATTCATGAGACGTTGAATTCCGTCCTTCAACCTCCAGCAACTATCCGGCTTATAAGCACAATAGACACAATCTTCACGACAACCTGGAAAGAACCCAGCTTGTACTAACTTCTTCTTGATAACAGACAATGGTGTAGTCAAATCTGCAACTGAGGAAATATGTGAATCTTCATCAATGGCATTGACAGTCTTCTCATGATTTGGCATGGGAGCAGTAATCACATTTGGAGTACCCGGAGGGTCAAACTCAATTTCTCCAGCCTCAATCATATCTTGAATTTTGTTCTTCAATACCCAACAACTATTAGTATCATGTCCCTGACAATTCGAATGATATGCACATCGTGCATTAGGATTGTACCTGGGAGAGGTAACATTAGGATTCTGAGGAGGATCTTTCAGAGTGATAAGTTCAGCCTTCAACAAGTGTTGCAATGCTTGGGCCATTGACATGTTGATCTTAGTGAACTGCCTTCTAGCCCTCTGTTGATTTCCCTGTGGTGGCTCTGTTGTTGCAGGAGTTGGATTGGAGATATGAACTGCACTCACAGACTGATGTCTTCTATTACGATCAGGTTGACCATAAATAGCATTTGACTCTTTCTTCCCGCTAGGGGGCTTCTTTGTAGTACTGGATGAAGAAGCACCCACTTGGATCTTGCCACTCCCTATACCATTTTCTACGCGCTCTTCTGTCATTATCAACTCAGTGAAGCCAGATGATGAGCTTCCAATGAGATTACTGTAAAAAGGACCATTCAGCGTAATATCAACTAACTCCCTGTCAGTTAAAGGGGGTTGTACTCTTCCAGCCAAGTCTCTCCATTTCTGAGCATACTCCTTAAAACTCTCTTTAGCACCCATAGACATGCTCTGAAGTTGCATGCGAGTAGGGGCTAAATCAGCATTGTATTGATATTGCTTATAGAAGGCTTCAGCAAGATCATTCCAATCACGGATGTTGACACTCTCCAACTGATAGTACCATTCCAATTGAGCTCCAGATAAGCTCTCTTGGAAGAAATGGATCCACAACTTCTTATCAGCAGTATGGGGTTGGATTCTCTGGACATAAGACCTCAAATGCAGCTTGGGACAAGAGACACCATCATAAACAACAAAAGTAGGAACCTTGAAACCAATGGGTATAACCACCCCAGATATCAAACTCAGGTCTTCAAAATCCAGCCCAGAAGATTTTTGTAATTCCATAGCATCCATTCTATCCACCAGCATCTTGAACTTATCTTCATTAGGCTCATGATAGTAGTTAACTTCAGAATCAGAGTCCCCCATTGTATTGTGGAGACTGCCTCCCTCTTTCTCAAACTCTTCAGACTCATAATCTTCAACCTGTTCTTTGGTCTTGACAGGACCTCTGAACCTTCTTCCCATGTTGATCAGGCCACCTGACCTCCTAGTCTTCTTAGTCTTCTTGGCCAGCAATGTCTTCAATTCATCCTGCCTCTTGGACAAGTTCAGGATCAGCTCTTGGAACTGTGCATTTTGTGCCTGGAGATCCTTAACTGTTTGCTCAAGAGCCATTGCTGAAATAAACAGCGAGAAGATAAGAAACCTGTGCACAATAAACCTGTGATGCAATGATATGGTATGTGAATGCATATGCAATGTTTTCAAGGACCGCAGGATTTAAATTTGCTTAAGCAAACAAGAAGGTAAACTTTTATTAGTAATAAATTTGTTTTGCCTCTTGGGCTTACAGAAAATGAAATGAAATAAATACAAGGGATGGGGTTTTAAGTCTCCCATGGACGTTTCCTCTTTGTGTTGAGGTATGAGTTGAGATTCCGCTCCTCGTGAAGTTGCTTTGTCAGTTCCATGATTCTTTCTTGGCTTGCTTTGTAATGAGCCTTGAAAGTATCCATTTGCTCCTTCAACTGGATCCAGGACCTTTGTAAATCTTCCATGTCAGTGGGCATGTCTGGGTGAAGGATGGTATAAGAAGTATCTCCTTCAGCAACAGGTTCCATGGTAACTGGCAAGATAGCAGGATATGGCATCATGAGAGTCTGAGCACGAGATCGCACCCATATGAGATAAGCTTCCATAGGAATAGTGTACTTAGGCTCCAGAGTCTTGCTGTCAACCTTGTTCACTTTTCTCCATGCTCGTATGAATCTCTGACGGTAACCTTGAAGATCGTTGTCATAGTCAAACACAATACCCTGAATCAACATGTCATGTGGACCATCACTCCGAGCATAACCAAACTGTCGTAAAGCTAAAGAAGGGTTGTAAGTAATGCCTCCTCTTATGCCTAGAAGTGGCACATTAGGAAACTCCCCACAACGGTCAATGATAGTGACATTCTCCATAGATCTGGAGCACCAATGGATATCTGAATGAGAGAGTGACATAATCCTTTTAGACCATCTGAACCCTTGCTCATTCTTCATTACTGAACGAGGAAGGTGAGAAATAAACCACCTAGATAGCAAAGGTATGCAACACATCAAAGTTCCTCTTGCCCTTGTAGTACGGGTATGAAGAGAATGTAGAATGTCTCCAAGCAATGTAGGCACTGGATTGTGACTCAGGAATATATTGATGGCATGAACGTCTATGAACTGATCAGGATTGGGGAACAATACTAAGCCATATATCAACAAGGCTAAGATCTCCTCAAAAGCATCATAGCTCATAGCCCTTAAGAACACTTGGGCCTTCTCTATCAACACCTTGGCAAGAATACCCTTAACTCCGCTTCTCGTTTCTAGAACAATGTCAGACTTCTTCAGATGTAGAGCTGCAACAATAACCTCTGGTTTAAGCTCCTTCTCCAAGCCTGTGAAGGGTCTTTGATCAAGAACAGGTATACCCAGAAGTTTAGAGAATTCCTCCATTGTAGGAACCAGCTGGTAGTCGGGGAATGTGAAGCAATGGTGCTTAGGATCAAAGAATTGAAACAGGACACTCATCATGTCTTCATTGAACCCTGAAGTGACTAGATCCAGTAGGTGACCATGTCTCTTGATGAACTGGGAATTTTCAGAAACTTGGGAAACCAACTCCTTAAGCTTAGGAGGTATTCCTACAAAGTTGATCCTGATAGTGTTTCTACGTGCAGAAGCCATGACCTGCAACAAAGAACAAAGATAAATCCTTTGGTCCTTGAAATGGTTAGTAAAAATGCTATTCTTATGATGCATGATGATGTCATGATGTTATGCTCAATCACAAACATGTGGCACACACAAACAAGTCACACCATAGCCCTAGGTTTAAGGCTTGCATGAGGTTCAAAGGTAAGTACCCTCCCCTGAAGTTTAGATGGTTCATCCTGTCCTATAAAGTAACCTAGTTCTAAGGGATCTCAATATCATTGATCTTTCACAAGGGTGGTTGTTTAGTAGGCAACTTACTTGCCAACCAAAACCCTCCAAGTTTAGGATCTCAATGAGTGTAGTATCGAGTATCAACCAACTTTAGTCTTCACCAAAGCCGGTTAGTTAGTGTATTGACAACATATGGCAGCCTCATATTATCCTCAACTTGACTTAAGGAACATAAGCACCAACCAAGAAGTCACACTAACTATGGCCACCAGATCAACCATATCGGTATACGCCGTACAGTTTCCTTGGTCTATTGCCATTTACCTAAGGTACACTAGATCCGGGTTAGGATCTTTCACACATTAGAGCACCCAACAGATAATATAAAGCAAACAAAGCAAACAATTTAAGTGATCTAATTCCTAAGGGTACCCCTCTTTTATTAAATCCCCAGCAGAGTCGCCAGTTCTGTAACACGGTGGGAGAACTGACTTAAGTTATGTTGCGGATAGCAAGAGTCGCCACCGACTTTTATGTTATCCAAAGGAAAGGCATAAAAGAACAGGAAAGACCTTTTAAAAGATTTTTGGGTCCGGGGGGTAGGTTATGTAAAGGGAAGGTGTTAGCACCCTTTACATCCATGGTTATCCATGGGCTCTTAGTTACTTAGCTCACTTTAAAATGTTTTTGAAATGTGAAGTGTGTGATTAAAAATTTTCTTAAGTACTTTATAATGATCCATGCACGGATATATATAAAGACTTTGTTTTGAAAATTTGTTTGATAATGTGAAGTGTTTTGAAATTTTTTGGAAAGTGAGAAAGTACATAAGAGGAACCTACCCTAAGTTAAGTCTTTTCTGTTCTTAAATATCCTTTAAATGGTAAGATTATCCCTATTATTAAGGAATAGGTAGTCATTACCTTGGATGTATGAGGGACAAGTGAAGGGACAATTGTGATTAGGCAACTGTGGGGTGTATAAGCAATTCGAAGGGACTTATCATCTTTATTCGAAAGGGACAAGATCATTACTAAGGCAACATTCAAAGGGACTTGATCTTTTTATCTGTTTAGGGACTAGATGATGTGAAACGAGGGACTTTGCTTTATACACCCTACTTGACCTTTTATTTTAGGAAACATGAGAGGTAACCCTAGAAAGTGAGATGGCGATCAAAGATCGACTTACGTGTGTGAGTGTACAATTTTAAATATTTATCTTTTTTAAATTAGTGATCTAAATCAATTTTATATACAAATACGTTTTCACTCCCTATTTTACTAACCATAGCATTTAAAAATAAATATTACTATTAAAATATTACATAAAGGAGACAATTACATAATAATAATTATTAACAAATTAAATAAATAAGCAAAATAAATAATTGGGTTAGTAATAATAATAATAATAATAAATCACAATATATAAATAGGGTTAGTAATAATAAGATAAACATCATAATAAAATAAATAAGAATATTAGCATAATAATTAAAAGTTCAATTTTTTTATAAACAATTATTATTTAAGATTAAGGAGAAAATATAAACAATTCATATTATACCAATTATTATAAAGTTTTAAATTATGTACAAATTATAAAAATTAGGTTAATTATAAACATATTATAAAAATAAATTATGTTTACAAAATTAAATTAACAAATTTTAATTATTTTTAAGCATATACTAAAAATTGTTTACATACAAAGATTAAATTATAAACAAATTATAAAATATATACATATTATGAAAATAAGGTTAATTATAATTAAATAATCATATTATTATATTTACAAAATTAAATTAGCAAGTTTTAATTAATTATCTAAAATTATCTATATACAAGAATTATATCTAATAAAAAAAATATGGACATAATTAACATTTACATGAAATAATTAGGGTTTAAAAGTACTATTAGGGTTTATAAAAAATTAATTAGGTTTTTACAAAATATTTTAGGGTTTTAGAAAATTAGGGTTTAAATATTTTTTTGAATAACAAATTAGGATTAATTAATAACTATATAAAATTTTACAATATTAATAATTTAAAAAACATAAATAATTTTTCTTATAAGATTTAAATTAAAAAATGAGTTCTAAAATAATATAAACATCTTATTTATTATTTAAATTTGTCTAACTATAATAGCAATTAATTAAATAAGAAAAATCAGAAAAAAGAATGAAAAAAGCAAAACTTACCTGGGCTGGGATTTGAACCCAGTCCATAAGCTTTCAACCCTCAAGACCAGCATGCCATCCACTGGGCCAGCGCGCGTCTGGTGTTAACAAATAGTCCTCATATGTTTTTATGCGTGTCCTGGAAAAATCAGAATAAAAGCAACAAAGCAAAAAGGCCTGGGGGGGATTTGAACCCAGGACCTTCACATAACACGCAAGCATACTTACCATCCAGCCGGGAGGGCGCAACCGGTAGTATAATCACCATAATGAATAATATATTAAGTCTGTTAATTAAATGGAAAAATAAGAAAAAGTTGCTGAGCCCAGGATTCGAACCAAGGACCTACAAGCATAACATGCGCACCCTTCACCACTGGACCAACGCTGCAATTGTGAAACAATATCAATAACAAAACATAAAATATTATATCAAATATTCAAATTTGGGAATTCGCGCCAGGGGTCTTCTTCCTCCTCCAGACCTACGTTTTTTCCTGCGAATCTTCCTGGGCAATTTCCTGCGAATTTTTCAAAATAGAAACCTACGAAATTGAAATACCATCAAAACAATGAAATTTCTCAAAATTGATTGGTGTGTTATGATCCCCAGAGTTCACATGATCATTCTATGTCCTTAGAATTTATTTATTTTAGGTTTAGTGTAAAACCCTAATTGCTTGGCCGAAACCCTAGCCATGGCAACTCCTTAAACCTGTAGCGAAACTCCAATTAAACCATCCAGAAACAATCAATAACTCAATACAAACATGAAACAATGATCAAATCTTATTTATAATACACAAATATGAGAAAACGAAAAAATCATCAAGACATGAAAAGTTTGATTCGGATTCATCAATTCTTGAGGTTTGAGATGCGTATGCTTATTACTACATGATCAGGGATGTTCAAGGAAGGGATTGATGTCCTTATTTCACCTGAAAAATCACTCAAAGTTAGAAACCGAATTTCAAATTTTAATGAACTTTTGAACTTATGAAACTTATCCTTGAGGCAGAAATTTCGTGGCCTATGCATTGGGATAGCTTGTATACTTATAGTAGAATGAAACTAGGTCAAAAGATTTGATCATTGTATGGACTTTTTGATTTTTGGAGATTGAAAAAGATTAGAACTTAAATTTCATATATTCTTGAATAAGACCTTTCTATTTCAAGCCAATCTTCATCAATTGTGAATCAATCCAATCCAAATCATAATAATGACCTTCTAGAACAAAAATATATTTTAAATTTTCACATTTGATATTTTATTTAAATTTAAAATGATTTTTAATATAAAAAATCATAAAAAATAAATTAAATAAAATAAAATTATGAAAATATCAAATAAATTTCGTGCATGATGTCATGGAACACTTTGGGTCACAAAAAGTTCAGCCCATTTAGAAAAACTTGGTTTTAAGACCCTATTTTCTTCATAAACCACCCAAAAATTTCCCAACTTTGCAAGGGCACACATCCTTCAATTTTAATGCTACGAGGGTGTTATTGGACATTTTGGAAAGCTTGAAGAGTCCAATAACCAACCCCATTGGTTTCATGTCCATATCATTTACCATTCTCAAGTTATGCCCTTTTGAAGTTGTTGACTTTTTGTTGACTTTCAAAAGGACCTATAATGTTTTAGCTCATACCTTCCAAATGAAGCATTTTTGGGATTGGCTTGTGAGACACAAAGTTGTAGAGAATTCAATTTCCTTCAAAATGAGCTTTGTATGGAAAAAATTTGATGAAGCATGTGAAAGTTATGGCTGGTCAAAGTTCAGTTGACTTTTCTTGAGGAAACCCTAATTTAGAAACTCCTGATTCTTAATGATCTGAAATCTCCTTGATGAATCATGATTAACCATTGATCAAATGATGAATTTTACTTCATATACTTGATGTTGGCAAAAAATCATGAAGTTTGACTTTGGTTTGACCACAGTTGACCTCAGTTTGACTTTTTGACTGCTTTTGATTTATCTGATCATCTGACTGAGCAAACCTTTGAGAAAAGTCTTGAAACTTGTCATGGGGGTTCTTAAACACATATCAGATGTTATGAAGCTCACTTGAAGTCTTGGAAGTCCATTTAACCTGATTAAAGTCAAAACCCTAGTTTTGGATGCACTGCTTAGGAGGATGCATTGTCTGAGGGAAATGCCAAATCTTCTGACTAATTGTGAACTTTGTGAACCTCATAAAGTGTCTTGTAAACTTCATGAACATCATGAAAGGTCTTGTGAACCTTGTGAACCTCATAAGATGTCTTGTGAACCTTGTGAACCTCTTAGCACACAAAGTCTTGTATTGTGAGGGCAAATTTTGGGGTGCAACACCAACCCGAATCGGTCTTCTTTCTTTTCCACGGGCAGTAACTTGCCCCAGCCTTGAGCAGTACCCTCTTCAACAACCTTCCGGGCTTGTTGGTATGAGGTAATGGAGGTCCCCAGCACAGCAGATGTCTCATTAATATTAAGGGCCTCAAACCCTTGGCTCATGGTTTCAAGGATCTCCCCATCCATCTCAATATATTTGAAGGTAGCCAACTGGCTAACAAAAATATCCTCTTCCCCACAAATAGTAATGACTTGGCCCTCCCATTCGAATTTTAACTTCTGGTGAAGGGTTGATGTCACGGCGCCAACGACGTGTATCCATGGTCTACCCAATAGACAGCTGTAGGCAGGCTGTATATCCATCACAAAGAAGGTCATTTTGAAAACTTGGGGGCCAATCATTATAGGCAACTCTATCTCTCCCAGAACTGATCTCTTAGAACCGTCAAAGGCTCTCACTACCAAGTTGCTTGGGCGTAGTGCCAATCCATCATACTCTAGCTTCACAAGGGCTTTCTTGGGCAGGACATTGAGGGATGACCCTGTGTCTACCAATACGTGAGAAAGAACTGTACCCTTACACTCCAAGGTAATGTGCAAAGCCTTGTTGTGATTGTGACCTTCCACCGTTAAATCAGTGCTGGTAAAACCTAGTCCATGACTAGCGTTGACATTTCCCACCACAGCTTCTAACTGATTGACGGTAATCTCCCCCGACACATAAGCTGCATGCAGGACCTTTAATAGTGCGTTTCGGTGAGCCTCATAGCACATTAGCAATGATAGTATGGAGATCTTGGAAGGCGTTTGGTGAAGCTGGTCTACCACCTTGTAATCACTCTTCTTGATGATTCTCATGAATTCATCAACCTCTTGATCAAAAGGAGTCTTCACAGTTTCTTTGACAACTTGTTCTTCTTGCACCATGCTCTTCCCTTTTGCCTTAGCAGCAACTTCTGCTTCAGCAACGGGTCTTGGAATTTGTGAGGCAAAGAGACGTCCGCTTATGGTGAAGCCTCCGCCTCCCCCACATTGTCTATCTGAGGTGAAGAAGTTGACGATTCCAAAGTGATTCTCTGCCCCTCGCAGTATAGATCTGAGCCATAATGCCAAGGGATGGCATTATTGCTTTCGTAAGGGACTGACCCAGGCACTGTGATAGTAACTGGACTGATAGCAGCTGCAGAGGGGACCACAATGGTGTATGGATCATAGTATATGGTAACTGGTGCTCTGACAGGAGTAGCATTTTGTTGTGAATTGTTGGAAGGAACATTTGCGGGATCATAGTAAATTGTAACCGTTGAAACGCTTTCATTAATTGTTGTTGATGTTGTAGAAGACACTATTGACTGGATGGGTGTTGCAGTTGTAGTAGGGATAGTAACTGAACTTGCATCCGCTGAAGTGATTGATTGAGCAGTTGTTGGAGTTGTAGTAGATAAATCCCTTGGTCCTTGAAATGGTTAGTGAAAATGCTATGCTTATGATGCATGATGATGTTATGATGTTATGCTCAATCACAAACATATGGCACACACAAGCAAGTCACACAACAACCCTAGGTTTAGAGGCTTGCATGAGGTTTAAAGGTAAGTACCCTCCCTTGAAGTTTAGTTGGTTCATCCTGTCCTATAAAGTAACCAAGTTCTAAGGGATCTCAATATCATTGATCCTTCACAAGGGTGGTTGTTCAGTAGGAAACTTACTTGCCAACCAAAACCCTCCAAGTTTAGGATCTCAATGAGTGTAGCATCGAATATCAACCAACTTTAGTCTTCACCAAAGCCGGCTATCTCACTACTTTCTAAAGGCCAAGATGGGATGACTAAGGTTCTAAAAGTTAGTTAGTGTATTGACAACATATGGCAGCCTCATATTATCCTCAACTTGCTTAAGGAACATAAGCACCAACCAAGAAGTCACACTAACTATGGCCACCAGATCAACCATATCGGTATACGCCGTACAGTTTCCTTGGTCTATTGCCATTTACCTAAGGTACACTAGATCCGGGTTAGGATCTTTCACACATAAGAGCACCCAACAAGTAAAGTAATGCAAATAAAGCAAACAAATTTAAAGTGATCTAATTCCTAAGGGTACCCCTCTTTTATTAAATCCCCAGCAGAGTCGCCAGTTCTGTAACACGGTGGGAGAACTGACTTTAGTTAAATGTTGCGGATAGCAAGAGTCGCCACCGACTTTTATTTTATCCAAAAGGAAATGGCATAAAAGAACAGGAAAGACCTTAAAAGATTTTTGGGTTCGGGGGGTAGGTTATGTAAAGGGAAGGTGTTAGCACCCTTTACATCCATGGTTATCCATGGGCTCTTAGTTACTTAGCTCACTTTAAATTGTTTTGAGAAGTGTAATGTGTGATTAAAATTTTTCTTAAGTACTTTATAATGACCCTTGTACGGATATATATAAAGACTTTGTTTTGAAAATTGTTTAAAATGTAAAGTGTAATGAAGTAATTGGATGAAAAAAGTGAGCAAATACTTAAGAGGAACCTACCCTAAGTTAAATCTTTACTGTTCTTAAATGTTCTTTCATTGGTAAGACTATCCCTATTATTAAGGAATAGGTAGTCATTACCTTGGATGTTATAAAGGACATGTGAAGGGTCATCTGTGTTTAGGCAACTGTAAGGTGTCTTAGCAATTCGAGGGGACTTATCATCTTTTATTCGAAACGGACAAGATCATTCACGAAGGAAACATTCGAAGGGACTTGATCTTATAATCTTTTAAAGGGACTAGATGATTTGTTCATGAGAAGGGACTTTGCTTTTTAGACACCTTACTTGACCATTTAGTTTAGGCAACATGAGAGGTATCCTTAAGAAGGTGAGATGGCGATCCAAGATCGACTTACGTGTGTGCGTGTACAAGTTCATGTATTTATCTTATAATTAGTGATCTAAATTGATTTTAAAATACAAACATGTTTTCACTCCCTGGTTTACTAACCATAACAATATATTTATAAATAAATAAACAATAAAATACTACAACTATTACATGGCTTGTACAGTTACATTATAATAAAAGCAAATTAAATAATAATTATAAATTAAACAATTAAAATAAAAGGTTAGTGATAAAATAATTATAAGAAAGAAAAGGTTAGTAATAATATACAATATATATATATATATATATATATATAAATCAATTAAATATTTTTTAGATTTAAATAAATAATTTTAAAGAATTTTGAGATGAAAATAGAATAATAATAATAATTATATACTAATTTACTTACAAAATAAACTATGATTAACGATTTAATTATATATATTAGAAATATTTATTAAGTATAATATTTAAACAAATAATTAAAATAAGAAATTAAAGTTTTTTAAAGAAAATTAGGTTTTTTAGAAATTAGGGTTAGAATTATATATATAAAAAATATTAGGTTTTTTTAATTTAATTTACAATATTAATTTAATAATAAAATAAATATATACATATTTTGATTTAAATACATAATAAATAAATAAAAACTAGGTTTAGAATTTAGAAAATAAATTAGAAATTTTTTTAGAAAATATAAAACATTTACATATTATTTTCCTAGAATTATTTAGATATATATATATATATATATATATATATATATATATTAAACATAATTATAATTAATTAATCAATAAAGTAATTAAACAAAATAATTGAACAAAACAAAAATTGAAACTTACCTAGGGCAGGGATCAAACCCACGCCCTAGGCTTCATCATCCTTGGACCCACGCCCTAGGCTTCATCATCCTTGGACCAGCAAGCCATCCACCAGGCTATGCGTGCGTTGGTGATAGTGATCCAAGCAGCAATTATTATATTTTTAACCTGCGAAAATATTGACAAATAAAAACAAAACCAAAATGGCCTGGGGAGGTTTTGATCCCAGGACCATTCCTTCGCCAGCCAAACGCGCACACCAACTGAGTTAAGTGCTTTAGTTGTAACATAACATAAACTAATTCAAAAAATATTAAATCAATAATTTGAATTTCTGCAGATGGCGCCAATGGTCTTCATCTTCTTCCTCATACCTGCGAATTTTCATACGTTTTTACCTGCGAATTTTCCTTTGAAGTTCATCATGTACAAAACCTAGGAATTTCAAACATCAACAAAACAGTGAGATTTTTCCAAATTGATTAGGGAAATATGATCCTCAGAACTCATACAATTGTCCTATGTTCTTGAAAATTATTTATGTTTGGTTTATCACGAAACCCTAATCAAGAGGCCGAAACCCTAGCCATGGTGGATTCCTTAATCTGTAATGAAAATTCAATTAACTTGCCCAGAAACGTTAATTGCTTCATCATAAACACAAAACATTAGTCAAAAGAGATTTATAACACATGAATAGCAGAATACGAAAAAATCAAAAAAATGCAAGAACACGATTTCGGATTATGCATTTAGGCATGCGTTTGGACAATGATAATGACCAGGTTATGTTCAGTGATGTTCAAGGAAGCCAATGCAACCTTCAAAAAGCTTTGAAATTGCTTCTAAGTAGGAAACCGAATTGGAGTTTTTTGAAGATTTTTGTGAAGTTTGAACAATGTGTAAGAGGCTAGGAATTCGTGTGCAATGCTTGTCTTCATGTTGTATATATACCACTTGATGAAATTAGGTCAAGACTTTAACAAATTTGTGGATATTTGGACTTTGGGAGATTGAAAAAGATGTGATCTTAAATTTTGAATATTCTTGATCTAGCCTTGCCATGTTTGGATGATCTGAATTTAAATGGTATTAATCAAGTTTAAATGAGTGCTAAAACTTTCTAGAACCAAAAAATCAAATCAAATATATGACTTTTATATTTTATTTCAATTTAATTTGTATTTTAATGAATAAAATTCAAATAAATATGAAATAAAAAATAAAAAATCAGAAAATAAGTGGTTTGGGTCGTGCTTGATGAGTTTGTAAGGTTTGAATGGCAATTTGGTGGGCTCATTTAGCAAAAATTGACTTTAAGGCCTTATTTGCTTCATAAAATTCCCAAACATTTCCCAACTTTGCAAGGGCACAAATCCTTCAATTTTAATGCTATGAAGGTGTTTTTGGACATTTTGGAAATCTTAAAGAGTCCTCTAACCAACCTCTTTGGTCTCATGTCCATATCTTTTACCATTCTCAAGTTATGCTCTTTTGAAGTTGTTGACTTTTTGTTGACTTTTAAAAGGACCTATAATGTCTTAGCTCATACCTTCCAAATGAAGGATTTTTGGGCTTGGCTTGTGAGACACAAAGTTGTAGAGAATTCAATTTCCTTCAAAATGAGCTTTGGATGGAAAAAATTTGATGAAGCATGTGAAAGTTATGGCTGGTCAAAGTTTAGTTGACTTTTCCTGTGAAAACCCTAATTTAGAAACTCCTGATTCTTGATGATCTGAAATCTCCTTGATGAATCATGATCAACCCTTGATCAAATGATGAATTTTACCTCATATACTTGATGTTGGCAAAAAAATCATGAAGTTTGACTTTGGTTTGATCACAGTTGACCTCAATTTGACTTTTTGACTGCCTTGACTGATTTTAACCTAACTGATCATCTAACTGAGCAAATCTTCTGGGAAAGTCTTGAAACTTGACATGGGGATTCTTGAACACATATAGGATGTTATGAAGCTCACTTGAAGTATTGGGAGTCCATTTAACCTGATGAAAGTCAAAACCCTAGTTTAGGATGCCTTGCTTAGGAGGATGCTTTGTCTGAGGGAATTGTCAAACTTGTCAACCAATTGTGAATCTTGTGAACCTTGTGAACCTCATGAGATGTATTGTGAACATTGTGAACCTTGTGAACCTCTTTGTACACAATGTCTTGTCTTGTGGAGGGCAAATTTTGGGGTGCAACAGCTGCCCCTGTTCAATTTTCTGAAACCTGAGGGGTTAGATTGGTATATGTGCCAGTCGTGACCTGGAAGGTTGAAGGGGATTGAACACAAAAGCCCAAAAATTTGCACTCGCCGGTGCGTAAAGTAACACTGATGATTAGTTGTATATGCTTAAGTGGGCTTGAAGATGCCACTTGGAAGAACTGGAGATGGGCTTATAGATGCCATCTAAAGTATCAGGATGTGATGATAGCTTTATGTTGATACCGGATATCAGTACTAGGTCTTCGTATAGGCCGTCTCTGAATCATTTATACAACATGATTTGAATTGTTGAATGGACCAATAAAAATAAATCTTCGTGACGATTATCTCTTCTGGAAGTATCTTGGATCAGGGAATGGATCTTCTTACAGATCGTTTGCCTACTCTCCAAGTTCAAAAGAACGTCAGGATTAGTTCTTCTGAAAAATATCTTGAACCAGGGAATGGATCTTTGTACAGATCGTTTGCCTGCTATTCAAGGGCCAAAAGAAAGTTAGGATTTGTTCTTCTAAAAACTATCTTGAACCAGGGAATGGATCTTTTTACAGACCGTTTGCCTGCTATTTAAGGGCCAAAAGAAAGTCAGGATTAGTTCTTCTGAAAAATATCTTGAACCAGGGAATGGATCTTTTTTACAGACCGTTTGCCTGCTATTCAAAGGTCAAAAGAACGTCAGGATTAGTTCTTCTGAAAAATATCTTGAACCAGGGAATGGATCTTTTTACAGACCGTTTGCCTGCTATTCAAGGGCCAAAAGAACGTCAGGATTTGTTCTTCTGAAAAATATCTTGAACCAGGGAATGGATCTTTGTACATATCGTTTGCCTGCTATTCAAGGGCCAAAAGAACGTCAAGATTTGTTCTTCTGAAAAATATCTTGAACCAGGGAATGGATCTTTTTACAGACCGTTTGCCTGCTATTCAAGGGCCAAAAGAACGTCAGGATTTGTTCTTCTGAAAAATATCTTGAACCAGGGAATGGATCTTTTTACAGATCGTTTGCCTGCTATTCAAGGGCCAAAAGAACGTCAGGATTAGTTCTTCTGAAAAATATCTTGAACCAGGGAATGGATCTTTTTACAGACCGTTTGCCTACTATTCAAGGGCCAAAAGAACGTCAGGATTTGTTCTTCTGAAAAATATCTTGAACCAGGGAATGGATCTTTTTACAGACCGTTTGCCTGCTATTCAAGGGTCAAAAGAACGTCAGGATTTGTTCTTCTGAAAAATATCTTGAACCAGGGAATGGACCTTTTTACAGACCGTTTGCGTGCTATTCAAGGCCAGATAGATGAAATCTTCTGGAAGTATCCTAGATTAGGGAATGGATCTTTTTACAGACCTTTTGCCTACTCTCCGAGAGTAATGTATGGATCATTTCTGACTTGTTGTGGATTGTTGATATTGTTTTACCTGCATATAACCATCCTGCAAGGAAAAAGTTAGTTTATGCAATATGTATGCATGCATAGTATGATGCACCTAAGTAATGTATTATGTATTTATGGATATGTATGTTATGATATAAATGATGTATGTATGAATCATGTAGCCTGAAGTGTCTGGATATCTTTGTATAACAACTGCTGGCTAGGGAAAATAAATCCTGATCGTTGCTGAAGAATATGAGGAACTTGTTCCCGTTTTGTTTGATAGTATAGTATTTATAACCTCCCGTCTTCGCTCGTCGTACTTCTATTGAAGGAATAAGTTCCTGAGTATCCCGACTGAGGATAAAAGAGATGGACATAAATTCAAGGGGAGATGTAACTCGAATTATCTATAATGATAGATTTGCCCTACTGGAGATTTGTAGTTGTCTTGTGGGGATGAACCGGCGAAGCTTCGTTGCATTCCTTCCCTCGTTCGTCCTTAGTAAATACTATTACTGCATTTCATGCATTTCTGGTAAGCATCAATCATATTCAAAGCATATATACATTCAAACATAACCAACAAACATTTTTCGCTTTAGTAAAAGAGGAAAAGTAATCCTGAATAAAGAGGGAAAAGTAAAGCTGAACTCAAAAACAGAATCGTTTCAACTTTGAGAGTGTATAACCAATTGGATTTAGAGCTCCTGAGATTCTTAACTTTCCTGAATACCTTCCCAGAAATCCTCATAGCTGGATCTGAAGACATGATACTGACACCATCTGATACTACTGGCGTAGACAATTAATTTCCACAATGGCTTCTGCTGAGAATCCAATATCAAGGTAATACAATGAGAGGAACGTGTCTTCAAATTGTGATGGACCATATATGCTCCGGGTATTAGATTTGAAAAGAAGGCATTGCTCCATGGTTGAGGATGAATTGTCCCATAATGGAAGTATCTGAATGTAGTTACCTCAAGAGAAATAAGCAGAATGCCCCACAATAATGTTACCCTTGGTAATTCAAATATATGAGGAGAGCTGCCCCTGGCTATTAAGCACTTGTTGAATCTGGACCTGATTGTCCCGAATGAATTCAACGGTAACTTGGTATGCCCCCTTGATTGGGAAACAGTGACTATGCCCCTGGCATTATGAACTCTGTAATGTTACCCTTGGTAACTTAGATAAACGAGGAGATCTTCCCCTGGCTACTTAACATAGTTGAATCCTGTCCTGATTGCCCCAAATGAGTTAGGCAGTATCATGGCTTGTCCCCTTGATTGGGAGATAATGACTATGCCCCTTTGTACACATGGACTTTGATCCAGGAAGCAACTTTGTTTATCGGAAGAACTTTGGTTTATTGAGCATTCATCCTGTAAGTTTCTCTGTTTATCAAACACTCAGGTATATGCAAACAAATATTTTCAAAAATGCAATGCTTATGTTTGTCTTGAAGTTTTGAAAAAAAGTTATTTTAGAAAAACAATTTTTATGAAAACTGTGATATTAACTCAAGTTTTATAATAAGCCCTAAAGGAGTCAGGATACCTTTTTGTAACAGTATGCTTTCGAACTAACCATGCTTCAGTTAGGACTTTTAAAGGGTTGTAACGTGGCCTGGTTCACGGTTTAAGAAACAAAGGATAAAGGCTCAAATTTTATTTGTACCCAACCCAATCTCCATGATGTTCTTCAGTCCTATGCTCAGTTAACTTATGCATTGAGGCTCAAAGGAGTTTGGAATTGTAACACTGACATTTGTGATGGTTCAGAAACCAAAATTTATTTGAACATTCAGTCATCTTTCTTTGTTGAGGATTCATAGTGACCTCTTTTTTCTTTTTCTTTTTTCTTTTTGTTTTATTATCCCTTCCTTTTGCCTGAACTGTTTGTTTTAAGATTACAGTCAGCGGGATATCTCAATTTTTATTAAGTCTCCTTCATAGGTTTTGACTTAGCAAGCTTTTTCTTTTGCTAGATATTGATTGTCAAGTTTAATGATTACAGAGAACCATCATTAGTTGTGTACAACACAAATAATTGGCATATTTGAGTTAACCGAGTAACTACCCTGCCCCGGGTTATGAATAAGGGTTTTAAGTTGCGTGAGAAAGAAAACTCCTACTTCATAGGCTCAAAAGGGTTGACTAGGGATTAACTTCCTTATATCTCCACTGTTTAGGAATTGAAACAATGCATATACATCGTCAACATAGTCTATTCAAAAGCATACTGCCTAAGATTATGGTATGGTTTTCGTCATCCTCCCTCTACAGGCTTATAGCTTTATCAGGAGTTAAATATCACAAAATAGAAATATGAATCATAATTCAAAATATAGTGAAACGAATGGATTAATTCAAGACAAACATATACAATGCATTAATGAAAACAAGAGTTTAACATATAGTAAGTGTTTAAACAAATAAAAGAAATTACAGATGAAAATTCAAATGTTGTCCCATCCAGTTGGCTGAATGTCTTCAATTGCAATCTGTGAACTTTCAGGAGCAGTATATTTCACCATGAAATCAAATTTGCCACTTGGATGTCCCAAGGTGCCCCATATCTCAACAGGAATAGGTAGTCTTCCTTTCTTGCTACTTTGGGCAATTTGTCTTACAGCTTCGATGTTTGATGGACGATAGTAGAACTCAATTTGACCATCTGGAGTAACCTCTAAGATTCCTTCGTCAATTAGGTCTTAAATCTTATTCTTCAGTGCCCAACAGTTATTAGTGTCGTGTCCGGGACTGTCGGAGTGATACTCACACCTTGCCTTGGGATTATAGTGAGGAGAGGAAGTTTTAGGATTTTGAGGAGGATTTTTCAAGGAAATTAGCTTCATCTCCAACAAGCATTGCAGAACTTGTGACATTGGAGTGCTGAATTTGATAAACTATCTTCTACATCCCTTGTGTTGAGGTGGATTACCTTTACCAGGTCTTTTTTCTTTAACTGAAGAACAATCAGTGGCAACCGGTTTCTTACCTTCTTTTATCCTCATCTTCCTTTCAACCAAATCAGCTTGTTTTAATGGAGGTTGACTAACAATTAGATTCCTGACTCCATTACTTTGAAGTTTATGGACAAAGGCTCTTAACTCTTCTTGCCCCTGAGCTAAACTTTGAATAAGAACCACCTGGTCATTCATCTGGATCCTCATTTCTGTCATCTCAGCTTGTAATTGTTTCAGATAATCATCCTTATTGTCCTCAGGATTCTTCTTCTTAGCCAACAGTGTCTTCAACTCATCTTGTCCCTTGGACAAGTTCAGAATCAACTCTTGGAATTGTGCATTCTGAGCCTGGAGATCTTTGACAGTCTGTTCAAGAGCCATTTCTGCTGAAATAAACTGCAAGAAGATAAGATACATGTACCTAAGAAACCTGTGATGCAATGATATGGTGTATAAATGCGTATGAAATGTTTTCAAGGACCGCAGGATTTACATTTGTTTAAACAATCAAGAAAGTAAACTTTTATTAGTAATAAATTTGTTTGCCCCTTGGGCTTACAATAAAATGAAATAAGTACAAAAAACGGGGTTTTAAGTCTCCCATGGACGTTTCCTCTTTGTGTTGGGGTATGAGTTGAGATTCCGCTCCTCGTGAAGTTGTTTTGTTAGCTCCAGGATTCTTTCTTGACTTGCTTTGTAATGAGTCTCAAAAGTATCCCTTTGCTCTTTCAACTGGATCCAGGACCTCTGTAACTCTTCCATGTCAGTGGGCATGTCTGGATGAAGGATGGTATAAGAAGTATCCCCTTCAGCAACAGGCTCCATAGTAACTGGCAGGATGGCAGGATATGGCATCATAAGAGTCTGAGCACGAGATCGCACCCATCTGAGATAAGCTTCCATAGGAATAATGTACTTTGGTTCCAGAGTCTTGCTGTCAACCTTGTTCACTTTACCCCATGCTCGTTGTCGCTCCCGACAAATGAGAATGGATCAAATGAAGGTACAGACGCGAACGATCGGCGAAGGGAACAGTGAGAACACACAGCCGTGAACTCACTGGAGATGAATAGAGTCGCCAGCTAGGCATTTTTATCCCGGAGGAAAGGCAATGCTGCATAGGCCTAGAAAGAGATGGATAAGACGGTTTGCGAACCAGAGAGACTGAGAAAGGGGGTTGGTTACAACCTGGGAAGGTATTAGCACCCAGATTGTCCGCCGTACTCGACGGGATCCACGCTTAAAAGATTTGTGTTTTAAAGGGGTAGTGTCAGTGCAATCTGTGTGTAAAATAGCTGGAAAAGAATGTACAGGTGTCAGTGCAAAAGAAGTGAAAAGTGTGATATATACAGTGTCAGTGTAAAAGAGAAAGAGGTGAAATGCTCATGATAATGAGGCTAAAGAATGAAGCTGGAAGGAGGGGGAATGTACAGAGACTTTTGTTCGATAACCGTTAAGTTATGCCTACGTATCCTCTCGTGCAATGAGGAAGTCAGAACACCGTAGTTCGACCCAAAGAGACTGAAAGAATTGACTTGTGAACTGCTTGCTTGCCTATGCTCAAGTGTAAGACCTGTCTGGCTCAGGTGCAAACTGTCTTGCATTAGACGGAAGAAGCAAGTTCTCGTTTATGAGTGAAGGTGATGAGAAAAGAATCCCGGAGGAGACGATTATTGTTTGTTTTTGTGTTTTCAGTCTTTTATTGCTTTTGGATTTGTCATAAGATAATGAGCTTAAGCCTAAATCAATGGATTTGGTAAACTCATCACATCATCCCTCTGATTAGGGGTAATGAGAATTACCTTAAGTGTGAAGTCAGATTCTCACACTTAATCACCTTTGATGTAGGGTTAAGATCACTAACCTACTTGTGATTAATTAGATGTTTTTGTGATTTTTGTTTAGTGTTAAGTAATGAGGTTAAGCCATAATCAGGGATTAAACAGACTCATTACACCATCCTAATAGAAGGATAATAGATGAGGGTGTTTAAGCTGAGGAAAGCTCCTCAACTTAATCCATGATTAGGGATTAAACCCATGACAGAACAAACCTTTGATTAAGTGGATTTTATTAATGATATGATGATGAAGTGTTTTTTATGATTTGTAAGACAACTTGAGGGGGACTTGTCCATTAACTTTAGGGTTAGTCCTTCTTAACCAATTAAGGAAGAATTAGAACCCTAATGCAAGGCCCAAGTTACAAGTGTACTGTCTTGATGATTATTAGATGGATTAATTAAGAGAGTTCAACACCTTAAGGGTCCAAGACTTAGGATTAAAGTTATACACTCCATCCTAAAAGAAGGATGCAGGCATGATCTTAATCACAAAGTCTTAAAGCCTCTAGGGTTTAGTCCCTGATTATGAGGTGAGAAGAGATGACTCAAGAAGAGACACAAAGGTAAAAACTATGGGAGACTAATCAAAACCCTAATTCATTATCATGCTTGGTTATCCCTAAGGTTTGTGAGGTCTTCAAGAACAATCTTCAGAAGAACCACCAGGAAGCAGATGAACAGGATCAAGAGAAGCAAAGTGACTTGCTTCAATCAAGAAGTCAAGTCACTTGAAGAAAGAAAGTGGGAAGAAGGGAGAGTGAGCAAGCTCAAACTCAAACACACATAAGAATGCAGCAAGGTATGCAAAAGAGATGAAAGGAAAGGATATGAGAAGTGAAGGCAAATTCACTTCTCAAGTTTACTTACCACCTGAAATGTTAGAAACAAATGCAATGCAATGCTAAATGAAATGAAATGACATGATGCTAAGCCAAACCAGGAGCATACACATGATGATTATGATGTTATGAAGTGCTGCAAACATGAGGCAAGACATGGAGATGCTCATACAAAGTCATGGATGCAGATGATGCAAGTTTAGAAGCATGAATAAGCATGGAATGTTATGAATCATACAAGACAAATGGCATGGCAAATGTGTAATGTAATGATCAATGATGCTTCATACATATTTTAAGATGTCAAATGAAACATAAGAATGCACAAAATGCAATGACAAGTCAAATTATGCAAGGAAGTGCAAGAGGGATGCAAGAGAAAGCCCAAATTAGGGTTCATGGATCAAACATCAAACACAAACCAAAAACAGAAGCAAACCTTAACATAAAAAATGGAAAATGGTACCCAAAGAAACCCTAGACCTATAATGAACCACTGCCCAAAGGGGAGCTCTCAACTCTCAACCAAACTCAAGTTATGAATTTTGCAAGTTATTAGGGTTTTTTAGGGTTTGTAACAAAACAAATGCCAATCAATTAGAAAATGCAAGATCAAATCTTGGCCTTTTTATCTTTGAAAGTACATGTCAAATGGAAAACAATGCAAAAAGAATCAATGTCTTAACCTTCACCAAGAGGCAGAAATGAATTTTCAAACATATGATCAAAATAATGCATCAAAAATGATTTAATTCAATGAAAAATTCTTAACATGCATCAAGATCAAAAAAGAAATTTGGTTTGAAGGTTAGACAATGTTTCTAAATGTCCTAGAACACTTCATGAATTTTTTTGTAATTTTTAAATACCTAAAAGTATTTTTAATTAATTAATTCTCATTAATCAATTAAAAATAATCTTTTAAATATTTAAAAATACTTTTTTAATGATAAAAAATAAAATAAAAATGTTTTTGTGTCATAAAAATTAATAAAACCTTAAAGAAAAAGTTTCATAATTTTTATGATTTTTTAGCTATTTTAAATAAATTGTACAAATTAAATGCAAGAAAAATGAATAAAAATTAAATAAAAGGCAAAGTAATCAGATTGGACGCCTGGGATTGATTCTGGGGATAAATTCATTGACCACGCGCCACATCCAATGGTCCACGTTTGAATCTGACTAAATGACCTAATTAAACTAATTAATTAAGATTAGGGTTTAATGATGAATCTGAGCCATCCATACGCGCGGGTAGTCAACAAAGTCAAAGGATCCTACGCTCCAGATTCAAACTGCACTAATGACTGGGATTATGCCCTAATTACACGCAGGTGGCCGGAGAAGACCTCCGGTCATCTTCTCCGGCCAGGGGGTCACCTGAAAATCTCCCAACTTCTCCAAAACGTAATATAAATGAAAACTAAGCTATGGGAAATGATCTCCAACACCTCACGAACTAAACCCCTAACCTAAAACAAATTTATTTAACCTAAACAAGCTGAATCGAAGAAAACAAATTCTAGGGTTCGTGAGCTTCAAACAGCAATTAAACTCTCAAAACGCAACCATTTTCAAAACCAATGGTACCAGAATGATCAGCAAGACATGTAGAGCAAGTTTGTAACAATCAAACTGATTTCTGGAAAAATTAATTTGGAGCTACCTGAGATTTGCAAACTTTGATCTTGGAACTTTCAGGCCTCTTCTCCTTGCTCAATCTGCTCCTCTTGGTCCCCCAAAGTTGCTTGAATGCTCAAAATGAATTTATATTTGCTGGATGATGAGTTTCGAAGAGAACTGCTCCAAGCTCAGTCAACAATGGCAGTTGAGATTCTGGCCCTTTCAAGTCATGGTGATGGGTTGTTTGAGGTCTATGCAATGTGTAGAGAAGGTTTGTGGTGAAGGTTTGTGTGTTTGTGACCTGAGGAAGGAGATTCGAATGAATCTGCAGAATGAAGGTTGGTGATGGCAGTGAGTGTTTCTAGCTGTTTCAGGCTTTTTCTCTTGATGCTTTTTGTTCTATAGATCAAGGTGAGATGAATGGAGGAAAAAGTTTGGGTGTTTGCAGGCTGTGTGATGAAATTCGAAGGAAGTTGCAAGTTGGGGTGTTTTTTGGTGAGTTGTGAATGGTAATGCTTCAGCCTTGGTTGCTTAGTGATATGGCCAGCAAAATGAATGAATAAACTAATGCAAGTGGCTGTGAGATGTGACCTGGCCTGCAGGGATAGGTGAGGCTACTTTTGCTACAAATCCACTTTTGTGTAAGATAGGGCATGGCATGATACTAGGCAAGTACAAGTTGGGTGCTGGTGCAGCAAAAGGTGAGGGAGAGGCTAGCCCAAAGTCAGCAGCCAATGTCATAAGTTGGTGAAGTAGTCATGAGTGAAAATGCAAGTTGGCTAGCTTTATGGTTTTCCATGGAAATGCCTTGTTACATGAACCAAACCATGAGCAAACTTGGTCCATTTCTGATTTTTGTGACTTAGAGAACATTCACATGCTGGTTTGACATGAATTTGAGGCAGCAATCATGCATTGATTCAAGACTTAGCAAAATTTCCACTTGGTGCATAACTTGAAAAACAATGATTTTTGGCAACTTTGCATGGCCATAACTTTTGATCCATGAAGAGTTAGATCATGTTCTTGTACTTTTTGAAAAGGGAAAGATGAGATCTACAACTTTCATGACCAAAGTTTTTTCATTTGAAGCCTTTTTGGATCATGAATCAAGGCTTGAAAATTGACCTAAAATGGTGCATTCTTGAAAAGTCAACAAAACCCAAAAAGTCAACTTTTGCAAAAACCCTAAATTCTTGATTTCCATGAACTTCAAACTTCTTCCATGATCAAATAAAGATCATATACACTCAAAATGATGAAGATCACCCATTGGTTGGGTCATTGGGGGCCTCAGATGCCCTGATTTTGCACTGACTTGTCTGAAAAGTCAACTCTTGATCAGATGACTTCCCCATGGAATTTCTTCATGAAAATTGATATGCATACTCCCTATACCATATAGAGACCAATGGAAACAAGAATGACCAAAAAATTTGGAATTATGGCCTCTGAAACCAAAACCCTAATTCTCAGTCAACTGTGCAGTTCATCCTGGCTCTGCACCCACTCAAACCCTAGTTCTTGTGATTCCTCTGCATTTTTGACTTTGAGGAGATGTATTATGATATAAGAACACACATGGACCCCTTTGAGTTGATTAGTGGCCTTTGGAGTGGCTCAAGATGCTTTGGGATTGCTCAGATCACAAACCCTAGGTGCAGATGCCTTGAAAGCTATGCAGTGGATAAAAAATGAGATGTGAGATGACATGATTGTACTTATGCATATGAGGATGATCACAAGCCATGATGTGAATGGGTGAGGGCAAATTTGGGGTGTTTACAGCTGCCCCTATTCAAACATGAGTTAGCTGTGCAGGATGTAAGCGACGGCTTAACAGGCCAAACAAGATAACTTGTGGTTGAATACCAAAGACAGTCCAAAATTTGCACTCACAGAATGAAGAAGAAAAGGGATATAGATTGTAAAAGCAAAATAAAGTATATTGTAAAGTGTGGGCGACGGAGGACGACCGTCGAGCAGAGGACGACTGCTGGGTAAATAGCAATGCCGGGGACGGCCGACACGCTGGGGAAGGTGCGGAAAATAAAGCAATGACGGGGACGGCCGACATGCTGGTAAAGTGTATAAAGCAATGACGGGGACGGCCGACACGCTGGGGATAAAAGGTAAAGCTAAGACGGGGACGGCCGACTAGCTGGGAAAATAAAATATCATGATGGGGACGGCCATCAAGATAGAGCTGCAAAATTCTGAGGATTAATGAAACATGACGGGGACGGCCATCAAGTTCATAACGGCAAAGTAACCAACGATGGGGACGGCCATCGGGCTAAAAAAAGAAAAGGGACCACGACGGGGACGGCCATCGGGTTAAAGAATGAATGAAATAAACAGATGATGGGGTACGGCCATCAAAGGTGAAGGACGATCACCTAGCAGGGGACGGCTGCTCTGTTGGGCATAAAAGAAATATGATGGGGACGGCCATCAAAGGTGGAGGACGACCACCTGGCAGGGTACGGCTGCCGAAAATATCAACGATAGGGACGGCCATCGGATAGGAAAGGTCAACGATGGGGACGGCCATCGGACGAGCAAGATGGAGGACGACCATCAAGAAGTGGAGGACGACCACTCAGCAGGGTACGGCTGCTCTCGAGGTTCATCATAACACAGGACGAGTGTTAGATAACTAAAATCAACAATGGGGACGGCCATTGGATAAAGTGATGAAGGACGATCATCAAAAGGTGGAGGACGACCACCTAGCAGGGGACGGCTGCTAAAAATCAACGATGGGGACGGCCATCGGATGAGCATGATGGAGGACGACCATCAAGAAGTGGAGGACGACCACTTAGCAGGGGACGGCTGCTCTCAAAGTTTATCATAACACAGGACGAGTGTTAGATAAAAGGGAAATTTGTTGGCAATCTACTGGGGAGATAGTAAACACGGACGAGCGTTTACATCCAAGAAACAAAAGGTATAAGTGTTTGGTATTGTGTATAGATTAAAGATGCGGACGAGCATCCTTAAGACTATGATACGGACGAGTATCATGTAGAAACGAACTGACACGTGCTCAGAGATGATGATACGGACGAGTATCAACTGGTTAACAAGGAACACGGACGAGTGTTGCATCTGAAAGTATCCTTCTGGGGAATAGTAGACACAGACGAGCATCTATATTCACGAAGACATAAGTGTTTGACACGGTGTATGGATTAAAGATGCGGACGAGCATCCTTAAGACTATGATACGGACGAGTATCATGTAGAAACAAACACTAGACGCAATGTTCTGAGATGATGGTACGGACGAGTACCAACTGGTTAACAAAGAACAAGGACTACTGTCGAATCTGCGGGGATATACATGGTGTATATAAGATACGGACGAGTGTCTGAGTAGGTGTACCAATGAGCAGTGAGTATATAATGTATAGGTGAGTGTTTATCTGCTGGGTGTCAGGAAAGTGTATATACAAGTATAGGCGACCACGCTGGGGATATGACACGGACGGGCGTCAAGAAAGTGTATAGGTATATGTAAGTGCAAAGAGGGTGTCTTTGGCTTTCTGCTGGGGTATGACACGGACGGGTGTCAGGATGTATCTGCAATACTGGTGATCTTGGTTTGTAAAGTGTATTCAGGCAATCTGCTGGGGAATGATGACACGGACGGGTATCAAAAAGGAGATATGCACTGGTGTTTGTGATATGGGGCAACTGCTTTTGCTGGGACTCTGATGGGGATGTATTCTGTATGCCGACAGATTGTCAATATTTACAAGTGTTCAAACAACATGACTTATGATTATGCTATGCATTTGATTTTTTGCCGTAATGCTCCGTATTAGACGGAGTGCTACGCTCTGGGGGTGAATATGATGCGAATGCTATGATTATGCAAAGAGGCACCGATCCGGGATTCGGATCCCGTTGCTGCAAAGATCTCTGATCGATCTGCTGAGGTGAACATCCCAGCTGGGGATGAGATCATTGATAGATCTGTAGTTGTATCTGCTTGGGGATATAGATCACTGGTTGACGTATCCTTATAATGCGGGACCCAGCTGGGGTTTGTAGAAGCTTTCTCTCTCTCTGTTGTGACTTCTTCGTGCGCTGCTCTTCTGAATAGAGGCTTGAAGCTCTGTGGGGAGATGATTCCCTGATTTCTGCACTCTGCTGAGGGAAAATATCAACTCGGCTGGGGAAGTGAGAGGCAACCCAACTGGGGAGAGCAACAAGAGGCAACTCAGCTGGGGAAGTGGGCACCTCCCAGTGCCAGGTGAGTTGATAATGATTTGCCAGTTGCTGAGACGTAACTTGTATGCCCCAAGTTGTGTTCTGGATACCTGCAATCCTGCAAAGATAAAGAAACGCACAAGTGGTCCCGAGGTATCTTTTACTGAGATTCCATCATAGGAAATAAGTACTTTCGAGAGTAAGTATATTCCCTGTAAGCATGTGTTTTATTTTTAGAGAGAGGCATCTGTACTTATGCAATTGTGTTTTTAGAGACATCAGACAACTCTTTGCAGAACATAAATGTAAAAAACGAGACATGACTGAAAATCTGATTATATTAATTCTTGTGCCCTGAATTGGCAAGATACAGTCAGAGAAACATATCTCCTGAAATGAGGAGATTGTTACAAATTGAGAAATAAAGTGCTGGCGGTGCTGGCGATGCTTTCAAGGAGCTTCCTCTTCTGTTATGACTCGTATGACAATGACGTTCTTCTCGTCTTGCTTTCTGGAGAGAGTTGATTCTGATTGCGGCTTGATCCTTTGGAGCTTACCAAGTTGTAGGCGATACAGACGAATTCAGAATGCAGTTGTTCGCTTATTCCCTTATTTTGCATGGATCGCCCTTTCGGGTTTTCAATCCATCGGGATACCCATTTTTGCCTGAGCTGTCCAATGCGGCTTTTCAACTCAGCGGGTGTACATTTTTTTTGCTTATTTCCCTTATTTTTGCCCGAGTCTTTTATTCTGTTTTTGACTCGCCGGGATGCCCTATTTTTGCCTGGAC
Source organism: Lathyrus aphaca (assembly GCA_963966055.1). NCBI lineage: Eukaryota > Viridiplantae > Streptophyta > Magnoliopsida > Fabales > Fabaceae > Lathyrus > Lathyrus aphaca. The sequence goes on from OZ014522.1 coordinate 546,081,844, forward strand.
TTACATTCTGTTTTTATGTCCAGCGGGTCATTTTATGCGAAGTATTTTTTAACTGCATCTGAATTCACAGGGGATGGGAAATCTTCACCATCCATGGTGCTGAGCATCAGTGCTCCACCAGAGAAAACTTTCTTGACGACGAATGGTCCTTCATAATTCGGAGTCCATTTGCCCCTGTGGTCTGTATGAGGAGGGAGGATTCTTTTTAGCACAAGATCTCCCACTTGGTATTCTCGATGCCTGACTTTCTGATCGAAGGCTCTCTTCATTCTCTTCTGATATAACTGCCCATGACAGATTGCAGCCAATCTCTTCTCTTCGATCAGACTCAGTTGTTCGTATCGGGCCCGAACCCATTCTGCTTCACTCAGTTTAACATCCATTAATACCCGTAAGGAGGGTAATTCAACTTCAACAGGTAGGACTGCTTCCATACCATACACAAGCTGATACGGTGTTGCCCCAGTGGATGTTCTGATTGATGTGCGGTACCCATGCAAGGCAAATGGTAGCATTTCATGCCAGTCTTTGTAGGTGATTACCATCTTCTGCACAATCTTCTTGATATTCTTATTTGCTGCCTCAACAGCGCCGTTCATCTTTGGCCTGTAAGGAGAAGAATTGTGATGTTGGATCTTGAAGTCCCGGCACAGTTCTGCCATCATTTTGTTGTTCAAGTTGGAACCATTATCAGTAATGATTCGCTCGGGCACTCCATACCGACAGATGATATCTCTTTTCAGAAATCTGGCTACCACTTGCCTTGTGACATTTGCATACGAGGCTGCTTCAACCCACTTTGTAAAATAATCGATGGCGACCAGGATGAATCTGTGGCCGTTCGAAGCAGTTGGCTCAATTTTGCCAATCATGTCAATGCCCCACATAGCAAAGGGCCATGGTGAAGACATTATGTTCAGGGGATTGGGAGGCACATGCACCTTGTCTGCATAAATCTGGCATTTATGGCATTTTCTGGCGTAAGCACAACAGTCTGCATCCATTGTGATCCAGTAATAGCCTGATCTTAACAACTTCTTAGCCATTGCATGTCCTCCAGCATGGGTACCAAAGGATCCTTCGTGCACTTCATGCATCAACAAATCTGCTTCTGTCTTGTCAACACATCTGAGGAGTACCATATCAAAGTTCCTCTTGTATAAAGATCCATCAGTGTTCAGAAAGAAACTTCCAGCAAGCCTTCTTAAAGTCTTCTTATCATTGGAAGATGCCCCAGGTGGGTATGTCTGATCCTCCAAGAAGCACTTAATGTCGTGGAACCAAGGCTTATCATCTTTAGCAATATCTGCTGCAAATACATATGCTGGTCTATCAAGTCTCGATACTGAAATCTGAGGTACAAAGTTAGCAGCTTGAACTTTGATCATGGATGAAATGGTAGCAAGAGCATCCGCAAACTGATTCTCGTCCCGAGGGATATACTCAAGCTTGACTGTTGTGAAGAAAGTCAATAACCTTCTTGTATAATCCCTGTAAGGTATCAGATGATCTTGGTGTGTGTACCATTTTCCGTTGGTCTGATTGACTACCAAAGCTGAATCTCCGAATACGGTCAATGTTTTGATCCTGAGGTCAATGGCTTCCTCAAGACCCATAATGCAAGCTTCGTATTCAGCTTCGTTGTTAGTGCAGTTGAAAGTGAGCTTTGCCGAGAAAGGCATGTGAACTCCTTTAGGTGTGATAAGTACTGCACCAACACCACGACCATTCATGTTAACAGCCCCATCAAACATCATAGTCCATTCTTCTTCTGGGTCAGGCCCTTCAGTGTGAATAGGCTCTTCATGATCTTTTGCTTTGATGAACATGATGTCTTCATCGGGGAAGTCGAACCTCATAGGCTGGTAGTCATCAATGGGTTGCTCAGCAAGATATTCAGATAGTACACTGCCTTTGATGGCTTTCTGAGATGTGTACTGTATGTCGTATTCTGTGAGAATCATTTGCCATCTTGCAACCCGTCCGGTAAGAGCTGGCTTCTCGAAAATGTACTTAACTGGGTCCATTTTGGATATCAACAAAGTAGTGTGGGTCAACATATACTGTCTCAGTCGGCGAGCAGCCCACGCTAAAGCACAGCAAGTTTTCTCGAGCAGTGAATAACGTTGTTCACAGTCGGTAAACTTTTTGCTTAGGTAGTATATTGCATACTCTTTTCGACCAGACTCGTCATGCTGGCCCAGCACACACCCCATTGATTCTTCCAATACGGTCAAATACATAATTAGAGGTCTTCCTTCAACTGGCGGCATAAGGATTGGAGGTTCTTGCAAATACTCCTTGATTTTGTCAAAAGCCCTTTGGCAGTCTTCGTTCCACCTGACCATTTGTTCCTTCCTTAACAGTTTGAACAAGGGTTCACAGGTTGCTGTTAGGTGAGATATGAACCTTGAAATGTAGTTCAATCTACCTAAGAACCCTCGAACTTCTTTCTCAGTTTTCGGTGCAGGCATCTCTTGGATGGCTTTGACTTTATCAGGGTCAACCTCGATCCCTTTCTCGCTTACAATAAAGCCCAGCAGCTTACCGGATCGCACCCCAAATGTGCATTTGTTGGGGTTCAACTTTAGTTGGTATTTCCTCAGACGCTTGAATAACTTGAGCAGATTCACCAGGTGATCTTCCTCTGTAAGGGACTTGGCGATCATATCATCCACATAACATTCGATTTCCTTATGGATCATGTCATGAAACAATGTTACCATAGCCCGTTGATACGTTGCACCAGCATTCTTCAGTCCGAATGGCATCACTTTATAACAGAACGTGCCCCAAGGTGTGATGAATGTTGTCTTCTCCATGTCTTCAGGTGACATCTTGATCTGATTGTAGCCCGAAAATCCATCCATGAAGGAGAATACCGAAAACTGAGCCGTGTTATCCACCAATACATCAATGTGAGGTAATGGGAAATCATCTTTCGGGCTGGCTCTGTTCAGATCCCGGTAATCAACACACATTCTTACTTTGCCATCCTTCTTAGGCACAGGCACTATGTTAGCAACCCACGGAGGATAGCTAGTCACAGCAAGGAACCCGGCGTCCCATTGCTTTTGTACCTCTTCCTTGATTTTCATAGCCATGTCTGGGCGAGTTCGGCGCAACTTCTGTTTGACTGGTGGGCATTCTTCCCTCAAAGGCAGCTTGTGCACAACTATATCGGTATCCAACCCCGGCATGTCTTGGTAGGACCAAGCAAACACATCGACATACTCTTGAAGCAGATCTATCAGCTGTCTCTTCACTGAGTCTTGCAGGCAGGCCCCGATTTTGACTTCTTTCACGTCTTCCTCCGTACCAAGATTAATCACTTCAATCTCCTCCTGATGAGGAGTAATAACTTTTTCCTCCTGTCTCAGCAACCTGGCTAGCTCTTCAGGAAGCTCATATTCTTCATCAACCCCTTCATCAGCTTGATTGATCGGATTGTCAAAGTCATACGATGTCATAGCCGTGCTGTTGTCGGTGCTGTCAGGAAGGCACTCTCTGCAAGGGTTAAGTTTGCTCATTTTAGTGATTGATTTTAATCTTGCTTTAGAAGAAAGTGAGATGAAGTTATCATTTTGAAAACACCGCCATTTATTTTTGTACAAAAAGAAAAATGGAAAAACAGTGAGTATAAAAGAAAAAGACTCGTTTGCAAAAAGATTGTCTGATATTTCATTAATTTAATCTTGTTTGCACAAAAGTACAGATGGCCCTGATTACAAAATGAGTCTTGTCATCTTGGGCAAGATGCAAGACTTTGATGCATGCTTAAAAATACAGGAAATAATAATTACTCTGCTCGAGTAACACTTATAATTCCCTGGGAAGACCAGTTCGAGATACTGCTCCCCGGGATCTTCGGACGAATCCAATTCTCCAGGTTGCGCTCCTCTTCCAGCTCGTCTTCCAGACAGTTGATAGCATCGGGGGTTAGCATTCCCCCACTGACAAATCCAGGCTCCCCAGCAGCCTTTGCTTGATGTTGAGTTGGTTTGTAACCCAACCCAAATTTGTCTTTCTTCTCCTCCACAGCTAAGACCTTGCCCCAGCCTTGGGCAGTTCCTTCTTCAACAACCTTCCGGGCTTGTTGGTAAGATGACATGGAGATACCAGATACAGCAGATGCTTCATTGACGTTCAAGGCTTCGAAACCTTGGCTCATTGTTTCATGGATTTCTCCATCCACCTCAATGTATTTATAAGTAGCCAGATGGCTAACAAAAATGTCCTCCTCTCCACAGATTGTGACAACTTGACCTTCCCACTCAAATTTTAACTTTTGGTGAAGGGTAGACGTTATAGCGCCAGCGGCGTGGATCCAGGGTCTACCCAACAAACAGCTGTAGGCGGGCTGAATGTCCATCACATAAAAGATAGTTTTAAAGGTCTGCGGGCCAATTGTCACGGGCAGCTCAATCTCTCCCAGAACCGATCTCTTTGAGCCATCAAAAGCTCTAACCACCAGGTTGCTGGGTCTCAATGCCAAACCATCATATTCAAGCTTCACCAGAGCCTTCTTTGGTAAGACATTCAGGGATGATCCTGTGTCCACCAGCACATGTGAAAGGACAGCTCCTTTGCATTCCATGGTTATGTGCAAGGCTTTGTTGTGATTGCGGCCATCCACTGTCAAATCAGAATTGGTAAACCCTAGCCCGTTGCTAGCAGTAACATTCCCAACCACCGTTTCTAACTGGTTGACAGTAATCTCCTCTGGCACGTAAGCTGCGTGCAGGACTTTCAGTAGTGCATTCCGATGGGCTTCGGAGCACATGAGCAGAGAGAGGATGGAGATTTTGGATGGCGTCTGGTGAAGTTGATCCACAATTTTGTAATCACTCTTTTTGATGATCCTCATAAACTCATCAACTTCCTGATCGAATGGAGTCTTCAGGGCTTCCTTGGCAGCTGGATCTTCCTGCACCGGGCTCTTTCCTTTTGCCTTGGCAGCAGCTTCTGCTTCGGCAGTAGGTCTTTGAACTTGTGAAGCAAAGAGACGTCCGCTTCGGGTGAAGCCTCCGCCTCCGCCCACATTATCAATTTGTGGTGCAGGTGTTGATGTTTCAAGAGTGATTCTCTTTCCCTCGCAATACAAGTCAGAGCCATAGTGCCAAGGGATGGCCCTATTGCTTTCATATGGTACAGGTCCAGGTACCGTGACGGTGACTGGACTGATTGCTGCTGCTGAGGGGACTGTTATTGTTTGTGGATCATAAAAGATTGTGACTGGTGCTCTAGCGGGAGCAGCACCTTCTGAATGGTAGGCGGAGTTATTTTCTGGATCGTAGAATATGGTAACTGTGGAGACATTTTCATGATTGTTCGCTGGTGTTGTAGAAGGTTCTGTTGGAAGAACTGTTGTTGTTGTTGATGGGGAGTCGAAGTGGGCTGAAGCTGAAGTTGTAGCAGGAGAAACTGTTGAAAACTGATCATTGGGTAGAACAGATGAAGTACTTGCTGATGTTGCTGATGAATTGTTGGGAACAATAGTTGCTGTAGTTGTAGGAGGGTCTGAAACTGTTGTTGATGAAGTTGCTTGATTTGCCGGAAATGATGTAGTGATCTGTAGCAGGCCATTCTTAATAAGGCTGTCAATGCCATTCCTCAAGTCTTCACACCCATTCCAAGAAATATTGCAGTAGGGACACCCTAGTTCACACCCCGGAAATATATTGTTTTCACGGAGTTGAGCTTTGATTTCCACCAATGGCGTCCTGATCTGATCCACACTAGTTATCAAATAAGACTGTTGGTCTTCTTCAATGGCATTAATACGGGGACCACCATGGTGTGGCATTGGGTTTTTGTTGACATTGGGCGGAGGTGCAAAGTTCAGAGCTTTGGAGTCTACCAAGTCTTGTACCTTCATATGCAGAGCTCTGCATTTTTCCGTACTGTGACCAGGTGCGTTGGAATGAAAAGCACACCTAGCATTGGAGTCATAGTTTCTTGGTAGACTACTGGGGTCCGGAGGTGCCAACGTTCTTAGCTCAACCAGGTTGAGTTTCAGAAGTTGTGGCAGCAAAGCAGCATATGGCATTGGGATCGGGTCGATCACTCGGTTAGCTTGGGATGGCCTCTGTTGGAATGGCCTCTGTTGATTGTTGTTGTTGGAGCTGTTGTAGTTGTTTCTTGGAGGATATTGATTCTGCTGATACTGGGGTTGTTGTTGGAAGTTTTGTTGCGGAGGTTGATAGACTGGCTGAGGATGAGCCGGAGCAGGAATAGTGACTGCTGCTATGGACCTTTGAACATATTGGGGCCTACCCCTGTTGGTATGAATGGCGTTGGTCTCGCCAGCTCTTCTAGGGCCTGCAAAAGGCTTCCTTGTACTGCTGGACGAACTGGCGCCATTATCGGAAATTTTACCCATCTTTAATAGGCTTTCAATTCTCTCCCCGGCTATAACAACATCTGCGAAGCTGGTGGAAGAGAAAGCAGCTAGCCTATCAATATAGGTTCCCTGAAGGGTATTCATGAACATATCAGCCATCTCTCTTTCAGACATAGGTGGCTGGACAGCAGCAGCAAGCTGTCTCCATCTTTGAGCATATTCTCTAAAGCTCTCTCTTGATGATTGTGACATCCCCATTAGGAGGGTCCTATTGGGTGCCATATCCAGATTATACTGATACTGTCTGATGAAGGCCTCTGCCAGGTCCTTCCAGCATCTTACAGTTGCTCTTGTCAGATGGGAATACCATTCCCTAGAAGCTCCAGTCAAGCTATCTTCGAAGTAGAACATCCACAATTTCTCGTCCATGGTGTAAGCTTTTAATCTTCCGAGAAAAGACTGCAGATGGGTTCGAGGACAAGAAGTCCCATTATACTTTTCAAAACATGGAGGCTTGAACTTGTGGGGAATCCTAACCCCGTCTACTAAGCCCATGTCCATCACGTCAAAACCCAAAGAATTTTGAGATTCTAGGGATCTTAACTTCTCAGCTATCTCTTCCAGTCGTCTATCATATGTTTCCTCTCCGGCACCCATTACTGTATACTGGTCCTCCTGAGGATCTTCTTGAAGTACTCTGGCTGCTGTGGCTGTTCCTTGAACATTGGCAGGGATGTTAACCTCAGGATGTAGATGTGGACCAAACACAGGGGGGTTAACATGTGGTTGCACCCTTTCATTGTTACTGGTGCCAGCAGTTCCCACATGGGGGTCATCTTGAGTTCTCCCCTCTACCAGAACTCTAAGCCTCTCCTGGCTTTGAGCTAAATTATTCATCACTTCCATGAACTGAGTTATTTGGGTTCTCATCTCCACCCTTTCATTAGCCATCTGGGTTCTGGCCTCATTGAGGTCTTGCTGCAACTGGTCCATCTGGATGCCCGGAAGGTTGTTTCTTGTGGGGTACCTGTGTGGCCTGTTGAGAGGGAATAGCCTGCGGCGAGCAATAATTCCTGAATGTCACAACAGAGGTTAGAAACAATAAAACAAAACCTACAAAACAAACAAAAGGGTTAGTATGCAATGCAGTATGCTTATTTGCTATCAAGGTATCCGGCTTGGTCTTCAGTTTTGACCCGTCCAGACCCTTGAAGATGATGCTGTTGAAGTTGCTTTTGAAGTGAACCCGGATGGAAACAAACACAAATATATTACAAAGGTAAAATAATACAAATTGTTCTTGTTTTACAACATAAGCCCTCTAAAGGGTCAAAAATACATCACCAAAAAGCAAAAGTACATGGAAAAGGAACAACAACAAGCAAATAATCAGACTCCAAGGCCAAACTCATCCTCGCGAACTTCCTTAAGAAGTGCTTCGGTCACAGGATCAGCCGGATGCTCCGTAAGATTCCTGATGAGAAGGTTTCTTGTTGCAACAGCTGTAGTCAACTTCTTGTTCTGGCTTTGGTCTTTGGGTTTCTTCACTCCAGCTTTGATTTTTAACTCTGAAATTTCCTCCTGGGCTGCTGCCAGGGCTTTTTCCATCTGTTCCATCTTATCTTGAACTCTCTTGTCTTCTAGAGTACGGGCTTCAGTGATCCGGACCCACCTGGCCTGACTCTCTTTCAAGTACAAGTCTGTCCTTGCTCTTTGGAACTGGGCTTCTTTACAAGCATTTTTCAGAATCTGCTCACCAGCTCTAGACTTGTTGATATAGTCTCCAGACTTCTCAATCTTAGTCAAGTGTTCCACTCTCAGCTTCTCCAATCTTTCAATCTCCCTTATACCTTCACTCCTCTCCCTGAGGGTCTTCTGCAGGGCTTGGGATAGCTTTTCATTTCTTTCTTTCAAGCCTTCAAACTCTTCCAAACTGACAGTAGCAGGGGGTGGTGCTGATGATGACTCAGGCATGTCTTTGATGGTGAAGGGCAATCCTGAGATTTGGGCCCTAGCATAGGACCACTCATGATATTGGGCTGATGCCACATTATTGCACTTCCCCAGAATGGTAATTCCCTTGGTTTGAACATGATCCCAGGCCCAGGCAGCCTGCCTAACAACAGTCAAACTGATCTTGTTCTCACAGTAGAGGGTCTCAACCAGGTCTTGTTCCCTAGGAGCATGAACCAGTGCATAGCCTAATTGCCTCTTGAACAGCAGGGGGTTGTAGTTGATACTTCCCTTAACTCCTACCAAAGGTACATTGGGAAAGTGCCCACAGCTTGTGATCATATCTCTGCCTTTGGTGCTCTGAGTGCACCATCTGATGTCTGCTGCAGCGAGAGTAGTGAGCCTCTTAGCCCAGTTGCTTTGCTGATGAGGATTCAGGAATGCATCTGTCCTGGGTAGATGCTTGAGAAGCCAAGCATGGAATAGTGGAGCACAACACCTCACTAGCTTACCCCTCTGTTTCTCATTCCTCTGATGTACTGAGTAATAGAGGTCACCCAGCAAAGTTGGCACTGGGTTCTTCAGGATGAACAAGTGGATTGCATTCTTGCTGATGAATCTGGGCTCATCTGCAAACAGCACAATTCCATATACACTTAAGGCCAACAGTGCACAAACAGCTTTCCACTCCCCCAGGGAGGCCTTCAGACTAGCTTGAGAAATCAGGAAGTCCAGATGAAAACCAGGGATCCCAGCTTTAGAGGTCATATGCTGCTCAATCAAAGCAGGTTCCAGGTGCAAAGCTCTTGCTATCTCTCCATTGCTGGGAAAGACCATTTCAGGGTTAAAAGGAATTTCTCTCTTGATAGGCAAACCAACCAAAGATGCATATTCTTCTAAGAGAGGTCCCAACTGAAAGTCTTGAAAGGTGAAACACCTCAATGGGGGGTCATAGAACTGGATGCAGGTATGGATCAGGCTCCTCTGAGATGGGTCCATGTCTATAACCAAGTCAAGTATATCCCCATAATGCTCCCTGAACAGAGGTATGTGATCTGGGGTCATCAGGGTTTGGACCCTCCTGATGTCTGACAAGTCTGGTTGGAAGAAATGATAGGTGATATTGCTTTTCTTTGGAGCCATGATGCTGAAGACTGGGTAGAGTGCTGATGACAATGCTGAAGTAGAGAAAACCACTGACTGGCTAATGCAAGCAACTGAAGTATATGGCTGACAAGCTGAAGCCAGTGCTGGTGGAGACAGGTCAAAACTGCAGATGGGGTCAAAACCAAAAACCAGATGAATAATGGATACCCTGAAAAACAAATAAGCACATGTCAATATGATGCAATGAGGATGTATGCAAATGATATGCAAAGGGTTTGTGACTGAGCTGGATCTGATTAACTGCCTTGGTATAGATCCATGTGTGTTCAAGAATTCCGGATGGAGGTCTATAAATCCAGTAACCAAGGTGGGGGACTCAAATAAAGAGCCACATGTCCAGGGTTTTAGAATCACAAGAACTATCCAACATGGAGCATTCTTAACAAAGTCAAAGTAACAGGGTATTCTGAGGTCAAGGTACCTGCAAACCTGTAAACAGCCCAACCCCCTCACAGGTAGTGATCTAGAACAAGGATCCTCAGACTTGGATCAGTTATGAGAAGTGTAAACACTTCTAACCCGGAGGTACAGTGTTTACAATAACCATAACAATTCCTCCTCTAATTCACCTCAATTTCTGAAGGTCAATACTAAAAGGTCATCCAGACTTAGCAGGCTTCCCAGATCCCCCTAGCACTACAGGAAATCTGTAGCACAGAGTTCTCAAGAAGAAACCCATATCTGAACCGTGTTTCATATTCCCGCACCAGACCGAAATGGAATGGGAAAGAATATGATTCACTCTAGCCTAGGTGTCACTCAGGTCCCAGGTATAGGACCTTAACTCTCAATGAAATACCCACCCACCAAAGAAAAACCAGATCCAGCCAGCACAGTATGACAGTATGATATATAAAAGCAGTAAAGAAAGCAGTAAAGTAACTGTACATAAAGCAATAAACAAAAATAAATACAAGCACAAACAAGCACATAACACCCCAGTAAACACAAATCAAACAAGCGCTAGGAGGAACCCACGAAAAGAACCAGAAGCCCTGGTTGCAGTATAAGGGTCCCCAGCAGAGTCGCCAAGCTGTCGCTCCCGACAAATGAGAATGGATCAAATGAAGGTACAGACGCGAACGATCGGCGAAGGGAACAGTGAGAACACACAGCCGTGAACTCACTGGAGATGAATAGAGTCGCCAGCTAGGCATTTTTATCCCGGAGGAAAGGCAATGCTGCATAGGCCTAGAAAGAGATGGATAAGACGGTTTGCGAACCAGAGAGACTGAGAAAGGGGGTTGGTTACAACCTGGGAAGGTATTAGCACCCAGATTGTCCGCCGTACTCGACGGGATCCACGCTTAAAAGATTTGTGTTTTAAAGGGGTAGTGTCAGTGCAATCTGTGTGTAAAATAGCTGGAAAAGAATGTACAGGTGTCAGTGCAAAAGAAGTGAAAAGTGTGATATATACAGTGTCAGTGTAAAAGAGAAAGAGGTGAAATGCTCATGATAATGAGGCTAAAGAATGAAGCTGGAAGGAGGGGGAATGTACAGAGACTTTTGTTCGATAACCGTTAAGTTATGCCTACGTATCCTCTCGTGCAATGAGGAAGTCAGAACACCGTAGTTCGACCCAAAGAGACTGAAAGAATTGACTTGTGAACTGCTTGCTTGCCTATGCTCAAGTGTAAGACCTGTCTGGCTCAGGTGCAAACTGTCTTGCATTAGACGGAAGAAGCAAGTTCTCGTTTATGAGTGAAGGTGATGAGAAAAGAATCCCGGAGGAGACGATTATTGTTTGTTTTTGTGTTTTCAGTCTTTTATTGCTTTTGGATTTGTCATAAGATAATGAGCTTAAGCCTAAATCAATGGATTTGGTAAACTCATCACATCATCCCTCTGATTAGGGGTAATGAGAATTACCTTAAGTGTGAAGTCAGATTCTCACACTTAATCACCTTTGATGTAGGGTTAAGATCACTAACCTACTTGTGATTAATTAGATGTTTTTGTGATTTTTGTTTAGTGTTAAGTAATGAGGTTAAGCCATAATCAGGGATTAAACAGACTCATTACACCATCCTAATAGAAGGATAATAGATGAGGGTGTTTAAGCTGAGGAAAGCTCCTCAACTTAATCCATGATTAGGGATTAAACCCATGACAGAACAAACCTTTGATTAAGTGGATTTTATTAATGATATGATGATGAAGTGTTTTTTATGATTTGTAAGACAACTTGAGGGGGACTTGTCCATTAACTTTAGGGTTAGTCCTTCTTAACCAATTAAGGAAGAATTAGAACCCTAATGCAAGGCCCAAGTTACAAGTGTACTGTCTTGATGATTATTAGATGGATTAATTAAGAGAGTTCAACACCTTAAGGGTCCAAGACTTAGGATTAAAGTTATACACTCCATCCTAAAAGAAGGATGCAGGCATGATCTTAATCACAAAGTCTTAAAGCCTCTAGGGTTTAGTCCCTGATTATGAGGTGAGAAGAGATGACTCAAGAAGAGACACAAAGGTAAAAACTATGGGAGACTAATCAAAACCCTAATTCATTATCATGCTTGGTTATCCCTAAGGTTTGTGAGGTCTTCAAGAACAATCTTCAGAAGAACCACCAGGAAGCAGATGAACAGGATCAAGAGAAGCAAAGTGACTTGCTTCAATCAAGAAGTCAAGTCACTTGAAGAAAGAAAGTGGGAAGAAGGGAGAGTGAGCAAGCTCAAACTCAAACACACATAAGAATGCAGCAAGGTATGCAAAAGAGATGAAAGGAAAGGATATGAGAAGTGAAGGCAAATTCACTTCTCAAGTTTACTTACCACCTGAAATGTTAGAAACAAATGCAATGCAATGCTAAATGAAATGAAATGACATGATGCTAAGCCAAACCAGGAGCATACACATGATGATTATGATGTTATGAAGTGCTGCAAACATGAGGCAAGACATGGAGATGCTCATACAAAGTCATGGATGCAGATGATGCAAGTTTAGAAGCATGAATAAGCATGGAATGTTATGAATCATACAAGACAAATGGCATGGCAAATGTGTAATGTAATGATCAATGATGCTTCATACATATTTTAAGATGTCAAATGAAACATAAGAATGCACAAAATGCAATGACAAGTCAAATTATGCAAGGAAGTGCAAGAGGGATGCAAGAGAAAGCCCAAATTAGGGTTCATGGATCAAACATCAAACACAAACCAAAAACAGAAGCAAACCTTAACATAAAAAATGGAAAATGGTACCCAAAGAAACCCTAGACCTATAATGAACCACTGCCCAAAGGGGAGCTCTCAACTCTCAACCAAACTCAAGTTATGAATTTTGCAAGTTATTAGGGTTTTTTAGGGTTTGTAACAAAACAAATGCCAATCAATTAGAAAATGCAAGATCAAATCTTGGCCTTTTTATCTTTGAAAGTACATGTCAAATGGAAAACAATGCAAAAAGAATCAATGTCTTAACCTTCACCAAGAGGCAGAAATGAATTTTCAAACATATGATCAAAATAATGCATCAAAAATGATTTAATTCAATGAAAAATTCTTAACATGCATCAAGATCAAAAAAGAAATTTGGTTTGAAGGTTAGACAATGTTTCTAAATGTCCTAGAACACTTCATGAATTTTTTTGTAATTTTTAAATACCTAAAAGTATTTTTAATTAATTAATTCTCATTAATCAATTAAAAATAATCTTTTAAATATTTAAAAATACTTTTTTAATGATAAAAAATAAAATAAAAATGTTTTTGTGTCATAAAAATTAATAAAACCTTAAAGAAAAAGTTTCATAATTTTTATGATTTTTTAGCTATTTTAAATAAATTGTACAAATTAAATGCAAGAAAAATGAATAAAAATTAAATAAAAGGCAAAGTAATCAAATTGGACGCCTGGGATTGATTCTGGGGATAAATTCATTGACCACGCGCCACATCCAATGGTCCACGTTTGAATCTGACTAAATGACCTAATTAAACTAATTAATTAAGATTAGGGTTTAATGATGAATCTGAGCCATCCATACGCGCGGGTAGTCAACAAAGTCAAAGGATCCTACGCTCCAGATTCAAACTGCACTAATGACTGGGATTATGCCCTAATTACACGCAGGTGGCCGGAGAAGACCTCCGGTCATCTTCTCCGGCCAGGGGGTCACCTGAAAATCTCCCAACTTCTCCAAAACGTAATATAAATGAAAACTAAGCTATGGGAAATGATCTCCAACACCTCACGAACTAAACCCCTAACCTAAAACAAATTTATTTAACCTAAACAAGCTGAATCGAAGAAAACAAATTCTAGGGTTCGTGAGCTTCAAACAGCAATTAAACTCTCAAAACGCAACCATTTTCAAAACCAATGGTACCAGAATGATCAGCAAGACATGTAGAGCAAGTTTGTAACAATCAAACTGATTTCTGGAAAAATTAATTTGGAGCTACCTGAGATTTGCAAACTTTGATCTTGGAACTTTCAGGCCTCTTCTCCTTGCTCAATCTGCTCCTCTTGGTCCCCCAAAGTTGCTTGAATGCTCAAAATGAATTTATATTTGCTGGATGATGAGTTTCGAAGAGAACTGCTCCAAGCTCAGTCAACAATGGCAGTTGAGATTCTGGCCCTTTCAAGTCATGGTGATGGGTTGTTTGAGGTCTATGCAATGTGTAGAGAAGGTTTGTGGTGAAGGTTTGTGTGTTTGTGACCTGAGGAAGGAGATTCGAATGAATCTGCAGAATGAAGGTTGGTGATGGCAGTGAGTGTTTCTAGCTGTTTCAGGCTTTTTCTCTTGATGCTTTTTGTTCTATAGATCAAGGTGAGATGAATGGAGGAAAAAGTTTGGGTGTTTGCAGGCTGTGTGATGAAATTCGAAGGAAGTTGCAAGTTGGGGTGTTTTTTGGTGAGTTGTGAATGGTAATGCTTCAGCCTTGGTTGCTTAGTGATATGGCCAGCAAAATGAATGAATAAACTAATGCAAGTGGCTGTGAGATGTGACCTGGCCTGCAGGGATAGGTGAGGCTACTTTTGCTACAAATCCACTTTTGTGTAAGATAGGGCATGGCATGATACTAGGCAAGTACAAGTTGGGTGCTGGTGCAGCAAAAGGTGAGGGAGAGGCTAGCCCAAAGTCAGCAGCCAATGTCATAAGTTGGTGAAGTAGTCATGAGTGAAAATGCAAGTTGGCTAGCTTTATGGTTTTCCATGGAAATGCCTTGTTACATGAACCAAACCATGAGCAAACTTGGTCCATTTCTGATTTTTGTGACTTAGAGAACATTCACATGCTGGTTTGACATGAATTTGAGGCAGCAATCATGCATTGATTCAAGACTTAGCAAAATTTCCACTTGGTGCATAACTTGAAAAACAATGATTTTTGGCAACTTTGCATGGCCATAACTTTTGATCCATGAAGAGTTAGATCATGTTCTTGTACTTTTTGAAAAGGGAAAGATGAGATCTACAACTTTCATGACCAAAGTTTTTTCATTTGAAGCCTTTTTGGATCATGAATCAAGGCTTGAAAATTGACCTAAAATGGTGCATTCTTGAAAAGTCAACAAAACCCAAAAAGTCAACTTTTGCAAAAACCCTAAATTCTTGATTTCCATGAACTTCAAACTTCTTCCATGATCAAATAAAGATCATATACACTCAAAATGATGAAGATCACCCATTGGTTGGGTCATTGGGGGCCTCAGATGCCCTGATTTTGCACTGACTTGTCTGAAAAGTCAACTCTTGATCAGATGACTTCCCCATGGAATTTCTTCATGAAAATTGATATGCATACTCCCTATACCATATAGAGACCAATGGAAACAAGAATGACCAAAAAATTTGGAATTATGGCCTCTGAAACCAAAACCCTAATTCTCAGTCAACTGTGCAGTTCATCCTGGCTCTGCACCCACTCAAACCCTAGTTCTTGTGATTCCTCTGCATTTTTGACTTTGAGGAGATGTATTATGATATAAGAACACACATGGACCCCTTTGAGTTGATTAGTGGCCTTTGGAGTGGCTCAAGATGCTTTGGGATTGCTCAGATCACAAACCCTAGGTGCAGATGCCTTGAAAGCTATGCAGTGGATAAAAAATGAGATGTGAGATGACATGATTGTAATTATGCATATGAGGATGATCACAAGCCATGATGTGAATGGGTGAGGGCAAATTTGGGGTGTTTACACTCGTATGAACCTTTGACGGTAACCTTGCAGATCGTTGTCGTAGTCAAACATAATACCCTGAATCAACATGTCATGAGGACCATCACTCCGAGCATAACCAAACTGACGTAAAGCTAAGGAAGGGTTGTAAGTAATGCCTCCTCTTATGCCAAGGAGTGGCACATTAGGGAACTCCCCACAACGGTCAATGATAGTAACATTCTCCATAGATCTAGAACACCAATGAATATCTGAATGGGAAAGTGACATAATCCTCTTGGACCACCTGAACCCCTGTTCGTTCTTCATCACTGATTGAGGAAGGTGAGAAATAAACCACCTAGATAGAAAAGGTATACATCACATCAGAGTTCCTCGTGCCTTTGTAGTACGGGTATGAAGAGAGTGTGAGATGTCTCCAAGCAATGTAGGCACTGGGTTATGAGTCAGAAATATATTGATGGCGTGAACATCTATGAACTGATATGGATTGGGGAATAACACTAAGCCATAAATCAACAAGGCTAAGATCTCCTCAAAAGCATCATAGCTCATAGCCTTCAGGAACACTTGAGCTTTCTCCATCAATACCTTAGCAAGAATACCCTTAACTCCACTTCTTATTTCTAGGACAATGTCTGATTTCTTCAAATGTAGGGATGCAGCAATAGCTTCAGGTTTAGGCTCTTTTTCCAAGCTTGTGAAAGGTCTCTGATCAAGGACAGGTATACCCAAAAGTTTGGAGAACTCTTCCATTGTAGGAACCAGCTGATAGTCGGGGAACGTGAAACAATGGTGTTTAGGATCAAAGAACTGAAATAGGACACTCATCATGTCTTCATTGAACCCTGAAGTGACTAGATCCAATAGGTGACCATGCCTCTTGATGAACTGGGAGTTTTCAGAAACTTGAGAAACCAATTCCTTAAGCTTGGGAGGTACTTCTACAAAGTTGATCCGGATAGTATTCCTACGAGCAGAAGACATGACCTACAACAAAGAACAAAGATAAATCCCTTGGTCCTTGAAATGGTTAGTGAAAATGATATGCTTATGATGCATGATGATGTTATGATGTTATGCTCAATCACAAACATGTGGCACACACAAGCAAGTCACACAACAGTCCTAGGTTTAGAGGCTTGCATGAGGTTTAAAGGTAAGTACCCTCCCCTGAAGTTTAGTTGGTTCATACTGTCCTATAAAGTAACCAGGTTCTAAGGGATCTCAATATCATTGATCCTTCACAAGGGTGGTTGTTCAGTAGGCAACTTACTTGCCAACCAAAACCCTCCAAGTTTAGGATCTCAATGAGTGTAGCATCGAATATCAACCAACTTTAGTCTTCACCAAAGCCGGCTATCTCACTACTTTCTAAAGGCCAAGATGGGATGACTAAGGTTCTAAAAGTTAGTTAGTGTATTGACAACATATGGCAGCCTCATATTATCCTCAACTTGCTTAAGGAACATAAGCACCAACCAAGAAGTCACACTAACTATGGCCACCAGATCAACCATATCGGTATACGCCGTACAGTTTCCTTGGTCTATTGCCATTTACCTAAGGTACACTAGATCCGGGTTAGGATCTTTCACACATAAGAGCACCCAACAAGTAAAGTAATGCAAATAAAGCAAACAAATTTAAAGTGATCTAATTCCTAAGGGTACCCCTCTTTTATTAAATCCCCAGCAGAGTCGCCAGTTCTGTAACACGGTGGGAGAACTGACTTTAGTTAAATGTTGCGGATAGCAAGAGTCGCCACCGACTTTTATTTTATCCAAAAGGAAATGGCATAAAAGAACAGGAAAGACCTTAAAAGATTTTTGGGTTCGGGGGGTAGGTTATGTAAAGGGAAGGTGTTAGCACCCTTTACATCCATGGTTATCCATGGGCTCTTAGTTACTTAGCTCACTTTAAATTGTTTTGAGAAGTGTAATGTGTGATTAAAATTTTTCTTAAGTACTTTATAATGACCCTTGTACGGATATATATAAAGACTTTGTTTTGAAAATTGTTTAAAATGTAAAGTGTAATGAAGTAATTGGATGAAAAAAGTGAGCAAATACTTAAGAGGAACCTACCCTAAGTTAAATCTTTACTGTTCTTAAATGTTCTTTCATTGGTAAGACTATCCCTATTATTAAGGAATAGGTAGTCATTACCTTGGATGTTATAAAGGACATGTGAAGGGTCATCTGTGTTTAGGCAACTGTAAGGTGTCTTAGCAATTCGAGGGGACTTATCATCTTTTATTCGAAACGGACAAGATCATTCACGAAGGCAACATTCGAAGGGACTTGATCTTATAATCTTTTAAAGGGACTAGATGATTTGTTCATGAGAAGGGACTTTGCTTTTTAGACACCTTACTTGACCATTTAGTTTAGGCAACATGAGAGGTATCCTTAAGAAGGTGAGATGGCGATCCAAGATCGACTTACGTGTGTGCGTGTACAAGTTCATGTATTTATCTTATAATTAGTGATCTAAATTGATTTTAAAATACAAACATGTTTTCACTCCCTGGTTTACTAACCATAGCAATATATTTATAAATAAATAAACAATAAAATACTACAACTATTACATGGCTTGTACAGTTACATTATAATAAAAGCAAATTAAATAATAATTATAAATTAAACAATTAAAATAAAAGGTTAGTGATAAAATAATTATAAGAAAGAAAAGGTTAGTAATAATATACAATATATATATATATATATATATATAAATCAATTAAATATTTTTTAGATTTAAATAAATAATTTTAAAGAATTTTGAGATGAAAATAGAATAATAATAATAATTATATACTAATTTACTTACAAAATAAACTATGATTAACGATTTAATTATATATATTAGAAATATTTATTAAGTATAATATTTAAACAAATAATTAAAATAAGAAATTAAAGTTTTTTAAAGAAAATTAGGTTTTTTAGAAATTAGGGTTAGAATTATATATATAAAAAATATTAGGTTTTTTTAATTTAATTTACAATATTAATTTAATAATAAAATAAATATATACATATTTTGATTTAAATACATAATAAATAAATAAAAACTAGGTTTAGAATTTAGAAAATAAATTAGAAATTTTTTTAGAAAATATAAAACATTTACATATTATTTTCCTAGAATTATTTAGATATATATATATATATATATATATATATATATATATATATATATATATATATATATATATATATATATATTAAACATAATTATAATTAATTAATCAATAAAGTAATTAAACAAAATAATTGAACAAAACAAAAATTGAAACTTACCTAGGGCAGGGATCAAACCCACGCCCTAGGCTTCATCATCCTTGGACCCACGCCCTAGGCTTCATCATCCTTGGACCAGCAAGCCATCCACCAGGCTATGCGTGCGTTGGTGATAGTGATCCAAGCAGCAATTATTATATTTTTAACCTGCGAAAATATTGACAAATAAAAACAAAACCAAAATGGCCTGGGGAGGTTTTGATCCCAGGACCATTCCTTCGCCAGCCAAACGCGCACACCAACTGAGTTAAGTGCTTTAGTTGTAACATAACATAAACTAATTCAAAAAATATTAAATCAATAATTTGAATTTCTGCAGATGGCGCCAATGGTCTTCATCTTCTTCCTCATACCTGCGAATTTTCATACGTTTTTACCTGCGAATTTTCCTTTGAAGTTCATCATGTACAAAACCTAGGAATTTCAAACATCAACAAAACAGTGAGATTTTTCCAAATTGATTAGGGAAATATGATCCTCAGAACTCATACAATTGTCCTATGTTCTTGAAAATTATTTATGTTTGGTTTATCACGAAACCCTAATCAAGAGGCCGAAACCCTAGCCATGGTGGATTCCTTAATCTGTAATGAAAATTCAATTAACTTGCCCAGAAACGTTAATTGCTTCATCATAAACACAAAACATTAGTCAAAAGAGATTTATAACACATGAATAGCAGAATACGAAAAAATCAAAAAAATGCAAGAACACGATTTCGGATTATGCATTTAGGCATGCGTTTGGACAATGATAATGACCAGGTTATGTTCAGTGATGTTCAAGGAAGCCAATGCAACCTTCAAAAAGCTTTGAAATTGCTTCTAAGTAGGAAACCGAATTGGAGTTTTTTGAAGATTTTTGTGAAGTTTGAACAATGTGTAAGAGGCTAGGAATTCGTGTGCAATGCTTGTCTTCATGTTGTATATATACCACTTGATGAAATTAGGTCAAGACTTTAACAAATTTGTGGATATTTGGACTTTGGGAGATTGAAAAAGATGTGATCTTAAATTTTGAATATTCTTGATCTAGCCTTGCCATGTTTGGATGATCTGAATTTAAATGGTATTAATCAAGTTTAAATGAGTGCTAAAACTTTCTAGAACCAAAAAATCAAATCAAATATATGACTTTTATATTTTATTTCAATTTAATTTGTATTTTAATGAATAAAATTCAAATAAATATGAAATAAAAAATAAAAAATCAGAAAATAAGTGGTTTGGGTCGTGCTTGATGAGTTTGTAAGGTTTGAATGGCAATTTGGTGGGCTCATTTAGCAAAAATTGACTTTAAGGCCTTATTTGCTTCATAAAATTCCCAAACATTTCCCAACTTTGCAAGGGCACAAATCCTTCAATTTTAATGCTATGAAGGTGTTTTTGGACATTTTGGAAATCTTAAAGAGTCCTCTAACCAACCTCTTTGGTCTCATGTCCATATCTTTTACCATTCTCAAGTTATGCTCTTTTGAAGTTGTTGACTTTTTGTTGACTTTTAAAAGGACCTATAATGTCTTAGCTCATACCTTCCAAATGAAGGATTTTTGGGCTTGGCTTGTGAGACACAAAGTTGTAGAGAATTCAATTTCCTTCAAAATGAGCTTTGGATGGAAAAAATTTGATGAAGCATGTGAAAGTTATGGCTGGTCAAAGTTTAGTTGACTTTTCCTGTGAAAACCCTAATTTAGAAACTCCTGATTCTTGATGATCTGAAATCTCCTTGATGAATCATGATCAACCCTTGATCAAATGATGAATTTTACCTCATATACTTGATGTTGGCAAAAAAATCATGAAGTTTGACTTTGGTTTGATCACAGTTGACCTCAATTTGACTTTTTGACTGCCTTGACTGATTTTAACCTAACTGATCATCTAACTGAGCAAATCTTCTGGGAAAGTCTTGAAACTTGACATGGGGATTCTTGAACACATATAGGATGTTATGAAGCTCACTTGAAGTATTGGGAGTCCATTTAACCTGATGAAAGTCAAAACCCTAGTTTAGGATGCCTTGCTTAGGAGGATGCTTTGTCTGAGGGAATTGTCAAACTTGTCAACCAATTGTGAATCTTGTGAACCTTGTGAACCTCATGAGATGTATTGTGAACATTGTGAACCTTGTGAACCTCTTTGTACACAATGTCTTGTCTTGTGGAGGGCAAATTTTGGGGTGCAACAGCTGCCCCTGTTCAATTTTCTGAAACCTGAGGGGTTAAATTGGTATATGTGCCAGTCGTGACCTGGAAGGTTGAAGGGGATTGAACACAAAAGCCCAAAAATTTGCACTCGCCGGTGCGTAAAGTAACACTGATGATTAGTTGTATATGCTTAAGTGGGCTTGAAGATGCCACTTGGAAGAACTGGAGATGGGCTTATAGATGCCATCTAAAGTATCAGGATGTGATGATAGCTTTATGTTGATACCGGATATCAGTACTAGGTCTTCGTATAGGCCGTCTCTGAATCATTTATACAACATGATTTGAATTGTTGAATGGACCAATAAAAATAAATCTTCGTGACGATTATCTCTTCTGGAAGTATCTTGGATCAGGGAATGGATCTTCTTACAGATCGTTTGCCTACTCTCCAAGTTCAAAAGAACGTCAGGATTAGTTCTTCTGAAAAATATCTTGAACCAGGGAATGGATCTTTGTACAGATCGTTTGCCTGCTATTCAAGGGCCAAAAGAAAGTTAGGATTTGTTCTTCTAAAAACTATCTTGAACCAGGGAATGGATCTTTTTACAGACCGTTTGCCTGCTATTTAAGGGCCAAAAGAAAGTCAGGATTAGTTCTTCTGAAAAATATCTTGAACCAGGGAATGGATCTTTTTTACAGACCGTTTGCCTGCTATTCAAAGGTCAAAAGAACGTCAGGATTAGTTCTTCTGAAAAATATCTTGAACCAGGGAATGGATCTTTTTACAGACCGTTTGCCTGCTATTCAAGGGCCAAAAGAACGTCAGGATTTGTTCTTCTGAAAAATATCTTGAACCAGGGAATGGATCTTTATACATATCGTTTGCCTGCTATTCAAGGGCCAAAAGAACGTCAAGATTTGTTCTTCTGAAAAATATCTTGAACCAGGGAATGGATCTTTTTACAGACCGTTTGCCTGCTATTCAAGGGCCAAAAGAACGTCAGGATTTGTTCTTCTGAAAAATATCTTGAACCAGGGAATGGATCTTTTTACAGATCATTTGCCTGCTATTCAAGGGCCAAAAGAACGTCAGGATTAGTTCTTCTGAAAAATATCTTGAACCAGGGAATGGATCTTTTTACAGACCGTTTGCCTACTATTCAAGGGCCAAAAGAACGTCAGGATTTGTTCTTCTGAAAAATATCTTGAACCAGGGAATGGATCTTTTTACAGACCGTTTGCCTGCTATTCAAGGGTCAAAAGAACGTCAGGATTTGTTCTTCTGAAAAATATCTTGAACCAGGGAATGGACCTTTTTACAGACCGTTTGCGTGCTATTCAAGGCCAGATAGATGAAATCTTCTGGAAGTATCCTAGATTAGGGAATGGATCTTTTTACAGACCTTTTGCCTACTCTCCGAGAGTAATGTATGGATCATTTCTGACTTGTTGTGGATTGTTGATATTGTTTTACCTGCATATAACCATCCTGCAAGGAAAAAGTTAGTTTATGCAATATGTATGCATGCATAGTATGATGCACCTAAGTAATGTATTATGTATTTATGGATATGTATGTTATGATATAAATGATGTATGTATGAATCATGTAGCCTGAAGTGTCTGGATATCTTTGTATAACAACTGCTGGCTAGGGAAAATAAATCCCGATCGTTGCTGAAGAATATGAGGAACTTGTTCCCGTTTTGTTTGATAGTATAGTATTTATAACCTCCCGTCTTCGCTCGTCGTACTTCTATTGAAGGAATAAGTTCCTGAGTATCCCGACTGAGGATAAAAGAGATGGACATAAATTCAAGGGGAGATGTAACTCGAATTATCTATAATGATAGATTTGCCCTACTGGAGATTTGTAGTTGTCTTGTGGGGATGAACCGGCGAAGCTTCGTTGCATTCCTTCCCTCGTTCGTCCTTAGTAAATACTATTACTGCATTTCATGCATTTCTGGTAAGCATCAATCATATTCAAAGCATATATACATTCAAACATAACCAACAAACATTTTTCGCTTTAGTAAAAGAGGAAAAGTAATCCTGAATAAAGAGGGAAAAGTAAAGCTGAACTCAAAAACAGAATCGTTTCAACTTTGAGAGTGTATAACCAATTGGATTTAGAGCTCCTGAGATTCTTAACTTTCCTGAATACCTTCCCAGAAATCCTCATAGCTGGATCTGAAGACATGATACTGACACCATCTGATACTACTGGCGTAGACAATTAATTTCCACAATGGCTTCTGCTGAGAATCCAATATCAAGGTAATACAATGAGAGGAACGTGTCTTCAAATTGTGATGGACCATATATGCTCCGGGTATTAGATTTGAAAAGAAGGCATTGCTCCATGGTTGAGGATGAATTGTCCCATAATGGAAGTATCTGAATGTAGTTACCTCAAGAGAAATAAGCAGAATGCCCCACAATAATGTTACCCTTGGTAATTCAAATATATGAGGAGAGCTGCCCCTGGCTATTAAGCACTTGTTGAATCTGGACCTGATTGCCCTGAATGAATTCAACGGTAACTTGGTATGCCCCCTTGATTGGGAAACAGTGACTATGCCCCTGGCATTATGAACTCTGTAATGTTACCCTTGGTAACTTAGATAAACGAGGAGATCTTCCCCTGGCTACTTAACATAGTTGAATCCTGTCCTGATTGCCCCAAATGAGTTAGGCAGTATCATGGCTTGTCCCCTTGATTGGGAGATAATGACTATGCCCCTTTGTACACATGGACTTTGATCCAGGAAGCAACTTTGTTTATCGGAAGAACTTTGGTTTATTGAGCATTCATCCTGTAAGTTTCTCTGTTTATCAAACACTCAGGTATATGCAAACAAATATTTTCAAAAATGCAATGCTTATGTTTGTCTTGAAGTTTTGAAAAAAAGTTATTTTAGAAAAACAATTTTTATGAAAACTGTGATATTAACTCAAGTTTTATAATAAGCCCTAAAGGAGTCAGGATACCTTTTTGTAACAGTATGCTTTCGAACTAACCATGCTTCAGTTAGGACTTTTAAAGGGTTGTAACGTGGCCTGGTTCACGGTTTAAGAAACAAAGGATAAAGGCTCAAATTTTATTTGTACCCAACCCAATCTCCATGATGTTCTTCAGTCCTATGCTCAGTTAACTTATGCATTGAGGCTCAAAGGAGTTTGGAATTGTAACACTGACATTTGTGATGGTTCAGAAACCAAAATTTATTTGAACATTCAGTCATCTTTCTTTGTTGAGGATTCATAGTGACCTCTTTTTTCTTTTTCTTTTTTCTTTTTGTTTTATTATCCCTTCCTTTTGCCTGAACTGTTTGTTTTAAGATTACAGTCAGCGGGATATCTCAATTTTTATTAAGTCTCCTTCATAGGTTTTGACTTAGCAAGCTTTTTCTTTTGCTAGATATTGATTGTCAAGTTTAATGATTACAGAGAACCATCATTAGTTGTGTACAACACAAATAATTGGCATATTTGAGTTAACCGAGTAACTACCCTGCCCCGGGTTATGAATAAGGGTTTTAAGTTGCGTGAGAAAGAAAACTCCTACTTCATAGGCTCAAAAGGGTTGACTAGGGATTAACTTCCTTATATCTCCACTGTTTAGGAATTGAAACAATGCATATACATCGTCAACATAGTCTATTCAAAAGCATACTGCCTAAGATTATGGTATGGTTTTCGTCATCCTCCCTCTACAGGCTTATAGCTTTATCAGGAGTTAAATATCACAAAATAGAAATATGAATCATAATTCAAAATATAGTGAAACGAATGGATTAATTCAAGACAAACATATACAATGCATTAATGAAAACAAGAGTTTAACATATAGTAAGTGTTTAAACAAATAAAAGAAATTACAGATGAAAATTCAAATGTTGTCCCATCCAGTTGGCTGAATGTCTTCAATTGCAATCTGTGAACTTTCAGGAGCAGTATATTTCACCATGAAATCAAATTTGCCACTTGGATGTCCCAAGGTGCCCCATATCTCAACAGGAATAGGTAGTCTTCCTTTCTTGCTACTTTGGGCAATTTATCTTACAGCTTCGATGTTTGATGGACGATAGTAGAACTCAATTTGACCATCTGGAGTAACCTCTAAGATTCCTTCATCAATTAGGTCTTAAATCTTATTCTTCAGTGCCCAACAGTTATTAGTGTCGTGTCCGGGACTGTCGGAGTGATACTCACACCTTGCCTTGGGATTATAGTGAGGAGAGGAAGTTTTAGGATTTTGAGGAGGATTTTTCAAGGAAATTAGCTTCATCTCCAACAAGCATTGCAGAACTTGTGACATTGGAGTGCTGAATTTGATAAACTATCTTCTACATCCCTTGTGTTGAGGTGGATTACCTTTACCAGGTCTTTTTTCTTTAACTGAAGAACAATCAGTGGCAACCGGTTTCTTACCTTCTTTTATCCTCATCTTCCTTTCAACCAAATCAGCTTGTTTTAATGGAGGTTGACTAACAATTAGATTCCTGACTCCATTACTTTGAAGTTTATGGACAAAGGCTCTTAACTCTTCTTGCCCCTGAGCTAAACTTTGAATAAGAACCACCTGGTCATTCATCTGGATCCTCATTTCTGTCATCTCAGCTTGTAATTGTTTCAGATAATCATCCTTATTGTCCTCAGGATTCTTCTTCTTAGCCAACAGTGTCTTCAACTCATCTTGTCCCTTGGACAAGTTCAGAATCAACTCTTGGAATTGTGCATTCTGAGCCTGGAGATCTTTGACAGTCTGTTCAAGAGCCATTTCTGCTGAAATAAACTGCAAGAAGATAAGATACATGTACCTAAGAAACCTGTGATGCAATGATATGGTGTATAAATGCGTATGAAATGTTTTCAAGGACCGCAGGATTTACATTTGTTTAAACAATCAAGAAAGTAAACTTTTATTAGTAATAAATTTGTTTGCCCCTTGGGCTTACAATAAAATGAAATAAGTACAAAAAACGGGGTTTTAAGTCTCCCATGGACGTTTCCTCTTTGTGTTGGGGTATGAGTTGAGATTCCGCTCCTCGTGAAGTTGTTTTGTTAGCTCCAGGATTCTTTCTTGACTTGCTTTGTAATGAGTCTCAAAAGTATCCCTTTGCTCTTTCAACTGGATCCAGGACCTCTGTAACTCTTCCATGTCAGTGGGCATGTCTGGATGAAGGATGGTATAAGAAGTATCCCCTTCAGCAACAGGCTCCATAGTAACTGGCAGGATGGCAGGATATGGCATCATAAGAGTCTGAGCACGAGATCGCACCCATCTGAGATAAGCTTCCATAGGAATAATGTACTTTGGTTCCAGAGTCTTGCTGTCAACCTTGTTCACTTTACCCCATCCTCGTATGAACCTTTGACGGTAACCTTGCAGATCGTTGTCGTAGTCAAACATAATACCCTGAATCAACATGTCATGAGGACCATCACTCCGAGCATAACCAAACTGACGTAAAGCTAAGGAAGGGTTGTAAGTAATGCCTCCTCTTATGCCAAGGAGTGGCACATTAGGGAACTCCCCACAACGGTCAATGATAGTAACATTCTCCATAGATCTAGAACACCAATGAATATCTGAATGGGAAAGTGACATAATCCTCTTGGACCACCTGAACCCCTGTTCGTTCTTCATCACTGATTGAGGAAGGTGAGAAATAAACCACCTAGATAGAAAAGGTATACATCACATCAGAGTTCCTCGTGCCTTTGTAGTACGGGTATGAAGAGAGTGTGAGATGTCTCCAAGCAATGTAGGCACTGGGTTATGAGTCAGAAATATATTGATGGCGTGAACGTCTATGAACTGATATGGATTGGGGAATAACACTAAGCCATAAATCAACAAGGCTAAGATCTCCTCAAAAGCATCATAGCTCATAGCCTTCAGGAACACTTGAGCTTTCTCCATCAATACCTTAGCAAGAATACCCTTAACTCCACTTCTTATTTCTAGGACAATGTCTGATTTCTTCAAATGTAGGGATGCAGCAATAGCTTCAGGTTTAGGCTCTTTTTCCAAGCCTGTGAAAGGTCTCTGATCAAGGACAGGTATACCCAAAAGTTTGGAGAACTCTTCCATTGTAGGAACCAGCTGATAGTCGGGGAACGTGAAACAATGGTGTTTAGGATCAAAGAACTGAAATAGGACACTCATCATGTCTTCATTGAACCCTGAAGTGACTAGATCCAATAGGTGACCATGCCTCTTGATGAACTGGGAGTTTTCAGAAACTTGAGAAACCAATTCCTTAAGCTTGGGAGGTACTTCTACAAAGTTGATCCGGATAGTATTCCTACGAGCAGAAGCCATGACCTACAACAAAGAACAAAGATAAATCCCTTGGTCCTTGAAATGGTTAGTGAAAATGATATGCTTATGATGCATGATGATGTTATGATGTTATGCTCAATCACAAACATGTGGCACACACAAGCAAGTCACACAACAGTCCTAGGTTTAGAGGCTTGCATGAGGTTTAAAGGTAAGTACCCTCCCCTGAAGTTTAGTTGGTTCATACTGTCCTATAAAGTAACCAAGTTCTAAGGGATCTCAATATCATTGATCCTTCACAAGGGTGGTTGTTCAGTAGGAAACTTACTTGCCAACCAAAACCCTCCAAGTTTAGGATCTCAATGAGTGTAGCATCGAATATCAACCAACTTTAGTCTTCACCAAAGCCGGCTATCTCACTACTTTCTAAAGGCCAAGATGGGATGACTAAGGTTCTAAAAGTTAGTTAGTGTATTGACAACATATGGCAGCCTCATATTATCCTCAACTTGCTTAAGGAACATAAGCACCAACCAAGAAGTCACACTAACTATGGCCACCAGATCAACCATATCGGTATACGCCGTACAGTTTCCTTGGTCTATTGCCATTTACCTAAGGTACACTAGATCCGGGTTAGGATCTTTCACACATAAGAGCACCCAACAAGTAAAGTAATGCAAATAAAGCAAACAAATTTAAAGTGATCTAATTCCTAAGGGTACCCCTCTTTTATTAAATCCCCAGCAGAGTCGCCAGTTCTGTAACACGGTGGGAGAACTGACTTTAGTTAAATGTTGCGGATAGCAAGAGTCGCCACCGACTTTTATTTTATCCAAAAGGAAATGGCATAAAAGAACAGGAAAGACCTTAAAAGATTTTTGGGTTCGGGGGGTAGGTTATGTAAAGGGAAGGTGTTAGCACCCTTTACATCCATGGTTATCCATGGGCTCTTAGTTACTTAGCTCACTTTAAATTGTTTTGAGAAGTGTAATGTGTGATTAAAATTTTTCTTAAGTACTTTATAATGACCCTTGTACGGATATATATAAAGACTTTGTTTTGAAAATTGTTTAAAATGTAAAGTGTAATGAAGTAATTGGATGAAAAAAGTGAGCAAATACTTAAGAGGAACCTACCCTAAGTTAAATCTTTACTGTTCTTAAATGTTCTTTCATTGGTAAGACTATCCCTATTATTAAGGAATAGGTAGTCATTACCTTGGATGTTATAAAGGACATGTGAAGGGTCATCTGTGTTTAGGCAACTGTAAGGTGTCTTAGCAATTCGAGGGGACTTATCATCTTTTATTCGAAACGGACAAGATCATTCACGAAGGCAACATTCGAAGGGACTTGATCTTATAATCTTTTAAAGGGACTAGATGATTTGTTCATGAGAAGGGACTTTGCTTTTTAGACACCTTACTTGACCATTTAGTTTAGGCAACATGAGAGGTATCCTTAAGAAGGTGAGATGGCGATCCAAGATCGACTTACGTGTGTGCGTGTACAAGTTCATGTATTTATCTTATAATTAGTGATCTAAATTGATTTTAAAATACAAACATGTTTTCACTCTCTGGTTTACTAACCATAGCAATATATTTATAAATAAATAAACAATAAAATACTACAACTATTACATGGCTTGTACAGTTACATTATAATAAAAGCAAATTAAATAATAATTATAAATTAAACAATTAAAATAAAAGGTTAGTGATAAAATAATTATAAGAAAGAAAAGGTTAGTAATAATATACAATATATATATATATAAATCAATTAAATATTTTTTAGATTTAAATAAATAATTTTAAAGAATTTTGAGATGAAAATAGAATAATAATAATAATTATATACTAATTTACTTACAAAATAAACTATGATTAACGATTTAATTATATATATTAGAAATATTTATTAAGTATAATATTTAAACAAATAATTAAAATAAGAAATTAAAGTTTTTTAAAGAAAATTAGGTTTTTTAGAAATTAGGGTTAGAATTATATATATAAAAAATATTAGGTTTTTTTAATTTAATTTACAATATTAATTTAATAATAAAATAAATATATACATATTTTGATTTAAATACATAATAAATAAATAAAAACTAGGTTTAGAATTTAGAAAATAAATTAGAAATTTTTTTAGAAAATATAAAACATTTACATATTATTTTCCTAGAATTATTTAGATATATATATATATATATATATATATATATATATATATTAAACATAATTATAATTAATTAATCAATAAAGTAATTAAACAAAATAATTGAACAAAACAAAAATTGAAACTTACCTAGGGCAGGGATCAAACCCACGCCCTAGGCTTCATCATCCTTGGACCCACGTCCTAGGCTTCATCATCCTTGGACCAGCAAGCCATCCACCAGGCTATGCGTGCGTTGGTGATAGTGATCCAAGCAGCAATTATTATATTTTTAACCTGCGAAAATATTGACAAATAAAAACAAAACCAAAATGGCCTGGGGAGGTTTTGATCCCAGGACCATTCCTTCGCCAGCCACACGCGCACACCAACTGAGTTAAGTGCTTTAGTTGTAACATAACATAAACTAATTCAAAAAATATTAAATCAATAATTTGAATTTCTGCAGATGGCGCCAATGGTCTTCATCTTCTTCCTTATACCTGCGAATTTTCATACGTTTTTACCTGCGAATTTTCCTTTGAAGTTCATCATGTACAAAACCTAGGAATTTCAAACATCAACAAAACAGTGAGATTTTTCCAAATTGATTAGGGAAATATGATCCTCAGAACTCATACAATTGTCCTATGTTCTTGAAAATTATTTATGTTTGGTTTATCACG
Source organism: Lathyrus aphaca (assembly GCA_963966055.1). Taxonomy (NCBI): domain Eukaryota; kingdom Viridiplantae; phylum Streptophyta; class Magnoliopsida; order Fabales; family Fabaceae; genus Lathyrus; species Lathyrus aphaca. The sequence goes on from OZ014522.1 coordinate 546,112,055, forward strand.
AAACCCTAATCAAGAGACCGAAACCCTAGCCATGGTGGATTCCTTAATCTGTAATGAAAATTCAATTAACTTGCCCAGAAACGTTAATTGCTTCATCATAAACACAAAACATTAGTCAAAAGAGATTTATAACACATGAATAGCAGAATACGAAAAAATCAAAAAAATGCAAGAACACGATTTCGGATTATGCATTTAGGCATGCGTTTGGACAATGATAATGACCAGGTTATGTTCAGTGATGTTCAAGGAAGCCAATGCAACCTTCAAAAAGCTTTGAAATTGCTTCTAAGTAGGAAACCGAATTGGAGTTTTTTGAAGATTTTTGTGAAGTTTGAACAATGTGTAAGAGGCTAGGAATTCGTGTGCAATGCTTGTCTTCATGTTGTATATATACCACTTGATGAAATTAGGTCAAGACTTTAACAAATTTGTGGATATTTGGACTTTGGGAGATTGAAAAAGATGTGATCTTAAATTTTGAATATTCTTGATCTAGCCTTGCCATGTTTGGATGATCTGAATTTAAATGGTATTAATCAAGTTTAAATGAGTGTTAAAACTTTCTAGAACCAAAAAATCAAATCAAATATATGACTTTTATATTTTATTTCAATTTAATTTGTATTTTAATGAATAAAATTCAAATAAATATGAAATAAAAAATAAAAAATCAGAAAATAAGTGGTTTGGGTCGTGCTTGATGAGTTTGTAAGGTTTGAATGGCAATTTGGTGGGCTCATTTAGCAAAAATTGACTTTAAGGCCTTATTTGCTTCATAAAATTCCCAAACATTTCCCAACTTTGCAAGGGCACAAATCCTTCAATTTTAATGCTATGAATGTGTTTTTGGACATTTTGGAAATATTAAAGAGTCCTCTAACCAACCTCTTTGGTCTCATGTCCATATCTTTTACCATTCTCAAGTTATGCTCTTTTGAAGTTGTTGACTTTTTGTTGACTTTTAAAAGGACCTATAATGTCTTAGCTCATACCTTCCAAATGAAGCATTTTTGGGCTTGGCTTGTGAGACACAAAGTTGTAGAGAATTCAATTTCCTTCAAAATGAGCTTTGGATAGAAAAAATTTGATGAAGCATGTGAAAGTTATGGCTGGTCAAAGTTTAGTTGACTTTTCCTGTGAAAACCCTAATTTAGAAACTCCTGATTCTTGATGATCTGAAATCTCCTTGATGAATCATGATCAACCCTTGATCAAATGATGAATTTTACCTCATATACTTGATGTTGGCAAAAAAATCATGAAGTTTGACTTTGGTTTGATCACAGTTGACCTCAATTTGACTTTTTGACTGCCTTGACTGATTTTAACCTAACTGATCATCTAACTGAGCAAATCTTCTGGGAAAGTCTTGAAACTTGACATGGGGATTCTTGAACACATATAGGATGTTATGAAGCTCACTTGAAGTATTGGGAGTCCATTTAACCTGATGAAAGTCAAAACCCTAGTTTAGGATGCCTTGCTTAGGAGGATGCTTTGTCTGAGGGAATTGTCAAACTTGTCAACCAATTGTGAATCTTGTGAACCTTGTGAACCTCATGAGATGTATTGTGAACATTGTGAACCTTGTGAACCTCTTTGTACACAATGTCTTGTCTTGTGGAGGGCAAATTTTGGGGTGCAACAGCTGCCCCTGTTCAATTTTCTGAAACCTGAGGGGTTAGATTGGTATATGTGCCAGTCGTGACCTGGAAGGTTGAAGGGGATTGAACACAAAAGCCCAAAAATTTGCACTCGCCGGTGCGTAAAGTAACACTGATGATTAGTTGTATATGCTTAAGTGGGCTTGAAGATGCCACTTGGAAGAACTGGAGATGGGCTTATAGATGCCATCTAAAGTATCAGGATGTGATGATAGCTTTATGTTGATACCGGATATCAGTACTAGGTCTTCGTATAGGCCGTCTCTGAATCATTTATACAACATGATTTGAATTGTTGAATGGACCAATAAAAATAAATCTTCGTGACGATTATCTCTTCTGGAAGTATCTTGGATCAGGGAATGGATCTTCTTACAGATCGTTTGCCTACTCTCCAAGTTCAAAAGAACGTCAGGATTAGTTCTTCTGAAAAATATCTTGAACCAGGGAATGGATCTTTGTACAGATCGTTTGCCTGCTATTCAAGGGCCAAAAGAACGTTAGGATTTGTTCTTCTGAAAACTATCTTGAACCAGGGAATGGATCTTTTTACAGACCGTTTGCCTGCTATTTAAGGGCCAAAAGAAAGTCAGGATTAGTTCTTCTGAAAAATATCTTGAACCAGGGAATGGATCTTTTTTACAGACCGTTTGCCTGCTATTCAAGGGTCAAAAGAACGTCAGGATTAGTTCTTCTGAAAAATATCTTGAACCAGGGAATGGATCTTTTTACAGACCGTTTGCCTGCTATTCAAGGGCCAAAAGAACGTCAGGATTTGTTCTTCTGAAAAATATCTTGAACCAGGGAATGGATCTTTGTACATATCGTTTGCCTGCTATTCAAGGGCCAAAAGAACGTCAAGATTTGTTCTTCTGAAAAATATCTTGAACCAGGGAATGGATCTTTTTACAGACCGTTTGCCTGCTATTCAAGGGCCAAAAGAACGTCAGGATTTGTTCTTCTGAAAAATATCTTGAACCAGGGAATGGATCTTTTTACAGATCGTTTGCCTGCTATTCAAGGGCCAAAAGAACGTCAGGATTAGTTCTTCTGAAAAATATCTTGAACCAGGGAATGGATCTTTTTACAGACCGTTTGCCTACTATTCAAGGGCCAAAAGAACGTCAGGATTTGTTCTTCTGAAAAATATCTTGAACCAGGGAATGGATCTTTTTACAGACCGTTTGCCTGCTATTCAAGGGTCAAAAGAACGTCAGGATTTGTTCTTCTGAAAAATATCTTGAACCAGGGAATGGACCTTTTTACAGACCGTTTGCGTGCTATTCAAGGCCAGATAGATGAAATCTTCTGGAATTATCCTAGATTAGGGAATGGATCTTTTTACAGACCTTTTGCCTACTCTCCGAGAGTAATGTATGGATCATTTCTGACTTGTTGTGGATTGTTGATATTGTTTTACCTGCATATAACCATCCTGCAAGGAAAAAGTTAGTTTATGCAATATGTATGCATGCATAGTATGATGCACCTAAGTAATGTATTATGTATTTATGGATATGTATGTTATGATATAAATGATGTATGTATGAATCATGTAGCCTGAAGTGTCTGGATATCTTTGTATAACAACTGCTGGCTAGGGAAAATAAATCCCGATCGTTGCTGAAGAATATGAGGAACTTGTTCCCGTTTTGTTTGATAGTATAGTATTTATAACCTCCCGTCTTCGCTCGTCGTACTTCTATTGAAGGAATAAGTTCCTGAGTATCCCGACTGAGGATAAAAGAGATGGACATAAATTCAAGGGGAGATGTAACTCGAATTATCTATAATGATAGATTTGCCCTACTGGAGATTTGTAGTTGTCTTGTGGGGATGAACCGGCGAAGCTTCGTTGCATTCCTTCCCTCGTTCGTCCTTAGTAAATACTATTACTGCATTTCATGCATTTCTGGTAAGCATCAATCATATTCAAAGCATATATACATTCAAACATAACCAACAAACATTTTTCGCTTTAGTAAAAGAGGAAAAGTAATCCTGAATAAAGAGGGAAAAGTAAAGTTGAACTCAAAAACAGAATCGTTTCAACTTTGAGAGTGTATAACCAATTGGATTTAGAGCTCCTGAGATTCTTAACTTTCCTGAATACCTTCCCAGAAATCCTCATAGCTGGATCTGAAGACATGATACTGACACCATCTGATACTACTGGCGTAGACAATTAATTTCCACAATGGCTTCTGCTGAGAATCCAATATCAAGGTAATACAATGAGAGGAACGTGTCTTCAAATTGTGATGGACCATATATGCTCCGGGTATTAGATTTGAAAAGAAGGCATTGCTCCATGGTTGAGGATGAATTGTCCCATAATGGAAGTATCTGAATGTAGTTACCTCAAGAGAAATAAGCAGAATGCCCCACAATAATGTTACCCTTGGTAATTCAAATATATGAGGAGAGTTGCCCCTGGCTATTAAGCACTTGTTGAATCTGGACCTGATATCCCCGAATGAATTCAACGGTAACTTGGTATGCCCCCTTGATTGGGAAACAGTGACTATGCCCCTGGCATTATGAACTCTGTAATGTTACCCTTGGTAACTTAGATAAACGAGGAGATCTTCCCCTGGCTACTTAACATAGTTGAATCCTGTCCTGATTGCCCCAAATGAGTTAGGCAGTATCATGGCTTGTCCCCTTGATTGGGAGATAATGACTATGCCCCTTTGTACACATGGACTTTGATCCAGGAAGCAACTTTGTTTATCGGAAGAACTTTGGTTTATTGAGCATTCATCCTGTAAGTTTCTCTGTTTATCAAACACTCAGGTATATGCAAACAAATATTTTCAAAAATGCAATGCTTATGTTTGTCTTGAAGTTTTGAAAAAAAGTTATTTTAGAAAAACAATTTTTATGAAAACTGTGATATTAACTCAAGTTTTATAATAAGCCCTAAAGGAGTCAGGATACCTTTTTGTAACAGTATGCTTTCGAACTAACCATGCTTCAGTTAGGACTTTTAAAGGGTTGTAACGTGGCCTGGTTCACGGTTTAAGAAACAAAGGATAAAGGCTCAAATTTTATTTGTACCCAACCCAATCTCCATGATGTTCTTCAGTCCTATGCTCAGTTAACTTATGCATTGAGGCTCAAAGGAGTTTGGAATTGTAACACTGACATTTGTGATGGTTCAGAAACCAAAATTTATTTGAACATTCAGTCATCTTTCTTTGTTGAGGATTCATAGTGACCTCTTTTTTCTTTTTCTTTTTTCTTTTTGTTTTATTATCCCTTCCTTTTGCCTGAACTGTTTGTTTTAAGATTACAGTCAGCGGGATATCTCAATTTTTATTAAGTCTCCTTCATAGGTTTTGACTTAGCAAGCTTTTTCTTTTGCTAGATATTGATTGTCAAGTTTAATGATTACAGAGAACCATCATTAGTTGTGTACAACACAAATAATTGGCATATTTGAGTTAACCGAGTAACTACCCTGCCCCGGGTTATGAATAAGGGTTTTAAGTTGCGTGAGAAAGAAAACTCCTACTTCATAGGCTCAAAAGGGTTGACTAGGGATTAACTTCCTTATATCTCCACTGTTTAGGAATTGAAACAATGCATATACATCGTCAACATAGTCTATTCAAAAGCATACTGCCTAAGATTATGGTATGGTTTTCGTCATCCTCCCTCTACAGGCTTATAGCTTTATCAGGAGTTAAATATCACAAAATAGAAATATGAATCATAATTCAAAATATAGTGAAACGAATGGATTAATTCAAGACAAACATATACAATGCATTAATGAAAATAAGAGTTTAACATATAGTAAGTGTTTAAACAAATAAAAGAAATTACAGATGAAAATTCAAATGTTGTCCCATCCAGTTGGCTGAATGTCTTCAATTGCAATCTGTGAACTTTCAGGAGCAGTATATTTCACCATGAAATCAAATTTGCCACTTGGATGTCCCAAGGTGCCCCATATCTCAACAGGAATAGGTAGTCTTCCTTTCTTGCTACTTTGGGCAATTTGTCTTACAGCTTCGATGTTTGATGGACGATAGTAGAACTCAATTTGACCATCTGGAGTAACCTCTAAGATTCCTTCGTCAATTAGGTCTTAAATCTTATTCTTCAGTGCCCAACAGTTATTAGTGTCGTGTCCGGGACTGTCGGAGTGATACTCACACCTTGCCTTGGGATTATAGTGAGGAGAGGAAGTTTTAGGATTTTGAGGAGGATTTTTCAAGGAAATTAGCTTCATCTCCAACAAGCATTGCAGAACTTGTGACATTGGAGTGCTGAATTTGATAAACTATCTTCTACATCCCTTGTGTTGAGGTGGATTACCTTTACCAGGTCTTTTTTCTTTAACTGAAGAACAATCAGTGGCAACCGGTTTCTTACCTTCTTTTATCCTCATCTTCCTTTCAACCAAATCAGCTTGTTTTAATGGAGGTTGACTAACAATTAGATTCCTGACTCCATTACTTTGAAGTTTATGGACAAAGGCTCTTAACTCTTCTTGCCCCTGAGCTAAACTTTGAATAAGAACCACCTGGTCATTCATCTGGATCCTCATTTCTGTCATCTCAGCTTGTAATTGTTTCAGATAATCATCCTTATTGTCCTCAGGATTCTTCTTCTTAGCCAACAGTGTCTTCAACTCATCTTGTCCCTTGGACAAGTTCAGAATCAACTCTTGGAATTGTGCATTCTGAGCCTGGAGATCTTTGACAGTCTGTTCAAGAGCCATTTCTGCTGAAATAAACTGCAAGAAGATAAGATACATGTACCTAAGAAACCTGTGATGCAATGATATGGTGTATAAATGCGTATGAAATGTTTTCAAGGACCGCAGGATTTACATTTGTTTAAACAATCAAGAAAGTAAACTTTTATTAGTAATAAATTTGTTTGCCCCTTGGGCTTACAATAAAATGAAATAAGTACAAAAAACGGGGTTTTAAGTCTCCCATGGACGTTTCCTCTTTGTGTTGGGGTATGAGTTGAGATTCCGCTCCTCGTGAAGTTGTTTTGTTAGCTCCAGGATTCTTTCTTGACTTGCTTTGTAATGAGTCTCAAAAGTATCCCTTTGCTCTTTCAACTGGATCCAGGACCTCTGTAACTCTTCCATGTCAGTGGGCATGTCTGGATGAAGGATGGTATAAGAAGTATCCCCTTCAGCAACAGGCTCCATAGTAACTGGCAGGATGGCAGGATATGGCATCATAAGAGTCTGAGCACGAGATCGCACCCATCTGAGATAAGCTTCCATAGGAATAATGTACTTTGGTTCCAGAGTCTTGCTGTCAACCTTGTTCACTTTACCCCATGCTCGTATGAACCTTTGACGGTAACCTTGCAGATCGTTGTCGTAGTCAAACATAATACCCTGAATCAACATGTCATGAGGACCATCACTCCGAGCATAACCAAACTGACGTAAAGCTAAGGAAGGGTTGTAAGTAATGCCTCCTCTTATGCCAAGGAGTGGCACATTAGGGAACTCCCCACAACGGTCAATGATAGTAACATTCTCCATAGATCTAGAACACCAATGAATATCTGAATGGGAAAGTGACATAATCCTCTTGGACCACCTGAACCCCTGTTCGTTCTTCATCACTGATTGAGGAAGGTGAAAAATAAACCACCTAGATAGAAAAGGTATACATCACATCAGAGTTCCTCGTGCCTTTGTAGTACGGGTATGAAGAGAGTGTGAGATGTCTCCAAGCAATGTAGGCACTGGGTTATGAGTCAGAAATATATTGATGGCGTGAACGTCTATGAACTGATATGGATTGGGGAATAACACTAAGCCATAAATCAACAAGGCTAAGATCTCCTCAAAAGCACCATAGCTCATAGCCTTCAGGAACACTTGAGCTTTCTCCATCAATACCTTAGCAAGAATACCCTTAACTCCACTTCTTATTTCTAGGACAATGTCTGATTTCTTCAAATGTAGGGATGCAGCAATAGCTTCAGGTTTAGGCTCTTTTTCCAAGCCTGTGAAAGGTCTCTGATCAAGGACAGGTATACCCAAAAGTTTGGAGAACTCTTCCATTGTAGGAACCAGCTGATAGTCGGGGAACGTGAAACAATGGTGTTTAGGATCAAAGAACTGAAATAGGACACTCATCATGTCTTCATTGAACCCTGAAGTGACTAGATCCAATAGGTGACCATGCCTCTTGATGAACTGGGAGTTTTCAGAAACTTGAGAAACCAATTCCTTAAGCTTGGAAGGTACTTCTACAAAGTTGATCCGGATAGTATTCCTACGAGCAGAAGCCATGACCTACAACAAAGAACAAAGATAAATCCCTTGGTCCTTGAAATGGTTAGTGAAAATGATATGCTTATGATGCATGATGATGTTATGATGTTATGCTCAATCACAAACATGTGGCACACACAAGCAAGTCACACAACAGTCCTAGGTTTAGAGGCTTGCATGAGGTTTAAAGGTAAGTACCCTCCCCTGAAGTTTAGTTGGTTCATACTGTCCTATAAAGTAACCAGGTTCTAAGGGATCTCAATATCATTGATCCTTCACAAGGGTGGTTGTTCAGTAGGCAACTTACTTGCCAACCAAAACCCTCCAAGTTTAGGATCTCAATGAGTGTAGCATCGAGTATCAACCAACTTTAGTCTTCACCAAAGCCGGCTATCTCACTACTTTCTAAAGGCCAAGATGGGATGACTAAGGTTCTAAAAGTTAGTTAGTGTATTGACAACATATGGCAGCCTCATATTATCCTCAACTTGCTTAAGGAACATAAGCACCAACCAAGAAGTCACACTAACTATGGCCACCAGATCAACCATATCGGTATACGCTGTACAGTTTCCTTGGTCTATTGCCATTTACCTAAGGTACACTAGATCCGGGTTAGGATCTTTCACACATAAGAGCACCCAACAAGTAAAGTAAAGCAAATAAAGCAAACAAATTTAAAGTGATCTAATTCCTAAGGGTACCCCTCTTTTATTAAATCCCCAGCAGAGTCGCCAGTTCTGTAACACGGTGGGAGAACTGACTTTAGTTAAATGTTGCGGATAGCAAAAGTCGCCACCGACTTTTATTTTATCCAAAAGGAAAGGGCATAAAAGAACAGGAAAGACCTTAAAAGATTTTTGGGTTCGGGGGGTAGGTTATGTAAAGGGAAGGTGTTAGCACCCTTTACATCCATGGTTATCCATGGGCTCTTAGTTACTTAGCTCACTTTAAATTGTTTTGAGAAGTGTAGTGTGTGATTAAAAATTTTCTTAAGTACTTTATAATGACCCTTGTACGGATATATATAAAGACTTTGTTTTGAAAATTGTTTAAAATGTAAAGTGTAATGAAGTAATTTGATGAAAAAAGTGAGCAAATACTTAAGAGGAACCTACCCTAAGTTAAATCTTTACTGTTCTTAAATGTTCTTTCAATGGTAAGACTATCCCTATTATTAAGGAATAGGTAGTCATTACCTTGGATGTTATAAGGGACATGTGAAGGGTCATCTGTGTTTAGGCAACTGTAAGGTGTCTTAGCAATTCGAGAGGACTTATCATCTTTTATTCGAAACGGACAAGATCATTCACGAAGGCAACATTCGAAGGGACTTGATCTTATAATCTTTTAAAGGGACTAGATGATTTGTTCATGAGAAGGGACTTTGCTTTTTAGACACCTTACTTGACCATTTAGTTTAGGCAACATGAGAGGTATCCTTAAGAAGGTGAGATGGCGATCCAAGATCGACTACGTGTGTGCGTGTACAAGTTCATATATTTATCTTATAATTAGTGATCTAAATTGATTTTAAAATACAAACATGTTTTCACTCCCTGGTTTACTAACCATAGCAATATATTTATAAATAAATAAACAATAAAATACTACAACTATTACATGGCTTGTACAGTTACATTATAATAAAAGCAAATTAAATAATAATTATAAATTAAATAATTAAAATAAAAGGTTAGTGATAAAATAATTATAAGAAAGAAAAGGTTAGTAATAATATACAATATATATATATATATATATATATATATATATATATATATATATATATATATATATATATATATATATATATATATATATATATATATATATATATATATAACTCAATTAAATATTTTTTAGATTTAAATAAATAATTTTAAAGAATTTTGAGATGAAAATAGAATAATAATAATAATTATATACTAATTTACTTACAAAATAAACTATGATTAACGATTTAATTATATATATTAGAAATATTTATTAAGTATAATATTTAAACAAATAATTAAAATAAGAAATTAAATTTTTTTAAAGAAAATTAGGTTTTTTAGAAATTAGGGTTAGAATTATATATATAAAAAATATTACGTTTTTTTAATTTAATTTACAATATTAATTTAATAATAAAATAAATATATACATATTTTGATTTAAATACATAATAAATAAAAACTAGGTTTAGAATTTAGAAAATAAATTAGAAGTTTTTTAAAAAATATAAAACATTTACATATTATTTTCCTAGAATTATTTAAATATATATATTAAACATAATTATAATTAATTAATCAATAAAGTAATTAAACAAAATAATTGAACAAAACAAAAATTGAAACTTACCTGGGGCAGGGATCGAACCCACGCCCTAGGCTTCATCATCCTTGGACCAGCAAGCCATCCACCAGGCTATGCGTGCGTTGGTGATAGTGATCCAGGCAGCAATTATTATATTTTTAACCTGTGAAAATATTGACAAATAAAAACAAAACCAAAATGGCCTGGGGAGGTTTTGATCCCAGGACCATTCTTTAGCCAGCCAAACGCGCACACCAACTGAGCCAAGTGCTTTAGTTGTAACATAACATAAACTAATTCAAAAAATATTAAATCAATAACTTGAATTTCTGCAGATGGCGCCAATGGTCTTCATCTTCTTCCTCATACCTGCGAATTTTCATACGTTTTTACCTGCGAATTTTCCTTCGAAGTTCATCATGTACAGAACCTACGAATTTCAAACATCAACAAAACAGTGAAATTTTTCCAAATTGATTAGGGAAATATGATCCTCAGAGCTCATACAATCGTCCTACGTTCTTGAAAATTATTTATGTTTGGTTTATCACGAAACCCTAATCAAGAGGCCGAAACCCTAGCCATGGTGGATTCCTTAATCTGTAATGAAAATTCAATTAACTTGCCCACAAACGTTCATTGCTTCATCATAAACACAAAACATTAGTCAAAAGAGATTTATAACACATGAATAGCAGAATACGAAAAAATCAAAAAAATGCAAGAACACGATTTCGGATTATGCATTTAGGCATGTTTTGGACAATGATAATGATCAGGTTATGTTCAGTGATGTTCAAGGAAGCCAATGCAACCTTCAAAAAGCTTTGAAATTGCTTCTAAGTAGGAAACCGAATTGGAGTTTTTTGAAGATTTTTGTGAAGTTTGAACAATGTGTAAGAGGCTAGGAATTCGTGTGCAATGCTTGTCTTCATGTTGTATATATACCACTTGATGAAATTAGGTCAAGACTTTAAAAAATTTGTGGATATTTGGACTTTGGGAGATTGAAAAAGATGTGATCTTAAATTTTGAATATTCTTGATCTAGCCTTGCCATGTTTGGATGATCTGAATTTAAATGGTATTAATCAAGTTTAAATGAGTGTTAAAACTTTCTAGAACCAAAAAATCAAATCAAATATATGACTTTTATATTTTATTTCAATTTAATTTGTATTTTAATGAATAAAATTCAAATAAATATGAAATAAAAAATAAAAAATCAGAAAATAAGTGGTTTGGGTCGTGCTTGATGAGTTTGTAAGGTTTGAATGGCAATTTGGTGGGCTCATTTAGCAAAAATTGACTTTAAGGCCTTATTTGCTTCATAAAATTCCCAAACATTTCCCAACTTTGCAAGGGCACAAATCCTTCAATTTTAATGCTATGAAGGTGTTTTTGGACATTTTGGAAATATTAAAGAGTCCTCTAACCAACCTCTTTGGTCTCATGTCCATATCTTTTACCATTCTCAAGTTATGCTCTTTTGAAGTTGTTGACTTTTTGTTGACTTTTAAAAGGACCTATAATGTCTTAGCTCATACCTTCCAAATGAAGCATTTTTGGGCTTGGCTTATGAGACACAAAGTTGTAGAGAATTCAATTTCCTTCAAAATGAGCTTTGGATGGAAAAAATTTGATGAAGCATGTGAAAGTTATGGCTGGTCAAAGTTCAGTTAACTTTTCCTGTGAAAACCCTAATTTAGAAACTCCTGATTCTTGATGATCTGAAATCTCCTTGATGAATCATGATCAACCCTTGATCAAATGATGAATTTTACCTCATATACTTGATGTTGGCAAAAAATCATGAAGTTTGACTTTGGTTTGATCACAGTTGACCTCAGTTTGACTTTTTGACTGCCTTGACTGATTTTAACCTAACTGATCATCTGACTGAGCAAATCTTTTGGGAAAGTCTTGAAACTTGACATGGGGATTCTTGAACATATATAGGATGTTATGAAGCTCACTTGAATTATTGGGAGTCCATTTAGCCTGATGAAAGTCAAAACCCTAGTTTAGGATGCCTTGCTTAGGAGGATGCTTTGTCTGAGGGAATTGTCAAACTTGTCAACCAATTGTGAATCTTGTGAACCTTGTGAACCTCATGATATGTATTGTGAACATTGTGAACCTTTTGAACCTCTTAGTACACAATGTCTTTTCTTGTGGAGGGCAAATTTTGGGGTGCAACAATTATGCCCTGGTGCGTTCGAATGAAATGCACACCTGACATTTGCATCATAATTCTTTGGCATATTGGTGGGATCTGGAGGTGCCAATGTCCTTAATTAAACTAGGTTGAGTTTAAGGAGTTGTGGCAAGAGTGAAGCATATGGCATTGGGATTGAGTCAATCACCCTATTTGCCTGTGATGGTCTTTGTTGGAAAGGACGCTGTTGCTGATTGTTGTTGTTGTTGTAGGCTCTCTGTTGCGGATAATGAACTTGTTGTTGATATTGTGGTTGTTGTTGTTGAGGATATGCTGATTGTTGAGGAACCAGAGCTGGAATGGTAACTGTTGCTACTGACCGGTGTCCATACTGAGGCCTTCCCCTGCTTGCATGAATGGAATTAGTTTCACCGGCCCTTCGGGGTCCCACAAAAGGCTTCCTGGGTGTCGCTCCCAAAGATTTGCATCCTGGTACAAGCGCGAACGGTCGGCGAAGGGAACAGTGAGAACACACAGCCGTGAACTCACTGGAGATGAATAGAGTCGCCAGCTAGGCATTTTTATCCCGGAGGAAAGGCAATGCTGCATAGACCTAGAAAGAGATGGATAAGACGGTTTGCGAACCAGAGAGACTGAGAAAGGGGGTTGGTTACAACCTGGGAAGGTATTAGCACCCAGATTGTCCGTCGTACTCGACGGGATCCACGCTTAAAAGATTTGTGTTTTAAAGGGGTAGTGTCAGTGCAACTTGTGTGCAAAAGGGCTGGAAAACAATATGTACAGGTGTCTGTGTAAAGGAAGTGAAGTGTATAATGATGTGTCAGTGTAAGAACAGGAGTGAAATGCTCAAGATCATGAGGCTAAAGAATGAAGCTGAAAAGAGGGGGAATGAACAGAGACTTTTGTTCGATAACTGTCAAGTTATGCCTACGTATCCTCTCGTGCAATGAGGAAGTCAGAACACCGTAGTTCGACCCAAAGAGACTGAAAGATGAATTGACTTGTGAACTGCTTGCTTGCCTATGCTCAAGTGTATGACCTGTCTGGCTCAGGTGCTAACTGTCTTGCATTAGACGGAAGAAGCAAGTTCTCGATTATGAGTGAAGGTGATGAGAAAAGAATCCCGGAGGAGGCGATTATTGTTTGTTTTTGTGTTTTCAGTCTTTTATTGCTTTTGAAGTTTGTCATAAGTTAATGAGCTTAAGCCTAAACCAATGGGTTAGTAAACTCATCACATCTTCCCTCTGATTAGGGGTAATGAGAGTACCTTAAGTGTGAAGTCAGATTCTCACACTTAATCACCTTTGGTGTAGGATTAAGATCATTAACCTACTTGTGATTATTTAGATGTTTTTGTGATTTTGTTTAGTGTTGAGTAATGAGGTTAAGCCATAATCATGGATTAAGCAGACCCATTACACCATCCTAAAAGAAGGATGATAGATGAGAATGTTTAAGTTGAGAAAAACTCCTCAACTTAATCCATGATTAGGGATTAAACCCATGACAAAACAAACCTTTGATTAAGTGGATTTTATTTAATGGTATGATGATGAAGTGAATTTTATGGTTTGTAAGACAAACTTGAGGGGGACTTGTCCATTAACACTAGGGTTAGTCCTTCTTAACCACTTAAGGAAGAATTAGAACCCTAATGCAAGGCCCAAGTTACAAGTGTGATGTCTTGATATTTATTAAGTGGATTAATTAAGAGATTTAAACACATTAAGGGTTTGACACTTAGGATTGAAGTTATACACTCCATCCTAAAAGAAGGATGCAGGCATAAGCTTAATCACAAAGTCTCAAAGCCTTTAGGGTTTAGTCCCTGATTATGAGATGAGAAGAGAAGACTCAAAGAGAGACACAAAGGTAAAAACTATGAGGGGAGACTAATCAAAACCCTAATTCATTATCATGCTTGGTTGTTCCTAAGGTTTGTGAGGTTTGCAAGAGAAGTCTTCAAAGGAGCCACCAGGAAGCAGATGAACAGGATCAAGAGAAGCAAAGTGACTTGCTTCATTCAAGAAGTCAAGTCACTTGAAGAAAGAAAGTAAGAAGAAGAAGAATGAGCAAGCTCAAACTCAAACACATATAAGAATGCAGCAATGGATGCAAGAGAGATGAAAAGAAAAGTTATGAGAAGTGAAGGCAAATTCACTTCTCAAAGTCACTTACCACCTGAAATGTTAGAAAGAAATGCAATGCAATGCAAGATGAAATGAAATGGTATGATGCTAAGCAAAACCAGAAGCATGTTGATGATGATTATGATGTTATGAGGTGCTGCAAACATGAGACAAGGCATGGATATGTTCATACAAGATCATGAATGCAAATGATGCAAGTTAAGGAGCATGAACAAGCATGGAAAGTTATGAAGCATACAAGGCAAATGACATGGCAAATATGAGATGCAATGATCAAACATGCTTTCTATATGTCTTAAGATGTCAAATGGATCACAAGAATGCACAAAACGCAAAGACAAGTCATGTTATGCCAAGAAATGCAAGAAGGATGCAAATGGAAGCCCAAATTAGGGTTCATGGATCAAACATCAAACAAAAGTCCAAAACAGAAACAAAACCCTAAGATAAAAATGGAAAATGGCACTCAAAGAAACCCTAATCCTATGCTAAACCAAGGTTCAAAGGGGAGGTTCCAACTCTTAACCAAACTCAAGATATGAATTTTCTAAGTTATTAGGGTTTTTTAGGGTTCTTAACAAAAGAAATGCCAAACAATTAGAAAATGAGGAAACAAGTCATGGCCATTTTAACCTTGAAAATACATGCTAAACATAACACAATGCAAGAAGAATCAATGTCTCAACCTTCTCCAATAGGCAGAAATGAATTTTTGAACTTATGATCAAAATAATGCACAAAATATGATTTAATTCAATGAAAAATTCTTAAAGTGCATCAAGATCAAAAATGAAATTTGGTTTGAAGGTTGGACAATGTTTCTAAATGTCTTAGAACATTTCATGAATTTTTTTGTAATTTTTAAATACCTAAAAGTATTTTTAATTAATTAATTTCCATTAATCAATTAAAAATAATCTTTTAAATATTTAAAAATACTTTTTTAATGATGAAAAATAAAATAAAAATGTTTTTGGGTCTTAAAAATTAATAAAACTTTAAAGAAAAAAGTTTCATAATTTTTAAGTGTTTTTTACTATTTTAAAATAAATATGCAAGTTAAATGAAAGAAAATGAATTAAAATTAAATAAAATAGGAAGTATGCAGCATGGAGGGCCAGGATTTGATCTGGGGGGAAGGCCATTGACTTCGCGCGCCATCTGATGGCTCAGATTCAAACAGATTTAAACTTAATTAATTAAATAATAATCCAAGATTAAGACTTAATGAAATGATCCAGGCCTTTCATTCACGCGCGGGAACCAGGATCTAAAGGCCCAGATTCAAACTCAGTGCCCTAACCCTAATTAATAATTAATCACTTTCAGGTCACCGGAGACGAGCTCCGGTCGTCTTCTCCGGTGACCTCCTCCCCTGAAAACTTCAAACTTCCTAAAAACGTAACAAAAATGAAATCTAAAACCTGGGAAATGTTCCCCACATCCTCACGAATCAAACCCCTAACCTAAAACAAATTTATATTTCCTAAACAAGCTGAATCGAAGAAAGAAAGTTCTAGGGCACGCAAGCTTCAGAAACAAATTAAATGCTCAAATCACAACCATTTTCAAAACCGATGGTACCAGAATGATCAGTGAAACAAATAGAACAAATTTGTAACAATAAAAATGATTTCTGGAAAAATAAATTTCAAGCTACCTGAGATTTGAAGCTTTCAGTTTGAGAACTTTCTGACCTCTTCTTTCAGTGCAAACCCCTCTCCTTGATCCCCAGATGATGTTTGAATGCTCAAATGGAGTTTAAGTTGGCTGGATAATGAGATTCGAAAGGAACTGCTTCAGCTTGATCAAAAATGGCAATGGTGTTTCTGGAGGTTTCAGGTCATGGTGAGTGATTGTTTGAGGTCCAAATGATGTATGGAGAAGCTTTGCAAGGTTTGTTTGGCTGTTTGTGGCTTGTGGAGAGAGATTCGATAGAAAATGCAGGCTGAGGTGAAGAATGGCAATGGGGGATTCTTGTTGTTTTCAGGCTTGTGTTCTTGGTGCTGGGTGGCCTATGAAGTGTGTTGAGTTGGATGATGAAGAAAGTTTTGATGTATGTGAGCTGGGCAGAGAGTTTCGAAGGCTTATGCAATGTGAGTGATTTTTGTGAATGTGTGTAGTGTGATGGTTTCAGCCTTGCTTCTTGTTATGGCTAGCTTGCAAATTGATAACATAAACAAATCTGATTGGCTGGATGATGTGACTTGTGCTTTTGTGATTGGTAAGTTTGCTTTTGCCAAAAGTCAAAAAATCTTGTAAGAGAAGCATGGGCTTGATACTAGCTTGGTACAAGGCTAGGTCTGGCGCATCATGGTGTGGTGAGAGAGCCAGCAAGGTCCAAAGGCCAAGGCAGCAAGTTGAGGGAGCATGATCATGAGTTTTGCAACTTGTTGCTTTATGGTTCACATGTGAAGAAAACCTTGTTACACAAACCAAACCATAGGCAAACTTGATCCAATTCTGATTTTTTAGGCTCATATAATGTTTATGTAATGGTTTGAAATGGATTAGAGGTCACATAATGCATTGGTTCATGACTTTGCAAAATTTCCATTTGAAGCATGCCTTGAAAAACAATGATTTTTGCCAACTTTGCCTTGCCATAACTTTTGATCCAAGAAGAGTTTGATCATGTTCTTGTACTTTTTGAAAAGGGAAAGATGAGATCTACAACTTTCATGACCAAAGTTTTTCCATTTGAAGCCTTTTTGGATCAAGAATCAAGGCTTGAAAAATGACCTAAAATGATGCATTCTTGAAAAGTCAACTATGCCCAAAAAGTCAACACTTGCAAAAACCCTAAATTCTTGATTTCTATGAACTTCAACCTTCTTCCATGATCAAATAAAGATCATATACACTCAAAATGATGAAGATCACCCATTGGTTGGGTCATTGGGGGCCTCAGATGCCCTGATTTTGCACTGACTTGTCCAGAAAGTCAACTTTTGATCAGATGACTTCCCCATGGAATTTCTTCATGAAAATTGATATGCATACTCCCTATACCATATAGAGATCAATGGAAACAAGAATGACCAAAAAATTTGGAGTTATGGCCTCTGAAACCAAAACCCTAATTTTCAGTCAACTGTGCAGTTCATCCTGGCTCTGCATCCACTCAAACCCTAGTTCTTGTGATTCCTCTGCAATTTTGACTTTGAGGAGATGAAACATGATATAAGAACACACATGGACCCCTTTGAGTTGATTAGTGGCCTTTGGGATGGCTCAAGATGCTTTGGGATTGCTCAGATCACAAACCCTAGGTGCAGATGACTTAGAAACTATGCAGTGAATAAAAAAATGAGATATGAGATGATATGTTTGTGTTTATGCATATGAGAATGATCACAAGCCATGGTGTGAATGGGTGAGGGCAAATTTGGGGTGTTTACAGCTGCCCCTATTCAAACATGAGTTAGCTGTGCAGGATGTAAGCGACGGCTTAACAGGCAAACAAGATAACTTGTGGTTGAATACCAAAGACAGTCCAAAATTTGCACTCACGGAATGAAGAAGAAAAGGGATATAGATTGTAAAAAGAAAAATAAAGTATATTGTAAAGTGGGCGACGGAGGACGACCGTCGAGCAGAAGACGACTGCTGGGTAAATAGCAATGACGGGGACGGCCGACATGCTGGGGGTAAAAAGTAAAGCCAAGACGGGGACGGCCGACTAGCTGGGGAAAGATGATAATATGATGGGGACGGCCATCAAGATAAAGTTATAAAATTCTCTGGGGATTAATGAAACATGACGGGGACGGCCACCAAGTTCATAAAGGTAAAGTAACCAACGATGGGGACGGCCATCGGGCTAAAAAGAAACGGACCACGACGGGGACGGCCATCGGGTTAAAAGGAAAAGGGACCACGACGGGGACGGCCATCGGGTTAAAAGGAAAAGGGACCACGACGGGGACGGCCATCGGGTTAAAGAATGAATGAAATAAACAGATGATGGGGTACGGCCATCAAAGGTGAAGGACGATCACCTAGCAGGGGACGGCTGCTCTGTTGGGGATAAAAGAAATATGATGGGGACGGCCATCAAAGGTGGAGGACGACCACCTGGCAGGGTACGGCTGCCGAAAATATCAACGATGGGGACGGCCATCGGATAGAAAAGGTCAACGATGGGGACGGCCATCGGACGAGCATGATGGAGGACGACCATCAAGAAGTGGAGGACGACCACTCAGCAGGGGACGGCTGCTCTCAAGGTTTATCATGACATAGGACGAATGTCAGATAACCAAAAATCAACAATGGGGACGGCCATTGGATAAAGTTGATGAAGGACGATCATCAAGAAGTGGAGGACGACCACTCAGCAGGGGACGGCTGCTAAATATCAACGATGGGGACGGCCATCGGATGAGCATGATGGAGGACGACCATCAAGAAGTGGAGGACGACCACTCAGCAGGGTACGGCTGCTCTCAAAGGTATCATAACACAGGACGAGTGTTAGATAAAAGAAACTTTGTTGGTGATTTACTGGGGATATAGTAAACACGGACGAGCGTTTACATCCAAGAAACAAAAGGTATAAGTGTTTGGTATTGTGTATAGATTAAAGATGCGGACGAGCATCCTTAGGACTATGATACGGACGAGTATCCTGTAGAAACAAGCTGACACATGTTCAGAGATGATGATACGGACGAGTATCAACTGGTTAACAGAGAACACGGACGAGTGTTGAATCTGAAAGAATTCTTCTGGGGAATAACAGACACAGACGAGTATCTATATTCAAGAAGACACAAGTGCTTGACACGGTGTATGGATTAAGGATACGGACGAGTATCCTTAAGACTATGATACGGACGAGTATCATGTAGAAACAAACACTAGACGCACTGTTCTGAGATGATGGTACGGACGAGTACCAACTGGTTAACAAAGAACAAGGACTACTGTCGAATCTGTGGGGATATGAGTGGTGATGTATACAAGATACGGACGAGTATCTGTATAAGTGTGAGTGGTGTATAGATGAGTGTTTATCTGCTGGGGAGGGTGACACGGACGAGTGTCAAAAGGAGAAGAGTATAATATGAACAAGTATCTGATATGCCAAATCTAGGCGACTGCGCTGGGGATATGACACGGACGGGTGTCAAGAAGGTGTATATACAAGTACATGTGAGTGCAAAGGGGACGTCTTCGGCTTTCTGCTGGTGATATGACACGGACGGGTGTCATGAAGTATCCGTGATATGGGTGATTTGTTTGTAAAGAGTGTTCAGGCGACTTTACTGGGGAAAGATGACACGGACGGGTGCCAAAAGGTGTATATACTGGTGTTTGTGATTTGAGAGGCAGCTGCTTTTGCTGGGACCCTGGTGGGGATTTCTGTATAATGATGATGAACGGCTTATTATTCACAAGTGTTCAATTCACAACATGACTTATGATTATGCTATGCATTTGATTTTTGCCGTAATGCTCCGTATTAGACGGAATGCTACGCTCTGGGGGGTGAATATGATGCGAATGCTATGATTATGCAAGGAGGCACAGATCCAGGATTCGGATCCCGTTGCCGCGAAGATCTCTGGTTAACCTGCTTGAAGTGAACATCCCAGCTGGGGATGAGATCATTGGTAGATCTAATGATGTATCTGCTTGGGGATATAGGTCACTGATTGACATATCCTTATAATATGGGACCCAGCTGGGGTTTGTAGAAGCTTCTGTACTCTGTTGTGACTTCTCCGTGCGTTGCTCTTCTGAATAAAGGCTTGAAGCTCTGTGGGGAGATGATTCCCTGATTTCTGCATTTTGCTGATGAAGAATGGTTGGTGCTTCAACTGGGGAATGCCGTTGGTAACTCAGCTGGGGAGAGTAATGAGAGGCAACTCGGCTGGCGAGAAAACATCCTGAGTGTTAAACCTGTTAGTTGATTTGGCAACTTTGCTGGGGAAAGCAATGGGGAGCAACTCAGCTGGGGATAGAGCATCTCGGATGCTGATATCTTTTGTTGATTAGCCAGCTTGCTGAGATGTAACTTGCATGCCCCAAGTTGCGTTCTGGATATCTGCAATCCTGCAAAGATAATGGAACGTACAAAAGGTCCCGAGGTATCCCTTACTGGATTCCGTCATAGGGGTTAAGTACCTTCGAGAATAATCACATTCCCTGTAAGCATGTGTTTTTATTTTTTAGAGAAAGGCATCTGTACTTATGCAATTGTATTTTTAGAGATATCAGACAACTCTTTGCAAAACATAAATGTAAAAACGAAACATGACCGAAAATCTGATTTTATTAATTCATGTGCCCTGAATTGGCAAGATACAGTCAAGGAAACATATCTCCTGAAATGAAGAGATTGTTACAAATTGAGAAACAAAATGCTGGCGATGCTGACGACGCTTTCAAGGAGCTTCCTCTTCTGCTATGACTCGTATGACAATGACGTTCTTCTCGTCTTGCTTTCTGGAGAGAGTTGATTCTGATTGAAGCTTGATCCTTTGAAGCTTACCAAATCGTAGGTGATACAGACGAATTCAGAATGCAGTTGTTCGCTTATTCCCTTATTTTGCATGGATCGCCCTTTCGGGTTTTCAATCCATCGGGATACCCATTTTTGCCTGAGCTGTCCAATGCGGCTTTTCAACTCAGCGGGTGTACATTTTTTTATTCATTTTCCCTTACTTTTGCCCGAATCTTTTATTCTGTTTTTGACTCGCCGGGATGCCCTATTTTTGCCTGGACTTACATTCTGTTTTTATGTCCAGCGGGTCATTTTACGCGAAGTATTTTTTAACTGCATCTGAATTCACAGGGGATGGGAAATCTTCCCCATCCATGGTGCTGAGCATCAGTGCTCCACCAGAGAAAACTTTCTTTACAACGAATGGTCCTTCATAATTTGGAGTCCATTTGCCCCTGTGGTCTGTATGAGGAGGGAGGATTCTTTTCAGCACAAGATCTCCCACTTGGTACTCTCGGTGCCTGACTTTCTGATCGAAGGCCTTCTTCATTCTCTTCTGATATAACTGCCCATGGCAGATTGCAGCCAATCTCTTCTCTTCGATCAGACTCAGTTGTTCGAATCGGGACCGAACCCATTCTGCTTCACTCAGTTTAACATCCATTAATACCCGTAGGGAGGGTAATTCAACTTCAACAGGTAGGACTGCTTCCATACCATACACAAGCTGATACGGTGTTGCCCCAGTGGACGTTCTGATTGACGTGCGGTACCCATGCAAGGCAAACGGTAGCATTTCATGCCAGTCTTTGTATGTGATTACCATCTTCTGCACAATCTTCTTGATATTCTTATTTGCCGCCTCAACAGCACCATTCATCTTTGGTATGTAAGGAGAAGAATTGTGATGTTGGATCTTGAAGTCCCGGCACAGTTCTGCCATCATCTTGTTGTTTAAGTTGGAACCATTATCAGTAATGATTCGCTCGGGCACTCCATACCGACAGATGATATCTCTTTTCAGAAATCGGGCTACCACTTGTCTTGTAACATTTGCATACGAGGCTGCTTCGACCCATTTGGTGAAATAGTCAATGGCGACCAAGATGAATCTGTGACCATTTGAAGCAGTTGGCTCAATCTTGCCAATCATATCAATGCCCCACATAGCAAAGGGCCATGGTGAAGACATGATGTTTAAAGGGTTGGGAGGCACATGCACCTTATCTGCGTAGATCTGGCATTTATGGCATTTTCTGGCGTAAGCACAACAGTCTGCATCCATTGTGACCCAGTAATAACCCGATCTTAACAACTTCTTAGCCATGGCATGCCCTCCTGCGTGGGTACCAAAAGATCCTTCGTGCACTTCGTGCATCAACAAATCTGCTTCCGTCTTGTCAACACATCTGAGGAGTACCATGTCAAAGTTCCTCTTGTACAAAGACCCATCAGCGTTCAGAAAGAAACTACCAGCAAGCCTTCTCAAAGTCTTCCTATCATTGGAAGATGCCCCAGGTGGGTATGTTTGATCCTCCAAGAAGCACTTAATGTCATGGAACCAAGGCTTATCATCTTTTACAACATCCGCTGCAAATACATATGCTGGTCTATCGAGTCTAGACACTGAAATCTGGGGTACAAAGTTAGCCGTTTGAACTTTGATCATGGATGAAATGGTAGCAAGAGCATCTGCAAACTGATTCTCGTCCCGAGGGATATACTCAAGCTTGACTGTTGTGAAGAAAGTCAATAACCTTCTTGTATAATCCCTGTAAGGTATCAGATGATCCTGGTGGGTGTGCCATTTTCCGTTGGTTTGATTGACTACCAAAGCTGAATCTCCGAATACAGTCAATGTCTTGATCCTGAGGTCAATGGCTTCCTCAAGACCCATAATGCAAGCTTCGTATTCAGCTTCGTTGTTAGTGCAGTTGAAAGTGAGTTTTGCCGAGAAAGGCATGTGAACTCCTTTAGGTGTAATGAGTATTGCACCAACACCACGGCCATTCATGTTAACAGCCCCATCAAACATCATAGTCCATTCTTCCTCCGGGTTAGGCCCTTCAGTGTGAATAGGCTCTTCGTGATCTTTTGCTTTAATGAACATGATGTCTTCATCAGGGAAGTCAAACCTCATAGGCTGGTAGTCATCAATGGGTTGCTCAGCAAGATATTCAGATAGTACACTGCCTTTGATGGCTTTCTGAGATGTGTACTGTATGTCGTATTCTGTGAGAATCATCTGCCATCTTGCAACCCGTCCAGTAAGAGCTGGCTTCTCGAAAATGTACTTAACTGGATCCATCTTTGAGATCAACAAAGTAGTGTGGGTCAGCATATACTGTCTCAGTCGGCGAGCAGCCCACGCTAAAGCACAGCAAGTTTTCTCGAGCAGTGAATAACGTTGTTCACAGTCGGTAAACTTTTTGCTTAGGTAGTATATTGCATACTCTTTTCGACCAGACTCGTCATGCTGACCTAGTACACACCCCATTGACTCTTCTAATACTGTCAAGTACATGATCAGAGGTCTTCCTTCAACTGGCGGCATAAGGATTGGAGGTTCTTGCAGATATTCCTTGATCTTGTCAAAAGCCTTCTGGCAGTCTTCGTTCCACCTGACCGTTTGTTCCTTCCTTAACAGCTTGAACAAGGGTTCACAGGTTGCCGTGAGGTGAGATATGAACCGGGAAATGTAGTTCAATCGACCTAAGAACCCTCGAACTTCTTTCTCAGTTTTCGGTGCAGGCATCTCTTGAATAGCTTTGACTTTATCTGGGTCAACCTCAATCCCCTTCTCGCTTACAATAAAGCCCAGCAGCTTACCAGATCTCACCCCGAATGTGCATTTGTTGGGGTTCAACTTTAGTTGGTACTTCCTCAGACGCTTGAACAACTTCAGCAGATTCACCAGGTGATCTTCCTCTGTAAGGGACTTGGCGATCATATCATCCACATAACATTCTATTTCCTTGTGGATCATATCATGGAATAATGTCACCATAGCCCGTTGATATGTGGCGCCAGCATTCTTCAGTCCAAATGGCATCACTTTGTAACAGAACGTGCCCCAAGGTGTGATGAATGTTGTCTTCTCCATGTCTTCAGGTGACATCTTGATCTGATTATATCCTGAAAATCCATCCATGAAGGAGAATACCGAGAACTGAGCCGTGTTATCCACCAATACATCAATGTGAGGTAATGGGAAGTCATCTTTCGGGCTGGCTCTGTTCAGATCCCGGTAATCAACACACATTCTTACTTTGCCGTCCTTCTTAGGCACAGGTACTATGTTAGCAACCCACGGCGGGTAGCTAGTCACAGCAAGGAACCCGGCGTCCCATTGCTTTTGTACCTCTTCCTTGATTTTCATAGCCATGTCTGGGCGAGTTCGGCGCAGCTTCTGTTTGACTGGAGGGCATTCTTCTCTCAAAGGCAGCTTGTGCACAACAATGTCGGTATCCAACCCTGGCATATCTTGATACGACCAAGCAAACACATCAACATACTCTTGAAGCAGATCTATCAGTTGTCTCTTCACTGAGTCTTGCAGGCAGGCCCCGATTTTAACCTCTTTCACGTCTTCGTCTGTACCAAGATTAATCACTTCAATCTCCTCCTGGTGAGGAGTAATAACCTTTTCCTCCTGTCTTAACAACCTGGCTAGCTCTTCAGGAAGCTCATATTCTTCATCAACCCCTTCATCAGCTTGATTGATTGGATTATCAAAGTCATACGATGTCGTAGCCGTGCTGTTGTCGGTACTGTCAGGAAGGCACTCTTTGCAAGGGTTAAGTTCGTTCATTTTAGTGATTGATTTTAATCTTGCTTTAGAAAAAAGTGAAATGAAGTTATCATTTTGAAAACACCGCCATTTATTTTTTGTACAAAAAAGAAAAATGGCAAAACAGTGAGCATAAAAGAAAAAGACTCGTTTGCAAAAAGATGTCTGATATTTCATTAATTTGATCTTGTTTGCACAAAAGTACAGATGGCCCTGATTACAAAATGAGTCTTGTCATCTTGGGCAAGATGCAAGACTTTGATGCATGCTATAAAAATACAGGAAATAATAATTACTCTGCGTGAGTAACTCTTATAATTTCCTGGGAAGACCAGTTCGAGACACTGCTCCCCGGGATCTTTGGACGAATCCAATTCTCCAGATTGCGCTCCTCTTCCAGCTCGTCTTCCAGACAGTTGATAGCATCGGGGGTAAGCATCCCCCCACTGACAAAACCAGGCTCTGCAGCAGCCTTTGCTTGATGTTGAGTTGGTCTGTAACCCAACCCAAATTTGTCCTTCTTCTCCTCCACAGCTAAAACCTTGCCCCAGCCTAGGGCAGTTCCTTCTTCAACAACCTTCCGGGCTTGTTGGTAAGATGACATGGAGATTCTAGATACAGCAGATGCTTCATTGACATTCAAGGCTTCAAAACCTTGGCTCATTGTCTCATGGATCTCTCCATCCATCTCAATGTATTTGTAGGTAGCCAGATGGCTAACGAAAATATCCTCTTCCCCACAGATTGTGACAACTTGACCTTCCCACTCAAATTTTAACTTTTGGTGAAGGGTAGACGTTATTGCGCCGGCGGCGTGAATCCAGGGTCTACCCAACAAACAGCTGTAGGCGGGCTGAATGTCCATCACATAAAAGATAGTTTTAAAGGTCTGCGGGCCAATTGTCACAGGCAGCTCAATCTCTCCCAGAACCGATCTCTTCGAACCATCAAAGGCTCTTACCACCAGGTTGCTGGGTCTCAATGCCAATCCATCATATTCAAGCTTCACCAGAGCCTTCTTCGGTAAGACATTCAGGGAAGAACCTGTGTCCACCAGCACATGAGAAAGGACAGCTCCTTTGCATTCCATGGTTATGTGCAAGGCTTTGTTGTGATTGCGGCCATCCGCTGTCAAGTCAGAATTGGTAAACCCCAGCCCATTGCTAGCAGTAACGTTTCCAACCACGGTTTCCAATTGGTTGACAGTAATCTCCTCAGGCACGTAAGCTGCGTGCAGGACTTTAAGTAGTGCATTCCGATGGGCTTCGGAGCACATAAGCAGTGAGAGGATGGAGATTTTGGATGGCGTCTGGTGAAGCTGATCCACAATTTTATAATCACTCTTCTTGATGATTCGCATAAACTCATCAACTTCCTGATCGAATGGAGTCTTCAGGGTTTCTTTGGCAGCTGAATCTTCCTGCACCGGGCCTTTTCCTTTTGCCTTGGCAGCAGCTTCTGCTTCGGCAGTAGGTTTTTGAACTTGTGAAGCAAAGAGACGTCCGCTTCGAGTGAAGCCTCCGCCTCCCCCCACATTATCTACTTGTGGTGCAGGTGTTGATGTTTCAAGAGTGATTCTTTTTCCTTCGCAGTATACGTCAGAGCCATAGTGCCAAGGGATGGCCCTATTGCTTTCATATGGTACTGGTCCAGGCACCGTGACAGTGACTGGACTGATTGCTGCTGCTGAAGGGACTGTTATTGTTTGTGGATCATAAAAGATTGTAACTGGTGCTCTGGTGGGAGCAGCACCTTCTGAATGGCAGGCGGAATTATTCTCAGGATCGTAGAATATGGTGACAGTAGAGACATCTTCATGATTGATTGCTGGTGTTGTAGGAGGTACTGTTGGAAGGACTGTTGTTGTTGTTGAGGGAGATTCGAAATGGAATGAAGCTGAAGTTGTAGCAGGAGGAACTGTTGAAAACTGATCATTTGGAAGGATAGGTGAAGTATTTGTTGATGGTGCTGATGAATTGTCGGGAACAATAGTTGCTGCAGTTGTAGGAGGGTCTGAAACCGTTGTTGATGAAGTTGTCGGATTTGTCGGAAATGATGTAGTGATCTGTAGCAAGCCACTCTGAATAAGGCTGTCAATGCCATTCCTCAGGTCTTCACACCCATTCCATGAAATATTGCAGTAGGGACACCCTAGTTCACACCCCGGAAATATTTGGTTTTCACGGAGTTGAGCTTTGATTTCCACCAATGGTGTCCGGATCTGATCCACACTAGTTATTAAATAAGACGGTTGGTCTTCTTCAATAGCATTAATTCGGGGACCACCATGGTTTGGCATTGGGTTTTTATTGACATTGGGCGGAGGTGCAAAATTCAGAGCCTTGGAGTCTACCAAGTCTTGTACCTTCATATGCAGAGCCCTGCATTTTTCTGTACTGTGACCAGGTGCGTTTGAATGAAAAGCACACCTAGCATTAGAGTCATAGTTTCTTGGTAGACTGTTGGGATCCGGAGGTGCCAACGTTCTTAGCTCAACTAGGTTGAGTTTTAGAAGTTGTGGCAGCAAGGCAGCATACGGCATTGGGATCGGGTCGATCACTCTGTTAGCTTGGGATGGCCTTTGTTGGAATGGCCTCTGTTGATTGTTGTTGTTGGAGTTGTTGTTGTTGTAGTTTCTTGGAGGATACTGATTCTGATGATACTGAGGTTGTTGTTGGAAGTTTTGTTGAGGAGGTTGATAGACTGGATGAGGATGAGCTGGAGCAGGGATAGTGACTGCTGCTATTGACCTCTGAGCATATTGGGGCCTACCCCTGTTGGTGTGGATGGCATTAGTCTCGCCAGTTCTTCTCGGGCCTGCAAAAGGCTTTCTTGTACTACTGGACGAGCTGGCACCATTATCGGAGATCTTACCCATTTTTAACAGGCTTTCAATTCTCTCCCCAGCTATGACAACATCTGCGAAGCTAGTGGAGGAGAAAGCAGCCAACCTGTCAATATACGTTCCCTGGAGAGTGTTCATAAACATGTCTGCCATTTCTCTCTCAGACATTGGTGGTTGAACGGCAGCAGCCAATTGCCTCCACCTTTGGGCATACTCTCGGAAACTCTCCCTCGAAGACTGTGACATTCCCATTAGGAGAGTCCTGTTGGGTGCCATGTCTAAATTGTATTGATACTGTCGGATGAAGGCTTCTGCCAGGTCCTTCCAGCATCTTACAGTTGCTCTTGTCAAATGGGAATACCATTCCCTTGATGCTCCAGTCAAGCTGTCTTCGAAGTAGAACATCCAAAGTTTCTCATCCATTATATAGGCCTTCAGCCTTCCCAGAAATGATTGCAAATGAGTCCGGGGGCATGAAGTCCCATTATACTTTTCGAAACAAGGAGGCTTGAACTTATGGGGGATCCTGACCCCGTCTACCAGCCCCATGTCCATGACGTCGAAACCCAAAGAATTTTGAGATTCTAAGGACCTCAACTTCTCAGCTATCTCTTCCAATCGTCTATCGTAGGTTTCCTCTCCAGCACCCATTACTGTAAATTGGTCCTCCTGAGGATCTTCTTGAAGTACCCTGGCTGCAGTAGCTGTTCCTTGAATGTTTGCAGGAATATTAATCTCAGGATGGAGATGTGGACCAAACACAGGGGGGTTAACATGTGGTTGCACCCTTTCATTGTTACTTGTGCCAGCAGTCCCCACATGGGGCTCCTCTTGATTCCTCCCTTCTACCAAAGTTCTGAGCCTCTCCTGGCTTTGAGCTAAGTTGTTCATCACTTCCATGAATTGTGTTATCTGGGTTCTCATCTCCAACCTTTCGTTGGCCATCTGGTTTCTGACCTCCGTAAGGTCTTGTTGCATCTGATCCATCTGAATTCCCGGAAGGTTGTTTCTAGTTGGGTACCTGTGAGGCCTGTTGAGAGGAAATACCCGGCGGCGAGCAATAATTCCTGAGATTCACAACAGAGGTTAGTAACAATAAAACAAAACCTACAAAACAAACAGAAGGGTTAGTATGCAATGCAGTTATGCTTATTTGCTCTCAAGGTATCCGGTTTGGCCTTCAGTTTTGACCCTTCCAGACCCTTGAAGATGTTGCTGTTGAAGTTGCTTTCGAAATAAACCAAGGTGGAAACTAACACAAATATATTACAGAAGGTGAAATAATACATCTTGTTCATTTTACAACACAAGCCCGCTAAGGGGTCAAAATACAGTACAAAAATAAAAGTACATGGAATAGGAACAACAACAAGCAAATGATCAAACTCTAAGGCCAAACTCATCCTCACGAACTTCCTTGAGAAGTGCTTCGGTCACAGGATCAGCCGGGTGCTCCGTAAGATTTCTGATGAGAAGGTTTCTTGTTGCAACAGCTGCAGTCAACTTCTTGTTCTGACTTTGGTCCTTAGACCTCTTCACTCCAGCTCTGATTTCTAGCTCTGATATTTCCTTCTGGGCTGCTGCCAGGGCTTTTTCCATCTGTCCCATCTTGTCTTGAACTCTTTTGTCTTCTAGAGTACGGGCCTCAGTGATCCGGACCCACCTGGCCTGACTCTCTTTCAAATACAAGTCTGTTCTTGCTCTCTGAAACTGGGCTTCTTTACAAGCATTCTTCAGAATCTGTTCACCAGCTTTGGATTTGTTGATATAATCTCCAGACTTCTCAATCTTGGTCAAGTGTTCCACCCTCAACTTCTCCAATCTCTCAATCTCCCTCACACCTTCACTCCTCTCTCTGAGGGTCTTCTGCAAGGCTTGGGTTAACTTCTCATTTCTTTCCTTCAAGCTCTCAAACTCCTCCAAACTGATAGTGGCAGGGGGTGGTGCTGAAGATGACTCAGGCATGTCTTCTATGGTAAAGGGCATTCCAGAGAATTGGGCCCTAGCATGGGACCACTCATAATATTGGACTGATGCCACATTATTGCACTTCCCCAGAATGGTGATTCCCTTGGTTTGAACATGATCCCAGGCCCAAGCAGCCTGCCTAACAGTTGCCAGACTAACCTTGTTCTCACAGTAGAGGGTCTCAACCAAATCCTGTACCCTAGGAGTGTGGACCAGTGCATAGCCCAATTGTCTCCTGAACAGCAGAGGGTTGTAGTTGATACTTCCCTTAACTCCTATCAAAGGCACATTGGGAAAGTGCCCACAGCTGGTGATCATATCTCTGCCCTTGGTGCTCTGAGTACACCATCTGATATCTGCTGAAGTGAGAGTAGTGAGCCTCTTAGCCCAGTTGCTTTGCTGATGAGGATTTAGAAATGCATCTGTCCTGGGTAGATGCCTGAGAAGCCAAGCATGGAATAATGGAGCACAAATCCTCACTAATCTTCCCCTCTGCTTCTCATTTCTCTGATGGACTGAGTAATAGAGATCACCCAGTAAAGTTGGCACTGGGTTCTTCAGGATGAACAAATGGATTGCATTTTTGCTAATGAATCGAGGCTCATCTGCAAACAATACAATTCCATATACACTCAAGGCCAATAGAGCACAAACAGCTTTCCACTCCCCCAAGGAGGCCTTCAGACTAGCTTGAGAAATCAGGAAGTCCAGATGAAATCCAGGGATCCCAGCTTTAGAGGTCATATGCTGTTCAATCAAAACAGGCTCCAGATACAAAGCTTTTTCTACCTCTCCATTGCTAGGAAAGACCATTTCAGGGTTGAATGGGATTTCTCTTTTGATGGGCAGACCAGTCAATGATGAGTATTCTTCCAGAAGAGGCCCCAACTGAAAGTCTTGAAAGGTGAAACATCTCAATGGGGGGTCATAAAACTGAATACAGGTGTGGATGAGGCTCCTCTGTGAAGGGTCCAGATCCATAACCATGTCCAGTATATCTCCATAACTCTCCCTGAACAAGGGTATGTGATCTGGAGTGATCAGGGTTTGGATCCTCCTGATGTCTGATAAGTCTGGTTGGAAGAAGTGATAAGTGATGTTGCTTTTCTATGGAGCCATGATGCTGAGACTGAGTAGGATAAGTGCTGATGAAGATGCTGAGGAGTGGGCCACTGGCTGGCTAGTGCTAGTAACTGAAGTATATGGCTGACAGGCTGAAGCAAGTGCTGGTGGAGATAGGTCAAAACTGCAGATGGGGTCAAAACCAAAACCAAAGATGAAGGTGGATACCCTGAAACACAAATAAGCAAATGTTAATATGATGCAATGGGTATGTATGCAAAATGAAATGCAAGGGTTTGTGACTGAGCTGGATCTGATTAATTGCCTTGGTATAGATCCATGTGTGTTCAAGAAATCCAGGTGGAGGTCTATAAATCCAGTAATCAGGGTGGGGGACTCAAATAAAGAGCCACATGTCCAGGGTTTTAGAATCACAAGAACTATCCAACATGGAGCATTCTTAACAAAGTCAAAGTAACAGGGTATTCTGAGGTCAAGGTACCTGCAAACCTGTAAACAGCCCAACCCCCTCACAGGTGATGATCTAAAACAAGGATCCTTAGACTTGGATCAGTTATGAGAAGTGTAAACACTTCTAACCCGGAGGTACAGTGTTTACAATAACCATAACAATTCCTCCTCTAATTCACCTCAGTTTCTGAAGGTCAATACTAAAAGGTCATCCAGACTTAGCAGGCTTCCCAGATAGCCCTAGCATTGCAGGAAATCTGCAACACAGAGTTCTCAAGAAGAAACCCATATCTGAACCGTGTTTCATATTCCCGCACCAGACCGAAATGGAATGGGAAAGAATATGATTCACTCTAGCCTAGGTGTCACTCAGGTCCCAGGTATAGGACCTTAACTCTCAATGAAACACCCTCCCACCAAAGCAAAAACCAAATCCAGCCAGCAACAATGACAGTATGATATATATAAATGCAATAAAGAAAGCAGTAAAGTAAATGTACATAAAGCAATAAACAAAAATAAATACAAGCACAAACAAGCACATAACACCCCCAATAAACACAAATCAATCAAGCGCTAGGAGGAACCCACAAAAAGAACCAGAAGCCCTGGTTGCAGTATAAGGATCCCCAGCAGAGTCGCCAAGCTGTCGCTCCCAAAGATTTGCATCCTGGTACAAGCGCGAACGGTCGGCGAAGGGAACAGTGAGAACACACAGCCGTGAACTCACTGGAGATGAATAGAGTCGCCAGCTAGGCATTTTTATCCCGGAGGAAAGGCAATGCTGCATAGACCTAGAAAGAGATGGATAAGACGGTTTGCGAACCAGAGAGACTGAGAAAGGGGGTTGGTTACAACCTGGGAAGGTATTAGCACCCAGATTGTCCGTCGTACTCGACGGGATCCACGCTTAAAAGATTTGTGTTTTAAAGGGGTAGTGTCAGTGCAACTTGTGTGCAAAAGGGCTGGAAAACAATATGTACAGGTGTCTGTGTAAAGGAAGTGAAGTGTATAATGATGTGTCAGTGTAAGAACAGGAGTGAAATGCTCAAGATCATGAGGCTAAAGAATGAAGCTGAAAAGAGGGGGAATGAACAGAGACTTTTGTTCGATAACTGTCAAGTTATGCCTACGTATCCTCTCGTGCAATGAGGAAGTCAGAACACCGTAGTTCGACCCAAAGAGACTGAAAGATGAATTGACTTGTGAACTGCTTGCTTGCCTATGCTCAAGTGTATGACCTGTCTGGCTCAGGTGCTAACTGTCTTGCATTAGACGGAAGAAGCAAGTTCTCGATTATGAGTGAAGGTGATGAGAAAAGAATCCCGTAGGAGGCGATTATTGTTTGTTTTTGTGTTTTCAGTCTTTTATTGCTTTTGAAGTTTGTCATAAGTTAATGAGCTTAAGCCTAAACCAATGGGTTAGTAAACTCATCACATCTTCCCTCTGATTAGGGGTAATGAGAGTACCTTAAGTGTGAAGTCAGATTCTCACACTTAATCACCTTTGGTGTAGGATTAAGATCATTAACCTACTTGTGATTATTTAGATGTTTTTGTGATTTTGTTTAGTGTTGAGTAATGAGGTTAAGCCATAATCATGGATTAAGCAGACCCATTACACCATCCTAAAAGAAGGATGATAGATGAGAATGTTTAAGTTGAGAAAAACTCCTCAACTTAATCCATGATTAGGGATTAAACCCATGACAAAACAAACCTTTGATTAAGTGGATTTTATTTAATGGTATGATGATGAAGTGAATTTTATGGTTTGTAAGACAAACTTGAGGGGGACTTGTCCATTAACACTAGGGTTAGTCCTTCTTAACCACTTAAGGAAGAATTAGAACCCTAATGAAAGGCCCAAGTTACAAGTGTGATGTCTTGATATTTATTAAGTGGATTAATTAAGAGATTTAAACACATTAAGGGTTTGACACTTAGGATTGAAGTTATACACTCCATCCTAAAAGAAGGATGCAGGCATAAGCTTAATCACAAAGTCTCAAAGCCTTTAGGGTTTAGTCCCTGATTATGAGATGAGAAGAGAAGACTCAAAGAGAGACACAAAGGTAAAAACTATGAGGGGAGACTAATCAAAACCCTAATTCATTATCATGCTTGGTTGTTCCTAAGGTTTGTGAGGTTTGCAAGAGAAGTCTTCAAAGGAGCCACCAGGAAGCAGATGAACAGGATCAAGAGAAGCAAAGTGACTTGCTTCATTCAAGAAGTCAAGTCACTTGAAGAAAGAAAGTAAGAAGAAGAAGAATGAGCAAGCTCAAACTCAAACACATATAAGAATGCAGCAATGGATGCAAGAGAGATGAAAAGAAAAGTTATGAGAAGTGAAGGCAAATTCACTTCTCAAAGTCACTTACCACCTGAAATGTTAGAAAGAAATGCAATGCAATGCAAGATGAAATGAAATGGTATGATGCTAAGCAAAACCAGAAGCATGTTGATGATGATTATGATGTTATGAGGTGCTGCAAACATGAGACAAGGCATGGATATGTTCATACAAGATCATGAATGCAAATGATGCAAGTTAAGGAGCATGAACAAGCATGGAAAGTTATGAAGCATACAAGGCAAATGACATGGCAAATATGAGATGCAATGATCAAACATGCTTTCTATATGTCTTA
This sequence comes from Lathyrus aphaca, assembly GCA_963966055.1. Taxonomy (NCBI): domain Eukaryota; kingdom Viridiplantae; phylum Streptophyta; class Magnoliopsida; order Fabales; family Fabaceae; genus Lathyrus; species Lathyrus aphaca. The sequence goes on from OZ014522.1 coordinate 546,145,853, forward strand.
AGATGTCAAATGGATCACAAGAATGCACAAAACGCAAAGACAAGTCATGTTATGCCAAGAAATGCAAGAAGGATGCAAATGGAAGCCCAAATTAGGGTTCATGGATCAAACATCAAACAAAAGTCCAAAACAGAAACAAAACCCTAAGATAAAAATGGAAAATGGCACTCAAAGAAACCCTAATCCTATGCTAAACCAAGGTTCAAAGGGGAGGTTCCAACTCTTAACCAAACTCAAGATATGAATTTTCTAAGTTATTAGGGTTTTTTAGGGTTCTTAACAAAAGAAATGCCAAACAATTAGAAAATGAGGAAACAAGTCATGGCCATTTTAACCTTGAAAATACATGCTAAACATAACACAATGCAAGAAGAATCAATGTCTCAACCTTCTCCAATAGGCAGAAATGAATTTTTGAACTTATGATCAAAATAATGCACAAAATATGATTTAATTCAATGAAAAATTCTTAAAGTGCATCAAGATCAAAAATGAAATTTGGTTTGAAGGTTGGACAATGTTTCTAAATGTCTTAGAACATTTCATGAATTTTTTTGTAATTTTTAAATACCTAAAAGTATTTTTAATTAATTAATTTCCATTAATCAATTAAAAATAATCTTTTAAATATTTAAAAATACTTTTTTAATGATGAAAAATAAAATAAAAATGTTTTTGGGTCTTAAAAATTAATAAAACTTTAAAGAAAAAAGTTTCATAATTTTTAAGTGTTTTTTACTATTTTAAAATAAATATGCAAGTTAAATGAAAGAAAATGAATTAAAATTAAATAAAATAGGAAGTATGCAGCATGGAGGGCCAGGATTTGATCTGGGGGGAAGGCCATTGACTTCGCGCGCCATCTGATGGCTCAGATTCAAACAGATTTAAACTTAATTAATTAAATAATAATCCAAGATTAAGACTTAATGAAATGATCCAGGCCTTTCATTCACGCGCGGGAACCAGGATCTAAAGGCCCAGATTCAAACTCAGTGCCCTAACCCTAATTAATAATTAATCACTTTCAGGTCACCGGAGACGAGCTCCGGTCGTCTTCTCCGGTGACCTCCTCCCCTGAAAACTTCAAACTTCCTAAAAACGTAACAAAAATGAAATCTAAAACCTGGGAAATGTTCCCCACATCCTCACGAATCAAACCCCTAACCTAAAACAAATTTATATTTCCTAAACAAGCTGAATCGAAGAAAGAAAGTTCTAGGGCACGCAAGCTTCAGAAACAAATTAAATGCTCAAATCACAACCATTTTCAAAACCGATGGTACCAGAATGATCAGTGAAACAAATAGAACAAATTTGTAACAATAAAAATGATTTCTGGAAAAATAAATTTCAAGCTACCTGAGATTTGAAGCTTTCAGTTTGAGAACTTTCTGACCTCTTCTTTCAGTGCAAACCCCTCTCCTTGATCCCCAGATGATGTTTGAATGCTCAAATGGAGTTTAAGTTGGCTGGATAATGAGATTCGAAAGGAACTGCTTCAGCTTGATCAAAAATGGCAATGGTGTTTCTGGAGGTTTCAGGTCATGGTGAGTGATTGTTTGAGGTCCAAATGATGTATGGAGAAGCTTTGCAAGGTTTGTTTGGCTGTTTGTGGCTTGTGGAGAGAGATTCGATAGAAAATGCAGGCTGAGGTGAAGAATGGCAATGGGGGATTCTTGTTGTTTTCAGGCTTGTGTTCTTGGTGCTGGGTGGCCTATGAAGTGTGTTGAGTTGGATGATGAAGAAAGTTTTGATGTATGTGAGCTGGGCAGAGAGTTTCGAAGGCTTATGCAATGTGAGTGATTTTTGTGAATGTGTGTAGTGTGATGGTTTCAGCCTTGCTTCTTGTTATGGCTAGCTTGCAAATTGATAACATAAACAAATCTGATTGGCTGGATGATGTGACTTGTGCTTTTGTGATTGGTAAGTTTGCTTTTGCCAAAAGTCAAAAAATCTTGTAAGAGAAGCATGGGCTTGATACTAGCTTGGTACAAGGCTAGGTCTGGCGCATCATGGTGTGGTGAGAGAGCCAGCAAGGTCCAAAGGCCAAGGCAGCAAGTTGAGGGAGCATGATCATGAGTTTTGCAACTTGTTGCTTTATGGTTCACATGTGAAGAAAACCTTGTTACACAAACCAAACCATAGGCAAACTTGATCCAATTCTGATTTTTTAGGCTCATAGAATGTTTATGTAATGGTTTGAAATGGATTAGAGGTCACATAATGCATTGGTTCATGACTTTGCAAAATTTCCATTTGAAGCATGCCTTGAAAAACAATGATTTTTGCCAACTTTGCCTTGCCATAACTTTTGATCCAAGAAGAGTTTGATCATGTTCTTGTACTTTTTGAAAAGGGAAAGATGAGATCTACAACTTTCATGACCAAAGTTTTTCCATTTGAAGCCTTTTTGGATCAAGAATCAAGGCTTGAAAAATGACCTAAAATGATGCATTCTTGAAAAGTCAACTATGCCCAAAAAGTCAACACTTGCAAAAACCCTAAATTCTTGATTTCTATGAACTTCAACCTTCTTCCATGATCAAATAAAGATCATATACACTCAAAATGATGAAGATCACCCATTGGTTGGGTCATTGGGGGCCTCAGATGCCCTGATTTTGCACTGACTTGTCCAGAAAGTCAACTTTTGATCAGATGACTTCCCCATGGAATTTCTTCATGAAAATTGATATGCATACTCCCTATACCATATAGAGATCAATGGAAACAATAATGACCAAAAAATTTGGAGTTATGGCCTCTGAAACCAAAACCCTAATTTTCAGTCAACTGTGCAGTTCATCCTGGCTCTGCATCCACTCAAACCCTAGTTCTTGTGATTCCTCTGCAATTTTGACTTTGAGGAGATGAAACATGATATAAGAACACACATGGACCCCTTTGAGTTGATTAGTGGCCTTTGGGATGGCTCAAGATGCTTTGGGATTGCTCAGATCACAAACCCTAGGTGCAGATGACTTAGAAACTATGCAGTGAATAAAAAAATGAGATATGAGATGATATGTTTGTGTTTATGCATATGAGAATGATCACAAGCCATGGTGTGAATGGGTGAGGGCAAATTTGGGGTGTTTACACTGGGATTACTGGATGAACTTGCACCACTGTCGGAAATTTTGCCCACTTCAAGAGACTTTCAATCCTTTCACCAGCTATGACCACATCAGCAAAACTGGTAGAGGAGAAGGCAGCCAATCTATCAATATAGGTCCCTTGCAATGTATTCATGAACATGTCAGCCATTTCCCTCTCTGACATGGGTGGTTGGACAGCAGCAGCAAGCTGTCTCCACCTTTGGGCATATTCTCTAAAGCTCTCTCTAGAAGATTGTGACATTCCCATTAGGAGGGTCCTGTTAGGAGCCATGTCCAGGTTGTATTGATATTGCTTGATGAAGGCTTCATCTAAGTCCTTCCAGCATCTAATGGTAGCTCTGGTCAAGTGTGAATACCACTCTCTTGAAGCCCCAATCAGACTATCTTCAAAGTAGAACATTCACAATTTTTCATCCATAGTATACGCTTTGAGTCTTCCCAAGAAAGATTGCAGGTGGGTGCGTGGACAGGAGGTACCATTGTATTTTTCAAAGCATGGAGGTTTGAATTTGTGGGGAATTCTCACCCCATCCACTAGGCCCATGTCCATCACATCGAAGCCCAAAGAATTCTGAGACTCCAAAGATCTTAACTTCTCAGCAATTTCGTCCAATCTCCGGTCATATACTTCATCTCCAGCCCCCATAACAGTAAACTGTTCTTCTTGGGGATCCTCTTGCAGGATTCTCCCCCCAACAGTATTACCTTGTATATTTCTCGGGATGTTGACTTCCGGATCCAGATGAGGTCCAAATACTGGTGGGTCAATACGAGGCTGGCCCCGTTCATTGTTACTAGTTCCTCCTGTTCCAAGGTGAGGCTCCTCAGGAGTTTGCCTCTCCACCAGCTCTCTTAACCTCTCCTGACTCTGGACTAGGCCAGTCATTACTGCCATAAATTGAGACATCTGATTTCTCATCTCCAATCTCTCATTGGTCATCTGATTTCTGACCTCAGTCAGATCCTGCTGTACTTGTTCCATTTGAATACCGGGAAGGTTGTTGCGAGTAAGGTACCGGTGCGTGCGGTTGACAGGGAACACTCGGCGACGAGCAATGTTTCCTGAGATCACAACAAAGTTAGAAACAAAGATAATAACAAAACCTACAAAACAAACACAAAGGTTAGTATGCAATGCAGTATGCTTATTTGTTTTCCAAGGTATCTGGTTTGGTTTTTTTGGTTTTGACCTTTCCAGACCTCGAGGAAGATGCTTGATGTTGTTTGAGAAAAAAGCCCAAATGGAAACAAACTAAAATATATTACAAATGGTGAACAATACATAGTTCGTTTTACAACACATGCCTATGGAGGGTCAAAATACAACAAAAAGAAAAATACATCAAATGGAAATAAACAACAAGCAAAGGATCAGACATCCAGTCCAAACTCATCTTCTCTGACCTCCTTCAGGAGTGCCTCAGTCACTGGACCAGCTGGGTGCTCTGTAATGGTCCTAATGAGGAGGTTCCTGGTAGCAATGGCAGTGGTCAGCTTCTTATGCCTGTCCTGGTCCTTTGATCTCTTCAATCCTGCTCTGAGCTTCAACTCTGAAATCTCATTCTGGGCTGCTAGCAAAGCTTCCTGCTGCTTCTTCTCATTGGCCTGTAGCTGTTCAATCTTAGCTTGAGTCTTTTGGTCTTCTTGTGTACGGGCTTCGGTGATCCTGACCCACCTAGCCTGACTCTTTTGCAGATAGAGCTCAGTCCCAGCCTTCTGAATTTTGGCCTCTTTACAGGCATTCTTCAATATTTGTTCCCCAGCTCTTGCTTTCCTGATGTAGTCCTCTGTCTTCTCAATTTTGGCAAGATGCTCCACCCTGAGCTTTTCCAATCTCTCAATGTCCATATGACCATCACTTCTTTCCCAAAGAGTCTTCTTCAAGGCTTGAGATAGGTTCTCATTCCTTTCTTTCAATTTCTCAAATTCTTCTAGGCTGACAGTTGTTGCTGGATGTACTGTAGATGGTCCAGGTATGTCCTCCAAGGTGAAAGGAATTCCAGTAATCTGAGCTCTAGTACGGGACCAGTCATAGTATTGAGCTGAAGCAACATTATTACATCTTCCAAGAATAGCCATCCCTTTTGTCTGGATGTTGTCCCAAGCCCAAGATGCTTGTCTGACAGCAGCTGAATTAGGTTTTACTTCACAATACAGGGTCTCAACTAAATCCTGTCCCCTGGGAGGGTGAACCAAGGCATAGCCCAGCTGTCTTTTAAACAGTAAGGGGTTGTAGTTGATGCAACCCTTTACTCCTATCAGAGGCACATTTGGGTATTGTCCACAGCTGGTGATAATGTCCTTGCCTTTGGTGCTTTGGGTGCACCATCTGATATCATCTGAAGTCAAGGCAATGAACCTCTTGGCCCAATTCTTCTGCTGGTGAGGATTCAGGAAGGCATCTGACTTAGGCAGGTGTCTGAGCAGCCAGGTGTAAAACAAAGGAGCACAAGATCTTACCAACTTCCCCCTTTGTTTCTCATTCCTCTGATGAATGGAGTAATAAAAATCTCCTAGCAATGTGGGTACTGGGTTCTTCAGGAGAAACAAATGGATAGTATTTTTGCTGACAAATTTGGGCTCATCTGCAAACAGTAAAGCCCCATATATGCTGAGGGCCAACAGTGCCCAGACTGCCCTCCATTCTCCCAATGAGGCCTTCAGGATGGCCTGAGAAATCAAGAAATCCAGATGCAAACCAGGGATCCCAGCTTTTGTGGTCATACTTTGCTCAATCAACGCAGGCTCCAGGTACAGTGCCTTTGTTATCTCTTCATTTCTGGGAAAAGTCAATTCTGGGTTGAAAGGGATTCCACCTCTGATAGGTACTCCAATCAATAAAGAAAACTCTTCCAGCAGAGGCCCTAGCTGGAGGTCTGGAAAGGTGAAGCATCTCAAAGGAGGGTCATAAAACTGCAAGCAGGTGTGGATCATGCTTCTCTGAGAAGGGTCAAGGTCCATAACCATATCCAGGATACCTCCATAGTGCTCCCTAAATAGAGGGATGTAATCAGGTGTGATGAGTGACTGGACCTGCCTGATACCAGTCAACAGAGGCTCAAAGAAATGGTAGGATATGTTGCTCTTCCTGGGAGTAGTCATGAGTGCTGCTGAAGAAAATTGAAGATAAGTGCTGATGAAGATCACAGACTGAGATGCTGAAGGTAAGTCTCTGGCAGACTGATGCTGGTGAGGATGGAGATAGCTGAAGCAGATAACTGATGAAGACAACTGAAGCAGAGGTCTATGCAGAAGAAGGGGTCAAAACCAAAACCAAGATACAGTGAAATGGATACCCTGAAAAGCAAATAAACAAATGTTAAATGATGCAATGATGATATATGCAAATGATATGCAAGGGTTTGTGATCAAGATGGATCTGATTATCTGTCTTGATATAGGCCCATGTATGTTCAAAAGTCCAGATGGAGGCTTAGAAATCCAGTAACCAGGGTGGGGGACTCAAATAAAGAGTCGCATATCCGGGGTTAATCACAAGAACTGTCCAAAATGGAGTACTCTTAAACAGAACAAAACAGGGTATGATGTGGCCAAGGGTATCTGCAAACCTGTAAACAGCCCAACCCTCTCACAGGTAGTGTTCTAGAACAAGGATCCTCAGACTTGGATCAGTTATGAGAAGTGTAAACACTTCTAACCCGGAGGCACATTGTTTACAATAACCATAAAAGATCCTCCTCTAACTCACCTCAGCTTCTGAAGGTCATAATAAAAGGTCATCCAAACTTAGCAGGCTTCCCAGATAGCCCTAGCACTACAGGAAATCTGTAGCACAGAGTTCTCAAGAAGAAACCCACATCTGAACCGTGTTTCATATTCCCGCACCAGACCGAAATGGAATGGGAAAGAACATGAACCACTCTAGCCTAGGTGTCACTCAGGTCCCAGGTATAGGACCTCAAACCCTCAATGGAACCCCACCCACCAAAACAGAAGCCATATCCAACCATGATAATAATAGTATGAAATATGTAAAACTGTAAAGAAAGCAATAAATAAAGTTGTACACAAAGCAGTAAATAAAGCAAAATAAATAAACACACATAGCACATAACACCCAAGCAAACACAAATCAAACAAGCGCTAGGAGGAACCCACAAAATGAACCAGAAGCCCTGGTTACAATATAAGGGTCCCCAGCAGAGTCGCCAAGCTGTCGCTCCCACCAAATGACACCTGGTCAGAAGGGGTATAGACGCGAATGGTCGGCGAAAGAGAAGAGAAATGAGAAGAGTCGCCAGCTAGGCATTTTTATCCCGAAGGAAAGGTAATGCTGCATAAACCTAAGAAAAGATGGATAAGACGGTCGCGAACCAGAGAAACTGAGAAAGGGGGTTGGTTACAACCTGGGAAGGTATCAGCACCCAGATTGTCCGTCGTACTCGACGGGATCCACGCTTAAAAGATTTGTGTTTAAAGGGGTAGTGTCAGTGCAATCTGTGTATCAAAGCTGGAAAGAATGCAAGTGTCAGTGCTGAAAGGAAGTGAAGTAAAATGTATGAAGTGTCAGTGTAGGAACAGGAGTGCAAAGCTCAGGGCTATAAGGCTTATAGAATGATGCTGGAAGGAAGGGGAATATACAAAGACTTTTGTTCGATAACAGTTAAGTTATGCCTACATATCCTCTCGTGCAATGAGGAAGTCAGAACACCGTAGTTCGACTCAAAGAGACTGAAAGATAAATGACTTGTGAACTGCTTATTTGCCTATGCTCAAGTGTATGACCTGTCTGGCTCAGGTGCAAACTGTCTTGCATTAGACTAAAGAAGCGAGTTCTCGTTTGTGAATGAATGAGGTGAGAAAAGAATCCCGAAGGAGACGATTATTGTTTGTTTTTGTGTTTTCAATCTTTTATTGACTTTTGAGGTTTGCCATAAGAAAATGAGCTTAGGCCTAAACCAAGGGTTAGTAAACTCATCACATCCTCCCTTTAATTAGGGGTAATGAGAATACCTTAAGTATGAGATAAACACCTCACACTTAGTCACCATGATGTAGGATTAAGATTATTATCCTACTTGTGATTATTTAGATGTTTTTGGGAGTTTTTGTTTAGTGTTAAGTAATGAGTTTAAGCCATAATCAAGGATTTAATGGACTCATTACACCATCCTAATGAAAGGATAATAGATGAGAACATTTAAGCTGAGGAAGGCTCCTCAACTTAATCCATGATTAGGAATTAACCTCATGACAAAACAGAGCCTTTGTTAAAGTGGATTTTAGTTAATGATACGGTTAAGAAGTGAATTTTATGGTTTGTAAGACAACTTGAGGGGGACTTGTCCATTAACACTAGGGTTAGTCCTTCTTAACCAACTAAGGAAGAATTAGAACCCTAATGCAAGGCCCAAGTTACAAGCTTGATGTCTTAGTGATTATTAGATAAATTGATTAAAGGATTTAAACACATTAAGGGCTTAACACTTAGGATTAAATTTATACACTCCATCCTAATAGAAGGATGCAGGCATAAGCTTAATCACAAAGCCTTAAAACCTTTAAGGTTTAGTCCTTGATTAAGAGATGAGAAGGGAAGACACAAAGATGAAACAAAGGTAAAACTAATGGGGGACTAATAAAACCCTAATTTTGTTCATGCTTGGTTGTTCCTAGGGTTTATGAGGCTTGCAAAAGATCTTCAAGAGAAAAGCCACCAAGGAAGAAGCAGATGGAAGGAGGAGAAGCAGAAAGAAGCAAGACAACTTGCTTCACTTAAGAAGACAAGTTGCTTGGAGAAAGAAAGTGAAGGGGGGAACATGGATGAGCAAGCTCACTCTAGTACAAGAGTAGAATGCAGCAATGATGCATAAGAGAGAAGAGAAGAGGTTATGAGAAGTGAAGGCAATTTCACTTCTCAAAGTGAAGGGGGGAACATGGATGAGCAAGCTCACTCTAGTACAAGAGTAGAATGCAGCAATGATGCATAAGAGAGAAGAGAAGAGGTTATGAGAAGTGAAGGCAATTTCACTTCTCAATGGCTTACCACCTGAAAAGTTAGTGAAAAGAAATGAAATGAAGTGAACATGAAATGAATGCAATGATGCAAACCAAAACCAGAAGCATAAACATGATGTTAATGATGCTAAGAGATGATGCAAACACATGACAAGAGTTGTGGATGATCATACAAGGAGAAGGATGCAAATGGAGCATGTTTTGAACCATGAAAGTCCATGAAAGTTTATGAAATGCAATGGAGGTATAACATGACAAATGGATGAAGAAATGACTTACCATGATTCTAATGTGTCCTAATATGTCTTAGGAGTCATATGAATGCACAAAATGTCATGGCAAGTTCATGTATGCAAGCATATGGAAGATGGATGCAAATGAAAAGCAAAATTAGGGTTTAAGCATGACATGCAATACAAAAATCAAAATCAGAAGCAAATGACATGATAAAAATTTAAAAATGGGATCAAAGGAACCCTAACCCTACATAAGTTCACTACCCAAAGGGGGAGACCTAAATCTTAACCTAATGGAAGTTATGATTTTCTCAAGTTGGCTAGGGTTTTAAGGCACTTAAAAAGGAAAAATGCACATCAAATTGAAAATGAAAGATAAAATCAAACCAATTTTACCCTAGAAACTACATGATATGAAGAATTCAATGCAAAAAGAACCATCATCAAACTCTTCAAGGTTAGGCAGAATGGATTTTTCTAAGTTAAGACAAAAATATTGACTTTTAAGAACTTTAATTCCAAAGAAAAATGTCAAAATAGGTCAAGAACCAAAACGAAATTTGTTTGAGGAGTTTGATAATGTTTCTAAATGTATCAAAATGCAATGTGAATTTTTTTGGAATTTTTAGAAACTTAAATGCTATTTTAATTAATTAATTCTCATTAACTAATTAAAATAAACATTTAAATATTTTTAAAATACGAAAATTATGCAAAAAATAAAATAAAAATTATTTTCAGAAAGAGAAAAATATTTTAAGGTATGATGCAAAATTTGGGATTTTTTAGAAATGATTTGCTATTTTAAATAAAATGTGCAAGAAAAATGAATGAAAAAGAAAATAAAATTGAATTAAATGGAAGGTAATCAGATCCAAGAGCCAGGATTCAAAGCTGAGACGCGGGAGTTGACTTGGCGCGAGTTTGGAAGGCTAGGATTGGTTCTGATTAAATTCAAACTAATCCTAATTAATTAAACTAATTAATTGAGATTAAGGTTAAATGACAGATCTTGGCCATTGAGGACGCGCGCGAAAGACAAATCCAACGCACCAAATTCAAACTGAGCTAAACACGTGATTAAGCCCTAATTGTGCCCTAAACATTTTCAGGTGACCGAAATAGTGTTCCGGTCATCTTCTCCGGTGAACCCAAACCCTAGATTCTTCCCTAAGCTTCTATTCTTCAAATTTCTTGCCCAGAAATGATCCCCCAATCATCCTAAACCTAATCCCTCAATCAAAAAACATTTATTTCACATTATGAACACGAATCGAACAAAAATGTAAAAACGGGCAAAAGTTTCAGAGCTCACATACATGGTGGTTTCTCAACCATTTTCAAAAATAAACATATCCCCATGATCAGGGGAGCATATAGAACCATAAAAGAACTTAAAAGCAAGCTTCTGGAAAAAAAGTTCACAAGTTGTACCTGAGATGGAACCTTCTGATGCTGGGCTTTCTGGATCCCTCTTTGATGCAAATCCTCTTCTATGAACCCCCTGATGATGGAATGAAACTTAGAACAAGCTTATATGGCCTAGTTTGATGATTTTGGTTCTGGTGTAGCAAATTTGGAGAGTTGAGTATGTGGTGTTTCAGGCTGTTTCAATGCTTGGTTTCTGGTCTATGGGTGACATATGACTTGTTGGTGAAGAGATATTTGAGGTTTGATGGCTGTATCAAGAGTTTCGAAGAGAAGAAAAAGAGGGCATTTTTTGTGTATCCTGGCTTATGGGAGGTTGCAGGCTTGTGTGTGTGTGTCTTCCAAACCTTTGAAGTCCACATATGAGGTTCTGATTGGGCAGAGGGTTGGTAGTGGCACAGTTTGATTGGCATGGGCAAAATGTAAGAAAGTCATGGCTTTGTGTACTTGAGGTATGTCTCGGGTCAGAGGGAGATTAAGGGCATGGCTGGGCTCAGCATGGATCAAGGAAGGCCCTTAGATTGCTTTTGTGCAGTTGTAATGGCTAGGGCAAGTGGTAGCATGGTTCTTGCAACTTTTCCCTCTTTGGAAGTCTTTGTGAATCAAGGCAAAGGAACCTCTAAACTCTTGGGCAAATTTCAGCCAAATGGGCCATATGAAATTGTCATGGTGTCTTGAGCTCACTTAGCAACTAATTCAAACATAAAAAGTTCCTTTTGCAAAAATTCCAATTTTGAAGATTCATGAAAAATGCCTTATGTGACTTGTAATCCAAGGCATAGAAATGAGAAATCCTTTAGGCCATTCTGAATTATGGACCATGAATGATGTTTGTGTGATGGTTAGAAGTTGATTAGAGGTCACAATTGGTTTTGGCAAGTGTTTTTGCAAGTTTCCTCTTTGGCACAAAAGTGAAAATTAAGTGATTTTTCTCAACTTTGCAAGGCCAGAACTTTAGTTCTAAAATGAATTAGATCAAGTTCTTGTACTTTTTGAAAATGGGAGGATCCAATCTACAACTTTCATGACCAAGAATTTTCCATTTGAAGCATTTTTGAATAAAAAAGAGGAGGTTGAAAAACTTTCCCAAAATGGCAAGTTTGCATTACAAGTCACTTTCCCAAAATGGCAACTTTGCAAATGGCTTGAAATTCTTCAATTTTATGAACTTCTAACTTCTTATAAGATCAAATAAAGATCATACACATTAAAAATGATGGAGAAAACCCTTTGGTTGGATGGTTGGGGGCCTCAGATGCCCTGATTTTGCACTGACTTGCTCAGGAAGTCATCTATTGATCAGATGCCTTCCCCATTGAATTTCTTCATGAAAATTGGTATGCATTATCCTCATATCATATAGAGACCAATAGAAACAAGAATGACCAAAAAAATTGGAGTTATGGCCTCTGAAACCAAAACCCTAATTTTAGGTCATCTGTGCAGTTAAGCTTGGCTCTGCTTCCATGCCCTTCCCAGTTCTTGTGATTTTCTGTCTTCTTTGGTCTTGGGAGGATATAATATGATGCTTGAACATACATGGACCATCTTGAGATGATTGAAGACCTTTGGAGTGGCTCAGATAGCTCAGGGATTGCCCAGATCACAAACCCTAGGTGCAGATGACTTTGAAACAATGCAGTGAAGCAAAGATGCAATATGAGATGACATGATTGAACTTATGCAAATGAAAAGATCACAAGCCATGGTGAAATGAGTGAGGGCAAATTTGGGGTGTTTACACTTGGTCAGGTAAAGGACCTGGGTTCAAATCCCAGGTCCTGTCTTTTTGAGGTTTTTTTCCCAATTTCCATTATTTTGCTATTTTCTTTGTTCTCTTTCTTTAAATTAATTAAAATAGTTTCTATAATAATAACTAAATCTTTTTTTTATAAAACTGTATATTCTTTTAAAATTCATATTATTTTCTTAAAAAAAAAATCTAATTAGTATATTTATTTTATTATATGTTTTTATTATTAAATATATTTATAATATGTATATAATTTAATTAAGTTTAAGTTAAATTCTAAAACCCTAATTTCTAAAACCCTAATTTTATTTTTAAATCTCTAACCCTAGTTCTTATTCAATTTTAAATATTAAAATTAATTAAATTTTTCTAATATCTAATTAAATAATTAATAATGTTTTCTTTGTAAATATTTATTCTATGATTTCTTATTATTATTCTCATTATTTTATTTTCATCTCAAAAATTCTTCAAAAAAATTGTTCGTTTAATCTAAAAATATTTAATTAACTTGTATATATTTTTATATTTGTGCTAACCTCTTCTTCTTATAATTATTTTTATCACTAACCCTTTTTTTAATTTTTTTATTGCTTATATTTATTATTTAATTATTTTTAATTATAATGTAACTGCCAAAGCTGTGTAATAGTCGTAGTTTTTTATCGTTTATTTGTTTATAAATATTCTTGCCATGGTTAGTAAATATAGGGAGTGATAACATGTTTGTACTTTAAATTAATTTAGAATCACTAATTTAATAAGATAAATATATGAATATGGACACTCACATACGTAAGTCGATCTTTGATCGTCATCTCTCACTTCCTAAGGTTATCCCTCATGTTGCCTAAATCAAAAGGTCAAGTAAGGTGTCTAAAAAGCAAAGTCCCTTCTCATAAAATATCATCAAGTCCCTTTAAGATTATAAGATCAAGTCCCTTCGATGTTGCCTACGGTAAAAGATCTTGTCCCTTCGAATAAAAGATGATAAGTCCCTTCGTATTGCTAAGACACCTTACAGTTGCCTAAACACAGATGACCCTTCACATGTCCCTTATAACATCCAAGGTAATCACTACTTATTCCTTAATAATAGGGATAGTCTTACTGTAACACGGTGGGAGAACTGACTTTAGTTAAATGTTGCGGATAGCAAGAGTCGCCACCGACTTTTATTTTATCCAAAGGAAAGGGCATAAAGGAACAGGAAAGACCTTAAAAGATTTTTGGGTTCGGGGGGTAGGTTATATAAAGGGAAGGTGTTAGCACCCTTTACATCCATGGTTATCCATGGGCTCTTAGTTATTTAGCTCACTTTAAATTGTTTTGCGAAGTGTAATGTGTGATTGAAAATTTTCTTAAGTACTTTATAATGATTCATGTACGGATATATATAAAGCCTTTGTTTTGAAAATTGTTTGAAAATGTGAAGTGTTTTATGAAATGTTTTGAAAAGGTGAGCAAGTACATAAGAGGAACCTACCCTAATGATTAAATCTTTACTGTTCTTGAATGTTCTATCAATGGTAAGACTATCCCTATTATTAAGGAATAGGTAGTCATTACCTTGGATGTTATGAGGGACAAGTGAAGGGACATCTGTGATTAGGCAACTGTAAGGTGTATTAGCAATTCGAAGGGACTTATCATCTTTTATTCGAAAGGGACAAGATCATTTACGAAGGCAACCATGATGGGACTTGATCTTATAATCTTTAAAGGGACTAGATGATATTAATAAGAGAAGGGACTTTGCTTTATACACCTTACTTGACCTTTTATTTAGGCAACATGAGAGGTAACCCTTAAGAAGTGAGATGGCGATCAAAGATCGACTTACGTGTGTGCGTGTACAAATTCAAATATTTATCTTATAATTAGTGATCTAAATTTAATTTTAAGATACAAACATGTTTTCACTCCCTAATTTACTAACCATGGCAATTTAAATAAATAGTAAAAATTCTACCACTATTACATAACTTGCACAATTACATTATAATAAAACAATTTAAATGATAGGCATATAATAAATAAATCAAAGGTTAGTAATAATAAAAAATAAATATAAGAGAAAAAGAAGTTAGCACAATAATATACAATATAGAAATCAAATTAAAGTTTTAAATTTAAATAAAATAATAATTTTTTTTAAGAATTTTAAGAAGAGAAATAAATAATAATAGTTATATACTAATAAACATGATAAATAGTTTAATAATTTAATTATATATGTATTAGAAATATTTATTAAGTATAATTAAATAAACATAATAAAAATAAGAAATTAAAATTATAAAAGAAAATTTGGGTTTTGAATTGTTAGAAAATAAATTAGGGTTTAAAAACAATTAAGGTTTATAAAAAATATTAGGTTTTTTTAATTTAACATACAATATTAATTTAATTATTAACTAAATATATACATGTATTTTAATTTAAATGAATAAAAATTAGTTTTTTAGAAATTTTTTTAGAACCTATAAGACATTTACATATTGAATTTCTATAATTATCTAAATATGTATATTAATATAATTACATTTAATAATAAAAAAACAATTAAGAAAATTAAACAAAACCAGGATTTAAAAAAAATTACCTGGGGCAGGGATTGAACCCATGCCCTAGGCTTTGCCACACTCTGGACGAAGCATGTTACCACTGGGCCACCTGCGCTAGCTGAACAATGTATGACTAGCATTCATTATATTTTAAGCCTGAAAAATATGAAGAAAACAAGCAAAAAATGTTGAAGCTGGGGTTCGAACCCCTGCCTAGATCCTTACACACGTGCGTCCTTACCACCACACCATCAGCATCATTCAGTAATTATAATACAAACATTAATATATAATAAATATTCAAATTCAAATTTTGAATTCGCGCCAGTCATCTTCTACCTCCAGACCTGCAAAATTTCCTGCGAATTTTGCTAGGGTTTTTGCTGCGAATTTTGTTTCCTAGGATATCCTGCGTTTTATCAAACATCAAGCAAACGGCAAAATTTTATAAAATTGATGAGTGCACTACATTCTATGAAGTCCATACAACACAACCATGTTTCCAGAATTCATTTATAGTTGATAAATCAAAGAACCCTAAAATGGTTGAAGAACCCTAGCCATGGTGATTCTTCTATCTCGTACCTAAAATCGAATTAATTTATCCAGAAAGTATCTAACCATCATCATAAACACAAACCAACAGTTAGTTTTCATTATCAATGTGTAAATCATTCAAATCGAAAAAAGTTAAAACATGAACAATGTGCATTCAGTTTTCACGATTTAGTGCATGAATGGATGATGTTATGATCCAGAATCAATCAGTGAACCTCAAGGAACAATTTGCAACCTTTGGTTTGTCTTGAAAGGGGCTAAAAGTACCAAACCGAATTGGAGTTTTTGATGAGATTTTTGAAGCTTGAAGATGATATGAGGAGGCTGTGAATTCCTGCTCTATGGTTTGCTTAATGTTCATTATATATGAGAGAGTGAATTAGGTCAAAGACTTCACCAATTTGATGGATATTTGGATCATTGAAGATTGAAAAAGATTAGCTTTAAAATTTGAATATTCCTTGATATGAACTTACTATTTTAAGACAATCTTCATAATTTTTGTATCAATTAAATCCAAATAACCTTTATGACATTCTAGAAGCAAAATAAATTTAAATCTTCACCATTTTATATTTTATTTGAATTTAAAATGATTTTTAATATAAAAAATCATAATAAATAAAAATAAAATTATGAAAATAATAAAAATATTAAATAAATTTTGTGCATGATGTCATGGAACACATTGGGTCACAAAAAGGTCAGCCCATTTGAAGAATTATGGTTTTAAGACCCCATTTACTTCATAAACCACTAAAAAATTTCCCAACTTTGCAAGGGCACAAATCCTTCAATTTTAATGCTATGAGGGTGTTCTTGGACATTTTGGAAAGCTTAAAGAGTCCTCTAACCAACCTCTTTGGTCTCATGTCCATATCTTTTACCATTCTCAAGTTATGCTCTTTGGAAGTTGTTGACGTTTTGTTGACTTTTAAAAGGACCTATAATGTCTTAGCTTATACATTCCAAATGAAGCATTTTTGGGCTTGGCTTGTGAGACACAAATTTGTAGAGAATTCAATTTCTTTCAGAATGAACTTTGGATGGAAATTTTTTGATGAAGCATGTGTAAGTTATGGCTGGTCAAAGTTCAGTTGACTTTTCCTGTGAAAACCCTAATTTAGAAACTCCTGATTCTTGATGATCTGAAACTTCCTTGATGAATCATGATCAACCCTTGATCAAATGATGAATTTTACTTAATATACTTGATGTTGGCAAAAAATCATGAAGTTTGACTTTGATTTGACCGCAGTTGACCTCAGTTTGACTTTTTAACTACTTTGACTGATTTTAACCTATCTGATCATCTGACTGAGCAAATCTTTTGGGAAAGTCTTGAAACTTGACATGGGGATTCTTGAACACATATAGGATGTTATGAAGCTCACTTGAAGTCTTGGAAGTCCATTTAGCCTGATTAAAGTCAAAACCCTAGTTTAGGATGCAGTGCTTAGGAGGGTGCATTGTCTGAGGGATTTGTCAAATTTTCTGACTAATTATGAACTTTGTGAACCTTGTGAACCTCATGAGATGTCTTGTGAACCTTGTGAGCCTCTTAGTACACAATGACTTGTCTTGTGGAGGGTAAATTTTGGGGTGCAACAGCTGCCCCTGTTCAATGTCTGAAACCTGAGGGGTTAGATTGGTACATGTGCCAGTCGTGACTTGGAAGGTTGAAGGGGATTGAACATAAAAGCCCAAAAATTTGCACTCACCAGTGCGTAAAGTAACACTGATGATTAATTGTATATGCTTGAGTGAACTTGAAGATGCCACTTGGAAGAATTGGAGATGGGCTTAGAGACGCCACCTGGAGATGAGCTTGGAGATGCCATCTAAAGTATCAGGATGTGATGATGTCTTTATGTTGATACTGGATATCAGTACTAGGTCTTTGTATAGGCCGTCTCTGAATCATTTATGAAACATGATTTGAATTGTTAAATGGACCAGTAGAAATAAATCTTCGTGGCGATTATCTCTTCTGGAAGTATCTTGGATTAGGGAATGGATCTTCTTATAGACCGTTTGCCTACTCTCCAAGGTCAAAAGAACGTCAGGATTAGTTCTTCTGTAAAAATATCTTGAACCAGGGAATGGATCTTTTTACAGACCGTTTGCCTGCTATTCAAGGGCCAAAAGAACGTCAGGATTTGTTCTTCTGAAAAATATCTTGAACCAGGGAATGGATCTTTTTACAGACCGTTTGCCTGCTATTCAAGGGCCAAAAGAACGTCAGGATTTGTTCTTCTGAAAAATATCTTGAACCAGGGAATGAATCTTTTTACAGACCGTTTGCCTGCTATTCAAGGGCCAAAAGAACGTCAGGATTTGTTCTTCTGAAAAATATCTTGAACCAGGGAATGGATCTTTTTACAGACCGTTTGCCTGCTATTCAAGGGCCAAAAGAACGTCAGGATTTATTCTTCTGAATAATATCTTGAACCAGGGAATGGATCTTTTTACTGACCGTTTGCCTGCTATTCAAGGGCCAAAAGAACGTCAGGATTTGTTCTTCTGAATAATATCTTGAACCAGGGAATGGATCTTTTTACAGACCGTTTGCCTGCTATTCAAGGGCCAAAAGAACGTCAGGATTTGTTCTCTTGAAAAATATCTTGAACCAGGGAATGGATCTTTTTACAGACTGTTTGCCTGCTATTCAAGGGTCAAAAGAACGTCAGGATTTGTTCTCTTGAAAAATATCTTGAACCAGGGAATGAATCTTTTTACAGACCGTTTGCCTGCTATTCAAGGCCAGATAGATGAAATCTTCTGGAAATATCCTGGATTAGGGAATGGATCTTCTCTCATATTATTAAAGTATTTTAATACCTAAAACCACTTGACGTTGGATCAAGGGTTTGGATTTAAAGAAACATTTTGGTAGGTCGATTGCGAGGCATAAAGCGATCGCGAAGGGTGAGTGCAAAATGGAAGTTAAAAGTTAAATGGTTATGCGAGAACGATTCCTAATACTAAGCTAAGGTGGAGCCGTTGGAGCTCGAATTAAACCGAAAGCGTCGAAATTTAGCTCTTTAACTGTCTTAGAATCGATTCAAAGTTAGAATCATTCTATAAGAAGTCGAGCGTTACTTTATAATCAAATAATTATTTAAATAAAAGAAATACGATAAAAAATACAATTGGTCTCATATTGATCTAAATGACACCGATTTGTCGAAATCGAACATTTAGATCATTTGTTATATCATCGACCATAAAAATAAAATAAAGTCGAAATAATAATGAAATAATAGTTTGGCCTCATATTTTATTTAAATAACGTCGATTTATTTGAAATCGAATATTTAAATTTTTATTCATTGGCCAAATAAATAATAAATCAAGATAATATGAAACATTAAGAAAAATAAACGTGTGGCCTCAAATTAGGGGATAACGTCGATTTATTAGAAATCGAATATCACCATTTATCATTGGCCGATTAAATAATAAAGTCGATAAATAATGGATCTAAATTAATTAGAAACCATAAGAAATAATAGAAAACGGTCTCATATCGATTCAGACAACGTCAATAAATTGAATGTCCCAAATCGGATACTAATATCATAGACCATATAAAAATATAAATAAATCAATCAATTGATAAAATAATAAATGGATAAAAGTCGGTCTCAAATTGATTTAGACAACGTCGCAAAGTGGAATGTCGATAAACCGTATTTTTATCATAGGTCCGATGAAGTAAAATAAGTCGGATGTTTCAGCAAGCATTTTTAACATGCTTTCTTAATAACAAGATTATCATAAAAAGTAAACTAAAAATGAAAAAACTAATAAGAGGCTCAAAATTGAATTACTTGGATCTAGGTCATAAGAGGCTCGATTGAATCTCCTAGTCAACAAAAAAACCATATTTTCGCGTGAGAAAGCTTAACCATTTTAGTATGGACATGCTTGATCAATGTTATGTGTTGTCACATAAATAATGAACAAAAGGCCCTGCTTTGGATAATACAAAAGGTGACAGTATGATTAAGACAACACATAGCATTGGGCGATGGAGTGAATGAATCATGGAGTAATGTATCGTTTCTTGGGAAAAACAAACATCAGCAATTAAACCATATGAAACAAACTTGAAAGTTAAATAACCATTTCCACAAACATTTGGGCCTCCATACTCAGTTTCCTCTCTTCTACCAAAAGAAGATCCAACAAGAAACTTTCATCGTATGCTGTGAACCTCACTTCCATCACACATCCAACAAACAATAGCAGAATATCGTTAAACTCATGAAGAAAGGTAAATCAAATTGAACCCTAATCCCAAAAACAAACCTCAATCACCAAGCTCAAAGATGCTACACACGATCTGAAACCAGAATATCAAGGTTTTAAGGGTTTACCGGTGACGAAGGTTTCGATTTGAAGAGAGAGATCTTCGGTGGTACTCCACGGTGTATCTCCGGCGATGTTCAGGCAACGATTGTGGTGAGCTTTCAACCTCTCTATTCCTTTGGTCTATTCTTTACTGCTTCTCCTCTTGAACCTCTCGCTTTTTTTTCGCTGTTGTCTATTGTTGTTGCGGTTGGTTTAGCTCGAATTATTACAGAGTTTCAATGAGAAACTCTGAATAAATTTTTTTTTTTGAAACTGAGCTTTCGGTGAAAGTTTCTGGGGATTGTTTTTGAGAAGGGTCACGTTAGGGTTCTTCCTCCTTTCTAGTGATTTCTTTCTATTTTGTGTGAATTTAGATGTCTGCTAGGTTTCTGTTTAGAGTTCTCCCCCTTTATTCAATCGCTGAGGACCTTTTATAGGAGAGTGAGGGTGAATTGGTATGTGTGTGAGAGAGAAGAAATTCGTGTGAAATGGTGAGGAAATCATGAGTTGGCTTTGCAATCCGTTAGAGGTAGTGGAATGAAAACTGATTTTGTAGGATATTCTTGATACCTGAATCTGTTTTGTCTGTAGTGTGATTGTGTGGTCCCCTGATTCTTTATTGAATTTCACTACTGTGAATTTGCTTTTTTTTACTGCTATGAGGCTTTTTTCACTACTAATAGAAACTGTAAATTTGTGTTTATTGACTTGTTGATGTGAGTTTTGGCTCTTCTGCCTATTTCTCTTTTGTCGTGGATGCCCTGAACTTCATCAACTCTAATTCATTTTGTTATTTTTGCAATATTTGTAGGCTACTCTTCATTTTATTTCAGATATCCACTCAAGAAATCCTTATCTCACCATATTGATGTGGTTTGCAGGTAAGAAATGGATACACAACAAGGCACAAATCATGAAGCTGATGGAAATAATAAACTTGTTCTTGTTGGCTGAGATTGAATCCTAGCATGGATTTTAGTACAACTCCATGTAATCTCTACTTCTCTTGAATGAATGTTACAAAATCTAGTGGATCTCAACTAGTTTTAATGCAACTGTTTCGAATATTTTCTTGTTATGCTTGTGATAACCTTGCTGAATTTATTTATGCTGTTGTTTTTGCAGGTTTTGAAGGGCTGACTGAAGAAATTGATGAGACTCGGCATGCAGAATTTGATGAGGGAACTGTCATGAAGGTACTTGATGAAAAAATGATGACACGGTATAGTGCTACTGAAATGGCTTGCTCGGTCGTCAACTTGGACGATACATCTCCAACTTGCTTATATTTATCATCATATTTCTTTGCTAGAATCTCCACCTCATGCTTATCGGCAGATATCCTTTCGATTATCTCGGTAAGACGATTGTCACATCTGCTCTTGTACAGAACAAGTTCCTGCATTTTTGCACGGAAGAATTCTATTTTCTCTCGACTCAACTATTTCTTTCTCAAGTTCTTCTACCTTCTGTAGACACCCCAAATTTGCCCTCTGGCTTTTGTATCTTTTTCTACTTCTCGTTTGCATATCATACGCATTTTGCATACCATTTGCATAAGTTCCTAAGGCATGGGATCGAGACTTCCTGGTGATTAGGGTTTCACATCTTTATTTACAGATTATCAGAGAATTCAAGGTTTTTGGCTATGCAGCCATCAGTGGCATCGTCCTCTCTTTTCTTTTGTCGCTAAATTAAGGGTTTATTTCCCTAGTTTGGCGGTCTTCAAGGATTTCATGTCTGCAAGGACTATTCACTGCGCATCTGGCATATCATCAGGATATTTTCTCCTTCAAGTTACACGGATATTTTTGTCTTCTCAGCATCTCAGGCTATCTTTTATCTCAAAAGTTTTGGTTTCAGTTCAGGACTATTTCTCAGTCAGTGTGCATCCAAGATCAAATTTATTGTGGTGTAGAATTCTTCAGACTATTAAGTTTTGGTTTGCGTGGGGTTTGTTTCAGAAAAATCAAGTTTATCAGAAGTCGTCAGTTCGTATTGTGCTCTTCTGTGGATTTATTTCTCAGAGATTCATTCATACAGATGCAGAGAAATTCATGGTTTATTTTATCAGAGGAGGATTAATTTGGAATTGTTATTCGTCTCAATTGTGGGGGTGTCTGGTGATAATTGTGGTGAAAAGGTGCAAGTTTGAGTTTAACTATATATCTCGTTCCACTTTCTAGCCAAATTCATGTCCATATTTTCGATTATCCGAATATCCATTTTAAGCCTCTTTCTCATTACCCATCATAAATTCTTTTTTCGATTTAATTCATAATCCAATTCATATTCATTTTTTTACAATATCCATTGTCCATATTTCTAACCAATTTTCTATCCGTATCCTTTTGTTAATAAAGTCCATTAGACCTTTTTTTTCCATCATCATTCGAATCCATTTCTTTTACTATATCCAATTTCTTTTCATTCATCCTTTAAATTTATTTAATATCCATTATTCTCTTAAATTCACATCCATTTTTAGACCGACTAATTCAATTCATCCATAATCCACTTTTATTATTATTCATTTCTCCATAAAAATCAATTCTTACAAGAAAAAATTTGTCTTTACAAAGTCACACATTTCCAAGCCCATGCCAAGGCCCATTAAGAGAAAATTGAGTTTGACCTAGCTTTAAAAGGGATGTTGATCCCAAGACCTAGCCACCAAAAAAGTAGCGCCTCTTTCTCATATTTTCTTCCAGATTTTTTTTCACAAATTTTTTCCTCAACTCACAACAAACACACACTCCTACACCAGTACACAAAGCAAACAACCTAACAAAAAGATGCTTCCACTAAAGCTTGTTCGTTCTCTCATCTTAGGTGAATCCATCTCCATCAACAACAACTCTCACTTTCTAAACCAAAATCACCATCCCCATGAACAACAACAACCCAATGAATCAACAAGAACCAGAACAAGAAAAAAAGATTCAAAAAAAAAAGACACGGTCTTTTGTTTCTCCCAACCAAAGAAATCGTAACAAACACGTATAGACTCGCCACCATTGCAAGAGATTTAGGAATGGATTTGCACCCAACACCGTCACTTTCTCACATTATCTTCTCCAACCCATCTTGTACTCCATCAGCATCATTTTCATCACTCTTCAACAACTCTGCCACACCCAAACCAGACAAACTCTCCAAAAAACTTTCCTGCATCATTAATATCACATACAACCAACAAGATTTCTCGCACACGGGAACTCGCAGAAAGCAGAACACTTCGCTCTTCATCCTCAACACCGTCCCGCATCTATCAACAACATCAACAGAAACAACTCTTCAAGCATCAACCGAATCCTCCACCACCACCATTAACAGCAACCAACAACAGTTTTCTTTTTTTGAAAAAAAGAAGAGAAAACTCACTATGAACACCGATAAGCTGACGCCTCCAAACCACCCTTCAAACTGAATTCGCAACCTCTAAACCGTGAATTCGCGAACGAACCATTACCGAAACATTGTGTATTACCCACACCGCCACAAATCCGTAAACCGCCACGGACCACCCTTCCCTCACCATAAATCACAACCGAACCAGCAAACTCTTCATAAGCTCAGCCGCACACCACCACAAAACCACCTCACCATACACCACCTTCAACATCATCACTGCAACAACACCGAATCAACAACAACAATCACAGACAGAACAAAGCAAAAGAGAAGAAGATCTGAGATGAAGAGTTGAGTGATTTCAAAACAAAGTCATAAGTGAAAGAGGGTACAAACCGAGCAGCACGATTCGACGCCGCAACTGGGTGCTATCCGTTCTCGTCAACACCTTAATCGCCGCCGTTTCACAAACCACATAATCGAAGCCGAGTCGAGCAAACTGAATCAACCGTGCCGGAACTTTTTTTCAGCACACATCAACAAGTCACGATCTGAAATTAAGAAGAACACGAGCATAAATTCGTGATGATACGCTCAAAAGCAGAAAAACGGCGGCGATTTTTCTGATTGATTGTTCGAAGGAGAACGGCGTTGGGGTTTCGTCCACGCCGCACAGTGTTGACGAGGGGGAGATCGATGTTGATCGGTGACTGAAAGGAGGGTGATTTTCTCGAGACGGAAGCGGAAAGAGAAGAGCTGAGACGAGATTGAATGAACCTGAGAGGGTTGCTTGGAAGCCGCTGCGATTCGAGGCGGAAGCGAAACGAAGAGAGAGACGAGGGAAACGGTGCGCTTTGAGAGAACAGGGGATTTCGTTTTCTCTCACTGTATTGTTGAAAGTGAACCATACCTTCATGTTGTTTTTTCATCTTTTATTTAATTAAGATTTTGTTGAGTTTATTTGATTTTTGCAAGGCTTTCAGCTGCATCCATGGGCCTCAAGCCCGTCTGAGTACACCGGATTTCTTGCTACCACTCTTGCCACATCCATCAGCGAATCAGGCCCCCTTTCTCTTTCGTTGTTATTGAAATAATTTTGTTTTTATTAGCATTTGTTAGAAATTTAATTTGAAACTTTATTAGATTCCACTTTTGTTTTAGTTTTATTTTGTTTACCTTATAATATTTAAGTTCATATTTAATTATATTTTTTGTATAATTGTTTTCAATTTTAATTTTTAATTTTAGTTTGACTTGTTTCTAGTTTGGCTACTTTGGTTAATTATAATAGGATTTTTGGGTTTAGTTTCTTGGTTTAGATTTATAATTACTTGATTAATGTTAGAGTGATTAATTTGTATCATGCGACTTATTTTCATAACTTTGTCTGGACTGATGAGATCCTTGATGCAGATGAAGTTTAGCACTTGAGTTTTGTTTAGGCTTATTCTTGGTTATCTTCGTTGGTTGTCTTGGATGCAAGGAGCTTATATTTGATTTTTGTCTGAGACCTAAATAATTGGCAAATGTGCTTGACTGTTAACTCCGCTCATTGGTTGGAAGTTTCTGGATTTAATTATGTGATTTTTTCTTGATACTTACTCTTTGGATTTCTCCTTACGCTTATTGAAGAGGCAACGGACCTTCTCCGTTAGGTAACGCTGATGCCCGATTTTGTTTGTTGCATGCCGTTGCATCTGGAAGCCCTACTGGTGTAGGCTCTGTTTGTTCATTATTCATCATTTCGCATTCTTATCTCCTTATTCTTATTCATCTAATTTTTCTTCTTCATCCATTTCTTCTTCTTCATCTTCTGTTATTCGTTCTTAACTTGAGGTGCGCTTAGGCCACCATGGAGCTCTTCCTCTCATCTCTTTCTTTTCTTCTCCTTCATTAGGATAGCAGACCACACTAACCCTTAGGACATCCGAGCATGTGAATATTAGGATATTGATTAGTCCCCCATTTAGCTTTTACCTTTGTGTCTCTCTTTGAGTCCTCTCTTCTCACCTCATAATTAGGGACTAAACCCTAAAGGCTTCAGGGCTTCGTGATTAAGCTTATGCCTGCATCATTCTCTTAGGATGGAGTGTATAACTTTAATCCTAAGTGTTGAATCCTAAAAGCGTTTAGATCTCTTAATCAATTCACATAATAATTATCAAGACATTACACTTGTAACTTGGGCCTTGCATTAGGGTTCTAATTCTTCCTTAATTGGTTAAGAAGGACTAACCCTAAAGTTAATGGACAAGTCCCCCTCAAGTTGTCTTCCAAATCATAAAAAACACTTCATCATCATACCATTGAATAAAATCCACTTAATTAAAGGCCTGTTTTGTCATGAGTTTAATCTCTAATCATGGATTAAGTTGAGGAGCTTTCCTCAGCTTAAACATTCTCATCTATTATCCTTCTATTAGGATGGTGTAATGAGTCTGTTAAATCCTTGATTATGGCTTAACCTCATTACTCAACACTAAACAAAAACCACAAAAACATCTAAATAATCACAAGTAGGTTAATGATCTTAATCCTATACCGAAGGTGATTAAGTGTGAGAATCTGACTTCACACTTAAGGTAATTCTCATTACCCCTAATCAGAGGGATGATGTGATGAGTTTACCAAATCCATTGATTTAGGTTTAAGCTCATTATCCTATGACAAACTCCAAAAGCAATAAAAGACTGAAAACTCAAAAACAAACAATAATCGTCTCCTTCGGGATTCTTTCCTCATCACCTTCACTCACAATCGAGAACTTGCTTCTTCCGTCTAATGCAAGACAGTTAGCATCTGTGCCAGACAGATCATACACTTGAGCATAGGCAAGCAAGCAGTTCACAAGTCAATTCATCTATCAGTCCCTTTGGGTCGAACTACGGTGTTCTGACTTCCTCATTGCACGAGAGGATACGTAGGCATAACTTAACGGTTATCGAACAAAAGTCTCTGTATATTCCCCCTCTTTCCAGCTTCATTCTTTTAGCCTCATGATCTTGAGCATACTCTTTTCCTTACACTGACACATCATTTATACACTTCACACTTCTCTTGCACTGACACCTGTACATTCTTTTCCAGCTATTTTACACACAGATTGCACTGACACTACCCCTCTAAAACACAAATCTTTTAAGCGTGGATCCCGTCGAGTACGACGGACAATCTGGGTGCTAATACCTTCCCAGGTTGTAACCAACCCCCTTTCTCAGTCTCTCTGGTTCGCAAACCGTCTTATCCATCTCTTTCTAGGTCTATGCAGCATTGCCTTTCCTCCGGGATAAAAATGCCTAGCTGGCGACTCTTTTCACCTCCAGTGAGTTCACGGCTGTGTGTTCTCATTGTTCCTTTCGCCGACCGTTCGCGTCTGTACCTTCATATGATCCATTTTCATTTGTCGGGAGCGACAGCTTGGCGACTCTGCTGGGGATGCCTCATACTGCAACCAGGGCTTCTGGTTCTTTTTTGTGGGTTCCTCCTAGCGCTTGTTTGATTTGTGTTTACTGGGGTGTTAGGTGTTATTTGTGTTTGTATATTTGCTTTATTTACTGCTTTCTGTACAGCTTTATTTATTGCTTTCTTTACAGTTTTCATATATATCATACTGTCATGCTGTCTGTGCTGGATCTGGTTTGTTTTGGTGGGTTGGGGTTCCATTGAGAGTTTAGGTCCTATACCTGGGACCTGAGTGACACCTAGGCTAGAGTGAATCATATTCTTTCCCAGTCAATTTTCAGTCTGGTGCGGGAATATGAAACACGGTTCAGATATGGGTTTCTTCTTGAGAACTCTGTGTTGCAGATTTCCTGCAATGCTAGGGGGATCTGGGAAGCCTGCTAAGTCTGGATGACCTTTTAGTATTGACCTTCAGAAACTGAGGAGAATTAGAGGAGGATTTTTTATGGTTATTGTAAACACTGTACCTCCGGGTTGGAAGTGTTTACACTTCCCATAACTGATCCAAGTCTGAGGATCCTTGTTTTAGAACACTACCTGTGAGGGGGTTGGGCTGTTTACAGGTTTGCAGGTACCCTTGACCTCAACATACCCTCATTACCAGTACAATTGTTTGATCCGGTCACTATGATCCTGAAGTTATTGACCTCTGGTTTTCAGTCACTATTTTGGGTTATTATTCAGAGATCTTGTGGTTACAGACACTTGATTCTTGGTCCGGCATTCCAGATTCCAGGCAGTTTCCAGCTGTGATCCCATGCCTTTGCATCTTTTGCATCATCATATCGCATTTTGCATCTGCATTGCATTTTCCTCCTCCAGAGAGCTCATCCTTCCTCTTTTGTCCATGGCCAGCCAGCTGATTTCCCGGTACTCAGTTTGAACAAGTGGTAACAGATAGAAGACGACAGAGTGTGTGAAGCTAGACTGAGCAGTGCCAAGAGTTAAAAAAGGTCAGTTTGGAAGCCGTCAGTAGCTATGACAGAGAACAACCATCAGAATGTTGATTTTCCACCTGGTTTCACTTCGGTGACCAATCCTCTGTATGGTCTTTCTCCTGATGAAGATCTTCCACAAGTGAGCAATCTTGCTCAAGCTCAGCCTATACAGACCCCGATCGTGAATCAGAATGTGCCTGAACCATCTGCTGTCCGAGGTGGACCTTCATCTTCTTCTGATACTACAAATTATCAGAGGTTTGCCTTCCCTATGCCAGACTTCCAAGGGGCAATCCCTCTTGTGAAAACCAAGGATCCTCAAGTTATTGATCCTGCTGAAAGATTTCGTGTGTTGGACGAGCGACTCAAAGCCTTAGCGGATCCTGATGCCTTTGGTTTTGATGCTCTAACTCTGTGTTTGGTGCCTGGTCTTGTCATTCCTCCAGATTTCAAGACTCCGAAGTTCGAGAAATACACTGGTGTCAGTTGCCCGAAGCGTCATTTGGTGATGTTCTGCAGAAAAATGACTTCTCATGCCCGCAATGATAAGCTGATGATTCACTGTTTTCAGGACAGTTTAAGTGGGGCATCTTTAAGTTGGTACATGGATTTGGAAAGCAGTCATATCCGATCTTGGAATGATTTATCCAGAGCTTTCGTAAAGCAATACCAGTACAACATGGACGTGGCGCCCAATCGCACGCACTTGCAGAGCCTATCCCAGAGGAGTGATGAATCTTTCAGAGAATATGCACAGCGGTGGAGAGAATTGGCAGCCCAAGTGCAACCACCACTTTCAGACAGAGAATTGATTGACCTGTTCGTGGGCACCTTGCAGGGTCCATACTTGGAAAGGATGAGTAGCGTTGGGATGACAAGCTTCTCTGATTTGATGGTAGTTGGAGTACGCATTGAGAGCTTGCTCAAAAGTGGAAAGATCCAGGACTTTTCGAATATCCCAGCTAGTGAAGGTGAGTCTGTTGTTAGCTCCCAAGAGGAAGAATGGAATGACATCAGTGCAGTCATGGCAAATATCGAACGTTCTAGACCAACATCTTCTCAGAGATCATCTTGTCCTGTGTCTGATTACTCTTATGGGCATTCAGCAATGCTCAGAGCACCATATCAGAAGTCCTGGACTCCTCCTCGTCCAAATCTGCAATCTCATGGCCGAAGACCTCAAAATCAACTTCAGAGCCAGTCGAGGCCTCGCAACAACCTGGAAAGAAGGATTGCTCCTCTTCATCCAATCCCCATGGCATACAGTGAACTCTTGCCACATCTAATTCAGAGCTCTTTGGTGGTTCCCAAGCCTCTCAAGCCGTTGTCAGAACCGTACCCTCCAGGGTACAATCCTCATGAGCAGTGTGGGTATCATGGTGGATCAATGGGGCATTCAACTGAAGATTGCAAAGCTTTTCAAGCCAAAGCACAACAATTGATCGACAAGGGCTACATCTCCTTCCCAGAAGGAAGCTTGGTTGTGCACGTCAACCTCTCGCCTGATTGAGTTCAAAGACTTCAGAAGAAGCGTCTCCTGATTCAGTGGCTCGGACAAGATGTCAGCAGAGTTGGTGATCATTGTATCCTTTTATCATTTGCATTGTAGTTTCTTTCCTGTTAGCAGCTACTTGTCTTTTAAGCATTGTTATTTTAAATGGTAATGTTAATGTAGCGATCTTGCACTTTTGAATCAATTATGTCGCATTCGCTCATTTTCCTTTACTTGCATTGAAAAAACGAAAAAATTGCATCCATATACCTCCCGTTTATTTCACTGTTGTTTAGCAGGTTTGAGGGAGGATGAT
Organism: Lathyrus aphaca; assembly: GCA_963966055.1. Lineage (NCBI taxonomy): Eukaryota > Viridiplantae > Streptophyta > Magnoliopsida > Fabales > Fabaceae > Lathyrus > Lathyrus aphaca. Next base: position 546,175,414 of record OZ014522.1, read on the forward strand.
GACAACTGAATACCCATAACTGTTCAAGGTATGCTTTCAGGGTAGAACCTGCTGACGATGTACAGGCATTACTTCAATTCCCAAACACCGGAGATATAAGGAAGATAAACCCTCGTCAACCCCTTTGAGCCTTGAAGTAGGAGTTTCCTTTCTAAACGAAAAAACCCTCACATTCAACCCGGGGTAGGGTAGTTATCAGTTAATTTGACCGAGCGTTCAAATTTCCAAAGGAGTGTGCATCCGAGGATCCACTACCCTTTATTCATTACACCTCTAGAGGTCAAGGGACGTGAAACCACAATGGTTACCCCTCCACAACAAAGGAATGAGGCAGTCAACCCTTTCAGCAAGTCATGACAAACCCGTGCCACACGATTTGTTCAACAAAAAAATAAAGCCCGCTAAGTCAAAAAAAGAGTGAAAACAAATGACTTAGGCAAAAGTTAGGGCATCCCGCTGGACTTCAAAATTTCAAAAAAAATTCAAAAAAATCAGTCCAGGCAAAAATTAGGGAGTAAAAATATATCAAAAAAAATGAAAGAGAATCTTCCATTAGAACAAAGTCGTGTGACCAGACACAAAGTCAGAATGGGTGACTGTTACTCCAAGAAACCTCATTGGTGCGTAAACCATCAACGTCATTGGTTCCTCAATCATCACAAAATCCTTGCGAGAAGCGAGCGCTTAAGTCCAATTAGCTGAGTATAGGACCGGAGAACATCAAGGAGAATGGGTGGGCACAAATAAACTTTGAGCCATAAATCCTTCTTTCTAAAACCGTGAACCATACCACGTTACAACCCTTGAAAGTCCTAATTGAATCGGGTTCAATTCTGAAAGCATACTACGACAAGGTTGCGTAAACTGACTCCTAACGATTTGCTAACTCAACACTACGTTTGGACTAATCATCCATTCGTCACACACTGTCACAGCATCAAAATAAATAAATTTTCAAAAAAAAACTTGCGTGTGTACTGCATTAAAATTACCATTTGTAAATGAATAGTTTTAATTGCAAGTCAGTTTGTGTCACCAGGGAAATTCCTACAAAGAGCAATCGCGAGGAAACTTGATTATTCAACAATGATGACCAGAATCAAGAGCATCTTGTCAGCCTATGAATCAGGGGCATGTTATCCAGTGGCTTTGTCGACTAAGGAATCTGTCAGGGTAAAGAGAGTTCCCAAGCATCAGTTGATCGAGGAACGTCATTCAAAGTCAGTTGATCAGAGCTGAATCTGCCAAGCAGGGGCAGGACACCCGGAGTTTCCGTTGACTAAGGGTCAATTCTTCCAATGCTCAGTCAGAATGAGTCAGGTCGCTTTCACGCTCATGCCGGGGCAGGACACTTCCAGAGATCACTAAGTGAACCTCTCTTCGAGAGGACATCCAAGGCCGCCATGCCAAGAATTGGATAATTAGCAACAGTCTGTTCAGAGACTCACCCGACTGGGGCAAACTTTAGCTACACAGAGCAAGTTATATCAGTAATCTCAGAGTTCAAGACGAGTATCGGGAAATCATGCTACCCACCGCCTTTGTCACCCCTCTCAACCAGAAGCCTTGTCACATAAGACCTTTCTTCCCATCCTCGGGAGTTTTTTCTGGCCTTTCATAATCATTGCATAAATCATTTGCATACGTTATTCATGTCGCATATAGAGCATATGCATCATCATTGCATTGAGCATAACCCCCGCAACATCAGATCTCACACCCAGGGCCTCGTAACCCCAACTTATCAACCTTTCAAAGTCCAGTTCTCGTCTGGCAAGCCTTTTCAAAGCCCAGTTCCCGTCTGGCAAACTTTCCAAAGTCCAGTTCTCGTCTGGCAAGCCAACTTCAAATACCAGTTCTCGTCTGGTAGGCGAACCTTTTAACCAGTTCCCGTCTGGTCACCTTTTCATTTAACTTGTTGAACGCCAGTTCTCGTCTGGTAGTCATTCTTTTTTCAGAGTCAATTCTCGTTTGACAATGAACCCCAAGTAGTCAGTTCTCGTCTGACGATTTATTCTTTGCCCATCAGTTCTCGTCTGTTGGCCTACCTTTAATAAACCAGTTCTCGTCTGGTAATTCACCTTCAAAGGTCCAATTGCTTGGCAACCAAAAAATATATATATCTATCAACCTGGCCCTAGCGCCCAACCATCCTTGTTTCATATCTTTGGTTATGAGCATACGTCTGCATTGTACATCATTTGCATTGCATCTTCATACCGCATGGTTTCTGTTTTAGCTCTGATGTGGGGCAGTTATCTCAAGACTTGTTGAATTGCTGCGAGAGTTTGAAGACACTGGGGCAATTCTGGATGCCAAGTCTTCTGTAAAATCCTCTGAAGACAATCTTTTTATGAACGATGCAATCTGAGGCAATTTGAAGAGTAAAGGGATGCTTGGTCACTCTGGATGACCAGTAATGCTTTTGTTGAGCTCAGAAGTTTGGAGCACTGTGATAAGTCTCAAGGAATGCCTGGTATTTATTTTACCAGCAGGGCATTGGAAGTTTATTTCTTCCCCGAGCATAAAGATCTTCTTTCAGCCGACAAGATTCCTTTATGAGGATTTGGTTATTCGCATTCAGTCAAAGCCAATTTTCATTGGCATATCTTCCCAGCACAGTTGTCATACTATACTTGAGGGCATATTTTGACTTACTTGATTCTCCAGCAAAGTCTCTCCTCAGCAAAGCATTGCCAAATCTTTTCTCAACCATGCCAGAAGGTTGACATCCCCAGCTGAGTTGGAACAGATGATAACCCCAGCAGAACTTCAAGGCTAGTTGAATCGTTCTCATCCCCAAGCGGACTTATCTATCCACAGGCAGCTGAAGGCCTCGCTTCCCCACAAAGTTAGAATTATCAGAATTCCCTCCTCAGCAGGATTGTGTGATCAAGCATCTTCCCTAGCCAAGTCTAAAGATGATCTTTCCCCATAGAGTCATCAGGATTCTCATTTCCAAGGGATTTCCTCAGCAGAGCAAGAAGAAATTCTCCCCAGTGGAGTCAGAGCAGGATGATCAGATCCTCAGCAAATGTTCAAAGCAGTTGAACGAAGTATACCTCACACAGAGTCGTCTTTCCTCCAGTGAAAACCTCTCCAACAAGCATCAGGTTGCCAACACTTCGTTCCCATCAGAGTTAAAAGCTTTCAACCCGTCAACAGTATACAGAATGCTTCCCAGATTCCCCGGCGGAGAGTTAAAGCTAAAGCAGTTGCCTTACCTTCACAAACATCAGCATATACTCCTTGTGGCACCCGTCCGTGTCATATCCCCAGCAGAAAGCCAAAGCATCCCCTTTGCACTCACAGATACATATATACAACTTTCTTGACATCCGTCCATGTCATTTTCCCCAGCACAGTAACCTAAACACTTTGTATATCAGATACTTGTTCATACTATACTTTTCTTCTTTCGACACTCGTCCGTGTCACTCTCCCCAACAGTTAAAACACTCATCTATACATTATATACAATACTCACTACTCATGGTACACTTATACAGATACTCGTCCGTATCTTGTATATCCCCACAGGTTCGACAGTAGTCCTTGTTCTTTGTTAACCAGTTGGTACTCGTCTGTACCATCATCTCTGAATAAGTGTCAGTTTGTTTCTACATGATACTCGTCCGTATCATAGTCTTAAGGATGCTCGTCCGCATCTTTAATCTATACACAATACCAAACACTTATACCTTTTGTTTCTTGGATGTAAACGCTCGTCCGTGTTTACTATATCCCCAGTAAATCACCAACAAAACAATTTTCTTTTTATCCAACACTCGTCCTGTGTTAGGATAACCTTGAGAGCAGCCGTACCCTGCTGAGTGGTCGTCCTCCACTTCTTGATGGTCGTCCTCCATCATGCTCATCCGATGGCCGTCCCCATCGTTGATATTTTTAGCAGCCGTCCCCTGCTAGGTGGTCGTCCTCCACCTTTTGATGATCGTCCTTCATCACTTTATCCAATGGCCGTCCCCATTGTTGATTTTTAGTTATCTAACACTCATCCTGTGTTATGATAAACTTTGAGAGCAGCCGTCCCCTGCTGAGTGGTCGTCCTCCACTTCTTGATGGTCGTCCTCCATCATGCTCGTCCGATGGCCGTCCCCATCGTTGACCTTTTCTATCCGGCATTCGTCCTATGTCGCGATATTTTCGGCAGCCGTACCCTGCCAGGTGGTCGTCCTCCACCTTTGATGGCCGTCCCCATCATATTTCTTTATCCCCAACAGAGCAGCCGTCCCCTGCTAGGTGATCATCCTTTGCCTTTGATGGCCGTCCCCATCATCTGTTTATTTCATTTATTCTTTAACCCGATGGCCGTCCCCGTCGTGGTCCCTTTTCCTTTTAGCCCGATGGCCGTCCCCATCGTTGGTTACTTTACCTTTATGAACTTGATGGCCGTCCCCGTCATGTTTCATTAATCCCCAGAGAATTTTACAGTTTCAGTTTGATGGCCGTCCCCATCATAACTTCTTTTATTTTCCCCAGCTAGTCGGCCGTCCCCGTCTTGGCTTTACCTTTTATCCCCAGCATGTCGGCCGTCCCCGTCATTGCTTTACCCAGCAGTCGTCCTCTGCTCGACGGTCGTCCTCCGTCGCCCACACCTTACAATATACTTTGCTTTCTTATACAATCTATATCCCTTTTCTTCTTCATTCTGTGAGTGCAAATTTCGGGGTCTTTTTGGTATTCAATCACTGTTTATCTTGAACGTCTAATAGCCGTTGCTCTCATCCTTTTCAGATTAACAGCTGCTTGAATAGGGGCAGCTGTAGACACCCCAAATTTGCCCTCTGGCTTTTGTATCTTTTTCTACTTCTCGTTTGCATATCATACGCATTTTGCATACCATTTGCATAAGTTCCTAAGGCATGGGATCGAGACTTCCTGGTGATTAGGGTTTCACATCTTTATTTACAGATTATCAGAGAATTCAAGGTTTTTGGCTATGCAGCCATCAGTGGCATCGTCCTCTCTTTTCTTTTGTCGCTAAATTAAGGGTTTATTTCCCTAGTTTGGCGGTCTTCAAGGATTTCATGTCTGCAAGGACTATTCACTGCGCATCTGGCATATCATCAGGATATTTTCTCCTTCAAGTTACACGGATATTTTTGTCTTCTCAGCATCTCAGGCTATCTTTTATCTCAAAAGTTTTGGTTTCAGTTCAGGACTATTTCTCAGTCAGTGTGCATCCAAGATCAAATTTATTGTGGTGTAGAATTCTTCAGACTATTAAGTTTTGGTTTGCGTGGGGTTTGTTTCAGAAAAATCAAGTTTATCAGAAGTCGTCAGTTCGTATTGTGCTCTTCTGTGGATTTATTTCTCAGAGATTCATTCATACAGATGCAGAGAAATTCATGGTTTACTTTATCAGAGGAGGATTAATTTGGAATTGTTATTCGTCTCAATTGTGGGGGTGTCTGGTGATAATTGTGGTGAAAAGGTGCAAGTTTGAGTTTAACTATATATCTCGTTCCACTTTCTAGCCAAATTCATGTCCATATTTTCGATTATCCGAATATCCATTTTAAGCCTCTTTCTCATTACCCATCATAAATTCTTTTTTCGATTTAATTCATAATCCAATTCATATTCATTTTTTTACAATATCCATTGTCCATATTTCTAACCAATTTTCTATCCGTATCCTTTTGTTAATAAAGTCCATTAGACCTTTTTTTTCCATCATCATTCGAATCCATTTCTTTTACTATATCCAATTTCTTTTCATTCATCCTTTAAATTTATTTAATATCCATTATTCTCTTAAATTCACATCCATTTTTAGACCGACTAATTCAATTCATCCATAATCCACTTTTATTATTATTCATTTCTCCATAAAAATCAATTCTTACAAGAAAAAATTTGTCTTTACAAAGTCACACATTTCCAAGCCCATGCCAAGGCCCATTAAGAGAAAATTGAGTTTGACCTAGCTTTAAAAGGGATGTTGATCCCAAGACCTAGCCACCAAAAAAGTAGCGCCTCTTTCTCATATTTTCTTCCAGATTTTTTTTCACAAATTTTTTCCTCAACTCACAACAAACACACACTCCTACACCAGTACACAAAGCAAACAACCTAACAAAAAGATGCTTCCACTAAAGCTTGTTCGTTCTCTCATCTTAGGTGAATCCATCTCCATCAACAACAACTCTCACTTTCTAAACCAAAATCACCATCCCCATGAACAACAACAACCCAATGAATCAACAAGAACCAGAACAAGAAAAAAAGATTCAAAAAAAAAAGACACGGTCTTTTGTTTCTCCCAACCAAAGAAATCGTAACAAACACGTATAGACTCGCCACCATTGCAAGAGATTTAGGAATGGATTTGCACCCAACACCGTCACTTTCTCACATTATCTTCTCCAACCCATCTTGTACTCCATCAGCATCATTTTCATCACTCTTCAACAACTCTGCCACACCCAAACCAGACAAACTCTCCAAAAAACTTTCCTGCATCATTAATATCACATACAACCAACAAGATTTCTCGCACACGGGAACTCGCAGAAAGCAGAACACTTCGCTCTTCATCCTCAACACCGTCCCGCATCTATCAACAACATCAACAGAAACAACTCTTCAAGCATCAACCGAATCCTCCACCACCACCATTAACAGCAACCAACAACAGTTTTCTTTTTTTGAAAAAAAGAAGAGAAAACTCACTATGAACACCGATAAGCTGACGCCTCCAAACCACCCTTCAAACTGAATTCGCAACCTCTAAACCGTGAATTCGCGAACGAACCATTACCGAAACATTGTGTATTACCCACACCGCCACAAATCCGTAAACCGCCACGGACCACCCTTCCCTCACCATAAATCACAACCGAACCAGCAAACTCTTCATAAGCTCAGCCGCACACCACCACAAAACCACCTCACCATACACCACCTTCAACATCATCACTGCAACAACACCGAATCAACAACAACAATCACAGACAGAACAAAGCAAAAGAGAAGAAGATCTGAGATGAAGAGTTGAGTGATTTCAAAACAAAGTCATAAGTGAAAGAGGGTACAAACCGAGCAGCACGATTCGACGCCGCAACTGGGTGCTATCCGTTCTCGTCAACACCTTAATCGCCGCCGTTTCACAAACCACATAATCGAAGCCGAGTCGAGCAAACTGAATCAACCGTGCCGGAACTTTTTTTCAGCACACATCAACAAGTCACGATCTGAAATTAAGAAGAACACGAGCATAAATTCGTGATGATACGCTCAAAAGCAGAAAAACGGCGGCGATTTTTCTGATTGATTGTTCGAAGGAGAACGGCGTTGGGGTTTCGTCCACGCCGCACAGTGTTGACGAGGGGGAGATCGATGTTGATCGGTGACTGAAAGGAGGGTGATTTTCTCGAGACGGAAGCGGAAAGAGAAGAGCTGAGACGAGATTGAATGAACCTGAGAGGGTTGCTTGGAAGCCGCTGCGATTCGAGGCGGAAGCGAAACGAAGAGAGAGACGAGGGAAACGGTGCGCTTTGAGAGAACAGGGGATTTCGTTTTCTCTCACTGTATTGTTGAAAGTGAACCATACCTTCATGTTGTTTTTTCATCTTTTATTTAATTAAGATTTTGTTGAGTTTATTTGATTTTTGCAAGGCTTTCAGCTGCATCCATGGGCCTCAAGCCCGTCTGAGTACACCGGATTTCTTGCTACCACTCTTGCCACATCCATCAGCGAATCAGGCCCCCTTTCTCTTTCGTTGTTATTGAAATAATTTTGTTTTTATTAGCATTTGTTAGAAATTTAATTTGAAACTTTATTAGATTCCACTTTTGTTTTAGTTTTATTTTGTTTACCTTATAATATTTAAGTTCATATTTAATTATATTTTTTGTATAATTGTTTTCAATTTTAATTTTTAATTTTAGTTTGACTTGTTTCTAGTTTGGCTACTTTGGTTAATTATAATAGGATTTTTGGGTTTAGTTTCTTGGTTTAGATTTATAATTACTTGATTAATGTTAGAGTGATTAATTTGTATCATGCGACTTATTTTCATAACTTTGTCTGGACTGATGAGATCCTTGATGCAGATGAAGTTTAGCACTTGAGTTTTGTTTAGGCTTATTCTTGGTTATCTTCGTTGGTTGTCTTGGATGCAAGGAGCTTATATTTGATTTTTGTCTGAGACCTAAATAATTGGCAAATGTGCTTGACTGTTAACTCCGCTCATTGGTTGGAAGTTTCTGGATTTAATTATGTGATTTTTTCTTGATACTTACTCTTTGGATTTCTCCTTACGCTTATTGAAGAGGCAACGGACCTTCTCCGTTAGGTAACGCTGATGCCCGATTTTGTTTGTTGCATGCCGTTGCATCTGGAAGCCCTACTGGTGTAGGCTCTGTTTGTTCATTATTCATCATTTCGCATTCTTATCTCCTTATTCTTATTCATCTAATTTTTCTTCTTCATCCATTTCTTCTTCTTCATCTTCTGTTATTCGTTCTTAACTTGAGGTGCGCTTAGGCCACCATGGAGCTCTTCCTCTCATCTCTTTCTTTTCTTCTCCTTCATTAGGATAGCAGACCACACTAACCCTTAGGACATCCGAGCATGTGAATATTAGGATATTGATTAGTCCCCCATTTAGCTTTTACCTTTGTGTCTCTCTTTGAGTCCTCTCTTCTCACCTCATAATTAGGGACTAAACCCTAAAGGCTTCAGGGCTTCGTGATTAAGCTTATGCCTGCATCATTCTCTTAGGATGGAGTGTATAACTTTAATCCTAAGTGTTGAATCCTAAAAGCGTTTAGATCTCTTAATCAATTCACATAATAATTATCAAGACATTACACTTGTAACTTGGGCCTTGCATTAGGGTTCTAATTCTTCCTTAATTGGTTAAGAAGGACTAACCCTAAAGTTAATGGACAAGTCCCCCTCAAGTTGTCTTCCAAATCATAAAAAACACTTCATCATCATACCATTGAATAAAATCCACTTAATTAAAGGCCTGTTTTGTCATGAGTTTAATCTCTAATCATGGATTAAGTTGAGGAGCTTTCCTCAGCTTAAACATTCTCATCTATTATCCTTCTATTAGGATGGTGTAATGAGTCTGTTAAATCCTTGATTATGGCTTAACCTCATTACTCAACACTAAACAAAAACCACAAAAACATCTAAATAATCACAAGTAGGTTAATGATCTTAATCCTATACCGAAGGTGATTAAGTGTGAGAATCTGACTTCACACTTAAGGTAATTCTCATTACCCCTAATCAGAGGGATGATGTGATGAGTTTACCAAATCCATTGATTTAGGTTTAAGCTCATTATCCTATGACAAACTCCAAAAGCAATAAAAGACTGAAAACTCAAAAACAAACAATAATCGTCTCCTTCGGGATTCTTTCCTCATCACCTTCACTCACAATCGAGAACTTGCTTCTTCCGTCTAATGCAAGACAGTTAGCATCTGTGCCAGACAGATCATACACTTGAGCATAGGCAAGCAAGCAGTTCACAAGTCAATTCATCTATCAGTCCCTTTGGGTCGAACTACGGTGTTCTGACTTCCTCATTGCACGAGAGGATACGTAGGCATAACTTAACGGTTATCGAACAAAAGTCTCTGTATATTCCCCCTCTTTCCAGCTTCATTCTTTTAGCCTCATGATCTTGAGCATACTCTTTTCCTTACACTGACACATCATTTATACACTTCACACTTCTCTTGCACTGACACCTGTACATTCTTTTCCAGCTATTTTACACACAGATTGCACTGACACTACCCCTCTAAAACACAAATCTTTTAAGCGTGGATCCCGTCGAGTACGACGGACAATCTGGGTGCTAATACCTTCCCAGGTTGTAACCAACCCCCTTTCTCAGTCTCTCTGGTTCGCAAACCGTCTTATCCATCTCTTTCTAGGTCTATGCAGCATTGCCTTTCCTCCGGGATAAAAATGCCTAGCTGGCGACTCTTTTCACCTCCAGTGAGTTCACGGCTGTGTGTTCTCATTGTTCCTTTCGCCGACCGTTCGCGTCTGTACCTTCATATGATCCATTTTCATTTGTCGGGAGCGACACCTTCTTATCAGCTTCTGTTGCTTCTTGGAACTTCGAGTTAATTGAATTTTGCTCATCTGAACTCAGTTGTTTTATGAGATGCTTCTCCAAGACTGGAATTTTGGATCTCTGCTGCTTCTGAGGTCCTTCATCAGATGGAGGGACAGCAGCCGGCCTTGGTGGCCGACCTGAAGCAGGGTTCACTTGTCGAGCACCAGATGCAGCTACCCCTTGCTGTTGTTGAATACCTGGTGGATTTCCCCAAGATACAGCATTGTTGACATTGGCAGGTTGATGTTTGGCCGGTTAACCGTGAAAGAAAAATGGTCTAAGGAATGCTTAATTTAGAGCTTTGGAGAAAGTTTGGAGCTGAAGGTGGTACTTGAAGCATGAGGAAATTTGTTAATTGGTATTATTCTAACTGCACATTTCTTTTGAACTTGCTGAACTGTTTCTTGTCTTTTTTCTTTAGAAGCATACTAAGGACTCATGTGCTTCGTGTGTGGCTCAATTATGCATTGGTTTTCAGGAATCACATAGGATCATTAAGGATTTCCCAGATGGAATGATGGATACATTGATGACAGGGTTTGATGTGAGTTCATTCTAAGAAGAATTGGAGCTTAGTAATGATACTAACGTGGTGATTTTTTTCTGAAAATGGAACAAGTGGTTGAGCTTGGGTGCACTAGTTCCCATGTTGGTAAGACCTTCTTGCATCTTGTGAAATAAACCTTTGCATTATTTTTATGACTCAGGTCCTTCTTGCTGGTTGAGGCCTTAAAAAACAGGATCTCTGGCATAGCTTGAACATATGGTTGCCTCCTTTGTTGTGTTTTAGGTGCTATTATGATGAAGTTCCTTGTAGAAGAAAACAAGTTCTGAGAATTCACTCTTTATTGGTGGTATTTGGAGAAAGTTTAGAGATTGTGGCACAAAAAGGAGTTTCAATCAGCCATGAGCTTGGTGAAGCATGAGAATCAGCTCAATGAAGGAAATTGCCCATGGAAGTTGTCTTGAATCCTTGAAGTCTAGAAATTGAGTTCTTTTGAATATTAGCTCTTATGGCCTTGTACAACTTTGATTTTGCAACATTTTTCAATATTATTTCTCATTCTGATCTTGTTGTGATACTTGAATAAATTTGAACTTTAGGCTTTGTTATCACATGTGAGTTTAAACTAATAATAACTTAAATATTCAAATGGAGACTTCAATCTAAATTTCAACCCTAGTCAATGACACTCCTGCTTTTAAATCATCCTTCAGTTTTGCAAAGACAAGGTCACTAAGAACAAATAATCCAATGCATGGCAATGACCCTTTCAAGATGTAACTCGTGAAATCCATAGCCATTAGGTGTTAAAAACAATTGGAACAACTTATAATCTGAAACAAATTCAACCACGGTTTGAAAATAATTTCACTCATAGCTTCATAAAACAAATCCCAACACGACTTGACAAGTCTCACCCATGTCTTGCACTTGAAAGCTCTTAATTATGGCCTAAAACTTGGACAATTTTAATCATGGATTTTTGAAACAAGGTTTGGCTTAAAATCAATGCCTTAAAGTAATTATATTCATGGCTTAAATAGAATTCCCATCATGACATCACATAGGAGTATTGATTATAACAACTTCAAATGAATCCAAAACGACTAGCCTTTTGTCATAAAAAGGTTCAACTTTTAAATCCAACTCAAAAAACCAAAATATGATCTAATTGATGTTTTCCAAACACTTGAAACCTCGAATTTTGAATCAACATGACAAAACCCTTTATTATGGACCAGATGAGCAAAGGAAGTATCTTTAAATCAGAAGACCGCGACTTGAGCATTGTCCAAAACTCTAGTTCGCCTGTGTAAGAAAATGAACCTTGGAAACATCTGTTTAGACAACAAGAAAAGCAAAAGCAACATATTTTTTTAATTTTGAATACTGGTTAGTAATTAAAACATGAAATGAAGATCAATATATAAGTAGGACAAATTTGGGGTATGACACATACCTACATATGAGATTATTCTTAATGAATCGAGCCACCACATTCTTAGTAACAGATGCAAATGAAGCTGCCTCTACCCACTTCGTAAAGTAATTAATAGCAACCAGGATGAAACGATGCCCATTAGAAGCAGTAGGCTTGATCTCACCAATCATATCAACGCCCCACATGGAAAAAGGCCAAGGAGCAGTCAACACATTCAATGGTGATGGAGGTATATGGACTTTATCAGCAGAGATTTGACACTTGTGACATGTTCTGGAATGTTGATAGCAGTCAGCTTCCATGGTAGACCAATAGTAACTTGCTCTCAATATCTTCTTTGCCATAGTATGTCCACTAGAATGAGTGCCAAAGATCCCATCATGCATATCTTCCATAATCTCTGTTGCTTCCTTCTTATCCACACTGTAATACCTCAAAATTTGCCCTCATATTTATTCCCTCTATTGGCGTATCATTTCGCATTCATCTGCATTTCTCATCAGTTCATTAATATCATAATAGTGCATTGCATGGATTTCTGAGGCATGTGATTCAGGCCCTTCGAATCCAGGGTTTCGTTCCTTGTCTGTGTCCGTCAGAGACTGAAATGGTGGAGAATATTCACTGGACGTTGATTCCACTTCAAATACGGTTGTTCAGTTGTGTTTCAATCCAGATAGAAGTTTGACCTAATTTTGGTCAAATTGTCAAAAGATTACTGCAATTGCAAGTTATTTGGGTCGTTGGTTTATTTCTTAGACAATGCATATTCAAGGTTCAGGTTGTCGTGTGTTGAGGTTTATTAAGTCGAATGGTCAGGGCATGTTTCAGATAAGTCAAAGAGTTGCGACTAATAAATAAAAAAATATATTCAGTGGCTCAGAAGTGGTTGTGCTTATAGATTTGTGGAAAGATTTCAAGATAGGTTTTGGGCCAAGATCAAGATTTCATTCATGGCTTTGTTCTCATTGTTATGAACCACTCCTGATTATTCCATTCCATTTTCACCTTTCTACTTCAATACGTTTCCATCAATTCATCTTCATTTTCTCTTATTCACTTTTCCATTTATCTTTTGTCCGTGATCCATTTTGAACCATCTTTCAAACTCATATATTCCCCCTGTCTATTTTTACACCATTTAAGCTCATTGGCAATTTCGTTTTAGGACCATCACAAAATTTCACAAAGAAAAATAATAGGAGGTCAGTTTCTTTTGTTTTCATCTTAGTATCCAAATTGCTAAACCAATTTCCAACTAGTCATTTTAAGTTCAAGTCCATGTCCAATAAAATCCATTTCTAATGCCTTTTGCTTCCAGTCAACTTTCTTGTGAGTTCCGTATTTTAGGTCCATTAACCAATTCCATTGTTAGTCCACGACAAGTCAACGGTTTCATTTTTTTAAACCCTCCATTTGTTATCTTCCTTTTAAGTCCTAATTGAACCTATAAACTCTTTCTTTAATCCATTTTTTTCAACTCATCTTTTAGAGATTTCTCCAATTATCCCGACCTAACAACCCCTAAATCTACACAAGACTTGTTTAAAATCTATGCTATTGAGGTTTGAAGGGTAAACTGTGGTGCTAGTTGGAGTAAGAGAGTGCTCATTTTGGCTAAATTCATACACGTGATTGATTGATTCAAAGATTAAAAGCACGTGAGGGTTTTGGTTATCACAGTCAAGACTCAACATTAGTCAAATGAATTTACCATGAAAGAGCTTTGTAGAAATTTCAATTGTTCAAAACAACACAGGAAATTCTGGCACAATGGACAGGTTTATTCGGTAGGCGTATCGACATGTGATACAGAGTGGCCAGGCATTTACAGAGCTATATCAGCTGATAAACTCAGTGTATTTCAATTATAAAGGTAGTTACAAATTGGAAAAAAAACACAGTTATATAAGGGACCAAAAATTGCAGTTGTTACACCATAAAATTTCGGAAAATCTAACAAGAGCTTTAACAGCAAAAGTTCCAGTTACGAATGTAAAGAAAGAATTCAATTATCAGAAAGAATCTGTAATAGAATAGCAACAAACAGAGCTCTCTTCAATCTTTATCCCTCCCATCACAGGGGCAGCCCTTCAAAATCTTCAATCATCTCACGAATTTCTCAACCGTCATCAATCCCAGATCACTCTATTTTAATCTCCAATCTCCATCTGCCATGAAAAAGAAAATCAAAAAATTAGTGAACACTAAAAATATGAAAAAAGCAAGGGATTGTAACTGCATAACAGAATTGAAACCATTTAACAGAATCGTAACAAACTCTTCTGGAAACTTCACCTGAGTTCTCACCCTCTATAAATCAGGCTCCTCACTCTTCTTCAGGTTCTCTTCTTCTTTTTTTGGACGATCCTTCACAACTTCAGCTTCTATACAACCTCTCTTCATTCATCTCGTTTTCTCATTTTTTTCCACAAATTCTTCTTCATGGCTGCAACACTCTTCAATCATCACTCTCCTTCAACTTCTTCTTCACTTTCATTCTGAGTTACACATTCGTGATTCTCCTCCATTTTTCGGATTCTTGATTCCGCGTCTACACCTGCACAGCATTTTCAATCTTCATACATCACCGAGCTTCATCCTTCCTTACATGGACCTGCTGCATAATCTTTGTTTTCGTTGAGGTGTCTTCATCAATATCACAGTATCACAGATTCTTTGTCTTCAACAACTGCATCAACAACCTGCAACGAATTCGAGAATCCAAATTACAAATTCAGAAGTAATAGCTACTCGGAACCGCGGTTAAGAACAGGGGAAGAATCATACCAGATCGCGACTTCACATTGTTCAAGGGTGGTCTCGCGGTACTCATCGGCGTTCGATCTGTGTTTGTTCGAAGCTTCATCTTCAACGAGACCAAGCTCTCCATACGCGGTTTCACCGACGAAATCCAAGGTACGAAGCCATTAATGTTGTTTCTAAGACGTTCAATGTTCCGGCGTGTTGATGAATCTATCGTGAGTTTCGGTGGTGATTTTAGGAATTAGGTTTTCGTTTTCGGATTAGGCTAGGGGATGTTAGGTTGAGAGTTGGATCGATAACATTATTTTAAGTTGAAGCAAGAGTTTTGGCTTGGGAAGAAGAAGGGTTTGTGAAGGCAGAGAAGAAAAGGGGTATGGTGTTGAGGGATGAGGACGGAGAAGAAGAGCAAGGAGTGCGGCGGCGGAAGAACGAAGAAGAAAGCAATTGAAGCAGAAGAAGAAAGGAGGATTAAAGAAGAAGTAGAATCTGAGGTATAAGTTTAGGAAGGTGGTGATGATGATGAATTCAAAAGGGGGGAGGTCGATTGCGGGAGTCCCGGCGGCGGAAGGCTGCGAGGAAAGGGGATGCGCCGCGGCAGAGATAGGAATTTAGGTTTCTTTGTGGAGAGTTTTATTTCTTTGTATAAAAGTTAATGTTGATTGTAAGTAAATTGGAGGATTATGAGAATATTAAGAGATAATAGGTAATTAAGGTGATTGATTCTTCATATTAAAAGACAATAATCATCATTAATTTAATTCAATGTCTGTTTAATTTTTCCTTATAATCTTCTGTTTTTTCAAGATTTCAAGAGATAAGAGGATAGGCTCTTCTTCATTTTTTGCTACCTACACCTATGTTAAGCCCATCATAAAAATAATATAAAGAAAAATCTTCTTCATGCACCTCTTTGGAAACTTGCGAAAATTGGGCCCGTGTTATTGCTTTCTACACCTCTTTTTTAGCCCATCAGCAAAAACAACATAAAAATACACTGCCTGCACCCCCTCCAGCTTCCTGCGCATATGGGCCTTATGGCCTTGCTATTTGCACCCTTTCTGGGCCCATTAGGAAAATCAATAAAAAATTTGTTACTAAAGCCACCCCCATTTCTATTTTTAGGATTTAATTTTAGTTTTATATAGTTTCCATATAAATCAATAAAAAATAGTAAAAATCATAGAAAAATTCTATAAAAATTCCAGTAGGTCTACAATTCAAGTTAGAAATTTTTGATATTTTTACTTTCTGAATTTTGGCTATTTTTCGATTTAATTTTGATTTTTCTTGTAATTAGTTTTTATTGAATTTCCTTTAATTGTACTTGAGTTTGTTCATTTTATTTTGGTAACTTCCAGTAACTTTTTTAATTCATTCTTTTTTCTATATTTAGAGGACTAATAATAGTGTTTAGGATAATTTTTGTAGATTTTTTAGAACATTTTATCTTAGGTTTTAGAGGCTAATTCCTTAGTAATTAGGGATTAATTCATAGCTGAAAATAATCAATTTTTAGGTCTAGTTAAATTCCGAATTTTTAGGATTCCTTTTGACACAATATTATAGGTAGTTTTAGGACCCTATAGAATAAATTTCATATTTTTTCCAGAACTTTTAATATTTTTTAGGATATTAACTTTTAGGCTTTGTTACATATAATTTCCATTTAGTTTAGGCTAGGATATTAAATTTCATTAAAAAATAGATTAAGTAGATTAAATTTTAGATTGTAACATGTGATATAGACTTAGGTTAGTTTAATTTTGGATGTTTAGAAGAAAAATATTAGGCTTGACTTTGATTTAGAATTTAGGCTTAAGTTTCATTTTAATTAGACTTAGAATAAATTAGGACTATTTTAGGTTTTTTTGCATTTTATTTGTTTGCTTTGAATTTTATTCCTTGTATGCAATTTTTAATGTTTTGTATATCATTTGATTTTATTACTTGAATAGGTTCCCCTTTGTTCTTAGAATCAACTTAACTTCATTAGGAAGTAAGTTGAATTCTAGTAGTTTCTAGTTTTTTCCATTAGGATTAGAATACCTCACGAACCATTAGGACCTCTTGTAAATAAACAAATAAAATTAGGGTTGTGTCTTAGTCCCCTTAGTGTTTCCCTTTTTGCAATTTGAGTCATTCTTTCTCATCTTCAAACAAAAATCCAAAAAACACTTAACAAATAAATGAAAGGATTCCTTGTGTATAGCCTTATTCCATGAAGCACTTGCATTCATTCCATCTTGGAGTGGTGTAAGCTCGTCTATCATGATGCACAAGTCTCATCAAGGGATTGTTTCATAAAACAAATAAACTCAAAATATTTCTCATAAAAGCAAAAAACAAATAACAAGCGACTATCCTGCGGGAACTTCTCTTTCTCATCTCATTCACTCACAACGCGAACTCGCGACAACTTGTCTCATTTGCAAGACGGTAAACGCACTCGTACCAGACGAGCCTGCAACACCTGAGCATAGACATACGCAGTTCCAGCTGTAAAAAACACAAACAAATAGTTCCCGCCTTAGTTAGGCGAACTACGTCGACTCTGATCCTCATTATCCCGATGAGGTACGTAGGCAGCGGGGTAGGGCCCGTTCGAGCACATTCTTTATTTTCCCTACATTTTCCCCCTTTTATTCCCATTTGTTAATTCCATTTCTCATTTCCATTTTATTCCAGATAGTCATTCTTTCCTTTCAGCAGCATCTTGTTTCCCATCCTTTGAAACAAAACAAGCAAGCGTGGATCCCGTCGGGTACGGCGGACGGTCTGGGGTGCTAATACCTTCCCAGGTCGTAACCGACTCCCGAACTCAGATCTTTGGTTCGCAAGGCCTAGTCCTTTCTTTCTTCCTTAGGTTTGTGCAACATTACCTTTCCCGTTCCTTCGGGATAAAAATGTCTGGCTGGCGACTCTAACCTTTTCGCGCCACTTTCGCGTTTGTACTAGGATGAAAATCCCGGGAGCGACAGCTGGCGACTCTGCTGGGGACTAACTTGATTCTTCCGGTTTCTTTTGTAGAGTCAATCCTAGCGCCTGTTTGGTTTTGTTTCTTTGGGTGTATATTTGTTTGCTGTTGTGTGCTTTAGTTTAGCTTTACTATTTATTTACAGCTTTTATTTACAGCTTTACTTTATCGCATTTATCTACCGCTTTCAGTATTTTATTTTCCATGCATCATATTATACTGGACTGTCTGGCTGTGTTGGTTTTCATTTTTTCTGTGGGATGGGGTTACTGTGAGATGAGCTCGTAACCGGGGCTCGAGTGCACCCTAGGGCTTAGAGTGGTTCCACTTTGGCTTCATGGCATCTTGCTATGTTGGTAGTAGTGAGTTCCACACCTTGACTTGCGACCTTCTCGGGAATGTATTGATACCGGAATCTTTCTGGGTTGATGCGCTACCTTGATAGTTATGTGCAGTCAGGGGACCGATCATTGAGAACCTTTGTGGAAACATCCCTCTCCAGTGATGACAGGGGCAGACCACATTTGTTGGCAAACCCACTCGCATCCGAGGGCCCACTAGGAACTCGCATAGGATGGCCTGGTTCTCTCATAAGAATCTAGTCAAGGCAGACTGTTCGTATGACGATAGTATTGTACCCTTCGGGATGAATGTACTATTGTTTCTCGACTCAGTGCTTGAAGCTGGAAACTTGTGAGGGATGCTTGTTCTTTCCGGACTCAGCTGAGACCTCCCTGAGTAGTACATAATGCCAAACTGATTCCCTGATTTGGTCATGAGCCATTTCTCGGAAATGGTGAACGTATTATTGCTATTCGGCTTTGAGAGTCCGTGATGTTGACCCGAGTAGCATACCCGTGAGATTGGGAGGGGTTTACAGGTTTGCAGGAACCCTGATACCTTCAGCATACCCACTTTGCCTTTGGTTCAGTTTTGTGATCTGGATTTCTGTTCTTAAGATATGGATCCCGGATCAGAGGGATGATTATTGTGATATATGGATTTTGAGACCTTGCACCGACACCTGATTACTTGATTGGCACGTCACAGACACTTCACTGATCACATGCCTTGTCTTGCATAAGCATCATATCATCATTAATCATTTTGTGTTCTTTTTATTCTCAGGGTTCATTACCTCCTAGGTCCTGGTCACATTTGCTACTTCAGCATGGAGATTCCGAGGAAGAGAAATGTTCATTATACTTTCCCGCAGCCGGAGACAGAGAGTGTTCAGGGTTTGATTAGCTTGATGGGTGACCGAGTCCTTGATGATTTCAGGAAAGAGTTTGGCAAGATACTGGATTATGCGAGTAAGCCCACAATCGACCAGAGAGATAGCTTTCATTCTTTGTTGCAGTTCTATGATCCACAGCTGAGGGTCTTTGTCTTCCCTGATTACATCCTGGCACCTACATTAGAGGAGGTTTCTAGTATGCTGAATATTCCTATTAAGGAGGGTATACCTTATTATGTTTCAGAGAGGATCCCTTCTCATGAGGATATCACTATTGCCTGTCATTTGAGTATGCTCAGACTCAAGATGGGATTAAAGGCTGGCCAAAGTAAAGGGATCCCTTTGGATTTTCTTATTGCAGAGGCACATGTCATGGCATCGGGAAAGAAGTGGGCAGACTTCAAAGCACTGTTAGCCATGATAGTCTATGGAACCAGTTTATTTCCAGGAGAGAAAGGGCTAATTAGCATGGAGGCCATCACTATCTTTGTCAAGAGAAACCCTGTTCCTACATTGCTAGCTGACTTTTATTATGGGGTTCACTACAGAAATGAAAAAAGGAAGGGACATGTGAACTGTTGTGCTCCCATATTTGCTGATTGGTTTGTAAGGCAACTCCCTAAATCAGGACCCTTTCAGGATTTGAAACAATCTTGGAAGTGGTCCAAAAGATTAATGGGCTTAACCTCAGCTAACATAGCTTGGGGATGCAACAGAGATTTGGTGGGCAAAGAAATGTTGGTTAGTTGTGGTAGCTTTCCAAATGTGCCTTTGATGGGAAGGAAAGGTGGGATTAGCTACAATCCTATCTTGTCCAGGAAACAGTTCGGCTATCCTTTAAGAGATGTACCTTTGATCGACGATGCAAATGAGTCTTTATATTTTCCAGCAGAGGGAAACTCCAAGATGAGCATACTAGCATCCCAAGCTTGGGAAGTTAGAGTGACGAAAGGAAAGAAAGACTTTGGAAGAATGGATCTTAATACTTATGATCCTTTTGCCAGCTGGTTGGAGAATCATGTGAAGACTCATCTTCTACCATTTTCTAGAGAGACACCTCTCTACCCTAAAGAAGTAGCACCAAGGACTTCAGTACCTTTGGAAGATTACCAGAAGTTGGAAGCTTTGGTCAAGAAGCTTAGGGTTGAGAATCAAGAGGCTCATAATTCTTGTCAGAAACTGATGATTCAGAACCGTCGGTTAGAAGATAGAGCTGCACGAGCCGAGGAAACAGTCTGTCTCAAGCAGAAGGACTTTGAATAAAGAGAGCTCTACTTCAGGAAAAGGGGGTTAGCTGAGACTCACAAGACGGCCCAACGCCGAAGAGAGAAGAAAGATCTGAGTGAAGCCAATGAAGCTGTTACCTTGTGGCAAGAAAAATGGGCCGATCATTTGAAGAAGCAAAAGGAGTTAGACGCCAAGCACGAGCTTGAAATCAAAAGTCTTCAGGATTCTTTGGATGGGCAGAAAGAACTCCTCAGGAAGGCTTATCATCAAGAGAAGGGCCGTCTCCAATGCTTAGTAGAAAGTCAACAAGCATTGAAGGAAGCTCAAAAGGAAATTGAAGACTTGAAGTTGAAAGCTGATGTGAAGAGGTCGAAGACTGAGTCGAGTCAAAGCAAAGAGAATGAGACAGCATTCCTACAGCAGATTGAGGAGTTACACGCTTCTTCTGATACAAGAGACCTCCTCATCCAGAGACTCATCCAGGAGCCCGGTTATCCAGATGTAGTTCAGCTGTTCCAGAGCGTCAAGCACCTTAGCTGGAGATTGCGAGATTTAGAGTTCCCTAAGGTTTAATCTCATGTTATTGTACTTGGATTACCCACAGGCTTGTTGTGGGATTCCTTATATTTGATGTACTTTTGTTGTTATTGTGATTGGCACCCTTCGGGGACTTTGTATTTTCAGACTCCAGTTTATATGATTGATTTGTTCTGGATCTCTTGTTCATAATTTGTTGCACCGACACGGAGTAATGAGCACCAATTCTCCACGGCCATCATTATGTTTGAATATTGCTTGGGTTTTCTTCCCAATTCTTATCTTCTCTTAATGCCAGGACCAAAAATAGGAAAAGACTTGGGAATAAAAGGAACACATTGCATTGCATACGCATCATTCGCATTTTGTCTTTGTCTTTGCAGGTTTTTCTTCGGGATGCTTAATTTATCTGTGTTTCAGGCAAAGATTGCGAGAGCCGCCAAGACCCAGTACCTCCGACAAGATATCCCTCATCGGTACGCGACCCACAGCAATCAAAGAACAGCAATGGACGCTATGCAGACAGAGCTCAATGAAGTTCGTACCAAGATGGCAGAATTCATGACCCTGATGCAAGGGATGGCTCAGGGGCAACAAGAGCTGAGAAATGCAATTCAAGGGCTAACTCCTCCTAATACTAATGCTCAGGCGACTACTTCTGGCGGGCTAGGGGCCCCTACCAACACCAACAACGGCCCATGCGGACCCAATATTCCAGATCCAGCTATGGCAACGTTTGTTCCTGTGCACGACAGACAAGAGGACCAATTCCAGTATTTCAACAATGATATGGGTTTCGGCGGTGATGGAAATCTTAATGACTTCTTGGTGCTTGCGGAGAAGGTCAAGGCCCTCGAGTGTAAAGACACTTTAGGGATTGATGTGTCGGATATGGGTTTAGTACCTGGGGTGGTCATTCCGCACAAGTTTAGACCACCAGCTTTTGATAAATACAACGACATCTCTTGCCCGAAAACTCACCTACAGGCCTTCTACAGGAAGATCGCGGCCCACACGCAAGATGAAAAACTCTGGATGTACTACTTCCAGGATAGTCTCTCAGGAGGGTCCTTGGAGTGGTACATGAAGCTGGAGAGGAGCTCTATTAGAAGCTTGAAGGATTTGGGAGAAGCCTTCCTCAGACAATATCAGTACAACATTGACATGGCACCCAGCCGCACTCAGCTTCAGAGCTTGACGCAGAGGAGCTCGGAGAGCTTCAAAGATTATGCACAGAGGTGGCGCGAGGTAGCCACTCGAGTGCAACCACCTTTATTGGAGAGAGAGATGGTCGACCTTTTCCTGAATACCCTCCCGGGGCATTTCATGGAGAGGCTGGCTGGTTGTTCCTCAAGTGGTTTCTCGGACATTATCTTGACTGGAGAAAGAATAGAAAGCTGGCTCAAACAGGGGAAAATTCAGAATGGAGGCGCTTCGGTGTCTGGTATCAAGAAACTCTTTGTGAAAAGGAGGGAAGGAGAAACAGGTGCAGTGTACGCACAGAGGGGAGTGATTAACCAAGGATATTATCAGCAAGTGGCCCCTGTCACTATTTCAACTCCAGCCGTTCAACAGCACGTCCAACCTCCACAGCCGCCGCGCTCACAAGGGTATCAGCCAAGACCCCCTCGTCCATACTACCCCTAGAGGCCGAAGGATAGACATTTTGAAGCTCCACCGATGTCTTACTCCCAGCTTTTGAAGAATCTCCTACAACTTCAAATGATTCAGCTCCGAACCTTGCAACCTCCAAAACCAGGCCAAATTCCCGAGGGATACGACTTAAATGCTAGATGTGAATTTCATTCCGGAGCTCCCGGCCATACTACTGAGAACTGTAAAGCATTGAAGCATGTTGTTCAGGACTTACTGGATACTAAGGCGATCAACTTTGCTCCTTCTCCTAATGTGCTTCAGAATCCCATGCCTCCTCATAGGGGTACGGTTGGAGCAATTGATGAAGGAGAGAACCTGAATTTGGTGTGTGATGTTGATGACTTGCGGACTTCGTTGATTACTGTTAAAGTTTGCTTGTTAAAGAAAAGTATTTTTCCTGGGTGCGAAGAAGATTTCCCGGAATGTGCCAAAGCTATAAATGGTTGTAAGCGGTTGAAGGCCGGAATCCAAGGCATGATTGATGAGGGAGTGCTACAGTTTGACAAGGTTGTAAAAGAAAGTGAAGTCTCCACAGTAACTGTCTTTTATGATCCATCTCAAGTTCCTTCGCGGGCCAGAGTGGCGCCCATAACCATTACCACTGCTGGACCAGTAATGTACCAAAGTGACAGAGCTGTCCCTTGGAATTATGGTGGTGAAGTGTACTGCAACGGTCAGAGGCAAGATTTGGCCACGACTAGTATAACCCCAGCTCAAGTAGAGAACTTTGGAGTAGGGGGTTTTACTAGAAGTGGAAGGTTGTTTGCGCCGGAAACACTGAGAAACAATGTGATACCACCCAGAGATACTGCAGAAGCCCAAGCTAGAGCAAGAGCGAAGCAACCAGTAGTTGTCAATGATCCAGCACCATCAACTGACCCAGACCTCACCTTTGATAAAGAAGCCGAAGAATTCCTGAGGATCATCAAGAAGAGTGACTACAAGATTGTGGACCATCTACAGCAGACGCCGTCGAAGATCTCCATCTTGTCATTGCTCATGTGTTCTGACTCTCACAGGAAGGCTCTCCTGAATATTCTGAACAAGGCATACGTACCTCAGGATATTTCTGTAAATCAGCTAGAAGCGGTGGTTTCCAGCGTCAACGCCAGTCACGGATTGGGTTTCATAGACTTGGATTTGACTTCTGACGGGCGTGCTCATAATCGGGCATTGCATATCTCTCTGGAATGTAAGGGTGCAGTACTCTCCCACGTGTTGGTAGATACTGGATCATCTTTGAACGTTTTGCCCAAGAAAGCATTGATGAAGCTGGACTATGATGGAGTGGTGCTAAAGCCTAGTGACCTAGTAGTTCGAGCGTTTGATGGGTCAAGGAGATCGGTGTTTGGAGAAGTGGAATTACCCATCAAGGTAGGTCCACAGATCTTCAATACCACGTTTTACGTGATAGATATCCAGCCTGCATATAGTTGTTTACTCGGAAGACCCTGGATACATTCGGCAGGAGCGGTTTCATCTACACTCCATCAGAAGTTAAAGTTCGTCTGGGAGGGTCAAGTTGTGACTGTCAGTGGGGAAGAAGATATCTTCGTCAGTCATCTAGCCTCATTCAAATATGTGGAGATGGATGGCGAAATAGTTGAAACCCCATGTCAGGCTTTTGAGCCCTTGAAGTCTGAGCAAGCATCCGCAGTGGCAACTTCTCCTGAAGTACCGAAGAAAGGGGTTTCCATAGCCTCTTATAAACAAGCGCTTGAATTAGTAGAATCTGGAGTACGAGAAGGCTGGGGCAGTCCAGTCGAAGTGCCAGAGAAGAAAGACATGTTCGGGATTGGCTATCACCCTGGAAGATCTTCGTCTGAACCAAGTGCAAAAGGTTGTCAGAGCCCGGTCACTTTCACAAGTGCGGGAGTGGTAGACTACGGAAACATCAGCGCAGTGCAGGATGAAGCTATTGATAGTGACTGTGACTTAGATGAATGGATCAGGCCTGCCACTCCAGGAGCTCAACTTAGCAACTGGACGTCAGAAAGGCTCATTTCAGTCACTTCTTTCGAAGAGTAATCATTTTTTGTTTCTGTTTTCCTGTATTAAAGCACTATGTCTTGCCCGGGGCATAGTAGCTCTTTGTAAGGGTTCATTTGTTCATTAACACAATCATAAATAAAGTTGACGTTTCACATTCATTCATGTTGTTCTCTGTCTTTCGTTTTTACTTTCATTTTTCAAAAAAAGAAAGAAAAGTTTTAAAATGGCAATGTTTCTCATTTTCTCAAGTTGTTGCTAAAGCCTTGCATGAATCATCATTCATGCAGGTGCTCGTCATTGGATCTTATCAATGACGACCCTGTTATGGCTGAGTATGACTTCGACAATCCAATTTATCAAGCCGATGAGGAAGGTGAAGAGGATTGCGATCTACCCGAAGAATTGGCCAGACTGCTTAAACAGGAGGAGAAGATGATTCAGCCGCACGAAGAAGATGTCGAAGTATTAAACCTGGGTACCGAAGAAGACAAGAAAGAGGTCAAGATCGGAGCTGCCTTAGAAGAGTCTGTCAAGACCCGCTTGATTGCTATGCTTCGAGAATATGTCGACGTCTTCGCATGGTCCTACCAAGATATGCCTGGTTTAGACACTGACATTGTGGTACACAAGCTACCTTTCAGAGCAGATTGTCCTCCGGTAAAGCAGAAGTTGAGGCGCACGCGTCCAGACATGGCAATTAAAATAAAAGAAGAAGTGCAAAAACAGTTTGATGCTGGCTTTTTGGCCGTGACCAGTTATCCTCCGTGGGTTGCTAACATTGTGCCAGTTCCCAAGAAAGATGGCAAAGTCAGGATGTGTGTGGATTACAGGGATTTGAATAGGGCCAGCCCCAAAGATGATTTCCCTTTACCTCACATAGATGTACTTGTCGATAATACTGCTCAGTTTTCCGTGTTCTCCTTCATGGACGGATTCTCAGGCTATAATCAGACTAAGATGGCTCCCGAGGACATGGAAAAAACAACTTTCATCACTCCTTGGGGCACTTTTTGTTACAAGGTTATGCCGTTTGGTTTGAAGAATGCAGGAGCTACCTATCAACGGGCAATGGTAACGTTGTTTCACGACATGATCCATCATGAAATTGAGGTTTATGTTGATGACATGATAGCGAAATCCCAGACGGAGGAAGAGCATTTGGTTAACCTAGCAAAATTGTTTGACAGGCTTCGGAAGTTCAGACTGAGGTTGAATCCGAATAAGTGTACCTTCGGGGTTCGTTCTGGCAAGTTACTCGGCTTCATTGTTAGTGAATGAGGAATTGAGGTTGATCCAGCCAAGGTAAAAGCTATCCAAGAAATGCCTGAGCCGAAGACTGAAAAGCAAGTGCGTGGCTTCTTAGGGAGACTAAACTACATTGCACGGTTTATTTCTCACCTAACGGCCACGTGTGAGCCCATCTTTAAGCTTCTGAGGAAGAATCAGGCCATTAAATGGAACGAAGACTGTCAGCAAGCCTTTGACCGAATCAAAGAATACTTGTTAGAACCACCAATTCTTATGCCTCCAGTGCCAGGGAGACCTTTGATTATGTATCTTATTGTGCTTGAAGGATCGATGGGATGTGTGTTAGGTCAGCAGGACGAGTCTGGTCGAAAAGAGCACGCCATTTATTACCTTAACAAAAAGTTTACCGATTGTGAGACGTGATACTCACTACTCGAGAAAACTTGCTGCGCTTTGGCATGGGCTGCTCGCCGACTAAGACAGTACATGCTGACTCACACTACTCTTTTAATTTCCAAGATGGATCCTGTGAAATACATCTTCGAGAAGCCAGCTTTGACAGGAAGAGTGGCCCGTTGGCAGATGATACTAACGGAGTATGACATACAATACACTTCACAAAAAGCGATCAAGGGGAGTGTGTTGTCTGAATACTTGGCCCAGCAGCCGATCGATGATTATCAACCCATGAGGTTTGAGTTTCCGGATGAGGACATCATGTTCCTCAAGTCGAAAGACTACGAAGAACCACTTCCGGAGGAGGGGCCCGACCCTGAATCCAAATGGAAGTTGATGTTCGACGGGGCTGTAAACATGAATGGGAGTGGAGTAGGTGTTGTTATTATCTCGCCAGAAGGGGTCCACACACCTTTAGCCGCTCGGTTGACCTTCGAGTGCACTAACAATGAGGCGGAGTATGAAGCTTGTATCATGGGGATCGAAGAGGCAATAGACTTGCGAGTCAAGAACCTGGAGATCTTCGGAGATTCTGCTTTGGTGGTAAATCAAGTTAATGGAAAATGGCTGGTTCATCAAGCTCGTTTGATTCCTTACAGAGATTATGTCAGGAGGCTGTTAACTTTCTTTACCAAAGTCAAGCTGAGCTATATTCCTAGAGACGAAAACCAGTTCGCCGATGCTCTCGCAACTTTGTCGTCCATGATTAAAGTTTGTCAAGAGAATTTCGTGCCTCGAATTTCGATCTCTCGGCTTGAAAGACCCGCTTATGTCTTCGCAGTTGATGATGGTGAAGATAACAAGCCTTGGTACCATGACATCAAACAATTCCTGAAGGCTCAAGAATACCCGACTGGGGCATCTAGTAAGGATAAGAAAACTCTCAGAAGACTGGCAGGAGGATTCTTCTTGAATCAAGACGGTGTGCTGTACAAACGGAACTTCGACATGGTGCTGCTCAGATGCGTGGATAGACACGAAGTAGACATGTTAATGCAGGAGGTTCACGAAGGCTCCTTTGGTACCCATGCTGGAGGACATGCCATGGCCAAGAAATTGTTGAGATCGGGATACTATTGGATTACCATGGAATCTGATTGCTGTAAGTACTCCCGCAAATGCCATAAATGTCAAATTTATGCCGATAAGGTCCATGTGCCTCCGAATCCGTTGAGTGTCATGTCTTCACCATGGTCGTTCGCTATGTGGGGTATCGATATGATTGGAAAGATTGAGCCAACAGCTTCTAATGGTCATCGCTTCATCCTAGTTGCTATTGATTATTTCACGAAGTGGGTTGAAGCGGCATCCTACACTAATGTCACTAAACAAGTGGTCGTTCGATTTATTAAGCGGGACATCATCTGCCGATACGGAGTTCCTGAAAGGATCATTACTGATAATGGTTCTAACCTCAATAACAAGATGATGGCTGACTTGTGTCGAGACTTCAAAATAGAACACCACAACTCTTCTCCATATCGTCCGAAGATGAATGGCGCCGTCGAGGCGGCTAATAAAAACATCAACAAGATTGTGCAGAAGATGGTTGTGACGTACAAAGACTGGCATGAGATGTTACCATTCGCACTACATGGGTACAGAACATCAGTACGTACTTCAACTGGGGCAACTCCATTCTCATTGGTGCATGGTATGGAGGCAGTCCTACCAATCGAAGTGGAGATCCCCTCATTGAGGTTGATGATGGACATCAAGCTAGATGAAGCTGAATGGCTACGATCCAGATATAATCAATTGAGCCTCATTGAAGAGAAGCGTCTAGCAGCTGTATGCCATGGACAGTTGTATCAGCGACGAATGAAGCAGGCTTTTGACAAGAAGGTGCGACCACAGAGGTACACGCCAGGAGATTTAGTGCTGAAAAGGATTCTTCCTCCTCTCAACGATCACAGGGGCAAGTGGACACCCAACTATGAAGGACCGTTCGTGGTTAAGAAGGTTTTCTCAGGCGGAGCCTTAATGCTGACAACCATGGACGGAGAAGACTTCCAATCCCCTGTCAATACAGACGCAGTAAGAAAATACTTCGTGTAAAAAGGACCCGCTGGATAAAAACAGAATAAAGATCCAGGCAAAAATGGGCATCCCGGCGAGCCAAAAACAGAATAAAAAGGCTCGGGTAAAAGTTAGGGAAATCTTAAAAAAAAATGTACACCCGCTGAGTTGAAAAGCCACATCGGACAACTCAGGCAAAAAAGGGTATCCCGGTGGATTGAAAACCTGAAAGGGCGATCCACGCAAAAAAGGGATTAACACGAACGACTGCGATCTGCGAGATCCATGACCTACCTACAGTTGAGGCTATCCTAAGGGTTGAAGATCAGTTCACTTACTTTTTCTCAAGAGGCAGAGCGAGCGGAGCGTCTCGAAGACATACGAGTCATAACTGGGTTGAGATTTGATGAGATTCACTTCTCACATTGCCAATAGGATAATTTGTTTTTCTTTTTAGTTGTTCCCTCATTCCAGGGAACTGCTTCCTTTGTATTGCCTATTCAGGGCCACCTTTCCAAGTCAATAAAAATTCAACTTCAGTCAATTGGACTGCTTTACTTCTTTGTTTTTACTTTTTTCATCTAACATTGATTGATTGTGAAAACGTCTAGCAAATGGTAACTTGCATTGTGTTATGAACATTTGAATGCTTTCTAACTCGTGCAGGAGAATAGAAACATTTAATACAACTATGAAAGGGTGTCGAGATGCCTAGATAATGATTCATGCTATGAGCCTGGGGCAAGCGGGTCCCAAACTAACTCTCTATGTTGCAGGAACTATCGGTTGTGTTCATGCAGGTACAGGTACTGGTGTGCTAACAAAGCTAACAACTATTATCCAGGAGGGGCATTCCCTTTTGTTTGAACAGGAACAGGTATCTACAAGGGTGTTTCCAATCATCCCCAGCCATGTGGAAGTTGAAATTTCCCCCAGCAAGGTAGCAGAGAGTGGGTGTCACCCCCAAGCAGAGGTTTCCCTTCAGACAGGGGCAATTCTCAGCAGTATAAGGAGTGTTTTGCCTCCCCAGCAATTGCTTCCTCAGCGATATCATGCCTTTGGTTCCCAATTAAGTCAGGAGGTCCTCACTTCCCCACCAGAGTTCGAGAAGAGTTCATCTCCAGCAGGGTCTTGGCACTCCAATCTCAAAGTCCAATTTATTTTTGGCAATGGCGGCTGTTCAGAGCCGGTGTATCATTGACAACCTTCCCCGCAGAGTTATCTCCTCCTCATCAGGGTGGATCAGATCAATGCAGTGATCATCAGTTCTCCCCAGTCAAGCCATCCGGGATACTTGCAGTCTCCTTATCAGGAGATCTCTTTACATTTGCATACGTATAATCATCATTACATTTGCATCCTCCAAAGCATAGCATTTCTATCATCATGGAGCATTACGCCATTAATCCAAACATATGCATGCCAGCATGGGCCAGTTTTGAGGTATATACAACATCTTCTCAACCTGAAGTACTCCGCACAGAGGATACCAACATCATTTTTCAGACATCCATGTCTTTTTCAAGTCAATGTTCGTCATTTCTTCGCGTCTTGTTTGGTACAACAGTCGCGTCGCAGGTTCTCGTTTTGTACAACGGTCCTGTTTGCTTGGGCTCTCGTTTATGTACAACGATCTCGTTCCATCTTGTCCTATTTTCTTTGTGTTTGGTTACCGCCTGCGGCCGGTATACCTTTGCGTCTCCATTTGAGGATGGTTTCGTGTTAGATCCAAGGATCTTTTGGATTGTCATTCGAGGATGGCATTTCTTTTCTTCAAGTCCTTCCGAGGTTGGTCTTGTTGTTTTGTGTGGCTATTATTCGAGGATAGTAGTTCACTTTTCGAGCTTATTGATCGAGGTCAGTTTGTCTCTTTTGCAAAGTCTGTCTGAGGTCAGCTTTGTGTTTGGTTATCAGTCGAGGCTGGTATACCTTTGCGTCTCCATTCGAGGATGGTTTCGTGTTAGATCCGAGGATCTTTTGGATTGTCATTCGAGAATGGCATTCTTTTCTTCAAGTCCTTCTGCGGTTGGTCTTGTTTTTGTTTTGTGTGGCTATTATTCGAGGATAGTTAGTTCACTTTTTGAGCTTACTGATTGAGGTCAGTTTGTCTCTTTTGCAAAGTCTGTCCGAGGTCAGTCTTTGTTGTTGATGGTTATCGCCTGCGGCCGGTATACCATTGTGTTTCTATTCAAGGATGGGTTTTAGTACTGGATCCGAGGATCCCGTGTGAGTTGTCATTCGAGGATGGCGTTCTTCCCAGCATATTTTCACCTGGTTCTATTTTCGCTACCTATTAAGAGGTCAAAATCAAAACAAATAGATGGGTAGATGGCATTTATGTTGCCCTCAGTGTGCAAATTTTCAGGTTTTATTCGAGTATTCAATCACTCCATACCTTGAACGTCTAAAAGCCGTTGCAATTATTCATTCAAGTCTGTAGATGATTGAATAGGGGCAGCTGTAATACCTCAAAATTTGCCCTCATATTTATTCCCTCTATTGGCGTATCATTTCGCATTCATCTGCATTTCTCATCAGTTCATTAATATCATAATAGTGCATTGCATGGATTTCTGAGGCATGTGATTCAGGCCCTTCGAATCCAGGGTTTCGTTCCTTGTCTGTGTCCGTCAGAGACTGAAATGGTGGAGAATATTCACTGGACGTTGATTCCACTTCAAATACGGTTGTTCAGTTGTGTTTCAATCCAGATAGAAGTTTGACCTAATTTTGGTCAAATTGTCAAAAGATTACTGCAATTGCAAGTTATTTGGGCCGTTGGTTTATTTCTTAGACAATGCATATTCAAGGTTCAGGTTGTCGCATGTTGAGGTTTATTAAGTCGAATGGTCAGGGCATGTTTCAGATAAGTCAAAGAGTTGCGACTAATAAAAAAAAAAATATTCAGCGGCTCAGAAGTGGTTGTGCTTATAGATTTGTGGAAAGATTTCAAGATAGGTTTTGGGCCAAGATCAAGATTTCATTCATGGCTTTGTTCTCATTGTTATGAACCACTCCTGATTATTCCATTCCATTTTCACCTTTCTACTTCAATACGTTTCCATCAATTCATCTTCATTTTCTCTAATTCACTTTTCCATTTATCTTTTGTCCATGATCCATTTTGAACCATCTTTCAAACTCATATGTTCCCCCTGTCTATTTTTACACCATTTAAGCTCATTGGCAATTTCGTTTTAGGACCATCACAAAATTTCACAAAGAAAAATAATAGGAGGTCAGTTTCTTTTGTTTTCATCTTAGTATCCAAATTGCTAAACCAATTTCCAACTAGTCATTTTAAGTTCAAGTCCATGTCCAATAAAATCCATTTCTAATGCCTTTTGCTTCCAGTCAACTTTCTTGTGAGTTCCGTATTTTAGGTCCATTAACCAATTCCATTGTTAGTCCACGACAAGTCAACGGTTTCATTTTTTTAAACCCTCCATTTGTTATCTTCCTTTTAAGTCCTAATTGAACCTATAAACTCTTTCTTTAATCCATTTTTTTCAACTCATCTTTTAGAGATTTCTCCAATTATCCCGACCTAACAACCCCTAAATCTACACAAGACTTGTTTAAAATCTATGCTATTGAGGTTTGAAGGGTAAACTGTGGTGCTAGTTGGAGTAAGAGAGTGCTCATTTTGGCTAAATTCATACACGTGATTGATTGATTCAAAGATTAAAAGCACGTGAGGGTTTTGGTTATCACAGTCAAGACTCAACATTAGTCAAATGAATTTACCATGAAAGAGCTTTGTAGAAATTTCAATTGTTCAAAACAACACAGGAAATTCTGGCACAATGGACAGGTTTATTCGGTAGGCGTATCGACATGTGATACAGAGTGGTCAGGCATTTACAGAGCTATATCAACTAATAAACTCAGTGTATTTCAATTATAAAGGTAGTTACAAATTGGAAAAAAAAAACACAGTTATATAAGGGACCAAAAATCGCAGTTCTTACACCATAAAATTTCGGAAAATCTAACAAGAGCTTTAACAACAAAAGTTCCAGTTACGAATGTAAAGAAAGAATTCAATTATCAGAAAGAATCTGTAATAGAATAGCAGCAAACAGAGCTCTCTTCAATCTTTATCCCTCCCATCACAGGGGCAGCCCTTCAAAATCTTCAATCATCTCACGAATTTCTCAACCGTCATCAATCCCGGATCACTCTATTTTAATCTCCAATCTCCATCTGCCATGAAAAAGAAAATCAAAAAATTAGTGAACACTAAAAATATGAAAAAAGCAAGGGATTGTAACTGCATAACAGAATTGAAACCATTTAACAGAATCGTAACAAACTCTTCTGGAAACTTCACCTGAGTTCTCACCCTCTATAAATCAGGCTCCTCACTCTTCTTCAGGTTCTCTTCTTCTTTTTTTGGACGATCCTTCACAACTTTAGCTTCTATACAACATCTCTTCATTCATCTCGTTTTCTCATTTTTTTCCACAAATTCTTCTTCATGGCTGCAACACTCTTCAATCATCACTCTCCTTCAACTTCTTCTTCACTTTCATTCTGAGTTACACATTCGTGATTCTCCTCCATTTTTCGGATTCTTGATTCCGTGTCTACACCTGCACAACATTTTCAATCTTCATACATCACCGAGCTTCATCCTTCCTTACATGGACCTGCTGCATAATCTTTGTTTTTGTTGAGGTGTCTTCATCAATATCACAGTATCACAGATTCTTTGTCTTCAACAACTGCATCAACAACCTGCAACGAATTCGAGAATCCAAATTACAAATTCATAAGTAATAGCTACTCGGAACCGCGGTTAAGAACAGGGGAAGAATCATACCAGATCGCGACTTCACATCGTTCAAGGGTGGTCTGGCGGTACTCATCGGTGTTCGATCTGTGTTTGTTCGAAGCTTCATCTTCAACGAGACCAAGCTCTCCATACGCGGTTTCACCGACGAAATCCAAGGTACGAAGCCATTAATGTTGTTTCTAAGACGTTCAATGTTCCGGCGTGTTGATGAATCTATCGTGAGTTTCGGTGGTGATTTTAGGAATTAGGTTTTCGTTTTCGGATTTGGCTAGGGGATGTTAGGTTGAGAGTTGGATCGATAACGTTATTTTAAGTTGAAGCGAGAGTTTTGGCTTGGGAAGAAGAAGGGTTTGTGAAGGCAGAGAAGAAAAGGGATATGGTGTTGAGGGATGAGGACGGAGAAGAAGAGCAAGGAGTGCGGCGGCGGAAGAACGAAGAAGAAAGCAATTGAAGCAGAAGAAGAAAGGAGGATTGAAGAAGAAGTAGAATCTGAGGTCTAGGTTTAGGAAGGTGGTGATGATGATGAATTCAAAAGGGGGGAGGTCGATTGCGGGAGTCCCGGCGGCGGAAGGCTGCGAGGAAAGGGGATGCGCCGCGGCGGAGATAGGAATTTAGGTTTCTTTGTGGAGAGTTTTATTTCTTTGTATAAAAGTTAATGTTGATTGTAAGTAAATAGGAGGATTATGAGAATATTAAGAGATAATAGGTAATTAAGGTGATTGATTCTTCATATTAAAAGACAATAATCATCATTAATTTAATTCAATGTCTGTTTAATTTTTCCTTATAATCTTCTGTTTATTCAAGATTTCAAGAGATAAGAGGATAGGCTCTTCTTCATTTTTTGCTACCTGCACCTATGTTAAGCCCATCATAAAAATAATATAAAGAAAAATCTTCTTCATGCACCTCTTTGGAAACTTGCGAAAATTGGGCCCGTATTATTGCTTTCTACACCTCTTTTTAAGCCCATCAGCAAAAACAACATAAAAATACACTGCCTGCACCCCCTCCAGCTTCCTGCGCATATGGGCCTTATGGCCTTGCTATTTGCACCCTTTCTGGGCCCATTAGGAAAATCAATAAAAAATTTATTACTAAAGCCACCCCCATTTCTATTTTTAGGATTTAATTTTAGTTTTATATAGTTTCCATATAAATCAATAAAAAATAGTAAAAATCATAGAAAATTTCTATAAAAATTCCAGTAGGTCTACAATTCAAGTTAGAAATTTTTGATATTTTTACTTTCTGAATTTTGGCTATTTTTCGATTTAATTTTGATTTTTCTTGTAATTAGTTTTTATTGAATTTCCTTTAATTGTACTTGAGTTTGTTCATTTTATTTTGGTAACTTCCAGTAACTTTTTTAGTTCATTCTTTTTTCTATATTTAGAGGACTAATAATAGTGTTTAAGATAATTTTTGTAGATTTTTTAGAACATTTTATCTTAGGTTTTAGAGGCTAATTCCTTAGTAATTAGGGATTAATTCATAGCTGAAAATAATCAATTTTTAGGTCTAGTTAAATTCCGAATTTTTAGGATTCCTTTTGACACAATATTATAGGTAGTTTTAGGACCCTATAGAATAAATTTTATATTTTTTCCAGAACTTTTAATATTTTTTAGGATATTAACTTTTAGGCTTTGTTACATATAATTTCCATTTAGTTTAGGCTAGGATATTAAATTTCATTAAAAAATAGATTAAGTAGATTAAATTTTAGATTGTAACATGTGATATAGACTTAGGTTAGTTTAATTTTGGATGTTTAGAAGAAAAATATTAGGCTTGACTTTGATTTAGAATTTAGGCTTAAGTTTCATTTTAATTAGACTTAGAATAAATTAGGACTATTTTAGGTTTTTTTGCATTTTATTTGTTTGCTTTGAATTTTATTCCTTGTATGCAATTTTTAATGTTTTGTATATCATTTGATTTTATTACTTGAATAGGTTCCCCTTTGTTCTTAGAATCAACTTAACTTCATTAGGAAGTAAGTTGAATTCTAGTAGTTTCTAGTTTTTTCCATTAGGATTAGAATACCTCACGAACCATTAGGACCTCTTGTAAATAAACAAATAAAATTAGGGTTGTGTCTTAGTCCCCTTAGTGTTTCCCTTTTTGCAATTTGAGTCATTCTTTCTCATCTTCAAACAAAAATCCAAAAAACACTTAACAAATAAATGAAAGGATTCCTTGTGTATAGCCTTATTCCATGAAGCACTTGCATTCATTCCATCTTGGAGTGGTGTAAGCTCGTCTATCATGATGCACAAGTCTCATCAAGGGATTGTTTCATAAAACAAATAAACTCAAAATATTTCTCATAAAAGCAAAAAACAAATAACAAGCGACTATCCTGCGGGAACTTCTCTTTCTTATCTCATTCACTCACAACGCGAACTCGCGACAACTTGTCTCATTTGCAAGACGGTAAACGCACTCGTACCAGACGAGCCTGCAACACCTGAGCATAGACATACGCAGTTCCAGCTGTAAAAAACACAAACAAATAGTTCCCGCCTTAGTTAGGCGAACTACGTCGACTCTGATCCTCATTATCCCGATGAGGTACGTAGGCAGCGGGGTAGGGCCCGTTCGAGCACATTCTTTATTTTCCCTACATTTTCCCCCTTTTATTCCCATTTGTTAATTCCATTTCTTTTCTCATTTCCATTTTATTCCAGATAGTCATTCTTTCCTTTCAGCAGCATCTTGTTTCCCATCCTTTGAAACAAAACAAGCAAGCGTGGATCCCGTCGGGTACGGCGGACGGTCTGGGGTGCTAATACCTTCCCAGGTCGTAACCGACTCCCGAACTCAGATCTTTGGTTCGCAAGGCCTTGTCCTTTCTTTCTTCCTTAGGTTTGTGCAACATTACCTTTCCCGTTCCTTCGGGATAAAAATGTCTGGCTGGCGACTCTAACCTTTTCGCGCCACTTTCGCGTTTGTACTAGGATGAAAATCCCGGGAGCGACACACACAAGGAAGCAAAGTTGAATCATGATTGCGTTTGTACAAAATGCCATTACTCAAAAAGAACTTAACAGAAAACCTCCTCAGAAACTTCTTATCTTTGACAGATGCCCCTTCAGGGAATTCCTGAGCTTCAAGATATCTTTTCATTTCATAGAACCAAGGCTTCTCTTCTGCTTCTTTAGTGTCAATCTCATTGCAGTATGCAGGCTTTTCAAATCTATTAATAGTAATCTTGGGAGCTTCATCATCCCAGCTAATCTCAAACATAGATGCCATGGTGGCTAATGCATCTGCCAACTGATTCTCTCTTCGTGGAATATGTCCAAAGGTAATCTCTTTGAAATGTGGGATCAAAGACAACACATACTCTCTGTAAGGAATGAGGTTATCATGCTTGGTATCCCAATCTCCTTTGATCTGACTTACTACCAGGGCTGAATCTCCATATACGTCTAGGAACTGAATGTTCATATCAATGGCAGCTTTGATGCCCAGGATACATGCCTCATACTCAGCCATGTTATTGGTACAATAGAAACAAAGTCTTGCAGTAATCGGGGTATGACAACCTTCAGGGGAACTGATCACAACACCAACACCATTGCCAAGTGCATTAGAAGCTCCATCAAAAACCATAGTCCATCGGGATCCTTGTTCAGGTCCGTCATATTGTCTAGGTTCTTTGGTAATGATCATAATGTCTTCATCAGGGAATTCAAAACTCATTGACTGATAATCATCCACTGCTTGATGAGCCAAATGATCAGCTACAACACTTCCTTTAATGGCCTTTTGAGTAGTGTACTGTATATCATATTTTGTCAAGATCATTTGCCATCTTGCTATTCTTCTGAAGAGAGCAGGTTTCTCGAATATGTACTTGATTGGATCCATCTTCGAAATCAATAAGGTAGTATGAGTCAACATATACTGTCTTAGTCGGCGAGCAGCCCATGCCAAAGCGCAACAAGTTTTCTCGAGCAGTGAGTATCTTGTTTCACAGTCGGTAAACTTTTTGCTAAGGTAGTATATTGCCTGCTCTTTTCGACCAGACTCGTCATGTTGCCCCAACACACACCCTATTGAGTTGTCTAACACTGTTAAGTACATAATCAAGGGTCTTCCATCAACTGGTGGCATCAAAATTGGAGGTTATAGGAGATATTTCTTGATTTCATCAAAGGCTGTCTGGCACTCATCATTCCATTCCATTACCTGATCTTTCTTCAACAACTTGAAGATTGGCTCACAGGTAGCAGTTAATTGGGAAATAAATCTTGCAATGTAATTCAGTCGTCCCAAGAAACCTCTAACTTCCTTCTCAGTACGGGGAGCTGGCATCTCTTGTATAGCTTTCACTTTCGCAGGATCCACTTCAATACCTTTTCCACCGACGATGAAACCCAGGAGTTTACTAGACCTAACTCCAAAAGTACACTTGTTTGGGTTCAATCTCAACTTGTATTTCTTCAATCTCTCAAACAACTTATGTAGATGATTAAGATGTTGCTCTTCATTCTGGGACCTGGCTATCATATCATCCACATATACCTCTATCTCATGATGAATCATATCGTGAAACAAAGCCACCATAGCACGTCGATATGTTGCCCCGACATTCTCCAAACCAAATGGCATCACCTTATAGCAAAAGGTGCCCCACTGTGTAACAAATGTAGTCTTCTCCATATCTTCAGGTGCCATATTGATTTGATTGTAACCAGAGAAACCATCCATGAAAGAGAATACCTTATGCTGAGCAGTGTTGTCTACCAGAACATCAATATGAGGAAGTGGAAAGTCATCTTTGGGGTTGGCCTTGTTCAAATCCCTGTAATCTACACACATACGTACTTTACCATCTTTCTTAGGCACCGGTACCACATTTGCAACCCACTGAGGATAAGAAGTCACAGCTAAGAACCCTGCATCAAACTGTTTCATCACTTCTGCCTTAATCTTCTCTGACATCTCAGGACGCATGCGACGAACCTTCTGCTTCTTTGGACGACAATCTTCTTTTACTGGTAAACGGTGAACCACAATGTCTGTATCCAACCCTGGCATATCTTCATAGGACCAAGCAAAGATCTCCACGTAATCATGTAACATCTTAATCAATCTGCTCTTAACACCATCCTTTAGTTCAGCCCCTATCTTGACCTCTTTCCTGTTTTCTTCAGTTCCCAGATTCACAACTTCGATTGGCTCTTCATGTGGCTGTATAGCTTTCTCTTCTTGTTGTAACAACCTAGCAAGCTCTACAGGTACTTCACAATCGTCCTCCTTTCCATCTTCAGCTTGATAGATCGGATTCTCGAAATTATAATTGACAACAGTAGAACTGTTATCAACAGGATCCAAAGTGGATGAGGATCTGCATTTTAGTGATGTGGGTGTGTGTAAGAACACATAGCTGATAAAACAAAAATAAAATAAAAGAAAGACAAGGAACACAATATTTACGAAAACGAAACGTCCACTGATTTTTATTGAATGAAGTATGCAAATGAAATGACATCCCGTAACAAGCACACCATTGTGCCCCGGGTAAGGCACAAGGCTTGAGAGTTTTAATTGTTCAAGAAATTACAAACTTAAGATAACAACTCAGTAATAGTATTTACTCCTGACTAAAGGAGATAGGAATAACATCTTCAGCTTTCCAATTATTGAGCCCAGCACCCACAGTAGGAAAAATCCAAGCATCCAAGTTGTATTCTTCATCATAGTCACCCACAGCGTTGATCTGATCTTTCATAATCCCTTGGTTGGTGATACGAACAGCACGAGCACGACGAACAGCCTTCTGGGACTCTGCAGTGAAACCCAAACCAAACTTGTCAGACTTGTAAGGAATGTCAGGAAGCTGACCCCAAATAGTACAACCACCTTCATCAACCACAGCTCTAGCATCTTTGAGGGAGGCATTTGTAGGAGGTACTCTGGTGACCACATGAACTTTCTTGACAACAGGAGGAGCTTCAAAATTAGGAACAACCCAAGGAACTAATTCAAACGTCTGGCAGGGAGTCTCAACATATTCACCTTCCACTTCCAGATACTTGAATGTATTCACATGACTGATTATATATTCTTCCTCTCCGTAAACGGTAACAACCTTTCCCTTCACTGGGTATCTCAGCTTCTGATGTAAAGTAGAAGTCACAGCACCTGACCCGTGGATCCAGGGGCGCCCAAGCAAACAAGAATACGAGGGACGAATATCCATCACATAAAAGGTAGCATTGAAGACCTGAGAACCTACTTTGATTGGGAGATCTATTTCTCTGTGCACCACTCTTCTTGAACCATCAAAAGCCTTCACCACTATATTACTGGGCCTCAACACAGCATCTTCAGGACTAAGCTTGTTCAGAACCTCTTTGGGCAACACATTCAGCGAAGAACCATTGTCTATTAACACATGTGACAGGGTAGTGCCCTTACATTCAATAGAGATATGTAGAGCCCTGTTATGATCCCTCTTGGCAGGAGTTAAATCAGCATCGGAGAAACCTAACCCATTATCATAGGTCAAGTGTGCAACACAATTTTCAAACTGGTCTACAGAAATCTCATTTGGTACGTGAGCAGTCTTCAAGAATTTAATCAAGGCTTTGGCATGAGCCTCAGAACACAACAATAAAGGCAACATGGAAATCTTAGAGGGAGTATGCCCCAATTGATCAATAACATCATAATCACTCTTGCGAATGATCTTTAGCACTTCTTCCATCTGCTTAGAAAGATCATCAGCAGTTGGTACATCAGTTGGCACAGGTTCTATAACAGGACCTTTGCCCCGGGCATCAGTATTTGTTGCAGCAGTGGAGGTAGTAGTATTCTTAGAGGTAGCCGGAGGAGAGAAAATTCTTCCACTTCTTGTGATCTTACTAGATCCAGCAATATTGTCAACATCAAGGTTTTCATCAGCAACAGGTGTCTCAGCTAAGGGTTCCTGCTTAACACCATGAATATAAACATCGGAGCCATAATTCTAAGGCACCGCTTTATCAGAAGTATACGGAATAGGACCAGGAGTGGTAATGATCATAGGAGCCACTCTAGCTTCAGCAACAATCTTCACAGGGCCTTCAGCAGTAATCTTAATTGGACCCTTATGAGTGATTTTGACAGGGCCCTTGGAAGTAATTCTTACCGGCACTTTATCAACCATATCCACCTCTTCAATCTTCGCACCTCGAGTTATATGTTCAACCATGCTTTCTACAGAAGGTGTCCTCTCAAACAATATGGTGTAATTGTCCATGAGGCGTTGAATACCGTCTTTCAACTTCCAGCAACTATCCGGTTTATAAGCACAATAGAAACAATCTTCATTACAACCTGGAAAGAACCCAGCTTGTACCAACTTCTTCTTAATAACAGACAATGGTGTAGTCACATCTGCAACTGAGGAAATATGTGAAACTTCATCAATGGCATTAACGGTCTTTTCATGATTTGGCATGGGAGCAGTAATCACATTTGGAGTACCCGGAGGGTCAAACTCAATCTCTCCAGCATCAATCATATCCTGAATCTTATTCTTCAATATCCAACAATTATTGGTATCATGTCCCTGACAATTAGAATGATATGCACATCATGCATTAGGATTGTACCTGGGAGAGGTAACATTGGGGTTCTGAGGAGGGTCCTTCAAAGTGATGAGTTCACCCTTCAACAAGTGTTGCAAGGCTTGGGCCATTGACATGTTGAGCTTGGTGAACTGTCTTCTAGGCCTCTGTTGATTGCTCTGTGGTAGCTCTGGTGTTGCAGGAGTAGGGTTGGAGATGTGAACTGCACTCACAGATTGGTGCCTCCTATTATGATCAAGTTGACCATAAACAACATTTGACTCTTTCTTCCCACTAGGGGGCTTCTTTGCAGTACTTGATGAAGAAGCACCCACTTGTATCTTGCCACTCCTTATACCACTTTCTACACGCTATCCCGTCATTATCAACTCAGTGAAGCCAGATGATGAGCTTCCAATGAGATGACTATAAAAAGGACCATTCAACGTACACATGAACATATCCACTAACTCCCTGTCAGTTAGAGGAGGTTGTACTCTTCCAGCCAAATCTCTCCACTTCTGGGCATACTCCTTGAAATTTTCTTTAGCACCCATAGACATGCTTTGTAGTTGCATGTGAGTAGGGGCTAGATCAACATTGTATTGATATTGCTTATAAAAGGCCTCAGCAAGATCATTCCAATCACGGATGTTGACACTCTCCAACTGATAGTACCACTCCAATTGAGCTCCAGACAGGTTCTCTTGGAAGAAATGGATCCACAGCTTCTTATCAGCAATATGAGGTTGGATTCTCCGGACATAGGACCTCAGATACAGCTTGGGGCAAGAGACACCATCATACACTACAAATGCAGGGACCTTGAACCCAATGGGTATAACCACTCCAGATATCAAACTCAGGTCTTCAAAATCCAGCCCAGAAGACTTTTGCAATTCCATAGCATCCATTCTATCCACCAGCATCTTGAACTTATCTTCATTAGGATCATGATAGTAATTAGCTTCAGAATCAGAATCCCCCATTGTATTATGGAGACTGCCTCCCTCTTTCTCAGACTCTTCAGACTCATAATCTTCAACCTGTTCCTTGGTCTTGACAGGACCTCTGAACCTTCTTCCCATGTTGATAAGGCCTCCTGACCTTCTAGTCTTCTTAGTCTTCTTAGCCAGCAGTGTCTTCAATTTATCCTGCCCCTTGGACAAGTTCAGGATCAGCTCTTGGAACTGTGCATTTTGTGCCTGAAGATCTTTGACTGTTTGTTCAAGAGCCATTGCTGAAATAAACAGTGAGAAGATAAGATACCTGTACATAAGAAACCTGTGATGCAATGATATGGTGTATAAATGCGTATGCAATGTTTTCAAGGACCGCAGGATTTAAATTTGTTTAAACAATCAAGAAAGTAAACTTTTATTAGTAATAAATTTGTTTGCCCCTTGGGCTTACAATAAAATGAAATAAGTACAAAAAATGGGGTTTTAAGTCTCCCATGGACATTTCCTCTTTGTGTTGAGGTATGAGTTGAGATTCCGCTCCTCGTGAAGTTGCTTTGTTAGCTCCAGGATTCTTTCTTGACTTGCTTTGTAATGAGTCTCAAAAGTATCCCTTTGCTCCTTCAACTGGATCCAGGACCTCTGTAAGTCTTCCATGTCAGTGGGCATGTCTGGGTGAAGGATGGTATAAGAAGTATCTCCTTCAGCAACAAGCTCCATAGTAACTGGCAGGATGGCAAGATATGGCATCATAAGAGTATGAGCACGAGATCGCACCCATCTGAGATAAGCTTCCATAGGAATAGTGTACTTGGGTTCCAGAGTCTTGCTGTCAACCTTGTTCACTTTTCCCCATGCTCGTATGAACCTTTGACGATAACCTTGAAGATCGTTGTCGTAGTCAAACACAATACCCTGAATCAACATGTCATGAGGACCATCACTCCGAGCGTAACCAAACTGTCGTAAAGCTAAGGAAGGGTTGTAAGTAATGCCTCCTCTTATGCCTAGAAGTGGCACATTAGGAAACTCCCCACAACGGTCAATGATAGTAACATTCTCCATAGATCTAGAGCACCAATGAATATCTGAATGAGAGAGTGATATAATCCTCTTGGACCACCTGAACCCTTGTTCATTCTTCATCACTGATCGAGGAAGGTGAGAAATAAACCACCTAGATAGCAAAGGTATGCAGCACATCAGAGTTCCTCGTGCCTTCGTAGTACGAGTATGAAGAGAATACAGAATGTCTCCAAGTAATGTAGGCACTGGATTGTGACTCAGAAATATGTTGATGGCGTGGACGTCTATGAACTGATCTGGATTGGGGAACAACACTAAGCCATAAATCAACAAGGCTAAGATCTCCTCAAAAGCATCATAACTCATAGCCTTCAAGAACACTTGAGCCTTCTCCATCAATACCTTGGCAAAAATACCCTTAACTCCACTCCTTGTTTCTAAGACAATGTCTGATTTCTTTAGATGTAGGGTTGTAGCAATGACTTCAGATTTAGGCTCTTTTTCCAAGCCTGTGAAGGGTCTCTGATCAAGGATAGGTATACCCAGTAGTTTAGAGAACTCTTCCATTGTAGGAACCAGCTGATAGTCGGGGAATGTGAAGCAATGATGTTTAGGATCAAAGAACTGAAACAGAACACTCATCATGTCTTCATTGAATCCTGAAGTGACTAGATCCAGTAGGTGACCATGCCTCTTGATGAACTGGGAATTTTCAGAAACTTGAGAGACTAATTCTTTAAGCTTAGGAGGTATTCCTACAAAGTTGATCCGGATAGTATTCCTACGAGCATAAGCCATGACCTGCAACAAAGAACAAAGATAAATCCTTTGGTCCTTGAAATGGTTAGTGAAAATGCTATGCTTATGATGCATGATGATGCTATGATGTTATGCTCAATCATAAACATGTGGCACACACAAGCAAGTCACACAATAGCCCTAGGTTTGAAGGCTTGCATGAGGTTTAAAGGTAAGTACCCTCCCCTGAAGTTTAGATGGTTCATCCTGTCCTACAAAAGTAACCAGGTTCTAAGGGATCTCAATATCATTGATCCTTCACAAGGGTGGTTGTTCAGTAGGCAACTTACTTGCCAACCAAAACCCCCCAAGTTTAGAATCTCAATGAGTGTAGCATCGAGTATCAACCAACTTCAGTCTTCACCAAAGCCGGTTATCTCACTACTTTTCTAAAGGCTAAGATGGGATTACTAGGGTTCTAAAGGTCAGTTAGTGTATTGACAACATATGGCAGCCTCATATTATCCTCAACTTTACTTAAGGAACATAAGCACCAACCAAGAAGTCACACTAACTATGGCCACCAGATCAACCATATCGGTATACGCCGTACAGTTTCCTTGGTCTATTGCCATTTACCTAAGGTACACTAGATCCGGGTTAGGATCTTTCACACATAAGAGCACCCAACAGATAAGTATAAAGCAAACAATTTCAAAGTGATCTAATTCCTAAGGGTACCCCTCTTTTATTAAATCCCCAGCAGAGTCGCCAGTTCTGTAACACGGTGGGAGAACTGACTTTAGTTAAATGTTGCGGATAACAAGAGTCGCCACCGACTTTTATTTTATCCAAAGGAAATGACATAAAAGAACAGGAAAGACCTTAAAAGATTTTTGGGTTCGGGGGGTAGGTTATGTAAAGGGAAGGTGTTAGCACCCTTTACATCCATGGTTATCCATGGGCTCTTAGTTATTTAGCTCACTTTAAATTGTTTTGAGAAGTGTAATGTGTGATTGAAAATTTTCTTAAGTACTTTATAATGATCCATGTACGGATATATATAAAGCCTTTGTTTTGAAAATTGTTTGAAAATGTGAAGTGTTTTATGAAATGTTTTGAAAAGGTGAGCAAGTACATAAGAGGAACCTACCCTAATGATTAAA
Organism: Lathyrus aphaca; assembly: GCA_963966055.1. Classification (NCBI taxonomy): domain Eukaryota; kingdom Viridiplantae; phylum Streptophyta; class Magnoliopsida; order Fabales; family Fabaceae; genus Lathyrus; species Lathyrus aphaca. The sequence continues at coordinate 546,219,839 of OZ014522.1, forward strand.
TCTTTACTGTTCTTGAATGTTCTATCAATGGTAAGACTATCCCTATTATTAAGGAATAGGTAGTCATTACCTTGGATGTTATGAGGGACAAGTGAAGGGACATCTGTGATTAGGCAACTGTAAGGTGTATTAGCAATTCGAAGGGACTTATCATCTTTTATTCGAAAGGGACAAGATCATTTACGAAGGCAACCATGAAGGGACTTGATCTTATAATCTTTAAAGGGACTAGATGATATTAATAAGAGAAGGGACTTTGCTTTATACACCTTACTTGACCTTTTATTTAGGCAACATGAGAGGTAACCCTTAAGAAGTGAGATGGCGATCAAAGATCGACTTACGTGTGTGCGTGTACAAATTCAAATATTTATCTTATAATTAGTGATCTAAATTTAATTTTAAGATACAAACATGTTTTCACTCCCTAATTTACTAACCATGGCAATTTAAATAAATAGTAAAAATTCTACCACTATTACATAACTTGCACAATTACATTATAATAAAACAATTTAAATGATAGGCACATAATAAATAAATCAAAGGTTAGTAATAATAAAAAATAAATATAAGAGAAAAAGAAGTTAGCACAATAATATACAATATAGAAATCAAATTAAAGTCTTAAATTTAAATAAAATAATATTTTTTTTAAAGAATTTTAAGAAGAGAAATAAATAATAATAATTATATACTAATAAACATGATAAATAGTTTAATAATTTAATTATATATGTATTAGAAATATTTATTAAGTATAATTAAATAAACATAATAAAAATAAGAAATTAAAATTATAAAAGAAAATTAGGGTTTTGAATTGTTAGAAAATAAATTAGGGTTTAAAAACAATTAAGGTTTATAAAAAATATTAGGTTTTTTAATTTAACATACAATATTAATTTAATTATTAACTAAATATATACATGTATTTTAATTTAAATGAATAAAAATTAGTTTTTTAGAAATTTTTTTAGAACCTATAAGACATTTACATATTGAATTTCTATAATTATCTAAATATGTATATTAATATAATTACATTTAATAATAAAAAAACAATTAAGAAAATTAAACAAAACCAGGATTTAAAAAAAATTACCTGGGGCAGGGATTGAACCCATGCCCTAGGCTTTGCCACACTCTGGACGAAGCATGCTACCACTGGGCCACCTGCGCTAGCTGAACAATGTATGACTAGCATTCATTATATTTTAAGCCTGAAAAATATGAAGAAAACAAGCAAAAAATGTTGAAGCTGGGGTTCGAACCCCTGCCCAGTTCCTTACACATGCGCGTCCTTACCACCACACCATCAGCATCATTCAGTAATTATAATACAAACATTAATATATAATAAATATTCAAATTCAAATTTTGAATTCGCGCCAGTCATCTTCTACTTCCAGACCTGCAAAATTTCCTGCGAATTTTGCTAGGGTTTTTGCTGCGAATTTTGTTTCCTAGGATATCCTGCGTTTTATCAAACATCAAGCAAACGGCAAAATTTTATAAAATTGATGAGTGCACTACATTCTATGAAGTCCATACAACACAGCCATGTTTCCAGAATTCATTTATAGTTGATAAATCAAAGAACCCTAAAATGGCCGAAGAACCCTAGCCATGGTGATTCATCTATCTCCTACCTAAAATCGAATTAATTTATCCAGAAAGTATCCAAGCATCATCATAAACACAAACCAACAGTTAGTTTTCATTATCAATGTGTAAATCATTCAAATCGAAAAAAGTTAAAACATGAACAATGTGCATTCGGTTTTTACGATTTAGTGCATGAATGGATGATGTTATGATCCAGAATCAATCAGTGAACCTCAAGGAACAATTTGCAACCTTTGGTTTGTCTTGAAAGGGGCTAAAAGTACCAAACCGAATTGGAGTTTTTGATGAGATTTTTGAAGCTTGAAGATGATATGAGGAGGTTGTGAATTCCTGCTCTATGGTTTGCTTAATGTTCATTATATATGAGAGAGTGAATTAGGTCAAAGACTTCACCAATTTGATGGATATTTGGATCATTGAAGATTGAAAAAGATTAGCTTTAAAATTTGAATATTCCTTGATATGAACTTACTATTTTAAGACAATCTTCATAATTTTTGTATCAATTAAATCCAAATAACCTTTATGACATTCTAGAAGTAAAATAATTTTAAATCTTCACCATTTTATATTTTATTTGAATTTAAAATGATTTTTAATATAAAAAATCATAATAAATAAAAATAAAATGAATAAAATTATGAAAATATTAAATAAATTTCGTGCATGATGTCATGGAACACATTGGGTCACAAAAAGGTCAGCCCATTTGAAGAATTATGGTTTTAAGACCCCATTTACTTCATAAACTACTCAAACATTTCCCAACTTTGCAAGGGCACAAATCCTTCAATTTTAATTCTATGAGGGTGTTATTGGACATTTTGGAAATCTTAAAGAGTCCTCTAACCAACCTCTTTTGTCTCATGTCTATATCATTTACCATTCTCAAGTTATGCTCTTTGGAAGTTGTTGACTTTTTGTTGACTTTTAAAAGGACCTATAATGTCTTAGCTCATACATTCCAAATGAAGCATTTTTGGGCTTGGCTTGTGAGACACAAAGTTGTAGAGAATTCAATTTCCTTCAAAATGAACTTTGGATGGAAAAATTTTGATGAAGCATGTGAAAGTTATGGCTGGTCAAAGTTCAGTTGACTTTTCCTGTGAAAATCCTAATTTAGAAACTCCTGATTCTTGATGATCTGAAACTTCCTTGATGAATCATGATCAACCCTTGATCAAATGATGAATTTTACTTCATATACTTGATGTTGGAAAAAAATCATGAAGTTTGACTTTGATTTGACCACAATTGACCTCAGTTTGACTTTTTAACTACTTTGACTGATTTTAACCTATCTGATCATCTGACTGAGCAAATCTTTTGGGAAAGTCTTGAAACTTGACATGGGGATTCTTGAACACATATAGGATGTTATGAAGCTTACTTGAAGTCTTGGAAGTCCATTTAGCCTGATTAAAGTCAAAACCCTAGTATTGGATGCAATGCTTAGGAGGGTGCATTGTCTGAGGGATTTGTCAAATTTTCTGACTAATTGTGAATTTTGTGAACCTTGTGAACCTCATGAGATGTCTTGTGAAACTTGTGAACCTTGTGAGCCTCTTAGTACACAATGACTTGTCTTGTGGAGGGCAAATTTTGGGGTGCAACACTTACCATTGAAAGAACATTCAAGAACAGTAAAGATTTAACTTAGGGTAGGTTCCTCTTAAGTACTTGCTCACTTTTCATCAAATTATTTCATTACACTTCACATTTTAAACAAATTTTCAAAAACAAAGTCTTTATATACATCCATACAAGGATCATTATAAAGTACTTAAGAAAATTTTTAATCACACACTACACTTCTCAAAACAGTTTAAAGTGAGCTAAGTAACTAAGAGCCCATGGATAACCATGGATATAAAGGGTGCTAACACCTTCCCTTTTTATAACCTACCCCCCAAACTCAAAAATCTTTTAAGGTCTTTCCTGTTCTTTTATGCCCTTTCCTTTGGATAAAATAAAAGTCGGTGGCGACTCTTGCTATCCGCAACATAACTAAAGTCAGTTCTCCCACCGTGTTACACGCGTACCCGAATTGTACCACGTACCAGAGCGAATTGTGAATCGTGTGACTATGGGTTGGACTCCATACATCAGCAAAGAGCAAATCAAAGCGCTTATTGTAGGTGGAGTTAGATGATGATCTAGTTTATGTATTATTCCTTAAAAATAAGGACCAAAAAACTCTAAAATAGACTTAATTAGGAATATGAGTTTTGCATATATTGAGAATAACTTTTACAGCCTTATGATTATGATGTCTAATCCTGCAATTCCACATAGTATATGAAGAAAGACTAGTTGAAGTAGTATGAAAAGGAGATCCCTTTGTAACATTATTTATTGAGATATCAACTTTTGTAGCAGGTTGGAGAGAGTCAAAGGTATACGAACCATCCATATTTAGAGAGACTTGAAGGACTACCTCAAAGTTTTCCCACAAATTAACAAAACATTGATCTCATGGAACTCAAAAAACACATTGTTATCTATTGCAAACTAGCTGATAAAAATCATGTATATAGTTATAATAGAAAATCAGAAGTGCCAATAAAGGTGATTGGCCAACAAACGTTGAACATTTCCAAGTAAGACTTGATCAGTTTTAGGGAGAGTCATGCTTTATCTAAGATAGTCAGCATTGTTAGTAACATGATAGTGGCACCTAAATCAGGCTACCAAATCTGTGTGTGTTGATTAAAAGAACTTAGAGTCTCAAATCCAGTCCATCTAAGATAAGTTTGTGTTTGATGTACATGTCTTAGATAAAATCCTGGAAAAGGTCCTCATACATTGGGAGTAAACCAGTGATTTATACTAGCAATAAGTATGGCCTGAGTAGGATTGTTTGTCCACTGATGCCCTATAGGCATGACTTAAGGTGATTGTCTGTTCACTGATTCTAGTTAGGTACTTACATCTTATTAGGAGAGTTACTATTCCACCTTAGAGGAATCATATATGAGTGCCTATGACAACAAAATTGGAACTGAACTTTGAATTCGCTCATGATAGGCTGAATTCTTCGACATGTGTATTGCATGTTGACTATCTCATTTAATAGTGATAACTTGACTTTGAAGTTTTAGCTCCTTAGCAAAACCTTCTAGCCACAATGTTTCTTTCACAAATTCATTTAGGGTGATGTATTATGCTTTAGTGGCTGATAAGGCAACAACCTTCTAAAGTGTTGCTTTTCAAATTATTGTTATGCCAAACATAATGAACATATATCCAGAAATATATTTTTCGGAATCCATACAACCTACATAATCAGAGTAGACATATCCTTTGATTGTTTCTTTACTATATTCACCCAAGGTTCCACCATAAATTAGGACTTTGTTTAGATACCCATTTATGTACCTTAGAATCCACTTCAATGCATTTCAGTGATCCTTTCCAGGATTCACCACGTACATACTTACAAGACTTATTGCATATGCTATATCGGGTCTAGTACTTACCATAACATACATCAAAGAACATACTATATTAGCATATGGAATTTTATTCATATAAGTTCTTTCGACATTAGTACTGAGACACTGATCTATATTCATCTTGAATTGAGGGTTTGTCGGAGTTACAACATGCTCTGAATTCGACATACCAAACCTTTCGAGAATCTTCCGTAGGTATGCCTCTTGAGATAAACATAATTTTGACTGCTTTCTATCTCGTCAAATGTCAATCCCTAGAATCCTGGATGCAACTCCCAGATTCTTTATGTCGGACTCCTTATTGAGTTCAGCCTTCACCCTCATTACATCTTCGATATTATTTCTTGCTATTAGAATGCCATCCAAATAAAGAAACAAAATAACAAATGAATTACCAGGTTGAAATCTGAAATAAACACAGTGGTCAAACTGACTTCTAATGAAACCTATGTGTGTCATAAACTTGTCGAATCTCCTATTCCACTGTCGAGGAGATATTTTCACCCCAGATGAAGATCTCTTCAACTTGCACACATAATCTTCCTTCCCCTTTTTGACATACCCTTCAGGTTGCCTCATCAGGATTGTTTCATCTAGATCACCATACAAGAACGCAATATTCACATCCATATGCTCCAAGGTCGAACTATTCCACCATGGAAAGCAATATTCGAATGGACATGTGTTTCACAATAAGAGAGAGAGAGAGAGAGAGAACATCGTTGAAGTTGACACCTTTATTTTGAGTAAATCCCCTAGCGATCAATCTTGCCTTATATCTTTTCGATGCCACTCCTTTGATTCCTTCCTTAAATTTGAAAATCCACTTACAAATGACAAACCTGACTCCAACAGGTTTCTTGATCAGTTCCTAAATGTTCTTATCATGAAGAGATTTCATCTCATCATCCATGGCCTTCAACCATTCAGTCTTATTTTGAATCCTCATAACTTCCTTATAGTCTCTAGGTTCTTCGTCTAGAACCTCACTTGTAGAGATTAAGGCATAAGCTATAAGATATGCCTACCCAAGTCTCTGAGGTGGCTTGATGACTCTTCTCAACCTATCTCTTTCCAGTAGGTAGTCATCGAAAAATTCCCCACTCTCTCCAGCATTTAACTCTTCTTCTTAGACTTTATCTAGGATACGCAATTCAACATCAACATGTTCCACCTCAACAAGAATCTCTCCTTGTTCCTGTTCTTTGTCAACATCATCAATTTTCTTGAAGGCCATCTCAGATTCATTGAAAACTACATTTCTACTGGTGATATACCTCTTGTAACCTGGTTCTAGGTACCATAGCCTATAATCTTTTAATCCTTTAGGGTATCCCGTGAACATGCATTTCATAGCTCCAGGTTCGACCTTTTCTTTCCTAATGTGAGCATAGGCTAAACAACCAAATACTCTCAATTTTTCTAGATCTGGTGGATGTCCCAACCAAACATCATCAGGTGCCTTCATATCTAACGTAGTCGAAAGACATCTTTTTAACATATATGTTGATGTCGAAACATCCTCCGCCCAAAACACCTTTTTTAATCCAACACTAGTCAACATGCATCTAATTTTTTTCCAAAATAGTTCGATTAAACCTTTCCGCCAAACCATTTACTATGGAGTACATGCAGTAGTTGTGTGCCTTATAATACCTGAGGCAGCACAAAAGTTGTTGAACGCTTCATTGCAAAATTCAAGGCCATTGTCGGTTATCAACCTCTTGACCTTTCTATTAGTCTGATTTTCGACCAAAGTCTTCAAACTTTTGAAATTCTCAAAAGTTCCATCATTAGTCTTCTAGATGAATACCCATGACTTTTTGTAATAATCATCAACTATGGATAGAAAATACCTTGCTCCTGAATTTGATGGACACCTTATAGGCCCCCAAATTTTAGCATGGATTTAACCATGGGATTCATGCTTTCTTTGTTTTCCTTTATTGAACTTCACACTACAAGATTTTCCAAGTACACAGGGTTCACAAAACTTCAGCTTTTCGACTTTGTCTCCACCAAGCATATTTTTCCCCAGTTCGACCAGACCCTTTTAAGTGACATGGCTCAATCTCATGTGGAAAATTTATGTCTTCGACAAAGGTTTCATGGATGCAACATTTGTCGAACCACTTACAACTTCAGCCTCAGGGGTATACACATCTTGTTTCTTCATACCTCTTAAGACTTTCTTCGACCCCTTCATGAATCTTAGGATACCTTTCTCTCCACGGAAAATATATCCCTTCTTGTCGAACTCACCAAGAGAAATCAAATTTCTCTTCAAATCAGGTACATACCTGACTTCAGTTAATAACCTTATTGACTCATCATGGAGCTTGAATCTCACAAATCCAATACCTACAATTTTACAAGCTTTATTGTTTCTCAACAATATTGATCCATCATCTTGATCACATAGTTCCTCAAACAAGTCTTTGTTAGGATTCGTGTACCAAGTGCAACTTGAATACATAATCCACTATTTTCTTGAATCACTGCTTGAAACCATAAGAACGTCAGATGAGTCGAAATTATCTTAAACAATGGTTATGTTGTCATTATCCTTACCTCCATGATCTTTCAGGTTTCCATGACATACTTTTCTTGTATGACCCTCTTTCTTACAGTGATAACATCGAATGCTAGATGTGTCACCACTATAAGACTTTTGTTGACTTCTACCCTTATTCTTGTCGAACTTACCAGCCTTTTACAAGAATTTCCCCTTAACGGCCAAACCTTCACCAACCTTCGAAGGTTTATTCTCCTTTTGTTCGTTCAAGTCCTTATAATACAAGGCTGATTGAACTTCTTCAAAGCTCAGCGACTCTCTTCCATACAAGAGAGTTTCTTTGAATTGAGCATGTGTTCTAGGGAAAGCGCACAACATCAACAACAACGTTTGATCTTCATCATTGGTCTTTACATCAATATTTTCAAGATCAAGAATCAGCTTGTTGAACATATACAACTGCTCAACCAACACTTTGTCTTCACTTATCTTGAATGAATACAAAAATTGCTTCAGGTAGAGACGATTCGCCAACGATTTAGTCATGTACAAACTTTCAAGTTTCAACCATAATCCTGATGTCGTAGTCTCCTTTGATACCTGTCAGAGAACCTTATCACCAAGTCTCAACAATATTGCATTGTGGACTTTCTCTATCATGGTCGTATTTTTCGTTTATGTTAACTTTGTGTTCATGGCAGTCGCCCCCTTCAATGCTTTCAAGCAACCCAACTGAACAAATAGGAATTTCATCTTCAAGTGCCACAAACTGAAACTGTTCACTCCGGTGAACTTTTCAATCTCATACTTTGTTGAAGGTATCTTCATCCACGCTAACCACACCAGTTTGTTGTGAATTGATGCCTTTGAAACAAAGTATAAACTATTACTTTATAATTAAGGAACATACAATGGTTAGGGTTAGTGGAAAAAACAAGAAAAACAACAAGGATTGGTTATAACTTTTATTCTTTACTTTCTCTTTGAATCAAATTACAAGTACTCAGGAAAAACAAATAACTCTCTCACCCTAATTAGGATTTTTCACACTTATGATGAAAGACTAGTATTTTATTTATAATGAAACCTAACATACTAAACTAATGAGTTTTTTAACAATTAAACTTTACAAGCAAACTTAAATCAATTGGGCTTAACAAACAGGCTCAATTCGATATGCTAATAAACCTAGCAATTTCGACTAATGCATGTTAGAACAACTTCGACTACAACACATATTATTTTGACAGAAACATGCGAACAAGTTTCGACCTCATGCTTAATCCCTGTCGAATCAGAAGGTATCATTCGACCATACTAGAGTTCATTCCAATATCTCACACTATCCTTAATAAAATACGTCTTTTAGTTCCTAATTTTTCTAAGTTTTCATCATTTAAGTTCCAGTCATGTTAACTAGGAAAACATATTGTCACACCTATTGTCAACGAGTAAATAAAAGTGTTGTGTCACCTTTTGCTTTAGTTCATTATGATATTTGAGATCCTAATCGTGTTAAGTCAACTTTAGTTTATTATTACTTCATAACTTTTATTGACGATTTTTTACGAAGTACTTGATTATTTTTAATGAAAAATCGTCCAAACATTTTTCATATATTCCAAGAATTTTATGCCGAAATAAAAAATTAGTTTGACACTTCCATTAAAATTTTATGCAATGATAATGCTCGTGAATATATGGCATTTCAGTTTCAATCATTTTTAACACCATAGGGGATTATTCCTTAATCATTACGTGCTCACACACCACAACAAAACAGCATCGCTGGATGAAATAATCATTATTTAATTATATTCGCACATACTCTTTTACTTCACCACAATATCCCTTCTCATTTTTAGGGTGACGCTCTTCTCCTAGTTAGTCACCTTATCAATTGATCCACCAATATCATCTTCTGCTCAAACTTCTCCTATCATCACTGACACGTGACCTTCCAATAGTATTATAAAAAGATATTCGGTTTCATTATTATAATCCTAAATATGCTTTGTTTTAAACTATGACCTTCTATATACTTATGTTTCTTGTGTTTTAAACTAATATACTGCAACACCATACCGATACAAAACTATACTGCAAAGTTAATTTATGATAGTGGATTAGAGTTGAGTGTTGCAAATGATTCAATGTCTTGCCTGAAAAGGTTAACTTTTTTATTTTTAAATCTTTTTCTGCCAAATTTTCTTCAAACAAAGCAAAAGAAAAATACCTATTTTGTTTTTTATCTATAAATTTGAAAGACGTTAGGAAAGTCAAAAGTGATGCGTCGGTAGTTGAGAATATTACTATGATGCATGAATCAATATGGATATGATGTTGCCAGGAAACGTTGAGAATATTGTTCTTTAGGATCAAGTAATGGATCTATCTATCATTGGATTCTACTTCACTGATTTCGAATCAAATTTAGAATAATCTAGTTTATACTAATATTCGCATTTGGTGGCCAACGTGACTGCCAAGTAACCAATTCGCTTCACTTTCATGCTTTCATAATCTCTTGAAAAGGCTCTTAAGCTAATATTTTTTCTTATAAAACTATCTTATATTTTGGAAAATAGGTTTAATATTTTATAATTAAATGTAACATTCTATCTTCACTCCCACAGTGGTCTATGATAACATAATTCAAAAAGGGTTAAAATTCAATTAAGTAGATAGCTTTATTTATTAAATTCATTTAATAATCATAGTCATAACATAATTTGGACCAGACAGCTAAAAGTAAGCAAATACTTATGACTAGAATAAAATTCAACTTGCGCTTCAAGAAATTTTCATATGCACTTTCCAAATTCTCTACTATATAACATGCTAACAACAATAAATGTTCCACTCAAACCTTTTTCATACTAGTAATTGTTTTTGTTTCTTCATTCATTTATTCTTGCTACGGCTACTTTTCTATCTTCTTTCAACCAAAGAATCACTTCAGCTTTTAGTTCTAAGAAAATGGATGTAGATGTTGCAGGTAATGAGCAAGTAGTAGATTCTGGAAGCAAGAGAAAAGCTAAAGATGAAAGCACTAATACAGTACCATTATACAAGCTTTTCTCATTTGCTGATTCTTTGGATCATTTTTTGATGTTTGTTGGAACTGTTGGTGCTATTGGCAATGGAATCTCTATGCCTTTAATGACTTTGATTTTCGGAAATATGATCAATGCTTTTGGAGGATCATCGAGTACTAAAGAAGTTGTTGATGAAGTTTCCAAGGTAATCAATCAATCATCATTCCTCCTTATTGTAATAATCCGTTTAACACGAGCTTGTTTGGGAGAGCTTATGAAAACAACTTGATGTGTTCAGGTGTCCTTGAAATTTGTATACTTGGGAGCAGGGACTTTTGTCGCGTCTTTCTTGCGTAAGTATATTGGTTTATCATCAGTTCTTACAATCTAGAATAATTAGTTTGGATCATTATGAGAAAATAAGAAACACTTTTTGATTTGTATCTCAGAATTGACATGCTGGATGATCACTGGTGAGAGACAGGCTGCAAGAATCAGAGGTTTATACCTCCAAACTATTTTGAGGCAAGATGTTAGTTTCTTTGATAAGGAAACTAATACCGGAGAGGTTGTCGGAAGAATGTCGGGTGATACTGTTCTTATTCAAGATGCCATGGGGGAGAAGGTACTAATTAACCATCAATCCATCATATACAACTCGTAAATCTTCATCTTCGTCGTCATCATCATCATTTTTGTTTTCCTATTTGAATTCAGGTGGGACAGTTTCTACAGCTGATGGCTACATTCTTTGGAGGTTTTGTGATAGCATTCATCAAAGGGTGGCTTTTAACTGTTGTGATGATGTCTTGTATTCCACTTCTTGTTTTGTCTGGTGCTATTATGAGCATGGTTATTGCAAAAGCATCATCATCTGGACAAGAAGCTTATTCTAAAGCAGCAACTGTAGTAGAGCAGACAATAGGTTCTATTAGAACTGTATGCAAACTTTCCCAAACGACTCCTTTACCTTTTATTATTAACTTTTTTCATTCAGCTTATATAGTTGACTTTCATTTTAGGTTGCGTCGTTCACTGGAGAGAAACAAGCCATAGCTAAATATGATCAGTCTTTAATTGATGCTTACACAACCGTAGTAAAAGAGGCACTGGCTTCTGGTTTGGGATTTGGTGCACTCTACTTTGTTGTTATTGCCAGTTATGGTTTGGCGGTATGGTTTGGAGGAAAAATGGTAATAGAGAAAGGTTATACAGGAGGGGAAGTTGTGACTATAATTTTTGCTGTTTTGACCGGATCCATGTAAGTTTTGTGTTCCTTTTCTTCACTTGAGCTTAAATTTTTTGCTTATATTTTGTTACTGAGGGAGTATATATTCCAGGTCTCTAGGGCAGGCATCTCCAAGCTTGAGTGCTTTTGCTTCAGGACAAGCTGCAGCATATAAGATGTTTGAGACGATTAAAAGGAAGCCGGAGATAGATGCTTATGACTCAACCGGGAGAAAGCTTGATGACATTCGTGGAGACGTAGAGCTTAGGGAGGTTTGCTTTAGTTATCCTACAAGACCGGATGAACTGATATTTGATGGATTTTCTCTTACAATACCATGTGGGACTACGGTAGCTTTGGTAGGGCAAAGTGGAAGTGGAAAATCCACAGTTGTCAGTTTGGTAGAGAGATTTTACGATCCACAGGCTGGTGAAGTTCTCATTGATGGTATTAACCTCAAAGAATTTCAACTAAAATGGATCAGACAAAAAATAGGCCTAGTTAGTCAGGAACCAGTTCTCTTTACTTGTAGCATTAAAGAGAATATCGCATATGGAAAGGATGGTGCCACTGATGAAGAAATCAGAGCTGCAGCAGAACTTGCTAATGCTGCCAAATTTATAGATAAACTTCCTCAGGTGAACTGAATTCTCAAATCTTTATTTGAATTTAGAAACTGCATAGTAAATTTTGTTTAACAGTTTGAAATATTCTGCTCCATCATATTGAGCGCGTTCTTTTTTATTTAATCATTTTGTAAAATTATGGCTTTTGATCTCAGGGACTAGACACAATGGTTGGTGAGCATGGAACTCAGCTCTCAGGAGGTCAGAAGCAAAGAGTTGCAATAGCAAGAGCAATTTTGAAAGATCCAAGAATATTACTTCTTGATGAAGCTACAAGTGCCCTTGATGCCGAATCTGAGAGAATTGTACAAGAGGCATTGGACAGAATAATGGTAAACCGAACGACTGTTATTGTAGCTCACCGCTTAAGTACCATACAGAATGCTGATACCATTGCTGTTATTCACCAAGGAAAAATAATTGAAAGAGGTATATATATAAGTACATATTGTGGTGTAATATATAAATCTAACTAAATGTTTATCATATACCTTATTGCATTCTTCTATTTTTCAATTGATCAGGTTCACATTCTCAGCTCACAAGGGATCCTGATGGAGCCTATAGCCAGCTCATTAGGCTGCAAGAAATGAAGGGATCAGAACAGAATGTTGAAAATGACACAAGCAAGTCAAACAGCATAGTGCTATCTGAAAGACGACCGAGTCAAAGATCTTTATTGTCAAGATCTATAAGCCAACTGTCTTCTGGAGGTAGTAACAGCGGTCGTCACTCATTCTCAGCGTCATTTGGTGTGCCTACCGCAATAGTTGGCGTCTCAGAAACAGCAGAAGGTGGACCTCAAGATCCTCTTTCAACAGTTTCTTCACCACCGGAAGTTCCACTTTATCGCCTGGCCTATTTAAACAAACCTGAGATTCCTGTCTTACTTATGGGGACTATAGCTGCAGTTCTGCACGGTGCAATATTACCGACTTTCGGCCTCTTACTTTCCAAAATGATAAGTATTTTCTACGAGCCACATGACGAACTTCGTCACGATTCAAAAGTTTGGGCATTAGTATTTGTTGGGCTCGGCGTTGCGTCGTTATTCATTTTTCCATGTAGATTCTACTTTTTTGGCATTGCTGGAGGTAAGTTGATCAAAAGGCTCAGGAAAATGTGTTTTGAGAAGGTAGTTCAAATGGAAGTAAGTTGGTTTGATAAAGCCGAGCATTCAAGTGGAGCCATTGGAGCAAGGCTTTCTACTGATGCAGCTTCTATTCGAGCTTTGGTTGGCGATGCACTCGGTTTACTGGTTGAAAATATTGCTACAGCTATAGCTGGCTTGGTAATTGCCTTTGTAGCTAGCTGGCAGCTTGCTCTTATAATCCTTGCTTTGGTGCCTCTCCTAGGTTTAAATGGATTTTTGCAAGTGAAGTTCTTGAAAGGGTTCAGCACAGATGCAAAGGTTTGTTACAATACAAGCATGCCATTTTGACTTAGCTTTATGTCGTGAAATTGTGAATACTGATATTGTTTTCTTTGAACAGAAATTGTATGAGGAAGCAAGTCAAGTGGCGAATGATGCAGTAGGGAGTATAAGAACAGTTGCTTCTTTCTGTTCTGAAGAGAAGGTGATGGAATTATATAAGCAAAAATGTGAAGGACCGATTAAGACAGGCATAAGGCGAGGGATAGTAAGCGGATTTGGTTTCGGAGTATCATTCTTCCTATTGTATGCAGTTTATGCATGCAGTTTTTATGCTGGAGCGCGTCTTGTTGAGGATGGAAAATCTTCATTCTCGGATGTTTTTCGCGTAAGTTACTCTCTTAAATTGGGATTATAAGAATTAATTTTTCTAGCATTAAATTATTTTCTGCTTCATGATTTGCAGGTCTTTTTTGCTTTAAGCATGGCAGCTATAGGACTTTCTCAATCCGGGTCGTTGGTACCTGATTCAACTAAGGCCAAAACTGCAGCGGCTTCCATATTTGCTATTCTTGATAGGAAATCACTCATAGATCCAAGTGATGAATCAGGAATGACAATGGAAGATGTCAAGGGAGAAATTGAGTTTAAGCATGTCAGTTTCAAGTATCCTACTAGACCCGATATTCAAATATTCACAGATCTTTGCTTGAACATTCATAGCGGCAAGGTAGTACTCTAATTTCGCATCTTATCAACTAGACTACTTACTCTAAATTGCTTTTCCCAATTGAAATAACAGCTAACAGATTGATCTTATTGATATAAACACAGACAGTTGCACTGGTTGGAGAAAGTGGAAGTGGAAAATCAACAGTGATCTCATTGATACAAAGATTCTACGATCCAGATTCAGGTCACATTACACTTGATGGAAAAGAAATCCAAAATCTGCAAGTGAAATGGCTAAGACAACAAATGGGACTAGTAAGCCAAGAGCCTGTTCTTTTCAATGACACTATCAGAGCCAATATTGCATATGGAAAAGGCGGAGATGCATCCGAGGCAGAGATCATAGCGGCAGCAGAATTGGCAAATGCTCACAAGTTCATTAGTAGTTTGCAGAAGGTACAATGCATTAGTATTTCTTGTTTTCATATATATAAATTATACGTGATGTATTCGCATGAGTACAGAATCAAGTACATAGTAACTAAAAACATATAATGCATGCAGGGTTACGATACCATAGTAGGCGAGAGAGGAGTTCAGTTATCTGGGGGACAGAAGCAGCGCGTGGCAATTGCGAGAGCTATAGTGAAGAATCCAAAAATACTATTACTAGATGAAGCAACTAGTGCACTTGATGCTGAATCTGAGAAGGTGGTTCAAGATGCACTTGACCGTGTTATGGTGGAGAGGACGACAATAATAGTTGCTCATAGGTTATCAACAATTAAGGGTGCAGATATAATAGCAGTAGTTAAGAATGGTGTGATAGCAGAGAAAGGAAGACATGAAACATTGCTACATAAGGGTGGTGACTATGCTTCTTTAGTAGCATTACACACAAGTGCTTCTACATCTTAAGATCATAGTTGGTTTTATCTGATATACATAGATGTTTGTGATATTGTTCTTCTCCATGAATAGATTAGTTAAGTTTAAGTACGAAGCTCTCTGATAAAGGCTTTATTTATATGTAACAGTAATGATTTTACATTTTCTTGAAATTTAATGAGAGATAAAGAAGGTTTTTTCATGTCAATCTTTGTACAAGGCTTGGTCACTGCTTAACTAAGCAAAACTCACACATTGAGCTTCTCTAGGTAATGTAAAAGTGCTGTTATCATGTGCGAATAAGTGACTCAGACCAACTTGCCTCAACATATTATCTTAAAAGTAGTTCTGAAAGATTGAAATATCACCTCTTTGGTGTTGCCTGCACTCAAGTCACAAAAATCTTGCATTCAGTTACATCCGAAAGAATCATGCTGTACAGAGAGGAAGGTTTATTTCAAGGAGAAAATTTTGATACAATTTTTAATTTTCAATAAAAATATTAATTTTCTCCTAAACATATTTAATTTTCTTTCAATTTTTATTCTCCGAACGATATTTAAATACACTTGTCATAATTTCAACTAGTCAAATAACAGTGCGGCCCAAGAGTGAATTTATTTGATACTATATAAAGTGCATGTAGATACGAATCTAAATTTGAAATTAGTTATTAATTTTAAAATCAACAAAAAATTATATAAATTTAATAGTATTAAAATACAAAAAAAAAAAAAAAAAAAAAAAAAAGATTCGTGAGATGATAGAAAAATGGAAAAATAGCATTAGAGGAACATTAGGTTATTTTAAAGTATCAAATAAGTCCTTCAAGTTTTTTTTGTAACGATAAGGTCTTTTAAGTTATTTTAAATTAATAAGTTAGTCTCTTAAGTTTGTTTTATAATGATTTGATCCATTTTTTTACATCTCCGTTACAATAAATTACAAACTCATATACCATTTGAAATATTTTTTCACACTGATCACGGATATGTAATTAGTTTTGCGTTTGACTGTGTATTTTGGTCGGATCGATAATTTTTCATCATGTATTTCGTCATTTTTTATCTGATTCTCGTGAATTGTAACTTGTTTGATAAATTTGATTGCATATTCGTGATCAGCGCGAAAAATCAGTTCAAATAATATATTAGTTTGTAACGGAGATTAAAAAAAGATCAAATCTTTACAAAACAAACTTAAGAGACTAATTTATTAATTTAAAATAACTTAAAGGACCTGATCGTTACAAAAAAACTTAAAGGACCTAAGTCATTCTATTAAATAACTTAAGAGTGTGTTTGGATGAGGTAATTGAGAAATTTTAAGGAATTCAAAATTCTATGTAATTCAAATGATTCAATTAGAATTCATTCAATTTTAAATTCTTTTGTTTGGATAGACTATTAAAATGACTCATTTTTAAAAATTTGGGGCAATTTTCATAATTTTTTAAAAATTTGGATCAAATCTAAAATATGAAAAATAGGGACTAATTTGCAATTTTTGAAAATTTGAAGGACCAATTTGTAAAATTAAAAAATTATTAGGGACTTATTTGTAATTTTTTGGAAAATTTGGGGGTGAATTTGAAATTTTCATAAAATATGAGGACTATTTTGCAAATTTTGAAAATTTAGTGATAAACAATTTAATATTCATATTATATAGAGTGATGAAGCAATTTGAAATTCTTTATTTTTTGGTGTCATTTTAAATTCCTTAAATTTAACATGAATAAAATACTCCATAAATTTACATAATTTTAACAATTCTCTATATTTTATAATCAAACAATGGATTTTGATCAAGTCATTTCAAATTCTCTCAAAAAATTATTTTCCTTCATTAAAATATTTCATCCAAACACACCCTAAAGGACTAAAACATGTATTTTGCCAAGAAAAATAAATATTTAATATTTAAAAATAAGGATTGTATCTTTTAAATTAAGGTAATTATTTATTAAAATCAAATATATATTGTGTTGATAATGATCCGTGAAATAGAAAATGGATTTTGTTAGAACAAGATTTGTTCATGGCATATTCTCTTTTAGTTTTGACGATAACAAAAGTATTGAAAGAACAATGGTTTATTTGGTGTACTTCATATATGCAAATTCTTGTTCTTGTACATAAATAATCAGAATCTGATATACTTTGACACACTTGGGACTTACTACATTGCTAGTTTCTAGTGGCAAAATTTGAAGAACATTTACTAATGTGACTTGGCACAAACTCTGGTGCTGAAGGTCCACATTTAGACTAGTCACTTCACTTGGTAATTGTATATCAGCATCTGGTACCACTCAGAGTTGGTGATAAAGCTGGAAGTTGTTTGTACTGCAGAAAGCAAATTGTATTGTCTTATTAGTTTATCAGTCGGAGTCTACAAGATTGCAAGGCTCAAGAAAAGCTTACATGTTTTATGTATATCTACTCCTAATGGCTCTATCAGTACAGAACATCTTAGAAACTCAAAGGTTAAACATGTTACACACTAGGTTCAGAATCTTTTGTGTATTTATCTTCAATGTCTCGTGTATTATGGAGCAAAGACAAAGACACCTGATCAAGTTACCTCTTCAACGACTAGTTTTCTGCAAAGGCTATAAATATGGTTGAAGGCTCAAGCTGAACTTTTAACGAGGAATATTCAGAAGAAGGAGTAGCAAGATCAAGCAATTATAAATTTATTGTAATATGCAGATTTTTTGTTTGTAGGTTGTTGTTCCGGACTGGGCCTCGACTGTATTAGGCTACGGCTCAACAGGTCGAGCAGAAGCCCATATACTCGAGCAGAGACGCCTAGCAGACGGGCAGGGGCACCTAACAGTCGGGCAAGCATCTCATACGACGGACATGCACTCAGAGCTAGCAAGGAACATGTCTGTCAGTCCACTTGCCACGTTACCCAGTTGTCCCCTATTTATCTCCTGAAAGATAGGGGCAGTTGAACCAAGGGCTTGACCATTTAACTAGGTCTTCACGCTTCTCACGCGTTCCTTGGAAGTTCTTCCTTGGGCCTAGCTGATCCAGCCCAAGGAAGAACCTTGGCCCAGCGCTGGGGGCTCTCTATAAATACCCTTTTTCACTAAAGGGTCAGGTATGCTGAATCCATTCTAGAAACTTACCTATTTTATGTACCTCTATTAACTTTGGCATCGGAGCGTCTTGCAGGTACACCCCCTTTCATTCCATCCACTTGTTGTTACACTCAATTGCTGGAAGGCCCTCCTGATCAGGTAAGATCAGTGGCGCCGTTTGTGGGAAACTAGCTTCCCCTTCTTCCATAACAGAGGATCAAAGCTCAAACACTCCATTCTTTCAGCATGTCCGGAGAACAGCTCAGCGAACGCAATCGTCCCCTCGTTGACTACACAATGGAGGACAATCTGCACTACCATGAATCTGACGCCCGAGATGGGCGCCCAGCCACCCCGTCTCCTGAACCCGAGAACAATGGGAACCCACCTAAGGTTCAAGACTAGGCGATTGACACGTTCCAACTCATCCCCGTTCCCGTCGAAGGGGATGCCACCATGATTGCTATGGTGAACGCCCTTAACCAAGCCAGCTCCATGCTCCACCTGTAGCACGAAAGGATCATGGCCCTAGAAGCTGACCGGCAGGAGAGCCGGCCTCAACAGGAAAGAAGGACGCAACAACGTCCAGAAGCGACGAAGAAACAGGGACGACGCTCCCCAGAACCCAACAAGAGCAGGACGCGTGCCCGCCGGGATCCCGGCCAATCAGGGACCTCGCCAAGGGGTAACCGGAGCCCTGATAATAACGAGCTCTCCCCACCAAGGAGCGACGAGGAAGACCCACATTGCCCTCTCTAACGGGCGATAATGGAGGCACCATTCCCCAAAGGCATGAAGAACCCCCTAAACTTGGCCATTTACGACGGTACCATCGACCTCGACGATCACGTCGACAACGTCAATGCGATGCTCGACTACCGCAATGACATCACCGGGCACCTCAAGTGCAGGCTGTTCTCGACAACCCTCAGGAAAGGAGCCATGGCCTGGTACAATAATTTAGCCCCAGAGTCCATCACATTTTGGAGAGTCATGAGATCCATGTTCACGAGGTATTTTACAGCCTCTCGACGCCATCCCAAGACAGAGGCGACCCTCGAAGCCATAATGCATAGGAAAAATGAGACGTTGCGCTCGTATATCGAGCGATTCAACCAAAAGGCTGTCGAGGTGGACACCACGGAACACATGAAGAAATACCTCCTCGAGAGGGGACTCTTGCCCGGAAGCGAACTTAGCAGGGCAGTCGGGATAGAGCCTCCCCGCACTCTGAATGACCTCCTGCATAAAGTCCATGCTTACATTAGATACGAGGAAAAACAGGTTGCCCACAACGCTCCCAGCAGTTGTAACGCCGGGGAAACCGACCATCCCAAGCGTGAGGACTCGAACGTTTCCCGTCGCAACGGGGACAGGCGAAGGGAAGAGAAACCCCGCGAGCCCCGTGAAGGAAGAAGGCCCACGGGCCGATACAGCGAATATACATTACTGACAGCTCCCCGCGAGCGCATCCTCGCCGAATGCATCAACTCCGAGTTTAAGCAGGGCAGGGTGAGGTTCCCAAAACCTTCTGCACCCAAGCCCCACACCGACAAATCCAAGTACTGCAGGTTCCACAGAAGCCATGGGCACGTGACTGAAGATTGTATTCACTTGAAAGACGCAATAGAAATTTTGATCCAAGAGGGACATCTCAAGCAATACACTAGGAATAACGAAGCCTTCAAACACGAAGAGCAAGAAAAGAAGAGACCCCGGGAGGACACTCCCTCCGACGACTCTTCTTATCAGGTGGCCCTATGCGTATCACGACCAGAAGACTTCATTTTCCCCGATTCGCCACCAGAAGGGCAGATCACTGCTCTCAGTCCCTGGGAAGACTTTCCAACCGCCCTTGTCATATCGGGTGGAGGGATGAACGGCGAAACCGCTGCCCTTTCGGTAAAACACAAGTTCAACGAACTCCTTCTGACCGTACCCGAGCAAAAGGCAACACTGACAAAATACCGAGGCAAGTCCAATCCAATATCCTTTTTTCTAGAGGAGCTTCCGGGCGGTTCCCCCAACTCGAGCATCCCGCTTCTGATCAGTGCTAAGATGGCTCACTTTGACGTCCGACGCATCCTGGTCGACCAAGGCAGTTCGGTGGACATCATGTAGGTCCACCTTTTCAAAACCCTAAAGTTGGACAAAATCAACCTATCTCCCTATGTCGGATCCGACCTCCAAGGGTTCAACGGGGCCACAACAAAGTCGTGGGGTTACGTCGAGCTCCTCGTCACTTTTGGAGAGCAAGAGACGGCCAGAGAAATCAAGATCCAGCTCCTGGTCATAGAATATCCCTCTCTTTACAACTGCATCCTCGGCCGCCCGACTCTAGTTGAGCTGACGGCGGTCCCATCCACCGTCCACCTGAAGATGAAATATTACACCAAACTGGGCCGCGTGGTCACAATCCACGGTGACATCGAAGCTGCCCGAAGGTGTTACGATGCCGCAATAAAGGGACAGGCCACAATCAACACGGAGAATAATAAAAAGCCCAGGGTCGAGGAGCCTCCCCCAGGGAATCAACGCCATCGACCTCGATTGCCGCATCGGCGAAGCTGAAGAGCAGAGACCCGCTGAGGGACAGGCTCCCACTCACCCGTTCCGCCCAGTCCCGGACAGAGAGTTCGAGCTTGTCCCACTGGGCGATGACCCCGACAGGACGGTAAAGATAGGCATGTGGCTGCCCGAAGAAACGAGGAAGCAGCTCGCGATATGCCTCAGGGAGAACGCTGACCTCTTCGCATGGAACGCCGCAGAGATGCCCGACCTAGACCCTGAGGTCGCATGTCACCAATTAGCTTTAGACCGGGCAATCAAGCCTGTAGCATAGCGTAGGCGTAAACAGTCCCCCGAGAAAGCGGAGGTTGCCGAGCGAGCTGTAAAAGACCTCCTAGAGGCAAATTTTATTTCTGAAACCCAGTACACAACCTGGATCTCTAATGTAGTTCTCGTTAAGAAAAATAATGGAAAATGGCGCATGTGTGTTGATTATACTGATCTTAATAGGGCTTGCCCCAAAGATGTTTTTCCTCTCCCTAACATAGATAAACTCGTCGACAATTCTGCAGGTTTCAAACTTTTGTCCTTCATGGACGCATACAGCGGATATAATAAAATCCCTATGTCGGACATAGACAAGAGACACACGGCATTCATGACCCCGACCGACAATTACTATTACAACGTAATGCCTTTCGGACTAAAGAACGTCGGGGCCACGTACCAGCGCATGATGAACAAAGTCTTCCGAGGAGAAATCGGGGATATGCTCGAGGTATACATGGACGACATGATCGTCAAGTCACACGAGGAGACTGACCACGCACGACACCTCCGCAAGGTCTTCGAGCAGGCGAGACAATGCAAAATGAGGTTTAACCCTGAGAAATGCACGTTCGGCGTCCGGGCAGGAAAATTCCTAGGTTTCTACCTCACCGAGAGGGGAATCGAGGCCAATCCCGACAAATGTCGAGCATTCTCAGAGTTTTCGACCCCGAAATCCAAAAAATCCATTCAATCCCTCAATGGGGTGCTCGCCTCACTCTCCCGTTTCATCGCCAAGTCCGCTCAACACGCGTTACCTTTCTTTAAACTCCTCCGAAAGGAGGCCACCTTCGAATGGACCGACGAATGCGAACAGACACTTCTCCATTTGAAGAAACCACTTTCCGAACCCCCGATCCTGTCACGACCATTGGAGAAGGAGACCTTATATCTGTATTTGTCTGTGGCAACCGAGGTCGTCAGCGCCGCTCTTATTAGAGAAACCGACGAGGGACAAAAACCCATCTACTTCACGAGCAAAGCAATCCAAGGCCCCGAGCTCAGATACCAACAAATTGAAAAGGTTGCATTAGCCCTCATAAACGCCGCGAGAAGATTATGTCACTACTTCCTCGCTCACACAATCAAGGTAAGAACCGATCAACCAATAAAACAGCTCCTTGGTCGACCAAACATGGCCGGCAGAATGCTAAAATGGTCGCTGGAACTTTCCGAATTCAACATACAATACGAGAACAGGAAAGCTCTGAAAGCTCAAGCCATGGCCGACTTCGTTGCAGAAATGACGCACAACCCAAAGCCAGCGGACGACGCCCACAAATGGACGATCTTCGTTGACGGCACCTCCAGCTCGACAGGAAGCGGGACCGGGATCATCCTCGAAAACGAGGACGAAATCCTGATTGAGGTCTCACTGACATTAGTCTTCCCAACTTCCAACAACCAAGCTGAATACGAGGCTTTCATCGCCGGTCTAAGATTGGCCGAAGACCTAGGAACAAAGAAAGTAAAAATATCGACAGACTCCCAACTCGTGGCATCACAAGTACGGGGAGAGTACCAAACCAAGAACGACAACCTCATCGAATATTTGGCATTGGTCAAAGAAAGACTCGAAAAATTTGAGAAGTGGGAGGTCCAACACGTGCCCCGCGAACATAACACACGAGCGGACATCCTATCAAAGCTTGCTAGCACGAGGAAGAAAGGCGGAAACAAATTAGTAATCCAAGAAATCCTTCCTCGATCCAGCACCGAAAAGTCACCTCCTCCGCTCGAGGTTAACATGATCGGGGACACTCATTGCTGGATGACGCCCATCTATAACTAACTCACAAAGGGCGAACTCCCCACAGACCCTAAAGAGGCGGCCACTACCAAACGGAGGGCGTGCTCATACGTCCTCCTCGAAGGGAAACTCTACCGTAGAGGACTCTCCATCCCGTTACTCAAATGCGTTGAGGAGGAGAAAGTCCCCGAAATATTAGGGGAAATGCACCGAGGAATCAACGCCCAACATCCCGGCGGACGGTCGCTGGCACGCAAGGCTCTACGAGCGGGCTATGATAACGAGAAAAAGTATCGATTATATTGCTATGTTTCAATACCGTTTTATCGCATAATTGTCGTTTTAACACCCGATTCCTCGAGTTTTCTTTGCCATTTTGCAGGTACATCATATACAGAGCTAAATCATGAGCCACAAGCAAAAGGAGCAAAAACAACCATTAAAAGATGAAGAAATGAGGAATTCTGCATAACCTGCATATTTTGTTACACTCACGGTCGTCACCTAGGTGTCACGACCGTGACACTCAAAAAGGAGCACTCACGACCGTGACAAATCCCTCACGACCGTGACACTTATAATACAAGAACACGAACGTGACACCCTTGTCACGGTCGTGACAAGGGAAAATTAGGGTATTTGACTGAAGACTTGGTCATGAACGTTACGCTGCATGAAGTGCCTATTTTCCAGCTGACCCAGTATCCACACGTTCCCTGGATTCTCTCATTTTCCTACGAGGCCCAAGCAACAATTCAACTACCAAGCCCATTTAGTTTGCTATAAATAGCCTAATTGGAATGAACAACAGACAGAGTTTTTTAGTTTTAATTTCTTGCGGAAGCTCTGCCGATTTTATTTTGCACCCTTTATATTTTTCCAGCATTATTTTCATTGCTTTATTTTTCTTGTATCCCAACCAACCCTATAACAATTTCCAACATCAGGAAATTGTTATAAATTTATTTGTTTCAAAGCCTTCAGATTCTTTTAGAATTTATTTCCGATTCCGATCAATACTCCGAACTTTCCGGCCTGTGGAAGAAGGAGTCTGCCACTTTTATTGTTATCCAGGTTTATATTAATTTGCAATTATATTTATGTTGAATATTTATTTTTCTGCCATGCATATTTCGTTTTATGTTTCTCTGCCTCTGTCTGGTTCAACAATAATGAGTAGCTAAATACCTTAGGGCGGTATGTAATTAAAACGAACTAAATCGGAAAAATCAACTCTAGGTTTAAAATAATTAAGAGCTTAATACTCTGGCTGAGACTTTTTATTATAAAATCAACCTTTTTGTTACGAGAGTAAGGAAAGTGTATTAGGTTAGGTCAAGACCACGAGAGTGTGAGATTTTAACCAGATAGCTAAAGTTAGGCATTTAATTTAAACACAGCGAGAGCGCTTTAAAATGAATTAGAATTACTAAGTTTCCAAAAATTATTTCTAAACACTTATGGGCAAGCGATAGCAGGCATAGGGCTTTAGGGGTAAGGTCTGAGACAAGACCACGAGAGTGTGAGTTAAAGATATGTAAACTGGTAACCTCTACAGAATAGATTAAGTGAACCATCTTTATAAGCCTAGGGTAGATTGACCCGCCTAAGTTAGCATAATTACATACCGACCGCCTTAGTATTATTTATTAAACTTAAATTTAATTCCCGCCTTTAATCTTTAAAAACAACAAAAAAATCGTGACAACCCTTCACCTTAGCTAAACTAGAAATTCCTCTAGCACTAAGTAACCATAGAGTCCCTGTGGATCGATAATCTTAAATATTACTTCGATAGGCTATGCACTTGCAGTTAAGATACCGCTAGACACATAATTAGATACGTCTTTAGCCCATCAAGTTTTTGGCGCCGTTGTCGGGGACCTTAATTTAGTTACTAGTGCACTTTAGGGTAGCATTGTCTAGACTAAGGTAACAACTATTTTCTTTTCTTAATCTAAATTCCCGAGTGTATGTCAAGTACTCGCTCTCAAGGCGAAGACTTGCAACCTCTAATCCCAGAATCGGAACGCTTCTTACACGTAAGAAGACGAATATTCGATTACGAACAAAATTACAGTATTCCAGATCTTCAAATAGATCCACCTAAACCAGTCGTAACATCAAAGGACGCAGAGATGGCTGAAGAACAGAATCACCCACTCAAATATTACGCTAGTCCTTCGCAAGTTGAACCGCATTCCAGCATTGCCGCACCGGCTATCAACCGAAACGATTTCGAACTAAAACCTTCGTTGATATCAGCCGTGCAACAAAATCAATTCGCCGGAAATCCTACCGAGGATCCGAACCTTCATCTTTCGATCTTTGTGCAATACGCAGATACCGTAAAAGCCAATGGAGTTACCCAAGAAGCTATTAGACTACGTTTGTTTCCTTTTTCACTTCGAGACAGAGCGAGAGCCTGGCTTCAATCTCTGCCTTCGAACTCAGTAACTACGTGGGAGGAACTAAAGAGAGTTTTCTTGACCAGATATTTCCCACCTAGCAAGACAGCTATGCTGAGAGCTCAGATCAACGGATTTAAGCAAAGGGAAAACGAATCACTTTTCGAAGCTTGGGAACGCTATAAAGATATGCTGAGACTTTGTCCACATCACAGATTAGTAGAATGGATGGTCATCCATACCTTCTATAATGGACTCTTGTACAATACAAGAATGACTATTGACGCTGCCGCGGGCGGTGCACTAATGGACAAAGAGTATAACGATGCCTATGCACTTATCAAAAGTATGGCTCAAAACCATTACCAATGGGGAAGCGAGAGAGTCGCGACGGAGAAACCAACAAAAGGAGGTATGTACGAAGTGAGTAGTATGGATCAAGTCAATGCAAAATTTGACCAACTAAACCAAAAGATCGACAACTTGGCCATAACACCAACAGCCACCGTGGCTGCAGTAACACCTAACTGTGAGCTATGTGGAGTTCCAGGACATGAAGTTCCTGATTGTCAACTATTAACAGGAATTCCCACAGATCAAGTGAATTATGCTCAAGGAAACCCGTACTCAAACACATACAACCCAGGTTGGAAGAATCATCCGAACTTCTCCTATAAGAATAACAATGCTTTATACGCACCAGGTCAAGCACCAGCTACACCACCAGGATATCAAAAGACTGCTCCTAATGTCCCTAGAAAATCGAACCTTGAATTGATGATGGAGAACTTTATAGCTAACCAATCTCAGACAAACAAGGACTTCTTAAACCAAAACATACACACTAGTGAGCAGATTAAGCAATTAGTAAGCAAAGTATATGCATTAGCTACACATAACAAAATGCTTGAAACTCAGATTTCACAAGTAGCTCAACAACAAGCACCTACCGCTGCACCAGCTGGAGTATTTCCTGGACAACCTCAAAATAATACGAAAGGACAAGCCAATGCTGTGATATTAAGAAGTGGCAAGGAACTTGACGGACCTACCGATCCAAGACTTGACAATCCAGCCATGTACCAAAAACCGGATAAACCGACTGAAATGGTGAATGATCCAGAAGAAAAGGAAGATGATAATCAAGAGGCAGTGGAGAAAGAAAAGCCTTATGTGCCTCCACCACCATATAAACCACCAATTCCGTACCCTCAGAGATTAACCAATTCCAAGACGATGGGCCAGTTTAAGAAATTTGTCGAACTTCTGAAACAGTTGAATATTACTATTTCGTTTACAGAAGCTATCACTCAAATGCCCTTGTATGCTAAGTTTTTAAAAGAAATCTTATCTAATAAGAAAAAGATAGAGGATAACAGAACAGTTACACTTACTGCTGAGTGTAGCGCCATAATTCAGAATAATATGCCTCCTAAGCTAAAAGATCCAGGAAGTTTCTCTATACCCTGTGTAATAGGAAAATTCGTCATTGACAAAGCTCTATGCGATTTAGGAGCCAGTATCAGTGTTATGCCCTTAACGATTTGCAAAAGGCTAGACATGGGAGACCTAAGACCAACTAAAATGTCTGTTCAACTAGCTGATCGCTCTGTTAAATATCCTGTAGGCATACTAGAAAACGTCCCAGTACGTATAGGACAATTCTACATCCCTACTGATTTCATAATCATGGACATCTCTGAAGAATCCACTACACCTATCATACTAGGAAGACCATTCTTAGCTACTGCCGGAGCTATAATAGACGTAAAGAGAGGAAAGCTAACCTTTGAAGTAGGTGAAGAGAAAGTTGAATTTATTTTAACACAATTCTTACAATCACCAGCTATAGAGGATACATGATATCTATTGGACGTAATTGACGAATGTGTAAGAGAAATGGAAATAAAAGAAACTACCTATTCTGAAATTATGAAAATTCAAATCCCTCCGATTTTCGAAGATGATAATTGGCGTAAACCATATCAGGATGATAGTCTAAGCGAAAGTTTAGCACTTACACCGGATCCCATGCCAAGTAAGGATAAACATGCATTAGGATTAAAAACTTTACCTAATAACCTAAGATACGAATTCTTAGACATTGAATGTAAAAAACCAGTTATAATAAATTCCAGTTTAGGAACAATCGAAACAAAGAAACTTTTAGATGTCTTAAAGAAATATCCAACTGCGTTAGGATATAACATATCTGATCTCAAAGGAATATGCCCTTCAATCTGTATGCATCGTATTCTGCTAGAAGAAGATTGCAAAACCTCCAGAGAATCTCAAAGAAGAATTAACCCAATCCTTAGCACTGTAGTAAAGGAAGAAGTTAAGAAACTACTAGCTACCGGAATAATATATCCAATCTCTGATAGTAAATGGGTTAGTCCAGTACATGTAGTACCAAAGAAAGGAGGTATCACTGTTGTGAAAAACGCTAAAGGCGAATCGATATCACAAAGAGTAGTGACGGGACATAGAGTGTGCATCGATTATCGTAAACTAAACAAAGCCACTCGAAAAGATCATTTCCCACTACCTTTTATAGATCAAATGTTAGAACGATTAGCCAAGCATTCTTATTTCTGTTATCTTGATGGTTACTCAGGATTTTTCCAAATCCCTATCCACCCAGATGATCAAGAGAAGACTACATTCACATGCCCCTATGGAACGTTCGCTTATAGACGAATGCCCTTTGGATTATGCAACGCTCCTGCAACCTTTCAAAGATGTATGATGTCAATCTTCGCAGATTTTATAGACAACATCATGGAAGTGTTCATGGACGACTTCTCTGTATGCGGGCAAAGTTTTGAAGGTTGCCTATCAAATTTAGAAATGGTGTTAGAAAGATGTGTAAAAGTAAACCTCGTGCTTAACTGGGAGAAATGTCATTTTATGGTCAGAGAAGGAATCGTATTAGGACACGTTATATCCGACAAGGGAATTGAAGTTGATAAAGCTAAGATAGAAGTCATAAAAGATCTTCAACCCCCTAAAACCATTCGAGAAATACGAAGCTTTTTAGGACACGCCGGTTTCTACCGACGATTCATCAAAGATTTCTTGAAAATCACTAAACCTCTTACCGGTTTATTAATGAAAGACGCTGAGTTCATATTCAATGAAGATTGTCTTAAAGCATTCGAAACTCTAAAAACAGCCCTCATCACCGCACCAATCATGCAACCCCCTGACTGGAGATTACCTTTCGAAATCATGTGCGATGCGAGTGACTATGTTGTAGGCGCAGTTCTAGGCCAGAGGAAGGAAAAGAAACTTCATGCGATTTACTATGCCAGATTCTGCTCAGATGAACTACGCCACTACTGAAAAAGAATTGTTAGAAGTTGTCTTTGCGCTTGACAAATTCCGTTCTTACCTAGTAGGAGCGAAAATAATCGTTTACACAGACCACGCTGCTATCAGATATCTATTGACTAAGAAAGATGTTAAACCAAGACTCTTGAGATGGATTTTACTCTTACAAGAATTTGATCTCAAAATAAAAGATAAGAAGGGTACTGAAAACGTCGTAGCAGACCATTTATCTAGAATAGAAGGTATTAAACCCGAACAAGTGCCGATTAACGATGATTTTCCGTATGAACAGCTGATAGCACAAATAGGAAGCGACCCAGATCAGTTAGACTTAGATGAACCAGAACCCGTGGAAACAATCCAAACGACTATAGGACTGCCATGGTACGCTGACATTGTCAACTACCTAGCTGCAGGAGCTCTTCCACCTGATTTAACCTATCAGCAGAAAAAGAAATTCTTTCACAATCTCAAACATTACTATTGGGATGAACCATTATTGTTCAAAAGAGGACCCGATGGAATCTTTCGTCAATGTATTCCCGAAGAAGAAATAGAAGATGTCATTGCTCATTGCCATTCATCTCCTTATGGTGGACATGCAAGCACTTCCAAGACTTGTGCAAAAATCTTACAAGCCGGCCTATTCTGGCCTAATCTATGGAAAGATGTCCACATCGCTGTTATAAATTGCGATCGGTGTCAACGCACCGGTAATATTTCAAGAAGAGATGAAATGCCTCAAAAAGGAATATTAGAAGTAGAAATCTTTGACGTCTGGGGAATAGATTTCATGGGACCATTCTCATCATCTTTCGGTAATAATTACATACTTGTAGCTGTTGATTATGTTTCAAAATGGATTGAAGCAATAGCTTCTCCTACAAATGACACACGAGTAGTAATAAAGCTTTTCAAAAATATAATCTTTCCCAGATTTGGTGTGTCTAGACTCGTCATAAGTGACGGTGGCTCGCACTTCATTTCAAAAATCTTTGACAAATTACTATCTAAGTATGGAGTAAGACACCGTGTGGCAACACCATATCATCCACAAACAAGTGGACAAGTCGAAGTCTCAAACAGAGAAATCAAACAAATCTTAGAAAAGACTGTCGCCATATCTCGGAAAGATTGGTCATCTAAACTTAATGAAGCTTTATGGGCTTATAGGACCGCTTACAAGACACCCATAGGAACTACACCTTTCAAATTAGTTTATGGAAAATCTTGTCACCTCCCAGTAGAACTAGAACACAAAGCTTATTGGGCGATCAAAACTCTCAATATAAACTATAATGCTGCTGGAGAAAAGCGAATCCTAGATATTAACGAATTAGAAGAGTTAAGGCTAGATGCTTATGAGAATGCTAAGATATATAAAGAAAGAACTAAGCGATGGCATGATAAACGCCTATCTAGGAAAGAATTTAGTGTGGGAGACGTTGTACTCCTCTTTAATTCAAGACTTAGGCTCTTTCCTGGAAAACTAAAATCTAGATGGTCAAGACCCTTTGCAATAACTAGAGTGTTCCCAAGTGGAGCAATAGAAATTAAGGGTAGGAATAGTGAACCATTCACAGTAAACGGGCAACGTTTAAAACATTATCATAAAGTTGAAAATAGAGATTATGCGAATAGTCTAAGGCTTTTAGAGTTGTCCACTAATTTCCCTGATTAATCTAACCTAAGCATTACGTCAGGCTTTAGACGATAAAAACAACGCTTAGTGGGAGGCAACCCATTTAATCATTTAATTACTTAAATCATTTTTATCATTTTATTATTTTGTCATTTATCATTTTATTATTTGTTTATGTGTTTTGTCATTTTATAGTTCTATTTCATTATTACTATTATTGCTTTTATTTATGCATTTTATTTTCTTTTTTTTCCTTATTTTAATTTTAAATCACTTTTACAGATTTTCTAAAGTCTTTTCCACTTTCCTTTTCCCCCTGATTTGTTTCCTCCGTATTTACACTAACTATGGCTAACCAACCGATA
The DNA here is from genome assembly GCA_963966055.1 of Lathyrus aphaca. Taxonomy (NCBI): domain Eukaryota; kingdom Viridiplantae; phylum Streptophyta; class Magnoliopsida; order Fabales; family Fabaceae; genus Lathyrus; species Lathyrus aphaca. The sequence continues at coordinate 546,250,686 of OZ014522.1, forward strand.
AACCCTATGGAAACCAAATTTAGAGGTAGGAACCAAAGAATGAAATTTGAAGAGTTATCACAGAGACCAATGGATTTGACTCTGTACCCGGATGATCTGACTATGGAAACCTTAGGTATACATGATAGCATCTTATACTTGTTTAACAGACTTGGATGGGAGAATGCACTGATTCAACATAAGTTTGTGACTTACCGCGAGCTCACCCTTGAGTTCCTTAGCTCCTTAGTTTACCTACCCGAGCGCGGTTTTGGATTCAGGAAAGGATTTATCAGTTTCCGTCTATTTGGAATAGAATATGACTTTAACCATAAAGAACTAGCTGACTTATTAGGATTCCCTAGTGGACCCTTTGCTTTTACTACCACAGAGGTAGAATTGATGGACGTTGAGCTGGATTTCTTTTGGGGAACTTTAACCGGAAACTACCATCCTGAACCAAATAACATGAACAATGATGAGATACATAACCCTGCTATCCGTTACTTCCATAAGATCCTAGCCCACACCTTCTTTGGAAAAGAAGAAAACCTTACTGGAGTATCTAAAGATGAGATATTCATTATGTCATGTTTCACTAATGGACAGCCAGTCAATGGTGTGCCTTTCATGATGCAAACCTTCACCCGAATCCAAGAAGAACCTGATTTACCTATATTAGTAGGAAGTCTTGTCACCATGATTGTTGATGCCTTAGGACTTAGATACCAATTGCACAGGTGTAACCGTTTAGGTACCATCCATCCTATGAATCTTAACTTTTGCTTTAACCGTCATATCATAAGGAATTTAGGACATCCACCTTTCGAGTACCTAATCAGGAATGAAGTAGTAACCCTATTCACACTACCAAACCATGCTAGAGTAAGTGTTCACAATAAGGATAATTGGCTTTATGAGTTAACCCCACCTGACTATCCATCTACTCCTGAAACACCTCAATCTTACAAGATAAAGGATGATATAATGACCGATGTAGAAAGTGACCCTGAGACACCTCCTGGTTACCATGACATTGACCACACTGACGAAGTGATTGAAACCCCTGAAGTGAATCAAGTAGAATATGCTGATAACTTAAAGAATATCATGAACACTCTTGAAGCTTACCAAACCGATATAAATACTGTTAAGGATGAGATTAAGAGCATGCGATTGGACATTATAGGATTAACTGACATAACATGTGAGCAATTCTATCACCTGAACTCCGCAATCGAAGATTTGAAGAAGCACTTTTGAAAATGTTGTAGTGATCTAGCTTATTTTACTTATTGTTTTCGTGTCTAGTTAGTTTTACTTTTCGCAAACATTTTCGTACCGTATTTTCATTAATGTAATTTCATTTCAATTATCAAGCAAAGCATTTCTAGTTTACAAATTTTTCCAATTTAATCAATTTATATGTTTTCAATCTATTTACTGTTATGTTTAAATTGATTAATATTTTATACAATCTCTCGTGTGATGCAATTTACAAAATTATGTTGGTATTATATATTATGTGTTGTTTATGTTTTAAATAGAGTGAGAAGTGATCAAAAATATTATATAAATTATATGAAGCGTGAGAGAGATAATATGCTTTCTGGAAATTATTCAAGGTTTTAAGCCCTCACGATCGTCATCACCCTCTTACGATCGTAACACGCTAATTAGCGCGTCACGACCGTCATCCCCCCTTCACGGTCATGACGACCCAATTATAGGAATCGTGAGAAACAGAACTGTTTCTTCTTCGAAACCTCTTCATCTTTCTTCTTCCATAACTTTCAAAACCACCCATTATCTCCTCCAACTTCCGTAACCTCCCATTACCAAATTAAACCCCATTAACCTCCCCATTTACACCACACCTATCACATTCTCACCTTGCAATATTAATCCGACCAATTTCCTCTCATTTTATCACTTTTCTCACAAAAATCAAAACTCCTCTTCTCCCACTCTTGTTCTTGCATGCAATGGAAGCAATTCAATTTAGAGATGGTGAGCATGGAGAAAACCAGAGAGAGAGGTTCATCCGATTCCAGAACCGTGGTGTGAAACCCACGCGTTATGTCGACATTGTCTGTCTGAGAGAATTGGGAATGCTTAACAGTGTCAAGAACCTGCTTCAAAAGGTCGGTCTGTGGGATCTTTGCAGTCAGCCCCAGCCCACATTCGAGCTTCTGACATTGGAATTCCTAAGCTCATTCCATTACATCACTCCTACCGGTTCTCAGAGTCAACTCACCGGCGTTGCTAAGTTCAGATTGCTTGGCCGGGAGTTCGAAGTTATGCAGACCAGGATCGCCGAGCTGCTAGGCTTCGATCACGGGAATGAAGCTCACCTCCGCGTGCCGGACAACTTTAGTGAAACCGCTTTCACCTTATGGCACGACATCACCAACACCCGTGCCTCAGCCTTTCAGAGCCTGAATGCTACGCATATCCACAACCCGGCGATCAGATATTTTCATCGCGTCATATGCAACACCATCTTTGCCCGAGAGAGTAACCACAAGCTCAACTCCAAGGAGCTTTTGTTCTTACACTGCGCTCTAAATGACGAGCCCATTAATGTTGCCCCGTTCATGCTATCCCACATCCAGTCCATTGCGCAAAGAGGCGCAACCCCCTTTTATATAGGCGGCATTGTCACTACCCTCGCCATTCAGTTGGAGCTTGGTGACTTGGTCGTAAATTTGCCTAGCAGAGTCGCCGAATTCCTAACGAAGAATTATTGCAGGACCGCACACTTGATTGCGCAGAGAGAGGATGACAGGTTTAGCCCTGTTATCCATGGCACTGTTTATCACCATATCATCTTGTCGTGCCGTGACCGCATCGATCCGTCTAGCCGAGCCAACTGGCTCTTTGCTTTACCGGATGCTGCCGGCCACGCCCCCATTCATGATGAGCAGGCCGATCCCCCAGCGGACGAGATGCAAGACACCCTGGATGCAGCTGAGCCTGTCCAGGACATTCCTGAGACATCCACCCGACAGCCTCCTGCACATGAATACACACTTGGGTACAAATAAACTTTGAGCCTTTATCCTTTATTTCTTAAACCGTGAACCAGGCCACGTTATAACCCTTTAAAAGTCCTAACTGAAGCATGGTTAGTTCGAAAGCGTACTACTACAAAAAGGTATCCTGACTCCTTTAGGGCTTGTTATAAAACTTGAGTTAATATCACAATTTTCACAAAAAAAAAAAAAAAAAAAATTCTAAAATAACTTGTTTCAAAACTTCAAGACAGACATAAGCATTGCATTTTTGAATATATTTGTTTGCAGATACCTGAGTGTTTGACAAATGGAGAAACTTACAGGATGAATGTTCAATGAACCAAAGTCCTTCCGATAAACAAAGTTGCTTCCTGGATCAAAGTCCATGTATACAAAGGGGCATAGTCATTATCTCCCAATCAAGGGGGCAGGCCATGATACTTCCTAACTCATTTGGGGCAATCAGGACAAGATTCAACTATGCTTGATCAGCCAGAGGCAGATCTCCTCATCTATCTGAAGTGCCAAGGGTAACATTACAAAGTTCATAATGCCAAGGGCATAGTCACTGTTTCCCAGTCAAGAGGCATACCAAGTTACTATTCAATTCAGTTGGGGCAATTAGGTCCAGACTCAACTGTGCTTAATAGCCAGGGGCATTTTCCTCATACAGTTGAATTACCAAAGGTGACATTACAGAGTTCACAATGCCAGAGGCATATGCTTATGGGGCATTCTGCTTGTTTCTCTTGAGGTAACTACATTCAGATACTTCCATTATGAGGCAATTCATCCTCAACCAAGGGGCAATGCTTTCTTTTCAAATCTAGTAGCCGGAGCATATATGGTCCATCACAGTTTGAAGACACATTCCTCTCATTGTATTACCTTGATATTGGATTCTCAGTTGAAACCATGATGGAAATTAATTGTCTATGCCAGTAGTATCAGATGGTGTCAGTATCATGTCTTCAGATCCAGCTATGAGGATTTCTGGGAAGGTACTCAGGAAAGTTAAAGAATTTCAGGAGCTCTAGATCCAATTGGGTGTACACTCTCGAAGTTGAAACGATTCTGTTTCCAAAATTCAGCTTTACATTTCCCTCTGAATCCAGATTTACTTTTACCCTAAGCAAAACATCCATTGGTTGTGTTTGAATGTATGTATGCTTTTGAATATGATTGATGTTTACCAGAAATGCATGTATGCTTAATATGATTGATGTTTACCAGAAATACATGAAATGCAGTAATAGTATTTACTAAGGACGAACGAGAGAAGGATTTCAACGAAGCTTCGCCGGTTCATCTCTAACAAAACAGCTACAAAACCCTCAGTAGGACAAGTCCATCTTCATAAAGTCACATCTCCCCTGGAATTTATATCCATCTCTTTTATCCTCATACGGATATTCGGGAATTTACTTTCCAATAAGGGTACGACGAACGAAGACGGGAGGTTATGTATACCCTACTATCAAACGAAGACAAAGGTTATATATACCTTACTATCCCCAGCAGACAGGAGGTTATATATACCTTGCTATCCCCAGCAGATGGGAGGTTATGTATACCTCATTATCAAACAAGATGGGAACGAGTTCCTCATACTCTGCAGCAACAAATCGGGATTTATTTTCCCTGGCCAGCAGTTATTATACAAAGATATCCAGACGCTTCAGGCAGTATCATACATACATCATTTACATCATACCATAACATACATATACATGGATACATAATAAATTACCTAAGTGCATCATATTATACATGCATACATAATGCATAAACTAATACTACCATATAGAATGCTACCTTGATTTCAGGTTAATTCTCCAGCAGACAGACTTCATCAACAACTTGTGACTATCAGGACTGCTTTATCCTCCTGAAAGTTATCATTTCCTCAGGACTGCTTTATCCTCCTGAAAGCTTCTTATACCTCAGGACTGCTTTATCCTCCTGAAAGCTTCTTATACATCAGGACTGCTTTATCCTCCTGAAAGCTTCTTATTACCTCAGGATTGCTTTATCCTCCTGAAAGCATATTATTACCTCAGGATTGCTTTATCCTCCTGAAAGCTTACTCCCTCAGGACTGCTTTATCCTCCTGAAAGCATATTATTACATCAGGATTGCTTTATCCTCCTGAAAGCATATTATTACATCAGGACTGCTTTATCCTCCTGAAAGCATATTATTACCTCAGGACTGCTTTATCCTCCTGAAAGCATATCATTTCCTCAGGACTGCTTTATCCTCCTGAAAGCTTATTATTACCTCAGGATTGCTTTATCCTCCTGAAAGCATATCACTTCCTCAGGATTGCTTTATCCTCCTGAAAGCATATTACTACCTCAGGACTGCTTTATCCTCCTGAAAGCTATTAATCCCTCAGGACTGCTTTATCCTCCTGAAAGCTTCTTATACCTCAGGACTGCTGTATCCTCCTGAAAGCATATCATTTCCTCAGGATTGCTTTATCCTCCTGAAGGCATATCATTACTTTGGGCCGTTGTTTATCTTCTCAAAGGTTATTATTACCTCAGGATTGCTTTATCCTCCTGAAAGCATATCACTTCCTCAGGATTGCTTTATCCTCCTGAAAGCATATTATCTCCTCAGGATTGCTTTATCCTCCTGAAAGCATATTATCTCCTCGGGACGTTGTTTATCTTCCTGAAAGCTATCACCCCTATCTCAGGACTGCTTTACCCTCCTGAAAGCACATTATTACCTCAGGATTGCTGTATCCTCCTGAAAGCATATTATCAATCCCTCAGGACTGCTTTATCCTCCTGAAAGTACTATTCCTCAGGATTGCTTTATCCTCCTGAAAGCATATCATTCCCTCAGGACTGCTTTATCCTCCTGAAAGCTTCCTATTACCTCAGGACTGCTTTATCCTCCTGAAAGCATATTATTACCTCATGATTGCTTTATCCTCCTGAAAACACATTATTCCCTCAGGATTGCTTTATCCTCCTGAAAGCATATTATTACCTCAGGATTGCTTTATCCTCCTGAAAGCATATTATCCCCTCAGGATTGCTTTATCCTCCTGAAAGCTATCATTATATCTTCATATTTTGGATTGCTTTATCCTCCAAGAAATGTATTTGAAGAACTTTTCTCCAAGTGGCATCTTTAAGCCCACTCAAGCATATACAACCCAAACATCAGTATCACTCTACGCACCGGTGAGTGCAAATTTTTGGGCTTTTGTGTTCAATCCCCTTCAACCTTCCAGGTCACGACTGGCAAATATACCAATCTTACCCCTCAGGTTTCAGAAAATTGAACAGGGGCAGCTGTTGCACCCCAAAATTTGCCCTCACAATACAAGACTTTGTGTGCTAAAAAGTTTCACAAGATTCACAACACTTACAAGACCTTTCATGAGGTTCATGAAGTCTACAAGTCACTTTATGAGGTTCACAAGGTTCACAAGATTCACAATGCTTTCAAGACCTTTCATGAGGTTCATGAAGTCTACAAGTCACTTTATGAGGTTCACAAGGTTCACAATACCTCCCATGAGATTCACAAGACATTTTATGATGGTTCACAAGGTTCACAAAGTTCACAATTGGTCAGAAGAGTTGATAATTCCCTCAGACAATGCACCTCCTAAGCAGTGCATCCAAAACTAGGGTTTTGACTTTAATCAGGCTAAATGGACTTCCAAGACTTAAAGTGAGCTTCATAACATCTTATATGTGTGTAAGAACCCCCATGTCAAGTTTCAAGACTTTTCTCAAAAGTTTGCTCAGTCAGAGGATCAGATAAGTCAAAATCAGTCAAAGCAGTTAAAAAGTCAAACTGAGGTCAACTGTGGTCAAACCAAAGTCAAACTTCATGATTTTTTGCCAACATCAAGTATATGAAGTAAAATTCATCATTTGATCAAGGGTTGATCATGATTCATCAAGGATATTTCAGATCATCAATAATCAGGAGTTTCTAAATTAGGGTTTCCTCAGTAAAAGTCAACTGAACTTTGACCAGCCATAACTTTCACATACTTCATCACCAAGTCTCCACTCAAAGCTCATTTTGAAGGAAATTGAATTCTCTACAACTTTGTGTCTCACAAGCCAAGCCCAAAAATGCTTCATTTGGAAGATGGTTTTTGGATAGTTGGATTTAAGTTTCGATGCAGGAATCATAGGGCACCATGGAGAACTAAACTATTGGTTAATCTGCTGTAATCTATTTTCGTCGATACATCGAAGGTTGCAGTAGTGATAAACATTACAGGCTGACAGTATATACCAAAAATAGGCAGGTGGGAGGAAAAAGATGGTGTGTGGCATGCGCTGATCGCCCTAGTGACAAAGACCTAAGGCTCACAACCTAGTGGCAAGGAACTGAGGTTTGGAGCATTTTGATGAAGAAACGTGGGTGTCCCAGTGGCAAAGAACTCAATGAAGCAAAAAGGGCAAACCCCCAATATTTTTGGTATCTCTAACTTTATTTTTCCCTTTTTCATCAAATTATGTATTTTCTTTGAATTTCCTAATTATTATTATTAAACTAATTTCTAAAAGATAAAACAAAATCCTTTTTTTTTTAAAACTTATATTTTTTTCATAAACCTTAATTTTTTCCCTAAACCTTAATTTTAAACCTAAATCTTAATTTTTTTCATAAACTTTAAACCCTAAAAATTAACTTATTTTTCTAAACCCTAATTATTAATCCTTGTTTTTATTAATATGTAAATGACTTTAATATTTTGTTTATTATTATTAAATTTATTATATTTTCTTAATTAACTACTAAAAAATATTTCAATATTTATTTAACCTAAAAATAATTTTTCTTTTTAAATTCTTATTTTCTTTATTATTCTAACCATTATTATTGTTAATATTTTATTATTACTAATATTTGATTTTGTGGTTTATTTATTATTCTTATTATATTTATTATTATTATTTTATTTTGATTATTATGTATCTGCTAAAGCCATGTAATAGTCGTAGGTTTATTCTTGTTTATATTTTATGTTTATAGATATTTTCATTGCGTGGTTAGTAACTATAGGGTGTGCATAACATGTTTGTGATTAAAATTAATTTAGAAAATTAATTAAATAAGATAAATACTTGAACATGAACACTCACACACGTAAGTCGATCTTTGATCGCCATCCTACACTTTCTAAGGTTACCTCTCATGTTGCCTATTTTTAAGGTCAAGTAAGGTGTCTAAAAGCAAGGTCCCTTCTTCTAAAATATCATCAAGTCCCTTTACGATTATAAGATCAAGTCCCTTCGATGTTGCCTTCGTAAATGATCTTGTCCCTTTCGAATAAAAGATGATAAGTCCCTACGAATTGCTAAAGACACCTTACAGTTGCCTAAACACAGATGACCCTTCACATGTCCCTTATAACATCCAAGGTAATGACTACCTATTCCTTAATAATAGGGATAGTCTTACCATTTAAAGGATAAAGAACAGAAAGACTTAAAACTTTAGGGTAGGTTCCTCGTAGTTACTTGCTCACTATTCAAAAACTTTTCAAACATTTCACAATTTCAAACAATTTTCAAACACAAGTTTTTACGCATCCGTACATGGATCATTATTAAACTCTTATGAAAATTTCTATTCACACACTTCACACTTTCAAAAACATTTTAAAGTGAGCTAAGTAACTAAGAGCCCATGGATAACCATGGATGTAAAGGGTGCTAACACCTTCCCTTTACATAACCTACCCCCCCGGACCCAAAAATCTTTTAAAAGGTCTTTCCTGTTCTTTTATGCCTTTCTTTTGGATAAAATAAAAGTCGGTGGCGACTCTTGCTATCCGCAACATAACTAAAGTCAGTTCTCCCACCGTGTTACAGAACTGGCGACTCTGCTGGGGATTTAATATTAAAGAGGGGTACCCTTAGGAATTAGATCACTTTAAAATTGTTTGCCTTGTTTGCTTTATACTTACTTGTTGGGTTCTTATGTGTGAAAGATCCTAACCCGGATCTAGTGTACCTTAGGTAAATGGCAATAGACCAAGGAAACTGTACGACGTATACCGATATGGTTGATCTGGTGGCCATAGTTAGTGTGACTTCTTGGTTGGTGCTTATGTTCCTTAAGTCAAGTTGAGGATAATATGAGGCTGCCATATGTTGTCAATGCACTAACTAACTTTTAGAACCCTAGTTATCCCATCTTGGCCTTTAGAAAAGTAGTGAGATAACCGGCTTTGGTGCAGACTGAAGTTGGTTGACACTCAATACTACGCTCATTGAGATCTTAAACTTGGAGGGTTTTGGTTGGCAAGTAAGTTGCCTACTGAACAACCACCCTTGTGAAGGATCAATGATATTGAGATCCCTTAGAACATGGTTACTTTTGTAGGACAGGATGAACCATCTAACTTCAGGGGAGGGTACTTACCTTAAACCTCATGCAAGCCTTTAAACCTAGGGCTATGGTGTGACTTGTTTGTGTGTGCCACATGTTTGTGATTGAACATAACATCATGACATCATCATGCATCATAAGCATAGCATTTTCACTAACCATTTCAAGGACCAAAGGATTTATCTTTGTTCTTTGTTGCAGGTCATGGCTTCTGCTCGTAGAAACACCATCAGGATCAACTTTGTGGGAATACCTCCCAAGCTTAAAGAGTTGGTTTCTCAAGTGTCTGATCATTCCCATTTCATCAAGAGACATGGCCACCTATTGGATCTAGTCACTTCAGGGTTCAATGAAGACATGATGAGTGTCCTGTTTCAGTTCTTTGACCCTAAACACCATTGCTTCACATTCCCCGACTACCAGCTGGTTCCTACAATGGAAGAGTTCTCTAAACTTCTGGGTATACCTGTTCTTGATCAAAGACCCTTCACAGGCTTGGAAAAAGAGCCTAAACCTGAGGTTATCGCTGCAGCTCTACATCTAAAGAAGTTAGACATTGTTCTAGAAACAAGAAGCGGAGTTAAGAGTATTCTTGCTAAGGTGTTGACAGAGAAGGCTCAAGTATTCTTGAAGGCTATGAGTCATGATGCTTTTGAGGAGATCCTAGCCTTGCTGATTTATGGCTTAGTGTTGTTCCCCAATCCAGATCAGTTCATAGATGTTCATGCCATCAACATTTTCCTGAGTCACAATCCAATACCTACATTGCTTGGAGACATCCTACATTCTCTCCATACTCGTACTACAAAGGCAAGGGGAACTTTGATGTGCTGCATACCTCTACTTTCTAGGTGGTTTATTTCTCACCTTCCTCGCTCAGTAATGAAGAATGAGCAAGGGTTCAGATGGTCCAAGAGGATCATGTCACTCTCGCATTCAGATATCCATTGGTGTTCCAGATTTATGGAGAATATCACCATCATTGACCGTTGTGGGGAGTTTCCTAATGTGCCACTTCTAGGCATAAGAGGAGGCATCACCTATAATCCTTCTCTAGCTTTACGACAGTTTGGTTACGCTCGGAGTAATGGACCACATGACATGTTGATTCAGGGCATTGTGTTTGATTACGACAACGATCTTCAAGGTTACCGTCAGAGATTCATACGAGCTTGGGGAAAGGTAAACAGGGTTGACAGCAAGACACTGGAGCCTAAGTACACTATTCCTATGGAAGCTTATCTCAGATGGGTGCGATCTCGTGCTCAGACTCTCATAATGCCATATCCTGCTATCCTGCCAGTTACCATGGAACCTGTTGCTGAAGGAGACACTGCTTATACCATCCTTCACCCAGACATGCCTACTGACATGAAAGATTTACAGAGATCCTGGATCCAGCTGAAGGAGCAAAGGGATACTTTCGAGGCTCATTACAAAGAAAGCCAAGAAAGAATCCTGGAACTAACAAAACAACTTCACGAAGAACGGAATCTCAACTCATACCTCAACACAAAGAGGAAACGTCCATGGGAGACTTAAAACCCCCATCTCTTGTATTTATTTCATTTCATTTTCTGTAAGCTCAAGAGGCAAAACAAATTTATTACTAATAAAAGTTTACCTTCTTGTTGGTTTAAACAAATTTAAATCCTGCGGTCCTTGAAAACATTGCATATGCATTCACATATCATATCATTGCATCACAGGTTTATTGTGCACAGGTTTCTTATCTTCTCGCTGTTTATTTCAGCAATGGCTCTTGAGCAAACAGTTAAGGATCTCCAGGCACAAAATGCACAGTTCCAAGAGCTGATCCTGAACCTGACCAAGGGGCAGGATGAATTGAAGACACTACTGGCTAAGAAGAAGAATCCTGAGGACAACAAGGATGATCAGCTGAAACAACTACAAGCTGAGATGACAGGAATGAGGATCCAGATGAATGGCCAGGTGGCTCTTATTCAAAGATTAGCTCAGGGGCAAGAAGAGCTAAGAACCTTTGTCCACAAACTTCAAAGTAATAGAGTCAGGGATCTAATTGTCAGTGAACCTCCATTAAAACAAGCTGATTTGGTTGAAAGGAGGATGAGGATAAAAGAGGGTAAGAGACAGGTTGCCATTGATTATTCTTCAATTGAAGAAGAAAGACCTGATAAGGTTAATCCACCTCAACGCCAGAAATGTAGAAGGCAGTTTATCAAGTTCAGCACTCCAATGTCACAAGTTTTGCAATGCCTGTTGGAGATGAAGATGATTTCCTTGGAAAATTCTCCTAAAAATCCTAATACCTCTTCTCCTCGCTATAATCCCAAGGCAAGGTGTATGTATCACTCCAACTGTCTTGGACATGACACTAGTAACTGTTGGGCATTGAAGAATAAGATTCAAGACCTAATTGACGAAGGAATACTCGAGGTTACGCCAGAAGGCCAGGTTGAGTTCTTCTATCTTCCATCAAGCATCAAAGTTTCCAGATAACTGGAGTGACAAGTTTAGAGGAAGAGACTTTGAGAACATTTGAATTTTCATTTGTAATTTCTTTTATTTGTTTGAACACTTACTATTATGTTAAACTTTTGTTTTCATTAATGCATTGCATATGTTTGTCTTGAATTAATCCATTCGTTCCACTATATTTTGAATTATGCTTCTTATTTCTATCTTGTGATATTTAACTCCTGATAAAGCTATAAGCCTGTAGAGGGAGGATGACGAAAACAATACCATAATATTAGGCAGTATGCTTTTGAACAGACTATGCTGACGATGTACAGGCATTGTTTCATTTCCTAAACAGTGGAGATATAAGGAAGTTAATCCCTAGTCAACCCTTTTGAGCCTATGAAGTAGGAGTTTTTATTCTCACAAATTAAAACCCTTATTCATAACCTGGGGCAGGGTAGTTACTCAGTTAACTCAAAATATGCCAATTATATGTGTTGTACACAACTAATGATGGTTCTCTGTAATCATGAAACCTGACAGTCAATATCCAGCAAAAGAACAATTCACTAAGTCAAAACCTATGAAGGAGACTTAGTAAAACATTAAGACATCCCGCTGACTGTAATCTTGAAATAAGCAGTTCAGGCAAAAAGAAGGGATAATAAAGTCAAAAGAGAAACAAAAAAAAAGGTCACTATGAATCCTTAACAAAGAAAGATGACTGGATATTCAAATAAATTTTTGGTTTCTGAACCATCACAAATGTCAGTGTTACAATTCCAAACTCCTTTGAGCCTCAATGCATAAGTTAACTGAGCATAGGACTGAAGAACATCATGGAGATTGGGTTGGGTACAAATAAACTTTGAGCCTTTATCCTTTATTTCTTAAACCGTGAACCAGGCCACGTTATAACCCTTTAAAAGTCCTAACTGAAGCATGGTTAGTTCGAAAGCGTACTACTACAAAAAGGTATCCTGACTCCTTTAGGGCTTGTTATAAAACTTGAGTTAATATCACAATTTTCACAAAAAAAAAAAAAAAATTTCTAAAATAACTTGTTTCAAAACTTCAAGACAGACATAAGCATTGCATTTTTGAATATATTTGTTTGCAGATACCTGAGTGTTTGACAAATGGAGAAACTTACAGGATGAATGTTCAATGAACCAAAGTCCTTCCGATAAACAAAGTTGCTTCCTGGATCAAAGTCCATGTATACAAAGGGGCATAGTCATTATCTCCCAATCAAGGGGGCAGGCCATGATACTTCCTAACTCATTTGGGGCAATCAGGACAAGATTCAACTATGCTTGATCAGCCAGAGGCAGATCTCCTCATCTATCTGAAGTGCCAAGGGTAACATTACAAAGTTCATAATGCCAAGGGCATAGTCACTGTTTCCCAGTCAAGAGGCATACCAAGTTACTATTCAATTCAGTTGGGGCAATTAGGTCCAGACTCAACTGTGCTTAATAGCCAGGGGCATTTTCCTCATACAGTTGAATTACCAAAGGTGACATTACAGAGTTCACAATGCCAGAGGCATATGCTTATGGGGCATTCTGCTTGTTTCTCTTGAGGTAACTACATTCAGATACTTCCATTATGAGGCAATTCATCCTCAACCAAGGGGCAATGCTTTCTTTTCAAATCTAGTAGCCGGAGCATATATGGTCCATCACAGTTTGAAGACACATTCCTCTCATTGTATTACCTTGATATTGGATTCTCAGTTGAAACCATGATGGAAATTAATTGTCTATGCCAGTAGTATCAGATGGTGTCAGTATCATGTCTTCAGATCCAGCTATGAGGATTTCTGGGAAGGTACTCAGGAAAGTTAAAGAATTTCAGGAGCTCTAGATCCAATTGGGTGTACACTCTCGAAGTTGAAACGATTCTGTTTCCAAAATTCAGCTTTACTTTTCCCTCTGAATCCAGATTTACTTTTACCCTAAGCAAAACATCCATTGGTTGTGTTTGAATGTATGTATGCTTTTGAATATGATTGATGTTTACCAGAAATGCATGTATGCTTAATATGATTGATGTTTACCAGAAATACATGAAATGCATTAATAGTATTTACTAAGGACGAACGAGAGAAGGATTTCAACGAAGCTTCGCCGGTTCATCTCTAACAAAACAGCTACAAAACCCTCAGTAGGACAAGTCCATCTTCATAAAGTCACATCTCCCCTGGAATTTATATCCATCTCTTTTATCCTCATACGGATATTCGGGAATTTACTTTCCAATAAGGGTACGACGAACGAAGACGGGAGGTTATGTATACCCTACTATCAAACGAAGACAAAGGTTATATATACCTTACTATCCCCAGCAGACAGGAGGTTATATATACCTTGCTATCCCCAGCAGATGGGAGGTTATGTATACCTCATTATCAAACAAGATGGGAACGAGTTCCTCATACTCTGCAGCAACAAATCGGGATTTATTTTCCCTGGCCAGCAGTTATTATACAAAGATATCCAGACGCTTCAGGCAGTATCATACATACATCATTTACATCATACCATAACATACATATACATGGATACATAATAAATTACCTAAGTGCATCATATTATACATGCATACATAATGCATAAACTAATACTACCATATAGAATGCTACCTTGATTTCAGGTTAATTCTCCAGCAGACAGACTTCATCAACAACTTGTGACTATCAGGACTGCTTTATCCTCCTGAAAGTTATCATTTCCTCAGGACTGCTTTATCCTCCTGAAAGCTTCTTATACCTCAGGACTGCTTTATCCTCCTGAAAGCTTCTTATACATCAGGACTGCTTTATCCTCCTGAAAGCTTCTTATTACCTCAGGATTGCTTTATCCTCCTGAAAGCATATTATTACCTCAGGATTGCTTTATCCTCCTGAAAGCTTACTCCCTCAGGACTGCTTTATCCTCCTGAAAGCATATTATTACATCAGGATTGCTTTATCCTCCTGAAAGCATATTATTACATCAGGACTGCTTTATCCTCCTGAAAGCATATTATTACCTCAGGACTGCTTTATCCTCCTGAAAGCATATCATTTCCTCAGGACTGCTTTATCCTCCTGAAAGCTTATTATTACCTCAGGATTGCTTTATCCTCCTGAAAGCATATCACTTCCTCAGGATTGCTTTATCCTCCTGAAAGCATATTACTACCTCAGGACTGCTTTATCCTCCTGAAAGCTATTAATCCCTCAGGACTGCTTTATCCTCCTGAAAGCTTCTTATACCTCAGGACTGCTGTATCCTCCTGAAAGCATATCATTTCCTCAGGATTGCTTTATCCTCCTGAAGGCATATCATTACTTTGGGCCGTTGTTTATCTTCTCAAAGGTTATTATTACCTCAGGATTGCTTTATCCTCCTGAAAGCATATCACTTCCTCAGGATTGCTTTATCCTCCTGAAAGCATATTATCTCCTCAGGATTGCTTTATCCTCCTGAAAGCATATTATCTCCTCGGGACGTTGTTTATCTTCCTGAAAGCTATCACCCCTATCTCAGGACTGCTTTACCCTCCTGAAAGCACATTATTACCTCAGGATTGCTGTATCCTCCTGAAAGCATATTATCAATCCCTCAGGACTGCTTTATCCTCCTGAAAGTACTATTCCTCAGGATTGCTTTATCCTCCTGAAAGCATATCATTCCCTCAGGACTGCTTTATCCTCCTGAAAGCTTCCTATTACCTCAGGACTGCTTTATCCTCCTGAAAGCATATTATTACCTCATGATTGCTTTATCCTCCTGAAAACACATTATTCCCTCAGGATTGCTTTATCCTCCTGAAAGCATATTATTACCTCAGGATTGCTTTATCCTCCTGAAAGCATATTATCCCCTCAGGATTGCTTTATCCTCCTGAAAGCTATCATTATATCTTCATATTTTGGATTGCTTTATCCTCCAAGAAATGTATTTGAAGAACTTTTCTCCAAGTGGCATCTTTAAGCCCACTCAAGCATATACAACCCAAACATCAGTATCACTCTACGCACCGGTGAGTGCAAATTTTTGGGCTTTTGTGTTCAATCCCCTTCAACCTTCCAGGTCACGACTGGCAAATATACCAATCTTACCCCTCAGGTTTCAGAAAATTGAACAGGGGCAGCTGTTGCACCCCAAAATTTGCCCTCACAATACAAGACTTTGTGTGCTAAAAAGTTTCACAAGATTCACAACACTTACAAGACCTTTCATGAGGTTCATGAAGTCTACAAGTCACTTTATGAGGTTCACAAGGTTCACAAGATTCACAATGCTTTCAAGACCTTTCATGAGGTTCATGAAGTCTACAAGTCACTTTATGAGGTTCACAAGGTTCACAATACCTCCCATGAGATTCACAAGACATTTTATGATGGTTCACAAGGTTCACAAAGTTCACAATTGGTCAGAAGAGTTGATAATTCCCTCAGACAATGCACCTCCTAAGCAGTGCATCCAAAACTAGGGTTTTGACTTTAATCAGGCTAAATGGACTTCCAAGACTTAAAGTGAGCTTCATAACATCTTATATGTGTGTAAGAACCCCCATGTCAAGTTTCAAGACTTTTCTCAAAAGTTTGCTCAGTCAGAGGATCAGATAAGTCAAAATCAGTCAAAGCAGTTAAAAAGTCAAACTGAGGTCAACTGTGGTCAAACCAAAGTCAAACTTCATGATTTTTTGCCAACATCAAGTATATGAAGTAAAATTCATCATTTGATCAAGGGTTGATCATGATTCATCAAGGATATTTCAGATCATCAATAATCAGGAGTTTCTAAATTAGGGTTTCCTCAGTAAAAGTCAACTGAACTTTGACCAGCCATAACTTTCACATACTTCATCACCAAGTCTCCACTCAAAGCTCATTTTGAAGGAAATTGAATTCTCTACAACTTTGTGTCTCACAAGCCAAGCCCAAAAATGCTTCATTTGGAAGATGGTTTTTGGATAGTTGGATTTAAGTTTCGATGCAGGAATCATAGGGCACCATGGAGAACTAAACTATTGGTTAATCTGCTGTAATCTATTTTCGTCGATACATCGAAGGTTGCAGTAGTGATAAACATTACAGGCTGACAGTATATACCAAAAATAGGCAGGTGGGAGGAAAAAGATGGTGTGTGGCATGCGCTGATCGCCCTAGTGACAAAGACCTAAGGCTCACAACCTAGTGGCAAGGAACTGAGGTTTGGAGCATTTTGATGAAGAAACGTGGGTGTCCCAGTGGCAAAGAACTCAATGAAGCAAAAAGGGCAAACCCCCAATATTTTTGGTATCTCTAACTTTATTTTTCCCTTTTTCATCAAATTATGTATTTTCTTTGAATTTCCTAATTATTATTATTAAACTAATTTCTAAAAGATAAAACAAAATCCTTTTTTTTTTAAAACTTATATTTTTTTCATAAACCTTAATTTTTTCCCTAAACCTTAATTTTAAACCTAAATCTTAATTTTTTTCATAAACTTTAAACCCTAAAAATTAACTTATTTTTCTAAACCCTAATTATTAATCCTTGTTTTTATTAATATGTAAATGACTTTAATATTTTGTTTATTATTATTAAATTTATTATATTTTCTTAATTAACTACTAAAAAATATTTCAATATTTATTTAACCTAAAAATAATTTTTCTTTTTAAATTCTTATTTTCTTTATTATTCTAACCATTATTATTGTTAATATTTTATTATTACTAATATTTGATTTTGTGGTTTATTTATTATTCTTATTATATTTATTATTATTATTTTATTTTGATTATTATGTATCTGCTAAAGCCATGTAATAGTCGTAGGTTTATTCTTGTTTATATTTTATGTTTATAGATATTTTCATTGCGTGGTTAGTAACTATAGGGTGTGCATAACATGTTTGTGATTAAAATTAATTTAGAAAATTAATTAAATAAGATAAATACTTGAACATGAACACTCACACACGTAAGTCGATCTTTGATCGCCATCCTACACTTTCTAAGGTTACCTCTCATGTTGCCTATTTTTAAGGTCAAGTAAGGTGTCTAAAAGCAAGGTCCCTTCTTCTAAAATATCATCAAGTCCCTTTACGATTATAAGATCAAGTCCCTTCGATGTTGCCTTCGTAAATGATCTTGTCCCTTTCGAATAAAAGATGATAAGTCCCTACGAATTGCTAAAGACACCTTACAGTTGCCTAAACACAGATGACCCTTCACATGTCCCTTATAACATCCAAGGTAATGACTACCTATTCCTTAATAATAGGGATAGTCTTACCATTTAAAGGATAAAGAACAGAAAGACTTAAAACTTTAGGGTAGGTTCCTCGTAGTTACTTGCTCACTATTCAAAAACTTTTCAAACATTTCACAATTTCAAACAATTTTCAAACACAAGTTTTTACGCATCCGTACATGGATCATTATTAAACTCTTATGAAAATTTCTATTCACACACTTCACACTTTCAAAAACATTTTAAAGTGAGCTAAGTAACTAAGAGCCCATGGATAACCATGGATGTAAAGGGTGCTAACACCTTCCCTTTACATAACCTACCCCCCCGGACCCAAAAATCTTTTAAAAGGTCTTTCCTGTTCTTTTATGCCTTTCTTTTGGATAAAATAAAAGTCGGTGGCGACTCTTGCTATCCGCAACATAACTAAAGTCAGTTCTCCCACCGTGTTACACTATCACCGGTACCGGTTCTGATCCTGAAGCGACTCCGACCAGACGCTCCCGCACCAGAAGTCGAGGTCGTGGTCATCAGCAGCCTTAGTTTTAGTTTTTGTTTATGTTTTTCCGTTTTCGTTGTTTGTATTGTACTTTAACCGCTATTATATCACAACATTGAGGACAATGTCTGATATAGTGTGGGAGAGGTACCTTTCATTTTCCGCATTTTCTCTTTTCGCATTTTTCCATTCCGTTGTATTTCCTTTTCGTAAGTTAATGAAACGAGCAATTTTTGTGCTATTTTCTTTAGTTTTGAACTTTCCCCGTTTGTTTAGCCATGCCGGAAAAAAAATCTTTAATTAATTCTTCGCATTACCCGACTTACCTACGAAATCATAATTAGGAAGATGAGAACGATTCAACAAGATCAATACAGTCTTGACACCTTAGACTTACCACTTAAGCGATTCCGTTCCGATTATCGTTACGACTACACCTTAAGTTTCAGTTCAAAAGTAACCCCTAGTAGTTTATACTAGCAGTCAGCACCGTCTGAACACAAACCACGTAGGGAGCCGATGAATATAAGCGTTTGATGCCTAATCTATAATGATTCTTCATATCTCGATGCAAATGAAAACAAATTGCACCAAAGTACACGGTCGCATATAAGAAACGAGAAATATGAGAAGGAGTCCATTGTGGGTTGGTTCAGAGGTACTGGTTCTGGACTTGGTAGGGCGTGCTACGGCTCGATCCCCCACAACCTCCAAATCGGATAATGTATATAGGGTTACCACATTCGTGTACCAGACCCCGTGCTTATAAAGGATCAAAGTCGCTAACCGGCTACTCCACTACGTGCGTGCTAAGGCAAAGGGCTTAATGTGATTGCGCTAGAATGAAACCAGGCGAAATAAGATCGAAAGACTCTAGGTGAAATCGTAAAGCAATTGCCGAATGTTTCGTTTAACGGGAAGTCGACGACTTAGCTTGTTGCTTGTGTCATTAGTGTATCGTTAGTGTTTTATCAAAGTACCGGTTTATCCGACAAAACGATCCCTCGTACGGTTTGTTATGTGTGTGCGTCGATAAAAACTTGTCCGACAATTTTCAACCGACTATTTGCTTGAGGACAAGCAAAGGTTTAAGTTTGGGGAAGTTTGATAACGAGAAAAAGTATCGATTATATTGCTATGTTTCAATACCGTTTTATCGCATAATTGTCGTTTTAACACCCGATTCCTCGAGTTTTCTTTGCCATTTTGCAGGTACATCATATACAGAGCTAAATCATGAGCCACAAGCAAAAGGAGCAAAAACAACCATTAAAAGATGAAGAAATGAGGAATTCTGCATAACCTGCATATTTTGTTACACTCACGGTCGTCACCTAGGTGTCACGACCGTGACACTCAAAAAGGAGCACTCACGACCGTGACAAATCCCTCACGACCGTGACACTTATAATACAAGAACACGAACGTGACACCCTTGTCACGTCGTGACAAGGGGAAATTAGGGTATTTGACTGAAGACTTGGTCATGAACGTTACGCTGCATGAAGTGCCTATTTTCCAGCTGACCCAGTATCCACACGTTCCCTGGATTCTCTCATTTTCCTACGAGGCCCAAGCAACAATTCAACTACCAAGCCCATTTAGTTTGCTATAAATAGCCTAATTGGAATGAACAATAGACAGAGTTTTTTAGTTTTAATTTCTTGCGAAAGCTCTGCCGATTTTATTTTGCACCCTTTATATTTTTCCAGCATTATTTTCATTGCTTTATTTTTCTTGTATCCCAACCAACCCTATAACAATTTCCAACATCAGGAAATTGTTATAAATTTATTTGTTTCAAAGCCTTCAGATTCTTTTAGAATTTATTTCCGATTCCGATCAATACTCCGAACTTTCCGGCCTGTGGAAGAAGGAGTCTGCCACTTTTATTGTTATCCAGGTTTATATTAATTTGCAATTATATTTATGTTGAATATTTATTTTTCTGCCATGCATATTTCGTTTTATGTTTCTCTGCCTCTGTCTGGTTCAACAATAATGAGTAGCTAAATACCTTAGGGCGGTATGTAATTAAAACGAACTAAATCGGAAAAATCAACTCTAGGTTTAAAATAATTAAGAGCTTAATACTCTGGCTGAGACTTTTTATTATAAAATCAACCTTTTTGTTACGAGAGTAAGGAAAGTGTATTAGGTTAGGTCAAGATCACGAGAGTGTGAGATTTTAACCAGATAGCTAAAGTTAGGCATTTAATTTAAACACAGCGAGAGCGCTTTAAAATGAATTAGAATTACTAAGTTTCCAAAAATTATTTCTAAACACTTATGGGCTAGCGAGAGCAGGCATAGGGCTTTAGGGGTAAGGTCTGAGACAAGACCACGAGAGTGTGAGTTAAAGATATTTAAACTGGTAACCTCTACATAATAGATTAAGTGAACCATCTTTATAAGCCTAGGGTAGATTGACCCGCCTAAGTTAGCATAATTACATACCGACCGCCTTAGTATTATTTATTAAACTTAAATTTAATTCCCGCCTTTAATCTTTAAAAACAACAAAAAAATCGTGACAACCCTTCACCTTAGCTAAACTAGAAATTCCTCTAGCACTAAGTAACCATAGAGTCCCTGTGGATCGATAATCTTAAATATTACTTCGATAGGCTGTGCACTTGCAGTTAAGATACCGCTAGACACATAATTAGATACGTCTTTAGCCCATCAGGCTACTATTGGCCGACTATGCAACACGACTCCAAGGAACACGTTAAAAAATGCGACAAATGCCAACGACACGCTGGCATGCACCTCGCACCCCCGAACGAGCTAAAAACACTCTCCTCTCCTTGGCCCTTCGCATGGTGGGGCATGGACATCCTCGACCCATTTGTAACTGAATCGTACCAAAACAAATACCTCATTGTAGGGGTAGACTATTTCACCAAATGGATCGAAGCAGAAGCACTGGCCAAAATAACGGCGCAAAACATTCTTCAATTTTTCAAACGAAATATCCTCGCTCGATTCGGCATACCTCAGGTCCTCATCACGGACAACGAAACGCAATTCACGGACGGAGGATTTCAGGACTTCGTGGCCAGCTTAGGCACTAAACAACAATTCACGTCCATCGAGCATCCTCAAACCAACGGACAAGCGGAGGCAGCCAACAGGGTAATCCTGCGCGGGCTGAAACGCAGACTCGACGAGGCGAAGAGGGCATAGGTCGAGGAACTACACAGCGTCCTATGGGCATACCGCACGACACCGCATTCCACGACCGGGGAAACCCCATTCAGACTAACATACGGCACCGAAGTAGTCTTCCCGGTGGAAATACAATAACCGATAAGATGTATAGAGGAGCCCCTCGACGAGGAGATGAACGACGAGGCACTTCGAGCCGAGCTAGATCTCGTCGACGAGATCCGCTCCGAAGCAGCCCTTAGGGAAACATCCCTCAAACAAAAAATAGCCTTACGCCACGAAGCAAAGGTCATAAAAAGAGAGTTCCAAGTGGGCAGCCTGGTCCTCAGAAGAAACTAAAAAAACCCAAGAGAGGGTAAACTGGCCGCCAACTGGGAAGGCCCCTACCGCGTTCGCGACAAGACGAGCAACGGGGCCTACTATCTAGAAAACCTACAAGGTGAAGAACTCGCTCGACCATGGAACACAGAAAAACTTAGACAATATTATAGCTAAATATGACCCGGGGAGACATGGGAGGTACGACCACGCTCTTCACCACCAAAACAACAGGGAGGATCTACGCTACCCAGGGGCGAACACAACCCTCCTAGTGAACACAACCCTCCCCGACACTGGGCACCTCAAACGAGCCCCAATGTCGCAGTACCACGATTGGCAGGGCACCCAGCTCGCGATGGGAAAACCCAAGCCCCGAGGTCAGAGTTCTCTAACCGCAAACTCTACCTCGATTTTAGGCGAGCACAACGCCCGCCACCTCATCGGTTCCCTAAACTGATGAGACCAGTATTGTCGAGCACAAACAGTTCAAAAATATAGAAAATACAAAATGAGACCGACATCAGACAAACAAATAAACAAATAAGGTGAATTAAAAACATTCATTCAACGCGGCCGCAGCCAAAGGAAATACAAAGTGAGCCCGAAGGCCAATATTCATACAGGCACAGAGGCCGTCATATACAGGCACGCAGGCCATACAAAAGTAAACAAAACAAAATTCAAAGACTCCGCCCTGAGTTACTCTTCATCCTCCAGCTCCTTGTCAGTTGCGAAGGGATACACAATCTCCCCGTTAGCCACACAGTAATTGTGAGCCGACCCCTCCGTCACCAACCCGGGGTTCAACACCTTCAACTGCTCAGTGGCATTGTCGAAACCTTCCTTGAACATCTCCACTAGGTCCTTGTTGACAGCTCGGATGTGTCCGACCAATTCACCCCGGGTGGGGAGGGCAAGCTCCTCCTCAGTTTCATCCTCCAGGGGGCAGATTGCACCCTCGAGCAGAGCCATTCGGGCATGGAACTGCTCATTTTCCTCGGCCACCTTTTTGTGTCCAGCAGCTTGGTCTTCCAGACTCTCCTTCTCCGCCTTCAGCGTATCCCGTTCGAGCTTCACTTCCTCCAGCTCTTTCTTCAACCCCTCCTGTAGTTGATGCTCCTCCTTATAGTCAGATAGGTCCTTGGACAACCTATCCTTCTCAGTACGGGCCTTCTGAAGAGCATCCTCCAGAGAAGTCGTGGAAATGGCAGTGTCGGACAGGACCATGGCGGTTTCCATCACACGGATAACGGCGGCTAGGTCCCCAGTCAGCTCCCTTCGTCGGACATTTGCATCCTGGCTTAAGATGGCCTTTGCCTCGGGCGCCACCACCACAACAACACCTTCCTCCTTAAAAAACTCCTACTTTAGATAGCAGGGAGGCATCAAATAACTCCCAGGGCCACCCGGATTACTACCCCCCACTGCAACAGACCGGGCAAGAGTCCCGTCCAGGCGCTTCCGTTTGAGAAGAGGAGAGGTGGAAGGAGGAGGGCTGTCATGTATCTGGATCAGGGAGGATCGTTGAGCAGGCGGAGCAGAGGTAGACACTGGGTTAGCAGTGTTAGAGGTACCTGCCTCGGGGTCAGCGGCCACCTCCTGAACTCAGGGTGCCACTTTCTTCTTTTTCTTAGGAACCCTGTCCGGGGCTCCGGCCTGGTTGGCCAACTTCAGAACGCGGTCACGAAGGGAAGGCATAGCATCTGCAAAACAAAAACAACAAAAACATTAGTAGGAAATACGCGACCGAGGAAAATAAGAATAAAAGAACACCTACACAATAGCTTCATAGTCTCCTCATCTGTATCACACTCGAGCAGAGCCTTCGTGTTTATAAGACGGGGTTCACAGATCGGCATCCCAGCCTCATCGACATAGGGAGCACCTTTTCGATCGACCCAAACCGCCAGGTTGAAACTCTGCACATACTCTACCAGCCTCTTATGAGCCATCCTGTCCTCGACCCCCAGGCTCGAGAACTTCACCCGGTAATGACTGGTTGAGAGGTTAAAGTGGTCGGGCTGCCACCTCAAGGGTATCCTCGACATAAGTTTCTCCTCCCCAGCAGCATTCCACTTATAATAATATAGGGAGTGTAAGTCGGAACGGGTGATCGGCTTCACCGTGTACCACCGCCCTTTAAAGTGTCGGGCAGAATCCACGTAAGTCTTGAATAGCCTCACCGGCTGCTTAAAGGACACCCAGCTGTGACGCCCTCGGACACCAGGTCTTTGCAGGTGGAAGATGTGGAAAAAGAGGGGCAAAGTGCACCCAACACCGAGGAAACGGCAGACTAATTCAAACGCCCGCATAAAAGCAATGGTGTTAGGGTGCAGTTGTGACGGCGCCAGCCGAAGCCACTTGAAAACCCCCATCTGAAACGAGTTGAAGGGCAACCTGATCCTCTCCTCTCGGAAGGCGAACTCGTACATGGCGAACTGCTTCCCCGGGAAGTGATGACATATTCGGTCCGCCTCTTGAGGAGCAAGACACTGCCAATTCCCAGGCTCCTCGGGACTAAGATCTTCCACCACGGCGTATGTGTGGGTCGTCTCATCACAAAAATAGGATTCTTCTTCCAAGGGTTCGTCCGCAACCCAGGATAGGTCATTTTGCCCGGACAAGGAAACGTGCTCAGTATCCTCCCCGACATTTCCCTCCTCGACATTTCGATGCACGACCTCCTCCTCATCAATGGGTCGCGGTTCGACATCTCCTCCCCCGACCTGCAGATGCTCGGTCGTACCTGAAACGCAGACAGAAAAAGTAAATTCGACATCGCATCAAATCCACCCTTCCACCGCAAGTCAAGTGAAAGGGCGTAAAACTAAAACGCACGCCCCAAAGCCTGACTATTGGCCTAGACCGACGAAGGGGCAACCCTCGCGAGCGTATGAGCACGTGAAGTCCCGACCCACGAAGTCACACTGACGTAGACTCTACGCCCGCGGCATGTTGGCCTTACCCAGAAGTATTCATACGCACATGAATTTCATGCCCGAGGCATGCTAAACTTGCCCGGGACATTCATGTTCGTATGAATTTTACGCCCGGAACATTCATGCACACATGAATGTTTCGCCCGTGACATGCTAAACACGCCCGGCTTATTCAAGCGCATATGAATTTTTTGCCCGGGACATTCTAATCCTACCGGAAATTTTCATACCCAAAACCTAAAAAAATAACCCCAAACCAATTCTACCTACTTTACGCAAATAAGTCATGCAAATTTCTAACTACTAAACAAAAAAAGCACGTAAAACAGGGAATCTGAAGTGGTACCTGACATATTTTGTAGTGGATAATAAATGGTGGCGCGCGGGCAGAGACGGCGGTGTAGACGGCGGAGACGGACGGAGAAAGATTTTTCTTCAGAGCTTCCGGTCAACGTCAGAGCGAAAAAGTCCAAATGAAGTGGATTATTCCCTTTATATAGCCATAAGCGCGTGGACTGACGCGCCGAATCATCATTGCCTAATGCTTATACCGCCGTTTGCACAGGAAACGAAGCGACACACCATTAATGTTGTGACACGTTAATCCACAAGAATCCTGAACGACGTCGGACGACTGTACATCTGCCCGACTGTAGGAAACACCCTCGACTCTGTTAAACGCCACATACCCGACAATAAAACGCATCGTTTGACTCTAGTAACACCATGATCGACACAGCTATACGCCTGACGCTTTATCCAACGCGCCTACGCCCGGCTATATTACAATTCGTCGCTCCGACTCGAAGACTCGACTTGGGGGGCTCCTGTTCTGGACTGGGCCTCGACTGTATTAGGCTATGGACCAACAGGTCGAGCAGAGGCCCATATACTCGAGCAGAGACGCCTAGCAGACGGGCAGGGGCACCTAATAGTCGGGCAAGCATCTCATACGACGGGCATGCACTCAGAGCTAGCAAGGAACATGTCTGTCAGTCCACTTGCCACGTCACCCAACTGTCCCCCCTTTATCTCCTGAAAGATAGGGGCAGTTGAACCAGGGGCTTGACCATTTAGCTAGGTCTTCACGCTTCTCACGCGTTCCTTGGCAGTTCTTCCTTGGGCCTAGTTGATCCAGCCCAAGGAAGAACCTTGGCCCAGCGCCGGGGGCTCTTTATAAATACCCTTTTTCACTAAAGGGTCAGGTATGCTGAATCCATTCTAGAAACTTACCTATTTTATGTACCTCTATTAACTTTGGCATCGGAGCACCTTGCAGGTACACCCCCTTCATTCCATCCACTTGCTGTTACACCCAATTGCTGGAAGGCCCTCCTGATCAGGTAAGATCAGTTGTAATTGTAAAAGCCATAAGATTTCTTACCATTGAATATCTTAAATATCTTAAGTACTTTAGGTCTTTGTTATGGTGATTTTACGTACCTCTAATACTTGTATCATGTACACCTTATTCTCTGTTATGTTGGGTCGTTCAGCAATTTAGATCAAAGTCTCGTGCTATGTGCTTGAGTAGAAGTCTCGTTTCATTGAGATTCAAGCAACAATAAATATTTTCTATAAAAACAGATGAGTTTATGGTGAGAACTGCAAATGGTGACTTATAATAAATATTTGAGGGTATATTGGGGAAACTGTCATTAATATTGCATTAGTAATGTAAGGTGACTTATAATTTGGGACAAACGTTTTTGGAAAAGTGACTTATAATTTGGGACAAAGGTAGTATATAGGTTTCTGCCCCTCGAGGGTCTGGCGGATGAGAGTCACGTTGACGATCTCGGTTGCGACGACGAGGTAAAGGTAGAGAGTCTCTATGATGTCTAGACGCGGGAGGACCGATTGTTGCGAAAGGGATCGCTTGAGATGAAGGAGGACTTGTTCGCACTCCTCGGTCCATTCGAACGTTGATTCCTTGCGAAGAAGTTTAAAAAGGGGAAGTATGTGTTGGGAAGATTTACTACAAAGTGGGATAATGAGGTGACCATACCGTTTATGGATTGAATTGATTTCTTCAAGTTTGGTGTCGGGAATTCGGAGAAGGCCCTGCATTTGTCGGGGTTCGCTTTGACTCCCTGTTTTGTTAGATAGAAGTCGGGGAACTTACATGCTCGAACGCCGAAGGTGCACTTTGTAACGCCATATATATTTAATTAATTATTTAATTAAATATCTTCGTATTATTTTTTTGTCGATTTAATTGTCGAAGTTGTAAAATGTTGATTTAAGTTGTGTTGTTAGTTGAATTAATTTATTTGATTAAGTTGTAGAAATAGTATTAGAATAATATTATAATTATTAGTATGGGCTTACTTATGGTTAGAAGTAGTAAGAGTGGGGTGTAAAAAATTAGGCCCAATGGAATTATTAAAAATAGTAAAATTATAAGTTAATTAGAATATATAAGAGAAGTTAGGTTTTATCAATAAGAAGAAAATAAGGTTTTGGGAGAAGTTACGTAAAGTTGCAGAGAAGAGGAAAAGAGGAAAACGAAAGGCAAAGCTAGGTTCAATCAGAGAGTTATAAAGCAACATTCAATCCAAGGTAATGATGTGGTTCTGACTCTATAATTGGGTTAATGATAAATAATATGGGGAATAGTTTGGGGATTTAAGAGATTTTAGGGATTTATGACGAGTTCTTGATGAATTAGGTAGAAAGTGATGAAATTAAGGCACATTTTTTTATTTGGAATGATGTATGTGTTGCATAAATGGATGTGTTGTGGTTGTATATGATTTCATGATGAATTGATGGGATTTTAGGGTTGTATAGAATTGAACCCGTAGGTAAATTTTAGATTTTTGAAAAACTTGAAAAATTCATAACTTTCAAACATTGTATTCGTTTGACGCGTCGTTCGAAGCGTTGAAAAGCTGATATTATGAACTTTAATTTGGTAAAATAATTATACTAAGATTAATCATTTTTACAGTATTGAATTTAGGGAAACGTCAGATTAATCTTTGGGATAATTTCAGGTTAGCTTATATGTTGATTATTTCGATATTGTGATGTGTAACACCCTGTAAATTTAACTAACACTCTGAATAATATTAATTAAGATTAATTGAGTTTCGGTATGCTATGAGAGTTTTTAACTTAAATAATTAGAGCAACCAATGGACTCGAACTAAATAGTTAATATTATCTGACTCAGAAGTTTTGTTAATTAAGTGACTCAGAGACATTTTTTGGATACCCTCTATTTGGACACATTAGACTATAACATATATGTATTGTTGTTTTATTTTAAAAAGATAGAAAGAGAAAGAAAGAGAAAGACGAGAGAATGAGGAGAAAGAAGGAAAAGAGGAAAAACTTGGAGAAGAAGAAGATCTTTGTAACATCAAGCTTCATCTTCCAATCTTCAGCATCTTCATATCTAAGAGGTGAGTCTAGTTAGAAGCTTTTATTTAAGAGTTTTCTTGGTTTTTGAGTTTAGGTTAGATTTCGATAAAAATCATGAAATCGAAGTTTCCAACGGTTAAAATGTCGGTTAAATGATTGAATGTGATTATTATGTGTATGGGAACCTCTGTTGATACTTTTGTAATGGTTGTTGAGTTTTTTTGGGGGTGTCTAGAACCCTAAAAACACAGAAAAATAATAATGTTTCTGGTGTGAACCGCCTGGTGGCGCTTTTGAGCGTCGGGCGATGAAGCTCAATCGTCGGGCAAAGGTAGGAGACAATGAGAACAAAATCTCTGTTTTAGAAATTTTGATAACTGGTGTCTTGAGCCGATGTGATCGTTGGGCGACGCAGCAAGCGTAGGGGTCACCTCCGGGCGGAACCTTGGTCGTCGGGCGCCCCTAGCAGTTTTTCAATTAATTTATTTTCTTCAAACATCCATAACTTTTGACTCGGGTGTCCGATTGAAGCGTTCTTTATACCGATAGAAAATGATAAGTCTTGAGGTGGGCATTACATTGAGTCCCACGGGAAGCAAATGATAAGTCTTGAGGTGGGTATTACACTAAGTCCCACAGGAAGCAAATGATAAGTCTTGAGGTGGGTATTACACTGAGTCCCACGGAAAGAAAATGATAAGTCTTGAGGTGGGTATTATACTGAGTCCTACGGGAAGCAAATGATAAGTCTTGAGGTGGGTATTACACTGAGTCTCATGGGAAGCAAATGATAAGTCTTGAGGTAGGTATTACACTGAGTCCCAAGGGAAGCAAATGATAAGTTTTGAGGTGGATATTACAATGAGTCCCACGTGAAGCAACTGTGAATGAGTGATATATCTAATTCTATAAGAATTAACCCTAGGCTTGAGATGAGTATTACACCAAGTCCCATGGGAAGTATAAGGGTAAGATCCTCACTAGTGATAGTAGGATTTGTAGAATTTATGGATGATTTTCCCTGAGTGTGAGTGTTGTGAACTCAAAGTCTTAATTCTTTTTTACTTAAGTAGGATTTTATTTTAGAACCCTAGTAAGTCGAGAGAATCCATAAGATAGGGATTCACTGAGATTTGTTATCTCACCCCTCATTGTTGATTATTGTTTCAGGTACTACAGGTTTTGAGAAGGGTAAGGATAAAGTCGTTTGACTTATCCTTACTAATTGATATTTTGTGCATGGCATGGCTTCCGTTGGTGGAGTTCGTTTTGAGATCATTGTTGATCTAGTTCTTAGTTTTATTTTTTAATATCTTATGTACATTATGTCGTTGTTTAGTCTTTTGTATTAGGGCATTTAATGGATGTAATGTGTTCTCTAAGAACTTATTTGTATTTCAATATCCAAACTTGGATTCATGTATAATATATATGCTTTGAAGTATGTTGTTATATATAAGTATTACATGATGATTGTTCTGTGTATGTTTGATTATGTGGTTGATACAGAAAAGTGGAAAATTGGTTGAAGTTATTGAATTGGTCGTAGAAAATTGATGTAGGTTGATTTAAGTCTAATAATAGTATTCCTAATTACTGTGTACTGAGATGGTTGGGTTTCTGAGATTGAATTGTAGGGAGAATACAAAGAACTGAGAAGAAGAACAGGAAAATGCGTTGGGACAACTGTCCCTGGATGGTTTCAGTCGAAAACTGTCGAATAATTATGCGGTTTGGTTGCCGTATAATTTGGTTTATTCGTTGCGTTTTGTACTTTGTTGAAATTGCGAATTTGCAGGTGGTATTGTATCCGATTGGATTGCCTCTATTTATTGACAAATATAAGTTGTAGGCTTATGGCCAATGTTGATTTGTTGTTGTGTTGCTGTGTGACTATTATTGTTGTTATTCTGATATTCATGTTGTGTCGCATACATAACATATCAAGTTGGAGCTGATGCTCGGTAAGTTGGTATGGATTGGCAAAATAAAGTTGAAGGCTTATGCCTTGTTGACGCCTCTATTTATGACAAAATCCATCCACTAAAAAATTCATCAAATTCATCCATCATATAAAAAGTAAATTAATGGATTAGACTAAATCCATCCATTTATATGTATGGGTTATTCGATCCATCCAACATATTATGATGATCCAATGGATTATTTTTATATTCATTATATCTATTTAAAAATAATAATAATGAATTATTTAAAAAATTGATTTTTTTTAAATACAAAAATTTGGTTTATTTTTTAAATTAAAAAAATTGGAAAATAAAAAGTTCGATTTTTTTTAAATACAAAAAAAAACATAAATACAAAAAATTGAATTTTTTTCCCAAAAATAAAAAAATTGATTTTTTTCCAGAGTGTACAAAAAACAATTTTTTTTCAAAAATACCAAAAAACTATTTTTTTTTAAATATCAAAAAATCGTTTTTTTCAAAAATATCAAAAAAACCAATTTTGTTTTCAAGAATATCAAAAAACCGATTTTTTTCGAAAATATATATAAATTTTTTTTCAAAAAACCAATTTTTTTTCTTCAAAAATATCAAAAAAAATGTTTTTATTTTGAAAATATCAAAAAACCGTTTTTTTTTCTTTCTAAAATGTCAAAAAATTGATTTTTTTCGAAAATATCAAAAAACCTATTTTGTTTTCGAAAATTAAAAAAAAAGTGACAAACTAATTTTAAAAAAAAAATATTTCTACATTGTTTTTTTATTATATGGTATTTAAAAAATATATATAATATAATATTAAAAAATAAATAGCGTGATTAGTATGTATATTTAAAGGGTATGGATTGTCTCTCAGTTATACAGTGATGAGGGTCTATAAATCAACACCATTCAATTATATTTTAATTAATGTTTGTAAATGTATTTGAAAAAAAAAATCAAGTGATGATATTTCATTGAACTTTCTTTTAAAGGGAGACAATTTGACAATCTATTCCCATATTTGGACCTATTCATCTTTTAAACTAGTAAGTTATCAAGATATATCTAAAAGGTTTATGGACAGTTTTTTTAAGGTAAATGCTTACTCTTATATAAGTTGTTAAGAACAAACTACATAACTATTATATTTATAAATTTATTTTTTAATTTATAGAAGAATCAATAAAAGCTTATTTTTGAAATTTATTAAAAAATCGATGTATCTAAACTAAAATGTTATTCAGATATATTAACTTTTTAATAAATTTAAATAGCAAAACATGTTTTATATTAAAGACCCGAGTATTTTAATAACACTTATTATCAATACCTTTTTCTAAAGAAACACAAAATGTTTTTTTATTCAAAAATATTAAAAAATCGATTTTTTTCGAAAATATCAAAAAACCATTTTTTTTCCAAAAATATCAAAAACTGATTTTGTTTTCAAAAATATATAAAAAAAAACAACTTTGTTTTTCAAAAATATAAAAAAAAATTGATTTTTTTTAAAATATCGAAAAACCGAATTTTTTCAAAAAATATCGAAAAACCAGGTTTTTTTCGAAAATATAAAAAAAACAGATTTTTTTCGAAAAAAAATAGATTTTTTTATAAAAAAAATTAGACGGGTGGATATCCATCCACTAAAAATATGTTCACGGATGGGTTTGATGGATTTTATTCTTAATGGATGGATTTGATTAGATATTTTTGAGAAATTTTTAGTAGATTGTTAATGGACTAATGGATTATTTTGATTCATCCATTAACAATTCATATTCATCCAATCCATCTATTGTGCCACCCCTACCTCTATTATCTGACAGATTTTTATGTTGAGAGTTCTGCTCCAATGGTACCACATACACGTGCATTTTATAAGTCGCATTTCAGGTTGCATAATCATGTTGTGTTGATTGATGTCGGTTGCAAGTTGTGAAGTGGTGATTTTATATAATCTGATCTAATATATTGTTATCATACATTCAATTATATTGTTTAATATCTCACCCCTTATGTTTGAATGTTGCCTTTACGTGGGTAACGCGTAGGTGATCCGGAGTGAAAATTGTCTACCTTCATTAGTTCGAGTCGGTGTTGTTACGTAACACCCAGGGGAGGAAGAACACCTGTTACTTTATTGTTGATTTTATTTCCGTTGCTGAATTTTAAGTTGAACTCTCTAAATTACTTTGTTGTTTTGAAGTTGTTTTCAGTTGGACAAAGATGTTATGTCATTAAAGTTGAGATTATGATGCTGCTGCTTAATTATAAAAGTTGTTTTGGTTTAGAAAGAATAAATTATGTTGTTATCATTTCACCTAAGCTTTCAGTGTTATGTATCTATGTTAAAATGTGATTAAGTGTCGTTGCTACAAGTTGTAAGTGTGACATCCTATTTGTGTGTTGGAATTTTTTAACTCTGATTTTATTAATATGTGCCCGGTAGAAATGGGGTGTTCCATTAGTGGTATCAGAGCAGGTCCTTCCGTCCGGCCAAGTTGTCTAATGTTGTTTATTCCTTAGTATGCGACATGTGTGTGAAACACTGTCGGTACTTGCTTATTAGTTTTCTAACCGTTTGTCTCTAGGAGTTGGTTTGAAACAAGAGGGGGAGAAGTTTGCTTCTCAGAGATGTTTATGGTATGTGAAGTTGGTTCAAGGTGATATTTATTCCAAGAGTGCAAGTGTTGTCGGAACCGTGTTGTTGCGAATCGTCGAGAGTATGGACTCATGATTTTATCAGTGGGTCAAGTTTGAGATGCTTTTGAAGGAGGACGAGCCAGTATGGTTGATGTTTGCTTCTCGGAGAATAGAGGGCAATGTGGCGACTAATGTTATGCTGGTGATGTGTAATTCTTGACGCCTCTCGAAGATAATTGTGATTTGCCTCTAGTGTGTAGATCTGAGTTTGGATACAGTTGAGTAGTGGTGTTTTTATCTGCTAAGCATGTAACATAACTCTTAGATTATATGAGTGCATGTGTATGATTACGGTTATATGAGATGTGCGTGGATGATTGACGGTGGATTAAAGAGATGATTGAGATTAAGGATCTACTCCAAAGAAATTGACAATTTGATGAATCAACTAGTAGACTAGTATGTCTTGAGTATAATTGGATTGAAGTCGGATAATTTTCAGAGTTTGGTGAAAAGCAAGGATAATTGGAAGATCTTGGAAGCAAGAGAGAGAGGTAGAACTCATGTTCATCAATTTCAATTTTCATTTTCACAATTATAGAACAACTATTAGTAAAAGGGATATAACTTTTCACTGGTAAATCTGATGGGAGCAATTCTGGACTTTACGGAAATCTTACGAAATTCACTACAGTTTGCAAATAAATTTTGTCTTTAGCATGTTTTTGAAGAGAGAGAAAAACGCGTTTGAATATTTAGGTCTGATGCTGATTTTGGTGGAAGTATGTATACGGGATTTCTGGATCAGCCACCATTGCACAGGTGATAACTTTTTACTCGTAACTAGGATTTAAGTGATTCTTGAATTTCTGGAATCTACATGAAATTCCCTTCATTTGGGATTTTTTTTTGTGTGTTTGGGAGGTCTATATTGAAGGAGATAACTATGTTTGAAGTTGAATAATTCTTGCTATAGATGACTAAGATAAGATCAAGTGTAAAATGTTTAGTAATAAGAATGTAAGAGTATCGGAGGAGCATATGGGAGTGCGGCTTATGCCAGTTGAGAATGATTAGAGTATAGAAATATTTGAGGAAGGTTAAATAGTAAAGTGGATTATGTGTTACCGACGATATTTGTCGACATGTGTCGGGAAAATTTTGGAAGTTTCTATCACCAACCAGATGATGAGATGGTACTGTTGAAATTGTGATTGGAATGAGAATCAAGTTTGAAACTATATAGATCATCGAAGTTATGAGATTAAAAATAAAGACGAAGGATTTGTTAGTGTTGTTAAAGCTTTTAACTTGGACAAATTTTTCGATTGAAGTGGACCGATTTGGATTATACTTGATGCGGTAGCGATTCTGGTATTTGAAGGATATTTAATAATTGTGTTGTGCGACTAGCATGTATAGGAGAATACGTATTAGATTTTGGACGTTTTTGAATCATTGACGAGGTTGGAAATAAGGAAATTAAGAATACGCTTGCAAGCGTTAGAGAGATGGTGGAGAAGTATGCTTTGGTAACTTTGAGCACAAGGTAAATGACGATATTGCAGTTGGGTAATGATGATTTATGCCACCGTTATGGTTACCGGCTATCTATTGAAAAATTGAGGAATTTATCACCCTTTATCTCTTGTTGATAGTAGACGAAATCATGTTGGATGGAATAGACGTGTCTTGCCAACTAGGATTGTATGTACAATGAATAGTTTGGAGTTGATCCAAGTGCTTAAGGATTGTTTTGATTAGTCGATGCAGATTCCTATATAGGAAGATGAGATGGACTCGAGGATGTTAGTATGAGTTTGTGAGTTGATCGGTGAGTAGTGTGGAAACTCACAATAGTGTTCTACATACCTTGAGTTTTGATTTGTGAGGGATCAAGAATCCGATTGACATGAGACTTGAAGCATTGTAGAGATGATCCAAGGAGGAAGTAAATCGAAATGTAAGACCATGATTTTACCAAGGATGTCGGATAGAGAATTGTATTGGTTGGTAATGCCTTAAAGTGTATATAGGGGATATGAACTTTATTTTCCATACTTGCTCGGATAAGTTAGAACTGGTGTTCGTTGTGGATGTTCTGATCTGTTATAAAATCAGAAGCAAAATGCGTGGAGTATTTGAGAATTGAGCTACAGGTAGTGAAAGAAGTGAAGTTATATGTTAAGTTATCAAAGTGTATTTTTTGATTTGTAGAGATGAGTTTATTTTGTTGTGGTAATTCAGATGAGGGTATTGGGGTGGATCCATCAAAAGTAGAGGTAGTTCTATAATGAGGAAAATCTGAAGTGGGTTAATGGGAGTATAATATTATCGGACTTAGTTGGTTATTATCACGAAGTTTTGTAGTAGAAATCGTGAAGGGCGCTTAGCGCTGTCGAGCGCGCTTATCACGAGCTGGAACCCGCTTAGCGCGGTCTTGCCAACTAGAATTGTATGTACAATGAATAGTTTGGAGTTGAACCAAGTGCTTAAGGATTGTTTTGATTAGTCGATGCAGATTCCTATATAGGAAGATGGGATAGACTCGAGGATGTTAGTATGAGGCTGTGAGTTGATCGATGAGTAGTGTGGAAACTCACAGTAGTGTTCTGGATAACTTGAGTTTTTATTTGTGAAGGATCGAGAATCTGATTGACATGAGACTTGAAGCATTGTAGAGATGATCCAAGGATGAAGTAAATCGAAATGTAAGACCATTATTTTACCAAGGATGTCGGATAGAGAATTGTAGTGGTTGGTAATTCCTTAAAGTGTATATAGTTTCCATACTTGCTTGGATAAGTTAGAACTGGTGTTCGTTGTGGGTGTTCTGATCTGTTATAAAATCAAAAGCAAAGTGCGTGGAGTATTTGAGAATTGAGATACAGGTATTGAAATAAGTGAAGTTATATGATAAGTTATCAAAGCGTATTTTTTGATTTGTAGAGATGAGTTTATTTTGTTGTGGTAATTCAGATGAGGGTATTGGGGTGGATCCATCAAAAGTAGAGGTAGTTCTATAATGAGGAAAATCTGAAGTGGGTTAGTGGGAGTATAATATTCTCGGACTTAGTTGGTTATTATCACGAAGTTTTGTAGTAGAAATCGCGAAGGGCACTTAGCGTTATCGAGCGCGCTTATCACGAGTTGGAACCCGCTTAGCGCGGTATGGGAGTGAAAAATATGAATTTTCTTGTTGAAATTAATTAGACACATGTATCCTTATGTTGTTGTAATGATATTATGTGTTTAAGATGATTTTAGACAATGTGTTATTACAAGATGGTAAAGTTATAGCTTAGGTTTACGATAATTGGGGATTCATGAAAGTATATATCTTATTCAAGATTTGGAATTGGCTACAGTTGTAGTTGTGTTGGATATTCTGAGGTATTATTTTTATGGATCTAGGTTCGAGGTATTCAGTAATCACAAGAGTGTAGAATACCTGTTGGTCGGAATTTTCGGTGAGTTAAGTCGAAAGTTTTTTCTTATGTCTGCTTTGATGGTCGGAAGTTTGATGGGATCGTGGTAGATTTGATAGTTGCGAGTACTCGGAGAGCGCAACGAAAGCATGGTGTAGCGCAATTTGTTCTTATGTGTGTAACAACAATGTTGGTAGTTGGTTACGTTGATGTTGTGTTATGATCTTTTGTGTTATTATCTTTGTTGTTGCCTCGTTACCTATGGTGATGGTTCGAGCGCGAGTAGCTAATTCCTATGATGGGGAATTAGGGCAGTGTTGTTTATGGTGATGTCAACGATCGTGTTGTATCCTGGTTCATAGTGAACCAATGTGTTCTTAACTTGATTATTCTTTGTGTTTTGAGTTGGTCGTCGAGTGCATTGCATGAGCATTTCATCTTGTTGTTGTCATTGATAAGGTGTATTGTTGTATAGTGTTATTCGTGGTGTTTCCATTCGTGGCATGAGAGTTGTTTAGTTGGATGGGAGAACGTATTTGGAGTAGTTTGCATTGAGTAAATTTTCGAGGACGAAAATATTCTAAACATGGGAGAGTTGTAACGCCCTATATATTTAATTAATTATTTGATTAATTATCTTCGCATTATTTTTCTGTTGATTTCATTGTCGAAATTGTAGAATGTTGATTTAAGTTGTGTTGTTGTTAGTTAAAATAATTTATTTGATTAAGTTGTAGAAATAATATTAGAATAATACTATTATTATTAGTATGGACTTACTTATGGTTAGAAGTAGTAAAAGTGAGTTGTAAAATATTAGGTCCAATAGAATTATTTAAAATAATAGAATTCTAAATTAATTAGAATATATAAGAGAAGTTAGGTTTTATCAGAAAGAAGAAAATAAAGTTTTGCAAGAAGTTACGTAAAGTTGCAAAGAAGAGGAAAAAAGGAAAAAGAAAGGAAAAGCTAGGTTCAATCGGAGAGTTACATAGCAATCTTCAATCCAAGGTAAGGATGGGGTTCTGACTCTATAATTTGGTTAATGATAAATGATATGGGGAATAGTTTGGGGTTTAAGAGGTTTTAGGGATTTATGATGAGTTCATGATGAATTAGGTAAGAAATGATGAAATTAAGGCGCATTTTTTACTTGGAATGATGTATGTATTACATAAATTGTTGTGTTATGGTTGTATATGATTTCATGATGAATTGATGGGGTTTTGGGACTGTATAGAATTGAACCCGTAGGGAAAATTTGAGGTTTTTGAAAAACTTGGAAAATTCATAACTTTCAAACTATGTATCTGTTTGACACGTCGTTCGAAGCGTTGAATAGCTGATATCATGAACTTTAATTTGGCAAAATAAAATTAGTAAGATTAATTATTTTTACAATATTGAATTTATGGAAACGTCGGATTAATCTTTGGGGTAATTCCAGGTTAGTTTAAATGTTTATTACTTCGATATTGTGATGACTGTTCCGTGTATGTTTGATTGTATAGTTGATACAAAAAAGTGTAAAATTGGTTGAAGTTATTGAATTGGTCGTAGAAAATTGATGTAGGTTGATTTGAGTATAATAATAATATTCCTAATTACTGTGTATTGAGATGGTTAGGTTTCTGAGATTGAATCATAGAGGGAATACAGAGAACTGAGAAGAATAACAGAAAAATACGTTGGGACGGTCGTTCAATAGTGTGACGAACATCACCTGACTATGACGACCGTCCGACTGCCGTGTCGACCGTCACCCAGCGTGACGAGGGCCATGATGGAGTGACGAGCGTCACTCTGGTCGGTTTCATATTTTCTGCTTGACGTGGCCTACTTGTGTTTTGTCCTTGTCTGCATGATAATACCTCTACCTTTATTTTCCATAAACAGAATTGAGATAAGAATCACATTAATTTATTAGCAGCAGTAGTAATGGGAGTTAAGATAGCATGTATCCTTTTAGTAGCAGGTTTGGAAATTAGTTTAGTGACAGTGTAGCATGAATTTAACAGAGGCATATTAAGAATCTTAGTACGAAGTAGAAATAATAGAGTTTTAGCCGATAATTAATTAACCGGTTTCAGTCGAAAATTGTCCGAATAATTACACGGTTTGGTTGTAATATAATTTGGTTTATTCGTTGCGTTTTGTACTTTGTTGAAATTGCGAATTTGCAGGTGGTATTATATCTGGTTGGATTGCTGCTATTTATTGACAAATATAAGTTGTAGCCTTATGGCCAATGTTGATTTGTTGTTGTGTCGCTATGTGACTATTATTTTTGTTATTCTGACATTCATGTTGTATCGCATACATATCATATCAAGTTGGAGCCGATGCTCGGTAAGTTGGTCTGGATTAGAAAAATTAAGTTGAAGGCTTATGCCTTGTTGACGCCTCTATTAATTGACATATTTTTAAGTTGGGAGTTATGCTCCAATGGTACCACATACATGTGTATTTTATAAGTTGCATTTTAGGTTGCATAATCATATCGTTGTGTTGTGACTTGTGTTGATTGATGTTGGTTGCAAGTTCTGAAGTGGTGAGTTTATATAATCTGATCTAATATATTGTTATCATACATTCAATTATATTGTTTGATATCTCACCCCTTATGTTTGAATGTTGCCTCTACGTGGGTAACGCGAAGGTGATTTGGAGTGAAGGTTGTCTACCTTCATTAGTTCGAGTCAATGTCGTCGCTCTGATACGTAACACTCGGGGGGGGGGGGGGGGATGAACGCTTGTTACTTTATTGTTGATTTTATTTCCATTGCTGAATTTTTAATTGAACTCTCTAAATTACTTTGTTATTTTGAAGTTGTTTTCAGTTGGACAAAGATGTTATGTGATTAAAGTTGAGATTATGATTTTGTTGCTTAATTATAAAAGTTGTTTTGGTTTAGAAAGACTAAATTATGTTCTTATCATTTAACCCAAGCTTTTAGTGCTATGTGTCTATGTTAAAATGTGATTAAATGATGTTGCTACAAGTTGTGTGACATCCTATTTGTGTGTTAAAAATTTGTAATTCTGATTTTATTAATATGTGTCGGGTAGAAATGGGGTGTTACAAATTTCTCTAGATTGAACTTCATCTTGCATGTCCTTGCCTGGTCGAAGACTCTTTTTAGGTGGACCAGGTGGTCGGATTCCTCTCGCGACTTTACGATCATGTCGTCCATGTAGACTTCGAGCATGTCTCCAATCTCATCTCGGAATACTTTGTCCGTGTACCTAAAATCTAAAGAAAAATGGAAAATTTGAAAATTTATGGTAAGAACGACAAATTTTCGATAAAATCAGATAAATTACAAAAAAAAAACAATTTTTACAAAAAGGTATAACGGTAAACAAATATTCTAAAAAAAAAAGGTGACAGATACAAATGTAGGCATGACAAGTTAAATAATTGGCTTAAATGCACTTTTGGTACCCCTAGTTTAGCATTTTTTAACTTTTGATCCCTCTATTACAAAATCTGTGTTTTTGGTCCCTTAAGTTAGAACCATTTTACATTTACTTGGTCCCCTTCTCAATTCTGATGATGTGTGCTATTTTTTAATGAGGCGATAGTCTTATATTTATTCCATGTCACCAATTATTATTATTTTAATATAAAATTGAATAATTAAATTTATAAAATAGTTAAATAATTTAATATATTTCTAGCTCCCTTACCCCATTGTGTGTAACCAATAAACCACCACCCACCTTCATTGTGTTCATATGAACATGATGAATATTCATCTTCTTACTTTAACCCTATAAATTGTACAAAGAAATTATTTGAGATGGAGGACTTGGAAAATAAAAGGTCCTTATTAAATGAACATTTAGACAATAGAACTTTCATACACCAACAAGGTTATATAGAAATGTATTAAAATGTTTTTATATGGAAAAATATCATATGTTATGTAGCATAAGTGTTAAACATTTGTATATGGACAAATCTCGTATGTCGTGTACCCCGATGATGTTAGATCGCTGGACGCGTAAAAGATTCTTTTAGATCTCTAGAATAGGATAAAAACTAATTGGTCCCGAAGTACCACATCTCAGTGTGATTGGAGCACTGATGTACCTTGCTAGTTATACACGTCCTGATATATCATTTGCGGTTAATCTATTAGCAAGATACAGTTCTTCACCTACAAGAAGACATTGGAATAGAGTCAAACATATACTTCGTTATCTTAGAGATACAATAGACATGAGTCTGTTTTATACCAAAGTATCCAAAGTCGAATTAACAAGTTATGCAGATGCACATTACTTGTCAGATCCTCACAATGGTAGATCACAAACAAGTTATTCGTTTACATGTGGTGGTACAACAATTTCAAGGAGATCAGTTAAACAAACAAACAACAACAACTTCATCTAATCATGCAGAACTTTTAGCACTACATGAGGCAAGTAGAGAATGCGTTTGGTTGAGATCCTTAATCCAACACATACAAAATACTTATGGTTTGTCTTCAGGAAAAATAAATACAATGACCATATATGAAGATAATATTGTATGCATCACTCAATTGAAAGATGGTTACATTAAAGGAGACCAAACAAAACATATCTCTTCAAAGTTTTTTTCCACTCATGATCTTCAGAAGAACGGTGATATAAACATCCAATAAATTCGTTCACGTGACAATCTTGCAGACCTTTTCACAAAGTCATTCCCAAATAGTATTTTTAATCAACTAGTACAAAATATTGGTCTTCATCATCGAAGAAATAATCGTTCAGTTGAGGGGGAGAAATAAATTTGTTTTAAAAGGATATTGTACTATTTTTCTTTCACTAGATTTTTTACCACTTGATTTTTTCTAGTAAGATTTTAACGATGCATTTTAATCTTTCTCTCTTCGATTTTATATTCTTTCTCTTTATTTTATAACATATTTTATATTTTTATGTCTATAATAGTCATATTAAGATATAAAAATAAAGAAAGAGATATTAACTCAAAATTTAAATGATGCGGCAAAAATAAAGAATGGGTGTCTTATAAAATGATGAGATATTAAAAAATTGATTTGGATTCTCTTGAATAAGACTATGTGGCGTATAAAATAACTAGACGTCAAAAAATTGATTTGAAGTTTCTTTTAAAAACTTATTCAAATGATTTTAAAATAATTGAGTCAATAAAGATCAAATAAAATGGTTATATTACATAAAGGGTTTTTAATGAGTTACTATAATTGACAATTTTTTTCCTTCATATTTCTATGAATATTGACTTCATTATTTAATAAAATGTGTGAGTAATTGATAAATTTTATATATATATATATATTTTAAATAGTTTGGTGGTTAGAATTTAATTTTTAAAAATGAATAAGTGAAATATTATATTTGTGATGATCTTTCACAATTACTAATAGTCAAGCTAAAAAATAGAAACGAAGAAAGATGTGTTAATTAAAAATTTAAATGATTTGGTAAAAATAAGATTATGTGGTTTATAAAATAATGAGATGTCCCTCATCAAATCGGTCCTTCAAGCTATTCCTTCTTATATCATGAGTATCTTCCTATTGCCTTCATCGTTTAGTGATGAAATTGAAAAAATGACAAATTCTTTATGGTGGGGGCACAACAGTGAAAATTCTAAAGGTATGAATTGACTATTTTGGGATCGTTTGTCTATGGGGAAAAAATATGGAGGTATGGGTTTCAAAAACCTTAGTGCTTTCAACTATGCAATGGTTGGAAAGCAAGCGTGAAATATCATGACGAAGTCAAATAATCTTGTATCCAAACTCTATAAAGCTCGTTACTTCCCTAACAAGAACTTTCTTGATTC
Source organism: Lathyrus aphaca (assembly GCA_963966055.1). Classification (NCBI taxonomy): domain Eukaryota; kingdom Viridiplantae; phylum Streptophyta; class Magnoliopsida; order Fabales; family Fabaceae; genus Lathyrus; species Lathyrus aphaca. Next base: position 546,292,895 of record OZ014522.1, read on the forward strand.
CGCCTTGGGTCACAATCCAAGCTACGTGTGGAAGAGTATTTGGAGTGCTAAATTTGTGGTACGCGGAGGTTACAAATGGAGCATAGGTTCAGGAGAGAGAATTTCAGTTTGGAATCAAAAATGGTTGCACGATCATACCTCCCTGACTAACCCTTGGCCATATGTTCCTGAAATATCCAACTTGAAAGTATCAGATTTAATTAGCCATCATGGTAAGCAGTGGAACTCTGATCTGATCTTTCCTTTGGCAGGTGAGGAAGCAGCAAATAAAATTCTTAATACTGCACTTTTTGAGTCGGTTCAGGTTGATAAAATGGTTTGGAATTTCGAAAGGGATGACAATTACTCAGTACGTAGTGCTTATCGTTTCTGCATAGATGAAGTTATTGATACATCCAATCTCAGAATAGATGCAAATTGAGACTTAATCTAGAAAATAAAAATATCGTCAAAAGTGAAGAATTTTATTTGGAGACTTTGCAGGAATTCTGCTCCTACTAGAGTTCGACTTAAGGTTAAAGGTGTAGATTGTCCTATTATTTGTGGCGTCGAGGATATGAGAGTAATGAACATTTATTCTTGCAATGTCCGAAAAGCAAGGATTGTTGGGAGAAAGTCGGATTATGGGCAAAGTTACAGCAGTTGCAGAACATTCATGTATCGTTGGCTGCTATTATTTTTTCTGTCTTTCAGGTATCTAACCAGGACCAGCAAGTGACTTTCGCTACCATTTTATGGAGTTTATGGAAAAGTAGAAATAACCATGTTTGGAACCAAGTGGTGGATACTCAGGATACCATTTGCAGTCGAGCTACGCACCTTATTCAAGGAATGAGAAATGCCCAACAGCTGAAGGTAATCATCGCACACCATCCTCAAGCTCTACCAGATACCAAGTGGAGTAAACCATCGATGGGCAGACTTAAGTGCAACATTGATGCTTCTTTTTCTAATGATAAGGTTGGTATTGATGTTTGCATCAGAAATGACACTGACTCCTTTATTGCGGCCTGTACGGAATGTTTCTCTCCCATCACGGAGGTTGCGACAGGGGAGACCCTAGGTTTGCTAGCTTCTATAAAGTGGGCGCATGATCTCGATTATGACAATATCCATTTCGAGATGGATGCTAAAATTGTCGTCGATAGTGTGAATAGTCATCATCCTAATCATACAGATTTTAGCTCTATCATTTGGGAATGCAACCGTCTGTTAGCTCACTTATTCTCGAACTCTCATGTTAAGTTCACTAGAAGAAAAGTCAATGAAGTTGCTCATGCTCTGGCATAGATGGCTCCATTTTATGCTAGTTTTTACAATTTTATTGATATTCCAACATGTATCCAAACTCTTATTATATATGAAATGAATTAAATTTTCTCTTGTAAAAAAATAAAATAATAATGAGATGTCAAAAAATTGATTTGGAGATTCTTTTAAAAAAATTATTCAAACGATATTAATATAATTTTGGGTCAATAAAGATCAAATAAAACAGTTAGAGCTTTAAATATATGAGTAATTGACAATTTCTTTTTTCTTCATATTTCTATGTCTAGTCATGCTAATTTTCTTTTTTTAAAGTGTCAAAAATAAAACTTACTTATAAAATAATAAGATGTCAAAAATGATTTAGAGTCTCTTTTAAAGAATTATTTAAATGATATTAAAATAATCTTGAGTCAATAAGATCAAATAAAAAGTTATAGGGATAAATATATAAAATCCCCCTGTCATTAGGGCGGGTTTTGATTTTACCCCCTTTAAGATATTTTTTTATTGACGCCCCCTTATAAAATGAAAACTCAGATTGTACCACCCCCTTTTACTACCTTGCTGATGTGGACAAGGATGACTGGGCAATGGGGTGTGACTGGACAATTTCTAGGGTTCCATAAAAGGATCCCAATTTCTAGGGTTCCATTCTTATTCTCCTCTTGCATCGTTTTCGATTCACAATCTCCAATCACAATCTCCATTCTTCTTCTCCTCTTGATTATGTCTACTGCAAGTAGTGCTTCGGTTTCGATTCCTGGGTTACCCGTTTGTGGTTGTGGTAGATCAATGAAGTTGTGGGTTTCAAGTACAAGCAAAAATCGCAATCGGAAGTTCTGGAAATGTCGCAATAACACTAATGGTTGTGAGTTATTTGCATGGGATGATGAAATGGAAAAGTCAGTCAAAGATATGGGCGCTATGCAATCTGTTTGTAAGAATTGTGTAATGGAAGAAGTGCAATTTGAAGCATTGAAAGTCAAACTAGAGAAGGTGAAGATGAAACTTGATGTGCAGAGAAGTGTTAATAGGAAGCTTAAGATAGGAATTATAATGCTCTGTATTTTTATTGCCTTATTGTTTAACCATTTGTAAAGAATTAATGACAAAGTTGTAATGTATTGATGACAAAGTTCAATAAAATGAGATAACATTGTTTCTGTTTATTGTTTATTGTTTCTGGCATTATATTGGTTTCTGCATTATAATAGTGTTTATGGTTTATGATAATTATATTGTTTCTGGTTTATGATAATTGCATAGTGTTTCTGCATTATTTGTTTCTGGTTTATATTGGTTGCTTGTTTCTGGTTTATATTGGTTGCTTGTTACAGGTCCATTATTTGTTGCTTGTTTCTGCATTATTGATTCTGCATTATTGGTTCTGGTTTATATTGGTTGCTTGTTTCTGGTTTATATTGATTCTACATTATTGATTCTGGTTTATATTGGTTATTTGTAATATATTGGTTTCTGCATAATAGTTGTAATATTTGTAATATATTGGTTTCTGTGTATATTGTTTTCTTGTTACAGGTCCATTATATTTGTTTCTTGGTATGGCAGAAATATTACCAAAATGGAAGAAGTAACATAAAGTAGAAATAAAGCATCTTGTTTACAAAATATTCAGAATCTTGTTTACCAAAATGGAAGAAGTAACATAAAGCAGAAATAAAGCATTTTGTTTACCAAAATGGAAGAAGTAACATAAAGCATCTTGTTTACAAAATATTCAGAATTCATCAAGAATACAAAATAGCATCTTGTTTACAAAATATTCAGAACTACGAGTTTACTAATATGCAGAATTGAAACATAACATAAAATGTAGTTAGAGCCCATTGATGCATTTCTCCTTTTGAGCCTTCCTTGTAGCCTTCTTCCTCAGGGCATGTCCATCTTCTTCAGGGAAAGTCAAAGGTTGTTGTGGGTCTGAACCTGGACCTGAGTTGGGTTTTGGTTTTTTAAACCAATTTTCCTTAATTCTCTCACTTTGCCTCTTTCTCAATGGCTTGACCTCCTTTTTAAGCTTTATTTTTCCCTTAGCCCTTGCTGATGCTTGCACACTTTGTTCAACATTAGGCTGAGTTTGACTGGTCACCACACTAGGCTGACTTTGATTTTGTTCAACATTAGGCTGAGTTTGGCTGGTCACCACACTAGGCTGACTTGGTTCAACACCAGGCTGACTTTGTTCAACACTAGGCTGAGTTTGTTCAACACTAGGCTGACTTTGTTCAACACTAGGCTGAGTTTGTTCAACACTAGGCTGACTTTGATCTTGCTCACCTTGTGGTCTATTCATCTTCTGTACAGGCAGTAGAAACATAACATTAGCAGAAACATATCATTAGCACCTAAACCAACATTAGCAGAAACATAATGCAAAAATAATTACCTTTCTTTTTAGTGCAATTGGATGTTGTTTCTTGGCCTTGCATGATTTCACATTATGCCCAGTCTTGCCTAATATGCTGTATGATATCAATGATTCTCACCTTCTCTGAAGTTTGAAGCATTTTAACCACATCCTTTGCAACCCACTTTGAACTAGCTGTTTTGTTATCTAAAACCCTAGCACATGTGTGGGTATCCTTTATAGTCTTTATAGCATAAGTGTGCTTGTGGCCCACTTTGGAACAAAGCATTAAAAAACCACATTTCACTTTACATTCCACTCTCACTCTATACCCCTCATTTTTCACAAATCTTATTTCCCTCTCATTCAAAATAGTCCACTCACGAATTGCTCCCCTAAACTCATATAGGGAATTGAACTCCATACCCCATTTGAACTTGAAATTTTTATTCAGCTGTTCTTTTTTAAACTTCTCAAACTTTGGTTTTTTCTCTCCATCTGAGTTATCAACATCAGAACTCAACAACTCTTCACTCACATAATCATCATCATCCTCATCATCCTCATCTTCCACACATTTCTTACTACAACCAGTTAAGAAACCACTAATTATTGGACCTTGACTGACTGCTAGAGTGACATCTATACCTTCAAAACCATCTACAAAAGCAGTGGTTCTCTCATCCTCACTATCGTCCAAACTTTCTACATTATCTTCATCACTATCCTCTGACTCAGACAAATGATTGACACACCTAGGGTTTATTGCACTACCACTAGCATCATGTTCAACAAAAAGTTCACCATCAACTTCATTTGCAGAATGGTAACATGCGAAATCATATGCATCCTCATCGTTCTTAATCTGAAAATGCCTAGGAGCAATTTCAGGGATCCTAGCCCACAACCGAAACGATCCTACATGGTATCCCCATCCACTGACTATGTTGTTAATATGACTAGTGTTAAATCTATCTAAGTGTTCCCCAGAAACTACAGTAGAAACACCACCCCTATATATTGTTTCGCCGGCACTGTGCTTCACAAACTCACCTCCATGTCGAAACACCACATTAAACAATAGTTTTTTCTGAAAATAGAAACAGAAGAAGATGAACATGACGAAAATAAAACTACTTAACATCATCAACATTGCTAACCAAACCTGTAAATCCATTGCTTCGTCTTCTTCCTTGCGTTCTTCCTTGCGTTCTTCATTGCGTTCTCCCATGGATGTCACTTCGTCTTCCTGCTTCCAAACCTCTGAAATTGGGAACCCTAACTGACGGGGGGAATTTCAAATAGTATAACAAGGTTACACAATTGTCCAGTCACACCCCATTGCCCAGTCATCCTTGTCCACATCAGCAAGGCAGTAAAAGGGGGTGGTACAATCTGAGTTTTCATTTTATAAGGGGTGTCAATTAAAAAATATCTTAAAGGGGTAAAACCAAAACCCGCCCTAATGACAGGGGGATTTTATATATTTATCCCAAAGTTATATTACATCAAAAGCTTTAAATGTGTTTAAACGTGTGAATAATTACAAAAATAAAATCATATTTCAACTCATGTAATTTGGGTTGAAATTAAGTAGTGTTAGATTTTAAAAAGGCATAAGTCTCACATAAGAAAAATTACAAAGGTTTCAGTTTAGTCTATATTTAATTATAGGTTTTTTGTTTAATCTGATTTAAATGTTTTGTTTGACCTAAAAATTTATTTAAAAACCTATTTTATATTAAACTTTTTAAATAATTCATTTTTGGGTTAATAATAATTTGCCATCTGTCATTTTTTGAAAGAAAAGAAAAATAACCTCAAAAAAATTGCATGGATTTCCTTAAAAAGAAATTGACGTGACAGTTTTTTTAATGATATATATAGATGTTCAAATGGCATTTTAATTTGATTTATTATTATTATTATTACGTCAACATTTTTTGTGTATGTTATAAAACATGTTAAATACTAAAAAAAAAAATTGTTGGAGATGAAACCTCAATATCACATGCATATAACATTACATCTAGGCCAATTGTTTTTTCTTGATATGTTTTACTTTCTAAACATGTATATTATATATTTAGTATTTATTTCATTTATTTACAATATATTTTATTTCATGTAATATTGCATTTATTCCATTTAATTAATCTTAAAAGAACCCATACAATATTATATATTTAGTATTTATTCTATTTATTTATAATTTATTTCATTTATTTACGATATATTTAATATTAAAAGAACCTATTTAATTTATTTATTCGGTCTATAAGATTGCATGGATTCTTTTAATAATTTAAGACTGATTTATTTAATTAAATATTCCCTCCGTCTCACAATGACTAATTCATTTAAAATAAAATAATATTTCAAATAAATGATAATTTCAATTTCATCTTTTTCAAATCTACCCTTTAATTAATATTAATTTCATCCTTCCCACTATTTGATAAAGATTTTTAAAACCTAAACTTAATCTATTTATTAAATAATTTTTGTTTATCCTAACCTTAAATAGATTAGATTGTAGACTCTTATGGACCAATATGACCTATTCTATATCTACCTATAATAGCCACACTAAAAATATAAATGAGGAAAGAGATATCTACTCAAAATTTAAATGATGTTACAAAAATTAGATTAGGTGACTTATAAAATGATGAGATGTCATAAAATTGATTTAGAGTCCATTTAATAAATTATTCAAATGATACTCCTTCCAACCTTATTTAAAAATTAAAAGTCAAACTTTAATTCAGTTAAGCATTTTATTTTAAAAATGCATCTTTTCCAAAGCAAAATTAAATTCAAAATACATTTAATTTTTGTCTCTCTCATTTTTTCAATAAACGCCAACCAATTAAAACTCCTTTTACATCTTTTTATAAAACATATTTCAAAAAAGACACAAAAAAATATATATTTTGAATAAATGTGAAAATATTAATTTTTGCATATAAATTCATAGAATGTAGTATTTGTTAGAGTTGATATTCATCTTTTCCATCTGTTAAACAAATTCAGTGCCTGCCTCAAATTTATACAAAACCACATAGGTATGTTCATTTATCACAATAATCAGCACATATCTGAACTATTGAATCATATCTATCAGTATAGTTTAGTTTCATTGTACTGAAAACATAAGCAATCTTTGAAATTTCAGTTGCAGGAAAATAGAGTATTTTGCTAAGGTTGACTCTTATAAACCTCTTGTGTCCTATTGTATATTTTTATCTTAAGGTTCTTGCTTATAGACTTAGCTATCTTACCCTATAAAATGATACTTCAATTTTGCTACCATCATGCGGTCCCATACAGATTCATTTTTTTGAGTTGAATAATGCGTTTATCTTTTCAATGTAATGTTTGTTTCGTAGCTACCAACATTAATAACACCAAATAAATACTTCTCAGATACTCTTTAACTATACTAACTTTTTCTTTGAGCTGCAGCTTCAACTGATATGACAGGGTCAACAACTCGTAATCCATCCGTTCCCGAAATGGATGACATGCACCAGGAATCCAAGATGAACAAGGTGAAGGATCAAAGAATCAAGACAGTTCCGTTTTTCAAGCTTTTCTCGTTTGCAGACTCTTGGGATTATTTTCTTATGATTGTTGGAACTGTAAGTGCTGTTGGGAATGGAGTCTCTACGCCGTTGATGACTATAATTATCGGAGATGTTGTTGATGCTTTCGGAGGAAATGCTAATAATAAACAAGTAGTTCATCAGGTTTCAAAGGTTAGATTTTGGAAATAGTGCTTGATAGATGGTTTATTTCAAATTCTCTGATTTTTCGTGTCGTAATTCACCATGGGTTGGTTTATTTCTTGCTCTCAGGTGTCTCTCAACTTTGCAATCACGGGTGCATGCGCCTTTTTGGCATTGTTTCTGCGTAACCATGCTGAATAAATTAGCTTAGTATAATAATAATTCAAGTTAATATGATTAGGAAATTGTAAATATGATTTATCTTGCAGAGGTGTCTTGTTGGATGGTAACGAGCGCGAGACAGACTGCGAGAATAAGGGCATTATATCTCAAAGCGATTTTAAGGCAAGATATCAGTTTCTTTGACAAGGAAACGAACAGTGGCGAGGTTGTTGGAAGAATGTCAGGTGACACAGTTCATATTCAAGAAGCCATGGGAGAGCAGGTATTATTAATGGAGCAGCATTTGATTTGATCTAACTATGATAGCAAATTTTGAAGATAATAATAACTTACTCTTCCGATTTCGGGTGATAACTTCTTCTCAGGTAGCGAAATTCATACAGCATATGTCGTGTTTTTTAGGAAGTTTAGTGGTGGCATTCACCAAGGGTTGGCTTCTAACCCTTGTCCTTTTATCAACTCTTCCTCTTCTTATCCTCTCTGGTTCCATAATGAGCTTTACTTTCGCAAAGATGGCGTCTCGTGGACAGGTAGCTTATTCCGAAGCAGCAACTATAGTGGAGCGGAAAGTCAGTTCAATTCGAACGGTACGCATGTCAATCTAAATAAATAAAGAACCTTTCATGTTTCAGACTAAGGATACACAACACGCGATAATCCAATGGGTGCAGGTTGCATCATTTACCGGCGAGAAGCAAGCTATATCTCAATACAATCAATCCTTAATTAAGGCTTACAAAATTGGAGTGCAAGAGGGATTGGCTATCGGCTTAGGCCTCGGTTCGGTTCGCTTATTTGTTTATTGCACTTATATTTTGACTGTATGGTTTGGAGGAAAGATGGTACTGGAGAAAGGTTATACTGGAGGTGAAGTCATAAGCGTATTTTTCGCTATACTAACAGGTTCCTTGTAAGTCAAGTTAAGTTAGTTTCTTCAAGAAGATTAGATTCACATACACAAATCACTTTTTTTTACCTAATTTTATTTTTTAGAACTTTGGGACAGACATCTCCATGCTTAACTTCATTTGCTGCTGGACAAGCTGCGGCATTTAAGATGTTTGAAACGATTAAAAGGAAGCCAGAGATCGATGCTTATGATACTAGCGGGCGAAAGCTTGATGACATTCGCGGAGGCATAGAGCTTAGGGAGGTTTGCTTTAGTTATCCTACAAGACCAAATGAAATGATACTCAATGCATTTTCTATTTCGATATCAAGTGGCACTACCGCGGCTTTGGTCGGGCAAAGTGGAAGTGGGAAATCAACACTTGTTAGTTTGATAGAGAGATTTTATGATCCACAAGGTGGTGAAATTCTCATCGACGGTATCAACCTCAGAGAATTCCAACTGAAATGGATCAGACAGAAAATTGGCCTAGTCAGTCAGGAACCGGTTCTCTTTAGTTGTAGCATTAAAGAGAATATCGCCTATGGTAAGGATGCGGCAACTGACGAAGAAATCAGATCTGCAGCAGAACTTGCTAATGCTACTATCTTCATCGATAAATTTCCTCATGTAAGCTCTTATTTCTTGATTCTTATAAAATCTCAACAACATCATACAGTACCAAAGACTACTTTATAGTATATGTTTTTTCATTTAAATTCTTGTTGTCCCTTTTACCTCACCAATTCCGGAAAATGATTAATTTAGGGACTTGAAACAATGGTCGGCGAGCATGGAGCTCAGCTTTCTGGAGGCCAAAAGCAAAGAATTGCTATAGCAAGAGCGATTCTGAAAGATCCAAGAATTCTACTCCTTGATGAAGCAACAAGTGCACTTGATGCAGAATCTGAAAGAGTGGTACAAGAGACACTAGACAAGATTATGATAAGCCGAACAACCATCATCGTAGCCCATCGCCTTAGTACAATAAGGAACGCTGATATCATCGCTGTTATTCACCAAGGAAAAGTGGTAGAAAAAGGTATGAATACAAAGCTACATAGTTACTTACATACAAGCATGCATGCACGTATACTAAGTATGGCGCAATGAAGCATTCTTATATCTTGTAACTGATTATCAGGTACACATGCTGAGCTCACCAAGGATCCTGATGGAGCTTATAGTCAACTTATTAGGTTGCAAGAAATTAAAAGGGACTCATCAGAGCAATATGGTGCTAATGACTCAGATAAGTTAGAAAAATATGCAGATTCTGGAAGAGGATCTAGCCGACGGTCTTTAAGCCGCGGATCATCTGAGATTGGACGTAGCAGTCGCCATTCATTCAGAGTTTCAACTTCTATACCTCCTACACTAGTAGGAGAATCTGAAGTTTTTCCTTCAGAAGCAACAACATCACCGAAAAGTAAAACTCAAAATGTTCCGTACCTCCGCCTCGCTTATCTTAACAAGCCTGAAATCCCAGTGTTACTCATAGGGACAATAGCAGCAGCAGTAACGGGTGCAATGCTACCAATTCTAGGACTTCTAGTGTCCAAAATGATACATACATTCTTTGAGCCTGCCGATAAACTTCGTAAAGACTCGAAGTTTTGGGTTTTAATATTTGTTTCTCTTAGCGTGGTATCATTCACTTTTCACCCAATCAGGTCATACTTTTTTGCTGTAGCTGGTTCTAAGTTGATAAAAAGGATCCGGTTAATGTGCTTCGAGAAAATAATTCACATGGAAATAGGCTGGTTTGATAAAGCTGAGAATTCAAGCGGTGCACTTGGTGCAAGGCTTTCAACCGATGTTGCTTTGATGCGAGCTTTGGTTGGCGATGCACTCGGCTTAATGGTTCAAGATATTTCTACAGTTATTACAGCCTTGGTAATTTCCTTTGAAGCAAGTTGGCAGCTTTCTCTCATCATTCTTGCTTTGATACCTATACTATTAGCAAGTGGACATTGGCAAAAGAAGTACATGCAAGTGTTTAACGCAGATGCAAAGGTTTGCGCCTCACAATTTTAGTTAGTACTACTAATACCTGTTTGACATCATGTTACTAAAATCTATATATGTTTTGACAGAAACTATATGAGGAAGCAAGTCAAGTAGCGAGTGATGCAGTAGGAAATATCAGAACAGTTTCTGCTTTCTGTGCCGAAGAGAAGGTGATGGAGATATACCAGAAGAAATGTGTAGTACCAGTCCAAACAGGAAAAAGGCAAGGTTTAGTCAGTGGAGCTGGTTTGGGCTTAGCCATTTTCCTTTTCTTCTGTTTCTATGCATGTAGTTTTTATGCCGGCGCCCAGCTTGTTCAGAGGGGCAAAACATCAATGTCAGAAGTTTTTCAAGTATGTTATTGTCCCAATTTGGAGGCCTATTTAGAAAGTGTTCTTTTGTTGATGTCAATTTTTTTGTCATACTTTACTTACCTTCCTAATTTTGCAGGTATTTTACTCTCTTACAATGGCAGCCACCGCGATATCTCAATCCAGCTTCATGTCTCCAGGAGCTAGTAAAGCAAAATGTTCTGTTGATTCGGTATTTGCTATTCTTGATCAGAAATCAGAAATAGACCCTAGTGATGAATCAGGAATGGTACTGGAAGACGTGAAGGGAGAGATCGAGTTCCATCATGTCACTTTCAAGTATCCAACTAGACCCAATGTTCATATATTCAAAAATCTTTCCTTAATCATTCATTCAGGACAGGTAACTTCAAAATTATAATCTATCAAAAGCAATTCATCTAGGCCTTTCGTATAGAGAAGCTTAAAGTTTGGCTGTTTCAATCAGACGGTTGCATTGGTTGGAGAAAGTGGAAGTGGAAAGTCAACTTTGATATCATTGTTGCAAAGATTTTATGATCCAGATTCAGGTTTGATTAAACTGGATGGAACAGAAATCCGAAAGCTACAACTTAAATGGTTTAGGCAACAAATGGGCCTAGTAAGTCAAGAGCCTGTTCTGTTCAATGACACCATCAGAGCCAACATTTCCTTTGGAAAAGGTGGAAATGCATCTGAGGCTGAAATTATAGCTGCAGCAGAACTGGCAAATGCTCATAATTTCATTAGCAGCTTGCAGCAGGTAAGTACACAGCCTTTGAATCACGGATGCTGACACTGATTCGTAGACACTTGTAATATTTTAAGATAAACTAGTTATGTATGCAGCATGTCTTATTGAAATCTAGAAAAACAACATATGCAGGGGTATGATACAATAGTAGGAGAGAGAGGGATACAACTATCTGGAGGACAGAAGCAACGTGTGGCAATTGCAAGGGCCATAGTTAACAGTCCAAGAATATTACTACTAGATGAAGCCACAAGTGCACTTGATGCCGAGTCTGAAAAAATGGTTCAAGATTCACTTGATAGAGTGAGGATGGACAGAACAACCATTGTGGTGGCTCATAGATTATCTACCATAAAAGATGCAAATTCAATTGCAGTTGTTAAAAATGGAGTGATCGAAGAGAAAGGAAAACATGACACATTGATCAACATGGGTGGTACCTATGCTTCTTTAGTAGCACTGCACACAAATAGCACTGCTTCATCTTAAGACTCTTTAAACCAGTCGTCATGGTTTCTTAATCTTTTTGTAGTTTGTTTTCATATTCACTTTTATATAAACTTGTAGCTAGCACTATTATTATAAAAAAATAGACATAAGTTTAAAAGCAGGTATAATAAAGATCTTATTAGAACATGTATGTGGACAAGGGCTTGGTAAGAACATGAGTTCATTAATCTTGAGCAGGAGTATGTGACACTGTGAGTCTTATTGATAACTTTGTCTCTGACGAAGAATATGTCCAGCACCATATGTTTTGTCCTGGAATGTAGAACAGGATTGTTTGCAGAGATATTGTACTTAGGTTATCACATAGAATTATGGGAACTTGATGGTTGACTTTGAGTTCTAGTAACAGCGATTGAAGTCATGGGATTTCTACAATTGCATGAGCTAGACTTGTATATTATGCCTCAACACTAGATCTTACAACCAAAGATTTATTTTTAGCCCACCAAGGCACATGATTATGTCCTAGCTAAATGAAGGAGGACCCAAAATTCATGAGAGCATCATATTCTAATTCCATGGCAGCATGCCACTCATGATGTTGATGACATGAATTGTGTTGTCATGGTTAGAGATTCATGAGGTTATGAAGTAATGTAAACATAGTAGTTTATATATCCTTGCATGATGATGAAATTCATGGTATGAAATTTTTGAGTATGCTATGATATGATTACACATGGCTTAGAGTGGTTAAAGGTCGAAGAAATGGTTTAAAAATGGATTTATACCAATCTTAAAAATAGATAATGGAAACTAATAAATTGAAATTAACCGATCAAATTCTATGAGTATATCAATCCTTCTACAATTAACAATAACCCAAACACCAACAAAATGGATTATCTACATAAATACTTTCATTACAAAAAAAAAAAATCAATTAAAAATTTAAACCATTCATTATAATTTCATTTTACTTTTTGTTATGACCAAAACTCCAAGACAACTAGTATGAATCAAAATCCTTGTTAGATAATTAGACAAGACTATGATACTTTTTAAAAATTAAGAGATAAATATGATTTTTTATTTATTTAAATTAAAACAACAAAATAATACTAAACATAAATTCATTTACTTTCCGGTCCAAATTAAAACAAAATTTGCAATTTTTGAGTTTTTTCCTCTATTCCCAAATTTTATCGGAATTCGACCTAAATTTGGTTTCTTCTTCTCACCGAACCGTCCGGCGAACCCTCCACCGTCACGCCGTTCTCGTCCGGCACATCAACCTTCTTCCTTTCCGGCTCGACTCTTCGCAGCTCGGGTAGGTTCTTTTTCCGTACGTCCCTCCGTCACGCCGAAACATCCTTCACCTTCGCTCGAACAGGTTTGTCTATCGATCCTTCTGCGTTTCTCACTTTCTCCGCTTCGAACAAGATTCCACTTGTTTCTTTATGTCTCAATTTTTATTTTTGTTAGAATAGTTACTGATAAATTATAATCGCAAGAGTGAATTAAATTAAGCATTATTCTGATTGTTTATGAACCCTAATAAAGTTGAAATAGGTACTATCCATTTTGTTCTTCCTATCTGTGTCAATTTTCCTCTTGATCCTGCAGCCTTCTTTCTAGTGGTGGAATTAATCCACATGAAATTTGATAACAATGTTGTGCGTGAATTGTGTACAAAGTTTTAGAACTATATTTCTATAGTTATTAATTGGTTCAAATGTTGATCGAACAATGACGCAAAGGCCTTGCCCATTTGGACCGCCAGTTTGATTTTTAAAACACTGGCTTTAGGTTTTAGATAGTAACTTTGACCTGTATTTAGTTGTTTTCACTTTTGCAATTCTGATTTATTAAGCATATCCTATTCACACCAGCTTTAAGCATGGATCCAGAAGCCGCAAGAAGTGCAAGAGAATCTTTGGACCTAGCATTTCACATGTCCAATATACTTGACACCGGTTTAGACCGTCATGCACTATCTATTCTCATTGCCCTCTGTGATCTTGGGGTCAATCCTGAAGCACTTGCTGCTATTGTCAAGGAACTTAGAAAGGAGAGGCCCCCTCTATCATCATCATTGCATCCTACACCTCCTTAATCATACAAGTTGCTCCTCTCTCCAATATTGTTTTGTGGAAGATATTTTTTATGCTTATATTTGAATGATTGTATTGTATGCAAAGGGGATACACGGCACAAAAAGGTTGATTTATCAAGAAATGCTGATTAAGTTTTGCGAGCATTGTAGATAACCAGAACAATCGAAGAGCACTTCAGGTCTTTGAGGTTTCTCTCTAACAGAAGTACTTGTTGTTACTTTAAGACTATTTGTTTACAAAAACTATTGTCTAACTTTATTTAAGATTGGTTTATCTTAGAAGCAATATGTATTTTAGCAAGGTTTCCTTGCAATGGGGTACCTGTCTAATGCATTTTTTTTATTACATCTATGAAACTAGGAGCCTTCCTTTCTTATTTTATGTGACTTACAAACAGTTTTTTTTTTTTTCCATCTGCCACATTTTTTTATTATCTTAGAAGCAATATGTATTTTTGCGCCCGTGTGCGGGTTCGTTGGATTGTGCACGTGATGTGTGGATGTCTGTCAATCTTTGGATTTAGATTTGTTTTCTAATTTTGATTTCCTTATCCATTGAAATTGTATTTGCACTGTATTGCCCTCTCTGCATTCCCATTTTCTAAAAAAATAAAATTGAATTTATCAAATGTATCTGTTTTAGTTACTTGATGTCATCTAAAATCTCAATATTCAATATACAAATGATACATATTTGTCTCAATGCTTCTACTTACTTCTCTCTAACCCAAGAGTTTTTCTTCAATTCTTTTTCCAAAGGATGTGTAACTTGGCCTAAGGCTAAAAAAGATTATGATCAAAATAAGGATAGTCCTATTCACTGTACCATCTATCCCAAACCACCTGCAGAAATCTGTTTAAACTTTCATAACCACTTTTTATAGGATGTGTTAAGATCCCATCATAAGATTGTGTTTGTTGTTATTAGGAAACCAAGTGAATTTTACTCTTTTTATCATTATAGTGGGTTTAGTGGTGTAAACACATAATGATGGTTTATCACACCTCAAACTTGCTTATTATTTACTTTTAAAAAAAACAGCACTAGATAGAAACATGGTCCTACATATATTGAGCATCAAATAATCAACCACTAAATTATCATTAATGGGTAACTAAAAACTCCCAAATCACTTGATCAGGTCAACTGCTTAGCTTCAAATCTACAATCCACTAGTGTATCTTTATGTCATGCTCATATCATAGCTAGCTTAATTTCTAAATAAAGTTCATTTTCATGGACTCGAAAACTAGAAAACTTTAGAACCTACACATTTAGCTTAACACCTGACATGCCTCTTTGTTATGTATGCACAACGTATATCAAAGCTTGAAGGCCTATGGTTATGGTTGAAGTGCCTCATGATAGACTATAAGCTACAAACAAAATAGGTATATGTATTGGGCAAGTAATAAGAATGGTTCAAAAAGAAGAGTGCAGAGTGAAAAATACCATATAAGGTAATAACTTTTCAAATGAGGAACTATGATTTCCTAACCCAAGTACACAAATTTCATGCCTATTTTAGCTTGTAAGATCCGCCCAACATTCCAAGCTTGAAATGGTAATTACAATGAAGATTTCAATTCAAAGATCCATCACACTAGGAATTTAGTACCCTACTAATTCAGATTTGTTCTCTGATACCAATTATTGAGAGTAAAATAAACCATACCGTATAGAGATTAGAATACCACATCTCCAACAAAACAACTTTAAATCATTAGAAATACAAATCACATCTTTTATAAAACAAATATTTAGGTAGTTCATAATCGATTTGAGACTTACTAATAAAACCGCCTTCAATTTTTAGAAGACTCTATAGAGTAGGAATTTCAATTTAGTCATGGTTCAAATGTGACAAAACGTGTATGATTGTATTTAATCATAGTTTAAGTGTAATAAATATGTAAATAAATTTTATTTAACCACAGTTTAACTATATTAAAATTTCTAAGTCATGTGTTATTACTAAGGCCGTTAAAATTGTGATTTAAAACTTAAACTCTTAGATTTTATGTTTTTAGGTTGGCATTTGGTGTTAAATCACTGGTAAAATCATTTTTAAGTAAAACTGTATACTGAAACGATTTTACATGATTTAAATCTCTGAAATATGTAAAATCGTGTAAAATCTTTGGATTTTACTCTTTGATTTGATTTTACCTTTTTTTCTTGAAATTTTAAAAAGTCCAGCCCAATAAAACTTCTCCCACTTTATTATTTTATCCACTTTAAATGTTTTTTTTTTCATTAGACATTAGACTTTTCATTTTTCAGAGCAATAAAAATTAAAAACTTCTGAACCCTAACATCAATTCACTTTGTACGACGCCGGACCAGAACTTCAATAAAAATATTTTGTGAGTTTTATTCTTTGATGGTAAGTATTTAAAAAGTGAGTCTTCATAAATAAAAAATACAGCAGTGTTATGTTACTATGTTATTATATGATTGTATGTAACCTTGGTTTTTACTATGTTGGTTACAATGTTGCTAGTTTTGTTATTCAGTGTCTTTGAATGCTACTATGTTTTGTAATTTAAGTGATTGTTGCAGTGTTTTGCTATTTTTATTATTTTAATAAAACAACTTAATAGAACTTGATTTGATTTATTGTGTATATTTTCGAAAATTTTGCTCCATTGTCTTACTCTTTTAGTTAAACTATATTATTTAAATTTAATAAAAAAATTATTTAAATTTATATTTAATATTATTTTAACACGAGATAAATTCTACGATTTTACGTTTCGATTTCACCTAGGAGACCTAAGAAAAAGGAGTCAAGGTAAAAACTCGATTCTAAAAAGTTTGGTTATTACTCACCTTACACTCTTTAATAGCCTGTCTTGTTTACTAATTATACTTAAACCCAAAAAAACTATGATAGTGTGAATACAAGATATTCAAATCAACCAATTATCCTTAAGAAAAAGACATAAATATTTGTTTTGGCTCCAAATGGATATTGTTAGAAGTTTGTTAAGAAATTAATTAAAAACTAGTTTGATATAAACATCTTTAAGATACTTAATATTTGTAATTATACTGATGTACCAACTAGAAAAGGGTTAATTTAGTGTTCACACCTCTATGTCAAAAGGGTTTAGAATTTAAGCACATGAATTCAACATCCTAGTTACAAAAGACAAAAGGAATGCAATTACAACCTCCTTAACAAATGACACCTCATCCGACATGAAATCACAACAAACAAGTGAAAACTTGGAATTTTTCCTTAAAATATTTTAAGTATTACTTCAAAGGGAATCACTTATTTACCTATATACTCAACCCCCTACAACCCTTTTTCTCTCCATAGCCTTCCCCTTCATCATACATTTCCAACTCTCTCATTATCAAATATCAATTGCCACAAAGAAGATGAAAAAAATGCATATAAGACAAGAATATATACTCACCTAAACTCATTGGTAAAAGCCAAGGTACCAATTTTCTCTTTTTAACCATACTTCATCTATATATCTCTTACACAAAATTCATACATGTTCATATTTCTTACTAGATGATAACATCAAAGAGATTTTATTGGCATAGCTTGGAAAGGATTTCTTCATGATTCATGTGAAATATACAAATGTTTAGACAGGTATTATGTTGTTGTTCATTGTTTAGTAAAAATGTCTTTTTGCATTTGGTGTCATGTGAAATATGTGGCAAAAAAATAGTGAGAAGTAAACGGTGGTTTCTGATTTTTGTCTCTCACTTTCATGCATACATTCATGCAATGTCACATGTGGATATGCTTCTAAACTTTCTTCGTATTTCACGGATTCATTAAACTAAATGTTTGGTGAGAAAAAATTGTACATATGTAACACCAACCAATACACCTTTGGCATATACGTTAAACATTGTCAATCATTCATGTTTTGCCCTATTAAGTAATGAAACAAGATTCATAAACATTAAACTAAATGTTTGGGGCCTATCGAATATTGTTTTATCAACAATGAATCATGATTCAAGAATTTATGCACATCTTTTTGTGAGTGGGTTTTGCTTTACTTGATTCTATGCCTACTTACTACATAGATTTGTGAGGCTATTTTTTGGATGTATCTGCATTGTTTCTCTTTTATTTTTTATCATTTAATGTAAATTGTTTTATTTTATATATATATATATATATATATATATATATATATATATATATATATATATATATATATATATATATATATATATATATATATATATATATATGTAATGAATTGCTTTACTTTAACTCCACCAATTAACAAATATTTGAATATGTTAGCTTTTTTCTTTCTTTCTTAATATTTGATTCCCCCTATGCTATGTTAACATGTAACTGTCTTTGCTTGAATTCATAGTGGTAATTAGCCGTGAAGACAAAGAAAGGAATGTGATACAATACAAATCCACCTTTATAAATTTGATTTTGACATCAAAGAGCTTCTAAGAAATGTTATCAAAGTTTTGCTCCCCTTAAACTTTGAAGAGAATAATTAGGTTAATTATTATTGCCCAAGTAATAAAATCATTTGGAAATCAACTAGGTTGTTTAATTGTACTTTAAGCTGGAACTTGAATGCAAGACAATTTCAAAACATCATTATTTTATTTTATTTTAAATTTTGATATTTGACTTTGCAATGGATTCAGAGGATCAATTCTATCGTCTATTGATAGAAATCCGATTTAAAGTTAAAGTAAAAATTTGTACTGTTCCAATACAAAAATTATTAGTATTTAGTAGGATTTGAATTTAAAATTGTAAGAGAAATACACTCTCAAAATCTAAGTCTTTACCACCGACCAATCCTAAGGGTTTTCAAGACGTTATTATTAATCTTTTGAAAATTAATTATACCACTTGATTTTGTTTAGTGTTAATTTTTTTTGAAAAAACTATTATAATCATCGTCGATTTAAGATATTAATTTTTCAGACATATTTGATTTTTATCAACAAAAAATTTACTTAATTTTGTTTAGATTTTTTAAAAATCGATACTTCATATAATCAAGTTAATGGTGACTAAAAGGTTATAACAACAAGAACCAAGTCTTATCCTATTAAATAGAGTCGGCTACATTGATCAACTTCTGCCATAATATTCTATCAAATGTCGAATTTTTATCCAAATTATTAATCTTGAGATTTTCTTTTATAATCTCAGAGATCCTTTTTCATAACTCCTCTTATCGTTTTCCTAAGTCTTCCTTTATCTCTAACTATTTGACTCATTTTTATCTGATATGTTTTTCTTATCACAGAATCTACATATCTTCTCTCAACATGCTCAAACTATCGAAGTCTATTTTTCACCATTTTTCTACCATACGTGTTATCCCAAAACTCTTTCTAATATTATCATTTATAATCTTATCATGTCCAGTCAAACCACACATCCAACACAACATCTTTATTACATTTGTTTTATTCTCGTGTTAATTTTAAGCGCCAAATATTTTGTCTCTTACAACATCGTATGTATTACCGCAATCCGATAAAGTTTTCCCTTCAATTTAAGCATTTTTTATCACACAAAATCTCTGAACTCCCCTTTATTTCAACCATCCAGCTTGAATTCAATTGTTCATATTCCTTTCTATTTTTTAATCGTTTTATATTACATATCCAAGATATTTAAACTGTGTGACTTGTGGGATGATATGATCTTCAACTTTCACCTTTAGGTTAGAAACGCTTCTCCTTTTGTCGAACTTACAGTCCATAAATTTCGTCTTACTTCTATTTAGGCGAAAACAGTGTATTTAAAAAGTTTGTCTCAAAGTCTGCAATCTCTCATTTAAATCTTTCGTCGACTCTCCAAGTAGAACTATATTATTTATAAAAACAAAAGAAATACATGCATCTCGATGATAGCTCTAGAATGTCCTTCGTAAATACAAACAAAATTAAAAATAAAAAGATAGGGGTTTAGGGTTGAATCTTTGTGCAAACCTATTATAATGGAAAAATCGTTTATCTCTCCACTTTGTGTTCGTACACTAGTCGATATCTCCTTTATATATGTATAAAATAGTCCAAATATAAATAATTATAACTTTTTTCTTCTCTAAAATTTTCCACAATATCTCTCTAGACATTCTTTCGTATGTCTTCTTTAAGGATAGATATAAAAAATAATCCACATTTTAAATATTTTGTGATTCTTAAACAAGTGTGATTTAAAAGTTTAATATTAAACAAAAAGAAAAAATAATATTATATAAACAATTGCTCTTAATCTAATATTATAGTGGTACCCAATTTTAAAGGCACCCCAAAAATCCCAATAGATTAAATTGAACTGTTATAATATAAATTAAATATAAAAAATTATTATATAAATTAAAATAAAATTTAAACAAAATTTTACTTTTGGTATTATATTTAATGATAATATATCAAAAATACTTTAAATATAATTTACTAGTTATATTAATTGAAATATTATTATATTATAATTTTTTATATTGAAGGATAAATTAAACATTATAATTGATAATTAAAGTGAAGGTTAATCAGTGTTAAATGATGATGCTTACTTATGAATCTTTAAAGAGAAGTACTTATTAGTATATTAAATTTGACATGAATTTTGCAATTAATGTTGAGGGTCATATAATTGATAGTTTCTCCTTAATTGCATTAAGAAACAATTTTAGACCCACAACCACTTTAGCTATGTGTATGCAGTATATGCTAATTGGTTCCTCGTTACAACAACTTTTTGCTGTTTTACATTACAAGACACATAATAAAACAAAACCACCAAACAAAATAGCTCCAATTTGGATTTTTTTTCATCGCATTATCCGATTATCCGATTCACTGAACTGATTAATCTAGTTCACAGATCAGTTCTGCCATAAAATGTGGGGACCAAAACATTGGTCGGCCGCACTGAACTTTTAAGCTTAAAAATATATATAACTTAACTTAATATCTACATTCGATTCAATGCGGATTTAAAATCTTGATTCGATGATAAAATAAACTTGTCTAGAAGATCGGACCTATTTTACCACGCAAAAGTTGAATAAGAGAAAAATAAGAAAAATAAAAATATAATTTTTCTTCCGTTTTGTCCAGCATCATCTAACTGTACATGATGGAGCATTCACCTTATGTCACTTTCTTTCTGTGTGGTTAGGTTCAAACTCTTCATCTATGGCAACCATCTACCATATACATATACATATACATATACATACACTATTTCTCCACTCACACACGTGTTTCGCATAAACTCGTCTTTTTTTTGTTTATTCTACGTGTCAGGTTCCTGTTACAATAGTACTTCCCCTTTGTCCTTCTTTTCATCTTTTCTCTCTTCTTTCATACTCCTTTTTCAGTATCATAACCATGAAGCAAAAAAATCCAACATCAACCACACCAAGAACTGCGTTCAAACATCAACAACAACACCAACATACTACTCATACTATGTCTCTACAAACTCTTCCACAATCAACTACAACTACAACAACACGTTTTAGAGTAAGAGCTTCTTCTAAAACCAAAGAACCTCCTAAAACACCACCTGAGATTGTTAATAGACTCTCCCCCATTTCATCAACAAGAGCTAAGTCAGTACCTCCAGACTTCAAGAACAATTCAAAGGCCAAGAGGAGTATTGTGATGAAATCCATTCAAGAGGTTGAAACTTCTCACAAAGGTAGTACTAGTACTAGTAGTAGGGAAGTTCAAGAGACTAAGGTTGATGTTTCTATTGCTGTTGTTACTCCGCCGCGGCGAAGGAGGATTGAGGATGATCATGATGGGAAGGAGAAGAAGGAGTTACTTGACAAACTTGAGGTGAGTCAGAGTTTGATCAAGAATTTGCAGTCTGAGGTGATGGCTTTGAAGGATGAATTGGAACATGTTAAGAGCTTGAAAATTGAGCTTCAGTCTCAGAATATAAAGCTTACTCAGAATCTTGCTACTGCTCAAGCTAATTTAGCAGCTGTTGCCACTACTAGTACTAGAAAGGTCAGAAATTTATATATTCATTGCTTTGTTTTCTTGTCTGTGTCATAAACTGTTTTCTTGGCAATGAATTTGATTTTTACTTTTCTTTGATTGAAGGAGATAATTGGAGAACACAAGAGTTCCAAATTCAAAGACATACAAAAACTCATTGCTGACAAATTGGAAAGGTCTAAGGTGAAAAAAGAAGCTAATCATGACGCCATTTTCGTTAAAGCTTCAATTCCGATTCCACCTCCAACAATAAGCCATGCCATTCCTCAAACTGCAAGTATAGGAAGAAAATCAACAACCAATCAATGCCTCCTGCCGCCTCCTCCACCGCCGCCACCACCAATTCCGTCTCGGCCTTTGGCAAAATTCGCAAACACTCAAAAGGCTCCTGCAATTGACCAACTATTTCACTCGTTAAAAAGTCAAGATGCGAAGAAAGACTCGAAAGGCTCCATGGCTCATCATCATAAACATATAACTAACAGTGCACATAATAGCATTGTTGGAGAAATTCAAAACCGTTCTGCTCATCTGTTAGCAGTAAGCATTGCATTTAATTGTGTTTAACGAATTTTCAAAATTGTTCTGTTAGTCAATGAGTGAGGGCTGATAAGACTGACCATTGTTTCTAGATAAGGTTGGACATTCAAACAAAAGGAGAGTTCATTAATGACCTTATTAAAAAGGTGGTTGATGCAGTCTATGTCGATATTGAAGACGTCCTCAAGTTTGTTGATTGGCTTGATGGTGAACTATCTACTTTGGTAAGTTTCTGCCAAAGTTATTTATTGGTGGACCATTGATGCAATCAATTCGTGTTTTGAAAATTTTCTTATATCTAGTTTTTATACAATAAAAGATAACATCCTTTTCTAATTAAAATGCTGTTTTCCGAATATAACTATGCATATGACATTGTACATAAAAAATGGTTTTCTGGTCCTGTCTTGTGCAGGCTGATGAGCGTGCGGTCTTGAAGCATTTTAAGTGGCCTGAGAAGAAAGCTGATGCGATGCGTGAGGCTGCCATTGAGTATCGCGAGCTTAAAATGTTGGAACAAGAGATTTCGTCATACAAGGATGACCCTGACATTCCATGTGTAGCTAGTTTGAAAAGGATGGCAAGTCTATTAGACAAGTAAGATTATTGTGACAATGATTCTATTTATGAACTATAGATATGATAGATTTACTGGTGGGAGAGGCTAATTTTGTTTCTCGTTGTGTTAGGTCTGAGCGGAGCATACAGAAGCTAGTCATGCTGCGAAATTCTGCCATACGTTCGTATCAAGTTTACAATATTCCAACTGCATGGATGCTTGATTCTGGAATAACGAGCAAGGTATTGTTTTCTGTAAAACAATTACTCGGGTACCCCCTAGTGGCCTTTGAAAAGGCCTATTAGAACTTGAGTTGATTAAAAATTCACCATTTACGCAGATAAAGCAGGCTTCTATGACTCTGGTGAAGATGTACATGAAAAGATTGACACTGGAGCTCGAATCCATTCGAAATTCAGACAGAGAATCCAGTCAAGATTCTCTTCTACTACAGGGTGTGCATTTTGCTTATAGAGCCCATCAGGTAATTCTTTAGCATCTTCTAAGGGATACACTTTGAATTTAGCGCATGTCTGGCGTTGAAAACGTAGGCACAATTGGCCAAACTCCGTATCGGGTTACTATTCTAACCGTGTATTATTTGTCGTTTGAAGTTTGCTGGAGGTTTGGACTCAGAAACTTTGTGTGCATTTGAAGAGATAAGGCAACGTGTACCCGGAAACCTTGCAGGATCTAGAGAACTTTTGGCTTGCATAGCATCATCATGAGAAGTCACTGATTTTTAACACTACTGCTAATGGTTACAAAAATGTTGGCTACTAAACATTTATTATTCTTGAAATATCTTTTCCAATGCTCAATGCTTACTATGAAGTATGAAGCCTTTCACTCAGAAGATTTTGTGAAGAAAGTACACTCCAGTCCATAGATATTTCTGCTATGAAATTGTAACAACCTGTCTCACAATCTAGGAATAGGATCTTCAATTATGAGTTGTTTATTTCAATAGTGAATTTTTTTGAGATAGTTCTCTCTAATGTTGTAGCTTTGCAGTGTGTAGCTGCTTATATATGTTTAACAATTTACAAAGTTACTTTAATAATGTAATATACTCGTGTTTTATGTCAAGTGTAGTGTTTTGTGTTGGTGATTTTAGTGTCATCAATGTATTTTAGTAGTAATGGGATTTACTACAGGCCAAAGCAATTATACGTTAAAGCTTGGAAACGAGTTAGGGTAGTGCGGAGTGCACGCTCGTCAAGCCAACATATAATTGAATGCGGATAACTTAAACGGGGTTCCAAGGGGCGAAGCCCCTGGCGGGGTGCGGGGCAGCGCCCCGTTGGGGTTCCAAGGGGCGAAGCCCCTGGCGGGGTGCGGGGCAGCGCCCCGAGCGAAATTTTCGTTTGAACTTTCGAACCTATCCCCAACGGACATAACCATTTCCGAACTGGTGTGTCTTTTCGTTTGAATTATTGAACTCCTATATAAGGAGTCGTTTGGCCTCTATTTTCGGGTACAATAACAATAACAAATCAAAACCTTCTACTTTCTTAATAATTTCTTTTGCCAAGAAACTATTTGTTCTTCAAGAATTATCCCCACAAAGATTTCGTGAACCCAGGCATAATAGGGTCGAAATACTTTGTTCGGAAAGTGAACGAACACGATTCTTCGAAGAAATCCAAGATTATCAAACCATTTATCCAACATTTTGTCCAATACATATATTAGAAGAAAATAGGTAAAAGCTGTTGTGTTTTTATTCCTCAGCCTTAGGCTGGTTTATATAGAAGAGTTATAATGATTACAATAATATTCTCCTTAATGGAGAATAAAGAGAAATAATGACAAATAAAGGCAATATTAAAAACAATAATAAAACCGGTAAATAATATATTTTCCAACACCCCCCTCAAGTTGGTGCATAGATATCTATCATGCCCAACTTGTCTATCAAATGCTCAAAAGTAGGCCTTGCCAAACTTTTGGTTAGGATATCTGCAGTTTGCTGACTTGAAGTCACGAAGGGTAGACATATGATTCCAGCATCTAACTTCTCCTTTATGAAGTGTCGATCAATCTCGATATGTTTGGTTCTGTCATGTTGAACTGGATTATGAGCTATGCTAATAGCAGCTTTACTGTCGGAGTACAATTTCAATGGAAACTCAATTTTCATCTTAAGTTCTTCAAGGACTCTAAGGATCCATAATCCTTCACAAATACCTTGAGACATAGCTCTAAACTCGGCTTCTGCACTGCTCCTTGCTACAACTCCTTGTTTCTTACTCCTCCATGTCACAAGATTACCCCAAACATAAGTACAATATCCAGAGGTTGATCTTCTATCTGTAACAGAACCTGCCCAATCAGCATCGGTGAAGATAGACACATTTCTTTCCGCAGTCTTCTTAAAAAATAATCCTTTTCCAGGATTTCCCTTCAAATATCTTAGTATCCTATAAACTGCCTCAAGATGTTCCTCAAAAGGAGAATGCATAAACTGACTTACTACACTAACAGAGAAAGCAATATCAGGTCGGGTGTGTGACAAATAAATTAGTTTCCCAACCAATCTCTGATATCTTCCAGTATCAACAGGAACATTACCTTCTCCCCAAAGTTTAGCATTAGGATCCATAGGGGTATCTGCAGGACGGCATCCACTCATTCCTGTTTCTTTCAACAAGTCTAGAATGTATTTCTGCTGTGAAACCACAATACCATTCTTTGACCGAGCGACCTCCATGCCTAGAAAATATCTCATGAATCCCAGATCCTTGATTTCAAAGTCTACAGCCAATTTTTCTTTTACTCTTTCCATTTCCACTGTATCGTCTCCAGTAAGGACAATATCATCAACATAAACAATCAGGACAACAACTTTTCCATCATGGGAGAACTTTGTGAATAAGGTGTGGTCAGCCTGTCCTTGGATGTACCCTTGTTTCTTCATGGACTGAGTGAATTTTTCAAACCAAGCTCTAGGAGACTGCTTTAATCCATACAAAAACTTATTCAGTTTGCACACATTTGCTCCAATTTTTTTTTCAAAACCAGGAGGAATGTCCATATATACTTCTTCTTCTAGATCGCCATTAAGAAAGGCATTCTTAACATCTAACTGATGTAGGGGCCAATCCAGGTTAGCAGCAAGGGACAAAAGAATTCTAACAGTATTCAATTTTGCAACAGGAGCAAATGTTTCTGAATAATCTATACCATAGGTCTGAGTAAAGCCTTTAGCCACCAAACGAGCCTTGTACCTTTCAATTGTTCCATCTGAATTGTACTTCACAGTAAAGACCCATTTGCACCCAACTGTCTTTTTTCCATCTGGTAGTGACATAACACTCCAAGTTTTGTTCTTTTCAAGGGCTTTCATCTCCTCAAACACAGCTTCCCTCCACTTTGGAATTTCTAGAGCAACCTGTACACTTTTTGGAATTTCTACACTAGACAATTTTGATGTGAAAGCAGACATAGATGAAGACATATTTGAATATGATATAAAATTGGACATGGGATGTTTAGTGCAAGATCTGACAGGTTTTCTAATGGCAACTGGATCATCTATATCAGGATACACAATACGACTCTCAGAAATAGAGATAGACTTACCTTTCCGTTTGTTAGGAGGTTGATCATCCCCCGGTTCAGATTCCTGGCAGTGTTGAGATGTGGACTCATCCCTTCCTTTATGGTGCTTTTTCACAAAAATCTTTCCTTTCCAAGTCCTGTTTCCTAATTCAAATCTATTTTCTTGAAGAGATTCATTATATTGTGGCATTTCAATTAGATCATCATTATTATTATTTTTAGGATTCTCATTGTCTTCTACAAGAGAAAATGTAGGCTCAGATTCACAAGATTCCTTACTCATAACAGGAATAAGATCAGATAAAGAATCATGGCCATTTTCTGTTGGTGCAAGTGTAAAAATCTCAGAATTTTGTGATACTGGCAAAGATAAGTTATTTAAAAAACTCATGTCCTCAATTTGAAACGAATCTTCGTTTATCTCCCCCCCCCCCCCCTTGAAGATGAGTGTCATCAAAAAAAGGTTTATTTTCAAAGAATGTAACATCCATAGTGACAAACATTTTCTTATTTTTTGGATCAAAACATTTATACCCTTTTTGGGTTGGGGAGTATCCAACAAAGACGCATTTTATAGCCCGTGGCTCAAGTTTTCCAACATTTTTATGCTCATGAACAAAGGCTGTGCAACCAAAGATTTTTAAAGTCAAATCAGATAAAACACGAGTACTAGGAAAACAATCTTTGAAGACATTAATTGGAGTTTGAAAATTGAGAATTTTGGAGGGCATTCTATTAATTAAATATGCAGCTGTTAAAACAGCTTCTCCCCACAAATAATTTGGAACTTTATTTGAAAAAAGTAGAGCTCTAGCAACCTCTAGTAAATGTCTGTTTTTCCTTTCAGCCACTCCATTTTGTTGAGGAGTATTAGGACATGAACTTTGATGTACAATTCCATTTTTTAGAAAAAAATCATCAAGAATAGTATTAAAATATTCTTTGCCATTATCACTTCTAAAGACTTGGATATTTGTTTGAAATTGGTTTTGCACCATTAAAACAAAATTCTTTACAACTTGACAAACATCTGATTTCCCCTTTAACAAGTACACCCAACATACTCTTGTGTGGTCATCTATAAACGTGATAAACCATTTTTTGAGAGAGAGTGTACTTGTTCGGTTAGGGCCCCAAACATCACTATGAATAATAGAAAACGGTTTTGATGGTTTATAAGGTTGCATTGAAAATTGGGAACGATGATGTTTTGCAAACTCACATGCTTCACATTTAAACGAAGAAAAATTCTTATTGTGAAATAACTTAGGAAACAAGTGTTTTAAGTAACGAAAACTAGGATGACCTAACCTTAAATGCCATAACATAATGTTGTCATCTTTATTATTCAAAATAGAAAAAGACTCAAAGCAGGAACTTATTGTTTTTGAAGGTTGTTGTGATGCAGATCCAATGTCAAGGTAATAGAGTCCTCCACTCTCCTTAGCACTGCCAATCATCTTCCCCGAGTTCAAATCCTGAAAGACATAGTGAGATCGGAAAAAATTAGTTTGACAATTTATATCTTGGGCTAATTTGCTTACGGAGATTAAATTACACGATAAGTTTGGAACATGAAGGACATTTTTAAGAGTTAACATTGGAGACAACACAACTGACCCTTTACCTGCAATGGCTGAAAAAGAGCCATCTGCAATTTTTATTTTTTGATTACCTGCACATGGACTATATGAAGAGAACAAAGTAGATTCACCTGTCATGTGATATGAGGCACCAGAATCTACTATCCAAGTATGACTGGGATTGACACTAAGAAATGCAGAATTACCTTTTGTTGCTATAGAGCAAGAAGGGGTTGGAGACTCGAGAAGTTTATACAGTCTGTCTAGTTGTTCCGTAGTGAGTGGAAGTTGAGTTTGAGAGGATTGCTGCCCTTGATCAGAATTACTCGCCTGAAATGCACGACCACCTTTCTTCTTCCAGTTAGGAGGTTTGCCTTTGAGCTTCCAACAAGTTTCACGTGTATGCCATTCGCGCTTGCAGTGATCACACCAAGGAACTTTGTCTGACCTTCTTCCCTCGTCAAGGTTCCTAGTAACCAGAGCCGAGCCTTCAGATTCAGAGCTTCGTGGTGTCTTACTCATCATAATTCCTTGTCGTGCCTCCTCCCTTCTTATTTCTGCAAAAGTTTCACGCAGAGTTGGCAATGGTACTTTTCCTAAAACTCTACCTCTTACCTCATCAAGGTCTTTATTGAGTCCAGCGAGAAACATGAATACACGATCATTTTCTTGCCTCTTGAGAAACAGAACACTATCTTCTGTACACCTCCAATTGTCATCATAACATAGATCCAACTCTTGCCATAGTGTCAACAGCTCATTGTAATACGCAGTTACACTCTTATCACCTTGTTTAGCATGCCATAATTTTGATTTCAGACCAAAAATTTGGGAGGAGTTTTGAACATCAGAGTATGTCTCCTTAACAGCTTCCCACACATCCTTTGCAGAAGGTAAAAACATGTAAGGCTTACCTATTCCAGTTTCCATAGAGCTTACCAGCCACGCAATAATCAAGGAGTTTTCAGACTTCCATTGTTTGTAACGAGGATCTCATATTGCCGGTTCAGTTACTGCTCCTGTTAAGAAACCAAGTTTCCCTTTGCTATCCAATACCAACCGAACGGTTTGAGCCCATTCATTATAGTTATTCCCATTCATTTTAGGGATATTGACCTTGAGGGAGTATGAAGAACCCTCTTGATCATTACCGCCTGTGTTGGAATAACTATCACCAAAAAAAACGTTGTTCCCGTTTTCATTGTTGTCGCCATTACTGCCAAAAACAATATTGTTATTGTTTTCATTGTTTGTGACCACCGATGAATCCTCTCGTACTCCATCTCCGCGGCCACCACCGTTTCCGCGGCCATCGCCGTTTCCGCGGCCACCACTGTTTCCGCAGCCATCGCCGTTTCCGCGGCCACCACCGTTTCCGCGGCTGACACCGGACTCATGTTGTTCGCCTTGGTTGGATCCGGTGTAGGCTTGTGATGGGAAAGGCCACTGGTTGTTGTTATTCGCCATAGGAAGGAAAATGGGTATGTGGAATGGGTCGGGTAACCCTAACCCAGTGCTCTCGATACCATATTAGAAGAAAATAGGTAAAAGCTGTTGTGTTTTTATTCCTCAGCCTTAGGCTGGTTTATATAGAAGAGTTATAATGATTACAATAATATTCTCCTTAATGGAGAATAAAGAGAAATAATGACAAATAAAGGCAATATTAAAAACAATAATAAAACCGGTAAATAATATATTTTCCAACAACATATTGAAGTTGTCTCT
This sequence comes from Lathyrus aphaca, assembly GCA_963966055.1. Lineage (NCBI taxonomy): Eukaryota > Viridiplantae > Streptophyta > Magnoliopsida > Fabales > Fabaceae > Lathyrus > Lathyrus aphaca. The sequence goes on from OZ014522.1 coordinate 546,322,955, forward strand.
CCTGTGCAAGATTTGGATCCCCTATCGTTAGTTTTAGGGATTGTTCTTCCCATCCTTAGTGGTTAAGAGTCAAGCTTAGAAAATCTGAAAATATTAACTTCTGAAAACCCCTAAAACACTTTGTGTGAGATAGCATTGCTTCGAGGAAATCTAAGTGTCCTTTTAAGTTGCATGAGTACCTAAATGCGAATAATGCATGGACATTAATGTATTTGTGGCATACATAATCATGATTTGTGTTATAAATTAGTCGGTTATTCCATTGTATTGTATGTCCCTTTAATTTTGAATAGAAAGATCTTGTTTCTGACATGACATTGAACATGGTGCAGTCCAACAACATATTTGCCACTTTAAAATAGAAAAGACCTCATAATATCTTAAGCATTAAGTAGGTATACAATGTTCATACCCGAAATAACAAGGCAATAAAAGGTCCAAGAACTGAAAGGCAACAATTGTTGAAGTTTTTAGATGATGATCATTATGTATATAGGTACAGAGTGTGCGAGGATGGAGAAACTGTTCGATATAAATTTTGAACTCATTCTGATCCCATACAATTTTCATTGTGCTCTTAATTGATTTAACATATAATACCAACAAGTACAGACTTCCATTTCTGAAAAAATTTGGTTTACTTCTACGGAGATGACATTTTCAATTGGGTTTGCATTTTTTTAATGTGAAAAAAAGGACAATATTACTTGGGCTTTAGAAGTGTGTCAAATTATGTTGAAGGACTAAGATAACATGTCAAAAGTAATTGTCATTCACCGCAATACAACACTGATGAATTATTTTGTAGAGGGTATCACATAAAAAATTCCGAGAAGTATATTTAAGTCTGCGGTAGAGACCAAACAAATAAGGGGTAAATCTAGAATTTAAGTTTCAGACGAATCCTTTTTCTTGTGTTTTTTTAAACTTAAATGAGTTATTCCAAAATTTAAGTTTTGGAATATCCTCTAAGATATGATTGGGTTTACAAGGTCATTAGTGATCTAAATCTTGTATAAATATGGGTGTCATTCATGTTGTTAATTAAAACACCACAAAATGTCTCAATATTCGTATCTTATCGGTCACCGTTTCTACTTGTTTTTCGTCTGTTATTCGGCACAAAATCAGAAAATCGGTAACACTTTGTTTCGTATTTCTATTGTTTTTCTAAGTAATTTTACTTTCTGATTTTTCCTTATATCATTGTTTCTTTTAGTATTTTATATTATTATGTTGCATTTTATGCTTTGAGTTGGTATTTTTTATGGTTTCATGTCTGAGTGGAAAAGTCTGAAGGACTCGTACGAAAAAAATGGAAGTTTCGGGAATTCAAAAGAGTTTTTAGAAGGATGCTTGGACCAAAAGAATCAAAAAACATACAATGTATTGGTCAAGTAATTCTCTTATATGTACTATGTTATAGTTCTCTTCATTAGCTTTTTGACCCTTCGAACGGGGACGAAAACAGATTTACAAATCAAAAGTTATGATCAAAACAAGTCCGATTGTAAAATCCAGTGAGCTAACATGACCCTCAGTGTTGCCTAACACGAGTCGTGCCAGGAGAGGAGCTAAAGATCATATTTGGAGTTGGAGGCAGTGGACTGACACAGGCCGTATCATCAGGTCTGGAATATAAACTTTTGTCCCCCTTGGATTAGAAGGCCAACACGACCTACAATGTCAGCTGACACGATCAGTGTTGGCCTAAGCGAGACAAAATTGGATGTTTTTTTAATATTTTTATGATTAAGTTATCTGAAGGGAACTGTGAGTATTTCACGACTGCTATGTTTGATTGGAAATTACTTAGGCTAGTTTTTGTGAAGGAAAAAAAATACTTTTGCTTTTACGAACAATTTTACGTAGAGTTTTTATGCGATCAAGTGGTCTAGAGGAGGGAGATTCTTCATGAGTGACCACGATTGAAGATAAATCAAATATGATTATCATTGTAATGTCTACTTTTCATTTTTTATTTTTTTTAGTACTATGAGTAGCTAAACCCCATAATGCTAGGGGTGTCCCTGAATTGTGATATAATGAACTATGTTGAATTATTCTATGAGATTATGCTTTTTATCTTAATCTTTTATTATGCAATGTTCTTAATGATTTTTCGGACCAACCAACCTAACTTTTTTTTGCATAATAATATTACAGTAGATATTGCCTAGTAATGGGGATACCCCGTAATAACCAATACAATTTTGTTTAAACTATTGCTTGATGTTCTTCCGAGATTGCTAAGGAATTGAGGTTAAGGAAGAATATCAAAGGTTTTTCTGTTAAGGAATTAAGGAAAAATACTCTTGAAATTAGGTAAGATAAAGTTTAAGGCATGTCTCTTATGAGTAATTCTTAAGGTTCTTACAAAGAAATTCATACACCCTCCTTGACATATTTCCTCATAATTGTTTAAGTCATTTTAAATTTTGCTTATTTTATAATTTGTTATTATAATTACCAAAAACCAAACCCTCGAGGAAACCTTTTGTTTAATTGAATTAGCATTTGTACTTGTAATAATGCATAGTCATCGAGATCGATAATGGGGATAAACCCATATTATTACTATATTGGTTCAAATAGTACATTTGTTATTTTTTCGATCATTCACTGAGATCACTCGTCTTGTCGATATATAATACACAATAGAGAATCTCTTGTGGTACCCAGATAATCGAAGAGTTGTGAAACTCTGTTATCGTTCGCTCTCAATTAATAACGAATGGAATATACAATTCAACAAGTTTGAGCTGAAGACGAATGAAGATTTAGCGGTTATGTGAAGTACATTTCACTGTTACGAAACAAATGGGTTTGATCGAGGTGGATGCGGCAGTTGCGAGATCAACCAGCGATAATGTTCTCAGCCATCTCTTGGTGATAAAATGTAATTTAGATTTATGTTAACAAAAAATTTGTGTAATGTTACATATTTTATGTATGTCATAACAAATAGTTATGTTAATTTATGTTGTTCTTCCCATTTATGCAATTGTTTTTTATGTGTGATAACATGAAGGATTTCAAAAGTAATTTATGTTCTTCCCATTTCTGCAATTGATTAACTTAATTCGAATCAAGTGTAAATCATGATTTGAATCAGGAGCCTTGTGAAAATTGGGATTTAAGTTTGGATGATTTGATTTGAATCACAAAATGAACATTACTCGAATCACAACCTCATGTGACTTGAATCAAGTGTTAATCCTGACTCAAATCAAATGACTTCGTGAAGCTAAATTTAGACTCTGCTCAAATTGACTCAAATTAGATATTTTACTTGATTTGAATCACAACACTTTGTGACTCTAATCACAGTTTCTTATTGATTCGAATTAGGGTTTCACAAAACCAATTTTCCATCTTAGATTTAAATATTTGTTTCTTTGATTAAAGTAAAAGTGTGTATGAAACATGTAGGTGAAACCCACATAGATAAATTGTCAATTTGTGTACTCTCATTTAGTGTGTTCATTCCTAATACCTTCAATTTTTCTCTTGTTTTCAAAAATAAGTTTTGAGTGTTAATCCATGTCAGATACACTTCTTTTTGTTGCACTTTATTCTTGTACAAATTGTTGGTGTTTTTAGGGAAAAGTGGATAGAGAGTGAGTTAATCAATCTTGTAGTGATTCATGTTTGATCAATCTCATGATATCCATCAAGAATCAAGACCCAAATATCCAGAAATTTGAGAAAACCTTGTGTGTGTGTGTGTTCTTCATTTACCTACATCTAATTCCCTAACTAACACCTGGTGAATTAGATTATTTGTTAGATTCCCTGACACTATTCATCATCTTCAGCCTTATTCTTTTTCCATTATTGATAACCTTCATCTCTAAAGAGTAATTGTTGTGTGAGACTAGTGGTGCATTAGATTATCTAATGTTTTTTTTGTGAAGTTTGTTGTTTGTAACAGATGCGTGTATTATTTCGTGAATGCAGTTTGAATTTTATTGGTATATCTATCAAGGAAAGAGTTTTAATATACTTCAAAGAAAACTTTGGTGATATCAAGTATCAAGTGGAGTTGGAAGTTATCCATCTTTGATTGAGTTGGAGAAAGATTGCTCGTAGACAAAATTGTAAGTTGTCCAATCAACACTTAGCTAATTGCAATCGTTCGCTCATACAAGAAATAGATGGGATCAGGTGGATTGCCACACATGCATACTTAGAGAATTTTATTATGGATAACAAAGTTATTGGATCCGGATCTTTAGAGATATTGTTTTCGTTAGCAGTTTAAGTGTCTACATCAACAGAAAAATTATCATGTGATAATTCGCTGTAATTAAAATGCTTGTATCAAACTTATCAAAATAGTGGAAGATCGTGATTTTTTTCCAGTTGGTTTTTAACACTATTGAAAAGTGGATTAAGCAAAGCGGGGACGATTGTCAAACCACTATATATCTTTGTGTATCTTTTCTTTTGGCCTTATCTTCTTTTGATTTTCTAGTATTCATTAATATTGGCATTGATTTAAGGCATTAAGGAATCATTTATATGTCATATAGGTTATACTCTGCTTATAGAGATTTAATGTATACGCTTAGGTCTGCGGTGTATCAATCATATTAGATTACGATAAAGCCAATTATGTCTTGAATGAACATCTAAGTAAAAAAAATTAAATTGTTTTGTTTAAAGCAGATTTGGTTGTCTTGTGATTAACTTACATTAGAATAAATCAAGTCTTCATTGATATCATATATTATTTCACTTGGTTTAATTCATTGAGATGCTTCCAAGCTTTTGTGCAACCCAGATCCTACGTTCAGTCATGCGAGCCGTCGGAGTAGAAGGAGATTGATCAGTGCATTTTAATGCACATTCTACCATGTTTGCACTTAAGTATTTCTTTGGTTTTCTTTGTTTATTTTTATATTTTATTTTGTTTTTCTATTTTACTTTATTTTTGGCTTAATTTAATTTTCGTACTTAATTTTCAGCTTTAACAGCTTTTACGGAAATGATCATAACCGGAGTTCCAGGAATCTGATTGAGGCGTTCTACCAGTCGATGAAAATCTAAGAGAGAAGAGCTACAACTTTTGTGTTGGAGTCGAAGTCAGATTCGGAGTCATATTTTTCAGAATTTCGTTTGAAGCTGCTGCATTAGTTTTATTTAGTTTCGGGTCATTTAGAATTGGGCCTGGGTTATATATTTGACCCAGTTGGGTTGTAAACGGGTTTTTTAGGTTTTTCTATTTAACCTAGCAGCCGCAACTGTTGAATATACACTTTTTACGATTTTATTTTATTTTTCTTACGCTTGAAAGAACCGGAATGGAGAACTAATTCCAAGGCAAAATCCTGCTGATTACAGGTTCCATCATACTTTGAGGTTATAATAATTTTCAATCCAAATTCTATTCCTTTCAATATTATGATATGTGATCATTGTTTGCTTAATTCGATTATCATATATTAGTGTTGATTTAATTTGATTGTTGTATGATCCTTGACCGTAGTCACGTTAGTGTTTGCTTAATTTGTTATCGTGTTTGATTAAACCGTGTTTGCTTAATTCACGAGAGATCAAATTTGTTTGCTTAATTCGGATAATAGGAACATACATCACATAAAACCAGTTGCGCTTGTCAATGAATTTTATAATCAAATAGGAATAGATAATCCGCTTATGAGATTGAAATTATAATAACCAATGATAAGTTGAAACCCAAATCAGTAGGATTAGTTGTTTTAGCTTATTTGGTAATCACTTTTTATTTTAACTGCTTTTTCTTCAAATTAAAATTTAAACCCTCATTAATTGTTACTATCGTTAGTTAATAAGATCAAGAATCCTTGTGAGACGATTCGAGTCATTGTCGTTATACTACGTTTTCAAAAATTACTCGTTCTTTTATCCGTGCGCGACACGCGGATCAAATTGGCGCCGTTGCCGGGGATTCTTGTTGTTATTAACCAATTGTATAGTCATATGTATAGTTTTCTTGTCAGTTTTTTTTTCTTTTCTTTTTTGTTGTGTTTGTTGATTTTCAGGGTTGCAATATCGGTTGCAATATAGGGATAAGTTTTCCAGCCTTTCAGGTAAGTTGGAAGCTACTGTTTCGATTTGCTCCGAATGTTTTCCAGAAAATCAAAAATAAATCGAAGAACAATACTCTTTTAGAATAGAATTCTAAAAGATTTCGACCCTCAAAATCGCAAATTTCGTATTTTTCTATTTTATTTGATTTATTTTCTCTTTTCATATTTTCAAAAAAATTTGAAATTTTTTGTGCGAGCTTTACTTGATTTAATTAGATTTTTAGCGTTATTTTTATATTTTTTAGATTTTATTTTAATCGCTTTTTTTCCATTCTTTTTAAATATGTATTGATTTTATTTGATACTGTGTTGAAATTCATAATCATATCATGGCTGATCAAAGAACTCTGAGAGAATTGGCTGAACTTGTGAATTATAATGCTTTATGTATTGAATATCATGTTGTTGATGCACCTTTCAAATTGAAATTTGGTTTAACACACTTTTTGCCAAGTTTTAATGGTTTTGCAGATGAGGATCCGAATAAGCATCTAAATGAATTAGAAGTAGGGTGCTCTGCACCTTCTGAACTTTCACTAGAGGATCTTGTAAACCAAATGGCTACAAATAATATCAAGAATCAACAACAAATAGATTCTAATTTTCAGACTTTGCAAATACAACTTTATCAACTTACCACTTCGGTGAATGCTATGCAGCAAGCTCAAGGATCAAACAAACAACCTTCGAAAGAACATTCTATTTTTCAAATAGAGTTGCCATCTAAAATTGTTGATGATACTTGTATTAATTTGTTTGCAGTTGATTTTCCATCATTGTCTGATTTTAATGATGTTTACTCTTATGATGTTTGTACTGACACTAAAATTTGCTCTGTTTGTGCTGAAGTTGAGGTTGCCTTGCAAGTTGATATTCTTACTGCAAATGAGGTTGAAAATGAAGTTGTTCATGTCAATGAAGCTCTCGACACCCCGACTTCTCGGAACAAACCATCCATCGATAAATCTCCCTCTTTAGAGCTAAAGCCATTTCCTAATAATTTATTTGAATTTATGCAGGAAGAGATCATTACAGGAACATAAGAAGGGAATTGGATGGACTTTGGTTGACACTTGTGATATTAGTCCATCCATGAGTATGCATAGGATCTCAATTGAAGATGGAATAAAAGTAGTGAGGCAACCCCTTAATCCTTTGATTCTTGAAGTTGTAGAAAAGGAGATCACTATCACATGCACATTCAACACTTTTACTTATCGAAGATTCTTCTTTGATCCTGGAATAAAAGGCGAAGGCACTAATAAAAACTCCAAGATTAATGGATACTATCCAAATTTACTCTATGAGATCCCCACTTTGGAAGACGAGATTGTAGAAGAGCTCTCTTTAGAAAATGCTGCTTATGTGATCACTTATCCACCTTGACTACTCGGATGTGTTCTTTCCTTTCTCTCCCTCTTATTTTATATTTATGTCCTTTCATTGAGGACAATTCTTGTTTTAAGTGTGGGGGAGGGAATAATTTATTTTCTTTGTTTTTGTTTTGTTTTGTTTTAGAAACACTAGTTATTTATTTTTTTGTTGATAGTTTTAGGCTATAGATTGTTTTGAGGTTAGTTGTGTAGACTTGAGAAAAGTTCACAAGACCGGTATCGCTTTAACACCTTAAGTCTCCTGAATATGGAAATCATTTTGAATACTTGTTATGTCATAACCTTGAGTTCTCATCCTTTAATATCTCTTAAGTAGTTTATCTAGCAGTCAGCACCATCTAGAAATCAAACACTAAGTAATTAAGTTGATGCAAATAAGTGAATGATTTTGAGCTTAAAAAGAAATCTGAATAGGAATCCACCTTACAAGTTAGGTGACCCTCACCCGGTCATTTAGCCTAACGGATGTGAAACCTTAAGAAAATAAATTCTTGTTGTTACTAAAGTAACTTTAAAATATTGTCAAGTATGAATCATAATCACTAACAGGCTTATTTACTATGTGTATGAATAGATAACAGGCTTAATGTGATTGCACTAGAATGAAAGAGAGCAAAAGGGAGGATGAGTAAGTTAGGCTTAGGCATAATAACATGATTCAAAATGGTTTGTATATGATGGAGGCTTATGACCGCACAATTGCGGATTTGTGTTCTTACGATATCCTTAGTGTGTAAGATTAGTACCTATCGATGCTATCTTAATCGAAGAAGAGTTTGTAGCCTAGAATGAGTATCTGAATGATGTTGTGTTTCTTGAGTCTTGAGTTTATTTTTGCTCGGAGTGCAAAAGTTCAAGTGTGAGGGAATTTGATCAGTGCATTTTAATGCATATTCTACCATGTTTGTACTTAAGTATTTCTTTGGTTTTCTTTGTTTATTTTTATATTTTATTTTGTTTTTCTATTTTACTTTATTTTTGGCTTAATTTAATTTTCGTACTTAATTTTCAGCTTTAACAGCTTTTACGAAAATGATCATAACCGGAGTTCCAGGGATCTGATTGAGGCGTTCTACCAGTCGATGGAAATATAAGAGAGAGAGCTACAAATTTTGTGTTGGAGTCGAAGTCAGATTCGGAGTCATTTTTTCCAGAATTTCGTTTGAAGCTGCTGCATTAGTTTTATTTAGTTTCAGGCCATTTAGAATTGGGGTTGGGTTATATATTTGACCCAGTTGGGTTGTAAACAGGTTTTTTAGGTTTTTCTATTTAACCTTGCAACCGCAACTGTTGAATATACACTTTTTACGATTTTATTTTATTTTTTTTACGCTTGAAAGAACCGGAATGGAGAACTAATACCAAGGCAAAATCATGTTGATTACAGGTTCCATCATACTTTGAGGTTATAATAATTTTCAATCCAAATTCTATTCCTTTCAATATTATGATATGTGATCATTGTTTACTTAATTCGATTATCATATATTAGTGTTGATTTAATTTGATTGTTGTATGATCCTTGACCGTAGTCACGTTAGCGTTTGCTTAATTCGTTATCGTGTTTGATTAAACCGTGTTTGCTTAATTCACGAGAGATTAAATTCATTTGCTAAATTCGGATAATAGGAACATACATCACATAAAACCAGTTGCGCTTGTCAATGAATTTTATAATCAAATAGGAATAGATAATCCACTTAGGAGGTTGAAATTATAATAACCAATGATAAGTTGAAACTCAAATCAGTAGGATTAGCCGTTTTAGCTTATTTGGTAATCACTTTTTATTTTAACTGCTTTTTCTTCAAATTAAAATCTAAACCCTCATTAATCGTTACTATTGTTAGTTAATAAGATCAAGAATCCTTGTGAGACGATTCGAGTCATTGTCGCTATACTACGTTTTCAAAAATTACTCGTTTTTTATCCGTGCGCGACACGCGTATCTGAGAGCCATGTACTCACTACTACAAAATATGCTTACAACAACGCTAAATTAATCACAATTTTCCAAACACCATGGTGATACTTTGAAACTCATGCGCTAACATTTATATATATTTTAATTGGGTATAATAACGGTTGTTGGGAGCACCGTGGTGATACAATCAAGCTTTCATGGATTCGAACTTTATCGCTCTCAAATAGTTTATTCCTTTGACATTAAAGTTCCCCTTTTTATTTTTATTTTTATTTAACTAAAAAATAAAAAAGCATATCACTACGGTTGTTTCTTAATACCGTTTTTACAAATTGACACTTCTTTATATATTTTAAACAATAAGTATCCATTTATCTACCGAAAAAAGAAACAATGAAACAACCCTAACACCAACGTCGCCGCCATCGTCTGGAAGAAGATATCAACAACAAGAAAGTGTTATACTTTAAGGTATTTCAAAGTCACATTTTAAGACAAACTCATCCAAAGGTGTTTATATGTCTTCTACCACTGTAAAATCTTGATCTGGAAATTTTTATGGTTGTATGGTTTCGTACCAATGCAAGAAGGGACAAAATAAATGAAGACTTTTTTGGAGATGTCCATTTTGGAGGAGTGATGAAACCTCTAATTTTTTCATATGGGATGAAGACATGGGAGAAAGAGGTGGAAATGAAGATAAGAGCATTATGAAGTTAGAGTTGGAAGTTGTGGGTTATTTAAAGGTTATGTATGAGGATTCAAAGAAGAAGAACAAGAATTTGAAGAACAAACTGAAATCAGAGAGATTTTCTGGAAATCTGAAGATGTTATGTTTTCTTGTCTCCTTTATGTTTAATGGTTACTTTGTTATGAAATGTAATTGTTAGGGTTTGAATTACATTGTTGATGTTTAAATTGTAAATGCATTACTGATGTTTAAACTGTAGATGCATTGTTGACGTTCGAATTACATTATGAAGACAAGAATGCAACTAATAACATATGGTTTCTTACGAGTAAGTTCAACTCAAACTTTTGAATTTTTAATTAGTTATATGTTTGTTAGTATATTAGTTTATAGTTTAAATTGTTAGTTTAAGTTGATAACCCTAGAGTTTAAGAGAATGAGAAAGCTCTATAGTGTTAAGCACAAAGATTAAAATTTCATTAGATAAATTAAGTTTTATTACATAAACTTAATCATCAAATATAAATGCCCTAGCTGAGAGGAAGTTTGATCAATCATAGTCATCCTCATCATCATCAGAATCGAACAAAACCATATGCCTTCTCAAAAAATTTCTCCTCACCCTTAGAGCTTTCCTTCTTTCCGCATCTTGATTCTGAGGATGGTGTTGTACAACAATCCTCTCTATAACAACAACTTGTTGATTTTGTGGAAGGTTTTGAACAACATCCCCCTATATTGCTACATGTTGATTCTGAGAAAGCTTTTGAACTACATCCCCCTATACAACAACAACTTTGTTCTCAACATTATTTGTAGCTTGAGCTGTAGAACTCATTTTGATTCTTTTGGATTAAGTTGATTTTATGTTTTGGCTCTTATACGCTTTTATATTATTTCTTCAGATTCTTCATCTTCTCTTGGAAGTTGGATAAGTTTCTGCTAACCTCGAGTTGTTGAATTAATGATTATATCTCTTTGTCTTTTGAAATTTCATTTTTCATCCTTTGATATTCCTTCGTAATTATGTACATTTTGATGTAATAATGGTTTTAATATTTGTTCACAAATGGTGTATAGTTGATTCTGGTATGATACATTTGTTTTTTATTCATAAACAATATCAAGATCGTTATTACACTAAACCGTTGTTATAGCGCGCGCGCTTTCCAATTTATTACAACGGTCACTGGATCATGATTGTAAGTATCATATATACAATGACACTCTACATAACAACGCATGTGCCCGCGTCATTATATATCTTTCCCAACCGTTGTTAAATGGGTTTTCCATAGTAGTGACTTTCAGTACCTCTCGCAAAGAGTTTGATGTGTTAACTTCTTTATGCAGCGTAACTAGTTCCTCTTCAAGATTAATTCACTTCAGCTCCATGGCTTCGACTTTCCCTTTCCAAGCATCCCTCTCTTTGAAAGGATTACCTGGGTCCAAGACATCACCTATCCAATAGATATAAGAGATTTTGGGCACCTAACTCGGCATGGGAGGGGAGGATCAGCGGGAATGTAACAGAAAACAAAGTGAGCTATGAAAGTGAATGGATTCACCATTAAAAAAGTTTCCCGAAAAATTGCCAAGTTGAGCGACGTTGAAATATAATCAAACAAGAAAATGTCAAAGAAGGAACCATAAATAGATTTAGGTGGTGCCAAGTTGTCAATGATGTAATTTTTTATACAATTTGTGACATGCGTACTATTTATTCTACTTTAGTGTTATAGAATTTAGGGGTTAATTTTGAACAATTTTTCTATTTCTAAATTATGCCTTATGTAACAGTTCGGACCCCTCGCAAGGCAATCCCGACACTGCTACCCCATGACCTTCTCTACCCCCTCACTAGTAGAGTTTTTGCCTTCTGTGGGAATCGGACACTGCTACCTCATGATCTTCTCTACCCCCTCACTAGTAGAGTTTTTGCCTTCTATGGGAATCAAATCTTGTACCCTGGGGTTCAAATACATATTCAATCAATTCTCACTATCACTTGAGCTACTAGCCTAATGTGTATACAGAGATACATTTTTTAAACACTTATTGAATATTGAATTAAGGGTTATTACGAGGATACATCTCCGAACTCACCATAATGTGTATACGGAGATGTATTTTCAGACCAATTTTTAAAAATTAAAGGTTTCTTAACGATTTGATATGACGTGTGTGTATGTGAAACGTATGCATCCGGAGATATATCTCCGAATTCCAAAAACAGTTGTGTCTTTTCACGGTAATGTAGAAACATCCTATGTGGTGGGATGACATCCCCCTATTTTTAAGCTAAGAGTATGCTTTCTTTAAAAGTCTAATTAGCATATTAATCTATTTAAAAGTTAATGTCATTTGAACATTGTATAAAACAAGTAATCCAATTCATGTTTAAATAAACTAACTAACTACGAAAGTTTGTTTGCATCGAATTTTCTGAAGTTATTCAATAACAACTTTTATAAAACTATTTGTTTGGAAAACATATCAAAACAACCAACTCATTTTATAAAAATTTTAAGATCATTAAACTTTAATTTTATATTTAAAAAATATAAAATATCATATTTCAATTTTAATTTTAGAATAATCTTATCTAATATGTTTAAAAAACTTTTTGTAATCTATAACCAAACCTTTTTAATTAAATAAATATTCAAAGAATCTAAACTTTTTCTACTCTATAAAATAAAACCTATTCAATTGTGTATAGACCTAAATAAAAATATAAAATGAATTTTCAAATTATTATATCCAATACAAATTTGTGGGTTTTTTAACTTAAGCATAAGTTAGCATTATCCTTATTTATTTTATTTTGGATTTAAACAATATTATGTCAAAATGAAAATTTAATCAAATTATTTATTTTGGATTTAATTATTCTATGCATGCTCAGTCAAACTATTTGAAATGATTAAATAGATTAGCTCCTTGCATCACACATCATCATTAGTCACAAATACTAATATTATTTAAATTTTTAGCACAAGCTTTCAATTAGCTTTCAATAAATAAATAATTGTATTTCCAAATATGAAACGCGTTTTCTTCTATGTACACCTTTCTTTCAACACGTCAACAAAAGCCTTACACGTGTCACCACTTGTCCTTCCTCCTAACCACACGATGCATCTAATCTTCCACGAACGGCAGATATCAAACCAATTCGTTACCCCGCCATGCGCAAACCTAAAACTTCCACGCTCCCGCCACACACAAACACAAACCCCTCGCCACGTCATCAACTTCCACTCAAAAATCGCCACGTAAGTCACATTTCAAAAACACGATTTCGATAACAACCACCCATAACAAAAAGGAATACAAAAGAACCTCTTTCAAGTTTCAACTTCAACGTCGACACTCTCCGTCACCGTCAGACATGGAGGTTTCCGGCACTGTTCTCCGTCAGCTAACCTACCTCTCCGGCGTTGGATGTAACGCCAATCGCCTTGCCGTGGTTCCACGGAGAGACGTCGGTAGAGTGAGAATGTCGATGGGGATTGATTTCCGTGACGAGAGTCACTTGCAGTATTACCAGGACTTGAAGAACAGAGGACCTATTAAGAGCGACAAGAAGAAGTTGAAATTGCTCAAACGATTATCTGAAAACGTTTCATCTTTTCCTCAATTAGGGTTTGCTTCCGATCCAAATCAACCAAATCTCTTTGATCATCTTCAACAAAACCTCATCACGGTATTTTTTGTGTGCCTTTTTTAATTTTATTTATCGTCTCCTGAATTTTTATGTTTTTCATGTTCTGAATTATTCCTTGTTTGCTTTGATTTAAAAATCTGTTTTTTATGTTTTATTTTTTTTAGGGTATTTTCCCTTATGATGATGAAGATGGATTAATCTAATAGTTCTTAAGATTTTGCTTTTATTTAAAAATCTTTTTTTAAGTCTTTTTTTAACCTTTTATACCACATTATTATGATGATGATGATTGTAATTATTTAGGCAATAACTGAAGTGATGTTTATTTTTACTTGATTGGTGAATACAGGATGGTGGTGAGGAATTACTGAGAGAGCTGGAGAAAATTAGAGCAGAGAAGAAGGAATTGAAGAAAAAAATGAAACAAGAAAAGAAAAGGGCTAAACTTGAATCCTCCAAGAAGAAAACTTGTGATAAATCTGAATCTTCATCATCATCTTCGTCCTCTGAGTCGAGTGATAGCGACTGTGACAAAGTGGTTGACATGAAAACCTTCAGAGATGTTGGCGTTGATGTTGCTACAAAGACAGTGGATGGTTTGCAATTGCAGACCATTATTGATGTTGAAGCTTCTACTCCACGTCATCATGTCATGGATTTGTGTACTACAAATGATGCATCTGTTGTTGTTGGGTTTAAAAAAGAGAGTAATGTGGTTATCCCTTCTGCTCAGAAGAGAATTGAGGTTTGCATGGGGAACAAATGCAAGAAATCAGGGGCTGCTGCATTGTTGCAAGAGTTTGAGAAGGTGGTGGGTGTTGAAGGTGGTGGGTCTGTTGTTGGTTGCAAGTGTATGGGGAAGTGTAAAAGTGGTCCTAATGTGAGAATTCAGAATTCCGTGGATCATGGCATGGTTCATGGAGTTGATGATTCTGTTAAGGTTCCTAGTAACCCTCTATGTATTGGAGTTGGTTTGGAAGATGTTGATACTATTGTGGCTAGGTTTTTAGGGGAGGATCTCAGTGTTATGAGTATGGCTGCTTCAACATAATCTTAGTCAACATAAGCGGTAGAAAAGACTAGCAGTGTGTTGGTTGTATATAACTTCATTTTGAATGAAAATTAGTTGTCATGCATTCTGGTTTTTTATCTTATATCTTGTACAACTTGCCCTTGGGTTTATGAATTTATGTAGAGGATGTGAAATTATAATGCCATTCACCTTACATTAATTTTGTTTTAATTTTGAAAATGTATTATGTAGTTTCACTCAAATCGCCATTTGAATGATTATTGGTTGTGTTCCTATTGTCCTTATTTTTGTTTGTTTCACGTTAATTTTGAGGAGGTGTACCGGAGATTTCGAAAAATACTGAAAATTTCGAAATTACTAGTAAAATATAGGCAAAATACCCAAAATAGTCCTTTAACTCATTCACTGGATCTAATATGGTCTCTTATCTCTAAAAAGTGACAAAAAGATCCTTTAATTTGTTAAATTGTACCAAATAGATCCTTTCCGTCCACCACCCCCAAACAGACGTTAACTTTTGTAATTTGTTAAATTGTACCAAATAGATCCTTTCCGTCCACCACCCCCAAACAGATGTTAACTTTTGTATAAGTGACAGCTGACATGGCTTCATCTTCCTCCTTTAAACTGAGAATCTTCATCTTCCTCCTTTTCTAGGGTTTATGCGAAAATTTCTCTTCATCCATCCCCAAATTGATTCAAGAAATAGTAAAATCATAGAGTCACGAAGATGAAATCCAGTGGGTCGACGCCAACGCCAGTGATGAAAGCAAAACACGGTTATGGTGGGTGTTCTTCGAAGGAAGAATCTAATGTTAACACAAGCACAACTTGGAAACCTATATGTCACTGTGGGGATTTAGATGTTCTTCGTATGGCCACAACATTCAAGAACTATGGGAAACATTTTTGGGATGTCCTAATTTTAAGGTATGTCATATGTATGTTTGTTTAAAATTTGTAGTTGTATTTGTGTTTTAAAATGGTTGATGTTGAAGATGGTATTTTGCAGGGATCAAGCAATGCTGGTTGTGGGTACTTTGGATGGTATTTTGAAGAGGTTAGAGATGAGAAGGAGTAATATTTGATGGATAGAATTGAGAAGCTCTCAAAGTCAGTGGCAAAGGCTCAAGTGACTATTGAAGAATATGGGAAACAAATGAGCAAAATGGAAAATGACATGAAGAAGCTCATGAAGTTGATAAAATTCTGGAAATTGATTTTGTTCATAGGCCTTGTTGTAGTTGTTTTTAGAATCCTTTAGGATGTTGTTGAATCAATTTGTTCTCACTGTTTTTAGAATGCTTTAGGAAATTGTTGTTGTTGAATTAATTTGTTGTCAAATTGTTGTTGTTGTCAAATGTAATGGATTATTTGTGATCAATGGTAGTTACTATTGTTATGTTGACAGTACCATAATGTTAGCATTTGACAAAACAGAAATGTTAATTGCTACAGAAATGTTACATTGATAGAACTAATTGAAATAATTGAAATAATTGCTACAGAACAATAGTTGACAAAACAGAATTGACAAAACCATATGTCTCCATCATTGACAAAACAGAATTCTAACATTGACAAAACCATATGTCTTACATAATTCTTACATAACATTGACAAAACAAAATTCTTACATAATTGCTTATCATAATTGACAAAACACTTAACATTGACACAATTGTCTTACTTAACATTGACAGAATTGTCTTAACATTGACAAAACACATATATCTTAACATTGACAGAATTCTTAACATTGACATATGTCCTAAGGTTTCCAAGTCTTGGTTGATCTCTTTGTTGGTGTACTTCTCCTTGTTGTTGGGCCTACAGCAGTCTTGGCTGCACTCATCCTGGTGGTTGGGCCTGGGGGCATGAAAGGCTTAGTTGGCCTTCTGTAAGATAGCTTGTTTGGCCTTCCTTGATCTTGCTTGGTCATAGACCTCCATGTATCTCTCCTTTCTATAATATTCTGGAATGTAGTCAGCAATATTGTAGTTTCTACTCTTCATAGCTGATAAGGCATGCACACAAGGTAGCCCTGTCAGCTCCCATCTTCTACATGAACAACTTTGCTCCTTAAGGTCTATACTGAATTTATCTGCTTGGTTTTCTAGATGTCTCACCTCAAAAATATGTTCAGAAGTCATCCTATAAGCACAAAACATAATTGAATTCACTAATAAGCAACTATAAGCACAAAACAAAATTGAATTCACTAATAAGCAATTATAAGCACAAAACAGAATTGAATTCACTAATAAGCAACTATAAGCACAAAACAGAAATCAATTCACTAATAAGCAACTATAAGCACAAAACAGAAATCAATTCATATACCAATTACTAATAATCTACTATAAGCAAACAAACAGAATTGATAACATTGACAATCTACTATAAGCACAAAACAGAAATCAATTCATATACCAATCACTAATAAGCAACTATAAGCAACAAAACAGAATTGATAACATTGACAATCTACTATAAGCACAAAACAGAAATCAATTCACTAATAAGCAACTATAAGCACAAAACAGAAATCAATTCATATACCAATTACTAATAATCTATTATAAGCAAACAAACAGAATTGATATACCTGACAATCTACTATAAGCACAAAACAGAAATCAATTCATATACCAATCACTAATAAGCAACTATAAGCAACAAAACAGAATTGATAACATTGACAATCTACTATAAGCACAAAATAATTCATATACCTGATAATCCAAAGGTTGGTGTAAGAGCTTGTTTTTTCAACTTTCTTTCTTATGTTTGGTAGGACTTCCCCATCAGCCAGATTCTGATACCTCATCCTATTGTTTGTCCATCTCTCCATCATATATATCCTTATTTCTTCCACCATAGTAATGAGTGGTTTAGCTCTTGAATCCAGAATAACACTATTGAATGCCTCAGACATATTATTGAGGACTGCATCACATTTGTTATGAGTCTTGAAATATGATCTGCTCCAATATCTTGGTGGAGTGCTGATCATGTGCTTGTATGCTTCCACATTGATATCCTTCATCCCTTTCATCTCTCTTTCCCAAGCTTGGTAATATGTGTACTTTGCAGCTTTCCAGATAATTTCCTTGAGTTTCTTGCCTGGATATTTTTTTCTGAAATTATTATAAAGATGTCTAACACAAAATCTTTGCTCAACTCCAGGTAGCAACTCATCCATGGCAGGTAATAAACCCTTAGTGCAACAAAAATTCCATAAGTTAGTACAAATAACATAAGGACCTATAAGTGAACATAACTTATAACATAATTACATAAGTACCATATAAGTGAACATAACTTATAACATAATTACATAAGTACCATATAAGTGAACATAACTTATAACATAATTACATAAGTACCATATTTACCTTTTGTTGATCAGATATATAGGTGTATGTGAGACACCTTTCTCTCCCACCTAGATCATCAATAAGAAGCTCCAAGAACCAAGTCCAGCTATCTTTATTTTCACTTTCAACCACAGCAAATGCTATTGGTAGCATTTGATCATTTGGATCTCTACCAATTGCTGCCAAGATTTGCCCTCCACACAACCCTTTCAAAAAACAACCATCTAGCCCAATGAAATGTCTACATAATTTAAAACGCTCCTTACAAGCAGCCAAGCAAATGTACAACCTCTTAAAATATGGTCTCTGATCTGCAGAACCCTCTAGTACAGGATGCACATTGACTTTCACAGTAGAACCTGGGTTAGATCTCAAAAGTTCATGGCAATAGTCATAGATCCTTGTATAGTCCCCAAGAAAAGAACCATCTACCATGTCTCTAGCAACAAATCTTGCTCTTATGGCCTCTTGCTTGCTAACACCTACATTCCATTTTTTTTGTGCCTTTTCCTTTATGTCCCTAAGCTTCAATCTTGGATTGGATTTCAGTGAATTATGTAGCCTCTTACTTAACCATTTTGTACTCATCAGCTTTACATTGTACTCTCTACTACAACTATGGTTGTCTATGATCTTCCTTAGTTGCCAAGAATCCTCATTAGGTAACTTTGCACAGTAGGCTTCCCAATCACATCCTTCCTTGCATCTAACCCTCACCCTTACCTTGTCATTCTTAATGTACCTAAGACCTCTGCCAGATTGCACATCATATGATGATATAGCTTCTTTAAAATCAGCCTTGGTTGTGAAATACATCCCAATCTCCCATTTGAATTTTGACATGTCTTTCTGTAATTTAAAAATAGGGTACTTTTTCCTAACAACATCACTAGTATCATCACTTTCACACCCACTTTGTAAATCATCACTTTCATTATCACTAACTTTATCTTCACACTTTTCTTTACCCTTATTCATCTTCCCCTCTTGATCATTCACAGATTCCATCACATCACCCTCCTCATCATCAAACTCATCTGATTCATCATCAAAACCAACTTCCATTGCACTTTCATAATTGAAGTTTTCATCATCACTATCATCCTCACTAACATCAGTATTATCCCCTTCATTCTCAGCATTCGGATTCACAGGATCATAACTATTCACCTCAGCATTCAGATTCACAGGATCAGTATCAGAATTATTCACAGGATCAATGTTATCCCCTTCATTATGATTCAAAACTTCCTCTTCCATCCTTGTAGTTGTATCATTCAAGGGATCAGTATTATTCACCTCAGCATTAACTTCCTCAAGCATTGCAGCAAGCACTTTTTCAGTGTCATCCTCTTCCATCACATCTGCTTCTACTTCATCAATTGGACCATCATAAAAATCAGGTTGTGACAAAATGTGTGTGATGTATATGTCAACCCTAAGGTGAACCCTAAACAAATCAGCAATCTCTAGGGCTCCTTTGTCATCAACCAAGGTGCTCATCCCAAATTGTGGATCCTTATAGTAAATTTTCCCAATACAGGTGTAACCTAGATCCTTAAAACAACCTAGCAGTTCAAAATAGCTCCATCTATCAACATCTATTTTCAATTCTGCAATCTCTCCCCCTTCGTATACACTCAGCTCGTCATCCACAAATGCACCACTGTGGTGAATTGTAAGACTCAGGTACTCACTCATCTCTACTGACAAAAATCCCTAATCGAAGTCAAATAACCCTAAATCAGTAACTTTTACGAAAAACCCTAAAACATACAAACCCTAAATCCAGCAACCCTAAAACAAATAAATTTTAAAGTAACTGAAATCGAATAACATAGTGGTGCAGAATCGAATACCTGGTGGATTATGCTTCAGAAATGGATTATGCTTCAGAAATGGATTATGCTTCAATGCTTCAAACTTCAATGGCTGCGCTAGGGTTCCAACTTTCTAATTTTCACCAACATTCGTACAACTAGTAATGAGACTCCTTAGTATACTAACTTGACTTGACATCCTACATGGCAGCTGAGTGTATCAAGCTAAGCTCCACATGTGTATGCTAACTTGACTTTGACTAACGGTTGCTGACGGAAGGACTAACGTGGTACAATTTAACAAATTAAAGGATCTTTTTGTCACTTTTTAGAGATAAGGGACCATATTGGACCCAGTGATGGAGTTAAGGGACCAATTTGGGTATTTAGCCTAAAATATACTAGAGATTTTGAACTTATCGTTAAAAATTATCAGGAATTTTGAAATTATCGGTAAAATCCCCAGAAAATTTTACACGATACCATCGGTAATTTCAAATTCTTCGAAATATCACTCAATATCGAAAATTTGAAATTCTGATAGAAAAATTTATTTCGCATTCCATCCAATTTTTTTAGGGACATTGTTGGAATTATGTAAGTTTGGGGGTAGTATGAGTGGGAGTGGCATATAGTTTCAACGGTGTTTATGCTTTTTGGTTTTGAAAATCTATGCTATCTAACAAGATAACTGTCCTATAAAATACCAAATTTCCCCTACTGCTCCTTTGTGTGCCAAGTGGCTTGCTTCACCATGTTCTAACACATTTTTCTTTCTCTCTATTTCTTTTTCCTCTACACTTCTTTTCTCTCTATTCAAAATTACCACTTTTTCGTTTCATCTATTTTCAGCTGCAGCTGACCTATCATACCTACTCTCTCATTTCTCACTCTATCCTCATTCTCTCTCTCTCTCTCTCACTCTCGGACATTTCTCTTTATCTCTCTCACAGGACTTCCTTCTTCGTCTTCTTCTTCCTCCATATTTCTCTGTCTCACTCTCTCTTTCTCTGTCATCTTTTTCTTCCATCTTGTCTTCAACAATAAGGTAGTGATGTTTTCATACATTGTATCTGACGTGAGTTAAGATTTGTTTTCAGATTTGATGGCTCTGTGAAATCTTTTGGCTTCTTTGCACCGATACTGATGTTGCATCCTTTGCAAACCTCTTTTGTGTGAGAAAAGGTAAATCTGAGCCTAATTTTGTTCAACCCTAACTAAAAACTGATATGAGTATGTCTGGGTTTTCTCTTGTAGGAAATGAAAGAAGAAAATAGGATTTTACTGTACCCACCTTTTAACTCTTCTTGATTTTAAACTAGATTTAAACATAATCTACATATTTAGTTTATGTGTTTTAGAGCCGGATACGGTTACTGAAGATGTGTGTTTGTTCATGGGGTATTTTTTTGCTTAGATCTGAATGTTGGATGCGAGCTATTGTTCACTTTCACGCTCATATTATTTCTCTTAAAATGATAACCATTTTTTTCCTGTTTTTTGGTTGATTCGGGACTTTACCGGAGCAATTTGGATGCATTTGTTGCAGAACAATATATTGATCGTCAGAGACAGCTACTCTTGTGCTTAAGCGTCTCTCGAAGTGAGGATTGACTTTTATTGTTTAGTAGGTTTGCATTGTTTAGTTTCCATATAAAGGCATTGATGATTTTTTTATAAATGTGACGTTCGGTGAAGAGTTCTTTGATGGTGAGGTTATTACGTGTCTGCGTGAAATGCATATTTGTACTTTGCGCATATGCGTTCAGCAGCCTTTTAGAACCTCTTCCTTTTCTTGTCTGACAATACAAAAATTTGATGCTTCTTATTCTCACGTTACTGATAAATTTGATCATCATCGGTCATTATTATTTTACCTCCCAATGGTGTGTCATTCATGAGATGTTTGTGTTGCCTATATTTTGTACATGATTGGAGCTTAATGATGTAAAGAATGCTTCTATATATAATTGGAACATATTTCACGTGTCATGTTTTTGGTCTGATATTTACAGTGACTCGTTGCTGCTGATGTTTTGTTGTGATTACAATAATTTATGGTTTCTTTATATCTTTTCCATTTATGATACAATCTATTTCAGTGATGATATTTTTGTGTTGCTGACTGGTTGTTGAATGAAGTTGTGATGGTTTTTGTTAGTTTGCTCTGTTTTGTATCGATGAAGAGTTGAAGAAAATGTTTAAAGGTTTATGTATGCAAAAAAAATTATTTATGTGCATAATTGTGTTGTTGGCTATTTAATTTGTCTTGTGACCGTGACAAATTCATCAAAATTTCATAAGGTTGTAGTGCATACAGAAACAGAAACAAATTCAAAAATATAGAAAAGTGTTCCAATCTTTTCTAACAATTGGCTGAAATGGTAATCAATATTGTCATATCCAGCACTTTGTTTTACTTGCTCATAGGTAATGATATCAACTCATAATATATTATGTGTGTACATGATTTTACTAACCTCATAGTTCAAGAATGAAGTTTATGTTGAACACATTGCATGTGGCTTGCTTCCATACGTTTTAGATGTCGAAGAACACAGTAGCGACGCAAATTATGTTTCCCATATTATTTTGGCCGACGAGGATACTCATTTGAATTATAGCATGTTCAAATGTGGTCTTATTAACTATTGTATCTATTACTATATTGTGACATGTTGGTTTGTATTACCTATATGTCTGCATTGGTGGTTTGTATTGTTTAATTTCCATATAAAGACAGTGATGATTTTTTTTATAAATGTCTGACATTCGGTGAAGAGTTCTTTCATGGCGAGGTTATTACGTGTCTGCGTGAAATTCATTTTTGTACTTGCGCATAAGCGTTCAGCAGCCTTTGAGAACCTTTTCCTCGCCTTGTCTGACAATACAGAAATCCGAGCCTTCTTATTCTCACGTTACTGGTACACTTGATCATGCTCGATCATTATTATTTTACCTCTCAATCGTATGTCATTCATAAGATGTTTGTCATGGGCTTTTGAAACTGGTAATTAAACAATCTGACGTCGTTGTTCTTTGAGGTTGTTGTTCTTTCAGGTATGATTTCGTGTAGGTGTTCGAATGGGCTCGGATCTAATAATATGCATTGTTGGTTATCAATTGGAGCACGAAATCGTGAGATATCCTTTCTAAGATTCAGGTAATGGAGAGGCAAAAGCATTGACCATTGTCGAAGACTCAGGAATAAAGGTGCTTTTTAAAATGGTAATTATATTGTCTAAGTGTTTTGTTGTCTGACGAAAATGTCGTTCAGGTCAACACGACAGCGGATTTTCAGCAACCTGCAGTCTGTGACCTTCCTCTGCTGCTCGAACAACCTCCCAATGTTCAACTACCTCAACCGGTACAGCGGCCTTTATGTCTTTTTTGCGTAGCTAACAAGTTTGTGTTATTTCTTGTCGGCTCATTTTTTGGTTTTCTTAAACAGGTCCACTAGCCGTTTGAAGGTGTCCAAAATGCAGTCTTGGTAGTTGATGTGTAGGTCGTTCAACAGAGAAGAAAAAGAAGAAGAAATACAAGATCGGTCAAAAAAAAATTACGAAGGCAACAAGTTTCAGATTCAGATAATGATGAAATACACGACTATTCCATTTTTTATTCGGATGTTGATGAACAAGACTACACATGGAACAACTTTATTTCGACGAGGCGTTTAAGATTTGGCGATTAAATATGCAACATATGTTTCAATCTTCATGTCAACTGCGGAATTTCAATATTGTCCATCTTTATATATATATATATATATATATATATATATATATATATATATATATATATATATATATATATATATATATATATATATATATATATATATATATATATATATATATGACTTTAACATCATTTCTAATATTAATATTTATATCACTTACCAATTAATATTTGAATACTAATATAATGGATTACTTATTATAAATTGTATAACAGTGTTTATTTAAAGAGTTCTAATGAATATTGGTTCTAAATATTAAGCTAAGAATTGAAAAATATTTGGTATTAAACTACAATAAAAATAAATAGTGATTTTGAATTTATTTTATTAATTCTCAGTTAATAATATTGAACAAAAGAAATCTTTAATTATATACGGAATAAATAAAATGAAATTTATAAATTAAAAAATAATTATAATTGAACAGAAATTTTTTATAAATCGTATCAAATAATCACATTTTCTTATTTATGTCAAATATGCATTATTCGTCCAAACAAAAATTTATAAACAGTGTTATATATATATATATATATATATATATATATATATATATATATATATATATATATATATATATATATATATATATATATATATATATATATATATATATATATTAAACTAGGACTAAGACTTAGACAAATATAATATATTGTGTCAACAATTAATATATTGTATACTATATTTTAATTAGATCTAAGACTATGATTAAGACAATTTTAATTTAATAGGTACATTGATATTCTATTTCAATTATGACTAAAACAAATATACAAAATATACAAGTGTTCCTAAAGTAAAGCGTCTCAAAACCTCAAAACTCTAATCTGAACTGAACTGTTTTGAATATTGTTTTAATTATTTAGGTTATTTGAATTTTTCTTTGTTGAATTTGATTTGGTAGGAATATGTGTGGGTTGGAACATTTAGTGTTGAAAATGAGGTTTGTTGATTTTTTATTTTTTATAAGATGTTACTTTATTTGTGTTTTTGTTTTTTCCCCTTGCATGATGTTCCCTTTATAGTATTTTTTTACGGGTATCAGACAATTTTTACGAGTATCAGATATTTTTTTATTTTCTTTTACGGGTACTAGATATTTTTCTAACTATACATTAAATTATTATTTTTCGAGATAAACCAATCATTTTTGTATTGAATATATATATTTCTCTATTAAAAATATATATTTTTCACGGGTTCCAGAACTTGTGCGAATACGCGGATTTGTTGCTAGAAATTGAACGCAACTTTCACGGATACATAATTTTGCTTTACTTTTTCATTTCTTTTTTATATTTCATAACATCCAGCATATGCAAACGCACGGATCAGTTACTAGTTTGGTTTTGAAAATCAGAACCGTGAAGGTTTTCACACCTAAATACAATATTTAATAGTCGCAAGTAGACAATATACAACCGTGAAGGTTTTCACACGTAAGTACAATATTGTGTAGTCATAAGGAGACAATATTTTGTAGCCGCAGTAAGAGTGATGTGGACTTGAGATCTATTAAATTATTGGCCTCGAAATCGATTACAACAGGGTCAAGGTCATGCATGCACCCTGCCCTTTACCTTTTTACTTGAAGACAACTTGGTCAGTAGTTTCAAATTATTTGAAAATCGAGGTTAAAATATTAACAATTCACATTATTTGAAAATCTAGGTTAAAATATAAAGTGAGTACACAATACTCACATTCCTCTAACTAAAGTATAGGACTAGAGTGAGTATATTAATTTATTTTTGAATCCGACTAAACATTGTAAAGGATCTCACCATCGAAGTAGACAACTATGCAATCAAATATTGATTATGGAGAAGTCTTTTTTTTCTGAAAACCAACAAAAAAAATTATAAAAGGTGTACTTAATAATAATTGATACACAACACTGATTTATAGTTACGGTTAAACGATGTTGCTTCAGAACAAATTATAAATCAAAATTAACAAAAATTTCTCCCCTTGCAAGCACTGGTTTTCCATCTTAGCAGCATTGCAAGCACTGGTTTTTCCATCTTAGCAGCATACATCGAGAAAATATAAAAATTTGTTCCATCTTAGCAGGATACATTAAGAAAGTATAAAAATCTGTATCAAGTAATTTACAAGCTAATCTAAAAATGTACTATGTACATGTCCCACACACAACTATAGGGGGGGACAAGTTGTTAAGCCATACAACCAAAATCTGTTGGGTAAGAAAGAATTCAGAGCCACTGTCATCCCAGCAGTATAGTTTAGAGTTGCTACTTGCAAGTCCGGCTGTGCTGACCACCTATTTTAGCTACTACTTCATATGCCTTTCCCACGGAGCAAGTAACAGTGTCAACATGCGATCATATTCCACTATTAGAACCTTCTGTTATCATTCCAAAGTAATATTATAGGGAAGCTTATAAACAATAAATATCACTGCAACATTCTACATGTTCTCCAAGTAGAGTTGAGCATATGCTTGCAGATATACTGCAGTTACGGATTTACTTACCAATTCAGAGCTTATGTGTCAGTACCGGGGACGTTTCGGGGATGACTGATGTTCCAATCCACTTGTGCTGCTGTCGCATCTTCGGATAAAATTATCAAGAGTTTTCTGCTTTGCAGGGCTTCTCAATGGCGGTTGATCATCTGAGGCCTTTAAGTGCTTTGCAGGGCTTCTCAATGGCTGTGGATCATCTGAGACCTTTAAGGTGTTCTCATGGCCATCAAGCATCTGATTTTTTTCAATAACTAAAGTTCAGAATTCGTCTTAAAAACATAAAACCCACATCACTAAAAACTACTCGAGTATAAATCTCTAAAAGATATAGACGTAAAAGCAGAACCGAATCACTTAGCATTATACTGTGCAGAAACTGATGTTACCATTACTTTCAAATTGCACTACACTTGACAGAGTTCCCAATTAAAATAGAAATATACCTGTCCCAAATTGTCCAGTTTGTGTTGTACTGCGTCCCTGTGATGTGGAAAATTATAAGATTATGAAATTATCAATGCATCAAAGATGTCAGGTCAATCAGGAAACTACAAAAAACACATACCACATGATATCATCAACTGTGTCATTTGCAAGCAAGTAGTATATATTTACTGAAGACACCTGAAAACAAAAGCGAGAAAGCCATAATCATTACATCACAGATTGTTGTTGGAAACTGAACTATCTATCAACTAAGCTTAGCAATGACATATTTCCATTTAAGAGATGTTTTCTTTGAAGAGATAATCTATCCCAAATTTTAGGATATCACCACAATTTCTAAAACAATACCGTGCTTGTACTCTCTTATTATTGATGCCATTTTTATTTAAACTACAACAGCATTTAAGATCACTCTTTTCCTTTCTTTTCAACTTAACAGCAACCATGTTTGAAAATATACCTGTCCAATTCTATGAACACGGTCTTCAGCCTGAATTAGATCACCAGGAGTCCAAGACAATTCTGCAAAGAGGACGGTGCTGGCAGCAGTCAATGTTAACCCGACACCTCCAGCTTTGATAGATAGCTGCAGGACAACAAATGAACTGGAAACTATTATCTCAAAATTGAACCATATTTTACACCCGAACTATAGTCCAAACTAAACAGATCAAACAGAAAACTGATTACAACAAAACATAGGAATCAAATTGCAATACCACTGCTGCCTTGATAGAATCTTTTTCCTGAAACTCTGTAACCAACTGTTGCCTTGATCCAGAAGGTGTACCTCCATCAATCCGGATACAACTAACCTTTTTTTTCTGGAAATTTTGAACAGTTTTCGTAAGTGTTTATCATCACTTATTGATGAGATATGTAAGATTTAAGGGGCCTTACAAGAAGAAACTCGTGTATCGCATCAATCATTGATAGATGGTGTGCAAATATAAGAAACTTGCAACCTGCCTGCAACAAT
This sequence comes from Lathyrus aphaca, assembly GCA_963966055.1. Lineage (NCBI taxonomy): Eukaryota > Viridiplantae > Streptophyta > Magnoliopsida > Fabales > Fabaceae > Lathyrus > Lathyrus aphaca. The sequence goes on from OZ014522.1 coordinate 546,350,600, forward strand.
CATTACATACATAGAGTTACCACATGCTATGGTGATCAACAGCTTGATTTAATCACAAGAAAAAAAACAAGGTAAGAAAATGGAAGCAGACACCTTTTTAATTAAGATTACAAAATAAATTGTAGCATTAGAAGAAAATGCCCTACATTGTCTTTTTCGATACTATATTTGCACGTCAAGATCTATGGTTTGGAAATATAATTTAGATATTAAAAATAACATTACACTAGGGAATCTGTACTTTAATTAACTAGTGCTGAAGTTTCACAAATTTGTTTAACGGAAGGTTAATCATCACAAATATTTCGAGCATTATACATAAACCAACTGCATGTAAGAACTTGAAGGGATCAAAATTAAGGAGATGAGATACGAGTTACAACAGATTAATATCTTATGTATCCTTGTAGAATTAAAGTCATGAATGTGAGTTGAGTGAGAAGGCTAAAACAAGATCCGAAGTTTTGAATGCTGTTTAAGTTCATATAGGTTGCAGCAGTTGAAAGTATTAATCTTCAATTTTCCTTTAAAGAGAAGAAGTTGCAGCATACCTCAATTACCGTTCCAATATAATCAAGAACAGCTGGAATTTTGGCTTCAGCAGAATCAGTATAAATCTGGAAATAAATTAATCAAAGGACACAACAGTCATAATGTTTATATTTGCTGGCATACATAAGGGATATGAGCAGGCATTGCAGCTAACTATAAACCTTTTCTAGTTCTAGGAAATGGTAACAATCTCTAAAACAAGTTGTGCACTTAATCTATGAGCACAACTGCTTCCATTGATACCTTGTTAATAAGATTCTTTTCAGCAAACTTGAGTGATTCAACCTCCTCTTGTGAGTTAGCTGCCTTAATTTTGAGTTTTACCCTCTCCAACTGCAAAACAAAAATTAATACAGGTCAGCTTTTACCACTTTAAACTGCATGTGCACAACAAAAATATTACTGATTTTGAGTAAAATAACATATTCTTGGTAATAAAACAATTAAAGCCATGTTTCTAGATAAAAATGCCTAAAAGCCCATTCCAAACCATTTCAGAAGTAAAAAAATTAACCAGTCATCTTTTCATCCCTCAAAAGGCCAAACTAGAATTCAATTATTAACAAAAACAAGTTAAATAAAATGTGTAATATGAATACCAACCAAACAGTCCAGACAAACTAAATCAACTTGTTTGAACATTGAAATTCAACAATCCTATGCAAATGCTAGAGGCAATAAAATAAGCTAAGAGAATATAGCAAGGAGTAAAGACGCATAGCAACTGCATTTCATAACTAGCTTGAGTTATAACCTAACAGAACTGAATGATATAATCCTCATCTCATGATGAATAACAAATATGTTGAGTTACCTCGCGAAATAGAATATTAATTTGCTTCATATCCTTGTCGGACAAGTCTAGGAAGACCTAAAAATCAATCATAAAAATGAATACAATAAATAACTATTAAGTTGTACCATAAGCTTCATGCGTTGAAAAAAACATGGTCACAGTATGCACTGTATAAATCGATTGCAGAGAAAAATGGGGATGATGAATGTACGCACTTGTTGCCTACGCTTAACAGGAAGTTCAGAAAGAACATCCTTTTTAAGCCTTCGAATCATCGATGTGGCCTTCATCAAATTGTGCAATTCTTCATGATTACTTGCCCCTTGATAAAGTCCAAAAGAATTCTGGAAAATCCATGCAAACGACAAGCTGGAGTACTTATCCAGTAAAAGCAAAAGGAAAGTGGCTAATTTAAAAATCATACATGTAACAAAGATGAGATTACTTACACCCTTGCAATACCGGTTACCATATTCATGAACATTCTTATACACACCAGGATACAAAGCCTCCAGCTACAACACAGTTTCAAAGAGATAATCAAAATGTAGATTCCTTCATCAATGTTGAGCATTAATGAGGTACTAGACCTACTAGACATGAATAACTTACCTGTTTGAATAGCTCAATTGGTCGGGATAAAGCAGGAGTTCCACTAAGCAATATTGCATATTTAGCTTTCTGAAATCGGCGCACAAATTTTAGTTTTTAAGTGGTGAAAGCATGAGAGAATCGAATAGGTATTATTCAGCAGCTATGCAATCTCTACAACTTGAATAATAACAAAGCTAAAGTGCTATCTAATCAAAATGTTTCACATTTAGCCCCAGACTTCCTTTTGGGGAGGAGGGGGAGGTAATCAGGGTTCAGAGAACAGACCCTTGGCACGTGCTTAGCAGACACCAGACACCACAGATTTTATTGTTTTTATTCCGTTTCTTTTTTGGTTAAATATCTTTCTGAATTCTCAGTCTTCCTCTTTTATCTTTTGTTATGTGGTTGTTTTCTACGTTTATAATACATGTACTCACTTTAGAGCCAAGTATAAGAGACTGGAAGCAAGCATGTGATTATGGCTTTCAAGAATGAGTACCTTTATAACTGGAAGACAAGCAATTGTCCTCTTTGCCTGAGCATTTTTCAGAAAGTGTGACTCATCAGCAATTACAACCTGGATAAAAATAGTTTGCAGCTAAGAATGTGATTTATAAGCATCAATTGGTGAAGTACATGCACACAGGTAGATAGAGACGCGGACATGTCTTCAGGGAAAACATTTTCACAATTCATTTTTCAGTGAACACGTTTTTAACAGCCCTAGCATAATGCACCATTGTCTGTTGAAACTAACGGCACATACTGACATACGGTTAAGGTCAGGACTTAGGAAATACAAAATAAGATAACTGGATGGTGCTAACCTTAAAGTCAGACCCCATAAGCATATTTTGTAGCTTTGGTACCATATCATATGAGATAATGTTGAATAGTCCATCCAGATGAATGTTATTTTTGGCACTTGGAGGAGATACTATATTGAAACCTCCTCTATTTGACCCACCACTTTGAGATAAGACAACCTAATCATGATGATTGGGTAGTGTAAGAGAACTTACCATATAGTTAACTTAATCAGAAAGGGAACATGCAGAACCAAAAATAAATCTCCGAAAGTTTTAAATGCCAACCAATAGGGAATAAACAAAAAAATAAGAGTCAATAAAGGGATTATGGAAAACATACAAGTATATCTGATGAAGGAATATTCAGCCATTGTTGAATCATCTAAATTAAAGCAAAACAATAAGGACATGTGCTACCAAGTCTGTTACAAAAAAATTATGAAAATATAGAAATAAAACCCTTACAGAAGCCCATTGCAAGCGTAATGCAGATGGCGTAAGAATGAGAACAGGCCATGAATCCTGAACACATGCAGCTACAGAAATGGCCTGCAAAAACCAATAGAAACTATACATGTAACTCTTCTGTAATATAGCACTCCAGCAGAATAAACATTGCCAAATTTTCTTTTAGAAGGAAGAACGGAAAGACAGACGGGGCCAGCCAAACCACAAGTTGACTAACAATAAACAGAAACTTTCCATCATAAGCTTACTTTCCTCTTCTCCCACACAAGCATAAAAAGTCCATAATGTATTTTACTTATCTAGTTTAGGGATTTCCAATCATTATATGGGACTTTGGTAGTGTCAGCAGTTGATGTGGAGATGCATGTAAATAAAAGCATTCACAAAATATACTTCATTTCAAAACTGATGTTGACTCCAATGAAATAGAAGGGTAATTCTGGCGAGGAACAAGTACTTAGCCAGCCCAGTCATCGAAATCAGAATAAATAATATCTAGCAAATAGCAATTTATTCGCAGATGATCTGATTGACTAAAAAAGCTTACATTTAGCAATATACACAATTGCCGCGTGTGCAAGAAAATGATTATATCAATGACAGACAAACAAATGCATGGCAGATATGTATTATTGCATTGCCTTGAGACAACTAAAGTGTTACAAGAGTAATCTACAAGAGTGAACTGGGCAAGCAATATAACTTTTGCTTAATGCGCACCTGCATTGATAGTGCAGGGGTAGTATGAACTGTGAACATAATTTTAATTTTCACCCTTACTAAAAGGCAGTTGCAGTCATAGCAAAGTAACAACCTAAGCAATGAAGATCATAACTCCCAACATATTACACTGCTGGAGTTGCAAAAGAGAGCTATACTCAATTCATGGATGCTACTGTAGTTACAATGTGTACTAATTGTGAATTATGTTATACTGTCAAGCATCAAGTGTGATTTCTACCATAACTTAACTAACATCGAAGATACTGAATACTCATTTTTTAAATGCAGAAGGTAGGAGAAAGAAGATAATCAACAAAAGTTGCATGTTTGTTGAACTGCTATAAAACTGTTGAAACTTGAATGTAAGGAAATACTTAGTTTTAGACAGTGAATTGCCTGCAACGTTTTTCCCAGTCCCATTTCATCTGCTAAAAAAGCACGACATCCATGCTGCAATATAAACCTGAAACAAACAAATAATAACTAAAATCAACGGTGAATAGTAAAAGAACAAATTACAGAGGAAAAATGAGTAATCCATATAATGTGAGACTGATGAGAAAAATATGAGCAAGCCAGTGCATACCTTATACCGTCTCGCTGAAATGGCAAAAGCTTTGTTTCAACATAGTCAGGGATCTTATCATATCGATCTATCAGTAAAGACAAAAACTAGAAGCTTCACAAATTTGTGGGGAATAACCGATATATACATAAATCTTTTGCTGACATAGAAAAGAATGAACAGAAAAACTGATAGTCAAAACACTCGGCTTATACCTCGAAGATCAGGGACAGAAGCGGCAGCAGCAATAGCACGCCGCACTAAGGGATCTAAGTTCTCCACCTGTAAAATAATTTGCATAAATGTAGGAAGAAGGGTAGAATATATAGAAATTAAGGACCAAAAACATATCAGATAAAAATCACAAACATAACTACAAAACATGGCAAACATCCTTACTAGTCCTCATCTAAGATAGCATATTATAATATGATTCAATGAACAATACATTTATTGAATTAGTGACCCCAACTTCAATACCCAGTTCTATTATTCATATATGATGCTTTACTTCTGTGATAATCTATCTCTCCCATTAGAAGTTTAGAACATCAAAGGGTTATTACCTGAACTTTATAACCAGATATTTCTCTAAGAACCTTTTCTGCTTCTGACAAAGAAGATAGAGGGAACAACCATAACCTGCAGACTCAAAAGTGTTCATAAGCTAAAACAACAAAACAGACAGCAAATCCAGATAAACAATTCACTCGCCACTCGCACACACAGGCATTGGAGTAAAACAGGAGAGACAGACATACTTTTCTTTAGGATTCCAAGTAGATTTAGGGATTCTTCTAAAAGCAGCAACTATCACCTAACACCAACATTACAAAAGTCTAAAGAATCAGCCACAACCATCTTCACCGGCTCGTGTACAAGGTCAATCATAATAAAATTATAAAACCTAATTTGTGTAAATAAACATTAAGCAAATAAAACCTGGTCATAATCAAACTTTGCCGCAATATTTCCACTTGAATGAAGAAAAAATTTCACAGAAGCTTTAATCAATTCTTTAGAAGGTTCATCTGCTTATAAATAATAAATAAATGTAATAAATCCCAACATAGAAAAAAACAACAACAACATAAACAATGATGAAAAATCAAGCATATATATATACTCTTGTTAGTGTTGTTTGTTGTCACTGGTTTCAATGAGGGGGGTAGTGTTCTAGCACCTTGAGGCAAAGCATCAACCTGAAATGATAGACATTATGGTAATGAATGAGTAATCCAAAAAAAAAATGATGGAAAAGAAAAATTTGAAAAAGAATGAACTTTACTCTTTGAAAACGTGAAGCGGGAGAGGGGTTTGAAGGAGGAGGAGGGTGAGGGTGGGAACGGAGTTGAGCAATCTTCCGATAAGCGTCTCTTTCAAGGGAATCGAGGTCTACGGCGCTGAAATCCCAGTCTTCAGGTTCCATACTTTCAAATTTTCAATTCAATTTCAAACAGGTTTTGGGGTTTTCTTTCTTTTGAATTTCGTCAATTTGTGTTGCTTTCTTTGTGTTTTTTTTTTTCGGTTTTTATTTTCTTTTGCCGTCTATTTGCTATGTTGGTAGGTTAGAGATGTTACAATTAGAAATTGGTGAGGAGAGAAAATATGTTTTGAAATATTGTGTTGGTGTTTAGTTATGATTTTTTAAGTTTAAGATGATATTAATTAATTATTTATTAATAATATATTTATATGTTCTTTGTAGAAAAATGGATAAACTATAATGAAAATTTATTAAGGTATTATAAAAGAAAGATAAATAATCGTATTAAAATTATCAATTTATGGATTTTATTGATTCTTACAAAATTTGTATCCCTTACCGGATTAATAGGTCTAATGGATCAAATATTGGTGGTGGAAAAAATTGAACTTACTAAAATATAACAATGAGGGAATGAGACTCAATTCATTTCAAATTCACTACATTGATCCAATGTATAAAAACCAATTCACACGAAACACATGATACATTCTCTAATCTTAATTTTTCACAATACTCATCTTGATGCAGCAGATTTGAGTCCATATAGTGGGGAAAGATTTGTTAGCGTTCAACAATTAGGTAACTCGCCCTCAAGGGGTTATAGATATGAAAGTGACAATCGGAGAATGAGCGTAGGAAAGAAAGGCAATCCTCAACTTTTTGGTAATACTGTGTCGGAGTACTTTCAGAGGTATTTTATGGAGATTCTTCCTAGTGACACTAGATGTAGTAGCATCCCCGGTCCAGTTGAAGGTAACTTATCATGGTGAAAAATGAAGGTCGGGTAGAGTGGCACCAACATGGATGAGGCAAAGCGGATCAAGGAAATCATCCAAAAGGGCATTTTAGCATCAACTGTGACATCAAAAGTAGAAGGAGAAGGAGATTCGGGAGTTCTTTGGATAATCCTGCCAAGTCAGTAAATATAGGCGTCAGGCTCCCCTTGGAAGTAAGAATCACCTTGATTGAATGCCTATAGGAAAATATCGATCTTTTTGCTATAACCCTACATGAAATGCCCAATATTTATCCCAATGTAGTGTGCCATCGGTTAAATGTGGAAGTTAGCAATCGCTACACCTCTCAACGTCGAAAGAGGCAATTGTCAGAGAAAGTTGAAGCCATTACAAGCATGGTTAAGGACCTATTAGACACCAAGTTCATTTCCAAAGCCAAGACTATGAGTTTGTTGTCCAACATTATTTTAGCAAGAAAGGCCTCGGGAAAGTAAAGGATTTGCGTCGGCTACACTGATCTTAATAGAGTTTGTCCAAAGGATTCCCATCCACTCCCGAACATTGACAAACTTACAGAAAAATTGGTTAGATATTAATTGCTTTCATTCATGGATGCATATTTAGGGTATAATTAAATACTTATATTCTGACCCGGCCAGGTAAAGATACCATTCATGACCGAGCATGTCAATTATCAATACAATTCCATGCCCTTCGGCCTAAAGAATGTTGGTGCGACCTATTAGATAATGATGAATAAGATCTTTTAAGAAGAAATTGAGGAGGTGTTAGAAGTGTACATGGACGACATGATTATAAAATATGGTCGGGAGGAGCTTCACACGCAACACCTTCAATTGGTATTCAAGAAGGTCTGACAATACAACATGCAACTCAACCCGGAGAAATTCACTTTCGAGGTAAAGGTCGGCAAGTTCCTAAGCTTTTATTTGACAAAGCGAGGAATCGAGGAAAACCCTAATAAGTGTGAGGTCGTGATCAGAATGAACTCCCTGATGTCAAAAAGGGAGGTTCAGATGTTGAATGGTATGTTTACTACTTTAAACAAAATAATTTCAAATTTTACACAACACATTTTGCCTTCTTACCGACTACTAAGGAAAAAGACCAAGCCCGGGGGACAACTAATTGTAAAAAGGAATTTGAATATTTGAAGAGAAACTTAGTTACGCCTTTGATGCTTACCCGACCACTTATGGGGGAGTCTTGTATTTGTACCTTATTGTTGTTCAAAAGGATTGGCGAGGGCAAAACGTGGTATCAGAAGATTGATGAAGGCAATATTGGAATTAGTGATAACATCATGCATGCTCCAACAATATTTCCTCGCGCATTCCATAATGGTTTAGATGGATTTACCTCTAAATCAAGTGTTGTACAACTCAAATTTAGTCGAAAGTTTGACAAAGTGGGTCATCGAGTTATCTGAGTTTGAAGTGTTTTTTGAATAAAGGAAAACTTTAAAGGCCATTTTGTTCATTGAATTCCTGCCCGAGATGACAAACATGCCTCTAGAGCCGGTTGCACTTGGATAGTATTCACGAACGGTTCATCTAATAGTTGGGGAAGTAGTTCGGGCGTAATTTTTTAAAACAATATTGGTTTGGTGGTAGAAGTGTCCTTGAGGTTCGAGTTCTTGGTCACCATCAACCAAGCTAAGTATGAGGTTGTCATTCTCAGGATCATCTTCCCAAAAGAATTGGGGGCCGAAGGCATCAAATTGCGAATAAAATCCCACTTTGTTGTTTTCCAAATGAGAGGAGAAGCACAAGCAAATAATTGCTTACTCAGGCGGTAACTCAAGCTAGTTGTTGAGAAATTGGCAAAATTTAAGGTGTTCGAGATTATCCATGTACCACTAGAGGAAAACACCAGAGCCAATGTCCTACCTTAGTTGGCCAACACCAAAATTCCTAGTGTCAATCACATTTTGTTTAGGAAACGAGAAAAACCCGTAGCATTGAATTCATGGGGAAGGCAGTAGCGATCGTGGATAACATCACCCCGCCTTCATAGATGACCCTCCAATTTAATAGTATATTGAGTCCATGATTCTTCCATTAGATAAATTTGAAGTAACCATGGTGAATAAAAAGGGCATTTGAGTATATTGTGGTTGGAGGAACTTTATACAAGAGAGGCTTTTCCACATCATTGTTGAGATGCTCGGGAAAGGCAGAGGCCGATTACACCCTTCGGGAATTGCATGAACGAATCGTCGGGAATTCCATAATGGGGGAGTTTTTTTACCGTGAAATGCAGATTTGTGTCATTACGGTACCCTTGGTATTGATATTTAGTACCTATCGATCTAACATTAGCCTAGCGGCCACGTATGATTAGAGTTTTGTTGTGTTTTTGTTTTGAACTGTGCTTTATTCTTTTTACCGTGTTGGTTGGTTGCTTGAGGACATGCAATGGTTTAAGTGTGGGGCGATTCTGATGACATGAAAATATATCGTATATTCCGACTCGATTCACATGCAATTTAGTGTCATTTTACTCGTTTTTCATAGTATTATGTTGTATTATGTTTGTGTTTCAGGTATTTGTCAAACAAGAGTGTATGTGCACGAAAATCGAGAAATGAGCAAGGAAGTGAAGAAAAAATGTAGAATTTGCCACTTTTTGTTTATGGTGAAATTCTAGTATGACAGATCTCAGATGTCCTACTGGATATCGAGACATCTGGTATAACAGAAACAACAAGGAAAAGCATATAAGTACTGAAAAGCATAAACAACACAAGGATTGTTAACCCAATTCGGTGCAAACTCACCTACGTCTGGAGGCTACCAAGTCAGGAAGGAAATTCACTATTAGCAGTATTAATTTAAAGCCTAAACAGTCCCAGTTTACAACTTATCACTTAATCCCTACTCAGTGCAACTTCCACCTAGAAATCATCATCTATATATGAGAAATCACCATCTCACTCCCTTCAATCACACGTTGTGATTATAACAAAACCTTACAAAGAAAAGAATAACACTCTTTCAAGACAAACAACTTGATCTTGCTTAAAATCTTCAATCAAGAACAAACATTCATGCTTAAAAGCTTAGAGTGGACACATACAGCTTAATAAACTCAGTCCAACCCTAATATTAGAATGATAAAAGAGTGGCTCACAAATACCAACTCTCCTAAAGAGTGGTTCACAAATAAAATCTTAATGTTTACATTTTTCTATTCACGACTTTTTATCAAACTAGGTTACAATGCTTCTATTTATAACCTATTTCCCAACTAGATTTGGGCCTTCAAAACACAGCAAATTTGTTGTTACAAATTTGCAGAAGATCCTGCTACAAATTAGGTCTTCAATCAAATCTTCCAAAATCTCTTTATTTGGAAAGTATATATCTCTTTGTGAGTTCTAATTGAATCTTTCAGATCTTTAAATTAGCACCCCTTAAATCAGCGCCACATATGATTGCATAATATCTCCAGAATATTTTGCATCTGTTGAAATATAACAGCATCAATCACATCAGCTCAGCACATGCACGATGTCATAGGACATCATCTTCAACATGTTCCAAAACAACAGAAGACACCTCCAATATATTCTCCACAAAGTTAAGACTTTTATCATTAGCTCCAAAATTTGGACTTCTATCATTAGATCCAGAATATCTTCATAATTAGAACCTTAGGATTCTCCATGAAAATACCTTGAAGAACAACTCCACCTTGAATCTCTTAGTCCTTTAAAATAGCTCCATTTTTATAGCACAATATTTTATAGAATATTCTACATAATTCAAATCATAAAGCCATCACTCCAGCTCCACTGACCAAGACGTCATGACATCTGCCTGTAACACATGACAGTAATATTGTTATGACAGTTGCAGATGTTTCAACATCTGGCTCAACATCTGGCTCAGAATTTGCCAGTTATTAAAACCCCATTTGTATTGATGTTTGTACCACCATGTCAGGACATCTTGTTTGACATGTTCTTCCAGAATCTAGATCATGTTAATTTAACATATGGAACTTCTTATTCAACATGTTCCAGCCATATTAGTTTTACCAAACATAATGTCAATCATAAAATCATAGAATTAACAATTTCCCCCTTTGGTTTATTTTGGCTAAAACTAATTTACATATCACATGTGTAGTAGTACCTCATGAAGCATTACCTCAACATCACATCTTCATATTAAACCTTAATAGTACACATTATTGCTTCTCCCCGCTTTTAACCATAAAAAGACAAAGGCATAGTAATAACCAATGAGGTATATAGTCTCCATGAGCTTGAAACACACACAAGTTTCACAATAAATATATCATTGCAGCCACAAACCTTACATTTCACGAAAATGCCAATAAAACAAGACCAAAACTCCCCCTGTTTTATACAATCATTTATCCCCCTCAAGAAAAGCCACATCAAAGAGAATAACATAGAGCCACGTTAAATCAGTCAGGATTAACTACTCCTCCTCAACTCACAGAAACTAACACCTGCTAAAATTATGCATAAATCAAATCAAAACATTCTGCAACAAGATATCTCAGATCATACAAACAGATGTTACGACATATGATCTGACATTACAAATAAACCAACACAAGAGTTCTTCAAACATGTCAAAGACATCCAACATGACATAAGGGGACAACATAATATTTTACTATGCTGTCAAACTCAGAACCTTTAATCTTCCTCTTTGGCACATTGTGGCTAAAACATTATCAGAACCATACAACCAGAAAAACACAGAACACAAAGATCAATGCAGTAGAAGAAAAATTTTGGTTTAACACATGTTAGAACATCTGTTTAGACATCTGTAATACCCCATATTTTAATAAATGCTCTGGATAATGTTAAATAAGGTTAATAGGGTTCCGGTGTGCCCTGAGAGATTCCAACTTAAATAATTAGAGCAGTAGATGAACTCAAATTATTAATTAATATTATTCGACCCTGAGGTTTTATTAATTGGTACATTAAAGATATTTTAGGTAACTCTAATATTTGAGCAATTGGTTTTGGACGATAAAATATCAATTGTTGATATTTTATATCATTGGATTATATATATATGGAGATTTTTTGGAAAAGAAAAAGATAGAAAAGTTGGAAAGAAGAGAAAGAGTCGAGAAAGAAGAGGAAAAAATTGGATTCATCAATCTTCATTGTAATTCCCCGATTTTTATTTAAATATTTTATTGAGAATGTTGTGTTGTGGTTTGTGAAGAATAATATATATTATCGAATATAATTGTGATTGAAAATTATATTGTGGTGGGTAATTGTATTATTAGGTGGCGAATAAATTAAATGGAATTAAATAAGAGATAAGGACAAGGTGGTCAATAAGTAAAAGTATTAAGGGTAAAAGTGGAAGATCATAAGTTGGGTCTTAGGGGTTATGTTGGAAATAAGGAAAAAGGGAAAACATAATCGTGTAAAAGAGAACAAGAACGATCGTGAAAGTTGTGAAGAGGAGAATAAGAGGAAAGGGCTTAATCCTGAAAAAGAGTTCACAAAGAAGAAGAATTTCTCATTGAAACCTAAGGTAAGGGTGAGATTCTTCCATATTAAGGATTTTATAATGGGAATTGGGTAGGTTGAGGATTAGGGTTTGAGGTTATGGTGGATTGAGGAGGAATTAGGTTGGATTATGTGTTGTTGATTGTTATTAATTGATAATTATATGAATTAGATGGTGAAATTAATGAATACTGTGATTTCTGGTTGATTGTTGGTGTTGGGTATGTTGATTTTCGTAGCAGGTTTGAGTGCTGAGAGCAGGGCTGCGATTTGCAAGCAGAGTTAGGGAGTTCGACGCTTAGCAAGCAGAGTCGGGGGGTTCGACGCTTAGCAAGCTATGACCCTCGCTCAGTGAGCCCTGGAGCGTGAAAAATTAATTTTTAATTCCGAAAAATTACTGAAAATTATTTAATTGCTTAGTGAAGCTTAGGAATGGATGTGGGGTAGTTGGAAGTGGTGAAGGAAGGCTTATACACAAAACTTTAGGGACAATTAGTGTGATTTGGCTAAACATAATTTATACGTTTATTGACGTTGATGTTGTTGTCGTGATGAGTAGTGTTGTGTTTATATGTTTCATATGTTTATTAATGATATATAAGTATGTTATATGTTGTAGTATATGTTGTGTTGCGTTGTTGTGGTATGAGTTGAATTATATGGTTATATATTATGAAATGCATGATAACCGTGATGATGATGATTAGTAGTATATTGATATATGTTGTGATATGTGGTTGTTATTGTTGATGTTGTATGATGTAGTTATTGTGAGTATGCATGTATGTCATTGATGTTGCATGACATGCTGCATAGTTGTATAACATACCAAGGTGGGGTATGTCGTTGTCGTGATGTTGGTGCAGTCATGAAATAGAGATCGTACGTAGCCATGAAATAAGGGTCGAGGGTGTGATCATGAAATAGAGATCATACTTGACCATGAAAGAGGGGTCGAGAGTTCTGACTGGAACTGGATCTTGAAATAGAGATCGAACATGGTACGACATGCATAGAGTCAAGTTGAGTCTCATTGCATGATTGCGGTGGTTGTTGTATATGATGTTGTGGTTTATGTGTCGTTGTTGTATGTGATGTTGTTGAGTAGTCGTTGTTGAGAAGTGGTGTATTTTTTTATAATACTTGCTTAATTCTTATTACATTATTCTTAACGATGTAAGTATCTCACCCATTCTGTTTGAATGTTACCCTCATGTTGGTAACATGCAGGTGAGCAGGATAAGTCGAGTGGTGGTCGGTGAAGTTGAAGTACTTCACGTTTTAGGGTGTCGGTTCTGATACGTCGCTTTGGGAGTCGGGACAACGTCGCTTTTACTTGTTATTTCTGTTAGAAAACAATTTTGTAATTGAAATTGATTTATGTTGGTTTAAAAATTATTTCCGCTGCATATTGAATATTTGTTTTGAAAATGTATCATTGAGTCGTTTATGGTGGTTTTTGAAGTAGAATTGTGACACTCAAATATTTCGTTGAAAATTTTACTCTGATAATTATTAATATTTCTGTGGGGTAATTTGGGTGTTACAAAGTGGTATCAGAGCAAGTCGGTCCGTCCAACCAAGTAGTTGAGTCGTAGAGTCGTCGAGTTGTTGATGTGTTGTAGTTCTGTTGTTGTTTCTAAATCGTTGTTGGATTGTGTTGTGTTATGTAACAGATTTAGAATGGTTGGGAGGAATGATGTTGCACTTGCCGCTGTTATGCAAGCGATGGCACAAGCTGTGCAAAATCCGAGGAATGTTGGGGATCGCAAAAGCGATGAGTTCAAGAAGAATGATCCGCCAACATTCAAGGGGAAGTATGATGCTGATGGAGCACAGGATTGGCTCAAGGAGATTGAGAGAATCTTCAGAGTTATGGAATTTTCAGAGGGAAGCAAGGTGTGGTTGGGTGCGCACAGACGAGTATCTGAGGTTGATGACTGGTGGGTTGGTATTCGCCAACTATTGGATGCATCTGGTGAGGCAATCACCTGGGTTGTATTCAAGAGAGAATTTGTGAGGAAGTATTTTCCTGAAGATGTTCGAGGAAAGAAGGAAAACGAGTTTTTGGAGCTGAAGCATAAAAGCATGTTTGTGACTGAGTACGCTACGAACTTCACTAATTTGGCAAAGTTCTACCCGCATTACAGTGAAGCAACTGTTGAGTTCTCGAAGTGCGTTAAATTCGAGAATGGTTTGAGATCTGAGATCAAGCAGGTGATTGGCTATCAGAGAATCTGTAGGCTTTCGGATCTGGTGGATTGTTGTAGAATCTTTGAAGAAGATAATAAGGCTCGATCTGAGCACTTTAAAGGTTTAGCTGAGAGAAAAGGTAAGTAGTAAGTGAATCGTGGAAAACCTTATGTAACCCCTGCTGATAAGGGTAAGCAGAAGCAGAATGAGGGAAAAAGGTCAAGTGAAGGAGGTGCTCCTACTTCGCTTAAGTGTTATAGGTGTGGTGAGATGGGTCATCGTGTCAGTGAGTGCACGAGTGACGTGAATAAGTGTTTCAAGTGTGGTCAGTCTGGACACTTGATTGTTGAGTGCAAAGCAAACCTGGTTACTTGCTACAACTGTGGGGAGCAAGGTCATATCAATACGCATTGTCAGAAGCCCAAGAAAGCTGCAATTGGAGGAAAGGTGTTCGCTTTGACAGGGACACAAACTTCCAGCGAGGATCGTTTGATAAGAGGTATTTGTCATATTAATAGTATCTCGTTGATTGCTATGATTGACACTGGTGTGACGCACTGTTTTATTTCTCTTTATTGTGTGAGAAAATTAGGACTTGTTGTGTCTCTGATGCAAGGAGAGATGGTTATCGAGACTCCTGTTGATGGGTCGTTAACTAATTCTCTTGTATGTCTGAATTGTCTGTTATCAATCTATGGTAAGGACTTTGGTATGGATTTGGTTTGTTTGCCATTGAGAGGTATGAATGTGATTTTAGGTATGAATTGGTCGGAGTACAACCATGTTCATATTAATTGCTTCAATAAGTCGGTTCAGTTTCTTACTCCCGGTGAAGAGGAGAAGAAGCTGGTTATTTGTCTTCTCGAGGGTTGAAAGAGCTTATGGAGGATGAAGCGCAAGTTTTGGCGATGTTTGCATCGTTGTTGGTGGAGAATGATATGGAAATTAGTGAATTGCAAGTAATGAGGGATTTTTCATAAGTGTTTCCAGATGATGTTGTGGATTGTCGCCGGAGCGAGAGGTGGAATTCAATATCGATCTTGTGCCAGGAACGAGACTTATTTCGATGGCACTGTATCGTATGTCGGTGTCATACCCCAAATTTGTCTCACCTGTACCACTTTATTTTTCTGTCTAACCATATTCGAAAAATCCAAAAAATATGTCATTTCTTTTATCGTACAATTCAGGGTTCGTTTGAGGTTGTCAAGTCAAATTGAATGCGTGTGTGTGCGTTGTTGCTTTAAAAAATCAGTGTGGCGTGGGGGTCGTTTATCCAATTATTACCTTCCTTTTTATTTTTATTATTATTATTATTATTATTATTATTATTATTATTATTATTATTATTATTATTATTATTATTATTATTATTATTTTAACTTTTTCCTCCACATTTTCTAAAACCTATTTTTAAACCATTTACCTTTCTTTTCCTCTTAAGCCCATTATTTAAAAATCATAAAAAAAAAAAATCATTATTATTTTACTATCACTATTTTTCTCCCTTTTATTATTAGTATTATTTTTATTATTTATTATTATTATTATTATTATTACTATTTTCCTTCTTTTTATTATTAGTATTTTTTATTATCATTATTATTATTATTATTATTATTATTAATTTTCTTGGTTTTTTAATCCAAACCATTTTTTTTCAATTTCATGGCAAAACACGTCACATTTTTCATCCAAATTCCATCACCAGCCATACCAATTTCAACAGGTCCCACTCTAATTCCACTAACCTTTCCTCATTCCACTGAATATTTGTATTATTCAAAAACGCAACATTCACGCATCAATAACGCGTCTCACAAAATCTTTCCACAACAGAATTTTCACAACTTTATCCTTTCACAAATTTATAGCTCATTTGTTCTTATCCAAATTCCTCTTCAACAAAATCTCTAAATCACCCTCTACAATCACTCTATAAATAAGACTCATTCTGTTCTCGATTTTTAGACTTGGAAAAACTGAAAAATCCTGCAAAAAGTAATACACCAAGTCTCAACAAAAAAAAAACTTCCAAATCATTTTCAATAAACCAATTATGCATAAATAAATTCTTCAACAACCTTGAACCATCAAAACCAAAATGCAGAAACTAAATCACAAATGGATAAACCCTTGAAAACACACAAACCACCTTGAGAAATCTGCATTGAAACCCAAAAACGCTAAACCGAAACAATCTCAAACCTCTCAACCATACTTTATCCATCTCGCCACCGTCACCCTCACACAAATCACCACCTCCATAAAACCAGAAGAGCAAAAAAACAAAAAATCCATAAACCAAATCCACACCACCTCCAACCACCGTGTGAGCAACCACATGAAACCAAAACAAATCCGTGAACAGTGAGAATACGATCCAAAAAACTGCGACACCACCACCGCCCAAATTGAAACCGAACACAGAAAACTGAATTTGAAAAAAAAAAGAATGAATCCGTAAAAACACCTTCAAACCTTCAATCAATCTTCACCCTTCACGCCCAAAAAACTCATCGCAAATATGAAACCACCTGCGAGATTTTGAGAGAAACCAAAAGCACATCACCGACAAAAATATCCGTAAAGACTAGGTATTGACTTGAGGTGGGTATTACACTGGGTTACCTTGAGTTCCACGAGAAGCATCCGTAAAGGCTTGGGGTGAGTATTATACTGTGTTACGTTAAGTCTTGAGTAAGTCTTGAGGTGGGTTACGTTGAGTCCTACGGGAAGCATCCGTAAAGACTGGGTAGTGACTTGAGGTGGGTATTACACTGAGTCCCACATGAAGTCTTGCCGATAACACTTACGATGGGTATTCCACTAAATCCCACGTAAGATGTTGAGAGCGTTGTATGGGCTTGTCCATCTTACTTTGGCTTCTTGTAGAGAAGTGACCAAAGACCCAAGTAGTGGATAGATTATAACCTTTAGAGCCGAGATAACTCTAAGATAGGGAACTCACCGTGATGTTGATATCTCACCCCACTATTGTTGTTGCTTTTCAGGTTTCTTTTGCAGGTTGATTTACAAGTGGAGCTATGCTCGGGATGTTTCAAGAGAAGCATAGTTTTAGTTTCCGCTGTGTATATTTATCTTTGTACAATAATGGATATTGTATTGATCTTAGTATTTTTATTTTAGTATAATTTCCATGTCTTGCACCATAGATTGTATTGTTTTTAGAGTTGGTCAAGAATGTGAATTGTACTATTAGGCACTTATGATGGTGTCAGTACCAAATAAACACTTGTATGATATTATTCTAGATATATATTATATGGGGCGTTACATTTTCCCATATGCCTTCTTCATAATCGAGTCGTATATTATGTACGACATCTCCGTCAACTTCATCATATGAGGTAGGAACTTGTGTTGTGTAAGAAGATGTGGACGAAATATCAAGACTTTCATCACTAAGAGGAATGTGTTTTCCTTGGAGAACGATTGACCATTTCCCCGATATGTTCGATGGATCAGTAACATATAAAGTATTTTGTGTGAGAAACCATGATGAATGGTTCAGTATTAAAAGATGCCTTGCCAATGTAGACCCGGGTGAATACCGAGTCATTAATGTCTACACCATTACTATTATTGGGAATCCACTTGAATTTAAATAACTCCACTTTGAAAATAACATAATCAATCTCCCAAATCTCATCAATGACACCATAAAACACGGTAGTTGCCAATACCAAATTATTATCTTTTGAACTAGAGAAATACATTGTTTCGACTTCATCTAGAACCCCACTATTTTGCATTGTACTACAATCATATTTTGATTTTGTATAAAAGGTATAATGACTAATGTCGTATGCACTCCAAGTAATGACACAAAATTTTGGCTCATACGACAACCATTTAAGTATATCGGATGCACTACGATCATTAGATACACTTATTAAACTAGTCCATGAATCTATTGTTATGCTCTATCAACAACAACTTGTCACTCATTCGGGAATATGTTTTCTTCCTAAGTCTTTTGTGAGTATCTATGAAAGGTTGAACATCATCTATATTATTCAATATATAGAAATGTGTTTGAATAACTACATCCCGAGCCATTGACCTAACATATAAACCTTGAATACCTCTTTTGTTTGGGTTAGCATGACAAGACTTTGGAATTCCTATAGAATTTGCATCAGACAAATAGTTTGTACAAAACTCAGTAGCTTCTTCTATGATATACCTTTCAACAATCGAAGCTTCCAGTCGGTAATGATTCTTTTTATATCCTTTAAAGATATTCATATATCACTCTATTGGATACATCCAACTTAAATAAACGGGACCACAAATTCTGATTTCTCTGACGAAATGAACAAGTAAGTGAACCATAATGTCAAAAAATGATGACGGAAAATACATCTCCAATTGACACAAGATTATGGCAGCCTCATCTTCTAATTCATCCAATATTTTGAAATCAAGAATTTTATTACATATGACATTGAAGAATAAACACAGTCTCATTATAGTTACTCTCATATTTTCTTGGAAGGATCCCACGGATAGCCACTGGTAGAAGTTGTTGCATCAATACATGACAATCATGAGATTTTAAACCAATTAACTTGGGATCTTTCATTGATACAAGTTACTTGATGTTTGATGAGTAATCTAGCGGAACTTTAATAATACCTTGCAAACACTTGCAGAACATCTTATTTTACTTTTTAGATATAGGGTGACACGCTAGAGGAAAATAAGCTCTTTTTTCCTTTCTATATTGGAGTCAACTGTTTTTGTATACCCATCTTCACCATATCAAGACGGGAAGTCTTACTCTCTTTAGTCTTGCCCAAAATGTTTAGAAGTGTGCCAATAAAACTATCACACATATTTTTCTCCACGTGCATCACATCAAGATAATGTCTAACATCAAGACTTGACCAATATGGAAGATCAAAGAAGATGAACCTCTTTTTCCATATATTTTTTGCAACTGGCCCTTTTTTCTTTTTCTCTCTTCCCACATTTTTATTTTTCTATCTTCCCACCTTTTTCTTTTTCTCTATTCTCAAAGACAATATTAATGTTTTCCTGCTGTTGATAAACTTCATCCTCGGTTAAATATTCAGGAGCCTCACTAAACTCTTGCTCTCCATTAAAAGCCTTTCGCAATCTACGATAAGGATGACCCGCTTTTAGAAATTTTTGATGCCCAAGGTAAATGGTATTCTTTCTAAACTCAAGTTGGTGAAAAAAAGTATCATCTTCACATATAGGACACACTCTATGTCCTTTGACACTGTATCCAACCAAGTTACCGTAAGCCGGAAAGTCGTTAATTGTGCAAAATAACATTGCACGCATATTAAAATTTTCACCAGAATATGCATCATTAACTTCAACGCCTTCATCCCGCAAGAGTCGTAAATCATCAATTAATGGACTTAGATAAACATTTATGTCGTTACCAAGTTGTCGTGGTCCATAAATCATCATACTTAATAGTATATACTTGCGCTTCATGCACAACCAAGGAGATAGACTGTAAATAGTGAGAAAAACAGGCCACAAAGTATGATTAGTGCTTAGATCACCAAATGGGTTCATTCCATCGGTGGCAAGCCCAAACCTAACGTTTCTTGGTTCGAATCCAAAATTCAGAAATAACGAATCAATTTTCTTCCATTGCAACGAATCAACTACATGTCGAATGTTTCCATCACGAATCCTTTCATCTGCATGCCATTTAAAATTCTTTGTGTCATTCGAATTAGCAAAAATTATCTTTAATTGTGAAACTATTGACAAGTACCATAACACTTTAGCAGGAGGATGCTTACTACTGACATTGTCATTGTCATTGTCATCACCATTGTCGGCCGTCAGCTTGTAACACGACACATCACATTTCGGACACTGACATAAGTCTTCGTACTCTTCTGGTATAATATGCAATCATCAGGGCAATCATGCATCTTGATATACTCAAGACCCATTGTATACAATATCTTCTTGGCCTCATAGCAATGATCCAACAATTTTTTTATCTTCTGGTAGCATTTGTTGTAGCAATTCAAGTAATTTTGTGAAACTTTTATCTGACCATCCATTTTTTGCCTTCAGATTAAACAACTTTAACATCACCGACAATCGTATGAACTTTGTACATCCCTTATATAAAGGGGTGTCTTTATCACTGATAACGAGAAATCGTATCACTTTATTACTACGTTTTAAGTCCGTTTTATCGCACATTGATCCTATTAACTCCCGATTGTTCGAGTTTTTTATGTCACATTGCAGGTATAACATGTCTAGAGCTAAATTATGAGAAAAAGATCAAATGAACCAAAACTAGCATGAAAAGAAGATGAAGAGAAGAATTCTGCTAAGTCTGCATATTTTGTAACACTCACGGTCGTCACAACATCACCACGACCGTGACGCCCTACTTTGAGGTCTCACGACCGTTGCTCAATTGTCACGACCGTGACACTCTTGAATTGGAAAATCTGACCGTTACGCCCTTGTCACGAATGTGTTTAATTTAATTGAAGTCATTCATGAAGACGTGCAACGAGTCAAATACGACTCCTACTTTTCCTCAGACCCAGTATGCCACTTTCGCTAAATTCTCTCATTTTGGACGATGCCCACGCTCATCAAATTCAACTGCCCAAGCCCAAAAATCTAGTTCTATAAATACCTTAGTTACAAATTGAAAACTACAGAGTATTATTTTAACTTTCACGCGGAAGCTCTGCCGTAATTTTGCTGAACCCATTTAATTTTTCCAGCCTTGTTCTTGTTTATTTTTCATGTTTCTATTTCCAACCCAAATTCAATAACAATTTCCAACATTAGGAAATTGTTATTTAAATTAATTTCTTTTTAGCCTTCAGAATTTGTTTCATATTTTTATTTTTGATTCCGGTTCCGAACACTCCGAGCTTGCCAATCTGTGGAAGAAGGAGTTTAAAGAATTTAATTATCCAGGTTTTTATTTTTGCATTTATATTAAGTTTATTTAATTGTTTATGTTAAGATATTATTATTATTTTATAATGTATGTTTTAATTAATATTTATTTATTTCTGCATCTGTCTGTTGGTACAACAAAAATGAGTAGCTAAATTAACTAGGCGGTATGTAATAAACTAAACCAAACCGGTAAAATCGAATCTAAGCTAAAATAATTAAGAACTTATATTCTGGCTGTGGCTTTTTATAATTAAAATTAATCTTTTTGTTACGAGAGTAAGAAAAGTGTAATAGGTTAGGTCGAGACCACGAGAGTGTGAGATTTTAACCGGATAGCTAAAGTTAGGCATTTGATTTAAATACAGCGAGAGCGCTTTAAAATGTATTAGACTTATTAAGTTTTCAAAAATTATTTTCTAAACACTTATGGGCTAGCGAGAGCAGGCATAAGGCTTTAGGAGTAAGATCTGAGATAAGACCACGAGAGTGTGAGTCGAGAGTATTTAAACTGATAATCTCTACAGAACAATTTAAGTGAACCATCTTTATAAGCTTAGGTTAGATTGACTCGCATAGGTTAATATAATTACATACCGACCGCCTTCTCATTATTTCCTTAAAACTAAATTTAATTCCCGTTTTTAATCCTTAAAACCAAAATCGTGACAAATATCCACCTTAGCTAAACTAGCAAACCTTCTAGCACTAGAGTGATTACAAAGTCCCTGTGGGTTCGACAATCTTTTATATTACTTCGATAGGCTGTGCGCTTGCAGTTTAGATACCGCTAGACACATATCGCGTCTTCGATAGGCTGTGCGCTTGCAGTTTAGATAAAGTATCATAAATATGGGCATTCTTAAAAGAAGATTCTCCAATATCACATAACATATCCTCTAGTTGATCTTCCAAACATTCATCTTCATCCACTCTTTGACTTTGTGACGCCCGACTTTCCTCGATATCCACCTCATCATGCCACATCCATATTATATAATTTTGACATATACCATCACAACAAAGGTGATTATGTATTATTTTCATTGTACCCTTTTTTATATTCCCACAAACAACACAAGGACAATAAAAGATACCATTATTGTCGAGAAAATGTTTATCAGCGTATTCAAGGAATTCACGAACTCCGTTCTTATAAACCAAACTTAATCTATTGGCTTTCATTCATATATGATCCATTACAACTTCTGAAATTTATACATGTATAATAATGTGAATGACAATCAAAAATCTAATCCAAAAACTCAATATACAATATGAACAAAGAAAAAATTAACAAAGATATACTCTCATACTAAACGTAAAACATATGAAACATCTCGTTCTATCTTGAGCATATACAATATGAAAAAAGAAAAAAGAAATGAAGATATTAAATAATAGTGTACTTCGAAATTGTTATCAAATGAACGTAAGGAATAAAGATGTTGAAGAGTACCTTACTTCGAAGCTAAAGAAGAAAATGAACGAAGGCGATGAATATTTAAGCTCCAAATGAATGGATATGAAGAGGGTAAAGGTTACGCCACTGCTGTCCTCTCTGGCTCGCTTGTTCGATTAAGGCATCTTATGAAAGAAATATAAAATACGTTTTGTTTTAATTTATCCAGATACCGCTAGACACATATCGCGTCTTCGCGCCCATCAAGTTTTTGGCGCCGTTGCCGGGGACCTTGATTTAGTTACTAGTGCACTATTAGAGTATCACTGTCTAGACTAAGGTAACAACTTATTCTTTTCCTAATCTAATTTCCCGAGTGTATGCCAAGTACTCGCTCTCAAGGCGAAAACTTGCAACCTGCAGTCTAAGAATTAGAACGCTTCTTATATTTAAGAAGAAGAATATTCGAATACGAACGAAAATACAACATTCCAGATCTTCAAGTTGATCCACCTAAACCAGTTGGAACATCAAAGGACGCAGAGATGGCTGAAGAACCAAATCACCCACTCAAATATTACGCTAGTCCTTCACAAGCTGAGCCGCATTCCAGCATTGCTGCACCGGCTATCAACCGAAACGATTTTGAATTAAAACCTTCGCTGATATCAGCCGTGCAACAAAATCAATTCTCCGGAAATCCTACCGAGGATTCGAACCTTCATCTTTCGATATTTGTGCAGTACGCAGATACTGTAAAAGCTAATGGAGTTACCCAAGAAGCTATTAGATTACGCCTTTTTCCTTTTTCACTTCGAGACAGAGCAAGAGCCTGGCTTCAATCTCTACCCTCGAATTCAGTAACTACGTGGGAGGAACTAAAGAGAGTCTTCTTGACAAGATATTTCCCACCTAGTAAGACAGTTATGCTAAGAGCTCAAATCAACGGATTTAAGCAAAAGGAGAACGAATCATTTTTCGAAGCTTGGGAACGCTATAAAGATATGCTGAGACTTTGTCCACATCACGGATTAGTAGAATGGATGGTCATCCATACTTTCTACAATGGACTCTTGTACAACACAAGAATGACAATTGACGCTGCCGCAGGCGGCGCACTAATGGACAAAGAATATAATGATGCTTATGCACTTATCGAAAGTATGGCTCAGAACCATTACCAATGGGGAAGTGAGAGAGTCGCAACTGAGAAACCAACAAAAGGAGGTATGTACGAAGTGAGTAGTATGGACCAAGTCAATGCAAAGTTTGACCAACTTAACCAAAAGATCGACAACTTGGCCATAACACCAACAGCCACCGTGGCTGCAGTAACACCTAACTGTGAGTTATATGGAGTTCAAGGACATGCTGTCCCTGATTGTCAACTATTAGCAGGAACTCCCACAGATCAAGTGAATTATGCTCAAGGAAACCCGTACTCAAACACATACAACCCAGGTTGGAAGAATCATCTGAACTTCTGCTATAAGAACAACAATGCTTTATATGCACCAGGTCAAGCACCAGCTACACCGTCAGGATATCAAAAGACTGCTCCTAATTTTTCTAGAAAATCAAACCTTGAGTTGATGATGGAGAACTTCATAGCTACTCAATCTCAAACAAACAAGGATTTCTTAAACCAAAACATACACACTAGTGAGCAGATTAAGCAATTAGTGAGCAAGGTAGATGCGTTAGCTACACATAACAAAATGCTTGAAACTCAGATTTCACAAGTAGCTCAACAACAAGCACCTACCGTTGTACCAGATGGAGTATTTCCTGGACAACCCCAACCTAATCCAAAAGGACAGGCCAATGATGTGATACTAAGAAGTGGCAAGGAACTTGACGGACCTGCCGATCCAAGACTTGACAATCCAGCCATGTACCAAAAGCAAGATAAGCCGACTGAAAAGGAGAATGAACCAGAAGAGAAGGAAGATAATAATCAAGAGGCAGTGGAGAAAGAAAAGCCTTATGTGCCTCCACCACCTTATAAACCACCAATTCCGTACCCTTAGAGATTAACCAATTCCAAGACGATGGGTCAGTTCAAGAAATTTGTTAAACTTCTGAAATAGTTGAATATTACTATTCCGTTTACAGAAGCTATCACTCAAATGCCCTTGTATGCTAAATTTCTAAAAGAAATCTTATCCAATAAGAAGAAGATAGAGGATAACAGAACCGTTACACTTACTGATGAATGTAGCGCAATAATTCAAAACAATATGCCTCCTAAGTTAAAAGATCCAGGTAGTTTCTCTATACCTTGTGTAATTGGAAAATTCGTCATTGACAAAGCTCTATGCGATTTAGGAGCCAGTATCAGTGTTATGCCCTTAACAATTTGCAAAAGGCTAGACATGGGAGACCTAAGACCAACTAAAATGTTTGTTCAACTAGCCGACCGCTCTATTAAGTATCCTGTAGGCATACTAGAAAATGTCCCAGTACGTATAGGACAATTCTACATTCCTACTGATTTCATAATCATGGACATCTCTGAAGACTCCACTACACCTATCATACTAGGAAGACCATTCTTAGCTACCGCCGGAGCTATTATAGACGTAAAGAAAGGAAAGCTAACCTTTGAAGTAGGTGAAGAGAAAGTTGAATTTATTTTAACACAATTCTTACAATCACCAGCTATAGAGGATACATGCTATTTATTGGATGTAATTGACGAATGTGTAAGAGAAATGGAAATGAAAGAAACTACTTATTCTGAATTTATGAAAATTCAAATCCATCCGATTTTCGAAGATGACAATTGGCGTAAACCGTATCAGGATGATAGTCTAAGCGAAAGTTTAGCACTTACACCGGATCCCATGCCAAGTAAGAAGAAACCTACATTAGAGTTAAAAACTTTACCTAAGAACCTAAGATACGAATTCCTAGACACTGAATGTACAAGACCAGTTATAATCAATTCCAGTTTAGGAACAATCGAAACGAAGAAACTTTTAGATGTCTTAAAGAAATACCCAACTGCATTAGGGTATAACATATCTGATCTCAAAGGAATATGTCCTTCAATCTGTGCATCGTATTCTGCTAGAAGAAGATTGCAAAACCTCCAGAGAATCTCAAAGAAGAATTAACCCAATCCTTAGCACTGTAGTAAAGGAAGAAGTTAAGAAACTACTAGACGCTGGAATAATATATCCAATCTCTGATAGTAAATGGGTTAGTCCAGTACATGTAGTACCAAAGAAAGGAGGTATCACTGTTGTGAAAAACGCTAAAGGCGAATCGATATCACAAAGAGTAGTGACCGGACATAGAGTGTGCATCGATTATCGTAAACTAAACAAAGCCACTCAGAAAGATCATTTCCCACTACCTTTTATAGATCAAATGTTAGAACGATTAGCCAAACACTCGTATTTCTGTTATCTTGATGGTTACTCAGGATTTTTCCAAATCCCGATCCACCCAGATGATTAAGAGAAGACTACATTCACATGCCCTTATGGAACGTTCGCTTATAGACGAATGCCCTTTGGATTGTGTAACGCTGTAACACGGTGGGAGAACTGACTTTAAGTAATGTTGCGGATAGCAAGAGTCGCCACCGACTTTTATTTTATCCAAAGGAAAGGTTATAAAAGAACAGGAAAGACCTTAAGAGAATGTTTTGGGTCAGGGGGGTAGGTTATGAAAAGGGAAGGTGTTAGCACCCTTTTCATCCATGGTTATCCATGGGCTCTTAGGTACTTAAGCTCACTTTAAATTGCTTTTGAAAATGTAGTGTGTGAATAGAAAAATTTTCAGAATAGTTTATAAATAATCCATGTACGGATGTGTAAAAACTTGTTTGAAAATTTGTTGGAAATTTGTTTAAGTGTGAAAAAATTTTTGAAGTGAGCAAGTACGTAAGAGGAACCTACCCTAATGTTTAAAGTCTTTCTTGTTCTTTTTCCTTTCCTTGGTAAGACTATCCCTACTATTAAGGAGTAAGTAGTCTTTACCTTGGATGTTAAGGGACATGTGAGGGACAATTTGTTTATGAAGGCAACTGTGGGGTGTAATAAGCACATATGAGGGACTATCATCATTTTTCGAAAGGGACTCGATTTGTAAAGGCAACCATAAGGGACTTTGATGATTTTCTATTTTAAGGGACTTGCTTTATACACCCCACTTGACCATTATTCGTAGGCAACTTGAGGGATAACCTTAGGAAGTGAGACGGCGATTAAAATCGACTTACGTGTGTGTGAGTGTTTATTTTAATTATCTTATTATTAAAATTATCTAAGTTAATTTTTATATAACATACATGTTTTGTCACTCCCTAATTACTAACCATAACAACAATTAAATAATTAAAATATTTACAAAATTACATCCGGGAAACAATTACAACGTAATAATAATAATAAATAAAATAGCAAATTAAATAATAAGCAATAAATAATAAAAGCAAATAAGGGGTTAGTAAATATAATAAAAAATAATAAGGTTAGTGAGAATAAAATAATAATAGGAATAAAAAAATATAAGATATAATAATAATATGGTTAGTAAGAATATAAAAAAAACAAGATTAGTGAAAATTATAATAAGCAAAAGTTAGTAATAATAAATAATCAAAATTATAATAACATGATAAAAAAATTTTATAGAGATTTTTACTTAAAACTATTGAACAATTAAGGGATTATGGTAATATTTTTATGTACAAATTACTAAATTATTTCTAGGCATATATTAAAAATTATTCATACAAAAAATATTTACATATTATATGGAGAAAATAAATTATAATTATATTTACAAAAATTAGTCATATTTATAAAATTTTAACTTTTACTAATTATATTTACAAAATATTTTAAACATGCACAAAAGTATAATTATTTAAATGGTCTCTTAAACATATAATAAAAGAAACATAATTTGAATTATAAATTTACAAATAAGTTATAATTATTTTTAAATAAACATATACAATAATAATCATAAATTAAACAATTAGGTTTTAATAAGCATTTAGAAAAAATAAATTAGGGTTTGGTTAGAAAAATATTTTTAGGGTTTAAGTTGTAATACAAAAATTATTTTAATATATATATACATATAAAATAGAAAAAATAGAAAAAAAAATTGCAAAAAGAAAGGAACTTACCTGACCAGGATTTGATCCCATGTCCTCATGTTTGCCAGCACCAATAACAACCATCAGGCTAGCCCATGCGCAGGCAGTATTGAGGAGAAGAGAATTTGTTTTATGCTTCATCTAAAAAAAATCCAGAAAAAATAGAGAGACAAAAAGGCCTGGGGGGGATTCGTACCCAGGACCTTTCAGTGACAAGCATGCATACGTAACCGCCTGGCTGGGAGAGCCTTCCTGTCAGCTTGTTGGCCATAACTAGTAATATATCAAACCTGGAAAATAAACAAAATAAATGAAAAAAATGTCACAAACGAGGAATCGAACCCCCAAACCAAGCTATTGGGTACGCGCGTTCCAGCCACTGGGACAAGCTGTATGCTTGTGAGAATAATCCAGCATTCGTCCCTTTTGTTTCATGCATTCTACCACCTTCAACTTCGTCCAATCGCACACTGCCACACAGTCATCTTCAACCTCCAGCCATGCGAAATTACCTGCGAATTTTGCTATACAATTTCCTGCGGAAAAAATTTGTAACAAAACCTACGATTTTCATATAATACAAAATACACACAATTAATCCATAATTTTTATGGGGAATTAAAGCCCAGGTCTTATAGAATTCAAAAATCCCTTTGAGGGCCTCTGATAGTCCATGAATCGATTGATCCCAAATTCAAAGTTGAAACCCTAATAATGGCATTCCATCAAACAAGTCACGAAACTCCAATCAAAACGTCCAGAATCATTCTAAACATCATAATAAACATATATTAGTCACCAAAAACAATTCATAATGCCTATGTTAATGGATTCGAAAAATCAAAATTCAAAACAAAAGTGGTTTCGGGTTTCATGGTTTCATGATGTTTTTGATGCATATGATCATTCAAACATGCTCAATCAACCTTAAAGAAGCTGTCTCAACCTTAAAAACCTTTGTTGGATGGCTGAAATTGAAAAATCGAATTTGAGTTTTTGTGAGAAAATTTGAAACTTGAATATGATGTTTGGCTGCTGGATTTCGTCTCTGGGCAATGGCAATGAGTTATGTATATATATGGGACTCAATTAGGTCAAAAACTTTGATTGATTATGTGCAAGATTGGATTCAAAAAGATTGAAAAAGATGGTGTTGTAAAAGTCAAATATTTGCTCTTGAATGCTTGCTATTTTGGGATAAATTATATGATTCTTTTCTCTTTTAACTTCAATCATCCTTTAAGACTTTCTAGAATCAATCACAAAAATATATCTTCATTTTTAATATTTTATTTAAATTTAAAATGATTTTAAATATAATAAATCATAATAAATTAATTAAATAAAATAAAAAATATGAAAATATTATGGAAATTTCGTGCATGATGTTATTGTATGGGTTGGGTCACAATTTGGCCAGCCCATTTGGAGAAAATTGCTTTTAGGCCCCCATTTTCAATATAAACCATCACAAAATTGCCCAACTTTGCAAGAGCACATCTCCCTCAATTTTAAAGGTATGAGGGTGTTCTTGGACTTTTTGGAAAGCTTGAAGAGTCCTTTAAACAACCCCATTGGTTTCAGGTCCATATCATTTACCAATCTCAAGTTATGCCCTTTTGAAGTTGTTGACTTTTTGTTGACTTTTGAAATGACCTATAATGTCTTAGATCATATCTTTCAAATGAAGCATTTTTGGGCTTAACTTTCAACATCAAAGTTGTAGAGAATTCAATTTCCTTCAAAATGAGATTTGGATGGAGACTTGGTGATGAAGTATGTGAAAGTTATGCCTGGTCAAAGTTCAGTTGACTTTTACTGAGGAAACCCTAATTTAGAAACTCCTGATTATTGATGATCTGGAATCTCCTTGATGAATCATGATCAACCCTTGATCAAATGTTGAATTTTACTTCATATAATTGATGTTGGCAAAAAATCATGAAGTTTGACTTTGGTTTGACCACAGTTGACCTCAGTTTGACTTTTTAACTGCATTGACTGATTTTGACTTATCTGATCATCTGACTGAGCAAACTTTTGAGAAAAGTCTTGAAACTTGTCATGAGGGTTCTTATACACATATAAGATGTTATGAAGCTTACTTGAGGTATTGGAAATCCATTTAGCCTGATTAAAGTCAAAACCCTAGTTTTGGATGCACTGCTTAGGAGGTGCATTGTCTGAGGGAATTGTCAACTTCTTTGACCAATTGTGAACTTTGTGAACCTTGTGAACCATCATAGGATGTCTTGTGATCCTCATGGGAGGTATTGTGAAGCTTGTGAACCTTGTGAACCTCATGAAGTGGCTTTGTAGACCTTATGAACCTCAGGAAAGCTTTGTAATCCTTATGAAACTTGTGAACCTTGTGAACCTTCAAGAAGTAACTTGTGGACTTCATGAACCTCAAGAAAGGTATTGTAAATGTTGAGAAGCTTGTGAACCTTGTGAACCTTCAAGAAGTGACTTGTAGACTTCCTGAACCTCATGAAAGGTTATATAAGCATTGAGAAACTTATGAACCTTGTGAACCTTCTTAGCACACAAAGTCTTGTATTGTGAGGGCAAATTTTGGGGTGCAACAGCTCCCCCTGTTCAATTTTCTGAAACCTGAGGGGTTAGATTGGTATATTTGCCAGTCGTGACCTGGAAGGTTGAAGGGGATTGAACACAAAAAGCCCAAAAATTTGCACTCACCAGTGCCTAGAGTGATATTGATGGTTGGTTGAACATGATTGAGTGGGCTTAAAGATGCCACTAGGGGAAAGTTCTTTAGCAGTATAATGAGAGCTGTCAGGAGTCTGGAGTAATACTGATGTAACAGCATGTCTTCATGAGGATAGAGCAATCAATAATGATAACCCTAAAGCAGTCTTGAAGAAGTAATATGATTTCAGGAGGATAGAGCAATGATAACTCTAAAGCAGTCTTGAAATAATAATGCGATATGTCTTCAGGAGGATAGAGCAATCAATAGCTCTAAAGCAGTCTTGAAGTAATGATTTCAGGAGGATAGAGCAATGAATAGCTCTAAAGCAGTCTTGAAATAATAAGATGGCTTCAGGAGGATAGAGCAATGAATAGCTCTAAAGCAGTCTTGAAGTCATGAGATGTTATCAGGAGGATAAAGTAACCCTGAGGTTACAATAAAGCAGTCCCAAAGTAATAAGAAGCTCATCAGGAGGATAAAGTAACCCTGAGGTTACAATAAAGCAGTCCCAAAGATCATAAGCTTGTTTGTTGGATAATTAACCTGAAAACAAGGTAGCATTCTGTATAATAACATTAGTTTATGCTTTATGTATGTATGACATGATGCACTTAGGTAATGTACTATATGTCTATGGATATGTATGTTATGGTATGGTGTAAATGATGTATGTATGATATGATACTGCCGGAAGAGTCTGGATATCTTGTATAACAACTGCTGGCCAGGGAAAATAAATCCCGATTCGTTGCTGAAGAATATATAACCCTCCGTCTGCTGGGGATAACAGGGTATAGACAACTTCCCGTATGCTGGGGATAACAAGGTATATATAACTTCCCGTATGCTGGGGATGGTAAGGTATATATACCCTTCGTCTTCGTTTGGTAGTAGGATAAGTATAACATCCCGTCCTTGTTCGTCGTACCCTTATTGGAAAGTAATTTCCCGTACATCCGTATGAGGATAAAAGAGATGGATATAAATTCCAGGGGAGATGAGACTTTATGAAGATGAATTTGCCCTACTGAGTGTTTGGTAACTGTCTTGTAAAGGTGAACTGGCGAAGCTTCGTTGAAATCCTCCCCTCGTTCGTCCTTAGTAAATACTATTACTGCATTTCCATGCATTTCTGGTAAACTTCAATCATATTAAAAGCATACATACATTTTTGGTAAACATTAATCATATTCAAAAGCATACATACATTCAAACACAACCAATGGACGTTTCGCTTATGTAAATAGGGTAAAAGTAAATCTGGATTCAAAAGATGGAATTTATTTATATCAAAAAGTGACCCATACACGGGTAAGTTTGTACACGGAGACATAAACCCTAGTAAGAGGATTTTGTCATACATTTTTACAAAAGGGAATCAGCTATGTGGGAAATAATCCTATTGAGTTTCAATTCTACTATTGCCATTCAAGTATCTCATCTTCTTGCTGTTGAGACGGAAACGATTGGATTGAGCTTTATCTGTTCGAGCTTGAGTAAGTAGTACAACTGGTTGCAGTTTTATGGGTGATCCAAACGAGACATAGTCATACGCTTTAATCCCTAACTTTTGCCTGGATTGCCCTTTCAGGTTTTCAATCCATCGGGATACCCTTTTTTGCCCAAGCCGCCTTTTCAGGTTTTCGACTTGCCGGGTGTACATCTTTTTATATATATCCCTAATTTTTGCCCAAACCCTTTTGGTTTGCCGGGATGCCCTTATTTTTGCCTAGGCCTGTCAACCTAGCGGGTCTCTTTTTATGCGTAGTATTTTTTAACTATGTCTGCGTTTACAGGCTGTGGGAAGTCTTCACCATCCATTGTAGTCAGTATCATGGCTCCTCCTGAGAATACTGTCTTGACTACAAATGGTCCTTCATATGTTGGAGTCCACTTGCCCCTAGGATCACCCTGTGGTAATATGATACGCTTGATTACCAAGTCACCAGCCTGATATACCTTTGGTTTAACCTTCTTGTTAAAAGCTTTGATCATTCGCTTTTGGTACATCTGGCCATGACAAACTGCTGCTAACCTCTTCTCATCAATCAAATTTATCTGGTCAAGTCGAGTCTGAATCTACTCATCTTCATTCAAGCCTGCATCCTTCATAATTCTCAAGGAGGGGATCTGAACTTCAATGGGCAGAACTGCTTCCATACCATAGACTAAGGAGAATGGGGTTGCCCCTGTTGAAGTACGTATTGTAGTACGATAACCATGAAGAGCAAATGGTAACATCTCATGCCAATCCTTGTAAGTAACAGTCATCTTCTGTACAATCTTCTTAATGTTCTTATTAGCAGCTTCAACTGCCCCATTCATCTTTGGACGATACGGAGAAGAGTTGTGATGCTTAATCTTGAACTGCGTGCAGAGATCTGTAATCATAGTGTTGTTCAGATTAGAGCCATTGTCAGTGATAATCCTTTCAGGGATGCCATACCTACATATGAGATTATTCTTAATGAACCGAGCCACAACATTCTTGGTAACAGATGCAAATGAAGCTGCCTCTACCCACTTCGTGAAATAATCAATAGCAACCAGGATGAAACGGTGTCCATTAGAAGCAGTAGGCTTGATCTCACCAATCATATCAATGCCCCACATGGCAAAGGGCCAAGGAGCAGTCAGCACATTCAATGGTGATGGAGGTACATGAACTTTATCAGCATAGATTTGACATTTGTGACACGTTCTGGAGTGTTGATAGCAATCAACTTCCATGGTAGACCAATAGTAACCTGCTCTCAAAATCTTCTTTGCCATGGTATGACCACTAGAATGAGTGCCAAAGGTCCCATCATGCATCTCTTCCATAATCTCAGTTGCTTCCTTCTTATCCACACAACGAAGCATAGTTGAATCATGATTACGTTTGTACAGAATCCTATTACTCAAAAAGAACTTAGCAGCAAACCTCTTCAGGAACTTCCTATCTTTGACAGATGCCCCTTCAGGGAACTCCTGAGCTTCGAGATATCTTTTCACTTCATAGAACCAAGGCTTCTCCTCTGCCCCTTCAGTGTCAATCTCATTGCAGTATGCAGGCTTTTCAAATCTATCAATAGTAATCTTGGGAGCTTCATCATCCCAACTGATCTCAAACATAGATGCCATGGTGGCTAATGCATCTGCCAGCTGATTCTCTCTCCGTGGAATATGTTCAAAGGTAATCTCTTTGAAATGTGGGATCAAAGACAACACATGCTCTCTGTAAGGAATGAGGTTATCATGCTTGGTATCCCAATCTCCCTTAATCTGACTTACTACCAGGGCTGAATCTCCATACACATCAAGGAACTGAATCTTCATATCAATAGCAGCTTTAATACCCAGGATACATGCCTCATACTCAGCCATGTTATTGGTACAATAAAAACAAAGTCTGGCAGTAATCGGGGTATGACAACCTTCAGGGGAACTAATTACAACACCAACACCATTACCATGTGCATTGGAGGCACCATCAAAAACCATAGTCCATCGGGATCCTTGTTCAGGTCCGTCATATTGTCCAGGTTCTTTGGTAACAGTCATAATGTCTTCATCAGGGAACTCAAAATTCATTGACTGGTAATCATCTACTGCTTGATGAGCCAAATGATCAGCAACAATACTTCCCTTAATGGCCTTCTGAGTAGTATACTGTATATCATATTCTGTCAAGATCATTTGCCATCTTGCAATTCTTCCGGAGAGAGCAGGTTTCTCAAATATGTACTTGATTGGATCCATCTTCGAAATCAATAAGGTAGTATGGGTCAACATATACTGTCTTAGTCGGCGAGCAGCCCATGCCAAAGCGCAGCAAGTTTTCTCGAGCAGTGAGTATCTTGTTTCACAGTCGGTAAACTTTTTGCTAAGGTAGTATATTGCCTGCTCTTTTCGACCAGACTCGTCATGTTGCCCCAATACACACCCCATTGAGTTGTCTAACACTGTTAAGTACATAATCAAGGGTCTTCCATCAATTGGTGGCATCAAAATTGGTGGCTCTAGCAGATATCTCTTAATTTCATCAAAGGCAGTCTGGCACTCATCATTCCATTCCATCACCTGATCTTTCTTCAACAACTTGAAGATTGGCTCACAGATGGCAGTTAACTGGGAAATAAATCTTGCAATGTAGTTCAATCGTCCCAAGAAACCTCTAACCTCCTTCTCAGTACGGGGAGCTGGCATCTCTCGTATAGCTTTCACTTTTGCAGGATCCACTTCAATACCTTTGCCACTGACAATGAAACCCAGGAGCTTTCCAGATCTAGCTCCAAAAGTACACTTGTTTGGATTCAATCTCAACTTGTATTTCTTCAACCTCTCAAACAACTTGTGCAGATGATCAAGATGTTGCTCTTCATTCTGAGATCTGGCTATCATATCATCTACATATACCTCTATCTCATGATGAATCATATCATGAAACAAAGCCACCATTGCACGCTGATATGTTGCCCCTGCATTCTTCAAACCAAATGGCATCACTTTATAGCAAAAGGTGCCCCACTGTGTCACAAATGTTATCTTCTCCATATCTTCAGGTGCCATCTTGATTTGATTGTAACCAGAGAAACCATCCATGAAAGAGAATACCTTATGTTGAGCAGTGTTGTCTACCAGAATATCAATATGAGGAAGTGGAAAGTCATCTTTGGGGCTAGCCTTGTTCAAATCTCTGTAGTCTACACACATACGCACCTTACCATCTTTCTTAGGAACTGGTACCACATTTGCAACCCACTGAGGATAAGAAGTCACTGCTAAGAACCCTGCATTGAACTGTTTCATTACCTCTGCCTTGATCTTTTCTGACATTTCAGGACGCATACGACGAACCTTCTGCTTCTTTGGACGACAATCTTCTTTCACTGGTAAACGGTGAACCACAATGTTTGTATCCAACCCTGGCATATCTTCATAAGACCAAGCAAAGATCTCCACATAGTCACGTAACATCTGAATCAACCTGCTCTTGACACTGTCCTCTAAATCAGCCCCTATCTTGACCTCTTTTCTGTTTTCTTCAGTTCCCAGATTCACAACTTCGACTGGCTCTTCATGTGGCTGTATAGCTTTCTCTTCTTGTTGTAACAACCTAGCAAGCTCTACAGGTATTTCACAATCGTCCTCATTTCCGTCTTCAG
Source organism: Lathyrus aphaca (assembly GCA_963966055.1). NCBI lineage: Eukaryota > Viridiplantae > Streptophyta > Magnoliopsida > Fabales > Fabaceae > Lathyrus > Lathyrus aphaca. Next base: position 546,386,397 of record OZ014522.1, read on the forward strand.
TTTGATAGATCGGATTCTCGAAATCATAATTGGCAATAGTAGAACTGTTATCAACAGGATCCAGAGTGGATGAGGATCTGCATTTAGTGATGTGGGTGTGTGTAAGAACACATAGCTGATAAAACGAAAATAAAAGAAAAAGAAAGACAAGGAACACAATATTTACTAAAACGAAACGTCCACTGATTTTATTGAATGAAGTATGCAAATGAAATGACAGCCCGTAACAAGCACACCATTGTGCCCCGGGTAAGACACATGGCTTGAAAGTATTTATTGTTCAAGAAATTACAACTTTAAAACATAACACAGTAATAGTATTTACTCCTGACTAAAGGAGATAGGGATAACATCTTCAGCTTTCCAATTTTTGAGTCCAGCACCCACAGTAGGAAAAATCCATGCATCCACGTTGTAGTCTTCATCATAGTCTCCCACAGCATTGATAACCCCTTGATTGGTAATACGAGCAGCACGAGCACGACGAACAGCTTTCTGGGACTCTGCAGTGAAACCCAAACCAAACTTGTCAGACTTGTATGGAATATCAGGAAGCTGACCCCAAATAGTACAACCACCTTCATCCACCACAACTCTAGCATCATTGAGGGAAGCCATTGCCATTGTTGGAGGTTTTCTGGTGACCACAGGAACTTTCTTCACAGCAGGAGGAGCTACACAATCATTAACAACCCAGGGAACCACTTCAAATGACTGACACGGAGTCTCAATGTATTCACCCTCCACTTCCAGATACTTGAAAGTGTTTACATGGCTGACAAAGTATTCTTCTTCTCCATAGACAGTAACAACCTTTCCATTCACCGGATATCTCAACTTTTGGTGCAATGTAGAGGTCACAGCACCTGCCCCATGGATCCAGGGACGACCAAGCAGACAAGAGTATGAAGGACGAATATCCATCACATAGAATGTAGCAGTAAACACCTGAGAGCCAACCTTGATTGGAAGATCAATTTCTCCATGCACTACTCTTCTAGAACCATCAAAAGCCTTTACCACAATATTACTGGGTTTCAACACAGTATCTTCAGGACTCAGCTTATTCAGGACTTCCTTGGGTAACACATTCAGAGAGGAACCATTGTCTATCAGTACATGAGACAGGGTAGTGCCCCTGCATTCAATTGAAATATGCAAGGCCCTGTTATGATCCCTCTTGGCAGGGGTCAAATCAGCATCAGAGAATCCTAACCCGTTGTCATAGGTCAGGTGAGCAACACAGTTCTCAAATTGATCAACAGAAATTGCACTGGGCACATGAGCAGACTTCAGAAACTTGATCAGGGACTTGGCATGAGCCTCAGAACATAATAATAGGGAGAGCATAGAAATCTTTGAGGGAGTATGCCCCAACTGATCAACAATGTCATAATCACTCTTGCGAATGATTTTCAATACTTCTTCCATTTGCTTAGAGAGATCATCAGCAGCTGGCACATCAGTAGATACGGGCTCAATAACAGGACCTTTGCCCCGAGCATCCGTGGTGGAAGTAGCAGCAGGAGTAACTGCATTCTTGGAAGTATCTGGAGGAGAGAAGACTCTTCCACTACGAGTGATCTTGCTAGATCCAGCAATATTATCAATGTCAACAGGCACATCAGGTAAAGGCTCTTGCTTAACACCATGGATGTAAACGTCAGACCCATAGTGCCAAGGCACAGCTTTGTCAGACGTATACGGGATAGGACCAGGAGTAGTAATGACCACAGGAGCTACTCTGGCTTCAGCAACAACTTTCACGGGACCTTCGGCAGTAATCTTGATTGGACCCTGATGAGAGATTTTGATGGGCTTCTTTGAAGTGATTCTCACCGGTACTTTGTCAACCATGTCAACCTCTTCAATCTTCTTACCCTGAGTCAGATGATCTACCATACTTTCTACAGATGCTGGTCTTCTTTCAAACACTATAGTATACTTATCCATAAGACGTTGAATTCCATCTCTCAAAATGAAGCAACTATCTGGCTTATAGGTACAATACAGACAATCTTCACGACAACCTGGAAAGATCCCAACTTGTACTAACCTCTTTTTAATAACAGACAATGGTGTGCTCAACTCCATAACTGAATAGACATGCAGATCTTCATCAATGTCTTCATCAATGGCATTGACAGTCTTCTCGTGATTTGGCAGTGGTGCTGTAATCACATTTGGTGGATCAAACTCAATTTCTCCAGCATCAATCATATCTTGAATTTTGTTCTTCAAGACCCAGCAGTTATTAGTATCATGTCCTGGACAGTTTGAATGATATGCACATCGTGCATTGGGATTGTACTTGGGAGAGGTAACATTGGGATTCTGAGGAGCCTCCCTCAGGGTAATAAGTTCAGCCTTCAACAAGTGTTGCAATGCCTGAGCCATTGACATGTTGATCTTCGTGAACTTTCTTCTAGCCCTCTGTTGGTTGCCTTGAGGCTGCTCTGTTGTTGCAGGAGTTGGATTTGAAATATGAACTGCACTAACAGATTGATGTCTTCTGTTACGATCAGGTTGACCATAAACAGCATTGGCTTCTTTCTTCCCAGTGGGAGGCTTCTTTGCAGCACCTGATGAAGAAGTGCCCACTTGGATCTTACCATTCTTAATACCATTCTCTACCCGTTCTCCTGTCATGATCAACTCAGTGAAGCCAGATGATGAGCTTCCAATGAGATGACTATAGAACGGACCATTCAGCGTACACATGAACATATCAACCAGCTCCCTGTCAGTCAAAGGGGGTTGAACTCTTCCAGCTAAGTCTCTCCACTTCTGAGCATACTCCTTAAAACTCTCTTTGGCACCCATAGACATGCTCTGAAGCTGCATGCGAGTGGGGGCTAAGTCAGCATTGTATTGGTACTGCTTATAGAAAGCCTCAGCAAGATCATTCCAATCTCTGATGTTGACACTCTCCAACTGATAATACCATTCCAGCTGAGCTCCAGATAAGCTCTCTTGAAAGAAATGGATCCGCAACTTCTTATCAGCAGTGTGGGGTTGAATTCTTCTGACATAAGACCTCAAATGCAGCTTGGGACAAGAGACCCCATCATAAACAACAAATGTAGGAACTTTGAACCCAATGGGTATGACTACCCCAGATATCAAACTCAAATCCTCAAAATCCAGCCCAGATGATTTCTGTAATTCCATAGCATCCATTCTATCCACCAGCATCTTGAATTTGTCTTCATTAGGCTCATGGTAGTAGTTAGCCTCAGAATCGGAGTCCCCCATCGAATGGTGGAGACTGCCTACCTCCTGCTCAGATTCTTCAGATTCATAGTCCTCAGCTGGTTCCTTGGTCTTGGCAAGACCTTTGAACCTTCTTCCCATGTTGATCAACCCAGCAGACCTTCTAGTCTTCTTAGTCTTCTTGGCCAGCAGTGTCTTCAATTCGTCCTGCCCCTTGGACAGGTTCAAGATCAGCTCTTGGAACTGTGCATTCTGTGCCTGAAGATCCTTAACTGATTGTTCAAGAGCCATTGCTGAAATAAACAGCGAGAAGATGAGAAACCTGTGCACAATTATGAACCTGTGATGCAATGAAATGATATGGGAATGCATATGCAATGTTTTCAAGGCCCGCAGGATTTAAATTTGCTTAGACAAACACGAAAGTAAACTTTTATTAGTAATAACTTGTTTTGCCTTTTAGGCTTACAAAAAATGAAAGTGAAATAAGTACAAAAGATGGGGTTTTAAGTCTCCCATGGACGTTTCCTCTTTGTGTTGAGGTATGAGTTGAGGTTTCGTTCCTCATGAAGTTGCTTTGTTAGCTCTAGGATCCTTGCTTGGCTTGTTTTGTAATGAGCCTCGAAAGTATCCCTTTGCTCCTTCAGTTGGATCCATGATCTCTGCAAGTCTTCCATATCAGTAGGCATGTCTGGGTGAAGGATGGTATAAGCTGTGTCCCCTTCAGCAACAGGTTCCATGATAACTGGTAGGACGGCAGGATATGGCATCATGAGTGTCTGAGCACGAGATCGTACCCATCTGAGATAAGCCTCCATAGGAATAGTGTACTTAGGCTCCAGTGTCTTGCTGTCAATCCTGTTCACCTTTCCCCAAGCTCGTATGAATATCTGACGGTAACCCTGAAGATCGTTGTCGTAATCAAACACAATGCCCTGAATCAACATGTCATGTGGACCATCGCTCCGAGCGTAACCAAACTGTCGTAAAGCTAGAGAGGGGTTGTAGGTGATGCCTCCTCTTATGCCTAGAAGTGGCACATTAGGAAACTCCCCACAACGGTCAATGATAGTGACATTCTCCATAGATCTGGAGCACCAATGGATGTTGTCGTACCCTAAATTTTGACCAATTATGTTTTGTGATCTAAAAATCAAAGAAGGAGTTTTTTTATTTTATTTATTTTGACTTTTTAGACGCAATTCTTTAATTATTTAGGTTTTTATGTACATATTTATCGGGGGTGTGATTATTCTATTATTAAAAAATATATATTATTAAGTTTTATTAGGGGATTTATATAAACGTTTTTTTATATAATAATATTTTTATCTTAGTATTAAAGAAAATAGGATTTTATAAAGGTAATGTATTTATGCTAGAAAATAATTTTAAATCTAAATTTATAAAATATTTTTTTCTTTTTTGTAGTTTTGGGGGGAGAAAAAAGTTTTATTATTATTTGAAAATATATTTTAAAAAAAAGGGGTACTACTATTAATTTTTAGGAAAATAAGTATGATTAGTAATTAAGATAGTGTCTCATTAAATTATAAATGTGATTATTTATAAATAGCATTAAGGATAGTGTTTACTTAATAAAAATATAGGTTGATGAAATTATATAATTAACTCTCATATTAGTATTATGGATCCATTACATTTCAACTAAGACAAGTAGCTCATATGGTAGGAGAGTTTTCCCAAAAGTTACAAGATAGAGTAAATAAGTTCAAATCTCACACCCTCATTTTTAGGCTAGAACTTTTCTTTTAAACTTTTACTACAAAATTGACATGTTTACTCTTTTCTTCATATTATAAGTTGCTTTCATTTTAATAATAATAATTAGATAAAACGTACCTCTAATTTAATCACACATAACAAAAAAAAAAAACAAATCTAGTAGTTTAATTATCAATACCATTATTAACCTTCTCATTCAAAGTAAAAAATACAAAATACAAATTGGTCCTCCTCCGACACTTATTCAAAAATAATAATTATAGTTCTCAATTTTCAATTAAACTTTAATTAAAAAATATATATGACAATTAATAAGAAATTATTTTATTTCCTAAACCAAGGAAAGTAATGATACCACTAAGTCCATCCTTTTAACTTCGGTATTATAAGATTTGTACATCAATTTCAAATAATTGCAAATTAAATTTGGTATTTATTTTAATTTAATCAAGATTGTATGTTATTTTCAACATTAATTTACGAAAATCTCATTAATATTGTTACCATTTTAATAAAAAATTTAAGGAGATTATATCATTCATCAATATAAATAATATTTAATATTTATTAAAAAAAAAAAAGGTTAACAACAAAAGGGAAATAGGGAAACAGAGGATTTCATGATATTCACCTTTTTTTATCAAAGATCATGATCAATATAAAATCTAAATCACCTACAAATATATATAAATCTCTCTCACAATTTAAGATCCAAACTTTAATATTTTGAACAAAATCTCAATCATAATATAAAATAATTAAATCAAATCAATACAAATAAGTACAAAAACGAGATTCAAAAGGAAAAATCAAAATTTTTTATACAGGTTAAATGTAAATCAAATTCCAAATTAAAAATTCATACAATCAACAATAACCCAAAATCAGATTTGAAAAAAACAATGAATCAATTACATAATCAAATTAAAAGTTTCCTAAAACAGACAATCTGATTAATTACACAAACCTTGAAAATCACTCTATAAAAGAGATTCAAAAATGTGATTGAAAAGGGGGACCTTACGGAGAAACTTTCTAAACTCACTGAAAGCTCGAACAAACCGACAAAAGTTTCACATTGAAGCTCTTGATTGGTGGAGCAAAAAACCGCCACCGTTACAACTTTACGAATAATAACACAAGGAAAGGGGAAGAGATCGTCGACGAAACCGGAATAGAAGCAGGACGGTGGATCAAGACGGAAACTGTCGAAAAAGCTTCAACGAACGCCACTGTTGCCTGAAGTAAAGATCCTGCCGCCGCAACTCCATCGACCTCTTCCGCGATCGGTAACTTTTCTTGCTTACGTCTTTTGTTGTTAGTCTTTATTTTTGATAGAGTGTTGATTTGATTTTGTGAAGTTTTACTGTCAATTTGTTGGATGCTTGGGTTTGGAAAGAACTGGGTTTAAAAATAATGGATTAAAATAAGAGATAAAGAACATTAATAATATAAAATTATCATAAGAGAAAATTGGGGTTAAATCACTTTTCTGTTTATCTTTTCAAGATGCCACATGTCCATTTTATGGTGGACCGAATTCGAAGGGGAATGGTCGGCAATTTTTTTCTGTAGTTATCTCATCAAGTATTACTTACTTTTTTTTTTTTTTCTTTATCTCAATATTATTATTATTATTATTTTAAAAGAGAGCTAAGTATATGGAGACAAAAGGGGTGGGACGATTTCCCCCATTAATTCATTTGTTCTTTTTTCTTTTAAACACAAAGTTAATTTCAAAAAAATTATTTTATGATTAATTAACCATTGGGGATAGTCTTGGAGTAATTAAAATTAATATACTTGGTATAATTAGGATTATGGGTTATTAGAGAATTTTAATTAGGATTTGGGATTTATTAATATGGGATGTACTATTAGGGATTTTAAAATTTTTATTTTATTTGCTAAGACTTTATTTAGGATTTTAAAATTGAATAATTATTTAATTTCTTTCATTAAATAATGGTTTATTTTATTTAAAATTTTAAAAAAAATTAATTAAGTAGAGTTTCTATTCTCGACTTTTGAGATAATATATTCCTGGATATAAACTAATAATCTTATATTTAAACATAGGTTTTTGGAAATTTATTTAAACTAAATGTTAATATAACTTTGGAGATTAAAACTTTTGGGATTAAAAATTCTATTTTTAATTTACCTAGGGGATTATAATGTTATTTTGGGTTTAAATATTTTTGAATTAAAATTAATTTATTTTGAATTTGCTTTGAGATAAGCTTAGCTATGGGGTTTTAAAACATCATTTGGAGTTGAATTTGGATTTTTGTTTTTGGAGTTAAAATATTTTTTTAAAAGGGATTATATTAAAAGACAAGAAAAACCTTGTTTATTTTTTTTTACTTTATTTTGGAGTTTATAATTATTACTTTTATTATAAATAAATTATTAAGATTATTATTATGGAAGCATGAAATTTATTTCATATAAAATTAATGGGGTTCTCAAAATTAGGGTTTTGTCACCTAGTAAGGGGTAGGGGTTAGGAAAATGAACTACGGTCCTCTGATCCCTCTCCGAGGGTACGTAGGCATAAAGTCCTTGAACTAGGACTTTAGCGAGTGAAATTTTTTTAAATTACGATTATATATTATTATTCTTAAAAACACACAAAACTCTTTTTTTTTCCTTCTAGAATGGATCCTACTAAGTATAGTAGAGGTGAGGGGTGCCTAACACCTTCCTCCCACCTAACCGACTCCCAGACTAAACAAAAAATCAGGTTTACCCTTATTTTTCCCAAAAATAGGGTGGCGACTCTTAAATTTTAAGCCGACCGCGACAGCTGGCGACTCTGCTGGGGAAGGGTAGTCAATCCTAATTCTTAGGATTTTAGGACTTTTGTGTGTTTAAAGTTTTTTTATTTTATAATATTTATTTATTTAATTTTTTATATTTTATTTTGTATCATGATTTTTGATATTTTATTATATTTCATTATTATTTTTCATTTTATTTATTTAAAATATTTTTTAAATGTCATCATGCATGGGATATTTTATTGTGGAGCCAAAACCCAGGCTGAGGATACCTTAAAATATTAGGACTTTGTGGAACGGAAGTGTCTTTAATGAGGTGAACATCTCGTTAATGCATGGAGGCCACACTCGGAATAGATCCTACTAATGGCTATCTCCCCGTCAAGGCTAGCCCTTGAAGGAGGATGATAACGTAGTAGTTGATCCATGACTCCGGGACCCTAGAGACCCTACCCTAAAACAAACCTTGTGTATCACCCCAAAGGGGTCGTTACCAGGTTCTAGCCTAAGTCGGACTTATCCCAAAATATTACCATAGGAAGGCATGATCCTTCTCATGGTAATACAAGGGTATAGTCCTAAACTTAAATGGCTATCAATACCATTATATCCTACATGTGAGGGGATTGGGTAGTGGAACCTTAGACCTATCCTATAGGGACTTACCTAAAACTAGGGCATACTTACAGGTAACCTTGCCACAAAATTACCATTGTTGACTTCATTTAATTCTATTACATTCATGTTAATTCCATTACATTCATAACATGTCATTAACAACATTTTTTTTGCATAAAATAAAGGATCTTGGAATGTTCAATTTTTGTAGGAAAAGCTATTCAGATGGAGATCAATAAAAAGAAAACCTTAGCAATTAATATAAGGACCTCTGATATTAAGGCATTGAAGGATTTTGCTATGAAAGTACCTAAGGAAAGAAGGAAGGCAATAATTCATAAGTATGGGGATATTTTGGACCTTACCACCACTACAGTCAAAGAAGATGGATTGACCGCCCTAGCCCAATACTATGACCCAGAATTAAGGTGCTTCCAATTTCAGAATTTTCAGATGGCTCCTACACTAGAAGAATACCGTAAAATTTTGGGTTCCTCTAGGAAAGATAGAGATCCCTTCAAGACTATTGGGTATAGACCTCCACTTAAACAAATTGCAGAATACCTTAATATATCCGAAGAAGAGCTAAAGAAGAATGAAAAAACACATGAAGGGTTCCATGGATTCTTAAAGAGTTTTTGGGAAAGGAAAGCTAAGGAATATGCAGAGTTTAAGGATTGGGAGGCAAGGGAAAATATCATGATACTTCTTATCTTTGGGTTGGTACTATTTCCAAGCACGAAGAATTTTGTGGATATCACATCCATTAACATGTTCTTAGCTGTGTTCATCGGAGGAGAGGACCCCATACCAGCACTCCTAGCAGACGTCTTCTTTACACTGCATCAGATCTATGAAAGGAAGAAAGGGGCAATGTTGTGTTGTGCACCTCTCCTATACAAATGGTTGTGTTCACATCTGGTGAAAGAAGCGCAATATTTAGACAAGATGTCAAGGGATGAATGGGCCCAATATCTAGCTTCACGCAAAGATACTGACATTATTTGGTTCCCTCAAATTCTGAATCGGGATGATGTAATTCTAAGCTGTGGGAACTTTCCAAATGTGCCACTTATAGGGTCAAGAGGATGTATAAATTATAATCCGGTGTTAGCAATGAGACAATTGGGGCATCCATTGGCATTCAAACCCGAAGACAATCAATTGATTGGGTTTGTGCTACAAAAGGTGAGCCAAGATGATACTTTTGTCCGAACAATTATTGACGCTTGGAAAATACGCACCAAGGGTAAAGCTAGTCTCAAAAGACCAAGGGAAGATTCTAGGGTATCCTACCAGCAATGGATGAAGGAAAGGGTGTCTATAGTGAAGCTTCCTTTCATATTAGAAAGGCCATTTGAGTTAAGGACTCCTCCACCAAGTGTTATGTCCATAGAAGAACAAGAAAGACTTAAAGAAGTTGTCCTACAACTACAAAAGGAAAAGGAAGAATGGGAGTCTAAATTCAACCATGTAATGAATGAAAAAAGTCAACTAGGCCTAAATCTCAGGGATACAAAAGAACAATTGAAGGTTGTCGAAGGATTGGCTAAAATAGAGGAAGAAAAGAAAGAGCGAGCTCATGCAGATCTAGATGCAATGAATACAAGTCTTAATAATTATAAGGTAGCATTGAATAGGACTTTGCATCAAAGGAACGAATGGAGAGATATTTGGTTATATTCTACACAAAGGGATACGATAGAAGGATTTGAAAACCGTGTTCATGAATTGGAGGCTGAAGTTCAAAACCTGACTGAAGATCTCCAAGGGGCTAGGAGTCAAACTTTGGATGCTATTATGGAAAAAGGAATAGTAAAAAGGGAGTTGGAAGAGTCGGAAAGGAATTTAGGTCTTCTACGAGGGGCTTACGATGAGATGGATGCTTGGAGTATTTACGCAGAAGAATATATTCAACAAGTTGAAGGTATTGCTAACCAACATATGATAGATTTAAGGTGGCTCTCTGGAGAAGAAAGATACTATAGGGAGCGTTACTTGAAGTTGGTCACCTTGTGCAACGATCTTATTTGGGACATTCCTCCAGTATTGAAGAAGGCTGAAGATATAGCTCTTATTTTCAAGCCACAAGAAGAAATTTCTGACTTCCTCAAAATGTGTCGAGAAATGGTTGAAAAGCTCAAAATGAGAATTAGGAGACGTGCCTAGGAGATGCATAAGGGTTTCTTTTACTTACTTTTATTTTATTGTTTTGAATAAAGGGCTGCGACCCTATCGTTTTCATAATTTGTAATCGGGCTTTGACCCCAGTACTTTCAATTACTGCAATTTAATAAAGTTTTCGGTTTTCCATTACGATTCAGCTTGTTTCTATATTGATGAATGTTTCAAGATCCCTATTAAAGCATTTCATACTCATACATACATGCATGAAACATATCATGCATAAAAAAATATTTTTTTTAGAAACTTGAATAAAAAGTAATCATAAGAGTAAAAACTTTTTCAGAATCATTGGGCCTAAGATAGATCGGGTAAAGAAATCAAAGCAAGTCTCAAAGCGCCGAAAGGATTTGGTGAGGTTAACAACTTCTCGACCTCACACAAGATCTTTCCAAAAACAGACTATGGATCAACTCGAGCAAAATCAAGCGTCTCTCAGAGGAGACGTGAACACTGTCAAAGACAATGTGAACGAGATGAAAGCAAAGATTGATCAACTGACCCTTGCTATCCAGAATCTAATAGCTAGGGACACTGAAGCAAGTCAACAAAGGAATAAACCCACTCTTGTTCCCCATCCAGAAGAATCTAATCCATTGTTAGGCTTTGTGCGTGATTCAGATGATGAAGATGCTCAGACAGGAAGAGTAAGGATGATTAACAATCCACTAGCTGAAGGAGTTATCCTACCAACTGTGCAACAAGGGGCATCCAGACCTCCTTTTACTTATGATCCCCCAAAAGAATCTAATGACTGGAATCTCCAATATGAAGGGGATCATTCAAAACAGGTAGCATACAAAGGACCAGTCAACGCTGAAGAGAACGAGGTTGATGATAGATACAAAGTTATCGACGAACGCCTAAGGGCGGTGGAAGGAAACAACTTTCTGGGGATAGATACTATGGATATGTGCTTGGTTCCAGATGTGGTCATCCCACCCAAATTCAAGCTACCCGAGTTCGAGAAGTACAAAGGTGTGAGTTGTCCAAAGAACCATATCAGGATGTTTACAAGAAAGATGGCTGCTTATGCCAAGAACAAAAACCTGATGATTCACACGTTTCAAGATAGTTTAAGTGGGGCATCCTTGGATTGGTACATGCAGCTGGAAAGAACACATATTAAGTCGTGGGACGATCTGAAGGCCGCATTCGTGAAACAATACCAATACAATGTGGATATGGCACCAAATCGCCTACAATTGCAGAATGTGTCTCAGAAATCGGGGGAATCATTTAAAGAGTATGCTCAAAGATGGAGGGAACTGGCTTCTCGTGTGCAACCACCATTATGGGAAAGTGAGCTAGTCGACATGTTCATGAGTACTCTGCCAGCACCTTATTATAAGAAGATGATAGGGTCAGTATCAACTGGATTTGCTGATTTAGTTCTTATTGGGGAAAGAATTGAGAATGGGCTAAGAATCGGAAAGATTGGGAAGGTACCCACCAACACGCACAATAACAAGAAGTATACAAGTAATAGCTCTAAAAAGGAAGTCAATGTTGTGGCGTCCATGCCATACCATCCATATGTGGCAACGGCGGCTACTCCTCAGTATCCACCTCAAACGCCTCCTGCTTTCCAGAATCAGCAGTCACATGGGGCACCTCAGCAAGGTCAACAACATAATAGGTATCCTAGAAGGGAACAAAAGAGGCCATGGAAGGACTTTGATCCTCTTCCTTCAACATATACTGAGATCTTACCATTCTTAGTTCAAAAAGGAGTGGTAGAAATCAAGCCATTACCACCTCCAACTGGGAATCTCCCTCGGGCATATAATCCTAATGTTAGATGTGACTACCATGCTGGATCACCGGGGCATACAATTGAAAATTGCTTGGCCTTCAAGTTTAAGGTACAAGAGTTGCTAGATCAAAAAATCATTAATTTTACTCCGGAGGGACCAAATGTGGGTCACAATCCTCTACCAGGGCATACTGGGGCAAGTGTCAACATGATTGAAGGGGTTGAGGAAGAGGTTTTGTTCAGCAGTGTCAATCAAGTTAAAACTCCCATGAAGAAGGTAAGGGAAGCACTGATCGGGTATGAGACATTTGAGAGGTTACATGCTAACTGTATAGATTGCATAATCAATCCCGAAAAATGCAAGAAGATGAGGAAGATACTTCAACAATTAATGGATCAAGGGGTAGTACAAATTGGATACTCAGGCAGGGAAGAAGAAGTGGCAGCAATTGAACCTTTTGATATCCCGTATCGAAGAAGGGAAGCTCCGACACCAATTCAGATACCATATCATAGAAGGGAAACTCCGACACCATTTCAAATCCCCTATCAGAGGAAGGAGGTACAAGCACCCATTCAAATACCATATTCAAGACCCGTCCAAGCACCAATCCAAATTCCATACTCAAAGACGAAGCAGGCACAGATCCAGATTCCAATTTCAAAACCGGTGCAAGCTCCTATTCAAGTTCCAGTAAGTAAGAGTGCGCAAAGCGCGACTGTAATGCCTCACAGTGCAAAGGCAGTACCTTGGGATTATGGTAAGATTACTTCTCAGAAAAAGGAGACTACAGCAACACCAATTATCACCAATATAGCTGGCATCGGAGGCATGACTCGTAGCGGAAGAATATATGTGCCAGAGCCGCCTAAAAAAGGGGTTTCAGAAGGTGAAAAAAGGAAAGAAGCAATGGAAAATGGTGAGGGATCATCAAAGAAACGTGTGTCTCAAGAGGATACTGAGGAGTTTCTAAGACTCATAAGGAAAAGTGACTATAGGGTGATAGACCAACTTAGTCAAACACCCTCCAAAATATCTATGTTATCATTATTACTGTGCTCAGACTCTCACAGAGAAACTTTACTCAAGGTTTTGAATGAGGCTCATGTTACGAAGGATATAACGGTGGATCAGTTTGATGGGGTTGTCGCTAATATTGTTGCTAGCACATGTTTGGGTTTTAGTAGTGATGAATTACCTCCCGAAGGGCAAGCACACAATAAAGCCTTGCATATATCGGTCAAATGTCAAGATACTATTCTTTCAAGGGTATTAGTGGATACAGGATCAGCTCTGAATGTCATGCCTAAGGACACCCTTATGAAGTTAACTTCTGTAAGGACTTTTATGAAAGCTAGCACCTTAGTGGTGAAGGCTTTCGACGGTTCTAAACGAATGGTAATTGGAGAAGTGGAAATACCTATCATGGTGGGACCACATACCTTCATTATGACTTTCCAAGTCATGGACATCAACCCTTCCTACAGTTGTCTTCTAGGACGACCTTGGATTCATGCTGCGGGTGCAGTCACTTCAACACTTCATCAAAAGTTGAAATTCATATCCGGGGATAAGTTAATAATTGTGGATGGGGAGGAGGATATTTATGTCAGTCATCTATCTTCTTTCAGATATATAGAGGTGGATGGGGAAACTTTTGAGATCCCATTTCAAGCTCTGGAAATTGCAACAGTTGACCGAAAACAGGTCATCCAACAAAGAAGAGGCCCAAAAAAGATCATGGATTTAATAATGGAAGGGAACACAAGGAGATGGGGTACACTTCCAGAAATTCCTGAGAAGAAGAATCGGTTCGGGCTGGGTTACAAACCAGCTGGTCAAGGGGTTCCAAAAGCTTACAAGCAGAAGAAATTTCCGCTCATCAACGAAACTTTCCAAAGTGCTGGGTTCGGAGATCAAGATCAAGTGGCTGCCATAGAAAGAAATGAAGAAAGAACACCGGAATTGGTGTGTTAATGTGCACCGGATACTGTCCTCGACAATTGGAAGGCTATTGAGATTCCCGAAATGATTTCTAGTTCAAAGTAATTTCCCGTTTTTTTTATATATTAATAAATTCCTTGCCATGCCCAAGGCAAGTGAATAAAGCTTTGTAGGGCCACCCTTTGTTTCAGTATTTGATTTTCATTAATAAAATTGCATTTGGTTTTCAATCTAGATCTATTTCTTTTCATTTTGCGTTTCTTTCAAAAATGGCAAGATTTATTTATTCAATACTTTCATAATTAAAAAAAAATAATAATAAAATATCTTTCTGCATGCAGATTTAAAAATAAACCTATTGAACATGACACTGATATAATTCCGGTTGACTTCGAATTACCGATTAACCAAGCGGAAGAGGATGATGGGGACGATTGTGATCTTCCGGAAGAATTAGCCAGACTGTTAAGGCAGGAAGATAAAGAAATAAAACCTCACCAGGAACCAGTGGATGTGATTAATCTGGGGACTGAAGAAGAAAAAAGGGAGGTCAAAATTGGCTCTTCCTTACAAGCTGACGTAAAGGAAAGACTGATCAAGTTATTGCAAGAGTATACTGACGTGTTCGCTTGGTCATACCAAGATATGCCTGGCCTCGATACTACTATTGTTGAACACAAACTGCCACTCAGGTCAGAGTGCCCTCCGGTTAAGCAGAAATTGAGAAGAACCAGACCCGACATGATACTTAAGATCAGAGAAGAAGTCAAGAAACAGTTTGACGCAGGATTCTTAGCGGTGGTGAAATATCCAGAATGGGTCGCCAATATCGTGCCAGTGCCAAAGAAAGATGGGAAGGTCAGGATGTGTGTAGACTACCGAGACCTAAATAGAGCAAGTCCGAAAGACGACTTTCCACTACCCCATATTGACGTATTAGTGGACAACACTGCTCAATTCTCGATCTTTTCGTTTATGGATGGGTTCTCGGGGTATAATCAAATCAAGATGTCTCCTTCCGATATGGAGAAAACCACATTTATCACACCATGGGGTACCTTCTGCTACAAAGTTATGCCGTTTGGGTTGAAGAATGCAGGGGCAACCTATCAAAGAGCTATGGTGGCCCTATTCCATGATATGATGCATAAAGAGATAGAGGTATATGTGGATGATATGATCGCTAAGTCACAAAATGAGGAGGATCATCTGGTAAATTTGCAAAAGTTATTCGAGCGTCTGAGAAAGTTCAAACTACGACTCAATCCAGCAAAGTGTACCTTCGGGGTACGATCAGGAAAGTTATTAGGATTCATAGTCAGTCAAAGAGGGATAGAAGTTGATCCGGATAAGGTCAAAGCCATTCAAGGAATGCCAACTCCGAAGACAGAAAAGGAAGTTCGTGGTTTCCTAGGGAGACTAAATTACATCGCAAGGTTCATTTCACATCTCACTGCTACTTGTGAGCCAATCTTCAAACTACTCAGAAAAAATCAAACTATTGAATGGAATGAAAATTGTCAAAAAGCCTTCGATCGAATTAAGGAATATTTACAGGAACCACCTATATTGGTACCACCGGTGCCCGGAAGACCACTTATAATGTATCTTACGGTTCTTAACAACTCTATGGGATGTGTATTGGGGCAACATGATGAAACAGGAAGAAAAGAGCATGCAATCTACTACTTAAGCAAAAAGTTCACCGATTGCGAATCAAGATACTCACTATTAGAAAAGACATGTTGTGCACTTGTATGGGCTGCCCGACGATTAAGACAATACATGGTATGCCACACTACTTTGTTGATATCCAGAATGGATCCGATCAAATACATATTTGAAAAACCAGCAGTGACAGGGAGAATAGCGAGATGGCAAATGTTGTTAACTGAGTACGACATCCAGTATGTTACTCAAAAGGCCATAAAAGGGAGTATACTAGCAGATCATCTTGCTCACCAACCAATGGAGGACTATCAGCCTATACAGTTTGACTTTCCAGACGAAGACGTTATGAATATGGAAGACGATCTTACTCCGGAAACCTATGAAGGACCTGAACCCGAATCTCGATGGAAACTTATATTTGATGGAGCTTCAAATGCGGAAGGACATGGAATAGGAGCTATTATAACTTCTCCGACAGGATTTCATATTCCCTTTACGGCTAGGCTATGTTTCCCTTGCACCAACAACATGGCAGAATATGAAGCATGTATACTGGGAATTGATGAAGCTATCAATCTTAAAATCAAGATTCTAGAGGTATATGGAGACTCAGCTCTTGTTATCAACCAAATCAAGGGAGAATGGGGAGCACATAATTCAAAGCTACAACAATATCGAGATCGTGTTCGGGAAAAGATCACTTATTTCGACGAGGTCACATTTCAATATATTCCCCGAGAAGAAAATCAATTGGCAGATGCTCTGGCAACCTTGGCTTCTATGTTCAAAGTAAAATGGTATAATGAGGCACCATCCATAATAATTAATCGATTGGACGAACCCGCATATTGCGCAATAGTCGAAGCAGAAATGGATAATAAACCTTGGTTTCATGATATTAAGCAATTTATTTTAAAACAAGAGTATCCAACAAATGCATCAGACGGGGATAAGAGAACTCTCAGAAGGTTGGCTGCCCAATTCTTTCTCAATGGGGACGTGTTATATAAAAGGAATCACGATATGGTGTTACTCAGATGCTTAGATGGATATGAAGCTGACATGCTTATCAAGGAAATACATGAGGGTTCGTTTGGCACGCATGCCAATGGACATGCAATGGCTAAGAAAATTCTTAGAGCAGGATATTATTGGTTGACCATGGAAGCAGACTGCTTCAAATACGTCAAGAAATGTCACAAGTGCCAAATTTACGCAGATAGGGTTCATGTACCACCTACTCCCCTGAACGTCATAACGGCTCCGTGGCCTTTCTCCATGTGGGGGATAGATATCATTGGGATGATTGAACCAAAAGCATCTAATGGACATCGTTTTATCTTGGTAGCCATCGACTACTTCACCAAATGGGTGGAAGCGGCCTCTTATAAAAATGTGACGAAGCAAGTGATAGCTCGATTTATCAAGAAGGAGATAATTTGTCGCTATGGGGTTCCTAAGAAGATCATCACAGATAATGGATTGAATCTGAATAACAAAGTCATGGATGAATTATGTGAGAGCTTCAAAATTGAACATCATAACTCTTCACCATACCGACCAAAAATGAATGGCGCCGTAGAAGCAGCTAACAAAAACATCAAAAAGATCATCCAGAAAATGGTGAAGACTTATAAGGATTGGCATGAGATGCTCTCATTCGCACTACACGGTTATAGAACTTCAGTTCGCACCTCAACTGGAGCTACTCCTTTCTCATTGGTATATGGCACAGAAGCGGTACTCCCGGTCGAAGTAGAGATTCCGTCACTAAGGGTTATAATGGAAACAAAACTAGAGGAAGCAGAATGGGTTCAAACCAGGTATGATCAGCTGAACCTCATAGAAGAAAAACGTATGGCCGCTGTATGTCATGGTCAACTATATCAGAGGAGAATCAAAAGGGCATTTGATAAGAAAGTTCGTCCACGCCTATTCAAAGAGGGTGACTTGGTGTTAAGGAAAATACTACCCATCCATAAAGATCCACGAGGAAAATGGACCCCAAACTATGAAGGGCCATATGTCGTGAAGAGTGCCTTCTCTGGTGGAGCACTGATGTTAACAACTATGGATGGAGCGGATTTACCACGACCGGTGAATTCCGATTCAGTCAAAAAATACTATGCCTAGAAAAAGAGGATTAAAAGCCCGCTAAGTTGAAGACCCTAAAGGGTGACTTAGGCAAAAATTAGGGCGTCTCGGTGGATTGAAAACTCTAAAGAGCAATCCAGGCAAAAATTAGGGACTTGTAAAAAATAATACCCGGTAAATCGAAAACCCGAAAGGGCGGTTTATACGAAAAATGGTATTTAAATCCTGGTGGACTAAGACTCTAAAAGAGCGGTCCAAGCAAAAATAAAGGATATCCAAAAGGCATATGACTGAAAACACATAAGTCACCTATAACAGGAATTCTAAAGGGAGTGATCTTTCCAGCCATCATAATCAAAAGCGAAGTGTCGTGTTATTGAAGATTTAGGGATTATATTTGGTGTTCAATAAATAGGGATATTAATAAGTTTGCATTTTATTGCCATTTTAAAAATCTTAAGTTTGCGGTAATATCTCCTTACGAGAATTACCTTCCTATGTACTTTTGTCCACTTTCGGACACTCCATCAATAAAAGTTTATTTCCTTACCGTTTCTTTACACTCAAAATTTCTGCTTGATTACGGATGCTAATTAATTGAGAAATAAGTCACTGAAACTTAGGGCTAAAATATATATATTTATAATAAAAAAGGGGTTTTAATAAAGGGAAATGGATTTTATTTTGAATTTTTAAAATCATTAAGGGAATGACACGCTTTTGATAAAAGGGGAATTTCCAAATAAGAAGCCACATAACGACCAATATCAGAATCTTCTTCAAAGGAATGTCACGCCTTCTCAGGCACCAAGAATAACGATAACTCGGAAGCCAAAGGTATCAGGAACTACTACCAAAGGCTTTGAGGACTAAGGAAGTCAGGAAGTCATAAAAATAATAGTAATCAAAATGGGATATACATGGCATAACATAAAAGAGGCGCTAGCCCAAATATTTGATCATACATGCATACATACAGTCATAAACACGAATATGCATTCATGCATAAGGGTTTGAAAACCAATTTGATGCATGGTTACAAAGGGTTGCCGTCAACCAAAAGGTTTATTCGAGGGTGTTAGTTAGGAGTTTTTTTTTTTTTTTTTTTTTTTTTTTTTTTTTTTTTTTTTGGGATTACTATTCAGGGGATACACCGGATTCTAGTAACATAATCTGTCGAGAAAAATTCTATAAAGCATTCGACAAGGGAGTTACCTAAAAGGGATTTCATCATGAATTTGAGGGTTTATATCGATATAGTTTTTTTTAAAAAAAAAACTTTCTCAAGGGGTAGTACCACCTTCCATGAATGTAATTTATTAAAGGGATATATCAGCAAGAATGTCACCAGGAGTTTATGTTAAAGAATTTGTTCGGAAAAAAAAAGTTCTACTATACAAGGGGGTTATATCAGGGGTTGTATCAAGGGTTCAAGAATATTTTTATCAAATTTATTATCTGAAGGGTTATATGGGGTTCTATCGGATGTCCATCCAAAGGGGTTATATAAAAAGGATTTATGGGGTTCTACAAGAAGTGGTCCTATCTAATACTTGTCAAAGGGGTTATACATGAGGTTCTAAACGGGAGTTGATGGGTTATATTCAAGGGAATTTATATCTGGAGTGATCGAGGTATCACTAAAGTTTTATCCTGTTCCAGCAACATGATCAGAAGATCATAGAAATCATAGGCAATGATCACCCAGAAGGGTTAAAGGGGATTGATAATGGAATCTACTAGGGATTGAAAAGGGGTTTTATAAGACAATGGGTTTCATCGGGGTTATTTAGTCAAAATATGACATCAAGGGGTTCCATCGGGGTTTGTCATCGGACAATTCAATGAATCAGGATTTATCAAAGCATTTCAAGATTGGAGTTGCCATAAAGGGTTCCACCAGGGATTGAAAAGGGGTTTCATCAGGGTTGTATTCAGTCAAGAATTGACGTCAAGGGGTTCCATCAGGATTTTATCAAATAATTTAGTAAGCAATTGTCATAGGGGGTTCTATCGGGGTTTTATCGAAGTAATTGTCGTATGGGGTTCCACCTGGGTTTTATTTAGATAGAATCGGGTTTGCAAAAGTTATATCTAACTTTTGTAATCAAGAGCATCATATATAGGGATATGGGAGTTATCGAAACACAAAAGAGTTTATCGATTCTAATGCATGGGATATTTCATCAAAATTAAGGTTCCTCTTTATATTTAATCATCTTCTCCCTGAGAAGATGAAGACTCAATGTCATCATCATCCCAATTTGAAGCTGATTAAATAGGGGCAGCTGTCGTACCCTAAATTTTGACCAATTATGTTTTGTGATCTAAAAATCAAAGAAGGAGTTTTTTTATTTTATTTATTTTGACTTTTTAGACGCAATTCTTTAATTATTTAGGTTTTTATGTACATATTTATCGGGGGTGTGATTATTCTATTATTAAAAAATATATATTATTAAGTTTTATTAGGGGATTTATATAAACGTTTTTTTATATAATAATATTTTTATCTTAGTATTAAAGAAAATAGGATTTTATAAAGGTAATGTATTTATGCTAGAAAATAATTTTAAATCTAAATTTATAAAATATTTTTTTCTTTTTTGTAGTTTTGGGGGGAGAAAAAAGTTTTATTATTATTTGAAAATATATTTTAAAAAAAAGGGGTACTACTATTAATTTTTAGGAAAATAAGTATGATTAGTAATTAAGATAGTGTCTCATTAAATTATAAATGTGATTATTTATAAATAGCATTAAGGATAGTGTTTACTTAATAAAAATATAGGTTGATGAAATTATATAATTAACTCTCATATTAGTATTATGGATCCATTACATTTCAACTAAGACAAGTAGCTCATATGGTAGGAGAGTTTTCCCAAAAGTTACAAGATAGAGTAAATAAGTTCAAATCTCACACCCTCATTTTTAGGCTAGAACTTTTCTTTTAAACTTTTACTACAAAATTGACATGTTTACTCTTTTCTTCATATTATAAGTTGCTTTCATTTTAATAATAATAATTAGATAAAACGTACCTCTAATTTAATCACACATAACAAAAAAAAAAAACAAATCTAGTAGTTTAATTATCAATACCATTATTAACCTTCTCATTCAAAGTAAAAAATACAAAATACAAATTGGTCCTCCTCCGACACTTAATAATTATAGTTCTCAATTTTCAATTAAACTTTAATTAAAAAATATATATGACAATTAATAAGAAATTATTTTATTTCCTAAACCAAGGAAAGTAATGATACCACTAAGTCCATCCTTTTAACTTCGGTATTATAAGATTTGTACATCAATTTCAAATAATTGCAAATTAAATTTGGTATTTATTTTAATTTAATCAAGATTGTATGTTATTTTCAACATTAATTTACGAAAATCTCATTAATATTGTTACCATTTTAATAAAAAATTTAAGGAGATTATATCATTCATCAATATAAATAATATTTAATATTTATTAAAAAAAAAAAAGTTAACAACAAAAGGGAAATAGGGAAACAGAGGATTTCATGATATTCACCTTTTTTTATCAAAGATCATGATCAATATAAAATCTAAATCACCTACAAATATATATAAATCTCTCTCACAATTTAAGATCCAAACTTTAATATTTTGAACAAAATCTCAATCATAATATAAAATAATTAAATCAAATCAATACAAATAAGTACAAAAACGAGATTCAAAAGGAAAAATCAAAATTTTTTATACAGGTTAAATGTAAATCAAATTCCAAATTAAAAATTCATACAATCAACAATAACCCAAAATCAGATTTGAAAAAAACAATGAATCAATTACATAATCAAATTAAAAGTTTCCTAAAACAGACAATCTGATTAATTACACAAACCTTGAAAATCACTCTATAAAAGAGATTCAAAAATGTGATTGAAAAGGGGGACCTTACGGAGAAACTTTCTAAACTCACTGAAAGCTCGAACAAACCGACAAAAGTTTCACATTGAAGCTCTTGATTGGTGGAGCAAAAAACCGCCACCGTTACAACTTTACGAATAATAACACAAGGAAAGGGGAAGAGATCGTCGACGAAACCGGAATAGAAGCAGGACGGTGGATCAAGACGGAAACTGTCGAAAAAGCTTCAACGAACGCCACTGTTGCCTGAAGTAAAGATCCTGCCGCCGCAACTCCATCGACCTCTTCCGCGATCGGTAACTTTTCTTGCTTACGTCTTTTGTTGTTAGTCTTTATTTTTGATAGAGTGTTGATTTGATTTTGTGAAGTTTTACTGTCAATTTGTTGGATGCTTGGGTTTGGAAAGAACTGGGTTTAAAAATAATGGATTAAAATAAGAGATAAAGAACATTAATAATATAAAATTATCATAAGAGAAAATTGGGGTTAAATCACTTTTCTGTTTATCTTTTCAAGATGCCACATGTCCATTTTATGGTGGACCGAATTCGAAGGGGAATGGTCGGCAATTTTTTTCTGTAGTTATCTCATCAAGTATTACTTACTTTTTTTTTTTTTTCTTTATCTCAATATTATTATTATTATTATTTTAAAAGAGAGCTAAGTATATGGAGACAAAAGGGGTGGGACGATTTCCCCCATTAATTCATTTGTTCTTTTTTCTTTTAAACACAAAGTTAATTTCAAAAAAATTATTTTATGATTAATTAACCATTGGGGATAGTCTTGGAGTAATTAAAATTAATATACTTGGTATAATTAGGATTATGGGTTATTAGAGAATTTTAATTAGGATTTGGGATTTATTAATATGGGATGTACTATTAGGGATTTTAAAATTTTTATTTTATTTGCTAAGACTTTATTTAGGATTTTAAAATTGAATAATTATTTAATTTCTTTCATTAAATAATGGTTTATTTTATTTAAAATTTTAAAAAAAATTAATTAAGTAGAGTTTCTATTCTCGACTTTTGAGATAATATATTCCTGGATATAAACTAATAATCTTATATTTAAACATAGGTTTTTGGAAATTTATTTAAACTAAATGTTAATATAACTTTGGAGATTAAAACTTTTGGGATTGAAAATTCTATTTTTAATTTACCTAGGGGATTATAATGTTATTTTGGGTTTAAATATTTTTGAATTAAAATTAATTTATTTTGAATTTGCTTTGAGATAAGCTTAGCTATGGGGTTTTAAAACATCATTTGGAGTTGAATTTGGATTTTTGTTTTTGGAGTTAAAATATTTTTTTAAAAGGGATTATATTAAAAGACAAGAAAAACCTTGTTTATTTTTTTTTACTTTATTTTGGAGTTTATAATTATTACTTTTATTATAAATAAATTATTAAGATTATTATTATGGAAGCATGAAATTTATTTCATATAAAATTAATGGGGTTCTCAAAATTAGGGTTTTGTCACCTAGTAAGGGGTAGGGGTTAGGAAAATGAACTACGGTCCTCTGATCCCTCTCCGAGGGTACGTAGGCATAAAGTCCTTGAACTAGGACTTTAGCGAGTGAAATTTTTTTAAATTACGATTATATATTATTATTCTTAAAAACACACAAAACTCTTTTTTTTTTTTCTAGAATGGATCCTACTAAGTATAGTAGAGGTGAGGGGTGCCTAACACCTTCCTCCCACCTAACCGACTCCCGGACTAAACAAAAAATCAGGTTTACCCTTATTTTTCCCAAAAATAGGGTGGCGACTCTTAAATTTTAAGCCGGCCGCGACAGCTGGCGACTCTGCTGGGGAAGGGTAGTCAATCCTAATTCTTAGGATTTTAGGACTTTTGTGTGTTTAAAGTTTTTTTATTTTATAATATTTATTTATTTAATTTTTTATATTTTATTTTGTATCATGATTTTTGATATTTTATTATATTTCATTATTATTTTTCATTTTATTTATTTAAAATATTTTTTAAATGTCATCATGCATGGGATATTTTATTGTGGAGCCAAAACCCAGGCTGAGGATACCTTAAAATATTAGGACTTTGTGGAACGGAAGTGTCTTTAATGAGGTGAACATCTCGTTAATGCATGGAGGCCACACTCGGAATAGATCCTACTAATGGCTATCTCCCCGTCAAGGCTAGCCCTTGAAGGAGGATGATAACGTAGTAGTTGATCCATGACTCCGGGACCCTAGAGACCCTACCCTAAAACAAACCTTGTGTATCACCCCAAAGGGGTCGTTACCAGGTTCTAGCCTAAGTCGGACTTATCCCAAAATATTACCATAGGAAGGCATGATCCTTCTCATGGTAATACAAGGGTATAGTCCTAAACTTAAATGGCTATCAATACCATTATATCCTACATGTGAGGGGATTGGGTAGTGGAACCTTAGACCTATCCTATAGGGACTTACCTAAAACTAGGGCATACTTACAGGTAACCTTGCCACAAAATTACCATTATTGACTTCATTTAATTCTATTACATTCATGTTAATTCCATTACATTCATAACATGTCATTAACAACATTTTTTTTGCATAAAATAAAGGATCTTGGAATGTTCAATTTTTGTAGGAAAAGCTATTCAGATGGAGATCAATAAAAAGAAAACCTTAGCAATTAATATAAGGACCTCTGATATTAAGGCATTGAAGGATTTTGCTATGAAAGTACCTAAGGAAAGAAGGAAGGCAATAATTCATAAGTATGGGGATATTTTGGACCTTACCACCACTACAGTCAAAGAAGATGGATTGACCGCCCTAGCCCAATACTATGACCCAGAATTAAGGTGCTTCCAATTTCAGAATTTTCAGATGGCTCCTACACTAGAAGAATACCGTAAAATTTTGGGTTCCTCTAGGAAAGATAGAGATCCCTTCAAGACTATTGGGTATAGACCTCCACTTAAACAAATTGCAGAATACCTTAATATATCCGAAGAAGAGCTAAAGAAGAATGAAAAAACACATGAAGGGTTCCATGGATTCTTAAAGAGTTTTTGGGAAAGGAAAGCTAAGGAATATGCAGAGTTTAAGGATTGGGAGGCAAGGGAAAATATCATGATACTTCTTATCTTTGGGTTGGTACTATTTCCAAGCACGAAGAATTTTGTGGATATCACATCCATTAACATGTTCTTAGCTGTGTTCATCGGAGGAGAGGACCCCATACCAGCACTCCTAGCAGACGTCTTCTTTACACTGCATCAGATCTATGAAAGGAAGAAAGGGGCAATGTTGTGTTGTGCACCTCTCCTATACAAATGGTTGTGTTCACATCTGGTGAAAGAAGCGCAATATTTAGACAAGATGTCAAGGGATGAATGGGCCCAATATCTAGCTTCACGCAAAGATACTGACATTATTTGGTTCCCTCAAATTCTGAATCGGGATGATGTAATTCTAAGCTGTGGGAACTTTCCAAATGTGCCACTTATAGGGTCAAGAGGATGTATAAATTATAATCCGGTGTTAGCAATGAGACAATTGGGGCATCCATTGGCATTCAAACCCGAAGACAATCAATTGATTGGGTTTGTGCTACAAAAGGTGAGCCAAGATGATACTTTTGTCCGAACAATTATTGACGCTTGGAAAATACGCACCAAGGGTAAAGCTAGTCTCAAAAGACCAAGGGAAGATTCTAGGGTATCCTACCAGCAATGGATGAAGGAAAGGGTGTCTATAGTGAAGCTTCCTTTCATATTAGAAAGGCCATTTGAGTTAAGGACTCCTCCACCAAGTGTTATGTCCATAGAAGAACAAGAAAGACTTAAAGAAGTTGTCCTACAACTACAAAAGGAAAAGGAAGAATGGGAGTCTAAATTCAACCATGTAATGAATGAAAAAAGTCAACTAGGCCTAAATCTCAGGGATACAAAAGAACAATTGAAGGTTGTCGAAGGATTGGCTAAAATAGAGGAAGAAAAGAAAGAGCGAGCTCATGCAGATCTAGATGCAATGAATACAAGTCTTAATAATTATAAGGTAGCATTGAATAGGACTTTGCATCAAAGGAACGAATGGAGAGATATTTGGTTATATTCTACACAAAGGGATACGATAGAAGGATTTGAAAACCGTGTTCATGAATTGGAGGCTGAAGTTCAAAACCTGACTGAAGATCTCCAAGGGGCTAGGAGTCAAACTTTGGATGCTATTATGGAAAAAGGAATAGTAAAAAGGGAGTTGGAAGAGTCGGAAAGGAATTTAGGTCTTCTACGAGGGGCTTACGATGAGATGGATGCTTGGAGTATTTACGCAGAAGAATATATTCAACAAGTTGAAGGTATTGCTAACCAACATATGATAGATTTAAGGTGGCTCTCTGGAGAAGAAAGATACTATAGGGAGCGTTACTTGAAGTTGGTCACCTTGTGCAACGATCTTATTTGGGACATTCCTCCAGTATTGAAGAAGGCTGAAGATATAGCTCTTATTTTCAAGCCACAAGAAGAAATTTCTGACTTCCTCAAAATGTGTCGAGAAATGGTTGAAAAGCTCAAAATGAGAATTAGGAGACGTGCCTAGGAGATGCATAAGGGTTTCTTTTACTTACTTTTATTTTATTGTTTTGAATAAAGGGCTGCGACCCTATCGTTTTCATAATTTGTAATCGGGCTTTGACCCCAGTACTTTCAATTACTGCAATTTAATAAAGTTTTCGGTTTTCCATTACGATTCAGCTTGTTTCTATATTGATGAATGTTTCAAGATCCCTATTAAAGCATTTCATACTCATACATACATTCATGAAACATATCATGCATAAAAAAATATTTTTTTTAGAAACTTGAATAAAAAGTAATCATAAGAGTAAAAACTTTTTCAGAATCATTGGGCCTAAGATAGATCGGGTAAAGAAATCAAAGCAAGTCTCAAAGCGCCGAAAGGATTTGGTGAGGTTAACAACTTCTCGACCTCACACAAGATCTTTCCAAAAACAGACTATGGATCAACTCGAGCAAAATCAAGCGTCTCTCAGAGGAGACGTGAACACTGTCAAAGACAATGTGAACGAGATGAAAGCAAAGATTGATCAACTGACCCTTGCTATCCAGAATCTAATAGCTAGGGACACTGAAGCAAGTCAACAAAGGAATAAACCCACTCTTGTTCCCCATCCAGAAGAATCTAATCCATTGTTAGGCTTTGTGCGTGATTCAGATGATGAAGATGCTCAGACAGGAAGAGTAAGGATGATTAACAATCCACTAGCTGAAGGAGTTATCCTACCAACTGTGCAACAAGGGGCATCCAGACCTCCTTTTACTTATGATCCCCCAAAAGAATCTAATGACTGGAATCTCCAATATGAAGGGGATCATTCAAAACAGGTAGCATACAAAGGACCAGTCAACGCTGAAGAGAACGAGGTTGATGATAGATACAAAGTTATCGACGAACGCCTAAGGGCGGTGGAAGGAAACAACTTTCTGGGGATAGATACTATGGATATGTGCTTGGTTCCAGATGTGGTCATCCCACCCAAATTCAAGCTACCCGAGTTCGAGAAGTACAAAGGTGTGAGTTGTCCAAAGAACCATATCAGGATGTTTACAAGAAAGATGGCTGCTTATGCCAAGAACAAAAACCTGATGATTCACACGTTTCAAGATAGTTTAAGTGGGGCATCCTTGGATTGGTACATGCAGCTGGAAAGAACACATATTAAGTCGTGGGACGATCTGAAGGCCGCATTCGTGAAACAATACCAATACAATGTGGATATGGCACCAAATCGCCTACAATTGCAGAATGTGTCTCAGAAATCGGGGGAATCATTTAAAGAGTATGCTCAAAGATGGAGGGAACTGGCTTCTCGTGTGCAACCACCATTATGGGAAAGTGAGCTAGTCGACATGTTCATGAGTACTCTGCCAGCACCTTATTATAAGAAGATGATAGGGTCAGTATCAACTGGATTTGCTGATTTAGTTCTTATTGGGGAAAGAATTGAGAATGGGCTAAGAATCGGAAAGATTGGGAAGGTACCCACCAACACGCACAATAACAAGAAGTATACAAGTAATAGCTCTAAAAAGGAAGTCAATGTTGTGGCGTCCATGCCATACCATCCATATGTGGCAACGGCGGCTACTCCTCAGTATCCACCTCAAACGCCTCCTGCTTTCCAGAATCAGCAGTCACATGGGGCACCTCAGCAAGGTCAACAACATAATAGGTATCCTAGAAGGGAACAAAAGAGGCCATGGAAGGACTTTGATCCTCTTCCTTCAACATATACTGAGATCTTACCATTCTTAGTTCAAAAAGGAGTGGTAGAAATCAAGCCATTACCACCTCCAACTGGGAATCTCCCTCGGGCATATAATCCTAATGTTAGATGTGACTACCATGCTGGATCACCGGGGCATACAACTGAAAATTGCTTGGCCTTCAAGTTTAAGGTACAAGAGTTGCTAGATCAAAAAATCATTAATTTTACTCCGGAGGGACCAAATGTGGGTCACAATCCTCTACCAGGGCATACTGGGGCAAGTGTCAACATGATTGAAGGGGTTGAGGAAGAGGTTTTGTTCAGCAGTGTCAATCAAGTTAAAACTCCCATGAAGAAGGTAAGGGAAGCACTGATCGGGTATGAGACATTTGAGAGGTTACATGCTAACTGTATAGATTGCATAATCAATCCCGAAAAATGCAAGAAGATGAGGAAGATACTTCAACAATTAATGGATCAAGGGGTAGTACAAATTGGATACTCAGGCAGGGAAGAAGAAGTGGCAGCAATTGAACCTTTTGATATCCCGTATCGAAGAAGGGAAGCTCCGACACCAATTCAGATACCATATCATAGAAGGGAAACTCCGACACCATTTCAAATCCCCTATCAGAGGAAGGAGGTACAAGCACCCATTCAAATACCATATTCAAGACCCGTCCAAGCACCAATCCAAATTCCATACTCAAAGACGAAGCAGGCACAGATCCAGATTCCAATTTCAAAACCGGTGCAAGCTCCTATTCAAGTTCCAGTAAGTAAGAGTGCGCAAAGCGCGACTGTAATGCCTCACAGTGCAAAGGCAGTACCTTGGGATTATGGTAAGATTACTTCTCAGAAAAAGGAGACTACAGCAACACCAATTATCACCAATATAGCTGGCATCGGAGGCATGACTCGTAGCGGAAGAATATATGTGCCAGAGCCGCCTAAAAAAGGGGTTTCAGAAGGTGAAAAAAGGAAAGAAGCAATGGAAAATGGTGAGGGATCATCAAAGAAACGTGTGTCTCAAGAGGATACTGAGGAGTTTCTAAGACTCATAAGGAAAAGTGACTATAGGGTGATAGACCAACTTAGTCAAACACCCTCCAAAATATCTATGTTATCATTATTACTGTGCTCAGACTCTCACAGAGAAACTTTACTCAAGGTTTTGAATGAGGCTCATGTTACGAAGGATATAACGGTGGATCAGTTTGATGGGGTTGTCGCTAATATTGTTGCTAGCACATGTTTGGGTTTTAGTAGTGATGAATTACCTCCCGAAGGGCAAGCACACAATAAAGCCTTGCATATATCGGTCAAATGTCAAGATACTATTCTTTCAAGGGTATTAGTGGATACAGGATCAGCTCTGAATGTCATGCCTAAGGACACCCTTATGAAGTTAACTTCTGTAAGGACTTTTATGAAAGCTAGCACCTTAGTGGTGAAGGCTTTCGACGGTTCTAAACGAATGGTAATTGGAGAAGTGGAAATACCTATCATGGTGGGACCACATACCTTCATTATGACTTTCCAAGTCATGGACATCAACCCTTCCTACAGTTGTCTTCTAGGACGACCTTGGATTCATGCTGCGGGTGCAGTCACTTCAACACTTCATCAAAAGTTGAAATTCATATCCGGGGATAAGTTAATAATTGTGGATGGGGAGGAGGATATTTATGTCAGTCATCTATCTTCTTTCAGATATATAGAGGTGGATGGGGAAACTTTTGAGATCCCATTTCAAGCTCTGGAAATTGCAACAGTTGACCGAAAACAGGTCATCCAACAAAGAAGAGGCCCAAAAAAGATCATGGATTTAATAATGGAAGGGAACACAAGGAGATGGGGTACACTTCCAGAAATTCCTGAGAAGAAGAATCGGTTCGGGCTGGGTTACAAACCAGCTGGTCAAGGGGTTCCAAAAGCTTACAAGCAGAAGAAATTTCCGCTCATCAACGAAACTTTCCAAAGTGCTGGGTTCGGAGATCAAGATCAAGTGGCTGCCATAGAAAGAAATGAAGAAAGAACACCGGAATTGGTGTGTTAATGTGCACCGGATACTGTCCTCGACAATTGGAAGGCTATTGAGATTCCCGAAATGATTTCTAGTTCAAAGTAATTTCCCGTTTTTTTTATATATTAATAAATTCCTTGCCATGCCCAAGGCAAGTGAATAAAGCTTTGTAGGGCCACCCTTTGTTTCAGTATTTGATTTTCATTAATAAAATTGCATTTGGTTTTCAATCTAGATCTATTTCTTTTCATTTTGCGTTTCTTTCAAAAATGGCAAGATTTATTTATTCAATACTTTCATAATTAAAAAAAATAATAATAAAATATCTTTCTGCATGCAGATTTAAAAATAAACCTATTGAACATGACACTGATATAATTCCGGTTGACTTCGAATTACCGATTAACCAAGCGGAAGAGGATGATGGGGACGATTGTGATCTTCCGGAAGAATTAGCCAGACTGTTAAGGCAGGAAGATAAAGAAATAAAACCTCACCAGGAACCAGTGGATGTGATTAATCTGGGGACTGAAGAAGAAAAAAGGGAGGTCAAAATTGGCTCTTCCTTACAAGCTGACGTAAAGGAAAGACTGATCAAGTTATTGCAAGAGTATACTGACGTGTTCGCTTGGTCATACCAAGATATGCCTGGCCTCGATACTACTATTGTTGAACACAAACTGCCACTCAGGTCAGAGTGCCCTCCGGTTAAGCAGAAATTGAGAAGAACCAGACCCGACATGATACTTAAGATCAGAGAAGAAGTCAAGAAACAGTTTGACGCAGGATTCTTAGCGGTGGTGAAATATCCAGAATGGGTCGCCAATATCGTGCCAGTGCCAAAGAAAGATGGGAAGGTCAGGATGTGTGTAGACTACCGAGACCTAAATAGAGCAAGTCCGAAAGACGACTTTCCACTACCCCATATTGACGTATTAGTGGACAACACTGCTCAATTCTCGATCTTTTCGTTTATGGATGGGTTCTCGGGGTATAATCAAATCAAGATGTCTCCTTCCGATATGGAGAAAACCACATTTATCACACCATGGGGTACCTTCTGCTACAAAGTTATGCCGTTTGGGTTGAAGAATGCAGGGGCAACCTATCAAAGAGCTATGGTGGCCCTATTCCATGATATGATGCATAAAGAGATAGAGGTATATGTGGATGATATGATCGCTAAGTCACAAAATGAGGAGGATCATCTGGTAAATTTGCAAAAGTTATTCGAGCGTCTGAGAAAGTTCAAACTACGACTCAATCCAGCAAAGTGTACCTTCGGGGTACGATCAGGAAAGTTATTAGGATTCATAGTCAGTCAAAGAGGGATAGAAGTTGATCCGGATAAGGTCAAAGCCATTCAAGGAATGCCAACTCCGAAGACAGAAAAGGAAGTTCGTGGTTTCCTAGGGAGACTAAATTACATCGCAAGGTTCATTTCACATCTCACTGCTACTTGTGAGCCAATCTTCAAACTACTCAGAAAAAATCAAACTATTGAATGGAATGAAAATTGTCAAAAAGCCTTCGATCGAATTAAGGAATATTTACAGGAACCACCTATATTGGTACCACCGGTGCCCGGAAGACCACTTATAATGTATCTTACGGTTCTTAACAACTCTATGGGATGTGTATTGGGGCAACATGATGAAACAGGAAGAAAAGAGCATGCAATCTACTACTTAAGCAAAAAGTTCACCGATTGCGAATCAAGATACTCACTATTAGAAAAGACATGTTGTGCACTTGTATGGGCTGCCCGACGATTAAGACAATACATGGTATGCCACACTACTTTGTTGATATCCAGAATGGATCCGATCAAATACATATTTGAAAAACCAGCAGTGACAGGGAGAATAGCGAGATGGCAAATGTTGTTAACTGAGTACGACATCCAGTATGTTACTCAAAAGGCCATAAAAGGGAGTATACTAGCAGATCATCTTGCTCACCAACCAATGGAGGACTATCAGCCTATACAGTTTGACTTTCCAGACGAAGACGTTATGAATATGGAAGACGATCTTACTCCGGAAACCTATGAAGGACCTGAACCCGAATCTCGATGGAAACTTATATTTGATGGAGCTTCAAATGCGGAAGGACATGGAATAGGAGCTATTATAACTTCTCCGACAGGATTTCATATTCCCTTTACGGCTAGGCTATGTTTCCCTTGCACCAACAACATGGCAGAATATGAAGCATGTATACTGGGAATTGATGAAGCTATCAATCTTAAAATCAAGATTCTAGAGGTATATGGAGACTCAGCTCTTGTTATCAACCAAATCAAGGGAGAATGGGGAGCACATAATTCAAAGCTACAACAATATCGAGATCGTGTTCGGGAAAAGATCACTTATTTCGACGAGGTCACATTTCAATATATTCCCCGAGAAGAAAATCAATTGGCAGATGCTCTGGCAACCTTGGCTTCTATGTTCAAAGTAAAATGGTATAATGAGGCACCATCCATAATAATTAATCGATTGGACGAACCCGCATATTGCGCAATAGTCGAAGCAGAAATGGATAATAAACCTTGGTTTCATGATATTAAGCAATTTATTTTAAAACAAGAGTATCCAACAAATGCATCAGACGGGGATAAGAGAACTCTCAGAAGGTTGGCTGCCCAATTCTTTCTCAATGGGGACGTGTTATATAAAAGGAATCACGATATGGTGTTACTCAGATGCTTAGATGGATATGAAGCTGACATGCTTATCAAGGAAATACATGAGGGTTCGTTTGGCACGCATGCCAATGGACATGCAATGGCTAAGAAAATTCTTAGAGCAGGATATTATTGGTTGACCATGGAAGCAGACTGCTTCAAATACGTCAAGAAATGTCACAAGTGCCAAATTTACGCAGATAGGGTTCATGTACCACCTACTCCCCTGAACGTCATAACGGCTCCGTGGCCTTTCTCCATGTGGGGGATAGATATCATTGGGATGATTGAACCAAAAGCATCTAATGGACATCGTTTTATCTTGGTAGCCATCGACTACTTCACCAAATGGGTGGAAGCGGCCTCTTATAAAAATGTGACGAAGCAAGTGATAGCTCGATTTATCAAGAAGGAGATAATTTGTCGCTATGGGGTTCCTAAGAAGATCATCACAGATAATGGATTGAATCTGAATAACAAAGTCATGGATGAATTATGTGAGAGCTTCAAAATTGAACATCATAACTCTTCACCATACCGACCAAAAATGAATGGCGCCGTAGAAGCAGCTAACAAAAACATCAAAAAGATCATCCAGAAAATGGTGAAGACTTATAAGGATTGGCATGAGATGCTCTCATTCGCACTACACGGTTATAGAACTTCAGTTCGCACCTCAACTGGAGCTACTCCTTTCTCATTGGTATATGGCACAGAAGCGGTACTCCCGGTCGAAGTAGAGATTCCGTCACTAAGGGTTATAATGGAAACAAAACTAGAGGAAGCAGAATGGGTTCAAACCAGGTATGATCAGCTGAACCTCATAGAAGAAAAACGTATGGCCGCTGTATGTCATGGTCAACTATATCAGAGGAGAATCAAAAGGGCATTTGATAAGAAAGTTCGTCCACGCCTATTCAAAGAGGGTGACTTGGTGTTAAGGAAAATACTACCCATCCATAAAGATCCACGAGGAAAATGGACCCCAAACTATGAAGGGCCATATGTCGTGAAAAGTGCCTTCTCTGGTGGAGCACTGATGTTAACAACTATGGATGGAGCGGATTTACCACGACCGGTGAATTCCGATTCAGTCAAAAAATACTATGCCTAGAAAAAGAGGATTAAAAGCCCGCTAAGTTGAAGACCCTAAAGGGTGACTTAGGCAAAAATTAGGGCGTCTCGGTGGATTGAAAACTCTAAAGAGCAATCCAGGCAAAAATTAGGGACTTGTAAAAAATAATACCCGGTAAATCGAAAACCCGAAAGGGCGGTTTATACGAAAAATGGTATTTAAATCCTGGTGGACTAAGACTCTAAAAGAGCGGTCCAAGCAAAAATAAAGGATATCCAAAAGGCATATGACTGAAAACACATAAGTCACCTATAACAGGAATTCTAAAGGGAGTGATCTTTCCAGCCATCATAATCAAAAGCGAAGTGTCGTGTTATTGAAGATTTAGGGATTATATTTGGTGTTCAATAAATAGGGATATTAATAAGTTTGCATTTTATTGCCATTTTAAAAATCTTAAGTTTGCGGTAATATCTCCTTACGAGAATTACCTTCCTATGTACTTTTGTCCACTTTCGGACACTCCATCAATAAAAGTTTATTTCCTTACCGTTTCTTTACACTCAAAATTTCTGCTTGATTACGGATGCTAATTAATTGAGAAATAAGTCACTGAAACTTAGGGCTAAAATATATATATTTATAATAAAAAAGGGGTTTTAATAAAGGGAAATGGATTTTATTTTGAATTTTTAAAATCATTAAGGGAATGACACGCTTTTGATAAAAGGGGAATTTCCAAATAAGAAGCCACATAACGACCAATATCAGAATCTTCTTCAAAGGAATGTCACGCCTTCTCAGGCACCAAGAATAACGATAACTCGGAAGCCAAAGGTATCAGGAACTACTACCAAAGGCTTTGAGGACTAAGGAAGTCAGGAAGTCATAAAAATAATAGTAATCAAAATGGGATATACATGGCATAACATAAAAGAGGCGCTAGCCCAAATATTTGATCATACATGCATACATACAGTCATAAACACGAATATGCATTCATGCATAAGGGTTTGAAAACCAATTTGATGCATGGTTACAAAGGGTTGCCGTCAACCAAAAGGTTTATTCGAGGGTGTTAGTTAGGAGTTTTTTTTTTTTTTTTTTTTTTTTTTTTTTTGGGATTACTATTCAGGGGATACACCGGATTCTAGTAACATAATCTGTCGAGAAAAATTCTATAAAGCATTCGACAAGGGAGTTACCTAAAAGGGATTTCATCATGAATTTGAGGGTTTATATCGATATAGTTTTTAAAAAAAAAAAACTTTCTCAAGGGGTAGTACCACCTTCCATGAATGTAATTTATTAAAGGGATATATCAGCAAGAATGTCACCAGGAGTTTATGTTAAAGAATTTGTTCGGAAAAAAAAAGTTCTACTATACAAGGGGGTTATATCAGGGGTTGTATCAAGGGTTCAAGAATATTTTTATCAAATTTATTATCTGAAGGGTTATATGGGGTTCTATCGGATGTCCATCCAAAGGGGTTATATAAAAAGGATTTATGGGGTTCTACAAGAAGTGGTCCTATCTAATACTTGTCAAAGGGGTTATACATGAGGTTCTAAACGGGAGTTGATGGGTTATATTCAAGGGAATTTATATCTGGAGTGATCGAGGTATCACTAAAGTTTTATCCTGTTCCAGCAACATGAT
Source organism: Lathyrus aphaca (assembly GCA_963966055.1). Lineage (NCBI taxonomy): Eukaryota > Viridiplantae > Streptophyta > Magnoliopsida > Fabales > Fabaceae > Lathyrus > Lathyrus aphaca. The sequence goes on from OZ014522.1 coordinate 546,422,032, forward strand.
CAGAAGATCATAGAAATCATAGGCAATGATCACCCAGAAGGGTTAAAGGGGATTGATAATGGAATCTACTAGGGATTGAAAAGGGGTTTTATAAGACAATGGGTTTCATCGGGGTTATTTAGTCAAAATATGACATCAAGGGGTTCCATCGGGGTTTGTCATCGGACAATTCAATGAATCAGGATTTATCAAAGCATTTCAAGATTGGAGTTGCCATAAAGGGTTCCACCAGGGATTGAAAAGGGGTTTCATCAGGGTTGTATTCAGTCAAGAATTGACGTCAAGGGGTTCCATCAGGATTTTATCAAATAATTTAGTAAGCAATTGTCATAGGGGGTTCTATCGGGGTTTTATCGAAGTAATTGTCGTATGGGGTTCCACCTGGGTTTTATTTAGATAGAATCGGGTTTGCAAAAGTTATATCTAACTTTTGTAATCAAGAGCATCATATATAGGGATATGGGAGTTATCGAAACACAAAAGAGTTTATCGATTCTAATGCATGGGATATTTCATCAAAATTAAGGTTCCTCTTTATATTTAATCATCTTCTCCCTGAGAAGATGAAGACTCAATGTCATCATCATCCCAATTTGAAGCTGATTAAATAGGGGCAGCTGTCGTACCCTAAATTTTGACCAATTATGTTTTGTGATCTAAAAATCAAAGAAGGAGTTTTTTTATTTTATTTATTTTGACTTTTTAGACACAATTCTTTAATTATTTAGGTTTTTATGTACATATTTATCGGGGGTGTGATTATTCTATTATTAAAAAATATATATTATTAAGTTTTATTAGGGGATTTATATAAACGTTTTTTTATATAATAATATTTTTATCTTAGTATTAAAGAAAATAGGATTTTATAAAGGTAATGTATTTATGCTAGAAAATAATTTTAAATCTAAATTTATAAAATATTTTTTTCTTTTTTGTAGTTTTGGGGGGAGAAAAAAGTTTTATTATTATTTGAAAATATATTTTAAAAAAAAGGGGTACTACTATTAATTTTTAGGAAAATAAGTATGATTAGTAATTAAGATAGTGTCTCATTAAATTATAAATGTGATTATTTATAAATAGCATTAAGGATAGTGTTTACTTAATAAAAATATAGGTTGATGAAATTATATAATTAACTCTCATATTAGTATTATGGATCCATTACATTTCAACTAAGACAAGTAGCTCATATGGTAGGAGAGTTTTCCCAAAAGTTACAAGATAGAGTAAATAAGTTCAAATCTCACACCCTCATTTTTAGGCTAGAACTTTTCTTTTAAACTTTTACTACAAAATTGACATGTTTACTCTTTTCTTCATATTATAAGTTGCTTTCATTTTAATAATAATAATTAGATAAAACGTACCTCTAATTTAATCACACATAACAAAAAAAAAAACAAATCTAGTAGTTTAATTATCAATACCATTATTAACCTTCTCATTCAAAGTAAAAAATACAAAATACAAATTGGTCCTCCTCCGACACTTATTCAAAAATAATAATTATAGTTCTCAATTTTCAATTAAACTTTAATTAAAAAATATATATGACAATTAATAAGAAATTATTTTATTTCCTAAACCAAGGAAAGTAATGATACCACTAAGTCCATCCTTTTAACTTCGGTATTATAAGATTTGTACATCAATTTCAAATAATTGCAAATTAAATTTGGTATTTATTTTAATTTAATCAAGATTGTATGTTATTTTCAACATTAATTTACGAAAATCTCATTAATATTGTTACCATTTTAATAAAAAATTTAAGGAGATTATATCATTCATCAATATAAATAATATTTAATATTTATTAAAAAAAAAAAAAGGTTAACAACAAAAGGGAAATAGGGAAACAGAGGATTTCATGATATTCACCTTTTTTATCAAAGATCATGATCAATATAAAATCTAAATCACCTACAAATATACATAAATCTCTCTCACAATTTAAGATCCAAACTTTAATATTTTGAACAAAATCTCAATCATAATATAAAATAATTAAATCAAATCAATACAAATAAGTACAAAAACGAGATTCAAAAGGAAAAATCAAAATTTTTTATACAGGTTAAATGTAAATCAAATTCCAAATTAAAAATTCATACAATCAACAATAACCCAAAATCAGATTTGAAAAAAACAATGAATCAATTACATAATCAAATTAAAAGTTTCCTAAAACAGACAATCTGATTAATTACACAAACCTTGAAAATCACTCTATAAAAGAGATTCAAAAATGTGATTGAAAAGGGGGGACCTTACGGAGAAACTTTCTAAACTCACTGAAAGCTCGAACAAACCGACAAAAGTTTCACATTGAAGCTCTTGATTGGTGGAGCAAAAAACCGCCACCGTTACAACTTTACGAATAATAACACAAGGAAAGGGGAAGAGATCGTCGACGAAACCGGAATAGAAGCAGGACGGTGGATCAAGACGGAAACTGTCGAAAAAGCTTCAACGAACGCCACTGTTGCCTGAAGTAAAGATCCTGCCGCCGCAACTCCATCGACCTCTTCCGCGATCGGTAACTTTTCTTGCTTACGTCTTTTGTTGTTAGTCTTTATTTTTGATAGAGTGTTGATTTGATTTTGTGAAGTTTTACTGTCAATTTGTTGGATGCTTGGGTTTGGAAAGAACTGGGTTTAAAAATAATGGATTAAAATAATAGATAAAGAACATTAATAATATGAAATTATCATAAGAGAAAATTGGGGTTAAATCACTTTTCTGTTTATCTTTTCAAGATGCCACATGTCCATTTTATGGTGGACCGAATTCGAAGGGGAATGGTCGGCAATTTTTTTCTGTAGTTATCTCATCAAGTATTACTTACTTTTTTTTTTTCTTTATCTCAATATTATTATTATTATTATTTTAAAAGAGAGCTAAGTATATGGAGACAAAAGGGGTGGGACGATTTCCCCCATTAATTCATTTGTTCTTTTTTCTTTTAAACACAAAGTTAATTTCAAAAAAATTATTTTATGATTAATTAACCATTGGGGATAGTCTTGGAGTAATTAAAATTAATATACTTGGTATAATTAGGATTATGGGTTATTAGAGAATTTTAATTAGGATTTGGGATTTATTAATATGGGATGTACTATTAGGGATTTTAAAATTTTTATTTTATTTGCTAAGACTTTATTTAGGATTTTAAAATTGAATAATTATTTAATTTCTTTCATTAAATAATGGTTTATTTTATTTAAAATTTTAAAAAAAATTAATTAAGTAGAGTTTCTATTCTCGACTTTTGAGATAATATATTCCTGGATATAAACTAATAATCTTATATTTAAACATAGGTTTTTGGAAATTTATTTAAACTAAATGTTAATATAACTTTGGAGATTAAAACTTTTGGGATTGAAAATTCTATTTTTAATTTACCTAGGGGATTATAATGTTATTTTGGGTTTAAATATTTTTGAATTAAAATTAATTTATTTTGAATTTGCTTTGAGATAAGCTTAGCTATGGGGTTTTAAAACATCATTTGGAGTTGAATTTGGATTTTTGTTTTTGGAGTTAAAATATTTTTTTAAAAGGGATTATATTAAAAGACAAGAAAAACCTTGTTTATTTTTTTTTACTTTATTTTGGAGTTTATAATTATTACTTTTATTATAAATAAATTATTAAGATTATTATTATGGAAGCATGAAATTTATTTCATATAAAATTAATGGGGTTCTCAAAATTAGGGTTTTGTCACCTAGTAAGGGGTAGGGGTTAGGAAAATGAACTACGGTCCTCTGATCCCTCTCCGAGGGTACGTAGGCATAAAGTCCTTGAACTAGGACTTTAGCGAGTGAAATTTTTTTAAATTACGATTATATATTATTATTCTTAAAAACACACAAAACTCTTTTTTTTTCTTTTTCTAGAATGGATCCTACTAAGTATAGTAGAGGTGAGGGGTGCCTAACACCTTCCTCCCACCTAACCGACTCCCGGACTAAACAAAAAATCAGGTTTACCCTTATTTTTCCCAAAAATAGGGTGGCGACTCTTAAATTTTAAGCCGGCCGCAACAGATGTCTGAGTGAGAAAGTGACATGATCCTCTTGGACCATCTGAATCCTTGCTCATTCTTCATTACTGAGCGAGGAAGGTGAGAAATAAACCACCTAGAAAGTAAAGGTATGCAGCACATCAAAGTTCCTCTTGCCCTTGTAGTACGGGTATGAAGAGAATGAAGGATGTCTCCCAGCAATGTAGGCACTGGATTGTGACTCAGGAAAATGTTGATGGCATGAACATCTATGAACTGATCTGGATTGGGGAACAATACTAAGCCGTATATCAGCAAGGCTAAGATCTCCTCAAAAGCATCATGACTCATGGCCTTCAAGAACATTTGAGCTTTATCCACTAATACCTTGGCAAGGATACCCTTAACTCCGCTTCTCGTCTCTAGAACAATGTCAGACTTCTTCAGATGTAGGGCTGCAGCAATAACCTCTGGTTTAAGCTCCTTTTCCAAGCCTGTGAAGGGTCTTTGATCAAGAACAGGTATACCCAGAAGCTTAGAGAACTCTTCCATGGTTGGAACCAGTTGGTAGTCAGGGAATGTAAAGCAATGGTGCTTAGGATCAAAGAACTGAAACAGCACACTCATCATGTCTTCACTGAACCCTGAAGTGACTAGATCCAATAGGTGACCATGTCTCTTGTTGAACCTGGAATGATCAGACATTTGAGAAACCAACTCTTTAAGCTTGGGAGGTATCCCCACAAAGTTGATCCGGATAGTGTTTCTACGAGCTGAAGCCATGACCTGCAACAAAGAACAAAGATAAATCCTTTGGTCCTTGAAATGGTTAGTGAAAATGCTATGCTTATGATGCATGATGATGTCATGATGCTATGCTCAATCACAAACATGTGGCACACACAAACAAGTCACACAATTGCCCTAGGTTTAAAGGCTTGCATGAGGTTCAAAGGTAAGTACCCTCCCCTGAAGTTAGATGGTTCATCCTGTCCTATGAAAGTAACCAGGTTCTAAGGGATCTCAATATCATTGATCCTTCACAAGGGTGGTTGTTCAGTAGGCAACTTACTTGCCAACCAAAACCCTCCAAGTTCAAGATCTCAATGAGCGTAGTATCGAGTGTCAACCAACTTCAGTCTGCACCAAAGCCGGTTACCTCACTACTTTCTAAAGGCCAAGATGAGTTAACTAGGGTTCTAAAAGTTAGTTAGTGCATTGACAACATATGGCAGCCTCAATATTATCCTCAACTTGACTTAAGGAATATAAGCACCAACCAAGAAGTCGCACTAACTATGGCCACCAGATCAACCGTATCGATATACGTCGTACAGTTTCCTTGGTCTATTGCCATTTACCTAAGGTACACTAGATCCGGGTTAGGACCTTTCACACATAAGAACACCCCAACAAGTAATATAAAACAAACAAGGCAAACAATTTAAAGTGATCTTAATTCCTAAGGGTACCCCTCTTAAATAGATCCCCAGCAGAGTCGCCAGTTCTGTAACACGGTGGGAGAACAGACTTTAAGTAATGTTGCGGATAGCAAGAGTCGCCACCGACTTTTATTTTATCCAAAGGAAAGGTTATAAAAGAACAGGAAAGACCTTAAGAGAATGTTTTGGGTCCGGGGGGTAGGTTATGAAAAGGGAAGGTGTTAGCACCCTTTTCATCCATGGTTATCCATGGGCTCTTAGGTACTTAAGCTCACTTTAAATTGCTTTTGAAAATGTAGTGTGTGAATAGAAAAATTTTCAGAATAGTTTATAAATAATCCATGTACGGATGTGTAAAAACTTGTTTGAAAATTTGTTGGAAATTTGTTTAAGTGTGAAAAATTTTTTGAAGTGAGCAAGTACGTAAGAGGAACCTACCCTAATGTTTAAAGTCTTTCTTGTTCTTTTTCCTTTCCTTGGTAAGACTATCCCTACTATTAAGGAGTAAGTAGTCTTTACCTTGGATGTTAAGGGACATGTGAGGGACAATTTGTTTATGAAGGCAACTGTGGGGTGTAATAAGCACATATGAGGGACTATCATCATTTTTCGAAAGGGACTCGATTTGTAAAGGCAACCATAAGGGACTTTGATGATTTTCTATTTTAAGGGACTTGCTTTATACACCCCACTTGACCATTATTCGTAGGCAACTTGAGGGATAACCTTAGGAAGTGAGACGGCGATTAAAATCGACTTACGTGTGTGTGAGTGTTTATTTTAATTATCTTATTATTAAAATTATCTAAGTTAATTTTTATATAACATACATGTTTTGTCACTCCCTAATTACTAACCATAACAACAATTAAATAATTAAAATATTTACAAAATTACATCCGGGAAACAATTACAACGTAATAATAATAATAAATAAAATAGCAAATTAAATAATAAGCAATAAATAATAAAAGCAAATAAGGGGTTAGTAAATATAATAAAAAATAATAAGGTTAGTGAGAATAAAATAATAATAGGAATAAAAAAATATAAGATATAATAATAATATGGTTAGTAAGAATATAAAAAAAACAAGATTAGTGAAAATTATAATAAGCAAAAGTTAGTAATAATAAATAATCAAAATTATAATAACATGATAAAAAAATTTTATAGAGATTTTTACTTAAAACTATTGAACAATTAAGGGATTATGGTAATATTTTTATGTACAAATTACTAAATTATTTCTAGGCATATATTAAAAATTATTCATACAAAAAATATTTACATATTATATGGAGAAAATAAATTATAATTATATTTACAAAAATTAGTCATATTTATAAAATTTTAACTTTTACTAATTATATTTACAAAATATTTTAAACATGCACAAAAGTATAATTATTTAAATGGTCTCTTAAACATATAATAAAAGAAACATAATTTGAATTATAAATTTACAAATAAGTTATAATTATTTTTAAATAAACATATACAATAATAATCATAAATTAAACAATTAGGTTTTAATAAGCATTTAGAAAAAATAAATTAGGGTTTGGTTAGAAAAATATTTTTAGGGTTTAAGTTGTAATACAAAAATTATTTTAATATATATATACATATAAAATAGAAAAAATAGAAAAAAAAATTGCAAAAAGAAAGGAACTTACCTGACCAGGATTTGATCCCATGTCCTCATGTTTGCCAGCACCAATAACAACCATCAGGCTAGCCCATGCGCAGGCAGTATTGAGGAGAAGAGAATTTGTTTTATGCTTCATCTAAAAAAAATCCAGAAAAAATAGAGAGACAAAAAGGCCTGGGGGGGATTCGTACCCAGGACCTTTCAGTGACAAGCATGCATACGTAACCGCCTGGCTGGGAGAGCCTTCCTGTCAGCTTGTTGGCCATAACTAGTAATATATCAAACCTGGAAAATAAACAAAATAAATGAAAAAAATGTCACAAACGAGGAATCGAACCCCCAAACCAAGCTATTGGGTACGCGCGTTCCAGCCACTGGGACAAGCTGTATGCTTGTGAGAATAATCCAGCATTCGTCCCTTTTGTTTCATGCATTCTACCACCTTCAACTTCGTCCAATCGCACACTGCCACACAGTCATCTTCAACCTCCAGCCATGCGAAATTACCTGCGAATTTTGCTATACAATTTCCTGCGAAAAAAATTTGTAACAAAACCTACGATTTTCATATAATACAAAATACACACAATTAATCCATAATTTTTATGGGGAATTAAAGCCCAGGTCTTATAGAATTCAAAAATCCCTTTTAGGGCCTCTGATAGTCCATGAATCGATTGATCCCAAATTCAAAGTTGAAACCCTAATAATGGCATTCCATCAAACAAGTCACGAAACTCCAATCAAAACGTCCAGAATCATTCTAAACATCATAATAAACATATATTAGTCACCAAAAACAATTCATAATGCCTATGTTAATGGATTCGAAAAATCAAAATTCAAAACAAAAGTGGTTTCGGGTTTCATGGTTTCATGATGTTTTTGATGCATATGATCATTCAAACATGCTCAATCAACCTTAAAGAAGCTGTCTCAACCTTAAAAACCTTTGTTGGATGGCTGAAATTGAAAAATCGAATTTGAGTTTTTGTGAGAAAATTTGAAACTTGAATATGATGTTTGGCTGCTGGATTTCGTCTCTGGGCAATGGCAATGAGTTATGTATATATATGGGACTCAATTAGGTCAAAAACTTTGATTGATTATGTGCAAGATTGGATTCAAAAAGATTGAAAAAGATGGTGTTGTAAAAGTCAAATATTTGCTCTTGAATGCTTGCTATTTTGGGATAAATTATATGATTCTTTTCTCTTTTAACTTCAATCATCCTTTAAGACTTTCTAGAATCAATCACAAAAATATATCTTCATTTTTAATATTTTATTTAAATTTAAAATGATTTTAAATATAATAAATCATAATAAATTAATTAAATAAAATAAAAAATATGAAAATATTATGGAAATTTCGTGCATGATGTTATTGTATGGGTTGGGTCACAATTTGGCCAGCCCATTTGGAGAAAATTGCTTTTAGGCCCCCATTTTCAATATAAACCATCACAAAATTGCCCAACTTTGCAAGAGCACATCTCCCTCAATTTTAAAGGTATGAGGGTGTTCTTGGACTTTTTGGAAAGCTTGAAGAGTCCTTTAAACAACCCCATTGGTTTCAGGTCCATATCATTTACCAATCTCAAGTTATGCCCTTTTGAAGTTGTTGACTTTTTGTTGACTTTTGAAATGACCTATAATGTCTTAGATCATATCTTTCAAATGAAGCATTTTTGGGCTTAACTTTCAACATCAAAGTTGTAGAGAATTCAATTTCCTTCAAAATGAGATTTGTATGGAGACTTGGTGATGAAGTATGTGAAAGTTATGCCTGGTCAAAGTTCAGTTGACTTTTACTGAGGAAACCCTAATTTAGAAACTCCTGATTATTGATGATCTGGAATCTCCTTGATGAATCATGATCAACCCTTGATCAAATGTTGAATTTTACTTCATATACTTGATGTTGGCAAAAAATCATGAAGTTTGACTTTGGTTTGACCACAGTTGACCTCAGTTTGACTTTTTAACTGCATTGACTGATTTTGACTTATCTGATCATCTGACTGAGCAAACTTTTGAGAAAAGTCTTGAAACTTGTCATGAGGGTTCTTATACACATATAAGATGTTATGAAGCTTACTTGAGGTATTGGAAATCCATTTAGCCTGATTAAAGTCAAAACCCTAGTTTTGGATGCACTGCTTAGGAGGTGCATTGTCTGAGGGAATTGTCAACTTCTTTGACCAATTGTGAACTTTGTGAACCTTGTGAACCATCATAGGATGTATTGTGATCCTCATGGGAGGTATTGTGAAGCTTGTGAACCTTGTGAACCTCATGAAGTGGCTTTGTAGACCTTATGAACCTCAGGAAAGCTTTGTAATCCTTATGAAACTTGTGAACCTTGTGAACCTTCAAGAAGTAACTTGTGGACTTCATGAACCTCAAGAAAGGTATTGTAAATGTTGAGAAGCTTGTGAACCTTGTGAACCTTCAAGAAGTGACTTGTAGACTTCCTGAACCTCATGAAAGGTTATATAAGCATTGAGAAACTTATGAACCTTGTGAACCTTCTTAGCACACAAAGTCTTGTATTGTGAGGGCAAATTTTGGGGTGCAACAAACGCGCCTGCAACCTTTCAAAGATGTATGATGTCAATCTTCGCAGATTTCATAGACAACATCATGGAAGTGTTCATGGACGACTTCTCTGTATGCGGGCAAATTTTTGAAGGATGTCTATCAAATTTAGAAATGGTATTAGAAAGATGTGTAAAAGTAAACCTCGTGCTTAACTGGGAGAAATACCATTTTATGGTCAGAGAAGGAATCGTACTAGGACACGTTATATCTGATAAGGGAATTAAAGTTGATAAAGCTAAGATAGAAGTCATAAAATATCTTCAACCCCTTAAGTCCGTTCGAGAAATACGAAGCTTTTTAGGACACGCCGGTTTCTACCGACGATTCATCAAAGATTTCTCGAAAATCACTAAACCTCTTACCGGTTTATTAATGAAAGTCGCTGAGTTCATATTCAATAAATATTGTCTTAAAGCATTCGAAACTCTAAAAACAGCCCTTATCACCGCACCAATCATGCAACCACCTGACTGGAGATTACCTTTCGAAATCATGTGCGATGCGAGTGACTATGCTATAGGCGCAGTTCTAGGACAAAGGAAGGACAAGAAACTTCACACAATTTATTATGCCAGTAGAACCTTAGATTCTGCTCAGATGAACTACGCCACTACTGAAAAAGAATTATTAGCAGTTGTCTTTGCGCTTGATAAATTCCGTTCCTACCTAGTGGGAGCAAAAATAATCATCTACACAGACCACGCTGCTATCAGATATCTATTAACCAAGAAAGATGCTAAACCAAGACTCTTGAGATGGATCTTACTCTTACAAGAGTTTGATCTCGAAATCAAAGATAAGAAATGTAACAGCCCGGGCCCCTCGCAAGGCAATCCCGGCACTGCCACCTCACGATCTTCTCTACTCCCCTCACTAGTAGAGTTTTTGCCTTCCGTGGGAATCGAACCCTGTACCCTGGGGTTCAAGTACATGTTCATTCCATTCCCACTACCACTTGAGCTACTAGAGTTTTTCGATCTTATTTCGCCCGCTTTCATTCTAGCGCAATCACATTAAGCCCTTTGCCTTAGCACGCACGTAGTGGAGTAGCCGGTTAGTGATTTGATCCTTTATAAGCACGGGGTCTGGTACACGAATGTGGTAACCCTACATACATTATCCGATTTGGAGGTTGTGGGGGATCGAACCGTAGCACGCCCTACCAAGTTCAGAACCAGGTACCTCTGAACCAACCCGCAATGGACTCCTTCTCATATTTCTCGTTTCTTATATGCGACCGTGTACTTTGGTGCAATTTCTTTTCATTGGCATCGAGATATGAAGGATCATTATAGATTAGGCATTAAACACTTATATTCATCGGCTCCCCACATGGTTTGTGTTCAGACGGTGCTGACTGCTAGTATAAACTACTAGGGGTTACTTTTGAACTGAAACTTAAGGTGTAATCGTAACAATTATCGGAATGAAATGCTTAAGTGGGAAATCTAAGGTGTCAAGACTGTATCGATCTTGTTGAATCGTTCTCAGCTTCCTAACTATGATTTCGTAGGTAAGTCGGGTAGTGCGAAGAATAAATTAAAGATTTTTTTTTCGGTATGGCTAAATAAACGGGGAAAGTTCGAAACTAAAGAAAATAGCACAAATATTACTTTGTTTCATTAAAATACGAAAAGGAAATACAACGGAATGGAAAGTGCGGAAAGGGAAAATGCGGAAAAATGAAAGGTACCTCTCCCACACTATATCAGACATTGTCCTCAATGTTGTGATATAATAGTGGGTAAAGTACAATAAAAACAACGGAAAAGGAAAAACATAAACAAAAACTAAAACTAAGGTTGCTGATGACCACGGCCGCGGCTTCTGGTGCGGGAGCGTCTGGTCGGAGTCGCTTCAGGATCAGAACCGGTGCCGGTGAGAGCAGTGATATCAATACGCAAAGACTCTAGCTCGCTAAAGATCTCTCCGAGCTTCTCATCAGTCGTCCTCTGCTTAGCGGCAACAGCTGAAAGTAATGCATCATGTTGCTCTTTTTGCCTTCGCTCCAGTGCGACATTCATCTGGTTTTGCTGATGAATCGCACGGAGGACGTCTTCAAGTGTGAATTCCTGTGCAGGTGGCTGTCGGGTGGAGGACTCAGGAATGTCCTGTACAGGCTCAGCTGCATCCATGGTGTCTTGCATCTCGTCCACTGGTGGATCGGCCTGCTCATCAATAATGGGGGTGTGGTCGGCAGCATCCGGTAAAGCAAATAGCCAGTTGGCTCGGTTGGACGGATCGATGCGGTCACGGCACGACAAGATGATGTGGTGATAAACAGTGCCTTGGATAACAGGGTTGAACCTGCCATCCTCTCTCTGAGCAATCAAGTGGGCGGACCTGCAATAATTCTTCGTTAGGAACTCTGCGGCTCTGCGAGGCAAATTGATAACCAAGTCACCAAGCTCCAGCTGAATGGCGAGGGTGGTGACAATCCCGCCTATGTAGAAGGGGGTTGCGCCTCTTTGCGCTATGGACTGGATATGGGACAACATGAATGGGGCAGCATTGATGCGCTCGTCATTTAAGGCGCAGTGCAAGAACAAGAGCTCCTTGGAGTTAAGCTTGTGATTGCTCTCTCTTGCAAAAATGGTGTTGCAGATGATGCGATGAAAGTATATGATCGCTGGGTTATGGATATGCGTAGCATTCAGGCTCTGAAAGGCTGTGGCACGGGTGTTGGTGATGTCGTGCCATAAGGTGAAAGCGGTTTCACTGAAGTTGTCCGGCACGTGGAGATGAGCGTCGTCGCCGTGATCAAAACCTAGCAGCTCGGCGATCCTTGTTTGTGTAACTTCGAACTCCCGGCCGAGCAATCTGAACTTAGCAGCGCCGGTGAGTTGACTTGATGAACCGGGAGGAGTGATATATTGAAATGAGCTCAGAAATTCCAATGTCAGGAGCTCGAATGTAGGCTGGGGTTGACTGCACAAGTGCCACAAACCAACCTTCCGAAGCAGGAGCTTCACACTGTTGAGCATTCCCAACTCCCTCAAACAGTCAGTGTCGACATATCGAGTGGGTTGAACACCACGGTTCTGAAACCTGATGAACTTCTGTCTCTAGTTTTCTCCATGCTCACCATCTCTAAACTGAATTTCTTCCATTGCATGCAAGTACGGGAGTGGGAGATGAGAGGTTTTTGAGTTTTGTGAGAAAAGTGTAAAATGTGAAGAAATTGGTTCTGATTATAGTGCAAGATGTGAATGTGATAGGTTTGGAGTAAATGGAGAGGTTAATGGAGTTTAATTAGGGTAATGGGAGGTTACGGGAGTTGGAAGAGATAATTGGGGGGTTTCTAAATTTTGTGGAAGTTGAAAAAGAGGAGGTTTCGAAGAAGAACAGTTCTGTTTCTCAGAATTCCTATAACAGGGGTCGTCACGGTCGTGATGAGGGAATGACGGTCGTGACGCGCAAATTAGCTTGTCACGATCGTTAGAGGGTGATGACGACCGTGAGGGATTAAAACTTAGAATATTTTCTTCCATAATGCAATATCTCACACGTTCAATACAATTTTTCTTTCTTTTATGATCACTTCTCATTTAATTATAACACAAACAATATATAATATTTTTAGATCAACATAAATTAGTAAATTTCATCACACGAGAAATTATATAAAACATTAATCAATTTAAATATAACAGTAAATGAATTGAAAGCATAGAAATTGATTAAATTGGAAAAATTTGTAAAACTAGAAGTGCTTTGCTTTTGATATAATTGAAGGGAAATTACATTAATAAAAATAAGGTACGAAAATGTTTGCGAAATGTTAAACTAACTAGAAACGAAAACAATAAATAAAATAAGTTAGATCACTACAGCATTTTCAAAAGTGCTTCTTCAAATCTTCAATTGCAGAGTTCAGGTGGTAGAATTGCTCACATGTTATGTCAGTTAAACCTATAACGTCCAATCGCATGCTTTTAATCTCATCCTTAACAATATTTATATCGGCTTGGTAAACTTCAAGAGTATTCATGATTTTCTTTAAGTTGTTAGCATATTCTACTTGATTCACTTCAGGGGTTTCAATCACTTCACCAGTGTGGTCAATGTCATGGTAACCAGGAGGCGTCTCAGGGTCACTTTCTACATCGGTCATTATATCATCCCTTATCTTGTAGGATTGAGGTGTTTCAGGAGTAGATGGATAGTCAGGAGGGGTAAGCTCATAAATCCAATTATCTTTATTGTGAACACTAACTCTAGCATGGTTTGGTAGTGTGAACAGGGTTACTACTTCATTCCTGATTAGGTACTCGAAAGGTGGTTGTCCTAAATTCCTTATGATATGGCGGTTAAAGCAAAATTTAAGATTCATAGGACGGATGGTACCTAAACAGTTACACCTGTGTAATTGGTATCTAAGTCCTAAGGCATCAACAATCATGGTGACAAGACCTCCTACTAATATGGGTAGATCAGGTTCTTCTTGGATTCGGGTGAAGGTTTGCATCATGAAAGGCACACCATTGACTGGCTGTCCATTAGTCACACATGACATAATGAATATTTCATCTTTAGATACTCCAGTAAGGTTCTCTTCTTTTCCAAAGAAGGTGTGGGCAAGGATCTTATGGAAGTAGCGGATAGCAGGGTTATGTATCTCATCATTGTTCATGTTATTTGGTTCAGGATGGTAATTTCCGGTTAAGGTTCCCCAAAAGAAGTCCAGCTCAATGTCCATCAATTCTACCTGTGTGGTAGTAAAAGCAAAGGGTCCACTAGGGAATCCTAATAGGTCAGTTAGTTCTATATGGTTAAAGTCATATTCTATTCCAAATAGGCGGAAACTGATAAATCCTTTCCTGAATCCAAAACCGCGCTCGGGTAAGTAAACTAAGGAGCTGAGGAACTCAAGGGTGAGCTCGCGGTAAGTCACAAACTTTTGTTTAATCAGTGCATTCTCCCATCCAAGTCGGTTAAACAAGTATAGGATGCTATCATGTATACCTAAGGTTTCCATAGTCAGATCATCCGGGTACAGAGTCAAATCCATTGGTCTCTGTGATAACTCTTCAAAATTCATTCTTTGGTTCCTACCTCTAAATTTGGTTTCCATAAGGTTTATCGGTTGGTTAGCCATAGTTAGTGTAAATACGGAGGAAACAAATCAGGGGGAGAAGGAAAGTGGAAAAGACTTTAGAAAATCTGTAAAAGTGATTTAAAAATTAAAATAAGGAAAATAAGAAAATAAATGCATAATTAAAAGCAATAATAGTAATAATGAAATAAAACTATAATAAAATGACAAAACAAATAAACGAATAATAAAATGATAAATGACAAAATAATAAAATGATCAAAATGGTTAAATGATTAAATGGGTTGCCTCCCACTAAGCGCTGTTTTTATCGTCAAAAGCCTGACGTCATGCTTAGGTGTAGATTAATCAGGGAAATTAGTGGACAACTCTAAAAGCCTTAGACTATTTGCATAATCTCTATTTTCAACTTTATGATAATGTTTTAAACGTTGTCCGTTTACTGTGAACGGTTCACTATTCCTACCCTTAATTTCTATTGCTCCGCTCGGGAACACTCTAGTTATTTCAAAGGGTCCTGACCATCTAGATTTTAGTTTTCCAGGAAAGAGCCCAAGTCTTGAATTAAAGAGGAGTACAAAGTCTCCCACACTAAATTCTTTCCTAGATAGGCGTTTATCGTGCCATCACTTAGTTCTTTCTTTATATATCTTAGCATTCTCATAAGCATCTAACCTTAACTCTTCTAATTCGTTAATATCTAGGATTCACTTTTCTCCTGCAGCATTATAGTTTATATTGAGAGTTTTGATCGCCCAATATGCTTTGTGTTCTAGTTCTACCGGGAGATGACAAGACTTTCCATATACTAATTTGAAAGGCGTAGTTCCTATGGGTGTCTTGTAAGATGTCCTATAAGCCCATAAAGCTTAATTAAGTTTAGATGACCAATCTTTCCGAGATATGGCGACAGTCTTTTCTAAGATTTGTTTAATTTCTCTATTTGAGACTTCGACTTGTCCACTTGTTTGTGGATGATATGGTGTCGCCACACGGTGTCTGACTCCATACTTAGATAGTAATTTGTCAAAGATTTTTGAAATGAAGTGCGAGCCACCGTCACTTATGACGAGTCTAGGCACACCAAATCTGGGAAAGATTATATTTTTGAAAAGCTTTATTACTACTCGTGTGTCATTTGTAGGAGAAGTTATAGCCTCAATCCATTTTGAAACATAATCGACAACTACGAGTATGTACTTATTACCGTAAGATGATGGGAATGGTCCCATGAAATCTATTCCTCAGACGTCAAAGACTTCTACTTCTAATATTCCTTTTTGAGGCATTTCATCTCTTCTTGAAATATTACCGGTGCGTTGACACCGATCGCAATTTATAATAGCGATGTGGACATCTTTCCATAAATTAGGCCAGAATAGGCCGGCTTGTAAGATTTTTGCACAAGTCTTGGAAGTGCTTGCATGTCCACCATAAGGAGATGAATGGCAGTGAGCAATGACATCTTCTATTTCTTCTTCGGGAATACATCGACGAAAGATTCTGTCGGATCCTCTTTTGAACAATAATGGTTCATCCCAATAGTAATGTTTGAGATTGTGAAAGAATTTCTTTTTCTGCTGATAGGTTAAATCAGGTGGAAGAGCTCCTGCAGCTAGGTAGTTGACAATGTCAGCGTACCATGGCAGTCCTACAGTTGTTTGGATTGTTTCCACGGGTTCTAGTTCATCTATGTCTAACTGAAATGGGTCGCTTCCTATTTGTGCTATCAGCTGTTCATACGGAAAATCATCGTTAATCGACACTTGTTCGGGTTTAATACCTTCTATTCTAGATAAATGGTCCGCTACGACGTTTTCAGTACCTTTCTTATCTTTTATTTCGAGATCAAACTCTTGTAAGAGTAAAATCCATCTCAAGAGTCATGGTTTAGCATCTTTCTTAGTATATAGATATCTGATAGCAGCGTGGTCTTCGTAAACGATTATTTTCGCTCCCACTAGGTAAGAACGGAATTTGTCAAGCTCAAAGACAACTGCTAACAATTCTTTTTCAGTAGTGGCGTAGTTCATCTGAGTAGAATCTAAGGTTCTACTGGCATAGTAAATCACGTGAAGTTTCTTGTCCTTCCTTTGTCCTAGAACTGCGCCTACAACATAGTCACTCGCATCGCACATGATTTCGAAAGGTAATCTCCAGTCAGGTGGTTGCATGATTGATGCGGTGATAAGGGCTGTTTTTAGAGTTTCGAATGGTAGTGGGAATGGAATGAACATGTACTTGAACCCCAGGGTACATGGTTCGATTCCCGCGGAAGGCAAAAACTCTACTAGTGAGGGGAGTAGAGAAGATCGTGAGGTGGCAGTGCCGGGATTGCCTTGCGAGGGGCCCGGGCTGTTACAAGAAAGGTACTGAAAACGTCGTAGCGGATCATTTATCTAGAATAGAAGGTATTAAACCCGAACAAGTGCCGATTAACGACGATTTTCCGTATGAACAGCTGATAGCGCAAATATTAAGCGACCCAGTTCAGTTAGACATAGATGAACCAAAAACCGTGGAAACAATCCAAACTACCGTAGGACTGCCATGGTACGCTGATATTGTCAACTACTTAGCTGCAGGAGCACTTCCACCTGGCTTAACCTATCAGCAGAAAAATAAATTTTTCCACAATCTCAAGCATTACTATTGGTACGAACCAATATTATTTAAAAGAGGACCTGACGGAATCTTTCGTCGGTGTATTCCCGAAGAAGAAATAGAAGATGTCATTGCTCATTGTCATTCATCTCCTTATGGTGGACATGCAAGCACTTCCAAGACTTGTGCAAAAATCTTACAAGCCGGCCTATTTTGGCCCAACCTATGGAAAGATGTCCACATCGCTGTTATAAATTGCGATCGGTGTCAACGCACCGGTAATATTTCAAGAAGAGATGAAATGCCTCAAAGAGGAATATTAGAAGTAGAAGTCTTTGACGTCTGGGGAATAGATTTCATGGGACCATTCCCATCATCTTACGGTAATAAGTACATACTCGTAGCTGTCGATTATGTTTCAAAATGGATTGAGGCTATAGCTTCTCCTACAAATGACACACGAGTAGTAATTAAGCTTTTCAAGAATATAATCTTTCCAAGATTTGGTGTGCCTAGACTTGTCATAAGTGACGATGGCTCGCATTTCATTTCAAAAATATTTGACAAATTACTATCTAAGTATGGAGTCAGACATCGTGTAGCAACACCATATCATCCACAAACAAGTGGACAGGTCGAAGTCTCGAACAGAGAAATTAAACAAATCCTAGAAAAGACTGTCGCCATATCTAGGAAAGATTGGTCATCTAAACTTAATGAAGCTTTATGGGCTTATAGGACAGCCTACAAGACACCCATAGGAACTACACCTTTCAAACTAGTGTATGGGAAGGCTTGTCATCTCCCGGTAGAACTAGAACACAAAGCATATTGGGCGATTAAAACACTCAATATAAACTACAATGCCGCTGGAGAAAAGCGAATCCTCGACATTAATGAATTAGAAGAATTAAGGTTAGATGCTTATGAGAATGCTAAGATATATAAAGAAAGAACCAAGCGATGGCACGATAAACGCCTATCTAGGAAAGAATTTAGTGTGGGAGACGTTGTACTCCTCTTTAATTCAAGACTTAGGCTCTTTCCTGGAAAACTAAAATCTAGATGGTTAGGACCCTTTGAAATAACTAGAGTGTTCCCGAGCGGAGCAATAGAAATTAAGGGTAGGAATAGTGAACCGTTCACAGTAAACGGACAACGATTAAAACATTACCATAACATTGAAAATAGAGATTATGCAAATAGTCTGAAGCTTGTAGAGTTGTCCACTAACTTTCCTGATTAATCTACGCCTAAGCATTACGTCAGGCTTATGACGATAAAAACAGCGCTTAGTGGGAGGCAACCCATTTTATCATTTTATCATTTTATTGTTTTATTTCATTATTATTATTATTGACTTTATTTATGCATTTATTTTCTTATTTTCTTTATTTTAATTTTTATTTTCTAAATCACTTTTACATATTTTTCAAAAGTCTTTTCTACCTTCCTTTTCCCCCTGATTTGTTTCCTCCACATTAACACTAACTATGGCTAACCAACCAAGAACCATTATGGAAACCAAATTTAGAGGTAGAAACCAAAGAATAAAATTTGAGGAATTATCACAAAGACAAATGGATTTGACTCTGTACTATGATGAACAGACTATGGAAACTTTAGGTATACATGATAGCATCCTATACCTATTTAACCAACTTGGATGGGAGAATGCTCTCATAAAACATAGGTTTGTGACTTACCGCGAGCTCATCCTTGAGTTTTTAAGCTCCTTAGTTTACTTACCCGAGCGCGGATTTGGATTAAGGAAAGGATTTATTAGTTTCCGACTATTCGGGATCGAATATGACTTTAACCATAAGGAACTAGCTGACTTACTAGGATTCCCTAGTGGACCTTTTGCCTTTACTACCACCCAGGTAGAATTAATGGATATTGAGCTAGACTTCTTTTGGGGAACCTTAACCGGAAATTACCATCCTGAGCCGGATAACATGAACAATGATGAAATACATAACCCTGCTATCCGCTATTTCCATAAGATCCTTGCCCACACCTTCTTTGGAAAGGAAGAGAACCTCACTGGAGTATCTAAAAATGAGATATTCATAATGTCCTGTTTGACCGATGGAAAACCCGTTAATGTTGTACCATTCATGATGCAAACCTTTACCCGAATCCAAGAGGAACCTGATCTACCAATATTGGTAGGAGGCCTGGTCACCATGATTGCTGATGCCCTCGGACTTAGATACCAATTACACAAGTGCAACCGTTTAGGTACCATCCGCCCTATGAATCTGAACTTCTGCTTTAACCGCCAAATTATAAGAAACTTAGGACAACCACCTTACGAGTACCTAATCAGAAATGAAATAGTAACCCTGTTCACATTACCGAACCATGCTAAAGTCAGTGTTCACAATAAAGATAATTGGCTTTATGAGCTTACCCCTCCTGACTATCCATCAACACTCGAAACACCACAATCATACCAAATTAGGGATGACATAATGACTGATGTAGAAAGTGACCCTGAGACACCTCCTGGTTACCATGACATCGACCACACTGATGAAGTTATTGAAACCCCTGAAATTAATCAAGTAGGATATGCTGACAGCTTAAAGAAAATTCTGAACACTCTTGAAGTTTATCAAGCTGATATTAATCCTGTTAAGGATGAGGTTAAAAGCATGTGATTGGACGTTATAGGTTTAACTGACATAACATGTGAACAATTCTATCATATAAACTCTGCACTTGAAGATTTGAAGAAGCAACTTTGATAATGCTGTAGTGATTTGATTTATTTTACTTTTCGTTTTTGTTTCTAGTTAGTTTTGATATTTTGCAACATTTCATAGCTTATTTTTATTACTGTAATTTCTTTCTATTATGTCAAAAGCAAAGTACTTCTATTTATGCAATTTTCCAATTTAATCAATTTCCATGTTTTTCATTATTTGCTGATATATTTGAATTGCTGGATATTTTGTGAACTTTCGTGTGATGAAATCCACTGCTTATATATAAATTGATCTACTGTTATGCGTTATGTTTATGTTGGAATTAAATGAAAGTGATAAGAATTGCAATTGAACTGAACTGAGGTAATACATTCTGTGAAAATTCCATGTTTTGTAATCATCACGGTCGTCACCATCCCCTCACGATCGTAACGGGCTATTTAGCGCGTCACGACCATAAGACCCCCCTCACGACCGTGACAACCCTAATTCACGAATTCTGAAGTTACAGAGGCCGTTCACCTTCGTAACACCCACTTCCATTTTCATAAAAATCTCTTACCTCCCATTATCTCCTCTTCTCCCGTAACCACCCATTACTCTCAAATCATTTCCATTAACCTGTTCCACCTTTTCATTTATTCACAACTCCTCACATTCACTTCATTCCATTATAATCCGAACATTTTCTTCACATTTTCTCACAAAACCTCAAACACATATCTCTCATTTACCTCATTTGCATGCAATGGAGAATATTCAGTTTAGAGATGGAGACCAAGGAGAAGCACAAAGAGAGAAGT
Organism: Lathyrus aphaca; assembly: GCA_963966055.1. Taxonomy (NCBI): domain Eukaryota; kingdom Viridiplantae; phylum Streptophyta; class Magnoliopsida; order Fabales; family Fabaceae; genus Lathyrus; species Lathyrus aphaca. The sequence continues at coordinate 546,442,929 of OZ014522.1, forward strand.
TTGTAAGGTTTCAAAACCGTGGCATCCAACCCACTCGGTACGTCGACCTCGATTGCTTGAGGGAGTTAGGATTTCTCGACGGAGTGAAGCTACTGCTTGAGCATGTTGGCTTGTGGGACTTGTGCAGTCAACCGCAATCGACATTTGAAAACCTCACCTTGGAGTTTTTGAGTTTGTTTCAGTATATCACACCATCCGGTTCAACGAGTCAACTTACCGACATTGCAAAATTCAGAATGCTTGGAAGAGAGTTCCAAATCACTCAAACCAGAATCACTGAACTGTTAGGCTTCAGTCACGGCGATGGTGCTCACCTCCGCGTGCCCGACAACTTTAACGAAGCTGCTTTCACTTTGTGGCACAACATCACAAACAGCCGTGCTTCCGCCTACCAGAGTCTGAATGCCACTCATATTCATAATCCTGCGATTTGGTATTTCCATCGTATCATATGCAACACTATCTTCGCAAGAGAGAGCAACCACAAGCTTAATTCCAAAGAGCTCTTATTCTTGCATTGTGCCTTGAATGAAGAACGCATCAATGCTGCCCCGTTCCTTTTGGCCCACATTCAGTCTGTAGCGCAAAGAGGCGCCACTCCCTTCTACATTGGCGGGATTGTCACTTCTCTTGCCATACAGCTGGAGCTTGGTGACCAGATATCTCATTTGCCTCATAGAGCACCGGAGCTGCTTACCAAGAGCTATTGCAAGTCCGCTCATTTGATCTCTCAGCGAGAGGATGGCAGGTTCAACCCTGTGATCCAAGGCACCATCTATCATCACATCACTTTGCCTTGCAGGAACCGTATTGATCCATCGAACAAAGCCAATTGGCTATTTGATTTGCCGGATGCCGCAGGCCATGTTCCGATTATTGACGAGCAGCCTGATGCACCTGTGGACGAGATGCAGGATACGATGGATGCTGCTGAGCCAGTTCAGGACATCCCTGAGTCCTCCACCAGGCAGCCACCTTCAGATGACATCACCCTTGAAGACATCCTCCGTGCCATTCATCAGCAGAATCAGATGAATGCCGCACTTGAGCGAAGGCAGAAAGAGCAATATGATGCACTCCTTTCAACTGTTGCCAATAACCAGAGGACAACAGATGAAAAGCTATGAGAGATTTTTAGCGAGCTGGAAGCTTTGCATATAGTTATCACTGCTCTCACCACCACCGGTTCTGATGAGGAAGCCACTCCTGCCAGACGCTCCCACACCAGAAGCCGAGGCCGTGGTCATCAGCAGCATTAGTTTATCTTTTGTTTTTGCATTTCTGTTTTTGTATTGTATTTCCCCGCTATTATCTCACAACATTGAGGACAATGTCTGATATAGTGTGGGAGAGATACCTTTCCCTTTCCGCATTTTCCATTTCATTGTATTTCCCTTTCCGTATTTCAATTAAACAAAGTAATATTTATGCTATTTCTTCAGTTTCAAATTCTTCCCCGTTTATTTAGCCATACCGAAAATTTTTGCTTTATCTTCGCATTACCCGACTTACCTATGAAATCGTAGTTAGGAAGCTGAAAAGATCCAACAAGATCAATACAGTCTTGACACCTTAGACTCCCTACTTAAGCATTCCGTTCCGATAATTGTTACGACTACACCTTAAGTCTTAGTTCTAAAGTAACCCCTAGTAGTTTATACTAGCAGTCAGCACCGTCTGAACACAAACCACGTGGGGAGCCGATGAACATAAGTGTTTGATGCCTAATCTATAAACGATCTTTCATATCTCGATGCCAATAAAAAGAAATTTCACCAAAGTACACGGTCGCATATAAGAGATGAGAAATATAAGAAGGAGTCCATTGCGGGTTGGTTCAGAGGTACCTGGTTCTGAACTAGGTAGGGCGTGCTACAGCTCGATCCCCCACAACCTCCAATTTGGATAATATGTAAAGGGTAACCACATTCGTGTACCAGACCCCGTGCTTATAAAGGATCAAAGTCACTAACCGGCTACTCCACTACGTGCGTGCTAAGGCAAAGTGCTTAATGTGATTGCGCTAGAATGAAACCGGGTGAAATAAGATCGAAAGACTCTAGGTAGAATCATAACGCAATTACCGAATGTTTCGTTTAATGGGAAGTCGACGACTTAGCTTGTTGCTTGTGTCATTAGTGTATCGTTAGTGTTCTATTCTAGTACCGGTTTATCTAGCTAAATGATTTCTCGTATGGTTTGTTATGTGTATGCGTCTGATGAAAATTGTCCGATCATTTTTCAATCGACTATTTGCTTGAGGACAAGCAAAGGTTTAAGTTTGGGGAAGTTTGATAACGAGAAATCGTATCACTTTATTACTACGTTTTAAGTCCGTTTTATCGCACATTGATCCTATTAACTCCCGATTGTTCGAGTTTTTTTATGTCACATTGCAGGTATAACATGTCTAGAGCTAAATTATGAGAAAAAGATCAAATGAACCAAAACTAGCATGAAAAGAAGATGAAGAGAAGAATTCTGCTAAGTCTGCATATTTTGTAACACTCACGGTCGTCACAACATCACCACGACCGTGACGCCCTACTTTGAGGTCTCACGACCGTTGCTCAATTGTCACGACCATGACACTCTTGAATTGGAAAATCTGACCGTTACGCCCTTGTCACGTTCGTGACAAGGAAAATATGTTTAATTTAATTGAAGTCATTCATGAAGACGTGTAACGAGTCAAATACGACTCCTACTTTTCCTCAGACCCAGTATGCCACTTTCGCTAAATTCTCTCATTTTGGACGATGCCCACGCTCATCAAATTCAACTGCCCAAGCCCAAAAATCTAGTTCTATAAATACCCTAGTTACAAATTGAAAACTACATAGTATTATTTTAACTTTCACGCGGAAGCTCTGCCGTAATTTTGCTGAACCCATTTAATTTTTCCAGCCTTGTTCTTGTTTATTTTTCCTGTTTCTATTTCCAACCCAAATTCAATAACAATATCCAACATTGGGAAATTGTTATTTAAATTAATTTCTTTTTAGCCTTCAGAATTTGTTTCGTATTTTTATTTTTGATTCCGGTTCCGAACACTCCGAGCTTGCCAATCTGTGGAAGAAGGAGTTTAAAGAATTTAATTATCCAGGTTTTTATTTTTGCATTTATATTAAGTTTATTTAATTGTTTATGTTAAGATATTATTATTATTTTATAATGTATGTTTTAATTAATATTTATTTATTTCTGAATCTGTCTGTTGGTACAACAAAAATGAGTAGCTAAATTAACTAGGCGGTATGTAATAAACTAAACCAAACCGGTAAAATCGAATCTAAGCTAAAATAATTAAGAACTTATATTCTGGTTGTGACTTTTTATAATTAAAATTAATCTTTTTGTTACAAGAATAAGAAAAGTGTAATAGGTTAGGTCGAGACCACGAGAGTGTGAGATTTTAACCGGATAGCTAAAGTTAGGCATTTGATTTAAATACAGCGAGAGCGCTTTAAATGAATTAGACTTATTAAGTTTTCAAAAATTATTTTCTAAACACTTATGGGCTAGCGAGAGCAGGCATAGGGCTTTAGGAGTAAGATCTGAGATAAGACCACGAGAGTGTGAGTCGAGGGTATTTAAACTGATAATCTCTATAGAACAATTTAAGTGAACCATCTTTATAAGCTTAGGTTAGATTGACCCGCATAGGTTAATATAATTACATACCGACCGCCTTCTCATTATTTCCTTAAAACTAAATTTAATTCCCGTTTTTAATCCTTAAAACCAAAATCGTGACAAATATCCACCTTAGCTAAACTAGCAGACCTTCTAGCACTAAAGTGATTACAAAGTCCTTGTGGGTTCGACAATCTTTTATATTACTTCGATAGGCTGTGCGCTTGCAGTTCAGATACCGCTAGACACATATCGCGTCTTCGATAGGCTGTGCGCTTGCAGTTTAGATAAAGTATCATAAATATGGGCATTCTTAAAAGAAGATTCTCCAATATCACATAACATATCCTCTAGTTGATATTCCAAACATTCATCTTCATCCACTCTTTGACTTTGTGACGCCCGACTTTCCTCGCTATCCACCTCATCATGCCACATCCATATTATATAATTTTGACATATACCATCACAACAAAGGTGATTATGTATTATTTTCATTGTACCCTTTTTTATATTCCCACAAACAACACAAGGACAATAAAAGATACCATTATTGTCGAGAAAATGTTTATCAGCGTATTCAAGGAATTCACGAACTCCGTTCTTATAAACCAAACTTAATCTATTGGCTTTCATTCAACTATGATCCATTACAACTTTTGAAATTTATACATGTATAATAATGTGAATGACAATCCAAAATCTAATCCAAAAACTCAATATACAATATGAACAAAGAAAAAAATTAACAAAGATATACTCTCATACTAAACGTAAAACATATGAAACATCTCGTTCTAACTTGAGCATATACAATATGAAAAAAGAAAAAAGAAATGAAGATATTAAAGAATACTGTACTTCGAAATTGTTATCAAATGAACATAAGGAATAAAGATGTTGAAGAGTACCTTACTTCGAAGATAAAGAAGAAAATGAACGAAGGCGATGAATATTTAAGCTCCAAATGAATGGATATGAAGAGGGTAAAGGTTACGCCACTGCTGTCCTCTCTGGCTCGCTTGTTCGATTAAGGCATCTTATGAAAGAAATATAAAATACGTTTTGTTTTAATTTATCAGTAAAGCTTTTAATCTCAGTTGGGAAACAAACCGTAGTGGAATCTTAAACCTAAAACAACAGTTGATTGACAAACTGTTGTAAAATTATTTACAATTTATTATTTAAATAATGGTATTAAGTGACACACGCTAAATGTATCCTAAAAAATTGGAAAAATGTAGTTGCAGGAAATCAGAGCTTTGTTACATTTTATTTATTGCTATGGTTGTTTAACATAAACATTGTAAAATTATTTACAGTTTATTTTTTAAATATTGGACTTAAGTGACACACATTAAATGTACTCTTAAAAATTGAAAAAATGTAGTTGTAGGGTATCGAAGCTTACTACATTTTATTTATTACTATGGTGTTTTAATTCAATCGTCATTAAATGACTGTTTATCCCTCCAACTTATGCTTGGGCGCAATTTTTTTGCCTATTACAACGGTGTAAAAGGATGTGTTGTAAGCCTGTCATTGTTGTTTTAGCGTTTTGTAGTAGTGAATGGTCACAGGTCTGTGATTATAAGTAGCGTATTTACACAGCACTCTACATAACAATGTCTTGATCTGCGTGATTATATGGAGTTTCCAACCGTTGTTAAATGAGTTTTTCATAGTAGTGAATAGATAACGATAGGTTGACATTGGTCTTTGTGGGTTCGATATCTTTTAAAACTATGCGATACAACTGTGCACTTGCAGTAATATAGACTCATAAAGTCGCGATCAAGTTACTTGGAATGCAATTATGAAAACTCTATTTGCTCTTATAGATGACTTTGAATTCATATTAGGGGATGAGAAATCCTCTTTCTTGTTTACCAATTTGTTTGAGGTAGGGAAATTAGTGTAACAGGTTTTCTACATGGATATCCACGATTAAAAATGCGAATGAATGATGTTTACTTGGATGTGGATTGGAACTTCAATTCATGATATACTAATATTAGTCCGAGTGTTTGTGATCACCTGAAAGCGCTCCCCATTTGTTTGAACTTTATGGTGTCTGATCGGTTAACCGGAAAAGGAAATTTAGATGGTATTTATACTGCTCGACATGTTTATAAATGAATCAATAGATTTGAATTTGTTAAGAATACAACAAATAATAACTCTTGAAAGCGGGTGTGACATATTCCTGCTCCCGAGAAGGTGAAATTCTTTATTTGGACAACTTTACATAAGTCCCTTTCTACGAGATCAAAGTTGTGTCATCATGGTATGCTCCAGACGAATCTTTGTCCTAGATGCAATCAAGACGCTGCGACGACTATACACGACTTGAGAGACTGTGAATTTGCTACTCACTTTTGAAAATCTATTGGCTTATTTGACCCACTATTCTTCCAAGAGGTAGTTTATATGATTGGATTAGACATGACATCAATGGTGGCTCTATCTTTTTGGCTTCTTACTAGTGGTTACGACGCACTAGGAACAAATTGTTTCTTGCTAATGAAGTGATATCTTCCTATACTTTGAAACTCATTATTAGGGGTGACAAATAGGTACGCTCGCCCCATTTAAGCCCACACCATAAAAGTCTGCAAAAAAAATAGGACAAATAGGCATAATTAAAGGTGTGGGCCTAAAATCTTAATCTGCCCCGCGCTAAAGTGAATGTGGGACGGGGCAGGCCCACAAGTACTACACCTTTTAAGCCCGAAAATGAATAAAATTATGTTAATGTTCGCGTCCGCAAAAGTTTACAAAAAAAAACAGGGCAGGTCGAGGTAGGGCGGTCACATTAGATGGTGAAAGCCTAAAACCTTGACCCGCTTCGCACTAAAGTGTGGAAAGAACGAGCATGCCAAAGGGGTCAAACCCGTTTTGCCACCCTTACTCATTATAATGAATTATGCTAATCTGTTAGCTAAATGTTTTCTCAAGCATAATCTGTCTCATCCAATTAGAAAGATCACGTGAAATGCATACAAAGGTAGTAATATGATTTTGAATGTTGATGGCAGTAACTTCGGTAATCCCGACGTCTCAGGTTTTAGCAGAATAATTTGAAATACTGATGGTGCTTGGATTCACGGTTTTGCGGGTAATATTTTTTTCCTAACAACCACCACAAGAAAATTGGCAAATTACGACGGTTAATATAGGCAGATTAAGACGGTTAGAACCGACGCAAATTGCAAATCACGACGGTTCCTCCTCTGTCGTAGAATCGTGCGTCGCGAGGCTGTTTTACGACGGTTTGTAAAACCGTCGCTCCAACTGTCGTAACATTCCACGACTACAAACCGTCGCTCCAACTGTCGTAACATTCCACGACGGTTTTGAAACGGTCTCCAATATATTATTACGACGGTTGTAACCGCCATAATATATAGTATATATTGAATTTAATTAAAATTTGCGATGGTTAGAACCGCCATAATAATATAATATATATTGAATTTAGTTTAAAATTGCGACTGTTAGAACCGCCGTAATTATATAATATATATTTCATTAAGGATTGCGACGGTCAGAACCGCCGTTAATTACATTTTTTAATTAAAAAAAAACTTAAAATCCCTAGGTGTTCTCTATCAATGTCCATAAGCTTCATATCAAAATCATAAATCTTAATCACATAAACCAAATAATTAAGTTAAATAACATTGCAACTACAATGTATAAGACATGAATGCCACCAACACAAATATATTATCAAAACATGTCAATCTAGCAAATCTTTCACATTGTCGATCTAACATCGCGATCCAACGCTTCCATAGAAAGAATGCCCAGAGCTAACGAGTTGCTTGTATAGATTATGAACACCTCTACATCCCATAATCCTCACAAAAGTTAAAACACAGCTGCTCTAAGTCTCCTAACCAAAAAATATCAAAGTCAGAAACAATATAAGTTCTAAAATCAGCATAGTCGGTTGCACCAAACTCGCGAACAATCATCAATGACATAAAAACAACATCAACAAAAACTATTTCAACACGCACCTATCAGGCCCTGTCACTTCTCCGGTCATCATAACTATAAAACCCACTAAGTAGTAAATTTAAATTAACTAAACAGGTTCAGCAGATTAGAGGGCACTGGTCAGTGTGGTGCATACAGTGGCATCTGGACACAAACAATCTCCAGATGGCAGGCAGAGCATTGTCGTTGCATGAAGTTCAAGGAAAACAGGTTCAGCAGATTCATATATATTATCAATAGAAGCCAGCCACGGTGTTTCACTTCCTATATAAATGAGAATCACAAATAAGCAAGGGGGATAACATGTCAACTAACTTATTTTCGAAAACACGGCAAACTAGAAGTTTCATGATTGATGTGTTGCTGAAATTTTTGGACATTTTCCTCGCATCATGGTTTACGTGCAAGGTTGCAAACTTAACTTACTTTCTAGTAGTGAAAGAGACGCAGTTAGTGTTATCCATCTCATTGCAAAAATATAACAATCTATCATTCCAAAAAAACATCACTATACACAACAGAGTTCTAAAATTGGTTACTTCTAAAATCATAGAAACAAAACCACTCACATGTGAAAATTTTTAAGGAAAGCACCAGCCAACTGCCATTTTTTGCACGGATCTGCGTATGCTCTTTGAGGATACGGCCTAAAAACATGATCATAGATGAACCTGAAGGACTGAGCTGACATGAACTAGGCAAGAGAGGACACAAAGCCAGTAAAAATGTGCTCCATGACTCCTAAAATTTTTGGTTTCCTGATGCCATAGTAATGCATGTACTCTTCCTAAAATAAAGATTATAAAAACTGATTATGTGTTGCCTAGCTGCAATAATTCAAATCCATATAACAAAACGCAAGAAATTAGATCTATATGTAAGATATAAAACATTTCCGGTTTTTCAGTCATCTCTTCCACCATTCCCTCACAAAGAACATATATCCATCTCCAAATACTTGGCATAAAACACACCATTGATGACATAAAACAAGATTGAGTAGGATGTGTCTGGCAAATAAGAACAACATATTTTTCAGTGTTACTGTTCACAACCATGAAATACAAGTAAAGTGAAAAATAAGAAATTCAGAAACACACCATTAATGTTTAGCAAATTAAAGTCACAAAATGAGAAAATTTAATTTGCATTACATAGTTTTTCATATATATTTTTGTAAGTTAGGATATAGAGAGAAATAAACTTCATAATGAATAAGTTTCCTCCATACATAAAATATGAAAACTCACATGGATCCACCCAAGGGGGAAAAGTGATTGTTTATCCCGCACTTCAAATATTTCCTCTTCATTTGTAGTCTGACACTGTTCACGAAGGAGAAAGATTAATAATTTTATGTATGCAGAATAAATAATATACTTTCAACAAAAGATTTATAATGAGAAGGAGATTCCTGAGTGTGCTGGAGCTGGCTGTCTTCGCTCTCCGTAGGAATTGAATTTAAATCTAATTTATGGAGTTCTGCAATGCTATTATCTTTATTACTAAGAGACACATTTTCCAAGTGAAGTTGCAAGCTGTATATTCACAAACCATAAGATATCTGTATTTAGTATATAAAATAAATAGATAAACCAGACCACGGATACATGACACATTTCAAACTCACATTTATAATATTGAACTCCCTATGAAACAATACAATTTTAAAAAGAATAGCTTAAAATAAAGTGTGATCATTAGGTTAAAAAGGCTATAATACAACATCATTTTTTTATTTCATGAAGTAACTAGACATTGGAAGGCCATACATCAAACAACAAAAAAAAGCAGTAAAGAAACTTAAAATAGGCTAAGGGAACAACCTTGGTAGTCCAACTGGAGACAGATCTATGTTGGATGGATACCTGACCTACATCCATAGAGAAAAGTCAGAATGATCTTTGAATAGAATACAATTCTACAGTCTGCAAATCCAGGCCCAATTGGAAAAAGCTGAAATTGCTAGGTTGGATGCCATCATTAGAGTTCAATCCCTGGTACTCGCGGTTGTGTGATTTTCTAATGGTTATTATCACTTTGTCTACAAATCCAAAAAAAAAAGCCAAACTCCAACGCTCTGATTCAGACCTCATCGCGTGCATAAGAGGCTGCAATGCACCGAGAACTCCAATTGCCATCTTGTTATCATCATCCAAAGCCAAACTAAAAATAGCACCCGCATCTTGTTCCTGAGCCTCACTGGATCCTCCCTTCAACATATCAATGAGAAACGGAACAAATCCCGACCTCACAATTCTCATCTTGTTCGATTTCTCAAGCGAAAGGTTGACCAATGAAGCAACAACGTTGACCTGAACCACAACGTAACACAATTCAATCAGAGAACGAAGCAACGATAGAATTCACGGTGTGCATAAAGAAACCCTAGCTTCTTCTTTGTTCCCCGTGATGCTCTTAAGCGAGAGAACCCCTTGTTCTTGTTCGAAAACCTCGTTACTCTTCAGGTTCTTCAATATATATATATATATATATATATATATATATATATATATATATATATATATATATATATATATATATATATATATATATATATATATATATATATAAGATTTGTAAAGTAACTGGCAAATTATGAGTTAGTTATGCAAGAATCATAAATTCAAAGACGTTGTTTGGATAAACATCTCGATAAACACTTGCATAAATTTAAAAAAATAAAAAAGGTAAGGAACCTTTCAATATTTGTTAAACATGCAGTTTACCGTATAAGATGGAATTGGCTATTCATCTCAACTTTTTTAGAAGCTCTCTAATTTAACTTCATAAACACATTTAAGCTTATATTGACTTTAGTAAGTAAATAACCATCTGATATTTGTTAAACAACATTTTACTGTATAAGACGAAATTGGCCATTCATCTCAACTTTTTCATAAGCTCCCTAATTTAACTTCATAAACACCATTAAGCCTATATTGACTTTACAGAAGTAAAGAACCTTCCAATATCTATTAAACAACAATTTACCCTATAAAATGAAATTGGATATTCATCTCAACTTTTTTAGAAGCTCTCAAACTTAACTTCATAAACACCGTTAAACTTGTATTGACTTTTCTGTAAGTAAGAAGCTTCGATAAACTAGAAGCTAAACAAAATCATGCCAAAGTAAGAGTTCACTATTATGATTGAAAAATTGTACCAAAATTTGACAAGACACTTATACTAACATAAACACCTCAGGAAAATTATTACCAAACATATAAATGCAGAGAGGAGAAGAAGGTAATGCTTACTTTGGCCGTTCCATTTCCAGACAAAATGGCAACATAGTCACCATTAGTCGTGAAAGTCGTAAGAACAGGTTCCTTTAACTTGTCATTCACCATCTCAATTAACCTTCAAACCAAAAACAAGATAGGAAAAACACCTAAACCGTAAATTAGACTTTGTCAGTACCATGTAAAGATAATCACATTATAGTTATCAATCCAAACCAAACCAAAAGCATAATTCGATAGCTTCAATTCTAAATTAACAATCACATATCAATTAAAAGTTAAACTACAGAACTACTACAACAAATTAAAACTTCATAATAAAAAAATGAGAAACAAACATTGGTTTCCTATCCTTAATCCCATTATGTTAATATTTCACAAATCTCAATTACTCTTAGTAATCATTTATTCATGGCATATTAATTATTTATTCATGGTATAATATATTCAGAACTGCGTACTTTGCCTCCGGTAAGAGCTACCGGATCAGAACTGCTGAGACAGATGGGGGTTTGGTAGGTCCTGGTGTGAGAGGACTTACTATGTCTGTGTGGGGCCAGACGGTGTCGGTTCGAGACAGTCGGAGAGGCCGAGGAAGTGAAAGAGGTGGAAGACGAGGTTTCGGAGGAGGCCGAGGAGGGTTAAAGTGTGGAGTAATAGGTTTAGGAAGAAGACCTCGGCGTAACCCATTGGGAAACCCATCATAAAGTATGAAGTTGCAATGATAAGTGAAGACCTTAACGACCCTGCTACGGACCAATTATGAACAGCAAAACAGTCCCAAATTGAAACCACCCAACCTAAGCACCTGATTGCTCAAAAACACTCTGGCCTCAAACCTCAATAACGTCAGAGATAACTGCACAGACAACAACATCTACCACACAAACCTCAAAAACCTTTTAAACCTCAAAGATGGGGACAATAAAGCACAAATTCGCCAAAATCTTTGCAGAATTGTACTCAATACGCTGTGATATGTTGTTAATATATTTACGGAAACATCAAAAAATTGGCAATTCATCAAACACTTTCCACTCCACATGGAACAACTAATAATAAAATTAACAACAACTAATAATAACAATATCAAAGACAAGATTTATAACAATAACAAAAATCGACTTGTTAAATTAGAAAGAAAAGTTATAAAATTAGGGTTTTGAAAATAAAAAGATAAAAATAAAGTCTGAGAAGTGAGAAGCGAACTTACCAATTTGTGAAGAGTTTGGGCAGAAAACAATCGCAGTTGTGAGAAAATTGAAGGATGAGAGAAGTTTGAAGATCGAGGGTTTGAAGAAAGCTAGCAGAGAGAATTTGTTTTTCTTTGTCAAAAAGAAGTCGTTTCTCTTTGAAAAAAAAAATTATAATAAAAATTATCCAAACTGTTTGTAACATTGTAACACTAATAATTTATCCAAACTTTATAATAGAAATTTTATCTTGTTTTTATAATTAGAATAAAAAACTATATAATAGAAATTTTATCTTGTTTTTATAATTAGAATAAAAAACTATATAATTAGTATATCCAAATTATTAGTTTTAAGTATAAGATTTTAAGTAATTCTTAGTACCTTTTAAAAATATCATTAGTTCTTTTTAATTTATATTAAAAAAATTATTGATTAATAATATATATAAGTTTATAAGATTTTACCGAGGGTTTAATTGTGGGTAATTACCGACGGTACAAGGCCGTGGCTGCTTTCCATGGCTAAGCCAAGGGTAATATTTAAAAATATATAATTGATATTGTCTCAAGTACTCACGAATTATCGACGGATAAACCCTCTATACCAAAAAACTTACCGACGACTACATGGTCGTGGGTAATGATCCGTGGGTATATACAACTTTTCTTGTAGTGGAGAGAGTACCACCGGCGGGTTATTCGCCACCGCGTTGAGAAGCTCCTTTTCAGAAACCCTAACCGGTTCATCCTTCTCTGCCACCACCACCGCAACCGCCACAATTTTTTCTATTACAAAGTTCTCCACTGAGTCATAATTCGGTGTGTGCGGGCGTTGGGTATGTGATTTATCGCACCATTTAAGTATTGTTTTCTTGATGGCTAAATTGAGGATGATGGTTGAGAAATCGGGTCGGGACCCGTCTTCTAGGAGTGGAGATAATTTTAAATCAATGCAAAATTGAACAGAGAGACGTTCGAAGGAGGAAATAGAGACGAATGTCAACATCGAGAGGGTTGGTAACGTATTCAGCTTTAGCGGTTTTACGAGCGTGCTCGAAGAACAAAAGGCGATCGAATTTGTTGGATTAATCCATGAAATCGCCTTCTTTGATTTTGGGATTTCTAGGATTTTGTGTTTTGAGTGTTGTTTGAGGTTAGGGACTATTAAATTTCTTTACTTTGTATATAAAAATAATATTAAATTTATTTATTTTATTTACAAAATTATTTTATTTTAACAATAAAAAATTTCAATTATTAATAAACTTGAATAGTTTTTTTTAATTATTAAATTTAAAATAATAATTTTATAATTAATTTTAATATAAGTTTAATTTATTTGATATTTATTTAAAATAATAGAATTATTTAAAAAATTATTAAATAAAATTTAAAAAATTATACTTTAAAAAAATTATCATTTAAATGATATTTTAAAAAGTGAGAAATATACATATAATAATGTGTTTTAAAAAGTTATATAAAAACTATTTATAATATATTAAAGTAAATTGAGTTTCTGGATTCGATACGAATTTTTTTTTATGAATTAAGGGGAATAAATTTTCTCTTTTCATTTAGCGCTAAATCTAAAACAAAAATTTAAGTAAAAAATATAATAAAGACAGTTTTTTATAACTGTCGTCACAACCGTCGTAGTCCAGTCTCTAACTGTCGTGACAATTGTCGCAGTTCCGAAATAAGGACGATTTTGTGATAACTGTCGCAAAAAATCTGCGACAGTTGAATCTAACTGTTGTGGAAACCGTCGCAATCTAGGAATAAGGACGGTTTTGTGATAACTGTCGCAACTCAAGTGTCGTAAATCTCTTTTTTTCTTGTAGTGAACCTTCACGCTGAGCTGATAGCGTTATATCATTGTTTACGTATGATATGGAAACTTGTCAACGAAGACTTGATGTGTTATTCAAACTCTAACTCTGTTATTAAGTTTATCTCAGAGCCGGTTAATATTTGACATCTTTATGCCGCAATTCTACATAACATTAAATAACTTCACACTAGAGAATTGCGAGTTCAAACATTTCATATTCTTAAGGAGGATAATGCTTGTGCTGACTATTTAACAAAATATAGAGTTGATAATGATACAACGTACCAATCTTTTATCTAATATCATGTAAGAATCATTACTCTTCATTTTTTAGATTTTCTTTTTTTAGTTTTTATTTTTTCTTTTGTACCAAAAAAAAAACACACCTGCCTATTTAGTTCTAAAGATAACATCAATAGAGGACATGATCCTACGGGGTGTTCGTGGTTCGGTTTGGATCGATTTTGAAGTAAAATATCATTTGATCCAAAAATAAATTTACTTGCGATTTGGTTCGATTTTTTGGATGATTGGTGTTCGCAGTGGTTTCTGGCGAACAACCTCTGGTTAACCAATTTCTTCAGAAAACTGGGTTACTTACAGGACCAACCAAACAAGTCCTAGGATACATGTGCATTTGATTCTGTCGAACTATTCTTAGAGTTTGTGATAAATTTGTGGTTTGTTTTATCAATATTGTCAAAGTATTAAGAACTTTGATTTTTGCAAGTAAAGTAAAGTTTGAACTTAAAGATGAAATAAAGTTAAAAGTTTAAACAAGAACAAAAAGACGTGTCGAAGGCTGTAAACTTGCAGAAAAATAAATAAAGCTTGAAAATGACATTAAACTTGATAAATGAACAAGTAATTTAAATGACTTTGAAATATAATCTCCCAACTTTATTCCCAACAAATACTTGGTCACAAATACCTTCCCAACTTTATTCTGCCAGAACAACATTTACCTCTCTGTCGAAGTAATGGGGTTTTAAACCCTGTCAGCAATCCTTGAGATTTCTTCCTTTTACTATCTTTCGACAAAGATAATCTCAAAACCCTTAATTTCAGTCTTGTCGAAATTATGGGTGTACAAATTGCCCCCCAGCAAAGATGTTTTCGACTATCCTTGGAGAAATATCTTTTGCTGTCGAAATGACCTTTGACTTCCTGTTTGATTTTCGACAGAATCTCAGGTGCAAAACGTCTGGGGGTCTGCTTTATTGGCTTCTTCCCTTCCAGTATTGGCAACTTCAATTCTACCAAACTTCTGTCTAAACCAGGCATTTCGTCATAATCCCAGGCGAAGCAGTCTTTAAACTCATTCAGCAGTTGGATTATTTCGACTCTGAGTTGAGGATTCAACTTGGCACTGATGTAAGTGGGCCTTTTCTCTGCCCCCAGTCCCAGATTAATCTCCTCTAAAGGATCCTGTGCCACCATTTTCATATTGGTTGAGGTTGGATCCTTTTCGAACCCCAAAGGTTCGTCATCATAAATGGCATCAAGTCTTTGATTCTGCCATTCACCATTTGAGTCTTCTTCAAAACTCTGATTTGCATGTTGCTCCTCAATATTTTCTTGAGGATGTTGTCCTTCGATAACCTGAGTGCTGACTTCGACAGCCATATTTCTAACTTCAGCCTCAAGGGCCGTTCTGAGTTGTTTTTCGGCTATATAAGCCGAAATCCTTTCCATTGCTGAAACTTCAGTCATTTTCACTGAATTCACTCCCCCATCCAGTTGGGTTGACATGGGCAGTTCCCCAAGTGTAGTTTGTCTCCCCAACTATTTCTTTATCCCACTGGAAACTATGCGTAGGATGGAGGTACATGGAACAGTAAGCATTGTCGGAAGCTGTTAGGTCGAAAGCAGCAGGGTTGCATGGTGCTATATGGGCTAGGTTTTTGTCGAAATTACGGCTAGTGACATTGTTCACATCAGCTGTGAAGTAACTCTGATCTGCTTCAATGTTTTCGACAATCCCATCTGGCCTCCAGATTGCTATCCTTTGATGCATGGAGGATGGCACAGCCCCAATCCCATGGATCCATTCTCTTCCCAACAGCAAGTTGTAATTTGCCTTAGATGCTATCACCACAAACATGGTGGGCCTGGTGATGGATCCTACAGTCAAGTTCAGTTGTATTACTCCCAATGTTGTTCCCACTTTACCTTCATAATTGGACAACACCATATTGTGAGGCTTAGTGTCAGAGTCATCTTTTCCAATCCTCTTTATCATGTAATGAGGAATTAAATTTACAGCTGCTCCACCATCTATCAGAATTTTGTTGACCCCCACGTTTTCTACCTTTCCTTTTATGAAAAGAGGCTTCAAGTGAGCCTTCATTGCATCATCTGGCTTTTCGAAGAAAGCATTTTGCTCTTCGACACAGCCATTGTTCATTATGTAGTAGCATACGGGCTTCAAACCTATGCTATCATCTACCATGTCATCCTCCTCGTCTTCGACTTCCATTATCCTGTCATAGTCTCTGGGCAGCACAGAAACCACATTGCAAGTTACGTCGAAAGAGGCATCTGATTCTGAACCAAATTCATCTGTGACTTCTTCATCCACTGACATTCTGTTATTTGTTTTCTGCACCTCTATGGTGTCACCAGATCTATTCTCCTGAAAGGTTTCTTTTTCTGCCAGGGGCATCCCCTTGTTCGTGATCTGCACACATTTGCTTGATTCAGCTTCCTTCTGCCCAACCTTTTTATGTTCCACACTTCCCTTTTCAATTTTCTTCTGCCTTTGGAATCTTCTCCATTGGGATCTGGACATAGGATTCTTCCCTTTGTAGTTTTCAGAGACGTATTTTGGCTTTGCCTCCTTTTTAACTTCCAATGAGGGACCCCTGTTCACTTCAAAACTCTTCCATCTCTTCTGACCTTGGGCATCCCTTATAGGTTGAACCCATTTGTCATCATTGGGTCTGTTGGATGGTTTGTAGGTGTTGAAACGTCTTTCTCTCACCCCTTGACTGTGATACTTCCCTCTTCTTGGGTCAAATCTTTCATCTCTAGTTGGTGGGACTGTTCCCCAATTTCTTTTCCTCTGGGTCTTTTCTGCTGCTTCTAAGTCATCAGCTGCTTTCTTGTCGAACACAGCACTGCATCTTGGGCAAAGCATGACTTCTGCATTTTTCCTTCGACACCTCTGGATGAATTCGACAAGACTCTCGTTCTCTTCTGGGTAAACCAACTTCTGATGCTTTTCTTGATGTTTCTTTCCCTTGCTGGTGTCTGGTCCTCCCTTTTGAGTGATTTCCACCATATGAATCCCAGCACTCTGTTCAGTTGTAATTTTCAATTTGTTCATTTTTTCGACTAGCCTGATTTCCTCTGGGATGTCCTCCTTTGACTGACTCACATTGCCTTTTGGGTATAAGCCCTTATAGATGTATTTGCAGCAATGTGCAACCCTTTCGACAGGATGTTCTTCAGTTCTGGTGGTACCACTGTTTATTGGTTCGACAGTGAGGGAATTGTCATCAGCCTCTGCTGTTTTGATCTCCTCTTGGTTAGGGCCTTCAGTGGCCTCTTTCTGGACAATGAGGGTTTTGTTATCCTCCTCTTCGTCATTGTTTTTGAAAGAATCTCCCCATCCTGTGGGTTTGATTTTGTTGACATCTGTTTTGGAGCTTGGTGGTGCTGAATATTTCACCATGAAGTCGAACTTCCCATTTGACTCTCCCAAAGTGTCCCAGATCACCCCTTGCTCAGCATCTCTTTCATAGTTTTTCTTGTCGAAGCTTCTTCCCACTTTGACTGTATTTCTTTCGTCGAAACCTTCAGTAGTTTCAATGGCATTCTCATTGTCGAAGTCTTCAGAAACTTTGACTTCTTTTTCCTCAGCTTGGTCAGTAGAATTATCACCTTCTTCTACCACATTGACATGGGTGTCGAAACCTTCAGCAGCTTCTATCATGGTGAAGTTGGTGTCGAAGCTTTCAGTAACTTCTACCATTTCAAAATTTTCTTCTGCCATGATCTCCATTTCGACCACGTTTACCATTTCTGGTTCAGCATAATTGGCCTCCACAATCTGCATGGGATTGGCGTCAATCTTCATCTGCTGCTTGCCTTTGTCTCCAAACTTCAACCTTCCATTTTGGATTGCATTTTGGACAAGATCCCTGAAAAGGTAACATTGAGAAGTTTTATGACCCAAGAAATTATGGTATTTACAAAAACCTCTCTTTTTCTGTTGGTCTACAGGAGGCTCTTTAGTGCCTGCTGGTTTTATTAACTGACCATCTTTGACTAGTAAATCAAATATCTCATCACACTTGGTGATGTCGAATGTATAGGTTCTTTTAGGGAACCTGTCATTCTTTTCCACTTCGACTGGATTTTTTCCATTCGACGGGGCTAAAACTTTACAAGAATATGGAGGGCCTTGTTTTAATTCTGCAAGATCAATTTCTTGCTGGTCGAAAATGACTGGTTCGTTTTCGTCATAATCATCTTCTTGAACTATTCCTACATAGGCCACTCTTTCCTTCTTGTTTTTATTTGATCTAAATTTCTCATTTTTTAGTCTTTCTATCTGCCTCACCCTGTCTGCCAGTTGTGCCATGTCTCTCAAGTATTGGGTATCCAGTTTTTTCCTTATGGAATAATCTAGACCCCCTGCAGCCATTTCGACTAGTTCTTGTTCCGGCACTTGCGTAAAGCATCTGGCTTTTAATAATCTAAACCTATTCAAATAGTCATCTATAGGCTCAGAAAATTTTCTTTTTACACTTGCCAACTCTTTCAAACTTATCTTGGTTTGTCCCATATAAAATTGTTCATGGAACAATCTTTCTAATTGGGTCCAAGTAAAGATTGAAGTTGCAGGAAGTGATGTAAACCAGGTGAAAGCATTTTTCGTCAAAGAACTTGGGAAATATTTCATCCTCAAGTTCTCATTATTAGCAATCTCTCCTGCCTCTATCAAATAACGCGCCACATGTTCTATGGTGGATTCACTAGTATCCCCTGAGAATTTTGTGAATTTGGGGACTTTCCACCTTGGTGGTAACTCTTGTTGTAAGACGAATTCAGACAAAGGGGAAGTATAACTAGGTCTTTGTAATCCTACGTTTACTCCATTTTGTGCCATTATTCTCTCCACCATGGTGGCAATATTATTTTCGACAGGCATGTTATTGTAACGCATTCTCTGCTGTAATACTTCGTCAGCATTTTGGTTCCTCTGGACTATTATCCTTCTTGGTTCC
Source organism: Lathyrus aphaca (assembly GCA_963966055.1). Lineage (NCBI taxonomy): Eukaryota > Viridiplantae > Streptophyta > Magnoliopsida > Fabales > Fabaceae > Lathyrus > Lathyrus aphaca. Next base: position 546,462,081 of record OZ014522.1, read on the forward strand.
TGTCGAATAGGCTCTTCTACATTAGGCTGTTCGACTATCACCTCTTGCCCCCTGGGATTTTCATGAGGGTTCCCTAAGGGCCTTTGGTTTATAGTAAGTTCCTCTTCGACAGCCCTATTGGCAGGATTCTGGTTTAATTGCATTCTTTGTTGTGCTTGCGGGACTCCAAAAAAGTCAGCAATGCGTGCCATCTGTTCTGCCAATATTTGGTTTGTTTGGGTAGTGTTTTGTATTAAGGGATTGAACACGTCTCCCATTTGTTGTGTCAGAGCCTGCACCATATCATGATTGCTTTCATCCATCTGTTGACGAATTACTTGTGCAGAATGGTTTGTCAAAGCAGGCATATGGAAACCTGGTGGAATTTGATTCATTCTATTTCCATTTCCACCATATCCTGATCCCTGCAATGGTGATGACACTTGAACCATAGCATCAGAGAATAATGGTGACGAATTATGTAGGCTTGCCATCATTGAAGTTGGCATTCCATAAGGTTGTTCCCTCCCAGTCAAAGGCTGAGAATAATTCAGATATGGCCTGAATGTATTTCCTCCAGGGGGAGGGGTTCCAAGGGGTCTGGCGTGTCCCATGGTGGAAGAACTAGGCGCATTCTGGGATCCTGAACCCGTTGGCATGGCATCTCCCAAAGGAGGCCTAATTTGTTCTAAAACAGGGCCAGACGCTGGTATTGCTCCTGACGAAGGGATAGGGTTGGAAACTGGTATTGTTTCGTCAGGAATGTTTGAAGTGTTTGGCAGGTTAGCCATGTTTCTTCTTCTTGTTCTCTTTGGTCTCTCTACGTCGGTTACGGCTAATTTACCGCTTCTAAGAATCATACAACGTAGCAAGGAACAATTTGTCTAAGAATTTCTATTAGATTTTATCAAATGCACTAGTCCCACCAGGTGTGCCAATTTGTTCGCAGTGGTTTCTGGCGAACAACCTCTGGTTAACCAATTTCTTCAGAAAACTGGGTTACTTACAGGACCAACCAAACAAGTCCTAGGATACATGTGCATTTGATTCTGTCGAACTATTCTTAGAGTTTGTGATAAATTTGTGGTTTGTTTTATCAATATTGTCAAAGTATTAAGAACTTTGATTTTTGCAAGTAAAGTAAAGTTTGAACTTAAAGATGAAATAAAGTTAAAAGTTTAAACAAGAACAAAAAGACGTGTCGAAGGCTGTAAACTTGCAGAAAAATAAATAAAGCTTGAAAATGACATTAAACTTGATAAATGAACAAGTAATTTAAATGACTTTGAAATATAACTGGTGTTCAAACGTACATTGTTCCAAATCTTAGACTCATTTTCTCTCACACTGGGTACTTAGAGTTTTTAAACAGGAATTTTGTATCAATTTTCACACACCCATTCTAACCACAAACTATCCTATTTATACATAAACAAAATAACTGCTTAGAACGGAAAAACTATAACTAAACGACAAGTGTCAGCCTGCATGTAAATTTCTTCTCTGAAACCTCCATGTGTCCAACTGCCAAAGGTTACAACCTTTTGAATTTGAATCTCTTCCTTGGTGGCGAAAACCTTGTAACTCTTCAAAACTGTCGAAACCCTTTTAAAGAAGAAAAACTCTTCAGCACTTGCCAAATATTCTTTTGTCAGATGTCCCCTTCTGTCGAAATCATTGAAAGACTATCTTCTGTCGAACCGTCGAAAGAGAACTTTCTTCTGCCAAATACTTGGTCACAAATACCTTCCCAACTTTATTCTGCCAGAACAACATTTACCTCTCTGTCGAAGTAATGGGGTTTTAAACCCTGTCAGCAATCCTTGAGATTTCTTCCTTTTACTGTCTTTCGACAAAGATAATCTCAAAACCCTTAATTTCAGTCTTGTCGAAATTATGGGTGTACAATTGGTTAAAAAAATCCGATCCAATCCGATCCAATTTCATACAGTTTAATTTGTATCGGTTTTTTGGATATCCAAATTACAAATTATAACTTTTATTAATATTGTAAAAATACTCTAAATAATAAATTTGATATAATATATATTATATTTATAAAATTAATATTACAAGATGAAAAAATAAAAATAAATAGATTAAATCAAACTCATAAATAATATTTAAAAAATAAATATCATCTAATATTAAATTCACACAATATATATTAAAAAATAAATAAGTAAAATATATTAAAACATTGATTTTGTTTGGATCGGTTTTGAAAAATCAATCCGAAATCCAATCGATTTTTATAAAATAACAACTAAATACATAAAAAAAATTGATTTTTTACGATTTTCGATTTTTTTAATAGATTGACTATTTTTATTTGAATTGGTCCGGATTTGAAGTTCCTACCAATATTTTTCCTACTTACACTTCCTGTTCTTCACTCTCACTTCATTTCTAGGGTTACCGTTACCTTGTCCATATACGGAGCCTCTCACCCTCCATCAATGCCATTCCGATGAATCCATTTCACCCCTCTCCGGAGGCATGCGACTGTTGCGGCGTCACCCCAACCACCCCTCTCTTCCTCCACACAATCAGCTACAGAGCCATCAACCGTCGCTTCTGCACCAACTGCGTCCTCAAGCAACAACAAGGCACTTTCTGCCCTATCTGCTTCGAACTCTTCAACGATACCTTTATCCCTAACCTTCACCTAATGTGCATCCGTTGCCCCTCAATCGCTCACCGATCGTGTGTTCTTCCTTCGTCAACGCCTGATTTCGCTTTCCTCTGCCCGGCCTGTGCCGATCCGAATTTTTCTTACTTCAAGGTTGATCGGAGAGGTATTGATTTTCATGCCAATAAAGTGCTCGCTGCTGCTGCTCAGATTTCTGCTAATACTTTGACCAGAGCGGCCGTTGCGATTCGGTTGGATGCTGAGAGGCGAGCTATGGTTGCGGTGGGAGCTAGGAAGAAAGCTATAGAAGCGCTGGAGCTTTTCGCGGATGTGGCTGCTAAGGAACAAGAGGAAGGTTTATCGGAGCAGGAGGACGATTCTGGTACCGAGAATTCTGACTCAGAATCATCAGATTAGTGTTTTCGCCATTGAAACCTAGAATTGAATTTAGGTTGTTGAATGAGTTATTTTGTTGTGAATTATATATCGATTGGCCTAGTGCTTGAAATCGAAGGTTTTGATTAGGACTAGTTGATTAGGTTGATTGCATTATTCAAATATTTATGCTTCTTTTAAAATTACAGTTTTTGTAGGATTAGTTGATTCTGTTGATCGCATAATTCACAAATTTGAGTTTATTTATAACAATACCGTTGTTTTTGTTCAATAATAATATTAATTTTATAGGATCTAGACATGTCTATGAAGATCACACTTTATCGGTGTCCATTGAGTGAATTATATGCCGATTATGAGCTATGGCCGTGTTGAATGAATGTTCTCTAGATGTGTATCGTGGTTGATCCAATACAATACCCCGGTTGGACAATATCTGTGACCAATAATGCTGTTGCTAGTTTCCTCCAACTTATAAAATCTAATACATGAATTTTCAGCGTACTTAATTTTTGCCATGAGGTTTTGTTGCGTAGAAAATGGTGTCAGTAGGATCAAGGGTATATATATGCTTAACATCAGTGTATCAAATATTGGTTGCCCCAAATATTGTTTCTTGCTTGTCAGTGATGGAAAGTGTCTTATAATTCTGTCCTGTATCACAACTTCAACCTAATAAATTCTGTTGCGAAATGAAATCCAGGATCAAACATACTTAGGAATCTCAGTTATTATACAATCATTCTTGTCTGATGAACATATTCACTCACCTATTTGCAATAGATACTGTAAGTTATGCTGTAATGTTATTCTTATCGAAACAGTGGAAGTCGAGTTGCAGAAAAGGACATGCAGTTAGTAAGGATCTCCAGGTTCTGTCTCTCGATCTCAAATTACTGTTATTTGTATGACAGACAGTTCAACTAAGCTGCACAAAATCATGAAAGAAGTTTCTTTTATCTTTTTTCTCACCGTCCCAAATTCGTTGCTTTATACCATTGCCCATATAGCTTTAATGGGGTTCAGCTTTCTTTGCAAGACACCTTACCCTGCGTCCCAAAAATTGTTCTTGTTTCATAGACATTCTATTTCAGTTTTCAATTCACTTCATTGTTTCACAAACTAAGCTGTCTGCAAATCACTAATTGACAAGAGTAAACTGTCTGCAAATCACTTCATTGTCGTAGCAGTTTTTGTTTCTTTAGTTTTTGGTGATCCTCTTTCTCTTGTGTGCCTGGCATTCTTTCACAAACTAAGCAATAGTGGATGAGTTGGTTTTATTGGATTACCGGTGGTACACATTTGGGATGAGGGTCTGAGTTCTCTTGTTCAAAGAGAAAATGGTATCAATTACAAGTACAAAGAGGGGCCTTGACCCATGTTACCTTCTGGTCCTTATTCGATAGAGCTCGGGTCAGATTCTGGCTGACGGGTTGACTATGTTGACAAGGTAACTTTCTATGCCTTATTGTTTTGGTTTGGATCCATTTAATATTGATTCAGATTCTTTTTATGCAAACTATAGTACGACTAATGCATAAGAAGGTAACTTTTTGTTAATGACAAACATCATTCTAGTCTCTGTCTATGTTTGTCTCCCAAACTACCAAGTCATTTTAAAGACCCTGAAGTAGTCATAAAGTGGCAACTAGTTTGTTACTTTTCTGCTTTTTTACAACTGGTTATGGGTACCCAGCACTGAACTAAATATGAAGTGTTTTGTATCTGTTGTAGATAAGCACTGAATAGGTGCAATTGATAAACAAAGAAGGAAACATGAGCTTTTGAGTTGTGTTACTAGTAGCCGAATCCGAAATGCGAGCTGCACATTTTCATTTACACAAGTTTAGTGTTGAGTACAGTTGTTGTTTTTAGTATTTTGCTTTGTTTAAGTTGAGATCTACATTGAACATATGTATGGCCATAATATTAGGGTGCTGTACATTACATCTCATCCCATAGTGATCACATACCATATGGAAACACCAAAATGTCTTTCCTTTATTTCAGATTTCAAAATCCGGATGCGCCCAGTCTTCAACAAAATTATTTTATGATTAAGGCATTACATTTTTGTCAAAAATTGGTTCAGAGTATATTCTTGGGACTCCATCCGAATTTCAATCTTAGGAAATTCAAGCGGGAAAACAAATTTGGTTGTAACCTTGATGTATACATCTCTTCACGTTTGACATGATCAAAACACCTTATTTTCAAAAACTCTACAAAAATGTCCTTCCATTGCCACTCAAGATTTTTATTTCAAAACAATATTCTTATGTATTTTGGTATCAAAGGGAGAAAAAAATTGAAATTTCTGGTAATGTACATGTATTACACTATTCATTGCTTTAGATCATTTGGTTTTTTGAGCTGAAAAATGAATGTTGTGTTCGAATTTCAAAATCCAAATTTTATTCAGTGTTCGGAAAGTGAAATCCAGACTATTATGTTATGGTGCACCTTGATGTTGTCCATGATGTTGCCTCTGACACTATTCTATATGTGAATGTTAAACCGGGTGATGTCCATGTAGATATTGAAAAATAATTCACAAATAAACATGGGCGTGTTATACGTGAACAATTTCAATGGGTTCGAACAAAGGTTGTGCAATTAGGGTTCAACATTGTAATCTGGAGGTCGGATTCTGGTTCTGATAGAAGATTGACATTTCTGACGATGAGGTGTGAAAGAAGTGGCAAGTATACTCACGATGACACATGAACGAGGAAATGCAAATGTCCTTTTAAGTTGCACTGGTACCTCAAGGTAAATAATACACAAACATTTAATGTGATATGTGGTATACATAATCATAATTTGTGTTACAAGTTACTCGATCACCCCATTGTATGTCGTTTGAATTCAGAAGAGAAAAAACTTGTCTCTGCCATGATATTAAACATGGTTCAACCCAAAAACATACTATCAACTTTGAAAAGAAAAAAACTTGAAAGTGTCTCAAATATTAGGAAAGTGTACAATGTTCAAACGCAAAACAACAAGACAAAAAGAGATATAAGATCCGAAATGCAACAAATGTTGAATCTTTTGGATGGTGGCCATTATGTATCTAGGTGCAAAGTTTTTGAGGATGGAAAAATCGTTTGAGATATATTTTGGACTCATCCTGATTCCATTAAGTTAATCAACACTTTTCCATTGTTCTCATATTTGATTCAACATATAAGACTAACAAGTACATGCTAACACTCATATAAATTGTTGGTGTTACTTCTATGAGGAAAGTCATTTCATTCCTAGAGATTATTATCATTTCCATTAAGAAATTAAAAATGGTAAGAGGAAAATTATCTATGATGTTCTTGGTAAGGAATAACAAGAGATGCTTGTAATTCCAAGTAAGTGTTTCAAGTTCTTTCTGTCTTGGACGGAAATTTGACACTAGAAGTTGATACAAAACTTTTCCAATTGGTCGTAGATTAGCAGGACTCCTGAGAATATCATTGGTTACATGAATGAGGTGAATGTGATTTTTATAGATATTACTGAATCTATAATGTTCAACACAATCACTTTCCTCTTCACATTTTATTGTCTGAGCAATAAGTGACTGAATAATTGTGACAGGAAAGCCATTGACATATGATTGAATTGACTCAGCATCATGACCAGATGGCCCAACGAAGGCATATAACCATAACTCTTTAACGAGATTAATGTAGTTGGGTCCATTAAGAATGTAAAAGTAATCGTTCAACTTTTATTTGTGAACAGTTTTCCTTAGATCAAATTATTCGTCTTTCAAATCATCGAAATCGACAAACTTTTCATTGATTATGAACAAAAGATTTTCATCTAAGGTTGTTGAAGACATTTTTGAAGAAAATAATAGACTTTGAAATTAGGTTTGAAGCCACAAATAGTTGGAAATGAGACGTTGAAACAATGAATAATGTTTAAATAAAGTGGAGAATAGGAAGTGAAACAATCAGAGAAGCTCAAACGCCTTGAAAACTCAAAAGATGCGTTACATTTTTAACATGGATGATCATTGCAACTCTAGTGGATATGATTCTAATGCGCGCCATGATTTTTTTTTAAGAAATAGAAATAACATATTACCTCGGTTTTTCAAAAACTCTGAGGGGAAAAACAATTCAGGAAACTATTTTTATTTATTATAATTTTTTGTAAACTAAATGATATATCCCGTCGGTTTCCCTGATAAATGAGGTATAAATACCTAACATTTTAATATAAAAGCATTCGTTAGACATATTTTACCCTAATCCTAACTTATATGTAACCGTTCCAAACTCGTTAGAAGTAGAGATTACATCATTCTTTTGGGATTCATCTCACAAAATGGGATTGTTGTTGTTGTATTTAGAAGCTTGTAAAAGTTCTCTCTGATGAATTACAAGTGCAAAAAAACATTTTTTCAATAGAAGTTGAACGCGTCCAATGTTTGGACCAAATAACTCTTTTAGAAATTGAATGCGTGCAATATTTAGACCAGATAACTTCTTACATCAAAATTATGGGTTGTGTTATTTTATTTGAATATTATGAGTAAACAACACAATTAAAAAAACATGTTCACCTCGGTTTCTTAGCGTTCTCAAACAAATCTTTGTCGTTCATTTCAATGTTATCAATGCTCAAGAAACCACCATTAGTGATCCGCATGTTTCCTAAAAAAATTCCATTATAAAGGCTTTATGATATCTAAAATTGATAAAGAAACGTTATGAAGCGAATGAAACTATCCACATCATCCACTTTAACTTTTGCCATTAGCGATAGATTGCAAGTGCGGAAAATTATTATGGTTTAAGGTTTTTGTTTTTCAATATTCATTTGAGTAGAAAATCATTTATTTTTATACCCTTTTTCTCTAACACTTTTATTGTTTTATATCAGAAATAAATACTTGCAAGGTGAAACATTTGACCTTGCCCAAATATCAAGGAGTCGAAGATCCATTATTTTAATATTTTGTGTAAACAATGTAATATTCTAGGTAAACATTTAAGTTTGTAAACAAATTATTTTTATTTATTTCCTGTTTAAACAATGAAACGATTTTCTATTAAAAAACAATCTATCTTACCCCTCGATTTATTTGTAAACTGAGATGTATGAGACACTAGTTTTGAAATCAATAAAAATATAGAAGCTGAGGTTCGAATCCATATGCAAATTATTTTACCCCCCAGTGTTTAAATAATCAAGATTACCAGCCTTTACTTTTCATGACGACGTCTGTTACCTCGCTACTACAGCCGAGGTAAAATGCATTTCGCGTCCGACGTTAAAAGCAATTTTTCTAGTAGTGCTTTATTCTAGTTTATTATGTTTTAGAATATTGTATGTCTGTTATGTGCCCCACTTGCTTTGAAATCCATGCATGTTTATTTTGTTTTGTTGATTATAAACATCTAGGGTTTTGTCTTTGACTAAGAACACAATGTCACATTTACCCTCATTCATATTTATTTGTAATGTACATGGTATGTAGTTATTTAAGATGATATTTTACACCAAAGGTTCATTTGTAAAGAATGTAAGTACAAAGATAAACTCCCACTCCTGCTCCTACACATCATGTTCAAACCGAGGTGACTCTTTTAAACTTGGGGTGTTTCCTTCTCAACATGAGGTGACTCCTACAACACAGTCTTCTATGAGTTCTACTAAGGCAATGTAAATGTATTGTGGGATAAATCCTAATGAATTGGAGTCATTTTGGAATGATGATTGATGACATACTAGAAATTAAACCACTTAATGTTGATATTAATCCTACAAAACCACTTGTTCATGCCAAATAACCTGTTAATGTTAACCCAAAAAGCCTAATGTTAGAAATTTCATTGGTGCAAAACTAAAAGTGCCTTAGCCTGCTGTTAGACACTTCATCGGTCCAAGACCAAAGTTATCCAAATCTACTGTAAAACCAATGCCAACTGAAACCAACAAGGAAAAAGGCCAAGCATCTACATACAACCAAAGTATGAGTGACCTTGTATGTTAGTAACTTATACCAACTAAACTAGTTTAGTGTTTTATGTTTATTGGTTTGGTAACATTGTGTTGTCATAACAGGTGAAAATAATGATATCACCAAGGAAAAAGACCAAGCATGTTGAAATTCCAAAAAGACGGAGTAATAGACTTAAGACTCTGAAGACACATGACATTGTGGGACCTGAGAGGCATGCAGAGGATCCATTTGTCATTCCTGAGGAAGAAACAAGTGTTGGCAATGCTAGGGTGAAAAGGACTTGGGATGGCATCCAGAAGAGCTTGACTCAGTGAATTTGTGTTATGAAATATGATTTTCTTTAAACTTATGTAATATGAAACTTAAGTACTTTTTTTATCAGCATGATGCATTATGTAATATGAAATATGTTTTTTTGGAACTTATGTCATATGAAACCTAAGTACTCCATTGATAACCTTATGTACTATTTTGTTTGGAACATCGAACTTATGTATTGCAGTAGATTTCCGTTATGAAATTTGTAGTTTGGAACATCAATCTTGCCAATTACTATCTTCAATGTTTTGTATTATTTCATCAATCTTGCCAATTACATTCAAATTACAATCAATTTATGCCAAATTGTGCAAAATGTGTCAACTTGTTAACATTATGTACACCAATTTGGACCGTCTTAGGAAAATTAACCCAAACCATTTCAACACCTTTCATTAATAATACAAACCCAAAGTACATCACATTCAACAAACTCTTCATTGGCATTGCAAATTCAGTACATTACAAACTCTTCATTGACATTGCAAATTTAAACAAAACACATCAAATTCAACAACTACATTTCAAAACAAAATATACACATTAATCATAAAAGACATTGCAAAACACAACATCTTTAATTTACCATGAAATTTCTCTATTTTCAAGTTGGTCTTCAAATTCTTGTTCTTCTTCCTTGATTCTTCATACAAGGTTTTCATATATCCCATAGACGCCATAACTTCCATCTCTGAGTTCATAATAGTTCCATCTTCATTTCTAGATTTTTCTCCAAGGTCTTCATCCCATATGAACAAATTACACATACCAACACTCCTTAAATAAGGACATCTCCAAAACAACCTTCCTTTATTTGGTCCATTCTTTCATTAATACGAGACCATACAAACTTGACACACACAAAACTTCCCAACTCGCGATTTTACCGAGGCAAGAGACATTAGTTTAAGTAACAAGATGAACAATGATGAAAAATAAGGAAGACGATGGACGAAGAAAAAGAGGGGGAAGAAGCAAACAAAGCGGAACGAGGCTCGGAGGAAGAGTGATTTAAGTCAAAATGATAATAACTCAGTTTTAAATTGTGTCATTTTAAACGTTGTATTTCATGAAAATAAATAAATATTATTTAATCCACTTGTCTTGCCACGTAAGCATCCATTAGTGGCATTTGACATTAGAGATTAATTGTTTAAACAAAAAAATTTGAATGGACGATTTCTTGAAGTAAATATTTAGAGGGACCATAAACTTATTTAACCGTAATTATTATAACAGAATATAAATTATCATTCCCTCAATTTCTTTTCAAGTGTCATTATTTTATAAACTTTTATTTATTTTTAATTGTCATTTTCAAAGTTTAAAATAATATTAATTAGATTTTGTCAAAATTTCCCTTTAATATTTATTATGAGAAAAAAAATCAAATCAAATAATAAATTATTAAAAATACTACTTATAGATAAAATGATAATTATGGTTTGAAAAATAACGAAATTTATTAAATTCTTTGTTATTCATAAAAAGTATAAAAAAAAAGAGTAACATTTAAAAGGAAAAAGGAGAGTATTTTTTAAATGATAATTTTGAAAAATATTATTTAATAAATTTAATACTTTTATCACAATTTTGTTTTGGCCAAAGTCATATAAACATTTTATAATTCACTATATATAGGGATGTATGAAGTATTTTCTTAAGAGAAAAAAAAAAGTAACTTTTATTGTTTCTTTTTATTTGTATATTCAAAAGTAATTTTCATTGTTTCTTTTTATTTGTATATTCATAGCATTATTGCTACTGCTATAAATTCAACTATCAACCTCCTTATTCACAAGAGCCATTTCCATTTCACAATGGGTGATGATGAAGTGGTGTTATTGGGTTATCATTTGAGTATGTTTGTGGTAAGAGTTAAGATTGCACTTGCAGAGAAAGGTGTTAAGTATGAGTACCAGGAAGAGGATCTTGTCAACACCAAGAGTGCATTGCTTCTACAAATGAACCCAGTTTACAAGAAAGTCCCTGTTTTTATCCATAATGGGAAGTCCATTTCTGAATCTCGCATTATTCTTGAGTATATCGATGAGGTCTGGAAGGATCAAACCCCATTGCTGCCCACTGATCCATATCAGAGAGCCCATGCTAGATTTTGGGCTGATTTCTTTGATAATAAGGTTAGTTTAAATTTGTAATTTACAATCACACTATCTCAATCGTTATATCAATGATAGAACGACTAAGATTCGTGTAACTGCATGCACATAGTTTGAATTTTAATTGCACATATGTTTATGCATATATTCGCGCGTTATATTAACAAATTAATAAGTTATGTTGACAACAAATTTTATGTTGAATTTGCAGGTGCATGAAGTTGCAAAGAAGATATGGACTGGAAAAGTGGATGAACTTGAGAAAGAAAAGAAGGAGTTAATAGAGAATTTGAATAAAATTGAAGAGGTTCTTGGGGAAAAGCCATATTTTGGGGGAGACACATTTGGGTTTCTTGATATTGCTATAATTCCATTTTATAAATGGTTTTCAACTTATGAAGCTGTAGGCAAATTGAAGTTAGAGTGCTCAAAACTCATTGAATGGGGAAAGAGGTGTTTGGAGAGAGAAAGTGTGACAAAATTCCTCTCTGATGAAAAGGATATACATGAGTTTGTTTTGATGTATAGGAAATTAATTGGGTTGGATTAAGGTATAAAATGCTAGAATTGAGGAGATTGGGACTTTTTTTAGCAAAATAAATCAAGGAATATAGGTAATTAAATTCCTTATTGAATAAATTGTTATCTTTTGTGGAGCTTGTTCAAATAAAACTGAGTTTTTTTTTTTAAAATTAAAATAAAACATTTATGTCTTTTTTTTTTTTAATTTTTTGTTTGTATATTTTTCTTTTGTAAAAATTTATTCATTCAAAATTATTATTTTCAAACATTACTAAATAATTATGGTTTTGTAAAAATTATCTTTAATTATTTAATATAATGGAAAAATTTAAATGAAATAATAAATAGTTAGAATTGTTATAGATAAAATATATATTTATAAAAGTAAAACAATTAACTTACTTGATTTGTGTAAATAATTTTAAACTAACAATTAAAAAAAAAGATAACGATTAAACTAAGATTACCTTACTTTACATTATAATTTGTTGGAGATTCATAACATATTGGAGCCCCTCTGAAAAAATCTCCTTCGAAGACTCTATTTTGTCTTTGAACTGATATGAAAGGAAGAGTTATATTTATGGACACGAGAATTAGGAAGAAACAAGGTTGAAAATTATAAAGCTTTGGAGATATCTCAGTCAGAGACTTCCTTTGGGGAAGAGAGACTCACCCACACCCCTTTTAGACTCTCCTCTTTGAGTGAGTTGATGAGAATATAAATGGGATCCTTGTTTCATTCTGGCTAACAACTCTTTGAAATTACTTGGCCTTCGTAACATTGTTAGATCCCCTTCTTTCTAGTGTGAGCCTTGGATGAAGGTCCATCTTGTTGATTAGATACTTCCACAACTTCTATCACATCAAAGAAAGCTCAAATCCCCTTTTCAACTGAATTTAAAACAATTATTCAACCACTTGATTATGGATTTTCACCATACATCACCTCTTGGTTGACCTATCTTCAAAATTTCCTTGAATTGTTGACATAAGTGACTTTTGAAGCTCTGAGTTAGACTGCGCTGCCCGACCAACAATCAACCGTTCACTTGATTTGTTTGTAGACTTGCCCATATCCTCCAAGTCCGCCATATCTAGGTTGGAGACATCATTTTCTAGTTCTTCCGATTCCTCTACGACATCATCATTGCTCCACTTACCGGAAGAAAAGCCAAACTCTGAATTTACATAGGGAGCTTCCAAATTCTTTGGAAGGTTAACCCTTGGAGCTCCATGAGAGTCCCACACCAGCATGATCCTAAACTCAACATCATTGATATTCTCACAAAAATACTCGTTCAAAAATTAAGTAGCGAATGTTCTAACCAGGATGCATGCTAAATCCAAAGATGTTTGATTTGATGTGTTGCCATTACAACATAAGTACACTCTCATCAGAGACGCTAGAACATAAAAAAATCTAGACATTAAGCATGACAAGGGATTGCGTAACAGTGTAGCCACGTCATCCTTTCGATGTCCACATTATTGAGCATGTTTCTCCATACACAAAAGGGGGTGAATTATGGGGATTTGAAAAACTAAAGTCTTAAAAAAATTGTTTTTCAATTTCAGTTTTTTTTAAAGAAAACGTTTAAATATATTAATAGAAAATCATTGGAAATAAAAATTGCTAAAAATAAAAAGATAATGAAAAAGAGAAGACACCAAAATTTATAGTGGTTAGGTCTAAATAAAGTGACCTAATCCTCTCTCCAAGATTTGAACTTGGGAGTATCTAGTAAAGCTTATGAGCTTTTAGTAGGTTAAGCTCACAAACCCCCTTATACAAGGAAAATAAAGTTTTAGGTTAACTTCTAAAAAAACAACGAATAATAGATTGAAGCGGTTAATCCTTCTTCCAAACACAAACAAAACTTTGAGCGATTAGTCACCAAGATAAATCGATATTTTATACAAACCTCTCTCAAACCAATATGGAGTTTTGAACTGGCTATCATCTGAACCAAATCATGTTTTTACACAGGCTAACCATGAACCAAACTGATATTTTACACCAGGCTTATCTCAAACGAAGTAGAAATTTTACACCAGGCTAAGCTCAAGAACCAAAGAGAATATTTTTTACAGTTTATCTTCAAGAACCCATAAAGAGAGATATTCCTTAAATGACTCAACCCACAAATCAAACAAAGACTTAATACTTAATCCACCAAACAAATCTCTTAACGAGTTTAGTTCAAACCCAACCAAACACTTCATAAGAAGACATATTCACTTAAGAGAAAAATAACTCAATGAATTTACAAATATACCCTTTTCCAAAATAAATTTTCCCACTTAAACACAAGGACTTTCTCAAAGCACTATGGATAAATTAAGGTGAAATAAAGTAGAAGACTATTTTAGAGAGAAAGAGTGAGAGAGTTAGATAGCTCATGATTTTGGATGAGAAAAATGAAGGGAGAGACCTATATTTATAGGCTAAAGATTAAAACACAAAAGGAAAGGATCCATAGGCCAAATTAATGGTCCAATCAATTAAATGGCCTAAATAAGCAATTATAAATGTCCATTTTGGAAAATTTTGTTAGAGAGTTGTTTCCCTTCATTAAGAAACTATCACAATCGATTATGGACATCATTTCCCTTTTACAATTGATTTTGAATATGCTCCAATCGATTGAGCAATTTTAAAAAAAAAGTTTTCTTATTATTATGACAATGTTCAATTCATCTAGATAGACTCCAAAACATTTTTAGGTTATTTTATTTGAGAAATATAGGTTTTAAATTTTTTTTAGTGAATGTATGATTTAACCATAATACTTTACGAAAAGGCCATTGTCTTTTTAAAAAACATTGATCACTCATACACGATCAGGCGATCTTTCACACTTCCTTTTTTTCACACTTTGAAGCTTCAAGACTTTGCTGAATACACTAATCATATAAGCACTTGCTTGAGTCTTCTTGAAGACGAGGCTTGCTATATCTTCAAGTTGGATGCCATCATCAGACGATATTTACATAGATCATCAAAACACTAGTTCACTAACTTGATTCAAAGGAAGAGTTTGAACAAATTATCTTATGCATATTTAATGGATTGACATACATGCATGCCTTTGAGTGACATTGTATCTTCACAAAGTATCATCTATAAAACCAAATTGTCATCATCAAAACAAAAACATGGTAGGTATGGCTGGTTAGCTTTGATCACTTCTTGATTGAACATGCAAACACACAACCCTAACTTATTTAAACCATTCATTCAACCCATCCTTTTCAATCATCCCAATGTAGGTTTTATGAAATATATGCATTGAAGAGTCTGGAACAATAAATTTTGAAACCCTATTACTCATATTATCTTCCTCATTGGTTGTATGATTAGTCTATACATTTTTATTTTGCACAACATGAACATAAGATCTTGCATCCCTATTACCACCCTCTTGAAGAACATTATACTTGTTTAGGGAATGACAGGCTTTGAACTTAAGATGCGCCTCCTCGTGATTGGTTCAAAAATTACGCTCGAGGCCAAATACTTCTAACCTTTGGAATCTAGGAATGTTAATAAATAACTTCCTAGAACTTAAGAAAATGTTATCCAACTTGATTGCTAGGAACTGCTCATCTTTTACATTGAAGAATCACACAAACCCATATCTTATCTTATACTTATGCAACATAGTTAGTATAATAACCTCGTTTATGTATATTTTGATTGCGGTATAGAAGCAAGCAAAAGTAAGTATTTTGTTTTATCGTCTCCACATGGATTGGTGCAACATAAAATTCCGTTCAACGGTCTCTACATTTTTAAGCTTGACGTTTCAGAGGGTTCTTGAAAGTAAAATAAATAAATAAATAAAATAAAGTATCTGAGAGACGAGAAAACTTGTCAAGATTGTATTTAATTCACCGGTTGAATATGTAAATATACCAATCAATCATGCATAGTCTAAACATTCATCAATATCATCATGTATCACTCATCAACACCGCCATGTCTCACTGATGTCATGAGTTCCACCATATTGTTTAATCTATGATCTCTCACTCTATTAAACAATACAGAGCATTAAGATTCGATACCCACATTGAATGTTAGATCTATATCTCTGTCTAGCATTTAGAATCTAATAGATGATTATCCTAGATCGAGATTCGAAGAGTATTTCTCAATCAGGGTTCAATTCAAAATGTAAAACAAGTAAACAAGGATAACATCGATATAGATTCATGAAATAGATTTTACACAACGCCATGACCAATAAAAATAAATACTTTTATAATAAACTTACATAAAATCCCAAACAAAAAAGATATTACAAGGAGAAGAATGAAGATGAACAATCATCCCTCGCAGAGTCCCGCTCATTGATGTAAATTCAGCTTCGGATCTTCAAGATGTTCCATCTCTTATTGTTTTCAAAGCCTCTATCTCTAAATAATGGTATTGTTCAACATGGATATAAATGGTCTAAAGTTGATAACTAAAAAATCTATGAAAAATGTATTTATAGTAACTCAAAACGTGGAATCATGCTAAGCATGAGCATAGTTTGCTTAGCGCGCTCATGATCAAAATGGAAAA
The DNA here is from genome assembly GCA_963966055.1 of Lathyrus aphaca. Taxonomy (NCBI): domain Eukaryota; kingdom Viridiplantae; phylum Streptophyta; class Magnoliopsida; order Fabales; family Fabaceae; genus Lathyrus; species Lathyrus aphaca. Next base: position 546,478,595 of record OZ014522.1, read on the forward strand.
CCATCATAACTCGTTCTAAGTACGATATGGGGGGGCGCTAAGCGTGGTCACAACTGCCAAACACCTCTGCCCGAGCATCTCCAAGCGCGCTATTCCCAAGCAGGAACTTGATTTCCTTCCAAAATTGCATCTTGAAGCTTTACTTTTTCCTATCAAGTGTCCAATGCTTCAACCATGCAAGTAAGCCAACAAAAAAGAGATGAAATTGCTTAAACTAAAAGATATTTACATAAAAATGTAAACTACAAAATATTTACATACAAGTTGAGGTTTTATCATGCAAATAAAATGAATTAAGCTAATAAGTGCCACAAAACTACACATATATTTAACACAATTTGACACTTATCAGTCTCTAAACTTCTTAAACACTTCATACATGTCCTTTGATGTGTAAGAGTCTGTAATGGAAGTGAAGAAGAATATGTAGTAGCCTGATATCTTCCATTCCTTTTCCCTTTGGCATCATCCCATTTCTTACCTTGTTGATTTAAACATCTCTTACGATTCTGAACCTTCCAGGAATGGAGATAGAAGATGACATATTGAAGATGAAAGTTGACTTATTTAAGAGAAATTAGAGAGGAAAATGAGTTTTTATCTCTTCATTGAATATATTCTTTTTTTATTTTTAATATTATTATATTTGTCATTTAAAAAAGCGCTCTCTCTCTCTCTCTCTCTCTCTATATATATATATATATATATATATATATATATATATATATATATATATATATATATATATATATATATATATATATATATATATAATTTTACAAAGACTAAAAGTAAATATTAATGATAAAAAAACAAAAAACAATATATTTACAAGAACTAAACAAAAGAAAAATATTGTTTTATTGACTAAAATCAAAATTCTTACTATTTAAATTTGCATAGACTTGTTATCACAAACATGAAAAACGATTCTTAAGGGATAATATTTTTAATAGACAGAGAGAAATAGACCTATTACTATCCAAACATTAACATCACACCTAAAAGAATTAAACAACAGTCAATCAACTAGACAATAAAAAAGTTGATAAAGTTTGAATAACTTGATCAGCTTGCAATGCATTTCTTGCCGACTTTAGAAGGGAAGAAGTATCATGAAAATTAGGATCATTAATACAATGATTAATATCATCCATTATATAATTTGCTCCAACATTCATGAGACGATAATTTCCCTCCTTCAAAACTCTTTGAACGTTATCAAGCACAAAAAGAGCACCTCCATCATTAACAAAACATTTCAAACACAATTTGTAATGGTTTGATGCTTTTACATTACCCCGAGTTTGCCCGATCAACGTATTGATTAACTTTACCGTGTTGGTCATATCGGCACGAGTCACATCAATTGTGTATTGTGAAAGGGTAGCAAGGTCTGCACCGGACTTTGGATTAAGAAGATTTGAACAAAATGAAGGATTTTTGGCTCTCCCACAAATTACTTTTACTGGAACAACTTTATTAGATGCGTAAGAGGATGTAACACATAGAAAAAACACTAATAAAAATGATGAGTAAGGAATCATCATTTTTTTTCTTATTAATTCTACTAACTTATTGTTTACTCAGATTGGTTTCTCCACTAGGTTTTATAATCATCATTCAAAAGTAAAATGTTGTATTATTAATTTTTAAACAATGTGAATATTCTAACTTAAAAATAATTAATAAATAGATGTATAACAACCCTAATACTAATAGTATGTAATGACATTTAATAGATAATTGAAAAGATATGAATATTATAACTTACAAATAATTAGTAGACAAATGTGTAACAACTCTAATAATATTAGCATTATTAGCATATATAATAACATGAGAAGTCTAACGAATACAGATAATAAAAATAAATAAATCCGCAATGAAAAAGATTAAAAATAATTTTAAGACATAACATTCTTATGTAATTAAGTTACAATATAACAATTTTTTATAAATATTTTTTTTTAATTGCTTGAAATAATTCAATTATATACTTGAAATGTTTTTAACTTAAATAAATATGAACATCATTTATAATTTGAACATTGAAAATGAAGCTTCCTTTTAACTTAAGTGTCGTGCTAATAGTGCTTTCCTTTTTTTAATTTTAATTTTTTACAATTTCTATTCTAATTCTATTTATTTTACATATGAATATTGTAATTTAAAAATAATTAATTGGTAAATATATAACAACTTTAATGTTAATATATGTATAATAACATTTAGTAGATAATTGGAACATGACAAGTATAATAAAAAACAAATAACTAATACATATAAACAATAAATAAAAAATGCAATGAAAAAATTAATAAAAAGGTGTCTAAGTCATGACATTCTTATTTATTAATATGTAATTAAGTTACAATGTAACTATTTTTCATAAAGGATGTTTTTATTGAATAAAATTGACATTTTTAACAATCTACTTAAGGAATTTTAAAATTAAATAAATATAAATATAATTTATAATCGAAACATTAAACTATAGGTTAAATTAAAACTTTTGTCCCCATATTTTAAATTCGGTAAAATATTCAAATTGGTCCCTTAACTCTACATCAGGGTCCAATTTAGTCCCTTATCTCTAAAAAGTGATAAAATGATCCCTTAAGTTTTTAAAATGTCCCAAATAGATCCTTTCTGTCAACCACCCCCAAACGGACGTTTACTTTGTCATATGTGGCAGCTGACATGACATTTGAAGTCTTCTTCCTCCTTTATACTGAGTTTGTTTATCCATAATTTGTTTCATGCGAATCTAGGGTTTCTGAAAAAATTCACTTCATCCCCAATTTGATTCAAGCAAAATCATAGGGTTTGTGGATTCGAGCTGGTCACAAACATGAAATCTAGTGGGTCGACGCCAGTGATGAAAGAAAAACACGGTTATGGCGGGTGTTCTTCGAAGGAAGGATCGAATGTCAACACAAACACAACTTGGAAACCTATATGTCACTGTGAGGATTTAGCTGTTCTTCGTATGGCGACAACAGTCAAGAACTATGGGAAACATTTCTGGGAATGTCCTAATTTTAAGATATGTTATATGTATGTTTGCTTAAAAACAATTGATGTATGTGTGTTTAAAAAAGTTGATGTTGAAGATGGTATTTTACAGGGATCAAGCAATGCTGGTTGTGGGTACTTTGGATGGTGTTTTGAAGATGTTGGAGATGAGAAGGAGCAATATTTGATGGATAGAATTGAGAAGCTTTCAAAGGCAGTGGCAGAAGTTCAATTGACTATTGAAGAATATGGGAAACAAATAAGCAATATGGAAAATGAAATGAAGAACCTCATGAAGTTGAAAAAATTATGGAAATTGATGTTGTTCATAGGCCTCATTGTAGTTGTTTTTAGAATGCTTTAGGATGTTGTTTATCAATTTGTTCTCATTGAAGTCGACAATACCAGTTTGACATTTGTAATGGAGAATTTGTTATCAATATTACCATTTGTTATGTTGACAGTAATTTGTTATCAATATTACCATTTGATATGACTTGTTATCAATGTTGACAGTACCAGTTGTTTATCAGTACCATAATATTAACACAATACTATAACATTGACAAAATAACATTGACAAAATTGCTCAACATAATTGACAAAATACCAAAATATTTGATATCCAAATGACACAGGTCATAGCTTGTCTTAACACATTACATATGCCTAATCAAAAAACCATATGTCTTAACACATAACATAGGCCTAAAAAAATACCATATGTCTTAATACAACATTATACATTACTAGTCTAAACAAAATACAACAGTCTAAACAAAATACATATGCCTAAACTTTCCAAGTCTTGGTTGATCTCTTGGTTGGTGTTGTTCTCCTTGTTGTTGGGCCTACAACAATTTTGGCTGCACTCATCCTAGTGGTTGGGCCTGGGGGTATGAAAGGCTTAGTTGGCCTTCTGAAAGATAACTTTCTTGGCCTTCCTTGTGATCATGATGCAGAAGTAACTTGCTTGGATTTTCCTTGAGATTTCTGCCTTGAAGCCTGCTGAGATTGCACTTGCGAAACCTACTGATCTTGCACTTGTGAAGCATGCTGAGATTGCACTTGTGAAGCCTGCTGAGATTGCACTTGTGCAGCCTGCTGATCTTGCACTTGTGAAGCCTGCTGAGATTGCACATGTGATGCCTGCTGAGATTGTTGAACAAATACATTCTCATTCAAAGCATCATCTTCCATCCTTGGAGTTCTCTCATTCAAATGCTCACTATTATTCACCTCAACATTAACTTCCTCAAGCATTGCAGCAAGAACTTTTTCAGTCTCATCCTCTTCCATCACTTCTGCTTCTACTTCATCAATTGGACCATTATAGTAATCAGGTTGTGATAGTATGTGTTTGATGTATATGTCAAGCCTAAGATGCACCCTATACAAATTATCAATCTCTAGGGCTCATTTGTCATCAACGAAAGTGTTCATCCCAAGTTGTGGATCCTTATAGTAAATTTTCCCAATACAGTTGTAACCTAAATCCTTAAAACAACCTAACAATTCAAAAAAGCTCCATCTATTAATATCTATTTTCAATTCCGCAATCTCCCCCTCCCTTCGTATACACTCATCTCGTCATCGACAAATTCACCACTATGGTGGATTGTAAGATTCAGATACTCAGTCATCTCTACCAACAAAAATTCCTAATTGGTTCGACATTGTGAAATCCAAATAACCCTAAATCAGAAACTTATCCTAAAAACCCTAGAACACAAAAACCCTAAATCATTAAACTAAGTGAAATCGAATAACATTTCCCTTTGTAAAATCGAATAATGTACCTGGTAAACTATGCTTCAGAATGAACAGGTTCCTTTGCTTCAAGCTTCCATGGATGCGCTGCGCTAGGGTTCCTTTCCTTTTACCGCCTTTCGTTTTATGACTTTTCCCTTACTAAAATCACTTCCTTAAGGTAAACACATCCTACATGGTAGATGAGTCACCAAAGTTCAAAACCACGTGTGGAAAATAGTTGACTTTGACTAACAGTAGGTAACGGAAGGACAAACGTGGAACCATTAAAAAAAATTAAAGAACCTTTTGACACTTTTTAAACTTAAGGGACCAAATTGGACCTAGTGGTGGAGTTAAGGGACCAATTTGGGTATTTTTCCTTTAAATTCAAACAATTTTGATCCCCCTCTATCGTTTTTCATAGAAAATCGATAAGATGATTGTTTTTAAAGTTATACATTTATCTATAAAGTTCAAAAATATGTTTATATACGGTGATTTGTCATGTTTCACAAAAAACATTCATTTAAAAAATTGAAACATTGTTATTTTAATTGCAAAAGTATGAGAGGGGGAAAATGTTTAAATTTAGAATATGAGGACCTATTTCCTAAATAGATAAAATATAATTAAATCTAACACACACACACACACATACACACACACACACACACACATGAACGCACACACACAATAATTTTTTTGTGATTCAAGAAGGAGAAAAACAAAGGAAACAAGAGGGGGTCCAGCCTAACCCATTCAAAGGTTAACAAGTCTAAAGCTTTACATTCTAAGCTTACTTTGAATGAGTAAATGAGAATGGAAAGAATGAAGAAACTATAGGTCTAAAATTCTTAAAGCCACTGAAGAAAGCTTATCCATACATTGGTTCCCCTCATGAAAAATGTGAATGATGAAAAAATACATTGACTGAAGCTTCACTTTGAAATTTAGCCACTTGTTTCTAATATTTCAAGACACCACCATCAATCTTTCTAGACAAACAACACAAGAACTGAAGTCTTTTCTAGATAAATTTTCCTTATACAAAACTGAAAGGCAACATCAATAGCTCTAATCACATGTTATAACTCAACTTGGAAAAAGGAGTTACAACCCACCAACTCAGCCAAACCATATACGAAATCTCATTTGGTGTCCCTAAAGAATCGACCTCAAGAAGTAAACTCTAAGGAGAAAGTGAGCATTTAAGTCAAACACGTGAATACGTTTTCCACAAAACCTCTATAATTTTAAGATCATTAAAATTATGAATTTTAACATTGAAGTTCTTGATGAAGGTGAAGTCATTGATGGATGAGTTACAATTTTTTTTGGTTTTTTCTATAGATGAGACCTCAACATGAACCTAATTAAGAGCTTTCTTCCAATGTATGTAGTGATTATTGAATCTGAATTGATTAATAGAAGGATCTAATTCCAATCACACAGATTCAATATGTCGAAGATGTTATAAGTAGTAGGCATCCTCATCAAGGAGAAAAACCAGTGCCATACCTTGGAATTAAGAGGATAGAGAAAAATAATGTTATGTGGTTTTTATATGGAACCAACATAAACTGCACATGGAAGGGACATCGGAGCCTCTCAAGCTTAGGTTATCATCAGTGTGTATCTTATCATGATAAAGTCTCTAAACAAGGAATTCCTTAGAAGGATGGATATTCAGATCCCACTAGTGCTTGGTCTAAGTATGAGATTAAAAGTTGATAGATTTAAAGACATAAGCTTCTCTTATGGACAAATTACCAGAAGTAGAATGAATCTAGACCAGACAATCTTCAATTGAATCCAATGGTAATATTACTTGCATAACAAGCATATGAATATGAGGAACTAAACTAAGCACATGATCTGAGAAGTTCTAAGTGCCTAATTGAACAGAAATTCAGAAACATGAGTTATGAGATTGATTAAGGTATGGTATTGGATGATTTCAGCAAGACGAAGCCCAAACTAAGAATTCAACCAAAAGTTAGTATTGTTGTCATTACCTAAGAGGAATCTAGTGTTAGAAGCTACAATTTCATACTACTTTTTTATGCTTCTCCAAATAGAAGAGGAAATGTGATGCAAAATCAAACATCATTTCTAAAAGCTCTACCTTTTAACAATAAATCCCAATCCTCAATTGGATTCATCACTGTCATACCACAATTTTGTCATACCATTTGTTAACATTTAACTTGTTACATATTTCACTGCAACAATATTAATTGAATTCATTTGCATTCACAATAAACCATTTGGCCAATGGCCATGGGCATTCAGGTTTAGGCCTTGATTATGGCTTGGTTCTTTGAGTCTTTATGGTATCTTAGGTCACCTGCCATTTTTTGCATTTTAGCATGGTTTAGCATTAATCCCATTTTCCTTGTTAGTTATTTAGTACATTCATTCATATATTGAAGGTGATTAGAGTGTGTTTTAGTTCTCGTGCTTTCAAAATTTGATAAACTTTTGTTATATTTATTTTGTTATTGAACTTTCAAAAACTAGAGGTAACCATATTGGAACATATTTTCATAGGAGGAATGCATCTTTTAATTGGAAATTTAATTTTTTACTTTATTTGGATGGAGAGATAATACAAATCTATAATATAAGAAAAGTTGATGTTTTGGAAAACTCTTTTTTGCCCCTTTCTCTTTTTTGGGCCACATCTCCAATTTGGGGGCAATTTTGGTCCAAAATTTACTTTATGCAATGTAATACCTCGTATTTTCATTTAAAGCTCTAGTAATATTAATTTAAGAATAATTGGGTTCCGATGTACTCTAAGAGTTATCTGTTAAGATAATTAGAGCAACTGATGAACTCGTATTGAATTAATTAATATTATCTGACTCTAAGGTTTTAGTAATTGGTGCATTAGAGACATTTTTGAATACTCTCAATTTTTGGACTGGTTAGTATTACTAACTAAATGATAGATTCCCTATATAATTTCTTTTCCACTCACTATCTCATTTGAATCAAAAAATAGAAACAAAAGAGAGAGGGAGTAGAGAGAAACTAGAGAAGAGCAAGGGAGAAGAGGAAAAACCAAGAAGTGGATTCAAGCTTTGATCTTCAAGCTTCTTCTTCATCAATCATCTCAAACTTCTTCATCATCTTATATTAGAAAGGTGGGTTCTAGATAGAAACTTAGTTTTAGATTTCTTAATTTTTCTAAGAGTTAGGTCGAGTTGTGAGAAAATAATAATTTTGCTAATCAAAGAATTCTAACGGTTAAAATACAAAACAAATGTCGTAGGATAGTCAATATATGCATGATTATGATCAATGATATGCGATATGAAGACCCTATGGTGTTTGGTTGAGTTCCACTGGTTTTGAATGTTAAAAATGCAGGTTTTAGGTTTTCTGTCACAGAGTAATCGATTACTCTCTATGAGTAATCGATTAACCTACTGAAAAATTGACTTATGCGTGAAAAAATTACACTGAGTAATCGATTACCCTCTTTGAGTAATTGATTACCCAAATGTGCCTCTAACTCTCATTTTGATTCTGTGTGAAAATTAAAGATGAAGTAATCGATTACCCTCTTTGAGTAATCAATTACTCTGGCATAATTTTGAGAAAAATGTTTTAATTTTATTTGGTTTGGATTAGTTTGGTGGATTCCGGGTTTATGAACTCAAGAAAATTCAAAGTTGTTCTTGAGTGTTTTTGAGGAAATTCAAAAGAAATGATCATTTTGATCTGAAAAGGGAGGGTTATGTGGTGTTTTCGCGTAAGTCCAGAGAGATAATGAAGAGAATAGTTCCACGTCAACTGCCACATCATAAATAACAAACGTCGTTAAAATTATTTGACAAAAATGATTTATTTAACTCTGTTTGACAATATAAGAGTTTAATTTGAAACTTTTAAAAGAAATAGGACCAAAATGGATACCGAGTTATAAATAAGAGACCAAAAAAGATATTAAACCAAATAGTAATATACTGTTTGTCGGCTAAAGATATGAATATAATATTTTAAAAGAAATTTTGAGATGTACTTTTATAACTAATATAACTATGATTCTAATATCCTTGACATCATAGCTAAATGTTCCTTGACACTTTTAATTTATTCAAATATTTTTATATATGAAAAAATACTATTGTCACAAACAGACACAATTTTACTTTTGATTCAAATATATATATATATATATATATATATATATATATATATATATATATATATATATATATATAATACTATTTTTATAAACAAACACTATTTTACTTTTGATTCAAATATTTTTATATATGAGAACAACTTTACTATTATTTCAATTTTTTTATAAATTGTGTAAAAAAAATAATATTTATATACGGGAAAAAAACTTTACTATTGATTCAAATAATTTGATAAATATTATCAAAACAAAAATAATATTTTGATTTAAATATTTTTATAAACGAGAACAAATTTACTATTGATTCAAATATATTTATAAATAATGTCTAAATAAAAATAATATTTGTATTTAAATATTTTTATAAACAGGAATAAATTTTCTATTGATTCAAATATATTTATAAATAATGTCAAAACAAAATTAATATTTCTATATATATTAAAAAAAAATATTATTGATTAAAATATTTTATATATGGAAACAAATACTATTGTTATAAGCGGGATCAACTTTACAACTGATTCCAATATTGAATAAAAGAAATTTATCGACCATTGTATTCTCTCTTATAAAATAATATATTATTTGTAAAAAAAGCTAAAACAATAATTTATCTAATACATATTTTAATATTTTTTTTTAATTATATTATTCTTGAAATTGCTGTTTAAATTTCATCTTTTACATTTATTACTATTTCAACTTAAATTTATTATTATTTTTAAGTTTTTTTTTTCTTTTTTCAACTTTCAATTTTCATAATATTTTGCAAACAATTGCGCGTCTAAAATCATATTCCATATAAAAAAATAAGTTTTTATTGTATAATATTTAAATAGATACAAAAGAGTTTTAGTTTCTTACATTTTATAATAAGACAATATACAAAAATACAAAAAAGAGAGTTTCCAAAATTATGAAAGCTCCCACACGCCTCTCCATCTTGCATTCATCATCATCAACTTGGCATCAACCATGCCACAAACATCTCAACTCTACCATGCCATGTAAAACCAATTTCAATCACTTAGTCATGAGCAATAACATTCAAATATATCTAAGCAAATCATCCATGATATATACTCAATTCATCCATACACACATATTAAACAACACGCAACAAACCATAATATTCAACACCAACAACATGAATACCACATAACATACTTCCCCATCCAAATTCACTAAGTTAAATTTAAATTGTTCTAATTAAAATAAAATCAAGTTTGCAAGCAGTGTGAATGGGCGTGATTCATTCATCGTCATCAGTTATCATCAGAATTCATTTGAATGAAAACAAAGAGCAAAACATCTGAAACACAAACAGAACGTGTGAACTCATGCCATAACACATTCCTAATCCTTCATCACCATACACATCAACTAACACAAATTCATTTTAACTAACATAAATTGCAACAAATTTCTAGTCTAAATCAATTCTAGCCCTTCCCAAATTAGCTCACAGGAATTGCAGAAATTATCGTAAGGACCACTCCCCATAAATGAGGAGAGAGAAAACCGAGTGAAGAGTGATCCTCCATGTGGTATTCCATTCATGTTATTTTCTCTCCAGCCTCTTCCTTTGATGACAAGTACGACATGCGTGGCAACACTCTAGCCATTGATTGAGTTGACCTAACTTGGGTTGACTTGGCCATTGTGGGAAACTTGTTCTTTGTACAGTGACTGTAGAGCTTTTTTAATGGATACTTCCTCTTAAAAAATATTCAACACATCAAACCCATATCCATTTTATCGCTGTCTCGCGATCGAAAGCCTTTTAGAAAAGAATATTATTTGGTATGCTCTAATGCGATACAAACAAGCGCTTAAAGCCTCCAATAATGAGCATAAGCAACGTTTAATCTCTAAAACGCGACCTAATCATTCGTTCAATAAAATCAACCAATCAATGTGTAATTTTCTACAAATATCTATGTTGCTTTGAATTTTTCATTGCATTTGAGGATACATAGGAGCGGAACCCACAATCTCGTTAAGCACCATAATGAAAACCTTTTGAGCGGGTAAGTGGTATTATTTTCAATACTCATATTTTATCTTTAGTTTTGAATAGTTTTTATTCATGTTTAATTTTTACCGATATGTAGAGCAAGGAAGGGTTATAAAATTAGGGTTTGTGTAGGAAAAGTCAATTGTACTTTGACTAGCCATAACTTTCACATGCTTCATCAAAAATTTCCCATCTAAATCTCATTTTGAAGGAAATTCAATTCCCTACAACTTTGTGTCTCACAAGACAAGGCCAAAAATGCTTCATTTGAGAGGTATGAGCCAAGACATTACATGTCCTTTAAAAAGTCAACAAAAAGTCAACTTTTTCAAAAGCTCATAACTTGAAAATGGAAGATCAAATGGACATGAGACCAAAAGGAGTATTTAGAGGACACTCTAAGCTTTCTACAAAGTCCAAGAACACATGCATGAGATAAAAATTGAGAGAGTTATGCATTGTTGAAGTTGGGTAATTTTGAGGAGGTGTATGAAGCAAATAATGACCAAAACTCAAATCTCTTCCAAATGAGCCCATATTTTTCTAATCCAAACTCAATTATAAGATCATTCACGACCCATACGTCATAATATCTAATTTTTTATATTTATTTTATATTATATTGGATTTAATTTATTTAAAATCAATTTTAATTAAAATAAAAATTAGAAAATCAAATATTTGGTTTTTAAACTATTTTGGGATGAGATTTGAATGTTTATGATCATTATAAGGATCCAAATTTCGTGCAAGTCAAAGGCGAAAGTCTTAAAGTTAAAATTTGGCCAAAATAGAAAGGAAGAAACTTCACTCCCAAGCAATCTTTAACTCATCACAAAAAACCCAAAATTTAACCTAATTTGAACCTTCTCTAAGTACATAACACGACCATAAGGAGAGGGGACAAAATTCTGAGCTTACGAACCCTTACCAAAACTTCAAAAATTCAAGAAAATTCCAAATTCGGTTTGCCACTTTCAACCACTTTCAAGAGCTTTTGAAGGTTTCAATAGCTTCCTTGGGATATTCTGAACGCATACCACTCATCACCATCATCAAAACATCATGAAATCGCATAAACTGAATCCAACTTTTGACTTGTATTCTTGATTTTCGATTTTGTCATATGTGCATTCTAACTTGAATTTGATTGTATATTGTTTTTTATAGTGATGTGTAGATGCTTTTTGGAGTGTTTGATTTGAGTTTCAGTGCAGGTTCGATGATATGCCATTACTAGGGTTTGAAGCTTCAAATTTGGGAATTCCACTTAGAGGCGATTTTAGGACAAATTGATGAGTCCATTGAACTCACAAGACCATTTACAATTGATCTGCATACTTGGCTGCAATTTATATTGTGTGTGTATTGATTTTCAAAAACGCATGTGATTTAGTGACGGAAAAACCGTCACTAGAAGTTGTTGCTACGGACGCAAAACCGTAGGTATATGTTTTAGACAGACCAAGGAAGAAGACGATCAAACGCGTGCTTTACAGTTTTCAAATTTTCGTTTTATAATATATTTTTTGTTTTCTGTTTCGTTGCAATGAAGACATGTTAGCCCAGTGGTTGGAGGCGCGCGTATGAAGCTGGGAGACATGGGTTCGATCCCAGGCTCATTCCCCTTATATTTTTGGTCATTTTCCATCTTTTCTTTTATTTATTTTTATATTTTCTTATTTATATTCTTTTAATTAGTTAATTAGTATTAATTAATCATTCTCTAATCAAATATTTTCTTAAACTAATCCTTAAATCCTAAAATCAATTTTTTTTATATACCAAACTTTTTGTTTAATTAAAATTAATAGTTTTTTTTTAATTAAGAAAAATCATAAAAGATTTTATAAAATTCAATTAAATCAATTCTTAATCAATTTTTTTTTCTAAATCCCAATTTATCTAATATTTTGATATAATCTTAAAATAATTAATATTTATGACCTAAATTTATTTTCTTAATAAAATTTTAATTAATTAGTTAATTTTTAATCTTTTCTTTGATTTTATTATTATTCTTAGAAATTGTATAGGAGATGCGATTAATGTAATAACGTAGGTTTATCTTCACGCATTTTTAAACTTAATTATGTAACTACTCTTGGTTTGTAATAGTTAATTAGGGTTTTAATTTTCCGCACTTTTATCTTTCGCACTCCCCTAAAAATCAAAATGTATCCCCCTTCTCATGATGTAATAGCCTAAGGTTTACTTTCTGCTTTTTATTTTTCGTAAAATATTAATTGTGTGGTTAGTAAACGTAGGGTGTGAAAAGAATGTATGCAAACAAAAAATCAACGGACTTAGATAACCCTAATTTCAAAAGATAAAATAACTGTAATTAATACACTTCATTCATACACGTAAGTCGGTCGTTATACGATCGCCATCAACACCCCTAGGGTTTCTCCTCTTTGTTGCCTTACGAAATATGGTCAAGTCCCTCGAATATAGGGGTATCTTAGCAAGGTTGCTTACGAATAAAAAATCATCAAGTCCATTTGATATAAAGATCATAGTCCCTCAATGACCCTTCGAGTTGCCTACGAATAAATGATCTCGTCCCTCGATGACCCTACAGAAAATGATGATAGTCTATTCGAGTTGCTAAGACACTCTTACATGTTGCCTTCTATGACCATACGACGACCCTACATCTGTCCCTTACATCCAAAGATAAGATTACTTACTAACTAATAGTAAGGACAATTTTATTTCTAAGGAACGAAAAATAACATGAACGATCTTGAGTAGGTAGGAAGCCCTTAACTGATTGCTCACCATTTCAAAAGAAAAAATTACTCTTTACACCTCCCATTTTCAAAAACTTTCCAAGAAAATCCCTTTTGTATACATTCATACGAGAATCATTACAAAGGTGGATCTTTTTCAAAATACACCACCACTATTTTTCAAACAAAAGTAAAGTGAGCTAAGTAGTTAAGAGCCCATGGATAACCATGGATACAAAGGGTTCTAACATCTTCCCTTTGTATAACCTACCCCCGAACTCAAAATCTAAATCAAAGTATTTCCTGTTCTTTTCCACCTTTCCTATTTGGATAAAAGAAAAGTCGGTGACGACTCTTGCTATCTGTAACATTGTTTTTGTGAAAACAAAAACGAAAAAGTCAGTTCTCCCACCGTGTTACAAGAACGATCCAAGTTTTCCACTCGCACGCTAAGCGAGGACTGCAATTTCAACAGTTCTCCTTCTACGAGACAGTAAAAAAACCTAACATACTTCATACCCAAAACCAGTTTTTACAGTAAAAAAACTATGAATTTCGATAATCAAACACATAATTCATATCATTATCACAAAATCAACAATTTCTAACAACCTAACATACTTTTTCATCCAAATTCACCCAACCTCGTGTCTTCTACTCAACAATATTATGCCTAATATTCCTATTATCAAACCCTTAGGAGATGAAGAAATCCCACCCTTACCTTAATTTGACGGACGATTTCCTTTTCCTAGCCGGAATTCTCCTCTACAAGCTCTTACCTTAACTCCTTCTTATTCCTTCCTCTTTGTTCACACAGTTCAACTTACGATCAATTTTCACAAACTAATTCCCTTTTTCCTAAATTCCAAACATAACCCTTAGACCCCAACTATGGATTGTCCATATTTCCCTCACTATTCCATCACCAAATTACCATTCTACACTTTCTCTTCATATTTCCAATAATTATTTAATATCATATAAATTATTTAAATTCATAAAATATTAAAATATAATTCTGCTCTCAACACACTACCAACTTCATGCAACACACAATACACCATAATTCCAATTATTTAAATTAAATAGTTAAATAAATAGTCGGGGCATTACAACTCTCCTCCATTTAGAGTAGTTTTGTCCTAGATAATTTATCGGATACGAACTACCCTCATACGTTCTCATATTTAATAGTCACTACTACGCCATGGAAAACAATAATACGAATAACGCAAACAATGGTACAACTTATTAATGACAACCACAAAAAGGTGCAAGTCACATGTAATGCACTCTACTACCAACTCAAGACACAAAATAATCAAGTTACGAACACCCAAGCTCACTCTTGAACCGGGCACAACACAATAGTTACCATCATCTTAGGTAACACCTCCCTGATTCCCCATCGTAGGAATTAGCTACACACACCTGAACCATTATCATAGGAAACAGGAAACAACAAAGATAAAAACACCAAAATCCATAACACGACATCACCATAACTAAACTACCAACTTTGTTATCACACGACTTCAAAACAACCATTCTACGATTTACCAATCGAACATGTAGCCAATACGCCCATCTGCCTAGTAATAAAAAAATAACAATTAAAATTTTCGCCATCTCACTTCCATATTGGAACATCCAATGGTCTAATTATTCCCGTGAATTTTATTTTCAACCTTCGAATTCTTACAAATCATACCCAAATGAACAAATTACGCCACCTCGTGCTCCCGCTGCGCACTCTGATTACTTACATCTATTAAATACACCAAGTTCATATCTAGCTTCTGATGCTTTATAGCAATCACCAGGCATCCTTATTCACGTTTAGCATACCCAACCTTTCTCCCCATTGGGTTTTCTCTCATACCAGACACAAAGCTCTGAACTACTAACTCAACTCCAACTCTCTCTAACCACCATTCAGACATATGAAAAGACTTTCGACTTAATTCGTCCGGAATTCCAATCCTCCTTGTCGTCTCCTACTCTATTTCTTTCAACCAAATATTCATCATATCCTTTTGTGATTGTTAAACACTTCAAATCTAGATCCATAAAACCATATTTCCTAATCATTCAAAACACTCACTTCCGCAACCCAATCCAAATCTTGAGCAGGATGGATCCCTTCCTGAATCCTATGTTGTCGTAAAGTATAAACTATAACTTTACCATCTTGTATTCACTCCCCGCCAAACTCGTCACCCACAAATCTCATCACTCCACAAACGGTGTATTAGGATTAGACCGAATCAAAATGGAACTATAGTCGACTTTTACTCTGGTTCTCTAACTCCCCTTACAACAACCATCCCAATATACAACTTAATTCGGCAAGTTAATTGAGATAATATAATTTCTAATTTGGGAAATACCTTCCAAAACCCGTAGCCAAAACATCATAATCTCTTTACCTACTTCGGAGCTTCCTCATTGTAGGAGTATGTCCTCTCTTATGGATTTACAACAATACCTTCATCTGACTTGACATAACCACGCAAATTCACTTCTAGCAACCAAAAAAAATAGTCTTTGACAACTTATCATACAACTTTATCTCCTTCAATACCTATAACCCAATTTCCAAACATTCCACGCCTTCTACTTACTCCCTCATTGGGTCACCTTGCTAATGCTTCAAATCTATGTCCCACAGATTCTCAATTCATGAATTCCATAGAAGACAATGGTTACATATTTTACATTCTATATTCATCTTATCAATCCAAGGCATATAACCACACTTCTATCTTACCATTATATTTCCACATAGTTTAATGGTTGTTGATTCCAATTACCACACTTCATACTCATTCTTCACCTTATAGCCACACTAATACCTTCAGGGAACTTCAACCCATTTATGATTCATCGCGCTTCAAAACCTAAGTTATCCCGAACACAACTGTGAATTTCCATACTAATCACTGACCAACACACAACCCCAGACCATCATTCTCTTCTTCACTAATCATACTGAAATTCTCCAAGGCGGAATTCTTGATTTCATAATTTCCCTTTTATTAAATCCCCTGACTACTCTTTTCTATCATGCCAACATCTTGTACGATACCCTAAAATCCAGTACCAGGAACGTGACTAAAATATAATTCCATCTCCCTCTCCTAATAGAACATATGACACCTTCTTCTGAAACAACTCTGAAATTCACGCACAACTGATAGTTCATCGTTGTGACCTTATTTCTAATTTCCATAACATTATCTTTGCATTCATGGAAAACCTCATATCCTTGAGTCCGTCTCACCTCCAGATATAGGTGTCATACCCCAAATTTGTCCTACCTTTATTTTTGTTTTCCAACATTATTTCAAAAGTCCTAAAATATGCACCTTTATTTTCTGCCTAACCATTATTGAAAAATTCAAAAAAATAGGTCATTTATTTTGTCATACTTGTCAGATTTTTTTTGAGACTGTCAAATCAAGTCGAGTGCGTGTGTGTGTGCGTTGTTGCTTTTTAAAAAAATTAGTGTATTGTGTGGGGGGGCTTTTTGCCCGATTATCACTTTTTTTTTTTTACTATTTCTATCACATATTTTCTATCATAGAAAAATCGAAAAATTTAATTTTCACTTTTATCTTTTTATTTTTTTTCTAGAATAACTATTTTACCACTTTATTTCATTTTTATCTTATTTGCTTTTATTTATACAAAATTCCAAAAAGTATTATTTTCCTTTTTGTTTTATTTCCTTTTTTTATTATGACCATATTATTATTATTTCTATTACTTATTATTATCATTATTATTAATGGTAGTAGGATTACTTTTTATTATTACTTTTTTAATACTTGTATTATGGTTATGTTTATTATTGTTTTTCTTTTGTAATTATAATTATAATTTATTATTATTATTATGTTATTATT
Organism: Lathyrus aphaca; assembly: GCA_963966055.1. Taxonomy (NCBI): domain Eukaryota; kingdom Viridiplantae; phylum Streptophyta; class Magnoliopsida; order Fabales; family Fabaceae; genus Lathyrus; species Lathyrus aphaca. The sequence continues at coordinate 546,496,187 of OZ014522.1, forward strand.
TTGTTACTAACAGACAAACAAGTTCTTTTACAACTTTTTACTTTTCAGCCACTTTCTTTTTCCTCTCTCACGTTCTCGTACACGTTACACACCATTTTCTCTTGACCCCACCTCCAGCTCACAGAATATCTGCCCAACAATTTTCGTATAAGATTTTTGGTGCTGGCCACTCAAATGCACATGGTTTGTTACGCAAATCTTCGGTACAAACGCATACCACTCAGCAAAACGTTTTAACGGCAGAACAAAAAACCTCATAATATATATACAGATTCCTCTAACGAATGCAAAAGATCACAAAAAGCTTCTCCATTTTTTTCCCGGCACTATTGGTTTCCATCAACATCACTTACCTTCAATAACCATCGTCACCTTCATCCTCATCACACCCAAAATCATCTCCTTAATCAAACCTGCAAACGCACATAGCCATCCTCAACCACAAATCTCAAACCATTATCCACAACCATGAGCGAGATTGCGAGCAAAACCGTGATAAATCGCAGAAACAAAACACAGAGATGAGAGAGAGCTCGACAAAGAGCAGCAAACCATAAGCTAACCTCACTGCAAAAACAACCTCAAATCCACAACAAACTCAGCCCATCACTCAAAGCCAGAACCACCGCGTCGAAGCTCAAAACTGTCGAATCAAAAAAAGCCAAACAAATCATAACCCACAGCGAATCCGCAACCTCTTCTGAGAACCAATCCAAAAACTGCGAGCTCATAAAGCAACACACAGACCCTCCATCGAAACACCGCAGAACTCAATCAGACCACCACCCCTTTTCGCGAAACCCGCAAGCATCGAAGATCCGCCGGCCGCGAACCGCAAAAACCCAGCCGCCGATTTCGAATCCATCACCACCGCGGTACCCTTCGCCGCACCGAAGCACAAGCCGGGGAGAGAGCACGAACGATCTAAGAGAGAGAGAACCGAGACGAAGGAGAAAACAGTGAGACGGGGACAAACGAGAGAGACGGATTCAGAATCGCTGCTGCGAGGATTTTGAGTTGTTGTTTCTTTTGGTTATCGTTCTCTGTTTCTGAATCTGCGGAGGATATTGGATTTTGAGGTGAACTTTGTTTTCCCTTTTGGCTTTAACCATGACATTTTTTCAATCAATTTATCAAACATTTTTCTTTTCTTTTTTAAAAAAAATTTCTGAACTGGTTTGTGGTTATAGTTGGGCTTTGAATAGGCCCAGGGAGGATTTGACTCTGTTTTTTTATCACCGCCAGCTTTTCCCTTTTCAATTATTTTTTAATAATTTCCTTTTTCTGAAAACTTGTTTTGTTTTTGTTTTTCCCTCTGTTCTTAAGGAAGCCTTTAAGTTTGGCTTCTTTTCTATATATATCTTTTAAATTTGATTTAAATAGTAATTAATATTCATTCCTAATTTCGAAGACTACATTATGGTACCATGTGTCATGTTTTATGTGGTTTGCTGTTGCTGTTTTTTTTCCGGTCCATATTTTTGTAAGAGGCTAGGGTTCTCATTGAAGAAGCATCTTTTGGAGCTTCCTGGGCCGAACCGGGTCCATATTGGACCATTTTCATTCCAATATTACTTGGGCTTATTCATGTTCTTCTTAAAAACCAACCATCTTTTTTCCCTTTTCCTCTAGTAAATGTTTTTTTATTTTATTTTATCAAAACTTCTTTCTTAATATGATTATGAATATTTATTTTATTTGAGGATTAATTTCTTAAATTGTTTTTTATTATTTTTATTTTAATTCTGTTTTTAGAAGTAAAATCTTTTAAGGTTTGGGTACTTATAGTTTTATAAATTTATATTGGAATTTAGTTTGTTGCTTTGTTATCTTTTGCTTCTTTTTTATTTCTCTTGTTTTATAAGGGCCGATGATATAATAAAAGGCCGTTTTTCGCCCGATTACATTTAATCGGTGATGAGCGGTCAATATGAGGCCCTCTTTTATTTTATTCTATTTATTGTTATTTTGAACAAGAAAATTGTAATTTAATTTTATTCATTATTTTATTCATTATTTAATTTGTTTAGTTATTCAATTTATTATTTATTTAATATTTCGCAATTCAATTTATTCAATTTATTCATTTAATTTCGTATTTTAAATTACGATCCGACTCCTTATAGAATGGTTCCCATTTTGAACCGATTCTAAGGCAGTTCACGAACAAAATTTCGCCGCGTCCCGAAAAGGTCCAACGCCTTCGAATAGTTGTGCTCGATTAAAAGGTCCAACGCCTTCAAATAGTTGCGTCCCGACTAAAAGGCCGAACGCCTTCGAATAGTTCAAACACACTGCACACACGCTTTCTCTTGGGCTAATTACAACGAGACCATTTATTTTTCGCAATCCCCTGTATTTATTTTGTATCCCTCTCCCCTTAATTTGTACGCATTTTTATTTCTCGCATTTTATTTCTGAATCCTTGGTCCAACGCCAAGCGATTGCACTCGCACACTTGCACTTTATTTTCCAGTTATTATTTCGTTTAGGATCCACCTTACTTTGCGAGCCGAGCGCTTCGTGCCTCGCTGACAAACCACAAAATAAACCTCCATTTGCATGCACCCTCTAAACCTCAAAAAACCAAAATGTTTCAATTAGATCCAAACCCTTGATCCAAGGTCAAGCGGCTTTAGGAAATAAAAACACTTTAACAAAAACGAGAAGATTTGTACGCCACGAGCCTTAAGCGGTAGAAAGGAGGATAACGAGCTCTTGTTACTCGCTCCAATTATTTCGACGCAGGACGCTCGTCTTGTTGGGCGAGATAAACTATCCATAGTCTTTAGTACATTTCAACTCCTAAACCCTTTCATCGAAGAAAGGTAATAAAATCAACAACCATTACCCGTAGTAGGCCGAACTACGAGGCTCTGACTTTCCCATTGCACACGGGAGTACGTAGGCATGAGGATCTCCATCCTTGCCGAGCACCTAGGTTCAATCTAACTTATAATTCAACTCATTTCCCTCTATCAAGCAATTGGTTTAAGCATAGACATCCTTTCGCGCGTGATAACTTAGATGGTTCCCATCGAGTACGATGGATGTAGGGGGTGCTAATACCTCCCCCCTGCATAACCGACTCCCGAACCCAGACAATGGTTCCGTTGACCTTTGTCCTCATCCTTCTCCTCCCGGGTTGTATCTATATCTTCCCTTTCCCTCTTCGGGAATAAATAGAATTAGGTGGCGACTCTTCAGTCCGTCCGGCGCGCGGCTCCGTCCATTTCGGATCGCGTGAGGTCGTATTTTTCGGGGTACGACAATAGGAATTTACATTGACTAATCCAAACACTCTACAAGCACCTGGCTTAACCCCGTACCATTCACTGTGCATGATATCCTATTTTAGCAAGTCACGCCTATCCCGTTCAACATGATCTCGTCTGTTATCAACAAGAGATTAAAGGTGATCAGTTCCTAAATTTGTTGATATACATCCGACAATCATGATGAGGCATAAACCATTCTCACCAAGTCATAATAGCGTTCAACGACACAATACACCATCCTCTTAACGATTGGCAAACACACGGTTTAACTTCATCCATCTGTCCTAAGAATAATGTCACCTTGTTCCAACTTAAAGATAATTGTGTACCTCCTAAGGAAACACGTCAGGATACTTAACACATCACCAACCCACAACTAGCCTAAAACACCGCCTTCCCTCTTCACAAGAAAGCAAACAACGAGGACACCTAACTGCCTCTCTTCGAGGGTAACACCATTCTCTAAATAGTTGAACTATCCATCTAACATTCCCTCTTACAGCGACATGATATCCCATATCACAACACCTAGAATATCCAAGATAAACAAACGTTCCTCTCCCACTTGTTTCATTCTCAACCTTCAATGGGAAACAAAACAAGTACCAACAGTGTTCTCACACACTTGTCGCATACTAAAGAACAACGCAACTATGCAACCTGGCCAGATGGACCGACCTGCTATGATACCACTTTGTAACACCCAAAATATTCCCACATATTTTTAATTTAAAATCAGAGTTAGTAAAACACACAATTAATTTTGAGTGTCACACTCACTACAAACACACAGTTCAATTTGATAGGTTTTACAAAATATTTTTACTTGTAGCGAAAATCTCTAAAGAAACACAAAATAAGATTTAATAACAACTTTTTTTTCTAAAATAAATACACAACGAAACAATATTCGTCCCGACACCCCAAAGCACGTATCAGAGCCAACTCTTCTAACTGTGAAGTACACCGACTTCATCGACCACCAACTCTGCTAATCCTGATCACTTGCACATTACCAACATAAGGGTAACATTCAAACAAAAGGGGTGAGATACTTACACCAACAAAATGAAAAAATAATAAGGATAAAAGCAAATATCATCAAGTAATTCACCACTTCTCATCAAACGACAATTAAACAAATACATCAAAACACATAATAAAATTATGCACACCAACTGTAAGTTCTGTATTTTTAGGATTGACATTAATTTTGTAAAACAAATATAGCAGCAATATATATGTACAAGATCTTTGCAAAATAAAGAATACATTAAGAAAAGAATCCTTTTGTGTGCCCAAACATGTTGTGTTGAAGTGTTTCAACTTCTGGATAAACATGTCGAAGAAGATGTCAAGACAGTTCATTCGACATCATGGACTGCAGTAAATGGATTGAGGATTTTGTTATGTTTTAACAGAAACAAAATAATTTAGAAGATTTGAAGCAATCCAAATGACATTGTTCTTAAAAGATCTTGAAGACTTAAATTTACATTAAAGACAAAATCAAATATTGAAAAATATATAGTTTCTATATTTAGAGATATTTTAGGGAGTTGTTGATTTGAAGATCTTTTTAATTTGTAGCAGATTTTTCTGCATTATTGTAGCAGATGTTATGCTGTATTTTGTAGGCCCAAATCCAGTTGGGAATAGGTTATAAAAAGAAACCTTGTAACTTAGGTTTAGTAACCAACCGAAGATGTAAAGATCATATCATTAGGGTTGTGTTCTTGTGGCAGCCGTGCATAACAAGGTTTAATGTTGTGACTGTTTTGTTTGTAAACCTCGAAGCTGCTAAGTAAGACGTGTATTGCTCTTGGAGGAAGCTTTTAAGAAACCCTTAGATGTTGTCATGGAAGTGTGACTTCTAGTTTGAATTGTTGGAGAGTTAAAAGAGTCGTCAATATCAGCAACTGAATGTTGGATTGTGAGACATCACTGAGGTGATTGGAAGTGGTGATGGATTTCTCATATTTAGGAGTTCCTAAGTAGAAGTTTCATTAATAGTGATTAAGTGAGAAGACTGTAAACTGTAGGTGCTTGCTGAGAAGTCTTTGAATTGATACTACATAGTGGATTTCCTTCATGGTTTGGTAGCCCCTAGTGTAGATGAGTTTGCATCTAAATGGGTTAACAATTTGAATGTGTTCTTTATAACTTTTCTGTTTATTTTATGCAGTATGTGTGCAGAATGTCATATCAGATGTCTAAACATCCTGAATAATGTTTGAATCTGATATAGCAGAATTTTAAAATACTATTGTTTATACCTTGCCATGTTTATATGTAGCAGATAAGATGTCTCAACATCATATTTGATATTTGAGTATGTCATATAAGAATTTATATTGGTATCAGAGCAGGCATCCTAGTTTGTTTCTAGAGGAGATCCTAGGGGGATACCTTCTGGTTCATGGTCAAGGTAGAAGTGGTCTACTGAAAAGCTGTTTGTTGTGTGAAAGGTCCCTAGAAGTGGGGGATGGACTATTCTGTTGTGGTAGTATGGTGGTGTGCTGCTGATGTGGCAGGTTTGATTTATTTTCAAACCTATGATTTTTGGTGTCACTTGGAGATATTGCTAGGGCTAATTTGTGACACTTGAAGTTTTTGAGGAGTTTGTATCCGCTGCTTATCTATCTGATAACTCCTTTTGTTTGAGAAGGATACTCTTCTCTGGAGATATATCCTATGGTGTTGGGGATATATGTCTATCTGCTTCTGTCAACTGTGCTAATGATACTTGGAGACTCTTTTTCAAGTCCACTCAAAGAACTATGAAGAGAAGTGGTTGTTTATAGATCTGAATATTGTTTTAAACAGACTTATCTCTATCCATAGATCTCTTTGTGTGATCCTTGGAATGATGTCCTATCCTTTGATAGAACATCACATCAGAATTAGGCATGATTCTGTTGTCTAAGGGCTGGTTGTATAGATGCTTGGGTGCTAAATTATTGTGGTTATATCACACATGTTTGGAACCTACTCCTGATTAGGAAGATGAGGCATTTGTATGGTGTGTCTAAAAAGGTTCTGGCCCTGGAACTTCTCTTAGTTGTATGTGTTGTTCAAGGATTTATCAACAAGTGGTTGTTGTCACACCCTAAATTTTGACCGAGCTTTTTCGAATTTTATTCATCTGGCGCATTTTTATCGAATTATTTGATAGTCAGTCATTTTTGCATTATAATCAATTAATCATTAATCATGCAGTTCTATTTATTTTACTTTTAATGTCATATTTTATTCTTGATGCTTTTGGAATTACTTATTTCGCTTTAAGAATAAGAGTTTAGATTATATTAGATATTTTAGAATTAGTTTTAATTTAAATTTTATTTTGGTTCAATTCTAATTTATAATTTTTTTTATATAAGTTAATTTAGATTTTAGTTTAATTTCAATTTCAATTTATTTAGTTTAACTTCAATTTATTTAATTCAATATAATTTATTTTTTTATAATCATTTTCAATTTTTTTTCTTTTATTATTATTATTATTAGTTTTATTATTATTATTTATTTTTATTATTACTACTTTTCTTTTGTTTTTCTTCATATTCAAAAAAGGAAAAATAGCAAGTGGGGTCCACTACAATGTAGTACAAACACTTCACATGGATTGCCAACTTGGAATTATCAATGACCAAGAATCATTCTCATAAAGTCACATGGATTGCCAACTTGGACTTATCAATGACCAAGAATCATTCTCACACTTCACATGGATTACCAACTTGTACTTATCAATGACCAAAAATTATGCTCATAAAGTCACATGGATTGCCACATCAACACTCCTACCTCATTCACACTATAAATAAGATCTACCTTCCTCTCATTTGAGACTAACAAGATCACCCTTATATTCTCAAAATCTAGCACATTCATAACATATTTTTCAAAGTCAAAATTCGTTTTTTTTTACTTACACAATACCCATAAACATTCACCATCTTCACCACAACAACAACCTCCATCAAAACACATTCACTTTCTTCTACACAACAAGCTCAACATTTGCTAGCCTTGAAGTTTGTGAGTATCATTCATCATTTTCTTTTTATATTTTAGTTTGTTATCTATTTAAATTATTAAAAAAAATCCTTATTAGTTTAAGTTATTAGATTGACTTAGTTTCTTCCTTTCAAAATATAGTTTTGTTTAATTTATTTATTAATGTTAGAAGTAAAGTATATATGTGATTAACACTTAAAAATATAAAAAATATTATTGTGTAGTAAGTTATTTAAATTTAGTTTTTAAGTTTAGTCGTAATTTTGTTTAGTTGTTGATAAACTAAAAATTCAAAAAGACGTGTCTTTGCTTTTCAATTCCATTTTGATTTTTATTTGGGCCGATGATATGACAAAGCCACAATAAATCGTTTCCGATTAATCGTGGCCGATATGAGGCCATCTTGTTTATTTTATTTTATTTATCCTAATTTCACAATTTATCTCATTTTTTATTTTCTTTATTTATTTCACGTACTCTTTTATCATATTAATTTCTAACGGTCACAATCAATTCAAACACTGCACACACGCTTTCTCTTGGGCAAATTACAACAAGACCCTTTATTTCATCGCATTCTAGTGTAAAATTATTACTGTATCCCTCTCCCGTTTTTGTACGTAATTTATTTCATCCGCCTTTATTTTACCGGTTTCGTTTTCACTAGGAATACCTTTAGGAATTAGGAATCAAATCCACTTCATTCAATCAATTCATACGCCTACATTTTTGCACACACGTAAGTCGGTCACTATGTGATCCCCGTCTGCACGACTTATTGCGTATCTTAATTAACTTAACCAGGAATAGAGCTCCGGAGTCTTGCATTCCGCACGTTCTGAAACGAACCACACCTGTGCTAGCCCCACGTGTAGTGATTCGTTTACTTCTCTGTTATTAAAATTACGTTAAATCCAAAAACGTCTAAAAACAAATTATCCAACCTATTTTATAAATTTAATACTAAAGTAGGGCTCCGGAGTCTAGCACTCCGCACGTTCTGGAATGGACCGCTACTGGGATAGCCCCACTCAACGTGGTCCATTCACCTTCCGTATTTCGAAATATCTAATCGCGCAATTTAACTCGTGAAAGAATAGAGCTCCGGAGTCTAGCATTCCACACGTTCTAGAATGAATCGCTCCTGGGCTAGCCCCACACGACGTAGTTCATTCGCTCTTTCATACTTAAAACAACTTAAAACTCACCAACCAATTCAAATCACTTTCATAATTAATCAGCAAAAGACGGAACTCCGGAGTCTAGCACTCCGCATGTTCTGGAATGCAATCACTCCTGGGCTAGCCCCACGCGACGTGTTTCATTCACCCTTTCGTTTAAAACACCTTAACAAAAGTCAAACACTTTTCTCTAAAACGAACATTGTTTAAATCATTCTATCTCGCAAACAAGCTAGCGCTTCAGCCTCCACCGCGAGTATAAGCCAACGCTTAGCAGATTAGAAAGCGTTTTAAACAATCGTTAAATTAAAAATCACAAATCGTAGTCGCACGAACTACGAAGCTCTGACTTTCCCATTGCACAAGGGAATATGTAGGCACGAGGATTTTAATCTTTCGCGAGCACAATAATAAAAAAACTTTAATCCTTTCTCTGTCTTAATATTAATTTAAAACTTTTCTTTAAGAACAAACATATTAACAATCATTTAGAAGACAAAGACTTAAGATCAAACATTTAATCGCATAATTAGCTAAGAGGTTCCCGTTGAGTACAACGGACGTGAGGGGTGCTAATACCTTCCCCTTGCGTAACCGACTCCCGAACTTAGAATTTGGTTTCGTAAACCATTTCTTATCCTTTATTAGGTTGTATCTATATCTCCTTTTTCTTTAAATAGAATAAATATAATTAGGTGGCGACTCTGTTGTTTGTTTTAGGATCATATTTTTCGAGGTACGACAGTTGGCGACTCTGCTGGGGACTTAGCTCCATGCTAGAGAGGGTCGAGCCTAACTTAGCTTTATGTGTTTATCTGTTTGATTTTGTCTTTTGTCTTCTCTATGTTTGCTATTTATGTTTTGTTTGTTTGTTCTTTTATTTGCTTTCTTTTATTACTTATTATACTTGACTGTGGAATTTTGGGTCACTTTGCAAGAAAATTTGAGTGGTGGAAAAAGCAGAGGGAACACCTAAGTTTAGAATTGGATGTTATTAGTGTTAGTCTCCAAGGACTCGCTCCTTGCACACCTAGCATGAAAGCTCCCCCAGATAGTTAGACTTTTCGTAGATCTTGTCGCAACGCAGCTAGCCTGTTGCGTGACCTGATTCACGAAAGGGTGTGATTCTGGCACCCCCTAGGACCTGTTTCAATTTTGGTAATTGTGTAATGTTAGGCTCCGAGGGCTCGCCCCTTTATCAGCCTAGCATGAGAACTCCACTCAAGGTAGACCTTATTGTTATTATCGTCACAATGCAGCTAGACTGCGGCGGGGCATTAGTACGATAAACGTCTGTGACTTTGAGTTTCCTTAAACCGTCACCGTAGAAACCATCTTGTGAGTGAGATTCATGGGTACAAAATGTATAACCAATCTCTTGTGGTCTACCAATTAGGAAGTTTCGAGTTATTTCCAGTTTTCAAGTCTGTTGTGACCCTAAGCATATCTGCATTGCATGGTGTTGCATACCATTTGCATCATTTGCATTTTTTTTACACACCCGGGTTGTTCATCAATTCATTTAAGTTGTCTCTGTATTCCAGTTATCTGTCAACCGTCAAACTGAAGCTTCGTAGCCGATACAGAACCCGAGCTTACCGCAGACGCAGGATGTCAGAACAAGAGGTTCATAATGCTGAGGTCCGAATGGAAATTGAGGAGTTGAAGACAAGTGTGACGAAGCTGACTGAAATGCTTCAAGTTTTGATTGCCAGAGGAGAGCCACCTCAGAGGACAGTGATCCAAGAGGTTGAAAATGCTATTGTCGAACCTCAGCCTACCCAGTTGCCACCTTCAACTTGGCTGGAGTTTGGTTTGCCACACAACTACTCTCCACCTCATGTTACTACTTCTATGGTCGGTCAGGCGTCTAGACCCGCTTTTCAAGTTCCTATTTTCACTGAATCCAGACCTATGATTCATACTGGCCAAGTTCCCATTGAACACAATGCTGCTAGCGCTCAGGATGATGATCTTGAAGATTACGTTGAACCTGAAGTTGGTCGTGAGCAGTATCGAGCTATTGACAAACGATTAAGGGATGTAGAGGGTAATGACTTCTTCAATGTTGATGCAAGTGATATGTGTTTGGTATCCGATCTCATCGTGCCTTCCAAGTTCAAGATTCCAGAATTTGAGAAGTACAAGGGGCACACCTGTCCAAAGCTCCATTTAACGATGTACTGTCGCAAGATGGCTACGCCAAGAACGACAAGATACTTATTCATTGTTTTCAAGACAGTTTGAGCGGTGCCTCTATGAAGTGGTACATGGGGCTTGAGAAAGATCGTATTCATAGCTGGGCGGATTTGGGTGATGCTTTCGTGAAACAATACAAGTACAACTTGGACATGGCACTTGATCGGCGTCAACTGCAGAATATGTCTCAGAAAGAGAGGGAATCCTTCAAGGAATATGCTCAACGTTGGAGAGAGTTGGCATCTCAGGTTGAACCTCCCCTAGCTGAGAAAGAAATGACTAGTATGTTCATGGATACTTTGGTTCCCTTCTATTGGGAAAAAATGATCGGAAGTGTCTCTTCCAGTTTCACTGATCTGGTTACCATTGGATAGAGGCTTGAAGAAGGAATTAAGAATGGAAAAGTGTCCAAAGTTGTTGAGTCTTCCAATGTTACTAAGAAAGCTTTTGGGCATTTCCAAAGGAAGAGGGAAGATCAGACCAATGCTATTTTTGATGTGGGTAGAAGACCTCAATGTAGGGCCCAACATGATAATCAAGCTTATGTTGCTGTTGTTGCTCCTGTGATTGCTACTCAACCAGCTAGAGCTCCTCAACGTCCGACTTTTGGACAAACTCAGAATCGTGAAAGGGTTCACTTTGACCCTATTCCCATGACGTAAACTAAGTTATATCCTGGTTTGGTTCAGAAAGGTTTGATAACCACTAGACCTATGCCTCCTCCTCTAGTTCCTCTCCCACCAAGCTATAGGGTAGATCTTCGTTGCGAATTTCATCAGGGTGGAACGGGCCATGTTTTGGAACATTGTTTTGCTTTGAAGACAAGAGTGAAAGAGTTGATCAGAGACAAGGTCCTCTCCTTCAGTGATCCTAATCCAAGTGTCAAGGACAATCCTTTGCCAAGGCATGCCACTTGAAGCTTCAATCAACTTCAACCAGTTCTCCCTGAAAGCCAATGTTTCAAGACAAGACAACTCATCCTTGTAACTGATTAGTCACTAGGCTTTGTTTCTTTTCTGTTTGCATTTTCCTTTAATTGTATCGACTGTCTGCCTATCAATTATGTTTGTACTTCTTTGATTAATGAAATGAGCATTTGCAATCCTTTGAATTCAGTTCATCTGTTTATTTATGTCTTTACATTTTCTATTTCAAAAAAATACATATATACCTTTTGTTCAAAACTTTTGATCATGCAAATGTTTGAAGGAGGATGATGAAAAAACACCCATAGCTATTGTGGTTTGCTTTCAGATAAATTCTTGACGATGATGTACAGGCATTGTTTCAATTCCCAAACACTGGAGAGATAAGGAGTTAATCCCTAGTTCACCATTTTGAGCCTAGAAGTAGGAGTTTCTTTCGGATTTAAACCCTTATGTTTAACCTGGGGCAGGATAGTGGTTCAATTATTTTGATTACACATTCAAATTACAAGATGATCCATTATGACCAATGGTTTGGCAATCATAACTTTCAGAATTTCAAAAGTACAAAAAATATAAATCCCGCTAAGTAAAAAAAAGGACTTAGGCAAAAGTTAGGGATCAGTTCAAAAGAAATTCAAGCAAAAGAGGCCCTCAAACCCTCAACATCAAACAAGTAAGATTTAGTGACCACCATGTCCAAAATCGATTGGTCACTACAAACATCCATCAAAGCCAAATAAAATGATTGTCATTTCCAGTGAACCTCAAATCATCATCTTTACCCTTACGTTGTCAAGATAAATGTGTGTAAATTTAATTGAATTGTAGGATTGGAGATTTATCACGAAGAAGGGTGGGTACAAACAATTTTGAGCCTTTATCTTTGTTTCATGAACCGTGAACCAGACCACGATACAACCCTTAAAAGACCTAATTGAGGCAGGGTTATTCTGAAAGCATACTACAGTAAGGTTGTGTAAACTGACTCCAAAAAAGATCTCTGCAAGTCATTTTGTTTTGTACATATTTTCACTTTACCTTTCACCTTGAACGTTATAAACCATCGTGTTTTGACTAGTGATTCATTTGCTTTTCTTCCAATAATAATTTTGATTTCAAAAGTGCATTTGCTTTTAATTACCATGGTTGTATAAATGTTTTTGTTTGCAAACTATCTTTTCTAGCAAGGAATTTTCAAACAGTTAAGAACTGGCCTGGTGATCCTATCAGGGGCAAGTTCCTTCCATACCATGTTGAGAATTAAGGCAAGGTTGTTGTTCGGTGAAAGTCCATCGTAGAATTGGTTTATACAAAAGAATTTACAAAACTTATATTGAAGCAGGCTTCCAAGCGCATCATAAGGCAATCATTTTCAGAGTCAGTCAAGTTGAAGCAACGATCAACTCATCTACAATAATCAGTTTATTTGGGGAAATTCATTGGAAGAATCCCTAAGGAAACTTTTCATCCCTTCTCCGAGGATCATCAACTTGGTACAGTTTTTTAGTGGTGAAGGTCTGTTCAATATCAGCATCTTTAGTCCCTGAGAAGAATAATAGTCGATCTCGCAGTGTTGAAAAATCAGCCTTCCCATCTTGTCATCTCCAAAAGAGTCAAGCCTTGTTGTCATCATCTGCATTACATGTATTTGATCATGCGTCATAACAAGTTCATATAGTATGCATAACAAGAGTGTTTTATCCTCATTTGCATTTACCGTAGGTCATGTTGTGGTCAAATATTTACCTCACTTTGAAAGTCCAACTTCTTGGTGCCTACCAAAAAACTTACCTTTCTTTCACTCCAGTGCCATTCCTGGATATTTTATTCACTCCAGTACTATTCCTGGGTCTCTGTGTTCCTCCAGTGTCATTCCTGGATATTTTATTCACTCCAGTGCTATTCCTGGGTCTCTGTGTTCCTCCAGTGCCATTCCTGGATATTTTTGTTCACTTCAGTGCTATTCCTGGGTCTCTGTGTTCCTCCAGTGCCATTCCTGGATATTTTTGTTCACTCCAGAGCCATTTCTGGATATTTATTGTTCCATTCCAGTGCCATTCTTGGATATACTCTTCCTCAAGTGTTATTCCTGGGTCTATATCTTGTTCCTTCAGTGCCATTCCTGAAAGTTTTATCTGTATATCCAGTGCCATTCCTGGATATACTCTTCCTCCAATGCCGTTCCTGGATATACTCTTCCTCCAATGCCATTCCCGGATATACTCTTCCTCCAGTGCCATTCCTGAAAGTTTTATCTGTATATTCAGTGTCATTCCTGAAATCTTCATCTGCGTATCCAATGTTATTTCTGGATACAGTGATTTGCATTTACCTTCAGTGCCATTCCTGAAATCTTCGTCTGCGTATCCGATGTTATTCCTGGATACAGTGATTTGCCTTTACCTTCAGTGTCATTCCTGAAAATTTTATCTGTATATTCAGTGCCATTCCTGAATATAGTGATGTGCATTTACCTTCAATGTCATCCCTGAATAGTGATATTTATCCAATACAATCCACGGACTTTACTTCTTCTTTATTATTATTCTTAGTGACAGTTGGTCATATCGTGCCACTACGCATTCACTTTGAATATTCTCTTGTCATCCTAAGTGTCAACTAGACTTTACCTGTGTTAGTTGAACCAACGCTTTGAATTTGCTTTTGTTTCCATCTTTTGTTATTCTTAGTGCCAGCAGTTACACTTGAACCTGTTGATTTACCACTTTGAATACATCCTATTTTTGTTTTGTCATCCCCAACATATTGTTATCCCTAGTGAGTCTTCACCCTCAATTTGCGTTTCTGTGGATCGCCGTCGTATTTATCTGCATCATACCATATTCAGCACATTCATCATTTTAAAAGAAATCAACACGTTAAGTTTCATTGCATCTCGCATGTCATATCCCCAACAAGAGTCCCTCATAGATTCATAACATTGCATTTCATCTGCATTTGGTCAAAATTTTTAGGTATTTTAATATTTAATCTTCTTCTACCTTGAATGTCCAAAAATATTTGTTATTTATACATTCAGGTCCAAGAAAATTAAATAGGGGCAACTGTCACACCCTAAATTTTGACCGAGCTTTTTCGAATTTTATTCATCTGGCGCATTTTTATCGAATTATTTGATAGTCAGTCATTTTTGCATTATAATCAATTAATCATTAACCATGCAGTTTTATTTATTTTACTTTTAATGTTATATTTTATTCTTGATGTTTTTAGAATTACTTATTTCGCTTTAAGAATAGGAGTTTAGATTATATTAGATATTTTAGAATTAGTTTTAATTTAAATTTTATTTTGGTTCAATTCTAATTTAGAATTTTTTTTATAAGTTAATTTAGATTTTAGTTTAATTTCAATTTCAATTTATTTAGTTTAACTTCAATTTATTTAATTCAATATAATTTATTTTTTTATAATCATTTTCAATTTTTTTTCTTTTTTATTATTATTTATTATTATTATTAGTTTTATTATTATTATTTATTTTTATTATTACTACTTTTCTTTTGTTTTTCTTCATATTCAAAAAAAGAAAAATAGCAAGTGGGGTCCACTACAATGTAGTACAAACACTTCACATGAATTGCCAACTTGAAATTATCAATGACCAAGAATCATTCTCATAAAGTCACATGGATTGCCAACTTGAACTTATCAATGACCAAGAATCATTCTCACACTTTACATGGATTGTCAACTTGTACTTATCAATGACCAAAAATTATGCTCATAAAGTCACATGGATTGCCACATCAACACTCCTACCTCATTCACACTATGAATAAGATCTATCTTTCTCTCATTTGAGACTAACAAGATCACCCTTATATTCTCAAAATCTAGCATATTCATAACATATTTTTCAAAGTCAAAATTCTTTTTTTTTTTACTTACACAATACCCATAAACATTCACCATCTTCACCACAACAACAACCTCCATCAAAACACATTCACTTTCTTCTACACAACAAGCTCAACATTTGCTAGCCTTGAAGTTTGTGAGTATCATTCATCATTTTCTTTTTATATTTTAGTTTGTTATCTATTTAAATTATTAAAAAAATTCCTTATTAGTTTAAGTTATTAGATTGACTTAGTTTCTTCCTTTCAAAATATAGTTTTGTTTAATTTATTTATTAATGTTAGAAGTAAAGTATATATGTGATTAACACTTAAAAATATAAAAAATATTATTGTGTAGTAAGTTATTTAAATTTAGTTTTTAAGTTTAGTCGTAATTTTGTTTAGTTGTTGATAAACTAAAAATTCAAAAAGACGTGTATTTGCTTTTCAATTCCGTTTTGATTTTTATTTGGGCCGATGATATGAGAAAGCCACAATAAATCGTTTCCGATTAATCGTGGCCGATATGAGGCCATCTTGTTATTTTATTTTATTTATCCTAATTTCACAATTTATCTCATTTTTTATTTTCTTTATTTATTTCATTTATTTCACGTACTCTTTTATCATATTAATTTCTAACAGTCACAATCAATTCAGACACTGCACACACGCTTTCTCTTGGGGAAATTACAACGAGACCCTTTATTTCATCGCATTCTCGCGTAAAATTATTATTGTATCCCTCTCCCGTTTTTGTACGTAATTTATTTCATCCGCCTTTATTTTACCGGTTTCGTTTTCACTAGGAATACCTTTAGGAATTAGGAATCAAATCCACTTCATTCAATCAATTCATACGCCTACATTTTTGCACACACGTAAGTCGGTCACTATGTGATCGTCGTCTGCACGACTTATTGCGTATCTTAATTAACTTAACAAGGAATAGAGCTCCGAAGTCTAGCATTCCGCACGTTCTGAAACGAACCACACCTGGGCTAGCCCTACGCGTAGTGATTCGTTTACTTCTCTGTTATTAAAATTACATTAAATCCAAAAACGTCTAAAAACAAATTATCCAACCTATTTTATAAATTTAATACGAAACAGGGCTCCGGAGTCTAGCACTCCGCACGTTCTGGAATGGACTGCTACTGGGATAGCCCCACTCAACGTGGTCCATTCGCCTTCCGTATTTTGAAATATCTAATCGCGCAATTTAACTCGTGAAAGAATAGAGCTCCGGAGTCTAGCATTCCACACGTTCTAGAATGAATCGCTCCTGGGCTAGCCCCACGCGACGTAGTTCATTCGCTCTTTCATACTTAAAACAACTTAAAACTCACCAACCAATTCAAATCACTTTCATAATTAATCAGCGAAAGACGGAACTCCGGAGTCTAGCACTCTGCACGTTCTGGAATGCAATCACTCCTGGGCTAGCCCCACGCGACGTAGTTCATTCGCTCTTTCATACTTAAAACAACTTAAAACTCACCAACCAATTCAAATCACTTTCATAATTAATCAGCGAAAGACGGAACTCCGGAGTCTAGCACTCTGCACGTTCTGGAATGCAATCACTCCTGGGCTAGCCCCACGCGACGTGGTTCATTCACCCTTTCGTTTAAAACACCTTAACAAAAGTCAAATTTTTTTCTCTAAAACAAACATTGTTTAAATCGTGGAGTTTGGTTTGCCACACAACTACTCTCCACCTCATGTTACTACTTCTATGGTCGGTCAGGCGTCTAGACCCGCTTTTCAAGTTCCTATTTTCACTGAATCCAGACCTATGATTCATACTGGCCAAATTCCCATTCAACACAATGCTGCTAGCGCCCAGGATGATGATCTTGAAGATTATGTTGAACCTGAAGTTGTTCGTGAGCAGTATCGAGCTATTGACAAACGATTAAGGGCTGTAGAGGGTGTAACACGGTGGGAGAACTGACTTTAGTTATGTTGCGGATAGCAAGAGTCGCCACCGACTTTTATTTTATCCAAAGGAAAGGCATAAAAGAACAGGAAAGACCTTTTTAAAAGATTTTTGGGTCTGGGGGGTAGGTTATGTAAAGGGAAGGTGTTAGCACCTGTTGCACCCCAAAATTTGCCCTCACAATACAAGACTTTGTGTGCTAAGAAGGTTCACAAGGTTCACAAGACCTTTCATGAAGTTCATGAAGTTTACAAGACACTTTATGAGGATCACAAGGTTCACAAGACCTTTCATGAGGTTCATAAAGTTTACAAGACACTTTATGAGGTTCACAAGGTTCACAAATTTTATCATGGGTCAGAAGATTTGACAATTCCCTCAGACAATGCATTTTCCTAAGCAGTGCATCCAAAACTAGGGTTTTGACTTTAATCAGGCTAAATGGATTTCCAAGACTTCAAGTGAGCTTCATAACATCTTATATGTGTCTAAGAACCCCCATGACAAGTTTCAAGACTTTTCTCAAAGGTTTGCTCAGTCAGATGATCAGATAAGTCAAAATCAGTCAAAGTAGTTAAAAAGTCAAACTAAGGTCAACTGTGGTCAAACCAAAGTCAAACTTTATGATTTTTTGCCAACATCAAGTATATGAAGTAAAATTCATCATTTTATCAAGGGTTTATCATGATTCATCAAGGATATTTCAGATCATCAAGAATCAAGGGTTTCTAAATTAGGGTTTCCTCAGGAAAAGTCAACTGAACTTTGACCAGCCATAACTTTCACATGCTTCATCACCAATTTTCCATCCAAAGCTCATTTTTGAAGGAAATTGAATTCTCTACAACTTTGTGTCTCACAAGCCAAGCCCAAAAATGCTTCATTTGGAAGGTATGAGCTAAGACATTATAGGTCCTTTTGAAAGTCAACAAAAAGTCAACAACTTCAAAAGGGCATAACTTGAGAATGGTAAATGATATGGACATGAAACCAGTGGGGTTGGTTAGAGGACTCTTCAAGATTTCCAAAATGTCCAAGAACACCCTCATAGCATTAAAATTGAAGGATTTGTGCCTTGGCAAAGTTGGGAAATTTTTGGTTGGTTTATGAAGAAAATGAAGGTTTAAAACCAATTTTTTCTAAATGGGCTTGCCATATGATGATCCAATCCATACCAACACTTCATGCACGACCCAACCCACTCATTTTCTGATTTTTTATTTTTTATTTCATATTTATTTAAATTTTATTCATTAAAATACAAATTAAATTGAAATAAAATATAAAAAACATATATTTGAAAAGGATTTGGTTTCTAGAAGGTCTTAAAAAACATTTAAGCTTGATTGATACAAAAATAATGGAGATCACACCAATATGGCAATGCTAGATCAAGGAAAATCAAGTTTTAATGATCAATCTTTTTCAATCTCAAAAAGTCCAAAAATCCACAAGTTTGTTTAAATTCTTGACCTAATTTTAGTGTGTGGTATATATACAACATAAGACCAAGCTCTAGACACGAATTTGCAGCCTCTCACCTTGTCTCAAAACTTCAAAAAATCACATACAAATTCAAATTTCGGATTTCAAATTGCAAGAGGTTATAAGGTATTTTAAGGACACCAAGAGGTTCCCTGGACATCCTTGAGTCGAAGCCAACCTTCTATTGCATCAAAACCATGCCATATCATGCTAACCGAATCGATTTTGTTCTTCAATATCATGCTTTTCGATTTCACATATCTAACTAATATAAACTGATTTTGTTGTTTGATTCGTGTTAGTTATGATCTAGAGATGCTGTCTGGACAATTTTCTTGAAGAACCATGACCTAAAACGTAAACGGCCATTGTTAGGGTTCTTTGACAATATTTAGGGTTTCTCAATTTGGCCATTATAAATTGATTCTAAAACTGTAATTGAACTGTGTGATGGTTGGGGATCATGTCCATGTGATCAATTTGGAAAAATAACGTGTGTATGATGTAATATATGATTTGTAGGTTTTTGAACGCAGGAAACTTCGCAAGTAGATTCGCAGGGAAATTCGCAGGTAAACCTGCGAATTCAAGGAAGAAGACGACTCCTTTGGCGCGGAGTTTATAATTTGAATTTTGTGTTTTATATTTTATGGATTGGTTTTGAATTATGATCACAGGCGCGCGTCTGGCCCAGTGGTGAAGCAACCTCTCTATCTACTATAGGGCACGAGTTCGATCCCAGGTGCTCAACCTTATTTTTTAAACATTTTGTTGATATTACAGGTTTTAATATTTATTGATTACGCCTCCCATGAATGACAAACGCGCGCATGCAGCTCAGTTGGTTTTGTACCATGTTGTTTGAGGTAAGGGACCTGGGTTCAAATCCCAGGTCCTATTTTTTTGGTTATTTTCCTTATTTCTTGTTTTTTTTCTATTTTCTTAATTCAATTTAGTTAATCTATTTTAATTAATTTACTTAATCTAAAAAATCAATAATGTTTTTCTTAATTAAATTTTATATTTTATTAATTCCACATCTTTCAATTTTTTTTTTGATATATTTGTATTTTATAAATAAAACTTATTTATTTAAATCAATTATTAACAAACCCTAATTATTTCTTTTACAAAAATATAATTATATCATAACTTTTAATTTATTTATTTCTAAACTTTAATTATGTACATACTTTTATTATTTAATTTAATTCTTGTATATAAATATGTTTAAAATTGAAATTCTTAATTTAATTTTCATAATATGTAAATATTCTATAAATTGTTTATAATTTAATTTTGTATGTAAATAATTTTTAGTATATGTTTAAAAATAATTAAAATTTGTAAATATAATTTATATAACTTATGCATAACTTAAAACTTTATGATCATTAGTATAATTGTTTATATTTTCTTATTAATCTTAAAAAATAATTGTTCACATAAAAAAAAATTGATCTTTTAATTATTTGGCTAATATTTTTTGTTTATATTATTAATTATGTTTATTTTTATATGATATTATTACTAACCCCATTTAACTTTGTATTATTTTTATTATTATTTTATTACTAACCCAATTATTATTATTATTTAATATTCTGCTTATTTATTTAATTTGTTTTTTATTATTATTATCTAATTGTTCCTGGATGTAATATTTTAATAATAGTATTTAAATATTTATTTTTACGCTATGGTTAGTAAAATAGGGAGTGCAACATGTTTGTATGTATAAAATTCAATTTAGCTCATTAAATTTAAAGATAAATATTAAAATTGTACACTCACACACGTAAGTCGATTCTGGATCGCCATCTCACTTCCTTAGGGATACCTCTCATGTTGCCTAATCAAAAGGTCAAGTAGGGTGTATAAAGCAAAGTCCTTCAATTTCACATCATCTAGTCCCTTAACAGATAAAAGATCAAGTCCCTTCGAATGTTGCCTTCGTAATGATCTTGTCCCTTTCGAATAAAGATGATAAGTCCCTTCGAATTGCTTATACACCCCACAATTGCCTAAAGTAACAGATGACCCTTCACTTGTCCCTCACATCCAAGGTAATGACTACCTATTCCTTAATAATAGGGATAGTCTTACCATTTAAAGGATTCAAGAACGGAAAAGACTTAAAACTTAGGGTAGGTTCCTCTTAGATACTTGCTCACTCTTCAAAAACTTTTCAAACACTTCACATTTTCAAACAAATTTTCAAAACAAAGATTTATACGCATCCGTACATGGATCATTATAAACACTTAAGAAAATTTTTATTCACACACTTCACATTTCAAAAAAAAACATTTTAAAGTGAGCTAAGTAACTAAGAGCCCATGGATAACCATGGATGTAAAGGGTGCTAACACCTTCCCTTTACATAACCTACCCCCCGGACCCAAAAATCTTTTAAAAGGTCTTTCCTGTTCTTTTATGCCTTTCCTTTGGATAAAATAAAAGTCGGTGGCGACTCTTGCTATCCGCAACATAACTAAAGTCAGTTCTCCCACCGTGTTACAGAATTGGCGACTCTGCTGGGGATTTAATATTAAAGAGGGGTACCCTTAGGAATTAGATCACTTTAAAATTGTTTGCCTTGTTTGCTTTATACTTACTTGTTGGGCTCTTATGTGTGGAAGATCCTAACCCGGATCTAGTGTACCTTAGGTAAATGGCAATAGACCAAGGAAACTGTACGGCGTATACCGATATGGTTAATCTGGTGGCCATAGTTAGTGTGACTTCTTGGTTGGTGTTTATGTTCCTTAAGTCAAGTTGAGGATAATATGAGGCTGCCATATGTTGTCAATGCACTAACTAACTTTTAGAACCCTAGTTATCCCATCTTGGCCTTTAGAAAGTAGTGAGATAACCGGCTTTGGTGCAGACTGAAGTTGGTTGATACTCGATACTACGCTCATTGAGATTCTAAACTTGGAGGGTTTTGGTTGGCAAGTAAGTTGCCTACTGAACAACCACCCTTGTGAAGGATCAATGATATTGAGATCCCTTAGAACCTGGTTACTTTTGTAGGACAGGATGAACCAACTAAACTTCAAGGAAGGGTACTTACCTTTGAACCTCATGCAAGCCTTTAAACCTAGGGCTATTGTGTGACTTGTTTGTGTGTGCCACATGTTTGTGATTGAACATAACATCATGTCATCATCATGCATCATAAGCATAGCATTTTCACTAACCATTTCAAGGACCAAAGGATTTATCTTTATTCTTTGTTGCAGGTCATGGCTTCTGCTCGTAGAAACACTATCAGGATCAACTTTGTAGGGATACCTGCTAAGCTTAAAGAGTTGGTTTCTCAAGTGTCTGAACACTCCCAGTTCATCAAGAGACATGGTCACCTATTGGATCTAGTCACCTCAGGATTCATTGAAGACATGATGAGTGTTCTGTTTCAGTTCTTTGATCCTAAGCACCATTGCTTCACATTCCCCGATTATCAGCTGGTTCCTACAATGGAAGAGTTCTCTAAACTTCTGGGTATACCTGTTCTTGATCAAAGACCCTTCACAGGATTGGAAAAAGAGCTTAAACCAGAGGTTATTGCTGCAGCTCTACATCTGAAGAAGTCAGACATTGTTCTAGAAACGAGAAGCGGAGTTAAAGGTATTCTTGCTAAGGTGTTAGTGGATAAGGCTCAAGTGTTCTTGAAGGCCATGAGCTATGATGCTTTTGAGGATATCTTAGCCTTGCTGATTTATGGCTTAGTATTGTTCCCCAATCCAGATCAGTTCATAGACGTTCATGCCATCAACATATTCCTGAGTCACAATCCAGTGCCTACATTGCTTGGAGACATCCTACATTCTCTTCATACTTGTACTACAAAAGCAAGAGGAACTTTGATGTGCTGCATACCTTTGCTTTCTAGGTGGTTTATTTCTCACCTTCCTCGCTCAGTAATGAAGAATGAGCAAGGGTTCAGGTGGTCTAAGAGGATCATGTCACTCTCGCATTCAGATATTCATTGGTGTTCCAGATCTATGGAGGATGTCACTATCATTGACCTTTGTGGATAGTTTCCTAATGTGCCACTTCTAGGCATAAGAGGAGGCATTACTTACAACCCTTCTTTAGCTTTACGACAGTTTGGTTACGCTCGGAGTGATGGCCCACATGACATGTTGATTCAGGGCATTGTGTTTGATTACGACAACGATCTTCAAGGTTACCGTCAGAGATTCATACGAGCATGGGGAAAAGTAAACAAGGTTGACAGCAAGACTCTGGAGCCTAAGTACACTATTCCTATGGAGGCTTACCTCAGATGGGTGCGATCTCGTGCTCAGACTCTCATGATGCCATATCCTGCCATCCTGCCAGTTACCATGGAACCTGTTGCTGAAGGAGATACTTCTTATACCATCCTTCACCCAGACATGCCTACTGACATGGAAGACTTGCAGAGATCCTGGACCTAGTTGAAGGAGCAAAGGGATACTTTCGAGGCTCATTACAAAGCAAGCCAAGAAAGGATCCTGGAACTAACAAAGCAACTTCACGAGGAACAGAACCTCAACTCATACCTCAACACAAAGAGGAAGCGTCCATGGGAGACTTAAAACCCCATCTCTTGTGTTTATTTCATTTTCTGTAAGCCCAAGAGGCAAAACAAATTTATTATTAATAAAAGTTTACCTTCTTGTTTGTTTAAGCAAATTTAAATCCGGCGGTCCTTGAAAACATTGCATACGCATTCACATATCATATCATTACATTACAGGTTTCTTGTGCACAGGTTTCTTATCTTCTCGCTGTTTATTTCAGCAATGGCTCTTGAACAAACAGTCAAAGATCTCCAGGCACAAAATGCACAGTTCCAAGAGCTGATCCTGAACCCGTCCAAGGGGCAGGATGAATTGAAGACACTGCTGGCCAAGAAGACTAAGAAGACTAGAAGATCAGGTGGCCTGATCAACATGGGAAGAAGGTTCAAAGGTCTTGCCAAGACCAAAGAACCAGTTGAAGATTATGAGTCTGAAGAGTTTGAAAAGGAGGGAGGCAGTCTCCACAACACTATGGGGGACTCTGATTCTGAAGCCAACTACTATCATGAGCCTAATGAAGATAAATTCAAGATGCTGGTGGATAGAATGGATGCTATGGAGTTGCAGAAGTCTTCTGGGTTGTATTTTGAAGATTTGAGTCTGATATCTGGGGTAGTCATACCCACTGGTTTCAAGGTTCCTACTTTTGTTGTTTATGATGGGGTCTCTTGTCCCAAGCTACATCTGAGGTCTTATGTCAGGAGAATCCAACATCATATTGCTGATAAAAAGTTGTGGATCCATTTCTTCCAAGAGAGCTTATCTGGAGCTCAATTGGAATGGTACTATCAGTTGGAGAGTGTCAACATCCGGGATTGGAATGATCTTGCTGAAGCCTTCTATAAGAAGTATCAATACAATGCTGATTTAGCTCCCACTCGCATGCAGCTGCAAAGCATGTCTATGGGTGCTAAAGAAAGTTTCAAGGAGTATGCTCAGAAGTGGAGAGATTTAGCTGGAAGAGTACAACCCCCTTTAACTGACAAGGAGTTGGTTGATATGTTCATGTGTACGTTTAATGGTCCATTTTACAGTCATCTCATTGGAAGCTCATCATCTGGCTTCACTGAGTTGATAATGACAGGAGAGCGCGTGGAAAGTGGTATTAGGAGTGGCAAGATTCAAGTGGGTGCTTCTTCATCAGGTGCTGCAAAGAAGCCTCCCAGTGGGAAGAAAGAGTCAAATGCTGTTTATGGTCAACCTGATCGTAATAGAAGGCATCAGTCTGTGAGTGCAGTCCATATCTCCAATCCAACTCCTGCAACACCAGAGCAGCCACAGGGCAACCAACAGAGGGCTAGAAGGCAGTTCACTAAGATCAACATGTCAATGGCTCAGGCATTGCAACACTTGTTGAAGGCTGAACTTATCACTCTGAAAGATTCTCCTCAGAATCCTAATGTTACCTCTCCCAGGTACAATCCTAATGCACGATGTGCATATCATTCGAACTGTCAGGGACATGATACTAATAGTTGGTGGGTCTTGAAGAACAAAATCCAATATATGATTGAGGCTGGAGAAATTGAGTTTGACCCTCCGGGTACTCCAAATATGATTACTGCTCCCATGCCAAATCATGAGAAGACTGTCAATGCCATTGATGAAGATTCACATATTTATTCAGTTGCAGAGTTGACCACACCATTGTCTGTCATTAAGAAGAAGCTAGTACAAGCTGGGTTCTTTCCAGGTTGTCGTGAAGATTGTTTGTATTGTACCTATAAGCCAGATAACTGCTGGAGGTTGAGAGATGGAATTCAACGTCTCATGGATAAATATACCATAGTGTTTGAGAGGACTCCACCTTCCGTAGAGAGTATGGTTAATCATATAACCCAAGGTAAGAAGATTGAAGAGGTGGATATGGTTGATAAAGTACCGGTAAGGATCACTTCTAAGGGACCTGTTAAAATCACTCACAAGGGTCCAATTAAGATTACTGCTGAAGGCCCTGTGAAGATTGTTGCTGAAGCCAGAGTGGCTCCTATGGTCATTACCACTCCTGGTCCTATTCCGTATACTTCCGATAAAGCTGTGCCTTGGCATTATGGGTCTGATGTTTATATCCATGGTGTTAAGCAAGAACCCTTAGCTGATATGCCTGTTGATGTTGATAATATTGCTGGATCTAGTAAGATCACACGAAGCGGAAGAGTTTTCTCTCCTCCAGTTACTTCCAAGAATGCAGTTACTCCAGCTGCTACCTCCACCACTGATGCTCGGGGCAAAGGTCCTGTTATTAAACCTATACCTACTGATGTGCCAGCTGCTGATGATCTCTCTAAGCAGATGGAAGAAGTATTGAAAATCATTCGCAAGAGTGATTATGACATTATTGATCAGTTGGGGCATACTCCCTCCAAGATTTCTATGTTGTCTTTGCTATTGTGTTATGAAGCTCATGCCATGGCCCTGATTAAGTTTCTGAAGACTGCTCATGTACCCAATGAGATTTCTGTTGACCAGTTTGAAAATTGTGTTGCCCACTTGACCTATGATAATGGGTTAGGTTTCTCTGATGCTGATTTGACTCCTGCCAAGAGGGATCATAACAGGGCTCTGCATATCTCAATTGAATGCAGGGGCACTACCTTGTCACATGTATTGATAGACAATGGTTCCTCTCTGAATGTGTTGCCCAAAGAAGTCCTGAATAAGCTTAGTCCTGAAGATGCTGTGCTAAAGCCCAGTAATATAGTGGTGAAGGCTTTTGATGGCTCAAGAAGAGTGGTGCATGGAGAAATTGATCTCCCAATCAAAGTTGGTTCTCAGGTTTTTAATGCTACCTTTTATGTCATGGATATTCGTCCATCATATTCTTGTTTGCTTGGGCGTCCCTGGATCCATGGGGCAGGTGCTGTAACCTCTACATTACATCAAAAGCTGAGATATCCGGTAGAAGGGAAGGTTGTCACTGTTTATGGAGAAGAAGGATATGTTGTTAGCCATGTGAACACTTTTAAATATCTGGAAGTGGAAGGTGAATATGTTGAAACTCCGTGTCAGACATTTGAAGTGGTTCCTTGGGTTGTTAATGATTACGAAGCCCCTCCTGTTGTCAAGAAAGTTCCTGTGGTCACCAGAATACCTCCAACAATGGCCTCCCTTAAAGATGCTAGAGCTGTGGTTGATGAAGGTGGTTGTACTATTTGGGGTCAGCTTCCTGATATCCCTTACAAGTCTGACAAATTTGGTTTGGGTTTCACTGCAGAGTCCCAGAAGGTTGTTCCTCGTGCTCGTGCTGTTCGTATCACCAATCAGGGGATTATGAAGAATCAGATCAATGCTGTGGGTGACTATGATGAAGAATACAACTTGGATGCTTGGATTTTTCCTACTGTGGGTGCTGGACTCAATAATTGGAAATATGAAGATGTTATTCCTATCTCCTTTAGTCAGGAGTAAATACTATTACTGTGTTGTTGCTTTTTAAGTTTGTAATTTCTTGAACAATTAAAACTCTCAAGCCTTGTGCCTTACCCGGGGCACAATGGTGTGCTTGTTACGGGCTGTCATTTCATTTGCATACTTCATTCAATAAAAATCAGTGGACGTTTCGTTTTCGTAAATATTGTGTTCCTTGTCTTTCTTTTCTTTTATTTTTGTTTTATCAGCTATGTGTTCTTACACACACCCACATCACTAAAATGCAGATCCTCATCCACTCTGGATCCTGTTGATAACAGTTCTACTATTGCCAATTATAATTTTGAGAATCCGATCTATCAAACTGAAGACGAAAATGAGGACGATTGTGAAGTACCTGTAGAGCTTGCTAGGTTGTTACAACAAGAAGAGAAAGCTATACAGCCACATGAAGAGCCAGTCGAAGTTGTGAATCTGGGAACTGAAGAAAACAGGAAAGAAGTCAAGATAGGGGCTGAATTAGAGGACAGTG
The DNA here is from genome assembly GCA_963966055.1 of Lathyrus aphaca. Lineage (NCBI taxonomy): Eukaryota > Viridiplantae > Streptophyta > Magnoliopsida > Fabales > Fabaceae > Lathyrus > Lathyrus aphaca. Next base: position 546,523,559 of record OZ014522.1, read on the forward strand.
TCAAGAACAGGTTGATTCAGATGCTACGTGACTATGTGGAGATCTTTGCTTGGTCCTACGAAGATATGCCAGGGTTGGATACAGACATTGTGGTTCACCGTTTACCAGTAAAAGAAGATTGTCGTCCAAAGAAACAGAAGGTTCGTCGCATGCGTCCTGAGATGTCAGAGAAGATTAAAGCAGAGGTAATGAAACAGTTTGATGCAGGGTTCTTAGCAGTGACTTCTTATCCTCAGTGGGTTGCAAATGTGGTACCAGTACCTAAGAAAGATGGTAAGGTATGTATGTGTGTAGACTACAGAGATTTGAACAAGGCCAGCCACAAAGATGACTTTCCACTTCCTCATATTGATGTTCTGGTAGACAACACTGCTCAACATAAGGTATTCTCTTTTATGGATGGTTTCTCTGGTTACAATCAGATCAAGATGGCACCCGAAGATATGGAGAAGACAACATTTGTTACACAGTGGGGCACCTTTTGCTATAAGGTGATGCCATTTGGTTTGAAGAATGCAGGGGCAACATATCAGCGTGCTATGGTGGCTTTGTTTCATGATATGATTCATCATGAGATAGAGGTATATGTGGATGATATGATAGCCATGTCCCAGAATGAAGAGCAACATCTTGATCATTTGCATAAATTGTTTGAGAGGTTGAGGAAATACAAGTTGAGATTGAACCCAAACAAGTGTACTTTTGGAGTTAGATCTGGTAAACTCCTGGGTTTCATTGTCAGTGGAAAAGGTATTGAAGTGGATCCTGCAAAAGTGAAAGCTATACGAGAGATGCCAGCTCCCCGTACTGAGAAGGAGGTTAGAGGTTTCTTGGGACGATTGAATTACATTGCAAGATTTATTTCCCAATTAACTGCCATCTGTGAGCCAATCTTCAAGTTGTTGAAGAAAGACCAGGTGATGGAATGGAATGATGAGTGCCAGACTGCCTTTGATGAAATCAAGAGATATCTGCTGGAACCTCCAATATTAATGCCACCAGTTGATGGAAGACCCTTGATTATGTACTTAAGAGTGTTAGACAATTCAATGGGGTGTGTGTTGGTGCAACATGACGAGTCTGGTCGAAAAGAGAAGGCAATATACTACCTTAGCAAAAAGTTTACCGACTGTGAAATAAGATACTCACTGCTCGAGAAAACTTGCTGCGCTTTGGCATGGGCTGCTCGCCGACTAAGACAGTATATGTTAACTCATACTACCTTATTGATCTCAAAGATGGATCCAATCAAGTATATATTCGAGAAACCTGCTCTCTCCGGAAGAATTGCAAGATGGCAAATGATCTTGATAGAATATGACATACAGTATACTACTCAGAAGGCTATTAAAGGAAGTGTTGTGGCTGATCATTTGGCTCACCAAGCAGTAGATGATTATCAGTCAATGAGTTTTGAGTTCCCTGATGAAGACATTATGATTATTACCAAAGAACCTGGACAATATGACGGACCTGAACAAGGATCCCGATGGACTATGGTTTTTGATGGTGCTTCTAATGCACTAGGTAATGGTGTTGGTGTTATGATTAGTTCCCCTGAAGGTTGTCATACCCCGATTACTGCCAGACTTTGTTTCTATTGTACCAATAACATGGCTGAGTATGAGGCATGTATCCTGGGTATCAAAGCTGCCATTGATATGAAGATTCAGTTCCTTGATGTGTATGGAGATTCAGCCCTGGTAGTTAGTCAGATCAAAGGAGATTGGGACACCAAGCATGACAATCTCATTCCTTACAGAGAGCATGTGTTGTCTTTGATCCCACATTTCAAAGAGATTACCTTTGGACATATTCCACGGAGAGAGAATCAGTTGGCAGATGCATTAGCCACCATGGCATCTATGTTTGAGATCAGCTGGGATGATGAAGCTCCCAAGATTACTATTGATAGATTTGATAAGCCTGCATACTGCAATGAGATTGGTACTGAAGAAGCAGAGGATAAACCTTGGTTCTATGAAGTGAAAAGATATCTTGAAGCTCAGGAGTTCCCTGAAGGGGCATCTGTCAAAGATAGGAAGTTTCTGAGAAGGTTTTCTGCTAAGTTCTTTCTGAGTAATGGCATTTTGTACAAGCGCAATCATGATTCAACTATGCTTCGTTGTGTGGATAAGAAAGAAGCAACTGAGATTATGGAAGATATGCATGATGGGACCTTTGGCACTCATTCTAGTGGTCATACCATGGCAAAGAAGATATTGAGAGCAGGTTACTATTGGTCTACCATGGAAGCTGACTGCTATCAACACTCCAGAACATGTCACAAGTGTCAAATTTATGCTGATAAAGTCCATATACCTCCATCACCATTGAATGTGTTGACTGCTCCTTGGCCTTTTGCCATGTGGGGAATTGATATGATTGGTGAGATCAAGCCTACTGGTTGCTATTGATTACTTCACTAAGTGGGTGGAGGCGGCTTCATTTGCATCTGTTACCAAGAATGTTGTGGCTCGATTCATTAAGAATAATCTCATATGTAGGTATGGCATCCCTGAAAGGATTATCACTGACAATGGCTCTAATCTGAACAACATTATGATTACTGATCTCTGCACGCAGTTCAAGATTAAGCATCATAACTCTTCTTCGTATCGTCCAAAGATGAATGGGGCAGTTGAAGCTGCTAATAAGAACATTAAGAAGATTCTACAGAAGATGACTGTTACTTACAAGGATTGGCATGAGATGTTACCATTTGCTCTTCATGGTTATCGTACTACAATACGTACTTCAACAGGGGCAACCCCATTCTCCTTAGTATATGGTATGGAAGCAGTTCTGCCCATTGAAGTTCAGATTCCCTCCTTAAGAATTATGAAGGATGCAGGCTTGGATGAAGATGAGTGGATTCAGAATCGACTTGACCAGATAAATTTGATTGATGAGAAGAGGTTAGTAGCAGTTTGTCATGGCCAGATGTACCAGAAACGAATGATCAAAGCTTTTAACAAGAAGGTTAAGCCAAAGGTATATCAGGTTGGTGATTTGGTAATCAAGCGTATCATATTACCACAGGGTGATCCTAGAGGCAAGTGGACTCCAACATATGAAGGACCATTTGTGGTCAAAACAGTGTTTTCAGGAGGTGCCATGATACTTACTACTATGGATGGTGAAGACTTCCCGCAACCTGTAAACGCAGACATAGTTAAAAAATACTACGCATAAAAAGAGACCCGCTAGGTTGACTGGCCTAGGCAAAAATAAGGGCATCCCGGCGAACCAAAAGGGTTCGGGCAAAAATTAGGGATATATATAAAAAATGTACACCCGGCAAGTCGAAAACCTGAAAAGGCGGCTTGGGCAAAAAAGGGTATCCCGGTGGATTGAAAACCTGAAAGGGCAATCCAGGCAAAAGTTAGGGATTAAAGCGTATGACTATGTCTCGTTTAGATCACCCATGAAACTGCAACCAGTTGTGCTACTTACTCAAGCTCGAACAGATAAAGCTCAATCCAATCGTTTCCGTCTCAACAGCAGAAGATGAGATATTTGAAGATAATGGCAATAGTAGAATTGAAACTCAATAGGATTATTTCCCACATAGCTGATTTTCTTTGTTTTGTAAAAATTTTACGACGAATTCCTCGTACTAGGATTTCTGTCTCCTTGTACAAACCTACCTATGTATAGGTCATTTTTTGATATAAATAAAATTCCATCTTTGAATCCAGATTTACTTTTACCCTATTTACATAAGCAAAACGTCCATTGGTTGTGTTTGAATGTATGTATGCTTTTGAATATGATTGATGTTTACCAGAAATGCATAAATGCTTAATATGATTGATGTTTACCAGAAATGCATGAAAATGCAGTAATAGTATTTACTAAGGACGAACGAGGGAAGGATTTCAATGAAGCTTCACCGGTTCATCCCTACAAGACAGATACAAATCCCCAGTAGGGCAAATTCATCTTCATAAACACTTCGAGTCACATCTCCCCTGGAATTTATATCCATCTCTTTTATCCTCATACGGATAATCGGGAATTTATTTTTCCAATAGAGTACGACGAACGAAGGAGGGAGGTTATGTATACCTTACTATCGAATGAAGACAGGAGGTTATGTATACCCTACTATCAAACGAAGACGGGAGGTTAGATATACCTTATTATCCAACGAAGACGGGAGGTTATATATACTATATTATCAGACAAGACGGGAACAAGTTCCTCATATTCTTCAGCAACGAATCGGGATTTATTTTCCCTGGCCAGCAGTTGTTATATGAAGATATCTAGACGCTTCAGGCTGCATGATGCATACATACATCATTTACATCATACCATACATATACATAAATACATAATACATTACTTAAGTGCATCATATTATACATGCATACATAATGCATAAGCTAATATTATCATACAGAATGTTATAACCTTGTTTTTCAGGTTAATTCTCCAACAGACAAACTTCATCAACAACTTGTGACCTTGGGCCGTTGTTTATCTTCCCAAAGGTTACACCATTTCCTCAGAACGTTGTTTATCCTCTTGAAAGCATATCATTTCCTCAGGACGTTGTTATCCTCCTGAAAGCATATAATGACTATTGGGCCGTTGTTTATCTTCCCAAAGGTTATATCATTACCTCAGGACGTTGTTTATCTTCCTGAAATCATATCATGACTATTGGGCCGTTGTTTATCCTCCCAAAAGTTATACCTCAGGACATTGTTTATCTTCCTGAAAGCTATTACCACTACCTCGGGACGTTGTTTATCCTCCTGAAAGCATATCATCACCTTGGGCCGTTGTTTATCTTCCCAAGAGCATATCATTTCCTCAGGACGTTGTTTATCCTCCTGAAAGCATATCATGACTATTGGGCCGTTGTTTATCCTCCCAAAAGTTATACTTATACCTCAGAACGTTGTTTATCCTTCTGAAAGCATATCATTACCTCAGGACGTTGTTTATCCTCCTGAAAGCATATCATTTCCTCAGGACATTGTTTATCCTCCTGAAAGCATATTATTTCCTCAGAACGTTGTTTATCCTTCTGAAAGCATACCACTACCTCGGGACGTTGTTTATCTTCCTGAAAGCTATTACCATTACCTCAGGACGTTGTTTATCCTCCTGAAAGCTATCACCACTACCTCGGGACGTTGTTTATCTTCCTGAAAGCTATCATTATATCTTCATATTTTGGACTGCTTTATCCTCCAAGAAATGTACCTGAAGAATGTTTCTCCAAGTGGCATCTTTAAGCCCACTCAAGCATATTCAACTAGTCATCCGTATCACTCTACGCACTGGTGAGTGCAAATTTTTGGGCTTTTGTGTTCAATCCCCTTCAACCTTCCAGGTCACGACTGGAAAATATACCAATCTAACCCCTCAGGTTTTAGAAAATTGAACAGGGGCAGCTGTTGCACCCCAAAATTTGCCCTCACAATACAAGACTTTGTGTGCTAAGAAGGTTCACAAGGTTCACAAGACCTTTCATGAAGTTCATGAAGTTTACAAGACACTTTATGAGGTTCACAAGGTTCACAAGACCTTTCATGAGGTTCATAAAGTTTACAAGACACTTTATGAGGTTCACAAGGTTCACAAAGTTTATCATGGGTCAGAAGATTTGACAATTCCCTCAGACAATGCATTTTCCTAAGCAGTGCATCCAAAACTAGGGTTTTGACTTTAATCAGGCTAAATGGATTTCCAAGACTTCAAGTGAGCTTCATAACATCTTATATGTGTCTAAGAACCCCCATGACAAGTTTCAAGACTTTTCTCAAAGGTTTGCTCAGTCAGATGATCAGATAAGTCAAAATCAGTCAAAGTAGTTAAAAAGTCAAACTAAGGTCAACTGTGGTCAAACCAAAGTCAAACTTTATGATTTTTTGCCAACATCAAGTATATGAAGTAAAATTCATCATTTGATCAAGGGCTGATCATGATTCATCAAGGATATTTCAGATCATCAAGAATCAAGGGTTTCTAAATTAGGGTTTCCTCAGGAAAAGTCAACTGAACTTTGACCAGCCATAACTTTCACATGCTTCATCACCAATTTTCCATCCAAAGCTCATTTTTGAAGGAAATTGAATTCTCTACAACTTTGTGTCTCACAAGCCAAGCCCAAAAATGCTTCATTTGGAAGGTATGAGCTAAGACATTATAGGTCCTTTTGAAAGTCAACAAAAAGTCAACAACTTCAAAAGGGCATAACTTGAGAATGGTAAATGATATGGACATTAAACCAGTGGGGTTGGTTAGAGGACTCTTCAATATTTCCAAAATGTCCAAGAACACCCTCATAGCATTAAAATTGAAGGATTTGTGCCTTGGCAAAGTTGGGAAATTTTTGGTTGGTTTATGAAGAAAATGAAGGTTTAAAACCAATTTTTTCTAAATGGGCTTGCCATATGATGATCCAATCCATACCAACACTTCATGCACGACCCAACCCACTCATTTTCTGATTTTTTATTTTTTATTTCATATTTATTTAAATTTTATTCATTAAAATACAAATTAAATTGAAATAAAATATAAAAAACATATATTTGAAAAGGATTTGGTTTCTAGAAGGTCTTAAAAAACATTTAAGCTTGATTGATACAAAAATAATGGAGATCACACCAATATGGCAATGCTAGATCAAGGAAAATCAAGTTTTAATGATCAATCTTTTTCAATCTCAAAAAGTCCAAAAATCCACAAGTTTGTTTAAATTCTTGACCTAATTTTAGTGTGTGGTATATATACAACATAAGACCAAGCTCTAGACACGAATTTGCAGCCTCTCACCTTGTCTCAAAACTTCAAAAAATCACATACAAATTCAAATTTCGGATTTCAAATTGCAAGAGGTTATAAGGTATTTTAAGGACACCAAGAGGTTCCCTGGACATCCTTGAGTCGAAGCCAACCTTCTATTGCATCAAAACCATGCCATATCATGCTAACCGAATCGATTTTGTTCTTCAATATCATGCTTTTCGATTTCACATATCTAACTAATATAAACTGATTTTGTTGTTTGATTCGTGTTAGTTATGATCTAGAGATGCTGTCTGGACAATTTTCTTGAAGAACCATGACCTAAAACGTAAACGGCCATTGTTAGGGTTCTTGGACAATATTTAGGGTTTCTCAATTTGGCCATTATAAATTGATTCTAAAACTGTAATTGAACTGTGTGATGGTTGGGGATCATGTCCATGTGATCAATTTGGAAAAATAACGTGTGTATGATGTAGTATATGATTTGTAGGTTTTTGAACGCAGGAAACTTCGCAAGTAGATTTGCAGGGAAATTCGCAGGTAAACCCGCGAATTCAAGGAAGAAGACGACTCCTTTGGCGCGGAGTTTATAATTTGAATTTTGTGTTTTATATTTTATGGATTGGTTTTGAATTATGATCACAGGCGCGCGTCTGGCCCAGTGGTGAAGCAGCCTCTCTATCTACTATAGGGCACGAGTTCGATCCCAGGTGCTCAACCTTATTTTTTAAACATTTTGTTGATTTTACAGGTTTTAATATTTATTGATTACGCCTCCCATGAATGACAAACGCGCGCATGCAGCTCAGTTGGTTTTGTACCATGTTGTTTGAGGTAAGGGACCTGGGTTCAAATCCCAGGTCCTATTTTTTTGGTTATTTTCCTTATTTCTTGTTTTTTTCTATTTTCTTAATTCAATTTAGTTAATCTATTTTAATTAATTTACTTAATCTAAAAAATCAATAATGTTTTTCTTAATTAAATTTTATATTTTATTAATTCCACATCTTTCAATTTTTTTTATTTTGATATATTTGTATTTTATAAATAAAACTTATTTATTTAAATCAATTATTAACAAACCCTATTTATTTCTTTTACAAAAATATAATTATATCATAACTTTTAATTTATTTATTTCTAAACTTTAATTATGTACATACTTTTATTATTTAATTTAATTCTTGTATATAAATATGTTTAAAATTGAAATTCTTAATTTAATTTTCATAATATGTAAATATTCTATAAATTGTTTATAATTTAATTTTGTATGTAAATAATTTTTAGTATATGTTTAAAAATAATTAAAATTTGTAAATATAATTTATATAACTTATGCATAACTTAAAACTTTATGATCATTAGTATAATTGTTTATATTTTCTTATTAATCTTAAAAAATAATTGTTCACATAAAAAAAATTGATCTTTTAATTATTAGGCTAATATTTTTTGTTTATATTATTAATTATGTTTATTTTTATATGATATTATTACTAACCCCATTTAACTTTGTATTATTTTTATTATTATTTTATTACTAACCCAATTATTATTATTATTTAATATTCTGCTTATTTATTTAATTTGTTTTTTTATTATTATTATGTAATTGTTCCTGGATGTAATATTTTAATAATAGTATTTAAATATTTATTTTTACGCTATGGTTAGTAAAATAGGGAGTGCAACATGTTTGTATGTATAAAATTCAATTTAGCTCATTAAATTTAAAGATAAATATTAAAATTGTACACTCACACACGTAAGTCGATCCTGGATCGCCATCTCACTTCCTTAGGGATACCTCTCATGTTGCCTAATCAAAAGGTCAAGTAGGGTGTATAAAGCAAAGTCCCTCAATTTCACATCATCTAGTCCCTTAACAGATAAAAGATCAAGTCCCTTCGAATGCTGCCTTCGTAATGATCTTGTCCCTTTCGAATAAAGATGATAAGTCCCTTCGAATTGCTTATACACCCCACAGTTGCCTAAAGTAACAGATGACCCTTCACTTGTCCCTCACATCCAAGGTAATGACTACCTATTCCTTAATAATAGGGATAGTCTTACCATTTAAAGGATTCAAGAACGGAAAAGACTTAAAACTTAGGGTAGGTTCCTCTTAGATACTTGCTCACTCTTCAAAAACTTTTCAAACACTTCACATTTTCAAACAAATTTTCAAAACAAAGGTTTATACGCATCCGTACATGGATCATTATAAACACTTAAGAAAATTTTTATTCACACACTTCACATTTCAAAAAAAACATTTTAAAGTGAGCTAAGTAACTAAGAGCCCATGGATAACCATGGATGTAAAGGGTGCTAACACCTTCCCTTTACATAACCTACCCCCCGGACCCAAAAATCTTTTAAAAGGTCTTTCCTGTTCTTTTATGCCTTTCCTTTGGATAAAATAAAAGTCGGTGGCGACTCTTGCTATCCGCAACATAACTAAAGTCAGTTCTCCCACCGTGTTATAGCACCCTTTACATCCATGGTTATCCATGGGCTCTTAGTTACTTAGCTCACTTTAAAATGTTTTTGAAATGTGAAGTGTGTGAATAGAAATTTTCTTAAGTATTTTATAATGATCCATGTACGGATGTATATAAAACCTTTGTTTTGAAAATTGTTTGAAATGTATGAAGTGTTTGAAATGTTTTGAAGAGTGAGCAAGTATCTAAGAGGAACCTACCCTAAGTTTAAGTCTTTTCTGTTCTTGAATCCTTTAAGTGGTAAGACTATCCCTATTATTAAGGAATAGGTAGTCATTACCTTGGATGTGTGGAACAAGTGAAGGGACATCTGTTATTTAGGCAACTGTGGGGTGTATAAGCAATTCGGAGGGACTTATCATCTTTATTCGAAAGGGATAAGATCATTACGAAGGCAACATTCGAAGGGACTTGATCTTTTTATCTGTTTAAGGGACTAGATGATGTGAAATGAGGGACTTTGCTTTATACACCCTACTTGACCTTTTGTTTAGGCAACTTGAGAGGCAACCCTAGGAAGTGAGATGGCGATCCAAGTTCGACTTACGTGTATGAGTGTACAATTTTCAATATTTATCTTTTAAATTAATGATCTAAGTTAATTTTAAATACAAATACGTTTCACTCCCTATTTTACTAACCATAGCATTTAAAAATAAATATTACTATTAAAATATTACATAAAGGAGACAATTACATAATAATAATAATTAACAAATTAAATAAATAAGCAAAATAAATAATAATAAATAATTGGGTTAGTAATAATAATAATAATAAATCACAATATATAAATGGGGTTAGTAATAATAAAATAAATATCATATGAAAATAAATAGAATTAATAATAAAATAAACAAGAATATTAGCATAATAATTAAAAGTTCAATTTTTTATAAACAATTATTATTTAAGATTAAGGAGAAAATATAAACAATTCATATTGTACTAATTATTATAAAGTTTTAAATTATATACAAATTATAAAAATTAGGTTAACTATAAACATATTATGAAAATAAATTAAATTAGCAAGTTTTAATTATTTTTAAGCATACACTAAAAATTATTTACATATAAGAATTAAATAATAATTACAAACAAATTATAAAATATATACATAATTAAAGTTTATTAAAAGTTATATTTAACAAATAAGTTAATATTTATAATTAGGGTTTATAAAATATAATTAGGTTTTAAAAAATATTTTTAGGGTTTTAGAAAATTAGGGTTATGAATTTTAGAAAATAAAATTAGGATTTATGGTTTAATTTACAATATTAATTTGACTATAAAAAAAGAAATAAATATATAATAATATATACATATTTTAATTTAAATATAAACTAGAATTTAAATTTATAGAAAATAAATTAGAGGTCTTTTTTTGAAAATATGACATTAATATAAATATTTACCTATTATTATTTTTGTTATAATTAAAATTAATTATGAAACAATAATATTAAAACAGAATAATTGAAGAAAATAAAAACCAAAACTTACCCAGGGCAGGGATTGAACCCACGCCCTAGGCTTTGTCATCCCCTGGACGCATAAGGCTACCACCAGGCTGCGCGCGCATTTGTGATAGTGATCAGGTAGCAATTGTTTTGTTGTTTAACCTGCGAAAACATGAAAAATAAAAATAAAACCAAAATGGCCTGGGGGTGGTTTGAACCCAGGACCATTCGTTTACCAGCAAGACATACAAACCAACTGAACCAAGCGCGTTAGTTGACATATAACATAAACAAATTCGTTTTAAGCCTGTATCAAATTCAAATAAGATTTTCGCGCCCAATAGCTTCGTCTCCTACCTCTGTACCTGCGAAATTACTTACGAAATTTCCTGCGAGTTTTCCTGCGTTTTTGTATTCGTATGTAAACCTGCGATTTTCAAACTTCATACAAACAGTAAACTCTCACAAAATTAATGATACCATTGAGTTCCTAATGTCATTTGCAATCGTTCCATGTCCTTAGAATTAATTTATCTTGGCTCAATAGCAAAACCCTAAAAGAGGCCGAAAACCCTAACAATGGTGGAATTCATTCTAGTCCATGAAACTCAAATTAAACTGTCCAGAAAGCTTCTACATCATCACACAAACAAGATTAATCAATCAAACACAGACAAAACATCATGAATAATCGCAATCGAAAATTTAAAAATTTGAATAAATATTGATTCGGTTAGAGCATTTTATGATGTTAGAGATGCAAATGACTATTGTTATACAATCAGTAGTGATCAGAGAAACCAATGCCACCTTCAAAAAGCGTTGAAATTGCTTCTAAATGGGAAACCGAATTGGAGTTTTTTGAAGAATTTTGTGAAGTTGGCAAAGTGTTCTTGAGGCTGTGAAATTCGTCCCTTATGCTTGTGTTCTCTTTGTCTATATATGGTGGATTGAATTAGGTCAAAAAATAGACTCTCTCTTTGGGCTTTTTGGATACCTTAGTGATGAAGAAATCCCTTTCCAATTTTGGCCAAAAATCAAATCTCTTCATGCTTCAAAGAGTGAGCACGAATTTGGATAGTGTAGATTCATGTTAAATGTCTTTTATGATTTTCTAGAAGAAGAATCACAATTAAATATTGATTTTTTGATTTTATTTTGATTTAATATGTATTTAAATGAATAAAATTCAAATAAATATTAAATAAAAATAAAAAAATCAGAAATTACATGGATTGGGTCGTGCTTGGTGTTATGTTGAAGTTTGGATCACAAGATTGCAAGCCCATTTGGAAGAAATTGATTTTAAAGCCCTATTTGCTTCATAAACCACCCAAAAATTTCCCAACTTTGTAAGGGCACAAATCCTTCAATTTTAATGCTATGAGGGTGTTCTTGGACATTTTGGAAATCTTGAAGAGTCCTCTAACCAACCCCACTGGTTTCATGTCCATATCATTTACCATTCTCAAGTTATGCCCTTTTGAAGTTGTTGACTTTTTGTTGACTTTCAAAAGGACCTATAATGTCTTAGCTCATACCTTCCAAATGAAGCATTTTTGGGCTTGGCTTGTGAGACACAAAGTTGTAGAGAATTCAATTTCCTTCAAAATGAGCTTTGGATGGGAAAAATTTGATGAAGTATGTGAAAGTTATGGCTGGTCAAAGTTCAGTTGACTTTTCCTAAGGAAACCCTAATTTAGAAACCCCTGATTCTTGATGATCTGAAATCTCCTTGATGAATCATGATCAACCCTTGATCAAATGATGAATTTTACTTCATATAATTGATGTTGGCAAAAAATCATGAAGTTTGACTTTGGTTTGACCACAGTTTGACCTCAGTTTGACTTTTTAACTACTTTGACTGATTTTGACTTATCTGATCATCTGACTGAGCAAACCTTAGAGAAAAGTTCTGAAACTTGTCATGGGGATTCTTAAACACATATAAGATATTATGAAGCTCACTTGAAGTCTTGGAAATCCATTTAGCCTGATTAAAGTCAAAACCCTAGTTTTGGATGCACTGCTTAGGAGGATGCATTGTCTGAGGGAATTGTCAAATCTTCTGACTAATTGTGAACTTTGTGAACCTTGTGAACCTCATAAGATGTCTTGTGAACCTTGTGAACCTCATAATATGTCTTGTGAATCTTGTGAACCTCATAAGATGTCTTGTGAATCTTGTGAACCTCATAAGATGTCTTGTGAATCTTGTGAACCTCATAAGATGTCTTGTGAACCTTGTGAACCTCTTAGTACACAAAGCCTTGTCTTGTGAGGGCAAATTTTGGGGTGCAACAGAGGGTAATGACTTCTTCAATGTTGATGCAAGTGATATGTGTTTGGTATCCGATCTCATCGTGCCTTCCAAGTTCAAGATTCCAGAATTTGAGAAGTACAAGGGGCACACCTGTCCAAAGCTCTATTTAACGATGTACTTTCGCAAGATGGCTACACCAAGAACGACAAGATACTTATTCATTGTTTTCAAGACAGTTTGAGCGGTGCCTCTATGAAGTGGTACATGGGGCTTTAGAAAGATCGTATCCATAGCTGGGCGGATTTGGGTGATGCTTTCGTGAAACAATGCAAGTACAACTTGGACATGGCACTTGATCACCGTCAACTGTAGAATATGTCTCAGAAAGAGAGGGAATCCTTCAAGGAATATGCTCAACGTTGGAGAGAGTTGGCATCTCAGGTTGAACCTCCCCTAGCTGAGAAAGAAATGACTAGTATGTTCATGGATACTTTGGCTCCCTTCTATTGGGAAAAAATGACCGGAAGTGTCTCTTCCAGTTTCACTGATCTGGTTACCATTGGACAGAGGCTTGAAGAAGGAATTAAGAATGGAAAAGTGTCCAAAGTTGTTGAGTCTTCCAATGTTACTAAGAAACCTTTTGGGAATTTCCAAAGGAAGAGGGAAGATCAGACCAATGCTATTTTTGATGTGGGTAGAAGACCTAAATATAGGGCCCAACATGATAATCAAGCTTATGTTGCTGTTGTTGCTCCTGTGATTGCTACTCAACCAGCTAGAGCTCCTCAACATCCGACTTTTGGACAAACTCAGAATCGTGAAAGGGTTCACTTTGACCCTATTCCCATGACGTACACTAAGTTATATCCTGGTTTGGTTCAGAAAGGTTTGATAACCACTAGACCTATGCCTCCTCCTCCATTTCCTCTCCCACCAAGCTATAGGGCAGATCTTCATTGCGAATTTCATCAGGGTGGAACGGGCCATGTTTTGGAACATTGTTTTGCTTTGAAGACAAGAGTGAAAGAGTTGATCAGAGACAAGGTCCTCTCCTTCAGTGATCCTAATCCAAGTGTCAAGGACAATCCTTTGCCAAGGCATGCCACTTGAAGCTTCAATCAACTTCAACCAGTTCTCCCTGAAAGCCAGTGTTTCAAGACAGGACAACTCATCCTTGTAACTGATTAGTCACTAGGCTTTGTTTCTTTTCTGTTTGCATTTTCCTTTAATTGTATCGACTGTCTACCTATCAATTATGTTTGTACTTCTTTGATTAATGAAATGAGCATTTGCAATCTTTTGAATTCAGTTCATCTGTTTATTTATGTCTTTACATTTTCTATTTCAAAAAAATACATATATACCTTTTGTTCAAAACTTTTGATCATGCAAATGTTTGAAGGAGGATGATGAAAAAACACCCATAGCTATTGTGGTTTGCTTTCAGATAAAATCTTGTTGATGATGTACAGACATTGTTTCAATTCCCAAACACTGGAGAGATAAGGAGTTAATACCTAGTTCACCATTTTGAGCCTAGAAGTAGGAGTTTCTTTCGGATTTAAACCCTTATGTTTAACGTGGGGCAGGATAGTGGTTCAATTATTTTGATTACACATTCAAATTACAAGATGATCCATTATGACCAATGGTTTGGCAATCATAACTTTCAGAATTTCAAAAGTACAAAAAATATAAATCCTGCTAAGTAAAAAAAAGGACTTAGGCAAAAGTTAGGGATCAATTCAAAAGAAATTCAAGCAAAAGAGGCCCTCAAACCCTCAACATCAAACAAGTAAGATTTAGTGACCACCATGTCCAAAATCGATTGGTCACTACAAACATCCATCAAAGCCAAATAAAATGATTGTCATTTCCAGTGAACCTCAAATCATCATCTTTACCCTTACGTTGTCAAGCAATGTCGATCTTCTCCTTTGATTGATATTTCTCACTCAACAATGATGACTAAATGTTCACTAAAGTGTATGATAATTTTAGTACACTTTTATGAATTTTGATAATTTGAAATTTTTGAGTGAAAAAAATGTTTCATAAAAATTTGCAGGAGGTGTCTCAAAAAATTCTGCGCATAAGGTTTATATAGAGTGCAAGATACCTTTTGGAAAAGGTACAAAATATGAAAGAGTGCATCATTTCAATTTAAAGAACAAGAGACACAATTCAAAATTTGGACAAAAATAATTTTTGATTTTTTAATAGTGGTAACCGGTTACTACCCAAAGGGTAACCGGTTACTTGATGTAACGTTAAAATTATTTTTCAAATCTGGGCTGAAGTAACCAGTTACTACCCCATGGGTAACCGGTTACTACCCCATGGGTAACCGGTTACTTGATCAGAAACCAGAAAAAAATCTTTTCCAATTTGATCAGTAACAAAGGCATGCACAAAATGATTTGTTTAGAGAGTGTTAAATGTGTGTGCATCCTATATTGAACACTTAATAATCATTATTGGATTATGAGAAATGTCATATACCTTTTAATGAGAAAGTTTAATCTTTATGGAGACTTTTTGAATGAAGCTTGAATAATCCTTTTTGCTTTCTTCCAAGACTTGATTGATTTGTTGTTATCATCAAAAGCATACTTGAGAGGCTTGCATCTACAATCTCCCCTTTTTTGATGATGACAACCACATGTGAAAAATTGAGTTTGCACGATTGCTTCTTATGTTTCTCCAAACACTCCCCCTATGAAGGTGCTCCCCCTCAATGTGATATTGGGAGGTTTTAATTGAAAAAATCTGCATAAAGAGAAACAAAAGATCAAACTAGACACTTTTCCCCCTTTGTCATCCACAAAAAGGATGGGAAAAGTTCTTCAAAAAATGATTAGTAGGAATTTTGTCAGATTTTATACTAAACATCCACCAGTGGAAGATGCCTTATAAAACTGTCTGAAAATATTTTAGTCAGATTTTACACTGAACGTCCACCAGTGGAAGTTTCCTTAAAAATTTGTTTTAAAAATATTTGAAAAACAAAAGTCATATAGTAAACAATCATATAGCAACAAATACTAGACAGAAAATATAACAACCATAAGTTTACGAACATTAACATAATTGAAGCTAAAATAAACAACACGGTACGTAAACTAACTACATAAAGACTAAACAGAATTTAAACAAAGAATTATAAAACTAGAACATAAAACGGAAATGCATTAAACATCTAATCACTTCCGGATCCGTCTTCATCCATGTCTTCTTCCTCACCCTCCGAATTCTCTGTATTGGAAGGTTGAGAGGTAGAGAATTTCTTAAACATTTTCATTATTTTTCCAAGGGTACAGGTTGTTTTCTGATGGTTATGGTTCATGGTTGTTTTGAGAGTGACAATTTCATTGTAAAGGAATTCATTTGTGTAACCACCTTCTGGAGCGGCTTGAGCGGCAATATCTTCTTTATATCCATAAACACCATTTGGACCACATATGATTCCGGTGTTCTTAGTAGCTGTAACCAAGTTTATTTCATTTTGTTTGGCCGTCATCTCAAAATGAGGTTCTCTTGAACTTGGTATACCAAAATGTTCCAGAATTTTAGATACAAAGCGGATGTATGGGAGACCGTTACCCAAACGAACCTGATGCTTCATGTGATAAAAAATGACATAGGCCCAGTTGATTGGCCAATCCTCTTTCAAAGAACAGAACAACATCAACTCAAGTTCACTAACTTGAGCAAAGTTTGAACTTTTTGGTATCAACACATAGGCCAGGATGAAATGAAGCATACGGTCGCTAACGGTTAAGGACTTTGCATATTTAATTACCCAAGAAGATTGGACCTGCCTACCGAGTAAATCTTCATGAGTGCCCCTTGATCTTTCAATAAAATAAGCTAAATAATCAAAATTGTTCCACTTGTCAGTGTTAGGCATAAAACCAACTTTGAACTCATATCCTTCAGATGGTATATCAAGAATGCTTCCCAGCTTTTCAATTGTATCCTCAATTTCCTTTTTATTGACCTTAGCAGTAAATTGTTCGTCGCCGAATTCATCTTCTCCAAAGGAAAGAGTGTGATAAAAAGTTTTTACCAAATCAGGATAGATCTTTCCAGTGTCAGCAACCAGCTCTTTGACGCCAGATGCATCTAGAAAAGCTTCAAAGGTAAAGCTATGATAAAGGAACTCTTCAAAGTTCACATATTTGATGCTCATGAACTTTCGGGAACGAATGTCAATGTCGAGTCTTCTCTGCTTCTGGGGTTTCATGAACTGCTTCTTAACAGTGTCAGAATCAGAACCGGAATCCATAACTTGTTGCTTTCCTCTACTCTTTGAAGTTGCCATGAGAAAATTGGTAAGGTTAGGGTTTAGGTGTGTATTTTCAGATTTTGGATGGTGAGAGATGAGGATGAGTTGATTTTGAGTGGCTAGGGATATAAGGTGAAAGGTTATTGAGCGGGTTTTAATTGAAAGTGATTTTTGGTCAAGAGAGTTTATAAGAGGAAGGTGGGAGGTTGAGGGAATAAATAAAGATTAGGGTTCCAAGAAGTGAATGAGACTTTTAATGTATTCAACATATACTTTAAGACTCATAAACAAAAGAAATAAAGAAAACATATAGCATATAAACCATTCTGCGTTTTAAAAAAAATTCAGAAAATGGCAGTGGTAACCGGTTACTACCCCATGGGTAACCGGTTACTTGCTTTAGATTTTCAAAAAAAAAATTAAAACAACAACAACTTTGTACAAGTCAAAAGATAGTGATTTTTGGCAAAAACTTTTCACAAAATGTTAGCACATGATATTACACAACTCATGATCAAAAAATATTTTGAAACCGATTATTTTTTAGTATGCGAAAGTTAGAAAAACGAAAAACGGCAAAATATGAGTGCTAGTATTTTGTGATGTAAAAGTGAACAAAAACTTATATTATGCAACTAAAACATATAACAAGCAATTTTAAGTTAAGTTTAGATGTCACCTTCATCGAGAATACCAAGTTCTCGCCGAATCTTGAAGAAAGGTTCTTTCGCCAAAGGTTTAGTGAATATGTCGGCAAGTTGGTGGTGTGTATCCACGAAAGTAACATCTACATCTCCGTTGAGCACGTGATCTCTATGAGTTCTCCATTCTTTCGGAAGATCTTGATGTTATTCAATGATTGGTGAGTCATCTTCTTGTGGTATTGCTTGATCCTTTGATATCTCCTTTTGTTGTTGTGGCGTATCTACTATATCATCATCATCATCCACAATAGTATTATCCTCTTTCGAGGGGTTAGTCTCATCAAACGAAACATGAATAGATTATTTAATAGTAAGTGTTCGTTTATTAAAAATTCTAAAAGCTCTACTAGAGAGGGAATAACCAAGGAATATACCTTCATCGGACTTCTCATCAAACTTACCAAGATTGTCCTTATTGTTGTTGAGAATGAAACATTTACATCCGAATATGTGAAAGAATGATATGTTCGGTTTCCTACCCTTGAACAACTCATACAGAGTCTTCTTGAGAATTGGTCGAATGTTGACACGGTTGCTTACGAAACACATTGTGCTAACCGCATCCGCCCAAATATATTTAGGAAGATTTAAGTCGTTAAGCATTATTCTTGCAAGCTCCACCAATGTCCTGTTCTTCCTTTCTACGACACCGTTTTGTTGAGGAGTCCTTGGTGCGGAAAAGTTGTGAGAAATTCCATGTTCTTCGCAAAAATATTCAAAAGATGAATTTTGGAATTCTCAACCATGATCACTTCTAATGGAGGCTATAGTGAGTGACTTCTCGTTTTGTATTTGCTTTGCATACTTCTTGAATGCTTTGAAAGCATCACTTTTTTGCACTAAAAACAATGTCCACGTATATCGAGAGAAATCATCAACAATAACTAAAGCATAAAGATTACCTCTGAAACTTTTCGTTCTTGATGGACCGAAGAGATCCATATGCAACAATTGAAGTGGTTTTGATGTAGACACCACTTTCTTGGACTTGAAAGTTGTCTTGGTTTGCTTTCCCTTTTTACATGCGTCATAAAGCTTATCCTTGATGAACTTTATCTTTGGAAGACCAACAACTAGGTCATGCTTTATCAATTTGTTTAAATGCTCAATGTGAATGTGAGCAAACCTTTTAGAAAAATGTCGTGGGTGACTTCATGTTCTATCAAACATTCATCCTTTGTGAAGTTGATTCGGAACCCTTTGTCACACAATTGACTTATGCTAAGTAGGTTGTGTTTAAGGCTTTCAACATAAAGAACGTCTTCGATGATTGTAAATGGAGGTGCACCAATGGTTCCTACTCCAAGAATATTTCCTTTATTATCATCACCGTAAGTAACGTATCCTTTGGCCTTTAAAGATAGATTTGAAAATTTGTTGATGTCGCCCGTCATATGCTTTGAACAACCGCTATCAAGATACCATTGATTAGAAGTTGTCTTCAAACATACCTACAAAACAAAATCATTTATTGTTAGGTACCCAAATTACTTTGGGTCCTTGATAGTTAGTACCCTTTTCAACCCACACATAATGCCCTTTAGCAACGCCAATATTGCGCACATAGCAAGCATTAGGTGTGTGCTCTTTGATTCCACAATAAAAACAAGTAGGTTGAAAATGACTTTTATATCTAGGTACATAACTCTTTTTCTTAACAGGTCTTTTCTTTTTATGACTTTGATGCACACTTTTAAAATTGGTTGCTTTTTCCTTAACAACTTGTTCACTTGATTTCACAAAAATAGTCTCATTTGTGTTTGGTTTGGAAAACTTAGAATATCCTAAACCACTTTTATCATTAGGATATCTTTAATGTCTAAGAATTTCTTCCAAGCCAATTTGACCTTTTTCATATCTTTCTAAAACTCTTTTAAGTTGAACAATTTGAAAGGATAAGGATTCACAATTTTTGCATACAAGACTTTGTTTTTCATCCATCAATTTTTGTTTTTCACTTTCAATATATTTTTCAAAAGCGATATTTTGTTCTTCTAAAGATGAAATTCGTTTCTTTTGGGATGAAATGCTTTTATACAAAGTCTTGCATTCTTTTAGAAGTTCATCTATAACTTCTTGTGGATCATTCTCATAAATTGAAAAATTGCTACTAACCTCATCGATTTCTTTATCGGAGTGATGTGAAGCCATAAGAGCCATATTCGCACATTCATCGCTATCCGATTCCGATGAGGAACTTATCTCATTATCGTCCTAAGCAACATAAGCCTTTTTATTCTTGAAATCCTTCTTGCCTTTGAATCCTCCTTTCTTTGCGAGTTTTGAGCAATCCGACTTTATATGACCTTGCTTCCCACATTCGTAACATGTGACTTCTTGAATCGATGTGGATGCATCCTTTTTCTTGAAATGTTTATTCTTTTTAGGAAAAGAGGAACTTTTATTTTTGTTAAAAAACTTACCAAGCTTCTTTACCAGAAGCGTGAAGTTCTCATATTCGGAAGTCTCGTCGTCTTTGTCATCCTTCGTATCAATCTTCAAGGCAATTCCCTTAGACTTATTTTCTTGATTTTCATGCTTCTCGAGCCTTCCAAGTTCCAATTCATGCTCTTGAAGTTTGCCAAATAAGGACGCGGATGTCATCGTTGAGAGACTCTTCTTTTCCGAAATAGCGGTCACTTTCGATTGCCATTCTCTTGTTAAGGATCTTAGGACTTTCAAGTTGAGAACATCGTTGGTGAAGGTCTTCCCGAGAGTGATCAAGTGATTTGTTAGATGAATGAATCTCTTTTGTAAGGCAACAATAGATTCACCGGGATGCATACAGAACATCTCATATTCTTGACTCAAAGTGTTAAGCCTTGATCTTTTAACTTCTGTGGTTCCTTCATGCATTTCTACCAAGGTGTCCCAGATTTCCTTTGCTGATTTACATTGTGATACACGGAAGAACTCGTCCATACTGAGAGCGCTTTGGAGTATGTTGATTGCTTTCTTCTCATTTAGGATCCTTTTCTTATCATCTTTGTCATACGTGTTTTTCAACTTTGCAGTTCCAACACCATTGATTACATTCACTGGATTGTGTGGACCTTTTTCGATTACTTCCCATATACCATCTCCTTGGGCTTCAAGATGTTCTTTCATTCTGATTTTCCAAAAATCAAAATATTTGTCGGAGAATAGTGGGGGCTTTTTGCTACTTCCACCGTCTTTGAAAACCGAATTTGTACTTGCGGAAGCCATGCTGGATCTTTTAGGAACAAGTTACCTATAACTTGCTCTGATGCCAATTGTAGTTTCAGAGATTGCTTAAGAGGGGGTGAATTAGGCTTAATAAAATTTTCTCAGTTATTTTATTGGTGGATGGATTTTTCTCTTTTATGTGGTTAAGATAAGAATACGGTAAAGCAGAAAGTAAAAAGACACGGCGATTTATCCTGGTTCCCTTCACAATCCGAAGGTACATTCAGTCCCCTTTCCGAACCGAAAGAGATTTTCCACTATAGTTTTAGATTGTACAACATATCACACCATCAACCGGTGAGGCCTACTTTCTAACAACTATAACATTCAAGTGTGCAAGAACAATCCTCTTGCCACACAAACCCTTGTGTCCAACAATCCTGGACATATTTTTGAATAAGATGTAGAAAAGTTGAAGTCATGGTATATCAAGCAATGTTGATCTTCTCCTTTGATTGATATTTCTCACTCAACAATGATGACTAAGTGTTCACTAAAGTGTATGATAATTTTTGTGCACTTTTATGAATTTTGATAATTTGAAATTTTTTAGTGAAAAAAATGTTTCATAAAAATTTGAAGGAGGTGTCTCAAAAAAATCTGTACATAAGGTTTATATAGAGTGCAAGATACCTTTTGGTAAAGGTACAAAATATGAAAGAATGCATCATTTCAATTTAAAGAACAAGAGACACAATTCAAAATTTGAACAAAAATAATTTTTGAATTTTTAGCAGTGGTAACCGGTTACTTGATGTAACGTTAAAATTATTTTTCAAATTTGGGCTGAAGTAACCGGTTACTACCCCATGGGTAACCGGTTACTTGATTAGAAACCAGAAAAAATTCTTTTCCAATTTGATCAGTAACAAAGGCATGCACAAAATGATTTGTCTAGAGAGTGTTAAATGTGTGTGCATCCTATATTGAACACTTAATAATCATTATTGGATTATGAGAAATGTCATATACCTTTTAATGAGAAAGATTGATCTTTATGGAGACTTTTTTAATGAAGCTTGAATAATCCTTTTTGCTTTCTTCCAAGACTAGATTGATTTGTTGTTATCATCAAAAACATACTTGAGAGGCTTGCATCTACACTAGGGACAAGTCCCGTACATGAAATATTGATATATTAGTTACCCCCTTATTTAAGGCCAGTGTATATCATATTTATACTCACTATACAAGAAATAATTCGACATCAAGTCTGTTTTCGTTTCTATGGTTCCTTACATTAGTTCACAATTCACATAACACATTTTCTTAATCAGTGTATCAACTGAGTCATTATTTCATGGATACTCATGGTAGTAACAGTGTATTGTTACGGTTTCCCATTATAAGAGAGGTACCTTTTAGAAAATACAACCCTTTCAATTAGAGCTTAGTCATAGTTCTAATTAGGACTCCACTCAGATGGATTTGGCATATGGTGTACCATTGCTAATTATGAACCTTGTTGGAATTTAGAATGTATAACTAATTAAAGTTCCACACATCGGATTATCTTTGATCTAGGGGTGTAAGCGGATCATAAAAAACCAATTAAACCGATAAAACAAACAAAAAAAAACGATTGTTTTTGGTTCAGTTCAAAAACCGAACCAAACCAAAAAAATCGAGGTGGTTTGATTCGGTTTTCGGTTTTAGTTTTTAGGAACCGATGACTTTAAATATATATACTTAATCTTTTATTTAGCCGATTAATAAACCCAAATTTTGTACCGGTCCAATATTTCTCCATCTTTATTTACACTTTCTTTCTTTGATATGTAACCAAAACCAAACATAAAAAATAGAAACCATAAGCCATAAAAACTTGTTCTCACAATTGTTTCTCTCGCCACCGTCATTCTTATAGGTTATAGTTTCCTTAGTCATCTTTAAGTCCTCTCCGTTACTTTTCATCTTCTTCTTTTTTATCTTTTATGTTTCTTTTTCAATGAATTTGCTTCTAGTTTTGTTACAAAATAGTTTTTATGTGTGTTTGAGATGTGAAACATGTTAATTTATGTGTATTGAATTTTTTTGTCTTTATTGTTGTGTTTTATTTGTTTTCAAATTCCTTCCCAAAATTCTCATGTCAAGTGTCAACTTTTGTATTCGATAGTGAACTTATTTCATTATGCAATAAAAATTATGTAAATGTTTCATATGGATTAAAAACAACTTGTAAGTTGTTTGAAAAGTAGAGCATGAAATATATCATATGAAATGTATTATTTTAAATAATAATAGCATAAAATAAATCAAATAATATTAAAGTAAATGATACACAAACGAATATAATACTTAGAAAAAAAGTGTTGTAAACCGATCAACCAAACCAAACCAAACCGAACCAAACCTAGTTTGGTTTGGTTCCATTTTTAAAAAACACTAAAAACTGAACCGAACCAAACCGATGGAGATATCATTGATTTGGACAATTCTTTGACTAAAAACCGGTCCAAACTGAACCGATTACACCCCTACTTAGATCGGTGCTACACACTACATAATTTCCTTACAAATATGTGTCAACACACCAATCACAAGAGGAACTATCATATTCTTCAAGTTCCTTGAACAACGAGACATGATATACAATAAGCTAATTTTCTACATAAAACCTAAATTCAAGGGAGTTATTTTTTATTATTCCAACCCCTACATGTTTGGACTATTTCTTGGACCAACGCCCAAACACGAGGATCGTGCTAGTGGGCCATCACCCTTAAGGTGTAAGTTGGGAGAAATCTACTTGTCATCCCTCACTCATTCCTGGCACCCCCCCAAATTTATATAATGGCACAAATTCCCTTAAATTTTTAACAAACAATTTTCGTAACAAATTCACGGTAGGCCTAAAAATATTTTGGGTATTAAACCAAATTCCCGATAGGTTATTTGAAATTACCAGTATATCGGTAATTTCAGATTCCCAGTATATTGCCATAATACCAGATATTTTAAAAATACCGGTATACCAGGAATTTCAAATCCTTTGAAATTTTTGTAGGCATAATTGTAGGGTTTTTTAGATTTTTTTTAAACAAATAAGATTTTCCCGACAGTTTTGTATGGTTTTGATTACACCGACAGTTTGTGTGGTCTAGAATTATTGCACACTTGTATAAATAGGGGTTAGGTCTTATGGTTAAACATATATGAAAAAATGACTATTACAACATTTTTAATTAAGGCAGAAGTTTACTTCAAGAGAGGTTCTCAAGTTGTCGAATTCATGCTCCCTGATGACAATACCTCCTTTGCTGATCTGACTTCGAAGTTGAAGGAATTGTTGCCTGATGGTGAGAATAGAAAGATGTTGAAGATTGAGTTTCAAGAGGATTGGGGGGATGGTAGTGTGAAATATAATCTAATTGAGCTGAAGAACGATGACGACGTCAACAAAATGTGGAGATTATTTTGGCGTAGGATAACAAGGGGTCTGCTGGCATTAGATGTGCAGCTGGCAAGATAAGTTGATGAAATATTGGCGATGTTTAAATGCCCTGAAGCATCTGGTAGTGTTTAGGTTTTTAATATTGATTAATTATGTTAGAATGGTTTTTTATTTGTTTAAGTTTTTTTTAATCAAGATCAGTGCAGTGTAAGGGAATAAATTAAGACATAATAATAATATATTGTTAAGCCATAATATACATATAATACAATAATATAAAAATCATATAGAAATAAAAATAATACTAAATATGCCCCCCACGGGCTAAGTGTGCAATCCTAGCTAATCCAGCAGCAATACTACCATCAAGGTCTACCAAGTGCGTGAACTCATCAACCAACACTGCTATCATTATAAATCATTGTGTGTCCTCATGAGGAGGAAGATGAGGTGTGTCACCAACAGGCTCCTGGCCACCAGAAGGTACATCCTCTGAAAGTGCTTCCTCAGCCGCCGGTGGAGTGATGTGTGGATGGGATACGCTAAGAAACCACTCTAAGTAGCCATCCTCAAACTACGATGTGTAATACCTCAAAATTTGCCCTCTTTCTTTTTACCTTAATTGGTTTATCGTTTCACATTCATCTGCATTTCTCCATTTGGTCATAGCGTCATAATCGTACATTTCATGGATCCTTAAGGCATGTGATCAAAGATTTTTTCTTGTAACTTGAATTCTTATATTCATAAGTGATCTATCTGGCTATTAAGCTCAAGATGAGGCAAATCCTGAGTTCACATCATCGAAAGCATTTTCCTGTTCAGAGGGTCACCAAACTTCAAGGTTTTCCTTATTTAGAGGATTATTCGAAGGTGTCATATCAGGTGGTTATTGGCGTGAATTAAAAGATCTCATAAAAGAAAAGTATATTGAGGTTCTTGGTGTAAGAGATCGGATTCTGGATGCGTATTAGTATTCTTGGGGCAAGAATTTATTCCAGATTGGGGATGGAAAGTGCGTGGGTTTAATTTATTTGGAAAATCTCATTCAACTTCAAATTCAAATTTTCAATAACCATTTCCAATACAAGTCATTATCCGAGTGTCATATTCAAACTCAATCGCCCATTTTTATCCCAATTTCAAAATCCTAATCCATTCTCGATTCCAAGCCCATTGCTTCAAAATTGCTAAACCATATTCGTTAACTTCACTCAATAAATAAATTATCATTTTAAGTTTTTATTTACTATCCATTTCAAATATAAGCTCATTATCCTTTTAAATCCATGTCTACCATCTTTAATTTCTCGTATTCATTTTTCAATTAGATCCATCATCCATAATTCATTTTGAACCACCCTTTTAAACCAATTTCCAAAAAAAATCTAATTACAAACTATTACCTCTTTTTTCTATGTCCATTTCAAAGCCAATATCTCATCCAAGCTCAAATTAACCCAATCCTTTTTTAGGTTCATTGTTGCCCAAAGGAATTCAATAACCAAGTTCATTTATTATCCAAATTAAAGTTATTATCCAATACCAACATAAATCAAGTCCAAATTATTCGTTTTTTAGAGTCCCCTAAAACATTGTTTTTTAATCACTATGTTCATTTTAATACAGTGCAGATTCAGAAAATGTGATAACAGAATTCTCAAGAGATTTTCCCACTTCCTTCAATCTCAACATATAGCTTAATAGAAGAAAAGGAAAAATTCGGTTATTTTCCATAACAGAAAACAAAAGGGAGTTACACCAGTGAAAAAAACTCATAACAGAAAACAAAAGGGAGTTACACCAGTGAAAAAACTCTGAAAAATAGCTACAGAAACAAACTCTCTCAAAGAGGCTTATATCAGAAGACAGAAAAAGGAAAAAAGGGAGAAATCGAAATCTCCAATCCTAACAATCTCAAGAACAAAACTCAACAATTTCTTACCAATCTACACACTTCAACAACCATCAATATTCATCAAGAACAGTTTTCTAAAACTCTCAATTGTTCATCAACATCATCACCGATCCCTGCTGCAATTCTTCGCACTCCAACAACAACAACAAAGATCACCACCTTCAAGATTCACCTTCCTCCATCTTCACCCTCAATAATTCGTCACCGTAGCAAATCTGCATCAATCGAAAAACCGCGAATAAAGAGAAGCAGATTTGAAATAAAGTGGATTGAATCGAGAGAAAGAGTGAAGTGCATACCTGAGTCAGAGCCATCGCTTATCGACCACCGCAAATTCGTTCAGCTTCAGCTATTCGTTCCGAACCTTCAGCATCACTTCACCAATCACCATCATTCTCTGCACCGACTCAGAATTGTATCATCATCTTCATAGCAGGTTTTTCACTTTAAGAAAATCTGCAAGTCGAAGCAAGAATCCACAACACAACCATTCAATTCAACAATCACATTCCATAATCATAAACCCGCAATGGTACACAGAGTTTCAGAGTCGAGTATCAAGAAGAGCACGATTTCAAATCGTATAAGGGAAGGGGAATCGTAATCAACTTTACCTCCAATTTAGCGTTTACCTCAATCCAAAGGAGCATCGAATTCGTTCCGAGAGGCACGCTTCAGAGGAGAAGAGGTCGCGGATTCGCAGTGTACCGAGAAACATTTTAACGTCATCATCATGATGTGTTCCATCTTACAGATCTTCTTAGATCTTGAGGCCGACCACGACGCTTTCTTATGAGGATTTGATCATCGTTGTTGAACATGGTCGGTCCGAAGGAGTTCGCGATGAGATCCTGTGTTGGCCGTCGGTCTTGTGTGAAGTGCGGCGGCGAATCAATGGCTGAGAGGAGAACGACGTCTGATGAAGGAGATTTATAGAAGGCGGCGTCTGATGAAGGCAAGTTGTCCTAGCTATTTACTCCGGCAATTTATGCGGCGAGGTGTTCGTGTCATTTCTTTTGAGAAGATGACGATGTCAAAACAGGAAGACGAATGGCTATTAGGGTTTCGTTCCCCTTTTTCTTGATGAATTTCAGTCTATTTGGTGGAGATTTCGATTTGGGCCCAACATCTTCCATGGGTTCACTATTGACACCGTTGTTTTTTCATTCCACACCCCCTCTGAGCATTCAAGATAGTGAGTTTGGGCCTCAACCTCACAGATGTTTTATTCGCACCTCTAAATTCCTATTCTCGCCCTCCATGTGGAATTCTATGAAGGTTGGGCCTAAGGCCCTATAATCGCTATCAGCACCAGAAATTTCGGCGCTAACCCCCTCCTGCGGGTTTCTTCAAGATTTGGGCTTAGCCTTTGGGTCTTATTATTGAGCACTCTGATTTTCTTTTACACCTCTTGTCTCTATTATTATTTTTTATTCTTTTAAATGTCATTAGAAAATTAGTGATAATGAGGCGTTAATTGTGATTAATTATTGTGTTAATTATATTTTGATAATTAGCATATTATTTAATGGCTTGACAATTTTAATTAGAATCTTAACGAAAATTTTTAATTATGGTTTAGTCCTAATTATGGATTGAAATGGTTCATGAGCCGTTTTTGATCGACATGGGATCGATTTCGATTATGGCAAAGCTTCACGAAGCTAATATGGAAGATGGGCATTTATTTTGCTCATAGGAGACTACAAGACCTTGCTTGGGGATTTTTTCGGATTTCTTTTATGTGAAGAATCGGCATTTCGATCAAGTAAGTAATTCCGACGTTTTCGGCTTTTTAAGCATCATTATAGTTGTATGCGGCTTAGGACCATATAGCTTAAGGTGCATACTGAGCCCTCCCACCTGAGGCATTGGATTTATTTGTGATTTTTGATGATATGTATCGATTTCGGAACTTAGGGATTAGGTTACGAACCATTAGGATCGATTCCTTTCACTTTCCCTTAAAATCCACTTTTTTGCCCATTTCGTCGTATTTTTTAAAAATAGTTTTAGGTGAGATAAAATTCTGGAAAAATTCATGAGTGATCCTCATCCTCTTAATTAATTTGTCATATTTTTTGTTTCCAGATTTGGGTGGTTTTAATAATTAATTCGGATTTTAGATCACAAGCTGTCCCAAAAAGGAAGGTTTTAGCATAAGGGACCGAAATCGATTTTTCCCCATAGGTGTGAGACCTATTTTTTTGTTTATGATTAATCACTGTAATTTGTGACATTTTGATGCCCCTTAGGCATTTTTTTCATAATTTTAGATGCCCTTTTTGATCCACTTTATGGAGTCGTTTTTTGGGTGATCATTCATTGCTACCTTGCTAGTCAAGTAATTGTTTTGGAATTTTGGTGCATAATTTTAAGGAATACTTTTGGACCATGTGAGATAATGACTTTATTATTCCAGGGATTTAATTTCATAATTTTTAAAGGCTTTTTGCTATTTTTCCATGTCACCTAGATCCTAGATTGATTCATGTGTGTATTTGCTCCATATCCTAGATGTCAGGAAGGCATTCATGCCATTTGATTGAGGAGCTTTTTGGTAACTTTTAGGAGTTAATTATAGGTCACTTTTAGGTCCTTAATTCCAGTTATAGGCCACTTTTTGAACCATACTCATTTGGTTTGTTTTAGTGTTTCAAAGTGCATACTTATGTGAACTAGTTTAACTTAAACGGGTTGCTAATCTCTTCTCATGTTTAACTTGAATTATGTGGAAATCATTAATTCTTATTCATGCATTCTAATTGCATCTCATACCTTGTATTCTAATGACCCATAATCATTCCATGCATATTCACATGCCATTCTTCCTTAACTTTCATCATGTGCGATCTTATGTGATTTTTGTTCGTTTCTTCTCATATCTTCTTCTCATTGCTCCATATGCCTAAACCATTGCATCCATGATTGTATATTCATTCATCCATCTTCATAAGAATTAATTACTGACTTTGATGTTCATTTCATGTATTAATTCATGCTTGTAAGCCATACGCATTCATACTTCATCCATAAACCCTAATTTACATTTATGTGAACTTAGGTGATCTTTTTGTACATAGTTTGACATAGTTTGATCTTGTGAGGTATCCTAGCATCCTTAGGGATCTATATCATGTAGCTACTGACTTTAGAAGTCATGCAACCTTTAGGTACCTTCACCTTTAGACTTAGGTCTTATTTTGAAGCCTAGTTCCATTCTAGGACGTTTATGGTACTTAATCGCTTTCATGCTTTGATTTTATTTTCAATATGCATTGTCATGCTAACTTTTGTTTTGTAGGGGGGAAGATTGAGGTAAGCATTACTTCATTCTCATATCTTATGCATTTTAATTGTGTTTGCCTTAGCACCTTGTGCTTTGCTTTTAGGTTTTCCCTTTCCTTAGAGATAACTTAACTTCCTTAGAAAGTAAGTTGGTTTCTAGTTCTTTTTTCTTCTTTTCCTTTTCTTTCTTAGGATTAGAATACCTCATTAACCATAGGACCTCTCTTGTATATGATAACTAACTTAGGGTTGTGTCTTAGTCCCCTTATTTTGTCCTTTTATCAACTTGAGTCATTCTTTCTCATCTCATGAAGAAAATAATAAAACACTTAATAAAAACCGAACAATCTTGTACGACACGAGACTTTGTTGCGGAGTGTTTATACGCGTCCTGTTTCGGGGCGAGGTGTAAATACTTTCCGCGATGGATAGGTCTTAGTACAAGACCGTTCACAAACAAATTCAAAACATTTCTCATAAAAGCCAAAAACAAATAACAAGCGACTATCCTGCGGGAACTTCTCTTCTCATCTCATTCACTCACAACGCGAACTCGCGACGACTTGTCACACATGCAAGACGGTAAACGCACTCGTACCAGACGAGCCTGCAACACCTGAGCATAGACATACGCAGTTCCTGCATAAAAAACACAAACAAATAGTTACCGCCTTAGTTAGGCGAACTACGTCGACTCTGATCCTCATTATCCCGATGAGGTACGTAGGCAGCGGGGTAGGGCCCGTTCGAGCACAATCTTTATTTTCCCTACATTTCCCTTTTTTCCATTCTCTTTTTCCAGTTCCTTTCTCATTTCTCATTCCAATTTCCAGTTAGCGGTTTTATTCAGCAACAGTTATTCTTCTCACCCTTTGAAACAAGCAAGCAAGCGTGGATCCCGTCGGGTACGACGGACGAATTAGGGTGCTAATACCTTCTCAATTCGTAACCGACTCCCGAACCCCGATCTTTGGTTCGCAAGGCCTTGTCCTTTCCTTCTTCCCCAGGTTTGTGCAACATTACCTTTCCCATTCATTCGGGATAAAAATGTCTGGCTGGCGACTCTAACCTTTCCGCGCCACTTTCGCGTTTGTACTAGGATGAAAATCCCGGGAGCGACAGCTGGCGACTCTGCTGGGGACGAACCTGATTCTTCCGGTTTCCCTTGTAGAGTCAATCCTAGCGCCTGTCTGGTTTTGTTTCTTTGGGTGTTTATTTGTTTGTTGTTGTGTGCTTTAGTTTAGCTTTACTGTTTTTATTTACAGTTCTTTACAGCTTTACTTTATCGCATTTATTTACCGCTTTCAGTATTTTATTTTCCATGCATCATATTATACTGGATTGTCTGGCTGTGCTAGTTTTCATTTTTTCTGTGGGTTGGGAGTTACTGTGAGATAAGCCAACTACCCGGCTTGAGTGCAGTATAGGATTAGCGTGGACAGACATTGTACTCCCATGGTATCTCACCATGATGGGTGGCGATGTGTTCCACACCCAGATTGCGACCGTCTTGGAACTATTCTGTGTGGGGATTACCTCACTTCAGGATACGACCTTGATAGTTATGTGCATCTGGTGACCGATCTTCGAGGACCTTAATGGTAACACCCCTCTCCAGTGATGACAGTGGCAGACCACATTTGTTGGCAAACCCACTCGCATCCGAGGGTCCATTGGGAACTCGCATAGGATGGCCTGGTTCTCTCATAGGAATTCAGTTAAAGCAAACTGTTCGTATGACGATAGTATTGTACCCTTCGGGATGAATGTACTATTGTTTCTCGATTCAGTGCTTGAAGCTGGAGACTTGTGAGGGATGCTTGTTTTTCCGGACTTAACTGAGACCTCCCTGCGTAGTACATAATACCAAACCGATTCCCTGATTTGGTCATGAGCCATTTCTCGGAGATGGTGAACGTATTATTGCTATTCGGCTTTGAGAGTCCGTGATGTTGACCCGAGTAGCACACCCGTGAGATTGGGAGGGGTTTACAGGTTTGCAGGAACCCTAAACTTCAACATACCCACTTTGCCAGTATTGTTCAGTGTTTTATGGTTCTTTGATTATGAGATCCGGGATTTCTATTCAGAGAAATTGTTATTGTGATTACCATTGTGACCCTGATATTGTGACTGTTATTATGACTCTCCACAGACACTTGGTTCGTTGTTCAACTTCAACACCATCAATGATTATTCTATTATGTGATCCAGTTTTACAGTTATTGGGTTCTCAGTTATGGGGTTCTATACAGAGATGGTGCTGCTATTATGGTTCTATTCAGACACTTGACTCATTGCTCAACATCGGCACCAACATCAGATCATTGATCACACGCCTGTTGCATACATGACATCATAGCATTTCTTCACACATGTTCAGTTATTTCCGAGGATCACATATCTGAATCATGTTGGATTTTTCTGTGTCAAAACTTGAATCAAAGCAGTTGGATTCCTCAGAAATAATTGAACATGGCATTTGCATACATCCTTGCATTCTTGACAGGTGTTCAGAGACAACTTCTTTTCCTGACTTGATTTCTCATCAGAATGGACAACTTGAATCACAGTCATCAAGGTATATATTTGAAGCAACTCCGGGCGGAGGTAATCGAAGGAAGACCCAGCTGAGGCCATTCAGGGTAGAGGTATAAGCTTTATTTCAAAACCAGAAACTGCTGAAACAGGAAGTCAACCAGATGAAGACTCAGATGAGCTTGGTTATGGAAATTCTAAACAAAGCTATTTTCATCCCTATTGAGGGGAACTACGCTGCTCTGATTCTCCATTAGTCAATGGAGATACGTAGGCAGGAGATCAAATCAGGACTTTCCGAGCAACCTTATCTATTAACTTTATCAACCTCTTCCCTCCAAATGTCGTTTGTCAGCATCCAACCTGAGCTTCCCAAGAGAGTCCAACGGGCAGAGCATAAGGGTAAAGGCCAGAATAACTTGAGAAGAAGTTTGATCATATTTTGATGTCGTACGTGCAACAAGTTTCCTCATTTATGCAAATTTGGAGTGGTTGAGCTAACTGCATCAGGATCGTCTCCGACAAAGCTTCCTTTGGGGTTTCAATGCCAAGTATGATTACCATTCTGGGGGCACCTGGCCTTTTAATTGAAGATTGCAAGTCTTTCAGAGGTAAAGGTAAAAACAAGGTCGCGAATTTGATTGAGTAAACATCCAGACTACTGACTGCTGAAAGTCTCCGAGTCCAGACGGAGTCAAACCTCCTCAACAATGACCACCATGATGTGAATTCTAGATGCAAGTACCACCCAAGGGCATTTAGGCATACCATTTGACAACTATGATGTGTTCAGGCACAAGGTGCAAAATTCGATCGAATCAAAGGTCATCATGCCAGAAGGTCTGTTCACATATTGAAATCTCCTCATCAAATTGGCATCCTAGTTTGCAAAGGCATCTTCAGAAGCAATAAGTCCATACGGAGTCAAGTCTCCTCAATGACGGCAATGTTCAACTTCTTTATTGTATTTTCATTTGTAGTTTATATTGTTTGTTTAAACATTTGTATGCATGCATGAAACTTATTTGTTTTTGAATGATAACCATAATAAAATGCACATGTTTCTCTTGAAGTAATCCATTCGTATTCACTCATGATTTTGTGTATGTGCATTGCAATACCAACTGTTGTGATTAAACTCTATCAGGGAGGACGACGAAATGAAAACGCAAAAATCTCTAACTGTGTGCTTTTGAGAAAGACCCTGTTGACGATGTACAGGCATTGTTTCAAGTCCTAAACACCGGAGATATAAGGAAGATAGACCCTCGCCAACCCATTTGAGCCTTGAAGTAGGAGTTCATTTTCGCATGAAAAAACCCTTGCATTTAACCCAGGGGCAGGGTAGGTGTCAACTAGCTGGACCGATCGTTCAAATTTCGAAAAGGAGTGCAAATATGAGGATCCATTACCTTTCGTTGTACCAAATCAAGAGGTCCAATGACCAGAAACCACAATGGTTATCCCAAGCAAGAGGTCCAGAGATCGGAGACCACAATGGTTATCCCTCATCAACTGAAAAGTGAGACAGTCACGACCCTTTCAAAGCAATCAAGACAAATAGTGTCACACGGTTTGTTCAAAAAAAGAAGAAGAAAAAAAAAGAATGAAAAAGCCCGCTAAGTCGAAACTTGAAAACAAGTGACTTAGGCAAAAATTAGGGCATCCCGCTGGACTTCACAATCAAAGATTCACAAGAATCAGTCCAGGCAAAAGTTAGGGATAAGAAAAAGAATGCAAAAGCGAAATACGAAAAGGATTACACAAGAAAGATCCTCAAACAAGAACAAAATCGTGTGGCACAGACAGGAAAGACAAAAGGGGTGACTGACTCCCAGCAACAACCCGATTAGTGCTTAAACCGTTAGTGTAATTGGTTCCTCAACCATCACAAAACCCTTATTGAGAGGTGAGCGCTTGTAAAAGCTAGCTGAACATAGGAATGGAGAACATCACGAAGATGGGTGGGAACAAATAAATTTCGAGCCTATATCCTTTTGTTTCTATAACCGTGAACCAGGCCACGATACAACCCTCAAAAGTCCTAACTGAAACAGGGTTATTTTTGAGAGCGTACTATCCCGAGACCGCGTTCCTGACTCCTATGAGTGGTGTTGAAAGATCTTTGTTGGTGTTGCATGTGCATGCTTTCTATTATTAAAAAAAAATTAATGTCGTATCTTAACCAGTGATCCGCCCACAAATGTTTGCGACATCTTTTTCAGTAAAACTTCAAAATTAACATGTGTGTTGCATTAGAATTTTCTTTCTTAGAATAAATATTTTCTGCTTGCATACATTTGTTTGGCATCATAAAATTCACACACGAAACTTCAGTCTAGAAGCTTAATCTTTCCAAGTTGAGAAGTCTGAAACTTCCGAAAGACAATCTATGAAGATGTAATTTTCCAAGAAACTCCATTGAGTAGGGACTTTTCCAACAGTCGTAGTAAGAGCCAATTAATCTGGGGCAATCATGTCGAGCAATCTCTTCAAAATTGAGCCAAGCTGGGGCAATCACTTCGAGATTCAAATCTCTCAAAGAGCCATTAGTCTGAGGCATGTATTCAAATTTCAACCAAACTGGGGCAGTTACTTCGAGATCCAATCTCTCAAAGAACAATTGGCATAGGTGTTTTCTTCACAGCACAGTCCGTCAGAGGTGATCACTTCAAGGCTCGTACTGGGGCAGGCCATCCCAAGAGCAGGGGAAGTACTTTCTCCTGAAGACGGTTAATCAGAGGCACCTATCCAGAGTCCAAAATAATGGAGCAGAATATCTCACAGTGATATGAGGCTTTTCATGAATCCTTGCGAGGCAAATTCTTGCACAGACCATGCAGTCTGGGGCAGTTATTTCGAGATCCAACGAATATCTCCAAGAGTTTGAAGACACTGAGGCATTTCGTATGTCATGTTTTCTGTAAAATCCTCTTGAGACATTTTCTTCCGATGGACCTTAATCTGAGGCAAGTTGAAAATTGCAAAGAACCATTGTTCACTCATGATTAGTTGGCAACTTATCAACCCAGGGCTAGGAGCAAAGCCATTGTCAGCATAGTACTTCAGGAGTTGTTTCATCGGCGGACTTCATCGATTAGAATTCCTTAGCAAGTCTCATGGGAGGTTATTTCTTGAGAAGAAGGGTATCATCGTCTCTCATCACCAGCATGAGACGCCTTACATCTCTCATTCCCAACATGAGAGGATTTATCTCTTATCCCCAGCAAGTGACAACTTAAACTCTTATCTTCAGCGGGAAGCTTTATCATTGACATCCTCCATCATCCCCAGTAGAGTTGGAAGTTGAAATCTCTCCCAGCAAGGTAACAGAAGGTGGGTGTCATCCCCAAGCAGAAGTTTCCCTTCAGACAAGGGCAATTCTCAGCAGTATAAGGAGTGTTTTGCCTCCCCAGCAGTTGCTTCCTCAGCAATATCATGCCTTTGGTTCCCAACCAAGTCAGGAGGTCCTCACTTCCCCACCAGGGTACAAGAAGAGTTCATCTCCAATAGGTTCTTGGCACTCCAATCTCAAAGTCCAATTTATTTTTGGCAGTGGCGGCTATTCAGAGCCAGTGAATTACTAACAGCTTTCCCCGCAGAGTTGTCTACTCCTCACAAGGATTAGTTAGATCAATGCAGTGATCATCAGTTCCTCCCCAGTCAAGCCATCTGGGATACCTGCAGTATTCTTGTCAGGAGATCTCCTTGCATTTGCATATGTATAATCATCATCACATTTGCATCCTCCAAAGCGTAGCATTTCCATCGTCATGGAGCATTACGCCATAAATTCAAACATATGCATACCAGCATGGGCCAGTTTTGAGGTATATTACATAAGACCCGTTACATCTCCAATCGGATTGAAGTGTTACCCACAGAATGCAACTTCGTTTCCCAGGGTGGTTACTTCTACCACGTCTTGTCGTTATCCCCGGTTGAGTCTTGTTTCAGTACAACAGTCTCATTTTTTCGCGTCTCCGTTTCAGTACAACGGTCGCGTCTTGGGCTCTCGTTTAAGTACAACGATCCCGTTCCTTTCGAGTCTCCATTTAAGTGCAATGGTCTCGTCTTTGAGTCTTGTTTCAGTACAACAGTCTCATTTTTTTCGCGTCTCCGTTTCAGTACAACGGTCGCGTCTTGGGTTCTCGTTTAAGTACAACGATCCCATTCCTTTCGAGTCTCCATTTAAGTACAATGACCTCGTCTTTGAGTCTTGTTTCAGTACAACAGTCTCATCTTTTTCGCATCTCCGTTTCACTACAGCGGTCGCGTCACGGGTTATCATTTAAGTACAACGATCCCGTTCCTTTCGAGTATCCATTTAAGTACAATGGCCTCGTCTTTGGGTCTTGTTTCAGTACAACAGTCTCATTGGTTCGCGTTTCCGTTTCAGTACAACGGTCGCGTCTTGGGTTCTCGTTTAAGTACAACGATCCCATTCTCTTCGAGTCTCCATTTAAGTACAATGGTCTCGTTTGTGAGTATTGTTTCAGTACAACAGTCTCATTTGTTCGCGTCTCCGTTTAAGTACAACGATCGCGTCTCAGGTTATCATTTAAGTACAATGATCCTGTTTGCTTGGGCTCTCGTTTATGTACAACGATCCCGTTCCATCTTGTCCTATTTTCTTTGTGTTTCTGGTTACCGCCTGCAGCCGGTATACCTTTGCGTCTCCATTCGAGGATGGTTTCGTATTAGATCCGAGGATCTTTTGAATTTTCATTCGAGGATGGCATTCTTCCCATCTTATTTCCCCCTGGTTCTATTTTCGCTACCTATTCAGAGGTCAAAACAAAAAAATATATAAATAAATAAATGGGCAAATGGCATTTCCATTACCCTCAGTGTGCAAATTTTCAGGTTTTATTCGAGTATTCAATCACTCCATACCTTGAACGTCTAAAAGCTGTTGCAATTATTCGTTCAAGTATGCAGATGATTGAATAGGGGCAGCTGTAATACCTCAAAATTTGCCCTCTTTCTTTTTACCTTAATTGGTTTATCGTTTCGCATTCATCTGCATTTCTCCATTTGGTCATAGCGTCATAATCGTACATTTCATGGATCCTTAAGGCATGTGATCAAAGATTTTTTCTTGTAACTTGAATACTTATATTCATAAGTGATCTATCTGGCTATTAAGCTCAAGATGAGGCAAATCCTGAGTTCACATCATCGAAAGCATTTTCCTGTTCAGAGGGTCACCAAACTTCAAGGTTTTCCTTATTTAGAGGATTATTCGAAGGTGTCATATCAGGTGGTTATTGGCGTGAATTAAAAGATCTCATAAAAGAAAAGTATATTGAGGTTCTTGGTGTAAGAGATCGGATTCTGGATGCGTAATAGTATTCTTGGGGCAAGAATTTATTCCAGATTGGGGATGGAAAGTGCGTGGGTTTAATTTATTTGGAAAATCTCATTCAACTTCAAATTCAAATTTTCAATAACCATTTCCAATACAAGTCATTATCCGAGTGTCATATTCAAACTCAATCGCCCATTTTTATCCCAATTTCAAAATCCTAATCCATTCTCGATTCCAAGCCCATTGCTTCAAAATTGCTAAACCATATTCGTTAACTTCACTCAATAAATAAATTATCATTTTAAGTTTTTATTTACTATCCATTTCAAATATAAGCTCATTATCCTTTTAAATCCATGTCTACCATCTTTAATTTCTCGTATTCATTTTTCAATTAGATCCATCATCCATAATTCATTTTGAACCACCCTTTTAAACCAATTTCCAAAAAAATCTAATTACAAACTATTACCTCTTTTTTCTATGTCCATTTCAAAGCCAATATCTCATCCAAGCTCAAATTAACCCAATCCTTTTTTAGGTTCATTGTTGCCCAAAGGAATTCAATAACCAAGTTCATTTATTATCCAAATTAAAGTTATTATCCAATACCAACATAAATCAAGTCCAAATTATTCAAGTCCAAATTATTCGTTTTTTAGAGTCCCCTAAAACATTGTTTTTTAATCACTATGTTCATTTTAATACAGTGCAAATTCAGAAAATGTGATAACAGAATTCTCAAGAGATTTTCCCACTTCCTTCAATCTCAACATATAGCTTAATAGAAGAAAAGAAAAAATTCGGTTATTTTCCATAACAAAAAACAAAAGGGAGTTACACCAGTGAAAAAAACTCATAACAGAAAACAAAAGGGAGTTACACCAGTGAAAAAACTCTGAAAAATAGCTACAGAAAAAAACTCTCTCAAAGAGGCTTATATCAGAAGACAGAAAAAGGAAAAAAGGGAGAAATCGAAATCTCCAATCCTCACAATCTCAAGAACAAAACTCAACAATTTCTTACCAATCTACACACTTCAACAACCATCAATCTTCATCAAGAACAGTTTTCTAAAACTCTCAATTGTTCATCAACATCATCACCGATCCCTGCTGCAATTCTTCGCACTCCAACAACAACAACAAAGATCACCACCTTCAAGATTCACCTTCCTCCATCTTCACCCTCAATAATTCGTCACCGTAGCAAATCTGCATCAATCGAAAAACCGCGAATAAAGAGAAGCAGATTTGAAATAAAGTGGATCGAATCGAGAGAAAGAGTGAAGTGCATACCTGAGTCAGAGCCATCGCTTATCGACCACCGCAAATTCGTTCAGCTTCAGCTATTCGTTCCGAACCTTCAGCATCACTTCACCAATCACCATCATTCTCTGCACCGACTCAGAATTGTATCATCATCTTCATAGCAGGTTTTTCACTTTAAGAAAATCTGCAAGTCGAAGCAAGAATCCACAGCACAACCATTCAATTCAACAATCACATTCCATAATCATAAACCCGCAATGGTACACAGAGTTTCAGAGTCGAGTATCAAGAAGAGCACGATTTCAAATCGTATAAGGGAAGGGGAATCGTAATCAACTTTACCTCCAATTTAGCGTTTACCTCAATCCAAAGGAGCATCGAATTCGTTCCGAGAGGCACGCTTCAGAGGAGAAGAGGTCGCGGATTCGCAGTGTACCGAGAAACATTTTAACGTCATCATCATGATGTGTTCCATCTTACAGATCTTCTTAGATCTTGAGGCCGACCACGACGCTTTCTTATGAGGATTTGATCATCGTTGTTGAACATGGTCGGTCCGAAGGAGTTCGCGATGAGATCCTGTGTTGGCCGTCGGTCTTGTGTGAAGTGCGGCGGCGAATCAATGGCTGAGAGGAGAACGACGTCTGATGAAGGAGATTTATAGAAGGCGGCGTCTGATGAAGGCAAGTTGTCCTAGCTATTTACTCCGGCAATTTATGCGGCGAGGTGTTCGTGTCATTTCTTTTGAGAAGATGACGATGTCAAAACAGGAAGACGAATGGCTATTAGGGTTTCGTTCCCCTTTTTCTTGATGAATTTCAGTCTATTTGGTGGAGATTTCGATTTGGGCCCAACATCTTCCATGGGTTCACTATTGACACCGTTGTTTTTTCATTCCACACCCCCTCTGAGCATTCAAGATAGTGAGTTTGGGCCTCAACCTCACAGATGTTTTATTCGCACCTCTAAATTCCTATTCTTGCCCTCCCTGTGGAATTCTATGAAGGTTGGGCCTAAGGCCCTATAATCGCTATCAGCACCAGAAATTTTGGCGCTAACCCCCTCCTGCGGGTTTCTTCAAGATTTGGGCTTAGCCTTTGGGTCTTATTACTGAGCACTCTGATTTTCTTTTACACCTCTTGTCTCTATTATTATTTTTTATTCTTTTAAATGTCATTAGAAAACTAGTGATAATGAGGCGTTAATTGTGATTAATTATTGTGTTAATTATATTTTGATAATCAACATATTATTTAATGGCTTGACAATTTTAATTAGAATCTTAACGACAATTTTTAATTATGGTTTAGTCCTAATTATGGATTGAAATGGTTCATGAGCCGTTTTTGATCGACATGGGATCGATTTCGATTATGGCAAAGCTTCACGAAGCTAATATGGAAGATGGGCATTTATTTTGCTCATAGGAGACTACAAGACCTTGCTTGGGGATTTTTTCAGATTTCTTTAATGTGAAGAATCGGCATTTCGATCAAGTAAGTAATTCCGACGTTTTCGGCTTTTTAAGTATCATTATAGTTGTATGCGACTTAGGACCATATAGCTTAAGGTGCATACTGAGCCCTCCCACCTGAGGCATTGGATTTATTTGTGATTTTTGATGATATGTATCGATTTCGGAACTTAGGGATTAGGTTACGAACCATTAGGATCGATTCCTTTCACTTTCCCTTAAAATCCACTTTTTTGCCCATTTCGTCGTATTTTTTAAAAATAGTTTTAGGTGAGATAAAATTCTGTAAAAATTCATGAGTGATCCTCATCCTCTTAATTAATTTGTCATATTTTTTGTTTCCAGATTTGGGTGGTTTTAATAATTAATTCGGATTTTAGATCACAAGCTGTCCCAAAAAGGAAGGTTTTAGCATAAGGGACCGAAATCGATTTTTCCCCATAGGTGTGAGACCTATTTTTTTGTTTATGATTAATCACTGTAATTTGTGACATTTTGATGCCCCTTAGGCATTTTTTTCATAATTTTAGATGCCCTTTTTGATCCACTTTATGGAGTCGTTTTTTGGGTGATCATTCATTGCTACCTTGCTAGTCAAGTAATTGTTTTGGAATTTTGGTGCATAATTTTAAGGAATACTTTTGGACCATGTGAGATAATGACTTTATTATTCCAGGGATTTAATTTCATAATTTTTAAAGGCTTTTTGCTATTTTTCCATGTCACCTAGATCCTAGGTTGATTCATGTGTGTATTTGCTCCATATCCTAGATGTCAGGAAGGCATTCATGCCATTTGATTGAGGAGCTTTTTGGTAACTTTTAGGAGTTAATTATAGGTCACTTTTAGGTCCTTAATTCCAGTTATAGGCCACTTTTTGAACCATACTCATTTGGTTTGTTTTAGTGTTTCAAAGTGCATACTTATGTGAACTAGTTTAACTTAAACGGGTTGCTAATCTCTTCTCATGTTTAACTTGAATTATGTGGAAATCATTAATTCATATTCATGCATTATAATTGCATCTCATACCTTGTATTCTACTGACCCATAATCATTCCATGCATATTCACATGCCATTCTTCCTTAACTTTCATCATGTGCGATCTTATGTGATTTTTGTTCGTTTCTTCTCATATCTTCTTCTCATTGCTCCATATGCCTAAACCATTGCATCCATGATTGTATATTCATTCATCCATCTTCATAAGAATTAATTACTGACTTTGATGTTCATTTCATGTATTAATTCATGCTTGTAAGCCATACGCATTCATACTTCATCCATAAACCCTAATTTACATTTATGTGAACTTAGGTGATCTTTTTGTACATAGTTTGACATAGTTTGATCTTGTGAGGTATCCTAGCATCCTTAGGGATCTATATCATGTAGCTACTGACTTTAGAAGTCATGCAACCTTTAGGTACCTTCACCTTTAGACTTAGGTCTTATTTTGAAGCCTAGTTCCATTCTAGGACGTTTATGGTACTTAATCGCTTTCATGCTTTGATTTTATTTTCAATATGCATTGTCATGCTAACTTTTGTTTTGTAGGGGGGAAGATTGAGGTAAGCATTACTTCATTCTCATATCTTATGCATTTTAATTGTGTTTGCCTTAGCACCTTGTGCTTTGCTTTTAGGTTTTCCCTTTCCTTAGAGATAACTTAACTTCCTTAGAAAGTAAGTTGGTTTCTAGTTCTTTTTTCTTCTTTTCCTTTTCTTTCTTAGGATTAGAATACCTCATTAACCATAGGACCTCTCTTGTATATGATAACTAACTTAGGGTTGTGTCTTAGTCCCCTTATTTTGTCCTTTTATCAACTTGAGTCATTCTTTCTCATCTCATGAAGAAAATAATAAAACACTTAATAAAAACCGAACAATCTTGTACGACACGAGACTTTGTTGCGGAGTGTTTATACGCGTCCTGTTTCGGGGCGAGGTGTAAATACTTTCCGCGATGGATAGGTCTTAGTACAAGACCGTTCACAAACAAATTCAAAACATTTCTCATAAAAGCCAAAAACAAATAACAAGCGACTATCCTGCGGGAACTTCTCTTCTCATCTCATTCACTCACAACGCGAACTCGCGACGACTTGTCACACATGCAAGACGGTAAACGCACTCGTACCAGACGAGCCTGCAACACCTGAGCATAGACATACGCAGTTCCTGCATAAAAAACACAAACAAATAGTTACCGCCTTAGTTAGGCGAACTACGTCGACTCTGATCCTCATTATCCCGATGAGGTACGTAGGCAGCGGGGTAGGGCCCGTTCGAGCACAATCTTTATTTTCTCTACATTTCCCTTTTTTCCATTCTCTTTTTCCAGTTCCTTTCTCATTTCTCATTCCAATTTCCAGTTAGCGGTTTTATTCAGCAACAGTTATTCTTCTCACCCTTTGAAACAAGCAAGCAAGCGTGGATCCCGTCGGGTACGACGGACGAATTAGGGTGCTAATACCTTCTCAATTCGTAACCGACTCCCGAACCCCGATCTTTGGTTCGCAAGGCCTTGTCCTTTCCTTCTTCCCCAGGTTTGTGCAACATTACCT
The DNA here is from genome assembly GCA_963966055.1 of Lathyrus aphaca. NCBI lineage: Eukaryota > Viridiplantae > Streptophyta > Magnoliopsida > Fabales > Fabaceae > Lathyrus > Lathyrus aphaca. The sequence continues at coordinate 546,566,532 of OZ014522.1, forward strand.
TTCCCATTCATTCGGGATAAAAATGTCTGGCTGGCGACTCTAATCTTTCCGCGCCACTTTCGCGTTTGTACTAGGATGAAAATCCCGGGAGCGACACGATGGATACTACACAAGTGCAGATCTAGCAACAATGGTGCGAGCATAACTGATGAAGTGCGTATGAAACCACCTATCAATACCCTCAGAGGGTGTATCTAGTACTGCTGGTGGTATGGTCTGAATGTACCCAAACTGACGCAAACATATCTCTGACAGGTGCCTGGCAATCAAAGTCTCCCATCGCATATAGCCGGAGTATAATGACGACTCTTCAAACACACGTACGACTTTATGCTCATCATAGGGTGTCCAGATGACATCCTCTGCGGTCAGCAGATCCAATAACCTTCGGTACTCAAGTATGCCTCCAGGGTGTTTCTACCTCGCCTTCCACCTCTTCGCTAGTGGCTCCCATGGTGTATAGGGTTGGATCCTACTACCGCATATTTGTGGGAAATACTCATAGATCCAGCACTGAAATCATATAAACAGTAAATTAGAATTAAAAATATCATATATATAACAAAAAGTAAGTTAGAAAATGAATTAAGATATACCTGTAACAAACTAAGATACCCAGCTAGTTGTGTCGTATCAAATCGGATCACCTCCCCCAGCGCATCATACAACTGAGTCAAAGTTGCACAACCCCAAGCCTAGTTTTGCGACTCCAGATCACTAAAGAAGCACAGATACCGAACATCGACATACGTACCAGAATTGTCCTCAAAGAGTGTACATGGTACAACATGCAACATGTACACCCTAGTGGTAGCCTGATACCTCCCAACAGCAACGAGCTCGTCATACCTATCCCACAGCCACCACATACAAAGGTGAGCACCTCATGTATCTGTGAACTCTTGTGCCACCACTGCCTCAGGTTACCAAAAATCACGAACTACCAGCTCATGTGCCTATGACACACTCAATGAAGGAGTCGTCCAGAATCTACCGCCGATAGGGAGATGGAACAAGGAAATGGAATCATCTAAAGTCACAATCATCTCTCTAAATGGGAGATGAAATTACGATGTCTTCTTGTGCCACCTATCAAAGAAGGCACTGAGAAGCTCCTCATCCAACATCGTTAGGGAGCAGTGGCCAAAATGAAGCAAGTCAAAATTCCTCACAATCATCCTCACAACATCAGGGAAGGGAATACGAGGGAAACTCTTCATCTTCGCATCGTGAGACTAGACCCTCAGTACAGGTCGTACCTGTGACACCAACCAATAGCCAAATTTGTCAATACATAAACAATTTATGCATTAGTAAACAAATGTTAAAATTAAATGTAAAATACATATACCCCCTGCCATATACGTAAAGCGAAGTGCTCACAGTACTCTATAAGCACATATATATCAATCGGCCTACTAGGGAATCCTGGCCCCGTGTGTACGGATGGCTCGGTTGAAGGAACCGTCACATCCATCTGAATAGTCTCTTCTATGTCTCCTATACTGGCGGCCCCTCTAGTGTCATCACCCTCACCATCAACATGTCCCTCCCGCTCGACCTCAACTGATACTCTGGCAGTCTTCTCTACAACATCAATAACAACATCCTCCACTGAAACATATCTTTCAATAGTATCCACTAGTTGAATATCAGGGGCGACCTCTGGTGTGACCTGCTGTGAAGAAAGACCTCCACGTCTCTTAACGGTGTGAGGTTCCTGGAAATCACTCTGTTGCTCAGCCATCCTCTTCCGGTGCGAACCGGTTGGGATAATCTGTCTTACTCGTACATGGATAGACTTAGCATCAGGAGTGGTTGTACCCCTCTCCATTCCAGTTGCAGCCAAGTCAAGCGTCCTCCCACTAGGGATGCCATCGGTACCTATAGTCCTCACTGGAAAAAAAACACATTTTAAACAAAAAAATTAACCAAAAATAAATAAACTACCGTGAATTTTAAATTCCCAGAAAAAACAAAAAAAAAATAACACTACAAATAATTTCAAATTATCGGTAGGAAAGCATAAAAATGAACTAACTGAAATTTCAAATCTCTGGGAAATAATTACCTATAATTTTGGAATTTCCGTAAATATTACTGGATTTTTTGAAATTTCAGGTAATTCTTACCAGTAATTTAGGAAAAATAGGTATTACTTACTTGTAAATTTTCGAATCTCCGGTAGTGCAATCCAAATTCCCGATATCATCAAAAAAATTGAAAAATCCAGCAATGTATGAAATGTGAATATCTTTTCTTGCAGGGTCAATTTGGTCTTTTCATTGATTCTGGGGGGTGCCAGAAATGAGTGGGGGTGGCAAGTAGATTCCCCGTAATTTAGACTACCACTTACCCTTGTTAAACTAAATAGTTCTCGTCGCATTCACATTTGGGATTTTTGACTACCATCGGGAATTGCAGTAGTCGCCTCCGCTTTTGGGTCTTATTACCCTCACATTTGCCCCCTTTTTCTCTTCTTTCTCCAAGTTTATCTCTTCATCTCCTTACTAGCTATGAAGAAAATGGGGAATGAAAGAAGGAAAGAAAATGAGCAATAAGTTATAAATTCATTTGTCTTCTAGTGAAAATAATTTGGATAATGACTATTCTACCCTTGCCAAATTCCTTCAAATCCCTAAGTAATTCTTTCTTACTAATTAGTAAGGATTACAAAAATATTTAGCAATCTAATCTTCTTTTATACATTAATTATCCAATTTTCCCACTTAAAAATAAAATTAGTATTTAAGAGAATATAAATATTATAGTTTTGTTTTTGGTTATGTGAGTTTTCATGGTTATGTTTTTGTGGTGGAGTAGTGGGTGATTTTTTATGTGTTTGTTGTTTTTATTTGATAACACTAATGTTGCTCTTTAATGTTATAGGTTGTTTCTTTCTTTTGCAATGTTTTTAATATTATTATATTTGTCATCCAAAAAAGTATTCTATATATTATGAAGATTAATTTTACAAAGACCAAAAACAAACATTATATATATATATATATATATATATATATATATATATATATATATATATATATATATATATATATATATATATATATATATATATATATATATATATATATATATAAACTAAACAAAAGAAAAATGTTGTTTCATTGACTAAACTAAAATCAAAATTCATATTATTTAAATTTGCATAGAGTTGTTATCACAAATATGAAAAATGATTCTCAGGTATTAAGTATTATTAATAAATAGAGAGAAATTGACCTATTACTATCTAAACATTAACCTCGCCACTAAAAGAATTGAACAACAGTCAATCAACTGGACAATAAAAAAGTTGATAATGTTTGAATAATTTGATCAGCTTGTAATGCATTTCCTGCATACTTTGCAAGGGAAGAAGTATCATGAAAATTAGGATCATTGATACAATGATTAATATAAGCCATGATATCATTTGCTCCAACATTCATGAGATGATAATTCCCCTCCTTCAAAACTCTTTGAACGTTATCAAGCACAAAAAGAGCACCTCCATCGTTAACAAATATTTTCAAACACAAATTGTAATGGTTTGATGCTTTGACATTACCCCGACTTTGCCCGATCAATGTATTGATTATCTTCACTGTGTTGGTCATATCAGCACGAGTCACATCAATTGTGTATTGTGAAAGGGTAACAAGGTCCGCACCAGACTTTGGATTAAGAAGATTTGAACAAAATTAAGGATTATTGGCTCTCCCACAAATGACTTTTACCGGGACAAATTTATTAGCTGCATAAGAGGGTGTAACACATAGGAAAAACACTAACAAAAGAGATGAGTAATGAATCATCATGTTGTTTTTATTATTAATTTTACTATCTTATTGTTTACTCGGATTAGTTTCTCCACTTGATTTTATAATCATCATTCAAAAGTAAATGGGTGAATTATTAATTTTTAAACAATGTGAATATTGTAACTTAAAAATAATTAATAGATAAATGTATAACAACTCTAATATAAATAGTATGTAAGAATATTTAATAGATAATTGAAAAGATAGGAATATTATAACTTCTAAATAATTAGTAGACAAATGTATAACAACTCTAATCCTATTAGCATTTTTTGTAACATGAGAAGTCTCATAATAAACATCAATAACATATACAAATAATAACAATAAATAAATCTGCACTATATACATCAATAAGATATAACAATTATTATGTAATTAAGTTACAATGTAACAATTGTTTATAAATGACTTTTTATATAAAAAATTCTTGAAATAATCTCAACTATATACTTGATTATTTTTAAAATTTAAATAAATAATAACGTTATTTATTATTTTAACATTGAAAATGAAGCTTCCATTTAACGTAAGTGTTGTGCTAATAGTGCTTTCCTTTTTATTTTATTTTAATATTTTATAATTTCTATTATAATTTAATTTATTTTACGTATGAATTTTTTAATTTAAAAATAATTAATAGATAAATGTATAACAACTTTAATATTAATAGCATGTATAATAAGATTTAATAAATAACTGAAACATGAAAAGTCAGGTAATAAACAACAAATAACTAATACAAATAAACAATAAATAAATAAAAAACGCAATGAAAAAATTAATAAAAAGGAGTCTAAGTCATGACATTCTTATTTATTAATATGTAACTAATTTACAATGTAACTATTTGTTATAAATGATATTTTTATTGAATCTCACAGGACAAGCAACACAATAATTGAATTCGTTTCTAGCTAAGTTTTCCTCCAACCAAATTGAAAGGCAACATTGTAACACGGTGGGAGAACTGACTTTAGTTAAATGTTGCGGATAGCAAGAGTCGCCACCGACTTTTATTTTATCCAAAGGAAAGGCATAAAAGAACAGGAAAGACCTTTTAAAAGATTTTTGGGTCCGGGGGTAGGTTATGTAAAGGGAAGGTGTTAGCACCCTTTACATCCATGGTTATCCATGGGCTCTTAGTTACTTAACTCACTTTGAATTGTTTTTGAAAAGTGTAGTGTGTGAATAAGAATTTCCATAAGAGTTTAATAATGATCCATGTACGGATGCGTAAAAAACTTGTATTTTGAAAATTGTTTGAAATTGTGAAGTGTTTGAAAAGTTTTTAAATGAAGTGAGTAAGCAACTATGAGGAACCTACCCTAAAGTTTTAAGTCTTTCTATTCTTTATCCTTTAAATGGTAAGACTATCCCTATTATTAAGGAATAGGTAGTCATTACCTTGGATGTAAGGGACATATGAGGGACATCTGTTTATGAAGGCAACTGTGGGGTGTATTAAGCAATTAGGAAGGACTGTCATCATTATTCGAAAGGGACTTGATCTTTATGAAAGGCAACCATTAGAGACTTGATGACTTTTCTTTTAAGGGACTTGCTTTATACACCCTACTTGACCTTATGATTAGGCAACATTGAGGGATAGCCCTAGAAAGTGAGATGGCGATTAAAAATCGACTTACGTGTGTGAGTGTTTAATTTTATTTATCTTATAATTAAAGTGATCTAAATTCAATTTTTAAATAGAATACATGTTTACACTCCCTATTTTACTAATCATAGCAAGCAAATTAAATAATTTAAATATTTACAAAAATTACATCCAAGGAGCAATTACAATAATTATAATAAACAATTAAAATGAATAGCAAATAAATAAATATAAATAATAAGCAAAAATAAATAAATAGGCAATAATAAATATAATAGGGGTTAGTAATAATAATAATAAAAAATTAAATAAGGTTAGTGAAACAATAATAATAAGCATAATAATAAAATAAATGGATTAGTAATAATATGATTAGTAATAATAATAAGCAAAATAAATAATGAATAAGGATTAGAAATTATTAAGGAAATAAAAGCAATTTAATTATAAAACATAAAAAATTACAATTACCATATTAGCATAAATTTAATTATTTTTTAAACATATATATATATATATATATATATATTTTAAAAGAATAAAATTTGGATTATGAACAAAATTATTGAAATAATTATAAACAATTTGATTATAAGCATATTTACAAGACTCAATTATATTAAATATTATATTTACAAAAATTAATTATATTAAATATATTTATAAATTTTAATTATATTAAAGATTACATTTACAAAAATTAATTATGCATAATAATTATATCTACAAAATTTTATGTTTAACCATTATATTTACAAAAATTATATTAAATAAATATGTATATAATAATTATATTAAAAATTAGAAAAATAAAAAATTAGGTTTTTAATAATTATTCAGAAAAGATAAACTAGGTTTTCTAAAATTAGGGTTTTGTCTAGAAAAATATTTAAGGGTTTTCAATTTAATTATACAAAATTATTTTAATAAATATATGTACATTATAATTTAATTACATAATAAAAAAAATTAAATGGAGAAAAATAAAAGTTTAGAATTTTTAGAAAATATAAATGTTTTTATATGTTATTTAAATATATATATATATATATATATATATATATATATATATATATATATATATATATATATATATATACATAATTTATCTTTTGATTAATAATAAGAAAATAATTAAACTAATTAATTAAATAAATCAAAACAAAAAAAAAAGGTGGTAAAAAGAAACTTACCTTGGCTGGGTTTGAACCCAGGACACCTTGCCTGCCAGCACCAAAACCCACCATTAGGCCAGCCAAGCGCAGGTGATAGAGAAATAGATCCAATTTGTTTTATGCCATATCTTGAAAAATCACAAAAAAATAATGAAAACCAAAAGGCCTGGGGGAGGATTGAACCCAGGACCTCTTAACACACAAACGCACGCATGACCATCCGGCTGGGTGAGCCAATCTGTTTACAAATCAACAACAATGCATAATATAATATAATTGCCAATTATATGAAAAACAAGAAAAAAGAATGGTGCAGCCAAGTCTCGAACACAGGCCCTCAGGCTATACGCGTATGCTTCCCACCACTGGGCCAAGCAGCCAGCTTGTGAAACAAACAGAAAGAATTCATTATATTTTAAAACCAAATTTCAAATATGAAATTCGCGCCAAGCCAACTTCATCTTCTTCAGTGTACCTATGAAATTTGCTACGAATTTTCCTACCATCTTTCCTGCGAAAACACAATGGCAGCAAAACCTACGAAAGCCAATGATCAATAAAACTGTAAAATTTCACAAAATTGAATCCATCAATGTGATCCAAACATTCATGCGGTTCATTCTATGATTTTAGAATCCATTTATATTTCCTAAATCAGAAAACCCTAAACCTTGGTCCAAACCCTAACAATGGCGTTTCACGGATTATGCAAGGTTTCTTTGACTTCTTTGCCCATAATCGTTCTACATACCATCACAAACAAGATTAGGTCAACAAAATTCATTAACATACGATGAAATAATGTAATCGAAAAAATCAAAATCAAGAACAATTATGGTTCGGGTTGAACAATATGTCATGGTATTGATGCATATGAGTGATGATTCATGATCAGGGAAGTCCAAGGAGTCTTGCTATGTTCTTGTTTTACCTTCTAGAGCCCTGGAAATCAAAAACCGAATGTGAGTTTTTGGATGGTTTTTCAATTTGTGAAACTTACTTTTGGAGGCAGAGAATTCGTGTGTTTGTGATTGGGTTGTGTTTAGTACTTATAGGTGATTGATTTTAGGTCAAAAAGTTGATTGATCATGTGAAGAATTTGATATGAAAAGATCCATATTGATCATGCCTTAAAAATCAAATATTCATGTGTGAATGCTTGCTATTTTTGGCCAAATCTCATGATTTCTTTCCTCTTCAATTCAAATCAATATTTAAGACTTTCTAGAAGCTTAATCTCAACCAAATCTTACATTTTCATATTTTATTTTTATTTAAAATGATTTTTAATGAATTAAATCAAAATAAATAAAAATAAAATAATAAAAATTCTGATTTTTAATGGTTTGGGTCGTGTATGAAGTTGGTGTATGGGTTGGGTCATTATTTGGCAAGCCCATTTGGAAGAAATTGGTTTTAGACCTCCTTTTTCATCATAAACCAACTCAAAATTTCCCAACTTTGCAAGGGCACACATCCTTCAATTTTAATGCTATGAGGGTGTTCTTGGACATTTTGGAAAGCTTGAAGAGTCCTATAAACAACCCCACTGGTTTCATGTCCATATCATTTACCAATCTCAAGTTATGCCCTTTTGAAGTTGTTGACTTTTTGTTGACTTTCAAAAGGACTTATAATGTCTTAGCTCATACCTTTCAAATGAAGCATTTTTGGGCTTGGCTTGTGAGACACAAAGTTGTAGAGAATTCAATTTCCTCCAAAATGAGCTTTGGATGGAGACTTGGTGATGAAGTATGTGAAAGTTATGGCTGGTCAAAGTTCAGTTGACTTTTACTGAGGAAACCCTAATTTAGAAACTCCTGATTCTTGATGATCTGGAATCTCCTTGATGAATCATGATCAACCCTTGATCAAATGATGAACTTTACTTCATATACTTGATGTTGGCAAAAAATCATGAATTTTGACTTTGGTTTGACCACAGTTGACCTCAGTTTGACTTTTTAACTGCTTTGACTGATTTTGACTTATCTGATCATCTGACTGAGCAAACTTTTGAGAAAAGTCTTGAAACTTGTCATGGGGGTTCTTATACACATATAAGATGCTATGAAGCTCACTTGAAGTCTTGGAAATCCATTTAGCCTGATTAAAGTCAAAACCCTAGTTTTGGATGCACTGCTTAGGAGGTGCATTGTCTAAGGGGATTGTCAACTCTTTTGACTAATTGTGAACTTTGTGAACCTTATGAACCATCATAAAATGTCTTGTGAACCTCATGGGAGGTATTGTGAACCTTGTGAACCTTGTGAACCTCATAAAGTGACTTGTGGACTTCATGAACCTCATGGAAGGTCTTGAAAGCATTGTGAATCTTGTGAACCTTGTGAACCTTCATGAAGTGACTTGTAGACTTCATGAACCTCATGAAAGGTCTTGGAAGCATTGGGAAACTTGTGAACCTTGTTAACCTTCATAAAGTAGCTTGTAGACTTCATGAACCTCAGGGAAGGTTTTGAAAGTGTTGAGAAACTTGTGAACCTTCATAAAGTAGCTTGTAGACTTCATGAACCTCAGGGAAGGTCTTGAAAGTGTTGAGAAACTTGTGAACCTTGTGAACCTTCTTAGAACACAAAGTCTTGTATTATGAGGGCAAATTTTGGGGTGCAACAGCTGCCCCTGTTCAATTTTCTGAAACCTGAGGGGTTAGATTGGTATATTTGCCAGTCGTGACCTGGAAGGTTGAAGGGGATTGAACACAAAAGCCCAAAAATTTGCACTCACCAGTGCATAGAATGATATTGATGTTTGGTTGTATATGCTTGAGTGGGCTTAAAGATGCCACTTGGAAGAATTGGAGATGGGCTTAGAGATGCCATCTAAAGAACTGGATATGATGATAGCTTTATGTTGATACTGGATCTCAGTACTAGGTCTTCGTATAGGCCGTCTCTGAATCGTTTATCCTTTGAATTTGTTGAATAGACCAGTAGAAATAAATCTTCGTGACGATTATCTCTTCTGGAAATATCTTGGATTAGGGAATAGATCTTTTTACAGACCGTTTGCCTACTCTCCAAGGTCAAAAGAACATCAGGATTTGTTCTTCTGAAAAATATCTTGAACCAGGGAATGGATCTTTATACAGACCGTTTGCCTGCTATTCAAGGGCCACTAGATTAGATCTTCTGAAAGTATCTTGAACCAGGGAATGGATCTTTGTACAGATCGTTTGCCTGCTATTCAAGATCAGCTAGATGAAATCTTCTGAAAATATCCTGGATTAGGGAATGGATCTTCTTACAGACCGTTTGCCTACTCTCCGAGGACAAAAAAGTGTCAGGATCAAGTCTCCTGAAAATATCCTGGATTAGGGAATGGATCTTTGTACATACCGTTTGCCTACTCTCCGAGGAAATAGATTAAATCTTCTGAAAATATCTTGAACCAGGGAATGGATCTTTGTATAGATCGTTTGCCTGCTATTCAAGACCAGATAGATGAAATCTTCTGTAAATATCCTGGATTAGGGAATGGATCTTCTTACAGACCGTTTGCCTACTCTCCGAGGACATCTTGAGTAATGTATGGATCATCTCTGACCCGTTGTGAATTGTTGATATTGTTTTATCTGCATATAACTATCCTGCAAGGAGAATGTTAGTTTATGCAATATGTATGCATGCATAGTATGATGAACCTAAGTAAATGTATTATGTATCTATAGATATGTATGTTATGATATGATGTAAATGATGTATGTATGATATATGATATGACACTGCCGGAAATGCCTGGATATCTTCGTATAACCACTGCTGGCCTGGGAAAATAAATCCCGATTCGTTGTTGAGGAATATATTATACATAACCTTCCATATGCTGGGGATGGCAAGGTATAGATAACCTCCCGTCTGCTGGGGATAATAAGGTATAGATAACCTCCCACCTGCTGGGGATAGTAAGGTATACATAACCTTCGTCTTCGTTTGATAGTAGGGTAGATATAACCTCCGTCTTCGTTCGTCGTACCCTTATTGGAAAGTAAATTCCCGAATATCCGTATGAGGATAAAAGAGATGGATATAAATTCCAGGGGAGATGAGACTTTATGAAGATGGATTCGTCCTACTGAGGGTTTGTAACTTTCTTGTAGAGATGAACCGGTAAAGCTTCGTTGAAATCCTTCCCTTGTTCATCCTTAGTAAATACTATTACTGCATTTTCATGCATTTCTGGTAAACATCAATCATATTAAGCATACATGCATTTCTGGTAAACATCAATCATATTCAAAAGCATACATACATTCAAACACAACCAATGGACGTTTCGCTTATGTAAATAGGGTAAAAGTAAATCTGGATTCAAAAGATGGAATTTATTTATATCAAAAAGTGACCCATACACGGGTAAGTTTGTACAAGGAGACATAAACCCTAGTAAGAGGATTTTGTCATAAAGTTTTAGAAAACAAAGAGAATCAGCTATGTGGGAAATAATCCTATTGAGTTTCAATTCTACTATTGCCATTATCTTCAAGTATCTCATCTTCTTGCTGTTGAGACGAAAACGATTGAATTGAGCTTTATCTGTTCGAGCTTGAGTAAGTAGTACAACTGGTTGCAGTTTCATGGGTGATCCAAACGAGACATAGTCATATGCTTTAATCCCTAACTTTTGCCTGGATTGCCCTTTCAGGTTTTCAATCCACTGGGATACCCTTTTTTGCCCAAGCCGCCTTTTCAGGTTTTCGACTTGCCGGGTGTACATCTTTTTATATATATCCCTAATTTTTGCCCAAACCCTTTTGGTTTGCCGGGATGCCCTTATTTTTGCCTAGGCCTGTCAACCTAGCGGGTCTCTTTTCATGCGTAGTATTTTTTAACTATGTCTGCATTTACAGGCTGTGGGAAGTCTTCACCATCCTGTAAACACCCCAAATTTGCCCTCACCCATTTCACCATGGCTTGTGATCATTTCATATGCATAAACATAATCATATCATCTCATATCTCAATTTAGAGTCACTGCATAGTTCCTAAGTCATCTGCACCTAGGGTTTGTGATCTGAGCAATCCAAGAGCCTCTTGAGCCACTCCAAAGGCAACCAATCACTTCAAAGGGATCCTTATGTGTTCATCTATCATATTACATCCTCTCAAGGTCAAGATTTCAAAAGAATCACAAGAACTAGGGTTTGAATGGATGCAGAGCCAGGTTTGACTGCACAGTTGACCTAAAATTAGGGTTTTGGTTTCAGAGGCCATAACTCCAATTTTTTTGGTCATTCTTGTTTCCATTGGTCTCTATATGGTATAGGGAGTATGTGTATCAATTTTTATGAAGAAATTCCTTGGGGAAGTCATCTGATCAAGGGTTGACTTTTCAGACAAGTCAGTGTAAAATCAGGGCATCTGAGGCCCCCAATGACCCAACCAATGGGTGATCTTCATCATTTTGAGTGTATATGATCTTTATTTGATCATGGAAGGAGGTTGAAGTTCACAAAAATCAAGAATTTGGAGTTTTTGCAAATGTTGACTTTTTGGGCATAGTTGACTTTTCAAGAATGCTTCATTTTAGGTCATTTTTCAAGCCTTGATTCTTGATCCAAAAATGCTTCAAATGGAAAAACTTTGGTCATGAGAGTTGTAGATTACATCTTTCCCTTTTCAAAAAGTACAAGAACATGATCAAACTCTTCTTGGATCAAAAGTTATGGTGTGACAAAGTTGGCAAAAATCATTGATTTTCAAGATGTGCACCAAATGAGAATTTTGCAAAACCATGAACCAATGCCATTTGTAACCTCTAATTCACTTCAAATCATGACATAAACATTCTATGTGACCTAAAAGTCAGAATTGGACCAAGGTTCACATGTCCATAGTTCATGTAACAAGGCATTTTTCACAAGGTTTCAAAAAGTAAGCAACTTGCAAAACCACTCATCACACTTCCTACAACTTGCAACCTTGGATGCTGACCTTTCTAGCTCTCTCACCACACCATGCTGCGCAGCCCCTAGCCCTTGTACCAAGCTAGCACCTCACCATACTTCTCTTACACAAAAGGTGGACTTTTTTGCAAAAGCAAACTTACCTATCACAGCAGGCCATGTCACATCATCCAGCCAATTGGATTAGTTTATACTTTTCATTTGCAAGCCATTTCATAGACCAGGCCATGCTGAAACTCTTCACACAATCACATACACCAAAACACTCCCTTTTGAAAATTGCTTCGAATCTCTCTGCCCAACCATCAAACATCAATACTATTTTCACACCTCAACTCACCATGCTTCATTGAGCTCAAAGCAACCAAGAACCAGGCCTGAAACAAGCCATAACACCACTTCACCATTTCCACCTCAAGTTGCAGTTTCTTTCGAAACTCTCACCACAGCTCACAAACATCAAAACAAACTCCATAGACCTTCTTTATTCATCACCCTGACCACAAAGAACCTCTCACCTTGGCCTGAAGCTGCCTGAATCACCATTGACATTCTCAACTGAGCTTGGAGCAGAAGCTGATCAAACTTTTCATCCAGCCAATATAAACTTCTCCCAAGCATTCAAACATCACCAGGAGGTCATAAGGAGTGGATTTCACCAAGAAAGGAGGCCTGAAAGTAGCTGGAGTGAAAGCTTCGAATCTCAGGTAGCTCAAGAAATATTTTTCCAGAAATCATTTCTTTTGTTCTAAACTTGTTCTTTGAGTCTTCCTGATCATGAATATGTCTTTTGTTTTGCAAATGGTGTTGAAATGAGAGTTTAATTGCTCTCTGAAACTTGCGTGCCCTAATTCTTTCTTGCTTCGATTCAGCCTTGTTAGGAAGTATAAATTTGTTTTGATTAGGGGGTTTGGTTCGTGAGTGAGTGGAGAACATTTCCCAGCTTTTAGATTTCGTTTTAGTTAGGTTTTTGAGGTTTTGGGGATTCTCAGGGGAGATGCTGGCCGGAGAAGACGACCGGAAGTCTTCTCCGGCCACCTGAAAGTCATTTGTGCCCTAATCCTGTCATTAACTCTAGTTTGAATTTGGACCGTGGATTGCCTTTGACCGGTTGACTTCGCGCGTGAGTGGAAGGCCCAGATTCGTTTGATTAGCCCTAATCCTTTTCATTTAGTTTAATTAATTCATAATTAAATTAATTACCTCAGAATCAATCCTGGCCACTAGATCTGGCGCCAGTCAACACATTTGAACCCAGATGCAATCCCAGCCTCTCCTTGCGTTTACTTTTCCATTTTTCTTATTTTTATTTTATTTCTTTTCCTTTTATTTACTCATTTAATTTAAAATAGTAAAAAAGGTTTAAAAATTATGAAACTTTTTCTCCTGAGTTTTATTAATTTTGTAAACACAAAAATATTTTTATTTTCATTTTTATCATTAAAAAAGTATTTTTAAATATTTAAAAGATTATTTTTAATTGATTAATGAAAATTAATTTATTAAAAATACTTTTAAGTATTTAAAAATCACCAAAAAATTCATGAAATGTTCTAAGACATTTAGAAACATTGTCCAATCTTCAAACCAAATTTCTTTTTGGATCTTAATGCATTTTGAGAATTTTCCTTTGAATTAAATCATTTTTTGTGCATTATTTTGATCATAAGTTCAAAAAATCATTTCTGCCCATCTAGGAAGAGTTGGACATTGTTTCTTTTTGCATTGTTTTGAGTTTAGCATGTAGTTTTTGAGATAAAATGGCCATGATTTGATCTTGCATTTTTCAATTTGTTTGGCATTTCTTTTGTTTAGAAGCCCTAAAAACCCTAATAACTTAGAAAAATCATAACTTGAGATTGGTTAAGAGTTGAGACCTCCCCTTTGGACTTTGGTTTAGTATAGGTTTAGGGTTTCTTTGGTTGGCATTTTCCATTTTTTATCTTAGGGTTTGCTTCTGTTTTTGGTTTTTGTTTGTTGTTTGATTCATAAACCCTAATTTGAGCTTTCTCTTGCATCCCTTTTGCATTCTCCTGCATAACATGACTTGCCATGCCATTCCATGCTTCCATTTGAGTCATTTGACATCATAAGACATATAGAAAGCATGTGTGATCATTGCATCTTGCATTTGCCATGTTGTTTGCCATGTATGTTTCATAACTTTTCATGTAAAGTTCATGCTCCTTAACTTGTATCACTTGCATCCATGATCTTGTATGAACATCTCCATACCTTGCCTCATGTTTGTAACATCTTCATAGCATCATTATCATCACCAACATGCTTCTGGTTTTGTTTTTCATCATGTCATTTCATCTCATTTGGCATTGCATTGCATTTCTTTTCTAACATTTCAGGTGGTGAGTGATGTTGAGAAGTGAATTTGCCTTCACTTCTCATAACTTTTCTTTTCATCTCCCTTGCATCCATTGCTGCATTTTTGTTTGTGTTTGAGTTTGAGCTTGCTCATTCTTGTTCTTCTTACTTTCTTTCTTCAAGTGACTTGTCTTCTTAAATGAAGCAAGTTACTTTGCTTCTCCTGATCCTTTCATCTGCTTCCTGGTGGTTCCATTGAAGATTTCTCTTGTTAACCTCACAAACCTTAAGAACAACCAAGCATGACAATGATTAGGGTTGTAATTAGTTCCCCCTCTTAGTTTTACCTTTGTGTCTCATTGAGTCTTCTCTTCTCATCTCATAATCAGGGACTAAACCCTAAAGGCTTTAAGGCTTTGTGATTAAGCTTGTGCCTGCATCCTTCTATTAGGATGGAGTGTATAACTTTAATACTAAGTGTTAAACCCTTAATGTGTTTAAATCCTTTAATCAATCCACTTAATAATCATCAAGACATCAAGCTTGTAACTTGGGCCTTGCATTAGGGTTCTAATTCTTCCTTAATTGGTTAAGAAGGACTAACCCTAGTGTTAATGGACAAGTCCCCCTCAAGTTGTCTTACAAACCCTAAAAATCATTTCTTCATCTTACCATTAATTAAAATCCACTTAATAAAGGCTTGTTTTGTCATGAGTTTAATCCCTAATCATGGATTAAGTTGAGGAGCTTTCCTCAGCTTAAACATTCTCATCTATTATCCTTCTCTTAGGATGGTGTAATGAGTCTGTTTAATCCCTGATTATGGCTTAATCTCATTACTTAACACTAAACAAAAAAAAACCACCAAAACATCTAAATAATCACAAGTAGGTTAATGATCTTAACCCTACATCAAAGGTGATTAAGTGTGAGAATCTGACTTCACACTTAAGGTATTCTCATTACCCCTAATCAGAGGGAAGATGTGATGAGTTTACTAAATCCATTGGTTTAGGCTTAAGCTCATTAACTTATGACAAACTTTCAAAAGCAATAAAAGACTGAAAACTCAAAAACAAACAATAATCGTCTCCTCCGGGATTCTTTTCTCATCATCTTCACTCACAAACGAGAACTTGCTTCTTCCGTCTAATGCAAGACAGTTTGCACCTGAGCCAGACAGGTCATACACTTGAGCATAGGCAAGTAAGTAGTTCACAAGTCAATTCATCTTTCAGTCTCTTTGGGTCGAACTACGGTGTTCTGACTTCCTCATTGCACGAGAGGATACGTAGGCATAACTTAACAGTTATCGAACAAAAGTCTCTGTATATTCCCCCTCTTCCCAACTTTATTCTTTTAGCCTCATATTCTTGAGCATTTCATTCTTGTTCCTGCACTGACACATCATTTATACACTTCACACTCCTTTTACACTGACACCTGTACATCCTTTTCCAGCTATTTTACACACAAATTGCACTGACACTACCCCTTTAAAACACAAATCTTTCTAGCGTGGATCCCGTCGAGTACGGCGGACAATCTGGGTGCTAATACCTTCCCAGGTTGTAACCAACCCCCTTTCTCAGTCTCTCTGGTTCGCAACCGTCTTGTCCTTCTTTTTCTAGGTTTATGCAGCATTACCTTTCCTCCGGGATAAAAATGCCTAGCTAGCGACTCTATTCATCTCCAGTGAGTTCACGGCTGTGTGTTCTCATTGTCCCTCTCGCCGACCGTTCGCGTCTGTACCTTCATCTGATCCTTTTCATTTGTCGGGAGCGACAACTTGGCGACTCTGCTGGGGATCCTTATATTGCAACCAGGGCTTCTGGTTCTTTTTGTGGGTTCCTCCTAGCGCTTGATTGATTTGTGTTTACTAGGGTGTTGTGCTATTTGTATGTGTATATGTGTTTTATTTACTGCTTTCTGTACAGCTTTATTTATTGCTTTCTTTACTGTTTTTTTTCATTTATCATACTGTCATGTTGTCTGGCTGGATCTGGTTTTGCTTTGGTGGGTGAGTGTTCCATTGAGAGGTGAGGTCCTATACCTGGGACCTGAGTGACACCTAGGCTAGAGTGAATCATATTCTTTCCCATTCCATTTTGGTCTGGTGCGGGAATATGAAACACGGTTCAGATATGGGTTTCTTCTTGAGAACTCTGTGTTGCAGATTTCCTGCAGTGCTAGGGCTATCTGGGAAGCCTGCTAAGTCTGGATGACCTTTTAGTATTGACCTTCAGAAACTGAGGTGAATTGGAGGAGGAACTTTTATGGTTATTGTAAACACTGCACCTCCGGGTTAGAAGTGTTTACACTTCTCATAACTGATCCAAGTCTGAGGATCCTTGTTCTAGAACACCACCTGTGAGGGGGTTGGGCTGTTTACAGGTTTGCAGGTACCTTGACCTCAGAATACCTTGTTGCTTTGATTGTTTAAGAATACTCCAATTTGGGACAGTTCTTGTGATTCTAAAACCCTGGACATGTGGCTCTTTATTTGAGTCCCCCACCTCGGTTACTGGATTTATAGACCTCATCTGGAATTCTTGAGCACACTTGGACTTATATCAGAGTTTTGATCAGATCCAGCTCAGTCACAGACCCTTGCATTTCATTTGCATACATAATCATTGCATCATATTGACATTTGCTTATTTGTGTTTCAGGGTATCCATCTTCATCTGGTTTTGGTTTTGACCCCATCTTCAATATTGACTTGTCTTCATCAGCTATCTGCTTCAGTTATCACCTGCACCAGCCAGTCAGTGGCCCACTTCTTCAGTATTATCATCAGCACATGTCTCTACTCAGTCTCAGCATCATGGCTCCTAAAAAGAGCAACATCACCTATCACTTCTTCCAGCCAGAGCTATCAGATATCAGGAGGATTCATACCCTGATCACTCCAGATCACATATCCTTGTTCAGGGAAAACTATGGAGATATACTTGATATGGTTATGGATCTGGACCCTTCACAGAGGAGCCTGATCCACACCTGCATTCAGTTTTATGATCCCCCACTGAGATGTTTCACCTTTCAAGACTTTCAATTGGGCCCTCTTTTAGAAGAATACTCATCTTTGGTTGGTATGCCTATCAGGGCTGGAATCCCTTTCAACCCTGAGATTGTCTTTCCCGGCAATGGAGAAGTAGCAAAGGCTCTGCATCTGGAACCTGTTTTGATTGAGCAGCATATGACTTCTAAAGCTGGAATCCCTGGTTTCCATCTGGACTTCTTGATCTCTCAAGCTACTTTGAAAGCCTCTTTAGGAGAGTGGAAAGCTGTTTGTGCCTTGTTGGCTTTGAGCATATATGGAATTATGTTGTTTGCAGATGAGCCTCGATTCATCAGCAAGAATGCAATCCATCTGTTCATCCTGAAGAACCCAGTGCCAACTTTATTGGGGGATCTTTACTATTCAGTGCATCAGAGGAATGAAAAGCAGAGGGGAAGATTAGTGAGGTGTTGTGCTCCATTGTTCCACACTTGGCTTCTCAGGCATCTACCCAGGACAGATGCATTTTTAAACCCTCATCAGCAAAGCAACTGGGCTAAGAGACTCACTGTTCTAATTTCAGCAGATATCAGATGGTGCACTCAAAGCACCAAGGGCAGGGATATCATCACCAGCTGTGGGCATTTTCCCAATGTGCCCCTAATAGGAGTTAAGGGAAGTATTAATTACAATCCTCTGCTGTTCAGAAGGCAACTGGGCTATGCACTGGTCCACACTCCCAGGGCACAGGACTTGGCTGAGACTCTCTATTGTGAGAACAAGATCAGTTTGACTGTTGTTAGGCAGGCTGCTTGGGCCTGGGATAATGTTCAAACCAAGGGAGTAACCATTCTGGGGAAGTGCAATAGTGTGGCATCAGCACAATATTATGAGTGGTCCCGTGCCAGGGCCCAATTCTCTGGGATGCCCTTTACCATAGAAGACATGCCTGAGTCATCTTCAGCACCACCCCCTGCCACTATCAGTTTGGAGGAGTATGAGAGTTTGAAGGAAAGAAATGAGAAGTTAACTCAAGCTTTGCAGAAGACCCTCCGGGAGAGGAGTGAGGGTATAAGGGAGATTGAGAGGTTGGAGAAGATGAGAGTAGAGCATCTGACTAAGATTGAGAAGTCTGGGGATTATATCAAAAAGTCTAAGGCTGGAGAACAAATTCTGAAGAATGCTTGCAAAGAAGCCCAGTTCCAAAGAGCAAGAACAGACTTGTATTTGAAGGAGAGTCAAGCCCGGTGGGTCAGGATCACCGAGGCTCGTACTCTAGAGGACAAGAGAGTTCAAGACAAGATGGAGCAACTGGAAGCTAGTGCAAAAGAACAGCAAGAAGCCCTGGCAGCAGCCCAGAGGGAGATATCAGAGCTGAAGATCAAAGCAGGGGTGAAGAGGTCCAAAGAACAAACTCAGCACAAGAAGCTAGCAGCAGCTGTTACGACCCGGAATCTCCTCATCAGGAATCTCACGAAGCGTCCGGCTGATCCTGTGACCGAAGCACTTCTCAAGGAAGTTCGTGAGGATGAGTTTGGTCTTGGTGTTTGACCATTTGTTTGATGTTGCTTTCTTTCCATGTACTTTTATTTTCTTGTAATGTATTTTGACCCCTTAGTGGGCTTGTGTTGTAAAATGAACAAGTTGTATTATTTCACCTTCTGTAATATATTTGTGTTAGTTTGCTTCATCTGAGTTCTCTTCAAGCAACAACAACAGCATTATCAGGGGTCTGGAAGGGTCAAAACTGAAGGCCAAACCGGATACCTTGAGAACAAATAAGCATAACTGCATTGCATGCTAACCCTTTGTTTGTTTTGTAGGTTTTGTTTTATTGTTGCTAACCTCTGTTGTGATGCCTCAGGAACTATTGCTAGGCGCCGGGTATTTCCCCTCAACCATCCGCACCGTTATCCAACCCGAAACAACCTTCCGGGAATCCAAATGGACCAGATGCAGCAGGACCTTACTGAGGTCAGAAATCAAATGGCAAACGAAAGGCTAGAGATGAGGAATCAAATGACTCAGTTTATGGAAGTTATGAACAACATGGCTCAGAGCCAGGAAAGATTGAGAGCCATGGTGGAAAGGCAAAATCAAGAGGATCCACATATAGGGACTGCCGGTACCAGCAACAATGAAAGGGTCCAACCCCATGTTAACCCCCCTGTCTTCGGGCCACACCTCCATCCTGAGGTCAATATTCCTGCAAATGTTCAAGGGACTGCCACCGCAGCCAGGGTACTACAAGAAGATCCTCAGGAGGACCAATTCACAGTAATGGGTGCTGGGGAAGAAGCTTATGATAGGAGATTGGATGAGATAGCTGAGAAGTTGAGGTCCTTAGAATCTCAAAACTCTTTGGGCTTCGATGTCATGGACATGGGCTTGGTAGATGGGGTCAGGATCCCCCATAAGTTCAAGCCTCCTTGCTTTGAAAAATACAACGGGACTTCATGCCCCCGGACTCATTTACAGTCATTTCTGGGTAGGCTGAAGGCCTATACAATGGATGAGAAGCTCTGGATGTTCTATTTCGAAGACAGCTTAACCGGAGCGTCAAGAGAATGGTATTCTCACTTGACAAGGGCAACTATTAGATGCTGGAAGGACCTGGCAGAGGCCTTCATCAGACAGTATCAGTATAACTTAGACATGGCACCCAACAGGACCCTCCTAATGGGAATGTCACAGTCGTCAAGGGAAAGTTTCCGAGAATATGCACAGAGATGGAGGCAACTGGCTGCCGGTGTTCAACCACCTATGTCTGAACGGGAAATGGCAGATATGTTCATGAACACCCTTCAGGGAACATATATTGACCGGTTGGCTGCTTTCTCTTCCACTAGCTTTGCAGATGTTGTCATAGCCGGGGAGAGAATTGAAAGCTTGTTAAAAATGGGAAAGATCTCAGACAACGGTGCAAGCTCGTCCAGTAGTACAAGAAAGCCTTTTGCAGGCCCGAGAAGAACTGGCGAGACCAATGCCATCCACACCAACAGGGGCAGGCCCCAATATGTTCAAAGGTCAATAGCAGCAGTCACCATTCCTGCTCCAGCTCATCCTCAGCCAGTCTATCAACCTCCTCAGCAAAACTATCAACAACAACCTCAGTACCATTAGCAAAATCAGTATCCTCCAAGGAATTACAACAACAGCAACACCAACAACAACAGTCAACAAAGGCCATTCCAACAGAGGCCATCTCAAGCTAACAGGGTGATCGATCCGATCCCTATGCCATATGCTACCCTGCTGCCACAACTCCTGAAACTCAACCTAGTTGAGCTAAGGACGCTGGCACCTCCAGATCCCAACAGTTTACCCAGGAACTATGACTCCAATGCTAGGTGTGCTTTTCATTCAAACGCACCTGGTCACAGTACAGAAAAAAGCAGAGCTCTGCATATGAAGGTACAAGACCTGGTAGACTCGAAAGCTCTGAATTTCGCACCTCCACCCAATGTCAATAAAAACCCGATGCCAAACCACGGTGGTCCTAGAATTAACGCTATTGAAGAAGACAAACCGTCTTATTTAATAACCAGTGTGGGTCAGATCCGGACGCCGTTGGTAGAAATCAAGGCTCAACTTCTGGAATGTCAAATGTTCCCGGGGTGTGAGTTGGGTTGTGCTTACTGCAATATCTCTGTAAATGGGTGCGATAATTTGAGGAATGGCATAGACGGCCTTATTCAGAGTGGCCAGCTTCAGATCACCACATCATTTCCAACAAATCCAGCAATCTCATCATCAACGGTTTCAGAACCTCCTACAACTGCAACAACCATTGTTCCTGACAATTCTTCGGTTTCATCAACAAGTACTTCATCTGTCATTTCAACTGATCAGATATCAACAAATTTTCCTTCTACAACTCCAGCACCACTCCATTTTGAAACTCCTACAACAACAACATCCATCCTTCCGCCATTGTCTCCTACAACACCAGCAACAAATCATGAAGATGTCTCTACTGTCACAATCTTTTACGATCCTGAAAACAACTCCGTCTACAACTCAGAAGGTGCTGCTCCCACTAGGGCACCAGTTATAATTTATTACGATCCACAGACTATTACAGTTCCCTCAACAGTTGCAGTCAGTCCAGTCACTATCACGGTGCCTGGACCAATACCTTACGAAAGCAGCAATGCCATCCCCTGGCATTACGGCTCTGACTTGTACTGTGAAGGACAAAGAATCACTTTTGAATCATCAACCCCTGCACTACAAATTGACAATGTGGGCGGAGGCGGAGGCTTCACCCGAAGCGGACGTCTTTTCGCTCCACAAATTCAGAAACCCACTGCCGAAGCAGAAGCTGCTGCCAAGGCAAAAGGGAAGAGCCCTGTGCAGGAAGATCAAGCTGTTAAAGAAGCCTTGAAGACACCATTCGATCAAGAGGTTGATGAGTTCATGCGAATCATCAAAAAGAGTGATTATAAAATAGTGGATCAGCTTCACCAAACGCCTTCCAAGATCTCAATCCTATCACTGCTTATGTGCTCCGAAGCCCATCGGAATGCACTACTCAAAGTCCTGCACGCAGCTTACGTGCCTGAGGAGATCACTGTCAATCAGCTGGAAGCAGTAGTTGGAAATGTTAACGCTAGTCACGGACTAGGGTTCACCAATACTGATTTGACAACGGAAGGCCGCAACCACAACAAAGCCTTGCACATAACCATGGAATGCAAAGGTGCTGTCCTTTCCCATGTGCTGGTAGACACGGGGTCATCCCTTAATGTCCTACCTAAAAAAGCTTTGGTGAAGCTAGAGTATGACGGATTGGCGTTGAGACCCAGCAACCTGGTGGTGAGAGCTTTTGATGGCTCAAAGAGATCGGTTCTGGGAGAGATTGAATTGCCCATAACGATTGGCCCGCAGACCTTTAAAACTATCTTCTATGTGATGGACATTCAGCCTGCCTACAGCTGTTTGTTGGGTAGGCCATGGATTCATGCCGCTGGCGCCGTGACCTCCACCCTTCACCAGAAGTTAAAATATGAGTGGGAGGGTCAAATCGTTACAATCTGAGGAGAGGAGGACATTTTTGTCAGCCACCTGGCTACCTATAAGTATATTGAGATGGATGGGGAGATCCATGAAACGATGAGCCAAGGTTTTGAAGCCTTGAACGTGAATGAAACATCTGCTGTATCTGGTACTTCAATATCATCATACCAACAAGCCCGGAAGGTTGTTGAGGGAGGAAACGCCCAAGGCTGGGGCAAACTGCTATCGGTGGAGAAGAAAGAAGACAAATTTGGGTTGGGTTACAAACCAACTCAACAAGATCAAGCAGCGGCTGCGAAAGAGCCCAATTTTGTGAGTGGGGGGATGCTTACCCCTGATGCTATCAACTGTCTGGAAGACGAGCTGGAAGAAGAACGCAACCTGGAAAGCTGGATTCGTCCGAAGATCCCGGGGAGCAGTGTCTCGAACTGGTCTTCCCAGGAAATTATAAGAGTTACTCATGCAGAGTAATTATTATTTCCGGTATTTTTATAGCATGCATCAAAGTCTTGCATCTTGCCCAAGATGACAAGACTCATTTTGTAATCGGGCCATCTGTACTTTTGTGCAAACAAGATTAATCAATGAAATATCAGACATCTTTTTGCAAATGAGTCTTTTTCTTTTCCGCTCACTGTTTTTCCATTTTTCTTTTTGTACAAAAAAATAAATGGCAGTGTTTTCAAAATGACAACTTTATTTCACTTTTCTAAAATAAGATTAAAATCAAATCACTAAAATGAACAAACTGAACCCTTGCAGAGTGTGCCTTCCAGACAGTACCGACAACAGCACGGCTATGACTTCGTATGACTTTGACAATCCGATCAATCAAGCTGATGAAGGGGTTGAAGAAGAACATGAGCTTCCTGAAGAGCTAGCCAGGTTATTGAGACAAGAGGAAAGGGTTATTACTCCTCACCAGGAGGAGGTTGAAGTGATCAATCTTGGTACAGATGAAGACGTGAAAGAAGTTAGAATCGGGGCCTGCCTGCAAGACTCAGTGAAGAGACAACTGATAGACCTGCTTCAAGAGTATGTAGATGTGTTTGCTTGGTCGTACCAAGACATGCCAGGGTTGGATACCGATATTGTCGTGCACAAGCTGCCTTTGAGAGAAGAATGCCCGCCGGTCAAACAGAAGCTGCGCCGTACTCGCCCAGACATGGCTATGAAAATCAAAGAAGAGGTACAAAAGCAATGGGACGCCGGGTTCCTTGCTGTGACTAGCTATCCGCCATGGGTTGCTAACATAGTACCTGTGCCTAAGAAAGACGGCAAAGTAAGGATGAGTGTTGACTACCGGGATCTGAACAGAGCCAGCCCGAAAGATGACTTCCCATTACCTCACATTGATGTATTGGTGGATAACACGGCTCAGTTCTCGGTATTCTCCTTCATGGATGGATTTTCAGGGTATAATCAGATTAAGATGTCACCTGAAGACATGGAGAAGACAACATTCATCACACCCTGGGGCACGTTCTGTTACAAAGTGATGCCGTTCGGACTGAAGAATGCTGGTGCCACATATCAACGGGCTATGGTAACATTATTCCACGATATGATCCATAAAGAAATAGAGTGTTATGTGGATGATATGATTGCCAAGTCCCTCACTGAAGAAGACCACCTGGTGAATCTGCTCAAGTTATTCAAGCGTCTGAGGAAGTACCAACTGAAGTTGAACCCCAACAAATGCACATTCGGGGTGCGATCCGGTAAGCTGCTGGGCTTTATTGTAAGCGAGAAAGGGATTGAAGTTGACCCTGATAAAGTCAAAGCTATTCAAGAGATGCCTGCACCGAGGACAGAGAAAGAAGTTCGAGGGTTCTTAGGTCGATTGAACTACATTTCAAGGTTCATATCTCACCTTACAGCAACCTGTGAACCCTTGTTCAAGCTGTTAAGAAAGGAACAGACGGTCAGGTGGAACGAAGACTGCCAGAAGGCTTTTGACAAGATCAAGGAATATCTGCAAGAACCTCCAATCCTTATGCCACCAGTTGAAGGAAGACCTCTGATAATGTACTTGACAGTATTAGAAGAGTCGATGGGGTGTGTGCTGGGCCAGCATGACGAGTCTGGTCGAAAAGAGTATGCAATATACTACCTAAGCAAAAAGTTTACCGACTGTGAACAACGTTATTCACTGCTCGAGAAAACTTGCTGTGCTTTAGCGTGGGCTGCTCGCCGACTAAGGCAGTATATGTTGACCCACACTACTTTATTGATCTCAAAAATGGACCCAGTTAAGTACATTTTCGAGAAGCCAGCTCTTACTGGACGGGTTGCAAGATGGCAAATGATTCTCACAGAATACGACATACAGTACACATCTCAGAAAGCCATCAAGGGCAGTGTACTATCTGAATATCTTGCTGAGCAACCCATTGATGACTACCAGCCTATGAGATTTGACTTCCCTGATGAAGACATCATGTTCATTAAATCAAAAGATCATGAGGAGCCTGTTCACACTGAAGGGCCTGACCCGGAAGAAGCATGGACTATGATGTTTGATGGGGCTGTTAACATGAATGGTCGTGGTGTTGGTGCAGTACTCATCACACCCAAAGGAGTTCACATGCCTTTCTCGGCAAAACTCACTTTCAACTGCACTAACAACGAAGCTGAATACGAAGCTTGCATTATGGGTCTTGAGGAAGCCATTGACCTCAGGATCAAGACATTGACCGTATTCGGAGATTCAACTTTGGTAGTCAATCAAACCAACGGAAAATGGTACACCCACCAGGATCATCTGATACCTTACAGGGATTATACAAGGAGGTTATTGACTTTCTTCACAACAGTCAAGCTCGAGTATATCCCTCGGGACGAGAATCAATTTGCAGATGCTCTTGCTACCATTTCATCCATGATCAAAGTTCAAGCTGCTAACTTTGTACCTCAGATTTCAGTATCGAGACTTGATAGACCAGCATATGTATTTGCGGCAGATGTTGTCAAAGACGATAAGCCTTGGTTCCATGACATTAAGTGCTTCTTAGAGGATCAAACATACCCGCCTGGGGCATCTTCCAATGATAAGAAGACTTTGAGAAGGCTTGCTGGTAGTTTCTTTCTGAATACTGATGGGTCTTTATACAAAAGGAACTTTGATATGGTACTCCTCAGATGTGTTGACAAGACAGAAGCAGATTTATTGATGCATGAAGTGCATGAAGGGTCTTTTGGTACCCATGCCGGAGGGCATGCCATGGCTAAAAAATTGTTAAGATCAGGCTATTACTGGATCACAATGGATGCAGACTGTTGTGCTTACGCCAGAAAATGTCATAAATGCCAGATCTACGCAGATAAGGTGCATGTGCCTCCCAATCCTTTGAACATCATGTCTTCACCATGGCCCTTTGCCATGTGGGGCATTGATATGATTGGCAAGATTGAGCCAACTGCTTCGAATGGCCACAGATTCATCTTGGTCGCCATTGACTATTTCACCAAGTGGGTTGAAGCAGCCTCATATGCAAACGTCACGAGACAAGTGGTAGCCAGATTTCTGAAGAGAGATATCATCTGTCGATACGGAGTTCCCGAGCGAATCATTACTGATAATGGTTCCAACTTAAACAATAAGATGATGGCTGAGTTATGCCGGGACTTCAAGATCCAACATCACAATTCTTCTCCTTACAGGCCAAAGATGAATGGCGCTGTTGAGGCGGCAAACAAGAATATTAAGAAGATTGTGCAGAAGATGGTAGTCACCTACAAAGACTGGCATGAAATGCTACCATTCGCCTTGCATGGGTACCGCACGTCAATCAGGACATCCACTGGGGCAACACCGTATCAACTTGTGTATGGTATGGAAGCAGTCCTACCGGTTGAAGTTGAACTACCCTCTCTGCGGGTATTGATGGATGTTAAGCTGAACGAAGCAGAATGGGCTAGGGCCCGATACGAGCAACTGAGTCTGATCGAAGAGAAAAGATTGGCTGCAATCTGTCATGGGCAGCTATATCAGAAGAGAATGAAGAGAGCCTTCGATCAGAAAGTCAGGCACCGAGAGTACCAAGTGGGAGATCTTGTGCTGAAAAGAATCCTCCCTCCTCATACAGACCACAGGGGCAAGTGGACTCCAAATTATGAAGGACCATTTGTTGTAAAGAAAGTTTTCTCTGGTGGAGCACTGATGCTCAGCACCATGGATGGTGAAGACTTCCCGTCCCATGTGAATTCAGATGCAGTTAAAAAATACTTCGCGTAAAAATGACCCGCTGGACATAAAAACAGAATGTAAGTCCAGGCAAAAATAGGGCATCCCGGCGAGTCAAAAACAGAATAAAAGACTCGGGCAAAAATAAGGGAAAATAAATAAAAAAATGTACACCCGCTGAGTTGAAAAGCCGCATTGGACAACTCAGGCAAAAATGTGTATCCCGATGGATTGAAAACCCGAAAGGGCGATCCATGCAAAATAAGGGAATAAGCGAACAACTGCGTTCTGAATTCGTCTGTATCACTTGCAACTTGGAAAGCTTCAAAAGGGTCAAGCTTCAATCAGAATCAGCCTTCTTCAGAAAGCAAGAGGAGAAGAACGTCAAAAGTCATACGGGTCATAGTGAAGAGGAAGCTCCTTAAAGCGTCATCAACACTGCCAACACTTTGTTTCTCAATTTGTAACAATCTCCTCATTCCAGGAGATATGTTTCTTTGACTGTAACTCGCCAATTCAGGGCGTATGAATTAATAGAATCAGATTTTTCAGTCATGTTTCGTCTTGTACATATTTCGTTTGCAAAGAATGTCTGATGTCTCTAAAACTAATTGCATAAGTACAGATGTTTGTCACTAAAAATAGAAACACATGCTTGCAGGGAATATACTTACTCTTGAGAATGCTTAACTCCTATGACGGAATCCAGTAAAGGATACCTCGGGACCTTTTGTGCGCCTCCTTATCTTTGCAGGATTGCAGGTATCCAGAACGCAACCTGGGGCATGCAAGTTACATCCCAGCGAGCTGGCAAATCAACACTCAATTTTAGCACTCAGGGTGTTTTCTCCCCAGCTGAGTTACCAACAATTCTCCCCAGCCATGGTACCAATCATTCTTCCTCAGTAAAATACAGAAGTCAGGGAATCATCTCCCCACAGAATCCTCAGCCTCTATTCAGAAGAGCAACGCATGAAGGAGTCACAACAGAGTACAGAAAGCTTCTACAAACCCCAGCTGGGTCTCTCATTTATTAGGATAGGTCTATCAGTGACCCGTATCCCCCAAGCAAATATCATCTCATTAGATCTACCAATGATCTCATCCCCAGCTGGGATGTCCATTTCAAGCAGATCGATCAAAGATCTTCGCAGCAACGGGATCCGAATCCCGGTTTTGGTATCTTTGCACAATCATAGCATTTGCATCATATTCACCCACAAAGCGTAGCATTCCGTCTACTACGGAGCATTACGGCAAAAATCAAACATATAGCATAATCATAAGCCATGTTTTGAATCAAACACCTATGAATGACTACAGTTCGTCAACATACAGAAGAAAATCCCCACCAGAGTTCCCAGCAAAAGCAGTTGCCTCACAAATCACAAACACCAGTATATACTCCTTTTGACACCCGTCCGTGTTATATCTCAGCAGAAAGCCAAAGACATCCTCTTTGCACTCACATATACTTATATATACATTTCCTTGACATCCGTCCGTGTCGTATCCCCGGCGCAGTCACCTACACTTTGTATATCAAATATTTGTTCATACTATACTCTTCTCCTTTTGACACTCGTCCGTGTCTCCCTCCCCAGCAGATAAACACTCATCTATACACCACTCGCTCTTATACAGATACTCGTCTGTATCTTGTATATACCAGTTACATCCCCGCAGATTCGACTTTGGTTCATGTTCTTTGTTAACCAGTTGGTACTCGTCCGTACCATCACCTCAGAATATGCGTCCAGTGTCTGTTTCTACATGATACTCGTCCGTATCATAGTCTTAAGGATGCTCGTCCGCATCTTTAATCCACACACCGTGTCAAACACTTGTGTCTTCTTGAAAATAGATACTCGTCTGTGTCTACTATCCCCAGAAGAGTTCTTTCGGATTCAACACTCGTCCGTGTTCTCTGTTAACCAGTTGATACTCGTCCGTATCATCTTCTTTGAACACGCGTCAGTATTTGTTTCTACCTGATACTCGTCCGTATCATAGTCTTAAGGATGCTCGTCCGCATCTTTAATCTATACACAACATCTAAACACTCATACCCTTTGTTTCTTGGATGTGAACACTCGTCCGTGTTTACTATTCCCCAGTGAACCACAAAACAAATTTTCCTTCTTATCTGACACTCGTCCTGTGTCATGATAAACCCTGAGAGCAGCCGTACCCTGCTAGGTGGTCGTCCTCCACCTCTTGATGGTCGTCCTCCATCATGCTTTTCCGATGGCCGTCCCCATCGTTGATTTTAGCAGCCGTCCCCTGCTAGGTGGTCGTCCTCCACCTTTTGATGATCGTCCTTCATCATTTTATCCAATGGCCGTCCCCATTGTTGATTTTGGTTATCTGGCATTTGTCCTATGTCATGAGAAACCTCGAGAGCAGCCATACCCTGCTGAGTGGTTGTCCTCCACTTCTTGATGGTCGTCCTCCATCATGCTCGTCCGATGGCCGTCCCCATCGTTGACCTTTTCTATCCGATGGCCGTCCCCATCGTGGATATTTTCGGCAGCCGTACCCTGCCAGGTGGTCGTCCTCCACCTTTGATGGCCGTCCCCATCATAATTCCTTTATTACCCAACAGAGCAGCCGTCCCCTGCTAGGTGATCGTCCTTCACCTTTGATGGCCGTACCCCATCATCTGTTTATTTCATTTATTCTTTAACCCGATGGCCGTCCCCGTCGTGGTCCCTTTTCCTTTTCTTTTAGCCCGATGGCCATCCCCATCGTCGGTTACCTTGCTTTATGAACTTGATGGCCGTCCCCGTCATGTTTCGTTAACTCCCAGAAAATTTTACAGCTTTATCCTGATGGCCGTCCCCATCATATTTTGATTTTCCCCAGCTAGTCGGCCGTCCCCGTCTTGGCTTTACCTTTCATCCCCAGCATGTCGGCCGTCCCCGTCATTGCGTTGTTTCCCGCTTTGTAATATACTTTATTTTCCTTTTACAATCTATATCCCTTTTCTTCTTCATTCTGTGAGTGCAAATTTTGGACTGTCTTTGGTATTCAACCACAAGTTATCTTGTTTGCCTGCTAAGCCGTTGCTTACAACCTACACAGTTAACTCATGTTTGAATAGGGGCAACTGTAAACACCCCAAATTTGCCCTCACCCATTTCACCATGGCTTGTGATCATTTCATATGCATAAACATAATCATATCATCTCATATCTCAATTTAGAGTCACTGCATAGTTCCTAAGTCATCTGCACCTAGGGTTTGTGATCTGAGCAATCCAAGAGCCTCTTGAGCCACTCCAAAGGCAACCAATCACTTCAAAGGGATCCATATGTGTTCATCTATCATATTACATCCTCTCAAGGTCAAGATTTCAAAAGAATCACAAGAACTAGGGTTTGAATGGATGCAGAGCCAGGTTTGACTGCACAGTTGACCTAAAATTAGGGTTTTGGTTTCAGAGGCCATAACTCCAATTTTTTTGGTCATTCTTGTTTCCATTGGTCTCTATATGGTATAGGGAGTATGTGTATCAATTTTCATGAAGAAATTCCTTGGGGAAGTCATCTGATCAAGGGTTGACTTTTCAGACAAGTCAGTGTAAAATCAGGGCATCTGAGGCCCCCAATGACCCAACCAATGGGTGATCTTCATCATTTTGAGTGTATATAATCTTTATTTGATCATGGAAGGAGGTTGAAGTTCACAAAAATCAAGAATTTGGAGTTTTTGCAAATGTTGACTTTTTGGGCATAGTTGACTTTTCAAGAATGCTTCATTTTAGGTCATTTTTCAAGCCTTGATTCTTGATCCAAAAATGCTTCAAATGGAAAAACTTTGGTCATGAAAGTTGTAGATTACATCTTTCCCTTTTCAAAAAGTAAAAGAACATGATCAAACTCTTCTTGGATCAAAAGTTATGGTGTGACAAAGTTGGCAAAAATCATTGATTTTCAAGATGTGCACCAAATGAGAATTTTGCAAAACCATGAACCAATGCCATTTGTAACCTCTAATTCACTTCAAATCATGACATAAACATTCTATGTGACCTAAAAGTCAGAATTGGACCAAGGTTCACATGTCCATAGTTCATGTAACAAGGCATTTTTCACAAGGTTTCAAAAAGTAAGCAACTTGCAAAACCACTCATCACACTTCCTACAACTTGCAACCTTGGA
Source organism: Lathyrus aphaca (assembly GCA_963966055.1). Classification (NCBI taxonomy): domain Eukaryota; kingdom Viridiplantae; phylum Streptophyta; class Magnoliopsida; order Fabales; family Fabaceae; genus Lathyrus; species Lathyrus aphaca. Next base: position 546,597,764 of record OZ014522.1, read on the forward strand.
TGCTGACCTTGCTAGCTCTCTCACCACACCATGCTGCGCAGCCCCTAGCCCTTGTACCAAGCTAGCACCTCACCATACTTCTCTTACACAAAAGGTGGACTTTTTTGCAAAAGCAAACTTACCTATCACAGCAGGCCATGTCACATCATCCAGCCAATTGGATTAGTTTATACTTTTCATTTGCAAGCCATTTCATAGACCAGGCCATGTTGAAACTCTTCACACAATCACATACACCAAAACACTCCCTTTTGAAAATTGCTTCGAATCTCTCTGCCCAGCCATCAAACATCAAAACTATTTTCACACCTCAACTCACCATGCTTCATTGAGCTCAAAGCAACTAAGAACCAGGCCTGAAACAAGCCATAACACCACTTCACCATTTCCACCTCAAGTTGCAGTTTCTTTCGAAACTCTCACCACAGCTCACAAACATCAAAACAAACTCCATAGACCTTCTTTATTCATCACCCTGACCACAAAGAACCTCTCACCTTGGCCTGAAGCTGCCTGAATCACCATTGACATTCTCAACTGAGCTTGGAGCAGAAGCTGATCAAACTTTTCATCCAGCCAATATAAACTTCTCCCAAGCATTCAAACATCACCAGGAGGTCATAAGGAGTGGATTTCACCAAGAAAGGAGGCCTGAAAGTAGCTGGAGTGAAAGCTTCGAATCTCAGGTAGCTCAAGAAATATTTTTCCAGAAATCATTTCTTTTGTTCTAAACTTGTTCTTTGAGTCTTCCTGATCATGAATATGTCTTTGGTTTTGCAAATGGTGTTGAAATGAGAGTTTAATTGCTCTCTGAAACTTGCGTGCCCTAATTCTTTCTTGCTTCGATTCAGCCTTGTTAGGAAGTATAAATTTGTTTTGATTAGGGGGTTTGGTTCGTGAGTGAGTGGAGAACATTTCCCAGCTTTTAGATTTCGTTTTAGTTAGGTTTTTGAGGTTTTGGGGATTCTCAGGGGAGATGTTGGCCGGAGAAGACGACCGGAAGTCTTCTCCGGCCACCTGAAAGTCATTTGTGCCCTAATCCTATCATTAACTCTAGTTTGAATTTGGACCGTGGATTGCCTTTGACCGGTTGACTTCGCGCGTGAGTGGAAGGCCCAGATTCGTTTGATTAGCCCTAATCCTTTTCATTTAGTTTAATTAATTCATAATTAAATTAATTACCTCAGAATCAATCCTGGCCACTAGATCTGGCGCCAGTCAACACATTTGAACCCAGATGCAATCCCAGCCTCTCCTTGCGTTTACTTTTCCATTTTTCTTATTTTTATTTTATTTCTTTTCCTTTTATTTACTCATTTAATTTAAAATAGTAAAAAAGGTTTAAAAATTATGAAACTTTTTCTCCTGAGTTTTATTAATTTTGTAAACACAAAAATATTTTTATTTTCACTTTTATCATTAAAAAAGTATTTTTAAATATTTAAAAGATTATTTTTAATTGATTAATGAAAATTAATTTATTAAAAATACTTTTAAGTATTTAAAAATCACCAAAAAATTCATGAAATGTTCTAAGACATTTAGAAACATTGTCCAATCTTCAAACCAAATTTCTTTTTGGATCTTAATGCATTTTGAGAATTTTCCTTTGAATTAAATCATTTTTTGTGCATTATTTTGATCATAAGTTCAAAAAATCATTTCTGCCCATCTAGGAAGAGTTGGACATTGTTTCTTTTTGCATTGTTTTGAGTTTAGCATGTAGTTTTTGAGATAAAATGGCCATGATTTGATCTTGCATTTTTCAATTTGTTTGGCATTTCTTTTGTTTAGAAGCCCTAAAAACCCTAATAACTTAGAAAAATCATAACTTGAGATTGGTTAAGAGTTGAGACCTCCCCTTTGGACTTTGGTTTAGTATAGGTTTAGGGTTTCTTTGGTTGGCATTTTCCATTTTTTATCTTAGGGTTTGCTTCTGTTTTTGGTTTTTGTTTGTTGTTTGATTCATAAACCCTAATTTGAGCTTTCTCTTGCATCCCTTTTGCATTCTCCTGCATAACATGACTTGCCATGCCATTCCATGCTTCCATTTGATTCATTTGACATCATAAGACATATAGAAAGCATGTGTGATCATTGCATCTTGCATTTGCCATGTTGTTTGCCATGTATGTTTCATAACTTTTCATGTAAAGTTCATGCTCCTTAACTTGTATCACTTGCATCCATGATCTTGTATGAACATCTCCATACCTTGCCTCATGTTTGTAACATCTTCATAGCATCATTATCATCACCAACATGCTTCTGGTTTTGTTTTTCATCATGTCATTTCATCTCATTTGGCATTGCATTGCATTTCTTTTCTAACATTTCAGGTGGTGAGTGATGTTGAGAAGTGAATTTGCCTTCACTTCTCATAACTTTTCTTTTCATCTCCCTTGCATCCATTGCTGCATTTTTGTTTGTGTTTGAGTTTGAGCTTGCTCATTCTTGTTCTTCTTACTTTCTTTCTTCAAGTGACTTGTCTTCTTAAATGAAGCAAGTTACTTTGCTTCTCCTGATCCTTTCATCTGCTTCCTGGTGGTTCCATTGAAGATTTCTCTTGTTAACCTCACAAACCTTAAGAACAACCAAGCATGACAATGATTAGGGTTGTAATTAGTTCCCCCTCTTAGTTTTACCTTTGTGTCTCATTGAGTCTTCTCTTCTCATCTCATAATCAGGGACTAAACCCTAAAGGCTCTAAGGCTTTGTGATTAAGCTTGTGCCTGCATCCTTCTATTAGGATGGAGTGTATAACTTTAATACTAAGTGTTAAACCCTTAATGTGTTTAAATCCTTTAATCAATCCATTTAATAATCATCAAGACATCAAGCTTGTAACTTGGGCCTTGCATTAGGGTTCTAATTCTTCCTTAATTGGTTAAGAAGGACTAACCCTAGTGTTAATGGACAAGTCCCCCTCAAGTTGTCTTACAAACCCTAAAAATCATTTCTTCATCTTACCATTAATTAAAATCCACTTAATAAAGGCTTGTTTTGTCATGAGTTTAATCCCTAATCATGGATTAAGTTGAGGAGCTTTCCTCAGCTTAAACATTCTCATCTATTATCCATTCTCTTAGGATGGTGTAATGAGTCTGTTTAATCCCTGATTATGGCTTAATCTCATTACTTAACACTAAACAAAAAAAAACCACCAAAACATCTAAATAATCACAAGTAGGTTAATGATCTTAACCCTACATCAAAGGTGATTAAGTGTGAGAATCTGACTTCACACTTAAGGTATTCTCATTACCCCTAATCAGAGGGAAGATGTGATGAGTTTACTAAATCCATTGGTTTAGGCTTAAGCTCATTAACTTATGACAAACTTTCAAAAGCAATAAAAGACTGAAAACTCAAAAACAAACAATAATCGTCTCCTCCGGGATTCTTTTCTCATCATCTTCACTCACAAACGAGAACTTGCTTCTTCCGTCTAATGCAAGACAGTTTGCACCTGAGCCAGACAGGTCATACACTTGAGCATAGGCAAGTAAGCAGTTCACAAGTCAATTCATCTTTCAGTCTCTTTGGGTCGAACTACGGTGTTCTGACTTCCTCATTGCACGAGAGGATACGTAGGCATAACTTAACAGTTATCGAACAAAAGTCTCTGTATATTCCCCCTCTTCCCAACTTTATTCTTTTAGCCTCATATTCTTGAGCATTTCATTCTTGTTCCTGCACTGACACATCATTTATACACTTCACACTCCTTTTACACTGACACCTGTACATCCTTTTCCAGCTATTTTACACACAAATTGCACTGACACTACCCCTTTAAAACACAAATCTTTCTAGCGTGGATCCCGTCGAGTACGGCGGACAATCTGGGTGCTAATACCTTCCCAGGTTGTAACCAACCCCCTTTCTCAGTCTCTCTGGTTCGCAACCGTCTTGTCCATCTTTTTCTAGGTTTATGCAGCATTACCTTTCCTCCGGGATAAAAATGCCTAGCTGGCGACTCTATTCATCTCCAGTGAGTTCACGGCTGTGTGTTCTCATTGTCCCTCTCACCGACCGTTCGCGTCTGTACCTTCATCTGATCCTTTTCATTTGTCGGGAGCGACACATCCATAGTAGTGAGTATCATGGCACCTCCTGAGAACACTGTCTTGACTACAAATGTTCCTTCATATGATACGCTTGATTACCAAGTCACCAGCCTGATATACCTTTGGCTTAACCTTCTTGTTAAAAGCTTTGATCATTCGTTTCTGGTACATCTGGCCATGACAAACTGCTGCTAGCCTTTTCTCATCAATCAAATTTATCTGGTCAAGTCGAGTCTGAATCCACTCATCTTCATCCAAGCCTGCATCCTTCATAATTCTCAAGGAGGGAATCTGAACTTCAATGGGCAGAACTGCTTCCATACCATAGACTAAGGAGAATGGGGTTGCCCCTGTTGAAGTTCGTATTGTAGTACGATAACCATGAAGAGCAAATGGTAACATCTCATGCCAATCCTTATAAGTAACGGTCATCTTCTGTACAATCTTCTTAATGTTCTTATTAGCAGCTTCAACTGCCCCATTCATCTTCGGACGATACGGAGAAGAGTTATGATGCTTAATCTTGAACTGCGTGCAGAGATCAGTAATCATAGTGTTGTTCAGATTAGAGCCATTATCAGTAATAATCCTTTCAGGGATGCCATACCTACATATGAGATTATTCTTAATGAATCGAGCCACAACATTCTTGGTAACAGATGCAAATGAAGCTGCCTCCACCCACTTCGTGAAGTAATCAATAGCAACCAGGATGAAACGATGCCCATTAGAAGCGGTAGGCTTGATCTCACCAATCATATCAATGCCCCACATGGCAAAGGGCCAAGGAGCAGTCAACACATTTAATGGTGATGGAGGTACATGGACTTTATCAGCATAGATTTGACATTTGTGACATGTTCTGGAGTGTTGATAGCAATCAGCTTCCATGGTAGACCAATAGTAACCTGCTCTCAATATCTTCTTTGCCATAGTGTGACCACTAGAATGAGTGCCAAAGATCCCATCATGCATATCCTCCATAATCTCAGTTGCTTCCTTCTTATCCACACAACAAAGCAAAGTTGAATCATGATTGCGCTTGTACAAAATGCCATTGCTCAAAAAGAACTTAGCAGAGAACCTTCTCAGAAACTTCCTATCTTTGACAGATGCCCCTTAAGGGAACTCCTGAGCTTCAAGATATCTTTTCACTTCATAGAACCAAGGTTTCTCCTCTGCCCCTTCAGTGTCAATCTCATTGCAGTATGCAGGCTTTTCAAATCTATCAATAGTAATCTTGGGAGCTTCATCATCCCAACTGATCTCAAACATGGATGCCATGGTGGCCAGAGCATCTGCCAATTGATTCTCTCTTCGTGGAATATGTCCAAAGGTAATCTCTTTGAAATGTGGGATCAAAGACAAAACATGCTCTCTGTAAGGAATGAGGTTATCATGTTTGGTATCCCAATCTCCTTTAATCTGACTTACTACCAAGGCTGAATCTCCATACACATCAATGAACTGAATCTTCATATCAATAGCAGCTTTAATACCCAGGATACATGCCTCATACTCAGCCATGTTATTGGTACAATAGAAACAAAGTCTGGCAGTAATCGGGGTATGACAACCTTCAGGGGAACTGATCACAACACCAACACCATTACCAAGTGCATTAGAGGCACCATCAAAAACCATAGTCCATCGGGATCCTTGTTCAGGTCCGTCATATTGTCCAGGTTCTTTGGTAATAATCATAATATCTTCATCAGGGAACTCAAAACTCATTGACTGGTAATCATCCACTGCTTGATGAGCCAAATGATCATCAACAACACTTCCCTTGATGGCCTTCTGAGTAGTGTACTGTATGTCATATTCTGTCAAGATCATTTGCCATCTCGCAATTCTTCCGGAGAGAGCAGGTTTCTCAAATATGTACTTGATTGGATCCATCTTTGAAATCAATAAGGTAGTATGAGTCAACATATACTGTCTTAGTCGGCGAGCAGCCCATGCCAAAGCGCAGCAAGTTTTCTCGAGCAGTGAGTATCTTGTTTCACAGTCGGTAAACTTTTTGCTAAGGTAGTATATTGCCTGCTCTTTTCGACCAGACTCGTCATGTTGCCCCAATACACACCCCATTGAGCTGTCTAATACTGTTAAGTACATGATCAAGGGTCTTCCATCAACTGGTGGCATCAAAATTGGAGGTTCTAGCAGATATCTCTTGATTTCATCAAAGGCAGTCTGGCACTCATTATTCCATTCCATCACCTGATCTTTCTTCAACAACTTGAAAATTGGCTCACAGATGGCAGTTAATTGGGAAATAAATCTTGCAATGTAGTTCAATCGTCCCAAGAAACCTCTAACCTCTTTCTCAGTACGGGGAGCTGGCATCTCTCGTATGGCTTTCACTTTTGCAGGATCCACTTCAATACCTTTTCCACTGACAATAAAACCCAAGAGCTTTCCAGATCTAACTCCAAAAGTACACTTGTTTGGATTCAATCTCAACTTGTATTTCTTTAACCTCTCAAACAATTTATGCAAATGATCAAGATGTTGTTCTTCATTCTGAGATCTGGCTATCATATCATCCACATATACCTCTATCTCGTGATGAATCATATCATGAAACAAAGCCACCATAGCACGCTGATATGTTGCCCCTGCATTCTTCAAACCAAATGGCATCACTTTATAACAAAAGGTGCCCCAATGTGTAACAAATGTTGTCTTCTCCATATCTTCGGGAGCCATCTTGATTTGATTGTAACCAGAGAAACCATCCATAAAAGAGAATACCTTGTGCTGAGCAGTGTTGTCTACCAGAACATCAATGTGAGGAAGTGGAAAGTCATCTTTGGGGCTAGCCTTGTTCAGATCTCTGTAGTCCACACACATACGTACCTTACCATCTTTCTTAGGAACTGGTACCACATTTGCAACCCATTGAGGATAAGAAGTCACAGCTAAGAACCCTGCATCAAACTGTTTCATTACCTATGCTTTGATCTTTTCTGACATCTCAGGACGCATACGACGAACCTTATGCTTCTTTGGACGATAATCTTCTTTTACTGGTAAACGATGAACCACAATGTTTGTATCTAACCCTGGCATATCTTCATAAGACCAAGCAAAGATCTCCACATAGTCACGTAACATCTGAATCAACCTGCTCTTGACACTGTCCTCTAAATCAGCCCCTATCTTGACCTCTTTCCTGTTTTTTTCAGTTCCCAGATTCACAACTTCGACTGGCTCTTCATGTGGTTGTATAGCTTTCTCTTCTTGTTGTAACAACCTAGCAAGCTCTACAGGTACTTCACAATCGTCCTCATTTCCGTCTTCAGTTTGATAGATCGGATTCTCGAAATTATAATTGGCAATAGTAGCACTGTTATCAACAGGATCCAGAGTGGATGAGGATCTGCATTTTAGTGATGTGGGTGTGTGTAAGAACACATAGCTGACAAAGCAAAAATAAAAAAAAAGAAAGACAAGGAACACAATATTTACGAAAACGAAACGTCCACTGATTTTATTGAATGAAGTATGCAAATGAAATGAAAGCCCGTAACAAGCACACCATTGTGCCCCGGGTAAGGCATAAGGTTTAAGAGTTCAATTGTTCAAGAAATTACAAACTTAAAAGCAACAACACAGTAATAGTATTTACTCCTGACTAAAGGAGATAGGGATAACATCTTCAGCTTTCCAATTGTTGAGTCCAGCACCCACAGTAGGAAAAATCCAAGCATCCAAGTTGTAGTCTTCATCATAGTCTCCCACAGCATTGATCTGATCTTTCATAACCCCTTGATTGGTGATACGAACAGCACGAGCACGACGAACAGTCTTCTGGGACTCTGCAGTGAAACCCAAACCAAACTTGTCAGACTTGTATGGAATATCAGGAAGCTGACCCCAAATAGTACAACCACCTTCATCCACCATAGCTCTAGCATCATTGAGGGAGGCCATTGCCATTGTTGGAGGTTTTCTGGTGACCACAGGAACTTTCTTTGCAACAGGAGGAGCTACATAATCATTAACAACCCAAGGAACCACTTCAAACGTCTGACACAGAGTTTCAATGTATTCACCTTCCATTTCCAGATACTTGAAAGTATTCACATGGCTGACAAAATATTCTTCTTCCCCATAGACAGTAACAACCCTTCCTTCTACCGGATATCTCAACTTTTGATGTAATGTGGAGGTTACAGCACCTGCCCCATGGATCCAGGGACGACCAAGCAGACAAGAGTATGAAGGACGAATATCCATCACATAAAATGTAGCAGTAAACACCTGAGAGCCAACTTTGATTGGAAGATCAATTTCCCCGTGCACTACTCTTCTGGAACCATCAAAAGCCTTTACCACAATGTTACTGGGCTTCAGCACAGCATCTTCAGGACTCAGCTTATTCAGGACTTCCTTGGGCAACACATTCAAAGAGGAACCATTGTCTATCAGTACGTGTGACAGGGTAGTGCCCCTGCATTCAATTGAGATATGCAAGGCCCTGTTATGATCCCTCTTGGCAGGGGTCAAATCAGCATCAGAAAATCCTAACCCATTGTCATAGGTCAGGTGGGCAACACAATTCTCAAATTGGTCAACAGAAATTTCACTGGGTACATGAGCAGTCTTCAGAAACTTGATCAAAGCTTTTGCATGAGCTTCAGAACATAACAACAAGGACAGTATAGAAATCTTAGAGGGAGTATGCCCCAACTGATCAACAATGTCATAATCACTCTTGCGAATGATTTTCAATACTTCTTCCATCTGCTTCGAGAGGTCATCAGCAGCTGGCACATCAGTAGATACAGGTTCAATAACAGGGCCTTTGCCCCTAGCATCAGTGGTGGAAGTAGCAGCAGGAGTAACTGCATTTTTGGAAGTAACTGGAGGTGAGAAAACTCTTCCACTACGTGTGATTTTACTGGATCTAGCAATATTGTCAACATCAACAGGCACATCAGCTACAGGCTCTTGCTTAACACCATGGATGTAAACATCAGATCCATAATGCCAAGGCACAGCTTTGTCGGACGTATACGGGATAGGACCAGGAGTAGTAATGACCACAGGAGCTACTCTGGCTTCAGCAACAACTTTCATGGGACCTTCAGCATTAATTTTGATTGGACCCTGATGAGTGATTTTAATAGGACCCTTTGAAGTGATTCTCACCGGTACTTTGTCAACCATGTCAACCTCTTCAGTCTTCTTACCCTGCGTAATATGATCTACCATACTTTCCACGGAAGATGGTCTTCTTTCAAACACTATGGTGTAATTATTCATGAGACGTTGAATTCCGTCCTTCAACCTCCAACACTTTTCTGGATTATACTCACAATAAACACAATCTTCACGACAACCCGGAAAGAACCCAGCTTGTACTAACTTCTTTCTAATGACAGACAATGGTGTGGTCAACTCATTGTAAACACCCCAAATTTGCCCTCACCCATTCACACCATGGCTTGTGATCATTTCATATGCATAAACTCAATCATAGCATCTCATATCACATTTTGGTCCACTGCATTGGTTCTAAGTCATCTGCATCTAGGGTTTGTGATCTGAGCAATCTAAGAGCTTCTTGAGCCACTCCAAAAGTCATCAATCACTTCAAAGGGGTCCATGTGTGTTCAAGCATCATATTATATCTTCTCAAAGTCAAGAATGCCAAAGAATCACAAGAACTGGGATTGGTATGGATGCAGAGCCAGGTTTAACTGCACAGTTGACCTAAAATTAGGGTTTTGGTTTCAGAGGCCATAACTTCAAATTTTTTGGTCATTCTTGTTTCTATTGATCTCTATATGGTATAGGGAGTATGAATATCAATTTTCATGAAGAAATTCCATGGGGAAGTCATCTGATCAAGAGTTGACTTTCTGGACAAGTCAGTGCAAAATCAGGGCATCTGAGGCCCCCAATGACCCAACCAAGGGGTGATCTTCATCATTTTGAGTGTATTTGATCTTTATTTGATCATGGAAGAAGGTTGAAGTTCACAAAATTCAAGAATTACAAGTTTTTGCAAAGTTGACTTTTTAGGGCATGGTTGACTTTTAATGAAATGTCATTTTATGCAACTTTTTCAACCCTTGCTTTTTGATCCAAAAATGATTCAAATGGAAAAACTTTGGTCATGAAAGTTGTAGATTAGATCTTTCCCTTTTCAAAAAGTACAAGAACATGACCTAATTCATTTTGGATCAAAAGTTATGGTGTGTCAAGGTTGGCAAAAATCACTAATTTTCAAAATATGCACCAAATGAGAAACTTGCAAAAACTTTGTACCAAGGCATTTGTGACTTCTAGTTCATATCAAACCAATATGCAAGCATCATACAAGTTCTAAAAATCAGATTTGAACAAAAAGATCACATGTTTCATGGCTTGTAAGGCAAGATATTTCCATATGAACCAAAAGTGAGCAAGTTGCAAAACCATCATCACACTTTCACCCACTTGCTGCCTTGGCTGCTGAACCAGCCCTAGCCTTTCCCCTCACCTTGCTGCGCAGCCCACACCCCTTGTACCAAGCTAGAACATGACCCATGCTTTCTCTTACATAAAGTTGACAAATTGCAAAAAGCACCATACCAATCAATAAAGGCCAAGTCACATCATCTGACCAATAAGATTTGTTTATGTGGATCAAATGCTAGCAAAACATAACAAAAGGCCAGCCTGAAACAAGCCCTAGTATCACATTCCCATTTTCACTCCCTCAAGCAAAAGCCTTCGAATCTCATTCTACAAGCCACCAACATTCAAACAAGCTTCATCAACCTTCTCACCATGCCTCACTGAACCCAAACCAGTAAGACATAAGCCTGAAACAAGCAAGAACTGAACTCTCCCATTTTTCACTCTCAAAGCCAAAGCCTTCGAAACTCTTCATACAGGCCACAAACACTTGAACAAACTTCACAAACCTTCTCCACTCATCATCCTGATCACAAAGAACCCCTCACCTTTGCCTGAAACTGCCTGAATCACAAACACCATTCTCACCTGAGCTTGAACAGAACTTGTTCAATCTCCCAAACCAGCCAGCACAAACTCCTTCTAAGCATTCAGACCTCATCAAGGGACCAAAGGGAGTAGATTTCACAAAGAGGAGAGGCCAGAAAGTTGCAAAATTGAAAGCTTCAAAACTCAGGTAGCTCAAGAACTTTTTTTTCCAGAAATCATTTTTTAAGTTCTTAAGTTGTTCTTCATGATTCACTGATTGCTCTGATGTCTTTAGTTTTGAAAATGGTGAAGAAATAAGAGTTTAATCATGTTCTGAAACTCCCTGACCTAAAAAAATGTTTGGTTTCAATTCATGTGATTAAGGAAAGATAAATGAGTTTTAGCTTGGGGTTTTGATTCAGTGAAGGGTGGGAAACATTTCTGTGTTTTTAGATTTCATTTTGGTTGCGTTTTGAGGATTTTAGGGATTTTCAGGTGGGATTCCCATCGGAGAAGACGACCGGAGGTCTTCTCCGGCCACCTGAAAATCATTAGGGTTTTAATCAGGTCATTAATGGACATTTGAATCTGGAGCGTTAGATGCTTTGACCTGGTTGACTTCGCGCGCATGTGTGTGGCTGAGATTCACCATTAGAAACCCTAATCACATTTAATTAATTCATAATTATGTTTAACTCAGTTTGAATATGGGCCACTGGATTGCGCGCGTAGTCAATCTTTCTTCTCCCAGGATTCATCTTGGCCCTCCATCCAGTTGACTTTTCTTTTTCTTTGTTCTTAATTCATTTGTTTCATATTTATTTTCTACAATTTATTTAAAATAGTAAAAACCATTTAAAAATTATGAAACTTTTTGTCAAGAGTTTCATTAATTTTTAAAACACAAAAATATTTTTATTTCCATTTTTAGCATTAAAAAAGTATTTTTAAATATTTAAAAGTTTATTTTTAATTGATTAATGAAAATTAATTTATTAAAAATACTTTTAGGTATTTAAAAATCACCAAAAAATTCATGAAATGTTTTAAGACATTTAGAAACATTGTCCAACCTTCAAACCAAATTTATTTTTTGATCTTGATGCATTTTGAGAATTTTTCATTGAATTAAAATCATTTTTAGGCATTATTTTGATCCAAACTTCCAAAAATCATTTCTGCCTAACCCTAAAGAGTTGGACCTTGATTCTTTTTGCATTGCATTGTGTTTAGCATGTAGTTTGTGAGATTAAATGGCCATGATTTGATCTTTCATTTTCCATTTGTTTGACATTTTTCTTGTTAAGGAACCCTAAAACCCTAGAAAACTTAGGAAAATCATATCTTGAATTTGGTTAGGAGTTGAAACCTCTCCTTTGGGCAGTGAGTTAGTATAGGATTAGGGATCCTTTGAGTGCATTTTCAATTTTTTATAATGTTGTTTGCTTCTGGTTTTGGTTTTTGTTTGTTGCATTGTTCATAAACCCTAATTTGGGCTTCCATATGCATCCATCTTGCATTTTCTTGCATAACATGACTTGCCATGACATTCCATGCCTCCATTTGATTCATTGAACATCATAAGACATATTGAAAGCATGTTTGATCATTGCATCTTGCATTTGTCATTTTGTATGCCATGTGCATTCTATAACTTTTCATGTATGTTCTTGGTTCTTAACTTGCTCCATTTGCATCCATGAGCTTGTATGATCATCTCCATTTGTTGTCTCATGTTTGTAGCATCTCATAGAATCATTAACATCATTAATGTGCTCCTGGTTTTGGTTTTTCATCATACCATTTCATCTCATTTTGCATTGCATTGCATTTACCTTTCTGACTTTTCAGGTGGTAAGTAACTTTGAGAAGTGGATTTGCCTTCACTTCTCATACTTTCTTCTCATATCTCTCTTGCATCCATGCTGCATTCTTGTATGTGTTTAAGATTGAGCTTGCTCATTCTTTCTCTCCTCACTTTCTTTCTTCAAGTGACTTGACTTCTTGAATGAAGCAAGTTACTTTGCTTCTCTTGATCCTTTCATCTGCTTCCTGGTGGCTCCATTGAAGATTTCTTTCTAAAACCTCACAAACCTTAGGGACAACCAAGCATGACAATGATTAGGGTTTTGATTAGTCTCCCCACTTAGTTTTCTACCTTTGTGTCTCTTTTGAGTCTTCTCTTCTCATCTCATAATCAGGGATTAAACCCTAAAGGCTTTAAGGCTTTGTGATTAAGCTGATGCCTGCATCCTTCTATTAGGATGGAGTGTATAACTTTAATCCTAAGTGTTAAACCCTTAATGTGTTTAAATCTCTTAATCAATCCACTTAATAATCATCAAGACATTACACTTGTAACTTGGGCCTTGCATTAGGGTTCTAATTCTTCCTTAACTGGTTAAGAAGGACTAACCCTAGTGTTAATGGACAAGTCACCCTCAAGTTGTCTTACAAACCCTAAAAAACACTTCATCATCATATCATTAAATAAAATCCACTTAATAAAGGCTTTGTTTTGTCATGAAGTTAATCCCTAATCATGGATTAAGTTGAGGAGCTTTCCTCAGCTTAAACATTCTCATCTATTATCCTTCTATTAGGATGGTGTAATGAGTCTGTTAGATCCCTGATTATGGCTTAACCTCATTACTTAAGACTAAACAAAAACCACAAAAACACCTAAATAATCACAAGTAGGTTAATGATCTTAACCCTACATCAAAGGTGATTAAGTGTGAGAATCTGACTTCACACTTAAGGTATTCTCATTACCCCTAATCAGAGGGAAGATGTGATGAGTTTACTAAAACCATTGGTTTAGGCTTAAGCTCATCAACTTATGACAAACTTCAAAAAAGGCAATAAAAGACTGAAAACTCAAAAACAAACAATAATCGTCTCCTCCGAGATTCTTTTCTCATCTCATTCACTCATAAGCGAGAACTTGCTTCTTCCGTCTAATGCAAGACAGTTTGCATCTGTGCCAGACAGATCATACACTTGAGCATAGGCTAGTAAGCAGTTCACAAGTCAATTCATCCTTCAGTCCCTTTGGGTCGAACTACGGTGTTCTGACTTCCTCATTGCACGAGAGGATACGTAGGCATAACTTAACAGTTATCGAACAAAAGTCTCTGTATATTCCCCCTCTTTCTAGCCTCATTCTTTTAGCCTCATATTCTTGAGCATCTCATTCTTGTTCTTACACTGACACTGTATGTACCACACTTCACTTCTTTTACACTGACACCTGTACATATTGCTTTCCAGCCCTTTTATACACAAATTGCACTGACACTACCCCTTTAAAACACAAATCTTTTAAGCGTGGATCCCGTCGAGTACGACGGACAATCTGGGTGCTAATACCTTCCCAGGTTGTAACCAACCCCCTTTCTCAGTCTCTCTGGTTCGCAAACCGTCTTATCCATCTCTTTCTAGGTCTATGCAGCATTACCTTTCCCCCGGGATAAAAATGCCTAGCTGGCGACTCTATTCATCTCCAGTGAGTTCACGGCTGTGTGTTCTCATTGTCCCTCTCGCCGACCGTTCGCGTCTGTACCTTTATTTGGGCTCAGTCCCACTTATCGGGAGCGACACTCATCAACTGAATGGATATGTACATCCTCATCAATGGCATTGACAGCCTTCTCGTGATTTGGCATTGGAGAAGTAATCACATTTGGAGTACCCGGAGGATCAAACTCAATCTCTCCAGCATCAATCATATCTTGAATTTTGTTCTTCAAGACCCAGCAGTTATTAGTATCATGTCCCTGACAGTTTGAATGATATGCACATCGTGCATTGGGGTTGTACCTAGGAGAGGTAACATTAGGATTCTGAGGAGCCTCTTTCAAAGTAATAAGCTCAGCTTTCAACAAGTGTTGTAATGCCTGAGCCATTGACATGTTGATCTTCGTGAACTGCCTTCTAGCCCTCTGTTGGTTGCCCTGTGGCTGCTCTGTTGTTGCAGGGGTTGGATTTGAGATATGAACTGCACTAACAGACTGATGCCTTCTGTTACGATCAGGCTGACCATAAACAGCATTGGATTCTTTCTTCCCAGTGGGAGGCTTCTTTGCAGCACCTGATGAGGAAGTACCCACTTGGATCTTACCATTCTTTATACCATTTTCTACTCGCTCTCCTGTCATTATCAACTCAGTGAAGCCAGATGATGAGCTTCCAATGAGGTGACTGTAAAAAGGACCATTCAGCGTGCACATGAACATATCAACCAATTCCCGGTCAGTTAAAGGGGGTTGAACTCTTCCAGCTAAATATCTCCACTTCTGAGCATACTCTTTAAAACTTTCTTTGGCACCCATAGACATGCTCTGAAGCTGCATGCGAGTGGGGGCTAAGTCAGCATTGTATTGATACTGCTTATAGAAAGCTTCAGCAAGATCATTCCAATCCCTGATGTTGACACTCTCCAACTGATAATACCACTCCAGCTGAGCTCCAGATAAGCTCTCTTGAAAGAAATGGATCCATAACTGATAATACCATTCTGGGGAAGTGCAACAATGTAGCATCAGCACAATATTATGAGTGGTCCCATGCCAGGGCTCAATTCTCTGGAATGCCCTTTACCATGGAGGATATGCCTGGATCATCTTCAGCACCACCCCCTGCCACTGTCAGTTTGGAGGAGTTTGAGGGTTTGAAAGAGAGAAATGATAAGTTGACTCAGGCTTTGCAGAAGACCCTCCGGGAGAGGAGTGATGGTAGGATGGATATTGAGAGGTTGGAGAAGCTGAGAGTAGAGCATCTGGCTAAAATTGAGAAGTCTGAGGATTACATCAAGAAGTCTAGGGCTGGAGAACAAATTCTGAAGAATGCTTGCAAGGAAGTCCAGTTCCAGAAAGCCAGGACAGACTTGTATCTGAAAGAGAGTCAAGCTAGGTGGGTCAGGATCACCGAAGCTCGTACTCTGGAAGATAAGAGGACACAAGACAAGATAGAGCAACTGGAAGCTAGTGCGAAAGAGCAGCAGGAAGCCCTGGCAGCAGCCCAGAGGGAGATATCAGAACTGAAGATCAGAGCTGGAGTGAAGAGGTCCAAGGACCAAAGTCAGCACAAGAAGCTAACTGCAGCTGTTACTACCCGGAACCTCCTTATCAGGAATCTCACGGAGCGTCCAGCTGATCCTGTGACCGAAGCACTTCTCAAGGAAGTTCGGGAAGATGAGTTTGGTCTTGGTGTTTGACCATTTGCTTGTTGTTGCTTTCATTCCATGTACTTTTATTTTCTTGTGATGTATTTTGACCCCTCAGAGGGCTTGTATTTGTAAACAAACTATGTACCATTTGCCTTTTGTAATATATGTATTAGTTTGTTCCATCCAAGTTTACTTTGAAAGCAACATCAACAGCATCTTCAAGGGTCTGGAAGGGTCAAAACTGAATGCCAAGCCGGATACCTTGAAAACAAATAAGCATACTGCATTGCATGCTAACCCTTTGTTTGTTTTGTAGGTTTTTGTTTTATTGTTGCTAACTCTGTTGTGATATTCAGGAACTATTTCTCGACGCCGGGTATTTCCCCTCAACCGTCCACACCGATATCCAACCCGTAACAACCTTCCGGGCATACAAATGGATCAGGTACAGCAGGACCTAGCAGAGGTCAGAAATCAAATGGCAAACGAAAGATTGGAAATGAGAACCCAGATGACGCAGTTTATGGAAGTGATGAACAACATGGCTCAGAGCCAAGAAAGATTGAGAGCCATGGTGGAAAGGCAGAATCAAGAAGATCCACATATAGGGACTGCTGGCACAAGCAACAATGAGAGGGTCCAACCTCATGTCAATCCCCCTGTATTTGGACCCCATCTTCATCCGGAGATCAACATCCCGGCCAATGTTCAAGGGACTGCCACTGCAGGAAGGGTACTGCAAGAAGACCCCCAGGAGGATCAGTTCACAGTAATGGGTGCTGGGGAAGAAGCTTATGACAGAAGGTTGGATGAGATAGCTGAGAAATTAAGATCCTTAGAGTCTCAAAACTCTTTGGGTTTCGATGTCATGGACATGGGCTTGGTAGACGGGGTCAGGATTCCCCATAAGTTTAAGCCTCCTTGTTTTGAGAAATACAACGGGACTTCGTGCCCCCGGACCCATTTGCAATCATTTATGGGGAGGCTGAAGGCCTATACAATGGACGAGAAGCTCTGGATGTTTTATTTTGAGGACAGCTTAACTGGAGCGTCAAGAGAATGGTACTCTCATCTGACGAGAGCAACTATCAGGTGTTGGAAGGACCTGGCAGAGGCCTTTATCAGACAGTATCAGTACAACTTAGATATGGCACCCAATAGGACCCTCCTAATGGGAATGTCACAGTCATCAAGAGAAAGTTTCCGAGAGTACGCCCAGAGATGGAGGTAATTGGCTGCTGCTGTTCAGCCACCTATGTCAGAGAGGGAAATGGCAGATATGTTTATGAACACCCTCCAAGGAACATATATTGACAGGCTAGCTGCTTTCTCTTCCACTAGCTTTGCAGATGTTGTCATAGCTGGAGAGAGAATTGAGAGCCTGTTAAAGATGGGCAAAATTTCTGACAATGGTGCCAGCTCGTCCAGCAATACAAGGAAGCCTTTTGCAGGCCCAAGAAGAACTGGCGAGACCAATGCCATCCACACCAACAGGAGCAGACCCCAGTATGTTCATAGGTCTGTGGCAGCCGTCACCATTCCCGCTCCAGCACACCCACAACCAGCTTATCAACCTCCGCAACAAACCTATCAGCAACAACCTCAGTACCATCAACAAGCTCAGTATCCTCCGAGAAAATACAACAACGCCAACAACAACAATCAGCAAAGGCCATTCCAACAGAGACCTTCTCAGGCCAATAGGGTGATCGATCCGATCCCTATGCCATATGCCACATTACTGCCACAACTCCTGAAACTCAACCTAGTTGAGCTAAGGACGTTGGCACCTCCAGATCCTAATAGTCTACCCAGGAATTATGATTCCAACGCCAGATGTGCTTTTCATTCAAATGCACCTGGCCACAGTACAGAAAAGTGCAGAGCCTTGCACATGAAGGTACAAGACCTGGTAGACTCAAAAGCTCTGAATTTCGCACCACCACCCAATGTTAATAAGAACCCTATGCCAAACCACGGTGGTCCCAGAATCAATGCTATTGAAGAAGACAAGCCGTCTTATTTAATAACCAGTGTGGGTCAAATCCGGACACCGTTGGTGGAGATTAAGGCTCAACTCCTCGAATGTCAAATGTTCCCGGGGTGTGAGTTAGGGTGTGCTTACTGCAACATCTCAGTAAATGGGTGTGATAACTTGAGGGATGGCATAGATGGTCTCATTCAGAGTGGCCAGCTTCAAATCACAACATCATTTCCTACAAATCCAGCAAACTCATCAACAACAATTCCAGTATCTCCTACAACTGCAACAACCGTTGTCCCCGACAACTCTTCAGCTTCATCAACAAGTATTTCATCTGTCATTTCAACTGACCAGATATCAACAAACGTTCCTTCAACAATTTCAGGACCACTCCATTTTGAAACTCCTACAACAACAACACCCATCCTTCCGACAATGTCTCCTACAACATCAGCAACAAACCATGAAGATGTCTCAACCGTTACAATTTATTACGATCCAGAAGATTATTCTGCCAATAACTCACAAAGTGATGCTCCCATCAGAGCACCAGTCACGATATACTACGATCCACAGACTATCACAATTCCTTCCGCAGCTGCAATCAGTCCAGTCACTATCACAGTGCCTGGGCTAGTACCTTATGAAAGCAGTAATGCCATCCCTTGGCATCACGGCTCTGATTTATACTGCGAAGGACAAAAAATCACTTTTGAATCATCAATCCCTGCACCACGAATAGACAATGTGGGAGGAGGCGGAGGCTTCACTCGAAGCGGACGTCTCTTTGCTCCACAAATTCAAAGACCCACTGTCGAAGCAGAAGCTGCTGCCAAGGCAAAAGGAAAAAGCTTGGTGCAGGAGGAGCAGGTTGTTAAAGAAGCTTTGAAAATGCCCTTTGATCAAGAAGTTGATGAGTTCATGAGAATCATCAAGAAAAGTGATTACAAAATAGTGGATCAGCTTCACCAGACGCCTTCCAAGATCTCAATCCTATCATTGCTTATGTGCTCCGAAGCCCATCGGAACGCACTACTCAAAGTCTTGCACGCAGCTTATGTGCCTGAAGAGATCACTGTCAATCAGCTGGAAGCTGTGGTGGGAAATGTTAATGCTAGTCATGGACTAGGGTTCACCAACACTGACTTGACTACGGAAGGCCGCAACCATAACAAGGCTTTGCACATAACCTTGGAATGTAAAGGTGCAGTCTTTTCCCATGTGCTGGTAGACACGGGGTCATCCCTCAATGTCTTACCTAAAAAAGCCCTCGTGAAGCTAGAGTATGACGGATTGGCATTGCGTCCCAGCAACCTGGTGGTAAGAGCCTTTGATGGTTCTAAGAGATCGGTTCTGGGAGAGATTGAGTTGCCCATAACGATTGGCCCGCAAACTTTCAAAACGACCTTCTACGTGATGGATATACAGCCTGCCTACAGCTGTCTATTGGGTAGGCCATGGATTCACGCCGCTGGCGCCGTGACCTCAACCCTTCACCAGAAGTTAAAATTCGAGTGGGAGGGTCAAGTCGTTACTATCTGTGGAGAGGAGGATATTTTTGTCAGCCACCTGGCTACCTATAAATACATTGAGATGGATGGGGAGATCCATGAAACAATGAGTCAAGGGTTCGAGGCCTTGAACATAAATGAAACATCTGCTGTACCTGGAACCTCAATGACATCATACCAACAAGCCCGGAAGGTTGTCGAATGAGGAAACGCCCAAGGCTGGGGCAAACTGTTATCGGTGGAGAAGAAAGATGATAGATTTGGGTTGGGTTACAAACCAACTCAACAAGATCAAGCAGAGGCTGCAAAAGAGCCCAACTTTGTTAGTGGGGGGATGCTCACCCCTGATGCTGTCAACAGTTTGGAAGACGAGCTGGAAGAAGAACGCAACCTGGAAAGCTGGATTCGTCCAAAGATCCCGGGGAGCAGTATCTCAAACTGGTCTTCCCAGGAAATTATAAGAGTTACTCATGCAGAGTAATTATTATTTCCTGTATTTTTATAGCATGCATCAAAGTCTTGCATCTTGCCCAAGATGACAAGACTCATTTTGTAATTAGGCCATCTGTACTTTTTGTGCAAATAAGATTAATCAATGAAATATCAGACATCTTTTTGCAAATGAGTCTTTTTCTTTTCCGTTCACTGTTTTTCCATTTTTCTTTTTGTACAAAAAATAAATGGCAGTGTTTTCAAAATGACAACTTTATTTCACTTTTCTAAACAAGATTAAAATCAATCACTAAAATGAACAAACTGAACCCTTGCAGAGTGTGCCTTCCAGACAGCACCGACAACATCACAGCTATGACTTCGTATGACTTTGACAATCCAATCAATCAAGCTGATGAAGGGGTTGAAGAAGAATATGAGCTTCCTGAAGAGCTAGCCATGTTGTTAAGACAAGAGGAAAAGGTTATTACTCCTCACCAGGAGGAGGTTGAAACGATCAATCTTGGTACAGATGAAGACGTGAAAGAAGTTAAAATCGGGGCCTGCTTACAAGACTCAGTAAAGAGACAACTGATTGACCTGCTTCAAGAGTATGTGGATGTGTTTGCGTGGTCTTATCAAGATATGCCAGGGTTGGACACCGACATTGTTGTGCACAAATTGCCTTTGAGGGAAGAGTGCCCACCAGTTAAACAGAAGTTGCGCCGTACTCGTCCAGACATGGCAATGAAGATCAAATAAGAGGTACAAAAGCAATGGGACGCCGAGTTCCTTGCCGTAACTAGCTACCCGCCGTGGGTTGCTAACATAGTACCTGTGCCTAAGAAAGACGGCAAAGTAAGAATGTGTGTTGACTACCGAGATCTGAACAGAGCTAGCCCGAAGGATGACTTCCCTTTACCTCACATTGATGTATTGGTGGATAATACGGCTCAGTTCTCGGTATTCTCCTTCATGGATGGATTTTCAGGGTACAACCAGATCAAAATGTCACCTGAAGACATGGAGAAGACAACCTTCATCACACCCTGGGGCACGTTCTGCTACAAGGTAATTCCATTTGGGCTCAAGAATGTCGGTGCAACGTATCAACGGGCTATGGTGACACTATTCCACGATATGATCCATAAGGAAATCGAGTGTTATGTGGATGATATGATCTCCAAGTCCCTCACTGAAGAAGACCATCTGGTTAATCTGCTAAAGTTGTTCAAGCATCTGAGGAAGTATCAACTGAAATTGAACCCTAACAAATGCACATTCGGGGTGCGATCGGGTAAGTTGCTGGGATTTATTGTAAGCGAGAAAGGGATTGAGGTTGACCCTGATAAAGTCAAAGCTATTCAAGAGATGCCTGCACCAAAGACAGAGAAGGAAGTTCGAGGGTTCTTAGGTCGTTTGAATTACATCTCAAGGTTCATATCTCACCTTACAGCAACCTGTGAGCCCTTGTTCAAATTGTTAAGAAAAGAACAGACGGTCAGGTGGAATGAAGACTGCCAGAAGGAGTTTGACAAGATCAAGGAATACTTACAAGAACCTCCAATCCTTATGCCTCCGGTTGAAGGAAGACCTCTGATCATGTACTTGACAGTATTAGAAGAATCAATGGGGTGTGTGCTGGGCCAGCATGACGAGTCTGGTCGAAAAGAGTATGCAATATACTACCTAAGCAAAAAGTTTACCGACTGTGAACAACGTTATTCACTGCTCGAGAAAACTTGCTGTGCTTTAGCGTGGGCTGCTCGCCGACTGAGACAGTATATGTTGACCCACACTACTTTGTTGATCTCAAAGATGGACCCAATTAAGTACATATTTGAGAAGCCAGCTCTTACCAGATGGGTTGCAAGATGGCAAATGATCCTTACAGAGTATGACATCCAATACACATCTCAGAAGGCCATCAAGGGCAGTGTATTGTCTGAATATCTTGCTGA
This sequence comes from Lathyrus aphaca, assembly GCA_963966055.1. Classification (NCBI taxonomy): domain Eukaryota; kingdom Viridiplantae; phylum Streptophyta; class Magnoliopsida; order Fabales; family Fabaceae; genus Lathyrus; species Lathyrus aphaca. Next base: position 546,619,834 of record OZ014522.1, read on the forward strand.
GCAACCTATTGATGATTACCAGCCTATGAGATTTGACTTCCCTGATGAAGACATCATGTTCATAAAAGCAAAAGATCATGAAGAGCCTGTTCACACTGAAGGGCCTGACCCGGAAGAAGAATGGACTATGATGTTTGATGGGGCTGTTAACATGAATGGTCGTGGTATTGGTGCAGTACTCATTACACCCAAAGGAGTTCACATGCCTTTCTCGGCTAAACTCACTTTCAACTGCACTAACAACGAAGCTGAATACGAAGCCTGCATTATGGGTCTTGAGGAAGCCATTGACCTCAGGATCAAGACATTGACTGTATTCGGAGATTCAGCTCTGGTAATCAATCAGACTAACGGCAAATGGTACACCCATCAGGATCATCTGATACCTTACAGGGATTATACAAGGAGGTTATTGACTTTCTTTACAATAGTCAAGCTTGAGTATATCCCTCGGGACGAGAATCAGTTTGCAGATGCTCTGACTACCATTTCGTCCATGATCAAAGTTCAGGCTGCCAACTTTGTACCTCAGATCTCAGTGTCCAGACTTGACAGACCAGCGTATGTATTCGCAGCAGACATTGTCAAAGATGATAAGCCTTGGTTCCATGACATCAGGTGCTTCTTGGAGGATCAAACATACCCACCTGGGGCATCTTCCAATGATAAGAAGACTTTGAGAAGGCTTGCTGGTATTTTCTTCTTGAACACTGATGGGTCTTTATATAAAAAGAACTTTGATATGGTACTCCTCAGATGTGTTGACAAGGCGGAAGCAGATGTGTTGATGCACGAGGTGCACGAAGGATCTTTTGGTACCCATGCAGGAGGGCATGCCATGGCTAAAAAGTTGCTAAGATCAGGTTATTACTGGATCACAATGGATGCCGACTGTTGTGCCTATGCTAGGAAATGCCATAAATGCCAGATTTATGCAGATAAGGTGCATGTGCCTCCCAATCCTTTGAATGTGATGTTGTAACACGGTGGGAGAACTGACTTTAAGTTATGTTGCGGATAGCAAGAGTCGCCACCGACTTTTATTTTATCCAAAAGGAAAGGGTATAAAAGAACAGGAAAGACCTTAAGAGATATTTTTGGGTCCGGGGGGTAGGTTATGTAAAGGGAAGGTGTTAGCACCCTTTACATCCATGGTTATCCATGGGCTCTTAGTTACTTAGCTCACTTTTGAATTGTTTTTGAAAGTGTAGTGTGTGAATAGAAAAATTTTCAGAATAGTTAATAATGATCCATGTACGGATGCGTAAAAAACTTGTTTTTTTTGAAATTTGTTTGAACTTGTGAAGAGTTTGAAAAGTTTTTGAAGTGAGCAAGTACATAAGAGGAACCTACCCTAAAGTTTAAAGTCTTTCTTGTTCTTTATCCTTTGATTGGTAAGACTATCCCTACTATTAAGGAGTAGGTAGTCATTACCTTAGATGTAAGGGCCATGAGAGGGACATTCTGTTTTATGAAGGCAACTGTGGGGTGTATTAAGCATATAGGAGGGACTATCATCATTTATTCGAAGGGACTTGATTTGTAAAGGCAACCATGAGGGACTTGATGATTTTTATCTTTTTAAAGGGACTTGCTTTATACACCCCACTTGACCTTATGATTTAGGCAACTTGAGGGATAGCCTTAGAAATGTGAGATGGCGATCAAAAATCGACTTACGTGTGTGAGTGTTCAATATTATTTATCTTGTAATTAAAAGTGATCTAGAATTAATTTTAAGAGAATACATATTTACACTCCCTAAATTACTAACCATAGCAAAAATAATTAAATAATTACAAAACTTACATCCAGGAGCATTTACATAATAATTATAATAAGCAAAGATAAATAAATAAATAGCAGAAATAATTAATTAGCAAAATATAAATAAACAAGCTAAAATAATAAATAATAAATAGGGGTTAGTGGTAAATATAATTAAAAAATATAAGGTTAGTGGAAATAGAATAATAATAATTAGTAAAATAAACAAAGGTTAGAGAAATAACAATAAGAAATATAAAAATAATAATAATAAACAAAGATAATAAATAATAATATAGTTAGTAACAATAATTAAAATAAATAATGACATAATTAGAATAATAAACAAAAAAATTGAATTTTTAATATATAATAATTTATTTAGAAATATGAATAATTACTATAACAAAAATTTTTAAACATAATAGAATTTATAAATTTTAATCATTACCAATTTATTTATTTCTAAATACATATCAACAATTATTTTAAAAAAATATTTTAAGGTCATGTTCATAAAGGATAATCATATTTACAAAAAATTTACAAGAATTATAATAAGAATTAGAAAATAACATTATTTAGAAAAAATAGAATTAGGTTTTATTCTAGAAAATATTTTTAGGGTTTGTTTAAAAAAAATTAGGGTTTAGTTATATACAAAATAATTTTAACTAATATATACATATTATAATTTAATCACAAGAGATAAAAATATAATTTATGAAAATTTGTATATTTTAGAAAATAAAAAAAACAAACATGCTTTATTATCATTTATTTATTATTTAGAAACATATATTCATATAATTATATTTAATTTAACATTATAATACCTAAAAACAAATAAAAGAAAAAAAAGTGTGAAAACTTACCTGACTGGAGTTTGAACCCAGGTCAGCTTGATTTCCAGCAAGAAGAACAACCACCAGGCCATTGGGTGCGCAGGCAATAAGTGAGGGGAAGGAATTTGTTTTATGCTTTGTCTTGAAAATCCAGAAAAATAGAGAAACAAAAAGGCCTGGGGTGGGATTCGTACCCAGGACCTTATGAATGCAAGCAAGTACGCGTTACCGCCTGGCTGGGAGAGCCCATCTGGCAATATGATGACCATATAACATAATATATTAAGCTCCTTCATTACCTGGAAAAATAGAAAAAAACAATGTACGAGTCCAAGACTCGAACTCAGGTCACGCTGACTACACATACAAGCCTTTTACCACTGGACCACAAGCACGCGTGTGATAACAAAATAACAAAACAACATAAAATAAATTAACATAATTTGAATTTCTGAGCGCGCGGGAAGCAGTCTTCTTCAACCTCCTGAGCTGCGAATTTTCTTATGAAAATATTTACAAATTTTCCTGCGAAAAAACCATTCCCAGCAAAACCTACAAACATCAACAAGCAACGAAACCATACAATTTTACAAAATTAAGCATAGCATTATAATCCAGACATTCATACGATCAAGCCTACGTTGTTAGAATCCATTTAAGTTTCTTAAATCCAAAATCCCTAAACCTAGGTCCAAACCCTAACTATGGCATCTTGTGAATTAGGTACGGGTTCTTTGATTTTCCTGTCCAGGAACGAGCTACACAACATTATAAACAACATTAGACACGCAAAATCCATTTAAATGCAGTGAATTGATGTAATCGAAAAAAATATTTTCAAGCATGAACAAAGCTTCGGGTTCATCATTATGGCATGCTTTAGATGAATGTGAGTGATGATTTTGCTTCCATGATGTCCAAGGAACACGTCTATGAGCTTATTTTACCTTGAAACCTCTTGGATGATGGAATCCGAATTGGTGTTTTTTGCTTGAAATTTTTGAATTGAAAACCTACCTTTGAAGCTGCTGGATCCGTGTATGAGGCTAGGGTTATGTTTGATACTTATATATCAATGATTCTAGGTCAAAATATGGACTGGTTGTGTGGAGATTTGATCCAAAAAAGATTGAAAAAGATTGAACTTTGAATTTCAAATATTGGCTCATGAAGACTTGCTATTTTTGTATCAATCACATGATTCCATTCCTCTTTAATTCTAATCACCAATTAAGACTTTCTAGAAGCATTATCCAAATAAAATCTTTAATTTTCATATTTTATTTTTATTTAAAATGATTTTTAATGATTTAAATCAAAATAAATAGAAATAAAAATAATAAAAATCAGATTTTAAATGGTTTGGGTCGTGCATAGTGATATGGTATGGATTGGATCACAACTTGGGCAGCCCATTTGGAAAGAAGTGATTTTAAACCTCCATTTTCAACATAAACCATCACAAAATTTCCCAACTTTGCAAGGGCATATCTCCCTCAATTTTAAAGGTATGAGGGTGTTCTTGGACTTTTTGGAAAGCTTGAAGAGTCCTCTAAACAACCCCATTGGTTTCAGGTTCATATCACTTACCAATATCAAGTTATGCCCTTTTGAAGTTGTTGACTTTTTGTTGACTTTTGAAATGACCTATAATGTCCTAGCTCATATCTTTCAAATGAAGCATTTTTGGGCTTAACTTTCAACATAAAAGTTGTAGGGAATTCAATTTCCTTCAAAATGATCTTTGGATGGAGACTTGGTGATGAAGTATGTGAAAGTTATGGCTGGTCAAAGTTCAGTTGACTTTTACTAAGGAAACCCTAATTTAGAAACTCCTGATTATTGATGATCTGGAATCTCCTTGATGAATCATGATCAACCCTTGATCAAATGATGAATTTTACTTCATATACTTGATGTTGGCAAAAAATCATGAAGTTTGACTTTGGTTTGACCACAGTTGACCTCAGTTTGACTTTTTAACTGTATTGACTGATTTTGACTTATCTGATCATCTGACTGAGCAAACTTTTGAGAAAAGTCTTGAAACTTGTCATAGGGGTTCTTATACATATATAAGATGTTATGAAGCTCACTTGAGGTATTGGAAGTCCATTTAGCCTGATTAAAGTCAAAACCCTAGTTTTGGATGCACTGCTTAGGAGGTGCATTGTCTGAGGGAATTGTCAACTCTTTTGACCAATTGTGAACTTTGTGAACCTTGTGAACCATCATGAGATGTCTTGTGATACTCATGGGAGGTATTGTGAAGCTTGTGAACCTTGTGAACCTCATAAAGTGGCTTGTAGACTTCATGATCCTCAGGAGAGCTTTGTAATCATTGTGAATCTTGTGAACCTTGTGAACCTTCAAGAAGTGACTTGTAGACTTCATGAACTTCAGGAAAGGTCTTGAAAATGTTGAGAAACTTGTGAACCTTGTGAACCTTCAAGAAGTGACTTGTAGACTTCATGAACCTCAAGAAAGGTATTGAAAGCATTATGGAACTTGTGAACCTTGTGAACCTTCAAGAAGTGACTTGTAGACTTCATGAACCTCATGAAAGGTCTTGTAAATGTTGAGAAGCTTGTGAACCTTGTGAACCTTCATAAAGTAACTTGTAGACTTCATGAGCCTCCTGAAAGGTTATATAAGCATTGAGAAACTTGTGAACCTTGTGAACCTTCTTAGCACACAAAGTCTTGTATTGTGAGGGCAAATTTTGGGGTGCAACAGATGTCTTCACCCTGGCCCTTTGCTATGTGGGGCATTGACATGATTGGCAAGATTGAACCGACTGCTTCGAATGGCCACAGATTCATCCTGGTCGCCATTGACTATTTCACCAAGTGGGTCGAAGCAGCGTCCTATGCAAATGTTACAAGGCAAGTGGTAGCCAGATTTCTGAAAAGAGATATCATCTGTCGATATGGAATTCCCGAGCGAATCATTACTGATAATGGTTCCAACTTGAACAACAAAATGATGGCAGAGTTGTGCCGGGACTTCAAAATTCAACATCACAATTCTTCTCCTTACAGGCCAAAGATGAATGGCGCTGTTGAGGCGGCTAATAAGAATATCAAGAAGATTGTGCAGAAGATGGTAGTCACTTATAAAGACTGGCATGAGATGCTACCATTTTCCTTGCATGGGTACCGCACGTCGATCAGAACATCTACTGGGGCAACACCGTATCAGCTTGTGTATGGTATGGAAGCAGTCCTACCTGTCGAAGTTGAATTACCCTCTCTACGGGTATTGATGGATGTTAAACTGAGTGAAGCAGAATGGGTTCGGGCCCGATACGAACAACTGAGTCTGATTGAAGAGAAAAGATTGGCTGCAATCTGTCATGGGTAGTTATATCAGAAGAGAATGAAGAAAGCCTTCGATCAGAAAGTCAGGCACCGAGAGTACCAAGTAGGAGATCTTGTGCTAAAGAGAATCCTCCCTCCTCATACAGACCACAGGGGCAAATGGACTCCAAATTATGAAGGACCATTCGTAGTAAAGAAAGTTTTCTCTGGTGGAGCACTGATGCTCAGCACCAAGGATGATGAAGATTTCCCGTCCCCTGTGAATTCCGATGCAGTTAAAAAATACTTCGCATAAAAAAAATGACCCGCTGGACATAAAAACAGAATGTAAGTCCAGGCAAAAATAGGGCATCCCGGCGAGTCAAAAACAGAATAAAAAACTCGGGCAAAAATAAGGGAAAATAGACAAAAAATGTACACCCGCTGAGTTGAAAAGCCACATTGGACAACTCAGGCAAAAATGGGTATCCCGATGGATTGAAAACCCGAAAGGGCGATCCATGCAAAATAAGGGAATAAGCGAACAACTGCACTCTGAATTCGTCTGTATCACTTACAACTTGGCAAGTTTCGAAAGGATCAAGCTTCAATCAGAATCAACATTCTTCAGAAAGCAAGATGAGAAGAACGTCAAAAGTCATACGAGTCATAGTGAAGAGGAAGCTCCTTAAAGCGTCATCAACATTGCCAGCATTTTGTTTCTCAACTTGTAACAATCTCCTCATTCCAGGGGATTTGTTTCTTTGACTGTATCTCGCCAATTCAGGGCATGTGAATTAATAAAATCAGATTTTCAGTCATGTCTCGTCTTGTACATTTTTATTTATTTGCAAAAATGTCTGATGTCTTAAAAAAAACTGATTGCTTGAATACAGATGTTTATCTTCAAATAAAAACGTGCTTGCAGGAAATATACTTGCTCTCAGAAGTATCTAAACTCCTATGACGGAATCCAGTAAAGGATACCTCGGGATTACTTGTACGTTTCCCTATCTTTGCAGGATTGCAGGTATCCAAAACGCAACTTGGGGCATGAAAGCCTCACTCCAACAAGCTGGTGAATCAACACTCACTTGGTCTTAACACTCAAGGTGTTTTCTCCCCAGCCAAGTTGCCACTTGTGACTTCTCCCCAGCCGAGTTGCCATTCCTTCCTCAGCCGAGTACAAAAGTCAGGGAACTGTCTCCCCACAGAGCTCCAGCCCCTATCCAGAAGAGCAACGCATGAAGGGATCACAACAGAGTAAAGAAAGCTGCTACAAACCCCAGCTGGGTCCCGCATTACTGAGACAGGTCTATCACTGACCTGAATCCCCAAGCAGATATCATCTCATCAGATCTACCAATGATCTCATCCCCAGCTGGGATGTCCATCCCAAACAAGCTCGACCAGAGATCTTCGCAAGCAGCGGGATCCGGATCCCGGTTTGGTATCTTTGCATAATCATAGCATTCGCATCATATTCACCCACAAAGCGTAGCATTCCGTTTAATACGGAGCATTACGGCAAAAATCCAACATATAGCATAATCATGAGCCATGTTTTTGAATCGACACTTGTGAATAATGACAATCCGTCAATATACAGAATACTTTCCCTATATCCCCAGCGGAAGTTCCCCAGCAAAATCAGTTGCCTCACATTCACAAACACCAGTATATATACTCTCTTTGGCACCCGTCTGTGTCATCACTCCCCAGTAGGTCGCCTGAACACTCTGTGCAAACAACAACATTCGTATTACAGATACCCTTTTGACACCCATCTGTGTCATAACTCCAGCAGAAAGCCAAAGACGTCCTCTTTGCACTCACATGTACTTACTTATGACAATACTTTGACACCCGTCCGTGTCATATCCCCAGCGCAGTCGTCTACACTTTGTATACCAGATACTTGTTTATACTATACCTTTCCTTTTGGCACTCGTCTGTGTCGCTCTTCCCAGCAGTTAAACACTTATCTATACACCACTCATACTTATTACTCCTGTTTTCACTCATACAGATACTCGTTGGTATCTTGTATATATTACCTTATATTCCCGCAGATTCAATGCTAGTCCTTGTTCTTTGTTAACCAGTTGGTACTCGTCCGTACCATCATCTCAGAACATGCGTCTAGAGTTTTGTTTCTACATGATACTCGTCCGTATCATAGTCTTAAGGATGCTCGTCCGCGTCTTTAATCCATACACTGTGTCAAACACTTTTGTCTTCTTGAATATAGATACTCGCCTGTGTCTACTATTCCCCAGGAGAATCCTCTCAGATTCAACACTCGTCCGTGTTCTCTGCTAACCAGTTGATACTCGTCCGTATCATCATCTTTGAACACACGTCAGTATTTGTTTCTATCCGATACTCGTCCGTATCGTAGTCTTAGGGATGCTCGTCCGCATCCTTAATCTATACACAAACATCAAAACACTTATACCTTTTGTTTCTTGGATGTAAATACTCGTCCGTGTTTGCTACTCCCCAATAGATCGCTAACAAAGCATTTTTCTCTTTTTATCTGACACTCGTCCTGTGTCAGGATAAACCCTGAGAGCAGCCGTACCCTGCTAGGTGGTCGTCCTCCACCTCTTGATGGTCGTCCTCCATCATGCTCATCCGATGGTCGTCCCCATCGTTGATATTTTAGCAGCCGTCCCCTGCTAGGTGGTCGTCCTCCACCTTTTGATGATCGTCCTTCATCATTTTATCCAATGGCCGTCCCCATTGTTGATTTTGGTTATCTGACATTCGTCCTATGTCATGACAAACCTTGAGAGCAGCCGTCCCCTGCTAGGTGGTCGTCCTCCACCTCTTGATGGTCGTCCTCCATCATGCTCATCCGATGGCCGTCCCCATCGATGACCTTATATCCGGCATTCGTCCTATGTCGCAATATTTTTGGCAGCCGTACCCTGCCTGGTGGTCGTCCTCCACCTTAGATGACCGTCCCTCATCTTATACCCAACAGAGCAGCCGTCCCCTGCTAGGTGATCGTCCTTCACCTTTGATGACCGTACCTCATCATCTGTTCATTTCATTTATTCTTTAACCCGATGGCCATCCCCATCGATGACCTTATATCCGGCATTCGTCCTATGTCGCAATATTTTCGGCAGCCGTACCCTGCCTGGTGGTCGTCCTCCACCTTAGATGACCGTCCCTCATCTTATACCCAACAGAGCAGCCGTCCCCTGCTAGGTGATCGTCCTTCACCTTTGATGACCGTACCTCATCATCTGTTCATTTCATTTATTCTTTAACCCGATGGCCGTCCCCGTCGTGGTCCCTTTTCCCTTTTAGCCCGATGGTCGTCCCCATCGTTGGTTACTTTACTTTATGAACTTGATGGTCGTCCCCGTCATGTTTCATTAATCCCCAGAGAATTTTACAACTTTATCTTGATGGTCGTCCCTATCATAATTCTTTTTATCCCCAGCATGTCGGCCGTCCCCCGTCATTGCTTCACTTTCAACATTTTTCCAGCATGCCGGTCGTCCCCGTCATTGCCCTTTACCCAGCAGTCGTCCTCTGCTCGACGGTCGTCCTCCGTCGCCCACACTTTAAAATATACTTTATTTTCCTTTACAATCTATATCCCTTTTCTTCTTCATTCTGTGAGTGCAAATTTTGGACTGTCTTTGGTATTCAACCACAAGTTATCTTGTTTGCCTGTTAAGCCGTTGCTTACATCCTGCACAGCTAACTCATGTTTGAATAGGGGCAGCTGTAAACACCCCAAATTTGCCCTCACCCATTCACACCATGGCTTGTGATCATTTCATATGCATAAACTCAATCATAGCATCTCATATCACATTTTGGTCCACTGCATTGGTTCTAAGTCATCTGCATCTAGGTTTGTGATCTGAGCAATCTAAGAGCTTCTTGAGCCACTCCAAAAGTCATCAATCACTTCAAAGGGGTCCATGTGTGTTCAAGCATCATATTATATCTTCTCAAAGTCAAGAATGCCAAAGAATCACAAGAACTGGGATTGGTATGGATGCAGAGCCAAGTTTAACTGCACAGTTGACCTAAAATTAGGGTTTTGGTTTCAGAGGCCATAACTTCAAATTTTTTGGTCATTCTTGTTTCTATTGATCTCTATATGGTATAGGGAGTATGCATATCAATTTTCATGAAGAAATTCCATGTGGAAGTCATCTGATCAAGAGTTGACTTTCTGGACAAGTCAGTGCAAAATCAGGGCATCTGAGGCCCCCAATGACCCAACCAATGGGTGATCTTCATCATTTTGAGTGTATTTGATCTTTATTTGATCATGGAAGAAGGTTGAAGTTCACAAAATTCAATAATTACAAGTTTTTGCAAAGTTGACTTTTTAGGGCATGGTTGACTTTTAATGAAATGTCATTTTATGCAACTTTTTCAACCCTTGCTTTTTGATCCAAAAATGATTCAAATGGAAAAACTTTGGTCATGAAAGTTGTAGATTAGATCTTTCCCTTTTCAAAAAGTACAAGAACATGACCTAATTCATTTTGGATCAAAAGTTATGGTGTGTCAAGGTTGGCAAAAATCACTAATTTTCAAAATATGCACCAAATGAGAAACTTGCAAAAACTTTGTACCAAGGCATTTGTGACTTCTAGTTCATATCAAACCAATATGCAAGCATCATACAAGTTCTAAAAATCAGATTTGAACCAAAAGATCACATGTTTCATGGCTTGTAAGGCAAGATATTTCCATATGAACCAAAAGTGAGCAAGTTGCAAAACCATCATCACACTTTCACCCACTTGCTGCCTTGGCTGCTGAACCAGCCCTAGCCTTTCCCCTCACCTTGCTGCGCAGCCCACACCCCTTGTACCAAGCTAGAACATGACCCATGCTTTCTCTTACATAAAGTTGACAAATTGCAAAAAGCACCATACCAATCAATAAAGGCCAAGTCACATCATCTGACCAATAAGATTTGTTTATGTGGATCAAATGCTAGCAAAACATAACAAAAGGCCAGCCTGAAACAAGCCCTAGTATCACATACCCATTTTCACTCCCTCAAGCAAAAGCCTTCGAATCTCATTCTACAAGCCACCAACATTCAAACAAGCTTCATCAACCTTCTCACCATGCCTCACTGAACCCAAACCAGTAAGACATAAGCCTGAAACAAGCAAGAACTGAACTCTCCCATTTTTCACTCTCAAAGCCAAAGCCTTCGAAACTCTTCATACAGGCCACAAACACTTGAACAAACTTCACAAACCTTCTCCACTCATCATCCTGATCACAAAGAACCCCTCACCTTTGCCTGAAACTGCCTGAATCACAAACACCATTCTCACCTGAGCTTGAACAGAACTTGTTCAATCTCCCAAACCAGCCAGCACAAACTCCTTCTAAGCATTCAGACCTCATCAAGGGACCAAAGGGAGTAGATTTCACAAAGAGGAGAGGCCAGAAAGTTGCAAAATTGAAAGCTTCGAAACTCAGGTAGCTCAAGAACTTTTTTTCCAGAAATCATTTTTTAAGTTCTTAAGTTGTTCTTCATGATTCACTGATTGCTCTGATGTCTTTAGTTTTGAAAATGGTGAAGAAATAAGAGTTTAATCATGTTCTGAAACTCCCTGACCTAAAAAAATGTTTGGTTTCGATTCATGTGATTAAGGAAAGATAAATGAGTTTTAGCTTGGGGTTTTGATTCAGTGAAGGGTGGGAATCATTTCTGTGTTTTTAGATTTCATTTTGGTTGCGTTTTGAGGATTTTAGGGATTTTCAGGTGGGATTCCCACCGGAGAAGACGACCGGAGGTCTTCTCCGGCCACCTGAAAATCATTAGGGTTTTAATCAGGTCATTAATGGACATTTGAATCTGGAGCGTTAGATGCTTTGACCTGGTTGACTTCGCGCGCGTGTGTGTGGCTGAGATTCACCATTAGAAACCCTAATCACATTTAATTAATTCATAATTATGTTTAACTCAGATTGAATATGGGCCACTGGATTGCGCGCGTAGTCAATCTTTCTTCTCCCAGGATTCATCTTGGCCCTCCATCCAGTTGACTTTTCTTTTTCTTTGTTCTTAATTCATTTGTTTCATATTTATTTTCTACAATTTATTTAAAATAGTAAAAACCATTTAAAAATTATGAAACTTTTTGTCAAGAGTTTCATTAATTTTTAAAACACAAAAATATTTTTATTTCCATTTTTAGCATTAAAAAAGTATTTTTAAATATTTAAAAGTTTATTTTTAATTGATTAATGAAAATTAATTTATTAAAAATACTTTTAGGTATTTAAAAATCACCAAAAAATTCATGAAATGTTTTAAGACATTTAGAAACATTGTCCAACCTTCAAACCAAATTTATTTTTTGATCTTGATGCATTTTGAGAATTTTTCATTGAATTAAAATCATTTGTAGGCATTATTTTGATCCAAACTTCCAAAAATCATTTCTGCCTAACCCTAAAGAGTTGGACCTTGATTCTTTTTGAATTGCATTGTGTTTAGCATGTAGTTTGTGAGATTAAATGGCCATGATTTGATCTTTCATTTTCCATTTGTTTGACATTTTTCTCGTTAAGGAACCCTAAAACCCTAGAAAACTTAGGAAAATCATATCTTGAATTTGGTTAGGAGTTGAAACCTCTCCTTTGGGCAGTGAGTTAGTATAGGATTAGGGATCCTTTGAGTGCATTTTCAATTTTTTATAATGTTGTTTGCTTCTGGTTTTGGTTTTTGTTTGTTGCATTGTTCATAAACCCTAATTTGGGCTTCCATATGCATCCATCTTGCATTTTCTTGCATAACATGACTTGCCATGACATTCCATGCCTCCATTTGATTCATTGAACATCATAAGACATATTGAAATCATGTTTGATCATTGCATCTTGCATTTGTCATGTTGTATGCCATGTGTATTCTATAACTTTTCATGTATGTTCTTGGTTCTTAACTTGCTCCATTTGCATCCATGAGCTTGTATGATCATCTCCATTTGTTGTCTCATGTTTGTAGCATCTCATAGCATCATTAACATCATGAATGTGCTCCTGGTTTTGGTTTTTCATCATACCATTTCATCTCATTTTACATTGCATTGCATTTACCTTTCTGACTTTTCAGGTGGTAAGTAACTTTGAGAAGTGGATTTGCCTTCACTTCTCATACTTTCTTCTCATCTCTCTCTTGAATCCATGCTGCATTCTTGTATGTGTTTGAGATTGAGCTTGCTCATTCTTTCTCTCCTCACTTTCTTTCTTCAAGTGACTTGACTTCTTGAATGAAGCAAGTTACTTTGCTTCTCTTGATCCTTTCATCTGCTTCCTGGTGGCTCCATTGAAGATTTCTTTCTAAAACCTCACAAACCTTAGGGACAACCAAGCATGACAATGATTAGGGTTTTGATTAGTCTCCCCACTTAGTTTTCTACCTTTGTGTCTCTTTTGAGTCTTCTCTTCTCATCTCATAATCAGGGATTAAACCCTAAAGGCTTTAAGGCTTTGTGATTAAGCTGATGCCTGCATCCTTCTATTAGGATGGAGTGTATAACTTTAATCCTAAGTGTTAAACCCTTAATGTGTTTAAATCTCTTAATCAATCCACTTAATAATCATCAAGACATTACACTTGTAACTTGGGCCTTGCATTAGGGTTCTAATTCTTCCTTAACTGGTTAAGAAGGACTAACCCTAGTGTTAATGGACAAGTCCCCCTCAAGTTGTCTTACAAACCCTAAAAAACAATTCATCATCATATCATTAAATAAAATCCACTTAATAAAGGCTTTGTTTTTTCATGAAGTTAATCCCTAATCATGGATTAAGTTGAGGAGCTTTCCTCAGCTTAAACATTCTCATCTATTATCCTTCTATTAGGATGGTGTAATGAGTCTGTTAGATCCCTGATTATGGCTTAACCTCATTACTTAACACTAAACAAAAACCACAAAAACACCTAAATAATCACAAGTAGGTTAATGATCTTAACCCTACATCAAAGGTGATTAAGTGTGAGAATCTGACTTCACACTTAAGGTATTCTCATTACCCCTAATCAGAGGGAAGATGTGATGAGTTTACTAAAACCATTGGTTTAGGCTTAAGCTCATCAACTTATGACAAACTTCAAAAAAGGCAATAAAAGACTGAAAACTCAAAAACAAACAATAATCGTCTCCTCCGAGATTCTTTTCTCATCTCATTCACTCATAAGCGAGAACTTGCTTCTTCCGTCTAATGCAAGACAGTTTGCATCTGTGCCAGACAGATCATACACTTGAGCATAGGCTAGTAAGCAGTTCACAAGTCAATTCATCCTTCAGTCCCTTTGGGTCGAACTACGGTGTTCTGACTTCCTCATTGCACGAGAGGATACGTAGGCATAACTTAACAGTTATCGAACAAAAGTCTCTGTATATTCCCCCTCTTTCTAGCCTCATTCTTTTAGCCTCATATTCTTGAGCATCTCATTCTTGTTCTTACACTGACACTGTATGTACCACACTTCACTTCTTTTACACTGACACCTGTACATATTGCTTTCCAGCCCTTTTATACACAAATTGCACTGACACTACCCCTTTAAAACACAAATCTTTTAAGCGTGGATCCCGTCGAGTACGACGGACAATCTGGGTGCTAATACCTTCCCAGGTTGTAACCAACCCCCTTTCTCAGTCTCTCTGGTTCACAAACCGTCTTATCCATCTCTTTCTAGGTCTATGCAGCATTACCTTTCCCCCGGGATAAAAATGCCTAGCTGGCGACTCTATTCATCTCCAGTGAGTTCACGGCTGTGTGTTCTCATTGTCCCTCTCGCCGACCGTTCGCGTCTGTACCTTTATTTGGGCTCAGTCCCACTTATCGGGAGCGACACTCATCAACTGAATGGATATGTACATCCTCATCAATGGCATTGACAGCCTTCTCGTGATTTGGCATTGGAGAAGTAATCACATTTGGAGTACCCGGAGGATCAAACTCAATCTCTCCAGCATCAATCATATCTTGAATTTTGTTCTTCAAGACCCAGCAGTTATTAGTATCATGTCCCTGACAGTTTGAATGATATGCACATCGTGCATTGGGGTTGTACCTAGGAGAGGTAACATTAGGATTCTGAGGAGCCTCTTTCAAAGTAATAAGCTCAGCTTTCAACAAGTGTTGTAATGCCTGAGCCATTGACATGTTGATCTTCGTGAACTGCCTTCTAGCCCTCTGTTGGTTGCCCTGTGGCTGCTCTGTTGTTGCAGGGGTTGGATTTGAGATATGAACTGCACTAACAGACTGATGCCTTCTGTTATGATCAGGCTGACCATAAACAGCATTGGATTCTTTCTTCCCAGTGGGAGGCTTCTTTGCAGCACCTGATGAGGAAGTACCCACTTGGATCTTACCATTCTTTATACCATTTTCTACTCGCTCTCCTGTCATTATCAACTCAGTGAAGCCAGATGATGAGCTTCCAATGAGGTGACTGTAAAAAGGACCATTCAGCGTGCACATGAACATATCAACCAATTCCCGGTCAGTTAAAGGGGGTTGAACTCTTCCAGCTAAATATCTCCACTTCTGAGCATACTCTTTAAAACTTTCTTTGGCACCCATAGACATGCTCTGAAGCTGCATGCGAGTGGGGGCTAAGTCAGCATTGTATTGATACTGCTTATAGAAAGCTTCAGCAAGATCATTCCAATCCCTGATGTTGACACTCTCCAACTGATAATACCACTCCAGCTGAGCTCCAGATAAGCTCTCTTGAAAGAAATGGATCCACAACTTTTTATCAGCAGTGTGAGGTTGAATTCTTCTGACATAGGACCTCAGATGCAGCTTGGGACAAGAGACCCCATCATAGACAACAAATGTAGGAACCTTGAAACCAATGGGTATGACTACCCCAGATATCAGACTCAAATCTTCAAAATCTAGCCCAGAAGATTTCTGCAACTCCATAGCATCCATTCTATCCACCAGCATCTTGAATTTGTCTTCATTAGGCTCATGGTAGTAATTAGCCTCAGAATCAGAGTCCCCCATAGTGTTGTAGAGACTGCCTCCCTCTTTTTCAGATTCCTCAGATTCATAGTCTTCAGCTGGTTTTTTGGTCTTGGCAAGACCTTTGAACCTTCTTCCCATGTTGATCAAACCAGCTGACCTTCTAGTCTTCTTAATCTTCTTGGCCAGCAGTGCCTTCAATTTATCCTGCCCCTTGGACAGGTTCAAGATCAGCTCTTGGAACTGTGCATTTTGTGCCTGGAGATCCTTAACTGATTGTTCAAGAGCCATTGCTGAAATAAACAGCGAGAAGATGAGAAACCTGTGCACAATTATAAACCTGTGATGCAATGAAATGATATGTGAATGCATATGCAATGTTTTCAAGGACCGCAGGATTTAAATTTGCTTAAACAAACAAGAAGGTAAACTTTTATTAGTAATAAATTTGTTTTGCCTCTTGGGCTTACAATAAGAATGAAAATGAAATAAATACAAAAGATGGGGTTTTAAGTCTCCCATGGACGTTTCCTCTTTGTGTTGAGGTATGAATTGAGGTTCCGTTCCTCGTGAAGTTGCTTTGTTAGTTCCAGGATCCTTTCTTGGCTTGCTTTGTAATGAGCCTCGAAAGTATCTCTTTGCTCCTTCAGTTGGATCCATGATCTCTGCAAGTCTTCCGTATCAGTAGGCATGTCTGGGTGAAGGATGGTATAAGCTGTGTCTCCTTCAGCAACAGGTTCCATGGTAACTGGTAGGATGGCAGGATATGGCATCATGAGAGTCTGAGCACGAGATCGTACCCATCTGAGATAAGCCTCCATAGGAATAGTGTACTTAGGCTCCAGTGTCTTGCTGTCAACCCTGTTTACTTTTCCCCATGCTCGTATGAATCTCTGACGGTAACCCTGAAGATCGTTGTCGTAATCAAACACAATGCCCTGAATCAACATGTCATGTGGACCATCACTCCGGGCGTAATCAAACTGTCGTAAAGATAGAGAGGGGTTGTAGGTGATGCCTCATCTTATTCCTAGAAGTGGCACATTAGGAGACTCCCCACAACGGTCAATGATGGTGACATTCTCCATAGATCTGGAGCACCAATGGATATCTGAGTGAGAAAGTGACATGATCCTCTTGGACCATCTGAACCCTTGCTCATTCTTCATTACTGAGCGAGGTAGGTGAGAAATAAACCACCTAGAAAGCAAAGGTATGCAGCACATCAAAGTTCCTCTTGCCCTTGTAGTACGGGTATGAAGAGAATGTAGGATGTCTCCAAGCAATGTAGGCACTGGATTGTGACTCAGGAATATGTTGATGGCATGAACATCTATGAACTGATCTGGATTGGGGAACAATACTAAGCCATATATTAGTAAGGCTAAGATCTCCTCAAAAGCATCATGGCTCATGGCCTTCAAGAACAACTGAGCCTTTTCTATCAACACCTTAGCTAGAACACCTTTGACTCCACTTCTCGTTTCTAGAACAATGTCAGACTTCTTCAAGTGTAGAGCTGCAGCAATAACCTCTGGTTTAAGCTCCTTCTCCAAGCCTGTGAAGGGTCTTTGATCAAGAATAGGTATACCTAGAAGTTTAGAGAACTCTTCCATTGTAGGGACCAGCTGATAGTCAGGGAATGTAAAGCAGTGGTGCTTAGGATCAAAGAACTGAAACAGCACACTCATCATGTCTTCATTGAATCCTGAAGTGACTAGATCCAATAGGTGGCCATGTCTCTTGATGAACTGGGAATGATCAGACACTTGAGAAACCAACTCTTTAAGCTTAGCAGGTATGCCCACAAAGTTGATCCTGATGGTGTTTCTACGAGCAGAAGCCATGACCTGCAACAAAGAACAAAGATAAATCCTTTGGTCCTTGAAATGGTTAGTGAAAATGCTATGCTTATGATGCATGATGATGTCATGATGTTATGCTCAATCACAAACATGTGGCACACACAAACAAGTCACACAATAGCCCTAGGTTTAAAGGCTTGCATGAGGTTTAAGGTAGGTACCCTCCCCTGAAGTTAGATGGTTCATCCTGTCCTACAAAAGTAACCAGGTTCTAAGGGATCTCAATATCATTGATCCTTCACAAGGGTGGTTGTTCAGAAGGCAACTCACTTGCCAACCAAAACTCTCCAAGTTTAAGATCTCAATGAGCGTAGTATCGAGTGTCAACCAACTTCAGTCTGCACCAAAGCCGGTTACCTCACTACTTTTCTAAAGGCCAAGATGGGATAACTAGGGTTCTAAAAGTTAGTTAGTGCATTGACAACATATGGCAGCCTCATATTATCCTCAACTTGACTTAAGGAACATAAGCACCAACCAAGAAGTCACACTAACTATGGCCACCAGATCAACCATATCGATATACGTCGTACAGTTTCCTTGGTATATTGCCATTTACCTATGGTACACTAGATCCGGGTTAGGATCTTTCACACATAAAGCCCAACAAGTAATATAAAGCAAACAAGGCAAACAATTTAAAGTGATCTTAATTCCTAAGGGTACCCCTCTTAAATTTAAATTCCCAGCAGAGTCGTCAGTTCTGTAACACGGTGGGAGAACTGACTTTAGTTAAATGTTGCGGATAGCAAGAGTCGCCACCGACTTTTATTTTATCCAAAGGAAAGGCATAAAAGAACAGGAAAGACCTTTTAAAAGATTTTTGGGTCCGGGGGGTAGGTTATGTAAAGGGAAGGTGTTAGCACCCTTTACATCCATGGTTATCCATGGGCTCTTAGTTACTTAACTCACTTTGAATTGTTTTTGAAAAGTGTAGTGTGTGAATAAGAATTTCCATAAGAGTTTAATAATGATCCATGTACGGATGCGTAAAAAACTTGTATTTTGAAAATTGTTTGAAATTGTGAAGTGTTTGAAAAGTTTTTAAATGAAGTGAGTAAGCAACTATGAGGAACCTACCCTAAAGTTTTAAGTCTTTCTGTTCTTTATCCTTTAAATGGTAAGACTATCCCTATTATTAAGGAATAGGTAGTCATTACCTTGGATGTAAGGGACATATGAGGGACATCTGTTTATGAAGGCAACTGTGGGGTGTATTAAGCAATTAGGAAGGACTGTCATCATTATTCGAAAGGGACTTGATCTTTATGAAAGGCAACCATTAGGGACTTGATGACTTTTCTTTTAAGGGACTTGCTTTATACACCCTACTTGACCTTATGATTAGGCAACATTGAGGGATAGCCCTAGAAAGTGAGATGGCGATTAAAAATCGACTTACGTGTGTGAGTGTTTAATTTTATTTATCTTATAATTAAAGTGATCTAAATTCAATTTTTAAATAGAATACATGTTTACACTCCCTATTTTACTAACCATAGCAAGCAAATTAAATAATTTAAATATTTACAAAAATTACATCCAAGGAGCAATTACAATAATTATAATAAACAATTAAAATGAATAGCAAATAAATAAATATAAATAATAAGCAAAAATAAATAAATAGGCAATAATAAATATAATAGGGGTTAGTAATAATAATAATAAAAAATTAAATAAGGTTAGTGAAACAATAATAATAAGCATAATAATAAAATAAATGGATTGGTAATAATATGATTAGTAATAATAATAAGCAAAATAAATAATGAATAAGGATTAGAAATTATTAAGGAAATAAAAGCAATTTAATTATAAAACATAAAAAATTACAATTACCATATTAGCATAAATTTAATTATTTTTTAAACATATATATATATATTTTAAAAGAATAAAATTTGGATTATGAACTAAATTATTGAAATAATTAGAAACAATTTGATTATAAGCATATTTACGAGACTCAATTATATTAAATATTATATTTACAAAAATTAATTATATTAAATATATTTATAAATTTTAATTATATTAAAGATTACATTTACAAAAATTAATTATGCATAATAATTATATCTACAAAATTTTATGTTTAACCATTATATTTACAAAAATTATATTAAATAAATATGTATATAATAATTATATTAAAAATTAGAAAAATAAAAAATTAGGTTTTTAATAATTATTCAGAAAAGATAAACTAGGTTTTCTAAAATTAGGGTTTTGTCTAGAAAAATATTTAAGGGTTTTCAATTTAATTATACAAAATTATTTTAATAAATATATGTACATTATAATTTAATTACATAATAAAAAAAATTAAATGGAGAAAAATAAAAGTTTAGAATTTTTAGAAAATATAAATGTTTTTATATGTTATTTAAATATATATATATATATGCATAATTTATCTTTTGATTAATAATAAGAAAATAATTAAACTAATTAATTAAATAAATCAAAACAAAAAAAAAAGGTGGTAAAAAGAAACTTACCTTGGCTGGGTTTGAACCCAGGACACCTTGCCTGCCAGCACCAAAACCCACCATTAGGCCAGCCAAGCGCAGGTGATAGAGAAATAGATCCAATTTGTTTTATGCCATATCTTGAAAAATCACAAAAAAATAATGAAAACCAAAAGGCCTGGGGGAGGATTGAACCCAGGACCTCTTAACACACAAACGCACGCATGACCATCCGGCTGGGTGAGCCAATCTGTTTACAAATCAACAACAATGCATAATATAATATAATTGCTAATTATATGAAAAACAAGAAAAAAGAATGGTGCAGCCAAGTCTCGAACACAGGCCCTCAGGCTATACGCGTATGCTTCCCACCACTGGGCCAAGCAGCCAGCTTGTGAAACAAACAGAAAGAATTCATTATATTTTAAAACCAAATTTCAAATATGAAATTCGCCCCAAGCCAACTTCATCTTCTTCAGTGTACCTATGAAATTTGCTACGAATTTTCCTACCATCTTTCCTGCGAAAACACAATGGCAGCAAAACCTACGAAAGCCAATGATCAATAAAACTGTAAAATTTCACAAAATTGAATCCATCAATGTGATCCAAACATTCATGCGGTTCATTCTATGATTTTAGAATCCATTTATATTTCCTAAATCAGAAAACCCTAAACCTTGGTCCAAACCCTAACAATGGCGTTTCACGGATTATGCAAGGTTTCTTTGATTTCTTTGCCCAGAATCGTTCTACATACCATCACAAACAAGATTAGGTCAACAAAATTCATTAACATACGATGAAATAATGTAATCGAAAAAATCAAAATCAAGAACAATTATGGTTCGGGTTGAACAATATGTCATGGTATTGATGCATATGAGTGATGATTCATGATCAGGGAAGTCCAAGGAGTCTTGCTATGTTCTTGTTTTACCTTCTAGAGCCCTGGAAATCAAAAACCGAATGTGAGTTTTTGGATGGTTTTTCAATTTGTGAAACTTACTTTTGGAGGCAGAGAATTTGTGTGTTTGTGATTGGGTTGTGTTTAATACTTATAGGTGATTGATTTTAGGTCAAAAAGTTGATTGATCATGTGAAGAATTTGATATGAAAAGATCCATATTGATCATGCCTTAAAAATCAAATATTCATGTGTGAATGCTTGCTATTTTTGGCCAAATCTCATTATTTCTTTCCTCTTCAATTCAAATCAATATTTAAGACTTTCTAGAAGCTTAATCTCAACCAAATCTTACATTTTCATATTTTATTTTTATTTAAAATGATTTTTAATGAATTAAATCAAAATAAATAAAAATAAAATAATAAAAATTCTGATTTTTAATGGTTTGGGTCGTGTATGAAGTTGGTGTATGGGTTGGGTCATTATTTGGCAAGCCCATTTGGAAGAAATTGGTTTTAGACCTCCTTTTTCATCATAAACCAACTCAAAATTTCCCAACTTTGCAAGGGCACACATCCTTCAATTTTAATGCTATGAGGGTGTTCTTGGACATTTTGGAAAGCTTGAAGAGTCCTCTAAACAACCCCACTGGTTTCATGTCCATATCATTTACCAATCTCAAGTTATGCCCTTTTGAAGTTGTTGACTTTTTGTTGACTTTCAAAAGGACCTATAATGTCTTAGCTCATACCTTTCAAATGAAGCATTTTTGGGCTTGGCTTGTGAGACACAAAGTTGTAGAGAATTCAATTTCCTTCAAAATGAGCTTTGGATGGAGACTTGGTGATGAAGTATGTGAAAGTTATGGCTGGTCAAAGTTCAGTTGACTTTTACTGAGGAAACCCTAATTTAGAAACTCCTGATTCTTGATGATCTGGAATCTCCTTGATGAATCATGATCAACCCTTGATCAAATGATGAAATTTACTTCATATACTTGATGTTTGCAAAAAATCATGAAGTTTGACTTTGGTTTGACCACAGTTGACCTCAGTTTGACTTTTTAACTACTTTGACTGATTTTGACTTATCTGATCATCTGACTGAGCAAACTTTTGAGAAAAGTCGTGAAACTTGTCATGGGGGTTCTTATACACATATAAGATGCTATGAAGCTCACTTGAAGTCTTGGAAATCCATTTAGCCTGATTAAAGTCAAAACCCTAGTTTTGGATGCGCTGCTTAGGAGGTGCATTGTCTAAGGGGATTGTCAACTCTTTTGACTAATTGTGAACTTTGTGAACCTTATGAACCATCATAAAATGTCTTGTGAACCTCATGGGAGGTATTGTGAACCTTGTGAACCTTGTGAACCTCATAAAGTGACTTGTGGACTTCATGAACCTCATGGAAGGTCTTGAAAGCATTGTGAATCTTGTGAACCTTGTGAACCTTCATGAAGTGACTTGTAGACTTCATGAACCTCATGAAAGGTCTTGGAAGCATTGGGAAACTTGTGAACCTTGTGAACCTTCATAAAGTAGCTTGTAGACTTCATGAACCTCAGGGAAGGTTTTGAAAGTGTTGAGAAACTTGTGAATCTTGTGAACCTTCATAAAGTAGCTTGTAGACTTCATGAACCTCAGGGAAGGTCTTGAAAGTGTTGAGAAACTTGTGAACCTTGTGAACCTTCTTAGAACACAAAGTCTTGTATTGTGAGGGCAAATTTTGGGGTGCAACAAACATCAATAGCTCTAATCACACCTTATAACTTAGCTTTGAAAACAGAGTTGCAATCCAACAACTCAGCGAAACCATAGACACAATCACCTTCGATGTCCCTGAATAATCGACCACAAGAAGAAAAACTGCAAGGAGAAAGAGAGAATTTAAGCCAACCACGTGAATGAGGTTTCCACAAAACCTCTATAACTTGGGGAGCATTAAGATAATGAATTTTGACATTGAAGTTCTTGATGATGGTGAAGTCATTGATGGAGGAGTTATAAATTCTTTTGGTCAGGATGGGGGGGGAAGCTGTGGAGCATCCCTTGATCAACGTTACTGAGTTGCTGGCTTGCCGTAACGGGCAGGAAGTGTCCGACCTCTTTGGTATCTGTTTATTTGCGTTAGTTAAATTTTTGCTTTAACTTTGTTGTCTATGACTAACTTGATCTTTTTCCTTTTTCAGGCTCCCTGACGAACCCATTGGACAAAATTCAAGAACGCCTGGTCCAGCAGCAGAGGAAATAATCAAGGGTCGTGCAGACCAAGCTGACTGAGACGAGTGGCTCGGGGTCGGGCCCCTTGGTCCAGGGTTCGCCGAGCGCATCGACCGGCTCCTTGATGAAGAAGCACAAATCAGCGGCCACTGTAGATTTAACGGCCATCGCTCCTCCAAAGTCAAAGCATGGGATGCCTCCATGTTTTGTGATGCGCAACTTCTTTGAGGGAACGAGCATGGAGGTGGACCGTGCGGATTCTCTGTTCTTGGAAGGTATGGACCGTCCTGCTCGGCGACTATCTCTGGCTCAAGACGCGAGCGCAGTTATGCGGGTCCTAACAATGGCCTGGCTGACGGCCGAAGGGAGTCCCAGACTGGAGCGAGAGAATAGCAGGCTTAAGGAGCAGCTGGCTGCTTCTGAGGCTAAGCTGACAGCGGCCACCGAGGAGGCGAAAGCTGCGACCAAGGAGTCAACCGAACGAGCTGCCGTCATCGCCAAGTTGGAGGTCGACAAGAAGAGGGTGCTTGAGCAAAATAAGAAGCTGAAGGACGCCTTTTTCCCGAAAGATGAGGAGGATGAAGAGACCAAAAATCTGGTGACTAGGGCTCAGCTGCTTGCTCGGATCGACCAAGATATGGAAGATCTGAATTCATCAACTGAGCTCAGCTTCCAGAACGCGGTGGATCAGATGAAAGTTCTTCATCCTGACATGGCCTTGGACGTTGGTCGAATGAGCTACCTGTACAAGGTCGTGGATGGTTAGATCGTGGTCCCCTCAGACTTGGTGGTGGATGACTCTCAGCCGGGGTCGACTGATCAGCCTGGCCAACCTGAAGCGCAACTGGAGCAGGAGGGTGCTCGTGAGGAAGAAGGCCGCCCGGGAGGCGAGGATAATTAATTTATGGCCTGCGTGCCTGGTAATTTATGATGTACTTTCTTTTTTGGGGGGCGTGGCCCCCTTTGTATGTAATCCTGAACAAGTCGGCCCTTTGGTGTCGCATTTTTAATTTCATGTGTACGACTTTGATGGTCGGTTCCTATGTTTTATTTGCTCGTAACAATGCGTCCGTCAGAGGACATAATTTACTTGTTATTTTTACTAAGTGTTTGGTATGCATCTTTGCATTAATTAGATGTGATCGAATGAATACGGGGTGTGTGAGTGATTTGTTGGTTAGGGGGACCAATCAGATTTAGGAGTCTTACTCCTGGTCGGTGCTCGGGCCAAGATAATGGCCCGGGCTCCGTGGCTTGAACATCCCATCGCGAGCTGGGGTTCTGCCTGGTCGTGGTACTTAGGCGACGTCGGACTCGTTCGAGTATCCGTCCGTGCGGAAAGCTTCTCTTTTGCTCGAAAGGAGATCTTGCTTGACTTTGTTATATTTGGGCTGTCATGCTTGTACCTAGGCACGCAGTTTTCAGTCGGCCCCCCTTTCTCCTTGCTTGGAAGTTGAGTAAGGTGACTTTGTGATTTAGCTATAGTATTGTTTGAGTTTCTCGGCGTTCCAGGGCTGAGCAAGCTCTTCCCCATGTAGATTTTCCAAATAATAAGCTCCATTCTCGGTTTTTGCTCGGACGCGATACGGGCCTTCCCAATTGGGTGTTAGTTTTTCCTCGCGGGGATCTCTGTGATTTCTTCTAAGGACAAGGCTGCCTACCTCGAACGTCTGCCTTATGACCTTAGAATCATACTGAGCGGCTATTTTTTGTTTGAGAATGGTTTCTCGAAGAGCGGCTTCCGATCGAACTTCTTCGATCATGTCGAGCTCGTCTCTCAAGGCTTCGGAATTGATATCTTGGTCCATGGGGGATTCTGTGCGCTTCAATCGGACGTGCATTTCTATAGGGATCACTGCTTCGGTTCCATATGCTAATCGAAATGGGGATTCCCCGGTTGTTGAGTGGGGCGTGGTCCTATATGCCCATAGTACGCTATGTAGCTCCTCGACCCAATGCTTCTTATGCTCGTCCAATCTTCGTTTCAAACCTCTTAGGATTACCCTGTTCGCGGCCTCTGATTGCTCGTTAGTTTGGGGATGCTCGACTGAAGCGAAATATTGTTTCGTTCCCACTGATGCAACGAATTCTTTGAAGTGTTTGTCTGTGAACTGAGTGCCGTTGGCGGTCACGATGGCGAGGGGAACCCCGAACCGGGCGAGGATGTTTCTCTTGAAGAAACGTAGTATGTTGAGCGCAGTGATTTTGGCTAAGGCCTCAGCTTCTATCCACTTGGTAAAATAGTCGACACCTACAATTAAGTATTTATTCTGACCGGACCCGACGACGAATGGTCCTAAGATATCCATTCCCCACCATGCGAACGGCCAAGGTGACGATAATGATTTTAACTCGGATGGGGGTGCTGCGTGCACGTCTCCGTGTCGTTGGCATTTGTCGTACCTCTTCACGTGCTCTTTTGCATCGTGTTGGAGGGTGGGCCAATAGTATCCTGCCCGTAGGATTTTTCGAGCCAACGACCGTCCGCCAGGATGTTGCGCATTGATTCCTTCATGGACTTCCCTTAGTACATGTGGGATATTTTCTTTTTCTACGCATCTGAGGAGGGGTGTAGAGAATCCTCGACGATACATACGTCCACCTACTAGAGAATATGAACATGCCCTTCATCGTATAGTACTAGCTTCTTTTGGGTCGGCCGGTAATTCTCCTTTAGTTAAATAGTTGAATATTGGGGTCATCCAACAGCTCGTGTCGCCCACGACGTTAATGTCTACGCGGGCCGATGATTGTCCGATACTCGGCCGGGGAAGCATTTTTTGTACGACGGACTTGTTGTTTCCTTTCCTTTTAGTGCTTGCTAATTTGGACAGGATGTCTGCGCGGGCATTGTTTTCCCGCGGAACGTGTTTGACTTCCACACTTTTGAACCGTTTTGGTTCGCCTTTTACGAGGGCCAAATATTCGGCCATGTTATCATTTTTGGCCTGAAAATCTCCTCGGACCTGGCTTGCGACCAACTGAGAATCTGTGCAGATTGTGATCTCTTCTGCTTCCAGATCGGTCGCGAGTCGTATGCCCGCTAGAAAAGCTTCGTACTCTGCTTTGTTGTTAGAAGTGGGGAAAGATAGGGTTAGGGACACTTCGATGACGTTCCCCTCTTCGTTTTCCAAGATAATGCCGGCTCGGCTACCCGCCGGGCCAGATGCACCGTCCACGAAAATAACCCACCTGGATGAGACTTTCGGGTCTTGCTCGGTGAAGGTAAGTTCAGCCACGAAGTCGGCCAGCGCTTGAGCTTTGAGAGCTTGTCTTCCCTCAAATTTGACGTCAAACTCGGATAGTTCTAATGACCACTTTAGCATTCGTCCGGCCATGTCTGGTCGACCGAGCAACTGTCTTATGGGCTGATCGGTCCTTACAATGATGGTGTGAGCCAGAAAGTAATGGCGTAGCCTTCTAGCTGCGAGAAGGAGGGCCAAAGCGACCTTTTCTATTTGGAGGTATCGAATTTCTGGGCCATGGAGTGCTTTACTTGTGAAATATACAGGTTTTTTCCCTTCGGGTAGGTCACGCACGAGTGTCGCACTTACTGCTTCGTTTGCAACTGCAAGGTAGAGATACAGTATCTCCCCTTCTTCAGGTCTGGATAAGACTGGGGGTTCACTTAGTGCCTTTTTTAGGTGGGACAGCGCTAGCTCACACTCCACCGTCCACTCGAAAGTTGCCTCTTTGCGGAGGAGTTTGTAAAAAGGGATAGCGTGTTGAGCGGGCTTTGCTACGAACCGAGCGAGGGAGGTAAGGACCCCGTTTAGTGATTGTATGGATTTTTTAGAAGTGGGAGTTGGGAGCTCCGCGAATGCCCGACATTTGTCAGGGTTGGCCTCGATGCCTCGTTCGGTTAAGTAGAATCCGAGAAATTTTCCTGCTCGGACACCAAACGTGCATTTTTCAGGGTTGAAGCGCATTTTGCACTTTCGTGCCTGATAGAACACTTTTCGTAAATGGGACGCGTGATCCGTTTCTTGTTGAGATTTGACGATCATGTCGTCCATGTATACTTCGAGCATGTCTTTGATTTCAGCTCGGAAAACTTTATTCATCATGCGCTGATATGTTGCGCCCGCGTTTTTTAGACCGAAGGGCATAACATTGTAAAAGTAATTGCCCGATTCGGTCATGAAGGCCGTGTATTTTTTGTCAGACACGGCCATGGGTATCTGATTATACCCTGAATATGCGTCCATGAAGGATAGTAGCTTGAAACCGGACGAATTGTCGACCAATTTATCGATGTTAGGTAAAGGGTATGCATCTTTCGGGCATGCCCGATTGATATCGGTATAATCAACGCACATCCTCCATTTTCCACTAGATTTTTTCACAAGTATAACATTCGAGAGCCAGGTCGTGTACCTGGCCTCGGTTACAAATTTAGCCTCTAGGAGGTCTTTAACAGCAGATTCAGCAGCTTCGGTCTTCTCGGTCGACTTTTTCCTCCTACGTTGAGCGACCGCCTTTTGTGTTGGGTCGATGGAGAGGTGGTGGCAAGCTGTCTCGGGGTCGAGCCCTGGAATTTCTGCGGCGCTCCAGGCAAATAAATCTGCGTTCCCTTTGAGGCAAACTTCCAACTGTCGCTTCACCAACTCAGGCATATGTGCTCCGATTTTAACGCACCGAGTTGGGTCTTCTCCCAGAGGAATTAGCTCGAAGTCTCCATTTGGTATTGGTCGGGATAGCGACTCTGTTGGCCTTTGGACACCCTCGCTACTATCTGAAAATCTGCAGTCTAGGTCGATCGAGTCTACCTGAGGGAAAGTCCTGGGAATATCTGGCGAATTTGATGTCAGGGGACTTGGTTGGTATGATATTGAGCTGAGGCCTTTTGATGCTGCTTCGAAACACCTGCGGGCAGCGTCGACGTCTCCGTGCAATGTGGCGACTTTACCTGAAGTAGTGTAATACTTCATCTTCAGGTGGACGGTGGACGGCACAACGATTAGCTCGGCTAGGGTTGGTCGTCCTAGGATGCATTGATACAGAGATGGGCAGTCCACGACTAGGAACTGGACCCTGACCGTCCTGGCTGTCTCGCCGCCCCGAAGGTAACAAATAGGTCGACGTAGCCCCATGGTCGAGATACTGCTCCGTTGAAACCCTGCAGGTCTGATCCGACGTATGGAGTTAAGTGTGTCTCGTTTAGCTGGAGTGTCGAAAACAGCTGGGAGTACATGATGTCGCAGGAGCTACCTTGGTCCACCAGGATCCTCCTCACATCGAAGTTCGCCATGCATGCTCGGATGAGCAGAGGAATGCTAGCGTTGGGCGCCCCTCCTAGGAGTTCCAACCGATAAAATGCAAGGGGTACAGAGCCCTCTCTTGGTGGGTCCAGGGTGGCGTTTTGCGCTGGCCCTTTAGCAATTAGCTGGTCAAATTTTCGTTTCACGGACCCGACCGTGATTTTGTTGAATCCTCCTCCCGATATGACCATTGCCGAAGGAAAAGCTTCCCATGGGCTGTGGGAGGAGAGGTACCCCGAACTCTCGGCGTGGTCCGGTAGGAAGAAGTCTTTCGGGCGATAAATGCTTAGAGAGACCTGCATGTTAGCATCCGCAGGGATGGGTACGGCTTCCTCGACTTTCTGGGTCTCCTGTGTTTCCTGTCGAGAAGTGTCTCTGGACTTGGTGAACTGCTTTAGGTACCCGTCCTTGATGAGGATTTCGACCGCGTCCTTGAGATGGATGCAATCCTCTATGTTGTGGCCGTGACTCTTGTGGAATCTGCAGTATTTCGTTTTATCCGTGCCGGGCTTGCTAGGTTGTTGCCTCGGAAAACGTACCCCTGCTTGTTTGAATTCCGAATTGGCGCATTCAGACAAAATTTTCTCTCTGGAGGCCAGGAGAGGTGTGTACTCGTGGAACCGACCGATAGGTCCCCGGTGCTCCCGCGGTTCACGGGAGCGATCATCCTTTCTTTTGTCTCCTCCTCGACGAGATGTCGAAGGTTCATCGACCCGATGTGGTTTAGCGTCTTCACGGCGTCGAGCGTCTCTTACTGAACTGGCCGCTTGCTTTTCTTCATATTGGATGTAGGCTTGGGCTTTCAGTAGGAATGCGTCGAGGGTGGCCGGGGTTTCAATGCCGACCGCCCGATGAAAATCAGTTGAAGGGCGTAGCCCTCGTTCCAGCAAGTACTTTTTCATGTCGTCGGTCGTGGATACTTGAACCGCTTCTTTATTGAACCTCTCGATGTAAGTTCGTAAAGGCTCGTCCCTCCCCTGGATGATTGCTTCGAGCGAAGCCTCTGTCTTCGGGTGTCGTCTTGATGCGGTAAAGTGCCTGGAGAACGTGCGTCCTAGTTGTTTCCATGAGGTGATGGATTCGGCCTCAAGGCTTTTGTACCATGTCATTGCTCTTTTCCTCAGCGTTGTAGGAAAGAGGAAACATTTGATTTCCCCTCGCACACCCCGATAGTCGAGCAGTGCATCAATATTCTCGATGTGCTCGTCTGGGTCTGTGGTCCCATCGTACGAGCCTAACGGAGGGGGTTTCTCTAAGCCCCTTGGAAGCTTGGCCGCCATGATTTCAGACGAGAGGGGACCCCGAGCGTCCTCGTCGTCGCTGGAATTGAACGACAAAGATCTGTGAGCATGTTTCTTTGTTCGTCGGGGAGAAGTAGACCTTGATCTGCTCCTTCTTGACTTTCTTCTAGGAGAGGGTCGTGGGGAAGAATGACGAAAACGTTTGTCGCCTGTTGATTCGTCGGTGTGCCCTTTCCTCTTCTTCTTGGCAGGAGACGGAGTATGATCCCTTTGGGGTCTCGCGGGAGACGGTGGTCGACGAGAATTATCTTCGAGGCGGACGATTTTCTCGCCATGGGTGAGGAGCAGCAAGTTTGTTTGATTCAGGATCTCGGCCAATGTGGTGAAATCCGACCCTGAAGGAGTCGAAGGAAAAAGAATTTCCGGGCGACTTTCCAGAGGTTGGTCACGATCGGGTGAAGGTGATGCCGCCTTCCCGTCCGGATGGTCTTGCACCATTTCGTCATGTAGAGGAGGATGGATGTTGCTCTCACGTTGTGTGAGAATCATGCCATCGTTTGATCGGTTTTCCTGGTTGTCCCGAGCAGCCATGGATCTTGTTAAAACTTTGGTTCTTCGAAGGTTTTGAAAGAAGAACGGGGAAATCAGTTTCCCACAGACGGCGCCACCTGATCTTACCTGGAGATCAGGATCCGATGTGGCTGGCCTCGAGAGCTCATGGAGACGGTCGTTGAGGAGAAAAAGGGGTTGTACCTGCAAGGCACTCCGATGCCAAAGTAAGTAACCGAGCAAAGAGTGGGCAAGTACAAGTATAAAGGTCAGAGAAATTGAATACCTGACCCTCCCAAATGAGAGGGTTTATATAAGGGACTAAATGGAAGATTATTGGTCCATCTTGTGAGGCGCGGATCGAGGAATCCGTAAAAATAGACAACGGTCAATACTAGCCGTTAGGGAACCTCATCGTGGTCGGACTGTTTGTGGTCGACAGGGACCACTTTTCCTAATTGTGCTCGACGTCGAGCAGGTCTATTGGATTGGTCTTCTTGGCCCAATTGTAGGGATTGGGCCTATCCAGAACAGTAGTGAATACAATCAAAAACTTCTAATGACGTCCAATACATGTAATAAACAAGAACAAGGCAATACAAATACATGATAAAGATAACTAATACAAGAAAATACTAGAGATAAGTAACAACATTGAAGCATAAACTATTTCTATCTTTCAAATATTTGGATAATCGTGCCTTTACCTCTTTCCTGAGCTAAGATACTTGAAATAATTTACATGGGGTGTGATACAACTTATCACAATGGAGTTTCATATCTTACAAATCCACTCGACTTTCAAGGTCATGCAATTGATAACTCAACTGGCACCACTCACATGTGTCAGATAGGGTAAATCAGGAAAGGTAGAAGCCTATGGTTTCACATATACAACAATCAAGAGAAATGTTAGGCATTCCCAGTGGTGTTGAGTCACTCAGAATCCTAACCATCCAATCAACTCTAGTGAATTATTCCTTACGGGAATTAAATAATTCATGGGTACTTAGGACAAGTCTCGTACATGATATATTGATATATTAGTTACCCCATTATTTAAGGCCAGTGTATACCATAATGGTTACCATTATGGACTAAGGGTGTAATCAGCCATCATGTATACTCACTATACCATAAATAATTCAACATCAAGTATGTTTTCATTTCTATGGTCCATACATTAGTTCACAATTCACATTCTCTTAATTGGTGTATCAATTGAGTCATTAATTTATGGATACTCATGATAGTAACAATTTATTGTTACGGCTTCCCATTAGAAGCGAGATACTTTTTAGAAAATACAACCCTTTCAGTTAGAACTTAGTCATAGTTCTAATTAGGACTCCACTAAGTTGGATTTGGCATATGGTGTACCATTGCTAATTATGAACCTTCTGGTTGAAATTTAGAATGTATAACTAATTAAGGCTCCAAACATCGGATTGTCTTAGATCGGTGCTACACGCCACATAATTTCCTTACACATTTGTGTCAACGCACCAATCACAAGAGGAACTATCATATTGTTCCAGTTCCTTGAACAACGAGATATGATATACAATAAGCTAATTTTCTACATAAAACCTACATTCAAGGGAATTATTTTTTATTATTTCAACCCCTACATGTTTGGACAATTTCTTGGACCAACGCCCAAACACGAGGATCGTGCTTGTGGGCCATCACCCTTAAGGTGTAAGTTGGGAGAAATCTACTTGCCACCCCCACTCATTCCTGACACCCCCAAATTTACATAATGGCAGAAATGCCCCTAAATTTTTAACAAATAATTTTCGAAACAAATTCCCGGTAAGCCTAAAAATATTTTCGGTCATAAACCAAATTCCTGATAAATTTCCATAACCGAATATTTTAAAAATAAAGGTATATCTGGAATTTCAAATCCTTTGAAATTTCCGGTAGGCATAATTTTAGGGTTTTTTAGATTTTTTATAAACGGATGAGATTTTGCCGACAATTTTGTATGGTTGTGATTGCACCAATAGTTTGTGTGGTCCAGAATTGTTACACACTTGTATAAATAGGGGTTAGGTCTTGTGGTTAAACATATTTGAAAAAATGGCTATTACAACATTTTTAATTAAGGCAGAAGTTTACTTCAAGAGAGATTCTCTACCGGTCGAATTCCTACTCCCTGATGATACGACCTCCTTTTCCAGTCTGACTTCGAAGTTGAAGGAATTGTAGCCTGATGGTAAGAATAGAAAGATGTTGAAGATCGAGTTTCTGGAGGATTGGGGGGATGGTAGTGTGAAATATAATCTAATTGAGCTGAAGAACAATGACGACGTCAGCAAAATGTGGAGATTATTTCGGCGTAGGCTAACATGGGGTCCGTTGACATTAGATGTGCAGCTGGCAAGATAAGTTGATGAAATAATGGTGATGCTGAAACATCCTGAAGCATTTGGTAGTGTTTAGGTTTATAATATTGATTAATTATGTTTTAAAGGTTTTTTTATTTGCTTAAGTTTTTTAATCAAGATCAGTGTAGTGTAAGGGAATAAAAATAATACTAAATAGGCCCCCCACAGGCTAAGTGTGCAATCCTAGCTAATCCATGAAAAATACTACCATCAAGGTTTACTAAGTGCCTGAGCTCATCAGTCAGCATTGCTATCATCATAAATAGTTGCGTGTCCTCAGGAGGAGCAGGAGGAGGTGTGTCACCAACAGGCTCCTGGCCACCAGAAGGTACATCCTCTGAAGGTGCTTCCTCAGCCGCCGGTGGAGTGATGCATGGATACGCTGAGAAACCACTCTAAGTAGCCATCCTCACACTGCGATGGATACTACACAGGTGCAGATCTAGCAACAATGGTGCAAGCAGAACTAATGAAGTGCGTCTGAAACCACCTACTAATACCCTCATAGGATGTATCTAGTATTGCTGGTTGTACGGTTTGAATGTACTCAAACTGACGCAAACATCTCTCTGGCAGGTGCTTGGAAATCAAAGTCTCCCAACGTATATAGCTGGAGTATAATGACAACTCCTCAAACGCACGTATGATTCTATGCTCATCATAGAGTGTCTAGATGACATCCTCTGTAGTCAGTGCATCCAATTTCCTCTGGTACTCAAGTATGCCTCCAGGGTGTTTTTGCCACGCCTTCCACCTCTTCGCCCGTGGCTCCCCTTGTGTATAGGGTTGGATCTTCCTATCGCATATCTATGAAAAATGCTCATAGATCCAACATTCAAATCACAACAAACAGTAAATTAGAATTAATAATATTAAAAAATATATATTACAAAAAGTAAGTTAGAAAATGAATTAAGATATACCTATAAAAAAACTAAGATACCCAGCTAGCTGCTTCGTATCAAATCGGGTCGCCTCCCCCAACGCATGATACAACTGAGTGAGAGTTGCACAACCCCAAACCTAGTTGTGCGACTCCAGGTCACTAAAGAGACACAAATATCGAGCATCGACATATGTACCAAACTTATCCACAAAGAGTGTACATGCTACCTGTTGCACCCCAAAATTTGCCCTCACAATACAAGACTTTGTGTGCTAAGAAGGTTCACAAGGTTCACAAGTTTCTCAATGCTTATATAACCTTTCATGAGGTTCATGAAGTCTACAAGTCACTTCTTGAAGGTTCACAAGGTTCACAAGCTTCTCAACATTTACATAACCTTTCATGAGGTTCATGAAGTCTACAAGTCACTTCTTGAAGGTTCACAAGGTTCACAAGCTTCTCAACATTTACAAGACCTTTCATGAGGCTCATGAAGTCTACAAGTCACTTCTTGAAGGTTCACAAGTTTCACAATGATTACAAAGCTTTCCTGAGATTCATGAGGTCTACAAAGCTACTTTATGAGGTTCACAAGCTTCACAATACCACCCATGAGGTTCACAAGACAGTTTATGATGGTTCACAAGGTTCACAAAGTTCACAATTGGTCAGAAGAGTTGACAATTCCCTCAGACAATGCACCTCCTAAGCAGTACATCCAAAACTAGGGTTTTGACTTTAATCAGGCTAAATGGACTTCCAATACCTCAAGTAAGTTTCATAATATCTTATATGTGTGTAAGAACCCCCATGACAAGTTTCAAGACTTTTCTCAAAAGTTTGCTCAGTCAGATGATCAGATAAGTCAAAATCAGTCAATGCAGTTAAAAAGTCAAACTGAGGTCAACTGTGGTCAAACCAAAGTCAAACTTCATGATTTTCTTCCAACATCAAGTATATGAAGTAAAATTCATCATTTGATCAAGGGTTGATCATGATTCATCAAGGAGATTCCAGATCATCAATAATCAGGAGTTTCTAAATTAGGGTTTCCTCAGTAAAAGTCAACTGAACTTTGACCAGCCATAACTTTCACATACTTCATCACCAAGTCTCCATCCAAAGCTCATTTTGAAGGAAATTGAATTCCCTACAACTTTGATGTTGAAAGTTAAGCCCAAAAATGCTTCATTTGGAAGATATGAGCTAAGACATTATAGGTCATTTCAAAAGTCAACAAAAAGTCAACAACTTCAAAAGGGCATAACTTGAGATTGGTAAATGATATGGACCTGAAACCAATGGGGTTGTTTAGAGGACTCTTCAAGCTTTCCAAAATGTCCAAGAACACCCTCATACCTTTAAAATTGAGGGAGATGTGCCCTTGCAAAGTTGGGAAAGTTTGTGATGGTTTAGGATGAAAATGGGGGCCTAATAGCAATTTTCTCCAAATGGGCTGGCCAAATTATGACCCAACCCATACAATAACATCTTGCACGAAATTTTCATAATATTTTCATAATTTTTATTTTATTTAATTAATTTATTATGATTTTTTATTCTTAAAATCATTTTAAATTTAAATAAAATATTAAATGTGAAAATTTAATTGATTTATTGATTCTAGAAAGTCATAAAATCAATATGGAACAAATTGATGCAAGAATTATATGGAATGGCTTGAAATAGAAAGCATTGGTATAAAAATATTGAACTTTCATGGCATGATCTTTCTCAATCTTAAAATATCAAAACTTCCACATGATCCATCAATTTTTTAACCTAGAATCATTCACCTATATATGCTAATCATAACCCTAGCCTCATAGACGAAATCCAGCAGCTCAAGGGTAAGTTTCAAAAACTCAAAGTTCATCCAAAAAGTGGGATTCGGATTTCATCATCCAAGAAGTTTGAAGGTAAAATAAGGACATGGCTAGACTCCTTGATCATCATGGAACATAAACCGATCATTACATTGCCTCATAGCATCACATATTGAGGAACCCGAATCCAATTTTACCTTGAATTTCAATTTTTCGATTTCACTTATTTGTGCATTATTAATGAATTTTGTTTGTGCTTTTGTGTTTGTGATGATCCAAGGAACGATTCTGGACAAATTAATTGGATTTTCGTGACCTTATACAGATTCGGCCATGTTAGGGTTCATAACCTCATAATTAGGGTTTAACGTTTGAAAGCACATAAATAAATTCTGGAAACGTAGAGTTGTTGTGTGAACTATAAGGATTATGAATCACTAACCAATTTTGTGAATTGATGCTGTTTCATGAAAGTTTGGATTTCGCAGGTTTGAACAGGTATTAGAATTCGCAGGCAAACTCCCAGCTATTTTCGTAGCTAAATTCGCAGCCCTGGAGGTAGAAGATGACTACTTCCCGCGCGTTGAAAAATTCAAATATTGTTGAATATATTATATTAATTGTGTTTGATTTGTTTATCACAAGCACGTTTGTGGTCCAGTGGTAAGGTTGATGCGTATTGATGTGAGGACACCAGTTCGATTCTTGGCCAGTGCATTGTTTTGTTTTTATTTTTCAGGATAAAAGCAAGCATAATATATAATGTGTTGTTGTCAATCCATGACCAGAAGGGCTCTCCCAGCCAGGTGGTCAAGCATGCGCGCATACATCCTAAAAGTCCTGGGTACGATTCCTACCCCAGGCCTTTTTATTTCATTATTTTTCTGGATTTTCAAGACAAAGGATAAAACCAATTTCTCCCTTCCACTTATTGCCTGCGCACCCAATGGCTTGGTGGTTGTTGTTCTTGTTGGGAAACAGACTGACCTGGGTTCAAACCCCAGTCAGGTAAGTTTTTCATACTTTTTTCTTCTTTTATTTGTTTTATGTATTATAATCTTAAATTAAATATAAATTTTTGTATATAGGTCTTTTCCTAAATAATAAATAATAATAATAAGGCATGGTTAATATTTTTTCTAAAAAATTCCAAAAAATATATAATGGTTCTTAAATTATTTTCTTTATTTTGTGATTAAATTATAAATATATGTATATTATAAATTAAACTCTAAAAATATTTTTTTTCTAACAAAATCCTAATTTATTTTTCTAAATACCTATTAAAATACCAAATTGTTTATTTTCTAATTTTGTGATGTAGTTATTATTATACATGTTATAATTTGTTTGTAAATATATTTATAATCCAAATTATTTTTTCTTTTAATAATTTAATTTATAATAATTGTATTTTTGTATATGGATTAAAATAATTTGTAAATATAATAATTAATTGAGTTAAATTTTATAAATATGATTAATATTGTAAATATGATATTTAAAACCTATTTTCTTCTCATAATGTGTAAATGTTTTTTTTAAAGAATAAATGTTAATATATGTTTAAAAAGAATTAAATTTATAATAACTAAAATTTATAATTACATTATGTTTAAATTTTATTAGAATCCAATTTTTGTGTTGATAATATTTAATTCTATTTTACTTAATTATTGTCATTAACCATATTATTTATTTTGCTCTATTAATTTTATATATTATTATTATTTCACTAATCTTTATTATTTACTAACCTCTTTTATTTTATTATTACTAATTTTATGCTTATTATTCAATATTATTATTTATCACTAACCCCTATTTTTTATTATTTAGTGCTTATTTATTTATATTTTATTTATTTTTGCTATTTATTTATTTCTTATAATTATGTTGTAATTGCTTCTTGGATGTAAAATTTGTAAATATTTTTTATTTTTGCTATGGTTAGTAATTTAGGGAGTGTAAATATGTATTCTTTTAAAATTAATTCTAGATCACTTTTAATATAAGATAATTAAAATAAACACTCACACACACGTAAGTCAATTTTTATCGCCGTCTCACTTTCTAAGGTTATCCCTCAAGTTGCCTACGAATAATGGTCAAGTGGGGTGTATAAAGCAAGTCCCTTAAAAGATAAAAATCATCAAGTCCCTTATGGTTGCCTTTACGAATCGAGTCCCTTCAAAAAATGATGATAGTCCCTCCTATATGCTTATTACACCCCACAGTGGCCTTCATAAAACAGAATGTCCCTCTAATGTCCCTAACATCCAAGGTAATGACTACCTACTCCTTAATAGTAGGGATAGTCTTACCAAGGAAAGGATAAAGAACAAGAAAGACTTAAAAACTTTAGGGTAGGTTCCTCTTATGTACTTGCTCACTTCAAAAACTTTTCAAACTCTTCACAATTTCAAACAAATTTTCAAAAAACAAGTTTTTACACATCCGTACATGGATTATTATTAACTATTCTGAAAATTTTTCTATTCACACACTACAATTTCAAAAAACAATTTAAAGTGAGCTAAGTAACTAAGAGCCCATGGATAACCATGGATGTAAAGGGTGCTAACACCTTCCCTTTACATAACCTACCCCCCGGACCCAAAATATTCTCTTAAGGTCTTTCCTGTTCTTTTATACCCTTTCCTTTTGGATAAAATAAAAGTCGGTGGCGACTCTTGCTATCCGCAACATTACTTAAAGTCAGTTCTCCCACCGTGTTACAGAACTGGCGACTCTGTTGGGGATCTATTTTAAGAGGGGTACCCTTAGGAATTAAGATCACTTTGAATTGCTTGCCTTGTTTGATTTATGTTATCTTGTTGGGGTGCTCTTATGTGTGAAAGGTCCTAACCCGGATCTAGTGTACCTTAGGTAAATGGCAATAGACCAAGGAAACTGTACGACGTATATCGATACGGTTGATCTGGTGGCCATAGTTAGTGCGACTTCTTGGTTGGTGCTTATGTTCCTTAAGTCAAGTTGAGGATAATATGAGGCTGCCATATGTTGTCAATGCACTAACTGACTTTTAGAACCCTAGTTAACTCATCTTGGCCTTTAGAAAGTAGTGAGGTAACCGGCTTTGGTGCAGACTGAAGTTGGTTGACACTCGATGCTACGCTCATTGAGATCTTAAACTTGGAGGGTTTTGGTTGGCAAGTAAGTTGCCTTCTGATCAACCACCCTTGTGAAGGATCAATGATATTGAGATCCCTTAGCACCTGGTTACTTTTGTAGGACAGGATGAACCATCTAACTTCAGGGGAGGGTACTTACCTTTAAACCTCATGCAAGCCTTTAAACCTAGGGCTATGGTGTGACTTGATTGTGTGTGCCACATGTTTGTGATTGAACATAACATCATGACATCATCATGCATCATAAGCATAGCATTTTCACTAACCATTTCAAGGACCAAGGGATTTATCTTTGTTCTTTGTTGCAGGTCATGGCTTCTGCTCGTAGAAACACCATCAGGATCAACTTTGTGGGGATACCTCCCAAGCTTAAAGAGTTGGTTTCTCAAGTGTCTGATCACTCCCGGTTCAACAAGAGACATGGTCACCTATTGGATCTAGTTACTTCAGGGTTCAATGAAGACATGATGAGTGTCCTGTTTCAGTTCTTTGACCCTAAGCACCACTGCTTTACATTCCCCGACTATCAGTTGGTTCCAACCATGGAGGAGTTCTCTAAACTTCTGGGTATACCTGTTCTTGATCAAAGACCCTTCACAGGCTTGGAGAAGGAGCTCAAACCAGAGGTTATTGCTGCAGCTCTACATCTGAAGAAATCTGACATTGTTCTAGAGACGAGAAGCGGAGTCAAGGGTATTCTTGCCAAGGTATTAATGGATAAAGCTCAAATGTTCTTGAAGGCCATGAGCTATGATGCTTTTGAGGAGATCTTAGCCTTGCTGATATATGGCTTAGTATTGTTCCCCAATCCAGATCAGTTCATAGATGTTCATGCCATCAACATTTTCCTGAGTCACAATCCAGTGCCTACATTGCTTGGAGACATCCTGCATTCTCTTCATACCCTACTACAAGGGCAAGAGGAACTTTGATGTGTTGCATACCTTTGCTGTCTAGGTGGTTTATTTCTCACCTTCCTCGCTCAATAATGAAGAATGAGCAAGGGTTCAGATGGTCCAAGAGGATCATGTCACTTTCTCACTCAGACATCCATTGGTGCTCCAGATCTATGGAGAATGTCACCATCATTGACCGTTGTGGGGAGTTTCCTAATGTGCCACTTCTAGGCATAAGAGGAGGCATCACCTACAACCCCTCCCTAGCTTTACGACAGTTTGGTTGCGCCCGGAGTGATGGTCCACATGACATGTTGATTCAGGGCATTGTGTTTGATTACGACAACGACCTTCAAGGGTACCGTCAGAGATTCATACGAGCTTGGGGAAAGGTAAACAGGATTGACAGCAAGACGCTGAAGCCTAAGTACACTATTCCTATGGAGGCTTATCTCAGATGGGTAAGATCTCGTGCTCAGACACTCATGATGCCATATCCTGCCGTCCTACCAGTTACCATGGAACCTGTTGCTGAAGGAGACACAGCTTATACCATCCTTCACCCAGACATGCCTACTGATATGGAAGACTTGCAGAGATCATGGACCCAACTGAAAGAGCAAAGGGATACTTTCGAGGCTCATTACAAAGCAAGCCAAGAAAAGATCCTGGAGCTAACAAAGTTACTTCACGAGGAACGAAACCTCAACTCATACCTCAATACAAAGAGGAAACGTCCATGGGAGACTTAAAACCCCATCTTTTGTACTTATTTCATTTTCATTTTTGTAAGCCTAAAAGGCAAAACAAGTTATTACTAATAAAAGTTTACTTTCGTGTTTGTCTAAGCAAATTCAAATCCTGCGGTCCTTGAAAACATTGCATACGCATTACCATATCATTTCATTGCATCACAGGTTTATATTGTGCACAGGTTTCTCATCTTCTTGCTGTTTATTTCAGCAATGGCTCTTGAACAATCAGTTAAGGATCTTCAGGCACAGAATGCACAGTTCCAAGAGCTGATCCTGAACCTATCCAAGGGGCAGGATGAATTGAAGACACTGCTGGCCAAGAAGACTAAGAAGACTAGAAGGTCTGCTGGGTTGATCAATATGGGAAGAAGGTTCAAAGGTCTTGCCAAGACCAAGGAACCAGCTGAAGACTATGAATCTGAAGAATCTGAGCAAGAGGTAGGCAGTCTCCACCATTCAATGGGGGACTCCGATTCTGAGGCTAACTACTACCATGAGCCTAATGAAGACAAATTCAAGATGCTGGTGGATAGGATGGATGCTATGGAGTTGCAGAAATCATCTGGGCTGGATTTTGAGGATTTGAGTTTGATATCTGGGGTGGTCATACCCATTGGTTTCAAGGTTCCTACTTTTGTTGTCTATGATGGGGTCTCTTGTCCCAAATTGCATCTGAGGTCATATGTCAGAAGAATTCAACCCCACACTGCTGATAAAAAGTTGTGGATCCATTTCTTTCAAGAGAGTTTATCTGGAGCTCAGTTGGAGTGGTATTATCAGTTGGAGAGTGTCAACATCAGAGACTGGAATGATCTTGCCGAAGCTTTCTATAAGCAGTATCAATACAATGCTGACTTAGCCCCCACTCGCATGCAGCTTCAGAGCATGTCTATGGGTGCCAAAGAAAGTTTTAAGGAGTATGCTCAGAAATGGAGAGATTTAGCTGGAAGAGTTCAACCCCCTTTGACCGACAGGGAGCTGGTTGATATGTTCATGTGTACGCTGAATGGTCCGTTTTACAGTCATCTCATTGGAAGCTCATCATCTGGCTTCACTGAGTTGATCATGACAGGAGAGCGGGTAGAGAATGGTATCAAGAGTGGTAAGATCCAACTGGGCACTTCTTCATCAGGTGCTGCAAAGAAGCCTCCCACTGGGAAGAAAGAATCCAATGCTGTTTATGGTCAACCTGATCGTAACAGAAGGCATCAGTCTGTTAGTGCAGTTCATATTTCAAATCCAACTCCTGCAACAACGGAACAGTCTCAAGGCAACCAACAGAGGGCTAGAAGACAGTTCACGAAGATCAACATGTCAATGGCTCGGGCATTGCAACACTTGTTGAAGGCTGAACTTATTACCCTGAGGGAGGCTCCTCAGAATCCCAATGTTACCTCTCCCAAGTACAATCCCAATGCACGATGTGCATATCATTCAAACTGTCCAGGACATGATACTAATAACTGCTGGGTCTTGAAGAACAAAATTCACGATATGATTGATGCTGGAGAAATTGAGTTTGATCCTCCGGGTACTCCCAATGTGATTACTGCTCCAATGCCAAATCACGAGAAGACTGTCAATGCCATTGATGAAGACCTACATGTCTATTTAGTTATGGAGTTGACCACACCATTGTCTGTTATCAAAAAGAGGTTAGTACAAGCTGGGATATTCCCAGGTTGTCGTGAAGATTGTCTGTATTGTACCTATAAGCCGGATAGTTGCTTCATTTTGAGAGATGGCATTCAACGTCTCATGGATAAGTATACTATAGTGTTTGAAAGAAGACCAGCATCTGTAGAAAGTATGGTGGATCATCTGACTCGGGGTAAGAAGATTGAAGAGGTTGATATGGTTGACAAAGTACCGATAAGAATCACTTCAAAGGGTCCCATTAAAATCACTCATCAGGGCCCAATCAAGATTACTGCTGAAGGTCCCGTGAAAGTTATTGCTGAAGCCAGAGTGGCTCCTCTGATCATTACTACTCCTGGTCCTATTCCTTATACATCTGACAAAGCCGTGCCTTGGCACTATGGGTCTGATGTTTACATCCATGGTGTTAAGCAGGAGCCTTTACCTGATGTGCCTGTTGATATTGATAATATTGCTGGATCTAGCAAGATCACTCGTAGTGGAAGAGTCTTCTCTCCTCCAGTTGCTTCTAAGAGTGTAGTTACTCCTGCTGCTACTTCCACCACTGATGCTCGGGGCAAAGGTCCTGTTATTGAGCCTGTATCTACTGATGTG
Source organism: Lathyrus aphaca (assembly GCA_963966055.1). Classification (NCBI taxonomy): domain Eukaryota; kingdom Viridiplantae; phylum Streptophyta; class Magnoliopsida; order Fabales; family Fabaceae; genus Lathyrus; species Lathyrus aphaca. Next base: position 546,662,430 of record OZ014522.1, read on the forward strand.
CCAGCTGCTGATGATCTCTCTAAGCAGATGGAAGAAGTATTGAAAATCTTTCGTAAGAGTGATTATGACATTGTTGACCAATTGGGGCATACTCCCTCAAAGATTTCTATGCTCTCCCTATTATTATGTTCTGAGGCTCATGCCAAGTCATTGATCAAGTTTCTGAAGATGGCTCATGTACCCAGTGCAATTTCTGTTGACCAATTTGAAAACTGTGTTGCCCACCTGACCTACGACAATGGGTTAGGATTTTCTGATGCTGATTTGACCCCTGCCAAGAGAGATCATAACAGGGCCTTGCATATTTCAATTGAATGCAGGGGCACTACCCTGTCTCATGTGCTGATAGACAATGGTTCCTCTTTGAATGTGTTGCCCAAGGAAGTCCTGAATAAGCTGAGTCCTGAAGATGCTGTGCTGAAACCCAGTAATATTGTGGTGAAGGCTTTTGATGGTTCTAGAAGAGTAGTACATGGGGAAATTGATCTTCCAATCCAAGTTGGTTCCCAGGTGTTTACTGCTACATTTTTTGTGATGGATATTCGTCCTTCGTACTCTTGTCTGCTTGGTCGTCCTTGGATCCATGGGGCAGGTGCTGTGACCTCTACATTGCATCAGAAGCTGAGATATCCGGTGAATGGAAAGGTTGTTACTGTCTATGGAGAGGAAGAATACTTTGTCAGCCATGTAAACACTTTCAAGTATCTTGAAGTGGAAGGTGAATACATTGAGACTCCGTGTCAGTCATTTGAAGTGGTTCCCTGGGTTGTTAATGATTGTGTAGCTCCTCCTGCTGTGAAGAAAGTTCCTGTGGTCACCAGAAAACCTCCAACAATGGCAATGGCCTCCCTCAATGATGCTAGAGCTGTGGTGGATGAAGGTGGTTGTACTATTTGGGGTCAGCTTCCTGATATTCCATACAAGTCTGACAAGTTTGGTTTGGGTTTCACTGCAGAGTCCCAGAAGGCTGTTCGTCGTGCTCGTGCTGCTCGTATCACCAATCAAGGGGTTATCAATGCTGTGGGAGACTATGATGAAGACTACAACTTGGATGCATGGATTTTTCCTACTGTGGGTGCTGGACTCAATAATTGGAAAGCTGAAGATGTTATCCCTATCTCCTTTAGTCAGGAGTAAATACTATTACTGTGTTGTTATATTTTAAATTTTGTAATTTCTGAACAATAAAACTTTCAAGCCATGTGCCTTACCCGGGGCACAATGGTGAGCTTGTTACGGGTTGTCATTTCATTTGCATACTTCATTCAATAAAATCAGTGGACGTTTCGTTTTCGTAAATATTGTGTTCCTTGTCTTTCTTTTCTTTTATTTTTGTTTTATCAGCTATGTGTTCTTACACACACCCACATCACTAAAATGCAGATCCTCATCCACTCTGGATCCTGTTGATAACAGTTCTACTATTGCCAATTATAATTTCGAGAATCCGATCTATCAAACTGAAGACGGAAATGAGGACGATTGTGAAATACCTATAGAGCTTGCTAGGTTGTTACAACAAGAAGAGAAAGCTATACAGCCACATGAAGAGCCAGTCGAAGTTGTGAATCTGGGAACTGAAGAAAACAGAAAAGAGGTCAAGATAGGGGCTGATTTAGAGGACAGTGTCAAGAGCAGGTTGATTCAGATGTTACGTGACTATATGGAGATCTTTGCTTGGTCTTATGAAGATATGCCAGGGTTGGATACAGACATTGTGGTTCACCGTTTACCAGTGAAAGAAGATTGTCGTCCAAAGAAGCAGAAGGTTCGTCGTATGCGTCCTGAAATGTCAGAAAAGATCAAGGCAGAGGTAATGAAACAGTTCAATGCAGGGTTCTTGGCAGTGACTTCTTATCCTCAGTGGGTTGCAAATGTGGTACCAGTTCCTAAGAAAGATGGTAAGGTGCGTATGTGTGTAGACTACAGAGATTTGAACAAGGCTAGCCCTAAAGATGACTTTCCACTTCCTCATATTGATATTCTGGTAGACAACACTGCTCAGCATAAGGTATTCTCTTTTATGGATGGTTTCTCTAGTTACAATCAAATCAAGATGGCACCCGAAGATATGGAGAAGACAACATTTGTGACACAGTGGGGCACCTTTTGCTATAAGGTAATGCCATTTGGTTTGAAGAATGCAGGGGCAACATATCAGCGTGCTATGGTGGCTTTGTTTCATGATAATATTCATCATGAGATAGAGGTATATGTAGATGATATGATAGCCAGGTCTCAAAACGAAGAGCAACATCTTGATCATCTGCACAAGTTGTTTGAGAGGTTGAGGAAATACAAGTTGAGATTGAATCCAAACAAGTGTACTTTTGGAGTTAGATCTGGTAAACTCCTGGGTTTCATTGTCAGTGGAAAAGGTATTGAAGTGGATCCTGCAAAAGTGAAAGCTATACGAGAGATGCCAGCTCCCCGTACTGAGAAGGAGGTTAGAGGTTTCTTGGGACGATTGAACTACATTGCAAGATTTATTTCCCAATTAACTACCATCTGTGAGCCAATCTTCAAGCTGTTGAAGAAAGATCAGGTGATGGAATGGAATGATGAGTGCCAGACTGCCTTTGATGAAATCAAGAGATATTTGCTAGAACCTCCAATTTTGATGCCACCAGTTGATGGAAGACCCTTGATTATGTACTTAACAGTGTTAGATAATTCAATGGGGTGTGTGTTGGGGCAACATGACGAGTCTGGTCGAAAAGAGCAGGCAATATACTACCTTAGCAAAAAGTTTACCGACTGTGAAACAAGATACTCACTGCTCGAGAAAACTTGCTGCGCTTTGGCATGGGCTGCTCGCCGACTAAGACAGTATATGTTGACCCATACTACCTTGTTGATTTCGAAGATGGATCCAATCAAGTATATATTTGAGAAACCTGCTCTCTCCGGAAGAATTGCAAGATGGCAAATGATCTTGACAGAATATGATATACAGTATACTACTCAGAAGGCCATTAAAGGAAGTGTTGTTGCTGATCATTTGGCTCATCAAGCAGTGGATGATTATCAGTCAATGAATTTTGAGTTTCCTGATGAAGACATTATGATTATTACCAAAGAACCTGGACAATATGACGGACCTGAACAAGGATCCCGATGGACTATGGTTTTTGATGGTGCCTCTAATGCACTTGGTAATGGTGTTGGTGTTGTGATTAGTTCCCCTGAAGGTTGTCATACCCCGATTACTGCCAGGCTTTGTTTCTATTGTACCAATAACATGGCTGAGTATGAGGCATGTATCCTGGGTATTAAAGTTGCCATTGATATGAAGATTCAGTTCCTTGATGTGTATGGAGATTCAGCCCTGGTAATTAGTCAGATCAAAGGAGATTGGGATACCAAACATGATAACCTCATTCCTTACAGAGAGCATGTGTTGTCTTTGATCCCACATTTCAAAGAGATTACCTTTGAACATATTCCACGAAGAGAGAATCAATTGGCAGATGCATTGGCCACCATGGCATCCATGTTTGAGATCAGTTGGGATGATGAAGCTCCCAAGATTACTATTGATAGATTTGAAAAGCCTGCATACTGCAATGAGATTGATACAGAAGGGGCAGAGGAGAAACCTTGGTTCTATGAAGTGAAAAGATATCTCGAAACTCAGGAGTTCCCTGAAGGGGCATCTGTCAAAGATAGGAAGTTTCTGAGAAGGTTTGCTGCTAAGTTCTTCTTGAGTAACGGGATTCTATACAAGCGCAATCATGATTCAACTATGCTTCGTTGTGTAGATAAGAAGGAAGCAACTGAGATTATGGAAGAGATGCATGATGGGATCTTCGGCACTCATTCTAGTGGTCATACTATGGCAAAGAAGATATTGAGAGCAGGTTACTACTGGTCTACCATGGAAGCTGATTGCTATCAACACTCCAGAACTTGTCACAAATGTCAAATTTATGCTGATAAAGTCCATGTACCTCCATCACCATTGAATGTGTTGACTTCTCCTTGGCCCTTTGCCATGTGGGGCATTGATATGATTGGTGAGATCAAACCTACTGCTTCTAATGGGCATCGTTTCATCCTGGTTGCTATTGATTACTTCACGAAGTGGGTGGAGGCAGCTTCATTTGCATCTGTTACCAAGAATGTTGTGGCTCGGTTCATTAAGAATAATCTTATATGTAGGTATGGCATCCCTGAGAGGATTATCACCGACAATGGCTCTAATCTGAACAACACTATGATTACTGATCTCTGCACGCAGTTCAAGATTAAGCATCACAACTCTTCTCCGTATCGTCCAAAGATGAATGGGGCAGTTGAAGCTGCTAATAAGAACATTAAGAAGATTGTACAGAAGATGACTGTTACTTACAAGGATTGGCATGAGATGTTACCATTTGCTCTTCATGGTTATCGTACCACAATACGTACTTCAACAGGGGCAACCCCATTCTCCTTAGTCTATGGTATGGAAGCAGTTCTGCCCATTGAAGTTCAGATTCCTTCCTTAAGAATTATGAAGGATGCAGGTTTGGATGAAGATGAGTGGATTCAGACTCGACTTGACCAGATAAATTTGATTGATGAGAAGAGGTTAGCAGCAGTTTGTCATGGCCAGATGTACCAAAAACGAATGATCAAAGCTTTTAACAAAAAGGTTAAGCCAAAGGTATATCAGGTTGGTGACTTGGTAATCAAGCGTATCATATTACCACAGGGTGATCCTAGGGGCAAGTGGACTCCAACATATGAAGGACCATTTGTAGTCAAGACAGTGTTCTCAGGAGGTGCCATGATACTGACTACAATGGATGGTGAAGACTTCCCACAGCCCGTGAACGCAGACATAGTTAAAAAATACTACGCATAAAAAGAGACCCGCTAGGTTGACAGGCCTAGACAAAAATAAGGGCATCCCGGCAAACCAAAAGGGTTTGGGCAAAAATTAGGGATATATATAAAAAGATGTACACCCGGCAAGTCGAAAACCTGAAAAGGCGGCTTGGGCAAAAAAGGGTATCCCGGTGGATTGAAAACCTGAAAGGGCAATCCAGGCAAAAGTTAGGGATTAAAGCGTATGACTATGTCTCGTTTGGATCACTCGTGAAACTGCAACCAGTTGTACTACTTATTCAAGCTCGAACAGATAAAGCTCAATTCAATCGTTTCCGTCTCAACAGCAAGAAGATGAGATACTTGAATGGCAATAGTAGAATTGAAACTCAATAGGATTATTTCCCACATAGCTGATTCTCTTTTGTAAAACTTTATGACAAAATCCTCTTACTAGGGTTTATGTCCCCTTGTACAAACTTACCCGTGTATGGGTCACTTTTTGATATAAATAAATTCAATCTTTTGAATCCAGATTTACTTTTACCCTATTTACATAAGCGAAACGTCCATTGGTTGTGTTTGAATGTATGTATGCTTTTGAATATGATTGATGTTTACCAGAAATGCATGTATGCTTTTAATATGATTGATGTTTACCAGAAATGCATGAAAATGCAGTAATAGTATTTACTAAGGACGAACACGAGGGAAGGATTTCAACGAAGCTTCGCCGGTTCACCTCTAACAAAACAGTTACAAAACCCTCAGTAGGACGAATCCATCTTCATAAAGTCTCATCTCCCCTGGAATTTATATCCATCTCTTTTATCCTCATACGGATGTACGGGAAATTACTTTCCAATAAGGGTACGAAGAACGAAGACGGGATGTTATACTTATCCTACTATCAAACGAAGACGAAGGTTATATATACCCTACTATCCCCAACAACGGGAGGTTATATATACCTTGCCATCCCCAACAACGGGAGGTTATATCTATACCTTATTATCCCCAGCAGACAGAGGGTTATATATTCTTCAACAACAAATCGGGATTTATTTTCCCTGGCCAGCAGTTGTTATACGAAGATATCCAGACGCTCCCGGCAGTATCATATCATACATACATCATTTACATCATACTATAGCATATATATCCATAGACATATAGTACATTACCTAAGTGCATCATATCATACATGCATACATAAAGCATAAACTAATATTATTATACCGAATGCTACTTTGTTTTCAGGTTAATTACCCAACAAACAAACTTATGATCTTCGGGACTGCTTTATCGTCACCTCAGGGTTACTTTATCCTCCTGATGAGCTTCTTATTACTTTGGGACTGCTTTATTGTAACCTCAGGGTTACTTTATCCTCCTGATGAGCTTCTTATTACTTTGGGACTGCTTTATTGTAACCTCAGGGTTACTTTATCCTCCTGATGAGCTTCTTATTACTTTGGGACTGCTTTATTGTAACCTCAGGGTTACTTTATCCTCCTGATAAGCTTCTTATTACTTTGGGACTGCTTTATTGTTACTTCAGGGTTACTTTACCCTCCTGATGACTTCTCATGACTTCAAGACTGCTTTAGAGTTATCATTATTGATTGCTCTATCCTCCTGAAATCACATTATTGTTTCAAGACTGCTTTAGAGTTATCATTATTGATGGCTCTATCCTCCTGAAATCATTACTTCAAGACTGCTTTAGAGTTATCATTATTGATTGCTCTATCCTCCTGAAATCATATCATTACTTCAAGACTGCTTTAGAGTTATCATTATTGATGGCTCTATCCTCCTGAAATCATTACTTCAAGACTGCTTTAGAGTTATCATTATTGATTGCTCTATCCTCCTGAAATCATATTATTACTTCAAGACTGCTTTAGGGTTATCATTATTGATTGCTCTATCCTCATGAAGACATGCTGTTACATCAGGATTACTCCAGTCTCCTGAAAGCATACCATCAATACCTCAGGACTGCTCCAGACTCCTGACAGCTTTCATTATACCAAGAAATATATCTGAAGAACTTTCCCCTAGTGGCATCTTTAAGCCCACTCAATCATATTCAACTAGCCATCTGTATCACTCTATGCACTGGTGAGTGCAAATTTTTGGGCTTTTGTGTTCAATCCCCTTCAACCTTCCAGGTCACGACTGGCAAATATACCAATCTAACCCCTCAGGTTTCAGAAAATTGAACAGGGGCAGCTGTTGCACCCCAAAATTTGCCCTCACAATACAAGACTTTGTGTGCTAAGAAGGTTCACAAGGTTCACAAGTTTCTCAATGCTTATATAACCTTTCATGAGGTTCATGAAGTCTACAAGTCACTTCTTGAAGGTTCACAAGGTTCACAAGCTTCTCAACATTTACATAACCTTTCATGAGGTTCATGAAGTCTACAAGTCACTTCTTGAAGGTTCACAAGGTTCACAAGCTTCTCAACATTTACAAGACCTTTCATGAGGCTCATGAAGTCTACAAGTCACTTCTTGAAGGTTCACAAGTTTCACAATGATTACAAAGCTTTCCTGAGATTCATGAGGTCTACAAAGCTACTTTATGAGGTTCACAAGGTTCACAAGCTTCACAATACCACCCATGAGGTTCACAAGACAGTTTATGATGGTTCACAAGGTTCACAAAGTTCACAATTGGTCAGAAGAGTTGACAATTCCCTCAGACAATGCACCTCCTAAGCAGTACATCCAAAACTAGGGTTTTGACTTTAATCAGGCTAAATGGACTTCCAATACCTCAAGTAAGTTTCATAATATCTTATATGTGTGTAAGAACCCCCATGACAAGTTTCAAGACTTTTCTCAAAAGTTTTCTCAGTCAGATGATCAGATAAGTCAAAATCAGTCAATGCAGTTAAAAAGTCAAACTGAGGTCAACTGTGGTCAAACCAAAGTCAAACTTCATGATTTTCTGCCAACATCAAGTATATGAAGTAAAATTCATCATTTGATCAAGGGTTGATCATGATTCATCAAGGAGATTCCAGATCATCAATAATCAGGAGTTTCTAAATTAGGGTTTCCTCAGTAAAAGTCAACTGAACTTTGACCAGCCATAACTTTCACATACTTCATCACCAAGTCTCCATCCAAAGCTCATTTTGAAGGAAATTGAATTCCCTACAACTTTGATGTTTAAAGTTAAGCCCAAAAATGCTTCATTTGGAAGATATGAGCTAAGACATTATAGGTCATTTCAAAAGTCAACAAAAAGTCAACAACTTCAAAAGGGCATAACTTGAGATTGGTAAATGATATGGACCTGAAACCAATGGGGTTGTTTAGAGGACTCTTCAAGCTTTCCAAAATGTCCAAGAACACCCTCATACCTTTAAAATTGAGGGAGATGTGCCCTTGCAAAGTTGGGAAAGTTTGTGATGGTTTAGGATGAAAATGGGGGCCTAATAGCAATTTTCTCCAAATGGGCTGGCCAAATTATGACCCAACCCATACAATAACATCTTGCACGAAATTTTCATAATATTTTCATAATTTTTATTTTATTTAATTAATTTATTATGATTTTTTATTCTTAAAATCATTTTAAATTTAAATAAAATATTAAATGTGAAAATTTAATTGATTTATTGATTCTAGAAAGTCATAAAATCAATATGGAACAAATTGATGCAAGAATTATATGGAATGGCTTGAAATAGAAAGCATTGGTATAAAAATATTGAACTTTCATGGCATGATCTTTCTCAATCTTAAAATATCAAAACTTCCACATGATCCATCAATTTTTTAACCTAGAATCATTCACCTATATATGCTAATCATAACCCTAGCCTCATAGACGAAATCCAGCAGCTCAAGGGTAAGTTTCAAAAACTCAAAGTTCATCCAAAAAGTGGGATTCGGATTTCATCATCCAAGAAGTTTGAAGGTAAAATAAGGACATGGCTAGACTCCTTGATCATCATGGAACATAAACCGATCATTACATTGCCTCATAGCATCACATATTGAGGAACCCGAATCCAATTTTACCTTGAATTTCAATTTTTCGATTTCACTTATTTGTGCATTATTAATGAATTTTGTTTGTGCTTTTGTGTTTGTGATGATCCAAGGAACGATTCTGGACAAATTAATTGGATTTTCGTGACCTTATACAGATTCGGCCATGTTAGGGTTCATAACCTCATAATTAGGGTTTAACGTTTGAAAGCACATAAATAAATTCTGGAAACGTAGAGTTGTTGTGTGAACTATAAGGATTATGAATCACTAACCAATTTTGTGAATTGATGCTGTTTCATGAAAGTTTGGATTTCGCAGGTTTGAACAGGTATTAGAATTCGCAGGCAAACTCCCAGCTATTTTCGTAGCTAAATTCGCAGCCCTGGAGGTAGAAGATGACTACTTCCCGCGCGTTGAAAAATTCAAATATTGTTGAATATATTATATTAATTGTGTTTGATTTGTTTATCACAAGCACGTTTGTGGTCCAGTGGTAAGGTTGATGCGTATTGATGTGAGGACACCAGTTCGATTCTTGGCCAGTGCATTGTTTTGTTTTTATTTTTCAGGATAAAAGCAAGCATAATATATAATGTGTTGTTGTCAATCCATGACCAGAAGGGCTCTCCCAGCCAGGTGGTCAAGCATGCGCGCATACATCCTAAAAGTCCTGGGTACGATTCCTACCCCAGGCCTTTTTATTTCATTATTTTTCTGGATTTTCAAGACAAAGGATAAAACCAATTTCTCCCTTCCACTTATTGCCTGCGCACCCAATGGCTTGGTGGTTGTTGTTCTTGTTGGGAAACAGACTGACCTGGGTTCAAACCCCAGTCAGGTAAGTTTTTCATACTTTTTTCTTCTTTTATTTGTTTTATGTATTATAATCTTAAATTAAATATAAATTTTTGTATATAGGTCTTTTCCTAAATAATAAATAATAATAATAAGGCATGGTTAATATTTTTTCTAAAAAATTCCAAAAAATATATAATGGTTCTTAAATTATAAATATATGTATATTATAAATTAAACTCTAAAAATATTTTTTTTCTAACAAAATCCTAATTTATTTTTCTAAATACCTATTAAAATACCAAATTGTTTATTTTCTAATTTTGTGATGTAGTTATTATTATACATGTTATAATTTGTTTGTAAATATATTTATAATCCAAATTATTTTTTCTTTTAATAATTTAATTTATAATAATTGTATTTTTGTATATGGATTAAAATAATTTGTAAATATAATAATTAATTGAGTTAAATTTTATAAATATGATTAATATTGTAAATATGATATTTAAAACCTATTTTCTTCTCATAATGTGTAAATGTTTTTTTTAAAGAATAAATGTTAATATATGTTTAAAAAGAATTAAATTTATAATAACTAAAATTTATAATTACATTATGTTTAAATTTTATTAGAATCCAATTTTTGTGTTGATAATATTTAATTCTATTTTACTTAATTATTGTCATTAACCATATTATTTATTTTGCTCTATTAATTTTATATATTATTATTATTTCACTAATCTTTATTATTTACTAACCTCTTTTATTTTATTATTACTAATTTTATGCTTATTATTCAATATTATTATTTATCACTAACCCCTATTTTTTATTATTTAGTGCTTATTTATTTATATTTTATTTATTTTTGCTATTTATTTATTTCTTATAATTATGTTGTAATTGCTTCTTGGATGTAAAATTTGTAAATATTTTTTATTTTTGCTATGGTTAGTAATTTAGGGAGTGTAAATATGTATTCTTTTAAAATTAATTCTAGATCACTTTTAATATAAGATAATTAAAATAAACACTCACACACACGTAAGTCAATTTTTATCGCCGTCTCACTTTCTAAGGTTATCCCTCAAGTTGCCTACGAATAATGGTCAAGTGGGGTGTATAAAGCAAGTCCCTTAAAAGATAAAAATCATCAAGTCCCTTATGGTTGCCTTTACGAATCGAGTCCCTTCAAAAAATGATGATAGTCCCTCCTATATGCTTATTACACCCCACAGTGGCCTTCATAAAACAGAATGTCCCTCTAATGTCCCTAACATCCAAGGTAATGACTACCTACTCCTTAATAGTAGGGATAGTCTTACCAAGGAAAGGATAAAGAACAAGAAAGACTTAAAAACTTTAGGGTAGGTTCCTCTTATGTACTTGCTCACTTCAAAAACTTTTCAAACTCTTCACAATTTCAAACAAATTTTCAAAAAACAAGTTTTTACACATCCGTACATGGATTATTATTAACTATTCTGAAAATTTTTCTATTCACACACTACAATTTCAAAAAACAATTTAAAGTGAGCTAAGTAACTAAGAGCCCATGGATAACCATGGATGTAAAGGGTGCTAACACCTTCCCTTTACATAACCTACCCCCCGGACCCAAAATATTCTCTTAAGGTCTTTCCTGTTCTTTTATACCCTTTCCTTTTGGATAAAATAAAAGTCGGTGGCGACTCTTGCTATCCGCAACATTACTTAAAGTCAGTTCTCCCACCGTGTTACAGAACTGGCGACTCTGTTGGGGATCTATTTTAAGAGGGGTACCCTTAGGAATTAAGATCACTTTGAATTGCTTGCCTTGTTTGATTTATGTTATCTTGTTGGGGTGCTCTTATGTGTGAAAGGTCCTAACCCGGATCTAGTGTACCTTAGGTAAATGGCAATAGACCAAGGAAACTGTACGACGTATATCGATACGGTTGATCTGGTGGCCATAGTTAGTGCGACTTCTTGGTTGGTGCTTATGTTCCTTAAGTCAAGTTGAGGATAATATGAGGCTGCCATATGTTGTCAATGCACTAACTGACTTTTAGAACCCTAGTTAACTCATCTTGGCCTTTAGAAAGTAGTGAGGTAACCGGCTTTGGTGCAGACTGAAGTTGGTTGACACTCGATGCTACGCTCATTGAGATCTTAAACTTGGAGGGTTTTGGTTGGCAAGTAAGTTGCCTTCTGATCAACCACCCTTGTGAAGGATCAATGATATTGAGATCCCTTAGCACCTGGTTACTTTTGTAGGACAGGATGAACCATCTAACTTCAGGGGAGGGTACTTACCTTTAAACCTCATGCAAGCCTTTAAACCTAGGGCTATGGTGTGACTTGATTGTGTGTGCCACATGTTTGTGATTGAACATAACATCATGACATCATCATGCATCATAAGCATAGCATTTTCACTAACCATTTCAAGGACCAAGGGATTTATCTTTGTTCTTTGTTGCAGGTCATGGCTTCTGCTCGTAGAAACACCATCAGGATCAACTTTGTGGGGATACCTCCCAAGCTTAAAGAGTTGGTTTCTCAAGTGTCTGATCACTCCCGGTTCAACAAGAGACATGGTCACCTATTGGATCTAGTTACTTCAGGGTTCAATGAAGACATGATGAGTGTCCTGTTTCAGTTCTTTGACCCTAAGCACCACTGCTTTACATTCCCCGACTATCAGTTGGTTCCAACCATGGAGGAGTTCTCTAAACTTCTGGGTATACCTGTTCTTGATCAAAGACCCTTCACAGGCTTGGAGAAGGAGCTCAAACCAGAGGTTATTGCTGCAGCTCTACATCTGAAGAAATCTGACATTGTTCTAGAGACGAGAAGCGGAGTCAAGGGTATTCTTGCCAAGGTATTAATGGATAAAGCTCAAATGTTCTTGAAGGCCATGAGCTATGATGCTTTTGAGGAGATCTTAGCCTTGCTGATATATGGCTTAGTATTGTTCCCCAATCCAGATCAGTTCATAGATGTTCATGCCATCAACATTTTCCTGAGTCACAATCCAGTGCCTACATTGCTTGGAGACATCCTGCATTCTCTTCATACCCTACTACAAGGGCAAGAGGAACTTTGATGTGTTGCATACCTTTGCTGTCTAGGTGGTTTATTTCTCACCTTCCTCGCTCAATAATGAAGAATGAGCAAGGGTTCAGATGGTCCAAGAGGATCATGTCACTTTCTCACTCAGACATCCATTGGTGCTCCAGATCTATGGAGAATGTCACCATCATTGACCGTTGTGGGGAGTTTCCTAATGTGCCACTTCTAGGCATAAGAGGAGGCATCACCTACAACCCCTCCCTAGCTTTACGACAGTTTGGTTGCGCCCGGAGTGATGGTCCACATGACATGTTGATTCAGGGCATTGTGTTTGATTACGACAACGACCTTCAAGGGTACCGTCAGAGATTCATACGAGCTTGGGGAAAGGTAAACAGGATTGACAGCAAGACGCTGAAGCCTAAGTACACTATTCCTATGGAGGCTTATCTCAGATGGGTAAGATCTCGTGCTCAGACACTCATGATGCCATATCCTGCCGTCCTACCAGTTACCATGGAACCTGTTGCTGAAGGAGACACAGCTTATACCATCCTTCACCCAGACATGCCTACTGATATGGAAGACTTGCAGAGATCATGGACCCAACTGAAAGAGCAAAGGGATACTTTCGAGGCTCATTACAAAGCAAGCCAAGAAAAGATCCTGGAGCTAACAAAGTTACTTCACGAGGAACGAAACCTCAACTCATACCTCAATACAAAGAGGAAACGTCCATGGGAGACTTAAAACCCCATCTTTTGTACTTATTTCATTTTCATTTTTGTAAGCCTAAAAGGCAAAACAAGTTATTACTAATAAAAGTTTACTTTCGTGTTTGTCTAAGCAAATTCAAATCCTGCGGTCCTTGAAAACATTGCATACGCATTACCATATCATTTCATTGCATCACAGGTTTATATTGTGCACAGGTTTCTCATCTTCTTGCTGTTTATTTCAGCAATGGCTCTTGAACAATCAGTTAAGGATCTTCAGGCACAGAATGCACAGTTCCAAGAGCTGATCCTGAACCTATCCAAGGGGCAGGATGAATTGAAGACACTGCTGGCCAAGAAGACTAAGAAGACTAGAAGGTCTGCTGGGTTGATCAATATGGGAAGAAGGTTCAAAGGTCTTGCCAAGACCAAGGAACCAGCTGAAGACTATGAATCTGAAGAATCTGAGCAAGAGGTAGGCAGTCTCCACCATTCAATGGGGGACTCCGATTCTGAGGCTAACTACTACCATGAGCCTAATGAAGACAAATTCAAGATGCTGGTGGATAGGATGGATGCTATGGAGTTGCAGAAATCATCTGGGCTGGATTTTGAGGATTTGAGTTTGATATCTGGGGTGGTCATACCCATTGGTTTCAAGGTTCCTACTTTTGTTGTCTATGATGGGGTCTCTTGTCCCAAATTGCATCTGAGGTCATATGTCAGAAGAATTCAACCCCACACTGCTGATAAAAAGTTGTGGATCCATTTCTTTCAAGAGAGTTTATCTGGAGCTCAGTTGGAGTGGTATTATCAGTTGGAGAGTGTCAACATCAGAGACTGGAATGATCTTGCCGAAGCTTTCTATAAGCAGTATCAATACAATGCTGACTTAGCCCCCACTCGCATGCAGCTTCAGAGCATGTCTATGGGTGCCAAAGAAAGTTTTAAGGAGTATGCTCAGAAATGGAGAGATTTAGCTGGAAGAGTTCAACCCCCTTTGACCGACAGGGAGCTGGTTGATATGTTCATGTGTACGCTGAATGGTCCGTTTTACAGTCATCTCATTGGAAGCTCATCATCTGGCTTCACTGAGTTGATCATGACAGGAGAGCGGGTAGAGAATGGTATCAAGAGTGGTAAGATCCAACTGGGCACTTCTTCATCAGGTGCTGCAAAGAAGCCTCCCACTGGGAAGAAAGAATCCAATGCTGTTTATGGTCAACCTGATCGTAACAGAAGGCATCAGTCTGTTAGTGCAGTTCATATTTCAAATCCAACTCCTGCAACAACGGAACAGTCTCAAGGCAACCAACAGAGGGCTAGAAGACAGTTCACGAAGATCAACATGTCAATGGCTCGGGCATTGCAACACTTGTTGAAGGCTGAACTTATTACCCTGAGGGAGGCTCCTCAGAATCCCAATGTTACCTCTCCCAAGTACAATCCCAATGCACGATGTGCATATCATTCAAACTGTCCAGGACATGATACTAATAACTGCTGGGTCTTGAAGAACAAAATTCACGATATGATTGATGCTGGAGAAATTGAGTTTGATCCTCCGGGTACTCCCAATGTGATTACTGCTCCAATGCCAAATCACGAGAAGACTGTCAATGCCATTGATGAAGACCTACATGTCTATTTAGTTATGGAGTTGACCACACCATTGTCTGTTATCAAAAAGAGGTTAGTACAAGCTGGGATATTCCCAGGTTGTCGTGAAGATTGTCTGTATTGTACCTATAAGCCGGATAGTTGCTTCATTTTGAGAGATGGCATTCAACGTCTCATGGATAAGTATACTATAGTGTTTGAAAGAAGACCAGCATCTGTAGAAAGTATGGTGGATCATCTGACTCGGGGTAAGAAGATTGAAGAGGTTGATATGGTTGACAAAGTACCGATAAGAATCACTTCAAAGGGTCCCATTAAAATCACTCATCAGGGCCCAATCAAGATTACTGCTGAAGGTCCCGTGAAAGTTATTGCTGAAGCCAGAGTGGCTCCTCTGATCATTACTACTCCTGGTCCTATTCCTTATACATCTGACAAAGCCGTGCCTTGGCACTATGGGTCTGATGTTTACATCCATGGTGTTAAGCAGGAGCCTTTACCTGATGTGCCTGTTGATATTGATAATATTGCTGGATCTAGCAAGATCACTCGTAGTGGAAGAGTCTTCTCTCCTCCAGTTGCTTCTAAGAGTGTAGTTACTCCTGCTGCTACTTCCACCACTGATGCTCGGGGCAAAGGTCCTGTTATTGAGCCTGTATCTACTGATGTGCCAGCTGCTGATGATCTCTCTAAGCAGATGGAAGAAGTATTGAAAATCTTTCGTAAGAGTGATTATGACATTGTTGACCAATTGGGGCATACTCCCTCAAAGATTTCTATGCTCTCCCTATTATTATGTTCTGAGGCTCATGCCAAGTCATTGATCAAGTTTCTGAAGATGGCTCATGTACCCAGTGCAATTTCTGTTGACCAATTTGAAAACTGTGTTGCCCACCTGACCTACGACAATGGGTTAGGATTTTCTGATGCTGATTTGACCCCTGCCAAGAGAGATCATAACAGGGCCTTGCATATTTCAATTGAATGCAGGGGCACTACCCTGTCTCATGTGCTGATAGACAATGGTTCCTCTTTGAATGTGTTGCCCAAGGAAGTCCTGAATAAGCTGAGTCCTGAAGATGCTGTGCTGAAACCCAGTAATATTGTGGTGAAGGCTTTTGATGGTTCTAGAAGAGTAGTACATGGGGAAATTGATCTTCCAATCCAAGTTGGTTCCCAGGTGTTTACTGCTACATTTTTTGTGATGGATATTCGTCCTTCGTACTCTTGTCTGCTTGGTCGTCCTTGGATCCATGGGGCAGGTGCTGTGACCTCTACATTGCATCAGAAGCTGAGATATCCGGTGAATGGAAAGGTTGTTACTGTCTATGGAGAGGAAGAATACTTTGTCAGCCATGTAAACACTTTCAAGTATCTTGAAGTGGAAGGTGAATACATTGAGACTCCGTGTCAGTCATTTGAAGTGGTTCCCTGGGTTGTTAATGATTGTGTAGCTCCTCCTGCTGTGAAGAAAGTTCCTGTGGTCACCAGAAAACCTCCAACAATGGCAATGGCCTCCCTCAATGATGCTAGAGCTGTGGTGGATGAAGGTGGTTGTACTATTTGGGGTCAGCTTCCTGATATTCCATACAAGTCTGACAAGTTTGGTTTGGGTTTCACTGCAGAGTCCCAGAAGGCTGTTCGTCGTGCTCGTGCTGCTCGTATCACCAATCAAGGGGTTATCAATGCTGTGGGAGACTATGATGAAGACTACAACTTGGATGCATGGATTTTTCCTACTGTGGGTGCTGGACTCAATAATTGGAAAGCTGAAGATGTTATCCCTATCTCCTTTAGTCAGGAGTAAATACTATTACTGTGTTGTTATATTTTAAATTTTGTAATTTCTGAACAATAAAACTTTCAAGCCATGTGCCTTACCCGGGGCACAATGGTGAGCTTGTTACGGGTTGTCATTTCATTTGCATACTTCATTCAATAAAATCAGTGGACGTTTCGTTTTCGTAAATATTGTGTTCCTTGTCTTTCTTTTCTTTTATTTTTGTTTTATCAGCTATGTGTTCTTACACACACCCACATCACTAAAATGCAGATCCTCATCCACTCTGGATCCTGTTGATAACAGTTCTACTATTGCCAATTATAATTTCGAGAATCCGATCTATCAAACTGAAGACGGAAATGAGGACGATTGTGAAATACCTATAGAGCTTGCTAGGTTGTTACAACAAGAAGAGAAAGCTATACAGCCACATGAAGAGCCAGTCGAAGTTGTGAATCTGGAAACTGAAGAAAACAGAAAAGAGGTCAAGATAGGGGCTGATTTAGAGGACAGTGTCAAGAGCAGGTTGATTCAGATGTTACGTGACTATATGGAGATCTTTGCTTGGTCTTATGAAGATATGCCAGGGTTGGATACAGACATTGTGGTTCACCGTTTACCAGTGAAAGAAGATTGTCGTCCAAAGAAGCAGAAGGTTCATCGTATGCGTCCTGAAATGTCAGAAAAGATCAAGGCAGAGGTAATGAAACAGTTCAATGCAGGGTTCTTGGCAGTGACTTCTTATCCTCAGTGGGTTGCAAATGTGGTACCAGTTCCTAAGAAAGATGGTAAGGTGCGTATGTGTGTAGACTACAGAGATTTGAACAAGGCTAGCCCTAAAGATGACTTTCCACTTCCTCATATTGATATTCTGGTAGACAACACTGCTCAGCATAAGGTATTCTCTTTTATGGATGGTTTCTCTAGTTACAATCAAATCAAGATGGCACCCGAAGATATGGAGAAGACAACATTTGTGACACAGTGGGGCACCTTTTGCTATAAGGTAATGCCATTTGGTTTGAAGAATGCAGGGGCAACATATCAGCGTGCTATGGTGGCTTTGTTTCATGATAATATTCATCATGAGATAGAGGTATATGTAGATGATATGATAGCCAGGTCTCAAAACGAAGAGCAACATCTTGATCATCTGCACAAGTTGTTTGAGAGGTTGAGGAAATACAAGTTGAGATTGAATCCAAACAAGTGTACTTTTGGAGTTAGATCTGGTAAACTCCTGGGTTTCATTGTCAGTGGAAAAGGTATTGAAGTGGATCCTGCAAAAGTGAAAGCTATACGAGAGATGCCAGCTCCCCGTACTGAGAAGGAGGTTAGAGGTTTCTTGGGACGATTGAACTACATTGCAAGATTTATTTCCCAATTAACTACCATCTGTGAGCCAATCTTCAAGCTGTTGAAGAAAGATCAGGTGATGGAATGGAATGATGAGTGCCAGACTGCCTTTGATGAAATCAAGAGATATTTGCTAGAACCTCCAATTTTGATGCCACCAGTTGATGGAAGACCCTTGATTATGTACTTAACAGTGTTAGATAATTCAATGGGGTGTGTGTTGGGGCAACATGACGAGTCTGGTCGAAAAGAGCAGGCAATATACTACCTTAGCAAAAAGTTTACCGACTGTGAAACAAGATACTCACTGCTCGAGAAAACTTGCTGCGCTTTGGCATGGGCTGCTCGCCGACTAAGACAGTATATGTTGACCCATACTACCTTGTTGATTTCGAAGATGGATCCAATCAAGTATATATTTGAGAAACCTGCTCTCTCCGGAAGAATTGCAAGATGGCAAATGATCTTGACAGAATATGATATACAGTATACTACTCAGAAGGCCATTAAAGGAAGTGTTGTTGCTGATCATTTGGCTCATCAAGCAGTGGATGATTATCAGTCAATGAATTTTGAGTTTCCTGATGAAGACATTATGATTATTACCAAAGAACCTGGACAATATGACGGACCTGAACAAGGATCCCGATGGACTATGGTTTTTGATGGTGCCTCTAATGCACTTGGTAATGGTGTTGGTGTTGTGATTAGTTCCCCTGAAGGTTGTCATACCCCGATTACTGCCAGGCTTTGTTTCTATTGTACCAATAACATGGCTGAGTATGAGGCATGTATCCTGGGTATTAAAGTTGCCATTGATATGAAGATTCAGTTCCTTGATGTGTATGGAGATTCAGCCCTGGTAATTAGTCAGATCAAAGGAGATTGGGATACCAAACATGATAACCTCATTCCTTACAGAGAGCATGTGTTGTCTTTGATCCCACATTTCAAAGAGATTACCTTTGAACATATTCCACGAAGAGAGAATCAATTGGCAGATGCATTGGCCACCATGGCATCCATGTTTGAGATCAGTTGGGATGATGAAGCTCCCAAGATTACTATTGATAGATTTGAAAAGCCTGCATACTGCAATGAGATTGATACAGAAGGGGCAGAGGAGAAACCTTGGTTCTATGAAGTGAAAAGATATCTCGAAACTCAGGAGTTCCCTGAAGGGGCATCTGTCAAAGATAGGAAGTTTCTGAGAAGGTTTGCTGCTAAGTTCTTCTTGAGTAACGGGATTCTATACAAGCGCAATCATGATTCAACTATGCTTCGTTGTGTAGATAAGAAGGAAGCAACTGAGATTATGGAAGAGATGCATGATGGGATCTTCGGCACTCATTCTAGTGGTCATACTATGGCAAAGAAGATATTGAGAGCAGGTTACTACTGGTCTACCATGGAAGCTGATTGCTATCAACACTCCAGAACTTGTCACAAATGTCAAATTTATGCTGATAAAGTCCATGTACCTCCATCACCATTGAATGTGTTGACTTCTCCTTGGCCCTTTGCCATGTGGGGCATTGATATGATTGGTGAGATCAAACCTACTGCTTCTAATGGGCATCGTTTCATCCTGGTTGCTATTGATTACTTCACGAAGTGGGTGGAGGCAGCTTCATTTGCATCTGTTACCAAGAATGTTGTGGCTCGGTTCATTAAGAATAATCTTATATGTAGGTATGGCATCCCTGAGAGGATTATCACCGACAATGGCTCTAATCTGAACAACACTATGATTACTGATCTCTGCACGCAGTTCAAGATTAAGCATCACAACTCTTCTCCGTATCGTCCAAAGATGAATGGGGCAGTTGAAGCTGCTAATAAGAACATTAAGAAGATTGTACAGAAGATGACTGTTACTTACAAGGATTGGCATGAGATGTTACCATTTGCTCTTCATGGTTATCGTACCACAATACGTACTTCAACAGGGGCAACCCCATTCTCCTTAGTCTATGGTATGGAAGCAGTTCTGCCCATTGAAGTTCAGATTCCTTCCTTAAGAATTATGAAGGATGCAGGTTTGGATGAAGATGAGTGGATTCAGACTCGACTTGACCAGATAAATTTGATTGATGAGAAGAGGTTAGCAGCAGTTTGTCATGGCCAGATGTACCAAAAACGAATGATCAAAGCTTTTAACAAAAAGGTTAAGCCAAAGGTATATCAGGTTGGTGACTTGGTAATCAAGCGTATCATATTACCACAGGGTGATCCTAGGGGCAAGTGGACTCCAACATATGAAGGACCATTTGTAGTCAAGACAGTGTTCTCAGGAGGTGCCATGATACTGACTACAATGGATGGTGAAGACTTCCCACAGCCCGTGAACGCAGACATAGTTAAAAAATACTACGCATAAAAAGAGACCCGCTAGGTTGACAGGCCTAGACAAAAATAAGGGCATCCCGGCAAACCAAAAGGGTTTGGGCAAAAATTAGGGATATATATAAAAAGATGTACACCCGGCAAGTCGAAAACCTGAAAAGGCGGCTTGGGCAAAAAAGGGTATCCCGGTGGATTGAAAACCTGAAAGGGCAATCCAGGCAAAAGTTAGGGATTAAAGCGTATGACTATGTCTCGTTTGGATCACTCGTGAAACTGCAACCAGTTGTACTACTTATTCAAGCTCGAACAGATAAAGCTCAATTCAATCGTTTCCGTCTCAACAGCAAGAAGATGAGATACTTGAATGGCAATAGTAGAATTGAAACTCAATAGGATTATTTCCCACATAGCTGATTCTCTTTTGTAAAACTTTATGACAAAATCCTCTTACTAGGGTTTATGTCCCCTTGTACAAACTTACCCGTGTATGGGTCACTTTTTGATATAAATAAATTCAATCTTTTGAATCCAGATTTACTTTTACCCTATTTACATAAGCGAAACGTCCATTGGTTGTGTTTGAATGTATGTATGCTTTTGAATATGATTGATGTTTACCAGAAATGCATGTATGCTTTTAATATGATTGATGTTTACCAGAAATGCATGAAAATGCAGTAATAGTATTTACTAAGGACGAACACGAGGGAAGGATTTCAACGAAGCTTCGCCGGTTCACCTCTAACAAAACAGTTACAAAACCCTCAGTAGGACGAATCCATCTTCATAAAGTCTCATCTCCCCTGGAATTTATATCCATCTCTTTTATCCTCATACGGATGTACGGGAAATTACTTTCCAATAAGGGTACGAAGAACGAAGACGGGATGTTATACTTATCCTACTATCAAACGAAGACGAAGGTTATATATACCCTACTATCCCCAACAACGGGAGGTTATATATACCTTGCCATCCCCAACAACGGGAGGTTATATCTATACCTTATTATCCCCAGCAGACAGAGGGTTATATATTCTTCAACAACAAATCGGGATTTATTTTCCCTGGCCAGCAGTTGTTATACGAAGATATCCAGACGCTCCCGGCAGTATCATATCATACATACATCATTTACATCATACTATAGCATATATATCCATAGACATATAGTACATTACCTAAGTGCATCATATCATACATGCATACATAAAGCATAAACTAATATTATTATACCGAATGCTACTTTGTTTTCAGGTTAATTACCCAACAAACAAACTTATGATCTTCGGGACTGCTTTATCGTCACCTCAGGGTTACTTTATCCTCCTGATGAGCTTCTTATTACTTTGGGACTGCTTTATTGTAACCTCAGGGTTACTTTATCCTCCTGATGAGCTTCTTATTACTTTGGGACTGCTTTATTGTAACCTCAGGGTTACTTTATCCTCCTGATGAGCTTCTTATTACTTTGGGACTGCTTTATTGTAACCTCAGGGTTACTTTATCCTCCTGATAAGCTTCTTATTACTTTGGGACTGCTTTATTGTTACTTCAGGGTTACTTTACCCTCCTGATGACTTCTCATGACTTCAAGACTGCTTTAGAGTTATCATTATTGATTGCTCTATCCTCCTGAAATCACATTATTGTTTCAAGACTGCTTTAGAGTTATCATTATTGATGGCTCTATCCTCCTGAAATCATTACTTCAAGACTGCTTTAGAGTTATCATTATTGATTGCTCTATCCTCCTGAAATCATATCATTACTTCAAGACTGCTTTAGAGTTATCATTATTGATGGCTCTATCCTCCTGAAATCATTACTTCAAGACTGCTTTAGAGTTATCATTATTGATTGCTCTATCCTCCTGAAATCATATTATTACTTCAAGACTGCTTTAGGGTTATCATTATTGATTGCTCTATCCTCATGAAGACATGCTGTTACATCAGGATTACTCCAGTCTCCTGAAAGCATACCATCAATACCTCAGGACTGCTCCAGACTCCTGACAGCTTTCATTATACCAAGAAATATATCTGAAGAAATTTCCCCTAGTGGCATCTTTAAGCCCACTCAATCATATTCAACTAGCCATCTGTATCACTCTATGCACTGGTGAGTGCAAATTTTTGGGCTTTTGTGTTCAATCCCCTTCAACCTTCCAGGTCACGACTGGCAAATATACCAATCTAACCCCTCAGGTTTCAGAAAATTGAACAGGGGCAGCTGTTGCACCCCAAAATTTGCCCTCACAATACAAGACTTTGTGTGCTAAGAAGGTTCACAAGGTTCACAAGTTTCTCAATGCTTATATAACCTTTCATGAGGTTCATGAAGTCTACAAGTCACTTCTTGAAGGTTCACAAGGTTCACAAGCTTCTCAACATTTACATAACCTTTCATGAGGTTCATGAAGTCTACAAGTCACTTCTTGAAGGTTCACAAGGTTCACAAGCTTCTCAACATTTACAAGACCTTTCATGAGGCTCATGAAGTCTACAAGTCACTTCTTGAAGGTTCACAAGTTTCACAATGATTACAAAGCTTTCCTGAGATTCATGAGGTCTACAAAGCTACTTTATGAGGTTCACAAGGTTCACAAGCTTCACAATACCACCCATGAGGTTCACAAGACAGTTTATGATGGTTCACAAGGTTCACAAAGTTCACAATTGGTCAGAAGAGTTGACAATTCCCTCAGACAATGCACCTCCTAAGCAGTACATCCAAAACTAGGGTTTTGACTTTAATCAGGCTAAATGGACTTCCAATACCTCAAGTAAGTTTCATAATATCTTATATGTGTGTAAGAACCCCCATGACAAGTTTCAAGACTTTTCTCAAAAGTTTTCTCAGTCAGATGATCAGATAAGTCAAAATCAGTCAATGCAGTTAAAAAGTCAAACTGAGGTCAACTGTGGTCAAACCAAAGTCAAACTTCATGATTTTCTGCCAACATCAAGTATATGAAGTAAAATTCATCATTTGATCAAGGGTTGATCATGATTCATCAAGGAGATTCCAGATCATCAATAATCAGGAGTTTCTAAATTAGGGTTTCCTCAGTAAAAGTCAACTGAACTTTGACCAGCCATAACTTTCACATACTTCATCACCAAGTCTCCATCCAAAGCTCATTTTGAAGGAAATTGAATTCCCTACAACTTTGATGTTTAAAGTTAAGCCCAAAAATGCTTCATTTGGAAGATATGAGCTAAGACATTATAGGTCATTTCAAAAGTCAACAAAAAGTCAACAACTTCAAAAGGGCATAACTTGAGATTGGTAAATGATATGGACCTGAAACCAATGGGGTTGTTTAGAGGACTCTTCAAGCTTTCCAAAATGTCCAAGAACACCCTCATACCTTTAAAATTGAGGGAGATGTGCCCTTGCAAAGTTGGGAAAGTTTGTGATGGTTTAGGATGAAAATGGGGGCCTAATAGCAATTTTCTCCAAATGGGCTGGCCAAATTATGACCCAACCCATACAATAACATCTTGCACGAAATTTTCATAATATTTTCATAATTTTTATTTTATTTAATTAATTTATTATGATTTTTTATTCTTAAAATCATTTTAAATTTAAATAAAATATTAAATGTGAAAATTTAATTGATTTATTGATTCTAGAAAGTCATAAAATCAATATGGAACAAATTGATGCAAGAATTATATGGAATGGCTTGAAATAGAAAGCATTGGTATAAAAATATTGAACTTTCATGGCATGATCTTTCTCAATCTTAAAATATCAAAACTTCCACATGATCCATCAATTTTTTAACCTAGAATCATTCACCTATATATGCTAATCATAACCCTAGCCTCATAGACGAAATCCAGCAGCTCAAGGGTAAGTTTCAAAAACTCAAAGTTCATCCAAAAAGTGGGATTCGGATTTCATCATCCAAGAAGTTTGAAGGTAAAATAAGGACATGGCTAGACTCCTTGATCATCATGGAACATAAACCGATCATTACATTGCCTCATAGCATCACATATTGAGGAACCCGAATCCAATTTTACCTTGAATTTCAATTTTTCGATTTCACTTATTTGTGCATTATTAATGAATTTTGTTTGTGCTTTTGTGTTTGTGATGATCCAAGGAACGATTCTGGACAAATTAATTGGATTTTCGTGACCTTATACAGATTCGGCCATGTTAGGGTTCATAACCTCATAATTAGGGTTTAACGTTTGAAAGCACATAAATAAATTCTGGAAACGTAGAGTTGTTGTGTGAACTATAAGGATTATGAATCACTAACCAATTTTGTGAATTGATGCTGTTTCATGAAAGTTTGGATTTCGCAGGTTTGAACAGGTATTAGAATTCGCAGGCAAACTCCCAGCTATTTTCGTAGCTAAATTCGCAGCCCTGGAGGTAGAAGATGACTACTTCCCGCGCGTTGAAAAATTCAAATATTGTTGAATATATTATATTAATTGTGTTTGATTTGTTTATCACAAGCACGTTTGTGGTCCAGTGGTAAGGTTGATGCGTATTGATGTGAGGACACCAGTTCGATTCTTGGCCAGTGCATTGTTTTGTTTTTATTTTTCAGGATAAAAGCAAGCATAATATATAATGTGTTGTTGTCAATCCATGACCAGAAGGGCTCTCCCAGCCAGGTGGTCAAGCATGCGCGCATACATCCTAAAAGTCCTGGGTACGATTCCTACCCCAGGCCTTTTTATTTCATTATTTTTCTGGATTTTCAAGACAAAGGATAAAACCAATTTCTCCCTTCCACTTATTGCCTGCGCACCCAATGGCTTGGTGGTTGTTGTTCTTGTTGGGAAACAGACTGACCTGGGTTCAAACCCCAGTCAGGTAAGTTTTTCATACTTTTTTCTTCTTTTATTTGTTTTATGTATTATAATCTTAAATTAAATATAAATTTTTGTATATAGGTCTTTTCCTAAATAATAAATAATAATAATAAGGCATGGTTAATATTTTTTCTAAAAAATTCCAAAAAATATATAATGGTTCTTAAATTATTTTCTTTATTTTGTGATTAAATTATAAATATATGTATATTATAAATTAAACTCTAAAAATATTTTTTTTCTAACAAAATCCTAATTTATTTTTCTAAATACCTATTAAAATACCAAATTGTTTATTTTCTAATTTTGTGATGTAGTTATTATTATACATGTTATAATTTGTTTGTAAATATATTTATAATCCAAATTATTTTTTCTTTTAATAATTTAATTTATAATAATTGTATTTTTGTATATGGATTAAAATAATTTGTAAATATAATAATTAATTGAGTTAAATTTTATAAATATGATTAATATTGTAAATATGATATTTAAAACCTATTTTCTTCTCATAATGTGTAAATGTTTTTTTTAAAGAATAAATGTTAATATATGTTTAAAAAGAATTAAATTTATAATAACTAAAATTTATAATTACATTATGTTTAAATTTTATTAGAATCCAATTTTTGTGTTGATAATATTTAATTCTATTTTACTTAATTATTGTCATTAACCATATTATTTATTTTGCTCTATTAATTTTATATATTATTATTATTTCACTAATCTTTATTATTTACTAACCTCTTTTATTTTATTATTACTAATTTTATGCTTATTATTCAATATTATTATTTATCACTAACCCCTATTTTTTATTATTTAGTGCTTATTTATTTATATTTTATTTATTTTTGCTATTTATTTATTTCTTATAATTATGTTGTAATTGCTTCTTGGATGTAAAATTTGTAAATATTTTTTATTTTTGCTATGGTTAGTAATTTAGGGAGTGTAAATATGTATTCTTTTAAAATTAATTCTAGATCACTTTTAATATAAGATAATTAAAATAAACACTCACACACACGTAAGTCAATTTTTATCGCCGTCTCACTTTCTAAGGTTATCCCTCAAGTTGCCTACGAATAATGGTCAAGTGGGGTGTATAAAGCAAGTCCCTTAAAAGATAAAAATCATCAAGTCCCTTATGGTTGCCTTTACGAATCGAGTCCCTTCAAAAAATGATGATAGTCCCTCCTATATGCTTATTACACCCCACAGTGGCCTTCATAAAACAGAATGTCCCTCTAATGTCCCTAACATCCAAGGTAATGACTACCTACTCCTTAATAGTAGGGATAGTCTTACCAAGGAAAGGATAAAGAACAAGAAAGACTTAAAAACTTTAGGGTAGGTTCCTCTTATGTACTTGCTCACTTCAAAAACTTTTCAAACTCTTCACAATTTCAAACAAATTTTCAAAAAACAAGTTTTTACACATCCGTACATGGATTATTATTAACTATTCTGAAAATTTTTCTATTCACACACTACAATTTCAAAAAACAATTTAAAGTGAGCTAAGTAACTAAGAGCCCATGGATAACCATGGATGTAAAGGGTGCTAACACCTTCCCTTTACATAACCTACCCCCCGGACCCAAAATATTCTCTTAAGGTCTTTCCTGTTCTTTTATACCCTTTCCTTTTGGATAAAATAAAAGTCGGTGGCGACTCTTGCTATCCGCAACATTACTTAAAGTCAGTTCTCCCACCGTGTTACACTACCACATACAGCAAGTATGCCCTAGCGGCATCCTAATACCTACCAGCAGCAACGAGCTCGTCATACCTATCCTGCATCCACCATATATGAAGGTGAGCACCTCGTGTATCCACAAACTCATGTGCCACCACTGCCTCAGGTAAACAAAAATCACGAACTACCAGTTCATGTGCCTGGGACACACTCAATGAAGGAGCCGTCCAAAATCTTCCATTGATAGGGAGATGGAACAAGGAAGCATAATCATCCAAAGTCACAATCATCTCTCCAAATGGGAGATGAAATTACAATGTCTCCTTGTGCCACCTCTCAATGAAGGCACTAAGCAGCTCTGCATCCAACATCTTCAGAGATCAATGGCCAAAATGAAGCAAGTCAAAGTTCCTCATAATCGTCCTCACAACATTAGGGAAGGGAATACGAGGGAAATCCTTCATCTTTGCACCGTGAGACTGGACCCTCAGTACTAGTCTTACCTGTGACACAACCAATAGCTAAATTTTTTAATACATAAACAATTTATGCATTAGTAAACAAATGTTAAAATTAAACGTAAAAACAGTATACCTCCCCCTACCATAGACGCAAAGCTATGTGCTCACTATACTCTATAAGCACAGACCTATCAATCGACCCACTAGGGAATCCTGGCTTCGTGTGTACGAATGGCTCGGTTAAAGGAACTGTCACATCCGTTTGAATAGTCTCCTCTACGTCTCCTGTACCGGAGGCCCCTCTAGTGTCACCACCTTCACCATCAGCATGTCCCTCCTGCACGCCCTCAACTAATACTTTGGCAGTCTCCTCTACGACATCCCTAACAACATCCTCCACAACAATATCTCTCTCTCTCAATAGCATCCACCGGCTGAGGCTGAATATCAGGGACGACCTCTGGTGTTACTTGCTGTGAAGAAAGACCTCCACGTTTTCTAACGGTGCGAGGTGCCTGGAAATGCCCCCGCTTCTCAGCCACCCTTTTCTGGTGCGAACCAGTCGGGACAACTCGTCCAACTCGTACATGGGTAAACTCAGCATCAGGAGTGGTTGTACCCCTCCCCCTACCAGCTGCAGTCAAGTCACGCATCCTCCCACTAGGGATACAATCAGGACTTGTATCCTCGCTGGAAAAAAACAGATTTTAAACAAAAAATTAACTAAAAATAAATAAACTACCGGGAATTTTAAATTCTCGGAAAAAACAAAAAAAAACACTACCAATAATTTCAAATTACCAATAGGAAAATATAAAAATGAACTACCTGATATTTGAAATCTCTGGGAAATAATTACCTGCAATTTTGGAATTTCCGGTAAATATTACCGAATTTTTTGAAATTTCTGGTAATTCTAATCGGTAATTTAGGAAAAACGGTTCTACTTACTTGTAACTTTTCAAATCTCCAGTAGTGCAATCCAAATTCCCGGTAACGTCAAAAAATTTGAAAAAAATTCAGCAATGTGAAATGTGAATATGTTTTCTTGCAGGGTCAATTTGGTATTTTCATTGGTTCTGGGAGGTGCCAGAAATGAGTGGGGGTGACAAGTATATTTCTCATAAGTTGGAGTACCCCTTACCCTTGTTAAACTAAATAGTTCCCTTCGTGTTCACATTTGGGATTTCTGACTACCCTCGGGAATTGAAGTAGTCGCCCCCGCTTTTGGGTCTTACTACCCTCACCTTTGCTCATTAAAAAATATTTTAGGTGATAAATAATACTCCCTCCGGTTTCATATATAAGCATATTTACAATAAAGCTCTCCCTTTAAGAAGAATGTCTAAATGCATTAAAGTCTTATTCTCTTTCTAATTTTATCCATACTTTTTATCTTGGAAATCGTTAAAAACATAATACTGTGAAAAAAATAGAGGGTATATTTGGAATAATGACATTAAATGTAATAATTATATGTGACTTTTGCTTATATTTAAGACCATTGAAATTTTTGTTGTTGCTTATATTCGAGACTGGAGGGAGTATGGAAGTTTCACTATGTTAAATCATGCTTTTTTAGGTTTCCAACGCAATTGACTGAGTCTCATTTCAAGTTTCGGAACTCAAGATACGCTGCATTCAGTGTTAATTGGCTCCCTTAGCCATGGAAAAGCGAGGTATCTCTTAGCCAGCCACCTGTGGCTAAGAGAGAAGACCATAAAACCCAGTTTCTTTCATTCTTGAATGCTCACTTAGCCGTGACTATGAAAGGAAACCAAAACATAACTAGTTTTTGCACACAAAACTTCCATAAATCCATAGTTACGCACACTTCAAACATCTTAAGGGTATAATAAAACATGAAACAAGGTCACAAAATTACAATCCTAATTCTAACATCAAATCATTAAATCAAACATAGAGATAACATCTATTAGATATGTCACATAGTACTCAAACCCTTGGTTCCCAACATGCAATTTTCCCAATCTATGGAAACTTTACCCTTAACTATGAATCCCATCTTTTAAAGAACTTGAATTTTTGATTCAGATGATAAGATGAAGAAGATGATGAAGATAATGGTGGTAGCTTGATGATGAATTGAGATGAGATGAAGATTTCTTCTTCTTACTTACCCAATTGCCCCCTTTTTCTCTTTTTTCTCCAAGTTTATCTCTTCATCTCCTGACTAGCTATGAAGAGAATGGGGAATGAAGGAACGAAAGAAAATAAGCAATAAGTTATAAATTCATTTGTCTTCTAGTGAACATAATTTGGACAATGACTATTCTACCCTTGCCAATTCCTTCAAATCCCTAATTAATCCTTTCTTACTAATTAGTAAGGATTACTAAAATATTTAGCACTCTAATCTTCTTTTAGCACATTAATTATCCAATTTTCCCACTTAAAAAGAAAATTAGTATTTAAGAGAATATAAATAGTATAGTTTTGTTTTTGGTTTTGTGATTTTTTATTGTTATGTTTTTGTGGTGGAGTAGAGGGTGGCTTTTTTATGTGTTTGTGGTTTTTATTTGATAACACTACAGGTGCTCTTTAATGTTATAGGTTGTTTCTCTCTTTTGCAATTTTTTTTAATATTATTATATTTGTCTTCCAAAAAAGTATTCTATATATTATGAAGATTATTTTTACAAAGACGAAAAGCAAACATTATATATATAAGAACTAAACAAAAGAAAAATGTTGTTTCATTGACTAAACTAAAATCAAAATTCACATTATTTAAATTTGCATAGAGTTGTTATCACAAACATGAAAAATGATTCTCATGTATTAAGTATTATTAATAAACAGAGAGAAATAGACATATTACTATCTAAACATTAACCTCACCACTAAAAGAATTGAACAACAGTCAATCAACTAGACAATAAAAAAGTTGATAAACTTTGAATAATTTGATCAGCTTGTAATGCATTTCCTGCAGACTTTGGAAGCGAAGAAGTATCATGAAAATTAGGATCATTAATACAATGATTAATATCAGCCATGATATCATTTGCTCCAACATTCATAAGATGATAATTCCCCTCCTTCAAAACTCTTTGAACGTTATTAAGCACAAAAAGAGCACCTCCATCGTTAACAAATATTTTCAAACACAAATTGTATTGGTTTGATGCTTTGACATTACCCCGACTTTGCCCGATCAATATATTGATTAACTTCACTGTGTTGGTCATATCAACACGAGTCACATCAATTGTGTATTGTGAAAGGGTAACAAGTTCTGCACCGGATTTTGGATTAAGAAGATTTGAACAAAATGAAGGATTTTTGGCTCTCCCACAAATGACTTTTACCGGGACAACTTTATTAGCTGCATAACAGGGTGTAACACATAGGAAAAACACTAACAAAAGAGATGAGTAATGAATCATCATGTTGTTTTTATTATTAATTTTACTATCTTATTGTTTACTCGGATTGGTTTCTCCACTTGATTATATAATCATATGGGTGAATTATTAATTTTTAAACAATGTGAATATTGTAACTTAAAAATAATTAATAGATAAATGTATAACAACTCTAATACTAATAGTATGTAAGAATATTTAATAGATAATTAAAAATAATTTCTTAATATAATTTCTATTATAATTTATTTTATTTTACATATGAATTTTTTAATTTAAAAATAATTAATAGGTAAATGTATAACAACTTTAATATTAATAGCATGTATAATAACATTTAATAGATAACTGGAACATGAAAAGTCATGTAATAAAACAACAAATAACTAATACAAATAAGTAATAAATAAATAAAAACGGAATGAAAAAATTAATAAAAAGGAGTCTAAGTCATGACATTCTTATTTATTAATATGTAATTAATTTACAATGTAACTATTTGTTATAAATGATATTTTTATTGAATCTCACAAGAAAAGCAACACAATAATTGAATTTTGTTTCTAGCTACGTATTCCTCCAACCAAACTGAAAGGCAACATCAATAGCTCTAATTACACCTTATAACTTAGCTTTGAAAACGGAGTTCCAATCCAACAACTCAGCGAAACCATAGACACAGTCACCTTCAATGTCCCTGAATAATCGACCACAAGAAGAAAAACTCCAAGGAGAAAGAGAGCATTTAAGCCAACCACGTGAATGAGGTTTCCACAAAACCTCTATAACTTTGGGAGCATTAAGATGATGAATTTTGACATTGAAGTTCTTGATGATGGTGAAGTCATTGATGGAGGAGTTATAAATTTTTTTGGTGATGTTTTATATAAATGAGACCTCAACATGTATCAAACTTAGAGCTATTTTCCAATATAAGTAGTGATTATTGAATTTGGATTGAGTATGAGGTTATGATATAAAGCTGATAATGAAGACAATTGAAGCTTGAATAACTACCTTACGCAAGGGCTTTAATTCATATTACACATATTCAATATGTCGAAGATTTTATAAGTAGTAGGCATCCTCATCAAGGAGAAAAACTAGTGTCATAACTTGGAAGTAAAAGGATAGAGAAATAACAAATGTTATATGGTTTTCAAATAGAACCAACATAAACTACACATGGAAGGGACATTGGAGCCTCTCAAGCTTAGGATATCATCAATAGGTATCTTATCATGACAAAGTATCTAAACAAGGAATTCCTTAGAGGGAGGAATATTCATATCCCACTAGTGCTTGGTCTAACTTTGAGATTGAAAGTTGATAGAATTGAAGGCATATGCTTCTCTCATGGACAAATGACCAGAAGTAGAATGAATCTAGACCAGACAATCTTCAACAAGGGTAATATTACTTGCATAACAAGCATAGGAATATGAGGAAATAAAGTACGCATATGATCAGAGAAGTTCCAAGGGCCCAATTGAAAAGAAATTCAGAAACAAAATTTATGCATTCATCATCATCAGCTTGGCATCAACCATGCTACCAACATCTTAACTCTACCATGCCCTGTAAAATAAAATTCAAACACATAGAATAATAAATTAAATTCAAACAAATCCAAGAAACATCCATGTTAGAAACGAATCATATCCAACTCGATTATGAGAAATGAAAACATGAAAGAGACTCAATAAATAAAAATAAAACAAAGATGAAAGCGATAAGAGAAAAACAAAAAAATAACCAGATAGTAGGAACATGCAGCTAAACTTATCCCAAGGACACCTTGGGCAATAGGCTTACAGACCTTCTTCCAAGATATTATAACCAATATGGTTTTATTAATGTCTATTGACCATATGAAAATTTGTATTCACTTCTCTAGCTCCCTAATGAGGGACACAAGCCAAATAAATAGAAAAGCTATGCATAAGCATGGAAAGGATGATGGGTTTCACTGTCTAAACCCTTCCTAGAAAGTTAAACAGAGATACCTTCTTGTGAGTGCTTTTGATTTTAAGTGATATCAAAACTAGGATAGTGTAGAGTTATGTATATTGGATGGTATCCTCCCATTCTAGATGAGCATGTTAGCATTAGGAAGCATTTATATGAGTTTAAAAGGAGTATACATTATAATTGTATTGAAAAACATGTTTTTGGGTAAACAAGTCATTTCAGGCTAACACATGCATAAACAGACCGACCTATACAATTTTTAGATTCAGTATAGGTCGACACATAACCCTTTCAGGTCGGCTCCCATGGAGCAGCATTGAAGCTTTTATCTTATGTCCATAGGTCGCCTCACATAGGCTGACCTGTAGGCGACGCATAACCTTTATAGGTCAACTTGAAGACCTTTATAAGATGGCCTGATTACTTTGACAGGCCTACCTATTGCTTTCACAAGCCTACCTATATGATTTCCCAACTTATAATTTCATTCTCACTTCCACTTATTGCATTCATTTTGCTCATTTTTCCACATACCGATACATACTCATACATGCACATTTTTCTAGTAAGGTACTAGTGTAAAACCTAAACGAAACTAGACTACAAATCTTTCCCATCATCTTTAACCTCTCTTCTATGCATACAATCAATTGAACTACATATAATAATTTTTTTGACTAGGTGATCATCTAGATTAAGGTTGATAACCAACAATTGTATGGTGTGTAGTGAACGTTGTGATCTCCAGAAGTTGCGTGGTGTTTTTCCCCATTGACGTTCTATTTTCCCTTCTTCCTCGGTCTTCTGTTTGTCTCTTGTGGTGCTATATTGCCCACAAAGGTCTTAGGCTTACATATAATTTCATATTCATATCATGGTGTGGCATCTTAGGGCCAAAAAAGGTTTCTTTTTTAATATTTAAGTATCTTCTATCTTATCGGAACAAAAATGTTAATCTTCATACCTCCATATTGAAGAAACTTAAATAGGGGCAGCTGTAATACCCTAATTTTTACCCCTAAGATTCAACATTTCATTTGTATCATGCATACAAACAAGATCATACTTGGTTTCCTCCTAACCCTCTCATCTTTGGGTTTGATTTTTGCAGGGATCACCAAGCATCTATTTGTTTTCTTACTTGCTTTATGTTTATTTTTTTAGTAACCACTAATAAAATACAAAAAATATGTTATAGTTTGCATGTTCTTCTATCTCTGTGTGTGTATGGTTTTGCATGGTTAACAAAGGCAATGGAATAATTTCAAGTCAAATGTGGTTCTTCATTCATGACCCAGGTTAGATGGAAGTTTGACATAATATTGGTTAAATGATGGGCTAAAGACGTATCTAATTATGTGTCTAGCGGTATCTTAACTGCAAGTGCACAACCTATCGAAGTAATATTTAAGATTATCGATCCACAGGGACTTTATGATTACTTAGTGCTAGAGGATTTACTAGTTTAGCTAAGGTGAAGGGTTGTCACGATTTTTTGGTTGTTTTTAAAGATTAAAGGCGGGAATTTAAATTTAAGTTTAATGAAATAATACTAAGCGGTCGGTATGTAATTATGATAACTTAGGCGGGTCAATCTAATCTAGGCTTATAAAGATGATTCACTTAATTTATTCTGTAGAGGTTACCAGTTTAAATATCTTTAACTCACACTCTCGTGGTCTTATCTCAGATCTTACCCCTAAAGCCCTATGCCTGCTCTCGCTAGCCCATAAGTGTTTAGAAATAATTTTTGGAAACTTAGTAATTCTAATTCATTTTAAAGCGCTCTCGCTGTGTTTAAATTAAATGCCTAACTTTAGCTATCTGGTTAAAATCTCACACTCTCGTGGTCTTGACCTAACCTATTACACTTTCCTTACTCTCGTAACAAAAAGGTTGATTTTATAATAAAAAGTCTCAGCCAGAATTTTAAGCTCTTAATTATTTTAAGCCTAGAATTGATTTTACCGATTTAGTTTATTTTAATTACATACCGCCCTAAGGTGTTTAGCTACTCATGATTGTTGAACCAGACAGAGGCAGAAAAACACAAAATAAAATATGCATAACAGAAAAATAAATACTTAACATTAATATAAATGCAAATTAAATAAAAACCTGAATACAATCAAAATAGTAGACTCCTTCTTCCACAGTCTGAAAGCTCGGAGTACGGACCGGAATCGGAAATAAAATTTCTAAAAGAATTCTGAAGGTTTTGAAACAAATTAAATTATAACAATTTCCTAATGTTGGAAATTGTTATATGGTTGGTTGGGATACAGAAAATTAAAGCAAGAAAATTAAATACTGGAAAAATAAAGGGTGCAAATAAAAACGGCAGAGCTTCCGCAAGAAAATTAAAATCAAAACTCTGTAAATTGTTTCTTCAAGTTAAGCTATTTATAGGATCAATGTTTTGGGCTTGGCAGTTGGAGTTGGTGCATGGGCCTCATAGAAATTGAGAAAATCCAGGAAATGGTTGACATACTGGGTCTGCGGGAGAATAGGAAGGTTGGATTCACGTAGCGTACACGTTCATGACCAAGTCTCATCAAAATACCCTAAATTCCCCTTGTCACGTTCGTGACAAGGGTGTCACGTTCGTCTTCCGTGTCTTATGCGCGTCACGGTTGTGAGGGACTTGTGACGACCGTGACTGCTCCTTTTAGCGTGTCACGGTCGTGACTCCTAGGTGACGATCGTGACTGTTACAAAAAGTGCAGGTTATGCAGAATTCCTCTTTTCTTCATCTTTTCATGGTTGTTTTTGTTCATTTCACTTGTGGCTCATGATTTAGCTCTGTATATGATGTACCTGCAAAATGACAAAGAAAACTCGAGGAATCAGGTGTTAAAACGACAAATATGCGATAAAACGTTATTGAAACATAGCAATAAAAACGATACTTTTTCTCGTTATCAAACTTCCCCAAACTTAAACCTTTGCTTGTCCTCAAGCAAATAGTCGGTTGAAAATTGTCGGACAAGTTTTCATCGACGCACACACATAACAAACCGTACGAAGGATCGTTTTGTCAGATAAACCGGTACTTTGATAAAACACTAACGATACACTAATGACACAAGCAACAAGCTAAGTCGTCGACTTCCCGTTAAACGAAAAATTCGGTAATTGCGTTACGATTCCACCTAGAGTCTTTCGATCTTATTTCGCCCAGTTTCATTCTAGCGCAATCACATTAAGCCCTTTGCCTTAGCACGCACGTAGTGGAGTAGCCGGTTAGTGACTTTGATCCTTTATAAGCACGGGGTCTGGTACACGAATGTGGCAACCCTATATACATTATCCGATTTGGAGGTTGTGGGGGATCGAGCCGTAGCACGCCCTACCGAGTTCAGAACCAGTACCTCTGAACCAACCCGCAATGGACTCCTTCTCATATTTCTCGTTTCTTATATGCGACCGTGTACTTTGGTGCAATTTCTTTTCATTTGCATCGAGATATGAAGGATCATTATAGATTAGGTATCAAACACTTATATTCATCGGCTCCCCACGTGGTTTGTGTTCAGACGGTGCTGACTGCTAGTATAAACTACTAGGGGTTACTTTTGAACTGAAACTTAAGGTGTAGTCGTAACAATTATCGGAACAGAATGCTTAAGTGGGAAGTCTAAGGTATCAAGATTGTATTGATCTTGTTGAATCGTTCTCAGCTTCCTAACTATGATTTCGTAGGTAAGTCGGGTAATGCGAAGAATAAATTAAAGATTTTTTTTCCGGTATGGCTAAATAAACGGGGAAAGTTTGAAACTAAAGAAAATAGCACACATATTACTCTGTTTCATTAAAAATACGAAAAGGAAATACAACGGAATGGAAAGTGCGGAAAGGGAAAATGCGGAAAAATGAAAGGTACCTCTCCCACACTATATCAGACATTATCCTCAATGTTGTGATATAATAGCGAGTAAAGCACAATACAAACAACAGAAATGGAAAAACATAAACAAAAACTAAAACTAAGGCTGCTAATGACCACGACCTCGACTTCTGGTGCGGGAGCGTCTGGTCGGAGTCGCTTTAGGATCAGAACTGATGCCTGTGATAGTAGTGATATCAATGCGCAAAGACTCTAGCTCGCTAAAGATTTCTCCGAGCTTCTCATCAGTCGTCCTCTGGTTGGTGGCAACAACTAGGAGTAATGCATCATGTTGCTCTTTTTGCCTTCGCTCCAATGCGGCATTCATCTGGTTCTGCTGATGAATCGCACAGAGGACGTCCTCAAGTGTGAATTCCTGTGCAGGAGGCTGTCTGGTGGATGACTCAGGAATGTCCTGGACAGGCTCAGCTGCATCCATGGTGTCTTGCATCTCGTCCACTGGTGGATCGGCCTGCTCATCAATAATGGGGGCGTGGCCGATAGCATCCGGTAAAACAAATAGCCAGTTGGCTCGGTTGGACGGATCGATGCGGTCACGGCACGACAAGATGATGTGGTGATAAACAGTGCCTTGGATAACAGGGCTAAACCTGCCATCCTCTCTCTGAGCAATCAAGTGGGCGGACCTGCAATAATTCTTCGTTAGGAACTCTGCGGCTATGCGAGGCAAATTGATGACCAAGTCACCAAGCTCCAGCTGAATGGTGAGGGTAGTGACAATGCCGCCTATGTAGAAGGGGGTTGCGCCTCTTTGCGTGATGGACTGTATATGGGATAGCATGAACGGGGCAGCATTGATGCGCTCGTCATTTAAGGCGCAGTGCAAGAACAAGAGCTCCTTGGAGTTAAGCTTATGGTTGCTCTCTCTTGCAAAAATGGTGTTGCAGATGATGCGATGAAAGTATCTGATCGCCGGGTTGTGGATATGCATAGCATTCAGGCTTTGAAAGGCTGAGGCACGGGTGTTGGTGATGTCGTGCCATAAGGTGAAAGCGGTTTCACTGAAGTTGTCTGGCACGCGGAGGTGAGCATCATCGCCGTGATCGAAGCCTAGCAGCTCGGCAATCCTTGTTTGTGTAACTTCGAACTCCCGACCGAGCAATCTGAACTTAGCAACGCCGGTGAGTTGACTTTGTGAACCGGTAGGAGTAATGTAATGAAACGAGCTCAGAAATTCCAATGTCAGGAGCTCGAATGTAGGCTGGGGCTGACTGCATAGATGCCACAAACCAACCTTCTGAAGCAGGTTCTTCACACTGTTGAGCATTCCCAACTTTCTCAAACATTCAGTGTCGACATATCGCGTGGGTTGAACACCACGGTTCTGGAATCTGATGAACTTTTACCGCTGATTTTCTCCATGCTCACCATCTCTAAACTGAATTTCTTCCATTGCATGCAAGTTCAAGAGTGGGAGATGAGAGGTTTTTGGGGTTTGTGAGAAAAGTGTAAAATGTGAGGAAATTGGTTCGGATTAAGTGCAAGATGAGAATGTGATAGGTGTGGAGTAAATGGAGAGGTTGATGGAGTTTAATTTGGGTAATGGGAGGTTACGGGAGTTGGAAGAGATAATGGGGGTTTTTTGAATGTTATGGAAGTTGAAAAAGGAAGAGGTTTCGAAGAAGAACAGTTATGTTTCTCAGAATTCCTATAACTGGGGTCGTCACGGTCGTGATGGGGGGATGACGGTCGTGACGCGCTAATTAGCTTGTCACGATCGTTAGAAGGTGATGACGACCGTGAGGGATAAAAACTTAGAATATTTTCCAGAATGCATTATCTCTCTCACGTTCAATACAATTTATATTATTTTATGATCACTTCTCATTCTATTTTAAACACAAACAATATATAATATCAACATAGATTGGTAAACTTCATCACATGAGAAATTATATAAAACATTAATCAATTTAAATATAACAGGAAATGGATTGAAAGCATAAAAATTGATTAAATTGGAAAAATTTGTAAACTAGAAGTGCTTTGCTTTAATAATTGAAGGGAAATTACATTAATAAAAATAAAGTACAAAAATGTTTGCGAAATGTTAAACTAACTAGAAACGAAAACAATAGATGAAATAAGTTAGATCACTACAGCATTTTCAAAAGTGCTTCTTCAAATCTTCGATTGCAGAGTTCAGGTGGTAGAATTGCTCACATGTTATGTCAGTTAAACCTATAATGTCCAATCGCATGCTCTTAATCTCATCCTTAACAGTATTTATATCGGCTTGGTAAGCTTCAAGAGTGTTCATGATTTTCTTTAAGTTGTCAGCATATTCTACTCGATTCACTTCAGGGGTTTCAATCACTTCGTCAGTGTGGTCAATGTCATGGTAACCAGGAGGTGTCTCAGGGTCACTTTCTACATCGGTCATTATATCATCCCTTATCTTGTAAGATTGAGGTGTTTCGGGAGTAGATGGATAGTCAGGAGGGGTTAGCTCATAAAGCCAATTATCCTTATTGTGAACACTGACTCTAGCATGGTTTGGTAGTGTGAACAGGGTTACTACTTCATTCCTGATTAGGTACTCGAAAGGTGGTTGTCCTAAATTCCTTATGATATGGCGGTTAAAGCAAAAGTTAAGATTCATAGGACGGATGGTACCTAAGCGGTTACACCTGTGTAATTGGTATCTAAGTCCTAAGGCATCAACAATCATGGTGACAAGACCTCCTACTAATATGGGTAAATCAGGTTCTTCTTGGATTCGGGTGAAGGTTTGCATCATGAAAGGCACACCATTGACTGGTTGTCCATTAGTCACACATGACATAATGAATATCTCATCTTTAGATACTCCAGTAAGGTTTTCTTCTTTTCCAAAGAAGGTGTGGGCTAGGATCTTATGGAAATAACGGATAGCAGGGTTATGTATCTCATCATTGTTCATGTTATTTGGTTCAGGATGGTAATTTCCGGTTAAGGTTCCCCAAAAGAAATCCATCTCAATGTCCATCAATTCTACCTGTATGGTAGTAAAAGCAAAGGGTCCACTAGGGAATCCTAATAAGTCAGCTAGTTCTCTATGATTAAAGTCATATTCTATTCCAAAAAGGCGGAAACTGATAAATCCTTTCCTGAATCCAAAACCGCGCTCGGGTAAGTAAACTAAGGAGCTGAGGAACTCAAGGGTGAGCTCGCGGTAAGTCACAAACTTTTGTTTAATCAGTGCATTCTCCCATCCAAGTCGGTTAAACAAGTATAGGATGTTATCATGTATACCTAAGGTTTCCATAGTCAGATCATCCGGGTACATAGTCGAATCCATTGGTCTCTGTGATAACTCTTCAAATTTCATTCTTTGGTTCCTACCTCTAAATTTGGTTTCCATAAGGTTTATTGGTTGGTTAGCCATAATTAGTGTAAATACGGAGGAAACAAATCAGGGGGAGAAGGAAAGTGGAAAAGACTTTAGAAAATCTGTAAAAGTGATTTAAAAATTAAAATAAGGAAAATAAGAAAATAAATGTATAAATAAAAGCAATAATAGTAATAATGAAATAAAACTATAATAAAATGACAAAACAGATAAACTAATAATAAAATGATAAATGACAAAATAATAAAATGATCAAAATGGTTAAATGATTAAATGGGTTGCCTCCCACTAAGCGTTGTTTTTATCGTCAAAAGCCTGACGTAATGCTTAGGTGTAGATTAATCAGGGAAATTAGTGGACAACTCTAAAAGCCTTAGACTATTTGCATAATCTCTATTTTCAATTTTATGGTAATGTTTTAAACGTTGTCCGTTTACTATGAACGGTTCACTATTCCTACCCTTAATTTCTATTGCTCCGCTCGGGAACACTCTAGTTATTTCAAAGGGTCCTGACCATCTAGATTTTAGTTTTCCAGGAAAGAGCCTAAGTCTTGAATTAAAGAGGAGTACAATATCTCCCACACTAAATTCTTCCCTAGATAGGCGTTTATCGTGCCATCGCTTAGTTCTTTCTTTATATATCTTAGCATTCTCATAAGCATCTAGCCTTAACTCTTCTAATTCGTTAATATCTAGGATTCACTTTTCTCCTGCAGCATTATAGTTTATATTGAGAGTTTTGATCGCCCAATAAGCTTTGTGTTCTAGTTCTACCGGGAGATGACAAGATTTTCCATATACTAATTTGAAAGGTGTAGTTCCTATGGGTGTCTTGTAAGTTGTCCTATAAGCCCATAAAGCTTCATTAAGTTTAGATGACCAATCTTTCCGAGATATGGCGACAGTCTTTTCTAAGAATTGTTTAATTTCTCTGTTCGAGACTTCGACCTGTCCACTTGTTTGTGGATGATATGGTGTTGCCACACGGTGTCTTACTCCATACTTAGATAGTAATTTGTCAAAGATTTTTGAAATGAAGTGTGAGCCACCGTCACTTATGACGAGTCTAGGCACACCAAATCTGGGAAAGATTATATTTTTGAAAAGCTTTATTACTACTCGTGTGTCATTTGTAGGAGAAGCTATAGCTACAATCCACTTTGAAACGTAATCGACAGCTACGAGTATGTAATTATTACCGAAAGATGATGGAAATGGTCCCATGAAATCTATTCCCCAGACTTCAAAGACTTCTACTTCTAATATTCCTTTTTGAGGCATTTCATCTCTTCTTGAAATATTACCGGTGCGTTGACACCGATCGCAATTTATAACAGCGATGTGGACATCTTTCCATAAATTAGGCCAGAATAGGCCGGCTTGTAAGATTTTTGCACAAGTCTTGGAAGTGCTTGCATGTCCACCATAAGGAGATGAATGGCAATGAGCAATGACATCTTCTATTTCTTCTTCGGGAATACATCGACGAAAGATTCCATCGGGTCCTCTTTTGAACAATAATGGTTCATCCCAATAGTAATGTTTGAGATTGTGAAAGAATTTCTTTTTCTGCTGATAGGTTAAATCAGGTGGAAGAGCTCCTGCAGCTAGGTAGTTGACAATGTCAGCGTACCATGGCAGTCCTACAATTGTTTAGA
This sequence comes from Lathyrus aphaca, assembly GCA_963966055.1. Taxonomy (NCBI): domain Eukaryota; kingdom Viridiplantae; phylum Streptophyta; class Magnoliopsida; order Fabales; family Fabaceae; genus Lathyrus; species Lathyrus aphaca. The sequence goes on from OZ014522.1 coordinate 546,704,214, forward strand.
TTGTTTCCACGGGTTCTGGTTCATCTATGTCTAACTGAACTGGGTCGCTTCCTATTTGTGCTATCAGCTGTTCATACGGAAAATCATCGTTAATCGGCACTTGTTCGGGTTTAATACCTTCTATTCTAGATAAATGGTCCGCTACGACGTTTTCAGTACCTTTCTTATCTTTTATTTCGAGATCAAACTCTTGTAAGAGTAAAATCCATCTCAAGAGTCTTGGTTTAGCATCTTTCTTAGTCAATAGATATCTGATAGCAGCGTGGTCTGTGTAAACGATTATTTTCGCTCCCACTAGGTAAGAACGGAATTTGTCAAGCGCAAAGACAACTGCTAACAATTCTTTTTATGTAGTGGCGTAGTTCATCTGAGCAGAATCTAAGGTTCTACTGGCATAGTAAATCGCATGAAGTTTCTTTTCCTTCCTTTGGCCTAGAATTGCGCCTACAACATAGTCACTCGCATCGCACATGATTTCGAAAGGTAATCTCCAGTCAGGGGGTTGCATGATTGGTGCGATGATGAGGGTTGTTTTTAGAGTTTCGAATGCTTTAAGACAATCTTCATTGAATATGAACTCAGCGTCTTTCATTAATAAACCGGTAAGAGGTTTAGTGATCTTCGAGAAATCTTTGATGAATCGTCGGTAGAAACCGACGTGTCCTAAAAAACTTCGTATTTCTCGAACGGTTTTAGGGGGTTGAAGATCTTTTATGACTTCTATCTTAGCTTTATCAACTTCAATTCCCTTGTCGGATATAACGTGTCCTAGTACGATTCCTTCTCTGACCATAAAATGACATTTCTCCCAGTTAAGCACGAGGTTCACTTTTACACATCTTTCTAATACCATTTCTAAATTTGATAGACATCCTTCAAAACTTTGCCCGCAACAGAGAAGTCGTCCATGAACACTTCCATGATGTTGTCTATAAAATCTACGAAGATTGACATCATACATCTTTGAAAGGTTGCAGGAGCGTTGCATAATCCAAAGGGCATTCGTCTATAAGCGAACGTTCCATAAGGGCATGTGAATGTAGTCTTTTCTTGATCATCTGGGTGGATAGAGATTTGGAAAAATCCTGAGTAACCATCAAGATAACAGAAATATGAATGCTTGGATAATCGTTCTAACATTTGATCTATAAAAGGTAGTGGGAAATGATCTTTTCGAGTGGCTTTGTTTAGTTTACGATAATCGATGCACACTTTATGTCCCGTCACTACTCTTTGTGATATCGATTCGCCTTTAGCGTTTTTCACAACAGTGATACCTCCTTTCTTTGGTACTATATGTACAGGACTAACCCATTTACTATCAGAGATTGGATATATTATTCCAGCATCTAGTAGTTTCTTAACTTCTTCTTTTACTACAGTGCTAAGGATTGGGTTAATTCTTCTTTGAGATTCTCTGGAGGTTTTGCAATCTTCTTCTAGCAGAATACGATGTATACAGATTGAAGGGCATATTCCTTTGAGATCAGATATGTTATATCCTAACGCAGTAGGATATTTCTTTAAGACATCTAAAAGTTTCTTTGTTTCGATTGTTCCTAAACTGGAATTTATTATAACTGGTCTTGTACATTCAATGTCTAAGAATTCGTATCTTAGGTTCTTAGGTAATGTTTTTAACCCTAATGTAGGTTTATCCTTACTTGGCATGGGATCCGGTGTAAGTGCTAAACTTTCACTTAGACTATCATCCTGATATGGTTTACGCCAATTATCATCTTCGAAAATCGGAGGGATTTGAATTTTCATAATTTCAGAATAGGTAGTTTCTTTCATTTCCATTTCTCTTACACATTCGTCAATTACGTCCAATAGATAGCATGTATCCTCTATGGCTGGTGATTGTAAGAATTGTGTTAAAATAAATTCAACTTTCTCTTCACCTACCTCAAAGGTTAGCTTTCCTTTCTTTACGTCTATTATAGCTCCGACGGTGGCTAAGAATGGTCTTCCTAGTATGATAGGTGTAGTGGAGTCTTCAGAGATGTCCATGATTATGAAATCAGTAGGGATGTAGAATTGTCCTATACGTACTGGGACGTTTTCTAGTATGCCTACAGGATATTTAACAGAGCGATCGGCTAGTTGAACAGACATTTTAGTTGGTCTTAGGTCTCCCATGTCTAGCCTTTTGCAAATCGTTAAGGGCATAACACTGATATTGGCTCCTAAATCGCATAGAGCTATGTCAATGACGAATTTTCCCATTACACAGGGTATAGAGAAACTTCCAGGATCTTTTAGCTTAGGACGCATATTATTCTGAATTATGGCGCTACACTCAGCAGTAAGCGTAACGGTTCCGTTATCCTCTATCTTTTTCTTATTAGATAAGATTTCTTTTAAAAACTTAGCATACGAGGGCATTTGAGTGATAGCTTCTGTAAACGGAATAGTAATATTCAACTGTTTCAGAAGTTCGACAAATTTCTTAAACTGGCCCATCGTCTTGGAATTGGTTAATCTCTGAGGGTACGGAATTGGTGGTTTATATGGTGGTGGAGGTGTAACACCCCAAAATTTGTCCTCTCATTTTCATGCCATTTAGCATATCCTTTAATACATTGCATTGCATTTAGATCACAATTGCATCATAAACATACATGAATATTCATCTCCATTTGAGCTTTCACAGGTTGCGACTGCCCTTTATTTCTTCATGCAGCACGTGCACAATAATCTCAGAAGAAGCCAAAAGTTCTCGGTTGATTCAGAGGAGTTTAAGCAAAACATCAGTTTTATGGTGCAGTTTGCAAAAGTTGTAACTTATGCTCGGAAACTCATTTTGGCTTGAAACTCTATAGTTTAGACCGTTTCGGTATTCTCTACAACTTTTGTGTTCGGCTCGGAGGCCAATTCATCAAGGAAAATGGCGGGATTTATTTGTTTCTGAAATTTCGGTTTCGCCGATTAACTGTGCTAGCGGGATTCGAGAGTTCGTAACTTCTGATTGGGTTAACATGTCTGAGAGATTCATATGCCAAAAGTTCCGTCTTGATATCCTTTCCAACTTTTGGGTTTTGGCCGAGAACTAATTCTTTGAAGAAGATCTCAGAATGTGCGAGTCTTTAGAGTCGACATAGTGAAAAACAGTGCTGAACCGGTGAGTTTTGAACACTAAAAAATTCATAACTCTTGGCTCGTTCATCGAATTGATGTCTTTTTGGTGCCTAAAATTCCGTTTAGATGTTATCTTCATTATGTGAATTCAGTTTGGGTTAGGTCCGAGCGGAAGGATCTCGAAAATGCGAATTACCAGTAAGGTTCTTTGATGCAGTGCACTGTCTGTCAGATTTTGTAAAATTCATAACTCGGTCAATTTTCATCGGATTTCACCCGTTCTTGAAGCGTTGGTTCACAAATTTTATCCTCTTTAAGTTCAAATACAAACGCGAGTTCGAACGGTACTCCAAAGATTGCCGTTTTGGTTTATTTCACAAAACTGAAGTGCTGAACCGAAGAAAAATGCTGAAAGTGGTTTCACGAGAAAATTCATATCTCCCTCGTCGTTTGTCCGGTTGAGCTTACAGTTTAACACCAGGTCACTGACTCATAGACCTACAACTTTTCTGACAAAGTCGAGTCGAGATTATGCTCCGAAGAGGTTGACCTCGTCACATTTTTGAGTAGCGGACACCAAATAAGCCGAAAAAACAACTTATTCAATGACGTCTTGCAGCTTAAACGTATCGATCGCACTTGATTTTGATCGTATGACGTCCGTTATTTTTGTGTTGCAACTGTGATTCAGAGGCGGACGATATTGTGGAAGGCTCAGAGTCGAAATTTCTTGCCGAAGATATTGTTATTTTCACTTAAGCCGAAATTCTACCTTTTGCCTTTCATTTTACACTCCACTATATATTCTTTTGACCCACAATTTGTCTCATAACTTCAATCATAATTTACAAACACCAAAAAACTCTCACAAACTCTCTCTAAAGGATCAAAGTTCATTCTCTCAACTCTTTCTCAAGAACACAACAACAACTTCATCAAGAACTCAAGAACACAACAATTCCGATCAAGCTTCCGATAGCCGAGCCGCCACGAACCACCACCTTCGGTCAACTTCACAACCGTAAGACTACCATCTTCCGCCACCGGCAGCCGCGCGGCCTCTCCTCCTCTCCTCCGTTCATGATCGCGTCTCACTTCCTTCGGATTCGCAATTTCTTCGTCGATTCTTCATTCGGTAAGCTTCTTAAACTTTAATTCATGAATAATTGTTGAATTGTTTCTTGAATTGAATTTTGAAGTTGAATTAATCTTGTGGAGATTATGTGCATTGATTCATGATTTGATTATTGATTGATTCTTGATTAATTTATCCTAATAATTGTTGTGGTGCATGATTGAAAAGGCTTGGTAAAGTTGACATAGAATAATCGGTGAATGTTAGGTGTTTGACAAAATTCCTAAGAGAGCTAATTATTATGACTTGATATTGATTGAAGTGCTTGACTTTTAAATTCATGTTTGTTTCAATGTGCAAATTTGAAATAGGATAGGTTGAGGCTTAATTGTTGATGTTGTTCATGTGTCGCGTGTCGAGAATATGTTTTGGTCATAACTTCCTAACCGTAGCGCGTTTTTGCGAATGTGAATAGTGTAAATTGACTTTGTTGATTATTTCGGAGCCATTGGTGAACTTTTTAGTCGATTTCGGACAATTTTTCCCGGCTATTTTGCTACTGCCAGCCGACGAAATCGGCCAAAAAGTATCACTTCCAAGCGGAATTTTCAAAAACCGATTGCATATTTGAATCCGTTGGCACGTTTGCAAGTTACCATGCGATTTTCGTTCAATTCCGAGTCGGTGATTTTTGACGCGTTTTTTCGTTTTAAAGCTTTTTAAGTTCGGTTTGGTGCGATTTTGATGCATTGATCTTGTTTTGACTTGTACTTATGTTTGTTGATCATTTGCCATTCATTGCATGTAAATTTGTTCGATTCCGGTTTGAGTTTGCATGTTGTTTATGTTAGAGCATAAGTGCTGCCCCGTTTTGAAACGTAAATTTCAATGCATGTCCATGACTCATATATTTATATTTCTACTTGATTTGGAGTTGTGAGGCATAGGTGCAACTTCCGGTTGCACCTCTTTTTGGTTTCTAATGCGTTTGTTGAGTTCATGCAAGGTTCTCGCAAAGATCTTAGCGACGGTCGTTTGGTTGGTATTCCACTTTATTTGTGGGATACCTTTGGATTCAAATGATATTTTGTGTCGTTGTTTTTGTTTCGATTATGGGGGATCTTCACCAAGCAATTATATAAGATGAACATTTATTTTGCTCATGGGAGATTACAAGGCTTGACTTGAAGTTTTTTTGGATTTCTTTTATGTGAAAGAATCGGCACTTCGATCAAGTAAGTAATTTCAAGCTTTTTCGGCTTTTAAGCATCATTATAGTTGTATGCGGCTTAGGACCATATAGCTTAAGGTGCATACTGAGCCCTCCCACCTGAGGCATTGGATTTATTTGTGGTATATGTTGGTTTTTGTCGATTTCGGAACTTAGGGATTAGGTTACGAACCATTAGGATCGCTTCCTTTCACTTCCCCTTAAAATCCACTTTTTTGCCCGTTTCGTCGCAATTATTAAAAATAGTTTTAGGTGGGATAAAATTCTGGAAAAATTCATGAGTGATCCTCATCCTCTTAATTAATTTTTCATATTTTTTGTTTCCAGATTTAGGTGGTTTTAATAATTAAGTCGGATTTTAGATCACAAGCTGTCCCAAAATAGAGAATTTTGGCATAAGGGACCGAAATCGATTTTTCCCCATAGGTGTGAGACCTATTTTTTGTATATGATTAATCACTGTAATTGGTGACATTTTGATTCTTATTAGGCATTTTTTTCATAATTTTTAGTGCCCTTTTTGATCCACTTTGTGGAGTTGTTTTTGGGTGATCATTCATTGCTACCTTGCTAGTCAAGTAATTGTTTTGGCACTTTGGTGCATAATTTTGTGGAATCCTTTTGGACAATTTGAGATAATGACTTTTTTATTCCAGAGATTTAATTTCATAATTTTTAAAGGCTTTTTGCTATTTTTCCATGTCACCTAGATCCTAGGTTGATTCATGTGTCTATTTGCTCCATAACTTAAATGATAAGAAGGCATTCATGCCATTTTCTTGAAGGGATTTTTGGTAGATTTTAGGAGTTGATTATAGGTCATTTGTATGCCTTTAATTCCAGTCATAGGTCATTTTTTGAACCATACTCATTTGGTTTGTTTTGGTGCTTTAAAGTGCATACTTATGTGAATTAACTTTAACATAAACTAGCTTCTCTTCTCCTCTAATTGTTAACTTGAATTATGTGGAAATCATTAATGCCTATTCATGCATTCTAATTGAATCTCATACCTTGTATGCTACTGACCCATAATCATTTCATGCATATTCACATGCCATTCTTCCTTAGTTTGCATCATGTGCGATCTTATGCAATTTTTGTTCGTTTCTTCTCATATCTTCTTCTCATTGCTCCATATGCCTAAACAATTGCATCCATGATTGTATATTCATTCATCCATCATTCATAAGCATTCACTACTGACTTTTATGTTCATTTCATGTATTAATTCATGCTTGTAAGCCATATGCATTCATACTTCATCCATAAACCCTAACTTGCATTTAGGTGAACTTAGGTGAACTTTTTGTACATAGTTTGACATAGTTTGATCTTGTGAGGTATCCTAGCATACTTAGGGACCTATAGCATGTAGCTACTGACTTTAGAAGTCATGTAACCTTTAGGTACCTTCACCTTTAGACTTAGGTCTTATTTTGAACCCTAGTTCCATTCTAGGACGTTTATGGTACTTAATCGCTTTCATGCTTTGATTTTACTTTCAATATGCATTGTCATGCTAACTTTTGTTTTGTAGGGGGGAAGATTGAGGTAAGCCTCACTTCATTCCTATCTCTTATGCATTGTAATTGTCTTTGCCTTAACACTTGGTGCTTGCTTATAGGTTTTCCCTTTCTTTAGAAACAACTTACCTTCCTTAGGAAGTAAGTTGATTTCTAAGTTCTATTTTCTTCTTTTCTTCTCTTTCTTAGGATTAGAATACCTCATTAACCATAGGATCTCCCTTTTGTATATGATAAATAACTTAGGATTGTTTTAGTCCCCCTTTTAGGATTTTGTCCTTTTGTGATCCTTTTGGTTCTTTTTCTCTTCTCATCTCATAACTCTAAAAACACTTTAATAAATCTGAAATGATACATTGATCCATAACCTTATTCCATGAGGTATGCTTGTAGTCTTCCCATCTTGGGATAGTACATGTTTACCTTGTGATGCACAAGTCTGATCAAGGTATCTTCTTCATAAAAGAAAAGCTAAAAAACACTTCTTCATGTGAATAATCAAAACACCTAATAAGTAAACAAGTTAGTGAGCCTAAGCCCTAGTCTTTGGGTTCAAGTTTTGGGGATCTTCTCCTTACTTGAATGTGCTTGTTCTATTATTCCCTCTTGGAATGTAGTGACAAGTACACATTCCATGGAAAAGAGCTTGAGTTCACTTCCTTGTGACACACTCCTAAAAGCTTTCTAAGAAAACACAAACAAACAATAAGCGTCTTTCCTTCGGGAATTCTTTTCTCATCTCCTTCGCTCCGTACGCGAACTTGCTCCTACTTGTCACTTTGCAAGACGGTTACGCACTCGTCGTCCGAGCCTGCAACACCTGAGCAATGGCATAGGCAGGTCAAGCCTTAATTCACAAACAAATAGTTCCCGCCTTAGTTAGGCGAACTACGTCGACTCTGATCCTCATTATCCCAGTGAGGTACGTAGGCAGCGGGGTAGGGCCCGTTCGAGCACACTCTTTATTTTCCCTAAATTTTCCCCATTCTTTCTTTTTATTCTTTTTAATTCCTTTCTCATTTCCATTCCCTTTGTTCCAGTTAGCGGTTTTATTCAGCAGCAATTATAATTTTATCACCCTTTGAAACAAACAAGCAAGCGTGGATCCCGTCGGGTACGGCGGACGGATTGGGGTGCTAATACCTTCTCAATTCGTAACCGACTCCCGAACTCAGATCTTTGGTTCGCAAGGCCTTGTCCTTTCCTTCTTCCTCAGGTTTGTGCAACATTACCTTTCCCATTCATTCGGGATAAAAATGTCTGGCTGGCGACTCTAACCTTTCCGCGCCACTTTCGCGTTTGTACTAGGATGAAAATCCCGGGAGCGACAACTGGCGACTCTGCTGGGGAATAACCTGGTTCTTCCGGTTTCCCTTGTAGAGTCAATCCTAGCGCCTGTTTGGTTTTGTTTCTTCGGGTGTTTATCTGTTTGTTGTTGTGTGCTTTAGTTTAGCTTTATTGTTTTCATTTACAGTCTTACTTTACAGCTTTACTTTACCGCATTTATTTATCGCTTTCAGTATTTATTTTCCATTTATCATATTATACTGGACTGTCTGGCTGTGCTGGTTTTCATTTTTTCTGTGGGATGGGAGTTACTGTGAGATGAGCTCGTAACCGGGGCTCGAGTGCACCCTAGGACTTAGAATGGTTCCACTTTGGCTTCATGGCATCTTGCTATGTTGGTAGTAGTGAGTTCCACACCTTGACTTGCGACCTTCTCGGGAATGTATTGATACCGGAATCTTTCTGGGTTGATGCGCTACCTTGATAGTTATGTGCAGTCAGGGGACCGATCATTGAGAACCTTTGTGGAAACATCCCTCTCCAGTGATGACAGTGGCAGACCACATTTGTTGGCAAACCCACTCGCATCCGAGGGCCCACTGGGAACTCGCATAGGATGGCCTGGTTCTCTCATAGGAATCCAGTCAAGGCAAACTGTTCGTATGACGATAGTATTGTACCCTTCGGGATGAATGTACTACTGTTTCTCGACTCAGTGCTTGAAGCTGAGGACTAATGAGGGATGCTTGTTTCCTTGGACTCAGCTGAGGCCTCCCTGAGTAGTACATAATGCCAAACCGATTCCCTGATTTGGTCATGAGCCATTTCTCGGAAATGGTGAACGTATTATTGCTATTCGGCTTTGAGAGTCCGTGATGTTGACCCGAGTAGCACACCCGTAAGATTGGAAGGGGTTTACAGGTTTGCAGGAACCCTAAACTTCAACATACCCGCTTTGCCAGTGTTGTTTTATGATAGTATCTGGTGCTATATGGTTCTTTGATTCTGAGATCCGGGATTTCTATTCAGAGAGATTGTTACTGTGATTACCATGGTGGCCCTGATATTGTGACTGTTATTATGACTCTCCACAGACACTGGGCTCGTTGTTCAGCTTCAACACCATCAGTGACTATTCAATTATGTGATCCAGTTCTACAGTTATTGGGTTCTCAGTTATGGGGTTCTATACAAAGATGGTGCTGCTATTGTGGTTGTATTCAGACACTTGACTCACTGCTCAACACCAACATCAGACCATTGATCACATGCCTGTTGCATACATGACATCATAGAATTTCTTCACACATGTTCAGTTATTTCCGAGGATCACATATCTGAATCATGCCATTGGACTTTATCTGTGTCAAAACTTGAATCAAAGCAGTTAGATTCCTCAAAAATAATTGAACATGGCATTTGCATACATCCTTGCATTCTTGACAGGTGTTCAGAGACAAATTCTTTTCCTGACTTGATTTCTCATCAGAATGGACAACTTGAATCATAGTCATCAAGGTATATATTTGAAGCAACTCCGGGCGGAGGTAATCGAAGGAAGACCCAGCTGAGGCCACTCAGGGCAGAGGTATAAACTTTATTTCAGAACCAGAAATTGTTGAAACAGGAAGTCAACTAGGTGAAGACTCAGATGAGTTTGGTTATAGAAATCCTGAATGTGGTGTCAAAGAAACGAAGCTATTTTCATCCCTAGTGAGGGGAACTACGCTGCTCTGATTCTCCATTGGTCAATGGAGATACGTAGGCAGGAGATCACCTGAGATCTTTCCGAGCAACCTTATCTATTAACTTTATCAACCTCTTCCCTCCAAATGTCGTATGTCAGCATCCAACCTCAGCTTCCCAAGAGTGTCCTAGGGGCAGAGCATAAGGTTATAGGCCAAAACAACTTGAGAAGAAGTTTGATCATATTCTGATGACGTATGTGCAATAAGTTTCCTCATTTACTCAAATTCGAACCGGTTGAGCTAGACGTATCAGGATCATCTCTGACAAAGCTTCCTTTGGGGTTTCAATTCCAAGTATAATTACCATTCTGGGGCCCCTGGCCTTTTAATTGAAGATTGCAAGTCTTTCAGAGGCAAAGGTGAAGACAAGGTCCCGAATTTGATCGACTCAAAGTTCATCATGCCAGAAAGTCTGCTCACATATTGAAATCTCCTCATCAAATGGACCTCCCAATTTTCAAAGGCATCTTCAAAAGCAATAAGTCCAGATAGAGTCAAGTCTCCTCAATGACGGCAATGTTCAGCTTCTTTACTGCATTTTCATTTATAGTTTATATTGTTTGTTTAAACATTTGTATGCATGCATGAAACTTATTTGTTTTTGAATGATAATCATAATAAAATGCACATGTTTTTCTTGAAGTAATCCATTCGTATTCACTCATGATTTTGTGTATGTGCATTGCAATACCAACTGTTGTGCTTAAACTCTATCATGGAGGATGACGAAATGAAAACGCAAAAATCTCTAATTGTGTGCTTTTGAGAAAGACCCTGTTGACGATGTACAGGCATTGTTTCAAATCCTAAACACCGGAGATATAAGGGAGATAGACCCTCGCCAACCCATTTGAGCCTTGAAGTAGGAGTTTCTTTTCGCATGAAAAAACCCTTGCATTTAACCCAGGGGCAGGGTAGGCGTCAGTTAGTTTGACCGAGCGTTCAAATTTCAAAAGGAGTGCGAATCTGAGGATCCATTACCTTTCGTTGTACCAAATCAAGAGGTCCAAAGACCAGAAACCACAATGGTTATCCCAATCAAGAGTCCAGAGACCGGAAACCACAAAGGTTATCCTTCCTCAACCAAGAAGTGAGACAGTCACGATCCTTTCAAAGCAATCAAGACAAACAGTGTCACACGATTTGTTCAAAAAAAAGAAAAAAGAAAAAATGAATAAAAAACCCGCTAAGTCAAAACTTGAAAACAAGCGACTTAGGCAAAAATTAGGGCATCCCGCTGGACTTCACAATCAAAGATTCACAAAAATCAGTCCAGGCAAAAGTTAGGGATAAGAAAAATAATGCAAAAGCAAAAGACGTAAAGGATTACACAAGAAAGATCCTTGAATAAGAACAAAGTCGTGTGATACAGACACAAAAGGCGAAGGGGCGACTGACTCCAAACAACAACCTGATTAGTGCTTAAACCGTTAATGTAATTGGTTCCTCAACCATCACAAAACCCTTTTTGAGAAGTGAGCGCTTGTGAAAGCTAGCTGAAAATAGGAATGGAGAACATCACGAAGATGGGTGGGCACAAATAAATTTCGAGCCTATATCCTTTGTTTCTATAACCGTGAACCAGGCCACGATACAACCCTCAAAAGTCCTAACTGAAACAGGGTTATTTTTGAGAGCGTACTACCACAAGATCGCGTTCCTGACTCCTATGAGTTGTGCTAAAAGATCGGTGTTGGTGTCGCATATGTATGTTTTCTTTTATCAAAAATCAATGTCGTATTTTAACCAGTGATTCACTCACAAAGGTTGGCGACATCTTTTTACAGTAAAACTTCAAGATTAAAATGTGTGTTGCATTAGAATTTTCATTCTCAAAATAAACATTTTCTGCTTGCATACATTTGTTTGGCATCACAAAATTTTACATATGGAATCTCAGTCCAGAAGCTTAATATTGCCAAGTTGAGAAGTCTGAAACTTCCGAAGGACAATCTATGAAGATGTAATTTTCCAAAAAAAAAAAAACTCCATTGAGTAGGGACTTTCCCAGCAGTCGTAGCAAGAGCCAATTAATCTGGGGCAATCATGTCGAGCAATCTCTTCAAAATTCAGCCAAGCTAGGGCAATCACTTCGAGATTCAAATCTCTCAAAGAGCCATTAGTCTGAGGCATACATTCAAATTTTAGCCAAACTGGGGCAATTACTTCGAGATTCAAATCTCTCAAAGAGCCATTAATCTGAGGCATGCATTCAAGTTTCAGCTAAACTGGGACAATTACTTCGAGATCCAATCTCTCAAAGAACAGTTGATCTGGGTGTTTTCTTCAAAGCACAGTCATCAGAGGTGATCACTTCAAGACTTGTACTGGAGCAGGCCACCACAAGAGCATGAGAAGTCACTTTCTCCCGAAGACGGTAAATCCAAAGCACCTATCCAAAGTCCAAAATACTGGGGCAGAATATTTCACAGTGATATGATGTTTTTCATGAATCCTCGCGAGGCAAATTTCTTTCATAGACTATGCAGTCTGGGGCAGTTATTTCGAGATCCAACGAATCTCTCCATGAGTTTGAAGACACTGAGGCATTTCATATGCCATGTTTTCTGTAAAATCCTCTTGAGACATTTACTTCAGATGGACCTCAATCTGAGGCGAGTCGAAAATTGCAAAGAACCATTGTTCACTCATGATTAGTCGGCAACCTATGAACCCAGGGCTAGGGGCAAGGCCAGTGTCGGCACAGTACTGCAAGAATTGTTTCATCTGCGGACTTCATCGATCAAGATTCCTTAGTAAGTCTCATGGGAGGTTATTTCTTGAGAAGAAGGGTATCATCGTCTCTCATCACCAGCATGAGACGCCTTACATCTCTCATTCCCAACATGAGAGGATTTATCTCTTATCCCCAGCAAGTGGCAACTTAAACTCTTATCTTCAGCAGGAAGCTTCATCATTGACATCCTCCATCATCCCCAGTAGAGTTGGAAGTTGAAATCTCCCCCCAGCGAGGCAGCAGAAGGTTGGTGCCATCCCCGAGCAGAAGTTTCCCTTCAGACAGGGGCAATTCTCAGCAGTATAAGGAGTGTTTTGCCTCCCCAGCAGTTGCTTCCTCAGCAGTATCATGCCTTTGGTTCCCCACCAGAGTTCAAGAAGGGTCCATCTCCAGCAGGGTCTTGGCGCTCCAATCTCAAAGTCCAATTTATTTTTGGCAGTGGCGGCTGTTTGGAGCCGGTGAATTATTAACAGCTTTCCACGCAGAGTTGTTTCCTCCTCATCAGGATGAACCAGATCAATGCAGTGATCATCGTTTCTCCCCAGCCAAGTTATCTGGGATACCTGCAGTCTCCTTATCAGGAGATCTCCTTGCATTTGCATATGTATAATCATCATCACATTTGCATCCTACAAAGCGTAGCATTTCCATCGTCATGGAGCATTACGCCATAAATTCAAACATATGCATACCAGCATGGGCCAGTTTTGAGGTATATTACATAAGACCCGTTACATATCCAATCAGATTGAAGTATTCCTCACAGAATGCAACTCCGTTTCCCAGGGTGGTTACTTCTACCGAGTCTCGTTGTTATCCCCAGTTGAGTCTTGTTTCAGTACAACAGTCTCATTTTTTCGCGTCTCCGTTTCAGTACAACGGTCGCGTCTTGGGCTCTCGTTTAAGTACAACGATCCCGTTCCTTTCGAGTCTCCATTTAAGTACAATGGCCTCGTCTTTGAGTCTTGTTTCAGTACAACAGTCTCATTTTTTCGCGTCTCCGTTTCAGTACAACGGTCGCGTCTTGGGCTCTCGTTTAAGTACAACAATCCCGTTCCTTTCGAGTCTCCATTTAAGTACAATGGCCTCGTCTTTGAGTCTTGTTTCAGTACAACAATCTCATTTTTTCGCGTCTCCGTTTCAGTACAACGGCCACGTCTCGGGTTATCATTTAAGTACAATGATCCCATTCCTTTCGAGTCTCCATTTAAGTACAATGGCCTCGTCTTTGAGCCTTGTTTTAGTACAACAGTCTCATTTTTCACGTCTCCGTTTCAGTACAACGATCGCGTCTTAGGTTATCATTTAAGTACAATGATCCTGTTCCTTTTGATCTCGTCTCAGTGCGATGATAATGGATCGGTTGATACCATTTCCTAGTTAGATCGGTTGATCTTATTTGAGTCATGAATCGGTTGATATCATTTCTCTTCGAGCTGTAAATCGGATGATATTACATTCTCGTTTTCTTGGTTATGGATCGGTTGATACCATTTCCATATTAGATCGGTTGATCTTATTTGAGTTATGAATCGGTTGATATCATTTCTCTTCAAGCTGTAAATCGGATGATATTACATTCTCGCTTTTCGGGGTGGATCGGTTGATACCATCTCCGTGTTAGATCGGTTGATCTTATTTGAGTCGCAAATCGGTTGATGTTGCGTCAAGTCCTGTTTCGATAACAGGCATCTTCTGTGACTTGGTCCTGCCCAACAGTCGCGTCGCAGGTTCCCATTTTGTACAACGGTCCTGTTTGCTTGGGCTCTCATTTATGTACAACGATCTCGTTCCATCTTGTCCTATTTCCTTTGTGTTTCTGGTTACCGCCTGCAGCCGGTATACCTTTGCGTCTCCATTCGAGGATGGTTTCGTGTTAGATCCGAGGATCTTTTGGATTGTCATTCGAGGACGGCATTTATTTTCTTCAAGTCCTTCTGCGGTTGGTCTTGTTGTTGTGGCTATTATTCGAGGATAGTAGTTCACTTTTTGAGCTTATTGATCGAGGTCAGTTTGTCTCTTTTGCAAAGTCTGTCCGAGGTCAGTCTTTGTTGTTGATGGTTATCGCCTGCGGCCGATATACTATCGTGTTTCTATTCAAGGATGGTTTTAGTATTGGATCCGAGGATCCCATGTGAGTTGTCATTCGAGGATGGCATTCTTCCCAGCATATTTCCACCTGGTCTTATGTTCCGCTACCTATTCAGAGGTCAAAATCAGAAAATACATAAATAAATAAATGGGCAGATGGCATTTCTATTACCCTCAGTGTGCAAATTTTCAGGTTTTATTCGAGTATTCAATCACTTCATACCTTGAACGTCTAAAAGCTGTTGCAATTATCCATTCAAGTCTGCAGATGATTGAATAGGGGCAGCTGTAACACCCCAAAATTTGTCCTCTCATTTTCATGCCATTTAGCATATCCTTTCATACATTGCATTGCATTTAGATCACAATTGCATCATAAATATACATGAATATACATCTCCATTTGAGCTTTCACAGGTTGCGACTGCCCTTTATTTCTTCATGCAGCACGTGCACAATAATCTCAGAAGAAGCCAAAAGTTCTCGGTTGATTCAGAGGAGTTTAAGCAAAACATCAGTTTTATGGTGCAGTTTGCAAAAGTTGTAACTTATGCTCGGAAACTCATTTTGGCTTTAAACTCTATAGTTTAGACCGTTTCGGTATTCTCTACAACTTTTGTGTTCGGCTCGGAGGCCAATTCATCAAGGAAAATGGCGGGATTTATTTGTTTCTGAAATTTCGGTTTCGCCGATTAACTGTGCTAGCGGGATTCGAGAGTTCGTAACTTCTGATTGGGTTAACATGTCTGAGAGATTCATATGCCAAAAGTTCCGTCTTGATATCCTTTCCAACTTTTGGGTTTTGGCCGAGAACTAATTCTTTGAAGAAGATCTCAGAATGTGCGAGTCTTTAGAGTCGACATAGTGAAAAACAGTGCTGAACCGGTGAGTTTGGAACACTAAAAAATTCATAACTCTTGGCTCGTTCATCGAATTGATGTCTTTTCGGTGCCTAAAATTCCGTTTAGATGTTATCTTCATTATGTGAATTCAGTTTGGGTTAGGTCCGAGCGGAAGGATCTCGAAAATGCGAATTACCAGTAAGGTTCTTTGATGCAGTGCACTGTCTGTCAGATTTTGTAAAATTCATAACTCGGTCAATTTTCATCGGATTTCACCCGTTCTTGAAGCGTTGGTTCACAAATTTTATCCTCTTTAAGTTCAAATACAAACGCGAGTTCGAACGGTACTCCAAAGATTGTCGTTTTGGTTTATTTCACAAAACTGAAGTGCTGAACCGAAGAAAAATGCTGAAAGTGGTTTCACGAGAAAATTCATATCTCCCTCGTCGTTTGTCCGGTTGAGCTTACATTTTAACACCAGATCACTGACTCATAGACCTACAACTTTTCTGACAAAGTCGAGTCGAGATTATGCTCCGAAGAGGTTGACCTCGTCACATTTTTGAGTAGCGGACACCAAATAAGCCGAAAAAACAACTTATTCAATGACGTCTTGCAGCTTAAACGTATCGATCGCACTTGATTTTGATCGTATGACGTCCGTTATTTTTGTGTTGCAACTGTGATTCAGAGGCGGACGATATTGTGGAAGGCTCAGAGTCGAAATTTCTTGTCGAAGATATTGTTATTTTCACTTAAGCCGAAATTCTACCTTTTGCCTTTCATTTTACACTCCACTATATATTCTTTTGACCCACAATTTGTCTCATAACTTCAATCATAATTTACAAACACCAAAAAACTCTCACAAACTCTCTCTAAAGGATCAAAGTTCATTCTCTCAACTCTTTCTCAAGAACACAACAACAACTTCATCAAGAACTCAAGAACACAACAATTCCGATCAAGCTTCCGATAGCCGAGCCGCCACGAACCACCACCTTCGGTCAACTTCACAACCGTAAGACTACCATCTTCCGCCACCGGCAGCCGCGCGGCCTCTCCTCCTCTCCTCCGTTCATGATCGCGTCTCACTTCCTTCGGATTCGCAATTTCTTCGTCGATTCTTCATTCGGTAAGCTTCTTAAACTTTAATTCATGAATAATTGTTGAATTGTTTCTTGAATTGAATTTTGAAGTTGAATTAATCTTGTGGAGATTATGTGCATTGATTCATGATTTGATTATTGATTGATTCTTGATTAATTTATCCTAATAATTGTTGTGGTGCATGATTGAAAAGGCTTGGTAAAGTTGACATAGAATAATCGGTGAATGTTAGGTGTTTGACAAAATTCCTAAGAGAGCTAATTATTATGACTTGATATTGATTGAAGTGCTTGACTTTTAAATTCATGTTTGTTTCAATGTGCAAATTTGAAATAGGATAGGTTGAGGCTTAATTGTTGATGTTGTTCATGTGTCGCGTGTCGAGAATATGTTTTGGTCATAACTTCCTAACCGTAGCGCGTTTTTGCGAATGTGAATAGTGTAAATTGACTTTGTTGATTATTTCGGAGCCATTGGTGAACTTTTTAGTCGATTTCGGACAATTTTTTCCGGCTATTTTGCTACTGCCAGCCGACGAAATCGGCCAAAAAGTATCACTTCCAAGCGGAATTTTCAAAAACCGATTGCATATTTGAATCCGTTGGCACGTTTGCAAGTTACCATGCGATTTTCGTTCAATTCCGAGTCGGTGATTTTTGACGCGTTTTTTCGTTTTAAAGCTTTTTAAGTTCGGTTTGGTGCGATTTTGATGCATTGATCTTGTTTTGACTTGTACTTATGTTTGTTGATCATTTGTCATTCATTGCATGTAAATTTGTTCGATTCCGGTTTGAGTTTGCATGTTGTTTATGTTAGAGCATAAGTGCTGCCCCGTTTTGAAACGTAAATTTCAATGCATGTCCATGACTCATATATTTATATTTCTACTTGATTTGGAGTTGTGAGGCATAGGTGCAACTTCCGGTTGCACCTCTTTTTGGTTTCTAATGCGTTTGTTGAGTTCATGCAAGGTTCTCGCAAAGATCTTAGCGACGGTCGTTTGGTTGGTATTCCACTTTATTTGTGGGATACCTTTGGATTCAAATGATATTTTGTGTCGTTGTTTTTGTTTCGATTATGGGGGATCTTCACCAAGCAATTATATAAGATGAACATTTATTTTGCTCATGGGAGATTACAAGGCTTGACTTGAAGTTTTTTTGGATTTCTTTTATGTGAAAGAATCGGCACTTCGATCAAGTAAGTAATTTCAAGCTTTTTCGGCTTTTAAGCATCATTATAGTTGTATGCGGCTTAGGACCATATAGCTTAAGGTGCATACTGAGCCCTCCCACCTGAGGCATTGGATTTATTTGTGGTATATGTTGGTTTGTGTCGATTTCGGAGCTTAGGGATTAGGTTACGAACCATTAGGATCGCTTCCTTTCACTTCCCCTTAAAATCCACTTTTTTGCCCGTTTCGTCGCAATTATTAAAAATAGTTTTAGGTGGGATAAAATTCTGGAAAAATTCATGAGTGATCCTCATCCTCTTAATTAATTTTTCATATTTTTTGTGTCCAGATTTAGGTAGTTTTAATAATTAAGTCGGATTTTAGATCACAAGCTGTCCCAAAATAGAGAATTTTGGCATAAGGGACCGAAATCGATTTTTCCCCATAGGTGTGAGACCTATTTTTTGTATATGATTAATCACTGTAATTGGTGACATTTTGATTCTCATTAGGCATTTTTTTCATAATTTTTAGTGCCCTTTTTGATCCACTTTGTGGAGTTGTTTTTGGGTGATCATTCATTGCTACCTTGCTAGTCAAGTAATTGTTTTGGCACTTTGGTGCATAATTTTGTGGAATCCTTTTGGACAATGTGAGATAATGACTTTATTATTCCAGAGATTTAATTTCATAATTTTTAAAGGCTTTTTGCTATTTTTCCATGTCACCTAGATCCTAGGTTGATTCATGTGTCTATTTGCTCCATAACTTAAATGATAAGAAGGCATTCATGCCATTTTCTTGAAGGGATTTTTGGTAGATTTTAGGAGTTGATTATAGGTCATTTGTATGCCTTTAATTCCAGTCATAGGTCATTTTTTGAACCATACTCATTTGGTTTGTTTTGGTGCTTTAAAGTGCATACTTATGTGAATTAACTTTAACATAAACTAGCTTCTCTTCTCCTCTAATTGTTAACTTGAATTATGTGGAAATCATTAATGCCTATTCATGCATTCTAATTGAATCTCATACCTTGTATGCTACTGACCCATAATCATTTCATGCATATTCACATGCCATTCTTCCTTAGTTTGCATCATGTGCGATCTTATGCAATTTTTGTTCGTTTCTTCTCATATCTTCTTCTCATTGCTCCATATGCCTAAACAATTGCATCCATGATTGCATATTCATTCATCCATCATTCATAAGCATTCACTACTGACTTTTATGTTCATTTCATGTATTAATTCATGCTTGTAAGCCATATGCATTCATACTTCATCCATAAACCCTAACTTGCATTTAGGTGAACTTAGGTGAACTTTTTGTACATAGTTTGACATAGTTTGATCTTGTGAGGTATCCTAGCATACTTAGGGACCTATAGCATGTAGCTACTGACTTTAGAAGTCATGTAACCTTTAGGTACCTTCACCTTTAGACTTAGGTCTTATTTTGAACCCTAGTTCCATTCTAGGACGTTTATGGTACTTAATCGCTTTCATGCTTTGATTTTACTTTCAATATGCATTGTCATGCTAACTTTTGTTTTGTAGGGGGGAAGATTGAGGTAAGCCTCACTTCATTCCTATCTCTTATGCATTGTAATTGTCTTTGCCTTAACACTTGGTGCTTGCTTATAGGTTTTCCCTTTCTTTAGAAACAACTTACCTTCCTTAGGAAGTATGTTGATTTCTAAGTTCTATTTTCTTCTTTTCTTCTCTTTCTTAGGATTAGAATACCTCATTAACCATAGGATCTCCCTTTTGTATATGATAAATAACTTAGGATTGTTTTAGTCCCCCTTTTAGGATTTTGTCCTTTTGTGATCCTTTTGGTTCTTTTTCTCTTCTCATCTCATAACTCTAAAAAACACTTTAATAAATCTGAAATGATACATTGATCCATAGCCTTATTCCATGAGGTATGCTTGTAGTCTTCCCATCTTGGGATAGTACATGTTTACCTTGTGATGCACAAGTCTGATCAAGGTATCTTCTTCATAAAAGAAAAGCTAAAAAACACTTCTTCATGTGAATAATCAAAACACCTAATAAGTAAACAAGTTAGTGAGCCTAAGCCCTAGTCTTTGGGTTCAAGTTTTGGGGATCTTCTCCTTACTTGAATGTGCTTGTTCTATTATTCCCTCTTGGAATGTAGTGACAAGTACACATTCCATGGAAAAGAGCTTGAGTTCACTTCCTTGTGACACACTCCTAAAAGCTTTCTAAGAAAACACAAACAAACAATAAGCGTCTTTCCTTCGGGAATTCTTTTCTCATCTCCTTCGCTCCGTACGCGAACTTGCTCCTACTTGTCACTTTGCAAGACGGTTACGCACTCGTCGTCCGAGCCTGCAACACCTGAGCAATGGCATAGGCAGGTCAAGCCTTAATTCACAAACAAATAGTTCCCGCCTTAGTTAGGCGAACTACGTCGACTCTGATCCTCATTATCCCAGTGAGGTACGTAGGCAGCGGGGTAGGGCCCGTTCGAGCACACTCTTTATTTTCCCTACATTTTCCCCATTCTTTCTTTTTATTCTTTTTAATTCCTTTCTCATTTCCATTCCCTTTGTTCCAGTTAGCGGTTTTATTCAGCAGCAATTATACTTTTATCACCCTTTGAAACAAACAAGCAAGCGTGGATCCCGTCGGGTACGGCGGACGGATTGGGGTGCTAATACCTTCTCAATTCGTAACCGACTCCCGAACTCAGATCTTTGGTTCGCAAGGCCTTGTCCTTTCCTTCTTCCTCAGGTTTGTGCAACATTACCTTTCCCATTCATTCGGGATAAAAATGTCTGGCTGGCGACTCTAACCTTTCCGCGCCACTTTCGCGTTTGTACTAGGATGAAAATCCCGGGAGCGACAGGAGGCACATAAGGCTTTTCTTTCTCCACTGCCTCTTGATTATCATCTTCCTTTTCTTCTGGTTCATTCACCATTTCAGTCGGTTTATCCGGTTTTTGGTACATGGCTGGATTGTCAAGTCTTGGATCGGTAGGTCCGTCAAGTTCCTTGCCACTTCTTAATATCACAGCATTGGCCTGTCCTTTCGGATTAGGTTGAGGTTGTCCAGGAAATACTCCAGCTGGTGCAGCGGTAGGTGCTTGTTGTTGAGCTACTTGTGAAATCTGAGTTTCAAGCATTTTGTTATGTGTAGCTAATGCATCTACTTTGCTCACTAATTGCTTAATCTGCTCACTAGTGTGTATGTTTTGGTTTAAGAAGTCCTTGTTTGTTTGAGATTGGTTAGCTATGAAGTTCTCCATCATCAATTCAAGGTTCGATTTTCTAGGGACATTAGGAGCAGTCTTTTGATATCCTGGTGGTGTAGCTGGTGCTTGACCTGGTGCGTATAAAGCATTGTTATTCTTATAGGAGAAGTTCAGATGATTCTTCCAACCTGGGTTGTATGTGTTTGAGTATGGGTTTCCTTGAGCATAATTCACTTGATCTGTGGGAATTCCTGTTAATAGTTGACAATCAGGAACATCATGTCCTGGAACTCCACATAACTCACAGTTAGGTGTTACTGCAGCCACGGTGGTTGTTGGTGTTATGGCCAAGTTGTCGATCTTTTGGTTTAATTGGTCAAACTTTGCATTGACTTGGTCCATACTACTCACTTCGTACATACCTCCTTTTGTTGGTTTCTCAGTTGCGACTCTCTCGCTTCCCCATTGGTAATGGTTTTGAGCCATACTCTCGATAAGTGCATAGGCATCGTTATATTCTTTGTCCATTAGTGCACCGCCTGCGGAAGCGTCAATTGTCATTCTTGTATTGTACAAGAGTCCATTGTAGAAGGTATGGATGACCATCCATTCTACTAATCCGTGATGTGGACAAAGTCTCAGCATATCCTTATAGCATTCCCAAGCTTCGAAAAGTGATTCGTTTTCCCTTTGCTTAAATCCGTTGATCTGAGCTCTTAGCATAGCTGTCTTGCTAGGTGGGAAATATATGGTCAAGAAAACTCTCTTTAGTTCCTCCCACGTAGTTACTGAATTCGAAGGCAGAGATTGAAGCCAGGCTCTCGCTCTGTCTCGAAGTGAAAAAGGAAAAAGACATAGTCTAATAGCTTCTTGGGTAACTCCATTGGCTTTTACGGTATCTGCGTACTGCACAAAGATCGAAAGATGAAGGTTCGGATCCTCGGTAGGATTTACGGAGAATTGATTTTGTTGCACGGCTGATATCAGCGAAGGTTTCAGTTCGAAATCGTTTCGGTTGATAGCCGGTGCGGCAATGCTGGAATGCGGTTCAGCTTGCGAAGGACTAGCGTAATATTTGAGTGGGTGATTCTGTTCTTCAGCCATCTCTGCGTCCTTTGATGTTACGACTGGTTTAGGTGGATCTATTTGAAGATCTGGAATATTGTAATTTTGTTCGTAATCGAATATCCGTCTTCTTACGTGTAAGAAGCGTTCCGATTCTGGGATTAGAGGTTGCAAGTCTTCGCCTTGAGAGCGAGTACTTGGCATACACTCGGGAATTTAGATTAAGAAAAGAAAATAGTTGTTACCTTAGTCTAGACAATGCTACCCTAAAGTGCACTAGTAACTAAATTTCGTTCCCTGGCAACGGCGCCAAAAACTTGATGGGCTAAAGACGTATCTAATTATGTGTCTAGCGGTATCTTAACTGCAAGTGCACAGCCTATCGAAGTAATATTTAAGATTATCGATCCACATGGACTTTATGATTACTTAGTGCTAGAGGATTTACTAGTTTAGCTAAGGTGAAGGGTTGTCACGATTTTTTGGTTGTTTTTAAAGATTAAAGGCGGGAATTTAAATTTAAGTTTAATGAAATAATACTAAGCGGCCGGTATGTAATTATGATAACTTAGGCGGGTCAATCTAATCTAGGCTTATAAAGATGATTCACTTAATCTATTCTGTAGAGGTTACCAGTTTAAATATCTTTAACTCACACTTTCGTGGTCTTATCTCAGATCTTACCCCTAAAGCCCTATGTCTGCTCTCGCTAGCCCATAAGTGTTTAGAAATAATTTTTGGAAACTTAGTAATTCTAATTCATTTTAAAGCGCTCTCGCTGTGTTTAAATTAAATGCCTAACTTTAGCTATCTGGTTAAAATCTCACACTCTCGTGGTCTTGACCTAACCTATTACACTTTCCTTACTCTCGTAACAAAAAGGTTGATTTTATAATAAAAAGTCTCAGCCAGAATTTTAAGCTCTTAATTATTTTAAGCCTAGAATTGATTTTACCGATTTAGTTTATTTTAATTACATACCGCCCTAAGGTGTTTAGCTACTCATGATTGTTGAACCAGACAGAGGCAGAAAAACACAAAATAAAATATGCATAACAGAAAAATAAATACTTAACATTAATATAAATGCAAATTAAATAAAAACCTGAATACAATCAAAATAGTAGACTCCTTCTTCCACAGTCTGAAAGCTCGGAGTACGGACCGGAATCGGAAATAAAATTTCTAAAAGAATTCTGAAGGTTTTGAAACAAATTAAATTATAACAATTTCCTAATGTTGGAAATTGTTATATGGTTGGTTGGGATACAGAAAATTAAAGCAAGAAAATTAAATACTGGAAAAATAAAGGGTGCAAATAAAAACGGCAGAGCTTCCGCAAGAAAATTAAAATCAAAACTCTGTAAATTGTTTCTTCAAGTTAAGCTATTTATAGGATCAATGTTTTGGGCTTGGCAGTTGGAGTTGGTGCATGGGCCTCGTAGAAATTGAGAAAATCCAGGAAATGGTTGACATACTGGGTCTGCGGGAGAATAGGAAGGTTGGATTCACGTAGCGTACACGTTCATGACCAAGTCTCATCAAAATACCCTAAATTCCCCTTGTCACGTTCGTGACAATGGTGTCACGTTCGTCTTCCGTGTCTTATGCGCGTTGTAACACCCCAAAATTTGCCCTCTCATTTTCATGTCATTTAGCATATCCTTTCATACATTGCATTGCATTTAGATCACAATTGCATCATAAACATACATGAATATACATCTCCATTTGAGCTTTCACAGGTTGCGACTGGCCTTTATTTTTTCATGCGGAACGTGCACAAGAATCTTAGAAGAAACCAAAAGTTCTCGGTTGATTCAAAGGAGTTTAAGCAGAATATCAGTTTTATGGTGCAGTTTGCAAAAGTTGTAACTTATGCTCGGAAACTCATTTTGGCTTGAAACTCAATAGTTTAGACTATTTCGGTATTCTCTACAACTTTTGTGTTCGGCTCGGAGGCCAATTCATCAAGGAAAATGGTGGGAATTATTTGTTTTTGAAATTTCGGTTTCGCCGATTAACTGTGCTAGCGGTATTCAAGAGTTCGTAACTTCTGATTGGGTCAACATGTCTGAGAGATTCATATGCCAAAAGTTCCGTCTTGATATCCTTTCTAACTTTTGGGTTTTGGCCGAGAACTAATTCTTTGAAGAAGATCTCAGAATGTGCGAGTCTTTAGAGTCGACATAGTGAAAAACAGTGCTGAACCGGTGAGTTTTGAACACTAAAAAATTCATAACTCTTAGCTCGTTCATCGAATTGATGTTGTTTCGGTGCCTAAAATTCCGTTTAGATGTTATCTTCATTATGTGAATTCAGTTTGGGTTAGGTCCGAGCGGAAGGATTTCGAAAATGCGAATTACCAGTAAGGTTTTTTGATGCAGTGCACTGTCTGTCAGATTTTGTAAAATTCATAATTCGGTCAATTTTCATCGGATATCACCCGTTCTTGAAGCGTTGGTTCACAAATTTTATCCTCTTCAATTTCAAATACAAAAGTGAGTTCGAATGGTGCTCCAAAGATTGTCGTTTTGGTTTATTTCACAAAATTGAAGTGCTGAACCGAAAAAAAATGCTGAAAGTGGTTTCACGAGAAAATTCATTTCTCCCTCGTCGTTTGTCCGGTTGAGCTTAGATTTTAACACCAGGTCACTGACTCATAGATATACAACTTTGATGACAAAGTCGAGTCGAGATTATGCTCCGAAGAGGTTGACCTCGTCACATTTTCGAGTAGCGGACACCAAATAAGCCGAAAAAACAACTTATTCAGTGACGTCTTGCAGCTTAAACGTATCGATCGCACTCGATTTTTGATCGTATGACGTTCGTTATTTTTGCATTGCAACTGTGATTCAGAGGCGGACGATATTGTGGAAGGCTCAGAGTCGAAATTTCTTGCCAAAGATATTGTTATTTTCACTTAAGCCGAAATTCTACCTTTTGCCTTTCATTTTACACTCCACTATATATTCTTTTGACCCACAATTTGTCTCATAACTTCAATCATAATTTACAAACACCAAAAAACTCTCACAAACTCTCTCTAAAGGATCAAAGTTCATTCTCTCAATTCTTTCTCAAGAACACAACAACAACTTCATCAAGAACTCAAGAACACAACAATTCCGATCAAGCTTCCGGTAGCCGAGCCGCCACGAACCACCACCTCCGGTCAACTTCACCACCGTAAGACCACCATCTTCCGCCACCGGCAGCCGCGCGGCCTCTCCTCCTCTCCTTCGTTCATGATCGCGTCTCACTTCCTTCGGATTCTCAATTTCTTCGTCGATTCTTCATTCGGTAAGCTTCTTAAACTTTAATTCATGAATAGTTGTTGAATTGTTTCTTGAATTGAATTTTGAAGTTGAATTAATCTTGTGGAGATTATGTGCATTGATTCATAATTTTATTATTGATTGATTCTTGATTAATTTATCCTAATAATTGTTGTGGTGCATGATTGAAAAGGCTTGGTAAAGTTGACAAAATAATCGGTGAATGTTAGGTGTTTGACAAAATTCCTAAGAGAACTAATTATTATGACTTGATATTGATTGAAGTGCTTGACTTTTGAATTCATGCTTGTTTCATTGTGTAAATTCGGAATAGGATAGGTTGAAGCTTAATTGTTGATGTTGTTCATGTGTCGCGTGTCGATAAGTGCGTTTTGGTCATAACTTTCTAACCGTAGCGCGTTTTCGCGAATGTGAATAGTGTAAATTGACTTTGTTGATTATTCCGGAGCCATTGGTAAACTTTTTAGTCGATTTCGGACAATTTTTTCCGGCTATTTCACTACTGCCAGCCGATAAAATCGGCCAAAAAGTACCACTTCCGAGCGGAATTTTCAAAATCCGATTGCATATTTGAATCCGTTGACACATTTGCAAGTTACCATGCGATTTTCGTTCAATTCCGAGTCGGTGATTTTTGACGCGTTTTTTCGTTTTAAGGCTTTTTAAGTTCGGTTTGGTGCAATTTTGATGCATTGATCTTGTTTTGACTTGTACTTATGTTTGTTGATCATTTGCCATTCATTGCATGTAAATTTGTTCGATTCCGGTTTGAGTTTGCATGTCGTTTATGTTAGAGCATAAGTGCTGCCCCGTTTTGAAACGTAAATTTCAATGCATGTCCATGACTCGTACATTCATCTTTCTATTTGATTTTGAGTTGTGAGACATAGGTGCAACTTCCGGTTGCACCTCTTTTTGGTTTCTAATGCGTTTGTTGAGTTCATGCAAGGTTCTCGCAAAGATCTTAACGACGGTCGTTTGGTTGGTATTCCACTTTATTTGTGGGATACCTTTGGATTCAAATGATATTTTGTGCCGTTGTTTTTGTTTCGATTATGGGGGATCTTCACAAAGCAATTATGGAAGATGAGCATTTATTTTGCTCATGGGAGATTACAAGGCTTGGCTTGAAGTTTTTTTGGATTTCTTTTATGTGAAAGAATCGACACTTCGACCAAGTAAGTAATCTCGATTCTCTACTTTAATGCACCATTCTAGTTGTATGCGACTTAGGATCATGTAACTTAAGGTGCATATTGAGCCCTCCCACCTGAGGCATTGGATATATTTGTGATGTATGTTGGTTTGTGTCGATTTCGGAGCTTAGGGATTAGGTTACGAACCATTAGGATCGATTCCTTTCACTTTCCCTTAAAATTCACCTTTTTGCCCGTTTCGTCGCAATTATTAAAAATAGTTTTAGGTGAGATAAAATTCTGGAAAAATTCATGAGTGATCCTCATCCTCTTAATTAATTTGTCATATTTTTTATTTCCAGATTTGGGTGGTTTTAATAATTAATTTGGATTTTAGTTCACAAGCTGTCCCAAAAAGGAAGGTTTTGGCATAAGGGACCGAAATCGATTTTTCCCCATAGGTGTGAAACCTATTTTTTGCATGTGATTCATCACTGTAATTTATGACATTTTTATTCTCCTTAGGCATTTTTTTCATAATTTTAGATGCCCTTTTTGATCCACTTTGTGGAGTTGTTTTTCGATGATCACGATTTGTTACCTTGCTAGTCAAGGAATTGTTTTGGCACTTTGGTGCATAATTTTGTGGAATCCTTTTATACCATGTAATATAATGATTATATCATTCCAGTGATTTAATTTCATAATTTTTAAAGGCTTTTTGCTATTTTTCCATGTCACCTAGATCCTAGGTTGATTCATGTGTGTATTTGCTCCATACCCTAAATGTTAAGAAGGCATTCATGCCATTTGCTTGGAATATTTTGGTAACTTTTAGGAGTTAATTATAGTTCATTTGTATGTCTTTAATTCCAGTCATAGGTCACTTTTTGAACCATACTCATTTGGTTTGTTTTAGTGTTTCAAATTGCATACTTATGTGGACTAGTTTAACTTAAACGGGTTGCTAATCTCTTCTCGTGTTTAACTTGAATTATGTGGAAATCATTAATGCCTATTCATGCATTCTAATTGCATCTAATACCTTGTATGCTACTGACCCATAATCATTGCATTCATATTCACATGCCATACTTCCTTAACTTTCATCATGTGCGATCTTATGCGATGTTTATTCCATTTCATCTCACATATTTTTCTCATTGCTCCATATGCCTAATCCATTGCATCCATGATTGTATATTCATTCATCCTCATTCATAAGCATTCACTACTTACTTTTATGTTCATTTCATGTATTAATTCATGCTTGTAAGCCATATGTATTCATATTTCATCCATAAACCCTAACTTGCATTTAGGTGAACTTAGGTGAACTTTTTGTACATAGTTTGACATAGTTTGATATTGTGAGGTATCCTAGCATACTTAGGAGCCTATAAAATGTAGCTACTGACTTTAGAAGTCATGTAACCTTTAGGTACCTTCACCTTTAGACTTAGGTCTTATTTTAACCCTAGTTCCATTCTAGGATGTTTATGGTACTTAATCGCTTTCATGCTTTGATTTTACTTCCAATGTGCATTGTCATGCTAACTTTTGTTTTGTAGGGGGGAAGATTGAGGTAAGCATTACTTCATTCCTATCTATTATGCATTTTAATTGTGTTTTCCTTAGCACCTTGTGCTTTGCTTTTAGGCTTTCCCTTTCTTAGAGACAACTTAACTTCCTTAGGAAGTAAGTTAGTTTCTAACTCTCTTTTCTTCCTTTCCTTTTCTCATTAGGATTAGAAAACCTCACTAAACATTAGGACCTCTTGTAAATAAACAAAATTAGGGTTGTGTCTTAGTTCCCTTTAGATTTTGCCTTTTTGCAACTTGAGTCATTCTTTCTCATCTTCAAACAAAATCAAAAACACTTAACAAATAAATGAAAGGATTCCTTGTGTATAGCCTTATTCCATGAAGCATTTGCATTCATTCCATCTTGGAGTGGTGTAAGCTTGTCTATCATGATGCACAAGTCTCATCAAGGAGTTGTTCACAAAGAAAACTTAAAAGACACTTCTTCACAAAAGCAACAAAAACACTTAATAAAGTTCAACAAGCCAGTGAACTTAAACCCTAATCCTAGGAAACCAGTCTTGGATAAATTCTCCTTACTGGGTATGCTTGTTCTATTATTCCATCTTGGAATGTAGAGTCAAGTGTACATTCCACGGAAAAGAGTTTGAATTCACTTCCTTGTGCCAAATTCATACAAAACTCTTAAAAGACAAAAAACAAACAATAAGCGACTATCCTGCGGGAACTTCTCTTCTCATCTCATTCACTCACAACGCGAACTCGCGGCGACTTGTCTTTCATGCAAGACGGTAAATGCACTCGTACCAGACGAGCCTGCAACACCTGAGCATAGACATACGCAGTTCCAGCTGTAAAAAAACACAAACAAATAGTTCCCGCCTAGGTTAGGCGAACTACGTCGACTCTGATCCTCATTATCCCGATGAGGTACGTAGGTAGCGGGGTAGGGCCCGTTCGAGCACATTCTTTATTTTCCCTACATTTCCCCCTTTCTTTCCATTTTCTTATTCATTTCTCATTCTCATTCCAGTTAGCGGTTTTGTTCAGCAGCAGTTATATTTTTCTCACCCTTTGAAACAAGCAAGCAAGCGTGGATCCCGTCGGGTACGACGGACGGATTGGGGTGCTAATACCTTCTCAATTCGTAACCGACTCCCGAACTCAGATCTTTGGTTCGCAAGGCCTTGTCCTTTCCTTCTTCCTTAGGTCTGTGCAACATTACCTTTCCCATTCATTCGGGATAAAAATGTCTGGCTGGCGACTCTAACCTTTCCGCGCCACTTTCGCGTTTGTACTAGGATGAAAATCCCGGGAGCGACACGCGTCACGGTCGTGAGGGACTTGTGACGACCGTGACTGCTCCTTTTAGCGTGTCACGGTCGTGACTCCTAGGTGACGATCGTGACTGTTACAAAAAGTGCAGGTTATGCAGAATTCCTCTTTTCTTCATCTTTTCATGGTTGTTTTTGTTCATTTCACTTGTGGCTCATGATTTAGCTCTTTATATGATGTACCTGCAAAATGACAAAGAAAACTCGAGGAATCGGGTGTTAAAACGACAAATATGCGATAAAACGTTACTGAAACATAGCAATAAAAACGATACTTTTTCTCGTTATCATTAAACTATCAAGAAATTGCTTCAAGTGAAAGTTATCCGCGTCAGTGGATTATTTCTCAAGCTATGTCAAATTCATGTTGCTTTATGATTGATAATCAAGGATCCAGTTCATTTCCAGTAAGGGTTTTGGGCAATACAATTCATGCATCATGTCATAATATTTTGATTTCAAGGCATTTTATTTATCAAAGATTTTCATGATGAGGTTCTGGTTTACCAGTATTCAAGTGGCCAGGTTCAGATGGTTGTTAATCAAGGCACTAGCCCATTCCTAGTTCAGGATTAATTCAGGATCAATTTATTAGTTCATAATTTTAATCTAATCCATTTCGAGACCATGATGCATTCAAAATTCAAGATGATGAAATGTGGTTTCAAGGACGATTGTTGGTTCAATTTAGGAGTGTCACGTCACTTATTCAAGATTATTTCAAATGGTACACTCTTAATCATTTGTCTATAATTAATTCAAGAGATTGATACAAGGTTCAAATTGAAAGTTATATTCAAATTTGGATTTAAAGCTGTTACAAAGATGCAAGAGTGGCCAATTTGTATTTTATGGGTCCAAAGTAATCACAATATTATTTTCAAGCATGTGGTCCAAATAGAAATGGAGATGCAAAAATCAAAGTTCAATTACAATTTCACAAGGCCCATTGTATTTTTTTCCTGGTGACAAACCATTTACAAGTGAAAATTTTACCTTGTACCCCTACATTTAACCCCGTACCCCTTAATATTTATAAAAAAATCCAATTTATCCTTTTTATTTTTTATTTATTTTTACTTTTTAACCACAAAGTCGGATGAGACCGAAATATTTTTTTTGACAGTTTACGTTGAGAACTGGAAGTAGCATGTTAGAGTTTTCCGGAATGCAAAATATTTCAAACCGGAAGTAGTGACCATAAAATATCTGGTTTATTTTTATTCTTCACCGAAAGTAACATGAATGGGTTTTTTAGTTTGGTTTTTTCTCAACCGGAAGTAACACCCTTGTGTTTTTCGGAGCATATTTATTTATTTATTTATTTTCATTTTAGTTAAGAAACATGAATATTCATTTGATGATATACGGAAAAGACCGACAAATGTAGATACAACAGAGATATTCTCAACTACAGAAAAATTTCATACAAGAGAAGAGGCGACTAGGTGGATTAGGGTGGTTGGACTCATAAATAGAGTCATTGTTATAATAACTCGTTCGAACACAAAGACTGTTAAGAGAGGAAGAAGCGACAAAGTTATATTTGGCTGCGACAGAGGTGAAAAATACAAAGAAAGCGATAATGAAACATAAATTGCTTTCAAAAGATGTTATTTTCCTTTCAAAGTTAGATCAACACATTCAAAAGATGGTTATGGTTGGAAAATCGATGTAAAATATGGAGTTCACAACCATGGTTTACCTGACACATTTGAAGGTCATGCGTTTGTGACTCGATTCAATGATGATGACCAACAACATATTGTTGATTTGTCAAAACGTCATGTTCTTCCAAGGCACATATTGTTGTCATTAAAAGAACGAGATCTAGACAGTGTGACTCAAATCACCCAATATATAAACACATGAGTAAGATTCAGGAAAAAATCAAGGGAAGTAGAATGAAAATACAACAGTTGTTTAAGTTGATAGAGGAATCGAATTATGTTTATTATAGTAGGAAAAAAGATGAGTCAGAAGTTGTGAAAGATATCCTATGGGCCCATCCAGACTCAGTGAAGTTGTTGAATATATTCTCGACTGTGTTGATTATAGATAGTACTTACAAAATCAATAAGTATAGGCAACCTTTGTTTGAAATAATTGGTGTCACATCAACTGATTTAACATTTGCTGTAGCATTTTCCTAAATGGAATCTGAGCAAACAGAGACTTTGTGTTGGGTACTAGATAAACTGAAATAGTTATTCACTTAACAAGGGTTATGGCCCCTAAGTAATTTTAACAGATAGAGATCTTTCTTTGATGAAAGCAATTGAAATAGTATTTCCAACGACAATTAATATGCTTTATCAATTTCACATAAACAAGAATGTGAAAGAAAAGTGCAGGGAGTATGTTATGAATGATATGCGATAACCAATAGAGAAGCTTTGGTACGAACTTGTAGTGGCTAGTGATGAGGAGGAGTATAATCAAAGGTTGAAATTACTTGAGCTTGCCTATTTGGATTACATACCTTTTATTGATTATGTGAAAGACATGTGGTTGACACCTCATAGGCATAGATTTGTTGAAGCTTGGATTAATAAAGTGTTGCATTTAGGCAACGTCATGACTAATAGGTAATGTGTTTGTTTTTTAGACATAGTTTGTTTATTGTAATATTAATGATACTAAACTTCTTGGTTTTTTGTTAGAGTTAAATCTGCGCATTGGATGCTGAAGCAGATGTTGGGGAATAACTTAGGTGATATGGTCAAATGTTGGGAGGCTATGAATGGCAACATCAAGATTCAAATGGGCAATATTAGAGCTTCGTTTCAAAAGATTTTTTATGAGGTTGAGCGTGCCCACGGTGGTCCATATTATGGGAATTTGCATGGATCATTATCTAGAACTGCTTTGCGTCACATTGTTGAAGAATGGCACATGGTTTTCATGGTGTGTACAAACACCCAGATGCGCAGGTGCATTCGTAGAACAGTATACGAGTTACCTTGTGCCTATGAGTTAGGGAAATACACATTGAGTGGTGAACCAATACCAGTTGGATATATTCATATCCATTGTAGGAAATTGAGTATGGAAGGTGAACAAGAGGTAGACACAGAGGATGGAGCAGAGATGGACATGACAAATGCAATTGAGACACTATGGAAAAGGTTTCATGATAACACTGTATTACACCGTGTTTTTTACTCGAATTATACACGCTTCTAAGTTTTTTTATTATCATTTTCTTGTATTATGTTTGTGTTTTGTTTTGTTTTCAGATTCTAAGTGTTTCCAGATCCATTCTTGAAGAAACAAAGGAATTCGAGCAAAAAACCAGTTTTTGATGGAATTGCACATGTGGCACCTGTAACACGGTGGGAGAACTGACTTTAGTTATGTTGCAGATAGCAAGAGTCGCCACCGACTTTTATTTTATCCAAAGGAAAGGCATAAAAGAACAGGAAAGACCTTTTTAAAAGATTTTTGGGTCCGGGGGGTAGGTTATGTAAAGGGAAGGTGTTAGCACCCTTTACATCCATGGTTATCCATGGGCTCTTAGTTACTTAGCTCACTTTGAATTGTTTTTGAAAATGTGAAGTGTGTGAATAGAAATTTTCATAAGAGTTTGATAATGATCCATGTTCGGATGCGTAAAAAACTTGTGTTTGAAAATTGTTTGAATTTTGTGAAGTGTTTGAAAAGTTTTTGAAGTAGTGAGCAAGTAACTATGAGGAACCTACCCTAAAGTTTAAGTCTTTCTGTTCTTTATCCTTTAAATGGTAAGACTATCCCTATTATTAAGGAATAGGTAGTCATTACCTTGGATGTAAGGGACATGTGAAGGGACATCTGTTTAATGAAGGCAACTGTAGGGCGTATTAAGCATTTTGGGGGGACTGTCATCATTATTCGAAAGGGACAAGATCATTATGAAAGGCAACCATTAAGGGACTTGATCTTTTATTGTTAAGGGACTAGATGACTTTACTTTGAGGTACTTTTTGCTTTATACACCCTACTTGACCTTTTTGATTAGGCAACAATGAGAGGTATCCCTAAGGAAGTGAGATGGCGATCAAAGATCGACTTACGTGTGTGGGTGTACAATTTTAAGATTTATCTTTTAAATTAGTGAGCTAAGTTAATTTTAAACATACAAACATGTTGCACTCCCAATTTTACTAACCATAACATGAAAATTAAATAATTTAAATATTACAAAAAATTACACCAAGGAGCATTTACATAATAATAAAGCAATTTAAAATAATAGCAAAAATAAATAAATGAGCAAAATATAAATAATAAGTAAAATAAATAAATAAGCAATAATAAATATAATAGGGGTTAGTAATAATAATTAAAAATAAATAAGGTTAGTGAAATAATAATAATAAGCATAATTTAAAAAATAAATGGATTAGTAATAAACATGATTAGTAATAATAATAATAATCAAAATAAATAGGGTTAGCAAAAATATTATAAGAACATAATTAAAATAATAAGCAAAAGAGTAATATAAAAAATTAGATTTTAATATGGACAATTATAAAAAAGAAAATATAAACAATTAAATAATTATAACATTTTGAATTATATACAAATTATTAAATTATTTTTAAACATATTATGATTACAAGATTAAATTGGCATAGATTCAAAAATTATTTATATATATAAAATTTAGATTATAAACAAATTATAGAAATAATTACATATTATAAAAAAAGAATTGATTATAATTATATTTACAAAAATTAATTATATTAAATAAAATATGTACATAATAATTATATTTACAAAAATTAGAAATTTAAATCACAAGATAAAATTAGGGTTTTTTAATTGTTTTAGAAAATAAATTAAGGTTTACAAAATTAGGGTTTGGTTATATAATTAGGGTTTTGAAAAAAATAAGGTTTAATGTATATAAAAATATTAAGACTTAATTTACCATAATAATTTATTGATTAAATAAATATACATATACATATTAAAAAAAAATATAAAGAAAAAAAAATATTAACTTTGATTTTGAGAGAATAATATATATATGTTTTAAAAATTTATTGAAGTTTATTTATGAAAATAATATAATAAATAATATAAGAAAATAAAATTAAGAGAAAATAAGAATAAAAAAAACAGAACCTGGGATTTGAACCCAGGTCCTTTACCTGGATGATGAGAAGCCTAACCACTGGGCTGCGCTGCACATGCTGCAAGAAGGATGAGTCCCATTTGCTTTTGTTCCTTCAAACCAACAATCAGGAAAATAATGAAAAAAACAAAAGGCCTGGGGGGATTCGAACCCAGGACCTTATACACAAACACACAAGTACATGACCAATCCTGCTGGGTGAGCGCATCTGTTTACAATCTCACTACAAATCATAATATATTAATAATGCTAATTATATATAAAACCAAGAAAAAAAAGGATGAAGTCAGGATTCGAACCCCTGACCATAGGCAATATATGCGCACATCACACCACTGGGCCATCAGCCTGCGTGTGTCAATATAACAGCCATAATAATATAAAAAATAAAACCAAATTTTGAATTTGAATTTTGGCGCCAGAGGATCATCTTCAACCTTGGTTCCTGCGAATTTAGTTGCGAAATCTTCTACAAATTTTCCTGCGAATTTCCATTGGCAGCAAAACCTACGAAACTCAATGATCAACAAAACCATAAAATTTCGCAAAATTGAATCCACAAACATAATCCAGAGGTCCATTCGAATCAACCCATGGTTTTAGAATTCATTTATGTTTCATAAATCATAAAATCCTAAACTTTGGTCGAAACCCTAAGAATGGTGAATCTTGATACCTGCATGGAAAACATGATTAAACAGCCCAGAATCAATCTAGGGTTCATTACAAACATCATCCAACAACTAAAAACAGTTTAAAACAAGCCAATCAATGGAATCGAAAATCAAAATAAACTTGAAGAACATGGTTCGGTTTATGCGTTTTAGGATGTTTTGAATGCGAATGATGATCAAAAACGACTCAATGATGTCCAATAAACATATTTACACCTTCAAAATTCTTTGGAAGGGCCTCTAGCAAGAAATCCGAATGTGAGTTTTGGATGAGTTTTTGAAGTTTTAAAACTGGATTTTGAGGCTGCCAATTCGTGGCTTTGGTTAGGATTGCACTAAGTACTTATAGGACAATGTATTAGGTCAAAAAGATTGATCACTTGTGTGGAAATTTTGATCTAAAAAGATTCAAAAAGATGGCCTTTTAAAAATCAAATATCTTGCATAAACTCTTGCTATTTTGGTATGATCCTCATTACTCTTGTATCAATCAAGCTTAAATGTGATTTAAAACTTTCTAGAATCAAAATTAAAATTAATTTTCATTATTTTATATTTTATTTGAATTTAAAATGACTTTTTAATATAAAAATCATAATAAATAAAAACAAAATAAATAAAATTATGAATAAATTAATTTAATTTCGTGCAAGATGTTTTGATGTGGATTGGGTCATTATTTGGCAAGCCCATTTGGAAGAAATTGGTTTTAGACCTCCATTTTCATCATAAACCAACCCAAAATTTCCCAACTTTGCAAGGTCACATATCCTTCAATTTTAATGCTATGAGGGTTTTCTTGGACATTTTGGAAAGCTTGAAGAGTCCTCTAACCAACCCCACTGGTTTCATGTCCATATCATTTACCAATCTCAAGTTATGCCCTTTTGATGTTGTTGACTTTTTGTTGACTTTCAAAAGGACCTATAATGTCTTAGCTCATACCTTCCAAATGAAGCATTTTTGGGCTTGGCTTGTGAGACACAAAGTTGTAGAGAATTCAATTTCCTTAAAAATGAGCTTTGGATGGAGACTTGGTGATGAATCATGTGAAAGTTATGGCTGGTCAAAGTTCAGTTGACTTTTATTGAGGAAACCCTAATTTAGAAACTCCTGATTCCTGATGATCTGGAATCTCCTTGATGAATCATGATCAACCCTTGATCAGATGATGAATTTTGCTTCATATACTTGATGTTGGCAAAAAATCATGAAGTTTGACTTTGGTTTGACCACAGTTGACCTCAGTTTGACTTTTTAACTACTTTGACTGATTTTGACTTATCTGATCATCTGACTGAGCAAACTTTTGAGAAAAGTCTTGAAACTTATCATGGGGGTTCTTACACATATATAAGATGTTATGAAGCTCACCTGAAGTCTTTGAAGTTCATTTAGCCTGATTAAAGTCAAAACCCTAGTTTTGGATGCACTGCTTAGGAGGTGCATTGTTTGAGGGAATTGTCAACTCTTCTGACCAATTGTGAACTTTGTGAACCTTGTGAACCATCATAAAATGTCTTGTGAACCTCATGGGAGGTATTGTGAACCTTGTGAACCTCATAAAGTATCTTGTAGACTTCATGAACTTCAAGAAAGGTCTTGTAAACATTGTGAATCTTGTGAACCTTGTGAACCTCATAAAGTGACTTGTAGACTTCATGATCCTCATGAAAGGTTTTGAAAGCATTGTGAATCTTGTGAACCTTGTGAACCTCATAAAGTGACTTGTAGACTTCATGATCCTCATGAAAGGTTTTGAAAGCATTGTGAATCTTGTGAACCTTGTGAACCTCATAAAGTGACTTGTAGACTTCATGATCCTCATGAAAGGTTTTGAAAGCATTGTGAATCTTGTGAACCTTGTGAACCTCATAAAGTGACTTGTAGACTTCATGAACCTCATGAAAGGTCTTGTAAGTGTTGTGAAACTTGTGAACCTTGTGAACCTTCTTAGTACACAAAGTCTTGTATTGTGAGGGCAAATTTTGGGGTGCAACAGCTGCCCCTGTTCAATTTTCTGAAACCTGAGGGGTTAGATTGGTATATATGTCAGTCGTGACCTGGAAGGTTGAAGGGGATTGAACACAAAAGCCCAAAAATTTGCACTCACCAGTGCATAGAGTGATACAGATGGCTAATTGAATATGCTTGAGTGGGCTTAAAGATGCCACTTGGAGAAAAGTTCTTTAGATACATTTCTTGGAGGATAAAGCAGTCCAAAATATGAAGGTAAAATGATAGCTTTCAGGAGGATAAAGCAGTCCTGAGGTAGTAGTAAGCTTTCAGGAGGATAAAGCAATCCTGAGAAATTGATAATATGCTTTCAGGAGGATAAAGCATTCCTGAGGTAATGATGATAACTCTCAGGAGGATAAAGCAGTCCTGAGGTAATAATGATAGCTGTCAGGAGGATGGAGCAGTCCTGAGGTAATAATATGATTTCAGGAGGATAAAGCAATCCTGAGATAATGGGAAGCTGTCAGGAGGATAAAGCAATCCTGAGGTAATAATCTTTCAGGAGGATGAAGCAATCCTGATGTAGTAATATGTTTTCAAGAGGATGAAGCAGTCTTGAGAGATAATAAGTTTTCAGGAGGATAAAGCAGTCCTGATGTATAATGCTTTCAGGAGGATAAAGCAGTCCTGATGTATTAGAAGTTTTCAGGAGGATGAAGCAGTCCTGATGGATGATATGCTTTCAGGAGGATAAAGCAATCCTGAGGGATGATAACTTTCAGGAGGATAAAGCAATCCTGATAATCATAAGTCTGTTTGCTGGATAATTAACCTGAAAACAAGGTAGCATTCTGTATAATAGCATTAGTTTATGCATTATGTATGCATGTATGATATGATGCACTTAGGTAATGTACTATGTATCTATGGATATGTATGTTATGGTATGATGTAAATGATGTATGTATGATATGACACTGCCGGAAGCGTCTGGATATCTTCGTATAACAACTGCTGTCCAGGGAAAATAAATCCCGATTCGTTGTTGAAGAATATGAGGAACTCGTTCCGTCTTGTTTGATAATATATTATACATAACCTTCCATATGCTGGGGATGGTAAGGTATATATAACCTCCTGTCTGCTGGGGATAGCAAGGTATATATAACCTCCCGTATGCTGGGGATAGTAAGGTATACATAACCTTCGTCTTTGTTTGATAGCAGGGCAGATATAACCTCTCGTCTTTGTTCGTCGTACCCTTATTGGAAAGTAAATTCCCGTATATCCGTATGGGGATAAAAGAGATGGATATAAATTCCAGGGGAGATGAGACTTTATGAAGATGGATTCGTCCTACTGAGGGTTTGTAGCTGTTTTGTTAGAGATGAACCGGCGAAGCTTCGTTGAAATCCTTCCCTCGTTCGTCCTTAGTAAATACTATTACTGCATTTTCATGCATTTCTGGTAAACATCAATCATATTAAGCATACATGCATTTCTTGTAAACATCAATCATATTCAAAAGCCTACACACATTCAAACACAACCAATGGACGTTTCGCTTATGTAAATAGGGTAAAAGTAAATCTGGATTCAAAAGATGGAATTTATTTATATCAACAAGTGACCCATACACGGGTAAGTTTGTACAAGGAGACATAAATCCTAGGAAGGAGATTTTGTCATAAAGAAATTTTACAAAACAAAGAAAATCAGCTATGTGGGAAACAATCCTATTGAGTTTCAATTCTACTATTGCCATTATCTTCAAGTATCTCATCTTCTGCTGTTGAGACGAAAATAATTGGATTGAGCTTTATCTGTTCGAACTTGAATAAGTATCACAACTGGTTGCAGTTTCATGGATGATCCAAACGAGACATAGTCATACGCTCTAATCCCTAACTTTTGCCTGGATTGCCCTTTCAGGTTTTCAATCCACCGGGATACCCTTTTTTGCCCAAGCCGCCTTTTCAGGTTTTCGACTTGCCGGGTGTACATTTTTTTATATATATCCCTAATTTTTGCCCAAACCCTTTTGGTTTGCCGGGATGCCCTTATTTTTGCCTAGGCCTGTCAACCTAGCGGGTCTCTTTTCATGCGTAGTATTTTTTTAACTATGTATGCGTTTACAGGCTGTGGGAAGTCTTCACCATCCATAGTAGTGAGTATCATGGCACCTCCTGAAAACACTATCTTGACTACAAATGGTCCTTCATATGTTGGAGTCCACTTGCCCCTAGGATCACCCTGTGGTAATATGATACGCTTGATTACCAAGTCACCAGCCTGATATACCTTTGGCTTAACCTTCTTGTTAAAAGTTTTGATCATTCGTTTCTGGTACATCTGGCCATGACAAACTGCTGCTAGCCTCTTCTCATCAATCAAATTTATCTGGTCAAGTCGGGTCTGAATCCACTCATCTTCATCCAAGCCTGCATCCTTCATAATTCTCAAGGAGGGAATCTGAACTTCAATGGGCAGAACTGCTTCCACACCATAGACTAAGGAGAATGGGGTTGCCCCTGTTGAAGTACGTATTGTAGTACGATAACCATGAAGAGCAAATGGTAACATCTCATGCCAGTATTTGTAAGTAACAGTCATCTTCTGTACAATCTTCTTAATGTTCTTATTAGCAGCTTCAACTGCCCCATTCATCTTTGGACGATACGGAGAAGAGTTGTGATGCTTAATCTTGAACTGCGTGCAGAGATCAGTAATCATAGTGTTGTTCAGATTAGAGCCATTGTCAGTAATAATCCTTTCGGGGATGCCATACCTACATATGAGATTATTCTTAATGAACCGAGCCACAACATTCTTGGTAACAGATGCAAATGAAGCTGCCTCCACCCACTTCGTGAAGTAATCAATAGCAACCAGGATGAAACGATGCCCATTAGAAGCAGTAGGCTTGATCTCACCAATCATATCAATGCCCCACATGGCAAAAGGCCAAGGAGCAGTCAACATATTCAAGGGTGATGGAGGTATATGTACTTTATCAGCATAAATTTGACACTTGTGACATGTTCTGGAATGCTGATAGCAGTCAGCTTCCATGGTAGACCAATAGTAACCTGCTCTCAAAATCTTTTTTGCCATAGTATGACCACTAGAATGAGTGCCAAAGATCCCGTCATGCATATCTTCCATAATCTCAATTGCTTCCTTCTTATCCACAAACGAAGCAAAGTTGAATCATGATTGCGCTTGTACAAAATGCCATTACTTAAGAAGAACTTAGCAGAAAACCTTCTCAGAAACTTCCTATCTTTGACAGATGCCCCTTCAGGGAACTCCTGAGCTTCAAGATATCTTTTCACCTCATAGAACCAAGGCTTTTCTTCTGCTTCTTCAATACCAATCTCATTGCAGTATGCAGGCTTTTCAAATCTATCAATAGTAATTTTGGGAGCTTCATCATCCCAGCTGATCTCAAACATGGATGCCATGGTGGCCAAAGCATCTGCCAACTGATTCTCTCTTCGTGGAATATGTCCAAAGGTAATCTCTTTGAAATGTGGGATCAAAGACAACACATGCTCTCTGTAAGGAATGAGGTTATCATGCTTAGTATCCCAATCTCCTTTAATCTGACTAACTACCAGGGCTGAATCTCCATATACATTAAGGAACTGAATCTTCATATCAATAGCAGCTTTAATACCCAGGATACATGCCTCATACTCAGCCATGTTGTTGGTACAATAGAAACAAAGTCTGGCAGTAATCGGGGTATGACAACCTTCAGGGGAACTAATCACAACACCAACACCATTACCAAGTGCATTAGAGGCACCATCAAAAACCATAGTCCATCGGGATCCTTGTTCAGGTCCGTCATATTGTCCAGGTTCTTTGGTAATAATCATAATATCTTCATCAGGGAACTCAAAACTCATTGACTGGTAATCATCTACTGCTTGATGAGCCAAATGATCTGCTACAACACTTCCTTTAATGGCCTTTTGAGTAGTGTACTGTATGTCATATTCTGTCAAGATCATTTGCCATCTTGCAATTCTTCCGGAGAGAGCAGGTTTCTCAAATATGTACTTGATTGGATCCATCTTTGAAATCAATAAGGCAGTATGAGTCAACATATACTGTCTTAGTCGGCGAGCAGCCCATGCCAAAGCGCAGCAAGTTTTCTCGAGCAGTGAGTATCTTGTTTCACAGTCGGTAAACTTTTTGCTAAGGTAGTATATTGCCTGCTCTTTTCGACCAGACTCGTCATGTTGCCCCAACACACACCCCCTTGAGTTGTCTAACATTGTTAAGTACATAATCAAGGGTCTTCCATCAACTGGTGGCATCAAAATTGGTGGTTCTAGCAGATATCTCTTGATTTCATCAAAGGCAGTCTG
The DNA here is from genome assembly GCA_963966055.1 of Lathyrus aphaca. Taxonomy (NCBI): domain Eukaryota; kingdom Viridiplantae; phylum Streptophyta; class Magnoliopsida; order Fabales; family Fabaceae; genus Lathyrus; species Lathyrus aphaca. The sequence continues at coordinate 546,745,860 of OZ014522.1, forward strand.
GCACTCATCATTCCATTCCATCACCTGATCTTTCTTCAACAATTTGAAGATTGGCTCACAGATGGCAGTTAATTGGGAAATAAATCTTGCAATGTAATTCAATCGTCCCAAAAAACCTCTAACCTCCTTCTCAGTACGGGGAGCTGGCATCTCTCGTATAGCTTTCACTTTTGCAGGATCCACTTCAATACCTTTTCTACTGACTATGAAACCCAGGAGCTTACCAGACCTAACTCCAAAAGTACACTTGTTTGGGTTCAATCTCAACTTGTATTTCTTCAACCTCTCAAACAACTTATGCAGATGATCAAGATGTTGTTCTTCATTCTGGGATCTGGCTATCATATCATCCACATATACCTCTATCTCATGATGAATCATATCATGAAACAAAGCCACCATAGCACGCTGATATGTTGCCCCTGCATTCTTTAAACCAAATGGCATCACCTTATAGCAAAAGGTGCCCCACTGTGTAACAAATGTTGTCTTCTCCATATCCTCAGGTGTCATCTTGATTTGATTGTAACCAGAGAAACCATCCATAAAAGAGAATACCTTATGCTGAGCAGTGTTGTCTACCAGAACATCAATATGAGGAAGTGGGAAGTCATCTTTGGGGCTAGCCTTGTTCAAATCCCTGTAGTCTACACACATACGTACCTTACCATCTTTCTTAGGAACTGGTACCACATTTGCAACCCACTGAGGATAAGAAGTCACTGCTAAGAACCCTGCATTGAACTGTTTCATTACCTCTGCCTTGATCTTTTCTGACATTTCAGGACGCATACGACGAACCTTCTGCTTCTTTGGACGACAATCTTCTTTCACTGGTAAACGGTGAACCACAATGTCTGTATCCAACCCTGGCATATCTTCATAAGACTAAGCAAAGATCTCCACATAGTCACGTAACATCTGAATCAATCTGTTCTTGACACTATCCTCTAAATCAGCCCCTATCTTGACTTCTTTCCTGTTTTCTTCAGTTCCCAGATTCACAACTTCGACTGGCTCTTCATGTGGCTGTATAGCTTTCTCTTCTTGTTGTAACAACCTAGCAAGCTCTACAGGTACTTCACAATCGTCCTCATTTCCGTCTTCAGTTTGATAGATCGGATTCTCGAAATTATAATTGGCAATAGTAGAACTGTTATCAACAGGATCCAGAGTGGATGAGGATCTGCATTTTAGTGATGTGGGTGTGTGTAAGAACACATAGCTGATAAAACAAAAATAAAAGAAAAAGAAAGACAAAGAACACAATATTTACGAAAACGAAACGTCCACTGATTTTATTGAATGAAGTATGCAAATGAGATGACAGCCCGTAACAAGCACACCATTGTGCCTCGGGTAAGGCACAAGGCTTAAGAGTTCAATTGTTCAAGAAATTATAAACTTAAAAGCAACAACACAGTAATAGTATTTACTCCTGACTAAAGGAGATAGGGATAACATCTTCAGCTTTCCAATTATTGAGTCCAGCACCCACAGTAGGAAAAATCCAAGCATCCAGATTGTAGTCTTCATCATAGTCTCCCACAGCATTGATCTGATCTTTCATAACCCCTTGATTGGTGATACGAACAGCACGAGCACGACGAACAGCCTTTTGGGATTCTGCAGTGAAACCCAAACCAAATTTGTCAGACTTGTACGGAATATCAGGAAGCTGACCCCAAATAGTACAACCACCTTCATCCACCACAGCTCTAGCATCATTGAGGGAGGCCATTGCCATTGTTGGAGGTACTCTGGTGACTACATGAACTTTCTTGGCAACCGGAGGAGCTACATAATCATTAACAATCCAAGGAACCACTTCAAATGTCTGACACGGAGTTTCAATATATTCACCTTCCATTTCCAGATACTTGAAGGTATTCACATGGCTGACAAAATATTCTTCTTCTCCATAGACAGTAACAACCTTTCCTTCCACCGGATATCTTAGTTTCTGATGTAATGTAGAGGTTACAGCACCTGCCCCATGGATCCAGGGACGACCAAGCAGACAAGAGTATGAAGGACGTATATCCATCACATAAAATGTGGCAGTAAAAACCTGAGAGCCAACTTTGATTGGAAGATCAATTTCCCCATGCACTACTCTTCTAGAACCATAAAAGCCTTCACCACAATATTGCTAGGCTTCAGCACAACATCTTCAGGACTCAGCTTGTTCAGGACTTCCTTGGGCAACACATTCAGAGAGGAACCATTGTTTATCAATACATGTGACAGGGTAGTGCCCCTGCATTCAATTGAGATATGCAAGGCCCTGTTATGATCCCTCTTGGCAGGGGTCAAATCAGCATCAGAAAATCCTAACCCATTGTCATAGGTCAGGTGGGCAACACAATTCTCAAACTGGTCAACAAAAATTGCATTGGGTACGTGAGCAGTCTTCAGAAACTTGATCAAAGCTTTTGCATGAGCTTCATAACATAACAACAAAGACAGCATGGAAATCTTGGAGGGAGTATGCCCCAACTGATCAACAATGTCATAATCACTCTTGCGAATGATTTTCAATACTTCTTCCATCTGCTTAGCAAGATCATCAGCAGCTGGCACATCAGTAGATACTGGTTCAATAACAGGGCCTTTGCCCCTAGCATCAGTGGTGGAAGTAGCAGCAGGAGTAGCTGCATTCTTGGAAGTAACTGGAGGTGAGAAGACTCTTCCACTACGTGTGATCTTACTAGATCCAGCAATATTGTCAACATCAACAGGCACATCATCTAAGGGCTCTTGCTTAACACCATGGATGTAAACATCAGATCCATAATGCCAAGGCACAACTTTATCAGACGTGTACGGAATAGGACCAGGAGTAGTAATGACCATAGGAGCCACTCTGGCTTCAGCAACAACTTTCACAGGACCTTCAGCAGTAATTTTGATTGGACCCTGATGAGTGATTTTAATAGGACCTTTGGAAGTGATTCTTACCGGCACTTTGTCAACCATGTCAACCTCTTCAGTCTTCTTACCTTGCGTAATATGATCTACCATACTTTCCACGGAAGGTGGTCTCCTTTCGAACACTATGGTGTAATTATTCATGAGACGTTGAATTCCGTCCTTCAACCTCCAACACTTATCTGGATTATACTCACAATAAACACAATCTTCACGACAACCCGGAAAGAACCCAGCTTGTACTAACTTCTCTCTGATGACAGACAATGGTGTGGTCAACTCTGCGACTGAATAGATATGCAAATCTTCATCAATGGCATTGACAGTCCTCTTGTGATTTGGCATTGGAGCAGTAATCACATTTGGGGTACCCGGAGGGTCAAACTCAATCTCTCCAGCATCAATCATATCTTGAATTTTGTTCTTCAAGACCCAACAGTTATTAGTATCATGTCCCTGATAGTTTGAATGGTATGCACACCGTGCATTGGGGTTGTACCTGGGAGAGGTAACATTGGGATTCTGAGGAGCCTCTTTCAAAGTAATAAGTTCAGCCTTCAACAAGTGTTGCAATGCCTGAGCCATTGACATGTTGATCTTCGTGAACTGCCTTCTAGCCCTCTGTTGGTTGCCCTGTGACTGCTCTGTTGTTGCAGGAGTTGGATTTGAAATATGAACTGCACTAACAGACTGATGCCTTCTGTTACGATCAGGCTGACCATAAACAGCATTGGATTCTTTCTTCCCAGTGGGAGGCTTCTTTGCAGCACCTGATGAAGAAGTACCCACTTGGATCTTACCATTCTTTATACCATTTTCTACTCGCTCTCCTGTCATTATCAACTCAGTGAAGCCAGATGATGAGCTTCCAATGAGATGACTGTAAAACGGACCATTCAGCGTACACATGAACATATCAACCAGCTCCCTGTCAGTTAAAGGGGGTTGAACTCTTCCAGCTAAATCTCTCCACTTCTGAGCATACTCTTTAAAACTTTCTTTGGCACCCATAGACATGCTCTGAAGCTGCATGCGAGTGGGGGCTAAGTCAGCATTATATTGATACTGCTTATAGAAAGCTTCAGCAAGATCATTCCAGTCCCTGATGTTGACACTCTCCAACTGATAATACCACTCCAGCTGAGCTCCAGATAAGCTCTCTTGAAAAAAATGGATCCACAATTTCTTATCAGCAGTGTGGGGTTGAATTCTTCTGACATAAGACCTCAGATGCAGCTTGGGACAAGAGATCCCATCATAGACAACAAATGTAGGAACCTTGAAACCAATGGGTATGACTACCCCAGATATCAAACTCAAATCCTCAAAATCCAGCCCAGATGACTTCTGCAACTCCATAGCATCCATTCTATCCACCAACATCTTGAATTTGTCTTCATTAGGATCATGGTAGTAATTAGCCTCAGAATCAGAGTCCCCCATAGTGTTGTGGAGACTGCCTCCCTCTTTTTCAGATTCTTCAGATTCATAGTCTTCAACTGGTTCTTTGGTCTTGGCAAGACCTTTGAACCTTCTTCCCATGTTGATCAAACCAGCTGACCTTCTAGTCTTCTTAGTCTTCTTGGCCAGCAGTGCCTTCAATTCATCCTGCCCCTTGGACAGGTTCAAGATCAGCTCTTGGAACTGTGCATTTTGTGCCTGGAGATCCTTAACTGATTGTCCAAGAGCCATTGCTGAAATAAACAGCGAGAAGATGAGAAACCTGTGCACAATTATAAACCTGTGATGCAATGAAATGATATGTGAATGCATATGCAATATTTTCAAGGACCGCAGGATTTAAATTTGCTTAAACAAACAAGAAGGTAAACTTTTATTAGTAATAAATTTGTTTTGCCTTTTAGGCTTACAAAAAATGAAATGAAATAAGTACAAAAGATGGGGTTTTAAGTCTCCCATGGACGTTTCCTCTTTGTGTTGAGGTATGAGTTGAGATTCCGTTCCTCGTGAAGTTGCTTTGTTAGTTCTAGGATTCTTTCTTGGCTTGCTTTGTAATGAGCCTCGAAAGTATCCCTTTGCTCCTTCAGTTGAATCCATGATCTCTGCAAGTCTTCCATGTCAGTAGGCATGTCTGGGTGAAGGATGGTATAAGCAGTGTCTCCTTCAGCAACAGGTTCCATGGTAACTGGCAGGATAGCAGGATATGGCATCATGAGAGTCTGAGCACGAGATCGCACCCATCTGAGATAAGCTTCCATAGGAATAGTGTACTTAGGCTCCAGTATCTTGCTGTCAACCCTATTTACTTTTCCCCATGCTCGTATGAATCTCTGACAGTAACCCTGATGATCGTTATCGTAATCAAACACAATGCCCTGAATCAACATGTCATGTGGACCATCACTCCGAGCGTAACCAAACTGTCGTAAAGCTAGAGAGGGGTTGTAGGTGATGCCTCCTCTTATGCCTAGAAGTGGCACATTAGGAAACTCCCCACAACGGTCAATGATGGTGACATTCTCCATAGATCTGGAGCACCAATGGATATCTGAGTGAGAAAGTGACATGATCCTCTTGGACCATTGATCACACTAAAATTCACCGTATTTCTGACTCCGATTTCGCATGCATTCTTAGCTTTTATTGTTGTTTTGCTTTTTTATTGCTTTGTTTTCTTATGTTTTCAGGTTTTTATAATAATCGGAGCTTGAATCGGGAAAAGGAGCGAAAAAGGAGTGAAAACGGACGAAAACCTAGAAATTCAGCATTTTGCACTTGCGGCACCCACCGTGGCGGGCGCCATGGGGTTAGCCATGACGTGGCCACGTCTCAAGACCACTCCTCAACCTCCAAGACCCACGTTCCCCACTCCATCATCCCCTGTAGGGACCATGGCGGGCGCCATGACCTTGTGGCGGGCGCCACAAGGCAAAATTTCATAACCTCCACTTTTTAGTGGAGGGGCGTCCCGGTCATTTCATGCTTTCAGTTTCTCCTATAAATAGGACCTTATATTTTCGTTTTTCTTCATCCAGAATTAGAATTCTCTAGGCATATATCAGTTATAAAGCAGTTGCCATTCCACATCGGGGTGCCTCTGCAATCGAGTGATCAAGTCTGTAATCTGTCTGTGGTTCGAGTTTTGGAGCACTCTGGAGGAAGTTAATCCTGCCGCCATTTTAATTCAAGTTCGTACTTTACTTTTATTTATTTCTCGCACATTTACTTTGTTTATTTCCCGCACTCGCACATTTACTTTGTTTATTTCCCGCACTCGCACATTTACTTTGTTTATTTCCTGCACTCGCACATTTACTTTGTTTATTTCCCGCACTCGCACATTTACTTTGTTTATTTCCCGCACTCGCACATTTACTTTGTTTATTTTCCGCACTCGCTTTAAATTACTTTTATGAAAAATTATAAAAAGAATCTTTACTTTATCATGTCTAACTAATTCCATAAAGGTTAGAATGTAAGGATCGTAATTAAATCAGTAATCAGTATAATTGTTCGTGGAAACACCTAAGGGCTATTTTATCTTTCAATTCAAGTAATTGTTTTTAACTATTTCAAAAACAGCCAAAAGCGCTTTGTATAGTTCATTAGGAGTTTTTAGATTAAAAAGAAAAGAGATTTTAAAACGATTTTCGGACGCGTTATGAGATTTAGAGTCTGGTTCATAAGAACCTCTTTTTGCTAAGAAGTCCAAGTTAAAATACTTTTCAACTTAGTCAAGATACTAGATTTCTTAAAAATAGGTTTACTACTCTAACGCAGTACGCACCTTTTTATCCGTGACAATAGGAGGGGTTGATTAGAGAGTACAACTCGGTTCTGAATACGCGAAAGCGACAGTTCCTGTTAAATTAGTTCTTTTCAGAGAAGAAAACATTGCCCATAAGTAGTTCCACTAACAAGTACTGAATTATCATTGATTACGTGAATTACATTCGAGCCTGTCCTTTATCTATTATTTAAAATTATAATTTTATTTACCATTGCACCCTTATTAAAACCCTTAAAAATAGTTGCCTTAGATAAGCACCATAACAACAGGTACGATAGATTGACACTTGGTCTCTGTGGATTCGATAATCTTTTATATTACTTTGACGTGATTCGTACACTTGCGAAAAACACGCATCAAGTTTTTGGCGCCGTTGCCGGGGACCAATATCGTCAAATTTCATTACCTTGTAGTTATACCGTTTAGACTAAGGTTGTTACCCACCGGTCAATGCGAAAGACTCGCAGTGCCGGAAGTTTAGTAGACCCTCTAGCTGAACCTGAACGTTACGCTCGCGCACGTTTGTTTTTCCATAGGAATAGGATAGCTATGGCCGAAGATCAAAACCGAAGACCTCTTAAGGACTTCGCGCAACCATCAAACGAGGAACCTAGTTCCAGTATAGTAAACCCCGCTATCCCAGCCAATAATTTTGAACTTAAACCATCCCTGCTGCAATTAGTGCAACAGAGACAATTCGCAGGTCTCGCTACTGATAACCCAAACCAACATTTAAAAAACTTTCTTCAGTTAGCAGACACCTTTAAAACCAATGGAGCTTCTCCTGAGGCAATACGCTTAAGATTATTTCCCTTTTCCCTCAGAGATAAAGCTCTATCATGGTTAGATTCCCTTCCACCCAATTCAATAACAACTTGGGATGACCTTAGAAAAGTTTTCCTTGCTAGATATTTTCCCCCAAGTAAGACTGCTCTTCTTCGAAACCTAATAACTAGATTTACCCAACACCAAGGAGAGTCGTTGTTCGAAGCCTGGGAGAGATATAAAGAACTATTAAGAGCATGCCCACATCATGGCTTAGAGAATTGGTTAATCATCCAAACCTTCTATAATGGACTTCTTTATAACACTAAAATGACCATCGACGCTGCCGCTGGTGGCGCACTGATGAACAAACCTTACCCTGAAGCTAGTGCCCTTATCGAGGATATGGCCCAAAACCATCAATCATGGGGAGTAGAACGAGCGACAGTGGAAAAGAAGGAAGCCCAAGGAGGAATACATGAGCTAAGCTCTATAGACATGATGCAGGCTAAAATGGACGCGTTGGCCCTTAGAGTCAAACATATGTGTACAACTCCGAATACTGTAGCCGCAGTTTCGCCGAATTGTGAGATATGTGGAACGCAAGGACACCAATCTGCCGAATGCAATCTGTTGAATGAAACCAACACTGAGCAAGTGAACTATACCCAAGGGAACCCATTTTCAAACACATATAACCCTGGATGGAGGAATCACCCAAACTTCTCCTACAAAAATAATAACCCTATCCAAAATACCGCACCTCCGAGACAACAAGGTTACCAAGCCCCTAGAACAAATCAACCTATGCAACCTGTACCACCTAGTCCGAGCTTTGAGGAAGTTGTAAAAGATTTTATCGTTGCTCAAAAACAACAAAACAAAGAGTTCATGAACCATAACGTCCATGTTAACGAACTGATTACCAAGTTAGGAACCAAGGTTGATCAAATCATTACTCATAATAAGATGCTTGAAACCCAGATCTCTCAGGTAGCGTTAAACCAAGCCCCACAGACTACACCTGGAGGACAGTTCCCTGGACAACCTCAACAAAACCCGAAAGGGCAAGCAAATGCCATTACTCTACGAAGTGGAACCGCTTATAAGGAACCTTTAAACCCTAGATTAAGTGAGCCCGAAACTTTTGAGAGGAATGAGGAAAAGGAACCAGAGAAGCCTGAAACCCCGGAAAGTCAAGAAAAAGGAGAAGAACCTAAAAATAAAACCTATGTACCACCACCGCCATATAAACCACCAATACCTTACCCTCAAAGATTAAAGAAAACCCAAATCGATAATCAATATCAAAAATTCGTTAAGGTTATAGAAAAACTTCACGTAGAAATCCCCTTTATAGAAGCCATCACCCAAATACCTTCTTACGCTAAGTTTCTCAAAGACATACTTACAAATAAACGTAGACTTGAAGATCCGAAACCCTTGGAATGTAATTCTATTTCCGAAAATAGGTTAGCAAAGAAAGATAAAGATCCCGGAAATTTTTCCATTCCTTGTATTTTGGGGAATCATGTCATCGAAAAAGCTTTTCTAGACTTAGGAGCTAGTGTGAGCTTAATGCCTTTAGCAGTTTGTGAGAGATTAAACTTAGGAGAATTACAACCTACTAAGATGTCACTTCAATTAGCCGATAGATTCGTTAAATACCCTATAGGCATACTTGAAGACGTCCCTGTTAGGATAGGTCAGCTGTTTATACCTACTGATTTTGTTGTCATGGACATTAAAGAAGATGACGACATACCAATCCTCCTAGGTAGACCGTTCTTATCGACTGCTGGAGCCGTAATAGATGTTAAAAAGGGAAAACTAACTTTTGAGGTAGGTGGCCAGAAGATAGAATTTATATTGTCAAAATTTCTTATGGCACCTGTGATAGGAGATGCTTGTTATGCCTTAGATATCATCGAAGAATGTATTAGGGAATTAGAACAAGAAGAAGAAACTGAATCTATAAAATTGCCATCAACCCTTATTTTGGAAGATGACAATTATAAAACTCCTTACATTGATGATAACCTTCACGAATTTTTATCTCTTACCCCAGATCCTATGCCTTGCCCTATGAAACCGACCGTAAAACTTAAGGAACTGCCTAAAAACCTGAGATATGAGTTTCTCGATGAAGATATGAACCGTCCAGTTATAGTCAGTGCTACCTTAAACCAAGAAGAAACCGATCAATTATTAGAAGTTTTACGTAGGTACCCCTCAGCCTTAGGATATAAGATCTCTGATCTAAAAGGAATAAGCCCATCCGTATGCATGCATCGGATTTTGCTTGAAGAAGATTCAAAACCTTCCAGAGAACACCAACGTAGAATAAATCCTATAATGAGTACTGTAGTTAAGACTGAAGTTCTTAAGTTACTAGAGGCAGGTATAATATATCAGATCTCGGACAGTAAATGGGTGAGTCCTGTGCATGTAGTACCTAAAAAGGGAGGCATCACAGTCGTGCAAAACGAGAAGGGCGAACCTGTAGCAAAAAGAACCGATGGAGGTTGGCGTATGTGCATAGATTATAGAAAATTAAATAAAGCAACTAGGAAGGACCATTTCCCATTACCATTCATAGACCAAATGTTGGAGCGCCTAGCCAGACACTCTTACTTTTGTTATTTAGATGGATATTCGGGATTCTTCCAAATACCTATTCATCCCGAAGATCAAGAAAAAACTACCTTTACATGCCCAGTTGGAACTTTTGCCTATAGAAGAATGCCTTTTGGACTTTGTAATGCTCCTGCAACTTTCCAACGCTGCATGATGTCTATCTTTGCTGATTATTTAGATGGAATTATGGAAGTATTTATGGACGATTTCTCAGTTTGTGGGTCAGATTTCAAAAATTGTCTTGTCAACCTTGAGAAAATCCTGGAGAGATGTGTGGAGGTAAACCTTGTGCTAAATTGGGAAAAATGTCATTTCATGGTCACCGAAGGGATTGTTTTAGGACATATAGTTTCCGAAAAAGGTATAGAGGTAGATAAAGCAAAAATAGAAGTCATAGAGAATCTAAAACCGCCGAAGACTATCAGGGAGATAAGAAGTTTTCTTGGACATGCCGGATTTTACCGACGTTTCATCAAGGATTTCTCCAAAATAACAAAGCCCTTAACTGGTCTTTTAATGAAAGATGTTGAATTCATCTTCGATGAAAAATGTACTGAAGCATTTAGTCTTCTGAAGCAAGCTCTGATTTCAGCACCTATAATGAAACCCCCTGATTGGTCAGAACCGTTTGAGATAATGTGTGACGCCAGTGATTATGCTGTTGGAGCCGTTCTAGGTCAGAGAAAAGATAAGAAGTTACACGTAATTTATTATGCCAGTAGAACCCTAGACGCTGCACAGCTCAACTACGCAACAACCGAAAAAGAGCTCCTAGCTGTAGTTTTTGCAATAGACAAATTTAGATCTTATCTAGTAGGAGCCAAGATTATAGTTTACACCGACCATGCTGCCATTCGTTACTTGCTAAGCAAAAAGGATGCCAAGCCTAGGTTACTTCGATGGATTCTATTACTGCAAGAGTTTGATTTGGATATCCGTGATAAGAAAGGCACTGATAATGTGGTAGCTGATCACCTATCTAGGCTAGAATACCTGAAACCTGATCCAGTTCCCATAAATGACGATTTTGCCTATGATAGACTGATAGCCCAACTAGAAACTATTGAAGATGATAACCCAGACCCTCATGAGCATTTTCATAAATCCTTAGCTATAAGTAATGCACCTTGGTATGCAGACTTTGTTAATTACCTAGCCGCTGACATCATACCCCCTGATCTAAACTACCACCGGAAGAAGAAGTTCTATAGTGATGTGAGAAACTTCTATTGGGACGAACCATTTCTTTTCAAGAGAGGTAAAGATGGCATTTTCCGCCGTTGTGTTCCAGAAGAAGAGGTAAATAATATAATTGAGCATTGTCATTCTGCACCCTATGGTGGACATGCAAGCACATCTAAGACCTACGCCAAGATTCTTCAAGCTGGCCTATTCTGGCCTACTATGTGGCGTGATGTCCATGCTTTCATTGTCAAGTGTGACAGATGCCAACGCACAGGAAATATTTCAAGACGTAATGAAATGCCGTTAAGAAATATCCAAGAAGTAGAACTCTTCGACGTATGGGGTATAGACTTTATGGGACCGTTCCCACCATCTTTTGGAAATCAGTACATATTAGTAGCTGTTGACTACGTGTCTAAATGGGTTGAAGCTATCGCCGCACCCACAAATGACACCAGAGTAGTCATCAAATTATTCAAGAATTATATATTTCCCAGGTTTGGAACCCCCCGTTTAGTCATAAGTGATGGAGGATCACACTTCATATCGAGAATATTTGATAAACTTTTAAGCAAGTATGGAGTTAAGCATAGAGTAGCAACACCATACCACCCACAGACCAATGGACAAGTGGAAGTATCTAATAGGGAGATAAAACAAATCCTCGAGAAGACTGTCTCTATATCTAGAAAGGATTGGTCACAGAAACTTCAAGAAGCATTATGGGCCTATAGAACCGCTTTCAAAACTCCTATAGGAACAACCCCTTATCAACTGGTCTATGGAAAATCATGTCACTTACCATTTGAATTGGAGCATAAGGCCTATTGGGCCATCAAAACTTTGAATTTGGATTACTTGACAGCTGGTGAGAAACGTATCCTTGATATCCACAAATTAGAAGAGCTCAGACAATCTGCCTACGAAAATGCCATCATATACAAAGAAAGAACAAAAGATTGGCATGACAAAAGAATCATAAGAAGAGACTTCAAAATAGGCGATCTTGTTCTCCTGTTCGATTCTAGGTTACGACTTTTTCCAGGTAAACTCCGTTCGAGATGGACTGGCCCTTTCGAAGTATCTAAGATCCTAAGATCCGGTGCTATTGAAATCAAGAACCAGACATGTAAACCATTCATCGTTAATGGACAGAGGTTGAAGCCCTACGAAGGAGGTGACATCCCAACAACATACACCTGCCATACTCTGAGCGATCCACCGTATCCTTCCAATGATGTTTAAATATCGGTCGTCGAGCTAATGACGTTAAACAAGCGCTGCATGGGAGGCAACCCATGGTTTTCTTATTTTTTTTACTTTTTATTTATTTTTTTACTTTATTTTAATTTGTTTATTATTATGTCAGGACTAACGATTGAATGTTTTATGTGCTTTCAGGACTTGTTTGCTAACCTTGTACAGAATGCAGAACCCTGATGACATGCACGTGGCCTTTAGAGATGATGCACAGAGAGAGCGTTACTATGTCCACATGAGACGCCCTATGGCTCCTACCAGGTACCCTGACCATGACTGCATGGATGCCTTGGGGATAGAGCCAAGCGTCAGATTTTTATGCCATCAACTCCAGTGGGACCAGTTTGACGACAGGAACAACACTTATAGGAACTTGACTCTTGAGTTCCTCAGCTCGTTTCATCATGACCCTTGGGCTGGACCCGATGGACTCGCTGTTTTCAGGTTGTTCGGGATTGACTACTCATTCTCTCACAAAGAGTTTGGTGACTTACTAGGTTTCCAGACTACTCCTGATGCTATTCCAGAGACTCCGATGGGGTATTTTATGAGCAGAGAAGTGGAAAAGTTTTGGACTAATATCAGGCGGAGGGAGCCAAGATCCTTCTACCCAGTTTTCTCAGGTAATCCACAACCCTGCATTGAGGTACTTCCAGATGATTCTAGCACATTCTTTCCTAGGTTTTCCAGATACAGAGACACTGCTAAGTGAAGAGGAGATTTTCCTACTGTTTTGTGCGACTCAGTCTCGCCCTGTTGCTTGTGGCAACTTTCTGCTGAAGGGCCTTGCTAGTGTTGCCAGATCATCAGTAGGCATCATCCATGTCGGTGGGATTGTTACACAGATAGCTACTGCATTGGGTTTGTCTCGCAAGTTATTGCACCTCAGGACCTTCTGCTGCTACACCACCCTGGATATTGATTTTTGTCTTGATAGAGGACTGATGAGGAGGGCTTCCTTTGAGCCCAACATGTTTAAATTACTGATCGACGGTGAAGCGATACACTACTTTACATTACCAGATCCGCTGATGACCAGTGTCCATGATCCTGCAAATTGGAGTTATGCTCTAGAGGGTTATGGAGAGACTGTCGAAGAGCCGAAATCGCCTCCCGCCGCTGAGTACACTCCTACACCTCTTACTCCCCGAATCACTGTTATGTCTAATAATATGTCTCTGCAGCCACCTGACCTACAAACACAGATTTATGAGCTCCGTAAGGAGACTGCCCTGCTCAAGCAGGAAGTGGCAGACTTGGAGTTACAGATGCAGGTTTCTGATCTCACTCATGCCTCAGAGGCCGATGCTCTATATCAGGCGATTGAAGAGCTTCGGAGGGAGATAGCTGAGATTCGTGGATCAAGCCAGGAAAAGAAACCTACCACATGACTCATTCTACACTGACAGCACTACCCTAGTATTTTATTTATCACATTTCCAGACATATATTTTACTTTATTGCAGCTTTTATATTTTCATGCACTTTGAATTCCTTATATATATACATATTATGCACTAATTTTTCTTTTTCTTTTTTGATTTTTAATTATTTTATTTTTGTCGTGCAAAGAAAAAAAATATATAAGACAAAAATATTTTCATTTTTGTCTTCACAAAAAAAAAATATGCAAGCCAATGCCTTGAAAAGAAGAAGAAAACGCTATCCAAACCCCCCGAAGACCAAAGGTGCAAGGAAGGCCCAAAAGGAGGATCCAAAACCACAAGGCCCAGGAATTGGCCTTGTGGCGGGCGCCATAGGCCCTGTGGCGGGCGCCACACCGTACCATCAACATATACGGGATTCAATCCCCATTTCCACCATTTTCATCCCTTTCTTCACCAAAAACCCATTTTTACAACCTTCCAAATCCTCCTTGAACCCCATTAAAGCTCACCCATTTCCAAAATACCCTCCATCCATAACACATATCCAACATCCATTTCCATTTTCATCCATCAAAAACCAAAAATATCAAAACTTTATCATTCCCCTCATAAACCACTTTTCTACCATTTTCACTACCTAAGGAGCTTTTCAACAATGAAGTTCAATGGATTTCTTCTTCGTGATGGAAGATCGGGCGAAAGGCAACGGAAAATTATTCAGAGGCTTCAAAGTCGAGAAATTCTCTCGACTAGGTACGTCAACGATAACTGTCTGTATGCTTTGGGTATTTATCATAGTGTTTTTAATTTATTAGAATTTCTAGGCTTGCATAATATTTTCATTAATCAGGAACCTACCTATGAGAAACTGACAATTGAGTTTTTGAGTTCTTTGATATACACTGTCAGTCCTAACACTGCTAGCACTGTCGGTACTGTTATTTTTAGACTGTTTGGAATTGAATATGAATTCAGTACCAACGATCTAGCAGGTTTGTTAGGAATCCCTCATAGGGAAGGTTCGATTTGTGAGGCACCTTTGGATGCTGAATGGTCGGCCGAGGTATTTACCTTCTGGCTAAGGCTTTCAAGTACTTCAATTAATTCTTTTGAAGGGATACTTGCGTCGACCATTCACAACCCGGCCATAAGAGTTTTTAGACTTCTTTTGGCACGTACTATTTTTGGCCGGGAAAGTCCAAACAAGGTAAATGCTCGTGAACTCCTATTTTTGCAAGGATGCCTCACTAGAACCCACATCAATCCGGTCCCGTTTATGCTTGCCCATATGACTTTATTTACTAATAAAACAGGACCGATTGTATTTGGAGGGCTTGTTACGTCTATTGCTCGGGCTCTTGGCCTGAACGATGAGATAGCTACACTTGAACCACTACCTCCTCGCACAATTAATTTAAAGTTTCTGAAAGACATGAAATTGTGCCGAACGAGGAGAGAAGGTGGTTATGAGTTGATGGTTCATGGGGTAGTTATCCCATCTGTTGCTTTACCATGCAGTAGACGTACTGATGTACGTGATGAAAGGAACTGGACCTATGATCTTAATGCTCCACGTGTTTTGGGTCCACTTCCTCCTAATATTCCCGATGGGGAGGCACATGACACTGATGATGAGTATGATCGGAGAGAGCAGTCTCCCATCCCTCACATGTCCCCCCATCGTCCTTCACAGTCACACACCGCACCATCTTCCTCTAACCCTGTTGCAGGTACTGCTCCTGGATTCTTTGTCACCGAGGAGATGTGGCGTGATATGACAGCTAGAGAAGAAAGGCGTGATGGCCTTCTCTCTACTATTTCACAGCAGCTGACGGACAACATGAGCTTCATGCAACAATCGCGATTGGTTTCGGATCGTGCTTATAGCAACGTTTGCCGTACCTTGAACGATATCTCATTAGAGCAGAACCGTCAGAGAGAGTTCAACAGCCGACACTACCAGCTTGTAGAGGCTACTCAGGGTTCCATCTTGGGTAACCTTCGAGAGGTCCGGAGTGCTCAGGCTGCTTTATCAGCACGACTCGACCGGAGGGACCAGCATCGTAGTAGATCCCGTCGTTCCAGACCATCACATCAGGACGGCGAAGGCACCAGTGCCCCTCCTCAGTAGTCTTTTCCAGGTTACCCCCCTTATCTTATTTCGAAACATTGGGGACAATGTTCGATTTAAGTGTGGGAGGGGATTTTATTGCTTTCTGTTATTTCCCTTTTTAGTTTATTTCCTTTCAGTTATTTCCCTTTTCAGTAATTTATTTTTCTTAGATAATGCATGAGTCTGACGAGTCACCAGTATAGTGTATTTTTAGTTCATCTTCATTTTTTCCCATTTCCTTAGCCTTACCAGAAAAATTTTAAAAAAGAAAATAATGTTGTTTCACATGTTTTTTGGGCTTTGAGACAGGTTTAGATTAGGATGTGGTGACTTAGGTCAACTTTTTGAAACATCAGAACCATTTTAGCACCATAGACCTCTTGAATATAGGAATCACTCCTAAACCCCACCACCATGGCCTTTATTATCATTTAAAAATTGTCCTAAGTAGTTTATTTTAGCAGTCAGCTCCGGCCTAAGCATACTCTACGTAGGGGGCCGATGAATATAAGTGAATGATCCAGTGCTAATAAAAAAAAGAAAAAAAAGAAAAAAAAGGCAAACTCTGGTATAGGTGACCCTCACAAAGTCATTTAAACCGAAAAAAGAGAAAAAAAAAATTTTGCCACAAAAAGAAAAAAATTGCAAGTCACCTATTGTTAGTTGGTTCAGAGGTATCTGGCACTGAACTTGGTAGGGCGGATTACGATCCGATCCCCCGCAGCTACATTTAGGCGAAATAAAAACAGGTTTACACATGCTTATGTGCCAGAAACCTTATGTTATGGATCAGAATCACTAACCGGTCACTCTACTATGAAGCATGTACGGATAACGGGCTTAATGTGATTGCGCCTGAATGAAAAGGACACAAAAAGATGAGAAGATAGGCATAGGTATCGTGGGATGATATGGAGTGGTTAATATAGGATTGAAGTTTGTGTTTGTGTTACTATGGTACCCTTGGTTCACTTAGTTAGTATCTGTCACTGCATCCTGACTTGAACTTAGAATCCCTTTAGCCCAAAGACAAGTGTTGACACCATATTTTCTTAAGCTTTAATGTTTGCTTGAGGACAAGCAAAGGTTTAAGTGTGGGAGAATTTGATCACACTAAAATTCACCGTATTTCTGACTCCGATTTCGCATGCATTCTTAGCTTTTATTGTTGTTTTGCTTTGTTATTGCTTTGTTTTCTTATGTTTTCAGGTTTTTATAATAATCGGAGCTTGAATCGGGAAAAGGAGCGAAAAAGGAGTGAAAACGGACGAAAACCTAGAAATTCAGCATTTTGCACTTGCGGCACCCACCGTGGCGGGCGCCATGGGGTTAGCCATGACGTGGCCACGTCTCAAGACCACTCCTCAACCTCCAAGACCCACGTTCCCCACTCCATCATCCCCTGTAGGGACCATGGCGGGCGCCATGACCTTGTGGCGGGCGCCACAAGGCAAAATTTCATAACCTCCACTTTTTAGTGGAGGGGCGTCCCGGCCATTTCATGCTTTCAGTTTCTCCTATAAATAGGACCTTAGATTTTCGTTTTTCTTCATCCAGAATTAGAATTCTCTAGGCATATATCAGTTATAAAGCAGTTGCCATTCCACATCGGGGTGCCTCTGCAATCGAGTGATCGAGTCTGTAATCTGTCTGTGGTTCGAGTTTTGGAGCACTCTGGAGGAAGTTAATCCTGCCGCCATTTTAATTCAAGTTCGTACTTTACTTTTATTTATTTCTCGCACATTTACTTTGTTTATTTCCTGCACTCGCACATTTACTTTGTTTATTTCCCGCACTCGCACATTTACTTTGTTTATTTCCCGCACTCGCACATTTACTTTGTTTATTTCCCGCACTCGCACATTTACTTTGTTTATTTCCCGCACTCGCACATTTACTTTGTTTATTTTCCGCACTCGCTTTAAATTACTTTTATGAAAAATTATAAAAAGAATCTTTACTTTATCATGTCTAACTAATTCCATAAAGGTTAGAATGTAAGGATCGTAATTAAATCAGTAATCAGTATAATTGTTCGTGGAAACACCTAAGGGCTATTTTATCTTTCAATTCAAGTAATTGTTTTTAACTATTTCAAAAACAGCCAAAAGCGCTTTGTATAGTTCATTAGGAGTTTTTAGATTAAAAAGAAAAGAGATTTTAAAACGATTTTCGGACGCGTTATGAGATTTAGAGTCTGGTTCATAAGAACCTCTTTTTGCTAAGAAGTCCAAGTTAAAATACTTTTCAACTTAGTCAAGATACTAGATTTCTTAAAAATAGGTTTACTACTCTAACGCAGTACGCACCTTTTTATCCGTGACAATAGGAGGGGTTGATTAGAGAGTACAACTCGGTTCTGAATACGCGAAAGCGACAGTTCCTGTTAAATTAGTTCTTTTCAGAGAAGAAAACATTGCCCATAAGTAGTTCCACTAACAAGTACTGAATTATCATTGATTACGTGAATTACATTCGAGCCTGTCCTTTATCTATTATTTAAAATTATAATTTTATTTACCATTGCACCCTTATTAAAACCCTTAAAAATAGTTGCCTTAGATAAGCACCATAACAACAGGTACGATAGATTGACACTTGGTCTCTGTGGATTCGATAATCTTTTATATTACTTTGACGTGATTCGTACACTTGCGAAAAACACGCATCAACCATCTGAACCCTTGCTCATTCTTCATTACTGAGCGAGGAAGGTGAGAAATAAACCACCTAGAAAGCAAAGGTATGCAGCACATCAAATTTCCTCTTGCCCTTGTAGTACGGGTGTGAAGACAATGCAGGATGTCTCCAAGTAAGGTAGGCACTGGATTGTGACTCAGGAATATGTTGATGGCATGAACGTCTATGAACTGATCTGGATTTGGGAACAATACTAAGCCATATATCAGCAAGGCTAAGATCTCCTCAAAAGCATCATAGCTCATGGCCTTCAAGAACACCTGAGCTTTTTCTATCAACACCTTGGCAAGAATACCCTTAACTCCGCTTCTCGTTTCTAGAACAATATCAGACTTCTTCAGATGTAGAGCTGCAGCAATAACCTCTGGTTTAAGCTCTTTCTCCAAACCTGTGAAAGGTCTTTGATCAAGAACAGGTATACCCAGAAGTTTAGAGAACTCCTCCATTGTAGGGACCAACTGATAGTCAGGGAATGTAAAGCAATGGTGTTTAGGGTCAAAGAACTGAAACAACACACTCATCATGTCTTCATTGAACCCTGAAGTGACTAGATCCAATAGGTGACCATGTCTCTTGATAAACTGGGAATGATCAGACACTTGAGAAACCAACTCTTTAAGCTTAGCAGGTATGCCCACAAAGTTGATCCTGATGGTGTTTCTACGAGCAGAAGCCATGACCTGCAACAAAGAACAAAGATAAATCCTTTGGTCCTTGAAATGGTTAGTGAAAATGCAGTGCTTATGATGCATGATGATGTCATGATGTTATGCTCAATCACAAACATGTGGCACGCACAAACAAGTCACACCATAGCCCTAGGTTTAAAGGCTTGCATGAGGTTTAAGGTAAGTACCCTCCCCTGAAGTTAGATGGTTCATCCTGTCCTACAAAAGTAACCAGGTTCTAAGGGATCTCAATATCATTGATCCTTCACAAGGGTGGTTGTTCAGAAGGCAACTTACTTGCCAACCAAAACCCTCCAAGTTTAGAATATCAATGAGCGTAGTATCGAGTGTCAACCAACTTCAGTCTGCACCAAAGTCGGTTACCTCACTACTTTCTAAAGGCCAAGATGGGATAACTAGGGTTCTAAAAGTTAGTTAGTGCATTGACAACATATGGCAGCCTCATATTATCCTCAACTTGACTTAAGGAACATAAGCACCAACCAAGAAGTCACACTAACTATGGCCACCAGATCAACCATATCGGTATACGCCGTACAGTTTCCTTGGTCTATTGCCATTTACCTAAGGTACACTAGATCCGGGTTAGGATCTTTCACACATAAATCCCAACAAGTAATATAAAGCAAACAAGGCAATCAATTTAAAGTGATCTAATTCCTAAGGGTACCCCTCTTTAATTTAAATCCCCAGCAGAGTCGCCAGTTCTGTAACACGGTGGGAGAACTGACTTTAGTTATGTTGCGGATAGCAAGAGTCGCCACCGACTTTTATTTTATCCAAAGGAAAGGCATAAAAGAACAGGAAAGACCTTTTTAAAAGATTTTTGGGTCCGGGGGGTAGGTTATGTAAAGGGAAGGTGTTAGCACCCTTTACATCCATGGTTATCCATGGGCTCTTAGTTACTTAGCTCACTTTGAATTGTTTTTGAAAATGTGAAGTGTGTGAATAGAAATTTTCATAAGAGTTTGATAATGATCCATGTTCGGATGCGTAAAAAACTTGTGTTTGAAAATTGTTTGAATTTTGTGAAGTGTTTGAAAAGTTTTTGAAGTAGTGAGCAAGTAACTATGAGGAACCTACCCTAAAGTTTAAGTCTTTCTGTTCTTTATCCTTTAAATGGTAAGACTATCCCTATTATTAAGGAATAGGTAGTCATTACCTTGGATGTAAGGGACATGTGAAGGGACATCTGTTTAATGAAGGCAACTGTAGGGCGTATTAAGCATTTTGGGGGGACTGTCATCATTATTCGAAAGGGACAAGATCATTATGAAAGGCAACCATTAAGGGACTTGATCTTTTATTGTTAAGGGACTAGATGACTTTACTTTGAGGGACTTTTTGCTTTATACACCCTACTTGACCTTTTTGATTAGGCAACAATGAGAGGTATCCCTAAGGAAGTGAGATGGCGATCAAAGATCGACTTACGTGTGTGGGTGTACAATTTTAAGATTTATCTTTTAAATTAGTGAGCTAAGTTAATTTTAAACATACAAACATGTTGCACTCCTTATTTTACTAACCATAACATGAAAATTAAATAATTTAAATATTACAAAAAAATTACACCAAGGAGCATTTACATAATAATAGGGCAATTTAAAATAATAGCAAAAATAAATAAATGAGCAAAATATAAATAATAAGTAAAATAAATAAATAAGCAATAATAATTATAATAGGGGTTAGTAATAATAATTAAAAATAAATAAGGTTAGTGAAATAATAATAATAAGCATAATTTAAAAAATAAATGGATTAGTAATAAACATGATTAGTAATAATAATAATAATCAAAATAAATAGGGTTAGCAAAAATATTATAAGAACATAATTAAAATAATAAGCAAAAGAGTAATATAAAAAATTATATTTTAATATGGACAATTATAAAAAAGAAAATATAAACAATTAAATAATTATAACATTTTGAATTATATACAAATTATTAAATTATTTTTAAACATATTATGATTACAAGATTAAATTGGCATAGATTCAAAAATTATTTATATATATAAAATTTAGATTATAAACAAATTATAGAAATAATTACATATTATAAAAAAAGAATTGATTATAATTATATTTACAAAAATTAATTATATTAAATAAAATATGTACATAATAATTATATTTACAAAAATTAGAAATTTAAATCACAAGATAAAATTAGGGTTTTTTAATTGTTTTAGAAAATAAATTAAGGTTTACAAAATTAGGGTTTGGTTATATAATTAGGGTTTTGAAAAAATAAGGTTTAATGTATATAAAAATATTAAGACTTAATTTAGCATAATAATTTATTGATTAAATAAATATAGATATACATATTAAAAAAAAAAATATAAAGAAAAAAAAATATTAACTTTGATTTTGAGAGAATAATATATATATGTTTTAAAAATTTATTGAAGTTTATTTATGAAAATAATATAATAAATAATATAAGAAAATAAAATTAAGAGAAAATAAGAATAAAAAAAAACAGGACCTGGGATTTGAACCCAGGTCCTTTACCTGGATGATGAGAAGCCTAACCACTGGGCTGCGTTGCACATGCTGCATGAAGGATGAGTCCCATTTGCTTTTGTTCCTTCAAACTAACAATCAGGAAAATAATGAAAAAAACAAAAGGCCTGGGGGGATTCGAACCCAGGACCTTATACACAAACACACAAGTACATGACCAATCCTGCTGGGTGAGCGCATCTGTTTACAATCTCACTACAAATCATAATATATTAATAATGCTAATTATATATAAAACCAAGAAAAAAAAGGATGAAGTCAGGATTCGAACCCCTGACCATAGGCAATATATGCGCACATCACACCACTGGGCCATCAGCCTGCGTGTGTCAATATAACAGCCATAATAATATAAAAAATAAAACCAAATTTTGAATTTGAATTTTGGCGCCAGAGGATCATCTTCAACCTTGGTTCCTGCGATTTTAGTTGCGAAATCTTCTACAAATTTTCCTGCGAATTTCCATTGGCAGCAAAACCTACGAAACTCAATGATCAACAAAACCATAAAATTTCGCAAAATTGAATCCACAAACATAATCCAGAGGTCCATTCGAATCAACCCATGGTTTTAGAATTCATTTATGTTTCATAAATCATAAAACCCTAAACTTTGGTCGAAACCCTAAGAATGGTGAATCTTGATACCTGCATGGAAAACTTGATTAAACAGCCCAGAATCAATCTAGGGTTCATTACAAACATCATCCAACAACTAAAAACAGTTTAAAATAAGCCAATCAATGGAATCGAAAATCAAAATAAACTTGAAGAACATGGTTCGGTTTATGCGTTTTAGGATGTTTTGAATGCGAATGATGATCAAAAACGACTCAATGATGTCCAATAAACATATTTACACCTTCAAAATTCTTTGGAAGGGCCTCTAGCAAGAAATCCGAATGTGAGTTTTGGATGAGTTTTTGAAGTTTTAAAACTGGATTTTGAGGCTGCCAATTCGTGGCTTTGGTTAGGATTGCACTAAGTACTTATAGGACAATGTATTAGGTCAAAAAGATTGATCACTTGTGTGGAAATTTTGATCTAAAAAGATTCAAAAAGATGGCCTTTTAAAAATCAAATATCTTGCATAAACTCTTGCTATTTTGGTATGATCCTCATTACTCTTGTATCAATCAAGCTTAAATGTGATTTAAAACTTTCTAGAAGCAAAATTAAAATTAATTTTCATTATTTTATATTTTATTTGAATTTAAAATGACTTTTTAATATAAAAATCATAATAAATAAAAACAAAATAAATAAAATTATGAATAAATTAATTTAATTTCGTGCAAGATGTTTTGATGTGGATTGGGTCATTATTTGGCAAGCCCATTTGGAAGAAATTGGTTTTAGACCTCCATTTTCATCATAAACCAACCCAAAATTTCCCAACTTTGCAAGGGCACATATCCTTCAATTTTAATGCTATGAGGGTGTTCTTGGACATTTTGGAAAGCTTGAAGAGTCCTCTAACCAACCCCACTGGTTTCATGTCCATATCATTTACCAATCTCAAGTTATGCCCTTTTGAAGTTGTTGACTTTTTGTTGACTTTCAAAAGGACCTATAATGTCTTAGCTCATACCTTCCAAATGAAGCATTTTTGGGCTTGGCTTGTGAGACACAAAGTTGTAGAGAATTCAATTTCCTTCAAAATGAGATTTGGATGGAGACTTGGTGATGAAGCATGTGAAAGTTATGGCTGGTCAAAGTTCAGTTGACTTTTACTAAGGAAACCCTAATTTAGAAACTCCTGATTCCTGATGATCTGGAATCTCCTTGATGAATCATGATCAACCCTTGATCAGATGATGAATTTTGCTTCATATACTTGATGTTGGCAAAAAATCATGAAGTTTGACTTTGGTTTGACCACAGTTGACCTCAGTTTGACTTTTTAACTACTTTGACTGATTTTGACTTATCTGATCATCTGACTGAGCAAACTTTTGAGAAAAGTCTTGAAACTTGTCATGGGGGTTCTTACACATATATAAGATGTTATGAAGCTCACTTGAAGTCTTGGAAGTTCATTTAGCCTGATTAAAGTCAAAACCCTAGTTTTGGATGCACTGCTTAGGAGGTGCATTGTTTGAGGGAATTGTCAACTCTTCTGACCAATTGTGAACTTTGTGAACCTTGTGAACCATCATAAAATGTCTTGTGAACCTCATGGGAGGTATTGTGAACCTTGTGAACCTTGTGAACCTCATAAATTATCTTGTAGACTTCATGAACTTCAAGAAAGGTCTTGTAAACATTGTGAATCTTGTGAACCTTGTGAACCTCATAAAGTGACTTGTAGACTTCATGATCCTCATGAAAGGTTTTGAAAGAATTGTGAATCTTGTGAACCTTTTGAACCTCATAAAGTGACTTGTAGACTTCATTATCCTCATGAAAGGTTTTGAAAGCATTGTGAATCTTGTGAACCTTGTGAACCTCATAAAGTGACTTGTAGACTTCATGATCCTCATGAAAGGTTTTGAAAGCATTGTGAATCTTGTGAACCTTGTGAACCTCATAAAGTGACTTGTAGACTTCATGAACCTCATGAAAGGTCTTGTAAGTGTTGTGAAACTTGTGAACCTTGTGAACCTTATTAGTACACAAAGTCTTGTATTGTGAGGGCAAATTTTGGGGTGCAACAGCACCCAACATGGCGGGCGCCATGGGGTAGGCCACAAGTTGGATAGGACTAAACTACTGACAACTATCATGTCTCCCACTTCTTTCCACCTTAGTTCACATGGCGTGCACCATGAGGGGGTGGCGGGTGCCACCTTTGGCGTGTATTTTCCCTCCCAAAAGAAGTTAGAGGGTGTCCTTGTCTTTCCATGCTTTTTCCTTAGCCTATAAATAAATGGCCTTTTGTTCATTTCAAGGCATCCAAACTTAGTTACAACTTAGGAAAATATTATTTAGTTTTATATGTGATAATCCCTTCACATCAAAGAGTTATCACACGATTTATCGAGTCTGTAATCGAGTTTGGAGCGCTTTTGTAGAAGTTAATCATGTTGCCATTTTCATTTCCAGTCGCATTTATTTCCCGTTTTACCTGACTTAAAGCCTCCGATTTGGAGCAGTTATCTATTTTATTTCACTTGTCTTTTACTTTGTCTATTTTATCATATTTGCCTTTATTTTCCTTTATTTCCCCGCACTCGCTTTACTTTCCTTTATTTCTCGCAGTTGCTTTACTTTATTTATTTCCTCGCACTCGCTTTGCTTTCCTTTATTTCTCGCACTCGCTTTACTTTATTTATTTCTCCAAAAGGGGAGATTTGTTATTCCTTTTTTGGATTGGTTTCATTATGCAAAAAAACATGGTATGTTCAAGTTATTTTTGTGAAGAAATGACACATGTGAGAACAAATGTCCCAACATGTGTGCAACATCGGAGCCTTGTCAACAGGCTAATGTTGTAGTTGTTCTGAGCAATTTTTTCCGGATGGTTCAATCAGATTTGTTGTTATATTTTAGAAATGCATTTATATAGATTTGTTTTCTTAAATTCGACGTGGTCGAATCAAATTTAAATGGAGATTTAAATATAAATTTAAAAAATCATCATATCATTTGTTGGAGACTTTTCTGAAACAAATCAAAATAAAATCTCATATATTTTTGGACGAGATCAAAAATGCTTATGCCCATTGGAAAAATCTCAGAAGAAGCATTGTTATTTAAAGAGACTCAATTCTAACTTTGAAAAGAATGATCATGTATTGAATATACCTAGTGTTAAGGTTTTTTATTTTAGTCCTTTGTATGTATTTCTTGTAAAGCACGCTAGAGCCCTCATTAATATCATAATGAATAGTGTTAGTTTGTTTAGTCGAGTTGCAATTAAACATTCTATAAGTTGTTTATTGAAGGAACAATCACTTTGAATTAGTGATTGAAAGAAATTAATAGGGGTTTTCATATTTAGGGGGAAACCTAAATAGAAAGTGACTAGGATTAGGGAGAGGCATTAAATAATGAGGTTTTTGTTCCTACAAGATTAATTGTACCAATTCAAGATAGTGAATTTCCTTTCTTGGATAGAGTGTCCCTTATACGTAGGTTTGGTTTCATTGAACTGGGTTAACAATTTTGTGTGTTCCTTTATTGCTTTTCTACTTCATCATCTTATTTATCAATTGTGAGTTAATTCTAGTGTAAGATGTTGAACACCCTTGCTTAAGTATCTTGTCCAACATTTGTCCCCTTAAGAACAAATTTTCAATATTTAATTTTAACCCCTTTATAATCACTATGATTTATGCCTTTCTCAAATACATGATAAATAATCCTAGAATGTCAAAAGTATCATTGAATGGAGGATTCTACTAGCAGAGAGTTTACTGAACAAGAATGGGGTCTCTCGGTGAAATCAAGATAGTAAGTATTGGCTCTGCCAAAGAGCATGTTCTTTATGCGAGCTCTTTTTGTTGTGCCCAAATTCCTTTACAGCTGATTGTAACACCCTAAATTTGCCCTCTCATTTTCATAGCATTTAGCATATCATTTGCATATCTCGCGCTACATCATTAGCATAGAAAAATGAAGCATGCCATTCATTGTCGAAGCATAGCATAGGCTGGCAGTGATTTCAGTTCACTGATTCGATTCAGAGGGACGTTTGACTTAATCTTGGTCAGACTATCAAAGGATTAGTTGAATTGCAAATTATCTGTACTGGGGGTTATTTCCCAGGCAATGTATCTCAAAGTCGGGTTGTGTTATGTGCGAGAATCATCAGTTTACCAAGCAGTGGTTGGTGAGAGAGTTTCAAATCCAAAGATTCAGGCTTATCGTGATGACGCTCAGAGTGTGATTTATTAGGAAGGTTGGCGGTTTCTGTGGAGGCAATGCGAGATTGATTTTGAGTTGAGTGAAGTGAGTGAATCGGTATTACGTGGCTATGTGCGTATTGATAGCAATTAGTCCGTTTCACAAAATATCAAGTTCCATATCCATTTCTAAACCATTTTTGTCCGATTAAACCGATACTATTCATTTCCATTCTACATTTGAACCATATTCACTTTCATTTTTAACCGTAATTCTTAAAGCCAGTTTCTTAATTCATTTTTTTTATATATAGCCTTGATCCATCCATTTTTTTATCATTTCTTCTTATCCACTGAATTCATTTTTAAACCAAATACTACTAATCCTTTTTACATTTCTTTTAAGACAATTTGTTTCCCTTGTCATTATAATATTTTTAATAATCATTTACCATATTCTAAATCCACATCCAAGTACCAAATGCCAGCTTCACATCCCAATCTAAGCCTATGCCGCAGCCAAGCTGTCCCGTACGCATCCAACAATTTTTTCCAAGCTTCCAGCAAGCCGTATACACCCCAATTTCTAGCCAACTCACATACATCCAGCAGCCTTCAAGCCTTAAACTTACAGCCTTTCCAAAATAATGCAGCATAAGTACAAACCGCGTCAAGCCGTAAACATCAAACAAACTCCAGCTTGCCTAACCATCAGTTCCCATGAAACAAATCCACACGCCCAGCTGACCCCACAATTCCCAAGCCAATACACGCCGAACACAATACACATCCAGCTCACGGCTTCAGCAAACAATCATACGCACCGCATCACTAATTACAAGCCCGCAAATGCAACGCATTCGAAAACATAATAAAACGCAGAAAAAAATCCAAAAAGAAAATGAAAACAAAAACGCAAAAAGGAAGAGAATAAAAATTTTCATTGAGGAAAAAATATCAAACAAAAAATATATAAAGGAATTCTGTTACGAAAAAGAAAGGGGGATCTGATCATATTCTGGATACGAGAACCGAAAATTCACTCTGATTGATCACAAAAAAAAACAGAATTCAGGATCCTTTATCAATTTCGTTCATCACTGTCGCTCCCGACAAATGAAATGGATCAGATGAAGGTACAGACGCGAACGGTCGGCGAAAGGGACAATGAGAACACACAGCCGTGAACTCACTGGAGAATGAATAGAGTCGCCAGCTAGGCATTTTTATCCCGAAGGAAAGGCAATGCTGCATAGGCCTAGAAAAAGATGGATAAGACGGTTGCGAACCAGAGAGACTGAGAAAGGGGGTTGGTTACAACCTGGGAAGGTATTAGCACCCAGATTGTCCGCCGTACTCGACGGGATCCACGCTTAAAAGATTTGTGTTTTAAAGGGGTAGTGTCAGTGCAATCTGTGTATAAAATAGCTGGAAAAGAATGATGTACAGGTGTCAGTGTAAAGTGTATGAGTGATGTGAAATATGAAAGTGTCAGTGTAAGAACAAAAATGAAATGCTCAAGATCATGAGGCTAAAAGAATGAAGCTGGAAGGAGGGGGAATATACAGAGACTTTTGTTCGATAACTGTTAAGTTATGCCTACGTATCCTCTCGTGCAATGAGGAAGTCAGAACACCGTAGTTCGACCCAAAGAGACTGAAAGGTAAATTGACTGATGAACTGCTTACTTGTCTATGCTCAAGTGTATGACCTGTCTGGCTCAGGTGCAAACTGTCTTGCATTAGACGGAAGAAGCAAGTTCTCGTTTATGAGTGAATGAGATGAGAAAAGAATCCCGAAGGAGACGATTATTGTTTGTTTTTGTGTTTTCAATCTTTTATTGCTTGTTGAAGTTTGTCATAAATTAATGAGCTTAAGCCTAAACCAGTGGATTTAGTAAACTCATCACATCTTCCCTCTGATTAGGGGTAATGAGAGTACCTTAAGTGTGAAGTCAGATTCTCACACTTAATCACCTTTGATGTAGGATTAAGATCATTAACCTATTTGTGATTATTTAGATGTTTTTGTTGTTTTTGTTTAGTGTTGAGTAATGAGGTTAAGCCATAATCAGGGATTAAACAGACTCATTACACCATCCTAATAGAAGGATAATAGATGAGAATGTTTAAGCTGAGGAAAGCTCCTCAACTTAATCCATGATTAGGGATTAAACTCATGACAAAACAAGCCTTTTATTAAGTGGATTTTATTTAATGATATGATGATGAAGTGGCTTTTATGATTTGTAAGACAACTTGAGGGGGACTTGTCCATTAACACTAGGGTTAGTCCTTCTTAACCATTTAAGGAAGAACTAGAACCCTAATGCAAGGCCCAAGTTACAAGTATGATGTCTTGATGATTATTAAGTGAATTGATTAAGAGATTTAAACACATTAAGGGTTTAACACTTAGGATTAAAGTTATACACTCCATCCTAAGAGAAGGATGCAGGCATAAGCTTAATCACAAAGCCTTAAAGCCTTTAGGGTTTAGTCCCTGATTATGAGATGAGAGGAGAAGACTCAAAAGAGACACAAAGGTAAAACTAAGAGGGGAGACTAATCAAAACCCTAATCATTGTCATGCTTGGTTGTTCCTAAGGTTTGTGAGGTTTTCAAGAGAAGATCTTCAGTGGAACCACCAGGAAGCAGATGAAAGGATCAAGAGAAGCAAAGTGACTTGCTTCATTCAAGAAGTCAAGTCACTTGAAGAAAGAAAGTGAGAAGAAGAAGAATGAGCAAGCTCAAACTCAAACACAAACAAAAATGCAGCAATGGATGCAATAAAGATGAAAAGAAAAGTTATGAGAAGTGAAGGCAAATTCACTTCTCAGCCTCACTTACCACCTGAAATGTTAGAAAAGAAATGCAATGCAATGCCAAATGAGATGAAATGACATGATGAAAAACAAAACCAGAAGCATGTTGATGATGATAATGATGCTATGAAGTGCTGCAAGCATGAGGCAAGGCATGGAGATGCTCATACAAGATCATGGATGCAAATGATGCAAGTTAAGGGGCATGATCTTACATGAAAAGTTATGAAACATACATGGCAAACAACATGGCAAATGCAAGATGCAATGATCACACATGCTTTCTATATGTCTTGTGATGTCAAATGAATCAAATGGATGCTTGAAATGGCATGGCAAGTCATGTTATGCAAGAGAATGCAAGAAGGATGCAAATGAAAGCTCAGATTAGGGTTTATGAATCAAACAACAAACAAAAACCAAAAACAGAAGCAAACCCCTAGGTAAAAAATGGAAAATGCCAACCAAAGAAGCCCTAAACCTATACTAAACCAAAGTCCAAAGGGGAGGTCTCAACTCTTAACCAATCTCAAGTTATGATTTTTCTAAGTTATTAGGGTTTTTAGGGCTCTTAAACAAAAGAAATGTCAAACAATTTGAAAATGCAAGATCAAACCATGGCCATTTTATCCTAGAAACTACATGCTAAACTCAAAACAATGCAAAAAGAAACAATGTCCAACTCTTCCTAGATAGGCAGAAATGATTTTTTGAACTTATGATCAAAATAATGCACAAAAATGATTTTAATTCAATGGAAAATTCTCAAAATGCATCAAGATCAAAAAAGAAATTTGGTTTGAAGGTTGGACAATGCTTCTAAATGTCTTAGAACATTTCATGAATTTTTTGGTGATTTTTAAATACCTAAAAGTATTTTTAATAAATTAATTTCCATTAATCAATTAAAAATAATCTTTTAAATATTTAAAAATACTTTTTTAATGATAAAAATAAAAATAAAAATATTTTTGTGTCATAAAAATTATTGAAACTTATGAGAAAAAGTTTCATAATTTTTAAGACATTTTTGCTATTTTAAAATAAATATGCAAAACAAATGGAAAGAAAATGAAAATAAATGAATTTAAAATGAATTAATGAGAAGTAATCAGATCCAACGTGCCAGATTCAAAGTTACACGCGCGGGAATTGACTGCGCGCCACATCTCACGGCTCAGATTCAAATTTCGCTAATCAATGCTTAAACCCTAACCCTGCCGTTAATCACTTTCAGATGACCGGAACAGTGTTCCGGTCATCTTCTCCGTTCACCTCAAAATGCAATCTCTCTCCCTAGGCCATTTTAGAAGCTCTAACTCTCCAGAAATCATCTACTAACTATCCTAAGCACGAATCCAGCATCAAATCATGTTTAAACTCACACACAAACAAGAATCGAAGCAAAGAAATTTCTAGGTCAAACTTTCAGAACACCATAACATACTCATTTCTTGCTCATTTCAAAAAGTAAATAGATCCCAATGATCAGTGCAACATACAAAACAAGATTCTAACAAGAAAATGGAGTTCTGGAAAAAAAGTTCATGGAGTCACCTGAGATGGAGCTTTTGATTCAAGGGCTTTCTGGATGGTTCTTTGGCTCAAACAGGTCCCAATGATCCCCCTTTGAAGCTTTGCACACTTGGTTGGAGTTTAAACAGCCTCTTGAGTGAGTTTGCAGAAGCTCTGACCAAGGGAATGTGAAAATCGTATTTGAGTTATAGAGGGTTTCAGGCCAAAGTAGTGGGTGGTTTCTGGTCAGTGGAGCAAGGTGAGTTGATGTGTGGAATTTGTTTGAGTGTTTATGGCTTGTAGAAGCAGATTCGAAAGCTTTTTCTTTATGGAATGAAAATGGTGAAATGGAGTTATGGCTTGTTTCAGGCCTGGTTCTTTGTTGGTTTAGGCTTAGTGAGGCATGGTGAGATGATTGGTGAAAATGGTTTGGATGTTTGATGGCTGGGCAGAGAGTTTCGAAGAGTTTTGCACAATGGTGTGTTTTGGTGTATGTGTTTTTTTTGTGAAGTGTTTCAGCCTTGCTTGATGTATGAAATGTCTTGCTCTTTGTCCACATAAACCTCTCTCATTGGTCAGATGACATGACATGTGCTTTATTGATTGGTATGGCCACTTTTGCAATTTGTCAACTCTTGTGTAAGAGAAAGTATGGGAAGCTTCTAGGCTAGTACATGGGCTGTGTGATGCGCAGCAAGATGAGGGGAAATGGCTAGCTTGGTTCAAGGGCCAATGCAGCAAGTGGGTGAAGTGATCATGATGATTTTGCAAGTTGTTTGCTTTTTGGTTCATATGGAAAGATCTTGTCCCAAAAGCCATGAAACATGAGCAATGCCTAGTCCATTCTGAATTTTAGGACTTACATGATGTTTATGTGATGGTTTGATGCCAATTAGAAGTTGCAATTTGCCTTGGTACATGATTTTGCAATTTTCACACTTGGTGCATATCTTGAAAATAAGTGATTTTTGGCAACTTTGTCACACCATAACTTTTGATCCAAGAAGAGTTTGATCATGTTCTTGTACTTTTTGAAAAGGGAAAGATGTAATCTACAACTTTCATGACCAAAGTTTTTCCATTTGGAGCATTTTTGGATCAAGAATCAAGGCTTGAAAAGTGACCTAAAATGAAGCATTCTTGAAAAGTCAACTATGCCCAAAAAGTCAACATTTGCAAAAACTCCAAATTCTTGATTTTTGTGAACTTCAACCTTCTTCCATGATCAAATAAAGATCATATACACTCAAAATGATGAAGAATGCCCATTGGTTGGGTCATTGGGGGCCTCAGATGCCCTGATTTTACACTGACTTGTCCAGAAAGTCAACTCTTGATCAGATGACTTCCCCATGGAATTTCTTCATGAAAATTGATATGCATACTCCATATACCATATAGAGACCAATAGAAACAAGAATGACCAAAAAATTTGGAGTTATGGCCTCTGAAACCAAAACCCTAATTTTAGGTCAACTGTGCAGTCAAACCTGGCTCTGCATCCATTCAAACCCTAGTTCTTGTGATTCCTTTGAAATATCGACCTTGAGAGGATGTAATATGATAGATGAACACACATGGATCCCTTTGAAGTGATTGGTGGCCTTTGGAGTGGCTCAAGAGGCTCTGGGATTGCTCAGGTCACAAACCCTAGGTGCAGATGACTTAGAATCAATGCAGTGAATCAAAATTGAGATATGAGATGATATGATTGTGTTTATGCATATGAAATGATCACAAGCCATGGTGAAATGGGTGAGGGCAAATTTGGGGTGTTTACAGCTGCCCCTATTCAAGCATGAGTTAGCTGTGCCGGTTGTAAGCGACGGCTTAGCAGGCAAACAAGATAACTTGTGGTTGAATACCAAAGACAGTCCAAAATTTGCACTCACAGAATGAAGAAGAAAAGGGATATAGATTGTAAAAGGGAAATAAAGCATATTGCAAAGCGGGAAACAACGTAATGACGGGGACGGCCGACATGCTGGGGATAAAAGGTAAAGCCAAGACGGGGACGACCGACTTGCTGGGAAACATCAAATTATGATGGGGACGGCCATCAGGATAAAGCTGTAAAATTTTCTGGGAGTTAATGAAACACGACGGGGACGGCCATCAAGTTCATAAAGCAAGGTAACCGACGATGGGGACGGCCATCGGGCTAAAAGAAAAAGGGACCACGACGGGGACGGCCATCGGGTTAAAGAATAAATGAAATAAACAGATGATGGGGTACGGCCATCAAAGGTGAAGGACGATCACCTAGCAGGGGACGGCTGCTCTGTTGGGGATAAAAGAAAAATGATGGGGACGGCCATCAAAGGTGGAGGACGACCATCTGGCAGGGTACGGCTGCCGAAAATATCAAGGATGGGGACGGCCATCGGATAGAAAAGGTCAACGATGGGGACGGCCATCGGACGAGCATGATGGAGGACGACCATCAAGAAGTGGAGGACGACCACTCAGCAGGGTACGTCTGCTTTCGGGGTTTATCATGACATAGGACGAATGTCAGATAACCAAAATCAACAATGGGGACGGCCATTGGATAGAATGATGAAGAACGATCATCAAAGGGGTGGAGGACGACCACCTAGCAGGGGACGACTGCTAAATATCAACGATGGGGACGGCCATCGGATGAGCATGATGGAGGACGACCATCAAGAGGCGGAGGACGACCACCTAGCAGGGTACAGCTGCTCTCAGGGTTTATCATAACACAGGACGAGTGTCAGATAAAAAGAAAATTCGTTTTGCGATCTACTGGGGAATAGTAAACACGGACGAGTGTTCACATCCAAGAAACAAAGGGTATGAGTGTTTAGATGTTGTGTATAGATTAAAGATGCGGACGAGCATCCTTAAGACTATGATACGGACGAGTATCATGTAGAAACAAACTGACACGTGCTCAGAGATGATGATACGGACGAGTATCAACGGGTTAACAAAGAACACGGACGAGTGTTGAATCTGAGGGGACTCTTCTGGGGGAATAGTAGACACGGACGAGCATCTATATTCAAGAAGACACAAGTGTTTGACACGGTGTATGGATTAAAGATGCGGACGAGCATCCTTAAGATTATGATACGGACGAGTATCATGTAGAAACAAACA
This sequence comes from Lathyrus aphaca, assembly GCA_963966055.1. NCBI lineage: Eukaryota > Viridiplantae > Streptophyta > Magnoliopsida > Fabales > Fabaceae > Lathyrus > Lathyrus aphaca. Next base: position 546,780,069 of record OZ014522.1, read on the forward strand.
CTAGACGCAATGTTCTGAGATGATGGTACGGACGAGTACCAACTGGTTAACAAAGAACAAAGACTACTGTTGAATCTGTGGGTATATAACTGGTATATACAAGATACGGACGAGTATCTGTATAAGAGCGAGTGGTGTATAGATGAGTATTTAACTGCTGGGGAGAGCGACACGGACGAGTGTCAAAAAGGAGAAGAGTGTAATATAAACAAGTATCTGATATACAAAGTGTAGGTGACTGCGCTGGGGATATGACACGGACGGGTGTCAAAGGATTATATATACTGGTGTTTGTGATTTGTGAGGCAACTGCTTTTGCTGGGAACTCTGGTGGGGATTTTTCTTCCGTATGTTGATGAACCGTAGTCATTCACAGGTGTTGATTCATAACATGGCTCATGATTATGCTATGCATTTGATTTTTTGCCGTAATGCTCCATATTAAAACGGAATGCTACGCTTTGTGGGTGAATATGATGCAAATGCTGTGATTATGCAAAGAGGTACAGATCTGGGATTCGGATCCTGCTGCTGCAGAGATCCCTGGTTGATCTGTTTGAAACGGACATCCCAGCTGGTGATGAGATCATTGGTAGATCTAATAAGATGATATTTGCTTGGGGATACGGGTCACTGATAGACCTATCCTAATAAATGAGAGGCCCAACTGGGGTTTGTAGAAGCTTTCTTCACTCTGTTGTGATCCTTCATGCGCCGCTCTTCTGGACAGAGGCTGGAGCTCGATGGGGAGATGACTCCCTGATTTTTGTACTCAGCTGAGGGCGAGATGACAACTCGGATGGGGAGAAAGAGGGACCCTTGACTCAGTCGGGGATGTAGGTGCCTTCCAGGATGCTTAGCAACTCTGATGGAGATAAGTAATAGCTGGCAACTTCGCTGGGGGGATGTTATGAGAGGCAACTCAGCTGGGGATAGAGGGCACCTCAGGTGCTGAGAATGAGTGTTGACTTTCCAGCTCGCTGGGATGTAACTTGCATGCCCCGAGTTGCGTTCTGGATACCTGCAATCCTGAAAAAGATAGAGAAACGTACAAGATAATCCCGAGGTATCCCTTACTGGATTCCGTCATAGGAGCTTAGACATTTCTGAGAGTAAGCAAAATTTCCTGCAAGCATGTTTTTATTTGAAGATAAACATCTGTATTCTTATGCAATCAATGTTCTTTTAAGATATCAGACATTTTTTGCAAAAATGAAAATGTACAAAACGAGACATGAACGAGAATCTGATTTTATTAATTCTTGTGCCCTGAATTGGCAAAATACAGTCAAGGAAACAAATCTCCTAAAATAAGGAGATTGTTACAAATTGAGAAACAAAGTGCTGGCGATGTTGACGACGCTTTCAAAGGAGCTTCCTTTTCACTATGACCCGTATGACTTTTGACGTTCTCCTCATCTTGCTTTTGGATGAAGGCTGATTCTGATCGAAGCTTGACCCTTTTGAAGCTTTCCAAGTTGCAAGTGATACAGACGAATTCAGAATGCCGTTGTTCGCTTATTCCCTTATTTTGCATGGATCGCCCTTTCGGGTTTTCAATCCATCGGGATACCCATTTTTGCCTGAGTTGTCCAATGTGGCTTTTCAACTCAGCGGGTGTACATTTTTTTTATTTATTTTCCCTTATTTTTGCCCGAGTCCTTTATTCTGTTTTTGACTCGCCGGGATGCCCTATTTTTGCCTGGACTTACATTCTATTTTTATGTCCAGCGGGTCATTTTTATGCGAAGTATTTTTTAACTGCATCTGAATTTACAGGGGACGGGAAATCTTCACCATCCATGGTGCTGAGCATCAGTGCTCCACCAGAGAAAACTTTCTTTACAACAAATGGTCCTTCATAATTTGGAGTCCACTTGCCCCTGTGGTCTGTATGAGGAGGGAGGATCCTTTTCAGCACAAGATCTCCTACTTGGTACTCTCGGTGCCTGACTTTCTGATCGAAGGCTTTCTTCATTCTCTTCTGATACAATTGTCCATGACATATTGCAGCCAATCTCTTCTCTTCAATCAGACTCAGTTGTTCGTATCGGGCCCGAACCCATTCTGCTTCACTCAGTTTAACATCCATTAATACCCGTAGGGAGGGTAATTCAACTTCAACAGGTAGGACTGCTTCCATACCATACACAAGTTGATACGGGGTTGCTCCAGTGGACGTTCTGATTGATGTGCGGTACCCATGTAAGGCAAATGGTAGCATTTCATGCCAGTCTTTGTAAGTGATTACCATCTTCTGCACAATCTTCTTGATATTCTTATTTGCTGCCTCAACAGCGCCATTCATCTTTGGCCTGTAAGGAGAAGAATTGTGGTGTTGGATCTTGAAGTCCCGGCATAATTCAGCCATCATCTTGTTGTTCAAGTTGGAACCATTATCAGTAATGATTCGCTCGGGCACTCCGTATCGACAGATGATATCTCTTTTCAGAAATCTGGCTACCACTTGCCTTGTGACATTTGCATATGAGGCTGCTTCAACCCACTTGGTGAAATAGTCAATGGCGACCAAAATGAATCTGTGGCCATTTGAAGCAGTCGGCTCAATCTTGCCAATCATATCAATGCCCCACATGGCAAAGGGCCAGGGTGAAGACATGATGTTCAAAGGATTGGGAGGCACATGCACCTTATCTGCGTAGATCTGGCATTTGTGGCATTTTCTGGCGTAAGCACAACAGTCTGCATCCATTGTGATCCAGTAATAGCCTGATCTTAACAACTTCTTAGCCATGGCATGCCCTCCGGCATGGGTACCAAAGGAGCCTTCGTGCACTTCATGCATCAATAAATTTGCTTCTGTCTTGTCAACACATCGGAGGAGTACCATATCAAAGTTCCTTTTGTATAAAGATCCATCAGTGTTCAGAAAGAAACTACCAGCAAGCCTTCTCAAAGTCTTCTTATCATTGGAAGATGCCCCAGGTGGGTATGTCTGATCCTCCAAGAAGCATTTAATGTCATGAAACCAAGGCTTATCATCTTTGACACCTTCTGCCGCAAATACATATGCTGGTCTATCAAGTCTCGATACTGAAATCTGAGGTACAAAGTTAGCAGCTTGAACTTTGATCATGGATGAAATGGTAGCAAGAGCATCCGCAAATTGATTCTCGTCCCGAGGGATATACTCAAGCTTGACTGTCGTGAAGAACGTCAATAACCTTCTTGTATAATCCCTGTAAGGTATCAGATGATCCTGGTGGGTGTACCATTTTCCGTTGGTCTGATTGACTACCAAAGCTGAATCCCCGAATACGGTCAATGTCTTGATCCTGAGGTCAATGGCTTCCTCAAGACCCATAATGCAAGCTTCGTATTCAGCTTCGTTGTTAGTGCAGTTGAAAGTGAGCTTTGCCGAGAAAGGCATGTGAACTCCTTTGGGTGTAATGAGTACTGCACCAACACCACGACCATTCATGTTAACAGCCCCATCAAACATCATAGTCCATTCTTCTTCCGGGTCAGGCCCCTCAGTGTGAACAGGCTCCTCATGATCTCTTGATTTAATGAACATGATGTCTTCATCAGGGAAGTCAAATCTCATAGGCTGGTAGTCATCAATGGGTTGCTCAGCAAGATATTCAGATAGTACACTGCCCTTGATGGCTTTCTGAGATGTGTACTGTATGTCGTATTCTGTGAGAATCATTTGCCATCTTGCAACTCGTCCGGTAAGAGCTGGCTTCTCGAAAATGTACTTAACTGGGTCCATTTTGGATATCAACAAAGTAGTGTGGGTCAACATATACTGTCTTAGTCGGCGAGCAGCCCACGCTAAAGCACAGCAAGTTTTCTCGAGCAATGAATAACGTTGTTCACAGTCGGTAAACTTTTTGCTTAGGTAGTATATTGCATACTCTTTTCGACCAGACTCGTCATGCTGGCCCAGCACACACCCCATCGACTCTTCTAATACTGTCAAGTACATTATCAGAGGTCTTCCTTCAACGGGAGGCATAAGGATTGGAGGTTCTTGTAAGTATTCCTTGATCTTGTCAAAAGCCTTCTGGCAGTCTTCGTTCCACCTGACCGTCTGTTCTTTTCTTAACAACTTGAACAAGGGTTCACAGGTTGCTGTCAGGTGAGATATGAACCTTGAAATGTAGTTCAATCGACCTAAGAACCCTCGAACTTCTTTCTCTGTTTTCGGTGCAGGCATCTCTTGGATGGCTTTGACTTTATCAGGGTCAACTTCAATCCCTTTCTCGCTTACAATAAAACCCAGCAGCTTACCAGATCGCACCCCGAATGTGCATTTGTTGGGGTTCAACTTCAGTTGGTACTTCCTCAGACGTTTGAACAATTTGAGCAGATTTACCAGATGTTCTTCTTCAGTGAGGGACTTGGCAATCATATCATCCACATAGCATTCTATTTCTTTATGAATCATATCGTGGAATAATGTTACCATAGCCCGTTGATACGTTGCGCCGGCATTCTTGAGTCCGAATGGCATCACTTTGTAACAGAACGTGCCCCAGGGTGTGATGAATGTTGTCTTCTCCATGTCTTCAGGTGACATCTTAATCTGATTATATCCTGAAAATCCGTCCATGAAGGAAAATACCGAGAACTGAGCCGTATTATCCACCAATACATCAATGTGAGGTAAAGGGAAATCATCTTTCGGGCTAGCTCTATTCAGGTCCCGGTAGTCAACACACATTCTTACTTTTCCGTCTTTCTTAGGCACAGGTACTATGTTAGCAACCCACGGCGGATAGCTAGTTACAGCAAGGAACCCGGCGTCCCATTGCTTTTGTACCTCCTCCTTGATTTTCATTGCCATGTCCGGACGAGTACGGCGCAGCTTCTGTTTAACTGGCGGGCATTCTTCCCTCAAAGGCAGCTTGTGCACGACAATATCGGTATCCAACCCTGGCATGTCTTGGTACGACCAAGCAAACACGTCTACATATTCTTGAAGCAGATCAATCAATTGTCTCTTCACTGAGTCTTGCAGGCAGGCCCCGATTCTAACTTCTTTCACGTCTTCATCTGTACCAAGATTGATCACTTCAACCTCCTCCTGGTGAGGAGTAATAACCTTTTCCTCCTGTCTTAACAACCTGGCTAGCTCTTCAGGAAGCTCATATTCTTCTTCAACCCCTTCATCAGCTTGATTGATTGGATTGTCAAAGTCATACGAAGTCATAGCCGTGCTGTTGTCGGTGCTGTCTGGAAGGCACTCTCTGCAAGGGTTAAGTTTGTTCATTTTAGTGACTTGATTTTAATCTTTATTTAGAAAAGTGAAATGAAGTTGTCATTTTGAAAACACCGCCATTTATTTTTTTTGTACAAAAAGAAAAATGGAAAAACAGTGAACGAAAAGAAAAAGACTCGTTTGCAAAAAGATGTCTGATATTTCATTAATTAATCTTGTTTGCACAAAAAGTACAGATGGCCCGATTACAAAATGAGTCTTGTCATCTTGGGCAAGATGCAAGACTTTGATGCATGCTTATAAAAATACAGGAAATAATAATTACTCTGCATGAGTAACTCTTATAATTTCCTGGGAAGACCAGTTCGAGACACTGCTCCCCGGGATCTTTGGACGAATCCAGCTTTCCAGGTTGCGTTCCTCTTCCAGCTCGTCTTCCAGACAGTTGATAGCATCAGGGGTAAGCATCCCCCCACTCACAAAGTTGGGCTCTTTCGCAGCCGCTGCTTGATCTTGTTGAGTTGGTTTGTAACCCAACCCAAATCTGTCTTCTTTCTTCTCTACCGATAGCAATTTGCCCCAGCCTTGGGCAGTTCCTTCCTCAACAACCTTCCGGGCTTGTTGGTATGATGATATTGGAGTACCAGATACAGCAGATGTCTCATTCACATTCAAGGCTTCAAACCCCTGGCTCATTGTTTCATGGATCTCCCCATCCATTTCAATGTACTTATAGGTTGCCAGGTGGCTGACAAAAATGTCCTCTTCTCCGCAGATTGTAACGATCTGACCTTCCCACTCATATTTTAACTTCTGGTGAAGGGTGGAGGTCACGGCGCCAGCGGCGTGAATCCATGGCCTACCCAATAAACAGCTGTAGGCGGGCTGTATATCCATCACGTAGAAGATAGTTGTGAAAGTCTGCGGGCCAATCGTTACGGGTAACTCAATCTCTCCCAGAACCGATCTCTTTGAACCATCAAAGGCTCTTACCACCAGGTTGCTGGGTCTCAACGCCAATCCGTCATACTCTAGCTTCACCAAAGCCTTTTTAGGTAGGACATTAAGGGATGACCCCGTGTCTACCAGTACATGGGAAAGGACAGCACCTTTGCATTCCATGGTTATGTGCAAGGCTTTGTTGTGGTTGCGGCCTTCCGTTGTCAAATCAGTATTGGTGAACCCTAGTCCGTGACTAGCATTAACATTTCCAACTACTGCTTCCAGCTGATTGACAGTGATCTCTTCAGGCACGTAAGCTGCGAGCAGGACTTTGAGTAGTGCATTTCGATGGGCTTCGGAGCACATAAGCAGTGATAGGATTGAGATCTTGGAAGGCGTTTGGTGAAGCTGATCCACTATTTTATAATCACTCTTTTTGATGATTCGCATGAACTCATCAACCTCTTGATCGAATGGTGTCTTCAAAGCTTCTCTAACAGCTTGGTCTTCCTGCACAGGGCTCTTCCCTTTTGCCTTGGCGGCAGCTTCTGCTTCGGCTGTGGGTCTCTGAATTTATGGAGCGAAAAGACGTCCGCTTCGAGTGAAGCCTCCGCCTCCGCCCACATTGTCAATTTGTAGTGCAGGGGTTGATGATTCAAAAGTGATTCTTTGTCCTTCACAGTACAAGTCGGAGCCGTAATGCCAGGGGATGGCATTACTGCTTTCATAGGGTACGGGTCCAGGCACCGTGATGGTGACCGGACTGATTGCAACTGTTGAAGGAATTGTAATAGTCTGAGGATCATAATAGATTGTCACTGGTGCCCTGGTGGGAGCAGCACCTTCTGAGTTGTAGGCGGAGTTGTTTTCAGGATCGTAGAATATGGTGACAGTTGAGACATCTTCATGATTTGTTGCTGGTGTTGTAGGAGCCAATGGTGGAAGGATGGATGTTGTTGTTGTAGGAGCTTCATAATGGAGTGGTGCTGGAGTTGTAGGAGGAAAATTTGTTGACATCTGGTCAGTTGAAATGACAGATGAAGTACTTGTTGATGAAAGTGAAGAATTGTCAGGAACAATGGATGCTGCAGTTGTAGGAGGTTCTGAAACCGTTGCTGATGAGATTGCTGGATTTGTTGGAAATGATGTGGTGATCTGAAGTTGGCCACTCTGAATAAGGCCATCTATGCCATTCCGCAAATTATCGCACCCATTTACCGAGATATTGCAGTAAGCACAACCTAACTCACACCCCGGGAACATTTGACATTCCAAGAGCTGAGCTTTGATTTCCACCAACGGCGTCCGGATCTGTCCCACACTGGTTATTAAATAAGACGGCTTGTCTTCTTCAATAGCGTTAATTCTAGGACCACCGTGGTTCGGCATTGGGTTTTTATTGACATTGGGTGGTGGTGCGAAATTCAGAGCTTTTGAGTCTACCAGGTCTTGTACCTTCATATGCAGGGCCCTGCACTTTTCTGTACTGTGGCCAGGTGCGTTTGAATGAAAAGCACACCTAGCATTGGAGTCATAGTTCCTGGGTAGACTGTTGGGATCCGGAGGTGCCAACGTTCTTAGCTCAACCAGGTTGAGTTTCAGAAGCTGTGGCAGCAATGTAGCATATGGCATTGGGATCGGATCGATCACTCTGTTAGCTTGAGATGGCCTTTGCTGGAATGGCCTTTGATGATTATTGTTGTTGATGTTGCTGTTGTTGTAATTTCTTGGAGGATACTGACTTTGTTGATGGTACTGAGGTTGCTGTTGATAGCTTTGCTGAGGAGGTTGATAGATTGGTTGAGGAGGAGCCGGAGCAGGGATAGTGACTGCTGCTACAGACCTGTGAACATACTGGGGTCTGCCCCTGTTGGTGTGGATGGCATTGGTCTCGCCAGTTCTTCTTGGGCCTGCAAAAGGCTTTCTTGTACTACTGGACGAGCTGGCACCATTATCAGAAATCTTACCCATTTTTAACAAGCTTTCAATTCTCTCCCCGGCTATGACAACATCTGCAAAGCTAGTGGAAGAGAAAGCAGCCAACCTGTCAATATAAGTTCCCTGAAGGGTATTCATGAACATATCTGCCATTTCCCGTTCAGACATAGGTGGTTGAACAGCAGCAGCCAGTTGCCTCCATCTCTGGGCATATTCTCGGAAACTCTCCCTTGAAGACTGTGACATTCCCATTAGGAGGGTCCTGTTGGGTGCCATGTCTAAGTTATACTGATACTGTCTGATGAAGGCCTCTGCCAGGTCCTTCCAGCATCTAATAGTTGCCCTTGTCAGGTGAGAGTACCATTCTCTTGACGCCCCGGTTAAGCTATCTTCGAAATAGAACATCCAGAGCTTCTCATCCATTGTATAGGCCTTCAGCCTTCCCAGAAATGACTGTAAATGAGTCCGGGGGCATGAAGTCCCGTTGTATTTTTCAAAGCAAGGAGGCTTGAACTTATGGGGGATCCTGACCCCGTCTACCAAGCCCATGTCCATGACATCGAAGCCCAAAGAGTTTTGAGATTCTAAGGACCTCAACTTCTCAGCTATCTCATCCAATCTCCTATCATAGGCCTCTTCCCCAGCACCCATTACTGTGAATTGGTCCTCCTGAGGATCTTCTTGTAGTACCCTGGCTGCGGTGGCAGTCCCTTGAACATTTGCTGGAATATTGACCTCAGGATGGAGGTGTGGTCCAAATACCGGAGGGTTGACATGAGGTTGTACCCTTTCATTGTTACTGGTACCGGCAGTCCCTATATGTGGATCTTCTTGATTCTGCCTTTCCACCATGGCCCTCAATCTTTCCTGGCTCTGAGCCATGTTGTTCATAACTTCCATAAACTGAGTCATTTGATTCCTCATTTCTAGCCTTTCATTTGCCATTTGATTTCTGACCTCAGTAAGGTCTTGCTGCATCTGATCCATTTGAATGCCCGGAAGGTTGCTACGGGTTGGATAACGGTGCGGACGGTTGAGGGGAAATACCCGACGCCTAGCAATAGTTCCTGATGCATCACAACAGAGGTTAGCAACAACAAAACAAAAACCTACAAAACAAACAAAGGGTTAGCATGCAATGCAGTTATGCTTATTTGTTCCCAAGGTATCCGGTTTGGCCTTCAGTTTTGACCCTTCCAGACCCTTGAAGATGCTGTTGTTGTTGCTTGAAGAAAACTCAGATGAAGCAAACTAGCACAAATATATTACAGAAGGTGAAATAATACAACTTGTTCATTTTACAACACAAGCCCTCTAAGGGGTCAAAATACATTACAAGAAACTAAAAGTACACGGAAAGAAAGCAACAACAAACAAATGGTCAAACACCAAGACCAAACTCATCCTCACGAACTTCCTTGAGAAGTGCTTCGGTCACAGGATCAGCCGGACGCTCCGTGAGATTCCTGATGAGGAGATTCTGGGTTGTAACAGCTGCTGCTAGCTTCTTGTACTGACTTTGGTCTTTGGACCTCTTCACCCCTGCTTTAATCTTCAGCTCTGACATCTCCCTCTGGGCTGCTGCCAGGGCTTCTTGTTGTTCTTTTGCACTAGCTTCCAGTTGCTCCATATTGTCTTGAACTCTCTTGTCCTCTAGAGTACGAGCCTCGGTGATCCTGACCCACCGGGCTTGACTCTCCTTCAAATACAAGTCTGTTCTTGCTCTCTGGAACTGGGCTTCCTTGCAAGCATTCTTCAGAATTTGTTCTCCAGCCTTAGACTTTTTGATATAATCCCCAGACTTCTCAATCTTAGTCAGATGCTCTACTCTCATCTTCTCCAACCTCTCAATCTCCCTTATACCCTCACTCCTCTCCCGGAGGGTCTTCTGCAAAGCTTGAGTTAACTTCTCATTTCTTTCCTTCAAACTCTCATACTCCTCCAAACTGATAGTGGCAGGGGGTGGTGCTGAAGATGACTCGGGCATGTCTTCTATGGTAAAGGGCATCCCAGAGAATTGGGCCCTGGCACGGGACCACTCATAATATTGTGCTGATGCCACATTATTGCACTTCCCCAGAATGGTTACTCCCCTGGTTTGAACATTATCCCAGGCCCAGGCAGCCTGCCTAACAACAGTCAAACTGATCTTGTTCTCACAATAAAGAGTCTCAACCAAGTCCTGTGCCTTAGGAGTGTGGACCAGTGCATAGCCCAGTTGTCGTCTAAACAGCAGAGGGTTGTAATTGATACTACCCTTAACTCCTATCAAAGGCACATTAGGAAAATGCCCACAGCTGGTGATGATATCCCTGCCCTTGGTGCTTTGAGTGCACCATCTGATATCTGCTGAAGTTAGAACAGTGAGTCTCTTAGCCCAGTTGCTCTGCTGATGAGGGTTTAAAAATGCATCTGTCCTGGGTAGATGCCTGAGAAGCCAAGTGTGGAATAATGGAGCACAACACCTCACTAATCTCCCCCTCTGCTTTTCATTCCTCTGATGCACTGAATAGTAAAGATCCCCCAATAAAGTTGGCACTGGGTTCTTCAAGATGAACAGCTGGATTGCATTCTTGCTAATGAATCGAGGCTCATCTGCAAACAATACAATTCCATATACACTCAAGGCCAGTAAAGCACAAACAGCTTTCCACTCTCCTAGAGAAGCTTTCAGGGTAGCTTGAGAGATTAAGAAATCCAGATGAAAACCAGGGATTCCAGCTTTAGAAGTCATATGTTGCTCAATCAGGACAGGTTCCAGATGCAGAGCCTTTGCTACTTCTCCATTGCTGGGAAAGACCATCTCTGAGTTGAAAGGGATTCCACCCTTGATAGGCAAACCAACCAATGATGAGTATTCTTCTAATAGAGGACCCAACTGAAAGTCTTGAAAAGTGAAACATCTCAGTGGGGGATCATAGAACTGAATGCAGGTGTGGATCAGGCTTCTCTGTGATGGGTCCAGATCCATAACCATATCAAGTATATCTCCATAACTCTCCCTGAACAATGGTATGTGATCTGGAGTGATCAGGGTTTGAATCCTCCTGATGTCTGATAACTCTGGCTGGAAGAAGTGGTAGGTGATGTTACTCTTTTTAGGAGCCATGATGCTGAAGATTGAGTAGAGACAGGTGCTGATGACAATGCTGAAGTGATGAGCCACTGGTTGGCTGGTGCAGGATATAGCTGAAACAGATGCTGGTGAAGATAGGTCAATACAGGAGATGGGGTCAAAACCAAAACCAGATGAATGATGGATACCCTGAAACACAAATAAGCAAATGTCAATATGATGAAATGATTATGTATGCAAATGATATGCAAGGGTTTGTGACTGAGCTGGATCTGATTAAAATGCCCTGATATAAGTCCATGTGTGTAAGAAATCCAGATGGAGGTCTATAAATCCAGTAACCAGGGTGGGGGACTCAAATAAAGAGCCACATGTCCAGGGTTTAGAATCACAAGAACTGTCCAACATGGAGTATTCTTAACAAACCAAAGTAACAGGGTATTCTGAAGTCAAGGTACCTGCAAACCTGTAAACAGCCCAACCCCCCTCACAGGTGGTGTTCTAAAACAAGGATCCTCAGACTTGGATCAGTTATGAGAAGTGTAAACACTTCTATCCCGGAGGTACAGTGTTTACAATAACCATAACAATTCCTCCTCTAATTCACCTCAGTTTCTGAAGGTCAATACTAAAAGGTCATCCAGACTTAGCAGGCTTCCCAGATAGCCCTAGCATTGCAGGAAATCTGCAACACAGAGTTCTCAAGAAGAAACCCACATCTGAACCGTGTTTCATATTCCCGCACCAGACCGAAATGGAATGGGAAAGAATATGATTCACTCTAGCCTAGGTGTCACTCAGGTCCCAGGTATAGGACCTTAACTCTCTATGAATCACCCACCCACCAAAGCAAAAAACAGATCCAGCCAGCAACATGACAGTATGATATATACAAATGCAATAAAGAAAGCAGTGAAGCAACTGTACATAAATCAACAAACAAAATAAATACAAGCACAAATAAGCACATAACACCCCAGTAAACACAAATCAATCAAGCGCTAGGAGGAACCCACAAAAAGAACCAGAAGCCCTGGTTGCAATATAACATCTCCCCGGCAGAGTCGCCAAGCTGTCGCTCCCGACAAATGAAATGGATCAGATGAAGGTACAGACGCGAACGGTCGGCGAAAGGGACAATGAGAACACACAGCCGTGAACTCACTGGAGAATGAATAGAGTCGCCAGCTAGGCATTTTTATCCCGAAGGAAAGGCAATGCTGCATAGGCCTAGAAAAAGATGGATAAGACGGTTGCGAACCAGAGAGACTGAGAAAGGGGGTTGGTTACAACCTGGGAAGGTATTAGCACCCAGATTGTCCGCCGTACTCGACGGGATCCACGCTTAAAAGATTTGTGTTTTAAAGGGGTAGTGTCAGTGCAATCTGTGTATAAAATAGCTGGAAAAGAATGATGTACAGGTGTCAGTGTAAAGTGTATGAGTGATGTGAAATATGAAAGTGTCAGTGTAAGAACAAAAATGAAATGCTCAAGATCATGAGGCTAAAAGAATGAAGCTGGAAGGAGGGGGAATATACAGAGACTTTTGTTCGATAACTGTTAAGTTATGCCTACGTATCCTCTCGTGCAATGAGGAAGTCAGAACACCGTAGTTCGACCCAAAGAGACTGAAAGGTAAATTGACTGATGAACTGCTTACTTGTCTATGCTCAAGTGTATGACCTGTCTGGCTCAGGTGCAAACTGTCTTGCATTAGACGGAAGAAGCAAGTTCTCGTTTATGAGTGAATTAGATGAGAAAAGAATCCCGAAGGAGACGATTATTGTTTGTTTTTGTGTTTTCAATCTTTTATTGCTTGTTGAAGTTTGTCATAAGTTAATGAGCTTAAGCCTAAACCAGTGGATTTAGTAAACTCATCACATCTTCCCTCTGATTAGGGGTAATGAAAGTACCTTAAGTGTGAAGTCAGATTCTCACACTTAATCACCTTTGATGTAGGATTAAGATCATTAACCTATTTGTGATTATTTAGATGTTTTTGTTGTTTTTGTTTAGTGTTGAGTAATGAGGTTAAGCCATAATCAGGGATTAAACAGACTCATTACACCATCCTAATAGAAGGATAATAGATGAGAATGTTTAAGCTGAGGAAAGCTCCTCAACTTAATCCATGATTAGGGATTAAACTCATGACAAAACAAGCCTTTTATTAAGTGGATTTTATTTAATGATATGATGATGAAGTGGCTTTTATGATTTGTAAGACAACTTGAGGGGGACTTGTCCATTAACACTAGGGTTAGTCCTTCTTAACCATTTAAGGAAGAACTAGAACCCTAATGCAAGGCCCAAGTTACAAGTATGATGTTTTGATGATTATTAAGTGAATTGATTAAGAGATTTAAACACATTAAGGGTTTAACACTTAGGATTAAAGTTATACACTCCATCCTAAGAGAAGGATGCAGGCATAAGCTTAATCACAAAGCCTTAAAGCCTTTAGGGTTTAGTCCCTGATTATGAGATGAGAGGAGAAGACTCAAAAGAGACACAAAGGTAAAACTAAGAGGGGAGACTAATCAAAACCCTAATCATTGTCATGCTTGGTTGTTCCTAAGGTTTGTGAGGTTTTCAAGAGAAGATCTTCAGTGGAACCACCAGGAAGCAGATGAAAGGATCAAGAGAAGCAAAGTGACTTGCTTCATTCAAGAAGTCAAGTCACTTGAAGAAAGAAAGTGAGAAGAAGAAGAATGAGCAAGCTCAAACTCAAACACAAACAAAAATGCAGCAATGGATGCAAGAAAGATGAAAAGAAAAGTTATGAGAAGTGAAGGCAAATTCACTTCTCAGCCTCACTTACCACCTGAAATGTTAGAAAAGAAATGCAATGCAATGCCAAATGAGATGAAATGACATGATGAAAAACAAAACCAGAAGCATGTTGATGATGATAATGATGCTATGAAGTGCTGCAAGCATGAGGCAAGGCATGGAGATGCTCATACAAGATCATGGATGCAAATGATGCAAGTTAAGGGGCATGATCTTACATGAAAAGTTATGAAACATACATGGCAAACAACATGGCAAATGCAAGATGCAATGATCACACATGCTTTCTATATGTCTTATGATGTCAAATGAATCAAATGGATGCTTGAAATGGCATGGCAAGTCATGTTATGCAAGAGAATGCAAGAAGGATGCAAATGAAAGCTCAGATTAGGGTTTATGAATCAAACAACAAACAAAAATCAAAAACAGAAGCAAACCCCTAGGTAAAAAATGGAAAATGCCAACCAAAGAAGCCCTAAACCTATACTAAACCAAAGTCCAAAGGGGAGGTCTCAACTCTTAACCAATCTCAAGTTATGATTTTTCTAAGTTATTAGGGTTTTTAGGGCTCTTAAACAAAAGAAATGTCAAACAATTTGAAAATGCAAGATCAAACCATGGCCATTTTATCCTAGAAACTACATGCTAAACTCAAAACAATGCAAAAAGAAACAATGTCCAACTCTTCCTAGATAGGCAGAAATGATTTTTTGAACTTATGATCAAAATAATGCACAAAAATGATTTTAATTCAATGGAAAATTCTCAAAATGCATCAAGATCAAAAAAGAAATTTGGTTTGAAGGTTGGACAATGCTTCTAAATGTCTTAGAACATTTCATGAATTTTTTGGTGATTTTTAAATACCTAAAAGTATTTTTAATAAATTAATTTCCATTAATCAATTAAAAATAATCTTTTAAATATTTAAAAATACTTTTTTAATGATAAAAATATAAATAAAAATATTTTTGTGTCATAAAAATTATTGAAACTTATGAGAAAAAGTTTCATAATTTTTAAGACATTTTTGCTATTTTAAAATAAATATGCAAAACAAATGGAAAGAAAATGAAAATAAATGAATTTAAAATGAATTAATGAGAAGTAATCAGATCCAACGTGCCAGATTCAAAGTTACACGCGCGGGAATTGACTGCGCGCCACATCTCACGGCTCAGATTCAAATTTCGCTAATCAATGCTTAAACCCTAACCCTGCCGTTAATCACTTTCAGATGACCGGAACAGTGTTCCGGTCATCTTCTCCGTTCACCTCAAAATGCAATCTCTCTCCCTGGGCCATTTTAGAAGCTCTAACTCTCCAGAAATCATCTACTAACTATCCTAAGCACGAATCCAGCATCAAATCATGTTTAAACTCACACACAAACAAGAATCGAAGCAAAGAAATTTCTAGGTCAAACTTTCAGAACACCATAACATACTCATTTCTTGCTCATTTCAAAAAGTAAATAGATCCCAATGATCAGTGCAACATACAAAACAAGATTCTAACAAGAAAATGGAGTTCTGGAAAAAAAGTTCATGGAGTCACCTGAGATGGAGCTTTTGATTCAAGGGCTTTCTGGATGGTTCTTTGGCTCAAACAGGTCCCAATGATCCCCCTTTGAAGCTTTGCACACTTGGTTGGAGTTTAAACAGCCTCTTGAGTGAGTTTGCAGAAGCTCTGACCAAGGGAATGTGAAAATCGTATTTGAGTTATAGAGGGTTTCAGGCCAAAGTAGTGGGTGGTTTCTGGTCAGTGGAGCAAGGTGAGTTGATGTGTGGAATTTGTTTGAGTGTTTATGGCTTGTAGAAGCAGATTCGAAAGCTTTTGCTTTATGGAATGAAAATGGTGAAATGGAGTTATGGCTTGTTTCAGGCCTGGTTCTTTGTTGGTTTAGGCTTAGTGAGGCATGGTGAGATGATTGGTGAAAATGGTTTGGATGTTTGATGGCTGGGCAGAGAGTTTCGAAGAGTTTTGCACAATGGTGTGTTTTGGTGTATGTGTTTTTTTTGTGAAGTGTTTCAGCCTTGCTTGATGTATGAAATGTCTTGCTCTTTGTCCACATAAACCTCTCTCATTGGTCAGATGACATGACATGTGCTTTATTGATTGGTATGGCCACTTTTGCAATTTGTCAACTCTTGTGTAAGAGAAAGTATGGGCAGCTTCTAGGCTAGTACATGGGCTGTGTGATGCGCAGCAAGATGAGGGGAAATGGCTAGCTTGGTTCAAGGGCCAATGCAGCAAGTGGGTGAAGTGATCATGATGATTTTGCAAGTTGTTTGCTTTTTGGTTCATATGGAAAGATCTTGTCCCAAAAGCCATGAAACATGAGCAATGCCTAGTCCATTCTGAATTTTAGGACTTACATGATGTTTATGTGATGGTTTGATGCCAATTAGAAGTTGCAATTTGCCTTGGTACATGATTTTGCAATTTTCACACTTGGTGCATATCTTGAAAATAAGTGATTTTTGGCAACTTTGTCACACCATAACTTTTGATCCAAGAAGAGTTTGATCATGTTCTTGTACTTTTTGAAAAGGGAAAGATGTAATCTACAACTTTCATGACCAAAGTTTTTCCATTTGGAGCATTTTTGGATCAAGAATCAAGGCTTGAAAAGTGACCTAAAATGAAGCATTCTTGAAAAGTCAACTATGCCCAAAAAGTCAACATTTGCAAAAACTCCAAATTCTTGATTTTTGTGAACTTCAACCTTCTTCCATGATCAAATAAAGATCATATACACTCAAAATGATGAAGAATGCCCATTGGTTGGGTCATTGGGGGCCTCAGATGCCCTGATTTTACACTGACTTGTCCAGAAAGTCAACTCTTGATCAGATGACTTCCCCATGGAATTTCTTCATGAAAATTGATATGCATACTCCCTATACCATATAGAGACCAATAGAAACAAGAATGACCAAAAAATTTGGAGTTATGGCCTCTGAAACCAAAACCCTAATTTTAGGTCAACTGTGCAGTCAAACCTGGCTCTGCATCCATTCAAACCCTAGTTCTTGTGATTCCTTTGAAATCTCGACCTTGAGAGGATGTAATATGATAGATGAACACACATGGATCCCTTTGAAGTGATTGGTGGCCTTTGGAGTGGCTCAAGAGGCTCTGGGATTGCTCAGGTCACAAACCCTAGGTGCAGATGACTTAGAATCAATGCAGTGAATCAAAATTGAGATATGAGATGATATGATTGTGTTTATGCATATGAAATGATCACAAGCCATGGTGAAATGGGTGAGGGCAAATTTGGGGTGTTTACAATCACCAACAACTTGATTCGGTACCTATCATCACCATCAAAAAAAGCCGAATCCAATTCATTAGCCGGATTGCTCGCCGTCATCTTCATCAACATCGAAAGTTCATCATCAAGCTTCGTCAAGCTTCTTATCGAATCTTCATCGTTCATCATCTTTCACCAACCTGCATAAAAAAAAAACAAAGCAAGTACCAGCTCCTTCATCCCCTTCGTCAGCTAATCGTCCTGAAAATACTTGGAGGATCCAATCGCAACATAACGTCATCAATTTACAAGCAGAACGGGTGACGCAACAATCATCAACAACAACGACACAAGCATCACGAAAAGGAGACGAGAACGAACTCCGTTGCGCCATCAGTTTCGACTCACCGCATTGTCAACATCGCCTTCATCGTCATCTTCAGCACTTCTCGTCGATCTTCTCCTCCCGTCGCCGATCTAAAGAAGCACCGGACTATCTCCGGTAGGTAAATGATATTGAGATTGTTTGTTCGTTGATTGCGTGTTCAATTGCTTGTTGTTGTTCGTTGTTTTTGCCGTTGTTTTGAGTTTGCGGTTTCATGAGATTGACGGAAGTGAAGGTTTAGTGAGGGGTTCCGCCGTGATGTTGTTGATCGGAGGAGGGATTAGGAGTGAGAAGTGGTTTTAGGTTAAGGGAGGGGCGGTCGAATGGAGAGGATGAAGGTGAGGTTGCCGGCGGCGGCTAGGTATGAAGAGAGAGAGGAAGCTCGTTTTGTTTCTTTACTGTATTGGTGTATTTGTTTATAGGTGTTTCTTGGTTTATCATTAAGAATAAAAAAATAAAAAAAGAAGCAATAAAGAATTTAGAAAATGTAATAAAGAATTTAAGGAAGAATTAATAAAAGATATTCTGAGATTTTGATGAGGATAAGAGGATAAGGATAATCTGTTTTTGTGATTATGCCCATACCGGCGGTGACACTTGTCACCGTCCGGTAGGGCCGGTGTTGATAAAGTCTCCCCCATGCAGCCATGTGTCAGCGCAGCTCTTTGCACCCCCCAAGGCCCATTCGTGATTTTTCTAGCTGAATTCATTGCTGTTCGCACCACTCCTAACCTTGGCCCAAGCATTTTCAGCCCACTTCCCTTCTAATCTCACTCTTTTCTCATTTTTTTATTTGTTTTCTTTTTTTATTTCAGTTTTCTTTTAATCCGTATAAAATACTAAAATTCATCCAAAAATTCCCAAATAAATCATGGGTGTTCCTTTGTGTCTCTAAAATTTTGTAATAATTTTATTTTATTTTTTCCGTTAATGCATGCGCCAGAATTAAATCGCCAATGTACATAGCTTCATTTGCTTCATTTCTTGACCATCCTGTCTTGTTTATTTTCTATAGACTTCAATATTCGGATATTTGATCCCATTCTTTTTGCATTGTGTTCCTAAGATCTTCTAGTTTTCATGTGATTTTTCTCAGATTTTTTAGAAATTTATGTCTTGGGTTTTGATCTGATGTCTTGTGATGTAAGTTTTCTGTCCTAGCTTGTGTTTGTACATCCATTTGACCTAGTTCCTTTCTGAATTTTTGCAAATCCTTTTGGCAGGTTTATATAATGTGTTTTAAGATCATTTGGTTCCAGTTGTAGAATTTTTAGATGGCTGGTTGATTATTTGTGGATTTTTGTTCTCACCTTATCCCATTTTGCTTCTTTTGGTTCATTAGATTTCTTATAGGCTTAGAAGGGCACTTGTGCCAACTTTTTCTTCTCATTTGGGGTTCCTCTAGGGTATGGGTACCTTCCTGGTCCTAGGATAGGTCTTGGTGCTTCTAAATTTTTTGAGTTTGCTTCATATTCAAATCATTTGTTTCTTTAAGTGTTTAAATTCCATCTTTTGGTTCCATTGCTTTTATTTTGATATTGTTTGGTATTGTGTGACTCCTATCTTCATCTTGCTGGACTCTTAGGCCCTTCTTTATACCATTTTTATTCTGGTTGTGAACTTTGTGCTTGTATTCATTTGTGTATGCTAACCTTGCAGGGGCTATGGTAAGTGTGAGATGTGGGAATTGAGTTCCACATCTCTAATTCTTATCTCTTCCTTTTATGTTTATGTGAACTAACTCTCTTTTGTTGGGCCTAGGCCTTTCTCATCCCTTCTTCTATCTTCTTCTTCCTTCTTCATTAGGATAGAAACCTCACTAACCTTTAGGATATCCATGCCTGTGAATACTTAGGATTATTTTAGTCCCCCTTTAGAATTTTTCCTTTGAGATCCTTTGGTGCTCTCTCTTCTCATCTTCAAACTTAATTCTAATTCATTTAATGAAGGTTGAGTACTTTCATGTGACATGAGACTTTGCTATGAGATGCTCACATGCGTTCCATTTCGGGGCGAGGTGTGAGTCATCACTCGTGGTGGATAGGTCTTAGCATGAGTACCTCACAAAGAAAAGCTAAAAAACACTTCTTAACCAAAAAACCACAAAAACACTTAATAAGGGTAATAGGTTAGTGTGCTTGAGCCTTCACTTGTGGGACTAGCTTTGGGGATTTCCTCCATAGATAGGTGGGCCTCTTGCGCATTCCATTTCGGGATGATGTGAGATGTACACATCCCATTGAGTAAGACTTAGGTACACTTACCTATGCAAACTTTCACTCATCAAAGTTTCTAAAAAACACCAAATAAACAATAAACGTCTTTCCTTCGGGAATTCTTTTCTCATCTCCTTCGCTCCGTACGCGAACTTGCTCCTACTTGTCATTTTGCAAGACGGTTACGCACTCGTCGTCCGAGTCTGCAACACCTGAGCAATGGCATAGGCAGTTCAAGCCTTAATTCACAAGCAATTTCCCTTTGTTACCCCTAGTTAGGGGAACTACGGCGTCTCTGATCCTCGTTATCCCGATGAGGTACGTAGGCAGCGGGGTAGGGCCCGTTCGAGCACATTCTTTATTTTCCCTACATTTCCCCTTTTTTCCATTCTCTTTTTCCAGTTCCTTTCTCATTTTTCATTTCCCATTCCAGTTAGCGGTTTTATTCAGCAGCAGTTATTTTTCTCACCCATTGAAACAAACAAACAAGCGTGGATCCCGTCGGGTACGGCGGACGATCTGGGGTGCTAATACCTTCCCAGGTCGTAACCGACTCCCGAATCCCGATCTTTGGTTCGCAAGGCCTTGTCCTTTCCTTCTTCCTCAGGTTTGTGCAACATTACCTTTCCCATTCTTTTGGGATAAAAATGTCTGGCTGGCGACTCTACCTTTCCGCGCCACTTTCGCGTTTGTACTAGGATGAAAATCCCGGGAGCGACAGCTGGCGACTCTGCTGGGGACTGCACACCAGAGATCTCTGGTTCCCCTGTGAGTCTCTCCTAGAGCTTGTGTGTTTTTGTTTCATTGGGTGATGTTTGTTTGATGTGGCTTGTTGTATTGTATTGTTGTTTGTTTACTACTTTATTTACAGCTTTATTTACAGTTTTCAGTATTTATTTTCCGCATCATATATCATACTGGACTGTCTGGACTGGTTTTCTGTTTGGTGGGATGGGTGATACTGTTTCTGAGAGATAAGCCAAGTACCCGGCTTGAGTGCACCCTAGGATTAGAGTGGACATATTGTACTCGCATGTGGCATGATGAGTGGCGATATGGTTCACGCCCAGATTGCGATTGTCTTGGAAATATCTTGTGTGGGGATTTCCTCCACTTCGGGATAGGACCTTGATAGTTATGTGCATCTGGGGACCGATCATTGAGAACCTTTGTGGAAACAACCCTCTCCAGTGGTGACAGTGGCAGACCACATTTTGTGGCAAACCCATTCGCACCCGAGGGTCCACTGGGGACTCGCATAGGATGGCCTGGTTCTCTTATAGGAACTCAGTCAAAGCATCTGGTCGTATGACATTAGTACTGTATCCTACGGGCTGAATGTACTATTATTTCTCGATTTCAGCGCTTGAAGCTGGG
The DNA here is from genome assembly GCA_963966055.1 of Lathyrus aphaca. Lineage (NCBI taxonomy): Eukaryota > Viridiplantae > Streptophyta > Magnoliopsida > Fabales > Fabaceae > Lathyrus > Lathyrus aphaca. Next base: position 546,801,246 of record OZ014522.1, read on the forward strand.
AACCTATAGGGGATGCTTGTTTTTTCCCGGACTCAGCTGAGGCCTCCCTACGTAGTACATAATGCCTAACCGATTCCCTGATTTGGTCATGAGCCATTTCTCGGAAATGGTGAAAGTATTATTGCTATTCGGCTTTGAGATTCCGTGATGTCTGACCCGGAGCTTACCCGTGAGATTGGGAGGGGTTTACAGGTTTGCAGGAACCCTTGACCTCAACATACCCTTCATCATCAGTGATACTATGTTTTGATCCGGTTATTATGATCATGGAGTTCTTGATCCTTGGTTTTGAGCTCTTATCAGATGATTATTATTCAGAGGGCATATATCATCAGTTGCTTGGTTCTCAACTCAGTGTTCCGTATCCAGACAGACACCAGTTCTCGATCACTTGCCAGTGGCATACATACCATCATGGCATTTTAGCATACATGTTCAGTTATTTCCGAGAATCCCATACCTGAATTATTTCTGTTGGATTTTTGTATAAAAATGTGGATCAAAGCAGATAGATTCTTTGGAAATAACCGAACATGGCATCTCATAGCATTTGCATTGCATTTCTGTTTCACAGGCAAGGCTCATCCGTTCTTGGTTCACCATCTACAGTTGAGACTCCAGTTCTCGTATCAGACTTGAAGCAACTTCTGAGAAGATCATGGATCCTGGAGAGCAAAGCCAGTATGCAAGTGTTGGGTTGACAAAAGATCAGTGGGACCAACTTTTGGAGGCTATGATGACTTTGGCAAGGCAGGATGACCGTAATTCCGTTCAAGCTCAGCCTGTACAGACCCCTGTTGGGAATCCAGATGTTCAAGAGCGCCAGGTCGCCCGAAGTGGACATTCTTCTTCTATTGATGCTGCAGATTATCACAGTTTTGCTTTCACTATGCCAGATCCCCAAGAGGCAATCCCTGTAGTGAGAATCCCAGATCCACGAATTATGGAGAGGGAGGAAAGATTCCGTGTGTTGGAGGAGGAGATCAAAGCCCTTCAAAGTCGTAATGTTGTTGATTTAAGTGCTGCAAGCATGTGTCTGGTGCATGGCCTGGAAATACCTCCAAAATTCAAAGTACCGAAGTTTGAAAAGTACAAAGGGGATAGTTGTCCAAGACAGCATTTGGTAAGATTTTTCAGAAGGATGGCCTCACATGAGCATAATGACAAATTGATGATCCATTGTTTCCAATACAGTCTGAGTGAGGCATCGTCGAATTGTATGCAGTTAGATAGCAGTTGTATCCAGTCATGGTCAGACCTAGCCAATGCATTTGTGAAGCAGTATGGCTATAATCTTGACAGGGCTCTTAGCCGCATGAATTTGCAAGTTTTATCCCAAAGAGATGGTGAATCTTTCAGAGAATATGCCCAGAGGTGGAGAGAAGTAGCTGCTCGAGTGCAACCCCCGTTATCAGACAGAGAATTGGTGGATCTTTTCATAGAAACATTACAGGGGCCGTACTTGGAGAGGTTGAGTGGCAGTGGAACTTCGAGTTTCTCAGACTTGGTGATAGTTGGAGAGCGCATTGAGAGTTTTATCAAGATGGGAAAGATCCAAGGCATTTCAGATAGCTCAGCTGAAGAGAATGAATCTTTTGTCAGTTCCCAAGATAAGGATGTGATTGATGCAATCTGGGAAGATCTTTTAACTCCATTGACTTATCCACGTTACCCATGCATTTCAGCTACTCAGAGTCAGCAATCTTCTGAATCCGTATGTCAGATTTCAGTTAACAGTGAACCTCCTCAGTATCAACAGCGACCATGCCAACAGAAGCATACTCCGCAAAGGCGTCGTTACTTCACTAAGAGATCCAAAAGGTATTTCGATCCATTGCCAGTACCATACAGTCAGATACTCCCATGCCTGATCGATAGTGGATTGATAGTGCCGAAGAAACCGGGTCCGGTACCTTTTCCATATCCACCAAGTTTTGATCCCAATGTTCAATGTGGATTCCATGGCAAGGCGCCAGGACATTCAGCTGAAGAATGCAAGCCTCTCAGGGATAAGGTTCAAGATTTGATTGAGTCTGGGTCGATTTCAGTGACGCCTCAAGGCATTCAAGTTAACAAGTCTCCGTTTGGTTATGTGGGTTCGTCAGCTCATGTTATGGAGGAATTTATTGAAGATGTGTGTGAAGGTGATTCTCAGTTCGATTCTGAAGAGCGGCTATGTACCTCATTTTGATCCCTATTGAGGGGAACTACGTCGCTCTGATTCTTCATTGGTCTTTGGTCAATGGAGATATGTAGGCAGAAAATCGTCAGGTCTTTCCGAGCAACCTTAGGTATCAAAGTTAGGAGGCAATTTCATCTCAGTGTCACTCTTTTCTTCAGACGCCTCGTGTGGATGTTTGAACGTCAAAAGCTTCAAGTCAGAATAATTGAGAATGAAGTATGGTGTTGACACATGGTCATTTGATTGAAGACTGCATATCTTATCAAGAAAAGCTGTTGACTACTGAGAGCATTCAAGATCAACAAGTCCAGACGGAGTCAAGTCTCCTCAACAATGGCATTGCTCAGTTTCTTTATTGCATTTTCATGTGTAGCTTTATATGTTTGTTTGAACATTTGTATGCTTGCAGGAAACTTGTTTGCTTTTTGAATGTTAATTAATGAAATGCACATGTTTTTCTTGAAGTAATTCATTCATTATACTTATAATTTTGCATGTGCATTGCAATACCAACTGTTGTTCTTAAATTCTGTGATGGAGGATGACGAAATGAAAACGCAAAAATCTCCATTTTGTGTGCTCTTGAATAAGACCTTGTTGATGATGTACAGGCTTTGTTTCAAATTCCCAAACACCGGAGATATAAGGGAGATAAACCTTCGTTAACCCCTTTGAGCCTTGAAGTAGGAGTTTCTTTTCACATGAAAAAAAAACCCTCACATTTAACCCGGGGCAGGGTAGGTGTCAGCTAGTCGGACCACACGTTCATGCTTCCATAAAGGAGTGTATCTGAGGATCCTTAACATTTCATTGTACCAAATCAAGAGGTCCAGAGACCAGAGACCATAATGGTTATCCATCGGCTACCAAGAAGTGAAACAGTCACAACCCTTACAAAACAGTCAGGACAAAACAGTGTCACGCGATTTGTTCAAAAAAAAAAGAAAGAAAAATGAAATAAATAGCCCGCTAAGTCGAAACTTGAAAACAAGCGACTTAGGCAAAAATTAGGGCATCCCGCTGGACTCCAATTGCAAAAGATTTACAAGAATAAGTCCAGGCAAAAGTTAGGGATAAGAAAAAGAATGAAAAGCGAAAGAAAGATCCTTGAGCAAAAACAAATCGTGTGATACAGACACAAAAGACAATAGGGGTGACTGTTACTCCAATAACCTCAGTGGTACTTAAACTGTTAGAGTCATTGGTTCCTCAACCGACACGAAACCCTTTTGAGAGGTGAGCGTCTGCGAAAACTAGTTGGACATAGGAATGGAAGGACATCACGAAGATGGGCGGGAACATATAAACTTTGAGCTTATATCCTTTGTTTCTATAACCGTGAACCAGACCACGATACAACCCTTAAAAGTCCTAATTGAAACAGGGTTAATTCGAGAGCGTGTCGTCATGAGATAGCGTTCCTGACTCCTAAGAGTTGTGCTAAAAGACCCTCGTTGGTATTGCATATGCATGTTTATTTCATAAAAAATATTGTACTGTCTTAACTAGTGATTCGTTCATAAACGACATCTTTTCAATAAAAGCTTCAAGATTAGCATGTGCTGCATTAGAATTTTCATTCTCAGAATAAGACATTTTCTGCTTGCATACATTTGTTTGGCATCAAATAAGTCCACATATGGAACCTCAGTCTAGAAGCTTAATCTTGCCAATTGGAGAAGACGGAAACTTCTGAAGGACATTCATGCCAATGGACCTTTTTACAAGAAACTTCGTTGAATGAGGACTTTTCTAACTAGTTGGGTTAAATGCAGCCAATCAGTGGCCATCACGTCGATGAATCTCTTCAAAATTCAGCCAAACTGGGGCAATCACTTCGAGATTTAAATCTCTCACAAAGCAGATAGTCTGGGTGTTTATTTCCAAAGCAATACTCGTACTGGGGCAGGTCACCCTAGAAGCAATAGAAGTTATTATCTTCAGGAGACGACTAATCAGATGCACCTACCCATGGTTCAGAATACTGGGGCAGGACACCTCATGATGATGCAGGATCTTGGGGAAAATTCCTCCATGGACCATACAGTTTGAAGTGGTTACTTCGAGGTCTACAAGAGTTTGGAAACACTGAAGCATTTCATATGTTAGGTTTTCTGTAAAATCCTCTTGAGACAATATGACGGTATGCAAGGCCGTTCCCAGAATGAACATCTGATGATTGATCCCAGTAGGGTGTTTTCCTAATCAGAGAATTTCTCCTCAGTCGTTATGATCATTGTACACGACTAAAGTCCAATAGTCATTGGCATCTTCAAGGTTAAAATCCGATCTTTGTCGGCATCTCCTCAACTATGACATGTTGGCATCTGTATGCGTTCAGACTCTCACTTCAGTTGAGTATGGAAATCTTCACTCTGGTTTTCTTCGACCCTCGCGTCGATATAATCACTTATGTTTTCTCAACCCTCGAGTTGATGTTGTTTCGTTTCTTTGACCCTCGAGTCGATGATATTGTCACCTTGTTTCCTCAACCCTCGAGTTGATGTTGTTTTGTTTCCCTCGACCCTCGAGTCGATGTTACTGTCATCGTGTTTCCTCAACCCTCGAGTTGATGTTGTTTCGTTTTCCTCGACCCTCGAGTCGATGTTGCTATTTTGTTCCCTCAACCCTCGAGTTGATGTTGCTTTGTTATCCTCGACCCTTGAGTCGATATTGTTGCTTTCGTTTCCTCGACCCTCGAGTCGATGTTGTTGTCGCCTTATTCCTCAACCCTCGAGTTGATGTTGTTGTGTTCTCTTCGACCCTTGAGTTGATATTTCCGTTTTCTTGCGACCCTTGAGTCGATATCATAGTCTTCACTTCTTCAACCCTTGAGTTGATACCCAGTGAGTCTGTCATAAAAAGAAATTTAAAATCACAACATCAAAGTTCAACCACTGGATTCATTTAGGCCAGGGGCAAGTGTGCCTATCTTTGTGCTTACAGGGCACGATATTTCGCAGCGATACGAGATTTTTCATGAATCATTGTGAGACAAATTCTTCCATAGTCTATGCAGTCTGGGGCAGTTATGTCAAGATTCGATGAATCTCTAAAGAGTTTGAAGACTTGGACATTTTGGATGTCAGGTCTTCTGTAAAATCCTCTTAGGTTGATCTTCAAGCAGTCAACTAATCCAGAAAATGCAAAGATGTCACTAGATGATATTCCCCACAGAGTCCATATTTGATTCTCCATCAGTGAAATATTCCCAGCAAAGTTGTTAGTCTTCTGGGTATTTGATGATACGGCCAGGTATTCATCACCTCAGTCAGAGTTGGGTATCCAAACCTCTCGACTTGTCTTCCCCTGCGGAGTTGTAATTCTTGTGGCCAATCAGGCATTTGTTTACCGCTTGTCTGCATCTTTCAACGCTCGGCTGTGTTGACCCTTTGGTTGATCGTTTGCTCTCCCCAGCAGTGGTTATGATTACCTTGATTTTGCTCGTCTGCAGTTTCAAACATTCGTCTGTGTTTGGTTGTATCAGTGGCCGTTTGCTAGTCTGCAATTTCCAGCACTCGTCTGTGCTTTGAGAGATAATATTTTTGCTGTTGACTCCTCAACATTTGTCTGTGTTCCGATATGATATTTGTTGTTGCTCGTCTGCAACGTCCCAGCACTCGTCCGTGTTTGGTATTGGATCCTTCGCTGCACCCGTCTGTGCCTTGATATGTATTCTCTGTTGTTGCTCGTCCGCAACTGTCCAACACTCGCATGTGTTTGTTTGAAGCTCGTCTGCTTTTATCCCCCAGAAGTCGTTTGTGTTCTGAAGCTCGGATACTCGTCTGTATCATCCTCAACACTCGTCTGTGCTAGCTTGCACCTGAATGTGAAGATTTGTTGTTTATCCTGATATTTCTGTGACTACTTCAAATGCTCGTCTGTGTTTGAATCTCTGGTATTCGTCTATACCAGTTGCTGATACTCGTCTGTATCATTGCTTGAGGCACTCGTCTGTGTTTCTCAGATCATCGTCTGATACTCGTCTGTATCATTGATTTATGGCACTCGTCTGTGTTATCTGGATGATCATCCAATACTCGGCTGTATTGAAGAAGTTGAAAACCCTGACGGTGAGATTAAAACGTCAAAACAATTTCCGGAACCTGCGTAAGGGTTATCCGAAGAAGACTCGTCTGTCTTATTCCACTTGTCTGCGTAAGGATTCGTCTATCCTAGTTGCATGTCTATCCCACAGACTTATATGCATTCCCGGGACCTGCGTAAGGGTTATCCGAAGAAGACTCGTCCGTCTTATTCCACTTATCTGCGTAAGGATTAGTGAAGGAGATTCTTCTATCTCAGGCTACTTTGAATATTCTTAAGGGCGCGTCCGCTCTCTGCACCTGGCGTCACAGGTCATTCGAAGACTCGTCTGTCAACACGTTCTTATTCCAGATATCAGTTTCAACTTGGAAGAAGCTCGTCTGCTTTTTTCTCCACCTCATATCCCAAGAGCATCACCTGGTTGGGTTTTATTTCCCAGTGTTGCATTCTTCGTCAGAGTGCAAATTTTTGGTCTTCTTGGTATTCAATCACAGTTTATCTTAAATGATCGATAGTTCATGCTACCGTCCTTTTCAGATTAACTGGTGATTGAATAGGGGCAGCTGTAACACCCTAAATTTGCCCTCTCATTTTCATAGCATTTAGCATATCATTTGCATATCTCGCGCTACATCATTAGCATAGAAAAATGAAGCATGCCATTCATTGTCGAAGCATAGCATAGGCTGGCAGTGATTTCAGTTCACTGATTCGATTCAGAGGGACGTTTGACTTAATCTTGGTTAGACTATCAAAGGATTAGTTGAATTGCAAATTATCTGTACTGGGGGTTATTTCCCAGGCAATGTATCTCAAAGTCGGGTTGTGTTATGTGCGAGAATCATCAGTTTACCAAGCAGTGGTTGGTGAGAGAGTTTCAAATCCAAAGATTCAGGCTTATCGTGATGACGCTCAGAGTGTGATTTATCAGGAAGGTTGGCGGTTTCTGTGGAGGCAATGCGAGATTGATTTTGAGTTGAGTGAAGTGAGTGAATCGGTATTACGTGGCTATGTGCGTATTGATAGCAATTAGTCCGTTTCACAAAATATCAAGTTCCATATCCATTTCTAAACCATTTTTGTCCGATTAAACCGATACTATTCATTTCCATTCTACATTTGAACCATATTCACTTTCATTTTTAACCGTAATTCTTAAAGCCAGTTTCTTAATTCATTTTTTTTATATATAGCCTTGATCCATCCATTTTTTTATCATTTCTTCTTATCCACTGAATTCATTTTTAAACCAAATACTACTAATCCTTTTTACATTTCTTTTAAGACAATTTGTTTCCCTTGTCATTATAATATTTTTAATAATCATTTACCATATTCTAAATCCACATCCAAGTACCAAATGCCAGCTTCACATCCCAATCTAAGCCTATGCCGCAGCTAAGCTGTCCCGTACGCATCCAACAATTTTTTCCAAGCTTCCAGCAAGCCGTATACACCCCAATTTCTAGCCAACTCACATACATCCAGCAGCCTTCAAGCCTTAAACTTACAGCCTTTCCAAAATAATGCAGCATAAGTACAAACCGCGTCAAGCCGTAAACATCAAACAAACTCCAGCTTGCCTAACCATCAGTTCTCATGAAACAAATCCACACGCCCAGCTGACCCCACAATTCCCAAGCCAATACACACCGAACACAATACACATCCAGCTCACGGCTTCAGCAAACAATCATACGCACCGCATCACTAATTACAAGCCCGCAAATGCAACGCATTCGAAAACATAATAAAACACAGAAAAAAATCCAAAAAGAAAATGAAAACAAAAACGCAAAAAGGAAGAGAATAAAAATTTTCATTGAGGAAAAAATATCAAACAAAAAATATATAAAGGAATTCTGTTACGAAAAAGAAAGGGGGATCTGATCATATTCTGGATACGAGAACCGAAAATTCACTCTGATTGATCACAAAAAAAACAGAATTCAGGATCCTTTATCAATTTCGTTCATCACCAACAACTTGATTCGGTACCTATCATCACCATCAAAAAAAGCCGAATCCAATTCATTAGCCGGATTGCTCGCCGTCATCTTCATCAACATCGAAAGTTCATCATCAAGCTTCGTCAAGCTTCTTATCGAATCTTCATCGTTCATCATCTTTCACCAACCTGCATAAAAAAAAAACAAAGCAAGTACCAGCTCCTTCATCCCCTTCGTCAGCTAATCGTCCTGAAAATACTTGGAGGATCCAATCGCAACATAACATCATCAATTTACAAGCAGAACGGGTGACGCAGCAATCATCAACAACAACGACACAAGCATCACGAAAAGGAGACGAGAACGAACTCCGTTGCGCCATCAGTTTCGACTCACCGCATTGTCAACATCGCCTTCATCGTCATCTTCAGCACTTCTCGCCGATCTTCTCCTCCCGTCGCCGATCTAAAGAAGCACCGGACTATCTCCGGTAGGTAAATGATATTGAGATTGTTTGTCCGTTGATTGCGTGTTCAATTGCTTGTTGCTGTTCGTTGTTTTTGCCGTTGTTTTGAGTTTGCGGTTTCATGAGATTGACGGAAGTGAAGGTTTAGTGAGGGGTTCCGCCGTGATGTTGTTGATCGGAGGAGGGATTAGGAGTGAGAAGTGGTTTTAGGTTAAGGGAGGGGCGGTCGAATGGAGAGGATGAAGGTGAGGTTGCCGGCGGCGGCTAGGCATGAAGAGAGAGAGGAAGCTCGTTTTGTTTCTTTACTGTATTGGTGTATTTGTTTATAGGTGTTTCTTGGTTTATCATTAAGAATAAAAATAAAAAAAAGAAAGAAGCAATAAAGAATTTAGAAAATGTAATAAAGAATTTAAGGAAGAATTAATAAAAGATATTCTGAGATTTTGATGAGGATAAGAGGATAAGGATAATCTGTTTTTGTGATTATGCCCATACCGGCGGTGACACTTGTCACCGTCCGGTAGGGCCGGTGTTGATAAAGTCTCCCCCATGCAGCCATGTGTCAGCGCAGCTCTTTGCACCCCCCAAGGCCCATTCGTGATTTTTCTAGCTGAATTCATTGCTGTTCGCACCACTCCTAACCTTGGCCCAAGCATTTTCAGCCCACTTCCCTTCTAATCTCACTCTTTTCTCATTTTTTTATTTGTTTTCTTTTTTATTTCAGTTTGCTTTTAATCCGTATAAAATACTAAAATTCATCCAAAAATTCCCAAATAAATCATGGGTGTTCCTTTGTGTCTCTAAAATTTTGTAATTATTTTATTTTATTTTTTCCGTTAATGCATGCGCCAGAATTAAATCGCCAATGTACATAGCTTCATTTGCTTCATTTCTTGACCAGCCTGTCTTGTTGATTTTCTATAGACTTCATTATTCGGAGTTTTGATCCCATTCTTTTTGCATTGTGTTCCTAAGATCTTCTAGTTTTCATGTGATTTTTCTAAGATTTTTTAGAAATTTATGTCTTGGGTTTTGATCTGATGTCTTGTGATGTAAGTTTTCTGTCCTAGCTTGTGTTTGTACATCCATTTGACCTAGTTCCTTTCTGAATTTTTGCAAATCCTTTTGGCAGGTTGATATAATGTGTTTTAAGATTATTTGGTTCCAGTTGTAGAATTTTTAGATGGCTGGTTGATTATTTGTGGATTTTTGTTCTCACCTTATCCCATTTTGCTTCTTTTGGTTCATTAGATTTCTTATAGGCTTAGAAGGGCACTTGTGCCAACTTTTTCTTCTCATTTGGGGTTCCTCTAGGGTATGGGTACCTTCCTGGTCCTAGGATAGGTCTTGGTGCTTCTAAATATTTTGAGTTTGCTTCATATTCAAATCATTTGTTTCTTTAAGTGTTTAAATTCCATCTTTTGGTTCCATTGCTTTTATTTTGATATTGTTTGGTATTGTGTGACTCCTCTCTTCATCTTGCTGGACTCTTAGGCCCTTCTTTATACCATTTTTATTCTGGTTGTGAACTTTGTGCTTGTATTCATTTGTGTATGCTAACCTTGCAGGGGCTATGGTAAGTGTGAGATGTGGGAATTGAGTTCCACATCTCTAATTCTTATCTCTTCCTTTTATGTTTATGTGAACTAACTCTCTTTTGTTGGGCCTAGGCCTTTCTCATCCCTTCTTCTATCTTCTTCTTCCTTCTTCATTAGGATAGAAACCTCACTAACCTTTAGGATATCCATGCCTGTGAATACTTAGGATTATTTTAGTCCCCCTTTAGAATTTTTCCTTTGAGATCCTTTGGTGCTCTCTCTTCTCATCTTCAAACTTAATTCTAATTCATTTAATGAAGGTTGAGTACTTTCATGTGACATGAGACTTTGCTATGAGATGCTCACATGCGTTCCATTTCGGGGCGAGGTGTGAGTCATCACTCGTGGTGGATAGGTCTTAGCATGAGTACCTCACAAAGAAAAGCTAAAAAACACTTCTTAACCAAAAAACCACAAAAACACTTAATAAGGGTAATAGGTTAGTGTGCTTGAGCCTTCACTTGTGGGACTAGCTTTGGGGATTTCCTCCATAGATAGGTGGGCCTCTTGCGCATTCCATTTCGGGATGATGTGAGATGTACACATCCCATTGAGTAAGACTTAGGTACACTTACCTATGCAAACTTTCACTCATCAAAGTTTCTAAAAAACACCAAATAAACAATAAACGTCTTTCCTTCGGGAATTCTTTTCTCATCTCCTTCGCTCCGTACGCGAACTTGCTCCTACTTGTCATTTTGCAAGACGGTTACGCACTCGTCGTCCGAGTCTGCAACACCTGAGCAATGGCATAGGCAGTTCAAGCCTTAATTCACAAGCAATTTCCCTTTGTTACCCCTAGTTAGGGGAACTACGGCGTCTCTGATCCTCGTTATCCCGATGAGGTACGTAGGCAGCGGGGTAGGGCCCGTTCGAGCACATTCTTTATTTTCCCTACATTTCCCCTTTTTTCCATTCTCTTTTTCCAGTTCCTTTCTCATTTTTCATTTCCCATTCCAGTTAGCGGTTTTATTCAGCAGCAGTTATTTTTCTCACCCATTGAAACAAACAAACAAGCGTGGATCCCGTCGGGTACGGCGGACGATCTGGGGTGCTAATACCTTCCCAGGTCGTAACCGACTCCCGAATCCCGATCTTTGGTTCGCAAGGCCTTGTCCTTTCCTTCTTCCTCAGGTTTGTGCAACATTACCTTTCCCATTCTTTTGGGATAAAAATGTCTGGCTGGCGACTCTACCTTTCCGCGCCACTTTCGCGTTTGTACTAGGATGAAAATCCCGGGAGCGACACTGATACATTATATGCATGGTTACATTAAACCTTTTACTCTTAAAAACAATAAAACATATATTACTATCATAATTAAACCTTCAACCACAATAACAATAACAACAACAATAACATCATCAACAACAACAACAATATTAAAACTTTTACATAAATAACAACTAACATTTATGAGTTACATGCTTTGAGAAAGCACATACGTATCAAAAACCTGATGAAAAAGATAAAGACATTAGTGAAGGAAGATCCTTTTTGAATTTCATTTCATTTCCTTGCTTCATTAGAGTTTCAAACACGTTCATGGAAAAAATGAAGTTTCGAAACTCATTATAGAATAAGTTGTGTTTTTTGAGTTTTTTTATAGGATAAATGAATTTTTGAGTTGTTTAGTGGGGAAGATGAAGTTTCTATGGATAAGATGAAGATTTGATTTAGCTTTATTTGATATAAAGGAGAAATGAAAATAGCTTTCTTTTTTTAAAACTCGATCTACTATAGAAATATTTATTAAATTTTCCCCACGCTTGAGTGGTTAAACCAAAGTAATAGGTTATACTTTATCTCACTATTGTCATCCCCAACTGATGGAATATGGCGCCATAATTTTAATTTAAAAACTAAAGGGATTTCCTATCGTTTGGGTGGCTCAATCGATGGAATATGTGTCCATTTTATCTATCCACTATGCCAAACAAGACCTTAGACAACGTTTTTTTTCCCTTAGACAGCGCTTTAAAGCGCTGTCTAAACCTCCACTGCTAAAGGTTTAGACAACGCTTTTTTAAATCTTAAAAGCACCGTCTAAGGTACCCTTAGACAGCGCTTTTAGGAATACCATAGACAGCGTTTTTGCTGTAAGCGTTGTCTAATCCCCTCCTATTTTAATTTTTTTAGGTATACCTTAGACAACGCTTAGGTGAAAGCGTTGTCTAATCCCCTTCTATTTTAATTTTTTTAGGTATACCTTAGACAACGCTTTTGGTGAAAGCGCTGTCTAATCCCCTCCTATTTTAATTTTTTAAGTATACCTTAGACAGCGCTTTTTGAAAGCGCTGTCTAAGCCCCCCCCCCCCCCCTAGACAGCGCTTTTGCCAAAAAGCACTTTCTAAGCCCCCTTAGACAGCCCTTTGACAGACAAATATCACAAATTATATATCAATTTATGCACCAAAATTATAAATCTAAAATTGGCAATTCAAACAAATATATATATATATATATATATATATATATATATATATATATATATATATATATATATATATATATATATATATATATATATATATATATATATATATATATATATATATATATATATATATATATATATATATATATATATATATATATATATATATATATATATATATACACCAATTCAAACCATTTTGGCATATTAAATGTGCCAAAATATATACAAATTTATGTACCAAAATTATAATTACAAGTCATTGCATTTTACTACAAATGTACATATTATAATTACACATATCTAATCCATCCAAAGCATTGCTTCAAATATACATAGGTCCTGAAACAACACAAAGATTGTAATTCAATTAATAAACAATATTATAGAAATTGCAATGTTACACATATTTAAATTCTCATCAATTAAAGTAAGAGTACAATATTATACCTCATATAACACCGAGCTCTATAATGAATTGACACCATTCCTCTTTGATTTCGTCCACTTGATCTTTTGTATAATATGCACACTTGAATTCATCAAAGTACTACATAATAATATAACATAGTTTGATTTAATTTCAAATATTTAATTATATGAGAGATATGTGTAAATATTAAAATAACTCATAAGTTAGAAATACATACATCGGTGGGAATCTCTAATCGGCCCAAAACAAGAGTATCTCGCATAAACCTCAACATGAAATATCCGCAATCTATTTGATTATGTTGCTGAGGACACTACAGATGAAAAGAAAATATGGATAAATCCTAAGTTTTATCAAGTATCATCACTAATATAATAAAAACGTGATAATTAATAATATACTGTCACTTTTATCCATGTAATGCAGTTGGCTCTCCTCTTTGATGTTTGGACATCTCGTTGGGCTCGAAAAGCTTGTAGGATGCTAATAAAATAAAAATGAAGTAATTAGAACAATTCACATAAATTAATAAATACACACAAGAAAATTTAGAACAATCTCACTTACGTGTCAATTGTGTCCTTCATATCCGGGTATGTTGTCCAATCATTTCCTAACGAGTCAAGATAATAAACGATTTCTCTGATAGGATTGATTGCGAGCAACAACCAATGTTCACTGTATGATTAAACAAATGTTAGATGTAAATTTTCAACACAACGTCAAAATACAAAATAATTATAATAGATGAATTTAGAATGAAATTCTAACCCGGTATTAAACGGTATAAAGAACAACTTCACCGCATCTTTGTTGGCCATGAGGATCCTGAGAACGTACTTCGTCACGGTATCCGGTCTACTTAAGATTAAACTTAAGTTGACGGACGCGGGTGCTAAGAATCCAAATATTACGTCCAATCCATTGGGGCGCATCAATTTGTCATACAAAAACCTTAAATAAAAACATCATTAACATTAGACGCCTCATTTGAAACATAAAGTAAATAAGTTGTTCAATTAATATAACAAAGTAGACCGGATTTACCTGATATATGTATTGACAACACTGACGCCAATTTCTTCACGACCAAAAACTTGCATGAAGTCTTCATTACCAATCATTTGTTCGTAATCAAAGCCGAAAATACCTTCCTCCATATGCACAAGACGAACACCTCCGGTTGGTATATCTGTCATCTCTAGAAATGTTTTGAGGCACGACCTATACTTGGTGGTAGGTTTTTTCTTAGCTACACTCTTCTTAGCACCAGCCTTTTTTTTGTTGCACTGAGGCGTTGCTAACCTCCTTTTTTTGTTGTGCGGAGGCGTTACTAACCTCCTTTTTTTGTTGTGCGGAGACGTTGCTAACCTCCTTTTCTTGAAGCTACATATCATATAAATAGTTAGATGAAATTAAGAATTTAACAACTTCCATGCATATATGTCATATAATTGTATTGTACCTGTTTTTTTTAAACCACGGACTCGGTATGTCGCAAAATAGCATTATTTTTTTATTTGGATCTTGTGGGAGTCTATTTAACATAACCAAGTAAAAAAAGTACGTAAAATGCGCGTAAAATCTTTGAATATACACATTAAGGTTAACAAAGGTTTTAGGCATACCTCATATCCTACGCTAATGAGGTTTGTCGGCCATGCAACAAACGAACCTACTGCTTCGTCCACCGTTGTTGCATCTGAACCATCGTTAGGATATGGTAATGATGCATTCGGCTTAACTGCAATATCAACTGATACTTTCAAACATCCAGCAGGGATCTCTCTAGTGTGAAGTAATACTCCTCTAATTTTATGCACTTTTCCCTTGCCAACCATCCGATAATATGGTGACGATAAATAGAGCTGACAATGGGAAATGCCCTAAAACCAATAATAAAATGAAATTGTTAATGTGTATATATGTCAAATACATAATTTAAGCAAATAGTTCAATTTAAGACAATTATATGTAATTACCCCTGGAATGTTCGGCTTAAAGGTACAATTGATACTATCTTTGTCTGAAGCATCTTTGAAACATGTTGAGGCGTTAGCCTCTCTTTCTCTCCTTAATGCATCAAGCTCGGCTTGCATTGCTTCCAATTTTGCATGAAGCTCCCGATTTCTAGGAGCCTTTCCTTTTTTAATACTCAGGGAGGTCGGAGTGACTCCAAATCCCTTACCCCTCACCCGACCAGAATACTCACGGACATCTAATGCCCGACTAAGTATGCTCCTAGTATCATCTAGAGGTAAACACTGAGATAACGCCTCCTGAAAATCATATGAATATCGTATACTTGTCAAATATTTGTTTATAAATTTTTTATTTAATTAAAGAAAAAATGTTATACTTACACATTTCTTGTATACTTGTAAAACATCTTCTTTAGGAACTCCATATTTGCCCACACGGGCTTCCTTCCACAAAACATATGCAGGAATAGATGTTTCAGAACTTTTCTCCTTCTGCAGCTACACATTAAGTCATACAATATAATAAAATAAAAACTAATATATGATGAACAAATATGTTATCGCAATTTATAAATACTTACCATGGATTGTTCTATGTGTCCATATCCGACACGTCCTTTTCGATACGGATATGCGGAACTTGATGCTCTTTCCCGATTTGTGGCACTTAGTCTTTTAAATACCAGGTCCTTTCGTTTGGATTTGAAGGCTTCTCATTCTTCTGCTGATATCAAACTTTCATATTTTTTAGGAAGCTCCGCATCAACATAATTATCATCTGCATCCTTAAGGAACTTGGATGATAAAAATGTTCTAAACCCTCGTAAAAGCTTTCCGGCCAATTTCATACAAAAACCTCTTCTTTCTTCTTCGATGTTAAAACACCGCTAAGAAAAACATACAGATTGTGCGTTAGTACAGGTAATTGAAAAAACATAATTGATTCGCATAATTAAAGACATAATTATTGTACCTTTATCTCACTCCAAATTCTTTTTTTGGGGTCATTCAGATCTTTGTTTCTCCAATCATCACAAGTAATGGGAACTTCATTCCTTACTAGTGCACCGATGAAACTAGTTAAGGTGTGCCCATTAGGTTCTATAAGCTTCCCCTGATGGCTCCAATGCACATCTAGAAGGATGCATCGAGATCTACCATTGACCACTCTTCTCATAACCGTTATACCTCTTTGAATCTCTTCTTCAGCTGATACTTTTTCACTACCTCCTTCATGTGTCGAATGATCATCATGTGGGTTATCATCATTAGTGGTCATGTCTAACCTGTAATAAAAAAACCAAGGAGGATCAAATATAACTTATAATGAAAGCAATTGAAAACAAAAAATAAAGAAACCATGCATGATCAAATATAACTTATAATCAAAGCAATTGAAAGCACAAAAATAAAGAAACCATGCATGATCAAATATAACTTATAATCAAAGCAATTGAAAACAAAAAAATAAAGAAACCATATGTCGCACCCCGAAAAATACAACCTCACGCGATCCGAAAAGACGGGAGCCACGCGCTGGACAGACTGAAGAGTCGCCACCTAATTCTATTTATTCCCGAAGAGGGAAAGGGAAGATATAGATAAAACCCGGGAAGAGAGAGATAAGAACAAAGGTCAACGGAACCATTGCCTGGGTTCGGGAGTCGGTTATGTAGGGGGAAGGTATTAGCACCCCCTACATCCATCGTACTCGATGGGAACCATCTAAGTTGTCACGCGCGAAAGGATGTCTATGCTTAAACGAATTACTTGCTAGAGGGAAATGAGTTTGATTATAAGTTAGAATGATTCTAGGTGCTCGGCAAGGATTGAGATCCTTGTGCCTACGTACTCCCGCGTGCAATGGGAAAGTCAGAGCCTCGTAGTTCGGCCTACTACAGTTGGTTGGTTGTTCGTTTTATTACCTTTCTTCGATGAAAGGGTTTAGGAGTCGAATTGCACTAAAGACTATGGATAGTTTATTCCGTCCAACAAGACGAGCGTCTTGCGTCGAAATAATCGGAGCGAGTAACGGGAGCTCGTTATCCTCCTTTCTACCGCTTAAGGCTCGTGGCGTACAATTTCTTCTCATATTATTAATGTGTTTTATTAACCTACGACCGCTTGACGTTGGATCAAGGGTTTGGATCTAATCGAAACATTTTGGTTTTTTGAGGTTTATGGGTGAATGCAAATGGAGGTTTATTTTGTGGTTTGTTTAGCGAGGCACAATGCACTCGGCTCGCAAGGTGAAGTGGATCCTAATAAACGATAACTGAAAAATAAAGTGCGAGTGTGCGAGTGCAACCGCTTGGCGTTGGACCAAGGATTCGCGAACTAAAATAAATCGATAAAATACGGAAAATAAAATGCGTACATGAAATGGGGGAGGGTTACAAAGTAAATTACAGGGGATTGCGAGAAATAAATGGTCTCATTGTAGTTTGCCCAAGAGAAAGCGTGTGTGCAGTGTTTTCGAACTGTTTGGAGGCGTTCGGCCATTTTATTCGGATGCGACAAAATGTGGCTCGTTGACTTCCTTAGAACGAATTCAAAGTTTAAAATCATTCTATAAGGAGTCGAGCATATTTTTGAAATGTGGAAATAAATAAATAAATTGAATTTGAATCGGATGGTCTCATAAATTAATCGAGATGTCGAGTCGGTTTGCGACGAATCTCAAAATTAATTAGATGTTCATTGACCATAAAAAATTAAAATAAACGATAAAATAATATAAACTAAATTGATTTGTAAAAATGAAAATGAAATGAAATATTAATTGAAACAAAATAATAAACAAAATAAAATTGGCCTCATATTGACCGAATTTTCCGATAACGAGATCAGACACAATTCGGCCTTTTGGTAGATCATTGGCCCGAAAAACATTTTCAAGATTATAAAACGAAATTTTTTAGATTTTCAAAATAAACATAAAAGAAATAGTTATAATAATAATAAATAAAAAAACAGGAAACGAAATGGAATAATTAATTACACCTAGAAAATCTTAACTAGAATTATATAAAAAAAAAGATAAATAAATCAAAATAAAAATAAAACTGAGAGGGGAAGGCGAAGCATGGTGGGTGTGGATAGAAATAAACACCATAGATCAATAGTTAACAGTCCACACCAACAAAAAAAAACAAGGTAAAGTTTAGAGTAAAAAGAAAAATAACAGCAACCGGATGTGGTGATGGACCGCATACAGTGGTGTGAAAACAAACATCGATATTGTGGGCTCAAAGCCCAAATCCAGAATCTTTTCATAAAAAACCATAGAACAACAAAAAAATTAAAAAATTAAAAAATTAAAAAAGAGGGTGTACCACGGCTCAGATGGTATGAGCAGTAAGAAATAAAAATTGGGCCATGAACTTCTAAAACCCAGTACCACCAAATAAAAGTTAAAAAAAAAAGATAAAATATTAAAAGGGATCAATTATATGGTATGTAAAAATCAGAAATACACGTTTGAAAACTAGTGAACCCTCTCATCACCTTTCAATAACAACGTCGTCGGGAAGTGGATTTTCTCAAGGATCTCGCGAATCTCACGATTTAGGTTGCTTCGAGTCTCAATCTTAAGATCTATTTGCTTTCCCTCTCTCAATCGCACGGTTTGTTATTGGTAGGCTTCGGATTTGGTGGCGTCGGCGCGCAAACAGGTTTGGTGGGAGTGATGCGTTTTGAAGGTTCTCGCGGTGGTATAGGTTTGACAACTTTCGGTTTTGGTAAATCGTGGTTCGCGATTTTATGTTTTTCAGGTTCGTGTTTAGCGGTTTGCGAGTTTTTTGGTTCGTTTGTTTTCGGCTTCAGATTCCACTCGATTTGGTTCTGAGTTTGCAGAGGAGTTTCCTTTGATTCAGTCTCAACTCTCACGCTTATCACTCGCGGTATCAAGTTTTCGTTCAGGCTTCGCTCGATTCTTCTCACGGCTTCTCACGCGGTTCACTCTCTTCGGTTCTCATCTCGCAGTTATGATTTGCGGTCTCAGCGTCACAGATCTGGTTGTGCGGTGTCGGTCGAAAAGTTTTGGGATTATTGTTCGCTCAACTTGCGTTTTCACGGCAGCGCAAGGAGTTGGTGTGATGGTGAGCGATGTCTTCACGGGTTTCGGTTTTATGCTTCTGTAGTTTCGGTGAGTTCTGATTTTGAAGGTTGAAATTTGTTTATGTATTTGAAGGGTGAGTGAAGATGGGAGTTTTGTTAATGGTTGAGAAGATATTGTTTGAAACGGTTTGAAGGAAAGAATAAAGGTGGGTTGCGTAAAAATGAAGGTTGTGGTGTTTTTTTAGTTCTGTTTATTGAAGAATGGTTATATTTTTTAAGGTTTTGGGAAACTTGGTTAAGGATTTTGCCGAGGTGTTTTAAGGTCTACCAGGCTCCCCCTGTGATGAATGAATTGGTTTTCTTATAAAGAGGAGATTGAGAGGGATAAAAGAGAGATTTTGTGTAAATACTTGGAAGAAAAGTTTGTTGTGTAAGTTGTGATTTGTACGAAAATTCATGTGGGTGGAAACAATTGTCGTAGTGGTGGTACGGAAGGTGAAATGCTGCGTGAAAATACCTTGTGTGTTGTGGATTAGAATGCATTTTGTACGGTATAACAAAGTGGGGATATGGTGCATATTATTTATTTTGTGTTGTGGAGAAACGAAAACCGTAAATTGAAGAGTTGGAGGTGATGTGCAGTAGTTGTAGGTAAAATTCAATTAATTGGCAGTTGGTATTGAATTTAGAAGGTGGGCCATAACGTTTGGATTTGATGATGAATTTGTATGCTTGTCATGTGGTATATATTGGGAGTGTATAGTTTGTAAAATATGTGTATACGAGACTTTACGCTGGATAAAAATAGAAATGTTTTATGTGACTTAAAATAATGTAACATAAAAATAAAAAGATTTGCTTATAAATTGCAAGAAAAAATAAGGAAATTGGGATGTGATGAAATTCTGATAATGAATGAGAATAATGATAAAAAAATAATTATTAGTAAAAAAAAATGAAATGATTTCTTTTATTAGAAAAAATGGTAAATAAAGGTAAAAATGGATAGAAGAAAAAGAAGAAAAAAAATATGAAATGGATCTTTTTTAGAATTTTATGATAAAAGTGATTAATGGAAAATGAGGGTAATAATCGAACCAATGCCTTCGCACAACACACAACACCACACACAAACTTGACCTGAATGGAACCGACTCAATTTTACAAACCATGAACCTGGACAAAGAAAAGACATATATTTTTTGATCTTATGAATATTGGTTAGACAAATAAAATAATGTATGGGTAGGACAAATTTGGGGTATGACACCATACATGATCAAATATAACTTATAATCAAGAAACCAAGGATATAATTGCATAATTTACCTCTTTCACTAACATCTCTTTCTTTTTTTTGTTGGAATATTAATCACTTGTTTCTTAGCAATACGTACGGATGAATTGATCCAAATTCCCTCATTATGATCGTTTCTTATATATGACTCATCCGCTATAAGATCCTCATCTTCATCATTTCTATTCAACTCATTCCGTCAAATGCATGACTCATTCTCAACATTAATATCACATTGATCAACACCGCTATCATCAACCACTTTGTTAGAGAAAAGCACTATATACCATTTTGTACTCATCGGGTCATTCACATAGAACACTTGTTTAGCTTGAGATGCTAGAATAAAAGGTTCATCTGTGTATCCCACCCTAGTAAGATCAACTTGCAAAAATCCAGACTTATCCATTCGTATGCCACTACTATTTATCCACTTGCAACCAAAGATGGGAATCTGAAAATTCTCGTAATCAAACATCCAAAATGTGCTCAATAACTCCAAAATATGACAAATTTGCATATTTGGGGTTTAAGTCCTTCATACTTGATATATGCATTGCTTCAGCTAGCACAGTGACACAACTATTTTGCATAGTACTCTTATCATCTTGTTCTTTGGTATAAAATGTGTATCCATTAATTGAGTATGCGCTATGAGAAAACACATGCCAACTTGGACCATATGCCGAACATCTCAACCTTTATGTTACCGAAGAAGGATCTGAAGAGCGCTTCGAATAAATATGATCCTTTAACCATTGTATGAAACTTTGATTGTGCTCTCTAACTATCCAATTTTCATTTCTGTTCGGATTTAACCTTCAGAGTACATCCTTGTGCATTTCAACATATGGCTCAACCTCATTATCATTGTGCAGAATATACAAATGAACTTAATCTCGTTCATCCCTTGATATTGTCACAATTTTATTCCAATTAATTTTTTACCTTCCATTTTTTCGAAAATCTGAACTTTGGGGAGTCCAATCGATTGAACGTTAGACAAATATTCAATACAAAACTCAACAGCTTCTTCAAAAATGTATCGTTCAACAATACAACCCTCTGGCCAACTTTGGGATTTCACGTACCCTTTTAATATTTTCATATACCGTTCAGCAGGGTACATCCATCTCATATAAGTTGGTCCACACAATTGTGTCTCTTTCACAAGATGAACAATTAGATGAACCATTATGTCAAAAAAAGACGGAGGAAAATACATTTCAAGCTCACACAAGGTAATTACAATCTCTTTTTGTAGTGTTGGTAAGATCTCGGGATCGATGACCTTACTACAGATTGACCTAAAGAAAAAACACAATTTAGTTATGGCACTTCTTACTTTTTCTGGCAAAATAGAACGTATACCTATCGGTAGAAAATGTTCCATTATAACATGGCAATCATGTGTCTTCAAATTCTTCAACTTGAGGTCTTTCATAGAAACAAGTCTTTTGATATCTGATGAGTATCCTTATGGAACCTTAATTTCACTCAGAGACTTACACAAATTTTTTTCTCCTTTCTAGATAAAGTAAAATCAGCATGTGGTAGATATGTTCATTTTCCTTTCTTCACGGGTGCTTATTCATTTCTCATTCCCATTTTTAACATGTCCTCCCTTGCTTTAAGGTCATCCTTAGACTTTCCTTTTATATTGAGTAATGTACCGATAACACTTTCAAATACATTTTTTTCAATATGCATAACATCGAGAAAATGTCTCATGTACAAAGACATCCAATATGGCAATTAAAAAAATATCGACCTTTTCTTCCACCCACCTTTGACAACCTTATGTGCAAAAGGCTTGCCAAACTCAGTACGCACATCTTTCACCTTTTAAAAAACTTGATCACCTGACAATGCGGGTGGAGCTTTACGCTGTTCGGTGTCTCCATTGAATGCTTTTCTCCACCCACGGTAGTGATGTTTAGAATGTAAGAATCTACGATGACCTAGAAACACATTCTTCTAACAAAGTTCCAATCGAATCGTACCGGTTCCGTCTTCACAAACAAGACACGCACGTTGACCTTTAATGCTATACCCAGATAGATTATGTATGCTGGAAAATCATTAATTGTGCCAAACAACATCGCCCTCAAATTGAAACTTTCTTTCCTATATCTATCATAAACCTCCACATCGTTCTCCCACAAAATCTTTAAATCTTCGATCAAAGGTGTCTAGTATACGTCTATGTCATTCCCTGGTTGTTTAGGCCCATAGATTAACATAGATAACATCATGTACTTACGTTTCATACATAGCCATGGAGGTAGGTTATAAATCATAAGAATCACAGGCCATGTGGTATGTGAGATACTTTGAAGACCATGCGGGTTCATTCCATCAGTAGATAATGCCAAGCGAAGGTTTCTTGCTTCTTCTCCAAACTCAGGATAATCATTATCAATCTTCAACCATTGTGGTAAATCAGCCGGATGCCGATACTTTCCATCAATAATTCTTTCATCTGCATGCCAATTCAGATGTCTTGCATCGGTTTCACTACGAAACATCCGCCTAAATCTCGGAATTATGGGAAAATACCATAAGACTTTTACGGGAGACAATCTTTTCTTATATCGAGACAAACCGCATTTAGGGCACTCAGTTAACGATGCATATTCGTTACGAAACAAAATGCAATCGTTAGGACAAGCATGTATCTTATCATAGCTCATACCAATAGAGCACAACATTTTTTTGCCTCATAGGTTCGATTAGGAAGAACATTATCATCTGGTAGCATTTCTCTCATAAGGGCCAACAGCTCTGTGAAACTTTTATCCGACCATCCATTGCCCGCCTTTAAGTTGTACAACTTTAATACCGCATACAGTCTTGAGAATTTAGTGCAACCTTTGTACAACGGTTTCTTTGCATCGCTTACCATCCTCTCAAACATTTTAGGACAATCATTAAGATCTTCTTCAAGTGCTTCTACAATCTCTTCAACTCGATCACAATCGTATGTTTCTGTGTCTTTGTCGTATGAAGCATAGGTCGTATTACTTTTTCCACTCGGTTCAACATTCTCGTTAATTTTCTCACCATGAAATATCCAACACTGATAACTTTGATCAATTCCATGCCTTAGTAAATGCGATTTCAATCCATATGCGTCAACCTTACCAATATAACAACAACGCAAGCAAGGACAATGCATTCGTCTGGGGTTTTCAGCGTGTTGAACAACAAACTTAACGAATTCCGCAACCCCATTCTCGTACTCTTTGGTCATTCGATCGGCACAGATCCATGTTTTACCCATGGTTTTCCTACTTATTAAGGTAAACAATCAATATCAACTTCAATAACGTATACATAACCAATGTTTCTCCAAACAACAATAACCCAGTTAAATCCAGACGAAAATACATAACTAAGGTAGTATCTCGAATATTCTAACAACTTTCAAGTTCACTTCATTTTCTCACATTTAACAGATATTTACATCATTGAAGTTGAAAATAGAGTTTCATATAATAACAACAATATTAGACTTATCGAACATAACACCAATGACTAACGTATCTTCGTATCCTAAATGTTTTAAACAAAAACTTTGTATCCTAAATGTTTAATTTTAATTTAGACTTATTGCACATAACACTAATATTAGACTTTCAAGTTCACTTTCATTATAACAATATAACAACAATATTAGACTTATCGAACATAACAACAATATTAGACTTATCGAACATAACACTAATGTTTAATTTTAATTTTTTATATACGTATTTTAATCGTATCGTATCCTAAATTTTTCAATGACTAACGTATCTCCGTATCCTAAATGTTTTATCCGTGCTTCATAGATTATAACCAAAAACTCAGTCAAGAAAATAACAAAAATATTATGACTTATCGAACATAACAACAACAATGTACCTTATGAGAACTCGGTAGAGGACGAACTCGGACGAACTCAGTCAAGAAAATGGACGAACTCGGTTGCTTTTCGAACTCAGTCTACAGATTCAACAAAAAAACTTCTCAGGTAATGAAGCCAACAACTCAGTGTTAATATTTATATAAACTCAGTGTATGAATTACTAAACTTCTCAGGTTATACTATTGTATATAAACTACTGTATATATATAAACTCAGTGAACTACATGTCGCTCCCGGGATTTTCATCCTAGTACAAACGCGAAAGTGGCGCGGAAAGGTAGAGTCGCCAGCCAGACATTTTTATCCCAAAGGAGTGGGAAAGGTAATGTTGCACAAACCTAAGGAAGAAGGAAAAGGACGAGGCCTTGCGAACCAAAGATCTGAGTTCGGGAGTCGGTTACGACCTGGGAAGGTATTAGCACCCCAGATCGTCCGTCGTACCCGACGGGATCCACGCTTGCTTGTTTGTTTCAAAGGGTGAGAAAAATATGAATGCTGCCGAACAAAACCGCTAACTGGAATGGAAATGAAATGAGAAAGGAACTGAAATAAGAAAATGGAAAGAAAGGGGGAAATGTAGGGAAAATAAAAATGTGCTCGAACGGGCCCTACCCCGCTGCCTACGTACCTCATCGGGATAATGAGGATCAGAGTCGACGTAGTTCGCCTAACCTAGGCGGGAACTATTTGTTTATGCTTTTTTTACAGCTGGAACTGCGTATGTCTATGCTCAGGTGTTGCAGGCTCGTCTGGTACGAGTGCGTTTACTGTCTTGCATGTGTGACAAGTCGTCGCGAGTTCGCGTTGTGAGTGAATGAGATGAGAAAGAGAAGTTCCCGCAGGATAGTCGCTTGTTATTTGTTTTTGGATTTTATGAGAAGTGTTTTGAATTTGTTTGTGAACGGTCTTGTACTAAGACCTATCCATTGCGGGAAGTATTTACACCTCGCCCCAAAACAGGACGCGTATAAACACTCCGCAACAAAGTCTCGTGTCGTACAAGATTGTTCGGTTTTTATTAAGTGTTTTATTGCTTTTCTTTATAAGATGAGAAAGAATGACTCAAGTTGAAAAAAGGATAAACTAAGGGACTAAGACTCAATCCTAATTTTGTTATGTATTTACAAAGTGATCCTAAGGGTTAGTGAGGTTTTCTATTCCTAATGGAAGCTTAAAACTACTAGAATTCAACTTACTTCTTAATGAAGTTAAGTTGATACTAAGAACCAATGGGAGAGTCCTATACAAGTTGTAAGATCAAGATAAAGCAAAACAATGAAACTAAACATGAGAAATAAAATTCTACAAATGCAATAAAGGCATGAATAAAAAAATAGTCTATTTATTTATTCTATATTCTAATGGAAATAAAAAATTCACCTAAGTATTAAATCTAAGTCAAACTTAATGTTCATCCTAAAACAAATTAAACTAAACCTAAGTCTAATGTTTAATTCTAGGGTTAAACTTAAACTAAACTATTTTATTATTTTTTATGTATTGAACTATATTTTTTCTAATGGCCTAAACTAATGGGAATTATGTCTAACTAGGCTTAAAAACTAATATTCTAAAAAATACTAAAACTCCTAGAAAAATTATAAAAATTAAATTGTATGATCCTAACACTATCTAAAATAGTATACTAAGAGGGATTCTAAAAATACTTATTTTTCTATGCCTAAACATTATTTAATTTCAGCTAAGACTTAATTATTATTTCCTAAGGATTACTCCACTAAAACCTATGATAAAAGGTTCTAAAAATTCCATTAAAAATATCCTAAGCAATATTATGAGTCATCTAATTACAGAAAA
The DNA here is from genome assembly GCA_963966055.1 of Lathyrus aphaca. Classification (NCBI taxonomy): domain Eukaryota; kingdom Viridiplantae; phylum Streptophyta; class Magnoliopsida; order Fabales; family Fabaceae; genus Lathyrus; species Lathyrus aphaca. Next base: position 546,827,424 of record OZ014522.1, read on the forward strand.
AAGAATGGCTCAAAAAGATTAATGGAAGTTACTTAAATAAAATAAACAAAATTCAGCACAATTAAGAAGAAATTCAATAAAGCTAAATAAAAGAATAATTCATAATTAATTCAAAAATAAACAAATTTCAGAAAATAAAAATGTCAAACATTTCTAAAATGACTTATTAAGCTATTGGAATTTTTTATAGAATTTTCTCATGGTTTTTCCTATTTTCTATGGATTTATTTCTAACCTATACCAACAAGAAATTAAAAGGAAAAGGGTGCATTAAAGTGACGAATCGAGATTACTTACTTGCATGACGTGCCGATTCTTCACATAAAAAGATCCGAAAAAACCTTAAGCAAGGTCTTGTAATCTCCATAAGCAAAATAAATGCTTATCTTCCATAATTACTTCATGAAGATCCACCATAATCGAAATCGATCCGATATCGATCAAAAAACACTTGTGAACCATTTAATCCGAAATTAGTTCTAAATAATAATCAAAATTAGAGTAAAGATCTAATTAAAGATTATTAAGAAAAATGGATTAAGTAATAATCCATAACAATTAATTTGTTAGAAAATTAATAAAAAAAAACTATGTAAGAATTTAGGAAAGAAGTAAGAACACAAGAGGTATTCTAGAAATCAAAGGCTGCAGATAACAAAAACATTGGTCCAGGCCCAATTTTCATCACTAAACCCGCAGGAGGGGTGTACTAACAAACTTAGAAGGTGTAGATAGCGGATCCATGACCTGTAGGCCCAAATTCGTACAGAAACTCTCAGGAAGGGTGAGGATTGGAAAAACAAGGGTGTAATGAGAAAATCCATGGTTTGGTTAAGCCCAATCTGTTGCTGAATCCCTAATAACACCAATGAAGCAAAAAAAAACCTAATTTACAAGTAACCCTTTCATCTTCTTCAACCCTCAATGCGCCGTATTGTCTCTGGTTCAGATCAACACCAACATCACCATACCATCATAAACAAACCTCGCTTCTTCTTCAATTCCCAGAGAACAAACACACCGCGAACGAAATCTCATGGCGTTGTTGTTCACTGCTCCACCCTCTTTGTCGAATCACTTCCGCGAACCTTCATCTTCCTCTCAGAGTCGCCGTTCTTCCTCACCCCATCGCCGGCAAAATACTCGCGGCCTCCATACTTCGTCGTTGTTAGAAGCTCTTTAACGAATCCACCGTCATCTTCCTTAAACGCGATTCTCACGACAATCTATTCTCCAGATATCTTTTTCCCAAAACGCCACGGCCACATCAACCTACCCTAAAATTGCTTCTTACAAAACGCCTTTGACTTGAATCGTATCCACAACAGTAGAGTGTTGAATCGTGAAGATCCGGGAGCTACCGAAGAACGAGCCCTATAACTCCTCTTGGATTCCCTGAGGCCGTGGTTCGTTCAGATTATGCACAAAGAACTATCACGTTTGTAGAGGTAAGTTCTCACCTTTTGAATTATCACACTCTTCCTCTTCTGAAATGCCATGCTCTTGATATGGATGATCGTTAGAAATTGATAGGGATTACGGGTTCCTGAAGGTGATAGAAGTGGCGTCAAGAATGAGGATGATTTGATGAAGGTGCCGAGGAGATTGGAGATGGCAATGGCGATATTGTTGATTCGCTTGCATCTCGGTTGAGGATGGTGAAGTATTGAGAGTCGGCCATTTTTTGATGAAAGATATGATAAAGCAAACTCAGATTTTTTTGAGTCCGTTGTAGTTGAATTGCTCTGATACATACACAACCAGATCTGATTTTCTCTTATCCCCTTAACTAATTTTTCGCAGCTTTTTTCTTCTGTAACTATTGCTTAGCTGTCCCATAGGTTCCTGGTGAAGGTTTGAAAACGTTACTATATTGATTGGTGTTCGTGCAGGTTTGAAGATTGGTTGAGATTGGGGTGGCTGATCTTGATCTTGTTCTTGCAGGTAGAACCACTGATGATGGCCATGAAGTATGGAGATTCAAGAACTGTGAAAATTGGGGTTGAAGATCGAGGATAGTTCTGAGTCTGTGAATTTTGTTGTTATGTGTCTTTTTGAAACTTCTGATTGTTGTAGGTTAATGGTGATTTGCATATTGATGGGATTGGAAATTGGAGCTGAAGAAGGGTGAAACTGAACTTGAAGATAGTGATGGAGAAGAGGATTAGGACTGAAGGGTTTGAAAGTTGTGGAAGGATTCAAGAAGAAACTTGGTGAAGGAGAGGATTCTGTTCTTATAGAAGACGGATTGAGGATCGTTCTAGAATCTTCCAGAGTAAGAGTTTTGTTATCATTTCAGTTAGAATTTGGTTGTAAGTTAGTTATTTTGTTAACAGTTTTTCCTTCCTCCTCTAATTGAAACTGAATCTGAACATTCCTGCTATGAGTTGTTGATTCTTGTAAACTTAATCCAGTGCATATTTTCTCTTTTCCTTTTTCTGCGTGTCGACAGGATCATGAAATCATCATGTAGCTCTACATGATGTCGATTGGACGCCGATCACGTCTTCTGCCAAGTCTTAGAATCGGAAAAACGGGTGGAGAGTCCTCAAATCATAATTAAACCAAACCACTTGAAGAGGTATAACTTCACATTTCGCTTCGTTGCTTGTTCAGTTATCCAATTGTCCGCAAATGCGAGCCTTTTATTTACCATTTGTAAACTAAATTCCCGTTCATTTTCTCGGTGCAGCACCACCTTCACTATATGAGGTAATTTGGAGAGAAGGGTCGGATTAGCTCACCTTCGGTTGTGATGCTTTTGTAGGGACCAATGTCAACTCAGTTAACTCTCGCATTCGGCCTAACAAACGGATTTAGTTTTTTTTCCTTCTAAGAACTGAATCATCTGTTGTTAATCACTTCTGAATACAATGATCTTTTTGTACCTGAAAATATTTTGTAATTTTTTTGCTACTGAAATGATAAATAATAACTTCTTTCTTTCTTTTGTGTGCGCAGAACTAATGTGGTTAGTATATAACTGATGATGTATTATCTTCCACTGAATTCCTCCATTGCTTTATTTTACTATTATTGCATGAGTGTAAAATTAGGATACTTATCCCTACCCCTCATGGACCACAAATTCAAACGACTTTTTCCAACTACTTAGCAACATGAACTTTTGTATTTTGGACGGGAATGAGAAAGTCTCTCAACAATGACCATTATCTTAAGAAGCTAGAATTGTACAAAATGGTATGGATTAAAAGCAAATTTGAAAACTAAGATAGAATGACCATCATCTTAAGAAGCTAGAATTGTACAAAATGGTATGGCTTAAAAGCAAATTTGAAAACTAAGATGGACTCTTATAAGGTGGATAAAAAATGAAATCAAGAGGTGAATAGAAATAATGATGGATATAACAATATGTAATGGGATTGGAATTGGATTATCTCAAAAGTATGAACATAGATCCTAAAAAATTTGGGATATAAAAGGATGCCTTCGGCAATTAGTAAGCGTGGACTTATAACATGATGAATAATGCTTGAATTTGTGACAAAAATCAAGGGATATGAATAGGTTTTGATGCACTAAACTTGCATCTCGGATAAAATTCCAACTTTAATCTCAAATCCATATCACCAAACAGCACACAAATGAAAAGACCACTGGTCTTTGCAGCCTGAAACCCCGAGTCACTCATATGGATGAACAGTGATGTTGAAGATTCTTGCATAAAAACACCAATCCCACAGTTCACTATTGCAACCTGATAAAGAGGGCAACCACCTCTAATCACATTGATAACATCCTGATTTAGCATTTTTATAGAACCTCTGAATAGGAAGGATTTTAGAACTTGGTGATCCTTTATGTAGGAATATCCCCATGATGATGTGAATTCAACCTTCGCCTCGAACTTGAGTGCAATATCCAAATATGCCACCTATGAATAGGAAAATCCATGTTACAAGGAAATGCTTCGAACACATGCCTTATGAAACAATGAAATGCACAGTATGTTGTTAATGAACCGATGAGAAATGCAGATGAACACGAAGCATAAGCCACTAGAGAGAATAAATATGAGGGCAAATTTTGAGGTATTACAACTGCCCCTATTCAATCATCTGCAGACTTGAACGAATAATTGCAACAGCTTTTAGACGTTCAAGGTATGGAGTGATTGAATACTCGAACAAAACCTGAAAATTTGCACAATGAGGGTAATGGAAATGCCATCCGCCCATTTATTTATTTATATCTTTTTTGATTTTGACCTCTGAATAGGTAGCGGGAAAAGAACCAGGTGGAAATATGCTGGGAAGAATGCCATCCTCGAACGACAACTCACAAGGGATCCTTGAATCCAATACTAAAAACCATCCTCGAATAGAAATACGATAGTATACCGGCCGCAGGCGATAACCATCAACAACAAAGACTGACCTCGGACAGACTTTGCAAAAGAGACAAACTGACCTCAATCAGTAAGCTCAAAAAGTGAACCACTATCCTCGAATAATAGCCACAACAACAAGACCAACCGCAGAAGGACTTGAAGAAAAGAAATGCCATCCTCGAATGACAAATCAAAAGATCCTCGGATCTAACACGAAACCATCCTCGAATGGAGACGCAAAGGTATACCAGCCTCGACTGATAACCAAACACAAAGCTGACCGCAGACATACTTTGCAAAAGAGACAAACTGACCTCGATCAATAAGCTCAAAAAGTGAACTACTATCCTCGAACAATAGCCACAACCACAAGACCAACCGCAGAAGGACTTGAAGAAAAGAAATGCCATCCTCGAATGACAAATCAAAAGATCCTCGGATCTAACACGAAACCATCCTCGAATGGAGACGCAAAGGTAGACCAGCCTCGACTGATAACCAAACACAAAGCTGACCGCAGACATACTTTGCAAAAGAGACAAACTGACCTCGATCAATAAGCTCAAAAAGTGAACTACTATCCTCGAATAATAGCCACAACAACAAGACCAACCGCAGAAGGACTTGAAGAAAAGAAATGTCATCCTCGAATGACAAATCAAAAGATCCTCGGATCTAACACAAAACCATCCTCGAATGGAAACGCAAAGGTATACCGGCCGCAGGCGGTAACCCGAAACAAAGAAAATAGGACAAGATGGAACGGGATCGTTGTACATAAACGAGAGCCCAAGACGCGACCGTTGTACTGAAACGGAGACGCGAAGAAATGAGACTGTTGTACGGAAACAGGACTCAAAGGCGAGACCATTGTACTTAAATGGAGACTCGAAAGGAACGGGATCGTTGTACTTAAACGAGAGCCCAAGACGCGACCGTTGTACTGAAACGGAGACGCGAAAAAATGAGATTGTTGTACTGAAACAAGACTCAAAGACGAGACCATTGTACTTAAATGGAGACTCGAGAGGAACGGGATCGTTGTACTTAAACGAGAGCCCAAGACGCGACCGTTGTACTGAAACGGAGACGCGAAAAAAATGAGATTGTTGTACTGAAACAAGACTCAAAGACGAGAAGACTTGGCAAAAACATCCATCCTGGGAAATGAAGTTGCATTCTGTGGGGAATACTTCAATCTGATTGAAGATGTAACAGGTCTTATATAATACCTCAAAACTGGCCCATGCTGGTATGCATATGTTTGGATTTATGGCGTAATGCTCCATGACGATGGAAATGCTACGCTTTGGAGGATGCAACCGTAACGATGATTACTGGATGCAAATGCAAATGCAAAAGGGGTCTCCCGACGAGGAGATAACAGACATCCCAACTGGCTTGACTGGGTAGGAACAGACGATCACTGCATTGATCTGGTTAATCCTTATGAGGAGAAGACAACTCTGCGGAGAATGTTGTCAATGATGTACCGGCTCTGAACTGCCGCCATTGCCAAAAATAAATTGGACTTTGAGATTGAAGTACCAAGACCCTGCTGAAGATGGACCCTTCTTGGACTCTGGTGGGGAAGTGATGACCTCCTGATCTGGCTGAGAACCAAAGGCATGACGCGGTTGAGGAAGCAACTGCTGGGGAGGCAAGACACTCCTTATACGGCTGAGAATTGCCCCTGTCTGAAGGGAAACTTCTGCTTGGGGACGACACCCACTCTCTGCTACCTTGCTGGGTGAAATTTCAACTTCCACATGGCTGGGGATGACGGGTGGTGTCAATGATAAAGCTTCCTGCTGAAGATAAGAGTTTAAGTTGCCACTTGCTGGGGATAAGAAATGAATCTTCTCATGTTGGGAATGAGAGATGTAAAGTGTCTCATGCTGGGGATGAGAGACGATGATATCCTTCTGCTCCAAAAGTAATCTTCCATTTGCCGCACTACTGGAGAAGGGATTGTCTAATGAGACTTGCTAAGGAATTCTGATCAATGAAGTCCACTGACAAAACAACTCTTGAAGTACTGTGCCGACAATGACTTTGCTTCCAGACTCTGGGTTGATAGGTTGCCGACTAATCATGAGTGAACAATGGTTCTTTGCAATTTTCAAACTCGCCTCCTGCTAGGATTTGTCAAAGGATAATGTCTCAAGAGGATTTTACAGAAACTGACATACGAGATGCCTTAGTGTCTTCAAACTCTTGGAGAGATTCATCGGATCTCGAAATGACTGCCCCAGACTGCATGGTCTACGAAAGAATTTGCCTCGCGAGGATTCATGAAAGATCTCAATATTTTGAACTCTGGATTGACCGTCTTCGGGAGAGAGTGACTTCTCATGCTCTTGGGGTGGCCTGCCCCAGTACGAGCCTTGAAGTGATCACCTATGACTGACCGTGCTTTGAAGAAAACACCCAGACCGACTGTTCTTTGAGAGATTGGATCTCGAAGTAATTGCCCCTGTTTGGCTGAACTTTGAATACATGCCTCAAACTAATGGCTCTTTGAGAGATTTGAATCTCGAAGTGATTGCCCCTGCTTGGCTGAATTTTGAAGAGATTGCTCGACATGATTGCCCCGGATTAGTTGGCTCTTACCACGACTGCTGGGAAAGTCCCTACTCAATGGAGTTTTTTTGGAAAAGTGCATCTCAATAGATTGACCTTCGGAAGTTTCAGACTTCTCAACTTGGCAAGATTAAGCTTCTAGACTGAGATTCCATATGTAAACTTCTATGATGCCAAACAAATGCATGTAAGCAGAAAATGTTTATTTTAAGAATGAAAATTCTAATGCAACACACATGTTAATCTTGAAGTTTTACTGAAAAAGATGTCGCAAACCTTCGCGAGCGAGTCACTGGTTAAGATACGACATTAATAAATTTTTTTTTGAATAATAGAAAGCATGCACATGCAACACCAACAAAGATCTTTCAACACCACTCATAGGAGTCAGGAACGCGGTCTCGTGGTAGTACGCTCTTGAAATAACCTTGTTTCAGTTAGGACTTTTGAGGGTTGTATCGTGGTCTGGTTAACGGTTATAGGAACAAAGGATATAGGCTCGAAGTTTATTTGTGCCCACCCATCTTCGTGATGTTCTCCATTCCTATTTTCAGCTAGCTTTCACAAGCGCTCACCTTTCGAAAAAGGGTTTTGTGACGATTGAGGAACCAATTACACTAACGGTTTAAGCACCACTCAGGTTGTTGTTTGGAGTCAGTCATCCCTTCGTCTTTCGCGTCTGTATCACACGACTTTGTTCTTGTTCAAGGATCTTTCTTGTGTCATCCTTTTCGTCTTTTGCTTTTGCATTATTTGATTATCCCTAACTTTTGCCTGGACTGATTCTTGTGAATCTTTGATTGTGAAGTCCAGCGGGATGCCCTAATTTTTGCCTAAGTCGCTTGTTTTCAAGTTTCGACTTAGCGGGCTTTCTCATTCATTTTTTCTTAATTCTTCTTTTTTGAACAAATCGTGTGACACTGTTTGTCTTGATTGCTTTGAAAGGGTCGCGACTGTCCCACTTCTTGGTTGTTGAGGGATAACCATTGTGGTCTCCGGTCTTTAGACCTCTTGATTGGGATAACCATTGTGGTTCCTGGTCATTGGACCTCTTGATTTGGTACAACGAAAGGTAATGGATCCTCAGATTTGCACTCCTTTTCGAAATTTGAACGATCGGTCCAGCTAGCTGACACCTACCCTGCCCCTGGGTTAAATGCAAGGGTTTTTTCATGCGAAAATAAACTCCTACTTCAAGGCTCAAATGGGTTGGCGAGGGTCTATCTCCCTTATATCTCCGGTGTTTAGGACTTGAAACAATGCCTGTACATCGTCAACAAGGTCTTTCTCAAAAGCGAACAATTAGAGTTTTTGCGTTTTCATTTCGTCATCCTCCCTGATATAGTTTAATCACAACAGTTGGTATTGCAATGCACATACACAAAATCATGAGTGAATACGAATGGATTACTTCAAGAGAAACATGTGCATTTTATTATGGTTATCATTCAAAAACAAATTAGTTTCATGCATGCATACAAATGTTTAAACAAACAATATAAACTACAAGTGAAAATGCAGTAAAGAAGCTGAACATTGCCATCATTGAGGAGACTTGACTCCGTCTGGACTTATTGCTTCTGAAGATGCCCTTGCAAACTAGGATGCCAATTTGATAAGGAGATTTCAATATATGAGCAGACCTTCTGGCATGATGACCTTTGAGTCGATCAAAATTTGAACCTTGTGCCTGAACGCATCACAGTTGTCAAATGGTATGTCTAAATGCTCCTGAGTGTTACTTGCATCTAGCATTTGCATCGTGGTTGCCATTATTGAGGAGGCCTGAATCCGTCTAGATTTATTGCTCTCAGAGACTTTCAACAACCAGCAGTCTGGATGCTCATTCCATTACAGTTTCGTGTCATATTCCCGCTTTTACCTAGTGTGAACACAATAGTCTTGGAGTCCATCAAATTTGGGACCTTGCCTTCACCTTTGCCTCTGAAAGACTTGCAATCTTCAATTAAACGACCCAGTGCCCCAGAATGGTAATCATACTTGGCATTGAAACCCCAAAGGAAGCTTTGTCGGAGATGATCCTGATGCGGCTAGCTCAACTAATTTGAATCTGAGCAAATAAGGAAACTTGTTGCGCGTACGACCTCGGAATATGATCAAACTTCTTCTCAAGCTTCTCTGGCCTTTACCCATATGCTCTTCCCCTAGGATTCTCTTGGGAAGCTGAGGTTGGATGCTGACAAATAACGTCTGGAGGGAAGAGGTTGATAAATGAAGTTGATAAATAAGGTTGCTCGAAAAGATCTCAGGTGATCTTCTGCCTACGTATCTCCATTGACCAATGGAGAATCAGAGCAGCGTAGTTCCCCTCAATAGGGATGAAAATAACTTTGTTCAGAATTTCCATAACCAAGCTCATCTGAGTCTTCATCTGGTTGACTTCCTGTTTCAGCAATTTTTGGTTCTGAAATAAAGCTTATACCTCTGCCCTGAATTGCCTCAACTGGGTCTTCGTTCGATTACCTCCGCCCGAAGTTGCTTCAAATATATACCTCGATGACTGTGATTCAAGTTGTCCATTGTGAAGGGAAATCAAGTCAGGAAAATAATTTGTCTTTGAACACCTGTCAAGAATGCAAGGATGTATGCAAATGTCATGTTCAGTTATTTATGAGGAATCTATCTGCTTTGATTCAAGTTTTGACACAGAAAAAGTCCAATGGCATGATTCAGATATGTGATCCTCGGAAATAACTGAACATGTGTGCTAGAATGCTATGATGTTATGTATGCAGCAGGCATGTGATCAATAGTCTGATGTTGGTGCCGGTGTTGAGCAATGAGTCAAGTGTCTGAATAGAACCATAATAGTAACACCATCTCTGTATAGAACCCCATAACTGAGAACCCAATAATTGTAGAACTAGATCACATAATTGAACAGTCACTGATGGTGTTGAAGCTGAACAACGAGCCAAGTATCTGTGGAGAGTCATAATAACAGTTACAATATCAGGGTCACAATGGTAATCACAATAACAATTTCTCTGGATAGAAATCTCGGATCTCCGAATCAAAGAACCATAGAACACTGAACAATACTGGCAAAGTGGGTATGTTGAAGTTTAGGGTTCCTGCAAACCTGTAAACCACTCCCAATCTCACGGGTGTGCTACTCGGGTCAACATCACGGACTCTCAAATCCGAATAGCAATAATACGTTCACCATTTCCGAGAAATGGCTCATGACCAAATCAGGGAATCGGTTTGGCATTATGTACTACTCAGGGAGGTCTCAGTTGAGTCCGAAAAAAAACAAGCATCCCTCACAAGTTTCCAGCTTCAAGCACTGAATCGAGAAACAATAGTACATTCATCCTGAAGGGTACAATACTATCGTCATACGAACAATTTTGCTTTAACTGAATTCCTGTGAAAGAACCAGGTCATCCTATGCGAGTTCCCAATGGACCCTCGGATGCGAGTGGGTTTGCCAACAAATGTGGTCTGCCACTGTCATCACTGGAGAGGGTTGTTTCCATTAAGGTTCTCAATGATCGGTCCCCAGCTGCACATAACCATCAAGGTTGTACCCTGAAGTGGGGAAGAACCCCCACACAGAATAGTCCCAAGACGGTCGCAACCTGGGTGTGGAACACATCACCACTCATCATGTAACCATGCGAGCACAACATGTCCACGCTAATCCTATGGTGCACTCAAGCCGGGTATTTGGCTTATCTCACAGTAACTCCCATCCCACAGAAAAAATGAAAACCAGCACAGCCAGACAGTCCAGTATAATATGATGCATGGAAAATAAAATACTGAAAGCGGTAAATAAATGCGATAAAGTAAAGCTGTAAATAAAAGCTGTAAATGAAAACAGTAAAGCTAAACTAAAGCGCACATCAACAAGCATATAAACACCCAAAGAAACAAAATCAAACAGGCGCTAGGATTGACTCTACAAGGGAAACCGGAAGAATCAGGTTAATCCCCAGCAGAGTCGCCAGCTGTCGCTCCCGGGATTTTCATCCTAGTACAAACGCGAAAGTGGCGCGGAAAGGTAGAGTCGCCAGCCAGACATTTTTATCCCAAAGGAGTGGGAAAGGTAATGTTGCACAAACCTAAGGAAGAAGGAAAAGGACGAGGCCTTGTGAACCAAAGATCTGAGTTCGGGAGTCGGTTACGACCTGGGAAGGTATTAGCACCCCAGATCGTCCGTCGTACCCGACGGGATCCACGCTTGCTTGTTTGTTTCAAAGGGTGAGAAAAATATGAATGCTGCCGAACAAAACCGCTAACTGGAATGGAAATGAAATGAGAAAGGAACTGAAATAAGAAAATGGAAAGAAAGGGGGAAATGTAGGGAAAATAAAAATGTGCTCGAACGGGCCCTACCCCGCTGCCTACGTACCTCATCGGGATAATGAGGATCAGAGTCGACGTAGTTCGCCTAACCTAGGCGGGAACTATTTGTTTATGCTTTTTTTACAGCTGGAACTGCGTATGTCTATGCTCAGGTGTTGCAGGCTCGTCTGGTACGAGTGCGTTTACTGTCTTGCATGTGTGACAAGTCGTCGCGAGTTCGCGTTGTGAGTGAATGAGATGAGAAAGAGAAGTTCCCGCAGGATAGTCGCTTGTTATTTGTTTTTGGATTTTATGAGAAGTGTTTTGAATTTGTTTGTGAACGGTCTTGTACTAAGACCTATCCATTGCGGGAAGTATTTACACCTCGCCCCAAAACAGGACGCGTATAAACACTCCGCAACAAAGTCTCGTGCCGTACAAGATTGTTCGGTTTTTATTAAGTGTTTTATTGCTTTTCTTTATAAGATGAGAAAGAATGACTCAAGTTGAAAAAAGGATAAACTAAGGGACTAAGACTCAATCCTAATTTTGTTATGTATTTACAAAGTGATCCTAAGGGTTAGTGAGGTTTTCTATTCCTAATGGAAGCTTAAAACTACTAGAATTCAACTTACTTCTTAATGAAGTTAAGTTGATACTAAGAACCAATGGGAGAGTCCTATACAAGTTGTAAGATCAAGATAAAGCAAAACAATGAAACTAAACATGAGAAATAAAATTCTACAAATGCAATAAAGGCATGAATAAAAAAATAGTCTATTTATTTATTCTATATTCTAATGGAAATAAAAAATTCACCTAAGTATTAAATCTAAGTCAAACTTAATGTTCATCCTAAAACAAATTAAACTAAACCTAAGTCTAATGTTTAATTCTAGGGTTAAACTTAAACTAAACTATTTTATTATTTTTTATGTATTGAACTATATTTTTTCTAATGGCCTAAACTAATGGGAATTATGTCTAACTAGGCTTAAAAACTAATATTCTAAAAAATACTAAAACTCCTAGAAAAATTATAAAAATTAAATTGTATGATCCTAACACTATCTAAAATAGTATACTAAGAGGGATTCTAAAAATACTTATTTTTCTATGCCTAAACATTATTTAATTTCAGCTAAGACTTAATTATTATTTCCTAAGGATTACTCCACTAAAACCTATGATAAAAGGTTCTAAAAATTCCATTAAAAATATCCTAAGCAATATTATGAGTCATCTAATTACAGAAAAAAGAATGGCTCAAAAAGATTAATGGAAGTTACTTAAATAAAATAAACAAAATTCAGCACAATTAAGAAGAAATTCAATAAAGCTAAATAAAAGAATAATTCATAATTAATTCAAAAATAAACAAATTTCAGAAAATAAAAATGTCAAACATTTCTAAAATGACTTATTAAGCTATTGGAATTTTTTATAGAATTTTCTCATGGTTTTTCCTATTTTCTATGGATTTATTTCTAACCTATACCAACAAGAAATTAAAAGGAAAAGGGTGCATTAAAGTGACGAATCGAGATTACTTACTTGCATGACGTGCCGATTCTTCACATAAAAAGATCCGAAAAAACCTTAAGCAAGGTCTTGTAATCTCCATAAGCAAAATAAATGCTTATCTTCCATAATTACTTCATGAAGATCCACCATAATCGAAATCGATCCGATATCGATCAAAAAACACTTGTGAACCATTTAATCCGAAATTAGTTCTAAATAATAATCAAAATTAGAGTAAATATCTAATTAAAGATTATTAAGAAAAATGGATTAAGTAATAATCCATAACAATTAATTTGTTAGAAAATTAATAAAAAAAAACTATGTAAGAATTTAGGAAAGAAGTAAGAACACAAGAGGTATTCTAGAAATCAAAGGCTGCAGATAACAAAAACATTGGTCCAGGCCCAATTTTCATCACTAAACCCGCATGAGGGGTGTACTAACAAACTTAGAAGGTGTAGATAGCGGATCCATGACCTGTAGGCCCAAATTCGTACAGAAACTCTCAGGAAGGGTGAGGATTGGAAAAACAAGGGTGTAATGAGAAAATCCATGGTTTGGTTAAGCCCAATCTGTTGCTGAATCCCTAATAACACCAATGAAGCAAAAAAAAACCTAATTTACAAGTAACCCTTTCATCTTCTTCAACCCTCAATGCGCCGTATTGTCTCTGGTTCAGATCAACACCAACATCACCACACCATCATAAACGAACCTCGCTTCTTCTTCAATTCCCAGAGAACAAACACACCGCGAACGAAATCTCATGGCGTTGTTGTTCACTGCTCCACCCTCTTTGTCGAATCACTTCCGCGAACCTTCATCTTCCTCTCAGAGTCGCCGTTCTTCCTCACCCCATCGCCGGCAAAATACTCGCGGCCTCCATACTTCGTCGTTGTTAGAAGCTCTTTAACGAATCCACCGTCATCTTCCTTAAACGCGATTCTCACGACAATCTATTCTCCAGATATCTTTTTCCCAAAACGCCACGGCCACATCAACCTACCCTAAAATTGCTTCTTACAAAACGCCTTTGACTTGAATCGTATCCACAACAGTAGAGTGTTGAATCGTGAAGATCCGGGAGCTACCGAAGAACGAGCCCTATAACTCCTCTTGGATTCCCTGAGGCCGTGGTTCGTTCAGATTATGCACAAAGAACTATCACGTTTGTAGAGGTAAGTTCTCACCTTTTGAATTATCACACTCTTCCTCTTCTGAAATGCCATGCTCTTGATATGGATGATCGTTAGAAATTGATAGGGATTACGGGTTCCTGAAGGTGATAGAAGTGGCGTCAAGAATGAGGATGATTTGATGAAGGTGCCGAGGAGATTGGAGATGGCAATGGCGATATTGTTGATTCGCTTGCATCTCGGTTGAGGATGGTGAAGTATTGAGAGTCGGCCATTTTTTGATGAAAGATATGATAAAGCAAACTCAGATTTTTTTGAGTCCGTTGTAGTTGAATTGCTCTGATACATACACAACCAGATCTGATTTTCTCTTATCCCCTTAACTAATTTTTCGCAGCTTTTTTCTTCTGTAACTATTGCTTAGCTGTCCCATAGGTTCCTGGTGAAGGTTTGAAAACGTTACTATATTGATTGGTGTTCGTGCAGGTTTGAAGATTGGTTGAGATTGGGGTGGCTGATCTTGATCTTGTTCTTGCAGGTAGAACCACTGATGATGGCCATGAAGTATGGAGATTCAAGAACTGTGAAAATTGGGGTTGAAGATCGAGGATAGTTCTGAGTCTGTGAATTTTGTTGTTATGTGTCTTTTTGAAACTTCTGATTGTTGTAGGTTAATGGTGATTTGCATATTGATGGGATTGGAAATTGGAGCTGAAGAAGGGTGAAACTGAACTTGAAGATAGTGATGGAGAAGAGGATTAGGACTGAAGGGTTTGAAAGTTGTGGAAGGATTCAAGAAGAAACTTGGTGAAGGAGAGGATTCTGTTCTTATAGAAGACGGATTGAGGATCGTTCTAGAATCTTCCAGAGTAAGAGTTTTGTTATCATTTCAGTTAGAATTTGGTTGTAAGTTAGTTATTTTGTTAACAGTTTTTCCTTCCTCCTCTAATTGAAACTGAATCTGAACATTCCTGCTATGAGTTGTTGATTCTTGTAAACTTAATCCAGTGCATATTTTCTCTTTTCCTTTTTCTGCGTGTCGACAGGATCATGAAATCATCATGTAGCTCTACATGATGTCGATTGGACGCCGATCACGTCTTCTGCCAAGTCTTAGAATCGGAAAAACGGGTGGAGAGTCCTCAAATCATAATTAAACCAAACCACTTGAAGAGGTATAACTTCACATTTCGCTTCGTTGCTTGTTCAGTTATCCAATTGTCCGCAAATGCGAGCCTTTTATTTACCATTTGTAAACTAAATTCCCGTTCATTTTCTCGGTGCAGCACCACCTTCACTATATGAGGTAATTTGGAGAGAAGGGTCGGATTAGCTCACCTTCGGTTGTGATGCTTTTGTAGGGACCAATGTCAACTCAGTTAACTCTCGCATTCGGCCTAACAAACGGATTTAGTTTTTTTTCCTTCTAAGAACTGAATCATCTGTTGTTAATCACTTCTGAATACAATGATCTTTTTGTACCTGAAAATATTTTGTAATTTTTTTGCTACTGAAATGATAAATAATAACTTCTTTCTTTCTTTTGTGTGCGCAGAACTAATGTGGTTAGTATATAACTGATGATGTATTATCTTCCACTGAATTCCTCCATTGCTTTATTTTACTATTATTGCATGAGTGTAAAATTAGGATACTTATCCCTACCCCTCATGGACCACAAATTCAAACGACTTTTTCCAACTACTTAGCAACATGAACTTTTGTATTTTGGACGGGAATGAGAAAGTCTCTCAACAATGACCATTATCTTAAGAAGCTAGAATTGTACAAAATGGTATGGATTAAAAGCAAATTTGAAAACTAAGATAGAATGACCATCATCTTAAGAAGCTAGAATTGTACAAAATGGTATGGCTTAAAAGCAAATTTGAAAACTAAGATGGACTCTTATAAGGTGGATAAAAAATGAAATCAAGAGGTGAATAGAAATAATGATGGATATAACAATATGTAATGGGATTGGAATTGGATTATCTCAAAAGTATGAACATAGATCCTAAAAAATTTGGGATATAAAAGGATGCCTTCGGCAATTAGTAAGCGTGGACTTATAACATGATGAATAATGCTTGAATTTGTGACAAAAATCAAGGGATATGAATAGGTTTTGATGCACTAAACTTGCATCTCGGATAAAATTCCAACTTTAATCTCAAATCCATATCACCAAACAGCACACAAATGAAAAGACCACTGGTCTTTGCAGCCTGAAACCCCGAGTCACTCATATGGATGAACAGTGATGTTGAAGATTCTTGCATAAAAACACCAATCCCACAGTTCACTATTGCAACCTGATAAAGAGGGCAACCACCTCTAATCACATTGATAACATCCTGATTTAGCATTTTTATAGAACCTCTGAATAGGAAGGATTTTAGAACTTGGTGATCCTTTATGTAGGAATATCCCCATGATGATGTGAATTCAACCTTCGCCTCGAACTTGAGTGCAATATCCAAATATGCCACCTATGAATAGGAAAATCCATGTTACAAGGAAATGCTTCGAACACATGCCTTATGAAACAATGAAATGCACAGTATGTTGTTAATGAACCGATGAGAAATGCAGATGAACACGAAGCATAAGCCACTAGAGAGAATAAATATGAGGGCAAATTTTGAGGTATTACAACTGCCCCTATTCAATCATCTGCAGACTTGAACGAATAATTGCAACAGCTTTTAGACGTTCAAGGTATGGAGTGATTGAATACTCGAACAAAACCTGAAAATTTGCACAATGAGGGTAATGGAAATGCCATCCGCCCATTTATTTATTTATATCTTTTTTGATTTTGACCTCTGAATAGGTAGCGGGAAAAGAACCAGGTGGAAATATGCTGGGAAGAATGCCATCCTCGAACGACAACTCACAAGGGATCCTTGAATCCAATACTAAAAACCATCCTCGAATAGAAATACGATAGTATACCGGCCGCAGGCGATAACCATCAACAACAAAGACTGACCTCGGACAGACTTTGCAAAAGAGACAAACTGACCTCAATCAGTAAGCTCAAAAAGTGAACCACTATCCTCGAATAATAGCCACAACAACAAGACCAACCGCAGAAGGACTTGAAGAAAAGAAATGCCATCCTCGAATGACAAATCAAAAGATCCTCGGATCTAACACGAAACCATCCTCGAATGGAGACGCAAAGGTATACCAGCCTCGACTGATAACCAAACACAAAGCTGACCGCAGACATACTTTGCAAAAGAGACAAACTGACCTCGATCAATAAGCTCAAAAAGTGAACTACTATCCTCGAATAATAGCCACAACCACAAGACCAACCGCAGAAGGACTTGAAGAAAAGAAATGCCATCCTCGAATGACAAATCAAAAGATCCTCGGATCTAACACGAAACCATCCTCGAATGGAGACGCAAAGGTAGACCAGCCTCGACTGATAACCAAACACAAAGCTGACCGCAGACATACTTTGCAAAAGAGACAAACTGACCTCGATCAATAAGCTCAAAAAGTGAACTACTATCCTCGAATAATAGCCACAACAACAAGACCAACCGCAGAAGGACTTGAAGAAAAGAAATGTCATCCTCGAATGACAAATCAAAAGATCCTCGGATCTAACACAAAACCATCCTCGAATGGAAACGCAAAGGTATACCGGCCGCAGGCGGTAACCCGAAACAAAGAAAATAGGACAAGATGGAACGGGATCGTTGTACATAAACGAGAGCCCAAGACGCGACCGTTGTACTGAAACGGAGACGCGAAGAAATGAGACTGTTGTACGGAAACAGGACTCAAAGGCGAGACCATTGTACTTAAATGGAGACTCGAAAGGAACGGGATCGTTGTACTTAAACGAGAGCCCAAGACGCGACCGTTGTACTGAAACGGAGACGCGAAAAAATGAGATTGTTGTACTGAAACAAGACTCAAAGACGAGACCATTGTACTTAAATGGAGACTCGAGAGGAACGGGATCGTTGTACTTAAACGAGAGCCCAAGACGCGACCGTTGTACTAAAACGGAGACGCGAAAAAAATGAGATTGTTGTACTGAAACAAGACTCAAAGACGAGAAGACTTGGCAAAAACATCCATCCTGGGAAATGAAGTTGCATTCTGTGGGGAATACTTCAATCTGATTGAAGATGTAACAGGTCTTATATAATACCTCAAAACTGGCCCATGCTGGTATGCATATGTTTGGATTTATGGCGTAATGCTCCATGACGATGGAAATGCTACGCTTTGGAGGATGCAACCGTAACGATGATTACTGGATGCAAATGCAAATGCAAAAGGGGTCTCCCGACGAGGAGATAACAGACATCCCAACTGGCTTGACTGGGTAGGAACAGACGATCACTGCATTGATCTGGTTAATCCTTATGAGGAGAAGACAACTCTGCGGAGAATGTTGTCAATGATGTACCGGCTCTGAACTGCCGCCATTGCCAAAAATAAATTGGACTTTGAGATTGAAGTACCAAGACCCTGCTGAAGATGGACCCTTCTTGGACTCTGGTGGGGAAGTGATGACCTCCTGATCTGGCTGAGAACCAAAGGCATGACGCGGTTGAGGAAGCAACTGCTGGGGAGGCAAGACACTCCTTATACGGCTGAGAATTGCCCCTGTCTGAAGGGAAACTTCTGCTTGGGGACGACACCCACTCTCTGCTACCTTGCTGGGTGAAATTTCAACTTCCACATGGCTGGGGATGACGGGTGGTGTCAATGATAAAGCTTCCTGCTGAAGATAAGAGTTTAAGTTGCCACTTGCTGGGGATAAGAAATGAATCTTCTCATGTTGGGAATGAGAGATGTAAAGTGTCTCATGCTGGGGATGAGAGACGATGATATCCTTCTGCTCCAAAAGTAATCTTCCATTTGCTGCACTACTGGAGAAGGGATTGTCTAATGAGACTTGCTAAGGAATTCTGATCAATGAAGTCCACTGACAAAACAACTCTTGAAGTACTGTGCCGACAATGACTTTGCTTCCAGACTCTGGGTTGATAGGTTGCCGACTAATCATGAGTGAACAATGGTTCTTTGCAATTTTCAAACTCGCCTCCTGCTAGGATTTGTCAAAGGATAATGTCTCAAGAGGATTTTACAGAAACTGACATACGAGATGCCTTAGTGTCTTCAAACTCTTGGAGAGATTCATCGGATCTCGAAATGACTGCCCCAGACTGCATGGTCTACGAAAGAATTTGCCTCGCGAGGATTCATGAAAGATCTCAATATTTTGAACTCTGGATTGACCGTCTTCGGGAGAGAGTGACTTCTCATGCTCTTGGGGTGGCCTGCCCCAGTACGAGCCTTGAAGTGATCACCTATGACTGACCGTGCTTTGAAGAAAACACCCAGACCGACTGTTCTTTGAGAGATTGGATCTCGAAGTAATTGCCCCTGTTTGGCTGAACTTTGAATACATGCCTCAAACTAATGGCTCTTTGAGAGATTTGAATCTCGAAGTGATTGCCCCTGCTTGGCTGAATTTTGAAGAGATTGCTCGACATGATTGCCCCGGATTAGTTGGCTCTTACCACGACTGCTGGGAAAGTCCCTACTCAATGGAGTTTTTTTGGAAAAGTGCATCTCAATAGATTGACCTTCGGAAGTTTCAGACTTCTCAACTTGGCAAGATTAAGCTTCTAGACTGAGATTCCATATGTAAACTTCTATGATGCCAAACAAATGCATGTAAGCAGAAAATGTTTATTTTAAGAATGAAAATTCTAATGCAACACACATGTTAATCTTGAAGTTTTACTGAAAAAGATGTCGCAAACCTTCGCGAGCGAGTCACTGGTTAAGATACGACATTAATAAATTTTTTTTTGAATAATAGAAAGCATGCACATGCAACACCAACAAAGATCTTTCAACACCACTCATAGGAGTCAGGAACGCGGTCTCGTGGTAGTACGCTCTTGAAATAACCTTGTTTCAGTTAGGACTTTTGAGGGTTGTATCGTGGTCTGGTTAACGGTTATAGGAACAAAGGATATAGGCTCGAAGTTTATTTGTGCCCACCCATCTTCGTGATGTTCTCCATTCCTATTTTCAGCTAGCTTTCACAAGCGCTCACCTTTCGAAAAAGGGTTTTGTGACGATTGAGGAACCAATTACACTAACGGTTTAAGCACCACTCAGGTTGTTGTTTGGAGTCAGTCATCCCTTCGTCTTTCGCGTCTGTATCACACGACTTTGTTCTTGTTCAAGGATCTTTCTTGTGTCATCCTTTTCGTCTTTTGCTTTTGCATTATTTGATTATCCCTAACTTTTGCCTGGACTGATTCTTGTGAATCTTTGATTGTGAAGTCCAGCGGGATGCCCTAATTTTTGCCTAAGTCGCTTGTTTTCAAGTTTCGACTTAGCGGGCTTTCTCATTCATTTTTTCTTAATTCTTCTTTTTTGAACAAATCGTGTGACACTGTTTGTCTTGATTGCTTTGAAAGGGTCGCGACTGTCCCACTTCTTGGTTGTTGAGGGATAACCATTGTGGTCTCCGGTCTTTAGACCTCTTGATTGGGATAACCATTGTGGTTCCTGGTCATTGGACCTCTTGATTTGGTACAACGAAAGGTAATGGATCCTCAGATTTGCACTCCTTTTCGAAATTTGAACGATCGGTCCAGCTAGCTGACACCTACCCTGCCCCTGGGTTAAATGCAAGGGTTTTTTCATGCGAAAATAAACTCCTACTTCAAGGCTCAAATGGGTTGGCGAGGGTCTATCTCCCTTATATCTCCGGTGTTTAGGACTTGAAACAATGCCTGTACATCGTCAACAAGGTCTTTCTCAAAAGCGAACAATTAGAGTTTTTGCGTTTTCATTTCGTCATCCTCCCTGATATAGTTTAATCACAACAGTTGGTATTGCAATGCACATACACAAAATCATGAGTGAATACGAATGGATTACTTCAAGAGAAACATGTGCATTTTATTATGGTTATCATTCAAAAACAAATTAGTTTCATGCATGCATACAAATGTTTAAACAAACAATATAAACTACAAGTGAAAATGCAGTAAAGAAGCTGAACATTGCCATCATTGAGGAGACTTGACTCCGTCTGGACTTATTGCTTCTGAAGATGCCCTTGCAAACTAGGATGCCAATTTGATAAGGAGATTTCAATATATGAGCAGACCTTCTGGCATGATGACCTTTGAGTCGATCAAAATTTGAACCTTGTGCCTGAACGCATCACAGTTGTCAAATGGTATGTCTAAATGCTCCTGAGTGTTACTTGCATCTAGCATTTGCATCGTGGTTGCCATTATTGAGGAGGCCTGAATCCGTCTAGATTTATTGCTCTCAGAGACTTTCAACAACCAGCAGTCTGGATGCTCATTCCATTACAGTTTCGTGTCATATTCCCGCTTTTACCTAGTGTGAACACAATAGTCTTGGAGTCCATCAAATTTGGGACCTTGCCTTCACCTTTGCCTCTGAAAGACTTGCAATCTTCAATTAAACGACCCAGTGCCCCAGAATGGTAATCATACTTGGCATTGAAACCCCAAAGGAAGCTTTGTCGGAGATGATCCTGATGCGGCTAGCTCAACTAATTTGAATCTGAGCAAATAAGGAAACTTGTTGCGCGTACGACCTCGGAATATGATCAAACTTCTTCTCAAGCTTCTCTGGCCTTTACCCATATGCTCTTCCCCTAGGATTCTCTTGGGAAGCTGAGGTTGGATGCTGACAAATAACGTCTGGAGGGAAGAGGTTGATAAATGAAGTTGATAAATAAGGTTGCTCGAAAAGATCTCAGGTGATCTTCTGCCTACGTATCTCCATTGACCAATGGAGAATCAGAGCAGCGTAGTTCCCCTCAATAGGGATGAAAATAACTTTGTTCAGAATTTCCATAACCAAGCTCATCTGAGTCTTCATCTGGTTGACTTCCTGTTTCAGCAATTTTTGGTTCTGAAATAAAGCTTATACCTCTGCCCTGAATTGCCTCAACTGGGTCTTCGTTCGATTACCTCCGCCCGAAGTTGCTTCAAATATATACCTCGATGACTGTGATTCAAGTTGTCCATTGTGAAGGGAAATCAAGTCAGGAAAATAATTTGTCTTTGAACACCTGTCAAGAATGCAAGGATGTATGCAAATGTCATGTTCAGTTATTTATGAGGAATCTATCTGCTTTGATTCAAGTTTTGACACAGAAAAAGTCCAATGGCATGATTCAGATATGTGATCCTCGGAAATAACTGAACATGTGTGCTAGAATGCTATGATGTTATGTATGCAGCAGGCATGTGATCAATAGTCTGATGTTGGTGCCGGTGTTGAGCAATGAGTCAAGTGTCTGAATAGAACCATAATAGTAACACCATCTCTGTATAGAACCCCATAACTGAGAACCCAATAATTGTAGAACTAGATCACATAATTGAACAGTCACTGATGGTGTTGAAGCTGAACAACGAGCCAAGTATCTGTGGAGAGTCATAATAACAGTTACAATATCAGGGTCACAATGGTAATCACAATAACAATTTCTCTGGATAGAAATCTCGGATCTCCGAATCAAAGAACCATAGAACACTGAACAATACTGGCAAAGTGGGTATGTTGAAGTTTAGGGTTCCTGCAAACCTGTAAACCACTCCCAATCTCACGGGTGTGCTACTCGGGTCAACATCACGGACTCTCAAATCCGAATAGCAATAATACGTTCACCATTTCCGAGAAATGGCTCATGACCAAATCAGGGAATCGGTTTGGCATTATGTACTACTCAGGGAGGTCTCAGTTGAGTCCGAAAAAAAACAAGCATCCCTCACAAGTTTCCAGCTTCAAGCACTGAATCGAGAAACAATAGTACATTCATCCTGAAGGGTACAATACTATCGTCATACGAACAATTTTGCTTTAACTGAATTCCTGTGAAAGAACCAGGTCATCCTATGCGAGTTCCCAATGGACCCTCGGATGCGAGTGGGTTTGCCAACAAATGTGGTCTGCCACTGTCATCACTGGAGAGGGTTGTTTCCATTAAGGTTCTCAATGATCGGTCCCCAGCTGCACATAACCATCAAGGTTGTACCCTGAAGTGGGGAAGAACCCCCACACAGAATAGTCCCAAGACGGTCGCAACCTGGGTGTGGAACACATCACCACTCATCATGTAACCATGCGAGCACAACATGTCCACGCTAATCCTATGGTGCACTCAAGCCGGGTATTTGGCTTATCTCACAGTAACTCCCATCCCACAGAAAAAATGAAAACCAGCACAGCCAGACAGTCCAGTATAATATGATGCATGGAAAATAAAATACTGAAAGCGGTAAATAAATGCGATAAAGTAAAGCTGTAAATAAAAGCTGTAAATGAAAACAGTAAAGCTAAACTAAAGCGCACATCAACAAGCATATAAACACCCAAAGAAACAAAATCAAACAGGCGCTAGGATTGACTCTACAAGGGAAACCGGAAGAATCAGGTTAATCCCCAGCAGAGTCGCCAGCTGTCGCTCCCGGGATTTTCATCCTAGTACAAACGCGAAAGTGGCGCGGAAAGGTAGAGTCGCCAGCCAGACATTTTTATCCCAAAGGAGTGGGAAAGGTAATGTTGCACAAACCTAAGGAAGAAGGAAAAGGACGAGGCCTTGTGAACCAAAGATCTGAGTTCGGGAGTCGGTTACGACCTGGGAAGGTATTAGCACCCCAGATCGTCCGTCGTACCCGACGGGATCCACGCTTGCTTGTTTGTTTCAAAGGGTGAGAAAAATATGAATGCTGCCGAACAAAACCGCTAACTGGAATGGAAATGAAATGAGAAAGGAACTGAAATAAGAAAATGGAAAGAAAGGGGGAAATGTAGGGAAAATAAAAATGTGCTCGAACAGGCCCTACCCCGCTGCCTACGTACCTCATCGGGATAATGAGGATCAGAGTCGACGTAGTTCGCCTAACCTAGGCGGGAACTATTTGTTTATGCTTTTTTTACAGCTGGAACTGCGTATGTCTATGCTCAGGTGTTGCAGGCTCGTCTGGTACGAGTGCGTTTACCGTCTTGCATGTGTGACAAGTCGTCGCGAGTTCGCGTTGTGAGTGAATGAGATGAGAAAGAGAAGTTCCCGCAGGATAGTCGCTTGTTATTTGTTTTTGGATTTTATGAGAAGTGTTTTGAATTTGTTTGTGAACGGTCTTGTACTAAGACCTATCCATTGCGGGAAGTATTTACACCTCGCCCCGAAACAGGACGCGTATAAACACTCCGCAACAAAGTCTCGTGCCGTACAAGATTGTTCGGTTTTTATTAAGTGTTTTATTGCTTTTCTTTATAAGATGAGAAAGAATGACTCAAGTTGAAAAAAGGATAAACTAAGGGACTAAGACTCAATCCTAATTTTGTTATGTATTTACAAAGTGATCCTAAGGGTTAGTGAGGTTTTCTATTCCTAATGGAAGCTTAAAACTACTAGAATTCAACTTACTTCTTAATGAAGTTAAGTTGATACTAAGAACCAATGGGAGAGTCCTATACAAGTTGTAAGATCAAGATAAAGCAAAACAATGAAACTAAACATGAGAAATAAAATTCTACAAATGCAATAAAGGCATGAATAAAAAAATAGTCTATTTATTTATTCTATATTCTAATGGAAATAAAAAATTCACCTAAGTATTAAATCTAAGTCAAACTTAATGTTCATCCTAAAACAAATTAAACTAAACCTAAGTCTAATGTTTAATTCTAGGGTTAAACTTAAACTAAACTATTTTATTATTTTTTATGTATTGAACTATATTTTTTCTAATGGCCTAAACTAATGGGAATTATGTCTAACTAGGCTTAAAAACTAATATTCTAAAAAATACTAAAACTCCTAGAAAAATTATAAAAATTAAATTGTATGATCCTAACACTATCTAAAATAGTATACTAAGAGGGATTCTAAAAATACTTATTTTTCTATGCCTAAACATTATTTAATTTCAGCTAAGACTTAATTATTATTTCCTAAGGATTACTCCACTAAAACCTATGATAAAAGGTTCTAAAAATTCCATTAAAAATATCCTAAGCAATATTATGAGTCATCTAATTACAGAAAAAAGAATGGCTCAAAAAGATTAATGGAAGTTACTTAAATAAAATAAACAAAATTCAGCACAATTAAGAAGAAATTCAATAAAGCTAAATAAAAGAATAATTCATAATTAATTCAAAAATAAACAAATTTCAGAAAATAAAAATGTCAAACATTTCTAAAATGACTTATTAAGCTATTGGAATTTTTTATAGAATTTTCTCATGGTTTTTCCTATTTTCTATGGATTTATTTCTAACCTATACCAACAAGAAATTAAAAGGAAAAGGGTGCATTAAAGTGACGAATCGAGATTACTTACTTGCATGACGTGCCGATTCTTCACATAAAAAGATCCGAAAAAACCTTAAGCAAGGTCTTGTAATCTCCATAAGCAAAATAAATGCTTATCTTCCATAATTACTTCATGAAGATCCACCATAATCGAAATCGATCCGATATCGATCAAAAAACACTTGTGAACCATTTAATCCGAAATTAGTTCTAAATAATAATCAAAATTAGAGTAAATATCTAATTAAAGATTATTAAGAAAAATGGATTAAGTAATAATCCATAACAATTAATTTGTTAGAAAATTAATAAAAAAAAACTATGTAAGAATTTAGGAAAGAAGTAAGAACACAAGAGGTATTCTAGAAATCAAAGGCTGCAGATAACAAAAACATTGGTCCAGGCCCAATTTTCATCACTAAACCCGCATGAGGGGTGTACTAACAAACTTAGAAGGTGTAGATAGCGGATCCATGACCTGTAGGCCCAAATTCGTACAGAAACTCTCAGGAAGGGTGAGGATTGGAAAAACAAGGGTGTAATGAGAAAATCCATGGTTTGGTTAAGCCCAATCTGTTGCTGAATCCCTAATAACACCAATGAAGCAAAAAAAACCCTAATTTACAAGTAACCCTTTCATCTTCTTCAACCCTCAATGCGCCGTATTGTCTCTGGTTCAGATCAACACCAACATCACCACACCATCATAAACGAACCTCGCTTCTTCTTCAATTCCCAGAGAACAAACACACCGCGAACGAAATCTCATGGCGTTGTTGTTCACTGCTCCACCCTCTTTGTCGAATCACTTCCGCGAACCTTCATCTTCCTCTCAGAGTCGCCGTTCTTCCTCACCCCATCGCCGGCAAAATACTCGCGGCCTCCATACTTCGTCGTTGTTAGAAGCTCTTTAACGAATCCACCGTCATCTTCCTTAAACGCGATTCTCACGACAATCTATTCTCCAGATATCTTTTTCCCAAAACGCCACGGCCACATCAACCTACCCTAAAATTGCTTCTTACAAAACGCCTTTGACTTGAATCGTATCCACAACAGTAGAGTGTTGAATCGTGAAGATCCGGGAGCTACCGAAGAACGAGCCCTATAACTCCTCTTGGATTCCCTGAGGCCGTGGTTCGTTCAGATTATGCACAAAGAACTATCACGTTTGTAGAGGTAAGTTCTCACCTTTTGAATTATCACACTCTTCCTCTTCTGAAATGCCATGCTCTTGATATGGATGATCGTTAGAAATTGATAGGGATTACGGGTTCCTGAAGGTGATAGAAGTGGCGTCAAGAATGAGGATGATTTGATGAAGGTGCCGAGGAGATTGGAGATGGCAATGGCGATATTGTTGATTCGCTTGCATCTCGGTTGAGGATGGTGAAGTATTGAGAGTCGGCCATTTTTTGATGAAAGATATGATAAAGCAAACTCAGATTTTTTTGAGTCCGTTGTAGTTGAATTGCTCTGATACATACACAACCAGATCTGATTTTCTCTTATCCCCTTAACTAATTTTTCGCAGCTTTTTTCTTCTGTAACTATTGCTTAGCTGTCCCATAGGTTCCTGGTGAAGGTTTGAAAACGTTACTATATTGATTGGTGTTCGTGCAGGTTTGAAGATTGGTTGAGATTGGGGTGGCTGATCTTGATCTTGTTCTTGCAGGTAGAACCACTGATGATGGCCATGAAGTATGGAGATTCAAGAACTGTGAAAATTGGGGTTGAAGATCGAGGATAGTTCTGAGTCTGTGAATTTTGTTGTTATGTGTCTTTTTGAAACTTCTGATTGTTGTAGGTTAATGGTGATTTGCATATTGATGGGATTGGAAATTGGAGCTGAAGAAGGGTGAAACTGAACTTGAAGATGGTGATGGAGAAGAGGATTAGGACTGAAGGGTTTGAAAGTTGTGGAAGGATTCAAGAAGAAACTTGGTGAAGGAGAGGATTCTGTTCTTATAGAAGACGGATTGAGGATCGTTCTAGAATCTTCCAGAGTAAGAGTTTTGTTATCATTTCAGTTAGAATTTGGTTGTAAGTTAGTTATTTTGTTAACAGTTTTTCCTTCCTCCTCTAATTGAAACTGAATCTGAACATTCCTGCTATGAGTTGTTGATTCTTGTAAACTTAATCCAGTGCATATTTTCTCTTTTCCTTTTTCTGCGTGTCGACAGGATCATGAAATCATCATGTAGCTCTACATGATGTCGATTGGACGCCGATCACGTCTTCTGCCAAGTCTTAGAATCGGAAAAACGGGTGGAGAGTCCTCAAATCATAATTAAACCAAACCACTTGAAGAGGTATAACTTCACATTTCGCTTCGTTGCTTGTTCAGTTATCCAATTGTCCGCAAATGCGAGCCTTTTATTTACCATTTGTAAACTAAATTCCCGTTCATTTTCTCGGTGCAGCACCACCTTCACTATATGAGGTAATTTGGAGAGAAGGGTCGGATTAGCTCACCTTCGGTTGTGATGCTTTTGTGGGGACCAATGTCAACTCAGTTAACTCTCGCATTCGGCCTAACAAACGGATTTAGTTTTTTTTCCTTCTAAGAACTGAATCATCTGTTGTTAATCACTTCTGAATACAATGATCTTTTTGTACCTGAAAATATTTTGTAATTTTTTTGCTACTGAAATGATAAATAATAACTTCTTTCTTTCTTTTGTGTGCGCAGAACTAATGTGGTTAGTATATAACTGATGATGTATTATCTTCCACTGAATTCCTCCATTGCTTTATTTTACTATTATTGCATGAGTGTAAAATTAGGATACTTATCCCTACCCCTCATGGACCACAAATTCAAACGACTTTTTCCAACTACTTAGCAACATGAACTTTTGTATTTTGGACGGGAATGAGAAAGTCTCTCAACAATGACCATTATCTTAAGAAGCTAGAATTGTACAAAATGGTATGGATTAAAAGCAAATTTGAAAACTAAGATAGAATGACCATCATCTTAAGAAGCTAGAATTGTACATAATGGTATGGCTTAAAAGCAAATTTGAAAACTAAGATGGACTCTTATAAGGTGGATAAAAAATGAAATCAAGAGGTGAATAGAAATAATGATGGATATAACAATATGTAATGGGATTGGAATTGGATTATCTCAAAAGTATGAACATAGATCCTAAAAAATTTGGGATATAAAAGGATGCCTTCGGCAATTAGTAAGCGTGGACTTATAACATGATGAATAATGCTTGAATTTGTGACAAAAATCAAGGGATATGAATAGGTTTTGATGCACTAAACTTGCATCTCGGATAAAATTCCAACTTTAATCTCAAATCCATATCACCAAACAGCACACAAATGAAAAGACCACTGGTCTTTGCAGCCTGAAACCCCGAGTCACTCATATGGATGAACAGTGATGTTGAAGATTCTTGCATAAAAACACCAATCCCACAGTTCACTATTGCAACCTGATAAAGAGGGCAACCACCTCTAATCACATTGATAACATCCTGATTTAGCATTTTTATAGAACCTCTGAATAGGAAGGATTTTAGAACTTGGTGATCCTTTATGTAGGAATATCCCCATGATGATGTGAATTCAACCTTCGCCTCGAACTTGAGTGCAATATCCAAATATGCCACCTATGAATAGGAAAATCCATGTTACAAGGAAATGCTTCGAACACATGCCTTATGAAACAATGAAATGCACAGTATGTTGTTAATGAACCGATGAGAAATGCAGATGAACACGAAGCATAAGCCACTAGAGAGAATAAATATGAGGGCAAATTTTGAGGTATTACACTACAAAACAACTTCTCAGTGTTAATATTTTCTTCACACTATCCATCAATGAACTACTAAACTCAGCCATTAATAAACTAATGTATATAAACTCAGGTTATGCAACTTCTCAGCAATAAAACAAGCAAGAGATTGAAAACAATAGAAGAACAGTACCATGAACAAGAACATCACCATGAACGAAGAACACGTGCCTTTTTGAACGGAAGAAGAACAAAAAACGAAACTCAGTCAATGATCGGAATCGATAATAGCTTCTACAAACACTTCTTCAATGATCGGAACAGAGAAATGTAGTTTATGGAGGATTCGTGGTTAGGTTTTGTGTTTCGCGTATCACTGGAAGAGAGGGAAAACGAAAGAACATAAAGAACAAAAATAAAAACTGAGTAATATTTTAATTTAATTAGACCTTAGACAGCGCTTTTGAGGAAAGCGATGTCTAAGGGTGACCTTTAAAAGCGCTTTTAGTAAGCGATGTCTAAAGGGAACCTTAGACAGCGCTTTTGATTTTAATTTTTTTTTTTTTATATTTTTAATACCTTAGACAGCGCTTTCTCAAAAGCATTGTCTAAGGTATACCTTTAAGAGCGCTTTTTGAAAGCGCTGTCTAAGCCCCCCCCCCCCCTAGACAGCACTTTTTAAAATATTTTTGTGAACAGTCTCCGTGTTTTTTAATTTTTTCACTTATAACAGCGTTTTTTCAAATAAGCGTTGTCTAAGGTACGCTGTTAAATGTCATTTTTGTTGTAGTAATCATTTGTCATTCTAACCGATATAATAGGCTCTTGTTTTTATAGTTTTAAAATAAAATCAAAAGGCGTCAAGTGAAATATTTTTCCCAACTCAACTAGAGGAATATGTAGTAATTTTAAAATTAAAATTAAAAGTATAGTTGATGGAAATCGAAAGTATGTCCCTTGAAGACTTTCCCTATCGGTTGCCAACTCAACCCAAGGAATATGTAGTCTTTTTTTTAATTAAAAAATAATGCGCTCATAGTTTACATATCGGTTGAATATTAATCGAGATGAAAAGTTCGTTATAAAATCTATTATTTGTTGTTGTCGTATATGTATATTTAGAATAAATTAATGTATATTTTTAAAATTAGAGAAAGTGTCATGTGTTATTTTATTTTTAACCAATCTCAAGAGAGGTAAGTGTAATTTTTTGTTTTTTATGGATAGATATGTTCACTATCCTATGAAAGTTATACTACTTGCCATGCCACCATTTCATAAATCCTGTGTTACAAATTGATATTATTTATATTCATTTTGAGGTAGATGACAGTTACTCGTGCATATGTTCGAAAATATATGTTCAAATTAAACATGCAAGATTAATTTCAGTGACTTAAACAATGACAATAATTGCAACCAAGTCTAAACTAATTGTAATTGATCACTGATGCAACACTACTTCAGTGAGTGAAGCAACAGCTGCATCTAATGCTGCCTTAATAGAAGGATCCTTTATTATAGCTTTAATCACATCATCCATCAATGGAACGTTTTTCTCTGACGGTATCATGGCATTTGAAAGCTTAGAAGACAAACACAAAACCTCTTGAGATTGTTGAGTGTAGCACTGGTTTGGAGAAATAGGTGTTTGGGATTTGAAGAAGTTGGTAGAGGGTTGGGTTAAGTCCAATGTTATAGTGGGACATGATGATGCATATGAATAGGAAGTAGATAAGCCAGTGTAGGTAGAAGAAACACTAGATGATGATGATGGTGATAATGATGTTGATGATGGAGAGAAAAGGCATGGATTTGAGATAGTGTTGCTTTGTAAACTGGTGGTTGAACCAGAAAGAAACATGCTTAGTGCTGCTGATGTTGTGTTTGCTGTCAACCTGGCTTCTGGTGGAAGTGAATGATTATGATTTCCTTCATATGTTGCGATGAAAACTGTCTCATCTACGGCACATCTTTGAACCTGTTGCAAAGTTGTTCTTTATTGATCCAATATACAATACACAAATTGTTAATGTATAAAAGAAGTAAACAAACTCTAGAGTCATGTGATTGTATTTCTAACCTAGACTTACTAAGTTTAAATTAACCCACAACAATATCAACCCAAGAGTTTTATTATGTGTGTGTGGGAAAGAAAATATTCATCATCAATCAAATATATTTTTATTAATGTATATACTAATATATTAATAAATAGGAGACAACATTGTACAAAGGTATTTATGCCCATTACAATGTAGAAAAGAGCTAAAGAAAAAATAGTCACCTCAAAATGACTAAGGTAAAATCAAAATTACTATGAAACAAATTGAAAAAAAAAGTATAAATAAATAAACTTGATGTAAAACAACCAACAAGACCAAAAAGTTCTATGAGAGAAAGGTCGGCCTAGGCCCTATTAAATTAAGAAGGGTTATTACCTATTTTTTCTCTTGTTATATAGATGTTTTTTGAAAAATTCCCTGCAAAAAAAAATTGTAAATTTTTTTCTAACATTTGAAGATTCTTTTAATTTTGACCCTCCAAAATTGTTTGTTGTAAAACTAATCTTGTCATATAAAAATTATGATTGTTTGGACCCTGTAAAATAGTTTTTTTGGTAAAACTATCCTTGTAAAACTAACCCTCTATTAAAATGACAGTTAATTTTACAAAATAAATAATTTTACAGGGTCTAAAATAACTGAATCTTCGTATAATAAGGTTAGTTTTACGACAAACAATTTTGTAGGGTCAAAATTAAGAGAATTTCAAATATTAGGAAAATTCTTGTAACTTTTTTTTTCCAGGTTTTTTCAAAAAACACCTATATGACAGGGGAAAATAGATATTACCCCAATTAAGAAAAGGAATATTCCACGACCCAACAAAAGTGTAAGAGAACTTTGAAAAATTCCTAAGAACTATTTTTAAGACCCTCCTTCATATCCCTTCTATAAGGTACACCTGAGAGAAAAATGTTGAAGCATGTGATTTCATAGGTTAAGTTAATTATATTCTCTAATTTATCAACAAATTTAACCTTATCCTTAGAAAATATTTCATAGATCTTACATGACAATGGAACTACACACAAAGATATTCTAAGTTATAGAAGACTAATTGGTTGTTTTCTTTATCAATATTTTATGAGACCAACTATGTGGTGATATCACACAATGAAGAAGAAAAGTAGTTACGTTAGACCATAACTAACTTGTTATGAGACCTTTTCTAATATGACAAGTTAATTTTTTATAAGCAACATTAATTAGATGGGAGTACTAGGGGTACTCCAACCCAATTACAAAAGTTGATCGTTACAAAAAATCTTAAGGATGATTCGTCCACTCATAATAATTATATTTAACTTTATTCTTAGAAACTAAAGCTAACAACCACCAAGATAAAACTACAATCCTCTGAAAAATCGCATTAGGATTACAAATCTCATCCTCGAATATAATTCGTTCCTAGAGTGCCATAAGCACTAAGTAGTGTCAAACCACACAACACAAGTGGTTTGTACAAAACAAACAACCCTCGTACGAATAAACTACGACAACTAAAAAGTTTTGCATTCTTCGATAAAAAACCACTTCAAACCCAACCAATTAAACACCAAAATCCAAACATGTCTTGCCTTCGCACAATTACAAAAGATATGATTTGCATCTTCAATCTCAAGAAAGCAAAACACACAAACCGAATCATGAGAATTGTGAATGATATTACGCTTCAACAAATTGAGTCTAGTCGATAATCTATCCAAAATAAGGAGCCAACCAAACACCTTAGTTTTTAACGGAATCGTCGTTTTCCACAAAACTTCTAAAGCGGCTACTGTATCATGGCACAAAACGACCCTGATAACCAAATCCAAGAGCTTACGATAGAAAGAATCCACTGAAAACGGCTTGTTAATACTCCAAGGCCAAACAAATGAGTCTTCCACATCCATCCTAGGATGGACATCCAAGAGGATAGCTTTCAGCTCCACAAACTCCTATAGAACAGCCCTGTCCGCAGCAAAACTAAGGTCCAAAATGCCCTAATTCCAGTCCTAAAAGCCTTTTGACCACTGCCCGACATGATTAATGGCGCAACGTTTCAATTTTGTTTCTTCATATAGTCGCAAAAAAACACGATTCAATTGATTCGAGCCCAGCCACCTGTGCTCTCAGAATAAAATCATATCACTGCTACCTAATTTGAACGAGAAACCATCCACGAAACTACCGGACTTGTCCTCATTCCATAATTTTAACAAATCCCGCCACCATAGGGATTGCATCTTGTTACCGATCAAAGGCTCCTTCTTAAATAAATAATCTTCGAAGACCCCATACCTAAATCGCAAATTACTGACCCAAATTACGTTTTTGGCCGTCAATAATCTCCAAAGCCACTTGACCATCAAAGCCTTATTAAAAAGACGAATGTCACGAATGCCCAAACCTCAATTCTCTTTACTACTACAAACATAATTCCAAGCAACCCAAGGCAAAGCCGACTTATCTGACGTTCCAGCTCAAATAAAATTCCTCTGGATAGCCACAATCTCATTAAGAACCACCACCGGAGCTAGAAAGAACGAAAGTAATGAATAGCAAGGTTAGTTAAGACAGTGTTCAATAATGTGACTCTCCCTCCAATTGATAACATTGTTCCTTTCCAAGAGGAAAATGCTAATAACCAGTCTCCAAAAAGAACAGGATATGTGTTTGCCTCCCACCGTTATCCCTAAAAATTTGAAAGGAACAACTCTCATTTTACACGCTAAAAATTGAAAGGATGCTACAAAAAATCTTGAAAAAATCCAAACCTGAATAAACTACTTTTCCAAGCATTAATTTTAAGGCCGGAGACCATCTCAAATCCACGGAGAATTGACATAAGACCCCACAAATTCGCCCACATCGCGTCACACATAAGCATCGTGTCATCCACAAATTGGAGTATATTGTAATTAGTGTGGCCATCAAGAGAAATACTAGTCAGTTTACCCAATCCACTCGCCCTCCTCACAGGCAATGTGAGCCCTTCGACAACAAACGCGAAAAGAAAAGGAGATAACAGACCCCCTTGACGTAATCCCCTAGAGACTTTAAAATCATCAGTAGTTCCACCATTGATAAGAATAGACATATAACTTTGAAAGACAACCATTAGTCCACCGAATCCACCCCGTAACAAGTTAATTAGTTTCTTGTTACGTAAAATCTCCCTTAACGCAAAGTGGTAGTTAGGAGTTAGTTGGTGACCATAATCCAATGTATCAATTTCTAGCTTGTGTTGAGAATTTAGCAAGTGTAAGTAGTGTAAGTAATAGTCTCGTACATATTGGTTCAAAATGTAGAGACTTAAATATTTATAAGTGAGAGAACCTATCCTCCTTTCACCTTAAATTTTTTGGTGAATATGTAGTGTTTCTTTGATCACGAATGTGTTACTTAAAAAGAAGTCTCACGATGTTCGTTGGTCCCGAAAAAACTCCCCCAATAGCTTGGAGAATATGAAACTTCCCCTCTAAGTAGTATTTGAAAAGCTTCATTTCAATCTAATAAAGCCATATTGCTTTGTTCATGTTCCTAGACTACCACATGATAGATTCAAGAGAATTAATATAAGATTTCTAAATACCCATGACCACCACATGATCCAAGCGAGGCCTTTCATATGAGGAGGTCAACCTTCAAAAGAGGTGAAGACTCAAAATAGACAAAAACAAGTATGGTGGCATTGTCAGCTACAACCATAACCACTTGAGGACAGTGGATCCAGCTACAACCTAAGAAAACGAAGTTTAACTCGGGCTCTATGATGAGAAGACAACCTTGAAAGATATCGGTCTCTTTCACACTCTTGTTAGAATTTGAACTAACCGAGTACAACCCACTTGGACGGTGGATCTAGCACCCAATACCAACTATCCTTCAACGCCGACAAACAAACCCAACCTAACATAAGCAACAATTCTTCCAAAAAAGTGATGAAAAAGAACAACATCATGTACTTTTGACTCCATGAAATAAAATAAAATGTCGATATAAAACGGAATTACCTGTTTACGAACCGGACATGGTGTTGTTTCTCCCATGTTGCAACGATAGTAGGCCCGGGGACATGGATTAACCTTTGATGTCTTTTGTCCATACTTTCTCCATTTACACCCATCACTCATCTGACAATCAAATTACTTTATTATACTGCTAATACACAATCATTCACATGCACATATAGTTGATCATAGATACATACATACCAATGAGAAATTTGATGGTGCCCTAATGGACACTCTACCCTTTCTTCTGCAAGAAGCTAACTCAGATGTTGGATCCTCCTCTATTATTTGTGTATTGATTTTATCAGGTGATGCAGAAGATTGTTGCTTCAGTTGCTGTTGCATCAGGGTTAAATATTGAGTGTGAAGAAGTGCATAGTGTTGAGTTACTTGATTTAACATAGATCTTAATATCTGATTCTCCTTCTTCACTTCTTCTACCTTAGTTTCCAGCCACCCTAACTGAATTAAGTCCACTCACAAAAAAACGATGGTTAGGTTAGAAACACCAAATCATCAATCCAAAATTCAGCCATAGACCGATGCAAGTTGCAACACATATTTTGTTTGCATCTAGCGTGACTCGAATCTGAGACCGTGAGATGATCACACTCTCAAGTCTCAAGTCTCAAGTCTTCACCAACAGACAAAATTTGGATAGAAGATAATTAAAATATCATCATGAAAAATTACTGACTTTGAGTAGGGTGGGAGACTGCTCTTGATTCTGGTGAAGCTCCTCTGAGTTGTTATTATTATTATTATTCAAACTCAAACTCAGATCACTGCATCTTGTTCCTACCTGCACAGTTACTCAAGTTCAAATATAATATCTATGCAGACATATTATAGATCCGTCTTATAAATCTGTGTCTAAGGTATAATATACTAACAGAAAAAGAAAAGATCAAGATTATGAAGTAAATATATAGGTAGATCGACACAAAAGGTGAAGTGTTAGTTAGCTATATATTACATGAATGAAATGAACTCACAGTATATTTATCATATATCATTTCTTCAACTTGTAGCAAATTTTTCACTCCAACTTTGGCGTCCATTTTTGTAGCTAGCAACAGCATATGAATGATGGATGCAGCCTTCCAAAAGAACAATATAAAGAGTGCACAGCAAGACTTTATTGCTTTAGTCTTACAAAAGTATATATATAGAGTATAAGACTATTTATAAGAAAATATTTTCATTTTATAGAGAAATATCTCGTGAACATATACTTTTTTTTAATTCTAATAAAAAAGTTGAGAGGGATTGAAATTCTATTAGTTGGCGTTTACTATGATATATATCTCTTATTTGTGTGGCAGGTGGAGCCATGCATCAATTGTCTTGTGATATAATATAAAAAGCAACTCATTCATCTTTTAAGTCAACCATAGAAGCTGCTATCCTCCAACTGCAGTGGACTCACAAAATCAAGGTTAGACTTAACTCATTTCCTTTCATCAAGTGGAAAAGACAATTAAGGGAAAAAAGACAATACTAAATGTTTTATTAAAGTTTTTTGAAGTCTCGTGTCTAAAAGAGAAAAGATTTATAGAAAAAACTTTTAATTATATATTTGTTTAATTTAATTGACATTAATAACTATAATTTAAATTTTGTGGGTCCTAAGTTCGATTCAATAAACATTAACTTTATTATCTCTGTCTTGGTTCTTTGCACTTGTAGTTCTCAATATACTCGTTGAAAAGTTGTTATCCCAAAAAAAGAAGCTTAAAACTCAAAAGTATTTTGAAAACTTGGAACCATCAAGTTTTTGGTAACCTTGATTTTCAGGTTGGTTCCTCAAGGGACGATGTGAGCTTTTTGAATGTGAGAGGTTAGTAGGTTTGCCCTCTAGTGGAGAAATTGACTCTAGGAAGGATGTAACTTCGGATCTCTGATCCCTGCTCTTAAGGTAGATAATGCCTAATTATCTCAAAGATTTAGAGTTAAATGACTTAAGAAGGATGACGTCAACACTAATATTTTTCCATGCTTGTAATAAGAGAAAATCTAGAAGGAATGCAATCTAAACTATAAAGCTAGTTGATTCTTGGGTTGATAGGGTGTTTGAGATCCCTCAGGAGGTTGTTAATTACTTTTCAGTCATTTTCGAGAACCTCTGTTTGACCAGTCTAGGTTGGATGAGGTCTTTTTCGTTCTCTCTCAAAGAAGGATTACGTCAGTTTTACTGTTCATTTCTTCCTCATTGAGATTGGTTGAGTTGTTTCTCTGTGTGATGTTAGTAAATTCATGGCCCTGATGCTTCCAATTTCTTCTTTAATAGGATGTTTTGGTCTCTCTATAAGGATGATGTTGGGATTATGTTTGATTAGTTTTATCAGCTTGTTTTTCTTCCCTACAGTTTTTCTCCTTTTTATTATCTTGACTCTTAAGATCGATTCTCCTTCTCGGTTGGAGGACTTTCGGCCTATTTCCTTTCCAGTGTCTCTTTAAAAGCTTCTTTATAAAGTCTTTGTGGGTAGGCTTTTGGGTGTTATGGAAAAATTTATTTCTCCTAACCAATCAACCTTTCTTAAAAGTAGGCTTCTAGTTAATGGGATGGTTGTTCTAAATGAGTTGTTAGATATATCCAAAAAGTATATAAAAAAAATATTGGCTCATTTTTAAAGTGAATTTTGAGAAAGCTTATGATTCAATGTGTTTCTTATTTTTTGGATATATGCTTTCTTGAAGCGGGTTTAATGATAAGTTGAGAGTTTGGATTCATGCTTGTTTCTTTCTAGTTAATCTTGCGGTCTTGGTTAATGGTTGTCTGATCCAAGAAATTAGTATCCAAAGGGGGTTAAATCAAGGTGATCCCCCTGGCTCATTTCCTTTTTCTTATGGTGGAAGAGTGCCTCAGTGGGATGTTTTCTAGTGTTGTGGATCTGCAACTTTTCCCGGGTTTTAGCCATAGGCCTTCGAGTAAATTTTTCTAAGAGTACTTTCATTAGGGTGAATTCTAACCCTACTTTCTTAGATCTAGCTTGTGATTTCCTCCATTGTAAACAAAAGTCTCTCCCGTTCAAGTACTTCATTCTTCCGCTAGGGGACAACCCCTGTTTGTAATCTACGTTAGAACCTTTAGTTAATCTCATCACTATATGGCTTCCCTCGTGGAGACATAGGTATGTGTCCCTAGGAGGGAGGGTGATCCTTTTTAATTATGTTCTGAATGTCATGCATATCTTCTTTTTGTCTTTTTTAAATATGTGTGCTAAGTTTTAGAAGAAGAGTGTGAAAATTCAAATGAGGTTTCTTTGGGTGTTGTCAAAGGGGGTCCCAAGATTGTATGGGTTAGGTGGTCTGCTGTGTGAAAACCTAAGAAGTTTGAGGTCCCATTGTCAGTGATCTTCGTGTGGTTAACTCGGACCTATTGGGTAAGTGGGGGTGGGGGTTTATTTCAAGTGCTTCAGACACCTAACATGATATTTTATTCGTAAGATATGAAGTTACTTTATTTTCTTTTATCATAGTTGTTAAAGTTGGTTGTCTTCTATTTGTGTCTCCTTGGTGGATATGAGTGTCTCTCTTAGGTTTCAAAGCTAAGGACCCCTTATATTGGTTTTAAGATAACTTCATTAAGAAATTTAGATATATTATTCTCACTTCATTGTGAAAAGATCCTTGGGTTGGGAATAATCCTCTTAGAGTAAGGTTTCAAAGCCTTTTTTATCTCTAAGAACACCTACCAGTTTGTAAGGGAGGTTGATAGGTAGGAGGGTCATACTTGGGTATGAGATCTTAAGTGGAGAAGAACTTGTATCTTTGAGCATGAAAATATTTTGATTTCTGAACTTCTCTTACTGATTAGGTATTTTAACCCTTCCTTTCTACATTATAAGTGGTGGTGGCATCTTTTTATAGACGATTGTTATTTTGTGGCCTCCACGTACTATTGTCTTATCACTCATGATTTTTCTAGAGATCATTAGGTGTCATAAGTGGAATTGATTCTCCTTAGTATCTGGAGTATGTGGTCCCCTATAAAGTAATTGTTTTCTCATGGCATCTCATTCAAGATCAAATTTCTACTAGAGAGAACTGACTCAATAAAAGGATTTTCATGGTATCGGGTGTGTCTCATGTCTCTTCTGTTTGAAAAATATTGAGTCGTCCTCTCATCATTTTGTGACGTGTGAGGTAGTAGTGGTATATGATATTCATTTGATTGGGTTGGTGTGTAATTTTACCTAGTGACATTCTAACTATCTTTCAGATGATTTTCCGCTTGGTCGATTATATATGATTAGGGTGGATGATGTCTTATGATTTGGCATGAAGTGATTTGTTGATTTGGAAATCTGTGAATGATATAGTGTTCTTAGATAAATTGGTGACAGCGAAGAACATAAAAGATTTAAGCATCCTCTAGCTTGAAAATGGTATCTTGGTAGATTTGTGGGTAACTCTTGTGCTTTCTCGACTTGATTTGAGAATTATATCATATATCTGAACAAATACAAATAACAGTTTGAGTGTCTTTGTCCCCTCTTTAGTGTGTTCATGTTATTTCATCAAAGATTGGTGTTGTTTTTTTTTCTAGTCCATGATTAGGGAGCTCAGGCCTTATACCATTTTGATGCTTGCTCGTTGCGCTATTATTAGTTTTTCTCTCCTCGTCGTGTTGGTGTTGTTTTGAATTTTGATGGCTGCTATCACTTGTGTCTTTTTTCAACTCCTGATATTTGTATTTTTGACATTTTTGCCTCTTTTTTATATTTATATATTCTATTTATTTTTATTTTTTTCATTTTACAAAATTAGAGTCTTTTAGAATCGAATAATCATCTTTCAAAAATTATAATAACTAGATTGTAAAATTTAATTTTAAGTGATTTTTTTATATCAATTTTGTTTTTGTGTTCATATGTGAAAATAAGTATCATTATTACATTGCCTTTAAAAATGAATCTGACTTTGTTTTATTCGTATTATATATTTGTCTCTATTTATAGTTCATTTATTACAAAGATAAACACAAATAATTTATTAATAAAAATCATTAATAAATATATTTATTAAATTTAGAGGTATAGACTCATGGTTTTTTGTTTTGTAATAGACGTTAAATAAAGACGACTCACTCGTTCAAGATGTACTCCTAAAAGAAAGATAATATTTTTCTTTTTCGGTGCATATGATACTTTTATTTGTAAGAAATATATATTTTTTAAATCAATTTATATATTATATCATTATTTTACACACACACATATATATATATATATATATATATATATATATATATATATATATATATATATATATATATATATATATATATATATATATATATATATATATATATATGCTTATTTGCGACAAGTCCATGTAGCTTCTCCTTCGCTGGCTTCAAATCTGGGTAATTCTTTAAATTCTGAATTTATTTTTCTTTGGAAAGCTCTAATTCTCATGAAGGTCCTAGTTTTTGGTTGGAGTATATTTCATAACAAACTCCCAACGAGAGACCAATTACATAGGCGTGGAGTGCTAGCTAATCATTTTGAGTTGGTTTGTCCTTTTTGTTTTATGCATGAGGAATACCTTGATCATATTCTATTTCATTACTCCAAAACTATTTTGATTTGGAATTATGTCTGTAATTGGGTGGGAGTTAGAGAAATATACCTTGGAAGTACTCTTGGTCATTTGGACGCTTGGATAGCTAGGTTGGTGGGGAAGCATATTGCAGTTAAAAATACGGTGGGTTTGTGGTTGATCGTTTGTTGAGTGCTATGGTCTTCGAGGAACAATATCATGTTCAGAGGAGAATTTTGGGATTTTGACACTATCACTAACAGAGTCATTACTTTTTCTTGGTGGTGGTTAGGCAGGAAACATAGGAATACTTGTAACTATTATGATTGGTCTATTGTTTCTTGCGATTTTTTGTGAGTTGTAGTCCTCATCTTTATTGAGATTGAGGTTTTTGTAAGTGGGTTAGGATACCCCTTTGTATCCTCTTATAAATATACTTTTTGCTTAATAAAAAAAATGATATAGTCAATGGTAGAGAATTTCTTATCCCATCTCATGGTCTCTCACACACCATGTGTGTTTTCAATTATATCATATCTGGTTCTACTGATATACTTCCGGACGCACCATTTTTTTGTTTTACGTTGAAACCTTCCGTAGATATATCTGCGGAACTAGTGAATTTTAACAAAATATTTTTTTTAATTAAAACTATATATATATAATGTTATAGAGATTAAAAAGATATACTTAAAGTCAACATGATGAAGATCTTGAGTCAAGTGATTAGATTTCTCGCTAATAGAAAACTTTTATTATTCGTATCTCTTCAATGTGTTGTTTTGGTATAGTCATTAATCTTCATGCAATGTGTTGTATGATGAAAATAGATTCACTGCAAATCAGCTACAGAGTTTGACTGGAAACCAGAGTTTGACTAGTAGCGTAAGTTATTAGTCAAACTTTGTAGTTGATCTGCACTGAATCTATTTTCATCATACAACACATTGAATGAAGATTAATGACTACACCAAAACAACACATTGAAGAGATACGTTGAACAAAGTTTTCTATTGACAGGAAACCTAATCCTTTGACTCAAGATCTTCATATCATGTTGACTTTAATAGTATATATTTTTAGTCTTTATAACATTATATATACGTCTCCGACTAACGAATATCTAGCTTAATTAAAAAAATAAAATCCACTAGGTCCGCATATATATCTGCGGAAGGTCTCAACATAAAACAAAAAATGTTGCGTTAGAAAGTGTATCAGCAGAACCAAATAGCATAATTAAAAATGCAGCAGGTAGTTAAGAGATACATGGAGTGGATTAAGAAATTGCCCAATTGTATCATGTCCCATAAATTAATAGTCTTTTTCTTTACAAAACATAGCAAAAGCTAAAAAAAATCCAATAACCTACTAAGTCAAACCATTGTTTTACTATGAAGCTTGTAACTCTACATTTTGATTCTTGACTTTCCAGTGAATGTAGACACTCTTTTTTAATATAAAAATAATAAGGTTAAATATGTATTTCCTACAAATATTTCAACTTTTAAGTTTGGTCTCTAAAAAGTTTTCCTTTAAACTTTGGTTTTCTAAAAAATTTTCGTCCCTAACTTAAGTCTCATTCATTACTTTTCACTAGCGGAAAATGATGTGGCACGCCAAGTGTAATATTGTTTTTGGTGACGTGTTACATTTTTGTCATGGTGGTAATGGAGTCATAAAGTAATGTTAACAATGACTTAGTCTTAAATTGTCTTCTTTATTTCAATTCCTTGTGTGCCCTAGCAGAAGGTGATGTGTTTGATCGTTTTCAACTTAGAGTGGTGTCGTCAAAGAACATTGTAGTTGTCGTTGTGTTTAAGGAAGAAAATCAACTTTTAAAGTGGTCTCAAGGCGAATGTAAAAATGTAGAAATGAGTTGTCATATGATACAAAACGTATCATATTGATCACCGAACACGAAAAACATAGATACAACAATAAAAATTAATGGAGCAAAAAAGAAAAGCTAACACAAAACAACATTGAAAAGTTCAAGCAGTTATAAACATCATCCTAAAAGTCCACACTAGATCCTAAAACATTTGAACTATCATTAATAGATCGGAAACTTTCAAGAAAATTACTAAAACCACATATAAAAAAGTCAAGATAAAACATTTGAAGTTAGACAGAGAAATCCATGAATTTATGTCTAATCTATATTTAATTATTTTTAGATAAAAAAATCACTTTACTTCCACTTCTTTCATAACTATTAAAGAATTGAGAAATATATCATCATTA
The DNA here is from genome assembly GCA_963966055.1 of Lathyrus aphaca. Taxonomy (NCBI): domain Eukaryota; kingdom Viridiplantae; phylum Streptophyta; class Magnoliopsida; order Fabales; family Fabaceae; genus Lathyrus; species Lathyrus aphaca. Next base: position 546,870,324 of record OZ014522.1, read on the forward strand.
AAACTAAAAATGAAATAAAATAAAATAACATTTATGTTGCAACTATTTAAGAGACATTAAGAATTAAGAGAGATGAGGGTATTTTTTTTTCTGCATACTGATATTTTTGTTTTATTATTATTATTATTATTATTATTATTATTATTATTATATTATTATTATTATTATTATTATTATTATTATTATTATTATTATTATTATTATGTAATTACATTTATCTTAATTATAAAGTGAAATATATTGATTTTGAAAATTAGATAAATAATATTAACCATAATTTACAATAAAAAGATAATAGTTAAAGTTGAATTAAAAACTAAAAATGAGTTAATTATTTAAAAATAATAATTTTTATAAATAGATTAATTATTTTGGAACATGTGTCAACTCTTGGTTTTAGACCATCTCCAACGGGGATTTTCAACTTGGTTCACCCGAATGGAATGTATAATGTATAGTAACATTGCATTTTCCAACAAAATACCATAGGAGTTGGACAACATGAACATTGTTTCAAATATAATAAAATAATAAATGCACTAAATAGTTAGTTTTATAGGTTTTATTTCATTTTATTTTTAATTTTTTATGTTATTTTGATAACTCTTTTGGTTTTAAATTATGAAAATTAAAAAATATTCACATTTAAATATTTAAATTATAAAAAATAAATATTAATATATGAGATAAAATTATGGAATTCAAATTTAAAATTATATTCTTAAAGTGAAATTTGAATACTATAAAAAAAACCAAAATTAAGCATACTGTATGAAAAAGAAAAAAGAATTGCTTGTACTATGCGGCAATGGGTTGATATTTGAAAAGAGAGTTTACTAATAGTACTAAAGATGAAAGGGGCAAAAGAACATGGACTCACTTCAAAAGTCATACATCTAATCCAATCAATCCATGGAAAATGAATAAATAACGAATTGCAGCTGGTCATTTGGTAAAGGAAAGCTGCGATAGTGGCTACTTTCACATCAGACCAGACCGTTTCAACTTTGACTTTAGACTATCATAGCTTGACCAAGTCATTCAATCTTTTTTTTTTTTTTTTATTACAAAACTTCAAAATAAAATGTAAAGTTTAAAAAATTAAAACTTCAAAAATAGAAAATGAAAATATCATTAGTCAAACTTTTGTCTTTGTTCTAGAAGAAAAATGAAAAAATATATATATTTTCTAGGGGTGTTCGTGGTTCGGTTTGGATCAATTTTAAAGTAAAATATAATTTGATCCAAATATAAATTTATTTGTAGTTTGGTTAAGTTTTGGATAATTGGTTTAAAAAAATTTGATCCAAACCGATACAATTTTATGTGATTTAATTTGTATCGATTTTTTGGATATCCAAATTATAAATTATAATTTTTTTTAATATTCTAAAAGCACTAATAAATAGTAAGTTTGATATAATATACTATATCAAAATTAATATTACACGATGAAAATAAAATAAAAATAAATAGACTAAATCAAACTAATAAATAACATTTAAAAAATAAGTATCATCTATTAGAGGTTCATCATGTCTACCAGAATGTTGCAACATGTGATTAGACATAGTGATTATCTCCTTCCTTTCAGGAGGGAAGAACTTCTCTTCAGACAGTCTTCCTTGTTTATTATCAGATTTATAATGAAATTCTGTATCTCCAATCTCTTTCATTATTCCAGCTCCATTTTTTATCCTACTCAAGGAATATGTCAAGTCATAAAGCTTGGAGTTTAAGAGAGTTACCTCATTTTTAAGTTAAGAAATAATGCATAAGAGTACCTTCTTCTCATTTTCTAAATCAATTATGATCTTCCTCTAATTTACCTCTGCCTTAACGATTTCTACACACTTAACACAAGTTTCCTTGTAGGATACATCCAAATCTTCATAAATGACATTTTCATCACAAGATTCTACTTCATCTGCCCATCTTCCAACGAGAGCAATTATAAGTTTGACAATCTCATAGTTAGATTCATATTCTAACTCATCATCATCAGTCCAAGATACAAATAATCCATTTTTTTCTGTTTCTTGAGATAGGTGGGACATTATGACCTAATGTGCCTAAAACATTCACTCATAACATTGAATGCCTTTGCTTTGATCTGACTTTTCTGCAGTTCTGGTATTCTTTTGAGAATCATAGTTATTCTGAATGTCTGGTGTGATGTCCTTAACACCTGGTCTTCCCCTTTTGTCCATTCTTTTCAGAATCCTATTGAATTTCTTCCCAAGCAAAACAATGGTATTTGACAGTCCTTCATAAATATCCAGGTTAGCTTGACCTTCTTTATTTTCTACATTGGATACAAAAGTTATGCTCTTGCTATTTTTCTCATACATGTCACTAATAGCCAATTCAAAAGTTTGAAGTGACCCAACAAGTTCATCAACTTTCATGTTGCTAATATCTTGAGCTTCTTCAATGGTCGTTACCTTCATATCAAACCTCTTGGGAAGATACTTGAGGATCTTCCTAACTAGTTTTTCATCTGATATCCTTCGATTAATGCTTTAATATCTTCACCCAAGGCTCAACCATAAAATAGGACTCTGTTTAGAGACCCATTAATGTACCTTAGAATCCATTTCAATGCTTGCCAGTGAGCCTTTCCAGGATTCTCCAAGTACCTACTTACAAGACTTACTGCATATGTTATGCCGGGTCTAGTACAGACCATAACATACATCAAAGAACCTACTATATTAGCATATGGAATTCTATTCATATAAGCTCTTTCGACATCATTATTGGGACAATGATCTATACTCATCTTGAATTTAGGGTTTGTCGGAGTCACAACAGGCTTTGAATTCGACATACCAAACTTTTGAGAATCTTCTGTAGGTATGCCTCTTGAGATAAGCATAATTTTGACTTCTTTCTATCTCTTCGGATATCAATATAGAGAATCATGTACGACTTCACCCTCATTACATCTTTGATATTGTTGCAAGCTATTAGAATATTATCCACATAAAGCAATACAATAATAAATGAATTACCAAGTCGAAATCTGAATTAAACACAGTGGTCGAACTAACTTCTAATGAAACTTATGTGTGCCATGAAACTTCTCGAATCTCATATTCCACTGTTGAGGAGATTGTTTCAGTCCATATAAAGACCTCTTCATCTTGCACATATAATCTTCCTTCCATTTTTCAACATACCCTTCAGGTTGCCTCATCAGGATTATTTCATCTAGATTACCATACAAGAACGCACTATTCACATTCATTTGTTCAAGTTCAAGGTCGAACTGTACCACCGTGGAAAGCAACATTCGAATGGACATGTGTTTCACAACAGAAGAGAACACATCGTTATATTTGACACCTTCTTTATGAGTGAAACCCCTTGCAACCAATCTTGCCTTGTATCACTTTGATGTCACTCCTTTGTTTCCTTCCTTAACTTTGAAAATCCACTTACAATTGACTAACCTAGCTCTAGCAGGTTTCTTGATCAGTTCTCATGTGTTATCATGAAGAGATTTCATCTCATCATCCATGGCCTTCTTCCATTTCGTCTTATCTATACTCCTCATAGCTTCCTTATAGTCTCTAGGTTCTTCGTCTAGAACCTCACTTGCAGAAATTAAGGCATAAGCTATAAGATCTGCATACCTAAATTTCTGAGGTGGCTTAATGACTCCCTTCGACCTATCTCTTGACAATAGGTAGTCATCAAAAATTTCCTCAATTTCCTCTACATCTTCTTTGATTTCATCTGGGATACATAATTCAACATCAATATGCTCCACCCCAATAAGAATCTCTCCATGTTCCAACTCTTTGTCAATATCATCAGTTTTCTTAAAGGCTATCTCAACTTCAATGAAAACTATATCTCTACTGGTGATACAACTCGTGTAACCTGGCTCTAGGAACCATAGCCTATAAGCTTTGAATCCTTCAGGGTATCCCATGAACATGTATTTAAGAACTCTAGGTTCGACCATGTATTGCCTAAAGTAAGCATAGGACATACAAACAAATACTCTTACTTTGTCGAGATCTGGTGGATGTCCCGACAAAACTTTTTAAAGTGTCTTCATATCTAACACAGACGGAGGACATATGTTTATCATATATGTTGTTGTCGAAACAGCCTCAAACTAAAACACCTTTTTTAACCCAGAAATAGTAAACATGCATCTAAATTTCCAAAGTAGTTTGATTAAACCTTTCTGCTAAATTATTTTGTTATGGATTACTTACAGTAGTTATGTGCCTTGCAATACTTGAGGCAGCACAAAAGCTGTAGAACACCTCATTGCAAAATTCAAGGCGATTGTCAGTTCTCAGCCTCTTGACCTTTCTGCCAATCTGATTTTCGACCAGAGTCTTACAACTTTTGAAATTCTCAAAAGTTTCATCCTTAGTCTTCTGGATGAATACCCATAACTTTCTAGAATAATCATCAAGTTTGCATAGAAAATACCTTGTTCCTGAATGTGATGGACACCTCGTAGGCCCCCAAAGATCAAAATGGATGTAATCAAGGGATCCATATGTTCTTTGTTTGCCTTTATTGAACTTCACTCTGCAAGATTTTCCAAGTACACATGGTTCACAAAATTTTAGCTTTTCGACTTTGTCACCACCAAGCAAATTTTGTTTCCTCAATTCGACCATACCCCTTTCACTAACATGGCCCAATCGCATGTTCCAAAGTTCTATCTTCGACAAAGGTTTCGTGGATGAAACATTTGTCAAAACACTCACAACTTCAGCCTCAAGGTATACAAGCTTTTCTTATCCATGCCTCTCAAGACTTCCTTCGACCCCTTCATGACTTTTAGGATACTTTTATCACCTTGAAAAACATATTCTTTCTTGTCGAACTCACCAAGAGAAATCAAAATTCTCTTTAAATCAGGTAAATACCTGACTTCAGTCAATAACCATATTGACTCATCATGGAGCTTAAATCTCATTGATCCAACACCTGCAATCTTGTAGGCTTTGTTGTTTCCCAGTAACACTGATCCACCATCTTGATCATGAAGGTGAGAAAAACACAAGAAATGAGGGATTTGAATTGGGGTTTTCAAAAACAAAAGATTTTTACCCAACTGATCACACTAAATTTCACCGTATTTCTGACTTCGATTTCGCATGCATTCTTAGCTTTTATTGTTATTTTGTTATGTTATTACTTTTTTTTCTTTTGTTTTCAGGTTTTTATTGTAATCGGGGCTTGAATCGAGAAAAGGAGCGAAAAAGGAGTGGAAACGGACGAAAACCTAGAAATTCAGCGTTTTGCACTTACGGCACCCACTGTGGCGGGCGCCATGGGGTTAGGCATGACGTGGCCACGTCTCAAGACCACTCCACAACTGCCAAGACCCACGATCCTCACTCTCTCATTTCCTATCAGCACCATGGCGGGCGCCATAGGCCTGTGGCGGGCGCCACAAGGCAAAATTCAGTTCCCTCCACTTTTTAGTGGAGGGGCGTCCTGGTCATTTCCCGCATTTAGTTTTCCTATAAATAGGACTTTAGTTTTTCGTTTTTCTTCATCCAAACTTAGATTTCTTTAGGCATATATCAGTTTCAAAGCAGTTGCCATTCCACATCGGGGTGTTTCTGCAATTGAGTGATCGAGTCTGTAATCTGTCTGTGTGATCGAGTTTTGGAGCACTCTGGAGGAAGTTAATCCTGCCGCCATTTTAATTCCAGTTCGTATTTTACTTTTCTGCATTGCTTTACTTTTATTTATTTCTCGCACTGCTTTACTTTCTTTATTTCCCGCACTCGCTTTAATTTCGTTTATTACCCGCACCTGCACTAAATTCCTTTATTTCCCGCACTCGCACTAAATTACTTTATTTCTCGCACTCGCACTAAATTCCTTTACTTTCCGCACTCGCACTAAATTACTTTTATGAAAAATTATAAAAATAATCTTTACTTTATCATGTCTAACTAAATCCATAAAGGTTAGCATGTAAGGATCGTAATTGAACCAGTAATCCGTATAATTATTCGTGGAAACACTTAAGGGGCTATTTTATCTTTCAATCTAATTGTTTTTAACTATTTCAAAAACAGCCAAAAGCGCTTTGTCTAGTTCATTAGGAGTTTTTAGATTAAAAAGAAAAGAGATTTTAAAACGATTTTCGGACGCGTTATGAAGTTTAGAGTCTGGTTCATAAGAACCTCTTTTTGCTAAGAAGTCCAGGTTAAAATACTTTTCAACTTAGTTGAGATACTACATTTCTTAAAAATAGGTTTACTACTCTAACGCAGTACGCACCTTTTTATCCGTGACAATAGGAGGGGTTGATTAGAGAGTACAACTCGGTTCTGAATACGCGAAAGCGACGGTTCCTGTTAAATTAGTTCTTTTCAAAGGAGAAAACATTGCCCATAAGTAGTTCCATTAACAAGTAATGGATTATCATTGATTACGTGAATTACATTCGAACCTGTCTTTGTTTATTGTTTAAAAATTATTATTTTATTTACCATTTTACCCTTCTTAAAACCCCTATATTTAGTTGCCTTAGATACACACCATAATAACAGGTACGATAGATTGACACTTGGTCTCTGTGGATTCGACAATCTTTTATATTACTCTGACGTGTTCGTACACTTGCGAAAAACACGCATCAAGTTCTTGGCGCCGTTGCCGGGGACCAATTTCGTCAAATTTCATTACCCTGTAGTTATACCGTTTAGACTAAGGTTGTTACCCACCGGTCAATGCGAAAGACTCGCAGTGCCGGAAGTTTAGTAGACCCTCTAGCTGAACCTGAACGTTACGCTCGCGCACGTTTATTTTTCCATAGGAATAGGAGAGATATGGCCGAAGATCAAAACCGAAGACCTCTTAAGGACTTCGCCCAACCATCAAACGAGGAACCTAGTTCCAGTATAATAAACCCCGCTATCCCATCCAATAATTTTGAACTTAAACCATCCCTGCTGCAATTAGTGCAACAGAGACAATTCGCAGGTCTCGCTACTGATAACCTGAACCAACATTTAAAAAACTTTCTTCAGTTAGCAGACACCTTTAAAACCAATGGAGCTTCTCCTGAGGCGATACGCTTAAGATTATTTCCCTTTTCCCTCAGAGATAAAGCTCTATCATGGTTAGATTCCCTTCCACCCAATTCAATAACAACTTGGGATGACCTTAGAAAAGTTTTCCTTGCTAGATATTTTCCCCCAAGTAAGACCGCTCTTCTTCGAAACCTAATAACTAGATTTACCCAACACCAAGGAGAGTCGTTGTTCGAAGCCTGGGAGAGATATAAAGAACTATTAAGAGCATGCCCACATCATGGCTTAGAGAATTGGCTAATCATCCAAACCTTCTATAATGGACTTCATTATAACACTAAGATGACCATCGACGCTGCCGCTGGTGGCACACTGATGAACAAACCTTACCTTGAAGCTAGTGCCCTTATCGAGGATATGGCCCAAAACCATCAATCATGGGGAGTAGAACGAGCGACAGTGGAAAAGAAGGAAGCCCAAGGAGGAATACATGAGCTAAGCTCTATAGACATGATGCAGGCTAAAATGGACGCGTTGGCCCTTAGAGTCGAACATATGTGTACAACTCCGAATATTGTAGCCGCAGTTTTGCCGAATTGTGAGATATGTGGAACGCAAGGACACCAATCCGCCGAATGCAATCTGTTGAATGAAACCAACACTGAGCAAGTGAACTATACCCAAGGGAACCCATTTTCAAACACATATAACCCTGGATGGAGGAATCACCCAAACTTCTCCTACAAAAATAATAACCCTATTCAAAATACCGCACCTCCGAGACAACAAGGTTACCAAGCCCCAAGAACAAATCAACCTATGCAACCTGTACCACCAAGTCCGAGCTTTGATGAAGTTGTAAAAAATTTTATCACTGCTCAAACACAACAAAACAAAGAGTTCATGAACCAAAACGTCCATGTTAACGAACTAATTACCCAGTTAGGAACCAAGGTTGATCAAATTATTACTCATAATAAGATGCTTGAAACCCAGATCTCTCAGGTAGCTTTAAACCAAGCCCCACAGACTACACCTGGAGGACAGTTCCCTGGACAACCTCAACAAAACCCGAAAGGGCAAGCAAATGCCATTACTCTACGAAGTGGAACCGCTTATAAGGAGCCTTTAAACCCTAGAGTGAGTGAGCCCGAAACTTCTGAGAGGAATGAGGAGAAGGAACCAGAGGAGTCTGAAACCCCGGAAAGTCAAGAAAAAGGAGAAGAACCTAAAAATAAAACCTATGTACCACCACCGCCATACAAACCACCAATTCCTTACCCTCAAAGATTAAAGAAAACCCAAATTGATAATCAATATCAAAAATTCGTTAAGGTTATAGAAAAACTTCACGTAGAAATCCCCTTTACAGAAGCCATCACCCAAATACCTTCTTATGCTAAGTTTCTCAAAGACATACTTACGAATAAACGTAGACTTGAAGATCCGAAACCCGTGGAATGTAATTCTATTTCCGAAAATAGGTTAGCAAAGAAAGATAAAGATCCCGGAAAATTTTCCATTCCTTGTATTTTGGGAAATCATGTCATCGAAAAGGATTTTCTAGACTTAGGAGCTAGTGTGAGCTTAATGCCTTTAGCAGTTTGTGAGAGATTAAACTTAGGAGAATTACAACCTACTAAGATGTCACTTCAATTAGCCGATAGATCCGTTAAATACCCTATAGGCATACTTGAAGACGTCCCTGTTAGGATAGGTCAGCTGTTTATACCTACTGATTTTGTTGTCATGGACATTAAAGAAGATTACGACATACCAATCCTCATAGGTAGACCGTTCTTATCGACTGTTGGAGCAGTAATAGATGTTAAAAAAGGGAAACTAACTTTTGAGGTAGGTGACGAGAAGATAGAATTTATATTGTCAAAATTTCTTATGGCACCTGTGATAGGAGATGCTTGTTATGCCTTAGATATCATCGAAGAATGCATTAGGGAATTAGAACAAGAAGAAGAAACTGAATCTATAAAATTGCCATCAACCCTTATTTTGGAAGATGACAATTATAAAAAGCCCTACATTGATGATAACCTTCACGAATGTTTATCTCTTACCCCAGATCCTATGCCTTGCCCTATGAAACCGACCGTAAAACTTAAGGAACTGCCTAAAAACCTGAGATATGAATTTCTCGATGAAGATATGAACCGTCCAGTTATAGTCAGTGCTACCTTAAACCAAGAAGAAACCGATCAATTATTAGAAGTTTTACGTAGGTACCCCTCAGCCTTAGGATATAAGATCTCTGATCTAAAAGGAATAAGCCCATCCGTATGCATGCATCGGATTTTGCTTGAAGAAGATTCAAAACCTTCCAGGGAACACCAACGAAGAATAAATCCTATAATGAGTACTGTAGTTAAGACTGAAGTTCTTAAGTTACTAGAGGCAGGTATAATATATCAGATCTCGGACAGTAAATGGGTGAGTCCTGTGCATGTAGTACCTAAAAAGGGAGGCATCACAGTCGTGCAAAACGAGAAGGGCGAACCTGTAGCAAAAAGAACCGATGGAGGTTGGCGTATGTGCATAGATTATAGAAAATTAAATAAAGCAACCAGGAAGGACCATTTCCCATTACCATTCATAGACCAAATGTTGGAGCGCCTAGCCAGACACTCTTACTTTTGTTACCTAGATGGATATTCAGGATTCTTCCAAATACCTATTCACCCCAAAGATCAAGAAAAAACTACCTTTACATGCCCAGTTGGAACTTTTGCCTATAGAAGAATGCCTTTTGGACTTTGTAATGCTCCTGCCACTTTCCAACGCTGCATGATGTCTATCTTTGCCGATTATTTAGATGGAATCATGGAAGTATTTATGGACGATTTCTCAGTTTGTGGGTCAGATTTCAAAAATTGTCTTATCAACCTTGAGAAAATCCTGGAGAGGTGTGTGGAGGTAAACCTTGTGCTAAATTGGGAAAAATGTCATTTCATGGTCACCGAAGGGATTGTTTTAGGACATATAGTTTCCGAAAAAGGTATAGAGGTAGATAAAGCAAAAATAGAAGTCATAGAGAATCTAAAACCGCCAAAGACTATCAAGGAGATAAGAAGTTTTCTTGGACATGCCGGATTTTACCGACGTTTTATCAAGGATTTCTCCAAAATAACAAAGCCCTTAACTGGTCTTTTGATGAAAGATGCTGATTCATCTTCGATGAAAAATGTACTGAAGCATTTAATCTTCTGAAGCAAGCTCTGATTTCAGCACCTATAATGAAACCCCCTGATTGGTCAGAACCGTTTGAGATAATGTGTGACGCCAGTGATTATGCTGTTGGAGCCGTTCTAGGTCAAAGAAAAGATAAAAAGTTACATGTAATTTATTATGCCAGTAGAACCCTAGACGCTGCACAGCTCAACTACGCAACAACCGAAAAAGAGCTCCTAGCCGTAGTTTTTGCCATAGACAAATTTAGATCTTATCTAGTAGGAGCCAAGATTATAGTTTACACCGACCATGCTGCCATTCGTTACTTGCTAAGCAAAAAGGATGCCAAGCCTAGGTTACTTCGATGGATTCTATTACTGCAAGAGTTTGATTTGGATATCCGTGATAAGAAAGGCACTGATAATGTGGTAGCTGATCACCTATCTAGGCTAGAATAACTGAAACCTGATTCAGTACCCATAAATGACGATTTTGCCTATGATAGACTGATAGCCCAACTAGAAACTATTGAAGAAGATAACCCAGACCCTCACGAGCATTCTCATAAATCCTTAGCTATAAGCAATGTACCTTGGTATGCAGACTTTGTTAATTACCTAGCCGCTGACATCATACCCCCTGATCTAAACTACCACCGGAAGAAGAAGTTCTATAGTGATGTGAGAAACTTCTATTGGGACGAACCATTTCTTTTCAAGAGAGGTAAAGATGGCATTTTCCGCCGTTGTGTTCCAGAAGAAGAGGTAAATAATATAATTGAGCATTGTCACTCTGCACCCTATGGTGGACATGCGAGCACATCTAAGACCTACGCCAAGATTCTTCAAGCTGGCCTATTCTGGCCTACTATGTGGCGTGATGTCCATGCTTTCATTGTCAAGTGTGATAGATGCCAATGCACAGGAAATATTTCAAGACGTAATGAAATGCCGTTAAGAAATATCCAAGAAGTAGAACTCTTCGACGTATGGGGTATAGACTTTATGGGACCGTTCCCACCATCTTTTGGAAATCAGTACATCTTAGTAGCTGTTGACTACGTGTCTAAATGGATTGAAGCTATCGCCGCACCCACAAACGACACCAGAGTAGTCATCAAATTATTCAAAAACTATATATTTCCCAGGTTTGGAACACCCCGTTTAGTCATAAGTGATGGAGGATCACACTTCATATCGAGAATATTTGATAAACTTTTAAGCAAGTATGGAGTTAAGCATAGAGTAGCAACACCGTACCACCCACAGACCAATGGACAAGTGGAAGTATCTAATAGGGAGATCAAACAAATCCTCGAGAAGACTGTCTCTATATCTAGAAAGGATTGGTCACAGAAACTTCAAGAAGCATTATGGGCCTATAGAACCGCTTTCAAAACTCCTATAGGAACAACCCCTTACCAACTGGTCTATGGAAAATCATGTCACTTACCTTTTGAGTTGGAGCATAAGGCCTATTGGGCCATCAAAACTTTGAATTTGGATTACTTGACTGCTGGTGAGAAACGTATCCTTGATATCCACAAATTAGAAGAGCTCAGACAATCCGCCTACGAAAATGCCATCATATACAAAGAAAGAACAAAAGCTTGGCATGACAAAAGAATCATAAGAAGAGACTTCAAAATAGGCGATCCTGTTCTCCTGTTCGATTCTAGGTTACGACTTTTTCCAGGAAAGCTCCGTTCGAGATGGACTGGCCCTTTCGAAGTATCTAAGATCCTAAGATCCGGTGCTATTGAAATCAAGAACCAAACATGTAAACCGTTCATCGTCAATAGACAGAGGTTGAAGCCCTACGAAGGAGGTGACATCCCAACAACATACACCTGTCATACTCTGAGTGATCCACCATATCCTTCCAATGATGTTTAAAAATCGGTCGTCGAGCTAATGACGTTAAACAAGCGCTGCATGGGAGGCAACCCATGGTTTTTCTTATTTATGTACTTTTTATTTATTTATTTTTACTTTATTTTAAATTTGTTTATTTTATTATTATGTCAGGACTAACGATTGAATGTTTTATGTGCTTTCAGGACTTGTTTGCTAACCTTGTACAGAATGCAGAACCCTGATGACATGCACGTGGCCTTTAGAGACGACGCACAGAGAGAGCGTTACTATGTCCACATGAGACGCCCTATGGCTCCTACCAGGTACCCTGACCATGACTGCATGGATGCCTTGGGGATAGAGCCAAGCGTCAGATTCTTATGCCATCAACTCCAGTGGGACCAGTTTGACGACAGGAACAACACTTATAGGAACTTGACTCTTGAGTTCCTCAGCTCGTTTCATCATGACCCTTGGGCTGGACCCGATGGACTCGCTGTTTTCAGGTTATTCGGGATTGACTACTCCTTCTCTCACAAAGAGTTTGGTGATTTACTAGGTTTCCAGACTACTCCTGATGCTATTCCAGAGACACCGATGGGGTATTTTATGAGCAGAGAAGTGGAAAAGTTTTGGTCTAAAATATCAGGTGGAGGAAGCCAAGATCCTTCCACCCAGTTTTCTCAGGTAATCCACAACCCTGCGTTAAGGTACTTCCAGATGATTCTAGCGCATTCTTTCCTAGGTTTGCCAGATACAGAGACCCTGCTAAGTGAAGAGGAGATTTTCCTACTGTTTTGTGCGACTCAGTCTCGCTCAGTTGCTTGTGGCAACTTTCTGTTGAAGGGCCTTGCTAGTGTTGCCAGATCATCCGTAGGCATCATACATGTCGGTGGGATTGTTACACAGATAGCTACTGCATTGGGTTTGTCTCGCAAATTATTGCACCTCAGGACCTTCTGCTGCTACACCATCCTGGATGTTGATTTTTGTCTTGACAGAGGACTGATGAGGAGGGCTTCTTTTGAGCCCAACATGTTTAAATTACTGATCGACGGCGAAGCGATACACTACTTTACATTACTAGATCTGCTGATGACCAGTGTCCATGATCCTGCAAATTGGAGTTATGCTTTAGAGGGTTATGGAGAGACTGTCGAAGAGCCGAAATCGCCTCCCGCCGCTGAGTACACTCCTACACCTCTTACTCCCCGAATCACTGTTATGTCTAACAATATGTCTCTGCAACCACCTGACCTACAAACACAGATTTACGAGCTCCGTAAGGAGACTGCCCTGCTCAAGCAGGAAGTGGCATACTTGGAGTTACAGATGCAGGTTTCTGATCTCACTCATGCCTCAGAGGCCGATGCTCTATATCAGGCGATTGAAGAGCTTCGGAGGGAGATAACTGAGATTCGTGGATCAAGCCAGGAGAAGAAGCCTACCACATGATTCATTCTACACTGACAGCGCTACCCTAGTATTTAATTTCCTTTTATATGCTTTATTTTATTTATCGCATTTCCAGACATATATCACTTTTTTGCATCTATTATATTTTTATGTACTTTGAATTCCTCCTATATATACATATTATGCACTAATGTTAATTTTTCTTTTTTCTTTTTTGATTTTTTTAATTATTTTATTTTTGTCGTGCAAAGAAAAAAAATATAAGACAAAAATATTTTCATTTTTTGTCTTCACAAAAAAATATGCAAGCCTCATGCCTTGAAAAGAAGAAGAAAACGCTATCCAGACCCCCCCCCCCCCCCCCCCCGAAGACCAAAGGTGCAAGGAAGGCCCAAAAGGAGGATTTAAAAAATCCAAGGCCCAGGAATTAGCCTTGTGGCGGGCGCCATGGCGTTCTCCCCTATTTCGGGGCAGAACTTCATTTTCCACCATTTTCATCCCTTTCTTCACCTAAAACCCATTTTTACAACCTTCCAAAACCTCTTTGAACCCCATTAAAGCTCCCCCATTTCCAAAATACCCTCCATCCATAAAACATATCCAACATCCATTTTCATTTTCATCCACCACAAAACTTTATCATTTCTCTCATAAACCATTTTTCTACCATTTTCACTACCTAAGGAGCAATCAACAATGGAGTTCAATGGATTTCTTCTTCGTGATGGAAGACCGGGTGATAGGCAACGGAAAATTATTCAGAGGCTTCAGAGTCGAGAAATTCTCTCGACTAGGTACGTCGACGATAACTGTCTGTATGTTTTGGGTATTTATCATAGTGTTTTTAATTTATTATATTTTTTAGGCTTGCATAATATTTTCGTTAATCAGGAACCTACCTATGAGAGACTGACAATTGAGTTTTTGAGTTCTTTGATATACACTGTCAGTCCTAATACTGCTAGCACTGTCGGTACTGTTATTTTTAGACTGTTTGGAATTGAATATAAATTCAGTACCAACGAGCTAGCAGGTTTGTTAGGAATCCCTCATAGGGAAGGTGCGATTTGTGAGGCACCTTTGGATGCGGAATGGTCGGCCGAGGTATTTATCTTCTGGCAAAGGCTTTCAAGTACTTCAATTAATTCTTTTGAAGGGATACTTGCGTCGACCATTCACAACCCGGCCATAAGAGTTTTCAGACATCTTTTGGCATGTACTATTTTTGGCCGGGAAAGTCCAAACAAGGTAAATGCTAGAGAACTCCTATTTTTGCAAGGATGCCTCACTAGAACCCACATCAGTCCGGTCCTGTTTATGCTTGCCCACATGACTTTATTTACTAATAAAACAGGACCGATTGTTTTTGGAGGGCTTGTTACGTCTATTGCTCGGGCTCTTGGCCTGAACAATGAGATAGCTACACTTGAACCACTACCTCCTCGCACAATTAATTTAAAATTTCTGAATGACATGAAAAATTGCCGAACGAGGAGAGAAGGGGGTTATGAGTTGATGGTTCATGGGGTAGCTATCCCATCTGTTGCTTTACCATGCAGTAGACGTACTGATGTACGTGATGAAAGGAACTGGACCTATGATCTTAATGCTCCACGTGTTTTGGGTCCACTTCCTCCTAATATTCCCGATGGGGAGGCACATGACACTGATGAAGAGTATGATCAGAGAGAGCAGTCTCCCATCCCTCACATGTCCCCCCATCGTCCTTCACAGTCACACACCGCACCATCTTCCTCTAACCCTGTTGCAGGTACTGCTCCTGGATTCTTTGTCACCGAGGAGATGTGGCGTGATATGACAGCTAGAGAGGAAAGGCGAGACGGCCTTCTCTCTACTATTTCACAACAGCTGACGGACAACATGAGCTTCATGCAACAATCGCGATTGGTTTCGGATCGTGCTTATAGCAACGTTTGTCGTACCTTGAACGATATCTCATTAGAGCAGAACCGTCAGAGAGAGTTCAACAGCCGGCACTACCAGCTTGTAGAGGCCACTCAGGGTTCCATCTTAGGTAACCTTCGAGAGGTCCGGAGTGCTCAGGCTGCTTTATCAGCACGACTCGACCGGAGGGACCAGCATCGTAGTAGATCCCGTCGTTCCAAACCATCACAGCAGGACGGCGAGGGCACCAGTGCTCCTCCTCAGTAGTCTTTTTCAGGTTACCCCCTTATCTTATTTCGAAACATTGGGGACAATGTTCGATTTAAGTGTGGGAGGGGATTTTATTGCTTTCTGTCATTTCCCTTTTTAGTTAATTATTTCCTTTCAGTTATTTCCCTTTTCAGTAATTTATTTTTCTTAGATAATGCATGAGTCTGACGAGTCACCAGTATAGTGTATTTTTAGTTCATCTTCATTTTTTCCAATTTCCTTAGCCTTACCAGAAAAATTTTAAAAAAAGAGAAAATAATGTTGTTTCACATGTTTTTGGGCTTTGAGACAGGTTTAGATTAGGATGTGGTGACTTAGGTCAACTTTTTGAAACATCAGAACCATTTTAGCACCATAGACCTCTTGAATATAGGAATCACTCCTAAACCCCACCACCATGGCCTTTATTATCATTTAAAAATTGTCCTAAGTAGTTTATTTTAGCAGTCAGCTCCGGCCTAAGCATGCTCTACGTAGGGGGCCGATGAACATAAGTGAATGATCCAGTGCTAATAAAAAAAAAGGGCAAACTCTGGTATAGGTGACCCTCACAAAGTCATTTAAACCGGAAAAAAAGAGAAGAAAATTTTTTTTGCCACAAAAAGAAAAAAATTGCAAGTACCTATTGTTAGTTGGTTCAGAGGTATCTGGCACTGAACTTGGTAGGGCGGATTACGATCCGATCCCCCGCAGCTACATTTAGGCGAAATAAAAACAGGTTTACACATGCTTATGTGCCAGAAACCTTATGTTATGGATCAGAATCACTAACCGGTCACTCTACTATGAAGCATGTATGGATAACGGGCTTAATGTGATTGCGCCTGAATGAAAAGGACACAAAAAGATGAGAAGATAGGCCTAGGTATTGTGGGATGATATGGAGTGGTTAATATAGGATTGAAGTTTGTGTTTGTGTTACTATGGTACCCTTGGTTCACTTAGTTAGTACCTGTCACTGCATCCTGACTTGAACTTAGAAGCGTTTTAGCCCAGAGACACGTGTTGACACCATATTTTCTTGAGCTTTAATGTTTGCTTGAGGACAAGCAAAGGTTTAAGTGTGGGAGAATTTGATCACACTAAATTTCATCGTATTTCTGACTCCTATTTCGCATGCATTCTTAGCTTTTATTGTTATTTTGTTATGTTATTACTTTGTTTTCTTTTGTTTTCAGGTTTTTATTGTAATCGGGGCTTGAATCGAGAAAAGGAGCGAAAAAGGAGTGGAAACGGACGAAAACCTAGAAATTCAGCGTTTTGCACTTACGGCACCCACCGTGGCGGGCGCCATGGGGTTAGCCATGACATGACCACGTCTCAAGACCACTCCACAACTGCCAAGACCCACGATCCCCACTCTCTCATTCCCTATCAGCACCATGGCGGGCGCCACAAGGCAAAATTCAGTTCCCTCCACTTTTTAGTGGAGGGGCGTCCTGGTCATTTCCCGCATTTAGTTTTCCTATAAATAGGACTTTAGTTTTTCGTTTTTCTTCATCCAAACTTAGATTTCTTTAGGCATATATCAGTTTCAAAGCAGTTGTCATTCCACATCGGGGTGTTTCTGCAATCGAGTGATCGAGTCTGTAATCTGTCTGTGTGATCGAGTTTTGGAGCACTCTGGAGGAAGTTAATCCTGCCGCCATTTTAATTCCAGTTCGTATTTTACTTTTCTGCATTGCTTTACTTTTATTTATTTCTCGCACTGCTTTACTTTCTTTATTTCCCGCACTCGCTTTAATTTCGTTTATTACCCGCACCTGCACTAAATTCCTTTATTTCCCGCACTCGCACTAAATTACTTTATTTCTCGCACTCGCACTAAATTCTTTTACTTTCCGCACTCGCACTAAATTACTTTTATGAAAAATTATAAAAATAATCTTTACTTTATCATGTCTAACTAAATCCATAAAGGTTAGAATGTAAGGATCGTAATTGAACCAGTAATCCGTATAATTGTTCGTGGAAACACTTAAGGGGCTATTTTATCTTTCAATCTAATTATTTTTAACTATTTCAAAAACAGCCAAAAGCGCTTTGTCTAGTTCATTAGGAGTTTTTAGATTAAAAAGAAAAGAGATTTTAAAACGATTTTCGGACGCGTTATGAAGTTTAGAGTCTGGTTCATAAGAACCTCTTTTTGCTAAGAAGTCCAGGTTAAAATACTTTTCAACTTAGTTGAGATACTACATTTCTTAAAAATAGGTTTACTACTCTAACGCAGTACGCACCTTTTTATCCGTGACAATAGGAGGGGTTGATTAGAGAGTACAACTCGGTTCTGAATACGCGAAAGCGACGGTTCCTATTAAATTAGTTCTTTTCAAAGGAGAAAACATTGCCCATAAGTAGTTCCATTAACAAGTAATGGATTATCATTGATTACGTGAATTAAATTCGAACCTGTCTTTGTTTATTGTTTAAAAATTATTATTTTATTTACCATTTTACCCTTCTTAAAACCCCTATATTTAGTTGCCTTAGATACACACCATAATAACAGGTACGATAGATTGACACTTGGTCTCTGTGGATTCGACAATCTTTTATATTACTCTGACGTGTTCGTACACTTGCGAAAAACACGCATCACCAACCAATAAAAATCATCGTTGAAGACCAAATAAAGAAAATAACATAATGATTTTTATAATGGTTCACTTGAAAACTTCAAAGTTAATCCAGACCACCCGCTAAGGTGATTTTGCCTTATACTCAAGGACTTAATCCACTATAATCAACTAATTACAATTGCACTAACAATCGCTGGTGACTAACAAACCACAAAGACACAATCTATGTATTCTCAAGGATTCTGACATAATTGGTCCCTTAAGGAAACACAAACAATTGTTTGAATAAGATTCATGTTTACAAGGATTGCATCTACACAAGTAGATATAAACAAGTTAAAAACATAATACACTTAAAGAAAAATTATGCACAACAATTCTATTTTTGTATAGACAATTGTCTCTTTGAATTCTTGGACAACCATTCTTCAATTCTTCAAGCCTTTATATAACCAGTAGAAAATAGATCTGTTGAAGGGAAGATCAGGAATTCTTCATAAATTAGGTGGCGACTTGAGCAACAATTTGGTATGAAGGTGAAAACAAAACATATTGTACTGAATTCCTCACTCCACGAAATGTGTATAGTGGAAAGAATATTTGATTCGTACCACGTACTATTTTCCCTCGTATAAACTTGTCCTTATCTTCTATTCTTTAATGGCTTCTGGATAAACTTTTTTTGAAGCATGAGTTATAAAAGTTGATTTTGCTTAAGTTCATAAACTTCAATCATTAATCAGAAGCTTGATCACATCAATATCTGACTTGAGAATCTTCAGAGTTTTCAAAACATTTTAGCAAGTACAACTTCATAAACTTGAGCAGTCTTTAGAAGCGAATTGATCTGAGTCATATGTCAGAAGAAATGGCCAAGAGAACTTTGCAGCAACTGTAAGTTCTGAGTTAGCAATAATTTTTGCAAAACATGTTGCTCGGGAAAATGTTATTAAGAATGTCTTGGCATAAGAATAGAACATCACTGCAAGTGGTACAAGATGTCAGATCAGAAGTTCTGACATGGTTGCTCTAACATCAGTTATGTTGTCATGTGTTACAACAGGTGTCATGACATCTTGGTCCAAAATAGCAGGTGTTATTGCATTGTGTGTATCAGCCAGAAGTTGAAGGAGGTGTCAAGACATCCTTGTCTTCTATAACAAAAATTATTGTTGTAATTTCTAGTACAACATGTGTTGTAACGCCCATATTTAATTAATTAATTTAATTTAATATTATTGCGTATTTTCCCGATTAATTGTTGTTGTTAAGTGTTGTTTTGTCGTTTGTGTCGTTAAGTCCTTTACGTTGATACTATGTTGCAGGTTAAGTTGTGTTTGGGTTATTTAAATTAATTAAGTCGAATAAATAAAATAAGATTTAATGATATAATATTAAGTGAGCTTAGTTGTAGTGTGAGAGTAGTAAAGTTGGGGTGTTGTTTTAGGCCCATTAGTAATTAAGTTGATTAGTGATAATTAGTAAAATTAGACAAAAGACCTAATTAGGGTATAATCAGAATTTGTAAGAAGGGAGAACAAGTCTTAGAGGAAGATCAAGAAGAGGCTAGGTTGAGGATTTTCGCAGAGATTTTTGTTGTGAATTCGAGTTGCCTTCAATCCAAGGTAAGGGTGGGGTTCAAATTCCATAACCGGGACTAGATAATCCGTATGTAGGTTGGGTTTTCGTATGATTTCGTTGTTGTGTTTTGTATAAAATTATTGTTGTCGATTTCGTGCTGATATCTCATGGAGAATTATGTTTTTAGTGTTGCATTGTTGTTCTGAAAGTTGTTCATCTTGTGGTAATCGTTGTTGTATTTGTGTTGTAGTTGTTGAAGTGGTTTATGTTGTAGGAAATCATGTAGAGAAAGAAGTTAGGGTTCATAAAACCAATCATAGAAATTAGTAGATGAATAGATACATAGGATTTAGAGTATAAATCGATGTAGAAACCCAAATAGGCTTGAATGGATTGATGAAGTTGTGTGATACATAGCATAAGACATATTTGTATGCTCTATGGTGTTTTGTGTAACAGATCTGGCATTACACGTAACAAGATATACATTACGCGTAACACATCCCCATTACGCAGGAATTACGTGTAACAAGTAAGGCATTATGCGTAAGAGGTTGCGTAGAGTAGGCATTACGCGTATGGGCAGAGTGGGTGCAGAAAAATGCAGTTTTTGGCGATTCGTCCTATTTTGGCATTCGTCTCGAGTTGAGCTGATCTTAGATTTTAAGTAGAGGTAAATAAGTTGATTAAATAAGATTTGAGGATTAAAAACAATTAATTTAGGAATCTAAATGATTAAGTTGTATTTAGTCGTATTTCATGTTGAAGTTGTATTAAGTTGTTATAAGTTGTGTTGTCCCGACCTTGAGGAAATTATTAAGTTGCATGTCTTATGACCAATGTTGATTCATGTTGTTGAGTTGTCAAGTTGTTGATTATGTTGTTGTTGTTATATGTCATTCATAGTTGCATACATTTGCATATTTTCAAGTTGGAGTGAATGCTCGATTCAAGTTGACCTGGATTGGAAAATAAGTTGTTGATGCCTCGATAAACTGGCAAGATTTCAAGTTGGGAGTTTAATCTAAATGGTACCACATGCATATATAAGTTAAGTCGCATTTGAGTCGCATTTTATCTATGTTGTTACTAGTTGTTGGTTGTAAGTTGTATGTTGATATTGCTAGTTGTGTGAAGTGGGTGATTGTATGAATTCTTACTTATATATTGATTATCATACTCCTGTTTATGTTATTCGATATCTCACCCTTTATGTTTGAATGTTGCCCTATGTTGGTAACGTGCAGGTAATCAGGATTCGAGAACCTAGTCGTTTCAAGTTGGTGTTAGTTGTAACGCCTTAATTTTTATATTTATTTTTGTGAAATAAATATTAATATTTTAATGGCATAATTGAATTAATTGGTGAAGAGAGTATTTTATGAGAATAATAATAATAATATAAGGTGTACTATTATAATGTTGTTATTATTTAAATAAAATAAAATAAAAGAGTTAGTTAGAGGTTTAAGGGGCAAAGGTGGAATTGTTGTTTTATAAAAAGAGGAATTAGGGAAACAAACCTCATTCATCGTATTTTTGACGAAGAACAGAGAGGTCTGGAGAAAGAGGAGAAGAAGGGCAAGGTCAAGGATCGTAGATCACCAAGACCAAAAGTTGTGAAGGAAAGCTTCGATTTTAAGGTAAGGGGGGAGAAAAGGGTTTATGATTGGTGATAGGACATAGAAGGGTAATTGGGAGTTCATTCCTCCCTTAGGTATTTTAAGAGATTATGATAATAATGATTGAATTGATGCAATATTATGAAATTATTGATGAATATGATTATACGATGTGTTTTGAAAATATATTTGGTGTTGTGTGTTTGGTATTGGGAGGAATGGCATATGAAGGTTATATGGGATATGATGAACATAGAAGAGGATTAAACCTCATAGATTCCCTAATTTGATCTAGGAAAGTTTATTAATAAAATTAGTTGAGGTTATATGTATAAATGGATAATAAACATGTGAATTGGTTGGTTTTGAGTGCTAAATTTGACCTAGAATGATTGAGGTTCGTACAGGTGAGAGAGGAGGAAGAAAATGAGAAAAACTAAAAATCAGAATTTTGGGGGTCAGGTGCCCTGACACGGGTGGTCGTGTCAGGCTGTGGGAAATGAGTTTTTGTGGATTTTGAGGGGCGTGTCCCAGGCCACCTGACACGGGCCGTGTCAGGGGACACGGGAGGCCGTGTCAGGCCACTGTAAATGTGATTTTTCGCTCGTTTTAAGGTGGATTTGACTCATTCTTCCAATGTAGGATTATATTAGTGAAATAAGACTTTAAGGATGTTCTAATAATGAATATAGGACTTGATGATTAGTTTCATAAGAAATCCTAAGTGTTTAATTGAATTATATGAATATGTAGATTGTTATAATCGTGAATAATATGAGATATGTGTATGCTCTGTGTGTGAATAAGATGCACTGATGGTTGGTTGATGAGATCATGAGGATCGTAAAGCATGATGTGTTCATGTGTATTGTGATATGGTATGCGTTGTTGTGTCTGCATGTGCATACATTTGATGGAATAATCATGTCGTGGATGTGATTATTCGGGATTCGTTGAGAATCGTGGTTGTAGGGATGATCGTGTCTTGTTGGAGACGTTAACGATGCATTTGGGGTTCTATTTAATGAACTGTTATTGTGAGTCGGTACCGCATTTGCATTGTGCATTTGAGTCGCATTGCATTATGATTGATTGAATAATATGATTGATAATTTTGTATGATTATGGGTGAATTACTTCTTCATATATGTCGTATGTGTCGTTATATTATGAATCTATTTCTCACCCCTCTGTTTGTTTTGTTGTGTTTGTGCTTCTTTGGAAGTGCAACAATTTAGGTACTTGAGGAGTACGTTGGTGTGATGTTCGTGTCCTAGGAGCTCTGATATGTAACGGAAACGGGGATCTTTGTCCACATTTACTTTTAATGTTTAGAAAAACTTATTTCTATAATTAAACTTGAATTGAAGAACCTTATTATGTGTGATTTGTTAAGCCTTTGAGCTATTGACGTTAAAGATTTGGATTCCGTTGTTTTCTTTTATTAACGATTTTGATGAACGATGATGATGTAACATTTCACTTTGGACAAGTAACTCTGATTTTATTAAATATTTATATAAATATTTTTGTGGGAAAAGTGGGTGTTACAATTGGTATTAGAACAAGTCTGTTCAAACGGCTAGATTGAGTCAGTCCTTAGAATAGGAGTCGTGTGTTTCCTAACCTGAGTTATTTGTTGTATAAGTATGGCAGGAAGGAATGATGTTGCTCTTGCTGCGGCTATGCAAGCCATGGCGCAGACGGTTGAGAACGTTGTTCAGGTCGTTCAGGGTGGAGGAAATGCTCAGTCTCGTGCATTGGAGCAGTTCCGAAATAACAAACTGCTGGCATATGAAGGTGGAATTCTGGATCCAGAGGCTGCGCAGAAGTGGTTGAAAGCTGTTGAGAAGATCTTCAGAACCATTGGATGCTCTGATGATCAAAAGGTGAGATTTGGTACTCACATGTTGGAGTACGAAGCTGAAGTCTGGTGGGACAACAGTCGCCAAAGGTTGGAAGACGCGGGTACGGCTATCACTTGGGCGGTATTTCGCAGAGAATTCTTGGAGAAGTATTTCCTAGAAGACATCTGTAGTGCTAAGGAGGTTGAGTTCTTGGAACTCAAGCAAGGTAATATGACAGTGGCGAAGTATGCTACCAAGTTTGAAGAACTAGTGCAATATTGTACGCACTATAATACTGAAGAGGCAATGACTTCCAAATGTCTGAAGTATGAGAATGGACTGCGTCCTGAGATTAAGTTGGGTATTGCTTTCCAGAAGATCAGGAATTATCCAGAACTGGTAAGTAGAAGCAGGATTTATGATAATTACAACCGGGCACGGATTTCACACTACAAAGCTGTGAATGATAAGAAAGGGAAGCAGAGATTTGATGGTACTCCTTACAGTGCTCCAGCTGACAAAGGGAAGCAAAAAGCTGGTAATGAGAAGAAACCAAGTGGGGGAGGAAGTACTCCCGGTGTGCTCAAATGCTACAGATGTCACGGCACGGGACATCGTGCCAATAATTGTCCTACTGAAGAAAAGAAGTGTTTTAAGTGTGGAAAGGCGGGTCATGTGATGGCCAATTGCAGAGGGAATGAGCCTATTTGCTATAATTGTGGAGAGCAGGGCCACATTATCACTAATTGCCAGAAACCAAAGAAGCAGAAATCTGATGGGAAAGTATTTGCATTAGTGGGAGCTCAGCTTACTAGTGAAGATCGATTGGTCAAAGGTACTTGCTTTATCAATAATATTCCTTTATTTGTGATTATTGATACGGGTGCAACACACTCGTTTATTTCTTTGGAATGTGTGAAAAAGTTAGGATTGGAACCTTCTCAGTTAAGTCGAGGAATGGTTATTGATACACCATCTATAGGTTCTGTGACTACTATCTTGATATGTCGTGATTGTGTTTTGGCTATTTCTGATAAAGAGTTTAGAGTGGATCTTATATCTCTACCACTCAGTAATCTTGATATAATCTTGGGTATGAACTGGTTGGAATCCCACCGAGTTTATATTGACTGCTTTAGGAAGAGATTGTTATTCCTAACTCCAGAAGAGGAAATTTTGGCCAGTTCAGTTTCTACTAAAGAGCTGAGGACCTTATTGGAAGACGAAGCAAAAATGTTTGTTGTGTTTGCTTCATTATCTGTGGAAGAAAAGGTCGATGTTGAAGAGTTACCAGTGGTGAATGAATTTCTTGAAGTATTTCCCAATGATATTACAGAGTTACCTCCGACGTGTGAAGTGGAGTTTACTATTGACTTGATTCCTGGTACCAGGCCTATTTCTATGGCACCGTACAGGATGTATGCTACTGAGTTAGCTGAATTGAAATCGCAGATTGGTGACTTACTTGATAAGAAGTTCATTCGACCCAGTGTATCGCCATAGGGTGCTCCAGTGTTATTAGTTAAGAAGAAGGATGGTAGTATGCGCCTGTGCATTGACTACCGACAGCTGAATAAGGTTACTATTAAGAATAAGTATCCACTTCCAAGGATCGATGACTTGATGGACCAACTTGTGGGAGCTTGTGTTTTTAGCAAGATTGATTTGAGGTCAGGATATCATCAAATCAGAGTGAAAGAGGAAGATATCCAGAAAACGGCATTTAGAACTCGATATGGTCATTACGAATATGCAGTGATGCCTTTCGGAGTGTCTAATGCGTCGGGTGTGTTTATGGAATATATGAACCGGATATTCCATTCTTACTTAGATCAATTCCTCCTAGTATTTATTGATGATATATTAATATACTCGAAGTCTGAAGAAGAGCATGAGAAACATTTGAGAATTGCGCTGCAAGTGTTAAAAGATAACAAATTGTTTGCTAAATTTTCCAAGTGTGAATTTTGGTTGAAGACAGTGAGCTTTTTGGGACATGTAATATCTGGTGAAGGTATAACGGTAGACCCTTCGAAGGTCAGTGTTGTGCTTGATTGGGAACCTCCGAAGACGGTAACGGAAATTAGAAGTTTTCTTGGTTTAACTGGTTATTATCGAAGGTTTATAGAAGGATTTTCTAATTTCGCATTGCCATTGACTCAATTGACCCGGAAGAGTCAAGCCTTTATTTGGGATGTAACTTGTGAGAGAAGCTTTGAAGAATTGAAAAAGAAATTGACTTCGGCACCGGTATTGATTTTACCGAACCCGAATGAAGCTTTTGTTGTGTATTGTGATGCATCTAAAATGGGTTTAGGTGGTGTGTTAATGCAGGTTGGTAAAGTAGTAGCTTATGCTTCAAGACAATTGAGGATACACGAAAGGAATTATCCTACTCATGATTTAGAATTGGCTGCAGTGGTATTTGTGTTGAAAATTTGGAGGCATTATCTCTATGGGTCGCGATTTGAAGTCTTTAGTGACCATAAGAGTCTGAAATATTTATTTGATCAGAAGGAGCTTAATATGCGGCAGAGGAGATGGTTAGAATTTTTGAAAGATTATGATTTTGATTTAAGTTATCATCCGGGAAAGGAAAATGTAGTAGCGGACGCATTAAGCCGGAAAACAGTTCATATGTCGGCTATGATGATGAAAGAGATGGATTTAATTGAGCAATTTAGAGACTTAAGTATGGTGTGTGAGATAACACCTGGAAGTGTCAAGTTAGGCATGTTACGAATAAATAATTAATTTCTTGATGCAATTAAGGAAGGCCAACAACAAGACGTGAAATTGGTGGACTTAATGCCTACCGAAGGAAATGATCAAGGCGGTGATTTTAGTTTGGATAATAATGGTATTTTGAGATTTCGGGAGAGAATTTGTATACCCGATAGTGTTGAACTAAAGAAAGCAATTCTGGAAGAGTGCCATCGGAGTAGCTTAAGTATTCACCCGGGAGCTACGAAGATGTACCATGACTTGAAGAAATTATTTTGGTGGCACGGTATGAAACAAGATATTGCACACTTTGTTTATGCTTGTTTAGTATGTCAGATATTAAAAGTAGAATATCAGAAGCCTTCGGGGCTGATGCAACCTGTAGAGATCCCAGAGTGGAAGTGGGATAGTATTGTTATGGAATTACTGACAGGTTTGCCGAATACTGCGAGAGGACTGGATACTATTTGGGTAGTGGTGGACCGGTTGACTAAGTCCGTGCATTTTATTCCGATAAACATCAGTTACCCGTTAACTAAGTTGGCGGAGATTTATATCCGAGTTGTTGTGAAATTGCACGGTGTACCATCAAGTATAGTATCAGATAGAGATCCGCGATTTACCTATGAGTTTTGGAAAAGTTTGCACGAGGCTTTGGGTTCTAAGTTGAAATTGAGTTCCAAACTTTGGAACATATGCCTTTTTCTCGTCATGTGTCACAAGCAGAAACTGTCTAGGAACCATGATTTTTATTTCAACTGAGCTGCTAAGGATGTCTGCAATATAAATTATCTTTTTCTTAGGTACCCATTTCCTAGGTTCTTTCTTGTTAGTTTTCCCATAGTGTTTAATAACTTTGGGTTTATGTGTAACAGGATAATCAAGTGGAATTTGTGCATGATATTTAAGTTTAGAAACATATTTCTATGTTTGTGGAGGTTTTTGTGCAAACTAAAAAAGAACAGGTTATGTACAAAAAGGTACAAAGTGCTTGTAGAGAGGTTTTGGTTTAACCATAATACTTTAATCAATTTTGGAAGTATCTTACCCAAAATAGTTCTAATAGAAACTTTGTTATGAATGTAACATGTTGTGTTTACTGCCTTTGCCCAAAAATGCTTAGCCATATCAGTTTCTTGGATCATGGTACGAGCCATTTCTTGCAAAATCC
This sequence comes from Lathyrus aphaca, assembly GCA_963966055.1. Lineage (NCBI taxonomy): Eukaryota > Viridiplantae > Streptophyta > Magnoliopsida > Fabales > Fabaceae > Lathyrus > Lathyrus aphaca. The sequence continues at coordinate 546,897,506 of OZ014522.1, forward strand.
TATTCTTCCTTTCTACAACTCCATTTTCTTATGGAGTTCTAAGACAGGAGAAATCATGGGAAATGTCGTGAGAATCAAATAGATCCTCAAAGTATTTGTTCTCAAATTATCCTCCATGATCACTTCTAACTTTGACTATTTTGCAATTCTTTTCAGTTTCCACTTGAGAGAAAAAGGTAGAGAACATATAATGAGACTTATGCTCGTGTTTCAAGAAATTTACCTGTGTCCAATGACTACAATCATCAACAATAACTAATCCATACTTCTTTCCACTAATTGAAGCAATTTTCACTGGTCCAAACAAATCAATGTGAAGATGCTCTAGTAGTCTAGAGGTGGAAACAACATTTTTCGCTTTAAAGGAAAATTTTGAAAACTTGTCTTTCTGACATGCTTCACAAAGAGCATCAAGCTTATTTAGCTAAGAAATCCTCCTCAGGCTAACATGGCCCAAACGTCTATCTCATACCCATTTCTCTTCATTAACAGACATTAAGCATTTGACACGATGTTCACTTAGATCAGAAAGTCTAATCTTGTAAATGTTGTTTTTCCTTTTTCCAGTAAAAAAAAGGATTGAGCCATCTTTCTGACTGACAGCCTTGCAGGACATTTAATTAAAGGTAATATCATAACCATTGTCACTAAGCTGATTGATTGACAATAAATTATGCATCAAACCATCGACCAGAAGAACATTAGTAACAGAGGGGAGTTTACCATTTTCGATAGTTCCAGATATAATGATTATTCCTTTCTGGTTTCCTCCGAACCCAACGAAGCTGCCTGGCTTAAGTTCCAAACTTTGGAACGTGTACCTTCTTCCCATAATGTGTCACAAGTAGAAACTGTCCAAGAACCATGATTGGTATTTCAACTGAGCTGCTAAGGATGACTGGAACATAAACTATATTTTCCTTAGGTACCCATTTTCTGGGTCCTTTCTTGTTAGTTTTCCCAGGGAATTTAACAAATTTGGATTTATGTGCAACATGATAATGAAGTGGAATTTATGCATGATATTTAAGTTTAGAAACAGATTTTTGTGTCATTGGAGGTTTTTGTGCAAGCTCAAAAAGAACAGGTTTTGTACTAGAAGGCACAGAGTGCTTATAGAGAGGTTTTGGTTTAACCACAATACTTTCATCAATTTTTAAAGTATTTGTGCAACCCAAACCTTTCTTTCCATTTTTGCTTACTCCATAGATTAAGGAACCAATTTTGCTTCTATATATGCTTTTAGCCAGAAAGTGCTGAAAAGTTATATCAAATCTAAATACACAGTTGGTACCGGAAGCACCTAGACCTATTTATTATTCTAATTTTGAGATTTGGCGTCTCAAAGTAGAATTTGTACTTTATAAAGCAAAAAGTTTTTCATTTAAAGAAAATAATATTCTCTTCATGTTTCTCACAAGTTTCATAAGAAATCACTTGGACTTGTTTAAGGTCTTTGTATTTTCTTGGAATACTTTGATGCTTTTCCAGTATTTCTAAAAGATGCGATTCTAATTCAGAACAAGAGAGTTTAGAAAATACCTCTTTAGAATCCTGATCAGATTCTGCTTCTGAGTCTGATGATACTTCGTCTTCAGGTTTTCCAGAGACTTCAACATCAGAAGTTGTTGTCACCAATGCAACATTGGCTTGTTCTTCTTCAGAATCCTCTTCTTTTGAATCGGAGTCATCCCGGGTATCCATAAGTCCTTTCTTACCTTTGATAGAGTTGTTCTTGTATTTTCTTTCTTTCTTGAGTGCAGGACATTCATTCTTGTAATGACCTAGCTCTTTGCATTCATAGAAGATGACTTCTTTTCCAGAACTCGACTTCTTCTGCCTGGATGTTGAGTCAGAACGACCATTTGTCCTTCTAGCTCCTTTGAACTTTCCTTCATTCCTTGACCATTTTGTTTGTGTTTCCAGAGTTTGTTGACTCTTCTGGAAATTAACGAAAGTTCGTCATCATTTTAATCTTCATCAGAATATTATGAAATTTTTTCAGCTTGATAAACCCTAGACTTTTTAGAGTTGGATTTCAAAGAAATTGACTTTCCTTTCCTTTGAGGTTCATCTCCCTTAAGCTCTATCTCAAGACTTCTTAAAGAACTAACAAGTTATTCAAGACTGATACTATTCATATCTTTAGATAGCTTTAAGGTAGTTACCATAGGTCTCCACTTCTTAGGAAGGCTTATAATGATCTTTTTGACATGGTCAGCAGTTGAGTATCCTTTGTCCAGAACCTTGAGTCCCACGAATAGCATCTGAAACCATAAAAACATATTCTAAATTGTTTTATCATCTTCCATTCTGAATGCCTCATATTTCTGGATTAGGGCAAGCGCATTTGTCTCTTTAACTTGAGTGTTACCTTCATGAGCCATTCTCAAGGAATCAAAAATGGATTTGGCATTATCTTTGTTTGTTATCTTCTCATACTCAGTATAAGAGATACCATTTAGAAGTACATTTCTTGCCTTGTGATAATTCTTATAATCTTTCTTTTGTTGATCATTCATAGCACTTCTAGAAACTTTTTTTTCTTGTAGCAGTAACATGGTGACTGTATCCATCAACAACAAGATCCCAAAGATCTACATCATATCTAATAGTCAAACTTATCACCATCAAAGATTGGTGGTTTCACATTGTAGTGATCTTTCTCTATTGTAGTAGCATTGGTAGCCATTGTTTCACACACACACACAATATCAGTACTGAACACAGTTAAATGTTTGATAATTTTTATATCACAATCAGAACCGAAGCTCTGATTCCAATTGAAGGTGAGAAAAACATAAGAAAATGGGGGATGGGGTTGAATTGGGATTTTAAATAAACAAAAGCTTTTTACCCAACCAATAAAAATCGCCGCTAAAGACCAAATATAAAAAAGAACACAATGATTTTTATACTGGTTCACTTGAAAACTTCAAAGTTAATCCAGTCCACCCACCAAGGTGATTTTACCTTATACCCAAGAACTTAATCCACTATAATCAACTGATTAAACCAGACTAGCAACTACTAGTGACTAACAAACCACAAAGACACACAGTCTATATCTTCTCAAGGATTCTGACCTAAACGGTCCCTTAAGGAAATACAAACAACAATTTGAATAAGAGTTATGTTTACAAGGATTTCTTCTACACAAACAGATATAAACAAGTTTAAAACACAATACACTTCAAGAAAAATTTCGCACAACAATTCTATTTTTACGTAGATAATGGTCTCTTTGAATTCTTGGACAACCATTCTTCAAGTTTTCAAGTCTTTATATAGCCAATATAAAATAGATCCGTTGAATGGTAAATCAAGAATTCTTCATTAATTAGCTGGAGACTTGAGCAATAGTTTGATACGAAATGGACAACAAACATACTACATTGATTTCTTCACTGCACGAAATGCGCGTAGTGGAAATAATATTTAATTCGTACCATGTACTATTTTCCTTCGTATAAACTTGTCCTTATCTTCTATTCCTTAATGGCTTCTGAATAAAAATTGTTTCAAGCATGAGTTAGAAGAGTTGATTTTGCTTGAGTTCAGAAACTTCAGCCATCAATCAGAAGCTTGATCACATCAATATCTGACTTGAGATTCTTTAGAGCCTTCAAAAACTTTCAGGAAGTAAAACTTAAGAAGCTTGAGTAATCCTCAGAAGCGAATTGATCAAAGTCACGCGTTAGAAGCATGGGCCAAGAGAACATTACATCAACAACTTACAGTTTTCTCAAAAGCATCTTTATCCATGAGTGTGAGCAGAAGCGATTCAGATCAATATATTCAGAATCTTGTAACGTTTCACATTCAAGAGTCAAAATAAATGTTGTTTGCTAAAGATACATAAAAAAAACTGTTAGAGTACTAAAATTATTCTCACACAAATATTGAATTGTTATAATCAAAACTTAGAGATACAAATGCATAACTAAATCTTGTTCTAACAGATCACACAGTTCCTCAAACATGTCTTTGTTTGGAGTCATGTGCCAAGTACACCGGAATTTATAATCCACTCTTTGCTAGATTCACTGCTTGAACCCACTAGGACATTATATGATTCATAATCATTTTGCACAATGGATGCATTACAATTATCCTTTCCACCATGATCTTTCAGGCGTTCAGGTCACACCTTTCTTGTATAACCCTTCTTCTTACAATGATAACATAGAATACCATATGCCTCACCTCTATAAGGCTTTTTCTAACTTTTACCTTTCTTCTAGTCAAACCTACCATCTTTCTTCAAGAATTTCCCCGTAATGGATAAACCTTCACCGTCAGACGATGGCTTGTGCTCCTTTCATTTGTTTAAATCTTTATAGTACAAGGTAGATAGAACATCTTCAAATGTCAATGACCTCTTTCCATATAAGAGAGTTTCTTTGAAGTGAGCATGTGTTATGGTAAAAATACACAACATAAACAATAGCGTTTGATCTTCATCATCGATCTTCACATCAATATTTTCAATATCAAGAATCAACTTATTTAACATATCCAACTACTCATCCGACACTTTGTCTTCACTCATCTTGAATGAATACAAAACTTTCTTTGAGTAGAGTCGATTCACCAACAATTTGGTCATGTACAAACTTTCAAGTTTTAACCATAATCATGATGATGTAGTCTCCTTTGATACCTGAATGAGAGCCTTATTACCAAGGGTCAACAATATTATGCAATGGGATTTCTTTATCATGGTCGTCTTGTTCAGTTTTTGTTAACTCAGTGTTCATGGCCGCTGCTCCCTTCAACACTTTCAAACAACCCTGTTAAACCACTAGGGGCTTTCATCTTCAAGAGCCACAGACCAAAATCGTTCACTTCGATGAACTTTTCAATATCATACTTTGTTGAAGTCATCTTCCTCCATTCTCATCACACTAATTTGTTGTGAAATCTAATACCTTGAAGAAAAGTATAAACAATTTATTTATGATCAAGAAACACACACGGGTAGAAAAGATGGTAAAAGAAGAAGAATAACAAGGATTGATTATAATTGATATTCGTTACTTTATCTTTGAATCAGATTACAAGTACTAAAGAATAACAAATAACCATCTCATCCTAATTAGGATTTTCCATACTTATGATGAGAGACTAGTATGCAATTTATAATAAAATCTAACATACTAAACTAATAGCTTTTTAAGAATTACCTAATACAAAATAACTTAGGGTACAAGCTAACTTAAGGAATTGTACATAACAAACAAAACCAATTTGAAATGCTAACAAACCTAGCATTTTCGACAATTGCATGCTTGACCCTACTTCGACTACATCATACACTAATTTCACAACAACATGTGAACGACCTTCGACTGCATGCTAAAACTTTGTCAAACTATCGAACCAAGAATTTACCTTCGATCATACTATAGTTTGATCCAAAATTTCACACATCTCCACCTTGGAACAAACTCTATAGCATTAAGGAAAAACTAACTTTCTTCATGCAACTTTGTCAACTGCATACAGTGGAAAAATTTGCAAATGAGCAATGTCTTAGTGATCATAATAGCAAGATTATGATCTGTCGAAACCTTCAACACTTGGACTTCTCCATGCTCAATTATCCCTCTGACGAAATGCGCCTCTCATCGATATGTTTGGTTCGCTCATGATAGGATGAATTCTTTGACAGGTGTATTGCACTTTGATAATCACATTTAACAGTGATAACTTGACCTTGAAGTTTCAACTCCTTTACAAAACCCTCAAGCCACAATGGTTCTTTCACAACTTCAGTTAGGGATATATATTCTACTTCAGTGTTTGATAAGGCAACAACCTCCTAAAGTGTTGCCTTCCAACTGATTATTGTGCTGAACATAGTGAACGCATATCCATAAATATATTTTCTAGAATCCATACAACCTACATAATCACAATCTACATATCCTTTGAATGTTGCTTTACTATCTTTCCATTAAACCTTTCCAGGATTCTCCATGTACCTACTTACAAGACTTATTGCATATGTTATGTCGGGTCTAATACATATTATATCATACATCAAAGAACCTACTATATTAGCATATGGAATGTTATTCATATAATCTCGTTCGACATCATTATTGGGACACCGATTTATATTCTTCTTGAATTGAGGGTTTGTCGGAGTTACAACAAGCTTTGAATTCAATATACCAAACTTTTCGAGAATCTTCTGTAGGCATGCCTCTTGAAATAAGCATAATTCCGACTTCTTTCTATCTCTTCAGATGTCAATCCCAAGAATCCCGGACAACTTGACCCTCATTACATCTTTGATATTGTTACTTATTATTAGAATATCATCCACATAAAACAACAAAATAACAAATGAATTACTCGGTAGAAATCTTAATTAAACACAGTGGTCAAACTAACTTTTAATGAAACTTATGTGTGCCATGAACTTGTTGAATCTCTTGGGGAAGTTCTTGATCTTTGATCGATGGGATGTCACCTTCAGTGTGGGATGATCATGTAACAACAAATTTAAAAAAAAACTAGCAGTTAGCTATCAACACATCATGGAAATATGATAAAAAAAATTAAAGTTAAACATATTTCTTATATACCTCACACTGTTATAGTCGGTATGCCACATGGTCAACATTCACGGCAACCACCGATCGGTCAATGGGTCATCCCGAGAATGCTTCATAAGTATGCACAGACGACCCCGCCAATAGAGTCGTAACCTCTGTATCAGGAGTAGCAAAATTGATCAGATTTATGGCAACCACCTTATCAACAACAAAGGCATCTGATTAGATCACTTCATCTATAACATGGGTATCTGATTGGACAACCTCATGTGTGTAAACACCCCAAATTTTCCCTCACCCATTCACACCATGGCTTGTTATCTTTTCATATACATAAGTTCAATCATGGCATCTCATATTGCATTTTTGTTTCACTGCATTGTTTCTAAGTCATCTGCACCTAGGGTTTGTGATCTGAGCAATCCAAGAGCCATTTGAGCCACTCCAAAGGTCATCAATCACTTAAAAGGGGTCCATGTATGTTCAAGCATCATATTGTATCCTCACAAAGTCAAGAATGTCAAAGAATCACAAGAACTGAGGATGGCATGGAAGCAGAGCCAGGTTTGACTACACAGATGACCTAAAATTAGGGTTTTGGTTTCAAAGGCCATAACTCCAATTTTTTTGGTCATTCTTGTTTCTATTGGTCTCTATATGGTATAAGGATAATGCATATCTATTTTCATGAAGAAATTCCATGGGGAAGTCATCTAATCAAGAGTTGACTTTTTGAGCAAGTCAGTGCAAAATCAGGGCATCTGAGGCCCCCAATGACCCAACCAAAGGGTTTTCATCATCATTTTGATTATGTATGATCTTTATTTGATCATATAAGATGTTAGAAGTTCACAAAATTGAAGAATTTCAAGCCATTTGCAAAGTTGACTTTTTGGGAAAATGACTTGTAATGGAAAATTGCCATTTTGGGAAACTTTTTCAACCCTTGCTTTTTGATTCAAGAATGCTTCAAATGGGAAAACTTTGGTCATGAAAGTTGTAGAATGGATCATTCCCTTTTCAAAAAGTACAAGAACTCATTCTAATTCATTTTGGATCAAAAGTTATGGCTTGTCAAAGTTGGGAAAAATCACATAATTTCAAGTTTTCCACCAAAGAGGCATTTTGCAAAATGGTATGATCAAGCATTCTAAAGACTTCAAATGTGCAAAAACTTATTACAACATGATCATGTGACTTCTAAAAGTCAGAATTGGCCCAAGAATATTGCATTTTGGTGCCTTGAACTTCATGAATTTCCAAAGGGGGCAAACATGTACTAACTTGCAAAAACTCATGAAGCCATGCCTCTACTTGTTGCAGCTCATAGAATCCGATCCATATGAACTCCATGATCCCTGCTGAACTCAACCATGCCCCTATCACAACCTCACACTTGCCCATACCTCAAGTACACCTAGACTTGACTTTTTGCAAAAACACCCATACCAATCCCACAGTGACACAACAACTCTCTGCCCAATCCAGACCTTACAAACACACTCCAAGGCTTCATTTTCATAACACAACTCAGCCTGAATACACACACAAGCCAGAATTCTCATTTTTCACCTCTTATGCAAAACCTTTCGAAACACACAGCACAAGCATCAAACATTCAAACAAACTTCACAAAACATCTCAGCATGACTCACTGATCACAAACCAACCATTGAAACAGCCCAGAACCTCACACAAACCAAATACGATTTCCTCACTTCACTGAACAGAACTCTGCCAATCTCCCAAACCAGACACTCTCAAAGAATTCTAAGCTCCATTCCATCATCAGGAGGATCAAGGGAGAAGGTTTGTGCAAAGCTTGAGGCCAGGAAGCTCAGAATCAGAGAAGCTCCATCTCAGGTAACATGAAGAAATTTTTTTCCAGAAACTAATTTTTAAGTTCTTGTATGATGCTATGTCTTCCCCTGATCATGAATATGTGTTTAGTTTTTAAAATGGTGAAGAAACCAGCATGTATGGTACCTCTGAATATTTGCCCGTGTTTCATACTTTGCTTCGATTCAGGCTTGTGAGTGAAAATAAATGAGTTTTGGGAGAGGGATTAGGTTTAGATTGAGGAGAAGATCATTTTGGTGGAAGAAATTTCATGTTTAATGACCTGTAGCGAAATCTAGGGTTCATGCTCGCCGGAGAAGACGACCAGAAGTCTTCTCCGGCCACCTGAAGTTGATTAGGGTTAATCTGTGTCATTAATTGTAGTTTGAATGTGAGCCGTCCATTAGCGCGCGTAGTCAACTCCCGCCCCCTGGAATTTGAATCCTGGCCCTTAGATCTGCTGACTTTCTCATTTTTTATTTAAAATTCATTTTATTTTCATTTGTTTTGATTTATTTTACACGAATTATTTAAAATAGTTAAAATCATTTAAAAATTCTGAAATTTTTTATCACATCTATTATTAATTTTCAGAACCCAAAAATATTTTTATTTTATTTTTTGCATTAAAATTTATTTTTAAATCATTTAAAAGTTTATTTTTAATTAGTTAATGAGAATTAATTAATTAAAAATACTTTTAGGTATTTAAAAATCACAAAAAAATTCATGTAACATTTAAAAACATTTAGAAACATTGTCCAACTCTCAAACCAAATTTCTTTTTTGTTCTTGATGCCTTTTGATAATTTTCTTTGGAATTAATTTCATTTCAAGGCAATATTTTGTTTCAAACTTCAAAAATTCATTTCTGCCTAACCATTGAGAGTTGGACAATGATTCTTTTTGCATTGCATCTTGCATAACATGTAGTTTATAGGATAAAATTGGCATGAATTGATCTTGCATTTTCAATTTGTTTAGCATTTTTCTTGGCAAGGTACCTTAAAACCCTAGCAATCTTAGGAAATTCATAACTCTCACTAGGTTAAGAGTTGGATCCCCTCCTTTGGGCAGTGAGTTTGTATAGGTTTAGGGTTCCTTTGATTGCATTTTCAAATTTTTGTCATGTCATTTGCTTCTGGTTTTGGATTTTTGCTTTGTATGTTGCATATAACCCTAATTCATGCCTTCCTTTGCATCCATCTTCCATTTGCTTGCATACCATGACTTGCCATGACATTTTGTGCATCCATTTGATTCATAATACATCTTAAGACATATTAGAATCATGTTTGATCATTGCATCTTTCATTTGCCATGTTGTATGTCATTTGCATTCCATAACTTTTCATGTATGTTCATGGTTCAATACATGCCTCATTTGCATCTTTATGCTTGCTTGATCATTCTCTTGCCTTGCCTCATGTTTGAATCATCCCTTAGCATCATTAACATCATGTATTTGCTTCTGAATTTGTCTTGCATCATGCCATTTCATCTCATTTGCATTTCATTTCATTTCTTTACTAACTTTTCAGGTGGTAAGTGGTATTGAGAAGTGAATTTGCCTTCACTTCTCACAATTTCTTTTCATCTCCTTTATGCATCATTGCTGCATCTTATCTTGTGCTTTGGTTTGAGCTTGCTCATTCTTGATCATCTTACCTTCTTTCTTCAATCAACTTGTCTTCTTAAGTGAAGCAAGTTGTTTTGCTTCTCTTTGCTCTCTCATCTGCTTCTCTCCTTGGTGGTTCTTTGAAGATCTTTCTCTTAAACCTCATAAACCCTAGGACTTCCAAGCATGATAACTTTTTAGGATTGTTTAGTCCCCCATTTAGCTTTTACCTTTGTGTCATCTCTTGAGTCTTCTCTTCTCATCTCATAATCAAGGACTAAACCCTAAAGGCTTTAAGGCTTTGTGATTAAGCTTATGCCTGCATCCTTCTATTAGGATGGAGTGTATAACTTTAATCCTAAGTGTTAAACCCTTAATGTGTTTAAATCCTTTAATCAATCCATCTAATAATCATCAAGACATCAAACTTGTAACTTGGGCCTTGCATTAGGGTTCTAATTCTTCCTTAATTGGTTAAGAAGGACTAACCCTAGTGTTAATGGACAAGTCCCCCTCAAGTTGTCTTACAAACCATAAAACTCACTTCTTCATCTTGTCATTAACTAAAATCCACTTAATAAAGGCTTTGTTTTGTTATGAGGTTAATCCCTAACCATGGATTAAGTTGAGGAGCTTTCCTCAGCTTAAACACTCTCATCTATTATCCTTCTATTAGGATGGTGTAATGAGTCTGTTTAATCCCTGATTATGGCTTAATCTCATTACTCAACACTAAACAAAAACAACAAAAACATCTAAATAATCACAAGTAGGTTAATGATCTTAATCCTACATCATGGTGACTAAGTGTGAGATGCTGACTTCACACTTAAGGTATTCTCATTACCCCTAATCAGAGGGAGGATGTGATGAGTTTACTAACCCATTGGTTTAGGCTTAAGCTCATTAGCTTATGACACATTTCCAAAAGCAATAAAAGACTGAAAACACAAAAACAAATAATAATCGTCTCCTCCGGGATTCTTTTCTCATCTCATTCACTCACAAACGAGAACTTGCTTCTTCCGTCTAATGCAAGACAATTTGCACCTGAGCCAGACAGGTCATACACTTGAGCATAGACAAGTAAGCAGTTCACAAGTCAATTTATCTTTCAGTCTCTTTGAGTCGAACTACGGTGTTCTGACTTCCTCATTGCACGAGAGGATACGTAGGCATAACTTAACAGTTATCGAACAAAAGTCTCTGTATATTCCCCCTCTTCCAGCATTATTCTTTAAGCCTCATTATCTTGAGCTTTTCACTCCTGTTCTTACACTGACACTTCTCTTATACACTTCACATTTCTTTTTACACTGACACTTGCATTCTTTCCAGCTTCTATACACAAATTGCACTGACACTACCCCTTTAAAACACAAATCTTTTAAGCGTGGATCCCGTCGAGTACGACGGACAATCTGGGTGCTAATACCTTCCCAGGTTGTAAACAACCCCCTTTCTCAGTCTCTCTGGTTCGCAACCGTCTTATCCATCTTTTCTTAGGTTTATGCAGCATTACCTTTCCTCCGGGATAAAAATGCCTAGCTGGCGACTCTTTTCTTTTCTTATTTCGCCGACCGTTCGCGTCTGTACCCCTTCTGACCTGAGGTGTCATTTGGTGGGAGCGACAATGTGCCACCTAATCAACAAACTCAACAGCTACATGTATTGAATTTGTCTCGACCACTAGGTCATAAACATTCTGACCTGCACCTTTTAAACATGAACAATCTCAGTGTCATCTTTGGGTTCTACGTATGATCTTATCGGCCCACGTCAGGTGCTACGAGGTGCGTGGAACTACCCTTGCTCAACCAACTGTTTATGTTTTGAACCGGTTGGAATTTTTGAACGCGTACTTGGGAAGTCTCAGCCTAAGAAACCCTAGCTTGGGCCGCCACTCTATTTGTGGCCCTGCCTGCAATGGTGTTATCCTTTCCCATATATCTAACCGCAAAAACAGAATAAAAGAAAACATAAAAATTAGTTAAATCTCGGAACTTTTGAAATTTCCCCTATTTCATCTGAAATTCTTAAAATTTCGAAAAATTCCAATTCTTTTTAACTACTGAAAAATTTGGAATTTCCATAAAAATGCATATGAAAGTATTTTAAATTATGAAATTTATGGAAAACAATTATTGAAAAATATCGGAAATTCTGAAATTTCCTATACAAATTCAAATGATTTCCACGTAAAATTTGAAATTTTCGATAAAATACTAACTGAGTTAGAATTTTTTTGGAGAGAATTTGAAATTTCCAACATTGCTCAGAAAATTTGAAATTTCTACAAATGTTTGGTAGATTTTGAAAATGAATGAATATTTTTCCAAGATCAATATTGTATATTCATTGAATTTGGAGGATGTCAGATACAACTGATAGGAGGATTCTACTTGCTACCCCCAGTTGTACCTGGAACCCCCACGCTTTTTTATAAAGGTATAAATGACCCTTTGAACATTTACTATAAATCTCTGGACGAAATTCCCGGTAGGTAAAAAAAATCTGGTATGGAATAAAATTCTCGGTAGTGTATTTGAAATTATCGGAATACCGATAATTTCAAATTCTCGGTATTTAACAAAAAAACCGGAGATTTGTAATTTATAGGTTGATATCGGGAATTTCACATACCTTGAAATTCCTGGTAGTTATATTTTTAGGGGTTTTCAGAAAATTCACGATTTTGCCGATAATTTTATATGGTTGTTATTGCACCGAAACTTTGTGTGACCCAGAATTGATGCACATTTGTATAAATAGGGGTTAGGTCTTGTGGTCAAATACATCTGGAAAAAATGCCTCTTCCTGAATATCTGTTTAAGGCAAAAGTTTACTTTAACAGAGCTTCTCGTGCTGTAAAGTTCAAGCTCCCTGATGGTACTAAGTAACCGATTACTCAAATTGGGTAACCGGTTACTCACGAAGATTTTTGAAAATTTTGGCAACAACATTCAAATTCTGCAATTTTGGCACAAAATTCATTTTTGATCACATGTGGAATATTCTAGATCATCTCCATTTAATTCCCCTACATCATCAAAATTAATTACTACCATATACCTTAATTAATCACCACTATTTTGCTAATTTCTCTCCAAATTTGAATTCCAAGCCTAATTTTGATCTTCCAAACCAAGCTCCAATCCATTTAATTCCCATACCAAAACTCTATAAATAGAATCATTATTCCATTCAATTATCCAGCTTTTGAGAGCCAAAAAACTTATTGCAAAGTATATTCCCAACCACCAAAAGTCACTAAAGCTCAATTTCTTTTTTTGAAAGTTAATATGAATTCACATTGAATCTTATTTAACTTTGAGCTAAACTTTCATCCAAATCATTTTTCTTCATTAATTTCAGTAGATCAAGCTTGTTTGGGGAGATCTTGAAGTAATTTGAAGTTATTCTCATTTTTGAAATGGTAATTCATCTTTCACCATTATCGAAGCTTCATCTTTATCTTCCATAGTATAAATCGTTGGTGATTCTTGTGCTTGATCCTTTGGATCTTATTTTTTTTATTTGATTGTTGGTTTTTACTGTGGTTTTACTTTAAAATTCGTGCAAATTCAGTCATATGATCATAAGGTGTTTGAAAAAAGTTTTGAAAGAGGATCATGCTGAATTTTGCAATTTTTTTTTTGCCTTTGCGTGCAGAGTAACCAGTTGCCCTATTTGAGTAACCAGTTACTCAATGTAAATTTTTCCAGTTTGTTGCATTTTTGAACTGGTAACCGGTTACTCTATTTGGGTAGCCGGTTACTCTGGAGCAGAATTGAAAAAAATTTGTTTGTTTGGGGCTGTTTTGGTGCTTTCTTATTTCTTCTTCCCCTCTTTTCTTATTTTAGCCTTGGAATATAATATTGAGATTAATTCCTCTTTAGTTTCAATAGAATTCGGATATCAATTAGAGTAGATTAACATTAATTAATTCAAATCTATCTTCAAGTGAATTATCAAATTCATAAGAGGTGCTTTGGATAAGTGATATGTTTTTCACACTTGAATCTATCAATTAGAGGTGATTGAACTTAAATATGGAAGGACCTTAAAAGTGTACTTCAATTTGGCTCTTCTCCACCCCTCCCTATAATTCTGTTTTTTTTTTAATTTTGATCGATGAAAGTCTCATGGATCCTAGAATTTCTTTGTTGAATTCTTGATCAAGACGAGATTGTTACCTATTTTCTTTTCGTGTGACATTGTTTCTGGATGACGATCTATATATCGTTCATCTAACATGCATTAACACTAACATTAGTTACTTTAATTGGTATTGATTGACCTTGTTATAGGGTGACTTCTATATAAGTTACTTGATGATTGCTTAACATAGCGCTACATTTGTCCTTGCATATCCTTATCGAAACTTGTACTTTTGTGGCCCGAACCTTGATTGGTTGTGCAAGCCCAAACATGGTTGTTCTTTTGTGCTAAGTTTATAATTCTCAAAACTTATTGTTGTAGAGGCTTTGATTCTATCAATCTTCTGACGTGTTTTGTTAATCAATGACTTGAGTACATCGTTCAACCATATAGTTCAAGACGCAAGATAAAATTCGGTTGTCGCTTTGAGCCTTTTTGTATTATTATCTTTGTGGATGATTGAGTTCACCACATTATTATGCATATATTATATTTCTTTTATTTCTTTCTTGCTCCCTATCCTTTTATTTTACTTCTTGCTCCATTCTCTTTATTTAATATGCTTTATATCATCCATTATCATATTTATGTTTATGTCATTTTTGTGTCCATTTTGACTTTATTATCTCTTGTGTTTTTCTTTTCTTCTTGTCCATTTTTGGACACCAAAAACATTAATAAATTCCTAAACACTTTAAAAGACTTGTGCTTAATTGTGGACTATGGTTACTATCCCATGCTTTGGAGGATTTCTACCTTTGGACTTCTTGGCTTGATTTGGACCTATGGACTTAGTACTAGAATTTTATCCCCTTGCTTGATTATCATGGAGTGGTTATTCTAGCCTTTATTTGGCTCATCATTTGCTCAAGAGGATGAAATTCTAAGTTATTTATGCTTTGAAGTGTCTTCAAGTGGTTAGATCTTTCTTACCTTAGCTCTTTTTCTTATTTTTTTAGGGCAATCTCTTCATCTTCTCCCATTCTTTAATTTTCAAAATCTTCTCCATTTTTAAAGGATTATTTTGTTTAAAAAACTTTCACCACTTTCATAAAACTTTGACTTTGGTCAAGTGATTTTTACCTTTTTCTTTCATTTCTTAATAAATGCTAATGAACCTAAGCATATTGAGACCATTTTCCAAAAACCTTAAAAAATGCAAAAACTCATTCACTCTTTTTTGTGTCTTGTGCACTTTTTCTTTTAACTTTTTTCATATGTTTAGACATGATTCATCCTTTCTAGAGAAATTATTTGCTAAAGGATGACAACTTGTCTTTACATTCTTAAAATCAATGAAAATCAACAAAAAACTTTGTTCCTTTTACCACGAACTACGTGATTTTGATCTTACATTACACTTTGTGGGTACATAGACAAACCTCTCCAAACACAAAAATATTAAAACCAATTCTTTTTTCTCATCCCCTCACTCTCATTTAATAAACCCTTTTCAAACCAAAAAGCATAAATATTTCAAAGGGCTCCCGTGAAGTACCAAAGACGTTTTGGGTTCTAACACCTTCCTATTTCGTAACCAACTCCCTTACCCATTCTATGTTTGTTTCTTTTAGCTTTTTCTTTTAGATTCATTTTTTTTAGGATTTATTCACTCTTTTATCCTTTTCCTTTTGGGATAAATAAAAGTGTGGTGGCGACTCTGTTTTCCTTGAGTTAAGTTAATCAATATCTTACAATCACGATTTTTATCGCTACAGGGAGGATATAAACTGCAGGGTGAAATACAACCTTATCGAGTTGAAGATCGACGAAGACATCAAGGAAATGTGAAGATCCTTTTGTTGTAGGCTAACAAAGGGTCTAATCGATTTTGATGCGAAGCTACCAAGATCCGTTAATGATATAATGGAGATGTTGAAATGTCCTGAATCGTCTGGTAGTGTTTAGGTTTTTCTTATTTATTAATCATGTTGTAATGTTAAATGTTAAATGTTTAAGTTGTTTAATCAAGATCACTGCAATGTAAGGAATGTATCAAAATAATATAATGTTATGTCATAGTTGTCTGGGTAATATACAGATAATATATATGATACATATAATACAAATAATATCTAAATAGACCCCATGGGCTACATGTGCAATTCGAGCTAATCCAGTAGAAATACCACCATCTGGGTCTACCAACTCCATGAGCTCATCAGTCATCACTGCAATCATCTGAAAGCGTTGCGTGTCCTTGGGATGATATCCCCTTCCACACAATGCTGGGAAATGCTCGGGATCCTTCTGTCACATGTGTAAATTAGAAATAATAAATACAACAAATAGTAAATTAGAAATAATAATATTTGAAATAAAATAAATACGAAAGCAAGAACATGCAATAAAATATACTTGTAACAAACTCAGGTGGCCAACAAGCTGTCTGGTCTCAAATTAGGTGGCCACCCCAAAAACTGAATACATCTGGGTCAGCGCTTCACACCTTCACGTACATTTGTGCACCTCAAGATCACTGAAGAGACACAAATACCGAGCATTGATATATGTACCAAACTTATCCGCAAAGAGAGTACATGTTACTACATGCAATATGTACGTCCTAGTGGTAATCTGATATCTACCAACTGCTACAAGCTATAAATATTCTGAAGCCAGTGCATGCATAAGTGAGCACCTCTGGTATCAGAAAACTCCTACAGCACCCCTGCCTCAATCAAACTCAGATTATGCATAACCATCTCACAAGCCATGGCCACACTGAGATGAGGACTTGTCAAGAATTTACCGTAAATAGGGAGATGGAACAAGGCAGTGACATTATCCAAAGTCACAGTCATCTCTCTAAATGGAAGATGAAATGATGACGTCTCTTTGTGCCACCTCTCGATGGATTCACTAAGTAGAGGAACATCCAACATGATCAGTGAGTAGTGGACGAAATGCAACAAATCAAAGTCCTGAACGATATTCTTCATATCACCAGGCATGAGAATCTCCGAGAAACCCTTCATCTTCGCGCCGTGAGACTGAGCCCTCAATATCAGTCTCTCATGTGCCACCAATATTTAAACAACTTTGTTAATACTTAAACAAAATTTTCATAAATAAACAAAAGTTAAAATTAAACGTAAAAACCATATACCTTCCATGCCATAGACGTAAGACTACATGCTCACTATACTCTATAAGCACGAACTGGTCGATGGGCCCTCCTGGAAATCTTGGATCAATGTGTACATAGGGTTTGGTCGAATGAACCATGACATCTGTCTCAACGGTTTCCTCAGTAACATCTCTAGCTGCAGCCTCTCCAGTACCCTCAACATCACCCTCAACAACCTCCCTTGTATCACATACATCAAACTCCTCAATAACATCTCTATCAGCAGCCTCCGCAGTTACACCCCAAGCAGCCGCATCCACCGACTAAATAACTGGATCAACTACGGGAACGTCTGAGTCCACCTCATATGTGGCATGTGATGTAGAATGACCTCCACGTCAGCGAATGGTACGCGGTGGCTGGAAATGACCCCGCTCTGCCTGCTCTGCCAATCTCTTCCGGTGTGAACCAGTTGAGACCATCCGTCCTGCCCGTACATGAGATGAATCAGCATCCAGAGCACCCATACCCCTACCACCTCCAGCTAGATCAAGCGCTCTCCCAGCGATAGTACCGTCACGACCTTTGGATTTCACTATAAACAAAGGAAAAGTAAGATAAGGAATAAAACAAAAATTATACAACTACATGGAATTTGAAATTACATGTAATATTAAAAAATTTATAACTACCGGGATTTTGAAATTACTAGTAGTATTAATTTTTTTTATAACTAACGGGATTTTGAAATCCCGATATAAAACATGATTTTTAATACTACTGGTAATTTCAAATTCCCGATACAAATAAGAATAAAATTCCTAAAATGACCGAAAATTTTATAATTACATATACATTCCACCGAAAATATTAGAATTCCTGGTTAAAAGATATCGACAATTATGAAATTCCTGATAATATACTGATAATTACATAATATCCAGTAAAATTTACTTGTTAATCTGAAATTCCTAAATCTTCAATATGGCCCCTGATTAAATCTGTGATTCACCTAAAGTTTTTGAAAATGTTGAAATATTTTATTTCAGAGTTAATTTTGACTTTTCATTACGTTTGGGGGGTGCCAGATAAAATTGAAGGAGTATAAGTAGAATCCTCGAATGACGGGTGATAAGTTAAATGTTTGATAAATAGGATCCCTGCCCATCTACCCCATTTGAATCAGGCCCATCTATAGACAACCGCTCTAATTTCCTGCATTGAAGGCCCATCTATGTGATGTGAGCAAGATATTTATCCTATTGATGGTGATGGTGATAAAATCATAAAAGTGATTTAAAGGTAGATTATGTTTAATTATAATAATATAAAAATTAATTGAATAATAAATTTTAAATAAAACTACGTTTACACTTAAAAGTTAGTATACATCTTAATTTCAAATAGGTCAGTTAAAAAATCATAATTAATTTTACAATCATCGAGTCAATGGAGACCCTGTGTTGAAGATTAATTTAACCTGTGCTAAATTGTGACATTGCAAAAATCTTATTTAGCCTAGATTATATATGAAATTCTTTATAACTAAAGCTTAATTATAAAAAAGTTAACATATGAGACTTTATGGCTATGCAGATTCTTAATATCGTCAATATTAATTTAAAATTAATTATATATTTTTTAAATTATTTTAGCTAACATACCTAAAATTTTTATTGAAATACCTCTATTTTTCAATAAAATTCTTCAATAACCCACTTTTTAAATTATTTTTCTATCTATCTTATTTTTTGTCATTTTTAAGAGGAATCTCCATATCAATTGGAGACAATGTGTTTTTGCAAAATTTAATAAAACAAAATAAAAAAATTTAATAAATAATAAAAAATATGACTATATTAACAAATAATTAAAAATAAATTATATAATTTAATGATGACGATCGGTAGAGTTGTCAAAATGGGATATGGTCCTAAACAGGTTGACCCTGATGGGCTCGGGTTTTTCAGTGTTAGGTTAAAAAAACTCATTTATAATATGGACTCAAAAATTACTACCCGAACCCGGCCCTAGATGGGCTTCGGCTACCCGACCCTAAATGAGCTTTTTTTAAATAAAAAATAAAAAATATCATATATTATAAATAAAATTAAAAATCATATTATTTTAAATATAATACATTTTTAAGTATTATATTATTTTTTATAAATATTATAATATTTTCTTAAATACAATACATATCTAAATTGTATAAAATAATACTTGAATATTTAACATGAAAAAAATTAATAAAATATGAGAAAAAAATGTTGATTATATCAATGTATAATATTTAAAAGAGAAATATTGAATAAAATAGAGATAAAATTTAGTGAGTTGAGAAAAATCAATGTGTTATTTTGGAGTAAGACAATATAAATATTAATATAATTTCTTAAAATTTATATCTATATGGGCCGAATGGGCTACCCAAAGCCCATATGGACTAGCCCTAATGGGTAGCGGGCTTTTTAGGGCTGGACTAAAAAAGCCTTGAAAAATATGAGCTCCAATTTTAAGGCCCAAGCCCTATGATTTTACGGGCCTGGCGAGCCGGTCCATGTGGGCTAGCCCATTTTGACGACTCTAACGACCAGATTGGGCAAATCGACCACCGGTTCCACATCCCTTAGGTCGTATCACTAGTTGTCCTCGTTGTTGATTCACTCTAGGTGTTGTGGGAGTTGAGGTCTCCGGAATATCGTCAGACTCCCTTAATAATTTTTGCATCTCTACGTAGTCTTGTGTACGGAAAGACGGCATGTCGTAACTGAGGTCGTGACCCATGCCAAAGTAGTTTGGATGTGATGATGGGATCATCGGTGTGCGACCTGGACGATTGAAATGGTTTAGGGTTTAATGACATTACACCTTCACATCAACGAGGACAACGAGTGATACGATCTAGGGGATGTGGAACCGGTGGTCGATATGCCCAACCCGGACGTCATCATTAAATTATATAATTTATTTTTAATTATTTATTAATATAATCATATTTTTCATTATTTATTAAAGTTTTTTATTTTTTTTAATTAAATTTTGCAAAATCACACTTCACATTTTTACACAGTCGCCAATTGGATTGTAGACTGCATATTGTGTCTCCAATTTGTGGGAGTTATGGGAGTTGGGGTCATCGGTGTGCGACCTGGACGATTGAAAGGGTTTAAGGTTTAGTGACATTACACCTTCACACAAACAAGGACAACGAGTGATACGACCTAGAGGATGTGGAACCGGTGATCGATATGTCCAATCCGACCGTTATCATTAAATTATGTAATTTATTTTTAATTATTTATTAATATAATCATATTTTTCATTATTTATTAAAAAAAATTATTTTTAATAATTAAATTTTGCAAAAATATGCTGTCTCCATTTGAATTGGCGATCCTTCATATTTTTTACACACAGTCGTCAATTGGATTGAAGACTGCATATGGTGTCTCTAATCCAAGTGGCGACACCTCTTAAAATTTCTACATGATCGTCAATTGATATGAAAACTGCTCTTAAAAATGACAAAAGTGAGATAGATTGAAAAATAATTTGAAAAGTAGATTATTGGGAGAATTTTGTTGAAAAATTGGAGTATTTAAATAAAAATTTCAACATACCCTTAATATATTTTCTCCCATTCAAAATAATGCTAACTAAAAATAATATTTTTATTTTTTAATTAATATCTTTTCCCTTTGAAACACACCAAAGTTACCTAATAAACACGCATAGAATTGGGCGGTTGAGTAAACGTGTACTATAACGAGTGAGTCTGAGTCATGAGATGACATCTCACACAAAAATCACATCATTTATTATTTTCTAATTTTTGCCTAAAAAAATATGACTTTATTTATACTTTTCTTTTCTAGGTAATTAATAATTATAATCCAACCATACATTTCAATTAAAAAAATAGCGGTAAAATAAATTAAAAAATAAATAAGGAAAGTTCGTTTTCCCTTTTGTTCTCTCAATCACTCTTTTTCATTATAACATTAAATTCTCGGCAACAACATCACCACCTTTATTATTTTATTCATTTTCGCATCGAAATTCACATGGCCAATTATAGTATTTAATTATTTATAATTATTATATCTATTTACGCAACTGTATTTATTTATTTTCGTGGACTCTATTCTCTTCACCATCCTCATTATTGTTTTTCTTCATCGTTCTTCTTTCTAACCGAACAATTTTCCGATTTCCAACGCTATCATGGAAGAAGTTAACGGTATAACATTATCACGAATTTGTATATTTTGATTTTCATTTCAACCTCATAATTGAGTTTTTTTCTTTAATTTAACTTTTTATGATTCTTTTATTTTATTTTTATAATTATGATTATGATGTTTATTTTTTGATTATCCTTTTCATTGATTTTTGTTTTCATCAATTTTGAATGGCGAGCTCTGGAATTGAAAAAGTAATAATTGATTTTGGAATTTTCGTGCAGTGCATTTTTGTAGAACCTTGATTATACCCTAAAATATTTTTGGATTTGTTTTTGAAGTAAAATTGATTAATCAGGTATATGAACTTGTGGATGATGATTTTTTGTGCTTTGTTTGGATCCTTGAAATTTCTATATAGCTACATGAATTTTGTGTAGAATTTTTCAGAATGTTGTATTTGGTTTATGGTTTACTGTGTTTGATTGTATTTTGTTGATTGTTGTAGTTGTTGAAACTAAGGATGGAACCGTTTCAGTGGCTTCTGCGTTTGCTGGTCACCAGGAAGGTAATGATTCTGCATAATGTTCATGGCTGATTTATTTATACATTGAGATTTCAGGCTTTCATAATAATCTGCGGTTACCTACTATCTGAATTTGAATTGTGAATCGTGAATCAGAAGACATGTATTCTGAATTGTGAATCAAATGTTGGAATGAATTTTAATATAAAATATCAATATAAATGTGGTATTTTAAAGTAAAAACAAATCATATAGCGAATTTATAAGATAATATCATGTTTTTAAAAATCAGTCGTCGCAGTTGTGTAAAGGTTTTTGCGATTTTGGTCGGTACATGTGTTGCGAGCGATAGTGATTGCAATTGTCGCGGTGTGAATTAACCACACTTTGTTCTTTAATATAGAAAACGGTGCTAACGGTATTGGTATCGGCATATGACAAAACTGTTTTGTCGCAGACCATTTTTGAAAACCCTGGATACTATATCATCTACTAACAAATGATTCAAGATACAAATCATAGATTAGATCACAAAAGAAGTGCCACGGCTCTACAAAATTGGATAAAATGTTGACTTACTACCATGCCTCTCTTAAGTTTTTGGAGGCCCTGCATAGGTTAGCCTTAGTTTAACTGTGACAATACAAATATGGACCTTATTTTACTCATATCATGTCATTTCATTAATACAATCCTGAAAAGTATGATTCTAATTGGCAAACAATTGGCTTGATGACAACAATACTTGCATTATTTTCTCTATTGTTCGTGGTTGAAAACAACAATATGGAGTTTTATTTTATCTGCTTGGATTGTGCTGGCCTCTTATCACTTGTATTCTGGTGTTTCTGTTGGTCAATTAGCTGTGCAGGATAGAGACCATAAATTTTTAAGAAAAGCAGTTGAAGAAGCATATAAAGGGGTAGATTGTGGGGATGGAGGCCCTTTTGGTGCTGTTATTGTTCACAACGATGAAGTAGTTGCTAGTTGTCACAACATGGTTCTGAATTACACTGATCCAACTGCTCATGCAGAGGTCACAGCAATCAGAGAGGTTAGACTATAAACAACAAAGAATTTTCTTATGCAGCATGGAAAATTGCAGTTTTTTCTATTAGGAAATATTGATATTCTTTATTACATTTGTGTTTTCTGATTGAAATATCATTCATCACTCTAGACGATGGTTACATCCTGCCATATTTGATAATTGATTGGTTGAAAGCAGTTTTAACTTAAAAGCTATGGCCTGACATGATTCAAATATTGAAAACTTTAATACAGAATCGTGAAAGCTGGTTTTCCAAAGAATTCTGTGCAAAATAATCGAGTTTGTGGTAGCTATTTTAATATTTTAACTTAAAGAGATCTATTGATTAAGAACTTAAAAGCTTTGGTCTGACTTGCTCAAAAGATTAAAAACATCAACATAAGATTCTATTCAATCTTTGGTCAACTCTATTAGTTTTAAGCTTATTGAGAACAACTGTCTAGCCACTATTAGTTTGTGAAATGCTCAATATGAAGATGACATTGGTCAAATAAGGGTTTTCGGCATAGGTTAGTTTTGATATATGCTAGACATATAAAAGGGGTTTTATTCTTGCTACTCAATTGTGAGATTTGATCCATGTAGAACACGATCCATATTTTGTAGGCACTATTATCCTATAGTTTCAGTAAACTCTTGCTGGAAAGTGGCAAGAACTATTTTAATTGTTGTTGAATTTCTTATGCTAGTTGCTTTTTGTTATCTTTAATAAATTGTTCTTTTGCTCTGTCAAAAAAAAAATCGCAGGCTTGTAAGAAGCTTAAGCAGATAGAACTTTCAGATTGTGAAATATATGCTTCTTGTGAACCCTGCCCCATGTGCTTTGGTGCAATCCACCTCTCGCGAATTAAGGTAGGTTTGAACATAGAATCACTTCTTTTCCTATATTTCTCGTTTGTATCAACGTTGTCCTGTTTTGAGTATAACTTGTTACAATATCTTCTTAAACAGAGATTGGTTTATGGAGCAAAGGCAGAGGCAGCAATAGCAATTGGGTTTGACGATTTTATTGCAGATGCATTGCGAGGTACTGGATTCTATCAGAAAGCAACGTTGGAAATAAAACAAGCTGATGGTAATGAGGCCCTGATCGCGGAAGAGGTTTTTGAGAAAACAAAGGCAAAATTCCAAATGTATTGATATCAATTCTTTTCTCACATAATGACAATCAGCCATAACTGTTCTGTTCATAGCGGATTGATCTCATGTGAGTATGACAAAGTATTCACTTAATTCGGATTGCATCAGATAATCACCATTTGATTGTCAATATGTTCTAATTCACATTTCACACGGGAGAATATCAAATGCATTCCCTTTATCATGTAATTGCCATTTGCCACTGATGTTAAATGAAGCCTTTTTTTATTATGCATTCCCTTTATCATGTAATTGCCATTTGCCACTGATGTTAAATGAAGCCTTTTTTATTATTTTACTGAAGTTACATTTTCATGCCGATCAAACAAACATTCCTTGGGTGTGGATTGCGCACCTCCCAAGTTTCTAATACTACATATTATCATTGTGATTCCTCTTCTAGTAACAAATTGGGAAAACATGGTGAATTGTTCCGAGTTTCTAAGCATTGAAATTGCACCGATTGATGTATTGGTGTTAGAATTTGCTACAGGTCTAAGAAGCTACACGCAACACTAAAGCTTTTTTTTTTTTTATTTATTTTTTTTTAAACTTATTCTGCAAGATATATATATATATATATATATATATATATATATATATATATATATATATATATATATATATATATATATATATATTAACGAGAATGATTTTTAAGAATATTTTCCTTTCTTCTGCTCTCAATTTCAGCAGTAGTTTGTTTTAATCTCAGAGTCTAATTTTCTTTTACTTTCAACTTTGAATTCTTTAGAAAAAAATAAAATCATTATGGCATTTTCTTTTACTTTCAACTTTGAATTCTTTAGAAAAAATAAAATCTTTATGGCTCTTTATGAAAAATATTTTCTTCTTCATATTGTATAAAATGCTAACAAATATAATTGATGACGAGTCACTTATAAATATGTTATGTAATTTTTGAATTAATTTTTTTTTTTTTTAGTATGAAAACAAAGAGGATCTCATATTGGGCAAACTATCCCACATGATAAGTGAAGCCGTGGAGACAGGGGATTGGAATGGTATAAAGGTTGGGTTGGGTGCCATGGGCATGTAATATCTCATCTAATGTTCGCCAACTATTTGCTTCTGTTTGGAAAAGCAAATCATAAACAGATTCATCTAATGTTTGCCAACAATTTACTTCAGTTTGGAAAAGCGAATCATAAACAGATGAATTTTGTCACTGAAGTCCTTTCTAGTTTTTGTCGTTAGGTCAAAAAGGTTAGTGTTGAGAAAATTAGAATTCTCTTCTCTAAAAACATTCCTATTGCAGACAAAAGAGAAATCATGCACATGCCAGACTTCAAGGAGACTTGTGACTTAGGAAAATATTTGGGAATGACACTAACAGGTAAATCTCTAAAGAATAAAGATTGCAAATATCTCTTGGATAACATCAAAACCAAGCTAACGAATTGGAAAGTTAAGAATTTGTATAGTTAGAAGAGCCACTCTTGCGAAAACAGTCATTAAGGCCACGCCAATCTATACAATGATGTCATATGTCTTGCCTAAGGATAGTATCGAGCAAATTCAAACTTTGCAACAAAGGTTTGTGTGGGGAGATACAAAAGAGAAGAAATAAATTCATGCAGTTAACTGGAACACTATCACCACCTCCAAAGAAATGGGATGGTTATGCATGAAGGACTTGGTGGTCAACAATAAAGCTCGCTTGTTGAAACTAGGGTGGAAATTCATATGTAGGGTAGATAGCCTTTGGTGTAGAGTTCTGAGAGGAAAATATAGCAGATGGAGCGATACATCTAGATCTGATACGATCAAGAACAATGACTCATGCTTATGGAGGAATATTAGTAAAGATTGGAACAAGCTTAAGGGCCTCATTCATTAGGATGTGGGGAATGGTGAGACTGTTTGTGCTTGGGAAAATTCTTGGATACCTTAAGGGGCCCTTACTTAACATTTGATCAATAACCATATGAATGTGTAGAACAGTAGAGTTATTGACCGTGTGCATGAAAATGGTGATTAGGATATGGAGTTGTTGAGCAGGATGTTTCCTCAACACATCTTAGAAGAAATCCACACAATACACCCTCCCGAAGTCACTAATGGTAAGGATGTTTGTGTCTGCAAAATTTTTAGGGATGGTGAGTTCTCTCTTGAGTAAGTATTTTTTCTATAAGAAGTTGTTTGGTTGCGAGCTAAACCACTAAAAAAATCTTGTTTGGTTTGGGGAATTGTCTTAAGAAGTATCTATTTGGTTTATGAGTTTTGCCAAGAAGAAAAAAATCTCTTTTGGTTTGTGAAGATCAACCATTAAAATCTCCACAATGATTCTTGAGTTCAACCTGACTAAAAACTATATCAATTTAAGATTAGCCCATTTCAAATCTCATCTTAATTCCCGATACCACCGTAGTGTAAAAGCTCAGTTGGTTCAAGATTAGCCCATTTAAAATCTCATCTTAATTCCCGATACCACCGTAGTGTAAAAGCTCAGTTGGTTCAAGATTAGCCCATTTAAAATCTCATCTTGATTCCTGAGACCACTGTATTAATTCTCTCTCTCTCTCTCTCTGAATTTCCAAATGATCTCCCACAACTTATTTCTTATTGAATTGCTAGAGACTCCCTAGGAATTAGGGAAACCTCATGACACCATTTCCACTACTTTATCTAAACTCCACCATGTTGTTATATCTACGTACTTGGTCTACTAACTATTGCTCTTTGTAATTCTTTCCTTTTCTATCTTAGTGTTAATAGATATATCCTCCTAAGATTTTAAATTTTGTCTCTTCATATTTTTCATGATAGGAAGGTTTTCCCATTCTTATAATGTGCTAATTGAGATGACGTAAGACACTGATAATTATTTCTTTTACTCGTTCTCATACAATTTCAATATTTTTTCTAGGGACTCATATCCCATGACCTTCTGTATCTTGTTTTTCCTTTGTCCTGAGTTGCGAACC
This sequence comes from Lathyrus aphaca, assembly GCA_963966055.1. Taxonomy (NCBI): domain Eukaryota; kingdom Viridiplantae; phylum Streptophyta; class Magnoliopsida; order Fabales; family Fabaceae; genus Lathyrus; species Lathyrus aphaca. Next base: position 546,924,609 of record OZ014522.1, read on the forward strand.
TTAACAAATTTTCACATTGGATCAAGTTTTTGATGGCGTTTTTAATTGGATTTACTTCTCTATATTATGGTTGTCTCATTTGTAAGAACGACAAAACCTTGTATTTCCTAGACTGAAAGACTCCTCAACCTTCTTTTGAAACTAACCTTCTACTTCACAAAATTTGGCATTAACACATTCTTGCAATATTCATTCTCTAGATGTATCCCGGGTTAGATAGTCTATGTATCTAGAGAGGGTGGGCCCATATTTTCTCAATTGGTCCGCTGAACACTTTTCTTTTCTCTATGACCATTCTCTCTATTAATATATATATTTTTTATTTTCCTTGTTTTTTTTTTTACTTTCTTTTGCTTTTTCTTGTTTGCCTCAATATATGGCTCCACTTACCTCCAACTTCCCTTCAATTTCACGTACTTCTTCGCTCTCGTCAAAAAGTTATCAAATTATTTTCACTCCTATATTCTCATGCTTTATGCAAACTTTGACCCCACTTGAAGCCCCATGCTCAACAAATATTTCTTCATTTTTTCATTGACGTCTTTCACTAAGACGATCTTACCATATATTCGCTTTATATAAGATCTTTAGAGTTTGTCTTTCTTTTGCATGACCGACCTTAAACTTTCCACCGGTTTTGGCTACTTCTTGGACACAATGAAATGGGTTGTAAATTGTCGACATTGCTCATTCCATGAATCATTGGATTCAACCCTCCAACCTATGAAGTAGTCATGGTCATTGATTTCAAAGTAAGGATAAACACTTTGCGCTTCTTTAGACCGTGTGCTCCATGTAAATTGAGGACATTAATAATCTCAATATGATCATTACGATCCGCTTTTGCATTGTATATTCTCATCCATAAGGGCTTTTGGTGCTCCCTATATACGTGATAATCATTGATTCTTACGGAGAACACATTCTTGTTTGAAGATCCTCTTCATCTCTAGATTTCTCAGAGGTTTATCAGAAGTGGGGAGCATGACATCTTCGAATGGTAGAGAATTTTTTGGTGGTGGTGAGAAGAAATGCATTCTCTAGGATAAAGATGACATTGTTTGTCCATCCAAAGATTCAAGAGTGGTTCTAAAACTTTCGCTAGCGATAGAACTCACACAATTTGACCAACAACCAATGATGTAGAAAAAACATTTTAATACACAAACAATGATGTAGAAAAAAAAACATTCTAATACACCAAACAAATCAATATTCTAAATAATAGAGGGATTTCATAAATAACTTTTACCATCTCATAGACTTAAACTTTATATTCAATTTACTAATTGCTTCAGCCAATCTTCCCAATATGCTACTCTTTCTAATAACCTAATATCAAAACTCTACAAACTCATCTAAGACTAATTCTCTATAACACATATTTTGTTACGGCTGGAATTGGAGTTGGCCACAATGGAAGATCAATCGAAAGCATTTGCAACGATTGAAACCCATGAATCCCATAACCAACACCTTCAATCTTGTTACTCTTCAAGTTCCCAACAAAAATTCTATGAGCACGTTGTAAGAACACAACATCACCATCATAAGGATGAAAAGCTCTCACTTGCATCCCCATATCAACAATTTCACCTCTTCTCTCCGGCATCAACAACTCCTCCACAACACAATCCCTCGCATATTGTGGAGGAAAACAAGTAACGTGCAACACACGCCAACTATAATCCTTTTCCAATTCCCACACCTTCACACACGCCCGAAAAGTACAATAACAAGACATTCGAATTTTTCCACAACACACTCCAACATAACCATTAAAAAGAATATCATTAGCAGAAGTATCACTAGGAAAATGAATAATATCACATTGTTCATCATTGTTGAAAGGGTCATACTTTAGAAGACTAGTTCTACCCATGAAATACAAAATCCCTTCGTGCGAAGCTACGGGAAGCAAAAGTGCAGATTGTGTAAAACTAGAACCATTTTGACATGACACTTTTTTTTCACTCCATTTTCCCGTTTCTGATGAGAAAATTGTCATTTCGAATTTCGTCTTTGTTATACCCCAAAGAATCTCACTCGTTGTTCCTTCAAAACAAGGAAAACGAACTACTCTAAATTTGTGATGATTCAAAGTGACTTTCTTTGTGTTTTCTTCAACGTGATAATAAGGTTCGCAAACGAACCCTTCGAGTACACGATCGCGTTTGTTATGACCTGTTCGTGGTGCTTGAGGGAGTGGAAGTTTGATCCAATCTTTTGTGAGGATGTTGCAAACATGGTAGACTCTACCACGTGTGGTTTTCTTGCAGAGAAACAAGCCATTGGAAACTCCAACAATTCTTGAATATGAGAAATGCTTTTTTCGTATTATATTGTCGAGTTTCTTGTCGAATTTTCGGCCTAGAAAATTTAAGGAAATTTGGTTTTGAGGAGTTGAAAGATTGAGATTAGGAGAGAAAGAGATTAGGAGTTTACGATTTGAAATGAAATTGAAGTTCCATTTTTGGTTTTCCTCATCTTTCATTTGTTGAAATAGAGTATCGTGATGAAGAATGAATCGTTCAATAAATTGAAGTTGTGAGAATAAAGCTAAGAACCGATTTGAGATGGATTTGCTTCTCACAACTGTTTTGTATGGAACACGAATCCAAATCTCTATCATTAAATCATCTGATAAATTGTTCATTGATTTTAGTATATGGCAAAAATATTGTTGTGTTCACGACCAAAATCAATTATATATAACCGATTGTACATATTTGTTTATGTATTGTTTCTCTTTATATACCTTGAATATAAACATAAGTTTGAACTAGTCCATGAAATGTTTACTAGGAATTGGTCCATATCTTTTGAATTTTTACTCATTTGAACAATACAACTAAAGGTTCCCCTCTTTGAAAATTTATTTGCCAAAACAAATACTATTCTCTTTTATTATTTCTAGAAGTTTTTAAATGCATATATTGAAAAAGTGGGCAATGACTTTTACTTAATACATTTATCCATGAGTATAGAATTCTCTTTAGTTAACATGTGTGTTTTTCTAAACATGTTTCGTTTAAGAACTTAAAGTGTGTAATGATGTGGTGAAAGGAAGTCTTGGAGCGATAGAGCAAGTTTTTTTGTTTGATATGCAAATTCAATAAGCGAGATTAAGGAAATCTAAAACCAAAATTACAAAATCGATTGAATCGAAATATAAATAAGCCAACGAAAAAACAAAAGGCGAAAATCTACAAAAAATCGAAAGGGAATTTGGACCATTCATAAAGATTATAATTTCTCCTCTTTCGTTTTCCTATAATCAATCAAACCCAAGACAAAGAAACTATAGATGAAAAAATAGAATCTTTATTACAAAACTCTTCATTAAAGACAATACCATTCATTGATTTCCAAATGATCCAACATGTTATGCACCAAAAATCCATGATGCAATCATTCTTGACATAACCATTAAGCCGATTGAGCCAAGCCAAAACATGAAAGCAACACCCCGAATCCGGAATACTATCAATATCTAACCAATCACAAACTTTTTTCCACACACGGACAACTTTGGTACAATCAAAGAATAAGTGGGAAGTATTCTCTTCGGACCGAAAACACATAACACAAACCTTATCATGGGGACTAAGTAAAATGCCTTTGATAACCAAATTCAACCGAGTTGGGAGACGATCAATTACTAACCGCCAAACAAAAACTTTTACTTTCAAAGGAACACCAGCATTCCAAATAAAATCCAGAATTTTTAAGGAAGTATTATCAACAAGAGCAATATCAAATTTCGAAATTATGAAATCATAATACGAACTCACCGAAAATCCATGAGATCGATCCAAGCACCAATGCCAAGTTTCCAGTACGAATTAAAGATGGTGGACCTACAAGATTATAATTTCAATGCATAAGTGAAATACAGAGTGAAAAGTAGTATGAAAGTGAGAATGAGCTAAATATCTGAAATGGAAGAATTTGATTTTTATACAGTACAAGTTGTAAAAACCACAAACGTGTAATTTGATGTCTTGTGTGGATGTTTGTTCGATCAATAGTAAGAGATGTGACGGAGGACGTGATCGTGTGTCTTCGATAGAGATGGATGTCCACATGTTCGATGCACCTTCATATTCAACGCTTGTTATATAGCCTTGTTTGTTGGCCTTGCGGAAGGCCTAAAATATTTTCCCCTCAAGCCCTTGTTCATACGTGATAATGTGAAAACATGGTCGAATTCACCTTTAGCTCGGGCTTTGGTGGAAGAGAGTAGAAGAGTCTTGATGGAACATATGTCTTTGGGAAAATGTGCATTAAATTATTTTATCATAATTGACAATGTTTCAAATGTGTGTCTCAACACATGTCCTTATGTCCGACGATAATAATCCTTTCTAGTACTAGGGCTTTAGAGCACTCTTGAATAATGTGTGATGACATCTCGACCATTGATGATGCAGTTTGCACATCCTAATGTTAAGGATCACACGATTAATCTTCCTTGAGGAATATATAAGAAGTCCCAATGTTATCATGTTCTTCTTTTTGCTATTTGTGACTTTTTGAAAGCCTTTCTCTCACCTCTGCAATATTCTTCAAGCTTCTCCTATTATCCGCTAATTCACACAAGTGTCACCTCTTTTGGTAGAACATACAACGTCCTAGTCATTGAGTTCATCTTTTAAAGGTAATGTGTGAGTCTGGACTTTCTTTTCCTTTAACACTTTCTTCTTTATTAGGGTTTATGTATAAGAGAGCTATGGGTTTTAGTTGTCTTTGTTTTGTGTTTTGGTGAATACTTTTGCAATATGTGAATTTTTGTGGGGCGCAAAGTTTGTCTTTTTGTTGACATTTTTTTATAATCGTTTCTTTTATACATTGACAACCTTTTTTTTGACATGGATAACTTTCAACCCATATCTCAAAAAGCAACAAGAGATAATTATATTGTGTGGGTGGATCAAGAGACGTTGGACAATGTTTCCGCCTTCATTTGTGAATGTAGCATATACCACAATTTTATAAAAGTGGTCCTCTCCTCAGACTGGATAGTTATTTCTCTTGAAGATGATTAAAGGATTTGTATCTAGTAATATGGATGTATCATTTCTCTCCAAGAATGTTTGTTTTCTTTGATAGGTATCTGCCTCCCCTTCAATGAATTTGAAGTGGGTGTTCTGAACTACCTAGTAATTACTCTTTCACAACTACACTCAATGAGTTGGTCTTATATCAAAGTCTTTCAGTACTGGTGTGAATACAAGAAATGTGTGTCATCTTTAACACTTTTCTTCCAACCTTTTATATCTCAAAGGAGTTCAGCTGATTCAACCCAAGGGCAGGGTATGATCTTCGTAAGGCTGAGTACCAAGATGTTTGAGGTTTATTTAGATAACATGAAACACTTAAAGGGCTGGTACTAGATGATTATCCCCCTTACCTAGGTGGCCCATGCCAATATGTGCAACGTATATTCCGAGTTGCCTTATCAATGTTCAAATAAGTTATCCAAATTCTAGTGTTAGAGCCATTTCTTGGCGGATTTTTGGTCTAATGCCTATAGATGGGATAACTTGTCCCAAGAAGAAATTTATATGAAGAGGATATTTGTATAATTATTTGAAGATTTGAGTTATGTTGACAACATTGTTTCTTCAGGAGTGGCGCCAAGGAATCAAAATAAATGATTTATAGAGACACACTTGTTAGTGGAAACCGCTTAGAAGAAGGACATAAAGAACATCTTTAGTGAGTAATGTAGTATACTCACTCTTTTTTCTGGTGTTGTTTAGATGACCATTGTTTATTTGTATTTAATTAGCCCTTGATTTACAAATATGATGAAATGTTATAATATGATACTCCACATGAAAAGGATGCTCAGAGTTTCCCCTTGCCTACAGTTGCTGACGTTGGGAAGACTTATGGGAGAATCTTGCATACAAGGTCCACTACTAGTCCAATCACTGTCACCCTTCCTGTCATTGTTCAAGTAGAAGTTATGGATTCTCCGGATCAAGTTGAAGGGAACCTGTTACTAATTCTATTTCTGGGGTGACTCATGCCAATATGCGCAACATGGATTTTAAGTCGCCATATACATTTTCATGTTTTATACTTTGGTTTGTGCTTTATTTATAATTTTAGGGTCTAATGAGCATCAAATACAAAGAGTGATCAAAGACAAGCAAAACACAAAAAAAAAGTAATTTCTTCAATACAAAAACCAGGGAGCTGCTATGGCCATCCGTAGAAGCTGCTACGCGCCGTAGCAACAGAAGCCTGATGACTTCTCGACAAGTGTACCAATAATGTCACAGTAATAAAAAAAAATGAATCCACATGGACTTCTATTTAACTAGACAAAATTGTGCAATGTGTAGAAAATATTAAATTGGGGGGGGGGGGGTTCGAGTTTTAATTGACAAAATAAAATAAAGTGTTCAGACAAATTCACTAAACTAGTCAGGTTGTGTAAAGAATCCCTTATATCTCTATATTGATATTCAATGCATTACATAAATGATATTTTCACTATACGTCTAAACAAATTATTGAATTTTGAGCTTCATCCAAAACTATATAATCTTCATATTTTATTCTTGTTCCTTTCTCACATATAATTATTACCTACACTTCTTCTATTCCTGCTTTTATTTCTTTATCAGACGGTGTGCACTTTTCTTCTTTCTCTTTTTCAATTCATCATTCATCATTCATCAACTACCTCGCATTCTTGTTTTAATTCTCTTTCAATTTTTTTTATCTATAGAACTATCTAAAATTTTCCCATCAAACTCCCCACTAGAGCTCAATTTTAATGATAATTGGCTAGATATTAGACATATTTTCATATCTAAGTTCTCAACGGATGCTTCCATGTCCCTTTGCAAGGTTTCTTTCTTCTTATTGATTTTTCGGAAATTCATTTGAGTAATCATTATAAACAGAGTCAAGGTTTCTTCAACTCCTCATTCATCGAATACCTCACATTCTTGTTTGACTTCGCTTTCAATTTCTGCATATCTAGGACTATCTAATATATTTTCATAGGAATCCCCAGTAGACCTTAATTTTAATGCTAATTGGTTGGATATTTGACCAAGTTGCACCTCTAACTTCTCGAATAATGTTTCCATGTTACTTAGCACAGTCTCTTGATGCCTGTTGAGTTTCTCGAAATTGATTCGAGTCATTTTTATAATCTGAGACTTGGTTTCTTCCAATTGAGATGATGAATCCTTTCCCCATGAATGATCAATGTTGATGTAAGGTTTTGGCTCTGAATAATTTATGGAATTCTCTAGAATGAGCGTTTTTGTTGTAAGCTCCTTTGAATAAGCTTTAAACTTTTCCAAGGTAGCATAGAGGCCATCTTGCAAGAGTGTCTTGACCTCGCATACATAACAAAAAGAAAAATAACTTAATAGCACTGCACTAGATAAAAAATTAAACAAAAATAAAACTAAAAAGAGAAAAAATAAGAAATAAAATTTAAGAAAAACAAAAATAACTAATTATGAAAAATAATATTTACAACTGAAAAAAATAAAAATAAACGTTGCACAAGCGTAGCCTTGTTTAAATTATCAATAGTCTCTGGAAACGACATCAAAAACTTGATGCCTTCTCGGCAAGTGTACTTATAACGTCGCAATAATAAAAAAGTTCAAATTAACAACGACTGCTATTTAACAAGACAAAATAGCATAATGCGTATAAATACTTAATTAGTGGGGGTGGGGTCAAGTTCTAACTGCAAAAATTAAATAATGTGTTTAGAAAAATTCACTAAAGCGTTCAGGTTGTGTATAGAATCCTAAATTTATATGTTGTTGATGATCGATGCATTACAAGAATGATATTGGCACTATATCCCACGACGAATTAACAAAACCTTTATACACAATCCATTGCAATATAGTTCACTAATCAATACTCAGAGTTTTCTATCCCTAGTTCACCAGCAAATGAAAGACCGGGCAATGAGACAGAGTGTTAATTTCAGATCCACTACTTGGGATTTCCCATCCCTATTCAAACAACATAAGCACAATAATTTCCTTAGGTCAAACACATAGACTAATGATCAATATTCCCTATTGTAAGAACAAGAGTTGTCTTTGCATTCCATCTCTACGTTTTGATGATAACAATGGAGTATATATGAAAGAACCATTTTATGTTCTGATGTTTGTTAAAGTGCAGATCATGAATATTATATATATATATATATATATATATATATATATATATATATATATATATATATATTAAGATCAAACAAACATTATGAATGAGTACGCAAATGCTAGTATGCAAAGTTACTATGTGTAACAATAGTCGTAAGCGTGCTGAAGAAGCAAGCGTGCTTCTGAATCTGAACATAATTAGAAAGATCCAAAGATGCGAATGTTACGTTGGAAATGTCTTATGGATGTTGTTCTGAACGTGGTTCTGATCAGATAGTGAAATGAAGCTTCTGAAATTAATCTTATGAAGAACTAAGTTCTGAAGACTCTGATGACTTGAATTTCTGAAGACTTAATGTCTGAAGACCAAGTGCCTGAAAGATTTTGAAGACTTACGAGTTCTGAAGATTAAGGTTCTGAAGAACCAAGTGCTAAAGACTCTAAAGATAATGTTCTATGCGAAGAAAGTTCTGAAGACTCTACGACTTGAAGTTCTGAAGATCATGGGTTTCGTGCCAAGTGCTAAAGTCCTGAAGAACGTAGTTTTATGTGAAAAAGTTCTGAAGACTAAAGACTTAAGTCCTCTAAAAACCCAAGTATCATTGTCTCTGGCTCATGCTTCATTCATTGATTAATAATCAGAAGCCTGTGAAGTTCAGATGACAATGTTACCGTTGGCAAGGATAGTACACAGTACAATAATGCTCTATCCCACTACCTCTCCACTACCTTTGAATTGTGGAAAAGGACAACACATGGTTGTACTATTTAATTCCTTGTGTAACGGATTCCTTAGTAGCCGAATTAAACTGTTATGACTCTTTTATGTTTGGCTATAAAAGGAAAACATCACATGCTTTGTGATGTTGTTGGTTCCTAATGCAAACATAACCACATGCATTGATGTTGTTGATTCCTATTTGGTTCAAATGAACAACAACACTCTTGAGTGTTGTTGATTTTGAATAGGAACTCAATCTGGTTGATTATCCATAAACTAAATATTCTTTTATGTAAAGTAATCATGGATACAACCATTTTGTTTATGTGTTGGTGTTGATTGATATAACCGAAAGGTTTCAGAACACACATACAACCAAGTTGTCAAATGGTATTTGAACCATGTTATTGATGTTGTCATACAATCACATAAGGTTGATGATAAACAAAGATAACATTGGAACAAGCCGCAAAGAGTTTGATTGAATATGCAACTCTTTTAGCTGTCCAGAAATGTTCTTAAAGTGAATCAAGACGAAGAAGTTCTTCTCAAGCCCAATTGAAGATCAAGCTAGCAAATATTTTGAAGAAGAAGACTTCAACCTTCAAGTGCTCAATAAATAAGCAACTTGAAGAAGCAGAAGACCACACAATGGAGCAAGAATAAAATGTAATATTCTTAGTGTGTATTTAGGTTCTTCTGATGTACTTAAAGAGTTTACAATCTGCTTATGTAAGAAGCAAAACATATGTAAACAACCCTTTCTCTAAAGGACCGAGTGAAGGTCAGAACTTTGGGAAGGCACAGAAATTAGTTTCTAGTTGATAACTCGAATTTATATTGATTATTTAATACGGTTTCCGATCATTTAACATGTTAATTTATGTATTTTGGACAATGTTACGCGAGTTTTGTGTTTATTTTGCAGATATTTGATCAAACATGACTTTTGGAGCCAAACGTATAAAAAAGAGACTTATTGGACAAGAAATGTAGAAAAACAGAAGGAAACAGATCAAGAGAATGCCAATTCTGCATAATTGACTACGGGACGAACGTCAAACATGAGTGACAATCGTCACCTACCCAAGACGCCCGTCCCATATTTGTTACGATCGTCACAAGGCCAAGTTGTTCATCACTCAATTGATACGATTGTCACAAGGTCAAGTCCAGAAACCTAATTACGAAACAAAATTCAAAATAGAAAGACGTTATAAAATTATTCGTATTCAACAAAGAGTTTCCCTCTACCCTAATCAACCTCACTCCAAGCAACTCAATCAAAGCCCAACCTAAATCTATGCCTTCAAGTTCTCAACAAACCAAAGCTGCCACCTATAAATAGAAGCTACTGCAAATTGCAAAGGGAGCTTCGTTCAAGTCCCAAATTTCTGCCATTTTTTCGTTCGAAGTTTAAATTTATTTTCAGCGTCGCCTTTATTTTCCTTTACCAACCCCAAGTGATAGTTTTCATCATTAGGAAGCTATCACTATTTTAATTGTTTCTAGCCACTGAATAATCGTTTTAGTTTCTAAGTTTTCACAAGTTTGGTTGATCAAGAACATTGCAACCAGGTTTTTAATTTTAATGCTTTATTGTTTAGTTATTATTGCATTTATTTATATTATGAAATTCTTCTCCTTCTACCTTTCTTTATTTTTATTTAATATGTCTGGCTAAACCGTTAATTGGTATGTAGTTGTCTAACCGGAACGAATTCGGTAGAATTAGGCTAATACTTTAAATTAAGTTAGTTTTCGGCTTCGATTTCTTAATATAAATAACTTTTGTTACGAGAGTAAGAGAGTATAAAAGATTAGGATTAAGACCACAGGAGTGTGAGATCATAATCAAATAGCTGAAATCGGGCATTGTTTTAAATATAACGGTAGCGCTTTAAAACTAATTAGAACCTTTAGGTTTCCAAAAAGTATTTCTAACTTGAATTGACACAACGAGAGCGCTCAATTAAACTTAGAAGTATAGTAATAGGCAAGACCACGAGAGTGTGAGTTAATGAATTTTAAATAGAGAGATTCTACGGAGAGATAACTTAATAAACCTTAACAAGCTGACCCTCTATTGAATTCGCGAAGGCGAATCAATTACGTATCGATATTATTATTATTAATTTAACTTAATTAGTTTTTCACCTTCTAAAACTAAAAATATCATTCGCCTTAGCTAAGCATAGTAACACCCGATAACACTGGGTTGATAATCGAGTCTCTCTAGGATCGATATCTTTTATTACTATGTGATAGATTATGCACTTGAAGTTAGTAACCGTTAGATTCAGAAAGTCGCGACCACTAGTACATTCATAGAACTATGTGTTCTGATGATATGTTTTGGGGATAAGGTTCTGGTGCAACTTAGAATAGTTGGTTATGGAGCCTGAAGTCACGACACGTGGTGTTGTGCAGTTAGTCACGGTTGTAGGCTGCGTAGGAAATCCTAGAAGAGGTTTTGTTGGGTCAGTGAATGTTATATCCGATTGGATCCCTAAAGGTTTATTGAGTGAGTCACAGTGTTGTTGTGCGATTGTAATCATAATGATTTGGTTATAGTGGATTAAGTCCTTGTTTAAGGAGAAAACACCTTGGCGGGTGGACTGGATTAGCTTGAGAAGTTCTCAAGTGAACCAGGATATATCGTGTGTTCTTTACTCTTGCTTTATGCTTTATATTCTTTTATGCTTCCGCAAGGCATTCATAGCATAACTTGACACAACTCATCAAAGTGCGAAAAGTAGCCAAGAATGAAAACCTCAATTCAATCCCCCTTTCTTGTGTTTTTCTCACATATTCAATTGGTATCATAGCCTGGTTATGTTATTGATGGATATCTAACACTTAATAGTGTCAGATAAAGATCCATTGTTGTGTGCTGAAAACACCTGAGTTGAAAGTTAATCCACTTACAATTTCAGTCACATATCAGTTGATGTTAATAAGAGGATACTGAATTGTAGCCAAATGGATTACATTTGAGCAAGTCACTGATTTGGCGGAATCAGCTGACAAGATAAATTCTCCATTAAAGGTTATATATCTGTTGAATGCTTATCTTAAATACAATTGGTTGATCAACGTATTTTGTCAAGAATCAAATCATTAGAAAATTAAAAAAAATCTTGTTTGTTGAAGATTATTTCTAAATGAATATGAGATGTTTTCAATAAACGAATTAGTCCACCCTTGACTTTCTCATATTATGATCATTGGAGGTTTTTTTGAAGTGAAAAGGATAATTGTTAAAGTATGATTTCGATTCATAATAACTTCATGCTGAAGTCTGAAGAAGAAGTCATAAATCATAAACAGAGGATGTCAAACTCTAAAAATGAAATTTGTTAGGACGTTCAAAACCTAACTGATTCAACAGTTAGAAGATTCAATGCAGATTGAATGATGTTTCCTTTGCTAAGCTTCTAAGCAATACCTTGTGTATTCAAAAGAAGAAAGCTTAGTGGTTCCTAGAGAACTTCATTAATTGAGTATTATGAGAACTTGATGGAAGTAACTCTGACAGTTAAAATTCTGTTAAAAATTGAGTTTTTACCTCAATTAAACAAACTAAAATTGTTCAGGATGTTATCAACCATTCTACTCAGAAATTCATGATGAATAAATTTTGGAATCAGAGATGCTGGGATAGAAGTCATCTGTTCTGAGTCATAAGAATTTAAATCAATGATATTATTCACCTTGAAGAAATCAATAGATATTCTTTTCAGAAGAAGATATGATGTCGATGTTTGTTAAACTAACTCTGATTAAGTTAGCTCAGTATTGCAAGGACAAGATTCTCACTCAAACTTGTCTAAGGGTTATTGATACTTGTATCTGACAAAGATTCACACCTGTGGAAGGAAGTAGAATTAGAAGATCAAGAGATGTCAATTAATTCTCCCTAGCACATAACCTCTCAGAAGTTTATGTTCAAGCTAATGGAATTATTGACCCTCTAATATTAAGTATCTTGTCAAGAAGTTCTTGATAAGAAGATGCATGCTCTGATGATAAGGACGCTGCAAGGAAAACCTTCAGAAGTTCTAAGATTTGTTCTAATATGAAGACTAGTTTTGATTGTCAAGCTCAGAGTCAACATTAACAAGAAGAACAACCTTCAAAACTTGAATGAAGAAAAGCTGATTAGAAGCTCCGCAGAGAAGAAAATCAAGTCAGAAGTCAAAATCAAATGGGCAGAGTCGCTTGAAGAAGACCAGAGGGAAGCAAGCTCAAGTCAGAATGGAAAGTGATCAGAGAAAGATCTCCTGAAGAGCAAAGGTAAAGTTTTGTATATAACTTATTCATTTTAATTGACAACATAAAAAATGGGGAGATTGTAAGAACAAAAGTTGTCATCATGTTACGTTTGATGATTTCCTGTATAAAATGTTCAATCAAAATACATGGTTTTGTCATCATCAAAAAGGGGGAGATTGTAAGAACAAGAGTTGTTTATGCATTTCATCTCTATGTTTTGATGATAACAATGGAGTATTTATGAAAGATCCATTTTATGTTCTGATGTTTGTTAAAGTGCAGATCATAAATATTATATATATTAAGATTAAACAAACATTATGAATGAGTATGCAAATGCTAATATGCTAAGTTACTATGTGTAAAATTAGTCGCAAGCATGCTAATGAAGCAAGTATGCTTATGAATCTGAACACAATTAGAAAGATCCAAGGATGCGGATGTTACATTGGCAATGCTCTTGTGGATGTTGTTCCGAATGTGGTTCTGATCAGATAGCGAAGCAAAGCTTCTGAAATTAATCTTCTAAAGAACTAAGTTCTGAAGACTCTGATGACTTGAAGTTCTGAAGACTTAACGTCTGAAGACCCAGTGCCTGAAAGATTCTGAAGACTTACGAATTCTGAAGATTAAGGCTCTGAAGAACCAAGTGCTGAAGACTCTGAAGACAATGTTCTATGTGAACAAAGTCCTGAAGACTCTAAGACTTGAAGTTCTAAAGATCATGGGTTTCATGCCAAATGTTGAAGTCCCGAAGAACATAGTTCTATGTGAACAAGTTCTGAAGACTAAAGACTTAGGTTCTCTGAAAATCCAATCACCGTCTCTAATTCATGCTTCATTCATTGATTTATAATCAGAAGCCTCTGAAGTTCAGATAACAATGTTACCGTTGGCAAGGATAATACATAGTACGATAATATTTTTTCCTACTACTTCTCCACTACCTTTAAATTATGGAAAAAGACAATATGTGGGTGTAGTATTTAATTCCTTGTGTAACGGATTCCTTAGTAGCTGAATTGGATTGTAACAACTCTTTTATGTTTGGCTATAAAAGGAAAACATCACATGCTTTGTGATGTTGTAGGTTCCTAATGGAAACACAACCACATGAGTTGATGTTGTTGATTCCTATTTGTTTCAAACGAACAACCACAATCTTGAGTGTTGTTGATTTTGAATAGGGAATCAATCTGGTTGATTATCCACAAACTGAGTATTCTTCTATGTGAAGTAATCATGGATACAACAATTTGGTTTATGTGTTGGTGTTAATTGATATAACCGAAAGGTTTCTGAACACACATACAACCAAGTTGTCAAATGGTCTTTGAACCTTGTTGTTGATGTTGTCATACAATCACATAAGGTTGATGATAAATAATGATAACATTGGAACAAGCCGCAAAGAGGTTGTTTGAATATGCAACTATTTTAGCTGATTACTCTTTGATAACAATCTGCTAAGGCAGAGAGATCTTGAATTCACGATGTGCTTAACTTCATATGTTGTAAAAGACTTGCAAAGTCACAGAAGGCAATGAAGATAATCATCTAAGCTTCAACTACAAATAAACTAATGAAGTGATCATTGGATTGAAGAAGAATATAGGTTGTTGTCTAGAATTATTCTTAAAGTGAATCAAGACGAAAAAGTCCTTCTCAAGCTCAATTGAACACCAAGCTAGCAAATATTTTGAAGAAGAAGAAGACTTCAACCTTCAAGTGCTTAATGAAGAAGCAACTTGAAGATGCAGAAGACCACACAATGGAGCAAGAATAAAATGTAATATTCTTAGTGTGTATTTAGGTTCTTCTGATGTAATGAAAGAGTTTACAATCTACTTATGTAAGAAGTAAAACATATGTAAACAACCCTTTCCCTAAAGGATCGAGTGAAGGTCAGGACTTTAGGAAGGAACATAAATTAGATGCTAGTATATTTATAGAACTATGTGTTCTGATGATATGTTCTAGGGATAAGGTTTTGGTGTAGCTCAGAATAGTTGGTTCTGGAGCCTGAAGTCACGACACATGGTGTTGTCTAGTTAATCACGACATGTTTCCACACAGGAAGTCATGATAGCTTGTTGTGAAATTATTCACTGTTGTAGGCCGCGCAGGAAATCCAGGCAGAGGTTTTGTTGGGTCAGTAAGCTTTATATCTGTTTGGATCCCCGGACGGTTCATTGAGTGAGTCACACTGCTGTTGTGCAATTGTAATCATAATGATTTGGTTATAGTGGATTAAGTCCTTGTTTAAGGAGAAAACACCTTGGCGAGTGGACTGGATTAGCTTGAGACATTCTCAAGTGAACCATGATATATCGTGTGTCCTTTATTCTTGCTTTATGCTTTATATTCTTTTATGCTTCCGCAATGCATTCATAGTATAACTTGACACAACTCATCAAAGTGCAAAAAGTAGCCAAGAGTGAAAACCTCAATTCAATCCCCCCTTTCTTGTGATTTTCTCTCACCTTCACCTATGGGTCCAAATTAGATTAAAAGAGTATCTCACATAAAAAACATTAAGAATAAGGTGAAATTGAATATAATTATAGATTAAATTACTCATACAATATCAAATGAAACATATGTCCCAACAATATCAAAATAGGTTCATCAAACACAACCTATCTTAGATAGATTTAGCTACTCACAATTCAAATTACAATACCAAAATCAATTAAGAAGGTTTGCATAAGAGATCCCTAAAAGGATTTGCCTCCAATGGTTTCAAATGCTCTCAAAAATTAATTATGATGCTGCAAACTCATACTTTCTGTGTAGAAATTTGGAACCCTTGCAGAAGTACTAAAATTCTCTTTAAAAAGCCTTCAGGTTGAATCAGACGCGTCAAAAAGCCCAAAAAAGGGGTCATCGCATGCGTGATGACCTATATTGTGCATGCGATGCAACTGTTACTTCCCTATCGTGTGCGTGATACTACACATGATTATTTCAATAGTCGCACGCTTTTGCTCCCTTTCTCACCTGATTTTCACTAAGTCCTTATTTATCCATACTTAGTTATTTTCCTCTTTCTTTGGCCTTTATGCTTCATTTTTGCTCATCCTTAACTCATTTTGATTTTTTTCTTCGACCAAATTTGTGTAATGATAGAGTGTCATCAAAGCCCCAGATTCCCCATTTGAAGTCCCTTGGTTCAAAAATTAGAGGCCTGCTACGGCCACCCGTAATAGCTATAACGATTTGTAGTAGGGAGGCGAGAAAAAGTTTGCGAATTTGTTTTGTTTCCTTAAATGCGTTGATTCTATCTTAATTGTGGCTCTCAAACGTTATTTTATTTGTTTCAAATCTGAATAATTCAGATTAAACCAAAAATATTATGCACTTTACCATTTTTCTATAAAACTCATAGCCCGTTATGAGTTTAGGGTTCCCAACTTTTGTAACTTTCATTCCTAGTTTTTGATGTATTTTGTTCTACTTTTCTTTGTAACTCAAGTCTCAAAAGGAGCAATTGTTGAACTAGGTTTATTCATAATTCAGGATTTCATTATCTATTATATCTCTATTATTCATCTGTTGTTCTTTATTGATATGATTTTGATGATATACGTTTATGATTGTGTTTGCCCTCACCATGGGTGAGTAGGTCTTTAGGGACTAGGGTGTAGGGATTCATGAGTTATCGTATGATCCATTACTATCGATTACGATAATTTTAATTAAACTTATTTTATAATTTAAATTCATGCATTCTAACTTTGTTACAAAAGTAAGTGGTTCTCATGTATTGACCATAGTCTAAAAGGATATGTGTCGATATCGATACACAAAGTTTTAAACAATCTAATCTAGGCAGTGAAAATGCATGGACGAATTTGAGAAAACATATAGCTAGACAAAAGTAATGACTCGACGAAGAATAATCCGGATAATGCGAGAGCTGTCAAATTATTCATCGTCGATAGGGGTATTGCGCTAACGAAAGCAGGTAGTGCCCAATTTTATCTATTTTCTATAATTTATGCAAAGTTCTCATAATAGATGTAACAAGGATTGTGTAATTATATTAGAAATAAAAACTTTAATTTCAAAGTCATGTTTGCCCCAATTTGAGATTTAAGTTATTTTTCCATTAAGCTGTTTTAATTTAATTTAATTTTTATGCTAGGTTGTTTACTAAAATCCCTATTTTTGATTTCTGTAGATATACACCAATATAACAAGAATTTGATACTAAAACCATTGGTCTATATGGTTCCATATGTATTTTATTATTATGCGACATTCGTGTACTTGCGGTTACATCAATATACTAGATGCTATGAAACACAAATATTTTAAAATCTTTATTAAATCGTATCTGATATGTACCGATACGCCGATACGCTCCGATACGGCTCCGATACGTATCGATGGAGTATCCGAAATTATTATTTTTTTTTAAAAATTAAAAAAAATCCGATACGGCGGCGATACGCCTCCGATACTTTCCGATACGTGGCTTTTCAATTTTATCAGATTTTTTTGAACAACTCTATTTTCTAACAATCATTACTTACCCTATTTAATTATTTCCAACCAATTCTCATTTTTCTACGTCGGTTTCAATTCCCATAAATTTTTTCAATTCTCATTAATTCAAATTTCTTTACTAATAATTATTTTTAAAAATCATCATTAAGTTTATACCTTTTATATTCTTGCGGTACATATTCCTTTAAAATGCCTTATCAATTTTAATATTAAAATTGATTACTATTAATCAAGACTTTAAAATGCCTTGTAATGTATAGTAATGTATTAAAATTTTGTTATGAAGACTATGCTTTAATTAAGTTTTTGATTTTTAATTATATTTACTTATCTTAAACGTATCGTATCTAGTCTTTTTCGATTTGTAGCGTATCGCCGTATCGGATACGTATCGTATCTGATACTAGTATCGTGTCCGTGCTTCATTAACTAGATGTGAAAAATGATAAAAGGGAATCTTCATATTCAGATACTAATTCATACGGTTGGCAAGGCGAGGAGATGAGTGTATTTGGAGTCAGAAGAAGAAAACAATCGACAATTGTTCAATCCTAGGGTGGCGGAAGTAGATTTGGGGAATGATGAGACTACAAAAAGTGTTTTGGTGTTATTTTCTGGAAAAAAAATCACGAGGGAAAGGTGAATGGTTGGATAACATGGAAGAGATAGGGTCAGTATATGAGTGAGTGGCGTAGTGATGAATAAGTAAACAAAAGAGTGGAAAACATGGATCTAATTGATGTACTATTAAGTGAGGGAAGTTTACTTGGCACATACTTGATGGAAAATAAATGAGTATACTATATAGATTTTTAATTTTCGAGGATCTGTTAGAATCTTGGAATATTGATCATCGACAATTAGGTAGCATGAATTTATCTGATTACAATTCAATCGAGATTAAAGGGAATGATAAAATTAGGGGCCAAAACCCTTTAAATTTTTCAAATATTGGTTTTATCAACAAGATTTCATTCCTTTAGTTACAAATATTCCTATTCTTCTACAATTAGGGGGAAATCAGAATTTGTCCTTAGATAAAATTAAAAGGATTAATGGTATGTTTGAGGAACTAAAACAAGGAAACTTTTGGCATCTTGGATGTGGAAGTAGTAGAGGAAGTTAAGGAAATTAATGAGTTGGATCAATTGGTTGAAGGTGTTAATGGTTCAGTTTCAGATCAACCTCATAGGGATCAAAGGAGACTTCAATTAAGATGTTGAAATTAGTGATTCAGAAGAAACAAGATCACAAGTATTAATACTCCTTTAGGTAGAGTTCATCAAGTGGAAGAGGTTAGAAAGGAATTAAAAAAGTAATATGAAAATTGTTTTAAAGAGCATGAATTCAAAAGACCTATCCTAGAAGGAGTTTAGTTTAGTCAATTAACTATGGGGGATTTGTACCTTTTAGAAGACCATTTTTTGATAGAAGAAGTGAATGAGGTTGTGTGGTTTAGTGCCAAAGACAAAAAGTCTTGGACTAGGTGGCTCAATATTGGACTTTTAAGGTCTATCCTTAAAAATAATGTTATTGATTTTGTTAATAAGTTTCACACATTTTCCAAAGTTCCCAAAGCGATAACAACTGTTTTTTTAGCCTTGATCCCAAAAATAAGACAATCCATACAAATTAGAGGAATATAGACCAATTTTCTTGGTATGTAGTTTATACAATATCTTACCAAAATGATTGGCTTTAAGAACTAAGAAGGATATTGATAAATTAACTTCAAAGAGTCA
The DNA here is from genome assembly GCA_963966055.1 of Lathyrus aphaca. Taxonomy (NCBI): domain Eukaryota; kingdom Viridiplantae; phylum Streptophyta; class Magnoliopsida; order Fabales; family Fabaceae; genus Lathyrus; species Lathyrus aphaca. Next base: position 546,944,024 of record OZ014522.1, read on the forward strand.
ATTAGCTTTCCTTGATTAGAGATAAATTCATGGTGATGTTTTGGTTATGACTAAAGTAGTGGATTTTGCAAGAAATAAAAAAGTGCGTTCATTGGTGAAAGTGGAATTTCAAAAAGAATATGATTACATTTATTTGGGTTGTATTGGAAATGTAATGCATAAGATGAAGTTTGGTGTTAAATGGATGCATTGGATGGCGACGGCAGTGCGAGCAATGCAAGGCTACAGGGCGCGATGCATGATCTTGCACGGGGGAGCGAGAGTTTAGTCGGCGGCGGTTGTGCCACAGTAGGCGGAGCCGAGGCGTGTTGTAACACCCTTCTACCCCAAAACAAATATTTAAATAATATCAGAGTAATCATCGAAAAAGGGTATCACATTTCATCATAATTCAAACAAACAGTGTCCTGTCCCGTAACACGGGTTAATTAACATCAATAATAACACATAGCATTTCGCAGCGGAATTTAAACTTCATAATTCAAAATTTCATTAATTTACTTCATAAACATAATTTTCACCCTCCTGAATTTAACATCATAAAATGGAAAACATTTATCCAAATAATAACATAATTGAAAACAGTTTAGCAAAAGAAACCCATCCCAGTGTTACATGACACAGAGCAGGACATATAGACCAAAACCACTTCTAAGGAACACTAAAGCACGCTCCGAGACTCAGGAATAACTCCTCTTGCACTGCAAGACTATTCTTCGACATCTGCAAGTTACCCACGAAGGAGGCAACATTTCCAAGCAGGCAGGGTGAGTAATCATAATTTATCATAAATATACTAGAATATGGAATATAAATAAATTAGAACAACATATCGTGACATCACCAACTATAAAATTGAACAACAACAGCAACATGATCATGAAATCATGCAACACCAATACAGTCATGAAATTCATCCAGAAAATGCAATTCTAACATCCTGATATGCAATATGCATGTGGTACCATTTTCATCGTGAGATGGATACATGACCATCAACCCTCCACAAAGGAGCACATTGTAAATCATCAAGATACTTCAATCCACACAATGGGATTGAAGCTACAAAATAGGCCGAAGCCCCATCGTGAATGTCATGAAATGCAATGATGCGTTACACCGTAAATATTCATCGAGAAGTTAAATGCGCACCATTCATTTCATATCTAACAGTTCAAACATCAAATAATCATATAATTTCATCGTGAAAATACACCGAAATCTCATCTCATTAGCTATCTCAACTCATCAAGACATAACCATTCCTCTCATGTTCATCAAATAATCATCGTAAAATAATATCTTTCATCATGACAACACATCAACAACAAAACACCAATTCACAATAATATTGTGTTTATAATCATAAAAATCAATTTTTCAACAACACAAGAAACAACTCCTTTTAATCCATAATAACTAATTATCAATTTATAATAAAATCATGTTTATAATATTTATCATCATGATAGTACGCCTATAACCCTCGTTCATCAACAACCCAAGGTAATACACCAAAACTCCGGTTCATTAACCACTTCAATCCATCAAGACTCAACCCAAACTCGGTAAAATTATAAGGCAATTACAAGGTTATTTCATAAATCCATTTATAAAAACTATTGCATTTTTCTCATTTTTATTCATCAAAATAAAGTTCAGTTTATGCTCTTTCCGACGCTTCAAACGGAATGCGAATCGGATTTACGGTTTGAAAGTTACGGATTTTTCAAGAATTAAAATTTGTCATCCAAACAGTGTTAACCGGTTAACCAAAGCGTTAACCGGTTAACGCCTGCGTAACTTCAGAAAATGCCCAAAATTTTCAATGGTTAACCGGTTAACCAAAACGTTAACCGGTTAACGCACGTTTTACAGCAGCAATTTGCTGCTTCGTACAGACTGTTCCAAAACCCCCAAAATTCCAATTTTTCCAATACGGGTTCATCTTATTTCACCTCAAAATCATTCCAATACATCAAATAAAACATCATAACATCAGAACAATCATTTATACCATCATTTATAGGATTCAACACATTTTTCTAACTCTATTTCATCAAGATTTCACCCACAAACTCAACCTAGCTCAAAACCCCAAAAACTCATAAAACTCATACAATCCTAACCTATTCATAATCCAATTCCTACACATTTACCATAGATTATAAAAACTCCCCATACCTTAGAGAATTTCGCCGATTGATACTCTTCATCCAAGGTTCCTCGCAACTTTCTGACTCTGAGCTCCTCTTTCCTCTTTTCCTCTCCTCAAAGCTCCTCTTCACCAACAAGAATACGATAAGTGAGAACTTTGATCGTGTTCTCCTATTTGGGTAAAATTATCCCAGTTAAGTCTTTTCCTACTTTACCCTCATAATTTTCACCAAAGTACCACCTTACCCTTTTCTTTAATATATTTTCAATAATAATAATAAAATAGTATAATAAAACACTATTTATCCTTATTATATAAAAATACTCTTTTATTCCAAAATAACCAACATAACATTCATACTTCCACTTCTATTATTTTAAATAATAATCCGAATAATACTACATGATTATTCTTATTATTAATATTACTAAAATAATTTCACCATCGGCATCAGTCACATAACCACCAATTGTCAATTCATTCATATATCCTCAAATAAGCCACAAATACTCATAATCGAATTTGGGGTGTTACAACTCTCCCCCACTTAAAGAATTTTCGCCCTCGAAAATATATCTGATTCAACTATTTCAACCACTTAATCCATCCAACTAATCAATTCTCAACTCAGAAAGGCAGCTCCACATCAAATCATTACCTCTTGTAGTCTTAGGCAACCCAATCACAAAATCCATGGAAATGTTATCCCATTTCCACTCAGGAACATTCAATGGTTGCATCATACCTGAAGGTCTCTGATGTTCAATCTTCGACTTCTAGCATGTCAAACAAACATATACAAATTCAGCAATACCCTTTTTCATATGTCATAGATACAAGTAGTGAGTAGTATTTGTTGTGTTGATGAATGATGCGTGTTTATTTCTTCTTTGTTTATTTTCTGAGTTTCGTTTAGTTCTGCGATGTCGTTCTGATATGTAACACTAGGACGCGATTGTTGGATGATTGCATTGTTTTTTCTGATATTTGCGGGAATAATTCCCTTATGCTTGATTTTGAACTATTTTATTTTGAGATATCCATTTATTCATGTTTTGAGAATTATACATTGTGTTTTTATTGAAAAAGTTTTTAAGAAACATGTTGTTTTGAAAGAGATGTGTGTCACCCTTGTTGTTTAAATATGTATTATTTGCATGATTTTATTTAAATAAGAGTCGTGGAGTTTTAGGGTGTTACAACTTCCACCTCCATCGACTTTCAATCTCTAGCGTAGATGTATTTGTCAACATCATTTGGCTTTCGATAGTTCAGGCAACCCTAGATTGAAACATTGATGTTAGTAGTTACACCATAGTCTAACCACAAAGTGTTTCTAGATACTGAAGCTAAATTGACCTTATAACATACCAAATTAAGAAATGTATCTTTTGTTGCATACAAAGCATGATATTCAAGACATTTCTTCTTCATATGTCCATACATTTTGTAAAACAAATAATTATCTACTTTTTTTTTATATTTCTTTTGTGCTGGAACATTTGCAACTTCATTCTTTGACTCATTAGTTTTCTTTATTTTGTCCTTGTCTTTAGAGGTGCCAACAAAATGAGCACTTCTTATCTTATCTTGCTTAAACCTTTCCTCTTCTTGCACACAAAATAAAATGAGCTCATTAAGAGAATATTTCTCCTTTTGACAGTTATACGATATCTTAAACTGACCGAAGTGTGAAAGAAGAGAAAGTAATACTAAATGAATAAGTAAGTTTTCTGACAGCTCAAATTTTAGTGCCTTAAGTTTTAAAACAATGTTGAACATGCCCATAATATACCTTATATTCCCCTTTCCTTGATACTTCATGTGAATCAAGTTCTGAAGAAGAGTACTTGTTTCCGCCTTATCTCTTTTTACAAAGCGCTTTTCAATCTCAACATGGAAATCTTAGGGAATTTATTATCTCTTCCGAGGTAGTACCCCTAAAGAACTCAAAAATGTCACACTTAATGATCATGAGACTCATGCGATTGGAGTGATCTCATTTCTCATAATATTTTCTTTGTTCATAGGTACTTGATTCCGTATGAGAATGTGTTTTTTCATCCTTAATGCAAGGTCAAGATCCAAGCACCCAAGAACAATTTCCATGTTCTCCTTCCAGTCCTTGAAATTGTCCCCATTAAGAAGCAGAACCAGATTATCAGATATCGAAGCAAAGCTAAAAATAGAACAAAACAAATACTATAAATATACTCACATAAAAGAAATCACAGAATCATCAATATGTTCAAATAATGCCATTGCCCATCTCAAGATACATATAATATCGAGTCTTTGGACACTAATATTAATTGTTGGTGGTACTCTTGTTGTACTGGCCAAATATTAATAATAAAACATGTAAAATAATAAACCCCTCTTTGGATTGATTATCATTCACATTTCACATATGAAACTTTATAATTATCACATATTTACCATCATAGTTGTGTATGAAATCCGGCCAAACATTAACTGTCATTCAAAAATTGGTGACGACTATCATCCGCTCCTACACTGTGATTTTCATAGAAAACAACGACAAATCAGGAAAAAAAATTCAAAAATTGGTGATTTTGATTCAGCATCCAACACGAATTTCTTTGAAACATCATCAAATAAGACAAAAAAACATGAATTACAACATATAAACATTAGTTTTTACACAAAATGAAAGATCAAAGTAAATCACAATTTTAGAACCCTTATTTCAAAAATCACAAAAATCAAATTGAATCAAGTATGAGTGGCTCTGATACCACTTGCTGTATATCTACTCAATACCAAATGTTTCTCTATCCATTTAGAAATCAAGAACATAATTATGATCAAATCCCTTTGAACTCATATCATTAGAACTCATACCTGAATACAATACGAGAGTGAAATCGAAAGCATACCTAAGTTTACCATTGAAATCAATTAAGATTTACATGAATGTGGTTTTCCGATTTGTAGAGTGTCTTAGAGTTTTTTGATTCTCTTTTGATCGATGGAAATAAAAAAAGAAAACCTAATGAACTATATTGATAGTTCTTCTACAAATAGGGGCCAACCCATATAAATAATTCCCTTAAGATTACTATTTAATTTTCAATATTCTAATTTTTTTATTTTTCATCAAATTAGAATATTTACTTCACATTAATCCACACATTAATTTTTCATGACATATATACCCTTAATCATAAACTAAATATCTATTAGACCACTTTAATTTTGATTGCTCAAACTCATAATTTTGTGACTCAAAATTCTAACATTTAACACCCTTGTGATCATCTTTAATACACTTTCTTTGGCTTATAAAAAAATAGTAAAAACTCATATATTTAAAACAAAAATTACTTAGAAAATATATCTAAGCATCTGGTCAAATCTGAAAGAACCAAACATAATCCTGAGCCATCAATTATTAGCCAAAGATTACCAAATCGCAAGTGGCTTTTTAAGGATTATTATACATAGTTCCACACCAACGGTATCCAACTTTTTCACTTTACGACTAGATTGGTAAAAAGAAAGCAATACAACAAATAATAATATGATGAGTGATTAAGATCAATAAAACACCTTTAACAATGATTAAGAGTTAAAGATAATCATGGCTTGTATTTGATCAAGCTCAAGTGTACCAAATATACATATACCAACTGTACCCTCTTTGAAGATCCTTAAGAATTAAGATCTCATAAAGCTAGACAGCTTGATAGCACAAATATCACCACTGACGGTTAGGGCTAGCTGCCTCTGCATAAAAACATATACTAACCCTAAATACATATACTATATATTATAAAAATTAAAGCTGGAAAAAAAGCTCTTTGGAATTTTCTTTATTACTTCTAAATCTTTACCTTTATCCTTTTTGATAATATCTATACGGTACAATGTACAAACTACAAAGTACACGGTCCAACTTTACATGTTCAAAAGAGTTTGATTTAAAGTAATATTATAAGCACATTTTTTAATGCTTCTTAGGCATAGTTGCATTAAATCCTAGCTAAGATTAAATTCTCCCCTATTTCAAACATCTTATATGTGAACAGAATAATTGCAGAGAATTGATATAGGGCTGTACACAACTTTTGTTGGACTACAATAACAAGCAAAATATTATTTTCTTAATTTCATGAATTAATAGACATTGTGAATTTATTCGAATATTGAGTTTTCTTTATTAAACATTTAAATTGTTTGATTGTAAATGAAAGTGAGTAGTGAGACTAGTTGCATTGGATGCCTATGAAATATAAGCACACCTTCATTAAAAAGATAAGTTAGGTAAAAGCATTGCGTGCAAAATAGAAAACTTATACAAAAATATTGGCTCTAGAATGTTATGTTTGGCAACAAAGATAAAACGCAAGGAATCAAATATTACTTCTATGTACGAATAATATATTGTTTCCAACATCTCATTTATATATATATATATATATATATATATATATATATATATATATATATATATATATATATATATATATATATATATATATATATATATATATATATATATCAATCTGAAACAATGTTAAAACACAAATAATTTCGGAGGTTTTGTTGAAATGAAACTCGAAATCCTAAGGCACATATTGTCCGTTGTGAATCTTTTTGCAATCTAATAAGAATTTTGTACAACAACTCTTACATTCTCAGTTTGTTCCTTACTCTACTAGAAGATTTTAATACCATTGATTATGGTGTAATATTAGGGGTGACAAACGAATATATCCAACCTATTTAGTCTCGCACTACAAAAGCCAAAAAATAAACGGGGTGGAGCAAATATAGATGAATGAAAGGATCTAAAATCTTAGCAGACCCCACATAAAAATGATTGTAAGGCAGGGCAGACCCAAGAGTATTGTATCATTTAAATTTTAAAAATGCAAAATTTCATGTCAATGTCTGCACTTACAAAAGGCCAAAAAAAATGAGGCAAGACGGGGCGAACATATTAAAGGGTACGAGCCTAAAACCTTAGCTCGCATTGCAAAAAGTATGAGAAAAAGGGGCACTCCCCACGGAACGGATCCATTTTGCCACCGTTTGCAATATCATTCGGATGTGTCGTTGTATCTCTTTTGCTTATGATTATTATAATTAAGATGGTCTTAGTCTTCTACAATCAACTAGGTAACTTATCATTGATTCTAGTTTTGATTTCACTCTTTTGGTCAACTCCTAAAACTTCATTTTCAATCTTGTTTTAAAATTTGATTTGAGGCTATCTTAGTGTGTTCTAACACTTCTCTGGTGGGAAATTGTACAAGGACAAAAATTTACTTTCACATGCAAGAATCTGTAATATAGATGGTACTACTATGGATTGTGCAAATCCTTCAACTTATGGTGGTATTTTCAAAGATAATAATGCTAATTGTGTAGGAGTTTATGTTGCCAATATGCATATCACTATAATTCTTTTCAAGATCAACTTCATGAGTCATTGGATATTCTATTTAAATAGATTATAAGAAGAATTGGAGTTGGGTTTGGTTAGAGATTGATTCTTATGGAACCATGTTTTACAAGTAATCAATCAAAGAAGTTCTCGATAATGCTATTTGTATTATGACAACTAATACGAGCGGTTAATAATATAGCGGTTAAAGATGCAAGCAAACAAGTTAAGGTTTGATGATCACTACAAAATCCTTCAATGATGGTACTTAACTAGGTTAAATTTCAAGCCTCGTCTCCAAGGAAGATTCAAGGAAATGTTTATACGATTGGTTTACTTGACAAGACTTGATGCTTCAACATGTAAAATAACGTCCTACCACGTCTGAGAGAACTGTAGTATGTAAAAATATGAAGGACTTTTTCGTAAAGTTATATGGCTAAATAACACATTAAAACGAGTTTTAAATCCTGTATTAATTAAGAAAATACCCCTAAAAATGTGTTGGAGGTGTGTCAGTTGAATCAGGAACTGTCTAAATGATTTTGGAGAAAAATGATATTGTCCAATTGATTGACACTCATACTCAATCGGTTGGGTTTGTACAAAAATTGTCCTTAAACGTTTGAGACAACGTCTCTGGATATTTTCTTTTCTTTTTAACTTTTCTAATCGATTATTTTTTAGGCCATCCTATCGATTGGAGCAAAGTGCCAATCGATTATGTCATAAATTTTGGCCAAAGAAATATTCATTTTTTGTACCACCTTCTAACCTATAAATAAAGGTTCACCCATTCACATTTTTTACATCTAGAAAGTGCAATATATATCCATCTCTCTCTCTCTCACACACACACACACACACACCACACACTTAAAAGTATTTTTCACTTTCTCCCACTTAAAATTAGTCGTAGCGCTTTCAAGAAAGTTCTTTTTCTTTAGTGAGGAATGTTGTATTATGAAATAGGTATAATTGTAAATTCACCAATGAATAATTTTATCTATCTTGAATAATTTATCCATAAGGTATTGTTCATATTATTATTTCAAATACAACATAATTGTTCATATTATTATTTCCAAAAACAATTTAACAAATCATATGTTCAAATAGGGGTTAGTGAAATAAACAATCGATAATATATATACATATTTATTTCAATCTCAACAAACCTATAACATATTTATTTCAACCAAAACAGTAACATATAACATCAATCTAATACTAAACAACAACAACAACTAAGATTAAACCTCTAACGGGTCTCAAAAACAAGATTAAAACCTCGAAGGTTTCGGGGCACAACAACAACAACATTAATGTAAGATGAGTAGTGATGTTAGACATACAAAATCTGTCAAGAAGAAGAAGAAGAACTCTAAACACATATCATCTTCATATTTATTTGATTTTTCAAAAATTGGAGGATGATATGTCTTTAGAGATCTCATTTTTTAGAGCTCTTTCTAAGGGTTATGTGGGAGTTGTTTTATTATATGTTTTTAGATAAGTAAAATTGAACGCTATGACGTAGACTTCCATGAAACATTTTCCCTAGAGGTTAGGCCACAAACAATCAAAATCTTCCTTACTCTTGCTTTTGGTCACAAATGGATAATGCACTAACTCGTTGTGAATAATACATTTCTTCAAGGATCTCTCAGAGAGTAAAATTAAAGGGAACAACAAAATAATATATATATATATATATATATATATATATATATATATATATATATATATATATATATATATATATATATATATATATATATATATATATAATCTTGTTGTTCTCTTCGGTTTTACTTGCCTAAAACAACGCATCGAAAATTCAATCAAAGTTTATCATCTACATTACAAATTAACGAGATCCTTAAACAGATATCATCATTAACTCGTTCACCATCATATCATAACCCTATATCCCTATCTTCTCCATGTCCTAAACAAATAAGGAAACACAAATATTATATTTAGGATTCTCGTTCAATATTTGCAATAAGAAAAGACCGAGATCATGTCTTTGATTTCTTCTTCACATATCCTCTATATGAAACATCACTACTCATACGACATTAATAACATTTATTTTTATATATATATATATATATATATATATATATATATATATATATATATATATATATATATATTGTGGTTGTTATTGTCGTTGAAACCTTAAACTTCAAAGGTGTTGTTATTGTTGTTGTTTTTATATATATCAAGAACCCTTGCAAAATCAATAATAACAATCCCTTATAAGTATATTATGTTAGCAACTTGAGTTTAAACTCTGAATTTCCTTCTTAAAATGTGCGAGGTCTATTAAACTGCATTTCTTAGTGACTAAGTTACAAATAATTTCACAAAGTTAATTGTTAAAAATTTCATTGGAATTACCACATTTTATTATTATCAAATACCTCCTAATCTTGTTGAAGTAGCTACTCTCAGGTTCCAAGAAAGAGGAAAACAGAAAAAGAAACAAATAAAGCCCATAGAAATTGTAAGGAAAAGTCACATAGACATTCAACAAAGTTAGGAGTAGACGCATTAATCTATTTCTGTAGGCATTATTTAAGTAAAGAAAGCATCTTTTGTGTAAGAAAAGCAAAGTTGCAAGGGAAAATGGAAGAACCACAAAAGGGTCACCACTCACCAGTCAATACAAGATGAAAGGACAACAACACTTGTGCTTTCTTTTCTTTTTTCTTTTTTCTGTGTCTCAAGTTTTACCACCATCATAATTCATAACTATTTTTATTTGTCATTTCAAGGAATCCTCACCCTACCTTTTGCCTGTAAAACAGATAATAATAAACAAAATTGTCTCAAAAATTATATTTTTTTAAATATTTTTCAAATCACCATCTATTTTTTATTATTATTATTATTATTATTATTATTATTATTATTATTATTATTATCATCATCATCATCATCATCATCATCATCATCATCAAAGGTAATGATGAACTAGCTTCAACACTTTAGATAGATTAAGCATAAAAAAAATTACTAGTGACAAAAATCTAATCTAGTGAAAACAAAAAAAAATAAACAAACAACTCTAAAATATATTAAAATCAATCTTAAAAGAGATAAATAACCAACAAAACACATAGATATCAAGAGGAGAATCTAAAAATCCGAATGCCTACTCTAAACTAAATAAAAAATATGTTTATAAGAAATTAGAAACATCATAGACAAGTTCATTTGAACTCATACTTTTGAAGACCAGAAACCGACCGATTTACAAATTAGATAATACTAATAGTTTTTGACACCCATACTATTAATAAAATAATTTATATAAAAAAATAAAACAATAATACTGTATAAAAATTAAAAAACAAGAGTGAGATTCATTATAACTATTTTTGTATAGTAGAAAATAAAGTATGTTGATCTAAAAGACATTTTATAAAATACTAGTATGAGAATTTTGATTGCATGTGACATTCACTTTTTGTAGGGTATAAATATGAGTCGTTGTATTCCATGCTATCTAAAAAGAGGCACACCATAACATAACCTAAACCTAAACCTATAGGTTAGCTTAGAGGTGAAGTTTCCTTGATAAAATGGGAGGCAAGAAATCATCTTCATTCTCCTTTTGTGGAATGTTGAAATCATGTTTCTCAAGTGAAAGCAAAAATGATTACTACAATGAAGGGAGTAGCAGCAGGATGTTTACAAGTGATGAAGACAGAGGTCGTTGGGTTGCTGAGCCTGGTATTGACAGGAAAGCATCTGCTTTCATTGCTAGATTTTATGCAAACCGAGTCACTGATTCTGATCAACAAATTGCTTCTTGAAATTTCGTCTTTCCAGTTCTTGTTTTTTTCTTGCCAGTTTTATGATTTTATGTATGCATTCAAACTTGCTAGCGTAATGGATTCGTAATAATGTGTGTTGCTATTATTCATAAATAATGTAAAGATTTATTCATTTCTTGTTTTCTTATGAGAATTTTTAACTTTGGTAAAACTATAGAAAAGCAATAGATTCTCTTCTTTGCGTCAATTTTTTGTTCTTTGTTCACTTTCAATTGTTATATTTTTATTGTCTATCAAAGATTCTTACAAATTTGAAATTTTATATTTGATATATATAGTTTATTGTTCTGGAATGAATCTAGGGCTGAGCCACCGTCGGACACGGCCCAGTCTAGTTCTATGTCATGGAAGGCTCAAAGAAATGGCTTCTTCCCCCACTTTCACGTAGGATTCTGGCCTGAGAATCTAGCCCACGATAGAGAATTTGGTCCAGTGCTGAGGGTCTTCTATAAATACTCTCTTTTACAAGAGGGTCATGTATTCTGAATCACTCTCTTACCTTTTGAACTTGTCAGTCTTCACTTTAATTCTCACTTTAGCATCAGAGTGTCTTGTAAATAAACCCCTTCATCTCCATAAATTATTGAAATTTTGTGTTACGGGTCACTGACGATCCATTTTGACCGGATGAGATCATTTATTATTATTTTTTATAACTTTGATCAATATAAATTATTACAAAAATAACTTATAAGATAAACGAAATATAAAGATGTAGGTTCTATGACTTTGGATTGGTAGTCATTTTATTAAAATATGTTGATGTTAAGCCAGATTTTTTATTTTACATTTTTACTATTTTTAATCTGTGTCACTTAATCAATTATATTTAAATTCAATAGTATAGTCCAAAGTTCAAACTCCATCAATGATAGAAAAGCATAGTAAATTGTGGTTCCTGCCTATAAATATACATGAGAATATATTCTTACAACAAAACATAATAAATTTGTTGTTTGTGACAAGCATATGGTAAATAACTCCATGTACAATTCGGGCACATTAGCTTCAAATATTAAGGGATAACTTTATTTTTCAAGCCCTCATTAGAAATCTTAATAATGAGGGAGCAATAGAAACGTGGTGTAGTGTGAGGGCCAAGCATTATTATTATTACCCTCCTTTGCTCTTTGGAAACCATTGGCAAAGGTTGAATGGAATCATAAAAAAAATGTACAATGATAAGATATACCATTCTAGCATCTTGTTCATCAACCACTATTTATCCTTTGAATTTCATGGCTTCTAAGTACAATAAAGGTACTATCATATGTAAGGAACACTACTCTATTTTATATGTCAGTTCTTGCTTCTTCTAAGTTATATGCTTGGCAAACTTTAATACATAAAACCAAAAACGATTCACTTTTCCCCAGATGGCATGAACTTTTACTACTGTAATTGCAAACTTTTGAGAGGTGTAGTTTTCACTTGCAAAAAAAAAATCTCAATACTTTTGAGCATTGAGCATGGAGATTCTGATTGTGTGAAAGGATACTACCAGTTCATTGAGAAGAGACTCAACCCATAAAATATCGGATGTTATGCGAGCAAGAACACGGTTCTCTGCTTCAGTGTTGGATCTCGCTACCAGAGGTTACTTCTTAGAGCTCTATCAAACAATATTTGGGCCAAAAAAGATACAGGAGCCTAAGGTAGATCTAACCAATGTTGTCAGAATCGAGATCTTATATAAGATCGGGACGAGACATTAAAATCGTAAAATATAAAATCGCAATTAAGATCGGAAGATCTTACTTAATTAATTTTATAAGATCGGAAGACAATAACAAAATCGTAAAATATAAGATCGTAACCAAAATCGTTAGATTTCACTAAAATAATAATACTTAAAATATTTTATAAAATTTATATTAAATAGTGCATAGGTTTGCATATTAAATATAAAACCATCATGTCTGAAATTTTAACCATAAAATTAATAATCTCAAATCTTAATTTAAAATAACAAAGTCCATAAAATAAATTACTCAAAAATCATAGAGACTAATACAAATCACAAATACGCCGATAGTTTGGATTTTCCCCCATAATGTCATCTTCATCATCTTCATTAATCTCATCATCATCATCATCATCTCCTTCATCACCTTCATCTGCATTTCCTTCTTCATTGTCACTTTCTATAATTTCAAGGACATCAAATTCATCTACATGTGAAGTTGATTTAGCACCAGTACTTTGCATCAAATCTGCATCTAAATCAGCCACATTTATATGATTACCACCTGCATTTTCTTCCTCGGGAACATACCACCAATCGTCATCATCTTGGAAGTCATCAATAGTTAGATCTCGCTTTTTCCTTTCAGCCTTATTCTTGGTCAATCTTGTATTTACCATCACATACACAAGATCATTCATAGTCTTTTGTTTCAACCGATTTCTTTTCTTTGTATGAACCTAAAAATGAGAAATGTTAAATTAAAAATGCATAACATATAATAACTATAAAAAATATATATGAAAAATTAAAAATATATCATCTCAAAAGCACTCCAATTTCTCTCACAGTCAGAAGAACTGCATGTCAAACTCAACACACGAATAACAAAGTTTTGCAACTCTGGATGTGCATCACTGTAAGATTCCCACCATTGAGTTGGTGTCTTGTTTTCTAGTCCACGTTGAGCTATTTCACTCCCAAAGAATCCCTTTTTACTCTTAAAATCATCAAGTTGACCATCAATTTTATTCACCATATCCATGTCTCCCCCTATCATCATTTCTAAACATGCATACATTCCTTGTTTCACTTCATTATCTGCTTTGAAATTAGGTTTGTAATGCATCATTGGATTAAGATAATAGCCTGCAGCATGCAAAAGCCTATGCAACTGTTTGTCCCATCTATCATCTATAATTTTTCATAAAGGTTGGTAGCTTAAGAAATAAAAGATTAAATTAGTTCATAAATAAATACTAATATACTTTATATATCAAATCAATCAATCTAAGATATTTTAGAAAATTATACCTTTTTTTTCTTATTATTGTAGCTAGTTTGTATTTCCTCTTTTGCTCGATCCATTGCTTCATAGATATATCCCATGGCTTCCTTCTCATCAGAATCCACCATACGCAAGCCTTTAAGTAATGGAAAAGCACCCTTAAGGCAAATAATCAAATTCTTCCAAAAGTCCTTGTTTGTGACAATATTTTCAACAAATTTTCCATCTTTTGTCTTGGAAAATTGACTATCCTTCCATTGCTTGGAAGTGAACATCCTATACAATCCTCCCCTTTTATCATTCAAGCAACCCAAACACAAATATGATGTTGCAAAGCGAGTGATGCCAGGCCTTATCAACTCACCTCCTTCAGTGTAATGATGCAACAAAATTATAAGACCAGTCCTAGCATATATATAAATTGTGATCTTTTTACCTGAAGTAATAATCTCCTTATGCATAGGTATCTTTCTCTCAAAATCCTCTAACATTAAATCAATGCAATGAGCTGCACAAGGTGTCCAATAAAGCTTATTCCTTTTATCCATCAACATTTGTCCAGCCAACTTGTAGTTTGCAGCATTGCCTGTTACAATTTAGACAACATTTTCTTCCCCCACTTCCTCAACAATATCATCCATCATTTTGAAAACTTTATCAACTGTCTTTGAAATTCCAGATGCATCAATTGATTTCAAAAAGAAAGTACCCATAGGACTATTGACTAAAAAGTTTATGATAGTCCTCCTCTTTTGGTCAGTCCATCCATCTGTCATTATTATACATCCAAACTTTTTCCACGCAACTTTATGCTCCACCAATATGCTATTTATAGACTCAATTTTTTTTCTTTAAATGTTTACCTCGAATTTCATGGTAAGATGGTGGCTTATATCCTTTACCATATTGGGAAATCATTTCACACATCTTTATAAATTCTTCATCTTTTACAACATTAAAGGAGATAGCATTGTTGTAAAAATAAGTTGCAACTTGTAAGTCAGTGTCCTCCTTCTCTTTTTTCTTAAAAGCATCGTTGATAGTAGATTGAGAAGTTATCCCCCTTTTGAAAATATTTGCAAGACCTGAAGATTCAACTTTTTTTCTTTTATCATTTTCCACATCAACCTCTATTATATATTCACTTAGAGTTCTCTTCTTGATGAGTTTGCTTTGCAATCTATGAACAATATCCCACATTTGTTTGCGAACTTCATCTGGAACAGATACACAGGCTTCAACATTACTACTTGTCTGTGCTAAATGATGCTTAAATAGAAAAGCACCGCCACTATACTCAATATGACAATAGTTGCATTTAATCTTTCTTGATCCATCGTTTACGGGAATGCCATGTTGCCATGCCACATCTTGTCTTTGACCACGAGTATTTTTCGGAACTTTCTTATTTCTCACATTTCTAACACTTGGGTTTGTTGGAGGAGGAACTGACATACTACTACCACTACCAATACCATCAACCATCTGTTCCATTAAAACAAAAACCAAGTTAAATATATAAAATAAAAAATCTAAAACAAAACAAAAATTATACAAATAACTTTTATACACACTTTTTTTTTATAAATTAAAACACATAGTATTATAAAAATACAAAGAAAATTTGTAAAAAAAAAATATGTTACATAGACTTGTTTATAGATCAAATCAACTTCATATTGATTGTAGATTAAGAAAGGGACGATGTACATCTAAATCTAAGGATTAATTTGTAGTTTTTTAATAATAGTTTAAAGATTAAATATAGTTTACTAGGCACAAGTTATGTGATTAATATTGTTGAATTGTTTAATCTTTCTAGGCACAAATCTGATATTGTTAAATTCTTGAATGAGAGAATAGTTTACTAGGCACAAGTTGTGTGATTAAATTGTTGTATTGTTTACTAGGCACAATGCTGCACAACTGTCTTATAATATTTTAATACTTACAATTATAACAAGTTGATAACAATTATATTATTATAATAATTATATTTAAAAAAAAACTTCAGAAATCGTACATTGATAGTGTGGGAAAAAAAAAAGATAAGGTACTTATTCAGAAATCGTAAAAAAAATAAGATAAGGTACTTATTCAGAAATCGTAAAAAAAATAAGATAAGGTACTTATTTTATATTATTATAACAATTATATTAAAAAAAAAATCAGAAATCGTACATTGATAGTTTGATACAGCAAATAACTATATTATTTTTTTAATTTACAAGTTGTAATTGAATCGTACATACAACCTACAGGCATACAACTAAGCTATCATGTGTGTGGTACATCTATGATCTATCTACATATAGTGATATAGCTACTAATAATATTATTTTTTAAACTTATTCATACTATGTAAAACTTGAGAAGATGAAACCTATTACAATGAAAACAAAACAGAGCACAAACAACAAGCTTACATCTTCTCCAGCGCGACAGCGAAATTTGAGAAGGTTACCGTTATCGCCGATCTTGTAGAAGACTCAATTAGGATTCAAAAGTATTGAAAAAAAAAGTATTTACATATTTATATCACATGTATTGTAAATCGGGTTGCACTTGACCCGGGTCATAAATCCCAGATTTGTGTGATTTTCTTTTTCCGAAATCGAAATCGATTATTTCGCCGCGATTTCCGCCCAAAAATGATTTTGTACACGATCCAGATCGGTGGAGGTGATTGAGATCGCAAAATCGTGAAATTCCAGGATCTGGATCGCGATCTTGACAACATTGGATCTAACATCATCAGGAGCAATAGCCCAATCATAATCATTATACACCTAGATGGAAAACTTATGAGGCAAGGAAGCATGTGCAAGTATCAATCCATGAGAGATAACGCCACTTAGGCTGCGCAAAATCCTCTTGTATGTTGACCAATGGGACTTAAAATGGGATCCCATAAATTGATAGACTTTATTCACATTAAATTCTACATCGGGTTTGGTGAGACTGGCATATTGCAAAGCTCCAATCATAGACATGTATTGATGAGGATTGGAAAGATGAGAAGAGTCGTGCTTACTAAGCATGCAGGAATTGAGTATATTATAGTAGTGACTCCATTAGAATTACATATGTGGCTTTATTACATAAGTTGCGGATCTATTTGGTCTGTAAGAGAAACAAACTACCATTTGCAAGATGCTTGACTTCAATTCCTAAGAAGTTTGTAGGTTGCCCAAACTTCTTGAGACCAAAGGTTACATGAAGTGAGTCAATCAATTTGTTGAATAAATTTGAATATGTTCTTGTAAGTAAAACGTCATCCACACACACCAAGACATACATGGTAATTCCTTTATGAGCAAAGAGTATATGAACAGAGAGTGATCACATTTGTTATACTGAAAACAAAATTGGGTTAGAGCTTGAGCTAGTTTTCATACCAGGCTTAAAGGGCCTGTTTTAGGCCATATGGTGCTTTATTGACCATGCACACTACAATAGGATCTTGTTGTTCAAAACACGTTTGTTGAGTCATAAACAATTCTTCCTGAAGAGAGCCATTGATAAATTCATTGTTGATGTCAATTTTAGTTCCCATTCGTTGGTCAGAGAAAGTGTGAGAATGATCCTGATAGTGGCTGTTTTTACAATAAGTGATAAAGTTTTATTGAAGTCAAATTAAAAATTATTGGTGGTAGATTTTGGGTACAAGTATTTATTTGGACTTGTTTACAAAACCATTTGGATTTTCCTTCACTTTGAAAACCCATTTGCATCCAAAAGGTTTTCTATTAAGTGGGAAAGTGGTAAGGACTCGAGTGTGATTGGCCAAAAGTGAATTATACTCTACTTGCATAATATCATACCCTAATTTTTTACCCTAAGATTTCATCTCATTTGTATAACATTTAGCATTACACGTATGTGTCTCTTTATGCATCACTAACCCATTGAAAATACAAAAATATGTGTTTTGATTTGTTTGGTTCACAAGGTAGGATTTATACCTCCAGGAGCTCAAGCAGATGAATTATTAAAGGATGAGTGTGATCCTTAAATTCAAGTATCTCGTTCATTCATGGTGATCAATAGTTTCGCACCATTAATAATCAAGTACAACATGGCACCATTTCAAGTTGATCAAGTCTGAAATTCATTTGACACCTTAATTAGGTTTTTGACCTAAAAGGGCCATACGATTGACTTTTTCATCCGAGCATGATATCATACCTCAATACATTATTCAAGGGAATCAAATACATCCTTGAAGTCTATTCACAAGATCTTAATTGCCCAAGAAGTTTGGTTCCATGAGGATTGAAGAATTTAAATTCATCTGATACACAGTCAAAGTTTGACTTTTGGTTAACTTTGAGTCTCATGAGCCATTATTCAAAGAAATATGGTGGACGATGGCATTTGATCATGATTAATCAAGAAAATCAAGGAAAAGTTCAAAAATTTCAAAATGAGGGTTTTGAAAAGAATCTTAAGTTATGAAATTTCCTTAACAAGTGCACTACTTTCCAAGCCCATAACTTCTTTCTCAAACAACATTTTTTCTTGCTCAAGGTATACGATTGAAGATGGGCAAACATACTTCAACATTGAAGAAGGATTCAACTTAAAATCTCATAAGGATTGATTGTTATAAGTTGCTAAAGTTTGAAAAAACTTAAGGTTCAAAGTATCCAACACTTGGAAATTTCCTAAGTGTTTTTCAGTTAAGATTACCAATTTTGAGAGATATTTTTCTCCATGATCCAAGTTGATTCAAGTCAAGCATAAAACATCAAAGTTGTAGTGTGTTTTCTCATTTTTCCAATTATCTTACTTAAGCTATAATTTATGATTTTTGTAAGAACCATTGAAGAAGCTTAATTCAAGACAAATTATAGGTTTGGCTAAAGTTTTGGATCATTTTTTACCAACTTATACACCTCATATCTACACAAGATCAACATGAATCTTGTAGAATCAAATAATATCTTCAAGATAGTGCCAAATTTGTCAAAGTTATATCTCATTGAATACCAAAAAAACTTATCCCAATGCATGAACTCAAGTTTTGTTTCCAAGCATTAAGTGAGATTTCCAATTTGCCAAGAAACCTCCAATACAAGTTAAGACTTTGCTTAAACACCAAAGGATCAAGTTGCAAATTGAATATTGAATCAAAATGTTGCCATGCTAGAAAGTATGCTATGTGTGCCTTAGCATTCAAGTATAGGAACATCACATT
The DNA here is from genome assembly GCA_963966055.1 of Lathyrus aphaca. Classification (NCBI taxonomy): domain Eukaryota; kingdom Viridiplantae; phylum Streptophyta; class Magnoliopsida; order Fabales; family Fabaceae; genus Lathyrus; species Lathyrus aphaca. The sequence continues at coordinate 546,963,618 of OZ014522.1, forward strand.
ATCCATTGGATAATAATATGAATCCTAATCCAAATTTTTGCCTTCAAAACCAAAATTTCCCCCTATAAATAGAGGCTTAAATCTGTCAATTTAGGAACACCAAAGAATTGCCTAAGCCTTTAAACCTCAAAATCATCTTGTTCCAAATTTCATATTTTTCAAAGTTGTCAAAATCTTAAAAGTTGACATTTCTTTTTATAAAACCTTTTCCACTCATTTCAACACTTCAAATACATCTCATCTCAAATCACTTACCTAAGCTTTTGACACACATAAACACATTACATAAACCTCTTAAACTAGAAATCACCATTTTTCCATTTTTTCAAACACCATTGAACTTGAAAATTTGAATTCTCCATTTCAAACACTTTCCACACCATTTATCCATCCAAACACCATCTACATACACCATATAACTCATCAAAATCATCATAACACATTTGTAACACCTTTAACACCATAATCACAACCTCATTTTTCTCATTTGCACATTGATTTGGATAGAGGGATTCAAACATTCTCAAGACCAGCCAAGCATTGCAACATGTTCCTGGGATATCACTGAAGGTATAAGAATCATCAAATCATAACTGGAAGTGCTCAATCAAAGAACACGATTTCTCATTTTTTGAGGTAAGTTGTCATTTTTCAAATTCATAGTTATAAGCATCAATTGTTATGATTAATGATTTAATTTGTGTGTTATAACATGTTTAATAATTATGACATTGTTATATGTTGTTAAATTCATGATATGATGTGTTTGGATCTTATAGTGTGAATTGTTTTAATCTATGAGGGTTGAGGAATGGGGAAGATAAAGTAAACGAGTTGAAAACTGGGATTTTGGATGATGTCAATAAATTGGCATCCTGTGTCAATTGATTGCTCACGTGTAAAATGAAAAAAAATTGAAAAGAAGAACTATGTAAATCGATTAATTCATTTAATCAATTGATTGCTCTTAGCCAAAACGTGAAAAATGGAAACACAGAATGTAATGAGGAATAATGTCAATCGATTTCCCCCAAATCTCAATCAGTTCATGCTAGTTGAATTTTGAAAAATTGTTGAGCTAAAACCTAAAATTTTATCCGATTGTTTTTGCCATAACTTTAGTTTTGTAAATCCAAATGAGGTGCAGTTTGAACTATTTGAAAGCTAATGTGTATGACTATCCTATAACGATGTATTAATAAACTAGATGGGTGATGGAATTTGTGTAAAATATTTTTTTTACTTGTTTTGTAATAGTTGATAGTAATGAACGAACAAAAATTATTGTGGATGTATGAATTAATGATGAATCGATGTTAAGATGATTTAATATGAGTGAGTGTTCTATGTACACTACTACAAAATATGCCTTCAGTAACACTAAAACTATTACGGATATGCTTTCCACCGTTGTAATAGCTCAAACTGGATGTGCCTTATATATTTTTTATTTTTTGAAAGTTATTTAATCACGGTTGCTTGAGAGAGCTGTGGTGATAAACTAAGTGTTACAAGCTTTGATTCCTATAAACTACAATTTTCCATTTTTCCTATTACAAAAAGTGCATTTAACTTAAGTTCATAAATAAAAAAATAAAATATTGAAAATTATATAGCCATGGTTTAAATATTTAATCGTTATAATAGGATCTATGTTTCAATGTGGTTGTATATAGCAATCTTAGTCAAAGGTTTTCGTGATAAATTTAAAACAAAACAAATTCATTATATCCTTTCATAACATGCCCTAAGCGAACTACCGATGACAATGATAGCGATAGTGATATCTTCATCTTTACAATATTTGTTCATTGGAATCTTCATTCTTGGTCTCTTCCTCTTTGAAGTACAATATGTTTCATGTAAACTTCACTCTCTTCCTCATCTTCCTAATTCTTGATAGTCTTCACTATCTTCAGTTTAGCAATGAACAAAAATATCATAACTTTTTCTAAAATGGATATCCAAATGCTTAAGATTTAGAGTTGTATTGTTGTTATGAATATGCTTCAGTTTTTTGATATGTTTTAGGTTTAGATTTTATTGTGATATTCACAATATTGTTTTGATATAAATTTCAGAATTTGTTATGGATCATAGTTGGATGAAAGTTGATAAATTAGATTCGATATATGAGAAAAAAAGTTCTTGAATTCCTTGAATACGCTGATCAAATGTTTCCGACAATAATGATATCTTTTATTGTCCTTATGTTTATTGCAGGAATATAAATAAAGGTACAAAGGATGAGATATTTCATCACCTATGTTGTGATGGTATATGTCAAAATTATACAATATAGACGTAGCATGGTGAGGTGGAAAAAAAGAGAAATCATGCATCACAAAGTAACGTAGTTGATGAAGATGAATAAATGGATGACTATCCAGAAGATATGCCATGTGATATTGGAGAATCTTCTTTTACGAAAGTCCATATTTATAATCCCTTATATAGTGATAAGGACACCCCTTTATATAAGGGGTGCACAAGTTTTACACAATTTTCTGCAGTTTTAAAATTGTTTAGTCTGAAAGCAAAAAATGAGTGGTTAGATAAAAGTTTCATGGACTTTCTTCATTTGCTAAAATAAATGCTACCAGAAGATAACAATATGTTTGATCGTTGTTATGTTGCCAATAAGATATTGTGTCCAATGGTTTGGAGTATATCAAAATACATGCATGCCCTAATGACTGCATATTTTATAGGGAAGAGTATGAAAATTTTGATCAATGTCTAGAATATGGGATGTTGCATTACAAGCTGAAGGACAAAAACGATGATGACAATGTTAGTAGAAATAGGCCTCCTGCTAAAGTGTTATGGTACTTGCCAATAATTTCAAGATTCAAGAGACTTTTTGCTAATACGAAGAATATTAGATGGCATGAAGATGAAAGAATATGTGATGGAAACATATGCCATGTAGCTTATTCTTTGCAATGGAAGAAAGTGGATTCATAATTTCCGTAATTTGGCACTAAGCCAATAAACCTTAGGCTTGTGTTTTCCACCGATTGAATGAACCCCTTTCGTAATATGAGTAATAAACATTCTTCATGGCTTGTTCTTCTCGCGATTTACAACCTATCTCATTGGTTGTGCATGAAGCGTAAGTATATGTTGTTAAATATGATGTTGTATGGATCACGACAACCTGGAAACGACATAAATGTTTATTTAAGGCCATTAATTTAAGATATAAGAATTTTGAGGGAGTAAGGCGTTAAAGTTGATAATGCATATTCAGGTGAAAAATTTAAGATGCGTGCAATGTTATTTTGAACAATCAACGACTTTCCTGCATATGGTAATTTGGCTAGATATAGTCAAAGGACACAAAGAGTGTATTATTTGTGAAATTGATACTTGTTATCACCAACTTGAGTTTGGAAAATAGACCGTTTACCTTGGGCATCATAAATTTCTAAAACCCGGTCGTTCTTATTGTAGATTGCGGAAGGCTTTTAATGGAGAGCAGGAGTTTAATATCGCTCTTAAGCCTTTAACCGAGGATGAAATTTATCAATGATAGAAACACGTTAATTTTTTCTTTTGAAAGAGAGAAAAAGAAAAATGGTCATTTGATAAAAATATATGGAAAAAGAGGTTTGTGTTCTTTGATCTTCCATATTGGTCAAGTCTCGATGTAATACATTGTCTTGATGTGATGTATGTGGAGAAATATATGTGTGATAGTTTGAATGGAACACTTCTAAACGTTCCAGTTAAGACTAAAGATAGTAAGAAATATCGTCTCGATATGGGGGCGATGGGTATACAAAAATAATTGGCTCTAATAGAAAAAGGGAAAATAACTTATCTGCCCTCAACTTGTTACACTCTATATAAAAAGGAAAAAAAGTTTTTGCAAGTGTTTTCATGGTATCAAAGTTTCCCAAGGTTACTCATAAGAGATCAAGAAACTTGTATCAATGAAAGATCTTAAGTTAATTGGTTTGAAATATCATGATTTTCATGTCTTGGTGCAACAACTTCTACCAGTGGCTATTCGTTGCATCCTACCAAAGAATGTGAGAGTAATTATCACCAAGTTGTGTTTGTTCTTCAATGCCATATGTAATAAAGTTCTTGATTTAAAAAAAATTAGATGAATTAGAAGATGAAGCTACCATAATCTTGAGTCAATTATAGATGTATTTTTCTCCATCATTTTTTGACATTATGGTTCACATACTTGTTCATCTAGTTGGAGAAATCAAAATTTATGGTCCATATTATTTAATGTGGATGTATCTGATAGAGCGATACATAAAGATATTTAAAGGGATAAAGGATATATGAAGAATCATCACCCACCGAAAGCTTTGATTGTTGAAAGTTACATCACATAAGAAGTTGTTGAGTTTTGTACAAACTATTTGTCGGAAGCAGAGGCTATAGGAATTCCAAAGTATTGTCATGGTGACACTGAAGGTAGAGAGGTATTCAAGGTTTAAATGTTACGTCAATGGCTCGAGATGTATTTATCCAGAAAATTTCTATATATTGAATTAATCTTATAGAAGTTCAACCTTATGTGGCTACTCATAAAATACTTTTGAAGAAAAAATATCCACGAATGAGTGACAAGTTGTTGTTGATCGAACATAACTGGAAATTCCTATATTGGTTTAATAAAAGGATACCAAAAGATCATAGTGCATCTGATAAAATTAAATGGTTTTCGTTCATTCCAAAATTTAATGTGATCACTTGGACTACACATGACATTGGTCATTATACCTTTTATACAAATTCAAAAGATGATCATAGTACAATGCAAAATAGTAAGGTTATGGTTGATGCCAAATCCATGTATTTCTCTAGTTTTGAAGATAATAATCCAATATTGGCATCTAGTGCGTTCTATGGTGTCATTGAAGAGATTTGGGAGATTGGTTATGTTATCTTCAGAGTGCCTTTATTTAAATGCAAGTGAATTCTCAATAATATTAATGGTGTACAAACTGATGACTTAAGATTCACCCAGGTTGACCTTGGCAAGGAAAATTATATGTCGAACCATTCATCATGGCTTCACAAGCAAAACTAGTTTCTATTGACCGACCTTTTGGACACATCGGGGAAATGGTCAATCGTTCTCTGAGGAAAACACATTCCAAGTAGTGCTGAAAGTTTAGATATTCCTTCTACTCCTTCTTACACACAAAAATTTCCTACCACATATGATGAAGTTGATAGAGATGATGTGCATGTTATTTGTATCAATCATAATGACATATGAGAAAATTAACAAGTAAGTATTTTATTCTTTATTCATAATTTTATGTAATTTATTATTTCTAAGTATATTTACTAACAAATATGATTATTTGTGATTGTAGGTGTTTAAAGTAAATACACCAAGAAATAAGACATAAAGAGACAGAGAAACCAAAGCATTATATAAGATACAATTATCTGGTGTTATATAATGTTGTAGGTTATTTTGCGCCATTTTTCTTTTGATCTAATATATATACAATGGTTTGGTTCTTAATTCAATGTATGGATTTGGTGTAATTGTTGTTTCTATTCTGATATGGTTTCTAATACAATATTTGGTTCTTGATACAATGTTTGGTTATTAATACGATTGTTGTTTATGTTCTGATTCTGATATGGTTCACAAAAATAAAAGTTAAAAATTGGAAAAAATTTAAAAATTCAGAAACAAAAATTCTTCTAAAAAAGCATATAATTTAACGACGTTTGTTAAAAATAATCGTGGTTGTATATTGAACGATGTCCAGAATAATAAACATACCAAAAAATGAGCTGCTGAGAATCAAACCTGAGACCTTATATATTACAACGATTAGATAAAGCAATCGTGATAATATGTCGCACGCTTTCAGGATTTCTACAATGGTCATAAGACTGTGATTGTAAGTAGCGCATATACAACCACACCTTACGTAACAATGACAGGTTGTAACACCCTATTTACCCCACAACATATTCAAACATATTATTTAAGAAAATCAGAGTTCAACACAAAAGAGCATCACATTTTCAACATAATCATCAATTAAACATCATATACGTGTCATGTCCCGTAACACGGGTTGCAACTTTGTCATAAATAAAACAAAACCTCAATTCATGGCAACAGATCATTATGCAACATAATCATCATGATAAAAAGGATTCAACTATAATCCAAAACATTGTCATTAAGTGTTTAGAAATAACAAAAATGACAAAATAAACCAAGCATTCCCCAGTGTTACACGACACAGAGCAGGACACCACCTAGACTCTATAAACAACAAGAGACACACTCCGAGCTACTTCCGATCATCGAACTATTCTTGAGAATCTGCAAGATGGCATAATAGACCATCACGAAAGACAGACAGGGTGAGTAATCTACATTCAATATACATAATATAAAGATGGAATTATAAGACGACACACCATCATACATCATTTACATCAAATATCACCCACATACAACAACAACAAGTCACATCTTCATATAACAAATGCATTCATGTTATGCCACAAATAATGAAATACAACTTCATAAATGCATGTGGTACCAATTTTCAACATGTGATGGACATTGGCCATCAACCCTCCATAAGGGAGCACAACATAAACAACAACACCTCAATCCACACAATGGGATTGAAGCCTCGATCATCATAAGAATGCCATGAATGCACGATGCAACAATAATAACAATATCATCTTAATCAACATTTGCATCAGCATTCATCATTATACATCATTCGTCATTCATATATCTACTTGCCTATTCATATTATCAATACTACATAGCATTATCTTACAACATAGTCATCATAAGATCATTTCATCATATTTCATACACATTTAGCCTATTATAGCATGGTAATAACTCACATCAACATCATAGCACAATAAAACAAATCATCACGAGTCATCCAAGAAAAGAAATTATTATTTTCAAAAAGCTACAGGTTTCGCTAAGCGAACAGCTAGCTCGCTAAGCGAGCAACACTCTGTGTGTGAACTCTCCAAAATTCCACTCACTTTCTAAGCGAGCTCCTGCTAAGCGAGAAGACGATTTCTAGCAGAAAACCCTGCGATTTTCTATACATCTCAGCCACGCCTAAAAACCCTCAAAGCACCAATTTACAGCAGAAAACAACAGAAAACGATCATTCAACCTATTATCATCATGTAATCATCACTTATAACCTCTAACAACAACAAATCATCAAATTCTATCAACAAAATACCCAACACTAAGGTTTCCCCTAAAAAATCCCCTTTCCTCATAAGACAATCCATATATTATAAACATTGAAAGAGAACTACTCCCCATACCTTATTCAGTTGAGCTTTCTCTTTCACCTCTTGAGCCATTCCCCTTTGGTCGCCTTGTTCTTCAGAGCAATCCTTCAGCCTTCACCAAAAACACGATTATGAGAATTTTGATCGTATCCCTTTTCTCATAAACTTCACAAAAGACCACTCTACCCCTTAGACCTCCAACTTCTTTTATTTTATTTTTAATAATAATATTTAAATAATATCCAATTATTATAATATCATTATTTAATAAAATATTTCATTCTTCTTAATATTCAACAAAATTCCATAAATTACCACTTATTCATAAATAATTACATAAATAATTAAATTATGAAATTAGGGTGTTACACAGGTCACACGTGATGTTAACCCTTTTCAAACCGTTGTTGTATGTGATTTCCGTAGTAGTGAGATGTGTATTTAATGTGTGAATATATGATGTGAAGTGCAGGTATAATTATGTGAATTTTTATAAATTCATGTTGATGATTATTGAGATGTGTATTTCATAGCAAGAACTAATGTTGATATGTTTAATGCATGATTGTTTACAGTCAGATGTGGGATTGTGATCGTTTTTATGTTGTTTTCATAAATGATTGTTTATAGTCAGATGTGGGTTGTAATCTTTGTTGTGTTGTTGACATTGCTTTATTGTATGTCATATATCATATGTTGTCGTTGTTGTGAAAAAAGAGAGTCCAAAGTTTAGAGAATGGACTTGTGATTTTTCCCAAGCTCAGAGAGGGGGCCTGGAGCTCAGAGAGGGGGCTCAGGGTTCAGATGTTAGGACCTGGTTCATATGAAAACCAATGTTGAGTTGGTACCACATGCATATATAGTCAATGTGTTGTCATATTGCATATGAGTTTTCATTTGTGAATTGGTGATTGTTGTGTGAACTTTTTACCCGTTGATGATTGTTGTTATTGTTGTTGTTTAGGCTACCCTTCACGGTCTTTTGCATTGCTAACACATTTGAGCTTATTTTCACCTCTTTACTTTATGCTATCCACCATGGAAATCTTGCAAATAATCAGGAGTAGAGTTTGGTTGTTGTGAGTTGAAGATAGATTCTTGGAGATTATCTTGATTTATTTTTATCGTTATCGTTTTAATCGGTTAATGCTCTGATATGCAACATCAGGAACGAGGTATTTTTATTATGTTTTGAATCAATGTTGAATTATATGGTTTAAAGCCTAATACTTTATTTGTGAAATTTGATATTTGAAGTTGTATTATGTTGATTATGCTACATGTTATTAAATGTTTTCAAAAGTTTTTGGATGGTTGTCGTAATGACACCTTAAATTGTCGATTAAATATTTTTATATAAGTTTCGGGGTTTAGGGTGTTACAATATGTAGGGTGGATATCTAACGGGTTACCTCCATAAACTCACCCCTAGCTATGACGTCTCTCCAAATAGCCACGGTGCGGTGACATATGGGTAACATATCAATGTCATGGTACACCCTCGTCTACTCCTCCTCTAAAATCTTCTTATGAGCTAGCCTCGAAGATCTCCCTCTACATCTGATTTCATGAAAGGATGTGACACTTTATAAAACATGGGATAAATTTGTATACGTTACTCTATGGACAAGAAGTTATCACATATTGTACATCCTGTCTTACCATTTGATCAATGTATGTTGCAAAGATCTCATCAACATCCCTACGGTGGACAGTGGCAAAAGTAACAATGGTGAGCTCTCCTGGTAATATCCAAAATATATCCAAACGAACAAAGGACTCACCAGGGTAGATGGGATTACATAAGTCGAGATTCACATGCCACCCATCCATAGTATAATGCCATCACATCCTAAGGTGGTGAATCACGATGATCGTTGTATGACATCGAGTTAATATCATCTGCCAAAATGTGGTCAAGTGTAACTTGGAATGTATCGATAATCTGGTTTCCTCTAAGTGGTATGATGGAGCATTCATGTGGCAAGGCCTTGGGGGTAGTCATCCATATATGCCCAACTAGTAAGATATGGAATATACCAGTGGATCCATGCCTGGAAATTATTTAAAATTAAATATTAGTAAGAGAATAGTTCAACATATGTATCATGACGTTACTATTAGTAAAGAATCAAGAAAATACCCTAAATAGATAGTTGTTTCCAATAAACCTATTGAGTCTTCCATATATTACCCTCGGCTAGTTTGGAGTAGTGGTACACCAAACAAGAAATCCCCTAGTTTTACTCTTGGATCCCTTCTAAGTCAGTAATATATGATCTTAATTCACATTCTTTATGGTATCCACCCTTAATTTTTTTCTTCAGATGACAAGAAGTCAGACGCAATGTTGCAATAATTTCTATGATACATTAAATGTGTAACAGACATAATAAAAACATAATATAAATAACACAGGAATTGGTAACCCAATTTGGTGAAAAAACACCTAGATCTAGATGTTGTTAACCTAATGAAATGAAATTCACTCTTAATGGTCTGGTTTAACTCTCCTAGTTCAATTCCACTTTTCCTAATACTACCCATAAATTTTTATTCATGACTCCTTATTGATAGAACTCCACTCCTAATAGTCAGAAGTACAATAGGTCTTATTCGAACTCATATCATCCAATGCCCCTCTCCTAATACTACCCGCAAAGATTTGATCAGGGCTCCCCTTAAATCTGAGACACCTCTCACTTTCACTCGAGCACTCTCACTAGTGTTTATTCAATTACAAAGATGAAAGATGACACTATAATACAACTCAATAATCTATTCGTCTAATTTATAATTAATTCCCAATAATAGACTTTACAAAAAAAACAAGACTCAGCTAAAACTCTCCTATAGAGTTGATATTTTCTCTAAAGGTTTAAGTCTTCACAAAGGAGGTTGCTTCCATATATAGCAACACAATTCCAACTCCAAACCCTTGTAGGATTCTCATAGTGAATATGGTTGATCCTCCAAAAACCACATGAGATATATCTTCAATAATGTTTGTTTCTAATCTTGATTAATCACATCTAAAATTAATTTGAATCTCTTGATTATAAACCATTCAATCTTGTTGAATTCGATTCAGATTAAATCTTTTTAACCATGCTCATAATCAATCAAATCTTCATTATGATGAATGAGATCCTTTTTATATACAAATTTTGAACAAATAAGAGCACCAGATGCAATCTTACTAAAAACATATTTAGGAAAAATATTTTCTAAATCCAAACATATGCTAACATATTTATATCTCTAATTAGACAAAAAGGGAACTAAATCTCAAAAGTTCGAGATATACTTCAGTCAACCTTGTGCGCCAAGAAACCGGTCTAAGATTAGATATCTAAGACATTAGGCTTAACATGTTGCTTTTCGTGTATCTTCGTCCAACTGCTTCCGAAAGGATTCAAAACACAAACTCTTCCAAAACTTAAACATACTTTAAGTCTTCTTCAATAGAGATTGGAGATCTTCTCATTAAGTACAAATATAAATCTTGTAATTAAAACAAATTCAATTCAAACTCTTAATGGAATTTTTATTACATCTTCAATCAATATATTTGCATATCATTTCAACAAAATAAACCATAACTAAATCTTCCTTTAAAGCATATCCAATTAATTTTTTTCTTCAAAGCACATCCAATTAAATCAAATCCAAACCTCTTAATTAAATCATATCCAATTAACTCTTCTTCATCCATATTTATGATTTAAGAAAATATATTCTAAATTGATTTGGATTAACAAACTTCTTCCAAAAGCAATCTTATGAATCTTTTGAACAAACTCAACCAAAAAAAAAGTGCTAACTAAAGGCTAAAACAGTCATGCAACATAGTATGAGTAATATGTATGCCAGGATGTCACATAACATGTCACAACATCTTGCTCAACAAGTTTGTTGGAATAATATAGCAAGTGTGAGTAAGTAAGGAAATAGTCCCACATTGGATAGGAATGTGGTGACTTGAACATTTATAAGTGTGAGAACCTACTCATCTATCACCTTAAGGTTTTAGGTGGAAAAGTGGTGTGTCTCTCTGTGTCTCTCACAAAGGTTCATAGTCATACACTATGTATCAAGTTCCCTAGTGTGAAATCCTCTAACATGATATCAGATCCTGGTTTATAAAGGGACCAAATTACTTGTATCAAAATTCCTAGGAAGTAGTGTTCTGTTGAAATCGACGCCCATGAAGAGGTGTATCGAAATGCCCCTGAAAAAGGTGTCAATGACGGTATAAGTATAAAAAAAGAGGGAACATTGTGAACTCACATTTGAGGAAGAGTGTTGGAATAATATAGCAAGTGTGAGTAAGTGAGGAAATAGTCCCACATTGGATAAGAATATGGTGACTTTAGCATATATAAGTGGGAGAACCCATTCACCTATCACCTTAAGATTTTAGGTGGACAAATGGTGTGTCTCTCACAAAGTTTCCAAGTCCTACACTATGTATCAATGTTCCCTAGTGTGAAACTCCTCTAACATGGTATCACGAGCTTGGTTCGTAAAAAGAACCGACTTACTTGTATCGAAATGCCCGGGAAGTGGTGTTCTGTTGAAATCGACGCCCAGAAAGAGGTGTATCGAAATTCCCTTGAAAAGCCCTTGAAAAAAGTGTCAACAACGGTACAAGTATATAAAAAAAAGAGGGAACATTGTGGACTCACACTTGAGAGGGTGTTGGAATAATATAGCAAGTGTGAGTAAGTGAGAAAATAGTCCCGCATTGGATAGAAATATGGTGACTTGAGCATTTATAAGTGTGAGAACCCATTCACCTATCACCTTAAGGTTTTAGGTGGATAAGTGGTGTATCTCTCACAAAGATGCCTAGTCCTACATTATGTATCAATGTTCCCAAGTGTGAAACTCCTCTAACAAAGTTTCCTACTAAAATTAGTCAATCAACTGTAATAACATAACCCTAGAATTATCACCATCAATCTTTATAGTTGCAGTTAGGTGGTGTTCATACAAATCCACCAATAATGAGAACTTATCATGTCATCCTTTAGTGTCATTTAACTCATGTTGAGCTTTTCTCAAGTTAACTCCCAAATAAGTCACCACTATCTCCATTGCCTCAACTTTGGTGGTTCTTGAGTAGTTTAATAATTTTCATTGGATATGAAGATGAATGAGACAAGAGACGTCATCAAGTGTAACAGATAACTCACCTATTAGAAGATGAAATGATGATGTCTAAGTTTGTCATCTCTTCAAAAATATGGACAATAAGCTATAATTAATAAAACCATAGGAAATCCTACATAAATCATGCAACCTAGATAGTTGCATGACATCCTAGAACCGTGGCTCATCAAGTTGTGCCAACCTCATAACCTTCCATCCTTGGTTGATACACTTTAATGTATCATAGTATTGCAAAAAATAAAGAATTGTTAAGACAGTTAAAATATAGCACAAACTCTTAAAAGAGTAATTAAAATATTTATACTACCTTTTTGTCACATATGTATCTAGTCGCATGGTCAGGATACAGAGGAAGTAATGAAATATCTGAGAGGTTTTTTAAGAAACCCTATGGGCATCTGGGGCAGCAGCGATTTCCAGGGCTTATGAAATAGTAGCAGACACATGAATTCGGGAGGACGATACCATATACCTGTGAACCCGTGAAGACGATCCTACATCAACAAAATAAGTCTCTCCAGTAGCAGGTCACAATGGCCTAACTTTCTCCCTGCGAACGAAAACATGTTGGGACACTCTGCCATGTCTCAAGCTTTCCTGTTTGTTAGATATTTTTTCTGCAATCAAACAAGTACAACAAAGATATCTCATAACATGAAATTGAAACAAGAAGTCAAACAAAAAATTAGACATTAGGTCGATCTGAATTCCAATCTCTGAAATAAATATGAATTCAATTAATCAAAAGCATCCAAAATCAAATCTTTGAATAAATCTGGATTTTGATATCTGAATTAGTTAGAAAATTATGTGGTCCTGATTCCATTTTAGATGTTATCTTTTAGACATGTCTTGAAGGTTATTTCTAATCTCCAAAATTTGTTTGTGTTTTAAATACATCTGAATTTTAAAATTCAAAATTGAAAATTACTTTTAGGGTGTGTTTGGATGAAGCATTTTAATGAGGGAAAGTAATTTTTTGGGGAAATTTGAAATGATTTGATCAAAATCCATTGTTTGGATAAAAAAAATAGAGAATTGTTAAAATGATGTAAATTTATGGAGTATTTTATTCATGTTAAATTTAAGGAATTTAAAATGACACCAAAAAGTATGGAATTTTAAATTGCTTCATCACTCTATATAATATGAATGTTAAATTGTTTATCAGTAAATTTTCAAAATTTGCAAAATAGTCCTCATATTTTTTTTAAAATTTCAAATTCACCCCTAGATTTCCAAAAATTACAAATAAGTCCGTAATAATTTTCAAAATTTACAAATTGGTCCTTCAAATTTTCAAAAATTACAAATTGGTCCCTATTTTTCATATTTAGATTTGACCCAAAAATTTTAAAAATTATGAAAATTGTCCAAAGTTTTTTAAAATGAATCATTTTAATACTCTATCCAAACAATAGAATTTAAAATTGAATGAATTCTAATTGAATCATTTGAATTACCTAGAATTTTGAATTCCTTAAAAAATTTCAATTACCTCATCCAAACACACTCTTAGAATTTTTGTAGAATGTTAAGTAAGACATGAGATACGTTGAGTAACCTCAAATTTCATTGAATGCACTTAGAATAAGGTCCAATAAAATTTGTGCCAAATTTTTGGCCCAATCCATGACAAGCTTGCTTATTTTTTATGTTAATAAAATATGAAATCTAAACAATGTAAGCATCACAAAAAAGACTCAAACCCAAACCAAACAAAAAAGTAGAATAAATAAAGAATAAAACCAATAAGAATGGGCATTTATAGTAGAGGAATACATTTTTGTTTATTTTTGGTGCGACAAACAATGTTGAGTACTATGTTGGTCCGTCCCGTTTTAAGACACTGTTTGGCACATCAACTTAAAGAGATGGTCTATCACTTATTCTATTTTGTCTTTTTCAGTTTCACCCTTTTTAAGTGAAACTAAAATGTACTATTGGGTGAAACTAAAACATACTATTTTTTTTCTTTATGATTTGCCTTGTCTTTTTCTATTTTAACACACAAAAAATAGAAAACATAATTCACGTGTTTTGTCCAATCTTTTTCTCATTCACAAGATGTCATGTTCTATTCTGTCTATCAATTATTGGACCTTTCTTTTTTTTTTTTAATTTCTTTTTTACCTTCAAACCTCATTTGTATCGTTTTTACTAATCATTTTTTTATTCATCAAATCTCAATTATTCATTTTTTTTTATAAAAGAAACAAAGTACAACATGTTATACATATTTTGAAGTTGAGAAAACTACACTCACCTTCTAAAGTCTATTAAAATAACAAAGACAACTTTTTATAATTTTAAAATATTCACTTTTTTTTCTTTCTAAATTTACATGTATTAACGGAAATTTTTAATGAGAGATTTTCTACTTCCAAATTATAAACTCATTTGAAGATCCTCTGATATATTTTAAGACACACTTCACAATTCAATACTCTTTTGAATTAGTCAAGAATATGCTAATAACCCAAACCAACATATTCTCAACATACAAAAGTAGTATGATAAACCCTATTGGACGAGAATCTCGAGTATTCAACAGTCTATAGGTTGAATAGACCTCCCAAATAAAATCTTAGTTGAAAATAGTTTGAAATTTTTTATCAGAATTTTAAAACAAAAGATGATTTGTGCGCGGAAGCAAATTTTGGTGTACAAAAGAGACTATGCTTATAGATGAAATTTTCACTAAATGACTTAAGCAATTTACAAAGAAATCAATATTGAAACACAAAATTAACCAAATATCCAAAACAATGAGATGTATTGAATATATGTTAAAGTTACACTAAACGGGTGCTTCTATAATATCAATATTGCATGGATTCTACAATCACAATTTTTCAGCTTAATCTTCAATAAGACAAACTTAAAGTTTCGATTTTAACGAAACCTACACTCTTACAAATAAATCTCTACCAAAATATTCCTAATGGCATGTAATTCTAGAAAGCAATAAAGAACAACCTAACATGTGATGTCTACTAAATTAAAAGGAGAGAGAGATAGATGTTAGACAATGGCGCGGATCTAGAAGGAGGGTTGAATATATCCCTTTTAAAATAATTTACTTTTCAAAAATTGATTGAAAAATATTTTGTAGAAGTTCCCTGGAAAAATCACGTCTAAATTATTTTAAGTCACCGGTGATCAAATATGCGTTATCAAACCAAATGGAATAATGAAGATGAATTAACTAATCAATACCAAGCAAATTAATCACTTAAATTTGACGCAATTGATTAAACTACTTCTAACAATGTATAGAGAGAAGAAATATGCACAACAAACAAGAAATGTTTTGAATTTTATCGAACACTTGGTGTGCACACCACACTTAGTGTGTTTTGTCAAATAGTCTAGTGCAAAATTTTCTCTAAGGTTGCTATGTAATTATGATAGAAACAATTTTACAAACACTTGGTGTGCACTAAACTATGAAAAACAGAATTTTCAAAATGCAATTATTTCAACTTGTGCAGAAAATTTAATGAATGAAAAATGTGAAGGACACAAGAATTTGTTTAGGAAGATACCCTACCGTCCTCGCTAAGGGTACCTCTGCCCCCAATTCAAAAACCGAATTGAGACCTTTTATTAAAACTGCAATGTTTATACAAAGAGAAAATAGGAACGACAAACCAATCCTAATTGTAGTTGTAGTTGTGTTTCATTTTGCCCCTTGATTCTAGTTGAATCAAGTTCTTCACGTGTGTCGAACAAACCTTCGATTAATTGCTCCCTTCTTGTAAGAATCCACTATTCTCTAAAACTTGAGTACGACTGCTTTGATTCGATACTTATGAACCCACACCGTTCTTTCCAATCCACTGGTTACCGTGATATGGTTGAACAATCACCTTGATTTTCAAACCTCTTCACTCGGCTGAATCTACGAACAAATGATGTGTGCAAAACCCCCAAATCACACTGATCTTGGAGGAAAAAGCCTCAAGTTTTATTCAAGAAAAACCCACAAATCTCTCAACCCAAACTGAAATCGCAATTCCACCGTTTGAACGTTATCACCTTGAATCTTGCACTTTGATCAACAAAAATTATTGTGTGTAGTTGTTGATGAATATTAGAGAAGGAGAAGATGAAGAGAGCACTTGTGTATATCTTTCACTTTTCTTGTTGGTTGACCAAATAATATTTGTAGTTATATATACTTGTAGGCAAAAATAATGGAAAGCCTAAAAAATAAGTAAGAGAGAAAGAGAGAGAGAGAGAAAGAAAGTTATGTGATAGGCGCCTGACTACAGGAATGCGTCGACCTGAAGAATTCTTTGAGTGGACCTGTTGAAAGCTTTGAGTCGACCTAAATATTGTCCTCAGTCAGTCTGTTGGGACCCTTGAGTTACAAAGATTTACTGCTTTCATTTGAGTCGACCTAAATCATCAAATGAGTCGACTCAAATTTTCTATTTTACTTTATTTTTGGCTTAATTTAATTTTCGTACTTAATTTTCAGCTTTAACAGCTTTTACGGAAATTATCATAACCGGAGTTCCAGGAATCTGATTGAGGCGTTCTACCAGTCGATGGAAAGCTAAAAGAGAGAGAGAGAGATACAACTTTTGTGTTGGAGTCGAAGTCAGATTCATAGTCATATTTTCCAGAATTTTGTTTGAAGTTGCTGCATTAGTTTTATTTAGTTTCGGGTCATTTAGAATTGGGCTTGGGTTATATATTTGACCCAGTTGGGTTGTAAACGGGTTTTTTAGGTTTTTCTATTTAACCTAGCAGCCGCAGCTGTTCACTTACACACTTTTTAGGATTTTAATTTTTTACGCTCGAAGAGACGAATTATGGAGAACTAATTACAAGGATTAATCTGCTGTGATCGGTTTTCGCCGACACTTTGAGGTTCTTATATTTTCCAATTAATCTATTTCCTTTCAATTCTAATCTTGATATCTTGTTTGCTTAATTCGATTTATCTAAGGTTAGATTGATTTATTTCGATGATTGCATGTTCCTATACTTTAATTGCGTTTGCTTAATTCGCGTATGTTTATCGTGTTTGCTTAATTCACGATTGGTATATTTCATCCGTTTGCTTAATTCAGAAATTAAGAATATTTATTATATAATATCAATTACGCTTGTTTGATTTTTTATTATAATCGAAAAGGAAATAGAGTCCGCTTAGAAATTGGGAATTATTTGGGTCGATGATAAGTTGGGAAATCAAAACAGCAGATAAATCGTTTAGCTTAATTGCATAATCCCTTATTTTTAATCGCTTAATTGTTCTGTTTTTTTTATCGACCTTAAAACAAACTCCCCTAATTCAGAATTCAGTTACCTTCAATTAATAACAATACAAGAATCCTTGTGAAACGATTCGAGTCATTGTCGCTATACTACGTTTTCAAAAATCACTCGTTTTTGATCCGTGCGCGACACGCGGATCAAATTGGCGCTGTTGCCGTGGATTCTTGTTGTTATTAACCAATTTTATAGTTTTCTTGCTAGTTTTTTTTTTTTTGTGTTTGTTGATTTTCAGGGTTGCAATACCGGTTGCAGTATAGTAATAAGTTTTCCAGCCTTTCAGGTAAGTTGGAAGCTACTGTTTCGATTTGCTCCGATTTTTTTCTCCAGAAAATCAGAATTAAATCGCAGAACAATACTCTTTTAGAATAAAATTCTAAAAGATTTCGACCCTCAAAATCCCAAATTTTGCGTTTTTCTATTTTATTTGATTTATTTTCTCTTTTCATATTTTCAAAAAAATCTAAAATTTTTTGTGCGAGCTTTATTTGATTTAATTAGATTTTTAGCGTTATTTTTATATTTTTTAGATTTTATTTTAATCGCTTTTCTTTTTTTCCATTCTTTTTAAATCTGTATTGATTTTATTTGATACTGTGTTGAAATTCATAATCATATCATGGCTGATCAAAGAACTCTGAGAGAACTGGCTGAACTTGTGAATTATAATGCTTTATGTATTGAATATCCAGTTGTTGATGCACCTTTCGAATTGAAATTTGGTTTAACACACTTGTTGTCAAGTTTTAATGGTTTTGCATGTGAGGATCCACATAAGCATATGAATGAATTTCAGGTTGTGTGATTCGTACCTTCACTAGAGGATCTTGTAAACCAAATGGCTACAAATAATATCAAGAATCAACAACAAATAGATTCTAATTTTCAGACATTGCAAATACAGCTTGATCAACTTACCACTTCGATAAATGCCATGCAGCAAACTTAAGGATCAAACCAACAACCTTCGGAAGAACATTCTATTTTTCAAATAGAGTTGCCTTCTAAAACTGTTGATGATACTTGTATTAATTTGTTTGCAGTTGATTTTCCATCATTGTCTGATTTTAATGATGTTTACTCTTGTGATGTTTGCACTGACACTAAAATTTGCTCTGTTTGTGCTGAAGTTGAGGTTTCCTTGCAAGTTGATATTCTTACTGCAAATGAGGTTGCAAATAAAGTTGTTCATGTCAATGAAGCTCTCGACACCCCGGCTTCCCGGGACAAACCATCCATCAAGAAATCTCCCTCTTTAGAGCTGAAGCCACTTCCTAATAATTTATTTGAATTTGTGCAGGAAGATAAATCATTACAGGAACATAAGAAGGGAATTGGATGGACTTTGGTTGACACTTGTGATATTATCCCATCCATGAGTATGCATAGGATCTCAATTGAAGATGGAACAAAAGTAGTGAGGCAACCCCTTAATCCTTTGATTCTTGAAGTTGTAGAAAAGGAGATCAATATCACCTGCACATTCAACACTTTTACTTATCAAAGATTCTTCTTTGATCCTGGAATAAAAGGCGAAGACACTAATAAAAACTCCAAGATTAATGGATACTACCCAAAGTTACTCTATGAGATCCCCACTTTGGAAGAAGAGACTGTAGAAGAGCTCTCTTTAGGAAATGCTGCTTATGTGATCACTTATCAACCTTGACCACTCGGGTGTGTTCTTTCCTTTCTCTCCCTCTTATTTTATATTTATGTCCTTTCATTGAGGACAATGCTTGTTTTAAGTGCGGGGGAGGGAATAATTTATTTTCTTTGTTTTTGTTTTACTTTTGTTTGTTTTGTTTTGTTTTAGAAACACTAGACATTTTTAAATTAAAAAAAAATTTAGGCTATAGATTATTTTAAGGTTAGTTGTGGAGACTTGGGAAAAGTTCATAAGATCGGTATCGTTTTAACACCTTAAGTCTCCTGAATATGGAAATCATTTTGAATGCTTGTTATGTCATAGCCTTGAGTTCTCATCTTTTAATAGCTCTTAAGTAGTTTATATAGCAGTCATCACCATCTAAAAATCATACACTAAGTAATTAAGTTGATGCAAATAAGTGAATGATCTTGCGCTTAAAAAGAAATCTGAATAGGAATTCTCCTTATAAGTTAGGTGACCATCACCCGGTCATTTAGCCTAACGGATGTGAAACCTTAAGAAGAAAAAAAATTTGTTACTAAAGTAACTTTAAAATATTGTCAAGATATGGATCATAGTCACTAACACACTTATTTACCATGTGTATGAATAGATAACAGGCTTAATGTGATTGCACTTGAATGAAAGAGAGCAAAAAGGAGGATGAGTAAGTTAGGCTTAGGCATAATAACATGATTCAAAATGGTTTGTATATGATGGAGGCTTATGACTGCACAATTGCGGATTTGTATTCTTACGATATCCTTAGTGTGTAAGATTAGTATCTATCAATGATATCTTAATCGAAGAAGAGTTTGTAGCCTAGAATGAGTATCTGAATGATGTTTTGTTTCTTGAGTCTTGAGTTTATTTTTGCTCGGAGTGCAAAAGTTCAGGTGTGGGGGAATTTGATCAGTGCATTTTAATGCACATTCTACCATGTTTGCACTTAAGTATTTCTTTGGTTTTCTTTGTTTATTTTTATATTTTATTTTGTTTTTCTATTTTACTTTATTTTTGGCTTAATTTAATTTTCGTACTTAATTTTCAGCTTTAACAGCTTTTACGGAAATGATCATAACCGGAGTTCCAAGAATTTGATTGAGGCGTTCTACCAGTCGATGGAAAGCTAAGAGAGAGAGCTACAACTTTTGTGTTGGAGTCGAAGTCAGATTCAGAGTCATATTTTCCAGAATTTCGTTTGAAGTTGCTGCATTAGTTTTATTTAGTTTCGGGTCATTTAGAATTGGGCTTGGGTTATATATTTGACCCAGTTGGGTTGTAAACGGGTTTTTTAGCTTTTTCTATTTAACCTAGCAGCCGCAACTGTTGAATATACACTTTTTACGATTTTATTTTATTTTTCTTACGCTTGAAAGAACCGGAATGGAGAACTAATTCCAAGGAAAAATCCTGCTGATTACAGGTTCCATCATACTTTGAGGTTATAATAATTTTCAATCCAAATTCTATTCCTTTCAATATTATGATATGTGATCATTGTTTGCTTAATTCGATTATCATATATTAGTGTTGATTTAATTTGATTGTTGTATGATCCTTGACCGTAGTCACGTTAGCCTTTGCTTAATTCGTTATCGTGTTTGATTAAACCGTGTTTGCTTAATTCACGAGAGATTAAATCCGTTTGCTTAATTCTGATAATAGGAACATACATCACATAAAACCAGTTGCGCTTGTCAATGAATTTTATAATCAAATAGGAATAGATAATCCGCTTAGGAGGTTGAAATTATAATAACCAATGATAAGTTGGAACCCAAATCAGTAGGATTAGCCGTTTTAGCTTATTTGGTAATCACTTTTTGTTTTAACTGTTTTTTTTCTTCAAATTAAAATCTAAACCCCCATTAATCGTTACTATCGTTAGTTAATAAAATCAAGAATCCTTGTGAGACGATTCGAGTCATTGTCGCTATACTACGTTTTCAAAAATTACTCGTTTTTGATCCGTGCGCGACACGCGGATCAGTCATGCCAGCATCTTATGATCCAATATGTCTTCCTGAAACACCCTCATTTTGACATCATTAAAAACCAAATATTCTCACAAACTTCCCCTTTTTGATGATTGTAAAATTTGTTACGAACACAAGAGTATCACATACAAAAACATGCTCCCCCTGAATATATGCCACACAAGAAAATTTCTTTACATGATCACTTCTCCCCCTTTAACAACATCAAAAAGAGAAAAACAGATTAAAGGTGAAACACATATAGCGAAAAAGAAATATAAGGTCATACATTGCAATTGCATTCAATCATCAACATACACACAATAAGAGATGAAAGAACAAAAATAGAAACATAAACAAAAGGAAATAAAGCTTAGCAAGCCAATTAATATATAAAGCTAAAATAACCAATAACATTGTCACTTAGAAAATATAACAAACCAACAACATCATATGCATATGAAAATGGTATGGAATGAAATGCAAAATGCTCTCAATGTCGTGGACCCCGTTGTGAAGGATGACAGTGATGATACACATCTAGTTGATGATCTTGCTCACATTGGTTGGTGAAGTGGATGAAATTTATATTGAGTGTGTTAAAGGAGTTCGCAAGCGCAATATGGGAACCATTGATCTCATTTAGTCGTGTCATGGAGTTGGATGCAAAATCATCAAAATTCTCACTTTGAGTATGAAGCTGACATTGCAAAGCAGTGTACCACTCATATTGAATGGTCATATAGAAAGCAAAATCAGTATCTTGCTCCCTAATTCGCTTCTCCAATGCAGAATATCTTTCAGATTGAACCTCATAAAAGCTTTGTAGTTCCAAGTGCATGTTTTGAAGCATTTCCATGATACCGACATTGTTGTCTTTATGAGGTGGTGGAGGCGGTGGAGACGGGGGAGCAAATGATGTTGCATTATTAGTCCACCCGGTATATTGTCGTTCACCCCACCCTTGGTTTTCATATTGAGCAGAATCTTCATAAGCAACTCAATGTCAATCTTCATTATCCAACTGTATTTCATCAGTGTCCATTTGTGCAACATTTGGATCAATTTCAGGATTCAGAAACTCATCTTGATTTTAATCACCTTCAGTGTCACCTTCATCATCATGATCATCACCATAACTGGCTAGAGTGATATACTGATAACGCTTCTCTTTTAGATCCCATATGTGACCCATCAAGCTAAGAGTCTTTTGCTAAAAGAGGTTATTATTAGAAATAGAAGTAAAAGGAATACCTTCAACAATAATTTTGGCTCTTAATAATTGCTTGAACAAGGGATGGATAAGCTAGAGCAACTCCCTTCTTCTCCTTGAGAACAAATATGTGACTAACAAAGTAATGAGGCCAGTTCACTTTTACCTTGTTTCGAAGAATATAGATGAGGTGAACTTCAGGAATATCAATCCGAGAAAAACCCCATTTCTTTGGACGAAGGTTGTGGGAGACAATCCAGTGAAGAATGCGATCAATGGGATTAACTTTTCCAGTGGTGGTGGAAGTCTAAAACAATTAAGTATTTACAACTGCCTCAATGAATGGCTCTTTGAGCATATCATTCAATTCCCTACGAAATTCATACCATTCAGCCTGATCGGAATCTGTCATCAAAATGCCAGGAGATGCAGGATCAATTCTGAACAAATCCTTCCAAATATGAGCATTCACAACATACATTTAATCACCCATTCTAGAACGAAACTAAAACCCCTTAAACTATCCAACCATACTAGCATAAAACATTCGGACCATGTTCTCATTATACTTTTCACAAGCCAAAAACATATAAATTTCTTAAAAACCAATCAGTTCAACAATATGTGGGATATGCATCTGACAAGAAGTTCTCTTGGAGTAGATATATTGGTTGATAACTTTTCTATTCTTGAACCTCTTACCATAAATCTCCTTAAGATCAGAAGGTACAAGAGATAAAGCATTTATCGAAAGTGTAGATTGAGAAGAAGAGCCCCTCAATGTTCTTTTTCCAGTAACCCTTGAAGCCATTGATGAAGTTCTTGAGAGGATTTGAGAAGGATGAAGGTTTAGGGTTTTTGGAGAGACTTTGAGTGTTCTTAAGATGAAGAGTGAAAATGAAATGAAATGATGTGATGATAAATGGCATATAAAATGATTAAGAAAAATAAGAATCATTAAAACGAAACATTATGTCCCTTGAAAATGAGATGCGTCGATCTAGGGAAGTAAGAAAGCATGCAAAACGCGTTTTCCAACACGTGTTGGTCAGCGTGAAACAGTAATGAGTCGACCTAAAGTTATGTATGAGTCAACTCATTTCAAATTTCAAATTGCGTCAATGTAAGCAGGTCATTAGGTCGACTTGAAGGAAAAATGAGCCGATCTGTTGGGACCCGAGAATGCTATCACAATTGTTGTTAAATATGTTACATTTTAATATACCACAATAGTTGTTTAACATAATTGTTGTTGTAGGTAGCACACAACTTACCTCACAACAGTTGGACCAATGTGATGGTATCCCTTTTTCAACCTCTGTGATATGGGTTTTACGTAGAAGTGAGTGGAAATTGTTAATTCATAGGTGAAAACCTAATTTCCCAGGCTAGTAAAAGACAAGTAACTATTGCTTTATCCACAACAGAAGTAGAATACATCTTAGTTGCTAAATGCTACACATAACTCCTCTGGATGAAATATCAGTTGGAAGACTATTAGATTAGTGATAGTAATATTCCCATGTTCTGTGATAATACTGCTGCGATTTGGTTAACAAAAAATCTAGTTCAACTTATTCTAGAACCAAGCACATAGAAATGAAACACCATTTTACTAGAGATTATGTTTAGAAAGGTGTAATAGATATACAGTTCATTGATACGAATCTTCAATGGGTTGATATATTTATCAAGCCTCTAACTATATATACTTCATTAAAAAGAACCTGAACATGCATTTTTTAAAATACCAGTGCTTGCTTTTGAATGAAGAATCACAGACTAATGATGATCAAAAGCCACTATGATCAGAAGCTCTGAGTGGCTTCTGGTATGTAGTAATCTCTGAATCATCTCATCCTCAGATGCTTAGAATTTGGTTAAATGTTTTTTTATGGCATATAAGTTGTTTTTCTGTTGAAAATATCTTTTATATATGTTGTCCACTTATGTGTCACAAATCTCAAAAACCTTTTGGCATGGTCTTCTATCTTTTAAACTTTCAGTTTTTGCTTATTTGCTCAAACTTTAAGCTATATGGTAAAGTAAAATCATGTTTTGACAATCTTCTTAGACATCAGTTAGTGTAAGTTTGTGAAATTTATTTTCAAAATCACTGCGCACACATGACTTTGATGGTTGAAAAAAGATTCAAACAAAGTTATGGGAAAATATCTGCTTTTTATTAAATTAGAAAGGATTAAAAGTATTTCAAAATAAAAAGAGAAATATAAGAGGATACTCAAACATGGTCATCATACCACCCTCCTGACATGATGAAGATCTTGCAGTCATCATCCCACTCATCATCAAATGACTCTCTCTTCTTAGGGTTCTTCATATTTGTCTCTAATGTTCTTCCAACCATAGTTGCTCCGAAAGAAGTTCCAACACATTTGGAATAATTGATTCGGTCATATTTCTGAACCTTTAAAGCCTTCTTAACTTCTTATGAGGAACCATTCCAGGTGTTTCACATGATTTGATCATTATGATCAAGAGAGAGGTTTAATGAAAGAAGGAGGAATGTATTTTTGCATGTTCTAAACTATCTTTTATGGGGAGAATGGGAAAAGGAGAATTTTTTTTGGTTTAATGTGCACCATTGGAATTAAGAAAGAGAGCAGAGCAGATAGAGATAGAGATAGAGAGAGAGAGAGAGAGAGAGAGAGAGAGAGATACATTGTTGGTCTTCAGACTCCCCTTCCAAGGTTTGAATGTTGTGTCTCATATGATCAAAATAGGTTGGGATGTCTCGTGCTCTGCATAATTTTTTCCAACCATTCAAGTCATTTATTAACATCACTTTTTTTTACCTTTACATTTTTTTTAACTTTTGACAAAAGGGGAGAACAAATCCTAATTATTCTTTCTTTTTACACAAACCTGATTATTTCCCATAAATTGTTTTTCTTCAAAAACTTTCCTTTCCCTATTATCACTTTTTGTTGATCGCAAAAGGGGTATAAATATAATGGGTATTTAAGCACACCTAAACACTTGAATCTGATGACTATTCATATTGCTGCTTAATTAATTTATGAAGATTAATGATATAATGCTTAAAAGGAATTTAATTAACCTGAATATGACTTAGGAGAAGTTACAAACCTAAACCTCTAGACTATTAGAGTCAGGGGGCTTACAAACCTTTGACCTTGAAGTCAACATGTTAATTAAATTAACAACCATTGTTCTTAAATACTTATGTTTTTCATCATAAAAAAAGGGATATTGTTGGAGAAAAATTGGTGGATACCATATCCCTTGGATTTTTATGATAAAAAAGTGTTTAAAGAACAATTGGGTATTCTAACATCTGTTCAAGTATATCGAATTATAAGACTAAGAAACAAATGAATAAAGATTGAAGATTATGAATATGAAGTTTAGACTATTAATCTGACATCACTTATGAAGACTTTAACTCTAATGGAAGATACAGACTCTGAAGAAAGTCAGTCGCTGGTGATCTAAACTCTGAAGCATCAAAAGTCAAGAAGAAGACTCTAAAGATATCATCCTCTAAAGAGTGAAGTATGAAGGAAGTCAACCTCTAAAGGATCAAAACAAGGGTTCTAGAATTTGAAGGTTATATAATCTCTTTAATCGAGGAAACTCTGACAGAATCAAAGATCTTTTGTTCACGTGAAGACTTAAGGAAAAATCTCTTCATAGTTGTCTGAGCTTCAACGAATACTTCCTTTTGCAGAAATGTGTTTCTTGATGTGTCCAATCAAGTACAAAGCTTATCCAACTTTTTGGTGAAATTATTCTAACCTCTCTTTTCCTTCTCTCTTTATAAGGAGCATAAATACTTAAGATGAGTATCAATACACATGCAATAAAAGACTCTGATCCTTGATATTTTAAAGAGAAGTCACTCTATCAAATTATCTAGACTTAGAACTTCTTATGAATTCTGTATATTTTAGAGGTTCTTATTAAGAGTCTTAACAAGTTGTATTCTATCTATACCTCTGATTTCATATGAAATGTAGTTTCACCCAAAATCTCTTAACAATTTGTTATAGAGTCAGAAGTCTATGGAATTAGTGCTTGAACATTTGAAGTCTCTTGTTTGTGTGCTTGTACATAGAAGTCTCTTACTTGAGGGCTTGAGCATTTTAAGTCTATTGCTTGTGTGCTTGAGCATATAAGTCTCTTATTTGAGGGTTTGAGCATTGGAAGTCTCTTTCTTGGTGCTTAAAAATTTATAATCTTTCTGGTTATAATGAAAATCTCTTGGAAGTATAAGAGAAATGGACTACTCTCAAGTTGTGAGAGAAACCATGATAAGTGTTGTATGTCTTTGCTTTTACTTTCATTTTTTCTGATCTTATCATTCCACTGCTATCAACTTTGCAACCATGAGTAAGCTTCCGGTTCATAATCTAATAAAGACTTTCAGAAGCAAACTTATCGATTCTGATTCTGACTCTGAACTGAGTGATCTGAATCTAATTGAGATCAAACAGAAACAAAAGAAGAAAAAGCTTAGTGAAGAAAAGTCAACACAATTAAACCCTTTTCTTGTGTTTTTATCACCTTCAAGAAATTTTGTGATACGATTCAGACTGCTTTGATTCAAATCGGACCTTTCTTTGATTCCAGTAAAGAGATCTGGAAATCAATCCCTGAGCTCATTATTAGTCTGATTCGAGTCAGACTAGCAGTGTGATTCGAATCACACATGTAGAATCCATTTTTCACTAGTTTTCAAAGGATTTTTGAGATTCTAACATGGTCATAACTTGGTTCATTCTTAGGATTGGTATTGACTCAAAACTCCATAGATTTATTTCAATCTTATTATGTAAGCTATAATCAAACACTTTGATTTATGCATGCTAAAATATGAATCTAAAACTTGATCCATAAATATGAAACCGATGAGGAGACTCAATGACATAAAAACTAAATCCAAAGTTAAAAAAAGCAACAAAATTGTAACCCTTAAGGTATTATAGACATGCAACTTCAAACTAACCAACAAAAAGTCTCTTCACTAACACACAATGATCAAAAGTAGTCTTTCGATATCAGTATTCAATCATGAAGGAATCAAACTTCTTATATGATTGATGTGGTTCCTACTTAAGTCCATATAAACTATTTTACAACTTACATACTATGTCTTTTTTTCCTTTGACTTCGAATCTCTATGTTGCTCCATATAAATTTATTCTACTAAATAGCCATGAAGAAATGTAGTATTTAATAGTGTAAGCCCTAGAGGCCAAAAGTTTTGTTACTTGTATTGAATTATTTATTTATAATTAAGAAGACATTTATTTATTATGTTTATTTTTCTAAAATGATAAAGTCCCTAGAATAACTAGTCCAGTTAATGAAATAATAAGTGTGATTTAATCATGATATTTCATTAAGCATAAGGATATTATTCTTAAGGTCTCCATAGTCGAGCTTTATCGTGAAATAGGATAACATTAAAGTATTGAGACTATTATGCGGATAGAATGATGATCACATATCATGGATCATTGATGAAGAGTTATCAAGTCTTCACATAGATATGAATATTAGGAGTAATATTTATACTGGATTGAACCGCTATGAGAATACTACAAAGAAAGTTAGGCAAAATGCCATAAGTTATTCACATGGTGATAGTGGTGTATACCATCATTTGACCTAAAACCACTATGGACCCTAGATGTGGAGTCAAGTACTTTATTGCTGATGAAACATTGTTCGTAACTGGATGACCATAAAGACAATTGATGGGTACTCCACAAATTATGATGAGGGACATGAGTGGCCTAGATATAATATGCCCATCATGCGTAACATGATAAATCACTACGCCAAAAATGACTTTTAACAGCGCATCTTAGACAGCGCTTTTAAAAGAAAGCGCTGTCTAAGGTTAAAATTAAAATAAAACACGGAAAATGTTCCAAAAAAATAATGAAAGCGCTGTCTAAGGGGGGGTCTTAGACAGCGCTTTCTAAGACCCCCCCCCTTAGACAACGCTTTTAGAAAGCGCTTTTAAATATATACCTTAGTCAGCGTTTTTGATAAAGCGCTGTCTAAAGTCTTTAAATTAAAAAAAAAATTAAAACCAAAAGCGCTGTCTAAGGGGGGGGGGGGGGGGGGGGGTTTAGAAAGCACTTTTGGAAAGCGCTGTCTAAGGCATACCTTAGAAAGCGCTTTCCACAAAAGCGCTGTCTAAGGTCTAATTAAAATAAAATTTCAGACTCCATTTCTATTTTCGTTCTCTGTTCTTTTGTTTTCCCTCCCGCGAACGTTGAAACCCTAACAGCGAAAACCATAACAGCGAACACGAATACACTTCCATTTTTCGGTTTCAATCATTGAACGTGTTTGAAGAATCGTACGTGTCTCGAAATTTGGGTGTTGACTTCGTTTTTCGTTTCTACTGTTCTTCATTTCTTGCGGTATGTTCTTCATTTCTTCATTTCTTCGTTTCTACTGTCTCAACATTAATCTTTCTACTGAGTTTAGAAGTAGTTTACTAATGTTGAGAATGTGCATAATCTTGTTGACTGAGTTTAGTGTATTATTCTTGTTGAAGTTGTTTTGATTCATTCTAGCTATTTTTTTAAAAACTGAGTTTAGAAGTTGACAATAGAAAAATGTTGATGTTTGTAAGGAAAACAATAAAAACTGAGTTTGTAAAAACTGAGTTCATAAGGTACATTGTTGTTGTTATGTTTGATAAGTAATAATGTTGATAATAGAAAAATGATGATAATAGAATAATGTTGATAAGAGAAAAGTAATGGAAGAAAAAGTTTGATAAGTAATAATGTTGTAATAGAAAAATGTTCTTCCTTGAAAAATGTTGTAATACAAAAATGTTTGGTAATAGAAAAATGTTGTAATAGAAAAATGTTTGATAATAGAAAAATGTTTGATAAGTAATTAACGTTAGTTATAGAAAATTTAAAGTTGTAGAAAATTATAGATATAGTTATAGTTATAGGTATAGTTATAGGTATATTCTAATAGAAAATTAAAGTTAGTTATAGAAAAATTAACGTGTTATAGGTATAGTTATAGATATATTGTAATAGAAAAAATGAAAGTGATGAGGTAATTAAAGTTGGTATATCGGCGTATCGGATACGTTATTGAAGTTTATATTAACATTGGTTATGTATACGTTATTGAAGTTTAAAATGAATTGAACTTTAAAATTGTTAGAATATTCAAAGATACTACCTTAGTTATGTATTTTCGTCTGGATTGATTGTTTACCTTAATAAGTAGGAAAACCATGGATAAAACATGGATCTGTGCCGATCGAATGACCTAAGAGTACGAGAGTGGGGTTGCGGAATTCGTTAAGTATGTTGTTCAACACGCTGAAAACCCCAGACGAATGCATTGTCCTTGCTTGCATTGTTGTTATATTGGTAAGGTTGACGCACATGGATTGAAATCGCATTTGCTGAGGCATGGAATTGATCAAAGTTATCAGTGTTGGATATTTCATGGTGAGAAAATTAACGAGAATGTTGAATCGAGTGGAAAAAGTAATACGACCTATGCTTCATACAACAAAGACACTGAAACATACGATTGTGATCGAGTTGAAGAGATTGTAGAAGCACTGGAAGAAGATCTTCATGATTGTCCTGAAATGTTTGAGAGGATGGTAAGCGATGCAGAGAAACCGTTGTACAAAGGTTGCACTAAATTCTCAAGACTGTCTGCGGTATTAAAGTTGTACAACTTAAAGGCGGGCAATGGATGGTCGGATAAAAGTTTCACAGAGTTGTTGGCCCTTATGAGAGAAATGCTACCGGATGATAATGTTCTTCCTAATTGAACCTATGAGGCAAAAAAATGTTGTGCTCTATTGGCATGAGCTATGATAAGATACATTTTTGTCCTAACGATTGCATTTTGTTTAGTAACGAATATGCAACGTTAACTGAGTGCCCTAAATGCGGTTTGTCTCGATATAAGAAAAGATTATCTCCCGCAAAAGTCTTATGGTATTTTCCGATAATTCCGAGATTTAGGCGCATGTTTCGTAGTGAAACCGATGCAAGACATCTTACTTGGCATGCAGATGAAAGAATTATTGATGGAAAGTATCGGCATCCGGCTGATTCACCACAGTGGTCGAAGATTGATAATGATTATCCTGAGTTTGGATCAGAAGCAAGAAACCTTCGATTGGCATTATCTACCGATGGAATGAACCCACATGGTCTTCAAAGTATCTCACATACCACATGGCCTGTGATTCTTATGATTTATAACCTACCTCCGTGGCTATGTATGAAGCGTAAGTACATGATGTTATCTATGTTAATCTCTGGGCCTAAACAACCAGGGAATGACATAGACGTATACTTGACACCTTTGATCGAAGATTTAAAGATTTTGTGGGAGAACGGTGTGGAGGTTTATGATGGATATAGGAAAGAAAGTTTCAATTTGAGGGCGATGTTGTTTGGAACAATTAATGGTTTTCCAGCATACGGGAATCTATCTGGGTATAGCATTAAAGGTCAACGTGCGTGTCCTGTTTGTGAAGACGGAACCGATACGATTCGATTGGAACTTTGCCAGAAGAATGTGTTTCTCGGTCATCGTAGATTCTTACATTCTAAACATCACTACCGTGGGTGGAGAAAAGCATTCAATGGAGACATCGAACATCGTAGAGCTCCACCCGCATTGTCAGGTGAACAAGTTTTTGAAAAGGTGAAAGATGTGCATACTGAGTTTGGCAAGCCTTTTGCACATAAGGTTGTGAAAGGTGGGTGGAAGAAAAGGTCGATATTTTTTGAATTGCCATATTGGAAGTCTTTGTACGTGAGACATTTTCTCGATGTTATGCATATTGAAAAAACGTATTTGAAAGTGTTATCGGTACATTACTCAATATAAAAGGCAAGTCTAAGGATGGCCTTAAAGCAAGGGAGGACATGTTAAAAATGGGAATGAGAACTGAATTAGCACCCGTGAAGAAAGGAAGACGAACATATCTACCACCTGCTGCTTTTACTTTATCTAGAAAGGAGAAAAAAAATTGTGTAAGTCTCTGAGTGAAGTTAAGGTTCCAGAAGGATACTCATCAGATATCAGAAGACTTGTTTCTATGAAAGACCTCAAGTTGAAGAATTTGAAGACACATGATTGCCATGTTATAATGGAACATTTTCTACCGATAGGTATACGTTCTATTTTGCCAGAAAAAGTAAGAAGTGCCATAACTAAATTGTGTTTTTTCTTTAGGTCAATCTGTAGTAAGGTGATCGATCCCGAGATCTTACCAACACTACAAAAAGAGATTGTAATTACCTTGTGTGAGCTTGAAATGTATTTTCCTCCGTCTTTTTTTGACATAATGGTTCATCTAGTTGTTCATCTTGTGAAAGAGACAGTTGTGTGGACCAGCTTATATGAGATGGATGTACCCTGCTGAACGGTATATGAAAATATTAAAAGGGTACGTGAAATCCCGAAGTCGACCAGAGGGTTGTATTGTTGAACGATACATTGTTGAAGAAGTTGTTGAGTTTTGTACTGAATATTTGTCTAACGTTCAATCGATTGGACTCCCCAGAGCTCAGATTTTCGAAAAAATGGAAGGTAAAAAATTAATTGGCAATAAAATTGTGACAATATCAAGGGATGAACGGGATCAAGTTCATTTGTATGTTCTGCACAATAATAATGAGGTTGAGCCATATGTTGAAATGCACAAGGATGTACTCCGAAGGTTAAATCCGAACAGAAATGAAAATTGGATAGTTATAGAGCACAATCAAAGTTTCATACAATGGTTGAAGGATCATATTTATTCGAAGCGCTCTTCAGATCCTTCTTCGGTAACAAAAAGGTTGAGATGTTTGGCATATGGTCCAAGTTTGCATGTGTTTTCTCATAGCGCATACTCAATTAATGGATACACATTTTATACCAAAGAACAAGATGATAAGAGTACTATGCAAAATAGTGGTGTCACCGTGCTAGCTGAAGCAATGCATATATCAAGTATGAAGGACTTAAACCCCAAATATGCAAATTTGTCATATTTTGGAGTTATTGAGCATATTTGGGTGTTTGATTACGAGAAGTTTCAGATTCCCATCTTTGGTTGCAAGTGGGGGAATAGTAGTGGCATACGAATGGATAAGTCTGGATTTTTGCAAGTTGATCTTACTAGGGTGGGGTACAAAGATGAACCTTTTATTCTAGCATCTCAAGCTAAACAAGTGTTCTATGTGAATGACCCTAAGAGTACAAAATGGTCTATAGTGCTTTTCTCTAACAAAGTGACTGATGATAGCGGTGTCGATCAATGTGATATTGATGTTGAGAATGAGTCATGCATTAGACGAAATGAGTTGAATAGAAATGATGAAGTTGAGGATCTTATACCGGATGAGTCATATATAAGAAACGATCATAATGAGGGAATTTGAATCAATTCATCCGTACGCATTGCTAAGAAACAAGTGATTAATATTCCAACAAAGAAAAGAAAGAAATGTTAGTGACTGAGGTAAATTATGCATGGTTTCGTTATTTTTTTGTTTTCAATTGATTTGATTATAAGTTATATCTGATAATGCATGATTTCGTTATATTTTTGTTTTCAATTGCTTTGATTATAAGTTATATCTGATAATGCATGATTTCGTTATATTTTTGTTTTCAATTGCTTTGATTATAAGTTATATCTGATAATGCATGATTTCTTTATTTGTTTGTTTTTAATTGCTTTGATTATAAGTTATATCTGATAATGCATGATTTCTTTATTTATTTGTTTTTAATTGCTTTGATTATAAGTTATATTTGATATTTGATGGTTTCCTTGGTTTATTGCAGGTTAGACATGGCTGATAACCAACATGAGGAAGTTAGTAAAAACGTATCCGCGGAAGAAGAGATTCGAAGAGGCATAACAGTAATGAGACGGGTGGTCCAAGGAAGATCTCGAGGCATCATACTAGATGTGCATTGGAGCCACCAGGGACAGCTTGTAGAACCTAATGGGCATACCTTAACTAGTTTTATCGGTGCACTAGTAAGGAATGAAATTCCCATTACTTGTGATGATTGGAGAAACAAAGAGCTGAATGACTCCAAAGAAAAAATTTGGAGTGAGATAAAGGTACAATCATTTGGCCCTTAATTATACGGTATCAATTTTGTTTTTTCAATTACCGTTACTAACTATCAATCTGTATGTTTTTCTTAGCGATGTTTTAACATCGAATAAGAAAGAAGAGGTTTTTGTATGAAGTTGGCCGAAAAGCTTTTAAGAGGGGTTTGATCATTTTTATCATCCAAGTTCCTTAGGGATGCGGATGGTAATTATGTGGATGCGGAGCTTCCTAAAAAATATGAAAGTTTGATATCAGCTGAAGAATGGGAAGCTTTCAAATCCAAACGACAAGACCCGGTTTTTAAAAGAATAAGTGCCACAAATCAGGAAAGAGCATCAAGTCCCGCATATCCGTACCGAAAAGGACGTGTCGGATATGAACGCTTAGAACAATCCATGGTAAGTATTTATAAATTGCGATAACAAATTTGTTCATCATATATTAGTTTTATCTGATCAAATTGTATGACTTAATGTGTAGCTGCAGAAGGAGAAAAGTTCAGAATCATCTCTTCCTGCACATGTTTTGTGGAAGGAAGCCCGTGTGGGCAAATCTGGAGTTCCTCAAGAAGACGTTTTACACGTATACCAGAAATGTGTAAGTATAAAAAATTTTCATTAATTGAATAACATTTTTATACACAAATATTTGACAAGTATACGGTATTCATCTGATTTTTCAGGAGGCGCTATCTCAGTCTTTATCTCCCGATGATACTAGGAGCATACTTAGTCGGGCATTAGATGTCCCTGAGTATTCTGGTCGGGTGAGGGGTAAGGGATTTGGATTCACTCCGACCTCCCTGAGTGTTAAAAAAGGAAAGGCTCCTAGTAATCGGGAGCTTCATGCAAAATTGGAAGCCATGCAAGCTGAGCTTGATGCATTAAGGAGAGAAAGAGAGGCTAGCGCCTCAGCATGTTTCAAAGATGGTTCGGACAAAGACAATATCAACTGTACCTTTCAGCTGAACATTCCAGAGGTAATTACATATAATTGTCTTAAATTGAACTATTTGCTTAAATTATGTATTTGACATATATACACATTAACAATTTCTTGTTATTATTGGTTTTAGGGCATTTCCCATTGTCAGCTATATTTGTCGTCACCATACTATCAGATGGTTGGCAAGGGAAAATGCATAACGTTAGCGGAGTATTACTCCACACTAGAGAGCTCCCTGCTGGATGTTTGAAAAGTTGAGCCGAATGCATCATTACCATATCCTAACGATGATTCGGATGCAACAACGGTGGACGAAGCAGTAGGTTCGTTTGTTGCATGGCCGACAAACCTCATATGTGTAGGATATGAGGTATGCCTAAAACCTATGTTAACTTTAATGTGTATATTCAAAGTTTTTACGCGCATTTTACGTACATATTTTCCTTGGTTATGTTAAATAGACTCCCACAAAATCCAAATCAAAAGATAATGCTATTCCGCGGCATACCGAGTCCGTGGTTTCAAGAAAACTGGTACAATACAATTATATGGCATATATTCATGGAAGTTGTTACATTCTTAATTTGATCTAACTATTCATATGATATGTAGCTTCAAGAAAAGGAGGTTAGCAACTCCTCCGCACAACAAAAAAAGGAGGTTAGCAACGCCTCCGCACAAGTAAAAAGTGCTGGTGCTAAGAAGACCGTAGCTAGGAAAAAACCTACCACCAAGTATAGGTCGTGCCTCAAGACATTTCTAGAGATGACCGATATACCGACCGGAGGTGTTCGGCTTGTGCATATGTAGGTAGGTATTTTCGGCTTTGATCACGACCAAATGATTGGTAATGAAGACTTCATGCAAGTTTTTGGTCGTGAAGAAATCGGCGTCACTGTTGTCAATACATATATAAGGTAAATCCGGTCTAATTTGTTATATTAACTGAACAACTTATTTACTTTATGTTTCAAAAGAGGTGTCTAATGTTAATGATGTTTTTATATAAGGTTTTTGTATGACAAATTGATGCGCCCCAATGGTTTGGACGTGTCATTTGGATTCTTAGCACCCACGACCGTCAACTTAAGTACAATCTTAAGTAGACTGGATACTGTGACGGAGTACGTTCTTAATATCCTCATGACCAACAAAGATGCGGATAAGCTGTTCTTTATACCGTTTAATACCGGGTTAGAATTTCATTCTAAATTCATCTATTATAATTTTTTTCCAAGTTGACATCTAACATTTGCTTAATCATTACAGTGGACATTGGTTGTTGCTCGCAATCAATCCTATAAGAGAAATCGTTTATTATCTTGACTCGTTAGGAAATGATTGGACAACATACCCGGATATGAAGTTCATAATTGACACGTAAGTGAGAATGTTCAAAATTTTCTTGTGTGTATTTCTTAGTTTATGTGAATTGTTCTAATTACTTCATTTTTATTTTATTAGCATCCTACAAGCTTTTCGAGCCCAACGAGATATCCAAACATCAAAGAGGGGCGCCAACTCCATTACATGGATTCGAGTGGCGGTATATTTTTAATTATCACATTTTTTATTATATTAGTGATGACACTTGATAAAACTTAGGATTTATCCATATATTTTTTTCATATGTAGTGTCCTCAGCAACGTAATCAAATAGATTGCGGGTATTTCATGTTGAGGTTTATGCGAGATACTCTTATTTTGGGCCGATTAGAGATTCCCACCGATGTATGTATTTCTAACTTATGAGTTATTATTATATTTACACATATCTCATATAATTAAATAGTTGAAATTAAATCAAACTATATTATATTATTATGTAGTACTTTGATGAATTCAAGTGTGCATATTATACAAAAGATCAAGTGGACGAAATCAAAGAGGAATGGTGTCAATTCATTATAGAGCTAAATGTTTTATGTACATGACTTGTAAATTTGTAGTATATTGTACATGACTTGTAAATTTGTACATAAATTTGTGTCAAAATTGGTTTGAATTGGTATATATATATTTGTTAGCCAAAAATTGGTAGAAAAAAGGACAAAATGGTTTGAAATGGCATATATAAAATGTGATATTTGTCTGCCAAATTTGGTTGAAAACAGGTAAAAATTCTGGTTTATAAACCTAGAAAAAAATGTGGTTTAAAACAAAAGTTGCAAAAAATTTCGTATACCTTAGACAACGCTTTTGCCAAAAGCGCTGTCTAAGGGGGGGGGGGGGGGCTTTGACAGCGCTTTTGAAAAGCGTTGTCTAAGGTATACCTAAAAAAATTAAAATAGGAGGGGATTAGACAGCGCTTTCACCAAAAGCGCTGTCTAAGGTATAGGGGCTTAGAAAGCGCTTTTAGCAAAAGCGTTGTCTAAGGTATTCCTAAAAGCGCTGTCTAAGGTACCCTTAGACAGCGCTTTTAAGATTTAAGAAAGCGCTGTCTAAACCTTTAGCAGCGGAGGTTTAGACAGCGCTTTAAAGCGCTGTCTAAGGCTAAAAAAAACGTTGTCTAAGGTCTTGTTTGGCATAGTGAATGTATAAGGGTCCAATATTGAACTGAGTAGCATTGAAAGCGTTGTCTAAGGTCTTGTTTGTCATATCACATGACATTTTCGTGACTTGAGTAGCATTGATGTGTTGCTAAATACCGCTAATTATTTATTATATTAAATATATGATTTAATATAATTGTCAACATCACAAGAACCTACAGAGTCATAAACATAAGGACAAATTGATGAGAGATAGAATAAGTAAGGAACATTGTAAGGTACGATGTACTTGAGAAAATTACGAAACATCGTGAGGTACGGTGTACTTAAGTGAAATATGAAACATCATATAATATAATAATAATAATAATAATAATTATTATTATTATAGTTATTAAATATAATAATAATAAATATGTTTATTATAATAATAGTTATTATTATTATTATTATTATATGGTGCATTTAAGTTGAGATTTTTAGCTTGCAATCCACACAAGTGGTTCTATAAATACAACCCTTGTGTATAAGCTTTCTCAGTTGATGAAATTCGATTGGTGAAACCTAGCCATAATCTTTATTTCTCTCTCACTCAAATTCGTCATTTGTAGCAGCTAGCAATGAGATTGAAGGCTCTTTGTCCACGTGGACTAAGTAGATGTGTTGTTCTTCATTCAACGCTAGTGATTATGCACCCGAATTTGCATCAAAGTTGTTAATCACCATAATAGATAATTGTTTCTATCACTGATCATGTTCATTTGTAAGGATAAACTAAAGGGAAATGTTATTTTCTGATGCGCTTTGAATCGTTATTTCCCTTCATTATTCACATATAAACAACTCTACATCTAGATTCAAATTTCCTCCAAACCAAGCATTACCCGAACTATTGACATCCTTACCACATCTGAAAAAACATCTTCAAAGTCAATGCCTTACATAATTGATATTGCCTTGTATCTGGGTCCAGGGACACAACTACTAAGGTTAAAAGATGGACCCATGCCCCCACCACATTTCTCAATTATTTAATATTTTTAATCATATATAATATATTAATACATTAAATATATCAAAAATTATGGAGAAAATTTAATATGCCCCACTCAATTAACTGATACTCCCTCCATCTCAAAATAATAGTCTTTTAAGGTTGTTACACATAGATTAAAAAAAATAATGATTAAATAATTAAATGTAACAATTTCACAAAACTGCCCTTAATTACTATTGGTTGTCATAAAACTATAGTATGATGTAATACATTGAAAGTAGTGTAATTAAGGGTAAAATTGGTAAAAAAGTAATTAATATTGCATTGAAAACGTAAAAATACTATTATTTTGAGATAATTTTTTTTACTTTAAAAGACTATTATTTTGAGATAGAGGGAGTACGGTATATCACACACAATCACCCATATGTATTTAAAATATCCCATCAATTCCTTCATTTTTTTCTTTAAAAAAATAATTAATTTTTTATAATAAATAAAATAAATGATTTGAATAAAATTATAAAAAAAAAACTTAATTGTTCCTATTCAAATTCCTATTAAATCTCTTTCACTCTTTCCCAATACAAACAAATCATTTTTCTCTTTCTCTCACTAGTTTTTTCTTCATTGTTGATCTCTTAAAAAGTGTTTTTTATTTATTTTAATCTTTATGAATTTATAATTAAATTTTATTATTTTAATAAGAGTAAAAGTATAGTATTACTTTATTGAACTAGAGATAATGTTAATGTTATAATTGTTTTTAGAGTTTTGTAGTGTTTGTTTGAAATTGTTATGTTTGTATCAATTTAATAGTATTATTATGAATTTTCTAAATATGATTTTAATTGTGATTTTTTTGTTTGTTTTGTTTTTAGTAATCATTCAACATTTTGAGAACATGAAAAGGTAGAGAACAATTATAATTTATATTTGACTTACTACTCGTTTTGGTCCTCTAACTATAGGTAGGGGTGGAAATAGACTAGACTTTATAAGGTCTGACCTACGATAAACTTAAAAAGTTTGAGTCTGACTTATGGCCTATTATAGGTTTCATTTTTTGGTCTGACCTAGCCTTTTCAAAAGTTTGGCCTGGCCTGAAAGCCTATTTACAAACATTTTTCTGATTAAGGTTCTCAATTATTTCATATTACTTAAGAAGATATATATATATATATATATATATATATATATATATATATATATATATATATATATATATATATATATATATATATATAGGATTGTCTATTTAGCTTTTGTTCTAATATATATGCATATATAGGTCAACATATGTATTTTTTTCTAATATATGTATATATATATATATATAAGACAACTTATTTAGTATATTTTTAATATATATGAAATATAGGTCGGCCTATAAGGTTTCATAGACTTTTTTAATAGCCTAAGCCTGACCTATTTAATTAAATAGGTTTTTATAAAAGCCTAAGTCTGACCGGGTCTGATCTTAAGTAGGCTAGGCTATAAGTCTCTGTAGGCCGGTCTGGCCTATTCCCACCCCTAACTATAGGCCATGGTCCAATTTCTTTTTAAAGTTTCAAATTAGTCTCTTACTTTGTCTAACTAAATCAAAATAGTCATTTCCGTCAAATATTGATAACAATGTTAGAAATAAGTGACTTGACATCTGAGAAGGCGAAAAAAATGATTACATGGCAATATAAATGATTATGTTTAAAATTATTTTAATTAATATTTTTAGAAAAACTATTTTAATTAATCTGTAGAAACTTTAATATAAAATATTCTTAACATGTTCTTTACCATAAAAATCCAGTAATCAAGTTGTTGTATTTTTGATGTGGGACTATCATTAATACATTAAGAATGAACTAGCAGGATAGACAAAATTTTAATGAATTTGTTGAAGGATTAAGAAAGCCAGCAAGAGGTATCAAACATGTCCTCAACTTTCCATATGAATACATTATCTTCATGCTATTGGAATACCAAAGCTCACAAGCCCATAAAAATATCTCCCACGTATACAGCTCTGGAGGAAATATATCAGGAAAACCATTGCACAAAGAAGGTATCAACTCATCAAAATAGTCATCAACACCATAATAACACCATAACAACATAGAAGACTTGGGTATTTCCGTAACACAAATTTTGTTGCATGATATTTGATCAGTTTTTAGATATCCTTATCTACCTTATTACTTAAGGCATTTGTTATTCATCATTGTAGTCTTCAACAATGTATAGTATCTCCTCTACTTCTATTACAATTTATTACTTCTTCAATTTTATGGAATTTAAAATGGGTTGGAGTTCACATACTAGTTGTGAATTGAACTCAAACATAGAGTTTCTCTACTACTATTAGGTTATGCATAAATTCCATAATAAAATATCATTGACATTGGTGGTTCATTATATCCTTCAGTGGAGACTCCATTAAACATGCCACAATCAAAATTCCTGTGGGTGAGTTTTAAAGGTGAAAAAAATGGTTGGAAGTGGAGACCCCATTATAAATTATCAACCAAAATTTACAACAAATATATATCCTGGACAAATTCAACCAACACTTAATAATTGAGGGACATAGTTATATAATTGTACTTTTACTTCTAAGGACTAATATGAAATATCTAAGATTAAAGTAGAGTACAATCCAATCAGAAAAACAAAATGGTCCTGTTGATAAAAAGAATGAGTAAGATGCTACGTACATAACTAAGAAAATGAGCATTAGAAAAACGTGATGTGGGTACATATTTCCCTACCCTTAAGAGACAAGATCGACATAATCATGTTCTGAGACTCAGATTTTATTACAAAAGGAAAAACATGAAAATAATTGATTTTTGATTGCTTTGTGATTGGGGCATTGTGTCTATAGAAATAGAATGGAGCACATTGTACGGCATCTCATCATGCACTTTGCCAACCCTCCTTTAGGACCCTTTCTTCATGTTTGGGCCCATCTTTAGCTTCATTCAATAAATGTGCCATAAACTATTCTCTACCACAAATTTTTACCTTATTAACATTTTTACTTTTGAACAAAAAAAATTGGTACCACTGGTTTTCTATGAAAACAAAATAAAAAATAAAAAAACATTGAAATAAATTAATTACTTTTTGTTTAAGAGTTTAGCAATGAGACTCACATACACTAAGTCTGGGGATGATATGATATTATTCAATTCTAAAGAGAATTTTAAGGAGATAGAGAGAATGGAATAACATGAGGATCATGCTTATGGTTATGGTTATGAATTCTCGTTTTTTTTTTCTTCTAATTAGTTATAAAATTAATAATTTTAAATTTGTTGACCGTTGAATTGAGTTGACTTTTTTCACTCGGTTTATAAGCCACAATATTACACTTTTAAAGTTTGGATCGTTGAAACAAGTTTCGAGGAAGAAGATATTGTGTTCGCACAATACTAGATTCTTTTGGGATGCTTTGTTAGAGCCTAAAAGAAACCTAGTCGACGTGGGCTTCTCCGGGATAGGCAAGCGACATGGAGATCTTCCATGGTCGACTCTTATTCCTAGAATGACTCATATGTCTCCATCCCAACACCAAACACAAAAGAAATCGTTTGTACAAGCTATTCAAAATGTATGTGACATATTGATTTCTAATTTTGTCAAGCATTGCCTCAAATGTAACCGTCTCTCGATGAAGATACCGAGCGATGCAAGAATAATTTATTTGGAAGATTGATTACTAGGAAATGTAACATGCAATTGAATGCATCATAATTACAAGACAAACTCATGAAATTGTGGAGTCCAATAACTAAATGGGATTTAACTCCTTTGTGATTTGACTATTTTGAATTTTAATTAAAATTAAGGGATGATCTAAAAAAAATTGGAGTGTAAGGACATGGAATATTAAACGTAGT
Source organism: Lathyrus aphaca (assembly GCA_963966055.1). Taxonomy (NCBI): domain Eukaryota; kingdom Viridiplantae; phylum Streptophyta; class Magnoliopsida; order Fabales; family Fabaceae; genus Lathyrus; species Lathyrus aphaca. The sequence continues at coordinate 547,005,674 of OZ014522.1, forward strand.
TGACGGAATGTTATTTTGTCTCATGAAAGCCAGATTTTAGATCTGAAAATTTGAAGATTACACATGGTCAAGTGTGGTTGATGATGCATGATTTATGTAACACCGTACACCCGAAACTTATATTAAAATAATTATGCAACATATTTAGGATGCTACACTAGTGTAGTTAAGGGATTTAACACTAATTTTTTAGATAAGGGATTTTGAAGTTTTAATTAAACCATAAAAAAGAATTTTAGATTAATTTATTAAAAATAAAGGTAAAAATATATTTGAAAATTTAGATAATTTTTCTGCTCAATAAATAAGTTAAAAGTGTAGAAATAAACAAGTATAGATACAAATAAAAAAAAATTAGTAGAATTTAAGAGATAGACAAAGTTAAAAATTTTATATAACAATGAAAATCTAATTGTTTGATTTTTTCTTCCTCTAACCACATTTATGCATACCAGTAAACAACTATTAGAAAAAATATGCATCGACAATGTTCATACATATGTCGTATATTAGGGAAAAAAATAACATGACAAAAACATGATTGGTTAGACCGGTCTACTCTGATACTGTAACTTAGATCTATGCTTAAGAGGAAGTGAATTAGGTTTATTAAATTTTTCTTAGAAATATTATCAGTTTTTGTCTTTTTACTTTCCTAAAGTTTCTAAGTGATGAAAACAATAAAAAACGGAAAGTAAACAACACATGAAATTTATACTGGTTCCCGTCACAGTCCAAGACTACTCCAGACCCCTTTCAACACGAAAGGGATTTCACTTATGTTATATATATGTACAAGCCTAAATCCAAGACTTATCCTACAATCTTCTAACAACAACCCACCAAGAACAACCTCTTGGATTTTACAAATTTAAAGTCCAACCGAGAATAAACTCTCACAAAGGACCTCTTGTATCCACAAATCAGATAACAAGGAAAAACACCTCACTAACTTATATCCAACAATCTTGAAAAAATAAGAAGTGATCAAGAACAAGATTTCTGAATTTTTTATGTAAGAAAATATAGAATATGGATAATGAATCTTGTATCAATCAAAAGATTGATCTTCCCATTTTTTTGTAATAATCACTCTAATAAATTGCAGCAAGTGTTCAAGTATATGATGAAACTTATATGAACAATTGTAATACCTCAAAATTTGCCCTCTCTTTTTCATGCCATTTAGCATATCCTTTCATACATTGCATTGCATTTAGATCACAATTGCATCATAAACATACATGAATATACATCTCCATTTGAGTTTTCACAGGTTGCGACTGACCTTTATTTCTTCATGCGGCACGTGCACAAGAATCTCAGAAGAAACCAAAAGTTCTCGGTTGATTCAGAGGAGTTTAAGCAAAACATCAGTTTTATGGTTCAGTTTGCAAAAGTTGTAACTTATGCTCGGAAACTCATTTTGGCTTGAAACTCTATAGTTTAGATCGTTTCGGTATTCTCTACAACTTTTGTGTTCAGCTCGGAGGCCAATTCATCAAGGAAAATGGTGGGATTTATTTGTTTCTGAAATTTCGGTTTCGCTGATTAACTGTGCTAGCGGTATTCGAGAGTTCGTAACTTCTGATTGGGTCAACATGTCTGAGAGATTCATATGCCAAAAGTTCCGTCTTGATATCCTTTCCAACTTTTGGGTTTTGACTGAGAACTAATTCTTTGAAGAAGATCTCAGAATGTGCGAGTCTTTAGAGTCGACATAGCGAAAAACAGTGTTGAACCGGTGATTTTTGAACACTAAAAAATTCACAACTCTTGGATCGTTCATCGAATTGATTTCTTTTCGGTGCCTAAAATTCCGTTTAGATGTTATCTTCATTATGTGAATTCAGTTTGGGTTAGATCCGAGCGGAAGGATCTCGAAAATGCGAATTACCAGTAAGGTTCTTTGATGCAGTGCACTGTCTGTCAGATTTTGTAAAATTCATAACTCGGTCAATTTTCATCGGATTTCACCCGTTCTTGAAGCGTTGGTCCACAAATTTTATCCTCTTCAAGTTCAAAGACAAACGCGAGTTCGAACATTGCTCTAAAGATTGTCGTTTTGGTTTATTTCACAAAACTGGAGTGCTGAACCGAAGAAAAAGGGTGAAAGTGGTTTCACGAGAAAATTCATATCTCCCTCGTCATTTGTCCGGTTGAGCTTAGATTTTAACACCAGGTCACTGACTCATAGATCTACAACTTTTCTGACAAAGTCGAGTCGAGATTATGCTCCGGAGAGGTTGACCTAGTCACATTTTCGAGTAGCGGACACCAAATAAGCCGAAAAAACAACTTATTCATTGACGTCTTGCAGCTTAAACGTATCGATCGCACTCGATTTTGATCGTATGACGTTCGTTCTTTTTGTGTTGCAACCGTGATTCAAAGGTGGACAATGTTGTGGAAGGCTCAGAGTCGAAATTTCTTGCCGAAGATATTGTTATTTTCACTTAAGCCGAAATTCTACCTTTTGCCTTTCATTTTACACTCCACTATATATTCTTTTGACTCACAATTTGTCTCAGAACTTCAATCATAATTTACAAACACCAAAAAACTCTCACAAACTCTCTATAAAGGATCAAAGTTCATTCTCTCAATTCTTTCTCAAGAACACAACAACAACTTCATCAAGAACTCAAGAACACAACAATTTCGATCAAGCTTCCGGTAGCCGAGCCGCCATGAACCACCACCTCCGGTCAACTTCACCACCGTAAGACCACCATCTTCCGCCACCGGCAGCCGTGCGGCCTCTCCTCCGTTCATGATCGCGTCTCACTTCCTTCGGATTCGCAATTTCTTCGTCGATTCTTCATTCGGTAAGCTTCTTAAACTTTAATTCATGAATAATTGTTGAATTGTTTCTTGAATTGAATTTTGAAGTTGAATTAATCTTGTGGAGATTATGTGCATTGATTCATGATTTGATTATTGATTGATTCTTGATTAATTTATCCTAATAATTGTTGTGGTGCATGATTGAAAAGGCTTGGTAAAGTTGACATAGAATAATCGGTGAATGTTAGGTGTTTGACAAAATTCCTAAGAGAGCTAATTATTATAACTTGATATTGATTGAAGTGCTTGACTTTTAAATTCATGCTTGTTTCAATGTGCAAATTTGAAATAGGATAGGTTGAGGCTTAATTGTTGATGTTGTTCATGTGTCGCGTGTCGAGAATATGTTTTGGTCATAACTTCCTAACCGTAGCGCGTTTTTGCGAATGTGAATAGTGTAAATTGACTTTGTTGATTATTTCGGAGCCATTGGTGAACTTTTTAGTCGATTTCGGACAATTTTTTCCGGCTATTTTGCTACTGCCAGCCGACGAAATCGGCCAAAAAGTATCACTTCCAAGCGTAATTTTCAAAAACCGATTGCATATTTGAATCCGTTGGCACGTTTGCAAGTTAGCATGCGATTTTCGTTCAATTCCGAGTCGGTGATTTTTGACGCATTTTTTCGTTTTAAGGCCTTTTAAGTTCGGTTTGGTGCGATTTTGATGCATTGATCTTGTTTTGACTTGTACTTATGTTTGTTGATCATTTTCCATTCATTGCATGTAAATTTGTTCGATTCCGGTTTGAGTTTGCATGTTGTTTATGTTAGAGCATAAGTGCTGCCCCGTTTTGAAACGTAAATTTCAATGCATGTCCATGACTCGTATATTCATATTTCTACTTGATTTGGAGTTGTGAGGCATAGGTGCAACTTCCGGTTGCACCTCTTTTTTGTTTCTAATGCGTTTGTTGAGTTCATGCAAGGTTCTCGCAAAGATCTTAACGACGGTCGTTTGGTTGGTATTCCACTTTATTTGTGGGATACCTTTGAATTCAAATGATATTTTATGTCGTTGTTTTTGTTTCGATTATGGGGGATCTTCACAAAGAAATTATGGAAGATGAGCATTTATTTTTCTCATGGGAGATTACAAGGCTTGGCTTGAAGTTTTTTTGGATTTCTTTTATGTGAAAGAATCGACACTTCGACCAAGTAACTAATCTCGATTCTCTACTTTAATGCATCATTCTAGTTGTATGCGGCTTAGGACCATATAACTTAAGGTGCATATTGAGCCCTCCCACCTGAGGCACTGGATTTATTTGTGATATATGTTGGTTTGTCTCGATTTCGGAGCTTAGGGGTTAGGTTGCGAACCATTAGGATCGATTCCTTTCATTTCCCCTTAAAATCCACTTTTTTTCCCGTTTCGTCGCAATTATTAAAAATAGTTTTAGGTGAGATAAAATTCTGGAAAAATTCATGAGTGATCCTCATCCTCTTAATTAATTTATCATATTTTTTGTTTCCATATTTGGGTGGTTTTAATAATTAATTTGGATTTTAGATCATGAGCTGTCCCAAAAGGGAGTGTTTTGGCATAAGGGACCGAAATCGATTTTTCCCCATAGGTGTGAAACCTATTTTTTGTGTGTGATTAATCACTGTAATTGGTGACATTTTTATGCTCCTTAGGCATTTTTTTCATAATTTTAGATGCCCTTTTTGATCCACTTTGTGGAGTTATTTTTTGGTGATCATGTTTTGTTACCTTGCTAATCAAGGAATTTTTTTGACACTTTGGTGCATAATTTTGTGAAATACTTTTAGAATATGTGAGCTATTGACTCTACCATGTTAGGAATTTAATTTCATAATTTTTAAAGCTTTTTTGCTATTTTTCCATGTCACTTAGATTATAGGTCCAAATATGTGTTTATTTGCTCCATAACCTAGATATTAGAAAGACATTCATGCCATTGGCTTGAGAGACTTGTTGGTAAATTTTAGGAGTTGATTATAGGTCATTTTTATATCCTTAATTCCAGTTATAGGTCACTTTTTGAACCATATTTCATTTGGTTTGTTTTGGTGCTTTAAAGTGCATACTCATGTGAATTAACTTTAACCTAAACTAGTTTCTCTTCTCCTCTAAATAATAACTTGAATTATGTGGAAATCATTAATGTCTATTCATGAATTCTAAGTGCATCTCATACCTTGTATGCTACTGACCCATAATCATTTCATTCATATTCATATGCCATTCTTCCTTAACTTTCATCATGTGCGATCTTATGCGATTTTTGTTCGTTTCTTCTCATATCTTCTTCTCATTGCTCCATATGCCTAAACCATTGCATCCATGATTGTATATTCATTCACACATATTCATGAGCATTCACTACTGACTTTGATGTTCATTTCATGTACTAATTCATGCTTGTAAGCCATACGCATTCATACTTCATCCATAAACCCTAATTTGCATTTATGTGAACTTAGGTGAACTTTTTGTACATAGTTTGACATAGTTTGATCTTGTGGGGTATCCTAGCATCCTTAGGGATCTATATCATGTAGCTACTGATTTTATAAGTCATGTAACCTTTAGGTACCTTCACCTTTAGACTTAGGTCTTATTTTGAACCCTAGTTCCATTCTAGGACGTTTATGGTACTTAATCGCTTTTATGCTTTGATTTTACTTTCAATATGCATTGTCATGCTAACTTTTGTTTTGTAGGGGGAAAGATTGAGATAAGCATTACTTCATTCCTATCTCTTATGCATTTTAATTGTGTTTGCCTTAGCACTTTGTGCTTTGCTTTTAGGCTTTCCCTTTCTTTAGAGACAACTTAACTTCCTTAGGAAGTAAGTTAGTTTCTAAGCTCTCTTTTCTTCTTTTCCTTTTCTTCCTTAGGATTAGAATACCTCATTAACCATAGGACCTCTCTTGTAAATAAACAAATAAAATTAGGGTTGTGTCTTAGTCCCCTTAGTTTGTCCTTTTTGCAACTTGAGTCTTTCTTTCTCATCTCATAAAGAAAAGCAATAAAACACTTAATAAAAATCGAACTTTCTTGTACGACATGAGACTTTGTTGCGGAGTGTTTATATGCGTCCTGTTTCGAGGCGAGGTATAAATATTCACCGCGATGGATAGGTCTTAGTACAAGACCGTTCACAAACAAATTCAAAACACTTATTTTAAAAGACAAAAACAAATAACAAGCGACTATCCTGCGGGAACTTCTCTTTCTCATCTCATTAACTCACAACGCGAACTCGCGACGACTTGTCTCATTTGCAAGACGGTAAACGCACTCGTACCAGACGAGCCTGCAACACCTGAGCATAGACATACGCAGTTCCAGCATAAAAAACACAAACAAATAGTTCCCGCCTTAGTTAGGCGAACTACGTCGACTCTGATTCTCATTATCCCGATGAGGTACGTAGGCAGCGGGGTAGGGCCCGTTCGATCACATTCTTTATTTTCCCTACATTTTCCCCATTCTTTCATTCCATTCTCTTTTTCCAGTTCCTTTCTCATTTCCATTCCATTTCCAGTTAGCGGTTCCTTTGTTCAGCAGCATTTTTTTCTCACCCTTTGAAACAAACAAGCAAGCGTGGATCCCGTCGGGTACGGCGGACGGATTGGGGTGCTAATACCTTCTCAATTCGTAACCGACTCCCGAATTCAGATCTTTGGTGTGCAGGACCTTGTCCTTTCTTTTTTCCTTAGGTTTGTGCAACATTACCTTTCCCATTCATTCGGGATAAAAATTTCTGGCTGGCGACTCTACCTTTTCCGCGCCACTTTCGCGTTTGTACTAGGATGAAAATCCCGGGAGCGACAACAATATGAAAATATGATGCACAAGTGTCACTTTAATTGAAAGTTGTGTGAACACTTATTGAAAAAGAAAATTTTGAGATGAAGTGATTTTATGAAAAATTTATGCAAGGAGGTGTCTTACAAATTTGACAATTAGATCCTTATATAGTGCTTAAACACCTCAACAAATAGGTATCTATCATGAAGGAATGCCATAAATCATTTGGAAAAGGTTTGGAACTAAAGCATGAAAAGATATAAAAAAATGGCCAATGTTCAGTGGTAACCGGCTAGCACTTGGGCTGTAACCGGTTATCACAACCAACATACACAATATTTTTGAATTTTTCTACTATGTAACCTGTTAGCACCTAGGCTGTAACTGGTTAATTACATACGTGCAGACTTGAAAAATAGGGCTTTTGATGCAATGAAACTTCATGGCTTTTACTCAAAACATATTTAAACTATGTATGCAATGTATTTATGAAAGTTGAACAAATGTATGCAGATTATTAAAGATTGAAAGATTATACCATTGAAAAATTTAACTATTGTTAGATATATGTACAAGCCTAAATCCAAGACTTATCCTACAATCTTCTAACAACAATCCACCAAGAACAACCTCTTGGATTTTACAAATTTAAAGTACAACCGAGAATAAACTCTCACAAAGGACCTCTTGTATCCACAAATCGGATAATAAGGAAAACACCTCACTAACTTATATCCAACAATCTTGGAAAAATAAGAAGTGATCAAGAACAAGATTTCTGAATTTTTTTATGTAAGAAAATATAGAATATGGATAATGAATCTTGTATCAATCAAAAGATTGATGTAATACTCATATATAAAAGACATACATCAAAGCATATTTTTCATATATAAATTCAAGTTTGGTACTTAAATACAATAAGTTCTTAGTAACACATTGCATAAGTATAGCCACTAAAACATAAGGTACTAATACAAAAGGCTATATAATTATACAAGATGTTCAAAAGTAAAAAGTCTAAGAACTAGATTCGAAGATCTCAAAAAGTCTACTGCGGAAGAAAGCCATCAAACAAGCAAGGATAATCAAACTGCCTTATCCTTACCCTTCGAGGAAACTAAATACCTCTAAAATATAACAAAAATATGGGGTGAGATAACAACATCTCAGTGAGTTCCCTATCTTAGAGTTATCTCGGCTCTAAAGGTTCAATTTAAAACATAGCTATAAAGCTTCATTCATTTTTATCGATTTTTAAACGTTCAAACTACCGATTCTACAATTTTCTATCAAAACACTAAAACTCATAAACTCAATAACTCATTCAAAAACTAAAACAAAAGTTTCTAACTAAGAATCCATATCTACCAAAGATGATTGAGAAGATTGAGAGATGAATGGATGGTGGAAATCTTCAAGGATCAAGAGCTTCTTCTTCTTCTTCAAGTTTCTCCTCGTCCTCCCTTTTCTCTTCTTTCTCTTCCTTTTCCTCTTTCTCTTCTTTTGTTTCCAAATTATGAAGCATAAAGAAAATAAAACTTAGGTTATACAGGAACACTTATTTCCCCCACAACGGGTCCAAATAGAGAGTATCCAAAAATGTCTCTTAATCCACAATTTAATAAAACCTCTGAGTCAGATAATATTAGTTAATAAAAATAAGTCTCGCTGATTGCTCTAATTATTTTTTTTAAAAATCTCTCAGAGAAACTTGGAACCTTATTGATATCAAATAATATTATTCAGAGCAATAAATAATTTATGGGGTATTACATCCTCCCCCCTTAAATAGAAATTCGTCCTCGAATTTAAAGATTACCTAAACATGTGAGGATATGCTTCTCGCATCTCTGATTCCAACCCCCAGGTAGCATCTCCTGGATGCGTCAGATCCCATTGTACTTTAAGAAGTGGAATCTCTTTGTTTCTTAACACATTGGTTTCTCTTCCAACAATGCGACTCGGTTGGGGTTCAAAAGTCAAGTCCGCTTCTATCTTGATAGAATCTGGCAAAATAGACTGAAGAGAATCGGGAACAAACCTACGAAGTTGAGATACATGGAAGACACCATGCATTTCCGACAGAGAGGGTGGTAAGGCTAATATGTAAGTAACTTCACCAATCCTTTCTAAGATTTGATACGGTCCTACGTATCTCGGACTTAACTTGCACGACTTGAACGGTCCTTTCAATCTCAATCTCAGGGTAACCTTCAAATAAACATGGTCACCTTTATCAAATTCCAAAGGTCTCCTTCGATTATCAGCATAACTCTTCTGACGGTCTTGGGCTTGCTTAATTTTCTCTCGAATCATTCGAATATTTTCTATAGTCTTTTGGATAACTTCGGGTCCTAAAATCCTATCTTCATCCACTTCCGACCAACACAAAGGCGTCCTACACTTCCTTCCATGTAAAGCCTCATACGGAGCCATTTTGATGCTCGCATGGTAATTGTTATTGTAAGAGAACTCGATCAAAGGCAAAAGTTCCTTCCAATTTCCCTTACTTTCCAACACACAAGCTCTTAACATGTCTTCCATCGTTTGAATTGTATGTTCCATCTGACCATTCGTTTGAGGATGATTATAAGTGCTCAAACGTAAATTCGTACCCATAGCTTGTTGGAACACTTTCCAAAACCTCAAAGTAAACTATGGATCTCTATCAGACACAATGCTAGACGGAACACCGTGCAACCTTACAATCTCAACAATAAACAACCTCGCAAGATGACTTACCTTGAACGTAGTCTTAACGACTAAGAAATGCGCATATTTTGTTAGTCGATCCACAATTACCCAAATAGAATCATAACCACCTTGAGTACTAGGTAAGCCCACTGCAAAATTCATAGAAATACTATCCCACTTCCAAATTTGAATATCCAAAGGTTGTAACAAACCACCTGGTCTTTGGTGTTCGATCTTCACTTGTTGGCACACCGCACATTCAGACACAAACACCGCAATAACCTTCTTCATACCGAACCACCAATACTCTTTCTTTAAGTCTTGATACATCTTCAAAGAACCCTGATGTATCGTAAAAGTACCTTTATGGTCTTCCTCCAAAATATTTCTCTTTAACACATCATCATTCGGAATGCAAATTCTTTGGTTAAATAGAATAATCTCATCCAACGCTCTTACTAAACCCGATTGGAGTAATATCTCTTACAACTTCTCATCTTGAACCTATGCTTATTGAATCTTGCTTCTTAAGGTAGAATTGATATTCAAATTTCCCATAATCACACCATTCGGAGTCCACACAAATTGAAGATTAAGATCTCGAAACTTCTCCAATAATGCATATTCCAACACCATTAATTCGGCACCATGAATTACTTTCCGACTTAAAGCATCCGCCACTTAGAGAGTCGACATAGAGGGTAGGTTTGCAAGTCATTCTCCTAAATGTAGAGCTAGTGCAATAGAAGTGACAATACATCCAAAGTAGAAGGGAGTGTGACCTCGGGCACAAGTGAACTGGATGTTAGAAAGAATAAATGCAACGGGATTGGCAGGGATAGGCGTCAAAGCATAATGAAGCAGAAATAGTTTCTTTTGGTTGACCTTGTGGTTGTTGTGTCTCCCAAAAATAGTGTGTCCCAAGACATGGTGAAAGTACCTAATAGCGGGGTTGTGGATGTTTGTAGCATAAAGACCATCCCAACTTGTAGTTTTGACACCAGTTAGACTCTGCCAAACCCCAAATGCTATGTTTGGCTAGTTCTCATCGCTAAAGACAAGATAGTGAACAACTTCGCCATGGCAGAATCCTAGTCAATCGCTTAAATCATCTTGATTCACCGAATATTCAGTGTTAAACATTGAGAATATGGTGTAATCGGATAGGCATTTGGTGTTGTCACTTGGTGTGTTGTATGAAAATGAACTTAGAAACTCCAGTGTCAATGCTTCATAAGTCAGACAGTTGTTGATGCAGAGAATCGTTAGGCCTGAGTTATGAAGCAGCCACTGGACAACCTCTAGCAAACCTAACTCTCGCAGACATGTTTCATCGACATATCTCGTTAGTTGAACAAAACTTTGATAGAACTTAAGATATTTCTCTATTTGTAGTTAGTCGGCCTCTCCATCACGGAATGTGATCGTGGATAGGTTGGGTACTTGCCTTTGGTTAGCCATGGTGTACGAAGTATTGAAGGAGTGGTTGGTGTTTTTGGAATTGATAATGAAAGGAGTTTGTGGCGTGGAACGAATATTGTGAGTAGTTTAAATAATGGAGGAGAAGAAGAATAGGAATAGGGGAAGTAAATGGTGGTTACTATAATGAATGAAATATGGAGAAGTGGACTGGTTAAGAGTGAGTGGGACAGTGAAGATGAAGAGGAAATGGTGGAAAACGTTTTTGTTTTATAGAAAATAGAGATGTCTAAAATTATGCATGTGACGATCACCACGCATCCGTTACGGCCGTCCCAGACATGTAACGGTCGTCTCTAAGATGCAATGGTTGTCACACCTCTAAATGGTTGTGACGAGTGTCACGCATGCAGAGAGGTTGCAACGGCCTGAACTTTGAATTGGCTTGTGACACATAAATATGTTTTATGACATGAATATTTGTAATTTTACTAGTGGCATAATTATAAGCATTCTTTTATCATTGTAAGACTTTCATTTGTAACAGAAGGTAAAATAAGCATGATAGAAACAAAAATAAAGCATAGCATAATATTTGTGATAGAAACAAAGCTAAGCAAAACAATAAAAAAAATGAAACAGGGTAAATTAAGACAGACAAAATTGATTAATAAAAGCCGATATTTGGTATTTTATTCAAAATTGGAAAAACTAGAGCAGTACTGTAAAGTTGTTAAATAATGAAAACTGGAAGTAATAAATGCAAATAGAATTCAAAAGTAACAGTGAAAAATTAAAAGAAAAAAATGCGAATAAACGCGATAAATGTCGGAATTTGTAGAATTAGCCACAATTTTGTCAAATGGACTTCATTGCTTTGTTCAGGTGATCAAATTGCTCGATAAAAATGTCCCTTAGATTGATGATGTCAAGGCGGACATCACATAGTTCGTCTCACATTTTGTTCAATTCTGCATGGAAAGCCTCTATATTAGCATTAGTGTAAGCGGTATGATTGATATCGGCATTAGTGTCAACAGTAGGATCAGTACTATCTTCATTGATTGTTGATTCTGTATAATCAAGGTCATAGTAGTACGAAGGTGTTTTAGGGTCTATTTTAGGTTTGGGAAATGTGTCTTCCGGCTCATTCACATCTTGTGGTCCATCCAAATCATATAGCCAGTTATGGAGGTTGTGCACACTTGTGTGGTCATGGTTAGGTAAAGTAAAGTGTGGCACAACTTCATTGTTAATCAGGAGTTGGAAATGATTCGGTCCAAGGTTTCTGATCATTCCCCTATTAAAACAAAATGTGATGTTCATAGGCCTAAAGTCTCCTAAAAGGTTTATCTGAGATAAGCGTGTCCTAAATCCCATGGCGTCAGGAATTTTAGTCACTAGGCCACCTATTAGAATGGGACCATTTTCTGATTGAATAATCTGACAAAAGTTGTTAAACATAAATGTAGCCCCATTAACAGGTCGAGATTGAAACACACAAAACATAATAAAGAGTTCATCTCTAGAAATGGTGTTATCACTTTCAGCTTTTCCAAAAAGGGTATATGCCAAAATCATATGGAAGTATCTTATGGTTAGGTTATGAATATTAGTGGACAACATAGGGTGTATATCATGGTCAGGTTGTCCTGAGATCTTACTCTAGAAGAAGTCGAGTTCATCTCTCATAAGCACGTCTTCTTGTGCCATAGAGAAAATATTATAACCATCGGGAAAACCCAACAGTTCCTCCATTTCATGGATGTTAATTTGGCAAGGGTATCCAAACAATTTGAAGGTTATCCTTCCTGTAGTGAATCCTTTTCCGCATGTGGCGTTATAACTCAATGAGCTCAGAAATTCTAGATTTAGTTTGTGATAAGTCTTATGCTTCTTATTAGAAAAACCTTACCAACCTATTTGGTTGAACATGTAGCCGATGCTAGCGCATATTCCTAAAGCAGACATGGTAGGAGAATGGGCGAATTTGGTTAAAGTCATGGGTCTAAGGGATAAAGCCTCGTAATGGTACCATTGGGCAGCGTCTCTGAAAATCACGTCCATATAATCCTCGTTATTCATTTTTAATGTTAGTAGGAAGAATGAAATCAGAAGAGAAGAAGGAAGGTAGAAAAACTTAAAATCTTGGAAGCATATAATAAGACAATTAGCTCAGAAACAAAATGAATTTACTGCATTTAAAAATAAAATTTGAAAAGAACGAAAAATTATGAAAATAAAATAAAGTAAATGGTTAAAAGAAATGAAAAGGATTTCGTGAGTTGCCTCCCACGCTGCGCTTTAGTTTATGTCGGGGCTCGACACAGTTTATTAGAAGTATCAGCTTAAGGTCTCTGTAGGCATTTCTGCCAGTCTTAGACCTGTCGAAAAATCTTTATTTTCTATGCAGTGATAATGCTTTACAAGTTGACCATTTACTATAAATGGTGCGCTAGATCTACTTTTTATTTCGAATAAGCCACTTATCAAGACTTTAGTCACCTCGAAGGGACCGAACCATCTAGAACGTAATTTTCCTGGGAATAACTTAAGTCTTGAGTTGAATAGGAGTACAACGTCTCCCACACTAAATTCTTTCCTAGATATATGTTTATCGTTCCATCTTTTGGTTCTTTCCTTGTATATGCGGGCATTTTCGTAAGCGCCTAATCTTAATTCTTCTAATTCATGCAAATCTAGGATACGCTTCTCGCCTACGGTGGTGTAATTTAAGTTAAGGGTTTTAATAGCCTAATAAGCTTTATGCTCTATTTCTACCGGAAGGTGGCAAGATTTACCATAGACGAATTTGAAAGGTGTGGTTCCTATGGGTGTTTTAAAGGCTGTCATGTAAGCCCATAAAGCTTCGTGTAATTTAGATGACCAATCCTTCCTATAGGTGGAAATGGTATTATCTAAGATCTATTTGATTTCTCTATTTGAGACCTCGACTTGTCCATTAGTTTGTGGATGATATGATGTTGCGACGCGGTGTCTGAGTCCATACTTTAACATCAGTTTGTCGAATATTTTGGATATGAAATGGGAGCCTCCGTCACTTATAATAAGTTTCGGCACACCGAATCTAGGGAAGATTACGTTTTTGAAAAGCTTTATCACTAATCGTGTGTCATTTTTCAGAGAATCTATAACCTCGAACCATTGGAAACGTAATCGATAACAACGAGTATATATTTAATGCCAAAAGAAGATGGGAACGGTCCCATGAAATCAATCCCCCATACATCGAAAACTTCTACTTCCAAAATGCCTTATTAGGACATCTCATCGCGTCTAGATATGTTACCAGTGCATTGGCATCGGTCGCAGTTTAGTATTGCGATGTGGACATCCTTCCAAAGATTAGGCCAGAAAAGGCCAGATTGTAATATCTTAGCACATGTCTTCTAAGTACTTGCATTCCAGATTTTAATACCAAAATAAGATGGGAACTTTCATGTTGTTTATGTCTTGGGCTTCTTCAATGGCAGTTACCTTCATGCCAAATCTCTTTGGAAGAGATTTGAGAATTTTTCTGACCAACTTAGCTTCTTACATCTGCTCCCCCAAGGCACTAGATGTATTGGAAATATCAAGAATATTCATGTGAAAATCATGAATGGACTCGTCATATTTCATGATAAGATTCTCAAATTTAGTGGTGAGAAGTTGAAGTCTTGACATCTTTACTTTTGATGTGCCTTGATTCTAAGGATTTCCCATGCATCTTTGACCATGGTACATGTACTTATCAACCTGAAAATATATTTATCTACTCCATTAAATAAGGAATTCAAGGTTTTGGAGTTTTTAAGAGCAAGATCGTATTCTTCCTTAGACCAATCCTCATTTGGCTTCAATTCAGTTATGTCCTTCCCATCTTTTCCCTTCACAACAGGGTGTTCCCAACCTTTGATAACTACTTTCTAGGTTTTACTATCCATAAATTTTAGAAAAGTCATCATACGCGCCTTCCGCTAATCATAATTGGTCTCATCCAAAATAGGTGGGTTGTTGACAAATCCTAGTTCTATATCTCTAGTACCAGAAAGTATCTCCCTAGATCTCACCCAAAACAGAAATGGTGCCTACTCTGATGCCAATTGAAATTCTGGCACTGACAGACATATGTCGAATACGATGTCACGACACTAGAGTCAAAACTTTGTAACAACACACACACACACATGATGTCTGATGAGATGTCAAGACGTCATAAACCAGAAAGCTGAAATAGAAAATAAACTGTGCAGAAAGTAAAAATCAGCCAATCACTTGTTAAACCAAGAAGGAAACCCACTAAATAGTATTAGTTTTAAGCTTTTATGTAAATATCCTCTGATTTACAATCTTCTCGCATAATCACTACATGTGCTTAACTTCTACCTAAGACTCACTTAGGTATGAAACTCTTATCACTTCCCTTTCAATCACAACGTGGCACACTCACTCAATGCTTAAAAGCTTAAGAGTGATTGATAACAACTTAAAACTCAAAATAAATAGTCTTACTCTTATATCAAGATGATATTAAAGAGGCTCACAATTAACATAAACCCTAGAAAATCACTAAACACCAATGTTCTTATGCCCTTGAATTAGGGTTGGTCCATCATATTTATAACTATAGTCTGGACTGAATTTTGGGCTTCAAAAGTCTGCAAGACTATTGCACAAAGTCTGCAGATTATTCTCTATAATAATAGGAAGAAATCTTCGAAGTTTCCTAAAAAGTCTTAAAGATCATTTTTATGAAATCCAATTAAATCTGAACTTTGTTCCTAATAAATCTCCTTGACATGTGCATAATGCTGAGATATATCCAAAAGGATCTCATCAAATCTGTCAAAAGATATAAAAACAGCAGTGTCTACTGTACTAGACCAAGATGTCATGACATCTGTCTGAAACACATGACAGTAATACTGTCATGACAGTTGATGAAGATGTTACAACATCTTGTAAAATGAACCTATCAAGTAATATAACCACATATATATTGATGTCTTAGCACCTATGTCTGAACATCTTATCCAACATCTTGTTGTAAACTTATTTAACAAAATACAGTCAATCAAAGACCTAATAGATAGCGCACTACATAGCTTATACACAATCGCATGACTGTGGTGAAAAGTATCATACAACCATTTATTATCTCATAACGGTTGGTCAGATATGGTGGTATCCCTCTTTCAACCATTATGAAATGACTTTTACGTAATAATGTGGTAATAATGTGGGTTAGATTTTATGTCATCTCATTCTTTTTATTTAATAAACCGCCTTTATTAAAATAAATCTAAAACTTAATCATTCCAAAACCTGTTACCATAAGAGCTACAATTAGGAGATTAAGTGCATTAGATTTAATCAATAATGATGGTATAGTTCCAAGTCTTAATAAAGGAATATCTTTTGATGTCATTCCATATCAATGTTTTTGGATATAAAAGGATCGGAACACAAAATACTTTTAAAATGAGATTGTTTAAAATAATAATTGAATAAATGTGTGTTATTAATTTAAATAAAAATAATTCCAATTAAAAGAAAATTATCTCTCACTTACAAATTATTGAATAAAATAAATTTCATAATAATTTGAACTACATATTGCTTAAACATTATTTATTTAATATTTTTTAGTCTGGTTTTCTGAAATGCTTTAATTATTTCAAATTAATTTATTTTTTCGTTAATATTAGTGAATAAAAGTGAAGCAGTTTAAATAATTAATACAGCCACCTATCATATAATTATATTATGATTTTATTGATAGATTGTGAATAAAATGTGCATTGTCATTTGTATTTGTATTTGTAAATGGCAAGAGGAAATGTCTGTCTTGTTTAATTTTATTCCGCAAAAACCAAAAAATAAGGTGGAGTATGGTGGAACATAATTAAAGATACGAGTTTAAAATATAAGTCTGAAAAAGAAAAAATAAGGATAGATAAATTAAAGGATTATGACTTAAACCTTTTACCCACAATAGATTAAAATGCACAAATAAATAAACATACACAACAGGATGAATCCATTTTTTGTCACCCTATTCTTAAGTACTTTACTAGTTTACTGTAAATATACATCATTTTACAACTTAGGCCTTAGATCACTCTTTGTTTTGTTGGTATTCCTTTCACATTTTGAGGATTAATATGTTAAATATAATGGATTTCTATAAATTAGTTATTATATAAAACATGATAGTTATTATTATATTAATTATTAATTATAATTATGAATGAATATTGATTTGGATATTATTATTGAATGACCTTTGATATGTTGGATCATTCTTTTGGATAGTCTACTAAGAGGTTCTTCCCTCATTTGGTGATTATATATTCTGATTATCTCGTTGGGTCAGATAACAAGTAATCGTTCCATCAAAAAGAGGGCAATAATATTTTTAGTTCACACAAACAAATGGATTCAATTATGACAGATACACGTTTATTGAATTATTTATATTATAATATGTTCTACAATCATATCTATGGTTATGTTATACTCCATCAGTTCCTTTTTAAGTGTCACTTTTTGATTTTTTACACATACCAAGAAAGTTAATCAATATTGTTACTTTTCATACAATAATTCTCATTTTACCTATATTACCCCTAATTATTTATTACATTCATTTTACTTTTTTTTTTCTCTCTATAATAATTACTTAGGGGTATTTTGACAAAATTACATTTAATACTACCTTGAAATTTACGAGTGACAATTAAAAAAGAACACAAAATTATTCAAAAAGTGACATTTATAAAGGAACGAAGGGAGTACTATTAATCTTCCATCAATTGGTATCAAGTCTAATAGATATGTTGTAGGACTATTTATATAAGTTGATTTGGTTGTGATTATGAAAATTGCGTAAAAAATTGGTACTGAGAGTGATTTTCAATCGATTATGTGGTATTATTGTTAAATTGACCTGTGTTGTTGGTTTTCTATTTTTTAGTTGATCTTTGTGTGTAATGTTTTTCAATCAACATGTAATATAAAACCTAACACATACCAAAGAGGGAAAATAATAATAACAATAATATTTTCTTAACGAGAAATTCATATCAAGCAGATCAATCTTGAGATACAAATTTAACATTGACTTTTTATATTTTCTCATTCAATCGTTCATTGAGAAATACTTTTTTTCTTTTTTTGTAAGCTGAGAGTTTAAAATTCTCGATATGCTTTCCTTTATTTTTTTATAATCGATTTATGAAAACGATTTGAATGGATATAATTTTTGTTTGTACAACCGTGTTTAAAATCGGATCAAAAGATCCATTTGTTTGTAAAACGGATAAAGAAATGGAAGATAGTAACTGTTAGATTAATTATTTAATTAGTCAATTATGGATTGACATAATTAATTATTAATTAGTTATATTATGGTCTCTTGGTATTAAACACTAAAGAGATGAATTGTTTGATTGAGTTTTATGCTTGAATGGATCGTGATGGGTTGGACCATTCAGTTAAGCCCAATGAGAGGTCTCTGCCCTCAGCCGTTTAGTTATTTAAGTGTCTCCCCATTAGACAATTAACATATTCTGGAAACCCTAAACGTTAATGAGGGTAGTAATCCTCTCATATCTACTATCTCCGACGGTAATCTCTCCAGTCTAACAAGGTACACTGTTCTTATTATTTTAATCATTCTTGACATAATAATATGTTATAATTTGTATCTATCGATTTAAGTAAATTCATCAGTTGGTATCAGAGCCTCTTAGATACATATTATGGCTATTGCTAATATAGATGTCCTAATTATTTAATACTCTTAAATTTTTTATTGTGTATCATGGACTAAATCAATTACAAGATTGTATTAATTTTGTTTACGATAAACAAAACCCTTAAAATAGATGCAGCGCAAGTAATTTGTGAATGAATTAATATGAAGCTATCATGTTGATGAAAGAGTTATATTTTCCCTAAATGATGAATTTCACCATTATATAAAAGTTTACATATATGCTGAATAATTTTTCTCTTCAAATGACTCTGAATAACAAAAGTAATTGGTTCTCAATTTTCTCCTGAAAAAATAGTGGTATCCTCTTTATTCCTATTAAATCTCCAAGATAATAGTAATGGTGAGAAAATAACAATATTTTCTTTATTCCTATTAAATCTCCTAAATAATAGTAATGATGAGAAAATAGTGGTAATCGTTTATTAGTAAAACTAATTTTATATGTGGTGGATAGTACAATATTTGTATTTACAAAACTAATTTTATAATATTATTAAAATAATTTTATAGATAGTACAATATTTGTATTTATAAAACTAATTTTATAAAACTAGTTTGTTATATTTCACGCTAATGTTATTATAAAAGCTAACTTTATAAAAGAGTATTACGTGACAATATATATTGTAGATTGTCACTATTACTTTACAATAGTTTACATAATCATATTGTTTTATTTTGAGATATATGATATTATTTTATTCAATTAATAATTATTATAAATAATAAAATTTGTCATAGTCTCTTATGTATAAATATTGTTGACACATATGATTATAATCTTGTCTATCATAAATATATTTATATGAATTTTATGTGTTGATTGAATAATGAATTTGTTGGTAATAATAATTATTTATATTAATAATAATTATATCCTATCGATAAATTATTGTTGATATAAATTCAAAATAAATAAACAAATATTTCAATGATAGTGATTTAAATTTAAATAAAAATTAATAAAGTGATAATATAGTTGTGTCACTCGTACGACAACATATATATCTCTTAGTTGATATAAAAAAATGTTTTTAAATTTTATTTCTTTTTATTCAAAAGTTATATAAGATAAATGGTTAAGTTTTGGTTAAGAAATATAAATTCTAAGCGATTTTCATATTATCTACAAGTTTTTTCTTTAATTCAATCCATGATAGAGGTTTGAATCTCATTTTATTGCCTAAATATTTATAGAAATGAGTTATGATTTTGAATACCGAAATATGTTAAGAATGTTAATATTAAAATATCATATTATCATTTGATATATTTGTGAGATAAATTTGCCTATTATAATGTGTAAGAGTTGTTGGCTTACTTGTATCATATCAATTTTATTATTTTTGAGTATTAGAATTTGTTTTGTTATAATGATTTATTTTAATATGTGGATCATTTGAGATGACATTGTAAATTCTATAAGTTGTCAATATTCACCGACTCTATTTACAAAGATGAATGTCACACTCTTTAAGGTTAGTCATGATTTATTCTTGAATCTCGTGTGATTTATTATATAAATGCACTTAAGAAGAAATTTATTTATTATTTACTCCTTTAAAAAATATAAAATGTGCATATATATGAAGTTATTAATTTTAAGAATAATCTGAATTAAAAATTCCTCATTTATTGTTATAAATTGATTCCTTGTTATATACTCAAATAAAGAAAAAATAAAATCTAGTTTTATGAGTATATTAGATATCTTATTATTTTGAGAGTTTTATTCTAGAAAAATTAAATGATCACTATTAATTTGTATGAATGTAATCTCACCTATCGTGGATACAATTATACAAATATTTTTATTTTGAATAAAATATAAGCATTCTTAATTTTTATAATTGTAATTCAGCTATCGTGGGTACAATTATATAAATTTTGCTTAGTAAAATAATTAAATTATTTTAATTATAATAAATATTATATTGATAATAGATATACCCATCGGTATGTTATTATTAATATAATTTAATTTGTTCAATGTACTTATGATTTATGATTATGTAAATTATAATTCGAGTACCCTATCGGTATTAGAATTTATTGGTGACATAATATTTGTACATTGTTATATTTTGTTGAAACAAATATTTGATAAATAAGAAATTATTTTAAAGACATGTATTATACTTTATGAAATTCAATAGTGTTTTATTAAAATGAGTTTCAATTCTCTAAGTATTATGTAAGTGATGGATATACCATATCAATATGACGTTACTTGACATGATCATTTGGTGATAGAGAAAATAATTGAATATTTTTAAATATTTATAAACTCTTGAATTAATAATTCAATTATTAGTCTCTATCAAGTGGGAGAATTTAACATGTCAATTATATAAAAATGAGAAATAAATATTATTTGTTTAAAATAATATTATTTATAGAGCCTTATATTAAGGTTGTTGTAGTTTTATGTTATTGATGAAAGTATTTTACTACTTGTGTTATATCCTCAATATTTATTAAATTAAAGTCTCATGTTTTTCCGCTGCGTATAACATAATCTGTTTCTCAAATGTGTGTAGTTATATTTGTAGCATTTGAGTTTTGAGTGAATTATTAATATATTGTATATAATCATATATTCTATTTAAAGTTATATGGATTTGATCTCACTCAAATGATGATAAATCTTTTTATATGATTATCATATTCTTTCATGTG
The DNA here is from genome assembly GCA_963966055.1 of Lathyrus aphaca. Classification (NCBI taxonomy): domain Eukaryota; kingdom Viridiplantae; phylum Streptophyta; class Magnoliopsida; order Fabales; family Fabaceae; genus Lathyrus; species Lathyrus aphaca. The sequence goes on from OZ014522.1 coordinate 547,026,881, forward strand.
AAATTATTTAAATGATATATTCTATTTACATGCAAAATATGTGGTTGAGTTTGTAAACTCTAATGTTGATATATTATAGAACCACTTCTATGTTAGTTTTGCACTAAAAATAAAATAAAATAATTAGTATCCCATTGTATATCAGAGTATTTAATATTGGTGAACTCTGATAAATCTTATCATATTAGATAAGTGGGAGTGCATGTGTACACAATAATGTAATCTGAGATTTTCAAATTATAATTCTCATATGGTCATATATTCTTGAGCACATTATAAATATGACATATTCTAAGAAGACTTCAAAATGTGCAATAACTCTAAGAAGTCTTATTCTATTATACTGAGAGAGATATTATTCTCTTAATCTCAGGAAACATTATAATTTGATGTTTAAGTCAATATTGAAAAGACACAATAATTCTTTAGCATGCAATAATATTGTGTTATTCAATAATCCACATTTATCAGATCATAATATTGAAAGTACAAGTAAATATCAATACTCCTATCGAGTATGATATTGTGTTATGAAGGTACTTATGGTTAAATATAATTACTCTCGTAATATGGTGTGTTTATATATAATTACTATTCTAAGACCTAAGTGGATATTCTATGACCTATAATTTAAAACTCATTAGTATAAACACTAACCATAAACTTATACACATGAGTAAGTCTTATGATATTTTGAGTTAGTGGGAGTTTATCAATAGCATTTTCATATGCTTGAGCCATTCTTAATAACATATTTCTCTTAACTTAAATATGTTACTCTAAATTCATCATTCTTTATATAAGTTGTGAGTCTTTAACATGTATGATTTGTTTTCCCTATCGGATACAATTTCTGCAACGTTGAAACTTACTTCTCTTTTGAATGATTAGTGTTTTGACCATTATTGATTTTCTAATATTAAAATAAATATTTTTTAATAATTAATTATTGTAATCCAAGTGGGAGACTTTTAGATTAATTATTTAATTAATCAATTATGGATTGACATAATTAATTATTAATTAGTTATATTATGGTCTATTGTTATTAAACACAAAAGAAATGAATTATTTGATTGAGTTTTATGCTTGAATGAACCGTGATGGGTTGGCCATTCAGTTAAGCCCAATGAGAGGTCCCTGCCCTCAGTCGTTTAGCTATTTAAGTGTCGCCCCATTAGACAATTAACATATTCTGGAAACCCTAAACGGTAATGAGGATAGTAATCCTATCATATCTACTATCTCCGACGGTAATCTCTCCGGTCTAACAAGGTACACCGTTCTTATTATTTTAATTTTTTTGGAATAATAAACAATTTTATTTCCAAAAAACAGTAAGATACACGCCGATCGAAGATCCATGCTACACAACGACAAAAACAATCAACAAGCTCAACTAATCCTATTACAATAGGCTTCCAGCTTGATATTCATGCATAATCGGATTTTGAGAACTTCCTTAATGTGTTGGTTGTCCAGCGCCTCAATACCACCACCTTGGAAAGCCATTTTGTTCCTATTCTTCCAGATGAAATAAACAACTTCAGTCAGTGCAGCTTTGATCACTTTTGCTCGATTCCCTTTTCCCTTGGTCTACTGAATGATCCAGTTAATGTCCTGATCCCACTCTCTTGGACAATGATCAATCCCCAGCTCAGCAAGCACATTCTTCCAAATCTCTTTAGTTCTAGTGCAGCCAAAGAAAAGATGGTTCCTATTCTCTTGCATACCGCAAAACAGACATTCCACATCCGTATTCATTATGTGTTTCCTCATTCTATATTTCGTTAGCAGCCTATTTTGACAATTCAACCAAAGTATGATAATGGCTCTAGGTCTAGCCATATTACCATACATTAGTTTTCTCCAATCCGTCTTCGGTTTGCCACCTCTAAGCCATTTGTACATGTCTCGAGTTCTATAATTGTTGTTGTCGTGAAACTCCATCCAGACTTCGTTGTTCATCAACTCATCTTTGTATTTGAACATGGCCTTCATCATCCAAGAGCAACTAACAGCTGGTTGGTATTCTTCTATGCATCTATTTTTCATATAGTAAGTGTGGATCCAATGGACCCACATTTTCTCCTTCTTTTTCTTATGTTCCATAAGAGTTTGTTGATTGTTGCTTTGTTCCACTCCACCATCGAGATGATGTTTCTTCCCCCGGTAGCTATGGTATCACAGACGTGCTCCCAAGCCACTGGAGCTCTTCTACTATTCTCCTCAGAACCAGCCCAGATGAATTTCTTGCAGATGCCTTCTATGTGCTTGATCACTTTCTTAGGGAGAGGGAATATTTACATCCAATATTTGGAGATTGAAAATATCACACTCTTGACCAATTGAATCTTCCCTGCATAAGAAAGTAGTCTGTTGCACCAATGATTAACTCTTGAGGTCATTCTATCAATCAAATTCTGACAATTATTAATAGACAGTTTCTTGCTATCCAATGGAACACCTAAGTATCTCACATGCAGCTGGCCAATGATAAATCCTGTTGTCCGACTCAATATTTCTTTGGTTCTATCATCCACCCCTCCCACATATATTTTCCTCTTGGGGATGCTCATCTGCAGACCTGTAGCATTGGAGAAGTCTTGTACAACATGCATGATAAGCTGAAGAGATACTTCATCTCCTCTAACAAACAGATATCGTCAGCAAAACAAAGATCGTTCTTATTATTTTTAATCATTCTTGACATAATAATATGCTATAATTTGTATCTATCGATTTAATTAAATTCATCAGTAACAACTAGCAAGTTTGGCGGTGTGACAACTCTAATTATTCCAATTATATGTATAAAATATTTTAACATTAAATCTTTGTAAACTTTAAGTTTGTTGGTGATGCTGGCGGTGTGAAATTATACTTTCATAAACTATATTCTTTATTATAAATAGATTGTAATATTTTATTGGCTACATAATTGTAACTTTTTTTTCCAATAATATCTATATCAATTTTTGTTTTTTTTCCTCATATGTTGTAAATGGTCATTAACAATTAATGATATATCATTTATTAGAATATTAAACTTTTTTTTGTTGATAAATATAATCTTATTATATTTGTTCAATAATTATGCATGATTGAAAATTATCGTAATAATAATGTAAATTATCATATTTGTTCAAACTAAATATTGATTCATTGGATTATAATTTCACCTATCGTGAATATAATTATAAGAATTTTTTATGTGATAATTACATTATTAATTTGTTAGTGATAATAATTATTTATATTAATAATAATTATATCCTATCAATATATTTTTATTGATATAAGTTCAAAATAAATAAAATTTTATTTATTAATAATTATGATCTATATTATATTAATAATAATTATATCCTATCAGTATGTTATTATTAGTGTAATTTTGTTATGATACAAAATATTGGATGCACCTTATACTTATTTTATAATGTTTTAAAATATCCTATCGATATTGGATTTTTAGTAATATAAGTTTTTGTTTATTATTGTATCTTTGGTGTAAGATCATAATGAGCTAGAGTTTTATTAGGAAAATGTATGGTTGGTATTTGTGGAATCATTTTTTTTATCACACAATTATTCACTTAATGATTCCTTTTCTTTCATAACAACCTTTTTTCCTAACTCTGTCAAAACTCTAAATGAGACCAAATATAAGGACTGAAAAGAGTCTTTCGACCTTTATTTGGCTATAGCCAACCTTGATTTGGCTCTGAGACCTGAAAAGTTTGGCGCTATTATTGATGCGTCTATTGAAACTCAGAAGACTCTTTGTGAAAAACGGGAACACTCCATTAGACAAAGCATACCCGAAAGTGAGAGTGCTAAAGATTACCTGAAGTTTGTTGGTGGGAAGTTCACTCATTTTGATAAGGCTAGGAAGTGTGAATATCTCTCTTTGTTTGACAAAACTAAGTATGATGGTGTTAATGGTGTGCGTGAGCATATTATGAAGTTGATACACTATTACAATAAGCTTAAAACTCTCAAAGTTGAAATTGGTGAGAGCACTTTAATTTGGAGGGTTCTTGAGTCTCTGCCTCCCCAATTTGATGTTATAAGGATCTTCTATAATACCCAGAAAGTTGAATGATCTGTGGATGACATGGTAGCCATAGTAACTCAAGAGGAAGATTCTCTAAAAAAAGCAAAAGCTCAAAGTGTTCAGTTTGTTGCTTCTACTTCAGGAACAAAGGATTTCAAGAAAACTTCCACAAGGGAAAACGCATGTTGATGATAAGAAAGGAAAAAGGACAACACAATATATGGATCCTAAAGAGAAGTCTTTTAAGAAAAAAAATCTTTAAGGGAGAGTACAAGTACTGGAAGAAGTATGGACATAAGGCAGATGATTGTTTTATCTTGAAAAAGAAACTTGAAAAGCAAGGTACACTCTTAGCTCTAGCTTGTTTTGAATCAAATATAGTAGATGTTCCTTCCAATACTTGGTGGTTTGACTCAGGTGCCACTATTCATGTCGTGAATTCTTTGCAGGGGTTCATAAGCCTGAGGAAACCAAGTGATGTTGAGGTGAAGGTCATTGTCGGAAATGAAGCTAGAGTATCGGTGATGGAGATAGAAGTTGTTTCCTTGTTTTTACCTTCTGGACACATTTTGATTTTAAAAGATGCAGTTTATGTACCTTCAATGAGAAGGAATTTGATTTTTATTTCATATTTGGATAAATGGGGTTACACTTTTGTTTTTGGTAATGGAAAACTTGATGTTTGTTTTAATTTCACTGTTGTTGGTTTTGGAAATTTGCGTGATGATTTATATATGCTGAATGTGAATGAGATGTCTGTAAATTCTGTTGTTGGGACAAAGCGCAATAGGAAAGATGAAAATTCTTTAATATTGTGGCATAGATGTTTAGGTCATATTTATAGAACTCGTATTGAAAGACTGATTAATGAGGGTATTCTTCCTAATCTCAACTTCTCCAATTTGAAACTTGCGTTGATTGCCTCAAAGGAAAGTTCACTACCAAAACTAGGAACACAGAAGCAAATAGATGTGAAAATGGATTGCAATTGATTCACACAGGAATGTGTGGACCTATTACACCCAATTCTATATGTGGACACAAGTACTTTATCACTTTCATAGATGACTTCTCTAGGATTGGATGGATAGAACTTCTCCAAGACAAGTCTAGTTCATTGGATGCCTTAAAATCTTTTAAAGTTGTCATTGAATTGAAATCGGGAAAGAAGGTCAAATGTGTGAGTTATAATAGAGGAGGAGAATATTATGGTAGATATGATGAGTCTCAATACACTATGCCAAGAACCCATCAGCAGAACAGAGTTACAGAGAGACGTAATTGGACACTTATGGACATGGTTAGGTGCATGATGAGTCATTCCTCATTGCCTGATTTTCTTTGGAGTGATGCCTTAGAGACTGTTGCATTCTTAATCAGGTGTCAAGTAAATCAATTTTGAAGACTCCTGATGAACTATTAACAGGAAGGAAGCCAAGTTTGAAACATTTTCATGTTTGAGGCTGTAAGGTTGAAGTCAAACATTACAATCCCCAACATAATAAACTTGATATGAAGACTGTTAGTGGCTTCTTTATCGGATATAGTATTGAATCTAGAGGTTGCAGATTTTATTTTCATTCTCATTCTACGCGAGTCATTGAATCTAATAGAGCGGTTTTCTTTGAGGGTGATTTGGATAGTGGAGTCTCTACGCCACAACGAGTTACTCTTGAAGAACACCGTACTTTTATCCATATCCCAATTGTTCCTTTCCCTAATGAGGTTTTGATTCCAGACATTCTAAATAATGATCAAGTTGTGGCACCACAAATAGATGTGCATGAACAAACTGGTACCCTAGAGCCTATTGGTGTTACTGAACCAAGTAATATTGCTGAAGTTGTTCAATTGAGATGATCTCAGAGATCTCGAAAGCCTACAATATCAAATGACTTTGTTGTGTATCTCCAAGAGCATGAGCCTGATATTCAAGATGACGATGATCCTACCACTTTTAAAGAAGAAATTCCTTGTTCTCAAGCTTCTGATTGGCTAAATTCTATGCATGATGAATTAAATTCTATGTCTCATAATGGTGTTTGGGATCTCACAGAGTTTCCAGTTGGTTGCAAGGCCATTGAATGCAAATGGGTTTTCAAAACTAAACGTAATCCTAACGGTAAAATTTGTAGATACAAAGCCAGACTAGTGGCAAAGGGCTATAGTCAAAGAGAATGGATTGATTACAAAGAGACTTTCTCGCACGTATCTACCAAAGATGCCTTTCGAGTTGTTATGGCTTTGTTTGCACACTTTAATTTGGAACTTCACCAGATGGATGTGAAGACAACTTTTCTGAATGGAGAACTTGTTGAAGATGTTTACATGATTTAGCCTGAAGGTTTTATTGAAGCGGGAAAAAAGAAGTTAGTATGCAAATTAAAGAAATCCATCTATGGATTAAAACAAGCATGTAGACAATGGTATTTATAGTTTGATAAAGTTGTCACTTCTTTTGGTGTCAATGAAAATGCTTTAGATCAGTGCATTTATTTAAAGATCAGTGGGAGATATCTTATAATATTAGTGTTGTATGTTGATGATATCCTTCTTACTAGAATCAGTGTTAGTATTTTGAATGAGACAAGAACAATGTTAAGTAACCACTTTGGTACGAAGGACCCAGGTGATGCTTCTGTTGTTTTAGGCATCCAATTTTTTTGTGATAGGTCACGTGGTGTTCTTGGTTTGTCTCTGAAAGGATATATTGAAAGAATTCTTAAGAGATTTAATATACATTTTTCCTCCTCATGCAATGTGCATGTCCAAAAGGGTGATAAGCTCTCTAAATCTGAATGTCCTCGAAATGATAAAGAAACTGCTGAAATGGAAAGAGTCCCATATGCTTCCGATGTTGGTTGTCTAATGTATGCTCAAGTTTGTACTTGTCCCGATATTTCTTATGCAGATAATGTTTTAGGGAGATATTTGAGTAACCTAGGATTGGATAATTGGAAAGTCGTTAAAAAGGTCATGCGATATTTGTAGGGAACCAAGGATTACAGGTTGACCTACAAGAAGTCTAATCAACTTCAGGTCATTAGTTATTTTGATTTTGATTTTGCGGGTTGCCCTGACGACTGAAAGTATACTTTCGGCTTAATCTACCATATAAGAAAAACTAAGTCCACCAATGTTACCATTTTTCCCCTCTGAACACATGTCACGCAGTTGGGGCTTCTCCAACTTCATTCTTTCCTATTACCTCTTCTTTCAATGTTGACTTTTATTTGAATTTTGAATTTCAAACAACACAAATTTTTCTTTTTGATTTTTTTCTTCTTCCTCTGCGTGAAATTTTCCTCTTTCTATTCACCTATCTCTCAATTTCATGTCTTTCTCTCAACTATCTCCAGATCTGTGTCTCGACTACATTTTCATTCTTCAGGTAACAATCAAAACCCTAATTTTTTTTACGTATTTCGGCATCATACTCAGATGACGTGAATAAGGTGGAGATTCATCTCTTCCGGCAACGTGAAGAACGTTGTTTCCAAATCGGAGCTTGTCGGGTTGGAACAAAACCATAAAAATCCATCTTCCCTTACCGAAATGGCGTCATTCTCTACATCGTCGGCGTAATCTGATTTTAATTTTGTTTTTGTGATTTTGATTTTGTTTAGGAGTCATTACTGAAATGTGATTTTGATTTTGTAGTTACGGTTTTTGTGGTGCATGATGGGTTTTTTGGGCTCTGTTCTTCTTCTCACGGAGGTGCTTTTGTGGTTACGGTTGTTATCCCCAAATCAAGTTGGAGTGTGATACATGTTTTGGTGGCATCATCCACATTTTTCAAGGTACAACAATGATTCTATTACTACATTTTTAACAAGATTTCTTATTTAGAAGCTTCTTATATTTGATTGTTGATGCTTGATGTCTATATTGTATTAGGAGGTTTGTTAGGTGATTTTGTCTTGGATACTACTGGTGGTGATCTCTTTGAAAGGATATGCGCCACTGGTTGATTTGCTGAAGACGAGGTTATAGATTTAACGTCAACGAATTGAACTTCTGTTTTTCTTTTTGAAACATATTTGTATGAGAATAACTTATTCAAGTTGAAGTTATTGGTGTGAATGATTTACTTATATTATTACAGGCAAGACAATTCTTCCAACATCTAATATCTTGTATGAGAAAAACTTATTCATGTCTAATTTCTGAATTTGATAATGTTTTCTTATTGTTGTCTCTTAGTCCGTCTTGTTTATGTTAGTCTGGGAAGCTGATTTTTTCATCCACACGGTACTCACGTCTACAACTAACTCATGATCTTCATTTGAAATCAGTACATATACATGGGCTATGAAGAGGTAAAGTTTAGTATAAAAGTTTCTTGATATGGTTCAATAATATTTTCTGCTCATAGGTCAAACAACTTTGAAATGTTATTGCATACATACCATTAATCTTCAAATCTAAATGAACTTTGATCGATGTTTACATACAATTTATAGTTTTTATGTTTATACTTTGGTCGCATTAACCTTTTCGTATGATTTTGTCTTATGTTTGAATTAACTTCATATATTTGATACTCCGCAGTTGAACAACGCCGTTGGACTTTACTGGAAGTGGAGAGCTTGTTGAACAACAAGTTTGTGAGTCTGTCATGTATTGCAGCAAAAATTGATATATATATATATATATATATATATATATATATATATATATATATATATATATGTGTGTGTGTGTGTGTGTGTGTGTGTGTGTGTGTGTGTGTGTGCGCGTGTGTGTGTGTGTGTGTGTGTGTGTGTGTTTGTATGTGTGTGTGTGTGTGTGTGCGTGCGCTTTCTTGCTTACTTATGATTGTTGAGGAATGCCATTGTCTATTAGTTGTCTAAATTTTGTAGGAAATGTGTTATCAATTGTGCTATCTTATGTCCCTAAAATATAGAGGGACTGGTTTACATGTACAACTCACAATGTTCGTTGGTTTTGTTGCCAAAGCTTATCAATGATGTTGCAGGTATAAGACATATACCTGTTTTGAGTTCATTTTATAAAGTTAGCATCTCCAAATGTTTGTGGAGCTCTATAAACATTGATACCTGATTATTTATAATACCTGATTATGGAGTTGATCATATACATTTAATTCAGTTAGTGCTTCAATAATATTTTCTGCTCATAGGTAAAACAACATTGAAATGTTATTGCATACATACCATTAATCTTCAAATCTAAATGAACTTTGATCGATGTTTATATACAATTTATTGTTTTTATGTTTATACTTTGGTCACATTAACCTTTTCGTATGATTTTATCTTATGTTTGAATTAACTTCATATATTTGATACTCCGCAGTTGAACGGCGTCGTTGGACTTTACTAGAAGTGGAGAGCTTGCTGAACGAAAAGTCTGTGAGTCTGTCATGTATTATCATATTTTTTATCCCTTCATGTCTTTTTTTTAAATAAGGAACTATTTGCAGCATAAATTGGTATATATGTACTTTCTTGCTTGCTTACGATTGATATTAAGTATCTATTTGTCAGAGAGAAAAATTCTTAAATTTCGTACTCGAATCGAACATCTTGCCACAAAGAAGATGTTGGCAGGACCGTTAACCAAGGGCTTATCTGTTGGAGTATTTCAAAGGCATGTAACCAACATGGGTGTAGTTAAGTCATTTGATATTCTGGATTAGTGGGAGTCTGATTATTTTATTTAATTATTGTAATGAGATATGTATAAGATGATGTCAATTTAATAATTATATCTCTTATAGTATTTCAAATGCTTGGACCATTATTAGATTACATATTTCTTCATTGTGTTATAATAATCCATATTCATTATCATTATGTGAAATGTGAGTATTTGACAAACATGATTTGTTTCCCTATCGGATACAATCTATGCATTGTTAAATTTTGTATTTTCTCACATTGTTTTGATGATAAATGATTGTTATATTTGTTCATTAGAATTGTTGTATTTTAATAATTAATTAAAGTCATCCAAGTGGGAGAATGTTAAATATATTATAGATTTATATTAATTAATTATTATATAAATCATGATTTTTATTATTATATTAATTATTGATTATAATTATAAATGAATATTGTATTGGGCTTAATTGTTGAATGACCCATGATGGGTTGGGTCATTCTTTTGGATAGCCCACTCAGAGATCCTTTCCCTCATCTGGTGGTTATATATTCTGATTATCCTGTTAGGTCAGATAACAAGTAATCGTTCCATCAGAAAGAGGGCAGTAACATTCTCAGTTCACACAAACAAATTGATTCAACTATGACAGGTACATGTTTATTGAATTATTTATATTATAATATGTTCTACAATCATATCTATGGTTAGGTTATACTATTAATCTTCCATCATAATAGTGCATATTGTACTTCACATCTAGAATGGTGGTCAATAAAAGCAACACTCCCCCAAAGTTGTATCAAGTACAATAATTTTTAAATTATATTTATGAACTACTCCCTCTGATCATTATTATAAGCAAAAATAACTACTTTCATATTATTTAAGAAAGTTAGTTGAGTGTAATGAATTTTTTTTATTTATGTACAATCAAGATTAAATTTACTATAATATCCTTAATTATATTTGATGAATCAACTACCAGCATTAAATACTTTTGAATTAAATTAAGGGTATAATAGTAAAACAAGTATTAAATATTCTAAAGTTAATGATTTTTGTTTATAATAGTGACCAAGATTTAAGGTTGTTTTTTTTTGCTTATAATATATATATATATATATATATATATATATATATATATATATATATATATATATATATATATATATATATATATATATATATATATATATATATATATATATATATATCCTTCCATTTTCTAATTTCCGATGCCACTTCATTTATATTAGATCAATTTCTGGGTTTATCTAGTCTAACTTAAAATTAAATTTTCAACATTTAAATTATTCATAAACTAATATTTTAAGCATATCTATAATTACTTGATTTGTTTTTGAAAAAAAAATCATTTAATTTTAATTAAGTCCTATATCAATACCATAAAGATCAATCTTAAATTGTTTGAAATCATGTTAGAGGTTAAGGTTAACTTCCACATAAGTTTATTGATTGGAATAAATTCCCTCACCATTGGCTTGAAGAAGCAACAAAAATGTTAAATTGTAAACTAGGACATTTGATGTTCACTTACCTTGGACTGTCGATAGGTGTCAACTTAAGAAGAAAAGATATGTGGCAATCTGTTATTGATATAGCTAGATCCATATTGTCAAGGTGGAAGAATAAGAGGTTATCGATCAGAGGTTGTGTGCTCATTATAAAATCATTCTAGTCAGCTCTCCCGGTTTATTATCTCCTTTTTCAAAGCATTGTTAGGTGTTATATCCAAAATTGAATCTCTATTTCAGCAATTCTTATGGGGCGGGAGTGAGGTCAAACGAAAAGTCAATTGGGTATATTGGGACAAGGTGTGCAGGCCTATAAACGAGGGGATTGGGTATTAAAAACATGAGGATTTTTAATCTTGTATTGTTAGGTAAATGGAATTGGAAAGAAAAAAATGATAAAAATAGATTTTGGTACAAATCTCTTGTAAACAGGTACGAAATGAGAGGTGAAGACATAAGCAATGGCGGGAAAGAATCATTTGCCTGGTTGCAAGAAATCTGTCAAATAGATGTGGCGAGATTTGTTTCATAAAAAATATATTTTGTGAGAGAGGTGTATATAAGCCTTTCATCAGATGGTCATTCAGTGCCTATCCAACCATGGTCGAAGGTTTGGAATACGACAATCTCGTCCAAATGTCGTGCATGGTTTGGAGAATGCTACAAAATAGAATTCCAACAAAAGACAACTTAATCAAATGGGGAGTGTTAATCCAAGCTCAGAATGGGTGCTCCGATGGTTGCGGGTTTGAGGAATCTATTTCTCACATTTTTTCAAATGTCCAATATATGCAGGTACATGGAGCTTAATTTGAAGGTGGCTAGGAGTGCAATCAGTCTTATCCAAAAAAGGATGGCAACATTGGGAACAATTCTCCAACTTACTAGATATTGGTAGCTCTTCGAATCATAAAATGATGGTAATCTGGTTTTCCTGGCTTTGGAGCATTTGGAGGTATAAGAATGATCATGTATTCAGAAATTCATAAATTCACCTAAAAAAAAGCAGAATATGCAATAATTTTGGCGTGAAAATGACTAATAACTAAAGTAAACCTGATATTAGACGACTTAGCTGCTTGGTGCTCAAATCCCTTATCTTGCTTAGGCTTTAACACCTAGTTGTTTTTCCAAATATCTTAGTTAAGGGCCTTATCTAATATTCTAGCCTCCTCCATAATTTCGACTTTCTCTGTCATTAGGGGTAAATCGGGTGTTGATAGCTGCAATCTCAACTCTTGCTTGTTTTTTGTTGCTTCTTATCAGGGTTTGGATCGATCTTTGGTGGCTTCCCTCTTTGCCAATTTCTCTCGGGCAGTTTGAGTGGTGCCACTATGTCTAGATGCAAGGCAGTGGTATGGCAGTTTGAGATCCATTAATCGATTTTCTTCTACTTTGGGATTTGGCTTCTTCTTTTGTCTTGCAGGGCAGGTAGCTCCGAAGTGGTACCACTACAGTTCGTCCTTTGGTTAGGCTGAAGTGGATCCTTCTGGTGTTAGTATTGTTCAAATTCAGTGGCATAATTTGTTAGGTGTCTATCCTCCCTAGATTTTTGCATTTCTCAGATGCAAGGAATGTTGCTAGTATGCAACTTTTTGAGTTGGTTTTGCATGTTCATCCTTGGACGTGAGTTGGTGCTAATTTAGGTTTGGTGCTTGGTTAGCCTTGTCACTGCGGAGTTATTAGTTCTATCGGTTACATGTCGCTAGTGGTTGCTTATTGTTGCAGATTGTGAGTTTGAAAGTGGGCGGTGCCTTTATCTTTTCGGGGTATGGTGGCTTACAAATTGTATTAGTATGGTGGCCTTGTGTTAGGTGATGTTTGCATTGTTTTGCTTTTAGTTTTGAATGTTTCTTTTTGGAGTTTTGTGACTGCTATCCCTTTGCAGAACTATTTGTATTTTCAGTGGCATTGCTTGTGCCATTTTATAGTAATATAATTCCTTTTGTTGTTTCAAAAAAAAAATTAGGTATTGTCGCTCCCTGGATTTCCATCCTGGTACAAACGCGAAAGTGGCGCGGAAAAGGAAGAGTCGCCAGCCAGGAATTTTTATCCCGAAGGAAATGGGAAAGGTAATGTTGCACAAACCGAAGAAAAAGAAAGAACAAGGTCTTGCAAACCAACGAGACTGGGTTCGGGAGTCAGTTATGAACTAGGAAGGTATTAACACCCCAGATCTTCTATCGTACCCGACGGGATCCACGCTTGCTAGAACTGTTTCAAAGGGTGAGAATAAACATCTGCTGAACTGGAACTGAAACTGGATGAAAGAAAGAAAAGGTATGGATAATGTAGGGAAAATAAAGAGAGTGGTCGAATGGGCCCTACCCCAATGCCTACATATCTCATCGAGAAATGAGAATCAGAGTCTACATAGTTCCCCTAACTAGGGAGGAAATTTACTTGTGTTTTTTAAGTTTAAACTGCTTATGTCTATGCTCAGGTGTTGCAGGCTTGTTTGGAACAAGTGTGTTTAGCGTCTTGCAAAGAGACAAATAGAAGCGAGTTCTTTCGTTAAGAGTGAAGGAGATGAGAAGAAAATTCTTTCAGGAAAGTCGCGTATTGTTTGTTCAGTGTTTTTTAGAAGCTTTTTCTCTGAGATTTGTCAGGAAAGTGTATCCAAGTCCTCTTCCTCATAGCTCCAAGTAAGGGAAAAAAAACCCAAGACTTAGTTCCAAAGATTAGGGCTCAAGTACACTACCGTTCTTGAAGCGTTGGTTCAAAAATTTTATCCTCTTCAAGTTCAAAGACAAATGCGAGTTTGAACGGTGCTCCAAAGATTATCGTTTTGGTTTATTTCACAAAACTGAAGTGCTAAACCGAAGAAAAAGGCTGAAAGTGGTTTCACGAGAAAATTCATATCTCCCTCGTCGTTTGTCCGGTTGAGCTTAGATTTTAACACCAGCTCACTGACTCATAGATCTAAAACTTTGCTGACAAAGTCGAGTCGAGATTATGCTCCGAAGAGGTTGACCTCGTCACATTTTCGAGTAGCTGACACCAAATAAGCCGAAAAAACAACTTATTCAGTGACGTCTTGCAGCTTAAACGTATCGATCGCACTCGATTTTGATCGTATGACGTTCGTTATTTTTGCATTGCAACCGTGATTCAGAGGCGGACGATATTGTGGAAGGTTCAGAGTCGAAATTTCTTGCCAAAGATATTGTTATTTTCACTTAAGCCGAAATTCTACCTTTTGCCTTTCATTTTACACTCCACTATATATTCTTTTGACCCACAATTTGTCTCATAACTTCCATCATAATTTACAAACACCAAAAAACTCTCACAAACTCTCTCTAAAGGATCAAAGTTCATTCTCTCAATTCTTTCTCAAGAACACAACAACAACTTCATCAAGAACTCAAGAACACAACAATTCCGATCAAGCTTCCGGTAGCCGAGCCGCCACGAACCACCACCTCCGGTCAACTTCACCACCGTAAGACCACCATCTTCCGCCACCGGCAGCCGCGCGGCCTCTCCTCCGTTCATGATCGCGTCTCACTTCCTTCGGATTCGCAATTTCTTCGTCGATTCTTCATTCGGTAAGCTTCTTAAACTTTAATTCATGAATAATTGTTGAATTGTTTCTTGAATTGAATTTTGAAGTTGAATTAATCTTGTGGAGATTATGTGCATTGATTCATGATTTGATTATTGATTGATTCTTGATTAATTTATCCTAATAATTGTTGTGGTGCATGATTGAAAAGGCTTGGTAAAGTTGACATAGAATAATCGGTGAATGTTAGGTGTTTGACAAAATTCCTAAGAGAGCTAATTATTATAACTTGATATTGATTGAAGTACTTGACTTTTAAATTCATGCTTGTTTCAATGTGCAAATTTGAAATAGGATAGGTTGAGGCTTAATTGTTGATGTTGTTCATGTGTCGCGTGTCGAGAATATGTTTTGGTCATAACTTCCTAACCGTAGCGCGTTTTTGCGAATGTAAATAGTGTAAATTGACTTTGTTGATTATTTCGGAGCCATTGGTGAACTTTTTAGTCGATTTCGGACAATTTTTCCCGGCTATTTTGCTACTGCCAGCCGACGAAATCGGCCAAAAAGTATCACTTCCATGCGGAATTTTCAAAAACCGATTGCATATTTGAATCCGTTGGCACGTTTGCAAGTTACCATGCGATTTTCGTTCAATTCCGAGTCGGTGATTTTTGACGCATTTTTTCATTTTAAGGCTTTTTAAGTTCGGTTTGGTGCGATTTTGATGCATTGATCTTGTTTTGACTTGTACTTATGTTTGTTGATCATTTGCCATTCATTGCATGTAAATTTGTTCGATTCCGGTTTGAGTTTGCATGTTGTTTATGTTAGAGCATAAGTGTTGTCCCGTTTTGAAACGTAAATTTCAATGCATGTCCATGACTCGTATATTCATATTTCTACTTGATTTGGAGTTGTGAGACATAGGTGCAACTTCCGGTTGCACCTCTTTTTTGTTTCTAATGCGTTTGTTGAGTTCATGCAAGGTTCTCGCAAAGATCTTAACGACGGTCGTTTGGTTGGTATTCCACTTTATTTGTGGGATACCTTTGGATTCAAATGATATTTTGTGTCGTTGTTTTTGTTTCGATTATGGGGGATCTTCACAAAGCAATTATGGAAGATGAACATTTATTTTGCTCATGGGAGATTACAAGGCTTGGCTTGAAGTTTTTTGGATTTCTTTTATGTGAAAGAATCGGCACTTCGACCAAGTAAGTAATCTCGATTCTCTACTTTAATGCACCATTCTAGTTGTATGCGACTTAGGATCATATAACTTAAGGTGCATATTGAGCCCTCCCACCTGAGGCATTGGATATATTGTGATATATATTTATTTGTGTCGATTTCGGAGCTTAGGGATTGGGTTACGAACCATTAGGATCGATTCCTTTCACTTCCCCTTAAAATCCACTTTTTTGCCCGTTTCGTCGCAATTATTAAAAATAGTTTTAGGTGGGATAAAATTCTGGAAAAATTCATGAGTGATCCTTATCCTCTTAATTAATTTTTCATATTTTTTGTTTCCATACGTGGATGGTTTTAGTAATTAATTTGGATTTTAGATTGCAAGCTGTCCCAAAAGGGAGTGTTTTGGCATAAGGGACCGAAATCGATTTTTCCCCATAGGTGTGAAACCTATTTTTTGTGTGTGATTAATCACTGTAATTTGTGACATTTTTATGCTCATTAGGCATTTTTTTCATAATTTTTTAGTGCCCATTTTGATCCACTTTGTGGAGGTGTTTTTGGTAACCATGCTTTGTTACCTTGCTAGTCAAGGAATTGTTTTGGCACTTTGGTGCATAATTTTATGAAATCCTTTTAGACCATGTGAGATAATTACTATATAATTCCAGGGATTTAATTTCATAATTTTTAAGCCTTTTTTCTATTTTTCCATGTCACTTAGATCCTAGGTTGATTCATGTGTGTATTTGCTCCATATCATAGGATTTAGAAAGGCATTCATGCCATTTGATTGAGAAAACTTTTGGTAGCTTTTAGGAGTTGATTATAGGTCACTTTTAGGTCCTTAATTCCAGTTATAGGCCACTTTTTGAATCATACTCATTTGGTTTGTTTTAGTGTTTCAAAGTGCATACTTATGTGAACTAGTTTAACTTAAACGGGTTGCTAATCTCTTCTCATGTTTAACATTAATTATGTGGAAATCATTAATGCCTATTCATGCATTCTTATTGCATCTCATACCTTGTATGATACTGACCCATAATCATTTCATGCATATTCAAATGCCATTCTTCCTTAACTTTCATCATGTGCGATCTTATGTGATTTTTGTTCGTTTCTTCTCATATCTTCTTCTCATTGCTCCATATGCCTAAACCATTGCATCCATGATTGTATATTCATTCACACATATTCATGAGCATTCACTACTGACTTTGATGTTCATTTCATGTACTAATTCATGCTTGTAAGCCATACGCATTCATACTTCATCCATAAACCCTAATTTGCATTTATGTGAACTTAGGTGAACTTTTTGTACGTAGTTTGACATAGTTTGATCTTGTGAGGTATCCTAGCATCCTTAGGGATATATATCATGTAGCTACTGACTTTATAAGTCATGTAACCTTTAGGTACCTTCACCTTTAGACTTAGGTCTTATTTTGAACCCTAGTTCCATTCTAGGACGTTTATGGTACTTAATCGCTTTCATGCTTTGATTTTACTTCCAATATGCATTGTCATGCTAACTTTTGTTTTTTAGGGGGAAAGATTGAGGTAATCATTACTTCATTCCCATCTCTTATGCATTTTAATTTTGTTTGCCATAGCACTTTGTGCTTTTCTTTTAGGCTTTCCCTTTCTTTAGAGACAACTTAACTTCCTTAGGAAGTAAGTTAGTTTCTAGCTCTCTTTTTCTTCTTTTCCTTTTCCTTCATTAGGTTTAGAATACCTCATTAACCATAGGCCCTCACTTGTAAATAAATAAAAAAAATTAGGGTGTGTCTTAGTTCCCATTAGATTTTCCCTTTTCCAATTTGAGTCATTATTTCTCATCTCATAAAGAAAAGCAATAAAACACTTAATAAAAACCGAACAATCTTGTACGACACGAGACTTTGTTGCGGAGTGTTTATACGCGTCCTGTTTCGGGGCGAGGTGTAAATACTCACCGCGATGGATAGGTCTTAGTACAAGACAGTTCACAAACAAATTCAAAAAAACACTTCTCATAAAAGAAAAAAAAACAAATAACAAGCGACTATCCTGCGGGAACTTCTCTTCTCATCTCATTCACTCACAACGCGAACTCGCGACGACTTGTCTCGCATGCAAGACGATAAACGCACTCGTACCAGACGATCCTGCAACACCTGAGCATAGACATACGCAGTTCCAGCATAAAAAACACAAACAAATAGTTCCCGCCTTAGTTAGGCGAACTACGTCAATTCTGATCCTCATTATCCCGATGAGGTACGTAGGCAGCGGGGTAGGGCCCGTTCGAGCACATTCTTTATTTTCCCTACATTTCCCCCTTTCTTTTCATTCTCTTTTCCAGTTCCTTTCTCATTTCTCATTTCCATTCCAGTTAGCGGTTTTGTTCAGCAGCATTCATATTTTTCTCACCCTTTGAAACAAACAAGCAAGCGTGGATCCCGTCGGGTACGACGGACGATCTGGGGTGCTAATACCTTCCCAGGTCGTAACCGACTCCCGAACTCAGATCTTTGGTTCGCAAGGCCTTGTCCTTTCCTTCTTCCTCAGGTTTGTGCAACATTACCTTTCCCATTCATTCGGGATAAAAATGTCTGGCTGGCGACTCTAACCTTTCCGCGCCACTTTCGCGTTTGTACTAGGATGAAAATCCCGGGAGCGTCAGCTGGCGACTCTGCTGGGGACATAACCTGATTCTTCCGGTTTCCCTTGTAGAGTCAATCCTATCGCATGTTGGCTTTGTTTCTTTGGGTGTTTATCTGTTTGATGCTGAGTGCTTTAGTTTAGCTTTACTGTTTTTATTTACAGTTCTTTACAACTTTACTTTACCGTATTTATTTACCGCTTTCAGTATTTATTTTCCATGCATCATATTATACTGGACTGTCTGGCTATGCTGGTTTTCATTTTTTCTATGGGATGGGAGTTACTGTGAGATAAGCCAACTACCCGGCTTGAGTGCACTATAGGATTAGCGTGGACATGTTGTACTCGCATGGTTACATGATGAGTGGCGATGTGTTCCACACCCAGGTTGCGACCGTCTTGGAACTATCTTGTGTGGGGGTTCTTCCCCACTTCAGGGTACAACCTTGATAGTTATGTGCAGCTGGGGACCAATCATTGAGAACCTTAGTGGAAACAACCTTCTCCAGTGATGACAGTGGCAGACCACATTTGTTGGCAAACCCACTCGCATCCGAGGGCCCACTGGGAACTCGCATAGGATGGCCTGGTTCTCTCATAGGAACCCAGTCAAGGCAAACTGTTCGTATGACGATAGTATTGTACCCTTCGGGATGAATATACTATTGTTTCTCGACTCAGTGCTTGAAGCTGGAAACTTGTGAGGGATGCTTGTTTTTTCCGGACTCAACTGAGACCTCCCTGATTAGTACATAATGCCAAACCGATTCCCTGATTTGGTCATGAGCCATTTTTCGGAAATGGTGAACGTATTATTGCTATTCGGCTTTGAGAGTCCGTGATGTTGACCCGAGTAGCACACCCGTGAGATTGGGAGGGGTTTACAGGTTTGCAGGAACCCTAAACTTCAACATACCCACTTTGTCAGTATTGTTCAGTGTTCTATGGTCCTTTGATTCAGAGATCCGGGATTTCTATTCAGAGAAATTGTTACTGTGATTACCATTATGACCTTGATATTGTGACTCTCCACAGATACTTGGCTCATTGTTCAACTTCAACACCATCAGTGACTATTCTATTATGTGATCCAGTTATACAGTTATTGGGTTCTCAGTTATGGGGTTCTATACAGAGATGGTGCCATTATTAGGGTTCTATACAAACAGTTGGTTCACTGCTCAACACCAGCATCACACCATTGATCACACGTATGTTGCATACATGACATCATAGCATTTCTGCATACATGTTCAGTTATTTCCGAGGATCACATATCTGAATCATGTTGTTGGATTTTTTTGTATCAAAACTTGAATTAAAGCAGATAGATTCCTCAGAAATAATTGAACATGGCATTTGCATACATCCTTGCATTCTTGACAGGTGTTCAGAGACAAACTCTTTTCCTGACTTGATTTCTCATCAGAATGGACAACTTGAATCACAATCATCAAGGTATATATTTGAAGCAACTCCGAGCGGAGGTAATCGAAGGAAGACCCAGCTGAGGCCATTCAGGGCAGAGGTATAAGCTTTATTTCAAAACCAGAAACTGCTGAAACAGGAAGTCAACCAGATGAAGACTCAGATGAGCTTGGTTATGGAAATTCTGAACAAAGTTATTTTCATCCCTAGTGAGGGGAACTACGCTGCTCTGATTCTCCATTGGTCAATGGAGATACGTAGGCAGGAGATCGTGCAAGATCTTTCCGAGCAACATTATTTATCAACTTCATTTATCAACCTCTTCCCTCCAAACGTCAGTTGTCGGCATCCAATTTCATCTTCCCAAGAGAGTCCAGCGGGCAGAGCATAAGGGTAAAGGCCAAAACAACTTGAGAAGAAGTTTGATCATATTCTGATGACGTACGTGCAATAAGTTTCCTCATTTACGCAAATTTGGAGTGGTTGAGCTAACTGCATCAGGATCGTCTCCGACAAAGCTTCCTTTGGGGTTTCAATGCCAAGTATGATTACCATTCTGGGGCACCTGGCCTTTTAATTGAAGATTGCAAGTCTTTCAGAGGCAAAGGTAAAAACAAGGTCGCGAATTTGATTGAGTAAACATCCAGACTACTGACTGCTGAAAGTCTCCGAGAGCAATAAGTCCAGACGGAGTCAAACCTCCTCAATAATGACCACCATGATGTGAAGGCTAGATGCAAGTATCACTCAGGGGCATTTAGGCATACAATTGACAACTGTGATGTGTTCAAGTACAAGATGCAAAATTTGGCCGACTCAAAGGTCATCATGCCAGAAGGTCTGCTCACATATTGAAATCTCCTTATCAAATTGGCATCCTAGTTTGCAAGGGCATCTTCAGAAGCAATAAGTCCAGACGGAGTCAAGTCTCCTCAATGATGGCAATGTTCAGCTTCTTTACTGCATTTTCATTTGTAGTTTATATTGTTTGTTTAAACATTTGTATGCATGCATGAAACTTATTTGTTTTTGAATGATAACCATAATAAAATGCACATGTTTCTCTTGAAGTAATCCATTCGTATTCACTCATGATTTTGTGTATGTGCATTGCAATACCAACTGTTGTGATTAAACTCTATCAGGGAGGACGACGAAATGAAAACGCAAAAATCTCTAACTGTGTGCTTTTGAGAAAGACCCTGTTGACGATGTACAGGCATTGTTTCAAGTCCTAAACACCGAAGATATAAGGGAGATAGACCCTCGCCAACCCATTTGAGCCTTGAAGTAGGAGTTTATTTTCGCATGAAAAAACCCTTGCATTTAACCCAGGGGCAGGGTAGGTGTCAGCTAGCTGGACCGATCGTTCAAATTTCGAAAAGGAGTGCAAATCTGAGGATCCATTACCTTTCGTTGTACTAAATCAAGAGGTCCAATGACCAGGAACCACAATGGTTATCCCAATCAAGAGGTCCAAAGACCGGAGACCACAATGGTTATCCCTCAACAACCAAGAAGTGGGACAGTCACGACCCTTTCAAAGCAATCAAGACAAACAGTGTCACACGATTTGTTCAAAAAAAAAAGAAGAATTGAAAAAAAAATGAATGAGAAAGCCCGCTAAGTCGAAACTTGAAAACAAGCGACTTAGGCAAAAATTAGGGCATCCCGCTGGACTTCACAATCAAAGATTCACATGAATCAGTCCAGGCAAAAGTTAGGGATAATCAAATAATGCAAAAGCGAAAGACGAAAAGGATTACACAAGGAAGATCCTTGGACAAGAACAAAGTCGTGTGATACAGACACAAAAGACAATAGGGGTGGCTGACTCCCAACAACAACCTGATTGGTGCTTAAACCGTTAGTGTAATTGGTTCCTCAACCATCACAAAACCCTTTTTGAGAAGTGAGCGCTTGTGAAAGCTAGCTGAAAATAGGAATGGAGAACATCACGAAGATGGGTGGGCACAAATAAATTTTGAGCCTATATCCTTTGTTTCTATAACCGTGAACCAGGCCACGATACAACCCTAAAAAGTCCTAACTGAAACAGGGTTATTTTTGAGAGCGTACTACCACGAGACCGCGTTCCGGACTCCTATAAGTGGTGTTGAAAGATCTTTGTTGGTGTTGCATGTGCATGCTTTCTATTATTCAAAAAAATTAATGTCGTATTTTAACCAGTGATTCGCTCACAAAGGTTTGCGACATCTTTTTCAGTAAAACTTTAAGGTTAACATGTGTGTTTCATTAGAATTTTCATTCTTAAAATAAACATTTTCTGCTTGCATACATTTGTTTGGCATCATAAAAGTCCATGTATGGAATCTCAGTCCAGAAGCTTAATCTTGCCAAGTTGAGAAGTCTGAAACTTCCGAAGGACAATCTGTCGAGGTGTACTTTTCAAGAAAACTCCATTGAGTAGGGACTTTCCCAACAGTCGTGGTAAGAGCCAACTAATCTGGGGCAATCACGTTGAGAAATCTCTTCAGAATTCAACTAATCTGGGGCAATCACTTCGAGATTCAAATCTCTCAAAGGGCCGTTAGTCTGATGCATTCATTCAAATTTCAGCCAAACTGGGGCAATTACTTCGAGATCCAATCTCTCAAAGAACAATTGATCTGGGTGTTCTCTTCAAAGCACAGTCATTCAGAGGTGATCACTTCAAGACTTGTACCGGGGCAGGCCACCCCAAGAGCACTGGAAGTTACTTTCTCCTAAAGATGGTTAATCAGAAGCACCTACCCAAGGTTCAAAATACTAGGACACACTATCTCACAGTGATATGAGGTTTTTCATGAATCCTCGCGAGGAAAATTCTTGCACAGACCATGCAGTCTGGGGCAATTATTTCGAGATCCAACGAATCTCTCCAAGAGTTTGAAGACACTGAGGCATTTCATATGCCATGTTTTCTGTAAAATCCTCTTGATACATTTACTTCTGACGGACCTTAATCTGAGGCGAGTTGAAAATTGCAAAGAACCATTGTTCATTCATGATTAGTTGACAACCTATCAACCCGGGGCTAGGGGCAAAGCCATTGTCAGCACAAATCTTCAAGAGTTATTTCATCAGCAAGCTTCATTGATCAAAATTCCTTAGCAAGTCTCATTAGACAATCCCTTCTCCAGTAGTGCGGCAAATGGAAGATTACTTCTTGAGCAGAAGGATATCATCGTCTCTCATCCCCGACATGAGACGCCTTACATCTCTCATTCCCAACATGAGAGGATTTATCTTTTATCCCCAGCAAGTGGCAACTTGAGCTCTTATCTTCAGCGGGAAGCTTTATCATTGACATTATCTGTCATCCCCAGTAAAGTGGAAGTTGAAATCTCTCCTAGCAAGGCAGCAGAATGTGGGTGTCATCCCCAAGTAGAAGTTTCCCTTCAGACAGGGGCAATCCTCAACAATACAAGGATTTCTTTCCTCCCCAGCAAGGTGTTTCCTCAACAGTGTCATGCCTTTGGTTCTCCGCCAAGTTAGGAGGTCCTCATTTCCTCACCAGAGTTCAAGAAGAGTCCATCTCCAGCAGGGTCTTGGCACTCCAATCTCAAAGTATAATTTATTTTTGGCAGTGGCGGCTGTTCAAAGCCGGTGAATTATTAACAGCTTTCCCCGCAGAGTTGTTTCCTCCTTATCAGGATGGGTCAGATCAAGGCAGTGATCATCAGTTCCTTCCCAGTCAAGCCATCTGGGATACATGTAGTCTCCTTATCAGGAGACCTCTTTGCATTTGCATATGCATAATCATCATTACATTTGCATCCTCCAAAGCGTAGCATTTCCATCATCATGGAGCATTACGCTATAAATCCAAACATATGCATACCAGCATGGGCCAGTTTTGAGGTATTACATAAGACCCGTTACATCTCCAATCAGATTGAAGTATTCCCCACAGAATGCAACTTCGTTTCCCAGGGTGGTTACTTCTACCGAGTCTTGTTGTTATCCCCAGTTGAGTCTTGTTTCAGTACAACAGTCTCATCTTTTCGCGTCTCCGTTTCAGTACAACGGTCGCGTCTTGGGCTCTCGTTTAAGTACAACGATCCCGTTCCTTTCGAGTCTCCATTTAAGTACAATGGTCTCGTCTTTGAGTCTTGTTTCAGTACAACAGTCTCATTTTTTTTGCGTCTCCGTTTCAGTACAACGGTCGCGTCTTGGGCTCTCGTTTAAGTACAACGATCCCGTTCCTTTTGAGTCTCCATTTAAGTACAATGGTCTCGTCTGTGAGTCTTGTTTCAGTACAACAGTCTCATTTTTTCGCGTCTCCGTTTCAGTACAACGGTCGCGTCTTGGGCTCTCGTTTAAGTACAACAATCCCGTTCCTTTCGAGTCTCCATTTAAGTACAATGGTCTCGTCTTTGAGTCTTGTTTCAGTACAACAGTCTCATTTTTTTTGCGTCTCCGTTTCAGTACAACGGTCGCGTCTTGGGCTCTCGTTTAAGTACAACGATCCCGTTCCTTTCAAGTCTCCATTTAAGTACAATGGTCTCGTCTTTGAGTCTTGTTTCAGTACAACAGTCTCATTTTTTCGCGTCTCCGTTTCAGTACAACGGTCGCGTCTTGGGCTCTCGTTTAAGTGCAACGATCTCGTTCCTTTCGAGTCTCCATTTAAGTACAATGGTCTCGTCTCAGTGCAAAGATAATGGATCGGTTGATACCATTTCCGTGTTAGATCGGTTGATCTTATCTGAGTTATGAATCGGTTGATATCATTTATCTTCGAGTGGTAAATCGGATGATATTACTTTCTCGCTTTCCAGGGTGGATCGGTTGATACCATTTCCGTGTTAGATCGGTTGATCTTATGTGAGTTATGAATCGGTTGATATCATTTCTCTTCGAGTGGTAAATCGGATGATAGTACTTTCTCGCTTTCCGAGGTGGATCGGTTGATACCATCTCCGTGTTAGATCGGTTGATCATATTTGAGTTATGAATCGGTTGATATCATTTCTCTTCGAGATGTAAATCGGATGATATTACATTCTCGCTTTCCGGGGTGGATCGGTTGATACCATTTCTGTGTTAGATCGGTTGATCATATTTGAGTTATGAATCGGTTGATATCATTTCTCTTTGAGTTGTAAATCAGATGATATTACATTCTCGCTTTCCAGGGTGGATCGGTTGATACCATCTCTGTGTTAGATCGGTTGATCTTATTTGAGTCGCAAATCGGTTGATGTTGCGTTAAGTCCTGTTTCGATAGCAGGCATCTTCCGTGGCTTGGTCCTGCCCAGCAGTCATATTGATTTGAGTTACATTCCGCTAATGGTCTCATTAAGCCCTGTTACGCCAACAGGCACCCTCGGTGTGGCTTTGATTCACTCAGCAGTCGCAGTGATTGCATTGATTCTATTTCACCTGGTTCTATTTTCGCTACCTATTCAGAGGTCAAAATCAAAAAAAAAATATACATAAATAAATAAATGGGCGGGTGGCATTTCCATTACCCTCAGTGTGCAAATTTTCAGGTTTTATTCGAGTATTCAATCACTTCATATCTTGAACGTCTAAAAGTTGTTGCAATTATTCGTCCAGGTCTGCAGATGATTGAATAGGGGCAGCTGTAACACCCCAAAATTTGCCCTCTCATTTTCATGCCATTTAGCATATCCTTTCATACATTGCATTGCATTTGGATCACAAGTGCATCATAAACATACATGAATATACATCTCCATTTGAGCTTTCACAGGTTGCGATTGGCCTTTATTTCTTCATGCGGCACGTGCACAAGAATCTCAGAAGAAGCCAAAAGTTCTCGATTGATTCAGAGGAGTTTAAGCTGAATATCAGTTTTATGGTGCAGTTTGCAAAATTTGTAACTTATGCTCGGAAACTCATTTTGGCTTGAAACTCAATAGTTTAGACCGTTTCATTATTCTCTACAACTTTTGTGTTCGGCTCGGAGGCCAATTCATCAAGGAAAATGGCGGGATTTATTTGTTTCTGAAATTTCGGTTTCGCCGATTAACTGTGCTAGCGGTATTCAAGAGTTTGTAACTTCTTATTGGGTCAACATGTCTGAGAGATTCATATGCCAAAAGTTCCGTCTTGATATCCTTTCCAACTTTTGGGTTTTGGCCGAGAACTAATTCTTTGAAGAAGATCTCAGAATGTGCGAGTCTTTAGAGTTGACATAGTGAAAAACAGTGCTGAACCGGTGAGTTTTGAACACTAAAAAATTCATAACTCTTGGATCGTTTATCGAATTGATGTCGTTTCGGTGCCTAAAATTCCGTTTAGATGTTATCTTCATTATGTGAATTCAGTTTTGGTTCGGTCCAAGCGGAAGGATCTCCAAAATGCGAATTACCAATAAGGTTCTTTGATGCACTGCATTGTCTGTCAGATTTTGTAAAATTCATAACTCGGTCAATTTTCATCGGATTGCACCCGTTCTTGAAGCGTTGGTTCAAAAATTTTATCCTCTTCAAGTTCAAAGACAAATGCGAGTTTGAACGGTGCTCCAAAGATTATCGTTTTGGTTTATTTCACAAAACTGAAGTGCTGAACCGAAGAAAAAGGCTGAAAGTGGTTTCACGAGAAAATTCATATCTCCCTCGTCGTTTGTCCGGTTGAGCTTAGATTTTAACACCAGCTCATTGACTCATAGATCTAAAACTTTGCTGACAAAGTCGAGTCGAGATTATGCTCCGAAGAGGTTGACCTCGTCACATTTTCGAGTAGCTGACACCAAATAAGCCGAAAAAACAACTTATTCAGTGACGTCTTGCAGCTTAAACGTATCGATCGCACTCGATTTTGATCGTATGACGTTCGTTATTTTTGCATTGCAACCGTGATTCAGAGGCGGACGATGTTGTGGAAGGTTCAGAGTCGAAATGTCTTGCCAAAGATATTGTTATTTTCACTTAAGCCGAAATTCTACCTTTTGCCTTTCATTTTACACTCCACTATATATTCTTTTGACCCACAATTTGTCTCATAACTTCCATCATAATTTACAAACACCAAAAAAATCTCACAAACTCTCTCTAAAGGATCAAAGTTCATTCTCTCAATTCTTTCTCAAGAACACAACAACAACTTCATCAAGAACTCAAGAACACAACAATTCCGATCAAGCTTCCGATAGCCGAGCCGCCACGAACCACCACCTCCGGTCAACTTCACCACCGTAAGACCACCATCTTCCGCCACCGGCAGCCGCGCGGCCTCTCCTCCGTTCATGATCGCGTCTCACTTCCTTCGGATTCGCAATTTCTTCGTCGATTCTTCATTCGGTAAGCTTCTTAAACTTTAATTCATGAATAATTGTTGAATTGTTTCTTGAATTGAATTTTGAAGTTCAATTAATCTTGTGGAGATTATGTGCATTGATTCATGATTTGATTATTGATTGATTCTTGATTAATTTATCCTAATAATTGTTGTGGTGCATGATTGAAAAGGCTTGGTAAAGTTGACATAGAATAATCGGTGAATGTTAGGTGTTTGACAAAATTCCTAAGAGGGCTAATTATTATAACTTGATATTGATTGAAGTACTTGACTTTTAAATTCATGCTTGTTTCAATGTGCAAATTTGAAATAGGATAGGTTGAGGCTTAATTGTTGATGTTGTTCATGTGTCGCGTGTCGAGAATATGTTTTGGTCATAACTTCCTAACCGTAGCGCGTTTTTGCGAATGTGAATAGTGTAAATTGACTTTGTTGATTATTTCGGAGCCATTGGTGAACTTTTTAGTCGATTTCGGACAATTTTTTCCGGCTATTTTGCTACTGCCAGCCGACGAAATCGGCCAAAAAGTATCACTTCCATGCGGAATTTTCAAAAACCGATTGCATATTTGAATCCGTTGGCACGTTTGCAAGTTACCATGCGATTTTCGTTCAATTCCGAGTCGGTGATTTTTGACGCATTTTTTCATTTTAAGGCTTTTTAAGTTCGGTTTGGTGCGATTTTGATGCATTGATCTTGTTTTGACTTGTACTTATGTTTGTTGATCATTTGCCATTCATTGCATGTAAATTTGTTCGATTCCGGTTTGAGTTTGCATGTTGTTTATGTTAGAGCATAAGTGTTGTCCCGTTTTGAAACGTAAATTTCAATGCATGTCCATGACTCGTATATTCATATTTCTACTTGATTTGGAGTTGTGAGACATAGGTGCAACTTCCGGTTGCACCTCTTTTTTGTTTCTAATGCGTTTGTTGAGTTCATGCAAGGTTCTCGCAAAGATCTTAACGACGGTCGTTTGGTTGGTATTCCACTTTATTTGTGGGATACCTTTGGATTCAAATGATATTTTGTGTCGTTGTTTTTGTTTCGATTATGGGGGATCTTCACAAAGCAATTATGGAAGATGAGCATTTATTTTGCTCATGGGAGATTACAAGGCTTGGCTTGAAGTTTTTGGGATTTCTTTTATGTGAAAGAATCGGCACTTCGACCAAGTAAGTAATCTCGATTCTCTACTTCAATGCATCATTCTAGTTGTATGCGACTTAGGATCATATAACTTAAGGTGCATATTGAGCCCTCCCACCTGAGGCATTGGATATATTGTGATATATATTTATTTGTGTCGATTTCGGAGCTTAGGGATTAGGTTACGAACCATTAGGATCGATTCCTTTCACTTCCCCTTAAAATCCACTTTTTTGCCCGTTTCGTCGCAATTATTAAAAATAGTTGTAGGTGGGATAAAATTCTGGAAAAATTCATGAGTGATCCTTATCCTCTTAATTAATTTGTCATATTTTTTGTTTCAATACGTGGATGGTTTTAGTAATTAATTTGGATTTTAGATTGCAAGCTGTCCCAAAAGGGAGTGTTTTGGCATAAGGGACCGAAATCGATTTTTCCCCATAGGTGTGAAACCTATTTTTTGTGTGTGATTAATCACTGTAATTTGTGACATTTTTATGCTCATTAGGCATTTTTTCATAATTTTTTAGTGCCCATTTTGATCCACTTTGTGGAGGTGTTTTTGGTAACCATGCTTTGTTACCTTGCTAGTCAAGGAATTGTTTTGGCACTTTGGTGCATAAATTTATGAAATCCTTTTAGACCATGTGAGATAATTACTATATAATTCCAGGGATTTAATTTCATAATTTTTAAGCCTTTTTTCTATTTTTCCATGTCACTTAGATCCTAGGTTGATTCATGTGTGTATTTGCTCCATATCATAGGATTTAGAAAGGCATTCATGCCATTTGATTGAGAAAACTTTTGGTAGCTTTTAGGAGTTGATTATAGGTCACTTTTAGGTCCTTAATTCCAGTTATAGGCCACTTTTTGAACCATACTCATTTGGTTTGTTTTAGTGTTTCAAAGTGCATACTTATGTGAACTAGTTTAACTTAAACGGGTTGCTAATCTCTTCTCATGTTTAACATTAATTATGTGGAAATCATTAATGTCTATTCATGCATTCTTATTGCATCTCATACCTTGTATGATACTGACCCATAATCTTTTCATGCATATTCACATGCCATTCTTCCTTAACTTTCATCATGTGCGATCTTATGTGATTTTTGTTCGTTTCTTCTCATATCTTCTTCTCATTGCTCCATATGCCTAAACCATTGCATCCATGATTGTATATTCATTCACACATATTAATGAGCATTCACTACTGACTTTGATGTTTATTTCATGTACTAATTCATGCTTGTAAGCCATACGCATTCATACTTCATCCATAAACCCTAATTTGCATTTATGTGAACTTAGGTGAACTTTTTGTACGTAGTTTGACATAGTTTGATCTTGTGAGGTATCCTAGCATCCTTAGGGATATATATCATGTAGCTACTGACTTTAGAAGTCATGTAACCTTTAGGTACCTTCACCTTTAGACTTAGGTCTTATTTTGAACCCTAGTTCCATTCTAGGACGTTTATGGTACTTAATCGCTTTCATGCTTTGATTTTACTTCCAATATGCATTGTCATGCTAACTTTTGTTTTTTAGGGGGGAAGATTGAGGTAATCATTACTTCATTCCCATCTCTTATGCATTTTAATTTTGTTTGCCTTAGCACTTTGTGCTTTTCTTTTAGGCTTTCCCTTTCTTTAGAGACAACTTAACTTCCTTAGGAAGTAAGTTAGTTTCTAGCTCTCTTTTTCTTCTTTTCCTTTTCCTTCATTAGGTTTAGAATACCTCATTAACCATAGGCCCTCACTTGTAAATAAATAAAAAAAATTAGGGTGTGTCTTAGTTCCCATTAGATTTTCCCTTTTCCAATTTGAGTCATTATTTCTCATCTCATAAAGAAAAGCAATAAAACACTTAATAAAAACCGAACAATCTTGTACGACACGAGACTTTGTTGCGGAGTGTTTATACGCGTCCTGTTTCGGGGCGAAGTGTAAATACTCACCGCGATGGATAGGTCTTAGTACAAGACAGTTCACAAACAAATTCAAAAAAACACTTCTCATAAAAGAAAAAAAAACAAATAACAAGCGACTATCCTGCGGGAACTTCTCTTCTCATCTCATTCACTCACAACGCGAACTCGCGACGACTTGTCTCGCATGCAAGACGATAAACGCACTCGTACCAGACGATCCTGCAACACCTGAGCATAGACATACGCAGTTCCAGCATAAAAAACACAAACAAATAGTTCCCGCCTTAGTTAGGCGAACTACGTCAATTCTGATCCTCATTATCCCGATGAGGTACGTAGGCAGCGGGGTAGGGCCCGTTCGAGCACATTCTTTATTTTCCCTACATTTCCCCCTTTCTTTTCATTCTCTTTTCCAGTTCCTTTCTCATTTCTCATTTCCATTCCAGTTAGCGGTTTTGTTCAGCAGCATTCATATTTTTCTCACCCTTTGAAACAAACAAGCAAGCGTGGATCCCGTCGGGTACGACGGACGATCTGGGGTGCTAATACCTTCCCAGGTCGTAACCGACTCCCGAACTCAGATCTTTGGTTCGCAAGGCCTTGTCCTTTCCTTCTTCCTCAGGTTTGTGCAACATTACCTTTCCCATTCATTCGGGATAAAAATGTCTGGCTGGCGACTCTAACCTTTCCGCGCCACTTTCGCGTTTGTACTAGGATGAAAATCCCGGGAGCGTCAGCTGGCGACTCTGCTGGGGACATAACCTGATTCTTCCGGTTTCCCTTGTAGAGTCAATCTTATCGCATGTTGGCTTTGTTTCTTTGGGTGTTTATCTGTTTGATGCTGAGTGCTTTAGTTTAGCTTTACTGTTTTTATTTACAGTTCTTTACAACTTTACTTTACCGTATTTATTTACCGCTTTCAGTATTTATTTTCCATGCATCATATTATACTGGACTGTCTGGCTATGCTGGTTTTCATTTTTTCTATGGGATGGGAGTTACTGTGAGATAAGCCAACTACCCGGCTTGAGTGCACTATAGGATTAGCGTGGACATGTTGTACTCGCATGGTTACATGATGAGTGGCGATATGTTCCACACCCAGGTTGCGACCGTCTTGGAACTATCTTGTGTGGGGGTTCTTCCCCACTTCAGGGTACAACCTTGATAGTTATGTGCAGCTGGGGACCAATCATTGAGAACCTTAGTGGAAACAACCTTCTCCAGTGATGACAGTGGCAGACCACATTTGTTGGCAAACCCACTCGCATCCGAGGGCCCACTGGGAACTCGCATAGGATGGCCTGGTTCTCTCATAGGAACCCAGTCAAGGCAAACTGTTCGTATGACGATAGTATTGTACCCTTCGGGATGAATATACTATTGTTTCTCGACTCAGTGCTTGAAGCTGGAAACTTGTGAGGGATGCTTGTTTTTTCCGGACTCAACTGAGACCTCCCTGATTAGTACATAATGCCAAACCGATTCCCTGATTTGGTCATGAGCCATTTTTCGGAAATGGTGAACGTATTATTGCTATTCGGCTTTGAGAGTCCGTGATGTTGACCCGAGTAGCACACCCGTGAGATTGGGAGGGGTTTACAGGTTTGCAGGAACCCTAAACTTCAACATACCCACTTTGTCAGTATTGTTCAGTGTTCTATGGTCCTTTGATTCAGAGATCCGGGATTTCTATTCAGAGTAATTGTTACTGTGATTACCATTATGACCTTGATATTGTGACTCTCCACAGATACTTGGCTCATTGTTCAACTTCAACACCATCAGTGACTATTCTATTATGTGATCCAGTTATACAGTTATTGGGTTCTCAGTTATGGGGTTCTATACAGAGATGGTGCCATTATTAGGGTTCTATACAAACAGTTGGTTCACTGCTCAACACCAGCATCACACCATTGATCACACGTATGTTGCATACATGACATCATAGCATTTCTGCATACATGTTCAGTTATTTCCGAGGATCACATATCTGAATCATGTTGTTGGATTTTTTTGTATCAAAACTTGAATTAAAGCAGATAGATTCCTCAGAAATAATTGAACATGGCATTTGCATACATCCTTGCATTCTTGACAGGTGTTCAGAGACAAATTCTTTTCCTGACTTGATTTCTCATCAGAATGGACAACTTGAATCACAATCATCAAGGTATATATTTGAAGCAACTCCGAGCGGAGGTAATCGAAGGAAGACCCAGCTGAGGCCATTCAGGGCAGAGGTATAAGCTTTATTTCAAAACCAGAAACTGCTGAAACAGGAAGTCAACCAGATGAAGACTCAGATGAGCTTGGTTATGGAAATTCTGAACAAAGTTATTTTCATCCCTAGTGAGGGGAACTACGCTGATCTGATTCTCCATTGGTCAATGGAGATACGTAGGCAGGAGATCGTGCAAGATCTTTCCGAGCAACATTATTTATCAACTTCATTTATCAACCTCTTCCCTCCAAACGTCAGTTGTCGGCATCCAATTTCATCTTCCCAAGAGAGTCCAGCGGGCAGAGCATAAGGGTAAAGGCCAAAACAACTTGAGAAGAAGTTTGATCATATTCTGATGACGTACGTGCAATAAGTTTCCTCATTTACGCAAATTTGGAGTGGTTGAGCTAACTGCATCAGGATCGTCTCCGACAAAGCTTCCTTTGGGGTTTCAATGCCAAGTATGATTACCATTCTGGGGCACCTGGCCTTTTAATTGAATATTTCAAGTCTTTCAGAGGCAAAGGTAAAAACAAGGTCGCGAATTTGATTGAGTAAACATCCAGACTACTGACTGCTGAAAGTCTCCGAGAGCAACAAGTCCAGACGGAGTCAAACCTCCTCAATAATGACCACCATGATGTGAAGGCTAGATGCAAGTATCACTCAGGGGCATTTAGGCATACAATTGACAACTGTGATGTGTTCAAGTACAAGATGCAAAATTAGGCCGACTCAAAGGTCATCATGCCAGAAGGTCTGCTCACATATTGAAATCTCCTTATCAAATTGGCATCCTAGTTTGCAAGGGCATCTTCAGAAGCAATAAGTCCAGACGGAGTCAAGTCTCCTCAATGATGGCAATGTTCAGCTTCTTTACTGCATTTTCATTTGTAGTTTATATTGTTTGTTTAAACATTTGTATGCATGCATGAAACTTATTTGTTTTTGAATGATAACCATAATAAAATGCACATGTTTCTCTTGAAGTAATCCATTCGTATTCACTCATGATTTTGTGTATGTGCATTGCAATACCAACTGTTGTGATTAAACTCTATCAGGGAGGACGACGAAATGAAAACGCAAAAATCTCTAACTGTGTGCTTTTGAGAAAGACCCTGTTGACGATGTACAGGCATTGTTTCAAGTCCTAAACACCGGAGATATAAGGGAGATAGACCCTCGCCAACCCATTTGAGCCTTGAAGTAGGAGTTTATTTTCGCATGAAAAAACCCTTGCATTTAACCCAGGGGCAGGGTAGGTGTCAGCTAGCTGGACCGATCGTTCAAATTTCGAAAAGGAGTGCAAATCTGAGGATCCATTACCTTTCGTTGTACTAAATCAAGAGGTCCAATGACCAGGAACCACAATGGTTATCCCAATCAAGAGGTCCAAAGACCGGAGACCACAATGGTTATCCCTCAACAACCAAGAAGTGGGACAGTCACGACCCTTTCAAAGCAATCAAGACAAACAGTGTCACACGATTTGTTCAA
Organism: Lathyrus aphaca; assembly: GCA_963966055.1. Classification (NCBI taxonomy): domain Eukaryota; kingdom Viridiplantae; phylum Streptophyta; class Magnoliopsida; order Fabales; family Fabaceae; genus Lathyrus; species Lathyrus aphaca. The sequence goes on from OZ014522.1 coordinate 547,060,971, forward strand.
AAAAAAAAGAAGAATTGAAAAAAAAATGAATGAGAAAGCCCGCTAAGTCGAAACTTGAAAACAAGCGACTTAGGCAAAAATTAGGGCATCCCGCTGGACTTCACAATCAAAGATTCACATGAATCAGTCCAGGCAAAAGTTAGGGATAATCAAATAATGCAAAAGCGAAAGACGAAAAGGATTACACAAGGAAGATCCTTGGACAAGAACAAAGTCGTGTGATACAGACACAAAAGACAATAGGGGTGGCTGACTCCCAACAACAACCTGATTGGTGCTTAAACCGTTAGTGTAATTGGTTCCTCAACCATCACAAAACCCTTTTTGAGAAGTGAGCGCTTGTGAAAGCTAGCTGAAAATAGGAATGGAGAACATCACGAAGATGGGTGGGCACAAATAAATTTTGAGCCTATATCCTTTGTTTCTATAACCGTGAACCAGGCCACGATACAACCCTAAAAAGTCCTAACTGAAACAGGGTTATTTTTGAGAGCGTACTACCACGAGACCGCGTTCCGGACTCCTATAAGTGGTGTTGAAAGATCTTTGTTGGTGTTGCATGTGCATGCTTTCTATTATTCAAAAAAATTAATGTCGTATTTTAACCAGTGATTCGCTCACAAAGGTTTGCGACATCTTTTTCAGTAAAACTTTAAGGTTAACATGTGTGTTTCATTAGAATTTTCATTCTTAAAATAAACATTTTCTGCTTGCATACATTTGTTTGGCATCATAAAAGTCCATGTATGGAATCTCAGTCCAGAAGCTTAATCTTGCCAAGTTGAGAAGTCTGAAACTTCCGAAGGACAATCTGTCGAGGTGTACTTTTCAAGAAAACTCCATTGAGTAGGGACTTTCCCAACAGTCGTGGTAAGAGCCAACTAATCTGGGGCAATCACGTTGAGAAATCTCTTCAGAATTCAACTAATCTGGGGCAATCACTTCGAGATTCAAATCTCTCAAAGGGCCGTTAGTCTGATGCATTCATTCAAATTTCAGCCAAACTGGGGCAATTACTTCGAGATCCAATCTCTCAAAGAACAATTGATCTGGGTGTTCTCTTCAAAGCACAGTCATTCAGAGGTGATCACTTCAAGACTTGTACCGGGGCAGGCCACCCCAAGAGCACTGGAAGTTACTTTCTCCTAAAGATGGTTAATCAGAAGCACCTACCCAAGGTTCAAAATACTAGGACACACTATCTCACAGTGATATGAGGTTTTTCATGAATCCTCGCGAGGAAAATTCTTGCACAGACCATGCAGTCTGGGGCAATTATTTCGAGATCCAACGAATCTCTCCAAGAGTTTGAAGACACTGAGGCATTTCATATGCCATGTTTTCTGTAAAATCCTCTTGATACATTTACTTCTGACGGACCTTAATCTGAGGCGAGTTGAAAATTGCAAAGAACCATTGTTCATTCATGATTAGTTGACAACCTATCAACCCGGGGCTAGGGGCAAAGCCATTGTCAGCACAAATCTTCAAGAGTTATTTCATCAGCAAGCTTCATTGATCAAAATTCCTTAGCAAGTCTCATTAGACAATCCCTTCTCCAGTAGTGCGGCAAATGGAAGATTACTTCTTGAGCAGAAGGATATCATCGTCTCTCATCCCCGACATGAGACGCCTTACATCTCTCATTCCCAACATGAGAGGATTTATCTTTTATCCCCAGCAAGTGGCAACTTGAGCTCTTATCTTCAGCGGGAAGCTTTATCATTGACATTATCTGTCATCCCCAGTAAAGTGGAAGTTGAAATCTCTCCTAGCAAGGCAGCAGAATGTGGGTGTCATCCCCAAGTAGAAGTTTCCCTTCAGACAGGGGCAATCCTCAACAATACAAGGATTTCTTTCCTCCCCAGCAAGGTGTTTCCTCAACAGTGTCATGCCTTTGGTTCTCCGCCAAGTTAGGAGGTCCTCATTTCCTCACCAGAGTTCAAGAAGAGTCCATCTCCAGCAGGGTCTTGGCACTCCAATCTCAAAGTATAATTTATTTTTGGCAGTGGCGGCTGTTCAAAGCCGGTGAATTATTAACAGCTTTCCCCGCAGAGTTGTTTCCTCCTTATCAGGATGGGTCAGATCAAGGCAGTGATCATCAGTTCCTTCCCAGTCAAGCCATCTGGGATACATGTAGTCTCCTTATCAGGAGACCTCTTTGCATTTGCATATGCATAATCATCATTACATTTGCATCCTCCAAAGCGTAGCATTTCCATCATCATGGAGCATTACGCTATAAATCCAAACATATGCATACCAGCATGGGCCAGTTTTGAGGTATTACATAAGACCCGTTACATCTCCAATCAGATTGAAGTATTCCCCACAGAATGCAACTTCGTTTCCCAGGGTGGTTACTTCTACCGAGTCTTGTTGTTATCCCCAGTTGAGTCTTGTTTCAGTACAACAGTCTCATCTTTTCGCGTCTCCGTTTCAGTACAACGGTCGCGTCTTGGGCTCTCGTTTAAGTACAACGATCCCGTTCCTTTCGAGTCTCCATTTAAGTACAATGGTCTCGTCTTTGAGTCTTGTTTCAGTACAACAGTCTCATTTTTTTTGCGTCTCCGTTTCAGTACAACGATCGCGTCTTGGGCTCTCGTTTAAGTACAACGATCCCGTTCCTTTCGAGTCTCCATTTAAGTACAATGGTCTCGTCTGTGAGTCTTGTTTCAGTACAACAGTCTCATTTTTTCGCGTCTCCGTTTCAGTACAACGGTCGCGTCTTGGGCTCTCGTTTAAGTACAACAATCTCGTTCCTTTCGAGTCTCCATTTAAGTACAATGGTCTCGTCTTTGAGTCTTGTTTCAGTACAACAGTCTCATTTTTTTTGCGTCTCCGTTTCAGTACAACGGTCGCGTCTTGGGCTCTCGTTTAAGTACAACGATCCCGTTCCTTTCGAGTCTCCATTTAAGTACAATGGTCTCGTCTTTGAGTCTTGTTTCAGTACAACAGTCTCATTTTTTCGCGTCTCCGTTTCAGTACAACGGTCGCGTCTTGGGCTCTCGTTTAAGTGCAACGATCCCATTCCTTTCGAGTCTCCATTTAAGTACAATGGTCTCGTCTCAGTGCAAAGATAATGGATCGGTTGATACCATTTCCGTGTTAGATCGGTTGATCTTATCTGAGTTATGAATCGGTTGATATCATTTCTCTTCGAGTGGTAAATCGGATGATATTACTTTCTCGCTTTCCAGGGTGGATCGGTTGATACCATTTCCGTGTTAGATCGGTTGATCTTATGTGAGTTATGAATCGGTTGATATCATTTCTCTTCGAGTGGTAAATCGGATGATAGTACTTTCTCGCTTTCCGAGGTGGATCGGTTGATACCATCTCCGTGTTAGATCGGTTGATCATATTTGAGTTATGAATCGGTTGATATCATTTCTCTTCGAGATGTAAATCGGATGATATTACATTCTCGCTTTCCGGGGTGGATCGGTTGATACCATTTCTGTGTTAGATCGGTTGATCATATTTGAGTTATGAATCGGTTGATATCATTTCTCTTTGAGTTGTAAATCAGATGATATTACATTCTCGCTTTCCAGGGTGGATCGGTTGATACCATCTCTGTGTTAGATCGGTTGATCTTATTTGAGTCGCAAATCGGTTGATGTTGCGTTAAGTCCTGTTTCGATAGCAGGCATCTTCCGTGGCTTGGTCCTGCCCAGCAGTCATATTGATTTGAGTTACATTCCGCTAATGGTCTCATTAAGCCCTGTTACGCCAACAGGCACCCTCGGTGTGGCTTTGATTCACTCAGCAGTCGCAGTGATTGAATTGATTCTATTTCACCTGGTTCTATTTTCGCTACCTATTCAGAGGTCAAAATCAAAAAAAAAATATACATAAATAAATAAATGGGCGGGTGGCATTTCCATTACCCTCAGTGTGCAAATTTTCAGGTTTTATTCGAGTATTCAATCACTTCATACCTTGAACGTCTAAAAGTTGTTGCAATTATTCGTCCAGGTCTGCAGATGATTGAATAGGGGCAGCTGTAACACCCCAAAATTTGCCCTCTCATTTTCATGCCATTTAGCATATCCTTTCATACATTGCATTGCATTTGGATCACAATTGCATCATAAACATACATGAATATACATCTCCATTTGAGCTTTCACAGGTTGCGATTGGCCTTTATTTCTTCATGCGGCACGTGCACAAGAATCTCAGAAGAAGCCAAAAGTTCTCGATTGATTCAGAGGAGTTTAAGCTGAATATCAGTTTTATGGTGCAGTTTGCAAAATTTGTAACTTATGCTCGGAAACTCATTTTGGCTTGAAACTCAATAGTTTAGACCGTTTCATTATTCTCTACAACTTTTGTGTTCGGCTCGGAGGCCAATTCATCAAGGAAAATGGCGGGATTTATTTGTTTCTGAAATTTCGGTTTCGCCGATTAACTGTGCTAGCGGTATTCAAGAGTTTGTAACTTCTTATTGGGTCAACATGTCTGAGAGATTCATATGCCAAAAGTTCCGTCTTGATATCCTTTCCAACTTTTGGGTTTTGGCCGAGAACTAATTCTTTGAAGAAGATCTCAGAATGTGCGAGTCTTTAGAGTTGACATAGTGAAAAACAGTGCTGAACCGGTGAGTTTTGAACACTAAAAAATTCATAACTCTTGGATCGTTTATCGAATTGATGTCGTTTCGGTGCCTAAAATTCCGTTTAGATGTTATCTTCACGACGGTCGTTTGGTTGGTATTCCACTTTATTTGTGGGATACCTTTGGATTCAAATGATATTTTGTGTCGTTGTTTTTGTTCCGATTATGGGGGATCTTCACAAAGCAATTATGGAAGATGAGCATTTATTTTGCTCATGGGAGATTACAAGGCTTGGCTTGAAGTTTTTTGGATTTCTTTTATGTGAAAGAATCGGCACTTCGACCAAGTAAGTAATCTCGATTCTCTACTTCAATGCACCATTCTAGTTGTATGCGACTTAGGATCATATAACTTAAGGTGCATATTGAGCCCTCCCACCTGAGGCATTGGATATATTGTGATATATATTTATTTGTGTCGATTTCGGAGCTTAGGGATTAGGTTACGAACCATTAGGATCGATTCCTTTCACTTCCCCTTAAAATCCACTTTTTTGCCCGTTTCGTCGCAATTATTAAAAATAGTTTTAGGTGGGATAAAATTCTGGAAAAATTCATGAGTGATCCTCATCCTCTTAATTAATTTGTCATATTTTTTGTTTCCATACGTGGATGGTTTTAGTAATTAATTTGGATTTTAGATTGCAAGCTGTCCCAAAAGGGAGTGTTTTGGCATAAGGGACCGAAATCGATTTTTCCCCATAGGTGTGAAACCTATTTTTTGTGTGTGATTAATCACTGTAATTTGTGACATTTTTATGCTCATTAGGCATTTTTCATAATTTTTTAGTGCCCATTTTGATCCACTTTGTGGAGGTGTTTTTGGTAACCATGCTTTGTTACCTTGCTAGTCAAGGAATTGTTTTGGCACTTTGGTGCATAAATTTATGAAATCCTTTTAGACCATGTGAGATAATTACTATATAATTCCAGGGATTTAATTTCATAATTTTTAATCCTTTTTTCTATTTTTCCATGTCACTTAGATCCTAGGTTGATTCATGTGTGTATTTGCTCCATATCATAGGATTTAGAAAGGCATTCATGCCATTTGATTGAGAAAACTTTTGGTAGCTTTTAGGAGTTGATTATAGGTCACTTTTAGGTCCTTAATTCCAGTTATAGGCCACTTTTTGAACCATACTCATTTGGTTTGTTTTAGTGTTTCAAAGTGCATACTTATGTGAACTAGTTTAACTTAAACGGGTTGCTAATCTCTTCTCATGTTTAACATTAATTATGTGGAAATCATTAATGCCTATTCATGCATTCTTATTGCATCTCATACCTTGTATGATACTGACCCATAATCATTTCATGCATATTCACATGCCATTCTTCCTTAACTTTCATCATGTGCGATCTTATGTGATTTTTGTTCGTTTCTTCTCATATCTTCTTCTCATTGCTCCATATGCCTAAACCATTGCATCCATGATTGTATATTCATTCACACATATTAATGAGCATTCACTACTGACTTTGATGTTCATTTCATGTACTAATTCATGCTTGTAAGCCATACGCATTCATACTTCATCCATAAACCCTAATTTGCATTTATGTGAACTTAGGTGAACTTTTTGTACGTAGTTTGACATAGTTTGATCTTGTGAGGTATCCTAGCATCCTTAGGGATATATATCATGTAGCTACTGACTTTAGAAGTCATGTAACCTTTAGGTACCTTCACCTTTAGACTTAGGTCTTATTTTGAACCCTAGTTCCATTCTAGGACGTTTATGGTACTTAATCGCTTTCATGCTTTGATTTTACTTCCAATATGCATTGTCATGCTAACTTTTGTTTTTTAGGGGGGAAGATTGAGGTAATCATTACTTCATTCCCATCTCTTATGCATTTTAATTTTGTTTGCCTTAGCACTTTGTGCTTTTCTTTTAGGCTTTCCCTTTCTTTAGAGACAACTTAACTTCCTTAGGAAGTAAGTTAGTTTCTAGCTCTCTTTTTCTTCTTTTCCTTTTCCTTCATTAGGTTTAGAATACCTCATTAACCATAGGCCCTCACTTGTAAATAAATAAAAAAAATTAGGGTGTGTCTTAGTTCCCATTAGATTTTCCCTTTTCCAATTTGAGTCATTATTTCTCATCTCATAAAGAAAAGCAATAAAACACTTAATAAAAACCGAACAATCTTGTACGACACGAGACTTTGTTGCGGAGTGTTTATACGCGTCCTGTTTCGGGGCGAAGTGTAAATACTCACCGCGATGGATAGGTCTTAGTACAAGACAGTTCACAAACAAATTCAAAAAAACACTTCTCATAAAAGAAAAAAAAACAAATAACAAGCGACTATCCTGCGGGAACTTCTCTTCTCATCTCATTCACTCACAACGCGAACTCGCGACGACTTGTCTCGCATGCAAGACGATAAACGCACTCGTACCAGACGATCCTGCAACACCTGAGCATAGACATACGCAGTTCCAGCATAAAAAACACAAACAAATAGTTCCCGCCTTAGTTAGGCGAACTACGTCAACTCTGATCCTCATTATCCCGATGAGGTACGTAGGCAGCGGGGTAGGGCCCGTTCGAGCACATTCTTTATTTTCCCTACATTTCCCCCTTTCTTTTCATTCTCTTTTCCAGTTCCTTTCTCATTTCTCATTTCCATTCCAGTTAGCGGTTTTGTTCAGCAGCATTCATATTTTTCTCACCCTTTGAAACAAACAAGCAAGCGTGGATCCCGTCGGGTACGACGGACGATCTTGGGTGCTAATACCTTCCCAGGTCGTAACCGACTCCCGAACTCAGATCTTTGGTTCGCAAGGCCTTGTCCTTTCCTTCTTCCTCAGGTTTGTGCAACATTACCTTTCCCATTCATTCAGGATAAAAATGTCTGGCTGGCGACTCTAACCTTTCCGCGCCACTTTCGCGTTTATACTAGGATGAAAATCCCGGGAGCGACAAAATGAAGAAGTGCTTTTTAGGCTTTTATTTATGAAAATAACTTCATGATTAGAGTTGTACATCATTATAGACAAGTTTACGTTACCCCAAGATGAGATAGATGCAAATGCAACATGGAATAATTCCATACACACAAAGTCACTTCAAACTTTATTAAGTGTTTTTTAGCTTTTTGTTTTGAGATGAGAGAGAGAAGCAACAAAAGAGAACCAAAGGTAAAAGTCTAATGGGAGACTAACAATCCTAAGTGATTTGTCATGTTTGGATAAACCTAAGTTAGTGAGGTTTGAAGAACTCAACCCTAATGAAGAAAGAAGGAGAGAGAAGAAGGGGAAATTAGAAAACAACTTACTTCTCAAAAGAAGTTAAGTTGTTTCTAAGAGGGAGATGAAGAAGTTATACAAACAAATCACATTAAATACTAAGGCAAACACATATATGAAGTAAATAAAATAGAAAAGGAGAAATTATAACGTGGATGCTCATCCACATCCTATTCACTTACCATTATCCCCTACATGGTTAGCAAAACAAACATAAGCAAAGGTAGAGCAAATAAGACTCAAGCAAGTCAAAGATCAAAGAATAAAGGTTATAAACCAAACCAAAAGCAACAAAGTCAGAATGAACACTTTATAAGTGACCTATAATGTCTACCAAACAAACTAAAGCAAAAATAATGCAAACAAGTGGCAAAACAACCAAGAAGATAATTAAAGAAGGGGTGGAAGGAGAATGGGTGGATATGTAAGGTGATAATGCATTAATGCATCAAGTAATCTCAAAGTAAGAATGTGGATGACCTAAAAATGTGCCTAAACGTGATGTAAAAATGTCACATTAGGCATACAATCAAGTATCCAAGCATTAGGAGTGAATAGAAGAAGAAGTGAGAAATGATGAACATGAATCATACATGGAAAGGAAGTTACTTAAGACATAAGTCAAACACAAAACATGAAAGATGGAAGGTCATGCATCAAGTTCAGAAACATGATGACAAGTTAAGGTGAAGATTAGATGCACAAGTTAATCCACTTTGAACAAATACAAGTCATTCTGAAGTTAAGAGAAGAAGAGGCATGCATTTAGATGAAACATGTTCAAGTATGCAAAGTAAGACATGAATGGCATGTGAAATAAATGAGATGCTTTAAAGTCAGAGGCATATATCATATGAGATGCAAATGGATGATATTTCATGGCATAAACAAACCAATTACAAGTCAAGTAGAAGCATATATGAGAAGGGATAAAGAAATAGGTCAAAAAGAGGCAAGTGAAGAAAACATTGAACATGTACACAAAACAGACATCAAACTCAAACCAATGACCTATAATTGCATAAAGGAAGACCTATGGATGTATAAACATGGCTCAAGAAGTCACAAACAAAATCTCATACAAAGGCACAAGTGCCTTCTCAAGCAAGAAATCAAACATGAACAAGGAAGTTCACAAAAGAGCACTCAAAGTCAAAGCATCAAACAAATACCAAACATGATTAATAAAATTACCAAATTAGGTCTCAAGAAACCTCAACTGGGGGTAAACAACATACCAAATGAGCTTTCAAAAGTTCTCAAGATAGCTCACACAAATAAGCAAGGCAAAGCAATTAGGGTTTCACACGATCGTGCATAAAGAAAAGGCTCAAAGAGGATGCAAAAATGATTTTAAAAATATGATAAAATGTTTTTAGATGCTTCAAAGTGTCCTCTGAAATATGCAAAAATAATTAGGATCAAACTATGTACCAATGATGAGAAATAAAATCAGAAAGTTCAAATGTTCATGAATAAGACAATTTAAAAAGAAATTCAAACCCCAATTAATTCAGATGCCAAAAAATATAATAAATGAAAAATAAAATTTGTAAAATTTTTATAAAAGCCTAAGGACGATTCATGAAATTTTTTATAGTTTTTGGATGCATTTAACTACTTTTAAAAATTAAAAATGAAAATGATATGCAAAATAAAAATAAAATGAAAGAACAAAGGCCAAGGGTGCAATCAGCAAGGAAATCATGTTCAAAATTGGACCAGGCCTAAAACAAGGGTGCAAAAAGTAAAGAAGTCCCAAGGCACTTCTATGAAGGCTCAGAGTCAACATTTTGATTCAGATCATTTTCCTAGGATTCATCCAACGTGCCAGAATCAGTCAAATTCACAAAGTAATCAAAATCAACGTACATCATCAAGTCAACCAAACAAGTAATTAGATCTAACGCACATAAGCAGGTCAAACAAAAATATCACAATCCAACGCATATCATCAAGTCAAGCCCTCAGAAAACACATCCAATGGCTGTGTTATAACTGGATTAGCAAAATGTGTGTGTGCATCACATGACATTTTAATGTGTTGTCACATTATGAGATCTTTGATTAAAAACATCAACGGTCCACACATCATCTTCTCAGCTCAGCCTGCAAAAATAATGGAGAAGCTCAAGTAGCCAAAGCCCTAGCTCTGGTCACCTTCTCTGGTCACCTGCAACCTGAATCTCCAACAAAATTTCCAGAAACTTACAAAACTTATACCAATCAACTCAGAGGAACCTCAGGATCTCAAATCCACAAAAAAATTCACATATCACACATTAATTAAGAGAATCTAAGGGAACAAAGTAGATCTGCAAATTTTCAATCTCAAAATTCAAGCAATGCATACGTCCAAAATCAAAACAAACTACATCAGCATCATCATTGAACATCATAGATCATCATGCAAGGCACAAAATCAAGTTCTAGGATGCGATTTGAGACTCACCTGAAAAGTGTTCTTGAGCTTAAAACCTTCAAAAATCTAGTGTACGCTTGCAAATCTCCTCCTTTCTAGTTCTATTTGCAAAAAAATGCAAATAGAAGCTTGAATCAGGCTGGATCTAAGGATTTGATGAAGCTTTCTTCAAATTTAGTTATGGCCAAAAACTCAGTATGAGCTTCAATGAGTGGTTGCAAAAGCTTATTATGCTTCAAGGATCTCAAAAATGCATGAGTGTGATTTGAACGTGGAGAGCTCCTTATATATGCATGGTTAGACTTCTGATCATGGTTATGGTTTTGTTAAACCCTTGGTTAAAGAGTTTTAGGGTATTTTGCAAATTGGCCAATTATGGTGCACACATCTCATCCCAGGTGTTTAGATCATGAAGTAATCATGCTTCATTCACAAATTCACTATTGAATGCGTGTGGAATCATTGCTTGGAGGGAAAGTCAAAGGATTTTGAATTTTTTGGCTTTTGCAATTTGGCATAATGAGATGTACATGATGAATATGGCACAAATTCTTGCAATTCAAAGGCCAAACATGATCCTTATGATGTGTATTTTGATGTGATAGCATTAATTGAACAATTAGAGTTCATTTGAAGTCATTTAGAATCAATTTGCAAAAGGTGGAAATTTGGTATGCATGAAATCACATAAACCAAACCCTAACTTCAAGTGAGTATAACGTTTGATCCACAAATGCTAAGAAGATGGTCTTGTACTTTTTGAAAAGGTAAAAACATGATCTACAACTTTCATGCCTGAAGAAATTTCATTTGGAGATTCTTTGATGATGGAAAGTTGAATTGAAAATGATGTAAAAATTACCAAAAATAGAAAGTTCTACATTATAGGTCTTTTCCATTTTTAGTAACTTTTCACAAACTCTTGATTCTTAATGAATGATGATATCCATGCCATTATTTGACCAAATTAAGGTCCATGGACTTGAGAAACATGATTGGAACCTTTGAAATCCAATAGTTGACTTTCTTTTGAACTGTTGACTTTTTCTTGATGTACAAGTAACTGAGCAACTAGATGCCTTCCACAATGAACCAATGGGCCAAAATCCATTCTTATAATTTTTATAACATATGGAGACCCATAGAAACAATATTTGATCAAGCCATTGAGTATTTCTTGCTTTTGCACAAAACCCTAGTTTTGGTGCATTGTGTAGGAGAATGAACCCTGATGAAGTTCCTGATTAATTTTCCTTCTTTTAGGGCCTCAAGACATCATGTAAACTTGTATGAAATGTGAGGACCTGTTGTGACCTATTGGAAGACAATTGGCTCTTTTCTTCTCTTTGAAGGACCACAACTTGGCAAACCAATGACCACATGCCTTATGCTTCAATCTATGAATGTTATGCTTTATCTTTCTATGTTAAGATGCCATGATATGTATGCAACATGATATGTTAAATGTCGTGAAATGAGAGGGAAAATTTTGGGGTGTTACAGGTACCATGTATCGTTGCTCGATGTTGCAATCTCTCTATGTTGCATTTATTTCCTTCAATATAGAGATTTTATTCAATCATTCTCCCACTGTTATATTGAATGTAATCTGGTAGTATATATGAAAAATCTTGTGTACTATTCAGTTTAATTACATAGTTGTAGCCAAGAACACTCTAAATACACTAGCACCATGAATATTGAAAAGCTTTGGAGTAGTTTAGAGGCATAAGAGTTGTGTCTGATTGAAAGAAACTCTGAGAAAGAGTTACAACATGCTCTGAAAGCTCAGACTCTGAAAGCTTATTCTATTTAGAAGAACCAGAAGAAAGCATGGCTAAAGAACAAGAAAAATTATGGTGGTGATGTTCAGAAGTTAAGACTCTCATAATGTTCAGAAGCAAAATGAGAAGTTTGACAAAAGGAAGGTCCAGTGCTACAATTGCAACTAGTTTGACCATTTTGTTGTTGATTGTTGGTCAACAAAGGTTAGCATTGGCGAAGAAGCCAATATAGCTAGAGTAGATTATGATTATAAACCTGTGTTATTAATGTCATTTGAACATGTAAGTGGATTAATGGTTGACTGGTGGTATATGGACACTAGTTACTCAAATCACCTAACTGGAAACAAGCAATGACTGGTTGATTTTAACTCTGGTAAAAGGACCAAGATCAGATGTGCTGATATGGGAAATGTCAGAGTTATTTTAAAAAATGGAAAAAATATACTTATATTTATCACGGATGTATGGTATGTTCCTGGCATGAATATTAATCTGATGAGTGTAGGTCATCTAATTGAAAAAGGATTTTCAGTAACCATGAAGGGCAATTTCTTGAGGTTGTGTGACTGTAATTAGAAGTTGGTTATGAAATCCAAGCTAGGAAGAAACATAACATTCAAGGTAAATGTTGCATCAAAATACACCTAATGCCTTAGTCAAAGAAGTTCTAAAGAGGAAAGTGAGTTGTGACACAAGAGATTGGGGCCTTTGAACTACAGAAGCTTGGGGCATCTGAGTTCAAAAAATATGGTACATGAAAATCTAATATTGTGGCACCAAATAAATCATGTGATATATGCATGAGAGGAAAGCAACCAGTATTTCCATTCTCATCATAAATTCTTCCAAGAGTAACTCATGTTTTAGGTGTGGTGCATTCTGATGTATAGTCAATTTAAGGTACCTTCACTTGGAGAGAACAAGTGCTTTGTGTCATTTGTGGATGAGTTCACAAGATTGGCATGGGTAGCACTCATTAAGTTCAAACATGAGGCATTTGTTAAGTTTCAAAAGTTCAAAGTGAAGACTGAAAATCAAAGTGGACAAAGGTTGAAGATCCTCATAATGGATAGGGGAGGTGATTTCAACTCAACAGAGTTCAAGAAGTTATATGAGGAACATGGTATTAAGTATGAGGTGATTGTTCCATACATTCCACAATATAATGGTCTTATTTAAAGGATAAATATAAATCTGCTTGACATGACAAGGAGCATGCTGAAGTAAGAGAATCTACCTAAGCAATTGTGGGTTGAAGAAATTGCTACTTTAGTATATGTGCTTGTCATACCCTAATTTTTGACCCTAAGATTTTTCGCATCTCATCTGCATCCTGCATACAAACAAGATTACGCACTGGTTCGTGTATCATTCTCAGGTGCAGGTCTATGCCTCGCAAAGGATCGTCGTGTTTTTACTTTCTTTTATCTGTTTATATTTACTAATTTCTAACCAAAATACCAAAAAAATGTTGCAGTTTGCTTCTTCTTCTCTCTGTGTTGCAGGATTTAAAAGACAGGGAAGTGATTTCAATTCAGAGGCGTTTGTTCAGTCACAATTCGATTTAGATGGACGTTTGACCTAAATTTGGTCAAACTATCAAATAAATTGTTTCAATTGCAAGTTATGTGTGCCAGTGGTCTATTCCTCAGACAATGCGTTTTCAAAGTTCAAGTTGTGTTGTGTGTGAAAGTCATCAGTCATCAGACAGTGTTTTGTGCGAAGTTTGGTTTGAATCTTCAAGTTCATCAGTTTATCAACAGTTCCTCTGAGGATTTATTTTCCTCAGCATGGATTCTAATAATCAGGAAAATTTTCAGACGGCGGTTGTGGCTTAGGTGACAAAGTTGCGATTTATTCAGTGGTTCAGGAATGACTGTGTTTAGTTTAATCAAGTGGCTTGTGCAAGAATAATCAAGATTTGATTCTGGGCTTAAAATCAAGACTTCATCCATCATCCATTTTTCCATTTTTAAACCATTTTATTTTCCAATTTCTATTATCCAAATATTCAATAACCATCCATTTTCAATATCAATATTTGATATTCATTTTTTTAATCCATTCACTTCAATTTAGCCGATTATCCATATATTCATTATCCTTTTTTTTTCCGATTTAAGTCATTCCATTTTTTTACCAATTCCAATTATTATTATTATTTTTTTAATTCATTCTTTTATCCAAAAAAAAAATCATTACAAAATTAAGTCCATATTCTAAAGAGCCTATTATTTTACATTAGAAAAATAAAGAGACAAGAAACAAATTTGATTTTTTTGAAGCCCATCATTTTTTGTTGATATTACAATCTTTAGCCCATGTTCAATACCATCATACTTTTCAGCCACACAAAAAAATTAAAAATGCAGCTTTTCCTTCATCTTTTCTCAGCCACACATGACTTCCTCACACGTTGCATATCACACAAGCCATCAAGCCTCCAGTCAGCACAAATTCTCACGCGCAAAACAACATCAGCTTATTCAAGCCACAGTTCACATCACACAAGCCATCTCATGCTGCCGAACCAACAACTTGAAACGCAGCAAAATCCCAGCCAAGCCGCAGGCCAAACGAAACACTCAAAGCCAGCCACATCATCACGCACTCCCTCAAGCAAATAAACACGTGACCTCAACACCAAAACGCAATGAATACGCACGCAGGACGCGCAGCCTGAGCCAAAAGACAACATCAAAACGCAAACAGACAACACTCAAAACGCAAAAAAAATTGAAGATGAAAGCACACGCCGTCTGAGACCACACAAAACGCATCTACACAGGCCATTAAACGCAGCTGAAGCGAGAATCCCGTGAGCAATCCAAAACGCAAGAATCAATTCAAAACGGCATCAATCGATCTCACCTTCATCCTCTATAAATTAAGCCCTTTTCCTTCTCAATCTCCAAGCTTGAAAAGCCCAAAGAAATTCTGCAAAAAAAACTTCTCAGAATCAAATTTCATCACCTTCAAAAAATCATTCTATCCATTCAATCCGAATCAAAACTTCCATCTCCAACATAACAAATCCGCAGCAAAGAATCATCACCGAATATGAAGTGAGTGTTGAATCGCATCACATAACAAAAACCTCATAAATCATTCACAATGATTCGACGCAAGCAGCAAACCAAGAGAGATCAAAAATCGAAAAAATCAGAATTAAAAGAAGAAGAAGGAGAGGATCGGGACGAATTCGTTTGCGAGAGAGAGAGAGGTACAACTCGATTTCTGTTTCTTTGTCACTTTCCCTTTCGTCAAGCCGCGGCGGACATCGTGAAGAAGAAGATGAAACTGATTTTACTTTTTTTCCAAATTTTCTTTTTTGCTTTTTTTGTATTTTGTTTAATAAACCTGATTGTAGTGTGTTTGGGCACAATGAGCCTACTAGATCCACTCATTACTACCTCCACCCCAAGCCACGCGTCTCTCCCCCATCAATTCTCATTTTATTTTATTTTTCCTATTATTAATTTGCTTTATATAATTTCTTACTATTTTTACTTTGATTTTTTTTTCTTTATTTGAAAGATTAAAAAAAAGAGGAAATGATTTTTTTAAGTCATTAGAAAAATATTTTGAAAACTATTCTTCAAAAAATCACTTAAGAAAATCTTTAAAAAATATATTTTGGTTGATTTTTAGTGGATTCTCTTTTAGATCCATTTTCTTTCGTCTTATTTTTATTTTTGGTCGATGAGATCTCCGATTCGCGATTATTGGTTTTCTAAGATGTTTAATCTTCATTATTTCAAATCTATGGATGAATGATCATTTGGATCATTCTCCATACTTTGGGATCGTGATAGGTTGCATTCGATAAATCAATGTGAAATCTCGATTAAGATTAGACCATTACTTTTCTTTTCGTGAGACATGTTTTCGGAGAATGATCCATCATATCATTTCTCTAACATGTATTAGCACAAATATTTTCCACCTTAATTGGTGGTGGCCGGCCTCATTTGTAGGGTAATTACTTCATAAATTACTCGGCGATTGCTTAACATAGACCTAAATTTGTCCCGAATTCGGAATGCGATCCAATTGGATCCGGTTGCCTCGATTTTAGTTATCTTTTTGTGGTTGTGTTTGATTAAGTTCATCATACCATTTCTATGTAAATATTATAATACTATTAATATACTAACCATTTTAATTCAATCTCTCTCACCTTATCCTCTTTATTTCAATCTCTCGCTCCTTATCTCTCTTATTATGCTTTTATATCATTCATCATATTGTTATGTTTATATTTGTTATGCTTGTGATTTTTCCTTTGTCCATTTGGACACAAAAACACTAATAAAGGATTAAACACCTAAAAAGACTTGTGACTTTTAATTTCGGACTATGGCCACTATCCTTAGCATTGGATTGGGAGTTTCAGACTTAGATTTTAGGATCTATCCCTTTGCTTGAGTTGTTATGGATTGAAGACTTTGGCCCCGATTAAGTTCATATGTTCATGAAGATGGAAATTCCATTGTTCTTGAGGAATGCTGGCCATACGGTTTGATCTTTCTTCCTTTAACTTTTACCTTCAAGTTTTAGGATAGTCCCTTCATCTCCTCCCACTTCTTAAATTTTCAAATCTTCTTCCTATTTTCAAATCTTCTTTGTTTTCAAACTTCAAACATTTTCGCAATCAAACCTTGACTTAGGTCATGCAGTTTTACCTTTTCACTTCATTTTCTTAATAAATGCTAAACCACATAAGCATATCGAAACTTTCTTCTCAAAACTTAAAAAATATTCAAACCTCATTCAATTGTTTTTGTGCCCTCGTGCACGTTTCTTTTAACCTTTTTTATGTTTAGATATGATTCATTCTTTCTAGCGGAATTATTCGCTAAAGAATGACGACTTATCTCAACATTTTAAAATCAATTCAACTCATTGTTCTTTTCACAATTTGTACCACGAACTACGAGGTTTTGATCTCGCATTGCACTTTGTGGGTACGTAAGCATGAGACGTTCATCTCTTCAAACACAAAAATCTTAAAAAAACATTCTTCTTCTCATCTCTTCAATTTTTTTTTCAAGCAAACCATTTCAAACCAAAAAAGCAATAAATATTTCAAAGGGCTCCCGTGGAGTACCACAGACATTTTGGGTGCGTAAAACCTTCCCAATTTGTAACCTATCCCCTTACCCGTTCTCTGTTTGATTCTTTTAGCTTTTTAGCTTTTAGATTCATTAGGTTTTATTCGCTCTTTTTCCCTTTTCCATTTGGAATAAAATAAAAGCGCGGTGGCGACTCTGTTTACCTTGAGTTAAGTTAATCAATAGCTTACACTCATGATTTTACCGCTACAGAAAAGTGGCGACTCTGCTGGGGAGTCAATCTCTAAGTGGATTCGGCCTACTTTGATTTATTTACTGCTTTAGTTTGATTTGTTTGTTACTTGTTTGTTCTGTTTTGGTTTTGGTGATCCTCTGTGAGATAGATTCTAACCCGGATCTGAGTGGAACTTATGATAGGACGGCGATATTCGAAGCGATACGCGATGGAGTAGTCTAAAGCGATATCAATTTGATAATCTCCACTCGGTTAGGCTCTCTTGGATTATCAATGTCATGACGAGTAATCGTACATGGCATTATTTTCCGACCTTGAGCTGATCATACTGAGGACCTAGAACCCTTAACCAATCCAAGCCAATTTAGGAATGTAGTGCGGAAACTATCTGAGTGTAAACTTAAGGTGGTTGTCACGCGATACTACACTCGGACGAGGTCTATTTTAAGAATGTTATCGGTTGGGGAGTAATCCAACGTACCAATGATATTCTAAAGATGGCTATTAACTCCGGGAACCTCTGTTAGCACCCTTTTGGTTTTTTGCAGGTACAATGAAGACAAACCTTAGTACATGCCTTTGTGGGTTGTTGGTTCTTATCCCTTGACTCCATGCTCGTGATCCGAACCTTTGAACCTGTGTGCTTTGCGTGATCTTGTTTGTGGTTGTTGCATTTACATAT
Organism: Lathyrus aphaca; assembly: GCA_963966055.1. Taxonomy (NCBI): domain Eukaryota; kingdom Viridiplantae; phylum Streptophyta; class Magnoliopsida; order Fabales; family Fabaceae; genus Lathyrus; species Lathyrus aphaca. The sequence goes on from OZ014522.1 coordinate 547,079,051, forward strand.
TCATCATGATCATCTTCACAACCATTTTTCAAGGAAAATAATTCCGATTATTGCAAATGTTTGAAAAAAGTAAATATTCCTTTTTGTCAAGATTTTTCATGACCGTATTCTCGATGTTGACCATGTTTGCGATAATCGAGTTATTTTTCTGAAAATGGAAGTGAACATTGCATATCATTGCATCCTCGCATATTCTTGCGTTCATCCGAGTTGTGTGGGAACTCATCCCGGTTGTTTCTTTCTTCAGTTGTCTGTTGATCCGTCAAGCTGACTCCTCATCACAGATACGGTACTAGAGCTGCTAATAGATTGAGAGCTATCAGATTGAGAATGGAACACCAAGAACAACATAACATGGAAGTCCGGATGGAGATTGATAAGTTGAAGGCCGGTATGACCAGGCTCACTGAAATGATGCAAGTTCTGATTGCTCGAGGTGAACCACCTCAAAGGACTGTTATCTCTGAAGTTTTTACTGCTGTTGTTGATCCTCCTGTTATTCAGCAACCAGTTTCTACTTGGCCAGAATATGGGTTACCTCCGGATTATGTGCCAGTTTCTGCTAATGCTCAAATGGGTGGTCCATCTGTTGTACCAGTCTTTTCAGCTCCGACTTTTGTCGAACCTCAACCTGTTGTGCACACTACTGCTCAGACTACTTATCATAATTCTCCTTTTTTGTACCAAGCTGCTGGTCCACAAGCTGAAAGTCAGGGTGAACCTGGATATATGGATGAAGTTAGAGAACAATGTTTGACTCTTGAGAAGAGGGTAAGAGGTCTAGAAGGAAAAGATGTCTTTGGTTCTGCTGCAATAGACATGTGTTTGGTTTCCGACTTGGTTCTTCCTGATAAGTTCAAGGTTCCTGTATTTGAGAAGTACAATGGTCATACTTGTCCAAAGATTCATCTGCTGATGTATTGTCGCAAAATGGCTGCACATGCCAAGGATGACAAATTGCTTATTCACTGTTTTCAAGATAGTCTGAGTGGTGCTTCTATGAAATGGTATGTTGGACTTGAGAAGAGTCACATTCGAAGTTGGAAGGATTTGTCTGATGCTTTTGTAAGACAGTATAAGTACAATCTGGACATGGCGCCTGATCGTCGTCAACTTCAAAACATGTCACAGAAAGAGAAAGAATCGTTCAAAGAGTATGCTCAGCGTTGGAGAGAGCTAGCTGCTCAAGTGGAACCACCTTTGCCCGAAAAGGAATTAACTGGTTTGTTCATGGACACTCTTCAACCATTCTTTTGGGAGAAAATGGTAGGAAGCGTTTCATCTGGTTTTTCTGACCTAGTCACTATTGGAGAAAGACTAGAGGAAGGTATCAAGAAGGGTAAGATTACCAATTCTGAATCTCCCAATGCTGCAAGAAAGTCTTTTGGGAACTTTCACAAGAGAAGAGATGTTGATGCTTATGTTGTTTCAACTGAGAGGAAGCCTTATCACCCGCAACAACGATATGTTCAACCATATGTAGCTGAAATTTCTCCTGTTGTCAAAACTCAACCTGCTCAAACTCAAGCTCAAGTTCAAGCTCAACCAACTCAAGCTCAAGTTCAAATTCGAGCTCAAGCTCAGGCTCCTCATCCTGCTGCTGGACAAAATCAGTATCGTAATAGGCCAAACTTTGATCCTATCCCGAAGCCTTACACTGATTTGTTTCCTTCCTTGATTAAGAGTGGTTTAATTACTACTAGGCCTCCGCCTCCTGTTCCAAATCCTCTTCCGGTTGGTTATAGATCGGCTCTTCGCTGTGAGTTTCATCAAGGTGGAACTGGTCATGACTTGGAACATTGCTTTGCACTGAAAGCTAAGGTGCAAGAACTTATCAGGAACAACATCCTTTACTTTAATGATACAAATCCTAATGTTGTCAACAATCCTTTGCCGAAGCTTGGGAAGTGAATCTTCTAGAGTAATTCAACAGTTAAATTTTCTTCAAGGCCAGAATCTTAGACGGGACAGCTCATCCTTGTTGCTGATGGATCACTAGGCCATTGTTTCTTTATGTTTGCAATTTTTCTTCAATCGTATTGACTTGTTTGCTTTTAAACTTTGTTTGTACTTTCATGTTGATTTTAATGAAATGAGCATTGCTTTGTTTTGATTCAATTTCATTTACTATTTGCATCTTTATGCTTTACATTTCAAGTTCATTTATCTTGTCTCAAAGCTTTTACAATGATTGGAGGGAGGATGATGAAAACGAGATACCCATAATTGTTGTTGGTATGCTTTCAATTGAGACTGGGCTGATGATATACAAGCATTTTTTCAAAACCCAAACACTGGAGAAATAAGGAAGTTAATCCCTTGACAACCCCATTTGAGCCTTGCAGTTGGAGTTTCTTTCTATTCGAAAAAACCCGCAATTTTTAACCCGGGGATGGGTAGTTCTAAATTAATTCGAATGTGCATTCAAGTACAAGAGAATCATTCAAGACACCTTTCAATAAAGGTTGTAATCTCAAGTTTTCCTTCACACACATCAATGAAGTGTTGAAGATGTTTCTCAATTCAAAAGTCAATGATGGTTCATCGTAATCATTAAGCCATGCAGTCATTATCTTTCAAAAAAAATGATATTGAAAAAATTATTGAAAAAAATCAAAGCCCGCTAAGTCAAAACCTATAAAGGAGACTTAGGCAAAAATAAACTGGGGCATCCCGCTGGCTGTAAGTTCAAATGACACAGTTCATGCAAAAGTTAGGGATAATAAAAAGAAAGATTTGTCAAGAGGTCATCAAAATCCTCAGCAAAAAAAAGTTGAGTTGACCAAGGTCCTCACTAGAAATAACAAAAGGAAAGAGGTGACTGCTATCTCAAAATCCTTTGGCTTATGAACCATCTTCATCGGTGCAATCCTAAAGTTCTGGGAACTTGAATGCATAGGCTGAATTAATTGAATATAAGACTGGAGTTCATCATGAAGTGGGGTTGGGTACAAATAAACTTTGAGCCTATATCCTTTGTTTCATAAACTGTGAACCAGGCCACGTTACAACCTTCAAAAGTCCTAATTGAATCCAGGTTTCTTTTGAAAAGCATACTACAACGAGGTTGCGTAAACTGACTCCCAAGTTCGTTACCAATCATTTGTTTCTTACTTTTTCTTTATCTTTCATGTTGTCTCAACCGCCGTGTTTTGACAATGTTTTCATTTACTTTATATCAATAAATTTCATTCCAAAAATGATTCTTGATTTCAAACTTTGCATTGAATTTTGCATTAAAATTACCAGGTTTGTACAAACACTTTTTATTTGCAAATAAACTTTCCTCATCAAGGAATTTTCAAACAGTTGAGAAACTTGGTCAGTGATCTTATCAGGGGCAAGTTCTTCCTAGGTCCTGTGGTTCAAGAGTTGTTGATCAGTGCAAGTTATTCTCAGATATGGTTGGTCAGAAGATTCTCTGCAAGTGTCATACTGGGTTTGTTTTCTCAACATTCATTTCAAAGGGCTGAAGCCATGATCAGTTTATTCTTCTCAACAGTTACCTCAAAGATCTGATTATTTTCTCCAGCAGTAGTCAAGAACTGAATCCATTATCAGTTTACCTTCATCAGTCATTTAACTTGGGGCAACTGTCTTCAAGAATCTCCAAGCAGCTTTTCATGACTTCTCTCAAAAGATTTCCAACTTGGTACAGTTTACTGGTGTGACAAAGATTTGTTCAGCAGTAGCATCTCTAATATTCGAGCAGAATGGCAGTGATCTCCGTGTTGAGGAATCAGTTCTCCATATTTTTCACTCCTCTAAGAGTCTAAACTGGTTGTCAGCATTTTCTCTCATATTATCTCCTTGGGTGTGTTATTCCCCAGTCTTGTTTACGTTTGCATATTTGAGTGTGTTATTCCTCATTATGCGTCTTCTTGGGTGTGTTATTCCCCATTATTGTTAACCTTTGCATAGTTGAGTGTTTTAGTCCTCATTATGTGTATTCTTGGGTGGTTTAGTCTCCATTTTCGTAAATGTCCGCATACTGAGTGTTTTAGTCCTCATATGCATTTCTCGAAGTCTTGTTGTTTTCAACTTCTTACTTTTTGGTCAAAGTCCAACTTACTTGACATTTGTCTGTCTCTCCAGAATTTTTTCTTCACCTACTTGTTGTGTCTTCTCATATATTACACCCTTTTATCCGATTGCCATTCTCGGATGTCCATAGTTAAGTCATCATTGATTTGATGTACTGTCCCGGACATTTTCCCATCTCATTCAGTTCTGTTCCTGAATGTTGTGATTCACATTTTATCCGATTGCTATTCTTGGATGTTGTGATCACTTCCCTTCCGGTTGCCATTCTCGGATTTCCATGTTGGAGTCATCATTGATTTGATGTACTTTCCCGAACTTTTCCCATTTCATTCAGTGTTGTTCCTGAATGATGTGCTTCAAATTTTATCTGATTGCTATTCTCAGATGTTGTGATTACCCTTTTCCGATTGCCATTCTCGGATATTCCTAGTAAAGTCAGTAATGTCATCCCTGGATATTTCTGATGTACTTTTTCGGGTCTTTTCTTACTTCATTCAGTGTCATCCCTGGATGTTGTGATCCTTTCTGTCCAATTTCCATTCTTGGACATTTTCGTCTTGGCTGAGCCATGAGTTGGTCTCTAGCATGTTTCTTTTCCCCGTTGGAGTCTTATGCTCCTTATCCCCAGCGTTTATTATTTTTCATGTGTCGTCTTATCCCTCACGGATTTCTCTGCATTTAACATTTTCATATGTTATCATATACATCTCATATGCTTTCATAACATTATCATATGCTTCATATCATTTCCATATCATCTTCATATCATTTCACATCATTCGTATCATTTCATTCCAGTTTTTGGCATCTTAGGATCAAAAAATTGCTTCTTTTTTTTTATATTTAAGTATTTTCCATCTTGTCGAAACGAAGATCTTAAACTTCATTATCTCTGGATTGAAGAAACTTAAATAGGGGCATCAGTCATACCCTAATTTTTGACCCTAAGATTTTTCGCATCTCATCTGCATCCTGCATACAAACAAGATTACGCACTGGTTCGTGTATCATTCTCAGGTGCAGGTCTATGCCTCGCAAAGGATCGCCGTGTTTTTACTTTCTTTTATCTGTTTATATTTACTAATTTCTAACCAAAATACCAAAAAAATGTTGCAGTTTGCTTCTTCTTCTCTCTGTGTTGCAGGATTTAAAAGACAGGGCAGTGATTTCAATTCAGAGGCGTTTGTTCAGTCACAATTCGATTTAGATGGACGTTTGACCTAAATTTGGTCAAACTATCAAATAAATTGTTTCAATTGCAAGTTATGTGTGCCAGTGGTCTATTCCTCAGACAATGCGTTTTCAAAGTTCAAGTTGTGTTGTGTGTGAAAGTCATCAGTCATCAGACATTGTTTTGTGTGAAGTTTGGTTTGAATCTTCAAGTTCATCAGTTTATCAGCAGTTCCTCTGAGGATTTATTTTCCTCAGCATGGATTCTAATAATCAGGGAAATTTTCAGACGGCGGTTGTGGCTTAGGTGACAAAGTTGCGATTTATTCAGTGGTTCAGGAATGACTGTGTTTAGTTTAATCAAGCGGCTTGTGCAAGAATAATCAAGATCTGATTCTGGGCTTAAAATCAAGACTTCATCCATCATCCATTTTTCCATTTTTAAACCATTTTATTTTCCAATTTCTATTATCCAAATATTCAATAACCATCCATTTTCAATATCAATATTTGATATTCATTTTTTTAATCCATTCACTTCAATTTAGCCGATTATCCATATATTCATTATCCTTTTTTTTCTGATTTAAGTCATTCCATTTTTTTACCAATTCCAATTATTATTATTATTATTTTAATTCATTCTTTTATCCAAAAAAAAATCATTACAAAATTAAGTCCATATTCTAAAGAGCCTATTATTTTATATTAGAAAAATAAAGAGACAAGAAACAAATTTGATTTTTTTGAAGCCCATCATTTTTTGTTGATATTACAATCTTTAGCCTATGTTCAATACCATCATACTTTTCAGCCACACAAAAAAATTAAAAATGCAGCTTTTCCTTCATCTTTTCTCAGCCACACATGGTTTCCTCACACGCTGCATATCACACAAGCCATCAAGCCTCCAGTCAGCACAAATTCTCACGCGCAAAACAACATCAGCTTATTCAAGCCACAGTTCACATCACACAAGCCATCTCATGCTGCCGAACCAACAACTTGAAACGCAGCAAAATCCCAGCCAAGTTGCAGGCCAAACGAAACACTCAAAGCCAGCCACATCATCACGCACTCCCTCAAGCAAATAAACACGTGACCTCAACACCAAAACGCAATGAATACGCACGCAGGACGCGCAGCCTGAGCCAAAAGACAACATCAAAACGCAAACAGACAACACTCAAAACGCAAAAAAAATTGAAGATGAAAGCACACGCCGTCTGAGACCACACAAAACGCATCTACACAGGCCATTAAACGCAGCTGAAGCGAGAATCCCGTGAGCAATCCAAAACGCAAGAATCAATTCAAAACGGCATCAATCGATCTCACCTTCATCCTCTATAAATTAAGCCCTTTTCCTTCTCAATCTCCAAGCTTGAAAAGCCCAAAGAAATTCTGCATAAAAAACTTCTCAGAATCAAATTTCATCACCTTCAAAAAATCATTCTATCCCTTCAATCCGAATCAAAACTTCCATCTCCAACATAACAAATCCGCAACAAAGAATCATCACCGAATATGAAGTGAGTGTTGAATCGCATCACATAACAAAAACCTCATAAATCATTCACAACGATTCGACGCAAGTCGCAAACCAAGAGAGATCAAAAATCGAAAAAATCAGAATTAAAAGAAGAAGAAGGAGAGGATCGGGACGAATTCGTTTGCGAGAGAGAGAGAGGTGCAACTCGATTTCTGTTTCTTCGTCACTTTCCCTTTTGTCAAGTCGCGGCGGACATCGTGAAGAAGAAGATGAAACTGATTTTACTTTTTTTCCAAATTTTCTTTTTTGCTTTTTTTTTGTATTTTGTTTAATAAACCTGATTGTAGTGTGTTTGGGCTCAATGAGCCTACTAGATCCACTCATTACTACCTCCACCCCAAGCCACGCGTCTCTCCCCCCTCAATTCTCATTTTATTTTTTTTTCCTATTATTAATTTCCTTTTATAATTTCTTACTATTTTTACTTTGATTTTTTTTTTCTTTATTTGAAAGATTAAAAAAAAGAGGAAATGATTTTTTTAAGTCATTAGAAAAATATTTTGAAAACTATTCTTCAAAAAATCAATTAAGAAAATCTTTAAAAAATATATTTTAGTGGATTCTCTTTTAGATCCATTTTTTTTCGTCTTATTTTTATTTTTGGTCGATGAGATCTCCGATTCGCGATTATTGGTTTTCGAAGATGTTTAATCTTCATTATTTCAAATCTATGGATGAATGATCATTTGGATCATTCTCCATACTTTGGGATCGTGATAGGTTGCATTCGATAAATCAATGTGAAATCTCGATTAAGATTAGACCATTACCTTTTCTTTTCGTGAGACATGTTTTCGGAGAATGATCCATCATATCATTTCTCTAACATGTATTATTACAAATATTTTCCACCTTAATTGGTGGTGACCGGCCTCATTTGTAGGGTAATTACTTCGTAAATTACTCGGCGATTGCTTAACATAGACCTAAATTTGTCCCGAATTCGGAATGCAATCCAATTGGATCCGGTTGCCTCGATTTTAGTTATCTTTTTGTGGTTGTGTTTGATTAAGTTCATCATACCATTTCTATGTAAATATTATAATACTATTAATATACTAACCATTTTAATTCAATCTCTCGCACCTTATCCTCTTTATTTCAATCTCTCGCTCTTTATCTCTCTTATTATGCTTTTATATCATTCATCATATTGTTATGTTTATATTTGTTATGCTTGTAATTTTTCCTTTGTCTATTTGGACACAAAAACACTAATAAAGGATTAAACACCTAAAAAGACTTGTGACTTTTAATTTCGGACTATGGCCACTATCCTTAGCATTGGACTGGGAGTTTCGGACTTAGATTTTAGGATCTATCCCTTTGCTTGAGTTGTTATGGATTGAAGACTTTGGCCCCGATTAAGTTCATCTGTTCATGAAGATGGAAATCCCATTGTTCTTGAGGAATGCTTGACATACGGTTTGATCTTTCTTCCTTTAACTTTTACCTTCAAGTTTTAGGATAGTCCCTTCATCTCCTCCCACTTCTTAAATTTTCAAATCTTCTTCCTATTTTCAAATCTTCTTTGTTTTCAAACTTCAAACATTTTCGCAATCAAACCTTGAATTAGGTCATGCGGTTTTACCTTTTCACTTCATTTTCTTAATAAATGCTAAACCACATAAGCATATCGAAACTTTCTTCTCAAAACTTAAAAAATATTCAAACCTCATTCAATTGTTTTTGTGCCCTCGTGCACGTTTCTTGTAACCTTTTTTATGTTTAGATATGATTCATTCTTTCTAGCGGAATTATTCGCTAAAGAATGACGACTTATCTCTACATTTTAAAATCAATTCAACTCATTGTTCTTTTCACAATTTGTACCACGAACTACGAGGTTTTGATCCCGCATTGCACTTTGTGGGTACGTAGGCATGAGACGTCCGTCTCTTCAAACACAAAAATCTTAAAAAACATTCTTCTTCTCATCTCTTCAATTTTTTTTTCAAGCAAACCATTTCAATCCAAAAAAGCAATAAATATTTCAAAGGGCTCCCGTGGAGTACCACGGACGTTTTGGGTGCGTAAAACCTTCCCAATTTGTAACCTATCCCCTTACCCGTTCTCTGTTTGATTCTTTTAGCTTTTTAGCTTTTAGATTCATTAGGTTTTATTCGCTCTTTTTCCCTTTTCCATTTGGAATAAAATAAAAGCGCGGTGGCGACTCTGTTTACCTTGAGTTAAGTTAATCAATAGCTTACACTCATGATTTTACCGCTACAGTGCTCAACATATGTCCAACAAATAATTTAAAGAAAGTAGTTATTATTGATAAGTGGACTAGAAGATAGAAAAGCGTAGGCCATTTCAAGGTGTTTGGTTTTGTATGTTACAAACATATATCAGATGCTACTAGAAGGAAATTGGATGACAAAAGCAAAGTCACGTTGCTTATAGGTTACCACAATGCAAATGCTTATAAGCTCTATTTTTCAATTACCAACAAAGTTGAATTCAATAGAGATATCATAGCGAAGGAATCAAAAACATGAGATTGGAGCAAGTCTCAATCCAACTCTAGTGCAATGTAACCACTAGATTCTGGTTCTTCCTATGAAGGTGATCCTGACTCTGAAGATGAATCTGAATCGAAAGATGACTGACTCTGAAGATGAATTTAAATCTGATGATGGATTTTACTCTGAAGGTGGTCCATTATCTAAAGATGGAACCTCTAAATGTGGAACTTCTGAAGGTGGTCCTGCTTCTGATGGTATCCAGAGGCCAGAAAAAGTTAGACAAATACCAAGGAGACTTGTATAGTTTGAGTTACTGCAAGATATGAAGATTGATTCTGAAGGAGAATTCATACAAAGTTCCATGATGGTGGACTCTGAACCTGTCAGCATCATTGATACTCTCAAGAATAAGGTGTGGGTGAATGTTATGAAGGAAGAGCTTGAGGCCATTGAAAGAAACAAGACATGGGAATTGATTGCTCTACCTCAGAACAAGATAGCCATCAGTGTGAGATAGGTTTTTAAGATAAATTTGAAGTTAGATGGTTCGATTTCCAATCATAAATCAAGGTTAGTAGCTAGAGGATTCATGCAAAAGTTTCATTTAGACTACTTTGAAGTGTTTGCACCTATTTCTATACATGAAACCATAATGTTGCTTATTGTTATATCTGCAAATAGGAATTGGCCTCTGATACATTTTGATGTAAAGTTATCTTTTCTAAATGGTCCATTGCAAGAAAGAAATTTATGTGTTGTAACCTCTTGGTTTTGTGAAAAAAAACAAGGAAGGGATGGTGTACAAGCTACATAAAGCCTTGTAAGAGCTGAAACAAGCTCTAAGGGATTGAAATCTGAAAAATTGATTCATTTTTCAAGCATCTAGAATTCAAGAAATGTGAAATGGAATATGGAGTGTATATGTAACATACTTATAAAGGCAATGTGATTATGGTGTGTCTTTATGTGGATGACATACTTCTGACATGGAGTTGTACTTCTGAAATAAACAAGTTCAAGAAGGCATTTATTAATGCATTTGATATGATTGAAGTTGGAAATATTGTATATTTTCTATGGATGGAGATTTTACATTCCAAGAAGGGAATTATTATGCACCAACTAAAGTTTGAACTTAAGCTACTAAAGAGATTTGAGCTGATGAATTTTAAGTCAACAGTCACACCAACTGAGACAAATTATAAGTTGGACTCTGATGATGATGATGATGATGGAGAGGATATAAATGCTACAACCTTCAAACAATTGGTTGGTTGTCTAAGATATATGTGTAATAGTAGACCTAACATTTGTTATGCAATTGGAAAGGTGAGTAGGTTTATAAGTAAACTAAAGTGATCACATTACCAAGTTGCAGTCAAGATTCTGAGGTATGTAAAAGGAACTTTAAGGCATGGAATTTTGTTTCCATATGGAGTATCAGATGTTGTTGAGATGATATGCTACTCTGAATCTGACTAGTGTGGGGACAAAGTGGACTGAAGAAGCACTACAAGATAATGGTAATGTATCTTGGAGCTCTTATTTCTTGGTGCTCCAAGAAGCAACTAGTGGTGGTATTGTCAACCTGTGAAGTTGAATACATATTTGGTGGTTTATTCGCTTGTCGGGTTGTTTGGTTGATGAATTTGCTGCAGGAATTGAAGTTCAAAGTGAGCAAACTAGTCAAGTTGATGATTGAAAAAATATCCCATAAGTCTTTCTAAGAATCTAGTTTTGCATGGAAGAAGCAACCACTTGATACTAATTACCAATTTTTGCACAATCAAGTTCAGAATGGAGTACTTGGGGTTATTTATGTCAGCACTCAGAAGCAGCATGCAGATGTGCTAACTAAAGCAATCAAAACTGAAGATTTCATCAATTTGAGGGATGAAATTGGTGTTGTGGATTTTTAATCTTGAATGTGAATTAAAGGATGATGTTTAATGTAATCCAATATTCAATATTGGTTTAGTTTTAAGTTTCATTTGCATTTAAGTTTACATTTGCATTTGAATTTGAGTTTTAATTTAATGTGCATCTGAGTTTGGGTTATTATAAAACCCAATGTTAGTTGGAATTTGTAATTATTTTTTTGAAATTTTTCATATTGAAATTAGAAAGTTAGTTATATAACTCTCTCTCTCTCTCTCTCTGCAATTGTTCATCATCTTTTTCACTCTTGTGCATTATTAATGGAGGTTCAATGTTGAACTCCAACACTGGATATGTCAAAAATTTAGTATGTTATGGCACATATCGGTTTTTTTTAAATACTTATATTTACAAAAAAATTTAATTAAAGATGAAACTATTGGTAGTTTAACAAGTACCAGTTTTTTTAAAAACAATCTTCACTTACCAGATTTTTTTTGTGGTTTAGTAAAAAAAATCTGGTAGTGTTAGTTGAAGGATTAAGATTTGCCAATATTTTTGTATGAATATGATTGCACATGCCCTTTTATATGGTCCATAATGAATCCAAAGTTGTATAAACAAGGGTCATATGTTGTTTAGAAAAACATCTTACAATGTCTCAATTTTTGTGTAAGACAGAAGTGTACTTCAATGCGGTGAAACCTCCTGTAGAGTTTCGGCTCCTGGAAGGCAACACGTCTCTCGCTCTTCTGAGCTCCAAGTTGAATAATATGTTTCTTGACACCGAGTTTTGTTCATATTGGATTGATCCCGGTGGAAAGGTGAAATATAACCTTATTGAGTTGAAGAGTGACGAAGATTTCAAAGTAATTTGGAGAACATATCACAATAGGCTAACTAAGGGAGTGATCCAGTTTGATGCGACAATTTCTAGATTAGTTGATGATATAATCAAGATGATGAAATGTCCATAATCATCTGGTAATGTTTAGGTTTTCTTATTGATTATTTTTTTGTTAAGTTATGTAATCATGTGTCTAAGTTATGTAACTGCTTGTCAAATGTTAAGTGACGTTATCCTGCAATAATGGAAGTTCCAAAATGTTATCTAATAAATTGTGCGGTGCAAAATTATGAGAAATAATATACATAATATACAATTAATACAAAAATGATAATAAGGTTCAAATAGGTGCCCCATGGAATATGTGTGCTGCCAGAGATGTCAAAGTATAAACCTCGCCATATAGGCTCACCAAAATCACGAGGTTATCCATACTAATTGAGTTCATATGTAGGCGTTGAGTGTAATATACACCATGTGGATGCGAAGGAGGCGACGACACATCATCTTAAAGTACCCCAACATGAGAAGGTCCAACATGAGAAGACCCAACATGAGAAGATCCAACATAGAAAGTCCAAAAACATCTCCAGGTTTCCTATGTGAGATGATGTGATATGGTAAGGTACCACTCCAAGTATCCATCTACACACTTTGTAGAGAATTGAACATCCACTTCATGATCTCAAATGGCATGGGCAGAACCCAAAACGTGACTAACAAATCAACTATCAATATCCTTGGATGGAATAACAAGGATTGGTCTTAGAATGTCCTGGACATATTCAAACTGGTGCATACACCTCTCAGGTAAGTGTCCAACCATTAAAGTCTCCCATTGCAAGCAAAAAAAATGAAGTGTCATCAAACTCATGATGCATTATTGATCGAAAAAATAGCAAGTGTACTATTTTTACCGATGTAGTAATAGAAGGGAGTAACCCCAAATATCGATCTCAAGGACTGCTTAATAAAATAAGTTCTGATGGATTAATTTCAATTGGACAAAAGTTATGGTTAAAAATTTGATTTTAGATTAAATCAAATAAAGTTATTAAAAAGTAAACTAAAACAGAGAGTTTTTACTTATATGAAAATAATGCCAGGGACGGTGTATGATCTGCAGTGCAATGATTCAATAATTTCTTAATCTTATAGAGACATGCTTTAAAAAGTGTCTTTCCTAAGTCGATAATGTTTTCCCAAAATTCCTTTATAGAAAAACCATTGGTATTCTTCCTCGACTTTGATTCCTCAACGGTCAAAGAAGAATATCAAGCAATAATTCTGACATAAAAAGGTTTTCACAAAATATTCCAATTCCTCAGTAATATTTACCGTGATAAAATTTATGCAACAAGGTTAGGATGGTTGGTCAGACCAAATCCTAACCACGATCAATTATCCAATTTTCCAACAAAGATAAAGCATTAAGAAGGTTGCATAAAATAAAGAAACGAATTTAATCGCATAATCTCAAAATTAAGAATTCAAATTGTCATTACATAAAGCAAATCAGGGACACCCCCTGGCATTGGGGGGTTTAGCCACTCATGTTCATAACGGAAATAAAAACATAGCAAGAATATAGAGACATTACAATTAACGTAGGATTCGTTGGATCGTCAATCGCTTCCACTCTTGATCAATCCTTCTTCTCCTGTTATCGTTCAAATCCCCAAAATCCCCCAAATCAAAAAGTATCCTTTTACAGTCATAAACATCTAATATAAATCAGTCTTCCAAAACACCGCGAAAAGTCCAGAATGCCCTTGCAACAATGAAATAACAGATTTCCTTCTGGCCTTCACAACACGGGCCGTGTTGTGCAACACGGGCACCTGTGTTGTGCAACACGGGCACCCGTGTTGTGCCTCTGGATCTTCATAACTCAGCCTCTTCTTCAGATGCTATGACACGGGCCATGTCATACAACACGGGCACCCGTGTCACATCACTGGTTTCTCCTCTTTCTTTCACAAGCATCCTCTTCAGCTGGTCTTCACAACACGGGCCGTGTTGTACAACACTGGCACCCGTGTTGTGCTTCTGATACCCTATTTTTCTGTCATTTTATCACGCTCGGATCATCTTTTCGAATGCTTCGAACCACCGATTAGATATTGACCTGAAAACACATCAAAAACAAACACATAACCCATACCAAAGATAAAAACAGATAAAACGATTAAAACTAAACTTGCATGCTACATTAAGAAAACTACGACGAAACATGAACGAAATACTTCAAACGAACGAAATTAAACTCAAAGGACAATGAAAACTGACTTGAAAACTACAACTAAATATCACTGATCAAACTCCCCCAAACTTGAACTCTTGCTTGACCTCAAGCAAAGATCTTGTATTTATACATTCAACACTAGCAAGATGAATTCCGATACTCATACGTGGATCCTTTGTTCCAAGTCACCCAATAAGTTCTTTTGGTACTTCTCTCTCAGTAAAGGTATCACACAAACACTACACCGCGGAAAACCACGGACCTGAATCTCCTTTTCGGTAACCTCTCCGACTATGCTTCGGGCTTAGGTCCTATATTTCGATTTTCCACCCTTTTCATTCGGACAATCCCTTTTAAGGCTTTTTATGATTTTCACTATGTGTACAAAATTGATCCTTTTTTTTTTGTTGGCACCGATATTTCTTTGTCCCTTAGGGGAAACATTTATGTTCAACCGCCGTTAGGTTGAATAACCTGGTGAGGGTTACCCAACTTAGAAAGATCGATCGTTCTAATGTTCTTTTATTCATTTTTTTTCCGGTGCCTTCAAGCCTTTTTATCTTTTGGATCAATTCTGCACACACAATTATTATAGATAAAGCCAGATATGTCAATAGAAACTACTTCGGGTTTACTTCTCAGATCAAAGTACCATGACACGAATCTACACGTCGAACTCGTTCCTACTTTAGGAGACTCAGTGTGTTCATGTTATACCTAAACATCAAAAAATTTTCATTTTTGCTCATAGGGTTTCTTTTCACTCAAATCCTATATACTTTCTCATAATTCACTCGCAACACACAACAGGTCAACTCAGGGGTGTTTTTTTTTCAAATAACACATAGCTATAATTTTCAAGCCGACACTACTAAAAATAAACATAGATTAAAACAAAACAAAACGAAAACATGAAAACTAAACCCCCCCACACTTGAACTCAACAGTGTCCACACTATTAAAGAACCAATGTCGGAGGGAACTCACAACTATCACTGCTCTGGTGGAAATCCATGAAGCCTCATCTGCTGCATCCATGAATGCAACTCATCGATGAGGTCCCCTTGCCGGGTCTGCTCTTTTATCATTTCGTCCCATTCCTCCTTGGTCACACTCCACTGACCGGCTGCTTGGTTTGATGATCCACCAGCAGTTTGCACCGGGACCTCTTCAGCTTGGTTCCCTTCATCCTCCTCACCTGAAAAATACTCATCAAACTGATCGTTTCCGCCCTGCATAGGGTCCTCATACAACCAGTTAGCTCTATTGTCTATACTAATCAAGTTAGGAGCAGGCAAAGAAATCAAATGCCGGTTATGGGTCATCACATAGTAATAATTATGACAGCTCTTTATCATACCTTGGTTGATTAAGGTTTCAAGATCAATTTTGTTCTTACCTGCCACTGCAGGTACTTCAAGCAACCTCTCACCATACCCAAGTTTTTCAGCAATTTGTGTAATCATCCCTCCTACAGAGATCTCACCAGAGGCAGCATTGGCTACCCGCTTTAGGTGATCTGCTGCGAAGGCCGCAACGTTGATCAGCTCATCATTAGCCATACCATATAGGAAGTACAGCTCTCTCTGCGTAGCCACTCCTGTGATATCGCCTCGGCAGAACAGGGTATAAGCCAACCCCTTCTGAGCATACCTAAAGCACGGGTTATGAATCCCCGAAGCTTTTGTCGCCGATGCGACATAATCGGTACTTCCGGTGATATCTTTCCAGAATTCTCCTGCCACAAATGTACTCGGCGGTGCACCAGGCCCGTAAATTGGAAGATCTAATATCTTTCCCAAATCAGCAACTGACATCACATGATCCGTGTCAAAGAGGCGAAATTTCAAAGTACCATAGTACTCTGTGTCTGACCCTGTCCACGTATGCTTAAGCTGAAAATGCAAAGAACTCAAAAATTCCAAAGTTATGCGCTCGAAAGTCGGCGCTTCATAAAGCATAAAATTTAGCATGCCAATACTGTGAAACATTCTATGTACTTCAAATTTAAGCCCTAGATTCTCAAGAGTTTCATTACACATATATCGGGCCGGTATCAATTTACGCCTTACCAACTTTAAAATATTTGACTTGATGCTTCGGGTCCTCAAACAAAATGCCATGAGCATTAGGCATTCGGTGTGCCCGCTTACGTGGGCGAGAAGATTCAGCGACACTCTTTCCGGTATCCTTTCGAGGAGGCATTGTTAGCACCTGCACAAAATAAACACACAATTTGATAGAAGGATTAGTAAAATTCGTCACCGTAGAAGTGACGATGGAGGCAAGGGGAACACTTTTTGTGAATGGGGTGGTATGTTTTAGTGAGTGGGTAATGGAGAAGAGGAAGGTTTTATGAAGAAGAAAAATGGGGTTAGGTTTTTTTTTTGTAAGAGAATGGAGGTTGAAGAAGATGAAAGATTATGATAAATGAGTGGTAAATGAGCCACTAATGAAAAATTATGATAATAACCACGTGGGCCCCACAATATTAAAAGTGGGAGGTTAAAAAAAATTCAAAATTTTGGGAGCCCGCATGCCTGACACGGGCCGTGTTGCACAACATGGGCACCCGTGTCAGGCCCCTGTAAATGGGAACAACTTGCATCAAACAATGGCCTGTCCAGACCTTGCAACATGGGTCGTGTTGCACAACACGGGCACCCGTGTTGCACCCCTGGATCTCTTCAAATTCGTATCAGGAAACCATCTTCTTCAGACATTGCAACACGGGCCGTGTTGCACAACACGGGCACCCGTGTTGCACCCCTAGATCTTCAAATTCTCATCAAAAAAAACAAACTTCTTTAGCCCTTGCAACACGGGCCGTGTTGCACAACACGGGCACCCGTGTTGCACCCCTGATTTTTCACTTTTCTTGATTTTTCTGATTTTTCTGATTTTTCTTTGCCCGAACATCCAACCTCTTTCTTTCCTTAACAGAACCAGTGATACACAGAAACATACAACCTACAAAAATTGAAACAAACAAAAGTAAGAATGATAAAATCGTGGGTTGCCTCCCACTTAGCACTGCGTTTAACGTCGCATGGCTCGACGGTCCGTCATCCTACTGAGTAAGATGAGTGACATTCACATCACCAGTAGTTTGGCCTTTGAAGTAATGCTTTAATCTCTGCCCGTTCACCTTGAAAATATCTCCATTGGTCTGATTTTTAATTTCGACAGCTCCGTGAGGAAATACCTTGTGAACTACAAAAGGTCCCGACCATTTAGACCTTAGTTTCCCTGGGAATAGCTTCAACCTTGAATTGTACAGAAGGACCATTTGTCCTTCCCAAAACTCTTTTCTTTGAATCCTCTTGTCATGCCATTTTTTTGTTTGTTCTTTGTAAACTTTAGCATTCTCATACGCCCGATTCCTGAATTCTTCTAACTCATGAAGTTGAAGAATCCTTGAACTTCCAGCTTTTGACAAATCCATATTAAGATACTTAGACGCCCAAAAAGCTTTGTGTTCAAGTTCCAATGGTAGGTGACATGCCTTTCCGTAAACCAGTTGATATGGTGACATACCGATAGGCGTTTTGAAAGCCGTTCGGTACGCCCATAAAGCGTCATCCAACTTAATCGACCAATCCTTTCTAGACGAATTCACTGTTTTTTCCAGGATTTGTTTCAGTTGTCTATTTGACACCTCAACTTGGCCGCTTGTTTGGGGGTGGTATGGAGTAGCTATCCGGTGTTTAACATTGTACTTTTGCAGAAGCTTCTCCATGAGGTGATTCAGGAAATGTGTTCCTTCGTCGCTTATTAATGCTCTCGGGACACCAAACCTTACAAAAATATTCTCTTTCAGGAATCTCACCAGAACCTTAGCATCATTGGTGGGCAATGCAACAGCCTCTACCCATTTGGACACGTAATCCACTGCCACCAAAATATAGTTTTTTCCAAACGACGGTGGAAACGGCCCCATGAAGTCTATCCCCCATACATCGAATAACTCAACCTCTAGCATAAAGTTGTGGGGCATCTGGTTTCTTTTTGATATATTCCCAGTCTTCTGACATCTGTCACACTCTCACTAATTCTTGAGCATCCTTAAATAAAGATGGCCAGTAAAGTCCGGATTGAAGGACTTTAGCTGCTGTCCGATCACCACTGAAATGTCCACCATACTTAGAGTTGTGACATGCTTTCAGCACATCTTTTTGTTCTTCGTCTGGTACACATCTTCTTACAAGGCCATCCACCCCTCTTTTGTAGAGAAATGGATCGTCCCACAAGTAAAACCTGCAGTCATGAACAAACTTTTTCCTTTTGTTAGAATCAAAATCGTAGGGTATAATACCGCCAACGAGGTAGTTTGCATAATCTGCAAACAAGGGCACCCCAATAACAGCTAGGATGTGTTCATCAGGAAACTCATCCTTTATTGGGCGCTGCTCTTCAGTCTCCTCAATTGGTGACATCCGAGAAAGATGATCAGCAACAGTGTTTTCACAACCTTTCTTGTCGCGGATCTCGACATCGAATTCCTGGAGAAGTAAAATCCACCTCAAAAGCCTGGGCTTTGAATCCTGCTTAGCAAAAAGATATTTCAAAGCAGCATGGTCAGTGTAAACAATCACTTTTGAACCCAACAGATATTGCCTGAATTTATCGAAGGCATACACAACCGCTAGCAACTCCTTCTCGGTAGTTGCATAGTTTATCTGTGTGGGGTTCAAAATGTGACGGGCATAATAAATCACATGAAGCAATTTCCCTCTTTGCTGTCCAAGAACTGCCCCTACCGCAATGTGTAACACGGTGGGAGAACTGACTTTAGTTATGTTGCGGATAGCAAGAGTCGCCACCGACTTTTATTTTATCCAAAGGAAAGGCATAAAAGAACAGGAAATACCTTTTAAAATATTTTTGGGTCCGGGGGGTAGGTTATGTAAAGGGAAGGTGTTAGCACCCTTTACATCCATGGTTATCCATGGGCTCTTAGTTACTTAGCTCACTTTAAAATGTTTTTGAAATGTGAAGTGTGTGAATAAAAATTTCCTTAAGTATTTTATAATGATCCATGTACGGATGCGTATAAAACCTTTGTTTTGAAAATTGTTTGAAATGTATGAAGTGTTTGAAATGTTTTGAAGAGTGAGCAAGTATCTAAGAGGAACCTACCCTAAGTTTAAGTCTTTTCTGTTCTTGAATCCTTTAAATGGTAAGACTATCCCTATTATTAAGGAATAGGTAGTCATTACCTTGGATGTAAGAGACAACTGAAGGGACATCTGTTATTTAGGCAACTGTGGGGTGTATAAGCAATTCGAAGGGACTTATCATCTTTATTCGAAAGGGACAAGATCATTACGAAGGCAACATTCGAAGGGACTTGATCTTTTTATCTGTTAAGGGACTAGATGATGTGAGATGAGGGACTTTGCTTTATACACCCTACTTGACCTTTTGTTTTAGGCAACATGAGAGGTATCCTTAAGGAAGTGAGATGGCGATCAAAGATCGACTTACGTGTGTGAGTGTACAATTTTAAATATTTATCTTTTAAATTAGTGATCTAAATTGATTTTAAATACAAACATGTTTCACTCCCTATTTTACTAACCATAGCATTTAAAATAAATATTAAATATTACTATCAAAATATTACATAAAGAAAACAATTACATAATAATAATAATTAAAGCAAATTAAATAAATAAGCAAAAATAAATAATAACAATATAATTGGGTTAGTAAAAAAAAATAATAATAAGTCACAATATATAAATGGGGTTAGTAATAAAATAAATATCATATGAAAATAAATAGCATTAATAATAAAATAAACAAGAATATTAGCATAATAATTAAAAGTTCAATTTTTTTATAAACAATTATTATTTTAAGATTAAGAAGAAAATATAAACAATTATATACTAATTATTATAAAATTTTTAAGTTATACAAATTATGAAAATTAGATTAATTATAAACATATTATGAAAAACAAATTATATTTAGCAAATTTTAATTATTTTTAAGCATATCCTAAAAATTATTTACATACAAGAATTAAATTATAAACAAATTATAAAATATGTACATATTATGAAAATAAAGTTAATTATAATTGAATAATCATATTATTATTTTTATAAAATTAAATTATCAAGTTTTAATTAATTATCTAAAATTATCTATATACAAGAATTGTGTTAAATAATAAAAATATGGACATAATTAATATTCACATGAAATAATTAGGGTTTAAAAGTATTATTAGGGTTTATAAAAAAATTAATTAGGTTTTTACAAAATATTTTAGGGTTATGAATTTTAGAAAAAATAAAAATTAGGGTTTAGAATTTTTTAGAAAAATGAATTAGAATTAATTAATAACTATACAAAATTTTACAATATTAATAATTTACAAAAATAAATAATTTTTCTTATAAAATTAAAATTTAAAAGAATGAGTTCTAAAATAATATAAACATCCTATTTATTTTATTATTTGAATTTGTTTAAATAGAAATTAATTAAATAACAAAAATCAGAAAAAAGAATGAAAAAAAACCAAAACCTGCCTGGGCTGGGATTTGAACCCAGTACCTAAGCTTTCAACCTTCAGGACCAGCACTCCAACCACTGGGCCATGCGCGCGCATGTGATAGAGAATAGGCACCATCAGGTTTTGTTGTTTGTCTTGAAAAATCATGAAAAAAGCAAAACAAATAACACCAAAAGGCCTGGGGGGGATTCGAACCCAGGACCTTCACGCAATACATAAGCACACTTACCATCCAGCCGGGAGGGTGCAACTGATGTTACAACCAACATAATTAATTATATATTAAGTCTGGTGATTAATTGAAAAAATAAGAAAAAGTTGCTGAGCCCAGGATTCGAACCAAGGACCTACAAGCATAACATGCACATACTTCACCACTGGGCCAACGCTGCATCTGTGAAATAAAACAACAAACAGTTCTAAAAATGTTAAACACAATTTTAAATTCTCCAGATGGCGCCAAGAGCTTCGTCTTCAACCTTCTTCCTGCGAAAACACCTGCAAAATTACTTACGAAGTTTTCTGCGAATTTTTCAAAACAGAAACCTACGAAATTGGAATATCATCAAAACAGTGAAATTTCTCAAAATTAATTGGTGCATTATGATCCCCAGAGTTCACATGATTGTTCTATGTTCTTAGAATTTATTTATATTAGGTTTAAAGTAAAACCCTAATTGCTTGGCCGAAACCCTAGCCATGGTGAATCATGATACCTGCACGAAAAACTCAATTAAACTACCCAGAATCAATCTAGGGGTCATCACAAACATCATCAAGCAATCAAAAATAATTTAAATCAAGCCAATCAATGAAATCGAAATTTGAAAAATAAGCTTGAAGCCATGATTCGGTTTATGCAATTTAGGTCATGAAGATGCAATGTTATGATCCAAAATTACTCTATGAACATCCAGGAACAAGTTGCAACCTTCAAATTGTCTTGAAAGGGCTTGGATGATGGAATCCGAATTTGAATTTTGGTGACTTTTTTGAATATGCAAACTTACTCTTTGAGGCAGAAAATTTGTGTCCTTTGCATTGGGTTATGTTGTATACTTATAGTACAATGGAATTAGGTCAAAAGATTTGATTGTTGTATGGACTTTTTGATTTTTTAAGATTGAAAAAGATTAGAGCTTAAATTTCAAATATCCTTGAATAAGACCTTTCTATTTCAAGCCAATCTTCATCAATGTTGAATCAATTCCATCCAAATTATAATAATGACCTTCTAGAACAAAAAAATATTTTAAATCTTCACATTTGATATTTTATTTAAATTTAAAATGATTTTTAATATAAAAAATCATAATAAATAAATTAAATAAAATAAAATTATGAAAATATCAAATAATTTTCGTGCATGATGTCATGGATCACTTTGGGTCACAAAAAGTTCAGCCCATTTAGAAAAATTTGGTTCTAAGACCCTATTTCCTTCATGAACCACCCAAAAATTTCCCATCTTTGCAAGGGCACACATCCTTCAATTTTAATGATATGATGGTGTTCTTGGACATTTTAGAAAGCTTGAAGAGTCCTATAACCAACCCCATTGGTTTCATATCCATATCATTTTCCATTCTCAAGTTATGCTCTTTTGAAGTTGTTGACTTTTTGTTGACTTTCAAAAGGACCTATAATGTCTTAGCTCATACCTTCCAAATGAAGCATTTTTGGGCTTGGCTTGTGAGACACAAAGTTGTAAAGAATTCAATTTCCTTAAAAATGATCTTTGGATGGGAAAAATGTGATGAAGCATGTGAAAGTTATGGCTGGTCAAAGTTCAGTTGACTTTTCCTAAGGAAACCCTAATTTAGAAACCTCTGATTCTTGATGATCTGAAATGTCCTTGATGAATCATGATCAACCCTTGATCAAATGATGAATTTTACTTCATATACTTGATGTTGGCAAAAAATCATGAAGTTTGACTTTGGTTTGACCACAGTTGACCTCAGTTTGACTTTTTAACTGCTTTGACTGATTTTGACTTATTTGATCATCTGACTGAGCAAACCTTTGAGAAAAGTTCTGAAATTTGTCATGGGGATTATTAGACACATATAAGATGTTATGAAGCTCAATTGAAGTCTTGGAAATCCATTTAGCCTGATTAAAGTCAAAACCCTAGTTTTGGATGCACTGCTTAGGAGAATGCCTTGCCTGAGAGATTTGTCAAATCTTCTGACCCATGATGAACTTTGTGAACCTTGTGAACCTCATAAAGTGTCTTGTGAACCTTGTGAACCTCATGAAAGGTCTTTTGAACCTTGTGAACATCATAAAGTGTCTTGTAGACTTCATGAACCTCATGAAAGGTCTTGTGAACCTTGTGAACCTCATAAAGTGTCTTGTAAACTTCATGAACCTCATGAAAGGTCTTGTGAACCTTGTGAACCTCATAAAGTGTCTTGTAAACTTCATGAACCTCATGAAAGGTCTTTTGAACCTTGTGAACCTCATAAAGTGTCTTGTAGACTTCATGAACCTCATGAAAGGTCTTGTGAACCTTGTGAACCTCATAAAGTGTCTTGTAAACTTCATGAACCTCATGAAAGGTCTTGTGAACCTTGTGAACCTCATAAAGTGTCTTGTAAACTTCATGAACCTCATGAAAGGTCTTGTGAACCTTGTGAACCTCATAAAGTGTCTTGTAGACTTCATGAACCTCATGAAAGGTCTTGTGAACCTTGTGAACCTCATAAAGTGTCTTGTAAACTTCATGAACCTCATGAAAGGTCTTGTGAACCTTGTGAACCTCATAAGCACACAAAGTCTTGTATTGTGAGGGAAAATTTTGGGGTGCAACAGCTGCCCCTTTTCAATTTTCTGAAACCTGAGGGGTTAGATTGGTATATTTGCCAGTCGTGACCTGGAAGGTTGAAGGGGATTGAACACAAAAGCCCAAAAATTTGCACTCACCGGTGCGTAGAGTGGTACTGATGACTAGTTGTATATGCTTGAGTGGGCTTAAAGATTCCACTTGGAGAAAAGTTCTTCAGATACATTTCTTGGAGGATAAAGCAGTCCAAAATATGAAGATATAATGATAGCTTTCAGGAGGATAAACAACGTCCTGAGGTAATGATATGCTTTCAGGAGGATAAACAACGTCCTGAGTTAATGATGATAGCTTTCAGGAAGATAAACAACGTCCTGAGGAAATGGTGTGACCTTTAGGAAGATAAACAACGGCCCAAGGTCTTGATATGCTTTCAGGAGGATAAACAACGTCCCGAGGAAATGAGTATAACTTTTGGGAAGATAAATAACGGCCCAAAGTCATGATATGCTTTCAGGAGGATAAACAACATCCCGAGGAAATGATTGCTTTCAGGAGATTAAACAACGTCCTGAGGTATGATGATAGCTTTCAGGAGGATAAACAACGTCCTGAGGTATGATGATAGCTTTCAGGAGGATAAACAACGTCCTGAGGTATGATGATAGCTTTCAGGAAGATAAACAACGTCCTGAGGGAATAAAGTATAACTTTTGAGAGGATAAACAACGACCCAATAGTCACAAATTGTTGATGAAGTTTGTTTGCTGGAGAATTAATCTGAAAAACAAGATTATAACATTCTGTATGATAATATTAGCTTACGCATTATGTATGTATGTATAATATGATGCACTTAAGTAATGTATTATGTATCTAGGTATATGTATGTTATGATGTAAATGGTGTATGTATGCATCATGTAGCTTGACGCGTCTGGATATCTTTGTATAACAACTTCTGGCCAGGGAAAATAAATCCTGATTTGTTGCTGAAGAATATGAGGAACTCGTTCCCGTCTTGTTTGATAGTATAATATTTATAACTTCTCGTCTTCGTTGGATAGTAAGGTATATACAATCTCCCGTCTTCGTTTGATAGTATGGTATACATAACCTCCCGTCTTCGTTGGATAGTAAGGTATACATAACCTCCCGCCTTCGTTCGTCGTACTCCTATTGGAAAAATAAATTCCCGACTATCCGTATGAGGATAAAAGAGATGGATATAAATTCCAGGGGAGATGTGACCTGAAGTACTTATGAAGATGGATTTGCCCTACCGGGGGATTTGTAGTTGTCTTGTAAAGATGAACCGGTGAATCTTCGTTGAAATCCTTCCCTCGTTCGTCCTTAGTAAATACTATTACTGCATTTTCATGCATTTCTGGTAAACTTCAATCATATTAAGCATTTTATGCATTTCTGGTAAACATCAATCATATTCAAAAGCATGCATACATTCAAACACAACCAATGGACGTTTCGCTTATGTAAATAGGGTAAAAGTAAATCTGGATTCAAAGATGAAATTTTATTTATATCAAAAAGTGACCTATACATAGGCAAGTTTGTACAAGGAGACAGAAATCCTAGTAAGAGGAATTTGTCATAAAAATTTTACAAAACAAAAAAAATCAGCTATGTGGGAAATAATCCTATTGAGTTTCAATTCTACTATTGCCATTATCTTCAAGTATCTCATCTTCTGCTGTCGAGACGGAAACGATTGGATTGAGCTTTATCTGTTCAAACTTGAGTAAGTAGCACAACTGGGGATAATTTCGTGGGTGATCCAAACGAGACATAGTCATACGCTTTAATCCCTAACTTTTTCCTGGATTGCCCTTTCAGGTTTTCAATCCACCGGGATATCCTTTTTTGCCCAAGCCGCCTTTTCAGGTTTTCGACTTGCCAGGTATACATTTTTTTATATATATATCCCTAATTTTTGCCCGAACCCTTTTGGTTCGCCGGGATGCCCTTATTTTTGCCTAGGCCAGTCAACCTAGCGGGTCTCTTTTTATGCGTAGTATTTTTTAACTATGTCTGCGTTTACAGGCTGCGGGAAGTCTTCACCATCCATAGTAGTAAGTATCATGGCACCTCCTGAAAATACTATTTTGACCACAAATGGTCCTTCATATGTTGGAGTCCACTTGCCCCTAGGATCACCCTGTGGTAATATGATACGCTTGATTACCAAGTCACCAGCCTGATATACCTTTGGCTTAACCTTCTTGTTAAATGCTTTGATCATCCGTTTCTGGTACATCTGGCCATGAAAAACTGCTACTAGTCTCTTCTCATCAATCAAATTTATCTGGTCAAGTCGAGTCTGAATCCACTCATCTTCATTCAAGCCTGCATCCTTCATAATTCTTATGGAGGGAATCTGAACTTCAATGGGCAGAACTGCTTCCATACCATAGACTAAGGAGAATGGGGTTGCCCCTGTTGAAGTGCGTATTGTAGTACGATAACCATGAAGAGCAAATGGTAACATCTCATGCCGATCCTTGTAAGTAACAGTCATCTTTTGTAGAATCTTCTTGATATTCTTGTTAGCAGCTTCTACTGCCCCATTCATCTTTGGACGATACGGAGAAGAGTTGTGATGCTTAATCTTGAACTGCGTGCAGAGATCAATAATCATAGTGTTGTTTAGATTAGAGCCATTGTCTGTAATAATCCTTTCAGGGATGCCATATCTACATATGAGATTATTCTTAATGAATCGAGCCACCACATTCTTAGTAATAGATGCAAATGAAGCTGCCTCCACCCATTTTGTGAAGTAATCAATGGCAACCAGGATGAAACGATGCCCATTAGAAGCAGTAGGTTTGATCTCACCAATCATATCAATGCCCCACATGGCAAAGGGCCAAGGAGCAGTCAACACATTCAATGGTGATGGAGGTATATGTACTTTATCGGCATAAATTTGACACTTGTGACACGTTCTGGAATGTTGATAGCAGTCAGCTTCCATGGTAGACCAATAGTAACCTGCTCTCAAAATCTTCTTTGCCATAGTATGACCACTAGAATGAGTGCCAAAGATCCCATCATGCATATCTTCCATAATCTCAGTTGCTTCCTTCTTGTCCACACAACGAAGCAAAGTTGAATCATGATTGCGCTTGTACAAAATCCCATTACTCAAAAAGAACTTAGCAGAAAACCTCCTCAGAAACTTCCTATCTTTGACAGATGCCCCTTCAGGGAACTCTTGAGCTTCAAGATATCTTTTCACTTCATAGAACCAAGGTTTCTCCTCTGCTTCTTCAGTGCCAATCTCATTGCAGTATGCAGGCTTCTCGAATCTATCAATAGTAATCTTGGGAGCTTCATTATCCCAGCTTATCTCAAACATGGATGCCATGGTGGCTAAAGCATCTGCCAACTGATTCTCTCTTCGTGGAATATGTCCAAAGGTAATCTCTTTGAAATGTGGGATCAAAGACAACACATACTCTCTGTAAGGAATGAGATTATCATGCTTGGTATCCCAATCTCCTTTGATCTGACTTACTACCAAGGCTGAATCTCCATACACATCAAGGAACTGAATCTTCATATCAATAGCAGCTTTGATACCCATGATACATGCCTCATATTCAGCCATGTTATTGGTACAATAGAAATAAAGTCTGGCAGTAATTGGGGTATGACAACCTTCAGGGGAACTGATCACAACACCAACACCATTACCAAGTGCATTAGAAGCTCCATCAAAAACCATAGTCCATCGGGATCCTTGTTCAGGTCCTTCATATTGTCCAGGTTCTTTAGTAATAATCATAATATCTTCATCAGGGAACTCAAAACTCATTGACTGATAATCATCGACTGCTTGGTGAGCCAAATGATCAGCCACAACACTTCCTTTAATGGCCTTCTGAGTAGTATATTGTATATCATATTCTGTCAAGATCATTTGCCATCTTGCAATTCTTCTGGAGAGAGCAGGTTTCTCGAATATGTACTTGATTGGATCCATCTTTGAAATTAATAAGGTAGTATGAGTCAACATATACTGTCTTAGTCGGCGAGTAGCCCATGCCAAAGCGCAACAAGTTTTCTCGAGCAGTGAGTATCTTGTTTCACAGTCGGTAAACTTTTTGCTAAGGTAGTATATTGCCTGCTCTTTTCGACCAGACTCGTCATGTTGCCCCAACACACACCCCATTGAGTTGTCTAATACTGTTAAGTACATAATCAAGGGTCTTCCATCTACTGGTGGCATCAAAATTGGTGGTTCTAGCAGATATTTCTTGATTTCATCAAATGCTGTCTGGCACTCATCATTCCATTCCATCACCTGATCTTTCTTCAACAACTTGAAGATTGGCTCACAGGTAGCTGTTAATTGGGAAATAAATCTTGCAATGTAATTCAATCGTCCCAAGAAACCTCTAACTTCCTTCTCATTACGGGGAGCTGGCATCTCTTGTATAGCTTTCACTTTTGCAGGGTCTACCTCAATACCTTTTCCACTAACAATGAAACCCAGGAGTTTACCGGATCTAACTCCAAAAGTACACTTGTTCGGGTTCAATCTCAACTTGTATTTCTTCAACCTCTCAAACAATTTATGCAGATGATCAAGATGTTGTTCTTCATTTTGGGACCTGGCTATCATATCATCCACATACACCTCTATCTCATGATGTATCATATCATGAAACAAAGCCACCATAGCACGCTGATATGTTGCCCCTGCATTCTTCAAACCAAATGGCATCACCTTATAGCAAAAGGTGCCCCACTGTGTAACAAATGTTGTCTTCTCCATATCTTCAGGTGCCATCTTGATCTGATTGTAACCAGAAAAACCATCCATAAAAGAGAATACCTTATGTTGAGCAGTGTTGTCTACCAGAACATCAATATGAGGAAGCGGAAAGTCATCTTTGGGGTTGGCCTTGTTCAAATCCCTGTAGTCTACACACATACGCACCTTACCATCTTTCTTAGGTACCGGCACCACATTTGCAACCCATTGAGGATAAGAAGTCACAGCTAAAAACCCTGCATCAAACTGTTTCATTACCTCTGCCTTAATCTTCTCTGACATTTCCGGACGCATACGACGAACCTTCTGCTTCTTTGGAAGACAATCTTCTTTTACTGGTAAACGATGAACCACAATGTCTGTATCCAATCCTGGCATATCTTCGTAGGACCAAGCAAATATCTCCACATAGTCATGTAACATCTGAATCAATCTGCTCTTGAAACTATCCTCTAATTCAGCCCCTATCTTGACTTCTTTCCTGTTATCTTCAGTTCCCAAATTCACAACTTCGACTGGCTCTTCATGTGGCTGTATAGCTTTCTCTTCTTGTTGTAACAACCTAGCAAGCTCTACAGGTACTTCACAATCGTCCTCATTTCCATCTTCAGCTTGATAGATTGGATTCTCGAAATTATGATTGGCAATAGTAGAACTATTATCAACAGGATCCAGAGTGGATGAGGATCTGCATTTTAGTGATGTGGGTGTGTGTAAGAACACATAGCTGATAAAACAAAAATAAAAGAAAAGAAAGACAAGGAACACAATATTTACGAAAACGAAACGTCCACTGATTTTTATTGAATGAAGTATGCAAATGAAATGACATCCCGTAACAAGCACACCATTGTGCCCCGGGTAAGGCACAAGGCTTAAGAGTTTAATTGTTTAGAAATTACAAACTTTAAAAATAACAACACAGTAATAGTATTTACTCCTGACTAAAGGAGATAGGAATAACATCTTCAGCTTTCCAATTATTGAGCCCAGCACCCACAGTAGGAAAAATCCAAGCATCCAAGTTGTAGTCTTCATCATAGTCACCCACAACATTGATCTGGTCTTTCATAATCCCCTGATTGGTGATACGAACAGCACGAGCACGACGAACAGCCTTCTGGGACTCTGCAGTGAAACCCAAACCAAATTTGTCAGACTTGTATGGAATATCAGGAAGCTGACCCCAAATAGTACAACCACCTTCATCCACCACAGCTCTAGCATCTTTAAGGGAGGCCATTGTAGGAGGTACTCTGGTGACCACAGGAACTTTCTTGACAATAGGAGGAGCTTCATAATCATTAACAACCCAAGGAACTACTTCAAATGTCTGACACGGAGTTTCAACATATTCACCTTCCACTTCAAGATACTTAAAGGTGTTCACATGGCTAATCATATACCCTTCCTCTCCATAGACAGTAACAACCTTCCCTTCTACTGGATACCTCAGCTTCTGATGTAAGGTAGAGGTTACAGCACCTGCCCCATGGATCCAGGGACGCCCAAGCAAACAAGAATACGATGGACGAATATCCATTACATAAAAGGTAGCATTGAAAACTTGAGAACCAACTTTGATTGGGAGATCAATTTCTCCATGCACCACTCTTCTTGAGCCATCAAAAGCTTTCACCACTATATTACTGGGCTTCAGCACAGCATCTTCAGGACTCATCTTATTCAGAACTTCTTTGGGCAACACATTTAGAGAGGAACCATTGTCTATTAGTACATGTGACAGGGTAGTGCCCCTGCATTCAATTGAGATATGTAGAGCCCGGTTATGATCCCTCTTGGCAGGAGTCAAATCAGCATCGGAGAAACCTAACCCATTATCATAGGTCAAGTGTGCCACACAATTTTCAAACTAGTCAACAGAAATTTCATTTGGTACATGAGCAGTCTTCAGAAATTTAATCAAGGCCTTGGCATGAGCCTCAGAACACAGCAATAAAGACAACATAGAAATCTTGGAGGGAGTATGCCCCAATTGATCAACAATGTCATAATCACTCTTGCGAATGATCTTCAATACTTTTTCCATCTGCTTAGAAAGATCATCAGCAGCTGGCACTTTAGTTGGTATAGGTTCAATAACAGGACCTTTGCCCCGAGCATCAGTGGTGGAGGTAACAGCTGGAGTAACTGCATTCTTGGAGGTAATTGGAGGAGAGAAAACTCTTCTGCTTCGTGTGATCTTACTAGATCCAGCAATATTATCAACATCCAGATTTTCATCAACAACAGGCATATCAGCCAAAGGTTCCTGCTTAACACCATGAATATAAACATCAGACCCATAATGCCAAGGCACAGCCTTATCAGAAGTATACGGAATAGGACCAGGAGTGGTAATGATCATAGGAGCCACTCTAGCTTCAGCAACAATCTTCACAGGGCCTTCAGCAGTAATCTTAATTGGACCTTTATGAGTGATTTTGACAGGTCCCTTGGAAGTAATCTTTACCGGTACTTTATCAACCATATCCACCTCTTCAACCTTCGCACGCTTAGTTATATGATCAACCATACTTTCTACAGAAGGTGGAGTCCTCTCAAACACTATGGTATAGTTATTCATGAGACGTTGAATTCCGTCCTTCAACCTCCAGCAACTATCCGGCTTATAGGCACAATAGACACAATCTTCACGACAACCTGGAAAAAACCCAGCTTGTACTAACTTCTTCTTGATAACAGACAATGGTGTAGTCAACTTTGCAACTGAAGAAATATGTGAATCTTCATCAATGGCATTGACAGTCTTCTCATGATTTGGCATGGGAGCAGTAATCACATTTGGAGTACCCGGAGGGTCAAACTCAATTTCTCCAGCCTCAATCATATCTTGAATTTTGTTCTTCAATACCCAGCAACTATTGGTATCATGTCCCTGACAATTCGAATGATATGCACATCGTGCATTGGGATTATACTTGGGAGAGGTAACATTAGGATTCTGAGGAGCATCTTTCAGAGTGATAAGTTCAGCCTTCAACAAGTGTTGCAAGGCTTGGGCCATTGACATGTTGATATTAGTGAACTGCCTTCTAGCCCTCTGTTGATTTCCCTGTGGCTGCTCTGTTGTTGCAGTAGTTGGATTGGAGATATGGACTGCACTCACAGACTGATGCCTTCTATTACGATCAGGTTGACCATAAACAGCATTTGACTCTTTCTTCCCACTGGGAGGCTTCTTTGCAGCACCTGATGAATAGGCACCCACTTGAATCTTGCCACTCCTTATACCACTTTCTACACATTCTCCTGTCATTATCAACTCAGTGAAGCCAGATGATGAGCTTCCAATGAGATGACTGTAAAAAGGACCATTCAACGTACACATGAACATATCAACCAACTCCCTATCAGTTAAAGGGGTTGTACTCTTCCAGCCAAGTCTCTCCACTTCTGAGCATACTCCTTGAAACTTTCTTTAGCACCCATAGACATGCTCTGAAGTTGCATGCGAGTAGGGGCTAAATCAGCATTGTATTGATATTGCTTATAGAAGGCTTCAGCAAGATCATTCCAATCACGGATGTTGACACTCTCCAACTGATAGTACCATTCCAATTGAGCTCCAGATAAGCTCTCTTGGAAGAAATGGATCCACAACTTCTTATCAGCAGTATGGGGTTGGATTCTCCGGACATAAGACCTCAAATGCAGCTTGGGACAAGAGACACCATCATAAACAACAAAAGTAGGAACCTTGAAACCAATGGGTATGACTACCCCAGATATCAAACTCAGGTCTTCAAAATCCAGCCCAGAAGACTTTTGCAATTCCATAGCATCCATTCTATCCACCAGCATCTTGAACTTGTCCTCATTAGGCTCATGATAGTAGTTAGCTTCAGAATCAGAGTCCCCCATTGTATTGTGGAGACTGCCTCCCTCTTTCTCAGACTCTTCAGACTCATAATCTTCAACTGGTTCTTTGGTCTTGACAGGACCTCTGAACCTTCTTCCCATGTTGATCAGGCCGCCTGACCTTTTAGTCTTCTTAGTCTTCTTGGCCAGCAGTGTCTTCAATTCATCCTGCCCCTTGGACAAGTTCAGGATCAGCTCTTGGAACTGTGCATTTTGTGCCTGGAGATCCTTAACTGTTTGTTCAAGAGCCATTGCTGAAATAAACAACGAGAAGATAAGAAACATGTGCACAATAAACCTGTGATGTAATGATATGATATGTGAATGTATATGCAATGTTTTCAAGGACCGCATGATTTAAATTTGCTTAAACAAACAAAAAGGTAAACTTTTATTAGTAATAAATTTGTTCTGCCTCTTGGGCTTACAGAAAATGAAATGAAATAAATACAAGAGATGGGGTTTTAAGTCTCCCATGGACGCTTCCTCTTTGTGTTGAGGTATGAGTTGAGATTCCGTTCCTCGTGAAGTTGCTTTGTTAGTTCCAGGATCTTTTCTTGGCTTGCTTTGTAATGAGCCTCGAAGGTATCCCTTTGCTCCTTCAACTAGATCCAGGACCTCTGTAAATCTTCCATGTCAGTAGGCATGTCTGGGTGAAGGATGGTATAAGAAGTATCTCCTTAAGCAACAGGTTCCATGGTAACTGGCAGGATAGCGGGATATGGCATCATGAGAGTCTGAGCACGAGATCGCACCCATCTGAGATAAGCTTCCATAGGAATAATGTACTTAGGTTCCAGAGTCTTGTTGTCAACCTTGTTCACTTTTCCCCATGCTCGTATGAATCTCTGACGGTAACCTTGAAGATCATTTTCATAGTCAAACACAATGCCCTGAATCAACATGTCATGTGGACCATCACTCCGAGCGTAACCAAACTGTCGTAAAGCTAAAGAAGGGTTGTAAGTAATGCCTCCTCTTATGCCTAGAAGTGGCACATTAGGAAACTCCCCACAACGGTCAATGATAGTGACATTCTCCATAGATCTGGAGCACCAATGGATATCTGAATGAGAGAGTGACATGATCCTTTTAGACCACCTGAACCCTTGTTCATTCTTCATCACTGAGAGAGGAAGGTGAGAAATAAACCACCTAGAAAGCAAAGGTATGCAGCACATCAAAGTTCCTCTTGCTTTTGTAGTACGAGTATGAAGAGAGTGCAGGATGTCCCCAAGTAATGTAGGCACTGGATTGTGACTCAGGAATATGTTGATGGCATGCACGTCTATGAACTGATCTGGATTGGGGAACAACACTAAGCCATAAATCAACAAGGCTAAGATTTCCTCAAAAGCATCATAGCTCATAGCCTTCAAGAACACTTGAGCCTTTTCTATCAACACCTTAGCAAGAATACCCTTAACTCCGCTTCTCGTTTCTAGAACAATGTCTGACTTCTTCAGATGTAGAGCTGCAGCAATAATCTCTGGTTTAAGCTCTTTCTCCAAGCCTGTGAAGGGTCTTTGATCAAGGACAGATATACCCAGAAGTTTAGAGAACTCTTCCATTGTAGGAACCAGCTGATAGTCGGGGAATGTGAAGCAATGGTGCTTAGGATCAAAGAACTGAAACAGAACACTCATCATGTCTTCATTGAACCCTGAGGTGACTAGATCCAATAGATGACCATGTCTCTTGATGAACTGGGAGTGTTCAGACACCTGAGAAACCAACTCTTTAAGCTTAGCAGGTATCCCTACAAAGTTGATCCTGATAGTGTTCCTACGAGCAGAAGCCATGACCTGCAACAAAGAACAAAGATAAATCCTTTGGTCCTTGAAATGGTTAGTGAAAATGTTATGCTTATGATGCATGGTGATGCTATGATGTTATGCTCAATCACAAACATGTGGCACACACAAACAAGTCACACAATAGCCCTAGGTTTGAAGGCTTGCATGAGGTTTAAAGGTAAGTACCCTCCCCTGAAGTTAGTTGGTTCATCCTGTCCTACAAAAGTAACCAGGTTCTAAGGGATCTCAATATCATTGATCCTTCACAAGGGTGGTTGTTCAGTAGGCAACTTACTTGCCAACCAAAACCCTCCAAGTTTAGAATCTCAATGAGCGTAGTATCGAGTATCAACCAACTTCAGTCTTCACCAAAGCCGGTTATCTCACTACTTTTTCTAAAGGCCAAGATGGGATAACTAGGGTTCTAAAAGCTAGTTAGTGCATTGACAACATATGGCAGCCTCATATTATCCTCAACTTGACTTAAGGAACATAAGCACCAACCAAGAAGTCACATTAACTATGGCCACCAGATCAACCATATCGGTATACGCCGTACAGTTTATTTGGTCTATTGCCATTTACCTAAGGTACACTAGATCCGGGTTAGGACCTTTCACACATAAGAGCCCAACAAGTAAGTATAAAGCAAACAAGGCAAACAAAGTTAAAGTGATCTAATTCCTAAGGGTACCCCTCTTTAATATTAAATCCCCAACAGAGTCGCCAGTTCTGTAACACGGTGGGAGAACTGACTTTAGTTATGTTGCGGATAGCAAGAGTCGCCACCGACTTTTATTTTATCCAAAGGAAAGGCATAAAAGAACAGGAAAGACCTTTTAAAAGATTTTTGGGTCCGGGGGTAGGTTATGTAAAGGGAAGGTGTTAGCATCCTTTACATCCATGGTTATCCATGGGCTCTTAGTTACTTAGCTCACTTTAAAATGTTTTTGAAATGTGAAGTGTGTGAATAAAAATTTCCTTAAGTATTTTATAATGATCCATGTACGGATGCGTATAAAACCTTTGTTTTGAAAATTGTTTGAAATGTATGAAGTGTTTGAAATGTTTTGAAGAGTGAGCAAGTATCTAAGAGGAACCTACCCTAAGTTTAAGTCTTTTCTGTTCTTGAATCCTTTAAATGGTAAGACTATCCCTATTATTAAGGAATAGGTAGTCATTACCTTGGATGTAAGAGACAACTGAAGGGACATCTGTTATTTAGGCAACTGTGGGGTGTATAAGCAATTCGAAGGGACTTATCATCTTTATTCGAAAGGGACAAGATCATTACGAAGGCAACATTCGAAGGGACTTGATCTTTTTATCTGTTAAGGGACTAGATGATGTGAGATGAGGGACTTTGCTTTATACACCCTACTTGACCTTTTGTTTTAGGCAACATGAGAGGTATCCTTAAGGAAGTGAGATGGTGATCAAAGATCGACTTACGTGTGTGAGTGTACAATTTTAAATATTTATCTTTTAAATTAGTGATCTAAATTGATTTTAAATACAAACATGTTTCACTCCCTATTTTACTAACCATAGCATTTAAAATAAATATTAAATATTACTATCAAAATATTACATAAAGGAAACAATTACATAATAATAATAATTAAAGCAAATTAAATAAATAAGCAAAAATAAATAATAACAATATAATTGGGTTAGTAAAAAAAAATAATAATAAGTCACAATATATAAATGGGGTTAGTAATAAAATAAATATCATATGAAAATAAATAGCATTAATAATAAAATAAACAAGAATATTAGCATAATAATTAAAAGTTCAATTTTTTTATAAACAATTATTATTTTAAGATTAAGAAGAAAATATAAACAATTATATACTAATTATTATAAAATTTTTAAGTTATACAAATTATGAAAATTAGGTTAATTATAAATATATTATGAAAAACAAATTATATTTAGCAAATTTTAATTATTTTTAAGCATATCCTAAAAATTATTTACATACAAGAATTAAATTATAAACAAATTATAAAATATGTACATATTATGAAAATAAAGTTAATTATAATTGAATAATCATATTATTATATTTATAAAATTAAATTATCAAGTTTTAATTAATTATCTAAAATCATCTATATACAAGAATTATGTTAAATAATAAAAATATGGACATAATTAATATTCACATGAAATAATTAGGGTTTAAAAGTATTATTAGGGTTTATAAAAAAATTAATTAGGTTTTTACAAAATATTTTAGGGTTATGAATTTTAGAAAAAATAAAAATTAGGGTTTATATTTTTTTAGAAAAATGAATTAGAATTAATTAATAACTATACAAAATTTTACAATATTAATAATTTACAAAAATAAATAATTTTTCTTATAAAATTAAAATTTAAAAGAATGAGTTCTAAAATAATATAAACATCCTATTTATTTTATTATTTGAATTTGTTTAAATAGAAATTAATTAAATAACAAAAATCAGAAAAAAGAATGAAAAAAAACCAAAACCTGCCTGGGCTGGGATTTGAACCCAGTACCTAAGCTTTCAACCTTCAGGACCAGCACTCCAACCACTGGGCCATGCGCGCGCATGTGATAGAGAATAGGCACCATCAGGTTTTGTTGTTTGTCTTGAAAAATCATGAAAAAAGCAAAACAAATAACACCAAAAGGCCTGGGGGGGATTCGAACCCAGGACCTTCACGCAATACATAAGCACACTTACCATCCAGCCGGGAGGGTGCAACTGATGTTACAACCAACATAATTAATTATATATTAAGTCTGGTGATTAATTGAAAAAATAAGAAAAAGTTGCTGAGCCCAGGATTCGAACCAAGGACCTACAAGCATAACATGCACATACTTCACCACTGGGCCAACACTGCATCTGTGAAATAAAACAACAAACAGTTCTAAAAATGTTAAACACAATTTTAAATTCTCTAGATGGCGCCAAGAGCTTCGTCTTCAACCTTCTTCCTGCGAAAACACCTGCAAAATTACTTACGAAGTTTCCTGCGAATTTTTCAAAACAGAAACCTACGAAATTGGAATATCATCAAAACAGTGAAATTTCTCAAAATTAATTGGTGCATTATGATCCCCAGAGTTCACATGATTGTTCTATGTTCTTAGAATTTATTTATATTAGGTTTAAAGTAAAACCCTAATTGCTTGGCCGAAACCCTAGCCATGGTGAATCATGATACCTGCACGAAAAACTCAATTAAACTACCCAGAATCAATCTAGGGGTCATCACAAACATCATCAAGCAATCAAAAACAATTTAAATCAAGCCAATCAATGAAATCGAAATTTGAAAAATAAGCTTGAAGCCATGATTCGGTTTATGCAATTTAGGTCATGAAGATGCAATGTTATGATCCAAAATTACTCTATGAATATCCAGGAACAAGTTGCAACCTTCAAATTGTCTTGAAAGGGCTTGGATGATGGAATCCGAATTTGAATTTTGGTGACTTTTTTGAATATGCAAACTTACTCTTTGAGGCAGAAAATTCGTGTCCTTTGCATTGGGTTATGTTGTATACTTATAGTACAATGGAATTAGGTCAAAAGATTTGATTGTTGTATGGACTTTTTGATTTTTTAAGATTGAAAAAGATTAGAGCTTAAATTTCAAATATCCTTGAATAAGACCTTTCTATTTCAAGCCAATCTTCATCAATGTTGAATCAATTCCATCCAAATTATAATAATGACCTTCTAGAACAAAAAAATATTTTAAATCTTCACATTTGATATTTTATTTAAATTTAAAATGATTTTTAATATAAAAAATCATAATAAATAAATTAAATAAAATAAAATTATGAAAATATCAAATAATTTTCGTGCATGATGTCATGGATCACTTTGGGTCACAAAAAGTTCAGCCCATTTAGAAAAATTTGGTTCTAAGACCCTATTTCCTTCATGAACCACCCAAAAATTTCCCAACTTTGCAAGGGCACACATCCTTCAATTTTAATGCTATGAGGGTGTTATTGGACATTTTGGAAAGCTTGAAGAGTCCTATAACCAACCCCATTGGTTTCATGTCCATAGCATTTTCCATTCTCATGTTATGCCCTTTTGAAGTTGTTGACTTTTTGTTGACTTTCAAAAGGACCTATAATGTCTTAGCTCATACCTTCCAAATGAAGCATTTTTGGGCTTGGCTTGTGAGACACAAAGTTTTAGAGAATTCAATTTCCTTAAAAATGAGATTTAGATGGGAAAAATGTGATGAAGCATGTGAAAGTTATGGCTGGTCAAAGTTCAGTTGACTTTTCCTGAGGAAACCCTAATTTAGAAACCTCTGATTCTTGATGATCTGAAATGTCCTTGATGAATCATGATCAACCCTTGATCAAATGATGAATTTTACTTCATATACTTGATGTTGGCAAAATATCATGAAGTTTGACTTTGGTTTGACCACAGTTGACCTCAGTTTGACTTTTTAACTACTTTGACTGATTTTGACTTATTTGATCATCTGACTGAGCAAACCTTTGAGAAAAGTTCTGAAATTTGTCATGGGGATTCTTAGACACATATAAGATGTTATGAAGCTCACTTGAAGTCTTGGAAATCCATTTAGCCTGATTAAAGTCAAAACCCTAGTTTTGGATGCATTGCTTAGGAGAATGCCTTGCCTGAGAGATTTGTCAAATCTTCTGACCCATGATGAACTTTGTGAACCTTGTGAACCTCATAAAGTGTCTTGTGAACCTTGTGAACCTCATGAAAGGTCTTGTGAACCTTGTGAACCTCATAAAGTGTCTTGTAGACTTCATGAACCTCATAAAAGGTCTTGTGAACCTTGTGAACCTCATAAAGTGTCTTGTAAACTTCATGAACCTCATGAAAGGTCTTGTGAACCTTGTGAACCTCATAAAGTGTCTTGTAAACTTCATGAACCTCATGAAAGGTCTTGTGAACCTTGTGAACCTCATAAAGTGTCTTGTAGACTTCATGAACCTCATGAAAGGTCTTGTGAACCTTGTGAACCTCATAAAGTGTCTTGTATACTTCATGAACCTCATGAAAGGTCTTGTGAACCTTGTGAACCTCATAAAGTGTCTTGTAAACTTCATGAACCTCATGAAAGGTCTTGTTAACCTTGTGAACCTCATAAAGTGTCTTGTAGACTTCATGAACCTCATGAAAGGTCTTGTGAACCTTGTGAACCTCATAAAGTGTCTTGTAAACTTCATGAACCTCATGAAAGGTCTTGTGAACCTCATAAGCACACAAAGTCTTGTATTGTGAGGGCAAATTTTGGGGTGCAACACAATGTCACTAGCATCGCACATAATTTCAAAGGGTAGGGACCAATCAGGAGCGATAACAATAGGTGCAGACACTAATTCCTTTTTAAGTGTTTCAAAAGCATCGATGCACTCCTTATTGAAAGCAAAAACCTTATCTTTCACCAACAGGGTAGTTAAAGGTTTGGCTATCTTCGAGAAGTCTCTTATGAACCTGCGGTAAAAACCCGCATGTCCCAAGAAGCTTCTTATACCTTTCTCATTAATCGGCGGTGGCAACTTCGAGATCACTTCCACTTTGGCTTGATCAACTTCGATCCCTTTTTGTGAGATCTTGTGACCAAGAACAATGCCTTCTCGCACCATGAAATGACATTTTTCCCAGTTCAATATTAAATTGCTTTCTTGACATCGCTGCAAAACAAGTGAAAGGTTAGACAAACAGTGATCAAATGAGGATCCGAACACGGAGAAATCGTCCATGAACACTTCCATGTGCTTTTCTAGCATATCCGCAAAAATGGATGTCATGCATCTTTGGAATGTAGCGGGGGCATTACATAGCCCAAATGGCATCCTTCTATATGCAAAAATTCCATAGGGACATGTAAACGCCGTTTTCTCTTGGTCTTCCGGTGCAACAACAATTTGATTGTATCCGGAGTAACCATTAAGAAAACAATAGTAATCATGTCCCGCTAGTCTTTCCAACATTTGGTCAATGAATGGCAACGAAAAATGGTCCTTTCTCGTAGCCAAATTCAATCTTCTATAATCAATGCAAACTCTCCATCCAGTAACAGTTCTAGTAGGAATCAACTCATTCTTTTCATTTGTTATAACAGTTGTTCCCCCCTTTTTGGGAACCACATGTACCGGATTCACCCAAGCACTATCGGATATAAGATAGATTAGTCCTGCATCCAATATCTTAACAACTTCTTTTCGCACTACCTCCTTCATCACCGGATTCAATCTCCTTTGGGGTTGCACGACCGGTTTGTGATCTTCTTCCATAAGTATTTTATGCATACACACCGTAGGACTTATACCTTTGAGGTCTTCAATCTTCCACCCAATTTCTCCCTTGAATTTCTTAAGAACTTCAATTAACTTGTCTTTTTGCACACTTTTCAAATTAGCGCTAATAATAGCGGGACATTTTTCTTCCGTGTCAAGAAAGACATATTTGAGATTCTCGGGTAGTTACTTCAATTCTGATACTTTTGGCTTGTCTTTGCCTTCATCAACCGTTATAGGTTGTCTGAACTCTTCCCACCGGTGCATTCTAACTCTTTTAAGGATAGGTTGAGTTTCAAGCATAGCTACCACTTCCATATCACTATCTCCAACTTCCTTATCATCTTCAAAAATGGACATACTCAGCACCCTCTCTAGAGGCAATTGGGACACACTTTCTAAATACTCACTAGCTTCCATTTGTTCTAACACTTGTATGTTACTACTAGTGCCCACATCATCTTTATACTTCAAAGTGTTCCTAACATCAATTTTCAACTCTTCATCGTACACCTTCAACGTTAGTGTTCCACCTTCCATATCTATCATGACTCTCCCGGTTTCTAAGAAAGGTCTTCCCAAAATCAAGGGGATTTCTTCATCTTCAGGCATTTCAAGGATCACAAAGTCAACCGGAAACACAAATTTGTCGACTCTAACCAGGACATCATGGACAACTCCATATGGCCGCTTCACCGAATGGTCCGCGAATTGGAGAGTCATCCTAGTGTCTTGAACAACACCAATACCCAACTTTTTGTAGATGGATAAAGGCATTAAACTGATGCTCGCTCCCAAGTCAATGAGAGCTCTCTTGAACGATCGGTCACCGATAGTGCATGGAATGGTGACAGCTCCTCTATCTTTTTTCTTCACCAGAATCTTTAGTCCCTGCAAAATAGCACTACAAGTTTCGGTTAGAATAATAGGTTCAGCTCCCATAATCCTCTTTTTAGCAATGATGTCTTTCATGAACTTGGCATAAGTGGGCATTTGCTCAAGTGCTTCAAGCAATGGAATATTCAGCTCCAACTTTTTGAACAACTCAAGGAATTTTTCAAAATTCTTTTCTTGCTGCCCTTTCTTCTTGTTTCTTGTAGGATATGGAAGTTTAACCACCGGTTTTGGTTCAACCGCTTTTTCTTTGATGTCCGGTGCTGAAGTAACTTCTTTTTCTTTATCAATCACTTCATTTTCTTTGATTTCCAGTTCCACCTCAATCATTTGATTTTCACCTTCAGAATTTTCTTGAACCTCCTCACTAACTTTACCTCTTCGTGTTGTGACTGCATTTACTTTGTGATTATCTCTTGGATTTGTTACAGTAGCACTAGGAAGAGTCCCTGGAGTTTGTGGAATGGCGAGGTGTTGGGTAATTTGGCTCATTTGCACTTCAAGATTCTTGATAGAGGCTCCAGTATTCTTGAAGTTACTCCT
Organism: Lathyrus aphaca; assembly: GCA_963966055.1. NCBI lineage: Eukaryota > Viridiplantae > Streptophyta > Magnoliopsida > Fabales > Fabaceae > Lathyrus > Lathyrus aphaca. The sequence continues at coordinate 547,120,785 of OZ014522.1, forward strand.
TGTTTCTTCTTGAAATTGACAATTGTGAGCTGCCATCTTTTCAATGGCAATTTCCCAATCAGCTTTTCTTGGAACTGGGGGCTGATATGGTTGTTGCTGGGGCTGATATTGTTGTTGGCCTTGAACCTGTTTTTGGATGTTCCCTTGTTGATCTTTCCAAGAAAAATTTGGGTGATTTTTCCACCCCGGATTATACGTGTTGGCATACGGATTGTTCTGCCTCAACATATTAATATGTTCAACCTGTTCTTGAGTTGCCAAACAGTGCATGGCAAAGTGAGGTCCACAACATATCTCGCAAATCACAGCTTGAACAGGTTCAACCTGAGCAACTGTTTGAGTTCCCAGATTCATCTTCTTTAATCTTCTTTCAACTTCTGCGGCAATTTGATCTTCCATATTTACAACCTGCTCTGTCAGCTTTAGATCAATTTTTCCATCTGGTTGACTCACTGTGTGATCGTATAATTCAAGGTGTTCATTGGCAGCAATAGCTTCTATGATTCTTTTAATACCTGTGGCTGTTGAAAAGTTTGTTGAGCCACATGCGGCAGTATCAATAAGTTGCTTTGTCTTGAGTCGCAACCCATTCACAAAGTTTTGCATCTGCTCGGTCGCGTCCATATTGTGAGTAGGACACGCAGTCAAACACCTTTTGAATCTTTTATAAGCATCTCCAAGTGATTCACCCTCTTTTTGTTTAAAGTTGACTATATCATATCTCTTCCGGATGAACACTGAAGCAAGAAATTATTCATTAAGGAATGTTGTTTCCATCTCTTGCCATGTTGTGATACTCGCTGCGGGAAGAGAGTAGAACCACTCTTCTGCATCATCGGTAAGTGTGAATGGAAACATTACAAGTCGTTTTGCCTCCTCTGAATGACCTTCGATCTTCAAAGAAGTGGTGGTAGTAAGAAATCTCTGAAGATGCTTATTTGCATCCTCATTGATTCTTCCGGAGAAAGGCTTGCTCTCTAACTGGCGGATAGTGGATGGATGCAACTGAAAGTGTGCTACATTCACCGGTTGATTAACAATAGTCATCCTGTTAGGCTGAGCATTTGCCCCTCCATAATCCCCTAAGAGTCTCTCAGCAACAGGTTGATTACCTGCCATGTTGTTGAATCCTGGGTCAGTTTCTCTGTCTGAGTCAGAGTCACTGTGCTCAGAGTGCACGGATATATAGTCTGCAGTTTCCTGATTCGGGACACTTGAACCAGTCTTAGCCAGACTATCAATTCTTGCCTTGCGGCGTCTCTCGTGCAAAACTCTTTCTGGTTCTGTGTCAAAAGAAAATTTAGCTGAGGCCTGACCTCGCATAAACAGTTAGACACGAGTTAGAAAACAAAATTTCAATAACACTAAAAAGATATACAGAGAGAATAATAAAATTTTAGTCGCAGAGCAACAAAATTCCAATTGATATAATACAAAACAACTTAGTTCTTTGGCAGTTCCCGGCAACGGCGCCAAAAACTTGATCGAAAAAATAGCAAGTGTACTATTTTTACCGATGTAGTAATATAAGGGAGTAACCCCAAATATCAATCTCAAGGACTGCTTAATAAAATAAGTTCTGATGGATTAATTTCAATTGGACAAAAGTTATGGTTAAAAATTTGATTTTAGATTAAATAAAATAAAGTTATTAAAAAGTAAACTAAAACAGAGAGTTTTTACTTATATGAAAATAATGCCAGGGACGGTGTATGATCTGCAGTGCAATGATTCAATAATTTCTTAATCTTATAGAGACATGCTTTAAAAAGTGTCTTTCCTAAGTCGATAATGTTTTTCCAAAATTCCTTTATAGAAAAACCATTGGTATTCTTCCTCGACTTTGATTCCTCAACGGTCAAAGAAGAATATCAAGCAATAATTCTGACATAAAAAGGTTTTCACAAAATATTCCAATTCCTCAGTAATATTTACCGTGATAAAATTTATGCAACAAGATTAGGATGGTTGGTCAGACCAAATCCTAACAGCGATCAATTATCCAATTTTCCAACAAAGATAAAGCATTAAGAACGTTGCATAAAATAAAGAAACAGATTTAATCGCATAATCTCAAAATTAAGAATTCAAATTGTCATTACATAAAGCAAATCAAGGACACCCCCCTGGCATTGGGGGGTTTAGCCACTCATGTTCATAACGAAAATAAAAACAGAGCAAGAATATAGAGACATTACAATTAACGTAGGATTCGTTGGATCGTCAATCGCTTCCACTCTTGATCAATCCTTCTTCTCCCGTTATCGTTCAAATCCCCAAAATCCCCCAAATCAAAAAGTATCCTTTTACAGTCATAAACATCTAATATAAATCAGTCTTCCAAAACACCGCGAAAAGTCCAGAATGCCCTTGCAGCAATGAAATAACAGATTTCCTTCTGGCCTTCACAACACGGGCCGTGTTGTGCAACACGGGCACCCGTGTTGTGCCTCTGGATCTTCATAACTTAGCCTCTTCTTCAGATGCTATGACACGGGCCGTGTCATACAACACGGGCACCCGTGTCACAGCACTGGTTTCTCCTCTTTCTTTCACAAGCATCCTCTTCAGCTGGTCTTCACAACACGAGCCGTGTTGTACAACACTGGCACCCGTGTTGTGCTTCTGATACCCTATTTTTCTGTCATTTTATCACGCTCGGATCATCTTTTCGAATGCTTCGAACCACCGATTAGATATTGACCTGAAAACACATCAAAAACAAACACATAACCCATACCAAAGATAAAAACAGATAAAACAATTAAAACTAAACTTGCATGCTACATTAAGAAAACTACGACGAAACATGAACGGAATACTTCAAACGAACGAAATTAAACTCAAAGGACAATGAAAACCGGCTTGAAAACTACAACTAAATATCACTGATCAATTATACGGTCTGTGTAGGTGATACTTCTCGGCAAGTGTACTGATAATGTCGTAGTAATAATTAAGATTGAATCCACAAAGACTGCTTTTTAACAAGACAAAAATTATGCAATGTGTATAAAATAGTAATTTGGGGAGGGGGTTAGAGTTTGCAATGCAAAAATAAAAGAAAGTGTTTAAACTGAATAACGAAAGCGGTCAAGTTGTGTATTTAATCCCTTATTTCTTTATTGTTGATGTTTGATGCCTTACATGAATAGTCTTATCATTATAATCCCACGAAAAATTAACAAAACCACTATAACCATCCCTTACGAAATAGCTCACTAATACTCAAATTTTCTTATCCCTAGCCACCACCGTAAGCAGGATTAGGTGATGCACAAAATGTTTTCCCGATGCCACTACTTGGGGCCTCCTATTCCTATTCAACCAACATAAGTATAATAATTTCCCTAGGTCCAACACATAGACTAATGGTTTGTATTCCCTATGTGTCTTAAATAAGTTTAAAAGAGTATCTCACATTAAAAGCATTAAGAACAATAAGAAATTGAATAGAACTATATATCAAAGTATTCATGTAGAGTCAAATCAACATATTATCAAACAATATTGAAACAAGTTTATCATACACAACCTAACCTATAGGAGTTTAGCTACTCATAATTTAGATTATAAAACCAAATTAATAAACAATAATAGCATACTATGATTTCCCTTGAAGGATTGGCCTTCAATGGCTTCAAATGCTCTCCAAATCACCTTCGATGTTGTAAAAATCATACTTGCAATGCCAGTTTTTGTAACCCTTGCAAAAGTGCATAAATTCCCCTAAAAAAAGCTCAGAATGGATCAGAACACGTCAGAAAAAAGCCTAGAAAAGGGGTATCGCCCACACGATGCAACTAATACACTATTATCTCACGCGCGATGCTGCACGTAATTATTTAAGTTGTTGTCCACTTTTTCTCCTTTTTTCACCTGATTTTTCATTAAGTCTAATTTCTTCACACTTAGTTGTTTTTCCTGGTTCTTTGGTCTTTCTCTTCATTTTAGCTCCTCCTTAACTTGTTTTGATCTGATTCTTTGACTAAATTCATGCAATTACAGACTATCATCAATAGGGTGTCCATATGACATCGTCTATAGTTAGCATACCAATCCTCTTCCTATACTCTTCAACACCTCTTAAGTGTGCATGCCTACCACTCCATATCTTGACCCGCGTAGACCCAATAGTGGTAGAAATAACCCTCCTTTCACAAATGGACGAGAAATGCTCGTATATCCAGCATTGCACAATAACATAGACTCATATAACCAGCAAATAACTAAAATAATAAGAAATAATAAATTTTTAATACCATAAATAGACTCATAATCGGTGTAAACACCCCAAATTTGCCCTCACCCATTCACACCATGGCTTGTGATCATCTCATGTGCATAAACACACTCATATCATCTCATACCTCATTTTGGATTCACTGCATTGTTTCAAAGTCATCTGCACCTAGGGTTTGTGATCTGAGCAATCCAAGAGCCTCCTGAGCCACTCCAAAGGCCATCATTCACTTCAAAGGGGTCCATGAGTGTTCTTATATCATATCACATCCTCTCAAAGTCAAGAATGCAAAAGAATCACAAGAACTGGGATTGGTGTGGATGCAGAGCCAAGTTTGACTGCACAGTTGACCTAAAATTAGGGTTTTGGTTTCAGAGGCCATAACTCCAAATTTTTTGGTCATTATTGTTTCCATTGGTCTCTATATGGTATAGGGAGTATGCATATCAATTTTCATGAAGAAATTCCATGGGGAAGTCATCTGATCAAGGGTTGACTTTTCAGACAAGTCAGTGCAAAATCAGGGCATCTGAGGCCCCCAATGACCCAACCAATGGGCATTCTTCATCAATTTGAGTGTATATGATCTTTATTTGATCATGGAAGAAGTTTGAAGTTCACAAAAATCAAGAATTTGAAGATTTTGCAAAGTTGACTTTTTGGGCATAGTTGACTTTTCAAGAATATGTCATTTTAGGTCATTTTCCAAGCCTTGATTTTTGATCCAAAAAAGCTTCAAATGGAAAAACTTTGGTCATGAAAGTTGTAGAATACATTTTTCCCTTTTCAAAAAGTACAAGAACATGATCTAATTCATTTTGGATCAAAAGTTATGGTGTGACAAAGTTGGCAAAAATCATTGATTTTCAAGATGTGCACTAAATGGAAAGTTTGCAAGATCATGAACCAAGGCTGTTTGTAACTTCTAGTTGACATCAAACCAATGTACAAACATCACATGAGTTCTAAAAATCAGAATTGGACCAAAGTTTCTCATGATCATGGTTTGTATAACAAGACTTTTTCATGAAGTTCCAAAAGTAACCAAGTTGCAAAACCATCATGATGCTTCTTACCACTTGCTGCATTGGCCTTTGAACCACTCTAGCCTCCCATACACACCATGCTGCGCCAGCCCTAGCCATTGTACCAAGCTAGAACCCAAGCCATACCTCTCTTACAAAAAAGTTGACTTTTGGCAAAAGCAAACATCCCAATCACAGCAGGCCATGTCACATCCTCTGGCCACTTGGAATTGTTTATACTATCCTTTGGCAAGCAAAACATATGACCAAGCCAAGCTGAAACAGGCCACAACACACCATACACAAAACTGACCCCATTTGCATTTCTCTTCGAATCTCTCTGCCCAGCTCACTAACATTCAAACCAGCTTCACTAATCATCTCACCATACTCCATTAAGCCTAAACCAACAAAGAACCAAGCCTGAATCAAACAAAAACATTGCTTCTCCATTTTTACTCCAACTTGCAGTTTCATTCGAAACTCACTCCACAGGTCATAAACATCCAAACAAACTCCACACACCTTCTTAAAACATCACCCTGACCACAAAGAACCACTCACATTGGCCTGAAACTGCCTGCATCACCATTGCCATTTTCAACTGAGCTTGAGCAGAAGCTGTTCAAACTCTTCATCTAGCCAGCATAAACTTCTCCAAAGCATTCAAGCATCATCAAGAGGTCATAAGGAGTGGATTTCACAAGGAGGGGAGGTCAGAAAGTTGCTGGAGTGAAAGCTTCGAATCTCAGGTAGCTCAAGAACTTTTTTTCCAGAAATGGATTTTTAAGTTCTAAACTTGTTCTCCATGCTTCACTGATTGTCCTGGTGCTTTTAGTTTTGAAAATGGTGATGAAATGAGAATTTAATTGCTTTCTGAAACTCTGTTGACCTAAAAAATGTTTTGTTCGATTCATGGTTCTGGGGAAAAATAAATGTTGTTTGTGATGGGGTTTTGATTCAGTGGATCATGGGAATCATTTCTGCATGCTTGGTTTTCATTTTTGTTGCGTTTTGAAGTTTTTAGGGATTTTCAGGTGGGGTTCCCACCGGAGAAGACGACCGGAGGTCTTCTCCGGCCACCTGAAAATCATTAGGGTTTAATCCCTGTAATTAATTTCATTTGAATGTGGAGCGTAGGATCCTTTGACTTGTTGACCTCCCGCGCGCATGTGTGGCCTGGATTCACTCAATTAGCCCTAATCCACTTTATTTAATTTAATTAATTATAATTAAACTAATTTGCTCAGGAGCCATCTGGACCCTCCATTCACGCGCGTGGTCAACCCTTTTAAATCCAGACTCAATCTCAACCTCTCCTTCTGATTACTTTCTTTTTATTTCAATTTTTATTGTATTTCTTTTCATTTTATTTGCACAATTTATTTAAAATAGTAAAAATTGCTTAAAAATTATGAAACTTTTTCTCAAGAGTTTTATTAATTTTTAAGACACAAAAATATTTTTAATTTTATTTTTAGCATTTAAAAAGCATTTTTAAATATTTAAAAGGTTATTTTTAATTGATTAATGAAAATTAATTTATTAAAAATACTTTTAGGTATTTAAAAATCACAAAAAAATTCATGAAATGTTATAAGACATTTAGAAACATTGTCCAACCTTCAAACCAAATTTCTTTTTTGATCTTGATGTATTTTGAGAATTTTTCATTGAATTAAAATTGTTTTTGTGCATTAATTTGATCCATAGTTCAAAAAATCATTTCTGCCTATTCATGAAGGATTGGACATTGATTCTTTTTGCATTGCATTGTGTTTAGCATGTAGTTTTTGAGATAAAAAGGCCATGATTTGATCTTGCATTTTCAAATTGTTTGACATTTCTTTTGTTTAGAAACCCTAAAAACCCTAAAAACTTGTGAAAAATCATAACTTAAGATTGGTTAAGAGTTGAGACCTCTCCTTTGGGCAGTGGTTTAGTATGGGATTAGGGGTCCTTTGTGTGGCATTTTCCATTTTTTATCTTAGGGTTTGCTTCTGGTTTTGGTTTGTGTTTGATGTTTGATTCATAAACCCTAATTTGGGCTTCCATATGCATCCATCTTGCATTCTCTTGCATAACATGACTTGCCATGACATTTCAAGCATCCATTTGATTCATTTGACATCATAAGACATATTGAAAGCATGTTTGATCATTACATCTTGCATTTTCCATGTTGTATGCCATATGCACCTCATAACTTTTCATGTATGTTCATGCTTCTTAACTTGTTTCATTTGCATTCATAAGCTTGTATGATCATCCACATGTGTTGTTTCTGATTTGTAGCATCTCATAGCATCATTAGCATCATGTATATGCTTCTGGTTTTGTTTCTCATCATGTCATCTCATCCCATTTTGCATTGCATTGCACTTTCTTTCCTAACATTTCAGGTGGTAAGTGATGTTGAGAAGTGAATTTGCCTTCACTTCTCATAACTTTTCTTTTCATCTCTCTTGCATCCATTGCTGAATTTTTGTTTGTGTTTGAGATTGAGCTTGCTCATTCTTCTTCCTCCCACTTTCTTTCTCCAAGTGACTTGACTTCTGGAATGAAGCAAGTCACTTTGTTTCTCTTGATCCTTTCATCTGCTTCCTGGTGGTTCCATTGAAAGATTGTTCTTGCAAACCTCACAAACCTTAGGAACAACCAAGCATGACAATGATTAGGGTTTTGATTAGTCCCCCTTTTAGTTTTTACCTTTGTGTCTCTTTTGAGTCATCTCTTCTCACCTCATAATCAGGGACTAAACCCTAAAGGCTTTAAGGCTTTGTGATTAAGCTTATGCCTGCATCCTTCTCTTAGGATGGAGTGTATAACTTTAATCCTAAGTGTTAAACCCTTAATGTGTTTAAAATCTCTTAATCAATCCACCTAATAATCATCAAGACATCACACTTGTAACTTGGGCCTTACATTAGGGTTCTAATTCTTCCTTAACTGGTTAAGAAGGACTAACCCTAGTGTTAATGGACAAGTCCCCCTCAAGTTGTCTTACAAACCATAAAATTCACTTCATCATCATATCACTAAATAAAATCCACTTAATAAAAGGCTTGTTTTGTCATGAGTTTAATCCTTAATCATGGATTAAGTTGAGGAGCATTCCTCAGCTTAAACATTCTCATCTATTATCCTTCTATTAGGATGGTGTAATGAGTCTGTTTGATCCCTGATTATGGCTTAATCTCATTACTTAACACTAAACAAAAACAACAAAAACATCTAAATAATCACAAGTAGGTTAATGATCTTAATCCTACACCAAAGGTGTTTAGGTGTGAGAATCTGACTTCACACTTAAGGTATTCTCATTACCCCTAATCAGAGGGAAGATGTGATGAGTTTACTAACCCATTGGTTTAGGCATAAGCTCATTAACTTATGACAAATTTTCAAAAGCAATAAAAGACTGAAAACATAAAAAACAAACAATAATCGTCTCCTTCGGGATTCTTTTCTCATCTCATTCACTCATAAACGAGAACTTGCTTCTTCCGTCTAATGCAAGACAGTTTGCATCTGTGCCAGACAGATCATACACTTGAGCATAGGCAAGTAAGCAGTTCACAAGTCAATTCATCTTTCAGTCTCTTTGGGTCGAACTACGGTGTTCTGACTTCCTCATTGCACGAGAGGATACGTAGGCATAACTTAACAGTTATCGAACAAAAGTCTCTGTATATTCCCCCCTCCTTCCAGCTTTATTCTTTTAGCCTCATGATCTTGAGCATACTCTTTTCCTTACACTAACACTTTCATACTTCACATCACTTATACACTTTACACTGACACCTGTACATTTTGTTTTCCAGCTCTTTTACACACAAATTGCACTGAAACTACCCCTTTAAAACACAAATCTTTCAAGCGTGGATCCCGTCGAGTACGGCGGACAATCTGGGTGCTAATACCTTCCCAGGTTGTAACCAACCCCCTTTCTCAGTCTCTCTGGTTCGCAACCGTCTTATCCATATCTTTCTAGGTCTATGCAGCATTACCTTTCCTCCGGGATAAAAATGCCTAGCTGGCGACTCTATTCATCTCCAATGAGTTCACGGCTGTGTGTTCTCATTGTCCCTCTCGCCGACCGTTCGCGTCTGTACCTCTATCTGACTTAGCTTCATTTAGTGGGAGCGACAGCTTGGCGACTCTGCTGGGGAGACTTATACTGTAACCGGGGCTTCTGGTTCTTTTTGTGGGTTCCTCCTAGCGCTTGTTTGATTTGTGTTTACTGGGGTGTTATGTGCTTATTTGTGTTTGTGTACTTGTATTTATTTTGTACAGTTTTCTTTATTGCTTTCTTTATAGCTTTATGCATATATTATCATATTGTCATACTGTGCTGCTGGCTGGATCTGTTGTTTGCTTTGGTGGGTGGGTGATTCATTGAGAGTTAAAGGTCCTATACCTGGGACCTGAGTGACACCTAGGCTAGAGTGAATCATATTCTTTCCCATTCCATCTCGGTCTGGTGCGGGAATATGAAACACGGTTCAGATATGGGTTTCTTCTTGAGAACTCTGTGTTGCAGATTTCCTGCAATGCTAGGGCTATCTGGGAAGCCTGCTAAGTCTGGATGACCTTTAGTTTTGACCTTCAGAAACTGAGGTGAATTAGAGGAGGAACTTTTATGGTTATTGTAAACACTGTACCTCCGGGTTAGAAGTGTTTACACTTCTCATAACTGATCCAAGTCTGAGGATCCTTGTTTTAGAACACCACCTGTGAGGGGGTTGGGCTGTTTGCAGGTTTGCAGGTACCTTGGCCTCAGAATACCCTGTTACTTTGACTTGATTAAGAATACTCCATGTTGGAACAGTTCTTGTGATTCTAAAACCCTGGACATGTGGCTCTTTATTTGAGTCCCCCACCTTGGTTACTAGATTTATAGACCTCCATCTGGATTTCTTGAACATACTTGGACCTATATCAGAGTTTTTGATCAGATCCGGCTCAGTCACAAACCCTTGCATATCATTTGCATACATAAACATTGCATCATATTGACATTTGCTTATTTGTGTTTCAGGGTATCCACTCTCATCTTTGGTTTTGGTTTTGACCCCATCTTCAGCATTGGCCCATCTTCACCAGCATCTGCTTCAGTTATTACCTGCACCAGCCAATCAGTGGCCAGTTCTTCAGTATTATCATCAGCATCTGCTCATCTTCAGCATCATGGCTCCTAAAAAGAGCAACATCACTTATCACTTCTTCCAGCCGGAGCTATCTGACATCAGGAGGATTCAGACCCTGATCACTCCAGATCACATACCATTGTTCAGGGAACACTATGGGGATATACTTGATATGGTTATGGATCTGGACCCTTCACAGAGAAGCCTGATCCACACTTGCATTCAGTTCTATGATCCCCCACTGAGATGCTTCACTTTTCAGGACTTTCAGCTAGGCCCTCTATTAGAAGAATACTCATCATTGGTGGGTTTGCCTATCAGGGGTGGAATCCCTTTCAACCCTGAGATGGTCTTTCCTGGTAATGGAGAAGTAGCAAAGGCTCTGCATTTGGAACCTGTTCTGGTTGAGCAGCATATGAATTCTAAAGCTGGAATCCCTGGCTTCCATCTGGATTTCCTGATCTCTCAAGCTACCCTGAAAGCTTCTTTAGGAGAGTGGAAAGCTGTTTGTGCCTTATTGGCTTTGAGCATATATGGAATTGTGTTGTTTGCAGATGAGCCTCGATTCATTAGCAAGAATGCAATCCATCTGTTCATCTTGAAGAACCCAGTGCCCACTTTATTGGGGGATCTCTACTATTCAGTGCATCAGAGGAATGAAAAGCAGAGGGGAAGATTAGAGAGGTGTTGTGCTCCATTATTCCATACTTGGCTTCTCAAGCATTTACCCAGGACAGATGCATTTTTGAATCCTCATCAGCAAAGCAACTGGGCTAAGAGACTCACTGCTCTAACTTCAGCCGATATCAGATGGTGCACCCAAAGCACCAAGGGCAGGGATATCATCACCAGCTGTGGGCATTTTCCCAATGTGCCCCTAATAGGAGTTAAGGGCAGTATTAATTACAACCCTCTGCTGTTTAGAAGACAACTGGGCTATGCACTGGTCCACACTCCTAAGGCACAGGACTTGGTTGAGACTCTCTATTGTGAGAACAAGATTAATCTGGCTATTGTTAGGCAGGCAGCCTGGGCCTGGGATAATGTTCAAACCAAGGGAATAACCATTTTGGGGAAGTGCAACAATGTGGCATCAGCACAATATTATGAATGGTCCCGTGCCAGGGCCCAATTCTCTGGGATGCCCTTTACTATAGAAGATATGCCTGAATCATCTTCAGCACCACCTGCCACTGTCAGTTTGGAGGAGTTTGAGAGTTTGAAAGAAAGAAATGAGAAGTTAACTCAAGCTTTGCAGAAGACCCTCCGGGAGAGGAGTGATGGTATGAGGGAGGTTGAGAGATTGGAGAAGTTGAGAGTGGAGCATCTAGTTAAGATTGAGAAGTCTGGGGATTATATCAAAAAGTCTAAAGCTGGAGAACAAATTCTGAAGAACGCTTGCAAAGAAGCCCAGTTCCAGAGAGCAAGGACAGACTTGTATTTGAAGGAGAGTCAAGCTCGGTGGGTCAGGATCATCGAAGCCCGTACTCTGGAGGACAAGAGAGTTCAAGACAAGATGGAGCAACTGGAAGCTAGTGCAAAAGAGCAGCAGGAAGCCCTGGCAGCAGCCCAGAGGGAGATATCAGAGCTGAAGATCAAAGCTGGAGTGAAGAGGTCCAAGGACCAAAGTCAGCACAAGAAGCTAACAACAGCTGTTACAACCCGGAATCTCCTCATCAGGAATCTCACGGAGCGTCCGGCTGATCCTGTGACCGAAGCACTTCTCAAGGAAGTTCGTGAGGATGAGTTTGGTCTTGGTGTTTGACCCTTTGTTTGTTGTTGCTTTCATTCCATGTACTTTTATTTTCTTATAATGTATTTTGACCCCTTAGAGGGCTTGTGTTGTAAAAAGAACAAAGTTGTAATATTTTACTTTCTGTAATATATATGTGTTAGTTTGTTCCATCCGAGTTTACTTCGAAAGCAACATCAACAGCATCTTCAAGGGTCTGGAAGGGTCAAAACTGAATACCAAACCGGATACCTTGAGAACAAATAAGCATAACTGCATTGCATGCTAACCCCTTGTGTTTGTTTTGTAGGTTTTTTTGTTTTATCGCTGCTAACTCTGTTGTGAATCTCAGGAACTATTGCTCGGCGCCGAGTATTTCCCCTCAACCGTCCGCACCGTTATCCGACCCGTAGCAACCTTCCGGGCATCCAAATGGATCAGATGCAGCAGGACCTTACTGAGGTCAGAAATCAAATGGCAAATGAAAGGCTAGAGATGAGGAATCAAATGACTCAGTTTATGGAAGTGATGAACAACATGGCTCAGAGCCAGGAAAGATTGAGGGCCATGGTGGAAAGGCAGAATCAAGAAGATCCACATATAGGAACTGCCGGCACCAGCAACAATGAAAGGGTCCAACCTCATGTTAACCCCCCTGTATTTGGCCCACACCTCTATCCTGAGGTCAATATTCCTGCAAATGTTCAAGGGACTGCCACTGCAGCCAGGGTACTTCAAGAAGACCCCCAAGAGGATCAGTTTACAGTAATGGGTGCTGGGGAAGAAGCTTATGATAGAAGGTTAGATGAGATAGCTGAGAAATTGAGGTCCTTAGAATCTCAAAATTCTCTGGGTTTCGATGTCATGGACATGGGCTTGGTAGACGGGGTCAGGATCCCCCATAAGTTTAAGCCTCCCTGTTTTGAAAAATACAACGGGACTTCATGCCCCCAGACTCATTTACAGTCATTTCTGGGAAGGCTGAAGGCCTATACAATGGATGAGAAGCTCTGGATGTTCTATTTCGAGGATAGCTTAACTGGAGCGTCAAGAGAATGGTACTCTCACTTGACAAGGGCAACTATCAGATGCTGGAAGGACCTGGCAGAGGCCTTCATCAGACAGTATCAGTACAACTTAGACATGGCACCCAACAGGACTCTCCTAATGGGAATGTCACAGTCGTCAAGGGAAAGTTTCCGAGAATATGCCCAGAGATGGAGGCAATTGGCTGCTGCTGTTCAGCCACCTATGTCCGAAAGGGAAATGGCAGATATGTTCATGAACACCCTTCAGGGGACTTACATTGACAGGCTGGCTGCTTTCTCTTCCACTAGCTTTGCAGATGTTGTCATAGCTGGGGAGAGAATTGAAAGCCTATTGAAGATGGGTAAGATCTCAGACAACGGAGCAAGCTCGTCCAGTAGTACAAGAAAGCCTTTTGCGGGGCCGAGAAGAACTGGCGAGACCAATGCCATCCACACCAACAGGGGCAGGCCCCAATATGTTCACAGATCAGTGGCAGCAATCACCATTCCTGCTCCAGCTCATCCTCAACCAGTTTATCAACCTCCGCAACAAAACTATCAGCCACAACCTCAGTACCATCAACAGAATCAGTATCCTCCGAGAAATTACAACAACAACAACACCAACAACAATAACCAGCAAATGCCTTTCCAACAGAGGCCTTCTCAAGCCAACAGGGTAATCGATCCGATCCCTATGCCATATGCTACATTGCTGCCACAACTCCTGAAACTCAACCTAGTTGAGCTAAGGACGTTGGCACCTCCAGATCCCAACAGTCTACCCAGGAATTATGACTCCAACGCTAGGTGTGCTTTTCATTCCAACGCACCTGGCCACAGTACAGAAAAGTGCAGAGCCCTGCACATGAAGGTACAAGACCTGGTAGACTCGAAAGCTCTGAATTTCGCACCACCACCCAATGTCAATAAGAACCCCATGCCAAACCACGGTGGTCCCAGAATTAACGCTATTGAAGAAGACAAGCCGTCTTATTTAATAACCAGTGTGGGTCAGATCCGGACACCATTGGTAGAAATCAAGGCCCAACTCCTCGAATGTCAAATGTTCCCGGGGTGTGAGTTGGGGTGTGCTTACTGCAATATCTCAGTCAATGGGTGCGATGACCTGAGGAATGGCATAGACGGTCTCATTCAGAGTGGCCAACTTCAGATCACCACATCATTTCCTACAAATCCAGCAATCTCAATAGCAACAACTCCAGAACCTCCTACAACTGCAACAACCATTGTTCCTGACAATTCTTCGGCTTCATCAACAAGTACTTCATCTATTATCTCAACTGGTCAGTTATCAACAAATTTTTCTTCTACAACTCCAGCACCACTCCATTTTGAAACTCCTACAACAACAACATCCATCCTTCCACCAATGTCTCCTACAACACCAGCAACAAATCATTAAGATGTCTCAACTGTCACAATATTTTATGATCCTGAAAACAACTCTGCCTACAATTCAGAAGGTGCTGCTCCCATCAGAGCACCAGTCACAATTTATTACGATCCACAGACTATCACAATTCCTTCCGCAGCTGCAGTCAGTCCAGTCACTATCACGGTGCCTGGACCAATACCTTATGAAAGCAGCAATGCCATCCCGTGGCATTACGGCTCTGACCTGTACTGTGAAGGACAAAGAATCACTTTTGAATCATCAACCCCTGCACCACAAATTGACAATGTGGGAGGAGGCGGAGGCTTCACTCGAAGCGGACGTCTTTTCGCTCCACAAATCCAGAGACCCACTGCCGAAGCAGAAGCTGTTGCTAAGGCAAAAGGAAAAAGCTTGGTGCAGGATGAGCAAGTTGTTAAGGAAACCTTGAAAACACCCTTTGACCAAGAGGTTGATGAGTTCATGCGAATCATCAAAAAGAGTGATTATAAAATAGTGGATCAGCTTCATCAGACGCCTTCCAAGATCTCAATCCTATCATTGCTTATGTGCTCCGAAGCCCATCGGAATGCACTACTCAAAGTCTTGCACGCAGCTTACGTGCCTGAAGAGATCACTGTCAATCAGCTGGAAGCTGTAGTTGGAAATGTTAATGCTAGTCACGGACTAAGGTTCACCAATACTGATTTGACAACGGAAGGCCGCAACCATAACAAAGCCTTGCACATAACCATGGAATGTAAAGGTGCTGTTCTTTCCCATGTGCTGGTAGACACGGGGTCATCCCTCAATGTCTTACCTAAGAAGGCCTTGGTGAAGTTAGAGTACGATGGATTGGCATTGAGACCCAGCAACCTGGTGGTGAGAGCCTTTGATGGTTCAAAGAGATCGGTTCTGGGAGAAATTGAATTGCCCATAACGATTGGCCCGCAGACCTTCAAAACGACCTTCTACGTGATGGATATACAGCCTGCCTACAGCTGTCTATTGGGTAGGCCATGGATTCACGCCGCTGGCGCCGTGACCTCTACCCTTCACCAGAAGTTAAAATATGAGTGGGAGGGTCAAATCGTTACAATCTGTGGAGAGGAGGATATTTTTGTCAGCCACCTGGCTACCTATAAATACATTGAGATGGACGGGGAGATCCATGAAACAATGAGCCAAGGATTCGAAGCCTTGAATGTGAATGAAACATCTGCTGTGCCTGGTACTTCAATATCATCATACCAACAAGCCCGGAAGGTTGTTGAGGGAGGAAACGCCCAAGGCTGGGGCAAACTGCTATCGGTGGAGAAGAAAGAAGACAAATTTGGGTTGGGTTACAAACCAACTCAACAAGATCAAGCAGCGGCTGCGAAAGAGCCCAATTTTGTGAGTGGGGGGATGCTTACCCCTGATGCTGTCAACTGTCTGGAAGACGAGCTGGAAGAAGAACGCAACCTGGAAAGCTGGATTCGTCCAAAGATCCCGGGGAGCAGTATCTCAAACTGGTCTTCCCAGGAAATTATAAGAGTTACTCATGCAGAGTAATTATTATTTCCTGTATTTTTTATAGCATGCATCAAAATCTTGCATCTTGCCCAAGATGACAAGATTCATTTTGTAATCGGGCCATCTGTACTTTTTGTGCAAACAAGATTAATCAATGAAATATCAGACATCTTTTTGCAAACAAGTCTTTTTCTTTTCCGCTCACTGTTTTTCCATTTTTCTTTTTGTACAAAAAATAAATGGCAGTGTTTTCAAAATGACAACTCTATTTCACTTTTCTAAAACAAGATTAAAATCAAATCACTAAAATGGACAAACTGAACCCTTGCAGAGAGTGTCTTCCAGACAGCACCGACAACAGCACGGCTATGACTTCGTATGACTTTGACAATCCGATCAATCAAGCTGATGAAGGGGTTGAAGAAGAATATGAGCTTCCTGAAGAGCTAGCCAGGTTGTTAAGGCAAGAGGAAAAGGTTATTACTCCTCACCAGGAGGAGGTTGAAGTGATCAATCTTGGTACAGACGAAGACGTGAAAGAAGTTAAAATCGGGGCCTGTTTACAAGACTCAGTGAAGAGACAACTGATTGACCTGCTTCAAGAGTATGTGGATGTGTTTGCTTGGTCTTATCAAGATATGCCAGGGTTGGACACTGACATTGTTGTGCACAAGCTGCCTTTGAGAGAAGAATGCCCGCCGGTCAAGCAGAAACTGCGCCGTACTCGCCCAGACATGGCAATGAAAATCAAGGAAGAGGTGCAAAAGCAATGGGACGCCGGGTTCCTTGCTGTAACTAGTTATCCACCGTGGGTTGCTAACATAGTACCTGTGCCTAAGAAAGACGGCAAAGTAAGAATGTGTGTTGACTACCGGGATCTGAACAGAGCCAGCCCAAAAGATGACTTCCCATTACCTCACATTGATGTATTGGTTGATAATACGGCTCAGTTCTCGGTATTCTCCTTCATGGACGGATTTTCAGGATACAATCAGATCAAGATGTCACCTGAAGACATGGAGAAGACAACCTTCATCACACCCTGGGGCACGTTCTGCTACAAGGTAATGCCATTTGGGCTGAAGAATGCCGGTGCAACATATCAACGGGCTATGGTAACATTATTCCACGATATGATCCATAAGGAAATCGAGTGTTATGTGGATGACATGATTGCCAAGTCCCTTACAGAGGAAGATCACCTGGTGAATCTACTGAAGTTATTCAAGCGTCTGAGGAAGTACCAATTGAAGCTGAACCCCAACAAGTGCACATTCGGGGTGAGATCTGGTAAGCTGCTGGGCTTTATTGTAAGCGAGAAGGGGATTGAAGTTGACCCTGACAAAGTCAAAGCCATCCAAGAGATGCCTGCACCGAAGACAGAGAAAGAAGTTCGAGGGTTTCTAGGAAGATTGAACTACATCTCAAGGTTCATATCTCACCTTACAGCAACCTGTGAACCTTTGTTCAAATTGTTGAGAAAAGAACAAACGGTCAGGTGGAACGAAGACTGTCAGAAGGCTTTTGACAAGATCAAAGAGTACTTGCAAGAACCTCCAATACTTATGCCTCCAGTTTAAGGAAGACCTCTGATCATGTACTTGACAGTATTAGAAGAATCAATGGGGTGTGTGCTGGGCCAGCATGACGAGTCTGGTCGAAAAGAGTATGCAATATACTACCTAAGCAAAAAGTTTACCGACTGTGAACAACGCTATTCACTGCTCGAGAAAACTTGCTGTGCTTTAGCGTGGGCTGCTCGCCGACTGAGACAATATATGTTGACCCACACTACCTTATTGATCTCAAAAATGGATCCAGTCAAATACATTTTCGAGAAGCCAGCTCTTACCGGACGGGTTGCAAGATGGCAAATGATCCTCACAGAATACGACATCCAATACACATCTCAGAAAGCCATCAAGGGCAGTGTATTGTCTGAATATCTTGCTGAGCAACCTATTGATGATTACCAGCCTATGAGATTTGACTTCCCTGATGAAGACATCATGTTCATAAAAGCAAAAGATCGTGAAGAGCCTGTTCACACTGAAGGGCCTGACCCGGAAGAAGAATGGACTATGATGTTTGATGGGGCTGTTAACATGAATGGTCGTGGTGTTGGTGCAGTACTCATTACACCTAAGGGGGTTCACATGCCTTTCTCGGCAAAACTCACTTTCAACTGCACTAACAACGAAGCTGAATACGAAGCTTGCATTATGGGTCTTGAGGAAGCCATTGACCTCAGGATCAAGACATTGACTGTATTCGGAGATTCAACTTTGGTAGTCAATCAAACCAATGGCAAGTGGTACACCCACCAGGATCATCTGATACCTTACAGGGATTATACAAGGAGGTTATTGACTTTCTTCACAACAGTCGAGCTTGAGTATATCCCTCGGGACGAGAATCAGTTTGCAGATGCTCTGGCTACCATTTCGTCCATGATCAAAGTTCAGACTGCCAACTTTGTACCTCAGATCTCAGTGTCCAGACTTGACAAACCAGCATATGTGTTCGTAGCAGATGTTGGTAAAGATGATAAGCCTTGGTTTCATGACATTAAACGCTTCTTGGAGGATCAAACATACCCACCTGGGGCATCTTCCAATGATAAAAAGACTTTGAGAAGGCTTGCTGGCAGTTTCTTCCTGAACACTGATGGGTCTTTATACAAAAGGAACTTTGATATGGTACTCCTCAGGTGTGTTGATAAGACAGAAGCAGATTTGTTGATGCATGAAGTGCACGAAGGATCCTTTGGTACCCATGCAGGGGGGCATGCCATGGCTAAGAAGTTGCTAAGATCAGGCTATTACTGGATCACGATGGATGCAGACTGTTGTGCCTACGCCAGAAAATGTCATAAATGCCAGATTTATGCAGATAAGGTGCACGTGCCTCCCAATCCTTTGAATATCATGTCTTCACCCTGGCCCTTTGCTATGTGGGGCATTGACATGATTGGTAAGATCGAGCCAGCTGCTTCAAATGGCCACAGATTCATCCTGGTCGCCATCGACTATTTCACCAAGTGGGTTGAAGCATCCTCCTATGCAAATGTTACAAGGCAAGTGGTGGCCCGATTTCTGAAGAGAGATATCATCTGTCGGTACGGAGTGCCCGAGCGAATCATTACTGATAATGGTTCCAACCTGAATAACAAAATGATGGCAGAGCTGTGCCGGGACTTCAAGATCCAACATCACAATTCTTCCCCTTACAGGCCAAAGATGAACGGCGCTGTTGAGGCAGCAAATAAGAATATCAAGAAGATTGTGCAGAAGATGGTAATCACCTACAAAGACTGGCATGAAATGCTACCATTTGCCTTGCATGGGTACCGAACGTCGATCAGGACATCCACTGGGGCAACACCGTATCAACTTGTATATGGTATGGAAGCGGTCCTACCTGTCGAAGTTGAATTACCCTCTCTCCGGGTACTAGTGGATGTTAAACTGAGTGAAGCAGAATGGGTTCAGGCCCGATACGAACAATTGAGTCTGATCGAAGAGAAAAGATTGGCTGCAATCTGTCATGGACAGTTGTATCAGAAGAGAATGAAGAGAGCATTCGATCAGAAAGTCAGGCATCAAGAGTACCAAGTAGGAGATCTTGTGCTGAAAAGAATCCTCCCTCCTCATACAGACCACAGGGGAAAATGGACTCCAAATTATGAAGGACCATTTGTAGTAAAGAAAGTTTTCTCTGGTGGAGCACTGGTGCTCAGCACCATGGATGGTGAAGATTTCCCGTCCCCTGTGAATTCAGATGCTGTTAAAAAATACTTCGCATAAAAATGACCCGCTGGACATAAAAATAGAATGAAAGTCCAGGCAAAAATAGGGCATCCCGGCGAGTCAAAAACAGAATAACAGACTCGGGCAAAAATAAGGGAAAATAAATAAATAAAAATGTACACCCGCTGAGTTGAAAAGCCGCATTGGACAGCTCAGGCAAAAAAGGGTATCCCGATGGATTGAAAACCCGAAAGGGCGATCCATGCAAAATAAGGGAATAAGCGAACAACTGCACTCTGAATTCGTCTGTATCACTTACAACTTGGTAAGCTTCGAAAGGATTACGCCTCAATCAGAATCAACATTCTTCAGAAAGCAAGATGAGAAGAACGTCAAAAGTCATACGAGCCATAGTGAAGAGGAAGCTCCTCAAAGCGTCATCAACACTGCCAGCATTTTGTTTCTCAATTTGTAACAATCTCCTCATTCCAGGGGATTTGTTTCTTTGACTGTATCTCGCCAATTCAGGGCATATGAATTAATAAAATCAGATTTTCAGTCATGTCTCGTCTTGTACATTTTATCTGCAAAAAAAAAATGTCTGATGTCTTAAAGGAAAAAAAACTGATTGCATAAGAATACAGATGCTTTATCTTCAAATAAAAGCATGCTTGCAGGAAATATACTTACTCTCAGATGTATCTAAACTCCTATGACGGAATCCAGTAGAGGATACCTCGGGATTATCTTGTGCGTTTCTCTATCTTTTTCAGGATTGCAGGTATCCAGAACGCAACTTGGGGCATGTAAGCTTCATCCCAGCAAGCTGGCAAGTCAACACTCAATTTTAGCACCCGAGGTGCCCTCTCCCCAGCTGAGTTGCCTTTCACGACTCCTCCCAGCTGAGTTGGCCGCTTATTACTTATCCCCATCAGAATGGGCAGGTATCACAGAAGACACTCATATCCCCGGCTGAGTCAAGAAGCCACCGTAACAGACTTTCTAGGGAGGTCTTTCAGTGATTCTTCTCTTTCTCCCCAGCCGAGTTACCATCTCGCCCTCAGACGAGTATAAGAGTCAGAAAGCTATCTCCCCACGGAGTTGCAACCTCTATCCAGAAGAGCAACGCATGAAGAATCACAACAGAGTAAAGAAAGTTTCTGCAAACCCCAGCTGGGTCTCTCATTTTATTAGAATAGGTCTATCAATGACCCATATCCCCAAGCAGATACATCTCATCAGATCTACCAATGATCTCTTCCCCAGCTGGGATGTCTACTCCAAACAGATCGATCGGAGATCTTCGCAGCAACGGGACCCGAATCCCGGTTTGGTATCTTTGCAATCATAGCATTCGTATCGTATTCACCCACAAAGCGTAGCATTCCGTTTTAACACGGAGCATTACGGCAAAAATCAAGCATATAGCATAATCATAAGCCATGTTATGAATCAAACACTTGTGAATGATGACAGTTCATCAATGTACAGAAAAATCCCCATCGGAGTCCCCAGCAAAAGCAGCTGCCTCACAATCCACATACACCAGTATATACTCATTTTGACACCCGTCCGTGCCACCTTTCCCCAGTAAAGTTGCCTGAACACTCTTTGCAAACAAGACCACCCGTATTACAGATACATCCTGACACCCGTCCGTGTCATACCCCAGCAGAAAGCCAAAGACATCCTCTTTGCACTCACATATACTTATATACACTTTCTTGGCACCCGTCCGTGTCGTATCCCCAGCGCAGTCACCTACACTTTGTATATCAGATATTTGTTCATATTATACTTTTCTCTTGGCACTCGTCCGTGTCACTCTCCCCAGCAGATAAATACTCATCTATGTATACTCATACCACTCATACCTATACAGATACTCGTCCGTATCTTATATATACCATTCATATCCCCACAGATTCAACATTGGTCCTTGTTCTTTGTTAACCAGATGGTACTCGTTCGTATCATCATCTCAAAACATGTGTCAAGCGTTTGTTTCTACATGATACTCGTCCGTATCATAATCTTAAGGATGCTCGCCCACATCTTTAATCCATACACTGTGTCAAAAACTGTTGTCTTCTTGAATATAGATACTCGCCTATGTCTACTATTCCCCAGTAGATCGCCAACAAAGCAAGTTTCCCTTTATCTGACATTCGTCCTGTGTCATGATAAACCCTGAGAGCAGCCGTACCCTGCTAGGTGGTCGTCCTCCACCTCTTGATGGTCGTCCTCCATCATGCTCATCCGATGGCCGTCCCCATCGTTGATTTTCTATCCGACATTCGTCCTATGTCGTGATATTTAGCAGCCGTCCCCTGCTAGGTGGTCGTCCTCCACCTTTTGATGATCGTCCTTCATCATTTTATCCAATGGCCGTCCCCATTGTGGATTTTTTTTGGTTATCTGACACTCGTCCTATGTCATGATAAACCTTGAGAGCAGCCGTCCCCTGCTAGGTGGTCGTCCTCCACCTCTTGATGGTCGTCCTCCATCATGCTCGTCCGATGGCCGTCCCCATCGTTGACCTTTTCTATCCGGCATTCGTCCTATGTCGCGATATTTTCGGCAGCCGTACCCTGCCAGGTGGTCGTCCTCCACCTTTGATGGCCGTCCCCATCATAATTCTTTTATTCCCCAACAGAGCAGCCGTCCCCTGCTAGGTGATCGTCCTCACCTTTGATGGCCGTACCCCACCATCTGTTTATTTCATTTATTTTTTAACCCGATGGCCGTCCCCGTCGTGGTCCCTTCTCCTTTTTAGCCCGATGGCCGTCCCCATCGTTGGTTACTTTGCTTTATGAACTTGATGGCCGTCCCCGTCATGTTTCATTAATTCCCAGAGAATCTTACTTTATCTTGATGGCCGTCCCCATCATGATTTGATTTTCCCCAGCTAGTCGGTCGTCCCCGTCTTGGCTTTACCTTTTATCCCCAGCATGTCGGCCGTCCCCGTCATTGCCTTATTTCCCGCACTTTTCCCAGCATGTCGGTCGTCCCCGTCATTGCTCTTTACCCAGCAGTCGTCCTCTGCTCGACGGTCGTCCTCCGTCGCCCACACCTTTACAATATACTTTATTTTCTTTTACAATTTATATCCCTTTTCTTCTTTATTCTGTGAGTGCAAATTTTGGTCTGTCTTTGGTATTCAACCACAAGTTATCTTGTTTGCCTGTTAAGCCTTTGCTTACAACCTGCACAGCTAACTCATGTTTGAATAGGAGCAGCTGTAAACACCCCAAATTTGCCCTCACCCATTCACACCATGGCTTGTGATCATCTCATGTGCATAAACACACTCATATCATCTCATACCTCATTTTGGATTCACTGCATTGTTTCAAAGTCATCTGCACCTAGGGTTTGTGATCTGAGCAATCCAAGAGCCTCCTGAGCCACTCCAAAGGCCATCATTCACTTCAAAGGGGTCCATGAGTGTTCTTATATCATATCACATCCTCTCAAAGTCAAGAATGCAAAAGAATCACAAGAACTGGGATTGGTGTGGATGCAGAGCCAAGTTTGACTGCACAGTTGACCTAAAATTAGGGTTTTGGTTTCAGAGGCCATAACTCCAAATTTTTTGGTCATTCTTGTTTCCATTGGTCTCTATATGGTATAGGGAGTATGCATATCAATTTTCATGAAGAAATTCCATGGGGAAGTCATCTGATCAAGGGTTGACTTTTTAGACAAGTCAGTGCAAAATCAGGGCATCTGAGGCCCCCAATGACCCAACCAATAGGCATTCTTCATCAATTTGAGTGTATATGATCTTTATTTGATCATGGAAGAAGTTTGAAGTTCACAAAAATCAAGAATTTGAAGATTTTGCAAAGTTGACTTTTTGGGCATAGTTGACTTTTCAAGAATATGTCATTTTAGGTCATTTTCCAAGCCTTGATTTTTGATCCAAAAAAGCTTCAAATGGAAAAACTTTGGTCATGAAAGTTGTAGAATACATTTTTCCCTTTTCAAAAAGTACAAGAACATGATCTAATTCATTTTGGATCAAAAGTTATGGTGTGACAAAGTTGGCAAAAATCATTGATTTTCAAGATGTGCACTAAATGGAAAGTTTGCAAGATCATGAACCAAGGCTGTTTGTAACTTCTAGTTGACATCAAACCAATGTACAAACATCACATGAGTTCTAAAAATCAGAATTGGACCAAAGTTTCTCATGATCATGGTTTGTATAACAAGACTTTTTCATGAAGTTCCAAAAGTAACCAAGTTGCAAAACCATCATGATGCTTCTTACCACTTGCTGCATTGGCCTTTGAACCACTCTAGCCTCCCATACACACCATGCTGCGCCAGCCCTAGCCATTGTACCAAGCTAGAACCCAAGCCATACCTCTCTTACAAAAAAGTTGACTTTTGGCAAAAGCAAACATCCCAATCACAGCAGGCCATGTCACATCCTCTGGCCACTTGGAATTGTTTATACTATCCTTTGGCAAGCAAAACATATGACCAAGCCAAGCTGAAACAGGCCACAACACACCATACACAAAACTGACCCCATTTGCATTTCTCTTCGAATCTCTCTGCCCAGCTCACTAACATTCAAACCAGCTTCACTAATCATCTCACCATACTCCATTAAGCCTAAACCAACAAAGAACCAAGCCTGAATCAAACAAAAACATTGCTTCTCCATTTTTACTCCAACTTGCAGTTTCATTCGAAACTCACTCCACAGGCCATAAACATCCAAACAAACTCCACAAACCTTCTTAAAACATCACCCTGACCACAAAGAACCACTCACATTGGCCTGAAACTGCCTGCATCACCATTGCCATTTTCAACTGAGCTTGAGCAGAAGCTGTTCAAACTCTTCATCTAGCCAGCATAAACTTCTCCAAAGCATTCAAGCATCATCAAGAGGTCATAAGGAGTGGATTTCACAAGGAGGGGAGGTCAGAAAGTTGCTGGAGTGAAAGCTTCGAATCTCAGGTAGCTCAAGAACTTTTTTTCCAGAAATGGATTTTTAAGTTCTAAACTTGTTCTCCATGCTTCACTGATTGTCCTGGTGCTTTTAGTTTTGAAAATGGTGATGAAATGAGAATTTAATTGCTTTCTGAAACTCTGTTGACCTAAAAAATGTTTTGTTCGATTCATGGTTCTGGGGAAAAATAAATGTTGTTTGTGATGGGGTTTTGATTCAGTGGATCATGGGAATCATTTCTGCATGCTTGGTTTTCATTTTTGTTGCGTTTTGAAGTTTTTAGGGATTTTCAGGTGGGGTTCCCACCGGAGAAGACGACCGGAGGTCTTCTCCGGCCACCTGAAAATCATTAGGGTTTAATCCCTGTAATTAATTTCATTTGAATGTGGAGCGTAGGATCCTTTGACTTGTTGACCTCCCGCGCGCATGTGTGGCCTGGATTCACTCAATTAGCCCTAATCCACTTTATTTAATTTAATTAATTATAATTAAACTAATTTGCTCAGGAGCCATCTGGACCCTCCATTCACGCGCGTGGTCAACCCTTTTAAATCCAGACTCAATCTCAACCTCTCCTTCTGATTACTTTCTTTTTATTTCAATTTTTATTGTATTTCTTTTCATTTTATTTGCACAATTTATTTAAAATAGTAAAAATTGCTTAAAAATTATGAAACTTTTTCTCAAGAGTTTTATTAATTTTTAAGACACAAAAATATTTTTACTTTTATTTTTAGCATTTAAAAAGCATTTTTAAATATTTAAAAGGTTATTTTTAATTGATTAATGAAAATTAATTTATTAAAAATACTTTTAGGTATTTAAAAATCACAAAAAAATTCATGAAATGTTCTAAGACATTTAGAAACATTGTCCAACCTTCAAACCAAATTTCTTTTTTGATCTTGATGTATTTTGAGAATTTTTCATTGAATTAAAATTGTTTTTGTGCATTAATTTGATCCATAGTTCAAAAAATCATTTCTGCCTATTCATGAAGTATTGGACATTGATTCTTTTTGCATTGCATTGCGTTTAGCATGTAGTTTTTGAGATAAAAAGGCCATGATTTGATCTTGCATTTTCAAATTGTTTGACATTTCTTTTGTTTAGAAACCCTAAAAACCCTAAAAACTTGTGAAAAATCATAACTTAAGATTGGTTAAGAGTTGAGACCTCTCCTTTGGGCAGTGGTTTAGTATGGGATTAGGGGTCCTTTGTGTGGCATTTTCCATTTTTTATCTTAGGGTTTGCTTCTGGTTTTGGTTTGTGTTTGATGTTTGATTCATAAACCCTAATTTGGGCTTCCATATGCATCCATCTTGCATTCTCTTGCATAACATGACTTGCCATGACATTTCAAGCATCCATTTGATTCATTTGACATCATAAGACATATTGAAAGCATGTTTGATCATTACATCTTGCATTTTCCATGTTGTATGCCATATGCACCTCATAACTTTTCATGTATGTTCATGCTTCTTAACTTGTTTCATTTGCATTCATAAGCTTGTATGATCATCCACATGTGTTGTTTCTGATTTGTAGCATCTCATAGCATCATTAGCATCATGTATATGCTTCTGGTTTTGTTTCTCATCATGTCATCTCATCCCATTTTGCATTGCATTGCACTTTCTTTCCTAACATTTCAGGTGGTAAGTGATGTTGAGAAGTGAATTTGCCTTCACTTCTCATAACTTTTCTTTTCATCTCTCTTGCATCCATTGCTGCATTTTTGTTTGTGTTTGAGATTGAGCTTGCTCATTCTTCTTCCTCCCACTTTCTTTCTCCAAGTGACTTGACTTCTGGAATGAAGCAAGTCACTTTGTTTCTCTTGATCCTTTCATCTGCTTCCTGGTGGTTCCATTGAAAGATTGTTCTTGCAAACCTCACAAACCTTAGGAACAACCAAGCATGACAATGATTAGGTTTTTGATTAGTCCCCCTTTTAGTTTTTACCTTTGTGTCTCTTTTGAGTCATCTCTTCTCACCTCATAATCAGGGACTAAACCCTAAAGGCTTTAAGGCTTTGTGATTAAGCTTATGCCTGCATCCTTCTCTTAGGATGGAGTGTATAACTTTAATCCTAAGTGTTAAACCCTTAATGTGTTTAAAATCTCTTAATCAATCCACCTAATAATCATCAAGACATCACACTTGTAACTTGGGCCTTGCATTAGGGTTCTAATTCTTCCTTAACTGGTTAAGAAGGACTAACCCTAGTGTTAATGGACAAGTCCCCCTCAAGTTGTCTTACAAACCATAAAATTCACTTCATCATCATATCACTAAATAAAATCCACTTAATAAAAGGCTTGTTTTGTCATGAGTTTAATCCTTAATCATGGATTAAGTTGAGGAGCATTCCTCAGCTTAAACATTCCCATCTATTATCCTTCTATTAGGATGGTGTAATGAGTCTGTTTGATCCCTGATTATGGCTTAATCTCATTACTTAACACTAAACAAAAACAACAAAAACATCTAAATAATCACAAGTAGGTTAATGATCTTAATCCTACACCAAAGGTGTTTAGGTGTGAGAATCTGACTTCACACTTAAGGTATTCTCATTACCCCTAATCAGAGGGAAGATGTGATGAGTTTACTAACCCATTGGTTTAGGCATAAGCTCATTAACTTATGACAAATTTTCAAAAGCAATAAAAGACTGAAAACATAAAAAACAAACAATAATCGTCTCCTTCGGGATTCTTTTCTCATCTCATTCACTCATAAACGAGAACTTGCTTCTTCCGTCTAATGCAAGACAGTTTGCATCTGTGCCAGACAGATCATACACTTGAGCATAGGCAAGTAAGCAGTTCACAAGTCAATTCATCTTTCAGTCTCTTTGGGTCGAACTACGGTGTTCTGACTTCCTCATTGCACGAGAGGATATGTAGGCATAACTTAACAGTTATCGAACAAAAGTCTCTGTATATTCCCCCCTCCTTCCAGCTTTATTCTTTTAGCCTCATGATCTTGAGCATACTCTTTTCCTTACACTGACACTTTCATACTTCACATCACTTATACACTTTACACTGACACCTGTACATTTTGTTTTCCAGCTCTTTTACACACAAATTGCACTGAAACTACCCCTTTAAAACACAAATCTTTCAAGCGTGGATCCCGTCGAGTACGGCGGACAATCTGGGTGCTAATACCTTCCCAGGTTGTAACCAACCCCCTTTCTCAGTCTCTCTGGTTCGCAACCGTCTTATCCATATCTTTCTAGGTCTATGCAGCATTACCTTTCCTCCGGGATAAAAATGCCTAGCTGGCGACTCTATTCATCTCCAATGAGTTCACGGCTGTGTGTTCTCATTGTCCCTCTCGCCGACCGTTCGCGTCTGTACCTCTATCTGACTTAGCTTCATTTAGTGGGAGCGACAATCGGCAAGTTGCCTCCTCTTAAAAAAAGTCGTATCTCCAAGCGCATCATATAGAACAGTCAGTGCAACATACTCAATGCCCAACTACAATGCTCAAGGCAACTAAACAACAACATGTACTTTGCAACGATATATACATGAGACTTATCTACTAAGGTAGTACATCTTACAAGATGTAGCATTTATTCCCTAATAACTTCCTCATACATACCCTTATGCACTAGATCGTTATACCTATCCCGCAACCATGATAGGCGAAAATGAGCACCCCTGTTAAATTTAAACTCATATATCACCTACTCGTCAGTAACCCCTAAGTCCTATATAATACTCATACGTGCAAGATCATGGCTTATGAGAGGAGTAATGAAGAAACTACCTACAAGCATAATATGGAACATAGAGGCGACATCATCTAATTTAATTGTCATCTAACCAAATGGAAGATGAAAAAAAGTCGTCTCTTGGTTCCATGGCTAAATAAATGTCAATAGCTAACCATAGAGCACAGTTAGCAAACAATCCACTAGTAAAAGTAGACCACAATCCTCATAAATCTCCTTGATCTCATATGGCATCGGGACATCTGAGAACTTCTTTAACTTCCCCCTGTGGGTGGGAATCTTCAACAGCATTCGGTCCTGTAACAAACGAAGTCAAAAACATAAGTTATTTTCAACGTATAAATAATAAATAAAGTCATATAATTGACATATCATATACATACCTCTCCTACCATAATTTAAATGCCACATGATCGACATATCCAGTTAGCACAGAATAATCAATATGCCCTCCAGGAAACCCTCAATATGTGTGTACATATGACTATGTTGAAGAGGGAGAACTGGCCTATATCTCAATCGAAGGAGTAATATCCATATCATCTATAGTAGGCGCCTTAGTAGCCATCTGTGGAGTAACCTCTGTTGTAGATAGAGCTTTTGTATCAGAAGGATGAGGAACCTTTGTCGTCTTAGAAGGATGTCACACATCTGACTCCACCACCATCTACATGGCATCCTCAACTTCTGTCTTAACATCCTCAGCAACAGGTTCATCGTCATTATCTATTGTCTATCCAGCAACATCTCTTGATCCTTTACGCCGAGTATTGCAGAATGCGTGAAACTTATTGGCCGCCAACCACCTCTTATGAGAACAGGTTAGGGCTACTCTCCCCACCCAAATACATGAAGCCTCTACGTTATCTCCCCTCGCACAAGCCCTTGATGCAACAACTTCAGTTGTATCAAGCTGTCGAGAAGCAATCGTGACATCTGATCATCTGGTCCTCACTAAAATACAATTATTTAACCTACCCGAATTTTTGAAAAATCCAATAACACTGTGACAATTTCCGATTTTTTCAAAATAACCTATACAAATGCATTTATTTTCCAAGATTTTTTTAAAAAAAATGGTCCAAAATAACCAATAAAAAAAGCAGTCATTTTTACCGGTTATTTCTAAAAATCTGGTATAATATATGTATTTTTACAAGATCTTTTTAAAAATTCAAAAAATATGTATGTGTTTTTGCCAATTTGTTTTTTAAATTCAGTAATAATGCATACACAATATATATTTGTATAGGATATTTCAAAAAATCTAGTAAAATTACATGAAAAAACGTTATAAAGTAAAAAAAATTCAATAAAAAATTGATATTTCCTATCATATCCTAATTTTTATCCAAAGATTTCCATTCCATTTGGTTATTAGTCATTTTTCTTCTTCTTCTTCATTAATTTAAAGATAATTGCTTCATATTTTAATTTCATTTTTTTTCTCTCACTTTTATTTTAATTACCATTTTTTATTTTCCATTTTTTAAACTAACAAAATTTTATTAAAAAAAAACTAAGTTCAAGTGATCTAAAAAAAATCCCATCAAGTGCATATATCATCTAAAAAGTAAAAAAAACAAAAACAAAAAAAAAAGTAATTTGAATGAAATTTGAAAATTTACAAAAGATAAAATCCAATTCTTATCTAATCATCATCATATTATTCTATTCATCATTACATAATCAATATCATGCAACAATAGACAAAATTTTATATATCTCAGTATGACAGAATAAGACTTCTTAGAGTCATTGTATATTTTGAAGTCTTCTTAGAACATGTCATATTTATAATGTGCTCAAGAATATATGACAATAAGATAATTATAATCTGAAATTGTTAGATTATATTATTGTGTACACATGCACTCCCACTGATCCAATAGGATAAAGATTTATCAGAGTCCACGAATAATAAATACTCTGATATACAATGGGATACTAATTTTATTTTTATTTTTAGTGCAAAACTAACATAGAAGTGGTTCTATAATATATCAACATTAAAGTTTTACAAACTCAACCACATATTTTGCACGTAAATAAAATATATCTTTTACATAATTTCACATGAAAGAATATGATGATCATATAAAAAGATTTATCATCATTTGAGTGAGATCAAATCCATATAACTTTAAATATAATATAAGATTATATATAACATCTTAATAATTCACTCAAAACTCAAATGCTACAATGATAACTACACACATTTGAGAAACATATTATATTATATGCAGCGGAAAAACATGAGACTTTAATTTAATTAATATTGAGGATATAACACAAGTAGTAAAAGATTTTCATCAATAACATAAAACTACAATATCCTCAATATAAGTCTCTATAAATAATATTATTTTAAACAAATAATATTTATTTCTCATTTTTATATAATTGACATGTTAAATTCTTTCACTTGATAGAGACTAATAATTGAATTATTAATTCAAAAGTTTATAAATATTTAAAAAATATTCAATTATTTTCTCTATCACCAAATGATCATGTCAAGTAATGTCATACCGATAGGGTATATCCATCACTTACATAATACTTAGAGAATTTAGAAAATATTTTAAATGTATATTCAACTATTTTATCTATCACACAATTATCATGTCAAACAATGTCATACCGATAGGATATGTCCATCATTTACATAATACAAAGAGAATTGAAACTCATTTTAATAAAACAATATTGAATTTCATAAAGTATATTATATGTATTTAAATAATTTTTTATTTATCAAATACTTGTTTCAACAAAATATAACAATGTACAAATATTATGGAACCAATAAATTCTAATACCGATAGGGTACTCGAATTATAATTTACATAATCATAAACCATAAGTACATTGAACAAAATAAATTATATTAATAATAACATACTGATAGGGTACTTATTATCAATATAATATTTATTATAATTAAAATAATTTAATTATTTACTAAACAAAATTTTCACAATTGTACTCATGATATGTGAGTTACAATCCTACAGATTACTATTGATTATTGTTTTATTCAAAATAAAAATTTATATAATTGTATCCACGATAGGTGAGATTACAATATACAAATTAATAGTGATCACTTAATTTTTCAGAATAAAACTCTCAAAATAATAAGATTTCTAATATACTCATTAAAATAGAATTTTATTTGTTTATTTGAGTATATATATAGAAACCAATTTACGACAATAAATAATGAGTTTTAATTAAGAATATTCTGAATATTAATAATGATATATAAATGAAAATTTTATAATTTTAAATGAATATATAATATTAGAACAAAATTTGTCTTATATGCAATTATATAATAAATCACATAAGATTCAAAAATAATAAATAAATTACGACTAACCTCACAGTGAATATGACATTCATCTTTGTCCGAAGAATTACTAAACTTTGATGACTTATACAATATCAAAATATCACCTCAAATGTTTTATAAATTAACAACCAATCATAATATTATTTCATAAATGAATTGATAGAAATTATAAATACAACACATTAAGCATTATTAATATTATAATTAATTATTAAAATTAATATAATATAATTGTATTATCAATACATGTATAAATTAATTCATTAATGTTGTTATTATTATATAATTGGGAAATTGGAAAAATATTTAAAATTTTCTAAAATTTATGCTATAAATTAGCACAAACCTTTGGAAGTGGGTATGTTAATAATCAGTAGACTTATTCAATTATTGAGAGATAAATGAGTTTTCCGTAGTAGTGTATTCATCATGTTCATCATGCTCTTGAGGCTTCTTCATCCAAGTAACGATTAATCTCCATCATTTTGTTGATTTCTTTACGCCATCGTATTTCTACATCTTTAGCGCATTCAAACCCCAAATCAATTTCACAAAGCATTCCTTCATGTTATTGCGTAGACATGGGCCTGCAAATCGCCTCCTTCCTACATCTTGAGGCTATAGAGACACTGGTTCGCGAACAATTTTTTCATGAGCGTCTTGGACATGTACTAATTTTACAATTTATCCCAAACATCCTTCAGAGTTTTGAGTTCTAATATATGAATCATCACGTCATCAGAAACGTGAAGTCTTATCAAACATGCAACATTCTCCTTCATCTCGTTCGAATCAATGGTTGAGATGTCTAACGGTTTCTCATCACGAAGCGCCTTCTATAAACCTTGTTGAGCCAACAAATCTTTAACCCTCATTTTCCATAAACCAAAATTATTCTCTATGTCGAACCGAGTCACTTTGAAGTTTGCACCTCCAGGATTAAACGTGATCTGATACCAATTTTTAGAACAATAACGTGAATACAAATCATCACTATGCCAAAATCGACATTTAACAGCGCACCTTAGACAACGCTTTATAAAGAAAGCGCTGCTATAGGTCAAAATTAAAAGAAAACACGGAAATTGTTCAAAAAAATAATAAAAGCGCTGCTAAAAGTCATACCTTAGACAACGCTTTTTCAAAAACGCTGTCTAAGATAGACCTTAGACAGCGCTTTTAGAAAGCGCTTTTAAAGATAGACCTTAGACAGCGCTTTTAAAAAAGCATTGTCTTAGGCTTTCAATATAAAAAAAAATTAAAATCAAAAGCGCTGTCTAAGGTTGACCTTAGACAGCGTTTTCCCAAAAGCGCTGTCTAAGGTCTAATTATATTAAAAATACACAGTTTCTATTTTCATTTCCCTCTCTTCTGCGAACTCTCTCACTTTCTACGAACGAACACCATCGTCGTCCTACTGAGCTTTTCGCCACCATTGCCCTAACTGAGCTTCTCGCCACCATTTCCCTAACTGAGCTTCTCGCCACCGTCGTCCTCCACGTTCACCGTCGTCCACCACATTATTTGGTAAGCTTCGTCTCCGTTCTTTTCTTCTCTGTTCTTTTCTTCTTTGTTTAGGGCAAGAACGAAATCAACTTTATCTCTTTTAGTTTAAGCTTTTTTTGTTTGTAGTTGACATTGTTGTAGTTGACATTGTTGTAGTTGACATTGTTGTAGTTGAAATTGTTGTAGAAGTGCTTATTAGTTTAAGCTCTTTTTGTATATTATTGTAGAAGTGCTTATTAGTTTAAGCTCTTTTAGTATATAGTTGACATTGTTGTTGAAGTGCTTATGAGTTTAATATCTTTTTGTATATGATTGACATTGTTTGAAGAAGTGCTTATTATTTTAAGCTCTTTTTGTATATAGTTACAATATTCTATACATAAAAACTAGAATAGTGTAAGTTATTAATATTGGACATGAAACTTAGAGTATGTATCAGTATAGGGTATTCATGAAACTTTTGAGAATATCTAACTAATATACAAAGATTCATAAAATAAGCACTTTAATAGGGTATTCATGAAACATTTTGCTTATTAGTTCATTGTTGAAGCTTTTTGATAGGGTATTCATGAAACTTTTGAGATGATCAAACTAATAGACAAAGATATTCTCAATACACAAAATTATAATAGATGAAAGATTCATAAAATAAACATTTTTATTAGTTTAAGCACTTTTTATTAAGTTAGATTTGATCATGCATGGTTTTTTTTATTATGTATGTATTTATTTGACATTGTTGTATTTATTTGATTATAAGTTAGATTTGATCATGCATGGTTTCTTTATTTTTGTGTTTTCAATTGCTTTTATTATAAGTTATATTTGATCCTCCTTGGTTTCTTTATTACAGGTTAAACATGGCCACTAATGATGATAACCCACATGATGATCATTTCACACATGAAGGAGGTAGTAAAAAAGTATCAATTGAAGAAGAGATTTGAAGAGGTATAACGGTTATGAGAAGAGTGGTCAATGGTAGATCTCGAGGCATCATTCTAGATGTAAATTGGAGCCATCAGGGGCAGCTTATAGAACCTAATGGGCACACCTTAACTAGTTTCATCGGTGCACTAGTAAGGAATGAAGTTCCCATTACTTGTGATGATTGGAGAAACAAAGATCTGAATGACTCCAAAGAAAGAATTTTGAGTGAGATAAAGGTACAATAATTATATCTTTAATTATGCGAATCAATTATGTTTTTTCGATTACCTGTACTAACGCACAATCTGTATGTTTTTCTTAGCGGTGTTTTAACATCGAAGAAGAAAGAAGAGGTTTTTGTATGAAATTGGCCGGAAAGCTTTTACGAGGGTTTAGAACATTTTTATCATCCAAGTTCCTTAAGGATGCGGATGATATTTATGTTGATGCGGAGCTTCCTAAAAAATATGAAAGTTTGATATCAGTAGAAGAATGAGAAGCCTTCAAATCCAAACGACAGGACCCTGTATTTAAAAGACTAAGTGCCACAAATCGGGAAAGAGCATCAAGTCTCGCATATCCGTACCGAAAAGGACGTGTCGGATATGGACGCATAGAACAATCTATGGTAAGTATTTATAAATTACGATAACATATTTGTTCATCATATATTAGTTTTATTTGATCATATTGTATGACTTAATGTGTAGCTGCAGAAGGAGAAAAGTTTTGAAACATCTATTCCTGCACATGTTTTGTGGAAGGAGGCTCGTGTGGGCAAATCTGGAGTTCCTAAAGAAGATGTTTTACAAGTATATGAGAAATGTGTAAGTATAACATTTTTTCTTTAATTAAATAAAAACTTTATAAACAAATATTTGACAAGTATACGGTATTCATCTGATTTTCAGGAGGCGCTATCTCAGTCTTTACCTCCATATGATACTAGGAGCATACTTAGTCAGACATTAGATGTCCGTGAGTATTCTGGTCGGGTGAGCGGTAAGGGATTTGGAGTCACTCCGACCTCCCTGAGTATTAAAAAAGGAAAGGCTCCTAGTAATCGGGAGCTTCATGCAAAATTGGAAGCAATGCAAGCTGAGTTTGATGCATTAAGGAGAGAAAGAGAGGCTAGCGCCTCAGCATGTTTCAGAGATGCTTCGGACAAAGATAGTATCAATTGTACCTTTAAGTCGAACATTCCAGAGGTAATTACATATAATTGTCTTAAATTGAACTATTTGCTTAAATTATGTATTTGACATATATACACATTAACAATTTCATTTTATTATTAGTTTTAGGGCATTTCTCATTGTCAGCTCTATTTATCGTCACCATATTATCGGATGGTTGGCAAGGGAAAAGTGCATAACATTAGCGGAGTATTACTTCACACCAGAGAGCTCCCTGCTGGATGTTTGAAAGTATCAGTTGATATTGCAGTTGAGCCGAATGCATCATTATCATATCCTAACGATGGTTCGGATGCAACAACGGTGGACGAAGCAGTAGGTTCGTTTGTTGCATGGTCGACAAACCTCATTAGCGTAGGATATGAGGTATGCCTAAAACCTTTGTTAACCTTAATGTGTATATTCAAAGTTTTTATGGGCATTTTACGTACATTTTTTACTTGGTTATGCTAAATAGACTCCCACAAGATCCAAATCAAAAGATAATGCTATTCTGCGGCATACCGAGTCTGTGGTTTCAAAAAAACAGGTATAATACAATTATATGACATATATGCATGGAAGTTGTTAAATTCTTAATTTCATCTAACTATTTTTTTAATCATACAGTGGACATTGGTTGTTGCTCGCAATCAATCATATCAGAGAAATCGTTTATTATCTTGACTCGTTAGGAAAACATTGGACAACATACCCGGATATGAAGGACACAATTGACACGTATGTGAGATTGTTCTAAATTTTCTTGTGTGTATTTATTAATTTATGTGAATTGTTCTAATTACTTCATTTTTATTTTATTAGCATCCTACAAGCTTTTCGAGCCCAACGAGATATCCAAACATCAAAGAGGAGAGCCAACTGCATTACATGGATAAAAGTGGCGCTATATTATTAATTATCACATTTTTTATTATATTAGTGATGATACTTGATAAAACTTATGATTTATCCATATTTTATTTTCATCTGTAGTGTCCTTAGCAACGTAATCTAATAGATTGCGGATATTTCATGTTGAGGTTTATGCGAGATACTTTTGTTTTGGGCCGATTAGAGATTACCACCGATGTATGTATTTCTAACTTATGAGTTATTTTAATATTTACACATATCTCTCATATAATTAAATAGTTGAAATTAAATCAAACTATGTTATATTATTATGTAGTACTTTGATGAATTCAAGTGTGCATATTATACAAAAGATCAAGTGGACGAAATCAAAGAAGAATGGTGTCAATTCATTATAGAGCTAGGTGTTATGTGAGGTATAATATTGTACTCTTACTTTAATTGATGAGAATTTAAATATGTGTAACGTTGTAATTTCTATAATATTGTTTATTAATTGAATTACAATCTTTGTGTTGTTTCAGGACCTATGTATATTTGAAGCAATGCTTTGGATGGATTAGATATGTGTACTTATAATATGTACATTTGTAGTAAAATGCAATGACTTGTAATTATAATAGGCCAAAATGGTTTGAATTGGTATATATATATATATATATATATATATATATATATATATATATATATATATATATATATATATATATATATATATATATATATATATATATATATATATATATATATATATATATATATATATATATATATATATATATATATATATATTGGTTTGAATTGCCAATTTTGGATTTATAATTTTGGTGCATAAATTGATATATAATTTGTGATATTTGTCTGCCAAAAATTGGTTGAAAACATGTCAAAATTCTGGTTTAAAAACCTGGTAAAAAAAGTGGTTTCAAAAAAACTATTCAAAAATTTTCGTATACCTTAGACAGCGCTTTACACAAAAAGCGTTGTCTAAGGGGGGGCTTAGAAAGTGCTTTTGGAAAAAGCGCTGTCTAAGGGGGGGCTTAGACAGCGCTTTCCAAAAGCGTTCTCTAAGGTATACCTAAAAAAATTAAAATAGGAGGGGATTAGACAGCGCTTTTACCAAAAGTGTTGTTTAAGATATACCTAAAAAAATTAAAATAGGAGGAGATTAGGCAGCGCTTAAATCAAAAATGATGTCTAAGGTATTCCTAAAAGCGCTGTTTAAGGGTACCTTAGACAGCGCTTTTAAGATTAAAAAAAGCGTTGTCTAAACCTTTAGCAGCGGAGGTTTAGACAACTCTTTAAAGCGTTGTCTAAGTGGAAAAAAACGATGTCTAAGGTCTTATTTGTTGTAGTGCATAGTAAATAGAAACACACAAAAGTTTTGTTCATGCAGATCGATAAATGATACATATCTCTGCGACTATATATTAGTTATAATTTCCTTTATTTATGTCCACTGAATTGAATTGGATTACATTGTTACAAGCCATATATATAATACCAGGGTTTAGTTTATCTAAAACCATAATCCTTAGTTTCCCTAAACAAACAATTACTTCTACCTATAATTATCTCAACAATATGAGTTATACTCTCAACAATCTATAGTTATCTCAACAACGCATAATTATCTCAAAAATATGAATCATATTCAACAAAGAAATTAACTTAAAATTTTCATAAGAATATTGCCTAATTTCTACTCGAATCTCTCCTCTCTTTCATACACTGTTAAGATGTGTAATAGTTATCATGATAGAAAAGAAAGAATGTAAAAATATTATTATGATTAATATTCAGAATAGAATGAAAAAGTGTTTTACAAAAGATCCAGGATCCAAATATATACAAATCAGAAGAAAACAGAAGGGAAAAAATAGGAGAAAAGAAAGCAATGGTTATAAAATATTAGGCTTATCATTGGGCCTTTGATTTCCAAGATACACGAATCGTTCAATCCCAATGTGTATGAAGTGTTTTCCCAATTTTAAGAATGAAGAGCCCTAAAAATTTCCTCGTTATCTCTCGAAGTCTCTCTCTTTATAAAACAACCTCTCTTAAATTAGAAAAAAGATGGCATAAATCATTTAAATATGACATAGGTTTCTAAGTACTGTCCACATCTGTTCCAAACACCTTGAATCCACAAACGATAAAATCCGCCCATTTCACTGATGAAATATAACTAAATCACCTCAATTTTTATTGACCACCGGCCACACGCCCCGGTGGATGCTTTATGGGTGAAACAATATCCACATAGTTTAGAATGCTAAATTCTTTAAGACAGACATCCATTAAATAACATAATCATTAAAATTAAAGTATATGATGATCAAACATTTGATACTTATACCAATCTGTATGAGAAAAAAAAAAACATGAGTTAGAAAACATCATCTCTTAAATCATCCTCCATATTTGAATGGATGAATCTCAAACTCTAGCAAAGACACAAACACACACATCCACCAAGATGTAACAAATATGAGATCATGTAGCAATTACAAAGTGGAAAAATAAGGCCGACAAGTTAGAGACCAAACATGCAGTATGTCTACATGTGAAAACCACGTCCACCACCAATCATTTCTCAACTGTTTCTTAATCAAATGTGTTAGTATAAAACAATAACCATCCCACCAATAATTTTCACATGTCAGTCACTCACATGATACATCATTAGATTGCATGTGAAAAGGAATAAATGATGTCTAAATAGATTAATAACAAGTAATTTCATTTTAATCTATATATGTTTCTCTCCATATAATTAGGGTTGAGTATTCCTTATACTCATTCTAATTTATTAATTTAAAAAAATCAATTAATATAATGATTGGGATGTTATTGGAACAATTGACCAAACACACGATGTAACAAAAGATATGATGTATATTTTCAAACCAAAACTAAGCTCCATTGGGAAATTAACAATTCGAAAACTGTAGAATTGACTAATACAATACTCCATATGTCTTTGTCAACCCATGATTAGAAAAATCAACGGCACCGTCACACTAGTGTTCACATTTAACAATAAAAACATTTTATAATGCAAGGTTCATATTAAATTATGAATTCTTTAATACTAGATTTTCCATAGCTAAATCAAAGGCATTGTTAATGTCAATTTTGGGTGCTAGAGATGGACCTTAAAATGAAGTGCATTTAGCTTTTAGTCCCCACTAAAGCTTGATTTTTTGTTTTCTTGTGTTGTTCCTTCCTCCACGTTTCCATTCCTCATTTCTCATCACTATCATCTATTCAAATTGTTTGCAATTGATCATTTTTGGTATGCTCATAGTCATATTGTAGTTTGGCATAACAGTGGTTAAGTAGAACAATGAAAATTTTGAAATTTAAAATGTTTGACTTTAACCTATTAATCACCGACATACCAACTTTGGTTCTGTTTATTTAGTCAGATTTTTTGAGCTTATAACTTATAAGCTCATATGATAATTTAGGTATGTTAGATAACGATATTTTTATTATAAATTTTTAATTTATTTTATTAGTTTATAGTTTATTTTTAAAATACTATTTCAAATAGCGTGTTTTAATTTATAGCTTATAATTTATAATATTATTTTTAAAAGAAAATACTTAGTATAATATTATGATACTTTCAATTTACTTTATAATAATTTTACATATAATTTAACACGACATATTAATTACCAACCAATATTAAAAATTTACCGACCTCATATGGGTCCCTCCCTAGTCATAATCACAGTAACAAAATTATATTTCCAAAAAATACAAAAAAAATTGTACAAAAGGCAATTTTAGATTTTAGCCTATCTATATCTACTCCTGTAATCTAATCCCTAGTAGAAACGTGTAAAAAGAAACACAACAAGAAGAAAAGTTAAAAGGACAAAATTGTGCATTGAATGTGAAGGTAAAGAAGATGAAAGAAAAAAAATAGCATAGGGTATTCAATAATGAAAAGGCTAAAGTTAAACTTAATTGAAAGAAAAAAGTAAAAGGGTCCATCCAAATAATTAATAAAAAATATAAAAAAAAATAGTACAATCCAATTGAAAAGATCTTCACGTGTAAGTTGATGTACCATGTGCTTGTGTTTAGATGAGAGAGTCAATAAAAAGGAGTGATGTTCCTTCCATCCAATTAACCTCATCTCACGGATCTTGCTTCTTTCTCTATCTTTCTCTTCCTAATACTCTTTTCTATCTTATAAAAAGCCCAGAGAAAATACTTTCATTCATATATCAACCAAAATGACTTCTTGGAAGAAAACCATCACTACTCCTTTCAAAAAAGCTTGCACTTTCTTCAAAGATCAACCTCCAAGAGATCACAAGAAATCTCAAACAGGTTTGTTTATTTCTATTCTAAACTCGGACTATTAATAATAAAAGACATTTCTTTATATCGACGTAATTTGTTGTTTGATTGTCTTTGTTGACTAACTATTTTTTTTTTGCAGAGCAAGAGAGAAGTGTGATGGATCTACAAGGTGAAGTAATGGCATGTGGATATGAAGATGTGCAAGTTATGTGGTCAATTCTGGATAGGACTAAATCAACAGCCACAGAACAGAATGCAACATAACATGAAATTACTGAAATGCCCTTTTCTTCCATTCATGAATTAGCGAATGTTTTTATATATGCTAATTAATGTTGATGTCATAGTTGTTGTTACTATGATGAATGTAATGGAAAGTAAGATATTTGATGATTTGTGCCCCTTTTTCTGTTAGCAAGAAT
Organism: Lathyrus aphaca; assembly: GCA_963966055.1. NCBI lineage: Eukaryota > Viridiplantae > Streptophyta > Magnoliopsida > Fabales > Fabaceae > Lathyrus > Lathyrus aphaca. Next base: position 547,161,939 of record OZ014522.1, read on the forward strand.
TAAGGTGGCGGTTTTAGTTTGTAAGTTGTTTTTTTGTTAAGGTGTAAAATGTTGGAATCCCTGTGATTGGTGAATCAAAATCATGGTGAGATTTTTTTATGGGAATGAATGGTAGAGATTTTTGTTTTTTATTGTTTACTTTTATCCTTCTATGTGGTTCTTTGAAGTTGTGTTTGTTTTCTTAAGGAAAGTAGTAAAAATAAAATATAAAAGAAAGGAGATATTTATTGAACTTATGGTCTAAAAGTCAGATATTTTTATGATCTTAGATATTTAGCTTAATTCATTTTTTTATCCTTTAATTTAATTTATTGTTTCGCTTTGGTTTCGCAGTTAAAAAACGTTACATTATAATTCCTTAAAACGATTATGTTAATCAAATTAATTTCCGTTAAATTTTAAAAATAAACGTTAAAATGTGCATATGTGAGTCTAATTGCAACATGTTTAACTTTCGTGGCTTTTTGATTTGTTTATTTTCAATTAATTATTATTTGTTATTAAACATGTGAAAACCCTAATGTTTCTAACCATCTCTATGCAATTTCTCATTGCTCTGTCGTCGCTGTTATGTATGTTTATAATCTTCTTTCTTTCTTTTATTTGCTATCTCTTTCATTTGCTCTCAATTTCAAATCAAGGTTTTTGAAACCTTGACACCAACAACGAAGGTGAAACCCAACTGCGTAGCCCCCCTTAATCGCAACCGTCATGGAAGATCTGTGGATGAGTTCGAGATTCTATTTCACAAGATGTGTTTTGGGCATCGTGAAAGATCTGTGGGTGAGTTCGAGATTCTATTTCACAAGATGTGTTCTGGTCATAGGAGTTTTTGTTGTTTTGTAGAGTACAAGTTGTTTTCCTTTAATGGTGATTTGATTTTTGATTCTAAATTTAAGAATGATGTTTGGCTGAAACATTGAAACGTGAAGGAAGAAGAAATGATTTTTTGTTTGTTGTATGATTTTGTCTTTTGTCTGAAACATTGATCGGTATCAGGAAGATAGAAAATTCTCAGATTTTTAGGTATTAGGAAAAGGAGAAGATCAAGGACGTAAGTTATGCATTAGCAATTTATGATCTTTCCATTTTAACAAATGTTGATTTGGCACCTGATGTTGATTTAGAAACATTAGCAAATATGATTTAATAATGTATTGATCTCTTCCTTATTCTTGTTGTTGCTGCTTTGTAACCATATCAATATTTGTAACCATGACAATAACAATATATGTTAAATTCAGTTTTGCTACTTCATTGTATTTTTTGAGTTTGTCCAAAATTCTAAGGGTCATTACACAGTTGGCACATTACGTTGGCAAAACCTAACATTTTTTCAGTTAAACTAACAGAAATGACCAATATTACTAACAGAACTAATATTACCGGACCAAATTGAAACAAAACTAATAATACAGGACCAAACGGTAACGATAAGCAAAATTTAAAATTAAATTATAGGACACCTAGATGTTTTCGTATTTTGTAAGGCAGAAAATGTTGACGGAGTTCATTCAATAATCATGATAAATAAAGCTATAAGGATTATTTGATTTATTTAGGAATTTCTCATAGCAAATTACTGTTCAAATTAATATTGAAAGGTGTATTAATATTTAGTTCTCCCACGTTTTAAACATAATTAATTTTGTTACAAAGTCATTAATCACGGATGATAACGACAACGTCTTATATTTATGGATTGAAATGATTGTTTACTCTTAACAAGTTGTTTTAATTGAAATAAAAGCAAGAATGTTGAATCTTTCAAAAAGAGAAAAAGGTTGAATCTATAGCGCAGTATAGTAGATGTATATTGCAAATAAACTTTGTTCAAAACTTATAATGTCTATGATTTGGAGATTATGTGTTCAAAGAAATACTTAAGTTCTTGAAAGATATACTATGTTAGGAGAATGGGAAAGCAATTATGAGAAAGTTTTAGATAGGCACATTAAAGACAATAAATGCAGTGAGAAAATTTGATTTTGAGGGTATTGATTATATAAAAGTTAATTGGGTTAAAAATGAGTTTAAAGAGATTTATATTTAAATAAATTTTTAAAAGAGAGATGAACAACAAATTTATAGGTAAAAATTACAATTAAATTAAAGTTTTTTTAGGGTTAATTATATGAAACCCCATGTCATTAGGGTGAGATTCGATTTTGCGCCCCCTGAAGTTTTTATTTATGAACGCCCCCTTATAAAATCAAAAACCATATTTCACCACCCTTTTCTACTGTGTCAACTGTTCATCATCTTCTCCAAACCCCAAATTGAAACATTCATCTTCCCTAAATTGAATTGTCCCTAAATTCATAAATGATGAAACAAATCGAATTTGAACCTCAGCTACAGAAACAATCAAAAGAATCAACAAGAACAAGAACCAGAAGTGACGAAACAATCAAAAGAATTAACAAGAACAAGAACTAGAAGTGACGAAACAAATCGAATTTGATCTACCTTCAGAAAGCGATGTAGATTCTATCATACAACGATTAAGGGAGCACGGTTTCACCAGCTATGAAGTTAAAGCAAATGCTTCCTTTGTGCCGAGAAACAACATAGAAGAAGCGATTCTTCTTCTTCGGATTCTGCTGAGAGAAAAATCAAAATATCATTTGATAATCCATCACCTTTCTTTTGCTCTTAGTGTTTGTAGTGAATTCATGACACTAGCACAAGAGGTTGAGGAATTACTTCCAGAAACCATGGAGAGAAGAGGAAGATATTACACTTAGCTCTTTGTTACTACGGCGAAGGTGTAACACCCTTTCTACCCCATCACGAATTTAACATAATTAAATCAGAGTAAACTCATAAAGGGTATCACATTCTTCAAAAACAAACATCTTAAACCTCATTGTAAGTATTGACCCGTAACACGGGTTATAAACTCATTTAACATCAAATCTATAGTTCAACATTTACGCAACGGAAAAAAAAATCAAAGCATCACTTTTCATCTTTAATTAAAAGAAGGTTTCATAATTTAATCCAAAACATCATTAAATCTCGAATAGTCAAAAACCAACACTTAAATCAATTAAACCAAATAAAATCAAAGTTCTCAAGCGATCACATCCCAATGTTACTGGACACAGAGCAGGATTTCACGCCTAACTAAACAATGACGACACACTAACTTCAAGCTAGATCGTACACCGAGCTAACCATGAGTATCTGCAGGATGACATAATAGACCATCACAAAAGACAGGCGCGGTGAGTAAATTCACATTCAATAAAGTAATATAAAAATGAGAATTCATAAACATAAGGTTCAAACCAAATTCAATCATCACAAGACTCATTATACACAACGTCAAATACATCATATCACTACATAAACTCAATGCAAATCATGCTATGTCATTTAGAATAAAATGCAACCTCTTATTATGCATGTGGTACCGAAACATCCTCATGGATGGACATTGGGCCATCAACCCTCCACAGGGGAGCACATCATAACATCACATCACTTTAATCCGCACGATGGGATTAAAGCTACCAACGGACCAAAAGTCCCCTCATATGTATGCCATGAATGCAAGACGCAATATAAACACAAATCATAACAACTCAAGTTATTGCATCTGCATTCATCATAATTCATCATATAGTTCCCTCATTTATCATCTTCCTCCAAGTCATGTCATCATACTTCGTAAACTCATTAAACAACTCAAATCATCATACATCATTTTTATCACCAATACCTACACATATAGCCTCTAAACATATCATCAACTTCGCTAAAACATCATAATCATCTTATAACAACAAGGTACATCAATTAAATAATTTTTCAGAATTAAATAATTTTTCGAAAAAATTCAGGTTTCGCTAAGCGAACTACCCCCTTCGCTAAGCGACTAACTCTCTATTTTGAGATTTTCAAAATCTTCACTCACTCGCTAAGCGAGCATCTTGATTCCTCAAGAAAATCCTGCGATCTCAGATCGCCTCTCTGCGACAAAACCCCTTCCAAACCAGTTTTTAGCAGCAGTAAAACAAAAAAAAAATCATCAATACAACCCATATTCATCATGGTATCATCAAACTTATCATATATCATCATTATTTCTCATCAAATTCATCATAAATCATCATCATATAGCAAATTCATCAACAAAACTCCATAACCCTAAGACTCTCCCTCAAAACCCCAAATTATATCTCTACATTACAATATCGAATGAAATTACTCCCCGTACCTTAGGTTTCATGAATTCTTTCAATAACTTCTCGCAAAACCCCAAGCCTTCAACCTCTAGCTTTTTCTTCAGAGCTCTTCTCCCAAAGTATGATCAATCCAATTGATCGTACTATCCAAACTTTACCCTTATAGTCAATCTTATCATTAGGACCTCATTAGTCGTTTCCTCTTTTACCCTCTCTAATCTTCTACCAAAAGACTATATTATCCTTGTCCTCTAACTCTTCTTATTTTCCTTATTTTATTTAATTAATCTCAAATAATTAAATAATTTCACACTACTACTAAATTAATATTATCAAAATATTAATCTAAACCATCACAACATCATAACATCAAGAAATCTCAAAATCATAACAAATACATCAAATAAATCAAAATCAACTTTGGAGTGTTACAACTCTCCCCCACTTAAGAATTTTCGTCCTCGAAAATGTACCTGAAGCAAATAACATCGGATACAATTCCTTCATCTGATCTTCATGTTCCCAACTCCAACTATCACCAGCTGGTCTGTCCCACAATACCTTCACTAAAGCAATCTCTTTACCTCTTAATCGCTTCATCTCCCTACCATCTGTCTGTACTGGAGAAACTACCACAGTTAAATGATCTCTTACTCGGACATCATCCATCTGAATCACATGCGACGGATCTGAAATGTACTTCCTCAGTTGTGACACATGAAACACATCATCTAAATTCACAAGTGACGGTGGTAATGCAATCCGATATGCTACCTCTCCGACCCTTTGTGAAATCTGATACGGTCCAATGAAACACAGAGTGAGCTTTCTGGACTTCAAAGCTCGCCTGACACCATTCACTGGAGTAACCCTTAAGAACACATGATCTCCCTCTTGAAATTCAAGTGCCTTCCTCTTCTTATCATGATAACTCTTCTGACGACTTTGTGAAGTATTCATTCTTTCTTGAATCATCTTAATCTTCTCAGTCGTCTCATGCACAATCTCCGGTCCGAGTACAACATTCTCGCTTGATTCATACCAACACAATGGAGTCCTACACCGCCTCCCATACAATGCTTCATACTGAGCCATGCCAATGCTCGCATTAAAACTATTGTTATAAGTAAACTCAATCAATAGTAAATCATTATCCCACGCAGCCCCATAGTCCAATACACAAGCCCTCAGCAAGTCCTCTAAATATTGGATAGTCTGTTATGTCTGACCGCCCATCTACGGATGATAAGCAGAACTCTTCCTTAACTTGGTTCCCAAAGCATCTTGTAAACTCTTCCAAAATCTCGATGTAAACCGCAGATCTCTATCCTTAAGAAAACGTGGATCACACACAATCCTAACTTCCCACTTTCTCACCCTTAATGGGGCACTTGTCAAAAAATGTATTCTAATTTTATTTTCTTGTAAAGGAAAATAGAAAAAAATAAAGAAAACGAACGGTTTTCTCCCAAAGCTATAATATCTTTCTTCTCGTTTTCTTTTCCTTTCTTCTCAGTTTTTCTTCATCTTCAGTGAAACTTCAAAGTTTCTTTCTGTAAAAACTCAACCTCTACTTACTTCAACTCAAATGGCGTCCACATCAACTCCAAATCATAAGATTCCTCTTGTTGCACCCATTACTACACCCATTCCATATGGAAATCAATTGTACGTCCATGAACCTCCTATTTAGGAAGAAAATGCCCTTATTTGGAAATCTCAAGTATTAATCTCTTTTACCAATTCTGAATGTGAATGTGAACGTGAATGTAGAAAGAGTTAGTGATATTTTCTCTTGTTACCACCGTACAAAGCCGTTTGCAGTTGTAGACCAACCCTTAGATTTTACTTATATGTCTACCTGCCTCTTTCGCTCACCTTCGTATACCAATCAGTCGAATTACCTTAATTAGTTAAATAAGGTATAATCTAAGAAAGTACATATTTGGAAAGATCAATTTCTTTTTTACTTGATCCAATAATCTAGAGTAGGTCATGTATCCAACCAAAACATATTGCTTGTTGCACTTAACTTTTAGGAGGATTCGACAAACACCTTCCAACTGCGTTATGGCATGATTACACTGACATTATTTGATGTAGCTTCCATTACTGGTCTTCGACCAATTGGAAAAGTCTTCGACCCGTCTATCCAAAATTATGGCAGCATTGGCTTTAACTCTAAGCATTCTAGCTTTACCAACTCCATCACAGACCAATTCGACGAGACGACCAAGGAAGTTTTCAACAAAGAAAACGTAGCCTTTTTATCTTACCTGGTCAGGAGGGCCTTCCAGCAATTGGGTGCAACAGCAAGTGGATGGAATGGAGGGGGTGTACCTGCAAGGCGCTCCGATGCCAAAGTCAATAGAGGTACAATGAAGTAGGTAAGTAGAAAAATGGAATCATAATACCTGACCCTTTAGTGAAAAATGGTATTTATAGTGCCCCCAACGCTGGGCCAAGGTCCTTCTTTGGGCTGGATCAGCTAGGCCCAAAGAAGAATTGCCAAGGAACGCGTGAGAAGTGTGAAGACCTAGCTAAGTGGTCTGGTCATTGGTCCAACCACCCATATCCTTCAGGAGATAAAAGGGGGACGTTTGAGTGATGTGGCAGGCGAACAGGCATAAACGTTCTTTGTCCGTTCTGAGTGTGCGCCCGACACCTAGCATGCGTGCCCGACCGTTAAGCGTCCTTGTCCGACTAGCAGGCATGCTCGGCCGAGCGTATGGGCCTCTAATCTACATATTGGGTCGTAGCCCCATATAGTCTGGAGGCCCAGTCCGGAACAGGAGCCCCCCAAGTCGGGTCTCCGAACCGGAGCGATGAATTATGAAGTAATCGGGCATGGGCGCGTTGAAGAAGGTGACAGACACATACCCGTGTCGAGCATGGTGTTAACCGATGCATGTGTTGATGAGGTTGACAGGCATGTGGAGTTCATAGAGGCCGAGGATGTTTCCTGTGGTCGGGGGGAGATTTGTAGTCGCTCGACGTCGTTCAAGATTCTTGTGGACTGACGTGTCTCAGCATTAATGGTACGTCGCTTCGTATCTCGTGCTATTACCGGTGTAGGGTCTAGGTAATGATTACCTAGCGTGTCCGTCCACGCGCCTTTTGCTATATAAAGGGGTTGGACCACTTCATTTGAACTTTTTCGCTCTCACATTTAATCGAAAGTACTGAGAAGAACTCTCTTTTTGCCCGTCTCCGCCGTCTGCACCACCGTTTTCTGCCTGTGCGCCACCGTTTTCTCCTCGTCTCCATTATGTCAGGTAACAACCTCAACTTCTCCGTTTTGTGTGTTTTTTCGTTTGGTAAGTAGGAAATTGCCTAATATGTTTGTGTAGAGTAAGGAAACTTTCGTGTATAGTTGCTAAATTTGGGTTTAGGGTTAGTTTTTAGGTTTTGGGTATGAATATCCCGGGCAGGATTAGCATGCCGCGGGCAAAAATTTCATATATGCATGAATATCCCGGGCAAAATTATCATGTCACGGGCGTGAAATTCTTATACGTATGAACATCCCGGGCAAGGCTAGCATGACACGGGCGTAGAGTTCATGTACGTATGAATGTGTAGGTTAAAATCTTCATATGGGCGTCGGCATCCGATGCGTTCGCTGAGCAAAATCTCTTTACTTTCCTAGGGATTTTGCACATGCTCGAATGCGTGCGAGGGTTGTCCATTCGTTGGTCTAGTTTAGTCTAGTGGGATTCTGGGCGTTTTAGCCTTTCGCCCTTTCACTTGACTTGCGGTGGAAGGGTGGATTTGATGCGATGTCGAATTCACTTTTCCTGTCTTCGTTTAAGGTACGACCGAGCATCGGCAGGTCGAGGAAGAAGATGTTGAACATCGTCAAGTCGACAAATGGGAGGTCGCGCATCGGAACATCGACGAAAGGAATGCCGAGGAGGACAACGAGCATGTCTCCTCGTCTGGGCGTAATGACTTGTCGGGGGTCGCGGATGAACCGTTGGAAGAAGAATCATACTTCGTAGATGAGACGACCGTTGCATACGCCATGGTGGAGGACATCATCCCCGAAGACCCTGCGAACTGGAAATGTCTTGCTCCTCAGGAGTCGGACCGGATATGTCACCGCTTCCCTAGGGAAGCAATTCGCTATGTACGAATTTTCCTTTTGCGAAGCGAGGGTCAGGCTGCCCTTCAACGACTTTCAAATGGGGGTTTTTAGGTGGCTCAGATTGGCGCCCTCGCAACTGCATCCAAACGCTATCGCTTTTGTCCGGAAGTTCGAGCTAGTCTGCCGCTTCCTTGGCGTCGGGTGCACCTTGCCCCTCTTCTTCCACATATTCCACCTGCAACGGTCGGGTGCCCGGGGGCGTCATAGTTGGGTGTCGTTAAAGCAACCAGTGAGATTATTCAAGACTTATGTCGATTCTGCCCGACATTTTAAGGGGCAATGGTATACGGTGAAGCGGGTCACCAGTTTTGCCTTAAACTCTCTATACTATTACAAACGGAATGTTGCTGAGGAGGAAAAGCTTATGTCGAGGATCCCCTTGAGATGGCAGCCCGACCATTTCAATCTATCGACCAGCCACTATCGGGTCAAATTCTTGAGCATGGGGGTCGAGGACAGAATGGCCTATAAGAGGCTGGTGGAATACGTACAGAGCTTCACCTTGGCGGTCTGGGTGGACCGACAGAACAAACCCTGCGTCGATGAGGCCAGGATGCCTATTCATGAACCTCGTCTTATAAACACCAGGGCTCTGCTCATGTGTGATACGGACGAGGAGGCCATGGAATTATTGCATAGGTCTTTCTTACTTGTTTTCTTTTCCTAGTCTTGTGTCCGCCCATCTAATATTTGTTTTTATTTTGTAGGAACTATGCCTGCCCACCGTGAGCGAGTTTTGAAGCTGGCGAACCAAGCTGGGGCCCCGGACAGGGTCCCAAAAAAGAAAAAGAAAGCGGCTGCTCGTGTCCAAGAGGTAGCTACGGAGCTCGGGGTAGGCAGCTCGGGGACTGCTAGCCCGGCAACCAATTCTCCTCATCCTGCTCAACAAACTTCCCCGATCCATATACGGGACAGTCCTCCACCTTCCAACTCTCCTCTGCTGAAGCGGAAGCGTCTGGACGGGGCTCTTTCTCGGTCTGCTGTTGTGGGGGGGCAATGAGTCTGGTGCCCCTGGGAGTTATATGTTGCCTCCTTGCTAACTGGACCAGGAGTTCTTCAGGGCTGAAGGTTCCGTCGTGGTGGCGGCGCCCGAGGCGAGGGCCATTCTGAACCAAGATGCAAACGCCCGGCGGAAAGATCGTGCTGGAGACTTGGCCGCTGTCATCCGGGTGATGGAGACCGCCATGGTCCTGTCCGAGACTGCTGTTTCCATGGCTTCCTTGGAGGACGCCCTCTTGGTTTCCCGGAACGAGAAGGATAAATTGTCTAAGGATTTATCCGAATACAAAGAGGAGCACCAGTTACAGTCGGGTCTAAAGTCTAAGCTGGAAGAACTGAAACTCGAGCGGGATACTCTGAAGGTTGAGAAGCAGAGTTTGGAGGATCAAGCTGCGGAGCATAAGAAGGTGGCTGAAGAAAATGTGCAGCTCCGTGTCCGGGTTGCTCTGCTCGAGGGTACAATCTGCCCTCGGGATGATGAGACTGAGGAGGAGCTTACCCTTCGCACCCGGGGCGAGTTGGTTGGCCATATCCGCGAACTCAACAAAGAGTTGGTTGTAATGTTCAAGGATGGGTTCGACAACGCCACCGAGCAGCTTAAGGTGTTGAGCCCGGGGCTTGTGACGGAGGGGTCAGCCCATAGCTACTGCATGGCCGACGGGGAGATTGTGTGCCCCTTCGAAGTTGAGGAGGAGCTGGAAGAAGGAGGATGATGGCCGTGAAGAGTAACTCCGGGCGGAGTCTTCAGGATTTTTGTTGTCTTTTTGTTGGGCCTGCGTGCCCGTTTGTAATGGCCTTTTGTGCCCGTTTGAATATTTTCATTCGGGCTCCTTTTGTAGTTTCCTTGGTCGGTTTCGACCGCACTTAACGAATGTTACTTTTGTTATTAACATGTTTTCGTTATTTATTTTTATTGTTCTTGCTCGACCTAACTGGGCTCGTTGGTTTGGGGAACCGACGAGGTGGCGAGCTTTGTGCTCGCCCTGGATCGAGGTAGGGTTTGCGATCAAAAAACTCTGACCTCGAGGCTTGGGCTATCCCATCGCGAGCTGCATGCCCTGCCAACGTGGTACTACGACGTTGGGGCTCGTTTGAGATGTCCAGCGTCGGGGAGGGTTGTGCACGCCTCTGAGGGGCGTATATCCTCACTTTTGTTTAGTGGTGGAGCGTGTGGTCGTACCTCCCATGTCTCCTCGGGTTTCTTTTACCTGTAGTATTATCTAAGTTTTTTTGTGTTCCATGGTCGAGCGAGTTCTTTGCCTTGTAGGTTTTCCAGATAATAGGCCACATTGCTCGTCTTGTTGCGGACGCGGTATGGACCTTCCCAATTGACGGCCAGTTTGCCTTCTCTTGGCTTTTTCTGGTTTCTTTTGAGGACCAGGCTGCCCACCTGGAACTCTCTTTTTATGACCTTTGTGTCGTGGCGCAAAGCTATTTTTTGCTTGAGGAAGGTTTCCCTAAGGGCTGCCTCGGAGCGGATCTCGTCGACGAGATCCAGCTCGGCTCGAAGTGCCTCGTCGTTCATCTCCTTGTTGAGGGGTGCTTCTACGCGTCTCGTCGGTTCCCGAATTTCCACCGGGATTACCGCTTCGGTGTCGTACGTTAGTCTGAACAGAGTCTCCCCGGTCGTGGAGTGTGACGTTGTGCGGTATTCCCAAAGGACGTTGTGTAGTTCCTCGACCCATGCCCTATTTGCCTTGCCGAGTCTGCGTTTCAGTCCGCGTAGGATTACCCTGTTGGCCGCCTCAGCTTGTCCGTTGGTTTGAGGGTGTTCGACGGAAGTGAAGTGTTGTTTAGTGCCTAGAGTGGCGACGAAGTCCTGGAATCCTCCATCCGTGAATTGCGTCCCGTTGTCGGTGATGAGGACTTGGGGTATGCCAAACCGTGCGAGGATGTTTCGTTTGAAAAATCGAAGAATGTTCTGTGCTGTTATTTTGACCAGTGCTTCTGCTTCGATCCACTTAGTGAAGTAGTCCACCCCTACGATGAGGTATTTGTTTTGGTAAGAGCAGGTCACGAATGGGCCGAGGATTTCCATGCCCCACCAGGCGAAGGGCCAAGGGGAGGAGAGTGTTTTTAGCTCGTTGGGAGGTGCGAGGTGCATGTCGGCGTGTCGTTGGAATTTGTCGCATTTTTTGACGTGCTCTTTGGAGTCGTGCTGCATAGTCGACCAATAGTAGCCTGCTCGTAGGGCCTTGCGTGCCAGCGACCTTCCGGCGGGATGTTGGGCATTGATTTCTCGATGCATTTCCCCCAATATGTCGGGGACTTTTTCTTCCTCGATGCATTTGAGCAACGGGGTGGAAAGTCCCCTTCGGTAGAGTTTTCCCTCGAGGAGGACGTACGAGCATGCCCTCCTCTTAGTTGTGGCTGCCTCTTTGGGGTCTGTGGGGAGTTCTTCTTTCGTGAGATAGTTGTAGATGGGTGTCATCCAACAATGATCGTCTCCGATCACGTTTACGTCGAGCGGGGGTGGCGGTCTTTCGGTGCTAGGTCGAGGAAGGATTTCTTGGATTACCGATTTGTTTCCGCCCTTCTTCCTCGTGCTTGCGAGTTTCGAAAGGACGTCCGCCCGCGTGTTGTGTTCGCGTGGAACATGTTGGACCTCCCACTTCTCGAATTTTTCGAGCCTTTCTCTTACCAATGCCAAGTATTCGATGAGGTGGTCGTTCTTGGCTTGGTATTCTCCCCGTACCTGTGATGCCACGAGTTAGGAGTCTGTTGATATCTTTACTTCCTTCGCCCTTAGGTCTTCGGCTAATCTTAGACCGGCGAGGAAAGCTTCATACTCGGCTTGGTTGTTGGAAGTCGGGAAGGTTAATGTCAATGAGACCTCGATCAGGATTTCGTCCTTGTTTTCGAGGATGATTCCCGCACCACTTCCTGTCGGGCTAGAGGCACCGTCGACGAAGTTCGTCCATTTGTGGGCGCCGTCCGCTGGCTTCGGGTTGTGCGTCATTTCTGCGACGAAGTCAGCCAGGGCCTGAGCTTTCAGAGCTTTCTTGTTCTCGTATTGGATGTCGAATTCAGAGAGTTCTAGTGACCATTTTAACATTCTGCCAACCATGTTCTGTAGACCAAAGAGTTGTTTTATTGGTTGATCGGTTCTCACCTTGATCGTGTGGGCGAGTAAGTAGTGACGTAGTCTCCTCGCGGCGTTTATGAGGGCTAATGAGACCTTTTCGATTTGTTGGTATCTGAGCTCGGGGCCTTGGAGTGCTTTTCTCGTTAAGTATATAGGCTTTTGTCCTTTGTTGGTTTCTCTGATGAGAGCGGCGCTGACGGCCTTGGCTGCCACAGACAGATATAGGTACAGGGTCTCCCTTTCCAGTGGTCGTGACAGTACCGGGGGCTCGGAGAGTGCCTTCTTTAAATGGAGCAGTGCCCGTTCGCATTCGTCGGTCCATTCGAAGGTGGCCTCTTTCTGGAGGAGTTTGAAGAAAGGTAAGGCGTGCTAGGCGGATTTGGCGACGAAGCGGGACAGTGAAGCGAGCACCCCGTTGAGGGATTGAATGGATTTTTTCGACTTCAGGGTTGGGAATTCTGAAAACGCCCGACATTTGTCGGGGTTGGCCTCGATCCCTCTCTCGGTGAGGTAGAAGCCTAGGAATTTTCCTGCCCGGACGCCGAACGTGCACTTCTCAGGGTTAAACCTCATTTTGCATTGCCTCGCCTGCTCGAAAACCTTGCAGAGGTGTCGTGCGTGGTCGGTCTCTTCGTGTGATTTGACGATCATGTCGTCCATGTATACTTCGAGCATGTCACCGATTTCCCCTTGGAAGACTTTGTTCATCATGCGTTGGTATGTGGCCCCGACATTCTTTAGTCCAAAGGACATTACGTTGTAATAATAATTGCCCGTCGGTGTCATGAACGCGCCACTGATCTTACCTGATCAGGAGGGCCTTCCAGCAATTGGGTGCAGCAACAAGTGGATGGAATGGAGGGGGTGTACCTGCAAGGCGCTCCGATGCCAAAGTCAATAGAGATACAGTGAAGTAGGTAAGTAGAAAAGTGAAATCATAATACCTGACCCTTTAGTGAAAAAGGGTATTTATAGTGCCCTCAGCGCTGGGCCAAGGTCCTTCTTTGGGCTGGATCAGCTAGGCCCAAGGAAGAACTTCCAAGGAACGTGTGAGAAACGTGAAGACCTAGCTAAGTGGTCTGGTCCTTGGTCCAACCGCCCCTATCCTTCAGGAGATAAAAGGGGGACAGTTGAGTGACGTGGCAGACGAACGGGCAGAAACGTTCTTTGCCCGTTCTGAGTGTGCGTCTGACACCTAGCATGCGTGCCCGACCGTTAAGCGTCCTTGTCCGACTAGCAGGCATGCTCGGCCGAGCGTATGGGCCTCTGCTCGACATATTGGGCCGTAGCCCCATATAGTCTGGAGGCCCAGTCCGGAACACTTTTTGTCCCTATGGATGTCAAATTTTATTTTTTTGTTAAAGCTCTTTGTAAGTAGCGATAATGTTTGTCACTCTAGCCAACAAACTACATTCTGGAAGAAACGTCTGTTTAAGCAAATTAATTTTGCAATCACTTTATGAAGCTTCGAACCTGGAATCTTATTACATGAAGACATTTAGCCTCACCAACAATCCCAAAGGCACGATTTTGATGTTTGGTCCCTTCTGCTTCCTCTAACTATGGCTTAATACCACATTTGAGTCATCTTTGATGGCTAACAAACCTGCTAAAGAACATAAGGAATGGTCAATCGAAGGAAGTAGACTAACCTTGCTTACTCCTGTTGACAAAGGGATTTTTATACAAGAGAGCTTCATTGAATATTATATGATGTTTGCTAATTCATTTTGTAGCAAAGGGTTTTCAAATTAGCTTTCACCTAACTTGACAATTCGGAAAAACATCCCAACGTCTTTTTTGAAGTTTCTCAAAGGACTCTACTGTGTTGCATCTTCAACGACTCTTTTTCTATTATATTTAAGGAGCTAAAAGACTTGAAGAAAAATATATCAATTGGCATCAAAAGAGAAGTCACTCTGTCAACATAAAAGCACAAGTTGAAACTTATGATGTATTATCCTTATATATCTTAGAAATCCCTATGTCTTAAAAGAGTTTATTTGTTGTTTATTCTTTATACACCTCTGATTGTATATCAAATGTAATTTTTCAACAATCATTCATCTGCTAGGTAGATTGTTGGAAGTCTCTTACTTTAGTATTTGAGCAAACGATGTCTCTTGCTTGTGTGCTTGAGCACATAAGTCTCTTACATGTGTGTTTGAGCAAAGTATCTTGTTCGTATGCTTGGACAAATTGTAATCTTGTGTGATTATAGTGAAAATCTATTGTAAGTACAAGGGGTTGGATTACTTTCAAGTTGTGAGAGGAACTAGGATAACTTTGTGTGTTATTCTTTTTTCTTGCATATTATACTAACTTCTTACCACTGACTAAATCATATTCTATAACCTTGTGTTTAGAATTTGTCTTAAGAGTTTAAAAAGAAAGAAAAAGTCAACACAATCAACCCCCTCCTTTTTGTATTTTTCTCACCTTCAAATTCAACATGAAAATAACCCACAATAAAACTTCTGGAATATCGTGACATAATGCGGAAGTTAACTTCAGAACACAACATTCATTTTTAAACAACTAAATCGGATTTTTACGAGCAATGAGGAAGGAAATATATGTATGTTATCTTAAATCCAGTTTCTTTTGTTCCTTTTAATGTGAAAAAACATAACAATGTGGTTTTGAAATACAAAACTTGATCGAGAACGAAAGGAGGTTTTTGTATGGTGTTATGATCATGAAATGAAAAGTACATGCAAGGTGGTGTTATATTAATTTTTCCGCTTGATAACTCTAAAAATTAATTTTCATATTACCCACTAATAATTCTAAAATAAACACATGATCATGAGTTCTAAATATGCCTAAAGATGAGTTCAGAATATACCTAAGGACTCATCCCTCCATCAATACAAGAGGTTAACATTCATACTATATTTTGACAAAATGAGGATGACTCGCTTACAAAGTGTTTTTATGTGTTTTAAAGACGTCCAAAAGTTAATTTTTGTATTTTTCCAAAGACATTTGAGTTTTCTAAGAATGACTCTTCACCATTATGGTCTACAGAAGGAGGAATGTACCTGTCACCCTCAATCGTACCTGACACTCCCTCCCCAAATTTTCATAATTCCAACATTGTCCCTGAAAATTTTGGGTGAAAAAAATTCTGTTTCAGAAATTTCAAATTTCCGGTATTGAGTGGAATTTCAGAGAATTTGAAATTACCGGAAGTGTAAAAAATTTCATTTTTTTGAAAATTTTTATACTAAATTTTTAGAAATTTTCTGTAAATTTCAGGGTATTTGAAATTCTCGGTAGTGCAAAAATTTAAAAAAAAATGAAAATTTTTACACTACCGGGAATTTGAAATTACCGATATCGTGCAAAAATTTCAAGAGATTTACCGGGGATTTCGAAATCCCCGATATTTTTATCGGAGATTTTGAAATCTCTGGTATTTCTTACCAGGGATTTCGAAATCCCCGATAACATTTCGAAATACACGGTATTTCTTATCGAGAATTTCGAAATCCCCAATATTTTTTAAAATATCCAATACACCCCCTCAAAATTCATTATTTTCAAAGAATAAATATGGCATTTCGCTATAAATAGGGGATGTCAGGTACGAATGGGGTGACAGGTAGATTCTTTCTACGGATGGGAACAAGAAGTCTTTTACTTCAACATTCTACTACTACTAGTCTCTTCCTCTAGACCCAACCAATGTTCCGTTAATCCATTTACAAAATTAATATTTTTAATTGGTTTGACTAAATATTAGTAGTATTTGATATGGATCCCCAACAATAACATATTTCATTGATCAGAAATATTTAACCATTTTTTTTCAATCATTTTACAAGTTAAAGACAAATTTTATGAGTTGAGATCCCTTCAGTTTGATGAAACTTTGATCTTATGCCTAAAGTTTTTTCTTTGTACAGAAAGATATAAGAGAAGAAACACTGCAAAAAGCAAATGATAACAATATGCTGAACCAATGATTTTTGGTCTTATAAAACCATCTAGTATACATGTAAAAAACTTCAAACTAAAACATTAGAAATATACACTCTTTTGAACTATCTGAGACAAGACATAACTGACTATAGAGCCAATTCACCTGAAATTTCTCTCTTCCTTTGCTTCAAGAACATCAACTTCCTCGTTGGATAGAAGATCCACAATGGGTTCATATACGTCCCACTCCTTTCTTTTCCTGATGCATTCAACCAAAACAACCAAAGCATATGAAGTTCTCATTTTGGACCAAACATTGCATATAAGTTTGAATTAGACATACAAATAGCCTTGTTCTTGAATGTCGACATAATTATTTGCATGATGATATAAAATGTTGAAACGAAAATTATTGAATTTCAGAAAACAAAAGTGTGTAAATTTATGACACTTACCGAACAACACTTGATTTAATACCAAATAATTTGACCAAGTCCACTGCTACGGCGCCTCCTTTACTGTCAAGAGATCATTGATAAGACAGCGAATAAATAGATTAGGGATACATATATATAGTCTGAATTTATAATAAAAATGCATTTATCACGTCGACTGAACTAGGGTAGAAGAGTATGAAAAACCTGACTGGAGTAAAATCAGCCACTCGACGACCCTTCTTGCTTAGTCTGCTTTCTCTTGCTGAAACCACACTTTGAATTGCAATCTGAATATGAAAATGTATTAAAATGATGGCAAATGAGCCACGTAGATATAAAATAATGCACGGACATGATAAACTAATCGATCAACAAAATGAATGACCTCATAAAGCTGTTCTCTGATGGCAAAGGCAACAGCTGGCTGCAAAACAGTAGTGTTTTGGTGTTTAGTATGTTTCACAATTACTCAAGAAGGTTTGTATGTTTATGTATTACAAATTAATTCATTACTAGCAATAATTAAATATACTTACTCCAACCTCAGGATCCTCAATGCCCATGTCTCTGCAGAAGGTCCTTGCAAACTCTTCAGGATCACTATCAAAGTTGTTCAAGTCCTGGAATTTTACAAATTTAGACACATACACACAGATCCAACAAAAAAGTGTAGCAAATTAGAAGATAACAATTCCATTCCTATAATACAATGATTGTGCTGTGATCTTACCCATAAAAATTGGTCCTTTACAAGCGTATGATTTACACGAAGATCAAGCTGCAAAAAAGAACACAACTTTGTCAATAGACAAATACTTGATTCAATGACATGTATATTACACCCATTTACCTTAAGAGATTCTTAAACTACAGACCTCTGTCATATTAAAAACAAAAACCAGGGAATCTGACGGAATAAATTTGGTCTATAAGTTTGACAGGTGGCAAGCAAACCCAAACAATCAGGAAGTGGGAAGGAAAAATAGAGAGAGAAAGCATAATATTCACAATTTTGTCTCCGAGTGCATCACATGTTAACAAGCTAAGGCCTCTACTATACTGCCTTCTGGATTACTACAGCTGTTGCATATCCCTTCCTAGATTTAGGAAGATGTTGCAACAGATTTTATCACCAGCCTTCATTCATCAAATAGCTACACAGCCATTTTGGTGGTAAATGATTTGCGTCCTAAGAACAGTCACTTTGCTCCTCTCAAATCCAATTATTCAAGTTTGAAGGTTGCTGAAGTATCCATGAATTTGATAGTTAGGTTGCATGGTTCTCCCAAGAATATTGTCTCTGACAGAGACAAAGTCTTCACTGGTAAATTTGGCAGCAATAGTTTAAATAAAGCAACTTCCCTAGCTATGAGCTCCTCTTATCACCCACAAACTGATGGACAATCAGAGGACTTTAATAAACGCTTATAGCTGTACGTGTATTGTTTTACTGGCGATAAACCGAAGGCATGGTAAGAGTAGTTGCTTGAGCAGAATTTTGGTATAATACATCTTGTCACACAAGCAATGGAATGACTCCTTCCAAAGTTGTGTAAGGCGTTGACCCTCCCTCATTGGTCAAGCATGAGCCTCATGCAGGGGACCCTCCTTCCTTACAGGAATTGCACATTGAGA
This sequence comes from Lathyrus aphaca, assembly GCA_963966055.1. NCBI lineage: Eukaryota > Viridiplantae > Streptophyta > Magnoliopsida > Fabales > Fabaceae > Lathyrus > Lathyrus aphaca. The sequence continues at coordinate 547,180,362 of OZ014522.1, forward strand.
GGGATCAAATGCTGCTCTGACTTAAAGCCAATCTGTCCAAGGCTTATTAATTCCTCAAGAAGCATGCTGACAAATATGGCATTTCTATATGTTCCAAATTGGGGATATGATGTTTGTTTTAAATTACAGCCTTATTGTTATCATTCTACGTCACTAAGCCACAATTAGAAACTTGGTTTATGCATTTTGGTTCTCAGTCAATAAGAAAATTGGCCCAGTTGCATATAAATTGTTCTTGCCACCAGCGGCCAAAATACATCATGTTTTTCACATTTATTACCTTTGTTATCAAATGAGCAAAGTTCACTACTGGTTCCAAAATCCATTCTATTATTACAATTCGCATTTTGCTTCAACAAATTCAAGGCAGTTTTCAATGGGGAGAGTATTGTCATGAATGATATATATTAATATAAAGGTAAAGAATTTAATGCAGCAAATTTGGTAGACGAGGCTGGACAGATGGCAATCAATCAGTGAAAGGTGGCAAGAAATCCAAACAATCCCGGAAGCGAGAAGGGGGTAATAGAGAGAGTAAAAGCATAACAAGAAATGCACTGAATGTGATATAAAAGGGGAAACAAACTGGTGATTGGATAAGCTGAAATTAGTAATTGTTACTATCTTTCTTGATTGTTACTATCTCTTTCGATTGTTATCATGTACTTTCTATAAATTTCCAGAAATGGAATCCAATGCTTAACTAATTAAATTTCAACTCTTATTGCACTTTTCATTCGTCACTATTGTATTATTCTATTGAGTACAATAGTGAAACCGGAAAATTCACTCTCAATTTATCAGTATATACGAGTCTGACTTTAACACCCTCCCCTCTAATTTTAAAAACTACAGTGTCATCCCCTAAGAGTGATGACATGGGCTACACTTTTCTCCATTACAATGTAAACAAAATTCTTAACCGTAGTGAGTAACCATTGTAGCACCTACACCTCTAAAAAAAGGCGTGTCCATGTCTTTGTCAGACACTTACACCGACACTAGTGATTACATTTAAATTATTTACTTTTTCAATTATTATCGGTGTCTCCGTGTTAGTGTCGGTATCGTGGTCGGCGTGTCTTAGCTTCATAACTACAAAGTTTACAAACAAGTCTTCCAAGAACATGTGTATAATTTTCAATGTAATTGGTATTATGTTATCTTAAACACATTATTTACTTCAAAACTTAAGAATTTTATTTACTAGTATTCAGCTGAATCATATTCGATATAGTATACGGGTTTAAAGTGACATGTTCATCATGATGAAAACCCATAAACACATAGACAATAACAATAACATGAATACGAAGCTAGTGAAAAATGTTTAGCACACAAAAATCATTGACGAAAAAAGAGCACCTTGATAGGAATAATCTTCTCTCCAGAATACATATCTTGACCCTCATAGGATCGAAACTCCGCTAACTGCGACTGATACATAAAAAACCAACCAAACCAACATCAAACAAATCAAGTAAAACGCAATACAAACCAAACACATGAGAAACTAAAAACAAGAGAAACACTGTGTACTTGAATAGACTGAGCAATCTGAGTAACAAAAGGGGGAGGCAGCTTCAAATCCTTCACAGTCCTTTTAGCAAACACCACAACCTCAGAATCCGGATCTATAATATTCCAATGGGTTAATTTCTAACATAAGTATTATAAAAAAGAACAATTGTTGTTGTTGTGTTACCAGAAGGGTTCCATGTGAAGGTATCTTTGTATCTATGTCCGTCAATTTCGATGTCGAGTCGAATGGGTACGAGATTTTCAGAAGTTGGCCTGTGTGTTTGTGATTATTCATTGATTCAGTGATTGAAGAAAGAAGAGAAGGAATGAATGGGAGATAGGTAGAACTTACATTTTGAACTTGACAGGGTTTCTGTAGAAACCAGAAATAGGGGTTTTCATCTTCAACCTCAACCAATTATGGCTTCCAATACGCTTCAATCAATGATATGATGGAATGGAACACACCAAAACTCTGAATACTCTATTCTTTGTGCCAATTTTCAATTCCCCGCGGGTATCGCTACCAGTACTTCTGATTTTGCAATTACACCCCCGCTATTGGTTGTATTTAATATTTTGATTCTTTTTAGTTTTTACTAATTACACATTGGGGGATTGTAGTTTGATTACTCTTAATATTATTTTTCTTTCTTAATTTTGAAGTTCATTTTTTTTATAAGCAAACAACTTTTAATAAATAAGAGTATTACGGGTATTCTAACCCCCACGTAAAAAAACAAACCACCTATAAATAATCACACAGATATTTAAACTACTCGTAATAATTACATCGGATATTACCATTACAACCCAGAAGTAACCACCACCAAGAACAAGGTAGAATTCTATGAAAGATGAAATCTGGATCACCAACCTCATCATGAAATAAAATTTAGTTTCTTAAGTACCATATGCACCAACAGATCGAAAATCAAATCAAAACAAATCAACAGATCGAGCATTTACGCCTTAACTTAACAAGTCATGCTAATAAGAAGTCACAACACCCTTCCTCAAATAACGAATCAATCCCCAGCCACCCCAAAACCTTATTCCACGCCAGTCTGGTGTTCGCGCGGGATTTCGGCGAACAATTTTTAGCCTCTTGTTAAAGTTTACTTGCAGGATCGGTTACAATAATCCTAGACTTAGTGTTAAGTTATGTAATGATTGTTGAAGTGTTTGGATTTGAAATGGTAGACAAAAGTTGTTCAACATGCGTTAGAGTTAACTTAAGTAAATCAAACGAGACGAATAAGGAAAAACTGTAAAAGAAAAACAAATTGAAAAGATTTATGAATTAAATTGCTTGAAGATAAATGGGATGCACACATACATTTTCATATGAATAACTATTTTCTAAAAAACACTGATACTTTGAGTGTTTTTCCTTTGCAATGTTACAAAATACAACCCCTAAAATTGAACATTAACTCTGCTTAAATAGGCAATAAAACTAAGTGTTGCATCATTATCAGCCATCCACAGTGTATTATGCGTACACCCATGCATACCCTTATCTTTTGTAACTTCCCACGTTCTAATCTAACGCCTTCACTATGGCTGGTTCGACTTCGATTTTGACTTGTTAGACTTCTTCTTGTCGATCATGTTGTTTCCGTCGAGCCCCTTTAATGGTGTTAGTCCAGCTTCGATGTAACACCCTTGAAATTTTGGTATGCATATCATGTGTGTTCTAACTCATGTCGAGACATAGATCTCTAAATTATTTTAAACAAGGATAGGATAAAAACATACTGATATTCTGATTATCAGCAAAGAGTCATGACATATGTTACAACATTTGTTACGACATTTTAATCAACAAGCAGATGAACTTAATTATATAAGTTTCCATAATGATAAACAACACAAAGATATGATGACCCAATTCGAAGAAACTCACCTACTTTGAGGGCTACCAAGCCAGGAAGAATATCACACTATTAGTAGTATTATTTTATATGAACAACCTCCAATTTACAGGTAAACAACCTCTGTTTTAACTAATCACTACCCAATGTAATCTTTATCTCAGAACTCCATATTCGATAAGAGAAATACATATCACTCCCTTAATCACCTATGTGATATCTAATAGTTACAGTCCTAGTAACTAAATCATTCTACTTTAAAAACACATATTTCAATAAAAAATTTAAGCCAAGACTCTTGACTAAAAAACATACTTGGATTTGCTTAAAAGATTCATCCAAAAACAATATACAATTCATTACCTAAAGGTTTCTGAATTTGGATAAGAAAATATGTCTACCACAATGTATCAAACATATACAAATGGTGACTTACAATACAAGAAATACTTGACTCTCAAAACCCTAAACCCTTATTTGTCATTTTACAAAAGTCTAAAATAAGAACTTGTTATTTTTCACTAGGTCTAATTCTTATTTTTATAATCTTCAGTTGTCCATGAGCTTCAAATAATCCAACCAATTATTCTTTGATCCATGTGTTGATTGTTATAGATAAAATCTCCCTAAATCTTGAAGCAGGTCTTCAACTTAACTTGCTGTAACAGGAAAAGATGTCGAGTCCTCATGATATGACATCTTATTCGACATGTCGTTCTTCACATATTTATTCAAATTAGAACATCTTGTTCAACATACTGTTTTACCAAAATTTAGTCAAATCTTTTGAGTTTTCAACCCTAAAGCCCCGCGTGATTTATAATAAATTATCAGAGCAAAATAAAATATTAGGCATTTAGGATGCTACTATCATCAATCACCTATTCATACACATGACATGTAACACATGAAATTTTAAATTATAAATCATAAATAGTATAGCAAAGCATGTCTGAAATCCATCTTTATTAAAACAACGGAAAACTTCATCATACTCGGTAATAAAACATAGCATGCTTTAAAGCAATATGATCAACATTAACATAATGGAAATCAAATAATCCTCAATTTAACAAATAAACATAAAAGCGTTCCAAAAACTGCAGTGTTACACATCAGAGCAAGCACCAACACCAAAAGAATAAATGAAAGACGTCATTTGCCACTCACATCTGAGCTCCTACTACAAATTATTTGCACGTGACCCACATGGAGGCAACATTCAAACAAAAGGGATGAGATATCATAACCATATACAGGAAAACATTATAATAAGTAAGCAATAGTTATCACATACTTAATTCACCCATTCCACAACATATACCAGCCACAACCAAAATCCAAGCATACAACGAATACAATCAAAATGCAATGCAATGCAATGAGACTCACAACTTAACTCAATGCATGTGGTACCATTTGGTTCCTATTTCAGAACCTGATTCTTTTTTAATGATCAGAATTCCCTTCAGAATTTCCATTAAGTCGCTCACACCCCACTGTTGGTGTAAGCCCTAGAGGCCAATACTTTTAGTACTTCAAATTATTTATTAATAATAAAAATGCATTTCTTTATTATGTTTGTTCTTCCAAAATAATAAAATCCCTAGAATAGCTAGCTAATTAGTTTAATAAAATATTAAGTGTGACTTAATCATGAGATTCTATTAAACATAAGAACATTATTCTTAAAGTATTTGTAGTCGAACTTTACCGTGAAGTGGGATAATCTTAAATCATTTAGACTTTTATATTGATAGACTGCTGATCACATCTCATGGTTCATTGATTAGGAGTTATCAAGTCTTAACATAGATATGAATATTATGAGTAATATTTATACAAGATTGACCCGCTATGAGAATACAACAAAGAATGTTATGCAAAATGTCATAAGTTATTCTCATAGTGATAAGTGATGTATACCACCATTCGAACTAAAACCACTATGGACCCTAGATGTAGAGTTAAGTTCTTTATTGTTGATTAAATATTGTTCGTAACTGGATGACCATAAAGATAGTATATGGGCACTTCACAAAGCATGTTGAGGAATATAAGTGACCTAAATGGAATTTGTCCATCCTGCGTAACATGATAAATGTCTATGGGCGCAATATTGAACTAGACAAGAGTGACACGGTCTATGCCTTGTGTTCAATATAGACATAATGGAAAAAGGGCAATTTAATACTCAAACATTATCACAAAAAAGGTTTTGTCATATCATATGATATTTTCGTGACTTGGGTAGCAGTGATGTGTTGTTAGATACTACTCATTGTTTATTATGCTAAATATATGATTGAATATAATTGTCAATGTCGTGAGAACCTACAGGGTCACACGCATAAGGATAAATTGATGAGAGAGAGATAGAATAAATAAGGAACATCATAAGGTACAATGTGCTTGAGAGAATTATGGAACATTGTAAGGTACGATGCACTTAAGTGAAATATGGAACATCATATAATATAATAAGTTAATATTATTTATATTATTATTATTATTATTTTATAAAAGTTATATAATATAATAATAATAAAATATGTTTATTATAATAATGGTTATTATAATAATAGTTATTATTATTATATGGTGCACTTAAGTTGGACTTTTTAGCTTGCAGACCACACAAGTGGTTCTATAAATACAACCCTTGTTGTGCATGAGTTTCGTTGACTCTGGCTATAATTTGTCTCATTCTCTCTTACTCAAAGCCTTAATTCATAGCAGTTTGTACTGAGACTGAAGGTTGTTTGTTCGTGTGGACTAAGTAGAGGCGTTGTTCTTCATCAACGCTCATGATCAAATTCTTTGGTTTTTGCATCAAAGTTGTTAATCACCACAAAAGGTAATTGTTCTATCACTGATTTTGCATCAAATGTGTAATGATGGCTAAAGATTCCCGCGTATAATGAGGAGACGTTTCAGAAAACTATCATAATGACTATGACGTCATGGGTAAGCTGAAGGAAATGAATAGTTTCTTGGAACGTTGGGGTTCGAATGACATCAAAGTCATTTGGGAACTATTCAAAACATCGAATATTGTTATAAAAAATGCATTTTTCTTCATTGATGTCGAAAATGACATTTTTGGGGGGCAATTTGTTAGCTCCTAAATTCGACGCCTGATATGTTTTATTAGAAGTATTCAAGTTCATAAGGATTCCTTGAGAGATTGGAAGGCTTCGACGAGAAAGTTATTATGCAGCCTGGTCGAAGGAGTCTTCAGGGAAAAGGAATATTACAAGTGCAAAGTTACGAACTTAGAGAAATGTTTGTTAAGTGAAAGGACTAAGTTCGATCAAAGACGCTATTGAAGGTGCCTTCAACAAGGAATTTGAATTTGAATTATGGAGGGAATTCTTTGTCCTTATTCAATTCAAATAAGGACACGTGGAACACGTTTAAAGAGCAAATACATGCAGAGCGACACTTGTCTTTATTTAGTTGATAGGACGTTAGAGGCAGCTATTTTCGTTTATGATAAATAGGAGATCTCCATGAGGGGATTGTGTGTGTTCAATTGTGTACAAATACTCTATTTTACTCAAAGTATCAAGTGTTAAGAGAAACGAGTGTGAGAGAAATGTATGTTGTATAACACCATCTTTTATTCAATGTAATTTATCAAGTTTCTTCATTAAGAGTTTATCTTTACTTGTCCAATTTATTTTATGTTCTTTACCAACATTTCGATCTAAAGTCTTTTACATTTATCCTTCATTCATACTTTGAAAGCCAACTATTTTATCATGAACTTTGTCGAAGTGTTCATTGATTTTCTAGACACCATATAAGAATCAATTAGCACATGTCCTAGGATCAATCTAGTCGATCCTGTGAGTAACCAAAATTTCTAAGATTCGGAAGACAAACGGTTGTTTACCAATTTTCACGGTAAACACAATCCTATTTCAAGGGAATGTCTCAAGAAACCAAAAAGAAAGACCCACTCTCTTTATTTTTCAATACAAGATAAAGATTGTTAATAAAACTAATACTCAACTATTTGCTTAAAAGCTTTAGAGTGAGATCAACCACACCATGTCTACCCCAATGTATCAAAAGATACAAAGGGTGACTTACAACAATTTCACCCAAGAGACTCTCAAAACCCTAATCATAGTTTTACAATCGTGAAAGTCTTAAAATTACATTAGGTTTGGTTTCTATTTAAATATATATCTTCAGTCTTGGGCTTCAAATCCAACGTCTAGAAGATTCGTGATCCATAAGTTGATTATTTCATTAAAATTTCCTTAAATCTTGGAACAAATAAAACCAAATTTCCTAATTAGTCTCCCGCCTAATTTAGTCAACTTATGTATTTGTTGAATATGCAAAATTTGTTCCAAATACAATCTTTTAAACCTGCGAAACATAGTGAGATGATTCCCCAAGAAATCTCACTAAAACACAGTAAATCTGTCAAGGTATAAATATATCAGAATTGTTGTTCTGATGTTAGCATGTCACGACATATCATACATCATCCTGTTGTAAAATATGTTTTACTGAAATTGTTGCCAACTTAACACACATGAAGTCATTATTAATCTTTCCCTTTGACAAACTGAACCTTCAAGCCTTATAACCATTCCCAAAGTTTGTGCAACATCTCACGAGATGGAAGGAGGTAAGCACTGTAAGATCAGAATGCGCCTAAGAGGGGGGGTGAATTAGGTGTTATCAAATTTTTCGATTCTTTTTCTTCGATGGATGGATTTTGCTTTTTATGGTTTAAAGAACAAAAATGGTAAAGCAGGAAAGTAAAGAAGACACAAAGGTTTATCCTGATTCCCTTTACAACCCGAAGGTACATCCAGTCCCCTTTCAACACGAAAGAGATTTCCACTAGTTTCTTTAGAACAGTACAACCTATCACACCTTCAATGGTGAGGCCTACTTTCTAACAAACTATACAAACAAGTGTGCAAGAACAATCCTCTTGCCACACTTACCCTTATGTCCAAACAATCCTTGGAACACAAGTCACAAATAGCAAAACACTTTCTATAATATTGTTTGAGTGAGAGTACAATGAATGATATCAATAAAAATTGATCTTCTCCTATAATCAAAAATCACTACTTAAGATTCAACACAAGTGTTCAAGACAATATGAAAATGATGAACTTATGAACACTTTTGAAAAATGAAAAGTATTTGAATTTAGTGATTTTGATTGTATGATAATATTTTAAAAATCTAGGAGGTGTTTATGAATTTGAAATTTTAAGAATTTATAATAGTTGAAACACCTATTCAAAAAGGTATGAGAATTTAAAAAGAATTTCTTTGAAAAGGTATAAAAAATTTATGAAATAAAATCATGAAAAGGTATAACACTTAATAAACATTTGAATTTGAAGAGAAACAATTTTTCAAAATTTCTACAGTGTTAACCGGTTAACCATATGGGTTAATCGGTTAACGCCCAGAAACGTTACCAGAGATTTGAAAAATTGATACGGTTAACCGGTTAACCCATATGGTTAACCGGTTAACACTGTTAAAATACAGAAAAATATTTATGTTTAAAGTGTTAAAACCAGTTCCAATTGTTTTAAAAAAGATGCACATGCATTAAAAATTATGATGAATATGTTGAACACTTGTATATCATATTAAGAAGTAAATTTTGATATACCTAAGCCTTGAGACAAGTCTTGAAAGTGTTGCACAAAAGCTTGATACGATCGGAAGCATTCCATTGAAGATGCATAACCATGATCTTGATCGTTGTTGTCATCTCGACTTTTTGCAATCTGGAATGAGCTTGAATAATGTTGACGTCATCAAAAACATTGAGCTTGAAGTATGCTTCTACAAGCACTTCCATCAATCCATATCTCCTTAGAAAGATACTCAAGAACTCTACTCCCCAAAGGTCATCATGATGAAGCAGGTGAAAAGAGGTCTATAGTACGAAGCACATTTAAGGTGTAAGTTCCCCATGACAATAATGTCACATTGTTACTTTTCATTTCAATCGGGAAATGACTATCACAAGAAGTAAAGCACGATAAATCACTACCCTTCAGAGCAATGGCAAGTGCTTGAAGGCAATTATTTTAGGCCGCTTAGAGGGCACAATAACTACAACTCAAAAGGTAAAACACCACACTGAGTCGAGCAAAGATAGGTGCACTCTCTTGGGAAAGGAAGCATCTAATCTCAACCAAAGATCAATCGATTAGATCTTTGGATCTTGCGTCAATATTGTTATAACCACCTTACCATATAAGGGGAGAATGAGTTATTTCTTAGGTAATTCGAATTCAAATTTCATGCACTTCATCTTACTTTGATACTGACATGGTCGTTTGAGTGCTAACTTTGCAGATCAATCCCTCATCCACCGTACCGCAAGCTTGAGTCCAACGTTGCAGTCCAAATCCATCGTTGACTGGTCAACTCTAGTTTCTTCGTGAAACAAGTTCCCCTACCTTTGGTCAATTTCAAAAGATAAAGAGAATGCTAAGATATCTTCAATTTGCAATCAACTTTTGCCTACATATCAAACCATCTACTAATCTAGAGATATAAGGGTCCTCAGATACAAATTGGACACAAATGTAGATGACATGAAATCTATGGCGGGGCAGTGTATATTCCTTAAGGAATCACTAATATTTTGGTTCTCAATAAAACAATGAGCAATGTCTAGATCTAACACAAAGTCGGAATTTCGAACTCTAACTTTCGTATCAGAGATAGCTTGTGTTTGTTCCCATCTAGGTGTACTAAATTTACCATCACCTAGAAAACCAACTCTATGGTGTGATCACTAAAGAATGTCAAAGTACTAGTTTTTAATCTAACAATGCATGTCAAATCCAAACATATTTAGATAAATGTTCATTGCATATATGATTAAATCTTACAAAATGAAATCACAATGGCTTATCTAACTTCAATCTTCAATCGATCATACATATTGTCTCACCAAACCACTTACTCAATCAAGTCACAATCCCTTGTATCATGTGTGACCATTACTTACTACATTTTTTTTACCTAGTTAATAAATTTATTTACTTCCTTATTTGTATTCATGTAACCTTTTGACAGCAAAATAGTAGGATCAAATGAATCCATCTCCATTTATATTTAACCAAAGTATGTTCTTCATCACTTTAACTGACAGGGGAAGTATTGTAGAAGAAGTTGACTTAAGAGGTGACCATGTAAGGTGATGTGGCCCCCTTAATATGAGTAGTCTATATCTAGCTCCATAATGTTGCTCATCTAAATAATCTTATAAATGTTTGAAAATTTATAGTTCCTCAAAAAACAAAGAAAGTTACAAAAAGGAAAAAAGGTTACACTAATGAAAGCAAAATCACTGTTGTTGACACGAGGTGTGTGTGGTGTCCATAACCATTATGTTGTTTTGTACCCAACAAAGCCAAACACATCAAAGTAAAGACAGCACAAAAAGGCAAACCTAAAGAACTTAATTATCATAATTTGTTTCACTATTAAGACAGACAACCAAAAACAATACCAATACTCATTCATCAATTGAAGATCCAATAATTAAATTAATTAACTTTGTAGCTAGCTAGAGCTATTCACTAAATTGAGAAGCTATACATCTATGTTTTTGGAATCATATATGATAATAATCATTGAAGCTACCAATTTCAACCACTCTAATTAACAATTAGAACAAAAATTTATCAACAATGAAAATTGAGGAGAAGCATGATGCTTAAGAGATTATATGCATTAATAAATTAATTAATAACTAGCAGCTATCAGCTCTTGTGATCTTCAGCCTCTTCACACTTGACAAAAACATCCTGCATTCATTGCATCAATTGTCAAAATCATGAAAAAAAATATATGTCATTGTAATGTTTTTATGTTTCACACAAATCTAGCGCAAGTGGTTGGTACGCAGAATGTTCGAAAACTTACTCCCAAGGGACATCTCCGACCATCATCCAGTCGCCTTCTTGATCTTCGTAAGTTAGAACATGAAAATTCCAAGAATTTAGTGGTTGTGAATTAGGACCTAAAGAAAGAAAAAGAAAAAAAAAAACAATTTTGATGAGAAATAATTATACATAAGGTGGTAAGGTTTGAAAGAATGATGAGGGGTAATTTGAATGGTTACATAGAATGATTGTTCTAAACATATGACAAAGAGCTTTAACAAGTTCATCATAACTATGATGTTCCAAGAGATTTAGTTTTCTTCCAATTGGGATTCCTTCCATATAAACCTTAACAAACAAAGATCTTTGTCTCTGAATAATACTAAGGTTTTGTTTCTCAACCAAAGTGTTGTTTCTTCTCAATATAGATTTATTAATTGGTGGCCAATCCAATGTTTCTTCCCTAAAACACAACATTAACTTGTTAATAATGAAACTAAGTAACAAAAAATCTATTAAAGAAAAAACAAAGATTAAGGTTGAGAAAGGTTGTTACTTTGATGATGTTGTTGTTGGTAATTGAGATTGAGAAGATGGAGAGATGCTAAGACCGAGTTTGAGATCGGTGCTTAAATCTGTTGTTTTGCAGATGCTTGAGATTGCACAAGGGTAATTGTAATTGTTACTATCTATTGAAGAAGATGAAGATGATGATGATTGAGTTTGATGAAGTTCATTTTGGTTTGATGTTTCCATGTTTTTCAATCACTCTATGTAACTATGTTAATGCTCAAAACAAAACCTGTCACCTTAGGCTTCTTTATATATATATATATATATATATATATATATATATATATATATATATATATATATATATATATATATATATATATATATATATAGATAGATAGATAGATAGATAGATAGATATAATCAATAGATAATATTTTATAAAAAAATATATCTGTCGAGAAATTTAAAGTAACTCAAACGAAATCGAAAGAGATTTATTTCGGTCTTAATCATGAATATGTAACAATGTTAAATTTTTTGAGAGAGTTTTATTATAATTGTAGTTATCTCTGATTTAAGAATAAAAAATTAGTCTAAATCGTTACGCACTGAAATATCCGATTTTTATAAATAAAAAAGAGAGAAAAAAAAGAGTCATATTGGTTTTGATATGCCATGAGGGTGGGCTACATGTCCACAAGGCCTAACTTACACGCTTTTAAATTAATTACTTTTTTTGAAATTTTGGTTGGTTGGAACATAGAAATCTTATTATTTTAATCAACTTCTTAATGATCTTCCACCTCTTTTTATTTTAGAAGCAATTTAATCAACTTTTCATTCTATGGTTTATGTTTTCATATGATTATGAGAGGACATCATGTTAAGGTTTTTTTTTTTTTTTGGCTGAATAGCCTTGGCCATGGACATGCACACCATGTTTAATAATTATTTTAATAAATAAAAAATCATATAGAAATTAAAAAGATATTCTCTTTTCAAAAATAGGAATATTATAGAATTTTGTGTTTTATTTTAATGTTTGTTTGTGGGTCCATTAAATAATGAACTAAAAAAACAGAACATTGTTTCTTTGTTCTGTTATAATTGTTTTTTTTATTTTATTTTAATTTGAATGGTGTACAAGCATATACTTCTTCTAATCACAAACATAAATATATATATATATATATATATATATATATATATATATATATATATATATATATATATATATATATATATATATATATATATATTTGATTTTTTTTAATAAATATTTGACTATCTATATAAAATACATATATCAATTATTTATTGAATAAATAAAATTAAAATTTATTTATAATAGTGAACAGAGAAAGTAATTATATATATTTACATAGTCAATATATCGATGATAATTTTACTAAAAGTAAACTATCTATATTTTATAGTAGTATTTTAGATTTTTTTTTCTAAAATTAAAATATAATACTATTTTTATTATTTTTAAAGTTCTTGATTTATATATATTTTTTATTGTTTGATCTCCATAGTTTGACTAAAATCCAAATGTCTATATTTTATACTAGTATTTTTAAATAAATAAAAATTTAAAATAAAGAAATTCTCTTAAATTTGTATATAGTTTTCTAGTGGAAAACAAAGCATCTTTGAAAGGCTTTATACTGACCATATTACAACAACAAAAAAACACTGTCTACTGATTTTCTTACCAAAGAACATTTAAACATAAAGAGTGTTATTTACTAAAAAAAATAAAAATTAGAAAGAGTTTAAGTCTCTAATTACATTTGTTTGTTGGTCCTTTTAGGGTAGATCCATATTTGTGAATAGAAAAAGTGAGAAGAAAAAAGAATAGGTTGAGCCAAATATAACTAAAGTTCAACGAAAGTCATTGAGAGTACACAAGTGTTGGAAGAGAATGATGTGTATGAGGACCATTGAATTCTTGAGTCTTGGATTGAGTACCAACCCCAACTCCTAAAACCAATATAAGTAGAAAAATATTAAATTGACAGCTTGGTTCATGCTATCACTAAACTCATTTTGGCAAATAGGAGTTACTATGATGTTCAACTTTTTGTAGTAAATTTGGATGCATTTATTCCACCTAAACATTCATAGTTTTCAAGTGTTGGAAACTAGTGCAAAGGTTGTTAATTTTTTCTGTTCATGTTCACAGCTCATAAGTTAACAGAAAAGTATCATTTATATCATCAACTATTTGGAAATTAGATTACATGCACTTGACAAGACCTTGAATTCTAGTAGTCACAATGTTAATGACTATTATATCGAGATCAAACGATTTAAATTTAATATATATATTAGAATATTCAAGTAATATAAAATATTAAATTTAATTTTTTTTATAAGCAAGAATTCTATTGAAAAGGAGAACTAAGAGTTTTTATTTCTGCTTATAAAAGAAAGATAAAAAAGTCTAAAGAAAACTACACTTCAATTATTCATTACGAAAAATAAAAAATCGAATCTTTAACAAATTCGTAAAAGTTACAATTGGGATGCGTAATCTTTCCGATGCAAGACCATCTCTAAAGTAAATTAAAGTTTTGATATTCTACACCGCGTCCAAAACGTTTTAAGATTCGTTCTAAAAAATTATATCGTTCCTTAATAACCAAATATGGCAACAAGTACCCAACCAAACGCATCATTTCGTTCCTCTCTTCATTCCCAACTGCTTGCCTATTCGGCACCAAGCCAAAAAAACTATCTTTCAAGCTAAAAGTTTCTCGGAAGCTACACCCAATCCACTCGGCTACCTCCTTTCAAACCAATTTCGAAACGCCACAACCTAAAAATAAATGCTCCACTGATTCCAGACTTCCAAGGCAAAAGACACATTTAAAATCATTGTTTGCAAAACTACGCCCTCTTTTGGAAAGATTAACCTTAGTAGAAAGTCTATCCAAAAAACCTCTCCACCCAAAGCACCTCACCTTAAAAGGAACCTTCATTCTCCAGATGTCAATAAAAGCTCCGTCAAAAGCATCCCTTGGTCCAAAAGGAGACCTGAAAAAATCTGTAAGAACTCTAAAACTAGAGACCCAAAAAACACCAGAATCCTCCGCCTTCCATCTAACTCTGTCTCCCCCTTCCACCGCCGGAACAACATGTCTCAAACACACCGATAATTCAGCTGCTTACTGCAAAAAAAAAAAAAAAAAACCTCATCAAAAGACCCAGAAATTGTTTCAATTGAAGCTGCCGAAACAAGCTGCGACATAGCTACTAAATCGGGTCTACCTGTACCTGAAATTGTACTACTGTTTTCTTCCATTGGTAAGCCAGATGAATCCCGCTCTCGCCTGCTGTTGTTAACAGAAAAAACTCTATCCCATGTTCCTGCAATCTGCATCATCAAATTATCGCCTGCAGAAGTAGAAAAAAATTGCACCGTATTGCTGCTGTTTGCAAGCGTATTCGCCGACTTGTTACTGATAGTGAACAAATTATGTTCAACAATTCCTCCATTATGAGGATTAAAGTTACTGCTAGTGAGAAATAAATCCTCCACGTCACCAAAATTGAGACTAAGAGTTCCCCAATTCCAAACCCCATCGATCCATCCTCCACGTCATCTGATCTATAGATCTATAGTTATTAATTTGTAGTTTGATTTTTTTTTAATTTAAAAAATATAAATTTTTTGTTATATTATTATATTTTTAAATATCTAGCAAGATACACCTTTTACTTAACATTAAGAAACATTTAAAAATTCTAAGTAATGTTTGAACTTATCATTGATGACTGACTTGGTCAATATATTAGTTGCATTTAATGACGTATGAACATTTTCAAGTTATATATGTTCAGATGCAAGTAATTATTTCATCCTACGAAACCTTAAATCAATATGTTTGGTCCAAACATGATACACCTGAATGGTTGTCAAATAAATGACACTTTAATTATCACAATGCAACCGAACTCCACCTTTTGCAACTCCCAATTCTTTCACCAATATTGTAAGACATAATGCTTCTTTGGCAGCCTTATATGTTGTCATGTACCATACTTCAGCTCTAGACATGTCTAATATGCACTGAATTGGTGATTTTAACAAATAGGTCCTCATACTAAAGTAAATACATACTATATATACCTTATATCATACATATCACCAACATGGTCTAAATCAATATATCCATAACTGAATGACCACTCTGTTCACTATGAAGCATAATACCATGACCTATTGTACCCTTCAAGTACCTGAAAAATCCATTTAGCTATTTTCGAATAAGGCTTTTCCGATTTAGACATAAACTTACAAAGTTAAGTTACAACTTATGACAAATATGGTCTAGTACAGACAATAACATACATTAAACAAACAATATAACTGGTATAATGAACCTTTATCATATACAAAACTTCTACATCTATCTTTGAACATTAATCCAATGAGAACTTAAAGTGATTCTCCAATTGAGTACTCATAACCTACAAATTACTTATGTTAAACTTTTTCTAACACCTTTTCAACATAGCTTTTCTGAGAGAGCCATAATTTCTAGCACTTCTATCCGTGTGAATTTCCATAACATGAATCTTCTTAGCAACACCTAAGTCTTACATGCCAAACTCCTTTCACAACATAATTTTCAATTCAGTTACATCAGATAAATTATTAGTAACAACCAACATATCATCAATATATAGTACATAAAATTGAAAGAGTCATCATTAAGGCTCCTAACATAAGCACAACAATCATACACACACCGTTTGTAGCCAATATGAAGCATGTATGAATCAAAACACTTGTACCATTGTCTTGGAGACTGCTTTAAACCATATAAAGACCTGTTGAATTTACAAAATAGTATGCCATGTTTTGTGTCAATGAACCTTGCTGGCTGCTCCATGCAAATTTTCTCATCTTGATTACTATGAAGAAATGTTATATATTTGCTCTAAATGCATGTCAGGAGTGGCTACCAATGCTAACACTGCCTTGATAGAAGTATGTCTGACGACCGAAGAGAAAATATCATCACAATCAATCATTTTTGCTACAATATGAGCCTTGAACTTTTTCCCTTATTTTTTGTTACTACTTGTTTTCTCTTGAACACCCACTTACATTACCGATGAAATTTCCCCTCTTAGGAATCTAAAAAATTTCTTGTGTATGATATTTCTTCAAGGACTTCATCCCCTCCACCATTTCACCCATCCATATACCTTTCTTCTAGCTAGCTATAGTCTATAGAAAGGTGAAAAGGTGTCAAGAACTAGTAAGAAGTGCATACATTTCCATGTTTTCGTACTCATGACTTTCTGGTGGCTCGCTTAGTCATGCTTTCTATCACGTACAAGAATATAATCATATACTTAACCTAAGACTTCATACTCATGGTCAATTTCAATATTAGATTCTGATTCATCTTGTGATTCAGGAACTACACTACTACAAAATACGCAAACAACAACGTCAGACTTACAACTGATCTATTTATACCGTTGTAATATGTAAAAAAATTCACGTCCAGTCAATAGTTGGATGTATAAACAATCATTTAATAACGGTTGACTTAAACCACCGTATTAATAAATGAAATGTAGCAAGCTTCAATTCCCTACAACTACATTTTTTCCATTTTTTAGAGTACATTAAGCGTGTGTCACTTAAGTCCATATTTTGCATTTTTCAATTGTAAATGATTTTACAACGGTTAAATTAGACAACAGTTGTTATAGCCTATAATTTAGTTTTAGATTTTGTTGGTCGGAAAACTCGGTTTCAGGGGAAATTGTCTTCTTTTTTAAATTTGTTTTAGGGGAAATCACCCTCAAAACCCCAAATTAATCTTTTTTCTATTTTTATTGAATTTTTTATTGCTTTCATAGTCTAAAAAATTCCAAAATATTAAAAATCAAAAATCTTATTTTAATTAATTAGATTAAATTTCGTGTTTTTGTATTTTTCTGAATTTATTTTAATCATATTACTCACATTTTTTTTCAAAATGTTGACAGACCTTTCACCACTAGTATTTAAAAAATCGTGTTTATATGTAGCATTTTTTTACTTATTTTTGAAAAATGCTAACAGACCTTTCACCACGGTTATTTAAAATAACTATGATTATAGGTAGCATCTGGTCATGAGTTCAAGTCCCAACACGAACATTTTTGTTTTTTTACTTATTTTTCCAAGTCCCAACACCAACATTATAGGTGGCGCACTTATTGAGTTTATTCATTGTCCTTAAACAAATTGTGACCATCCATTTACTGAATATCAATGGCTAATACACAACTATTAGTGATCCGTGTAAAACCTAATACTTAGACGAATTACATCTTCTACCTCCAACTTTCAGAACAAATTTCAGAACTCCATCATCTCTTTTACAACTTGAATGAGACAAGGAAATTATGGATTCGAGTTAGCAATGTTAGTTGTTGGTGTTCTTTTTTAATTATTTTTGTTCTTCTTGTTCTTTTTTTATTATTGGTGATCTTGTTGTTCTCGTAGTTCTTGTTGTTGTTTTTGTTATTATTATTATTATTATTATTATTATTATTATTATTATTATTGTTCTTCTTCTTCTTCTTATTATTATTATTATTATTATTATTATTATTATTATTATTATTATTAATGTTGTTGTTGATGATGATGTTGTTGTTGTTCTTGGTGTTCTTGTTGTTCTTGTTGCTACAATTTTTATTTAATTTTATTTTATTAAAAGACATACAACAATAGTTATTTAAAATAATTGTGATTATAGGTAGTTCTATACAACATGTATTTAAAATAATCGTTGTGATATGGCGCACGCTTTCTAGAATACAACAACGGTCTCAGGACCATGATTGTAAGTACCGCATATAAAAAAACACTCTACATAACAACGCCCTTGTTTGCGTCATTATATGTCTTTCTCAACCGTTGTTAAATTAGCTTTCTGTAGTAGTGCTACATGCATATTGGTTACTAGTGGTAGATCAACATCCATTTGAATCACATGTTTGCTAGAAGCTACTTCTTCAAACGCCAACTCATATATTGCAACCGACTGCTTCAACATTAACTTCTCATAAAAAAAGAAAAATTAATAGTGACTACCATCTTCTTTTTATTTATAGATCCCATAATTTGAACCTCTTAACACCTTTTGGATAATCGACGAAGACATATTTCTTCGACTTTGGATCAATTTTATAATAATTTACACTAGATATATGCACATAAGCCAGAAACTCAAAAATCCTTACAACGTCAAGATCAATAGGATTAGTTATCCATACCTCATCTACAACCTTCCCCTCCAATGAAACATATGGTGACTTGCTTCCCTTTTAGTTAGATACATATCCAATTGACAGTCCAAGATTTAACAAGAGATATCTTGCCCTTTTAGTTAGATACCTATCCAATCTCTCTTTCACACCATTTTCCTCTGGTGTCTTACAAATTGAGAAATTTCTTTGAACATCATATTTTTCACAGAACTTCTTCAAATTCGAATAATTGTACTCTGAACCATTATATGACCATAAATATTTGATTTTTTTTTTGCATGTTTGATTCTCTACTCTTCCTTCCACAACTTGAATTCATTAAAAACTTTAATTTCTGTTTCAAGAACTACACCCAAACCTTGAGATAAAATCATATTTGAAAGTCACAAAATACCTAGAACCATCCATGGAAACCTCTTTGGTAGACCCTACACATCTGAATGCACATTGTCTAAAATTCTCCATGGAAACCTCTTTGTTAGACCCTACCATCCATCAAACTTGTAGGAGAACCCATTTTCTTGTAGATTACATATGGAAATCAAGTTCTTCTTCAATTATGGATTATATTTAACAACGTTTAATGTTTGCAGGCCATCTTCGTCCATGATAATTTTAATTTGTTTCATTCCAATGATAGTATATAGTTTACCATCATCAAAATTAACAAATCAAAAATTACCTAACTTGAAATTAGTGAACCATTCCTTGTATGTCACCATATGGTTAGAACAACCAAAGTCAAGAATCTATACATATGTATAAGCTCTTATTTCTGTTTGGACAACCCCTCTTCCAATGTCCAACATGTTTGCAACTATAACACTCATTTGTTTTGCGATTCTTGGATTTAGACTTCTTCTTTCTAGATCTTCTTTACCCTTGTTCCAATCACGATCTTGACCCCCACATATATATCGTTGACTTGAATGCCCTCTTCTACACTTTGTCACATTTGAGAATGAAACAAAGTGTAACAATAATCACAAAGTTTGATAGTGGATTTCCCATAAGTAAGAGTAGTCATCAAGTGGTCATAAGAATTTGATAACAAGCACAGGAAGATAATCATCTTATCTTCGTCATCAATATTTATCCCAAGCCTTACCAGATCAGTGACTATGTTATTGAAGACATTAACATGTTATTTCAAATCGGATCCTTCTTGCATCTTCAGACTATATAGTCATTGCTTCACAAAAAATTTGTTCATGAATGTTTTGGACATATATTGATTCTCCAATTTGTCTCAAACCTCCTTCGGAATCGTTAGGTCCATGATATGATACATTATATTGGGTCATAAGGAGAAGCATCAACATTGGGCCAAGAGCAACACAAGTGAGAGAGACACCATATATTCACATAAAACCTTAAGGTGATAAGTGTGTGGATTCCCACTTATAAATGTCCAACTCTCCATATTTATAACCAATGTGAGACTCTAACTCACATTTAACATATTATTCTCAACAATTCCCCTCAAGTGTGAGTCCACAATGCTCACCCTCAAGTGGAAACTCTTTTGTCCATATACAATTGTACCTTCATTGACACACACCTCTTTCCTGAGCATTTTTATACACCTTTTCATGGGCATTTCGATTTCAACAACACACCTCTTTCTGAGCATTTCGATACAAGTAAGTCGGTCTCTTTCTCAAACCAAAGGCTCTGATACCATTTTTTGGGTCATGAGGAGGAGCATAAATATTGGGTCAAGAGAAACACAAGTGAGAGAGACATCACATATTCACCCAAAATTTTAAGGTGATAGGTGTGTGTGTGTGTGTGTGTGTGTGCGTGTATGTGTGTGTGTGTGTGTGTTCTCCTACTTATAATTGCTCAACTTTCCACATTCATAACCAGTGTGAGACTCCAACTCACACTTGACATATTATTTTTAACACATTACCTTGTCTGAAACACATAGACAAACATATTCTTCTCTTTCATCTCTACACATTTGGTATCATCGATGCTAGTCAATTTTATCTCACACAATGCCTTCTATAAACTTTGTTGAACCAACAAAATATCAACCATACTTTGTCATAATTCGAAATTACACATCTTGTGAAATCTTATCAACTCGGATTTCTCTAGGGTTAATCACCATCTGATACTAATTGTTAGAACAACAAGCAGTATAGAAGATTATAGAAAAATAAAATAAAAAAGACAATGGACATGATTGATCTTTGCTAACGCGATTAATCCAATAGTACATACCTCTACGACTATAGAATAACTATAATTTCATTGATTTTCTATCTAATAATTAAGAATATATATATATATATATATATAACAACTCAATTTACAATAATACTTACAAATCATACCACCACGGAGGCTAGTGCCTCACACTCTCAGCTACCTATCCATAACAAACAATTGAATCTAAAATCTATTTGAAATTTTCACATATTCTATTACTCTTTATCTTAATATAAGTCGTACTTGAGAGTTATATTATTCTTACTTTATTAAGTTCAAAATTTGAGTTGTGTGAGAAAATAAAGAGGCTTAATACCCTTTTTGGTCCTTTAATTATAGGTCAAGGTCCAATTTGGTCCTCTTTCTTTTAAAAGTTTCAAATTGGTCACATACGTTATTAAATTGTTCCACGTTGGTCCAAACCGTCAAATAGATGCTAACAGTGTTAAAAATGATGAGGTGTATTCTGAGGTGGCATTGTAAATGTACAGTCATCCTCGTCATCCTCTTCTTCTACATTGTGTTGTGTTTCTTTATAAAATCAGGTCACGTGGTTCATCTCCCTCTTCATTACCAAATGCTAGGGCACAAATTCCACAAGAACTGTGTTCGATATCCTTCTCCTTCTCCTTAAATTATGAGTGCCTCACGTGGTTCATCTTCTTCGTCAAGAACTGGGTTTGATCCACAAGTATACACAAGTTTTGGGAAGTTTATGTGTGGTTGTGGAGACCTAGTTGTTCTTCGAAAAGCAGGAATACCCAACAACTATGGAAATCGTTTTTGGGGTTGTCAACATTTTAAGGTAATATTCAATCTTCATCACCTGGGTTGACATTCTTCTTTTTAATGTTCTGATTGAAAAGCATTGTTGTACAGGGAAGCACAAATTCAGAGTGTGGATGATTTGAATGGTTCTATGATGTTGATAATGGTGAAAATGAAGAAAGCATAAGAAATATGCAATGGAAAATTGATATGCAATACAAAGAGTTGGCTGAACTCAAAAAAGAATTGGGTGAGGCAAAAGAAATGGTGGAAGTTGCCAAGTCTCCTCATCAGGCAACTTTCCACAATATGCCTCTCACTCACATCCTTCCTTACAAATAACTTTCACTCTTTTTTTTTTGTCATTTTTCAAAATATTTAAATCTCTTCCATTTTGAACTGCATATGTCTGTATGGCTTCCTTAAACTCACTTTTGGTATTAAAGTAAGTGTCCAACTCCCACTTATAGTCAGACATATCTTTCATGGGCTTAAATATGGGATGCTTCTTCTTCCTTGATACTGAATTGTCCTCACTATCACATCCATTATCTAAATAATCATTATCATATAAATCATCATTATCCTGTACACTTTGCCCTTCCCCTTTATTTATTTTTTCAAGTTACTGCATCCTTCAAGGTTATCATCATAAATAACCATGTTGGCATCACGCTCTTCCTCAATGTCCAAACTAACATCAAAATCAGTATATGATACTTCCATATAACTATCATAAGCAAATGAATAATCCTCATCCTCAGAACTTGTGTCAACTCCCTCATCAACATTCACACTCTCACCTACATTGACACCCTCATTAACATTCACACTGCCACCATTCTTTAGTCCCTCACCAGACTTCAATCCCCCCTCTTGTACTCAGTCCCTCACAAGCATCATCTCCCTCACCTAGATTGACTCCCTCATCAACATTCACTCCCTTACCTGGATTGGCTCCCTCATCAGCATCAACATTCACTCCCTCACCTACATTGACTTCCTCATGATGCTTCTCTACATCCTTAATCACTTGTTCAACCAACTCTGCAACAATGTCATAGTGTTCAGGAACAACTGTGTTCAGGGGTTCTTCATTTAATGGTTTCTCCTCCATGTTTGATGGTTGTTCATCTAATGGAACATCAACATACTCAGGTTCAGACATAGGGTGTTCAATATAAATATCTACTTTCATGTGAATCCTACATAAGTCAGCTATGTCTAAGGCTCCCTTATCATCCTTAAACAAATTAATTCCAAATGTAGGATCCATATAGTATATATTATCTACTTGAGTATATCCTAGATCTTTTAAAACACCAATCAACTCAAAATACGACCACCTATCAACATCTACCCTTAACTCATTGCATTTTCCACCAACATAATTAGTTTTTTCAGAATCCAAAAAATCACCACTATGGTGAATGTAGTTCTTCCATTTGAAACCAGAATCACCTACAAACGCAAATTACAGAAAAGGCATACATCAACCATAGTTTTCGAAAGAGGGCAAAAAACCCTAGAATAAAAATTACAGATTTCTCAGGCAAAAATCCCTAAAAATACAAATTACACAAACCCTAGAATCAACAAAGGACTTGATTATACTAACCTCGTTTGCTCCGTCTTCGTTTTCGTCTTGATCAAATGCGTTTGCAGCGTCTTCGTGAAGCCTCTTCTCTGCGCTAGGGCACATTTTTTTTGGAAATGAGGGAAGAGTGATGTGTCATACAGCTAAAAGGGTCATTGAATAGTCAACATCATGCCACATCATCATTCACTACATTACACATCAGCCAACTAGTTACACTTAATCAACATTTTAAGCCAAACTTTAACACTTTTATCGGAATGGACAAACGTGAAACAATTTAATAACGTATGTGATCAATTTGAAACTTTTGAAGAAAAGATAATCAAATTGAATTTTGACCTATAATTAGAGAACCAAAAAAAATATTAAACCAAATAAAAATTCACGGGGAGCAGTCAAAGAGGTACAAGCTTTGAAAGAAAAGTTTATTTAAATAATACTTAAAATGATAAAACAAATAAATCATAGTACTATAATAATATTAATAGCAATCAATGCAAAGAGAGTAAGCCATAAGTATGTTGTAAGAACCTAAAAATAGATTTATTATTGAATAGATCCAACGTGTGAGGTGGGACTGTAAGTATCAAAAATGGAATAAAGGAAAAAGAAATGAAGAGACAAAGAAACATAATTTAAAGTCACAGTCCTCTTTGAATTTTGCAGACTAGATAATTTTCCTTCTCTCTTTTGTTATGTGTTTCCACCTTTAATTAATCATCATGTCTATTTATTTTTAAACCACATATAGAGCTGTGCACTTTAATCTCCTTTTTCCCTTTTTAAGTGACATGTTAACTAAAAAAACAAAAGATATTTAAGCTAAATATATTATTGCTAACATTAAATATTAGTGTTCCTTACTAAAATTAAAAATAATTGAAAATAGAAGATTTATTACGGTGATTCACTGTTTCTTATGATATGAAGAGATTAATTTGTAAAATTAATATTTTAACTAGCCGTCTATCGCACGGTAAATTTTATTAAATTATTATTAAATATGTATTTAAAAATGTATTTAATTATTTCATATTGATTGTATTTTATTATAAAATATAAATAATCTAATAATTTAAATTTAATAAAAAATAAAATATATTTACTTTTAATATAATTAAAAAAACGCAAAATATTTATAAGAAATACAATATATTTATAAACAACAATTCATATAGTACTAATCTATTTTAGAAATTAACTTATATTATAGAATCTAAAATTAAAGATTAATAGAATTGGATAAATTATAATAAATAAAACAAAAAGAAAAAAGGAACAGTAATTAAATGAAAATAAAACATAATTAAAATATAGAAATAAAAAAAATTAATAATATAATAACTTAAAATTAATAAATAACATTAAAATTAATAGAACTTCAAGATCAATACTTAAAAATTAATATTTAAAATATTCAACCCCACGTTCTCATCCATTTCTAATTATTTAATTAATAAAAAAATAACTCATTTCCACATTTATAATTGGTTGAAATTACTTAAACTAGATAAAAATAATCCATTAAAAGTGATAATCCATTTTCAATTATTTAATTAAAAATCATAGTGACATTTTTTTAATGAGAAGTATGTGAGTTTAATGAATTTCTTTTTTAGTAGTTTTTGGAAATTATATAATATTTTATTAATTAAAAAATAATAATGTCAAATTAATGGGATAATTATTATTAAATTAATTAATTAAATTAAATAATAAACTATAGAATTGACCTTCATTTTGTCATCAAAAAATTATTAAAATTATTAAGTGAATTAAAAACTTTTATATATAAAATAATTATTTAATTAATTAATTACTATTATTTAATTTGTGAAAAATGTAGAAGTTAAATACCAATCGTAACCCTAAAATTTTTGGAAGTGAATTAACAACTTTTATATATAAAATAATTATTTAATTAA
Source organism: Lathyrus aphaca (assembly GCA_963966055.1). Lineage (NCBI taxonomy): Eukaryota > Viridiplantae > Streptophyta > Magnoliopsida > Fabales > Fabaceae > Lathyrus > Lathyrus aphaca. Next base: position 547,205,977 of record OZ014522.1, read on the forward strand.
TTAATTACTATTATTAAATTTGTGAAAAATATAGAAGTTAAAATGCCAATTGTAACCCTAAAAATTTTGGAGAGAAAAATTGATGGAGAAGTTATAGGATTATAATTTAGTATGATGTTTAAATTAATAAGAAAAATAATGTACTTTCTTTTTTAAATAAAAAGAGAATTAAATATGTTATCCTAAATATTATAAATTTTATTTTAAGTCTTTCATAATATTATATTATTTTCAAAGAATGATCTTCATAAAAAATTTCATCCACACATTTGGTTCATAATATTAAAATAATTGATAAAATTGTCATTAATTCAGTAATAAATCGTTGTTAAAACCATCACTAATTCAGTCGTTAAGTGTAAAAATTATTGTTAAGTCTATCCGTGTTAAGTCTATATCTATAATGAAACGTATTATACGAAAAGGATTATCTATTGAGAGAGGAAAATTCACGTATTTTTCGTTTTTCTATCTTTGGACCTCATGTACGGCCCGCAACAATTAAAACAAATTAGTTTAATAATTAATTAAGTCTATCCGTGAACGTGATTAAGTTATTAATAATAAGTGATGTTAACTTACATAAAAAAGCTTTATAAGCTGGCAAGCATGATGAGAAAAAAAGGAAAAGAAAAACAAGTGGAAGTTAAGAGGAACACCAAATTAATGTACCCATTGTTTAAAGCTTACAAGTGATAAATAGTTTACCATCTTATTAAGGCAAGTTTTGGTATATTTGATTCTTTTTACCACTTTTTCTGAATTCAACTAAACAACTCTTTTTCTCTAAAGTAAGGACATGATCCCAACTTTAAGAAACACGCAATCAACTAATAACTTCTCTTTCTCTTTATTAATTATAAATAAACAAACATATCTATTTGCATGTGCTTTCGCTATGTGCTTCTAATGCTCATTTTCATTTTGATTTTTTATCAAAAACTATGAGCTTCAAATTTCTAAATCTCACTACATGTTTGTTTTATTTTTAGGTTAGTTAACTAAACCATGCAATTAACCAAAACAATGATAAGAACATTTTATCATGTTTTTTTTATTGATTAAATATATATTAGTTTCATCAAATTTTGTACGGACTCACATTATTCATTGAAATAAATATCAATTTCAATCCATTCAAAAGAGAGTATGTTAAAGAATGTGATGTTAGTAGTCTTCTTTCTTACATTAGTGTCAAAATCCAATGGAAAGTGAAACAAACTCGGATATATATATACGACATTAGAGCACGACATTTTTTATAAAGAGATTTTAGAGAGAGAAAATCATGCCTTAGATAAAGGCAAAATAAAAGAACTTGACATCGATTGAAGTTCATCATACTACGCTAGTTTCTTGGATAATCTTATAATTTCATTGGTGGCAGTTGTTCTCAATGGAGAAAACTACGGAACATGGTCACATTCAATAAAAATGTCTCTTTGAGCAAAATGAAGCTTGGTTTTATTGATGGAACAATCACGAAATTAGGAGGAAAAAAAACCAACAAATTACACCAATTAGGAGAGCAGTTATTCTCAATGGAGAAAACTACGAAACGTGGTCACATTCAATAAAAATGTCTCTTTGAGCAAAATGAAACTTGGTTTTATTGATGGAACAATCACGATATTAGGAAAAAAAAATCAACGAATTACACCAATTGGGAGAGAGTGGATTGAATGGTAATAGCCTAGATCATCAATCTTACTAATTCAAAATTGCATAATAGTATTTCTCAAGTATCAACGACAAGGGAGATCTTGCTTGATCTCGAAGAGTGCTTTGTTCAAACCAACACACCAAAAATTAATCAGTTGTGATGTACTATTTGCTTATTGTAAAAGAAAGATGATCTAAGTGTGATCGAATTTTACTCTAAGTTCAAAGGCCTTTTAAATGAATTAAATGAGCTTCAACCACTTCCAGAATGCCTTATGGTACATCAAAGGAACTAATGTAGAGAAAAGAAGAACAATGAATTCATCTTTTCTGTGGAAGCTTTGTCAACGAATAATACAATCATGTAAAAAAAACTATCCTTAATTGACATGTTGTCTCCACTACGACGTGTTTTCAACCATGTCTTAAGAGAAAAAGTGTATTTTGCTATAGATAGGGAGAAAGAGAATAATAAACCCGAATTAGGAATTGCCTTTTATTCATCAAAAAGCAAAGAAAAAGAAAGATTTGGGCCGAAGTGTGGTTATTATGGAAAGATCTTACACACCAAAGTAAAATGCTTTGAAATTGTTGGATAGTTATCACATTGGGACACAATATTTTGGTGGATAAGATGAGAGATATAAATCTTGATAAAAACATTAAATCGATCAATGATGCAAAATAAGTGGTTTGTTAACCGATCCTTCATATTTCATTGTCTTCATATGATCAGAACTTATCTTCCATAGAGCTCACCCAACAAGCTAGGGTGCATGCTCTGATACCAATTGAAATTATGTTCCTCAGGGGACACATGTCGAACTCGATGATTCAACAACATATTGGACAAGAAACACCAGAACCACTACAATAACAAGTAATAGATAATGAAGGAGAAAAGTAATAAATAACACAATCAATTGTTTACCCAGTTCGGTGAAACTACACCTACGTCTGGGGGGCTGAGTCTGTAAACCAAGAAACACAACTACAAAATGCTTAAACAACGACGTCAGGCTGACCATGATTCATCCTTACACCGTTGTGACATATCTTAACTATGACGCTATTGTATTATATTTGTTTTTTGATTTAAAATTATTTGTATATAACAATGGTTGATAACCCAACTGTGGTGATACCATCAATCTTTCATGGGTTTGAACCACAACGCCATCACATATATTATTCCTTTTATGTGAAGGTGCACATTTTCTTTTCTTTTTTATTTACTTTTAAATAAAAAACTTAAAGGTTATGACTATGGTTGTTTTTTCCACCGTTGTGATATATTTTGTATGATTTTTTAATTTTCTAAATATGACTTTGGCGCTTCATTATGAAATTTCATTATGAAAGGAATATATCATGACGACTTGTAATATTGATCGTTGTAGTATAGTTTCAATATTTTTTGTATCATAACAGCTGATTGTATAGACCGTCGTAGTAGCTTTGCAATATACTCCTAGCTAGTTTACTTGTCTCTTCAGTATCCTTTTTTCCACTGAAAATAGAAAATAGATGAAACGATAGACGATTTCAACCATAAACCCTAACATTCAATACTGTGAAACAATAATCGATTTCAACCAAATCTTGCATCATTATTATCCATGATTCATTGTGTTGTTGTCATTTTCGTCATCATCGTCACGGAAGGAAGATTACGCACCAACGAACACCATCGTCATAATCGTCACCATCAAGAAGGAAGATAACAACAACATCATCGTTATCGCAAGGAAAGAAGACAACAACAACACCAACGCCAACATCGTTAACTTAGTCATCACATTTAGGGTACGTAAAATATTCCCCCCATGCATCTACAGTAAACTCATTTCCATTGTTGCTCATTTTGTTGTTGTTTATGTTCTTATTGGTCATGTTGTTATCATTTTTGTTGTTTTTTAACATAGATGTTGACCTTGTCGAGTCCTTCAATAGGAAGTAGTGAAGATAATTAAATGATTGAGTGTTCTACGAATACAACTCATTTCCATTGTTTTTTATCACAGAGAGGTGTCACAATGATGCCCCAATTCACATCAGTTCGTAACTCATCGGGTGTGAAAATTTTGATCAAGTTTGATTCGTTATAGAGAGTAATGGATTATCCACATAACTATACTTTTAAGAGTTATGTTTCTTTCCTTGCATGTAGCAAGGTCGGTATACTGATAGATGACTAGAGAGAAGTGGATGATAATGTCAAAGATAGCATATGGACAGATGTTAAGGTATTACATAGTTTCTAATTTATACTTTATAGTTTCTAATTCACTACCTATAGTTTCTGATTCATACTTATGTATTGATATAAATATATTTGAATTTTGAGATTGTCGATAACTCAAAATTGAAAAATAAGTGGATATCTTATGCTGATGTTTGTTGGAGGGGATTTAAGTCACAACTCACGGTTGACTACATTACGAGGCCTAAGAGCGGTCTTGAACGTCCATGGATTTGGTATAGTTTTTATATCGAGGAAGGTGTGGCACAAGTTTGTGAAGAAACATCGTTATGAGGAATTCAGGGTTAGTAATGGTCTTATTTAATCGATAATATATGCTAATGAGTTATAGATACTAATAATACATATTAACCACTTTGTTAATAACAGGATAAAAGTGAAGCAGGGGTTTAAAATAAGGCGAAAAACATGTACCCCCATAGATTGTCTCGTGGGGGTTACATGAAACTTGAGAAGAAAATTATGCTTGACAAATAATAACGAATGGGATATGGTGACATTCCATATCCACCATAAAGATACGAGAAATGGAAGAGGGCTCGAGTAAGACCTAATGGAGAGTACACCTTTGAGGCTTCAAGAGTAGTTGCTGAGAAAATTGTAAGTATACGTTTTGTTTTGCTTTTGTTATTTAAATGTGTTTGCTTATGTAATTTGCTCATGTTGTGTAGGATAATTTGGTTGTGGTCGCTCGTGAAGGAACATTTGTTCTAGAAGCAAGACATGGCATATTAGTGGAAGTTATCGGAACAGCTGAGCATGGAGGTCGTGTCTGTGGTGTTGGAGAAGGTGTAGACTTGAGGTCATACTTTGGGTCTCAAAAGAGAAGCACTGAAACCTCTGAATTTAATGCTCAAAGACAAAAGATTAAAAATGTTAAGAGGCAATTGGAAGAACAACGAAAGATGTTTGAAGATGAGAGGGAAAAAAGGGGAAAAGGACATGGAAAAGTTACAAGAGTTATATTTGGTATGTGCTTTACTTGAGATGTATGATATATATTGTGTTTATTTTTTATTTATGTTGTAATTCAAAGTTATGATGTAGAGATTAAGTGAAACCTCGAACAACGAACAAATGAAGATAATCGTTGTGTTGATGGTGATGATCATTAAACTCTAAGTAGAAGTGTTGTAAATCGCGCTTCTACAAGAGAAAGTAATACAGTCCATCCCCCATGTGGATAACCAATTTATACATCTTTGTTGCAACAACAAATTTATCGCAGCCTCTCATGTTAGAACATTGCCAGCAATTGGACGTAATGTATTACGGTTCTAAAGATGTATGAGATTTTCTCGCAATATTTAAGTAGCATGACATATGTATTTTGCAATTTTGGTGCACGTAAGTATATTGTCGAATATACATGTCATTACCATTATCATTTTTTGTATATTCTCCCTTAATTGATTCATTTTCTTTGACCATTTAGGTACATTCACCGTCTTTGTATAGAGTTGAATAAATCAAGTATTTATGGAATCTTGGAGCCAACTTATATTATGTGGGCGTATAATGAAAAAAAAGCATGGAAAATTACTTGAGAAGACGACTAAATAAGGGAGGAAAAGAATGTTACCTTGCATTATTCCTCTGATGGTAAGTATTGATGTAATTTATTTATATATTCTATATTTAATTTTGTTTAGTAAAAACTATTATATATATATATATATATATATATATATATATATATATATATATATATATTCTCGTGTTCATTGGAAATTGATCATAATATCTGTTAATTCTATGATTATATGATTGGCATTATGTTTGGTAAAACAAATATGGCTAGAACATGTTGATCAAGAAGTTCCATATGTTAAATTAATGTGGTCTAGATTATGGAAGAACACGTCAAACAAGATGTCATGACATGGTGGTACAGTACAAATGGGGTTATAAGGACTGGAAGATATTGAGCCGGATGCTGAGCCAAATGTTAAAACATCTGCAATTGTCATGATAACATTACTGTCATGTGTTACAGACAGATACTGAGCCAGATGTTGAGCCAGATGTTGAAACATCAGCAACTGTCATGACATCATTATTATCATGTGTTACAGACAGATGTCAAAGACAGATGTCATGACGTCTTGATCTGTGGAGATGGATTGTTGTGTTTATGATTTGAATTATGCAGAATATTCTATAAAATATTATATTATCACAGGTGGAATTGTTTTAAAGGACTGGGAGATTCAAGGTGGAGCTGTTTTTCAAGGTATTTTCAAGGAGAATACTTAGGTTCTATTGTGAAGATATTCTGGAGCTAATGATAGAAGTCCTGGCTTTGAGGAGAATATCTTGGAGTTTTTTTTGCTATTCTAGAACATATCTAAGAAGATGTCCTACGACATCGCGCCTATGTTGAGATGGAGTGATTGGTCCTGCTATATTTTAACATATGCATAATATTCTGGAGATATTATGCAATCCTAAGTGGCGCTGATTTAAAGGGGTGCTGATTTAAAGATCTGGAAAATTCAATCAGAATTCAAAAAGAAATATATACTTTCCTAATAAGGAGATATTTTAGAAGATTTGATTGAAAACCTATTTTGTAGCAGAATCTTCTGCAGGTTTGTAACAGCAAATTTGATGTGTTTTGAAGGCCCAATTCCAGTTGAGAAATACGTTATAAATAGAAGCATTGTAACCTAGTTATGTATAAAAGTCGTGAATAGAAAATATGTAAACATTAGGGATTTATTTGTGAACCACTCTCTAGGAGAGTTGGTATCTGTGAGTCACTCTCTTATCATTCTGATATTAAGGTTGGACTGAGTTTATTGAGTTGTAAGTTGTCCACTCTAAGCTTTTAAGCATGTGTGTTTGTTCTTGATTGAAGCTTTTAAGCAAGATCAAGTTTTGTCTTGGAAGAGGGTTCTTCTTTCTTTGTAAGGTTATGTTAGATATCACTGAGGTTATTTAAGGAGTGAGATGGTGATTTCTCATATCTAGACGATGATTTCTAGGTAGAAGTCGCATTGGGTAGGATCAAGTGAGAAGTTGTAAACTGGGACTATTTAGGAATTGAATTGATACTACTGATAGTGAATTTCCATCTTGGCTTGGTAGCCCCCAAAGTAGGTGAATTTGCACTGAACTGGGCTTACAAATCTTGTATCGTTTATGCTTTTCAATACTGTTATTCTATATGCTTTTCCTTGTTGTTTATGTCAAACCAGATGTCTCGACATCCTGTAGGACATCTGGGATATGTCATACCAGAATTTCAATTGGTATCAGAACAGGCATCTTGGTCTGTTTATGGGTGAGATCCAAGGGGGATATTTTCTGGTTCTTGGTGAAGGTAGAAGGATGTTATACTGAAAAGTTGTTTGGACGTGATAGGTTCTTATTGGTGTTTGGATGGTCCCTAGAAGTGCAGGATGGACCATTCATGATAACGTGTTATTTGAACATGTATGTGGTATTATCAGGCCTGGAATTTTGGTGGTGAATTGTTGTGTAGTTGTGATGTCAGACAAATTGTCCTGACATTTATGTGTTTTTAATGTGTCGCTGTTACGTCAGACGGAATGTCTTGACATCTTTGTTCAGAGAATTCTATATCTGAAGGAGGCTTATGTTTTGTTTTCTGTGAGGCTGGGTTTCTACTTCTGTACGGTTGCATGTGCCTCTGATATATTCTGAAGTTATACCAAGTTTGTGTGTAACTTGGGATGGATTCACTATGTTTGGGAGGTGTTCTAGTTGTCCTTGTGGTATGGGGAGTTATATATGTATCTGAATTGATGATCATACAACTTATGGGGAGTATGGTATAATGGTGTTTTATATGCATAGGTTTGCTGATGTTGGTGTGATGTCAGGCAAAATGTCTTGACAATGTGTTTCAGTTTCTTTTGGAGGATCTTGGTGTGGGGGAGTTTATTTCTTTATAAGGAATTGCTTTGTTGTTTTCGTTGTATGCGCCTATGGTCTATTCTAATGATGTGTTCTATTTGATTGTTGTTGGACAAAGGGGAAGAATGTTGTTTCTTTTGTTGTAGAGTTTCAGTTCATAATGTCAAGACTGATGTCCTAACATGTGATTACAGAACTGGAGAACATTCAATTCAGATTCTTGTGTTTCCTGATGAGAGATTCCTGGTGAAAGAAGAGGTTGGAGCCAAAGCAAAAGAGTATCATTGTCAAATATTTCATGCGGGAGTGAAGATCTTGATAAGTTATCTCTTAAGCTTATTTGTGGTGACCTAATTAGGAGAATCTTCCTGGTTATGGTGTCCAGTGTAGTTCTGGTATATTTGAAGATGATTTCTCTTTTGAAGATACATGTTTCAGATTTTCTAAATCATGAACTGGAGGAAGTTTCATCAAGAAAGAAGTTGAGTTTGATATGTCAATCCTAATGTCTCAACATCGTTCTACACAACAACAGTTTATGGTAAATGTTGAGTCAAAGACCTATCAGATTGTAGCTATTTTGAAGGATCTTTGAAGCTGTGAAGTTGAACACTATTTAAGATGCTACTGACGGTTTTATTTGTGCAAAGTATCATTCATAATTTAATAAAATTTCAGTTGGAGCTGTTTGAAGAAAAGGTAGTAATCTTGAAAGCAATAATGACTTCAGAACCAATCTCAGTTTTGTGTTCTAGAAGAAGGAAACTGGTGTGCTATCCTGATAATATGATGGATACTTTGGGTGCTAGACAAATTTGTGATGATCACGTATGTTTGGAACCTACTCCAAACCTGGAAGAGGAGGCATATATGCTATGAAGAAGGTCTTAGGTTGAAGAAAGTAGGTGTGTGGTACAAATAACCATTGTTATTTGTGTATGATCAAGGGAAGTCTTCATCCAGCTTAGGCCCAATTATGTGATGTCCCCACATGAAGAGTAGAAGATGCAGACATGTTGATATAATCTGCATGTATTTATGGTCTGATCAGAAAGGATAATCAGCTAATGGTTAACTCTTGTATCCCCTGCAAAGAGTTGTACATGGATTTCTACAGATGTTCCTCCAAAACCATAGTAAGTGTCAGATCCATGTGTTTGAGATTGGTGTCAGATCTGATGTTGGAACAACATCTCAAAGGTGTTGAGTTTTTAGCCAAGGAAGTTAGTTGTGATCATGGTGGAGTATCAGGTCAATTCATTTATCTAATTTGAAGTGATCAATGGTGTGGTTTAATCAAAGAGGGATAAGCTAGTGCCACAAGTGTGCATGAAAAGAATGTCAGACCAAATGTCATACATTGTGTAAAAAGGTTACCTTATCACATATAATAAATACCTTGACAGGAGTTGAGTATTTGTCTGCTTTTGATAAGGATGTGTTTCTAACCGATAGTGAATACTCTGCCGGGAGCTGAATGTTTATTTGTCTATGAAAGATGTTATACTTTCAACTGATGACAAAATACATTGATGGAAGACTATGTATATGTCTGATGTAAAAGTGTAGGAATGCAGTCTGAACATCATAATTCAAGAAGTGTTGAGAATTTACTTTTCTCTATTGGTTGTTTATTTCTCTTTGTGGTGTTTTAATGTGTGATGACTTGAATTAGCTACTAAAGGTGTAATCCTTGGAGATTGTCTTGGGAAATCTTTGTTGAAGTCCTAAATAATATTGAAACAATCATGCCTATTGGTGGATAAGAGAAGCTTGGGATTGTAAAGATGATATTGTGTGTTCTATAATGTATTTAGAAGTGGCAACTCAAAATATGATGAAGTTGGATGAGAAGCTTCAAACTGTATCTACAAATGTGTGTGATAAATGCATGACTTTAGTCATGATTAAAGATAGTAATATGACCAGCAATTGCTAAGAGCAAGGGAAGAATGTCAGATTAGGGGGAATGGTCATAATGGTTGTTGAGCAGGTGTGTGAAGGTGAGAATTTGTGGAGTTTATGCTCAGCTGGAGTATTGATTATCCATGGTATGGGGAGAGCTTGCTAATCTTATCTGGAGATAATCTTAAAATCCTTCAAAATTAAAAGATCAAACTGATTTTTGTTTAAGAGGGAGATCTGATGTTCTGTTTGGGTGATGTCTAACCAGATGTTCTAACATGTGCTAACCAGAATTTTTCTTTTGCTGCATTGACCTTTGTGTTCTGTATTTTTATGGTTTTTCTAGTTGTATGGTTCTGATAATGTTTTAGCAACATTGTGCCAATAATTGAAGGTTCTTAGTTTGGCTGCATGTACAATAACACATTATGTTGACTCCTGATGCCCAGTTGGATGTCTTTGGCATGGTTGAATAACATCTGTGTAGGTTTACTTGTGATGTCAGATCAGATGTCTGAACATCTGTCTGTCAGTTCTGGGACATATTTATTCAGAAAGATATGGTATGCATCTTGCATATTTTCATTAGGTGTTTGTTTATGTGATTGGTTCAATAGGCTGTGAAAATTAAGGAGGAATATGGAGCATCTCAAAAACAATGGATTCAATCAAAGCTATACATGTTTCTTAAGAGTGAACTTAGAAACAATGTTGGATGTTGTCTGGGAGAATTTATTTTCTTTTCAGAATGGTGATTATGGTTCAAGGGGAGTAGTTAATCCTGAATGGTTCAATGTGTCTCTATGTTATTCTCTTTGATGTGATTTTTTCTTGAGGTGGAGAAATGATTGTATAAAACAGGGGAAGTTATGGTCCTGTTTATTGGAATTTTTGTGAAGTGTGTGGTTTGTGGCTGTAGTGATATAGTTATTGTGAAGCTTGTGTATGTTTAAAGCTTATGGAGATTTTATACCTCTGGTTTTTACTATGCCTTTGTCTTTTTATGTCTAAAAAGGGGGAGAAGTAATAGTGTGTACTATTGAGGTCGGATATGAATATGTGATGTTAAGGTACTGCAACATGAGGTATTGTTACACATGTATGTAAATTAGTTTTAGCCAAAATAAACCAAATTGGGAGATTGTTAATTCTATGATTTTATGATTGAAATTATGTCTGGTAAAACTAATATGGTTGGAATATGTTGAATAATAAGTTCCATATGTTAAATTAATATTTTCTAGATTCTGGAAGAACATGTCAAACAAGATGTCCTGACATGGTGGCACAGTACAAATGGGGTTATAAGGACTGGAAGATAATAAGCTAGATGTTGAAACATCTGCACTGTCATGACAACATTAATGTCATGTGTTACAGACATATATTGAGCCAGATATTGAAACATCTGCAACTGTCATGACAACATTATTTTCATGTATTATAGACAGATGTCAAAGACATATGTCATGATGTCTTGGTCTTTGGAGTTGGAGTGTTGTGTTTATGATTTGAGTTATGCAGAATATTCTATAGAGTATTATACTATCACAGGTGGATCTGTTTTAAAGGACTGGGAGTTTCAAGGTGAAGCTATTTTTCAAGGTATTTTCAAGGAGAATGTAATACCCCGTATTAATTAAATGTTATGGATAATATTAATTAAATATTAATAAGATTCTGGTGTGCTCTGAGAGTTTTCAATTAAAATAATTAGAGCAACCGATAAACTTAAATTAATTAATTAATATTATCTGACTCAAAGACTTTATTATGTAGTTGACTCTGAGACATTTTTGGATACTCTCAATTCGGACCAGTTAGTGTTTCTAACTAATAGATATTTTGTTATTTGTTCTAAGAGAGAAAGAAGAGTTTTATAAGAAAAGAAAAGAAGAAAGTTAGTAAGTGAGTAAAAAAATAAAAGAAAATAAAGGAAGAGAAATGGAGAAAAAGGGAGAAGAGGAAAAATGGAAACCCTAGAAGAGGAAGAAGCTTGGATCATAACCATTCTTCATCAATCTTCATCTTCATCAAACTCCTCTTCATGGTTAGAGGTGGGTTCTAGTTAGAAACTTTTCTTTTAAGAGTTTTGATATTTTAGAGTTTAGGTTAGATTTGATAAAATTGATTAATCATGAAATCTAACGGATAAAATGCTGAATTAATCGGGTAGAATAGTCGGGATACATGTACGTTAAACCTACTATGATTGCTTGGATGATCTATAATGTTAGGAATGAGTTTGGATGAGTTTTATGATGAGAAAATAAGGTTTTTCAGCTTCTGGTGCAGTGGTAACCAGTTACCTTATGGGTAGTAACCGGTTACCCATTGAAAATTTGATTTTTTGGGCGAATTTTACACTGGTAATCGGTTACCCTTCTGGTAGTAACCAGTTACCACTATTGTGTTCTGAAAAATGACATTTCTTAGAAAATTCATAATTTTTTACCCGGGTATCCGATTGAGGCAAACTTTATATCGTTGGAAAGCTAAGACAACATAGTATCCGATTGAGGAAAATATTACTTATGAAGTGGAAAATAATTATTTATTTTATGCCGATTAAAAATATTAATTTTGATTCCTCTTTTAAAGCTTCTTAACTTCTTCATCCTTTATCTGATTTATGTGTTCTTTATATCGTTTTGAAGCTAATAATATGTTCTATCTTTTGAGACCGACAAATATTATTTTGAGCCGACTTTTACCCTACTTTTCCGATTAATTGTAATCAAGTTAATTAGGGAATTTGTGAGCTTGTGAGAATAAAAATAAATAACTTGTGAGGTAGTTAGGATTGCCTTAGGTTGATACAAAACTAATTAGAGACATGACAATGCTTATGTATCGATACTCGAATAATATCCTCATATTAAGTAGTTGTGAATGGATGGAGGTCGTGTTCCTATCGCGCTATAATCCTAATTTAATAATGTTTAGCTCGTGTCGAGGTCCCATGAGGCGGGACGGTCGGGGAGACATAATTAATCTATGGATTCGATTTCCCTTAATGGATGACTGTGACATGTGTTGGAGTACCCTGGTGTGGCTGGGCAGGGAAAGTATCCATTAGGATATGTAACGAGTGACCCGTGTCGAGATCTCTGTGTGTGGAATGGCCGGGGAAAGTTACTTTGTGTTAAGGTATCGTGACCCGTGCTGAAGTACCATGGGGTGGCTGGGTGGGGAAAGTACCTTTGGTAGATAATGAATGACCCGTGCTTGTTTTCCACTGGTGTGGCTGGGTGGGGAAAGTTATCTACATGTTAAGGATTGAGTGACCCGCGTCGTATTGCCTTGCGTGGTTGGTCAGGGAAAGATGCCTTAAAGCACTTTGTGTGTTCCGTTTTTATTTTACCTTTTGTCTCTAGTTATTATGCGAACTCGAAGTCTAGTTTTTCCCCCGACTTGAGTAATGCTTAGATTGAACCCTTAGAGTCGAGAGAACACTAAGATAGGAAACTCACTGAGATGTTATTATCTCACCCCACTATTATTGTTGCAGGTTTGATTTACAAGTGGAGCTATGCTCGGGATGTTTCAAGAGAAGCATATATTTAGATTCCGCTGTGTTTTTTATCTTTATACTATAATGGATATTGTATTGATCATAGCATTTTTGTTTTAGTATAATTTCCATGTCTTGCACCATAGTTTGTATTGTTTTTAGTATTGGTCAAGAATGTGAATTATGCTATTAGGCACTTATAATGGTGTCACTACCAAAAATAACACTTGTATGATATTATTCTAGATATATATTATATGGGTGTTATAGTTGGTATCAGTGTAGGTCGTATCCTCGACCTAACCTTGAAACATCATAAGTAAATCTTTCCCGCCTCTTAAGTGTGTCTTGCCAGCATGGTTCTTAATATCATATTATGTAGTATTGGGCCTGATAAAGCTAATTATATGTATGTGATAGGCATAATCATGGTTGTGCGACCATGAGGACTCTGAAGTGTTGTCGTAACTTGTGTTGTGAGAGTAAGCTCAAGCCAGAAGTTGTTAGTAGAGGGAGCTTTGGTCAGCCCAGTTGGAGTCTTCTTAAGAATTGTACTTTCTGTAACATGGAGTTGTAGAGAAGTGTGTTGTTCGAGAAATCCTTTGGAATGGATAGAATCTGAAGGGTGCAAATTTCTATAAGATGAATGGTTAGTGTACTTAGGAATACATAAAGTCCATGGTGGATCAGTATTGGTCACTGGTATGGACAAGAATCTTGAGAAATCTCATTCCACGAAAAGAGAAGATGTATTGTGAATCGTGTGACGTAAGGTTCGAGAGTTCGTTAATTGTTAGTGTTTCAGTTCTAAGGTCGGGGTGGCATCTTGGATGAGCGAGCGTACTTTAAGGAGTGTATTCGGATAATACCTCACGGATTGATAGAAGTTACAAGTTAAGAATGTTCATTTCTTTTGAGAACCTAAAGTTGTAGTGAAGCGTGAAGAGGAACACAAGGATGTGATTACACGTTTCAAGTGAGACAAGTATACCCCGAACGAATGGGTAGAAGATTGTGGTTGTGTATTCGGTTATGACCGAGGAGACAAGATTTAGATTAATGCATCAGGGTATTATATATTTATTAAGGGATCAATTTGGAAGTGTTGAATTACCCAAGGAATGGTATAAGTTATAGTGTCGGAGAAAGAATAAGCTTTATGTAGTAACATGAGGTGTAATTGGTATGGACCAAATGAAGTTGTGTTAAGTTTTGGAGTAAGCACATTGGATTCAGGAGAACTCTAGTAAGATGAATTATGTTTGGGTATGAGAGGATTACCGCAGAGCGTGAAGTGGACACAGTATGGAACAGTATTAGCAGTACGATATGAGAATGTGATAACGAAATGTATTTTTGGACGAATGAAAAATGAAGTTTTTAAGACGTTGTTAAAACTAAAGTTAAGGAAGTGTAAGCAATGATGGGTCGCCCATTAGGAACCTGGTGGTATGATTACTATATGTGTGGAATCATCTGTTGATAACCGTTATAATATTGGTTGCGATTGGAATGAGTTATGGAGGTTTTGGTAGCAATGAAAATCAGAATTTTTGCTTCTGCGTTTGAAGTAATCAATTACCCTCTGGGTAGTAACCGGTTACCGAGTTGTATTCTAAATTTCTTTTAGCTACTGGAAGTTCAGTTTTGGGCTAAGTAACTAGTTACCCTCCTGGTAGTAACCGGTTACCGCTGTTAAGTTTTTGAAAAAAAAATTCTAAGATTCATACATCATGGCTGGAGTGCCCGATCGAAGCGTTCTTGGTACCAATGGAAAGTTGTGGAGACATTTTATGCGATGATTAGTAGAGAGTAAGGGAACCCAGGTTAATATGTAAGTAGAGACAACAAGGTTCTTTAGAGGATTGCATTACCTCAGCTTTCAAGTTTAAGGGAAAGCTTTTGTGATTTGTGAATGATCGAATTATATTTGAAATTTATCTCTAGTGGGATTAAGAATGTTGTTGTTTTTAGTTCTCGCCAAGGAATTGAAGAGGGAGTACAAAGTTGTATATTAGACATGAGATATTCATTGTTTTGTTTTACCCAATAAGGATTGCGTGTTGGATTTTGCTTATGGACGAACCAAGTGTTAACTTGTGGCTAAAACCCTTTTGGGTATCGTCGTCATTTTCCTACTAGCATCGTTGCACGAGTGGAATCGAACTATTCCATTGTGTATTCGTGATGTGACTGTAACATAATGGTAATTCTACTTCGTCGCTTGTTAGAGTATGTAAGTTGCATGTTGTGCCCCGTTTTGTGTTACCTTGAGTTGTGAATGGTTGACGATTGTTACACAAGTTTAGAAACCGTGAGTGAGAATCAATTTGCAAGTTAGTGTGGAATGAATTAATAATCTTGAGTTGGATTGTTTGTTAACAAGAGGAACAAGTATAGTCATGTTCGACCGTTTAGCCTCAAATAGGTAATCGATTGACGCATGACTTTTGTGGAGGACTTTAGAGAATCGTACTTTCTAAACTATAAGTCCGTTTTGGCTTACATTCAAAGTATCAGAGGATAAAGTGTTGGACTTCCTTTTGAGCATGATTGGTAGATAGTAAATGATCTGAAATTTTTGGTGTGTTGTCGTTGCGACTACTAAGGACCTAAATTGAGAAGTTATAAGAGACTCATGAAGTGTTGATCTTCTATAAAACGTTATGGTACCTGAAATATTGTGTGGATAAGAGATGAACGACTGGCCAGTTTTAGTATCGTTAATTCTTAACATCAAGTTATAGACACCGTAAGAGTAATACCGGATGTGTGCAGTTGAGTGATACTCAGAGATATGGATTTTAAGTTACCATTCCAGGTAAGAGTGAGAGGTGAATGTTTGAAAGTTAAGTCGAACAATGGACCTGATACCATAAGAGATATGGATTTTAAGTTACCATTCCAAGTTATGTAAATTGGATCGTTTAAGGAACGAGTCCCTTGAGAGAAATGGATCTGAACAAGAAGTTTTGTGTAATCTTCAAAGGTGAGTATGTGGAATATTGTATGCGATAGGCAAGTGTTATGGTAATCCGCAAGTATATAAGGATCATTTAAGTTTGGTATTGGTGAATCACTATCGATTGTAAGCTCCATAATGTTACTACGTTGTTATTAAGGGAGACCTTATGTCAGTAGAAACCTTGAGTGAATAGAATCCTGTGAAGAGAATTGAAATGGAATATAATAACCATGACAGATTTGTTAAGCTGAATTGGATAAATTGTTTCGAGTTTAGAATGGAAATTGGAATTGTATTAGTTATGATTGCAATGGTACAACCCCTGTATCTCTGTCGTTGGAGAGTTTGGAATGATGTTATTATTGTATGATTGGCACGTAAGTTGTCATATCCCTGAATGTTTGCAAGTTTTGTTTCGTTGGTTGGTGAGAACTCCAATGGATACGTGTGTTCTCCGCAGACTATCAAATACCTAGTGTTGCTTGGGAATTCGTGGTATCCCCACTGTTGGATTTTGAGAGCATAGTGGAAGGAGATAGATGAAAGAGTTCAGTCGAATTATTCAGAATCAGAAGAAAATTATTTGTAAGTGTTGAGGTAAGAGAATTTGTTCTAAGTATGTTGTCCTTATGTAAGACACTAAAAGGATGGAGTGTTAGATGTAAATGGTTACAGCGTATGGCATCAAATCAAGTGGCATTGATAAAGAATTTGTTTGACAACTTTTGAAATGGTTTTAGTAGTTGAAGGATTTCAATAAGAGCTTTTGTTGGAATTTGTGTGTAGATAAGATTTCACCAAGATACCTTGTGGAGTTTTGTCGAGTGTTGTTGTCCCGAAATCGAGTTGGGGTGTTATACCTTGGTGTTGTGACTCAATAGAAGGAATTAGAGTGGTATGTTTCTCCGAATGAGAGATTAGACTAAGTGATTCTTTATGAAACAACATATGAATTATGGAAATGGTAAGTTAGAAGTTAACCCAATGTTGGAACAAGCGTATAAGTAAGGACACAATGTTTTATTTGTTATGAAACGAGGATTTTGAGCCGTGAAGTCAAATTGGAATTTGAATATGTTAGAGTATGTATCAGAAGTAAGGATCTAAGACAATGTTGCAAACTGTTGTTGTTATGGATTACAGGAAATTTGAGAACGAATTTCAATTTAAGGAGGGGATGATGTAATACCCCGTATTTAATTAAATGCAATGAATAATATTAATTAAATATTAATAAGATTTCAGTGTGCTCTGAGAGTTTTCAATTAAAATAATTAGAGCAACCGATGAACTTAAATTAATTAATTAATATTTCTGACTCTGAGGCATTATTTTGTAGTTGACTCTGAGACATTTTTGGATACTCTCAATTCGGACCAGTTAGTGTTACTAACTAATAGATATTTTGTTATTTGTTATAAGAGAGAAAGAAGGGTTTTATAAGAAAAGAAAAGAAGAAAGTTAGTAAGTGAGTAAGAAAAGAAAAGAAAGAAAGGAAGAAAAATAAGAGAAATGGAGAAAAAGGGAGAAGAGGAAAAATGGAAACCCTAGAAGAGGAAGAAGCTTGGATAATCACCATTCTTCATCAATCTTCATCTTCATCAATCTTCATCTTCATCAAACTCCTCTTCATGGTTAGAGGTGGGTTCTAGTTAGAAACTTTTCTTTTAAGAGTTTTGATATTTTCGATTTTAGGTTAGATTTGGTAAAATTGCTTAATCATGAAATCTAACGGATAAAATGTTGAATTAATCAGATAAAATAGTCGGGATACATGTACATTAAACCTACTATGATTGCTTGGATGATCCATAATGTTAGGAATGAGTTTGGATGGGTTTTATGATGAGAAAATAAGGTTTTTCAGCTTCTGGTGCAGTGGTAACCAGTTACCCTATGGGTAGTAACTGGTTACCCATTGAAAAATTGAGTTTCTGGGCGAATTTTACACTGGTAATCGGTTACCCTTCTGGTAGTAACCGGTTACCACTGTTGTGTTCTGAAAAATGACATTTCTTAGAAAATTCATAACTTTTTACCCGGGTATCCGATTGAGGCAAACTTTATATCGTTGGAAAGCTAAGACAATGTATATCCAATGGTAGAGGAAAATATTACTTTTGAAGTGGAAA
The DNA here is from genome assembly GCA_963966055.1 of Lathyrus aphaca. Taxonomy (NCBI): domain Eukaryota; kingdom Viridiplantae; phylum Streptophyta; class Magnoliopsida; order Fabales; family Fabaceae; genus Lathyrus; species Lathyrus aphaca. The sequence goes on from OZ014522.1 coordinate 547,224,300, forward strand.
ATAATTATTTATTTTATGCCGATTAAAAATATTAATTTTGATTCCTCTTTTAAAGCTTCTTAACTTCTTCATCCTTTATCTGATTTATGTGTTCTTTATATCGTTTTGAAGCTAATAATATGTTCTATCTTTTGAGACCGAGAAAATTATTTTTAGCCAACTTTTAGCCGACTTTTTTGATTAACTGTAATTATGTTAATTAGGGAATTTGTGAGCTTGTGAGAATAAAAAGAAATAACTTGTGAGGTAGTTAGGATTGCCCTAGGTTGATACAAAAATGATTAGAGACATGACAATGCTTATGTGTCGATACTCGAATACTATCCTCATACTAAGTAGTTGTGAATGGATGAAGGTCGTGTTCCCATTGCGCTATAATCATAATTTAATTATGTTTAGCTCGTGTCGAGGTCTGATCGGAAAATTAGCAAGTGTACTATTTTTACCGATTTAGTAATAAAAGGGAGTTATCCCGAATATCGATCTCGAGGACTGCGTACCGAAATAAGTTTTTCTGAATAGATTTCAATTGAACAAAAGTTTTGGTTGATAGTTTGTTTTGAGATAAAATAGAATTAAAATACTAAAATGTAAACAAAGAATAGAGGTTGCACGAATATGAGAATAATGTCAGGGACGGTGTATAATTTGCAATGCAATGACTTAATAATTTCTCGACTCTAAAGAGACATGCTTCAAACCTTATCTTTCCTATGTTCAAGATTGTTTTTCCAAAATTCCTTTAGAGAAAAACCTTTGGTATTCTTCCTCAACCCTAATTCCTCAATGGCCAAGGAAGAATATCAAGCAATAATTCTGACATAAAAATGGTTTTCACAGGCTATTCCAATTCCTCGGTAATATCTACCGTGATAAAAATTACACAACAAAGTTAGGATGGTTGGTCAGACCAAACCCTAACTACGATCATTTATCAAATTTTCCAAAAAGATAAAGCATTATGAACGTTGCATAAAATAAAGAAAATGGTTTAAACACATAATCTCATAGATTAAGAATTCAAAAAGTCATTACAATAAGCAAATCAGGGACATCCCCTGGCATTGGGGGGGTTTAACCACTCATGTTCATAACAAAAATAAAAACTGAATAATAATATAGAGACATTACAATCAACGTTGGATCGGTTGGATCGTCAATTGCTTCCGCTCTTGATCAATCCTTCTTCTCCTTTGATATCCACTTTAATCTCTCTCTATCGTCCAATTTCCAAAATTCAAAAATAGTTTCTCTAATTCTTAATCATCTAATATATCGGTCTTCAAAATACTCCGTGAAATGTCCAGATTGTCCTCCGAAAATATCAGTCAGCATCATTAAAATAGCAAAATTTCTGTTTCTGGTTGCCACGACACGAGCCGTGTTGTGCAACACGGGCACCCGTGTCATGCTACTGGCTCTCCTCAAATTCTCATCTCCTTCAGAGGCCATGACACGGGCCGTGTTGTGCAACACGGGCACCCGTGTCATGCTTCTGATTTGATTCTTTTCAACCCCAGAAATTCCTCTTCAAAGGCCTTCACAACACGGGCCGTGTTGTATGGCACGGGCACCCGTGTTGTGCTTCTGATATCTCTATTTTGTTGGTTTTTCAACACTCGGATCATCTTTGCGAAGGCTTCGAACAACCAACTAGATGCAGACCTGAAAACACATCAACAAAACAACCAAATAACACATACCAAAGGTAAATATTGGTAAAAAGACTAAAATCAAACTTGCATGCTAAAATAAGAAAACTACGACGAAAACGTGAAAGAAACACTTCAAACAACCCACATCATACGAAAAGAACAACGAAAACGACTTGAAAATACGACTAAAGATCACTGATCAAACTCCCCCGAACTTGAACTTTTGCTTGACCTCAAGCAAAGAGCTTGCATTCACACACTCAAACACTGTCAACTCATTCAACAATAGCGAGATGAATCACTATACTCATACGTGGATTTTTCGTTCCAAGTCACCCAACAAGTTATTTTGGTACTTCTTTCTCTGCGAAGGTATCACACAAACACTAAACCGCGATAAACCCCGGACCTGAATCACCTTTTCGGTAACCTCTCCGACTATGCTTCGGGCTTAGGTCTTCTGTTTCGATTTTCCACCCTTTTCATTCGGACAATCCTTTTTAAGGCTTCTTATGATTTTCACCGTGTGTACAAAATTGATCCTTTTTCTCTTTTATTGGCACCGTTATCTCTTTGTCCCTTAAGGGAAACATTTATGTTCAACCGCCGTTAGGCTGAATAACCGGGTGAGGGTTACCCAACTTAGAAGGATCGATCGTTCTAATGCTCTTATTCATTTTTTTTTCTGGTGCCTTCATGCATTTTTTCTCTTTTTGATCAACTATGCACACACAATTATTATAGATCAAGCCAGATTTGTCAGTAGAAACTACTTGGGGTTTACTTCTCAGATCAAAGTACCATGGCACGAATCTACACGTCGGACTCGTTCCTTACTTAGTAGACTCAGTGTGTTCGTGTTATACCTAAACATCAAAAAATTTCCATTTTCCTTATCGGGTTTCTTTTCACTCAATCCGGTATACTTTCTCATTATTCACTCGCAGTAGCACAACTTTCACACTTAACAGGTCAATTCAGGGGTGTTTTTCAAACAACTTATAACCATAATTTTCAAGCCGACTACCTAAAACACTACTAGAAATAAAAACAGATAAAAACAAAACAAAACAAAAACATGAAAACTTAATCCCCCCACACTTGAACTCAACAATGTCCACACTATTGAAGAACCAATGTCGGAGGGAACTCACTGATATCACTGAGCCGGGGGATAGCCATGCAGCCTCATCTGCTGCATCCACTCATGCAACTCATCAATGAGGTCCCCTTGACGGGTCTGCTCTCTTATCATCTCATCCCATTCTTCCTTGGTCAGGCTCCACTGACCGGTCTCCTGATTTGATGAGCCGCCGACAGTTTGTACAGGGACCTCCTCAGCTTGGTACCTCTCATCATCCTCACCTGAAAAGAATTCATCATACTGCTCGTTGTCGCCCTGCAAAGGATTCTCATACAACCAATTAGCTTTATTATCAATGGTAATCAAATTGGGAGCAGGCAAAGATATCAAATGACGGCTACGGCTAAGCACTGAGTAATAATTATGAAAACTCTTAATCATACTGTAGCGGTAAAATTGTGAGTGTAAGCTATTGATTAACTTAACTCGATGTACACAGAGTCACCACCGCGCTTTTCTTTATTTCCGAAAGGAAAAAGGTAAAAGAACGAATAAAAACCTAGGAGTCTAAAAGCAAAAGCTAAAAGAAACAAACAGAGATTGGGTAAGGGGATTGGTTATGAACCGGGAAGGTTTTAGGCACCCGACTCATCCGTGGTACTCCACGGGAGCCCTTTGAAATATTTATTGCTTTTTGGTCTGAAATTGGTTTGCTTGAAAAGATGGAAGAGATGAGGAGAAGAATATTTTTTAATGATTTTGTGTTTGATAAGGTTTTAACGCCTTATGCCTACGTACCCACAAAGTGCAATGCGAGATCAAAACCTCGTAGTTCGTGGTACAAAATTTGAAAAGAACAAATAAGTTAAATTGATTTTAAGATGTAGAGATAAGTCGTCATCCTTTAGCGAATAATTCCGCTAGAAAAGATGAATCATATCTAAACATGTGAAAAAGAAAAGTGCACAAAGGCACAAAAACAATTGAGTGAGTTTTGAGTTTTTTTAAAGTATATAAGAAAATGGTTTTGATATATTTACATGGATTAACATTTGTTTAAGGAAATAAAATGAAAAGTTTAAAATCGCTTGACCGAAGTCAAGGTTTGTTTATGAAAGTGTTTGAAGTTTAGAAAACAAGAAGGTTTTTGAAATAGGAAGAAGTTTTGAAAATTAAAGAATGGGGAAGAGATGAAGGGACTAATCCTAGTGCTTGAATTAAAAGTTAAGGAAAGAGTTTACCAAACCAAAATATGCACAATTCCTCAAAGATCGGAATTTCCTCTTCAAAGGCTAATGAAGTAACTTGAGGCCGAGGTTTCTAATCCATTCCAACTTGAGCAAGGGGGAAAGATCTTAAGGTCTAAGTCCATTTTCCAAAAAGCTCGGGATAGTAACCATTAGTCCAAAGTTAGAAGTCACAAGTCTTTTAAGTGTTCAATCCTTTATTAAGTGTTTTGATATCCAAATGGACAAAATAAAAACAAACACAATATGAATATAAACAAGCACAATATGAATATAAACAAATGATATATGATATTATATGGTAAAGCATAATAAAGAGATAAGGGAGCAAGAGATTAAAATAAAAGGATAAGGTGCAAGAGATTAAATTTAAACAATTATATATTCACAATATTATAATATTTACAATATAAAGTGGTATGATGAACTTAATCAAGCACAACCACGAAAAGAAAAAATAAATTCGAGGCAACCGGATCCAAGTGGATCTTAATTCGAATCGGGACAACTTTAGGTCTATGTTAAGCAATCGCCGAGTAATTTACGAAGTAATTACCCTACAAATGAGGCCGGCCACCACTAATTAAAGTGGAAAATATTCGTGTTAATACATGTTAGAGAAACGATATAATGGATCGTTCTCCGAAAACATGCCACACTAAAAGAAAAAGGAAGGTCTAATCTTAATCGAGATTTTCGTTGAATTTGTCGAAAAGAAACCTATCACGATCTCAAAGTATGGAGAATGATCCAAATGATCATTTATCCATAGATTTGAAATAATGAAGATTAAACTAATCGGAAATCAACAATCCCGAATCGGAGATTGTCATCGACCAAAAATGAAAAAAAAATGAAGAACATGGATCCAAAAATAGATCTATAAAAGAAATCAAAACATTTTTTAAATCACTTTCTAAGACTCTTTCTAAAAAAATCTTTCTAAGAAATTCTTTTCTAAACATCCTTTTTTTTTAAAAATCTTTTCTAAAATTGAATTCTAGATATGTTTCTAAAACAATTTCTATAAACTTCTTAAATCAAAAAGGAAATGATAGAACCAATTTAAAACCAACTAAAAGAAAAATTAATAAAAAAACAAAGAAAAGAAATGAAGAATGGGGGGACAAACCCGCGGGTAGGGTGGTATTAACAAAACCAATGGCCTCACAGGCCCAACTCAACTCACATATACACATAATAAAAATAAATTAATCAAAAAAAAGAAAAAAAAAGAAAGAACAAGCGGAGTGTTCTTCTTCCTCTTCGCAACTCAAAACAAGAACAGGGAAACTCAACAAAATCCTCTCCTCACCTTCAATGAAAACGAACAAAGCACTCCCTTCTCTCTCGCGATTTCTTTCCTCTCTCTCCTTCAAATCGCGAACTCCTCTTCTTCTTCACTCGGATTCTTTCTTTTCTCCTCTTTCAATTTCACAAAACAAACTTCTCTCTTCCTCTTTCAATTCATATTCAATTCGTTTTAGGTTTAGGGATTTGAGAGGTTGATTTGAAGATTGAAAGGATTTGGAGGTTGATATAAGAATGAAGATGGAAAGGGATTTAGGGATTTTGATAGAAATAGAATTGGGCAGAGATTTGGGAGGCTATTGAAGCTTGGTGATTGAATGAGGATGGCTCTGTTTAAATAGGAGAAGAAATGAGGAAGGTGATGCTGTTTTGAGGTGTTGTTTGCGTTTCGGTTTTTCACGAAAGCTTCGTGTTCTTTGCGTTTTACTTTGTGATATTTTGCGTTTTGATTCTGATTTGTTTTCGTTTCAATTTTGTGTTTTGAGTCCTTGAAATTTCTCATGCTTGGCTCGTGTGAAATTTTCGTTTTGTTGTTGTGCAGGAAGCGTGAGCATACGTGCGGGAAACTTGGCTTGATGGCTGGGAAATTTGCACGTGAGGCTTTGTTGTTCGGCTGCCGCGTGAGAAGCTGCGGGATGCGTACAGGGATTGAAGGCTTCGGCTTTGTTTGCTGTTGGATGTGGCTTTTGAAAAGCTGTTGTGGATTGCTGTGAAGGTGCAGGATGAATGCCTTGGCTTTTGGGCTGAGAGTGTTGTCGCGGCTTGTTCGCGTAAAGGCTTACGGGAAGCTTGGCTGGGCCTGAATACTTGTTTCGTATGGCTGCGGATTGATGCGCAAGTTGGCTTGAGATGCTGTACGGTTTGGCTAGGATTGAAGCTTCAGCTGTTGTTTGATGTGAGGTCATGTGTGGGCGTACTGCTTTAGCTTGCGTGGGCCAGGGATTTAGCAAGTGCTTGGATTGAGGAGCTTTGGGAAAGCTGAGGGAGGAGAGAGACTTGCGCTTGTTGGTGGGCCAGGGCATGTTGCAGATTGTTGTGAGGCTTGGCCTTGAAGTCAAGTGGCTGAGAGTGCATTGGCTGCAAGTTAGCGCACGTGGGGGCTTGGTGTGTGGGGCTTGACTTGCACTTGGCTGTGTGGGGCCTGGGAAATGGCTGAGGCTGCTGGGCGTGTGGGGATAGCTTGGCAGGATGGCTTTGAAATTTTATTTTTTAATATTTGAACCAAAGTTGTGGTAAAAAAAAGAAATTGGTTATTAAAAACAAAATTAATAATAAAAAAAACTTGACTTATTTGGATAGAAATATGAGGTACTAAAAATATTGGATAAGGGATAAAAATAAAAAAATGATTTAATGTGAGGATAAAATTGAAATATGAATGAAACAAATAAATTGAATATAAGAAATGGATTAAAAATGAACGGAAAATGAAAAGACTAAATGAGATAAATTGGATGTCAAAAAAAATCAAAATATAAATGGATATAGATAGAAATGGGTAATATGATGTGATTTAAAAAAATGGAAAAGAAATTGAATAGAATGGATAAGAAAAGTATTTGCGAATTGATAATATTTGGATAGTGTGGTTTGGTAAACAATCGAAAAAAAATGGATAATGAAAGATGGTCGTAAAAAGGGTATACGGATGGATAAATGGTTTAATCGGAAAGAAAAAGGATAATGGATGGAATTTTGACTTTAAACCCACAACCAGATCTGGATTATTTTCGCACAAGCCTCTGTTGAAAATGAACATAGCCAACACAGCCCCACTGAATTTTTCACAAAGTAAACCAATTGTCATCTGAAAACTATCTGATTACATACCCTGATGATTCGAAACCAAACTGAGGAAAATAAATCCTCAGACGAATCGCTGATGAACTGATGAAACGATGAACTGATAAACACTGAAGATTCAAGCCAAAACTTCGCACAAAACACTGTCTGATAACTGAACCTGTACTATAAAAACGCATTGCCTGATGAATGAACTACTGGCACACACAACTAGCAGCCAACACAATCTTTTGATAGTTTGACCAATGTTAGGTCAAACATCCATCTGAAATCGAATTGTGACTGAACAAACGCATCTGGATTGAATTACCGCCCTGTCTTTGAAAACCTGCAACACAGAGAAGAAGATGAACACTGCAACATATTTTTTGTATTTTGGTTAGTAATCAGTAAATATAAACAAATATAAAGCAGTAAAAATAATGGTGATCCCCTGCGAAGCATAGACCCATGTAACACGGTGGGAGAACTGACTTTAGTTATGTTGCGGATAGCAAGAGTCGCCACCGACTTTTATTTTATCCAAAGGAAAGGCATAAAAGAACAGGAAAGACCTTTTAAAAGATTTTTGGGTCCGGGGGTAGGTTATGTAAAGGGAAGGTGTTAGCACCCTTTACATCCATGGTTATCCATGGGCTCTTAGTTACTTAGCTCACTTTAAAAATGTTTTTGAAAAATGTGTGAAGTGTGTGAATAGAAATTTCCATAAGAGTTTGATAATGATCCATGTACGGATGCGTAAAAAACTTGTGTTTGAAAATTGTTTGAAATTGTGAAGTGTTTGAAAAGTTTTGAAAAGTGAGCAAGTAACTATGAAAAACCTACCCTAAAGTTTAAGTCTTTCTGTTCTTGAATCCTTTAAATGGTAAGACTATCCCTATTATTAAGGAATAGGTATTCATTACCTTGGATGTGTGGGACAAGTAAGGGTCATCTGTTTATGTAGGCAACTGTAGGGTGTATAAGCAATTTTGGAGGGACTGTCATCTTTATTCGGAAGGGACAAGATCATTATGAAGGCAACATTCGAAAGGGACTTGATCTTTTATTTGTTAAGGGACTATATGACTTTATTTTGAGGGACTTTTGCTTTATACACCCTACTTGACCTTTTGATTAGGCAACAATGAGAGGTAACCCTAGAAAGTGAGATGGCGATCAAAGATCGACTTACGTGTGTGAGTGTACAATTTAATATTTATCTTTTGAATTAAGTGATCTAAATTAATTTTAAATAACATACATGTTACACTCCCTATTTACTAACCATGGCATAAAATAAATAATAAACATTATAAAATATTACATCCAGGAGCAATTACATAATAATGATAAAAGCAATTTAAATAAATAATCAAAATATTAATAAGCAAAATAAATAAGCAATTATAATTGGGTTAGTGAAAATAATAATAATAAAAATACCAAATTAAATGGGGTTAGTGATAATCATATAAACACAATTAATAATAATAATGAAATAAACAAGGATATTATAATAAACAAAATTTTTAATGGTTAATAAGAAAATATGAACAATTATATTAACTATTATAAAATTTGAAGTTATAGGTAAATTATAAAATTAAATCAATTATGAACATATTATGAAAAATAAATTATAATTACAAAAAATTAAATTAGCAATTTTTAAACATATAATAGAAATTATTTACATGCATAATTAAATTATAAACAATTATAGAATATTTTCATATTATAAAAAAATAAATTAAGCATTTTAATTTTTAAACACATTTATGTACAAAAATTTAAGTTATAAGCAATTTATACATTTAATAAAAATTGGATTAAGAATTACATTATAAATATAATATATACAAATAATAATATTAAACAAAAATAGAAGAAAAAGAAATTAGGTTTTTTTAGACATTATTATGATTAAATTAAGGTTTGTAGAAAAATATATTTTTAGGGTTTTATATATATAATATTAGGGTTCTAACTTAATACACAATATTAATTTAAAAAATATATACATATTATAATTTAAGTACATAATAAATAAAAACTAATTTTAGAATTAAGAAAATAACTTTAGAATTTAGAAAATATAAGATATATATGTGTTATTTTAGAATTATTTAAATATATGTATATACATGATTATATTAATAAGAAAATAATTTAAACAAATCAATTAAGTAAAATAAAACAGAAAAGAAAAAGAAAACTGAAACTTACCTGGGGCAGGGATCGAACCCAGGCCCTAGGCTTCATATGTCTTGGACCAACAGCACAACCACCAGGCCAGGCGCGCGCTGGTGTTAGAGAATAGGCAGCAATATGTTTTGTTATTTACCTGCAAAAAATCATGAAAAAATGACAAAACAAAATGGCCTGGGGATGGTTTGAACCCAGGACCATTCGTTTACCAGCAAGATACACAAGCCAACTGAGCCAGACGCGCTAGTCAACATATAATATGAACAAATTCGTTTTAAGCCCTGTATCACATTCAAATATGATTTTCGCGTGCAGCTTCTTCTTCTTCTACCTCCAGACTTGCGCAATTTGCTGCGAATCTTCCCACGAACTTTCCTGCGAATTTTCATTCATAGGAAAACCTGCGAATTTCAAAACACACACAAACAGTACAGTTTTATCAAATTAAGGACATCTTTGAACTCCTTGTGACCTGTACAATCCAATTATACCAACAAAATTCATTTATGTTGTCTAAATCAAAGAACCCTAATTTGGAGCTTTAAACCCTAACATGGCATCTCACGGGTTATTCACGGCTTCTTTGATTTCTTTGCCCAGAAACGTTCTATACAACACCACAAACATGATTAGACAAACAAAATTCATCAAAAGGCATTGAATAATTGAAATCGAAAAAAAATAGTTCATGATCAAGAATGCTTCGGGATATGCTATAGGAGTGGTTTTGGATGCAAATGAGGGCTGGGATTGGTTTCTGGATGTCCAAAGAATCATTCTATGTCCTCAAATTACCTTCAAATGCACTGGAGAAGGAAAACCGAAATTGAGTTTTAGTGTGGTTTTTGAAATTTTGAAATTTACACTTGGGGCTGGAAATTCGTGGCTTGTGATTAGGGTTATGTAGTGTACTTATAGAGCAATGCATTAGGTCAGAAAAATTGGATACTTGTGTGAGAAATTTGATCCAAAAAGATTCAAAAAGATAGGCTTTAAAAATCAAATAATTTTGCATAAACACTTGCTATTTTAGGCCAATCATCATGATCTTCTTTCCACTTCAATTCCAATCAAATTTATGAATTTCTAGAAGCTTGATCTTTTTTAAATCTTAGACTTTTATATTTTATTTTAATTTAAAATGATTTTTAATGAATTAAATCAAAATAAATAAAAATAAAATGATAAAAAATCTGATTTTTGTTGACTTGGGTCGTGCATGAAGTCATAGTATGGATTGGGTCATCATATGGCAAGCCCATTTAGAAGAAATTGGTTTTAGACCTCCATTTTCTTCATAAATCAACCAAAAATTTCCCAACTTTGCAAGGGCGCATATCCTTCAATTTTAATGGTATGAGGGTGTTCTTGGACATTTTGGAAAGCTTGAAGAGTCCGCTAACCAACCCCACTGGTTTCATGTCCATATCATTTACCAATCTCAAGTTATTCCCTTTTGAAGTTGTTGACTTTTTGTTGACTTTCAAAAGGACCTATAATGTCTTAGCTCATACCTTCCAAATGAAGCATTTTTGGGCTTGGCTTGTGAGACACAAAGTTGTAGAGAATTCAATTTCCTTCAAAATGAGCTTTGGATGGAGACTTGGTGATGAAGCATGTGAAAGTTATGGCTGGTCAAAGTTCAGTTGACTTTTACTGAGGAAACCCTAATTTAGAAACTCCTGATTCTTGATAATCTGAAATCTCCTTGATGAATCATGATCAACCTTTGATCAAATGATGAATTTTACTTCATATACTTGATGTTGGCAAAAAATCATGAAGTTTGACTTTTGTTTAACCACAGTTGACCTCAGTTTGACTTTTTGACTGCTTTGACTGATTTTGACTTATCTGATCATCTGACTGAGCAAACTTTTGAGAAAAGTCTTGAAACTTGTCATGAGGGTTCTTACACACATATAAGATGCTATGCAGCTCACTTGAAGTCTTGGAAATCCATTTAGCCTGATTAAAGTCAAAACCCTAGTTTTGGATGCACTGCTTAGGAGGTGCATTGTATGAGGGAATTGTCAACTCTTCTGACCAATAGTGAACTTTGTGAACCTTGTGAACCATCATAAAATGTCTTGTGAACCTCATGGGAGGTCTTGTGAACCTTGTGAACCTCATAAAGTATCTTGTAGACTTCATGAACCTCATGAAAGGTCTTGTAAGCATTGTGAATCTTGTGAACCTTGTGAACCTTCTTAGCACACAAAGTCTTGTATTGTGAGGGCAAATTTTGGGGTGCAACAGCTGCCCCTGTTCAATTTTCTGAAACCTGAGGGGTTAGATTGGTATATTTGCCAGTCGTGACCTGGAAGGTTGAAGGGGATTGAACACAAAAGCCCAAAAATTTGCACTCACCAGTGCGTAGAGTGATACTGATGTTTGGTTGTGTATGCTTGAGTGGGCTTAAAGATGCCACTTGGAGAAAAGTTCTTCACATACATTTCTTGGAGGATAAAGCAGTCCAAAATATGAAGATATAATGATAGCTTTCAGGAGGATAAAGCAATCCTGAGGTAGTGATATGCTTTCAGAAAGATGAACAACGTTCTGAGGTATAAGAGGCTTTCAGGAGGATAAAGCAGTCCTGAGGTAATAATGCTTTCAGGAGGATAAAGCAGTCCTGAGGGATTGATAATATGCTTTCAGGAGGATACAGCAGTCCTGAGGTAATAATGTGCTTTCAGGAGGATAAAGCAGTCCTGAGATAGGGGTGATAGCTTTCAGGAAGATAAACAACGTCCCGAGGAGATAATATGCTTTCAGGAAGATAACAACGTCCTGAGGTAATAATATGCTTTCAGGAAGATAACAACGTCCTGAGGTAATAATATGCTTTCAGGAGGATAAAGCAGTCCTGAGGGAGTAAGCTTTCAGGAGGATAAAGCAGTCCTGAGGTGATGATATGCTTTCAGGAGGATAAAGCAGTCCTGAGGTAATAATAACTTTTGGGAAGATAAACAACGGCCCAATAGTCACAATTTGTTGATGAAATTTGTCTGCTGGAGAATTAACCTGAAAAACAAGATTATAACATTCTGTATGATAATATTAATTTATGCATTATATATGCATGTATAATATGATGCACTTAAGTAATGTATTATGTATCCATGTATATGTATGGTATGGTATGATGTAAATGATGTATGTATGATATTATACTGCCTGAAGCGTCTGGATATCTTCGTATAACAACTGCTGGCCAGGGAAAATAAATCCCGGTTTGTTGCTGAAGAATATGAGGAACTTGTTCCTGTTTTGATAATAAGGTATACATGACCTCCTGTCTGCTGGGGATAGCAAGGTATATATAACCTCCCGTCTGCTGGGGATAGTAGGGTATACATAACCTTCCGTCTTCGTTTGTCGTACTCTTATTGGAAAGTAAATTCCCGAATATCCGTATGAGGATAAAAGAGATGGATATAAATTCCAGGGGAGATGTGACTATATGAAGATGGATTTGTCCTGCTGAGGGTTTGTAATTGTCTTGTAAAGATGAACCGGCGAAGCTTCGTTGAAATCCTTCCCTCGTTCGTCCTTAGTAAATACTATTACTGCATTTTCATGCATTTCTGGTAAACATCAATCATATTAAGCATACATGCATTTCTGGTAAACATCAATCATATTCAAAAGCATACATACATTCAAACACAACCAATGGACGTTTCGCTTATGTAAATAGGGTAAAAGTAAATCTGGATTCAAAAATGGAATTTTATTCATAAAAAGTGACCCATATATGGGTAAATTTGTACAAGGAGACATAAACCCTAGTGAGAGGATTTTGTCATAAAAATTTACAAAACAAAGAAAATCAGCTATGTGGGAAATAATCCTATTGAGTTTCAATTCTACTATTGCCATTATCTTCAAGTATCTCATCTTCTGCTGTTGAGACGGAAACGATTGAATTGAGCTTTATCTGTTCAAACTTGAGTAAGTAGCACAACTGGTTGCAGTTTCATGGGTGATCCAGACGAGACATAGTCATACGCTTTAATCCCTAACTTTTGCCTAGATTGCCCTTTCAGGTTTTCAATCCACCGGGATACCCTTTTTTGCCCAAGCCGCCTTTTCAGGTTTTCGACTTGCCGGGTGTACATCTTTTTATATATATCCCTAATTTTTGCCCAAACCCTTTTGGTTTGCCGGGATGCCCTTATTTTTGCCTAGGCCTGTCAACCTAGCGGGTCTCTTTTCATGCGTAGTATTTTTTAACTATGTCTGCGTTTACAGGCTGCGGGAAGTCTTCACCATCCATAGTAGTGAGTATCATAGCACCTCCTGAGAATACTGTCTTGACTACAAATGGTCCTTCATATGTTGGAGTCCACTTGCCCCTTGGATCACCCTGTGGTAATATGATACGCTTGATTACCAAGTCACCAACCTGATATACCTTTGGCTTAACCTTCTTGTTAAAAGCTTTGATCATCCATTTCTGGTACATCTGGCCATGACAAACTGCTGCTAACCTCTTCTCATCGATCAAATTTATCTGGTCAAGTCGAGTCTGAATCCACTCATCTTCATCCAAGCCTGCATCCTTCATAATTCTTAAGGAGGGAATCTGAACTTCAATGGGCAGAACTGCTTCCATACCATAGACCAAGGAGAATGGGGTTGCCCCTATTGAAGTATGTATTGTGGTACGATAACCATGAAGAGCAAATGGTAACATCTCATGCCAATCCTTGTAAGTAACAGTCATCTTCTGTATAATCTTTTTGATGTTCTTATTAGCAGCTTCTACTGCTCCATTCATCTTTGGACGATACAGAGAAGAGTTGTGGTGCTTAATCTTGAACTGCGTGCAGAGATCAGTAATCATAGTGTTGTTCAGATTAGAGCCATTGTCAGTAATAATCCTTTCAGGGATGCCATACCTACATATGAGATTATTCTTAATGAATCGAGCCACAACATTCTTGGTAACAGACGCAAATGAAGCTGCCTCTACCCATTTCGTGAAGTAATCAATAGCAACCAGGATGAAATGATGCCCATTAGAAGCAGTAGGCTTGATCTCACCAATCATATCAATGCCCCACATGGCAAAGGGCCAAGGAGCAGTCAACACATTCAATGGTGATGGAGGTATATGTACTTTATCAGCATAAATTTGACACTTGTGACATGTTCTGGAGTGTTGATAGCAATCATCTTCCATGGTAGACCAATAGTAACCTGCTCTCAATATCTTCTTTGCCATAGTATGACCACTAGAATGAGTGCCAAAGATCCCATCATGCATGTCTTCCATAATCTCAGTTGCTTCTTTCTTATCCACACAACGAAGCAAAGTTGAATCATGATTGCGCTTGTACAAAATCCCATTACTCAGAAAGAACTTGGCAGAAAACCTTCTCAGAAACATCCTATCTTTGACAGATGCCCCTTCAGGGAACTCCTGAGCTTCAAGATATCTTTTTACTTCATAGAACCAAGGCTTTTCCTCTGCCCCTTCTGTGTCTATCTCATTGCAGTATGCAGGCTTTTCAAATCTATCAATAGTAATCTTGGGAGCTTCATCATCCCAGCTGATCTCAAACATAGATGCCATGGTAGCTAATGCATCTGCCAACTGATTCTCTCTCCGTGGAATATGTCCAAAGGTAATCTCTTTAAAATGTGGGATCAGAGACAACACATGCTCTCTGTAAGGAATGAGGTTATCATGCTTGGTATCCCAATCTCCTTTAATCTGACTTACTACCAGGGCTGAATCTCCATACACATCAAGGAACTGAATCTTCATATCAATAACAGCTTTAATACCCAGGATACATGCCTCATACTCAGCCATGTTATTGGTACAATAGAAACAAAGTCTTGCAGTAATCGGGGTATGACAACCTTCAGGGGAACTAATCACAACACCAACACCATTACCAAGTGCATTAGAGGCACCATCAAAAACCATAGTCCATCGGGATCCTTGTTCAGGTCCGTCATATTGTCCAGGTTCTTTGGTAATAATCATAATGTCTTCATCAGGGAACTCAAAACTCATTGACTAATAATCATCCACTGCTTGATGAGCCAAATGATCAGCCACAACACTCCCTTTAATGGCCTTCTGAGTAGTATACTGTATATCATATTCTGTCAAGATCATTTGCCATCTTGCAATTCTTCAGGAGAGAGCAGGTTTCTCAAATATATACTTGATTGGATCCATCTTCGAAATCAACAAGGTTGTATGGGTCAACATATACTGTCTTAGTCGGCGAGCAGCCCATGCCAAAGCGCAGCAAGTTTTCTCGAGCAGTGAGTATCTTGTTTCACAGTCGGTAAACTTTTTGCTAAGGTAGTATATTGCCTGCTCTTTTCGACCAGACTCGTCATGTTGCCCCAAGACACACCCCATTGAGTTGTCTAACATTGTTAAGTACATAATTAAGGGTCTTCCATCAACTGGTGGCATCAAAATTGGAGGTTCTAGCAGATATCTCTTGATTTCATCAAAGGCAGTCTGGCACTCATCATTCCATTCCATCACCTGATCTTTTTTCAACAACTTGAAGATTGGCTCACAGATGGCAGTCAATTGGGAAATAAATCTTGCAATGTAATTCAATCGTCCTAAGAAACCTATAACCTCCTTCTCAGTACGGGGAGCTGGCATCTCTCGTATAGCTTTCACCTTTACAGGATCTACTTCAATACCTTTTCCACTGACTATGAAACCCAGGAGCTTACCAGACCTAACTCCAAAAGTACACTTATTTGGGTTCAATCTCAACTTGTATTTCTTCAACCTCTCACACAATTTATGCAAATGATCAAGATGCTGCTCTTCATTCTAGGACCTGGCTATCATATCATCCACATATACCTCTATCTCATGATGAATCATATCATGAAACAAAGCCACCATAGCACGCTGATATGTTGCCCCTGCATTCTTCAAACCAAATGGCATCACCTTATAACAAAAAGTGCCCCACTGTGTAACAAAGGTTGTCTTCTCCATATCTTCAGGTGCCATCTTAATCTGATTGTAACCAGAGAAACCATCCATAAAAGAGAATACCTTATGCTGAGCAGTGTTGTCTACCAGAACATCAATATGAGGAAGTGGAAAGTCATCTTTGGGGCTGGCCTTGTTCAAATCTCTGTAGTCCACACACATACGTACCTTACCATCTTTCTTAGGAACTGGTACCACATTTGCAACCCACTGAGGATAAGAAGTCACTGCTAAGAACCCTGCATTGAACTGTTTCATTACCTCTGCCTTGATCTTTTCTGACATCTCAGGACGCATACGACGAACCTTCTGCTTCTTTGGACGACAATCTTCTTTTACTGGTAAACGGTGAACCACAATGTCTGTATCCAACCCTGGCATATCCTCATAAGACCAAGCAAAGATCTCCACATAGTCACGTAACATCTGAATCAACCTGTTCTTGACACTATCCTCTAATTCAGCCCCTATCTTGACCTCTTTCCTGTTTTCTTCAGTTCCCAGATTCACAACTTCGACTGGCTCTTCATGTGGCTGTATGGCTTTCTCTTCTTGTTGTAACAACCTAGCAAGCTCTACAGGTACTTCACAATCGTCCTCATTTCCGTCTTCAGTTTGATAGATCGGATTCTCGAAATTATAATTGGCAATAGTAGAACTGTTATCAACAGGATCCAGAGTGGATGAGGATCTTCATTTTAGTGATGTGGGTATGTGTAAGAACACATAGCTGATAAAGCAAAAATAAAAGAAAAGAAAGACAAGAAACACAATATTTACTAAAACGAAATGTCCACTGATTTTTATTGAATGAAGTATGCAAATGAAATGACAGCCCATAACAAACACACCATTGTGCCCCGGGTAAGGCACAAGGCTTGAAAGTTTTAATTGTTCAGAAATTACAAACTTAAAAAAGTAACAACACAGTAATAGTATTTACTCCTGACTAAAGGAGATAGGGATAACATCTTCAGCTTTCCAATTATTGAGTCCAGCACCCACAGTAGGAAAAATCCAAGCATCCAAGTTGTAGTCTTCATCATAGTCTCCCACAGCATTGATCTGGTTCTTCATAACCCCTTGATTGGTGATACGAACAGCACGAGCACGACGAACAGCCTTCTGGGATTCTGCAGTGAAACCCAAACCAAACTTGTCAGACTTGTATGGGATATCAGGAAGCTGTCCCCAAATAGTACAACCACCTTCATCCACTACAGCTCTAGCATCTTTAAGGGAGGCCATTGTTGGAGGTATTCTGGTGACCACAGGAACTTTCTTGACAACCGGAGGAGCTACATAATCATTAACAATCCAAGGAACCACTTCGAATGTCTGACACGGAGTTTCAACGTATTCACCTTCCACTTCCAGATACTTGAAGGTGTTTACATGGCTGACAAAATATTCTTCCTCTCCATAGACAGTAACAACCTTTCCTTCCACCGGATATCTCAACTTCTGATGTAATGTAGAGGTTACAGCACCTGCCCCATGGATCCAGGGACGACCAAGTAGACAAGAGTACGAAGGACGAATATCCATCACATAAAATGTAGCATTGAAAACCTGAGAACCAACTTTGATTGGGAGATCAATTTCTCCATGCACCACTCTTCTAGAACCATCAAAAGCCTTCACCACTATATTACTGGGCTTCAGCACAGCATCTTCAGGACTCAGCTTATTCAGGACTTCTTTGGGCAACATATTCAGAGAGGAACCATTGTCTATCAATACATGTGACAGGGTAGTGCCCCTGCATTCAATTGAGATATGCAGAGCCCTGTTATGATCCCTCTTGGCAGGAGTCAAATCAGCATCAGAAAACCCTAACCCATTATCATAAGTCAGGTGGGCAACACAATTCTCAAACTGGTCAACAGAAATTGCATTGGGTACATGAGCAGTCTTCAGAAACTTGATCAAAGCTTTTGCATGAGCTTCAGAACATAACAACAAGGACAGCATAGAAATCTTAGAGGGAGTATGCCCCAACTGGTCAACAATGTCATAATCACTCTTGCGAATGATTTTCAATACTTCTTCCATCTGCTTAGAGAGATCATCAGCAGTTGGCACATCAGTAGGTATAGGCTCAATAACAGGACCTTTGCCCCGAGCATCAGTGGTGGAGGTAGCAGCAGGAGTGACTGCATTCTTGGAGGTGATTGGAGGAGAGAACACTCTTCCGCTTCGTGTGATCTTACTAGATCCAGCAATATTGTCAACATCAACAGGCATATCAGCTAAGGGTTCCTGCTTAACACCATGGATATAAACATCAGACCCATAATGCCAAGGCACAGCTTTATCAGATGTATACGGAATAGGACCAGGAGTGGTAATGACCAGAGGAGCCACTTTAGCTTCAGCAACAACCTTCACAGGGCCTTCAGCAGTAATCTTAATTGGACCCTTATGAGTGATTTTAACAGGTCCCTTTGAAGTGATCTTTACTGGCATTCTATCAACCATATCAACCTCTTCAATCTTCCTACCTTTAGTAATATGATCCACCATACTTTCTACAGACGATGGAGTCCTCTCAAAAACTATGGTATACTTATCCATGAGACGTTGAATTCCATCTCTCAATCTCCAGCAACTATCCGGCTTATAGGTACAATACAAACAATCTTCACGACAACCTGGAAAGAGCCCAACTTTTACTAACTTTTTCTTGATAACAGACAATGGTGTGGTCAACTCTGCAACTGAATAGACATGTAAATCTTCATCAATGGCATTGACAGTCTTCTCGTGATTTGGCATGGGAGCAGTAATCACATTTGGAGTACCCGGAGGGTCAAACTCAATCTCTCCAGCCTCAATCATATCTTGAATTTTGTTCTTCAAGACCCAGCAACTATTAGTATCATGTCCCTGACAGTTTGAATGATATGCACATCGTGCATTGGGATTGTACCTGGGAGAGGTAACATTGAGATTCTGAGGAGCCTCTTTCAGAGTAATAAGTTCAGCCTTCAACAAGTGTTGTAATGCCTGAGCCATTGACATGTTGATCTTAGTGAACTGCCTTCTAGCCCTCTGTTGGTTGCCCTATGGCTGCTCTGTTGTTGCAGGAATTAGATTTGAAATATGAACTGCACTCACAGACTGATGCCTTCTATTACGATCAGGTTGACCATAAACAGCATTGGATTCTTTCTTCCCAGTGGGAGGCTTCTTTGCAGCACCTGATGAAGAAGTACCCACTTGGATCTTGCCACTCTTTATACCATTCTCC
Organism: Lathyrus aphaca; assembly: GCA_963966055.1. NCBI lineage: Eukaryota > Viridiplantae > Streptophyta > Magnoliopsida > Fabales > Fabaceae > Lathyrus > Lathyrus aphaca. The sequence continues at coordinate 547,243,837 of OZ014522.1, forward strand.
ACGCGCTCCCCTGTCATTATCAACTCAGTGAAGCCAGATGATGAGCTTCCAATGAGATGACTGTAAAACGGACCATTCAACGTACACATGAACATATCAACCAATTCCCTGTCAGTTAAAGGGGGTTGTACTCTTCCAGCCAAATCTCTCCACTTCTGAGCATACTCCTTGAAACTTTCTTTGGCACCCATAGACATGCTTTGCAGCTGCATGCGAGTGGGAGCCAAATCAGCATTGTATTGATACTGCTTATAGAAAGCTTCAGCAAGATCATTCCAATCCCTGATGTTGACACTCTCCAATTGATAATACCACTCCAATTGAGCTCCAGATAAGCTCTCTTGAAAAAATGGATCCACAACTTCTTATCAGCAGTGTGAGGTTGGATTCTTCTGACATAAGACCTCAGATGCAGCTTGGGACAAGAGACCCCATCATAAACAACAAAGGTAGGAACTTTGAAACCAATGGGTATGACTACCCCAGATATCAGACTCAAATCTTCAAAATCCAACCCTGAAGACTTCTGCAACTCCATAGCATCCATTCTATCCACCAGCATCTTGAACTTGTCTTCATTAGGCTCATGGTAGTAATTAGCCTCAGAATCAGAGTCCCCCATAGTGTTGTGGAGACTGCCTCCCTCTTTTTCAGACTCTTCAGATTCATAGTCTTCAACCTGTTCTTTGGTCTTGACAGGACCTCTGAACCTTCTTCCCATGTTGATCAGGCCACCTGACCTTCTAGTCTTCTTAGTCTTCTTGGCCAGCAGTGTCTTCAATTCATCCTGCCCCTTGGACAGGTTCAGGATCAGCTCTTGGAACTGTGCATTTTGTGCCTGGAGATCCTTAACCGTTTGTTCAAGAGCCATTACTGAAATAAACAGTGAGAAGATGAGAAACCTGTGCACAAATAAACCTGTGATGCAATGATATGATGTTTTAATGCGTATGCAATGTTTTCAAGGACCGCAGGATTTAAATTTGCTTAAACAAACAAGAAGGTAAACTTTTATTAGTAATAAATTTGTTTTGCCTCTTGGGCTTACAGAAAATGAAATGCAATAAATACAAGAGATGGGGTTTTAAGTCTCCCATGGACGTTTCCTCTTTGTGTTGAGGTATGAGTTGAGATTCCGCTCCTCGTGAAGTTGCTTTGTTAGTTCCAGGATTCTTTCTTGGCTTGCTTTGTAATGAGCCTCAAAAGTATCCCTTTGCTCCTTCAATTGGATCCAGGATCTCTGCAAGTCTTCCATGTCAGTAGGCATGTCTGGGTGAAGGATGGTATAAGCAGTATCTCCTTCAGCAACAGGTTCCATGGTAACTGGCAGGATGGCAGGATATGGCATCATGAGAGTCTGAGCACGAGATCGCACCCATCTGAGATAAGCCTCCATAGGAATAGTGTACTTAGGCTCCAGAGTCTTGCTGTCAACCTTGTTTACTTTTCCCCATGCTCGTATGAATCTCTGACGGTAACCTTGAAGATCGTTGTCGTAATCAAACACAATGATAGTGACATTCTCCATAGATCTGGAGCACCAATGGATATCTGAATGAGAGAGTGACATAATCCTCTTGGACCACCTGAACCCTTGCTCATTCTTCATTACTGAGCGAGGAAGGTGAGAAATAAACCACCTAGATAGCAAAGGTATGCAACACATCAAAGTTCCTCTTGCCCTTGTAGTACGTGTGTGAAGAGAATGTAGAATATCTCCAAGCAATGTAGGCACTGGATTGTGACTCAGGAATATATTGATGGCATGAACGTCTATGAACTGATCTGGATTGGGGAACAATACTAAGCCATAAATCAGCAAGGCTAAGATATCCTCAAAAGCATCATAGCTCATAGCCTCCAAGAACACTTGAGCCTTCTCTACCAACACCTTAGCAAGAATACCCTTGACTCCACTTCTCGTTTCTAGAACAATGTCAGACTTCTTCAGATGTAGAGCTGCAGCAATAACCTCAGGTTTAGGCTCTCTTTCCAAACCTGTGAATGGTTTCTGATCAAGAACAGGTATACCCAGAAGTTTAGAGAACTCCTCCATGGTTGGAACCAGTTGGTAGTCGGGGAATGTGAAACAATGGTGCTTAGGATCAAAGAACTGAAACAGGACACTCATCATGTCTTCATTGAACCCTGAGGTGACTAGATCCAATAGGTGGCCATGTCTCTTGATGAACTGGGAATGATCAGACACTTGAGAAACCAACTCTTTAAGCTTAGCAGGTATGCCCACAAAGTTGATCCTGATGGTGTTTCTACGAGCAGTAGCCATGACCTGCAACAAAGAACAAAGATAAATCCCTTGGTCCTTGAAATGGTTAGGGAAAATGCTATGCTTATGATGCATGATGATGTCATGATGTTATGCTCAATCACAAACATGTGGCACACACAAACAAGTCACACCATAGCCCTAGGTTTAAAGGCTTGCATGAGGTTCAAAGGTAAGTACCCTCCCCTGAAGTTAGTTGGTTCATCCTGTCCTACAAAAGTAACCATGTTCTAAGGGATCTCAATATCATTGATCCTTCACAAGGGTGGTTGTTTAGTAGGCAACTTACTTGCCAACCAAAACCCTCCAAGTTTAGAATCTCAATGAGCGTAGTATCGAGTATCAACCAACTTCAGTCTGCACCAAAGCCGGTTATCTCACTACTTTTCTAAAGGCCAAGATGGGATAATTAGGGTTCTAAAAGTTAGTTAGTGCATTGACAACATATGGCAGCCTCATATTATCCTCAACTTGACTTAAGGAACATAAGCACCAACCAAGAAGTCACACTAACTATGGCCACCAGATCAACCATATCGGTATACGCCGTACAGTTTCCTTGGTCTATTGCCATTTACCTAAGGTACACTAGATCCGGGTTAGGATCTTTCACACATAAAGCCCAACAAGTAATATAAAGCAAACAAGGCAAACAATTTAAGTGATCTAATTCCTAAGGGTACCCCTCTTTAATATTAAATCCCCAGCAGAGTCGCCAGTTCTGTAACACGGTGGGAGAACTGACTTTAGTTATGTTGCGGATAGCAAGAGTCGCCACCGACTTTTATTTTATCCAAAGGAAAGGCATAAAAGAACAGGAAAGACCTTTTAAAAGATTTTTGGGTCCGGGGGTTAGGTTATGTAAAGGGAAAGTGTTAGCACCCTTTACATCCATGGTTATCCATGGGCTCTTAGTTACTTAGCTCACTTTAAAAATGTTTTTGAAAAATGTGTGAAGTGTGTGAATAGAAATTTCCATAAGAGTTTGATAATGATCCATGTACGGATGCGTAAAAAACTTGTGTTTGAAAATTGTTTGAAATTGTGAAGTGTTTGAAAAGTTTTGAAAAGTGAGCAAGTAACTATGAAAAACCTACCCTAAAGTTTAAGTCTTTCTGTTCTTGAATCCTTTAAATGGTAAGACTATCCCTATTATTAAGGAATAGGTAGTCATTACCTTGGATGTGTGGGACAAGTAAGGGTCATCTGTTTATGTAGGCAACTGTAGGGTGTATAAGCAATTTTGGAGGGACTGTCATCTTTATTCGGAAGGGACAAGATCATTATGAAGGCAACATTCGAAAGGGACTTGATCTTTTATTTGTTAAGGGACTAGATGACTTTATTTTGAGGGACTTTTGCTTTATACACCCTACTTGACCTTTTGATTAGGCAACAATGAGAGGTAACCCTAGAAAGTGAGATGGCGATCAAAGATCGACTTACGTGTGTGAGTGTACAATTTAATATTTATCTTTTGAATTAAGTGATCTAAATTAATTTTAAATAACATACATGTTACACTCCCTATTTACTAACCATGGCATAAAATAAATAATAAACATTATAAAATATTACATCCAGGAGCAATTACATAATAATGATAAAAGCAATTTAAATAAATAATCAAAATATTAATAAGCAAAATAAATAAGCAATTATAATTGGGTTAGTGAAAATAATAATAATAAAAATACCAAATTAAATGGGGTTAGTGATAATCATATAAACACAATTAATAATAATAATGAAATAAACAAGGATATTATAATAAACAAAATTTTTAATGGTTAATAAGAAAATATGAACAATTATATTAACTATTATAAAATTTGAAGTTATAGGTAAATTATAAAATTAAATCAATTATGAACATATTATGAAAAATAAATTATAATTACAAAAAATTAAATTAGCAATTTTTAAACATATAATAGAAATTATTTACATGCATAATTAAATTATAAACAATTATAGAATATTTTCATATTATAAAAAAATAAATTAAGCATTTTAATTTTTAAACACATTTATGTACAAAAATTTAAGTTATAAGCAATTTATACATTTAATAAAAATTGGATTAAGAATTACATTATAAATATAATATATACAAATAATAATATTAAACAAAAATAGAAGAAAAAGAAATTAGGTTTTTTTAGACATTATTATGATTAAATTAAGGTTTGTAGAAAAATATATTTTTAGGGTTTTATATATATAATATTAGGGTTCTAACTTAATACACAATATTAATTTAAAAAATATATACATATTATAATTTAAGTACATAATAAATAAAAACTAATTTTAGAATTAAGAAAATAACTTTAGAATTTAGAAAATATAAGATATATATGTGTTATTTTAGAATTATTTAAATATATGTATATACATGATTATATTAATAAGAAAATAATTTAAACAAATCAATTAAGTAAAATAAAACAGAAAAGAAAAAGAAAACTGAAACTTACCTGGGGCAGGGATCGAACCCAGGCCCTAGGCTTCATATGTCTTGGACCAACAGCACAACCACCAGGCCAGGCGCGCGCTGGTGTTAGAGAATAGGCAGCAATATGTTTTGTTATTTACCTGCAAAAAATCATGAAAAAATAACAAAACAAAATGGCCTGGGGATGGTTTGAACCCAGGACCATTCGTTTACCAGCAAGATACACAAGCCAGCTGAGCCAGACGCGCTAGTCAACATATAATATGAACAAATTCGTTTTAAGCCCTGTATCACATTCAAATATGATTTTCGCGTGCAGCTTCTTCTTCTTCTACCTCCAGACTTGCGCAATTTGCTGCGAATCTTCCCACGAACTTTCCTGCGAATTTTCATTCATAGGAAAACCTGCGAATTTTAAAACACACACAAACAGTACAGTTTTATCAAATTAAGGACATCTTTGAACTCCTTGTGACCTGTACAATCCAATTATACCAACAAAATTCATTTATGTTGTCTAAATCAAAGAACCCTAATTTGGAGCTTTAAACCCTAACATGGCATCTCACGGGTTATTCACGGCTTCTTTGATTTCTTTGCCCAGAAACGTTCTATACAACACCACAAACATGATTAGACAAACAAAATTCATCAAAAGGCATTGAATAATTGAAATCGAAAAAAAATAGTTCATGATCAAGAATGCTTCGGGATATGCTATAGGAGTGGTTTTGGATGCAAATGAGGGTTGGGATTGGTTTCTGGATGTCCAAAGAATCATTCTATGTCCTCAAATTACCTTCAAATGCACTGGAGAAGGAAAACCGAAATTGAGTTTTAGTGTGGTTTTTGAAATTTTGAAATTTACACTTGGGGCTGGAAATTCGTGGCTTGTGATTAGGGTTATGTAGTGTACTTATAGAGCAATGCATTAGGTCAGAAAAATTGGATACTTGTGTGAGAAATTTGATCCAAAAAGATTCAAAAAGATAGGCTTTAAAAATCAAATAATTTTGCATAAACACTTGCTATTTTAGGCCAATCATCATGATCTTCTTTCCACTTCAATTCCAATCAAATTTATGAATTTCTAGAAGCTTGATCTTTTTTAAATCTTAGACTTTTATATTTTATTTTAATTTAAAATGATTTTTAATGAATTAAATCAAAATAAATAAAAATAAAATGATAAAAAATCTGATTTTTGTTGACTTGGGTCGTGCATGAAGTCATAGTATGGATTGGGTCATCATATGGCAAGCCCATTTAGAAGAAATTGGTTTTAGACCTCCATTTTCTTCATAAATCAACCAAAAATTTCCCAACTTTGCAAGGGCGCATATCCTTCAATTTTAATGGTATGTGGGTGTTCTTGGACATTTTGGAAAGCTTGAAGAGTCCTCTAACCAACCCCACGGGTTTCATGTCCATATCATTTACCAATCTCAAGTTATGCCCTTTTGAAGTTGTTGACTTTTTGTTGACTTTCAAAAGGACCTATAATGTCTTAGCTCATACCTTCCAAATGAAGCATTTTTGGGCTTGGCTTGTGAGACACAAAGTTGTAGATAATTCAATTTCCTTCAAAATGAGCTTTGGATGGAGACTTGGTTATGAAGCATGTGAAAGTTATGGCTGGTCAAAGTTCAGTTGACTTTTACTAAGGAAACCCTAATTTAGAAACTCCTGATTCTTGATAATCTGAAATCTCCTTGATGAATCATGATCAACCTTTGATCAAATGATGAATTTTACTTCATATACTTGATGTTGGCAAAAAATCATGAAGTTTGACTTTTGTTTAACCACAGTTGACCTCAGTTTGACTTTTTGACTGATTTTGACTTATCTGATCATCTGACTGAGCAAACTTTTGAGAAAAGTCTTGAAACTTGTCATGAGGGTTCTTACACACATATAAGATGCTATGCAGCTCACTTGAAGTCTTGGAAATCCATTTAGCCTGATTAAAGTCAAAACCCTAGTTTTGGATGCACTGCTTAGGAGGTGCATTGTATGAGGGAATTGTCAACTCTTCTGACCAATAGTGAACTTTGTGAACCTTGTGAACCATCATAAAATGTCTTGTGAACCTCATGGGAGGTCTTGTGAACCTTGTGAACCTCATAAAGTATCTTGTAGACTTCATGAACCTCATGAAAGGTCTTGTAAGCATTGTGAATCTTGTGAACCTTGTGAACCTTCTTAGCACACAAAGTCTTGTATTGTGAGGGCAAATTTTGGGGTGCAACAACCCACGTCTGAGAAGAAACTCGAAAGCCAGTGCGATCTTGTTTGTATGCGAAATGTAGATGAAATGCGACGAAATCTTAGGGCAAAAATTAGGGTGTTACACATACCTTGGTTAGTGAGGGTGTCTAAATCAATTTTATTCTTACCTACCACTGAAGGTACCTCCATCAATCTCGGACCGTAACCAAGTTTGTCAGCTATCTGTGTTATCATTCCTCCTACAGAGATCTCACCGGAAGCGGCATTGGCTACCCGCTTGAGGTGATCTGCTGCGAAGGCCTCTACATTGATCAGTTCATTATTAGCCATACCATAGAGAAAGTACAGCTCTCTTTGTGTAGCTACTCATGTGTTGTCACCTCTGCAGAAAAGGGTATAAGCCAACCCCTTTTGAGCATACCTAAAACACGGGTTATGAATCCCCGAAGCCTTCGCCGCAGATGCGACGTAGTCAGTACTGCCAGTAATGTCCCTCCAAAATTCTCCTGCAACAAACGTGATGGGAGGTGCTCCAGGCACATATATTGGAAGATCTAGAATCTTTCCCAATTCCGCAACCGATAAAACGTGATCTGTGTCAAAAAGACGAAACTTCAAAGTACCGTAGTACTCTGTATCCGACCCAGTCCACCTGTGCTTTAGCTGAAATTGCAAAGAACTCTAAAACTCTAATGTTATGCGCTCGAAAGTCGGCGCTTTAAATTGCATAAAATTCAACATACCAATATTATGAAACATCCTATGTACCTCAAATCTCAACCCTAGGTTTTCGAGAGTCTCATTACAAATATATCTAGCTGGTATTAACTTACGCTTTACCAACTTAGAGTACTTGACCTGGTGCTTCGGATTCTCGAATAAAATGTCGTGGGCATTAGGCATGCGGTGCGCTCGCTTTCGGGGGCGAGACGACTCAGCCACATTCTTTCCAGTATCTCTGCGAGGAGGCATTCTGATTACCTGCACAAATACACAACAAAATTCGACAGAGGAATTAGTGAAAACAGTCACCGTAGAAGTGACAAGGGAGACGAGGGGAACACTTTTTGTGAAGATGGAAGGGCGATTTAGTGAGTGAGTACTAAAGAATTTGAAGCTTTTGTGTAGAAGAGTAATGGAGGTTAAAGGTTTTTAGAGAATGAGGGTTCGTAGAAGATGGATGGTTAAGTGAAAGAAAATGATATGTGGTAATGAGGGAAGTAATGATAAGTTAAGAGTATTAATGTGTGGGCCCCATTTCATTAAAAATGTTAGGAATATGAATTTTTTTGAAAAAACTGTCCCGCACTCCTGACACGGGCCGTGTTGCGCAACACGGGCACCCGTGTCAGGCCCCTGCATTGCCACAAAATCACATAAAAATCAGGGGATGTTCAGGCTTTTCAACACGGGCCGTGTTGCACAACACGGGCACCCGTGTTGCACCCCTGTATTCCTCAAATCTCAGGCAAACTCCATCCTCCTGACACGGACCGTGTCATGGGACACGGGCACCCGTGTCAGGGCCCTGACTTTTAAATTTTTCAGTCTTTTTCTTGAATTTTTAGCTTGACTATCCAACTTTCCTTTTTCCATAGCAGAATCTGTGATTAACACAAACGCACAACCTACAAAAACTGAAACAAACAAAAGTAAGCATGAGAAAAATCGTGGGTTGCCTCCCACGTAGCGCTGCGTTTAACGTCGCATGGCTCGACGGTCCGTCGTCCTACTGAGTAAGACGAATGACATTCACATCACCATTAGTTTGGCCTCTTAAGTAGGGCTTTAATCTCTGCCCATTCACCTTGAAAATATCTCCATTGGTTTGATTTTTAATTTCGACTGCTCCATGAGGAAATACCTTGTGAACTACAAAAGGTCCCGACCATTTAGACCGTAATTTTCCTGGAAATAGCTTCAACCTTGAATTGTACAAGAGGACCAGTTGTCCTTCCCAAAACTCTTTTCTTTGAATCCTCTTGCCATGCCATTTTTTTGTTTGCTCTTTGTAAACCTTAGCATTCTCGTACGCCCGATTCCTGAATTCTTCTAACTCATGAAGTTGAAGAATCCGAGAACTCCCAGCTTTTGACAAATCCATATTAAGATACTTAGACGCCCAGAAAGCCTTGTGTTCAAGTTCCAATGGTAGGTGACATGCCTTTTTGTACACCAGCTGATATGGTGACATACCAATAGGCGTTTTGAAAGTCGTTCGATACGCCCATAGAGCATCATCCAACTTAATCGACCAATCCTTTCGAGATGAATTCACTGTTTTTTCCAGAATTTGTTTTAGTTGTCTATTCGACACCTCTACTTGGCCACTTGTTTGAGGGTGGTATGGAGTAGCTATCTGGTGTTTCACATTATACTTTTGCAGAAGCCTCTCCATGAGGTGATTCAGGAAATGCGTTCCTTCATCACTTATCAATGCTCTCGGAACACCAAACCTTGCAAAAATATTCTCTTTCAGGAATCTCACCACAACCTTCGCATCGTTGGTAGGCAATGCAACAACCTGTACCCATTTGGAAACATAGTCCACCACAACCAAAATATAGTTCTTTCCGAATGACGGTGGAAACGGCCCCATGAAGTCTATCCCCCATACATCGAATAACTTAACCTCTAGCATAGAGTTCTGGGGCAACTGATTTCTTTTTGATATATTCCCAGTCCTCTGACATCTGTCACACTCCTTCACTAACTCTTGAGCATCCTTAAATAAAGATGGCCAGTATAGCCCTGATTGAAGGACTTTAGCTGCTGTCCTATCACCACTAAAGTGTCCACCGTACTCGGAATCGTGACATGCTTTCAGCACATCTTTCTGCTCTTCGTCGGGTACACACCTTCTGACCAGGCCATCCACTCCTTTTTTGTAGAGAAACGGATCGTCCCATAAGTAAAACCTGCAATCATGAACAAACTTTTTCCTTTTGTTAGAATCAAAGTCGTCAAGTATAATACCGCCAACAAGGTAGTTCGCATAATCTACAAACCAAGGCACTCCAATAACAGCTAGGATGTGTTCATCAGCAAACTCATCCTTTATTGAGCGCCGCTCTTCAGTCTCCTCAATTGGTGACATCCGAGAAAGATGATCCGCAACAGTGTTCTCACACCCTTTCTTGTCGCGGATCTCGACATCAAACTCCTGGAGAAGCAAAATCCACCTCAAGAGCCTGGGCTTCAAATCCTGCTTAGCAAAAAGATATTTCAAAGCAGCATGGTCAGTGTAAACAATCACTTTTGAACCCAACAGATATTTCCTGAATTTATCGAAGGCATACACAACAGCTAGCAACTCCTTCTCGGTAGTTACATAATTTATCTGTGCAGGGTTCAAAACGTGATTAGCATAATAAATCACATGAAGCAATTTTCCTCTTTGCTGTCCAAGAATAGCCCCTACCGCAATGTCGCTCGCATCGCACATGATCTCAAAGGGTAGAGACCAATCGGGGGCAATCACAATGGGTGCCGACACCAATTTATTTTTCAGTGTTTCAAATGCATCGACACACTCTTTATCAAAAACAAAGGTCTTTTCCTTAACTAACAAGGTAGTCAGAGGTTTGGCTATCTTGGAAAATTCCTGTATGAATCTGCGGTAGAAACCCGCATGGCCTAAAAAACTCCGAATACCTTTTTCATTCACCGGGGGTGGTAATTTTGAGATGACCTCGACCTTGGCTTGGCCGACTTCAATTCCCTTGTGGGAGATCTTGTGTCCCAGAATAATGCCTTCTCGTACCATAAAATGGAATTTTTCCCAGTTAAGGATCATATTGTTTTCTTGACATCGTTGCAAAACAAGTGAAAGGTTAGTTAAACAATTATCAAATGATGAACCAAAAACCGAGAAGTCATCCATGAAGACTTCCATATGCTTTTCGAGCATATCAGCAAAAATAGAAGTCATGCATCTTTGAAATGTCGCTGGGGCATTACACAGCCCGAATGGCATCCTCCTATAAGCAAAAACACCGTATGGGCAGGTGAAGGCTGTTTTCTCTTGATCTTCCGGTGCAACCGCAATTTGGTTGTATCCGGAGTATCCATCCAGAAAGCAATAGTAATCATGCCCCGCTAGCCTTTCCAACATTTGATCAATGAATGGCAACGGAAAATGGTCTTTTCTCGTAGCCAAGTTCAATCTTCTATAATCAATGCAAACACTCCATCCAGTAACAGTTCTAGTAGGAATCAACTCATTTTTTTCATTAGTTATTACTGTTGTTCCTCCCTTTTTGGGCACCACATGGACCAGACTCACCCAGGCACTATCTGATATAGGGTAGATCAATCCCGCATCCAATAGCTTAACAACTTCCTTTCGCACTATCTCCTTCATCACAGGGTTCAATCTCCTTTGGGGCTGCACAACCGGTTTGTGATCTTCTTCCATGAGTAATTTGTGCATGCACACCGTAGGACTTATACCTTTAAGGTCTTCAATTTTCCACCCAATTGCTCCCTTAAATTTCTTAAGAACTCCAATTAACTTGTCTTCTTGCACACTTTTCAAATTAGCGCTAATAATAGCGGGACATTTTTCTTCAGTGTCGAGAAAGACATATTTGAGATTCTCAGGTAGTTGTTTCAATTCTGATATCTTTGGCTTGTCTTCACCTTCATCAACCATTATAGGTTGTCTTAACTCTTCCCACCGATGCATTCTAACTCTTTTCAGGATAGGTTGAGTTTCAAGCATAGCTACCACTTCCATATCACTACTTTCGACTTCCTTATCATCTTCAAAAATAGACATGCTCAGTACCCTTTCTAGAGGCAATTGGGATACACTCTCTAAATGTTCACTAGCTTCCACGTGTTCTAACACTTGTATGTTACTACTAGTGCCCACATCATCTTTATACTTCAAAGTGTTCCTAACATCAATTTTCAACTCTTCATCGTACACTTTCAAAGTGAGTGTTCCCCCTTCCATATCTATCAGGACTCTCCCGGTTTCTAAGAATGGTCTTCCCAAAATTAAAGGAATTTCTTCATCTTCAGGTATTTCAAGAATCACAAAGTCAACCGGAAACACAAACTTGTCCACTCTAACCAGGACATCATGGACTACTCCATATGGCCGCCTCACAGAATGGTCTGCAAACTGGAGAGTCATCCGAGTATCTTGAACAACACCAATACCCAACTTTTTGTAGATGGATAGAGGCATTAAACTAATGCTCGCTCCCAAATCAATGAGAGCTCTCTTGAATGACCGGTCACCGATGGTGCATGGAATGGTGATAGCTCCTCTATCTTTTTTCTTCACCGGAATCTTTAGTCCCTGCAAAATAGCACTACAAGTTTCGGTTAGAATAATAGGTTCAGCTCCCATGGTCCTCTTTTTAGCAATGATATCTTTCATGAATTTGGCATAGGTGGGCATTTGCTCAAGTGCTTCAAGTAATGGAATATTCAGCTCCAGCTTCTTGAACAACTCTAGGAATTTCTCAAAATTCTTCTCTTGCTGCCCTTTATTTTTGTTTCTTGTTGGATAAGGAAGTTTGATCATCGGTCTCGGTTCTACCGTTTTTTCTTTGATTTCCGGTGCTGGGGTTACTTCTTCCTCTTCTTCAACAACTTCATTCTCTTTTATTTCCAGTTCCACTTCAATTATTTGATTTTCACTCTCAGAATTATCTTTCACCTCTTCAGTTTCTTTACCTCTTCGTGTTGTGACTGCATTGACTTTGTGATTATCTCTTGGATTTGTTACAGTTGCACTTGGAAGAGCCCCTGGAGTTTGGGGAATAGATAGGTGTTGGGAAATTTGTCTCATTTGCACTTCAAGGTTCTTGATAGAGGCTCCAGTATTCTTGAAGTTACTCCTCGTTTCTTCTTGGAATTGAGAATTGTGAGCAGCCATCTTTTCAATGGCAATTTCCCAATCAGCTTTTCTTGGAACTGGTGGCTGATATTGTTGTTGATGGGGCTGATATTGTTGTTGGCCTTGAACTGATTTTTGGATGTTCCCTTGTTGATATTTCTAAGAGAAATTGGGGTGATTTTTCCACCCCGGATTATACGTGTTGGCATACGGATTGTTCTGCCTCAACATATTAATCTGTTCAACCTGTTCTTGAGTTGCCAAACAGTGCATGGCGAAGTGTGGTCCACAACAAATCTCACAAATCACAGCTTGAACAGCTTCCACCTGAGCTACTGTCTGTGTGCCAAGATTCATCTTCTTCAGCCTTCTTTCAACTTCTGCAGCAATTTGATCTTCCATTTTCACAACTTGCTCTATCAGCTTTAAATCAATTTTACCATCTGGTTGACTCACTGTGCGATCATATAATTCAAGGTGTTCATTAGCAGCAATAGCTTCTATGATTCTTTTGATACCAGTGGTTGTTGAAAAGTTTGTTGAGCCACCTGCAGCAGTATCTATAAGCTGTTTTGTCTTGAGTCGCAACCCATTCACAAAGTTTTGCATCTGCTCGGTCGCGTCCATATTATGAGTAGGACACGCGGTCAAACACCTTTTGAATCTTTTATATGCATCTCCAAGTGATTCACCCTTTTTTTGTTTAAAATTGACAATATCATATCTCTTCTGGATGAAAACTGACGCAGGAAAATATTCGTTGAGGAATGTTGTTTCCATCTCTAACCAAGTTGTGATACTACCAGCTGGTAGTGAGTAGAACCATTCTTCTGCATCATCAGTAAGTGTAAAAGGAAACATCACAAGTCTTTTTGCTTCCTCAGAATGACCTTCAATTTTCAAAGATGTAGTGGTAGTCAAAAATCTCTGAAGATGCTTGTTGGCATCCTCATTGATTCTTCCAGCGAACGGTTTGCTTTCCAACTGGCGAAGAGTTGACGGATGTAACTGGAAGTGAGCAACATTCACCGGTTGGTTAACAATAGTCATCCGGTTAGGTTGGGCATTAGCCCCTCCATAATCTCCTAAAAGCCTTTCTATAGGAGGTTGGTTTCCTGCCATGTTGTCAAATCCCGGATCAGTCTCTCTGTCTGAGTCAAAGTCACTATGCTCAGAGTGCACAGATATGTCGTCCTCCATTTCCTGATTCGGGACACTTGAACCAGTATCAGCCAGTCTATCAACTCTTGCCTTGCGGCGTCTCTCGTGCAAAGCTCTTTCTGGTTCTACGTCAAAGGAAAACTTAGCTGAGGCCTGACCTCGCATAAATAGTTAGACACAAGTTAGATAACAAAATTTCAATAACACTAAAATAATAAACAGAGAATACAATAAAATTTAGTCGTAGAGCAACAAAATTTCAATTGAAATAATACAAGTAAACTTAGATCTTTGGCAGTCCCTGGCAACGGCGCCAAAAACTTGATCGGAAAATTAGCAAGTGTACTATTTTTACCGATGTAGTAATAAAAGGGAGTTATCCCGAATATCGATCTCGAGGACTGCGTACCGAAATAAGTTTTTCTGAATAGATTTCAATTAAACAACAGTTTTGGTTGATAGTTTGTTTTGAGATAAAATAGAATTAAAATACTAAAATGTAAACAAAGAATAGAGGTTGCACGAATATGAGAATAATGTCAGGGACGGTGTATAATTTGCAATGCAATGACTTAATAATTTCTCGACTCTAAAGAGACATGCTTCAAACCTTATCTTTCCTATGTTCAAGATTGTTTTTCCAAAATTCCTTTAGAGAAAAACCTTTGGTATTCTTCCTCAACCCTAATTCCTCAATGGCCAAGGAAGAATATCAAGCAATAATTCTGACATAAAAATGGTTTTCACAGGGTATTCCAATTCCTCGGTAATATCTACCATGATAAAAATTACGCAACAAAGTTAGGATGGTTGGTCAGACCAAACCCTAACTACGATCAATTATCAAATTTTCCAAAAAGATAAAGCATTATGAACGTTGCATAAAATAAAGAAAATGGTTTAAACACATAATCTCGTAGATTAAGAATTCAAAAAGTCATTACAATAAGCAAATCAGGGACACCCCCTGGCATTGGGGGGTTTATCCACTCATGTTCATAACAAAAATAAAAACTGAATAATAATATAGAGACATTACAATCAACGTTGGATCGGTTGGATCGTCAATTGCTTCCGCTCTTGATCAATCCTTCTTCTCCTTCGATATCCACTTTAATCTCTCTCTATCGTCCAATTTCCAAAATTCAAAAATAGTTTCTCTAAGTCTTAATCATCTAATATATCAGTCTTCAAAATACTCCGTGAAATGTCCAGATTGTCCTCCGAAAATATCAGTCAGCATCATTAAAATAGCAAAATTTTTGTTTCTGGTTGCCACGACACGGGTCGTGTTGTGCAACACGGGCACCCGTGTCATGCTACTGGCTCTCCTCAAATTCTCAGCTCCTTCAGAGGCCATGACAAGGGCCGTGTTGTGCAACACGGGCACCCGTGTCATGCTTCTGATTTGATTCTTTTCAACCCCAAAAATTCCTCTTCAAAGGCCTTCACAACACGGGTCGTGTTGTATGGCACGGGCACCCGTGTTGTGCTTCTGATATCTCTATTTTGTTGGTTTTTCAACACTCGGATCATCTTTGCGAAGGCTTCGAACAACCAACTAGATGCAGACCTGAAAACACATCAACAAGACAACCAAATAACACATACCAAAGGTAAATATTGGTAAAAAGACTAAAACCAGACTTGCATGCTAAAGTAAGAAAACTACGACGAAAACGTGAAAGAAACACTTCAAACAACCCACAACATACGAAAAGAACAACAAAAACGGCTTGAAAAATACGACTAAAGATCACTGATCAAGATCCCATGAGGCGGGACGGCCCGGGAGACATAATTAATCTGTGGATTCGATTTCCCTTAATGGATGAACGTGACCCGTGCTGGAGTACCCTGATGTGGCTGGGAGGGAAAGTATCCATTAAGATAAGTAACGAGTGACCCGTGTCGAGATCTCCGTGTGTGGAATGGCCAGGGAAAGATGCCTTAAAGCACTTTGTGTGCTCCGTTTTATTTTACCTTTTGTCTCTAGTTATTATGAAAACTCGAAGTCTAGTTTTTCCCCCGACTTGAGTAATGCTTAGATTGAATCCTTAGAGCCGAGAGAACTCTAAAATAGGGAACCCACTGAGATGTTGTTATCTCACCCCACTATTATTGTTGCGTTTTAGGTTTCTTTTGCAGGTTTGATTTACAAGTGGAGCTATGCTCGGGATGTTTCAAGAGAAGCATATATTTAGATTCCGTTGTGTTATTTATCTTTGTACAATAATGGATATTGTATTGATCATAGCATTTTTGTTTTAGTATAATTTCCATTTCTTGCACCATAGTTTGTATTATTTTTAGTATTGGTCAAAAATGTAAATTATGCTATTAGGCACTTATGGTGGTGTCAGTACCAAAAATAAAACTTGTATGATATTATTCTAGATATATATTATATGGGTGTTACAGAGAATCCTTAGGTTCTATTTATGAAGATATTTTGGAGCTAATGATAGAAGTCCTGACTTTGAGGTGAATATCTTGGAGGTTTTTGTTGTTGTTCTGGAACATGTCGAAGAAGATGTCCTACGACATTGCATATGACATCGCACTTGTGCCGGGTTGGAGTGATTGGTTCTGCTATATTTTAACATATGCAGAATATTCTGGAGATATTATGCAATCCTAATTGGCGCTGATTTAAAGGGGTGTTGATTTAAAGATCTTGAAAATTCAATCAGAATTCAAAAAGAAATATATTTTTTTCTTATAAGGAGATATTTTGGAAGATTTGATTGAAGACCTATTTCATAGCAGAATCTTCTGCATGTTTGTAATAACAAATTTGTTGTGTTTTGAAGGCCCTAATTCATTTGAGAAATCAATTATAAATAGAAGAATTGTAACCTAGTGTTGTATACAAGTTGTGAACCATTATCTAGGAAAGTTGGTAATTATGAGCCAATCTTTTATCATTCTGATATTAGGGTTGAAATGAGTTTATTGAGTTGTAAGTTGTCCACTCCAAGCTTTTAAGCATGTGTGTTTGTTCTTGATTGAAGCTTTTAAGCAAGATCAAGTTTTGTCTTGGAAGAGTGTTCTTCTTTATTTGTAAGGTTCTATTAGATACCACTGAGGTGATTTATGGAGTGAGATGGTGATTTCTCATATCTAGATGGTGATTTCTAGGTAGAAGTTGCACTGGGTAGGATCAAGTGAGAAGTTGTAAACTGGGACAGTTTAGGCTTTGAATTGATTCTAGTGATAGTGAATTTCCTTCCTGGCTTGGTAGCCCCCAAAGAAGGTGAGTTTGCTCCGAACTAGGCTAACAATCCTTGTGTTGTTTATGCTTTTTAGTACTGTTATTCTATATGCTTTGCCTTACTGTTTCTATCAGACCAGATGTCTCGACATCTTGTAGGTCATCTGGAATTTGTCATACCAGAATTTCAATATCATTTAGGATAAATACGGTGACTACATTGTGTTCTTTGCATACTCCACTCCACAAACCAATGAAAGAAATGATTCAAACGTTTAAAATCATTTTCTTTGAAATTAATTGTAATTAGTATATCATATGTAATATGTTGAATTCATTTTCAATGTGCAGTTATATGGAGCAAGTTAATACGTTGAGGAATGTTAAAAAAAACCCGACATGGGTGGTGTAACGCCCCGATTTATTTATTTTATTATTTAATTTAAATAAATAGAAAATTATTTTGTGTTGTGTGAATTGTGAAGTTTAGTGGTGTGTTAAGTGAAGGTATAATATTATTTTAATTTATATAAGTTTAGATAATTTTATATTATATTAAAATAAATATTTGGAATATTAAGTGGAAGGGTAGTACAGTAATTAGAGGAAGGATTAGTGAGGGAAAGATGGGGATTCCATAGTAGGGGTCCAAGGGTTAGGTTGGGAATTTGGAAAAAAAGTAAAATCAGTTCTCGTAGAAACTGATCGTGGAATTCTGAGAAGAGCGTGAAGAGGAGAGAAGGGGAGAAAGACTTGAAGCAAGAAATTCATGAAGAAGGAAGGGATTTTTTCCATCGAATTAAGGTAAGGGTGGGATCTCTTTCATCTTTTAAGGGTATTATGATATAAATGTTAGGGTAGATGTCCTTAGGTATGTTAGTGGATTTGGATGATTAATAAACTGATGAATGTGATAGGAAATTGAGAAGTTTATGAAGTTTGATTAGTATATTTGTGTTGGTAATGATAATTGTGAATGTTTTGGTGGAAAACAGAGGTTTGGACTGTTATTATATAGTAATTTTGGGTAAGAATCGCAGAGGAGAAGTACAGAAATCGCATTGTTTTTTCTGTCTGTTTCGCTTTGCTCGTTTAGAGAGGGGCTGCTCGCTTAGCGAGCTGTTGAAAAATTTCACCTCTTCAAAGAAGTAGCTTGCTCTCTTAGTGAATACAGGATATATATTTAGTTGTGTATCTGTTATTGATCCATAACTATTAATATGCGAATGAATATGCATGAGATGTTGTTGTTGTTGTTGCATATTATTATTGTTGTTGCATATTGTCGTTGTTGCATGTTGTCGTTGTTGGTGAGGTGATTGTGTTCAATCACGGTGTAGGTGTGATCATGAAATAGGGGTCACACTAGACCATGAAATAGGGGTCGAGGGTGTAATCATGAAAGAGGGGTTGCACTAGACCATGGAAAAGGGGTCGAAAGTTTCGACGGGAATTGGATCATGAAATAGGGATTGATTATTGGTACCACATGCGTTGAGTTTCATTTGCATGAATTTTTGTTGATGTGTATGATGTGGATGTTATGTTGTTGATATGTTCGTTGTAGAGGTGTATTTGGGTTGTGATTCTAGTTGTGATAAGTATTTCGTTGTTGTACTTATGTGATATATGCCTTATATACACACACACACACACACACACACACACAGACACACACACACACACACACACACACACACATATATATATATATATATATATATATATATATATATATATATATATATATATATATATCATTTTCCTCTTTTAATTGATTTAAGAATCTCACCCCTTATGTTTGAATGTTACCCCTATGTGGGTAACATGCAGATACTCAGGAGTAGTCGTAGCGTCTGCTCTGATACATAACGTGTGAATCAGGAGCGTCGTTTTGTTATTTTAGTTTAAATTGTTATTTTTAGAACATGTTGGTATTACTTTGAAAGTTTTTAAACTAATCTTATTTTGATGATGACATTATCATTTCGTTTTTCCGCTATTTCATTTGAATAAATTTTTCGTTTCATGTTATGTATCAAACCTTTAAGAGCATGTTTTGAAGTTGGTTAAAAGTAACATCTCCAATTGAGAATGAAATTTTACTTTGACTGTTGTATTTTTATTTATTAAAAATGACGGGGAATATTCGGGGTGTTACAATTGGCATCAGAGCAGGTGGTCCGTTCGACCAAGTCTTTGAGTCGTTAAGTTGTTGTCGTTGTTGTAGTTGAGGTCCGTGATAGTCATTCGTTGTCTATATAGGTGTTTTGACTGTTGTTTCTTGTTGTTTTTTCTTAGCAATTGAGAATGGCTAGAAGGAACGATGATGCGCTTGTTGCTGCTATGCATGCTATGGCTCAAGCTATGCAAAATCCGCTGAATGCTGAGAACAACGAGAATGATGAGTTCCGGAAGAACAATTTGCCTACTTTCAAGGGAAAACATGAACCAAATGGGGCTCAAGAGTGGATTAAGGATATCAAGGGGATCTTTTGGGTGATGGGATGTTCTGAAGTATGGAAGGTGCGGTTGGGTTCTCATAAGCTGGTAGGAGAAGTTGATGATTGATGGGTCAGTACTCAACAACGATTGGAAATGTCAGGTGAGGCGATCACTTGGGCTATGTTTAAGAGGGAATTTTTGAGGAAATATTTTCCTTAAGATGTTCGAGGAAAGAAAGAAATAGATTTTCTGGAATTGAAGCAGGGTGGCATGTCCGTAGTGGAATATGCTGCTAAGTTTTCAGATTTAACCAAGTTCTATCCGTATTAGAGTGAGGTGACGACTGAGCTCTCGAAGTGTGTGAAA
Source organism: Lathyrus aphaca (assembly GCA_963966055.1). Lineage (NCBI taxonomy): Eukaryota > Viridiplantae > Streptophyta > Magnoliopsida > Fabales > Fabaceae > Lathyrus > Lathyrus aphaca. Next base: position 547,263,854 of record OZ014522.1, read on the forward strand.
TTCGAGAGTGGGTTGAGGCCTGAAATCAAACAGGAGATTGACTATCAAAGATCAGAAGATTTTTTAGATTTGGTTGAATTTTGTAGGATCTTTGAGGAATATAACAAGGCTCGATAAAAGTGTTTCAAGGGTTTGGCTGAGAGGAGAGGTAAGCAACAGATGCATCGTGGGAAGCCTTATGCAGCTCCGACTGATAAAGGTAAATAGAGAATTATTGATGGCAAGAAGCCAAGTGAGGGAGGAGTTTATGTTCCTCATAAGTGTTACATATGTGGTGAGTTAGGTTATCGTGTCAGTGAGTGCACAAGTGATATGAAGAAGTGCTTCAAATGTGGACAACCTGGGCATTTGATTGCAGGTTGTAAGACTAACATGGTGACTTGCTACAACTGTGGAGAGCAAGGCCATATCAACACTCATTGTCTGAAGCCGAAGAAAGTCGCAACTAGAGGGAAAATGTTTTCTTTGACAGGAACTCAGACTTCTAGTGAGGATCGACTAATCAGAGGTATTTTCTACATTAATGATACGCCTTTGATTGCTATAATTGATTCTGGTGCAACACACTGCTTTATTGTTGCTGATTGTGTGAAAAGATTAGGTCTTGTTGTTTCTTCGATGAAAGGATGCATGGTTATCGAAACTCCTGCAAAAGGATTGGTGATTACTTCTCTTGTTTGTTTACAGTGTCCTTTATCGATTTATGGTAAGGAATTTGGTGTTAACCTAGTTTGTTTGCCATTGGAGGGTTTTGATGTGATTTTGGGAATGAACTGGTTGGAGTTCAACCATGTTCATATCAACTATTATAATAAGATTGTGTGATTCCTTGATCCGGAAGAAGAGAAGGAAGAGTGTTACTTATCTACTAAAGAGTTGAAGGAGCTTTTGGATGAAGAGGCTCAAGTGTTGGCTTTGTTTTCATCCTTGGTGGTTGAGAAAGATTCCGTAGTGAATGAGTTTCAAGTTGTGAAAGAGTTTCCAGAAGTATTTCCAGATGATATTGGTGATGTAGCTCCAGAACGGGAAGTAGAGTTTAGTATTGATCTTGTACCTAGTACTAGACCTATTTATATGGCTTCGTACCGCATGTCGACGTCAGAGATATCAGAGTTGAATAAACAGTTTGAAGAGTTGTTAGAGAAGAAGTTTGTAAGACTAAGTTTGTCACATTGGGGAGCTCTAGTGTTACTGGTAAAGAAGAAAGATGGCAGTATGAGATTGTGCATTGATTACAGACAGTTGAATAAAGTGACGATCAAGAACAAGTATCCACTTCCGAGAATAGATGACTTGATGGATCAGTTGGTGGGTGCGCAGGTGTTTAGAAAGACTGACTTTAGGTTGGGTTATCATCATATACGTGTAAAGGATGAGGATATTCAAAAGATAACTTTCAGGACTCGGTACAAATATTATGAATATGTGGTGATGCTGTTTGGAGTTACTACTGCACCTGGAGTATTTATGGAGTATATGAATCAGAATTTTCATGAGTACTTGGAACAGTTTGTGGTTGTTTTCATAGATGATAGTTTTGATTCTCTAAGTCAGAAGAAGAACATGTGGAACATCTACGAATTATATTGCAAGTGTTGAAGGATAAGAAGCTTTATGCGAAGTTGTCTAAGTGTAAGTTCTGGTTAGAAGAGGTGAGTTTTCTTGGTCATGTCATTTTGAGTAATGGTATTGCAGTGGATCCATCCAAGGTAGATGCAATTCCACAATGGGAAGCTCCAAAGTCGGTGACCGAGATCAGAAGTTTTTTGGGACTAGTTGGTTATTATTGAAGATTCATTGAGGGGTTCTCGAAGTTATCTCTTCCATTGACTAAGTTAACCTGTAAAGGTGGGGCATTTTTATGGGATATTTATTGTGAGCAAAGTTTCGTTGAGTTGAAGAAGCATTTGACTACAACTCCGATTTTTATTTTTCCTAAACCAGATGAGACATTTGTGGTGTATTGTGATGCTTCTCTGATGGGCTTATGAGGAGTATTGATGCAGAATAACCAAGTGGTGGCTTGTGTTTCACGTAAGTTGAGGATTCATGAGAGAAATTACCCTACTCACAATTTGGAGTTGGCCGCAGTGGTGTTTGTACTAAAGATATGGAGACATTATATTTATGGTTCTAGATTCGAGGTGTTTAGCGGCCATAAGAGTTTGAGGTACCTGTTTGACCAAAAGGAACTGAATATGAGGCAGAGATGTTGGTTGGAATTTCTGAAGGATTATGATTTTGGCTTGAATTATCACCCTGGTAAAGCTAATGTCGTAGCAGATGCTTTGAGTCAGAAAAAAATTCATATGTCGGCTATGATGATGAAAAAGTTGGAGTTAATTGAGCAATTTAGAGACATGAGTTTGGTCTCTGAGCAGACATTGTATAGTGTGAAATTGGGAATGTTGAAGATTAACAATGATTTTCTCGCTAATATCAGAGAGAGCCAGAAGTCATATGTGAAGTTGTTAGACTTGATGGTTAGAGATGAGCGCGGGGGAAATGGTGATTTTCGTATGGATGATCAAGGTATGTTGAGATTTCGTGAGCGGATTTGTGTTCCTGAAGATCCAGAACTGAAAAGAATGATTCTCGAAGAAGGTCACAAAAGTAGTTTGAGTGTGCACTCGGGAGCTACAAAGATGTATCAGGATTTGAAAAAGATATTTTAGTGGTCTGGATTGAAACATGACATAGCTCAATTCGTGTACGCTTGTTTGACTTGTCATAAGTCGAAGGTGGAACATCAGAAACCTGTTGGTTTGATGCAACCACTAGATATTCCTGAGTGGAAGTGGGATAGTATCTCTATGGATTTTGTTACAAGATTACCTAATACTATGAGAGGGAATGATGTGATTTGGGTAATTGTTGATCAATTGACGAAATCGACACATTTTATCCTGATTGGTATTAGCTTTTCATTGCAGAGGTTGGCCAAGATTTATATTTGTGTGATCGTAAAGTTGCATGGGATTCTGTTGAGTATTGTGTCGGATAGAGATCTGAGATTCACTTCTAGATTTTGGGAGAGTTTTCAATAGGCATTAGGCTCGAAGTTGAGGTTGAGCTACACTTATCATCCGCAGACAGATGGGCAGACAAAAAGGACTATACAATCTTTATAATATTTGTTTAAAGCTTATGTACTTGAACAAGAAGGTGCTTGGGATAATCATTTATCGTTGATTGACTTCACCTACAATAACAATTATCATTCCAGTATCAGAATGATACCTTTTGAAGCATTGTATGGTAGGAGATGTCAAACATATTTATGCTGGCATGAATCAGGTGAGAGTATAGTGCTTGGAACTAAAATTGTTCAACAAACCACTAAGACGGTGAAGTTGATTCAAGAGAAGATGAAGACTTCACAAAGTATACAGAAGAGTTATCACGATAAGAGAAGGAAAAATCTTCAATTTCAAGAGGGAGACCATGTATTTTTTAGAGTTACTTCGGTAACGGGCGTTGGATGTGCTTTGAAGTCGAAGAAGCTTACTCCGAAATTCATTGGTCCATATCAGATTTTGGCAAGAGTTGGGCCAGTTGCCGCCACAGTTGTCAAATTTTCATGATGTATTCCATGTTTCACAACTTCAGAAGTATGTTTCGGATTCGTCTTATGTGATGCTGATGGATGATGTGGAAGTAAGGGATAACCTTACGATTGAGGCTTTACCTGAGCGTATCGATGATCGCAAAATGAGGTAGTTGAGAGGCAAGGAGATTGTTCTCGTGAAGGTAGTATGGGGAGGTGTTGCCGGTGGGAACATGACTTAGGAATTGGAAAATAAGATGTGGGAGTCTTATCCGAATCTGTTGGTGACAGGTAATTTTCGAGGACAAAAATATTCAAAAGTGGGAGAGTTGTAATGCCCCGATTTATTTATTTAATTATTTAATTTAAAGAAATAGAAATTATTGTGTGTTGTGTGAATTGTGAAGTTTAGTGGTGTGTTAAGTGAAGGAATAATACTATTTTAATTTATATAAGTTTAGATAATTATATTATATTCAAATAAATATTTGGAATATTAAGTGGAAGGGTAGTACGGTAATTAGATGAAGGATTATTGAGGGCAAGATGGGGATTCCATAGTAGGGGTCCAAGGGTTAGGTTGGGAATTTGTAAGAAAGGAAAATCAGTTCTCGTAGAAACTGATCGTGGAATTCTGAGAAGAGCGTGAAGAGGAAAGAAGGGGAGAAATGCTTGAAGCAAGAAATTCGTGAAGAAAAAAGGGATTTTTCCATCGAATTAAGGTAAGGGTGGGATCTCTTTCATCTTTTAAGAGTATTATGATATGAATGTTAGGGTAGATGTCATTAGGTATGTTAGTGGGTTTGGATGATTAATAAACTGATGAATGTGATAGGAAATTGAGAAGTTTATGAAGTTTGATTAGTATGTTTGTGTTGGTAATGATAATTGTGAATGTTTTGGTGGAAAACAGAGGTTTGGATTGTTATTATACACTAATTTAGGGTGAGAATCGCAGGGGAGAAGTGCAGAAATCGCAGGGTTTTTCTGTCTATTTCGCTTAGCGAGCTGTTGAAAAATTTCACCTCTTCGAGGTAGTAGCTTGCTTGCTTAGCGAGCAAAGGGGTCGCTTAGAGAGACCTGGGAGTGATAAAATGTGTTTTTAATTCATTAAAATTCATAAAAAAAATTGTGTTTTATGTTTTAGAATGGTTGGTATGTTGTTGATGCGGTGTGAGCAGATTTATAGAGGTTATATGTGCATTTTGTTAAAGTTGAAAGTTGTTGTGTGAATTTGTGAACATGATATATGTTTAGTTGTGTATGTGTTGTTGATCCATAACTATTAATATGAGAACGAATATGCATGAAATGTTGTTGTTGTTGTTGCATATTATTACTGTTGTTGCATATTGTCCTCGTTGTTGCATGATGTCGTTGTTGGTGAGGTGATTGTGTTCAATCACGGTGTAGGGTGTGATCATGAAATAGGGGTCGAGGGTGTAATCATGAAAGATGGGTTTCACTGGACCATGGAAAAGGGGCCAAGAGTTTCGACGAGAACTGGATCATGAAATAGGGATCAATTATTGGTACCACGTGCATTGAGTCTATGGTTGAGTCTCATTTTCATGCATTGTTGTTGATGTGTATGATGTGGATGTTATGTTCTTGATGTGTTCGTTGTAGAGGTGTAGTTGGGTTGTGATTCTTGTTGTGATAAGTATGTTGTTGTTGTACTTATGTGATATATGCCTTATATTTATATCATTATCCTCTTTTAATTGATTTAAGAATCTCATCCCTTCTGTTTGAATGTTACCCCTATGTGGGTAACGTGCAAATACTCAGGAGTAGTCGTGGTCATAGTCACGGCGTCCGTTCTGTTATGTAACATGGGAATTGGGAGCATCATTTTGTTATTTTAGTTTAAATTGTTATGTTTAGAACATGTTGGTGTTACTTTGGAAGTTTTTAAACTAATCATATTTTGATGATGACATTATCATTTCGTTTTTCCGCTGTTTCATTTGAACAAGTTTTTCGTTTCATGTTATGTATCAAACCTTTAAGAGCTTGTTTTGAAGTTGGTTGAAAGTAATATCTCGATTTGAGAATAAAATTTTACTCTGATTGTTGTATTTTTATTTATTAAAAATGACGGGGAATATTCAGGGTGTTATAGGTGGCTCATGAGGTTAATATTTATGTAATTATTTCTTTATATTTACATTCATGTGTGGTTATATTTATGTAATTATTTCATAAATTTGTAGACAAGGAGACAACCAGGGACTTACGAGTGTGGGTATTATGTCAGGAAATACATGTTAAACACTGTCCTTGGCGGCATTGTTGACTCATAGGATATGTTATATATTTTATTTATATATAAGTTTTCTATTGAATTATTATCATGCATGATATTCAATATTTTTCTCTTTTTTATGTAGGTGTTTAACGACCAAACCCCATTTCCCTCGAGGACTTTGTAGATCTTCGTAAATGTTGGGCGTATATGCACAATCTGCTTAAGGATCAACAAGTTGTTTGATTATTAGTAACATTCCTCAACATATATTTTGCTGCACATATAGTGCTTTTGACAATTAGCTTTTGATGTACGTATATAGTGCTTTTGACAGTCTGATGTACATAATGTTAGTCTTTGATGTAAAACTGATGAACATAATGTCTATTTGATGCATAAATTGTGTTATATATGTAAACAAACATTGTTTTGAGGAACATAATTTCAGTTTGCTGCACATATTGTGTTATATGTAAACCGAAGCTATCTTGACATGATAAAATAGAGGAAGAATTTGATAATAATTAGTGAATTTTTATATTTAGAACATATGTTTTGACAGCTGTTACAAAATCTAACCATAGTTGTATGTTGAATAATATAAATAAAACAATGTTTTCGCTGAGAATCGAACCAGATTACCTTTAGTTATTTGCGACGGTTGTGTAAACTAGCCGTTGTAAAATAGTTCGCGCTTCAAGAATACAACAATGGTTTCAGGATCGTCGTTGTAAGTACAATATATACAACACCACTCTACATAACAACACATGTGCATGCATCATTATATATCTTTCCCAACCGTTGTTAAATGAGTTTTTCATATTAGTGAAAGGAAATTCACTATTAGTAGCTTAGTACAACTAAACTTATAAGAAACAACAAAACATATGTTGTGCATGCCTCTTCCTAACACTATCCAATAACTTTTTATTTAGAGTCTCCCCCTAAATATGAGAAACTACTCACTTTCTTCTCTGTCATAAAACAAGTGACATGTGCAAACAACCACTAAACCCTAGTGATCAACTTCAATCTTAATAAGTTACTAAAATATAGAGGTGTACATAACAATGTTGAATATACAACTCAACTAGATAATCTTTTATTTAAAGTTACTGAAATATAGAGTCGTACATAAAACTAACATTGACTCTTATAACCTTTAGCAGTCTAAGATCTTCAATGGTAATGCTTACTTTCCAATTTAGGTTTGAGCTTCTTATATAGAAATATAACTTTGAGATTTTTCCTTGTGGATCTACAATTATTTTCGTCCAGAACCTTTGCACAATCCATTGGATATTTGATTTTATCCTTGAATATCTCCAACAAAAAACATAATTTGGCAGATGTAGAAAGGGAGCTTTCTTCCTATTGTTATTCCCTTTTGGATAATTGCTTTTATTTTCTAGTTTGTTGTTGTTTCTGCGAGCTATTTTTTTATATATTTTATGATCAAAGAGTAATTAATCTTCAAGGATCTTTATTTGAATAAACAATATTTAGCAATATAACAAAAGAACTTAGTATCAAGATAGTTAAATAGTACAAGGTATGCATAAATGTGAATAAGAATACTTAAGATGATAAAAGTTATCACAATGTTTTCAATATCTAAAATATCAGTCAAATGACACCATTTTATTGAGTATTACCACAAAAATAAGTATTTGTGTTTATCATCTCCATAAAGATTGATGCGATATTCAAAAACTGTTTAATAATCTTTATAATTTTAAGCAAAGATGTTTGGAAAGTTTGTTTTGTTAATCACTACGCCAAAAGAGACTTAATAGCGCACCTTAGACAACGCTTTAATATGAAAGCGCTGCTAAAGGTTAAAATTAAAATAAAACGCGGAAAATGTTCTAAAAAAAGAGAAAAAGCGCTGCTAAAAGTCATACCTTAGACATTGTTTTTTGAAAAGCGATGTCTAAGGTAGACCTTAGAAAGCGCTTTTAAAGGTATATCTTAGACAACGCTTTTGAGGAAAGCGTTTCTAAGGTTTTTTATATTTAAAAAAAATAAAATCAAAAGCGCTGTCTAAGGTAGACCTTAGACAACGCTTTTAAAAAGCATTGTTTAAGGGCTACCTTAGACAGCGCTTTCCACAAAAGCGTTGTCTAAGGTCTAATTAAATGAAATATTTAGAAACTCAAAATCATATTTTCATTCTTTTCCTCTTTCTTCTCCCCTGCGAACGCGTTACTTCTACAGTGAATACCCTAACGAAACTCCATTTTTCTTTTTGAAACCTCCATTAACACCGTTGGTGAAGGTGTTCGTCCATTAACGCCACTCGGAAAACCTCCATTAACACCGCTGATTGTGAAGTTACTGAGTTCGGGTGTTCGGGAAACCTCCATTTTTCTTTTCTTGAAGTTACTGACTTCGTCCTCTACTTCGTGAAGGTACATTTTTGTTGTAGTGAATGTCATTGTTATGTTATTGTTATGTTAGGGCAATGTCATTGAAATGTATTTTGAAAAATATGATTTTGTGAAGAATAGTGAAAATAGGCAATGTCAATGTTGATTATGTTAGGGCAAATATTTTGAGAAGAATAGTGAAAATAGGCAAATATTGAATATGTTAGGGCAAATATTTCTTTGATAAATATGATTTTGTGAGAATAGTGAAAATATTGATTATGTTAGGGCAATGTCAATGTTGTTATGATTCTGTGAAGAATAGTGAAAAATCAGATTATGTATCTCTATTTTCGTTTGGATTTTACGTTATGTATATGAAATATCGTTTGGAATTACGTTGTTTATGTAGTGAAAATATGTATCTCTTATAAGTAGGAAAACCATGGATAAAACATGGATCTGTGCCGATCGATTGTCCAAAGAGTACGAGAATGGGGTTGCGGAATTCGTTAAGTTTGTTATTCAACACGTTAAAAACCCCAGACAGATGAAATGTCCTTGCTTGCGTTGTTGTTATATTTGTAAGGTTGACGCAGATGGATTGAAATCGCATTTACTGAGGCATGGAATTGATCGAAGTTATCAGTGTTGGAAATTTCATGGTGAGAAAATTAACGAGAATGTTGAACCGAGTGGGAAAAGTAATACGACCTATGCTTCAGACGATAAAGACACGGAAACATACAATTCTGATCGAGTTAAAGAGATTGTAGTAGCACTTGAAGAAGATCTTCATGATTGTCCTGAAATGTTTGAGAGGTTGGTAAGCGATGCAGAGAAACCGTTGTATAAAGGTTGCACTAAATTCTCAAGACTGTCTGCGGTATTAAAGTTGTACAACATAAAGACAGGCAATGGATGGTCGGATAAAAGTTTCACAGAGTTGTTGGCCCTTATGAGAGAAATTCTATCGGAGGATAATGTTCTTCCTAATCGAACCTATGAGGCAAAAAAATGTTGTGCTCTAATTGCATGAGCTATGATAAGATACATGCTTGTCCTAATGATTGCATTTTGTTTCGTAACGAATATGCATCTTTAACTGAGTGCCCTAAATGCGGTTTGTCTCGATATAAGAAAAGATTGTCTCCAGCAAAAGTCTTATGGTATTTTCCTATAATTCCGATATTTAGGTGCATGTTTCGTAGTGAAACCGATGCAAGAAACCTGACTTGGCATGCAGATGAAAGAATTATTGATGGAAAGTATCGGCATCCGACTGATTCACCACAGTGGTCGAAGATTGATAATGATTATCCTGACTTTGGAGAAGAAGCAAGAAACCTTCGTTTGGAATTATCTACTGATAGAATGAACCTGCATGGTCTTCAAAGTATCTCACATACCACATGGCCTGTGATTCTTATAATTTATAACCTACCTCTATGACTATGTATGAAGCGTAAGTACATGATGTTATCTATATTAATCTCTGGGCCTAAACAACCAGAGAATGACATAGACGTATACTTGACACCTTTGATCGAATATTTAAAGATTTTGTGGGAGAACGGTGTGGAGGTTTATGATGGATATAAGAAAGAAAGTTTCAATTTGAGGGCGATGTTGTTTGTCGCAATTAATGATTTTCCAGCATACGGGAATCTATCTGGGTATAGCATTAAAAGTCAACGTGCGTGTCCTGTTTGTGAAGACAAAACCGATACGATTCGATTGGAACTTTGTCAGAAGAGTGTGTTTCTCGGTCATCATAGATTCTTACATTCTAAACATCACTACCGTGGGTGGAGAAAAGCATTCAATGGAGACACCGAACATCGTAAAGCTCCACCCGCGTTGTCAGGTGACCATGTTTTTGAAAAGGTGAAAGATGTGCGTACTGAGTTTGGCAAGCCTTTTGCACATAAGGTTGTCAAAGGTGGGTGGAAGAAGAGGTCGATATTTTTTAAATTGCCATATTGGAAGTCTTTGTACGTGAGACATTTTCTCGATGTTATGCATATTGAAAAAAATATATTTGAAAGTGTTATCGGTACATTACTCAATATAAAAGGAAAGTCTAAGGATGACCTTAAAGCAAGGGAGGACATGTTAAAAATGGGAATGAGAACTGAATTAGCACCCGTGAAGAAAGGAAGACGAACATATCTATCACCTGCTGTGTTTAATTTATCTAGAAAGGAGAAAAAAATTGTGTAAATTTCTGAGTGAAGTTAAGGTTCCAGAAGGATACTCATCAGATATTAGAAGACTTGTGTCTATGAAATACCTCAAGTTGAAGAGTTTGAAGACAGATGATTTCCATGTTATAATGGAACATTTTCTACCAATAGGTATACGTTCAATTTTGCCAAAAAAAGTAAGAAGTGCCATAACTAAATTTTGTTTTTTCTTTAGGTCAATCTGTAGTAAGGTGATCGATCCCGAGATCTTACCAACACTACAAAAAGAGATTGTAATTACCTTGTGTGAGCTTGAAATGTATTTTCCTCCCTCTTTTTTTTAACATAATGGTTTATCTAGTTGTTCATCTTGTGAAAGAGACACAATTGTGTGGACCAACTTATATGAGATGGATGTACCCTGCTGAACAATATATGAAAATATTAAAAGGGTACGTGAAATCCCGAAGTCGACCAGAGGGTTATATTGTTGAACGATACATTGTTGAAGAAGCTGTTGAGTTTTGTACTGAATATTTGTCCAACGTTCAATCAATTGGACTCCCCAAAGCTCATATTTTCGAAAAAAAGGAAGGTAAAAAATTAATTGGAAATAAAATTGTGACATTATCAAGGGATGAACGAGATCAAGTGCATTTGTATGTTCTGCACAATGATAATGAGGTTGAGCCATATGTTGAAATGCACAAGGAAGTACTCTGAAGGTTAAATCCGAACAGAAATGAAAATTGGATAGTACGAGAGCACAATCAAAGTTTCATACAATGGTTAAAGGATCATATTTATTCGAAGCGCTCTTCAGATCCTGCTTCGGTAACAGAAAGGTTGAGATGTTTGGCATATGGTCCAAGTTTGCATGTGTTTTCTTATAGCGCATACACAATTAATGGATACATATTTTATACCAAAAAGCAAGATGATAAGAGTACTATGCAAAATAGTGGTGTCACTGTGCTAGCTGAAGCAATGCATATATCAAGTATGAAGGACTTAAACCCCAAATATGAAAATTTGTCCTATTTTGGAGTTATTGAGCATATTTGGGTGTTTGATTACGAGAAGTTTCAGATTCTCATCATTGGTTGCAAGTGGGTAAATAGTAGTGGCATACAAATGGATAAATCTGGATTTTTGCAAGTTGATCTTACAAGGGTGGGGTACAAAGATGAACCTTTTATTCTAGCATCTCAAGCTAAACAAGTGTTCTATGTGAATGACCCGACGAGTACAAAATGGTCTATAGTGCTTTTCTCTAACAAAGTGGTTGATGATAGCGGTGTCGATCAATGTGATATTGATGTTGAGAATGAGTCATGCATTAGACGGAATGAGTTGAATAGAAATCAAGATGAGGATCTTATAGTGGATGAGTCATATATCAAAAATGATCATAACGAGGGAATTTGGATCAATTCATCCGTCTGCATTGCTAAGAAACAAGTAATTAATATTCCAACAAAGAAAAGAAATAGATGTTAGTGAAAGAGGTAAATTATATTTGATATACTTGGTTTCTTTATTTTTCATTTTCAATTGCTTTCATTCTAATTTAAATGTGTAACTTTGTAACTATAATATTGTATTCTTTTAATTGAATTACAATCTTTGTGTTGTTTCAGGACCTATGTAGATTTGAAACAATGTTTTGGTTGGATGCAAAAGTAGTATAAGTAATGATTTGTAATATGTTTGAATTGGTACATTTGTAGCAAAAGTAGTATAAGTAATATGTACATTTGTAAGTATATATGTTTGAATTGCCAATCCATTTGGATATATAATTTTGGTGCATAAATTGGTACATTAAAATAGGCCAAATTGAATTATTTTGAATATCCAAATTGTGATATTTTTCTGGAAAAAAATTGGTTCAAAAACAAGTCAAATTTCTGGTTGAAAAATCTGGTATAAATTGTGGTTTTAAGAAAATTATATAAAAAATTTCGTATAGCTTAGCAGCGCAGGTTTAGCTGTCTAATAGTACCATAGACAATGTTTTTCAGATTTAAAAGAGTGATGTCTAAACATTTAGCAGCGCAGATTTAGACAGTGTTTTAAAGTGTTGTCTAAGGCAAAAAAGACGTTGTCTAAGGTCTTATTTAGTGTAGTGAATAGAACAAAATTAAAATAACAATAAATGGAAATAAGGTTTATTATATGAAAATGAGAATTCTATGGTTAAATTTGATTATCCTATCTTCATGCATCCTCTTGATATATATATATATATATATATATATATATATATATATATATATATATATATATATATATATATATATATATATATATATATATATATATATATATATATATATATATATATATATATATATATATATATATATATATTATTTTTAATATTTTAAAATTTAATTTAATTTAATTAGACTTAAATGTCTTAACATTTTTTCTTAAAATGCTTTTATTTTCTTGTGATATTATGCCAAAAACCAATTTAAAAGATGAGTGAAATCATTTTATATAAACTCTTTTTAAGCTGTATACATAACTAACATGTGACACTTATAATTGTTTCAATAATCATAATTAAATTAATCAATTAAGTGTGTGTTTGAAATCGTTGTAAGATTATCAAAATCATACTAGTTGATAGTGATTTGAAGAAATGTATTGTTATGTAAATTGAGTTGTTAAGATTAGTTTCTACATTATCCTTTTGAAACGGCAATGACAGCAGCATGGGCCAATAGCATCTAGTTATTCTGACAAACACATATGTTTGTTGGCATGCATATCAAATTTGTACCTACCTATAACTAGGCCTAGATGTAATATGTGATACACAGATTGAACTTTCTTCTTTTCATTTTCTTTACTTTTCCCTTTTAGTTCTTTTCATTACACATCTATGAAGATGGCATCATGATGTGAATTTGTATACATTTTTTAAAACTTTTTCAGTGCTTCCTATTATGTTATGTTGTATTACATGAATATGGAATACATTTTTTATAATGGACCATGTACTTGTATAATTGCATATGAAATGAAAAGCCAGAAGAGGGTGAGAGTTAGAAGCTACATGGGGCAGAATTATTCTTCAAGAAAAGAGAAGGGGGAGAGAGATATTTAAGATTCGGTTTGTTAAAAACAAGGGTAAAAGAAAAGGTTGTTCCCCCATGATGCTTTTGTTGGACATTCCACCTTTATTTTATGGTTTATTTATTCATATTTATATTTATTTCATCATTTATTTGTCATATTGCACTTTGTGTGTAGCTAAAGCATATATTACTTTGCCTATATAAATCAGAAAAATATAATTTAATTTATAAAAGATGTATATTAGTTTAGACGGTGATGAAATAGAATAATAATATTAAAAAAATTGATCTCAGACAACCAACGCTAAAAATTTGATATATTGTAAGGACTAATTTTCTAAGTATCGAATTCTACTTAGTTATATTTATTTAAAGTGATTAAAATTTAGTTTGGAATAATGATATCGATTAAGTAATAATATAGTTAAGATAAAATATTCTTTTTGGTCCATTTTAGTCTCTTAATTTTAAAAAGAATCAATATTGTCTCTAAACAGTATTGCTAGTGCACAAGGTGATGAAGACAAAGAGAATAAGAGAATATATTTACTACCCTACGATAACGGCTACAAAAGCTTTGGAAGAAAAGATTAGGGAATCTTTTATCCCACCTCATGCATCTCTCACACACCATGTGCGTTGTCATTTTTGTTCTCTCTGCTTCTACTTATGTATCTTCGGACGCACCATTTTATTTTTCAACGTTGTTTTTTACTGTAGATACATCAACTGAATATTGGTTTGTTTCTATTTTTCGCCATTTTCGCTCGACAACGACACATATGATCATCTGCAATGTAACAATATTATGTGATGTAAGATGAAAATAGATTCACTGTAGATTAACTACAAAATTTGACTAATAACTTATGATACATGTAACAATATCATTTGTTTACTTTTTCTTAGATAATATCTTCTAAACTATTACTGTTTTCATTTAATTTTAGAAGTCTTCTTTGTGTTGAAAATTCTGATTCTGGTTCAGCAGGTGGTAATAGGAGTACCACCAACTTTGTGTCCACTCTACCATCTGTCTTGGATAACGTCAAAGAAGTAATATTTTACTGTTGATCTTGATTTGTGGTACAAGCTTCGATGGTAGAACTGATATTCACCATGTCTTTTTTAGATACCATATGGTTTGGAATTGCTATATAACTTTTGGTTACACCACATGTCATGTTTTCCACCGTGGGTGGGTGGCCGTTATTTTGTTTGAATATGGGTTAGAACTACTAGACAACTCATAAATACAGAACATGTCTGCCATATCTTACTCTTTCTAGTTAGTAAGAGTTAAGATAAACAATATTAAATTAAATGCAAGAATTAGTCAAATTTAATTTAATTTTTGTGTGATGATAAGTATGCTTTTATTTAATAGAATTTCTTCACCGCTTTCAATCTCATTTATTGTTGGGTGAAATATACATTAAAACCGCCAATGAGGTTTATTATCTGAACGATGAGATTTGACAATGCATTCTTAACCTTTCTTCCCCAAGAAGTTGAGTCTTTTCGCTGCTCTGTGCCCTTACAAGTAACCAATAAACAAATTTTTTCTTTTTTTCATCAATTTTTCATTCATTTCACTCTCTAATGCTATGCATGTTTACGTCATTGAATGAAGATTAATAACTACACCAAAGCAACACATTGAAGAAATACGGAGAATAAACTTTTCTATTGGCGGGAAACTTAATCTCTTTACTCAAGATCTTCATCATGTTGACTTTAGTAGTATAGGTTTTTAGTCTCTATAACATTATATATAATACTACTTTTTTTTTCATGTTTGTACGTTATTATATATGCGTCTCCGACTAACAAATCTGACATAATTAAAAAACTGTGAGATATTGGAACGAACTATAGGTTTAGCATGTCGTCAAAGTCCGCTCACATGTTGTTGTTAAATTGGGCCTTGTGTTATGGATCCAATTGTTTAAGTTAGCTTATACCCTAAGTTAGCTTGTAATGGATAATTGTTAAAAATCCCATTAGGTTAGTGTGTTAGTTTTCTTATAAATAACATACTAGTCTCTCATATTTTGAATAAGGGAAAATAGGAAGATAAAACCTTAATTCAATAGTGAGAGAGGTTATTTATTATTCTTGTATACTTGTAATCTTGTTGAAAGAGAAAGGAAAAAATAACAGTTTATAACCAATCCTTGTTATCTTTGGTTACCCTAAACCCTAACCCTTGTGGGTTTCCTAACTGGTCAAGGAACCAATTATACTTTGTTTCTAAGGTATCTGATTCACACAAAATTGGTGCAGTGAGCGTGGAGAAGATGCCTTCAACAAAGTATGAGATTGAAAATTTCACCAGAGTCAACGATTTCGGTCTGTAGCACTTGAAGATGAAAGCCCTACTTGTTTAGCAGAGTTGTTTGGAAGCGTTGAAGGGAGAGACGACCATGAATGATGCGTTGACGACATCTAAAAAGACGACCATGATTGAGAAAGCATACATCATAATATTGTTGAGCCTTGGTGATAAGGTTCTTTGACAGATATCAAAGGAGACGACGCCAGGGTTATGTTTGAAACTTGAAGGTTTATACATGACCAAATTGTTGGTGAATCAACTCTACCTGAAGCAAGCCTTGTATTCATTCAAGATGAGTGAAAACAAAGTGTTGGCTGAGCAGTTGGATATGTTCAATAAGCTGATTTTTGATCTTGAAAATATTGATGTGAAGATCGATGATGAAGATCAAGTGCTATTGTTGTTATGAGCTTTTCCCATAACACATGTTCACTTCAAAGAAACCCTCCTATAATGAAGAGATTACCTGACCTTTGAAGATGTTAAATTTTCCTTGTACTCTAAGGACTTGAACGAACGAAAGGAGCATAAACCTTTGACGGTTGGTGAAGGTTTGGCCATTAAGGAGAAATTCTTGTGAAAGGATGGTAAGTTTGACAAGAAGAAGGGCAAAGGTCAGCAGAAGTTTTATAGTGGTAAAGCATCTGGTGTTCGATGCTATCATTGTAAGAAGGAGGGTCACCTTCAAAAGGTGTGCCCTGAACGCTTGAAAGATCATGGAGGTAAGGATAATGGCAACACAACCATTGTTCAAGATGATTTCGAATCATCTGATGTTCTTGTGGTTTCAAGCGACGACTCAATAAAAGTGTAGATTATGGATTCAGGTTGCACTTGGAACATGACTCCAAACAAATATTTGTTTGAGGAGCTATGTTATCAAGATGGTGGATTGGTGCTCCTGGGAAACAACAAAGCTTGCAAAATTGCAGGTATTAAATCTGTAAGATTCAAGCTCCATGATGAGTCAATAAGGTTTTTGACTAAAGTTAGGTATGTACCTGACTTGAAGAGAAATTTGATTTCTCTTGGTGAATTCGAAAAGAAGGGATATGTTTTTCAAGGAGAGAAAAGTATTCTAAGAGTCATGAAGGGGTCGAAGGAAGTCTTGAGAGGCGTGAATAAACAAGGCTTGTATACCCTTGAGGATGAAGATGTAAGTGGTTCAACAAATGTTACATCCACGAAACTGTTGTCAAAGACAAAATTATGGAACATGAGATTGGGCCATGTAAGCGAGAGAGACCTAGTCGAACTGGGGAAACAGAACCTTCTAGGTGGTGAAAAAGTCGAGAAGTTAGAGTTTTGTGAACCTTGTGTATTCGGTAAGTCCTGTAGGGTGAAGTTTAACAAAGGTAAACAAAGAACACATGGATCCCTTAAGTACATCCATCTTGATCTTTGGGGGCCTGCAAGGAATCCTTCATATTCAGGTGCAAGGTATTTTCTATCCATAGTTGATGATTATTCAGAACGTTATGGCTATTCATTCAGAAGACGAAGGATGACACTTTTGAGAATTTCAAGAGTTAGAAGGTTCTGGTCGAAACTCAAACTGGCAGAAAGGTCAAGAGGTTGAGAACTGATAATGACCTTGAATTCTGCAATGAAGCGTTTGATAGTTACTGTGTTGAGTCTGGAATTGCAAGGCATGAGACTGTAGCAGGTACTACTCAACAAAATGGTCTTGCTGAGAGATTCAATCGAACAATCCTCGAAAGGGTTAGATGCATGTTGGTTAGTTCTGGATTGAAGAAGGTGTTTTGGGCTGAGGTTGTTTCGACAAAAACATATCTGATAAACATATGTCATTCAACCGCGTTAGATATGAAGATACCTGAAGAAGTTTGGTCGGGACATCCACCAGATCTCGACAAACTAAGAGTATTTGGTTGTGTATCCTATGCTCACATTAGGCAAGACAAGGTCGAACCTAGAGCTCTGAAATGCATGTTCATGGGATACCCTGAATGAGTTAAAGCTTATAGGCTATGGTTCCTAGAGCCAGGTCACAAGAGGAGTATCACCGGTCGAGATGTAGTTTTCAATGAAGTTAAGATGACTTTCAAGAAAACTGATGATGTTGAAGAAGAGCTGAAACATGAAAATATTTTTGTTGAGGTGGAGCATAGTGATGTTGAATTGTATAACCCAGGTGAAGTCAAAGAAGAAGAAGCAAAAACTACTTTCGAAGATGAGGAGACTGATAATGACTACCTGCTGGCAAGAGACATGTCGAGAAGAGTCATCAAGCCACCTCAAAGACTTGGTTATACATATCTTATAGCTTATGCCTTAATCTCTGCAAGTGAGGTTCTAGACGAAGAACCTAGAGGCTTAATCTCTGAAAGCCATGGATGGTGAAAACTAGTTTGTTTTTTTGTTGTTGTAGAGTTTGTTCCAAGGTGGAGATTTGTGAGATATTGGAACAAACTCTAGATTTAGCATGTCGTCGAAGTCTGCTCACATGTTGTTTTTAAATTGGGCATTGTGTTATGGATCCAATTATTTAAGTTAGCTTATACCCTAAGTTAGCTTGTAATAGGTAATTGTCAAAAATCCTATTAGGTTAGTGTGTTAGTTTTCTTATAAATAACATATTAGTCTTTCATATTTTGAATAAGGGAAAATAGGAAGATAAAACCATAATTCAATAGTGAGAGAGGTTATTTGTTATTCTTTTATACTTGTAATCTTGTTGAAAGAGAAATGAAAGAATAACAATTTATAACCAATCCTTCTTTTTATATTTGGTTACCCTATACCCTAACCCTTGTGGTTTTCCTAACTGATCAAGGAACCAATTATACTTTGTTTCTAAGGTATCTGATTCACAACAAAATGTTATGCTAAAATTTTGTAGATGTATATATGAAGTTCCCTAGATGTATCTACGGAAGCTTTCAACGTAAAATAAAAAAAATGGTGCATCCGGATGTATATCAGTGGAACTGAGGGACATAATTGGAAATGCAACAGGTGGCTAAGAGATACATGGGGTGGATTAAGAAATTCACGAAAGATCAATAGATGACAACTATCATTAGTCTATTTATACAAAAATATTAGGGCCACATATGCAACATACTAAAAATACTAAATTACCCTTCAATCTATCCCTTAATTTAGGATTTCCTAATCAAAACTAACAACACCAATTTCATCCCTTAAGTGAAGAAACTGATTCGTTTTGATCGTATTTGTTAGAGCATGATACTTTGTCTCAATATGCTTGCTTCTGGGTGCTACAATTCACAACTTCTTGCACTCTATTTTCGACTTGACTCCTCATAAAATGATACTTTGTGTCAATATGCTTGCTTCTCCCGTGCATAAATGGGTTAGTGGTAAGAATGATTGCAGAATTGTTATTAATTATCAACTTCAGAGGCTTGTTTACTTTAATCTTCAGATCTTGTAGTAAATTCAGAAGCTATACAGTTTAACATGTAGCTACCACACATATGATGTACTCAACTTCACACATTGAGAGTGCTACAACATGTTACTTCTTCTCCTTCATCATGTTTCTCATCATATCAAGCAAAGTATGATTTCTTTCTCAGCAAGACCATTTTGTAAGTTATGTAATTTCAGATTGACATTAATTTTATAAAACAAATATAGCAGCAGTGCGTATGTACATGATCTTTGTAAATAAAGAATACATTAAGAAATGAATCCTTTTGTGCACCCAAACATGTTATGTTGAAATGTTTCAACATCTGAAACAACATGTCGAAGAAGATGTCAAGACAGTTCATTCGACATCATGAACTGCTGATGATGGATTGAAGTTTCTGTTTTGGTTTCAACAGAAATAGAATATTTTGAAGATTTAAATTAATCCAATGGCGTTGATGTAAAAGATCTTGAAGACTCAAATTTGCATTGAAGACAATATCAAATATTGAAAATATAGAGTTTTTATATTTAGATATATTTTAGGGAGTTTTTATTTTAAGATTTTTTTTGTATATTTGTAGCAGATTTTTTCTGCATTTTTGTAGCAGTTGTTGCTGTGATTTTTTAGGCCCAAATCCAGTTGGGAATAGGTTATAAATAGAAATCTTGTAACCTAGGTGTAACCAACCAACCAAAAATGTAATAGACATATCATTAGGGTTGTGTTCTTGTGGTAGCCGTGCGCAACAAGGTTTATGTTGTGGTTGTTTTGTTTGTAATTCTCGAAGCTTATAAGTAAGAGAAGTTGTGTACTTAACTGAAGCTTCTAAGCAAGGTTAAGGTATTGTCATGGAAGTGTGACTTCTGGTTTGAATTGTTGGTGTAGGTAAAGATCCATTAATAATAACAACTGACTTTTGGGACTGTGAGACATCATTGAGGTGATTGGAAGTGAGGATGGGTTTCTCATATTTAGGAGTTCCTAAGTAGAAGTTGCACATGTAATGGTTAAGTGAGAAGACTGTAAATTGTAGGTGTTTGCTAAGATGTCTTTGAATTGATACTACATAGTGGATTTCCTTCCTAACTTGGTAGCCCCCAGAGTAGATGAGTTAGCATCGAACTGGGTTAACAATTTGAATGTGTTCTTTACAGCTTTCAGTTTATTTTATGCAGTATATGTGTTGAATGTCATATCTTATGTTTAAACATCCTGAAGAATGTTTGAATTTGATATATCAGAATTTTAAAAAGTACTGTTGTTTGTGCCTTCCCATGTTTATATGTAACAGATAAGATGTCTCAACATCATATTCGACATCTGAGTTTGTCATACTAGAATTTTAGATTGCGTGGAGGAATATAAAGAGCAGTAACCTCATGCTCAATTCCATTCTCTTCACATAACTTTCTGAACTCAGTGGAGTTATACTCACCTCCACCATCGGTTCTGATAATCTTTAGAGTCTGACCACTATTATTCTTAACTTTCATTTTGAATTTCTTGAATTCAGCAAGCACCTCGTGTTTGAAATTTATAAGGGATACATATGTCATTCTTATGAATTCATTAACAAATGACACAAAGTGTTTTTTCCTCCAATCGATGCTACTAGAAACGGACAACACACATCATAATGTACTACTCCCAAGGAAAATTTTGCTCTTGGAGCTACTTTTGACACAAATGGCTATCTTAGTTGTTTTACTTCCATGCACATTTTGCATGACTTCCTAGGCTTCTTAATTGTAGGAATTCCATGTACCATCTTCTTCGAATTAAGATATCCAAAGCTTCTAAAATTCAGATGACCAAATCTTCTGTGCCACAACTCACTTTCCTTCACAACATTTGTTACACTAAGGCATTCAAAGTGTGCAGTTATGACATTCATCTTGAATGTTCCATTTCTTCCGTATTCTTACTCCTTAATCAACTTCTAGTTACAATCATAAAACTTCAAAAGATTGTCCTTCATGGTAACTAAAAAACCTTTCTCAATTAGTTGCCATACATTCATCATATTGCTTTTAATGCCAGGTACATACAACACATTCTGAATCAATAATGTTTTCCCATTGTTCAAAACGACTCTGACATTTCCCATACATTCATTGTTGAGTTATTTATCATCATCATATTTGATCTTTGTCCTCTTTCTAGAGTTAGAGTCAACCAACCATTTCTTATTTCCAGTAAGATGATTTAAGCAGCCAGTGTCCATATACCACCAGTCTATCAATTTTGTATCATCATATTCAGAAGCCATCAGTAGCACGGATTAATCATCAAAATATCTTTTGGCTATGTTTGCTTCTTTTGACTTCCTTTCCTTGTTTGACCAACAATCAACGGCAAAGTTTCCAAACTTCTTACAACAATAACACTGGATCTTCTTCTTGTCATACCTCTCTTTTCCCTTCTGAGCATTCTTATGTCTGTCCAAAGTTGAGGTTTCTGACTTATGAACACCATTAGATTTTCTCCCGGCTTCTGACCAAGACTACATCAAATGTTTCTTACCAGAAGTTGCTTTCAGAGCCTGCTGCTTTACTTCTCTTTTAGGAGTTCTCTAAATCAGACGCAAGTCTTGTGCTTCTAGACTGCTTTGCAGTTCTTCAATTCTCATGGTGTTTAGATTCATAAAATGTTCTATTGCTACCACAATATAATCAAACTGATAAGCAAGGGATCTCAATACTTTCCCAATGATTACTTGTTCAGAAAATGTTTCTCCACAAGCTTTCATCTTATTAGTGATCAGAATAACTTTGGAGATGTAATCAGATACCTTCTCGTTGTCCTTCATGTTGAGATTCTCATACTGCTTTCATAGAGGCTGAAGCTTCACCTTTTTCACTGATACGTCACTCCCGTAACACATAACCAATGTGTCATATGCTGCCTTCGTCGTCGTCGAATCAACAATATTCTCATACATGTTTACATCCATACACTGATGGATGTAGAACAACACATTCTGATCTTTCTTTCATAGATCACGCTGAGCATTTCTCTGCGTATTAGTTGCACCTTTTGGAAGTGCAACTGAAGCGTAACCATCTTTGACGAGATCAAGAACATCTTGAGCGCCAAACAATATAAGCATATGAATCATCCAACGATTCAAATTCTTGCCATCGAACACTGGAAGCTTGGTGCTCAGACTACCATTTTCGTTCATCTTCTACCTTGTGCAAGTCACTCAGATCTCACTAAACACAATGTTTCACAATCCCACAGAATCAGAAAATGTGATTAATTTTTGTTATAAAAGCCTAGTCTTTAATAGTTTAAGATTCAACATAAATTCAAGAAACAAAATCAATGACACAACGCCTCACTATTTCACTTGTGTTTCCCGGGTTTTTCCGTGGATACGAACCGGAGCTCTAGATACTAATTGTTAGTGCACAAGGTGATGAAGATAAATAGAATAAGAGAATATATTTACTACTCTGCAATGACAACTACAAACGCTTTGAAAGAAAAGATTAATAGATGACAACTACCACTAGTCTATTTATACATAAATATTAGGGCCACATATACAACATACTAAAATACTAAAGGTAACATATCCATTTTGGTCCTTTAATTTTACCTCGGGGTCCATTTTTGTCCCTCAATTTTTAAAAGTTCCAAAATTAATTATTTAATTGTTCAAAAAACACCATGTTAGTCCTTTCCGCTAGGTCCGTTAGTCAAAGTCAAAAACCATTTGGCATACATGTGTTACTGATGTGGCATATGCTCATTAAAAGGTTACAAAAAGATTTGCACACACTAAGATTCAAACCCTATTACACTTGGTTGCTAGGAACACTACTTTACCACGAGTTCACTTTAATTTTATTATTTGGATTTACGCTTTAAATATAATTGAACTTGTTTATAATTCAATTAGGGTTAATAATTTAGGGCTTCTCTTCTAAAAACAAGAGCACAAGTGGTTGTTTTGGAGTTTAATAATATCTCAATTTATTTTTGCATTCCTGATATATATATTTAGTCAATTGGTTTTGCATTCCGGTTAACATTTCTCAATTTGTTTTCCCCCATTAAATCTCAACCAAAAGATTGAAATTCTTCAATCCCTCATTTAACAATTCCTCAATTCATCTAGTATAAACAAATTTGAGAAATCTACACAAATACTTCCTTATATTCCTAAAATTGATATTTAAAAATAAAGATTTTATCTCTTAAATTAAGATAATGATAGATTAAAATTAAATAGATATTGTATTGATAGTGACCCGAGAGATAAATATAGTGTTATTTTATTAAAATTTTAAAAAAATAAGTATGTTGCTGATAGTGGCCCGTAATTTTTTTTTTACATTTGAAAATAACACTTTTATCCCTTGAATAAAAAAATTGTTAATTAAAAAAAAGCATGTTGCTGATATTGGCCCGTAAAAAAATTGATATTTTAACATTTAAAAATATTTTTATTATTGCAAATAATAAAATAATTAATTAAAATAAAATATATATTTTTCTAATAATAATTTATGAGATAGAAAATTAATTGCATATCCGGTCCATTATTGAAGTGAGACAAAACCTCTACTCCACTAAAAACATAAGAGGGGGAAAAAGAAAAATAGAGATATTAGAAACAGAGATAAAAAAGAGATTTGAGTGAAAAATGGAAATAAGAAATGAAACTTAAGAGAGGGAAAACCAAATTTTAATTTAAAATCTAAAAATTTGAAATTGAGAAAGTAGGTGTGTGTTTGTGGATTGATGGATAATTTTTTTTTGGATTGTGAGGTAATGAGTGTTTGTCATGTGTCAAGCAAAGAGATGATGGAGAGAGTTTTAATTGTTGAATTTTGTTATTTACGAAAATAACCGTTTAGTAGTATAATTTTTTAAAGTGCAAAGGGCAAAATCGGCAACTCATACAATTGATTTTTGATATGTAGATAGTAGACTACCTTTTAAAATAAGTATGGTGGCCAGGGTTCGATATTTGTTGAAGACAATATTTTGGGGGGTTTTTTATTTAAAGAAGTTGATTTTTCATTGCAAACTCAGCCGCCACACATGCATAAATGAACGTTGTTTTAAAAAAATAGACATAAAGGACCAATGTGGCACTTTTTGAACAATTAAAGGATGAACTTTGAACTTTTTAAAATTGAGGGGCCAAAATGGACCCTGATGTAAAGTTAAAGGACCAAAAATGATATCTTTCAAATACTAAATTACCCTTCAATAAGTGTTACGTAAGTCCTTTCTGTTAGGTCAATTAGACAAAGTCAAAATAAAATGTCTCTTGACATACACCTGATGCTGATGTGGCATATGCTCATCACTAATGTCATCAAAATTTCAAGAAAATTTCAAAAATTTACCTTCTTCATGGATTTAAACTATGACCATGTTAGTTTTTGGGCAAGACAGTTTGCCATTAGGTCACTTCGCCTTTTGTGATGTAATTTATAAATTAAATATATATTAAAATCTTAATTATTTATAAAAAAAAATTATTCAACCAAACAAATATAAAACCCATAAATGTTTTTTATGTGGATGTTCATCATCTTCCCAAAAATGTTTTTGTTGAGATTACCTCCGCAACACCACCGTCGTGCCATTAAGAATAATCCACACTAAAAAAAGACAATCCATAGTAAGAAGAATTATCACTCAACCACAAATAAACATCAACGTATTAACTTAACTAATTAATTCAATACTACCTCAAAGATGAATCATTCACACCTTCAGGGACTTACCTTTCGATTATAGGAGCGATTCAACACGTTATCGAGTTTCATTATGGATTTGAGCCACAATCCGCTATTGATGATTTCAATTGTCCAATGAGATGAATTGGCGGTGGATCTCCTTAATCGACGTTGGTTGTACATCAATTTGGTTTGAGAATTTGTGGTTAGTTATTGGGTTTTTGAAGATCTCCTTTATTATTATGGAGCTAAAGAAGTAAGGATTAAAGAAGTGAATTTTGAAGTTCTCATTTATTGCCTCTGATGCATTTTCTTGAAACATGGGTTTGTTTTGTGTACTTCCTTAAGTCAAGTAAGAATTTAAATGTTTTTGCTTGGAGTTCGTTCTGAGTTTTTTCACTTGCAACCATTTCATATCTCATGAGCTTAGATGTTCATGTTCTACCTTTGGTTTTAGTTTTTCTGATAAGAATAATTTAATTCCATATAAATGGATTTTGATATCACAAGTGGACAATAGCCCAGTTGGTGGAGGCGTACCTTCTCTTGGTTCAGGTCGATTGGTTGATTCTGGGTTGAGGCAAAATTTTGAAAATTTTCTTGGAATTTTGATGACAATATGCCACGTCGGATGTCACACATGCAAATATAAACATCATTTTATAAACATCATTTTGTGAAAATTAGACAGAAAGGAGTTAAACAACATTGTTTGAAGATATAAAAGACTACATTGGTGATTTTAAAAGTTAATGGATCAAAATGGACTCCGAGATATAATTAAGTAATCAAAAGAGTATTTTGCCTACGCTTAAAATAAGATCTAAGGTACATAACTTCTACCTCAAACAAACTCACTTAAATTCCTGAATCCATTACGAAAAACGAGTAAATTAAAGAGAAATAAAGAAATTTGGACAACATCTACTTTCGCCAGTGTGTTGTTCTGCCTTAAGTAAATAATCTACCCATTTTTGTCGACATAGATTATTTGTTTAAGATTAATTTCCGTACAACTATTAAAATGGGGTTTTCTCAACTGAGTTTTGAGAGAGTTTCATTGTCTCAAACTCAACTTTTCGATATTCGTATTTCGATATTGATTCATACATATTCAGCAAATGAAAGATATCTAAATTAAAAACTCAAATTTTAAAGTAACTTTAAACTTGTTTCTCGTACCAAATTTATAGAGCTTATATAATGTCTTTACTCCCTAAGAAACTATTCATACATAATGACATAAATCATAACAACGATTGAGAAATGTAGAAGTTGGATGAAAGTAAGAAATCATTTTGAATTAAACAGTCCACACATGTTAAAGGAAAAGAAAAGAAAAGGTTGACATTTGAAGAGAATAAGAGGTGGGCCTCGTGCATTGAGCCCCAATAGTTTCACCTTTGTGTTAGCCCTAAACATCAACCTAATTAAACTGTTCCCCTAAGTAACCTACAAGATCTTACTTCCACACCTACACGTTTGGATTTTATGAAACCCAATAAAGGTCACTTGTTGAAATCTTTATCTCCTTTTGTGCATTTTTATTATGATTATGAGCAAACACAAACATTCCTTCCTTTAGGTCCAATCCTAAACCTACTATGTTGTTTCCTTAACTCTACGTGTCTTGTGGCAATTAAGCATTTGATTACTCCCATGTTAACTTGTCTCCACTCAATTCATTTTCGGATATTGTTTTTCGTGCTTACAAAACATGGAGTGCTTTCACAGGTTAATGTCAATATTTTATTTTGTCGACAAAGATAGTTCGAGTGTAATCCACACCATTTACTTGTTCATATTATTATTCCCATTTAAAATGTTCATAAATGAAAGAAGAAAAATAATAATGGCCAAAATTTAACTCATTAATAAAAGTTAACAAATAATTAGGCAATCGCAACCTCACATAAAATGTGTCAATAGCTTATAAAAAATAAAACATCCTGTTTACATTCATCAGGTTATCACCCATGCAAAATATTGTTTCTTTGATTCTCATCTTTCTGATCAAGAAAATATTAATGGTATTTGTAATAAGTTGAGGTGTAAATCTGACCACCGGTGAAGTGTAAATATTTTCGTAGTTGAAGAGGTTCATGTAGAAATTTATTGAATGAATCGGTCATAAAAAAGATAAACTCAAAAATATTTTAAGTCTCATAAATAAAATTAGAGATTTTAATATACGTAAAAATAAAACACAACTTAAACAGAGAGTGAAAGCTTCTCAATGAATTAATACAATAAAACTATTACAAGATATCAATAATAAAGGCATGACTCTTTCTAATACAAATCGATTACAAGATAACCAAAATTGCTTCAAACAAAAAGATTTAAAATCCATTACATAGAATTTCATTCAAAGGATAATTGGATTCATGATGATCCAATAGATTTGATGCATTGCAGACCCAAACTTATCACATTAAATCACTATAAATAAGATCTAACATAAATGACATACAAACGATGCAATAACAATAATAATAGATGCAAAAATTTAAAGGAAATAAGGGAAGAAAAAAGAGTACACAGAGTGGTTCAACATTTGTCACGCTTTTCCTATTTCACTCTTCAATGATCTTAAAACCATCAAAAAATAATCATGATCTTCCACTATTTCATCAGTTTTAGATATATGCATTTTGATTACAACAAAATATCACACACAATAATTTCCTTTGTTGATGCATATACTCAAACTGCTAACCAAAACAAGATCCTCAATGATCTTGATTCAATAAACTTGTTATCCACAATAACCTGCTCGAAGTTTTCTTTCTGCAACATCTCTTATTGGATCTGAAGAAGACTTGTCTAATTGATTGTCATTTGATAAGTGTTGAATTGGACAACACCCAACTGCGTCTTATGAACACTTTTTACATGACTTCACCAAAGTTGGACCACTCTCAACTTCGTGTTATGAATAGTTTGTACTCGACTTCAACAAATTTTTCCATGGAGTATAGTAAAACTCTTCTCTTGATACATACCATAACGTTCAAACCGCATTTAAGAAATGATTCTTGTACCTGTTACAAACAACAAACTTCACCCAAAAACATTTGGTATCATAATATACCACCAGTCTACCTCAAAAGCTCAATCTTTAGATATGAAGGTCCACAACACTCGATTAGGACTAATGATAAAGATGATGAACAATGTTAAAAGAATCACAAATACACACAGACACACACGCATTCTCTCTCTCTCTCTCTCCCTCTCTCTCTCTGAATCCACATTCTATGAGGTTTATCACAAGGTATAAACAAGGAGATAAATGTTGGTGAATTAAGAACACACACAAAAGTTCTCTCAAGTTTCTGGGTAAAATGGGTCTTGGTTCTTGATGGTTATCATGAGTTTGATCAAAATTGGTCAACTCACTTTCTATGGTTTCCTAAAAAAAAATTTACACAGATAATGTGTAACAAAAAGGAGATGTAATCTGACATGAATCATACTCAATAAGTTGTTGTTTTTTTCAAACAAGAGAAACAAGACAAAGGTGCTAGGAATAAACACACTAGAGAAGAAAACACAAATTGACATTTTGTCTAATAAAAGTTTTCATTTTTCTTTTATTATAAAAAAAAAGGTTCATAATGAGATATTCTTGTATTTAAATCTAATGTGGAAATTTTAATTTTTGAAGTTATGATTTGAATCACTATTCAAAACTCGTGACTTAAGTCAAAAGCAAACTATGATTTAAGTCACTTGACATCCATGATTCAAATCAAATCAGACATCGCCTAATTCTAGCTTTCATGGAAAGTTATTATTTGAGTCAAGTTATACTTATGATTCAAATCAAATCACATAACACCAAAATCCAATTTCCATAAATTGTATGATTCGAGTGACACAATGAACATGATCTGAATCAAGCATCTTAATACCTTGATTCAAGTGTTCTAACTTGTCATTCAAAAAATATTTGATAAAAAAATAAAATCAACTTGCTATGCTAAAAAAGGACACATAATATCATGGAACAACACTCTAAGTAATTGGAAAATAAAGGGACTAAAGGTACAATACTACATAGATAAATCACACAAAATACAATTAAAAAACGAACAATTTACAAACATGAGAAAAATCAGATAACACATACAAGCAAATTTATAAAAAACATAAAAAAAAATGACATCATACAATATCGTGACTGCAATTTCAGTCACCCCTTTAATATGGTGTTTGAAGAAAATTGATATCATACGATATGGTCTTTAAAGAAAATTGAATTTGGTGTAATATTTAGCACACAATAGATGATTGTACAACACATTGCTTGAGCTCTTATGCCCCCTACATTAAAAATCTATTATGCATGAATATTGATAATATATCTATAACTTATCTCCCTTTGAAAAATATCAAAAAGAGAAAAGGAACACAAACAAAAAAATCCAGGATAAAGGAAAAACCAACAATTTAAATGCCACCCTAGCAAACTAAACAGACACCACAAAAACTACATATGATTACTACCGCAAAAAATGAAATTTCAGAAAATGATCAAGATAAAAAGAGATACCATAGAGAAATCACAGAGATACTAAAAATTGTGGCTAAAACTCGCCACCAAGTACATAACCAAAAACTTATGAGAGAAACTATAAAAAATAGCATCTGATAATATTCAAAATGAATAATAATTCACATGATGCAAAATGATATGCTATGATATGCTTGAAAGGGTATGAAATCAAGGTAAATTAGTTGTACGCGGGTCAGGAGCGACAACATTAACTACATGATCAATGTTGAAAACAAATACATAATTTCTAATGTGTTTTATGGAACCTTTCAAAGTAGAAACTTCGGCCAACATTCTTGATTCACTTGCTTTTAATTTTTCCCTGATCTTCTCTCTACATTCTTTTACTTCCTTAGTCACAACTTCAATACGACCCATAATTTGGTATTCACGTACTTCATTATCAACCAATATTCTACCTAACCAATCATCAAAATATGCGTTTGCATCTGCAATCAATAATCCAACAGAAGATGAACCACTTTATCCATTAGAGCTAGCTCAATTCATCTTCTTAAGTTTCACAAACTCTTCTTCATGCATTTTCCTTCCAGATTTTTCCAAATAGAAGTAAAAACCATTTGAATTGGGGTAATACCTCATCACAGAGATAACAAATTCTTCCAACATCTTTGGAGCTTCCAACAAATCATCTTCCTCGGACACAATAACATTTAGCTCTAAAAACATTTGAACAAATGAAGTGAAGAACAAAGACCTATTTGAAGTTTATTTCCAGTGAAACATTCTCTTAATAATAAACTTCAATCCAAGGATGAGTTTATTATTCGACATTTTTTTTTATTATCAATGTTTGACCATTACAACTAGAGTACTACTAGAAATTACTATTAGCGTCCAAAGACTCAATATTGATGTTGCACTAGGTATCATAAGATGATATATGTCTTTATTTGAACAAATTGATAATTTTGTTTTTTTTATGTGAGTATATTTAAATTTTTAATTTTGTTGTTCTTTTTCAGGTACAATTGTGAATCCTTAAATGTGGAATCATGTGGTTCTAAGCGTAAAATTTATAATAATAATTCGGGTGAATTATGACACAAATATCTAGGTCACATCTCTAAAAATAAACTTGAGCGACTAGTGTCTAATGGAATTTTAGATTCCATTGACCTAATGAACTTTGAGGTTTTTGTTGAATGCGTTAAAGGCAAACAAATTAAAATAAAGAAATTTGGTGCATATAGAGCTACAAATGTCTTAGAATTAATACATATGGAATTTTGTGAACCATTGGATATGTTAAAATTGTTTAAGGATAAATTTGAGAATCAACTCAACAAAAGAATTAAGAAAGTCAAATATGATCGTGGCAGTGAATATTACGACAAATATGATTGTTTAGGTGAACAACGTCCAGGGCCTTTTCCAAATACCGTGAGGAATGTGGATTCGTTCCACAATACACCCTGCCATGATCTCATAGCATGAACGATGTTGTTGAAAGACAAAATTGGACTCTTAAGGATATGGTAAGGAGTATGATTTGTCATTCTACCTAGCCAGAGTCACTATGGGAAGAGACACTGAAGATTACAACTTACATTCTAAATAGAGTACCAACAGAGGAAGCTACCAAAACACCTTACGAGCTTTAGACTGGGCGAAAACCCAGTCTAAAACATTATCAAGTGTGGGATGTCCAACTGAGGCAAGGCCTTACAGGCCAAATGAAAAGAAATTTAACCCCCAAACAGTGAGCAACTACTTTATTGACTATTCTGAAAGATCTAGGGGCTGAAAATTTTACGATCCCAAATTCAATTCAATTTTTAAGACAAGAACAATCATATTTTTGTAGGACATTAAATTTGGGTTGAATAATAAGGTTAAAGACTTTGTTTTAGAGGAAAAATCATTAATAATTCTCGAACCGATTCATACAGTTGTTTTTTATCAAGCAAGTATGGAACCTCCACAAGACATTGTTGACTTTCCTCCTACTGAAGATGATTTGGTAATTCATGAAGAACAAACTCAATATCCTCATGAACAAGTGTTACAAGACCCAATACCTTTGCGGAGATCCACAAGAGAAAAGGATAAATGTTATTCTGGATGATTACATAGTCTTTCTCCAAGAACATGAGGAAAATAATGGTATGATGAAAGATGATACAATCACCTTCTGTCAAGCCATGGAATATTCCAACTCGAAAAAATGGATTGAAGCAATGAAGGAGGAGTATAAGTCCAAGCAAGAAAATAAATTTTGGGAAATTGTCCCATTACTAGAAGGTGTATAAATCATTGGTTGCGAATGGATTTTTAAGACTAAGCAGGATTCTAACGGTATTGTGGAGAGGTATAAATCTCTTCCTATGGTTAAGGGTTATACTCAAAAGGAATGGATTGATAAAGAGACTTTCTCTCTGGTTTCATCGAAAGACTTTTTTAGGACAATCATGGCTCTTGTTGCACATTATGATTTGGAACTCCATCAAATGGATGTCATGATGACTTTCCTCAATGGAAACGTTGATGAAACGATCTATATGATGCACTCAGATAACTTTGTATCGGGAGACTTAAAGAATATGGTTTTCAAAAATAAATGTATGGACTAAAATAAGCATCTTGTCAGTGGTACCACAAGTTTCATGAAGTAATTCTCTCATTTGGTTTTGAGGTGAATCTTGTTGAAGATTGTGTGTATGAAAAATTCAATGGGGGCAAGTACATTTTCCTGGTCCTATATGTTGATGAGATATTGCTTACCACCAATGATATATGCATGATGCACGAAACCAAGAAGTTTCTATCAAAAACATTCAAAATGAAAGATCTTAGTCACACCTTCTTTGTATTAGAAATCCAAATACATTGAGATCAGTCTCGAGGTATTCTAAGATTATCATAAAGGAGCTATATCAAAAAGGTACTTAAAAGGTTTGGCGTGCTAGAATGTAAAACAAGGGATACTTCAATTTCTAAGGGAGATAAATTCAGTCTCAATCAGTGCCCAAAAGGAAACTTAGAAATTCAAGTAATGCGAAAGATTTGTTATGTGTCAGTTGTATGAAGTCTAATGTATGCCCAAGTGTTTAGGCGTCTGATATTGCATTCATAATTAGGATGTCAGACATATATTTAAGCAATCCAGGAATGGATCATTGGAAAGTAGCCAAAAAGGTTATAAGGTATTTAAAGAGAACAAAAAATTATATTCTCATATATATGAGATCATACTAGTTAGAGATCACTGGATACTCTGACTCAGATTTTGCTAGATGCCATGATAGTAAAAGATCCATTTTAGGATATATCTACATGTTGGGTGGTGGTGCAGTTTCTTAGCGTAATGCTAAGAAAACTCTTATGGCTTCATCCATCAGGACAGCAAAAGATCCACTTTAGGCTATATCTACATGAGATTTGGATGAGGAATATTGTCATTGGGCTGCGAATTGTGGAAGGAATTGAAAGGCCACTTAAGTTATACTTTGAAAACAAAACAGTCGTCCTGTATTCCAACAATAATAGGAGCTCAACCAAGTCAAAACATATTGACATCAAGTTCCTAGTTGTTAAGGAAAGGGTACAAAGTGGACAGATTTTCATAGAACACTTGGAAATAATCTCAATGATAGTGAATCCTCTTACAAAAGGTCTTCCGCCCAAAGTCTTTCATGAGCACATTACTCGTATGGGTGTTTTACCATTATAGGAGTCTTTGGTTTAGTGGGAGTTAGTCGATTATGAACTTTATGTTATGTATTTGGTATTATGTATGCATACTATGATTTTGGATATTTTTCAATTAATAAAGTTTGATATTCAACAATTTACATTTTGTACAATAAAATTATTGAATGATATTACTAAAATATAGTAGGACCAGTTGAAAATTGACATATAGAAACTAATTTCATGTGATTTTCATGTTGCACATTTTATGATGAAACTATGTCATTTAGTTGTGTCACTATTAATGATCATTTAAGGGTTTAGTTATTATTGATATAACAAAAATCACTTTGATTCTATATATTGAATGACTAATGGACGAGATACTTTGGATATGCTTAAAGAATATAATGACAAATTTTGAGCTTATAAAGTCTAACACATGAGTAAAGTTACATATTTGACCGGTGGGAGATTGTTAGAATTTTTGGATCACAAATGTAATATTACATGTGTTAGTGCCATCATTTAGTTAGGCAAAACTGCAGGGGTCTAATTAATATTAAGTATGTGACTAAAAGTATAAATGTCATGAAATGTGAGATTATTGTGTAGATACCATAAGTCAATATCTATTTGATGAGGGGTCAAATTAGAATATTGAGAACTAAATAATAACCCTAAAGTTATTTATAGGGGTTATGGTTCCCATTTTTAGAGTGATAAAAAATATGTCTCGTTAGAAAAATTCTCTCTTCATCCCCATCAAAGGAGATTCAAGGAGCCATAAAGAATTCTACAATCGAAAGATCATACATCTGGTAATCTTCAACTATATTTCCAATCGCAAACTCATGCACACTTCCGCTTTCATTCTTATAATTATATTCAAGTATGGGTTTAAGGGATATCAGTCGATCGCACATCTGTCTCATAGGGATTTGTTTAGAGTTATGTTCTTCATTTCTATATCGATAGAAATCATAAAGTTATGAATAGATCCAATTGACATAACAAATCAACAATAAAAAAAACATTTGATTATTAATTTTTAGTTTTTAGAAGAAAAAAGTTTGATTTATAAATATCAATAATTTGTTCAGACTAATATAAAATTATAAATAAATATTGATCCTAAAAATTAATAATTTTTTGTTAAAAATAAATTATTTAGTATAATTTGTTAAAATAAATTATTCAATATAATCTCAATTAAAATCTAACTCGGTAACAACGTAAATTCACTTTTTAAAAATAAATAAGAGATTTGTTACGTGTTCGAAGTCATATCATTCTATTGATTTCTTTCCACAACTATCAAAACTTATTTATCTTATTTATTGATTGAAATTCATTCTTCTCATAATCATGTAAGTATGGCTAAAAAAACACTCCTTTTGTTTTTTTTTTATATCACTTGAAAATAATTATATCAAATTATCAATTGTTCTACCGTACCAATAGAATATCTGTTTTTTTTAATCATTCTTTAAAAAAATTATTTCTATTCTTTTTTAATTCAATTCTTTTTATCTTTATCATATTATTAATAAAAGATAATTAATAAAATAATGCAAAATTTCTATTTTATTTTTGACATGTATAAAATTAATAATTTTTTAAAATACAAATAAAAGTGTGAAAACAACACCATAATAAATAAACGGAACGAGGATCGCATGCACTATTTTTGTAAGTAGTATTAAAAAAAATAAAAAAGCAAAGAGGTCTTAACCTAAACCATGCATATTATTTAAACTCCTAAGCATTAGGACAGTCCTAGTGTTGGTAACTTGAGACCAAGAAACAATTAGGCGGCTATATGTAAGAAAAATGTTTCAATGTAATTTAAAAGCTAAAAATATCATTAATGCAACTTTAAGCGATGATGGATTTGTTTTTTAATATAAATTTATAAAACACCCATGTGAGATTACTTTAGAGATGGTCATTAGGGTACATATGAAGTTGAGATTCTTGTGCGGTTGCTCAAACTCAAATTGATGAGCCAATCTCCCTCATCACCCAACATACACTTAACGTCATATATGTATCAATATCATTAACTATCTTTGATGATAATCTCTTCGGTTTAACAAAATGACATTATTAACTATCTTTGACGATAATCTCTTCGGTTTAACAAAATGACATTATGAATCGTAAAAGTCACCAAAGTTTGATGGTTCTTCGGATAAGGATGAATAGATATTCTTGGAGGTTAATCATAATTTATTTTGAATTTCTTATGACTAATTATATAATTGCATATAAGGAGAAATTTGTTTCTAATATTATCTAATCTTTTGAAAATGATCAAATATGCATTTATATAAAGTGAAATTAATTTCAGAATATTGTGAAATTAGAACTCTCTATTTATTGTCACATATTGATTTCTTATTATATACTCCATTAAAAAAAGATACAGTCTTATGAGTATATTTGAAATCTTACTATTTTGAGAGTTTTATTCTTGATAATTAAATAATATCGATTAATTTGTATAATTGTAATTTCACCTATCGTGGATACAATTATGTAAATTTTCATATTTTGAATAAAATATAATCAATATTAATTTGCATGATTATAACTCACCTATCGTGAGTACAATTGTAAAAAATTTGTTTGGTAAAATAATTAAATTATGTTAATTATAATAAATATTATATTGATAATAGGTATTGATCGTAACAATGATCAGAGTCTCCAATGGCTGCTGACGTGGATCTTGAAGTCTGCTCGGGTGTTGAGGAGGGGGTGTACCTGCAAGGTACTCTGATGCCAAAGTCAGAACGGGCAAGAGAGTTAGCAAGTACGAGTAAAAATGTTTAGGGAATGAATATTCGATACTTGACCCTCTCAAGTGAGAGAGTCCCCAACGTGTGGCTAACGGTTCTTATTTTGGGCCTAGATCGTGGATCCTCCGAAAATAGGTAATTGCCAGAAACTAACTGTCAGATGGACAATCCTGGTCGGGATAAGGGTATGTCGGGCACATGGATATCCGAACAGGAGACGTCTTGGTCGAATCTGGGCGACCTTTGTTGGTGGCGAGCAGAGGTCAAGGACAAATAGGGAGAATCGACCACAAGCAGATGTGGTCGTCGAGTCCTGGTCGGTCAATGGGACATGATTCTGGTGGGTCCCTTTGACATTTGGGCTATTGGGTCGTTTCATGAGCATGAGAGGATTGGGCCACACTTAGTCGTTGGACCGGTCTGGAACAGGAGCCCCCAAGTCGTTGCTTCTCGTCGTAGAAGTGATGACTTAAGGATGGTCGGTTATACACGGGGTGAGTCAAGACTCGTGACAATTTTTTGTTCCCTGGTTCAGTGCAACCGAACTCGTATAGAATTGGCCGTTAGAACTTGGTCGTTAAACGAGGATCTCAATCGTTTTGTTAAGGTGTTGCGTCATGCCTGCATCTGGGGAAGCGTGCACATTTAATGCATAATGATGACTACTCTACGGTCGTCCCTAGGTAATGAGTGCGCCATTTATAGGTAGTAGGTCTCACGTGCTCGCACACGTGCAGGAGGAGGCTATAAATAGGGCTATGGGCTTTTGTTTCTCACTTTTCGTTCTTCGTTTCCTTGCTCGTTGTAACCAAGCGCTCGAAGTCCGCCGTCAACCACCGCACTTTCCGAGGAAGACCATTCGGGCACGCCAAAGCTCTCTTAAAATTTGTAAGTTTGTCATTTCTTGTTTGCTTAAGCTTCTGATTCTGGTATATAGAGTAGTTGCATGTAGTTAGGATGCGTTTTAGGGTCAATAGGACCGATATTTCGAACTTCTAAGGTTCTGGTACGTTGTCTTCTTCCTCTGCGCGGTGGTTTATGCGCTTAAAGCCGTCACTGTTGCAATGTTTAGGGTTTTAGATTTGTCGTCCGTCGCGACTCTGTCCGGTGGCTCCGGTTGAACTTTAACCGGAGTTCTGGACTATAGCATGGTCGCGCTTGTGAACCGATAGTCCTGCTATATTAGTTTTCCTCCCTTCCCCGGATATCGGCCTGGTCGTTACTGCGACTGTGGTTTTTCTTTGAAAAAAGGCTTTGATTGAGGACAGTGTCCTCATTTCTTAGCACGCCCTTTCACTTGATCAGTGGTGGAAGAGTGGATTTGATTTACTCATCGAATTCACATTTACTTTCACTGCTTTTCAGGTGTTACCATGTCTAACGACGAGCACATCCACATGGACGTTTAAAACCTCTCAAGTGATATTGAGTCCTCCCCTGTTGATTCTGAGGGATCTTCATCGTCGGAGAGGACTTCCACATCTTCTGACGAATCAGAGAAAACTACCTCGACTAAAGCCAACTCTACTGACTCCGAGAAGGGTGATGAAGAAGATAAGGATACCCTTATTGAGGAATGGGCCGCCGAGGAGCCGATAAGCACATCGTCTGTTTATTCTAAGGATTTGGAGGGCCCAGATCCCGTGGTCGGGGATCCTGAAGACTGGGTCGTGAAGTATCCGGGCTTAGCTAATCATATTTGTTGGTCGTACGGACCAGACAGATTCCATTTGTACGATATATTATTTAGAGAGCTCAAACTCAGACTTCCGTTCTCAGATTTTCAGCAATCCGTCTTTGTGCATTTGGAGCTCGCACCTTCTCAACTAAATTCGAACTCGTTTTCCTTCATTCAGGCCTTCAAGATGATGTGCACATATTTGAAGATAGGGGCGACGCTCCTCTTATTTTTCCACATCTTTCATCTTCAGTGGCAAGTGGTGCATGGGAAGTTTGGTTGGGTTTCTTTGAAGCAAAAGAAGAAAATATTTAAGGCATACTCTAAGTCGATCAGAGATTTCAAAGATCACTTCTACTTGGTCGAGCCAATTTATGAGCGCGCGCTGAACTCCTGCAAATTCTGGGGAGCGGACACAGACGATGAAGGGAACATCGTGTTGGACGAGGACGGGAAAGAGGTCCCTCGCTTGCTGCTGAAGTTTCACTTTTCTTGGTCACGTGATCACTTTCTGCACGGGACGGACAAATTCCTTGAAATTTCTTCCGTGCTAAGTGAGGGAGACCAGGCTAGGTATGATGCTCTAATGAATTATGTCTCACAGATCACTATTGTAACACTCCGTTTTTATTTTGATTACTATTTGTGAATTAAATAGGAATTGATGTAATTGATTGTGTGTTTTGATGTGTTGTTTTGATGAATCTGTGATGAATACTTGAGTGTATGATTATTGCTGCGAATTTGTAATTATGCTTGTTTAATTTAGTGGATTATTGGTGATATACTGGTGTAGTTGTTATGTTAAATGAAGACGTTATGCAAATTGTTATTGTTGCAGTATGTGAATCTAAATACAGAAAGATAATAAATCTGGTTTAGTAATTTGGATGAAAGAATGACATAATTAAGAGTGTAAAAATGGTGTAGAAACCTTCCTAAGTTTGGTAAATTGGATTGATATGAAATCGTGAGGAAGTTATAGAAACGAAGGAAGGAGCGAAACAGAGAGTGCGTAGTTTATCTGTGGGACGACCGTCCCTTAAGCCAAATGCTCGTCTGGAGTTTCTGACAAACGTCCTATTTGTGTAATATGTGGTGACGATAGGCTCATGTATGTGACGTTCGTCACATGTGACTGAAGGAAAATTTTAGTTGTTTTAGTGTTTGTTTCCGGTGTCTGAGATGTTTTTGGTCTCAGTAGCATAAATTAAGTCGAGGAATACCAATTAAAATGAAGTAGGCTTGTTAATTCAGTGGAAAAGAATTAGTAAATGATTTGATGATGATTTAGTAAAAGAAAGGTTAAGTAACATTAAGGTAACTTAGTAAAAGATATGGATGAGTTCCTATCACAGTAATGTAGGAATCGGACCGGTGTAGTGTAACAATATAATATTGATCGGTGTTAGCAGAGCATGTTAATTAGTCTAATTAATTAGTTTAATCAGGACTATTTAAATAAAATTGTAGTAGACTTGTTGTCCTTGAGTGGTGTTGTTATGTTGTATATTGATCGGATGGATCGTGTAGATGTATAATATGGTGGTTATACATGTTGTATGCATATTCATGGTCTTGCATATATTATTGTATTATTGTTGGGATAATCATTGTCGGATGGGCGTATGCAATTCATCTGTACTCCGTTATGGAGAATGGTGGGATAATCACTGTCGGATGGGTGTATGTGATTTATCAGTGTCCGATTGAATGAGCAAAAATTGGTACCACATGCATTGTGTCATTGTTGAGTCACATTACATAATTATTGGTGAATTATTGTATATGTTGTTGTGAGTGAGAAACTACCCTTAAAGATGTTATTTGCACCATTTATATTTGAATTTGTTTCTCACCCCTTTGTTGTTTGTTGTTGTGTTTGTGCTTCTTTGGGAGTACACATAATTAGGGTACCTGAGAGTGTGTGGAAGTGTGTTGCTTGTTCGAGTCTTAGGATACTCTAATACATAACACGGGACGAGGATATTTTGTTGCTTTACCTTTGTTACGTATTTTCATACCATGTTGGAACCTTTATAACCAGAATATTTGAGGATGTATTGATGATTGTTGGCACGTTGCCTAAGTTGAACCGATTTTGTCCTTCCGCTGTTTTTAATAAAGAATTTCATCATTCTTTATATAAAGTTGTGAGTTTTAACTTTAACATGTATGATTTGTTTTCCCTATCAGATACAATTTCTGCAACGTTGATTGATTATTGTTTTGACCATAGTTAGTAATCTAATGTTAAAATTTTAATAATTGATTATTGTCATCCAAGTGGGAGATTGTTAGATTAATTATTTAATTAATCAAATGAATTTACATAATCAATTATTAATTAATTATAATATGGTCAATTGTTATTAAACATTAATTATTGTTGAATTTATTTGATTGAGTTTTGTGCCTGAATGGACTGTGATGGGTTGAATCATTCAGTTAAACCCAATGAGAGGTCTCTGCCATCAGCCGTTTAGCTATTTAAGTGTCGCCCCATTAGACAATTAATATATTTTGGAAACTCTAAACGGTGATGCGAATAGTAATCCTTTCATAATCCTGCTCTCCGACGACAACTTCTCCAAGAAGGCTTTACCCTATACCCCCACATCTATACTTTTACCCCTACAATTTTTTCAAAATGCCTATTATAACCCTTATTATATTTTATTATTTTATTATTTTATTTTTTTACCATTTATGTCAGACCGTCAGATTCCAGAAAAAATGATCCAAAAAAACACGTTCCGGAAGACTTAAAGAATGAGTTCCGGTACGTTATTTATCAAACCGGAAGACTTTGGGAAAGTCTTCCGGTTTTGTTATTTTTGTTCACCGGAAGACTTAATGGAAGTGTTCCGGTACGGAACACTTCCATTAGGTCTTCCGGTAGCCCTGTGTCTTTGTACCGGAACACTTCATGTAAGTGTTCCGGTTTGTATCGAGTACAATACCGGAAGACTTACATAAAGTGTTCCGGTTTGTAATTTATTTTTTTTAATTTTTTTTTAATTTTTTATTAAAAAATATTTTTATTGTGTAGGTGCAGTACCTATATACGAAAAAGAACCGATATGTGTGAATACGTCAGATGTATTTACAACGTCAGAGAGATTTGGTACACGAGATGAGGTGATAAGATGGGCTAAAGATACCGAATTACGAAATAAAGTGACGGTCATCATCACTCGTTCAGATACACAAACAGGCAAGAGAGGAAGAAGTAACAAAATAATATTTGGTTGTGATAAAGGGGGGAAATACAAGGATATTCGTAGTGGAATCGAAAGTGCGACGAAAAAATGCGGATGTCCATTTAAGATCAGGTCGAGTCCGACAAAAGATGGATCTGGATGGAAGATTGATGTAAAATGAGGCGTTCATAACCATGATTTACCTGATAGATTTGAAGGTCACTCATTTGTTGGTAGGTTGACAGCGGATCAGAAGCAACATGTTGTTGATTTAACAAAGAGAAAGGTTGCACCTAGAAATATATTGCATTCCTTGCACGAGCGAGATCCAGATTGTGTCACTCGGATCACGCAAATATACAAGCAGGAGAGTATGATGGAAAAAGAGATAAGAGGACCTAAAAGTGAGATACAACATTTATTTAAGCTTATCGAGGATGCAGGTTATGTTTATTGGAGTAGAAAAAGAGACGACTCTGAAGTTATTAAAGATATATTTTGGGCACATCCAGATTCAGTTAAGTTGTTGAATATTTTTCCTATTGTGTTAGTTATGGATAGCACTTATAAGACAAACAAATACAGACAACCTTTGTTTGAAATTGTTGGCATGACATCAACCGAGTTGACTTTTGCTATCGCATTTGCGTATATTGAGTCTGAGCAGACTGAGTCTTTTTGTTGGGTGTTAGATAAGTTTAAACAATTGTTTGTGAAGAAAGATTTGTTTCCACAAGTGATGATAACAGATAGAGATCTTACTTTAATGAAAGTCGTTGAGACTGTGTTTCCAAGGAAAAATAATTTGCTATGTCAGTTTCACATTAACAAAAATGTTGGTGCAAAAAGGAAACTATTAGTGGCTCCTGATATGCAAGAGTCAATTGGCAAATTATGGACGGATGTTGTATGGGCTACTGATGAGGTTGAGTATGCTCAACATTTAAAAGAACTTGAGCAAGAGTGTGTTGATTGTCCTAAATTTTTTGAGTACGTGAACGACACATGGTAGACACCACATAGACAAAGATTTGTTTGCGCATGGATTAATCGAGTCCTACATATGGGTAACACGACGACTAATCGGTATGTTTTGATTTAGATCCCAAAATATACTTTTTGTGAATTTTGTATTTTTCTTATTTAGTTTAAATATGTATTATTATAGGGTTGAGTCTGCTCATTGGAAGTTAAAGCAGATGTTGGGTAACAGTATTGGTGACATGGTCAAATGTTGGGAGGCCATGAATGACAACTTAAAGATACAAATTAGCAACATTCGAGCTTCTTTTCAAAAGAGTGTGTATGAAGTTTCACATGTCTATTCAAGTCCATTGTATATAGGTTAACATGAAAGAAGGATTTCCATTGCCACCAGTGACAACAGATTGGAAGAACTTTCGTTATCCAGCAGCAACATCGTGGATGGTAGGATTTGCAGCACGTCTACAACATTGGCAACAACTTACGCCTATATTACGAACACATTATGAATTATAAACTATGTTATTCATTTTTATTCATGAATCATATTATATATTTTCTACACTTTATGAATTATAATCTATGGAATTAAATTTTAATTTCAATTTTTAAGTCTAAAAACTATCAATAACATATAACATAAATAAGATCGTACATATAAGTTCAAATGTCAAGATATTCAGAAACCAAGTATAAAAAATATCAATAA
The DNA here is from genome assembly GCA_963966055.1 of Lathyrus aphaca. Classification (NCBI taxonomy): domain Eukaryota; kingdom Viridiplantae; phylum Streptophyta; class Magnoliopsida; order Fabales; family Fabaceae; genus Lathyrus; species Lathyrus aphaca. Next base: position 547,306,338 of record OZ014522.1, read on the forward strand.
CATATAACATAAACATAACTATAGATCACTGTGAACGAGCAATACGTAAAGCTGCAAACAGATCAGTAAAATGTGGATCATCCTCTTCAGCTGCATTCTGCTGAAGGTAGCGATGAATCAATGTAGACACACAACCCCAGGCAGGATCAGATGGTCCCGCATCGTACTCAGAAATAGATGCAACTTTCGGCTCATCATGGCTAGACGGTACCAATCGAGGATGTGAAACACGATAATACCACTCAAGATATCCATCCTCTATCTTAAATGGGATAGTCGCCAGTGAGTCGAACGAATCACCTGCCCAACACTCTAGATGTAAATAATCCACTCAACATCAATATCACCAGCCATCCTAAGATCAATAGGTACAGGTGGAATATACTGACGGTATCCAAACTGTCGAAGACACCTGTCAGACATGTATGGAACAATAGTATCGCCCCACCTCAAACAACCCCTATATAGAGAAATCTCATAAAAAAGACGATGAACTCTATGATCCTCGAATGGCCGCCATATGACACCGGTCGGTGTCAACTCATCCATAATAGGTCGCAACTCATCCACCTTTAACGCGCCTTGTTTGTATGTCCACCTCATCGCTCGCGGGAGACCACAATTCTGAGCTGGTATCCAATTCTCTCATTTTTCCTAAGTGTAGGAAAATATTCATGAATCCAACACTGTTAAAAAAACAATAACATAATAATTAAATATAACATAATGAACATAATAAAATTAACATTAGACTTTAAAAAAATCAATGAACTGAATTTAAATATATACCTGTAAGAGAGTCGGATAACCACCGATCTGTTTACAACTGAACATGGACGCATCTCCAAGATACCTATACAAGGTCACCAATGCAGCTGCTACCCAACTATAGTTCGACAACCCATCCAAGTCCCTAAATAATGCCAGGTATCGTGCCTCCACAAGTGTAAACGACTTATCCGCAAAGATTGTGCAACCCACTAACATTATCAAATAACATCTGGTCGCATATGCCCACGATGAAGCAGCTTGATGCTCTACGAATCGATCATGTAACCACTCAATCTTGTAGTACGAACCTCTGCACTCACGGACCTGGTATAGTGCCACTCTCGCTGACACTCCAAGGTAGTCAACGGCCCACTCAACAGCTAGGTCTTCACTTATGGGTTGAGGGTTCCAAAATACCCCCCTGATAGGCAAGTGAAGCAAACATGCCACGTCATCCAGAGTAATCGTCATTTCACCGAACGACATATGAAATGAAGATGTTTCTAGATGCCACCTCTCAACAAATGCAGAAACCAAGTTTGCATCGATCTTCTTCAAACTGGATCTCTGTAGGGAAGCTAAACCGGACCTACATATGAAAGCCTCAATCTCTGGTGGAAGTTGTTGTGGAACCATTTGGGTCAACTTCAATCCATGTCCTGCCACCTTTAACTCCTTCTTTGCACCTCTCTCCTGAAATCAAATAAAATTAAACAAATTATACAATAGCTACTTATAATTTCAGTTTTTATTCAATACTAAATAATTATAATTTCAATTTTTTTTCGGTAGTAAAAAAATTATAATTTCCTTACCTCACTAAACCATATCCGTCTGGCCACATGATGCTCGTACGAAACCAAAACACTGGTATCGTACGGATCTCCAGGATATCCAATGGGATCTGCTGCAGCTGCAGATGTACCGACATCATCTACGTGTGTCCTACTAGACGTATTGCCCCGTCCCATAGATCGAACCGGTATCCTCTCATCCCTGCCTCGTGAACGCACCACTGGAAAAAAAACAATAAAAAAATATTTAATAAGAAAAAAAAATCCAGAAGACTTTCATAAAGACTTCCGGTACACATGTTTGTGGAAAACCATACCGGAAGACTTTTTTAAAGTCATCCGGAAGACTTCTCAACCATGTATCATTCCGGAAGACTTCATCAAAATCTTCCGGAAGTCTTTTTTAAACCGGAAGAGTTTCACAAAGTCTTCCGGTACCGGAACACTTGGGAAAACTCTTCCGGTACACGAAAATTCAAACCGGAAGACTTACTTTAAGTCTTCCGATAAATTCGTCTAGATGTGAAATAAATTTCTTGCGTTGTAACTTTGGATGAAAGGTAAAAATTGAAAGAAAATATGATTTTTTAACTATTTATACAAGGACATTTTAGTCAAAAAATATTGGGTGTAGGGGTATAAGATTAATTGTGGGGTGTAGGGTAAAACCTTCCTTCTCCAATTTTACAAGGTACATCGTTCTTATTATTCTTAATCATTCTTTTATATATAATATGCTATAATTTATATCTAACGGTTATTGTAAATTCTATTTTATATATATATATATATATATATATATATATATATATATATATATATATATATATATATATATATATATATATATATATATATATATATATATATATATATATATATATATATATATATATATCAAACTTTATTTAAAATTAAAAATTATATAAAATGGTACAAACCAATTTTATATAATGAGTTACTTCAAACTTTAATTTTAGAGGTAAAATTATATTTTTAGTCATTTAAGTTATTTTAAAATATTAAGTTAGTCATTTAAGCTATTTTTTAATGTTTTAATTTTTTAAATTATTTTAAAATATCAAATTAATCTCTTAAGTTTATTTTGTAATGATTTGGTCTTTTTTTTTTTAAAAATCTCTGTTACAATAAATTACAAATTTATGTATCATTTGAACTGATTTTTCGCGCGTATCACGAATATGTAATTAGTTTTGCGTTTGATTGTGTATTTTGGTTGGATCGACGATTTTCATTATGTATCGTCCATTTTTATCTTATTCTAATGAATTGTAACTTGAGAAATTTGATTGTATATTCGTGATCAGCGTGAAAAATCAGTTCAATTGTATATGAGTTTACAATTTATTATAACGGAAATTTAAGAAAGAAAAAAAAGTAAATCATTATAAAACAAACTTAAGGGATTAACTTAATATCAAAGGATTAATTTGATATTTTAAAATAACTTAAAGAACCAAAATATTAAATTTTTTAAAGAACCAAAACATTAAGAAAAATTTAAGAAGATTAACTTGATATTTTAAAATAAAAGTATTATTTTGGCTTAATTTTAATATGATATTAGAGAGATAATTATTCCACTGTATTTTTCCTTTTCCCTTTTGATTCTTAAATAATTCATTTTCACAATTTTTCTCCAACCCAAAACACATTAAATTTCTTATAGCATATTCGTCAATGTTATTCATATCTCTTCTTTCTTTTCTTCTTGCACATGTTGATTTCTTTAATTCCACAATCTTAAAAAAGAAGAACTATTCTTGTATGTTCATTCTTCTTTTTCTATGTAAATAAAAAGGATTCAAAGGATCTATTCAATTTCATTTTTAAAAAAAAGTATCAAGAAATCAAACAAGACAATTTAGCATATACCAATTTTTTCTTTGATTGAATGAACACCAATCATTTAAATATTTTCAAAAATACCAAAAAAAAAAGTCTTTTTGGTATTCTATCTTCTATTTTTTTCTTTTTCAAAAAGATAAGAAAATTTATTTTCTTTTTTCCTATTTGATATCTAGTTATTATTCTTAATATAAATAGAACAGACACATTAGAGAGTACAAATTTAAACCTTTAATTAATTCTAAATAATACAGACAAAACGAATATATCTAACTTATGAATTTTTATCTGGATTTTAACTTTAAGGAATAAAATCAAAAGAAATTCAGCATTTAAGAATTTTATTCATAAATAAAAGATACTTAGACGAAGAGCAAAAACACTATAACATACAGAGAAAAAAAACTTAAATATTTGTTACAAATGCAAACGAGATTTGATTTCAGAGATTGAACACTTCCCAAAAAATGAATTTCAACAATTGATTTTGAAGAAATACAAGAGTATATATAATCTGTAAAGAGATAGGCATTTGGATTACAATGATGTTTGAAAGTTCCATAGGTTGGAACTAGGAACCAAAATCTACTAACTAGCAACCAAAAAAATGTTATTCAACCAAAAGTGAATAAGCATATTCAAGTAAATGTTTATGTATACATGAATGAAAATTTATAGCTAATTTATGACTTTTTTTCCCTTTCTTTCTTGAACTCCAAGCACCTATTTGCAGTGCAAGATCAGAACAAAACTAATGAAAGAATGATACTTTTAGTTGAATACCAAATTATGACAGGTTTTGTCACAAGGGTAAGCACACCCTATAGCTTGAACACCGACTCGATCGAAAAACCAGTTCCCGACAGAATCCGCGATCCCCTGCTTGCATAATATAACTGGATCAACATTACTATAGAGGCAATAGTCAGAAAAGAATACAATAGTCAGATAAGACTTACTTTATTTCCAATATGAGGTGAACCGCGAGCAAACCATGTATCCTGTCTTTCAGATTGGCAGTGAGCAAAACACGAGTTAATGAATAATCCGTTTTGGCGCGACCATGAGAATCGTCTTGTAACTCTAAGCATCTGGTTTCGAAAACCTGTTTCATTTTCATTCAAGGTTCATCATGTCATTTTGCTGAGAAGATTACTCTCACAAACTTATGATTTATTGATTACCTTGTAGAAATTGTATCTGCGGCCAACTGCAACGCGCGTAGTTTTTTCTGCATTCAAACCAATTCCAGCGATAGTCAGCAGACGGTGGTGCTAGACTAGCTTGAATCTGTTGGAAAATCGAAGCTATCAGAAACAGTTAAGAAACTGGTCCATGATTAAACTAAGGCTAACCTACACCAGACCTCCAAAAACATGAGACGACTCTAACAACCACTATATGTGTATGAAGACTAGTTTCATGCCATGGCATGTATTATTGTCCATGTTTTTCAGAAGCACGAGTTCGAGGAGATTGAGAAAATTTCAAACTAACTGCAAGTTGAAGAAACTTACCTGCCAAGTATCATAAGCTGCATTGAGAATAAATAGCGGGGTCCTAATACTCGCGATTAAACGTTGAGGGAAAAAGCACTGAAAATGGAATACAAAAACAGATAGTGAAATAAATGAGATTTTCACATTCTATACTAGTTATGTGATTTTGCAACCTCGAACGAAAGAAATCGTAGTTACCAAAATTGGATTGCGGCGACTGGTGCAACTCCTTGGTAGGCTCTTATGCACACCGTGTAAGTTGACTACACTTCCAAACAAATTCCTTAAACTACGACGGCCAGCAACATCAACGCTGAAATACCAAACAATTATTTTGTCATCAAATAAGATTCGAGATATATATCAGATCCCCGCGAATAATATTGGACTAGAATTGAAAGTTTGTTAGTTAATGTTTACGAGTCAAGGAATAATCCACCATCGCTAAAGCACTTTACTCTAGTAGTTCTTGGAAACAATTCCCGAAACTCATCGCAATGTAGTATAGCCGATAAACCTCCCGCAGAACATCCCGATAGAAGAGCCTAAACACAAAAAAGAAATATGTATCAAGCAGATTTCAGGAAGGTGATTATTTTTCTTTGGAGTCTTCTGAGGCGAACCTGTTTGGCGTAGCGCATTCCTTTCGACATTAAATCTTCCATTGCAGCTTGCCAAATGCGCTGCCCTCTGAAATACAACCCTGCTGCCTATGGAGCAAAGATAAACAGACCATTAATTCAAGTCGCCGAGTGAGTTTTAACCTGGAGGTCCAGAGTTTGAATCCTAGAAACTTGTATAACAAACTGAGTTTTACCTCATTTTGACTGTCCCCACTAAACGATGCGCCGTCGCAATAACGAACTTTTACTCTATTCCAATTGTAAAAATCTGCAGGCATATTCATCCAAATGAAAAGGTGTTAAATTTTCAATGTACTTAATTATGAAAACTATAGTGATGTTGATGAGTCTAAGATTTATGACCTGGATTTTCCTCGGCTTTGTTGCTCAGTATCCCGATAAACGGTATTTGTTTTTCCATAAAATAGGATGAACCGTGCCGCGTTTTCTTACTGTAAATACAGTTTCTGACAGTTCCACACCAGCCTCCTCCCTGTCAAATGTATTATAGTTTTTAACTACGTCTTAGACGAACTTAGTTCAAAGTTCATGAATCTCGCGAGTCGCGAAAGATCGCATACCTCTAGATGTATCAACCAACTGTTCGATCCTGCACCGTATCCGCGGTGGAAGTGGTAAGCTGGTAAAGATCCATCCAGACAAACTACAAAAGAGAATACAAATCAATCACATTGAGCAATTTTCCAATAGCTTTTCTCTTTACAGCTGTGAATTGCATAAGAAATGATTCTAAATAGTGAAAGGGTCATATCAGAAATAACTTAAGCCAGCTATATAATCTTGATAAGTTTGATATGTAATCTGAAAAAATTTGATTCTGCATTAAAAAAATTGATTATGTTAAATTGATTCTCGCTAAAAGTGAGTTGAAGGTAAATTGAGTTAATGAGTTGAACATAAAATTTCAGTATAAAAATCACTTTTCGGCTCAAAAGCTGCAAATCCTAACTTCAAGTAAAATCAATTCTAATTGAAAGCAACCAAACACATCAGAATCAATTCTCCACATCATCATATCTCCAGATCTCAACTAAAAGCAACAAATGTGACATAATTGATTCTATAGAATTGATTCTAACTTGAAGAAGCTTAATACATAATGAACATTACATTCAACCAAAAAATAGATGAAAAATGAATGGATAAGAAGGGTTACCAGCTCCTTTAGCAGCAGCTCCATTGATAAGAGTAAGACCAACCATCAAAGGTCTATTGTAGAAACCTCTTCCTCTCCCAAATTGCATCTCTGTCACATTACCATTCTCTAAACCTTCCACAATCACAAAACCTATCAACACAAACACACATAACACCTTCATGCCAACAAAACTCTTGTTTGTTTGGCACAATGCCATATGCTTTTTACAACAAGCAAACAACAAAAGTTACAACAAGAAGACAATGCAAACTAGTAAGAGAGGAAAGAGTATATGTAGGAGGAAAAAAAAGTACAAAAAAAGGACAAGAAAATGAAATAGTAAAAGTGTTAAATTTGAGCTAGGTGAGTCACAAGTTAAAAAATGGTAATAATAAATAACAAGGTTTTTGGAGTTGGTTATTCAATGCAGTATTAAAAGCATGTAATAACTAAACACTGTGAGAGCTAAGAGGGAGAGAGAGAGAAGAAAAAGAAAGAGGGGACTTTTTTCATAAATGCTAATCAAAAAGAGCTTTTGTGTCAAAGTTTATACTATAATACAAGAATGCCATAAAGGTTTTTTTAGGAGAGAATATTAGGTATGAAATCAAATTTAAAATCAAATTTATGATGTGGTTTCAGTCTCGTCTCGATCACAGTTACGGGAATCGAATCATGGTTCTCTCTATCAAGTTCAACGTCAATCACTACTATTCGTAGAGATAATTTCATATCTTATTTACTCGTAGAGATAATTTTATATTTAATTTAAGACTATAGTTATGAATATACATTTACACAAAAAAGTGGTTATATAAATAGTTTGGTTGATAATTGCTTTTGTGTGTGTAGTGTGAATAAATATGAAAGTTGCTTGTATGTTACTACATAAGGTAGAATATTAGTTTCCATAAAGAATGGATTTCGATCAAATCAGCAAACGTGATTCTAGGAATTGATTAGAAAGGTGTAACGAAACATAAACAAACTACATGGTTGGTGGTGACTGAGAAAGGTTAGGAAAATGGCACCGACATAAACATGAGTGAGGGAAAGAGAGAGCTGTAACTCACTCTCTGAGTGTTGAGAGTTGAGAGTTGAGGGGTGATGGGCCATATGCAGTTGTGTTGTGTTTTTGAAAATCCAATTTAATATACAAATATGTGACCCACATACTGCGTATCAACTTGTCTTGTTCCTTATACCTTGGTGCTACCGTCAATATATTTAATTCATGGATTTATTTTTTATGTATATGATGGCTCCCACCATACTACGTGATGAAAATCGAATCTATCATAAATACTCTCACGCTCTCGTACTATTATATATATATATATATATATAAAATAGAAACAACTAAATTTGATGTAATACAGTTATCATACCATCGGAGACTGGAGCAAAACTAAAAATAGATACAAATGATGAGTTTGTAAGTGCAATATTATACAAACAAATCATTGGATCCTTAAGGTATATATGCAACATCAGGCTAGATATTTGTCAAAGTGTCGGATTGTTGAGAAGATTCATGGAAAAGCCACAAGAATGTCAGCTCACTATAGTCAAGAGAATATTGAGATACATAAAAGATACAATTGATTATGATGTGTTGATGTTAAGACAGAAGAATATCAACACAGATGCAGAGGTACATGGTTACACTGATTCAGATTTCAATGGACATCAAGATGAGAAGAAGAGTATTGCATGATACATATTCATGACTTGACGTGCACTCAAGAAAACAATGCATTGTGGCTTCGTCATCTTGTGAAACTGAAAACGTGGTTGTATCGTATGCAGCTGTCAAACAGTATGGATAGAGATGTTGTTCGACGAGCTCAAGATCATGGAAAACCTAAGAAGATGAAGTTGTTTGTCGATAACAAGTAATCTATCGACTTGGAAAATCATCTTGTGTGTCATGGTCGAAGTAAGCACATAGAGAGAATGTATCATTTTCTTAGGGATCAAATAAATAAAGGAAAACTTGAGCTTGAGCATTGCAAGTCAGAAGCGCAACTAGTTGATATATTCACGAAGCCCTTAAAGAAAGTCAAGTTTGATGAGTTGAAGAGAAGCATTGGGATAAGAAGCTTCGAAAACATAAATTAGGAGGTGTGTTATAGCAGATGTAATTCATTGTTTTGGTAGAAAAGTTGTATTTGACACAATTGTGTTAGATAACATAATCGAAGTAATCTAAGTTGGAGTAAGGTGTGTTCGACAAAGTCGAATACAACATATATGTCGAAGTGTGTAGATAAATATTCGAAAGAGTCAAATACTACTATTCTAAGTAGGAGTAAGGTGTATTCGACAAAGTCAAATACAACATGTATGTCGAAGTGTAAAAAAAATATTCGAAAGAGTCAAATAGTACAATTAATAAAATGTGTTTAGGTTTTCTATATATACGGGTGACGATGTATATTTTGATCAAAATAAAGCAAACAATTATCTGCAATTTTTACTTTAATAAAATTCCCTCACAATATAGCTTCTCTTTTCTCTCTTTTTATGGTTCTTCTTGAAAACATTAGTTCATTCTACATGTATTAACAATTTCTTTTATCAACTCATGTAAAATGCATAAATATTTAATGATTTAAATTGTATAATAATATTTACAATTTATAACTATTGCATGTTCACAAAAATAAAGATATTGTATGATAATAATTTTGTAAATTTTTTCGTCAAACTAAAATATTTAATTGATTTGTGCAAAACAATATGTTATGGGAGTTATGTCATCATCAATAATGTATGAATTAACTGGATCAAGTTAAATAATTTTTTATATTATATTTATTGTGTAATAGTTTGTTTAAGAACCATGAAAATTTTAGGGGTGCATTTTAGCATTAAAATGCAAATAAATCTCGTTGGGAGGAAGTAAATGCAAATAAATCCCTTGGATATTGATTAGGACAGTTAATAGTTGAATAGAATTAAATATAATACCAATTTTTAAGGTTGATGGATTTTCAATTTTCACTTTTATTTGTCATTTGTAAGGGCAAAGTAGAAAAAACTTGAATAATCAATATAATATTACAAAATACATACCATATAAGAATTTATTAAATAAAATTAAAGGAATAAAAAAAGAGATAAATGATGGTATCATAACATTAATAGCAATCATGGTTCTTCCTTGAGTGGTATATCATGAAATTTGGACACAGAGCTTGTAGACACATTTCCATGATTATGAGTAGCAGCTAGATTTTTTAGAAACATTTCCCTATCAAATGAAACATCATTCCTATATTTGTACCATTTTGCACAAAAGAGATAGACAACAAAGTTAATCATACTAAGAATAGCCAAAAACCAATAGAATAGCTCAACATGGTTTTGGTTCAAGTCTCTTCCTTCTAGCCACCCTTTTTTACTCTTTGTAATCTTACTTGTCACTGAGTTTATAAGCTCAACAAAAACAGTGCTCAGGTAGTAACCAATTGATAATGAAAGAAACGAGAAAGAGGTCGAAAGCGAACGCATTCCTTGAGGAGCTTCTTTGTAGAAAAACTCTAATAGTCCGACCAATGTGAACATATCGGCAATACCAAAGATTGCGTAATGGAAAGAAAGCCAAAAGAGGTTAATTTTGTTATTGTGATCGTTGAAATAGTGTTTCCGTTTCACTTCGACTAACCCTGCTATGATCATTGAGATTGCTGATAAAACTAGTCCAACACCGACTCTTTGTAGTTCTGTTATTCCATTTGGATGACCGGTGAATTTGCGAACTATTGGTACAAATGCGATTTCATAAACTGGTATCAAAAGGGTCATGAATACTAGTGGGATCACAGGTATTGATGCAGCTGGAATGTTGAAGGTGCCAATGAATGTGTTCATAAAGGTTCCTTGTTGGACTGAAAAGGTTTGAAGCTGGGCTAAACATGTGTTCATGATGATTGTACTTAGAAGTATAGGCATCATTCTTGTTAGAATCTTTACTTCTTCTACTTGTGTTACGGTGCATACTTTCCATTTTATTGCTTCTTTGGCTTCTGGTAGAATGGCAGCTTTGTCTAGAACCCTGTTTGTGTACAAAATTACATGTATAAGAGATGCATATAATTGAATTGTATGTTTTCATATACATTAAAAATCTCATGACCACATGCAACGAATTGATGTGATAAACTATCGGGTCCGTCTTTCAGGGCGTGCCAGGCGGACTACCGCAAAGGGTATAAAATTTGTCACGCTTTAACCATAGTTAAATAGGGTTCATAAAATTTGTGTCACTTGAATCGTCGCTAACTTGCATAAGATTTTCAAAAACTTAAGACGGCTTTGTAAACTATATTGGTATGCTAATGGTATACTATTGAATTTAAAGGCAAACATAGAAATAGCTACAATTAATCCAACCTGAGTTGAGTAGTGTGAGGGATGAGTTTTTTCTTCAAAGTGGTCTTATGACTATCTATTTCATACAACTCTTCAGAATTATCAGGTACTTTCACCCTCCAATTCTTGGCTGCGACAACCAGCACCTACAAGAACAATTGCGAGATAAATGGTAATATGCAGTACCTATAGACACGAACACATGACACGACAATGATACTCACTCTTACACATGTGTAGGTGAAGGAAGAAAATGATACCTGTAAAATACTCAACAATGGACTCTCCCCTGGAATTCGAGTACGATAGAATCTCTTTCCAGCAACAATGCAAACAATGGCAGCAGAAGAACATGAGAGTGATATAAGAAAACCTTTGTACCAATCGAATTCTGTGCTAACATAAACAACAAAGGTAACACCTAAACTAGCTCCAATTGTAATACTAAACAGAAACCAATTGAAGAAGCTAGCAAGCTGGACGCGTTCTTTGGGATTCTTATCATCAAATTGATCACCTCCTAAAGCAGGTACACAGCCTCTGATTCCACCACCACCAAGTGCGAGCAAGTATATCGAAGCATAGAAGAGCCAAGCTTTTCTACCATGTAAACAACTCTCTTCGCCGCATAGTTCTGGTTGAAGCTTCTCGTCGTGTGATTGAATCACAAGTAAGGCATATCCCTATAAATCAATAACACAAACACCATGCATGCAAATTAAATTGATTAACTTCATACCAAAATTTGAACCTTCATCAAGTTTTCCATTAACATTAAGAAATTCTTTACCAATAACTGAATAATTCCGAAGAGAATACATGTGTTGAGACGATTCATATATGTATCAGAGATGAATCCTCCAACAACTGTTAGCAAGAAAGTAGTTCCCAAAAAGTTTGTGGTGGTGGTTGAAGAGCCAGAGGAGTCAAAATGCATCACAAACAAGAAATATAACACCAAACTTGCCATGTTTGCTACAAATCCTATGTTGTCAAGTAACATCATTCCTACAATAATTAAAAATAAATTTCCCATTGTTAAATTCCATTTATTTCAAAAGCATTTCAGAAGAATTGTGATAAGCAGATCCATCTTAAATTTTTGGAGTTCATATTTATGTTTATGTTAGCTGCAATTTAACAATTGTTTATGCCTTACAAATATTTTATGAGATATTATTTAGTCACATTTAAGAGTGACAAATTTTATGACCTCGTCTTTAATGATGATTAAGAATATACATATTTATCTATGAAACACGGACGCTTCTAGAAGTAAGTGTGTCGTTGTGTCCGACACTTGAATGATACTCGTATGATACGTGTCGAAAAAATCAAAGAAGTGTCAGAATAATCAGACAAGTGTTCACTAAAAAGTATTTTTTTTTTCTTTATTTTGACACTCTTCGAATGAATGATTGACATCCATAAGACCCTAATAACACATATGACAATTCAGACAAGTATTTCAAATAAAAATTTGTTTTTTTCGTTGATTCAACACACATTTATATATATTTTTAATAAATCTCACACAAATTTAAAATTTTGAAATGTGTAAACAATGTCATCAATAAAGAATTAAAGACATTGATTTCGATTAGAATACTTTCAACCTTTTAAATCATAAATGAATAAATAAAACTAAAATTATTCTCGCAGTTCTGTGTTGGAGTCCGTGTTTCATATATTTATATAATTTATTTACCAAAGATAAAATAAGTAGCTCTATATCCTCCTTGTTTTTGATAATTCACTTCTTGATACTCAACATCTTTAACTTTGGAGTCATCTTTGGAATCCTATATTTTAAAACATAACACATTATAAGTAATAGTTAAAAAAGGGATCGGCAAGAAATAATAATGAGGCATAAGGTTATGAAGTATTTTAGTACCATGGATGAGGAAGGTAAGAATTGTCTAAAATGATAGAAAGAAAAGATGTGTAAATTGTGTAATGTTTAACAAAGATGTAGTCTATTATATATTGAAGCATGCAATGCATTGTGACTCTAGTCGGCTGGTTCATAATTTTCTAAGCCAATGACCGGCTGAAAATAAAAACATATGCATTGAGAACTATACATTTTGTTTTAGTAAAATATTGAAATAATGGCATTGTATAAAGTTCCATTTCATTACTTTTTACTTATAATACTTGTGTCAAAATGACATAAGTTTTTGAAATAATTTGAGGAAACTAGTAAATGTTAAAGGCTTTAAAAAATATTATAGTTTTATTTTTATTTTCTAAAATTTCTGTAAATTTTATTTTTATATTCTCTTGTTTTCTTTCATTCTAGTTCATATATTATAGTTGCAATTTGCAGATAGGAAGACAAAGTAATTTTACCTATAGACGGCAAAAGAATGTGTTGTGAGTTCATTGGTAAAGTGAAGGTCCAAAGTAGTCATTATCAAGTAAGTGTGTCTTCAATCTCATAAGTTTGAGTATATATTAATGAATTAACTAATTGGTGGTCTCATCTTGCATGTTTAGAGGAAAAGTATAAGAATTAATGTTAAAAGCACTTAGATATTTATGGTTTTTATTTATGTTAATTGTTTTTTCAAATCAACGATTTAGAGATTTAATTTTTTTTTAATGTAAATTATATTACCAACTATTTCATACTATGTTAATTAAGTTAAAATATCTTAATTATCTTTTTTATGTCTTTTAAATAAGGGAGAGTAACAGAAGAAAATTAATTTTAAAAATTAAAATTAAAAATAATTTTGATGATAAAATTTATAACCATCAATAATATTAAATTTATGATTTAAATATAATTTTAGTTCATATATAATATTCATGTTTAATTTTTATGTAAGGTAAAAATTAACCATTATAAAAAAAATAATAATATTAAAATCTACAAAGTTTGTTGCATGACTTCTCTATTTTATCCTTTTGTAAATTTGAAAATACATTGCATTTTGGACAAATCAGTAAGTAACAAATGTCTCTATTTTTTTTTCCATAGCCAAGAGCATCCAATGACGCCATCTATCAAGAGACCATTCGATGAGACATACACAATTTTTCCTCCTCATTTTCCTTTTTGACATTACACGCAACATTTGATATGCCTTCTCACAGAACTCACCTCCTCTCTCCTTCTCAAAGAACTTTGCTTCTCTAATAATCTCCTTCTCTATCCTGGAACTTTCAGCACCGTCGCATCTCCGACATCTCAAAGATAAAGTGAGTTGCCTTTTTTCCTCCTTCTGTTTCTCATTTCTCCTTCTAAAACATCATTTTTATCATATTCCGAAAGTATGTGGACTTGAAAACCTTGAGCTTAAATAACTTAGTTTCATTGTTCTGTATCATCAGAAGATTTGTAAGAATCATGAGTATATATGCTTTTAAAATTTTATTCATGTTATAACTCTTCTAATCTTATGGTGATGCTTCTCATGTTGGTTATTTTTGTACAATCCCCCCTCAATGTTTGTTATAATGAGCTAAACTTATATTGATGTTTCTAATCTCATAGTTAGGGGTGTTTGCGGTGCGGTTTGGGTGGTTTTCACGCAAAAAATCATCTGAACCGCAAGAGAAAAAATCATGCGGTCTGGTTTGGTTCGGTTGACTTTAAGAAATAAAATCAAACCAAATCAATGCGGTTTGGATTGGTTCGGTTGTTCGATTTCTTACAATATTTTTATTGAGTCATACATACACCTATAGAGAACAACATAATTTTGTATTTAGTCATTCATACATTATCAAATAGCGATAAAACTCATCATATTTAGATAATAACTTCTCATTCAATATACATAAATAAGATTAGACAAAAGTGTAATAAAAAAATATAAAATAGTAGTATAAAATAATATCAAAAATATTATAATAAAAAGAAAAAATGGAGGAGAGGAAAGATTAGAGAAGATGAAAAAGAAAGATCATAAAATATGCAATATTATAGAAGAAATGTGCAATAAAACGTAATTGGAAGAGAAAACAATAATATAAAAAAGGAGAAGATGAAGATGAAAAAGAAAGAACATAAGATAAGAGAGATTAGAGTAGAAGAGATGAGATATACATATCAAATATGATGTGAAGAATGTGCTATACTAATCGAAGAGATTTGAGAAGGTTGAAACAAAAACCTTAAGCGCGAGTAAGAGAATATTTGTATGGTTAAGAAATAATAGGTTTGAATTTTGGGTTGGATGTGGGATAAGTGAAGTTTTGGTTGTAACATAATATAGTTTGATTTGGTTTAGTTCGGTTTGCAAAATACAAATCGCAAACTGAACCGAACCACGCGGTTTTGTTAAAAAATGATCCAAATACATCCGAACCAAGTGCAATTTTTTGCGGTTTCGGTTTGCTTTGGTTTGGTTTGCGGTTTTCTATTGGGTAGGTTTGGTTTTGAACACCCCTACTCATAGTTATGCTTTTCATGTTGTTTATTTTTGTATCTTTTTAGTATTTTTCAATGTTTTTCATGTAGATTTGGACCTCGTTTTTTTCAATGTTTTTCATGTAGATTTAGCCCTCGTTTTTGTATTCTTTCTCAATGTTTTTCATGTAGATTTTGACCTCAATATTTGTTATAATGAGCTGAACTTATACTGATGCTTCTAATATCATAGTTATGCTTTTCATGTTCTGTTTTTTTGTTTTTGTTTTGTATTTTTTCTCAATGTTTTTCATGTATATTTGGCCCTCAATGTTTGGTATTTTTTGTTTCTGTTTTGTTCATTTATGCTCATCTTATATTCATGCTTTTCATGATTATTATTGTTGGACAGTTGTTTTACAACCACGTCGATTCTGATCGAAGATCTGGTACAAGGAAACCAGACGTGGA
Source organism: Lathyrus aphaca (assembly GCA_963966055.1). Classification (NCBI taxonomy): domain Eukaryota; kingdom Viridiplantae; phylum Streptophyta; class Magnoliopsida; order Fabales; family Fabaceae; genus Lathyrus; species Lathyrus aphaca. Next base: position 547,322,264 of record OZ014522.1, read on the forward strand.
AAATGTTTATTCTTGTCGTTGATCTTTGGGTGATTAAAGAGAAAAGTGGACTCCAACGTTTCAAAATAAAATACACTTATTCTATATAAAAGTTAGCAAATATTTTATTATATTATACAAATTACCTTTGGCATTGTCGCATAGGCCATATAAATGAGAGACGCATCTCCAAACACCATAGAAATGGACTCTTGGATTCTTTTGATTACGAATCATATGATACATGCAGATCATGTTTAATTGGAAAATTACAAAGACCCAATTCACAGGAAAAGGTGAAAGGGCAAATGATCTTTTGGCCCTCATACATATTGATGTATGTGGACCACTGAACATACCAGCCAGAAGAGGTTTTCAATACTTCATCATATTTCCTAATAATTTCAGTAGATATGGTTATGTGTATTTAATGAAACACAAATCTGAATCCTTCGAAAAGTTCAAGGAGTTCAAGAATGAAGTAGAAAACCAATTTGGTAAGAATATTAACTCTTCGATCAGATCGAGACGGTGAATATTTAAGCCTAGACTTTGATGACCATCTAAAAGAGTGTGGGATTATATCCCAACTCACTCCTCTTGGAGCACCACGATGGAATGGTGTATCTGAGAGAAGAAATCGAACCTGGTTATACATGGTCCGATCCATGATGAGTAACGCCGATCTTCTAAACTCCTTTTGGGGACATGCACTACTGACATCAGCTTACACATTTAACTATGTTCCATACATAAAATATTTGTTCATCTTACTAACCACTTAATTGCTCTCGAGAAGACTTTTACAAATGATGACTTGAATCTTAAAGTTATAAGATCATTGACTCAGGAATGGAAACCAAAAGTGATGGCAATTTCAGAAAAGAAAAGTTTATCAACCATGACATCGACATCACTTTTTGGAAAACTCCAAGAACATGAACTTGAAATTGGAAGACTTGAAAAGCATGCACATCAAGAGAAGAAATCAAAAGGAATTACTTTGAAGGTAGAATCAAAGGATGACCAAAATGATGATGCTCATTCCTAAGACAAAAACTTTATGCTTCTAGTTAAAAGACTTGGAAAATTCTTTGGCAAAAATAGCAAAAACTTCAACTTTTCAAAGAGAAAGAAAAACTTCAATAAAAGGGAGGCTTTTAAATCAAATCAAGATGTTACTTGCTATGAATATGGAAAACAAGGTCACATCAAACCTGATTGTCCAAAGCTTTTAAAGAAGGAAGGTTTCAAAGGCAAGAAAGACTTTAAGAACAAGAAGGCCTACATTGCATGGGATGACAACGAGATTAGTTCATCATCGAAATCGGAGAGTGATGAAAGCGTAAACTTAGCATTGATGGCATCTCACCACTCCGAAGATGAAAGCGATGAGGTAAACAATGTTTTCTCTATTTATGATGACGATACTCAAGGTGTTATTAATGAACTTTTAAGTGAATGAAAGACTTTATGTAAAATAATTGATTTTCAAAAGAAACAAATACCATCCTTGGAAGATAAAATTATTAACATTAAAAAAGATAACAAGGATGAAAAGGATAAAATTATTCTTGAAGAAAGACAAAATTTTGTTTGCAAAAAATGTGAGTCACTATCTTTTCAAATTGTCCAATTGAAACGAGCTCTAAAAAGATATGAAAAAGGACAAGTTGGATTGCAAATGGTATCTGCCCATTAAAGATATTCAAATGACAAAAGTGGACTTGGATATTCTAAATTTTATAAACCAAGTTCCAATAAAATAATCTTTGTGAAGACAAGTGACCAAACAATTAAAAAGAAAGTGACAAAGCCTAAATAAGTTCATCGTCATCCTAAGAAAAAGAGATTTACTAAGAAAAAGTCTTATGTTCCTAGGTATAAAAGTAATTTTGAACCAACATGTTTTTATTGTGGCATAATTGGTCATACTCCTAATGCATGTTATGTAAGAAAGTTTAGTGTTGCTCAAGGCCATTATGCATGGGTCAAGAAAGGAACTAACTATGGAGGACCCAAGGAAATTTGGGTACCTAATGAAACCTAATTCGTTTTTATAGTTATGCTTGAAGACTTCTTTAAATCATTGGTATCTTTATAGTGGGTGTTCAAGGAATATGACGGGTGACCTAAGCAAATTTTCACATCTAACACTTAAGGCCAAAGGATATGTAACCTATGGTGATAACAACAAATGGAATATCTTTGGTGTAGGCACTATTGGTACACCACCTTTCACAACTATTGATGATGTCCTTTATGTGGAAGGACTAAAGCATAACCTACTTAACATTAGTCAATTATGTGACAAAGGATTCAAAATCAAATTCACTAAAGATGAATGTTTGATAGAAGACAATGTCACTCACGAGGTAATGTTAAAAGGTAACATAATTAATAACATCTTTATTATTTCCTTTACTAACATGTCTTTGAAGGTTAAGTGTCTTATGGCAAACAACAACGACTCGAGGTTATGACACAAGAGGTTTGCTCACATTCACATGGAGCACTTAAATAAATTGATCAAACATGACTTAGTCATTGGATTGCCAAAGATCAAATTCATCAAAGATAGATTATGTGATGCTTTTCAAAAAGGGAAACAAACTAAATCAACTTTCACATCCAAGAATGTGGTGTCCACAACAAGGCCACTACAATTGTTACACATGGATCTTTTTAGTTCATTAAAAATAAAGAGCTTTGGAGGTAATGTTTATGCATTAGTAATTGTAGATGATTTTTCTAGATACACTTGGAATTTCTTCTTAGTGCAGAAAAGTGAAGCTTTCAAGGCATTCAAGAAGTATGCAAAACAATTTCAAAATGAGAAGTCTCTTACAATTTCCTCCATTAGAAGCGACCATGGTGGAGAGTTCCAAAACATTTTATTTGAAGAATTTTGTGAAGAACATGGAATCTCACTCAACTTCTCGGCACCAAGAACGCCAAAACAAAATGGTGTCGTAGAAAAGAAGAATATGTCATTAGTGGAACTTGCAAGGACAATGCTAAGTGATTCAAACCTTCCTAAATATGTTTGGGCGGATGCGGTGAGCACAACATCTTTTGTAAGTAATCATGTCAATATTATGCCTATTCTCAAGAAAGCCCCTTATGAACTTTTCAAAGGGAGGAAACCAAACATATCATTCTTTCACATCTTTGGATGCAAATGCTTTGTCTTGAACAACGAAAAAGATATTCTTGGTAATTTTGACAAAAAGTCGGATGAAGAAATCCCTAAAGAAGATACTTATAAAGACATCATTGAAAATTAAGTAGAACATCAAGATGAGCTGATTCAAAAAGATTACAATGTCAACGTCCTGCCAAAGGAATGGAGGACACATAGAGATCATCCTATTGACAAAGTTATCAGAGACATAAGTCAGGTGTTGCTGCAAGATTGAATCTCAAGAATGCATGCTTGAACATGGCATTTGTTTCTCAAATAGAACCTTCCAAAGTTGATAAAGTTCTTGGAGATGATCAATGGATTGTTGTTATGCAAGAAGAATTAAACCAATTCGAGAGAAATCTAGTTTGGGAACATGTTGCTAGGCCACTTGGTAAGCACATCATCGGAACAAGATGGGTGTTTAAGAATAAACTTGATGAGAATGGAATAATTATTTGAAACAAAGCAAGATTGGTGGCTCAAGGGTATAAGCAGGAGGAAGGAATCTACTTTGAAGAAACTTTCGCTCCGGTTTCAAGGTTAGAAGCTATCCATTTATTACTTGCTTACGCATGTTCAATGAATTTTCAGTTATTTCAAATGGACGTCGAAAGTGCCTTCTTGAACGGTTATGTCAACAAAGAAGTCTATGTCAAACAACCCCCGAGCTTTGAAAACTTCAAGCATCCTTCACATGTGTACAAATTGAAGAAAATACTTTATGGATTAAAACAAGCACCAAGGGTGTGGAATGATCGTCTAAGTAATTTTCTATGCGAAAAAGAATTTGAGAAAGGCAAGGTAGGCAAGAATTTATTCATTGAGAAGATAAAGGGTAATACCTTACTAGTTCATGTCTACATGCACGACATAATCTTTTGTTCAACAAACAAGGAATTATGTGAAGAATTTGCTTTGATGGTGCATGGCAAATTTGAAATGTCTATGATGGGAAAAATGAATTACTTCATTGAATTGCAAATCAAGCAACTAAAGACGGAATCTTTATCAACCACCTATGGGCTTCATTGAAATGGATGGTTGTAAAGATATGTCAACACCTATTGACTAAAGACGGAACTTCATTGAAATGGATGGTTGTAAAGATATGTCAACACCTATGGGCTCCGGAACCTACGTTGATTAAGACGAGTTGGGAATATCAATTGATATTACAAATTATCGAGGTATGATTGGTTCTTTATTGTATTTGACGGCAAGCCGTCTTGACATAATGTTTAGTGTGTGTTTATGTGCTTGCTTTCAAGCAAATACAAAGGAGTCATATCTCATGGCAGTCAAAAGAATCATGGAGTATCTCAAGGGAACGATGAACACTGGCTTATGGTATCCTAAAGATAGTGTTTGTAATTTAATTGGTTATTCTGACGCGGATTATGCAGGTTGTAAAACAGATAGAAAAAGTACTAGTGGAACTTGTCACATCCTTGGAAATGCATTAGTTTTGTGGTCATATAAGAAACAAGTGTGTGTTTCTCTTAGTACGGCTAAAGCATAATACATAGTAGAGGGTAGTTGTTGTGCACAAAACCTTTGGCTAAAGCAACAGTTAAGCGACTAAGAAATTGATCTTGGATGCATACTACTCTGATGCGACATGTAATACCCATATACAAAAGACATACATAAAGCATATTTTTCATATATAATATTAATGATTTGGTACTGAAATACAAATAAGTTCTTAGCAACATATTGTATAAATATAGCCACTACAACATAAGGTACTAAACAAGGCTATATAATAGTACAAGATGTTCAACTACAAAAAAATCTAAGAACTAGATCCGAAGATCTCAAAAGTCCACAGCGGAAGATTAAGCCATCAACTAGTAAGGATAATCAAGTCGCCTTATCCTTACCCTTAGCGGAACCTGAAGTACCTGAAATAACAACATCAACATGAGATAAAACATCTCAGTGGGTTCTCTATCTTAGAGTTATCTCGGCTCTAAGGGTCATTTCCAACGAAACACGCATGCTTCACAAACCAATTTACACAAGGACCAAGGACATGGGGGAGACTAGGTCCACTTACGATTTCAAAACACAAAGGAAAATATCTACCTCAAGTCCTTATGGATTCTCTAGTGAAACACATAGTAACCACTTTGAGACTTATACAAGACCTTACGGAGGAATTGACATAACACGCGCTTCAATCTTTACGGATGCCTCCCGTGGGACTAAAGATAACCCACCTCAAGACTTACTCAAGATTGACACATAACTAACATAGCACTTACCCCAAATCCTTACGGATGCTTCACGTGGGACTAAGGACAACCCACCTCAAGGCTTACTCAATACCTTACGGAGGACTTATAATCTACACTTCTCAAATCAACGCCCATGCATGCATAACGGATACCTCAAGTCCTTACGGATGCTCTAGCGAAACACATAGTAACCACATAGAGACTTATACAGACCTTACGGAGGATCCTAAAAACAAAACATAAATCATAATTCAAACGAGTCTAAGGGAAACCTAGATACCTCACAATCGTACCTTTCTCTATTTCCATTAACTCACAAGTTCCATTTTATCAAGTTTTGGTCATTTGAAAATTTGTCGGGTAAAAGTCGGCTCAAAAATAATGTTTCTTGATCTTAATAGATAGATTATGCTATTAGCTTTAAAACGGTATGTGGAACGCTCAAAACGGATACCCGAATCATAAGCTATGAATTAAAAACCAAAATTGGGAACTACAGGTCTCGCTAAGCGAGCTCTTTCTCACTGAGCGAAACTCGCCCTGGAACTTTCGTTGAGCGAGGTATGCTCGCTGAGCGAGATACACCAGTTCAGGAAGTTCCAGCCTTACGGGAAAATACTCTTCCCACACCCAATCACTCCCAAACATCAACCAATGCAGCAAGACATAATCAAACATATCAATTATCATAATATGAGTATTTTAGGTAGGTTTTAATCGAGTTTTAACCGTTAAACTTCCGATTTTTCTTAGATTTCCAACTAAGCCATAACCACAAACATTTCTAAAACTCGACCAAAATCAAAGATAAAAGTTTCTAACTAAGAACCCACCTCGAGAGATGAAGATTGGCGGAAAGATTGAGTTGATTCGACGGGCGGAAGATCGGGAATGAGGAATTGGAGCTTTATGGCTTTTCTCTCTTCTTCTTCTCTTCTCTTCTCCTTTTCTTCTTTTCTTACCAACCTTTTCTTTCTCCCATAATCTTTCTATATATATAAAAATATAAAAGCTTATATTTTTACCGATAGGTCAAAATTAGAGAGTATCTGAAAAAGTCTCTTAATCCGATATTTTATAAAACCTCTGAGTCAACTAGTATCAATTAATAAAATATAATCCCATGAATTACTCTATTTAGTTCCATTAAAATTTCTTAGAGTATTCCGAAATAATATTATTACCAATTAATATTGTCCAGAGCTTTAAATAAAATACGGGGTATTACGTCCTCCCCCCTTAAATAAAATTTGTCCTCGAATTTGAAAGATTACCAGAACAGGTGAGGATATGATTCCCGCAATTCTGATTCCAACTCCCACGTAGCATCACCCAGATGCGTCTCGTCCCATTGCACTTTAACAAGTGGTATCTCTTTATTTCTCAGTATCTTGGTTTCTCTCCCAACAATACGGCTTGGTTTGGGCTTAAAGGTCAAATCTGTTTCTATCTCGATAGAATCCAGCAGAATAGGCTGAAGAGGACCGGGGATGAACCTACAAAGTTGGGATACATGAAAGATATCATGCATTTCAGATAGAGATGGCGGCAAGGCTAAACGGTAAGCGACTTCACCAATCCTTTCTAGGATCTGATACGGTCCTACGTATCTCGGACTTAACTTACGCGACTTAAATGGTCCTTTCAATCTTAATCTCGGAGTGACTTTCAAGTATACATGATCGCCTTCCCCGAATTCCAGGGGTCTCCTTCGATTGTCAGCATAGCTCTTCTGACGATCTTGGGCTTGCTTAATCTTTTCTCGGATCATACAAATCCTTTCCGTAGTCTCTTGAATAATTTCCGGTCCTAGAATTCTATCTTCGCCCACCTCTGACCAACACAACGGTGTTCTACACTTTCTTCCGTACAAAGCCTCATACGGAGCCATTCAGATGCTCGCGTGATAACTGTTATTGTACGAAAATTCGATCAACGGCAAAAGCTTTTTCCAATTTCATCTGCTCTCTAAAACACATGCTCTCAACATATCTTCCATCATTTGAATCATACGTTGCGTCTGACCATCCTTTTGAAGATGATTAGAAGTACTCAAGCGCAAATTCGTACCCATGGCTTGTTGGAACACCTTCCAAAATCTCGAAGTGAACTTCAGATCTCTATCTGATACAATACTGGACGCGACACCGTGCAATCTCACAATTTCAGCAATAAACAACCTTGCAAGTTGATTTGCCTTATATGTGGTCTTCACGGCTAAGAAATGCGCAGATTTCGTTAGTCGGTCCACAATCACCCACACAGAGTCATAGCCACCCTGAGTACTTGGTAAACCTACTACAAAATCCATAGAGATACTATCCCATTTCCAAATTGGAATGTCCAAAGGTTGTAACAATCTACCTGGCCTTTGGTGCTCAATCTTCACTTGCTGACACACTGCACATTCTGACACAAATACCGCGAAGTCCTTTTTCATTCCGGACCATCAATACTCCTTCTTCAAGTCTTGATACATCTTCGAAGAACCCGGATGTATCGTAAAAGAACCTTTATGTGCTTCATCCAGAATCCTTCTCTTTAACACATCGTCATTCTGAATGCAAATTCTTTGATTAAATAGGATGATACCATCTAATGCTCTCACGAAACCAGGTTGGAGTAACAATCCTTGCAGCTTCTCATCCAAAACTTGCGCTTGTTGAAAATCATTCCTCAATGTAGAACTAATATTCAAGTTTCCCATGATTACGCCATTCGGAGTCCAAATAAACGGAAGGTTAAGATCTCGAAACTTTTCTAACAATGCATACTCCAATACCATCAATTCCGCACTATGAATTACTTTCCTACTTAAGGAATCTGCCACTTTGTTCGCTTTTCCGGGGTGATACTTCAACTCAAGATCATAATCCTTCAAATACTCCATCAATCTCCTCTGTCTCATATTCAGTTCCTTCTTATCAAAGAGGTACTTCAAACTCTTAAGATCACTAAACATCTCAAAACGCACACCGTATAAATAGTGTCGCCACACCTTCAAACTAAACACCACGGCCGCTAATTCCAAATCATGCGTAGGATAATTCTTCTCATGAACTCTCAAATGTCTGGAATCATACGCCACCACCTGTCCCTCTTGCATGAGAATACCTCCTAAACCCATCTTTAAAGCATCGCAGAACACTTCATAAGATTTGTTAGGATCGGGAATAATCAAGACTAGAGCATTTGTCATTCTCTCCTTCAACCATACGAAACTTTGTTCACAATCAGAATCCCATTCATAATCGAAGTCCTTCCTAGTGAGTTTAGTTAATGGTAACGCCATCTGGGAAAAACCTTTAATAAATCTTCTGTAGTAACCTGCCAAACCTAGGAAGCTTCTCACTTCGGTAACATTCTTCGGTCTCTCCCCATTAATTACATCTTCTATCTTTGACGGGTCTACAACTACACCTCCTTGTGATATAACATGTCCAAGGAACTTGACTTCTGACATCCAGAATTCACACTTGCTAAACTTAGCAAAAAGTTGCTTTTCCTGCAGTATCGATAGGACAATCCTTAGATGTTCTTCGTGCTCTTGCGGAGTACGAGAATAGATACAAATATCATCGATAAAGATCACCACAAATTTATCCAAATAATTCTGAAATATTCGATTCATGTAGTCCATAAAAACAGTTAGAGCATTCGTCACACCGAAGGGCATCACTAAGAATTCGTAATGACCGTATCGGGTTCTGAACACAGTCTTCGGAACATCAGAACTTTTCACACGAATCTGGTGATAGCCCGATCTCAGATCAATCTTCGAGAACACGCAGGCTCCTTTCAATTGATCTAGAAGATCGTCTATCCTCGGTAAGGGGTATTTATTCTTGATTGTAACCTTGTTCAATTTTCGATAATCGATGCACAGCCTCATACCACCATCCTTTTTCTTTACTAACAACACCGGAGCTCCCCACGGTGCGACACTAGGTCTTACAAAATGCTTTGTCATTAAGTCTTCTAATTGATCCTTCAACTCTTTCAACTCGAGTGGAGCCATCCGATAAGGGGAAACGGATATCGGAGCCGTTCCCGGTATCAGGTCGACTGAGAATTCAACTTCCCTCACCGGAGGTAAGGAAGTGACATCTTCAGGAAAGACATTGCGAAATTCACAAACTATCGGACTGTTCAAAACTTTTTGGTCAATACCCTCTTCTTTAGTAAGGACAAGCAAAACAGATTTCTCTTGCTCAAACAGAAAATTTAGCATTCCAATCGTACCTTCTAAGATCGTTGTCAAAACATCTTTTGGAGGCACTTCAACGGAGGGAATGAGGATCAACTTCTCTTCACACCCAATGAACACAGAATTAGCATACAACCAGTCCATTCCTAGGATAACATCAATTTTATTAAGGGGCAAACAAATGAGGTCAATCTGAAAGATTCTGCCATCCACGGACAACGTACAGTTCTCACACTTAAGCGGCGTCTCGACAGTTTCATCAATAGCGGTAGTAACCACTTTTGGAGGGGACAAGGGAAAAAGTCGCAACCCAAGTCGCTTTGCACAAATAGAAGATATAAAATAATGCGTAGCTCCACAATCATAAAACAAGACAAGGATGGTTGTTAATAAGACAATTACCCGCAATCAAGGAATTGTCGCCTTTTTCCTTCCTGGCGTCCATAACATAAACTCTCCCTTGAGTCAGATCCTTTCTCTGAGAGTAATCCCTAGAAGGAGGAGCACTGGATCTAGGAATCGACACCTGTTTCCCCTTGAAGGGTTGAGGCCTCGGCCTAAAAGATTGACTAGCCCTCCCCCTATCTCCTTGAACCACTCTTCCGGTACTGGCTTCTGTTTGAGCTTGCTTGAAACTATGTTCCGCAACATAGCAATGCCTTAACATCTCGGAGTAGGTAGCGAACTCCCTTTAAGAGACACTATGCGAGATCTCGGCCCTTAGCCCAAACAATAACTGGTCAATTTTCCACCTTTCATCAGGGGCATATATAGCCTGCCTAGAGTAGGCCTCCATGTCCTCAAACTTCTCAGTATAACTGGCCACAGTCATGCTCCTTTGCCTCAATTGTTGAAATTCAAACTCCTTTTGCGTCCTCAAGGAACTCGGGAAATACTTGTCCATAAAAATTGTCTTAAATTGTTCCCACACCCTTGGAATTTCTTGAACCATCATCAAGTTGGAGGCACTTTACCACCACCTAGCAGCATGACCCTTTAGTAAATGTGACGCGAAGGTCACCTTGTCTTCTTCACTACAAATCACAATCTGGAATATCCTCTCTATTCTAGTCACCCATTCATGAGCCTTAACCGGATCCAACCCGCCATGAAACTCCTGAGGGTTCATGCAGAAGAAGTCTCTAAATGTTCCACCTGCAGTTCCAGGAGCAACCATGTGAGGGTGAAGGCCCTCACTCATCTGATGCATCATTTCTTGCATGAATTGGTGTTGTTGTTGCTGCATCTGCTGCATAAATTGGAACATAGGAGCATTCTCATCGCTACCTGCTTGATTACTACCAGGAGGAGTGACACTGGGTCGAGCACGAGTTCCTCGTCTACCAGCCATATTTCCTAAATGTCATCAAAACATGATTAAGTTGATCAGGCTCAATACCATAAACATAACATTTAGTCCTACTGCCAGTCAACGTGCATGAACGGAAGGAAACACTTATAATATTTCAAGGTTAGGTCGAGCATACGACTTACTCTGATACCAACTGTAATACCCATATATAAAAGACATACATAAAGCATATTTTTCATATATAATATTAATGATTTGGTACTGAAATACAAATAAGTTCTTAGCAACATATTGTATAAATATAGCCACTACAACATAAGGTACTAAACAAGGCTATATAATAGTACAAGATGTTCAACTACAAAAAAATCTAAGAACTAGATCCGAAGATCTCAAAAGTCCACAGCGGAAGATTAAGCCATCAACTAGTAAGGATAATCAAGTCACCTTATCCTTACCATTAGCGGAACCCGAAGTACCTGAAATAACAACATCAACATGGGGTGAGATAAAACATCTCAGTGGGTTCTCTATCTTAGAGTTCTCTCGGCTCTAAGGGTCATTTCCAACGAAACACGCATGCTTCAGAAACCAATTTACACAAGGACCAAGGAAATGGGGGAGATTAGGTCCACTTACGATTTAAAAACACAAAGGGAAATGTCTACCTCAAGTCCTTACGGATTCTCTAGTGAAACACACAGTAACCACTTTGAGACTTATACAAGACCTTACAGAGGAATTGACATAACACGCGCTTCAATCTTTACGGATGCTTCCCGTGGGACTAATGATAACCCACCTCAAGACTTACTCAAGATTGACACATAACTAACATATCACTTGCCCCAAGTCCTTACGGATGCTTCACGTGGGACTAAGGACAACCCACCTCAAGGCTTACTCAAGACCTTACGGAGGACTTATAGTCTACACTTCTCAAATCAACGTCCATGCATGCACAACGGATACCTCAAGTCCTTACGGATGCTCTAGCGAAACACATAGTAACCACATAGAGACTTATACAAGACCTTACGGAGGATCCTAAAAACAAAACATAAATCATAATTCAAACGATTCTAAGGGAAACCTAGATACCTCACAATCGTACCTTTCTCTATTTCCATTAACTCACAAGTTCCATTTTATCAAGTTTTGGTCATTTGAAAATTTGTCGGGTAAAAGTCGGCTCGAAAATATTGTTTCTTGATCTTAATAGATAGATTATGCTATTAGCTTTAAAATGGTATGTGGAACGCTCAAAACAGATACCCGAATCATAAGTTATGAATTAAAAACCAAAGTTGGGAACTACAGGTCTCGCTGAGCGAGCTCCTTCTCGCTGAGCGAAACTCGCCCTGGAACTTTCGCTGAGCGAGGTATGCTTGCTGAGCGAGGTATGCTCGCTAAGTGAGTGATGGGCTAAAGACGTGTCTAATTATGTGTCTAGCGGTATCTTAACTGCAAGTGCACAGCCTATCGAAGTAATATTTAAGATTATCGATCCACAGGGACTCTATGGTTACTTAGTGCTAGATGAACTTCTAGTTTAGCTAAGGCGAATGGTTGTCACGATTTTTTGTTGATTTTAAAATATTAAAGGCGGAATTAAATTTAAGTTTTAATAAAATAATACTAAGGCGGTCGGTATGTAATTATACTAACTTAGGTGGGTCAATCTAACCTAGGCTTATAAAGGTGTTTACTTAATCTATTCGGTAGAGGTTACAAGTTTAAATACCCTCAACTCACACTCTCGTGGTCTTATCTCAGATCTTACCCCTAAAGCCCTATGCCTGCTCTCGCTAGCCCATAAGTGTTTAGAGATAATTTTTGGAAACTTAGTAATTCTAATTTATTTTAAAGCGCTCTCGCTGTGTTTAATTTAAATGCCTAACTTTAGCTATCTGGTTAAAATCTCACACTCTCGTGGTCTTGACCTAACCTAATACTCTTTTCTCACTCTCGTAACGAAAAGGTCGATTTTAATTAAAAAGTATCAGCCAGAATGTTAAGTTATTAATTATTTTTAGCCTATGGTTAAATTTTACCGATTAAGTTTGTTTTAACTACATACCGCCCTAAGGTAATTAGCTACTCATTTTTGTTGAACCAAACAGAGACAGAAAAATAATAAACAAAAATTTCATGGCAGAAAAAATAAATAAACAACATAAATATTAAAATTTCAATAAAATAAAAACCTGGTTAACAATATTATAGCAGACTCCTTCTTCCACAGACCGGAAAGCTTGGAGTTGGCGGAAATCGAAAATAAATCAAATTCTGAAGGTTTAGAAACAAGTAAATGTATAACAATTTCCTGATGTTGGAAATTGTTATATGGCGGGTTTGGATACAATAAGAATGAAAAACTGAAAATAATGCTGAAATAGAAAGGGTCGTAAAATAAATCGGCAGAGCTTCCGCAGGAAATTAATAGAAAAAATGCTCTGTCGTTTCTTCATAAAACTTGTGCTATTTATAGAACAATTAATGGGCTTGAAATTTGGACTTGTTGCATTGGGCCTTGCTGAAGTAGTGGAGGAAATATAGGAACGTGGCTAAAAAATAGGCAGGAAATTCTTCACGTAATGTTTTGACGTGGTCTCAGTCAATAACCTACTTTTTACCTTGTCACGGTCGTGACAAGGTCTTCACGCTCGTGTTCTGTGCAATTTAAGTGTCACGGTCGTGACAATATGCTCACGGTCGTGATGGCTTCATTTGGGGTGTCACGGTCGTGACACCTTGGTGACGACCGTGAGTGCAACAAATTATGCAGTTCTGCAGGCTTCTTCATTTCTTCATCTTTTTATGGTTGTTTTTGTTCCTTTTGCTCTTAATTCATGATTTAGCTCCATATATGATGTACCTGCAAAATAGTAAGAAAAACTCGAGGAATCGAGTGTTAAAACGATGATTATGCGATAAAACGTCAATGAAACTTAGCAATATAATCGATACATTTTCTCGTTATCAAACTTCCCCAAACTTAAACCTTTGCTTGTCCTCAAGCAAATAGTCGGTTGAAAATCGTTGGACAAGTTTTTATTTACGCATACTCATAACAAACCGTACGAGGGACCGTTTTGTCGGATAAACCGGTACTTTGATAGAACACTAACGATACACTAATGACACAAGCAACAAGCTATGTCGTCGACTTCCTGTTAATCGAAACAATCAGAAATTTCTTTACGATTTCACCTAGAGTTTTTCGATCTTATTTCGCCCGGTTTCATTCTAGCGCAATCACATTAAGCCCTTTGCCTTAGCACGCACGTAGTGGAGTAGCCGGTTAGCGACTTTGATCCTTTTTAAGCACGGGGTCTGGTACACGAGTGCGGTAACCCTACATATATTATCCGATTTGGAGGTTGTGGGGGATCGATCCGTAGCACGCCCTACCAAGTTCAGAACCAGTACCTCTGAACCAACCCGCAATGGACTCCTTCTCATATTTCTCGTTTCTTATATGCGACCGTGTACTTTGGTGCAATTTCTTTTCATTTGCATCGAGATATGAAGGATCATTATTGATTAGGCATCAAACGCTTATATTCATCGGCTCCCCACGTGGTTTGTGTTCAGACGGTGCTGACTGCTAGTATAAACTACTAGGGGTTACTTTTGAACTGAAACTTAAAGTGTACTCGTAATGATAATCAGAATGGAATCGCTTAAGTGGGAAGTCAAAGGTGTCAAGATTGTATTGGTCTTGTTTAATCGTTCTCAGCTTCCTAATTACGATTTCGTAGGTAAGTCGGGTAATGCGAATAATTAAAGATTTTTTCTGGTATGGCTAAATAAACGGGGAAAGTTCGAAATTAAAGAAAATATCACAAAGATTTGCTCGTTTCATTAACTTGCGAAAAGAAATACAACAGAATGGGAAAATGCGAAAAGGGAAAAACGCGGAAATGAAAGGTACCTCTCCCACACTATATCAGACATTGTCCTCAATGTTGTGATATAATCGCGGTAAAAGTACAGTACAGACTACAAAAACGAAAAACAAACATAAGCAAAACGAAAACTAAGGCTGCTGAGGACCGCGGGGTCGACTTCTGGTGCGGGAGCGTCTGGAAGGAGATGCTTCAGGATCAGAACCGGTACCGGTAACAGCAGTGATGTCAATGCGTAAGGCCTCGAGCTCGCTGAAAATTTCTCCAAACTTCTCATTAGTAGCTTCCTGGTTTGCTGCAATAGTGCGGAGTAAAGCATCATACTGCTCCTTCTGCCTACGCTCCAGTGCGGCGTTCATCTGGTTCTGCTGATGAATCGCACGGAGGACGTCCTCAAGAGTGAAATCCTGTGCAGGAGGCTGTCGGGTAGATGACTCTGGAATATCCTGGACAGGCTCAGCTGCATCCATAGCATCCTGCATCTCATTCGCTGGAGGATCTGCCTGATCATCATGAATAGGGGCGTGGTCGGCAGCATCTGGTAAAATAAAGAGCCAGTTGGCTCGGCTGGATGGGTCGATGCGGTCGCGGGACGGAAGAATGATATGGTGAAAAATGGTGCCATGGACAACAGGGCTATACCTGCCATCCTCTCGCTGCGCAATCAGGTGAGCGGACCTGCAATAACTCTTGGTGAGGAATTCTGCAGCTATGCCATCCAAATTGTCGAGCAAGTCACGGAGCCCTAACTGAAAGGCGAGGGCGGAGACAATGCCGCCAATGAAGAATGGGGTGGAGCCTGGATGTGAGAAAGCATGAACGGGGCAGCGTTGATCGGCTCGTCATTTAGAGCGCAATGCAAGAACATAAGCTCCTTGGAGTTGAGCTTATGGTTACTTTCTCGAGCGAATATGGTGTTGCAAATGACTCGGTGGAAATAACGGATTGCCGGGTTGTGGATGTGTGTAGCATTGAGGCTTTGGAAGGCTGAGGCACGGGTATTGGTTATGTCGTGCCATAAAGTGAAAGCGGTTTCACTAAAATTATCCGGCACGCGGAGGTGAGCTTCATTCCCGCGAGCGAAGCCTAGCAACTCGGCTATCCTTGTTTGCGAAAGTTCAAACTCCCGGCCAAACAATCTGAATTTAGCCACGCCGGTGAGCTGACTCTGAGAACCGGTGGGAGTGATGTAACAGAACGAGCTTAGGAACTCCAGTGTCAGCAACTCGAATGTTGGTTGAGGCTGACTGCATAGAACCCATAGATTAACCTTCTTAAGCAGGTTCTTGACACTGTTGAGCATTCCGAGCTCTCTCAAGCATTCAGTGTTGATATAACGCGTAGGTTGCAAACCGCGGTTCTTGAATCGGATAAATCTTTCTCTCTGGGTTTCTCCAGCATCACCTTCTCTAAATTGAATGGTATCCATTGCATGCAAGAGCTAGAGTGAAAGATGAAGATTTTTGATATTTGTGAAAAAGTGATAAAATGAGAGAAATAATGATTCGGAATAAATATTGGAAGGTGAGAATGTGATAGGTGTGGTGATAATGGGGGGTTAATGAGTTTTAATTTGGTAATGGGAGGTTACGGAAGTTATGGAGAAAATGGGTGGTTTTTGGAAGTTATGGAGGAAGAAGAAGAAGAGGTCACGAAAAGAAACAGTTCTGTTTCTCACGAATCCTATATTTAGGGTTGTCACGGTCGTGACAAGGAGGAGACGGTCGTGACACGCTAAATGAGCACGTCACGATCGTTAGGGGGTGTGACGACCGTGAGAGCTTGCTTCGTTGAATAATTTCCAGAAAACACTATCTCTTATATTTCACATACTTTATAATAATTTATTTTCTTCACTTCTCACTTAATATTACATTTAAACACCATATAATAATTTATTTCAACATATTATTTTGCTAACTTGCATGGCATGAGAGATTTTTATATAATAGGAATAAATGCAAGCATAACAGTACATAAAATGAAATATATAAATTGATTAAATTGGAGAAATTTGGGAACTAGAAGTGCATTGCATATGGTAATTGAAATGAAATTACATAAATGAAAATACGGTACGAAAATTTTTGCGAAAAATAAATCTAACTAGAAACGAAAACAATGAGAAAAATAAACTAAATCACTTATAGCATTTTCAAAAGCGTTTCTTCAAATCTTCGATTGCGGAGTTCAAGTGATAAAATTGTTCACAGGTTATGTCAGTCAAACCTATAATGTCCAATCGCATACTTTTAATGTCTTCCTTAAATGAATTTATATCAGTTTGGTAAGCTTCAAGAGTGTTCATGATATTCTGTAAGTTGTTAGCATAATCTCCTTGATTCACTTCAGGGGTTTCAATAACTTCGTCAGTGTGGTCAATGTCATGGTAACCAGGAGGCGTCTCAGGGTCAGTTTTGACAGCGGTCATTATATCATCTTTTATCTTGTAAGACTGAGGTGTTTCAGGAGTGGATGGATAATCAGGTGGGGTTAACTCATAAAGCCAGTTATCCTTATTATGAACACTTACTCTAGCATGGTTTGGCAGTGTGAACAAGGTTACTACCTCATTCCGGATTAGGTACTCAAAAGGTGGATGTCCTAAATTCCTTATGATATGTCGATTAAAGCAGAAGTTAAGATTCATAGGACGGATGGTACCTAAACGGTTGCACCTGTGCAATTGGTATCTAAGTCCTAAGGCATCAGCAATCATGGTTACAAGACCTCCTACTAATATAGGTAATTCAGGTTCTTCTTGGATACGGGTGAAGGTTTGCATCATGAAAGGTACGCCATTAACAGGCTGTCCATTAGTGAAACATGACATAATGAATATCTCATCTTTAGAGACTCCGGTAATGTTTTCTTCTTTTCCAAAGAAGGTGTGGGCAAGGATCTTATGGAAGTAACGGAGAGCAGGATTATGGATCTCATCATTATTCATGCTATTTGGTTTAGGGTGGTAGTTTCCGGTTAAAGTTCCCCAAAAGAAATCTAGCTCAATGTCCATCAATTCTACCTGTGTGGTAGTAAAAGCAAAGGGTCCACTAGGGAATCCTAATAAGTCAACTAGTTCTTTATGGTTAAAGTCATATTCTATTCCAAATAGGCGGAAACTGATAAATCCTTTCCTGAATCCGAAACCGCGCTCAGGTAGGTAAACTAAGGAGCTAAGGAACTCAAGGGTGAGTTCGCGGTAAGTCACAAACTTATGTTGGATCAATGCATTCTCCCATCCAAGTCGGTTAAACAAGTACAGGATGCTATCATGTATACCTAGGGTTTCCATAGTCAGATCATCCGGGTACAGAGTCAAATCCATTTGCCTCTGTGATAACTCTTCAAATTTCATTCTTTGGTTCCTACCTCTAAATTTGGTTTCCATATGGTTAATCGGTTGGTTAGCCATGGTCAGTGCAAATATGGAGGAAACAAATCAGGGGGAGAAGGAAAATGGGAAAGACTTTTAGAAAATCTGTAAAAAGTGATTTAAAATTAAAATAAAGAAAAATAAGGAAATGAAATGCATAATTTAAAGGCAATAATAGTAATAATGAAATAAAACTATTAAATAACAAAATAAATAAAGCGATAAATGACAGAAATAATAGAATGATAAAAATGAATTAAATGAGTAAATGAGTAAAATGGGTTGCCTCCCACTAAGCGCTGTTTTTATCGTCAAAAGCCTGACGTAATGCTTAGGTGTAGATTAATCAGGGAAATTAGTGGACAACTCTAAAAGCCTTAGACTATTTGCATAATCTCTATTTTCAACTTTATGATAATGTTTTAAACGTTGTCCGTTTACTATGAATGGTTCACTATTCCTACCCTTAATTTCTATTGCTCCACTCGGGAACACTTTATTTATTTCAAAGGGTCCTGACCATCTAGATTTTAATTTTCCAGGAAAGAGCCTGAGTCTTGAGTTAAAAAGGAGTACAACGTCTCCCACACTAAATTATTTCCTAGATAGGCGTTTATCATGCCATCGCTTAGTTCTTTCTTTATATATCTTAGCATTCTCATAAGCATCTAGCCTTAATTCTTCTAATTCGTTAATGTCTAGGATTCGCTTTTCTCCTGCAGCATTATAGTTTATATTGAGAGTTCTAATCGCCCAATAAGCTTAGTGTTCTAGTTCTACCAGGAGGTGACAAGATTTTCCATAAACTAATTTGAAAGGTGTAGTACCTATGGGTGTCTTGTAAGCGGTCCTATAAGCCCATAAAGCTTCATTAAGTTTAGATGACCAATCTTTCCGAGATATGGCGACAGTCTTTTCTAAGATTTGTTTAATTTCTCTGTTTGAGACTTCGACTTGTCCACTTGTTTGTGGGTGATATGGTGTTGCCACACGGTGTCTTACTCCATACTTAGATAGTAATTTGTCAAAGATTTTTGAAATGAAATGCGAGCCACCGTCACTTATTACGAGTCGAGGCACACCAAATCTAGGAAAGATTATATTTTTGAAAAGCTTTATTACTAGTCGTGTATCATTTGTAGGAGAAGCTATAGCTTCAATCCATTTCGAAACATAATCAACAGCTACGAGTATGTAATTATTACCGAAAGATGATGGGAATGGTCCCATGAAATCTATTCCCCAGACGTCAAAGATTTCTACTTCTAATATTCCTTTTTGAGGCATTTCATCTCTTCTTGAAATATTGCCGGTGCGTTGACACCGATCGCAATTTATAACAGCGATGTGGATATCCTTCCATAGATTAGGCCAGAATAAGCCGACTTGCAAGATTTTTGCACAAGTCTTGGAAGTGCTTGCATGTCCACCATAAGGAGATGAATGACATTGAGCAATGACATCTTCTATTTCTTCTTCGGGAATACATCGACGAAAGATTCCATCGGGTCCTCTTTTGAACAATAATGGTTCATCCCAGTAATAATGTTTCAGATTGTGAAAGAATTTCTTTTTCTGCTGATAGGTTAGATCAGGTGGAAGAGCTCCTGCGGCTAGGTAGTTGACAATGTCAGCGTACCATGGCAGTCCTACAGTTGTCTGGATTGTTTCCACGGGTTCTGGTTCATTTATGTCTAACTGAACTAGGTCGCTTCCTATTTGTGCTATCAGCTGTTCATACGGAAAATCATCGTTAATCGGCACTTGTTCGGGTTTAATACCTTCTATTCTAGATAAATGGTCCGCTACGACGTTTTCAGTACCTTTCTTATCTTTTATTTCGAGATCAAACTCTTGTAAGAGTAGAATCCATCTCAAGAGTCTCGGTTTAGCATCCTTCTTAGTTAATAGATATCGGATAGCAGCATGGTCTGTGTAAACGATTATTTTCGCTCCTACTAGGTAAGAACGGAATTTGTCAAGCGCAAAGACAACTGCTAACAATTCTTTTTCAGTAGTGGCGTAGTTCATCTGAGCAGAATCTAAGGTTCTACTGGCATAGTAAATCGCATGAAGTTTCTTTTCCTTCCTTTGGCCTAGAACTGCGCCTACAGCATAGTCACTCGCATCGCACATGATTTCGAAAGGTAATCTCCAGTCAGGGGGTTGCATGATTGGTGCGGTGATGAGGGCTGTTTTTAGAGTTTCGAATGCTTTAAGACAATCTTCATTGAATATGAACTCAGCGTCTTTCATTAATAAACCAGTAAGAGGTTTAGTGATTTTCGAGAAATCTTTGATGAATCGTCGGTAGAAACCGGCGTGTCCTAAAAAGCTTCGTATTTCTCGAACGGTTTTAGGGGGTTGAAGATCTTTTATGACTTCTATCTTAGCTTTATCAACTTCAATTCCCTTGGCGGATATTACGTGACCTAATACGATTCCTTCTCTGACCATAAAATGACATTTCTCCCAGTTAAGCACGAGGTTTACTTTTACACATCTTTCTAACACCATTTCTAAGTTTGATAAACATCCTTCAAAACTTTGCCCGCATACAGAGAAGTCGTCCATGAACACTTCCATGATGTTGTCTATAAAATCTGCGAAGATTGACATCATACATCTTTGAAAGGTTGCAGGAGCGTTGCATAATCCAAAGGGCATTCGTCTGTAAGCGAACGTTCCATATGGGCATGTGAATGTAGTCTTCTCTTGATCATCTGGATGGATAGGGATTTGGAAAAATCATGAGTAACCGTCAAGATAACAGAAGTAAGAATGCTTGGCTAATCGTTCTAACATTTGATCTATAAAGGG
Source organism: Lathyrus aphaca (assembly GCA_963966055.1). Classification (NCBI taxonomy): domain Eukaryota; kingdom Viridiplantae; phylum Streptophyta; class Magnoliopsida; order Fabales; family Fabaceae; genus Lathyrus; species Lathyrus aphaca. The sequence goes on from OZ014522.1 coordinate 547,343,296, forward strand.
TAGTGGGAAATGATCTTTTCGAGTGGCTTTGTTTAGTTTACGATAATCTATGCATACTCTATGTCCTGTCACTACTCTTTGCGATATCGATTCGCCTTGAGCGTTTTTCACAACAGTGATACCTCCTTTCTTTGGCACTACATGTACTGGACTAACCCATTCACTATCAGAGATTGGATATATTATTCCGGCATCTAGTAGTTTCTTAACTTCTTCTTTTACTACAGTGCTAAGGATTGGGTTAATTCTTCTTTGAGATTCTCTGGAGGTTCTGCAATCTTCTTCTAGCAGAATACGATGCATACAGACTGAAGGGCATATTCCTTTGAGATCAGATATGTTATATCCTAATGCAGTTGGATATTTCTTCAAGACATCTAAAAGTTTCTTTGTTTCTATAGTTCCTAAACTGGAATTTATTATAACTGGTCTTTTACATTCAATGTCTAAGAATTCGTACCTTAGGTTATGAGGTAAAGTTTTTAATCCTAATGTAGGTTTATCTTTACTTGGCATGGGATCCGGTGTAAGTGCTAAACTTTCGCTTAGACTATCATCCTGATATGGTTTACGCCAATTATCATCTTCGAAAATCGGAGGGATTTGAATTTTCATTATTTCAGAATAGGTAGTTTCTTTCAGTTCCATTTCTCTTACACATTCGTCAATTACGTCCAATAGATAGCAGGTATCCTCTATAGCTGGTGATTGTAAGAATTGTGTTAAAATAAATTCAACTTTCTCTTCACCCACTTCAAAGGTCAGCTTTCCTCTTTTTACGTCTATTATAGCTCCGGCGGTAGCTAAGAATGGTCTTCCTAGTATGATAGGTGTAGTGGAGTCTTCAGAGATGTCCATGATTATAAAATCAGTAGGGATGTAGAATTGTCCTATACGTACTGGGACGTTTTCTAGTATGCCTACAGGATATTTAACTGAGCAATCGGCTAGTTGAACAGACATTTTAGTTGGTCTTAGGTCTCCCATGTCTAGCCTTTTGCAAATCGTTAAGGGCATAACACTGATACTGGCTCCTAAATCACATAGAGCTTTGTCAATGACGAATTTTCCTATTACACAGGGTATAGAGAAACTTCCTGGATCTTTTAGCTTAGGAGGCATATTATTCTGAATTATGGTGCTACACTCAGCAGTAAGTGTAAATGTTCTGTTATCCTCTATCTTTTTCTTATTGGATAAGATTTCTTTTAAAAACTTAGCATACGAGGGTATTTGGGTGATAGCTTCTGTAAACGGAATAGTAATATTCAACTGTTTCAGAAGTTCGACAAATTTCTTAAATTGACCCGTCGTCTTGGAATTGGTTAATCTCTGAGGGTACGGAATTGGTGGTTTATAGGGTGGTGGAGGCACATAAGGTTGTTCTTTCTCCACTGCCTCTTGATTATCATCTTCCTTTTCTTCTGGAGCATTCACCACTTCAGTCGATTTATCCGGTTTTTGGTACATGGCTGGATTGTCAAGTCTCGGATCGGTAGGTCCGTCAAGTTCCTTGCCACTTCTTAATATTATGGCATTGGCATGTCCTTTCGGATTAGGTTGAGGTTGTCCAGGGAATACTCCAGCTGGTGCAGCAGTAGGTGCTTGTTGTTGAGCTACTTGTGAAATCTGAGTTTCAAGCATTTTGTTATGTGTAGCTAATGCATCTACTTTGCTCACTAATTGTTTAATCTGCTCACTAGTGTGAATGTTTTGGTTTAAGAAGTCCTTGTTTGTTTGAGATTGGTTAGCTATAAAGTTCTCCATCATCAACTCAAGGTTCGATTTTCTAGGGACATTAGGAGCAGTCTTTTGATATCCTGGTGGTGTAGCTGGTGCTTGACCTGGTGCGTATAAGGCATTGTTATTCTTATAGGAGAAGTTCGGATGATTTTTCCAACCTGGGTTGTATGTGTTTGAGTATGGGTTTCCTTGAGCATAATTCACTTGATCAGTGGGAGTTCCTGTCAATAGTTGACAATCAGAAACTTCGTGTCCTGAAACTCCACATAACTCACAGTTAGGTGTTACTGCAGCCACGGTGGCTGTTGGTGTTATCCAAGTTGTCGATCTTTTGGCTTAGTTGGTCAAACTTTGCATTGACTTGGTCCATACTACTCACTTCGTACATACCTCCTTTTGTTGGTTTCTCAGTTGCGACTCTCTCGCTTCCCCAAAGGTAATGGTTTTGAGCCATACTTTCGATAAGTGCATAAGCATCATTATATTCTTTGTCCATCAATGCACCGCCCGCGGCAGCGTCAATCGTCACTCTTGTATTGTACAAGAGTCCATTATAGAAGGTATGGATGACCATCCATTCTATTAATCCGTGATGTGGACAAAGTCTCAGCAAATCCTTATAGCGTTCCCAAGCTTCGAATAGTGATTCTCTTTCCCTTTGCTTAAATCCGTTGATCTGAGCTCTCAGCATAGCTGTCTTGCTAGGTGGAAAATATCTGTTCAAGAAAACTCTCTTAAGTTCCTCCCACGTAGTTACTGAGTTCGAAGGCAGAGATTGAAGCCAAGCTCTTGCTCTGTCTCGAAGTGAAAAAGGAAACAAACGTAGTCTAATAGCTTCTTGGGTAACTCCATTGGCTTTTACGGTATCTGCGTATTGCACAAAGATCGAAAGATGAAGGTTCGGATCCTCGGTAGGATTTCCGGCGAATTGATTTTGTTGCACGGCTGATATCAACGAAGGTTTTAGTTTGAAATCATTTCGGTTGATAGCCGGCGCGGCAATGCTTGAATGCGGTTCAGCTTGCGAAGGACTGGCGTAATACTTGAGTGGGTGATTCTGTTCTTCAGCCATCTCTGCGTCCTTTGATGTTACGACTGGTTTAGGCGGATCTAATTGAAGATCTGGAATATTGTAACTTTTTTCGTAATCGAATATACGTCTTCTTACGTGTAAGAAGCGTTCTGATTCAGGGATTAGAGGTTGTAAGTCTTCGCCTTTAGAGCGAGTACTTGGCATACACTCGGAAATTAAATTAAATAGTTGATACCTTAGTCTAGACAATGCTACCTAAAGTGCACTAGTAACTAAATTAAGGTCCCCGGCAACGGCGCCAAAAACTTGATGGGCTAAAGACGTGTCTAATTATGTGTCTAGCGGTATCTTAACTGCAAGTGCACAGCCTATCGAAGTAATATTTAAGATTATCGATCCACAGGGACTCTATGGTTACTTAGTGCTAGATGAACTTCTAGTTTAGCTAAGGCGAATGGTTGTCACGATTTTTTGTTGATTTTAAAATATTAAAGGCGGAATTAAATTTAAGTTTTAATAAAATAATACTAAGGCGGTCGGTATGTAATTATACTAACTTAGGTGGGTCAATCTAACCTAGGCTTATAAAGGTGTTTACTTAATCTATTCGGTAGAGGTTACAAGTTTAAATACCCTCAACTCACACTCTCGTGGTCTTATCTCAGATCTTACCCCTAAAGCCCTATGTCTGCTCTCGCTAGCCCATAAGTGTTTAGAGATAATTTTTGGAAACTTAGTAATTCTAATTTATTTTAAAGCGCTCTCGCTGTGTTTAATTTAAATGCCTAACTTTAGCTATCTGGTTAAAATCTCACACTCTCGTGGTCTTGACCTAACCTAATACTCTTTTCTCACTCTCGTAACGAAAAGGTCGATTTTAATTAAAAAGTATCAGCCAGAATGTTAAGTTATTAATTATTTTTAGCCTATGGTTAAATTTTACCGATTAAGTTTGTTTTAACTACATACGGCCCTAAGGTAATTAGCTACTCATTTTTGTTAAACCAAACAGAGACAGAAAAATAATAAACAAAATATTCATGGCAGAAAAAATAAATAAACAACATAAATATTAAAATTTCAATAAAATAAAAACCTGGTTAACAATATTATAGCAGACTCCTTCTTCCACAGACCGGAAAGCTTGGAGTTGGCGGAAATCGAAAATAAATCAAATTCTGAAGGTTTAGAAACAAGTAAATGTATAACAATTTCTTGATGTTGGAAATTGTTATATGGCGGGTTTGGATACAATAAGAATGAAAAACTGAAAATAATGCTGAAATAGAAAGGGTCGTAAAATAAATCGGCAGAGCTTCCGCAGGAAATTAATAGAAAAAATGCTCTGTCGTTTCTTCATAAAACTTGTGCTATTTATAGAACAATTAATGGGCTTGAAATTTGGACTTGTTGCATTGGGCCTTGCTGAAGTAGTGGAGGAAATATAGGAACGTGGCTAAAAAATAGGCAGGAAATTCTTCACGTAATGTTTTGACGTGGTCTCAGTCAATAACCTACTTTTTACCTTGTCACGGTCGTGACAAGGTCTTCACGCTCGTGTTCTGTGCAATTTAAGTGTCACGGTCGTGACAATATGCTCACGGTCGTGATGGCTTCATTTGGGGTGTCACGGTCGTGACACCTTGGTGACGACCGTGAGTGCAACAAATTATGCAGTTCTGCAGGCTTCTTCATTTCTTCATCTTTTTATGGTTGTTTTTGTTCCTTTTGCTCTTAATTCATGATTTAGCTCCATATATGATGTACCTGCAAAATAGTAAGAAAAACTCGAGGAATCGAGTGTTAAAATGATGATTATGCGATAAAACGTCAATGAAACTTAGCAATATAATCGATACATTTTCTCGTTATCAGTGAGCTACACCAGTTCAGGAAGTTCCAGCCTTACGGGAAAATACTCTTCGCACACCCAATCACTCCCACGCATCAACCAATGCAGCAAGACATAATCAAACATATCCATTATCATAATATGAATATTTTAGGTAGGTTTTAATCGAGTTTTAACAGTTAAACTTCCTATTTTTCTTAGATTTCCAACTAAGCCCTAACCACAAACATTTCTAAAACTCAACCAAAATCAAAGATAAAAGTTTCTAACTAAGAACCCACCTCGAGAGATGAAGATTGGCGGAAAGATTGAGTTGATTCGACGGGCGGATGATAAGGAATGAGGAATTGGAGCTTTAGGGCTTTTCTCTCTTCTTCTTCTGTTCTCTTCTCCTTTTCTTCTTTTCTTACCAACCTTTTCTTTTTCCCATAATCTTTCTATATATATATATATATATATATATATATATATATATATATATATATATATATATATATATATATATATATATATATATATATAAACATAAAAGCTTATATTTTTACCGATAGGTCAAAATTAGAGAGTATCCGAAAAAGTCTCTTAATCAGATATTTTATAAAACCTCTGAGTCAGCTAGTATCAATTAATAAAATATAATCCCATGAATTACTCTATTTAGTTCCATTAAAATTTCTTAGAGTATTCCGAAATAATATTATTATCAATTAATATTATCCAGAGCTTTAAATAAAATACGGGGTATTACACGACAACACAAGTGCAATTAATATTACAAAGAATCCGATTATGCACTCAAGGATCAAACACATAGACACTCGACACCACTTCCTTCATGATCATGCGCTTAAAGGAGATGTTGAGGTTACCTTTGTAGATACGCATAATCACCTCGCGGATATCTTTACAAAACCACTTGAAAAAGAGGATTTTTACAAGATTCGGTGCGAACTTGAAATTTATAATGAAGGTGACATTTAATCCTTCTAAAGTTCTTCATTATATATTGTAATGAGGCCAAGGTATATAAAACATCATTTATTTTAATTTTATTATTTTTCATACTAATGTGATAATACATGATTTATGTGAAAAAAAATTATCTTCTCTATTTTTATATGTACTTAAATTAATTTTTATAAAAAAAAAATTAACCATAAGATGCTTTAATCTGTGTATTATTATGTCAATATAATATTTTTTTTTGGAAAAATCACATAATTTGAGTTGTGCAAAGCCACTGTTTTTCACACTTTCACTATGTTAACCTCAAAATAGTAACCAATTAACGCGTCTTTTTTCAGCATTTTTTATATGTGGTGTTGGTCTGTTAACCGATTAACCATTACAAGGTAACTGGTTAACACTGGCACGACCAAAAAAAATTTATGAAAAATTATGTTTTCTTTATTATATTGTTTCTTTTTATTCTCAATTCATTACATGTGTTCTTGTGCTCACTTTACTCTCTCCAACTCCATCTTCTTGAAACCATATCTTTGACTCCATAACTCTCCATAATTCTCATTCTTCCAAATTCATCCAACCTCATTCAAAAGTTCTTTAATACCCACTCATCACTCACCTCTTTATAAACACCTCTCTTTCACTCCATTTTTCACAACAACAACACCAAATCTGAAAATCCCTCTAAAAATCCTAACTTTTTCATCCATGGCATTTTCAATAAGGAATAAAGGAAAGCTTCCAATGGATTCCTCTGAGTCAGCTACAGATGAAATGCAGAAAACAAAAGCGCAGAGATTGTATTTCAATGTAAGAAATCGCTCATTGTTTCCGGTAAAGTATGTTAAACTTTAATCTTTTCCTACTAGAAGCATTGATTTTCCTGCTCAAATAGTTTCTCAGAAATTAGATATCTTTGTGTCTGATAGTGGAAGATGTTATCCGAATTTGGATAAAAAATTCTTTAATAAAATTCAGGCTGGTTTAGTAACTGATGAAGATGGTGTTGAAAAACATATATTATCTGCTTCTGTTAGAAATATTTTGATTAAAACTGAGGTTTCAAAAATTGGTATTGAGTTGGGAATACCGAATTCCGGGTATTTTTTGCGTTAAGGCATCATCCACAAAGATGATCCTTGAAATGGATACAACAAAATGGGCTATCTTTTCTCTATTTGTAGGGATACCCAAGTTGAATTTGTTCAAGGACAGAACATATCGTCCTCTCGGGTGTTATGTTATGCAAAAAAAAAAAATTGGTTTCGGACCGGATGCTACACTTTGTCATAAGTTATGTCATCCTACCAAAGGACTCCAATCATTCCCAAATTAACGACCTTGAAATGCAAGCTCTTTATGCCATCAAAAATAGAATCGAGGTAAATTGGATCTTAACAATGATGTACCACATGCAATATCAACTCTCACTTTCGGGTGGCCTTCCATATGCTAGGCTAATTTCTCGTATTTTGCATCACTTTACTCCATTGGATCTCAAAAGAGAACCTTACATTAAGATGATCTCCAAGGCAAATAAAATTAATTTGGATACTAATGTGAAGAATATGGGTATCATCAAGTGTGTCGATGAAATCTATAGGTTCAAGGATAGTCCATCTAATGTGAGTGCTTCAGAACCAATTCCCTAAGGATACAAATGATATGATGTATGTCAAACTTTGTGAAATGGATGCAACTATAAAGCGTAACCATAAAACTCAAAACATCAAGATTGCCTCCATTCAAAAGACCCTCTGAAGCCTTATCATGAACACAACATAAGCATCGGGAGAAGAAAGTGGTGATGAAGATGAAAGTGGAGATGAGGAGTTTGAAGACATGGATGAATAATTTGCTTATTATTTCTATTATGTTTTTTTGTCTTAGTTTGTGTTATTTTAAGTTTAAAGTATTAATATGCCTAAGACATTAGTATAGGCATTATCACTTATTTTTGTACTATTGTTCTGTTCCGTTTCGTATCGTATTATTGTTATGTGTTATTCGTACAATGTTAAAGTATTGTGTTTTGTTAAGTTATTATGTTTGTTTGTTCAAATATGTGTATGTCTCACTTAGTGTGTTGTGTATGTTTAATGTTGGTACTAAATTTTATTTTCAATACATATAAGTCTTTTTCCTTTTTGTTAATGACAAAGGGGGAGAAGAACAGGTTGTTTCTCTAACACTTTATGCAGATTTTTTTTCAAACCTTATTTGATTGAGGAGGAGCATCATCAAAGGGGGGTACTTTCAAATTTTAGAGAAACATCATTAAAGAGCAATTTCAAACTTTGGTTGTCATCATCAAAAAGGGGAGAATGAAATAGCAAGCTACTCAAATGTTTTGATGAAGACAACAAGGGCTAAGTAAAGACTTATTAATTGCTCAAAAAGGAATTTGGATCAAACAAGTCAAAACATCTTAAAGAGTTTCAAATATTTCAAGACTTGAAGAATGGCTTAAAGATTTATCATAAACAACTTAAGGTATAATATTGCTATATATTCGAAATACATACAAGTGTTCAATTTAATGTCATGAAATGCATCTACATGTTCTAAAATGTAAACCTTAAAACTCACTTGTTTCACACCTTTTTAAATAATTTGTTTTTGCTTTAGGGTCTTGGTTAATCGGTTACTGTGTGATGGTTAACTGGTTAACTAATACAAATTTTGAAAATTCTGAACGTTAAAGCATGTGTTAACCGGTTACCGTTTTGAGGTTAACCGGTTAACACTAGAACAGTGGGATTTTTTGATACATCTTTTATACAAATTTTCATGCCTCTTCCATTTGAACCTTTGCATCCTTTCATAAATTAGACCTTATTGTATAGGTGTTTTAGCATCTTGAACACTTGGTGTTTTCTTTTATATGTGATTGTTTTCAAGGAGAAGATAAATTATATTGATATTTGTTAAAGATCCAAAAAGCTTCCTACACTTATACAAAATTCAGAATTTATTCTTTTTTATTACTACTTATCTTTAGGTTTGTTAGAGATAAGTTAGTAAGGTTGTCCTTGTGATCCAAATTATGGACACAATAGGTCCGCGGTGAGAAGTTGAATCTCGATTGAACTTTAAACTATTTATAAATCCAAGAGGATTTTTCTTGGTTGTTAGAATTAGAAAATATCAGGTGTGTCTTGTTCTAGGAATCTAACAAAAATAGTGGAAATCTCTCTATTGTATGTATTTTCGGATTGTGAAGGGAACCAGGATAAATCATCGTGTCTCTTTTACTTTCCGCATTTAGATTTTGTAAGAAAGTAAAGAATCGGAAAATCGGAAAATCTTCAAAGAAATTTTAAAAGTCTAATGCATCTCCTCTTAGACGTATCTCAAACTTACACACCGTTGTGTTATTTTATGTACTTGTGTTGTTTTCATATACTATAATGGTTAAATTACTTACAAAGTCTTTTAAGTTATTTAATTGTAATAATGTGGTCCTTTATTTAATTGTCATTGTCATGTAAAACAAATTTCAAAATAATGTTATCGGGTGAAATGCATAAATTTTTAAATCTTATTATATAGCGTTTAGAATTTATTATAATGTTAATAAAATCTTAAAATAAAAGGAGAAATTTTTAAATTTATAATAGAGAAGCGTAATCTAAATCATGTAAATTATGTATTTTGGAATCCTTTAGTTTGTCCAATAGGTTGAGTTGTTTGGTTATCAAAATCTTAAACAATTTGAAAGAAAATACCGAGAAATAAAAATAACATGATTTTTAAAAGAAAGATTTGTTTTTAATAGAAATAGACAATAAGGATTATATTTATTTTTATTTTGTCTTTACATTAATTGAAGAAAATTCACAGTGAAGAACACTGTCTAAAGATTTCTTCACAGTTCCTTTGATAATAACAATTTTTTAAGATTTTTTCACACTTCCTTTGATAATAACAACTCTTTTGCATTGATTGAAAAAGACTTTGTTATATGGTAATATCAATTACAGTGAAGAACACGATCTAAAGATACACCTCCTTTTGATAATAACAAATTTTTAAAATTTCTTTACCATTCCTTTGATAATAACAACTTTTTTAGTAAAGAATGATAGTCTCTTTTTTCAAATAACATATTTGCTAATTAACAAAAGGTACCTGTTAAAAATAATTAGTGATGATTCAGCCTTAACTTAGTAGGAAAAAATGACTTTTTTGTCCTAAGATAATATAATAAAGTTATGATCACAAATATATAAATGATCCTAAAACATGTTAAGTGTTTTTAAAATATCGATCAAATATATTTTATAATATTGATTTAATTTAAAATTCATTTAATTTAATGGTAAATTAAATTAATTATATTGCAAAAATTACTTTAATTTAATTTACTAAACAAATTTATTAAGTGTTTTTAAAATCAAATATAATGATGGAATCTGAAAAAAAAATGGGACATAATTCAGTTTGATCAATGAAAATCAAAAAGAAGAAGTTTGGCTATTTGAAATTTAAAAGTGATATGAGAAAAAGAAGAAAAATGTCCCGAATTATATTCAAATCCATCCTAAATATAAAAACATAACTACTTACCAATAACTTAAATATAATTCATGAAATTCTATTATTTTTTATATTTTATATATTTAATACACGGTTACTTACAAAACGTGTAAATAAAATAAAACCTCTGTAGCAGCGGTTAGACTATTTGAAGCGGAATCCTCTCATGCTTTATGCTTCAATATCATGATTTGATGCCTCGATTTTGAAATTTTTTTTGTGTTATTTATAGAAGCATTATGTTCATGATACTTGATAGGTTAGAGAGATTTATTTTGTTTTAAACTTCCAAACAAAGCCCTAGGTTATGGAATTGTGATTTTATCAGTTTCAATATATCTGTGTTAGACTTTATTCTATGTTACTAGTACTTTATCATTCATGAAATGTTGTTTCTGCATCAGCAATTCACAAAATGTTCAAGTTGCTTCCGGGAAGATATTTATAAACCACTATAAATATTCAAGTTTTGAATAATTGTAAGGTATTTCCTTTGTAGATATTGTTGGAAGTGAAAGAATTATTCTATAGTGATCCGGTGAGTGATGGACATTGATTAATGTGTGATGAGTTGTTATTGTTGGTTGGTAATATATATATATATATATATATATATATATATATATATATATATATATATATATATATATATATATATATATATATAAAATGTTAGATATAATTTCATAGTGGACAAGTGTTGGTAATTTGTCCATTATCCCCATTGACATGAGTTTTGACGCCGTTTGTGAGAATTTAACGGAAGGACTTGGTTGGTTTGTTTAGACAACGTAAGAGATCAATTTGAAACTTTTAAAAGAAAAAGAATCAAATTGGACTCAGGCCTATAGTTAGAGGATCAAAAGGGTATTAAACCAATTGTTTTTCACCAAAACCAAATGTTTAATTGATTTGTGCAAAACAATTAATTGATTTGTGTAACTAAAAATATTATAAATGGATTAAGTTCGGAGCCGTCAAAATGGGTTATCCGACCCTAAACGGAAGACAATATAAATATGGAAATTATACTCTGTACCCCTATGTTTAGCCTGATACCCCTACAAATTTTTTTAATTCCAATTTTGCCCTTTTAATATTTAAATAAAAACTTAAAAATTTTACCGCGAAGTCAGAGTAAGAAAATAATATTTTTTTAATTTGATAAAGACGAATCGGATGTACAATGGGTAAGAGTTCCGGTTAGAAAAATTATGAACCGGAAGTAGCTGTTGTGTGTTTTCCGGTTCAGAAAATTTACATACCGGAAGTAGCTTTGTTGTGTTTTCCGATTTGTAATTTCTTAACCGGAAGTAGCATAGTTGGGTTTTCCGGTACGTAAATTTTTTTTTTTTTAATTTATAAATTTTCAATTTTTTTTAGGAGACAATGAGCTGCCTTTGATGATATGCACGAAGGATGACTCAAAAGTAGATATTACAGATATATTCTCTACTACACAAAAATTTCCTACACGAGAAGAGGCGACTCGATGGATCAGGGAGGTTGGACTCAAAAATATGATTACTATTATAATCACTCGCTCGGACACAAAGATAGGGAAGAGAGGAAGAATTGACAAAGTTATATTTGGCTGCGATAGAGGTGGAAAGGACAAAGAACGAGAAAGTGAAACACAAAGTGCTTCCAAACGATGTGAGTGTCCTTTCAAAGTTAGATCAACACCTTCAAAGGATGGTTCTGGTTGGAAAATCGATGTAAAATGTGGCGTTCACAACCATGGTTTACCGGATAGATTTGAAGGTCATGCATTTGTTAGCCGGCTCACTGAAGATGACCAACAACATATTTTAGATTTGTCAAAAACGTCGTGTTCCTCCAAGACATATATTGTTGTCTTTGCAAGAGCGAGATCCAAACAATGTGACTCGAATCACCCAAATATATAAACATAAGAGTAAGATTGAGGAAAAAATCAGGGGAAGTAGAACAGAAATACAACATTTGCTTAAGTTGATTGATGAATCGAATTATGTTTTTTATAGTAGGAAAAAAGATGAATCAGAAGTTGTGAAAGATATCTTCTGGGCTCATCCAGACTTTGTGAAATTGTTGAATATGTTCCCGATTTTGTTGATTATGGATAGTACATATAAAACCAATAAGTATAGGCAACCTTTGTTTGAAATAATTGGTGTCACATCAACCGAATTAACATTTGCTGTTGCATTTGGCTATATGGAATCTGAGCAAACAGAGACTTTGTGTTGGGTACTGGATAAACTGAAACAGTTATTCATGAAACAAAGGTTATGGCCACAGGTAATTTTAACCGATAGAGATCTTGCTTTGATGAAAGCAATTGAAACTATATTTCCAACGACAATCAATATGCTTTGTCAATATCATATAACCAAGAATGTGAAAGCGAAGTGCAAGGAGTATGTTGTGGACGATATGCGAGAATCGATAGAGAAACTTTTCTACGAACTTATTGTGGCTAGTGATGAGGTTGAGTATCATCAAAGATTGAAATTATTTGAGAATGTTTGTTTGGATTATGGACCTTTTATTGATTACGTGAAAGACATATGGTTGACACCTCATAGACATAGATTCGTTGAAGCTTGGATCAATAAAGTAATGCATTTAGGCAATGTCACGACTAACAGGTAATGTGTTTGTTTTTTATGGGTTTAGACATAGTTGTTTTGTGGTAATAGTAATGAAATTGGATTTTTTTTTCTTTTTAGAGTTGAATCTGCGCATTGGAAGTTGAAGCAGATGTTGGAGAACAACTTAGGTGATCTGGTCAAATGTTGGGAGGCTATGAATGGCAACATCAAGATTCAAGTGGGAAATATTAGAGCTTCGTTTCAGAAGAGTTTTTACGAGGTTGAGCGTGTCCATATAGGTCCATTTTATGTGAATTTGGTTAATTCAGTATCTAGAGCAGTTTTGCATCACATTGATGAAGAATGGCACAGGGTTGACATGGTGGGTACAAACACCCAGATGTGCAGGTGCTTTCGTAGAACAGTTTATGGTTTAACTTGTGCCTGTGAGTTAGGAAAATACAGATTGAGAGGTGAACCAATACCAATAGATGTTATTCATATCCATTGGAGGAAACTAAGTATAGAAGGTGAACAAGAGGTGGACACAGAGGAAGGAGCAAAGTTGGATATGACGGCTGGAATTAAGGCACTGTGGAAACGGTTTCATTCATTAGATGTTGCAGGTAAGAGAGCATTAAAAAGTAGGGTGTGTGAAATAGCTTACCCCAATACAACAAAGATGGTACCACCACCTGAGAAGATAAAGACCAAAAGAGGAGTGAAGAGAAAAGGAAAAAAAACCTATTTGATATGATGTTTATCGTGATCCTTCGTATCATGAGTATGTTGAACAATCACAAAACAATTCTCAATATAAAATGAAGCACCTCTGAGGTATCTATAAAGTGTGACAAGTGCAGCAGCTCCCTAGCAGTATCTGCCACGTCTGTCTAGGTCCTCAAATAGGGGTAAATATTTTGCCTCTACAAGAGTAAAGGTTTTATCCGTAAGAATGGTGCAGCCAAGTATCAACAGCATATACACCCTGGCTGCACAATCAAATCTTTCCTCAGATCGCAGACGAACAAAATGAGTCTTCAACCACTCAAGTCTATAATATGGACCTCTGCGTGCACGGACTTCCTCGGTTGTATCCTCCAGCAGAATACCCATCAGACGAATAGCAAGACCGATGGCATCTGAGTTAGTAATGCCTTCTGCAGGGATAAATAGCTCCCCTCTAATAGGTGTGTGAAGGAGGCAGGACACATCGTCCAACGTGATGGTCACCTCGCCAAAGGGCATATGAAAAGACGAAGTCTCAGGATGCCATCTCTCGACAAATGCAGATAGGAGGTTCGTATCGATCCTGGACAAGCTGGTCCACTGAAGAGACGTTAGACCTGACTGAGATATCCATTCATGTATCTGAGGTGGGAGCATAGATGGAACCCATCCTATAAGTTTGCTGCCATGTGCAGCAACCACAAGCTCCTTCTTCGGTCGTCTCTCCTGAAAATAATACATATTATATGTTATTATCAACTAAAGATTAAAATAAATGTTATTCATTATTGAAAGTTTATAGGTTCTCTTACCTCGCCATCCCACAAATGTCGCGCAACATGATTCTGGTACCTCACCAAAAGTGAGGTATCAGAAGGTCCTCCGGGGAACGGTGGATGTGGAGGAACATGAGGCACAACAGGATTAGCAGCCTGTAGTGCGTCAAGTTCCTGCTGGTATAAATGCGTAGGAATTGTCCTTCCATCAGGCAATCGCCGATGAATATGTTTGTCGTGTCCTCTGATTCGAGACACTGTAAAGAAAACAAAAAAAAACTATAAAAAAATTTAAAAAATTTAAAAAAAAAAATTAAAAAAAACACAATCGGATGTAGCTCATGAGCTACTTTCGGTATGTAAAGTTCTAAACCGGAAGTAGCAATGACCCTACTTCCAGAGTGTAACGCAAAAAAAAATATGAACCGGAAGTAGCTTACTTGTGATTTCCAGTTGGCAAAAATCTAAACCGGAAGTAGCTCCTCTGGGTTATCTGGTACAAAATTTTAACTGTGCGAATTTTTTTCCAAAATCTTGTCTGAGGTGAAATGAGGTGAAAAAGTTAAAATTTTTGAAATATTTACTATTTATATGAGGGTAAAATTGTCCAAAAAAATTTGACGTAGGGGTACCGGGATAAATGTGGGGTATAGGGTATAATTTCCTATAAATATTAATATAATTTTTTAAAATTTATAGTAATATGAGCTTAATGGGCTATCCACGGTCCATATGGACTAGCCCTAATGGATAGCAAATTTTTTAAGATTAGACTAAAAAATCCCTAAAAAATATGAATTCCAATTTTAAAATCTAAGTCCTATGATTTTGCGGACCTGACGGGTCAGTCCATATAGACTAACTCATTTTGAGAGCTCTAATTAAGTTAAATACAATAAAGAGCTCCATTAAGGAACACCAAATTTGAAGGATTTCTATCAATGTATGATGAGTATTTTTTATGAACCCAACACTACTAAATTACTTATGAGTCTTTGGTATCTCTCCATTGATAATTTGTTTTTTTTTTTAAACAAGAATGATTTTATTGAATTTTGAACATTACCGAAGTTGGGTTTCTTTACATTGATTATCCAGATTAGGTTTTTTTTTTCTTTTTAGAATACTTTTTAGACTAGTAATAAGTCATCTTATTTTCATCTAGATTATCGAGAATTTATCATGATATTCTTTTAATTTTATCTGACATTCCCTTTTTTCTGTAATATCAAAATTATTTCTCTTAAAATTGATAAATTAATTTAAAAAAATTAATATCCAATCAAAAAATTTGATAGGCCAATGCAAAAATCGATTATACATTTTTATCAATTATTTGATGCGTGTAAAAATGTATTGGTCATTTTCAGAAGAATTAAAGATTACCAATTTTTTTTATAAATTCAGAAAAAATTGATAGTGTTAATTTATCGATTTTTCAAAAGAAAAAAAAAACTTTTAAGGTTACCGATTTTTTAAAAAAACATCAGTGATTACTGGATTTTTCTCATAACCTTGAAAAATATGGTAGTCTTAATTTTTAACGGTTGGTATTTTACCGACACTTTTGTAGGATTGTAACTGAACCAACAATTTTGTGTGGTCCATTATAATTGCAAACTTGTATAAATGTGCATCTTATGTTGTTAAAAATAACATCTTAGAATGTCTCAATATTGGTGTCTCGCGCTTGTGTACTTAAACGCCATGAAACATCCAATTTATTATAGGCTTGTAGTGGACACCCTCTTGATGTTCTGAAATCCAAACTGAGTAATCTTGTGCACCATACCAACAACATAAAGGTGGTTAAGATCAAATATTGTTCATCATCAATCGATAATAAATGGGAGATTAGATTTAGTAATTTTGAGTTGAAGACGAATCACAATTTAAAAATCGTGAATCATCAGGTAGTAATTAAGTTTTGTTCATGTTATTATCTTGTTAAGTTATGTTAAACAATGTTCGTATTAAGTAATGTAATGCTATTTTTCATCTAATGAAATATTAAGATAAAATGTTAATAATATACAACGTCGACAACATAAAAAAAAATAAACAAACTAATAAAATCTACTCATGTTCATCATGGGCAATGTGTGTTATCTGAGACAGCCTGACATACATCTCACCATCTGGGTTTTCCAAACCTACAAGGCTATATGAAAGAAGTGTTATCCTCTATAATCGTTATTGGGGTTAGTCATATGTTATCTAAAGGTCCTCCGTCATGGGAAGGTCCAACATTATCTGTAGGATGAGCAGGTGGAATAATGTGAGTGTGTGGTACTATAAAGTACATGTCACCTCCACACTTAAACGTGGAATCCAATTTATTTTTATATTTGCCCATTCATAAAATTAAGAAATTTTTTAATGTTCCCTATATGTTACTTAGGTACCACGTAAAAATACTCCCAGATTTCGTAGATGCATCTTTAGACGCTCCTTGAAACGTTAAATGAATTGGAGATGCATCTCCGTAACAATTTTATATATATATATATATATATATATATATATATATATATATATATATATATATATATATATATACACCATGCATCACACTCAGAAGTCATTTTACACATTTATTGTATCAGAGATGCGTCTTCGTTTATTTCACAAAGATACATCTTTGTAACCTATCAGAATAGAATAATATGTGTTATGTTTTGTTTATGTGTATTCATATGAAGATTTATAAGTATAATGTGTCATGTTATGTGACAAGATTTAAACCATACAACCTAGATGCAAAAAATGACGTATATAAATCCAAATAGTCCAAAAATATCATATATATATATATATATATATATATATATATATATATATATATATATATATATATATATATATATATATATATATATATATATATATATATATATATAAAGTCGAAAACAACGATAAAGTAGCATGAGGTGAAAATAAAATACAATTCATAATGAATCCAAAGTACAACTACTATATACTCCTGCACTACTGTGTATGTCGAACTACAACTCCTATGTTCCTCTGGCTCCTTTGACTCGTCTGATTCCTCGACCATCAATCCCCCTCACTCTATGGCATTGTCTCTGATACATCAATTTTGTTTGTGCCTCTGTCATGATGACATCTAGGACCTACCTCGCATCAGACCCATAAGGGAAGATACCTCTACCAATGTCTTCTTGCACAATCTCTACTATGCGACGACATTTAGGCAAGACATCCTCAACATAATCTAATTGTGTATGTTCCTCCTCTAGTATCTCCTAATGAGCTGGTCTTGGTGGATATCATAGATCACCCTACACCATATACGAATGTCACCCTGAAGAACTATCTAATGTATGCGTCGACGTAGCTCCAATCACTCTCAACTATGGTAATTTGTACCTTATCATGTACTAGATGAGTCTCATCATCAAACATGTCATTCATCTGTCTACGTGTCAAAGCAGAGGGAGCAGAGACAACGGGGTTTCTGAGAATGGTCAGAGTGTAGTCGAACTGTTGCATGACGCGCTCTAGCGGATGAGGAATAGTGAGACGTGATTTACATGTCAACAATCCTGAGTATAACATTATCTCGTCAAATGGTCATGTATCACGATGTTCCACACAGTTGTTGAAGTGCATGTCCTCGGCAACCATGCGGTCGAGATACACTGAAAGCCATATGTCGCTTGATTACCTTTGAGTGGGGCAAATGCAATAGCAGACGACATATCCTTAATGTAAGTTGATACACTCCCCTAACCGAAGATGCACATAAAATGCTATAGGATCGAAGCCTGAAAAGTTTGGAACACACTAATCATCGGTAATGGCGTTGCAGATGAAATGAAAATGATACAAAAATATCAAAATCCTCTAAATATCGTAGATAGACGACATATGTATAAGTGACACTCTTGTCCATAAAAATAGAAATGTCGATCAAATATAACAGGTATGCTCCCATAGCATACGCTCTATGGAGTCTCACCTACTCGTCATCACCTTTAGCCTTATGTGCTCTAAGGAGCTCATTTTTATATACCTTCTTGAGGAATTCAAACCTAGCATGAGCCCCTCTGGTTTTATCCAACTCCGATATCGCATTCATTGGGCCAACTCCCAAATAGTCTATCGGCATCTCGAGTCCCTCATCTTTGGTAATCCTCTCATGATTTAGAAGTTTCCTTGATCGGAAGATGTAGCAAACACAACACATTGTCGAGTGTGATAGACATCTCACCAAATGAGAGATAAAATGACGAGGTCTTGGTGTGTTCTCCACAAATACATTAAACATCTTGTGGTTGACCATAATATAATCGATCATGCACAAGTCTTTCATCCTAGATAAGGACAAAGCTACCTGAAATCACTCCACATTCGGCTGAGGCAAGCTGGTAATCTTTCGCCTGTGATAAATAATATTCAATGAATCACGATTCTATAGAAAAATAAATCAAATTTAGAAACTTTTCAATTAGAATAATGAATCTACCTAATGCTACCCCTCTGTCCCAAATATGCCCAACAATATGGTCTAGGTGCAGAGGCAGTGGTGGAAACTCTACAAGGCCTCATACAAAAGCCTTTGGCTTATCATCCTCAACAGCCTTACCATCAGGAGGGGGCATTGGCTTAGCACCATCAAAAATAGGAGGTGACACTGACACAACAACATCATTAGTAGAAGGTGGCACTGGTTCAACAACATCAAGTGTTGGAGGTGGCGGTGGTGCCTCTAGTACCACCAGTGACTCGGGTACCTCTGGCACCTGAATAGGTGAAATCTGGCGTCTGTGAGACGATAAAGGGAGTGATGCGTCAGTAGGTGAAACTTGTCTCCTATGGCAAGAAGAAAATGGAGAAGCATGAGTCCCAGAAGTATATGGTTATGCATGGTCAGAGTGAACCTAACTCTTCTCCCGTCGCACTAGTGCATGTTGTACAATCCTTTTGTGCCTCAACTTATCGTGTTTATCAGCCGTAATGCCTGTAAGTTAAAGTAAATCAGATAGTCAGTGCAAGCAAGCAACACCACAAACAAGAAAATTAAAAATAAAAAAAAATATTGTTATTTTACGGAGATGCATCTCCAGGTAATATTAAACGGAATGTTATACATCTAAGGGTAATTGATCTTACCTGATCAGGAGGGCCTTCCAAGGATTTGAAAACTGGGCCAGAGAATGAGATGAGTGAGGGGGTGTACCTGCAAAGTGCTCCAATGCTTAAGTCAGAAGAGGTACAGAAAATCAAGGTTGCTTTAGAGTGTGTTCGAATACCTGACCCTTTGTTATGAAAGGGTATTTATATTGAGCCCTCAGCGTTGGGCCAAGGCTCCTAATGGGCTTGATCTAGCTAGGCCCAAGGAGGAGCTGCCAGGAAACGCGTAAGAAGCGTGAAGACCTAGACCAAAGGTCTGCTCCCTGGTCCAACTGCCCCTATCCCTCAGGAGATAATGCAGGGCAGTTGGGTGACGTGGCAGATGAGGTGGCAGACATGGTTTCTGCCCGACATAGCTTGTGTGCCCGTGGTATAGGTAGGTGACGTGTGAAGGAGGGTCAGCTGGTGGGGTGCGCGTGTCTCTGCCCGACGCGCAGTAGGATGTCGAGGTGGAGTTTCATCAACTCGGATGTCTAGGGCTTTTGCCCGACACGTTCATCAGCCCGGACGTATGGGCTCATGCCCGACAAGTATTGGGTCGTGCCGTGCATGACGTCATGGCCCAATCCAGAACAGGAGCCCCCCAAGTCGAGTCTCTGAGTTAGAGTGATGACTTGTATTGCAACCGGGATTCCCGTGTCGAGGAAGAAGCGCAGACGTATGGCATGGAAGATTCCAATAGACTTGCTCGCAACGCTCCTCTTTCCACGGTAGTGTCGGGGATGGAAAGTAATCGACGGGTGCGCACCTTCCTCGTAAAGGCCGAGGGCTTGATGCGGGGATAGGATGTCTTGATGAGTCGGGGAGATGGGCAGATGCTCGGCGTCGCTTCAGTTTCTTTTTGGATGGACGTGTTTCAGACTTAATGGCGTCGCTTCGTTTTGTGTGCAAAGGCGGCGTAGGCAGTAAGCAATGATGACCTAGCGCGTTGGCCCACGTGCCTGGGACTATAAAATGAAGTTGAGAGACTTCATTTTCACTTTTTCGCTCCTACGTTCACCGGAAGCTCTGAAGAATCCTCCTGCGTCTGCCCGTCTCGCCGCCTGAACCACCGTCTCTGCTCGTGTGCCACCGTCTCTTTCTCAATTCCACATATGTCAGGTACCATTTTGCTTCTTTAATCCATTATTTTTCCCTCTTTTTGTGTCAAATATCTGCAAATGCATGTTATACCCATAGTAGGTTGGTTAGATTTGACTTAGGAATAGTAAAATGGACTATAGATGGTAAAAAATAGGGTTAGGGTTAGACTGTCCCGGGCAGAAATTACATATGTCGGGCAATATTTGCATAAGCATATATGAACTTTTTGCCCGGTCTCTTAAGAACACGCGTATCCTTGCGTCGAACATGTTGTCAGTGTCCGTTGCTGCTACGCCCTTTCACTTGACCTGCGGTGGAAGGGTGGATTTGATATGACGTCGAATTCACTCTTTCTGTCTGCGTTTCAGGTGCTACCGGGCATTTACGACCGAGGAGGGAAGACTCTGGGTCCTCGTCTGAAGATGCGGCCATCGCTCGTTTACCCGTCGGGGATGGGAGTGCCAGGGATGGTACTGAGCACGCCTCGTCCTCCGGGCAGGTTGATCTCTCCTGGGTTGCGGATGAACCTTTGGAGGAGGAGTCTTATTTCTGTGACGAGGTTATCCCCGCTTACGCCGTGGTCGAAGACAGAAGCCGGGAAGATCCGGGAAATGATGACATATACGGTCCTTCCAAGGATTTGAAGACTGGGCCAGAGAATGAGATGAGTGAGGGGGTGTACCTGCAAAGTGCTCCAATGCTTAAGTCAGAAGAGGTACAGAAAATCAAGGTTGCTTTAGAGTGTGTTCGAATACCTGACCCTTTGTTATGAAAGGGTATTTATATTGAGCCCTCAGCGCTGGGCCAAGGCTCCTAATGGGCTTGATCTAGCTAGGCCCAAGGAGGAGCTGCCAGGGAACGCGTAAGAAGCGTGAAGACCTAGACCAAAGGTATGCTCCCTGGTCCAACTGCCCCTATCCCTCAGGAGATAATGCAGGGCAGTTGTGTGACATGGCAGATGAGGTGGCAGACATGGTTTCTGCCCGACATAGCTCGTGTGCCCGTGGTATAGGTAGGTGACGTGTGAAGGAGGGTCAGCTGGTGGGGTGCGCGTGTCTCTTCCCGACGCGCAGTAGGATGTCGAGGTGGAGTGTCATCAACTCGGATGTCTGGGGCTTTTGCCCGACACGTTCATCAGCCCGGACGTATGGGCCCATGCCCGACAAGTATTGGGTCGTGCCGTGTATGACGTCATGGCCCAGTCCAGAACAGTAATATTAAACCAGATGTTGAAAAATTCTTGAGATGCATCTCCAAAAAAATTTGCAACTCTTCAGTTCATTAATGGAAGCAATGCAGAAATGCAAACCTCAAAATAAACAGTTTGATCGTGATTTTCAACAAACTAATTCTACAGCACGCATAAACTAACATTCTTGCATTTCCTACTAATTTGATACCTAAATCATCATTTGTTACTCATTGAAGTTAGATTCAGAGTTAGATGATGTTTCAGATGTTGATTAATGATCCTTTGAACTTAGTTGTAGGTGTTGATTAATGATCATTTGAACTTGATTGTTTGATTTTGGACTTACTGATGAAAAAAATATTGAGAAATTGAAGAGAATTTGGAGAGTTTCAGAAATGAGGGAAGTTTCTAGCGCAATATAATCTCCAATTCATTCTGAAAACAAATCTCCGAAATATGTATGAAGATGCATCTCTGTGTAATATTTAACGTTAACTCAAAATTTGATTTGTTTGAAGAAGCATCTCCAAAATCTGAAGATATTTAAGAATTTTCATATAATTCCTAAATAACCTATAAGAAGAATTAAGAAATTCCCTAAAATTAATCCTTTAGTTTTAATGAAAATGCAAACGTATTAACATTGCAAAATGGAGTTATACTCAGTTGCACAAGTGTAATCTCCATTGATCGTATCCACTATTGGTTTACAATGATAACTCTGAAAATCCAACACTCATGTAACAACAGGTAAAGCAAGTTCCTAGGCCAAGTCTATTAGCTAAGAGATCATGATACAAATTTGAAATTCTTCCATGCCATGGAAAGTGGACGCAAGTGCGTGAATGCCACTAGTTTAAGGGGATTTTCATAACAAAATCAAATAAATCAATCTAAAATTTGATGTCCTTGTGCTATCGCATACTTTCACAGTTTTGCTATGTTATACACAAACAAACAAACAAAAATCAAATAACTATCAATCTAAACTAAAGCGACAGTATAACACTGGAAACTCGAAAACAGATGTAAAAACAATGTAAATTGATCATTGTGTGTTCTTCAGCAGTCAGATGATTTCACTTCAACATCATTGTCACTCCCTTGATCGAAATAGTAAATTGAAGCCAAACAAATCAACACATCGGTAAGAATAAGTTCAAAGACATCGAAAACAAACTTCGGAGCAAATAAGCCCCAAACCTGCAAAATTTAATATTTAATATGCGCTTAGTGTATTTTCCTGAAATACCCAGATATGTGTAGATGAAAAGTATTGAAACAAAAATAGTCCATTTACCATCAGGTGCCGCCTTTGGATAGTGACACACAGTATAGTGAAAGTGGTTATAACTGCTGTTATGAGCCCATATGTTGTATACATCTATATAAAACAGAGAATTGTCATTATGATGAACAGGCAGACCATTTAGTAATCAGGCAGTGGATCTACAAAAAGGAGGACACTCACTTGAGATAATTGTGTGAAAATAAAATGCTTTCCTAGATTATCATGATACTTCGATGCAACAAGTAATGGGAGTCCGAAGACTGGAAGGATGATAGAAAAACCAAACGTATCAATTGCGAGAAGGATTGCTTGGCGAACAAGCTTAAATTCTTCAAACCTGAAAATGAAATACTATTTAGATGATCAATTTACCTAGTGAGAAGTAATAATAAAAGTAATAACAGAAAAGAGATAAAACTCCTTTAAAAGTCAATAACCAACCATCACATACAGAAACAATTTTAATGTAGGCAGATTGCAGTGCTTACATTTGTTTAATTGTGCAAGAGTTCCAACATCTAACACCAAATGTACCTTAGGTGTTTGATGTACTCATTAAAAATAAAAAGCATGCATTATAACATATTACTTACCCTATAAATGCAGCCCCATAGCGGAGACCGTCAAACGCACACCTGAAAAAATACCAACATAATTCAAGACAAAGAAAGCTATGAAGTTAAACACAATCTTTGAAAAGAAATTAGTTATAACTCCAAAAGTTATAAAAGTTGCAACATACCAGTGACCACTGCAAAAAAATACACATGTGGCGAAGAGGCTCCATTGCATAATAGAAAAACTCCTGCCAGGTCTATCCTTGCTAACTTCTTCTATATTATCCAGCCTCATAATACAATAACCTGGAAGGTAAATTCATTGACAAAAACATATTTCTTCAGCTCAGGAAAGTACAACCAAATGACAAAAACGAATGCTAATCTACAGGTATTAACAGCATAAACAAAGCCATGCCATATAAGTGTCTGAAGAAACAAGTAAAGAGACTTAGTATATAGCATATGAGCATAAAAATAAAGAGCACCTCCAACTATGGATGCAAAGGCAATTATGGGACCTTGTTTCCCGGAAAGAAGAATGACAGTTGAACTCCACGCAGACAACATGGCCGTTGTTTTTGTAACCAACTTTGTATTGCAATCTAAAGAGTCGCGCTTAAATAGTTGACCATATGCCAGTAATAACAATTGTCCCAAAGAAATAGCATAAACAATTCTAGGAATATAACTTTTTCCAATGCTTTCAGGCATCAGTGCAACACCAAATACATCCCTGTCTGTGATCCAATGCACAATTATTAGCATATAACACAAGATAGTACCCAGTATGACATACTTCCATGGCCAATCAAAGAAGCTGCAATTGGTGGCCTTGTAAAGCCAAAATGCTAACAGAATCAAAACCAGCATTGGTATAAATTTTTCTGTATAGTCCCAAACAGGTAAACTTGATGCTATGTTGGCAATCCATGAACTGTAGTCTTTCATGAAAGCAGACTTTGCAGCCTGCTTGGACAGCCCAACTTCAATAGCGAATCGGCAGAGGGTGCTCAAAAGAAGAAACCCAATGCTCTGCAGGCACAAATACCTTAGCATGCAAGAAAATTCAAAGAAAATACTTGGTTCTAAAACAAAAGAAGAAAGCAAATTAAATTAAACTAAACTAAACACATACTTCTGTTAGCAGCTTTTCCTTGATAACCGACTGACGCAATGCCACAATCCCAGATGTGCTCAAAAGAAAATTTGCTACTTTTCCTTCCTCCACTGATAACAAAGTTCAAGTGAGAAACATAATGACGATGAATTTTTACCATTCTGGATATACAAAGTGTAGAGCATGTGAAAATTTTCACACTTACAGATATAACTATTTGAAAGGAGACTGCATGCGCGTATTCCAAGTAAAAATAATGTAAAACTTGAGGAAGTGATAATTGAAGAATTTCCACACGACGACGAAGAATTTACACCAAGTTGTTTAGTGGCCCTTAAAATAGCAAAAACTTGAAATATAAGAGATATTAACATGATTCCAATGCCACTTCCCATCATGTTTAAATCAAACTCAGTCCATTTAGAGCGAGCTAACTCAGCAACTGTTGTTAGAAATTTGAAGTGTGCATCAATTTGCCACTTAAGTGCAGGCATTAATGCATCACTGTCACCATCACTATCAAGCAGAAGCTTTTTGGTGGAGTGCAACCAATGATTCTCTGCTTCAGCATAAACACTTGCTATTCGGGATAAGTCATCATGAGAAAATCCAACAGCTGACGAAGCTGAGTAAGCATCTATATATCTCTTCACCTGAAAAAGTAAGTTGAAATGACTAAATAATGTCTTTCACACACATGTGCACGCTTGAGAGTATAAAAAACTAGAATGTGGCAGAAACATAATTCAAGAGGAATAGAAAAATGTATTATAGATTTAAAACAAGAGGTATTACAGAAGAGAGAGATCCTCATCATTCATAGAGTTTTAGAAATCGTAATTTGTAATTGAGAACCTAATATTCAACAAGTACCTGCCAAGTATTGATGCAAAGTGCATTAGCATAATTCTTCATCCAGACATCTGACTCTGGAAGCTTTTGAGATGGATCAAATTTCCAACCACCAGCTCCTAACGCGTATAATTCAGGATTGATGCTACCAATGCTGAGGAATGAAAAATAATACCTTGTGAGTTCTTAACATAGTTCTATAGCAAATAAATTTTCATAACAATGGGATACCACACGATGCCATAAGAAAAAGCACAACCAAACATCAAAATAGAAGATTCCAGAATGAAGAAACGATTAAAGAATGGGATTCAGGCCATACAAAATCAACCATGTATCGATATGACCGATCAGTATGGCTTCGCAGAATGAATATTTTTATGGGAGTGGCAATAGGAATAGTTTAGTTAAAGTACTAGAGTCCATGTGCTTATACCCGTATATTTTTTTAAAATAAAGGGGTATGTTTTTATGAACCAAGCTTCTTTTTAAAGAATCAAGCTTCACGGAGTGCATTGAATCAAGCTTCAGCAAATGCAATACAACCCTTAGAATAAAAGCAGTTAGGATTTTCTATGTTTTATGCAACTAATATAATTTTGAGATACTGTTAGATATACACAGGTCATATAATTTAGGAGAGTTTGTTGTATTTTGCTTCTATATAAAGATGCAGTAAGTAATGAGAAAAGGGCAGAGAATCATTGTGTGAAACTTCCCTTCTTTTTGCTTTAGTTTCCCTCTAACTTCCTTCTATAATTCTGGAGTGTAACCCTACTCGAATTGGGTAATAACACTCTAATAAACATAAACTGCACTGGCAACAACTTTAATGCCCATACCTATATGTGTATCCAAACCCATTACTTTAGTTTAAATGTTTTTCTTCGTATGTGTCATTTTATTTAAAAGTTGCTAAAATGAAAATACTACTTTAATACAATGAAAAAAACAATGTCTGTTGACCCAAATGGCAATCAAGGAGCTTGGTTTCTCTTAAGCAATTGTTTTGGATACCCCATTTAGGTTTGGGCGCAATAATCATCCCTTCACAAATCTAGAACCTGATAAATACATGAAATTTACTTAAAATTTAGACCAGGCCCAACTCAAGGGGTGACGATTTTCCAAGCCTTAACAAAACTACTTTTGTTTATAGGTCGGTATGGGATCAAATCAAGATTAAATGTTTTTCTGCGCTTTATCTATGCATTTGGTCAAAAAAATTTAACATATATATTTTATGTTCTCTTTGAAAAAACTGTTTACAAGATAGGTTCCCTTTCAACTCCAGTGACTTTCTGTCGACATCAAACAACACTTAAAAGTTAGAACAATACTCTCAAGCAATAGCTACCCTATTCCCTTGCTGCCTCTAAACATAAAATACTAAATGACTAAATCAGAAGTTATGACTATGAGACCTAAATAGCTTCCATTTTACCCACAACTCATCCAAAAAAATAACAAGCTACTGAGAAAAATAGAGGGTAGGTTAAGGAATACATTACAATTAAATAAATAGACAGACAATTATAACAGCAAAGTAGAAATAGTCACGTAGACAAGATGCTTACACTGCACCTTCCATAAGGGAAAGGTATGCCGAGCAATGCTGACATAGTTACTGCAAAATCAAGCTGTAAAGGATGATAGGGATAAATACAGGGCTTGAACTAATTAAATTGAGCACAGTATATAAAATTCAAAATACCATTAGAACAGAATAGCTTTCCTAACCTGTTGCATAGAGCTGATACACACATTCTTTCCATCCTGACATGTAAGACAAGATAGGTAATTTACCAGAAGAAATAATTAAAATCAAAGCACATAATTATAATATAAAGATCTAACTTAGTTTCATGATCTTGAGAGTCAGATAAGAGTAAGAGGACCACTCTGTCAATGAGTACAATGACAATGTATCCAAGCTATCCATTGAGTTAGATATATTACGCAATATTATGGTATGTATAAATAAACAATTATGGGCCACCGGAAAACTGAAACATTGAATACATAATATTATCAAAAGACATATTGGGTATTATTATGTGTAATATGGCATTATTTCAGTGGCTCCCTAATTTTATATTTATCCACTAAGCATTATTTTCTATGACTCTAAATTTTCCAAATTATTAGTGCTTTCCAACTTGGCTATTCTAGCATAACACTGGCGGGAGTTGACACTGGAAACAGGCAGAAATTGTCGAAAATAGATCAAAAAGCTCTTAGAGCCACCCGCAAACCAGCATGTTTATGCATGTTACAAACTTTAAAGGGGTAGTAAATACCAGATCTGTTTGACAAGAGTAACTATCAAATTCTGGTGGCACAGAATTAAGAGGATCCTTAAAACTCATGGCAAAAAAGCCTGTTTCCACCTACAAGATGTTATCGTAAATAAAATTGGGGGAAATTATGTATTAATCAAGAAAAGCATATCAACGAAACACCAGGAGAGTGGTACACACCTCTTCCGCACTCCCACCACCATGATCACCATTTAAGGTTTGCCCATGGTCACCCATTACCACAAGCAAGGTATTTTCATGTAAGCCCCCAGGTCCAGCCTGATTTTCCAGCACTTCAATAACTCTCTAAAGCAAATTTGGATTAGTTTGGTTACTAATTGGGCATGGAAATCAGCAACAACTAAACTGGATAAAAGACCACAAAATTGGGATAGAAAACCAAAAATACAGAAGGCATTGTTAATTTACAGAAGTTGGCATACAACAAATAACAAAAATGATTAGATAAATGAAGCAGACAGCATAGACCATACAAGACTCACTAGTTAACAAAAAATGCCACTTAACATAGTAAAAGCTGAAAAGGAACAGACAATCATGTAGGGTAGGCCACAGATAATCAGGGATTACCAAAACTAACCTCTAAATGGTTATTGTATTGTTCCAACTTTTCTATCATCGGAGTGGAGTCAACACCAAATATATGTCCAGCATGATCCTAAACCAAAACAAAAAAATACAGGGCATGTAACATTTCCTATCCAAATGATGAGGGGTGAGAATGGGAATAACATGATACAGAATATGGATATCATCATTATTAGGTGCATCGTAAGAAATGATATCAAACATACCACTCCGAGAAAATGTGCAATAAGAACATCCCAATCTTCTTCATATAGGGATGGAAATAAATGTTCAATGCATCCATTATCCACCTAAAAAATAAGCAATGTCATATTACAGTTTTTGAATGATAGACCAGACAAAAGGATGCAAAACACCACTAAATTAACATGTATTACAAGAATTAAAAAGCCAGTCCAAAGTCAAACTCAACACAATATAAGGCTTACCGTATGGAGATCTTTGACATTAAAAGAAGGGTATGGATAGGATCTTTCAAAATGATGAGGAAACAACTGTGTCCATGTATCATCCCCCATCATAACAACTTTCTTCCCATTTTGAAACAACTGTAGGCAGACAAATATGTATTTAGAATTAGAATTGGGTCTAACTGCATTGTCGGCAATTCGTATTAACTTAAGTAATATAGAAACAAGGAGCAATTTCAAATTTAAAACTGAACCAACATTTAAAACCATAAATATTAGAGGCAAGGAAAAATCGAAACAAAAAACCACCTGATTAATGAAGTTATCTTCAACAATAGCAGGTGCACCAAAGCTATTACCAACATCTACAAAAGTTGGAAGTCCACCCGTTGTCAAGCCCTATTAAAAAACCGGATGAAAACTATTAGCTCAAACAAAGAAACATTTAATTTCCTATGATATCCATAGGAAACACAGACCCATAATAATATTTTGATGGAGAACACTACAAATTTAAAATCTATTTCCATAATTGCACATATATAATCAGCTTAATTTACAGCTTATTATCATATGTAATCGCATATTATAAGCTACTTACATAATTGTTTTCGCAAAAGCTATAAACTGTTTTCAAAAACTATCCCGAAGAGTTTATATAGAAACAAGCTGAAAACAACTTATGAATATGTTATAGCTTGTTTTCACAAGTCTCTCAAATAGTCTAAAAATACTTATATATACTCTTAAGTAAACTCAAATAAGTCAATATAAAAAATGTCATTATTAAAAATTGTGATGCGATAACTAGAACGAAATTGAATATACCTTCAAACGCTGCAAACTTGTGGTAGGTGGATCAGCAATGGCTTTGAAAATCCTAGCAGAGGAAGGTCGCGAAGACGACATATTTTTCAAAACTTGCAATTTATCCATCCAGGGTTTTGGTTCTGTGATACAAAATGCATATAATCAAAATCAACTTAATCACAATAACAAAAATTAAAGTCAACATTAAAACAAGTAATACAGAGATTAAATATAATTAACCTGCAAAGAAGGTACTGGGAGCAACGAAATCAAACCTAAAAATCACAAAACAAAATTAATCAATCGCAACACTAATTCCGAACTACACATGTGTAGTGTAGTGATGAGTACCTGAGAGCATCGAGAACGATGATAACGAGACGGTTAACGGAAGGTTTGGTCCAGCAAGATCCGTTATTGGAAGAAGAAGGAAAACATGGAGAGGTGGAAACATCGGAGCAGTGGCTGTAAAAAGGAAGTTCGGTTCTGGTGAGGAGAAAACCGGTGGTGAAGAGAAGAATGGCGATGACGTGAAGTAACAGCGTTATCCACAGCGGCCATATGTATCTCCACCTTCCGCTCTTTCTCCGGTGTTCTTCCATTGTCGTCGACCGTCTCGAGCACTATCAACGACGTCGTTTAGAACCACGGGAACTAAGGAGATGTCTTAATTTTTTTTGTGTAAACTTAATTTTCATTAATCGTGCTCTATTTTTATCATTTTCTAAAATAGACATTTAAGCTATGTTAGATTATATTTTTGGTCTCACTTTTTGTCCACTCACTTATTTAGTCCTTCATTTTGTTTTTAAATATTTTTAATCTTACATTCTCAATTTTGTTCTAAAAAATGTTTATGTGGATTTTTTTAAATTATGTATCATATTTTATATGTCAGGTCATTTATAAATTTAAAAAATTAATTAATTATTTAATTTTAATATTATATTTAAAATTGTATATTAGTATTTGTTGTCGTAACTTACTCTCCTTTCTTTGAGTTTTAAATTGTCAATCTTTTTCTTCTCTTCGTTTCAAATCGTTTTTCCTGGTCTTTGTTTTAAAGTGTCAACCCTTCTATTCATTTCAAATTGACGTCTCTGTTATTCGTTTCAATCATTGTTTGTGTTTCAAGTTGTTATAGGTTTTGAATTTACGCAAATATCAAGTTCTTCTTCTCGTTCTAGGAGGAGAATGATGCATTATTATTGTGGATTGGATTCACCACTTGTGACTGTGTGGACATCTCAGAATTCAGGGCGAAGGTTCTATGGTTGTGGGTTATACAATATATATATATATATCCCAAATTTTTAAAGTCTGTCGATATCTTTACTTCCTTTGCCCCCAAGTCTTTGGTTAATCTTAGACCTGCGAGGAAAGCTTCGTACTCGGCTTGGTTGTTGGAAGTCAGGAAGGCCAATGCCAACGAGACCTCGATCAGAATATCGTCCTCGTTTTCGAGGATGATTCCCGCGTCGCTTCCCGCCGAGCTGGAGGCACTGTCGACGAAGATCGTCCACTTGTGGGTACCGTCTACCGGTATCGGGCTATGTGTCATTTATGCGACGAAGTCGACCAAGACCTGAGTTTTCCTGTTTTCGTATTGGATGTCGAATTCATAGTGTTCCAGTGACCATTTCAGCATTCGGTCGGCCATGTTTGGTCGACCGAGGAGCTGTTTTATTGGTTGGTCGGTTCTCACTCTAATCGTACGGGCGAGGAAGTAGTGTTGTAGTCTCCTCGCGGCATTAATAAGGGCTAACGCGGCCTTCTCGATCTGTTGGTATCTGAGCCCGGGGTCTTGGAGAGCTTTGTTCGTGAAGTAGATGGGCTTTTGTCATTCGTCGGTTTCTCGGATGAGAACGGCGCTAACGGCCTCGGTTGCTACGGATAGGTATAGATATAGGGTCTCCTTTTCCAATGGTCGGGACAGGACCGGGGGCTCGAAGAGTTTTTTCTTTAGGTGGAGCAATGTATGCTCGCACTCTTCGGTCCACTCGAAGGTGGCCTCTTTCTGTAGCAGTTTGAAGAAAGGTATAGCGTGTTGGGCGGACTTGGCTACGAAACGGGATAAGGAGGCGAGCACGCCGTTGAGGGACTGAATGGATTTTTTCGTCTTTGGGGTCGGGAACTCCAAAAACGCTCGACATTTATCGGGGTTGGCCTCGATCCCACGCTCGGTGAGATAGAAGCCGAGGAATTTCCCTGCCCGAATACCGAATGTGCACTTTTCAGGGTTAAACCTCATTTTGCATTGTCTCGCCTGCTCGAACACCTTGTGGAGATGTCGCACGTGGTCGACTTTCTCATGCGATTTTACGATCATGTCGTCCATGTATACCTCGAGCATGTCCCCGATCTCTCCTCGGAAGACTTTGTTCACCATGCGTTGATATGTGGCCCCAGTGTTCTTTAGCTCGAAGGGCATTACGTTGTAATAGTAATTGCCCGTCGGGGTCATGAAGGCCGTATGTCTCTTGTCCGCGTCCGACATAGGGATCTGGTTGTATCCACTATATGCGTCCATGAAAGACAAGAGTTTGAAACCTGCAGAATTGTCGATCAATTTATCTATATTAGGGAGAGGAAAAACATCTTTGGGACAAGCCATATTAAGATCGGTATAGTCAACACACATACGCCATTTTCCATTGTTTTTCTTAACAAGGACTACATTAAAGAGTCAGGTTGTGTACTGGGCTTCAGAAATAAAATTTGCCTCTAATATGTCTTTTACAGCTCGCTCAGCAGCCTCCGCTTTCTCGGGAGACTGTTTGCGCCTACGATGTGCTATGGGCTTAACAGCCTGGTCTAAAGCTAACTGATGACAGGCAACCTCGGGGTCGAGCCCGGGCATTTATGCGGCGTTCCATGCGAAGAGGTCAGCGTTCTCCTTGAGGCAGATTGTGAGCTGCTCCATCGTTTCAGCGGGCATCCCCGTGGTTATCTTCACAGTTCGGTCGGGGTTGTCGCCCAGGGGAACGAGCTCGAACTCCCCGTCAGGGACCGGGTGGAATGGATGTGTTGGGAGTTGCCCGTTGATGGGTCGCTGCTCTTCAGCGTCGTCCTCGCCAATGTGGTTGTCGAGGTCGATAGCGTTGATTCCCTGGGGGAGGTTGTTCTTCGACCCTGGGTTTCTTGGTGTTAATTATGGTATGTCCTTTTACTGCAGCATCATAGCATTTTCGAGCGGCCTCGATGTCGTCGTGGACCGTGACTACGCGGCCTAGCTTGGTGTTGTACTTCATCTTCAAGTAGACGGTGGAGAGGACCGCAGTTAATTCGGCCAGTGTTGGGCGGTCGAGGATGCAGTTGTAAATGGAATGGCACTCTATCACCAGGAATTGAATATTGACTTCTCTAGCTGTTTCTTGCTCTCCGAAGGTGACGAGGAGCTCGACATATCCCCATGGCTTTGTTGTGGCCCCATTGAATCCCTGGAGGTCGGACCTGACGTACGGGGATAAATTGGTCTTGTCCAGCTTGAGAGTCTTAAATAGGTGGACGTACATGATGTCTACTGTACTGCCTTGGTCGACCAGGATGCGTCGAAAGTCAAAGTGCGCCATCTTGGCTCTTATTAGTAAAGGGATGTCGGAATTAGGGGAACCTCCCGGCAGCTCCTCTAGGAAGAAATATATTGGATTGGACTTTCCTCGGTACTTTGTCAATGTAGCCATCTGCTCGGGCGGATCAGCAAGAGTTCGTCAAACTTGCATTTCACGGAAAGGGCAGCGTTTTCACTATTCATCCCCCCTCCTGATATGACAAGTGCGGTTGGGAAGGCTTCCCAGGGACTGAGGGCCGTGAGTCGCCCTTCTGGTGCTGAGTCGGGGAGACTGAAGTCCTTCGGGCGTGATATGCACATGGCCACTTGATAAGAAGAATCGTCGGGCGGTGTGTCCTCACGAGGCCTTTTCCTTTCTTGCTCCTCATGCCTGGGAGTTTCATTCTTCTTAGTATACTGTTTGAGATGACCCTCCTGGATCAAGATCTCAATTGCGTCCTTCAGGTGGACGCAGTCTTCAGTCACGTGCCCGTGACTTCTGTGAAACCTGCAGTATTTGGATTTATCCGTGTGGGGCTTGGAGCAGAAGGTTTGCGGAACCTTACCCTGCCCTGCTTGAAGTCGGAGTTGATGCACTCTGCGAGGATGCGCTCGCGGGGAGCTGTCAGCAATGTATACTCGCTATAGCGGCCCGCGGGTCCTCTTACTTCCCGAGGCTCGCGGGACTTTTCCTCCCTCCGCCTATCTTCGTTGCGGCGGGGAACATTGGGGTCCTCGCGTTTGGGATGTTCGGTCTCCCCAGTGTTGCGATTGCATCGAGCGTTGTGGGCGACCTGTTTTTCTTCATATCTAATGTAAGATTGGGCTTTGTGCAGGAGTTCGTTCAGGGTGCGGGGAGGTTCTATCCCAACTGCTCTGCTGAGTTCGCTTCCGGGCAAGAGTCCCCTCTCGAGGAGGTATTTCTTCATGTGTTCCATCGTGACTACCGCGACGGCTTCTTGGTTGAATCGTCGATGTACGAGCGCAACGTTTCATTCTTCCTCTGCATTATAGCTTGGAGGGTTGCTTCAGTCTTGGGATGACGTCGGGAAGCTGTAAAATGTCTCGTAAACATGGATTTCATGACCCTCTAGGATGTGATGGACTTTGGGGTCAGGCTTTTGTTCTAGGTCATAGCTCATTTCCTGAGAGTTGTTGAAAACAGTCTGCACTTGAGATGCCTGGTGATGTCGTTGCGGTAGTCGAGCATAGCGTTAATGTTGTTGACGTGATCGTCAGGATCAGTGGTCCCGTCGTAGATGGTTAGATTCGGGGGCTTCTCTATGTTTTTGGGGAGTGGTGCCTCCATAATTGCCCGCGAAAGGGGGCAATAGGGGTCCTCCTCGTCATTTCTCAATGGGGAGAGCTCATCGTTGTCGGGACTCTGGTCGTGTCTAGGTGAGGTCCCCGACCTATTAGTCTCATGGCGTATCCTAGATCTGCCCTTTTTGGGCTCGGGGGAGTGTCTCCCTCGACGCGGAGGGGAACGTCTCCGCTTCTTCGCAGCTTCTGGACGTTGCAGCGTCCTTCGTTCTTGTTGAGGTCGGTCCTCATGTCGGTCAACCTCCATGGCCTTGATCCTCTCGTGTTGTTGGTAGAGCATGAAGTTGGTCTGATTGAGGGCATTCACCATGGAAATCATGGTGACGTCTCCTTCGACGGGCACGAGGATGGGCTGGAATGGAGCGATCAGCGGGTTTTGAGGTTGAGGTTGTTGGTTCCCATTATTTTTCGGGTTCAGGAGACGGGGTGGAGGGATGCCCGTCTCGGGCATCAGCTTCATGGTAATTCAGATTATCCTCTATCGTGTAGTCGACGAGGGGACGGTGATGGTCGTTGGACTGTTCTCCGACCATACTGGAAGGACAAGGTAGTTTTGAGCTTTGATCTTCTGCTTTAGAAGAAGGGGACAACTAGTTTCCCACAGACGACTTCACTGATCTTACTTGATTAGGAGGACCTTCCAGCAATTGAACGTGAACAGCTAGGTTGATGGAATGAAGGGGGGTGTACCTGCAAGGTGCTCTGATGCCAAAGTCAATAGAGGTACAGTAATGGTAAGTTATAAGAGTTAAATCAGAATATCTGCCTTTTAGCGAAAAAAGGGTATTTATAGTGAGCCCCCAGCGTTGGGCCAAGGTCCTTCCTTGGGCTGGATCAGCGAGGCCCAAGGAAGAACTGACAAGGTACACGTAAGGAGCGTGTAGACCTAGCAAGTAGTCTTGTCCTTGGTCCAACTGCCCCTATCTTTCAGGAGATAATGGGGGACAGTTGGTGTGACGTGGCAAGTGGAGTGGAAAACTTGTTCGCTGCCCGTCTCGCAGAGTGTATGCCCGGCTCATGAAATGCCTGCCTGACAGTTGAATGGTTTTCGCCCATCCAACAAGTATGTTTGCCCGAGCGTATGGGCATCTGCTCGACGTATTGGGCCACGACCCAATAGTCTGGAGGCCCAGTCCAGAACATATATATTTTTTAAATTAATTCTTTTTTTAATTGTTATTTAAAAAAAAATATATTAATTGGACCAGATATTACACACACAATCCCAACATCATCCCATGTATATATTTATTCAATTATAAATTATACACACAAGTAGCTATATAAAGAGTTATAAAACTTCTAACTCAGTCGATGTGGGACTCTTCACTTCATACATGTTCTTCTAACCCTTACTTGTTAGTCTTTAATTTTTAGTGCAATGGAATGAGCCACACACATAAACACGTTGCTATTCACACTCCAATACTTACTGAAGTGGGATACTCAGTTGTTACCACAAGAAAACCACGAAGTTTAACTCTCAAAAACACATATTTGTTGTTACTAGGAAATATACCAAACACCTAAACATAAAGTTATACATTTATTTATACATGTAAACCACAAGTAAATTTAATTTATTCACCCATTTAATTTGATTACCAAATAATTTAAATATAAATAAATCAACTTGTTATATAGCATAGTAGTCAAATTTATCTGATAAAAACGTTTTAATTTACTACTGCTTTTGAAATTGACTGCAAAATTTGAAAGAACCAACCACAACCTATTAAAATACATAATCATCTTGCTTATGGAAAGATTAGAAATCTGAGTATGGCTTCATCCATATCATATTAATATATTCATTAAGACACATAGTAAGCATGATTTTTCTAAATACCTTGCAAACATGCCATTGAGCAAGTAACTTATCTACTAGAAGTGGTTTAATGGATATAACTAATGACATTTTTAAAATTATATTTAAGGAATTATAAGTGTTTAAATACATCTAGTGTTATGTATAAGTGTTTAAGCTAGTGCAAATGAGTATCCGATTAGTGTTATGTATAAGCTTTCATGTAACTTTGATGAGGACATGATGGAGACTAACTTGTATGTGTTTAAGGACTACGATATTGCCATGCAAATCTGGATGAGTTTCGTGCCAATTAAGATAAAAAATTATTTATTCAAGGGAAAATTATATATTTAGGTCCAGGTGAAATATTAACCATAGCAACAGTTGAATGTTGATTATACAGAGGTTGTTCAAGTGATTAAAAATTGTGTTGAAGAAGGTCTTCATCATTGTTTCTTCATCACTGTTTCTTCACACTTTTCTATTTCATACACATAGAAGCCATGATTTTCTTTTCTATTTCATACACATAGAAGCCATGATTTTCTTACCGTTTTACAACCACATACTCATCCTTTATATAATGGAAAAAGAATGATAAAGAAACAAATGTCCTGCAAGAAAACAATTTATTTATAGTCAAAGCAGTTTGGTGTTCAAGTGATAGAGTGAAGATGACAGGTTTATAGTCCCACATCGGTTGGTATAGAAATAAAACTAGTCTATATATATTTATCAAACGCAAGTGACAATTAATTGAAAATAGTCTAGAAATATGTGGGTTTCTCTTGAAATAATTTTGGACTTAAGCCCATATTTTTACAAAATAATTAATACGAAAATAAAGTTAAAAATTAAATTAATAGAACTAAAAATAAATATATATATAATCCACGTAGAATTTTAAAAATAATATCAAATGGAAGACTTTACCATATACCCCCACCATTAGACCTATACCCCACACACATAAAAATTGGACTAAAATACCCTCATATAAATAGTAATTTTTATTTCCATTTTTACTTTTCACTTCCAAAAAGTCTTCCGGTTTGGAATTTTTTATAATTAGTATACCGGAAGACATTGTCTAAGTCATCCGGTTTGGAAAATATTTGTGATGCATACCGGAAGACTTCCATTAAGTCTTCCGGTTTGATTTTTTTTTATAATACGAATAAGTCATCCGGTTTAGTATATGAAAACACTGTACCGGAAGTCTTTTTACAAGTCTTCTGGTTTTCAACTTTTTTCAATAAATTTATTTTATTAATTACATCAATAAAAAATAAATATAACATGATATCAATTACATCAATAAATATATCATGATATCAATTACATCAATAAATAATAAATATAATATGATATCAATTACATCAATAAATATATCATGATATCAATTACATCAATAAAAAATATTATATTTATTGATGTAATTGATATCATGTTATATTTATTTTTTATTGATTCTACTATTTATAAATGTAATTGATATCATGATATCATGTTATAAATTTTTTTATGTAGGGGTATAGGTCTAATTTGATATCATGTTATATTTATTTTTTATTGATGTTATATTTATTGATGTAATTAATATCATGTTATATCTATTTCTTTTTAGGTTAAAAGCAAAATATATTAGTATATAATAGTAATAGAAATTCATTCAATAAAAGTTATTTATAGTAATTTAAAAAATAAATATAACATAATATTAATTACATCACTAACTTAATAAAATTTTAAATATTGTATTTTATAAAAAATTAAATTGATAACACTGTAACTAATATTAATTTAAGATAGTATATTAGTTTTATTTATTTTCAAATAAAATTTAATAATATTAAAAATTTATTTGTCAATATTAAAAATTTAGAAGTTTGGTGGAAATTGAATGTGAAGGGTGTATCCTCCCATCTCTGCCTCGTGTGCGCACCACTGGAGAAAAAAAATTAATAAAAAAACTTTTTTTTAAAACAAAAATTAATAAAATAAATTAATTAAAAAAAAAGGTTGAAAACCGGAAGACTTGTAAAAGGACTTCCGGTACACTGTTTTCACATACTAAACCGAATGACTTATTCCAAGTCTTCCGGTACGTATTATAAAAAAAAATCAAACCGGAAGACTTAATGGAAGTCTTCCGGTATGCATCACAAATATTTTCCAAACCGGATGACTTAGACAATGTCTTCCGGTATACTAACTACAAAAAATTCCAAACCGGAAGACTTTTTGGAAAGTGAAAAGTAAAAATGAAAATAAAAATTATTATTTATATGAGGGTATTTTAGTCCAATTTTTGTGTGTGTAGGGGTATAGGTCTAATGGTGGGGGTATATG
Organism: Lathyrus aphaca; assembly: GCA_963966055.1. Taxonomy (NCBI): domain Eukaryota; kingdom Viridiplantae; phylum Streptophyta; class Magnoliopsida; order Fabales; family Fabaceae; genus Lathyrus; species Lathyrus aphaca. The sequence goes on from OZ014522.1 coordinate 547,381,926, forward strand.
GTAAAGTCTTCTATCAAATGACATATGGATGTCACATAAGTAGATTTTGGGTGGAAGAGTCAACCAGGGTCTTTTGTGAGGGAATCTTCATTTGTTAGGGAATCACAAAAAAAATTCTTAGATGGTATATCAAAACACGTCCTTATGGCATGGGGTAAAAGACATTTAACCCTAATAATAATAATCGATTGATTTTAAAATTTTACTTGAATTATGAATCGACCTAATTATTACTATTTAAGAAAACCGATTTAACTAACCGAATCTAGAGTTAATATCAAGTTGAGGATTTTGGCCCGAATTCGAACCAAGCTAAATCGATGTCCAGCTCTAGGAAGGATCATCTTTAATGAAATGTTTACTAGGGAATATCTAATTTATATCCCCATTGAGAATGTCTAGTTTATATCACCATCCTTTAATTCTCTCAAAGTGTTTATTGTACAAAAATATTAAGCGGGTAAGACTTCACTGCAAGCAATTTACACTATAGAAAATCTTCACTCAATCTGAGATAGGGATGGCAAAACGGATTCTATTTTATATATTTATCTGTGAAAATATACAATTTTTTTTTAAAAAGATGCTTTATAAAAAATTGTTCTAAAAAATATGTAAAAAATATAATTAAAATATAAAAGTAAGCTTATTAATCTATTAAAAATAAAATAAAAATAAAATAATAGGCGAACAAGTCCGCTGCCCCGCCAATTTACTACCTTAATGTGGTGGGCAGATTTTTAAACTCAATTTTACTTGGCGGACTTGTCCATCCCACCTGTTTTTAATATGTTTATACTTTTAAATAATTACAAATTTTGCACAATTTCTATGTATTTAATCACAACAAAACATCATATCCTTAAAAAAAAAAAAAGTTAAATAATTTTATGGTTAATTGTTTGACAAATTATTTTTTACACTTTCTAAAAAAAGTTATTTTTAAATTGATTTTATTATTTTTTTAAATGAGACAATTCTATTAAAAAAATTATATACTATAAATATATAAGAATATTATTTTTGAACATAAATAAAAGTCATCTAAGGTTAGTACCAAAATTTAAGAATTTTCTCTGAAAGAATTTAGGTTTTAGCTTTCAAGTTCTGTTTTCTTAAATTAAAATAAAATTTAATTGATAATATCAATTTTAAAATTGTTTTAGAATAGAGAAAATAAATTAAATTGATCGTTCATGGAGATCAGAATCTGAGGTGGGCCACGGACGTTGGTGATGATGTACGGTCGTCGGGGAGAGAAGGAGAATGTACCTGCAAGACACTCCGATGTCAAATTAAGACAGGGCATAAGAATGAACAAATACAAGAAAGTGAGTTATGAGAGTGAGTATTGGATACCTGACCCTCTTGTGTTTGAGGTTTTATATAGAACCCCCAACGCTAGGCTATTAGTCCCTATTTTGAGTTTGGATTGTGGATCCCCCGAAAATAGGTAACTGTCAGAAACCCGTTGGGACGAGTAGATCTGCTCGAATGTGGTGTCAACCACGCAGAAGATGAACCGAATAAAAGTTGTTCTTGACTGAATCTGGGAGACTTTTCCAAGGTGTCAGACAGAAATCTGGAAGGGACAGAGGAGTCCGACCAAGGGTAACATTGGTCGACGAGGCTTCCTCGTCAGAGGAGCACAACGCCAGTGGGTCCCTTAGACATTGAGTTATTGAACCATTCTGGATGTAGGAGTGGATTAGATCATGTCTAGTCATTGGGTCAGTCTGGAACATAAATTATTTGGTAACTAGATTTAACTAGAAATCATAAATAAGAGTAAAAGAAATAATTTGATAACTAAATTTAATTGAAATCACAAAAGAGAAAAAAATTTGATAACTAAATTTAACTAAATTTAAAATTATATTATCAATGAATTTTTATTTATTTTTATTTCTAGTTATAAAAATAAAACACAGACACGCTAAATACGACATTGACGTCAAATACAGCATGACACAGACACGACAACATCAATAATAATTTATAAAAAAAGAAAAATAAATAAATATTAAGTGTTGGTGCAGAGGTGTATAATACATACACAAATACAAATGTTACTTTTTTAGAAGTATTGGTGTTGCATATTTATCTAGTTTATATCAATAACCTTTACTTGAAGTTTTTTTTTTTTTTTTTATAACAAAAGGGGCCTAAACCCACAAAACAAACAAACTACTCCTCAACAACTCTAGCCATAAAAACACCAACTAGATCCTCTTCATACAAGTGCAACATAAAAGGTGGACATGATGAAAAGAACTTGTGTTCCTTCAAATGAATACCCTCTTTCGCAAGCACGTCAGCACAAAGATTTGACTCTCTGAAGTCATGCTTAGCTTAGATATCCTTACCATCAGTAAAATAAGCCTGAATCTCTTTGATGGGCTCTTTCCCCATGATGTTACTAGTGTAGCCATTATTAATATCTTGGATAACTTTCTTTGAATCCAAACAAATATCCATCTCAGAAAATCCTAACTTTTCCGCCGGTCGCATCCCCTCCACAACTTCCCATAACTTTGCTATGTAAACTTCACATAATCCTAGATTATTCGCGTATCCGCCAAGCCACTCTCCTTCATCCCCTCTTAATACACCACCACAACCCGCAAAACCATTGTTTTTTCTTGCTCCGTCCGAATTTATCCCCCACCATAATACTGACACATTGCTCATCCCAATCCCATTATGCTTTTCTTGAAATTTGTTAAAAGACCATTATGTTTGATAAGCCAAATAAATTTCCTCACTCTCTCTGTAGCTTGAATCCTCCATATGTCCTTCCATCCTTTATTTATTTCCTACATATTTGCATTAATCAGAAGCTCATACTGTCATACATACTCCCCAGAGAGAATTCTGATTCATTCCCACCTAAGCCAACATACACATTCGGTCCAGCAGTTGTAGACGACGGGGTTAAGTTGTTTATTCTCAAACAGATTTTACTAGGAAGCCAATCTTTCACAAACATTAAGTTGTTCATCCGCAAACATTAAGTGAGAAACCACGAGAACACGCTTACCAACTTTGATTTCCTTCCATTCTCCTTCACCCACAACCTGCATAATTATATGAGACAACTTCTTAACATACAAAACAAATATATAAGGTGATATAAGATCGCCTTGACGAATGCCTATGCTTTGCCGAAATAATTCATATTGCGTTTTGTTCCATTTGATATTTGTCTCTACACTCGTTATGCCAGGCATGATCACATTTGTTATTTTATGAGGCAAATTAATTTCTTTCAGCACCCTCCAAATAAAACTCCAATGTAATTTGTCATACACTTTTGACAGGTCCACTTTAATAGCAAAAAAATCATTTCTTTCTTTTACTACGCTACATGGTATGCAATACCTTCTTCTGATCTGATAAAAATTCGCCAGCTTCCACTTCTTAACTCCTTCCATAGTGAGCTCAAGTCTGGCATACTTCCCCTTCTCACGAGTTAAAGTGTTTTTGTCCACCTTAAATGTTTTCCCAATCCTGTTTCGTATGAATGAAAAGACCTTCGTATCATAATACTCTATTGGAAGCCCAACAATTCTCACCCACACAACAAAATTTTCTATTGTATCACTTCCTGGGTGAAAATCCAGACTCCACTCTTTCACTGTGAGATAATGGTCGTAGATAAACCACGACCCGTTAGCAATTGCAGCATTATGATCTTCATCATTAGAGAAAATGACCAAGTAATACTCATCACTTAAGTCTATAATGTTGATCACTCCTTTCTTCACCCACATCTGTTTCAACCATGTTTCTAGAGCTTTATAGTCGATTCTTCTTCCCAATAATTTCACTATCACCCATCTCTTCCAAGGCATGTGGATTCTGCTCTCCTCATACTTAAGAAAATATGAATTTTGGGCATTCATACTTCCCCTCCAAGTGCTCTACTACCTTCATATTTTCCAGATCTAACATTATCATTCTCAAGTCTCCATCCTCATTTTTTTCCTCCTTTTCCATCTCCACATCCACATCCCTCCCCATCACAATGGCTTTATAAGACATATTAGAGGATCCCTTAATGCTTTTCATATTGCACCCTTTCCCATCAACAACATCCACTATTGTGCTTCCATTCTCCTTGACTTTTTTTTTGTACTTCTAGCCTTCAAATCTTCTTCATCCTTGCTGCTAACGTTTGCCTAAGTGATTTAGCCTAGCAGAGCCATCGTTTTTATTCATCCTTCATGTATTTGTGTTTTAATTATAGTATGCCTAAAAAATTTGTTATTAAATTCTTAAATTAATTATCAATATTCTTAGATATCTACAATGAATAGGGGTGAGGATAGGCTGGGGCAAACTAGACTTTGTCAAGTCTGAGTCAGTCTTGTTAAAAAATTTCAAGTGTAAGTCTAGCATGTAGTCTATCAAAGGCTTATGTTTGACCCGAGTCTGGTATTTTTGAATGTCTGGTTGACCTATTAGCCTACTTAAAAAGCTTATAACATTTAAATATGTGTAAATAAGAAATTCAACAAATGTTTAAATATACTAGAGAATCAAAAGTATAATGAGATTAAATATTTATTTCCATTGACTTATCTGGAAGGCTTTACCCTACACCCCACAATTAGTCTTATACCCCTACACTCATTTTTTTTGGACTAAAATACCCTTGTATAAATAGTTAAAAATAAATTTTTCTTTCCATTTTTACCTTTCATCCAAAGTTACCGCGCAAGAGAAATTTTTTGACATTCAACCGAATTTACCGGAAGACTTAAAGTAAGTCTTCCGGTTTGATTTTTAACGCACCGGAAGAGTTTTTGCAAGTGTTCTGTTACCGGAAGACTTTGTGAAAGTCTTCCGGTTTACTGCGTTTTTAAAAAAAGACTTCCGGAAGACTTGGAAGAAGTCTTCCGGTTTGATACGTTATTGAGAAGTCTTCCGGACGACTTGTGAAAAGTCTTCCGGTATGGTTATACACAAACATGTGTATTGGAACTCTTTTTTAAAGTCTTCCGATTTTTTATTTTTATTAATTATTTTTTTCTTTTTTTTTTCTTCAGTGGTGCGTTCACAAGGCAGGAATGATAGGATACCGGTTCGATCTATGGGACGGGGCGATACGTCTAGAAGGACACACGTAGATGATGTCGGTACATCTGCAGCTGCAGCAGATCCAGTTGGATATCCTGGAGGCCCGTACGATACCAGTGTTTTGGTTTCGTACGAGCATCATGTTGCTAGACGGTTATGGTTCGGTGAGGTAAGTAAATTATAATCTTTTACTACTGAATAAAAATTGAAATTATAATTATTTAGTATTGAATAAAAACTGAAATTATAATTATCTATTTATTTGTTTTCAGGAGATAGGTGCAAAGAATGAGTTGAAGGTTGCCGGACATGGATTGAAGTTCACTCATATGGTTCCACAGCAGATTCCACCAGAGATTGAGGCTTTCATATCTAGGTCTGATTTAGCTTCCCTACAGAGAACCAGTTTGAAGAAGATCGATGCAAACTTGGTTTCTGCATTTGTTGAGAGGTGGCATCTAGAGACATCTTCATTTCACATGTCGTTTGGTGAAATGACGATTACTCTGGATGATGTGGCATGTTTGCTTCACTTGCCCATCAGGGGGTATACTGGACCCCTCAACCCATCAGTGAAGACCTAGTTGTTGAGTGGGCAGTTGACTACCTAGGAGTATCATCGAGAGTGACACTATACCAGGTCCGTGAGTGCATAGGTTCGTACTACAAGATTGAGTGGTTATATGATCGATTCGTAGAGCATCTAGCTGCTTCATCGTGGGCATATGCGACCAGATGTTATTTGATGATGTTAGTGGGTTGCACGGTCTTTGCAGATAAGTCGTTTACACTTGTGGAGACACGATACCTGGCACTATTTAGGGACTTGGATGAGTTGTCGAACTATAGTTGGGCAGCAACTGCATTAGTGACCTTGTATAGGTATCTTGGAGATGCGTCCATGTTCAGTTGTAAACAGCTCGGTGGTTACCCGACTCTGTTACAGGTAAAAGTTTAAATTCAATTTATTGGTTGTTTTTATTTGAAGTCTAATGTTTTTTTATTATGTTCATTATGTTAAACTTAATTATTATATTATAATTTTTTTAACAGTGCTGGATTCATGAATAGTTTCCAACTCTTGGAAAAAAAGAGAGAATTGGATACCAGCTTAGAATTGTGGTCTCCCGCGAGTGATGTGGTGGACATACAAACAAGGCGCGTTAAAGGTGGATGAGTTGCGACCTATTATGGACGAGCTGACACCGACTGATGTCATATGGCGGCCATTCGAGGATCATAGAGTTCATCATCATTTTGATGAGATTTCTCTATATAGGGGTTGTTTGAGGTGGGGTGACACTATTGTTCCACACATGTCTGACATGTGTCTTCGACAGTTTGGATACCGTCAGTATATTTCACCTGCACCTATTGATCATACGATGGCTGGTAATATTGATGTTGGGTGGATTAGTTACATCCAGAGTGTTGGGCAGGTGATTCGTTCAACAACACTGTTGACTATCCCATTTGAGGTAGATGATGGATATCTTGAGTGGTATTATCGTGTTTCGCATCCTCGATTGGTACCGCCTAGCCATGATGAGCCGAGAGTTGCATTTGTTCCTGAGTACAATGCGGGACCATCTGATCCTACCTGGGGTTGTGTGTCTACATTGATTCATTGCTACCTTCAGCAGAATGCAGCTAAAAAGGATTATCCACATTTTGCTGATCTGTTTGCAGCTTTACGTATTGCTCGTTCACAGTGATTTATAGTTATGTTTATGTTATATGTTATTGATATTTTTTAGACTTGGTTTCTGAATATCTTGACATTTGAACTTATATGTACGATGTTATTTATGTTATATGTTATTGATAATTTTTAGACTTAAAAATTGAAATTAAAATTTAATTCCATAGATTATAATTCATAAAGTGTTGCAAACATATAATATAATTCATGAATTAAAACGAATAACATAGTTTATAATTCATAATGTGTTCGTAATATAGGCGTAAGTTGTTGCCAATGTTGTAGACGTGCTGCAAATCCTACTATCCACGATGTTGCTGCTGGATAACGAAAGTTCTTCCAATTTGTTGTCACTGGTGGCAATGGAAATCCTTCTTTCATGTTAACCTGTATACAAAATTAAACAAAACATTATTTAACATTACTCAAAACATTTACTAATAATATCCAATTATAACAATGTTTACCTGAATCCAATGATTTGAGTTTACAAATCCAATGCAATAAAATGAGACATTCAGTGAGAATGTAATTGTCACAGGGAAGAAAGTCAAGCATTCGAATCCTAAACATACAAGTACCACATTATACCGATTCGCAATCACCTAACCCATGTCTGGTAGAGTTAACCATTTATTTGGTGGTTGAGAACCACTTCCCTCTATCTTCAAAGAATCTCTCACTTCAGCTAACCGATCAGCAAATAAATTGGCATATAAAGTTGATCTCACATTATGTATAATTTCAAACTCCAAGTCCCGACGAACCATTGGCCAACCATCTTCAGCATAACCCCGCAATGAAGCAATCACTCTAAATCCACAATTACCATCTGACAATACGTTGACTACGTCATCAATAAATGACCTAATATGATTACGAAATTGAAGGATGAACTGTTTAGATGATTGCGAAGTTTGTGATAATTTCAACTTCTTTTTCATAGGTTGTGATGGTTGAGATTTCTTTTTTGAATTTTGTGATGGTTGAGATTGTCGTTGTGAAGATTGAGATGCTTGATCAACATACTCATGATACGAAGGATCTCTATAAACATTATACCCTACAGGTTTTTTTGTCTTTTTTCTTGACTCCACCTTTTGTTTTTATTTTTTCAGGTGGTGGTAACAAAGAAGTCGTTGTGGGAAATGCAAGTTCATAAGCCCTACTATGTAATGCCCTTCTTCCAACAACATCTTGTGACCTATACCTTTTCCATAACTCATCCATTGCAGATTTCATACCCACATTCGATTCCTCATCTAAGTCTTCTTCCAACTTAATTTCCATAGTTAGTTTCCTCCAATGTACATGCACATCGTCAATTGGTATCGGAATACCACTAACTCTATACCCTGCCAACTCACACGCGCAAGGTAATCCATAGGTTGTTTTAAGAGTACAATGACATATGTCCTTGTTAGTTCCAATATAATCAATTCTAGTTAACTCTTCAGCAACGCGCCTCAATGCAGCTCGCGACACTGAAGTACGTAAATATGTGTAAAATGGACTTGAATAGACATGTGCAACTTCATACACACTCTTTTGAAAAGAAGCTCGAATGTTGCTAATTTGTATATTTAAGTTGTCATTCATGGACTCCCAACATTCGACCATGTCACCAATATTGTTACCCAACATCTGCTTTAACTTCCAATGAGCAGACTCAACCCTATAATAATACATATTTAAACTAAGTAAGAAAAATACAAAATTCACAAAAATTATATTTTGGGATCTAAATCAAAACATACCAATTAGTCGTTGTGTTACCCATATGTAGGACTCGATTAATCCATGCGCAGACAAATCTCTGTCTATGTGGTGTCAACCATGTGTCATTCACGTACTCAAAAAATTTAGGACAATCAACACACGCCTGCTCAAATTCTTTTAAATGTTGAGCATACTCAACCTCATCACTAGCCCATACAACATCCATCCATAATTTTCCAATTGACTCTTGCATATCAGGAGCCACTATTTGTTTCCTTTTTGCACCAACATTTTTGTTAATGTGAAACTGACATAGCAAATTATTTGTCTTTGGAAACACGGTCTCAGCGACTTTCATCAAAGCAAGATCTCTATCTGTCATCATCGCTTGTGGAAACAAATCTTTCTTCACAAACAATTGTTTAAGCTTATCTAACACCCAACAAAAAGTCTCAGTCTGCTCAGACTCAATATACGCAAATGCGACAGCAAAAGTCAACTGGTTGATGTCATGCCAACAATTTCAAACAAAGGTTGTCTGTATTTGTTTGTCTTGTAAGTGCTATCTTTAACTAACACAATAGGAAAAATATTCAACAACTTAACTGAATCTGGATGTGCCCAAAATATATCTTTAATAACTTCAGAGTCGTCTCTTTTTCTACTCCAATAAACATAACCTGCAGCCTCGATAAGCTTAAACAAATGCTGTATCTCACTTCTAGGACCTCTTATCTCTTTTTCCATCATACTCTTCTGCTTGTATATTTGCGTGATCCGAGTGACACAACCTGGATCTCGCTCGTCCAAGGAATACAATATATTTCTAGGTGCAACCTTTCTCTTTGTTAAATCAGCAACATGTTGCTTCTGATCCGCTGTTAACCTACCAACAAATGAGTGACCTTCTAATCTATCAGGTAAATCATGGTTATGAACCCTGCATTTTACATCAATCTTCCATCCAGATCCATCTTTTGCCGGAGTCGACCTGATCTTAAATGGACATCCACATTTTTTCGTCGCACTTTCGATTCTACTACGAATATCCTTGTATTTCCCACCTTTATCACAACCAAATATTATTTTGTTACTTCTTCCTCTCTTTCCTGTTTGTGTATCTGAACGAGTGATGATAACCGTCACTTTATTTCGTAATCCGGTGTGGTTTAACCCATCTTATCACTTCATCTCGTGTACCAAATCTCTCTGACGTTATAAATACATCTGACGTATTCACACATATCGGTTCTTTTTTGTATATAGGTACTGCACCTACACAATAAAAATATTTTTTAATAACAAATTATAAAAAGATTTTAAAAAAAAATACACACCGGGACACTTCATGTAAGTCTTTCGGTATTGTACTTGATACAAACCGGAACACTTACATGAAGTGTTCCGGTACAGCGATACATGACTACCGGAAGACTTAAAGGAAGTGTTCCGTACCGGAACACTTACATTAAGACTTCCGGTGAACAAAAATAACTAAATCGGAAGACCTTCCCAAAGTCTTCCGGTTTGATAAATAATGTACCGGAACTCATTTTTTAAGTCTTCCGGGACGTACTTTTTTGGGTAACTTTTTCGAAACTCTAACGGTCTGACATAAATGGTAAAAAATAAAATAATAAAATAATAAAATATAATCAGGGTTATAATCGACATTTTGAAAAATATGTAGGGGCAAATGTCTAGTTGTGGGGGTATACGGTAAAACCTTCACTTATCTGAACTTACCTAGAAACATAAATTTTGTAAGATTTGTTTGAGAGAACTAATGAAAACACCTTATAACATTATTCATATGATTTCTTTCAACTTATTTTCATAAGTTCTTAAATATAACTAAGTTTTACTCTTGTATATTAATATAAAGAATAAAATAGTATAATATAAAAACAATAAATTCATTCATATTTAATAAATAGACCGATCTGATAGGTTTATAAGGTTTTTTTTATGGCTTGCGGCCTAGCCTATTTAATTAATTAAGTAACTTCTAAAAAAGTCTAGGTATTTTTTATTAAAAAAATTATGACCTGATTTTGGCCTATATAGATTAGACCTTAGATCCATGTTAGTTGGTTTGATTTATTCTCACATGTAACCATGAATGAACGAACTAATAAAGCTCTTGAATTTGGAGACCAAAAATATTATTAAAAAGTATTAAAATTTACTTAAAATTATTTAAAAGTTTTAAAAGGACTCTAATTATAAATTATTTAAAACTTCAATGATATGATTAAAAAATATTTAGATTTAATTAAATATTTTTGATAAATTAAGAGATTAAATTTTAGTTAAAGTATTTATTTATTTATTTTTTAAAATGGTAACAACTCGAGAAACATGATCAATTCTATCAAAATTGTATAGAAACATATTTAGAGTCAAAATTAGCTATAGATTAACAACCATTTTTAAGTTTAAATTATAAATTATGGTCTTAATCTTTTGTGATAAAGGACCGGTTAGTTTTGTCTTTTTTTTTAAATGATTTTTTTTGTGTAATATAGTTTTATGTAAATAAAATTTATAATTTTTTTTATAAAAGTTTCAAATAAAAATTTGTTTTGAATATTTATTTTTAAAATATTATTTTAGATATTTTATTATCTTATTTAAATTTTTTCGAACACGAAAATTTTAAAGATATCATTTAATTTTGAAGCTATTTTAAATAGATTTTTCATAAAAATCGTTTTTGAAATATATTTTTTTTTTTAAAATTGAGATTTTAACTATTTTTTTTAATCTTATATAATGTATGTTTATGTTGAATAATATCAAATTAATCTTTTAATTAAAATAAAACGAATATAAAAAAAATTATGATATTTAAAAAAACAATTTTATAAAATGTATTTTTAAAAATATAAAGAAAAAAATTATTATTTTTTAAATTGAAATAAATATACTCATAATTAATGAAAGATTATAATTTTAATATGAATCTTCTATCTTCTTCATTTTCTTACAATAATTTTAAAACAAAACAACCGTATTTATATACCGAAAAATAATAATTTAAAAACAAAATAACCGTATTTATATACCGAATTGCTACATCGTTTACCGTACTGGAAATTGCATCCATTATCCTATATGCAAGTGTAAGTTGTTGCTTTGCAATATCAAAACTAACATTAAATAAATAGAAGAGATCATGGATGTAATTTTGTTATCCTATGTTGTTTTTTTAGTGAAAGAGACCGTGAATATTGGAAGAAACGTGTTCATATCATGGCTACGTATTTATATTTATGGTTAATATTTATTTATTCGCTGCAATGTAATATAAATGTGTTTTGATTTATCTTTTTAAAAAATATTTTGGATTATTCATAAAAGTTTTGGCTATCCTTAAACGATGAAAAATCAGGGGGTAAATCAAAAATATATATTTTACATGAGATAAGTTTTCCACCTGGGAAGTAAAAGACTTAAAATTTTAAAATTTCAGGGATAATCCAATTTTTTTTTTTTAAAGGAGGTAAATCAAAACACGCCTATATTGCAGGGATAAATGACTATTAACTCTTATATTTATTTATAATAATCGTATATGAATGGAATTGAAAGGCATATACTACACGTCTATCACTTGAAAATACGAGGTTCAAATCTTTGCCTTTTGCAACGTCTGGTAATGGATATCACCGCAATGAGTTTTTATGCATGACGGTACGACTCTCTAATGCGGTGAAGTGAAGATATACCTACAACATTATCACTTCAACAATTATATTAGTGAAGTTTAACAGGTGTAAATTTGAGAGTGAATAAAAAACAATATATGTTTTGTTGTGTGGCAAGACTTATATATGTTTGACGGTTCGAATCACTTCTCGCTTGGCTCGATGTATGGTGCGGGAGATCGTTCAATTGAAACTTACGACTAATGATGAAAAAGCAGATTGAATCTCGTGTATGATCTTTTGCACATAGTCCATTTATTCACACTCCCATCAGAGGGTTTTTATGGATTAGATCATTGAAGTTAGGCTGGTTTTGTTGGGCCATTTGGATGACCCATAACAACATGAAGACTGCAACAACATTTTGATTTGATTTTGATGTTGACAACACTCTTAGGATGAGTCTTGATCAATCTTGTTGTTCAAGGATATGATTGTTCAAGTGATAATGCTTGATGTTTTTGCTTAGTTGATGGTGTTTGGCAAGTTGTTGTTTATATCAGTATTGTTGTTCAAGGATATGATTGTTTAAATGATGGTGCTTGATGTGTTTTCTCAAGTGATGGTGTATGACAAGTTATTTGTCAAGTGATGGTGTTTGGTGTGTTACTCAAGTGATGGTGCTTGGTCAAGATGAAGTATGAATATCATTGTTGTGCTTGGAGATCAAGTTATATGTTCTATATTTACGAAGATAACACCTTATGTCAAGCGGTGTCCGGTGAAGTCACCAAATATTTTTGATCAAGTAGTTGTCCTAATGATAAAGTTAATCATGAAGACTTGTCTCAAAGCCTCGTCATAATGAGATTTAGGGTTCCAGTCAAAGTGTGTCAAATAATCCTTTTGAAGATGTTCTTGAATATCAAGACATCTCTTTTAAGTCAACACTATGGTCAAATGACACTCATGTGAAAACATCTATTTTAAGAATCGTCAGTGGTTTAACCTCTAAACTCTCAGATGATGGTAATCAACATGAATTATCTCAAGCCTCGATAATAAGATCAAATATTATTGTGTGATGCTTGTGAATGCTACTTTTGAATTTTGAATGATGTCAAAACTAGGATAGTGTAGCGTTATGTATATTGGACGATATCTCTCTATTCTAGATGAGCATCTTAGTATTAGGAAGCATCAAAATGGTTTGGAAAATGAATTTACATCATACATGCATTGAAAACTTGGTTTTTGATGAAAACATATCTGTATAGGATGACACGTGTGAAAATAAGTCGACCTATATTTCCAGAGTTGTGAAAGAGAGGAAGCTTAAAAGCTCACCTAATTATAATGTCTGAGTGAACTATTTCTTGTAAAGACACGTGAGTATTTTTGGAAATATTAGGGTTAAATCACAGACACACAATTTTTTTTTGAGAAACCTCTCATTTTTTATTTAAACCACCAAAAAATGTGTTTGCAACCTAGCCAACTGATTATGGAAGTGTCTAGTTGATTGGAAGGCCTTTCCAACTAAATAAATGATTAGACTAAGTTCCTACTATATTATTTTCACTTGGTTGAGTCTAGAATCAATTGATACACCGCCTTAATATGTGGTAACAACTAGAAATCAAAATATTCCTTTTTGGGGTCAAATAATGGATTAGGTCATTTGTCTAAGCGATTATTAGGTCAAATAATCGATTAGGTCCCTTATCTAGTCGATTAGGTGACTTAAATTCTCAATGGAAAGTTTCCAAATGTATACCACGTCTTGGTATAAAAGCTCAGTAGATTCAAGATCATCCTAGTAAAAATATCTCTTAATTTCTGAGTTCATCCTAGTATAAAATCTCATAAGGTTTGAGATCAACCCGGTGAAAATATCAATTTGGTTTGTGGTTATCCTGTATAAAACCGCGATTCAGTTCAGAGAATAACCAACTAAAAACTCCATTATTGGTTCAAGATCAGTCTAGAAAAATCTCCATTTGGTTTGGAGAATAATCACTTTAGGTTGTTTTCGTTGTTTGATTGAAAGTTAGCTTTTAACTTAATTTTCAACTTATTTTTTGGTTGCGAGCTAAACCATTAAAAAAAATTTTTGTTTTGTTTTGCTTTTGGGGGATTATCTGAGGAAGTCCTTGTTTGGTTCATGAGTTTTTCCATTAAATAAAAAAGGCTCTTTTTTTGTTCGTGAAGATCAGTAAGTAACAATATCAACAACAATTCGATATCAACTCAGTAAAAATATTTCCTGGTTTCTGAGTTCAGTCTGGTATAAAAGCTCATTAGATTCAAGATCATCCCAGTAAAAGTATCTCTTAATTTTTGAGTTCATCCTAGTATAAAATCTCAATAGGTTTGAGATCAACCCGGTGAAAATATCAAATTGGTTTGTGGTTATCCTGTATAAAACTGTGATTCAGTTCAGAGAATAACCAACTAAAAACTCCATTTTTGGTTCGAGATCAGTCTAGGAAAATCTCTATTTAGTTTGGAGAATAATCACTTTAGATTGTGTTTGTTTGGTTGAAAGTTAGCTTTTAACTTAGTTTTCAACTTATTGTTTGGTTGCGAGCTAAACCATTAAATTTTTTTTGTTTTGCTTTTAGGGGATTATCTTAGGAAGTCTTTGTTTGGTTCATGAGTTTTTCCATTAATTAAAAAAGGCTCTCTTTTTGGTCGTGAAGATCAGTAAGTAAAAATATCAACAACAGTTCGAGATCAACTCGGTAAAAATATTTCCTGGTTTTTGAGTTCAGTCTGGTATAAAAGCTTAGTAGATTCAAGATCATCCCAGTAAAAATATCTTTTAATTTCTGAGTTCATCCTAGTGTAAAATCTCAGTAAATTTGAGATCAACCCGGTGAAAATATCAATTTGGTTTGTGGTTAGCCTGTATAAAACTATGATTCGGTTCAGAGAATAACCAACTAAAAACTCCATTTTTGGTTCGAGATCAGTCTAGGAAAATCTCTATTTGATTTGGAGAATAATCACTTTATACCTTATTCATTGTTTGATTGAAAGTCAACTTTTAACTTAATTTTCAACTTATTGTTTGGTTGCGAGTTAAACCATTAAAAAGTTTTTTTGTTTTGTTTTGCTTTTGGGGGATTATCTTAGGAAGTCCTTGTTTGGTTCATGAGTTTTTCCATTAAATAAAAAAGGCTCTCTTTTTGTTCGTGAAGATCAATAAGTAAAAATATCAACATCAGTACAAGATCAACTCAGTAAAAATATTTCCTGGTTTCCGAGTTCGGTCTGGTATAAAAGCTCAGTAGATTCAAAACCATCTTAGTAAAAATATCTCTTAATTTCTGAGTTCATTCTAGTATAAAATCTCAGTAGGTTTGAGATCAACCCGATGAAAATATCAATTTGATTTGTGGTTAGCCTATATAAAACCGCGATTCTGTTCAGAGAATAACCAACTAAGAACTCCATTTTTGGTTCGAGACCAGTCTAGGAAAATCTCTATTTGGTTTGGATAATAATCACTTTAGACCATGTTCGTTGTTTGGTTGAAAGTTAGCTTTTAACTAAATTTTCTTGTGTAAGGGGGTTCGTGGGCGTATTCTTCTAAAAGCTCTCAAGTTTTAGTGGATGCTCTCAAGAATAATTCTTGGGGATATGAGTAGGTCATTCAAGGACGAACCTGGATAATTATCTAGTATTCTTCTCTTCCATTATCTCTTTTATTTTCAATTATTTTAATTTCGCTACTCATTTACTTTGTTTTATAAAGTGTTTTCAAACTCTGATTTTACAAATGATTTTGTTTTAAACCAAAGTTTTTCAAACCTCCACAATTCACGCACCCCATCTTGTGTATGGAGTCACATGTTCAACAAGTGGCATCAGATCCTAACTCGTGTTTAAAGACTAATGGTCTTAGGTGGAAGATGACTCCCAACACTTCTTTTAACGGGAGGACTTTCCTAAACACACATTCATTGTTTAATGGTGATAGGTTTGAATTGTGGAAGGCTAGAATTAAAATTTTCATTCAGAATATTAATATTGAATTGTGGGAAATGGAAATAAATGGTCAGCTTATCCCTACTCGCCATGTTAATGGTGAAATAGTAGATAAACCTGATTTTATTTGGACCAAAGAAGACAAGAGAAAATATGAATTAGATTTTAAAGCTAAAAGTATTTTAGTCATGTCTTTAAATAAAAATTTATTTCCTTATACCTTTAAATACAATTTCTCCAAGAAAATGTGGGATACTCTTGAAATGATCTATGAAGTTTCTCCTAGAATCCAACAAGAGGGATCAAACATGTGAAGTGAAAAAAGTGAAACACCAAATGAATGTGAATATTACTTTCACAAATGGCGTTCAACCTGTAGAAATATTGGAAGCTAGGTTAGAACTTTTGTCGTTAATAAATATCTAATAGTTAAGAATCAGAATGATAAACCCGATCCAATCCTTAAATCAAAAGATGGCAGGGTTTGTGATTTTCATGAAAAATCCAAAATTGAGGAAATCGTCCAGAAGCTAAATGAGTTGATGCAATTGTTGAAAGATGAAGGTATGAACTAAAACCTAGAAGAATATTCAGCAACTTCATCAAGTAACTCTTTTGAAGAAGAAGGAGAAAAATCAACTTCAGTAGTATCATTTGAAAGAACAATCTCGATGGATGAACGATTCTCGAAAGATTCATTGTCGAATATTGAGGAAAATTCATCTAGAATATCTACGTCAACCAATGATTAAGATAGAAAAGCTTCATCTGGTAAAACCTTTGAAAGAATAAATGAGGAAGAAGTCTCAATAAACAATATCCTTATAGACTCAACATTAAAGATAAATATTGAATAATCAATCTCTGGTAGAATAATTGAAGAATCTTCATCAAGCGTAGAAGATGAGCATGTTTGCTTGAAGGTCTCGGACGAAGAAGAAAACATTGAGGTATAACAACTTTATCGTATAAGCAATTGTTTAAGTTACACTGTAAGTTAATCGGGGAACATCATAAAGTTGAACATTGTAACTTACATCTTAAAAACTACATCGAGTAACGAGTTTCTAGAGAATAAAAAATAAATATTAAGATAAGAAATTGATAATATTAGAAACCAAGCTAGTAATGTGAGACTTGTGTCTCAATGAAAAAGAAAGTAAACAATTTGCATGAACCTCTAAGTAAATTTACTAAGAGGAAAGAAAATCCATATTTGATTGTATATAATCAAAGCCATTCCTTTAATAAAACCAAATTAGGTTTTAAAGCAAGTATATCACACAATAAAGACTTTAATAAGAAGAAAGTAAATCATCATATTTTTAAATATGCAATTTATGATAAACATGGACACCTAGAACAATTTTGCCATGATAAATTAATAAGGTCTAAAGATGTAACCATAGACCTCTTAGAACTACTAACGTACCAAGACTAAAAAATATTTGGGTTCCAAAGATGAAAACCTCATTTATTTTGCAAGGATGTTTTGTAGCTTTAATGAAGCCTTAATGTATATTAAATGGAGTTGTGAAAAGCTAGATGTATACCTTTGAGTATACAAGTAAAACTTGTGATATACGGAGTTTGATGCTTGTGATCCAAGTGTGTTTGCTAATGGTGTATTTAAATGGACATGATCAAAGCGCTTATATTGAAGATGTCTCTCAATGTTCATAGTGATCAGTGACGATCATTACCTCATAGTAGGTTGAGATGTTAAGCCAGTAATATATTTACTAGTCTCTTTGTTTAAACCAAATATCATGTCAAACGATTCGTAGAGAAGGATTTACGACAGTGTTCTATCGTTCCCTCGAAATAGGAGTTTTACTAAAGTTACTTGAGATTTAAGGTGATACACTTTTTAAAGGTTGATACATCGAAAAATTCTGATTAACCCTCTAAATATGTGGTTTATTTACTGCTTGGTCACTTAAAGTTATTTTTTATTAATGGCCTATTTGAGTATTGATCGTGTTTGGAGAAATGGGTTTCTATTGCAAAATTGATAAAGTTGTGCAATGTCATTGATGGCAGTGCTCAACAATGGTTGTTGGCATTGATTGTGGTGTTCAATAAGTAGTTTTCAACCTAACTATTCGATGGCATTGATGACGATACTCAACAGTCTTGATGGTCCCTTTGATTTCAGAGCCTAAGGATCGATGGTAATTATATCACTCCAGATAATATTTATCCAATTCCTATATCAAACGATCCTTGGAAATTAACTTTTGATGATTGATCGACATTCCTCGAAATGAGGAGTTTTCCTCAAAGTGTCGTGAGATTTTGAGATAGTACGCTTAATAGAGGATGAACAGTCGGAAAAATCTAATTAAACCTATAGAAAGTGGTTTATTATATGTAATGTCATTCAAAATTATGTTTTACCAACCTTTTCGTTGAGTTTAAGTGTTTTCTATGCGAAAGAGGTGTCGAAAGTTGTCTGCTAGAGCCTAATATAAAAGCCAAAAGATAAAGAAGATTGGAAAGAGGTTGTCCAAATATTTTTCAAGGAGAAATGATCATATCCTAAAAGGAATATCAACAAAAAAGAAACAGATTCCAAAAGTTCCTATTGATCTAGAAAGCTTCAAAGATAACCGGGCTTTGTTCGAGAAAAAAAATCAAATGAGGAAGTCATATAGAGTCTGCCCACCGTTTGATCTCAAACCCACATTTTACCATTGTTTGAAATATTCCATTTCACTCCCATTAAAATTTTAAAATTTGAGAATTTATATTGGGCTAGCATCTCTCTCCTTCTCTCTCTCTCTCACACATTTTTTGTGCATTTCTTGGATCTTCACTCGTCACATGGAAGTCTTAGAAGCAAACAACTGTTTCTATATATAACTCTAAATTTGAGTCTTGAGCAACAACCAATCACAAGAATTACAAGGCTCTTTTATTTGTTCTAGGATGTTCATATCAACTTTCAACAACTAGTTTTGGTATATTGTAACAATAAACCAGTCATATATCTTGCTCATAACTCTACCTTTCACAAGGGAATAAAGTACTTCAAGATTGATTTTCATGTTATGTGTGGTCTCATTAGTCTCTTGCAAGTGTCATCTTCTACTCAAATAACATATTTGTTGATGAAACCCCTTAGGTCTTCAACGATCAATTTTTTGATATTCAAGCTTGACCTACGTGATCTTAATAGTAGGGATGGTAACTAGATTCACACCCAATGAATGTAGGAAAAAAAACTCACAATGAATAAGATAAAAATCAGTAAAATGAGTACGTGTATGGGCACAAATAATTACCCACTAAAAAAAATTGTAAGAATTTCTCTAACATTTGAAGATTCTCTCAATTTTGACCCTGCAAAATTGTTTGTTGTAAAACTAACATTCTTATACGAAGATTCTAATAGAGGGTTTAAGGTTTGTTGTAAAACTAACCTTAAATCTATTAAATTATTTATTTTCTAAAATTAACTTACTATTTTAATAGAGGGTTAGTTTTACTAAGATAGTTTTACCAAAAAACTATTTTACAGGGTACAAACAAACATAATTTTTATATGGCAATGTTAGTTTTACAACAAAAAAATGATCAAAATTGAGAAAATCTTCAAATGTTAGGTAAATTGAAGAAATTAACCTCCTTCTTCTTCTTATTATTATTATTATTATTAATTACACATATTATTTATTTAGCATTTTGATTAATATTATATTCAATTGTATTTATATATGTTGATTAGATCTTTAACTTTAGTATATAAAACTCATGTCATGTACCTTTATAATATATCAATGAGAATGATATTGTTCTTTGCGATTAAAAAAACAAAAACCAAAAAAAAAAATACTCAAACACATAATATTGTTTTAATACTATACTCATTATTTTAATAAAAAGTACAATCAAACACATAAAAATCATGTCATTTACTTTTATTTTAATATATTTTTCATTCTATTATACCCATTATTATTTATTAATTAATTTTAAATTATTTTTGTAACTATTTTTCTTTTATGCCATCATTAATAAACGATAATTTTGCAAAATCCCTTAATATCTCTATGTCATATAAAATTAACTTCATTTATTTATTTTCGTGAAATTACCAAAAATATGGTTTAGTATTTTATTTTTATAGACTATATTAGAGTGTACTTGAAGATAATTATTTTTTGTTTTGATAAAAACTAAAAGAGTATAGTGAAAGAAAATTCCATGATCCAAATTACAATCTAGTTTAATCCAAGGCTATTTCGTTCACCGTACTGGAAATTGCATTCATTATACAACACGAAACTACCTACTTGTTGCTATGCAAGTGTAAATTGTTACTTTGCAAAATCAAAAGTATACAAGAGAACAAAGAACTTGATATATTTATATTCATATAAAATTTATAATGTATAGTATATTAGTATATGAATATGAATGATATGAATGTAACACACTTCAAGAAAACATGGACTTCAAGTATTTTCTAACTCTCATGTTCTTATGGCCTTTTGTAACTTCTGATGATGGGTTAATGAGAGTTAGTCTAAAAAGAAGGAATTTAGATGTTAACACTCTTAATTCTGCAAGGATTAAGGAAGTTTTTAATCATAGAGGATTAAGAGATGATAATTATTTATCAACTGATATAGTTTATCTAAAGAATTATCTTGATGCACAATATTTTGGGGAAATTGGTATTGGATCACCTCCACAAATATTCAAAGTTGTGTTTGATACTGGAAGCTCAAATCTCTGGGTTCCATCTTCCAAATGCAAATTATCTGTAAGTTAAGCAATTATTTGATTAAGCTTATTTTGAATGTAAGATATGAGTAATTGAGTTTAACTGTGTCTGCAGATTGCTTGCTATATACATTCTAAGTATAGGTCAAAGTTGTCTAGCACTTATATTAAAAATGGTAATTCTAATTTTACATGAAATTTAATCTAAACTCTAGAGTTTCTCTATTTTAATGTTGTTTTTGTTTGGGAAAATATGCAGGAACCTCGTGTAAGATCCCTTTTAGCCGCGGATACATTCCCGGCTTCGTCAGCCAAGATAATATAAAAGTCGGGAATATCATCATCAGAGATCAGGTCAATCAATGGTTTTATACATTTTAACTATATGTAGCACCGACAATTTACATTAAAAGTATGTTTGGTCTGGTGTCCAATACGTGTTAGTGTCTGAACTGCAGGAGTTTATTGAGATTACAAAGGAAGGATCGTTGGAATTTTTAGCAATGCATTTTGATGGGATACTTGGACTTGGATTTCAGGATCTATCAGTTGGACAAGTCACACCAGTGTGGTAAGGCCTATTTTTCTAGAGTTTTTTTTTTGTATGATACCTAAAAAACAATGCTAAGTTGTGTTAATGAATACAGGTATAATATGATTGAACAAGGTTACATGAGTCAAAAGATTTTCTCTCTTTGGCTAAACCAAAACCCAGATTCAAACATAGGTGGTGAAATTGTCTTTGGTGGTATTGATTGGAGACACTTTAGGGGTGACCATACTTATGTTCCAGTTTCTCAAAATGGCTATTGGCAGGTATATTATATTTACAGCAACATTCATTTATGTATGTGTCACTCTTATCATCAACTATGTCAAAATTGACTTTTGGTGTTTTCATCCTTAGATTGATGTTGGAGACATTCTACTTGAAAACAATTCAACAGGACTATGTCAAGGAGGTTGTGCTGCGGTTATTGACTCCGGAACATCTTTGATCGCCGGTCCAACCGTATAAAATTTTAACATTATACTTCTATATTGTTACTTTTTTATATTACTATGTTGTATTTTTCTTACTTAGTACTTGTTTTTAGAGCGTTGTTACTCAAATTAACCACGCCATTGGAGCGGAAGGATATGTGAGTTATGAATGTAAAAACCTCATTCATAACTACGGCGATTTGATATGGGAATTCATAACTTCCGGGGTTTGTTCTCTAGTCCTATATAATCCTCAAAATGATTATCATTCGAATTTCATTGATCGATTGTTTACATATTTTGTTATGTTTTTCCAGTTGAGGCCTGAAATTATATGTGTTGATATTGGACTATGCTCGCGCAACGGATCACATAGAACGAAGTACAATTTTTGTTTACATTTGATTTTTCTGATACACATTCTTTCTTTGCTTCAATCCTCTTAACAAACTCTAACTTAAACATGCAGCGATGATATTGAAACCGTGGTTGACGATGAAAACTTGGGTGATTCGCAACGAACTAGAGAGAGTCCATTATGTACATTATGCGACATGATTGTGTTTTGGATTCAGGTTCAGCTTAAGCAGAGAAACACAAGAGAAAGAATATTAAATTACATTGATGAGGTAATTAATAGTTCTATAACTATATTTTCCAAATTAACAAGCTTTATTTTTAATTTATTTTCAACATTCTTGTGTAAAAAGCTATGCGAGAAGCTTCCGAATCCGGTGGGACAATCATTCATAAACTGTGATAATATTCCAACAATGCCGCAAATTATATTCAAAATTGGAAACAGATCATTTCCGCTATCTCCGGAACAGGTTCGAGTTTCGAATATTGTTAGTATGATATAGTATTTATTCAAGTATATAGATGTTTAATATTTTTGGGTTTGGTTTTTCAGTATATTCTGAGAGTTGAAGAAGGGTGTAATAGTGTGTGTTATGGAGGTTTTGTTGGTATAGATGTGCCTCCTCCACAGGGTCCTCTATGGTAATGAATGATAATTGATTTATGATATGAATATGGCTGCATATGGTTTTGATTTGATGGTGTATTTATTATTGGTTATGGTTGCATATATTGCAGGATTCTTGGAGATATATTTTTGGGGGCATACCATACAGTTTTTGATTATGGAAATCTTCGTATAGGATTTGCTGAAGCTGCGTAGTTCATAAAAATTTAACATAGTTTTTTTACATCTCAAAGTCATTGTAGTCAATATAAGGTCAAAATAAAAATAACAATGCACCAGCCGGGAATCGAACCCGGGTCTGTACCGTGGCAGGGTACTATTCTACCACTAGACCACTGGTGCTGTTGTTTTGAATGTTTAATAATACTTTATTTGATCAATAGCTATATTTTAAGCTATGAATAATAGTGTTAGATTGAGTTGTTAAGTAAAGTTATTAGCATTGAAGATATAAAAATGTAAAAGAAAAAACATTGGAAATGGGAGTTATAACTTTTGTGTTTTAGTACATGTGCTTTATTTATTTATTTACAAATATGTATCACTTCCTTTTCCAATATTTTTTATCACAACTATAATTAAAAGAAGTAATGCTTACACAATTTTTTTTTGGACACGAATAAATTGATATCATTAATCAAAAGATGTTTGATATAAGGAGGAATCAAATGAAATAAATTTCATCTAATCCAAGAATTGATAGTTTTATATTTTAATATTAAAATTTATATTTTTAAAATTAATTATTATTATCCAAATGAAAGATTGTTATATTAATTATTTAATTAATCAAATGTGGATTGACATAATTAATTATCAATAAATTATAATATGGTCAATTGATATTAAACACTAATTATATATGAATTATTTGGTTGAGTTTTGTGTCTGAATCGACATTAATGGGACTATTCAATTAAACTCAATATGAGATCATTGTTATGAAATATTTAGCTATTTAAGCATTATTTCATTAGATGATTAAAATAATCTTAAAATCTTAGAGGACAATGATAATTGTAATTCTTTTATATTTTAACTTCTGACAGTAGTCTCTACAATCCTACAAAGAAGATCAGTTATTATTATTATTATTACTATTATTATTATTATTATTATTGTTGTTGTTCTGGACTGGCATAGCAGGTGTCCTACGCCGAATTGAGGCCCAATCCAGTTTGCTCTGAGCATAAGCCCATCAAGAGATCCGCGACCTCATGACGTTGGAAAATAGAGTCGTTAGGATATAGTTGTTAGGGACTTCCTCCACACGCTCTCTAACGCCCTTTACGCGACCAACTGCCCTATGAAACTCTTGGAAGTCGTTAAACTCAGTCAAAGGCCATGCGCCCGCAAATTACGGTCAGGTGCCCTTATAAATACCCTCCATTTTGGAAGGGTCAGGTATTAATCCTAATCACTCACATTTTTTCTTACGTTTTAGTTTGTCTCATCTTGAAACTTACTTGAACGTCGGAGTACGTTACAAGTACACCATCCCCTCTCCTACAAGCATCGTCGCAGTCCCAGCTGAAGACCACGAGGATATGTCCGAATTATTTCTGTACAGTGGCGCCGTTTATGGGAACCGACAGCTTCCCTCCGTCTTTCGTGAACAAGATCTTTTCATTTCAACGCTAGATCAAAGTTTATCCTTTCTTTTTTGTCTTCATGGATTCTTAGCTCAACAAGATCGTGAACGACTCTCTCACCATCATCATCAATGAAGGAGACAACAATGGAGCAACCCATCTAGATGCCGACCATCACGGGGGATATCCTTCATTTCCTTCTTCAAACAATCTGAAACAACCGTCTGTCATTCACGAAGATCATGTGTTCGAACCAATCCCCATCCCATCTGACGTCGACGCTAATACAGGCTCTCATCAATGCCCATAATAAGAGAAACCTCGCTCTCTTTTAGCAAAATGAACGCATCCAAATGCTCGAGGGTGATCATCGTTCCTCCTCTCCTACCAGGAGACATTGCCGCAGAGACTCTCACAGCCCTCCACACTGCTCACGATCTCCTCCGTGGAAGCATAAGAGGAAAGATACCATGCATCTTTCTCTCCCGGCAGATCAAGATAGGCCAAAAGGATCACACCCAAAAAAGGACAAGAAACACACTCGATCTCCTCCCCGAAAACTTAGACACTCACCAGACGAGAGAGATTAAGGTACCAAGAAGTCCCGTTAAGATGAGGATTATCGTCCCCGTCAACGTAGCAAGATCCCTCGCCGAAGCCGGTCCCAATATCCTTCATCCGGAAGCAGCGACGACGAGGATAATCGCATCCCTCTGAGTCGCGAGATTATGGAAACCTACATCTTGCAGTCTCGAGAAACCTATTTCACTAGCCACTAATGACAGGACCACCGATCCCGACGACCAATAGAGAACCTCGAGGCCATGTTCCACTATCACAACGTCGAATGAGCCATCAAGTGTAAGCTTTTCCCCATCACACTGCGGAAAGGCGCCCTATCATGGTACAAGCACCTCCCTGCGGGATCTATCACACCATGGAGAGTCCTGAAGAATGAGTTCACTGGGAATTTAATCGCGTCTAGACGTCATCCCAACTATGAGGCCACCCTCGAAGGGATTGAGAGGTTACTTGAGGATGAAGAAAAGATGTTTCCAATTTGGTCAAAAAATTAGATGAAATCATACTCTTTTGATCTTGGACGAATTTGGACATTACAATCATCATAAACATCAAATATTTGATCTCAAAAAAGACCTAGGATCAAATATTTGATTTTTTAATATTTATCTTAATTAAAATTGAATATAAATGAAATAAATCCAATATAATGTAAAATAAATATAAAAAATCAGATATTATGATCTATGGGTCGTGCATGATCTTATAATTGAGTTTGGATTGGAAAAATATGGGTCCATTTGGAAGAAACTTGAGTTTTGGCCATTTTTGCTTCATACATCTCCTCAAAATTGCCCAACTTCAACAATGCATAACTCTCTCAATTTTTATCCCATGTATGTGTTATAGGACTTTTTAGAAAGCTTAGAGTGTCATATAACTAATAATTTTGGTCCTATGTCCATTTGATCTTCCATTTTTAAGTTATGAGCTTTTTAAAAAGTTGACTTTTTGTTGACTTTAGAAAGCACATGTAATGTATTGGTTCATATCTCTTAAATGAAGCATTTTTGGCTCTGGCTTGTGAGACACAAAGTTGTAGGAAATTGAATTTCCTCCAAAATGAGCTTTGGATGGAAAAATTTTGATGAAGCATGTGAAAGTTATGGTTGGTCAAAGTACAATTGACTTTTCCTGCACAAAACCCTAATTTAGTAACTCTTGATTCTTGATGATTATGAGGTTCCCTTGATGAATCATGATCAAAACTTGATCAAATGATGAATCTTAATTCATAATCTTGATGTTGACCAAAAATCTTGAAGTTTGACTGTATGTTAACCACAATTGATTTTTTGACCAAGTTAACTGATTTTTGGATCATCTAAGCATCTGACTGACCAAACTTGTAGGGAAAGCCTTGAAACTTAACATGAGGATACTTTGAAGTATGCGGGATACCATGAAGTACACTTGAGGATTTGGAAGTCCAATTTGCTTTGAGAACTCAAAACCCTAGTTTAAGATTCGTTGCTTAGGAGGAGGCTTAGTCTGATGAAACCTGGAATTCCTTTGAGCAATTGAGAATCTTGTGATCATTAGAAGACCTCTTGAGACATATTGTCTTGAAGATGTGAGAGAAAATTTTAGGGTACAACAGAGCTGCATCTCCGCGTCATCATTCGGGCATCTGAGCAACGCCTCTACATTAATCAACCTAGCTTGGGTGGTCGAAGTTCCATCAAATTTCAGAAGGATATGTCCGTCTGAATCCACGAGGTCCAGAGGGAAAAAACTAGATATGAAGTTAACATGCGTGTTGTACAACGTTATGTCGTCGGCGCTGAGATCCTCGGGCTTCGTTATATAGTGGTTACTGGCAAGTCAAAAGTGAACGTTCACACATTCCAACGGAAAATAAGCCACTAGCCTCTCCCTACCGTCGACGACCTCTTTGTAATAGAGCGAGTCATATGCCATCTATGTACACGGTTGAATGACATATAATCTATACTTGAAGTCGCGAACAAAGTCCAAGTATACTTTGAAGATCCTGCTCACATGCTTCAACGACACCTAGTTGTGTCGACTATAACACCCCAAATTTCCCCCAAAAAATTTATTAAATAAAATACGACAATATCATAGTAAAATATCATTATCAATTCAAGTTTCTACTTTCAACCAACATCAAACATACTCTTTAAAATTTGATACATAACATGAAACAAAAAATTATTCAAATCAAGCATCGGAAAAACCAAACTGTAGCGATATTGTTAAAATAGAAAATAGTTTGAAAACTTCTAAAACAAATCAACAGATTCCATAATATAATAAAAGAACTAAAGCAACAAGACGACGTTCCCGACCCCCATGTTAGGTATCAGAGCAGATGCCACGACAACGACTACTCTTGAGTATCTGCACATTACCAACATAGGGGTAACATTCAAACATAAGGGGTGAAATTCTTAATTCAATTAAATGAGAAAAATGATATAAATATAAGGCATATATCACATAAGTGCAACAACACCAAATTCATCACGACAAGAATCACAACTCAACTATATATATATACAACAAACACATCAACAACATATTCATCTATATCATACACATCAACAACAATGCATGCAAATGAGACTCAAACATATACTCAATGCATGTGGTACCAATAATCAATCCCTATTTCATGATCCAGTTCCCGTCGGAACTCTCGACCCGTTTTCTATGGTCCAATGCAACCCCTTTTTCATGATTACACCCTCGACCCCTATATCATGATCACACCCTACGTCGCGATTGAACACAATCACCTCACCAACGACAACATCATGCAACAACGATGACAATATGCGACAACAACAACAACAACACTTCAATCATATTTTTTCTCATACTAACAACTTTTAGTCAACAACACATACACAACTAAACATATATCATGCATTCAAATATTTCATATAACAACATCCATCATCGTCAAGGTACACATACACCCTCTCTAAAATTGCTCACACCGCCTCATCAACACACCAACCTTCCTAAAACATAAAACATCATTTTCATGAATTTTAATGAATTAAAAACATATTCTCTCCCTTGCAAGTCTCGCTAAGTGTCCCCTTTGCTTGCTAAGCGCGCAAGCTACTGACTTTAAGAGTAAAAAATTTCCAACTGCTCGCAAAGTGAGCAATCCCTTGCAAAGCGACCAAAGCGATTTTGGCAGAAAAACCCTGCGATTTCTGCCTTCTCCCCTGCGATTTTCATCCTAAAAAATATATAAAACCAGTCTTAATCCTTATTTTTCGCCAGAAAATTCACATCTAACGCTACCAACATAAACACACAATTCAAGCATCATAAATCCCTCACTTTCATACTACATTCATCAATTTATCAATCACTTAATCCCACTAACATACCTAAGGACATCTACCCTAACATTCATATCATAATACCCTTAAAAGATGAAACAGATCCCACCCTTACCTTAATTCGATAAAAAATATCTTCCTTTCTCACGAAATCCTTGCCTCTAGCCCTTCTCCTCTTCTTTCTTCTTCACGCTCTTCCCAATTCCAGGATCAGTTTCTACGAGAACCGACTTCTCATTTTCCCAATTCCCAACATAACCCTTGGAGCCCTAATATGGAATCCCCATATTGCCCTCATTATTCCCTCGTCCAATTACCAACCCACCATTTCACTTAATATTCCAATATTTATTTCAATATAATCTAAATTATTTAAACTTATATAAATTAAAATAATATTATCCATTCACACAACACAACATCAAACTTCACAATTCTCACAGACACACACAACAATTTTCCAATTATTTAAATTAAATAATTAAATGAATAAATCAGTGAGTTACATCGACCCTCTCGAGACTTTCTCTGAAGATGGAAGATCCTGAAGAACAGACTTATGGTTGCACCTATCTCCAGGTAATGACACACTAACTCAAAGGCCCTTATGAACGTCAGGGCATTAAGGTGCAATTGGGAGGGCGCAAGCTCGAGATGTGTGAAAATAGCCTTCTGGAAGTCCGTGAAGGGAAAGTGGTACCCATCTTTGCGAAACGCGAACTCGTACATGGGGAACTGAAGAATGGGATAACGTGAGGATATACTCTTATCAGGCTTCGGAGGTAGTGCCCTTCAGTTCACGGGATCCCCCTTTTTCCTCTTCTCTATACAACCCCACACATCTGAGTTATCCACAACGAGTTGAGAAACCGTTTCGAGCGGCTCATCCACGATCCACTATTTATCAGCAGCGGGGACGTCCGCGACACCCTTAGCCTCACCCAAAAGGTTGTCTTCAAGTTCATGATCTGCTTTTCGGCTTCCTTCACATGAAAAGCAGAGGAAACATAGTTAATTAGACGATCTCAAATCCACCCTTCCACTACAAGTCAAGTGAAAGGGTGACAATTAGGATAAAGGATATATCTCCAGTTCGGCCCCTTTTTGGAAGAAAAAAAAACTAAAGGGAACAAGTCCGACGCGTCAGAGCTGCCCTCACAAAAGGTAGCATCATCCTCAACTAAAATGTTTTGAGAAATACACCTGGGAATAGTCCCTCTACACGGTCATCACCTATAACGACCTAATGCCCGGTCACTAACACCAAATTATCCTAACCATGAACTAATAAGGATCAAGCATAAGTCTATTCATCTTCTAAGAATCTAACCCTAGGTCATCATAACATTCATACGCTCTTGAAGAACATTCATCGAGTTTCCAGAAATTCATGGAAATTCCCAAAAACGTTGAAGGTCCCCATGAACTTCATAGGGAAACTGATGAATGTTCATCACCCTGGCAGCAATTTGAAGGGAGGAAGATGAAGATTACCTTGGTCCATGGCAGAATCCGTTGAAGATTAACGATGACAACGATGAAGTTTCTGCCATGAAGTTGCAGAGCGGAATTTCATGATGAGAGGAGGAGTTCGTGCGTAGTGATCAAATGAACATCCCTTTTCCCCTTTTATAATGTCCTAAGCTCGCGTGGGGAAATACAAAAGCCAAACAATTATGGCCTAGGGCTATCCCCCAGGTGTCATAAATGAATTACTGCGCATTCCAACACATGTCACTAAAGCAAAACGTTTTGTCTTCTCGAAACATTCATTTCCCTAATGTATGTGTAACTTCTCCCCATGATCAGCAACCTGCTACAATAACTATGGTTTATGAACGATTACTTGCCCGCGACTTTCTAGGTGAGGAATACGTCGATCTGAATCCTCGCTACTTGACCACTTTAAGTCAATGTCCTCGTTCGAGCACATTGACTTGGGGGCTCATGTTCTGGACTGGCCTAACAGGTGTCCTACGCCAAATTTAGGCCCTATCCAGTTTGCTCTGGGCATAAGCCCATCAAGAGATCCGCGACCTCATGACAGTTGGGAAATAGAGCCGTTAGGATATTGTCGTTAGGGATTTCCTCCACACGCGCTCTAACGCCCATTACGCGACCAACTGCCTTCCGAAACTTCTGCAAGCAGTTACACCCAGTCAAGGCTCACGCGCTCGCGAATCACGGCCAAATGCCCTTATAAATATCTTTCATCTTGGGAGGGTCAGGTATTCAATCATAATCACTCACATTCTTTCTTACGCTTTAGTTTGTCTCATCCTAAAACTTACTTGAGCGTCGGAGTACCTTGCAGGTACACCACCCATTCTCTCATAAGTACCGTCACAATCCCAGCTGAAGACCACGAGAACCTATCAAGATTATTTTTGTATAATAATAATAATAATAATAATAATAACTATTATTATTATTGTTGATTATACTTTAAATTAAAATAATATGCTATAATTTGTATCTATCTGATTCAAATAAAATTATCAGAATCATCATTTTGAATATATTATATAAAATTATTTAATTTGATGGTGAATTATCAACAATATCTTGTATGAATTTATTAAATTTTATGTATGTTGGATCAACTTATTTAATTTAATTTAAATTTGTTTGAAAATAGAGATCATGAACTAATTTATTTAAAAACTGAAAAGTAAAAAAAAAAACATATTATTTCTTTCTTTATCTTTATAATCTATCATTTTACAAACATACTTAAAATTGAACCAAACAAATAAAAAAAATAACATTTCTTTTACTTAAAATCAATTCAAACCGAACCGTTACATCTCTAAATAGAACACAATTCTTATATGACAATTCACTAAAGGACTTAAATATCCCAATTTATTTTTGTTAAAAACTATTTTTTTTATATTAAAATATATTAGGAGTGTTTGCAGTATATTTAAATGATTTTTTAAATAAAAAGTCATTTATTCAGAAGATAGAATTATTTTGATTTGATTTTGGATATCTAATTAAAAAAATAGGATCTAATTCAACCGAATTTTATGTAGTTTAATTTATATCAATTTTAAAATATTTAAATTGTAAATTTTAATTTTTTATTATAAAAATAAAATAAAATAAAATATAATATATTTAAAAGAATATTATGGAATGAAAACAATCAGCTATAAATAAAACAGAAAAAAAATATTAAATTTAAATAATAAATAATATTAAAATAAATTAAGCATAAATAAAATGTTATATTAGTTTAATATATCATATTAATAAAATAAATTGTTAAATATACAACAACTTTACAATATAGTTTTACCTTAGAGCACCATTATTGGTCTCTTTTCAACGTGTTTACAGTTTTCCTAAAAAAAATTGTCAGAGTTTGATGGACAATTGTTGGGGAATACGGTTCTTTAATTTTTGAACGTAGACACATTAAAGAACGTTTTTTAATGATAAGATTAAATAAAATATAATAAATAATTATATGTGTAGCATATTGTACTATTTAGTGGACCTATTTCAAAGTTTTTAAAGGATCATATGAATATTTACAAAATAAAGATAAGTTGTTTAAATAATTGGAAAGTGTGTAATAATATAAAAAATTAAGTGGGATGTAATGAATATTATGCTCTTATTTTATATAATATTTATTTTTAAATTTTTTATGTAACAACTTTTTTTTCTTCTTTCTAAGCATACAATTTTAATATTGAATCTGGGATAAATAAATAAAAATTAAATGATTCACTTTGACACTTATGAATTAAAAGATATAAAATTTTAATATTTTAAAGGAGATTTAAATTTTTTTTATCGGAGAATAAACCGAATTTTATCTACATTACTCGAGTGTTGTATAGTCAATCTTAAAAAAATATATGTGATTTGATTTGATTTCAAAATATAAATTCAAAATTCAAATTAGATGAGTTTTAAAAAATAAAATCAAGCACATGTAATATTATTTAATTTTACACAAAAAAAAATTAATTAATTTTTAATATTTATTTATATCAATTTAAATTTAAAGATTTATGGATAACTTGAATCTGTAGATATTTTTTTGGGTAAGTAATTATATTTAGATCTTCACTCATTATTAAATAATAAAATTGCTGAGTTAATATAAAATGCCACATCAGTTAAAAGTGTCTAGTTGGCTGATGAAAGAGATCCTATTGATTTAATGACGAAATATTTAATTATCCAAAATAAAATTGATCACCTCACAAAACTAGCAGAAACAAAAAGAATCCAGAAGTTTCTTTCTTTCCGCAACATCCAAATCAACGTTCATAAATTTATATAAATATACCTTTCTTAACGCCCAAGTCGTGAATCAGTATATACATCTTTCAATTGAATCCATCGGAAGAACGAGTTGAAGAAAAGTGAAACAAAATCATGGAGGCAAACACCGGAAGAGGAATTTCACGAGGAATGCTCCCATTACTAGCTCTTCACACCTTCACCGAATATTACAGATCCGACTCTAAACCTCCCGTCACCGCCTCCCTCATCGCCGCCAACACTCTCATCTATCTCCGACCCTATTTCCTCCGTTCCCTCATTCCACCCATCGATCATGTCTGGTTCAACCCCCACCTCATCCTCAAGGTATTTCAATTTCAATCAGTTCATCATCATATTCGATTAATCAATTAACTAACCTAATCGCGATTATTTCTCTCTCGCAGAACAAGGATCTACAACGATTCTTCTTATCACCGTTCTACCATATCGGAGATTCTCATCTCGTTTACAACATGATTTCTCTTCTCTGGAAAGGTATTCAATTAGAAAACTCCATGGGAAGTCTCGAATTCGCTTCTACCGTAGCTTCTCTTCTCGCTTTATCACAGAGTATAACCCTGATTTTATCCAAATCCTTGCTTGTTTTCTTCGATTACGAAAGATCTTACTACTACGAATACTCAGTTGGTTTCTCCGGTGTTTTATTTGCTATGAAAGTAGTTCTCAATTCACAATTGGATGATTACAGTAATGTTTATGGTGTTTTAGTTCCGTCGCGTTACGCGGCTTGGGCTGAGTTGTTTCTTATTCAAATGTTTGTGCCTGGTGTATCGTTTCTTGGTCATCTTAGTGGTATACTTGCTGGACTTGTTTATCTAAGGTTGAGACGGAATTATTCGGGTTCGAATCCGTTGAGTTCTATTTTTAGGGGTTTTGGTTCTTTGTTGAGATGGCCTGTGAGGTTTTTGGGTAATTTGTTTGGGTTTCGGAGTGGGCGGATTACTGGTAGGGGGACTGTTGGACGGGCGGGGAGGAATGCGAATGCTCGGCCTGCGGTTGATTGGAGATGCCGGGCTTGTACTTATGAGAATTCTGGTTTGTTGAATGTTTGTGAGATGTGTGGTACTAGTAGGGGTTCTTCTCTGCAACGGGATCGTCGTGATTATTATGATTCTGATGCTTTTTCTTTGGATGAATTGCGCCGCAGGAGAATCGAAAGATTTGGTAGGTGATGGTGAAGATAGAATCATAACAATAATAATACAATTGAATCTAGAAATTAGATAGATTTTACTTGGCTGGATATAAGTTTGTTATGTAACTATGAGCTGATTTTGCAAAGAGTTATTGTGTTGATTTAGTCAATTACATTATTTCTTAGTACATGGAACCATGGGGAATTTTTGGGTTTATTTAAAACTACTACTATAGTTTGCTTTTATTTAATTTTAATGACATAAGCTCTATTGGAATAAATAACTTTATCTGTACTAATCTGTTTTTTTAAAACTTATATTAGAAAATTTATGCTAACTAATATGAAAATAGTTCACGGACATGTCATAAGTTATAATAAAGTATTTCGGAGAGTTTATGAAGAAACTATTTTTTTTAATGGTAGATCACTTAAATTTGTAATTGTTATTATTGTTTGGAGAAATCCAAGTTTCATATCAATAATTCAGGTGATTTGGGTTATATAACGCATTAAGTCTTATATTGATTAAGACTTATAATACATCAAATTTTATATTGATTAAAGATAAAATCTACCACTCATATTTATATGGAATGTTACTTATCATCTTATAATACACGTCATGTCTCATATTGATTAAGGATAAAATTGAAAGAATTAAATCAAACTCTAATTTT
This sequence comes from Lathyrus aphaca, assembly GCA_963966055.1. Taxonomy (NCBI): domain Eukaryota; kingdom Viridiplantae; phylum Streptophyta; class Magnoliopsida; order Fabales; family Fabaceae; genus Lathyrus; species Lathyrus aphaca. Next base: position 547,416,395 of record OZ014522.1, read on the forward strand.
AATAGTTAATTGTGTTTTCTCATATTGATTAAGGATAAAATTGAAAGAATTAAATCAAACTCTAATTTTGATAGTTAATTGTGTTTTGGTGACAGATTGAATTTTCTATCAAGCTTGGCAGACTTGTAGATACTTTTTGTAATCATTTATAAAGAATTGGAATTGAATCACCTCATAAGTGATTATGGCCATGTTTCCATAATTTCTTTAAACATTATCTAAAACACCTCATAAGTGATTATGGCCATGTTTCCATAATTTCTTTAAACATTATCTAAAAGTGACTCATAATGAGTGATAATATTAGTGCAAGACTTCCAATAAGTGAAAAGGGTCTGCAACATCTAGAGTTAGAGAATTTGGCTACAAAAGGAAATAAAAGTTGTTCCATAATAAGGGTATTTAGTCCCTCTTTACTTATCGAAAGTCTTGCACTAAATCACCATTATAACCACATTCTATATATTATTGTAATTCAACGTTGTCTGATATAAATTTGACAATAATAATATCACAATAAATAATCCAAATGTTACCATAATATAATTGTTATTATCAAAATACAAATAAAAATAAATTAATGGCATTTCTAACCCCTTGCTTCTTCTTTGTTGTCGCCGGTATCCCAAAGTATTTCGTGTCTCAGATTAGATGATTTGCAAACACAGTGTCTCATCTTTTATTGACATTTGAGTTTGATGCAAAGGGAGACTTGTGACTTCACATACTTTGTAACTTCTAGCTTTAGTTCTTTTGCTCTTCTATATATTTCCTCGACAACATTGTTGTATTTCTTTGAATTTCTTTATTTCAATCAAGTTTTCTCTTATTTTTATTTGCAATTTGCAATCACTTTATTTTGTTTACTTTGCATGTTGTGTCTTTTAATTATTTAATCCTTGTTTACCTCACCATAAATGAGTATAGTTTTATAAAGATAATGAGTTGTTAGAGTCTATCTCATGACGACTCTAATTGATTTATCTGAAACTATGAGAATTATATGTATTTTTATTTTAGAATCCAAAAACTTAAAAATATTTATGTCGATTGCGAAAGTAAAAACAACTCAAATATGATTGTAGTTTGACTTTGGATTGCTAAACAATTGTGTAGCGAGATACCCACCATGACAAGGTGACTCACTCTCGATTGAGAAAGCCACTCATTTATGTCAGAAATACGTCTAGATACACATGTTACGAATGAGAGTGTCATACTTATTTATCTACTTTTCTATAAATTGATTATATATTCTCATCGATATGTAAACTTGAAAATTGTTGTTCATGGGTTCTATAAATAACCATTTTTAATTACCACTAATTTTATTTCTTAACACTCTGATTAATTTTAATTAACCCTAATCTTAAATAATATTATTTTAAATGAAAGTCAAACTTAAAAATATTTATTAATTTTATCTTTATTTTAATTTTTTTACTATTAATTAAATGTGACTATCAAATTTGATTTTAAAATATTAAATATATTTGTATTCTAAATATAATTTTCATATTAAATAATATTTTTGTTATATTATATATTTTTTTGTATTATAATTATTATGCGATTTATTAAGAGTCATTAGATATTATTAAGAGAGCATAATAATATTTAATAGTTTTTAGAAATTATATTCTCAAAAACTTATTTCTATTATTATCCTCTCTAAAGAATGCCTCATAACTACTAATAAATCTACAATCAACAGAAATCATTTTTCATAATTTATGTTATCATAATATTTGCAACTTACATAAGTTTTAATATGAAATATTACATAAAAATCTAGTTTAAAATATGTGAGTGGTATGTCATTATAATATACTAATAAAGTAATATATTGTATTGCATTTTTATCTATTTATTCGGTCTAAAACCTTATTTTCGCATCATATTGTCAAAATAAACACAAAATAGTATACATAAAAAAATTAATTTTTTCAATACATAAATGTACTTAACTTTTTATTATATATTTTATCAACATAATTTAATTTTTGTAAGTCTATATTTTTAAATATAAATAAATACAATCTCTTATTTTTGTTGATAATTTAGACGGGTGACTCTATTTTTTTATATTTTTATAATTTATACAAATGTTTATATATATTTTATTATTAAACTTGATTTTTTTTATAACAGGTCAGATATGCATTCTTTTGATATTTGTCTTTTTAAATGTACTTAATATTTTTTCACAATTGATAACTATCTTTTTAATTTGCTATGTATTTATTTTTCTTCTTTTTCATCTATCGATATTCTTTAGAACACTCAATATCAATTCTTCTTCTCAAAGAAAGATCAAACTCTTCGTTTTCCATCCAAAATATTACAAGTAATTTTTAATATGCACCAAAAGTGAAAATAATCTCTATTTTTTTTAATTTAACATATTACAAAATTCTATACAATCACGAGTTATAATCAATAAAATATCTATTTTATTTTTATTAATAATTATTTTTATTGAAGACGCGATATTTTTATTTTTAAATATCATTTTTTTTCTTCTTATGATTCACTATTAGCAAATACTTATTTTATTAAAAAAAAACAATTGTCTTTATTTTAGACACAAATTCTTATTTTTAAATATCAAAATTTATCTTTTTTTTGACGGGTCATTATCATCAAAATATCTATTTTATTACAATTATCAATTATCGCTATTTGAGACATAAAATTATTATTTTTAAATATTAAATTTATCTTTTTTCTTTCTTCATTTCACAAACTCTTTTTCATTTTGTATGATATTTAATACAACCGAATTCATATTAATATTGGTCACTTTAGAATTAAATAACCAATTTTAAATTATATATATAATTATATATATATATATATATATATATATATATATATATATATATATATATATATATATATATATATATATATATATATATATATATATTCATATTAAATTCTATTTTTTTAAAATTTTATATATATATATATATATATATATATATATATATATATATATATATATATTCATATTAAATTCTATTTTTTTAAAATTCTATATATATTTTTAAATTGTATAGAGTACTATATCAAATACTCATACTTTTCAATATAATTTCTATATCCCGACAACTATTACACTTGATAAATTAAATTAGTATTTATATTTCTTATATATATTTCAGAGTATTAGTTAAGGGATTAAAATGGTAAATTGAACATTATTTAATAAATTTAAAAAAAATCTAAATATATATGTATAACTTTTCTAAAAAATATTATGTGCATTGAATAAACTGAACATAATATATATATATATATATATATATATATATATATATATATATATATATATATATATATATATATATATATATATATATATATATATAATTAGAATATTTTTACTCCAGGAATAAGTTTAATATACTTACTCCAAATCTTAATCCTTAATTTGTATTAATCAAACGATTTTGATTGATTATTTATGTAGAAAAATATTTTCATATATATTTAGATTAAATAATCAATTAAAATTGTTAGATTAATACAAATCAAGAGTTAAGATTTGAAGTAAGTATATTAAACTTATTCCTGAAATAAAAATATCTTAATATATATATATATATATATATATATATATATATATATATATATATATATATATATATATATATATATATATATATATATATATATATATATATATATATATATTATATTTAAAAATTTTAACGAGCGTCTCGACTTGAGGGCACCGGTCAGATATTAGATGTTTATAAGATGAAAAAAAAGAAGAGAAGAGGAACATGTATTTTAAATCCAATATTTATTGTGTATATCATAACATACTAAAAGTTATTGTGGTCAATATTTAATTTTGTCACCGGTTTCAAAAAAATATAGGAAACTCTAGATTTCACAATAATGTTGTTGAATTTACACCTTCAAAATGAAATCGGTTGATAAACAATAATAATTTCCTCGGTTCAAAATGGTAAAGGGGATGTATATAATAGAAAAAATATTAATAAAATATTATTTTTTGTCTTATTTATTATTAAAAATAAAAAATTATCTCCTAACAAATCACTATGGACGTGGCAGTCATTTTACTCCTACACCACAATAGAAAAAGATTATGCTGTTTCCATCTAAACATTGCCCAAACATACCAATATAATATAAATTGTGGTATAATTATGGTCTGTGTTTTTGAAGAAATGAAACTCACCTATATCATAGAACTGTTTGGTTCTCTAATAGTAGACAATAAATAAGACATATTATATTTGTGATTAATAAATTCATTTAACAGAAAATCTTCCAACCACTACTTGATCATAATCACTGTTTTTCCACTCTCTATTTCATGTTCAGCCAATAGGTCTCTTATTTAAGAGAGGGTAGTGTGCTATTCAATGAAGTTGGAGTATAGGCAGGTGATTCTCTGAAGCTTCGTACTGAGAGTGGACAAAAGCCAAATGTTTTTCTAACAAAAACAATAAACACCAGATGAGAGTTAAAACAAATTAATATACTAGATTACAAGTAGTCTTAGCCTCTTAGGATTGATATGCAACGTTGAATTAATTAATAAATCTCTTGGAGTTGGAATACAATCAGTAGTAGTCACTAGCCATAGTAATAAGCGTCAATATAATAATACTGTGGAACTTTTTTCCCATCACATATGACAGAAAAATAGGATGGTTCCAAAAATGGTGGTAGACTGTTCTTGATGCTTACATGTTTGGTTTCTGCAACAATGGTGCATATCCAATTACAAGAATCATGAGCATCAGATGTTTTACCTTATTGTTAACATATTAATAATGAAAATATTGTTAGCATATTAATAATTGAAATTATGTTACAATATAATATATAAATCAAATTAATAAACTAAAATAGTTTGATTAAATTAGTAACTATTAATCAAATTAATTTGTAAAACGTTAATATTAGTTAATATTTTTTAAATTAAATTATTAAAGTTATTACATTTAATATATTAAAGTTATTACGTTAATACTAGTTAATATTTTTTAACTAAATTATTAATAATATTCTCAAGTAACTTTAATAGTCTAAACCCCCAATTTAATTGCAAGAGGGTTCTCACATTAGTGAGTTTTGCCACATGTAAAAATGTGTCAAAATAGTCTAAACCCCCAATTTAATTGTACCCCTTTAAAATTAACATATCCTTATATCTCTTGTTGTGACAAACCCCACACAAAGAGCGAATAAAAACTATGAGAAAGATTAACTCTCTTGAATAATCACAAAAAAACCCTTTTAGTTTTAAGAAAGAAACAGAGAAAAGGGAAGAAGAAGAAGAAGAATTGGTTAAATTTTCTATTCACTTTTCCGATTAAGGCAAAAGGTTACAAGTCAATAACAACAATAAATGCTTAATCATCTCTTAATGACTTGATAGACCATCTTATTTATAGACTATTAAGTTAACTTAAGCACTAAGATAACTTAACCCACAAACTAACTTAGAAAACTTCATGTTTGATCAAACTTTGACTATAGCATGCACAACTCTGTCGAAACATGAAGCTTTTCATGTCGAGACTAGAGTTCAATCCAAATACCACATATCTCCACCTTGGAACAAACTCTACAACATCAAGGGAACAAACTAGCTTTCATCGTGCAACTTTATTAGCTTTATACAATGGAACAACTTGCTACTTGGCAATGACTTGGTGATCATATTTGCACCATTGTAATCAGTCAAAACCTTCAACACTTTCACTTCTCCTTTCTCAACTTTCTCCCTGAAGAAACGCAACCTAACACCGATGTGCTTGGTCTTCTCATGATAGAATGAATTTTTTGACAGATGTATGACACATTGACTATCACATTTAAAAGTGATAACTCAACCTTGAAGTTTCAGTTCCTTAACAAACCCTATAAGTCACAATGCTTCTTTCATGACTTCAGTGAAGGCAAGATATTCAGCTCCAGTGGTTGATAAGGCAACAACCTTCTAAAGAGGAGCTTTCCAACTGATTATTTACCAAACAAAGTAAAAACATATCCAAATAGAGATTTTTTGGTCTTCATACATCCTGCATAGTCAGAGTCAACAAATCCTTTGGCTTCGGCTTTGCCATCACTCATGGCTCCACCATAAACCAATACCCTAATCAGGGATCCTTTTATGTATCTCAGAATCTACTTCAAAGCTTTCTAGTGTGCCTTCTTAGGATTAGCCATATGCATACTTACAAGGCTCACTATCTATGTTTTGTCTACCTCGTACAAACCATAACATACATCAAAGAACCTATTATACTAGAATACATAATGTTATTCATATATGATATTTTGACTTGAGTTCTAGCACTTTGAGTTGTACATAGCTTGAATTGAGGATTGGTCGATGTTACAATAGGATTTGAATTCGACTTACCAAATTCGTCAAGAATCTTCTTCAAGTATGTCTCTTGAGATCAGCATAATCTTGACTGCTTTCTAACTCTCCGGATGTCAAATCCCAAGAATCCTGGTGGCATCTCCCATGTCCTTCATGTCGAACTTCTTATCGAGTTAAACTTTCAACTTTATAACATCCTCTACGTTGTTGCTTGCTATGGGGATGTCATCAATATAAAGCAACAAAATAACAAGTGAACTTTCGGGTCAAAATATGAAGTAAACACAGTGGTTAAACTGACTCCTAGTGAAACATATGTGTGTCATGATATTGTTGAATTTATTATTCTATTGTCAAGGGGATTATTCCAGACCATAAAACGAGTTATTCAACTTGCACACATAATCTTCCTTTTCTCTTTCGACATACCTTTCAAGCTGCTTCATCAGGATTGTTTCATCTAGATCATCATACAAAATGACAGTATTCACATCCATTTGTTCAAATTCTTGGTCAAACTTTTCCATCATGGCTAACAACTTTCTAATGGATTTGTGTTTTACAACAGATGATAACACATCATTAAAGTCAACTCCTTCTTTCTCAATGAACCTCTTAGCAACTAACCTTGCCTTAAATCACTTCGACGTCACTCCTTCAATTCCTTCCTTAACCTTGAAAAATCCAAATACTATTGACTAACATAACCCTTATAGGTTTCTCGATCAGATCCCATGTGCTATTATTATGAAGATACTTCATCTCATCATCCATGGCTTTCAATCGTTCAATCTTGTTTCGACTCCTAACAGCTTCCTTGTAATCCCTAAGTTTTTAATCAAGAACCGCACTTGTAGAGATTAAGGAAAAAAACTATGAGATCTGCATAGCCAAGTCTCTGAGGTGGCTTGTTGGCTCTTTTCAACTTGTCTCTTGCCAGCAAGTAGTTATTAATAGTTTCCTTAGTTTCTTTAGCATATTGTTCTTCTTCTTCGACTTCATCTGCGTTATGCAATTCAACATCAATATACTCCACCTCAACAAGAATCTCTTCTTATTCTATATCATCTACATAGATCTTTGTACTTTGACCATCGTCATTAAATTTATTGAAAGTTATCTCTTACTCTAGGTTCTACCATATTTTGCCTAATGTTAACATAGACTAAAGAATCAAATACTCTAAATCTGTTGGGATTAGATGAATGTCTCGACTAGACTTTTTCAAGTGTCTTCATCCCAAGATAGTCGAGGGACACATAAAGCGGTGAAAGATAAATTGGACTTAAATCCAATCTAAAAAAAAACATTAATAATATAGATAGCGTAGATTAAAGTTGTGAGATCATGCTACATGGTCTTAAATATACCTTTTATTTATTATTTTAATAAAAATAAAATAAAAGAATATCATAATATTTATTATATAAAATATATTACTTTAAATATAATATATTTTTAATTACTAAAACACGAGAAAGTTTTAAAGTAGAACATTAAATAATTAAATATTAATTTTATTATATAAATGTATAATACTAAAAAAAGAAAAATTGATTATATAATTAAAAAAAATATTATATCCTAAATAGACGGTTTATTTATTATTTTAATAAAAAATAAAATAAAAAAATCTCATAATATAAAGTATATTATTTAAAATATAATATATTTTTATATAATATATATTTTTTAAATATAATATAATATATTTTTAAATACAATACAACTTTAAATTTATTTGAACTAACAAATATCCAACATAATAAAAATTAATAGAATACGACAAAATTTAAAATTAAATGTTAAATAATTAAATATTTATAAAATATCATTGAAATGCATTGACAAGAAATTTTACACGGTCAATGGTTTACACTTGCAGTATATAATTTTTTATATTATCAATACATATCAATTAATTTCTTTATTTAATTATATAAATATAGAAAATATAATTATAGTATAAGAATAAAATATTATAATCGTGAATAACCCAGACGGTGACAAAGATATTTTAAGGTAGGTGGGAGGAATAAGCCGCAGTGTTGAAAATGTTAGCCTAAACACAGACACGTCACGACAACAGTAATAACTCACACTCTATCACTCTATTTATACCACTTTCATTTCTTTCTTTCTTGCCATACCCTCATACCTTCTCTTCTCTTATCACACAGGTTAGTAACCATCAATCTCTATTTTCATTTTATTATTAATTATTTTAATCATAATCAGATTCTTTTATTTTTATCAAAATGTCAATCAACAGACTAATACAATACTTTTTTCACACAAAATTCATAATTATTTATTCCATTTAAAGATCCAGTATAGTTTATTGTCAACTTTTTAGCTTGTAATCTAATTGTTTAAATTTCATAAAAAAAATTAATCATTAGATAAAATGAGTTTTTTTTTAAAACTTGTCTACAATTTATCTAGACTGGTCGAGTCGGGTTCATTATGAATTTTTTTATCAAAAGTAATTGATTCGAGTTGAATTTTATAATTTTAAAATTAATTATATTTTGATCAAAAGTGATATTTTTATTGAAATTTTTTTAAATCACATAATTGGAAAATCAATTTATTTTGGTCAAAGATTAGTTTTTTTTTTAATCTTTTAATTTTTTTAATAAGGTATAATTTGAACGAAAGTAAAAATTATTCTATAAATATTAATTTTTTAAAAGATAAACATGAATACAACTTTTTCATTGAATTTTTTTTAAACTTTTTAAAATCACATAATTGAAAATCAATTATTTTTGGTCAAAGAGTAGTTTTTTTAAAATCTTTTAACTTTTTTTTTAATAATGTATAATTTGAGCCAAAGTAAAAATTATTCTAAATATTAATTTTTTTTAAAAGATAAACATGAATACAAAATACTATATACTCAACGGCTAATCTTGAATAAATTTATTAAGAGGCCATAAAATTCTAGACTATACGCAAACTATTGTATTTTGTTTTTCTTTTTTGGTAAGTTGGTTGGTATTAATCCACAATTAAAATAATTAAAGTCTATTAAACAATAACTAAAAAATATCATAAAACAACCTGGTTTCATCTGGCATTTCCAGTCATAACTTCACCCATATGGTTAATCAGTTACAAACAATTAATTAAAAAATTCTGAAAATAGTAAAAACTAAACTCAAAATATTCATTTCTCTTTGCTCGTGTTGTAAATGAATCTTGACATTTAATTTCATTATTATTTTTTGTTTCATTCTTAGATATATATATATATCTGTATGCCACTATGTAATGTAGTAACAACTAACGACTTAGTTTGTGATTCCTTTATGTACCAAAGCCATTGTCATTTTCAAACTATCAATTGTTCTTCCATTGATCATAGTAGATAATAACCTTGTTAATTTTTGCAGGACCGTCACAAATTTAGTTGATTTTATCGGACTTTTTTAATCCGACAAAATGGCAACGTCCAATGTGACATGTCCTGCTCCTATGAAGGCCGTGTCTAATGGCGCGTTCCAACATGAAAATCCACTTGATTTCGCAGTTCCTCTTATCATTCTTCAGATATGTGTGGTTGTTACATTCACTAGGTTTATTGCATTCCTTTGCAAACCCCTCAAACAACCTCGAGTCATCGCAGAAATCATCGTAAGTTGTCTTATTTACCGATTATTTGTCCGATTGATTAATATTTAATGTAAGAAATTTTGATTATATATAGTTTACTAAATGTTTGTGAAAATGTTTAATTGCAGGGTGGAATATTACTTGGGCCGTCTGCAATTGGACGAAGCCAGAAATTCTTAGACACGGTTTTTCCTAAGAGAAGCTTAACAGTCCTAGACACACTAGCGAACATTGGTCTTTTGTTCTTCTTATTCCTAGTTGGTCTTGAGCTCGACATGCGTTCGATCAAGAAAACTGGTCACAAAGCCTTAGGAATTGCGCTATGTGGAATCACGGTTCCGTTTGTGCTTGGCATTGGAACATCCTTTATTCTTAGAGCAACAATCTCCAAAGGTGTAGAGGCTATCCCTTTTCTTGTCTTTATGGGTGTTGCTCTCTCGATTACTGCATTTCCTGTCTTGGCTCGAATCCTAGCTGAGCTCAAACTACTGACCACTGATGTCGGTCGTATAGCAATGTCAGCTGCCGCTGTCAATGATGTTGCAGCTTGGATACTTCTTGCTCTTGCCATATCTTTATCAGGTAACGACACGTCCCCGTTGATTTCTCTTTGGGTTATGCTCACCGGTGCTGCTTTTATTCTCTTTGCTGTTTTTGCTATAAGACCATTGCTCGCATACATGGCGAGACGTTCCCCCGAGGGTGAGCCTGTGAAGGAGCTTTACATTTGTATCACATTGACATTGGTTTTGGCTTGTAGTTTTGTTACTGATACTATTGGAATTCATGCACTATTTGGTGCTTTTGTTGTTGGTATTATTATGCCGAAAGACGGTCCTTTTGCCGGTGTTTTGATTGAGAAAATTGAAGATCTTGTGTCTGGAATTTTCTTGCCACTTTATTTTGCTTCTAGTGGTTTGAAAACAAATGTGGCAACTATTAAAGGAGGGGTTTCTTGGGCACTATTAGCACTTGTTATATTCAATGCTTGCTTTGGAAAAATCGTTGGTACAGTTGTAGTATCATTAATATTCAAGGTGCCTTTTAGAGAATCACTTGCACTTGGATTTCTCATGAACACCAAAGGATTGGTAGAGCTCATTGTTCTCAACATCGGAAAAGATCGCAAGGTACTTATCTATCTATCTTTTATAATTAGATTATCTCATAAGTTGTTAACATTAACAAATAGATGCATGCAATGTAATTGTTATCGAATATTTTGAAGTTTTTTATTGATTTTGTTTGATTATTGTACATTTGAATTTCAATCTTATGTAGGTACTAAATGATCAAGCATTTGCAATTTGTGTTCTTATGGCATTATTCACAACCTTCATCACCACCCCAATAGTCATGGCAGTGTATAAACCTGCAAGAAGAGGTGCACCTTACAAGCACAAAACAATTCAACGCAAAGATCGTGAATCCGAGCTCAGAGTGTTGGCGTGTTTCCACAGCACACGCAACATCCCTACATTAATCAACCTTGTAGAATCCTCCAGAGGAACGCGAAAGCGCGCAAGACTTTGTATTTACGCAATGCACTTGATGGAACTCTCAGAGAGATCTTCAGCTATTTCCATGGTTCACAAAGCGCGTAACGATGGCATGCCGTTTTGGAATACAAAAGAGAATGATGAAGATCAAATGGTTATCGCTTTCCAAACATATGGAAAATTGAGCAGTGTCAACGTCCGTCCCATGACAGCAATCTCAGCTCTCAACAACATTCATGAAGATATTTGTACTAGTGCTCATCAAAAGCGTGCCGCGATAATAATCCTTCCGTTCCATAAACACCAACGTCTTGACGGAATGATGGAATCATTAGGACATTCATTTCATGTAATCAATCAGCTTGTATTGAGTCACGCACCGTGTTCAGTTGGAATTCTGGTTGATCGCGGTCTTGGAGGAACAAGCCAGGTTCAAGCTAGTGATGTTTCTTTCAATGTTGTTGTAGTATTCTTCGGAGGACCGGACGATAACGAAGCGCTTGCTTACGGTATGAGAATAGCAGAACATCCTGGTGTTGTGCTAACTGTTGTTAAATTTGTGTCTCCACCTGGAACAACATTATCATTCGGCGCTAAGTTAGTCGGCGTTGCATCGGATAAGAGCACAACAGTGGTGATTAATGATAGGGTAGGTAGTAGTCACCATGATGGCAATAAAAACCAAGATGAACAACATTGGAATGAGTTTCTTAATGCGAGAAGCAACAATGAAGAATCAATTAAGTATGAAGAAAAGCTGGTTGAAAGTAAAAGTGATATAGAGACAGCATTGAAGGAATTAAGTAGAAGCAATTTGATATTGGTTGGTAGAATGCCACCAGTTGCACCTTTGGTTAATAGAAGTGATTGTCCTGAGCTTGGTCCTGTTGGAAGCTATTTGAGTTCTTCTAGTTTCTCCAATTCTGCATCAGTATTGGTTATTCAACAATACAATGCTACAACTGATATTCATCCTTTGGTTATGGAGGAATTTGATTGTCCTGAAGTTCCAGACACACCACGGAATTAGTTTATGATTAATCTTGCATGTTGTTATCAGACTATGGGTTATAAATAAGCAAATAAAATTGAGAATTTTCACTAAAGGTTTATTTGTAGTTGATCATGTAACTTACGTATCCCCTAGAATAAAGATGAAATGTGACTTTGGAAATTTTGTCCATATTATTTGTAACTGTTTTTTTATTGAAAGCAGTTTATGTTGTTCAATATTAGCCTTCTTCTTGTTATTCTGTAAAGTAGAATAACATCCTTGCGAAAGAAAATGATCATTCGCATCAAAGTCAACAAGATTGAGCAAAGAATCATCTGCAATAGGATTGAGGAATTGAGGAAATGATCATCAAATAAAAGAAATGAGTATCTACCCTTAGAGGAAGAAAATGATCATATGTGCTCAACTCAACAAGGTTGGTCATTTGTATCAAAGCTAATGTCATCATCTATTCCTCAAGGTAAATATGATCATCTGTGTCCAAGAAGACATGATCATTTGTAACCAACGCAAGTGAACGCATGTACCTAGATGACAAATTGATCACATGTACCCAATTGATGAAGACCTCTTATGATGAGTCACCACATAGAATGAGTTATATCGTTACAAAAAATAAAAGAATAAGGATTAATACAAGAAATAAATGGATAAGGATTTGTATAAATAGTATAAATCTAACAATTTCATTCCCAATGAACAAATGATTGACAACAAATTCAAATATTGTAGAACTTCTTATTGAGTTTAGCCTTTAACTTCATAACATCTTTGACAATGTTGTTTGTCATGAGGATGTCATCCACATAAAGCAATAAAATAAAAGTGAATTTTCTGGTCAAAATCTGAAGTAAAAATAATGGTCGGGATGACTCCTAGTGAAATCTATGTGTTCCATGAACTTGTCAAATCTCTTATTCCATTGTCGAGGAGATTGTTTCAGCCCATATAATGACCTATTCAACTTACACACATATTATTCCTTTCCCTTTTTTGCATACCCTTCAGGTAGCCTCATCATGATTGTTTCACCTAGATCACCATACAGGAAGGTTGTCTCTACATCCATATGGTTAAGTTCTAAGTTTAACTTTTCCACTATGGTTAACAACATTCTAATGAATCTATGTTTTACAACAGGCAAGAAATCATCATTGAAGTCAATACCTTCTTTCTGAGTGAGCCCCCTAACAACTAACCTTACCTTAAATTGCTTCAACATCACTTCTTTAATTCATTCCTTAACCTTGAAGATCCACTTACAATTGACTAGCTTGGCCCTGCAAGATTCTCGATCAGCTTCCAAGTGTTATTATCATGAAGAGACTTCATCCCATCATCCATGGATTTGTGTCATTATGTTTTGTCTCGAATTATCATAACTTCCTTGTAGTTTCTAGGTTTTTCATTAAGAATCTCACTTACAGAGATTAAGGCAAAAGCTATGAGATATGCATAACAAGGTCTCTGAGACGAATTTATGACTCTTCTCGACCCATCTCATGCCAACAAGTAGTCATTATCAGCCTCATCATCTTCATCATCAACTTGTGCTTTCTCTTTGACTTCATTTGGGTTATGCAATTCAGAATCACCATGTTCCACCTAAACAAGACTCTCTTCTTGTTCCGACTTTTCTTCAAAGATCTTTGAACTTCGACCAACGTCGTATGTTTTCTCGAAAGCAATCTCTGCTTCATTGAAAACTACATATCAACTTATGATACACCTCTTATGATCTGGTTCTAGGCACCACAGCCTATAAGCCTTGACTCCTTCAGGATATCCAATGATCATACATCTAAGAGCTATAGGTACAAACTTGTCTTGCCTAATATGAGCATAGGCTAAACAACCAGACACACTAAGTCTTTCGAGATTAGGTGGATTTCTCGACTAGACTTCTTGAGGTGTCTTCTTTCCCAATACAGTCAAAGGACACTATATATCAGGTATGTTACAGTCACAATAACTTCTGCCTAAAACACCTTCTTCAATCCTGCACTAAATAACATGCACCTTAGTCTTTCCATAATGGTTTGATTAAACCTTTTAGCCAAACTATTTTGTTGGGGAGTACCTGCACTAGTTATGTGCCCTGCAATACCAGACGAAACATAATAATTATCGAAAGCCTTATTGAAAAATTCAAGACTATTGTCGGTCCTAAACATCTTGACCTTCATGTCGGTTTGGTTTTTGACTAGAGTCTTCAAACTTTTGAAATTTTCAAAAGTTTCATCCTTAGTCTTCTGGATGAATACCCATAACTTTTTGTAATAAATTTAACTATGGATAGGAAATACTTTACATCAAAGTCTGAAGGATGTAACACCCCAAAAATATAAATTAATTATTTAATCAATTATTTAATTGATTTATCGTGATTTTGTGAGTTTAAGTGATGTTTGATGGTTATGATGCATGATGATATACTAATGTGATATGAGATTGTGTTGGAGTAAGAATAAAATTCGAGGATAAGTTCTAAGTTATTATTTCATTAAGATTATTTAGATTTAATAGAGGATTAATCTAAATAATTAGATAAATAACATTATAGATATTAAAGGATAAAGTGGTAAATATGGATGGAATTAGTGAGGATAAAAACAGAATAACATAATGAGGTCCAAGGGGGTAAGAGAGGAAAACATAAAATTTAATTTTTGGAGAGAATTCCCTTATCATTCGTATTTTGTGAGAAGTGCTCTGAGGAACGGAGGCAGAAAGGCTAGGGCTCAGAGGTTTCTTGAAGATCTCAAGGAAAGGGAATTCAGGATTTAACATCTAAGGTATGAGAGTATTACCTGTCATTATAATTGATATAGGGTTTAGATTGTATGTTAATGATTTGGGGTTTTGAGGGTTTATAGGAGCCTATGACGAATTTGATTAATTATGTGTTTCATAAGAAGTTGGTGTTTTACTGATTTTATTAGTGTGTAATTATTTTTACTATATTAGATTTAATCAATAGGTAGTGATAGTTTTGCCTGAGTTTGAATTGATGAATATTCTGTTGAAGTCGTGAAGAGTTGAAATTATAATCGTGAGAATATTTGGGATTGATAAAATCATATGGGATTACTGAGAAAATTGGGGTTGAATCGTAGTATGCAGGGGTTGGGAATGGAAACCCATAGTTTTGGGGTGATGAGTGCCACCCTGTTAATTAGTTGACTATGTGGCGGTATTTACCCCCAAAATTAGTAAACAACCACTGGTCCTCTAAGGATACTAAAACACCCTTAGTTACTCACAGGATCGACCCGATTGATCATAGGACATGTGTTAATCGTTTGTTAATTGTGATGTTTTGAGAAAAAAAGTCATGAATCCTTCGACGGGATTCAGAATGTGATAGAAACAAGAGAATTAAGATAAAAAAGAAAGCTTTCAAAGTAAATAAGAAGATAAATGAAAGGATAAATGCAAGGCAAGAAAGCTTAAAAGGCTGAAAATGTAAAGAAAGGCAGTAAATTGCTTGTAAAAGTAAATGAAATGGCAAGATAAAATGCTTTAATATAAAAGGCTTGAAAGATAAATGACTTTAAATCATATATGAAATTCAAGATAAAATGGTGGTGTTTACATCACGTACATTCTCACTGCATTATTTTCTATACATGTGGATACTTTGAGTGGATACAGAGTAACTAGTACAATATGATTTTCGCACACGCTTATTCTAACACTAAACTAAGCTATTTATAGAAATAAAATGTAACCGCTTTCGACGGTTTTATCCTAGGATTGTGACACTTATCACACTGCATGTTGGAGAAGCTTCATCTCGCACCACTTTTCCTTGTTTTTGAATTGAAAATTACATATTTTCCCTCCAAGGCTTGAAAGCGCATAATTTGAGTAACTGTCACTCTTCGTCGAACTATGCATGGTCGAATCTCAAACTTTAGAATTCTTCTAAGTATAGAATCTGTAGGTGAGGATTCTTTCGACTTACACCTTTTATTGAGTAAGGTCAAAAAGACCTCCTTTTAGCTTATAACAAGAAACTTTTTTCTAAGCCCAAATATTCCAATTAGGTTAGTGTTGATCCTGCCAATTTTGGCTAGCAAGAAGTGTAGCATCAAATTCACTGTTGTGCCACAATCAACCAGAATTTTGTTAATAGTCACATTCTCCACTTTCACAATGATGTATAGGGGCTTCAAATGCCCCTTCATGGCCTTAGTGGGTCTCTCAAAGAAAGCATTTTGTTCTTCGATGCACCCATTATTCATTACATAGTAGCACATTGGTTGATGTGCTTTCATTTTTGCCTCAGTATTGGCATCCAAATTCTCCATTACTGTAATTCTATCATATTCTCTAGGCATTATTGAGACCACATTTACTATGATATCTAGAGAGGCTTCAGACTAGTAGTCGAAGTTATCTGTCATATCTTCATCTTCGACTGCTTTTAGTTCAGCCTTTATCTCAGCTTTGATTTCAGTATCTTTGTTCCTAGATGAAAATAATTTATGCCCCATAGGCACCTTGTTCGTTATTTTCTCCTTATGGTTGTTTCCACCCTCAGCACGCACATTTGTGCTTGATTCAGCAAAATCATTTCTAGAGGCTTCTCTCTGAGCCTTCCTTCTGTGTTGTTCCTTGCGCCATTGTGACCTAGACATATGGTTCTTACCCTTATAGTTTTCAGACACATATGCAGTCTTGTTAGATGTCCTGAACTCCTTCATATATCCCATTGAGGGGCCTCTTTCGACATTAAACTTTTTCCATTTATGGCTTCCCCCTTTTCCAGACTCGCCGGGCTTGACCCACTTGTCCTTAGGGACTTCGTTACTTGGTTTGAATGTGGGTTGTCTTGAATTGAGGGGTTGGGCCTTGCCAGCATGTTCATGGGGATTAGCACGCCTAGGGTCGAAGTGGTTTGGCTTTTGAGAAGACTTCAGCTTCTACTCTTCATTGACCATCCCCACTTGTTGAAGGCTTTTGGCAGCTTCTCTGTCGAAGATTGAACTACATCTTGGACAAAGCATCACCTCTGATTTCTTACTTTGGCATCTATGTAAGAAGTCAACAATTATCTCATCCTCTTCAAGATAAGCCTTCTTGTAGTATACTTCTGATATGTGGAGCCATCTACCTCCATTACCTAGTCATCCCTTACTTCGACCATGTTGATGTTAACTTCATCTCTCAGTTCCATTTTGGAGAAGTTCAAGTCAAGGTCATCAGCAGCCTCGTCCATCTTAGTAAAACTATCAGCAGTCTCTTTAGTAACCAATTAGAGATTCGACATCAGGTGATGTCCTGAAGAAACCCTCAGTTGTCATGCACACAAAGTGTTCCCATTGCTCACTGCTAAGATCTTCAACAACCTTGACCAGCACAGTATCTTTGGTGAAGTCTTCAGTGACTTCAATAATCACATGGTTTCCTATTGTTTAGACTGAATCAAGGCTGTTGGAGCCATCAACAAATTGTTCAGCAACTTCGACCCAGTTTACTACAGAGGGCTCAAAATAATATGCCTAAACAACTTGAAGAGGATCAATGTCTATCTTCGTTTGTGCTTTGGGTTTATCCCCAAACTTGAGCTTCCCCTCTTGAATCGCATTCTACACCAAATCCCTGAAAAGAAAATATTGAGAAGTCTTATGACCCAAGAAATTATGGTATTTTCAAAAACCTTTTTTCTTTCTTTGATCTAAAGGTGGTACCTTAGCGCCTGGGGGCACAAGTATTTGACCATCCTTAACTAACAAATAATTTTTTGTCACATTTTGTAACGTCAAAAGCATATGTTTTCTTTGGAAATTTGTCATTCTTTTCAATTTTGACAGGGTTCTTTCCATTTGAAGGGACTAATAGTTTGCAAGAATAAGGAGGACCCTACTTGAGTTCAGCTAGGTCTATCTCGTTATCATCAAGGGGTAGGGTTTCGTCATAGACAAGTTTGACCCCATCCTGATATTCAACGTAAGCTATTTTCTTGTATTTGTTCGCCTTAGCGTTTTCGTCCTTTAGACATTCAAGTTGTCGAACTCTATCCGCTAATTGGGTCATGTCTCTCAGGTACTGGGTATCCAATTTCTTCTTGATAGAATAGTCCAGACCATCAGCGGCGATTTCGACTAGTTCATGCTCAGGTACTTGAGTAAAACCCCTGGCCTTGAGCAATCGAAATATGTTCAAGTAATCATCAATTGACTCATTAAACTTTCATTTAACACTAGCCAATTCTTTCAGACTGATTTTGGTCTGACCCATGTAAAATTGCTCATGGAATAAACGCTTCAATTGAGTCCAATTACAAGTCGAACCAGGTGGTAATGTAGTAAATCAAGTAAAATCATTTTTGGTGAGAGAACTAGGGAGATA
Organism: Lathyrus aphaca; assembly: GCA_963966055.1. Classification (NCBI taxonomy): domain Eukaryota; kingdom Viridiplantae; phylum Streptophyta; class Magnoliopsida; order Fabales; family Fabaceae; genus Lathyrus; species Lathyrus aphaca. The sequence continues at coordinate 547,435,263 of OZ014522.1, forward strand.
TTTAATTCTCAGGCTTTCGTCATTAGCAATTTCACCAGCCTCTATCAAGTATCACGCCATATGTTTGACCGTAGATTCAGTCGTATCTCCTGAGAACTTAGTGAACTTTGGAACCTTCGTCCTGGGAGGTTACTATGACTAAAGTATATAATCCACTATTGGTGAAGTGAAGTTTTCTCTAGCATAACCTGTATTTATCCCACTTCGAGCCATTATTTATTCGTCAAGGGTTGCTAAGTTGTTTTCTGCTGCCAAGTTGTTATGTCGAACTTGTTGAACCCATGGTCGGCATCCTGATGCCTATTTACCACCATTACTCATGGCTCATCCTCTATTGGTATTTGCCTTGGATTTCTGATGGCTTCGACTTCTAATGGTTCGACCATTGTCTGATTCCTAAGATTAGCTGGTTGCACAACATCTCCTGCATTCACCATTTGATTTGGACGTTGAACTGGTGTTGGGACTTCCATAAATTATGTTATGTGTGCCATTTGAGATACCATCTGTTGGTTCTTCTGAGTTGTATCCTCAATCAAAGGATGAAAAATATCTCCCATGGTTTGAGATAAAGTTTGAACCATTTGCATGTTGCTCTCATCCATTAGATGTCTTAAATATGCTACAGACTCATTTGTTAGAGCATGACTTTGAGTCAAATATCCCAACCCAACGGTTTGACTATTCCTTCACATATTTATCCCAGATCCAGACTCTTACAAAGGAGAAGGAACCTCATTCTCTGGAAAAAATTGGAGGTGCATTCCTTAGGCCCATCATCATCGTCATTGGCATACCATAAGGTGGATTTATAGGAAGGGATGAGAAAATCCTGGGGGAATGGTAGCTCTAAGTGTGGATTAATTTAGTGGTGGTGTTCCACTGTACTCCAGCACTGGTTGATTATAATATCCAGTATTTGTTATTCCTTGCCTTGTCATCGAATGAATTGGTTATGACACCACACTCAATGTTATTGACACCCCCGTCGAAGCATTGGAGACTGGAATGGCCTCACTCCTTGGCACATCTTGTGAATCCACACTATGAGCATTTGAACTGCTTAATTGGGGATTTGTCCCAGTTGTCATGAGATTTGAATCATTTTGGTTTCCTTTGTTAGACGACATCTTCCTTGTATTTTTTTCTTGGTATATAATGATTTGTAGTGGCTACTTTCCCACTTCGAAAATGCATGCAATGGGAGTGACCGTTTTTTTTCTGATCAATATACCCATGCAAAAAGGAAGTTACGAAACAAAGAAGTATAAAAAAAAGAAAAAAGGAGAAGTTATAAAACTTATCAAAACTGATTAGCACTGTCCCATTGGGAGTTCCAATTTGTTTACCCCCAAAATTAGTAAACAACTGTTGGTCCTCTAAGGATACTAAAAACACCCTTAGTTACTCACAGGATCAACCAAATTGATCCTAGGACATGTGCTAATTGTTTGTTAATTGTGATGTTTTGGGAAAAAAGTCATGAATCCTTCGACAGGATTCAGAAAGTGATAGAAACAGGAGAATTAAGATAAAAAAGAAATCTTTCAAAGTAAATGAGAAGATAAATGAGAGGATAAATGCAAGGCAAGAAAGCTTAAAAGGTTGGAAATGTAAAGAAAGGCAGTAAATTGCTTGTAAAAGTAAATGAAATGGCAAGATAAAATGCTTTAACATAAAAGTCTTGAAAGATAAATGACTTTAAATAATAAATGACATTAAAGATAAAATGGTGGTGTTTACATCACGTACATTTTCATTGCACTCTTTTCTCTACACACGGATACTTTGAGTGGATACGATGTAACTAATACAATATGATTTTCACACACACTTATTCTAACACTAGACTAAGTTATTTATATAAATAAAATGTAACCACTTTCGACGGTTTTGTCCTAGGATTGTGACATTTATCTAACTGCATGTTGGAGAAGCTTCATCTTGCAACACTTGTCCTTGTTTTTGAATTGAAAATTACATATTTTCCCTCAAAGGCTTGAAAGCGCACAATTTGAGTAACTGTCACTCTTCGTCAAACTAGGCATAGTCGAATCTCAACAATATATAAAATACTTCAAACTTTAGAATTCTTCTAAGTATAGAATTTGTAGGTGAGGATTCTTTCGACTTACACTTTTTATTGTGTAAGGTTGAAAAAACCTCCTTTTAGCTTATAACAAGAAACTCTTTTGTAAGCCCAAATATCCCAATTAGGTTAGCGTCGAAATTTGGGAGATAACAGGTGGGTGCCACCAAAAATGTAGGTTATGAGAGACATTGGGTGGATGAGTGGCGGCTGCCACACCAATGTGTGTGGGCAGCGCTATGGTGTTTGGTGAATGGGGGTGGCGAGTGCCATGCTTTGATATGGTTGGCACCACCAAGCCTCAATATGTGTGGTGAGTGCCACACTATGTGGCAGTTCCACAAGGCACTTAGAAATTGTTACTCGGGGTGGCGAGAGCCACACCCATTGTGTTTTTATTTTCTGTAATTTTTTATAAATATAAATTATGTTCTGGATCTGGTTTGAGGTATTGGTCTGAGGCATTTATAAGTCACAATAATAATCAACATTATAGATAAAATAATAGGTAAATTAACGAGTAACTGTATTAGGATTTAGCTGGGGATTTGGTAAGCCAATGTGACAATATTTGTGTGCATTTACAGTGTAAAACCTTAATGGGTAAATTGTGATTGCTGAGAAGGAATATTGATGTTTGCTATAATAGTTGTGTTGATTGTGGTTTATGTATGATATCATGTGATATATGTGATCATAACTTTCAAACTATGAGTCAGTTTTACATGATGTTTGAAGTGTTGGAGAGATATCGCAACGATCTATATTCTTGTAAAATAATATGAAGCTTAAGATGTGGTTATCTAGTGACTGTGTCGTGATTTAAGTGACAAGATTACATGCCGAGTTAATTGTGTGTGCTTTACTGTATAAAATGTTACGATGATGTCTTGAAGTGAATTATTTGGTGTTTATTATAACGAATGATGATGTGATTACTATGATGTATGTATAGGAGATGTGTGAAGAGGATATGATGATTATTATGAATGATGATGTGTTTTGACTAGTCGCGGTCGTAAATTATGTGTTGTTGCGCATCATGCATTCATAGAATTTGTTTAGGACAAATAGTCCAATGATGTTTTTCAGGATGATAAATCCAATGAAGATTTGTAGGACGTGTAGATGTTAAGAATTGGCAGAATTTTTGACAAACAAGAATAAGTGAACTTAGTTCAGGATGTTGATAACGAGAAAAAGTATCGTTTTATTACTAAGTTTAAATACCGTTTTATCGCACATTTATCGTATTAACACCCGATTCCTCGAGTTTTCTTTGTCATTTTGCAGGTATATCAATTACAGAGCTAAAACATGAGCCACAAGTGAAATGAGCAAAAACAACCATGAAAAGAAGAAGAAGAGAGGAATTCTGCATAATCTGCATAATTTGAAGTTGTCACGACCGTCACCTAGGAGTCACGACCGTGACACACTAAAAGAAGCAGTCACGATCGTCACCAACCCCTCACGACCGTGACGCGCTAATTACAAGGGAGACGAGCGTGACACCCTTGTCACGAACGTGACAAGGGGAATTTAGGTTAACTTGCTGAGAATTGGTCATGTACGTGTGCTACGTGAAGTCAATGCTTTCCTATTCTTCCGCAGACCCAGTAACTCAACTTTCCCTGGATTTTCTCAGCATCTACGAAGCCCAAGGCATTATTTCAACTGCCAAGCCCAATTTACAATCTCTATAAATAGCTTAGTTTCAAAGAACAAATTACAGAGTTTTGATTTTAATTTTTCTTGCGGAAGCTCTGCCGTATTTCCATTGCACCTTGTTTCAATTTATTTATTCTGTTCTTGTTTTAATTCTTTATATCCCAACCAAATCAAATAACAATTTCCAACATTAGGAAATTGTTATTGTTTAATTTCTTTCAAAGCCTTCAGCATTTCTTTTTAGTAATTTTTATTCCCGATTCCGGTCCGCACTCCGAGCTTGCCAAATTGTGGAAGAAGGAGTCTAACATTATATTTGTTATTCAGGTTTTTATTTAATTTGCATTTATATTAATGTTAAGAATTTATTTTATAATGCATATTTTATTTTGTATTCCTCTGTTTCTGCATCTGTCTGGTACAACAAGTATGAGTAGTTAAACACTTTAGGCGGTATGTAATTAAAATCAACTGAATCGGTAAAATCAATTCTAGGCTTAAAATAATTAAGAACTTAAAATTCTGGCTGTGACTTTTTATTATAAAATTAATCTTTTTGTTACGAGAGTCAGGAAAGTGTAATAGGTTAGGTCGAGACCACGAGAGTGTGAGATTTTAACCAGATAGCTAAAGTTAGGCATTTAATTTAAACACAGCGAGAGCGCTTTAAAATGAATTAGACTTATTAAGTTTCCAAAAATTATTTCTAAACACTTATGGGCTAGCGAGAGCAGGCATAGGGCTTTAGGAGTAAGATCTGAGATAAGACCACGAGAGTGTGAGTTAAAGATATTTAAACTGATAACCTCTACATAATAGATTAAGTGAACCATCCTTATAAGCCTAGATTAGATTGACCCGCCTAAGTCAACATAATTACATACCGACCGCCTTATTATTATTTTATTAAACTAAAATTTAATTCCCGCCTTTAATTCTTAAAAACAACCAAAAATCGTGACAACCATTCACCTTAGCTAAACTAGTAAATCCTCTAGCACTAAGTAATCATAAAGTCCCTGTGGGATCGATAATCTTAAATATTACTTCGATAGGCTGTGCGCTTGCAGTTAAGATACCGCTAGACACATATTAGATCACGTCTTTAGCCCATCATGTTTTTGGCGCCGTTGCCGGGGACCTTAATTTAGTTACTAGTGCACTTTAGAGTAGCATTGTCTAGACTAAGGTAACAACTATTTATTTTCTTAATTTAAATTCCCGAGTGTATGCCAAGTACTCGCTCTCAAGGCGAAGACTTGCAACCTCTAATCCCATAATCGGAACGCTTCTTACACGTAAGAAGACGGATATTCGATTTCGAACAAAATTACAACATTCCAGATCTTCAAATAGATCCACCTAAACCAGTTGGAACATCAAAGGACGCAGAGATGGCTGAAGAACCGAATCATCCACTCAAATATTACGCTAGTCCTTCGCAAGCTGAACCGCATTCCAGCATTGCCGCACCGGCTATCAACCGAAACGATTTCGAACTGAAACCTTTGCTGATATCAGCCGTGCAACAAAATCAATTCGCCGGAAATCCTACCGAGGATCCGAACCTTCATCTTTCGATATTTGTGCAGTACACAGATACCGTAAAAGCCAATGGAGTTATCCAAGAAGCTATTAGACTACGTCTTTTTCCTTTTTCACTTCGGGACAGAGCGAGAGCCTGGCTTCAATCTCTACCCTCGAATTCAGTAACTACGTGGGAGGAACTAAAGAGAGTCTTCTTGACCAGATATTTCCCACCTAGCAAGACAACTATGCTAAGAGCTCAGATCAACGGATTTAAGCAAAAGGAAAACGAATCACTTTTCGAAGCTTGGGAACGCTATAAAGATATGCTGAGACTTTGTCCACATCACGGATTAGTAGAATGGATAGTCATCCATACCTTCTACAATAGACTCTTGTACAACACAAGAATGACAATTGACGCTGCCGCAGGCGGTGCACTAATGGACAAAGAATATAACGATGCATATGCACTTATCGAGAGTATGGCTCAAAACCATTACCAATGGGGAAGCGAGAGAGTCGCAACTGAGAAACCAACAAAAGGAGGTATGTACGAAGTGAGTAGTATGGACCAAGTCAATGCAAAGTTTGACCAACTAAACCAAAAGATCGACAACTTGGCCATAACACCAACAACCACCGTGGCTGCAGTAACACCTAATTGTGAGTTATGTGGAGTTCCAAGACATGATGTCCCTGATTGTCAACTATTAACAGGAATTCCCATAGATCAAGTGAATTATGCTCAAGGAAACCCGTACTCAAACACATACAACCCAGGTTGGAAGAATCATCCGAACTTCTCCTATAAGAACAACAATGCTTTATACGCACCAGGTCAAGCACCGGCTACACCACCAGGATATCAAAAGACTGCTCCTAATGTCCCTAGAAAATCGAACCTTGAGTTGATGATGGAGAACTTCATAGCTAACCAATCTCAAACAAACAAGGACTTCTTAAACCAAAACATACACACTAGTGAGCAGATTAAGCAATTAGTGAGCAAGGTAGATGCATTAGCTACACATAACAAAATGCTTGAAACTCAGATTTCACAAGTAGCTCAATAACAAGTACCTACCGCTGCACCAGCTGGAGTATTTCCTGGACAACCTCAACCTAATCCGAAAGGACAGGCCAATGTTGTGATATTAAGAAGTGGCAAGGAACTTAACGGACCTACCGATCCAAGACTTGACAATCCAGCCATGTACCAAAAACCGAATAAACCGACTAAAATGGTGAATGAACCAGAAGAAAAGGAAGATAATAATCAAGAGGCAGTGGAGAAAGAAAAGCCTTATGTACCTCCACCACCCTATAAACCACCAATTTTGTACCCTCAGAGATTAACCAATTCCAAGACGGTGGGTCAGTTTAAGAAATTTGTTGAACTTCTAAAACAGTTGAATATTACTATTCCATTTACATAAGCTATCACTCAAATGCCCTCGTACGCTAAGTTTTTAAAAGAAATCCTATCCAATAAGAAAAAGATAGAGGATAACGGAACCGTTACACTTACTGCTGAGTGTAGTGCAATAATTCAAAATAATATGCCTCCTAAGCTAAAAGATCCAGGAAGTTTCTCTATACCCTGTGTAATAGGAAAATTCGTCATTGACAAAGCTCTATGCGATTTAGGAGCCAGTATCAGTGTTATGCCCTTAACGATTTGCAAAAGGCTAGACATGGGAGACCTAAGGCCAACTAAAATGTCTGTTCAACTAGCCGATCGCTCTATTAAATATCCTATAGGCATACTAGAAAAAGTCCCAGTACGTATAGGACAATTCTATATTCCTACTGATTTCATAATCATGGACATCTCTGAAGACTCCACTACACCTATCATTCTAGGAAGGCCATTCTTAGCTACCGCCGGAGCTATAATAGACGTAAAGAAAGGAAAGCTAACCTTTGAAGTAGGTGAAGAGAAAGTTGAATTTATTTTAACACAATTCTTACAATCACCAGCTATAGAGGATACATGCTATCTATTGGACGTAATTGACGAATGTGTAAGAGAAATGGAAATGAAAGAAACTACCTATTCTGAAATTATGAAAATTCAAATCCCTCCGATTTTCGAAGATGATAATTGGAGTGAACCATATCAGGATGATAGTCTGAGCGAAATTTTAGAACTTACACCGGATCCCATGCCAAGTAAGAATAAACCTACATTAGGGTTAAAAACTTTACCTAAGAACCTAAGATACGAATTCTTAGACACAGAATGTACAAGACCAGTTATAATCAATTCCAGTTTAGGAACAATTGAAACAAAGAAACTTTTAGATGTCTTAAACAAATATCCAACTGCATTAGGATATAACATATCTGATCTCAAAGGAATATGCCCTTCAATCTGTATGCATTGTATTCTGCTAGAAGAAGATTGCAAAACCTCCAGAGAATCTCAAAGAAGAATTAACCCAATCCTTAACACTGTAGTAAAGGAAGAAGTTAAGAAACTACTAGATGCTGGAATAATATATCCAATCTCTGATAGTAAATGGGTTAGTCCAGTACATGTAGTACCAAAGAAAAGAGGTATCACTGTTGTGAAAAACGCTAAAGGCGAATCGATATCACAAAGAGTAGTGACAGGACATAGAGTGTGCATCGATTATCGTAAACTAAACAAAGCCACTCGAAAAGATCATTTCCCGCTACCTTTTATAGATCAAATATTAGAACGATTAGCCAAGCATTCATATTTCTGTTATCTTGATGGTTACTCAGGATTTTTCCAAATCCCTATCCACCCAGATGATCAAGAGAAGACTACATTCACATGCCCTTATGGAACGTTCGCTTATAGACGAATGCCCTTTGGATTATGCAACGCTCCTGCAACCTTTCAAAGATGTATGATGTCAATCTTTGCAGATTTCATAGACAACATCATGGAAGTGTTCATGGACGACTTCTCTGTATGCGGGCATAGTTTTGAAGGATGTCTATCAAATTTAGAAATGGTGTTAGAAAGATGTGTAAAAGTAAACCTCGTGCTTAACTGGGAGAAATGTCATTTTATGGTCAGAGAAGGATTCGTACTAGGACATGTTATATCTGACAAGGGAATTGAAGTTGATAAAGCTAAGATAGAAGTCATAAAAGATCTTCAACCCCCTAAAACCGTTCGAGAAATACGAAGCTTTTTAGGACACGCCGGTTTCTACCAATGATTCATCAAAGATTTCTCGAAAATCACTAAACCTCTTACCGGTTTATTAATGAAAGACGCTGAGTTCATATTCAATGAAGATTGTCTTAAAGCATTCGAAACTCTAAAAACAGCCCTCATCACCGCACCAATCATGCAACCCCCTGACTGGAGATTACCTTTCGAAATCATGTGCGATGCGAGTGACTATGCTGTAGGCGCAGTTCTAGGCCAGAGGAAGGATAAGAAACTTCATGCGATTTACTATGCCAGTAGAACCTTAGATTCTGCTCAGATGAACTACGCCACTACTGAAAAAGAATTGTTAGCAGTTGTCTTTGCGCTTGACAAATTCCGTTCTTACCTAGTGGGAGCGAAAATAATCGTTTACACAGACCACGCTGCTATCAGATATCTATTAACTAAGAAAGATGATAAACCAAGACTCTTGAGATGGATTTTACTCTTACAAGAGTTTGATCTTGAAATAAAAGATAAGAAAGGTACTGAAAACGTCGTAGCGGACCATTTATCTAGAATAGAAGGTATTAAACCCGAACAAGTGCCGATTAACGATGATTTTCCGTATGAACAGCTGATAGCACAAATAGGAAACGACCCAGTTCAGTTAGACATAGATGAACCAGAACCCGTGGAAACAATCCAAACAAGCGTAGGACTGCCATGGTACGCTGACATTGTCAACTACCTAGCTGCAGGAGCTCTTCCACCTGATTTAACCTATCAGCAGAAAAAGAAATTCTTTCACAATCTCAAACATTACTATTGGGATGAACCATTATTGTTCAAAAGAGGACCCGATGGAATCTTTCGTCGATGTATTCCCGAAGAAGAAATAGAAGATGTCATTGCTCATTGCCATTCATCTCCTTATGGTGGACATGAAAGCACTTCCAAGACTTGTGCCACAATCTTACAAGCCGGCCTATTCTGGCCTAATTTATGGAAAGATGTCCACATCGCTGTTATAAATTGCGATCGGTGTCAACACGCCGGTAATATTTCAAGAAGAGATGAAATGCCTCAAAAAGGAATATTAGAAGTAGAAGTCTTTGACGTCTGTGGAATAGATTTCATGGGACCATTCCCATCATCTTTCGGTAATAATTACATACTTGTAGCTGTTGATTACGTTTCAAAATGGATTGAGGCTATAGCTTCTCCTACAAATGACACACGAGTAGTAATAAAGCTTTTTAAAAATATAATCTTTCCAAGATTTGGTGTGCCTAGACTCGTCATAAGTGACGGTGGCTCGCACTTCATTTCAAAAATCTTTGACAAATTACTATCTAAGTATGGAGTCAGACACCGTGTAGCAACACCATATCATCCACAAACAAGTGGACAGGTCGAAGTCTCAAACAGAGAAATTAAACAAATCTTAGAAAAGACTGTCGCCATATCTCGGAAAGATTGGTCATCTAAACTTAATGAAGCTTTATGGGCTTATAGGACAGCTTACAAGACACCCATAGGAACTACACCTTTCAAATTAGTTTATGGAAAGTCTTGTCATCTCCCGGTAGAACTAGAACACAAAGCATATTGGGCGATCAAAACTCTCAATATAAACTATAATGTTGCAGGAGAAAAGTGAATCCTCGATATTAACGAATTAGAAGAGTTAAGGTTAGATGCTTATGAGAATGCTAAGATATATAAAGAAAGAACTAAGCGATGGCACGATAAACGCCTATCTAGGAAAGAATTTAGTGTGGGAGACGTTGTACTCCTCTTTAATTCAAGACTTAGGCTCTTTCCTGGAAAACTAAAATCTAGATGGTCAGGACCCTTTGAAATAACTAGAGTGTTCTCGAGCGGAGCAATAGAAATTAAGGGTAGGAATAGTGAACCGTTCACAGTAAACGGACAACGTTTAAAACATTACCATAAAGTTGAAAATAGAGATTATGCAAATAGTCTAAGGCTTTTAGAGTTGTCCACTAATTTCCCTGATTAATCTACACCTAAGCATTACGTCAGGCTTTTGACGATAAAAACAACGCTTAGTGGGAGGCAACCCATTTAATCATTTAATCATTTTGGCATTTATCATTTTATTATTCGTTTATTTATTTGTTTTGTCATTTTATTGTTTTATGGTTTTATTTCATTATTACTATTATTGCTTTTATTTATGCATTTATTCTCTTATTTTCCTTATTTTAATTTTTAAATCACTTTTACAGATTTTCTAAAGTCTTTTCCACTTTCCTTCTCCCCCTGATTTGTTTCCTCCATATTTACACTAACTATGGCTAACCAACCGAGAAACATTATGGAAACCAAATTTAGAGGTAGGAACCAAAGAATGAAATTTGAAGAGTTATCACAGAGACCAATGGATTTGACTCTGTACCCGGATGATCTGACTATGGAAACCTTAGGTATACATGATAGCATCCTATACTTGTTTAACCAACTTGGATGGGAGAATGCACTGATAAAACAAAAGTTTGTGACTTACCGCGAGCTCACCCTTTAGTTCCTAAGCTCCTTAATTTACTTACCCGAGCGCGGTTTTGGATTCAGGAAAGGATTTATCAGTTTCCGACTATTCGGAATAGAATATGACTTTAACCATAGAGAACTAACTGACTTATTAGGATTCCCTAGTGTACCCTTTGCTTTTACTACCACACAGGTAGAATTGATGGACATTGAGCTGGACTTCTTTTGGGGAACCTTAACCGGAAATTACCATCCTGAGCCAAATAACATGAACAATGATGAGATACATAACCCTGTTATCCGCTATTTCCATAAGATCCTTGCCCACACCTTCTTTGGAAAAGAAGAAAACCTTACTGGAGTATCTAAAGATGAGATATTCGTTATGTCATGTCTGACAAATGGACAGCCAGTTAATGGTGTGCCTTTCATGATGCAAACCTTCACCCGAATCCAAGAAGAACCTGATCTACCCATATTGGTAGGAGGTCTTGTCACCATGATTGCTAATGCCTTAGGACTTAGATACCAATTACATAGGTGTAACCGTTTAGGTACCATCCGTCCTATGAATCTGAACTTTTGCTTTAACCGCCATATCATAAGAAATTTAGGACAACCACCTTACGAGTACCTAATCAGGAATGAAGTAGTAACCCTGTTCACACTACCAAACCATGCTAGAGTCAGTGTTCATAATAAAGATAATTGGCTTTATGAGCTTACCCCTCCTGACTATCCATCCACTCCCGAAACACCGCAATCTTACAAGATAAGGGATGATATAATGACCGATGTAGAAAGTGACCCTGAGACACCTCCTGGTTACCATGACATTGCACGCACTGATGAAGTGATTGAAACCCCTGAAGTGAATCAAGTAGAATATGCTGACAACTTGAAGAAAATTATGAATACTCTTGAAGTTTACCAAGCGGATATTAATACTGTTAAAGATGAGATTAAAAGCATGCGATTGGACGTTATAGGTTTAACTGACATAACGTGTGAGCAATTCTACCACCTAAACTCCGCAATTGAAGATTTGAAGAAGCACTTTTGAAAAATGTTGTAGTGATTTAACTTATTTTACTTCTTGTTTTTGTTTCTAGTTAGTTTTCACATTTTGCAACATTTTCGTACCTTATTTTTATTAATGTAATTTCCCTTCAATTATATCAAAAGCAAAGCACTTCTAGTTTTACCATTTTCCAATTTAATCAATTTCTATGATTTCCATTAGTTACTGTTATAATTAATTGATTAATATTTCTATTTCTCGTGTGATGAAATTTGCTCTAATTTATGTTGATCAAATATTATATATTGTTTGTGTTGGAAATAAAATGAGAAGTGATAATAAAAAGAAAAAAATTGTAACGTGTGAGATAATGCGTTCTGTGAAGAAAATATCATAAGTTTTAATCCCTCACGGTCGTCATCATCCTATCACGATCGTGACAAGCTAATTAGCGCGTCACGACCGTCACTCACCCATCACGACCGTGACGACCCCTGTTATACGAATTCTGAGAAACAGAACTGTTCTTCTTCGCAGAAACCTCTTTTTCAACTTCCACAAAATTTAGAAACCCCCCATTATCTCCTCACTATCCCGTAACCTCCCATTACCCTAAATAAATTCCATTAACCTCTCCATTATTTCCAAACCTCTCACATTTACTTCTTTCACTATAATCAGAACCAATTTCTTCACATTTTTCATTTTTCTCACAAAACCCAAAAACCTCTCATCTCCCATTCCCGTACTTACATGAAATGGAAGAAATTCAATTTAGAGATGGTGAACATGGAGAAAATCAAAGACAAAAGTTCATCAGATTTCAGAACCGTGGCGTCCAACCCACTCGGTATGTCGACACTGACTGCTTGAGGGAGTTGGGACTGCTCAACGGCGTGAAGCTCCTGCTTAGGAAGGTTGGTTTGTGGCACTTGTGCAGTCAACCACAGCCGACATTCGAACTCCTCACATTGGAATTTCTGAGTTCGTTTCAATATGTTACGCCTCCCGGTTCACAAAGTCAACTCACCGGCATTGCTAAGTTCAGAATGCTCGCCCGGGAGTTCGAAGTTACACAAACAAGGATCGCCGAACTGTTAGGTTTCGATCACGGCGACGATGCTCTTCTCCGTGTGCCGGACAACTTCAGTGAAACCGCTTTCACCTTATGGCACGACATCACCAACACCCGTGCCACTGCCTTTCAGAGCCTGAATGCTACCCACATCCATAACCCGGCGATCCGATACTTTCATCGCATCATCTGCAATACCATTTTTACAAGAGAGAGAAATCACAAGCTTAACTCCAAGGAGCTCCTGTTCTTGCACTATGCCTTAAATGATGAGCGCATCAATGTTGTCGGCCGTTCCCCATTATTGATGAGCAGGCCGATCCACCAGTGGACAAGATGCAAGACACCATGGATGCAGCTGAGCCTGTAAAGGACATTCCTGAGTCCTCCACCCGACAACCACCTGCACAAGAATTCACACTTGAAGACGTCCTCCGTGCGATTCATCAGCAGAACCAGATGAATGCCGCACTAGAGCGAAGGCAAAAAGAGCAACATGATGCACTACTTTTAGCTGTTGCCACCAACCAGAGGAGGACTGATGAGAAGCTTGGAGAGATCTTTAGAGAGCTAGAGTCTTTGCGAATTGATATCACTGCTCTCACTGGCACCGGTTCTGATCCTGAAGCGACTCCGACCAGACGCTCCCGCACCAGAAGCCGAGGCCGTGGTCATCAGCAACCTTAGTTTTAGTTTTTGTTTATGTTTTTCCATTTCCGTTGTTTGTATTGTATTTTACCCGCTATTATATCACAACATTGAGGACAATGTCTAATATAGTGTGGGAGAGATACCTTTCCTTTTTCCGCATTTCCCATTCCGCACTTTCCATTCCGTTGTATTTCCTTTTCGTATTTTAATGAAACAAAGTAATATTTGTGTTATTTCTTTAGTTTCGAATTTGCCCCGTTTATTTAGCCTTACCGGAAAAAAAAATATTTATCTTCGCATTACCCGACTTACCTATGAAATCATAGCTAGGAAGCTGAGAACGATTCAACAAGATCAATACAATCTTGACACCTTAGACTTCCTACTTAAGCATTCCGTTCCGATAATTGTTACGACTACACCTTAAGTTTCAGTTCAAAAGTAACCCCTAGTAGTTTATACTAGCAGTCAGCACCGTCTGAACACAAACCACGTGGGGAGCCGATGAACATAAGTGTTTGATGCCTAAATCTATAATGATCCTTCATATCTCGATGCCAATAAAAAGAAATTGCACCAAAGTACACAGTCGCATATAAGAAACGAGAAATATGAGAAGGAGTCCATTGCGGGTTGGTTCAGAGGTACCTGGTTCTGAACTTGGTAGGGCGTGCTACGGCTCGATCCCCCACAACCTCCAAATCGGATAATATATGTGGGATTGCCACATTCGTGTACCAGACCCCGTGCTTATAAAGGATCAAAGTCACTAACCGGCTACTCCACTACGTGCGTGCTAAGGCAAAGGGCTTAATGTGATTGCGCTAGAATGAAACCGGGTGAAATAAGATCGAAAGACTCTAGGTGGAATCGTAACGCAATTACCGAATGTTTCGCTTAACGGGAAGTCGACGACTTAGCTTGTTGCTTGTGTCATTAGTGTATCGTTAGTGTTTTATTCTAGTACCGGTTTATCTAGCAAAATGATTCTTCGTATGGTTTGTTATGTGTGTGCGTCGATGAAAACCTGTCCGATCATTTTCAACCGACTATTTGCTTGAGGACAAGCAAAGGTTTAAGTTTGGGGAAGTTTGATAACGAGAAAAAGTATCGTTTTATTACTATGTTTAAATACCGTTTTATCGCACATTTATCGTATTAACACCCGATTCCTCGAGTTTTCTTTGTCATTTTGCAGGTATATCAATTACAGAGCTAAAACATGAGCCACAAGTGAAATGAGCAAAAACAACCATGAAAAGAAGAAAAAGAGAGGAATTCTGCATAATCTGCATAATTTGAAGTTGTCACGACCGTCACCTAGGAGTCACGACCGTGACACACTAAAAGAAGCAGTCACGATCGTCACCAACCCCTCACGACCGTGACGCGCTAATTACAAGGGAGACGAGCGTGACACCCTTGTCACGAACGTGACAAGGGGAATTTAGGTTAACTTGCTGAGAATTGGTCATGTACGTGTGCTACGTGAAGTCAATGCTTTCCTATTCTTCCGCAGACCCAGTAACTCAACTTTCCCTGGATTTTCTCAGCATCTACGAAGCCCAAGGCATTATTTCAACTGCCAAGCCCAATTTACAATCTCTATAAATAGCTTAGTTTCAAAGAACAAATTACAGAGTTTTGATTTTAATTTTTCTTGCGGAAGCTCTACCGTATTTCCATTGCACCTTGTTTCAATTTATTTATTTTGTTCTTGTTTTAATTCTTTATATCCCAACCAAATCAAATAACAATTTCCAACATTAGGAAATTGTTATTGTTTAATTTCTTTCAAAGCCTTCAGCATTTCTTTTTAGTAATTTTTATTCCCGATTCTGGTCCGCACTCCGAGCTTGCCAAATTGTGGAAGAAGGAGTCTAACATTATATTTGTTATTCAGGTTTTTATTTAATTTGCATTTATATTAATGTTAAGAATTTATTTTATAATGCATATTTTATTTTGTATTCCTCTGTTTCTGCATCTGTCTGGTACAACAAGTATGAGTAGCTAAACACTTTAGGCGGTATGTAATTAAAATCAACTGAATCGGTAAAATCAATTCTAGGCTTAAAATAATTAAGAACTTAAAATTCTGGCTGTGACTTTTTATTATAAAATTAATCTTTTTGTTACGAGAGTAAGGAAAGTGTAATAGGTTAGGTCGAGACCACAAGAGTGTGAGATTTTAACCAGATAGCTAAAGTTAGGCATTTAATTTAAACACAGCGAGAGCGCTTTAAAATGAATTAGACTTATTAAGTTTCCAAAAATTATTTCTAAACACTTATGGGCTAGCGAGAGCAGGCATAGGGCTTTAGGAGTAAGATCTGAGATAAGACCACGAGAGTGTGAGTTAAAGATATTTAAACTGATAACCTCTACATAATAGATTAAGTGAACCATCCTTATAAGCCTAGATTAGATTGACCCGCCTAAGTCAACATAATTACATACCGACCGCCTTATTATTATTTTATTAAACTAAAATTTAATTCCCGCCTTTAATTCTTAAAAACAACCAAAAATCGTGACAACCATTCACCTTAGCTAAACTAGTAAATCCTCTAGCACTAAGTAATCATAAAGTCCCTGTGGGATCGATAATCTTAAATATTACTTCGATAGGCTGTGCGCTTGCAGTTAAGATACCGCTAGACACATATTAGATCACGTCTTTAGCCCATCAGATGTCACACCAGATGTTGTGACATTGACAAATAAAGTAAAAGTTAATGAACTTAGTTCAAGACATCAGGATGTCACACCAGATGTTGTGACATCGCAAACCTGCTATCTGACTTAAATGATGCATAACAGAAGTGAGTAAATTCAGGAGAATTTATCTGGAATTAATTGTAAAAAGATAAGCACTCCAAGGCGCATCTTTAGGAAGCTTAGTTATCTGGTTTCAGTGTAACAGAATAACTAACTCACCTTGATTCAAGGAGATAACAAACTAACTAACCCTAATTCAAGGTGATGACTGTGGGATTTATCAAAGTCTGGATAATTTGCAAAAAGCCCACAAACCAAGCATCTATTTAAGGAACTGAAACTGTCAGAAAAGAGTACGAACTTTAGAAGACTGTAAAGGGTGTTTGTGAAGTATAGCAGGTTTTAATTGTTTGTCACTTTATGAGCTTTTAAGCAAAAAGTGAATTGTGTCTTGATTGAAACTTTTAAGTAAGATCAAGCTGTTGTGTTTGAAGTGTGACTTCAATTTTATTAATCATTGTAAAAGATCACTGTGTGATTGAGGGGGAGTGAGTAGGTACTCATATCTAAGTTGAGTCTTAGGTAGAAATTGCCTTGGGTAGATATTAAGTGAAAGATTAAACTGGTTGGTTTAACTCCATAATTAATATTACTTATATTGGATTTCCTTCCTGGCTTGGTAGCCCCCAGATGTAAGTGTGGAGATACACTGAACTGGGTTAACAATTTCCTGTGTTATTTAATTTACCAGCTCATTAAGTTTTGTTTAAGATTTCAAGCGTTTAAACATCTGGTTCGGCATCACGTATCTGATCCCAGAATTTCAGGACGCTCCAGTCCAGTGATGATTTTAATCCCATTATGGGGTTTAAGTGCAAGTAATGATGTGCTCTGGTTCCAAGCGGGAATCGATCCTATTGGTGGGGATCTTTGGAGATAACGATGACTAAGTCATCAATGATATTTCTGTACCGCATGCATGAGTCTATTGATGTTACATTTGCATTATTGGTGGCATTGAACGATATTTGTGTTAGATGAATTATGTGATTAATCCTTAAAGTATGGCGTTTTATATGAAGACTTTGAAGTTGTTGTTGTCTGAATGTAAAGTATATGATGTTATGTCATGGTTATTTAATTTTTGTAAATACTATATCTATTTCTTTATATCTTGTATAATGAATTGTGATTACTCACCTTCCTGTTTGAATATTGCATATACGTGGATAACGTGCAGATAACCAAAATTAGTTCGTGGTGCGTGAAGTTCTAGCTTGAAGCTGTTTAGCTTAATCTTGTAGAGTTGTATGTTGTCTTGCTCTGGTAGATGTAACATTGGGTGAGAAAACTCTTAAGTGATTATTATGTTGTTTTGTTAGAATGATTTTTATGAGTTATTATATGTTGATTTTAGTTGATGATGATTGTTGACAATGACCAAAAGGTCTTGATGTTTTGATGAAATAAAAGAAGATATTTTGAATTATGATTCCACTGTAAAGTTTAAAATTAGTTGTGGATACTACCAGAGAAATTGTTATTTTAAAAAAAAATTGAGAACCCATGCTACAGAGCTTGATGTTTTGAAAATGATGTTTTAATGAAGAAATGTGACACCTTTTATGAAGTACTCTGATTTATTTAAGTATATTTATCGTGTATATTATGTTGGGTTATAAGGGTGTTACATTAGTGGTGTCAGAGTAGGTTGGTTAGTCCGACCAAGTTTTCAAAAGTTGTTTGTTCCTTAGTATGCGACATGTGTGTGAAACAATATCGGTACCATCTTTTTGGCTTTCTAATTTTTTCTCCAGGAGTTTGTTTGAAACAAGTGGAGGAGAAGTTTTCTCCTCAAAGACATTTCTGGTGTGAGGAGTTGGTTTAAGGTGATATTGATTGCAAGAGTGCAAGTGTTGTTGGATTTGTATTATCGTGAACCGACGAGAGTACAAATTCACGAATTCTTAGTTGCCAGTCAAGTTTGAGATGCCTTGAGGGAGAACGAACTAGTTTGGTTGATGTTTGATTCTCGAAGAAGAGAGAGAAATGTGGCAACTAGTGATAATTCAGGGATGTGAAATTCTTGATGTCTCTTGAAGATAATTGTAACTTGCCTCTAGAGTGTAGGTCTGAGTTTGAAGACAATTGAAAAATAGTGTTTTTATCTGCTAAGCTAGTAGAATAACTCTTAGAGAAGAAATATTAGATGAGTGCAGGTGTGTGATAACGGTTATAAGAGATATGCATAGATTATTGATTGAAGATTAAAAAGATGATTGATAATAAGGATCTTTTCCAAGGAAATTGACGATTTGATGGATCAACTAATAGGCTAGTATGTCTTCCGTATAATTGAATTGAGGTCAGATTAATTTCATGATTGGGTGAAAAGCGAGGATAGTTAGGGGATCCTAGAAGCAATAAAGAGAGAGAGAGAGAGAGAGAGAGAGAGAGAGAGAGAGAGAGAGAAACAGAGAGAGAGAGGTAGAACTCATGTTCATCGATTTCGAATTTTCATTTCACGATTATGGAACAGTCTTTAGTAAAGGGGGCATAAATTTTCACTCGTAACTCCGATTGAAGCAATTTTGTACTTTTTGGAAAGCTCACAAAATTCCATACAATTTACATATAAACTTTGTCTTCTATATGTTTTTGAAGAGAGTGAGAAAGGGAGAGAGAACGTGTTTGAATATTTGGGTCTGATTGTTGCACCCCAAAATTTGCCCTCACAATACAAGACTTTGTGTGCTAAGAAGGTTCACAAGGTTCACAAGACCTTTCATGAGGTTCATGAAGTTTACAAGACACTTTATGAGGTTCACAAGGTTCACAAGGTTCACAATACTTACAAGACCTTTCATGAGGTTCATGAAGTTTACAAGACACTTTATGAGGTTCACAAGGTTCACAAGGTTCACAAGGCTCACAAGACCTCCCAGGAGGTTCACAAGACATCTTTTGAGGTTCACAAGGTTCACAAAGTTCACAAATAGTCAGAAAGTTTGACAATTCCCTCAGACAATGCATCCTCCTAAGTAGTGCATCCAAAACTAGGGTTTTGACTTTAATCAGGCTAAATGGATTTCCAAGACTTCAAGTGAGCTTCATAACATCTTATATGTGTCTAAGAACCCCCATGACAAGTTTCAAGACTTTTCTCAAAGGTTTGCTCAGTCAGATGATCAGATAAGTCAAAATTAATCAAAGCAGTTAAAAAGTCAAACTGAGGTCAACTGTGGTCAAACCAAAGTCAAACTTCATGATTTTTTGCCAACATCAAGTATATGAAGTACAATTCATCATTTTATCAAGGGTTGATCATGATTCATCAAGGATATTTCAGATCATCAAGAATCAGGAGTTTCTAAATTAGGGTTTCCTCAGGAAAAGTCAACTGAACTTTGACCAGCCATAACTTTCACATGCTTCATCACCAATTTTCCATACAAAGCTCATTTTGAAGTAAATTGAATTCTCTACAACTTTGTGTCTCACAAGCCAAGCCCAAAAATGCTTCATTTGGAAGGTATGCGCTAAGACATTATAGGTCCTTTTGAAAGTCAACAAAAAGTCAATAACTTCAAAAGGGCATAACTTGAGAATGGTAAATGATATGGACATGAAACCAATGGGGTTGGTTATAGGACTCTTCAAGCTTTCCAAAATGTCCAAGAACACCATCATAGCATTAAAATTGAAGGATGTGTGCCCTTGCAAAGTTGGGAAATTTTAGGGAAGTTTGTGAAGCAAATAAGGCCTAAAATCAAATTTTTGCTAAATGAGCCCACCAAATTGTCATCCCATCTTTATAAAAACACCAAGCACGACCCAACCCACCTATTTTCTGATTTTTTATTTTTTATTTCATATTTATTTGAATTTTATTCATTAAAATACAATTTAAATTGAAATAAAATATGAAAATCATATATTTGGATGAGATTATGATTCTAGAAGGTTTTAAATATCATTTAGAGATGATTGATTTGATCCAATTTCGTGCTAGCTTAATTTGGAAAGGTTAGATGAGATTTTTTTCAATATTTGAAAGTATGAAACTTCATGATCAAGTAACCAAGACAAGGCCCATAAATCCATGTTGTTTTGACCTAATTTACATCACTATATGTATACAAACTCATCACAATCATAAGGACGAATTTTTGCAGCCTCTTACATAACTTTCAA
Source organism: Lathyrus aphaca (assembly GCA_963966055.1). Taxonomy (NCBI): domain Eukaryota; kingdom Viridiplantae; phylum Streptophyta; class Magnoliopsida; order Fabales; family Fabaceae; genus Lathyrus; species Lathyrus aphaca. Next base: position 547,455,865 of record OZ014522.1, read on the forward strand.
ACTTCACAAAAACCATAAAAAATCAATTTTCGGTTTCATCCATTCAAGAGGTTTCAAGGTATTTTGAGGACACAAGAATGTTCACTAAGTTTCATTAAGTCGAAACCAATCATCATTCGCATCCAAATCATTACATATTGCTCAAACCGAATCTCTTTTGTTCTTGGTTTTCAAATTTTCGATTCTCACTATTTATGCATTGCACACTAATTTTATTTGTTGATTCATGTTTAGTTGAAGCTTGTGATGGATTTTGGGAAAAAATATTGGAGAAACAGTGGTTAAATCGTTAGATGCCATTCTAGGGTTTATACCTTATAATTTAGGGCTTTCTAATTTAATGGATATAAATTTATTTTGAAACCACAGATCAAGTCAGTGAAGTGTATGGATCATGTTTGTGTCAACAATTTGATAAAATCATATGTATTTGGCCGTGTATAAATTTCGCAGGTTCAAAAACGCAAAAGAATTCGCAGGAAAATCCCTGGGTAAATTCGCAGGAAAACCTGCGAATCCTGAGGAAGAAGATGATGCAGTGGCGCCAAATCTGATTTTAAAATTTGTTTTAATATTTTATTGATTTTGGTTGAGATTATTACACAAATGTAAAGTTGGTTCAGCTGGTTGGTGTGCGTATGCGTGTTGTTAATGGTCCTGGGTTCGAATACTCCCCAGGCCATTTTGTTGTGTTTTATTTTTCATGATTTTTTTTGCAGGCAAGCAACAAAAGGCATTGCTACTCATCCTCTAACACCAGCGCGCGCCTGGCCTGGTGGTTGTGCTATTAGTCCAAGACACATGAAGCCTAGGGCCTGGGTTCGAATCCCAGCCCCAGGTAAGTTTTTTATCCCTTTTTCTTCTTATTTTATTTAATTCTTATTTATGTTTGTTTAATTAATTTAGTAAATTATAAAATATTAAAAAATAAAATGTATATTATCTTGTATATAAATTCTAAACTTGTATTTTCAAAAAAATTAAAACTTTATTATTAAAACTATTTTATTATATATTATTAATGTTATTTGATTTGTATAAATAAATTAGTTGTGTTTAGGTTAAAAAATATATCAACCCTAATTTTCTAAAAAATCTAAAATATTTTTCTTAAAAAACCTAATTGTAAATATTATTTATTTGTTTATTTTAATTCTTGCTTATATTTTAATTAATAAATAAATCTTAATATTTTTAAATCAAACCCTAATTTGCTTCTATTAAAAATGTAATTTTATTATAATTCTTAATTTTGGTAAATATAATAGTATGATTATAATTAATTCTATTTTATCTAATAATGTACATATGTTTTTTTTAATTTTTTCATCATTTAAATCTTGTATATAAATATGCTTAAAAATTCTTAATTTTTTTTCATATTCTATAAATTGTTTATAATTTAATTTTGTATATGAATAATTTTTATTATATGCTTAAAAAATGTTTAAAAATTGCTAAATTAATTTTATAATTATAATTTTATTTTCATAATATGTTTAAAATTAATTTAATTTTTATAATTTGCATACAACTTAAAATTTCATAATAATTAGTATAATTGTTTATATTTTATTATAAATCTTAAAAAATAATTGTTCATTAATCTTTTAATATTTTTTGCTTATATTATTAACTATGTTTATTTTTGTATTTATTTCATTATTACTAACCCCATTGTGATTTATTATTATTATTATTATTTCACTAACCCAATTATTATTATTATTTATTATTTTGATTATTTATTTAATTTGCTATTATTATTATTATTATGTAATTGCTCCTTGGATGTAATATTTAGTATTAATGTTTTAATATTTATTTTTTATGCTATGGTTAGTAAGTAGGGAGTGCAACATGTTTGTATGTATAAAATTCAATTTAGCTCATTAAATTTAAAGATAAATATTAAAATTGTACACTCACACACGTAAGTCGATCCTGGATCGCCATCTCACTTCCTTAGGGATACCTCTCATGTTGCCTAATCAAAAGGTCAAGTAGGGTGTATAAAGCAAAAGTCCCTCAAATTCACATCATCTAGTCCCTTAACAGATAAAAGATCAAGTCCCTTTCGAATGTTGCCTACATAATGATCTTGTCCCTTTCGAATAAAGATGATAGTCCCTTCGAATTGCTTATACACCCCACAGTTGCCTAAATAACAGATGACCCTTCACTTGTCCCTTACATCCAAGGTAATGACTACCTATTCCTTAATAATAGGGATTGTCTTACCATTTAAAGGATTCAAGAACAGAAAAGACTTTAAACTTAGGGTAGGTTCCTCTTAGATACTTGCTCACTCTTCAAAACAATTTCAAACACTTCACACATTTCAAACAAATTTTCAAAACAAAGGTTTATACGCATCCGTACATGGGTCATTATAAACACTTAAGAAAATTTCTATTCACACACTTCACATTTCAAAAACATTTTAAAGTGAGCTAAGTAACTAAGAGCCCATGGATAACCATGGATGTAAAGGGTGCTAACACCTTCCCTTTACATAACCTACCCCCGGACCCTAAAATCTTTTAAAAGGTCTTTCGTGTTCTTTTATGCCTTTCCTTTGGATAAAATAAAAGTCGGTGGCGACTCTTGCTATCCGCAACATAACTAAAGTAAGTTCTCCCACCGTGTTACAGAACTGGCGACTCTGCTGGGGACTATATTAAAGAGGGGTACCCTTAGGAATTAGATCACTTTAAACTTGTTTGTTTTGTTTGCTTTACACTTATCTGTTGGGTGCTCTTATGTGTGAAAGATCCTAACCCGGATCTAATGTACCTTAGGTAAATGGCAATAGACCAAGGAAACTGTACGGCGTATACCGATATGGTTGATCTGGTGGCCATAGTTAGTGTGACTTCTTGGTTGGTGCTTATGTTCCTTAAGTCAAGTTGAGGATAATATGAGGCTGCCATATGTTGTCAATGCACTAACTAACTTTTAGAACCCTAGTTATCCCATCTTGGCCTTTAGAAAAGTAGTGAGATAACCGGCTTAGGTGCAGACTGAAGTTGGTTGATACTCGATACTACGCTCATTGAGATTCTAAACTTGGAGGGTTTTGGTTGGCAAGAAAGTTGCCTACTGAACAACCACCCTTGTGAAGGATCAATGATATTGAGATCCCTTAGAACCTGGTTACTTTTGTAGGACAGGATGAACCAACTAAACTTCAAGGGAGGGTACTTACCTTAAACCTCATGCAAGCCTTTAAACCTAGGGTTGTTGTGTGACTTGTTTGTGTGTGCCACATGTTTGTGATTGAGCATAACATCATGACATCATCATGCATCATAAGCATAGCATTTTCACTAACCATTTCAAGGACCAAAGGATTTATCTTTGTTCTTTGTTGCAGGTCATGGCTTCTGCTCGTAGAAACACCATCAGGATCAACTTTGTAGGGATACCTCCTAAGCTTAAGGAGTTGGTTTCTCAATTGTCTGATCATTCCCAATTCATCAAGAGACATGGCCACTTATTGGATCTAGTCACTTCAGGGTTCAATGAAGACATGATGAGTGTCCTATTTCAGTTCTTTGACCCTAAGCACCATTGCTTCACATTCCCTGACTATCAGTTGGTTCCTACAATGGAAGAATTCTCTAAACTTCTGGGTATACCTGTTCTTGATCAAAGACCCTTCACAGGCTTGGAGAAGGAGCTTAAACCAGAGGTTATTGCTGCAGCTCTACATCTGAAGAAGTCTGACGTTGTTCTAGAAACGAGAAGCGGAGTTAAAGGTATTCTTGCTAAGGTGTTGATAGAGAAGGCTCAAGGGTTCTTGAAAGTTATGAGCTATGATGCTTTTGAAGAGATCCTAGCCTTGTTGATTTATGGCTTAGTGTTGTTTCCCAATCCTGATCAGTTCATAGACGTTCATGCCATCAACATATTCCTGAGTCACAATCCAGTGCCTACATTGCTTGGAGACACTCTACATTCTCTCCATACTCGTACTACAAAGGCAAGAGGAACTTTGATGTGCTGCATACCTTTGCTTTCTAGGTGGTTTATTTCTCACCTTCCTCGCTCAGTAATGAGGAATGAACAAGGGTTCAGGTGGTCCAAGAGGATTTTGTCACTCTCTCATTCAGATATCCATTGGTGCTCCAGATCTATGGAGAATGTCACTATCATTGACCGTTGTGGGGAGTTCCCTAATGTGCCACTTCTGGGCATAAGAGGAGGCATTACCTACAACCCCTCTCTAGCTTTACGACAGTTTGGTTACGCTCGGAGTGATGGTCCACATGACATGTTGATTCAGGGCATTGTGTTTTACTACGACAACGATCTTCAAGGTTACCGTCAGAGATTCATACGAGCATGGGGAAAAGTAAACAAGGTTGACAGCAAGACTCTAGAGCCTAAGTACAATATTCCTATGGAGGCTTATCTCAGATGGGTGCGATCTCGTGCTCAGACTCTCATGATGCCATATCCTGCTATCCTTCCAGTTACCATGGAACCTGTTGCTGAAGGAGATACTGCTTATACCATCCTTCACCCAGACATGCCTACTGACATGGAAGACTTACAGAGATCCTGGATCCAGTTGAAGGAGCAAAGGGATACTTTCGAGGCTCATTACAAAGCAAGCCAAGAAAGAATCCTGGAACTAACAAAGCAACTTCATGAGGAACGGAATCTCAACTCATACCTCAACACAAAGAGGAAACGTCCATGGGAGACTTAAAACCCCATCTCTTGTATTTATTTCATTTTTTGTAAGCCCAAGAGGCAAAACAAATTTATTACTAATAAAAGTTTACCTTCTTGTTTGTTTAAGCAAATTTAAATCATGCGGTCCTTGAAAACATTGCATATGCATTCACATATCATATCATTGCATCACAGGTTTATAATTGTGCACAGGTTTCTTATCTTCTCGCTGTTTATTTCAGCAATGGCTCTTGAACAAACAGTTAAGGATCTCCAGGCACAAAATGCACAGTTCCAAGAGCTGATCCTGAACCTGTCCAAGGGGCAGGATGAATTGAAGACACTGCTGGCCAAGAAGACTAAGAAGACTAGAAGGTCAGGTGGCCTGATCAACATGGTAAGAAGGTTCAAAGGTCTTACCAAGACCAAAGAACCAGTTGAAGATTATGAATCTGAAGAGTCTGAAAAAGAAGGAGGCAGTCTCCACAACACTATGGGGGACTCTGATTCTGAGGCTAATTACTACCATGAGCCTAATGAAGACAAATTCAAGATGTTGGTGGATAGAATGGATGCTATGGAGTTGCAGAAGTCTTCTGGGCTGGATTTTGAAGATTTGAGTCTGATATCTGGGGTAGTCATACCCATTGGTTTCAAGGTTCCTACTTTTGTTGTTTATGATGGGGTCTCTTGTCCCAAGCTGCACCTGAGGTCTTATGTCAGGAGAATCCAACCTCATACTGCTGATAAGAAGTTGTGGATCCATTTCTTCCAAGAGAGCTTATCTGGAGCTCAATTGGAATGGTACTATCAGTTGGAGAGTGTCAACATTCGGGATTGGAATGATCTTGCTGAAGCCTTCTATAAGCAGTATCAATACAATGCTGATTTAGCTCCCACTCGCATGCAGCTGCAAAGCATGTCTATGGGTGCTAAAGAAAGCTTCAAGGAGTATGCTCAGAAGTGGAGAGATTTAGCTGGAAGAGTACAACCCCCTTTAACTGACAGGGAGTTGGTTGATATGTCATGTGTACGTTAAATGGTCCTTTTTACAGTCATCTCATTGGAAGCTCATCATCTGGCTTCACCGAGTTGATAATGACAGGAGAGCGCGTGGAAAATGGTATAAAGAGTGGCAAGATTCAAGTGGGTACTTCTTCATCAGGTGCTGCAAAGAAGCCTCCCAGTGGAAAGAAAGAATCAAATGTTGTCTATGGTCAACCTGATCGTAATAGAAGGCATCAGTCTGTTAGTGCAGTTCATATCTCCAATCCAACTCCTGCAACAACAGAGCAGCCACAGGGCAACCAACAGAGGGCTAGAAGGCAGTTCACAAAGATCAACATGTCAATGGCTCAGGCATTGCAACACTTGTTGAAGGCTGAACTTATCACTCTGAAAGAGGCTCCTCAGAATCCTAATGTTACCTCTCCCAGGTACAATCCCAATGCACGATGTGCATATCATTCGAATTGTCAGGGACATGATACTAATAGTTGCTGGGTCTTGAAGAACAAAATTCAAGATATGATTGAGGCTGGAGAGATTGAGTTTGACCCTCCGGGTACTCCAAATGTGATTACTGCTCCCATGCCAAATCATGAGAAGACTGTCAATGCAATTGATGAAGATTTACATATTTATTCAGTTGCAGAGTTGACCACACCATTGTCTGTCATTAAGAAGAAACTAGTGCAAGTTGGGTTCTTTCCAGGTTGTCGTGAAGATTGTTTGTATTGTACCTATAAGTCGGATAGTTGCTGGAGATTGAGAGATGGAATTCAACGTCTCATGGATAAATACACCATAGTGTTTGAGAGGACTCCATCTTCTGTAGAAAGTGTGGTGGATCATATTACCAAAGGTAAGAAGATTGAAGAGGTGGATATGGTTGATAAAGTGCCGGTGAGGATCACTTCCAAAGGTCCTGTTAAAATCACGCATAAGGGTCCAATCAAGATTACTGCTGAAGGCCCTGTGAATATTGTTGCTGAAGCTAGAGTAGCTCCTATAGTCGTTACCACTCCTGGTCCTATCCCGTATACATCTGATAAAGTTGTGCCTTGGCATTATGGGTCTGATGTTTATATCCATGGTGTTAAGCAGGAACCCTTAGCTGATATGCCTGTTGATGTTGATAATATTGCTGGGTCTAGTAAGATCACACGAAGCGGAAGAGTTTTCTCTCCTCCAGTTACTTCCAAGAATGCAGTTACTCCAGCTACTACCTCCACCACTGATGCTCGGGGCAAAGGTCCTGTTATTGAACCTGTACCTACTGATGTGCCAGCTGCTGATGATCTTGCTAAGCAGATGGAAGAAGTATTGAAAATCATTCGCAAGAGTGATTATGACATTGTTGATCAGTTGGGGCATACTCCCTCCAAGATTTCTATGATGTCTTTGTTGTTATGTTCTGAGGATCATGCCAAAGCTTTGATCAAGTTTCTGAAGACTGCTCATGTACCCAATGAGATTTTTGTTGACCAGTTTGAAAATTGTGTTGCACACTTGACCTATGATAATGGGTTAGGTTTCTCTGATGCTGATTTGACTCCTGCCAAGAGGGATCATAACAGGGCTCTGCATATTTCAATTGAATGCAGGGGCACTACCCTGTCACATGTATTGATAGACAATGGTTCCTCTCTGAATGTTTTGCCCAAAGAAGTCCTGAATAAACTGAGTCCTGAAGATGCTGTGCTGAAGCCCAGTAATATAGTGGTGAAGGCTTTTGATGGTTCGAGAAGAGTGGTGCATGGAGAAATTGATCTCCCAATCAAAGTTGGTTCCCAGGTTTTTAATGCTACATTTTATGTGATGGATATTCGTCCTTCGTACTCTTGTTTGCTTGGTCGTCCCTGGATCCATGGGGCAGGTGCTGTAACCTCTACATTACATCAGAAGCTGAGATATCCGGTAGAATGGAAAGTTGTCACTGTTTATGGAGAAGAAGGATATGTTGTTAGCCATGTGAACACCTTCAAGTATCTTGAAGTGGAAGGTGAATACGTTGAAACTCCGTGTCAGACATTTGAAGTGGTTCCTTGGATTGTTAATGATTATGAAGCTCCTACGGTTGTCAAGAAAGTTCCTGTGGTTACCAGAGTACCTCCTACAATGGCCTCCCTCAAAGATGCTAGAGCTGTGGTGGATGAAGGTGGTTGTACTATTTGGGGTCAGCTTCCTGATATCCCTTACAAGTCTGACAAATTTGGTTTGGGTTTCACTGCAGAGTCCCAGAAGGCTGTTCGTCGTGCTCGTGCTGTTCGTATCACCAATCAGGGGATTATGAAGAACCAGATCAATGTTGTGGGTGACTATGATGAAAACTACAACTTGGACGCTTGGATTTTTCCTACTGTGGGTGCTGGACTCAATAATTGGAAAGCTGAAGATGTTATTCCTATCTCCTTTAGTCAGGAGTAAATACTATTACTGTGTTGTTGCTTTTTAAGTTTGTAATTTCTTGAACAATTGAACTCTCAAGCCTTGTGCCTTACCCGGGGCACAATGGTGTGCTTGTTACGGGATGTCATTTCATTTGCATACTTCATTCAATAAAAATCAGTGGACGTTTCGTTTTCGTAAATATTGTGTTCCTTGTCTTTCTTTTCTTTTATTTCTTGCTTTATCAGCTATGTGTTCTTACACACACCCACATCACTAAAATGCAGATCCTTATCCACTCTGGATCCTGTTGATAACAGTTCTACTATTGCCAATTATAAAATCGAGAATCCAATCTATCAGGCTGAAGACGGAAATGAGGACGATTGTGAAGTACCTGTAGAGCTTGCTAGGTTGTTACAACAAGAAGAGAAAGCTATACAGCCACATGAAGATCCAGTCGAAGTTGTGAATCTGGGAACTGAAGAAAACAGGAAAGAAGTCAAGATAGGGGCTGAATTAGAGGATAGTGTCAAGAGCAGATTGATTCGGATGCTACGTGACTACGTGGAGATCTTTGCTTGGTCTTATGAAGATATGCCAGGGTTGGATACAGACATTGTGGTTCACCGTTTACCAGTAAAAGAAGATTGTCGTCCAAAGAAGCAGAAGGTTCGTCGCATGCGTCCTGAAATGTCAGAAAAGATCAAAGCAGAGGTAATGAAACAGTTTGATGCAGGGTTCCTAGCTGTGACTTCTTATCCTCAGTGGGTTGCAAATGTGGTACCAGTACCTAAGAAAGATGGTAAGGTACGTATGTGTGTGGACTACAGAGATTTGAACAAGGCCAGCCCCAAAGATGACTTTCCATTTCCTCATATTGATGTCCTGGTAGACAACACTGCTCAACATAAGGTATTCTCTTTTATGGATGGTTTCTCTGGTTACAATCAGATCAAGATGGCACCTGAAGATATGGAGAAGACAACATTTGTTACACAGTGGGGCACCTTTTGCTGTAAAGTGGTGCCATTTGGTTTGAAGAATGCAGGGGCAACATATCAGCGTGTTATGGTGGCTTTGTTTCATGATATGATTCACCATGAGATAGAGGTATATGTGGATGATATGATAGCCAGGTCCCAGAATGAAGAGCAACATCTTGATCATCTGCATATGTTGTTTGAGAGGTTGAAGAAATACAAGTTGAGATTGAACCCAAACAAGTGTACTTTTGGAGTTAGATCTGGTAAACTCTTGGGTTTTATTGTCAGTGGAAAAGGTATTGAAGTGGATCCTGCAAAAGTGAAAGCTATACGAGAGATGCCAGCTCCCCGTACTGAGAAGGAGGTTAGAGGTTTCTTGGGACGATTGAATTACATTGCAAGATTTATTTCCCAATTAACTGCCATCTGTGAGCCAATCTTCAAGTTGCTGAAGAAAGACCAGGTGATGGAGTGGAATGATGAGTGCTAGATTGCCTTTGATGAAATCAAGAGATATCTTTTAGAACCTCCAATTTTGATGCCACCAGTTGATGGAAGACCCTTGATTATGTACTTAACAGTGTTAGACAACTCAATGGGGTGTGTGTTGGGGCAACATGACGAGTCTGGTCGAAAAGAGCAGGCAATATACTACCTTAGCAAAAAGTTTACCGACTGTGAAACAAGATACTCACTGCTCGAGAAAACTTGTTGCGCTTTGGCATGGGCTGCTCGCCGACTAAGACAGTATATGTTGACCTATACTACCTTGTTGATTTCGAAGATGGATCCAATCAAGTACATATTTGAGAAACCTGCTCTCTCCGGAAGAATAGCAAGATGGAAAATGATCTTGACAGAATATGACATACAGTATACTACTCAGAAGGCCATTAAAGGAAGTATTGTGGCTGATCACTTGGCTCATCAAGCAGTAGATGATTACCAGTCAATGAGTTTTGAGTTCCCTGATGAAGACATTATGATTATTACCAAAGAACCTGGACAATATGACGGACCTGAACAAGGATCCCGATGGACTATGGTTTTTGATGGTGCCTCTAATGCACTTGGTAATGGTGTTGGTGTTGTGATTAGTTCCCCTGAAGGTTGTCATACCCCGATTACTGCCAGACTTTGTTTCTATTATACCAATAACATGGCTGAGTATGAGGCATGTATCATGGGTATTAAAGCTGCTATTGATATGAAGATTCAGTTCCTTGATGTGTATGGAGATTCAGCCCTGGTAGTAAGTCAGATTAAAGGAGATTGGGATACCAAGCATGATAACCTCATTCCTTACAGAGATCACGTGTTGTCTTTGATCCCACATTTCAAAGAGATTACCTTTGGACATATTCCACGGAGAGAGAATCAGTTGGCAGATGCATTAGCCACCATGGCATCTATGTTTGAGATCAGTTGGGATGATGAAGCTCCCAAGATTACTATTGATAGATTTGAAAAGCCTGCATACTGCAATGAGATTGACACAGAAGGGGCAGAGGAGAAGCCTTGGTTCTATGAAGTGACAAGATATCTTGAAGCTCAGGAGTTCCCTAAAGGGGCATCTGTCAAAGATAAGAAGTTTCTGAGAAGGTTTTCTGCTAAGTTCTTTTTGAGTAATGGGATTTTGTACAAGCGCAATCATGATTCAACTATGCTTCGTTGTGTGGATAAGAAAGAAGCAACTGATATTATGGAAGATATGCATGATGGAATCTTTGGCACTCATTCTAGTGGTCATACTATGGCAAAGAAGATATTGAGAGCAGGTTACTATTGGTCTACCATGGAAGCTGATTGCTATCAACACTCCAGAACGTGTCACAAGTGTCAAATCTATGCCGATAAAGTCCATATACCTCCATCACCATTGAATGTGTTGACTGCTCCTTGGCCTTTTGCCATGTGGGGCATTGATATGATTGGTGAGATCAAACCTACTGCTTCTAATGGGCATCGTTTCATCCTGGTTGCTATTGATTACTTCACGAAGTGGGTAGAGGCAGCTTCATTTGCATTTGTTACTAAGAATGTTGTGGCTCTATTCATTAAGAATAATCTCATATGTAGGTATGGCGTCCCTGAAAGGATTATTACTGACAATGGCTCTAATCTGAACAACACTATGATTACTGATCTCTACACGCAGTTCAAGATTAAGCATCACAACTCTTCTCCGTATCGTCCAAAGATGAATGGGGCAGTTGAAGCTGCTAATAAGAACATTAAGAAGATTGTACAAAAGATGACTGTTACTTACAAGGATTGGCATGAGATGTTACCATTTGCTCTTCATGGTTATCGTACTACAATACGTACTTCAACAGGGGCAACCCCATTCTCCTTAGTCTATGGTATGGAAGCAGTTCTGCCCATTGAAGTTCAGATTCCCTCCTTAAGAATTATGAAGGATGCAGGCTTGGATGAAGATGAGTGGATTCAGACTCGACTTGACCAGATAAATTTGATTGATGAGAAGAGGCTAACAGCAGTTTGTCATGGCCAGATGTACCAGAAACGAATGATCAAAGCTTTTAACAAGAAGGTTAAGCCAAAGGTATATCAGGCTGGTGATTTGGTAATCAAGCGTATCATATTACCACAGGGTGATCCTAGGGGCAAATGGACTCCTGCATATGAAGGACCATTTGTAGTCAAAACAGTATTCTCAGGAGGTGCCATGATACTTACTACTATGGATGGTGAAGACTTCCCGCAGCCGGTAAACGCAGACATAGTTAAAAAATACTACGCATAAAAAGAGACCCGCTATAGGCAAAAATAAGGGCATCCCGGCAAACCAAAAGGGTTTGGGCAAAAATTAGGGATATATATAAAAAGATGTACACCCGACAAGTTGAAAACCTGAAAAGGCAGCTTGGGCAAAAAAGGGTATCCCGGTGGATTGAAAACCTGAAAGGGCAATCCAGGATAAAGTTAGGGATTAAAGCGTATGACTATGTCTCGTTTGGATCACCCATGAAAATGCAACCAGTTGTGTTACTTACTCAAGTTTGAACAGATAAAGCTCAATCCAATCGTTTCCGTCTCAACAGAAGAAGATGAGATACTTGAAGATAATGGCAATAGTAGAATTGAAACTCAATAGGATTATTTCCCACATAGCTGATTTTCTTTGTTTTGTAAAAACTTTATGACAAAATCCTCTTACTAGGGTTTATGTCTCCTTGTACAAACTTACCCATGTATGGGTCACTTTTTGATATGAATAAAATTCCATCTTTGAATCCAGATTTACTTTTACCCTATTTACATAAGCGAAACGTCCATTGGTTGTGTTTGAATGTATGTATGCTTTTGAATATGATTGATGTTTACCAGAAATGCATAAATGCTTAATATGATTGATGTTTACCAGAAATGCATGAAAATGCAGTAATAGTATTTACTAAGGACGAACGAGGGAAGGATTTCAACGAAGCTTCGCCGGTTCATCTCTACAAAACAACTACAAATTCCCCAGTAGGACAAATCCATCTTCATAGATACTTCGAGTCACATCTCCCCTGGAATTTATATCCATCTCTATTATCCTCATACGGATAATCGAGAATTTATTTTTCCAATAGGAGTACGACGAACGAAGACGGAAGGTTATGTATACCTTACTATCCCCAGCAGACGGGAGGTTATGTATACCCTACTATCAAACGAAGACGGAAGGTTATGTATACCTTACTATCGAACGAAGACGGGAGGTTGTATATACTATATTATCAGACAAGACGGGAATGAGTTCCTCATATTCTTCAGCAACAAATCGGGATTTATTTTCCCTGGCCAGCAGTTGTTATACGAAGATATCCAGACGTTTCAAGCTACATGATGCATACATACATCATTTACATCATAACATACATATACATAGATACATAATACATTACTTAAGTGCATCATATTACACATGCATACATAATACATAAACTAATATTATCTTGCAGAATGTTATAATCTTGTTTTTCAGGATTAATTCTCCAGCAGACAAATTTCATCAACAAATTGTGACTATTGGGCCGTTGTTTATCTTCCCAAAAGTTATCATTTCCTCAGGACGTTGTTTAAACCTCCTGAAAGCTTCTTATACCTCAGGACGTTGTTTATCTTCCTGAAAGCATATCCTGACCTTGGGCCGTTGTTTATCTTCCCAAAGGTTACATCATTATACCTCAGGACGTTGTTTATCCTCCTGAAAGCATATCATTTCCTCAGATTATCCTTCTGAAAGCATATTATTGCCTTGGGCCGTTGTTTATCTTCCCAAAGGTTATATCATTTCCTCAGGACGTTGTTTATCTTCCTGAAAGCATATTATTGCCTTGGGCCGTTGTTTATCTTCCCAAAGGTTATCTCACTACCTCAGAACGTTGTTTATCCTTCTGAAAGCATATTATCTCCTCGGGACGTTGTTTATCCTCCTGAAAGCATATTATTACCTTGGGCCGTTGTTTATCTTCCCAAAGGTTACACCACTACCTCAGGACGTTGTTTATCCTCCTGAAAGCATATCATTTCCTCAGGACGTTGTTTATCCTCCTGAAAGCATATTATTACCTCAGGACGTTGTTTATCTTCCTGAAAGCTATCACCATTACCTTGGGACGTTGTTTATCTTCCTGAAAGCATACCACTACCTCGGAACGTTGTTTATCTTCCTGAAAGCTATCATTATACCTTCATATTTTGGACCGCTTTATCCTCCAAGAAATGTACCTGAAGAACCTTTCTCCAAGTGGCATCTTTTAGCCCACTCAAGCATACTCAACTAGTCATTAGTATCACTCTACGCACCGGTGATTGCAAATTTTTGGGCTTTTGTGTTCAATCCCCTTCAACCTTCCAGGTCACGATTGGCACATATACCAATCTAACCCCTCAGGTTTCAGAAAATTGAACAGGGGCAGCTGTTGCACCCCAAAATTTGCCCTCACAATACAAGACTTTGTGTGCTAAGAAGGTTCACAAGGTTCACAAGACCTTTCATGAGGTTCATGAAGTTTACAAGACACTTTATGAGGTTCACAAGGTTCACAAGGTTCACAATACTTACAAGACCTTTCATGAGGTTCATGAAGTTTACAAGACACTTTATGAGGTTCACAAGGTTCACAAAGCTCACAAGACCTCCCAGGAGGTTCACAAGACATCTTATGAGGTTCACAAGGTTCACAAAGTTCACAAATAGTCAGAAAGTTTGACAATTCCCTCAGACAATGCATCCTCCTAAGTAGTGCATCCAAAACTAGGGTTTTGACTTTAATCAGGCTAAATGGATTTCCAAGATTTCAAGTGAGCTTCATAACATCTTATATGTGTCTGAGAACCCCCATGACAAGTTTCAAGACTTTTCTCAAAGGTTTGCTCAGTCAGATGATCAGATAAGTCAAAATCAATCAAAGCAGTTAAAAAGTCAAACTGAGGTCAACTGTGGTCAAACCAAAGTCAAACTTCATGATTTTTTGCCAACATCAATTATATGAAGTAAAATTCATCATTTGATCAAGGGTTGATCATGATTCATCAAGGATATTTCAGATCATCAAGAATCAGGAGTTTCTAAATTAGGGTTTCCTTAGGAAAAGTCAACTGAACTTTGACCAGCCATAACTTTCACATGCTTCATCACCAATTTTCCATCCAAATCTCATTTTGAAGGAAATTGAATTCTCTACAACTTTGTGTCTCACAAGCCAAGCCCAAAAATGCTTCATTTGGAAGGTATGAGCTAAGACATTATAGGTCCTTTTGAAAGTCAACAAAAAGTCAACAACTTCAAAAGGGCATAACTTGAGAATGGTAAATGATATGGACATGAAACCAATGGGGTTGGTTAGAGGACTCTTCAAGCTTTCCAAAATGTCTAAGAACACCCTCATAGTATTAAAATTGAAGGATGTGTGCCCTTGCAAAGTTGGGAAATTTTAGGGAAGTTTGTGAAGCAAATAAGGCCTAAAATCAAATTTTTGCTAAATGAGCCCACCAAATTGCCATCCCATCTTTATAAAAACACCAAGCACGACACAACCCACCTATTTTTTTATTTTTGATTTTTTATTTCATATTTATTTGAATTTTATTCATTAAAATACAATTTAAATTGAAATAAAATATGAAAATCATATATTTGGATGAGATTATGATTCTAGAAGGTTTTAAATATCATTTAGAGATGATTGATTTGATCCAATTTCGTGCTAGCTTAATTTGGAAATGTTAGATGAGATTTTTTTCAATATTTGAAAGTATGAAACTTCATGATCAAGTAACCAAGACAAGGCCCATAAATCCATGTTGTTTTGACCTAATTTACATCACTATATGTATACAAACTCATCACAATCATAAGGACGAATTTTTGCAGCCTCTTACATAACTTTCAAACTTCACAAAAACCATAAAAAATCAATTTTCGGTTTCATCCATTCAAGAGGTTTCAAGGTATTTTGAGGACACAAGAATGTTCACTAAGTTTCATTAAGTCGAAACCAATCATCATTCGCATCCAAATCATTACATATTGCTCAAACCGAATCTCTTTTGTTCTTGGTTTTCAAATTTTCGATTCTCACTATTTATGCATTGCACACTAATTTTATTTGTTGATTCATGTTTAGTTGAAGCTTGTGATGGATTTTGGGAAAAAATATTGGAGAAACAGTGGTTAAATCGTTAGATGCCATTCTAGGGTTTATACCTTATAATTTAGGGCTTTCTAATTTAATGGATATAAATTTATTTTGAAACCACAGATCAAGTCAGTGAAGTGTATGGATCATGTTTGTGTCAACAATTTGATAAAATCATATGTATTTGGCCGTGTATAAATTTCGCAGGTTCAAAAACGCAAAAGAATTCGCAGGAAAATCCCTGGGTAAATTCGCAGGAAAACCTGCGAATCCTGAGGAAGAAGATGATGCAGTGGTGCCAAATCTGATTTTAAAATTTGTTTTAATATTTTATTGATTTTGGTTGAGATTATTACACAAATGTAAAGTTGGTTCAGCTGGTTGGTGTGCGTATGCGTGTTGTTAATGGTCCTGGGTTCGAATACTCCCCAGGTCATTTTGTTGTGTTTTATTTTTCATGATTTTTTTTGCAGGTAAGCAACAAAAGGCATTGCTACTCATCCTCTAACACCAGTGCGCGCCTGGCCTGGTGGTTGTGCTATTGGTCCAAGACACATGAAGCCTAGGGCCTGGGTTCGAATCCCAGCCCCAGGTAAGTTTTTTATCCCTTTTTCTTCTTATTTTATTTAATTCTTATTTATGTTTGTTTAATTAATTTAGTAAATTATAAAATATTAAAAAATAAAATGTATATTATCTTGTATATAAATTCTAAACTTGTATTTTCAAAAAAATTAAAACTTTATTATTAAAACTATTTTATTATATATTATTAATGTTATTTGATTTGTATAAATAAATTAGTTGTGTTTAGGTTAAAAAATATATCAACCCTAATTTTCTAAAAAATCTAAAATATTTTTCTAAAAAAACCTAATTGTAAATATTATTTATTTGTTTATTTTAATTCTTGCTTATATTTTAATTAATAAATAAATCTTAATATTTTTAAATCAAACCCTAATTTGCTTCTATTAAAAATGTAATTTTATTATAATTCTTAATTTTGGTAAATATAATAGTATGATTATAATTAATTCTATTTTATCTAATAATGTACATATGTTTTTTTTAATTTTTTCATCATTTAAATCTTGTATATAAATATGCTTAAAAATTCTTAATTTTTTTTCATATTCTATAAATTGTTTATAATTTAATTTTGTATATGAATAATTTTTATTATATGCTTAAAAAATGTTTAAAAATTGCTAAATTAATTTTGTAATTATAATTTTATTTTCATAATATGTTTAAAATTAATTTAATTTTTATAATTTGCATACAACTTAAAATTTCATAATAATTAGTATAATTGTTTATATTTTATTATAAATCTTAAAAAATAATTGTTCATTAATCTTTTAATATTTTTTGCTTATATTATTAACTATGTTTATTTTTGTATTTATTTCATTATTACTAACCCCATTGTGATTTATTATTATTATTATTATTTCACTAACCCAATTATTATTATTATTATTTATTATTTTGATTATTTATTTAATTTGCTATTATTATTATTATTATTATGTAATTGCTCCTTGGATGTAATATTTAGTATTAATGTTTTAATATTTATTTTTTATGCTATGGTTAGTAAATAGGGAGTGCAACATGTTTGTATGTATAAAATTCAATTTAGCTCATTAAATTTAAAGATAAATATTAAAATTGTACACTCACACACGTAAGTCGATCCTGGATCGCCATTTCACTTCCTTAGGGATACCTCTCATGTTGCCTAATCAAAAGGTCAAGTAGGGTGTATAAAGCAAAAGTCCCTCAAATTCACATCATCTAGTCCCTTAACAGATAAAAGATCAAGTCCCTTTTGAATGTTGCCTTCATAATGATCTTGTCCCTTTCGAATAATGATGATAGTCCCTTCGAATTGCTTATACACCCCACAGTTGCCTAAATAACAGATGACCCTTCACTTGTCCCTTACATCCAAGGTAATGACTACCTATTCCTTAATAATAGGGATAGTCTTACCATTTAAAGGATTCAAGAACAGAAAAGACTTTAAACTTAGGGTAGGTTCCTCTTAGATACTTGCTCACTCTTCAAAACAATTTCAAACACTTCACACATTTCAAACAAATTTTCAAAACAAAGGTTTATACGCATCCGTACATGGGTCATTATAAACACTTAAGAAAATTTCTATTCACACACTTCACATTTCAAAAACATTTTAAAGTGAGCTAAGTAACTAAGAGCCCATGGATAACCATGGATGTAAAGGGTGCTAACACCTTCCCTTTACATAACCTACCCCCCGGACCCCAAAATCTTTTAAAAGGTCTTTCCTGTTCTTTTATGCCTTTCCTTTGGATAAAATAAAAGTCGGTGGCGACTCTTGCTATCCGTAACATAACTAAAGTCAGTTCTCCCACCGTGTTACACTGATGATGATTTTAGTGGAAGTATTTATTCAGTATTTCTTGACCAACCTCTATTACACAGATGATAACTTTTTACTCGTAACTCGAATTTAAGCGATTCTTGAAGGTGATAATCGTGTTTGAAGTTGAACGATTCTTGCTGGAAATGGGTAATATGAGGTCAGGTATAAAATGTTTGGTAATACGAAGGAGGAAGGATATCGGAAAAGCACTTGGGAATGTAGCGTATGCCAGTAGAGAATGATTAGAGCAAATATATATTTGAGGAAGGAAGAAGGTTAAATAGTAAAGTGGATTGTGTGTAATTGATGATATGGGGTCGACATGTGTCGGGAAAATTTTGGAAACTTTCTATCACCAACCGGATGATGAGATGGTATTGTTGAGATTGTGATTCGAATGAGACCTAAAGCGTGAAACTATACAGATCATCTAGGATATGAGATTAAGGGAAAGAAGAAGGATTCGTTAATGTTGTTAAAGTTATTAACTTGGATAAATGCTTCATTTGAAGCAAACCGATTTGTGTTGTACTTGGTGTAGTGGCATTTCCAATATTGGGAGGATAGTTAACTATTGTGTTATGCCACAGGCGTGTATAAGAGAATATGTAATGGATTTTGGACGTTTATGTATCATTAGCGAGGTCAGAATTAAGGAAAATAAGAAAATATTTGTAAGCATTAGAGAGATTGGAATCATACTTGTGTTGGAAAAGTGTCGATGTATGGCAGAGAGAATTAGAGGAGTTCCTATCGTCAACCAAATGTGGAGATGGTATTATCGAGAGTATGATTGGAATGAGATTCAAATGTAAAAATATATGGATCCTCGATGTTTGTGAGATTTAAAGGGAAACTATGGATTTGTGAATATTGTTAGAGTCCTCTACATGAATAAAGACTTCATATGGGATGAAATAAATTGTGATGTGTTTGGTATTTTAATAAATCCATAGTTGGATAATACTTAAAAATTGTGTGATGCTAAGTGAGTATGAAGTAGATTATGTACTATTTGGGCAATGGTGTCTCATTGACAAGATGGGATGAGGAGGAAATTGGGGAAAGCATTTATAAACCTCAAAGAGGATTATTAGACCATGTTGTTTTAGGTGACTTCGAGAAAAAGTTCGAGAGGAAATGATATTATAGTTTAGTAACGATGGTTTATGCTTCATCATGGTTGTCAGCTACCTATTAACAAATTGAAGAAACTGGTCACCCTTAATCTCTTGTTAATAGTAGACGGGATTATGTTGGATGTAATAGACTTATCTTGCTAGCTTGATAGCGTGGAAAATAAATTTGTATTCTATTAAGGGGATAGTCGTTCACCAATTAGTGTGAACCTAATTGAAGAGTGGCCAGGAAAAAGTCGGGACTTATTGAATAATTTGGAAATTTGAGTTGGTATGCAAGCTAACGCCGCAAAGTGGAAGGTTAAGGAGATAGAAAGTGAACAATGATTTTTTGGTGAATATTAAAGAGATTCAGAAGCTAGATGTGAGACTTGTGGAACTGATAGATTATGGAAATAAAAGTGAGGACATTGACTTTAAGGTGAAAGACCAGAGTGACGTAACTAAAGTGCAAAGTGGCATAGTTCTTTATGTGTGTATGACTTATTGGAGTCATGGGTTAAGCATTATAAGTATATGAGAATGATGCAGAGCATTGAACACTTTATAATGGAAGTGATGGGTGCAAGGTTTGTATATTATTCATGTTACTAATGTCGGGTGGCAATGTCGTCGGTATTATGGTTATATTGATATCCTTATAATGATATGGTTGTGTGAGGAGATAATAAAGTCGATGTTAATGTTGTAGAACTCTACATTCTTAAACTGTGTTGTTGCCTCATTTCTAATGGCAAGAATACGAGTGCGAGTAGCTATTTACCCTGAAAGGAAATTGGAGAAATGATACCTATGATGGTGGTAACGACATCGTTGTGCTCCGGTTCAAGGACGAATGAGATCCTAAGGTGACGAGACAAGGAGTGAAGTGAACAGGAATGTTCATAACTCGATAGTTTTGTATCTTGTTGGATTTTTTTGGTTTACGATATGGAATTTGGATTAGTGGTGTTCGAATGGTTGTCAATACAATGTGTAAGTCTGAGAGAAAGATGCGAGAGCCGTATCCAGAGTGTGTTATATCAGGTAATTTTTTGGAACAAAAATTCTTTAAGTGGGGGAGAGTTGTAACACCCAAAAAATATAAATTAATTATTTAATTAGTTATTTAATCGATTTAGCGTGATTTTGTGAGTTTAAGTGATGTTTGATGGTTATGACGCATGATGATACACTAATGTGATATGAGATGGTGTTGGAGTAAGAATAAAATTTGAGGATAAGTTATAAGTTATTATTTCATTAAGATTATTTAGATTTAATAGAGGATTAATCTAAATAATTAAATAAATAATAATATTAGAGATTTTTAAGGATAAAGTGGTAAACGGAATAACATAATGAGGCCTGTTGTACCCCAAAATTTTACCTCATATATTCAAGACCATATGTCTCAAGAGGTCTCCTAATGTTCATAACATTCTCAATTCGTCAAAGGAATTCATGGTTTCATCATACAAAGTATCCTCCTAAGCAATAGATTTCAAATTAGGGTTTTGTATTTCTCAAAGAAAATTGGACTTCTAAATCCTCAAGTGGACTTAATGGTATCTCATATACTTCAAAGGATCCTCATGTCAAGTTTCAAGACTTACCCTACAAGTTTGGCCAGTCAGATGCTCAGATAATCAATAACCAGTTAACTTGGGTAAAAAGTCAACTATGGTCAACATACAATCAAACTTCAAAAAAATTTAACAACATCAAGTTTATGAATTAAGATTCATAATTTTTCAAGGGTTGATCATGTTTCATCAAGAAAACCTCAAATTCATCACAAGGAAAAAGTTGCTAAATTAAGGTTTCTTAAGGAGAAAGTCAATTGTATTTTGAACAACTTTAACTTTCACATACTTCATCATAAATCTCTCATCCAAAGCTCATTGTGAAGGAAATTCAATTCCCTACAACTTTGTGTCTCACAAGCCAAGGCTATAAATGTTTCATTTGAGAGATATGGGCCAAGACAATACAAGTCCTCTAAAAAGTCAACAAAAAGTCAACTTTTTCAAAAGCTCATAACTTGAACATGGAAGATTAAATTGAAATGGTACCAAAAGGAGTGATTAAAGGACACTTTAATATTTCTAAAAAGTCTAAGAGCACATTCATATGATAACTGAGAAAGTTGTGCATTGTTAAAGTTGAGCAAATTTGAGGTGTATAAGGCAAACAATGACCAAACTTGAGTTTTTGCCAAATGGGCCTATGTTTTCACAATCCAAACTTAATCTTAAGATGATCCACGATCTATAAGTCATATATTTTGATTTTCTTTGTTTATTTTATATTTTATTGGATTTAATTCATTTAAATTCAATTTTAATTAAAATAAATATTGAAAAATCAAATAATTGATCTATGGACTATTTTAGGATCAGATATTGAGATTTATTTACATAATATTTGATCTAAAATTCGTGCAAAACAATAGGAGAAAGATATGAAGGCCAAATATGACCAAAATAGAAAGTTTTCAAATCAAATTTCAATCAAATCTTATCATCTCAAAATAAATTGAACCCAAGCCCACAAGTTGACCTAAATCTTTCCTCTATAAATACATAACACCTTCAGATAAAAAGGACACGAAATTTTTGATCAAAGAGAGCATACAAAACTTCAAAAAATACAAGAGTAAGTTGAATTCGATTTTAGGGTTGAAGTCATTCTCAAAGAGGTTTGAAGGTTCAAAAACAATCCTTAGACTCTTCTGAAGGTGTACCAATCATCACATTGCTCCAAAACCTCATAAAATGCCATAACCCAATTTGCTTCTTTTTTTTCAATTTTTTGATTTCATATTTATACGCATGATACATCTAATATTTTTGCATGTTTGTGTTTTGTATGATGTGAGCAAAAAATATCCCTACGAAAAAGATCATAGTCCCTCGATGCAATGTCGTTTTCTGTGAAAAGGCAGCTAAAAGGTATGAAGTTGGCAGAAAAGAGGCACCACCCACTAACAGGGTAGACGACATCCTAGGGAGGATCCAAATTGATTTAGTTGTCGGTTCAACTATTAGGTCAACATTGTTCATGGTGATCAACTCAAAGGCCAACTTTAACATATTGTTGGGACGAGAGTGGGTCCATGGGATTAGGGCAGTACCACTGACCTGCACCAGAGAGTGAGCATTTGGAGGAAAGATGGCATCATGGAAAATATTGAAGTCGATCAAAGTTATTACAAGACGAAAGAGGGGAAAGATACGGAGAAATCTTTTGATAAGCACCTAGCCAGCGTGGCACCATGTGATGATGAATTAGAATCATATACTTCCATCGACACTAGCCGCGTTCTAAATTTTGATCTTGATCACAAATTTATTTGGGATACTGATGACAAAATAATAGTTAGTGAAAATGAATACTGAGTTAGAAAGCATGACTCGAATTTCAGCCTATTGGGCTGAAAACAAAAAAGAATTGGCTTTGGAAGCAAAGAAATGTCAGATACCAATCGACGAAGCCAACATGATAACACACACAAATGGATAAACAACAACATTGGAAAGTTGGAAGCTTGATTGCATTTATGACAATGAGCCTTTGGGGTTCGAAAAGGACCCATGAAATGAGTTTCAAAGAATACAGGCCCAAGACCTACTTGAAGAGATAGATTTGGAAGATGGGACCATAAAAAGACCCACGTACATAAGTACGTAAGGGGGGTCAAAAATTAAGGCCAGACTGATCGCAGTTCTGAGAGAGTATAAAGATTGCTTTGTCTGAGACTATGGAGAAATTCCTGGTTTAAGTCGAAGTGTTGTAGAATTCTGATTGCCAATACAGCCAGGTAAAAAGCCAGTCAAGCAGCAACCTTGTTGATTTGTCCCAGGGGTTACGAAGAGAAGCAATACGAGGCATTAGACAAGATCAAAGGATATCTTACGAGGCCTCTTATGTTATTTCCATCTAATATAAAAAAATATGAGATTATATATTGTTGTGTCGGAAACGACCATAGGAAGTATGTTAGCACAAGAGGATAACGATGGTATCGAAAGGCCCATTTATTACCTTAGTATGATTATGATAGATATTGAAACTAGGTATACAATGATTGAAAAAATATACTTATGTATGTACTTCTTATGTATGAAATTAACGCAATATATAAATCTTGTTGACGTTTACGTTTCATCTCATTTTAACGTTATTAAGCACATGTTGTTTAAGCCATTCTGCATAGTCAAATATGGAAATGGGCACTGACACTAACTGAGTTCTCTCTAACCTGTAAGCCTTTAAAGGCTAGTAAAGGTCGACAATAAATGTTCTGATAACGAGGTTGGATATGAAGCCTTAATCACAATCCTGAAGACGCTAAAAAGCAAGAGGGGACAAGACATACAATAAAAAGGCTTAAGGGAAAAACCCTTGAAGTCGATGATCACATGTGGAAAGCGATCTTATCCAGGGATCGACGGGATCGAACATTGGAAAAATGGTCACCTAATTGGGAAGGACCATTTCAAGTGAGTAAGGCTTTTAGTAACACGCTTATGAGATAAAATAGGAGTCGATCAGAAAGTCTTAAGAGTAAATGGGAAGTACTGGAAAAGTATAAACCTACGCTACAAGAAATTCAAATCAAAGCATAAACTTTCATTAATAAGTGGCCATTATGGAATACAAGAAATTGTCAAAAGAAAGTTACAGGAATCGACGTTCAGAAAACACATAAATATTAAGTTGGAAACCTAGTCTTAAAATCCTCAAAGATGGCCTTTTCGTACACAATCTTGCTGTTGAGAAGAGACTTCTTCGAGTGCATCCTTCTGATTTGTTCCTTGAGAGTGAAGGTCTTTTCGACATGGGAAATTCCTTGAGCCACTTCCTTGTTAATATCCTCTTGGGTCAGCAAATGCTCAGCGAAATCAAGAGAGGTTTTTTGTTGGTTGACTTTGGCTATCTGGGCTTGATACTCAAAATTTTGTTTGTCGAAACTTTGATATTTGTCGGAGCACTCCTTCTTCTTGCTCTCAAATTCAATAAGTTTAGCCTCATAGCGAGAGCTAAGATCCCACTCGCATTCCATCTTATTAATGGTGTTTTTTATTTGGAAGTCAGCATGATGGCACATGGACAAGTCCCTAGTTATCTGATTGAAGAAAGCCTCGAGTTCGATCAAATATTAAGTCGTAGCAGCAAGGACTTCGAACGGGGATAACTTGTAGATCAGTTTGTAGACGTCTCTAGCAAACTCAATTTGTGCAACAATGACATCCAAGAATCATTCCTCAAATAGATAGCCTCTCAATTGGTGAATCTTGACGTCAAAAGAGGCATCAACTTCTGGATCGCGAAGAGACGGCAGGCCAATTGCGGTGTAGTCCCTTGAAAGAGGACAAAACTGTTGCAGTTTCCTCAAGGCCTCTGTTGGGTTAGTCTTCTTCAAGGACAAAGATCTGCAAGAGTAGGGTCTTCAATTGTATCCTTGTGAGGACCATCTCCATGATGAGTGTGGATGGGCGGATTACTAGTGCCGACTTGAGTTATAGTAACTTCGATGACGGTAAATGGCTCGTCATCGTGCCCAATGTTGGCAGTTTCATCAATTACTACTTGTGTAGTTTGTTGCTTTTTAGGTGTCGGGGGATCTTTGACTGGGGTGCTTTGAAATTCATTAATGGTTTGGAGACTCATAGAAATGGCATTTTCAGTGGGGCAGGCTTTAGTCTCCCGATTGTCAACATTCTCAATAATGGTCAAATCAGGCGCCTGCAAAAAGGATCTGGTGAGAAGGGATTCACAAAGAAAATACTCTCAAGAGGTCGAAGTTACTAATTTGTTAGCGTCAGAGTCAAGATTAATGGGTTGGTCGAAATCCCACAAGTAACATAAAACGTCGTTTCTCCCGACACAAATGGTCCGTCGAAAATGGCCTTATGGGGACAATTTGTTAGCCACAGGATTTCAACCAGGTTGAGGTTGACATCATGTTGGGTGAAGCCACATCGACACAAGGAAGGTCGCGTCGAGATGGCAGCCCAGGTTAGCGGTCGACGCGACACTGGAAGAGTTTAGACGAGAAATATTCAAAACGCAAGAGAATGTGGCGGTTGATTTTTAGAGTAGTGGGACGACACGTGACATGACCAGAGTGGCTAGAAGGGTCTGACAGTACCTTTTTAATGTCTATTTAAACATTGTTCATTGTCCGAAATAAATGTCACATTTAGAGAAAAAAGTTAACCCTCTAAACAAAATATATGGTAACGTCCAACACTTTATTCATTCAAATCCGTTTATCATTTTTGTTTACTAAAAAATTATATACCTTTCTTTCCAAAATAAACACCTTACTATTGTTTTACATTATAAAACATCACTTAAACTCAACACAAAATAAAAGAACAAGTGGTGTATACACTATAAAACATCACTTAAACTCAACACTGAATAAAAGAACAAATGGTTCTGGAATTCGTGTGACCGATCTCTAAAATAAACCTTCGATAGAAGGCCAACGACCGTTCACACGAAAAAAAACGGGTGCTAACACCCCCACCCCCCATCCGTAATAGAAAATTGGGTATTCCCTACATTTGCATCCTATTAAACCGAGTTTTCCCCATTAATTTCAAGATGGGGCCAGGTTTTCTTGTTAGGTCTATAAAGAACATTAATTTTATTTGGATATTATTGTCTTTTGTTCAAAACTTGTCGGTGGCCAAAAAATTGTCCTTCAACTTGCTGAGAATTTGAATTTTTGTCTAATAGAAAATTTCACAGGTCTACAGTACAAACCACAAATTTCACAACAAAGAGGGGGTCGTATTCCACGAAGTTTACAGGATATCTCACTGTTTTTATTTTTATTTACATTCTAGTGTGCACTACTACGCATAATTCCATGCAAGTAACCACCAGTCATTATGAGTGACACAAGGGACACAACACCTGCTGGAAAGACCTTCCCTGATTTCTTGAAACGAGAACCCATCACCGCAAGAAGTGCAGCAGATATACCTATATAAGAGAAGGAAACAATTTCACATGAAACTTCATTGTAAATATCAATTGTATTTGATCATAAGATTATCAAACTTGCGGGAGAGTAAACTAACTCAACACCGCAAACAAATTAGGGTCTGTATTCTATATTAGGGTCTGAAAACATTAAAGCCATGAGAGTTATAAAATGTGATTTGGAAGTCATAAACTTCTAAGTAAAGAAACTCATGGGAGAAACTACAATTTCTAACTATAATTGTGTAACAAATGGAATGGTGCCATCATCATCATCTAATCCATAATTGGTTGAACAACTTGCAACTTAATTCAATTCTGGCCTTTGGTAGGTTCTATAAAACCTTAAAATAAAGTATAGAGATCAGAGATAACCAAGTAATGCATTACAATTAATATCCAAAAGAGCTCCAGGATTTAGCCATGGCAATGTTTCTGGCTCAAGAAATGCATGCCACAAGTTTATTTTACCAAAAAAGTACTAATTCATCCTTGTTTAATCAGGTTTTAACCAATAAAGCACAAAGAGAAATGCATCATATATATATTGACAAACTAGTTGGTTCAGCAGTCACTAACCAAGGCCCACAGATGATGCAAGGACAGGTCTTCCAGGTAGCTCGGTGAAAACATAGAACAGCAGTGCAGAAGACAACCCACCAGCCAAAAGTGACTTCTGGCTGCCACTCTTCAGATAGCCCATTACACCACCCGCTGTCAAAAAATCGATAAAAATATCATTATGTAGATGTCATAACTCACGAAAAAAACACTAAATTATGTTAGTTTACATTATGAATTGTTCTGTAAAAGACACTAAATTACGATTGTTGGAGTATGAATCGTTCTGTACAAAAAAAAGAGCATGAATAGTTAAATTGAGTAGTTTACACAGAAACTAAGCAAAATAATTATACAAACTTATTATTGAGAATTCACTTATTCCACAAGTTTATCTTATAACTACAAACTTAACCAGCTCCATAACTTATCAACATCGAATTTATCAATGCAAATATAGGATTAGAAGATCTGTATGAATTCATAGTAATTAAATTAAGTTATGAAAAACATCACTCTGAAATACATTTTGAAATCTACAAATGTCTTAATACATTTAATACATGTAATTATATTTGCAAATCAATTAATGTAAATTTAATTATATAATTAACAAAAAAAATTGCAGAGAATGAAACAAATTTACGAAAGTTTATAAGAGATTCTAATCTAGGGTTTATCAACGATGATAAAGCGTTGGCATTTCAGAGAGAGATATACCTCCGACGAGAATAGCATAACCTAGAGTCAATTTCTGCGACATTGACAAAGCCATGTTCCTTTTATCTCCGTTCGATCCTTCTTCTCCCTTGTTACTATCGTCACCGCCTCCTCCTTCACCACCGCCGCCGCCGCCAAAATCGTCTCCGTTACCTTTGATACTTCCGCCGCCTCCGCCGTTGTCCAAATCTGGGGCACTTAGGTCAAATGAAGTGACCTTGGAATCAGAAGAAACAACAGCAATTTGAGAGTGTGGATTGGAGATAGTGAAGTTAGGGAAAGAAGGAGGATGAGCGAGGAACGAGCGAGGGATAGTGGAAGTGTTGGATCGGTGAATGGTTGTAGAGCGAAGATAGAAGGAGGGGAGTGTGGATGTCGAAAGGCCTAGAACCGCCATTGACGAACGTTCTGGTTTTGGAAACTTCTGGAAATCTTTTGGCGCCGCGGTTTTTGTGTTTTGGGCCCCTCTTTTGTCCTTTGTAAAGAGACCGGAGAGTACAACTATGCTAACAGTTAAGCCCAAGCCCACAATATATTGTGTAGTCTCTTTTTTGGGTTTTTTTTTTATTTATTTTTTTAAAGATGTATCTCCGTAGGTTGTCTGTTATTTTATGTATATAGTGTTAGCAATTTTTAAGTGTTTTATTGTAACTAATTTTATTAGACATGGTGCATTTCGATGTTTTTTCCAAACATGTTGTGTCTCCGGATATTAAAGATGTTATTGTGAAAAAGGTAGATGTTGACAACCAATTTAAAAATGAGCAAGAGTTTGAATTTCATGATCACATGTTTCAATCGATTCATACAGAGGCCTCAAAACTGAGATTTGGTGTGGTAATCAGAAGGTCTGATAATGGTTCAAATAGAAGAGGTGTATTTATGACAATGACATGCGAAACAGGAGGGAAATATATATCTTGTCTCCGAAATTTTAAACGAGATGAAACTGGTTCAAGAAAATGTGAGTGTCCCTTTAAATTGGGTGGTTATGTGTTGGCAAATAAGAAATTGAGATTTAATGTCATATATGGTTTACATAACCATGATTTGCGTGAAAAGTTAGTCGGTCATCCAATTACGGTTGCCTCATGCCGGAAGATAAATAATTCGTTTCAGACATAACATTGAATTTGGTTCAACCGAAAAACATACTTGCAACTTTGAAACGTAAAAGTCCCAAAAATATCTCAAATATCAAGCAAGTGTATAATATTCGGCACAAAAATAACATGACGCTAGGGGGGTAAAAGTGAAATGCAACAACTATTGAAAGTTTTGGATAACAATAACTATGTTTTTAGGTACCAAACGTGCGAGGATGGTGTAACCGACATAGATATATTTGGACTCATCCTTATTCTATCAAGTTGTTCAACATGTTCCATATTGTTCTCATCATTGATTCAACGTATAAGAGCAACTAGTACAGACTTTCATTATTAAAGATGGTTGATGTTTAATCTACTGAGAAGGCCTATTTTGTTGGGTTTGCATTTCTAAAGATTAAAAAAATGAGAATGTTACTTGCATCTTAGAGATGTGTCGGGAAATGTTGAAGGACCAAAAAGAGATTTCGAAAGTAATTATGAACGACCGCGATACCACTTTGATGAATTCGATCGCAAAGGTATTTCCTACTTCGTATGCATTACTTTGTAAGTATCGCATAACAAATAATGTGAGAATTTAGGTTAAACCCACGCTAGGGACGAAACAGTTAAAGATCAAGTGAAAAGATGGTGAAAGCGGTGTGATAGTGAGAAAAGTAATGGATAAATGGAATGTTATAGTAAACTCTTCTAGTAAAGAGTTATATGTTGATTCTGTTATATATTTCAGGAATGTGTGCGAGAAATATCCAGATTTGTTGAAATATGTTGAAAGCGCAATTCTAGACCAAGTTAGGGAGAAAATTGTTTGTGCTTGGAACGATCAGGTTAGACATCTTTGTAAATATACAACAACAAACCGAGTTGAGTAAGCCCATGCTACATTGAAGAATTTGTTGAGAAATCGTTATGGCGATTTGCGTAGGATTGAGACTCTGTGAACCAAATAATCCAAAATTGGCATAATGAAATACAAACATCATTAGGTCGGAGTATCACGGTTTTGAAACACGGATTTAAAGACAATAATCCTTATTCTCGATTGGTCAGTAACATATCTCG
This sequence comes from Lathyrus aphaca, assembly GCA_963966055.1. Taxonomy (NCBI): domain Eukaryota; kingdom Viridiplantae; phylum Streptophyta; class Magnoliopsida; order Fabales; family Fabaceae; genus Lathyrus; species Lathyrus aphaca. The sequence goes on from OZ014522.1 coordinate 547,485,568, forward strand.
AGCACGTTTGAATTATATTTTTCACGAAGCTAAACTATCTGATAATGTAGGCTCCGAGAACGCAAAGTATGGTTGCACAGTTGTGAAAACTTATGGTCTCAAATGTGTCTGTCTTATAGTAAAGAAGGTGAAACTTGGTAGTCCATTAAAAATGGATGAAAGTTGCAGTCACTGGAAAAGACTTAGGTTTGATGATGATTGTGTTATAAAATATGGTAAATCAAATATCTTTATCTTAACCAAATGGAAGGTGATACAAGAGAGATTTTTGAAAGTCAGTAACAAAATGAAACTCCACATCAAAGAAAATTTGAGGAAGATTACTTATCCGCTAAAAACAAAAAGTACTCCGAAGAAGTTCAAACCTACACCGAGTGACAATTTAACGATGCAAACTTCTTCATATTTTGAACTTATTGACAAAGTTTTTGCAGACTAACCAACTTCTAAATCTCAAAAAATATTTTTTTAAAGGAGTTCACATTAGAAAACCACCTCCTTCACCCCTCCACCAGAAATTTCATTCGTTGACGAGATGTCGGTTTTTATGCACAAATACAACAGACGAATCATTAATGTTGAGGGTGACGGTAATTGCGGTTATCGAGCTATTTCGACTTTCTTCGATAAAGGATAAGTTAATCATACACACTTGTTTTACGTCAACTTATTCACGAGTTAAAGACCCATAAAAAATCATACATGTGACTTTACTGAAAGAAATATAATTTTGATGTAATTTATGAGTCTCATGTTCCTTGCATTAGTGGACTGACATAGGAGAAAAAATGGACGCGTTTCCCTGAAATGAGTCATCTCATAGCAAGGGCACATGATAAAGTGTGTATTAATCAAGATACGGTTTTTCAGAAACCTTTTTTCTACTTCACACAGTTCCATCTCAAAATCCAAATGATTGTATTATGTGTATTGGGTGGATTTAAAAATAACGTCACTTTGTTCTAGTTTATTTGAAATTCGGACATACACCACTTACATTAGCGTAGTGGACGACTCATTCAATAATAATAGTCGAGACTTGGCCAAACCAATTTGTGGAAAATATTTAAGAGTTCTCCAAATTAAGCAACATTGAAAGAAAATTAAATTCACAAAAGTCAATGGGGGTACCACCCATACTTATAGATTTAGCCGGCGAGAATCTTTTGATTCGTTTAAATTTTTTGTTATCAATTAAGTGTATGTAAGTGTGTATTAATATTAATGAAGTGTAATATATAAAATTTCAAATATTTTAATACATTTTAATGTTTGCAAAAAAAATATTTATTTGCCAAACAAAACACACAAGTTCTATTTTCTACCTGGTTCAAAAGAAGTTCTGGAGATGTATTTTCGGAATAAAATAATAAGGTGGTATTGTAAATGTATCTCTAAAAGCAACATTAATACATGATAGAATTTTTTAGGACCACATTTGTCTACAACATATAAATTTAGGCTGTTGTTTTTTATTTCATACAAATAGAAAATGTCGCAAATGTCACAAATAAACATCATCTAGTATGTCACAAATGTCTCATTCTCTAGCGCGACACCCGGTCGAAAGTTCAAGATTAATGAGTATGCCTCTTTTGCAAATCTGCAATACAAAGTACATAATCTTATACTTTACGGAGATAATCGAAAAAATGTGAAGCTCGAGTTCAGTTCAGCGTCAATTAACAACTAAGGCAAAATTGAGTTCAACAACTAAGTGCTCAAGACAGATGCAAATGTAAGGGCGATGTGTGTTGCACCCCAAAATTTGCCCTCACAATACAAGACTTTGTGTTCTAAGAAGATTCACAAGGTTCACAATGATTACAAAGCTTTCCTGAGGTTTATGAGGTCTACAAAGCCACTTCATGAGGTTCACAAGGTTCACAAGCTTCACAATACCTCCCATGAGTATCACAAGACACTTTATGAAGATTCACAAGGTTCACAAAGTTCACAATTGGTCAAAGGAGTTGACAATTCCCTCAGACAATGCACCTCCTAAGCAGTGCATCCAAAACTAGGGTTTTGACTTTAATCAGGCTAAATGGACTTCCAATACCTCAAGTGAGTTTCATAGCATCTTATATGTGTGTAAGAACCCCCATGTCAAGTTTCAAGGCTTTTCTCAAAAGTTTGCTCAGTCAGATGATCAGATAAGTCAAAATCAGTCAATGCAGTTAAAAAGTCAAACTGAGGTCAACTGTGGTCAAACCAAAGTCAAACTTCATGATTTTTTGCCAACATCAATTATATGAAGTAAAATTCATCATTTGATCAAGGGTTGATCATGATTCATCAAGGAGATTCCAGATCATCAATAATCAGGAGTTTCTAAATTAGGGTTTCCTCAGTGAAAGTCAACTGAACTTTGACCAGGCATAACTTTCACATACTTCATCACCAAGTCTCCATCCAAAGCTTATTTTGAAGGAAATTGAATTCCCTACAACTTTGATGTTGAAGGTTAAGCCCAAAAATGCTTCATTTGAAAGATATGAGCTAAGACATTATAGGTCATTTCAAAAGTCAACAAAAAGTCAACAACTTCAAAAGGGCATAACTTGAGATTGGTAAATGATATGGATCTGAAACCAATGGGGTTGTTTAGAGGACTCTTCAATATTTCCAAAAAGTCCAAGAACTCCCTCATACCTTTAAAATTGAGGGAGATGTGTCCTTGCAAAGTTGGGCAATTTTGTGATGGTTTATGTTGAAAATGGAGGCTTAGAAGTATTTCTTTCCAAATGGGCTGCCTGATTTATGACCCAATCCATCTCATAATATTGTGCACGACCCAATTGACCAAAATTCAGCATTTTTATTATTTTTTATTTATTTATTATTGATTTAATTCATAAAAATCATTTTAAATAAATATAAAATATGAAAATCTATTTTTGGGTGAAGATATTGCTTCTAGAAATTCATAATTATTGATTGAATTAGAAGGAGAAGGAAATCATGTGAATTATCCCAAAATAGCAAGCACTCATGATCAAATATTTGAATTTTACACCATGATCTTTTTGAATATTTTTTGGATCAAATTTTCACATAACCCATCCATGTTTCTGACCTAAATCAATCACACATATATACTAAGCATAACCCTAGTCCTCATTGACGATTTCCACAGCCCAAGAGTAAGTTCACCATTGTTCAAAAACCTCTCCACAAGTCACATTCGGATTCTTGGATTTAAGCCATTTGAAGGTAAAGCAAGCACATAGCAAGCTTCCTGGGACTTCTCTGATCATGAATCATCACTCATATGCATCTCATGTGCACCATATTGCTCTACCCGAACTCATCTTTGTCTTAAAGTAAATTTTTTCGATTCCATTGATATATGTATTATAAATTGTTTTTGATGGTTGATATGTGTTTATTTTGATCCCTAGAACAATTCTGGACAACTCAATTGGATTTTCGTGACCTAATAAAGATTCGGCCATTGTTAGGGTTTAGCTCTTGAAGTTAGGGCTTGATGATTCAATGAATTTAAATAAATTCTAAGAACATGGGAGTGTTCCATGAGACCTAAGGATCATAAAACTATAATCAATTTGATGAATCGTTACTGTTTGGCAAGAGTTTGATTTTCGCAGGTCAAGAAGCTTGAAGAACTCGCAGGAAAATTTGCACCTGAATTCGCAGGAAATTTCGAAGCTCAGGAGGTTGAAGACGAAGGCCTTGCGCGCCAGTTTCAAAAATTCAAATATTATTAATATATTTTATGTTGTTTGGTTGTTTCATTAACACACACATGCGTGTGTCCTGGTGGTAAGCGCAGCCTATGTATGTTGAAAGGTGCTTGGTTCGATTCCTGGCCAAGTGCATTTGTTTTTGTTTTATTTTTCAGGTCAAAAGAAGATTCAATATATTATTATTACTTACCAACAAGCTAACAGAGGGGCTCTTCCAGCCGGGTGGTGATGCGTACGCTTGCTAATGTAAAGGTCCTGGGTTCAAGTCTTATCCCAGGCCTTTTGGTTTTTTTTTTATTTTTCTGGATTTTCAAAGGGCAAGGCATAAAACAAACTTGGTTCATTCTTCTATCACCTGCGTTTGGCTGGCCCAGTGATTCTTGTTGCTGCCTGCAAGTAAGAGGTCTTGGGATCAAATCCCACCAGGTTCCTTTTCTTCCTTTCTTTTTTTTTATTTTTCTTGTTCTCCATTTAATTTAATTAATTTAAATAATTAAAATGTTATTATTTTCTATATCATAATATGTATATATATTATATAGTCTAATTACTCTTAAAATAATTTTCTAAAAAAAATATAAAACGCTTGATTTTTTGTTATTTAAATTTTATTTGTATAGTTTATATTAATTAAGATAATTTTGTATGATCATTAAAAAAATAAATTTTTGTATATTCTAAACCCCTAAAAAATTATTTCTCACATAAAACCCTAATTTTATAAAACTCTAAAAAAATATTTTTTTAAATACAAATCTAATTCTATTTTTTTTAATTTTATTTTCTAATATAATTATTATATACATATGTCTACTATAATTCTTACAAATTTTGTAAATATACTTATAAGTTATTTTTCTCTTTATATATTAAATAAACATTTTTTTATATAACTTTTGTTTAGAAATAATTGTGTTTATAATAATTAGACTTTTGTAGTAACTTTATAATTAAAATATAACTTAATAAATTGCAAATTAAAATAATTGTTTATTCATATTTGTTTTTTAGTTGTTTATATTAAAAATTGTTAATTTCTTATTATTATACTATTCTGATTAATTTTGTTTATTCTTATTTACTAACCATATTATTATTTATTATTTTTCTAACCTTGTTTATTATTTCTAACTTATTATTATTATTATTGCTACTAACCACTAATTATAATTTGCTTATTTATTTATTTATTATTTATATTTTGCTATTATATTTATTTATTTGCCATTTATTTTATAATTATTATGTAATTGTTCCTGGATGTAAATTTGTAATTATTATTGTTATGGTTAGTAATTAGGGAGTGCTAATATGTATGTTATTTAAAATGAATTTAGATCATGTTAATATAAGATAATTAAAATAAATACTCACACACACGTAAGTCGATTTTAATCGCCGTCTCACTTCCTAAGGATATCCCTCCAGTTGCCTACGAATAATGGTCAAGTGGGGTGTATAAAGCAAGTCCCTTCAAAAGATAAATCATCAAATCCCTCATGGTTGCCTATACGAATCGAGTCCCTTCGAAATAAATGATGATAGTCCCTCGTAAATACTTATTACACCTCACAATGGCTTTCAAAATCAGAATGTCCCTCATATGTCCCTTAACATCCAAGGTAAAGACTACCTACTCCTTAATAGTAGGGATAGTCTTACCAAGGAAAGGAAAAAGAACAAGAAAGACTTTAAACATTAGGGTAGGTTCCTCTTATGTACTTGCTCACTTCAAAAAATTTTCAAACTTAAACAAATTTCAAACAAATTTTCAAACAAGTTTCTTACACATCCGTACATGGATTATTATTAAACTATTCTGAAAATTTTTCTATTCACACACTACATTTTCAAAAACAATTTAAAGTGAACTTAAGTACCTAAGAGCCCATGGATAACCATGGATGAAAAGGGTGCTAACACCTTCCCTTTTCATAACCTACCCCCCGGACCCAAAATATTCTCTTAAGGTCTTTCCTGTTCTTTTATAACCTTTCCTTTTGGATAAAATAAAAGTCGGTGGCGACTCTTGCTATCCGCAACATTCCTTAAAGTCAGTTCTCCCACCGTGTTACAGAACTGGCGACTCTGCTGGGGATGTATTTTAAGAGGGGTACCCTTAGGAATTAAGATCACTTTGAATTGCTTGCCTTGTTTGATTTATATTACTTGTTGGGGTGCTCTTATGTGTGAAAGGTCCTAACCCGGATCTAGTGTACCTTAGGTAAATGGCAATAGACCAAGGAAACTGTACGACGTATATCGATACGGTTGATCTGGTGGCCATAGTTAGTGCGACTTCTTGGTTGGTGCTTATATTCCTTAAGTCAAGTTGAGGATAATATTGAGGCTGCCATATGTTGTCAATGCACTAACTAACTTTTAGAACCCTAGTTAACTCATCTTGGCCTTTAGAAAGTAGTGAGGTAACCGGCTTTGGTGCAGACTGAAGTTGGTTGACACTCGATACTACACTCATTGAGATCTTAAACTTGGAGGGTTTTGGTTGGCAAGTAAGTTGCCTTCTGATCAACCACCCTTGTGAAAGATCAATGATATTGAGATCCCTTAGAACCTGGTTACTTTTGTAGGACAGGATGAACCATCTAACTTCAGGGGAGGGTACTTACCTTAAACCTCATGCAAGCCTTTAAACCTAGGGCTATGGTGTGACTTGTTTGTGTGTGCCACATGTTTGTGATTGAGCATAACATCATGACATCATCATGCATCATAAGCATAGCATTTTCCCTAACCATTTCAAGGACCAAGGGATTTATCTTTGTTCTTTGTTGCAGGTCATGGCTTCAGCTCGTAGAAACACTATCCGGATCAACTTTGTGGGGATACCTCCCAAGCTTAAAGAGTTGGTTTCTCAAATGTCTGATCAAGGGATTTAGCCTTGCTGATATATGGCTTAGTATTGTTCCCCAATCCAGATCAGTTCATAGATGTTCATGCCATCAACATCTTCCTGAGTCACAATCCAGTGCCTACATTGCTTGGAGACATCCTGCATTCTCTTCACACCCGTACTACAAGGGCAAGAGGAACTTTGATGTGTTGCATACCTTTACTCTCTAGGTGGTTTATTTCTCACCTTCCTCGTTCAGTAATGAAGAATGAGCAAGGGTTCAGATGGTCCAAGAGGATCATGTCACTTTCTCACTCAGATATCCATTGGTGCTCCAGATCTATAGAGAATGTCACCATCATTGACCGTTGTGGGGAGTTTCCTAATATGCCACTTCTAGGCATAAGAGGAGGCATCACCTATAACCCCTCTCTAGATTTACGACAGTTTGGTTACGCCCGGAGCGATGGTCCACATGACATGTTGATTCAAGGCATTGTGTTTGATTACGACAATGATCTTCAGGGTTACCGTCAGAGATTCATACGAGCTTGGGGAAAGGTAAACAGGGTTGACAGCAAGACACTGGAGCCTAAGTACACTATTCCTATGGAGGCTTATCTCAGATGGGTACGATCTCGTGCTCAGACACTCATGATGCCATATCCTGCCGTCCTACCAGTTATCATGGAACCTGTTGCTGAAGGAGACACAGCTTATACTATCCTTCACCCAGACATGCCTACTGATATGGAAGACTTGCAGAGATCTTGGATCCAACTGAAGGAGCAAAGGGATACTTTCGAGGCTCATTACAAAGCAAGCCAAACAAGAATCCTAGAGCTAACAAAGCAACTTCACGAGGAACGAAACCTCAACTCATACCTCAACACAAAGAGGAAACGTCCATGGGAGACTTAAAACCCCATATTTTGTACTTATTTCATTTTCATTTTTGTAAGCCTAAAAGGCAAAATAAGTTATTACTAATAAAAAGTTACTTTCTTGTTTGTTTAAGCAAATTTAAATCCTGCGGTCCTTGAAAACATTGCATATGCATTCCCATATCATTTCATTGCATCACAGGTTTATAATTGTACACAGGTTTCTCATCTTCTCGCTGTTTATTTCAGCAATGGCTCTTGAACAATCAGTTAAGGATCTTCAGGCACAGAATGCACAGTTCCGAGAGCTGATCCTGAACCTAACCAAGGGGCAGGATGAATTGAAGACACTGCTGGCTAAGAAGAAGAGTCCTGAGGACAACAAGGTTGGTCAGTTGGAACAATTGCAAGCTGAAATAACAGAAATGAGGATCCAGATGAATGGCCAGGTGGCTCTTATCCAAAGTTTAGCTCAGGGGCAAGAAGAGCTGAGAACCTTTGTCCAAAAACTTCAAAGTGATAGAGTCAGGGATCTAATTGTCAGTCAACCTCCGTCAAAACAAGCTGATTTGGTTGAAAGGAAGATGAGGATTAAAGAGGGTAAGAGACAGGTTGCCATTGATTATTCTTCAATTGAAGAAGAAAGACCTGGTAAGGTTAATCCACCTCAACACAAGGGATGTAGAAGACAGTTTATCAAGTTCAGCACTCCAATGTCACAAGTTCTGCAATGCTTGTTGGAGATGAAACTAATTTCCTTGAAAAATTCTCCTCAAAATCCTAAAACCTCTTCTCCTCGCTATAATCCCAAGGCAAGATGTGAGTATCACTCCAATAGTCCTGGACATGATACTAACAACTGCTGGATGTTGAAGAATAAGATTCAAGACCTAATTGACGAAGGAATACTCGAGGTTACTCCAGAAGGTCAAGTTGAATTTTACTATCGTCCATCAAACACCGAAGCTGCAAGACAAGTAGCCCAAAGTAACAAAAAAGGAAGAATACCTATGCCTAAGATATGGGGCACCTTGGGGCATCCAAGTGGTAAATTTGATTTCATGGTGAAGTATACTGCTCCTCAAAGTTCACAGATTGCAATTGAGGACATTCAGCCAACTGGATGGGACAACATTTGAATTTTCATTTGTAATTTCTTTTATTTGTTTGAACACTTACTATTATGTTAAACTTTTGTCTTCTTTAATGCATTGCATATGTTTGTCTTGAATTAATCCATTCGTTCCACTATATTTTGAATTATGCTTTTTATTTCTATCTTGTGATATTTAACTCCTGATAAAGCTATAAGCCTGTAGAGGGAGGATGACGAAAACAATACCATAATCTTATGCAGTATGCTTTTGAACAGACTATGCTGACGATGTACAGGCATTGTTTCAATTCCTAAACAGTGGAGATATAAGGAAGTTAATCCCTAGTCAGCCCTTTTGAGCCTATGAAGTAGGAGTTTTTATTCTCGTACAAATTAAAACCCTTATTCATAACCTGGGGCAGGGTAGTTACTCAGTTAACTCAAATATGCCAATTGCTTGTGTTGTACACAACTAATGATGGTTCTCTGTAATCATGAAACCTGACAGTCAATATCCAGCAAAAGAACAATTCACTAAGTCAAAACCTATGAAGGAGACTTAGTAAAACATCAAGACATCCCGCTGACTGTAACCTTGAAATAAGCAGTTCAGGCAAAAAGAAGGGATAATAAAGTCAAAAGAAAAAAGAAGAAGAGGTCACTATAAATCCTCAATAAAGAAAGATGACTGAATGTTCAAATAAGTTTTGGGTTTCTGAACCATCACAAATATCAGTGTTACAACTCCAAACTGCTATGGAACTTCAACGCATGAGTTAACTGAGCATAGGACTGAAGAACATCATGGAGATTGGGTTGGGTACAAATAAAATTTGAGCCTTTATCCTTTGTTTCTTAAACCATGAACCAGGCCACGTTATAACCCTCTAAAAGTCCTAACTGAAGCATGGTTAATTCGAAAGCGTAATGCTACAAAAAGGTATCCTGACTCCTTTAGGGCTTGTTATAAAACTCGAGTTAATATCACAGTTTTCACAAAAAAAAAAAAAAAAAAAAAAAAAAAAGAAAAGAAAAAGTTTTTCTAAAATAACTTGTTTCAAAATTTCAAGACAGACATAAGCATTGCATTTTTGAATATATTTGTTTGCATATACCTGAGTGTTTGACAAATGGAGAAACTTACAGGATGAACGTTCAATGAACCAAAGTCCTTCCAATAAACAAAGTTGCTTCTTGTATCAAAGTCCAGGTATACAAAGGGGCATAGTCATTATCTCCCAATCCAGGGGGGTAAGCCATGATACTGCCTAATTCATTTGGGGCAATCAGGACAAGACTCAACTATGTTTAAGCAACTAGAGGCAGATCTCCACATCTGTCTAAATTGCTGAGGGTAACATTACAGAATTCATAATGCCAAGGGCATGGTCATTGTTTCCTAATCAAGGGGGCATACCAAGTTACTGTTCAAATCATTCGGGGCAATCAGTTCCAGATCCAACAGTGCTTAACAACCAAGGGGCAATGCTTTCTCTTCAAATCTAATACCTGGAGCGTATATGGTCCATCACGATTTAAAGACACATTCTTCTCATTGTATTACCTTGATATTGGATTCTCAGCTAAAACCATGATGGAAATTAATTGTCTATGCCGGTAGTATCAGATGGTGTCAGTATCATGTCTTCAAGACTCAGCTATGAAGATTTCTGGGGAAGTATTCAGGAAAGTTATGGATTTCAGGAGCTCTAAATCCAATTGGTTATACACTCTCGAAGTTGAAACGATTCTGTTTTCAAGTTCAGCTTTACTTTTCCCTCTGAATCCAGATTTACTTTTATCCTAAGCGAAACGTCCATTGGTTATGTTTGAATGTATCATGCTTTTGAATATGATTGATGTTTACCAGAAATGCATGTATGCTTTTAATATGATTGATGTTTACCAGAAATGCATGAAAATGCAGTAATAGTATTTACTAAGGACGAACGAGGGAAGGATTTCAACGAAGCTTCGCCGGTTCATCTCTACAAGACAGTTACAAAACTCTCAGTAGGACAAATCCATCTTCATAAAGTCATGTCTCCCTTGGAATTTATATCCATCTCTTTTATCCTCATACGGATATTCGGGAATTTACTTTCCAATAAGAGTACGACGAACGAAGACGGGAGGTTATATCTATCCTACTATCAAACGAAGACGGGATGTTATACTTATCCTACTACCAAACGAAGACGAAGGTTATATATACCTTACTATCCCCAACAATGGGAGGTCATATCTACCCTACTATCCCCAGCATACGGGAGGTTATCTATACCCTACTATCCCCAGCATACGGGAGGTTATCTATACCTTACTATCCCCAGCAGACAGGAGGTTATATATACCTTGCCATTCCCAGCATACAGAAGGTTATGTATAATATCAAAACAAGACGGGAACGAGTTCCTCATATTCATCATCAACAAACTGGGATTTATTTTCCCTGGCTAGCAGTTGTTTTACGAAGATATCCAGACGCTTCCGGCAATATCATATCATACATACATCATACCATAGCATATATATCCATAGACATATAGTACATTACCTAAATGCATCATATCATGCATGCATACATAAAGCATAAACTAATGTTATTATACAGAATGCTACCTTGTTTTCAGGTTAATTATCCAACAAACAAACTTATGATCTTTGGGACTGCTTTATTGTAACCTCAGGGTTACTTTATCCTCCTGATGAGCTTCTTATTACTTTGGGACTGCTTTATTGTTACCTCAAGGTTACTTTATCCTCCTGACAAATTCTCATGACTTCAAGACTGCTTTAGAGCTATTGATTGCTCTATCCTCCTGAGGACATACTACTACTTCAAGACTGCTTTAGAGCTATTGATTGCTCTATCCTCCTGAAGACATATCACATTATTATTTCAAGACTGCTTTGGAGTTGTCATTATTGATGGCTCTATCCTCCTGAAATTATTACTTCAAGACTGCTTTAGAGCTATTGATTGCTCTATCCTCCTAAGGTCATATTACTACTTCAAGACTGCTTTAGAGCTATTGATTGCTCTATCCTCCTGAAGACATATCACATTATTATTTCAAGACTGCTTTGGAGTTGTCATTATTGATGGCTCTATCCTCCTGAAATTATTACTTCAAGACTGCTTTAGAGCTATTGATTGCTCTATCCTCCTGAGGTCATATTACTACTTCAAGACTGCTTTAGAGCTATTGATTGCTCTATCCTCCTGAAGACATATCACATTATTATTTCAAGACTGCTTTGGAGTTGTCATTATTGATGGCTCTATCCTCCTGAAATTATTACTTCAAGACTGCTTTAGAGCTATTGATTGCTCTATCCTCCTGAGGTCATATTACTACTTCAAGACTGCTTTAGAGCTATTGATTGCTCTATCCTCCTGAGGACATACTACTACTTCAAGACTGCTTTAGAGCTATTGATTGCTCTATCCTCCTGAAGACATATCACATTATTATTTCAAGACTGTTTTGGAGTTGTCATTATTGATGGCTCTATCCTCCTGAAATTATTACTTCAAGACTGCTTTAGAGCTATTGATTGCTCTATCCTCCTGAGGACATACTACTACTTCAAGACTGCTTTAGAGCTATTGATTGCTCTATCCTCCTGAAGACATATCACATTATTATTTCAAGACTGCTTTGGAGTTGTCATTATTGATGGCTCTATCCTCCTGAAATTATTACTTCAAGACTGCTTTAGAGCTATTGATTGCTCTATCCTCCTGAGGTCATATTACTACTTCAAGACTGCTTTAGAGCTATTGATTGCTCTATCCTCCTGAAGACATATCACATTATTATTTCAAGACTGCTTTGGAGTTGTCATTATTGATGGCTCTATCCTCCTGAAATTATTACTTCAAGACTACTTTAGAGCTATTGATTGCTCTATCCTCCTGAGGTCATATTACTACTTCAAGACTGCTTTAGAGTTATTGATTGCTCTATCCTCCTAAAGACATATCACATTATTATTTCAAGACTGCTTTGGAGTTGTCATTATTGATGGCTCTATCCTCCTGAAATTATTACTTCAAGACTGCTTTAGAGCTATTGATTGCTCTATCCTCCTGAGGTCATATTACTACTTCAAGACTGCTTTAGAGCTATTGATTGCTCTATCCTCCTGAGGACATACTACTACTTCAAGACTGCTTTAGAGCTATTGATTGCTCTATCCTCCTGAAGACATATCACATTATTATTTCAAGACTGTTTTGGAGTTGTCATTATTGATGGCTCTATCCTCCTGAAATTATTACTTCAAGACTGCTTTAGAGCTATTGATTGCTCTATCCTCCTGAGGACATACTACTACTTCAAGACTGCTTTAGAGCTATTGATTGCTCTATCCTCCTGAAGACATATCACATTATTATTTCAAGACTGCTTTGGAGTTGTCATTATTGATGGCTCTATCCTCCTGAAATTATTACTTCAAGACTGCTTTAGAATTGCTCTATCCTCCTGAAATCATATTATTACTTCAAGACTGCTTTAGGGTTATCATTATTGATTACTCTATCCTCATGAAGACATGATATTACATCAGTATTACTCCAGGACTGTTCAAGATTCCTGACAGCTTTCATTATACCTCCATATTTTGGACTGCTTTATCTTCCAAGAAATATATCTGAAGAACTTTCCCCTAGTGGCATCTTTAAGCCCACTCAATCATATTCAACCATCAATATCACTCTACGCACTGGTGAGTGCAAATTTTTGGGCTTTTGTGTTCAATCCCCTTCAACCTTCCAGGTTACGACTGGCAAATATACCAATCTAACCCCTCAGGTTTCAGAAAATTGAACAGGGGCAGCTGTTGCACCCCAAAATTTGCCCTCACAATACAAGACTTTGTGTTCTAAGAAGATTCACAAGGTTCACAAGTTTCACAATGATTACAAAGCTTTCCTGAGGTTTATGAGGTCTACAAAGCCACTTCATGAGGTTCACAAGGTTCACAAGCTTCACAATACCTCCCATGAGTATCACAAGACACTTTATGAAGATTCACAAGGTTCACAAAGTTCACAATTGGTCAAAGGAGTTGACAATTCCCTCAGACAATGCACCTCCTAAGCAGTGCATCCAAAACTAGGGTTTTGACTTTAATCAGGCTAAATGGACTTCCAATACCTCAAGTGAGTTTCATAGCATCTTATATGTGTGTAAGAACCCCCATGTCAAGTTTCAAGGCTTTTCTCAAAAGTTTGCTCAGTCAGATGATCAGATAAGTCAAAATCAGTCAATGCAGTTAAAAAGTCAAACTGAGGTCAACTGTGGTCAAACCAAAGTCAAACTTCATGATTTTTTGCCAACATCAAGTATATGAAGTAAAATTCATCATTTGATCAAGGGTTGATCATGATTCATCAAGGAGATTCCAGATCATCAATAATCAGGAGTTTCTAAATTAGGGTTTCCTCAGTGAAAGTCAACTGAACTTTGACCAGGCATAACTTTCACATACTTCATCACCAAGTCTCCATCCAAAGCTTATTTTGAAGGAAATTGAATTCCCTACAACTTTGATTTTGAAGGTTAAGCCCAAAAATGCTTCATTTGAAAGATATGAGCTAAGACATTATAGGTCATTTCAAAAGTCAACAAAAAGTCAACAACTTCAAAAGGACATAACTTGAGATTGGTAAATGATATGGATCTGAAACCAATGGGGTTGTTTAGAGGACTCTTCAAGATTTCCAAAAAGTCCAAGAACTCCCTCATACCTTTAAAATTGAGGGAGATGTGTCCTTGCAAAGTTGGGCAATTTTGTGATGGTTTATGTTGAAAATGGAGGCTTAGAAGTATTTCTTTCCAAATGGGCTGCCTGATTTATGACCCAATCCATCTCATAATATTGTGCACGACCCAATTGACCAAAATTCAGCATTTTTATTATTTTTTATTTATTTATTATTGATTTAATTCATAAAAATCATTTTAAATAAATATAAAATATGAAAATCTATTTTTGGGTGAAGATATTGCTTCTAGAAATTCATAATTATTGATTGAATTAGAAGGAGAAGGAAATCATGTGAATTATCCCAAAATAGCAAGCACTCATGATCAAATATTTGAATTTTACACCATGATCTTTTTGAATATTTTTTGGATCAAATTTTCACATAACCCATCCATGTTTCTGACCTAAATCAATCACACATATATACTAAGCATAACCCTAGTCCTCATTGACGATTTCCACAGCCCAAGAGTAAGTTCACCATTGTTCAAAAACCTCTCCACAAGTCACATTCGGATTCTTGGATTTAAGCCATTTGAAGGTAAAGCAAGCACATAGCAAGCTTCCTGGGACTTCTCTGATCATGGATCATCACTCATATGCATCTCATGTGCACCATATTGCTCTACCCGAACTCATCTTTGTCTTAAAGTAAATTTTTTCGATTCCATTGATATATGTATTATAAATTGTTTTTGATGGTTGATATGTGTTTATTTTGATCCCTAGAACAATTCTGGACAACTCAATTGGATTTTCGTGACCTAATAAAGATTCGGCCATTGTTAGGGTTTAGCTCTTGAAGTTAGGGCTTGATGATTCAATGAATTTAAATAAATTCTAAGAACATGGGAGTGTTCCATGAGACCTAAGGATCATAAAACTATAATCAATTTGATGAATCGTTACTGTTTGGCAAGAGTTTGATTTTCGCAGGTCAAGAAGCTTGAAGAACTCGCAGGAAAATTTGCACCTGAATTCGCAGGAAATTTTGAAGCTCAGGAGGTTGAAGACGAAGGCCTTGCGCGCCAGTTTCAAAAATTCAAATATTATTAATATATTTTATGTTGTTTGGTTGTTTCATTAACACACACATGCGTGTGTCCTGGTGGTAAGCGCAGCCTATGTATGTTGAAAGGTGCTTGGTTCGATTCCTGGCCAAGTGCATTTGTTTTTGTTTTATTTTTCAGGTCAAAAGAAGATTCAATATATTATTATTACTTACCAACAAGCTAACAGAGGGGCTCTTCCAGCCGGGTGGTGATGCGTACGCTTGCTAATGTAAAGGTCCTGGGTTCAAGTCTTATCCCAGGCCTTTTGGTTTTTTTTTTATTTTTCTGGATTTTCAAAGGGCAAGGCATAAAACAAACTTGGTTCATTCTTCTATCACCTGCGTTTGGCTGGCCCAGTGGTTCTTGTTGCTGCCTGCAAGTAAGAGGTCTTGGGATCAAATCCCACCAGGTTCCTTTTCTTCCTTTCTTTTTTTTTATTTTTCTTGTTCTCCATTTAATTTAATTAATTTAAATAATTAAAATGTTATTATTTTCTATATCATAATATGTATATATATTATATAGTCTAATTACTCTTAAAATAATTTTCTAAAAAAAATATAAAACGCTTGATTTTTTGTTATTTAAATTTTATTTGTATAGTTTATATTAATTAAGATAATTTTGTATGATCATTAAAAAAATAAATTTTTGTATATTCTAAACCCCTAAAAAATTATTTCTCACATAAAACCCTAATTTTATAAAACTCTAAAAAAATATTTTTTTAAATACAAATCTAATTCTATTTTTTTTAATTTTATTTTCTAATATAATTATTATATACATATGTCTACTATAATTCTTACAAATTTTGTAAATATACTTATAAGTTATTTTTCTCTTTATATATTAAATAAACATTTTTTTATATAACTTTTGTTTAGAAATAATTGTGTTTATAATAATTAGACTTTTGTAGTAACTTTATAATTAAAATATAACTTAATAAATTGCAAATTAAAATAATTGTTTATTCATATTTGTTTTTTAGTTGTTTATATTAAAAATTGTTAATTTCTTATTATTATACTATTCTGATTAATTTTGTTTATTCTTATTTACTAACCATATTATTATTTATTATTTTTCTAACCTTGTTTATTATTTCTAACTTATTATTATTATTATTGCTACTAACCACTAATTATAATTTGCTTATTTATTTATTTATTATTTATATTTTGCTATTATATTTATTTATTTGCCATTTATTTTATAATTATTATGTAATTGTTCCTGGATGTAAATTTGTAATTATTATTGTTATGGTTAGTAATTAGGGAGTGCTAATATGTATGTTATTTAAAATGAATTTAGATCATGTTAATATAAGATAATTAAAATAAATACTCACACACACGTAAGTCGATTTTAATCGCCGTCTCACTTCCTAAGGATATCCCTCCAGTTGCCTACGAATAATGGTCAAGTGGGGTGTATAAAGCAAGTCCCTTCAAAAGATAAATCATCAAATCCCTCATGGTTGCCTATACGAATCGAGTCCCTTCGAAATAAATGATGATAGTCCCTCGTAAATACTTATTACACCTCACAATGGCTTTCAAAATCAGAATGTCCCTCATATGTCCCTTAACATCCAAGGTAAAGACTACCTACTCCTTAATAGTAGGGATAGTCTTACCAAGGAAAGGAAAAAGAACAAGAAAGACTTTAAACATTAGGGTAGGTTCCTCTTATGTACTTGCTCACTTCAAAAAATTTTCAAACTTAAACAAATTTCAAACAAATTTTCAAACAAGTTTCTTACACATCCGTACATGGATTATTATTAAACTATTCTGAAAATTTTTCTATTCACACACTACATTTTCAAAAACAATTTAAAGTGAACTTAAGTACCTAAGAGCCCATGGATAACCATGGATGAAAAGGGTGCTAACACCTTCCCTTTTCATAACCTACCCCCCGGACCCAAAATATTCTCTTAAGGTCTTTCCTGTTCTTTTATAACCTTTCCTTTTGGATAAAATAAAAGTCGGTGGCGACTCTTGCTATCCGCAACATTCCTTAAAGTCAGTTCTCCCACCGTGTTACAATGTGGAATACATTTTTCTACTTCAAAATAAAATTTTCGATTAAGTTAGAAGCGAAGATTTCAAGATCGGTCGAAGATATTATGGAGATGTTGAAGCGTCCACTTGGATATTGAAATGTAATGTTTGATTTTATGTCAACATCACATATGTAATTATGATTTTATATTAACATCACCTATGTAATACCGACTTTATGTTATGAATTGTAATTTTATTTTGTCAAAAAGGCACATTCCTAGGGCATCTCTCATAAATGGCCTAGGTTGTGTGTGTTTATGATACGTCTGAAAATACATCTTCGCAATCTGGGGACATTTTATTATTTCCACGTGGTGCTCTAGTAATATATAACATGCATTGAGAAATCTCCTAAATTCAAAATTTCCCTAAAAACATTTTGGATGTACATCTCAAAACATACCGATGTATACCAAATTATGTTATGAATGAGATAACATGATTTTTCTTCAAAAATTATTCTGGAAGTGTATCTCTAACTTCCTTCCGAGCACACCATCACTCTGAAGATCCTCTCGATCTCCTTGAGTCAATCTTGTGCCCCATCAGGGTCATATTTCCCTTTGAACGTAGGCAGATCATTCTTCATGAACTCATCACTTTCGCGATTCCCAACATTTATCGGATTTTATACATCCCGTGACATCTCTTGCATAGCAACAACAAGTGCAACATTGTTCCTCCCAACCATTCTAAATCTGGAACACAACACAATCAAACAATGATTTAGAATCAACAACGACAACAACAGTGTAACAACAACGTTTAACAATAAACAACAACACAACAACTCAACGACTCAACTACTTGGTCGGACGAACCGACCTGCTCTGATACCACTTTTGTAACACCTAAATTACCCACGGAATATTCACAAAATCAGAGTAAAATTTTCAACAAAATATTTGAGTGTCACAATTCAACTTAAAAAAATAACATAAGGCTGAATGATACGTTCTAAAATAAATTGTTCAACATGCAGCGGAATTCAAAATAACATATAATATTTTCTTCGCAAAAGGTTTTTCCAAAAATAAAACAAATAAAATGTGACGTCGTACCGACACCCAAAGAGACGTATCAAATCCGACATCCTAACAACTGAAGTACACCGACTCCACTGACCACCATTCGACTTATCCTGCTCACCTGCTCGTTACCAACATATGGCAACATTCAAACAGAAGGGGTGAGATACTTACATCACAAAAGAGTAATATAATAAGAATTAACAAGTATTAGAAATGAAACACCTCTTATCAACAAACGCTACACACCCACGTTTTATCCACAACAACGTCATACACCTCCACAACATACACGTCAATAACATACACATCAATAACATCATATACAGAGACAACAACAAACATGCAATGAGACCCTACTTGACTCTATGCATGTGGTACCATATCCGATCTCTATTTCAAGATCCAGTTCCCGTCGAAACTCTCGACCCCTCTTTCATGGTCCAGTATGATCCCTATCTCATGATCACACCCACCGACCCCTATTTCATGGTCCAGTATAATCTCTATTTTATGACACACCCTCGTACGATCCCTATTTCATGACCGCGCCAACATCACCACAACTATCATACCCTACCTTGGTATGTTATCCTACTATGCAACATGTCATGTAACACTAATGACATACACGCATACACGCAACAATTTCATTATACAACATCAACAGTAACAAGTCATTTACGACTACTCGTCATAATACCAATAAACATACAATAATTCATTACCACCATAATTATCATCAAACCCATTCATTTTTAGCATATAAGCACATAAATTAACTTTAATTACCACAAACACAACAACAACATATTACATACACTTACGTCACAACAATCATATATCACTTATCACAACAAAAACAACAAGTCATCACAACAACAACAACAACAAGGGCAACAAACATATCAATTATGTTTATATTCAAGTTATACTAATCATCTCTATAATTATGTGTATAACTCCTCTTTTACTACCTCCCACTACACCACATTGATTCCTAAGCATTACTACATCAATTAGATAATTTTGGGGAATTTTTCGGAATTAAAAATCAATTTTTTCGCTCTAGGTCTCGTTGAGCGAGAGGAATTTCTCGCCAAACGAGCAACTCACTGTATTCTGAATTTCCAAAGTCTAACTTGCTCGCTAAGCGAGCTCTGCGATTTTGTAGTTCTACTCTCTGCGTTCTGCACTCAAACCTGCACGAATTCTCATCCTCAAAACACCAATATTCGGCCATAATTCATAGTAATTACTTATTTTACTACCTAATTCATAACATTATCAACTAACAACAAATTATCAACAACTCAACCAAAAACCTACTCAATCACCAAAACCCCCCAACATATCATATTCAACCTACCCAATTCCCATTATAAAACCCCTTTAGAGGCGGAAGAATCCCACTCTTACCTTGGTTTTTACGAGAATTTCTTCCTCCTCGCGGATTCTTCTTCATGTTCTAGCCCTTTCTCTTCTCCTTTCTCAAATTCACAATCGCTATTCCTTTTCTCAGAATAAAATCCCTTTTCCTCTTTACAACTTAATCCCTTAGACCAACTTAGGGAATCCCACTCTTACCCTCTCTAAACCCACCAAAAGACCACTTTGCCCCTCACCTCATATTTTCCAATTATTTAATTTTTCCAATAATAATACTACCGACCATAATACAATTCTCAATTACAATAATATTCAATAATATATAATTCTACACACATCAATACACCCCATTCCAAATAAATAATTAAATGAAATTTGGGGCGTTACAATCCATACATTCATAATTATGTTTGCATGTACATTTGCATAATCATACTCACATTCATCCCACATGATAAAGATTATTCTCTCTAGTTCTTTCCTGGATTCAAAGTCAGTATTTAAGTTTTTGACAGCTTGAACCTCTGCACCAATTCAGCATTTCCTGAACTATGCAAATCATGATACTTAATTCAGCCTTTCTTGAGCTATACAAATCAAGATATCCCACCCGGAAGGCTTCCGTATAAGCCCTGGTAGATATCAATCCAGATCGTCTTGGGCTATGCAATCCAAGACACATCATCAGTTTTCTGTGTTTTCATTTCTGCAAGTCTCAGGTCTTGCATTCATATCATATCATTAACTTCCGCAGTCAAAATTCCGGGTATTCTGATATTAAATTATCTTTTACCTCGAATTTCTCAATGCTTTCACCATTTTTATCTTCAGGTCCAAGAAGATTAAATAGGGGCATCTTGCATACCCTAAATTTTGAACCTAAGATATATGCCTCATCAAAGGAAATCCACTGACCAAAGGACTGTGCCAGACTGGTTTGAACAGTATCCCCGCAATGGATCAGGATTTCTAAGTCCCTCAGTGGATTCAGGCAAAGGATCAATCATTAATACATAATATTTTCAACCTTTCAATCACCAATCAAAGGGTTAAGGAATCTTAAATTAGGAAGAATCATTCAAATATTGTACAAAGGTTTCAATGATCTGGGCCCCGAGCCATCACAATCATCAATTAGGGTTTCAATCAACTAATGCCTTCTAGATGAACTTTTTCATAGAAAAGGGAGCCAAGACGCTCCATACATCATCAAGAATATTTACATGACTTTGAAAAACCATTTACAAGTACAAGAGGTGCAGAGATCAAAGACTGCAAGATTAGGGTTTCATAGTGCCCAAATTAGGGTTTCTGACTAACTGGCAACCAAAATCAAGATTTTCATTTGGACAAGAGACAATATTATAGGGAATGGTTTAAATAGCTCATATACATCATGGAAGTCCATTCATAAGGTCAAAATACCTCAGAGTATGTCCAGTCAAAAAATCAGAAAACCAGGGGTATCCAGTGTAATTTCCATCTGGACCAAAAAGTCAAAGTTTGACTTTTTTACCCAAAATGATCCACATGACCTATATTACAAGAACATATGGTCCCTGAATGCATTTGATCACAAAAATCAGAGATTTGAAGATAACTTGTAAAAAGGGCAACCTTTGAAACTTAGAAAATTTTCTAAGTTATGGAAAAAAGTGTTTAAGTGGCCTACTTCCAAGCATCGTAACTTGTGATCCAAGCATCAAATTTTGGTGAACCAAAGCTCAAATGAAAGATCTCATCACAAAATACAAATTATTCAACAACAAGAAACTCCAATTCTTCATGGATTTTAAATTGTGATTGGATCAAAATCAAGAAAAATATTGATTTTCAACACTTAGACAAAATTTGTCTAAGTACAAAATCAGCAAAATACCAAAACTTCGAGGGATTTTTCACCAAGATCCAAGTTGATTCACATCATTCTCAAAACACCAATGTTTTTGCAAATTTTTTCAACAATTCAAAGAACCAATTGACACGAAAAGATCTTGCTTGTACATGAAGAAATCATGGATCGAAGTGGCCATCCCAAACTGTTTTACAAAAAACAGATTTTCACAAACTTTTGAAATCTGATTTTGTGAAACAAAGGAAAATGTCAAATGGGTTTAAGCATTTAAATAATCTTTACAAACCTGATCAAACCTATTAATTCATTATTACACTATGGAATTCACCAAAATGACATTCATGGATTTCAACATTATGCACTTTTATCCAAGGGTCACCAAGCTCTAAAATGGCATATTCTTGGATATCTTGTTCAACAAGAAATAGGTAGACACAATCTAAGCATAAAACTTATAAGGAATGTGAAATTTGTTGCTGCATAACTGAGTTATTTGAGAAATTCATCACTTCATGTGTAAGAGATATTTATACAAAGCATGACTCACAATTACGACCCCATCTCTTCAAGACTTAAAGGCTAAGTAATTTAAACATCTTTGCCTATAAATAGAGACCTCATTTGTGAATGGGCGAAAAACACAAGAAATGGGGGTTTCAATGAGGGTTTTCAAAATATAATGCAATGTACACAGTTGGTTTATCATGGTTCGTTTGAACTCAAACTACTCCAGTCCAACCGCCAAGGTGATTTTGCCTCTCTCAAGTGAAGTCTTAATCCACTATTCAATATTTGAATACAATCACAAAGACCTACTGCCAATGTCTTATTGAGTTTACTGACTAACACTTTTAGTCACTCAAGGAAAATCAAGATTACTTTAGATTGCAAATGTGTATAAGGATGCTTCTAAAAAGTTATAATCACAACTGTGATTTTTACACAAGATTAAAACAAAATTTCGATTTAGGATATTGAAATAGACTGTATATGTGTGCGAGTGTATTAGCCATTTCTTCAAGATTGTTCCTTTATATATAGGTGAGGTATCGAGATCTGTTTGAGACACCAAGATTTATTTTTGGATGATGATATATGACGTTTAAAGATATTTTCAAAAATAAAGATTCTTTGTATGATAGCCATTAATCGTTGACACTCATTTAATGAGAATTATTCTTTAAAAGAGCAGTGGGTGCTAAAAGTGTGATTTACCAATCAGAACATCCAAATCATATTTGCATGATGATTCCTTGTTGGAGCATCATAACTTCTATCGTATAATGAAAAACTTCTTGTAATGTATCAGAATTTCCTAGACATCAAAATAAATATTTTTAAGAAGCATATTTATTCTTTAAATAGATATGATGTTTGTTATCATCAAAACTAAATGGAGTGTAGAATCAATTCATGTTTTAACAATCTCCCCCTTTTTTATGATGACAAAACTTTTATATTTTGATGGATAGTTAAGAGCATAAGATAAAGAGGAAACTCCCCCTGAGTCATAAACTTCCCTGAATATGTTTCCTAAGAGCTTTGGTTGGAAGTTTTTATGAAGAAACTCTCCCCTTGAGTTAAAACCTTTTCCTGTATACTTAAGAGCACATTAGAAATATCAGAATATTTAGAGAATGTTTGAGACTTAGTCCTGGTGAACTGTTATTGATTAAAATATTTTACATTCTCCCCCCTTTTGTCATGAAAAAGTAATGATCAAAGTTAAGAAAAAAACACACTTAAATAGAACATAAAGAGCTTCATTAAAGATAATCAGGATAACACAAAAGCAACTTAATCAAAATCTAGAAGGAAAACAAAGAAAGGAAAAATCAGAAACTAGGGTTGTGGAGGAGGAGGAAGTCTTGTGAATAATGCCTTCAGAGGACTCTTGATCTAAGTAGTGGATTTGAACTACTAACCTATCATTTCCTTTAGTTTTACATTTGTTTCATCTTGTTTATCCAGCCTGTTCTTAACAGCTTCATTCTCTTTCCTCAACTTTTCCAGAGTTTTCAGCACAAGAGAGGATGAAGTTATGTCCAGAAGATGGAGAGTTTTCTTCTCCCAACAACTAAGAACTTGTTATTTAAAGATATTTAACTTATTACAAAAGTTTTGTTGAGCTATGTCATAGCTGAGATCCTTCAACTTCTTAGATTCAGTATTGAACCATTTTCTGAACTGAGTCCATAGATGGTCAGACGCAGTAGGATTCAGATTATCCAAGCAGGCAAACTTCAAGGAATTCACCCATTCCTGCATTTCTGCTTCAAAAACCAGTAGTAGAGTACCAACATCTGATTTGGTTGGTTTAGATTTCAGTTTTGGAATGGCAATTTTCTTGGAGGTTGATGCTAGTTTTTCTAGAGCTTATATGTCAATGATGGTTCTGAGAGGGTCTTCTGGTGTGTTTGTAGGTGTTAGGCTATCTGGTATTATAATGAAGGCGGTGGATTTTGGACGAGTAGAATTATAAGAAGACATAGAATCTTCTGGTTTTGGTATATCAAATATAAGTAGTGGTTGAGATGAGTTAATGTGACAGGTGATGTCAGGGGTGGATGGTGTGATGGCAGAAGGTGGTTTAAGGGTGTTTGATTGAGAAGTTTCAAATTAGTGTTGAAATTGATCAATATCTGAAAGAGCTTGAGCAAGTTCTAGTTGAGTTTCAACAAACAATGTAGGGTTTGGATCAGATGGAAGATTGGTGTCAATTGGAATGTCGAAGTCGTCAAAAGTTAGAATGAGGGTTTTCAGAAGTAGGGATTTCAGAAATAGGGATGGGGTGAGGGTTTTCAGATGTTGTGCCCAATACTGACTCAATGACAAAAATGAAAGCTGAGGGATTACCTTTCTTTTTAGACACTTTTGGTGTCTTCTGAGAAGTTCCTTCAAAAGCTTTTTTTTTCTTTGTCTCCTTGAGAGCAACTTCTGGAGCTGGTTTTTTGAGATCTTTTGGGTTGATCTCGGGAGTAGTGCCATCCTGCTTGCAAGCAGCAAGATACCTTACGATGACTTCAGGATGAGTATCTACTGAGAAAAGGGGAAAAACTTTTAGAGGGATCTTCCTGGTGGTAATCACTTTCCTTGAATGAAGGATTTGATCCTTCTCGATGATATCAATGAATTTCATTTTCTTGAGATTCTTGGCATTGAGAGGTCTTCCAGCAACTACTTTCAGATCATCAATATGTTGGGCTTTCAATCAGATGTTCTATCAGTTTGTTTTTTGTTAGAATATCTGAGATTAGTCGTCCCAAAGGTATGCAATCTCTCTTTGTCTTTTCATCTTCTCTTGTTTCTTTATCGTTGTTCTTCAGATTATTGAAGAGGTTGTGAGCAAGATTGACTTTCTTGTTAGTTGAAATGAAGTAGAGGAGGTACTGCAGATCAATGTTGATGTAGTCTGGAGAACTTGTAGGTTTCCTGTGACTTATGCACCCTAGAATGATTTTGGCCCAGATTCTCTGACGGTCTTTAAGATCCTTTATTTTCTTGGAGTGTTGCCCAAACGTGAAAATCTCTCTAGAAATAGTTGTTAGGTCAGACTTCTTCTCCGTATCTCTGCACTTTATCCCGTTTCCATAAGATTCAATTAATCTCCCAATGAGATCTTCCGTGATGATGATTTTCTTCCCCATGACAAATGAAGTAACTTGATTGTTTGAAGTTGTAGCGAAAATCTAGAATTCTTTAACAAGTTTAGGGAAGATAGGAACTATGAGACAATCAAAGTACTTGGTCCACCCTGGAAATTCAACTTCCAGTGTTAGGTCATAATCGTTCTCCTTCATGCTATCAAAATCCACAAACAATTCACAGAGAATTTCTAGATTTTCAACTAGAGTAAGAAGAGTTCTGATGGGAGCGAAAATAGTTTCTTAAGATGCTTGACATGCAGAATCTTGAGCTTGTTGAGAAGATGAAGGAGCTTTAGCTTGTTGATAAGATGAATCCATTATTCACAAGAGGGTTTTGTAACAGGAAACAAAAACGCAGAAAGCAAAAGAAAACAAAGAAAGCAAGTAAAGCACGAAGAGAGTGAAAGTGAAAGTGAGAATGTGAAGGTGTTTATGAAGTGAGAAATAACACAAACATATATATAGAGGTCACAACGAATAAAAAGACATAATTAATGAGCAATTAAACCAAAAACAAAATGATTAAAAACAATAATAATTTCTGACAAGGGAGATGGCGTAAAAGATTTTTGAACAGTTACCAATGTGACTAGCACCTCAACTTTGTCAACTCAGTCGTTTCAATTTCTTAGAGTTTTAACACGTGTTCAGCCTCAGAGGACGCCTAGAGCTTAGGTTGACAATTGTTGATGTTATGAACTGCATGTTCTATCCTTAAAATGAAAGGTTCTAAGAGACAAACTTTTCAGATCTTTCTGGATAGATTCTGATACGATTCTCCTTTTTACTTAAGAAATATTGGTCAGAATTTCAAAAGAAAATAAGTTCTAAGAGTTAAATATTTGGAAATAACATATTCATTCTGGATATAATTCCATACCAAGGAGTTTCAGAATGAAATTAAACATATATTTAGCAAGGGATTTTGTGAAAACATCAGCCCATTGATGGTATGTGTGTCGTACCTCGAAAAATACGATCCTAAAACAAACAACAGAGTCGCCACCTAATTCTATTTATTCTACGAGAGAAAAGGGAGATATAGACACAACCTAAATGGGATAGGAAATGAGCAACGAAACCACTAATCTAAGTTCGGGAGTCAGTTACGCGAAGGGAAGGTATTAGGCACCCCTCACGTCCGTTGTACTCAACGGGAACCTCTTAGTCTAATTTGCGCTTTAAATGTTAACTTGTATTATTGTCTTCTTTTTAATGATTAAGGATTGTTAAGATTACTTTTAAAGAAATATTTTAGTTATTATTTGTTATGGGGGAAGGTTAATATTTTTTATGACGGGGAAATGATTAATTTTTTATTATTGTGCTCGCGAAGGATAAAAATACCCGTGCCTACGTATTCCCTTGTGCAATGGGAAAGTCAGAGCTTCGTAGTTCGTGCAACTACGGTTTGTGTTTTTTATTGAACGATTGTTTGAAGATACTTTCTAATCTGCTAAGCATTGGCTTATCTGCTCGCGATAGGAGGCTGAAGCGCTAGCTTGTTTGCGAGATAGAAAGATTTAAACAATGTTCGTTTAGAGAAAAGATGCTTAATATTTGTTAAAGTGTTTTAAAACGAGAGGGCGAATGAACCACAACGCGTAGGGCTAGCCCAGAAGTGATTGCATTCAAGAACGTGCGAAGTGCTAGACTCCAGAGTTCAGTTACTCGTTGATTAATCATGGAAAATAGTTTGTATTGGTTGGTAAGTTTTAAATTGTATTTGAAAAAGAAAGAGACAAGTCGTCATCTTTAAGGGAGGTATCTCGCCTATTCCACCACAAACATTTGAGGACGAGAAATCGAAAGAAGCTTTAAACTTGGATACGATGATCGACAAGCAATGCCACATTCTTTCTTTGAGAATAAATAAAAATCGGAAGAAGCTTTAAACTTGGACATGAGTATCGACAAGCAATGTCACATTCTTCCTTTGAGAAAAAATGTTTGTAAGATTTGGTTGGTGTTTGTGGTTGATAGGAGGAATATCTTTCCTATGGAGATGAATCATGTATGATCCTTTTAATATTGTTGAATTATTTTGAATACGAAAGAGTGAATGAATTACAACTCGAAGGCTGGCCTCAAGAGTAATTCAGTTTAAGCACCCAGGAATGCTAAATTCCTGAGTTCAGTTCTTCGTATAATTTATTAGAGGTTTACGTGTTTTAGGAACGAGAAGGTGAATAAACCACATCGCGTGGGGCTAGCCCATGAGTTATTTAATTCAAGAACATGCGAAGTGCTAGACTCCGGAGTTCAGTTCCTCCGTTATTTGATTCGTGAATTAAGACGCGATTTAAGATTTACGTTTGAAAACGAAAGAGTGAATGAATTACAAATCGGGGGCTAGCCCTAACAGTAATTCAATTCAAAAAACAGAGGAATGCTAGATTCCTGAGTTTAGTTCTTACGTTAATTAATTAGACGCGTAATGTCGTGCAGACGGCGATCACATAGGTGACCGACTTACGTGTGGGCAAAATGTAGGCGCAAGTGTTTTATTTAATTGATTTTGTGAATCGAGTGTTTTAAATATGAAAGGACGAATGAACCACAACGCGTGGGGCTAGCCCAGGAGTGATTCACTCAAGAACATGCGGAATGCTAGACTCCGGAGTTTAGTTCTTTCGCAAATTAATTAGTTTGAAAGCTTTTTAGGTGTTTTATGGTTTAGACACGATGGTGATGTATAAATAATCGGATAAACACAAATGTGGCATCAGGACTAAATTGAAACGCAAAAGAGATAAAGTTGAGTTTTAACGATACCTAACGGAGAAGGTCCGTTGCCACTTCGATGCGTGCAAAAAGTTCAATAATATTTATCAGAAGTTTTACCATTAATCCTCAAATGTTCTCTTTTAGTATCACGAAACCACATTAGATTCAACTATCCAACACTCAAACTTAATCAGATCAAACTAAGATCAAAAGTAACATTGAGAAGAAAGTTAATCAACAATTTACCTAAATCTAACAAAATAATTAAAAAAAGATCAATAATTAACAATTCTAATTAAATTTTAAGACATATAACCAAATAAAATCCTAAGTAACAATTACTCTAGGTATATATTAATCGGGACCGGTTAGTATTAAATATGGTATAAAAAGTGCGAGAAATAAATAAAAGGGTAAATAGACTAAATAGTGCGGAATAAATTATAAAATAGAATAAGATAAAAAGAATGAACATAAAAATAAACAAGTGGCCTCATATCGGTCACGATTAGTCGAAAATGACTTATCGCAACTTTGTTATATCATCGGCCCAATAAATGATAATATAAGAATGATTACAAAAAATAAAAAAATAAAAAAATACCAAACAAACTCCTAAATTTTTTTTATGTTTTCTTTTAAGATATAAAAAAAATATAAATAAAACACCAATAATGTATCTTAAAATCATAAAATATAAGTAAGAAAAGGATGGGTATATCGCACAATCAGGGGTGTGCGGTGATCAACTTAACTGGGCCTAACATCAACAAGTTTAAACCATGATATTCTAACCTAATCCAATTGATAAAATAAATGAATAAATAAAAACGATAAAAATAGAGAAAGATAGGAAAGAGTCAGCATGAAAATAACAAGAAAACAAATAACGTTTTTTTTAAAAGAAAAGCACAAATAACTTGCTAACAGAGGATTACTTTTTTTGTGAAAATCAGCAAACGCTCGTCCCTTAAAACGCGATAACCTAAATGAAACAAATCGTAAAATCAGAAACCCGCCCCTTTCAGATGGTAACTGCCGGTGGCTTGCACATTAGTCCTCTGTTTCGTTTCAGGTTCACAATCGCGTCTCTCTCTCTCTCTCTCAGATGTGTGACTCGATTCGAATCTCTCTGTTTCGATTCGCTTCTACTCATCTCATCTTGTTTCTTGTTTTTGGTTCGAATCATTCTATTTTCACGGTTCGCGATTTGGTTTGTGATGAGTTAATGGTGATTTCGGTTGTGAGCGGCGGTTTTATTGCGGTTCGCCGTTGCGGTTCGTGTTGCTGAGGGTTGGTTCACGACTCGGTTGGTTTCAGATCTGAGTTCTCACAGGTTTTGGGTTTAGCGGTGGTTTAAAAGTTCATGGCTTGGTTTATGAGTTTGTGGAGAAAAGGGGTGTTTTCGTGGTGATTTTGGAAGGTTGAAGTGTGAAGATGGCGACTGTGGAAGAAGAGGATTGTGTTGCCGGTGATGATGTTTTTTCTTGGTGGCGCGGCGGATGAAGATGAACGGTGGGAGAGAATGATTTGAGTTACGGTGGTTGTGTTTGTTTCGTGGTGGCAGGTTATGCCGGACCAGTTACACAGTGTTTGGTCGCGGTTGTTCCATGAGGGGAGAGAAGAGTCAGGATCGTCTACGGAGAGCTTGAATTGGTACAGGTAGAGACCATTTTGGTTTAGAGAGAAAACAGGTTGAAGGAAGATGAACAAGAGAAACAGAAAAAGACATTATTGTTGTTGGAAAAAAAAACAGTGTGGGTTGTGTTTACAGTGAAAGCGTGGTTTCAAAGTTCTGTGAGGTTTTTTTTTAGATCTCGTTTTCGTGTTCCCTCCCCCTTTGATATAAGGTTCTTTTTTAATTTATTCTCAGGTTTTGCTTCAGTTTTCTTTTTGCCCAGAGGTCCCCGAGGTTTTCTCCCTCCTTTATCTATTGACTTCTCTTTTTCTTTTTTCAATGGCATCTTTTCAGGGTCATTTTAATGTAAGTTTTTTTTTAGGTATATAGCAGAGATGTAGGTTTGCTGTATCAATGCAAAAATGCAGAAGTCAGAGGGTGCAGTTGTCCAGGCTTTGGCATGTTGTGATTAGAGGCTAGTAGCAAATGTATTGTCAAAATTTTGACATGATTTTTGGTATAAATCAATAAATTGACTCAGCAGAAATAAAAATGAATAAATTAGAAATTAACTAATTAAAATAATATAAGCTAAAACTATTAATTAAATCTAATTAAAATAAAAATAATCACTAATTAAAATAATCTAAAATGAGTAACTACTGACTGAAAATAAATTAATTAAAAAAAAATAAAACTAGATTAAAATATTAAACTAATTCTAAAAAAAACTAAACTAAACTAAATTATTTGTTAGGCAACCAATTCTAAAAAGCTTAAATTAATCACATTTATCTTAAATTAAAATTAAACTAAATCCAAATTAAAATTAATTAAACAAAATTTAAGTTAAAATTATCCTAAATTAAAAGAACGAAAATGAAATCCTACACAAATTATTTCTATATATTTTTTTGCTAAAATAAAAATAAAATAATTAACTTAAAAATAGAGATAAAAATCAGATTCTAAAAAAAATCAAGAATAAAATATTGAAATGATAAAATTGAACAAAAATGCATGATTACTGATTAATGGAATGCTTTGTGCGAAAATGACTGATAATTGACAATACGACAAAAAGAATGCGTAGAAATGAATGCCAATTTTCGAAAAATTTTGGTTAAAATTTAGGGTATGACAGTTGCCCATATTTAATCATCTAGAACCTGAATGTACGAGTAACAAAGATTTTTTTGACATTCAAAGTGGAAGAGGATTAAATATCAGAATACCTACAATTTTGACTGAAAATGCAGATGGAATGATATGATATGCAACGTAAAAAAAATGCAAGAGAAAGGCTACAATGCTACGGGGAAAGAAAATTGACAATACTGGGGATTAGACACACATGACGTGAGCACGATCCACACGAGGAATTCATCTTGAACGAGGCCAGATGACAACTATCTATCGTTCCTAAGATGACTCGAAATCTTTTAACAAAATTTCACTTTGAAGAATCTACTGCCGAGATTCTGGAAAGAAAACATCTTCTGCCGAAGTCTACTGGAGATCTACTGTCGAGACTACCAGAGAATCTAAGAATGAAATACCTTCTGCCAAGGTATCAAAATGAACCAAAAATCTACTGTCGAGATCTTGAAAAGAAAAACAAATTATGTTGAAGTCTGCCGGAGATCTACTGCCGAGATTACTAGAGAATCTAAGAAAGAAATACCTTATGCCGAGGTATACTAAATGAACCAAAAATCTACTGCCGAGATCTTGGAAAGAAAAACAAATTCTGTCGAAGTCTGCTGGAGATCTACTGCCGAGATTACCAGAGAATCTAAGAACGAGATACCTTATGCCGAGGTATCAAGATAAACCAAAAATCTACTGCCGAGATTCTAGAAAGAAAACAAATTCTGTTAAAGTCTGTTGGAGGTCTACTTCCGAGATTACCAGAGAATCTATGAACGAGATACCTTATGCCGAGGTATCACGATGAAATTCCTACTGCCGAGGATTAACTGACGATACACCTGTTGCCAAATCTTCTGCCGAGATTTAACTAAAGATGCCATTGCTATCATAAAAAGTAAATACCTTCTGCCGAGGTAGACTGGAAATCTTCTACCGAGACTTTCCAAAAATAAAAGGAATCACCTGTTGCCAAATCTTCTGCCGAGATTTAACTAAGGATGCCATTGGATAGAAATCTCACCATACTTCCCTTCTTCTGAAAGAGACAGCCCTATGATGGAGAAACAACTTCGCGCTCAAACTTCTCAACTTGTCTGGAAGAGATAGCCATTTGACGGAAATTGGAAATTTACAACAAACTTCTCACCTTGTTTGGATGAGATGTCATTTGTTGGGAAATAAAGAGATTCATATCAAACTTCTCAACGTGTATTGGAGAGATGCCATTTGATAGAACCCTCACCATACTTCCCTTCTTCTGAAAGAGACAGCCATATGATGGAGAACAACTTCACACTCAAACTTCTCAACTTGTTTGGAAGAGATGCCATTTGACGGAAATTGGAAATTCGCAACAAACTTCTCACCTTGTCTGGATGAGATGCCATTTGTTGGAAAAAGGAGATTCATACCAAACTTCTCAACGTGTATTGGAGATATGCCATTTGATAGAACCCTCGTCATACTTCCCTTCTTCTTAAAGAGATGCCATACGATGGAAAACAATCTTCACGCTCAAACTTCTCAACTTGTCTGGAAGAGATAGCCATTTGACGGAAATTGGAAAATCACAACAAACTTCTCACCTTGTCTGGATGAGATGCCATTTGCCGAACTTGAAAATCACAACAAACTTCTCACCTTGTCTGGATGAGATTCCATTTGTTGGAAAAATATAAGAGAGTTATATCAAACTTCTCCGCCGAACAGGGGAGATGCCATTTGATAGAACAAAAACCTTGCTGAGGATGAACAAACTGCTCGAAAAGAGAATACCATCTATTGATTTACTGGGAAATCCATGGATAAGAAATAAGCTTCTCAAATAAGGAGACAGCCAATTGTTGATTCACTTAGAGGTTCGGGGATAAGAACAAGCTTCTCCAATAAAGAGATTGCCACTTGTTGATTCCACTTAGAAGTTCAAGGACGAAACAAGCTTCTCGGATAAAGAGACTGCCACTTGTTGTCAGGTGTAAGTATTCCAAGAGAATGTTGTAACAACACTGCTGGAAAACAAAGGTTGTCTTCAATGGAAGCCTCCAATAAATTCCTTCTAGGAGACAAAGCATTAACAGGTGCAAAATAAATGCACTTTCCATCTGAAAATTCAATCGTCAAAAATTGTCAAATACTAAATTCAATCCAGGAACGAGCTGGAAAGAAACTGTCAAACAAGACACTATCCCATGAGGAATGAACTCAATTGGGTATTTATCCTATCGAAGTGTGGAAAGGAAAACTAAAGAAAAAATCTTCCACGAGGGTAGAATCTCAGTGGGGAGTTAGAAAGAATGTACATTTTCTGCCTAAGGCGGACAACTCTATTTGGAGAGAGACACATCACTTGGGGGATAAACACGACCAAGGTGGATGAAGTATGCATCAAGGAATGCAACATGAATATGAATGTGAATTATGATGTACATGTATGTATATGCGTTATGTTTATGCTGACAAACAGACAAAACAGACACAAGAGATAAATTGGTGATGAAATAAACATCACAACAACCGGATACTCGACCAATCTCGTTAAAGTGTACGTAATCACTGAAGATAGAGTAGAGAGTCATCCATGGAGTAAAGTCCTGCTACAAAGCTCAAATCTCTTTGAGGAGAGGAAGATACTTCATTTGGGAAATATGTCCAAGCCAATATTCTAACTTCAATGTCCATCAAAAGGAAACAAACATACAAACTATGTTTGCTTAGGATGAAGTAAAGTTGTACTTCGTTGGGGGGAGAAAATCACATTCAACTATAGAAGCTTGAATCAAGGCTCAATTGGGGATACTGGACTTAGTATCTCATTTAAAGCACTAAGTAGTAAGACATCCACCAGAAAGTACTGAGTCGTGCCCCTGACATATCAAAGCAACTTGGTGTGAGGACCCCGTCATCTGGAGATACTTGCAAGGTATATCACAAGAGCGTTTTGTTTAGGGAAACACGTGGTCATGTATCCACTAAATGGTTTGTGATAAGAGATCATCTCAAGAGGATTTTATAGAAGACTTGACATTCAAAATGCCCCAGTGTCTTCAAACACTTGGAGAGATTTTGTCGAATCTCGACGTCACTGCCTCAGATTAATTGTGTTTGGCACAAATGAGTCTTCAATATTTAAGCTTTTGGGGATGTAAGTGATAAATTGGGAAACAACTTGCCCCTGCTTAGCAAAGTCTTCTGGGAACTTGCCCTGTCCGGCAAAGTCTTCAAGCAACAAACCCCTGTCTGGAAAAATCTTCAAGCAACATGCCCCTGTCTAGCATAGTCTTCAAGAAACGTGTCTTTTCCTGGCAAAGTCTTCAAGAAACATGCCCCTGTCTGGCAAAGTCTTCCAGCAACCTGCCCCTGGGGATGATCATTCTCTGAAATGGTTAAAAAACTACTCATCAGAGTTTCAAATCTCAAGAGATTAAGCTCATCACTGGTACTCATACATAAGCTTCGATGATATCAAGCAAATACTGACAAGCAAAATGTTAATGTTGGGACTGTTAATCCAACACACATGTTTGTCTCGAAGTTTTTTTTTGATGTTTTATTTTTTTGAAAAAAAAAAAATTTCACAATAGCCTGTGACCGAATCACTAGCTAGGATGTGATATTCATTTTTTTATAAAGCCAACACAAATTTTGAGCATAACTTATAGGAGTCAGAAAACACTATCTTATTGAGTATGCTTTCGAAATAAACCCCACTTTAATTAGGACTTTTGAGGGTTGTAATGTGGTTGGGTTCACGGTTTTAGAAACAAAGGATAAAGGTTCAAAGTTTATTTGGTGCCCACCCACTCTCCGTGATGTTCTCCAATCCTAGGTCCAGCTAAATTGACACATAGATTTGTATTTAATGGTTTTGTAGTGAAGATGAAGATCCAAGGTTTACTTGCAATGACAGTCATCTTATTTGTCCTCTATGAAATATTAGTGACCCCTTTGACTTTGGTATGGTGGTCACTAAATCTTATTTACTTTAGTTTGAGGATTTAAAGGCCTCTTCTACTTGAATTTCTATTTGGTCCCTAATTTTTTTGTTTAAGTCTCCTTTTGGGTGTTCGACTTAGCGGGATCTCTTTTTCTTTTTCTTTTTTTTTTCTTTTTTTATTGGAAGGCTGAAAATTGTGACTGTCAAGTCATTGATTGTAGTGAATTCCCTGATGGGGTGTTTCATCTTGTGATTTGAATGTGTAACCAGATTAACTAAACACTACCCTGCCCCAGGTTAAGCGTAAAGGTTTTGAATTATCCAAAAGAAACTCCTACTTCTAGGCTCGGAGTGGTTGACTAGGGATTAAATCCTTATTTCTCCAGTGTTTGGGGATTTGAAACAATGCTTGTACATCATCAGTAGAATCCTAATCAAAAGCATTCAACTAGAGAATCTGTGTCTTAATTTCGTCATCCTCCCTCCAATTCTCTGCCTAATCAAGAGATGGGATAATGTTGGCATTATAAAGGTAGAAAAAGTATTATGAGTGAATACGAATGGATTACTTCAAGACAAACATATTCATTACATTAATCATTCAAAACAAATAAGTTCTTACATGCCAAAAACAAATGCATTGATAAACAAAGAAAAATACATATGAAAAGTAGCGAATGAACTAAACATCTCAGAAGATAATTTTCAGAGCAACAAATGATCATATGCGTAGAGGAACTTGTTCCATGCTCCAACAACAAACTGACTTGGACAAGACTCACTTGAGTTTTTATCGGCACAAAGGCACTCTGTCCATAGATGGGATTCCTCCATTTAAGGCCAACACCCCATAGTCGATCATCTCTTGAACCTTTTCCTGGAAGACTTTGCACTCTTCAATTGGATGCCCCAGTACTCCATTATGAAACTCACAACTGGTATTTGGTTTGAACCAATGAGGACGAGACCTCGTGGCTCTGGTCTTTTTGGGTGCCATTATTGAATTCCAGGAAAAATAAGACCACAATTGACTGTAAGTCATTGGGATTGGGTCAAACTTGTGGGTTTCTCCTCCAGGACTGTTTGGAGATCTCCGTTGATTCTGACGTCGCTGACGAGTAGAATTTGGCTGACGCTGAGAAATGACCAGATATTTGATCAAAGAAATCAGTTGTCCTCTATCAATCTTCAAGCTGTGAATCTCTTCTTGGAGTTCATTGTTCTCTTGCACAAGACTGTCCACTAGAGTCTTTATCGTAGTCGAGAATATTCCCATATGGTTTCTCAAAGTAGTGGCTTCATCTCTAAGCTCTCTATTTTCCTGCTCAAGTTGGTCCATCCTTCTCTGGTGACTGGTCGAGTACAGTTGACTGACGGAGGATAAGACATGTGTGAGCTGGATTATTGGGAGATGATATGCAATGTAAATGCAAATGCAAATGATATGTGAATGAATGCAATGTTCAGAATGTTCAGGATCGCACGCATAAACAGTTCCAGCATGAAGGCAAGATGTTGGATCCAAGGTACAAGTAACTCGGAATCTCGTAACTGGTAAGCCTTAAGTGGAGGGTTCTAAATTCTTTACCCATAAAGCCCACTCACAAGGTAGTTTCTATGGTGATGGTATAAGGATACTTAAGGTCACAGACGTTTATCGTACTAACGCCCCGCCGCAGGCTGGCTGCATTGTGACGATAATGACGATAAGGTCTACCTTGAGTGGTGTTCTCGTGCTAAGCCCTCAAGAGGCGAGCCCTTGGAGACTAACACTACACAACTGCCAATTTCGAAACTGGTTCTAAGGGGACCCAAAATCACAGCCCTTCCGTGAATCAGGTCATGCGACAGGCTAACTGCGTTGTGACAAGATCTACGAAAAGTCTAACTATCTAGGGGAGCTTTCATGTTAGGCTGGAAAGGAGCAAGTCCTTTAAGACTAACACTAATAACTACCAACTCTAAACTTAGGTGTTCCCTCTTCTTTTTCAAAACTCAAGTATTAAGCTTCACCCGTGATGTCCCGAGATCCAACAGGCAAATATAATGAGCAATATAATAAAGAAGGAAGCAATAAACAATCGTATAGAATAACAATAGTAAATAAAGAAGACAAACAAACAAGTCAGCAAACAAATGCAAACTATCCTAAGCTAGGCTCGACTCTCTTATGCATAAAGCACCAAGTGTCCCCAACAGAGTCGCCAGCTGTCGTACCTCGAAAAATACGATCCTAAAACAAACAACAGAGTCGCCACCTAATTCTATTTATTCTACGAGAGAAAAGGGAGATATAGACATAACCTAAATGGGATAGGAAATGGTTAACGAAACCACTAATCTAAGTTCGGGAGTCAGTTACGCGAAGGGAAGGTATTAGGCACCCCTCACGTCCGTTGTACTCAACGAGAACCTCTTAGTCTAATTTGCGCTTTAAATGTTAACTTGTATTATTGTCTTATTTTTAATGATTAAGGATTGTTAAGATTACTTTTAAAGAAATATTTTAATTATTATTTGTTATGGGGGAAGGTTAATATTTTTTATGACGGGGAAATAATTAATTTTTTATTATTGTGCTCGCGAAGGATAAAAATCCCCGTGCTTACGTATTCCCTTGTGCAATGGGAAAGTCAGAGCTTCGTAGTTCGTGCAACTACGGTTTGTGTTTTTTATTGAACGATTGTTTGAAGATGCTTTCTAATCTGCTAAGCGTTGGCTTATCTGCTCGCGATAGGAGGCTGAAGCGCTAGCTTGTTTGCGAGATAGAAATATTTAAACAATGTTCGTTTAGAGAAAATATGTTTAATCTTTGTTAAAGTGTTTTAAAACGAGAGGGCGAATGAACCACAACGCGTGGGGCTAGCCCAAGAGTGATTGCATTAAAGAACGTGCAGAGTGCTAGACTATGGAGTTCAGTTACTCGCTGATTAATCATGGAAAATAGTTTTTATTGGTTGGTAAGTTTTAAATCTAATATATATATATAAAATCTAAAGTACCTGGTAATTACATCTTAATCCCTCTGATTAAAAGGTTAATTTGACTTATTTAATAGGGTTAATTTTGGTAATGCAATTTTTAAAGGGTTTTGGTTCATTTGGCAATAAATGCAGCTGATGTGGCACATTCACATAATAAGTTGTTTTCCTTTTTTTTTTTTAATTTTAAAAATTGATGTTACAGCCTACAATATATTGTTTTTATATTTTTTTATTTAAAGTTGATCATACTACAAAATATCCTACAAAATAGGTATAATTATAATGGTTTAATTTAATTAATAAACCTATTTAATAACACAAAGAGCATTGAACCAATTAAACCAAAATCTCACCTTTCATCTCACAAACCAAACGCTTCGGATTCTACAAGTTTACACTCCCAATGATTCTTCTCTACCAGTCCCAAAATCATTTTCATCCAGAATCATTACCTTCAACCCACACCATAAATATGATATATCCTTATACCTCAAACATTTTCAGACTTTTGAGCAGCTTCACCTTTTTCCTCTGGGTAGTAACTGGTAGAAGATCACTAATTGTTATGACTTTGTACATTTGTGGAAGGCCACACCAAAATCAACTCAAACGTCGGTGACAGATATGCGATCGATTGCTTCCACTGGTGGTGGAACTGGTTGGAAAGACAACTACCTGCAACATCAACTCCACAAGAAAAACAATTCCTAAAGAATTTCCAACTCACGCCGCCAAAGGTCTGTAAATCTTTGTCCTTTGTTACTCCTAAACAAGAAATTTATTTTTGGTGTTCTCACATTTTCTTAGTCTTATGCAGGCTATTGCTTATCTCATTATTGTCCTTTTCACAGGTGATAATAATTTGGATGAGTTTTAGGTTTGATATTTGGGTCTGAGTTTGAAATGTTTTTTGGTGATTTGTAGCTTATTTAATGATTTTTCTGTTTGTTGATTTATTATTAGGTTTTCCTTTTTGTCATTGCAAAATGCAAAAGGTACTTCCATAACAAGTTGAAGCTGTAAAGGCTTTCCTGGCATGCCATGTACCGGAAGCAACATAAGAAGGTGAATCTTATTGCTTGAAAAACAAAAATATTATCATAACCCCTATTTGCATGTCTATTACTCTTATGACAACTTTCATGTTGTGGTTATATTGACATGTCTATCACAATGGTTGGATTTAGATTTTACAGGTGCTTCTGCTTATATATTACTTAATGGATTGTCAAGTTTCTCCTTCAACCTGGGTCTGTGATATTTTTCCTTCAACTTCTTTCCCTTTATATAAAATTTGTAACTTTTGTTTTGGTAATTACTAGGGGATATCCAATATAAATCAAATGGTTTTTGGTGATACGGTGGCCATTGCATTTTGGTGAAATGGTGGGCATTGCGCTCATGGCAGCACATAATCTCACCCATGATGAGTATGTTGCGAATCATCCCGCCGGTAAAATCGGATAGAGCCTCATCTTTAAGGTCTGTATTTATGTTTCCTGTGAGTTTTTCTGCTTTTTACTATATTGAAATAACATAATCTGTATTTTCTGTTAAATTGAAAATACTATAGGTTTGCTCACTACAAAATAATACATAGAAGTTATAACTGACATTATCCATGATAATATTGAATGATTTTGGGGTTAGATCTTCAACATATGTTTCTTCTACTTCACCATTTTCTCATTCTGTTAAGGATTTAAAGAATCTCAATGCATCAAACATTTAAAGATCTTTCACTTACCTATGTTTGGTGTGTAGTTTGGAATATTTGTGATGAATATTACCTGCCCTTATGCTTTGGGTTTAGCCACGTCTACTGCTGTTATGGTTGGACTGGAGTTGGTGCATCTCATGGTGTTTTGATAAAATGGGGTAAGTTTTGGAAATTGTACATATGGTCAACATTTGTTCTTAGAATTAGATTATCTCATCAACTTATGGAATTAGACATAATTTTCTTAAGAATTGCTAGCAGATAGTTTGTCTTGATTTCCAATTTGACGTTTTAACTTATAAGATCCTTTCATTGTACATGGCAGTATTTTGTTTGTGTTTCATGCATGCAATGGGTATGTTCAGGGCTATTATTGCATTTAATCTATGTAACATTTACTGAATTTAAACCTAGAAATTTTGTAACTGTGTTACATGGGATGGATTTGTAATTCTCACATGTTTTCCTAATTGATTATGTTGAAGGTTTTAACACTGGTTAAACAACTTTCTTCCGGTTACATCTTTGAATTTATCTATTTATTTACTTTTTGGGCATGCTTTGCTTCTATTTTCATGAGGCGCCGACTTCCGGAGATTTGGTTTTCTTGCAGCAACTATGTACTACAATGTATTGGATGCCACAACCATACAGACCTGTCAGTTGCAGTGGAGCGTTTGAGTCAGATTGGTGGGCCCTGTGGCGCGATAACAGAGTCTAAAGTAGACGCTAATGCAGAATTACGTTGTTGTTTCGCTAAATTGTTAATATATGTGACTTTCTGTTTCCTCAATATTGTAGGTACAAGGGAGGCGGTGTTAAAATAATACAAGAGGAGGCAACATTAAAGACAGGATCTGAGGCGAGTCTGCAGTATACGCAACCGCCACTACGTTACATTGAAGCATCATTGGTAAATTATTTTGTGTCTTTTGTTATGCTTAAGGGAGTATTAATATTATATATCATGACTATGATTTCAGTTGGTTCTGCTATTTTGTTGTGCGTAGAATTTATGTATGATATTAGAATCCTAATAGGAGTTGTACATCCTTTGATCAATGTTATTGTTAGTTTTGAAAGTATTTGGTTTTTATATTTCTAGATATCATAATGTTTTGAGGCTATTCTGAATGATATGTAAGCCAATGAGATTTCATTTTATTGATTTGTAAATATTTAGTCTTAATTAACGAACAATAGAGTTCAGGTGGTGAACTATCAATATCGTCAAGTGGAGCTATTTTAGATTTGAGGAATTCGAGCCTGGTGGCCTTCCATTCTTGGCAGCAGGGTGGTTTATGTATGATATATTCCATAGAGAAAGATCTTTTATTGTAGCATTACAAAACAAACCTTTGCGGCATAGGTTTGTTGACATTCACTTTTCGATACCAAAGGTTTCTTACCTAAAAACAATTCTTGTCATTTATTCATTTAATAGTTGAACATCCTGACATGCATATAATCTTGCCTATTTTTTCCTCTTTGACTTTGTAGGATAATCCATTAGACAAGGATATCAATCAAGGAACTTTGGTAGTTTTCAATTTGGATCCATCAGTTTCAAATGAAGACCTCCACCAAATATTTGGGGCTTACAGAGAGGTCAAAGAGGTGATAATTTTATCCTTTTTATAAACTTTTGCATTTGAGTATCTCAGGGAAACACACACAGTATGTGTGTGTTTTATTGTTCAAGTTTGAAATGGATAGAGCTCAATGGTTCCCTTGAGGATGGTAATAATCATACAATTGGTACCATGTATAATGCTTTGAAGTTTGGAGTTAATGCTTACAAACATGTATAATGCAGTTTTGCAATATCAGTTTAAATACCTTCATGATTGGTTTGATTCCTTCATTTTTTATTTATTCTCACAACTGATAGATGATGAAAGCTGGACGTGATTGACATTGATGAAGCTCAATTCTTTGACGACCTTTAAGATTTCTGCCGTGAAGTTGTTGATCATGATGGAAAAATAGTAATAATTGTAGGACTTGATGGTAAATATTTGAGGTATTATTACATTTACATTTTATTTGATGTTGTAAGATATACCTTTGTTTTGGGAGGGCATCATCCCACTGTTGTCATGTCGCAGTAAATTTCTGTCTTCAATACCCGATGGTATTTCTGAATTTACCGTCAGGAAAATATTTGGTTTTGTACTTGATATAATTCCTCTTGCCGATTCTATAACTAAGTTAGCGAATCAATATGAAATATGTGGGAAGACTCTAGGCCTGAAGTATCTGATTCTTATTCAAATGATTTTCAAGAAAAATGGGTTGCAGACCAGGTGCCAATTGGTAGAGCTTTTGTTACACTGTTGCAGCAGATTTGGATAACACCTTTGTCCACACAGGTTAATTTGACCAAATGTGTTAATAAAATGAATGTGTTGTGTAATAATATAGAAACTTGATCAAATTAAAGTGTATGGAATTATCATCAATGGCTTGTCTTAACTTACATATATCTTCCACCTTTGTATTCTGGTGTCCAAAATTGATGCATTAACATTTAATTTATATTATTTTAGTTTGATACTCCAACTTAATTAAGAGCTTGACCATGACGAATCTCGAAGTTTTCGATATCCAGTGGGTTCACCTCTAGCCAACTCTCCACCAGGTTGGTTCGTTGAGATACTAAATATTTTGTCCCATTGGCATCATGAAGTAGTATATACTTTAGTTACCAAGATCATAAAATATTGCATTTGTTTTCTATTTGATGGGATTGAAATTGATTTAATGAAACTTTCATAACAGGTAATTGGTTACAGCTCAACAGCCCTGTTGAAAAGAGTTCATTGCTAACTATCAATCATTCTCCCTCTATATACGTTATTTAATCATAGTTGCTTCCCATGTAGCTT
The DNA here is from genome assembly GCA_963966055.1 of Lathyrus aphaca. Classification (NCBI taxonomy): domain Eukaryota; kingdom Viridiplantae; phylum Streptophyta; class Magnoliopsida; order Fabales; family Fabaceae; genus Lathyrus; species Lathyrus aphaca. Next base: position 547,527,965 of record OZ014522.1, read on the forward strand.
ATTCAAGCAATCACGCATCAAGACAACAACTCTAATCTAGATTTTTTTTATATTGGCAATAGTATTAAAAATATGTATTTATAATGACATGGAGTCTCCGATGTCCAATCCATCATTTTGATTACTCACAAAAATTTGTAATGTCTACTTTTTTTTGTTGCCTTCCTATTGCGAATGATATGGTTAGCATTTTGATGTATTATGATGCATTTACAATTGATTCCATTTTTTTAAATTATAAACCGTGTGTGATATAAAATTAATATTTATATACGGGAACAACTTTACTATTGATTCAATTTTTTATTATAAATCGTGTCAAATAATTTTAATTTTTATATACGGCAACAACTTGACTATTGATTCAATTTTTTAATTATAAATTGTATAAAATAAAATTAATATTTATATACGGAAATAAATTCATTGTTGATAAAAACTATTTTTATATAATGGAGAAAACATTATTGTTATAAACGGAAACAACTTTAATTGTTTTAAATATTGAATAATAATAATTTATCAATTATATTATTGTTTCAAATATTAAATATATTAATTTAGCAAGCATATTTTTCTTCCAAATATTGAATAATATTAATATAGATAAAATTTAATATAATCTAATTTGTGTATTTACTTACAAGCAAAAATACATTGTTGATTCAAATATTTTGATACGGGAATAAATAAATTGTTGATTAATTTATTTATATATACGGGAAAAAAATATTATTCATATAAACGAAAACAATTTTAATTGTTCCAAGTATTGAATAATATTTATTTATCAATTATATTATTGTTTCAAATATTGAATGATATGGTTGTTGTATGGAAGAAGAAAACGGTTGTGATGAAGTGAATTTGAGGTAGTTTCAAATCCGATGCATTTTCTTTTTCTTTTGGCTGGATTGATTTTATTTTCATTCTTTTTCTTTTGGCTGGATTGATTTTATTTTCTTTTTCTTTGTGACTTATAGCACATCTTGTGCATTTATTAATTCATTCTTACTTTAAAAAGAAAATGTGATTTCTAATGATTTGATAAAATTTGAATTTTCTTTAATATCATCAGTTTTAATGTAAATAAGTCTTTATTAGCCTTTGATTTGGTGCCTTAAATTGTGACAATAATAATAATTCACTATTAATATCAGTATTATGAGTAATAATAATAGAATATGACAATAAAAATGTGACAATCATAATAATGAACTAATAATATCAAATAAAAAAAATTGACCTAACCCTTTCTAAAGAAAATGTAAGATAATTCATTTTTATTTTAAATCTAATAAATAAATATAAATATTTATTGAATTTTTAAATCAAATTATTATAAATAATTGAGATAATTTTATTTTAAATGCTTTAAAACTACTATAATAATAAATTATTTATCAAATAATTTTTTCATAAATAATTTTTTGGAATACGTAAAATGCATCCCTTAAGAAAATGTGATTTCTAATGATTTGATAAAATTTGAATTTTCTTTAATATCATCAGTTTTAATGTAAATAAGTCTTTATTAGCCTTTGATTTGGTGCCTTAAATTGTGACAATAATAATAATTCACTATTAATATCAGTATTATGAGTAATAATAATAGAATATGACAATAAAAATGTCATAATCATAATAATGCACTAATAATATCAAATAAAAAAAATTGACCTAACCCTTTCTAAAGAAAATGTAAGATAATTCATTTTTATTTTAAATCTAATAAATAAATATAAATATTTATTGAATTTTTAAATCAAATTATTAAAAATAATCGAGATAATTTTATTTTAAATGCTTTAAAACTACTATAATAATAAATTATTTATCAAATAATTTTTTCATAAATAATTTTTTGGAATACGTAAATTGCATCCCTTAAGAAATTATTGAAACACACTTAGACTATGGATGAATAAGACAATAAGATTATGGATGAATAAGACAATCAGACTATGGATGAATAAAAATTGCATTTTATAAATTTACATTTCGGTAAAATGCGTTTATAAACGAGCAAAAATATAATATTTATAAATTTACATTTCGGTAAAATGCGTTTATAAACGAGCAAAAATATACATGTTGATACACGTATATGTGAATATATCTAATGATTATTTTATAAATGAGAATAAATTACCATTATTTTTATAAACATAAATAAATTACAAATAATTTTAAAAACATATCAAATTCAACTATTGATACAATTATTATTTTAAACGAAAATAAGTTAGAAATAGTTTTTTATAAATGTCAATAAATTAAAAATATTTTTATAAAAGGGAAAATTATTTTATGTTCTAAGGTTTAATGTTGATATTTTTTATGTTTGATGTTATTTTGATTCACATGGTTGTGGAAAAATTGTAAATATATGGTTGTTGTATGGAAGAAGAAAATGATTGTGATGAAGTGAATTTGGGGTAGTTTCAAATCCGATGCATTTTCTTTTTCTTTTGGCTGGATTGATTTTATTTTCATTCTTTTTCTTTTGGCTGGATTGATTTTATTTTCTTTTTCTTTGTGACTTATAGCACATCTTGTGCATTTATTAATTCATTCTGACTTTAAAAAGAAAATGTGATTTCTAATGATTTGATAAAATTTGAATTTTCTTTAATATCATCAGTTTTAATGTAAATAAGTCTTTATTAGCCTTTGATTTGGTGCCTTAAATTGTGACAATAATAATAATTCACTATTAATATCAGTATTATGAGTAATAATAATAGAATATGACAATAAAAATGTGACAATCATAATAATGCACTAATAATATCAAATAAAAAAAATTGACCTAACCCTTTCTAAAGAAAATGTAAGATAATTCATTTTTATTTTAAATCTAATAAATAAATATAAATATTTATTGAATTTTTAAATCAAATTATTATAAGTAATCGAGATAATTTTATTTTAAATGCTTTAAAACTACTATAATAATAAATTATTTATCAAATAATTTTTTCATAAATAATTTTTTGGAATACGTAAATTGCATCCCTTAAGAAATTATTGAAACACACTTAGACTATGGATGAATAAGACAATAAGATTATGGATGAATAAGACAATCAGACTATGGATGAATAAAAATTGCATTTTATAAATTTACATCTCGGTAAAATGCGTTTATAAACGAACAAAAATATAATATTTATAAATTTACATTTCGGTAAAATGCGTTTATAAACGAGCAAAAATATACATGTTGATACACGTATATGTGAATATATCTAATGATTATTTTATAAATGAGAATAAATTACCATTATTTTTATATACATAAATAAATTACAAATAATTTTAAAAACATCAAATTCAACTATTGATACAATTATTATTTTAAACGAAAATAAGTTAGAAATAGTTTTTTATAAATGTCAATAAATTAAAAATATTTTTATAAAAGGGAAAATTCAACTATTTATACAATTATTTTTATAAACATATTTAAGTTACAAATATTTATATTTTTATAAATTGACACACGTGTTGTTATAAATTTTAGGTTTGAACAAATTGACTAATATCTAAAAGATAATGTTATTTGAATTGGAACCATGCTTTTATTAATGTTTGTAGTTTGTAATTGCAAGCATGATCCACGGGTAAACGTGAACGTGTATCAGCGGTAAATTGGCCATTTTAATGTTAATGTATTAAATGTATTAAATCTATAAGATACCAGTTATAGACTGATCATTTGAATTTTATTTTTCATACATTGAATTAAGTTTTTATTTTTCATACATTGAATTAAGTTTGGTATATCTACTCATGCTATTGTAGGAATGAAAAATTCTACCAGAATCACATTTTGTGTATGGAATGATATCACTATATATTTTTTAATACCATTGGTAAGAAGCATTAATTTTGTATTTGTAATTTATCCATATTATTGGTAAGAAGCATTAATTTTGTATTTGTAATTTATCCATATTATCTGGACAAAATTTAGACCTTGATAAAATGTGGTAGAGTTGACAAGTGGTGTTTCGCAGTGTAGCGTGTGAATACAGACAGAACCCGTGCGATAGCACGGGTATCCCGCTAGTTGTATTTGAAAAAGAAAGAGACAAGTCGTCATCTTTAAGGGAGGTATCTCGCCTATTCCACCACAAACATTTGAGGAAGAGAAATCGAAAGAAACTTTAAACTTGAATACGAGGATCGACAAACAATGCCACATTCTTTCTTTGAGAATAAATAAAAATCGGAAGAAGCTTTAAACTTGGACATGAGTATCAACAAGCAATGCCACATTCTTCCTTTGAGAAAAATTGTTTGTAAGATCTGGTTGGTGTTTATGGTTGATAGGAGGAATATCTTTCCTATGGAGATGAATCATGTCCGATCCTTTTAAGATTGTTGAATTATTTTGAATACGAAAGAGTGAATGAATTACAACTTGAAGGCTGGCCTCAAGAGTAATTCAGTTCAAGCACCCAGGAATGCTAGATTCCTAAGTTCAGTTCTTCGTATAATTTATTAGAGGTTTACGTGTTTTAGGAACGAGAAGGTGTATAAACCACATCGCGTGGGGCTAGCCCAGGAGTGATTTAATTCAAGAACGTGCGGAGTGCTAGACTCCGGAGTTCAGTTCCTCCGTTATTTGATTCGTGAATTAAGACACAATTTAAGATTTACGTTTGAAAACGAAAGAGTGAATGAATTATAAATCGGGGGCTAGCCCTAACAGTAATTCAATTCAAAAACCCGAGGAATGTTGGATTCCTGAGTTTAGTTCTTACGTTAATTAATTAGACGCATAATGTCGTGCAGACGGCGATCACATAGGTGACCGACTTACGCGTGTGCAAAATGTAGGCGCAAGTGTTTTATTTAATTGATTTTGTGAATCGAGTGTTTTAAATACGAATGGGCGAATGAACCACAACGCGTGGGGCTAGCCCAGGAGTGATTCACTCAAGAACATGCGGAGTGCTAGACTCTGGAGTTCAGTTATTTCGCAAATTAATTAGTTTGAAAGCTTTTTAGGTGTTTTATGGTTTAGACACGATGGTGATGTATAAATAATCGGATAAACACAAATGTGGCATCAGGACTAAATTGAAACGCAAAAGAGATAAAGTTGAGTTTTAACGATACCTAACGGAGAAGGTCCGTTGCCACTTCGATGCGTGCAAAAAGTTCAATAATATTTATCAGAAGTTTTACCATTAATCCTCAAATGTTCTCTTTTAGTATCACGAAACCACATTAGATTCAACTATCCAACACTCAAACTTAATCAGATCAAACTAAGATCAAAAGTAACATTGAGAAGAAAGTTAATCAACAATTTACCTAAATCTAACAAAATAATAAAAAAAATTATCAATAATTAACAATTCTAATTAAATTTTAAGACATATAACCAAATAAAATCCTAAGTAACAATTACTCTAGGTACATATTAATCGGGACCGGTTAGTATTAAATATGGTATAAAAAGTGCGAGAAATAAATAAAAAGGTAAATAGACTAAATAGTGCGGAATAAATTATAAAATAGAATAAGATAAATAGAATGAAAGTAAAAATAAACAAGTGGCCTCATATCGGTCACGATTAGTCGAAAATGACTTATCGCAACTTTGTTATATCATCGGCCCAATAAACGATAATATAAGAATGATTACAAAAAATGAAAAAATAAATAAATACCAAACAAACTCCTATATTTTTTTATGTTTTCTTTTAAGATATAAAACAAATATAAATAAAACACCAATAATGTATCTTAAAATCATAAAATATAAGTAAGAAAAGGATGGGTATATCGCACAATCAGGGGTGTGTGGTGATCAACTTAACTGGGCCTAACATCAACAAGTTTAAACCATGATATTCTAACCTAATCCAATTGATAAAATAAATGAATAAATAAAAACGATAAAAATAGAGAAAGATAGGAAAGAGTCAGCATGAAAATAACAAGAAAATAAATAACGTTTTTTTTATAAAGAAAAGCACAAATAACTTGCTAACAGAGGATTACTTTTTTTGTGAAAATCAGCAAACGCCCATCCCTCAAAACGCGATAACCTAGATGAAACAAATCGTAAAATCAGAAACCCGCCCCTTTCAGATGGTAACTGCCGGTGGCCTGCACATTAGTCCTCTGTTTCGTTTCAGGTTCACAATCGCATCTCTCTCTCTCTCTCTCTCAGATGTGCGACTCGATTCGAATCTCTCTGTTTCGATTCGCTTCTACTCATCTCATTTTGTTTCTTGTTTTTGGTTCGAATCATTCTATTTTCACGGTTCGCAATTTGGTTTGTGATGAGTTAATGGTGATTTCGGCAGTGAGCGGCGGTTTTATTGCAGTTCGTCGTTGCGGTTCGTGTTGCTGAGGGTTGGTTCACGACTCAGTTGGTTTCGGATCTGAGTTCTCACAGGTTTTGGGTTTGGAGGTGGTTTAATAGTTCATGGCTTGGTTTATGAGTTTGTGGAGAAAAAGGGTGTTTTCGTGGTGATTTTGGAAGGTTGAAGTGTGAAGATGGCGACTGTGGAAGAAGAGGATTGTGTTGCTGGTGATGATGTTTTTTCTTGGTCGCGCGGCGGATGAAGATGAACGGTGGGAGAGATTGATTTGAGTTACGGTGGTTGTGTTTGTTTCGTGGTGGCAGGTTATGCCGGACCAGTTACACGGTGTTTGGTTGCGGTTGTTCCATGAGGGGAGAGAAGAGTCAGGATCGTCTACGGAGAGCTTGAATTGGTACATGTAGATACCTTCTTGGTTGAGAGAGAAAACAGGTTGAAGGAAGATGAACAAGAGAAACAAAAAAAGACATTATTGTTGTTGGAAAAAAAACAGTGTGGGTTGTGTTTACAGTGAAAGCGTGGTTTCAAAGTTCTGTGAGGTTTTTTTTTTGAGATCTCGTTTTCGTGTTCCCTCCCCCTTTGATATAAGGTTCTTTTTTAATTTATTCTCAGGTTTTGCTTCAGTTTTCTTTTTGCCTAGAGGTCCCCGAGGTTTTCTCCCTCCTTTATCTATTGACTTTTCTTTTTCTTTTTTCAATGGCATCTTTTCAGGGTCATTTTAATGTATGTTTTTTTGGAGGTATAGAGGAGAGATGTAGGTTTGTTGTATCAATGCAAAAATGCAGAAGTCAGAGGGTGCAGCTGTCCAAGCTTTGGCATGTTGTGATTAGAGGCTAGTAGCAAATGTATGGTCAAAATTTTGACATGATTTTTGGTATAAATCAATAAATTGACTCAGCAGAAATAAAAATGAATAAACTAGAAATTAACTAATTAAAATAATATAAGCTAAAACTATTAATTAAATCTAATTAAAATAAAAATAATCACTAATTAAAATAATCTAAAATGAGTAAGTACTGACTGAAAATAAATTAATTAAAAATAAATAAAACTAGATTAAAATATTAAACTAATTCTAAAAAAACTAAACTAAATAAAATTATTCGTTAGGCAACCAATTCTAAAAAGCTTAAATTAATCACATTTATCTTAAATTAAAATTAAACTAAATCCAAATTAAAATTAATTAAACGAAATTTAAGTTAAAATTATCCTAAATTAAAAGAACGAAAATGAAATCCTACACAAATTATTTCTATATATATTTTTACTAAAATAAAAATAAAATAATTAACTTAAAAATAGAGATAAAAATCAGATTCTAAAAAAAATCAAGAATAAAATATCGAAATGATAAAATTGAACAAAAATGCATGATTACTGATTAATGGAATGCTCTGTGCGAAAATGACTGATAATTGACAATACGACAAAAAGAATGCGTAGAAATGAATGCCAATTTTCAAAAATTTATGGTCAAAATTTAGGGTATGACAATGTGTCTATAAATTTTAAAGATAAGATGCCCTTCTGAGTATAGTCCATAATGAAATGATGTTTAATTTCTATATGTTTAGCTCTAGAATGTAAAATAGGATTTTTGGAAAGACAAATAACAAAAGTATTATCACAGAGGATAGGGATGTTACTCTCATAAATTTGAAATCCTCAAGTTGATTCTTCATCCAAAGCATTAGAGTGTTGCATCCAGCTGCTGCTATATATTCGGCTTCAGCAGTTGAAAGTGCAATTGTAGATTGTCTTTTGTTGGACCAAGAGATTAAGTTGTCTCCCAGAAATTAACAAATTCCAGAAGTACTTTTTCTTTCTATCTTGTCTCCAGTAAAGTCAGCATCGCAGTACCCTACAAGTTTGTATTCTTTGGATTTTTATAGCAAAGGCCAAGATTAGTAGTACCTTTCAGATACGTGAAAATTCTCTTAACTACTGTTAAGTGAGATTCTCTAGGATCTTATTGGAATCTAGCACAGAGGCAAACACTATAGAGAATATCAGGTCTTGATGCATTAATTATAGGAGAGAGCCAATCATACCTTTGTAGAACTTTTGATATACTTTCTTACTCACCTCTTCCTTTTCCAAAATGCATGTAGGTTGCATTGGAGTTTTGATGGTTTTCTTTCTCACTTATCAAATTTCTACAGAAGTTCTTAACATATTTTCTTTGATGTATGAAGTTTCCTTTTGATGTTTGATTGATTTGGATTCCTAAAAAGAACTTGAGTTCACCCATCAAGCTCATTTCAAATTCTGCCTACATAGACATATCAAATTCTTTTCCTAGAGAGCTTTTAGTAGATCTGAAAGTTATATCATCTACGTATATTTGGCAAGTCAGCATATTTTTTTAAATGTTTTACAAAATAAAGTTGTGCCAATCTTCCCTCTGGTAAAATCATTTTCTAAGAGAAAGTTACTCAGTCTTTCATACCAAGCTCTGGGATCTTGTTTCAGATATAATGATTTCTTAAGTTTATAAACATATTATGGATGTTTTGGGTTTTCAAAACCAGGGGGTTGATGCACATAAACTTCTTCATCAATGTAACCATTTAAAAACACACTCTTGACATCCATCTAATAGAGAGTGATGTCATTATTTACAGTAAAAGAACTTAAGAGTCTGATAGATTCTAACCCTGCGAATGGTGCAAAGGTTTATGTATAGTTTATTCCCTCTTACTGAGTATAACCTTGTGCAACTAGTCGTGCTTTGTTTCTGACAACTTGTCCTTGTTCATTTGGCTTGTTTCTAAAGACCCATTTGGTTCCAATAATGTTAAATCCTTTGGGTTTAGGAACGAGATCATATACGTCATTTATGGTGAACTGATCCAGTTCTTCTTGCATTGCAAGTATCCAATCATTGTCTAACATTGCTTCGTCTATGTAAGTGGGTTCAATCAGAGACACTAATCCCATTATGGATTCTTCAGAGTTTTTGAATGAAGATCTTGTTCTGATTGGATCATAATTCTTTCCCAGAATTTTATCTTCTGGATGAGCCAACGTGCTTCAGGACTGTCTCTTCAGAATGGGTTCTTCAGAAGTATTTGTGGCATTTATGTTGTCTTTTTTTGTAGATGGTCGTTCTTCGGATGTTCTGATTTCTATACCTGCAATTTGAACTTCTATATCTGCAAAGGATTCATTATGCTTTGGCTTTTGGAGTCCAAGTTTATCATCAAATCTGACACAAATGGATTATACCACAATACGTGTTTCTATGTTATATACTTTGTATCCTTTCGAATGTTCAGAGTATCCTAACATTAAACATCTGTGTGCCTTAGAATCAAACTTGTTCGAAGGATCATTAATGTTTAAAATAAAGCAAGCATGTCTAAAGGGATGGAAATAATAAATGTTGGGCTTTCTGTCCTTCCACAATTCATATGGAGTCTTCTCCATAATAGGTCTTATAGAGATTCTATTTTAAATATAGCACGATGTATTTACTGCTTCTACCCAAAAGTGTTTATCCATGTTAGTCTCATTGATCAAGGTTATGGCCATATCTTGTAAAGTTATGTTCTTTCATTCTACAACTCCATTTTGTTGTGGAGTTCTAGGAGAAGAGAAATCCCGAGAGATGCCATTTTCATTAAAAAATAGTTCAAATTTTTTGTTTTCAAATTCCCCACCATGATCACTTCTAACTTTTACAATTCTAAACTCTTTTTCATTTTGAACTTGTTTGCAAATGGTAGGAAATACAGAGATTGACTCGTCCTTGTGTCTAAGGAACTTTACTTATGTCCATCTACTATAGTCATCTACGCTCACTAATCAATACTTCTTACCACTGATTGAATCAATTTTCACTACTCCAAACATATGTGTAGAATTTCTAATGGTCAAGAGGTAGAAACAACATTTTTTATTTAAAAGATGGTTTAGCAAACTTATCTTTCTGACATGCTTCACACAGAGCATCTGAGTTGAACTTAAGATTAGGAAGTCCTCTGACCAGATTGAGTTTGTTAATTTGAGATAATCTTCTTATACTAACATGCCCCAATCTTCTGTGCCAGAACCATTGCTCGTCATTAACAGACATAAGGCATTTCACATTCTGATTTTTTAGTTCAGAAAGTTTTATTTTGTAAATGTTGTTCTTTCTCCTTCCATTAAAAAGGATAGTTTCATCTTTCCGACTAACAACCTTGCAGAACTTTTGATTAAAGATTATATCATAAACGTTATCACTCAATTGACCTATTGATAAAAAGTTATGCATTAATCCATCTACTAACAGAACATTAGAAATAAAGGGAAGATTATCGTTACTAATGGTTCCAGAGCCAATAATTTTTCCTTTCTGATTATCTCCAAAACCTACGTAGTCTCCATCTTTAAGCTCAAGACTTTGGAACATATGCGTTCTTCTCGTCACATGTCGCGGGCATCCAGAGTCCACGTACCAAGATTGGTGTTTTAATCTTGTTGTTAAAGACATCAACAACATAGAGGATTTTATCCTTGGGTACCCACATTTTTCTGGGTCCTTGTTTGTTAGATTTTACATAATTCTGATTGAGATTAGGTTTCTAAATAGAATTTGTAGAGTAAGATGATTCACTGGTGTATTTTAAATCATGTTTGTGTCCATATGTGAAATGAGAGTTTAAAGGTGTGAAATTTATGATCATATCATCAACTTGTTTAGATTGATGTTGTGCTTCTCCTTTTGGTTTGACATATCATATGCCTCTTCTATCGTTTCTTCTAACACCATAAATCATTGAAGCCATTTTGCTTCTGTCTATGTTTTTAGCTAGAAATTTTTGAAAACTCGTATCATAGTGTTTTATAATGCTATCAACATTAGGTAAAACTTATGAGTCAAACTCCTTCCGAGCTTTATGTTTTTTCAAAAGAGTTCTCTAGTTTTGAAATGTTTTCTTTTAGCTCAAAGTTTCCTGCTTTTAGTTTCTTAGTTTCTTCAGACTTAAATACTCAACCATTTTTCAGGTTTTTGTATTTGAGTTGAAGTTGCTGATATTTTTCAATAATTTATGATAGTTATCTTCTAATTAAGATCTAGATAGTTTAGAAAATACCTCTTATGTTTCTGAATGATGAGTTGGTATCATCTGATATATTGGTCATTAAAACGACGTTGACATGTTCATCTTCTGATTTGGTTTCAGCTTCAGAAGATTTTGAATCATCCCAAGTAGCCATGAGACTTTTCTTCTTGTCTCTGTTGAATTTTTCTTAGGCTTTTCTTTATGCAGTTTTGGACAGTCACTTTTGTAATGTTCAGTTTCCTTGCATTCGTAGCACACTACTTATTTGCTTCTTGACTTTTTGTAACCAGAGGATAATTCAGAGTGATTGCTTGATCTTCTGGGGTTTCTGAATTTCTTTTGTCTGTGCTTCCATAGTTGTTGAACACTTTTGAAAAGGAATGATAATTCGGCTTCTTCTGATGAGCCACCAAAGTTTTCTTCTTCTTCCTGAAAAGCTTTAGATTCAGATTTATTAGATTTAAGAGCAATTAACTTACCTTTCTTCTAGGTTTCATCTTCTTCAAGTTCTATCTTGTGACTTCTCAGAGAGCTGATCAATTCTTCAAGAGATATTTCATTCAGATTCTTTAAGAACTTTAGAGTTGTGACCATGGGTCTCCATGCCTTTGGCAAGCTTTTTATTATCTTTTTCACATGATATGTTGTTGAGTATCCTTTGTCTAGAACTTTTAATCCAACAACCAAAATTTGAAACCTTGAGAAAATTTTCTAAATTGTTTCATCTTCTTCCATTTTGAACGCTTCATACTTTTGAATGAGTGCCAGAGCTTTAGTTTCCTTGACTTGAGTGTTGCCTTCATGCGTCATTTTCATAGAGTTAAACATATGTTTGGCAGATTCTCTATTTGTGATCTTCTCATATTATGTGTTTAAGATGGCACTCAAAATAATTGTTATGGCATTGTGATGATTTCTGAACTCTCTCTTTTGTTGGGATGTCATATTTTTTCTTTCGATCTTCTGGTCATTGTTCCCAACTGGATGAGTGTAACCATCAGTTACCATATCCCAGAGGTCTCCATCATGATCCTGAAAGAAACTTTCTAGAACACCCTTCCAGTAGTCAAATTTCTCACCATCGAACACTGAAGGTTTGCCATTGATCTTTTCATTCTGATTGTCGTTGTTGTTCTGGAGTTGTTCGGCCATAGTGTTTTTCTGAAGGATCTTTTTCTGACACGGTTAAGTGTTAGCACCCAGAACCAGGTGCTCTAATGCCAATTGAAGGGGCTAAAAACACAAGAAAGGGGGGGTTGAATGGGTTTTTTTTATTTTAAAAATGCAATGCACACAGTTGGTTTATCCTGGTTCGTTTGAACTCAAACTACTCCAATCCACCCACCAAGGTGATTTTGCCTCTCTCAAACGAGGTCTTAATCCACTATTCAGTATTTGAATACAATCACAAAGACCTATTGTCAATTTCTTCTTGAGTCTATTGACTAACACTTTTAGTCACTCAAGGAAAATCAAGATTACTTTAGATTACAAATGTGTATAAGGTTGCTTCTAAAAAGCTATAATCACAACTGTGACTTTTACACAAGATTAAAACAAAAAATCGATTTAGGCTATTGAAATAGATTGTATATGCGCGCGATTATATTAGCCATTTCTTTAAGATTTCTCCTTTATTTAAATGTGAGGTATAGAGATCCGTTGGAGACACGAAGATTTATTTTTGGATGATGATATATGGCGTTTAAAGATATTTCCAAAAATATAGATTATTTGTCTGATAACCATTAATCATTGATACTCATTTAATTAGGATTATTCTAAATCAGAGTTTGCTTTACATAAAAATATCAGAGTTTCTGCAAAAAAGCAGATGGCGCTGAAAGCGTGATTTACCAATCAGAACATCCAAATCAGATTTGTGTGAAGATTCCTTGTTGGAGCATCAGAACTTCCATCGTATGATGAAAAACTTCTTGCTATGTATCAGAATTTCCTCTACATCAAAATAAATATATTTAAGAAGCATATTTATTCTTTAAATAAATATGATGTTTGTTATCATCAAAACTAAATGGAATGTAGAATCAAATCTTGTTCTAACAATTTGATCATAAAAATTACACCAAAGCCTCTGATCTCCAAGCTTTCTCTCCTTTGCTCCTAAAGACTCAAAATTGGACATTTTGAGCAATCACTATTGGTTTTTGAGTTGTGGCCACTATCAACTCAAACCAATTATTCACACACATCATATATGATATTTATGAGGTGTTCAAACAATTAGATCACCTCTATAACACTTCCAACCCATAATCACTCTTCAAATCCTCAAAGTAGCTTTGTTTCTACAACTTGAAGATCAGGAGTTAATCCAGCCATTTGCAATCAAGTACAAGTGTTCAAACACACTCCAAATGGTGTATGAAAGTTGTCCAAATCATCACAACATCTCTGTAACACCTCCATCTCGAAATCACATCTCCAATTACAAGCTCAAGTTCAGGTAAGCCTCAAACTTAGCCAATTCATAATCTGTGCATATTTCCTTACACTATCTTTTTGCCATATGTGCATAATCATATTCCAAGTAATTCCCCATAATCAATTTCACAAAATCATCATCATGTCAAATTTCATGAGGCTTAGGCCAAATTAGGGTTCTTAAGTGTTTTCCTGATTTTTCACTCTACACTAAAAATAAATGAAATTAATTGGTACCATGGCGTTAATGAGTTAAAAACGAGCAAGATTGATGTTTATTTCATTTCATTTCATTATATATTCAGTGAGATATGAGGGATTTTGCAAAATCCCCATTTCTGGGAAAGATGAAGAACATCGCGCGTGTTCTTCGTAGTTCTTGGCGCCTTTTTTTTTCAAATATTTGAATTTTTGTGATTTTATTTAATTCAATCCCAAATTAATTTCTCTCTGGTTATTTTGAGTTCTTAAATGATTCATTTTTCATTAATTCTCAAAAATATTTAAATACTTTATTCCATGAAAAAATCTCTACAAAATATATATTTTTTATATATTTATTATTTTCATAAAAAAATAATTTTATTTGTTTCTGAACATTTTTAAATTCATTTCTTTCACTTGATTTTTCAAACATAAATGATATTCAAGTTGTCTCATGGATAAAACATAATTTTTCAAATATTGATCCAAGGTTTCAAATTATTTTTCAACCGTGTTTGAAATTTATCAAAGTTTTAAATATTTTTAATATTTAAGATATCAAAAACTAGGATTTTGAATTTAATCACCCTAAAATTGTTTTTTATCACTCATGGGCCTCAATTAGACTGTAAGACCCGTCCCTTTTTGAAAAATGAACCATTATGGTTCATCTGATCCATTTTCAAAAACTCGGCCCGATCGCCTTTTTCACCGCATTAAGTTTCCATTTGTGAATCTTTTTCTGTGAATATCTTTACAAATAACAATTTATTTTCTAAAATGAATTGTTAAAATGTGTCATGAGGAATCCTCTATGTTTGAGACTCATTTCTTCTGTTTTAAACTTTCTCCGGTCTATTTTAAAATTCCGTTAGGCTTTCGTATAAGTCCTGAATCCACCAATTGTTTCCTAAATTTTTTTTAATCCCATAAGACAAAGATTCATGAGAATTTGTTTATAAATCTCATCTTCTTTTATTTTTTCATCTTTATGACTAAAGATCTAATACACCAGGAACTGGATTAAGCTTCTCTCCGGTGAATTACTTTCTAGGCTGTAGGCAGCTTTTCAACATCCAAGTCCTAGTTTGTATATAAAATCATCAGATAATTAATAAACAAAACAAATTCCATAGGCATCCTTATGTTTAAGCCCTATTATTGACTTCTAAGCCATCTCCCTTCTTTCTAACTTCTCGTTGTTTTTTTAAACCGTTGTTGCTTGTTTAAAATATGACTGTTTGCCAAAATTATCTTTCTTCACCTCATACTAAAGCAAAGATAATAAAAAACTTCTTAATGACAAAGAGAATGTAATGTATAAAACACATCTGTAATCTTTCTCCCTCGGGATTTTGGGCTTCCGCTTCCTAGTGTAACCCCCAACTTCATTCTTAATATAACAACTTAAGAATATTCAAACCAAAACAAAGACATACTAAAAGTTGTTAAACACATTCATTGATACCTTTTATCTGTCTGCATTCATCACTGCTAGAATCTCAGCAGTCAGGTTATTGTCACTAGATCTAATCTCTAAATAACTAGAACCAAACTATGGCAAAACATAGCCTCCTCTTGGGCTTTATTTAATGACCCTCATGCCTCTTAAAGGTGCTTTCTCACAGGCTTAGAAGTTACTCAGCCTTCCCTAACATCCTATTAGATTTTGTTCAAGGACCCATGAGCCTCATACAGGTAACCTAACCTTCTTTTGGGCTTAAATACAAGAACCCTCTCAGGCTTCCTAAAAGCATAGGAACAAACCTTAGAATAAAAAAATATAGTATTCTCCCTCTCCCCGATGGATGACCAAGCTAGCCTCCTCTTGGACTTTGTACAATTGAATTCCCCCAGGCAAAGGAAAGTCTGATGACATCTCTCATAAATTAACCAACAGACCAAACACTATTCATACAGAGTCAGTCTCCCAACAACTTTTCAGCCTCCCATCTTAGGCTTCATATAAGATACATATAAAATAAGAGTCAGTCTATCACAAATAAGTTTCACACATGGGCTTCTAAATCAAGAAATAGATAAAACTTTCCCAACAGAGTTAGTTTTCATCCTTTAGCTTCAACCTTGGGCTTCAATCAAGGCACAAATAAATAAATCTTTCCTCTTTAGAGATGATAAATTCTCTCTACCGAGCACCTTTTAGCTTCAACCTTGGGCTTCAATCAAGGCACAAACAGTCAAACACTTTACAGTTATTCATATAGTCATAGTCTTGGACTTTAACTAAGCTAATTTACCATAATCATAGTCTTGGACTCTAACTAAGCCAAACATTCAGCCTTTCTTGAGCTATGCAAATCAAGATAACCCATTTAGTTGTCCTAAGTTATGCAATTCAGGTCAACCATTAAGTCCTCCTTAAGATATGCAATTCAGGGTACCCATTTAGTCTTTCTTGAGCTATGTAAATCAAGATACCATTCAGTTTATGCCTTGAGTTATGCAATTCAAGCAACCAACCAGTTACAAATAACTATTTTTTCAGCTTTAATCACAGGCTTTGATCAAGAAATAAACAGACTTTTCAGCTTCATTCTTGGGCTTTGACCAAGACACAAATATAAACTTCTAGCATCAATATCCTATGCTTTAACCAGGATACAAATCAACCCTTTCCTCCTAGCTCTAGCCTTTTAGGAGGAACTACGGTGCTCTAATTCCTTAATTCTCTTTTTGAGAGTACATAGGCAAGAAGTCGTGAGATCTTTGTGAACACACCAAACATAAACAACAATTAGGTTTCTATACCTAAGAAAAACATCATAAAATTATGATAATACAGAAACACAAAAACATCAACATCACCCTATCAATCAACACTCATCTCATACCCATACCCAAATCAAAGAAACCCCCACCAATATAAAAAAGAACAAAAATTGCATTAATCCAAATGTGAAATAATCTAAAGAAGAACCCAAAACCATATGGGCATCTGTTAAATAACAGTATGCAAAACGGAGTGAGTTTAAGATATCTTTTCCCTTCCATAACTAGCTTCCCCAAGAAAAAAATAAGAAATCAGAAAGTAGCAAAAATGCGATAGTGATTAAAGACCATAAAAATCGAGCTATAGTGTGGTGGAGAAGGGAGGATTGATGGGTCGAACGGTAGAATTGGAACGAGAATAGTAGGGTTAGTTTGGCGATTCTAGACGGTGGCGGTACCAGTGGGGTATATATATGAGGTGATGTAAAAGAGGGATTGGATGTGGAAAATAATGGTGGATATGGGGTGAAATAAATGAGGGATGAAGTAAGGGGACAAATGAAAGAATCAGAGTCAACGTAAAGGTTCCAAAAATCATGTCATTCATGATATTAGTGTTGACAAGGGAAGTGGGAATAGAGGTGCTGAGTCGGGTAAACAATTGAGCATAAGGAATCATTATAGGGATATCTCGTGTAGATATGTGTTGAGATGTTGAAGCTCATCGAGAACTGAACTGCCGAGTATGGATGTAAGGGCATCAAAATTCGATTTCATGTGATCATCAATATTGTTGTCCAACTGACCTAGCTATAGTGAGAGGTTATGATTGTTATGTTCAAGTTGACCCAATTGAGAAACAATGGAGTGATTGTTGGCATCCATAGCAGATTCAAGGGTAAGGTTTTTAGCGAAAAACTCATCTAGGCGTTGGTTGGTAGCATTTATAAAACCGTCGAGATCTTTAGGTGTAAGATTAGTGATTTTGGGAGGCATTTAGAGGTAGGAATATGAAAGCCCCAATAATAAGAAATGTTTTGCTGCTACTCCCCCAGATATAGGGTTTCACCATTAAATATACACAAAATGCTATAAAAGAATAGTTTCTGAACAATGATGATTCATTTCATGAATAATTTTTCCTAAAATACTATAAGCTGTTGGGCCAGGCCCATTTAGGGAAAAGATAATAAAGACTCAACAAAAAATAACTATTAGAGAATTTCTTATCCTACCCCTTAATTGGCCTTCTTAGGCATCATGCGTGCTTCCAAAAATACCCACTGCTTCTGGATATGTATCTCCGGACGCACCTCTTTTTACTCAATATTGGATTTTCCCGTAGATGTATCTATGGAAACATTATAATTTGTCAGACGTTGGAATATTCCATAGATACATCTATAAAACGTTTTAGCATACATTTGCGCAAGAGTCTTTTCTTCTCCCAAACTCTCTAACTCTATCAATCTTCAAAATTTCATTTTTCACCAAACTTCATTTATTTCAATTGAGTTCGACAAAGAGCAATAACTTCAACGCTTAAGACACTTCGAATCATTAAAACGTTGATTTAACCGGTATGTTTCCAATAAATATTCAAGTTTTTCACGTAAACGAGATATAATACTTTTTTAGGGGGTAAAAATCCTTATATAGTTTTAGAAATATAGTCTAGAGACAATATAAGTATTTTATGTTGGCTGAAATAGATGATCAGGGCTTCAAAAAATAAATTTTAAGGGGTAAGGAACGCCATTGTCGCGTTAATGTTAGGGCAATTCCGTAGATGCATCTATGGAACAAATAAAACGTTATGAATTATGGGTACTTCCATAGATACATATGTGGAAGTTTTCTGTGTGTATATATCCGGGCGTATAAAAAATGTTATTTTATTTTTATTTTTTATTTGTATCTAATTGTATTTTCTTGGTTATACCTTGCAGAAATTAAGGCCGGGAGATCCGATCGATTGCGACAAGTTACATAACATGCATCCTTTCGACGTGCACGAAGCCAGGCCATTCCAGAGGCATGTGCTACAACTGAGGCACAACCTGCTCCTGATGCACAACCTTCTGCATCTCATTTCTAGGACACTCCATTGACATAATATCCCACCCCACCATATTTTTCTTCCTCTTGTAGGCGTCAGGATTCTACTGATGACGCATCACACCCCCATCCTCCCGCAGGCCTCGTCAGGATACTCCTGTTCCTCCTCCGGCTAATAATGATCCGGTGCCACCTTCAGAGGGTGATGACAGAGGATGCTGATGGATCACACTCAAGATGTATTGCCTCATTGTCGTCGCATAATGGAGATCGCGCGAGAAGGCATTGACGCTAATTGCTTCCCCGAGGGGTCTGACCACAAGCGCATACTTGATGCAATTATCACGGAGGCACATGGGCAATTCAACACCGCATACATGGGGCGAGGACGACTGAGATTGATGAGCGAGGACGAGTGAGATTGATGGGCAAGGACGTATATCAGACGATCAACGAGGTGGTAGAGGCGAAGGAGAAGAGGATGAAGATGTTTTCTGACACACCCAGTAATGTTTGTGGTGTTTTTATTTATGTATTATACTATTTACCATTTTCATGACATTATTGATGTACTATATTTTGTTCATTTTTTGACATATGACATCTTATGTATATACTATTATTATATTTATGTATGTATGTTATTTTATATTCATCTGCAACAGTTATATTCCATCTGCGAATGACAATATTGTGTTTATTTTTAAGAAAATTGTTCTGATATGGTTTCAGAGATCCATCTATGGAACTTCTTTCGTAGATGTATCAACGGAAGCATCCAATGTAAAATAAAAAAATAATGCATCCAGAGATACATCTATGGAAACATGGGGTATATTAGGAAATGTGCTAGGTGAATAAGAGTATCAAGTGGTAGATTAAGAAATTGTCTAACTATTAATTGAATAAAGGCAAAATACCCAAATTTGTCCCTTAACTCTACCTCGGGGTTCAATTTGGTCCCTTAATTCTAAAAAGTACCAAGTTGATCCCTTAAAGTTTTTAAAAGGTACCATGTTAGTCCTTAACGTCAACACCATTAGTCAAAGTCAACAGTATAGTACAAGTGGCACACACGTGTATCTGATGTGGAATCTAGCGCCCATGCGGAATCACGCGTGGTCTATGACGTGGATGTGTATCACAAAATTCATCAAAAATCCAAGAAAAAAATCCAAAATTTCATATTCAACCAAGATTCAAACCTCAGTCATCCTAATTGCAAAGGAAAATTGAGTACCATTGAACCATTTCATATTTGTTGTTTATAAATTACAAATTGAAAAATATATCCACATCTTGATTGTGCTTCCCATTTAAATCATCTTCTTCCATCAATTTTGTTACGATTTTACTATGTGTTACATGTTTTAGACAATTGTCTTGATCTCTTTTCAGTATGCAGGTCTATTCATTTTGCTGGATGGTTTTTGCTACTAGCTTGCCTTTTCAGTGTTGTTAATTTTGCTGGATGGCTATTCAGTGTTGTTAATTTATACGTCATTTGTTTTTGGTTTGTGACAATATGTTCTTAAGCTACTAGTGTCTCTTGTTCTTATGATGGCTTGACGAAACAAAATTTCATATGCATTTTTATTAGTTTAGTGCCATTTGTTCTGATTTGGAGTATGCAATTGGTGTGTGTTAGCATATGTAAGCATGATTATTAACACATTTCACTTCATATGTTTACCTTAGTAATTATGAAAATTGAACTTTGAGTGAGTTCTTTGATTTATAGGGTTTTAACCGAGAGTGCACTACTGTTGTCATGACCCGTTTTCACCAACTCAAGCAAAACAACTGGCAGACAATCTAACCCACCATCTTCAACACTAACACCATTACTATGCCCATAAATTCTCTTCAACTGATCCAAAGTTTTATCAGCATCACAGAATTCCACATGGATCCAAAGTTCAATTGATCCAAAGTTTTAACATCATTACTTGTGAAACGATATTCTTCCTCTAACCCATAACAAAGTTTTTGGGGTTGTAAAAGTTTATGGGTTTATGAATAATTTGGGGGTGAAGCTCGATTTACACTGGAAACAAACCATCTTCTTCCTCATGGGTTTGATGGAACGATCTTCTTCCTCATCACTGGAGACGAACTATTGGATTTCATGACTTAAGCTCGATTTGCACAAACCCTAGACTATATCGTGAATCAATTTGGGGGTGCAGCTCTATTTGCGCAAACCTGTGTCGTGAATTACAGTGTTAACGAAAAAGAAGATGAAATATGTCATGTCAGTTATCACATATGCAGAACTAAACGTTCGTTTGGGGGTAGTTGGCAGAAATGATCAATTTGATACCATTTAAAAACTTAAGAGACCATTTTAACACTTTTTAGAATTAAGGTACCAAATTGAATCCGAGATAGATTTAAGGGAGCAATTTGGATATTTTACGTTGAATAAAATTCTTTTATCCAAGTGGGCCTTATAGTAATTCGTTTGGACATATGCTATCAACTTTACTATTTTGTTAACCCATGTGGATAGTGATAATTACCATTTCGACAGATTTTGCTGCACATTACATATTGTGTAAGTTTGTTCAAATTGCTATTTTAATTCACATCTAACATATGGACATGGATTAACTTATAAATAATTATCAAATATTATAAGAAGTTTTACATTTGCTTTCATATTTATTCTTTTTTCTTTCGAGGCTCATAGATGAATTTATTTTATATTTCTTTCAATTAAGAAAAATTCAGAGAAGGACAATTTATGTTTCATATTCTAATAATATTTTGAGTTTTTATTTTTATTTTTATATGTTCCTGTGTACCAGTAGAATATAATTTTTTGTTTGATAATAAGTTTTTACTTTTATTTTTATATTTTCACTCATTCTTATATTTGCTATAAAAAATCCAATATCTATCCGCAATTTATCCTATATATCGCACAGGTAGAAATACTGGTGTTAATTAAAAGTGAACATTTATTTGTAAAAGTAAAAAGTGATTTTTTTTTTTTAAAGTTTTGTATACACATTTTAAATAAAAATTTATTGAACAACCAAATTAAAGTTAAATATCACATTTAGAATTAAAAATCACAAATCCTAGATAAAAATAGTTTCAGAATCGAAAAATTATTAAGGTAATGCTCTCCAAGTTATAAAAGTAAAACCAAACACAGCCTATTATTGATGAAGAGAATATAAACAAATGAGGGTGGGGTGTATGTATAAAATATAAATGGTGCAAAGAGTAAGCTATTATTAAAATTTAGTTTACAAAGTTAGAATAAAAGAAGAAAATAAAATAAAAGACCCCAGAAACATAAACCCTGAACGCATAAACCTCACGCATCAAAAATGGTGAAGCTCTACCTCCGTTACGAGCCGGCGGCCTCCTTCGGCGTCATAGCCTCAGTCGATTCCAACATTTCATACGACAGCTCCGGCAAGCATCTTCTCTCTCCCGCTCTCGAAAAAATCGGAGTTTGGCACGTGCGTCAAGGTATCTGCACCAAAACCCTAACTCCTTCTGTTCCATGTCGCGGTCCTTCCCTCGCCGTCACCTCCATAGCCTCCTCCCCTTCTATATTGGTAATCACAGTCACGAATCTCTATCTGTGCACACGCTTGAATGAATTTGTTTTATTTCCTTTAACCGTTTGATTGTTGTTGTTGTTGCAGATTGCTGGAGGTTATGGTGATGGTAGCATAAGGATTTGGGATTCTGATAAGGGAACTTGTGAGACTACTTTGAATGGACATAAAGGAGCTGTAACTGCTCTTCGTTACAACAAGGCTGGTTCGTTACTTGCTTCTGGTAGTAAAGATAATGATGTTATTCTATGGGATGTTGTAGGAGAAACGGGTCTCTTTCGCCTTCGCGGTCATCGCGATCAGGTTTGGTTTTTCCTCTTCAATTCTAATGCTGAGTTTAGTTTTCAATTTAAGCACGTTTGGATAAATAACTTAAGTGCTTATATCATAAGAGCTAATCATATACTACTAACTGTTTATGTATAAGTTATTTCTATAACAAGAGATAAAATAAGTTTAAAATGTTTTCATATAAGCTATAATTTTGTTCATAAGTTATCTTTGAAAGCTCATGTGGGATAAGGCTTTGTTGTTGTTGTTGTATCTTAGCTTATGTCATAAGTTGTTTCTATCATCTCTTTCAAGCCGTCTTACAAGTTCTATAAGTTAATCCAAACAAAACTTTGCTTAAGTTTTTGTTCATTTTTGGCAGGTGACTGATGTTGTATTTGTGGGTTCTGGGAAAAAGCTAGTTAGTTCATCCAAAGACAAGTTTTTGAGAGTATGGGATATTGATACCCAGCATTGTATGCAAATTGTTGGGGGGCATCATAGTGAAATATGGTCATTAGATGTTGATCCTGCTGAGAGGTATCTTGTTACCGGTTCAGCGGACAAGGAACTTCATTTTTATACAATTAAGCAAGATTCCGTGGATAGGGAGTCTGTAAAGGACAATGGAGATTCTTCTGTTTCAAACAAATGGGAAGTTTTGACGCATTTTGGTGAGATTCAGCGGCAGAATAAAGATAGAGTTGCCACTGTCCAGTTCAACAAGTCTGGGAATCTGCTAGCATGTCATTGTGCGGGAAAGATGGTAGAAATATTCCGTGTATTGGATGATGCTGAAGCAAAGCGTAAAGCCAAACGTAGGGTTAACCGTAAAAAGGAGAAGAAGCACGGTAAAGAGGTTACAGAGGAAGCTGAACATGGAGGTGAGAGTAATGAGAACAAAGGAGATAATTCTACTGTGACTGATGGACCCATAGAAACAAGTAAAATCACAGTTACCGTGCCTGATGTTTTTAAATTGTTGCATACTATTAGAGCTAGCAAAAAGATATGCTCCATTTCTTTCTGTCCAACCACTCCAAAGAATTCATTTGGAACTTTAGCATTGTCCTTAAACAATAATCTAATTGAGTTCTACTCCATTGAAAACAGTGAAACCAAAAGAACACTTGGTATTGATCTTCAGGGGCATCGCTCTGATGTTCGAAGTGTCACTCTTAGTTCCGACAGCACTTTTCTAATGTCAACCAGTCATAATGCAGTAAAGATCTGGAACCCAAGTACTGGTTCATGCTTAAGGACCATTGATTCTGGATATGGGCTTTGCAGTTTAATTCTTCCCACTAACAAGTATGGACTTGTTGGAACTAAAGATGGATCCTTAGAAATTCTTGACATCGGAAGTGGTACTCGTGTTGAAGTTATTGAAGCTCATGGAGGCTCTGTGCGGACAATTGCTGCCCTGCCGGATAAACTTGGCTTTGTCACAGGAAGTGCAGACCATGAAGTAAAATTTTGGGACTACCAAATTAAGCAAAAACCTGGTCAAGTGCGTTCTTGTTAACATTCCCTATTTTATAAAGTATTTTTTTTTTAATATTGGAATACAATTAACTTTTTCTCTTCATATCTATGTGTGCGAGGGAATTTCATTTATCGCCCACCCCATATGCAACTCTCTCCTACTTTATTTATATACCCTATAAGTCCTTATTTAATACTCTCTCTGTTACACAATGAGTGAGCCAATTGGAATAAAAAAATGTTTCAAAATGAGTGATCCATTTCAACTTACACTGCAAATTAATTAATTTTTTTCCAATTGCACCCTTTAGTTATTACGACTTTCATCACTTCCAATATTTGATAATTGATACTTTAGTAAAACTATCATTCTCTCTCTTTTATTTGTCCATTTTTTCTTAATATGTGTGAAATTATCAACTGGATCACTCATTGTGTGACGGAGGGAGAATGTGGAAAAATATCTATCAATCAACAATTTGTTTATTTTAATAACACTAATTGTTCTGTTTCAGGCTACTAAGCAACTCACTGTATCAAATGTCAAGACTATGAGAATGAATGATGATGTTCTCATGGTTGCAATTAGTCCCGATGCCAAATATATTGCTGTTGCTCTGTTGGATAGTACTGTAAAGGTCAGATTTATATCCTGTTTGCGTTGTGTGTCTGTGTAAGTGTGTTTGGGTTCCCTGTTCCTGATTACTTGTCTTTGGTTTGCAAAATTTTCTTAATAAGTTTCACTTTGTTTATTGTTGTTTTTATTGCCACTTGTCAACCTAACAGTGTATAGTCTCAATGCAGAAGTATTTTACTGTATGTTTGGCAATTCGGGAACTTAGTTATTATTTCTATTTACGGATGTATAGATACTTATGGAGAAATTAAATGAGGTATTTAAAAAAAAAAGTTAAAAGCAGAGGATACTTTTGATTTATACGAGAGATTGCTATTTAAAAAATTATCCTCTGTAAGTGCTTCCTGAGAAGTTTATCAAAGTTGGTTCATTTATTTTTCAGTATACTACATCTAATAGGAAATGCCAATTTCTAAGTATGGTGGACATCTGTATGTGCTCTATTGAATGTTGATTGTTTGGTACTGTATGTACTATGAGCCTGTTTTGGCAGTTACTCTTACATTCTTGCTATATTTTGGTACATTATTTCTAGTATTTTTGATGAGCTATTTATTTTTCAGATTCACTTTGTAGACACATTCAAATTCTTCCTTTCATTGTATGGCCACAAGCTTCCTGTTCTGTGTATGGATATCTCATCAGATGGAGATTTAATTGTGACTGGCTCTGCTGATAAAAATATAAAGATTTGGGGTTTGGATTTTGGTGACTGTCATAAATCCATTTTTGCGCATGCTGACAGGTGCTACATAATTCTGCCATGATAATTAATTTTCTTTTATCTTTTAATTCTTTTATGCATTGAAGAGTATGAATAAAGCTGTATTAGAAGTATCTTATGCTATTTACTTTTCAGTGTTATGGCAGTGCAATTTGTTCCCAAGACGCATTATGTGTTTAGTGTTGGAAAAGATCGTGTTGTAAAATATTGGGATGCTGATAAATTTGAGCAGCTGTTAACTCTTGAAGGACATCATGCAGATATTTGGTGTCTTGCTATCAGTAGTCGTGGTGATTTTATTGTAACTGGATCTCATGACCGTTCAATCCGCCGTTGGGATCGTACTGAAGAGCAGTTTTTCATTGAGGTATACATATCTTGTAGGTTATGGGGGTGATAAACCTATACTTTAATGTAGTATAAGAATGGGAAGTTTGAATGAATGCCCCAAGGTTATTGCTCAGAAGAATCAAAATTGGAAATGTTTTTTATTGAAAAATGTATCTTTTAAAGTTATTAATGTATTAAATGTTATACTTTTGAATAAATAACTTTTTTATTCCTTACGCTGTCACTTTAGCAATCTCTTATTGATAATAGGTACACTTCTGCTAGAATGTGTTAGAAAAAAAAATTATTTAACTGGTATATGATAAACCATTTTAATTGCAGGAAGAAAAGGAGAAGAGGTTAGAGGAAATGTTTGATGCCGATCTTGACAATGCATTTGAAAACAAATATGCAACGAACGAAGAAATACCAGAGGAAGGAGCCGTGGCCGTAGCCGGGAAAAAAACCCAGGAAACCCTTACCGCTACTGACTTAATTATTGAGAGATTAGACATTGCAGAAAATGAGGAAAAGCGCATTTCTGAACATCAGGTTATACTCTATCTTTATTGGAGAGTTTCTGTTTACTAAAATGTATCATCTTGTAAATGGATCTGCAGGACACGTACGACTTGTTCGATATACATATATACATTTGTCTTCTGTCACAGTGCCTGTATGATAGAGAACAAATCGTACCTAAGAAACTGCATTCGCCATTATTTGCACATGTAAATCAATTTGGTTGATCTTTAATGAGTTGACAACCAGAATCTGTTCCAAATTAGAATGTACCAACCATCCTCTTGGAATCCCAAACAACTTGTTCCATTAAGCATTTTGATGTCTGAAATTGGAACTTTTTTGTTGTATTAAACCTATTAATTACCTACTGCTATCCCTAAAAATCTAAATTTTTTATTTTCAAAATTAATTTCAACTTGAAAGTGCTGGCAAACTACTTCAGATGATGAAATATGCGTGCAATAACTACAGCTCCTTAGGAAGTAAGCTTAATAACATGGAACACCATTGGAAATCTATCAAAATCCCAAATTTCAGTGAAATTATTTTGCATGTATAATTACAGAAAATATCTTCAATTCAACTTGGATGTGGCTGATAATAAAGAGCCGAGGAAGACTGTTTTGCATCTTGTTATGTAAGGTTTAATGTTGTAAATTTTTTGATTTTGCATTTCAGGAGGAGGAAAAAAACAATAAAAATATTGTTTTCCAGGAAAATCCGCTCATGACTGGCCAGTCACCTTCTGATTATGTTCTAAGTGCATTTAAAGATGTTCGCTCAAATGATCTGGAGCAAACATTATTGGTATGTTTGGATTTACATTTTTATTCAAGGTTCTCAATTCTCATGCAGAAATATAACACATATCAGACTACTTTCTTTGGGTCCAGTTTAACTTTCATTAGTGTTAGCAACATAATTAATCCTATTTCTTAATAATTTCATTGGATGATCAGAATTCAGAAACCTAATTCCTATAAGGTCATATTAGTTCCTTTATTCTCTATACAGCATTATGATGAAAGTTAATTTGGCTTTGATCTGTAATGTAGCATTCAACTTCATTAAGTTTCTCACCAACTCTATTATGTTAATTACTCTGTAGCACAGTAATAATATATTTACATCTTTTATTTAGCTTGTGAACTTGTCCAGAGCCAAGCAGTTCAAATGTTGTGATTTTTTCCCCACTATTTAAAATTACATCAACACTACTCTAAAAGAAGTAATTGGTTATACATTTCATTTCATCTCTTTTTTTTTTCTTCTTTTTTTTTTTTATCACTTTTTAACATTTAATTGATACGTGTTTTATCACTTATTATTAATTTTTTATTGGTTTTACATTTCATTTAATATTGAATATGCATGTGTGTATGCCTGAATTGTAATTTGCTTAATTTATGCTTTCATTATTTTTTGTGTAAGTTGAACAAAGCACTATTTAAACATTAATCATAAGTTAAGTTACAAGGAAGCCTTGATACCATGCTTAAACTCGCAGTCTCCATGATTAGATTTACGTCATGTGTATGAGTCATGCAATAAACACCTTGCTGTGCTAGGTTGTCAATAGCGGCAGACAGCGCCACTTTCACGGAAAAACAGTTGGTGGCTTCCAGAAAGCTCCCTAGTACGTTGCAGTATAGTTTTGCAATAAAATATTCAAATAGCAGCCATTCTGCAACGTGCTATACCTAATACTTATCCCTGTTCTTTCCTTAAATTTATAATCGAAGAATATAAGGAAAAATGTTAGATATACTTGTTTCATGAGAATTGTTCCAGCCACTAAAAAATAGAAGCAATCCTTGACCTAATTTTAGTTTTTATAAGAAAGGTTGTTTACTTCAACTTCAACGTATTTTATGCAGGCTTTACCATTTTCGGATGCTTTGAAGCTTCTGTCATACTTGAAAGAATGGACTTCATATTCTGATAAGGTTACTTGTCCTTTCGAAACTTCACTGTTCTTCAAAATATTGTTGTATAATAATTACTCCTTCCATTCTCTTTTATAAGCAAATTTTGACTTTTAAATTCATTGAATAATTGATATATCTGATCTATATATTGTCTAAATACATTATTTATTGACTGAACTTAAAAGTCAAAATTTGCTTAAAAATGAGAATGAATGTAGTATTATAATAGCTGGTTTATGAAAATTGCTTAAAGTTTTAATTTAAGATTTTTTTTTTGCAAGCTGAGTAATTTATTTATCTATTCCTGACAATTGCAGGTTGAGCTTGTTTGCCGGATAGGCACACTATTGTTGCAGACACATTACAATCAGTTGCTTGCAACACCAGCTGCTAGACCTGTTTTAACTGCTTTCGGTGACATTTTTTATGAACGAGTCAAGGTAAAAATGCTAGGGTTTTCAGTGGAAGTTTAAAAAAATATTTTATTCATATATTTTATATTAAATTCAGTGCAAGCTAAAAAAGCTATGATAATTTTTGGTTAATTTAAATTTGATTAGGCCTAATTTATCAACCTTTTATATTAATTTTTTATTTAATGTATTTTACAAGTTTTACGATATTTAAAACTATACAATTAAGAAACACCAGTTCGATCACATTTCAAGAATGATCAACATAATGGTAGTCTAGTTTTTAAAATATTGTTAAACATTAAATCTGTTATCACATTTCAACCATGATTAGCATCAATAGATTATTTAATAAATATTATAGAAATAATAATAAAAAAAAAATTTGTAGTGGGCAATTCTGATTGAGATTTTGTAAAATATTTTTGGAATGTATAAATTTGTGCAGGCTTGCATATTTTATTTTGGATATTTTCTGTGGTACTTTTTGATGGACATTATTTCAACTCTTGGGCGTTTGTCATAATGTGGTTGTCTTGTTAAAGATGGCATGTGGCTTCGACAGTCGACAAAGATTTTTTAAATGAAATATTTCTGTTATTCCACTCTTATGGAATGTATCCTTGACAAATTTCTTGTTTGAACCTTGTGTCAGGGTTGGAAAGATGTCTTTGGTTTTAACCTTGCAGCCATGGATCATATCCAGGTTTGTATAAAAGATTCTTATCTATTACTCACCATTGATAGTAAAACTAATTCAATTTTTGAATGATGTTTCAGCAATTGTTGGCTTCAAGATCAGATGCTCTTTTCCAAGATGCAAGATCAAAACTGCTTGAGATACGTGCTCAACAATCCAAACGTTTACAAGACAGATCGGATACTGGAGAATTCTTACGGAAGAAGAAAAAGAGGACTTAAAGTATTTTGTTTTGTTTCGGCCATGATCTTGAGCTGAATTATGTTTGTGATATGGTATTTGAACCACCGAGCAGAAGTTAATCTCAAGCATTGCAGATTCAGAGCAAAATTGTCACACACCTTCAGTGAAAAGATAATGATAATAGTGGTTTGATCCCCCAGAAAGGCATGACTCGTACACGTGATTCCTCTTTCAAGAAGATTGCTGTGTCAATATGCACTCTAATCTTGATCAGAGGTTGATATCTTCATTTGAGAAGCAAGGTTTTCCAAGTATTCTATTATTAGTGATGGAGGTTGCTCAGAAAAGGTTTGTACTTTAAGCTGTTTTATGTGTAATCATAAAAAATTCATATAAAAATCTAAGTTAATAGTTTTCTCAGGGCTAATTCACCCCGTTGGTGAGTAAAATTTTCATTAGTTTTGCTTATATTTTACATCTTTCTAGTCTGGTGAATGAATTTGTTAAATGGTAGGACACAATAAGAAGTCCAAAAGAGAAAAAGAGAAGGTTGTGAACTTCGTTTTGCTTATATACACTATTACACTGATTGATCTAATTAAATTTAGATACATGTTTTGGACATTATAATTTCTACATATCTTGCACTAAAAATATAATACATGAATCAAACCCTGGTTACCTTACTCTTAAGGTTATTAGTACCTTGAATTTATAGCACTTTTGATTGATAAAAAAAACAAATAAGTTAAGACATGTATGAAAATTTACGCATGTTACCTGTGATATTTGATTGGCACAATGCCAGCTTTGTACTCAGCAATTTTAAGATAAGCAGGTTTGGCTAAGTCAAAATGCCATTGTGGTGGGTTGCACCATCCTCCATTGTCTTTTGATAGGGCATAATTGGGAGGACAAAGATCTGTTGCCGTCACAGTAATAGAGGATTGCCTTTTCTTACACGTCTTTTGATAGGGCATAATTGGGACGTCTTTTGATAGGGCATAATTGGGAGGATAAAGATCTGTTGCCGTCACAGTAATAGAGGATTGCCTTTTCTTACACGCTGGACAATCCACACATTTGATTTCATAACATGCACCACATTTCTTACCTTTTTTTTATAAATGCTACTGTATCAAAGCCAGCTATCTTTAACCAATAATCGGAATTTTTTTTAAGATAACATAGTTTATTAAATTTATTTCCAAAATAACATTGTTTTAAAAAAAATTACCAAACTAACATAGTTTGGATTCATGTTCGCCAAACCATTTGTTGAACAAGTGAAATTTCTCACTAATTCGCCAAATGGATTGGCATGATTCAATTTTTTTTTAACTAATTCGCCAATCCATTTGGCGAATGAGTGTTAATTTTATACATGCATTCGCCAAATGGTATGTTGTGCATGTTTAGGGCTTGCAAATTTTTTCCTATAAATGCATATGTCCGGTTATCACTCATACACATCATATTTATCTCACTCCTTCCTTACAAACCCTCTCTCATTCATTCCTTTCAATCTCTCCCTCTTACAACATGGCTTCTCCTCGTCCATCTAGTTATGCATCGACACGTCTTCCTCAACATCAGAAGAACCGCTTCCAAAATTTGATATTTTGAAGAAAAATGCTTTGGTGTTTTTCTCGGCAACAAGTCTGGTGTGACGAATGGAGAAAAGTTGTCAATGATGCATGTGTTCTTTCGATGATGTTAGGCGGAGGTGAAGTTGTCCTGATGGTTCTGATAGGCTAGATATGTTGAATGTTGTAGTTGTTTTATTTATGTATGGTCATGTTTGAATTTATGTATTTTTTAGTTTTATTTATGTACGATCATGTTTTGAATCATGTATTTCCTTGTTTTATTTATGTATGTTCGTGTTTGTGGTTGTATGATTTTACTGATATGAATGAAACGAACTAGGCTTCTATTTAAAATAAATACGGTTACAATGGTTTAATTTATGATGTTGAGCTTGGTCCAACGTTGGGACATTTTTTACGATTGTGACCGGGCTGACGACATGAACTACACAGTCTCACCATCTTATTCGCCGTATCCATTTCGGTGCGAATACGCGTGCTGTTAGGACGCCCTTTTTTCTTTCTTTGCATGTTCTCATTGTGCCAGACTATTTCCCCATTGTAGGAGGGCCAGTAGTCCTCATTTGCAACAACCGGAAAGCTTTTGTTGTAGACGTTACAAAGATTGTGCACTTGGTAAACAGGGGATAGTAAGCCTGAAGGGTCCAGCCGAACCTTCAAACATGCCGCTATGACATGGGAGCAAGGCATGCGAAAGGCTTGAAATTTTCCACAGTCGCACCAATTGTTATCAAGTTCTACCCGGTAGGATACCCTCAGTCTCCCTTCGTTGTGATCCATGATCTCAGCAACATTGAAATGTCCCTTATTGCGGTTAAACACGGTGACCACATGTGTGTTAGATTTGGATGCTTCGTCTTTTATGAATGTCATAGAACTATCGCTGAACACTTGACCATACTGTAGGATTAAACTCCACTTTGAACGCTTGGTGTCAAAAAGTGCTCCGAGCCTAAAGTAGGTTGACCTCACCAAAGCGGTTATCAGTAGGTTGCGGATTCCTTTGAAAACAGAGTTCATTGATTCCACGAGGTTTGTTGTCATGTGACCCCAGCGTTGTCCTTTGTCGTAGGCCCTGGTCCACTTATCCAAAGGAATCTGGTTTATCCATCTGAACGCATCTTCATTTGTCAGTCTGATTTCGTCACGATAATGTTTGAATGACAGTTCGGTTAATGAGTACCCTGCGTTCACGACCTTCTTCCGCAATGTCTTGTCTTTGATCTCTCTCATGAAGTTTTGCGCGATGTGTCTAATACAATAGACATGTGTTGAAGGCGGTTCCTGCCAGCCGTTATCAACATTCTTCCATGCACTCTCAATTGATGCAAGTCTGTCCGAAATCAAACATAAGTTAGACTGGGGAGCCACGTGCAAGCGAAGATTTTTAAGGAAAAAACTCCATCCCTCGGCAGTCTCTCCCTCGACTATAGCGAATGCAATTGGGAAGATATTGTTGTTGACGTCCTGTGCCATTGCCATCAATAGAGTTCCTTTGTATTTGCCGTAGAGCCATGTTCCATCGATTTGGATTATAGGCTTGCAGAAGGAAAAACCCTTTATACATGGGTCAAAAGCCCAAAAGAGTCGGTGGAATATGCCATTTCCACCAACACAATAACTTTCCGAAGTATACGCCGACAAGGTCTCAAGGATGACAACGGTCCCTGGTGCATAGTGCTTTAGTGCCAGCAAAAACTTTGGGAGTTCTTTGTACGAGTCCTCCCAATTTCCGATTACAACGACAACAACCTTAGTTCTAGCAATCCATGCTTTCCTGTATGATGGAGTATAATTGTGCTTCTGTACTATGTGCTTAATTGTCGTGCTGACCTTTACCGAAGGATCGTCGGCAACGATTGATAGGATATCGTTGCTTATTAGCTGAGAGCTCAGTTGCCGATGATCCTGCAATGAGTTGGTTATTACACGAGTATGCTCCGGTCCCATAGAAGCAACCTTCCAATCTTCATTTCTCTTTCTGTATGATGCTGTCAATCGAAACGGACACGCCACGATACGACAACGTATCATATATAGTGTAGGATTCGTTCGGTCGACCTTATAA
The DNA here is from genome assembly GCA_963966055.1 of Lathyrus aphaca. Lineage (NCBI taxonomy): Eukaryota > Viridiplantae > Streptophyta > Magnoliopsida > Fabales > Fabaceae > Lathyrus > Lathyrus aphaca. Next base: position 547,561,257 of record OZ014522.1, read on the forward strand.
TCAGCTGATAAATCCATGTGGTAAAATTTTATAGCTCGAACACATTCTTCTTTTGTTCGAAAATGGTCGCCCTCCTTTAATGCACCTTGTCTTTGTGGATACGGATCATAAAATATGTCTGAAGATGGGCCTTCACTTCCCAAGTTCAAGTTTGTCATGTGTGGAGGAGGATGATATACATGACTGGCCGGGACCTCGTCTTCATTGACCATTTCATCAACTACTGCCTCCTCTTGTTCCTCGTCCTCATCAACAACATCGACTTCAGTCAAATCATTGTCAGATTCGAAAAAGACTTGCGAAGGATCAATGGTCTGAGACATTTGTTGTTGGTGAAACGTAACATAGAGCTCGATATCATTGAAACCAGAATACTCATGGCTTAGAAACATAGTACGAACACTTTCGTCATCAGATATAGTTAATTGGAAATACATGACCTGGTTATCCTCATAGAATACTGGATTTTTGTAAATAATGACGTCCACTGGACCACGCTGCATTTTGTTCTCCAATCTCTTTTTTAGATGAGCAAAATTGGATTGTCGGGTGATTGAGAACCGAGTAACCTCGGTGTTACGAAAGTTGAAACCAGAATGGTTACATTCAAATATTTCGCCATTTATATGGGCGTTGATCATATACTGGGGTAATTGAGACATACTTCATATACAAAGACACTTTTAGATACGAAAATGTTTTGAAGTTTATGGTACAATGAAGATATGAAAATAATCTATAAATAGTAAAGTCAAAAATTATTTTATGGATATATTTACTGTTCTGAATTAATATGTAATAGTTGTCTCATAGGCTTATCTCCTTCACCTATAGGGTTATCTTCTCCACATATGTCTTATCTTCTGCACATATAGGTTTATCTTCTGCACATATAGACTATATTATTTTTCAACATATGTCTTATCTTCTGCACATATAGGTTTATCTTCTGCACATATAGACTGTATTATTTTTCCACATATGTCTTATCTTCTGCACATACTTCTTAAATGTATTAACTTAACAAACCCTAACTTACACACACACACACACACACACACATATATATATATATATATATATATATATATATATATATATATATATATATATATATATATATATATATATATCATACTTCTTAATAAGTAAACCCTAACTTATATATATATATGTATATATATATATATATATATATATATATATATATATATATATATATATATATATATATATATATCATACTTCTTAATAAGTAAACCCTAACTAACATTACCTTAATTAAACCCTAACATGTATAACACGTTCGCCAAATGGATTGGCTAACCAAGGCTGAATTTAACCTATTCGCCAAATGGATTGGCGAATCCTTACATACTTTCGCCAATCAACATGGCTACTGATCATACCTGCTAAAGCTGAACAAACCAGAGAGATTCGTGCTTGGTTTCAATGTTCTGCCAAGTCCTTCCATGGTCAAGATTCCATTGAATGCATGTGAATTGAGTTGGTGATCCTTCAAGACCTTCATTCGCCAATCAGAATGAAGATGAAGAATCCATAACTATGTTGTTCAACCAATCAGAGAACATGCAACAAGTTTGTGTTTGAATTCGCCATATGGTGTGGCGAATGAGTGCAAGTGTTTTTATTGAATTCGCCACATGGTGTGGCGAATATGTACAAATGTTTTTGTTTCAATTCGTCCCAATGTGTGGCTACTGCATGCAACTATTTCTATAAATATCACAATCAAACCTAAAAATTCAAATATCACACAATCATTCTATAAATTGGTCTAGGCATAAATCACACAAATAATTCATAAATTGGTCTAGGCATTTTTTACAAAATATTTTCAATGGCTTTACTAACAATGGGAGATCAACATTGAGGCACAATCGAAAATATCGGGTCATTTGTAAGTTTTTTCTTTGTATATTTTTTTACACATATATTTATATATACTTTTTACTCTTGCATATTTTCACTTATTTCGAATAATATTTTTACAGAATGTAAGAAGATTTCGATGTCGGGTGCACGACTACATAGAGTTTGATCCGATCATTGAACCGTATCTACGTTCATGCGGATTTGGTGAAGTCATAAAGGTGCACAACAATTCTATAGACACAAAATTCATTTTGGCACTACAAGAGAGGTGGAGGCCCGATACACACACCTTTCACCTGCCGTTCGGTGAATGCACTGTCACATTGGAAGATGTCTATATGCTTTTGGGGTTACGTGTATCCGGCAGAGCCGTCTTTGGTAAGGTCAACCATGAAATTTCTATAGTAGCGGATTTGCTGGGTGCCCCTCTCATTGACGAGGAGCAGCAAACAAATACTCGTAGCAGGGATTCAGGTATTAATCTAGGAGTCCTTAGAGCCCACTATGCTAGTTTTATTTTAAACGAAGAATCAACCGAGTTAGAAAAAATTCAAAAAACTCGGTGTTATATTATGCTTTTATTCGGTCATTTTTTATTTCCCAACGGTACCGGAAACACAATAAATATGATGTATTTACCATTGTTGCGAAACATCAACAATGTAAATACATATAGTTGGGGTTCGGCTGTTTTGGCACATTTGTACAGTAGCCTTTGTAAAAATGCCGCAAAGGATACTTGTACATTTTTTGGTTGTGCATTTTTGTTACAAGCTTGGGGGTATTCAAGACTGCCGATGTTTGCCCCATGCAACATGAATCCATGCCCGTTCCCCTACGCAAACCAGTAAGTCTACTATTAATTTTTATTTCCAAACATATTAAATTTTAAATATTTAAATTGTTATTGTATCTAAATGCTTTTAAATCTATTGTGCTTAGCTGGTCCGATCTTGGGATGTATTATAGTAGAAATCCAAGAAGTTCCATAGTTTTATATCGCAGTTTGTTAGACCACGTGGGGATCGATCAGGTATTGCCATATATAAAAAATATCTTTTCGTTTTAATGCATATTATTCACTAAAATAATTTTCTACTAAACGATTTTTTTTACGTAGTTCATCTGGCGGCCATATTTAGCCCTCGACCATGAGCCTAACCCAGAGGATGCTAAAATTTGGACAGCAAAAACACCAATCATCCGGTTCACTACGATTGAAATGCACCAAACAGATCGGGTGAAATAGCAGTTCGGAATACAACAGGATATTCCGGGCCCTCCGACATGTTTGGGAGAATGGCATTTGAAAAGAGTAAGTGACATGTGGAATATGGAAGATTGGAGAGACTTTGCAAGGGAATTACGTCAACAATGGAGGGATCGACGTCAACATGTCCTAACTGACCAAGTGCTTCAAAATGTTAAACCAACTAGAGAATATTTAGTTTGGTTTAGGTCAGTTACTACGCAACAATGGGTGTCTGATAACCCATACTTGATTTACCCACGCTCGCAGGCCGCAACATACGCCCAACCACCAACCCCACAACATGACTACCCCACCCAATTCCAGCCATCGACTTCAAACACCCATAGACCATTCCTCCAAACACGTAACCCCTTCATGCCACAAACCCAATCACAACAACAAGAGCCTTACCAACACCAATATACCCCCGACAACCCCTTCATATCCACACCAACCTATAGTCCCCCACCGTTGTTTCGTTCTCAAAACGAGGCAATATCCTCATTTGGTCAAGCTTATTGTCCTCACCCAACCCAATCCAACCCAGCCCAACCTATCCGACCCAACTTTGAAAACATGGGCACACAACTGAGTTACGGCAGCGCCTTTGGTAGCAACCTTCCACGTAATTGGGGACAAGCAGAATCATGGACTCAACAACAACCGCCTCCACCAAACACACAAATACAAGCGGAACCTCGATCACCTGGTGGTAGAGTTCGAAGACGGGGTCATCCCCGTGGATGTGGTACTGGGGGACAGTTAGATCGGGCGGAAAATTAGTTTTTGTACTGTAGTTGTTGGATTATTAATAATAATTTTCTTTTATATTATATTTCTCTTTGTCAGATTCTCTAATTTTCTTTTATATGAATAATTTTCTTTTAATATAATTTTCTTTAATATTATAATTTTCTTTTATATACTTTTATATATATATATATATATATATATATACATACATATATATATATATATATATATATATATATATAAGTATATATATATTTATAAAAGAAAATATATATATATATATATATATATATATATAAATATATATATATTTATATATATATATATATATATATATATATATATATATATATATATATATATATATATATATATATATAAGTATAAGTATATATATATATATATATATATATATATATATATATATATATATATATTTATATATATATGAGTATATATATATATAAATATATATATATATATATATATATATATATATATATATATATATATATATATATATGAGTATATATATATATTTATATAAGTATAAGTATATATATATATTTATATAAGTATATATATATATATATATATATATATATATATATATATATATATATTAAGTATAAGTATATATATATATATATATATATATATATATATATATATATATATATATATATATATATAAAAGTATAAGTATAAGTATATATATATATATATATATATATATATATATATAAGTATATATATATATATATATATATATATATATATATATATATATATATATATATACTCATATATATATATATATATATATATATATAAGTATATATATATATATACTTATATATATATATATATATATATATATATATATATATATATATATATATATATATATATATATATATATATATATATATATATATATATATATATATATACTTATACATATATATGAAGTGGTACTTGAATAACAAAAATATGAAACACAAAAATAACAAAAATATGAAACACAAAAATAACAAAAAACACACTTACACATGCACAACATACCATTTGGCGAATGCATTGGCAAATTAACACTCATTCGCCAAATGGATTGGCGAATTAGGTAAAAAAATTTGAAGCAAGCCATTTCATTTGGCGAATTAGTGAGAAAATTCACTTGTTCAACAAATGGTTTGGCGAACATGAATCCAAACTATGTTAGTTTGGTAAATATTTTTAAAACATTGTTATTTTGGAAATTAATTTAATAAACTATGTTATTTTAAAAAAAAAATCACATAATCGTATCCACAGGATCCACCAACATAATCAAACATAAAATTTAATCTTCCTAAAGAAATTTATTAAAACATAATCTCCTTCCAACAGACAAAGAGGTAATCCACTAGTGCATTATTTCATACCAAATGATTCAGCACCTCCTTCATAGAAAGTGGCACGAGCTTTCATATTTCATATCAAATGATCCAACGCCTCCATAGAAAGTGGCATGTGCTTTCTTCCAAGAACCAGTTCTTCGAAGTTTGCCGAAGTTTGCGGACATGATGTTTTGGGACATAAATCAGTTGGTCTGTTAGGAAATGAAAATACAACAAGAAAGAGCAATGTTGAAGTCAAAAGGTTCCAAAAGGGAATGACATAAAAGATCTTTATGTTTTCTTTTCTAGATTTTCTCCTATATTATTGGTTTTAATGAGATTTTATGGTGTAAAAATTAGGATATTGCAATCGGAAGATTGAGTTTTTTTCTCACAGAATGGTAATTCATAAAGAGAGCCATCAACAATTAATTATATTGTCTTTGTTAGAAATGCTTAAACGGGTGATGATTTGTGCTATTGCTAAATAAGAATTAAATTAACAAACAAACAAAAATTATATATATATATATATATATATATATATATATATATATATATATATATATATATATATATATATATATATATCATAAATGTTTTAGTCATTCTATTTTACAAATTCAATTTGGGTTCTGTTTCTATATGGTTTCGAACCGATTAACAACAAATAAGAATATAGTTGGAGAAGAAATAATAAGTTAGTTAAGATGTTATTTAGATAATTAACTACTTTATTATCATGAGATACAAGCTATTATCACATATATGAGCTACACAATTAGATATGGTGTATCATCACTCTCATGTATATATTGTAATGTTCACGTTGAGGAGTTTCAGAATCGTCTTTCTGTTTTGTGGCCCTTGAATTCTCTTGGTTCCTGGAATCTCAGGTCTTGTGCTTTGTGCATGAGTTCTGCAAGGGAGCGAGGTGTTTTAATCCCGACTGCCCTGCGAAATTCGCTATTGGGTCGCAAGTTTTTCTCGAGGAGGTATCTCTTCATGCGGTTAGTGGTGTGAATCTCCACTGCCTCCTTGTTGAACCTATCAATGTAGTCGGATAAAGGCTCGTCTTTACTCTGGATAATCCCCTCGAGTGTAGCCTCAGATTTGAGATGACGTCTTGACGCGGTGAAATGCCTCGTAAACTTATTCTTTAGGTTTCTCCAAGACATGATGGAATCAGTGGGAGATGTCTGTACCACGTCATGGCCCATTTCCTCAACATGATTGGGAAAAGTCTACATTTGATGACTCTCTCTACGTTGTGGTAGTGGAACATAACTTCAATGTTCTCTATGTAATCGTCGGGGTTAATGGTCCCGTCGTACAAAACCAGGGGAGGTGGTTTCTCCAGTCCGCGTGGTATGCGGGTATCCATGATCTCACGACTTAGTGGATCGCGATTGTCCTCGTCTTCACTGTTGTCCGACGAAAGATAGGGGATCTGCTATGTCGGAGACTCCTGCTATGCCGAGGAGAGTGTATGGGACAATCATCGTATCTGGAACTCCTTCTGATGTCCTTCTTCTTGTTCTGGGAGCGACGATCCTTCTGGGAAGGAGAGCGGTTGCGTTTTTTTTGTCTTTCCTGGGCGTGATTTTTATGGCTCCTACTAATCTTTCAGGGGGGAGATCTATGGCATCGCCTTTTCTGTTCTTCCGAGGAGGAGATCGGAGACGAGGAGAAGAACTGCGGGTACTTCCGCGATGAAGTCTCCACATGGGAGATAGAGATCGACGATTGTTCTCCAACATCTGTAGTCGTTCATTCTGCTGAAAGATGGTCAGATTGGCATTGTTTAGTGCAGTGATGAGAGTTGTGGTTGTAACGTCAGCGTCCTGAGGGACGGGGATGGGCTCAAACACACGACCCCCTGGGGAACGAGAGTGGGCTTCATATTATTGGAGAATGGGGAAGCGGTTCGTTTGTCCAGGTGGTTTGCGTCGTGGGCGGCAGTTCCACGATAAACGAGGTTATCCTCGTCACTGAGGAGGATAGTGACAAGGTTGTTGGTGATATCGTTGAGTTGAGAAGCCATAAAGATAAAAATAAGAGAAGGTTGGAAGCTTTAATCTTGGGTTGAAAATACTGGATCTTGATTCAAGAAAGACGGGGAGTTGTGTTCCTAGAGACGGCACCACTGTTCTGAACAAGTCGAACAGGTCTCTGTGGCCTTTAGCGTATGACAACAACAATAGTGTATGAGAGGTGGTGGTGTACCTGCAAGGTACTTCGTCGCTCAAGTAACGTTTAGTGTGAGGGTGAAAACAAGACAAAAGCGTTAGACAATTGTAGAATTAGGTAGGATTGAATTGAATACCCGACCCTCCAAGGAAGACGGGTATTTATAAAGGCATGTGACCAAGATGTGTGGGCGCGTAGTCCTCGATTAGGTCCAACTGCCTCCATGAGTTTCGGAGGGGCCGTTGGTCACGTGATTACTGTAAAACGCGTGAGGAAGAGGTCCCAAACAGTTATAATTCTAACAGTTATATTCCTTATTGGGTTATGCCCAAATCTAAACTAAGTTGAGTCTTGTCCAACTGTTAGACATCTGTTAGTCCAGTCCAAAACAATTTACTACTAAGAAATATGGGTAACAACCTTAAAATTGATAAATTTGTATTAACACTTAACTTAATCTTAAATGGCAAAATACCCAAAATAGTCCTTTAACTCAATCACTGGGTCCAATATGGTCCCTTATCTCTAAAAAGTGACAAAAAGATCCTTTAATTTGTTAAATTGTACCAAATAGATCCTTTCCGTCCACCACCCCCAAACAGACGTTAACTATTGTATAGGTGGCAGCTGACATGGCTTCATCTTCCTCCTTTAATCTGAGAATCTTCATCTTCCTCCTTTTCTAGGGTTTATGCGAAAAAATTTCTTCATCCATTCCCAAATTGATTCAAGAACCAAGAAAATCATAGAGTCACGAAGATGAAATCCAGTGGGTCGACGCCAACGCCAGTGATGAAAGCAAAACACGGTTATGGTGGGTGTTCTTCGAAGGAAGAATCGAATGTTAACACAAGCATAACTTGGAAACCTATATGTCACTGTGGGGATTTAGCTGTTCTTCGTATGGCCACAACATTCAAGAACTATGGGAAACATTTTTGGGGATGTCCTAATTTTAAGGTATGTCATATGTATGTTTGTTTAAAATCTGTAGCTATATTTGTGTTTTAAAATGGTTGATGTTGAAGATGGTATTTTGCAGGGATCAAGCAATGCTGGTTGTGGGTACTTTGGATGGTATTTTGAAGAGGTTGGAGATGAGAAGGAGCAATATTTGATGGATAGAATTGAGAAGCTCTCAAAGTCAGTGGCAAAGGCTCAAATGACTATTGAAGAATATGGGAAACAAATAAGCAAAATGGAAAATGACATGAAGAAGCTCATGAAGTTGATAAAATTCTGGAATTTGATTTTGTTCATAGGCCTTGTTGTAGTTGTTTTTAGAATCCTTTAGGTTGTTGTTGAATCAATTTGGTCTCACTGTTTTTAGAATGCCTTAGGAAATTGTTGTTGTTGAATTAATTTGTTGTCAAATTGTTGTTGTTGTTGTCAAATGTAATGGATTATTTGTGATCAATGGTAGTTACTATTGTTATGTTGACAGTACCATAATGTTAGCATTTGACAAAACAAAAATGTTAATTGCTACAGAAATGTTACATTGATAGAACTAATTGAAATAATTGAAATAATTGCTACAGAACAATAGTTGACAAAACAGAATTGACAAAACCATATGCCTCCATCATTGACAAAACATAATTCTAACATTGACAAAACCATATGTCTTACATAATTCTTACATAACATTGACAAAACATAATTCTTACATAATTGCTTAACATTGACAAAACATTGACACAATTGTCTTAACATTACTTAACATTGACAGAATTGTCTTAACATTGACAAAACACATAGGTCTTAACATTGACAGAATTCTTAACATTGACATATGTCCTAAGGTTTCCAAGTCTTGGTTGATCTCTTTGTTGGTGTACTTCTCCTTGTTGTTGGGCCTACAGCAGTCTTGGCTGCACTCATCCTGGTGGTTGGGCCTTGGGGCATGAAAGGCTTAGCTGGCCTTCTGTAAGATAACTTGTTTGGCCTTCCTTGATCTTGCTTGGTTTTCCTTGAATTATGATGAGGTTGAACTTGAGATGGCTGCTGAAACTGTGATTGGTCCTGAGACTGTGATGGCTGAGACTGTGATGGCTGCTGTGATGGTTGCTGTGATGGTTGCTGTGATGGTTGCTGAGACTGTGTTTTTTGTTGTGATGGCTGCTGAGTCTGTGATGGTTGCTGTGATGGCTGCTGAGACTGTGATGGTTGCTGTGATGGCTGTTGAGATTGTGATGGTTGCTGAACAGATGCTTCAGATGGCTGGCCTTGTGATACCTGCTGACTGGTGTGGTCCTTTCAGGTCAGTTTATTATGACCTGCTTTTTTGCACCTGCTACACCTAACATTAAACCCTGTCCTTCTCATCTTCTTGTCTGAACCATCAATCTCACCTTGCTCTAAATTTCTTCTTTTCTTTGGCCTTCCAGGCATCTTCCTATACTTAGGAGGCTGCACATCTGGATATTCAGTTCTGGCCCACAAATTAGAACCATTAACTGGAAAAATCACAAAGTTATAGACCTCCATGTATCTCTCCTTTCTATAATATTCTGGAATGTAGTCAGCAATGTTGTAGTTTCTACTCTTCATAGCTGATAAGGCATGCACACAAGGTAGCCCTGTCAGCTCCCATCTTCTACATGAACAACTTTGCTCCTTAAGGTCTATACTGAATTTATCTGCTTGGTTTTCTAGATGCCTCACCTCAAAAATATGTTCAGAAGCCATCCTATAAGCACAAAACAGAAATATGTTCAGAAGCCATGCCTCACCATCAAAACAGAAATCAGTTCATATAAGTCACTAATAAGCACAAAACAGAAATCAATTCATATACCAATCACTAATAAGCAACTATAAGCAACAAAATTCAATTCATATACCAATCACTAATAAGCAACAGAATTCAGAATTCACTAATAAGCAAGTAATAAACAAAACAGAATTCATATACCTGACAATCCAAAGGTTGGTGTAAGAGCTTGTTTTTTCAACTTTCTTTCTTATGTTTGGTAGGACTTCCCCATCAGCCAGATTCTGATACCTCATCCTATTGTTTGCCCATCTCTCCATCATATATATCCTTATTTCTTCCACCATAGTAATTAGTGGTTTAGCTCTTGCATCCAGAATAACACTATTGAATGCCTCAGACATATTGTTGAGGATTGTATCACATTTGTTATGAGTCTTGAAATATGATCTGCTCCAATATCTTGGTGGAGTGCTGATCATGTGCTTGTATGCTTCCACATTGATATCCTTCATCACTTTCATCTCTCTTTCCCAAGCTTGGTAATATGTGGACTTTGCAGCTTTCCAGATAATTTCCTTGAGTTTCTTGCCTGGATATTTTTTTCTGAAATTATTATAAAGATGTCTGACACAAAATCTTTGCTCAACTCCAGGTAGAAACTCATCCATGGCAGGTAATAAACCCTTAGTGCAACAAAAATTCCATAAGTTAGTACAAATAACATAAGGACCTATAAGTGAACATAACTTATAACATAATTACATAAGTACCATATTTACCTTTTGTTGATCAGATATATAGGTGTATGTGAGACACCTTTCTCTCCCACCTAGATCATCAATAAGAAGCTCCAAGAACCAAGTCCAGCTATCATTATTTTCAATTTCAACCACAGCAAATGCTATTGGTAGCATTTGATCATTTGGATCTCTACCAATTGCTGCCAAGATTTGCCCTCCACACAACCCTTTCAAAAAACAGCCATCTAGCCCAATGAAATGTCTACATAATTTAAAACTCTCCTTACAAGCAGCCAAGCAAATGTACAACCTCTTAAAATATGGTCTCTGATCTGCAGAACCCTCTAGTACAGGATGCACATTGACTTTCACAGTAGAACCTGGGTTAGATCTCAAAAGTTCATGACAATAGTCATAGATCCTTGTATAGTCCCCAAGAAAAGAACCATCTACCATGTCTCTAGCAGCAAATCTTGCTCTCATGGCCTTTTGCTTGCTAACACCTACATTCCATTTTTTTGGTGCCTTTTCCTTTATGTCCCTAAGCTTCAATCTTGGATTGGATTTCAGTGAATTTTGTAGCCTCTTACTTAACCATTTTGTACTCATCAGCTTTACATTGTACTCTCTACTACAACTATGGTTGTCTATGATCTTCCTTAGTTGCCAAGAATCCTCATTAGGTAACTTTTCACAGTAGGCTTCCCAATCACATCCTTCCTTGCATCTAACCCTCACCCTTACCTTGTCATTCTTAATGTACCTAAGACCTCTGCCAGATTGCACAGCATATGATGCTATAGCTTCTTTAAAATTAGCCTTGGTTGTGAAATACATCCCAATCTCCCATTTGAATTTGGACATGTCTTTCTGTAATCTAAAAATAGGATACTTTTTCCTAACAACATCACTAGTATCATCACTTTCACACCCACTTTGTAAATCATCACTTTCATTATCACTAACTTTATCTTCACACTTTTCTTTACCCTTGTTCATCTTCCCCTCTTGATCATTCACAGATTCCATCACATCACCCTCCTCATCATCAAACTCATCTGATTCATCATCAAAACCAACTTCCATTGCACTGTCATAATTGAAGTTTTCATCATCACTATCATCATCACTAACATCAGTATTATCCCCTTCATTCTGATTCAAAACTTCCTCTTCCATCCTCGGATTCACAGGATCAGAACTATTCACCTCAGCATTATTCACAGGATCAGTATCAGAATTATTCACAGGATCAATGTTATCCCCTTCCATCCTTGGAGTTGTATCATTCAAAGGATCAGTATTATTCACCTCAGCATTAACTTCCTCAAGCATTGCAGCAAGCACTTTTTCAGTGTCATCCTCTTCCATCACATCTGCTTCCACTTCATCAATTGGACCATCATAAAAAGCAGGTTGTGACAAAATGTGTGTGATGTATATGTCAACCCTAAGGTGAACCCTAAACAAATCAGCAATCTCTAGGGCTCCTTTGTCATCAACCAAGGTGCTCATCCCAAATTGTGGATCCTTATAGTAAATTTTCCCAATACAGGTGTAACCTAGATCCTTAAAACAACCTAGAAGTTCAAAATAGCTCCATCTATCAACATCTATTTTCAATTCTGCAATCTCTCCCCCTTCGTATACACTCAGCTCGTCATCCACAAATGCACCACTGTGGTGAATAGTAAGACTCAGGTACTCACTCATCTCAACTGACAAAAATCCCTAATCGAAGTCAAATAACCCTAAATAGTCAAATAACCCTAAATCAGTAACTATTACGAAAAACCCTAAAACATATCAAATTGAAATCGAATAACTATTACGAAAAACCCTAAATTTTACAGTAACTGAAATCGAATAACATATCAAATTGTAAAATAGAATACCTGGTGGATTATGCTTCACGAATGGATTATGCTTCAGAAATGGATTATGCTTCAATGCTTCATGCTTCAATGGCTGCGCTAGGGTTCCTCCTTACTAATTTTCACCAACATTCGTACAACTGGTAATGAGAGTCCTTGGTAATGAGAGTCCTTATGCAAACACATCCTACATGGCAGCTGAGTCACCCAATCATGGCAGCTGAGTCACCCAATCTAAGCTCCACATGTGTATGCTAAGTTGACTTTGACTAACGGTTGCTGACGGAAGGACAAACGTGGTACAATTTAACAAATTAAAGGATCTTTTTGTCACTTTTTAGAGATAAGGGACCATATTGGACCCAGTGATGGAGTTAATGGACCAATTTGGGTATTTAGCCATCTTAAATTGTAATTCACTAATAAATTAAAATTTTATTCAAGGTTTAAAAATGTAATTGTTAAGAGATTAGAATTAATCACTCTTATAATACCGTAGAAACATCCAATAACAAAGTCGTTGAATTTTAAATACACATATTTAATTAATTTTCTCTAACATCTTGTTTAACTAGTTTACCTATTGTTTGTGAAAAATTTAAACTAACCGAAGTTATTCAAATAATATATAGGTACGTTTATTTCATATTGATTTTTTATTTGTATTTTTAAAAATAGATTTTGTAAAATTGTTTTTAAAAATATTATAAATTTTTTATATTTATTTTTTCTAAATTAAAAAATTGTTTTTAAAAATATTATAATTTTTTTATATTTATTTTTTCTAAATTAAAAAATTGATTTTGACATCCTATAACATAAATATACATTATCGAAAATTAAAAGATAGTCGAAATCACGATTTTTTCAAAAAATTATATTTCAAAAATGATTTTTATGAAAATCTATTCGAAATAACTTTAAAATTAAATGACTTTTAAAATTTGATATTCAATTTTTTTTTCAATAGAATGATAAAATATTTAAAATAATATTTCAAAAATAACTATTCAAATCAAAATTTTATTTAAAACTTTAACGAATTTTTTTAAATTTTTTTTTTACATAATATTAAGTTACCGTATAAAAATATTTTAGAAAAAACTAAAACAATCATAGGTGGATTAAACTAATAGGACAAACTTTAGTGGACTACAAATATACAACTTTTAATACTTCTCAATTGTAATGAGTAAGAATCTTAGCTTTGCTGTTCTAGTCAAACTTACACATTTAAATGTCTCACACATCTTCATATAGTATGTTTAAAACATTTATTTTTTAGGGGTTTGTGAAAGCAGACCTATAAGTAGCATGGAATTCACGTTCCAATATATTATATGGATGAAATATATGAATTTAATATTTTCTATGGTTAACATCCAATAGAGTACAAAGGAAATAGCATATAATTGATAATCAATTGTTCAGACACATTACCAACAGATTAAGAGACGTGTTCTGATTTTTAAGCATAGTAATGAATATTTGCCAGACATTAACCTTTACACATTAAGATTCAACAACAACAACAACAACAATAATAATAATAATAATAATAATAATAATAATAATAATAATAATAATAATAATAATAATAATAATAATAATAATTAGGCTTATAATATGATGTAGAAAACATGACATAACATATTAATATCACTAAATGACTTCAACTCTATTTGTTCTCAAGTGGAAGGAACCAATGTTGTGTTGAAGTTGTTGTCAATGTAGCTCCTTTGAATCATGAATAGGTATGAATAGGACGTAACGACAACCCATCTCTCGGACAAGTTATGATGGAATGATATGAAGATGTTCTTGACTTTGGTGAAAACTTCTTATATTAGGGTTCATTCAAACCTCTCCTTCTTCTTTAAGGATACTAAGAAGAGGAAGACTTTGTCGTCTGCGCAGGAAAGGAAGCAAGATAAGGCGACCTGTGAATTGTTGTACTTCCATTAAGTTAGTGGGGATCCTCGATGTGATGAATGTTTGACACTTATCATGGTTAGCTTTGATGCCTCGATGTGATGAATGTTTGACACTTATCATGGTTAGCTTTGATGCCTCTCAGTGTTAGCATGAAGCCTAAAAACTTCCTTGCCTGGATCCCGAAAGAGCACTTGACGGGATTTAGGTGTATATCATACTTCCTGACCGATTGCAAGATATCTTCCAAATCGTGTGCATGACTACGCCCTCGATAGTCTTAACTATCATGTCATCGACGTAAACCTCCAAGTTTGATCATATCTGGTGGGCGATGACATCATCCATGATGTGCTGGTAGGTGGCAAGCGTTCTTAAGGCTGAAAGGCATGACATTGCAGTAGTAGTTGTCATGGTTCAACATGAAGGCTATTTTGGACACTTCCAGGGGATCCATCTGAATCTGGTTGTACCCTGAGTATTAGGGGTATTCGCGGTTCGGTTTGGATCGTTTTTGAAGCAAAATATCATCCAATCCAAAGATAAATTTATATTTGGGTTGGTTCGGTTTTTGGATATCCAAATTATAAATTATAGATTTTACTAATATTCTAAAAGTACTAAAAAATAGTAAGTTTGATATAATATATCATATACTATATCAAAAGTTAATATTACAAGATGGAAAAAATAAAAATAAATAGACTAAATCAAACAAATAAATAGTATTTAAAAAATGATAATCATATAATATTAAATTAACACAAATATATACTGATAAAAAATAAATAAGTAAAAAATATATATAGATGCATGTTGGTTTGGATCGGTTTTTACAAAATTGATGACACCTATTATTTCTATCTAAGTGTTGATGTCATTGATACGCTCTTTTTGTTGAGACTATTAAGAGATAGGGGTAACACCTTAAAACTAGTAAATTTGTATTAACAACTTAATCTTTAATTGTAATTCACTCCTAGATTAACAATTTTTTCAAGGTTTAAACATTTAATTGTTAAAAGATTAGAATTAAACACTCTTGTAAATATGTAAAAAAAAACATCCAATAACAAAGTCATTGAAATGTCAATTTACAATAATGATTAAAATTTAAGTTAACCTCACTTCTGACATCTTTTTATCAAATTATAAGTACACATATTTAATTAATTTTCTCTAATGCTATTATAAATCACAAACATCTTGTTTAACTAGTTTACCTAAATTTTAAACAAAGTTATTCAAATCATACATAGTTGGATTAAACTATTCGGACAAACTTTAGTGGACTAGAAATATACAACTTTTAATATTTCTCAATTGTAATGAATAAGAATCTTACCTTTCCTGTCTCACACATCTTCATATAGTATCTTTCAAACTTTTATTTCTGTGGGGTTTATGAAAGCATACCTATAAGTAGCATGAAATTCACGTTCCAGGAAACATTTTTGTGCTGAATTCTATAATTTCTATGGTAAACCAACCGACAATAGAGTGTAAAGGAAATAGCACATAATTGATAATCAATAGTTCAGACACATTAACAACAGTTTAAGCATAGTTATGTGTTCTGACAATAATATTAATATTGCTAGACATTAACAGTTACACATATTTAAGATTCAACAACAATAATATTAATAAATTAGTTAGGCTTATAAGATGATGTAGAGAACATGACATAACATAACATATTAATACCACTTGATGACACCAACACAGTTTGTTCTCAGGTGGAAGGAACCAATGCTGTGATGAAGTTGTTGTCCATGTTGTTGGCTCCTTTGGATGATGAAGAGGTATAAGGTGCTTTGCTACGTACCCTTTATTCAAGAATTAAACACAAATGGAATCAATCAAAAATATTACAACATTGGAAATTCTCTAAACTGAATCCAAACATGACATGACATACCTGATCTTTCTCTTCTCGAGAAAACTTTGAAGTGACTGTCTGCGTGCTAATGGAAATTCTGAACACAACATTTCAATGTTATGATATTATATATACGAAACACATGTTACCAGAAACACGATACTGACACTGACACGTTAATACAGTAATGACTTTAAAAAATGAATAAAGTAAACGAATTCACAAGTGTCAGTGTTGGTTTGGTTTCAGACACCGACAGTGGCACCTATGCTACCAAGTACTATATAGTTCTCTCAAAGAATAAAATGAAGGAATCGGTACCTTGCATCCTGCAGATGGAACTCTTGTCAGCAGCAGGAAAACAGACGGATGGAGGAGAAGGCAAATTGTTTGAAGTTCCTTGTGGAGAAGAAGGTGTGGCACTGGTAAACAGTGAAGTGAATGGAATTCCACTTTTCATTTCAGAAGACTTGGCAGTGGCAGCAGCCATCATCATTATTTCTTGCACCTGTTGTTAATAAGCATAGAATAAACAAATGAGTTGGGTTAAAAGCATGACACAAAGTGAAATGTTCCAATAGGTGTTTTACCTTTTCTGCAGGAATTCCATCATATACACACATACTTCCATTATAGAGAATGGCAAATTGACCTTTTGCATTCAGTCCAGATGTTGACATTGGCCTGAAGAGCAACAAGGGGAAAAACAATTAAGTTTTACATTTTTTTATAACATAGTTTTGTTGTAGGATTCCGGTTGTGTGCAAGTTCAACCTCATCGTCTTTAAAAGCGTGCAAGACAGATTGCCGCACAAAACTCAAAATTTGTCACAATTAAACTGGACTAAATAGAATCTCATAAAATATTTTCAATCTTAAATCGCGTTTAAATAAAATCTCTATTTGTTTTGTCATGGTTAAACTGCAATTAACCTACAAAGAGACTCCAAAAACTTGAAACAACTCTGGTGTATATACGCATTCAACCACATCTAGACCGTTTTATCAAGATCAGACAAACAAGATTTTAAAAGATTCAAAATCTAAATCAAATAAGAAAAACTTGAATCAAGATTCAAACCCAACAATATTATAACAAGAATTGAATACAAATTATTTGTTATATTTCTAGTAAAACACTTAGAAGAAGTACATGATTCATATATGCAAGCAACAACTCTCTCAGATCTGATTAAGTTGATAAATTCAAAATATGCTTCCAAGTTCAAACTAAAAAGTTTTCATAGCCTAGAACATAAACAAACACAAATCATAAATTCTAACCAAAATATTCATTTCTCACCTATCATTCCAACACTAGATTACTCTAACCCTTTTCCTCAAAACCAAAAATACACATAACATATGATATGAGTTTACAGGAGAGTTACCAGTTAGCAGAAAAATTCTTGACAGAACCTTCATCACTGATACAGTTTATATCAGGATTACTGATACTATCAGAAATAGCCATGGCTGAGAATGAACTCAAGAAGATATTTCAACAATTAAGGAGAGGTATTTGAAAGGTGAAAATGTACTAGCAAGACATTGAAGAGTAAGAGGCTGTAATTGGTTGTGTTATGGTTGTGGTGGACCCTTCTTGTTTGCAATTGAAACATCTTTATCTATTGTTTCTTAATAAACATGAGTTTTTTGTGCTTCTATTCTTTACCTTTTTTATGTACTTTTCTTTATTTAAAAAGGTAGTTGATTGTGGAATTTTTGTTTCTTTCTTCTCTTATGGTACATGTTATGGAAATCTCTACTTTGACCTTGAGGATTATAACTATTTTCATTCAGTTTTATGGAGTATACTATATGGTTCAAATTTGTCTTGTACTTAGCAAAAACTAATCTCAACTTCAGGAAACATATTTTATTTGGATTTTTGGATACGCTGCTGGTTGCTGTTTTTTAGTTACTCTTTTTTTTTATTTTTAATATGGGCCAGTCTAGTGCATTATTTGTGAAAAACTAAAAGGGAACTTCTTAATTATCTTTTATATAATCGAAATGCAAAAAATGACTTACATAAATTCAAATAGTTCAAAAATGTCATATATATAAATAAAAGATCAATAAATATAAAAAAAACCGAGAACAAGGATAAAGTAGCATGATGTCAAAATAAAATACAATACATAATACTACTACCATATACTAAAGTCCCTTGTGCATGTCCGACTACATCTCCTTAGCCTCCTCTACTTCATCGATCATCAATCCACTTGTCCTTCACCACACTTATGACACTTGGGAGGATTAGAACTTGTTCCCCCACTTGGCTTCTTCCCCTCTGAACCCTTCTGCTTCCCCTTCTCAGTTAGAGTCACATAAGGCTTCCCTCTGAGCTGAACTTTCTCTTTCTTCTCACTCAGATACTTGTAGTGATTAGACCGAGCTTGACTATCTTCATCATAGATTCTGCTTTTATATACTAATTCAACATATCTTCGGATTTGTTGACATCTGATTCCTTGCTTGATCTCCAGTTTCAACCCATTCTCGAACTTGAGACACTTCGATAATTTAGCATCGACATAGTTGTAGTTAGGAAAATACTTCACCAACCTCTTAAACTTGGCAACAATACTCTGCTACCGTCATATTCCCTTGTTTCAGCTCAAGGAATTCTACTTCCATCTTGCCACGAGCATCTTCTGGAAAATACTTTCCCAGAAACTCCTTTCTGAACACTACCCAAGTCACTGCAATACCAGCATCCTCTAAACACTGACAAATATTATCCCACCAGTCTTCAGCCTCTTCAGACAACATATGTGTACCAAACTGCACATTTTGTGCATTGGTACACGCCATCTCCCTAAAGATCTTCTCAATAGCCTTGAGCCACTTCTGAGCATTAAGCGGTACATGATCACCTTCAAACACCAGCGAACTGTTACTTTGGAACTTCTCCAAAGCATGAAACTCATCTTGTTCGTTGTTCCAAGCAGTAGCCTCCGCTAATGCCGCGACAACTTTTGCAAGCGCACACGTGTTGTTTCCAGCCATTCTGCACAACACTCACACATAAGGTAAGAATAATCGTTAATAATAACGGCTGACACAGACTAACAACAACGACACACGACCTGACAAACGGACTTGCTCTGATACCACTAATGTAACACCCTTTCTACCCACAACCACAATTAATCATATTATTTAATGAATTAGAGTTCGACATGAAAGGGCATCACATTTTCAATATAACATCATAATAACAACAAAAATATGTGTCATGTCCCATAACACGGGTTACGACTTTAATTCATAAATACAATAAAACCTCAATTCATGTCAGCGAATCATTGTTCAACATCTTAATCAATAAGATAAAAATGATTCAATTATAAATGAAACATCATCCTCAAGTGTTAAAACAACTGAAACAATAAATATAAACCAAGCGTTCCCCAATGTTACATGACTCGGAGCAGGACACCACCTAAACTTTATACACAACGAGATGCACTCCAAGCTACCTCCAAAAATCTTCCATTAAGCTTCAGAATCTGCATGATGGCATAATAGACCATCACAAATGGCAGGCATGGTGAGTAATCAAAATTCAAATAAAAATAGTACAAGGATGAATCAAAAGAAACAAATAATCATGTAACCACTACAACAAACTCACCCACATATGAACATCAACAAATACACATCATCAAACAAACTATGAGATCATGATATGCCACATAGAATAAAATGCAACCTCATAAATGCATGTGGTATCGGTTTCAACATGTGATGGATACTGACCATCTACCTTACACAAGGGAGCACAACATAATCAACAACACCTCAATCCGCACAATGGGATTGAAGCCTCAAATCAACATAGGGGATGCCATGAATGCAAGATTCACAAAATAACATCATCATCATCATTCATCAAAATGTGTATCAACATTCATCATTTTTCATCATCGTAATTGTATCTATACTATTGTTTCATCATGTTATCATTCTTACTACTTATTCATCATTATTATCTCATATCATCACTATTACTATTTAAGCCTAACATACTTAAACATGTAATAATTCTTCCAGCATTAACTTAACAACGTGGAATTGGAACGCTCGCTAAGCGAGGGGAAAAACTCACTAAGCGAGGGGAAAAGCTCACTAAGCGGCGAACTCCCTGACTCTTCTCGCTAAGCAAGCTCCAGCTCGCTAAGCGAGAAACATAATTCGCAGAAGTAAACCCTGCGATTTCTGCAGAACCCAACCACACTCAGAACAACCCTAAACCTCTCAAAACATCAGGGGAACCACATAAAATGTCCAAATACCACATAATCATCATAAATTCAACATAAATAACAACATACAACAACTAATTAACACTAATTTACCAACAATTATCCCAAATACTTAGGTTTTCATCCTAAAACCCCTAATTCTAATAACATATCCCTATAATATGATTATTGAACAAGAATTTTCCTTGATTATTGTAGCTTTCTTTTCCTCTTTGATCGTAATCCCTCTTAGTCTCCTTGTTCTTCAGAGGAACCTTCACCTTTTTCCAGCAAACACGATTGCGAGAACTCTTTGATCGTGACCTCTATTTCATAAACTACTCAAAAGACAACCTTGACCCTTAGACCTCCAAACTTTTTATTCTATTTTCTTAATAATGATTTTATTAAATAATTCCCAATATTATTATATCATTGTCTTAAATAAAATAATTTCTTATTTTCCACAAAACACCACTTACTTCCACTTATTCATAAATAATTACTAAACAAATTAAATTATGAAATTAGGACGTTACATGGCGTATAGAGTTTCTTCATACTCAATAGCCTAATACGTCATTGTATCACTACAAGTAAGATTTCAACTAACATTAATTTTCTTATGTTGTTAGCTGCAATTTGTTAATTCATCTTTATATCAAGTTTTTTAAAACTCCTAGTAGCATTAGCAGGCACATGCCCTTAGATTTAGTTGACCCACATCTGGCTATTGAATTTTATTATCGATATAAAGATTCTCAGGTTACTTTGGTATAATTTTACAGCTTGAATTATTGCTAGGATAATATCTAAGCTTTTTGTCATCAGATATCACTCTGTCTATGTTGAAGACGTCTTTGGTTTACTATACATCGTACCAGACACCACACCGACACATGTGGCTATCTTCAGTTATTTTGGCACGGGTATCTGTTCGCACGTAGATTTCGCGCAAACGTTCCTCTGGCCTCCTACGTTCGAGGTCTACTTTTTGGACCGGGCAAACAAGTCTCAGGACTGCTCTGTCCGATTAGTTATGTTGCGAAATCTTGTAATGTAGAATGGTAATGAGGGTTCCTTACGTATCTTTTTGTTATTTTTGTGTTTATAGCAGACGCACGTGGAATGCTTGAACGAAAGGGCAATAAAAACGAATAAAGGAAAGGTAAAAAAGATACAGATAAAAGGCAAGTATTTTAAATTAACTTGGAATTAAAATGACTTGAAATACAAATATGTTTTTTGGACTCTATCATACATTTGAGTAGGGGGTTAACTCGTTTTTCTGACGTTCGGTACTTTGAGTGTGTACCTTTACAATGTGAAGAAATGCGACCTTTATTACTGAAATTGAAATCTACTTACATAGACAAATAAAATAATTGTTGGACGCTTGTCCAACAAATCAGGCTTTGACACCTATCAACCCATTCTTCTTGTAACCATCCACTACTTCGTCTCACTACTTGGAGAAATTTCTGTTTCATGTATTTCTGAATGGTCTTATCGAAATGCCTTCGATATGATGATATTCGTGGGCGCGTCGAAGCTCTTCGACTCCCTTTTGGACTCTGGCTTTTTAGTGTTGACCCATAACTAACTTTCCTTCTCTTTGGCTGGGTCGAACCCTCTCCTTCTGGCTGGCCTTCTCAAATTTTGCTTCTCAAAAACTCATTTTCTGAAAAAGTCGAAATCTCTAGCCAACAATATCCTACTAGTATTATACAAGGAAAAAACGACACGAGACTCTATCTTTGTTATGGCTTCATAGATGAAGACACATCTTTGTTGAAATGGTGAAAACAATTTGTGTCTCTAATAATCAATGGAGGCAGACAACATTTGAGTGTCATGTTCCATAGCAGGAAATAATTAGAAACTACATTTTCAAACACAAATTAAAAGATAATCTTTAGTGTCCCTTAGGCTTATACAAAGGCGCATTATCATCCAATTGATTTCAGAAACATAAATATGTCTGTCAATTTTGCTAGAAGTATGAACAATCTTGATTCGAGGAAAACAATTCAGTATAACATTGGCTTATGATATAAAAAGTTGTAGAAATCACTACTTGACTTCCTACAACAACAGATGAAGTAGCCACACTTAATTATACATTAATATCAACATCTTTTTTGGATTCTTAAAGAAAATTCTTGTCTGATATGGCTTTGTAGAAACTTCTGTTAATGTCATAATGATGCTTAGACAAAAATGAAGTCTCTCCCATGTATACCAAAATCAGGCATGAATATACTAAATATTTGAAAGATTTACGTGTTATATATTGGAAGCACTGTGAGTGAGTAAGTGAGTGGAAGTAGGATAGAAAGATAAGATGATTTTTTTTCTTGGAAGCCTGCAGTTTCTAATTATTTCCTACTATGGAACATGACACTCAAATGTTGTGTGCTTCCATTGATTGTAAGAGACACAAATTATTTCACCATTTCAACAAAGATGTGTTTTCATCTATGAAGCCATGACAAAGATAGAGTCCCACATCATTTTTTCCTTATGTAAAATTTAAGTATTTATAAAGCTTGAACATGTAGAGGTATTACATAAGTGTGTTGAGACGAAAGTGAGTCTTTGAAATTGAATATATGTTATAACAATTCCACCCAAATTAGGGGGGACCAAAAATGCATTTAAGTTAAATTTATATTGGATATTTAAAAATGAACTATAGAAAATTTCATTCAAAATTTTTACTTAAAACTATCCATTGACAGTTTTGGAGTTGTGAAAATATATGGGATGTCAGGTACAATTGTCGGATGAGAAGTTAAAACCTCCATATAAAAGAGGGTTAGGCTTTGTTTGACACAACCATTTTTTACTAGCTTATAATTTATTTTTACTAGCTTATAGGTTATTTTTCCAGACGCTATTTTAAATAGCGTTTTAGTTTATAATTTATCATTTTTTCTTCCATTTTTGTTCTTATTATTTTAATTAAAATTCTAATTGAACCGTTAATTTTATCAAACACAACAATTAACTTATCAGTTATGACTCATCAATTATAAACTATTAGTTATCAATCATTGACCGTCAATTATAAACTATAAACTATCATTTAGCTTATCACTATTTTTTATCAAAGAGAGCTTAAATGGAAATTAACTAAACTATTTGAAAAAAAATTGAGGTGTGTATAAGAAAAAATGAGTGTGCTTTAATAAAATTTCTCTATTATCCATATTTGATCCAAAATAACAAAATAAAATAATAATTATTATCTTTTGAGAAATTTATTGGAAGATCACAATCTCCGTCAGCGACTTCTCCATTGAAGCAATGAATCGATCCTTCGCAGTCGGTGACGAATTGACAAACACAAAATACTGAAAATTCGTAAGAGCAAAAGAAGAAACCCTAATTTTGGCGAGCAAAGAAAATGTCAACAGAAGCTCCTCCTTTCCAAGAAGCAGCACGATGTGTTGTCTGCAGTTGCAGTTTCAACACCTTCAGAAGACGGGTGAAGAATACCCTCCATTTCTCTTCCACGCTTTGCATGTTTTCAATTCCAATTTCTGAGTTTTCATTTTCTTGCATAATATCAAATTCACACACTTTGCTCTATGTTTATCGGTTTGGGGATCTTCACAAACAGATGCTAACTACTTTTGTGTGTGTGTGTGTGCAGCATCACTGCCGGTCTTGTGGAAGAACATTTTGCAATGAACATTCATCAGATCAAATGGTGCTTAGTTTTGTTTTTTCAGTTCAAAGTATAATCCTTGATGAACTTCATCGAGTAATGTTTTTCTATGCAGGCTTTACCTCAATTCGGCATTTACTCTAATGTCCGTGTATGTGCTGATTGTTTCAACAATTCGCGGTAAATTACTTCCTCATAGACTTTGCATCTTGTTATTGTTTTTCAGTTATATTCATTGTTTGGATACAAAACTAGGTTTTTTTGTTGTCTGCATAGCCGTTTTTAGGATTCTGTATAGCTTTTAAACTTTATGAGCAACTGAAAGTTCAATTTCATTTGTCCATTTTTCTTCTACTTGTTTGGTGGAACTTGCAATATTTTTTACTATAAATGTTGAACTTAATATTGGAAATTATTTCTAGTTCAACGTGAAATTGATTTTTTGAACTATTTTCATCTCACTAAGTTCAGGCCAAAGTATTTGCGAAGGTACTTTGTGAACAACCTAATAATGAAGAATTGATGATCATGTTAAGTTATGATGATATGTTAGAAATATAAAAAGGCTGGAAATTTAGTTTGTAGTGGAGTTTAAGGTAGCTGTAATTCTCAGTGTCTAATAAACTTCCGATTAAAAGAAATTAGGAACTTACTACCACTTAGAGAAGGAAAAAACAGTGCAGACTTGTGAAGTATTAGTTGTACAGTGGTTGTGTAAGATTGGATTCAATGCATTTCTTCTCATGTAAATAGTTCTAGAGACTTGTAAGTGTCCTTTTAAAATGGAGGTGAGGTCATCCGTCATAATATTTCTTCCTATATGGATACATGGGAGGCCATGCACAACTAGAAAAGAATCAAACCTGTGGAATTAAACACACCTTGGTCTATAAGACTGGGTTCAGTGCCATGTGAGCTATCAGCTCAATGGCTAGTTCATCTTAATATTCTAGATTATTTTTGTCTTGAAAATGCTCTCAAGCAAACGTGGTAATATTTTTGTGTCTTCTCTAGTAAAGAAGGTTATTTCATTTTAAGCTATATGCAAGAGCTATGTGGATTTAATTTTAATATTTTATACTAGAAGAATTTCATGAAAATGTGTGGATGAATTAAGAGGATAATAGTTTTTCCATAAAAAAAAAAACAACTCGTGGTATGTGATGATAGTTTCAACAACTCATAACAGCAGATGTCAAGTTCCATGTGCTTGGTCTTGGCATGAAGTACTGGATTGAGAGACAAAGCAACTGTGCTTAGGTTGTCACATAACAGCACATGAGTGGTAAAAGGAACTCTGAGTTCATTGAGAAGTGACTGTATCCAGAGGACTTTAGAAGCTGAGTTAGCCAAGCTTCTTTACTCAGCTTCAGTGCTAGATCTGGCTACTAAGGTCTGCTTCTTGGACCACCATGATATGAGAGTAGGGCCTAGAAAAATACATGATCCAGAAGTAGATTTCCTGTCATCCGGGTTAGCACCCCAGTCTGCATCAGAAAATCCTTTTATTGAGAGAAGTAGCTGGGATGAAGCTGGTTGCAGTAGTAAGCCATGGTGAAGAGACCCCTTAAGATACCTTAGTATCTGCTTAACAACCATTCAATGATTTTCTAGAGGTTGAGATAGGAATTGGCAGGCTTTATTGACTGCAAAACATATTTCAGGCCTAGTTATAGTGGTATATTGCAGTGCCTCAAAAATGGATCTGTAGAATGTAAGATCACTTAGAAGTTCAGTTCCATGCTTGGAAAGTTTGAGACTAGAGCTTATTGGAGTTGGCACTCCCTTGGCTTCAAGCATTTTGGTCTTTTCAAGCAAATCCTTGATGTACTTGGTCTGGGTCTTGGGACATGGCTTACTTCTATCCTAGGAAGTACTCCAACCTACCAAGCTGTTTGAGAGCAAATAGTGCATTCAGTTTGCTTATCAAAAGTTGGGTATGTTTAGGAGAGTGTCCAGTGACAATAATGTCATCTACATAGACTAACATGAATATAGTGTATGTAGAAGTGGCTAACGTAAATAGGGAGGGGTCACATCACACCTGTTAGAGACAAACCCTAAACCTGTAAGGGCATGATTTAGTCTTTCAATTATCATTTGAATACAAAACTGGGTATTTTTCTTTGCATGCTAAAAGGCAATAATAGAAACAGAGAAATGCATGAAGAAGAAAGAAAGAGAGGAGAGAGAAGAGAGAAGTGAGAGAGAAATTATTTTGATCTAACTGAATTTGTATTTCAGTTTTGCAAAGTTAGTTACAAAGAGATGAAACTAGGTATTTATAGCCGAGCCTAACTGTGCTGAGTCAGCACAGTTAGTTACAAGGGTTTTGATTAGTTAAACCAGCTAGGTTTATTCTTATCTCTAATAGTCAAAATCACATTTGTTAAGCCCATATGTTTTTAGAATTCTGTATAGCTGTTCAACTACATGAGCAACTGATAGTTAAATTTGATTTGTCCACCTTGTTTGGTGGAGTTTGTGATACTTTTAACCATAAATGTCAGAACTTGTTATTGGAAATTCTTTCTAGTATACATTGTATAGAGACCAGTACACTATGTTGTGATTGAGTAAGGAGTGGTAGTCTACTGAGATCAGGCCAAAGTCTTTGCCGAGATAGTTTTAAGAATAACCTAATAACAAAGTTTTCTTCCTATTTGCTTTCATGGGAGGCCAATCCATAAAGACATAAAAAATGATCAAACCCGTGGAATTAAGCACATCTTGGTCTATGGTTTGGGTTCAATGCAATGTGAGCTTTCAGCTCATTAGCTAGTTGACCTTAGTATTCTAGTTTTTTTTTTTTGTCTTGAAAATGCTCTCAAGCATTTTTGATAGCGACTTGGGCATTATAGGGTGCCCAAATCCAACATCGAGTTGTATGGTATACATGGTGCCCGGTGGAGTACTAAGTGGTTTGGTTCTTCCCCCTTGATAGGTAGCTTTTAAGAGTGGGTTCCCCAAGTGCCTAGATTCTTATCAATTATCGGAGCTGGCTGTTGGTTTCCTGGAAAGGGCTACCTGCGGAGGGGATGACCGAAAATGGCCGACTAAAGGGGTGTAGAATGCCAACCGCCGGAATGTTGGCTCCCAGGTGCAGTGCTAATGTGATATGATAAGGACTTGGATAATATGGGGTGCCCAAGTCCCACAACAAACAGTATGGGATGCTCTGTGGAGCATATAAGTGGCTTGGTTCTTCCCCCTTAATAGCTTGCTTAAGGGTGGGTTCACAAGTACTTAGATACTTATCACATTCAGTGGTAATATTTTGTTTGTTTTTTCCGATGAAGAAAGTATTTTCATTTAAAACTAAATGCAAGAGTTGTAATAATTTAGTTAGATATAAGAAGAATTTCATAAAGACACGGATGAATTTAGAGGATAATAATTAAAAGAAGCAAAGCTTCCCAATCCCTCAACATATTTATTTGGGAAAATTTAAATTCCCTTTGAAAGACAGTCTACTTCATACTAAGTAGAAGCCACAAATCTAATCTTACAAAAGTTACATGATTGATACTATATTTATTAATTATTCAGCGGGTATATGCGTTTCTTGAGAAACTATCAAATTGTTATTCCTCTTACAATTTTGGACTGCAATTACATCCCATTATTCATCCAACATGAAGCCCATCTCATTTCTTGACATTAGAATTTTTTTTAATACTATAACAATATTCTATATTCTTTCTTCTTTATGTAATGATATCATTATTTCTAAATGAGATCAATGTTACTTAGGAAGCACTTATACATTACATAATTTATTTGGCACAGATCTGGGAAGGGTGTACCACAAGCTTCTTCAGATGGAGTAAACAGCATAACAGATGCAGTTTCTGAATTAGATATTGATGCAAAAGTTGATTCAAAAAAACCACCTACTGCAGATAATAAGCTTGCGCCGGGTGTTAAAGAGTGTAAGTGTGGAATGCCGCTTTGCATTTGTGAAGCTCCTGCCACTTCCTCTGATGCAGTCCCCCAGGAGGTGATAAGTCTTTTTGCCCTCAGATACTTTTTTTTAATGAAATCCACAAACTCATTATTTTTCTATTTTTCATTCTTTGTGACAGAAGAAACCCACCCCAGTTGTCACAGCTCCATCAAATCCTAAACCCAAGAAGACAGATAATGTTTCAAAAAATAGAAGTTCCGCTTCCACAAACAAGTTCAGGTAGGGACTGATTGACAGATATTATTTTTGAGGTAATATCTGTGTTGATAAAATAACTGGTAAGGTAGAGTAAAAGAAAGGAATTTCTTCTTTTGAAAGCTTGAAATCGCATTCTCATTTCCTTAACAAGTTTAGTTCCGACACTATAACAAGTTTTACAAGCTCATTAGTCCTACTAGAAAAAGAGCACTTCCCTAAAGTGAAGTTGACTTTCCAATTGACAAGAAATATGTTGCATTTTATAAATTTCTTGGTTGAGATGGTAATGAGGAAGGTTTAGCATTTCCATGTCTCATCTTTTGAAGCCTATACTTTGAAAAAAAAACATTTCCCATGAAAATAAGGAGGGGATTTCTGTCTGAATATTTTGGAGTTATGCTCCAGCCTAACAGCCTTGGTAGTTGGTCGACTGTGTTCCTTCTTGTGAACTAGAGAAATAAAGTGACTTCTTTGTTATAAAAGCTTGATTTTTTTAGTATGCAGAATTTTTTTTAGGATGTTGAATATTTATAAAGCAATTATCTCATCTCACTATGTGTAAGGTTACAATTGCGAACTCATTACTTAATTATGCACTTGATTATTTTATGATAGTTTATGATGCAAAATTTGCAGTTCTACGTTTAACCCCGGTAATGTATCTAGTGGTACCTCAAACAAACCCCAAATGGATTATGAAGTTAATGGAGAGGTAAATGTTTTTTATTGTGTAGATTTTTTAATTTCTTAAAAGGCATCGTGCAAATTGAACTTGGTTGTTGCAACTTGCATGTCATATGTGAGTTTGATGTGATGTTCTCAGGGTTTACGAGAAGCAATAAAAAATGGTGACATTGCTGCTGTAAAAAAACTTCTTAAAGAGGTATTTTTCTTTCAAATGATGTACCTTTATAGTTTTCTTTTGAGGGAAGTACTATTCATGAATTCTATTTATGCAGGGTGTGGATGCAAATTACAGAGATAAGCAAGGACTGTCTGTATTGCATTTGGTATCTCTCCCACTCTTCTGTGTGTTTATGTTCATGCCTGTGTAAGCATGAATGTAACGTATCTGTTTTCCTTAATCATATAGTGGAAACTAATTTTAATATTCTCTGTAGGCTGCAGTTTTCAATCAAACTGATATAGCTTTCATTCTCATGGATTCGGGGGCAAGCTTGGAGTATAAAAATGCACAAGGTAATTAAAATTAGTTAATTACAGTTTCAGCCTGATCCTCTGCAGTGATTTGAAAGTATAACAGGCAACAATTTTTCATGAACGAATGCAAACCCTAACTCGTTGATGCTTATTCAGGAGAAACGCCTTTAGATTGTGCTCCTGTTACACTTCAATACAAAATGCGACAGAAAATTGAAGAAAGCAGATCAATGGACCAAAGGAATTGAATGCTCTGTTACTTTTATTTGTGGCCGCTTATGTGGTGCCCCAGGTAAAGCTTCAAAATTACCGGCATTTAAGTTCTGATAGGGCTCTGTGACTGAAATCAGAATGTAACTCTGCTACACTATATAATGTGCCAGAACTGAAGTTCAATTCATCTCTTTCCACTATGCACAGGTCAACCTGTTTTTAAGACACATCTTAGAATTTATCCAGATTAAATCTGTTTGGTGTATGACATATTGAGCATTTTTTTACAAAGATTGAATCAAAAGTGGTTTTTGTGTGTGCATACATACCCTCAGTATTTGGAAGTAGAGCATTGAATCTGAGTCTGAGTCAGATGTACTTATTTAAGGAAACAAAGCTTTTAGAATTCTCATTTTCTCTGTTTACAACAAGTAAATTCTAATTCCATTTAAGGAAAACCAAGCTTTTGCCTATGTCGATAATAAAAAGTGTGTCTGAAAACTTTTTTAATTTCTTTTACCTTCAATTGCAAGTAATGAGTCATAGTTGACTGTGTGATCATTTTCCATCACATGCACCCCACCACTTATACACTACCCATTCCTCCTTGTCATGTTCATCGTACTTCTCACCCAAACTATGGCAGATGTTAGTGTATATTCATGTTGGATCTGACTAGGATGTTAGGAATCAACACATGCAAATGGGTCCTTATGACGTTTCATGATCTTGTATAAAAAAGTTGTTTGATTTGGTAAGCAAAGGAATGAAACCTTTATCTTCCACCTAACAAAAATTGCATCATTCCAACATCTGTATCATGCATAATCAATCTCTTAATTACAATTACCAATAGTTTATTAACACGATAATACTTTATTAAAACATGTTTTATTAAAGCTAAACCGGTCAATCACAGACCTCCATTACAATAATGTTTCAAGTGGTTAGTCAGTGACTTGATGTATTAAAATATAATTGTGTATTACGTATGAGCTTTTGTAATTCATTTTGAAAATAAATATACACTAACATTACTTTTTTTCTTATACAAGTGGAAATAAAGATATCAATAATAGAATAAAAAGATCCATTATCAAATCTTGTGATACAACTGTACTAGCTGTAATGAGCTATTTGATAAAAATATTCGATTCATACGTCAAACTTTTTCTTTACACTGCTCTCTCACATTGTAACTGTTCCACACGCGGAAGAGTCTTAAGGACGAATTGTTTACTTTTTATTCTTAATTATAGATGGACGGTGGATAAACATTTAATTAATATAATTTTTTATATTTGGATACACTTCAACATCAACTCATTAATAATTTAATTAGTCGTTCTTTTTAATGTTATTATAGGTCAATGATGCTAATTTGCTTGCATGATTTTCTCACAAATTACATTAGTTAGATGTAAATTAAACCCATTGGTGATGTTTCTTCTTGTAAATATTTACTTAAGAATAATTCTCAAATTTTCTCAAAAAAGTTCTATTTCGTCCAAAACTCGATTCTTTTGTTTAAGCTTGGCGTGAATAGTATTTACCATGCTCCATTTTGTGATAGGTTGTTAAAAGATAAACGATCAAGTAAAAATGTTATGAATATAAATAATGCAAATCAAATAGTAGAAGAACACAATACACCAAATTGCTTGCAACATAAGTAGTTATAACTGTCTCCATATTCTTAGGAAGTGTTGTAGCTAGGATTCAATGTAGTAATATAGACAAGTTCACTCTACCATATGATTGCTAGATGTACCTTTTTATTTGCATAATTCATCGGTTAATTGATTTTCTCTATTTTCCATTTCTCAATATTATATTTATTAATCATAATATTATATCATATTTTTTTAGTCATAGGTAAAGTTCAGGTGAATTGGATTCCAATTTCATCAAGGTCAAGACATTTTTTTTTAGTCATAAGCTTTAAAGAACAGAAGATATTTACAATTTATCCACAAAAAATATAATTACAGATCACCCATACAAAATGGGTTTAGAAATTAAATCATGAACAATTTTCAAAACTTATGAGTCAAAATGTATACCTCTTTAAGAAAAACAAATGAAAATAATTTTCAATAAAAGTAATTTAAATCTCTCTGCCATTTTATTCAAGTATGCTTGGATCAAATAAAATCAATTTTGAGTACTCTAGTAAGCTCTTAACTACCGACGTAAAGTACCTAGACAATAAAAGAAAGAAAGAAAAAATGGAATAAGAAATTTAAAAAAAGAAAATTGAAAAGGAAAAACAGGAAAGAACATAGAAGATAGTATAAGATAATGAAAGTAAAAAAGCAAAGGCAAATGAAAGAAAAAAGAAAAAAAGAAAAAGCAAAGTAAGTTGCCTCCACCCTACCCCCACCACCCTAAACAAAATTTCCTTTATAACCAACCCACACACTTCATTCCAACTTCCCCTTCTCCCTCAAACCCTAATTTCCCTTTCTCTTCTTTTTCAAAATGACCCAACATTCCATCTCCAATTTCACCTTAACCCAATCCATTTATGAAGCTGCTCTAATCCTCGCCGTTCTAAGATGGATCCTCTGTTTCATTTTCAAAACAATCAAAAACCGAAACACAACCCAACAACAGCATCATCAACAACAACAATGTTGTCAAATGTTACCGTTAACGAGTTTCGGAGAAATCATAGAAAGACATCCAGAAACACAGGATTCTTCCACTACATGTGCTGTTTGTTTGAACAAGATGAAAATGGAAGATGAAGTTAGAGAATTGATGAACTGTTGTCACGTGTTTCATAGAGAATGTATTGATAAATGGTTGGAACATGGTCATGAGAATGAGAATCATAATCAAACTTGTCCACTTTGTAGAGCTCCTTTGATTAGTACTGATGTGGTATCTTCGGAAGTTTTGAGGGATTGTGTTTCTCCTAATCAACCTAGTTGGGCTGTTGAGAGACTTCTTTATCTCTTTGGTGATGATCTTTTGCCTTGTTAATTATTATAAGATGGTGATAGGTTAGGGAAATTCATTATTTGTTGGCTCTTCTTTATAAATTTCTTAGTTTAAGTCAAAATTCTCTTTTGTAGTAGATGCTAAGACACAAAATCTGTATGTATAGGTTATGTTTATGCATGTATCTGTGAATTATGTGTATATTTTATTCACATTTGATCTATTTTATTTTTGATAATATCATTTCAATTTAGGGTTATTTTGTAGTTTTTACTGAACAAAAATAGTAATGAAATTGACATTATAAATGGATTTTTTAGGAAGGTGATTTTGATTTTGCTAAGATAATTTAGTGTTACATTACAATGATTCATTTCTTGAGTCTTAAATAAATATTTCAGGTTTAAGATCATTATTCACTACCAAGATGAAAGAGAAATCAAGTTTAAGATCAGACCAAAATGAGGTCGGATGAGGTCGGATAACATAACATGTGATCTTACTAGAGATTTATTATTTAATTAAACTCAGAATCGGTATCGGAAGGCATCTCATCAATATCTACTTCCATGTTGAATGATGTTATGAGTAGGACATTAATACATGTAACCTAAAAATTAATACATGTAACCTAAAAATTAGGATTACATCCATTTACCTAAAACATTAGGTAAAATATGTAACCTTTGAGTATATCATTAGTTAATTTATTTTTCTACCTCATGCATTTTTATCCTTTAAAGAGTTCCAACCATGCTTTTTACCCCTTATAGAGTTCCACCATGCTCTTAGATTTTAGAATTATATGTCCAAATATATTCTATTTCTGAATAAACACTAATATATTTCGAAAATATATCTCTCTGAAGTGTAAAATTGATTTTTTTATAACATGTATGTGTTTGCGGATGAAATATGATATATGATTCCGAATAAAAATAACAGACATACAAAATAATGTATGAGAAAATACAAAAAATAAAAAAAATGATCATATTATACACCTAATTCAATTAACACATATATTTCACCATTATTTTAAGCTAAAATAAATGGATAGTTTAATATAAGCAGTGAGATGTCAAACTATAATGCATGTTTTTCAAAATAAACGCTTATAAATAAATTTTCATAAATTATTTTTATAACTAAAGATAAAATAAATTTAAATGATCTTTAGTTACTATTTTTATAAACAATCTTAAGAACTTATAAAACTAAACTAAAAAACTATGTATGAAAATTGCCATAAATTGTTTTGATAATCTCTTTCAAACAATTTACAAAACTTTTGTTAAATGAGGCAAATCAATCAAACCCGAAGTCATATTATATTGCCTCTTCATGAATGAAAGAAAGATAGAAATATCTAAATTAGGTACATGCATATTTCATTATCATTGGTCTTTTTGACATGATATGCATGCTTAGTGTTCTAAATTCACATACCTGTAATTTTATTATAAACTATTCATATTATTCATATGACATGAAAAAATATTTTAATCCAATAGGAAGAAACAGCTTTTTGGAGCAAATAAATGGCTGAGCAAGAGTACACTATTGGGATAATCAAAGTGCCAAAATTAGACATGCACTAACTCATATTTATCAACATATTAGTTTAAACCAAAGTCATCCATAAAAAGAGAGGTCAATTTGTTTTAAAGATCGTTGGCCAAACTTTCCAACTTATGTTAGATTAATAATTAACCATGTTTATTTATTGTATAGTCTTCAACTTTTTTATGTACGTCATCTCCACTAATTAATTAACCTCTCATTGAAAATGGAGAGAAAGGAGAGACTTACACATTTAGAAGTGATGAGAATCAAAATTTTATTTAGCAATTTAATTAATACAAGATATATTTGTTGGTTACTTATATGACAGGTCATTTAACCAATCTCTAACATACTTAACAATCTTAATCACTTTTAACCAACTAATAACGGATTACTCTTCATGCAAGTAAATGCACTAAAGTATGAGTTATATCACAATACTCCACTTAATTCCAACAAAGACTTTGTGATGTTAACAATTTTCATAGCTATGGTAATTAGCTAAGTCGGTGGTGATGGGTAGTTGACTAGTTTTTTTATTTAGTTTATAATATTAATAAAGTCATGAGATTGTGGTTCTTCACAATAATATACTTAATAGACAGTTTTTTTTATCAACACAATAAGTGTTTTTACCGGATGATCATTTAACTTACAACCTGACATCCCATTTCATATGAATAGATGATATTTTTAAGAAAAGAAGTTCACTCATTTTAAAAAAGAAAAATTATTGGAAATTTCAAAATCAGTAATTTTACTGCAAATTACTAAATTTTCTTGATTTTATATTGAAAATTTTAAATTTCTGATATCAATGAATTCTCATTTTATATTTGATCATTTTAACTGGAAATTTCAAAATTTTCAGATACAAAATCACCTGAAAATTTTCTGAATTTTCAAAATTTTCGGTAGTTATAAAAACTTTGATTTTTATCAGAAATTTCACAATTTTTTATAATAATAAAAACTTTGTTTTTTACTGGAAATTTTAGAATTTCCGGTGGTTATGAAAACTTTGTATTTTACCGGAAATTTTCAAAATTTTCGACAGTAAATATTTTTTTAAATAATTTTTTTCTTTCTTTCGTAGTGAAATACATATGCAACGGCGACATAATTGCAGGCAGAGAGACAGGTAGAGCGGCAAACCAGGCTAGGGCCGATGAGGCCGAGTCTTCCCAAATACGGGACGGACAAATGGAATCGGCTCACATCAGAAACAATTGGAAGAGCAACGTCATTTTCGTGCACCTCGTAACACTCGATGTCGACCGGTCTTATTAGTTAAGTAGCCCAGAAATGAGGTGGAAGATGAGGTGGTTCAGCTAGATGTTGTTGTTGCAAATGAGGTGGTTGTTGAGGAGGTTGATGATCAGGTGGTTACTGATGAAGTAGTTGTTTATGAGGTGGTTGCTTAGGTGGTTGCTGATGAGGTGGTTGCTGAGGTGGTCCAATAAAATGATGTTGTTGTTGATCCAATCCCATTTGTTACTATTAACACAGAGGGTACAACTCCTTCGATCGAGATCTCTGTACACATTGATGGAGGAGTAACTGGAGGACCCATTGACCAGTCGGTGCTTACAGAGTATGCAGACCATGTGGTATATCGACTATGGCAGGTAAAGGTATATATCCTTTATGTTTAACTTTAATTTGTCTATTATTGTGCCATGAAGGTTAATTGCTATTTTTTTATAGGATCGTATCCCATTGCAGGTGACATCGCATAGGTCGAAGTTGAAAGACTTCTCGAAGACTTTGATGCCTGAGACAGTGAAATGGATTGTACATGAGTTTGAGCTCCTCGATATTTCCCAATGTTCTCTCACCATGCTCGACGCTCACTACTTATTGTTTGGGAGATGACTATCATTTTGGATGATGTATCCTCATTATTCCATCTCCCCATCGACAACAGATTGTGGACGGTTCCTGTTCTTAGCATGTCGCTTATAGGGATGACAAAAAAAATTCGTACCCACGAATATGGGGCGGGTAGCTTAATGGATATCCACAGATAAAATAAATGGATATTTAAATATTCGTTTGTTAATGGATACAGGTGTAATGATACATGTGGCCACGGATGTTCGTATCCGTTAATAAATTATAAAAAAATCATTTAAATATCATTAGTTTATTATATATTATCTTTTCATCTTCTAAAAAAATTAGTCTTCTTATATTTCTTTCTTTTTATTTAAAATTTTCTTTGAATAAAACCTTTCACATTTCATTCAAATTCTATAATCCATTTCATATTTAAACTCTTTAATACTTCATACCTCACTTCAAAAATTTATAGTCTAACCAAGTAGTGTCGTTATTCCTATATTGAACCAGTGTCTCCCTTCATACTCCTTTGTCGTCCTCTCTTCCATCATAACTCACAATCACAATATCTTTTATTTGTCTGGTTAAAAATGAAATATATGGATATTATGTTTGAATCTAATTATGTTTTGGTGAATAAGAAGAAAATTAATGTGATGAAATTTTATTGTTAAGTTAGGTGCGGATTGTATGAATATAATGTGACAATAAATTTTGTTTCTTTAAAAGAAGCTAAATATATATATATATATATATATATATATATATATATATATATATATATATATATATATATATATATATATATATATATATATATATATATATATATTTAAAACTAATTTTTATAAATAAAAAAATATAATACATGGATATCTGTAAATATTTGTAATATCGTAAAACTCATGTATTACCCGCTTAACGGATACCCACATGGATATGGGGCGGATATGGATATCATATTTATCCAACGGGACATATACATATATTACAGTATTTGTCCCCATGGATATCCATTTACATCCCTAGTCGCTTGCATGTACGGCTGATGCACGAGATTTGGGAGTTTCTGGGGAGGTCATTCAGAAGGAGTTTACCTTCAATAAGGACGTTCCCATTTGCATGTCTTGGCTTCAGAAAAGGTACAACGAGCTTGTTGCGGTTGGGAGTTATGAGGAAGTCATTATGGTGTAAATGCTAGATTTAATAACATGTACTCTCTTGTTGGACAAGTCATGTGTTTATATTGATGTCTGGTACGTGTTCCTGTTTAGTAGCCTCGATGTTACCATTTGGGCTTAGGGGTGCACTGCGTTGACCATTTTCTATACAACACTTAGAGTGGCGACAGTATTTGAGACCAAACGGCTTGCTGGTTATTTGAGTATGCTACATGTATACTTGAAATTTTATTTGTTATTGATTTCTTATTTAATTGTTACGAATAACATTTCTTATTTATTATTTTTTGTGTCAGTGTTTTAATATCAATGTGGGATATACGAGCATTTCTCCACCATTTATGACAAAAAAGTGTAGCATTCCCCGATGAGGTCCCCACGGGAGAGGAGATGGAGGGTCAGGAAGTCATATCCCAATGGTGTTATTGAGTACATGAGAAGGCTCGATGCACTGACTGTATATGATGTCATATGGACATTATATAGTGATCATAGAGTCCACTGTGAGTTAAATGAGTCTTCATTATATTTAGGTTATATACGTGGGATACCATGGTTGCTAGACATTTTCCTAATAGGTGTCTGCGACAATATGGTTATGTTTAGAACATCCTGCGACCAGTTTCAGATATACCATCTATAAACATTGATTGGTGGTTTCAGAGTAACAACATCAACTCTGGTCGTGCCATTAGATATTGAGTTGTTATGGTTCAACACCCCTCACAGTGTCATGATGGTTACTTAAAGTGGTACCTCGTTGTATCACACCCTCACATTATCCCACATGTTGAACATATAGGTGATATTGGGCCTTCTGATGCTAACGTACCTATTGATGACAGGTCGTCGTCGCTGCTTCCTACAACTGATGACGATGACCAAAAATGCCTCCAGATGATTGTAATTATAGATAACCTCTTGGGCTTGGTAAATCCAATGGCGGGGTTTATACTTGATTATCTTGGGTTGCACACATAGCCCGTGGGGGGCTATTTAGACATCTTTTGTATATTATGTATTATTTGTATATTACATGTAACATTACTTAGTGATAACACGATTTTATATCGATTATTTAGCATGGTTTTCGATTAATTAAGTTACTATTCCATATTTTGAACGATATTATGTGAAGTATTTGTTTGTTTTGCACATATTAAGATTTATATGACTTGTGGAAGAAAATAGTTAAAATGAGAGAGAAATTAGGTATTTAGGAGAAGAATTGAAACATATGGCAGAAAACAGAGTTTCTGCACTTTAGAAGCCAGACGATCGTCACAAGAACAAGACGACCGTCGCACTTAAGACATTTGGGACGATCGTCGGCTAGCCAAGATGATTGTCACAGGTCAATTATGCAGAATCCTAAAGTGCACCCCAGTCAAAACAGAGGAGTCGTTGCACTATGATATTCTCTCATTCAACACAGTTATTTCCTCATTCAGTCCAGTATCAGTCAAGCATACACAGTCAAGGCCCAGCAATATAAGTTCCTGAAATTTCTCAATAACAATACTACGTAAAAACTATAAATAGAAGTTACTTTGAGTTACGAAGGGAGCTTCGACCAATTACCAAATTTCGGTCGTTTTTACCACCGAAGTCAATTTATTTTCCTTCTTCAGAGCTTTCTTTTTGTTTACTTTTCAGCATTAATTTACTTTCCGTTTCCGTTTCCGAACCTTAGTAATAGCTTCCTACATCGGGAATCTATTGTCATTTACTTTGTTTCAAGCCATTGTCATTCTTATTTTAGTTTTCTAAAAAAAATTATTAAGCTAAGTTTATACTTCATCTAGTTTCATTATTGAATTAAGGGATAATTATACGAAACCCCCTTGCCATTAGGGCGAGATTCGGTTTTGCCCCCCTGAAGTTTTTTTTTTATCAACTCCCCCTTATAAAATCAAAAACCATATTTCACCACCCCCTTTTACTTATCTACTGTTCATCATCTTCCCCAACCACTCTCCTTCATCCTCTCCTTCATCACCAAATAAGAACCCTCATCTTCTTCTTCATTCGGACGCCTTCCTCATGTGTTTGTCGCCGGCAAAAGATTCACGGCACCGCCGGTCTCTCACCGTTCAACAACACACTGCCGCCGACGATATTTCAGCTCATTACATTCCCTTCCGTTGTAACTACAACCATGGATCCTCACAACAACAAAGACGAAGATGCTCGTACTCTCTCTTCTTCATTTCCTTGCCTTCAACATCATCATGCCTCCACCGTCAGCTTGAGATTGTACAATCGGAGACTGAATACTCCGCCACGTATGAACCCATGCTCCGCCGCTCCGCAACTTCTTCCTCTAAGAAACACCGGTCACACACCGAGCACAAATCTTCATGACGAAAACGGCGACGACGATACTACACTCCAGGTGAGGTTATTGTTGATATTCGACCTTTCTCTCTTTCCACTCTGACTTTGATTTCCTCTTCTTCTGACTGAAGCGATATCTATTGCAATTGTCGATTTGCATCCTTGACTCTTCTTTTTCGATACGATTCTGAGCTTCTTGTTAGAGTACAGATGTTCTTGACTCGCAAATTTGTTTTTTTTTACTCAGAATTATCATGAAGCTGCTCGTGATTGTTGACAAGCTGCGATCGAAGGTTGCGGTTCTTGGTGGTGATGGCTCGAAATTGAAGACGCTGAATCAGGTATTTGACATCATGAACCCTAATTTGGTGATGAAGGAGAGGATGAAGGAGAGTGGTTGGGGAAGATGATGAACAGTAGATAAGTAAAAGGGGGTGGTGAAATATGGTTTTTGATTTTATAATGGGGGAGTTGATAAAAAAAAACTTCAGGGAGGCAAAACCGAATCTCGCCCTAATGGCAAGGGGGTTTCGTATAATTATCCCTTGAATTAATTACTTTATTGTTAATTATTATGTCTTATGCTTCTATTCATTTCCTCTACTTATTATCTTCTATTTTAATTAATATGTCTGACTAAAACCCTCTAATCGGTATGTAATTGAATAACCAGAACGAATTCAATAGATCTAGGCTAAAATTTTAAACGCAACTTATTTTCTGGTTTCGATTTCTTAATTTAAAACAACTTTTGTTATGAAAGTAAAAAGGTAAAAATGTGAGAATTAAGACCATGAGGTTTTAACCGGATAGATGAAATCGAACATTGATTTTAAATACAGCGGAAGCGCTTTAAAACCAATTAGAATCTCTAGGTTTTCAAAAAGTACTTTAACTTGAATTGATACAGCGAGAGTGCTCAATCTGACTTAGGAATATAGTAATAGGCAAGACCACG
The DNA here is from genome assembly GCA_963966055.1 of Lathyrus aphaca. Lineage (NCBI taxonomy): Eukaryota > Viridiplantae > Streptophyta > Magnoliopsida > Fabales > Fabaceae > Lathyrus > Lathyrus aphaca. The sequence continues at coordinate 547,602,172 of OZ014522.1, forward strand.
AGAGTGTGAGTTGACGACTTTTAAACCAACATTTTCTACAGAAATATAATTGATAAACTTTTATAAGTCGATCATTTATTGAATTCGTAAAGGCATATTAATTACATACTGATATTTCTATCGTAACTTAATTTAAATTAAAATTCTTACTTTCTCGTTCCTTACAACTAAAACATCACCCACCTTAGCTAAACATAGTAACACCTCGATAGCGTTAGGTTGATTATCGAGTCTCTGTGGGATCAATATCTTTTATTACTACGCGATTAGATTGTATACTTGCAGTTAGTATCTTAAGACTCAGAAAGTCACGATCACTCAGACATCTTCATAAAAAAACTTATTACATACTTTTTTGATCTCCCATTGAAGCAACATAAACATAAACTAAAATTTGACAATTGATTTCATAACTTAAACATAACTTTAAAAAAACAATAATAAATAAGAAAACCTAGACACTACCAAAAGATTTTGGACGTTTCATCATCTTAATTATATCGTCAGCGAACCTTGGAATTTTAGCATCTAACTCAATCAACACATTTGTTAACCTACGGCGAAATGATCTTCAAATATCCTTTGCATATTCATCGGTATTCAACCCAATAAGGTTGTATTTCACCCTCCAGTCAATATCAATTCAATCTTCATGAAACACGATATTTCTCACCTTTCTGTTTTCGGTATCAAGCAACAATTCATTCAACTTTGACGTCAAGGAGGTGAAAGATGTGGTGCCATCCAGAAGCTGGAACTCCACGAGGGGTAAATCTCTATTGAAGTAAACTTCAACCTTAATCAAAAATTAAGGAAGAGGCATTTGTTGAGATGTTTTTATCAAAAAATAGGCGATCCCCGATATTTATAGAACTTTTCACTTACTCGGGACCACACAAAATTGTCGGTGCAATCACAGCCATCCAAAAATGTCAGAAAAATTCTGAGCGTTTAAAAATTCAAATAAATAACACTACCAAATTTCTAGTATAAAATGGTAAATTTAGAATTTACGATATCATTTGCAACTTCCCAAAAATTTCAAAACTTCTGGTATACCGAAAATTTAAAATACATTAACGAAAATTTAGTTTGTGCCATAAATTTTGATTTTGCTTATCAGAAATTTTGAACCAAAATTTCATTCAATTTTTAGTCAGGGGTGGATTTGGCAATTTGAAACTATGGGGGTTTCCAAGTATAAATGGCAGGTGGCAAGTTAAATTCTCCAAATGACTTGATGGAGAATGATCCTAGTCGATCCTAGTCCTATCAGATGACTCGACAGAGAAGGATCCACAAAGTCACAAAATTTTAATGTGAAGATATTTGTGGTCAAAATAACGCAAGAGAATAAATATATCTCATTTAGCACATGATTCTAAGACCTAGTTAATATGTTTAGGCTTGTATTAAAGAAAACACTTAATCCAATCAAAAGGGGAAAAGAAGGGTTGTCAGATAATATAACAAATTATATCTCTCCATTTGGAAGTATGAATGATATGGATATGAATTAAAGAATGAGGGTCGATATAACCCCAAGAGAATCCTGTGAAAGGGGTAACAAATGTCATATCGGGTGCAAACAAAAAATTTCCTAAAAACTGTAAACCTATCATCTCTAACGCTCTTTGAGGTGGGTGTCAAAGTGTGTGCAAATACCCATCATCTTTTCCAAGACGACTAAGTTACAAGTAGGATACTTCCCTTCAAGATAACCAGAACCTAATAATTATGAGAAAAATCTTCCTCGCAGTTGTAAGAGAAAACATGTAACAAGAAGAATGCCTTGTCGCTTCATTATCTAGCTTGGAGGACCATACTAAACAACCTTGGGGACTCGAGGTCCCCGTACCCATTTTAAGAGAAGTAGGGATCCATTCCCATGAGGTTGTTCAAGTAGACCCACCTCGGGGAGGAAACTATTGAGGGTGAATATGGGTGATAAATGCATGGAAGGATAATTTAACATTGCAATTACAATTACAATTACAAACAACTTTAATCGCAAGAAAGATAATCTAAATTACTTAATCACTTCCAGACATACACTTTACACAATAAAATGCTATGAACCAAATAAACCTAACAACATGTGATTCCTAATAAAAACGATAAAAGCATAAACATGCAATTCTATGTAGACAAATTAAAGAAGATAAGGAAGGAGAAAATTGTGCAATGGTTTAAGTTGGTTCACAACAGTTGGAATATTATAAATATTTGATTTTTATCAAACTTATTTTTTTAATAAAATTACATTTTAATATTATCAAACTAGAATATTAGAAATATTTGATGGATCCCTAGTATTTTCAAGCTCAATGTTAGTTCTTGTAATTAGAAGTCGAACCTTAGACTTATGTCATTCAGTTGGAGAGGTTTCAAGGATTCCATATTAAAGAAAGAGTGCACTGTGAATTACTTCAATTTGTTGATGATACCATCTTTATTTGTGATGGATCTTGGAATAATTTATGGAGTATCAATGCAATTTTGAAAGGCCTTAAATTGGAACAGTGTCTTTGTGTACATATTCAAAAGTAGACTCTTTGGCATCAATTTGGAGGATAATTTTATGCAAGTAGCTTCAAGATTTTTTTCATGTGGAATTGGTTCAACTCCATTTAAGTTCCTTGGTATCCTAATGGGTTCCAACCCAAGTAGAAGAGACACTTGGAATCTTAATTTGGAAAAGCTTAGAAGAAGGTTGTCATCTTGGAGATGGAAGCAAATTTCCATAGGTGGAAGAGTGGTTATGTTGAATGTAACCATATCTAACATCCTAATCTTCTATTTCTATTTCTATAAAGCTCATAAAGAAATTATACAAGAAATAATGAGGTTACAATGCATATTCTTTGGGTGGAGTGGAAGAGAAGAGGAAGGTCAACTGATTTTGTTTAGCAAAAGTGTGCAAAAGAAAGAAATAAGGTAGGTCGGTCATCAAACACTACGAAAGATTGAACTTAGTACTTCAAAGCAAATGAAATTGGAGGATATCGATTGAACAAAATTCTTTAGTTTTACTTTCTTGCATGTATGGAGATGTTTAAGGAAAACTATTAGACACTTCAGCTCTAACTAATGACAAAAATGATTCTTTTACAATGGAAGGATGTAAAGGAATTGGGTTGAAGTAGGGGAAAATCATAATTTGAGGTGGGAATGTGGCTGGAGAATTCATGGATGTGGGACTTAGGGTTGGGAATGACTGAACTCTGTGATGATGATGTTGGTGAATTAAAGTTCTTAATGAACATATTTCAAGATATCAAACCATCCACTGAGCTAGAATATGAGTTTGTTTGGAGACAGGTTAGCTAGAGATTTTTGGTCAAAATAGCTATGTGGGACTGGAGGTAGTGTGTCATAAAGATAGTGATGTGGATGAAGTAATGTTAAGAGCCATGGACATTCTATGGAAGATAAAATTCCCAAGCAAAGTGCACATATTTTAATGGAGGCTTTTGGTTAATATATTACCAACAAGATCTGAATTATCTGAGAGAGAGGGAGAGAGAGAAAGATTTCAAGGCAACCATAAAATGGTATGTCCTCTATGTTATAATGCAGAAGATGATGTACAAAAATTATTCTTTAACTGTTCAATGAGTAGCCAAGTTTGGAGGAAAGTTTTTTCCTAGCTAGGTATTCAATAGATGGATCAAATAGGTCATTCAATTGAGCACTTGAAACAATACAATGATTTGTTCAAGAAGATATTCAATAGGAATTTGTTATGCTTCTTATGGATGGTGGTATATGGGTCACTCTAGTTGTGTAGAAATAATATTTTGTTTAAATTGCGGTTGCTAGTTGTTGATAACATTGTAAATTTTCTTAATGTAGGGTCCTGTGAGTTGTATGTATCCCTTTATAAGGGTTAATCCGAGCTCTTTTGGGTACATTGGTGTAACAATTCAGGTTTATGCATAACTTGATTTAGCCTTGTGCTTAGATTTGTTATTGTGTATCGTTTGTAACATGAGTTGAGTGCCCCATGTACTATATTCTAATTGATTAATTTACTTATATATATTTTTTTAAATTGCTTTTATGAATAATTGTGATGCATTGACAGTATATAATTTTTTACACTTAAAGTAGACGACGTTTAAATTATTTAATATATCTAATGTTATAGTGTTATATTCATGAGAGTCCTACAAAGGGGAAGTATCCTCATCCTCGCCTAGAAATGATGTCGCCTAGGTGATATCCTCAAAGAACAGGGTGGCTCACCCTTAGCACTAGAAACATGTATAATCGTGTTGGTCTTAGGAGAGGGAGCCCTTCACGATTTCCTGAAAAATAAGTAGTCAATAACTTTCTCAGACCAGAAGGGAGCATTTGTCGCCCATTAGGTTTTCCTAACCCTAGGCCCAATAGGCCTAAATATTTCTCCCCCAGGAGGGAGGGATGGTTCTTAAGTGATACAAATCACACTTTATGTATTTTTACTCTAAATCATCGAATATATACATAATTTTTCACCTCACATAAGCAGGCTTTCTAAACCACCATAAAACACCATTGTACAAGGATTCTCGCTGTCACGGACAAGTCATAACCACCATACAACTTAATATACCCATTAAGGCATTTGAATATCCCCGCCTTTGTAGGGGTGGGATGCACACCCGTACTTTCTAACAAGTACAATGACATCCACCATGGGGATCTAGTAAAATTAATTTGGGCCACACTTTCTTTATCACCATCACCCTACTCAATGTTACCCTTCATTCATATACCTACCCACTTGTAGACATGGAAGGCTATATCCTTTATGCCAAAAGGTACTAACAGTAGTAGTGATACCGATGCCCTGATGCAGATATGTGCCGCCATGGACGAATTACACCTTCATAATCAAACATTAGAGGATGATGTCCACAACATTAGATAGGTCCAACAATAGTCTAATCCTCTGGAAGAGACAAAAGGGTTAGACCCCTAGTCACTTTCGGACGAGATATAGGTGGAACTTGTCCCTCATGGATTCAAACATCCCCATTTGGCCAAGTTTTATGGGCACAATGATCCCTATTACCACGTCGTCACCTTCAACACACATATGGTCATTATAGAAGTATCTAACTCTCTAAAGTACAAATTGATGTTTGACACTTTCAGAGACACCTCGTTAAATTGGTATATGGGTCTACCTCGTGCCTTCATCATTAGCTATCAGGGGTTAGTAAGGAGGCTTACACACTAGTTTTCCTCCAACCATCATAGGAAAAATTACACCACCAGCATGTTCAACATATGCCAAGGACCATCAAAATTGATGAGGGACTACCTCGTTCAATTCAAGCAGGCCTCTATAAGGGTCATACCATTAAAGCATGAAATGTTTGTGTGAGCATTCCAAAATAGACTCAAGGCGGTACACCTTAACAAGTCTCTCACTCAAAAGTCAATGCTTTTGTTGGTATAATTGGTCACCTTAGCAGAATGTTACACAAAGGGCGATGAGAACAATGCTGAAATGAAGGTGTGTGATGTCCAAGAATGTGTTACCAATGTCGAGGCTTCACACCAACAAATACATAATAATTGTACCTCTCCCATAAAAGATAAGATTACATTCAAGAGAGAACAAACTTCATACCCTTGAACACTCGTCGTGAACAGATTTGGCGAAAGTTCTATAGAATTAAGAGACACCGCACTGAAGATTGTTATTGACTCAAAAAAGTATTGAAATACTAATCCATGAGGGACAGAGTCTGATAGGAAAGTGAGTATCAATAGTGAAACATTTACTTCATTTTCTTAAACTTGTATTTGAACCTAAGGTGTCACACTCAGATTCTGATCCAAGAAAGAGTCTGAATTAGATCAAAGTCCGACTTCAGATTTTGTTTACACATCAGAATTTAAATACAAAATTAAATGAAGAGGCACACAATATATCATGGTTCCTCTCTTAAATTATAATTAGACTTATTACAATTGCTTAAGCCAACAATTCAAAATTGATTATAATTTTTTCCGTCTCTGCTCAATATGTATTGATGCATAAAGGTTTGGAGTCGATACATAGAGGTTTGAAGTCAATACATAGAGGTTTGGAGTCAATGCATGGAGGTTTAGAGTCAATACATGGATGTTATGAGTTGATACTCAACTTAAGTCTAAAAAATTAAAATTCCATGTTCAGCATGTAGCGGCTCAAGTCATGAATAAGCTGATATATAACTCAAGTTTGAATTTTTCACAACTCTCTGTCTAGTTTGTATCGGCTCCAAGTGCAAATGAGTCGATACATAACTTAAGTGTGAATTTTTTTAATACTCTCGGTTCAGTATGTAGCGGTTCCATCCATATAAGAGCTGATGCATTCAATTTTTTCTGTTTTAAAACCTCTGAGTCGACTCATGTGCTACCAAAAGTCATCTCTCTCTCTCTCTCCACACAGTTTTTGACCATATTTACCCATTCATTTACTATTTTTCTTTCACACCTCTCGTCATTTACAAGCCAACCTAGGTTAATTTTTTTCCCTTTTCAAGAACAAGAATGCCTAAACATAAATACAAGCTTGTATCCCTTATCTGATTTCGTGTGCCAAGCCCCCACATAAGAAAACGATTCTAATTTCTCTCCAAATTTTGTTTTATACACCCAAAGTGGATCGACCAAAATGCACATACTTCATAAACAACTTTTTCCTCTGCCCTTTTGTTCAATAATCATGATTTTATGAGTTAATGATTTTCTAAAAATATCTATTGGTCTAACTTGAGTTTGAATATCATATAATCTTTAAAAAAGTGACTAAAATGCCTTTTATGATGACCATTTTCCCCTCCTTTTGAATTAATGAATTTTCACATATGCCATTTTGCCTAAATCTTAGTTAAATTGAAGTATGAAATTTTAAAACTCAAACATTTAATAAGATAACTTAGATGGAATACTAGTTCTTGTGAAATTACTCAATTACCTTTATATTGCAACTTTTTTATTTTACTACTTATTCATCTATTTTCAATAACTTATGAAATAATTGAAGTTTCAATAGAGTGATTTATGTGTGTTGGTAGACTCATGATAAAAACATGATACAATTATTTTATTATTTAATGTAATTGATAGATCCTTAATATGATTTTTTTTTAAATAACCTAGTTTAATAATATTTTTCCAAAATTACATAGTTTTCAATTTTTTATACCAAACTAGCGTAGTTTGGGTATGCATTCGTCAATCCATTTGGCGAATGAGAACAAATACCATAAGCATTCGCCAAATGAATTGACTAACATGTTTTTCTTTGAATTTTGTAAACTCGTTCGCCGCATCATTTGGCGAAAGAGTGTAAAATTGTAAACTCATTCGTCACATCATTTGGCGAATCCTTTAAAAAAAATCACTCATTCAACACATCAATTGGCGAATTCTCATTAAAATGAAAAAAAAAACCATTCGCCGCATCATTTGGCGAAAGAGTGTAAAATGTAAAATTTTATAAACCCATTCACCACATCATTTGGCGAATCCTTTAAAAAAATTTCACTCATTCAACACATCAATTGGCGAATCCTCATTAAAATGACAAAAAAATATATGTTAGCCAATCCATTTGGCGAATGCTTATGCATTTTGTTCCCATTCACCAAATGGATTGGCGAATGCATACCCAAACTACGTTAGTTTGGTAATTTTTTTGAAAACTATGTTATTTTGATTTTTTTTTTTAAATTAGGTTATTTTTAAAAAAATTCTCCTTAATACTGATATGATAAGACAAAACAAAGTTATTTAACTTTTATAAAAAAAAAATCATTTACACTACTGAATAATCATTATTTATTATAAAAATCATGTGTAAATAATTAATTGTACGCTAAATTACATTTCATGTCACCCTATTTCAATCCATTCATGAAATCAAAGCCCCTATTTACTTTTTAAATAATTTTGGTCCCTCATACCCATTTTTGGTCCAAAAAAAATGTTGATATATGTGTACTATTTTTTTTAATATGTGGCACATATGTTGATTTTTTTTATAAGTCATTTATTTCTAATTAAAACTAATTTATTTTAGTAATACATCAAGCAAAAAAATCCTTAACTTTATCCCTCTAATCTCTTCTTCAATCTCTAATCCCGAACTTAAATTTTGAATCTCTTCGTCAATCTTATTTCTTGCATTATCTCATTTCATGTTCTTCCCAACTCAGTTTTATGGCATTCAAATTAGTTAGCATCTCAAGAAAACTCTCGTTCTAAGAGGAGAAGAATGCAATGTTATTATAAGTTGAACTTACCACTTGTGACTGCCTGGACATCTCGAAATTCAATTCATTAGTTCTATGGATCTGATTTATACAAGGTAATTTGCAATCCCTACTTTTTAGTTTGGTTATAATATCTTCTCAAATTTCAAAATAATAATTATGTCTTCTTGTTTGTGTTACTCAATTACAAGGAAGGAAAATATGTGTATTTTTTGAATGGTTTGTGATGAGTATATGATAGAATGTTCACATGAGGTGATTAATTCACTCTTGAAAAAAGTTAATGAATTTAAGAAAAAAGATAATTTAGTGAAAAATACATATGATAACTTGAAGAAGAAGATCAAATATTTAGTTGTTTTATTTATTTTGTGATGGGTTTTGACCATCTCAATGATCATAACAATGTTGGTTGATTAATTTAGATTGATTGTTTTAATATTACTGTTATGGTGTAATGTAATTTAAGAAGAATGGAATAATGTTAATGTTATTATGTGATGTTGTTTTTGTTGGAATGAAAATGAGTAATGTTGTTATTGTTTGAAATAAAAGTGTGTAATATGGTTATTATGTGATGTTATTATTTATGAAATGAAAGTGTTTTATCCATTAATAATTAGACAATCTCATAACAATGACCATGTTGTTAAGGAATCATATAAACCTTCTCAAAAATAAAAATTACATAGTTAAATTGTTGTTAAAGGTTTCACAAAAGGATTTTTTTTATTTCATAATTAAATATTTCACATAAGGATGTGATACATTACATAATTAAATATTTTATAAAAGGATGTGATCCATTACATTTTTGAAGATTTCACAAAAGAATATGATTCATTACAAAAATATTTAAAATATTAGACAAAAAGAACATTTCAATCAAGTTGTTTCTTGTGTTTGCGGTGTTTGTGATCTTTGTGTCAAAAGGAATGTTGTTTATTTGGTTGATCCTCTCTTTTGATTCTTAACTTTATTACTTCCTTTGGGAAATTTTTGGCTCGTCATTGTTTTTCCTTTGTAAGTTCTCGAATTGTGTTCAAAATTCCCACAATGGATAAATTGATTACCCTTTAGTTGCTGGTCAAAGTCTTGGACCATTGGAGGTGAGAGCAATATATGAATAGTTGTCATGAAGCTTGTTTTTCTATTTACCATATAACAACATGACAATCAACACAACATGATCAATTCCATTATATTTTTCCACACATCTTCATGAATCTCTTTTTTTTTCCAGGGCTCTTTCCCAATCCTGCACAATTGTTGTCCTAACTGCTTTCTAGAGTAATACCTTCATGTGGTCACCAGGATACTTCTTCTTATAACTTCCATACATGTGTTTAACACACAACCTCTGTTCTAAATTCGGGTCCAATTTAGCAATAACTGGTACCAACCCTACAAAATACTGAATTAGTTCCAATGAATACGCAAACATAAAAGCTTTAAAATGTTAACGAATAACCTTTTGCTCGTCTAAAATTATTGAATAAGACATTTGAATTATATTATTCAGACCCTCAAGTAATATATCTAAAAACCATTGCCACAAAGTCGCGTGTTTTTGCTTCAACCACAACATATGCAATTGGACAAATCTAATTGTTCCCATCTTTTTTCCATTATTGCCATAATTTACCACCATACTCACCCTTCAAGAAACACACATTAAAACCAACTAAAGACCTACGTGTATACGCAGATGCAACTTTATACGCCTCAAGACATACATCTATTATCTCAAAAACATGTTTAATGTCTGACCTGTCACACTTATTGAAATGGACAATGAAATGGTCAGTCTTTGTCATACCTGATAAATATTCTTTTGCTGTCATTTTTATTGAAATGCAAGTCTTTCTTCCTCTCTATTGCATAAGACTTGACGACATCTCTAATAAGATTATTTATGGAAAAAGTAATTCTAAACTTAAGTCTGACTTCATCACCATAATCAATCATTTTGAATTTGAGATACTTATGTTTATCACCTTCATTTTCACTTCCTCAGGGAGTATCAAGATCATTTAATTCAATATGCTAGCCTTTATCAAAATCATATATTGTTGTTGGTTCTTAGTTTAAAGACACTTGGTTTCCATCATTATCTTCTTGCATAAAGGTATAGTTATGTACTTCATGTGTCTAATCCCAATTAACTTCATCTAAGTCATTGAATTCATAATCATCCAAATCATCATTATCATCATGAATAAATTTTCATCCTCCACGTTAACATATCCATTTTGATCTATCTGTAATTCTTCATTCTCCTCAGTTTGTACTTCTCCCATTTCTTTATCTTGTACTTCATCATATGCGTAAATATTTATTGGTTCTTGAATAGGTTCAACAAACACTCTTACTCCATCTTTTGTTATAACATCTGGTTTATCTCCTATTATCACATTCACAACCAAAAATATCTTCCATAAATATAAAAACATTTATGTCATTATTTAGATGTCTAAGTCCATGCTCAAATAAATGTTTTGGATCATGGTACCACATGCATGTGATTCTTATATAAACCAATTTTCTGATTACTTTTCCAATATCCATATATGACATAAAATCCATATCTCATTCTCAATTCATTTCTTCAACCTTTCCATATACATAAAGCTTGCAAGTAGGGCTGACAATGAACCAAACAAACTCGAAAATAGTTTGTAATTCGATTCGAAATTAAATCATTGAACTATGTTCATGAACCAAATGAGTCGAATATGAGCTAAAAATTAAGTTCGTTAACTAAATGAACTGAACTTGAACTATGCATAGTTCGACTCATTTCATGAGTCAATTCGATTATATATGAGATGAATTATATTGTCTTTAATAGTAAATTTAAATATTTGCTCTAAATCTTAACCCTATTTTTTTTTTTTTAAATTTAATGATTTTAATTGATAGTTTATATTCTCAAGAGAGCAATTTTTTTAAAACTATACAAATAGAATCAACATCGTATAAATTTCAATCTTATAAATTTTATTTTATTTCTATATTTTTTATTTAAAAAAAATATTAATTTAAAATGTCTCTCTCTCTCTCTCTCTCTCTCTCTCTATATATATATATATATATATATATATATATATATATATATATATATATATATATATATATATATATATATATATATATATATAAATAATAGACTTTAAAAAATTACTTTTAAGCCCGTGAAATAAGTGATTTGAACCTAACAAGATAAACCTAACGGGTTGAACCGAGATGTTCGTGAACTTCTAATAAGTCGAGTTTGAGCTGGAAAAAAGTTCGTGAGGAACTCAAACTCAACAAATTCATAACGAGTCGAGTTTAAGCTGAAAAAAAGTTTGTGATGAACTCAAACTCGGTCAATTCTTAACGAGTCGAACTGAGCTGAGGTGAGTTCAACTCGACTCGACTCATTTCCAGCCCTACTTGCAAGGATAAGGAAGTGAAGTATCCTCATGATTAATTCTCAATATTGCTGCATTAAGTTGAGTTGACCTAGAAAAAACCAAAATAAAAATACACAACATATCATTTCATGTCAAATGCGTATCATTTCACAACAAATTAACATATTTATTTCAGTTAACATTTCACAACAAGACATGTCAGTAGTTCAATTGACATTTCACAACAAGACATATCAGTTTATTTAACATACTAATTTCAATTATCATGCTTAGAGGAAAATGAAATCATAACATTTCAAAATAAAATAAAAGCATAACATTTCATAGGAAAATAAAATCATATTATTTCACAACAACATTACATACTTAGTTCAACTACCATGTTACAACAACATTACATGCTTATTTCAGTTATCAATTCATGTTCAGAGTGAAAAATCAACATACCTCAAACAAAGCTTATGATCTTCCTTAGTCTTGAAATGGAACTTAGGGCTTCAATTTCCAATTCATATTTATATTCAGTATAAAAAAAATGTTTCAAAAATTGTGTAGAATACCTAAATTTCAACGACGCTTTCTTCCTTCATCGTATTCTTCGTGTTCTCTCCCTTAACTTGTTTTCCTTTTTCGTTCTCCCTGCCCTCTCCCTCTCTCTCTAAAAAATATTTTAAGTGGTATTAATCAAATTGATAAACATATTATAATAAATTTTAATTTAATTAATAAATAAACAAATTAATAAAATGACATAGAAAATTAATAATTAACATTTCTTGTACCAAGTTAGTAAAAGTATGTCACATATTTAAAAAATAGTACACAAGTTACTTTGAATAAAAAATGAGCATTAGATAGAGACCAAAATTGTTTATAAAATAAATAGAGAATGATTTTGTGAGCTGGGCAAAATAAGAGAATCAAAATTGTATTTTAGTCTTGATTCTATTATATATGTTGTGAATAGAATACCTTAGAAACAAAGTATAATAGATTGTTTTATGATCAAGAAATCTACAAGGGTTGGGGTTTAGGTTAACCAAGGATTGGTTATAAACTGTTATTCTTTCCTTTCTCTTAAAATAAGATTACAAGTATACAAGAATAAAAAATAACCTCTCTCACTTTTGAATTAGAGTTTTATCTTCCTATTTTCCCTTATACAAAATATGAGAGACTAGTATATTATTTATAATAAAACTAACACACTAACCTAATGGGCTTTTTAACTATTACTTTTTACAAGATAACTTAGGGTACAAGCTAACTTAAACAATTAGATCTATAACACAAGGCCCAATTAACAACAGTATGTGAACATTCTTTGATGACATGCTAACCCTAGAATTTATTCCAATATTTCACAAATCTCCACCTTGGAACAAACTTTATAATAACAAGAAACAAACTAACTTTCTTCATGCAGCTTTATTAACTGCATATAGTGGAAAAACTTGAAATTGGACAACGTCTTGGTGATCATATCAACAATATTATGATTTATCGAAACCTTAAGAACTTGGATTTCTCCACACTCGATTACCCCTCAGACAAAATGAATCCTCACATCAATGTGCCCGGTTTGCTCATGGTAGGTTGAGTTCTTCGACATGTGTATTGCACTTTGACTATCACATTTAATAGTGATACTTCGACCATGTAGTTTCAGCTCCTTTGCAAAACCTTCAAGCCACAATGCTTCCTTTACAACTTCAGTTAGGACGATATATTCCGCTTCAGTGGTTGACAAGACAATAATCTTCTGAAGTGTTGATTTCCAACTAATTGATGTGCCAAACATAGTGAAAACATATCCAAAAATAGATTTTTTAGAATCCATACAACCTGCATAATCAGAGTCGACATATCCTTCAATTGTTGCTTTACTATCTTCACCTAAGGACCCACTATAAATTAGGATTCTATTCAGAGACCCATTTATGTACCTTAAAATCCACTTCAATGCTTGTCAATGAGCCTTTCTAGGATTCGTTATGTACCTGCTTACAAGACTTACTGCAAATGTTATGTCGGGTATAGTACAAACCATAACATACATCAAAGAACCTACTATATTATCATATGTAATGCTATTCATATAAGCTCTTTCTACATCACTACTGGGAAACTAATCTATACTCAAATTGAATTGAGGGTTTGTTGGAGTCACAACAGGCTTTAAATTCGACATACCAAACTTATCAAGAATCTTCTTCAAGTATGCCTCTTGAGATAAGCATAATCTCAATTTCTTTCTATCTCTCAGGATGTCAATCCCAAGAATCCTGTACGCAGTTTCCAGATCCTTCATATCAAACTCCTTATTGAGTTAAGCCTTCACCCTCATTACATCAGGTCGAAATCTAAAGTAAACACAGTGGTCGAACTGACTTCTGATGAAACTTATGCGTGCCATGAACTCGTCGAATCTCCTATTCCATTGTTGAGGAGATTGTTTCAGCCCATATAAAGATCTCTTCAGTTTGCACACATACTTTTCTTTCCCCTCTTCGACATACCCTTCAGGTTGCCTCATCAGGATTGTTTCATCAAGATCACCATACAATAACGCAATCTTCACATCCATCCTTTCCAGTTCAAGGTCGAACTGTGCCACCATGGAAAACAACATTCAAATGGACTTATGCTTCACAACAGGAGAGAACACATCATTGAAGTCGACACCTTCTTTCTTAGTGAACCCCTTGCAACCAACCTTGCCTTGTATCTCTTTGACGACTAACCATTTACAACTGACTAACCTGGCTCCAGTAGGTTTCTTGATCAGATCCCAAATATTGTTATCATGAAGATATTTCATCTCATCATCCATGGCCTTCATCCATTCAGTCTTATTTCGAATCCTCATAACTTCCTTATAGTCTCTAGGTTATTCGTCTAGAACTTCACTTGCAAAGATTAAGGCATAAGCTATAAGATCTGCATACCCAAGTATTTGAGGTGGCTTGATGACTCTTCTCGAACTGTCTCTTTCCAGCAGGTAGTCATTATCAATCTCCTCATCTTCGACAACAACTTCTGCTTCTTCTTCGACTTCATCCGGGTCATGCAATTCAGCATCACTATGCTCCACCTCAATAGGAATTTCTCCCTGTTCTAACTCTTCGACATCATTGTCAGTTTTCTTGAAAGCCATCTCAACTTCATTGAAAACTATATCTCGACTGGTGATACACCTCCCGTGACATGGCTCTAGGCACCATAACCTATAAGCTTTGACTCCTTCAGGATATCCCATGAACATGCATTTTAGAGCTCTAGGTCCGACCTTGTCTTGCCTAATATGAGCATAGGCTACATAGCCAAATACTCTCAGTTTTTCGAGATCTGGTGGATATCCTAACCAAACTTCTTAAGGTGTCTTCATATCTAACGCAGTCGAATGACATCTATTTATCAGATATGTTATTGTCGAAACAGCCTCAGCCCAAAACACCTTCTTCAATCCAGCACTAACCAACATGCATCTAACCCTTTCGAGGATTGTTCGATTGAATCTCTCAGCTAGACCATTTTGCTGAGAAGTACCCGCTACAGTCTTATGCATTGAAATCCCAGACTCGACACAGTAACTGTCGAAAGCTTCATTGCAGAATTCAAGGCCATTATCAGTTCTCAATCTCTTGACCTTTCTGCCAGTTTGAGTTTCGACCAGAACTTTCCAACTCTTGAAATTCTCAAAAGTTTCATCCTTCGTCTTATAAATGAATACTCATAACTTTCTGGAATAGTCATCAACTATGGATAGAAAATATCTTGCACCTAAATGTGAAGGATTCCATGCAGGCCCCCAAAGACCAACATGGATGTAATCAAGGGATCCATGTGTTCTTTGTTTACCTTTTTTTAACTTCACCCTACAGGATTTACCAAATACACAAGGTTCACAAAACTCCAACTTCTCGACTTTGTCACCACCTAGCAGGTTCTGTTTCCCCAGTTCAATCAGGTCTCTCTCACTGACATGGCCCAATCTCATGTGCCATAATTTTGTCTTCGACAATAGTTTCGTGGATGCAACATTTGTCGAAACACTTACAACTTCAGCCTCAAAGGTATACAAACCTTGTTTCTTCACGCCTCTTAAGACTTCCTTCGACCCCTTCATGACTCTTAGGACACTTTTCTCTCCTTGAAAAACATATCCCTTCTTGTCGAATTCACCAAGAGAAATCAAATTTCTCTTCAAGTCAGTTACATACCTAACTTCAGTTAATAGCCTTATTGACTCATCATAGAATTTGAATCTCACAAATCCAATACCTGCAATTTTGCAAGCTTTGTTGTTTCCCAGCAACACAGATCCACCATCTTGATCACATAATTCCTCGAACAAGTATTTATTTGGAGTCATGTGCCAAGTGCAACCTGAATCCATAATCCGCTCTTTTCTTGAGACGCCGCTCGAAACCACAAGAACATCAGATGAGTCGAAATCATCTTGAACAATGGAAGCATTACCATTATCATTACCTCCATGATCTTTCAGGCGTTCAGGGCACACCTTTCGAATGTGACCCTCCTTCTTACAATAATAACATCAAACACCAGATGCTTCACCACTATAAGATTTATGCTGACTTTTTCCTTTCTTCTTGTCGAACTTACCATCATTTCGCAAGAATTTCGCCTTAACGGCCAAATCTTCACCAACCGTCGAAGGTTTTATGCTCCTTCCGTTCGTTCAAGTCCTTAGAGTACAAGGCAGATTGAACATCTTCAAAGGTCAGTGACTCTCTTCCATATAAGAGGGTTTCTTTGAAGTGAGCATGTGTTATGGGCAAAGCATATAAGAGCAACAACACTTGATCTTCGTCATCGATTTTCACATCAATATTTTCTAGATCAAGAATCAGCTTGTTGAACATATCCAACTGCTCAACCAACACTTTGTCTTCACTCATCTTGAATGAATACAAGACTTGCTTCAGGTAGAGTCGATTCACCAACGATTTGGTCATGTACAAACCTTCAAGTTTCAACCATAACCCTGACGCTGTCGTCTCCTTTGATACATGTCGAAGAACCTTATCACCAAGGCTCAACAATATTACGCAGTGTACTTTATCAATCATGGTCTTCTTTTCAAATGCCATCAATGCAACATTCATGGTCGTCTCTCCCTTCAACGCTTCCAAACAACCCCGTTGAACAAGTAGGGCTTTCATCTTCAAGCGCCACAGACCGAAATCATTCACACCGGTGAACTTTTCAATCTCATACTTTGTTGAAGGCATCTTCTCCATGCTCACTGCACCAATTTGTTGTGAATAAGATACCTTAGAAACAAAGTATAATAGGTTTCTTTATGATCAAGAAACCCACAAGGGTTAGGGTTTAGGTTAACCAAGGATAAAAGGAAACAACAAAGATTGGTTATAAACTACTATTCTTTCCTTTCTCTTAAAACAAGATTACAAGTATACAAGAATAACAAATAACCTCTCTCACTTTTTGAATTAGGGTTTTATCTTCCTATTTTCCCTTATACAAAATATGAGAGACTATTATGTTATTTATAATAAAACTAACACATTAACCTAATGGGCTTTTTAACAATTACCCATTACAAACTAACTTAAACAATTGGATCCACAACATAAGGCCCAATTAACAACAACATGTGAATGATATTCGACGACATGCTAACCCTAGAATTTGTTCCAATATTTCACAATATAAATCAAATATGTCATGTAAGGAAACCATATATTATATACGTTTAAATGACAAAATTATTATTGCAAAGAATGTATATTTAGTTTAAGAATATTAAATTAATATATATTTTTATTTTTTATTATAGCTTTATTCTTATTTTTATTTTTTTTAAAATTTTAATATATTAGTTACTAATTTTATTTAATGTTTAAACTTTTAATATATTAGCTTTATGTGTAAACATTTTTAATATTGCAAAAAATGTATATTAGTTATTAATTTTAATATATTAGCTTTATGTTTGAACTTTTTTCATCCATATCATATTTAATTTTAATTTTATATTTTAAATTATATTTTATAAAAATAAATGAATAATTTTTATTTTTTATTTTTTAATGATTTATAATACAATCCAAATCTAAGATAATAATTTATACTAGAGAAATACAAAAAAAAATATTTTGACACCGACAAACTTACATCATTTTATTAATCAATTGTTGTTCAATACAATGAGGAATCAAGTGGAAACTACTGCGTCTATACCAAGAATTGTCAGTCTTAGCTAACATATGAGCAACCGCATTCGCTTAACGCTTAATAGACTTAACCTCAAAGTTATAATGAATTGCTAATAAAGGCTTAGTACTCGAAATAATCGAACTAAATTTTGAATTACCATTATCGTTAATGTGGATAACTTGCACGACCAATTGAGAGTCTCTCTCAAAAGTAACATTCTTCAATTGTAACTTAATGACTCCTATCACGACCTCTTCAAGAGCTAACGCCTCAGCTTCTATAACGGAGTAACGACCTTCATTCAAGGTTAAACTCGCCATGATAAACCCGTTGTTGCAATCTCTATAACACTACCATCTATTCGTTATACCCCTTTGGATATTGAACCCCACATCAACATTACACTTCACCTATCCTACCCTAGGTGGTTACTATATAATTTTCTCTTGGGTTTGCTGCTAATAAGTATCATCAGGTTGAAAGTTATGTGCAATGAACCAATCCCTCAAACTATGGAAAGCCTGCATCCCCAATTTATTCTCCTCTTCATTTGTTTTGTTCCACACATGCCCATTTGATTCTTCCATATCACCCATAACATAACTGATACTATGACTATGACCCTCATATCCTCCTTGATATAAATATCATGGATAATTGTCCTTGCCTCATTGAAGGTTATTAACCGAGGAAGGATACTGTCACTCAACCATGCCATATTTCAGTACTGTGATGATGATGATGCATAATTAAAGACACACGTCACTCATCTTCCACCTCAACTTCATAAATTGTACATATAGTAGGACATGAAACATAATGTTGTTTCAGACGTTCTCGAGTGGGAAGGCAACCCCTACAAATTCTCCAAAGTAAGTGTTTAGCTTTCGATGTGGCCTTAACCCTCCACAAACTGTTCCAATGTCCTTCAACCTTTCCTCTTCCACGACCACTTTGATTGTTCATCCACACTTTGTATCCTGATTTTATGCTACACACACAAGAATAATACTTTTTTTTCCAGACGATCCCATCATCACTAACATCTTCATACAAAGGCACTTTCTCAATCTCCTTAACCACTTCATGCGTAAACAATTGCTTCATTTTCTGAACATCTCATTGTTTACTATTCATAAGCATAAGATTTGCAACCTTCAAAGAATACACTTCCTGGCATTGTGGTGAACTCACCAACATTTTCCTTCACTTCTCAACTAAGGCTCAGACATAACATTAATTCTACTTCCATCCCCTATCCTCCATCGACACCTCATGGCAAGCACCTCCACCGCTTTCCATAAAGTTCTCCAGACATAACTCAAATTGCTACCAATATTAGCTTCAAAGAAGGAAGAACAAAGTAAATACTTTTCTTTGAAGACTCTAGCCACTAAAATTTCTGATTGCATCTAGGGATGCAAATAGGCTAGGCTAGACTAGGCTTTATAAGGCCTGAGTCTGTCCCACGATAAACTTAAAAGGCTTGAACCTGGTCTATGGCCTATTATATGCTCACTTTTTTGGCCTGACCTGACCTTTTTATAAGTCTGGTCTGACTTGAAAGCCTATTTACAAGTCTTTTTCTCATTAAGGTTCTCAATTATTCCATATTACTTAAGAATATTTATAAGCTGACCTATATATGCATATATAAACCGACCTATTTAGCCTTTGTTCTAATATATATATATATATATATATATATATATATATATATATATATATATCCTTTTTTTCTAATATATACATATATAAGTCGACCTATTTAGCCTAGCTTAAGCCTGACCTATTTAATTAAATAGGCTTTTAAAAAAGCCTAAGCCTGACCTTTTTATTAAAAAAGTCTGGCCTGATCTGACCTTAAGTAGGCTAGACTATATGCCCCTGTAGGTCGGTCTGACCTATTCTCACTCCTAATTACATCATGATATGTCACCCTTACTTCACCACCATAGCCATGTTAAACGCCTTAAAATCCGAAAACCCATATTAAAATCAATGTATTATCTTTCTTTTATGTCTTTAAACACTTGAAATATAAACATGATAAAATAAATATTAAAATAAATTTATTGTGTTCTATTATATCATCAAACATTGAAATAAAATAAAATAGGATAAATTTATCATGTTCTCTACACCAAATTAGCTCTAAACAAATTTGTCTTTTTCTTTTAGAAAAGTAAATTTGTTTATTCACCAGAGAAAAAACAAAATATTATTGCAGAAAAGTCCCTTTCTTTTCCAAAATTGAATTCTGTTCCAATACATCAGAATAGCTTAGACACTGGGAAATCATAACACAGATCTAAACCTTCCATTTTCTCATTTTAATTTTCTTCCATTTCTCAGATCTCTTTTACTTTCTTCATTCTTCACTTCCAATTCCGATTTCCGATTCTCTCTCATCCTCCGCGGCATCCAATTCCCCGCCGTCAGAAAAGTCAGAGTGATCTCGTTCCAAATTCTCATGATCCCGATTCACCTCCATTTCTTCAAATTCCGTTTCTGAATTCGACACCGTCTTTGATCCGCGTGCATTAAGAGTGTAATTCGTTTCAATTAAGTGATACGAAATGGCTGGAGGTGCTGCCGGAGGTTTTGTCACTCGAGCATTCGATTCTATGCTCAAGGAATGTTCCGGCAAAAAGTTTCCCGAACTTCAGAAAGCTATCAATAATTATACAGGTTTATTTCTCAATTCTGTAACCCTAGATCGCTATCTATTTTCATTGTTTCCTTGTTGTTTTGATCCGCATTTGATTCCTTTTCCTTTTCTGCTGAGATAAGATAAGATGATTAACAACTTTTCACTGTTCAATTTCTTGTATTGATCTTCGAGTTCATCTAGTTATTAATATTATATCACTCATAGTCTCATTGCGTATGTTTAATGCTTCAGACATCACCAAAGAGGCTAGCCAGAGAAAGCAGAGTGCAGCCAATCAAGCTGCACCCTCACCGGAATCTGTGAGGTAAAATGCGTAAGATAACAAGTATGACATTGTTGTGTTTTGACATTTCGTGAAAGTGAGAACGAGTCGATGCTTTTAATTTTGACATTTGAATTATTTTGATTTGTTCTAGTGTGAGTGAAACTGGAGATGGAGTAGCAACTAGTTCAGAAACTGATCAGTCACAGAAGGCTGAGCAGGTTTCCAATGCCGCAGATCAAGGTAGCAGGCCTTATAGTGGGAATATTATTGAACTACTATCCAAAGCGGGGAATACACTTGAAGGAAGTGATGCAGAACTTGTTTTAAATCCACTCCGTCTTGCCGTTGAAACAAAAAACTTGAAAATCCTAGAACCAGCTTTAGATTGTATCCATGTATGTGCATGCTTTCTTCACTCTGCTCTATAAGTTGTTCGATTAGTACTTAGAGCAACTATGATGTGAAATTTTACAAAATTGGTAACACTTTATTTACTTTGCATAATTACTGTTATTGCAGAAACTTATTGCATATGATCATTTGGAGGGAGATCCTGGATTAGAAGGCGGTAAAAATGTTCCTTTGTTTACCGACATTCTAAACATGGTCTGTAGTTGTATTGACAATTCATCACCTGACAGGTATGCAAATCGCCATGTATAGGCAACACTGACTTAACATATGTTTCTTGTCATACCTATTTATTTTTGAAAATCAACATGCAGTACTATTCTTCAAGTGCTGAAGGTACTTCTTACGGCTGTGGCTTCTTCAAAATTCAGAGGTATGTGTATTATGATATAAACGATTTGATTCCTTTGTTATGCATGTTTACTGATATCATATGGGCATGCAATTTGTGTTCATATAATATATACATTTCTGTATTGGGTATCTTGCAAACTTGTTGCGTGATAAATCAACACATTCTCTATCCCTGTAAATGATTAATATGATGTCTATTTTAGAATGATGTTTTGGCAAAAGGAGTTTAATTTACTTGTTTAGGTGGTTACTATTATATCTTTCAATGTTTATGACAAATTTCATTCTCATTTTATGAACATCCCAGAGTGGAAATGCAATGATAGCTAAGATTAGTTTCAGCACAATGTATCTGCTATTGTAATTTATCTAAAGAAATATTGTAATTTATCTAAAGAAATAAAGAAGAGAAGTTTATTAATTTTAAAATTGTAGAAGTAGTAATATGTTGTGCTAGTGTAATTTATCAAAAGAAATACATACATATATTTCACCATTTTACACCAAGTTCAACTGTAAGCCCCTAGCTATTTACTTTAATTTTGGATGTACTCACGAAGCACATCCAAGAGCTAGCACCGAGATGCATGTTTTTTCCAGATGATATAGCCCTTGTGGGAGAGTCGAAGGAGGATTTAAACGAGAGGTTGGAGACTTGGGAGGTGAGCTTTAAAAATGCATGGCTTTCGCTTAAGCAGAAGTAAGGCGAAATATATGGAATGTAAGTTCAATAAAAGGAGAAGCATTTATAACCTAAAAGTGAAAGTTGGAGATTATATCATCCCACAAGTCCTGCGGTTTAAATATCTTGAGTCTGTAATACAAAACGATGGAGAAATAGATGAGGATGTAAACCATTAAATTTAAGTTGGGTGGTTGAAATGGGGGAGAGTTTCAGAAATTTTATGTGAAAGAAAGGTACTACTCAAGTTGAAGGGAAGTTTTTATCGGAGTGCGGTAAGACTTGCGATGTTGTATGGGATAGAATGTTGGGCGCTTAAGACTCAACACAAGAATAAAGTAAGTGTAGCATAGATGAGGATGTTGCGTTGGATGTGTGGTAAGACTAGACATGGTAACATTAGAAATGACATTATTAGAGAGTGTTGGGGTAACACCTATAGTAGAAGAAATGGTGGAGAATAGACTTCGGTGGTTTGGACATGTAGAGAGAAGACCTTTAGATTCTGTTGTAAGGAGAGTAGATCAAATGGAGAGTGGTCAAATAGGTAGAGGTAGAGGAGGACCTAGGAAAACTATATGAGAAGTTATTAAGAACGATCTCAAGCTTAACAATTTAGATAAAAAGATGATCCTGAATAGAACATTATGGCGGAAGTTGATCCTTGTAGCCAACTCCAGTGGGATAAGACTTGGTTGTTTTTGTTGACAATGCAAGCGTCTTTTATACAGACATATATTTCACCATTTTGTCAATGTGTAAAGAGGTTTTAGAAGTAGTAATATCTTGTGCAAGACGGTGAAATGTGATTGGATGTCTGTTTTACACTGTCATTAGATAGTTAGTTATTAAACAATTATAATTATGTGAAATTTGAGGCTTAGAGTATTGATTCTGCACAAATTTATTGTACGATGCTGCATGCATTGTGCTTGTGCCGTCTTTATACCATGTCCGTCTGTCTAGTAATTTACTTAGGCGCTGTGTTTAGAGAACCATCTTTTGCTACCAGAAGATAATTATCTTATTCTATTGTTCACTGTCTTCTTTTTTTCTTTGTTTTTAACAGGCTTATATATTTCCCTCTTCCTTTTTATTGCAATTTTTGATTTCTCATTTTTGTTGTTCAGTACATGGCGAGCCTTTGCTGGCAGTCATCAGAGTTTGCTATAATATTGCTCTAAATAGGTATTTATCATTTCTATTTTATCTTTGAGGATTTTTATTATCAATATATAACTCTGAGGTTCATTGTTTGGATTTGTAGCAAGTCCCCGATAAACCAAGCAACATCAAAGGCAATGCTGACCCAGATGATCAGCATTGTTTTCAGGAGAATGGAAACTGATCTGGTGGGTCTTTTTAAATTGCTTTTTATAGAGGAGTTTGGGTTTACTTTTTATTGAGTTTTTTTCCAGTCGAGTCCGAAGCACATTTGGCTTATTACTTTTGGAGTAAATTCTTATAGAAATGCCTGTTAAATTTTCAGGTTGAAACTTCATCTGTTTCTGGTGGACATACAATTACAAAGGCAGCCTCAGTGGAGAATTTAAACACAAAACCTGATGAAACTTCTGTGGGAGACTCAAATGAAAAAGATATGACTTTAGGTGATGCACTCAGTCAAGCCAAAGATGCATCTCTAACATCTCTTGAGGAACTTCAAAATCTTGCCGGGGGTGCTGATATCAAGGTAAATCGATTATTTAGTTCTGTATGGAATCCAATATAAAACTTCCTTATTGTAACAAGGTTGTATTGTCTTTTGTAGGGCCTAGAAGCTGTCCTGGACAAGGCTGTGCATACTGAAGATGGTAAAAAAATAACACGGTATGAATATGAATAATAATTTGTAATATCCATTGTATTGTTTACTCATAACGGTTGCTAAACTATTATTCTTACCTCTGTCAAGTGGGATTGATTTGGAGAGCATGAGTATAGCACAACACGATGCTTTGTTGGTATTCCGCACTCTTTGCAAGGTCGGTTCACTCTCAAGCAATAGCATTGTAGTTAATTTCTTGTGAACGCCACTTATTGTCATTAAATCTGGCAGATGGGTATGAAGGAAGATAGTGATGAAGTTACAACCAAGACTAGGATACTGTCTCTTGAGCTTCTGCAGGTTATACAATGATTTCAGCTTCTGTTACTTGTTAGCTATTAGGTGCAGCATAATAATTGGAATATTTGTTACTTGTAGTCATTATATGCATGATAGTGGGCCAATTAACTGGTCTATTATTTTGTGTGCTAGACTTGGTTAGTGGTCCTCACATCCAAATTGATCCAAATAAAAATCGCAAACCGAAAAAAATTGAAAACCTCCACAAACCATATTTTATTGAATGCTTTTGGATTTCTTTATGAAAACTGTTCAGATCTTTTTTTTTTTTTTTTGAAATCAAAATCGTACCACATTTATAATTTTTAATACTTATTTATTTTATTATAAGTGTAAGATAATGAATTAGTAGCATATTTCTTATTAGTTAATATTACTTTAGTTTTTACTATTTATATGTTTCAAACATGATATTTTATAGCTACTTCATAATGCTAATTTTTAGAATTTTACTTCGGAAGTGTTATACTGTATCAGCACAAACCAAATAAATAGATCAAATCTAAACAACCCGTAATTGGATAAGATTTTATTTAAGGAAACAATCCAAGCCAAATAATTGCTGTCTTCTGGACATATGATTTTACTATGGAAGTGTAAGTTCTGTATGCCTGTGGTTGGACTACTCTGAACCACTTCAAGGAGGTGTTATTACACATTCCTTGTGGCTAGTGGTTATATAATTTTTACCCACATGATAGCTAAACACATAAATTTCCTACCGGCTCCTTTCAATAAATTGTGTTATTCATGAAAGTTAAAACCCTGAATGTGTTAATCATTGTGCATTCGAAAAGAAAACAATATCTTTTCATGGGAATTACAGGGATCGGAAAAGATAGCTAGCCACATGCACAGCTAATAAAGTATTACTGTATTATATAGTATTTTCTATTTTTTATTTTTTGATGCATTACAAATCTATTTGAAAACTTCATGAGAGTGAGTCCTGATAGGCTGTCACTTAAAGATTCCTCCAAGAAAAAAACAAAAATGAAAAGTAAAGAATACAAAAAATTACCTCAAATATGGAGAGGTCAAAATCTTTTAAAATCTTTTTAGAAAGAACCCAATCTACCATTCGCTTCTGTAATGGGATATGGTTCTGTTGGTTCATGGATAAAATGGCGTGTTGAATAGCGAAAAGATGACACAACTCCTTTCTTGTTGGTGATTAATATAATATCTGGTTGTATCCAATATTCATTTCTCATAGGAGCAAAAGCGACAAAAATAATGTTGTTCAACATTTTATACACGAGCTTTTGTTATTTGGGGAGTTACTATCTTGACTATTCAAAATTATACTTTTGTTTTTGTTTCAGGGTTTGTTGGAGGGGGTTAGCCACTCATTTACAAAGAACTTCAATTTTATTGACTCAGTGAAGGCATATCTTTCATATGCGTTGTTACGAGCTTCAGTTTCACAATCCCCTGTCATATTTCAGGTTTTGTAGTACTGGATTTATCTTTTATGCTAGCATTTAAGGATTCATGTGCACAATTTCAAAATAAATCTTCTTTCATGGCAGTATGCAACGGGAATATTCTTGGTGCTGTTACTGCGGTTCAGGGAGAGTCTAAAAGTATGCAAGTCATTTTACTGATTTAACAGAAGCTTCTTTTTGGAGAAACATTGTTAATTTGACGTGTCTTGTTTCTACACTACTCTTTTGTTTTCAGGGTGAAATAGGCATCTTCTTTCCACTGATAGTTCTTAGACCTCTGGATGGTTTAGAATTTTCTGTCAACCAAAAGCTCAGTGTTCTTCGGTATATATCCTTTTCAGTTGATTAGAAATTTCATGTGCTGTGGATATATATAGTATTCTTCGGTATATATTCTTTTCAGTTGATTAGAAATTTCATGTGCTGTGGATATATAGTTCTGCCAATGAGCCTTATTGACAGTTGTTTGTCATGCTTTTTCCATTTTATCGTGAGTTTTATTTAAACAGTACTATTTATGACACCCTGAAACCATGCTATACAAATTTGACTGGGAAATACCCTGCTCAATTAACCACAATATATATTCCTTTGGGATACTAGTAATAGGTAGTTTTCTTACTAAAACTTAAGGAATACCATCAAACACTTTTATTTAGGATCTTATTTACAAGTCGGGGATAACTGAATAATAGATATCCATTTACCAATATGAGTGTAAGTTTTATTATTGTATTTAGTACAATTTTAGAAAATATGTTCTCTTTTTCCTCTATAGATTTGTTGCGTCATTCCCTTTATTAGGAATTTTCCTCCTGTAATTATCCGCATGAGTGTATGCAATGTAAATCACTTCTGCAATTCAAGCCAAGAAATAACATGAATCGAGAAATAACACAGTGATTCTTTCAAGTTTGTTAATTTGGTTTACTGGGGTTTGCAGGATGTTAGAGAAAGTATGCAAGGATCCACAAATGCTTGTTGACATCTTTGTGAATTACGACTGTGATCTTGAGGCGCCAAACTTGTTTGAACGAATGGTATAAGCTGACATTGATTTTTATGATATTGTAGACAGTATTTAAATTAGTGAAGTCCTCTTTGGCAAATATTATTAGTTTGATCTCCATCATCTGCCAATTTAATGAATAGGTTACAACTCTGTCCAAAATAGCTCAAGGGACTCAAAATACTGATCCAAATTCGCTTGCTGCTTCTCAAACAGCTTCAGTTAAAGGTTCATCACTTCAAGTAGGTAGCTGTTGCCTTTTTCATTGAAAATCAATAATTCATTGGTGACTTTTTTTTTGATAGTGTTGCGGGTTGACTTCATTTTCTTTTATCTTTACAGGGTCTTGTGAGTGTTCTTAAATCACTGGTTGATTGGGAACAATCACATAGGGAATTGGAAAAGTTAAAAAATAATAAGCAAGAAGGGGTTTCAGGTGAAGATTCTTTTGAAATAAGATCCAGGGAGGATACAACTAGTGAGTTTGAGAAGGCCAAGGCTCATAAGTCGACATTGGAGGCTGCCATTGCTGAGGTATCAGATCATATGTTCTTTTAGTTTCATATATGGAAAGTAAAATTTGTTTTAACCTTTCCTAGCGTAATGATCAAATTATAAGCATGGACTGACTAATGGTTTTAATAATCTCTTAGTTCAACAGGAAACCAAACAAAGCAGTGGAATATCTAATATCAAATAAGTTGGTGGAAAACACACCTGCCTCTGTTGCTCAATTTTTGAAAAACACACCCACTTTGGATAAGGTTGTATTTGTCATCTAATATAATTTTGTTTTTGATCTTTAACTACATTCAAGTTTGGTATGTAATATGAAACTGTTTGTTGTTTTCAGGCTACAATTGGTGACTATTTAGGTCAACATGAAGAGTTTCCCCTTGCTGTGATGCACGCTTATGTAGATTCCATGAAGTTTTCTGGAATGAAATTTGATACTGCTATCAGGGAGTTTCTTAAAGGATTTCGACTTCCTGGGGAAGCTCAAAAGATAGATCGAATCATGGAAAAGTTTGCAGAAAGGTAATGGTTATTTTGAATGTCCTAGTTGCCTTTGATTCACATTACCTTGGCAGGTTTTTGTCTGTCTTTAGAATTATGATTGGGCATATGGATATATGTACCTTATGCATAACTAAGCGTTGAATTTTGATTGATGGTATGTATGTTATTAATAAGCTATCATAGTTATTACTTTTAAGAAGCCAAATTTAAGCTTTATCAACAGGTATATTTTATTTATCCTTGGTCCAAGTCAATTATTAATACCGTTGAAGTTGAACCGTGTGGGAAGAAGAAATTTTTTGACTTGTCCATAATATTCCTCTTAATTCGTGACTAGGACGTGTCTGTGTGCTTTTTTATCTTAGGTGTGAGTACTTGGTTGATTTTCAATCAAAATGATTGGCATATATTTGATGAACAGTATATTTTATGCTCATAGTTTCTGCCTATATTTCTTTGTACACATCATAGCCATTCTAATGTACTGATAATTATGCCTTTTGTCCTAATAGCAATGTCTTCTGTGTATGTTGTCTATGCCAGATACTGTGCAGACAACCCCGGCCTCTTTAAAAATGCAGATACCGCATATGTTCTTGCATATGCTGTTATTATGTTGAATACTGATGCTCATAACCCAATGGTGTGGCCTAAGATGTCCAAATCAGATTTTGTCCGAATGAATGCTAAGGATGATCCTGATGAATGCGCGCCTAAAGAACTTCTAGAAGAGATCTATGACTCCATTGTCAAAGAAGAGATTAAAATGAAAGATGACCCATCTATTATCGGAAAAAGCAGCAGACAAAAGTCAGAAGGTGAAGAAGGACGTCTTGTCAGTATTCTTAACCTGGCACTCCCCAAAAGAAAGTCATCAGAAGATGCTAAGTCTGAAAGTGAGGCTATCATTAAAAAAACACAAGCTATTTTCAGGAATAAAAGAGTGAAAAGAGGAGTTTTCTACACTGCTCAGCAGATTGAACTTGTAAGGCCCATGGTAGATGCTGTTGGGTGGCCGTTGCTGGCTACTTTCTCTGTAACTATGGAGGAAGGTGATAATAAGCCTCGTGTTATTCTGTTGATGGAGGGCTTTAAAGCTGGCATACACATTACATATGTGCTCGGAATGGATACCATGCGTTATGCATTTTTAACATCTCTGGTCAGGTATGATATTTTCCTACATCATCTGTTGCCCCAAATCGTCAAAGAATGTTACTTTGACAATTAATGAATCATTTACTTTTATTCTTTTTTTGAATATTCTACGAAGTATTGTGCCTTCTGCGTGAGAATACAGCATGGAAAGTTGATGTTTGACGCAGTCCACTTGACTATGCTCAATGATTTTTCTTTGTTGACAACCCAGGTTTACTTTCTTGCATGCCCCCAAGGAAATGCGTAGTAAAAATGTGGAAGCTCTACGGACACTATTAGTTCTTTGTGACTCAGACATGAATGCCCTTCAAGACACATGGAATGCAGTTCTGGAATGTGTTTCTCGCCTTGAATTTATAACAACAAATCCTGCAATTTCTGCCACTGTCATGCATGGGTCAAATCAAATCTCCAAGGATGCTGTTGTGCAGTCTCTTAAAGAATTAGCTGGGAAACCTGCTGAACAAGTGTTCATGAATAGTGTTAAACTACCCAGTGATTCAATTGTAGAATTCTTCACGGCACTCTGTGGCGTATCTGCCGAGGAACTAAAGCAAACTCCAGCTCGTGTTTTCAGCTTGCAAAAGCTTGTTGAAATTAGTTATTACAATATGGCTCGTATACGTATGGTATATCTTTTATCAAATAAAATTGCACATATTTGCTTCACAATTTGATGTTTCTTATCTTATAAATTGCTTTTGGTGGGTTTTAAATATGAATCAAAGACTCGGACACTGTCAAAACTGCTAATGTAAAAAACATAGGGCATTGACACCGCTACACATATTTTTATTTATTATAATTAAATGAAATATTATTATTAATATTATTGTTAAAAGATTTAAATTGAGCAATTTATTTATTAAAAAATTATAAAAAATATATAATATAGTATTTAACTGTTGTTTATCCATCTACTAAAGAAATTGCTAAAAGTATTGTTATCAAATTTAATGTCTCATTGATCACCAAGGAATGTATAAGGTGTGTCGAAGAAAATAAAAAAATCATTTTTTCGAGACTCTTGTCTGAGTTGTCCAACACATGTCACGTGAGTGTTGGACACTGATCCAAGGAGTGTCAAAGCAAGGATATTTTTTTAGACACTTGTTTGAATTTTCCGGCATGTGTTGTACGAATGTCATATATAAGTGTCGGACACTGAGACAATTTTTACAAAAGTTTTATGGGCTATTTGTCTTTTATGATTGTTGAATTTCGTTTTCAGTGTATTGGCTCAAATTTGATTATTGTCTTCATATTGGGAAAGCCATTATATTAGCTGATTTGATGGAATTAGTTTATGCATTTATAATATATTGAGTACTCATGTCTCTGCACTAATACAATTGTTTCTGACAAATGCTTTAGAATGATTTAATAATGTGATTTTCTTCCAAGTTATCTGTTAATATTGATATCACTCAGGTCTGGCCTGATGGATTTACTAAAATTGCACATCTCTATGTCTCGTGTTTCATTCCCCTATGTGTCAACAATTCATGTGTTAGGCCAATCGGTGGCTCTATTTTCAATTAGACCCCCTCTTGTGGGTGGTGGGATTGGTCCCCCGGTCCTTGGGCCGGATACTGAGTTTAAAAAAAAAAAACTAAGCTCTAAGTTTCTTTTGATATTGCTCTAAAAGCATTTCTAAGCTCTAGTTATGTTTTTCAGGTGTGGGCTAGAATCTGGTCTGTTCTAGCAAATCACTTTATATCAGCTGGGAGTCATCATGATGAGAAAATTGCCATGTATGCAATAGATTCTTTAAGACAACTTGGTATGAAGTATCTGGAGCGTGCTGAACTGGCCAATTTCACTTTTCAAAATGATATTCTCAAACCATTTGTTGTTCTTATGCGGAATAGTCAAAGTGAATCCAAAAGGAGGTTAATTGTTGATTGCATTGTTCAGGTCTAGTGGGCATTAACTTTGATTCTCCTTTAACTTGTGTTAACATCATTGGATATATTTACTAAAATTCAGTTGAAACTGTTGCCCATTGCAGATGATAAAATCTAAGGTTGGAAGCATAAAGTCTGGATGGCGTAGTGTTTTTATGATCTTTACAGCTGCTGCAGATGATGAATTGGAATCAATTGTTGAGAGTGCATTTGAGAATGTTGAACAGGGTAGGAATAAGTTTCTTTGATCTTATCATTTCAGTTTTTTGTTGCAATTATGGTTTATCTAACACATTGATTTTTACAGTCATTTTAGAACACTTTGATCAAGTAGTGGGAGACTGCTTCATGGATTGTGTGAATTGCCTCATCAGATTTGCTAACAATAAAACTTCACATCGGATAAGTTTGAAGGCTATTGCACTCCTGCGGATCTGCGAGGACCGTCTTGCAGAGGTTTGTTGGGTTATTAGTTGGAAATTGCATTTTTACAATAGAAGATTGTGTTTTTATTCCTTCTCTCGAGATTCTATAAATTAATATCATGGGTCCTACCCTTCCCTAGACCTCACTGGTGTGAGTTTTTATAACCACAACCATTAAGTTTAACCTGCTAACCTTTGACTGAGATATATGTTTGTAATATGTTGTACAATCCCATATCTTTCCCTTTATATATGAGATCTCAAAGTTGAGAGATGACAAAATGTTGGAAGCTAAACTGTTTTTTTCTTCTTTTTTTTCTGTAAGACTCAGCTTAAAAGATAAACTTTGGCTTTGATGTTGCCCGTTCTCTAAGTAATTTCATTTGTTTGTTAAGGGTCTTATTCCTGGAGGTGCTTTAATGCCCGTTGATGCTAATTTGGATGCAACTTTGGATGTGACTGAGCATTATTGGTTCCCGATGCTGGCTGGTTTATCTGATCTAACATCGGATCAAAGACCAGAGGTCAGAAGTTGCGCACTTGAAGTCTTGTTTGATTTGCTGGATGAAAGAGGTAGCAAGTTCTCTTCATCATTTTGGGAGAGTATTTTCCATCGAGTTCTATTTCCAATTTTCGATCATGTGAGACATGCTGGAAAAGAAGGCTTTGTTTCTAGTGATGATGATTGGTTTCGTGAAACAAGCATACATTCCCTTCAGCTGCTGTGCAACCTTTTCAACACATTCTATAAGGTAAAGTAAAGAACTAAAGCAATATATTTTTTCTAATCTTTAACTTTGATTTCTGATTGGTCTAGTAACCTAACATTAGTATATGTGACAAGGTGTATGATAGCTGCCAGGATCTATCGTGAGATTTTCCCCTCTGCCCATTTGGGCTGATCTGTCCTTTTAGAGACTCTAGTGGTTGAATATTGATTGTTTTCCATAGCTCTTGTTCAATACCGATATTTCTTGATTGCCTTTGTTGACGAGAGGAAAACACTTTAGTGGAGCGGTTCTCTGTTGCGGCTGTAGTGCTGTGCGTGACGGAGAAACCACAGAGAAGACGAGAGGACAAGACAAAAAGGCCCTTGCTTTTTATCTCAAAAAGACACAAGTGCCCTCACCCTTTAATCCTTTTGAAATGTTTAGGGTTTTTGACTTCACAACTTTTCCCCTCTTCCCTTTCGTGACCTCGTCTCTCCTCTGTGAGACTGCGATCTTCCTCTCCTCTGCAACCTTTGCTGCCATACGACTCTGGCCATACCTTCTCTCCTATGTTCTCTGTCCTGCCAAATCTCTTCTTCTCTCCTGTTTTTCTCACTCCTAGACTTCGGCGTAGTGGACTAGGGCCTCAGCGCTACACTTTAATACCGCTATAGAGTTTTGACAATTGTTTGCTATGCTATCCGTAATTGAATACACAAATCTTTTTTGGGCTGGGACATTACTCACTCCTTGAGCTAGCTTTTAGTGTTTTAGTTAGGGCTAGTTCAATTTCTAAGATGATTTTAAAGTCTATCTGTGATTTGTTATTAGGCCACCCACATCTGTTCATGATATAGATGTCCAATCTTGGGTTTGGGAAAATGTGTTGAGATCCCTGATTGACTTGGATATGTGGTCTCATAGTAGTTCTTACCGGGGTTAGGAAATCCTTGCCCGTTTAGCTAGCTTTTCGAAAATTAATAATAGGAAATGGAAGGGTATGCTAAAATAATTTTTTTAGAGCTTACATTCAGGATAATTCAATTATCATGATTGATGTGGGAACATCAATAGTTTAATGTTTGATACATGCCAGTTTTTTTAATTAAGTTTTGTTTGTATTAGGAAAAGTCTAAGTCCCACATTGAAAAAAGAATAAAAGAAAAGGCTTGGAAAGAGTTCATAAAGAATAGCTGACCTTATGGTACAAGTTGGTTTTGTAAGGATGAATTAACTCCAATTGAAGACCTAAGCTGGTATCATAGCTTATTAACAAGCCATCTCACCATCTTATTAAAGCTTAAAATGAGTTCATAAAGAAAAGATGCCCTTCACCTTACTAGTTGGCTTTGTAAGGATAGGTTAGGTTAAATATGAAGGGAGAGTTTCGGAAAAAGAATTTTTAAAAATATATAACGAAATCTTTCATTTTTTGAAAGAATGATTTTGTATAAAATGATAAAAGAGTGTTTATCATTAGCATATTTTTAATTTTCGGAATACTATAACAACATAGATTATATTTGAATAATTTGTATAAGCCCTCCAAACCCTTCCTCCAATACAATATTTTAGTTCTTCAAATTAGAGGGATTTTGGTTTTTGAATTAATTGTTTTTCCCAAAACCCTCTCCACCTAAATCTCTCTATTCTTTTCACTCAATTCTTCCCTTTTTTCAAAGCCCTCCCCTCCAAACTCAAACAAAGCCTCAGTGTCTTGGATTTGATGCATCTATTTTCTACATTTCCTTAATCAAATTATATTAATTTTGGAAATTTATTTACCTAATCACTGTTAAAACTTGAAAGAGTATTCATGGGGAATTTTGCTTACAGGAGGTTTGTTTTATGCTGCCACCGTTGCTGAGTTTGCTGTTAGATTGCGCCAAAAAGACAGATCAAACGGTGGTCTCAATTTCACTTGGTGCGCTGGTGCATCTCATAGAAGTTGGTGGTCATCAGTTCAGTGATAGCGACTGGGATATGCTACTTAAAAGCATAAGGTACAATCCTCCCCCCACCCCCCCTCAGTTTTCTGAAATTCGTTGTAATTATTACTATGGTATTGACAAAACTACTTTTCTTGAATATTGTTCTCCAGAGATGCATCATACACAACACAGCCTCTAGAGCTGCTTAATGCTTTGAGCTTTGAAAATGTGAGAAATCACGGAGGCATTATTAGAGATTCCGAGGCCAATGCAGGTGACAGTGTAACCATAAAGTCTATTGACAATGAGGCAGTGGGTGACCATCAACTTGATGCCAATAGTAACGGGAGATTATCCCCACTTGCATCCTTGAATGCAAATGCCGATGGAGTTGAAGAATCAGTTTCACAGACAAATGTAGATCAGTCTGAAGGTTAGAGTTTTAAAGTTTTAAGTTGATTTCATGTTTAAGCATGCTCTTGTCTCTAGTAGGATAACCGAGAAGCAGTATCGGTTATCAAAATAAATCATAAAAGTGAAATGGCTGATTATAATTTCCTACACCTCAATGGTGGGAGTTTTGAACTTATGATGAAAGAAAAATGAAGAGGGAGCTCTGCATTAACTGAAACTGGAGAATATGTGAATGTCATCAGGGAAATTAAGAAGTTTTATTATTATTTCAGGTCTTCCATCTCCATCAGGAAGAATTCCCAAAGCTACAGATGAGGGAGGCCTTCAGCGGAGTCAAACTTTAGGTCAACGGATTATGGGAAATATGATGGATAATCTTTTCCTTCGAAATCTTACTTCAAAACCGAAAAATCCTATTTCAGATGCTTCCCTACCATCTTCTCCAGTTAGGGTATTATGCTGTCTTATAGTGGCAATATAAAGGCCTGTTTGCTTTTTGAAAACATTTTCTGTTCAGTTATAATTATAAAAAGCCACATTGTTTTTACTTCATTTCTTGTTTTTTATATTTTATTGTTATCATTGTTTCATGTACAAAACTTCAAAGCAAAGTGAAGACGTGGCGTTTTTAAAAATATTAATACTGAAAACAAAAACTGAAGCCAAACAGGCCCTAAAGTTTTTTTTTGGTTGGATAGTTGCATGAATACATTCCTTATTCTACTCCATTTTAGGTTGCTGATACAGTAGAGCCTGATACCAAAGATGAGGAGGAGAGTCCATTGCTTGTAACTGTCAGGGGAAAGTGCATTACACAATTATTGCTTCTTGGTGCAATTGATGGTATTCAGGTTTGTATACTCAGTTTTTTTGTGTGATTAATATCTTATTTTCGGGTTTCTCTAAGTTCATGTATGTAAGTGAAAAAAGATAGGTAATCTAAGTTTGGCTTTGCAGCCAATTATTATTATTTTTTTGCTCAGCCTTCTCCTTCTCTTATAAATGGCCTTAGAAAGGCTATAATAATGCAAGGAAATGAGGGAGTGTAGTTTGAAACCCATCTGTTTAATTTTACTAGGGAATGTCTGCCTGAGTTGGCTTTGCAGCCAATTATTTTTTTGATCAGCCTTCCCCCTCTCTTATAAATGGCCTTAGAAAAGCGTGCAAGGAAATGAAGGAGAGTGTAGTTTGAAACCCATCTGTATAATTTTACTAGGGGATGTCTGCCTGAGTTGGCTTTGCAGCCATTTTTTTGCTCAGCCTTCCCCGTCTCTTATAAATGGCCTTAGAAAAGGCTAGAGTGCAAGGAAATGAGGGAGAGTGTAGTTTGAAACCCGTCTGTTTAATTTTACTAGGGGATATCTGCAGGGAAAGTTATAGAACCCAACTCCTAGCTGTAGCATAGATTTTTGAGAGTTTGATGGTTAGATGAAAGTTGTCCTTATCCGTTGCAATCTATGAAGCACGGACACCTCTAGGAGTAGGCGTGTCGTGTTGTCTGACACCGTACGACATATGTCGGAAAAATCGAACTAATGTTTCAAAAAAAACTCTTTTTGCTTCGACAGTTTTTGAATTGATGTTTGGCACCCATATGACACTCATACAACAAGTGTCGGACAATTCAGACAAATTTTCATAATTTTTTTGTCTTTGTTTCAACATACATTATACATTATTTTGGACAATTCTCACAAATCTATAAAGATTAAACATGTATTGTATGTTAAAGACCTTAATTTGATTAGAATATTTTTAACGTTTTTTAATAATAGATAGATGGATAAATGAAGGTCAAATACTATCATATGTGTAGCGGTGTCGATGTTCTATGTTTTTGACATTATCGATATTGGAGTGTCTGTGTCGTGTCCTGGTGTCCGTGTCGGAGTCTGTGCTTCGGAGGTTGCAATGGTTATTGTGAGTGTTCTGTGTTATTAGTTAGGGTGTCAAAGATATCTAGCTTCAGTTATTAGCATTATATTATTTGTATGCACAAATTTTATCTGAGCTGTAACTAACAGAACTCAGACAGCACTGTTGGTATGACTGTTGCAGATTCAACTTATCTAAAACAACCTCTATAAATCTCTTCTCTGTAATCAAATCAGTAGATTTTCTCATTTTCGATCACTTGCAATTTCTCAATTGATTCTAATAGGCAGTAATGGAGATGGGGAAATGATTCTCTAAAATTTTTTTTCCTAACTATTTGCAGAAGAAATATTGGACAAAGTTAAAAGCACCTCAAAAGATTGCTATAATGGACATTTTGCTGTCTTTGTTGGAGTTTGCTGCTTCATATAACTCATCTATAAATCTTAGAACTCGTATGCACCAAATTCCAGATGAAAGGTAGCAAAAAAATTGATATGTATTTGATTCTTTTAATTAATCAATCTTGGAATTTTTCCACTTCTTGAATGGAGAACTTGAGCATCAACAAATTATTCTTGGACAGGCCACCGATAAATCTTCTTCGACAAGAATTAGCCGGTACTGGCGTATATTTGGACGTCTTACAAAAAGCAACTTATGGGTTTGAAACAAACAAAGAAAATGGGTTTGAAGAAAACAAAGAAAAATCTCTAGATTCTGATAAACTTCAAGATGCTGATTCTACACCAGACAGTAGCTCAAGTATTACTCAGCAGTTTGATGCCGAAGAAAAATTTGAAAGGGTAGCTGAGGAGAAACTGGTGTCTTTCTGTGAACAGGTGCTCAGAGAGGCATCTGAACTCCAGTCTATTACCGGGGAAACAACTAATATGGATATTCACCGTGTCTTGGAGTTGCGAGCTCCTATCATTATTAAGGTACACGCTTATCCAGCAAGATAGTATGTGAAAGTTTTCTCTGTGCCCTTTTTGTGTTTCTTTTTTTATTATTATTATTATTATTATTATTATTATTATTATTATTATTATTTTTAAATGCTTTGGATGCTAATACTCTACTCTTTCCATCTAACTTCCTTTCTTTTTCTCTGTGCCCTTTTTGTGTTTCTTTTATTATTATTATTATTATTATTAAATTTTCAAATGCTTTGGATACTAATACTATATTCTTTCCATCTAACTTCTTTTTTATTGCTAGTTTCTTTTTCTATAAAATATATTGAAAGGGATTTTTATCCTGTTTTTTACTTGCTTAAGTTACCTTTCAATTGGAAAAACTCATTATGGCTTATAATGTGTTCATCTCTGTATTGATAAAAATGTTTGTTAACCTTGCTATTTTAGGTGCTTCAAAGTATGTGCTTAATGAACAATAAGATCTTCAGAAGACATCTAAGAGAACTCTATCCTTTGCTAACAAGACTAGTTTGCTGTGAACAGGTAATTTCTTGTTTATTCAATAATTCAGGGCTACATTTAATTGAAACCCGCGTAGTGACTGCCTGAGATATAAGGAAATGATATGCTACCTCATACTTCCCCGGGTCTTAATTATAGTAAAAAAAACTTACTTTCACACTAATTAATGCTCATCTCCTCACAATATCAAATAATTAATGGTATAAAAATATTTTTGGAACAATGACATTAAGAACTATCCAATGGATTTCCATCGGTTTATTTTCAATGTGCTTTTCGGAAAGAAGATTAAATATTTTTAAATCTCTAAAACGGAAAAGTAGGTTTTGAGATTCTCCAGCTGCTGCTATATGTATGTCTTTCGTCGGTCATTTGATTTCAATAGTTAAGAATATCGGTTTTATGTGTGCATATTTGGTACATTCGTTGGTTAATATTTAAGGCAATGGTATAATACATATATTTTTGGTGGCACATATACTGCATGCAACCTCGCATACCAGGAAAAGACTATTATTGCTCTACCCACTACTTATTGTAATTGGTAGATGATCAACAACTTCACACGGCCTCAAGTCTAGATATTAAACCCAAACAGGACCTATATTTAGATTTTACTAATACCACACCCCTCTAGCATCATATTGTCAACTATTTTTTTTTTTAGTATTTTGGTAAAATTTGTTTATTTGGATGTGCATCTCCATTGGAAAAGGCGAATGCTAACCAATGTCGTAACAGTGTCCTCTTCTCACACCACCGGCAAAGGTTTCAAAAACAGTATTTTTTTCTTGGAATAGCAAATTTTTAAACGATCATTGCATTTAATATCATATTTTCAATAAACAGTTTCTATTTCTTGATTCTTTAAGAATACTTAACGTAGCGAACTGTCTGGACGTACTGCATTTTGTATAAGAAAAGCTGGCAAACTAAATCAATATCGCTTCAGTTTCTGACAACGGGATAATGGGTATACTATACTCCCACCCTAGGTCCCAATTTATAAGACTCTTTTAGAACATTTGCTTGTCTCTTACTCTTAGTAAATGATCCTCTATAAATTCATTTATATATTATTACTTTTTTTTCTAAATATATTCTTTATTAATACTATTAATTTGCTCTAAAATATTAAAAGTAAACATCGAAGCATTTATATGCCAAATATAATTTAGTAATATTTCATGCATAAATTATATATATTAATTACATTACTAACTTTTCTTAATATCCGTAAAAAGAGGTCAAGGACTCCTATAAATAGTGACAGGGAGTAGTCTTTTCCACTTGAAGTGATTAAATACATACCAATAGCCACTAATGATTCTAGATATTGGACTCAGATACTTATAAGATATTGAATTCTAAATATATAGCTCACCTTTTTTTGGGAGGGGGTGTTTGAAAAGATCCTTCTCTGATGAACTGATAATCCTTTGTTTTGATCAGATGGATGTTCGGGGAGCTCTTGGTGATTTATTCCAAGCACAGTTGAAAGCTCTTTTACCATAACTATCTGGTAATTCTGCTTTTAGGATACTGAGACAAATTCTTCAGCTCATTGCAAATGTCAATTTTAGGTGGCTTGGAAAGAAGAAAGATTATAGTCTCTTGTATTAATCATTTAATGGAAACTTTGTGCTGGCACTAACAGTTTTGTAGAAAGTCAATAGAAATGTAATTTTGGTTTCATCTTCGCCATGCCATGCCAATATTTGCTTGCCCTTGACTCCATTTGCCTGTGCATTATTTGGAATAGCCGAAGGTTTGAGTAAGGTTTTCAATCTGGCATTTGTTGTATGATAATAGTTGTGTGTTTCATTAGGAGAAATTTCAAATATCTGTCAATTATCACATATTCGTAGTGCATACAACAAACACAGGGTAGCTTTCCCTCTATTTTTCGTTTGTCTTATTTATTTATTTATTTTTTTACATTCAATCAGACCGATAAATTTTCTTCGTTTGACTTTTTTGACATATTCAATCAGACCGATAAATTGTCTCATGCCCCTTGTAATTTGTGATATAAACATTTTCTATTGATTAGGTCTGTCTGGGTGATGCAGAATCAAGACTGAGTTTGTGAGTTGTAGATGTCCAATTAGACGTGATACTGTCAGTCTTTGCAATTTATGTTTTTCTTTTTTTTATCCATGTATTAGTACATATCATGGGTTTAAGAAATAATCTGGGAAGGCTAAAAAAGCTGATGAGAAATGTTCATGGGATTTTACTGAATTCATCGGTAAATTTTTTAGGCTGAATTGGTATCTCATGAAAGATTTTAATGATTATTTTTTGGTAATTTCATGAAATAAACTTGCCAGTGTATAACTTTAGAGGTTTAATTAGTGATTTATTTAGTTTAAGAGGAGTTAATGGTTTTTTTATTCGATCACGTCTATGAGGAAATTTAACTTGACATTTGATATAAATAAAATGAGAAGATCAACTTATTCTGAAAAAATGTAGTTTTTCATAGTGGTACTCCGTGTAACAAACAATTAATTATAAATCATCCATTACACTAATCTAATTCTTGAATTAATTTTTTTTACCGAATAGTTAAGTTCTTATATTTTTATAAACATTCAAAATTATTTGATAATTGTTTAATAATTTCAATGAGGTTTAATAACTTTTTAAAAATGTAATTAAATGTTGACTATTCAGTTACATTGATTTAATAGTTAGAGATTTTACTTGGTACAATTTTTAGGATACAGTATTACGTTCCAATAAAGTAAATTTACTTTAATTTTGTTTGGTATCTTAGCTCATCACCATAAGAATGATTTAAAAATAGTAATTTTGCCTCCAAGAAAATTTAGAGATTTATTTATAGGTTTACAAAAAAATTTGAAGCTAATTTCTATTTGTTTATTATCATTGTTTTTTATTTTATATTTTAATTTGAAGCCTTAAGCTTAAATTTCCTGCTTTTATTTTATTTTAAAATAGATTTAGAAAAGTTATTATGATTAGTTTTTTATTTTAAAATTATAAATATATTTTTTTTAAAAAATATTCCAAAAATCTTAAACAAATATTATTAAAATAATAAAAGTAACTTTTTATTTAAAAATTATATTTTTTGTTAAGAAAACTCGCATCCTAAAGCTTTCTTCCAAGGTCCATCGGGGACCATAAATGGAGTAAGAAGCAATTGGAATGAAAATGAAATAAACATGTGAATTTTGAGTTTCCTTTTAGTTTGATTCTACCTTTCTTTGCTACATCGTTTTCCCTCTATTACCACGTACGCATTTTCAAACAAAACAAAACAAGATTATGCTTGGTGTCATCAAATGAGTTTTGGAATCAAGTGCTTGGTTGAGCTTTCATGCAATTCTTTACGTAACTTTCTACTAAAAAAAAGGACATTACTTTTTTCCACACCTTTTCTATTCAAGAATCACATCATCTTCATATACATGGGTGCATGTTAGGACATATAGAATTAAAAAAATTAAGAAAAAACAACATGGGATTCCATTTCCAACGTTGTTTTAGTACATGCTTTTTATTGGCATTTTGTATACTAAGCCAAAGTTTAACAAAAGGCACCCTTGGTTTTGCTTGTAACTGGGGAACCATTACAACACATCCTCTTCCACCTCAAATACTTGTGAAGCTTATGAGAGACAATGGAATCAACAAAGTGAAGCTGTTTGAAGCTGAACCCATGGCATTGAAAGCTCTTGGAAATTCTGGCATTCAGGTCATGGTTGGCATACCTAATAACCTCTTGGAATCCTTTGGTAGCAATGTTGATGCTGCTATTGCATGGGTCGACCAAAATGTTTCCACTTTCATATCCAAAAACGGAGTCGACATAAGGTACTAATATATATATATATATATTTTCAATATTTCGTCAATCTCAATCTTAATTTATTTGGTTCATTCAACAACTGATGTATCTGGTCTAACTTATGTATCCCATACATTAGCATAGACTAAATAAGGTTGAATGAACTAAAAAAAATTCAATTGTAACAAACCAACATTTTTGTAAAATTCACAGGTATGTTGCAGTAGGCAATGAAGCTTTTCTAAAAACATACAATGGAAGATTCGTGCAATCGACGTTTCCGGCCATAAAAAACATTCAAGCAGCACTTATAAAAGCAGGCTTAGGAAGACAAGTTAAGGTAACAACCCCTCTAAATGCTGATGTCTACCAAAGCGACACCAATCTTCCGTCCGGTGGAATTTTCAGACCAGACATTCAAAATCAAATGATGTCAATAATCAAATTTCTCAACCAAAACAATGCCCCTCTCACCTTCAACATCTACCCTTTCCTAAGCCTTGACGCCGATCCTAATTTCCCTAAAGAATTCGCTTTCTTTGACGGTTCAGCTTCCCCTCTAGTTGATGGTTCAATAAGTTACACAAACGTTTTCGATGCGAATTTCGATACACTCATTTCAGCTCTTGAAAAAAACGGTTTTGGTTCGATGAATGTAATCATTGGTGAAGTTGGTTGGCCAACAGATGGAAACTCAAATGCAAATATAAAAAGTGCTCAAAGATTCAACCAAGGACTTGTTAATAGAATAGTGAAAAAACAAGGGACTCCTAAAAGACCAACCCCACCTGAAATTTACATGTTTTCCCTTCTAGATGAAGATGCCAAAAGTATTGACCCTGGCCCATTTGAAAGACATTGGGGAATTTTCAACTTTGATGGATCCATGAAATACCCTTTGAATCTTGGTGGTGGAAAATCACTTGTTGCTGCAAAAGGTGTTAGATATCTAACCAAACAATGGTGTGTTGTTTCATCACAAGCTAATGTTATGGATCCTAGTTTTGCACAAAGTGTGAGTACAGCTTGTACTTATGCTGATTGCACATCACTTGCTCCTGGTTCTTCTTGTAGTGGATTAGACACAAAGGGTAATGCTTCATATGCTTTTAATATGTATTATCAAACGTTCGATCAGAGGAAAGATTCATGTAATTTTAGTGGTTTGTCTGTTATTACCAACATTGACCCTTCACCTTCTCAAGGTAGATGCCATTTTGAGATCATGATTGATATTGGGAAGCATGAAACTAAAGCCACTTCTTCTTTTGCTGCACCAAAATTTGGATTTGAGTACATAATGGTCATGTTGGTATCAAGCTTCACTATCATCAATTTATTTCTGTTTATATAGTTTTATTTGATTTGTACAGTTTGTCATGTTCATTACCCACTAGTCAAATTTTTTTTTTGGCTTCATTTATTTCTAGCATGCCATAAATAAATAAATATATAGTTGAGATCAATTATACTTTCGAGTTAGTCAAATTTTAATCATCGGTACAAATTGTCAATATGAACCCATACATAATTTTTTTTTTGAAATGTTGTTTTTAGGTGATCGCTCTCACATCTTTGAAAATCTAAAAAATACTTTCATGCGTCAGGAGATATATCTCTGACGCACCCAAATCACATCAATCTTTGCTTTTCTAAGATCCACCTCAATTTTTTTTATAAAAAAAGGTCCAGAGATGCATCTTCATATCTTATTTGGGCGTATCCCAAGATGCATCTCCGAAATAACACTTGCATTCATTTATTGTGTGCACACACAACTAATTTAAATAACAATCAATGATATTTTCGGAGACGCATCTCTGAAAATGCCCAACCTGATTTAATAAAACACCACCTTGCATGAGCTTCTTCTTCATGCTAAAAAAACTCCATTCCAAAAACATTAAAAAACTTTCTCTCATTCTCAATCAACTTTCAACACCAAAACATCATTCTTGTATTTCATCACTTAAAAGGGAGTAAAATAGTCTAGAATTGCAGGTAAAGATCATTCATTTCATCTCTCTTTCCTTGCATTAATCTTGAATTTGTGCTGAAAAAATGAACGTTGAATCTGAATATGCATCTCTGGACAAAGTTAGGTGTAGTCTGAATGTGTATCTCCAGATTGTCATGTTAGAATGAATTTTAACACTATTTTTCTGATATCGGTGGTAATAGATATGGTGCACCGAAATATGTTTCCCAAAATTATTGTGAATGTATATGTTAAACCGGTCAAATTGAAACAAGTTGTTAAACCGAATGAAGTGAATGATAATGTTCAACCGGATGAAACAAATGATGATGCTAAACCAGGTATTCAACTGGTTGTTGTCGAGGTAGATGTTCGTGCACAATTTACAAATAAAGAAGTGTTTATTGTTCGTGAACATATGTTGCTAATATGCTGCTGACTAGTGTTGCTTAGTACTATCTAGAATGGTT
This sequence comes from Lathyrus aphaca, assembly GCA_963966055.1. Classification (NCBI taxonomy): domain Eukaryota; kingdom Viridiplantae; phylum Streptophyta; class Magnoliopsida; order Fabales; family Fabaceae; genus Lathyrus; species Lathyrus aphaca. Next base: position 547,646,180 of record OZ014522.1, read on the forward strand.
GGTACTAACTATTCTGACCATGTGTGCTCACATGATGGAACATCTGACACTTATGTGAACTTCTTTGTGTGTTAGTAGTATCTGTTGTTGATTCTGACTTAACTATTAACTATGTATTCATACATGATTGACATTGTGATTGGACGATTGATTATTATTGGGCATTGACGTGTGTAGCAAACTATTTGTGCTACTGCTACTCTGGTTGCATAACTTCTGATTATGCTACTCATTTGTGTTGCTGCTATTCTACTTACTGATCTGGTTGACTGTTGTTCTTGTCAAGCTTTGGTTCTAGATCCTGAAGGTTGTCATTCTTTCCATACCTTTGTCAAATTGTGGCAAAAATGGGGAGTAATGATCATGTGGGACAAGATCTGATGTTGCTTATGTGTTACTTTTGTTGTTGTTGTTGTTTACTATGTTGGTTTTGATTGGCTGATATGGTGTGCTACTTTGCTACCTCTGGAAGATCACATCTTGTAAGTTGTTTTAGCCAAAAATTTCCAAATGAGGAGATTGTTATTCTATGTGACTGGTGTGTTTAATACTATCTAGAATGGTTGGTACTAACTATTCTAACAGTGTGTGCTCACATGATGGAACATCTGGCACTTGTGTGAGCTGCTTTGTATGTTAGTAGTATCTGTTGTTGATTATGACTTAACTATTAACTATGTATTCATACATGATTGACATTGTGATTGCACGACTGATTGTTATTGGGCATTGATGTGTGTAGCAAACTATTTGTGTTACTGCTACTCTGGTTTCATAACTTCTTATTATGATCCTCATTTGTGTTATTCCTACTCTACTTACTGGTATGGTTGATTGTTGTTCTTGTCAAGCTTTGGTTCTAGATCCCGAAGGTTGTCATTCTTTCCATACCTTTGTCAAATTATGGCAAAAATGGGGAGTAATGATCATGTGGGACAAGATTTGATGTAACTTATGTGTTACTTCTGTTGTTGTTGTTGTTGTTGTTTACTATGTTGGTTTTGATTGGCTGATATGGTGTGCTAGTTTGCTACCTCTGGAAGATCACATCTTGTAAGTTGTTTTAGCAAAAAATTTCCAAATGAGGAGATTGTTATTCTATGTGACTGGTGTGTTTAGTACTATCTAGAATGGTTGGTACTAACTATTCTAACAATGTGTGCTCACATGATGGAACATCTGGCACTTGTGTGAGCTGCTTTGTGTGTTAGTAGTATCTGTTGTTGATTATGACTTAACTATTAACTATGTATTCATACATGATTGACATTGTGATTGCACGACTGATTGTTATTGGGCATTGATGTGTGTAGCAAACTATTTGTGCTACTGCTACTCTGGTTGCATAACATCTTATTATGATACTCATTTGTGCTATTGCTACTCTACTTACTGGTATGGTTGACTGTTGTTCTTGTCAAGCTTTGGTTCTAGATCCTGAAGGTTGTTATTCTTTCCATACCTTTGTCAAATTGTGGAAAAAATGGGGAGTAATGATCATGTGGGACAAGATCTGATGTTGCTTATGGTTACTTCTGTTGTTGTTGTTGTTGTTTACTATGTTGGTTTTGATTGGCTGATATGGTGTGCTACTTTGTACCTCTTGAAGATCACATCTTGTAAGTTGTTTTAGCCAAAAATTTGCAAATGAGGAGATTGTTATTCCATGTGATTAGTTGCATTAGGAAAAAACACATGTACAAGATGTATTTTGATGTAGATAGAACATGTGGAACAAGATGTTCTAACATGTGTTTCAGAATATGGCCTCAGTCTGTTAGCTATATTTCTTAAGAAATCTAAGTGTGATTGTGTTTGTTGTTAAGAATATTTGTTCATTCCAAGTTTATGTACATGTTAAGTGATATCCCGATGTAAGAATTAAGTTCCGATCATCTTCTGGCTTTCTTTAGATTTGTGGTGGTGTTAACTTCTTTAGAAGATGCAGAAGTTGACCTTTGAAAGAAGTTTCATAATCCAAATAAATATGGAAAATATTTTATTAAATAATGACTATGGATGATATGATATAATTAATTGATTTGATTTTAATTCAGTCAAAGAAGATTTGATTGGATTTACTTTGAAGGAACATTGGGTCTAAGATTTACTCTATAAAGAAGATATTTTTTGAAAAGGTTTTTTTGGATGTTCTGGTGTAACATGTGGAACACGATGTTCAATCTTGTGTATTGTAACATTTGGTCTTTGTCACCAGACCAATGTCGTTGCAGTTTTGGTGAAGAAGGGACATGTGTGAATCATGATGTTCCAGCATGTGTGCAACATCTGACCCTAGTTCAGCAGGTCAATATTGTTACATTTTTGGAACAAAATTCTGGTTGAGATTCAATCATATTTGTTGCAATTTTTAGCAATGCGTTTGTGTGATTTGTTTGAAAGATATTGAAGATCAAATCAATTTAAATGGAGATTTAAATTTGAGTTCGAATTAATAACGAGTCATATATTTCGTTGGAGATTTTTATGGAGCAAATCAAAATCCAACAATATCTGTTATTATTGTGGACAAATTTAAATCTGAAATTCAAAGGAGAAAAATTTAGAATTGCATCGCTATTTTAGGAGACTCAAACCTAGAGTTTTAGGTGTGCATTGTTTGAAGACTGTTATTGTTAAGGTTTCGATTTTTGTGTCTTTGTTTGAGTTATTGTTGTGCACCACTCTAGCGCCTCTATTCATATCTTAAGGCATATAAGTTGGTTTTCTTGTTGACTTGTAAAACTTTGCTCCAAGATATTAATTCTATAACCTTGAGAACAAGTTGTTTTTATTTCTTGTATTCCACGTTAATGCTCTCATAGAGATTAATGTTGAATTTAACCGTGTACACAACTTTATGTTTCAGTAAATTGACATAGTTGTTGGTTTGTCTTAGTTGAGTTGTAAATTCAATTATCGATAGAGTTGTATTTCAAGTTGGTCACTAAGGGTTAGAGTGTCCCGTAGACGTAAGTGTGATTTCACTGAATTGGGTTAGCAATTATGTGTGTTCTTTATTGATTTTTACGTTTCATCATCTTGTATAAGTTAATATGTCACTACTTAGTTGTGTAACTGGTTTTTACCTTATGGTATACAATGTCCCATACTTCGTGTCAGACAACTGTTTCCAAAATCTGTTATTTGTCATAAACCAATTGTATATGTTCTATCAGGTATCTGGTCTAAATTCTATCATCTTGAGAATAAAATTTCAATTTTGAATAGAGATTTCTTATCATCATAGGAATCATCCCGACCCCACTTTCCATATTTAGTGTACTTAGACATACGAGGGAGCGGGGTGAATTATGGAGGTTTCAAAATCTTTCATTTGAATAAAATTGTTTTCGAAATCAGAGTTTGAATTTTTTTATATAAAAAATGTTTGAAAGTTCATGCAAAGGAAATTCAAAGTAAAGAAATTGAGATTTCTACTGTGCTGATCTCTAACCTACTGAGTTTTTATTTATGACTGAACTAAAAAACCAAGACATATTTTACCACTAGGATAATCTCAAACCAACTGAGATTTTAACTAGACCGAGCTGAAGAAACGTTGCGAATATTTTTACTGACTGATTTCCACAAACCAAAAGAGATTTTTTTCACTGGTGGAGCTCACGAACCTAAAGAAGACTAAGACTAATCCCCCAAATACAAATAAGAGATTTTTAAGTGGTTTAGCTCCCAACCAAAATAATCGCTTTCTAAGGAAGAATAATTTACCCAAGAGAAAATAATATAATCTTGGTAAATTTATAGTTATATCCTCAGCCAGAACAATATCCTCATTGAGACCGCATAACATTTTCAATGCATTATGGCTAAATTGTGAGAGAAAATACGAGTGAATTTGAGAGGTGATGAGAGAAATGAAAATTGATGTTTTTCACCTTTTCTGGATGATTTGAAATGATAAAGAAACTCTATATTAATATGTCAAAAAATGGTGTAAATTTGGAAACAAGGCCAATTAAATGATCTAATCGATTAGACAATGTCAATAATCGATTGTGGCTGACCGGAAGGTAATGAAAAAATTACCAATCATTAAGAGACTTTCAAAATCCATTATAAACTTGATTAGGCATCGTTTAGACTATTAATTTAATCGATTAGACAGTTTGAAAAATGTTTTCCTAATCAACCAAACAGTCCCCTAATTAATTGGTTGGGCTCTAAAAACTTTTTTTTTTGTTATTTTAATAAAAAAGAGAAACTTCTCAATGTTTTAAGTGTGTGTGTGACTTAGCCATGATACTTCCAAAAATACTATTATATCTTTACAAGACATGATCACTCAAACATACACGATCAACCAAACTTTCAAACTTCCTCTCTTTAATTTTCTGAAGCTTCAAGTCTTGATATCATTATCTTTGATTTGGAATTACACAAGAGCATTGAGTCTTCTTGATGAGACTTGAGCTTTCTCCACATTAATTCCCATTATCTGAGATGTTGAAATTTTAAACAAACGATGATCATAAACTCTAATTCTTCACTTGAGATTTAGAAGGGTATCTTGATCAACCACCTTGTGCATATTTGATAGATTGAGCTAACTTTATCAATTGTCTGACTTCAGGTGTTCTCATCATCAAAACCATTTCTTCATAAAAACTAAACAATTGTTGATTGACTTATATATTTCTATTCATAAGCCTTACCATCTTGGATCACTACCTACAAGTACATAGATCCACAAACCTCTCTTGAGTAGCCCCCCGATTGCGTCCTTCAGCTGGATGCAATCATTGATGTTGTGGACGTGAATTTTATGGAAACTACAGTACTTTGACTTGTCAATCCAAGAGGATTCCCTAATTGGGAATGAATTCTTTATCCATGTTTTCTTGAAATCCGTGTTTATAAAATTAATTGCTATGCATTTAACACCATCAATTCATTGTCATCATCTGTTTATATTACTTTATAAGTTTTTAAAATAAAAGTCAAAATTATTTCTAACATCCAACAATTATAAGTAACCAAGTGCATTTCAATTAAATCCTAAAATATATTTAAATATAAATGATTTTACATGTAAATCACTTTTAATTAAAATTAACTTTATAAAAGTAATGTCACATTATTCAATAAAAAGTGCGCATTTCGATGCATCTCATAATTAACTGTTTTAACAGTGTTGTCTGTAACAAACAAAGCTTCTTCAAGCACTCACCATTTTCTTTGATCCATTTTCCCTTTTCAATTTCCACTAATTCTTCTCTAATTTTTCATCTTTTCCGTCACTATTCATTGGATCCAATCCAACACATTACATTAAGATTCGATTTCATCCAATTATATTCATTTTCATTTCTAGGGTTTTAATCAGTTGCGTTATTGGACGACACACTTTTTCCCCAAATCATTGGTCTTTGATCATTGCATTGTTCAATCAATTGTGATTCCGTTTCAAAAGAATATAAAATTGCTTTTTTTACTTCTGATATTTATCTCTTCAATTTAATTTTCCCCTTTTTAATTTTTAATTGTGATGCAAGAATATTGTAGCGAGATTCTAGTGTCATTATGTTTAGATTAATGAAAAGTGAAAATCTTGCACGGTTTTTGTATCAGAAAACTCTGCATAATATGGCTTATTCAATAGGCTATGATCCTTGTTCTCATTTGACTAAGTTTGTTTATGCTAATAATGTTTTTGGGGTTAGTAGAAGAATTGGATTTGGAAGAAAAGGTTGTGGCTTTTACACTAGTGGTGGTAGTAATAGTAGTAGATTCTTTGTGAGGGCTAATGCAAGGTCTCGCGGCTTTGCGTCTGATTTGGAGAAAGGGAGTTCTGTTGGTGGTGATGCTACTCTTGTTAGGGTTGATGATGGAGGACTAAATGGAAGTCCTGATACACCTCGTCGTTTACGGGATCGACGTTTGTCTGAGAAAGTTGTTGTTGCTGTTGATGTGGATGAGGGTATGTAAGCAACTGAGAAATTCAATATGCATGTGCCACTCTTTTGTTTTATTTTATGGCATGTCTTCAATACTTTATGATTTGATTTTCTCTCTGAAAAATGAAGATTTTGTGTAGAATCTTGACTATATGTTATAGTTTCAATGTATATTTTATAATAGCTTATCATTATGCTCTCATGGTGGTGATTACTCTAATATTGTTGCTCTTAGAGAAGGAATCAATCTTATATTAATGGAGGGTCAAGATAAGATTCTTATTAGATATGTTATGTCCTTTTTGTGTGTGTATAAATGATTTTGAATTTTCATCACCAGGTAGGCAGGTATGCATGAATAATTGATAATCCCCTATTTTCAGTACAACGTCTCGCTCCATTGTTAAAACGGGCTAATACATAGTTGAATTCTAGGATCATCCAAACGTGTTCTCTGATGTGTACTGTTTTTCAATATTTTTATGCAGTATTGGGAAACTTTGTGTCGGCTCTCAACAAGTATATTGCGGATCAATACTCATCAAATTATTCAGTTTCTGAATATCATGTGTATGAATTCTTTAAGGTATCTTTGTTGGCTACTTTGGCTATTCCATGTTTTAATGATAAGCGATTGAGTTTGACCAACTTTTGCTAATATTAAACAATGTCGATGGGCATGAACTTTTATATTTTTTCAGATGCTCATGTTAACAGATGCATCATCTTTATTTTAATTACTGTTTTGTTGTTCAATGGTGCCTAAGAAAAAAAATGGCCCATGAATTTTTAGTCAATGCCCCTTGAACATTAGTCAGGGACCAAATTTCTATTAAAATCTTGCCTCTTGCTGAAGAGGACCACTTTTTTCTATGAAATGAATTCTGGTTGACTCGTAATTAAGTTCCTTGTTGGCGTTCCTAGGGTTTCCGTATTTTATGCATTCCTCTTCTCCGTGAGCACTTACATGGTTATTGTTTTTAGCTACACCTTATTTTCCACAGTAGGTGCATGTGGCGTGTATATTAGCTGTAGCCCATTGCATTGTTGTGAGTTTGTGCATGTTTGAATATGGAGCCTGATGCACCTCTCATTTCTGTTACAGATATGGAACTGTTCGCGTGATGAAGGTAACTGCATATTCATCAAACTCTCCATTTCATTTTAGAACAATTGTACTACTCCATTTCCTTGTTTGGTTTTTCCGAAGTTCATTGATTGAAGTTTCTCTTTTTTGAAATCTGGATGATCTTTCTTGAAATGTATTACCGATAAATCTATGTTTAAAAAAATCAAATTCTAAAGTTTGGTTTTCATGAATGAGGCAAGCCCTATTTTGTAGTAGGTATCTTGATGTTGGTCATATGATCTGTACAAACTCTCTAAACCATTCAACCTAGTGTTTTCAATGGTGAGGTTTGACTAATTTTTTGCAGTCTCGAGAAAATTCAATGCTAGTGGGTAGCACCCTTAGCAAACCAAAAAAACGAATAAACGTCAAAAGCATTTTGGTTGTTCAAAGGATTTATCTTCTTTAAAATAAGCCCTTACGTTAGAAGAAAACCAAGACATATCAACTGTCAACGAGAAAAATATTAACAATGATTTTTTTATGCATCAACATTTGATTTCTCACCAATAGTGGAGATGTCTAACCATATTTTTTTAGAGAGTTTTGCCTAATTCTTGTTCAAAAGGGTCACAGAGTGTATTAGTTTTATCAAGTTTTTTAGGGTTTGTTTGGTTGGGGGTAAATGGAGGGGGAGGGGAACTAATATTTAATAGTTTTTGTGTTTGGTTCAAATTTTAAGAGGGGAGGGGAGGTAGATGGAGGGGACCAAAATCCTTCCTGGACCACTTTTTGCTCCCCTCCGATTTGGAGGGATTTGGAGGGGAGAGGAGGTGTTCCATTTTAATTATAATTATAATTACATTTTTATCCCTAATTATTTATTTAAATATAAATTAATTTATTAAAATGTTAAAAGTTATATTTTGAACAAATTATCTTCCTTTTATATTTTTTTTTTATATCTCCATCTTATTATTATTATATGTGTTTAAATTATTTTATTTTATTTTTTATATTTTAATATTACTTTTTAATTATCATAATGTTTTTGTTTATAATAATTTTTGTTAAATTTTATTGTATTTGATAATTTTTTTGAAATTATATATTATAATCGTTACATTTTTATAAAATTTGTCATGATGCTCTCTGATTGAATGTTTATATTTCGTCAATGAATTTATATTTGAATTATAAACGGTAAATATCATGATTCTTATAATAAAATTAGAAGGATAAAAAAGTAAATTATTTTTAAAATACCTCCCCTCCCCCTGTGAACCAAACATATTTGTAAATAAAATGCCTCCCCTCCCCTTTCATATTTTGAACCAAACATATATGTAATTAAAATCCCTTCCCTCCCTTCCCCTCATAAAATTCCCTTCCCTCCCCTTAATTGAACCAAACAGACCCTTATGTAGGAGCTAGGAGTATTTGCGTACTAAAGTAATTTTATGCTTCCAAATCACTAATGGACTGATTGGTTGGAAATCTATATCTTTTTCTGCAGCTGATATTCGCGTTCACGAGTTTTTTAAGACGCCGTATTTCAAGTCAGGGATTCACCCTCTCCCAGGTGCTCAGATGGCACTTCAAAAGTTATCAAGATTTTTTAACCTATCAGTTGTAACGTATGATTTTGGTATATTGAACTTTTCATCAACCTATAGACGAATCTTGTCACAGTCAACTAACTTAATCTCTTTTATCATTTGTTCAGGTCTCGGCAGAATGTAATTAAGGATCACACAATTGAATGGATAGAGAAGAATTTCCCAGGACTGTTTCACGAGATTCACTTTGGTAATCACTTTGCGCTTGATGGAATATCAAGACCAAAATCAGAGATTTGTAGGTGCGCCTTGATACTCTTCATCTGCATTTCTCTATGATTTAGTTTTATGACAATGCTTATGTCGGTAGATAAGTTCAAAAAAGTCAATCCGGACAAATCCTTATTATAGTTCGTGTTCAAATTCTCATTTTTATCATTTAAAGACGTGAACTTATCGTTTCTCATTAACAGGTCTTTAAATGCTAAGGTTCTTATTGACGATAACCCACGGTATGCCATAGAGTGTGCTAATGTTGGAATTAAAGTCCTACTTTTTGACTATGAAAATTCATATCCTTGGTCCAAGAACGAGATAGTCGATGAGCACCCTTTGGTGACCAAAGTTAAGAACTGGAAAGAAGTGGAACAACAATTGATGTCACTGATAGCTTCATAGTCTACAATAAATGCTGGACTAGTTCTTGAAGAAGTGAAATAATTTATAGTTGCTGCAAGAAGATGAGTAGCTATAGAGGAATGAATGACAGAATCATATTCTTTTCCCATTTTGAGCAACATTAATGAAGATTGGAACAAGTTGTTCACTATGGTGGATATTCTAGTGATTTATTATTACTTTATTGATAACTTAGCAAGTGGAACCTAAATGAATTTACAAGTGGAACCAGAATGATATGGTTGTACCATATAATGACTCAAACGTGTTGATAAATAAATGTGTATGACATTTGATTTACTTTTTGATGTGGTTTATACATGTGTTTTGGTACACTTGCATTGTCTAGCTTGGTGATCAAATCTCTCAGAGATTTTGGCAGTGCCTGTTATCCCCATCTCAGACCCTATAATCCTCATAAATTTGCCTTTCACACCAAGGAGTGTCTATTCCCCACATCACAAAGGATATAAGTGCTTGGCACCTGACGGCAAAATTACATCCCCTAGGATGTAATTTTCAATGAGATAAGGATTCCTTATATGGACCTGTTCACCAAAGACACTACTTCTATACCAACACCACATCCTATCTCTGTGACTGTACCTTTGTCCTTTTCTCCGTGTCCTTTCCAATTAGCACCATCTACCTCTGTAACACATCAGAGCAGCCCCTTGGCTGTCACAAATTCCACTATTCATCAAGACATTCCCTCTACATCACTGCCACACCTCTGACTCAATCTTCCTCAGCTTTAATCACATCATCAGGTTATTCTTCTTCTCATGATTTCTCTCCATCTGCTTCAAGCTCAGAACAATTTCCTTTAGCTCATCGCTCAGAACAATTTCCTTTAGCTCATCCCTACCCTCAGAACACACACTCTATGGTCACAAGGTCTAAAGCTGGCATTATGCAACCAAGGCTACATCCTACACTTCTCTTAACTGAGCTTGAACCAACATCCTAAAAACTTGCTCTCAAAGATCCCAAGTGGCTTGAGGCCATGCAGACTGAGTATAATGCACTCTTGAAAAATCAAACTTGGACTCTCACCACTCTTCCTCCTGGCAGAAAAGCAATTGGTTGTAAATGGGGTCTTTAGGATCAAGCAAAACCCTGATGGGTCTATCCTAAAGTACAAGGTCAGGCTTGTGGCAAAGAGCTTTCATCAAGTTCATGGCTTTGATATTCAGGAGACTTTTTCTCCAGTTGTTAAACCTGTCACAGTTTGGGTTGTGCTTACCTTGGCCTTGTCAAAGCAGTGGCAAATAACCCAGCTAGATGTCAACAATGCATTTCTAAATGATATTATGACAGAGGAGGTTTATATGCAACAACCTCCGGGTTTGTGCAACCTAATTCTGCTCTTGTCTGTAAGCTTCATAAAGCCATATATGGCCTGAAACAGGCCCCCCGGGCATGATTTAATAGGCTCTCAATTGCTCTGCATAATCTTGGTTTCATCACCAGCAAGTGTGATCTTTCCCTATTTACCTTGAGTGCTCCCACTCACACTATCTTCATGTTAGTGTATGTGGATGACATTATTGTCACAGGCAATTCTCCCAGTCACATTCATACTCTAGTCGCCCAACTAAATGCTCAATTCTCCCTCAAACAACTTGGCAATCTCAACTATTTTTTTGGGCATTGAGGTCTCCAACACTCCTCAAGGTGGTTTATTTCTCTCTCAGACTAAGTATCTAAGGGATCTCCTGCCCAAGACCAACAAGAGTGAGGCTAAAAGCCTGCCTACCCCTATGGTGTTTAATCTGAAACTTACTAAGGAAGGATCAGACTATTTACTAAATTAAAAAAAAATGGAAACTTATGTTACAGTCATCTTTGCAAATGATTACTTTTTTTATTTATTTATAAAAATCAAAACTAAAGATACATTGTATTTGAGATAAAATATATTCCACGTTGAATAAAAAAAATCTAGTATTTTGTCATAAAAAAAATCTAGTATTTTGTCATAGTTATTGTATAGAATTTGAACTTAATTTATTAAAAAGTTTGTTAAGAACAGGGGGGAAATTCATAAGTTCAAATGTAATTTAGCCCTTAATTTAATTGTCTGATTATATACTCTCATTTTCACGCACTATGTTGAGATATTAATAGAGTGGTCAAAACTTTATTAGTTTGCTCTAGTAAGATATGCTCTAAAAACAAAAAGGAGGAAACAAGTGAAAAGGTGATTCTAGAGATGCATTTTAAATAAAAAATGGAGTGAAATTTAGTTTGAGCATGTTCTTGAAAAAAATAGGGTGTGATTTACTTTGGGCATGTTGTAGTGTGTAAAGAGTGCGATCGAAAATGTATTTTCGAAATCAAATTGGTATTTTTGAATTTTCGTGCATCTCTTAAGATAGGATTGGCAATCCACAAATATTTTTGTTTTGTCCAACACTATTTTACTTTGCTCAAGTTTAAATGGTTTTGTCACCAAGTCTACTACTTGCTCCTGAGAGTTGTAGTGCTTCAATTCTACAACGTCTTCATTTACTAAATCTCTTAAGAAATGAAATCTCACATGAATATACTTACTTTTTCCATGAAAAACTGGATTCTTAGCCAACTGAATGGCAGAGATGTTGTCACATTGAATTATAGTCCCTTCATACTTCTCTACTTCAATCTTTCTCAAGTTTCTCTTAAGCCATATACACTAACACACACATAGAGTTGCTGCAATATATTCGGCCTCGGTAGTCGATAAAGTCACCATAGACTATTTTTCAGATGACCAAGATAAAACTCTAGATCCTATCATGATTACATATCCAGATGTACTTCTTCTATCATCAAGATCACCCACATAACCACCATCTGTAAATGCTAATAGTTTTGAACAACCTTCATTCTTTGTGTAGAAAATGCCTAGCTCAGTTGTCCCCTTTAAATACCTTAAAATTCTTTTGGCTGCCAACCAGTGTGACATGGTTGGTCTAGACATGTACCTGCTTATGAGGCTTCCACCATACATTAAGTCAGGACGAGTTATAGTTAAACACATGGGACTCCCAACCATTTGTTTGAATACATCAACTTTAGTTCATCCTTTATCTTTAACAACTTTGTTCCTAGTACAATTGGATTTTTCATACTATTGCTATTTTCCATCTCAAATCTTGCTAACACTTCTCGTGCACATCTTCTGGTACTGCATTCATGATTGTTCTGTGTTTTCGATCAACAACTCCATTCTATTGTGGAGTGTACGCTGATGTCAACCTTCTGCTTATACCTTGAGCTTTGCAAAATTCTCCAAATTCGTTTGAGTTAAACTCACATCCGCTATCTGTTCTCAAACAAGTTATATATGCACCAACCTCTTTTTCAAAAAATGCTTTGAAATTCTTGAATGCACTAAAGTCTTCTGATTTTTCATGTAAAAAGTGAACCCAAGTTTTACGTGAAAAATCATCAATAAAACTTATGATATACCTTTTTTCATCGTTGGAAACAAGTTTGATAGGCCAACACAAATCAGAATGCACAGTTGAAGTTGCTTTGATGCTCTACAAGAACTATGTTTTGGAAAGGATCCTCTATGTTGTTTTCCAACCCAACAAGTTTCACATAACTTTTCTGGAACTTTGAGCAGAGGCACGTTGTCTATCCTTTTCTTGTATGCAAGTGTTCTTAATCCTAGAAAATTCGGATGGCCAAATCGACGATGCCACAGGTGTGATTCTTTCTCACAGGAAAGTTTATCATGAAGACACATATAATTCCTTTTGCTACCATAGATGCTAACGTATAAAATATTATATTTCCACTCATGTTAGTTTTCATGATTAACCCTCTTTTAGGATGATAAAATTTACAAGTCTCTTGCTGAATAAGAACAGCTAAACCCTTCTCCTAAAGTTACCATATGCTCAACAAATTACTTTTCAACTCATGTATGTAAAAAAAATCTGTGATTCCCTGAATAATACCGTTCACTTGAAGTCGTACAATCCCTTTAGCTACCACTGTCATTCTAATGACATTTCCAAGCTTCGCTGTTTGTTTAAATCCTTCCTCTAGCTCAAGTTTGGTTCTACCACCATCCTTATGTTTTGATGATAATAAAGTGTAGAGAACAATTTTGTACTCTGACTATGTTTGTTTAGTGCGGAGATAAAACAAAATGGATTTCAGACTCTAAAGAAGTCAAATTTGAATGCAGACAAAGTATGAAGAAAAATATTTAGGAAGATTATAAACTAAGGACACACTCTGAGCAAAAAGGAATAATACAAAGGTGTGTTTAAAGTATGGTCAAGCTTCAGGATTATCAAAGTCAACACTCATTCAAAGGGCCTTTCAGAACTGTTATGTCAAAAGACTCTGATAAGTTATACTCTGAAGTTTGGACGTCATCAGGATCATAATCAGTAGTATTCTTGTAGAAGTTTAGAAGATATTATCTACTCTGGTTGACACCGGTAAACACTACTGAAGAAGGCACCTCTGATACATTTAGTGTCATCCTAACCTTATCAAGTCTTCAAATTCTGATAGGTTTTGAACTCTGAATTTCTTTTATCACGTATGCCAAAATATTATTCTGGATTATTTCAATGGGCGAAGAGTTACTATGCGTTGGTCAGGATCTTAAAGAGTCAATGACCGTCAGGGGACCAAGTAAAGTTCCATGGAGCTCATCAACAGTCATAGCATCTATGTCATTTGACTTCTCAATTGAACACACAACATAATTGAATTTGGGAGTCAAAGATCTCAAAATCTTGCTTCATATCTTCTCCATTCACTTTCATTTTAATTACCACCACGAGGGTTCGTGAAATGAAGCTATCGATCTTTTCTCCTTCTTTCATAACCACATCTCAAACTCCTTACTCAATGCCTGTAGCCGCACTCTCTTTACTTTGGTGGATCCTTGGTACTTCTGTTTCATCAAATCCCATATCGCCTTTGATGTTCTTTTGTCAAGAATGGTTTCCATGATCTCTCTGTCAATCGTTTGGAAGAGATAGTTCTTAACTTTCAGAGGTTGCCATGCTTCACTCACTCTCACACTCCTATTTAGTCCGCCCCTTTGGAAAGCTATGATGCCAAATGCTGGAAATCAGATTTTAACAAAGCTTCAAAAAGTAAATGGAGGAATGTAATTTTTATTGGATTAACCGATGGCTAATATATAGCCATTTTACAAACAAAAGAAATAACAAACTCTACTCTTTACAGATAACAAACCCTATTTCTGCTAAAGAATAGGTCTTATTCTAACAAACTAATAAAACACTAGACCAGCCTCAAGTATACAGACTACTCATTCTTCTCTATCAACTTGATGCCATAAGCTTGTATAATATCCAAAGCTGCAAACACCACAAACCAAAAATAAGTACTTATATTAAAACCAATTCCTACTTTGCTACAATATGCAATTTACTATAACAGTACTGCTGCAATCACCTGGAGTGTACACTTCAGGTATAATGGGCCTTAAAACACCTCTTGTCTGAATTTTATTTGTGAGTAAGAGCTGAAAAACAAAGATGCTACAAATTCAGTAACAGTATTTACTTGGAAATTGGAATAGACAACAGTTTTGGAGGAAAAGTACCAGAGCTCCAACAGCAGCTGGAATACCAACAGTAAGGGCCATGGCAGTTGTGGTTTTTCCATCACAAGTCTGCCCGAATTCAAGCAAAGTAGCTCTACGCTTCTCTGTACTTTGTCTGTCTGGATATTCTATCACCACTTCATGGTGCAAAAGCACCATATCCTGCTTACATATCAGATATAAAGTCAATGCGCCCGATATTATACATATGAACTTAGAAGTATATATGAATTCATATTGATATACCTTTTCTGTGCCGGAGTAGGATAGTCTTTCCTCCATGCGGAAACATGCAACATCAAAAGCACTTTGGCAGGACGCAGGGATTTCGGTTTGATCAAAAAGTCCTAAAAATCTACACGCGAGAGAATGCGGTCACGTTAAAACAATGATTTTTCCAATAATAATACTAATAATAAGAGTGTGTTAAATGGACTTATACATGATTGTTTTTGCTGTCATCGTTGCAGCTCTTTGATCTTTGCCATGTCCTAACGTTAATATTCTTTTTGTGATGTCCTCCTCTCCGATCAATGCTCCATTTGGATCTTCATGATCGATTTTCAGTAGGTCGAATGTGAATTTTCTAAAGGTTGGTCTCTCCTCGTTCTTTAGAATCGGATGAGCTTCATTGTTGAATAAGCCAATCCTAGAAAGTGTCCCCATGATTTCACCGAATCCTGTACAAGAAGTTAATAAAAATAGGTTCCATATAGATTCACCAAATATAGACTAATGTAGATTGAAGATAGAAACCATGCCTTCATAACGGAGGGTTCCACGAAATATAGTTGATGCTTCAGATGCTATCCCATATAAATCTCCGTAAAGTAAAGAATTGCGGTTAGGAAGACATTCCAAAGCAAAAGCAGGAAAGTCCGGTATCCTTAGTTTTGTAGCAGAATCATAAAGATTCTTCCCTGTGGAATAAACAAGAGCTATGCAGTGAGCTTATGAATTCTTCAATCAAATGTAGCACGAGGACGATACTCGTCGCTTTCATGTCAATTTATTCTAATTATTGAAAGCTTACCATCAACATTTATAGTTTCACCATGGTCTTTGTATGTCGCAGGATTGCGCCCAGCTCGGATGGCTCCTACAGGATTCCAGCTGAAATAATTGGCAACTCAATGAGTTTTTATAGCAACACCAAATGTAACAAGCTACCGGCTATTCAGCTACGAAAAGTGAGTTTATTTTAGAATCATTAGGGAACTTTTTGTATAGATAAAGACATTCGAAGAAGTACCTGAATTTATATGCCAATGGATTGTTAGCAGCTTGAGGAGATGGAAGTCCACCACAGTAAGAAGTGAAAGCCTTTATTTTCCCGTTCTGCATATGTGCCTCGTCGATCATCTTCATTGCCATCATGTGATCTGGATCATCAATCAATTACAAAAATATTACGAGGCCGTTCTCATTGAAAATTATACTTTTCAGAAAAATTGTTACGAATATCAGATTAGCTCATCATACCTATCCCTGGGTCCAAGCCCAGCTCGCCAAGAACTGTTATACCAGCAACTTTAGCTTTATCGTCTAGCATTGACATGGCGCTATCAACATAGCTAGCAGTGACAAGATGTTTTTTCAACTGCATCAAGAATTTAGAAACACATTCATTTATTATTCTGGATATTCCAAAAGTCGAATAATGACATAAAGTACTGCAAAGTACCTCGATGCAAGCATTTGCTACGATAACGTGACAACTAGGGGGCAACAAACTTATAACAACGTCCACCTGCACAAACGGAAAATTTAAACATAAGATACCGCTGTAAACGATATCCTATAAACACAAAAAAGAACACTGTTGCATCATGCTTCAAACGGCAATTGTACCTGTGAAACGTGCTTAAAAAGACTGTCACTATCCATCACGTCAAGCTGAATTCCTGTTACATTTGGAATTCCTTCAACAGTCTGCAGGTACGAAAATTGAATATCATGTAACAGATCCTAATGAAAGACCAACTTTTATAGAATAAAATATTTTGGTTAAAGTACCTGCTCTGCGTCCTTCAGGTACAAAGATCCTACAATGACATCAACATCGATTTGATCATCAAAATAATCTCCCGGCAATGTTTTATACCACTGGCTGGATCCTAATGACGATAACATTTCGGCTGCTGGCTGACAGACTCGACCAGCACCAAGAATCAAAACTGCAGCCTTCTTTTTCGGATCAGATTCCTTCATGCCTCCGTTTTGTTGAACTTTACCAAGCTTAAGTGAAATGTTATTTGAAGATCTATTATCTTTAGTTGGATTAGCAAGAGTGGTTAAAGAATCAATGATTTGATCCAGAACAGCCTTATCATCCGCACCAACCTGTCGAAAACACGTCATGTTGTTAAAGTATCAATCATAAGAAGTTCACTAGGTCGAAAACACGTCATCTTGTTAAAGTATCAATCATAAGAAGTTCACTAGATCGAAAACACGTCATGTTGTTAAAGTATTAATTTCCATTTAAAAAAGACTAGAAAACAAAGAGTATCAAGCCAAATGGTCCCTCCCATACTGAATTTATCTCGGTCCCCACAATGGCCATGCTTGAATTGTCCATAGCAATTATTAAAATGATAAGTAAAGATTCTAGTTTGAAATAAAAATGAGTACTTACTTCAAGTTCGGAGTATGATATAGCATCAACCGTCTGACCCACATGACAGTTAACCAAGTGGAAGGAGCCTCCTGCAGTTTCAATAATATCTAGGGCCTCGTTTATCAGAAACTTATCAAATAAGTGACCGCTCAGAGATACCTGTCGTTAATATTCACCGATCATGATCAGAAGATTAAATTATCAAATAGCATTATTAACATGGTTATCTACTACAGAATGGATAATATTATTGAAACTGATGAGCATACCGATGTGTTGTATCTGCGCTTGTTTGATAGAGAATTTGCTGAGTTTTCTGATACATCCCTACAAGTAATTTTAAGAGGGTATAGTAAGTGGGAAAATAACAAGTACTATAAAAAAGAGTCACCAAATAATGAAATGTAGATGAGAACATACTCAGAATCGGAATTCCGCATACGAGGTATATAATCATATAAGGAGGTTAGGACGCCTCGATGGACTATGCAAGCTCTTTTTAAGTGAGCAGGCAAGTTTGTAATGTCGGTAGCAGAAGCCAAATTTGTGACGAATTGCGACAGTACGTTCCCAAAATATTGTGAAGCCTAGTCATTATAAAATCGAATGATAAGTCATCTTCAAAACCTGTTGCAAAATCGAATAATAAATTATCTTATCCAATAATGAAAGACACTTACCTCTTTTGCAAATTCTGTTGGAAGAATGTCAACAGCTAAACATATCACTCCATTCCCCTCCATGTCCTCGTGGTAGGAATCCTTTATCGCATCATATCTAACAACAGTTTTTTTTATTAAACCTCACAATCATCCATTGCATGCAATAGGTCATTTTCTATGGTGTAGAAAAATGAATAACTTCTTCGAGCAAGTGACATGGTGTATACCTGAAGAAAGGTGAATCGATTGATGTACTGCGGTTAACAAACTCAAGTGAACCGCCTATATCACACGTTATGTCTGCTATTCCAACGAGTGGACATTCCTTTCTCATCAAATCTTTAATCTGCGTTGAGCTCAACAATGGAGGAAACCTTTTCTCCCAATACATGCAATTCACTAACATTGCCATTTCAAGCTACATTTCAGACCAAAATGTATGAAAATCAAAAGTACTAATATATTTAGTAAGCATGAATGGACCTACCAATAACCGATGCGTATGGTGCTACTTTTTCATGGAAAATTGGATTATAATGATCAGGGTGTGCATAGTAGTCCACCTGAAATAGCCGTATCAGGTTAACATATCAGATACAAATCTTACGGAGAGAGGGACTAAATCGATAAATAGGTAATAGGAGAGTCCAAAACTCACTTTATCGAACACTTTCGTAGAATCTTTGGGTTCAACCATGTCTTGAGCAGTCACAATACAACCATAAACTTGGAAAATTCTTTTTGATCCATGTTTTGCTTTATTTGCCTCCTAAGTACATAATGTGGCAAAGTTCAGGACACATGTTATGCATTTCAAAAGCAACAATACCACATTGTTTTCAAGATTCAATCAATTGTTTTTTCGTCAAATTTAAACTGTAATTCCTAACAATTTCCTATATTTCGTACTGAAAACTTACCATCTTATGCAGTTCGCTTAGTTTAGACGGATCCACAAAAGTATGGGGAAGAAGCTTAAATATCTCCTGTGCTCCAGAGCAGACTACAACAAAGGAAGAGTTTCAACTTGATGGCATATTCAGTATCTAACATGCATCGATCGATGTTTGACAGAGACATGAGACTGATACATTCAATTATTTCAACATTATCAAATTATTATCATTGTCGTGTCTGGTGTCTTTGTGAGTGATACATTGACAATGCAACAACTACAAAGTACGGATTAGGCTATTATCATACCATTTCCCGAACCAGTAAATACAAAAACAAGAGGACAAATCCCCAACGGCAATCCGTGATTAGCGATTGCGATTTCTTCGCCAACAGAAATAACTGCCGCTTTAGCAGCAGCCAAGGATGGATACATGTATCAGTGTCGTGTCTGGTGTCTTTGTGAGTGATACATTGACAATGCAACAACTACAAAGTACGGATTAGGCTATTATCATACCATTTCCCGAACCAGTAAATACAAAAACAAGAGGACAAATCCCCAACGGCAATCCGTGATTTGCGATTTCTTCGCCAACAGAAATAACTGCCGCCTTAGCAGCAGCCAAGGATGGATACATGTATGATGAGCCAAGTGACAGAAAAGGTGTTGAATATCCAAGACTTAAGTACCCTGATACATACATAAACAAATAATAACAAATCAAACCTGAAAATCATTCATCATCAGTCACTAGATAATTGAAAATTAAATCGGATTAGAAATTCTCATACGCTGTCCTAATCCGCGTAAGAAATCAACCATTCCAGCTCTACCAGCAAAATTTCCAAATGCAAGTAGCCTCTTCCCATTTTCCCCAACAATCAATTCATAGTCATACAATGATGCTCTCTCAGCAAGAATCTACAACAAGGTTAGAAAAGTTAGAAGCCACGGCAAGAAGAAACCGCAAATAATCACGCGCGCACACACACAAACAAACATACCTTATCTAACAAAGGCATATTTTCTTTCTGTGCTTTATGAGTATGAGAAAAGAACGCATAAGCTCTATCTGGCAATATCATCTCTACCTGCATCATCATTATCATTAACATTATGATTATCATTATGATATACATTGATTACAAAAAATTAATACGAAGAAAAGAAGAAAGAATGGTACCGTTGGTTGTTTGATCCCAAGAATGAGGCCACAAGGTGACAAATCTTGTGAAATTTGACAACCAACTTCTTCATAAAGAACATCAGGATGAATCCTCTTAGTAGAAGGCTGAACAATGATCCGTGAAACACCTTGATGAAGCAATCGAGCACAGTGTGAAGGAGTCAAAGGTGTTCTCCTCTCCCATTTATTAACCGTTTCTGATAATATCCCAACAACACCGTTCCCAAACATTCTTCTTCCACCTCTCTCAAACGTCAACACTCAAAGATTTTCCTGGTATATATTACTTGATCATATCAGATGAATGAATTATATAAAAAACACAGGCAGACAGCACTATAGGAAGAAAAAAAAGAACAACACGTGATCGTTGTGATAAGGTGGTTGTTTGTTTTTTGTTTGTTTCTTTGATAGTGTTGTTGTGTATATATATAAGGGATCATTGATGTTCTAGATGACGTGTAAGAAACAAGAGAAGAATATGATAAGTGCAAGAACTTAGAATGGAAAAAAAATATGAATAATTTATGCTACATCACTAATTTTTACGTAAATATAAGATAAGTATAAATATAGGATGAGTTGGAATGACGTGAGGTTACAATAGTTTGGTATGACTGTGTTAATGTATAAAACTAGTACACGTAACATGTTATTATAGTAATACACTTTTTTTATCTGATCTGAACTATATCTTTTGTGAGAAACAACAGTGATTCAGTGCTTAAGATTTATAAACTCTATATAAACAACACTTTAGTGGATTTTTTGACTAATATTCAAAGTTTTCATAAATTTTTTTTAATCATAAATATTTTTCTATTTCTTAATATTATATTTAAAATAAATTAAAGCTTAACATTTTTCTATTTAATTTAATTGAATAAATTAAATAAATAATATGATTTAATTTTCTAGTTTGATAATTATCAATAAAGGCCACAATTATTACAATATTTTCACACTACTTAATATTTTTAATCAAATGAAAATAGAGGTGATAAATCACTAATGTGTTTTTATTTAAGATGGTAACAATAGTAGAATATTCAAAACTAAAAAGTTATATATATATATATATATATATATATATATATATATATATATATATATATATATATATATATATATATATATATATATATATATATATATATATATATGGGTGAAAATTATTTGACTACGGTGTCAAAATATTTTTAAGTTCAGAATTTTTTTTATTATAAATTTTATAGTTGTATTGAAGAAGATGAGCTCATTCTACACTTGAAGAGATGAAGGAGCTTTAGCAAAGAAGAAAGAGAAAGTGAAACTCAGATACTGTTGAATCATTCTATTATTTCATTGAATTGTAAAATTACACATAAGCGGCCTTTTATCCATTGGATAACTAACTTCAGTTGGTTAGCAGTTAGTTACAAACTAACTGCAGTAACTTCTACACTAACTATAGTAAACTATATTAGTTTTCCACTTATCTCTAACACCCCCCTCAAACTGAAGGATGGTGTGTACCACAAACCACCTTAAGTTTGGTCCGGAGATCTTGAAATGTTGTTGTGCCAAGAGGTTTTGTCAACGTATCAACAATCTGAACCGTAGCCGGGACATGTCGTATATCCAACTTCTTTGCAACAACTCGCTCACGCATAAAATGTATATCCAGCTCAATATGCTTAGTTCAAGCATGTAACACCGGATTGTGGGATAACAATATTGCACTTAAGTTATCACACAAGAGAATAGGTGTATGAAAAGAAATATGAAGTTCAGATAGTAGCGACTCTAACCACAAAAGTTCTAAAGTTGAATGGGCCAGTGCGCGATATTCAACTTCAGTGCTCGACCGAGCTACTAAGGACTGCTTTTTCGAACTCCACGAAACCAAGTTGGGACCAAAATAAAGACATGAGCCGGATGTAGACCCGCGGTCATCAGGATCACTCGCCCAATCGGAATCACCATAAGCTCTGAGGGAGAAAGTTGGTGCAGATTGAGAAGGAGACAAGAGAAGACCATATGTACTTGTGCCACTGAGATATCGTAGTAGCCGTCTGACTGCAGACCAATGTGTATCAAGTGGAGACGCCATGAATTGACATGATTTGTTGACACTAAATGCAATATATGGGCGTGTCAACGTAACATACTGTAGAGCACCCACTACAGACCGATACAGATGCGGATCAGAAAACAAGTTTGAACCATGTTTGCTCAGTTTGTAGGTACTAAACATAAGTGTTGGTACTCCATTGGAATTGACCATTGCTGCTTTGACAAGAAGGTCTTTGATATACTTTGTTTGTGTAAGTAGTAAAGCACCAGATTTACAAAACTTGACCTCAATACCTAGAAAGTAGCTAGGTTTGCCCAACTTTTTCAAAGCAAAAATATTGTGTAATTTGTTGATCAGCTTATGCAGCAGAGAAGAATTAGAACCAGTGACCAGAATATCATCAACATACACAAGAGCATACATTGTAATACCTTGTTTGCAGTAGATAAAAAGAGAATTATCACACTTTGATGTAGAGAAACCAAAAAGAATTAGAGCTTGAGTCAGTTTCTCATACCAGGCCCTTGGGGCTTGTTTGAGTCCATAAATTGCTTTGTTGAGTTTACATACCAGATCCTTGTCTTTGCTCACAAAACCTGGTGGCTGCATCATATAAACCTCCTCCTGAAGAGGGCCATTGAGAAAAACATTGTTTATGTCAATATGCTGAATATCCCACTTGTATGTAATAACAAGAGTCAATATAACTCGAATTGTTGTAGGTTTCACAACAGGGAGAATGTCTCAGTATAGTCAAAACCATGCTCCTGCAAATACCCTTTTGCAACAAGCCTTGCTTTATGTTTGAGGATACTTCCATCAGAATTATGTTTGACCTTGAAAACCCATCTACACCCTACAACCTTTCTATTGGGAGGAAGAGGTGAGAGAGTCCAAGTATTGTTGGCCTGTAGAGCATCAAATTCTGTCTTCATAGCTTGTGACCATTCAGGAATAGTCAAGGTCTGTTTCACACTTGTAGGCTCAGTCTTAGTGTGAACCATAAATGTTTTTGGTTTAGAATGACCAGTTTTTGCTCTAGTAAGCATAAGATGGTTATTCTCAAGTAGAGGAAATGGATGTCTTGAATGAATATAGGGAGAATTAGAGGATGCAGAAAGAGGAACACAAGATGAAATGGATATCTCATTTGACTTAAAGGAGGTGTCCAAAGAAATGTTGTTATGCAAAGGGGAACCAACAGATTTATCACACATTGGAGGAGTACTATTACCTGTTGAATAATTGCCAGGCTGGTGTGGTACATTTGAGCAGTTATGCTGGGATTGAGGTGTGCTTTTATCAGGTGTGAGACTGAGGCCAGCAGGAACAACAACTGCTACAATAGTAGGATCTGGACTGCTATGTGCAGGTCCAGCTGTATCAGTGCACATGACAGGAACATACTGTACAGTTCCAGCTGCATCATTAAGTGTAGCAGTGATAGGTCCTGCATCATTAAGTATAGTACCAGCTGTATTGTACAAGTTTTGAGCAGAAGCAACAGTAACAACATTTTCTTGATGTGCAGGGTCAGGACTCATACAACCAGTAGATAGACTCTCTTGATATGCAGGACCAGTATACATACAACCAGTAGATGGAGTATTAGGAACATCATGAGCATTTTCAATATCCAAAGGACCAATTCTAGTTCTTGACACCTCAGAAGTACTTTGTTGTGTAGGACTGACCAAAGCAACCTTAGAAACATCAATGTTATGGTTTGTCTCATCAGGCTCAGGCCTAGGTATGTCAACACTGTTAGGTGATATATCATGACAAACATTAGGTTTAAAGGCTGAAACATGAAAGTACTGATGAGGTACAATTAAAGCACTTGAACTGGCTATAGGCACAGGCTTGGGAAGAGATTTATCACTAGGAAACATAGTAGGATATGGAAAATGTGACTCATTAAACTTAACATCTTTAGAGATAAAAATGCGACCCTCTTTGCTAAGACATTTAAAACCTTTATGTTAAGGGGACATTCCAAGATAAATGCACTCTTGACTCCTCATTTGAAATTTATGTTTATTAAAAGGTCTTAACAAAGGGAAACAAGAACAACCAAACACTTTTAAAGCTTGATAATCTGGTTGTTTAGTATACAAGTCATAGAAGGGTGATTGACCTTTAGCAAGAGCAGAAGTGGGAATTCTATTTATGAGATAAGGGTAGAGATGCATGAGCTAACATGGTGAGACCCATTTCTACAACCTGCCTGTGTTTTCTTTCAACTGTACCATTCTGGTGGGATGTGTGTGGACAAGTTAATCTATGCACAATACCAAGACTAGACAAAAAATTTGTAAAGGGGCGAAACTCTCCACCAAAGTCTGACTAAATAACTTTAATAGACACATTGAACTGATTTTGCACAAAGGCATGAAACAATTTAAAGGCTTGTAATGCTTCAGACTTTTGCTTTAAAAAATACAGCCAAGTATATTTAGAATGTCCATCCACAAAGGCAATATAATATCTAAACCCAGAAACAGAAGGATTGGGAGAGGGACCCCACAAGTCAGTATACACCATATCAAAGGGATTATTATACACAATATCAGTTAAAGGAGCATAAAGTTTATGTGCTTTGCCTAAATTGCAAGAAGAGAAAAAACCAATTCTTTGTTTATTGAATCCAGAAATGTTACAAAGTTTGAGAACTTGTGAAATAGAATTGAAATTGATATGGCCTAGCCTTTGGTGCCAAAGTGTACTAATAT
This sequence comes from Lathyrus aphaca, assembly GCA_963966055.1. Lineage (NCBI taxonomy): Eukaryota > Viridiplantae > Streptophyta > Magnoliopsida > Fabales > Fabaceae > Lathyrus > Lathyrus aphaca. Next base: position 547,671,148 of record OZ014522.1, read on the forward strand.
TACAAGTAGTAGTATCAGGTACATGCCTAGAACTAGAAGAATTAGAAGCAATGTAACTATGAATACCAGAGGAATTCCTGAGGTTGTTATTCATGCTTTGAGATTTGAAAAGCTCCAAGGAAAGTTGAGGAAAACAATATAGACCACACTCATCAAGGACTCCTTCAACAATCACTTGTTTAGAAGCCTGAGATTTGATATAACATTTGTTAGAGAAAAATTCAAACATAACATTATTATCACTAGATAGTTTGGAAACTGACAACAAGTTTTTAGTGATAGCTGGAACATGAAAGACATTTGTAAGCTGCAGCTTGTGCTCATGGTTAGGATAAAGTGTGATAGACCCTATAGACTGAATTAGTAAAGTTTGGCCATTACCAACACACACTTTATTTGACCCTACATATGGTTGTTTGATTTGTAATAGATGTGCATAAGATGTTAAATGATGAGATGCACCTGAGTCGGCAAACCAAGCCTAAGATTCCAGTTCTGAGGGTAGAGAGTATTCCTGAGTTGTTGCCATCAAAGCTACAGCCTGTGAATTCTTTGAAGCATCCTGACCCTCATCTTGTTTGCCGCTAGAGTTGGTTGCCGAGTCAGTTTGAGCATTGGTGTTATCTTGAGGCATATAGTTCTCATCAAACATATGCCAACAAGTGGAGACTTAGTGACCATACTTGCCACACAGTTGACAAGTGGGACTAGTGCCAACTGTGGATCTTCCACGACCATGTCCACTCTAGTCCTCTGGAGACAGTATTATCATGACTAGAGTGTGCAAGATTTGCAGCAATGGTTGAGGAAGCAAATTCTTGACGAATCTTGTCCAATTACGCCTCTTGCACATACATAAGGGCTTCAACATCACATATAGTGGGTGGAACAGGGCAGCCATACATTTGCATGACAAAGGGATTGAATTCTTCCGGTAAGCCTTCAAGAATGGCATCAATTTGATCTTGCTCTGTGATAGAATCTCCCATAGCTAATAACGAATTTGCAATTGCTTTGATGCGTAGAACAAATTCTGTAATGGAATGATTACCTTTCTTCGTCGATTTGAGTTCAACGCGTAATTGCCTAACCCTAGCTTTCATCTGAGCATGGAAAAATTGATGAATCTTGTCCCAAATCTCGTCTGCGTGTTTGCACACAAGAACACGCGGCAACACAGATTCATAAATTATGGACAATAGCCATATGAAAACAGCTTGATCTTGAGCAATCCACGCTTCATATTCTTCAGAAAACACACCTGTGATACGATCTTGATCACTGTTGAACTTCGGCGGAATCTTCGGATTGACAACAAGTCGATGAATCTTTTATGCAAAAATTACTCCTTCAACTTGCTGATTCCACAAGAGATAATTGTTCTCCTGTAGCTTGATCGAAAGCTTCGGCCCAAACGAATTTGACGATTTCTTGACAACGAACAAGGATGAGAGTTCTTGCATGGGGCCTTGACCTCTAACACCAAATTCTTGATTTTCCGAGATAGTACCACAAATGAAGTAAACCGAAGCTTGAATCATTGAGAATGAAGACAGATTGAGCTGAACGCGAACCACAATCGAAGAAAGCACGAACCAGGGTGAATGAACACGACGCAACAACTTGAATTTCACAGTTTGGCGAATCAGAGATTCAGGGAAGCGGGGAGGAACGAAGAAGCGTATGATACCATATTGAAGAAGAAGATGAGCTCATTCCACACTTGAAGAGATGAGGAGCTTTAGCAAAGAAGAAAGAGAAAGTGAAACTCAGATACTGTTGAATCATTCTATTATTCATTGAATTGTAAAATTACACATAAGCAGTCTTTTATCCATTGGATAACTAACTTCAGCTGGTTAGCAGTTAGTTACAAACTAACTGCAATAACTTCTACGCTAACTATAGTAAACTATATTAGTTTTCCACTTATCTCTAACAAGTTGTGACCATTTTAAATAAATTTTACTATTGTGACAATATTACAATAATTGTGGCGTTTATTGAATATTATGAAACTAGAAATTTAAATGTAATTATTTATTTAATTTTTTCAAATAAATTAAATAGAAAAATGTCAATCTTTAATTTATACAAATATTAGTATGTTAAATAAAAAATTATTTATGGTATTTTTAAATATTAATTAAGCATAATAGAAAAAGATTTAGTAAAATATTCTTTATATAAATCTTAAGTCACTACTACAAAAAACTCATTTAACAGCAGTTGAAAGATATATAATGATGTATGCGCATGTGTTGTTATGTAGAGTGTTGTTGTATATATTGTACTTATAACGAAGGTCTGAAAACCGTTGTTGTAGTCTATGATACGTGCCATATATTTCAACGGTTATGCTTACGAACCGTTGTGATATATACTCTTAGATACTGAGTTCGAAACCCATCAGCAACAAATTTATACGAAAACAAAAATTACTTTTAGCCTCGGTTAGAATAGATAACCGTTGTGAAAGGCTCATGGTTTATTATATTTTATATAAATTATTTGTTTTCCTTACCCCTCACTAAAGATATACAGGCATTCAAATTGACGAAGAAGATATAATCTCAAAAATTAAACTATTCTTGAAAATCAATTTAATCAAACCATTGTTGTTTTTTAATTGCATGTGTCTCGTCATTCATCTCATGTTGTTTACATATATTATGGTATAATGATCTGCCTCCTTAAATGCATCGTTGAATTCGATTATAGTTAAATTTTCATAAGAAAATTTGATCGGATAGTCTATCTTCTCATCCTCTCTTATCATCGTAATTTTTATACTAATTTTTTTTTACGATTATCAATGAGGAGGAGAAGGATTATCCGATCAAATTTTCTTATGGATATCAAACTATAAACGAATTCGGCGATGCATCAGAGGTGCCTGATCATTATACCATATTAAATATAAAGAACGTGAGTTGAATGACGAGAAGCATGTCAATCCAAAAACAAAAATGATTTGTTTAACTTAGTTTTCAAATATAACTTAATTTATAAATTATAAGTATCTACCTTAATTTAAATGAATGTATTTTAAGTGAGGCATATTAGTGAAACAAACATTCTATAAAGAATATAATAAACTCAAAAAATATCATACACTAGAACCAGATACTATAATTTATCACAGACTATATTAAACTGTTACAAGAGAATATACCTCTTAACCACAATGACTTCATACTTTCTTATACTTCTTTTTATACTTCTTTTTATTGTTTCTAAAACTAGGTAAGATTTGCAACAAAAATAACATGCAAAAAACGAGAAAATAGAAACTATCTAAAAAAAGATTGAAGTAGAAGATTACCTTATTTTCATATATATATATATATATATATATATATATATATATATATATGTACCTCAACAAGTCATACTATAAGCTTTCTACCACTATCATCATCCACCATGTTCATTTAGTTTTAGACTCTACAAGAAGGCATACAGGATGAAGAAGCCTAAATAAAAAGCTTCATACTTCTTGCATTCCTTTTTGCAGATTCTATAAAAAGATGAAGCTTCATACTTATTATCAACTCATACATTCTTGTTACCACCATCATCATAACCATGTATCATCTTTACTATACATCTTCAACTATATCAAACAAGAAAATTAGTTAGTATTTGTAACACCCCAAAATTTGCCCTCATATTTAACTACTGACTAGCTTATGCTTCACAGTCATTTATATTAGGTAATGACATTCGTAATCGTGCATTCCATTAAGTTTCTAAGACGTGGGATCAACGGCGTCTGGAGTTAGGGTTTCACAATGTACTTATGGTCATGAGATGAATTCAAAAGCTGAACTATGCAACCGTCAGGAAGAATCATTTTTTTTATTTTTATCATCATCAACACTAGTTCGAGGTTTATCCTTTTAATTAAGTGATCTCCTTGGAAGGGCTTACCCTTTGATATATCATTATTCCTCCTATTTTCTGGTTCATGTCTAAATTCCAATTCAAGCCCATAATAAAAGTCCATTTTCGAGAGCCTCCTTCTTGAATATAATCCATGTCCATTAAGGTTCTCATAATAATTTAGTAGTACATTGATCCAAATAAGGCCCGTATCTATTCAAGTTATCAAATCCAAAATCTCATGCCCACACCATTTCCTTTAATTCTAAATTTCTTATGGCCCATTTAGAACAATTTAATGGTCACTAATAATATTTGTTTCATTTCCAATGTTCACTGTTCATTCATTAATATTAAATCCATTTACAGTGAGTTCAACCCATTACCATAAATTAAAAAATGGTGATAAGAAAACATTTGTTGTAGATAAAAAATGAAAAAAAAGAAACATTTTTATTCCAATTGAGAAAACTTGTGGAATTTGATGAATTCATTTCCACTCTACTGGTGTTTCTGATGGTCAGTATTATGAGTATTTCAGGATAAATTCATTTCACTTCAGATTTTCAATAAATTTGATTCTATTAATCTTGTTATATCGATGGAAAGAAATATAGCAAGTTTTAAAAATTCATCTTTCCATTTTCTTTGGTTTTCCAATTCATAATTGAATTCCATAACAAAGTCCCTGAACCAAAATTCAGCAGTTTATTATAAAAAAAAAACTCAATACAAGAAGACTAAATGCAACATAAAAAAAAATCAGTTGAACTGATAAAACAAAAAAACTGAAAACAGTTACAAAATCTCAACTGAACCAACTAACTGTTAACTGGAAAAAAAAACTTCTGGAAGCTTCAAATTTTTCAGAGTTTGATTGCATATAAACAGGATTCATCCACTTATTTTTTTTCTTCCCGACTTCGACTCTTGGCACTGATCCACACCATTTTTCCTTCGAATTCCATCTTTCTTTTGGGCATAAATTCATTCTGCAGCATCTTTTTCCATCAACCTTTAACCTCATTCAGTATTCTACATTAGAAACCAGCATCAATCATACTTCACCTCTTCATATCTTCACCATCATCATTGCAACCATATCCTGCAAAATCCAGAGCAAACTGTGAATCAAATTGGACAATTAAGTTCATCGAATTCGTGAATGCGACAACAATGCAAACGAAGAAGATTAAAGAACTTCATCAACTTCATGTGTGGTCACAATTCAAAGATCGCATAACAAAAGCCGCAACAACAATTTGAAGCGAGTCTTGAAGCGGAATGTATTGTTTCTGGCGGTGATTGATTCAGATCCCCCATCAGTGTAACAACAACAGCGATTCGAAGAACCGCTAATCCATCTTCAGGCTTCAATAACATCATCATTCATCATCCAACCACAAAAAAAAGCCCCTTTAATCTTCAACAACCTGGAACCTGCAAATTTATCAATAACCACAGTTCAAGGATTCGCAGGGTGCAAATATATTCAGTCATACACAAGAAAGTAGGGGAGGAGGGCATATCAGAATTTCGACAAGCAAAAACGAAGATCGAAGAGACGGTAATAAAGTATCACAGAAGAAGAACAAGAAAGCAATAATAGTGAGTTTCCTGGTAATACCTCAATCTGAATCTTCAATCAAAAGGTCTCTCCAATCTTCATTCTGTAAATCGAATCCTCCGTTATCTGCTCAATCCGTTAGGAACCTTCATCACCCTCGCCACCGCGAGCTCGCCAGACGCGTCCAAACACTCCTCTCAAACTCTCTGCAATCAGTAAACCGTAAACACAACCTGCTGAAACCTCACAATAACTGCTCTTCACTCTCCATTACCTCCAACTCACGACCCTTCACGCATCCAGACTCATCATCTCAAAACACAAACTTTACCATCTTCATCACCTTCAACTTGGATGTAGTAAGCTGCAGCAAGAAGCAGTGAATTCAAGGACGGGAAGAAAATGGGAAATTAATATTTGTCATTACCCTCACCATTCTTCAAAACAACAATCCCTATCTTCATCAACCGCAAAAGCCGAAGCAACAGCCGCCTCTAATCCTCATTGATCATTGTCGTCATCTCATCTTCAACAACAAGATTCACTTGCAGTAATCTCCGACGCGTCATCTTCATCGTTTTTCATCAAGGTCTACCATCATTATAACCTACAAGATAGCAAAATTACAGTGAAGTCAGGGAGTCAATTACCACAACAACTCAGATCAACGTATATTCAAAGAAAAATTGCAAATCACAGCGAGAAGAAGAACGGAGAATCGAGCTCATACCTTGACCAACTCTTGATTGTTGTTGTCTTTCAGGTATGTCAATCTTGGTTTTGCGGTGATTTTCTTGCGTTTCTGTTTGGTATGAACTCCAATTCGGGTGTTTGAGTGAGCTTAGGAGAAGATTGATTACGAATTTGAGAGGGGGGTTGAGTTTTCGTTTGTTTAGGATTTCGGTTTGGGAGGATCAATCAAAGGAAATCCTCCGGCGGCGGCAGCTAGGTTTGCTTGAGTGAGGGAGACGAACATAGGTTTGACTAAGGTCTGAATCTAGAAGCAGGTTTGAGCTAAGGCGTGTTAGTTGTTTTCGGATTCGGGAAGGGTCACCGGGAAGGATGTGGTCGTCGCCGCTGCGGCGTTAGGGTTTTTGGAGAAGGTGTATGAGTGAGGGAGAACGAGAATGAGGCCGGCGGCGACGGCATGGAGGGCTAGAAGATGGTGGTGAGGCCGGCGGCGGATTAGGGTTACGATTTTGGGGAAGGAGAAAGGAAGGCGGCATGAAGAAGGAGAGACTTAGGGTTTGTGGGTGGATTTGTATAGTCTGAGGTTTTTTTTTATTTTTTATTATTATTATTATCTAATTATGTAAGTTAGTTTTAATTAGAAATAAAGACCATGTAGGGTGTTAATTAGGAATTAAGAAATGCATAAAAACCAATTAAGTACTTTAATTGATCTGTTTAATATACCAGAAAAATCAAATAAAAAAAGAAATATTTAGATCCACATTAATCAAATTAATTGTCTTATTATTTTTTTTTAAGAAAATAAACTCAGGCTCAATGCTGTTGGGCCCGCGAATTTCTATCCCCACCCCTGTTTTGGGCCCAGCAGTCATTTTAACTTAATAACATTTCTACTGCACCCCCTCCATTCTTTATATGTTTCCTATTTTTTGCTTGTTTAATTTAATTCATAAATAAATATTAAAATGAATGTTAAAATTCTATAAAAAATACAGTAGAATATTAAGTCATTTTAGAAACTCTCCCAATTTTCACTTTCTGAATTTAATCATTTTTCAATTTATTTTCGAATTTTCATTTAATTGATTTTCTATTGAATTCTCATGTGGATACATAAATTTGTCCAATTTCTTTATACCACTTCCCATAATATTTTCTGTCCATTCTTTTCGCTATGATTAGAGGACAAATAGAAGTACCTATAATATTTTTTGTGTATTTTTTAGGGCATTTTTTCTATTGTTTGGATAGTGTAATTTGTGCAAATTTGTGTTGGAACTTTACATAGAATTAGGTGGTCGTTTGCCTTAGTTAAAATAAGAATTTTTTAGAGATTTTTTAGCACAATAATATAATCAGGTTGAAGACCTTAGGAATTTAATTTCATATTTTTTTTTTCTTTTTCATGACTTTTAATATCTTTTTTGTCATCTTAATTCATTTCCATCATATTGTACATATTCATGATTCATATCATTCACTAACTATTTGCTTTTTCTTTGTGTGCAAGGTGTTTTGCAAGGTTTGGCTTATGGACTTGGATATTTTTATGCTTAATTGTGTTTTATACTTTGTGTATTTTGTGATGTAATAGCTTAGAATTTGTATGCTTGTGTAGTTGCCATAAATAGGATAGAAAAGATAAAACGAATCGATAGAAAACCAAATCTTCAAAAACAAATAAAGTATTCGATCCAACGTCGAGTATATTTTCAAATAAATAAATAAAGTTCATATTATTTTAGGGTTCCACGATCACCTTCGTTCCACTCCATTCAACCAAAATCAAACCTTGCATGTTTCATACCATAAGTCGTGCGTCTTAGCACCACGCAACCAACCCACACACCTCATTGTTTCATCCCGTTTACATTTCATATGCGTTTTTGCCTACCATGACCTAGGAGGACCCTATTGCTTATTATTAACTTATTTTACTTGCATGTTTAGTCTTATATCTCTTATATCTCTTAGGTAGATTCAATTATAAACCTCACTAACCATAGGTTATCCATGAATTCAAACTAACTTAGGGTAAGTCTAGTTCCCCTTAGAATGTTTACCTTTTACAACTTGAGTCTCTTCTCATCTTGAAAGAAAAAATCAAAAACACTTAATAAAGGAAAGGTGTACAATGCGCCACGAGCCTTAAGCTATACGGGAAATGATCAGTGGAGGTCTCCTTCACTCTTCTAGGATGCTTTACAAACGTTCCATTGGGGGAGATCTTGGAAAGTATTCGCTCCTGTGTCATAGTCTTTAGTGTTGTACATTCAATAAACACAAATTCAAAACATTTCTTATAAAAGACAACAAACCAAGAAGTCACGTCTTCTCATTCTCATCTCATACTCTTCATGACTTGTCTCGACAGTTCAAACAGCGATACGGTAAACACCCTCGTGTCAGAGCCGGTAACACCTGAGCTAGAGCTATGGCAACGTCATCCTAAAAACCACAAACGAGTGTAAGCCTTAGTTAGACGAACTACGGCGTCTCTGATCCTCATTTATCCCGATGAGGTACGTAGGCAGTGGGGTAGGGCCCATTCGAGCACAATCTTTCTTTTTCCCTACATTTTCCCATTTTATTTCCATTTGTCAATTCCATTTATTTTTCTCAATTCCATTTCATCCCAGATAGTTATTCTTTCAGTTAAACAGCATATTATTCTTCACCCTTTGAAAACAGACTTTTAAGCGTGGATCCCGTCGGGTACGGCGGACGGATTGGGGTGCTAATACCTTCTCAATTCGTAACCGACTCCCGTATCCAGATCTTTGGTTCGCAAGGCCTCGTCCTTCCCTTCTTCCTTAGGTTTGTGCAACATTACCTTTCCCATTCATTCGGGATAAAAATGTCTGGCTGGCGACTCTACCTTTTCCGCGCCACTTTCACGTTTGTACTAGGATGAAAATCCCGGGAGCGACAGCTGACGACTCTGCTGGGGACTTTTAGAAATTCTAAATTCCCCTTTGAGAGTCAATCCTAGCGCTTGTCTGTTTTGTTTTCTTTGGGTACTTATTCATTTGCTGTTATGCTTTAGTTTAGCTTTACTGTTTTGTTTACAGTTTATTGCTTTCCTTTACAGCTTTATTTACAGCTTTCTGCACTTTACTTTACTGTCGCATATACTGGCATACTGTACTGGCTGTTCTGGTTTTTCTTGGCGGGATGGGATTATTGTGAGATAAGCCAAAAACCCGGCTTGAGTATACACATAGGATTTAGAGTGGGCAGTCGTGTGGCTTGCGTGGTCTTGAGCACGTGTAGTTTTCACGAGTCCCACACCCAGATCAGGCTCTCTTGGGATATGTTCTATACTGCCTAGGCAGACCATAGAACGTTCCCACCTGAGCTGCTAACACTGGGAACCGATCTTCGAGGACCTTAGTGGAAACAACCCTCTCCAGTGGTGACAGTGGCAGACCACATTTCGTGGCAAACCCATTCGCACCCGAGGGCCCACTAGGAAATCGCATAGGATGACCTTGTTCTCTCATAGGAACCTGGTTAAAGCAACTGGTCGTATGACGGTAGTATTGTACCCTTCGGGATGAATGTACTATTGTTTCTCGACTTCAGTGCTTGAAGCCGGGAACTTATGAGGGATGCTTGTTTTTCCGGAATTCAGCTGAGGCCTCCCTGAGTAGTACATAATGCCAAACCGATTCCCTGATTTGGTCATGAGCCATTTCTCGGAAATGGTGAACGTATTATTGCTATTCGGCTTTGAGAGTCCGTGATGTTGACCCGTAGTAGCAACAACCGTGAGATTGGGAGGGGTTTACAGGTTTGCAGGAACCCTAAAACTTCCAACATACCCGCTTTTGCCAGTGTTACTCAATGATATGATCCGGTCCTATATGATACTTGGTTGAGAATTCTGGAACTTCTGCACAGAGATACTGATATCATGATCTTCACCAACACTTGGTTATCTGATCCACGCCAGCGTCGGACCGCTGACCGCATGCCAGTTGCATACATAACATCATGACATTTTAGCATACATGTTCGGTTACTTCTAAGAATCTCATATCTGGATTATGTCGGATTTTCTTCTGCATTAAAACTTGGATCAAAACGGATGGATTCCTTGGAAATAACCGAACATGGCATTTGCATACATCCTTGCATTTTTTACAGGTGTTCAGAGACAAATTCTTATCCTGCCCTAGTTTCTCTCCAGAATGGTCAATTTGAATCACGATTGTCAAGGCATGGAGCAACTCCGAGCGGAGATGACTGAGATAAAGGCCCAACTGGGGCATTTTATAGTGGGCATTCGAGCGTTGTCCCAGGATCAGAAATTGCTAAGAGAAGAATTCAACCTGATGAAGACTCAGATAAAGCTGCTTACAGGAATCATGAATACTATGTCGAAAAAGGAAAATATTTGTGTGTCTACTTTTCAAACAGAAGGTCATGTTTCTCCCATCTCTTTGGGATGTCCAATAAATCAGGGTTCTTCAGATGGATTTCCTCTACAGTTCGAATCTCTTCACCAGCAATCGCCACTCGGCAGTCAGGAAGAGCATCAGATAGGAACCAACTCCACACGTGAACTGAATGATCCTACATCAATCGTTACCAAAGAAGTGAGCACTTTCTTTCCTTATCGGGGATCCTCCTCAGATGCTACGCTTCGGTTTCCAGGAGAAATACTTCAACCGATTTCATCTATAACTCCGCCATTGCTAGCAACCCGTCATCAACAGGTTCAAGAAAGGGGCATTGATCCGATACCCATGTCTAATGCTGAATTATGTCCACAACCGTTCAAAATGGGGTTGGTTGAGTGTCACGAGCTAACTCCTCCTTCAGCATGTATGAATACAAAAGAAGTGGTCAACTTTCCTTCTTCTAGAATCATTTCTCAGTCCAAGTCTTCAAAGCGGCTACATCAACAATCTTCATTCACTCCTCGGCCGAATATGAGTAAGAGAATACAGAGTCATGTCAGGCATCCAACGCAATGTCAACAACGAAGTTTTCAATCACGACCACAGGGTCAGCAACAACAGGTACAAAGACCGTTTCAGGAAAGAACAAGAGCGAGGAACCGCAGACTTGATCCTATCCCATGTCCATATGCTGTATTGCTTCCAGAACTTCTGAAGTTGAACTTGGTCGAGCTTCGTACCATGAGATCTCCTTCGGCTGATAATCTACCACCGAATTTTGATCCACACTCCAAGTGCGAATTCCATTCAGGTGCCCAGGGGCACAATATTGAGAAATGTTGGGCTTTTCAGAACAAGGTACAAGACCTAGTTGAGTCCAAGACAATCATTTTTTCTCCTCATCCAAAGGTACTCCAGAATCTGATGATTAATCATGACGGAACCAGTGTCACGGTTATTCTACCAGATGGTTCACGTTAAACTGAAATCTTCAAGTTAATCACCCAGGACGCCAGGGTATTCATGAAGCAAGTAGAGCCAGCAGTATTCAAATACTCTCAGTGATGGCATTTATGTGTTTGTCTTTCTTCATTGTTCTTTTTCATCCCTATTGAGGGGAACTACGTCGCTCTGATTCTTCATTGGTCGCCAGTCAATGGAGATACGTAGGCAGAAGATCGTCAGGTCTTTCCGAGCAACCTTAGGGGGCAACTTTACTCCCCAGCTTCACTCTTTCCTTCAGATGTCTCGTGTCAGAGTCAGAATAGCTAAAAGAGGAAGTATCACTGCCATGGTTAGGTATACGGCTGCAAATTGAAGATTACAAGTCTGTGATTGATCGTCGAAAGTACCTAAGACTGACAGGTCCAGACGGAGCCAAGCCTCCTCAACTACGGCAATATTCAGTTTCTTTACTGCATTTCCATTTGTAGTTTCTTTTATATGCTAAACATTTGTCTACATGTATGAAAGTGGTTTGCTTTTGAATGTTAGTAATAATAAAACTCATATGTTTTTCTTGAAGTAAATTCATTTGCATTCCCTTATAATTTTGCATGTGTACATTGTGATACCAATTGTCATGCTTGAATTCTATGAAGGAGGATGACGAAACAAAAACGCAATATCTCTGAATTGTGTGCTCTCGAGTAAGGCCCTGTTGACGATGTACAGGCATTATTTCAAATCCTAAACACTGGAGATATAAGGAAGATAAACCCTTGCTAACCCCTTCGAGCCTTGAAGTAGGAGTTTCTTTTCACATAAAGAAAACCCTCACATGTAACCCAGGGGCAGGGTAGACGTCCGCTAGTCAGACCAAGCGTTCAGACTTTCATAAAGGAGTGTATTTGAAGATCCATTGCATTCTACTATGCTAATCAAGAGGTCCAAAGACCCGAAACCACAATGGTTATCCAAGTCAAAAGGTCCAAAGATTGACAACCACAATGGTTATCCTTCGTCGACCGCAAAATGAGGCAGTCACAACCCTCGTGAAGCAATCAATGTCACACGACTTGTTCAAAATGCAAAAAGAAAAAGAAAAGGTCCGCTAAGTCGAAACTTGAAAACAAGCGACTTAGGCAAAAGTTAGGGCATCCCGCTGGACTTCACAATCAAAGATTCACAAGAATCAGTCCAGGCAAAAGTTAGGGATAAGCAAAATAATGCAAAAGCGAAAGACGGAAAAGGATTACACAAGAAAGGTCCTCAAATGAGAACAAAGTCGTGTGACACAGACACGAAAAGTAGAGGAGTGACTGACTCTCAACAATAACCTGATTAGTGCTTGAACTAATAGTAGCAATGGTTCCTCAATCAACACGAAACCCTTATGAAAGGTGAATGCTTGTGAAAACTAGCTGAACATAGGAATGGAGAACATCACGAAGAATGGGTGGGCACAAATAACTTCGAGCCTTTATCCTTTGTTTCTATAACCGTGAACCAGGCCACGATACAACCCTTGAAAGTCCTAACAGAAATAGGGTTAATTTGAAAGCATACTGCCACGAGACCGCGTTCCTGACTCCTATGAGTTATGCTAAAAGACATTTGTTGGTATTGCATGTACATACTTTCATTCAAATAAAGGTCGTATCTTAACCAGTGATTCGCTCACGAAGGTTAACGATCCATTTTCAAAACTTCAAGATTAACATGTTTGTTGAATTAGGATTTTTCATTCTAAGAATAAACATTTTCTCACTTGCATACATTTGTTGAGCATCATAAATGGTTCACATGCGGAAATTCAATCCAGAAGCTCAAGCTTGCCAGGTTGAGAAGTCTAAAACTTCTGAAAGACTGTCACGTCAAGGTGAACTTTTCCGAATAAAGCTTCATTGAGCAGGGACTTTCCCAATTAGTCATGGTAAGAGCCAGCCAATCCGGGGCAGTCACGTCGAGCAATCTCTTCAAAATTAGAATACTGAGCCAACCTGGGGCAGTTACGTGGAGCAATCTCTTCAAATGTCAGTCAAACTGGGGCAATCACCTCGAGATTCAAATCTCTCCAAGAGCGAAGATTAGTCAGTCAAGAGCAAAACTATTCAAGTACTCATACTGGGGCAGGCTACCCTAATAGTACGAGAGTTCATTCTTTCCCGAAGACAGACGATCAGAAGCATTTACCCGGAGTTTAGAATACCATGGTCACTTGTCAAGCCAGCTATCTCGTTCAGCATTTCTGACAGATACAAACTCACCCTCATTGGCAATGGTTACCTCCCCAGCAAGGTTATTACACTGATTCATGCAGTCGTTACGATACCTAAGAGTTTAAAGACGCCAAGTCTTTTTGTAAAATCCTCTTGAGGTAAAATCCATACGAAGCAACTAATCCCCAGCACGAGACGACTTGAAATCTTTCCTCCTCAGCAGGACGTGTCTCAGTGCTGTCATCTCCAACAAGCAAATGGAAGTTGTCCTCACTAAAGTTAGCATTTTTTCTTTCAGAAGGTTTCCTTGATCTCGGTTCCTCATCAGATCCAAGGCAATTCTTATTCCCCTAGAAGATTTCAGATAAATCATTCTCCTCCCCAGCAGGTCCATAAGAGTGGATATTCCTCAAGGTATCCTCGGGCACGACCCTCAAATCTAAAAAGTCCAATTTATTTTTGGCAAAGGTGATGATTCGTGCAGATGAATTATTCGCGCTCTTCTCCGACAGAGATGTTATCCCCACAGGACTTCTTGGGATCGAATACGCGATCGTTGTGTTTCCCCACAGAGTTAGCAAAGTCTTATTACTTCCGCGTCAGGGATTTCTTTTACATTCATACCAGTTCAGTAACAATACTCAAGACATAATATCCCCAGTGTCATGGGGCAACATGCCGTGCAATTCAACATATGCAAAGTCCAACCGCAGACTGGCCAAAGTCCATCTTCGGGTGGCAAATTTCAAAGTCCAGCCGTAGACTGGCCAAAGTCCATCTTCGGGTGGCGAATTTCAAAGTCCAGCCGCAGACTGGCCAAAGTCCATCTTCGGGTGGCAAGCTTCAAAAGTCCACCCGCAGTGTGGCAAGTTTAAAAGTCTCCCGTAGTGAGCAAAAGTCTCCCGTAGTGAGCAAAAGTCCACCCGCAGTGTGGCAAGTTTCAAAAGTCTCCCGTAGTGAGCAAAAGTCTCCCGTAGTGAGCAAAAGTCTCCCGTAGTGAGCAAAAGTCCACCCGTAGTGTGGCAAGTTTCAAAAGTCTCCCGTAGTGAGCAAAAGTCCAGCCGCAGACTGGCCAAAGTCCATCTTCGGGTGGCAAGTTTCAAAAGTCTCCCGCAGTGAGCAAAAGTCCAGCCGCAGACTGGCCAAAGTCCATCTTCGGGTGGCAAATTTCTAAAGTCCACCCGCAGTGTGGCAAGTTATCCAGCAGTCCACCCGCAGTGTGGCAAAGTATTTTGAAGTCCAACCGCAGATTGGCGAAAGTCCATCCACAGGGTGGCACCATATCAAAGTCCACCCACAGCGTGGCAATTTCCAAAGTCCACCCGCAGTGTGGCAAAGTATTTTGAAGTCCAACCGCAGATTGGCGAAAGTCCATCCACAGGGTGGCATCATATCAAAGTCCACCCACAGCGTGGCAATTTCCAAAGTCCACCCGCAGTGTGGCAATGTATTTTGAAGTCCAACCGCAGATTGGCGAAAGTCCATCCTCAGGGTGGCATCATATCACAAATCCACCCACAGTGTGGCAAGTCAGTAGCCGTCTGACATCATTCAAAAGGCATCCCATGTTTACTATTTCTTCCCATCATAATTATATCCAAGCGGAGATCGGTCGGTTGAGTCTATCTTCCTGTTCTTCTGCTGCAGAGTGCAAATTTTCTGGATGTTTCTAGTATTCAATCCCTGCATACTTCAAATGTCTGAAAGCAATTGCTATCATCCATTCAAGTCTACAGTGATTGAATAGGGGCAGCTGTAACACCCCAAAATTTGCCCTCATATTTAACTACTGACTAGCTTATGCTTCACAGTCATTTATATTAGGTAATGACATTCGTAATCGTGCATTCCATTAAGTTTCTAAGACGTGGGATCAACGGCGTCTGGAGTTAGGGTTTCACAATGTACTTATGGTCATGAGATGAATTCAAAAGCTGAACTATGCAACCGTCAGGAAGAATCATTTTTTTTATTTTTATCATCATCAACACTAGTTCGAGGTTTTTCCTTTTAATTAAGTGATCTCCTTGGAAGGGCTTACCCTTTGATATATCATTATTCCTCCTATTTTCTGGTTCATGTCTAAATTCCAATTCAAGCCCATAATAAAAGTCCATTTTCGAGAGCCTCCTTCTTGAATATAATCCATGTCCATTAAGGTTCTCATAATAATTTAGTAGTACATTGATCCAAATAAGGCCCGTATCTATTCAAGTTATCAAATCCAAAATCTCATGCCCACACCATTTCCTTTAATTCTAAATTTCTTATGGCCCATTTAGAACAATTTAATGGTCACTAATAATATTTGTTTCATTTCCAATGTTCACTGTTCATTCATTAATATTAAATCCATTTACAGTGAGTTCAACCCATTACCATAAATTAAAAAATGGTGATAAGAAAACATTTGTTGTAGATAAAAAATGAAAAAAAAGAAACATTTTTATTCCAATTGAGAAAACTTGTGGAATTTGATGAATTCATTTCCACTCTACTGGTGTTTCTGATGGTCAGTATTATGAGTATTTCAGGATAAATTCATTTCACTTCAGATTTTCAATAAATTTGATTCTATTAATCTTGTTATATCGATGGAAAGAAATATAGCAAGTTTTAAAAATTCATCTTTCCATTTTCTTTGGTTTTCCAATTCATAATTGAATTCCATAACAAAGTCCCTGAACCAAAATTCAGCAGTTTATTATAAAAAAAAAACTCAATACAAGAAGACTAAATGCAACATAAAAAAAAATCAGTTGAACTGATAAAACAAAAAAACTGAAAACAGTTACAAAATCTCAACTGAACCAACTAACTGTTAACTGGAAAAAAAAACTTCTGGAAGCTTCAAATTTTTCAGAGTTTGATTGCATATAAACAGGATTCATCCACTTATTTTTTTTCTTCCCGACTTCGACTCTTGGCACTGATCCACACCATTTTTCCTTCGAATTCCATCTTTCTTTTGGGCATAAATTCATTCTGCAGCATCTTTTTCCATCAACCTTTAACCTCATTCAGTATTCTACATTAGAAACCAGCATCAATCATACTTCACCTCTTCATATCTTCACCATCATCATTGCAACCATATCCTGCAAAATCCAGAGCAAACTGTGAATCAAATTGGACAATTAAGTTCATCGAATTCGTGAATGCGACAACAATGCAAACGAAGAAGATTAAAGAACTTCATCAACTTCATGTGTGGTCACAATTCAAAGATCGCATAACAAAAGCCGCAACAACAATTTGAAGCGAGTCTTGAAGCGGAATGTATTGTTTCTGGCGGTGATTGATTCAGATCCCCCATCAGTGTAACAACAACAGCGATTCGAAGAACCGCTAATCCATCTTCAGGCTTCAATAACATCATCATTCATCATCCAACCACAAAAAAAAGCCCCTTTAATCTTCAACAACCTGGAACCTGCAAATTTATCAATAACCACAGTTCAAGGATTCGCAGGGTGCAAATATATTCAGTCATACACAAGAAAGTAGGGGAGGAGGGCATATCAGAATTTCGACAAGAAAAAACGAAGATCGAAGAGACGGTAATAAAGTATCACAGAAGAAGAACAAGAAAGCAATAATAGTGAGTTTCCTGGTAATACCTCAATCTGAATCTTCAATCAAAAGGTCTCTCCAATCTTCATTCTGTAAATCGAATCCTCCGTTATCTGCTCAATCCGTTAGGAACCTTCATCACCCTCGCCACCGCGAGCTCGCCAGACGCGTCCAAACACTCCTCTCAAACTCTCTGCAATCAGTAAACCGTAAACACAACCTGCTGAAACCTCACAATAACTGCTCTTCACTCTCCATTACCTCCAACTCACGACCCTTCACGCATCCAGACTCATCATCTCAAAACACAAACTTTACCATCTTCATCACCTTCAACTTGGATGTAGTAAGCTGCAGCAAGAAGCAGTGAATTCAAGGACGGGAAGAAAACGGGAAATTAATATTTGTCATTACCCTCACCATTCTTCAAAACAACAATCCCTATCTTCATCAACCGCAAAAGCCGAAGCAACAGCCGCCTCTAATCCTCATTGATCATTGTCGTCATCTCATCTTCAACAACAAGATTCACTTGCAGTAATCTCCGACGCGTCATCTTCATCGTTTTTCATCAAGGTCTACCATCATTATAACCTACAAGATAGCAAAATTACAGTGAAGTCAGGGAGTCAATTACCACAACAACTCAGATCAACGTATATTCAAAGAAAAATTGCAAATCACAGCGAGAAGAAGAACGGAGAATCGAGCTCATACCTTGACCAACTCTTGATTGTTGTTGTCTTTCAGGTATGTCAATCTTGGTTTTGCGGTGATTTTCTTGCGTTTCTGTTTGGTATGAACTCCAATTCGGGTGTTTGAGTGAGCTTAGGAGAAGATTGATTACGAATTTGAGAGGGGGGTTGAGTTTTCGTTTGTTTAGGATTTCGGTTTGGGAGGATCAATCAAAGGAAATCCTCCGGCGGCGGCAGCTAGGTTTGCTTGAGTGAGGGAGACGAACATAGGTTTGACTAAGGTCTGAATCTAGAAGCAGGTTTGAGCTAAGGCGTGTTAGTTGTTTTCGGATTCGGGAAGGGTCACCGGGAAGGATGTGGTCGTCGCCGCTGCGGCGTTAGGGTTTTTGGAGAAGGTGTATGAGTGAGGGAGAACGAGAATGAGGCCGGCGGCGACGGCATGGAGGGCTAGAAGATGGTGGTGAGGCCGGCGGCGGATTAGGGTTACGATTTTGGGGAAGGAGAAAGGAAGGCGGCATGAAGAAGGAGAGACTTAGGGTTTGTGGGTGGATTTGTATAGTCTGAGGTTTTGTTTTTTTATTTATTATTATTATTATTATCTAATTATGTAAGTTAGTTTTAATTAGAAATAAAGACCATGTAGGGTGTTAATTAGGAATTAAGAAATGCATAAAAACCAATTAAGTACTTTAATTGATCTGTTTAATATACCAGAAAAATCAAATAAAAAAAGAAATATTTAGATCCACATTAATCAAATTAATTGTCTTATTATTTTTTTTTAAGAAAATAAACTCAGGCTCAATGCTGTTGGGCCCGCGAATTTCTATCCCCACCCCTGTTTTGGGCCCAGCAGTCATTTTAACTTAATAACATTTCTACTGCACCCCCTCCATTCTTTATATGTTTCCTATTTTTTGCTTGTTTAATTTAATTCATAAATAAATATTAAAATGAATGTTAAAATTCTATAAAAAATACAGTAGAATATTAAGTCATTTTAGAAACTCTCCCAATTTTCACTTTCTGAATTTAATCATTTTTCAATTTATTTTCGAATTTTCATTTAATTGATTTTCTATTGAATTCTCATGTGGATACATAAATTTGTCCAATTTCTTTATACCACTTCCCATAATATTTTCTGTCCATTCTTTTTGCTATGATTAGAGGACAAATAGAAGTACCTATAATATTTTTTGTGTATTTTTTAGGGCATTTTTTCTATTGTTTGGATAGTGTAATTTGTGCAAATTTGTGTTGGAACTTTACATAGAATTAGGTGGTCGTTTGCCTTAGTTAAAATAAGAATTTTTTAGAGATTTTTTAGCACAATAATATAATCAGGTTGAAGACCTTAGGAATTTAATTTCATATTTTTTTTTCTTTTTCATGACTTTTAATATCTTTTTTGTCATCTTAATTCATTTCCATCATATTGTACATATTCATGATTCATATCATTCACTAACTATTTGCTTTTTCTTTGTGTGCAAGGTGTTTTGCAAGGTTTGGCTTATGGACTTGGATATTTTTATGCTTAATTGTGTTTTATACTTTGTGTATTTTGTGATGTAATAGCTTAGAATTTGTATGCTTGTGTAGTTGCCATAAATAGGATAGAAAAGATAAAACGAATCGATAGAAAACCAAATCTTCAAAAACAAATAAAGTATTCGATCCAACGTCGAGTATATTTTCAAATAAATAAATAAAGTTCATATTATTTTAGGGTTCCACGATCACCTTCGTTCCACTCCATTCAACCAAAATCAAACCTTGCATGTTTCATACCATAAGTCGTGCGTCTTAGCACCACGCAACCAACCCACACACCTCATTGTTTCATCCCGTTTACATTTCATATGCGTTTTTGCCTACCATGACCTAGGAGGACCCTATTGCTTATTATTAACTTATTTTACTTGCATGTTTAGTCTTATATCTCTTATATCTCTTAGGTAGATTCAATTATAAACCTCACTAACCATAGGTTATCCATGAATTCAAACTAACTTAGGGTAAGTCTAGTTCCCCTTAGAATGTTTACCTTTTACAACTTGAGTCTCTTCTCATCTTGAAAGAAAAAATCAAAAACACTTAATAAAGGAAAGGTGTACAATGCGCCACGAGCCTTAAGCTATACGGGAAATGATCAGTGGAGGTCTCCTTCACTCTTCTAGGATGCTTTACAAACGTTCCATTGGGGGCGATCTTGGAAAGTATTCGCTCCTGTGTCATAGTCTTTAGTGTTGTACATTCAATAAACACAAATTCAAAACATTTCTTATAAAAGACAACAAACCAAGAAGTCACGTCTTCTCATTCTCATCTCATACTCTTCATGACTTGTCTCGACAGTTCAAACAGCGATACGGTAAACACCCTCGTGTCAGAGCCGGTAACACCTGAGCTAGAGCTATGGCAACATCATCCTAAAAACCACAAACGAGTGTAAGCCTTAGTTAGACGAACTACGGCGTCTCTGATCCTCATTTATCCCGATGAGGTACGTAGGCAGTGGGGTAGGGCCCATTCGAGCACAATCTTTCTTTTTCCCTACATTTTCCCATTTTATTTCCATTTGTCAATTCCATTTATTTTTCTCAATTCCATTTCATCCCAGATAGTTATTCTTTCAGTTAAACAGCATATTATTCTTCACCCTTTGAAAACAGACTTTTAAGCGTGGATCCCGTCGGGTACGGAGGACGGATTGGGGTGCTAATACCTTCTCAATTCGTAACCGACTCCCGTATCCAGATCTTTGGTTCGCAAGGCCTCGTCCTTCCCTTCTTCCTTAGGTTTGTGCAACATTACCTTTCCCATTCATTCGGGATAAAAATGTCTGGCTGGCGACTCTACCTTTTCCGCGCCACTTTCGCGTTTGTACTAGGATGAAAATCCCGGGAGCGACAGTATTCAAAACAAAACCAGCAAAAGTTGAAACAAAACCCTAAGAAGTGGGATTGTAACCCTAAGTAGAAGAATACCTAATTTTCCATAGTCACACAAACAATATGTACATCATCACCATGTTCATCTAGTTTCTGAAGCAATGAAAAATAAATACAAAGAGGAACAAGCTTACACAAAAACTTCATACTTCTTATATTTCTTTTCATTGTTTCTAAAATTAGATGAAGTTTGCTGTCTAAGATGGAAGAAGAAAAATAATAATAAAAACTTGCAACAAAACATATAATGCGGAATATCTTAATGAGAAATATGTAATTACATTAATGGAAGAAGAAAAATACCTTAATGTATGAAGCGCAAGAGGAAAAATGGGTGTTAGGGTTTTGCTGTGAATGAAACAGTGACAATGGGTCACTTAATTCACTTATATGGGTAAATATTTCACAAAGGTTAACGCTAACAACTGTAATGATACGTTATTTTTATTATAAATATATCACAACACTTAAATATAAGAATCATAGCGATACCCCTTTTATATGGTATAAGGTTCGATTCCTGACAGTAATTATTTTTTTCAATTTTACATGATATATCACAACGGTTACATATAAGAACCGTAGTGATACCCCTTTTAATATCACAACCTAGATCTTTCCAGAAGAGAGAAACACTCATCAAAAGTATAATAATGATTTATGATTTTCTCCGTTTTTTAAAAAATATCGTTCGAGAATATCAACCATTACAATTTATCATCATTGCAAGCACCTAAATATCAGACTTTTCATTTTCAACCTCATCTATAAATATACGATTTTATATTTCTCAATTATACATTCTTCCTAAAAATGAGTTCAACAAATGACAATTCTAACACAAACATCACAAATAAGGTCTCAAATGAACAACGTCTTAGGCAAGATGAGGAAGACCCATAATCTGGATCCTTGGTTGTCAGGGATACGACGTTAAGGGTGAGGAAGACCAAGAAGAAGAAAAAGAAGACAAAGAAGTAGAAGATAACTTTTTTTTATAATTTTGATGAGGGAAGTGAGGAGACAGTCCCTAATTGGAAGATGCTTATATACATGTCTCTTTCACTTTTTTTTAAATGAAGTTTAGAGGTTAACACCAAAAATGAATTAATTGAAATAGAAAAACAAAGATAAATTTTAAAGAAGTTTTTATCAAAATATTGTCTTTCACTTAAAAATAGAAAAACAAAGATGAATGTTGTGTTTTGAGTTTAAAGTCACCAAACAGTACTATAAAATAAAATAAAATATATGTTTAAAATTTAAACAAATGGAGAAAAAAATGTACTTGATGGGAATCAATGTTTGTCACAACATGTATTACAACGGTTTTAAATTTAACCGTCGTTGAATATGATGTTATAAATCAGATGCAAAAAATTCAACCTATTACAACGGTGGGATACGAATCCGTTGTAAACCTGACGTCTTTAAATGCACGTTTTATAGTAGTGAGTGTTATATAAATCTGACGGTTGATATTGTTAGCTCTTATTTTTCACAAAAGATATAAATTCTCGTCGGATACACTTACATGTGGAGCTTATCCGATAAGTAGGGTTGTCAATGAACCGATCCAACTCGAATATAGTTTGGAACTTGATTCGACAATTAAATTGCTGAATTAATTTCATGAAACAAATAAATTAAATATAACTAAAAATTATGTTCTTTAACTAAATGAGTTAAACTTTAACTATGCATAGTTCAACTCGTTAGGTTCATGAATTAACTCAATTATTTATGAAAGAAATTATATTGTCTTTAAGAATAAATTTAAAGATGTACTCTAAATGTTAGCCCTATATTTCTTTTAATCTAACGATTTTAATTGATAATTTATATTCTTAACTGAGGAAAATAATTCTAAAAATAATTATGCAAATAAAATCAACATCATATAAATTATGTTTTTAAGAAAAAAATATTTAAATTCAATATATATTTTATAATTTTAAAGTTATCTTCTCAACTTCTTTAAATTTAAGAAAATCAAATATATGTTCTAAATTTCTTTTAATTTAAAAAAAAAAAATCTACATTATATAAAAATATTTTTTAATTTAAAAAATAACATACATCTATAATATGCTTTAAACCATCATTAAGAAAATAATGATTTTTAAAAATTTGTAACATATACCTTTTATATTATTTATAGAATTTATTTTAATTAATTTAGATTCAAGGATTTAAATATGTAATATTTATTAATCTTATCTCTTTTATTTATTTTTAATTATTAATTTAAAATATCAAATATATATATATATATATATATATATATATATATATATATATATATATATATATATATATATATATATATATATATATATATATATATATATATATAATAGACTTAAAAAAATATTTTTAAAAAATATTTTTAACAAGTCGAGTCAAGCTGAAATAAGTTCAACTCGACTTAAATCATTTCCAATCCTACCAATGAGAACTAATATATTTTGTGAGTAATAAGAACTATCGCTATTAACCTTTAAATTTATTTAACTCTTAATATTTATTAATTCCATACAAAGTGCATTTAATGAATTTTTTTATTAGGACTAATATATAAATTTTCCATAAAAAATCTCACCATTAATATTTTTCTATTTGTCATCCTTATATTTAAAATAAATTAAAGATTAACATTTTCCTATTTAATTTATTTGAATAAATTTATTAAAAAAATCAATAATGAGTTTTTATTAAAATGGTCACAATAGTAGAAACTAAAAAATTCCTAAGTTGCAAACAAATAAATTAACCAAATTAAAATATAGATATTAATTTCAAATTACTTAATATTTTTAATAACGTGTTTTTATTCAAGATGGTCACAATAGTAGAATATTTAAAAATAAAAAAGTTTATTTTATTTACTATTTCATACTTTTAAATTATAATCAATATATATATATATATATATATATATATATATATATATATATATATATATATATATATATATATATATATATATATATATATATATATATATATATTATGGATTGGGCTGAACGCAGTGCACGGACACAAGTCCAATCCGTCGGCCACGAGCCCAAGGCCGAATACATAGGGACGTGGGGAGAGCATCTCCCCTGTAACACCCTTCTAACCCTACATAATAAAACACAATAAATATTTAAATAATTCATGGTACATCTCAGAAATGTGTCACATTTTCTTCATAAAACATCTTAACAACAATCTTGCTCTGTAACACGAGTTTTCAAAACATTTAGAATATCACTTCTTTTATAAATTAATAATCAAATTAAACTTTGCACCTGAATCATAACTTCAAAATAACTTTATTTATTTCATAAAAACATCAAGACCTTAGGTCATTGTCATCAATCATCATTAACTAAAAATCAACATCTAATAACTCATAAAAATCATCCTAACAGATAACATAATATTCACTTAAGCATGTCCCACCCGATGTTACATCTACCAGAGCAAGACACCATATAACTCGACAGGAATAAACTAAACAGCTCCAAGCTAAACTTCACACACTGAGAAGTTATCCTTCTTGAGTATATGCACATTATCCATGTAGAGACAACATTCAAACAGGCAGGGTGAGTAATCACAAATCAATATAAATTATATAAAGAAAAGATATTAACATGTCATAATCATCTAAATCAAACATCACAACAAAACACCCAAAAAATCATATAAATCACCCAGACATCAATATCACAACATGCAATCATGCAATGCCACAAAAAGTGAAATTCAACGTCATAAATGCATGTGGTACTAATTTCAACATGTGATGTACACTGGGCCATCTATCCTCCACAAGGGAGCACAACATAAACAACATCACCACGATCCACACGATTGGATAGAATCCTCCAACATCATAGGTATGTCATGAATACAACGATGCAACAACTTCAACATAATCGACATTTGCATCAACATTCATATACAATTCATCATAATACTCATAGTACAACATCTATACATCACTCATATAATCGTCATCACATAACAATCATAACCATCATAGTATAGCATCGCAACTTCATTTCAATACCAAATAATCATAATTCATTTGATCATCATGTTCGTCACATAACATGTATAAACATCAAAACATGCACCTCATCTATTTATTTCATCATACCATTATTAAAGAACATCACTAATACATGTCAAAATCTTCATAATAACATCATTCACATGACCATCATTACATAAGTAATTATCACATAATCATTATACAAGTTTCAACATATAATTAACATCATAACACAATAACGCCATATCGTTATCCTCTAGATCAACATAAGTATCATATCATATTCAACACATAGCAACATCTTTACAACAACAATACCCCACAACATTTGACTACATCATAAACAACCCTATCCCATTTAGCGGTTAATTCACAACACAATATATCATAATTAATCACAATTGCATGATATGCCACAACAACTTAATAACAAAATCATACAACATCATAATTTACAATCAGAACACACATTCATGCGACTGATGTCCATATTTCACGATTCGACACATTGGAACATACACAGAGAACTCACTTGGTGCGTAGAATAGTTGGAAATCTATCAATGAAAACAATTTTAACATAAAGTACATGAAGTTAGATTTCCAACGGTTCAAACGACGACGCTGATCCAGCCCATTGGAAGAATCTTGGCCCAACGCTGAGGAACATCATAAATACCCTCTTTCACTAAAGGGTCAAATATTCTATTCTTTACTACTTTCTGTACTTGCTTACTGCATAAACTCTTTCTCACATTGGCATCAGAGTACCTTGCAAATACACCCCCCATTTCTCCACCGATATAGTTACTCACTACTGAAAGGTTCCTCCTGATCAAGTCAGATCAATATATATATTATACGAACTCTAAAATATAGTTTATAGATTAAGTTCATAGTATTATTCAAAATTAAATAATGAATAAAATTATATCATATTTAAAGTATAAAATAAATAAAATAAATTTTTATTTTTGAAGTTTCTACTGCGGTGACAACTTTAAAAAATAACTTATTTATACATCACTTACGTTTTCATTTGATTAGAAATATTAAATAATGTGGAATTATTACTTATATTTTAATTTAGTTTATTTATTTATTTTCATGTTATGAATTTATGTTTTTGAATGTTCTAGACCATTTCAAATAAAAACTCATTATTGATTCATTACTTATATTTTAATTTGATTAAAAAATATTAGAGAACATGAATAAACATGAGTAGTTTGATTAAAAAATAGTTTGATTATATTAAAAAATAAGTGTTTAGTTTGAATGAATATAAGTAAAAGTTAAAAGGATTTAATTCATCTTTTAGTCCCGTAACTTATTTTAGAGTTTTTATTTGATCCCATAAATTTAAATCGTAACAATTTAGTTCTTTAACCATACTCCGTTAGACCATTAAATTCATTCTGTTAAGTTTAAGTGAATAACCGTTAAGTAGTGTACATGTGACTTTTTTATTTAATTATTTGACATTATAATACTTACGTGTCATTTAAAATTAAATAGTTTTTATTTTAGAAAATCAAAAGCAAAACTCTTAGCATTCCATAGCCATTTCAAAATCATTGCGTTAGAACTTCCAAAAAATCCTAGCAGATGCGATAGAGAAATTAGCAGAAGAAAAATCTACAAAAGACGAATGTTGAAGACGATTACTGAAGAAGAAGAAGACGAAAATTTTTACGCTACAGTAAGTACCATTACTTATTACTGTAAAACGCATGCATGAGCTTCGTTTTTTACTCTCTTTTACTTCACTATCTCATTCTTTCGTTTTTTTGTTATGTTGTTGTTAGGCAATGAATGATATGTTTGAGTGTGTTATTCACCATGAGGGTATGTTTGGTGAGTTTAACATACTAGGTTACAAGGGTTTGGAGGAGGTATGGGATGTTGACCCTGACTTTTGGAGTTACTTTGAGATATTGGGTGGATTAAAAGACTTAGGGTATCCTAAAGTTGATAGTTTGTGGTATTATGATGCACTGGTTGATAATGAGTTGGTGTTGTTAAAAGACGACGAAGGGACAAATAGGATGAGAACTATTGCATTGATCAATGGGAGTGTGCATCTATATGTATTGCATCTAGTGTTTGGGGAAGAGAAAATACTACCAATTGAACACCAAGTAGGTTCCATTGATGAAGAAAATGACAACTTAGATGAGACAGTGGACGATTTAAATAATGTTGTGATAGGAACTTTTGATGACCTGAGGTCCATTGAAGATTTGAATAATCTAGGTAACAAATATGATGAATTAGGGCCCACGGTTGACCAAAAAGGTGCATTTGAGGATGTTAATGTGGATGGGACCACAAAATCTAACTTTGAGGGGGACAAAGTATCTGAAGAAGCATTAATGGATATTACTTTAGATGTGACCATTGACCAAGTTAAAATATTGGATGGTACACCTTATTTGGTTAGGGTCCAAACTGAGTCAGTTGTTGAGGCATTAATATGCAACAAAGAAGGTAATGGACCAGATTGTAACAAGGAAGGTAAGATACCAGATTTTAACAAGGAATGTGAGGGACCAGATTGTGGGATTAATGAAGATGATAATGTTTTGAAAGACTTATTTGAAGATTCTGGTGATGATGTAAATGGACTTGCTAAAGGAATATCTATTGATACAAATAAAGGTAGAGGAAAAGGGAATGTCAAGACTAAGAAGAATGGTACACAAAAAAAGGTAAAAGGGGTAAGAAGAGTAAGAAGAAGGGGAGACCAGGGAAACAAAAAGTGGTGGAAGATACAACTGAGTGTAGTGGTATATTTGTTGATAAAGATGAATCTAAGGCTTAAAAGGAAAACTTTAATGGATTGAGTGATATTGAAGAATATGACACTGATGAGTTACCACTGGCCTATGATAGTGAAGATGATGAGATAATGAAAGTAGATTTTTCCAACTCTCAAGCTTCCAAAAAGTATGATTGATTACAAGTGGAATTTAGGGACTTATTTTGCATCTAGGGAAGAATTTAAAGAGGGTATCAGAACTTATGCTATTCATTCTGGTAGAAATTTATTGTTTAAGAAAAATGATAAGAGGAAGATGAAAGTCACATGGAAGAAAGGATGTCTATGGGAGTGCTACTGTGCAAGACTACAAGATGACAAAACTTGGCAGTTGAGAAAGATTGTGGACAAGCACACATGCAATAGGGACTACAAGGTAAGGTTCTAACTTCTAAATGGTTGGGCAACAAAATTCAAAAAGAGGAAAAGGCTTCAAAAGGGTCTAAAGCCTACTTTTAGCCAACCCTAGACTTTATGTTTAATTTAGCTTTGTATTAATTCTACTGGTGTAACAGACAATCTAGTTTACTTATGCTTATAAAGCAACTTTTGTGTACTTTGGCTTTGTCCCAATTATGTAACATATGACTACTGATTATAAAGCCTCTTTTGACTACTTTCGTTGTTAATTATGTAACATATCACATTTCAACTTCTATGATGCTGTAACCACAATTTAACCATAATTCAACAAATATGGCAAAAACTGATACATTTCAAACTTTTGTTCTGTAAAACTTTTGTTATGTAACCATCAAATAACCCTGACCACAATTCAATAAATATGACAAAAACTGATACATTTCATTGATATTCGAACTTGTACAAAACTGATACATTTCATTTCAACTAGTACAAACCTAACCAACCTAAAACAAACTTGTTACAAATATGACATTACACAATAGACTAAGTATCCCAATAATTACACACAATTTCAACCATCCCCTAGTGTTCATTATCTCCACCTTTAACTTGTATATTTTCTTCTTTTGCCTCTGGATCTTCAAGTCTCTTTCATCGATAATACCGTCGTCGAACCACTTGAAGAAATTACATCCTTTATTGACATGATTTCTGAAATTTCTGCATCCCCAAAACTTTATTTCAAAAATTCACACTATTCATGTCACATACTGTACGCAGGACACAATCATCTTGGCAAAAACATACCTTGCATTTGTTTCTGCGAATAACCGAGCCAGATGTTTCGACTGAATCAGAGCTTGAAAACTTAGACATGGCAACGACGAAGGAAAACGAAAGACGAAGGTAGAAGAAATATGAAGTTGTCGTGAATAAAGATGAAGTTGTCGTAGAAAGATGAAGTTATCGTAGAAAGATGATCTTGTAGAAGAAAGATGAAAGTATCGTGAAACCCTAACAATGGAGGAAAGGGTGAACATGATACACCTTATAAACCCTAAATTCACTTATTTTATGACATGACACATTGTTGGCAATCAAACGTGGCAAAAACTAACGGATTAACACTAGAACTAACAGAAATGATTTTATGTATTAACAGAACAAATATTACGGGACTATTTCGAAACGTTTTTTTGTTTGTTGTTTTGTTATGGGACTAAAGCGAACCCAATAATTAAGTTATGAGACTAATTATGCCAAGTTGAAAGTGTCATAATTTTTTGAGAGGTTTTTTTTATTTCTTTATATTTCTTTGTGTTTTTAAACCGAATTTCAAATCTAATAAAATTGAGAAGGGAAAGACCGTTTGCGTCATTTAAATGGATGTGTTGGAATTACAATATTTATAGGTGTGTCAGAAAATTGAAATTCAAATATACTTGTGTCATACCCCAAATTTGTCCTACCCGCACCTTTTACTTTACTGTCTCATCATTTATCTCAAAAAAATCCAAAAAATATGTATCATTTTACTTTTCTGTCTGATATTAGAAAATCCAAAAATATATCATTTATTTTCAAAACTAGGGAAACAATTTTCACTTTGTTAGTTCGAACTCACTAGCTCATTTACCGTTTTTATATGTATAAAGATATAAAAAAATTACCAAAAGTCAAGAAAGAATGCATTCAAAAAAATTAATTTCTCTTATCATTAGAATTCATTTTTTTTATCTATTTAATTATTATCCAAAAAATATACATACAAAAAATCTCTTTTATTTTATTAGAATTTCTTAGTTTTCTATTATTATTACTTTATTATTATTGTTATTATTATCATTATCATTAATCATTTTTTTATTTTATTTTATTATTTCTATTATTATTACTTATATTATTGTTAGCATGTTTCATCTTCTTTTATTATTATTATTACTATTATTTTTCATTTGTCCTAAATATCTAATTACCATTTTAAATCATCTTTTATTATTTCTAATTCTTTCTTTAAATTTATTCCCAATAACTCTATTAAATCCATTTATAAGCCCATATTTTTATCACCATTATTCCATTTCTTTTTTACTACTTTTTTTTTATATCATTGTTATTAGTGCTTTATTAACCTTATCATTATTAATCTTTTTATAATTTCTATTTTTTTTATTATTTTATTATTTTTCATATCTTATTATTATTATATCATTATTTCTCTCACTTTTTCTTTTTACAGTTAACATACACCAAAACCCCACAAAGTTTGGTATTACACAGCTCACTTCTTTTTTCTTAAATCCACTAACATTTCCACTCATATATTTGATACAATTTCACAGCCTGTCATTAGAATCTTCAAGGATTTGCTCATAACAGAAAATCGTACAAAGGCACAATGATTTGTACAAGGCAACAACCACAACCAAATCTCAACCAAATCTCTCCCAGCATCACTCGCATAAAATCCCAGCAATATAACAAATTCTCACCACAATAATCCTCACCTTCACTTTTCTTCATAACAACAACTTCACCACAACTCTGCTCAACCCTTTTTTTTTCTCATTGACAACACCACAAACCACCTTCTTCAACAAAAAGCCAAACAAAACCATCACAAAAACCAGAAAAATCAAAAGAAGAATGAAATTCGTGAATCTGAATATACAACAGAACAACCAATAAACATGATTTACCTTTGACTCTTCTTCACCTTCATTAAACGCAGCCAAAAATCCCTTTTCATACTTACCCATTGCCTGCTTTTTTACTGGTTCACATTTCCAGGGTGAAAATGCCGTACATATGCCACAAATTCCGAGGCCATATGGCGTAGTGCAGCAAAATACGTTACCTCCTTTCCAATCTCCTTATCCACCTCCGTTACAGACACCAAAAGCCACCGAAAATCCACCCTTTCCGCCAACATCACCGACCCGCAGAAACGCAACTCATCTGAACCAACAAGAACAACCGCCGGAAAACCCTTGAAACACAACCCTTCCGCGCCGCAAAATCTTCCGACTCGACCAACCATCCCTTCGCGAAATCACCACCCTCACAACCGAACATCCACCATCGTTCCTTCACCGTCGCGGACCCTATTTCGAAACCACAGCTTCGTCACCCAAAAACCAATCACCTTCATGAACCCTTTATGAATCTAAAAACAGTAAATCACCCAAAACTACTGTCTTCTTCAAAACATCACCACCGTGCCTCCATTTTCTCAAATCACAACACGAGACTGTGAGAAGCTTGTAGACCTGCAACCTCCTTCAAACCTTTGAACCGTCTTCAACCAACCCACCGTAAAACCCTTCAACGACGAAACTGCGAGAGAGACAGTGAAATCTGTGAGACCACCGCTACCACCTCCGAACACGTATAAGTCCAAAACGGAGCATCGCCGCCGCTGTGGAGGAGAGCGAAAGAACGAGTGAGAGGCAGAGAGGGAGATCGTTGGTTTTCGAGCCGTTTTGCAGCGGATCTGAGAGGGGGTGATGCTTCTTTTGCTAGTTGAAGGGTTTGTTCTCTTGTTACGTTTTTTCATTCTTTGTTTTATATAACTGAGTATCTTTTCTTTCTTTTATTTATCAATTTATTTATTCTGTTTCCTTATTATGAGTTTTATGCTTATTATTATTTATCTCCTTTATCAGTTTATTAGGTTTTTGGATTTAGCTAGCACATTAGCCCATCGGTTCACCCCACACAGCAGTCACACTCCATTTTCATTTTTATATTTTTATTATCCTTTTCAAATCAATATTATTGATGCACATAACACACCTCCCCCTTCTTAACGTTTTTATATATATAATTATTATTTTGTATTTCTCTTATGGTTTTGTTTTAGTTCTAAATTATCTTTAGAAATTCCTAGATATCTTATATCCATTTCTTTTTTATTATTATTTAACCATATTTTTTATGTTTACCTTTTTTAGAAAAAGCTTAAAGAATTGTATTTTAATGTTTATTTGATCAATTTCTATTGTGTTATGGGCCGATGATATTATAAAAGGCCGTTTTTCGCCCGATTACATTTAATCGGTGATGAGCGGTCAATATGAGGCTCTCTTTTTATTTTATTCTATTATTTTTATTTTGAACAAAAAAAAAACTTGTAATATAATTTAATTCATTTAATTCATTATTTTATTTGTTTAGTTATTCAATTTATTATTTATTTAATATTTCGCAATTTAATTTATTCATTTTGCATTTCAAATTACGATTCGACTCCTTATAGAATGGTTCCCATTTTGAACCGATTCTAAGGCAGTTCACGAACAAAATTTCTCCGCGTCCCGAAAAGGTCCAACGCCTTCGAATAGTTGCGCTCGAAAAAGGTCCAACGCCTTCAAATAGTTGCGTCCCGATTAAACAGGCCGAACGCCTTCGAATAGTTCAAAAACACTGCACACACGCTTCCTCTTGGGCTAACTACAACGAGACCTTTTATTTCGCGCAATCCCCTGTATTTATTTTGTATCCCTCTCCCATTATTTTGTACGTATTTTATTTTCCGCATTTTATTTAATTTCGAATCCTTGGTCCAACGCCAAGCGATTGCACTTGCACACTCACACCTTTTTATTTCATTTCGTTTATTAGGATCCACTCCTTGCGAGCCGAGCGCTTCGTGCCTCGCTGACAAAACCACAAAAATAACCTCCATTTGCATTTACCCCTTTAACCTCAAAAAACCAAAATGTTTCGATTAGATCCAAACCATTGATCCAACGTCAAGCGGTCATAGGATAATAAAGCACTCTAATAATATGAGAAGATTTGTATGCCACGAGCCTTAAGCGGTAGAAAGGAGGATAACGAGCTCTCGTTACTCGCTCCAATTATTTCGACGCAGGACGCTCGTCTTGTTGGGCGAGATAAATTATCCATAGTCTTTAGTGCATTTCAATTCCTAAACCCTTTCGTCGAAGAAAGGTAATAAAATCAAACAACCATTACCCTTAGTAGGCCGAACTACGAGGCTCTGACTTTCCCATTGCACACGGGAGTACGTAGGCACGAGGATCTCAATCCTTGACGAGCACCTAGGATCAATCTTACTTATAATTCAAACTCATTTCCCTTAGCAAGTAATTCGTTTAAGCACAGACATCCTTTCGCGCGTGATAACTTAGATGGTTCCCATCGAGTACGATGGATGTAGGGGGTGCTAATACCTTCCCCCTGCATAACCGACTCCCGAACCCAGGCAATGGTTCCGTTGACCTTTGTCCTCATCCTTCTCCTCCCGGGTTGTATCTATATATTCCCTTTCCCTCTTCGGGAATAAATAGAATTAGGTGGCGACTCTTCAGTCCGTCCGGCGCGCGGCTCCGTCCTTTCGGATCGCGTGAGGTCGTATTTTTCGGGGTACGACAACTGGCGACTCTGCTGGGGAATGGTTCACCCCTATGTGAGTCAAGCCTAGTCTAGGTTCCCGCGCTTGTTTGAATGTTTGCTTTTATGCCTTGCTTGTTTATTTTTATCGCTTTCTTTATCGCATTCCATTTTATATATCTTGTGGCTCCTTGGTACTATAACTTGGATCGATACTTTGCAAAAGAAACTTGAGGGAAAAGCTCTATACCCGGGCTTGCGAGTATAAACATAAGTTAGCGAGGTTGTGTAGTATGGGCTCCCGAGAGAACCTCTCTCGTGGGTTGTCGATACGAAAACCTCACTTGGAGTAGATTCTGATGAGAATACTGACAACCGTCAAGTCCTTGACGTGTGTGCTCAGTGGCTTTCATTAGGGTCATTAACTCTGAGGACCTTTAGAACCTTTCGGGTTAAAACATCGGTTGATGGTTGCGTAGTATTGGGCACCAGGGTTCGCCCTCGCGTGGCTCGATACGAAAACCTCACTTGGAATAGACTTACTCAATGGAGTTGATTGACTGTCAAAGAATGTATGAAATTGACACGTGCATCAAACAGTTGAGAAAGTTCCATAACTCCAGGACTTTGTTTTAAACCTCGTGTCGATGATCATGTAGTATGGACTCCCGAGAAAATTTGATCTCGTGGGTTGTCGATACGAAGATCTCACCCAAAATAGATTCATGTGGCGGAGTCAATCAACCATCATGCTTATGGCGCGTGTGATGAACAACCATATGAATTGATAACTTTGGGATCCCAAAAACCTTAGAGTCTACCCAGTAAGTTCCTGATCAGAGTATCTTCCATCTGTACCTTGGACTCATGAGACCCAGATCCTGTGATCCTGGATTCTGACATTGCATATCATGTCATTTGCATCATTTATTCATCTTGCATTTCATTCCAAAATCCGAAAACTTATTTTCATGCTCCTCCATCTTCAGTAAATCAAGCTGGTTTCCCGACGCCCGTATCGAGCTAGACGACCGTACTTAACTCGAGCCAACACTAGAAGACTGATGGACGTGATTCAAGAAGAACAAGCTTCCATGAGGGAAGAGATTGACTCGGTCAAGGGCAAGATTGACCAGATTTATGAGACTTTGCAAGCTTTGGCAAGAATGGAAGAACGTCGCGAAGCTGCTGCCGCAATGAACAATGCTCAAGTGCAAGGATCTACCTCACGAGCAATGCCTTCAGTTCCCGTTCCAAATCCTTTGGTCTATGGTTTGCCTCCAGGTTTCACTCCTGCTGTTGAAGAGGTCACTTCCCAACCGATACCAACTTCTGGTGTTACTGTTGGTGTTATTCCTCAAGCTCAACCTATTCCAACTCAAGTCCAGTTTCCTCAAACTGAGGAGAATCATCAAGTTGAGTATGAGATGCATACTGCTGTTCCAATCACCAACCCTCAGGCTGTTCAAGAGTTTGAAGCTATGAAGATGTGCCGCGAGTTAGCTGAAAAACTCCGAATCATGGAAGGACACAACTCAACTTCTCTGAGTGCCTCAGACATGTGCTTAGTTCCAGATGTTGTGATCCCTGCTAAATTCAAACTTCCAGAATTCGAGAAATACAAAGGCCTCAGTTATCCTGAGCTTCATTTGAGGATGTACTGTAGAAAAATGGCTGCTCATGCCAAAGATGATAAACTTATGATCCATTGCTTCCAAGATAGCCTTTCTGGAGCGTCCTTAGAATGGTACATGCAGCTCGAACGCAACAATGTTCGTACTTGGCTTGATCTATCTGATGCATTCAAAAAGCAGTACAAGTACAACACTGACCTTGCTCCTAACCGTACTCAACTTCAAAGTATGTCTCAGAAGGAGAGCGAATCCTTTAAGGAGTACGCCCAACGCTGGAGGGAGTTAGCTGCCAGAGTTCATCCTCCATTGGTTGACCGTGAATTGATCGATATCTTCATGGGTACCCTACAGGGGCAATACTACGAGAAGCTGATCAGCAGCGTATCTTTTGGTTTCTCAGACATGGTAATGGTCGGAGAAAGAATCGAAGAAGGCTTGAAGAGCGGAAAAATCCAAGGAGGTTCTAGCAGCCAGAACAATGCAAAGAAGCCTTTTAACGGGTACAAAAAGGGCGAAACAAATTCCATTTCTGCTGCAAGTGGGAATTTTCAACAGAGTGCACCGGCACCGGTTCCCTACTACCAGTATCCCTATGTTGCTGCTGCGCAATATGCTCCTATGCCATATCAGCCAGTTCCTCCAATGCCTTATCAGCAGGCCTTTCAAGCTCTATTTCCGCCTCAGATGGCTCATCAACCACGTCCACCTCCAATGGTTGCAGCTGCGCAGTATGCGCCCAATCCATACCAGCCACTGGCTTATCCACCACGACCTAGTCAGCAGCAACAGCGCGCTCCTCAACAGCGTCCACCATATCAACCAAGAAGGCCTGAAAGAACCTTTGATCCCTTGCCTATTGTAATACCTCAAAATTTGCCCTTATATTTATCCCCTTTACTGGCTATCGCTTTGCATTCATCTGCATCATCCATTAGGTCATAATATCCATAATCATGCATTTCATCGATTCCTAAGGCACGTGATCGAAGCATCTCCTTGTGATATGAATTTTCGTATTCATATGTGATATATTTGGTTGTTGCACTCAAGTTTGAGATAAAGGGTGAATCCATATCGTCAGGAGAATATTCCTATTCAAAGGATCACTAAGTTCTAAGATACATCATATTCAAAGGATCCATATAAAATGCGAGATCAGGATTTTATCAGTATGAATTAAAGGTTTATTTCCTTTCATTATCGGTGAGTGCTCATTTAATCAGAGTTCGACATTGAAGTGGGGAATTAGTGTTTTGGTGCAAAAGTCTTCACTGTTCATCCATATGAGTGACTCAGGGTTTCAAGTTGCAAGGATCAGTGGTCGTCTTAGTTGTTTATTGCTTGGTGATACGGATCTTATATTAAAGTTGGAATCGAATCTAGGACACAAGTTTGGTGCATCAGAACCTATTCATATCCATTATCTAGATTCTGTCCAACACAGTGCAATTTCATCTGGATCCATTATTTGGCTTATTCACAAATTACCAAAGTCATCCTTTTATATTCCAAGCCTCTTCCATAATCCATGTCCATACTTTTGTGTTAATCAAACTTTAATCCCTTTACATGTTTTTGTGTCCCTCCTTGTTTGTTAAACCATGTTTACGTATCCATTTCTATACAAACCTAATATTCATGTCCAAGATTGGGTGACATAATTCCAAACCTCAACCATGTTCATAACCCATTACTATAAGGCCCATTTTTCCTGCAAGGGTCATTTCATGAAGGGGTCCTTCATCTCATATCCGTACTATATCTGGCTTAGCCAGTGAAATGATTTTTGGGGAAAAGATTTTTCTTTTAAGAGTATTGAGGTTACCCTCATTATTTAATCTCATGATATGATCGGTGCAGTTGGTTTGTTGTTTCCCCAAAGTGTTATGTGTATGGATTACATGCTAAATAATGGAGAGTCTTTAACAAATACAAGTTGTATAGCAGAAAGTTGAAATGAAAGCATACAAGGCGACAAAACTTCATCAGAAAAATCATTCATCAAAAGTAAATAATTACTGATATAACAGAAAATACATAGAAATTTAGAAATCAATTTTCATCAATCTTTGCCGCTCTCCAAACGAAACCGCGGTTACATCTTCCGTCTTCACTCTTGAGCTCTTCAACAAGCTTCAACAATCCACATCATCCATCACCACTTTTCACTGTATCTCATCATCATCTCCATCACTAATTTATGAATCTCTCGCACAAGTCGCAATGGCTTTGTGCATTACAAATTCTGTAGGATTCAAGAAACATGTGTCATAGAGCAATATCACAAATCAATGGAAGCATATCACGATAATAATTGAAAGTTCATAGAAGAATAGATACCAGTAAAAGAAAAGGAACAGTAAAACAAAATCAGAACGGAAAAACTTTTCATCGTCAATCTTCGATCCCCGTCAAACCACTTTCTAAACCTTTAAGGCCTGCAAAAAACCAAAAATAACCTTTAACATCATCAACCTGCACAATTCAGGTTTCAAACAAAAATTCAGGAATAAAAGATAGCCCGAATGCACGAAACCACGAAGTTCCAACAAGAGGATGGCCAATACCTCAATCTCGTACTTGTTGTCATTCTCAATTCCATACCCTGAAGGACCTTGATTTCTAAAAGATAATGCAGTAGTGCGGGTTCCACCTTAAGCTTTTGAAGCTGATCTGTGAGTTCATTCACAAACGTATCTGCCTAACTTCCAACTAAGCAGTTTGAAAAAATAGAGCATTGTTTCAAGAAGCTATCGATTTTGCCAGCTGAATTGTAAAACAGGATTAGCCTTGAGAGCAAAATATGCATACCTCGCTGAGCCTGGAGAGGAATTTTATTCAATCTACTGTGGTGTAATGCAATATCATCCAAGAGGTAACGGAATAGACTGGAAACACTTTGTATCTGTCTGAATGTCAATTCAGAAAACATTTGTGGCACCTTGAACCTGGGCAGATGAATACCGAAGAAGGACTTCTGGATTATCAAGACGAACTTCAAACATCCATTTGT
This sequence comes from Lathyrus aphaca, assembly GCA_963966055.1. Lineage (NCBI taxonomy): Eukaryota > Viridiplantae > Streptophyta > Magnoliopsida > Fabales > Fabaceae > Lathyrus > Lathyrus aphaca. Next base: position 547,709,324 of record OZ014522.1, read on the forward strand.
GAAACAAGATCCTTCATCATTCTCCCATTTCTATCTCCCGTAAAATCAACTGCAACAATAATACAAAGTCAGTTTATAATAGAATGAGAAAAACAAAATGATGCCAGTTAATCATAACTGAACTGTAACAGATCTTAGCCACAAAAAAAAATCAGTAACTGAAAAAGATAACCAACTCCTAACTGATTTTGTTCCAGAAGCTTCCTCCAAACATCTTCTATAAATCCGAAAACCACTTCTCCTCACATTTTTTCAGATTCTTCACTCTCCACCCTTTCAATCAAAAACCTTCATCTTCATCTCTCAACCTCTTCTGGCAACCATTCTTTCCCTCTTCTTCACAACTCCTTCTTCTTATCCCCCCATTGTCCAACCTCACTTCATTCATCTCCTCTTCTGAAACTCTTCTTCATTCTTTTCCATTCTTCTCTCTCATAACTTCAATCATTCATATCTAGTATCCTTAGCCTTCCTCCATCACCATTTTCGATCCCCTGCATAAACATCAAACAGATAAGATAACAGGAGAAGTCCGCGATTGGAAGAAAAAGATTGATAGCATTTCCCTGTCACGGCGGCATCCACAAACACAGCTTCAGAAAAGCTCCATCGAAGTCTTCAATTTCATCAATCAACGGAACTCTTTCGAGCCTCAACCGCAATAATCTCCAGTCATCAATCTACGCGCTTCGTCGCCTCGTCACCCATTCTACCTACAAAAGCAAAACCAAAATCAACTGTTTCGATCACAACTCAACAAGAAAGCTCAACTTGCAATAACAACGGAATAGATAGAATCAAGAAGTTCAAAAACTCATTGATATATCAGTGCTCTCGTCGTCGATTTACCGGTACGCGGATCTTTACACAGTTGTAATTATTGTAGCGTGTTTTGATGTTGTTCTTCTCCCCTTGCTGCGGATTATTTTGATCCTCTTGAATTTGTGACAAGAAGATTGGAGCCATAGATCCAAGATGATGAATGTGTTTTAGGGTTTTAGATTTAAGTCAAGAATGGAGGGGTTTTCGGTTGGGAGTTGTTAAGGCCGGAAGAAGAAGAGTACGGCGGAAGAGATAAGAGATGACTGCGACGGTAAGATGAGGTTTAGAAGTTTTAGTTTAGGTTAACGGCGAGGGAGATGAGTGTGGTGATGGGAAGGAGAAGAAAGGGGAATGGTAGAGGCCGCGGCGATGAGGATTGGAAAAAGCAATTAGGGTTTTTACAGTGGTGTTTTCCCTTTCTTGTTCTTGGATTTGTATTATAATTAAAATGATTGGAATATTGGGTTATTAGAAAATTAAGAAAATTTAATAATATTAATGACCATTAATCCGTGTTAATGCTATTTAATCAGTGTGTTTTTTGCATAAATTGTACCGTTAGTTAGGGAATTGGATAAGTTTGTGATTCTCAGCCTCACCGGCGGTGACACTTGTCACCGTCCGGTAGGCTTTCCTTTGGCTTTGCTAGCAACACCCCTCATGTAAACCCAGTAAAGAAATAACCAAAAATATATGCTGCATACACCTCCCTCATTTAAGTGTGCGTTTTGGGCCTTGCCCTTTTGCTGTTTACACCGCCTTTTTAAGGCCCAATAGAAAAAGAACTGATAAGAAATACTTCTTTCACCCCCACCTTTATTTCTTTTAGATATTAATTTTTAGTTGGCATAGTTTAGAAACAAATCAAATAAAAATAGAAAAAATGATTATAAAATTCCCCAAAAATTAGAGTAGGTTGTTAATTCAATTTAGAAATTTATGACATTTTTATTTTCTGGAATTTGTTATTTTTGAATTAATTATGAATTTTTCTATTAATTAGTGTTATTGAATTTCTATTAATTGTGCTGAATTTTGTTTATTTTATTTAAATAGCTTCTAATAACTTTTTTTGAGCCTTTCTTTTTTCTATAATTAAAAGACCCCTAATAGTTCTTAGGATATTTTTAGTGGATTTTTAGGAATTTTTTATCTTAGGTTTTGGTAATAAAATCCTTAGGAAATAATGGTTAATCTTAGCTGAAATTAAATAATGTTTAGGCATAGAAAAAATAAGTATTTTTAGAATCCCTCTTAGTATACTATTTTAGATAGTGTTAGGATCCCATAGTTTAATTTTCATAATTTTTCTAGAAGATTTAGTATTTTTTAGAATATTAGTTTTAAGCTTAGTTAGGCATAAATTCCATTAGATTTAGGCCATTAAGAAAAATATAGTTCAATACAATAAAAATAATAACAATAGTCTAGATTAATTTTAGTCATAGAATCTAACATTAGACTTAGGTTTAGTTTAATTTGTTTTAGGATGAATATTAAGTTTGACCTAGATTTAGACTTTAGTATAAAATTCATTTCCATATAGAAATAGAATAAATAAGACTATTTATTATTCATGCCTTTAAGGCATTTTTAGAATTTTATTTCCTTTAACTCAAGTTCATTTGTTTTGCTTTATTTTGATCTTACAACTTGTATAGGATTCCCCATTGTTCTTAGAATCAACTTAACTTCATTAGGAAGTAAGTTGAATTCTAGTAGTTTCTAGTTTCTCATTAGGAATAGAAAACTTCACAAACCATAGGATCTCTTGTAAATAAATCAATTAACTTAGGATTGAGTCTTAGTTCCCATTAGATTTTGTCCTTTTATCAATTTGAGTCATTCTTTCTCATCTTATGAAGAAAAGAAATAAAACATTTAAGAATAAAAGCCGAACAATCTTGTACGACACGAGACTTTGTTGCGGAGTGCTTATACGCGTCCTGTTTCGGGGCGAGGTGTAAGTACTTCCCGCGATTGATAGGTCTTAGTATGAGAATGTTCACAAACAAATTCAAAACACTTCTCTTAAAAGACCAAAAACAAATAACAAGCGACTATCCTGCGGGAACTTCTCTTTCTCATCTCATTCATTCACAACGCGAACTCGCGACGACTTGTCTCGCATGCAAGACGGTAAAAACACTCGTACCAGACGAGCCTGCAACACCTGAGCATAGACATACGCAGTTCCAGCTGTAAAAAACACAAACAAATAGTTCCCGCCTTAGTTAGGCGAACTACGTCGACTCTGATCCTCATTATCCCGATGAGGTACGTAGGCAGCGGGGTAGGGCCCGTTCGAGCACATTCTTTATTTTCCCTACATTTCTCCCTTTCTTTCCATTTTCTTATTTCAGCTCTCTTCTCATTCCTCATTTCCATTCCAGTTAGCGGTTCATTTGTTCAGCAACATATTATTTCTCACCCTTTGAAACAAACAAGCAAGCGTGGATCCCGTCGGGTACGACGGACGGATTGGGGTGCTAATACCTTCTCAATTCGTAACCGACTCCCGAACTCAGATCTTTGGTTCGCAAGGCCTTGTCCTTTCCTTCTTCCTCAGGTTTGTGCAACATTACCTTTCCCATTCATTCGGGATAAAAATGTCTGGCTGGCGACTCTAACCTTTCCGCGCCACTTTCGCGTTTGTACTAGGATGAAAATCCCGGGAGCGACAGCTGGCGACTCTGCTGGGGACTAACCTGATTCTTCCGGTTTCCCTTGTAGAGTCAATCCTAGCGCCTGTTTGGTTTTGTTTCTTTGGGTGTTCATCTGTTTGCTGTTGGTGCTTTAGTTTAGCTTTACTGTTTTCATTTACAGTTTTATTTTACAGCTTTACTTTATCGCATTTATTTATCGCTTTCAGTATTTTATTTTCCATGCATCATATTATACTGGACTGTCTGGCTGTGCTGGTTTTCATTTTTTCTGTGAGTTGGGAGTTACTGTGAGATAAGCCAACTACCCGGCTTGAGTGCACCATAGGATTAGCGTGGACACGTTGTGCTCGCATGGTTACATGATGAGTGGTGATGTGTTCCACACCCAGGTTGCGACTGTCTTGGGACTATTCTGTGTGGGGGTTCTTCCCCACTTCAGGGTACAACCTTGATAGTTATGTGCAGCTGGGGACCGATCATTGAGAACCTTAATGGAAACAACCCTCTCCAGTGATGACAGTGGCAGACCACATTTGTTGGCAAACCCACTCGCATCCGAGGGTCCATTGGGAACTCGCATAGGATGGCCTGGTTCTCTCATAGGAATTCAGTTAAAGCAAACTGTTCGTATGACGATAGTATTGTACCCTTCGGGATGAATGTACTATTGTTTCTCGATTCAGTGCTTGAAGCTGGAAACTTGTGAGGGATGCTTGTTTTTCCGGACTCAACTGAGACCTCCCTGAGTAGTGCATAATGCCAAACCGATTCCCTGATTTGGTCATGAGCCATTTCTCGGAGATGGTGAACGTATTATTGCTATTCGGCTTTGAGAGTCCGTGATGTTGACCCGAGTAGCACACCCGTGAGATTGGGAGGGGTTTACAGGTTTGCAGGAACCCTGGTACCTTTAGCATACCCACTTTGCCTTTGGTTCAGTTTTGTGATCTGGATTTATGGACCCCGGATCAGAGGGATGATTATTGTGATATCTGGATTTTGAGACCGTGCACCGACACCTGATTATATGATTGGTACATCACAGACACTTCACTGATCACATGCCTTGTCTTGCATAAACATCATATCATCATTAATCATTTGTGTTTCTTTTATTCTCAGGGTCTACATTTATTTCCGGTTCCTGGCCATATTATTGCTTCAGAATGGAAGACGTCAAAAAGAGAACTGTGCACTACAAATTCTTCGATACTAAGATGGACCTGATCAACCAATTGGTGTCTCTGATTACCCCGGGTCATTTGAGCTACTTCAAAGAAAAGTATGGTGATATTCTGGATCTGGTATTCAACTTGGATAATTCTCAGAGGAGCGCCATTCACACTTTGTTGCAGTATTATGATCCACGACTTAGGTGCTTCACATTTCATGACTTTCAGTTGGGTCCTTTGTTGGAAGAATATGCTGAGATTATGGGAGTTTCAATCAAGGATCAGCTTCCTTTTAATTCGGAGATGACAAGACCAACTCATGATGATATTGCTAAGGCTCTTTATTTGAGCCCGTCAGAGGTGTCTTCTAATCTGGTTTCCACCAAAGCAGGAGTACTTGGTTTTTCCTTAGAGTTTCTGGTCAAGAGAGCTGAAGAACGTGCCGTGGAGAAGCAGTGGGATTCAGTTTGTGCTATCTTGGCGTTATCTGTGTATGGGATAGTTTTATTTGCTGACATGGACAAGTTTGTGGACATGAATGCCATTCATTTGTTTGTGTTGAAGAATCCGGTGCCCACTCTCTTGGGTGATCTGTATTATTCTGTGCATTACAAGAATGAGAAGAGGCGAGGAGGTCTTGTTAAATGTTGTGCTCCTTTATTCTACAAATGGGTTATGAGACACTTGCCTACTACTGAGAGTTTTGCGGATCCTAATTCTACTTGGGCTCAGAAGCTGAGTACTTTGTCTGCTGGAAATATCAGGTGGTTTACTTTGAAGTTGAAGGGAAAGAATTTCATTACTAGTTGTGGTAATTACCCTAATGTGCCTTTGTTAGGAGTATCAGGATGTATTAACTACAATCCCATCCTCTTAAGAAGACAGTTAGGGTATGCGCTCAAGGAGGTTCCTGATGAGTCTGAATTATTCCAAACCTTCTATTTTCCGGTAAAAGACAATCTTCCTTTGGTCCAAAAAGCTGCAGGGTCCTGGAAGATGATTAAGAGGAAGGGTATAGCATGTCTGGGCAAGAGCAACAATCGAATGTTTCCTGAATTTGAAGCCTGGATAAAGAATGAGGTTCAAGCGGCTCTAGTTCCTTTTTCTGTGCCAACTCCACCACCTGCTACGGTACCTTTGGAGGAATATCAGAAGTTAGAGGCTTTGGTTAAGCAACTGAGGGTTGAAAATCAAGAGGCTCTTAATTCTTGTCAAGCGCTGATGATCCAGAACCGTCAATTGAAAGATAGAGTTGTGCAAGCCGAGGAGATAGTCCGTCTTAAGCAGAAGGATTTTGAAGATAGAGAGCTCTACTTCCGAAAGAAAGGTTTAGCTGAGACTCATAAGACGGCCCAACGCCGAAGAGAGAAGAAAGATCTTAGTGAAGCCAATGAAGCTGTTACTTTATGGCAGGAGAAATGGGACGAAAATCTGAAGAAACAAAAGGAGTTAGACGCCAAGCACAAGCAGGAAGTCAAAAGCCTTCAGGATTCTTTAGATGGGCAGAAAGAACTTCTCAGGAAAGCTTATTATCAAGAGGAAGATCGTATCCGGCGCGTAACAGAAAGCCAGCAGGCACTGAAGGAAGCTCAAAAGGAGATTGAAGACTTGAAGTTGAAAGCTGAAGTGAAAAGGTCGAAGGCCGAGACAAGTCCAAGCAAGGGGAATGAAGCAGCATTTCTACAGCAGATCGAGGAGTTACACGCTTCTTCTGATACGAGGGACCTCCTCATTCAGAAGCTTATCCAGGAGCCCAGTCATCCAGATGTGGTTCAACTGTTCCAGAGCGTCAAATGCCTTAGCTGGAGATTGAAAGATATAGAGTTCCCTAGGGTTTAATTTCATGTTTTTGTACTTGGATTACCCACAGGCTTGTTGTGGGATTCCTTATATGTGATGTACTTTTGTTGTTATTTTGTTGGTATCCTTCAGGGACGTTGTATTTCCAAACTCCAGTTTATATGATTGATTTGTTCCGGATTTCTTGTTCGTTATTTGCACCGACACGGGATAATGAGCACCAATTCTCCACAGCCGTCATTATGTCTGAATATTACTTGGGTCTTCTTCCCAATTCTTATCTTCTTAATGCCAGGACCGGACACAGTAAAATACTCGGGAATAAAAGGAACACATTGCATTGCATACACATCATTTGCATTTTGTCTTTGTCTTTGCAGGTTTTTCTTCGAGATGTCTAATTTATCTGTGTTCACCAGGAAAAGATTGCGAGGGCCGCCAAGACCCGGTACATTCGACAAAATATTCCTCATCGGTACGCGACCCGCAGTAATCAAAGAACAGTAATGGACGCCATGCAGACAGAACTCAACGATGTCCGTACCAAGATGGCAGAATTTGTGACTCTGATGCAGGGGATGGCCCAGGGGCAGCAGGAGCTGAGAAATGCAATTCAAGGGTTAACTCCTCCTAACACTAATGCTCAGGCAACTACTTCCGGCGGATTAGGGGCTCCTCCCAATACTAACAACGGTACAGGTGGACCTCATGTTCCAGATCCAGCTATGGCTACGTATGTTCCTGTGCAGGACAGGCAGGAAGACCAATTCCAGTATTTCAACAATGATATGGGTTTCGGCGGTGACGGAAATCTCAACGACTTCTTGGTGCTTGCAGAGAAGGTCAAGGCCTTAGAGTGAAAGGATACTTTGGGGATTGACGTATCAGATATGGGTTTAGTACCTGGGGTGGTCATTCCACACAAGTTCAGACCACCAGCATTTGATAAATACAACGGCAGCTCTTGCCCGAAAACTCACCTACAAGCTTTCTACAGGAAGATTGCGGCCCACACGCGAGACGAGAAACTATGGATGTACTATTTCCAGGATAGCCTTTCTGGAGGGTCCTTGGAGTGGTACATGAAGTTGGAAAGGAGCTCTATTAGAAGTTGGAAGGATTTGGGAGAAGCCTTCCTCAGACAATATCAATACAACATTGACATGGAACCTAGCCGTACTCAGCTTCAAAGCTTGACACAGAGGAGCTCGGAGAGCTTCAAAGACTATGCACAGAGGTGGCGTGAGGTGGCCGCCCGAGTGCAACCACCGTTATTGGAAAGAGAGATGGTCGATCTTTTCTTGAATACCCTCCCAGGGCATTTCATGGAAAGGTTGGCTGGTTGTTCCTCAAGTGGTTTCTCGGACATTATCCTGACTGGAGAAAGAATTGAAAGCTGGCTCAAACAGGGGAAAATTCAAAATGGAAGCGCTTCAGTATCTGGCATCAAGAAACCCTTTGTGAAAAGGAGGGAAGGAGAAACAGGTGCAGTATACTCACAGAGAGGAATGATTCACCGAGGGTATTATCAGCAAGTGGCCCCCGTCACTATTTCAACTCCTCCAGTTCAACAGCGGGTCCAGCCTCCACAGCCTCAACGCTCACAGGGGTATCAGCCGCGAGCCCCTCGTCCGTACTACTCTCAGAGGATGAAGGATAGACATATCGAAGCTCCACCAATGTCTTACTCCCAACTGTTGAAGAATCTCCTGCAGCTTCAAATGATTCAGCTCCGGACCTTGCAACCTCCGAGGCCAGGCCAAATTCCTGAAGGTTATGATTCGAATGCTAGATGCGAGTTTCATTCTGGAGCTCCCGGCCATAGTACTGAAAATTGCAAAGCATTGAAACATGTTGTTCAGGACTTGTTGGATTCTAAAGCAATCAATTTCGCTCCCTCTCCTAATGTGCTGGAAAATCCCATGCCTCCTCACAGGGGCACGGTTGGTGCAATTGGTGAAGGGGAGAAATTGAATTTGGTGGACGATGTAGATGACTTGCAGACTTCATTGGTTGCTATCAAGGTTTGCTTGTTGAAGAAAGGCATTTTCCCTGGATGCGAGGATGATTGTTCAGAGTGTACTGAAGCTACCAACGGTTGCAAAAGATTGAAGGCCGGAATTCAAGGTATGATTGATGAAGGAGTGCTGCAATTTGACAAGGTTGTGAAAGAAAGTGAAGTATCTACAGTAACTATCTTTTATGATCCATCCCAAGTTCCTTCGCGTGCTAGAGTGGCACCAATAACCATTACTACTGCTGGACCCATAATGTACCAAAGTGACAGAGCTGTTCCTTGGAATTATGGTGGTGAAGTGTATTGCAACGGCCAGAGACAAGAGTTGGCCACGACTAGTATAACCCCAGCTCAGGTAGAGAATGTTGGAGTAGGGGGTTTTACTAGAAGTGGAAGACTATTTGCGCCGGAAGCACTGAGAAGCAATGTGATACCACCCAGGGATACTGCCGAAGCCCAAGCTAGAGCCAGGGGAAAACAACCAGTATTGGCCAATGATCCAACTCCATCAGCTGATCCAGATCTCACCTTTGATAAAGAAGCCGAAGAATTCCTGAGGATCATCAAGAAGAGTGACTATAAGATTGTAGATCATTTGCAGCAGACGCCGTCAAAGATCTCCATCTTATCATTACTCATGTGTTCGGATTCTCACAGGAAGGCCCTTTTAAATATTCTGAACAAGGCATACGTGCCTCAGGATATTTCTGTAAACCAGTTAGAAACAGTGGTGTCCAGCGTTAATGCCAGTCATGGATTGGGTTTCACGGACTTGGACTTAACTTCTGATGGGCATGCTCACAATCGGGCATTGCATATTTCTATGGAATGCAAGGGTGCAGTGCTCTCCCATGTGCTGGTGGATACTGGTTCATCTCTGAATGTCTTGCCTAAGAAGGCATTGATGAAGCTGGACTATGATGGGGTGGTGCTGAAGCCCAGTGATCTAGTAGTACGGGCATTTGATGGATCAAGAAGATCGGTATTTGGAGAGGTGGAGTTACCCATCAAGGTAGGTCCACAAGTCTTCAATACCACGTTTTACGTGATGGATATCCAGCCGGCATATAGTTGTTTACTTGGAAGACCCTGGATACACTCGGCAGGAGCGGTTTCTTCTACACTTCATCAGAAATTAAAGTTTGTCTGGGAAGGTCAGGTTGTGACGGTCAGCGGGGAAGAGGATATCTTCGTCAGTCATCTAGCCTCATTCAAATATGTGGAGATGGATGGCGAAATAGTCGAAACTCCATGTCAAGCTTTTGAGCCTTTGAAGTCCGAGCAAGCATCCGCCGTAGCAACTTCTCCTGAGGTGCCGAAGAAGGGGGTGTCTATAGCCTCTTATAAACAAGCGCGTGAATTAGTAGAATCTGGAGTGCGAGAAGGCTAGGGCAGCCCAATCGAATTACCAGAGAAGAAAGACATGTTCGGGATTGGTTATCACCCTGGAGGATCTTCGTCTGAAACAAGTGCGAAAGGTTGTCAGAGCCCGGTCACTTTCACAAGTGCAGGAGTGATAGACTACGGAAATATCAGCGCAGTGCAGGATGAAGCTGTTGATAGTGACTGTGACTTGGATGAATGGATTAGGCCTGCCGTCCCAGGAGCTCAACTTAGCAACTGGACGTCAGAAAGGCTCATTTCAGTAACATCTTTTGAAGAGTAATGTTTTTGTTTTTGTTTTCCTGTATTAAAGCACTATGTCTTGCCCGGGGCATAGTGGCTCTTTGTAAGGGTTCATTTGTTCACTAACACAATCATTAATAAAATTGACGTTTCACATTCATTTCATGTTGTTCTCTGTCTTTCGTTTTTACTTTTGTTTTTCAAAAAGAAAGAAAAGTTTTTAAAGTGGCAATGTTTCTCATTTTCTCAAGTTGTTGCTAAAGCCTTGCATGAATCATCATTCATGCAGGTGCTCGTCACCGGATCTCATTAATGACGACCCTGTTATGGCTAAGTATGACTTCGATAATCCAATTTATCAAGCCGATGAGGAAGGTGAAGAGGATTGTGATTTACCCGAAGAATTGGCCAGACTGCTCAAACAGGAGGAGAAGATGATTCAGCCGCACGAGGAAGATGTTGAAGTGATAAACCTGGGTACTGAAGAGGACAAGAAAGAAGTCAAGATCGGAGCTGCATTAGAAGAATCTGTCAAGACTCGTTTGATGGCTATGCTTCGAGAATACGTTGACGTCTTCGCTTGGTCCTACCAAGATATGCCGGGTTTAGACACTGACATTGTGGTACACAAGCTACCTCTCAGAGAAGGTTGTCTTCCGGTAAAGCAGAAGTTGAGGCGCACGCGTCCAGACATGGCGATTAAAATAAAAGAAGAAGTGCAAAAACAGTTTGATGCTGGCTTCTTGGCCGTGACTAGTTATCCTCCATGGGTTGCTAACATTGTGCCGGTTCCTAAGAAAGATGGCAAGGTCAGAATGTGTGTGGATTACAGGGATTTGAATAGGGCCAGCCCCAAAGATGATTTCCCTCTACCTCACATAGATGTACTTGTCGATAATACTGCTCAGTTTTCCGTGTTCTCCTTCATGGATGGATTCTCAGGCTATAATCAAATCAAGATGGCTCCTGAGGATATGGAAAAGACAACTTTCATCACTCCTTGGGGCACCTTTTGTTACAAGGTCATGCCGTTTGGTTTAAAGAATGCAGGAGCTACCTACCAACGGGCAATGGTGACGTTGTTTCACGACATGATCCATCATGAAATTGAGGTTTATGTTGATGACATGATAGCAAAGTCCCAGACGGAAGAAGAACACTTGGTTAACCTAGCAAAATTGTTTGACAGGCTTCGAAAATTCAGACTGAGGTTAAATCCGAATAAGTGCACCTTCGGGGTTCGTTCTGGCAAGTTGCTCGGCTTCATTGTTAGTGAACGAGGAATTGAGGTTGATCCGGCCAAGGTGAAAGCAATCCGGGAAATGCCTGAGCCGAAGACTGAAAAGCAGGTGCGTGGTTTCTTGGGGAGATTAAACTACATTGCACGGTTTATTTCTCACCTAACGGCCACGTGCGAGCCCATCTTCAAGCTTCTGAGGAAGAATCAGGCCATTAAATGGAATGAAGACTGTCAACAAGCCTTTGACCGAATCAAAGAATACTTGTTGGAACCACCAATTCTTATGCCTCCAGTGCCAGGGAGACCTCTGATCATGTATCTTACTGTGCTCGAAGGATCGATGGGATGTGTGTTGGGTCAGCAGGACGAGTCTGGTCGAAAAGAGCACGCCATTTATTACCTTAGCAAAAAGTTTACCGATTGTGAGACAAGATACTCACTACTCGAGAAAACTTGCTGCGCTTTGGCATGGGCTGCTCGCCGACTAAGACAGTACATGCTAACTCACACTACTCTCCTAATTTCCAAGATGGATCCTGTAAAATACATCTTTGAGAAGCCGACTTTGACAGGAAGAGTGGCCCGTTGGCAGATGATACTCACGGAATATGACATACAATACACTTCACAAAAAGCTATCAAGGGGAGTGTGTTGTCAGAATACTTGGCCCAGCAGCCGATTGACGATTATCAACCCATGAGGTTTGAGTTTCCGGATGAGGACATCATGTTCCTCAAGTCGAAAGACCATGAAGAACCACTTCCGGAGGAGGGGCCCGACCCTGAATCCAGATGGAAGTTGATGTTTGACGGAGCTGTAAACATGAATGGGAGTGGAGTTGGTGCTGTTATTATCTCGCCAGAAGGAGTCCACACACCTCTCGCTGCTCGGTTGACCTTCGAGTGCACTAACAACGAAGCAGAGTATGAAGCTTGCATCATGGGGATCGAAGAGGTAATAGACTTGCGAGTCAAGAACCTTGAGATCTTCGGAGATTCTGCTTTGGTGGTAAATCAGGTCAATGGCAAATGGCTAGTTCATCAAGCTCGTTTGATTCCTTACCGAGATTACGTCAGGAGGCTGTTAACCTTCTTTACCAAAGTAAAGCTGAGCTATGTTCCTAGGGACAAAAACCAGTTCGCCGATGCTCTCGCAACTTTATCATCCATGATTAAAGTATGCCAAGAGAATTTTGTGCCTCGAATTTCGATCTCTCGTCTTGAAAGACCGGCTTATGTCTTCGCAGTTGGTGATGGTGAAGATGACAAGCCTTGGTACCACGACATCAAACAATTCCTGAAGGCTCAAGAATACCCGGCTGGGGCATCCAGTAAAGATAAGAAAACTCTTAGAAGACTGGCAGGAGGTTTCTTCTTGAACCAGGATGGTGTGCTATACAAACGGAACTTTGACATGGTGCTGCTTAGATGTGTGGACAGACACGAGGCAGACCTGTTAATGCAGGAGGTTCACGAAGGCTCCTTTGGTACCCATGCTGGAGGACATGCCATGGCCAAGAAATTATTGAGATCGGGATACTATTGGATTACCATGGAATCTGATTGTTGCAAATACTCCCGTAAGTGTCATAAGTGTCAAATTTATGCCGACAAGGTCCATGTGCCTCCGAATCCGTTGAGTGTCATGTCTTCACCATGGCCGTTCGCTATGTGGGGCATCGATATGATTGGCAAGATTGAGCCAACAGCTTCTAATGGGCATCGCTTCATCCTAGTTGCTATTGATTATTTCACGAAGTGGGTCGAAGCTGCTTCCTATGCCAATGTCACTAAACAAGTGGTCGCTCGATTTATTAAGCGGGACATCATCTGCCGGTATGGATTCCCTGAAAGGATCATTACTGATAATGGTTCTAACCTCAACAACAAGATGATGGCTGACTTGTGTCGAGACTTCAAAATAGAACACCACAACTCTTCTCCATATCGTCCGAAGATGAATGGCGCCGTCGAGGCGGCTAATAAAAACATCAAGAAGATTGTTCAGAAGATGGTTGTGACGTACAAAGATTGGCACGAGATGTTACCATTCGCGTTGCATGGGTACAGAACATCAGTACGCACTTCAACTGGGGCAACTCCATTCTCATTGGTGTATGGTATGGAAGCAGTTCTACCGATTGAAGTGGAAATCCCCTCATTGAGGTTGATGATGGACATCAAGCTAGATGAAGCTGAGTGGCTCCGATCTAGATATAATCAATTAAGTCTCATTAAAGAGAAGCGTCTAGCAGCTGTATGCCATGGGCAGTTGTATCAGCGACGAATGAAGCAAGCTTTTGACAAGAAGGTGCGACCACAGAGGTACACGCCAGGAGACTTAGTGCTGAAAAGGATTCTTCCTCCTCTCAACGATCACAGGGGCAAGTGGACACCCAATTATGAAGGACCGTTCGTGGTTAAAAAGGTTTTCTATGGAGGAGCCTTAATGCTGACAACCATGGACGGAGAAGACTTTCCATCCCCTGTCAACGCAGACGCAGTAAGAAAATACTTCGTGTAAAAAGGACCCGCTGGATAAAAACAGAATAAAGATCCAGGCAAAAATGGGCATCCCGGCGAGCCAAAAACAGAATAAAAGGCTCGGGCAAAAGTTAGGGAAATATTGAAAAAATGTACACCCGCTGAGTTGAAAAGCCACATCGGACAACTCAGGCAAAAAAGGGTATCCCGGTGGATCGAAAACCTGAAAGGGTGATCCACGCAAAAGAGGGATTAACATGAACGACTGCGATCTGCGAGATCCATGATCTACATATAGTTGAGGCTATCCTAAGGGTTGAAGATCAGTTCATTTACTTTTTCTCAAGAGGCAGAGCGAGCGGAGCGTCTTGAAGACATACGAGTCATAACCGGGTTGAAACTTGATGAGATTCACTTCTCGCATTGCCAATAGGGTAGTTTTGTTTTTCTTTTAGTTGTTCCCTCATTCCAGGGAACTGCTTCCTTTGTATTGCCTATTCAGGGCCACCTTTCCAAATCAATAAGAATTCAACTTCAGTCAATTGACCATTTTGTTTCTTTGTTTTTACTTTTTCATCTAGCATTGATTGATTGTGAAAACGTCTAACTTGCATTGTGTTATGAACATTTGAATGCTTTTCTAACTCGTGCAGGAGAATAGAAACATTTAATATAACTCAGAAATGGTGTTGAGATACCCGGACGATGACTCATGCTATGAGCCTGGGGCAAGCAGGTCCCAAACTAATTCTCTATGTTGCAGGTACTATCGATTGTGTTCATGCAGGTACAGGTGCTGAGGTTGCTAACAAAGTTAACAATAATTATCCGGGATAGGCATTCCCTTTTGTTTGAGCAGAAACAAATGTCTCCTAGGGTGTTTCCAATCATCCTCATCCATGTGCCAGTTGAAACTTCACCCAGCAAGGTAGCGAAGAGTGGGTGCAATCCCCAAGCAGAAGTCTCCTTGCAGACAGGGGCAATTCTTAACAGCATAAGGAGTGTTTTGCCTCCCCAGCAGTTGCTTCCTCAGCAGTGTCATGCCTTTGGTTCCCAGGAAGTCCTCACTTCCCCATCAGAGTTCAAGAAGGGTCCACCTCCAGCAGGGTCCTGGCGCTCCAATCTCAAAGTCCAATTTATTTTTGGCAGTGGCGGCTATCCAGAGCCAGTGAATTATTAACAACTTTCCCCGCGGAGTTGTTTCCTCCTCATCAGGATGAGCCAGATCAATGCAGTGATCATCGTTTCTTCCTAGCCAAGTTATCTGAAATTACCTGCAGTCTCCTTATCAAGAGATCTTTTTGCATTGTCATTCGCATAATCATCATTGCGTCTGTATCCTCCAAAGCGTAGCATTTCCATCATCATGGAGCATTACGCCATAAATTCAAACATATGCATACCAGCATGGGCCAGTTTTGAGGTATTACATAAGACCTGTTACATCTCCAATCAGATTGAAGTATTCCCCACGGAACGCAACTTCGTGTCCCAGGATGGATGCTTCTACCAAGTTTTGTTGTTATCCCCAATTGAGTATTGTTTCAGTACAACAATCTCATGTTCTCATGCCTCCGTTTCAGTACAACGGTCGTATCTCGGGCTTTCGTTTAAGTACAACGATCCCATTTCGTTCGAGTTTCCATTTGAGTACAATGGTCTCGTATTGAGTATTGTTTCAGTACAACAATCTCATGTTCTCATGCCTCCGTTTCAGTACAACGGTCGCGTCTCGGGCTCTCGTTTAAGTACAACGATCCCATTTCATTCGAGTCTCCATTTAAGTACAATGGTCTCGTATTTGAGTCTTGTTTCAGTACAACAGTCTCATTTTTTCGCGTCTCCGTTTCAGTACAACGGTCGCGTCTTGGGCTCTCGTTTAAGTACAACGATCCCGTTCCTTTCGAGTCTCCATTTAAGTACAATGGTCTCGTCTTTGAGTCTTGTTTCAGTACAACAGTCTCATTTTTTCGCGTCTCCGTTTCAGTACAACGGTCGCGTCTTGGGCTCTCGTTTAAGTACTACGATCCCGTTCCTTTCGAGTCTCCATTTAAGTACAATGATCCTGTTTTTCTTGGTTATGGATCGGTTGATACCATCTCCATGTTAGATCGGTTGATCTTATTTGAGTCTTGAATCGGTTGATATCATTTCTCTTCGAGTTGTAAATCGGATGATATTACATTCTCACTTTCCGGGTTGGATCGGTTGATACCATTTCCGTGTTAGATCCGAGGATCTTTTGGATTGTCATTCGAGGATGGCATTCTTTTCTTCAAGTCCTTCTGCGGTTGGTC
Organism: Lathyrus aphaca; assembly: GCA_963966055.1. Classification (NCBI taxonomy): domain Eukaryota; kingdom Viridiplantae; phylum Streptophyta; class Magnoliopsida; order Fabales; family Fabaceae; genus Lathyrus; species Lathyrus aphaca. The sequence goes on from OZ014522.1 coordinate 547,725,448, forward strand.
TTGTTGTGTGGCTATTATTCGAGGATAGTAGTTCACTTTTTTGAGCTTATTGATCGAGGTCAGTTTGTCTCTTTTGCAAAGTCTGTCTGAGGTCAGCTTTGTGTTTCTGGTTATCAGTCGAGGCTGGTATACCTTTGCGTCTCCATTCGAGGATGGTTTCGTGTTAGATCCGAGGATCTTTTGATTTGTCATTCGAGGATGGCATTTCTTTTCTTCAAGTCCTTCCGAGGTTGGTCTTGTTGTTGTGGCTATTATTCGAGGATAGTAGTTCACTTTTTGAGCTTATTGATCGAGGTCAGTTTGTCTCTTTTGCAAAGTCTGTCTGAGGTCAGCTTTGTGTTTGGTTATCAGTCGAGGTTGGTATACCTTTGCGTCTCCATTCGAGGATGGTTTCGTGTTAGATCCGAGGATCTTTTGATTTGTCATTCGAGGATGGCATTTCTCTTCTTCAAGTCCTTCCGAGGTTGGATTTGTTTGTTTTGTGTGGCTATTATTCGAGGATAGTAGTTCACTTTTTTGAGCTTATTGATCGAGGTCAGTTTGTCTCTTTTACGAAGTCTGTCCGAGGTCAGTCTTTGTCGTTGATTGTTATCGCCTGCGGCCGATATACTATCGTGTTTCTATTCCAGGATGGTTTTAATACTGGATCCGAGGATCCCGTGTGAGTGGTCATTCGAGGATGGCATTCTTCCCAGCAAATTTCCACCTGTTTCTATTTTCGCTACCTATTCAGAGGTCAAAATCAAAAATATATAAATAAATAATTGGGCAGATGGCATTTCTGTTGCCTTCAGAGTGCAAATTTTCAGGTTCTATTCGAGTATTCAATCACTCCATACCTTGAACGTCTAAAAGCTGTTGCAATTATTCGTTCAGGCTTGCAGATGATTGAATAGGGGCAGCTGTAATACCTCAAAATTTGCCCTTATATTTATCCCCTTTACTGGCTATCGCTTTGCATTCATCTGCATCATCCATTAGGTCATAATATCCATAATCATGCATTTCATCGATTCCTAAGGCACGTGATCGAAGCATCTCCTTGTGATATGAATTTTCGTATTCATATGTGATATATTTGGTTGTTGCACTCAAGTTTGAGATAAAGGGTGAATCCATATCGTCAGGAGAATATTCCTATTCAAAGGATCACTAAGTTCTAAGATACATCATATTCAAAGGATCCATATAAAATGCGAGATCAGGATTTTATCAGTATGAATTAAAGGTTTATTTCCTTTCATTATCGGTGAGTGCTCATTTAATCAGAGTTCGACATTGAAGTGGGGAATTAGTGTTTTGGTGCAAAAGTCTTCACTGTTCATCCATATGAGTGACTCAGGGTTTCAAGTTGCAAGGATCAGTGGTCGTCTTAGTTGTTTATTGCTTGGTGATACGGATCTTATATTAAAGTTGGAATCGAATCTAGGACACAAGTTTGGTGCATCAGAACCTATTCATATCCATTATCTAGATTCTGTCCAACACAGTGCAATTTCATCTGGATCCATTATTTGGCTTATTCACAAATTACCAAAGTCATCCTTTTATATTCCAAGCCTCTTCCATAATCCATGTCCGTACTTTTGTGTTAATCAAACTTTAATCCCTTTACATGTTTTTGTGTCCCTCCTTGTTTGTTAAACCATGTTTACGTATCCATTTCTATACAAACCTAATATTCATGTCCAAGATTGGGTGACATAATTCCAAACCTCAACCATGTTCATAACCCATTACTATAAGGCCCATTTTTCCTGCAAGGGTCATTTCATGAAGGGGTCCTTCATCTCATATCCGTACTATATCTGGCTTAGCCAGTGAAATGATTTTTGGGGAAAAGATTTTTCTTTTAAGAGTATTGAGGTTACCCTCATTATTTAATCTCATGATATGATCGGTGCAGTTGGTTTGTTGTTTCCCCAAAGTGTTATGTGTATGGATTACATGCTAAATAATGGAGAGTCTTTAACAAATACAAGTTGTATAGCAGAAAGTTGAAATGAAAGCATACAAGGCGACAAAACTTCATCAGAAAAATCATTCATCAAAAGTAAATAATTACTGATATAACAGAAAATACATAGAAATTTAGAAATCAATTTTCATCAATCTTTGCCGCTCTCCAAACGAAACCGCGGTTACATCTTCCGTCTTCACTCTTGAGCTCTTCAACAAGCTTCAACAATCCACATCATCCATCACCACTTTTCACTGTATCTCATCATCATCTCCATCACTAATTTATGAATCTCTTGCACAAGTCGCAATGGCTTTGTGCATTACAAATTCTGTAGGATTCAAGAAACATGTGTCATAGAGCAATATCACAAATCAATGGAAGCATATCACGATAATAATTGAAAGTTCATAGAAGAATAGATACCAGTAAAAGAAAAGGAACAGTAAAACAAAATCAGAACGGAAAAACTTTTCATCGTCAATCTTCGATCCCCGTCAAACCACTTTCTAAACCTTTAAGGCCTGCAAAAAACCAAAAATAACCTTTAACATCATCAACCTGCACAATTCAGGTTTCAAACAAAAATTCAGGAATAAAAGATAGCCCGAATGCACGAAACCACGAAGTTCCAACAAGAGGATGGCCAATACCTCAATCTCGTACTTGTTGTCATTCTCAATTCCATACCCTGAAGGACCTTGATTTCTAAAAGATAATGCAGTAGTGCGGGTTCCACCTTAAGCTTTTGAAGCTGATCTGTGAGTTCATTCACAAACGTGTCTGCCTAACTTCCAACTAAGCAGTTTGAAAAAATAGAGCATTGTTTCAAGAAGCTATCGATTTTGCCAGCTGAATTGTAAAACAGGATTAGCCTTGAGAGCAAAATATGCATACCTCGCTGAGCCTGGAGAGGAATTTTATTCAATCTACTGTGGTGTAATGCAATATCATCCAAGAGGTAACGGAATAGACTGGAAACACTTTGTATCTGTCTGAATGTCAATTCAGAAAACATTTGTGGCACCTTGAACCTGGGCAGATGAATACCGAAGAAGGACTTCTGGATTATCAAGACGAACTTCAAACATCCATTTGTGAAACAAGATCCTTCATCATTCTCCCATTTCTATCTCCCGTAAAATCAACTGCAACAATAATACAAAGTCAGTTTATAATAGAATGAGAAAAACAAAATGATGCCAGTTAATCATAACTGAACTGTAACAGATCTTAGCCAAAAAAAAAAAATCAGTAACTGAAAAAGATAACCAACTCCTAACTGATTTTGTTCCAGAAGCTTCCTCCAAACATCTTCTATAAATCCGAAAACCACTTCTCCTCACATTTTTTCAGATTCTTCACTCTCCACCCTTTCAATCAAAAACCTTCATCTTCATCTCTCAACCTCTTCTGGCAACCATTCTTTCCCTCTTCTTCACAACTCCTTCTTCTTATCCCCCCATTGTCCAACCTCACTTCATTCATCTCCTCTTCTGAAACTCTTCTTCATTCTTTTCCATTCTTCTCTCTCATAACTTCAATCATTCATATCTAGTATCCTTAGCCTTCCTCCATCACCATTTTCGATCCCCTGCATAAACATCAAACAGATAAGATAACAGGAGAAGTCCGCGATTGGAAGAAAAAGATTGATAGCATTTCCCTGTCACGGCGGCATCCACAAACACAGCTTCAGAAAAGCTCCATCGAAGTCTTCAATTTCATCAATCAACGGAACTCTTTCGAGCCTCAACCGCAATAATCTCCAGTCATCAATCTACGCGCTTCGTCGCCTCGTCACCCATTCTACCTACAAAAGCAAAACCAAAATCAACTGTTTCGATCACAACTCAACAAGAAAGCTCAACTTGCAATAACAACGGAATAGATAGAATCAAGAAGTTCAAAAACTCATTGATATATCAGTGCTCTCGTCGTCGATTTACCGGTACGCGGATCTTTACACAGTTGTAATTATTGTAGCGTGTTTTGATGTTGTTCTTCTCCCCTTGCTGCGGATTATTTTGATCCTCTTGAATTTGTGACAAGAAGATTGGATCCATAGATCCAAGATGATGAATGTGTTTTAGGGTTTTAGATTTAAGTCAAGAATGGAGGGGTTTTCGGTTGGGAGTTGTTAAGGCCGGAAGAAGAAGAGTACGGCGGAAGAGATAAGAGATGACTGCGACGGTAAGATGAGGTTTAGAAGTTTTAATTTAGGTTAACGGCGAGGGAGATGAGTGTGGTGATGGGAAGGAGAAGAAAGGGGAATGGTAGAGGCCGCGGCGATGAGGATTGGAAAAAGCAATTAGGGTTTTTACAGTGGTGTTTTCCCTTTCTTGTTCTTGGATTTGTATTATAATTAAAATGATTGGAATATTGGGTTATTAGAAAATTAAGAAAATTTAATAATATTAATGACCATTAATCCGTGTTAATGCTATTTAATCAGTGTGTTTTTTGCATAAATTGTACCGTTAGTTAGGGAATTGGATAAGTTTGTGATTCTCAGCCTCACCGGCGGTGACACTTGTCACCGTCCGGTAGGCTTTCCTTTGGCTTTGCTAGCAACACCCCTCATGTAAACCCAGTAAAGAAATAACCAAAAATATATGCTGCATACACCTCCCTCATTTAAGTGTGCGTTTTGGGCCTTGCCCTTTTGCTGTTTACACCGCCTTTTTAAGGCCCAATAGAAAAAGAACTGATAAGAAATACTTCTTTCACCCCCACCTTTATTTCTTTTAGATATTAATTTTTAGTTGGCATAGTTTAGAAACAAATCAAATAAAAATAGAAAAAATGATTATAAAATTCCCCAAAAATTAGAGTAGGTTGTTAATTCAATTTAGAAATTTATGACATTTTTATTTTCTGGAATTTGTTATTTTTGAATTAATTATGAATTTTTCTATTAATTAGTGTTATTGAATTTCTATTAATTGTGCTGAATTTTGTTTATTTTATTTAAATAGCTTCTAATAACTTTTTTTGAGCCTTTCTTTTTTCTATAATTAAAAGACCCCTAATAGTTCTTAGGATATTTTTAGTAGATTTTTAGGAATTTTTTATCTTAGGTTTTGGTAATAAAATCCTTAGGAAATAATGGTTAATCTTAGCTGAAATTAAATAATGTTTAGGCATAGAAAAAATAAGTATTTTTAGAATCCCTCTTAGTATACTATTTTAGATAGTGTTAGGATCCCATAGTTTAATTTTCATAATTTTTCTAGAAGATTTAGTATTTTTTAGAATATTAGTTTTAAGCTTAGTTAGGCATAAATTCCATTAGATTTAGGCCATTAAGAAAAATATAGTTCAATACAATAAAAATAATAACAATAGTCTAGATTAATTTTAGTCATAGAATCTAACATTAGACTTAGGTTTAGTTTAATTTGTTTTAGGATGAATATTAAGTTTGACCTAGATTTAGACTTTAGTATAAAATTCATTTCCATATAGAAATAGAATAAATAAGACTATTTATTATTCATGCCTTTAAGGCATTTTTAGAATTTTATTTCCTTTAACTCAAGTTCATTTGTTTTGCTTTATTTTGATCTTACAACTTGTATAGGATTCCCCATTGTTCTTAGAATCAACTTAACTTCATTAGGAAGTAAGTTGAATTCTAGTAGTTTCTAGTTTCTCATTAGGAATAGAAAACTTCACAAACCATAGGATCTCTTGTAAATAAATCAATTAACTTAGGATTGAGTCTTAGTTCCCATTAGATTTTGTCCTTTTATCAATTTGAGTCATTCTTTCTCATCTTATGAAGAAAAGAAATAAAACATTTAAGAATAAAAGCCGAACAATCTTGTACGACACGAGACTTTGTTGCGGAGTGCTTATACGCGTCCTGTTTCGGGGCGAGGTGTAAGTACTTCCCGCGATTGATAGGTCTTAGTATGAGAATGTTCACAAACAAATTCAAAACACTTCTCTTAAAAGACCAAAAACAAATAACAAGCGACTATCCTGCGGGAACTTCTCTTTCTCATCTCATTCATTCACAACACGAACTCGCGACGACTTGTCTCGCATGCAAGACGGTAAACGCACTCGTACCAGACGAGCCCGCAACACCTGAGCATAGACATACGCAGTTCCAGCTGTAAAAAACACAAACAAATAGTTCCCGCCTTAGTTAGGCGAACTACGTCGACTCTGATCCTCATTATCCCGATGAGGTACGTAGGCAACGGGGTAGGGCCCGTTCGAGCACATTCTTTATTTTCCCTACATTTCCCCCTTTCTTTCCATTTTCTTATTTCAGCTCTCTTCTCATTCCTCATTTCCATTCCAGTTAGCGGTTCATTTGTTCAGCAACATATTATTTCTCACCCTTTGAAACAAACAAGCAAGCGTGGATCCCGTCGGGTACGACGGACGGATTGGGGTGCTAATACCTTCTCAATTCGTAACCGACTCCCGAACTCAGATCTTTGGTTCGCAAGGCCTTGTCCTTTCCTTCTTCCTCAGGTTTGTGCAACATTACCTTTCCCATTCATTCGGGATAAAAATGTCTGGCTGGCGACTCTAACCTTTCCGCGCCACTTTCGCGTTTGTACTAGGATGAAAATCCCGGGAGCGACACCTATGACATATGGAGAAATCTTTAACGGACTGATGGCAAAAGGAACTCTTGTGTTGAGAGATATGCCACCTCAAACTGGTAACGCTCGGGATTACGATGCCAATGCTCGCTGTGAGTATCACAAGGGTGCTCCAGGTCACACAATTAACAACTGCAGGTTATTCAAGCACAAAGTCCAAGATCTAATCGACTCTAAGGATCTTACCTTCACTCCGAGAAATCCAAATGTCCAGAACGATCCAATGCCGTCACACGGTGCCAATAAGTGAAGACATTTGAAGAAATTGCTGAAGACCAAAGCTGAGTAGTCTCCAACTTTGAAGCATTCAATCAAGAGAAGTTCATTCCTCAAATCAAGGCAGCCATCGCCATTTATTACTTCCGCATTCCTGTTGTTTTGTAATGTTTGTTTAAGTACTATTCGCTCTGAACATGGTTATTGGTATTTGGTTTTGTTAATGTTATGTTTATGCATGTTTTGAATTAATCTATTCGCATTCGCTCATTATTTATCATTTATCACAAAAATCAAAAATATTCTCTCACTTCACTTTAGCAAATATTTGAGGGAGGATGATGAAAACAAATACTCATAACTGTTGTGGTATGCTTTCGGATAAAACCTCGTCAATGATGTACAGGCATTTGTTCAAATCCCCAAACACTGGAGATATAAGGAGTTAATCCCTAGTCAACCACTTCGAGCCTAGAAGTAGGAGTTTCTTTCGGATACAACCTTTACATTTAACCCGGGGCAGGGTAGTTGTTCAGTTAAACTAACTACACCTTCGAATTGCAAGATGAGACATCCCGTCAGAGGACCATCAGCAAATGACTTGGCAGTCACAACACAAAAAGAAAAGAATAGAAAAGAAAACCGCTAAGTTGAGCACCCGAAGGGAGACTTAGCCCGGAAAAAAGAAATCAAAAGAGGAGCCCAAATCCTCAGCAAAAGCAAAACAAATATCAGTGACCATAAAATCAAAAAAATCGAAGGGTCACCAGCAAAAGATGACTGCCATGTTCAAACAAAACTTTAAAGCTTCATCTTCATTCTTGCAAAGTCAAAACAAATACGCATGTAGAGTTAACTGAACGTAGGACTGGAGAACATCACGAAGAAGGGCTGGGTACAAATCAAACTTTGAGCCTTATACCTTTGTTTCTCAAACCTTAACCAGACCAAGTTACAACCCTCGAAAGTCCTAATTGAGGTAGGGTTTATTCTGAAAGCATATTACCAACAAGGTTGCGTAAATTGACTCCCATATATTTGCTAATCTTCAATCTCGATTGCACATTGTTCTTGCTGCATTTTTTTATGCACTTTCTAAATCAGCACCTCGTTTGGACCAACGGTCCATTCGTCACACTTTTAATAGCATTCAAATAAATTGACTTTTTCAAAACTTACACGAACTTTACATTAACACTACCATTTGTGTGTGAACAATTTAATCGCAATTTAGTGCTTAACATTAGTGCAATCTCAACAAGAGGCAATCAAAAGAAAATTTGAACTTCGTTGAGGTCAACATGAATCAAGACTACTTCAGCAGCCCAATCAGGGGCAAATTATTTGTAACAACCCAATCAGGGGCAAAATCATTCTCAACAACCCAATCAGGGGCAAATTATTTTCAAACAAGCTCAGTCAGGGGCATGTCATGTCGTGGCCATTGTCAAAGCTTCCCCACCAATTTTTTTCAAATACCCTACAGGCAGGGACAAGCAAACAAGGAGCAAATCTTCCTATCTCTTTTCCCCAGCTGGACAAGTAGTCCTTGCTAGATGTTGGTAACCATTCAAAGCAAATCAATCTTCATGTGTCAATTAAGTCGCTTCGCTCACCAGCAGATAACCAAACCTGGAGCTTTCAGATCCATCTTCTGACCATATATCGTCAAAGATCGAGTGTCGGGAAATCAGTCCCTCCAACCGCCCGAAGTTCAATCATTATTGGCAACTACCAGACCAAAAGTCCACCAAGCTGGCACCTTCCAATCACTCATATGCATCATTACGCATCATCAACGTCATAAGCATCATTTACATCAATCATTTACAGCATACGCATCATTTGCATACCTCAATAAATCAGACTTTTTATTTTCCCCAACATTTTCAACTTACATCTCAGTGCATAAGCATTTGCATCATATCTCCATCTTTATGGAATACCATTTCAAAACAGTCAAGCATAGTTGCATATTTCAGGATCCAGGATCAGTCCAAGATTCCAAGCCTTTCCCCAACGAAAGTCGGGATCCAGGGTCGATCGAAATTTCCAAAGATTCTCCAGGTGTTATTCAGTGGGCGTCCCCGTTGGATATTCCTCTTCCGATTATTTAAATTTTCTGTTACTCAGCATCCATATCGACCTAGTTCGAGTGCTGAGGTCGCATTATCATCCTCGCGGTGGTAAGCGATTATTTTAATTTTCTGTTACTCAGCATCCATATCGACCTAGTTCGAGTGCTGAGGTCGCATTATCATCCTCGCGGTGGTAAGCGATTATTTTAATTTTCTGTTACTCAGCATCCATATCGACCTAGTTCGAGTGCTGAGGTCGCATTATCATCCTCGCGGTGGTAAGCGATTATTTTAATTTTCTGTTACTCAGCATCCATATCGACCTAGTTCGAGTGCTGAGGTCGCATTATCATCCTCGCGGTGGTAAGCGATTATTTTAATTTTCTATTACTAAGCATCCATATCGACCTAGTTCGAGTGCTGAGGTGCATTATCATCCTTGCGGTGGTAAGCGATTATTTTAATTTTCTGTCTTTCGGCATCCATATCGACCTAGTTCGAGTGTTGAGTTCGCATTATCATCCTTGCGGTGGTAGGCGATTATTTAATTTTCTGTCAACCTGTTTCTGTTTCGTATCACCTTCATTTTCCAATTTTAATCATCGATTTACTGCATATTTTCTTTTGCGGACAAATTTGAAGTCTGTTAATATCTAATTATCTTATACCTTGAAAGATTGAACGCGGGCCAGTTTATTTTACTCGGTCTAAGCTAATTCGATAGGGGCATCTGTCATACCCCAAATTTGTCCTACCCGCACCTTTTACTTTACTGTCTCATCATTTATCTCAAAAAAATCCAAAAAATATGTATCATTTTACTTTTCTGTCTGATATTAGAAAATCCAAAAATATATCATTTATTTTCAAAACTAGGGAAACAATTTTCACTTTGTTAGTTCGAACTCACTAGCTCATTTACCGTTTTTATATGTATAAAGATATAAAAAAATTACCAAAAGTCAAGAAAGAATGCATTCAAAAAAATTAATTTCTCTTATCATTAGAATTCATTTTTTTTTATCTATTTAATTATTATCCAAAAAATATACATACAAAAAATCTCTTTTATTTTATTAGAATTTCTTAGTTTTCTATTATTATTACTTTATTATTATTGTTATTATTATCATTATCATTAATCATTTTTTTATTTTATTTTATTATTTCTATTATTATTACTTATATTATTGTTAGCATGTTTCATCTTCTTTTATTATTATTATTACTATTATTTTTCATTTGTCCTAAATATCTAATTATCATTTTAAATCATCTTTTATTATTTCTAATTCTTTCTTTAAATTTATTCCCAATAACTCTATTAAATCCATTTATAAGCCCATATTTTTATCACCATTATTCCATTTCTTTTTTACTACTTTTTTTTATATCATTGTTATTAGTGTTTTATTAACCTTATCATTATTAATCTTTTTATAATTTCTATTTTTTTAATTATTTTATTATTTTTCATATCTTATTATTATTATATCATTATTTCTCTCACTTTTTCTTTTTACAGTTAACATACACCAAAACCCCACAAAGTTTGGTATTACACAGCTCACTTCTTTTTTCTTAAATCCACTAACATTTCCACTCATATATTTGATACAATTTCACAGCCTGTCATTAGAATCTTCAAGGATTTGCTCATAACAGAAAATCGTACAAAGGCACAATGATTTGTACAAGGCAACAACCACAACAAATCTCAACCAAATCTCTCCCAGCATCACTCGCATAAAATCCCAGCAATATAACAAATTCTCACCACAATAATCCTCACCTTCACTTTTCTTCATAACAACAACTTCACCACAACTCTGCTCAACCCTTTTTTTTTCTCATTGACAACACCACAAACCACCTTCTTCAACAAAAAGCCAAACAAAAGCATCACAAAAACCAGAAAAATCAAAAGAAGAATGAAATTCGTGAATCTGAATATACAACAGAACAACCAATAAACATGATTTACCTTTGACTCTTCTTCACCTTCATTAAACGCAGCCAAAAATCCCTTTTCATACTTACCCATTGCCTGCTTTTTTACTGGTTCACATTTCCAGGGTGAAAATGCCGTACATATGCCACAAATTCCGAGGCCATATGGCGTAGTGCAGCAAAATACGTTATCTCCTTTCCAATCTCCTTATCCACCTCCGTTACAGACACCAAAAGCCACCGAAAATCCACCCTTTCCGCCAACATCACCGACCCGCAGAAACGCAATTCATATGAACCAACAAGAACAACCGCCGGAAAACCCTTGAAACACAACCCTTCCGCGCCGCAAAATCTTCCGACTCGACCAACCATCCCTTCGCGAAATCACCACCCTCACAACCGAACATCCACCATCGTTCCTTCACCGTCGCGGACCCTATTTCGAAACCACAACTTCGTCACCCAAAAACCAATCACCTTCATGAACCCTTTCTGAATCTAAAAACAGTAAATCACCCAAAACTACTGTCTTCTTCAAAACATCACCACCGTGCCTCCATTTTCTCAAATCACAACACGAGACTGTGAGAAGCTTGTAGACCTGCAACCTCCTTCAAACCTTTGACCCGTCTTCAACCAACCCACCGTAAAACCCTTCAACGACGAAACTGCGAGAGAGACAGTGAAATCTGTGAGACCACCGCTACCACCTCCGAACACGTATAAGTCCAAAACGGAGCATCGCCGCCGCTGTGGAGGAGAGCGAAAGAACGAGTGAGAGGCAGAGAGGGAGATCGTTGGTTTTCGAGCCGTTTTGCAGCGGATCTGAGAGGGGGTGATGCTTCTTTTGCTAGTTGAAGGGTTTGTTCTCTTGTTACGTTTTTTCATTCTTTGTTTTATATAACTGAGTATCTTTTCTTTCTTTTATTTATCAATTTATTTATTCTGTTTTCTTATTATGAGTTTTATGCTTATTATTATTTATCTCCTTTATCAGTTTATAGGTTTTTGGATTTAGCTAGCACATTAGCCCATCGGTTCACCCCACACAGCAGTCACACTCCATTTTCATTTTTATATTTTTATTATCCTTTTCAAATCAATATTACTGATGCACATAACACACCTCCCCCTTCTTAACGTTTTTATATATATAATTATTATTTTGTATTCCTCTTATGGTTTTGTTTTAGTTCTAAATTATCTTTAGAAATTCCTAGATATCTTATATCCATTTCTTTTTTATTATTATTTAACCATATTTTTTATGTTTACCTTTTTTAGAAAAAGCTTAAAGAATTGTATTTTAATGTTTATTTGATCAATTTCTATTGTGTTATGGGCCGATGATATTATAAAAGGCCGTTTTTCGCCCAATTACATTTAATCGGTGATGAGCGGTCAATATGAGGCCCTCTTTTTATTTTATTCTATTATTTTTATTTTGAACAAAATAAAAACTTGTAATATAATTTAATTCATTTAATTCATTATTTAATTTGTTTAGTTATTCAATTTATTATTTATTTAATATTTCGCAATTTAATTTATTCATTTTGCATTTCAAATTACGATTCGACTCCTTATAGAATGGTTCCCATTTTGAACCGATTCTAAGGCAGTTCACGAACAAAATTTCGCCGCGTCCCGAAAAGGTCCAACGCCTTCGAATAGTTGCGCTCGAAAAAGGTCCAACGCCTTCAAATAGTTGCGTCCCGATTAAACAGGCCGAACGCCTACGAATAGTTCAAAAACACTGCACACACGCTTCCTCTTGGGCTAACTACAACGAGACCTTTTATTTCGCGCAATCCCCTGTATTTATTTTGTATCCCTCTCCCATTATTTTGTACGTATTTTATTTTCCGCATTTTATTTAATTTCGAATCCTTGGTCCAACGCCAAGCGATTGCACTTGCACACTCGCACCTTTTTTGAAATTCTGTAATGAGATGTCCTAAGAGATGTTCCAACACTTAATAGGACATTTGACAAATTTAACCAAAACTTAAACAGCAGGAAAAATAAACAACACAGAAGTTTGTTAACCCAGTTCAGTGTATAACCACACCTACATCTGGAGGCTACCAAGCCAGGAGGAAATCCACTATTAGTAATATTAATTCTAGACTTAAACCACCCTGTTTAATCTATCACTTAATACTTACCCAATGCAATTTCTACCTAAGACTCACTTAGATAAGAGTACCCTACTCACTCCCCCTCAATCACACAGTGATTTTGTTTACAAGTTTAATTAAATTGAAGTCACACTTCAAACAAAAAAAACAGCTTGATCTTACTTCACAGTTTCAATCAAGTCACAAATGCACTTTTGCTTAAAAGCTCATAAAGTGGTACATAAAAACAACCTGCTATTAAAACACTAGACACCCTATTTAGTCTTCTGAAATTCGTACTCAATTCTATGAGTTTCTGTTGTTTAAATAGGTATCTGAATTTTGGGCTTCCTGTAGAATGATCCAGCCCTAATGTGCAGCAACTGTCACCTTGAATTTAGGGTTTGTTACCTCCTATATTCTAGGTGCATTAGGTCTTCTGTTTTAATCTGAATCTTCAATTTAAAACTCCCTACAGATGCGCCTTGTTCTGTTTTTATCCAGCATTAATTAATTCCAGATAGTTCTCCTTAAATATCTCTGATCTGTTAATCAATAATTAATTCTGGTAGCAGGTCTGAGATGTCTCAACATCTGTTGGGACATCCTGAAAAACTGAACTTAATTTATTCACACAATGTCCCAACATCTGATGAGACATCCTGAAATAAATTCACATACTCTGTTTGATAATGTCCCAACATCTGATAGGACATTCTGAACTGAATTTAACATTTCTTGTTTGGTCAAAAATTCTGCCAATTCTTAAACATCTACAAACTCCCCCTTTGGCTAATTTTTGGCTAACATCTTTCCTGGTTTTCAGAGTGCAGCAGAAGTTCTTTTTTTTTTTTATCAGAGTATATCATTACTTTTCTGTTGATTCATATTTGAGTTTTACTCCCCCTCAAACATATATGAGTCCAGTCTTGTTTCAACAGAAATATTCACACTTATTCAGTTCAGGCAGAAACAAACAGATTTCATTCATTTAAACAGCAATTACATTTGATGTTATTTGATGTTGTTCTCCCCCTTGGTAGACACAAAATTAGGGGCCAAAGAACTATTGCTGTCATTACAAATGCCTCACATACACAGATCACTCAGATTCATCACTCTCAGTAGCTTCCTCCACTTCAGTGTCTTCATCTTTATCAGCTTCACTTGCAGCTTCACTGTCTTCATCAGATGCAGCTGTCTGATCTTCTTCACTTTCCAACCTCTTAATTATTTCCTCCAGCTTCTTCTTTCTAGCTTCAAGCTCTTTGCAGGTGCACTTTAGCTCAGCAATTAATTCTTTCTTGGAGATTGGATTCTTAGCAGAGGAGGGACCAGCATATGTCCCAGCAGGTGTTTCAACATCTGCAGCATGGTGACTGAGAAATAATTTGTAGTGAAAAGCCAGGGGGCTCTCTCTCTTGCAGACAATGTCCTTCTCAGTTAAAATTCCAGGGTATTGACTTAGAACAATACCACACAGCAATGATGGAAAAGCTATTGGTAGCTTTGTTGCAGTAGAGATGGCATGCTTCATAGTCTGATCAAAAATATATTCTCCATAATCCATCTTGGTTTGAGTCCCCACAGCAAAGATGAATCTGGCCAGACCAGTTGAGATTGATGAAGTGTGGTTGGTAGGCACCCAGTTTGCAGTTCCAATCCTGTTAAGCATGGCATACTTTCTAGTAAGCATGCTCACAGAGAGCTTTCCCTTCACAGGCCAAGCTTTGACCTGGTTTGCAGTGATCACCTTACAGATTTGATTATCTGTTTTCCCTAGCTCATTGGGTCCATCTGTTTCTCTTCCTAGATACTCATTGATGATTTGAGGAGAAAACTGTACACATTTACCTCTAACAAAAACTTTTCTAAACTCAGAAGACTTACCATTTGAGCAATCCTCCTGAAGATTCACAATGAACTCTTTGACAAGAAGTTCATAACAGGGAGAGAACTCTGAGACTGTCTTGAATAGTCCTGCAGCAGAGATTAGGTCAATGAGTTCTGTGCACTCAAGTGCATTGCTGCTCAGTTCTCTTTCCAGGGCAACCCTTCTTTGGAACACATACTTCCATCTGTTGACACTAGATACACGATGAAATGATATGTTGTCCAATGGAGCTTCTGGAACAGCAGTTGAAGCTCTTGCTGATGTTGGTCTTTTCTTGGGAGGAGATGTTGGGACATCTGATCCAACATCTGAATCTGATGGTGTTGCAGCTTTTCTCTTCTGAGTTTGAACCTTGCTCCATGGTTTTGCTGGACCAAAAGTGGCTTTAGCCTTGCCTTTCTTTGGACTAGCCTTCTTCTTCTCAGGAATGACAGGTTCATCTTGCATCTTTCCTTTCCTGGACCTTAGCCTTTTGGCAATGCTGGGATTCACAGATGATATGATCTCTGCATCAGAATCCTGTTCCAGATTGACTATTGGAGGGGATTGAGCAGTCTCCTCATCAGCTTGTTGATCAGTAGAAGATTGATCTTCATTTGAGTCTTTAGCCTGTTCCATAGAAACTTCTTTATCACTTTCACTTGAGACCTCTTTCTTGTCCTCAGTCTGTTCAGTATCAGCATCAGATGAGTTTGCTTTCTCATCTGCATATGTTCCAACATCCGTTGGGACATCTTGTTCTGCAGCAGTGTTCTTTGTATCTTGAGCAGGTTCTTCTTGAGGTGCAGGAATGGTGTTCAAGGGAACAGAGATTCCTTTCACTACTCTTTGTTCAGAGAAAACTTGGTTGACAATCTCCTTGATGGAATCATCAACATATTTGGAGTATTTAACATGTGAAGGAATTTCTTTAGCTTTGCTTCTGATTTGATCTTTACCTCTTTTTGGTGTTCTTGCCTTCTTAGTGTGAGAGGCATTTCCCCTGAGCTCGTCTAATGGTGTTGATTGCATTGGCACCATAGAAATAGGAGTGGCATGAACCACGTCTTCCTGGTTGAGAACTTCTTCAGCTGTTTTAGGGTTTTGAGACATTGTTGAGGAAGATGAATGTGCAGCTTTAGGGTTTAAGATTTCTGAAGGATTACTAGTTAATGTGATTCGCTTGTGATGATGTGATGAGACTCTTGATAGCTGCTTATAAGGAATTACTAAATAAGTAGCCGTTACAGTCCAAATGATTAGGAATGAAATTCCCAAGGATCTAGTCCAGACTAGCTTTGCCATCTGGAACTTATGCCATGCAATGTCATATGACATGTTGGCACATCTCATTAACTGCTAGATATCACATACACAGATTCCAAGTTTGCCCCTTAAGTTCTCAAATTGTGTAGCATCCAATGCTTTGGTAAAGATATCAGCTAATTGTAGATCTGTAGCAACATGCTCCAATGAAATCACCTTCTCTTCTACAAGATCTCTGATGAAATGATGTCTGATATCAATATGCTTTGTCCTGCTATGTTGAATGGGATTCTTTGATATGTTGATTGCACTTAAGTTGTCACAGTACAATGTCATGACATCCTGTGGGACATTGTACTCAGTGAGCATCTGCTTCATCCAAACCAACTGAGAACAACTGCTACCTGCTGCTATGTATTCAGCTTCAGCTGTAGATAAAGATACACAATTCTGTTTCTTACTGAACCAAGAAATCAGATTGTTTCCTAGAAAGAAGCATCCTCCTGAAGTGCTTTTTCTGTCATCAGCACTTCCATTAACATATTTAAGGATTCTCTTGACTTGATTGAGATGACTGACTTTTGGATCAGCTTGATATCTTGCACAAACTCCTACTGCAAATGCAATGTCTGGTCTGCTAGCAGTCAAGTATAACAAGCTCCCAATCATGCTTCTATATAAACTATGATCTACATTCTCACCCTTCTCATCTTTAGTCAGCTTTAAATGTGTAGGAGCAGGAGTTCTTTTATGAGAAGCATTTTCCATTCCAAATTTCTTCACTATGTTCTTGGAGTACTTGCTTTGTGAGATGAACATTGAGTCTTCCATTTGCTTAACTTGCAGACCAAGAAAATAGGTTAATTCACCTACTAGACTCATTTCAAATTCAGCTTCCATCTGCTTGACAAAATGTTTGACCATCTTATCAGACATCCCACCAAACACAATGTCATCCACATATATTTGTGCAATCATGACATTACCTTCTTCATCTTTAACAAACAGGGTTTTATCAATCCCACCTTTTCTGTATCCTTGCTTGATAAGAAATGTGGTAAGTCTTTCATACCATGCCCTTGGAGCTTGCTTCAGACCATAAAGTGCTTTCTTGAGTTTGTATACATGATTTGGACAGCTTGGATCAACAAATCCTTTAGGCTGTTCTACATATACCTCCTCATTAAGATAACCATTAAGAAAGGCACTTTTCACATCCATTTGAAATAGCTTGAACTTTAAGATACAAGCAATTCCCAACAGTAGTCTTATTGATTCAAGCCTTGCTACTGGTGCAAAGGTTTCATCAAAGTCTACTCCTTCAATTTGAGTGTATCCTTGAGCCACAAGTCTAGCTTTGTTCTTTGTAACAATTCCTTGTTCATTTGACTTGTTCTTATACACCCATTTTGTACCAATCACATTTATGTCATCAGGTCTAGGTACAAGATTCCACACTTCATTCCTTGTGAATTGACCTAATTCCTCTTGCATAGCACAAATCCAGTATTCATCAGTGAGAGCTTCCTTGACATTTTTAGGTTCTATTTTGGAAACAAAACAAGAACCTGAAATCACTTCTCTTGATCTAGTGCTCACACCTCTGTTGGGATCACCAATTATTAAATCTTTGGGATGATCCTTCTGTATTCTGATGGAGGGAGGTTTGCTTGAATCTTCTGACCTTGTATCATTTTGAGTGAAGTTATATTGATCATTCTTTTCTTCAGCTTCAACCTTGATATCAGCAGATGTTCCAACATCTTCTGGGACATCTGTAGGAGCATCATCAATTATCACATTTATGGACTCCATGATAACATTTGTTCTGTAGTTAAATACTCTATATGCTCTGCTGTTTATAGAGTATCCAAGGAAAATTCCTTCATCACTTTTAGGATCCATTTTTCTCCTTTGCTCCCTATCTGCCAGAATATAGCATTTACTTCCAAATACATGAAAATACTTAACAGTGGGTTTTCTGCCCTTCCAGACTTCATATATTGTGGACAAAGTTCCTTTTCTCAAGGTAACTCTGTTATGGATATAGCAGGCAGTGTTCATGGCTTCAGCCCAGAAATACAGAGGTAGCTTTTTAGCATGTATCATAGCTCTTGCAGATTCTTGAATAGTTCTATTTTTTCTCTCAACAATCTCATTCTGTTGAGGAGTGATAGGAGAAGAGTATTCATGATTGATTCCTTCTGAAGAGCAGAAATCTAAGAATTTTTTATTCTCAAATTCCTTTCCATGATCACTTCTAATTCTGATCACACAGCTGGATTTTTCCCTTTGTAATCTTTGACATAATTCCTTGAATACATCAAAGACATCTGACTTTTCTTTAATGAAATTTATCCATGTATATCTTGAAAAGTCATCAACCACTACATATGCATACCTCTTACCACCAAGGCTTTCAACTTGCATAGGTCCCATGAGATCCATATGTAACAATTCCAAAACTTTGGAAGTTGTCAGATGTTGGAGCTTTGGATGGGACATCTTGGTTTGTTTGCCTATTTGACAGTCACCACAGATTTTGCCATCATCAATCTTCAGTTTAGGGATACCTCTTACAGCATCCATAGATATGATCTTCTTTATGCCTCTGAAATGAAGATGACCTAGCCTTTGGTGCCATAGTTTTACTTCTTCTTCTCTAGCTAGAGAACAAGTGGGGCTGAAGTCTAGTGGCTCCCACATGTAACAGTTGTCTTTAGACCTTGCACCTTTCATGATAACTTTTTGCTCTTTGTTAGTCACTATGCATTCAGTTTTTGTAAAGTTTACACTGTATCCTTGATCACATAGTTGACTTATGCTGATCAGGTTAGCAGTTAAACCTTTAACAAGCAGCACATCATCTAGTCTTGGAACATCTTGACAATCCAAGGTTCCAACTCCCTTGATCTCTCCTTTAGCTCCATCTCCAAAGGTAACATACCTGGATGAATGTGACTTTAAGTTTACTAGCAAATTCTTCAATCCAGTCATGTGTCTTGAGCATCCACTGTCAAAGTACCAGTCTTCTTTAGCTGATACTTTCAATGATGTATGTGCTATGTATGCAGTACTTTTCTTTGACCAGATGAGTTGAGATTTCTTTTGATGCCTCTGCTCTGAGTGTTGTTCAGCTGATCTCCAAGCTTGATTGTTGATCTTGTTCTTGTGTATGTGGCTTTGATCAGTCTGAATGTCAGCTTTTGGTCTCCAAACTGTCTTGATTACTTCTGTCTTTTGCTTAGGAGGTTGCTGATTTCTATGCAGCACTTTCTTGGTACCTTCTACTTTCTGCTTGGAAGGTTGCTGACACATCTGATTTGGATATCCATGTAGCTTATAACAGTGAGGTTTGATATGCCCAAATCTTCCACAGTGATGACATCTCCATCTTTGATATTTTTTCTTCATTTTGTTCTTTCCAGAATGTTGAGACATCTGTTGGAACATTATGTTTGTCTTTGTGTTCTGATGTTGGAGCATCTGTTGAGACATCTTGTTTGACTGTATAGTTTTTGAAGTAGTTTTGCTAGAGCTTGCTTCATCTCTGTTATATCCCAGTCCACTTTTGTCCCCTGAATGTTTATTATTGCAGAGAATAGCATCCAGTGTATTTGAGCTGCTGTTCATCATTCTAACAGATTTGGACATATGTTCCAGCTTAGAATTGAGAAGAGTTACTTCACTTTTTAAGGTATCAATGATTACTTGATCACTTGCTTTTTCTTCTTCTAGTACTTCATTCTGCTTCTTTAGCTTTATGACCTCACTGCATACTTCAGTACTTCTCTTGTACAGATCCTTGAAGGCTTGCTCAAGATCTGCATAAGTAAGCTCTTCACAGCTGGAATCACTGTCATATTCACACAGTCCAGCTAAAGCAGCAATGTGCTTAGCTGATTCTTCTTCTGAATCTCCTGAGTCTTCATCAGACCAGGTCACAGAGAGTCCTTTCTTTTGCCTCTTTAAGTAGGTAGGACATTCAAACTTGATATGTCCATATCCTTCACATTCATGGCATTTGACTCCTTTATCTTGACTGGTCTTTTCAGCATACTTTACTCTTTTGTTAGCATCATAAGGTCTTCTGTTCTCAGAGTTTGTGTTTCTTCCACTAGGTTTGGATTTTCCTTCCATTCCTCTGAGAATCTGTTTGAATTGTCTTCCAATCAATGCAAGGTTTTCTGATAAGCTTTTATCATTTGCTGGTTCATCATCTTCTTCTTCATCTGTATTTGAAACCAAGGCAATGCTTTTGTTCTTTTTAGCATGTGTGTCATTCATTCCCATCTCAAAAGTTTGAAGGGAACCAATGAGTTCTTCAGCTTTCATGGAGCATATGTCTTGTGCCTCTTCTATTGATGTGACTTTCATGTCAAATCTTTTTGGCAAAGATCTGAGAATCTTCCTTACAAGCTTTTCATCAGTCATCTTTTCTCCCAAGGCTCCAGAAGTATTGGCTATATCCAAGATGTTCATGTAGAACTCATGAATTGATTCATCTTCCTTCATTCTCAAGTTTTCAAACTTGGTGGTGAGAAGTTGAAGTCTTGACATTTTTACTTTTGATGTTCCTTCATGAGTTGTCTTGAGGGTATCCCACACATCTTTGGCCAGCTCACAATGATGCACCAGTCTGAAAATATTTCTATCAATGCCATTGAATAAAGCATTTAGGGCTTTTGAGTTGCCTAGTTCTGAATCTTCTTCCTCTTTACTCCATTCTTCTTCAGGTTTCAGAACTATTGATCCATCTTTGGTGTTTTGAACAGGATGTTTCCATCCAACATTTACTGCTCTCCATGCCCTGTTGTCAAGTGACTTTAAGAATGCAATCATTCTTGGCTTCCAGTAGTCATAATTAGAACCATCCAGTATAGGTGGTCTATTTACTGACCCTATATCTCTGTCCATGTTACAGAATTTGTTTTCCCTAGATCTCACCCAGTATAAACAGGCAGGGTGCCTGCTCTGATGCCAATTGAAATTCTGTAATGAGATGTCCTAAGAGATGTTCCAACACTTAATAGGACATTTGACAAATTTAACCAAAACTTAAACAGCAGGAAAAATAAACAACACAGAAGTTTGTTAACCCAGTTCAGTGTATAACCACACCTACATCTGGAGGCTACCAAGCCAGGAGGAAATCCACTATTAGTAATATTAATTCTAGACTTAAACCACCCTGTTTAATCTATCACTTAATACTTACCCAATGCAATTTCTACCTAAGACTCACTTAGATAAGAGTACCCTACTCACTCCCCCTCAATCACACAGTGATTTTGTTTACAAGTTTAATTAAATTGAAGTCACACTTCAAACAAAAAAAACAGCTTGATCTTACTTCACAGTTTCAATCAAGTCATAAATGCACTTTTGCTTAAAAGCTCATAAAGTGGTACATAAAAACAACCTGCTATTAAAACACTAGACACCCTATTTAGTCTTCTGAAATTCGTACTCAATTCTATGAGTTTCTGTTGTTTAAATAGGTATCTGAATTTTGGGCTTTCTGTAGAATGATCCAGCCCTAATGTGCAGCAACTGTCACCTTGAATTTAGGGTTTGTTACCTCCTATATTCTAGGTGCATTAGGTCTTCTGTTTTAATCTGAATCTTCAATTTAAAACTCCCTACAGATGCGCCTTGTTCTGTTTTTATCCAGCATTAATTAATTCCAGATAGTTCTCCTTAAATATCTCTGATCTGTTAATCAATAATTAATTCTGGTAGCAGGTCTGAGATGTCTCAACATCTGTTGGGACATCCTGAAAAACTGAACTTAATTTATTCACACAATGTCCCAACATCTGATGAGACATCCTGAAATAAATTCACATACTCTGTTTGATAATGTCCCAACATCTGATAGGACATTCTGAACTGAATTTAACATTTCTTGTTTGGTCAAAAATTCTGCCAATTCTTAAACATCTACATTTTTATTTCATTTCGTTTATTAGGATCCACTCCTTGCGAGCCGAGCGCTTCGTGCCTCGCTGACAAAACCACAAAAATAACCTCCATTTGCATTTACCCCTTTAACCTCAAAAAACCAAAATGTTTCGATTAGATCCAAAC
Source organism: Lathyrus aphaca (assembly GCA_963966055.1). NCBI lineage: Eukaryota > Viridiplantae > Streptophyta > Magnoliopsida > Fabales > Fabaceae > Lathyrus > Lathyrus aphaca. The sequence goes on from OZ014522.1 coordinate 547,747,629, forward strand.
CCTTGATCCAACGTCAAGCGGTCATAGGATAATAAAGCACTCTAATAATATGAGAAGATTTGTATGCCACGAGCCTTAAGCGGTAGAAAGGAGGATAACGAGCTCTCGTTACTCGCTCCGATTATTTCGACGCAGGACGCTCGTCTTGTTGGGCGAGATAAACTATCCATAGTCTTTAGTGCATTTCAATTCCTAAACCCTTTCGTCGAAGAAAGGTAATAAAATCAAACAACCATTACCCTTAGTAGACCGAACTACGAGGCTCTGACTTTCCCGTATCACACGGGAGTACGTAGGTACGAGGATCTCAATCCTTGCCGAGCACCTAGGATCAATCTAACTTATAATTCAAACTCATTTCCCTTAGCAAGTAATTCGTTTAAGCACAAACATCCTTTCGCGCGTGATAACTTAGATGGTTCCCATCGAGTACGATGGATGTAGGGGGTGCTAATACCTTCCCCCTGCATAACCGACTCCCGAACCCAGGCAATGGTTCCGTTGACCTTTGTCCTCATCCTTCTCTTCCCGGGTTGTATCTATATCTTCCCTTTCCCTCTTCGGGAATAAATAGAATTAGGTGGCGACTCTTCAGTCTGTCCAGCGCGCAGCTCCCGTCTTTTCGGATCGCGTGAGGTCGTATTTTTCGGGGTACGACAACTTGTTACTTACATGGGTGCGTTTTTGATGATAATATTTGTTGTGCTGCTTTTGAGTTTCCATTAAAGCCTGGGAGCAATGGTAAGGATCCAATGCAACAATCTTTTCAATAAATAAATTTTTATTTTAAGATTCTTGTCTTTTTTTCTTACAACAAAATTTTATTTTTAATGTTTAATCGTTGTAATATTAAGCTAATATTAACGTATGTTGCACAAATATATAGATATAAAATTGTGTTTAATAATATTGTTTTATTTATTTTTATTTCTCAAATTTAAAAAAAAAAAATTAAGGCAAAATTTATTATTTTAACTTTTTAAATATACAAGTTTGAAAAATCCAAATACATGTACATAACGTTTTGTTCATACCAACATATAATCTCATCGATTTGGACCATTCAATGTGAATGGAAATATATGATGATGCATGTTTAGAAATTTCAATTCGGACCAACACAAACATCACAACACATTTTTAGAATAGACTCAATTATGACACGTTTTTCATAATACATGATTGTGACTAATGCAACAAATAAATGAAATAGATACATCAAACATGACTTTCGAAGAATTGCATGCGTCGGGTTTTTAGATTTTGAACAGTTTTTTTTTTTTTTTTTGGTTTTGATCCTCATCATTATAAAAATAAATAAATAATAATAATAATTAATCTTTTTAAAAATAAATCAATGGTCAAGATGTAAAGTAAGATTTAAAAACTTATTCTTCAAGTAAAAATATTCGTATATATATATATATATATATATATATATATATATATATATATATATATATATATATATATATATATATATATATATATATATATATATATATATATATATATATATCATGATCAACTTACTTCAAGAGTAAATTTTTTTAATTTACTCAATAATCATAGTCTTTAAATTAGATTCAATCAAATAGTTATAAGTATAAATGTTAATTTAACCATTGATTGAATCTAATTTAAAGATTACAATTATAAAATAAGTTAAAAAGAGTTACTCTTAGAGTAAGTTGATCATATATATATATATATATATATATATATATATATATATATATATATATATATATATATATATATATATATATATATATATATATATATATATATATATATATATATATATATATATATATATAAAACCGTAACCTTTAAATTAAATTCAATCCAATGTTTATAAGTATAAATATTAATTTAACCACTAAATCTTTTTGAGTTCAAAAAAAAAAACTTCATAAATGTAACCTTTCAATTAACATATCACGTCATATCTAAAATTTTCAAATTAAATGGTCCCAATAGATATCCCACAAATGGACTGTTGATTACAAAAACTTCATAGATGTGTTTATAAAAAGATTCTTTTATTATTTTTTTCGTCTTTCTCTATGCTCTAGAAGATGTGGTGTTCAACGTATGTCTTGGGAAACCACACACTTTATTGCTACACGCAAAGTTCATTGTTCAAAATATTCTCTATTCCTTCTCTTTCTACTCTCTCACGCTTTTTCTCTTTCTTTGCAAATCGATCACCGCAACATGCTTCTATTTTCCTTTCCTCATCATCATCATCATTTCTTCATTTATTTTCCATTCTTTTCTTTCACTTCTCTGAATCTCCCTTTCTTTCTTGCAGGTTTCTTTGATGATGGATTCAGAATGGTGGAGGCCTTTTTCAAAGATCGATTCCCGAGTCCCTATCCAAGAACGCGCCCTTCATCAGAAAAGTTCTTTGCATGAACAAGAGTCATTAACATCAATGACAGAACTTGAATATTGGCTTTCAAGATTAAGCCTCCGACACCGGTTGAACTCATACCTAGGAAAATTCTTTCACCTCCTCATCAATCCAAATTATCTAAACCCAAACAAAGTATTCCTTGGGTTAGTTGTTTCAAAGTCTAGTGTTTTATATATTCAGTAATCAAATTTTTTATATCTTTCGATTTTTTTTCTTCAATTTCTCATACCTAGGGAAATTCTTTCACAACCTCTATCTGATTTTGTGTTTAGGATTTTGTTCCTTTTCTCATTGATTTTGAATTTTGGGTTTTGTTTTCCTTTCAAATTAAATGCAGGTATGTGATGTTAATGACAATTTTGAAATTGGGGGTGTCTCCTACTTTAACCAAGAATCATATATAGTTACATTCTTATTATGATTTTGGTTATTATGTTAAGTTAAATTGTTATGTATACTATTATGTCTAATGCATATATTCTTTACCATATAGATAACAATCTTAGAAGACACTTGGACTTGGATGACACTACCAACAAGGAACGAAATATGAATTTCTGCAAATTGTTTTAGAACTTACTAGTTATGTTATCTCGTTTCTAAAACCCTTAACATAATGGAGTTAGGTTTGTTATTAGGGATTTGATTTGAATGTTTGAATTGTGTTGTTGTGTTGAATTTCTCTAGGATAAAGAATTCATGGGTGGATCACATTCAAAACGGAGGGGCTCTAGAAGCTCTAGGCATCGTTCTTCATCTTCTTCAAGGTCAAATCCTATGTTTCCTCAATATCAATCTCTTTATTTTCCACAACCACAAGATCATGGGACAATGGGGTATAATTATGAGACTTCGCCTCCTCCTCATGGCTATGGTGAGTGTGTTGCTCATCATGCTCCTCAACAAAGTAAGAGTTTAATAAAAAAAGTTTACAAGGATTTGTGATAATTATAGTAGTTTGGAACAGGTACATTTTCAGGTCCCATTTTTTGACTTTAAGCTTTAAAATTTGACAAATAATAATGTTTAGATTTTGAATCATTTGTACCTATTTGATGCTTTATATTTAATTATACATACTTGCATCATCATTTTGACCTGTTGCACAATGATTAGTATCGAGGCATTTCTGTATTTGGAGAATCGAGAACGTAAACGTCAGATCAATGCGACAATACATTGATGGCACTACTACAAAACGTGTTAACAACGACACCATGGTAACCACAGATCATGCCTACAATGTTGTGAAATCTCTAAACTAAGGCGTTATTCTATTATTTTTATTTACAATTTGTATATAACAACAATTGTTTATTTCAATTGTTGTGACATGTTTTGATTTTTTTAAAAAAATTTTAATTCTAAATTAAATTCTAGCGCTTCATTATGAAATTTATTTACAAAAGTAATATATCATGACGGTAGTGGTATATCCACCTTGTGATATGTATCAAACTTCGATTCCCAGCAACTACATTTTTGTAAATTTAATTTCCATTTTAAACATGCATTTTATTTCATTTTTTTTTAGCATTTTTATGTTAATGAGAAGAATTTGATCAAATTGAAAAATGAAAGACAAAAGTATATATAATAGATAAATTCATTAATATTTAAAAAAGGGAGTACATATATTTTTAAAGGATCATAACCCATATCTATAAAGGCATCTTTATAGTCTAGGGGACTATCCACACTCCCTTCATCAGAGTTATAATAATATGTCCTCCTCTCCTTCTCCTTCTTTATCTTTAGCTTCTTCATATTCTTCTTCTTCTTCCTCACCCTTAACGCATCCGACCTGGCGTTGGCAGCTTGTTGGACCTCCATATTTGGTTGCTGACGCTGCACATTTATAGTGATCTCTGTGATGTTTCTGTTGGCATTCTGATCATTTGTAGAACTCATTGTTACCAGATATTATGAAAAAATGTAAAACTGTGTATTTATAAATGAGGATAAAGATGAAAAATCTAATACTTTAATGCTTGCAATGATGATAACGTGTAATGTTTGATATTCCCAAACGATAATTTTTAAATCACTACTTGGGATAAGTGTTTTCCCTATTCTAGGAAGAGCAAAGGTTGTAGAATTACAACTGTTGCGTTTTATAACTGTAATTAAATAGTTATATAAAATGGAAAAAAAGTTGTAGCAAGGATTCGAACCTTGTACCAATTAAAGGGGTAACATTATGGTTAATATGGATAACCATTGTGATATAATTATAATAAATATATACCTATCATGACGGTTATATTAGTTAACCGTTGTGAAATATTTACCATATAAGCGAATTAAGTTTCCCTTATTTACATGTAGCGTCGTTTCCTCCACAACAAAACCCTAACACCCATTTTTTCTCTATATTTTTGGCAGCAAGACTTCATCTTTTTTTGGACATTGCAAAAAGGAATAAAAGAAGTATGCAACTTTTTATTTAGGCTTCTTCATCCCCGTATTCCTTCTTACAGTGTCTAAAACTAAATGAACATGGTGAGTATCCCCGTATTCCTTCACAGCGAAACCTTAGCACCCATTTCTTCTCTACATTTTTGGCAACATATACTTCATATGGTTTTAGAATCTGCGAAAATAAATATAAGAAGTCGGAAGAACCTTTTGATTTAAGCTTATTCCTCCTTTTATTTCTTCTTGTAGAGTCTAAAACTAGATAAACATGGTGATGACGCTATGAAAAGTAAAGGTATTCTTCTTCTTCAATCTTCTTGTTAGATAGTCCCCATTATCTTATTTGCTTCATGTTGGTTGTATTGATTATTCTCATTTTTTCAGATTCTTCTTCAATGGACAATACTTTGGCTATGGGTTATAAGGTACATGGTAATGATGATGGTGGTAGCAAGTGTATAGTCTGAGTTTATAAGGTACATATATATGTATATTATTTGTTTCAATGTCTTTTTGATATTGTATCTTTCATTATATATGTAAATCTCAATCATTCATTATCATCACTACCCCATGATCCCTATTAAAAAGGAAGTTAAATTAAAAACAATTTAAAATTAACCTCTAAAATAGTGACATGTGTGCATTCTTACATTTTTTCTTCAAATTCATTCGTACTAAATATCATTGCTCATATATATATCACAACAGTTGATAAACATAACCGTTGTAATATAATGCACGCTTTCTAGAATACAACAACGGTCTCATGACTGTGATTACAAGCAGGGTACTTACGACAATACTCTACATTACAACGCTCTCACCCGCGTTATTGTAAGTCATTCACAAACGTTGTTAAATGAGCTTTTCTTAGTAGTGTGGTTATTATTATTTGTTTTTGTGACATTCTGAAGTATTTTTCTTTTCCATTTTAGAAGGTAACTAAGGCTCTGGCAAGTGCTGGCCTAGAGTCTTCCAATCTTATTGTTGGTAAATTAGAATTTTTTTGTGAATTATATTTATTCTTTAAGATATAATCTACTCTATGTATGAGTTATATTGTGTGTTAGTTTACATGGACAACTTCAACATATGACCAGGAAGTTTTTAGTTTCAATGTCGAGGATAGATTTTGTCATGGGTTTGAAGAAGTTTTGTCACATTATAGGGAATCGGTTCCTCAATTAAGACTTGCAGGTATTTGGACAATGGTCAAACTTCATCTAATTTTTTTATACGTATTTCATTCAGCTCTTTGTGTATGCTATTTATCACCCTTAATTCATGGCAGGACCCACATCATTTGCCCTAGTCATTGAGATGGAAATCACCATAGTTGACCAAAGTGAAGGTCAATACCTTGTTTTATTGATTATAGTATATGGGCAGTTATAGAATTACCAAATTTCTTTTTTAATCTCTATTTATATGAATTCAGAAGATCTAAGTTTAACGGTGAAACATGGCTACTAAATGACATTGGAGTCAAAGTAAGAATTTGCTATAGTTCTTATATGGACGACGAAACATGGCTGCTAAATGTCGTGATGTTGTATCGGTGTCGACCACAGTTTAAAATCATGATTGTCTAAACATCCTGGACAATAGATAAACAAGAAAACACACAATTTTTTCTCTTTGGATGACTGCAATTACTATTTAAAGAATCACTATAACATCCAATATCATATCCATGATCCAATGACAATAAATCAAAATATGGATTTAGTGTTTCATTGTTTTTTGGTAGTTCATGGCTCAGACAGTTTTGCAATGCCAAAGGATGAACATTGTTGTCTAAATGTGAATTATGGTCACAAAACAATGAAGAATACAATTCATATGTCCTTCCACAGTTTCCAATATCCGAAGAAGGGATGGGAGCTGGTGAAGACTTAAAGGAAGGAATGGTATTGCGAGCCTCATATAAAGCAGATTTTGATGCCAACTAGTTAGAATTTGGAGCTTCGTTGAAAGGCATGCAATCCATAGTACTACCATACAATACAGAATTTGAAAAACAATCATCAACATCGTTCCATATGTGACTATCTTTCAGTTCTGTATGCATGAGTTGTTGTTCACTACTCACTAAATTCCTTCGGTGGTTGGTTGAAGGAGAAAATCTTTCTCTCACTGGTTCAGAATCATTATTAATTCCAAACAACGTTGATCGTCTGAAGTTTAAACCAGGAGCTTCTGAATTGTACAAGATAGCATTTTCGTCTCCGGGGGGCTCATTGGCTCAGAACCATTATCAATTTCAAAAGACAAGAAGCCAGGAGCGTCTGAAATGTACGGAATCGAACTCTCTCTTCTTTGTGGTTATTGGGAAAAAACCTAAGTCCCACATTGGCTAAATATACAACTCACAAAGGGTTTAAATAGAGTGACACTCCCTACCTTACCAACCGGTTTTGTAGGGTGAGTTAGGTCAAACTCTAATTCTAACAGTGGTGCATAAGAAGTGTTTAGATAGAATGGGTGAGTCATAACAGAAATTGAGCTGAGATGTTTTTCAACCAAAGATTTTTTATCTAAATTAGACTTGCACCAGAAGGGCAAATCAACATTGGAACCACATAAACTAGGAATATCATCTGAAAATATCATTATCTCATTAGTCTTTCTTAGGTCTTCACCCATCAGGTGGTCATTAACTAATGACCTGCCATCATCATGAACTCTAATTTTGTCAGAAGGAACTTTGAAATATCCACCTATGATATATGGTCTGAGATGTGTATTCGTATAATCTTTACTCTCGTGGGAGGAAACATGTTGTAGTCTCTTATTTCCGAATAATCACCAACATATTCGCTTGCAGTACGCAGCGGGAGCTTGGCAGCATAATTATAGTTATCTATATAATCTTCATTGTTGCGTGCAACAAGTCTGCTTTCATTAAAGTTATACTTTGTTACTAATAATTTTAAAAGAAGGCAATGTATTTGTTCATACATATATACATGTACATTGAGGTCTCATAAATACTTAAAATGCCATTATCTGTTCCAGTAGAGGGACACAAACCCTTTCCACTAACAATGAATATAGTATCTATATCAACTTTAACAAGTCATAAATCTCAGTAGTTGGACACATACCCTCTCTACTAATAATGAGTTACAGACACTAAACATTTAAGGAGAAAATTCCATGTTAACAATTTCCAAGTAGTAACAGGAATGGCCCATGTATCTGTAGCAATTTAAAAAATTATTTAAATTCAACTTCATACATCCATAAATAGAAATGTACCCTAACTCTGTATATTATTATTTTTGTATTTTACCTATTACAATTACCATTGAAGATAACACATTATTAATTAATTGGATAAATGATTCGTACATTGTGCTCAATTTGTTAAAATAAAAAATCTTGATAAATTGTATTTTGACACTATTGAAACTAAATGGAAACAAAACTATTTGGTTAATCCTTATTTGAAAACAAAATTAATATACGATGTCAGCATATTCTAGCATCTATTTAATTAATATTATTATAAAATTCGTTTTTATATAATTTTTATACGATGTCAGCATATTCTAGCATCTATTTATGATAAGGTATTATAATTATGATATTGTTTATTTATAAGTAGGAAAAAGTGTATTATTAATACAAGTTTTTGAATAAACAAAAAAAAATAAAGATTTACTATTTATACAAATATTTTTATAAGTCGGAAAAATAATATTGTTGACATAAATTTTATTATTCACATGATAACTCAAGTATAATTGATCTAAATACTTTTATATACTAAAATTTACTATTGATCTAAATATTTTTATAAATGATACATAAACAAAAATATTATTTGCATACGGAAAATAATCTATTATTGATCTAAATTTTTTAACTACGAAAAATGATATTTATGATCCAAATATTTTTATCTAAAAAATGATATATGGGAAAAAAAAATTATTGATCTAAATATTTTTATATAAGAATATTTAGTTATTTACCGTTGATCCAGATAATTTTGTAAACTTTACCAGAACAAAAATAATATTTGCATACGGAAAAATTCTATTATTGATATAAATATTTTTAAATAGGAAAAATAGTTTTTATGAGTCAAATATTTTTTATTCAAAAATAATATATGAGAAAAAATATATTATTTATCTAAATAATTTTATATAAGCTTTACTATTGATATATATTTTTGTAAATGATACCCAAAAAATTAAATTTTTATATGAGAAAAATCTATTATTGATCTAAATATATTTAAATACGAAAAATGATATTTATGAATCAAATATTTTTTATTCAAAAATGGTATATATACGGGAAAAAATTTATTGTTGATCTAAATATTTTTATATATATGAGAAAAAATATAAATAAAAGTGTATGTTATTGAACAAAATAATATTTACTTACGGGTATAAATAAATGGTTGATTCAATATTTTTTATATAGGTTCAAATATATAAGTAATGTCAAAATAAACTTAATATTTATATAAGTGATCAAATTCGTTGTTGATTAATATATTCTAAAAACAAATATGTACCATACCAGTATTTGTGCGGATGTACGGGTATCCCACTAGTGTTATATATATATATATATATATATATATATATATATATATATATATATATATATATATATATATATATATATATATATATATATATATATATATCAACTAAAACGTAAGTTTTTTTAGTTTATTCCACAATCGCAATTTTTAAATTAAATTTAATTGAATGATTAAATTAATATTTATATTTATAATTATTCGATTGACTTTAATTTAAAGATTACGATTCGAAGTAAAATAAAAAAATAATATTTTTTGAGTATGTGAAAATCTATATAATATATTAGAAATATATATGATACAGTATAAAATTCTCAAAAATTAAGGGGATATCAGATACAATTTTTTTAGGGTGGCGGGACTAAATCTTTTGTGTTTCTCTAACAAGTTGGGTCTTGGCTGTGTAAACTTTTATATTATAAAATTCAAAAGAAATAAATAGTGCCCCAATGGAATTGTTTGATCAATAAAAATATCTACCACAAACAGGAGAAATAAAAGGTTTCATTTTATGATAACATGTTTAGCCTGCAAAATGAGGTTAATGTCTAAATCGAAACTTTTTAGTGAGAGAAATTTGAGTTATCTAGAGAAGGAATAATAAGAAATAAAAAATAAACTTTATATGAATAAAAAAACTCATTACTGAACATGGACTGTAATGGACCAAACGGGATGATGCTAAGGCCCAACTCTCTTTTCAATGAGGGTTGTCTTTCTATCGAGGATTCTATTTGGCACTCTTCATTTATACTTAGCACCCCTAAATAGAGTGAAAATACAAAATTAACTTTGAAATAAATAATTCTCTCATTTTCACAATTTTCAGTTCAGAGGTGGAACTTTCAAAAGTTAAGGGTGATACCACAGATTTTGAGACAATTATCGGAAATTCAAATTCACAAGTAAATTGTACCGTGAATTGTACAATTTTTGGTAGATACTATCGAGAATTTCATAATTTACGGTAATATTTACCTGAAATTCAATAATTTTCGGTGATAAATACCGAGAATGTTGAAATTTCCGGTAACTTCTACGAATTTGTTTTGATGTTTACCAGGAATTTCATAATTCCCGGAAGGTTATATGTCGAAAATTTTAAATTCCCCGTGGTATTCAAAATTTTGTTTTATGCCGAAAATTTCAAATTCCTGATTGTAATAAAGTTTTTGTTTTATTTTGGAAATTTGAAATTTCCGATAGTTGTTTCCTTTTGTTTTTCTTGTCTTATTGTTTTTTAACATTTGTTTGCAGTGAAATCCAGAGGCCAGGACGGTACCATTGATGGGAGAGCGGTTAATCTAGCAGTAGATCAGGGTAGGGCTGCAAGTGGTGTTATCGATGTTGAGTCATCCCATCTACGGACAGGACGAGTGGTCCCCACCGGTTCACACTGGAAGCGGATAGTCGAGCAGGCAGAACAGGGTCATTTCCGGGCACCTCATACTGTTCTCCGTCGTGGAGTTCGATCTGCATCTCATGCCATAAATGAGGTAGATTCAGACGTTCCCGTAGTTGATCCAGTCATTCAGCCAATGGTCGAGGAGGTAGTTCATCTAGTGGTTGATCCGACAATTACTTAGGTAGTCGAGTTTATTCTTGTCCAGGAGGTTGTGGATGAGACTTCTAGGGAGGTTGTAGAGGAGGCTGTTGTGGGTGATTCTAAGGATACTAGAGTGGCTGAGGAGACCGTTGAGACAAATGTCACATTTCCTTCGATTGAGCCCTCCGTACACACTAATGGAGGATTTCCTATAGAGACCTTCAACCAGTCCGTGCTTACAAAGTATAGTGAGCATGTGGCCCTACGATTATGGTAGGGCGAGGTATATGGTTTTTATGCTTAATTTTAAATTTTGTTTATTTATGCAAAAGTTGTTTAAATTTTGTTGTCACAGGAGCGACCTACACTGAGGGTCCAGTCTCATGACTCGAAGATGAAGGATGTACCTTACTATATCACATCCACGCATCACCCCACCGCCAATTGAGATTGGACCTTCTGATGACCAGGTACCTAGTGATGATGCGTCACTGCCTCTTCCTTCTCCTCCTCCTCATCCAGTATATCACCATGAGTACCAGCAACAATTTCAGATGATTGCAATGATTATGGATGAGGCCTTGGATTTGGTAAGCCCAGATGGTGTTTATACTGCATTAGCTCGGGCTGCACATATAACCCGTGAGGGGCCTATTTAGATATTTTTGTCTTTTTTGTATTACATGTATATTACTCAGACATCTTTCTCATAACATTATATTATTCATATATCTTTCTTACATTGCAGTGATATTCCTTAAACACCTTAAACATATAAAACTTAACATTACAATATGATTAATAAAAAAGTAAACCCTAAACACTACCAGACGTTTCAGTATCTCCATTATGTCGTCAACAGATCTTGACAACTTCACATCTAACTCGATCAGATCCTTTGTTAGCCTACGACGAAAGAATCTCCATATTTTCTTCACGTCTTTGTCGGTCTTCAACTCAATAAGGTTGTATTTCACCCCACTATTTGTATCGATCCAATCTTCACGAAATTCTCGATCTTTCTCACATTTCTATTATCGCATCAGGCAACAATTCATTTAATTTTGATGTAAGACCGACAAAAGAGGTAGTGCCATCTGGGAGCTTGAACTCTACAAGACGAGAAGCTTTGTCAATTCAATAATTTTTTTTTAAAAAAATATTTCTTTTTAAATATAATTCTTAATTATAAATACGGTTATATATTTCAAAATTTTAACCTCAAATATTAAATCTGATATCAATTTTAAAAAATCATTAAACAATACTTTTAAATTTAACTTATAATTTTCAAATAGACCAAAAATGTTTTAATTTGTTTATAAAATATTATCATGAATGATTATACATAAAGTGTGAGTAATTTGGATGTAGAATATTTTGTATCTACGAAATAATGAAGAACAAACATTATTATAGATGTTGAAAAAAGGAAAGGAAATATTAAAAAAACATTATTGAAATTCTTTACACTTAATTTATATTTTAAAATTAAACTGTGATGTCTTATTTGTATATTTACTATTCAAACATTTTTTACCTTAAACTTTTATTCTCTTTTTTTATCAGTTATCTTATCGTCTCAATATAATTTTTTTTTATAATAAACAAAATCAAAATCTATATTTTATAATACTTTTTAAAAATTCATCTCAACCCCGCGCATCGCGTGGGTTTATATCTAATTTTCTATTTAAAAAGAAGTCTGACATGATCTTGACTTATGTAGATTAGATCGTAGATCCCATTTAGTTGATCTGACTTATTCTCACCATTAGCGACAACAAATATATTAGAATTATAGCAAAACTAAATGAAAGAATGATTTTATAATAAAAAATGAACAAACAAATGTTTTTTCCCTCGGTTGTTTGTATATCCAAAGGATTATATAACTTAATTTTTAATTTAAAAATAAACTAAAAAAGAATGACGCTATTTTAAAAGAATTAAAAATAAATAAATTAGAGTCGTTAAGATTCGAAGTTTGTCTCAGAGATACAATTGTTTAGATACATTTGTTTGTATATCCAAAGAAATAGATTGTTTAAATTTTAATAAAAAAAATAAAAAGAATTATTCAATTTTAAAAGAAAAAAACATAAACAACATTTTTTGTTGAAGATTGTCTGACAAATTCTCTAAGAGTGTGTTTGGATGAGGTAATTTAGAATTTTTAAGAAATTCAAAATTCTTGGTAATTCAAATGATTCAATTAGAATCCATTCAATTTTAAATTCTTTTATTTGGATAGAGTATTAAAATGATTCATTGTAAATTTTTTTGGGCAATTTTCATAATTTTAAATTTTTGGGTCAAATCTAAAATATGAAAAATAGAGACCAATTTCCAATTTTTGAAAATTTGAAGGACCAATTCTATAAAATATGAAAATTATTAGGGACTTATTTGTAATATTATTGAAAATTTTGGGAGTGAATTTGAATTTTTTATAAAATATGAGGACTATCTTGCAAAATTTGAAAAATTAGTAATAAACAATTTAATATTCAGATTATACAGAGTGATGAGACAATTTGAAATTCTCTACTTTTTTGTGTCATTTTAAATTCCTTAAATTTAACATGAATAAAATACTTCATAAATTTACACAATTTTAACAATTCTCCATATTTTGTATCTAAACACTGGATTTTGGTCAAGTCATTTCAAATTCCTTCAAAAAATTACTTTCCCTCATTAAAATAATACATCCAAACACACCCTAAGAGGATTGTTCTTGTGTAGCTTCCCATAGATTTAGGCCCGTCTTTTACCCCAAAAAAATATAAATATCAGTTGCTGGAATTCGATATGCATCTCTAAAATAGTTTACCCCTCAATTATTAAATTCAACTGAGATAAAAATCTATTTTTTTAATTAAAAATTAAAATAAATTAATTAAGTCCGACTAATGAGACTTTACCATTGTGAAATTCATGACCAAGGTAAAGTTTTGTTAGAAAATATATTATTTATAGGAATTAATTGTTATGCAATGTCAGTGTAAAAAATTTTAGAACATCAATCTATCACAACCATTCATAATCATTACTTTAAATATAATTAAAATAAAAGTCAAATATAATTTTGAATCTGACAGTTACCATTCATTGACAGTGTAAAACTGTTTTACACTGTCAGTGCATTCCAATTAAATTCTTATTTATAATAGTGTGAGAAATGAAGAATTTGAAAACTCTGAAGTTTTTAATCTAAACCAAATTTACTTTGATTTTATTCCCAATTTTCTAAACCAAACTCTTATGAAGAACTCCCCAATTTAATATGTTATTGTTTAGTCGAAATTAAACAATCCATAAAGACACAAATGTTTAATTTATTACTTGACATCAATTTAGAGAATTTCTTATTACATCCCAAATGTTTTTTTTTAAGTATCACACAAATTTTCTTTTTTGTCTCAGTTTTCGGATATGCACATCCGAACGTATCATTTTTTTTAAAAACGTTGATGTGTTCTGGATGTGCACATTCGGAAGCTCCTCCTGATTTGTACATCCGAAAAATACCAGAACTTTATTTTAAAAAAGTCAATTTTCTTGATTGATCGTAGATGTTAATTTATCGTCGCAACTTAATATGCATTCGAAAACTTTTATATATATATATGTATATATATATATATATATATATATATATATATATATATATATATATATATATATATATATATATATATATATATATATATATATATATAATGATACTACTGTCAAAATACAGTAAATGAATGTAATAAAAATATAATACATCAAACAAAGACTATTGTGTAAGCTTAAGGATCTCTTCTGGCTCCCCTGCTCCTCTACCCCTACCCGTTGTCTTGGCTCGATGTCTGCGATACTGAAGTCCCCCCAAACAATCTCAAGAATCCTATCCATGGCAAGTTTTCCACCTGAGCCCTCAGGGAAGTGACCGTCTGCAATGCCCTCTCGCGTTATCTGCTATATCTGACGACATCGAGGTAGGACATCTCACGTATGGTCCAACTGAGACTATTGCTCCTCTAAAATCTCCTAATGAGCATGTCTGGATGGTGATCCCTCAGCAGTGGACACCATACATGGGTGTGAGACTTTATAGAACCACAAGATGTACCTGGCAGTAACGCTCTAGTTTCTAGGGGCTTTGGTCACCCGAGCCTCTTCTGGTACTAAGTGGTTATGAAAGTCAACATATATATTGTATATATCTCCCTGCAGTTCAAGCCTGGAGGAGCAGACTCAATAGGCATCATGGGGATAATTTGCGTGTAACCGAACCGACGTTAGACGCGCTCCAACAGGTATCGAGCAGTGATGGTCAAACTGCATGCCAACCATCTTGAGAACATCGATGCCTCATCAAACGAGCACGTCATACAGTTACCAACAAAGGCGTCATAAAATATGTCCTCAGCATCCATCCGATCAAGATACTCTATAGGAATCGGGCACATGGTTCCCTCTGAGCAGGATAAAGGCAGTGACTCATGGCATCTTCTTAGTATACTCAAAGACACTCCCATCCAATAATCTTGGTAAAATATTGTAATATCCACATATGAAATGGAAAATATAGCATTAATGTTAAACAATATAATGAATATAGAAAGAAAAGAAATGAAAACAACCTAGAATATAAGATTGTTACGACGTATAGCGCGCAGCTTCCTGCCACAGTCTTGGCTGCCCAGCGGCAACCATATGAGAGCCTGAAGTAGGTGTATGTCAGCGTAGCCGCCCCCAGCTGTACCCATGGATCTTTGTGAGATCCAAAAGGTACCTGAGGTAAACGATATCAATGTAAATGGAGCTGATATCCATAAACAGTCGCGTCTCGAGCAAAAACAAATAGTAGCATCTTCAGGCATGCTTCCTGTGGATCTCCACCTCAGCTGCATCACCTGCTGCCCGTCCTGCCTCTACAAGCTCCTCACAAAATCTGTCTGGCAGAAAGGACGTGTGCACCTCTCAACATGGTCACCTCTGAAAGTGCATCATCATGGGTAGCCCTAAGCTCCTCAGTCAGCATCTTTATCACATCCACCTTCGACATCTTACCGTGACGGAGCAGGGTGCCCGTGATCGGTAGATGTAAAAGGCACAAGATGTCGCCTAGTGTGCTAGTTAGCTCTTCATACAGTAGATGGAATGAAGATGTCTCAGGGTGCCACCTTTCAACAAAGGCCATCAGCATATCGTAGTTGATCTGAGAATACCTAATCCTAAAAAGACCTCTAAGACCAGAGGTAGCAAGTGCAGTCTGAAACCACTCATCCTCTGGTATCTCCGCAATCATGTATATTACCTTGCACCATGGTTATAGAACTTCTGGGGATCCTTCTCTTGAAAATTTCCAAATAAAACAATGTTACAAATGAAAACATTTCCAATGAAAACAATTCTAAACCGAGAATAGTTACCTGTCCTAGCCATACATATCTGGCAATATGCTTAGAGTACCCCAGGAGTAGGGACATATCAGAAGTTCCTTCGGGGTAACCATCAATCTCATCGAAATCGTCATCACCATCACCACCCTCATGTTTTGGGTGATCACCCTCAGGAACAAGGATATGTGCCTCAATGGGTGTGTAACACCCATAATATACCCCACGAATTTTTAATTAAAATCAGAGTAATTAAAACACATAATTAACTTTTGAGTGTCACATTCACTACAAACACACG
The DNA here is from genome assembly GCA_963966055.1 of Lathyrus aphaca. Taxonomy (NCBI): domain Eukaryota; kingdom Viridiplantae; phylum Streptophyta; class Magnoliopsida; order Fabales; family Fabaceae; genus Lathyrus; species Lathyrus aphaca. The sequence goes on from OZ014522.1 coordinate 547,764,285, forward strand.
ACTTAATTTGATACGTTTTACAAAATATTTTTACTTGCAGCGGAAATCTCCAAATTAACACAAAATAAGTTTTATTAGCAACATGTCCTTTTAAAAATAAATAAAAAAAGAAGATAATCATCGTCCCGACACCCCAAAGCACGTATCAGAGCCGACTCCTCTGACTGCGAAGTACACCGACTTCACCGACCACCACCCTACTAATCCTGATCACCTGCACATTACCAACATAAGACTAACATTCAAACAAAAGGGGTGGGATACTTACACCAACAAAAGGGAAACATAATAAGAATAAAAGAAAATATCATCGAGTAATTCACCACTTCTCATCAAACAAAAACTAAACAAATACAGAAAAACACATAATAATAATAATATTATTCACACCAACAACAACTTATGCAATGGGACTTTACCAACACTATGCAAACAGTATTATTTATCGGTCCCTGTTTCATGACCCAGTTCCCATCAGAACTCACAACCCCTATTTCATGGTCTAGTATGATCCCTATTTCATGATCACACCCTCGACCCCTATTTCATGGTCATGTACGATCCCTATTTCATGACCATACCAACATCACAATGATTCCCTTTGGGATTCAGATAAATATACCCTACTTTGGTACATCAACCCCAACTATGCACATGTTATGCACCATAAATGACAATATGCAATGTCTACAACATCTACCTCATGCAACAACATCATCAATAACATACAATAACCACAACAACAACAACATCATCATCAACGACAACTACCTCATGCAACCACATCACCAACAACATACAACAACAACTACCTCATGCAACAACATCACCACGTGCCCCATTCAGTCAACTGTCCCGTTATTTCCTCTTAGTATTACGGAACAGTTGGACCAAGGGCAAGACTACACACTATGTCTTATCTGCTCCTAAGCAATCCTTGACAGTTCTTCCTTGGGCCTAGGTAATCCAACCCATGAAAGAATCTTGGCCCAGTGCTTGGGGCACATTATAAATACCCTCTTTTACTAGAGAGTCAGATATTCTATTCAATTCTACTCTTACCTATTCCATACTTGCACTCCCTCCGTATACACTTTCTGACTTTGACATCGGAGTACCTTGTAGGTACACCCCCCAGTTCACCACCGTAGCTGTTTATCACTGGAAGGTTCCTCCTGATCAGATCAGTTTTAATTCTTACTAAAACTCTAAATCAAAGAAATAGGTTTTAAATTTCATTTTATTTTAGTTTTTTGTTGTTGAGGTTTTTATCTCTTTGAATAGGTTGAAGGGTTGATGGTGTGTTTGTTAAGATTTGATACTCTATTATGCTTAGATATGAAATTTTTTAAATGATTTTTTTTCTTCTGATTATGATTATCAACAAATGTGAAATGATTTTTTCTTATTATCAGCAGATGTGAAAGATGCGTGGAAGAAAATAATTTTTTTTACTTAAAAATAATATTTTGATAAGTCTATTACTAACTCTTATATTTTCTCTATTTCATGGTATAATATTATCCCATGTCTGAACTAATGGTAGTTTGAGAATCTTTGACTTAGTTCTTGTGATGAAATGTTTTTGGTATTTCTCCTAGAGAATTAACTCTATTTCTGTTGGTGGGTAGTTCAAACAGATTGAGATCAAGCTTATGTCTCCTCTGGGTTTCATTGCTAGTTTTTTGAGTTGTACTAGATGTTTTTTCCTTGTCCTTTGTTGAGTTGATTCTTTTTGTTTGTTTGAATGGATTATTTGATGTTTTATTATTATCGTTTAGTACTTCTTGTTTATAATGGATTATTTTTGTCCATTGTTATATATAAAATATAGGATTAAATATATTTTTGTTTTCTATAAATATCTCAATTTTAATTTTTAGTCCCTATAAATATATTTAACCCTAAAATATATATATTTATCATTTAAAAAAATACGACAACTACTTTAACCATTATTATGATCACCTTCAACTACCGCAATTATCACTCCAATCACTATCCACTACACTCACCACTACTATTTTGACCACCACCACAGACCATCCATATGACCGTTTTTAACTATTAGTACTACTTTGCACACCATGTACCACAATATTGACAATCACAGATCATCGATCACCACCTACAACTATCTCTCTAATTATAACATTGACAAACACATATCATTGATCACCACCTACAACTATCTCTCTAGCCACAACATTGATAATCACAGATCATTGATCACCACTTACAACTATCTCTCTAACCATTATTCGACCCGTTATAAATATTTAATGGTCACCACCACGAATCCTATGACTACCATTGCCTAGCATTATTCTGACAAACAAAATTCACCACTTTAACATGCATCTTTTGACAAAGATGGATGTTGAATGAATAAAAATTAAATAGGTTCCTAGTTTTTTCTTGAGTTTTAAATGTGTTTGATGAAAAAAGATAAAGAAACATAAATTTATAAAACATTTACTTTTTATTTAATTATGTTTCATATAACTTTAAGCACTAGATGAACTCCATTATTGTCTCTAAACAATAAAAAATATATAGAAAGGATTAATTTGAAACAAGTTATTAAATTAAAAAATTAATATAAATAATTTTTATTAGAAGACTAATATCAACCACGATAAATAAAAAAGTATTTTAGCCTTCTAGTTTAAAAAAAAATCGTTACTCCTAAATTAAATAACTTTTTGTCTTCTATAAGATTTTTTAGTTTTACACCTTAATATACAAATAAGATAAGAGAAAAAAAGTATATATATATATATATATATATATATATATATATATATATATATATATATATATATATATATATATATATATATATATATATATATATATATATATATATATATATATATATATATATATATATATATATATATATATATATATATATATCACTATTAACCCAAAATGATAAAAATTTAATATTATACGCATTGTTGTTGGAGGTTAAAAGTGTTGTATCACTTTATATTAAAATGGTAAAATTCCCCAAATCAAAATTGTCAAAAATATAAATAAACAATCATAACAATAATCCAAAAGTTAATTTCTTAAAAAATACACACAAACAAATGCATATATCATCTTCAATATGTAAGTCCAAAGGTCTATATAAATTCTTGACTATATAAAAGAGAAAGCCTCAACCACAAATAGACCATAGACTTTCAATTACGCGTTTTTTTCCAAATTAATTCCTTTTAATCCTATTACCATTAATTTCTTTTTACACTTTAGGCATTTATATATTGAGATAATCTTAATAATTTTTATAAAGCAAAATGAAACAAGAACATGCTAGCTAGCTGTAAACGCGTTTTTGTATTAATGGCATAAGAACTTATCTAAAGCAAATCACTTTTGTGTGGCTTTATTGCTTTTGGTTAGGTCCTTTTATTAATTATCCTATCATTTTAATTAATTAATTAATTTACTCTTATGAGATTAAGCTTCAAATTTTCGATGTTGATGTTTCTCTAATATATCAAATCATAAATAGAAGGAGTTAATGCATGTTACTTAAGTCAGAACTAGCTACACAACTCTATATTAGTACTAATAGTTGTAAAATAAATTTTTGCTTTTATAAGAGTAATGTTAATGACTTTAAAAATTAGGATATAATTTAAATGGTTTGTCTTAATGCTCTAATTTATAGGAAAAAATAAGCTTGTGATTGAGAGTTGGTTGAAAAGTAAATAAAATAAATTAAAAAGAATTTTAGTCAAGATTTGAAGATGATAATTACTTTAATAATGTGGCAAACATTTTCTTTTTCTTTTTTCTTCTCTGGACGGCAGGTTTTTTTTCCCAAGACTATGACATGTTATGAACTTTACAAAACATGGCCATGCAGGATTTTGTAATCATGCAATGCAACTTTTTCTTTAATTTATAAAAAATAACAGTAATTGCTAAGTTTTTCGTAGTTGCTTTTTTGGAGCTTAACTTTATAAATTTAGCAAAGTTCTTTTTCATTTTTTCCTCCTATAACTACTATCCAAATATTAATACGTGGAAAAAATATAAGATATAATGTATAGTACTAGTAGTTAAATTGAAGTGTTAGTGGTGGTGGTTAAGTTTTAAAATTATAGGTGAATAAAATGGTGATCAGAAATTATAATATAATTACAATGGTGATCGATGAGTGTTGTAATTGTTTTTTAATAGGTAATAAAATTAACCCAACGAACACAAGGGTACTCAAACCAATACAAAAAGAGAAATGGAAATGCTACATTCACTTCAAACAATTAATTGGAAAATTAATCCAAAAAAAAACCTAGTGTATGCTCACTCATCAGACACAAAGCTCTTCTATAGGCTGCAATACAAGTGTAATTGTGTAATTGACATTAAAATAGAAAACTAAATGGCTAAATGACTTATTAGTTTTTTCCTAACAAATTTTCGCCAAATTCAACATAACACAATTTAGTTAGAGATGTAAACTTGTCTCATTAGTAGGAATCCTGCAGGGATTTCCTGTTTGGGATCTCAAAGATGGAAAAATTTTCCTTACAGGAATGGGGACGGAGAACAAAATCTTTCCAAAGATATTTTAGAGATGTGGATAACGAACATATCCCTCAATCTACAAAAGGATTTCAAACTCGGCGACTAAGTTATAATGTCAACAACATGGTGAATGAGCAATGTATATATTCTTCTCCTTTATCAATTGTTTGGCATTTATAACAAATTTTTGAAAGACTTCAAGTTCTTCCTCATATTTTCTCTTAAATTCAAATTTAGAAAATAAATTCGAATTTCTGTATTAAAGTCATAGGTGAAGTATTTTTTTTTCTTTATTAGACCCAAGATTAATAGGACCATAGATGTTTGTCTGTACTAATTACATCTTATTTATTGCTCTCCATGAATGTATCTCTATGTCGATTTCGATTTTGGGGAAGAAATTGTCTCCGGTTATATTTTTCTCCATTGCAATCTCAACTATTATTATTATTTTTTTAATTTGATGCAATAAAGTAATAAAAAATAATTGGATGGTTTAGATCAACAAGTGGTATCTAAAGCCTTGGTTTGCTGGGGTATATATTTGTTTAGCATGCTCTGTGGCTGCAGTTTTGCCTAATCTTCCACATCAGAAAATAAATTTTATACTTTGTATTGGTTGGGAAAATTTTGTTTTGCTGCATGAAGGGTTTTGGTTTAAATGTCAAGTTTTTCAAGTGCAGTGAAGACTGACTTAGAGAAATTAATTTTGACTTGTGGAAAATTCAAGTCAAATATGGTTTGATACAATTAGGATTACACAAGGCGTTAAAAGAAAACATTTCCAACATGAAAAACGAGAAGTGAGAGAAATTAGATTTGAGAGCTTCGAGTACAATCTGCATGCCTTTGGCTAAGAATATTCTTGCAAATGTTCTTGGTACGTCGTCAGTCAACGAGTTTTGGGAGAAACTTGTAGGGCTATATCTAGGAAAGGGTATATCAAATCGTTTATTGTTGAAGGAGAAATTTCATAGCTTGTGTATGTATGAACATACGAAAGTATCTGATCATCTAAGTGTTCTAAATGGCATTATTTTTAAGTTAGAAACTATTGGAGTCAAGATTGATGATGAAGATAAATATTTGTGACTCATATGGTCTCTTCCATCTTTTTATGAGCATATTAAACCTATTTTAATAATGGGAAGGAAACTTTGAGCTTTGAAAAAGTTGCTAGTATGATTATTTCTAAAGAAAGAAGATTGAAGGGTGAGGAGAATATTTCATCAAACTCGGTGTTGGTTGCTAGGGAAAGGTCGTATGTGAAGAAAAACAATGAAACGGGTGTGAGATGTTGGAAATGTGGAAAGCTTGGACATATAAAGTATAATTGTCTTGATGAAGGCAACATCAAAGAAGGAATCTGAGTCAAATGCTAGCAATGTCTCTCTCGCTGTGAGAGAGGATGATCTTATATGAAAATTAAGAAGTGTGTTCTCATGACATTTTCGCTGTCATGGAAAAATACGAGTTATTGCTAGCGGATTAGCACATGGGCATTAATGTAAAATATGTTGTGAGATTATGTTGATGGTTGAAGAGCTTCCTGGTAACAATGAAGTTACACCATAAAGTTTCAACTTGTTTTTCGACATGGAAAAATTCTTGAAGTTGTTTAGCTTCAAGTGAAGTATATACTCTTCTTTAGGTTGAGTATGATAGTTTTTAAAACTATGATTGTCAGTGAAGACAGTGTGAAAATTCTTGGAGTGATGTAACTTTAAGTTACCATATTTTTTATGGTGGAGTATGATTGTCGGTGAAGACAATGAAAGCTTCATGTATTATTTTCAATCAAGGTGGAAATTAGGGTTGGTTGAAAATATACACGTGAAAGAAGTCCTATATCGCTTAGTTTTGTGAATGAAGAGAGATTCCAAGGCTATATAAAGGAACCTAGTTCTTTGAAGTATCATATCGCTCAGTTTTGTGAAGAAAGAGGGAGTCCAAGGCTATATATAGGATTCAAGTTCTTCATTCCAAGATGCACTAGTAAAAAACACTTTAATCATGTATTTGACTTTCTTTGTTCTCTTATGCTCTTGTATTAGAGTGTTGTGAGATGTAGTTAAATATTTGTTTTGGAGGGTGTGGGTGTACTGAGGGCATAGGTTAGTTGAGGGTATATTATGTGTTGTAATTTTTACATAGTATTATTCTACGTGTGTACTGACAACAACCGTGGTTTTTTCTCTGGTTTTGGAGTTTCCATGATATGTTCTTATATTGTGATTGCGTTCCTCTTTCTTTTTCTCTATCTTTGTTTTTTCCCCAATAGATCTTGACTGGATTCCATCCGATGAATATGCCATGGGAGAGAATCTTCACCTGTTGATTTCTCTCCATGTTGTTAGTGCATTTGAATTAAACTTCTTCAAATTGAGAAGACCTTTAACCATTTATTCTGTAGTCAATGTGTTTAATCATTTGAAATTGAAATTACTGTGTTTCTAGTGTTAAATATGATCATTGTTCTCCTTTGAAGTCTTAAAGCAATAATGGATGATATTTTTTGTCTCCTAAAATTTACCCATTTATGTCTTGTAACTTGTCAAGTTAGTTTTTGGTTTATTTTGTAGAAATTGAGCCTCCTCGAATAATTTTGCATCCTAGGGTTGAGTTTATAATCATTTTTACACATGAATAAATAAAATTGTTTGATTATAGTCTTAACAATATTCTTCTAGTTAAATAGTTTAAGTTTTAAATCAAGAATAACATTTGAGAATGATTCAAGTCATGTCAAGTTTCGATCCAGAATAACACTTCATTTTGATGAAAATTTGAAAATTTTGACTGGTGATTCAAATCACAAGATGTCATGAGTCGAATCAAACTTTGTGCAAAAATTAGGATTTTGCTTCTGTCAACCCGATTCTATTTTGCTCTACACACCTCGTGTAAACAAATTTTGATTCTTTTGATATATTAACTGTATTAATATTCTTTTCATCCACTCTCTATTTTATATTTCTGATTGAATGCTTAGTATGTTGCATCTTAAAAACATAAAGATTTTATACGTTAAATTTTCGCTGAGCAAAAATATTTTCAAAATCGGAATTTTGAAAGAAATTTTTCAAATCAGTCTATTTTTAAGAAGGTCTATTCAACCCAATCTAGACTATTTAAATCCATATTCTCCTCCAACAATTGGTCTCAGAGGTAGTATTTTGATCAGGTCTAAAGACTCCAAAAATTGAGAATATAGGTAACGATGATTTGAATGGAGCACATAATAGAGTTCCAATTTTCAAAGGCAAAAATTATTATTATTGTAAGGATAATATGTATGTTCCCTTAATGTCAGTAGACAAAATGATTTTGGTGGATATCACTTATGGACCTTTTATTCCTAAAAGTGAAGTCAATGGCATTTTTATAGAAAAATCCCAAAGGATTGGTCAGATGAAGAAACCAAAAAGGAATCTTATGAATTGACAAAAACACACATACTCATTTCATCTTTAAGCGTATCACTATATTACTCCATTTCATATCATAAGATTGTACAATCAATATAAAATTCTCTTTAAGTGGTCCATGAGGCTACTAAATATGTCAAGGAATTTAAAATTAACATGTTGGCAAAGGGCTTTGAATTATTTTGTAAGGAACCCAGTGAAATTGTAAGATTCAGGCAGACTCGTCTTCTCCACTCAATCAACAAATTAGAAATTTTGGGTAAATCTTTTTCTAACAAATATTGTGCTAAATAATTTGAGATCAATGTCCAGGGAATGACATCCTAAGGTTACGATCATTAAGGAATCAAATGATCAAAAAAGTTTGGATGTTTCAACCTTATTCAAAAAATTGGTAGAACATAAAAATGGATTAAGAAGGCTCGCTGCAAGTGAAGTAAATTCTAAGAAGAAAGAGAACGTGAAAGAAGAGAAGCAGAACATCACCTTGAAATCCTCTTTGTCCAAGGCAAGGAAATTATAACAAGATGATGAAATTTCTTATGAATATTCTTTCAAAGAGAAATAAATGGGGTTATTCTTCAAGTGCTACAATCAATATATAAAGAAACATAGGCTCAAGCACTACAAAAATAATTTGATCAACTTTAATAAATCTCATCCACATAAGAAAAAATGACTTTCCGCAAAGGACGACGAGCAAATACATAGTTTGTTATTTTCCTTTATGCATATATTTATCTTTCATTATTCTTCTTCATATACTGACTTGAGAATTGGAGTGCTAATCTTGTAGGTTCCCCCATTCCACCGCATCGGAAGACGCAATCCACCATCACCCTCGTTCCTCATCTTATTTATGGTTCTAGAACAGAACAAAAATGTTACATGTTATGAATATGGAAAGTCAGTTCATTACCATACAACATGTTTGAACCTTAATAAGCGCAACAACAAGAAAGATAAAGACTTCTACAAGACGAAGGGTAAATACATCAAAGGTGATATAGCTATATCACTTGGAATGATGAAAACATGAGCTCTTCTTCATCTTCTAGTTTAAGCTCACATGATGAATTTTCAAATTTGTGCTTGATAGCATATAAAAATGATAAACATTTATAGGTATATGATTCTAATTCTTATTTAAATTATCTAACAATCAATTTTTGAAAGTATTTACAGAAATGCATGCTAACACATTAAGAGCCTTTAAGAAAATCTCTCGTCAAAGAAAAATTATTTTAAAACTTAAGAAATAGATTTTTGATCTTAATATTGCCTTAGAATCCTTAAAGTAATCTCATGCATCTCTCGTAAGCTAACAGTTATGTGTTTCAGATACTTTAGTTAAAAGGGTTGTTAAAATAGAATATGACACTTCTTTGGATTTGAAAACTGAAAATGAAAACCTAAGAGGACAATTGGTACATGTCGTTTGACTATCTACTGTTGTTTATACTTTTCAAGTGATAGAGGGAACATTTTTAAGAAAGCCCATCACTTTGCTAAAAAGGATAGAAATAACGTTTCATCTACAACTTGTCATTATTGTGGTGATAAAGGTCACACTAGGCCTCTCGCCCACATTAGGAACATCAAATTTAGTAATGGTATAATAACATGTATAACTAAGTGTTATTTTACTAACCCTTCAGGTCCCAATAGCTAGGTACCTAAATTACATGTTTAACTTCTTATAAGATGGTCTTGCCTCTGCAAAAAGGATGTGGTTCCAAGATAGATGATGCTCAAGACATATGACGAGAGACACTTCAATGTTAATCAAATTTGATCACAAAGAATGCAACTACGTCACGTATGGAGACAACAATAAATGTTAAACTCTAGAAGACTGTGTTGTGGGAAGTCCCTCCACAATTACTATAGATGGTGTTTCATTGGTTAAAGGGTTTAAATACAACTTATTAAGTGATAGTCAATTACGTGACAAGGGGGCATTCGACTGTTTTTGATACTTTGAGTTTCCTAATTGAACATAAGGCTAGTAAGAGTTTTGTGTTTGAGAGCTCTAGAGTTAATAATATATATTTTCTAGACTTGGATGATGTTTATAGGTGTGGTACTATGTTTAGTCACAAAGAATGAAGATTCACGGTTATGCCACAGACGTTTAGGACACACACACTTTGACTTCATAAATAAGATAATATCCAAAAATCTATTAGTTAGTCTACCTAACATAAAATTTTCTAAAGATAATCTTTGTGATGTTTGCTAAATGGGAAAGCAAACTAGAGTTTCTTTTAAACATAAAAATGGTGTTTCAACTTAAAAAACTTTTGAGTTTTTCCATCTGGATCTCTTAGCCTTTCAAGAACAAAAAGTCAAGGCGATAACTATTACAAATTTGTTATGGTACATGATTATTCTAGATTTATTTAGACATTTTTCCTAGAACATAAGGAAGATACCTTTAAATATTTTATTAGGTTTGTTAAGCTTGTATAAAACTTTTTTAGTTTGAAAATTATCAATCTTCAAAGTGATCATGGTGGTGAGTTTGTATACCACTTATTTGGAAACTTTTACAACAAAAATGGGATAACTCATAACTTCCCTTATCCGCGTACTCCACAACAAAGTGGTGTTGTTGAGAGTGAAAACTGTGTTTTAGAAGAATTGGCCCAGACAATGACAAACAAAATGAGTTTCCTAATTACATTTAGGAAGATGTGATTAATACTGCATGGCATTACTTAAACAAGGTGGTCATTTGACCATCCTAGAGAAGACACCCCATGTGCTACTTAAAGGTAGGAAACATAATATTTCCTACTTTCACATTTTCGGTTGCAAATACTTTATTTTAAATAATGGTAAGGAAAATCTCGATAAATTTGGTGAATATTATGATGAAGAAAATTTTCTAGGGTACACATCATCGAGTAAGGCATGCAGAATTTTCAAAAATTGAATGTATGTTATTGAAGATCCAGTTCATGTGGATTTTGATGAGACAAAACCCCAAAGGTTAGGGAAATGTAGCCTTTTTGGTTTTTATGTTTTAGGTGCAATAATGGAAGAATTGGTCAAAGACGAAATCCCCAAAGAGGATCCTCCGAAAGATGAGAACATTAAGGATCTTAAATAGGATTGAGAATGTAACACCCTATTTCCTGACTCATAAAGTAATAAAATAATTCAGAGTGTAAATTCACCCAAGGGTGTCCCTCTCTGGACATGAGACCTTCATGGTTTCTCTTTGAACCTAACCTCATTAGACCGAAGTCTTACCTAACTCTAATATATATATATATATATATATATATATATATATATATATATATATATATATATATATATATATATATATATATATATATATATATATATATATATATATATATATATATATATATGTATGTATACGTGATCATGGAAGAAAATAACAATAACACTCAAACAATCACCACACTTATTCTCAATTTTTCTTACTCAAACAAGTTCCACTTTTGAACCATAAATTCTCCAGTCATTAGACCTTACTGTAATTCCTCTGAATCACTCAATTCAAAATATATAATTAATTTTAATAATTATAAATAACTGAGTAAAATTATATTATTTCCCATCACCTCGAAAATTCCCCAACATGCTCAAAACATCTCAATAAAGTATTTTATCATTTTATCATAACTCATCAAAGGTTATAACAATTCATATAGTTCAATAGAGTTCTTAAAGAACTCTTAACAACTATATTGCAACTTCTAAACCTCAAAAATGATTCTAGAGTACTCAAAAGCACTCTAAAGTGCTAAAACATGCTTTACTGACAATTTTTTTTACAAGTGATAACTCTACTGAATTCTAAGGACTGACAACTTTACTCAAAATTACTCAAAAAAACACAAAGCTAACAAAAGGGTCACTGATTTCAAAATTGCTCAAAAATCACCGAATGAACCCCTGATCGCGAAAATTGTTGAAATTGTCCCGACCCGCCGAACTGTCTGACTTTTTGGGTTGCCCGACACGCCGACTTGATTTCTAATAGATTGGAATGTAAACTTTTCCCCAAATTCATTAAATTCACTATAGATCATTTTTACACTCATTTTGATTTATTGGCAAAGGATGTGAAGTTTGTATTTCTAAGGCTCTTGAGTTTGTTAAGTTTGATTTGGTTAAGTGCATTTCTAAGTCTGTTTTTGATGATTGCTTGGATATGGAAAACTTTCACATTAGCCACGTGAATTTTGAGATGAGGATTTTTCACTAGATAGTTGTGAAAATGTTGTACAAGAAACCACATAATTGGGCGACAGCAAATGCCCAAGACCTTTATCTGATGTGGGTTCGTCTTCTGCATGTTATCTATTTTGATTGGGTTATGTCCATTCTACAAAGGATTAAGCATTGCAGGTCCACTCTAAAGACATCTTTGTTCTTTTCCACTTTCATTAATTCATAGTAGAATTGAATGATATCATATACACAGAGAATTAGTTGGTCAAGGCACTTAAGCTTGTTGACTCAATGCTATCAACTTGATGTGTTACTACCTGGATAAGAACAATGGACATTATTACTTCGATACTGATGATGTGTTGGTCTATGAGGACATGATTGTCAAGTAAAAGAAGAAGAATATAACAAGTTCCACTAAATTTTTTTCATCATCTAGGTTAATTTCTAATGACGCAAAATTGTAGTTTAATGAATTGTTTGGTAACTTGTTGGCAAATAATCAGATTCGTGATGATCATATTATGGGTCATATTGTGGCTTTAGTAAAGGAAGCGAAATAAGGAAGAGAGAAAAGATAAAAGAAGAGATCAAAGCTGAAGTGAAAGAAAGTGAAGGGAGAGTCATGACTGAAGTAGATATTTTGAAAGGTGCCATTGATCACATTAAGAATAGTGCTTTTGTTTTCAACACTGACCCTCAATTTATTGCTCTTACTCCTAATCCTACATTTGTTGCTCCCTTTGATCCCCCTGCAGGTGACTTACATTGATTTATCTCATTTCATGCATTGCATAACATCACATGACATTTACATTTTGTTAATTATTTTTATTTTGATACTATTTTGAATGTTGTTTGACATCTTTTTCGATATTTTGGTTATGCACATTGTGGCAAGTTTTAGCCATATTTTCTTGGTATCTCTGTTTGATTTGTCTATGCTATAACTCTTTTATCTTGATCCTAAAACCATGTTATTTGTGATAATTGGTATCGTAAGTGATTTTGTTGGTGCTTTAGTTCGCTAGTTGGTGATTTCTATGTTTGGCTTTATGTTATCATGGATTTAGCTATTTGCATATTTTTTCTCTTCTCTTTTCGATATTTTTCAAAGGGGGAGAAATTATCGATACTCACACGCATTAAGTATTTAATACAAGAATATTTAAATAACGAGAAAATTATAAACATATGGATAACAAAAATTGAACATACACACAAATTGACAAGAACATCAAAACAAGGAAAAACCAATACCATACAATAACGTGGTATAATTTCAGTCTCCCACCTTTTTTATGTTTGGAAAATTTGGAGATATTATTGATGATTAATTTAATTTGAGTGTTTATTTGGAATTTGAATAAAAATTGAATCTGGTGAATTTCCTTGGCGTACAATAGATGAGCGTACAACATGTTGCTTGAGCTCTAGCGATCTCCTTGCATTAAATACTTAATGCCCGCGAGTATCGATAATATCTCGATAATTTCTCCCCCTTTGAAAAATATTGAAAAGAGAAAAGAAAAAATATGAAAATAACTAAATCCATGATAACATAAAGCCAAATATAGAAATCACCAACTAGTGAACTAAGACCCCTCATCATTTGATAAATTAGAGAGTTGATTCATGATTATTTTTGAGCTTAGCAAGTTGGCTTTTGTTGTTTCATCAAGTTTTGGTTGAATCATAAGTTAGAACACTTAAATCAAGGTGTTCAACTGTTTGATTTGAATCATGTGTAACGTATGAATCGAATCACACAAGTTATGAAAATTGGGTTTTGCTTTTGTAAGATTTGAATCGAGTCATAAGTTGAACTTGACTTGAATCACAAGGCAATGTGACTTGAATCATGGTTTTTGCTTGATTCGAATCATAACTTCAAAAATTTAATTTTCCACCTTGGATTTAGAAAGTTGTTTCTTTTCATCCAAAAACATGTGTAATGAGACATGAATCATGAATAAATAATTCTATAAATGGTTCTTGTTCATGATGAAAGTCTTTGTGAAAACCTAATACAAAAAAATGTTAATTTATCTTTTCTCCTCTAGTGTGTATATTCCTAGTACCTTGATTCCTTATGTTTGAAGGATAACTTCTTGAGTGTTAATCCATGATTAAATTACCTCACTTTTTATCATAGTTTATGTGTAATTTTTTATGTAGAGAAACTAGAGAAAGAGAGTTGATTAATCTTGTAATGATTCAAGTTTGATCAATCTCATGATAACCATCAAAATCCAATACCCATTTATCCAGAAACTTGATAGAACCTTTGTGTGTGATTTTTATTCACCTACATCAAATCTCTTGTGAATTAGAATATGTGTGTGTGATTCTTTAACAGTGTTCATAATCTCCAACCTTAGTATTTATCCATTATTATAGACCTTCATCTCTAAAGATTGAGTTTTTGAGGAGGCCAATGGTACATTAGGGTATCAAATATTTTTTGTGTGATGTTTGCTATTTGTAACTGGTACAAATATCATTTCTTGAATACAATTTGGAATGTATGTTATTCATCAAGAGAAGAGTTTCATTATACTCCATTGAAGACTTTGGCAGATAAAGTGCAGATTGTTCGTAAGGCAAAGTTGGGAGTTGTCAAACGTTGGTGAAGTTGTGTAAAGACTGTTCGTAGACAAAGTTAGGAGTTATCCAATAAAATCTTTGCTATAACAATTGTTCATACAATAAATCAGTGGGAACAAGGTGGATTTCCACACACGAAGACTTGGAGCAGGGTTATTATGGATGGCAAGGTTATTGGATCAAGATCGTTGGTGATATTGTGTTTGTTAGCAGTTTGAGTGTCTCCATCAACATAGACAATTATCGTGTGAAATTTCGTTGTAACCAAAATGCTTGTATCAAACTTATCAAAATAGTGGAAGATCGTGATTATTTCTCTGTGGTTTTTAACATCATTGGAGAACAAAACAAGAAAGATTGTGATTCATTACTATAATTATTGCATTATTGCATTGTTGCATCATTTGTATGTTATTTAGGTTAGGCCCTTATTATAGTGTTTTAATGTGTAAGCTTAGGTATGTGATGCATCAAACATATTGAATCATCATAAATCCAATTATGTCTTGAATGAATTTATACATAAATTATTTTTAAATCACATTGTTTAAAGCGACTTTAGTTATCTTGTAACTTACTCACATTAGATAGAATCATGTCTTTAATGATGTCTTGTAATGATTTTGTTGGATAGATTGATTGAGATTCTTCCAAACTCTCTTAGTGTTGTGTTTTGCTTCCATGTATTTTAAAATCTCTGATTTCATTTTATGGGACTTAAAAGGATTTTTAAATTGTCTTCAAGGGGAAAGGTCTAATCCCCCTTCTATACTTGTTTGAGTCCATACTCTAACCCAACAACTTTGTGGCCAATGTGATCATGAGCAAATAGAGGGAATTGTGAATCAGGAGATACACTCATTTTCGTAGAAAAAGAAACACCATTCTTAGAATCGATATCTAGACGAATAAGACTATCAACAACATTAGATAAGAGAAAAAATGTTGAAGATAAAAGCGTGAGTGGAGAAGGGTATCTAGAGAGGCGGGTAATTAGTGCATTTTGATGCATATTCTTCTACTATTGTATTTAGGAAACTCTATAGTTTATTATATATTTTTTTTACATTTTAGTGTGTTTTTATATTTAAGTTTATTTCTGGTTTTATTTTATTATTGTACTTTATTTTAAGCTTAAACAGTTACTTGATACCTTGTCATTATGCAAACCATAACTTGATATTTGAGAATCAGATTGATTCATTTTGATATGTGTTGGAAAGATAAAAAAAATAGCTACAAGTTTTATGTTGAAGTCAAAAGCTAATTCAGAGTGAAGGAGGGTTGAATAATTAGTTGAAGTTCCGAACTTAATTAAAATAATTAGTTTGGGCCGATTTTTGTAATTTTTGGGTCGATTTCCATAAGGGCCCAAATTTTCCTTTTGTTATATTGGGATTTTCACTGCTACATAAACCATATTCAAGATTCACAAAAATTAGAGGCTAGGATACAAATTTTAGGGACAACTAAAGTTCGCACAATTGATCTGCTATAATTGGGTTCCGCCGATACAGTGAGGTTTTATAATTTTCAATCAAATTTCCTTTTCCTTTCAATATTATGTTATATGTCTTGTATGCTTTATTCAAGTTTTATAGATTATATTTTTGATTAATTTTGATTAATTTACATTCATTAATCTTCATAGCGTGTTACCATAACTTTTATGTTAATTCGTGCAATCTTTATTTTGTTTGATTAATTCAAAAAATAGGAGTGTAAATCGCATAGTGTCGATTACGCTTGTTGATTGATGATGTATGCGAAAAGGGATTAGAATCTGCTTAGGGCATGGAAATTATATTAACACATGATAAGTTAGGAAATCGAATAAGTATATCATCTTATTTCATAATCACTTAATATCAATCGAATCTAACCCCCTATTTCGTTTTCTTATTTGGTTAATTTTGCCAAAAGTCCTTATGATACGACTCGAGATGTCGCTTCCCGTTTACTACATTTTTCTAAACTCATTTTTGACCCGTGTGAGACAGCGGATCAACGGGATATAGGAAGCAAAGAAATGAAGAAAGGTATAAGCTTTGAGTTAAAAACTGCAACAATTTCGATAAGTACTCTCATGAAGGATGAAAAGAAGAAACATGTAATTGGGAAATTGAATTTCAAGGATCATGAAAGGTTTCTTTGATGCTCAACTTCTTCTATATATAAGATGATATGATAGAACGAATCGAATAAGTTGTAAAAATAAATTACAAAATCAACGGTTGGATTTCCCTTGGAAAACCTAAACAACTCAAGTGCGCCCAAATGGACTATAAGCAACGTCATGCCCTAACTAGTCACTTCAACTCACATGTCAGAAGGAAGCATCAAAACATTTCAATGATAGAAATGCATTTAATGCACTTGTCCCCCCACAATTTTATTAATTGACTCCAAACATTTCATTTCTAGTTCCAATCAGACGAAAACCTTGGAGGTTGGCCACGACCGCAAAATACTTCCTCAACTCCCTAAGCGCCCAACAAGTCTTGGGGCAACTATTCTAGATCGGCTAAAGGCCAAATAGCTAAGGTAAATTCAACTCAAATTCATTCCACTTGACACAAGGTATAAAAGCCATCTCACAGGAAAGCAAAATACATTTTCTAATCTCAACCTTTCACTACAATCATCTTGGATCTTGAACTGACTTTTATGTTGAAGTCAAAAGCTGATTCGGAGTGAAAGAGGGTTGAATAATTCGTTGAAGTTCCGAACTTAATTAAAATAATTAGTTTGGGCCGATTTTTGTAATTTTTGGGTCGATTTCCATAAGGGCCCAAATTTTCCTTTTGTTATATTGGGATTTTCACTGCTACATAAACCATATTCAAGATTCACGAAAATTAGAGGCTAGGATACAAATTTTAGGGACAACTAAAGTTCGCATGATTGATCTACTGTAATTGGGTTCCGCCGATACAGTGAGGTTTTATAATTTTCAATCAAATTTCCTTTTTCTTTCAATATTATGTTATGTGTCTTGTATGCTTTATTCAAGTTCTATAGATTATATTTTTGATTAATTTCGATTAATTTACATTCATTAATCTTCATAGCGTGTTACCATAGCTTTTATGTTAATTCGTGCAATCTTTATTTTGTTTGATTAATTCAAAAAATAGGAGTGTAAATCGCATAGTGTCGATTACGCTTGTTGATTGATGATGTATGCGAAAAGGGATTAGAATCTGCTTAGGGCATGAAAATTATATTAACACATAATAAGTTAGGAAATCGAATAAGTATATCAGCTTATTTCATAATCACTTTTTATAATCACTTATTCTCAATCGAATCTAACCCCCTATTTCGTTTTCTTATTTGGTTGATTTTTCCAAAAGTCCTTATGATACGACTCGAGATGTCTCTTCCCGTTTACTACATTTTTCTAAACTCATTTTTGACCCGTGTGAGACAGCGGATCAACGGGATATAGGAAGCAAAGGAATGAAGAAAGGTATAAGTTTTGAGTTAAAAACTGCAACCACTTTGATAAGTACTCTCACAAAGGAAGAGAGGAAGAAACATGTAAATGGGAAATTGAATTTCAAGGATCATGAAAGGTTTCTTCGATGCTCAACTTCTCCTATATATAAGATGATATGATAGAACGAATCGAATAAGTTGTAAAAATAAATTACAAAATCAACGGTTGGATTTCCCTTGGAAAACCTAAACAACTCAAGTGCACTCAAATGGACTATAAGCAACGTCATGCCCTAACTAGTCACTTCATCTCACATGTCAGAAGGAAGCATCAAAACATTTCAATGATAGAAATGCATTTAATGCGCTTGCCCCCCCCCCCCCCCCCCCCCCACAATTTTATTAATTGACTCCAAACATTTCATTTCTAGTTCCAATCAGACGAAAACCTTGGAGGTTGGCCACAACCGCAAAATACTTCCTTAACTCCCTAAGCGTCCAACAAATCTTGGGGGGACTATTCTAGATCGGCCAAAGGCCAAATAGCTAAGATCAAATCAACTCAAATTCATTCCACTTGACCCAAGGTATAAAAGTCATCTCACTGGAAAGCATAATACACTTTCTAATCTCAACTTTTCACTACAATCATCTTGGATCTTGAACTGACTTGGATGTTAGATTGTTAACCTTGCAGGTTCACCCTGCACTACCGTATCAAAGATCAACACCACACGTTTAGAATTCTTCACCACCTATTTCAACTATTTCTAATTACAAATAGTAAGATATAGAGACTAAACCACAAGCAAAAAATAGATTTTCCTGCGGATTTTGGCTTTAGGGACTATACCACAAGCAAAAAGTAAGATATGGAGACGAAATCCAAAAAAAAAAGTTAAGAGGGACGAAAACTAAAATCTCACAAACTTACGGGGACAAAAATAATATATATATATATATATATATATATATATATATATATATATATATATATATATATATATATATATATATATATATATATATATATATATATATATATAAACAAAAAGATTAATAAATGTCAACTACTTTTTATTGATGAATTAAATTATGCTGGATTTAAAACTTGACTTTATTTTTTATTTTTAAACATAAAATGGGTCTATTTAGATTAATCTATTCAAATTCATTTACTTATATAAATAGTTGTGAGACTCATTTTGAACACAATTTATTATAGTTGTAAGTCTCACAAAATTACTTAAGAAAAACTTATAATTAATCTATATAAAAATGGTTTGATTCTATGTTAATTATTTGTTACAGAAATAGTAGATATCTAATAACTTATTATTGAATGACTAAAGAAGAAACGATAGATCGAATAAAAAGATATGTTTCTATTTGAAGCCAGTCCAATTTAGTTAATCAGCAAACTATTATATATCCATCCAATACATTTAATAAAATTGTTGTTGGTAATTAATAGATGTGTCACTTTTGGTTAAGCCCTTTGAGCAAGGTAATAGACAGTTGAGTATTGTGAAAATGATTGACACAATTATGTGATTCTGAGTTATTTGATTTTTGTGTACGTGTCTGTGTATTTTATTTATATACTTCATAATTGATAATGTTTTAAGAAGATCTACAATTTCTTTTAATCTATGAAATTTATTAAAACAACTCGCACTCGATCACAAGACTCGTGTGAAAAGAGCAAAAGAGATATAAATGATATGTCATATCTGACATATTGAAATTTTTTGTCTTTAATATTTTTAATTAATACTTTGTTTTATATCAAGTTTTTCCACACTTTTTAACGCATTTAATGATGTTTTTAGATGATGAATTTCAAGTTTTAGGTTATGTTATGCTTTTGAAATTTTTATTAAAATATCCCAATTTTTTTTTATCAAATAATTTATTTTTCAAACTATTTTTCGATCTACTCAACTTTTTATTATTTTTAAGAGTAGTTGTCGTACCAATTGATGACCATGTATAAAGGTTAAGGTGTCGCCAATTGGAATTGTGACACCATATGAAATCTCCAATTCAATTGCCGACTGTGTGTTAAGAATATGAAGGGTCGTCAATTCAATTGGAGTTAATGTGTATTTTTAAAATTTAATTAATTTTTTTTAATAAATAATGAAAAATAATATTATATTAATAAATAATTAAAAATAAATTACGTAATTTAATGATGACGACTGGGTTGGACATACGACCACCAGTTCCACATCCCCTAGGTCGTATCACTTGATGTCCTCGTTGTTGATTCACTCCAGGTGTTTAGGGAGTTGAGGTCTACGAAACATCGCTAGACTCCCTAAGTAATTCTTGAATTTCTACAAAGTCTTGTGAATGGTAACACAACATACCGTAACTGAGGTCGTGACCCATGTCAGAGTAGTTTGGATGTGATAATGGGGTCATCGGTGTGCGACCTGGACGGTTGAAAGGGGACATAGGTGTGAAGGCTTCGTTGGTGAAAGGTTGAAATGGTTGTGGGGGTTTGAAAGTCATAGGGTGGTTGTGATGGTTGTGTTTGTCAGTTGTGGTGTGATGTTTGTGTGTCTTGATAATAGTCATTTTGTTGGACATGGTGTAGATGACGCTCCTGGTATTGTGGTTGGGTGTCTGACATGTTTGAAAAGTGGGTTTGCATGATTTTGATGTCTCCACAAATATTTTTTACAACCCTTATAAACGCTTTGTTGGTGAATTGAAACAGGGAGAACAATACTGTACCAATGAAGAATGCATACGAGCTATTATAAATTATCACATGGATAACTCTGTTGATTTCAACGTGTTCCGAAGCGATTCAAGAAGATATTTCATTATCTGTCGTAATGAACTTTGCAAATTTCGGATTGCTGCGTCTTACAGTAAAAAAATGATGCTTGGAAGATAGCTTCTATAGATCCACCACATACTTGTACTGCCACAAACATTGTCAAGGATCACCGCATATTAAGTGCTGACTTGATATGCCGAGACATTTTGCCGCTTGTCATCAGGGATCCATCAGTGAAGGTGAGTATAATAATATTTCATATTGTTCGTACAAAGAACTATACTCCCTCATACAAGAAAGCGTGGATTACAAGAACAAAGTCCATTGAACAGGTGTATGGAAACTAGGAGGACTCATATAAAGAATTACCACAATTTTTTATGGCAGTTAAGACACACACACACATCGGGGACTATTGTAATCATGCAGATAATGTCGGCATGTGGGCCAGATGGATTTGTTGTTGATGGAAATGTAATATTTCACCGAATTTTCTAGGCATTTTAACCATGCATCAAAGGTTTTGCTTTTTCCAAACCTATTATTCAGATTGATGGAACATGGTTATATAGAAAATACAAGGGTACCTTGCTAATGGTAGTTGCACAAGTGACAACAATAATGTATTTCCCATTGCCTTTGCTCTGGTTCAAGGTGAGATTGCTTCTGCTTGGGGTTTCTTCCTTAAGAATCTCAGAAAATATGTGGCTCCACAAGTCAATCTCTGTTTGATTTCAGATAGGCATGATGCTGTTGAGAGTGCTTACAATGATCAAGATAACGGTTGGCATAATCTTCCATCCACACATGTCTATTGCATTAGACATATCGCACAAAACTTCATGCGTGCAATCAAAGACAGGAACCTTCGAAACAATGTTGTGAATGCAAGGTATGCTTGAACTCAACCATCATTTCAATACTATCGTGATAAAATTAGATTGTTAAATGCAGATGCAGTAAGGTGGTTGGATAACATTCTAGTGGACAAGTTCATTTGACGGTGGATGTCGTTGGGGCCATATGACAAGGAAACAATTGATCACAATGAAGGAAAGCCATTTTTAGAATATATTGTCAGACTAGACAAATGCTGGTGTGATTGTGGCAAGTATCAAACCATCCGGGTACCTTGCTCCCATGTAATTGCGACATGCGCACGTGCTCGTCAGGACCTGTATAACCATCTATCTGATGTTTACATGACTGTTAAAGTGATGAATGTCTACAACAAAGGCTTTATAGTGTTATCAATGGAGGAATACTAGCCTTCATACCAATGAGACATAGTTTGGCACAACGATCAAATGCAAAGAAAGAAAAAAGGTCATCCAAACAACACGCGTATAAGAATAGAAATGGATACGATTGATAAAATGATAAGATTATGTAGTATATGTCGTCAACCCGAACACAACAAGAAAAAATGTCCAAATGTCGGATCCACCTCTGCACCATAAATAAGAACTTATTGTAACCTTATATTTTTTATATATTAAGAACTTTTTGTTACAACAATGTTAACAACAAACATCACATTGACTTAAATAAACTTAATCTAAACAACACATACAACAAATAAACACAACAATTCGAACTAATTATAATAATCAACTTGATCTCATTAAGTCCAAACATCATTTTCCTTGCTTCCACATCAGTCTTAACTCGCACCCACTTACACATCCTATCAAATTTCTCAATACTGTGAATTTTTCACCATCACCAATTTCTGCCTCTAACCACCGATTCAACTCCCTCTGCAGTTGATTGAGACTTTGGATATTCCAGAACAACATATCAATCAGAGGCTTCTCTCTTGAAAAGATCAATTTCCCATAGTGGCGTGTATACATGATATCAATATTACTTGTATATCACAAGAGATATGAGAAGAGGTGTGAAAATAATTGAGCATATAACTTCTATTTATAACAAACTTCACTTAGAACCTTGTCTCCAATTGAATTGATGACCCTTCCCATTTTTAACACACAATCGCCAATTGGATTGGAGACTGCATATGGTGTCTCCAGTCCAATTGGCGACACCTCTTAACATTACTACATGGTTGTCAATTGGTATAGCGACTCCTCTTAAAAATGGCAAAAAGTGGGGTAGATAGGGAAATAGTTTGAAAAGTGGATTATTTGGGGAATTTTATTGAAAAACTGGGGTATTTCAGTAAAATTTTCTATACTTTTAAAGATTCATTTTTTTACATAATGATTTTCTTTTTTCATCATAAAAGACCAAAAAAAATTAGTAAGCTAAATAAGTCGATAAATCATCATCATTCAAATGGATCCATATCATCACCATGAATAAGGTCTCATACATGAACACAAGTGGAATTATTAACATATCATCTCACCATCATATTCGCATTATCATCATAAACATTTAAAAATGTTAAGAAATGTTCAGATCATATATTGTTTGATGTGAGACTCTTAACAAAAAAACAAACAAAAATAAATTGAATTAAAAAATCAATATGGTTTTATTACGCCATTTATACATTATTGATATGATCTCATACATTGTGTCATACATACATGAATTCACAACAAACTTAACACATGGATATTCACAAAGAGGGTTACACAATTTTCACTCCTTTTTCCTCCATAATTTCAATTGATCAAACTCACACCAATCTTCCCGAAATTCCAGCTCACCATGATCATAACAAACTCATCATTCTCTCACTTAAATTCACACAATTGCATAACCAATTCTCAAAATATCTTCCAACTTCACACACTCACAATGGATCTGACACGCTTGTCATTCTAGCCTAATCTTTGCCTATATAGACAACTGCAAATCACCGAAATCAGCAGCCACGAAATCCCACTCTTAAGTAAAAATTCGTCATTGATCCATATATAATGTCATCTTTCACTCAAAATCATGAGAAACTCTGCAATTTGTGAAGTTGTTCTAGCTTGTGAACAACTTCCAAATCCTGTGTAGAGTGCACTTGGTTATCATCCAACTTTGAAACACGTTTTCACAAAGTTTGCAAAAAAAAATATAGAGCAAGGAATTCATGTGGTTTTGAGTTTAATTCAAAAGGAATTTTGGAGGAAGAGGAGTAAAGGAAGAAATAGAAGGAAGAAACGAGCAAAAAAATAGAAAACGTGTTACCTGGAAGTTGGAACTTTGCAATAATATGGAGAATCGTTGCCGGAATCCTCATCCTTGCCAAAAAAACTCTAATTTTCGATCAAGTATTTTCTCCACTCTCAGACAATTTCTTGATAAGGTTATGTTGTTACACACGCACCGACTCTCTCCCTCATTATCACTTGCTCCAATTCATGCTCATATTCATTTAATTTGAAAATTAGGTTAATGTGTTCTTCACGTTCATGCAGGTTTTTCCATATTCATGATTCTTGCTTGATTTCCATAATGTAATTACTTAGATAGCTTCGAAATGTTATCTTGCACTCATATATATACTTTGAAAGCACCTGAGGTTTGACAAAATTTTGGCTAAACACATGAAGATTAAAGATAAAGAATCTGCGCAGAATAAAGACGTCGAAGAGGATGTCCTAACAACAAGATGAGACATCTTGGACTGTATTACAGGATTTAAATTAGAAACAAATTTGTCTAAGATTTGTTGATGATTTAAGTATTGGATCAAGACAAAGATAGAAAGCCCAAAAGCAAAAGACTATATATATGAAGACTTAGACCTAGGATTAAATATACCTTATGTAACAATTGTAACTTAGTTCTCTTTTGTAAAATAAGGTTTTAGGTTTTAAGAGTCATTGGCTCTTAGGGTTGTAGTTCCCCTCTGTAGTATGGGATGCAGAGAGGACGACATGAATGCATGTAAACAACCAGAAACCTTTAGGTAATGATTGTTCTATTTTTCTTTGACAAAGCTTTTAAGCATGTCCAAGATAACTTCTTGGTCAAGAAAACTATGATAGGTTTTGCAATGGCAGAAGACAAATGCAACGCAGGTTGTGAAGGATGTGAGTAGGTTCTCTTAAGAGTTATAAATAGTGGAGTTTATCTTTAATAAATATGTCCATTAGGGTATTGATTAGGAGGCAAAGTTCTAAATAAGGGAGTTTATCTTTGCGATAATACTATGATATAGTGGACATATTATGTGTACTTTATATTATGTGTACTTTATATTCTGCAATTTACAAATTTTTGTATTGTGTTCTTGACTGAGATGTCCCAACATGATGTCTGAACATCTGTTGGTGATTGTGTTGCATAAATTCAAAACAACAGTTGTGTATTTCCCTTGTTTACTAAAATTCAGTAATCATTGTATTAACATTAAGATATGACATTGGAGTATCTGCATAACTAGAATTTCATACTTGATATCACATGATTGTTCAAATTGAGACCGAATCGAGCTTTGCTTTGCATGAACAATGAGCTTCATATTTCTCCACATTTGAGCTTGCTTGATATAGTTTAATCATCCAAATGTATATGTAATTCATGTATGTTTGAATCTCTAATGTGTTTTATGCATTAGCTTTGGTTTTTTGTTCATGGTGGAAAATGAGAATCGATAGAGAAAACGAGAGAATGAGGGAGAATATGATTGAATTTTCCAGGTTGAACATGATTCATTATATGCACTTTATGGTTTTATTTATGTTCATTTTTAATTTAAATTTTCCATGTTTCATTTGTTTATTGGTTGGTTCTGGATAATTTCGGGAGGAACCCTGGCCTCCTTATTTGGATTGACTTCCAAGTATCCCAAACTGATGGCCACACTTGTTTGATCATGAGATGCAATATGAGACATCTGATCATAATCAGATGATTGTCATACCCTAATTTTTAACCCCAAAGGTACCACCTCATTTACATCATTTGTATAACATTTGTCATTTCACATGTGTGTATCCTTATGCATTACTAACCCATTACAAATACAAGATGTATGTGCTTGCTTGCTTGCTTTACAAGATATGTGGTGTCTTAAAGGCTCAAAATAATGGATTATCAAGGAATGTGTATGATCTTAAACATCTCAAGTTTCTTATCCATTCATGATGATCAAAAGGTTGCATTCATCTATAATCAAGTACAATATTACATCACTTCAAGTTGATCAAGCCTCAAGGACCTTATTACACCAAAATTAGGGTTTTCACCTAATCAACCACACAGTTGACTTTTACATCAAAGAATGGTCTCATACTTCAATACATGATTCAAAGGACTCAAACAAATCCTTGAATCATATTCACAAGATCTATATTGCCCAAGAAGCTTGATGTAAGAATTCAAATTCATCTGGTCCACAAACTAGGGTTTGTCGGTCAAATTCAATTGCATATTTGACTTTTGATCAGTACATGAACTCCAACCATGGGACATGGTTTAAAACATTCAAGTAAACCTTTGGAGTCCATCCATAGTGTTCAAATAGCTCAAGATATCAAATCCATTGAATATTACAAAATTCAAGTCATCTCATACATAAAGTCAACCATTAATCAAAGAGAAGTTTGACTTTTTGATTTTTGTTTGTTCAAACATGGTCTCCTCAAGTTAAATTTCATGAAAATATGTTTGATAGTTGAATTTGATCAAGAAAAGTCAAGATAATTGAGGTTACTTGTAAAAAGGGCAACTTTGATGAAATTGAAGTTTTTTGAAGTGTCAAAGAATACCCTAATTTGGTGCCAACTTGACAAGGTCATAACTTGATATTCAAGAAACCAATTTAGTTGCTCCGAAGCACAAATTGAAGAGCTCGCATTATACTACAACTTTGTCCTTAAGGGTGGATTCCCAAAAAATGCAAGGATTGGAAGATATGAAGCCATGAACTTCAAGTTTCAAAGTTGTTAAAAGTTTCGACACTTAGAGAAATTTTCTAAGTATTTTCCAACCTAGATTTACAATTTTGGAGGGAATTTTTCATCATGATCCAATATGAATCAATACAAACCTAAAACATCAAAGTTGAAGTACATTTTCTCAGCTTTCCAAAATGTCCAAGTACATCAAATTCTTTTACTTGAGCAAGAAGTTATGTATGTTGCAATAATGCTTGTTGCAACTGAAGTTCCAAGTCAAATTTGTTGCACAATTTTGAGTCACAATTTTGAAGGACTTGTGGTACACATTTCTAGCCTTAATCTTCATATTATCCACACCAAAATCATCACAAAACATGTGCTCTGCAAGAACCTAACAGAATTTTGCAAATTCTACCCAAAAATGCATGTTGAATAAAGCTTGAAGTGAAGTTTTATCCTCTAGCATTGATTGAAATAGTGAATTGGTAAAAAAACATCCACAGTGAGCCAAGAAGTGATCAAAACACCAATGATTCATGTGCAATCTGAATGATCAAAGTTCAAATGATCAAAATTTCTAGCCAAGTGAGAATGAGGGCTATGTATCATGCATCCTCATCCAATTTCCTCTCAAATGTCTGAACATTTTTCCAATAAATAGAGGCCCTTTTGCTTCATTTTAATTACACCAAAACAATACAAAGAGCTTGTTTTCTCTCTTCTAAGTTCTTAGTTCCAAAGAAGTGAAGAATTTGAATTGCAAAACCAAGCAATCTCCAACCAAACCAAGCATTCAAACACTTTATAAACACCTCATAGAAGTGATATAAGCCATACACCAGCATCTGTAACACCAGGATCATCAACATCATACCTCACTTGCACCATGATGCAAATGGATTCGAGCTGAAGGATCCATAAGGTTTCAGTCTGATTCAAACACATCAACATACTTCCTGAGGGCCAATGAAGTTGTTGGCATCAAGAAATCACATTTGTAACAAATCTATCAAGGAATTCAATCTTCACTTGCAATGTAAGCTTTTTTGAAACTAAACTCTATGATTCATGCATCATACATGCTTATTTAAGTTATCAACTTATTTCTGGTAGTGTAAGGATCATTTCCCCTATCCCAATTGATTTGTATCATGAACATATAATATTTCATTCTTATTTTTCCAGTTTTAGGGCTCATGTGTTCATACGAATTAACTTAAATTCTAATCCATATAAATGGAATTGAATAGAACCATTCAATTCCTCTTGAAAAATCCAGCAACTTTAATTTTTATTTCATACAATTTGGTTGTGTATTGAGGGAGTTAGAATTTCAAATTGATGATGAATATGATGAAGATGAACAACAATGGTAGTGGCGCCATTTTCATATTTTAACCTTTATTTTTACTATTTAATTAATTGGTTGTGGTTTGATGCACGGATATATCACCACGCCAGTGGCTGAGAGTGCGCGTGTAAGGCTTTGTGTTATCCTTAGTTCTGGGGTTCGAATCCCTTTCGCCTCAAACCTTTTGTGGTTTTAATTTTTTAACAATTTTCAAATGGAGGTTTAATATATTATTTAAATTGAGCATTCCTTGTCACCATGCGCGGGTTGGCTCGGATGGTAGAATTTCAAGCCCATCACCCTTATGTCACGAGTTTGGTGGGAGCAAAACCTTCTCTTTTTTTGTCACTTTTCTTTACATTTTCTTTTCACAACTTCAAATAATTGTTTCTATGAGCTCCTTTAACATTTTAGAGCCATTATTTTTCACACATGTCAAATATCTTGTCTATTTTAAGAATCTATCAAAAAATCCCAAAAATAATATTTAATTTTATCATTTTTATTAGGTTGAAAATATAGTACTTTTTATGGGTTTTCATACCTTTTCTTAATTTCGTTTTATCACTCCCTTGACCTAATGATACATATAAATATTTAGAGACATAAAATACTTTTTCTAAGTCTTATGTGATGAACATGACATATGGTATTAATTTGTATATACCATGCCTAAGTGTTATTTCTTGTAATAATGCCTTTTGATTAAATGTTTAAATTAGGGTTTCATTTCAATAAAATTTTCAAAACATCTTTGTACACAGTTAGGGCTTCCACTTGAGTTTGGATTCCCAAAGCCCTTGATTCAATCATGTTTAACTGACTTATTCACATACTCACATTCATAAAACTCTCATTAGGATTTTGTTTACTCTTTGTGATATTCATCTAATCTTTGATTCATCTTGAACATATACTTGTTTAAACTTGTTTGTGATTGCTTCAATTGATCAAATATTTACTCACATATTCAAGTATTTCCTTCATGAACTTTCAATATGTCAAAATTTATATCTTGTCTTTGGTATTATGTACACATACCATGTTAAATCATACATTTTCATTCCATCCTTGATGATTACATTTGTTAAAAGCTTAATCATTTTTGTCTTGTTAAGTTGATATTGACATTTATGTTTATGTCACTTACATTCTCACAACAATGATATCCACCCATCCCTAGTTTAGACAACTTAGTTAAAACCTCAGGATCCCATACCCTAGCTTCCTCTTGGGCTTTGTACAAGGATAACATCAAGTCAATTTCCACATAGCCTCCTCCTGGACTTCATACAAGTCAAACCCTAGCTAGTCATGGTTTCAAAAATCAAACTTCTAAATCCCATAGCCTCCTATTGGGCTTTATACAAGCATCAATCAAATATAATTTTAGCTTCAATCTTGGGCTTTGAACAAGACAATTTTAAATCGTTTAGCTTCAATATTAACCTTTGAACAAGACACTTTTAAATCTTTTAGCTTCAATCTTGGGCTTTGAACAAGACACAAATATTTTTAGCTTCAATCTTGGGCTTTAAACAAGACACAAACTTCTTTTAGCTTCAATCTTAGGCTTTGTATAAGACACTTCAAATTCAAAACACTTTCCCCCAGGGATAAGACATGAGGCATCTCTATAGAAGAGATGTCTCTTCTATTTTTATACAAACATTCAAGTCAAACATTTTCGAACCTTTTCCATTTAAGTGATTGAAGTGGCTTACTTGTTGATTCAACATCCTAGTTCAAAGTCATTCTCTTATTGTGCAAAAAATCAATCAAGGAAGAATGTGGCATTGCTCTGGATTTTTAAATATCAAAGTTAAAACCCTAGAATAAGAATATGTAGGCATAAGATTGTGAGATCTTAGTGAGCAGTAGCATAATCACACTCTACCAAAACAAACCTTAGTTTACCTGTAGTTCCCTAAACTACAAATGCTCTGATTTCCTCTAGGGATATGTAGGCATACGATTGTGAAATCTTAGCGAGCACGATAATCAATAAAACCCTTATTCTCAAACCTTTCACACATCTATCAAAAAACATTAAAAAAAAATTTCCTACTCTCATTCAAAAGCAACCTACCCCAAATCAATAGCAAGTAACATATCAACAATATAACAAATATATACAAAAGGTTCATATAGGATATTATAAAAACTTAGGGTGCTAGTACATTCCCTTAGTATAACCAACCCCCAAATTCCAAATCTCTACGTGCATTGTTTTAACATTGCATAATTACAGGATTTATTTAGATTATTTCCCTTCCTTCAAGCTCATTGGATAAATTAAAAGTTCACATGTGTGATTGCAGATACGTCTACTCAAAAGAGTACGATTTTCGCTCGTATAATGGCTGCTTGAGAGTCAATGGCCAGCGTGGTCCATCCCTTAGTCTTATTAGTTAGATTGGCCTTTCATTCCACGGACCTAAGCGTTTTGCTAGTACTCCCCCTTGTTTTCATATTTGCACTCCCTTGTTTATTTTCTAATTTTTTATTTATTTATTTTGGGCCAAGACCATGTTTGTTTGTTTTTGCTGTTACACTACCTATTGCATGTTTTCACCCTCCTTTGTTGTATTTTTATTTCATTATTTTATTTTATTCCATTTAATATAAGTACATAAGTATTAAAATAAGTATTAAAATTAATATTTACGTGTTTTTAACTATTAATATTAATTTTAGTATATATATATATATATATATATATATATATATATATATATATATATATATATATATATATATATATATATATATATATATATATATATACCAAAATTAATATTAATATATATGTACATAAGTCTACTTAACGTGTTTTTAATATTAACTAAAATTTTAAGTAAGCACTATATTATAAGGAGAACTTTCTTTTAATTATTTATTTTTATTAATAAAAATGACGCGAGCGTTTAAAAAGATATTTTATAACCAGAGTTTTGTTTTATTTAGGAATTAGTACTAAACATTTAATTATTTAACGGTATGTTATATTTAAAAAAAAAATATAAATTTTAAAGATTTTTTTCTATTTTGAAATTGTTATACCGACACCCACCTCTTTTCATTGTCATTAATACCAAAGAATTGTCCATCTATAAAATAACAAAAAATTATAGCGAAGTCAATTTATGTGCATATATTTAAGATGAAAGAAGTTGATGTCACTACTAAGATGAAAAGGAAAGAAAAAGTAAAATATGATTAATGATCGTTTATAATATTGTAATTGTCAACATCTATTACTAAATCTATTGAAACCAAGTAATTAAAAAACAAGGCCTGCAAACAATTAGCGTCGGAGTTGGACGCGGAAAAGGAAAGTTGAAATTGAAATTTAAAGAAAACAACGTATTCAGGAACCTGCCACACTCCTATGTGCTATATGTCTGGTTATGGACAAGCATGGGATGCTTGCATTAAAATGAAAGCTCCTCTTGTTAAAGTGGACATAGGAAAGTAGTATGAAAGAAAAACAAAAGATAGATCTAGAGGAGTCTTGTTTGGAGGCAGCATGGTATGATGATTGTCTTGAGAATCTTATACTTCATGTGTTTTGATTTTTCAGATGCACTTTATGATTCTATACAATTGGACAAATTCTTTTGTAGTTGCTAGCTAATATTGAATGGAGACTTGAGAGCCAAGTTAACCCATTTAGAATCTTATTCTACACAAATATGGTTTTATTCTTTTTTTTTTCTTATGTTATTTTAAATTTATTTATTGGTATATAATTTATGGTTCGAGTTAGAGACTATTTAGTTGTCGCCATTCTGTGTTCTGTTGAAGTGTATGTGACGTGGTAAAGATGTTATCGATATCGATACTACAAATGTATATGTATAAAAAGATTTTTTCTTGATAACAGAATATAAGCTGATATAAATTGAAAGTCCAACATTACTTAAAAAAAAGTAAAGATTAAACATTTTAGAATTACAAAGTGAATATCTGATATCTCTCATTTATATATTTCATTTGATCTAGTGGAGATGTTCATTTGTTTTCTCTTTTTTTATTCTTTTAGGAATTTTTATTTTTTATTTTCTCTGTCCTCCTTCTTTTTTTGTAAATCTTTTTCTTAACATGGTTATTGATTAATTATAAGAAAATAAAAAATAATTGTGAGAAAGAAGATGAAATGCAAAGCAATTAAAATAATTTATTTTTAATAATATAAATATTTACTTGAAGAGTCTAATATTTCTTGTTAATAAGTAAATTTAACATAAATGTTTTAGGAGCAAAAATAGAAGATGTTAGTTACATAACATTAAGAACATGTTTGCTTTGTGGAAAAAAAAGTTATTTTTTATTTTTTTCGCTAAAATATAACTTCATTTTAATTTGTTCATAAAAGAACATCAACCTCTTTTAATACATCATTGTGATTGAAAAAAAAATAGTTAAGAATTTTTCATTTAGGAAATATGAAAATAATGCATTAACATTTTCATTATTTTTAAAAAAATATATCTAATTGTGTTAATTAAAATTTTTTAATACTTTATTCTTAACAAATAAAATTAACACATTTAAAAATTAAAAAAAAAAAATCAACAAAAAAAGAAGAACTTATCTAACCAACCAACCAACAGTGCAACCGAATCTCCAATCTTTTCCTTCCTCTTTTTCCTCTTTAAATAATCTAATTATCTCACAATTTCTTATTAGCCTCTCAACAAAATAAAACCATAGTTTTAGTGACACTATCATAGTGTCATTATAATTCAAAGTTCTAAAAATGGCTATTTCTTCCACAAAATCAATATTCACATTAACCTTCTTCCTCATACTCTCTCTCACACACTTCACTGCTTCTGCTTCCACTGATTTCAATGGATCAGCCTGCCTCAAAGTTTCACCCCTCAAATTCATCAGTTCTGTTGAAGAAGTTCTCACTGTTATACAACAAGTCACCTCCATTTTATCACGCTTCAACAACGGTGGTGTCTTCGGCCATTCTCGTCTCTCAAAAGCCGTTTCCGATTGCCTCGATTTACTTGACTTGTCCGCCGACCAACTTAGTTGGTCCATTTCAGCCTCTCAGAACCCCAAAGGTACGCTCACACAAACACAAACAAACCGATACTGATACTGATACTGATACAGACACGGACATATAGACATATCATTCTATTATTGTCACTGTAACTAATTCTATTGTTTCACAGGGAAGGATAACAGTACTGGAAATCTAAGCTCCGATCTAAGAACATGGCTGAGTGCTGTTCTTGTGAATCCAGACACATGCATAGAAGGACTAGAAGGTACAATTGTGAAGGGTCTTGTATCCACCGGTCTCAATAGTATAATGTCTTTGGTGAAGAATCTCCTTGACGAAGTACTTCCCGTCAAAGACGAACTTGCAAGCGCTACCGGTTCGGATAAATTTCCTTCATGGATTAAAGACAACGACATGAAGCTGTTACAGGCGGATGAAGTGACTGCGGACGCTGTTGTGGCTGCTGATGGAAGTGGGAATTACCTTAACGTGATGGATGCGATATTGGCAGCACCTGAAAGCAGCATGAAAAGATATGTTATATATGTGAAGAAAGGTGTTTATAATGAGAATGTTGAGATTAAGAAGAAGAAATGGAATATTATGATGATCGGTGACGGTATGGATGCGACTATCATCTCCGGTAATCGGAATTTCGTCGATGGTTGGACTACTTTCCGATCAGCAACCTTTGGTAAGATTACATTCACACTCTTTACAGTATTCCTGTTGATTTCTCTTTCCTTTTCTTTTTCTTTCTTTTTAAAAGTTTTAGAAAAAAATAATAATAAAGGAAAATGGCATCAAATAAGGTGAAATTTGAAAAAAGTTGCATTGGGTTATCATGGAATATTCTCTTCTGTGTTCAAGGATGGATAAAAACAAGCTACTTTTTTTTTTCTTAATGTTTATTTGCTATTGTAGTATAATGAAAAACTCAAGTTTACTTGTTTCTTTTTATGAAGAAACTTACTTTGCTTTAACTAATAACAATTAACCAGATAATATTTTTATGAAAAAGTGATTGCTTTTGTAATCCAAATCGGTTGCATCATTTTCTCATAATGGTTAAGTTTGCAAAAGCATGTGGTCCTTTTCTAATTTGAATTACAAGTGATCTAAATTGGATACATGGTACCAGTTTTGACTTGTATTAAGCAAATTATGTCATAATCCATGTTTGCATAAAAGTGGTAACTAAATAGACTGAATGCGGTCTCAAAAGATTTTGGAAGCCTTTTGTCGGTCATTCATGGTTTAACTATGACAAAATAAATTGGAGTCTTAAGACCCTTTTTAATTACGATAGTTTGTGTTTGACATTCCTACATCCCTAAAGACGATCCTGAATAGACTCCATGAGTCATGCATTAATCATATATCGGTATATGCAGCTGTAAGTGGTAGAGGGTTCATAGCACGCGACATTTCATTTCAGAACACCGCAGGTGCAGAGAAGCACCAAGCAGTGGCATTAAGATCAGATTCTGACCTCTCTGCATTTTATCGCTGTGGAATATTTGGTTATCAAGATAGCCTATATACTCACACCATGCGTCAATTCTACAGAGAGTGCAGAATTTCTGGCACGGTCGATTTCATCTTTGGAGATGCCACCGCAGTGTTCCAGAACTGTCAAATATTAGCCAAGCAAGGAATGCCTAAACAAAAGAACACTATTACTGCTCAAGGACGAAAAGATCCAAACCAACCAACCGGTTTCTCCTTCCAATTTTGCAACATTTCAGCAGACACCGATCTTCTACCATCGGTTGGAACCATCCCGACATACCTTGGTCGACCCTGGAAGACTTATTCGCGAACAATTTTCATGCAATCTTACATGAGTGACGCGATAAGGCCAGAAGGGTGGTTAGAGTGGGATGGAAGTTTCGCTTTGGACACATTGTACTATGGCGAATACATGAACTCTGGACCGGGTGCTGGACTATCTAACCGGGTGAAATGGCCGGGTTACCATGTGTTGAATGATTCGAGCGAGGCGATTAAGTACACCGTGGCTCAATTTATCGAGGGAAATCTTTGGTTACCTGCCACTGGTGTAAGTTACACTGCTGGTTTATCAGTGTAAATTAAACCATGCATGTTTCGGTATAATATTGTATTTAGTGATTAAAAGAGTTATGATTCATAACTGTTCTTTGTTGTTTTAAACAAAATCTATGTAAAAGTTAAAGGAAAAAGGGTTAAAAACTTAATATACCCCAATTAATTAGTACTTGATTATTAGATATTTTGAGGTATTTTATATTGTATATGATCTTCAATATGTTTTTTAGGTGTGTGTGGATTTTAAAAATCTCTTTTGGTCTGGTTTTAATTTATGCATGATCAACATATTCATGTATTGAAGAGTTTTGATTAATTTAGTAAAGTTTAATTTTTGGAAGGAGTTTGTTTCATTAATTGGCGTGGAGCACATGGTGGCAAATCATGAGAAATGGTTTGTCACTATGCAATGGTGGTACATGCTTGAGATTTGTGCTTGTACTCATTTGGTTGTAATGACATGGAAATTTAGATGATTTCTCCGTACACCTATATATTATATTTATATTTGTCAACTATATTGTTGGAAGCAGTTTTCGAATTATTAAATTTGTTCTCTATTTGGATTATAGACAATATTTATCCGTATTGTATAATCCACTAATGCGGTATATAAGATGGACTCGGACACTACTTTATCGATTCTATGGGCGATAGTTCATCACAATGAAAAGTCACACAAATCTATAAATTATGAAGATGTATCTTTGGACGCAAATAAATAAATACCTTCAGCATTTTATTGAGTAGGCTGCCCAAAAATATTTTAGATATGCATCTTCATAATAATTCTTATTTTAAAACTTGGTATTTTACATCAATGGATTTTATGGAGATGCATCTCTGAACAAATTTTAATTAAATAATTTGCATCTTACTTTTCTCTTTCCTTCATTTGCTACAATTTCACAAACCCTTTAATGAGGTTTGTGAGCAAGATTCAAATTTGCTATTTTTCAAACTTCAACACTTTTACCTCATTACAATCAATCCCAATACATTTTATTTACTACACTCAAGCTTTCGCACAACAACTCTCAATCAGTAAGTTTCTCATTTCCTTTCTATTTTTTATTTGTTATACAAGTTTTAGGTAAAATATGTTGTTTTAAAAACATTAGTTTGTACTTACATTCAAAATAGTTAGTTTGTATAGATATGCATTCACATTTGTTGGTATTTAGAGGATTTTCTGTGTTTTCTCATTTTCTACAATCACACATTTTTATGGTGATGCATCTCTGGATTTTACTTGCATTGTTTTTTATATGATTTCTTGGTTTGTATTATATGAACAATGGATGAAAACTAGGGAAGATTGAGGCATAATTGTGTATCCCAGCATATGAAGTCCATGAAGCCCAACATGAGGAACTTGTTGTTGCTGCTGCTCTTGTTCCTAATTGTTTTCCAAACGGCTCATAAGGCACCTGCTTACTTTTTCTCTTTGCAGAACATGCAAATAGGCATGTGTGGGAAACAGAGGTATATTTATTTACTTTCACATTACATATGTTTCATATTAATTGAATTGCAACATATTGGTATATTTATTTTTACAGGAGCATGAAACGATAAAATATGTAAACCAGACCAGGAAGATTTTGCACCTGGATCAAAATGTAGACATGTGGTTTCAAGATGTTGTTTGTTAATATGGGAAGGTAGATATATGTGCCACTAGAAACATGATAATTAACCATGGCAATTTTGCAGCTTTTGTGGAGAGATGGCACAAGGTGACGTCATTTTTCCACATCCCTCATGGTGAGATACCCATCACCCTTAATGATGTCTCATGACTTTTGCATCTTCCGATTAGGGGACGATTACTAAACCATTCTCATATCACCAAATTTGAGGCACTTGATTGATGTTAAACTATTTAGGAGATGACCAAAGTGAGGCCTATGAGGAGCTTGATGCCACAAGAGACGCTCATGACCTATTTTAATATCTGGTGGAACTGTTCAAATACATCAGGTCTGGTAATGGAGGTCGAAGGTGATGATGAGTCGGTTTTATTCCATATAAAATATGCATTGAGGTCATACAATAACTTTTAGTGCAAAATTTAAAAGAAACAATAGGCACAAAATTGAAACACTTGTGTGAAGTCAATTTAGCAAACACTTGGTGTGCACATCACACCCAAGAATCAATTTTACTAAGATTTATAGTGTAGAATTTTCATTGGTTGCAATTAAAGTGGTTGCAATAGTTTATCAAACACCTTAAGTGTACAACAATTTAGTAAAATGTAGTTACCAATCAATACCACACAAGATTCAATTAGTGCAGAAATTAAAGAGATGGAGAAAGAGAGAACAACATCAAATTAGTTTAGGCTGCTCCCCTATCATCCTCACTTAGGGTACATCTGCCCCCAATTCCAAAAAGAATTGAGATTTTGATTACCAATTGCAAAGTTTGTACAAGAGAAGAAATAGTCACCACAAACCAATCCTAATTGTTTATGTAGATTATATTCCCTTCTCTCCCCTTGATTTGAATCGAATCAAGTGCTTCAAACATTCCGAACAAAACTCTGATTGTAGTTACCTTATTGCAAGAACCCAATGTTCTTCAAACCTCTAGCTTGGCTGATTTCGATCGCGGCACGCTTGAATCCAAACATGTCTTCACAATCCTCCGGTTACCGTTACTTGTTTTGTGCAAAAAACCCCAAATCCTCAAGATCTTGGAGGATAAAATCCTAAGATTTTATTCAAGAAAAACCCACAACAACCTCAATCCAAACTTTATACAAGATCCAAAGGTTGAACGTTATCACCACATGTAATGCACAATGATCAACAAAAATTATTATGTGTAATTGTTGATTAATGCAAGGAAGAATGAAGATGAAGAGAAATGTTGTGTATATCTTTCACTTTTCTTGTTGTTGCATGAAAAATAATGCTCCAGCTATTAATAAGTCCCAAGAAAATCATAAAAATAATAGCATGTGAAAAATGAAGCAACAAAACAAAAATAACGCTCAGCTTTAGGATGAGTTGACTCATCCAGACAGGTCAGTCGACCTGTTGATACCTGTGGCAAACAGCTTGAAAAAGCATATCAATGAGTCGACCTGTTTGAAGGTTTGAGTCGAATCATTTTGAATTTCCAGCATTAAGTCGACCTGTTTTAAGGTTTGAGTCGACTCGTTTTAAATTTCCAGCAATGAGTCGACCTATAGAAGGGCTTCAGTCGACCTGTTCATACCCGAAGCCTCCCAAATGATTTCTGAAGTGAATGATTCGACCTATCTTTCTGTATGATTCGACCTGTCAGCATCTTTGAGTCAACTCCTTTAGTGTAAAATCTGATGAGTCAACCTGTTAGCACCCATGAGTCAAATCATTTAGTGAAAATCGCCAAAACTGAAATTTTGAGAGTGTTTAGGTGTACTTAAGCCATTTGTGTATATATTTAAGGTATCAACAACCATCAAGAGCACAAAACATTATATGAGATGCCTCATATATGAATAAACACTTTAATCGGTATTCAATCATGCGATGACACTGTCCAAAGCACACACCATATGACCTACCTAAGATTTGACATTATTAAAACACGACAATGCACTTTTTCCCTCATATACTCCCCATTTTTTATGATGGTAAATCGTTGTATAGTCTTTCCTATAAAGTGAATTATTGAAATTCTGCTATGACAGACTCAAATGTCAAATATGATGTTGATACATCTTATCTGTTACATATAAACATGGCAAGACACAAAAAGCAACACTTTTAAAAATATGATATATCATATTCAAACATTCTTCAGGATTTTTAAACATCTGATATGACATTCAGCATATATACTGCATAAAATAAACTGAAAGTTGTAAAGAACACATTCAAATTGTTAACCCAGTTCAATGCTAACTCATCTACTCTGGGGGCTACCAAGCCAGGAAGGAAATCCACTATGTAGTATCAATTTAAAGACTTCTCAACAAACACCTATAATTTACAGTCTTCTCACTTAATCACTACTCGTGCAACTTCTACTTAGGAACTCCTAAATATGAGAAACGCATCCTCATTTCCAATCACCTCAGTGATGTCTCACAGTCCTCAACAATCAGTTGTTGATATTAACGGCTCTTTACCTACACAACAATCCAAAATAGAAGCCTCACTGCCATGACAATAACCTTGCTTATCAGCTTCAATTAAGTACAATCCACCTCTTACTTAGTAGCTTTAAGGTTTACAAATAAAACAGCCACAACAAGGTTCCTTGTTGCGCACGGCTGCCACAAGAACACAACCCTAATAATGTTTACATTTTCAGTTGGTTGGTTATAAACCTAGGTTACAAGGTTTCTTTTTATAACTTATTCCCAACTAGATTTTGGCCTAAAAAATCACAGTGTAACAGCTGCTACAAATATGCAGAAAAATCTGCTATAAATATACAAAAAGATCTTCAAATAAAAACTCCTAAAATATCTCTAAATATAGAAACCATATATTCTTCAATATTTGATTTTGTCTTCAATGCACATTTGAGTCTTCAAGATCTTTTACAATTAGCGCCACTGGATTGATTTAAATCTTCAATAATAAACTGTTTCTGTTGAAACCAAAACAGAAACTTCAATCCATCTTCAGCAGTTCATGATGTCGAATGAACTGTCTTGACATCTTTTTCAACATGTTCCAAATGTTGAAACATTTCAACACAACATGTTTGGGCGCACACAAAAGGACTCCTTGCTTATTCTTTTCTTTGGTTTGCAAAGATCCTGTACATACACATTGTTGCTATATTAGTTTTACAAAATCTCCAATTTACAGAACTTACAATCTCCCCCTTTGGCAAATTTTGGCTAAAACAAATAATAAAAATAATACATTAATCTTCAGCAGCAAAAACAAAAAAATAAACAAAAAGACACCAGCAACCAATTCTTGATCATGTTAGGATATATTGCTTGACATCTTCTTCAGTGGTGGACAAGGAGTAGAAAGTCCTGAGTTCTTTGACAAAATCGATCCATTTCTACCTCCTTTACATTCTGAAGAAATACCACCCGAACTCTGAGAGACTTATTCCTTCAGAGAGGCCAATGGTAGCATCAGAGAACAAGGCATTCATTCTCTTATGCAACTCAGAACACAGGTCACAACTGTTTTCACAACTCAGGACACAAGTCATAATGACTAAGCTACAACTTCCATCTTGACATCCTGGCCCCCACACACGCACTGAACACATCCAATACAGACATTGGAACACAAACTTCAGCCTTATCATAGCACCAGACACAACACCAGGCTTTCTCTCCCCCTTTTTAGCCAAAAATTTGCACACAAAAAAAGCCCACACAGTGCCAAACCCATGCATTGCTCTCTGTAACATCCTAATTTTCCATGCATTAATTAATTAATATATATGATTATATTTGAGATTATAAAACAATCTTAAGTTAATAAAGATATCGAATAATTATCCTAGTTATTTTATTATCATTATTATCATTTCATTTTATAAAAGAAATATATATCTCATTTTCTATTAATTTCCTACATGATCTTATGTCTTGAAACATCATAAAATCAAGCTTCCATATCTTTCTTACAAATTATTTTCACAAAGTCATACTAGATCACTTATGTAACTATTGAAGAAAGACTTGTAAATCTTTGATAAGACATATTTACTAGCAAGAGTTGAGAAGTTAGAAGGTATGGGCAAAAGAAAGTGCATTTATGTTATTTTAATATTTTACAACTAGTATAAATATGGGCCTTTCCCACCCCATTTTCATTCACTCATTCACAAATTATTTTTCTCACCTCTCTACTTCTTTCTTTCTCTAGTTCTTCATATAGCAATATTAGTTTTAGTTATCGAGGTTCTCACGATGTCGGTTCGTAATTTTTAGAGTTATTTTGCGGTCAATGTTCTTAGAAATTTTCAAAGGAGTTTAATACGTCAAAGTTCTGCCCAAACCATTTTCATAAGAAACCGGTGAGTCGTTATAATGTCCATTTTATTTTAATTATGTTAATTTTACAAAAGTTATTTTAAAGATTTCTATTTAAATTTTGTTTAGACGTCGAGATACTCAACTTATAAAGTCCAGGATAAAATTACCATTTTAAGTCGTTATAATGCCCAAGTATTATTATAAAATTAAAATGTTATTAGAAATATACTCTTGATAATTTTCCTAAAATGAACAAATCCAAACGAGGGTATAGTCTAATTTATATTTGAATTTAATAATCTTTTAAATATAGTGGAGACTATTATTAAATATTTTAATAAATATTTCAAATAGCAATAGGATTATGTTTAACTAACCAAAAATTATATTCTAATCATTTTGTAAATTTCGTACAATTCAACGATTATCGTAAATTAGGTTCTTGGCAAAGATCGGAGAAAACACTCATGGACTTTCAACAACGCTCATTAACAAAAGGTGGGGGCAAGATTTCGTATACGTTTGGACGGTTAGCGTAAAATAGCTTTATATATATATATATATATATATATATATATATATATATATATATATATATATATATATATATATATATATATATATATATATATATATATATATACATATATATATATATATACATATATATATATACATATATATATATATATATACATATATATATATATACATATATATATATATATATATATATATACATATATATATATACATATATATATATATATATACATATATAGATATATATATATATATATATATATATATATATATATATATATATATATATATATATATACATATATATATATATATATATATATATATATATATATATATATATATATATATATGCAGTGGTGACCTAAGCCCTACTAGCGATAAATAAGTAAGGAGAGCCTATTCTCGAATAATGATTTTCACGAATCATTAAATGAGGTTACGCCGACCTTAATTATTTATCATAGGAGTAATATATGATAAATTGAGGTGGTATTGTGATTGTATTATTTGATTAATTGTTTAATTGTTATTTTATTTATACTTGAATGATTGTGATTGATAGACTAAGAAAAATGATCTATTAAGGAGAGAAACAACATTGTTAGATATTAAGTGTTAAATCCCCAATAAATGAAGGGAAGTTGTATACATTGAGTAGTTGTATTTGGTTGGATTCTGGCTAAGGAAAGACTTGGTCGGCTATGTCCTTTACGGTCCACCTCTCTTACCCGGGAAATCAACCATACCTTATTCATTGTATGAACTGAATTGATTTTATGAAGATAAGGATTATGCCAAGATAAAATACGAGTAAGCATTTGATGGATTTGGCATGATAAGTATTACCTAAAAGAATAATATGATATGTCCCAAGTATTATCTTAACACTTATGGTTGAGAGTTGCCATAAGATGATTGAGTGATCATATAGACTTGCATTGAGGAATGTATAAGTCCACTGTCGTGCGGTATGGGACGTACGAGGTTGATCGGTCACCTACAATTCCGACGAGGATTATTATCTATGCATGTTAGGCAAGACGAAGTTCTTAGCCTGAATTCTCAGGGACGATCAACTTATAACACCTAGACTCCACGTGAAGTTAGGTGACGTATCTCTTGGTAATTGGGAGTACGTTGGTGGCATGTGGTCTGGTGATATCCGATCTTGGTAAAAGGGATAGATATCATTGACAGCGTTTAGTGGCTTGTGTCAGCATATCGTTCAAGGATGCATTATAATAAATAAAGATATAATAAATGTAATTATGGGTTGAGGATACGCTTGTTTGAGTAATTGTGGTTGTCATATATATTATTATTTTACACACTCATTACCACTTTTAAACTTGTACATGAATCTTAGCCATGTGTCCTTTTTGTCTTGTATTTTTGAGTTAATCTATAATGATCAGACGACGAGCTCGGTAGTCCCAGTGGGAAGGATATGAAGTGACGAGGATATGGATTTTCTATGACATCAAGATTGGAGTCTATTAGATTTTTGTCCAAGCGCTTATCGTATCAGTATTACAGTCAGTATAAGTGTTAGTCTCGTTGGGCGTAGGAGGTCCTTTTCACTATGCTTTCTTTTGATTTCCTTTATGTACTTTTCTTTTAAGTTTTATCTATGTGGCAAGTCCATTAATCTTAACAATATCAAACTCTATGTAAGATATATTTGAAGCATATGTATGTTTTATTAATTCAGTCTTGTTATGTAAAATTTTCAAATTTTGTGTATTTATATTTGAAGTTTTGTTAGAATTTCACTAATGGGACATAGGTTGTCTTATTAAATGGTATCAGAGCTGGTCGATTCAGCTCAGACCGTAAGTGTCTAGAGTTATACTGACTGTATTAAGTTGGATTCCAAACTGGATGATAGCTTTTCTTTTGTGCGTCGAGTCTTTGTCTCAAGAGTCTTCTAATATATTAATCTAGGAAGCGTCTTTAACATCATTGACCTATTTTTTTCTCCCCCAACTGTCACAAACCCAGCGGTAACGTAACAGACACCTCACAAAATTATCTCTATAAATACTTCATACTCATTCATTACTTTCATATCAATTTCAAAGTATATATCTATACCTTTCAAATGGCTAAATGTTTTCTTTTATTCATCACTCATTTTGTCATTATCTTGTTTCTTATTGGTATTACCAAGCATGAAGAATTAGGTAAAGATTTCGTAGTGATAATGATAATTATAGTTTTACCATTACTAGTTTTAGCTTGGTTTTGGAATAGTGGTTTTTGAATGAAACATGGTCATGGTTTTTGTAATCATTGTTATTGAATAAATTGACATTTCTTTTTAAAACGTGATTAAGTTTGACCGAATTATAGATATAATCATGCCTAATTCGACCTTTTAGACATAGTTATCCCTTGCATGTGAGAGATGACAAATCATTATCGATGAATCATTCATTGGGATATAAATATACATAATTGTTATGTTCTTTATGTCTTATGAGTGATTGAACCTAATAACTTATCCTTTCAGGAAGTTATGGTTCAGAATGTCAGAAACGC
Source organism: Lathyrus aphaca (assembly GCA_963966055.1). NCBI lineage: Eukaryota > Viridiplantae > Streptophyta > Magnoliopsida > Fabales > Fabaceae > Lathyrus > Lathyrus aphaca. The sequence goes on from OZ014522.1 coordinate 547,808,612, forward strand.
GAGGCGAGGTAGGAGTGCTGGTAGAGGCACTACTAGAGGGGTACGTAGAAATGCGAGTGATGAAGTTACTCACGAATGAGTACCTATCATTCCCATAGGTTGAGAGGATTATTCCCAAACTGGAACGAACTCTCAAGCTGACACTCGAGATGTTCATGAACTTGCTGCAACTATGATAGTTCAAACACAAAAAAATGCTCAAATCTTGCAAATCACTCGAGATCATCAGCTTTTTCAGCAACAACAAAGGGAAGCAGTGCATGAAGATGCGAGATTAAACTCGTTTTTGAAGGGAAAACCACCACAGTTTGGTGGTGACTTTAATCCAGAGGGTGCTGAGAAATGGTTACAAGAGATTGAGAAGATATTTTCTTTTACTCACTGTAGAGAAAATAGAAGGGTCGGTTACGCAACATTCATGCTAACAGGCGATGCTGAAGCCTGGTGGAGAGGAAAACAAAGATTGTTGGAAGAGGAAGGAAGAAAGATCAATTGGATCTTATTCAAAGAAGAATTTTTGGGGAAGTATTTTCCAAAGTTATGTAGGAAAGATAAGGAGAGAGAATTCCAGAACCTGCGTCAAGGTGTGATGACAATTGGAGAGTATACAAGGAAGTTTGAATCCTTGCTAAAGTATTATGAGTTTTACCACTTGCATCCAAGGGAAGAATGGATGTGTGAAAAGTATCAAGACGGGTTGAAATATGATATTCAAAAGGCAATTATACCTCTGCATATCGTGCGCTTTGGTGAGCTTACAGAAAGGTGTTTGGAATTGGAAGGAATTGACAATAGGAAGAATCAATATGGATCAGGAGGACCGAACTGAAACAACAATCACAAGGGCTATTTTAACCGAGGCCATGGAGGAAGGACCCAGCAAGGGGTTAGGCCATATCAAAGGCCTACACCATCTCATAACCAGGATCCTAGAAGGTTAAAGTTCAAGTGTTACAGGTGTGGAGGGGCACATCTTAACAAATATTGTCCAAATATAAATATTGGAGCTTGTTTTCGTTGTGGTCAGAAGGGACATTTTCTCAAAGACTGCCCCCAGTTGCCACACTTGTCTTTTTCATGTTTATTAGAAATCTTCCAAAGATATCCTAATCAATAAAGTTGATCTTCAGAAAGCTATCAAGATAACAGTCATTTTAAAGCATTCAATCCTTGTAGATCATTCTACCTTAAATTGGTGTGCTACTCCACCAATTAGATTCTGATGTTGAACTAGATGTTTGAACATTTGTTAGTCCACATCCAGCTGTTAAATTCAGCTCCTTCTTCTGTCACTTGAAAGAACCTCCTTCCTTTATAAAACAAGAGTTCCATGCTCTCATAGACTTGATTCATCAACCAAGTTTGAGTAAAAAACCTCCATTTTATTGGTTTTGTAGAAATTCCTACCAATATCACATATTGATGAGAAACTTCAAATGTTTCTCCAAAGTCTTCAAACATGCCACTATCTGAATCTTCAGAAGGAATAGTTTAGAACTAAACATTACAGTTATACCAAGGATGACATTTCTCCATGATACAACAATCTTCACAAAGCCCTGATGATTTATCAATTATAACTTCATGATTATACACACCTTCCTTGTCAAGGGAAGAATAAACTCAAGTTGCACCTTCCAAATAACAATGGAGGGAACGACAATCAGCTCGACGAGTGTTGGTCTTCCCAAGATGCATTGGTATAGGGATAGGCAGTCAATGACCAAGAAATGGGTCTTGATCATTTTGGAGGTGTCTCCTTCTTCGAACATGACCATTAACTCGATGTAGCCCTAGGGTTTGGCAGTCTCCCCGTCAAAACCTTGCAAATCAGATCCAACGTATGGGGATGGGTTCTTTTGATCGAGCTGCAACGCCCGGAAGAGGGAGGTATACATTATGTCGACCGAGCTTCCCTAGTCGACGAGTATCCTTCGAATATCTATTTTCCCATTTTGTCACATATCAACAAAGGGATGTGGGAGTTTAGGGAGCCTCCTAGGAGCTCTTTCATGTAGAACGTGATGGGCGAATAATTACCTCGAATATTCTCGAGGGATGGGAGTTGATTTGTTGATGAATCAACCTAGTGCTCGAGTCTCCTCCTGACTGATCCTACTGCCATCTCGTTATATACTTCGCCAGAGATGAGCATGGCCAAGGGAAAAACTTCCCAAGGGTTGTGTGCCGCAAAATACCCCACACCTCGAGGCATCGTGGGATGAAGAAATCTCCAGGTCTAGAAATCGATAATGTGACCGACATGGGAGCGGCTTCTCTGGAAATTTCTTCGACCTTTTTGGTCTCTTCTTTCCGTGGAGCTCCTTCCTTGACATATTTTTTCAGGAATCCCTCCTTGATGAGGATTTCAATGGCATCTTTGAGGTGTATGCAATCTTCGGTCACATGCCAATGACTACGGTGGAAACAATAATACTTACTCTTATCAGTATTTCCCTTAGAAGTTGTCGGCTTAGGGAAGCGAACACCTCCTTGTTTAAATTTGGTATTGATGCACTTTGTCATAATCTTATCGCGAGTGTAGCGGTAAAATCGTGAGTGTAAGCTATTGATTAACTTAACTCGATTAACACAGAGTCGCCACCGCGCTTTTCTTTATTTCCGAATGGAAAAAGGTAAAAGAACGAATAAAAACCTAGGATTCTAAAAGCAAAAGCTAAAAGAAATAAACAGAGATTGGGTAAGGGGATTGGTTATGAACCGGGAAGGTTTTAGGCACCCGACTCATCCGTGGTACTCCACGGGAGCCCTTTGAAATACTTATTGCTTTTTGGTCTGAAATTGGTTTGTTTAAAATGATGGAAGAGATGAGAAGAAGAATATTTTTTAATGATTTTGTGTTTGATAAGGTTTTAAAGCCTTATGCCTACGTACCCACAAAGTGCAATGCGAGATCAAAACCTCGTAGTTCGTGGTACAAAGTTTGAAAAGGATAAGTGGGTTGAATTAATTTTGAGATGTAGAGATAAGTCGTCATCCCTTAGCGAATAATTCCGCTAAAAGGGACGAATCATATCTAAACATATGGAAAAGAAGAAAGGTGCACAAGGCACAAAACAATTGAATGGATTTATATTTTTTAAAGTATATACAAAAATGGTTTTAATATATTTACATGGCTTAATATTTGATTAAGAAAATAAAAGGAAAAGGTTCAAAAAATCGCTTGATCGAAATCAAGGTTTGTTTATGAAATTGTTTGAAGTTTAAGAAACGAGAAGGTCTTGAAAAAGGAAGAAGTTTGAAAATTAAAGAATGGGGAGGAGATGAAGAGACTAGTCCTAATGCTTGAATTAAAAGATAAAGAAAGAAGTTACCAAACCACTATGTACAAATCTTCAAAATTCGGACTTCCATCTTCAAAAGTTAATGACATCATTTGAGGACAAGGTTCTTAACCACTCCAACTTGAGCAAAGGGAATCCTAGAAGATCTAAGTCCAATCTCCAAAAGTTCGGGATAGTAACCATAAGTCCAAAGTTAGAAGTAACAAGTTTTTTAAGAGTTTAATCCTTTATTAAGTATTTTGATGTCCAAATGGACAAAATAAAAACAAGCACAATATGAATATTAACAAACACAATATGAATATAAACAATGATATATGATATAATATGGCAAAATATAATAAGGAGATAAGGGAGCAAGAGATTTAAAATAAAAGGATAAAGGTGCAAGAGATTAAACTTAAACAATTATATTTACATTATTATATTATATACAATATAAGGTGGTATGATGAACTTAATCAAGCACAACCACAACAATGAAAATAAAACCGAAGCAACCGGATCCAAGTGGATCTTTAATCGAATCGGGACAACTTTAGGTCTATGTTAAGCAATCGCCGAGTAATTTACGAAGTAATTACCCTACAAATGAGGCCGGCCACCACTAATTAAAGTGGAAAATATTCGTGTTAATACATGTTAGAGAAACGATATAATGGATCGTTCTCCGAAAACATGCCACACTAAAAGAAGAGGAAGGTCTAATCTTAATCGGAATTATCGTTGAATTTTCTCGATTAGCAATCTATCACGATCTCAAAGTATGGAGAATGATCCAAATGATCATTCATCCATAGATTTGAAATAATGAAGATTAAACTTAATCGGAAATCAACAATTCCGAATCGGAAGATTATCATCGACCAAAATTGAAAAAAAAAAAGATGAAGAAATAATGGATCCAAAAATAGATCCAATAAAAGAGATCAAAACATTTTTTTAAAAATCATTTTCTAAACTATTTCTAAAAATCTTTTTATTAACATATTTCTTCTAAATTGTTTCTCTCAAATATTTTCTAAAATATTTTTCAAATTGCCTCCTTAAAACATTTTTTAAAATTTTCTTTATATAAAGATAATTGAAATCAAAATCTAAAGAAATTAAAACTAACTAATATAAAAAGAAATATCAAAAAAAAAAATAAAAGAAGGGGAGGGGGGAGAGATGGAGCAAGCTGCGGGTGGATAAAGGAAACGGATCAATAGATCCATGGCCCAAACTAAATTCCTTTTACCTCTTTAAAAAAAATTAAAAAGAAATAAGTTATAATAAATAATAAGAAAACAAAAAGAAGTCAAAGACTTCTTCTTCTCCTTCACAGTGAAAGCAACGCAAACAGGGGAGAAAGAAAAGAAATCACGGCGGCGGCTAACAGAGTCAACAACAAAAAGAATCACTCCTCACCTCAAAAATCAAAACCGAACAACTCTCTTCTTTCTTCTTCTTGCTTCGATTTCTTTTCTTCCCTTTCAAACTAAGTTCAATTCGTTTTAGGTTTTGAGATTTGAGAGGTTGTTGTCAAGATTGAAAGGATTTGGGAAGTTAATAGAAGAATGAAGATGGACAAGGGATTTTGGATTTGAAATTGAATTTGAGGGGATCAATTTGGGCAGCGGTTTAAGATGCTATTCAAGCTTGAAGAATGAATGAAGCTGATGCTCTTTAAATAGGAGAAGAAGAAATGGATTTGATGTCGTTTTGAGTGATGCCAATGCGTTTCGAACGGTGAGGAGTGCGTGTCCCTTTACTGAATCTTTCCACTGCGTTTCAATTATTTTTTGCTGCGTTTTGATGAGTGATTTTCATGTGCAGGATCCGTGATACTTGGTGCGTGCGTTTTATGAAGTGAATCTTGCGTTTTGTTATTTCATTTGGATTACTGCGTTTTGATTATTGCTGGCTTGCGTTTTGATATGTTGGTGGAACAGGTGATGCGGGATGCGTGCATTTTGATGCGGCTGGCTTGTATAAAACTGAGTTTGAAGAATATTAGCAAGCTGGGCCTGCTGTTAGTTGTTGTTGGCTTGTTGTTGAGGCTTACGGGATACGAAGCTGCCGTGCGGATAGGCTTGACAATTGACTTGTGAGGCATTGTGGAAGTGATGGGCGCGGCTTGGATATTTTTGTTGAAGCTTGGTTTGATGTGAGGGATTTTTGGCTCGTGCCTGTGCAGCTGCTTGCGTGAGACTACGGGGTGCACGAATGGTAGCTGGCTGGATGTTGTTTTGCTAGTGCTGGCTAGCGGCTTGGACGGGCAAGTGAATGAAGCTGGGAGTGATTTGGTTTGGCTGGGAAAAGGTGGGAGTTGGCTTCACGCGGCTTGTTTGTTTAACACGTGAAGAGCTGGGCAAAAGTTTGTAGCTGAAGTGTGAAGGTGTGTGGGCCAGGTTTTCACGTGGGGAGGCAAGCTGGAAAGGGCGTGCGTATAAGCATGTGGGAGGGGAGTATGTGGGAAATGTTGTGGTGGGCTTAAGGCTAGCGTGAAGAAATGGTTAACAAAAGCAAAACAAATGGGCTAAAATTTGGAAACAAAATAAAGGGATGAGCTTATGGTTTTTTTATGAAATTTTTAAAGGATAATAATATTGGATATAAAAAAAATGGATTATGGAAATAATAAAAAATGGATAATAAAAATTGGAAAGAAAAAAAATAATTGGAAATGAATAATAAAAGAAGAAATGGTTACTCAAAAAAAAATGGATAATAGAGATTTATTGATGTTTTGTGAAATGGATAGAAAATGCTATTGAATATGGAAAATCGATAATAAAAAGTCAGAAAAAAAAGTGATCATTGGAAAAAAAAAATGGATAATGGATATGGAGAAAATAAAATGATTTAATGGATATTGGATATGAAATTTGGTCTAAGATGGTTTAATCGAGAAATGGATGATGGATAGAATTTGGTTCTCAAACCCACAACAAATCTCGATTATTCTTGCACAAGTCACTGATACACAGCCAACACAGAACCAATGAACTTCTTGCCAACACCACAGGCACTGATATTGTCAACTCAAGCTAACTGTCATCTGAAGATCGTCTGATTCTGTCCTGATGAAACAACCAAACTTTGCACAGAAAACAAACTGTCACACAACCTAACTTGTACTTTGAAAACGCATTGCCTGATAAATGAATTACTGGCACACACAACCGGCAGTCAACACAATCTTTTGATAGTTTGACCAATATTAGGTCAAACATCCATTTGAATCGAATTGTGACTGAACAAACGTATCTGAATGAAAATCATTGCCCTGTTTTTTAAAGTCCTGCAACACAGAGAAGAAGAAGAACACTGCAACATATTTTTTGTATTTTGATTAGAAGACAGTAAATATAAATAAATATAAAGAGGTAAAAATAATGGTGATCCCCTGCAAAGCATAGACCCGATCTGAGGAGAAACTCGAAACCAATGTGATCTTGCTTGATATGCAAAATGCAGATGATATGCGAAACAATCTTAGGGCAAAAATTAGGGTGTTACAGCTGCCCCTATTTAAGTTTCTTCAATCCGGAGATATGAAGATTGACATCTTCGTCTCTACAAGATGGGAGAGACTTAAATACAGAAAACCCAATTTTTGTCCTAAGAGAACAAATGATATGATATGAATATGATATGCAAACCCAAGATCTCTGTGGGGAAAATAATGACTACCAGAGAAAAGCACAACTTGGGGACACAGAAGAAAATCCCGCTGGGGAAACAACAGACAAACAAAGAGTTACCAGGAAAATAAATCACTGGATAACAGACTCCACTTGGGGAAACGATATGATATAAACATGGAACAATATCAACCAGGGAAAAATAAACACCCTGCCAGGAATATCAATCAATCACAATATTTGAATCCAAGAGATAGAGAAATAACTGAGTTGGATAAGAAATCATCAACCACCTGTTTACTGGGTAGGAAATATAACAGACTCGACTATCAATTTACTGGATAGGAGCAAACTTCGGAGGGATATCCTCAATTACCTTTTCACTGGGTAAGAAAAATTCTCAAGTACCTGATTTACTGGGTAGAGAATAACAAACTCGACTATCGATTTACTGGATAGGAGATATAAAAGGACTCGACTATCAATTTACTGGATAGGAGCAAAATTCGGAGGAATAGCCTTCACTACTTTTTACTGAGCAGCAACACTTTCAACTACCTGATTTACTGGGCAGGAGAAAACAAATGACTCAACTATCGATTTACTGGATAGGAGCGAAATAAAGAGGAATGACCTCAATCACCTTTTTACTGGGTAAGAAAAAATTTCAACTACCTGATTTACTGGGTAGAGAATGTAAATGACTCGACTATCGATTTACTGGATAGGAGTATGATCCACTACCTGATTTACTGGGTAGGAAATATAAAGGACTCGACTATCGATTTACTGGATAGGAGTAAAATACGGAGGAATAAACTCAATTACCTTTTTACTGGGTAAGAAAACTTCTCGACTACCTGATTTACTGGGCAGGAGTATAAGGGACTCGACTATCGATTTACTGGATAGGAGTATGATCAACTACCTGATTTATTGGGTAGGAACTCAATCAAAGTGAAACAGCTTCTATTACCTTTTTACTAGGTAAGAAATTTTCAACTACCTGATTTACTGGGTAGAGAACTCAATCACATGGAAATAGTTTTTGTTACCTTTTTACTGGGTAAGAAGAAGAAATATCGGCTACCGGATTTACTGGGTAGAAACTCAATCAAATTACCTTTTTACTGGGTAAGAGAAAAAAAATATCTGATTTTATCACCTTTTTACTGGGTAAAAGAAAAATAACTTGACTACCGGATTTACTGGGTAGAACAATTCTCGACTACCTGATTTACTGGGTAGGAGCATAAGGGACTCGACTATCAATTTACTGGATAGGAGTATGGTCAACTACCTGATTTACTGGGTAGGAACTCAATCAAAGTGAAACAACTTCTATTACCTTTTTACTGGGTAAGAAGAAAATATTGGCTACCGGATTTACTGGGTAGAAACTCAATCAGATTACCTTTTTACTGGGTAAGATGAAAATATCTGATTCTATTACCTTTTTATTGGGTAAGAAAATAATTTGACTACCGGATTTACTGGGTAGAACAATTCTCAACTACCTGATTTACTGGGTAGGAGCTTAAGCAAACAAACTCTATTACCTTTTTACTGGGTAAGAGGAAAATATTTCGACTACCTGATTTACTGGGTAGGAGCACAAGTAAAAGAACTTGATCAAATCTGATAATATTACTCACTATCGATTTACTGATAGCTAAATCCAGAGCAAATATACGCAAGCTGGAGAAAATGTTGCCCACTATCAAACAATGATAGCTTAATTCCAAAGCAAATATATCCACAAAAGGGGACCAAAGTTCAATCCAAGAACAAATTGGAAAGAAACGGTCAAACAAGACTCATCCCAAGGAGGAAATATCTCAACTGGGGAAAATCCATCCAGATAATAAACTGGGGAGGAAACTGAATCAACATCATCCACGAGAAACAAACTCAGTGGGGAATTAGAAAGGATTAACACTTTCTTCTTAATGGTCGACACTCTAAACTTGAGAGGAATACGACACACATACTCTGTGGGGAAAATCCACACCAAAGAGCAGATATCAATGATAAACGCAAGAATGCAAGCAAACAATACCATGCTTATGCGTATGAATATGCTTATGAATATGCTGACAAAACAGACATAAAGATAAATAAAAAATAGGTGACATGAACACCACAACAACCGGATACTCGGCTAATCCCAAGGCAACAATGCAGGGAAACAAATGGAGATTCAACTTGAAATCTGCAGGGGAAAATCACAAGCCATCAAAGGAATACAATCCTACTACAAGGCTCAAATCATGATAATACAACATCTGCTAGGAATATCATCCTGCTGAGGAAAGGTAATAATCTGCAATAATCTGTTGAGGATGGAAATATTCTTGATAAAAATCAAACTTCACGAGGAATAACTGTCATACAACTCCTGCTCCACTTGGGGATAGAGTGCCAGACTTGCTAAAAATCACATAGGAATCTGCTGGAAATCAACACATGCAGACCTACTGGGGATTCATATGGGGATATCAGAAGTTAACATCATAGTCACAACACAGTTGCGAGGGATTTTAAATCTATACCCAACATCAGGTAACAGAAAACCTCTAAACTGACTGCTATATCCATACTTCTATATTCAAAGATGCAAATAATCAGGCTGAGAAACATGAGCTCAGCTGGGAATCCCCGATACTTCTCAATTTAAAGATAACTGGCTGAGGAAAAGACAAACACTCAGCTAGGGATTCATAAGAACATCCCTTCTAACAACTCTTCTGGGGAATACATACACTCTCCATTCAACATCATGGTTGAGGAACAAAACATCATTAACATCAATTTGTCAAGATTATCCAGGAACAACCGAATCAAACCCTGCTTTGGGAGAGACGAGTTACACACATCCAGACTTTACTGTCTTCGGAATCACTATTGATATCCTTTCTTTGTTCATTGAGATACAATGATCACTATTCTCTCTATCAACTTTGAACTCCACTGTGTCCAAAACTTCAGTCCAGGATGAGTGAATACGAATTTTTGATGAATAATTCTTCTGAGGGATAGAATCTGAAATCCTCGATTGCTACAAGCGATTCAGTCTGTTGACGCAGTTACTTGCCATGATCCCTAACTTTTGCCTAGATTGCCCTTTCGGGTTTTCAATCTACCGGGATAATTATTTTTGTTTTTGTCTCTAATTTTTGCCTGGACCGCCCTTTCGGGTTTTCAATCCACCGAGACGCTCATTTTTGCCTAAGCCGCCCTTTCGGGTTTTCAACTTAGCGAGCTGTTCTTTTATTTTTTAGGCGAAGTATTTCTTGACTGCATCCGCATTCACAGGGCGAGTGATCTCCTCACCATCCATAGTTGCAAGAATTAATGAACCGCCAGAGAAAGCTTTCTTAACAACATATGGTCCATCATAGTTCGGAGTCCACTTGCCCCGAGAATCTTTAAGGAAAGACTGAATCTTTTTGAGCACGAGGTCGCCTTCTCTGAATACACGAGGTTTGACCTTCTTATCAAAAGCTTTCTTCATTCTTTGCTGGTACAACCGACCATGACACAAAGCTTTAATTCTCTTTTCTTCAATCAAATTCAACTGGTCAAATCTACTCTGACACCATTCAGCCTCAGTCAACTTGGCTTCCATCAAAATTCTCATTGATGGGATTTCAACTTCGACGGGGAGCACTGCTTCCATACCATAAACAAGTGAGAAAGGGGTTGCCCCTGTTGAAGTGCGGACAGATGTACGATACCCATGCAAAGCAAAAGGGAGCATCTCATGCCAGTCCTTGGAAACTAGAAATACTACTGCTGAACAAATCTCTGTCCCACCAGTAAATTGCATCAAGTTGAAAATCTTTTGAGAGAAATCATGCAAAGCTGCTTGGAGATTCTTGAAAAAAGTTGCCCCAAGTTCAAAGACTGATAAAGGTAAACTGATAATGGATTAAATTCTTGATTGCTTCCGGAGAAAATACTCAGATCTTTGGAAGAACTGTTAAGAGCATAAACTGATCATGGCTTCAGTTCTTGAAATGATTGTTGAGAAAATAACCCAGAAATGAATCTTGCAGAGAATCTTCTGACTAACCATATCTGAGAATAACTTGTACTGATCAACAACTCTTGAACCATAGGACCTGAGGAGAAATTGCCCCTGATAAAATCACCGACCAAGTTTCTCAACTGTTTGAAAATTCCTTGATGAGAAAAGTTTATTTGCAAATAAAAAAATGTTTGTACAAACCTGGTGATTTTAATGCAAAGTTCAATGCAAAGTTTGAAATCAAGAATCATTTTTGGAATTAAATTTATTGATGTACAGTAATTAAAAACATTGTCAAAACCCGGCGGTTGAGACAACATTAAAGATAAAGCAAAGATAAGAAAACAAATGATTGGTAAAGAACTTGGGAGTCAGTTTACGCAACCTCGTTGTAGTATGCTTTTCAAAAGAAACCTGAATTCAATTAGGACTTTTGAAGGTTGTAACGTGGTCTAGTTCACGGTTTATGAAACAAAGGATATAGGCTCAAAGTTTATTTGTACCCAACCCAACTTCGTGATGAACTCCAGTCCTACATTCAATTAATTCAGCCTATGCATTCAAGTTCCCGGACATTTAGGATTGCACAGATGAAGATGGTTCATAAGCCAAAGGATTTTGAGATAACAGTCACATCTTTCCTTTTGTTATTTCTAGTGAGGACTTTGGTCAACTCAACTTATTTTTGCTGAGGATTTTGATGACCTCTGGGTAAATCTTTTTTATTATCCCTAATTTTTGCCTGAACTGCGTCATTTCAACTTACAGCCAGCGGGATGCCCCAGTTTTTGCCTAAGTCTCCTTCATAGGTTTTGACTTAGCGGGCTTTAATTTTTTTCAATAATTTTTCAATATCATTTTTTTTGAAAGATAATGACTGCATGGCTTAATGATTACGACGAATCATCATTGGCTTTTGAAATGAGAAACATCTTCAACACTTCTTTGATATGTGTGAAGGAAAAACTTGATATTGCAACCTTTGTTGAAAGGTGTCTTGAATGATTCTCTTGTACTTGAATGCACATTCGAATTAATTGAGAACTACCCATCCCCGGGTTAAAACTGAGGTTTTTTCGAATAGAAAGAAACTCCAAACTTCAAGGTTCAAAGGGGTTAACAAAGGATTAACTTCCTTATTTCTCCAGTGTTTAGGATTTGAAACAATGCCTGTATATCATCAACCAAGTCTCAATTGAAAGAATACCAACAACAATTATGGGTATCTCGTTTTCGTCATCCTCCCTCCAATCATTATGAAAGCTTGAGACAAGATAAATGAACTTGAAATGTAAAGTATAAAGATGCAAATAGTAAATGAAATCAAAATAAAGCAATGCTCATTTCATTAAAACCAACATGAAAGTACAAACAAGCTTAAATGCAAACAACTTAATATGATTGAAGAAAAAGAAATTGCAAACATAAAGAAACAATGGCCTAATGATCCATCAGCAACAAAGGATGAGCTGCCCCGTCTGAGATTCTGGCCTTGAAGAAAATTTGACAGTTGAATTCCTCTAAAAAATTCATTTCTCATGATTCGGAAAAGGATTGGTGACAACATTAGGATTAGTGTCCTCAAAAGTGATCATCCCATTTCTAACAAGCTCTTTTACTTTAGCCTTCAATGCAAAACAGTGCTCTAGGTCATGACCAGTTCCACCTTGATGAAACTCACAACGAAGATCTGATCTATAACCAACCGGAAGAGGATTTGGAACAGGAGGCGCAGGCCTAGTAGTAATCCAATCATTCTGGACCAAGTAAGGATACAACTCAGCATAATTCATCGGAATAGGATCAAATTTTGGCCTACTCCTAGCATTACGATTCTGGTTCTGACAAATCTTTCCATGCGTAACGAAATCAAACATTTCTTCGTCTTCATTACACGCATTACCAGGACAACCATCAACCATATTCACAGACACATTACCATGCTTCGACAACGGATTCTTCTGCACATTAGGATTAGCATCATTGAAATACAGAACATTGTTCCTCATCAATTTCTGTACTTCAAACTTCAGCGGGTAACAGTTCTCAACATCATGCCCCGGGGCACCTTGATGAAAAGCACAACGAGCTTCTGGCTTATACCACCATGGAATAGTCTCTGGAACCGGAGGTGGTGGACGAGTCTGCACAAGATTCTCTGCAATTAAAGATGGAAGCAAGTCTGCATACGGCACAGGAATAGGATCAAAACTTGGCTTACTCCTAGCATTACGATTCTGGTTCTGGCCAACATTCCTTTGAATAGATGGACCATTGATCATCAGAGCGACTGCAGTAGGGTATGATTGTTCATGGTGTTGTTGTCTGCGACGAGTCATCCCAACAACACTTGTTTCACCAGCAGAAACATTGACTTGAGGCATGACAATCCTCTGAGGTTGAGTTTCTCTAATGATCAAAGCCTGTAGCATCTCCATGATCTGACTCACGTTGCTTTTCAACTCATCAAGGTCTTCCCTAACTTTCTTGTTATGTTGGGCTTGATTTTCCATTCTCAATCTAATAACTCTCAATCTGTTAGCAGCTCTAGTACCGTATCTGTGGTGAGGAGTCAGCTTGACGGATCAACAGACAACTGAGGAAAGAAACAACCGGGATGAGTTCCCACACAACTCGGATGAACACAAGAATATGCGTGGATGCAATGATATGCAATGCTCACTCCCATTTTCAGAAAAACTGTAACACGGTGGGAGAACTGACTTTAAGTAATGTTGCGGATAGCAAGAGTCGCCACCGACTTTTATTTTATCCGAAAGGAAAGGTTATAAAAGAACAGGAAAGACCTTAGAGATATTTTTGGGTCCGGGGGGTAAGTTATGAAAAGGGAAGGTGTTAGCATCATTTTCATCCATGGTTATCCATGGGCTCTTAGGTACTTAAGCTCACTTTAAATTGATTTTAAAAGTGTAGTGTGTGAATAGAAAAAATCTTCAGAATAGTTTAATAATAATCCTCGTACGGATGTGTAAAAAACTTGTTTGAAAATTTGTTTGAAATTTGCTTAAGTGTGGAAAAGTTTTGAAGTGAGCAAGGACCTAGGAGTAACCTACCCTAATGTTTAAGGTCTTTCTTATTCTTTATCCTTTCCTTAGTAAGACTATCCCTACTATAATGGAGTAGGTAGTCCTTACTTTGGATGTTAAGGGACATGTGAGGGACAATTTGATTTTGAAGGCAATGGTGGGGTGTAATAAGCACAAAGGAGGGACTATCATCATTTATTTCGAAGGGACTCGATTCGTAAAGGCAACCATAAGGGACTTTGATGACTTTCTTTCGAGGGACTTGCTTTATACACCCCACTTAACCAATATTCGTAGGCAACCTGAGGGATATCCTTAGAAAGTGAGACGGCGATTTAAAATCGACTTACGTGTGTGACGTGTTTAATTTAATTATCTTATATTAAAAATTATCTAAATTTATTTTAAATAACAAACATATTTTCACGCCCTAATTACTAACCATAACAATAATAATTAAAATAATTACAAAATTACAACCGGGAAACAATTACAAAATTATAGTAATAATAAATAAAATAGCAAATTAAATAATAAGCAATAAAATATAAATAATAAAGGGGTTAGTGATAATAATAAATAATAATATAAAATTAATAAAGCAAAATAATATGGTTAGTAAAATAATAATAAGGACAATTAGAATAAATAAGGTTAGAAACATAAAAATAAATAATAGCATGGTTAGTAATAAAAATTAATTAAAAGGTTAATAAAATTATAATAAGCAAAAATTAGTAACAATATAGTTAATAGAAATCAAAAAATAATATAAGAAGAAATTAACATGCACAACTAAATAAATTTTTAATTCATATAATATTTAAATTATTACAAAATTTTAATTATTATAAACATATATTTACATTTATATACATATTATAAGAAAAAGATAGATTTTAAATATCATATTAAAATTTAATTTTATTAATTATTATATTTACAAATTATTTTTAACCATATACAAAAATCTAATTATTATAAATTAAATTGTTTCTAAACATTAAAAGAAAAATAATTTGAATTATAAATATATTTACAAAATTTATAAGAATTAGAATAGATATATATACATAAAATTATATAAAAAATTAGAATTAGGTTTTATGTTAGAAAATATTTTTTAGGGTTTTAAAAATTAGGGTTTTGAAAATTAAATAAGGTTTAATGTACATAAAAAATATTAAGATTTAATTTATAATAATAGTCTACTAAAAAATATAAGGAAAACTATAAAATTAATTTGGATTTTTTGAGAAAATAGTATATACATGCATATGTTATTTAGAAATTTGTTTTGAATTTATTTATGAAGATAATATAGGGAATAATATAAGAAAATAATAACTAAAAATAAAAAGAATGAAAATTAAACAAAATCAGGACCTGGGATTTGAACCCAGGTCCTTTACCTGGATAATGAGGGAGGCTACCAACTGGGCTGCATGCAACTAGTGCAAGAAGGATGGGTGTCCATTGGCTTTGTTCTTTAAACCTGGAAATTCATAAAAAAATGATAAAACAACAAAAGGCCTGGGTATAGAATCGAACCCAGGACCTATTAATCAAAGAGACACGCATATGACCAATCCTGCTGGGTGAGCTATCCTGATAATACATGCGCTACTAATCATTATATTTTAAGTCCATTGCGTAAATGAATTTAAGCCAAAAAATTGCTGGAGCCTGGTTTCAATCCCATGACCTTTTGCTTCGCACGCGTATGTGCACACCAACTGAGCTAGATAGCCTCTGTGAAATAAAGAACAAACAAAATCGTAAAATATTAAGATGAATATTCAAATTCTACCAGCGCGCCAAAACTCCTTCTTCCTCCTCTGGACCTACGAAAATACCTGCGAAAATATTTACAAATTTTCCTGCGAAATAACATTTGCAGGTAGACCTAGGTTTTTATATACAGCATGAATCGGTACGATTGATCCAAATTAATTGTATCATTTGATTACCCACAGTCCATAGAGTTCGAATATAGTCTCCAAAAGCATTTATATTACTTGCATCATGAAGCCCTAATTTAGGACCAGAAACCCTAACAATGGTGATCTTCGATACCTGCACAAAAACTTCAAACAAACCAACTAGAAACAATGTATAGAGTACCACAAACATTATACAATCAACAAAATCCAGTGAAAGGTCATGAATCTATGTGTTCGAAAAATTCAAAAACACACAACAAATGCGATTCGGTTTATGCATATGGGCCTGTTTCTGATGATGATAATGGTTGGGATGTATTCAATAATGATCAAGGAAACGATTGAAGTTCTTATTTCACCTGAAAAGTTACAAAATATCAAAATCCGAATTTGAGAAAAATTGATGAATTTGAAAGTTTGAGAGTTGTTTTTGAGGCAGAAAATTTGTGGCCTCTTGCTAGGTTTATGCTTAGTATATATGTGAGAGTCATTTAGGTCAGAAACATGGATGGGTTGTGTGAAGATTTGGTCCAAAAAATATTGAAAAAGATCATGTTGTAAAATTCAAATATTTGGCCATGAAGACTTGCTATCTTTGGAGATTTCATATGATTTTCTTCTCATTCTAATTCAATCACCATTTAAGAATTTCTAGAAATAAAATCTTCACCCAAAAATAGATTTTCATATTTTTTATTTATTTAAAATGATTTTTATGAATTAAATCAATAATAAATAAATAAAAAATAATAAAAATGATGAATTTTGGTCAATTGGGTCGTGCACCATGCTATGAGATGGATTGGGTCATAAATTAGGCAGCCCATTTGGAAAGAAATACTTCTAAGCCTCCATTTTCAACATAAACCATCACAAAATTGCCCAACTTTGCAAGGGCACATCTCCCTCAATTTTAAGAGTATGAGGGTGTTCTTGGACTTTTTGGAAAGCTTGAAGAGTCCTCTAAACAACCCCATTGGTTTCAGGTCCATATCATTTACCAATCTTAAGTTATGCCCTTTTGAAGCTGTTGACTTTTTGTTGACTTTTGAAATGACCTATAATGTCTTAGATCATATCTTTCAAATGAAGCATTTTTGGGCTTAACCTTCAACATCAAAGTTTTAGAGAATTCAATTTCCTTCAAAATGAGCTTTGGATGGAGACTTGGTGATGAAGTATATGAAAGTTATGCCTGGTCAAAGTTCAGTTGACTTTTACTGAGAAAACCCTAATTTAGAAACTCCTGATTATTGATGATCTGGAATCTCCTTAATGAATCATGATCAATCCTTGATCAAATGATGAATTTTACTTCATATACTTGATGTTGGCAAAAAAATCATGAAGTTTGACTTTGGTTTGACCACAGTTGACCTCAGTTTGACTTTTTAACTGCATTGACTGATTTTGACTTATCTGATCATCTGACTGAGCAAACTTTTGAGAAAAGTCTTGAAACTTGACATGGGGGTTCTTACACACATATAAGATGTTATGAAACTCACTTGAGGTCTTGGAAATCCATTTAGCCTGATTAAAGTCAAAACCCTAGTTTTGGATGCACTGCTTAGGAGGTGCATTGTCAGAGAGAATTGTCAACTCTTTTGACCAATTGTGAACTTTGTGAACCTTGTGAATCTTCATAAAATGTCTTGTGATACTCATGAGAGGTATTGTGAAGCTTGTGTACCTTGTGAACCTCATGAAGTAACTTGTGGACTTCATGAACCTCATGAAAGGTCTTGTAAATGTTGAGAAGCTTGTGAACCTTGTGAAACTTCAAGAAGTAACTTGTAGACTTCCTGAACCTCATGAAAGGTCTTGTAAATGTTGAGAAGCTTGTGAACCTTGTGAACCTTCAAGAAGTGACTTGTAGACTTCATGAACCTCATGAAAGGTTATATAAGCATTGAGAAACTTGTGAACCTTGTGAACCTTCTTAGAACACAAAGTCTTGTATTGTGAGGGCAAATTTTGGGGTGCAACAGCTGCCCCTGTTCAATTTTCTGAAACCTGAGGGGTTAGATTGGTATATTTGTCAGTCGTAACCTGGAAGGTTGAAGGGGATTGAACACAAAAGCCCAAAAATTTGCACTCACCAGTGCATAGAATGATATTGATGGTTAGTTGAACATGATTGAGTGGGCTTAAAGATGCCACTAGGGGAACGTTCTTCAGTAGCATAATGAAAGTTGTCAGGGGTCTGGAGTAATACTGATGTAACAGCATGTCTTCATGAGGATAGAGCAATCAATAATGATAACCCTAAAGCAGTCTTGAAGTAATAATATGATTTCAGGAGGATAGAGCAACTAATGGCTCTAAAGCAGTCTTGAAATAATAAGATGGCTTCAGGAGGATAGAGCAAATCAATAGCTCTAAAGCAGTCTTGAAGTAGTAATATGATTTCAGGAGGATAGAGCACCAATAGCTCTAAAGCAGTCTTGAAATAGTAATATGATTTCAGGAGGATAGAGCAACCAATAGCTCTAAAGCAGTCTTGAAATAGTAATGTGATATATCTTCAGGAGGATAGAGCAATGAATAGCTCTAAAGCAGTCTTGAAGTAGTAATATGATTTCAGGAGGATAGAGCAATGAATAGCTCTAAAGCAGTCTTGAAATAATAAAATGGCTTCAGGAGGATAGAGCAATCAATAGCTCTAAAGCAGTCTTGAAGTGATGATTTCAGGAGGATAAAGTAACCCTAAGGTGACAATAAAGCAGTCCCAAAATAATAAGAAGCTTATCCGGAGGATAAAGTAACCCTGAGGTTACAATAAAGCAGTCCCAAAGATCAGTTGTTTGTTGTATAATTAACCTGAAAACAAGGTAGCGTTCTGTATAATAACATTAGTTTATGCTTTATGTATGCATGTATGATATGATGCACTTAGGTAATGTTCTATATGTCTATGGATATGTATGCTATGGTATGATGTAAATGATGTATGTATGATATGATACTGCCGGAAGCGTCTGGATATCTTCGTATAACAACTGCTGGCCAGGGAAAATAAATCCCGATTCGCTGCTGAAGAATATATAACCCTCCGTCTGCTGGGGATGGTAAGGTATATATAACCTTCGGTCTTCGTTTGGTAGTAGAGTAGATACAACATCCCGTCTTCGTTCGTCGTACCCTTATTGGAAAGTAATTTCCCGAATATCCGTATGAGGATAAAAGAGATGGATATAAATTCCAAGGGAGATGAGACTTTTGGAAGATAGATTCGTCCTACTGAGGGTTTTGTAACTGTCTTGTAAAGATGAACCGGTGAAGCTTCGTTGAAATCCTTCCCTCGTTCGTCCTTAGTAAATACTATTACTGCACTTTCATGCATTTCTGGTAAACATTAATCATATTAAAAGCATGCATGCATTTCTGGTAAACATCAATCATATTCAAAAGCATACATACATTCAAATACAACCAATGGACGTTTCGCTTATGTAAATAGGGTAAAAGTAAATCTGGATTCAAAAGATGGAATTTATTTATATCAAAAAGTGATCCATACACGGGTAAGTTTGTACAAGGAGACCTAAACCCTAGTAAGAGGATTTTGTCATAAAGTTTTACAAAAGAGTCAGCTATGTGGGAAACAATCCTATTGAGTTTCAATTCTACTATTGCCACTCAAGTATCTCATCTTCTTGCTGTTGAGACGGAAATGATTGAATTGAGCTTTATCTGTTCGAGTTTGAGTAAGTAGTACAACTGGTTGCAGTTTCATGGGTGATCCAAACGAGACATAGTCATACGCTTTAATCCCTAATTTTTGCCTGGATTGCCCTTTCAGGTTTTCAATCCACCGGGATACCCTTTTTTGCCCAAGCCGTCTTTTCAGGTTTTCGACTTGCCGGGTGTACATCTTTTTATATATATCCCTAATTTTTGCCCAAACCCTTTTGGTTTGCCGGGATGCCCTTATTTTTGCCTAGGCCTGTCAACCTAGCGGGTCTCTTTTTATGCGTAGTATTTTTTAACTATGTCTGCGTTTACAGGCTGTGGGAAGTCTTCACCATCCATTGTAGTCAATATCATGGCACCTCCTGAGAACACTGTCTTGACTACAAATGGTCCTTCATATGTTGGAGTCCACTTGCCCCTAGGATCACCCTGTGGTAATATGATACGCTTGATTACCAAGTCACCAACCTGATATACCTTTGGCTTAACCTTCTTGTTAAAAGCCTTGATCATCCGTTTCTGGTACATCTGGCCATGACAAACTGCTGCTAATCTCTTCTCATCAATCAAATTTATCTGGTCCAGTCGAGTCTGAATCCACTCATCTTCGTCCAAGCCTGCATCCTTCATAATTCTCAAGGAGGGGATCTGAACTTCAATGGGCAGAACTGCTTCCATACCATAGACCAAGGAGAATGGGGTTGCCCCTGTTGAAGTACGTATTGTAGTACGATAACCATGAAGAGCGAATGGTAACATCTCATGCCAATCCTTGTAAGTAACAGTCATCTTCTGTACAATCTTCTTAATGTTCTTATTAGCAGCTTCAACTGCCCCATTCATCTTTGGACGATACGGAGAAGAATTGTGATGCTTAATCTTGAACTGAGTGCAGAGATCAGTAATCATAGTGTTGTTCAGATTAGAGCCATTGTCAGTGATAATCCTCTCGGGGATGCCATACCTACATATGAGATTATTCTTAATGAACCGAGCCACAACATTCTTAGTCACAGATGCAAATGAAGCTGCCTCTACCCACTTCGTAAAATAATCAATAGCCACCAGGATGAAACGATGCCCATTGGAAGCAGTAGGTTTGATCTCACCAATCATATCAATGCCCCACATGGCAAAGGGCCAAGGAGCAGTCAACACATTCAATGGTGATGGAGGTACATGAACTTTATCAGCATAGATTTGACATTTGTGACAAGTTCTGGAGTGTTGATAGCAATCAGCTTCCATGGAAGACCAATAGTAACCTGCTCTCAAAATCTTCTTTGCCATGGTATGACCACTAGAATGAGTGCCAAAGGTCCCATCATGCATCTCTTCCATAATCTCAGTTGCTTCCTTCTTATCCACACAACGAAGCATAGTTGAATCATGATTGCGCTTATACAGAATGCCATTACTCAAAAAGAACTTAGCAGAAAACCTTCTCAGGAACTTCCTATCTTTGACAGATGCCCCTTCAGGGAATTCCTGAACTTCAAGATATCTTTTCACTTCATAGAACCAAGGCTTATCCTCTGCCCCTTCTGTATCAATCTCATTGCAGTATGCAGGCTTCTCAAATCTATCAATGGTAATCTTGGGAGCTTCATCATCCCAACTGATCTCAAACATAGATGCCATGGTGGCCAATGCATCTGCCAACTGATTCTCTCTTCGTGGAATATGTCCAAAGGTAATTTCTTTGAAATGTGGGATCAAAGACAACACATGCTCTCTGTAAGGAATGAGATTATCATGCTTGGTATCCCAATCTCCTTTAATCTGACTTACTACCAGGGCTGAATCTCCATACACATCAAGGAACTGAATCTTCATATCAATGGCAACTTTAATACCCATGATACATGCCTCATACTCAGCTATGTTATTAGTACAGTAGAAACAAAGTCTGGAAGTAATCGGGGTATGACAACCTTCAGGGGAACTAATCACAACACCAATACCATTACCATGTGCATTAGAGGCACCATCAAAAACCATAGTCCATCGGGATCCTTGTTCAGGTCCGTCATATTGTCCAGGTTCTTTGGTAACAGTCATAATGTCTTCATCAGGGAACTCAAAATTCATTGACTGGTAATCATCTACTGCTTGATGAGCCAAATGATCAGCAACAACACTTCCTTTGATGGCCTTCTGAGTAGTATACTGTATATCATATTCTGTTAAGATCATTTGCCATCTTGCAATTCTTCCGGAGAGAGCAGGTTTCTCGAATATGTACTTGATTGGATCTATCTTTGAAATCAATAAGGTGGTATGGGTCAACATATACTGTCTTAGTCGGCGAGCAGCCCATGCCAAAGCGCAGCAAGTTTTCTCGAGCAGTGAGTATCTTGTTTCACAGTCGGTAAACTTTTTGCTAAGGTAGTATATTGCCTTCTCTTTTCGACCAGACTCGTCATGTTGCCCCAACACACACCCCATCGAGTTATCTAGCACTGTTAAGTACATAATCAAGGGTCTTCCATCAACTGGTGGCATCAAAATTGGTGGTTCTAGCAGGTATCTCTTGATTTCATCAAAGGCATTCTGGCACTCATCATTCCATTCCATCACCTGATCTTTCTTCAACAATTTGAAGATTGGCTCACAGATGGTAGTTAACTGGGAAATAAATCTTGCAATGTAGTTCAATCGTCCCAAGAAACCTCTAACCTCCTTCTCAGTACGGGGAGCTGGCATCTCTCGTATAGCTTTCACTTTTGCAGGATCCACTTCAATACCTTTTCCACTGACAATGAAACCCAGGAGCTTTCCAGATCTAACCCCAAAAGTACACTTGTTTGGGTTCAATCTCAACTTGTATTTCTTCAACCTCTCAAACAACTTGTGCAGATGATCAAGATGTTGCTCTTCATTCTGAGATCTGGCTATCATATCATCCACATATACCTCTATCTCATGATGAATCATATCATGAAACAAAGCCACCATAGCACGCTGATATGTTGCCCCTGCATTCTTCAAACCAAATGGCATCACCTTATAACAAAAAGTGCCCCACTGTGTCACAAATGTTGTCTTCTCCATATCTTCAGGTGCCATCTTGATTTGATTGTAACCAGAGAAGCCATCCATAAAAGAGAATACCTTATGCTGAGCAGTGTTGTCTACCAGAATATCAATATGAGGAAGTGGAAAGTCATCTTTGGGGCTAGCCTTGTTCAAATCTCTGTAGTCCACACACATACGTACCTTACCATCTTTCTTAGGAACTGGTACCACATTTGCAACCCACTGAGGATAAGAAGTCACTGCCAAGAACCCTGCATTGAACTGTTTCATTACCTCTGCCTTGATCTTTTCTGACATTTCAGGACGCATACGACGAACCTTCTGCTTCTTTGGACGACAATCTTCTTTCACTGGCAAACGGTGAACCACAATGTCTGTATCCAACCCTGGCATATCTTCATAAGACCAAGCAAAGATCTCCACATAATCACGTAACATCTGAATCAACCTGCTCTTGACACTGTCTTCTAAATCAGCCCCTACCTTGACCTCTTTTCTGTCTTCCTCAGTTCCCAGATTCACAACTTCGACTGGCTCTTCATGTGGCTGTATAGCTTTCTCTTCTTGTTGTAACAACCTAGCAAGCTCTACAGGTATTTCACAATCGTCCTCATTTCCGTCTTCAGTTTGATAGATCGGATTCTCGAAATTGTAATTGGCAATAGTAGAACTGTTATCAACAGGATCCAGAGTGGATGAGGATCTGCATTTAGTGATGTGGGTGTGTGTAAGAACACATAGCTGATAAAGCAAAAATAAAGAAAAGAAAGACAAGGAACACAATATTTACTAAACGAAACGTCCACTGATTTTATTGAATGAAGTATGCAAATGAAATGACAGCCCGTAACAAGCACACCATTGTGCCCCGGGTAAGGCACATGGCTTGAGAGTTTTATTGTTCAGAAATTACAAATGTAAAAAAACACAACACAGTAATAGTATTTACTCCTGACTAAAGGAGATAGGGATAACATCTTCAGCTTTCCAATTATTGAGTCCAGCACCCACAGTAGGAAAAATCCATGCATCCAAGTTGTAGTCTTCATCTTGATCTCCCACAGCATTGATAACCCCTTGATTGGTGATACGAGCAGCACGAGCACGACGAACAGCCTTCTGGGACTCTGCAGTGAAACCCAAACCAAACTTGTCAGACTTGTACGGAATATCAGGAAGCTGACCCCAAATAGTACAACCACCTTCATCCACCACAGCTCTAGCATCATTGAGGGAGGCCATCGCCATTGTTGGAGATTTCCTGATGACCACATGAACTTTCTTCACAGCAGGAGGAGCCACACAATCATTACCAACCCAGGGAACCACTTCAAATGACTGACATGGAGTCTCAATGTATTCACCTTCTACTTCCAGATACTTGAAAGTGTTTACATGGCTGACAAAGTATTCTTCCTCTCCAAAGACAGTAACAACCTTTCCATTCACCGGATATCTCAACTTTTGGTGCAATGTAGAGGTCACAGCACCTGCCCCATGGATCCAGGGACGACCAAGCAGACAAGAGTACGAAGGACGAATATCCATCACATAAAATGTAGCAGTAAACACCTGAGAACCAACTTTGATTGGAAGATCAATTTCCCCATGCACTACTCTTCTAGAACCATCAAAAGCCTTTACCACAATATTACTGGGCTTCAACACAGTATCTTCAGGACTCAGCTTATTCAGGACTTCTTTGGGCAACACATTCAGAGAGGAACCATTGTCTATTAGCACATGTGACAGGGTGGTGCCCCTGCATTCAATTGAAATATGCAAGGCCCTGTTATGATCCCTCTTGGCAGGGGTCAAATCAGCATCAGAGAATCCTAACCCGTTATCATAGGTCAGGTGGGCAACACAGTTCTCAAATTGATCAACAGAAATTGCACTGGGCACATGAGCAGACTTCAGAAACTTGATCAAGGACTTGGCATGAGCCTCAGAACACAACAACAAGGACAACATAGAAATCTTTGAGGGAGTATGCCCCAGTTGATCAACAATGTCATAATCACTTTTGCGAATGATTTTCAATACTTCTTCCATCTGCTTAGAGAGATCATCAGCAGCTGGCACATCAGTAGATACAGGCTCAATAACAGGACCTTTGCCCCAAGCATCAGTGGTGGAAGTAGCAGCAGGAGTAACTGCACTCTTAGAAGCAACTGGAGGAGAGAAAACTCTTCCACTACGAGTGATCTTGCTAGATCCAGCAATATTATCAATGTCAACAGGCACACCATGTAAAGGCTCCTGCTTAACACCATGGATGTAAACATCAGACCCATAGTGCCAAGGCACAGCTTTGTCAGATGTATAAGGAATAGGACCAGGAGTGGTAATGATCATAGGAGCCACTCTGGCTTCAGCAACAACTTTCACAGGACCTTCAGCAGTAATCTTGATTGGGCCCTGACGAGTGATTTTAATAGGACCCTTTGAAGTGATTCTTACCGGTACTTTGTCAACCATATCAACCTCTTCAATCTTCTTACCCTGAGTCAGACGATCCACCATATCTTCTACAGATGCTGGTTTTCTTTCAAACACTATGGTATACTTATCCATGAGACGCTGAATACCATCTCTCAAAATGAAGCAACTATCTGGCTTATAGGTACAATACAAACAATCTTCACGACAACCTGGAAAGATCCCAGCTTGTACTAACCTCTTTTTGATAACAGATAATGGTGTGTTCAACTCCATGACTGAATAGACATGCAGGTCTTCCTCAATGTCTTCATCAATGGCGTTGACAGTCTTCTCGTGATTTGGTAGTGGTGCTGTAATCACATTTGGTGGATCAAACTCAATTTCTCCAGCATCAATCATATCTTGAATTTTGTTCTTCAAGACCCAGCAATTATTAGTATCATGTCCTGGACAGTTTGAATGATATGCACATCGTGCATTGGGATTGTACTTGGGAGAGGTAACATTGGGATTCTGAGGAGCCTCCCTCAGGGTAATAAGTTCAGCCTTCAACAAATGCTGCAATGCCTGAGCCATTGACATGTTGATCTTCGTGAACTGTCTTCTAGCCCTCTGTTGATTGCCTTGAGGCTGCTCTGTTGTTGCAGGAGTTGGATTTGAAATATGAACTGCACTAATAGACTGATGCCTTCTATTACGATCAGGTTGACCATAAACAGCATTGGATTCCTTCTTCCCAGTGGGAGGCTTCTTTGCAGCACCTGATGAAGAAGCGCCCACTTGGATCTTACCATTCTTGATACCATTTTCTACCCGCTCTCCTGTCATGATCAACTCAGTGAAGCCAGATGATGAGCTTCCAATGAGATGACTGTAAAACGGACCATTCAGCGTACACATGAACATATCAACCAATTCCCTGTCAGTCAAAGGGGGTTGAACTCTTCCAGCTAAGTCTCTCCACTTCTGAGCATACTCCTTAAAACTTTCTTTGGCACCCATAGACATGCTCTGAAGCTGCATGCGAGTGGGGGCTAAGTCAGCATTGTATTGGTACTGCTTATAGAAAGCTTCAGCAAGATCATTCCAGTCTCTGATGTTGACACTCTCCAACTGATAATACCACTCCAGCTGAGCTCCAGATAAGCTCTTTTGAAAAAAGTGGATCCACAACTTCTTGTCAGCAGTGTGAGGCTGAATCCTTCTGACATAAGACTTCAAGTGCAGCTTGGGACAAGAGACCCCATCATAAACAACAAAGGTAGGAACTTTGAAACCAATAGGTATCACAACCCCAGATATCAGACTCAAATCTTCAAAATCCAGCCCAGATGATTTCTGCAATTCCATAGCATCCATCCTATCCACCAGCATCTTGAATTTGTCTTCATTAGGCTCATGGTAGTAATTAGCCTCAGAATCAGAGTCCCCTATAGTGTTGTGGAGACTGCCTCTCTCTTTCTCAGATTCCTCAGATTCATAGTCTTCAACCTGTTCCTTGGTCTTGACGGGACCCTTGAACCTTCTTCCCATGTTGAGCAACCCAGCAGACCTTCTAGTCTTCTTAGTCTTCTTGGCCAGCAGTGCCTTCAAATCATCTTGCCCCTTGGACAGGTTCAAGATCAGCTCTTGGAACTGTGCATTTTGTGCCTGAAGATCCTTAACTGATTGTTCAAGAGCCATTGCTGAAATAAACAGCGAGAAGATGAGAAACCTGTGCACAATTATAAACCTGTGATGCAATGAAATGATATGGGAATGCATATGCAATGTTTTCAAGGACCGCAGGATTTAAATTTGCTTAAACAAACAAGAAAGTAACTTTTTATTAGTAATAACTTGTTTTGCCTTTTAGGCTTACAAAAAATGAAAGTGAAATAAGTACAAAAAATGGGGTTTTAAGTCTCCCATGGACGTTTCCTCTTTATGTTGAGGTATGAGTTGAGGTTCCGTTCCTCGTGAAGCTGTTTTGTTAGCTCTAGGATTCTTGCTTGGCTTGCTTTGTAATGAGCCTCGAAAGTATCCCTTTGCTCCTTCAGTTGGATCCATGATCTCTGCAAGTCTTCCATATCAGTAGGCATGTCTGGGTGAAGGATGGTATAAGCTGTGTCTCCTTCAGCAACAGGTTCCATGGTAACTGGTAGGATGGCAGGATATGGCATCATGAGTGTCTGAGCACGAGATCGTACCCATCTGAGATAAGCCTCCATAGGAATAGTGTACTTAGGCTCCAGTGTCTTGCTGTCAATCCTGTTTACCTTTCCCCAAGCTCGTATGAATCTCTGACGGTAACCCTGAAGATCGTTGTCGTAATCAAATACAATGCCCTGAATCAACCTGTCATGTGGACCATCACTCCGAGCATAACCAAACTGTCGTAAAGCTAAAGATGGGTTGTAGGTGATGCCTCCTCTTATGCCTAGAAGTGGCACATTAGGAAATTCCCCACAACGGTCAATGATGGTGACATTCTCCATAGATCTGGAGCACCAATGAATATTTGAGTGAGATAGTGACATGATCCTTTTGGACCATCTGAACCCTTGCTCATTCTTCATTACTGAGCGAGGAAGGTGAGAAATAAACCACCTGGATAGTAAAGGTATGCAGCACATCAAAGTTCCTCTTGCCCTTGTAGTACGGGTGTGAAGAGAATGTAGGATGTCTCCAAGCAATGTAGGCACTGGATTGTGACTCAGGAATATGTTGATGGCATGAACGTCTATGAACTGATCTGGATTGGGGAACAATACTAAGCCATATATCAGCAAGGCTAAGACCTCCTCAAAAGCATCATAGCTCATGGCCTTCAAGAACATCTGAGCTTTATCCATTAATACCTTAGCAAGAATACCCTTGACTCCACTTCTCGTTTCTAGAACAATGTCAGACTTCTTCAGATGTAGGGCTGCAGCAATAACCTCTGGTTTAAGTTCTTTCTCCAAACCTGTGAAGGGTCTTTGATCAAGAACATGTATACCCAGAAGTTTGGAGAACTCCTCCATGGTTGGAACCAGCTGGTAGTCGGGGAATGTAAAGCAGTGGTGCTTAGGGTCAAAGAACTGAAACAGGACACTCATCATATCTTCATTGAACCCTGAAGTGACTAGATCCAATAGGTGACCATGTCTCTTGTTGAATCGGGAGTGATCGGACATCTGAGAAACCAACTCTTTAAGCTTGGGAGGTATCCCTACAAAGTTGATCCTGATGGTGTTTCTACGAGCAGAAGCCATGACCTGCAACAAAGAACAAAGATAAATCCCTTGGTCCTTGAAATGGTTAGGGAAAATGATATGCTTATGATGCATGATGATGTCATGATGTTATGTTCAATCACAAACATGTGGCACACACAAACAAGTCACACAATTGCCCTAGGTTTAAAGGCTTGCATGAGGTTCAAAGGTAAGTACCCTCCCCTGAAGTTAGATGGTTCATCCTGTCCTACAAAAGTAACCAGGTTCTAAGGGATCTCAATATCATTGATCCCTCACAAGGGTGGTTGATCAGAAGGCAACTTACTTGCCAACCAAAACCCTCCAAGTTTAAGATCTCAATGAGCGTAGCATCGAGTGTCAACCAACTTCAGTCTGCACCAAAGCCGGTTACCTCACTACTTTCTAAAGGCCAAGATGAGTTAACTAGGGTTCTAAAAGTTAGTTAGTGCATTGACAACATATGGCAGCCTCAATATTATCCTCAACTTGACTTAAGGAATATAAGCACCAACCAAGAAGTCGCACTAACTATGGCTACCAGATCAACCGTATCGATATACGTCGTACAGTTTCCTTGGTCTATTTCCATTTACCTAAGGTACACTAGATCCGGGTTAGGACCTTTCACACATAAGAGCACCCCAACAAGTAATATAAAACAAACAAGGCAAACAATTTAAAGTGATCTTAATTCCTAAGGGTACCCCTCTTTAATTTAGATCCCCATCAGAGTCGCCAGTTCTGTAACACGGTGGGAGAACTGACTTTAAGTAATGTTGCGGATAGCAAGAGTCGCCACCGACTTTTATTTTATCCGAAAGGAAAGGTTATAAAAGAACAGGAAAGACCTTAGAGATATTTTTGGGTCCGGGGGGTAAGTTATGAAAAGGGAAGGTGTTAGCATCCTTTTCATCCATGGTTATCCATGGGCTCTTAGGTACTTAAGCTCACTTTAAATTGATTTTAAAAGTGTAGTGTGTGAATAGAAAAAATCTTCAGAATAGTTTAATAATAATCCTCGTACGGATGTGTAAAAAACTTGTTTGAAAATTTGTTTGAAATTTGCTTAAGTGTGGAAAAGTTTTGAAGTGAGCAAGGACCTAGGAGTAACCTACCCTAATGTTTAAGGTCTTTCTTATTCTTTATCCTTTCCTTAGTAAGACTATCCCTACTATAATGGAGTAGGTAGTCCTTACTTTGGATGTTAAGGGACATGTGAGGGACAATTTGATTTTGAAGGCAATGGTGGGGTGTAATAAGCACAAAGGAGGGACTATCATCATTTATTTCGAAGGGACTCGATTCGTAAAGGCAACCATAAGGGACTTTGATGACTTTCTTTCGAGGGACTTGCTTTATACACCCCACTTAACCAATATTCGTAGGCAACCTGAGGGATATCCTTAGAAAGTGAGACGGCGATTTAAAATCGACTTACGTGTGTGACGTGTTTAATTTAATTATCTTATATTAAAAATTATCTAAATTTATTTTAAATAACAAACATATTTTCACGCCCTAATTACTAACCATAACAATAATAATTAAAATAATTACAAAATTACAACCGGGAAACAATTACAAAATTATAGTAATAATAAATAAAATAGCAAATTAAATAATAAGCAATAAAATATAAATAATAAAGGGGTTAGTGATAATAATAAATAATAATATAAAATTAATAAAGCAAAATAATATGGTTAGTAAAATAATAATAAGGACAATTAGAATAAATAAGGTTAGAAACATAAAAATAAATAATAGCATGGTTAGTAATAAAAATTAATTAAAAGGTTAATAAAATTATAATAAGCAAAAATTAGTAACAATATAGTTAATAGAAATCAAAAAATAATATAAGAAGAAATTAACATGCACAACTAAATAAATTTTTAATTCATATAATATTTAAATTATTACAAAATTTTAATTATTATAAACATATATTTACATTTATATACATATTATAAGAAAAAGATAGATTTTAAATATCATATTAAAATTTAATTTTATTAATTATTATATTTACAAATTATTTTTAACCATATACAAAAATCTAATTATTATAAATTAAATTGTTTCTAAACATTAAAAGAAAAATAATTTGAATTATAAATATATTTACAAAATTTATAAGAATTAGAATAGATATATATACATAAAATTATATAAAAAATTAGAATTAGGTTTTATGTTAGAAAATATTTTTTAGGGTTTTAAAAATTAGGGTTTTGAAAATTAAATAAGGTTTAATGTACATAAAAAATATTAAGATTTAATTTATAATAATAGTCTACTAAAAAATATAAGGAAAACTATAAAATTAATTTGGATTTTTTGAGAAAATAGTATATACATGCATATGTTATTTAGAAATTTGTTTTGAATTTATTTATGAAGATAATATAGGGAATAATATAAGAAAATAATAACTAAAAATAAAAAGAATGAAAATTAAACAAAATCAGGACCTGGGATTTGAACCCAGGTCCTTTACCTGGATAATGAGGGAGGCTACCAACTGGGCTGCATGCAACTAGTGCAAGAAGGATGGGTGTCCATTGGCTTTGTTCTTTAAACCTGGAAATTCATAAAAAAATGATAAAACAACAAAAGGCCTGGGTATAGAATCGAACCCAGGACCTATTAATCAAAGAGACACGCATATGACCAATCCTGCTGGGTGAGCTATCCTGATAATACATGCGCTACTAATCATTATATTTTAAGTCCATTGCGTAAATGAATTTAAGCCAAAAAATTGCTGGAGCCTGGTTTCAATCCCATGACCTTTTGCTTCGCACGCGTATGTGCACACCAACTGAGCTAGATAGCCTCTGTGAAATAAAGAACAAACAAAATCGTAAAATATTAAGATGAATATTCAAATTCTACCAGCGCGCCAAAACTCCTTCTTCCTCCTCTGGACCTACGAAAATACCTGCGAAAATATTTACAAATTTTCCTGCGAAATAACATTTGCAGGTAGACCTAGGTTTTTATATACAGCATGAATCGGTACGATTGATCCAAATTAATTGTATCATTTGATTACCCACAGTCCATAGAGTTCGAATATAGTCTCCAAAAGCATTTATATTACTTGCATCATGAAGCCCTAATTTAGGACCAGAAACCCTAACAATGGTGATCTTCGATACCTGCACAAAAACTTCAAACAAACCAACTAGAAACAATGTATAGAGTACCACAAACATTATACAATCAACAAAATCCAGTGAAAGGTCATGAATCTATGTGTTCGAAAAATTCAAAAACACACAACAAATGCGATTCGGTTTATGCATATGGGCCTGTTTCTGATGATGATAATGGTTGGGATGTATTCAATAATGATCAAGGAAACGATTGAAGTTCTTATTTCACCTGAAAAGTTACAAAATATCAAAATCCGAATTTGAGAAAAATTGATGAATTTGAAAGTTTGAGAGTTGTTTTTGAGGCAGAAAATTCGTGGCCTCTTGCTAGGTTTATGCTTAGTATATATGTGAGAGTCATTTAGGTCAGAAACATGGATGGGTTGTGTGAAGATTTGGTCCAAAAAATATTGAAAAAGATCATGTTGTAAAATTCAAATATTTGGCCATGAAGACTTGCTATCTTTGGAGATTTCATATGATTTTCTTCTCATTCTAATTCAATCACCATTTAAGAATTTCTAGAAATAAAATCTTCACCCAAAAATAGATTTTCATATTTTTTATTTATTTAAAATGATTTTTATGAATTAAATCAATAATAAATAAATAAAAAATAATAAAAATGATGAATTTTGGTCAATTGGGTCGTGCACCATGCTATGAGATGGATTGGGTCATAAATTAGGCAGCCCATTTGGAAAGAAATACTTCTAAGCCTCCATTTTCAACATAAACCATCACAAAATTGCCCAACTTTGCAAGGGCACATCTCCCTCAATTTTAAGAGTATGAGGGTGTTCTTGGACTTTTTGGAAAGCTTGAAGAGTCCTCTAAACAACCCCATTGGTTTCAGGTCCATATCATTTACCAATCTTAAGTTATGCCCTTTTGAAGCTGTTGACTTTTTGTTGACTTTTGAAATGACCTATAATGTCTTAGATCATATCTTTCAAATGAAGCATTTTTGGGCTTAACCTTCAACATAAAAGTTGTAGAGAATTCAATTTCCTTCAAAATGAGCTTTGGATGGAGACTTGGTGATGAAGTATATGAAAGTTATGCCTGGTCAAAGTTCAGTTGACTTTTACTGAGAAAACCCTAATTTAGAAACTCCTGATTATTGATGATCTGGAATCTCCTTAATGAATCATGATCAATCCTTGATCAAATGATGAATTTTACTTCATATACTTGATGTTGGCAAAAAAATCATGAAGTTTGACTTTGGTTTGACCACAGTTGACCTCAGTTTGACTTTTTAACTGCATTGACTGATTTTGACTTATCTGATCATCTGACTGAGCAAACTTTTGAGAAAAGTCTTGAAACTTGACATGGGGGTTCTTACACACATATAAGATGTTATGAAACTCACTTGAGGTCTTGGAAATCCATTTAGCCTGATTAAAGTCAAAACCCTAGTTTTGGATGCACTGCTTAGGAGGTGCATTGTCTGAGAGAATTGTCAACTCTTTTGACCAATTGTGAACTTTGTGAACCTTGTGAATCTTCATAAAATGTCTTGTGATACTCATGAGAGGTATTGTGAAGCTTGTGTACCTTGTGAACCTCATGAAGTAACTTGTGGACTTCATGAACCTCATGAAAGGTCTTGTAAATGTTGAGAAGCTTGTGAACCTTGTGAAACTTCAAGAAGTAACTTGTAGACTTCCTGAACCTCATGAAAGGTCTTGTAAATGTTGAGAAGCTTGTGAACCTTGTGAACCTTCAAGAAGTGACTTGTAGACTTCATGAACCTCATGAAAGGTTATATAAGCATTGAGAAACTTGTGAACCTTGTGAACCTTCTTAGAACACAAAGTCTTGTATTGTGAGGGCAAATTTTGGGGTGCAACAAAAACAACCCGATTATTGCAAACGTGGTCAACATCGAGAATACTGTCATAAAAAAAAAATCTTGACAAAAAGGAGAATTTACTTTTTTTCTTCAAATATTTGCAATAATCGGAATTGTCTTCCTTGAAAAATGGTTGTGATGATGATCATGATGAATATGTAGATGCAACAACCACAAACAAGATCACATAAAGCACACGAGCTTAGGTTCCGAGTCACGAGCATGAAGTCAAGGTATCAGAACACCAACCCCACAGGTAAGTACTAAGGTTTTGTCTTCATTGTACCTGCAAGAAACCAAAAGGGTGCTAACAGAGGTGCCCGGAGTTATCAGCCATCTTTAGAATTTTATCGGTACGTTGGATTACTCCCCAACCGATAACATTCTTAAAATAGACCTCGTCCGAGTGTAGTATCGCGTGACAACCGCCTTAGATTTACATCCAGACAGCTTCCGCACTACGTTCCTAAATTGGCTTAGATGGGTTAAGGGTTCTAAGGTCCTCAGTATGATCAGCTCAAGGTCGGAAAATAATGCCACGTACGATTACTCGTCATGACATTGATAGTCCAAGAGAACCTAACCGAGTGGAGATTATCAAATTGATATTGCTTTGGACTACTCCATCACATATCGCTTCGAATATCGCCGTCCTATCATAAGTGTCACTCAGATCCGGGTTAGAATCTATCTCACACAGAAGATCACCAAAAACCAAAACGGAACAAACAAATAACAAACAATTCAAACCAAAGCGATAAATAAATCAAAGTAGGCTAAATCCGCTTAGAGATTACTCCCCAGCAGAGTCGCCACTTTTCTGTAGCGGTAAAATCGTGAGTGTAAGCTATTGATTAACTTAACTCGATTAACACAGAGTCGCCACCGCGCTTTTCTTTATTTCCGAATGGAAAAAGGTAAAAGAACGAATAAAAACCTAGGATTCTAAAAGCAAAAGCTAAAAGAAATAAACAGAGATTGGGTAAGGGGATTGGTTATGAACCGGGAAGGTTTTAGGCACCCGACTCATCTGTGGTACTCCACGGGAGCCCTTTGAAATACTTATTGCTTTTTGGTCTGAAATTGGTTTGTTTAAAATGATGGAAGAGATGAGAAGAAGAATATTTTTTAATGATTTTGTGTTTGATAAGGTTTTAAAGCCTTATGCCTACGTACCCACAAAGTGCAATGCGAGATCAAAACCTCGTAGTTCGTGGTACAAAGTTTGAAAAGGATAAGTGGGTTGAATTAATTTTGAGATGTAGAGATAAGTCGTCATCCCTTAGCGAATAATTCCGCTAAAAGGGACGAATCATATCTAAACATATGGAAAAGAAGAAAGGTGCACAAGGCACAAAACAATTGAATGGATTTATATTTTTTAAAGTATATACAAAAATGGTTTTAATATATTTACATGGCTTAATATTTGATTAAGAAAATAAAAGGAAAAGGTTCAAAAAATCGCTTGATCGAAATCAAGGTTTGTTTATGAAATTGTTTGAAGTTTAAGAAACGAGAAGGTCTTGAAAAAGGAAGAAGTTTGAAAATTAAAGAATGGGGAGGAGATGAAGAGACTAGTCCTAATGCTTGAATTAAAAGATAAAGAAAGAAGTTACCAAACCACTATGTACAAATCTTCAAAATTCGGACTTCCATCTTCAAAAGTTAATGACATCATTTGAGGACAAGGTTCTTAACCACTCCAACTTGAGCAAAGGGAATCCTAGAAGATCTAAGTCCAATCTCCAAAAGTTCGGGATAGTAACCATAAGTCCAAAGTTAGAAGTAACAAGTTTTTTAAGAGTTTAATCCTTTATTAAGTATTTTGATGTCCAAATGGACAAAATAAAAACAAGCACAATATGAATATTAACAAACACAATATGAATATAAACAATGATATATGATATAATATGGCAAAATATAATAAGGAGATAAGGGAGCAAGAGATTTAAAATAAAAGGATAAAGGTGCAAGAGATTAAACTTAAACAATTATATTTACATTATTATATTATATACAATATAAGGTGGTATGATGAACTTAATCAAGCACAACCACAACAATGAAAATAAAACCGAAGCAACCGGATCCAAGTGGATCTTTAATCGAATCGGGACAACTTTAGGTCTATGTTAAGCAATCGCCGAGTAATTTACGAAGTAATTACCCTACAAATGAGGCCGGCCACCACTAATTAAAGTGGAAAATATTCGTGTTAATACATGTTAGAGAAACGATATAATGGATCGTTCTCCGAAAACATGCCACACTAAAAGAAGAGGAAGGTCTAATCTTAATCGGAATTATCGTTGAATTTTCTCGATTAGCAATCTATCACGATCTCAAAGTATGGA
Source organism: Lathyrus aphaca (assembly GCA_963966055.1). Classification (NCBI taxonomy): domain Eukaryota; kingdom Viridiplantae; phylum Streptophyta; class Magnoliopsida; order Fabales; family Fabaceae; genus Lathyrus; species Lathyrus aphaca. The sequence goes on from OZ014522.1 coordinate 547,844,352, forward strand.
GAATGATCCAAATGATCATTCATCCATAGATTTGAAATAATGAAGATTAAACTTAATCGGAAATCAACAATTCCGAATCGGAAGATTATCATCGACCAAAATTGAAAAAAAAAAAGATGAAGAAATAATGGATCCAAAAATAGATCCAATAAAAGAGATCAAAACATTTTTTTAAAAATCATTTTCTAAACTATTTCTAAAAATCTTTTTATTAACATATTTCTTCTAAATTGTTTCTCTCAAATATTTTCTAAAATATTTTTCAAATTGCCTCCTTAAAACATTTTTTAAAATTTTCTTTATATAAAGATAATTGAAATCAAAATCTAAAGAAATTAAAACTAACTAATATAAAAAGAAATATCAAAAAAAAAAATAAAAGAAGGGGAGGGGGGAGAGATGGAGCAAGCTGCGGGTGGATAAAGGAAACGGATCAATAGATCCATGGCCCAAACTAAATTCCTTTTACCTCTTTAAAAAAAATTAAAAAGAAATAAGTTATAATAAATAATAAGAAAACAAAAAGAAGTCAAAGACTTCTTCTTCTCCTTCACAGTGAAAGCAACGCAAACAGGGGAGAAAGAAAAGAAATCACGGCGGCGGCTAACAGAGTCAACAACAAAAAGAATCACTCCTCACCTCAAAAATCAAAACCGAACAACTCTCTTCTTTCTTCTTCTTGCTTCGATTTCTTTTCTTCCCTTTCAAACTAAGTTCAATTCGTTTTAGGTTTTGAGATTTGAGAGGTTGTTGTCAAGATTGAAAGGATTTGGGAAGTTAATAGAAGAATGAAGATGGACAAGGGATTTTGGATTTGAAATTGAATTTGAGGGGATCAATTTGGGCAGCGGTTTAAGATGCTATTCAAGCTTGAAGAATGAATGAAGCTGATGCTCTTTAAATAGGAGAAGAAGAAATGGATTTGATGTCGTTTTGAGTGATGCCAATGCGTTTCGAACGGTGAGGAGTGCGTGTCCCTTTACTGAATCTTTCCACTGCGTTTCAATTATTTTTTGCTGCGTTTTGATGAGTGATTTTCATGTGCAGGATCCGTGATACTTGGTGCGTGCGTTTTATGAAGTGAATCTTGCGTTTTGTTATTTCATTTGGATTACTGCGTTTTGATTATTGCTGGCTTGCGTTTTGATATGTTGGTGGAACAGGTGATGCGGGATGCGTGCATTTTGATGCGGCTGGCTTGTATAAAACTGAGTTTGAAGAATATTAGCAAGCTGGGCCTGCTGTTAGTTGTTGTTGGCTTGTTGTTGAGGCTTACGGGATACGAAGCTGCCGTGCGGATAGGCTTGACAATTGACTTGTGAGGCATTGTGGAAGTGATGGGCGCGGCTTGGATATTTTTGTTGAAGCTTGGTTTGATGTGAGGGATTTTTGGCTCGTGCCTGTGCAGCTGCTTGCGTGAGACTACGGGGTGCACGAATGGTAGCTGGCTGGATGTTGTTTTGCTAGTGCTGGCTAGCGGCTTGGACGGGCAAGTGAATGAAGCTGGGAGTGATTTGGTTTGGCTGGGAAAAGGTGGGAGTTGGCTTCACGCGGCTTGTTTGTTTAACACGTGAAGAGCTGGGCAAAAGTTTGTAGCTGAAGTGTGAAGGTGTGTGGGCCAGGTTTTCACGTGGGGAGGCAAGCTGGAAAGGGCGTGCGTATAAGCATGTGGGAGGGGAGTATGTGGGAAATGTTGTGGTGGGCTTAAGGCTAGCGTGAAGAAATGGTTAACAAAAGCAAAACAAATGGGCTAAAATTTGGAAACAAAATAAAGGGATGAGCTTATGGTTTTTTTATGAAATTTTTAAAGGATAATAATATTGGATATAAAAAAAATGGATTATGGAAATAATAAAAAATGGATAATAAAAATTGGAAAGAAAAAAAATAATTGGAAATGAATAATAAAAGAAGAAATGGTTACTCAAAAAAAAATGGATAATAGAGATTTATTGATGTTTTGTGAAATGGATAGAAAATGCTATTAAATATGGAAAATCGATAATAAAAAGTCAGAAAAAAAAGTGATCATTGGAAAAAAAATGGATAATGGATATGGAGAAAATAAAATGATTTAATGGATATTGGATATGAAATTTGGTCTAAGATGGTTTAATCGAGAAATGGATGATGGATAGAATTTGGTTCTCAAACCCACAACAAATCTCGATTATTCTTGCACAAGTCACTGATACACAGCCAACACAGAACCAATGAACTTCTTGCCAACACCACAGGCACTGATATTGTCAACTCAAGCTAACTGTCATCTGAAGATCGTCTGATTCTGTCCTGATGAAACAACCAAACTTTGCACAGAAAACAAACTGTCACACAACCTAACTTGTACTTTGAAAACGCATTGCCTGATAAATGAATTACTGGCACACACAACCGGCAGTCAACACAATCTTTTGATAGTTTGACCAATATTAGGTCAAACATCCATTTGAATCGAATTGTGACTGAACAAACGTATCTGAATGAAAATCATTGCCCTGTTTTTTAAAGTCCTGCAACACAGAGAAGAAGAAGAACACTGCAACATATTTTTTGTATTTTGATTAGAAGACAGTAAATATAAATAAATATAAAGAGGTAAAAATAATGGTGATCCCCTGCAAAGCATAGACCCGATCTGAGGAGAAACTCGAAACCAATGTGATCTTGCTTGATATGCAAAATGCAGATGATATGCGAAACAATCTTAGGGCAAAAATTAGGGTGTTACAGCGAGGAACTGTAAGGAGGGTATACTCCTAGAAACGTCCGGCGGAACCTCTTCTATCGCGAGGACGGTCATCTATGTGTCTTTCACGTCGAGGAGTGTCGGTGTCCTTATTCTATTTTTTGGCTCGCGAGTTTTCCTGGTTCCTCGAATCCCTAGTCTTGTACACAGCCTCATTCTCTTCATACTGGATCTAGGCTTGTGCTTTGTGGAGGAGTTCAGAGAGAGACTGAGGAGGCACAATTCCCACAGATTTACGAAACTCCCTATTGGGACACAAACCTTTCTCCAAGATGTACCTTTTCATGCTATCAGTAATGTGTACCTCCGCTGTTTCTTTGTTGAACATGTCTATGTAATTTCGTAGAGGCTCATCTTTACCTTGGATGATTCCTTCGAGGGTGGCCTCAGATTTAGGGTCATGTATGGATGCGGTAAAATTCCTTGTGAATTGATTTTTCAATACTCTTCATGATGTGATGGATTCCGGGGGAAGGTGTTTATACCAGGACATGGTCCTTTTTCGTAACGTAATGGGGAAAATCCTACACTTGATGGCTCATTCGATGTTATGATAGTGGAGCACGGCCTCGAGATTTTCTATATGATTGTCAGGGTCCGTGGTCCTATCGTAAGTGGCCAAAGGAGGGGGTTTCTCGAGCCTGCGAGGAATGCGGGTTTCCATGATCTCGTGACTCAAAGGTCCGCGGTTATCTTCGTCGTTGCTACTATTGGATGAGGGATAAGGGGACCTGTTGCGGTGAGGGCTTCTGCTTTGATGACGGGGACGTCGGGTATCGTCGTAGCGAGATTTCTTGGTGCTTTTGTTCCTCTTGTCTGGGGATTGGTGGGGTTTCCGAAGAGGAGACTGATTGTGTTTCTTTGCCTTTTTTGGATGGGATCCTTCTGGCCTTTGTTGATCTGCGTGGATAGAGAGATCTCTGGGATCTTTCTTCTAGTGTTTGCGGGGAGGAGGCCGTGAACGACTGGATGGGCTGCTAATGTCCCTCCGCGGGAGAAGGAGAGCGGCAGTCACTCTTAAGCATCTGTATGTGCCCGTTTTACTGGAAGATGGCCAAATTAGCGTTGTTGAGTGCGAGAATGAGTGCCTGGGTATTGGCGGCGTCCGACGGGACGGGGATCAGTTTGAACATATGGTTCCCTTGAGGGACCGATGAGTGTTTCAAATTGTTAGAAGATGGGGAGGCAGGATGCCCCTTGTAGTGGTTGGCATCGTGGAGGCAGTCCCACGGTGGCCGGGTTGTCGCCACCGTTGAGGATGATGGTGACTGGGAAGCCATGAAGACGAAAAGAAATTATGAGAGTTTCGATCTTGGATTGAAAAGACGTGATCTTATTAAAGAAAGATGGGGGAGTTGTTGATTCCCACAGACGGATGTACATAAATGATCCGGACAGGTCCCTGTGGCCTTCAACTGGGATTGCAATGATGGTTGTATGAGAAGGGGTGGTGTACCTGCAAGGTACTCCGACGCTCAAGTAAGTTTCAGGGTGAAGCGAACTAAAGCGTTAAGAAAGTGTGTAAGTGATTAGAATTGAATACCTGGGCTTCCAAAGATGAAGGGTATTTATAAGGGCATTTGGCTGAGGCTTGCGGGCGCGTGGTCCTTGACTAGGTCTAACTGCTTTCAGTAGTTTCGGAAGGACAGTTGGTCGCATGGGAGCCGTCAGAGCGCGTGTGGGGAGATGCCCAACGACTATATCCCAACAACTATATTCCTCAACGGTCACAAGGTCATGGATTGCTTATTGGGTTTGTGCCCAACGTTAAGCTGGATTGGACCTAGGTTCTTCGCAGGACAGATGCTAGACCAGTCCAAAACACCTTAGTTCTTCCCTATATAATCTTGCTTACACCAAAAATGATTATTTAAAGAAAATTCGATAAATAATTTATTAACATAGTAATTTTAAAACATTTAAATTAGCATTATCTCGATTATTTTAAAATAATTTGATTTAAAAATTAATTGAACATTAATTGAATTTCTTTTGGATATTTTAGATTAAAAAAATTTCATATAATTTTTTTTATATAACAATGGTTTTTTTTTTTAATATGTTGATGAATTACAATTTAGTGAAGTATTAAAAAAAAAACTGATTTACTTACATTAAAAGGCACAAAGAATAAACTCATCACACCATAAGCATAAACTATGCTTGCAAATGCAATTAAACAGGAAGTATAACATGCATCATACGCTTAAAAATAATAAATAAATAAAAGAATCTCAGTGCTCTCATAGTTTCCCTGTAACGTTGATTTTAATTGGATATAAATTATAATTCATAGTTATTATTTTATTTGGAAGGTTAAAAAAACTATTTTAAGACTTTTTATTGCATTACTTAGTTATATAGTTGGTTGTTATTTTGTTTAACAAGTAAGATGATTAATTTAGTAACTTGTATTTTCTTAAGAGTGTATAAACTGATATTTTGTTTCATTGCATCTTTAATATTTACCAACTGCTCTTTCTCATATAAATAGATTTAACCTACATTTATTTTAATTCAATTGATCCCTTCAGTTTTTTAGAAGTACACTTTATTATCTTATTTAAAGTTACTTTTTATTATTTTAAGAGAGATATATTTTTAAATCATTTTTTAAATAAAATTTCTTATAAGAAATTAGAGAGAGAGAGAGAGAAAGTTATTTAATTTCTTATAAGAAATTTCTTATTTGCGTTTTTTTTAATTATTTAATTTATTATTAATATAAATTATAATCCATATTTTTTATCATTAAATTATTTTTAATTAATAGATTAAATAATTGATAATTATTTTTCTCACTTCATATTTAATTACAGATTATTTTTAGCCATAGATTAAAAGTTAATTAACTGTCAACATATAGAATAAATTTTAATAGTTTATTTTTGAAGTAAGAATATCCCAACTCATAATTATTTAATTATTTAATCAGATATTATCAAGAACATTAGATTAAATATTTTATTAACAAAAGAAATATTGACATAATCAATAAGTATTCCTTTATTATTAATATAAATTATAATCCATTGTTATTAAATTATTAAAATTAATCAAATAATTCTTTTTAATATTTAATAGAAAAAATTAAATAAATTTTCAAAAATCTATACTTATGTATTTTAGCATAGAATGTGATGTAATTTCAAAATGCAAAGAAATTGACAATACAATCTTTTAAATTAGTAGAAAAGATTAGTAATTTTATATTTATTATTTCAACATAAATAAAAAAAACGTTTTCAAAACAGGGTTAAATAATCTCCAATTTTTCCCTTGTTTTCTTCCTTTAAATAATCTCCAAACTTTTCTTTCATTTTTTGTTTTCTCTTCAAATAATATATAAACAAAACAAAACCATAGTTTTAGTGACACTATCAAAGTGTCAGTTATAATTCAAAGTTCTAAAAATGGCTATGTTTTTCACAAAAACAATATTCACATTCATCTTTTTCTTCCTCATACTATCTCATCCACACTTCACTGCTTCTGCTTCCATTGATTCCAATGGATCAGTCTTGTTCAAAATCTCTCCCACCCAATTCGTTAACTCGGCCAAAGATGTCATCACCAATCTTCGACAGGTTACCGCCATTTTATCACGCTTCCACGTAGACGTTGAAGCTCGCCAACCTCATGTCTCAAATGCCATTTTCGATTGCCTCGATTTAGTCGACTTGTCCATGGAAAATCTTCGTTGGTCCATCTCCGCCATTCAAAATCCCAATGGTACTATTAATATGTCATGTGTCAGCTTCAGTCAAATGTTGTTACATCCTTTGTTTTTGTGTAGCTAAATGTTTTGTTTTACAGGAAAGGATAACAGTACTGGAAATCTAAGCTCTGATCTAAGAACATGGCTGAGTGCTGTTCTTGTGAATCCAGACACATGCAAAGAAGGATTACAAGGTACAAATATGATGGGTCATGTATCCACTAGTCTTGATCGTGTAAAATCAGCGGCGAAGAATCTTCTTGATGAAGTAAAACCTGTCAATGATCACCTCACAACCGCTACTGGCTGGGATCGATTTCCTTCATGGATTAAAGACAAGGACGTAAATCTGTTACAGGCGGATGAAGTGACTCCAGATGCTGTTGTGGCTGCTGATGGAAGTGGGGATTACCATCGAGTGAAGGACGCGATATCGGCAGCACCTGAAAACAGCGAGAAAAGATATGTTATACATGTGAAAAAAGGTGTTTATGTTGAGAATGTGGAGATTGATAGTAAGAAAACGAATATTATGATGATCGGTGATGGTATGGATGATACTGTTATCTCCGGTAGTCTGAATAATGTTGAGGGTACCAAAACTTACAAATCAGCTACCTTCGGTGAGATTACATTCATACTCTCTATTTTATTTTTGATTTCTGTATAATGACTTTAATATTCTTTATGTGCAGCTGTAATGGGTAAAGGATTCATTGCACGCGACATTTCGTTTGAGAACACCGCAGGTCCCGAGAAGCATCAAGCAGTGGCATTAAGATCAAACTCTGATCTCTCTGTATTTTATCGCTGCGGGATATTCGGTTATCAAGACAGCTTATACGCCCACAGCATGCGTCAATTCTATAGAGAATGCAAAATTACTGGTACAGTGGATTTCATCTTTGGGGACGCCACAGCCGTGTTCCAGAAGTGCCAAATACTAGCCAGGCAAGGGTTGCCTGACCAAAAGAACACTGTTACTGCTCAAGGACGACAATATCCATGCGAACCAACCGGTTTCTCCTTCCAATTTTGCAACATTTCAGCAGACACCGGTGTAACCAGCCCAACATACCTTGGTAGACCCTGGAAGATGCATTCGCGGACAATTTTCATGCAATCCTACATGAGTGACGCGATAAGGCCAGAAGGGTGGTTAGAGTGGTGCGGAAGTTTTGCTTTGAATACATTGTACTACGGCGAATACATGAACTCTGGACCGGGGGCTGATGTTAGTAACCGAGTGAAATGGTCAGGATACCATGTGTTGAATGATTCGAGCGACGCTATTAAGTATACCGTGGCTCAATTTATTGAGGGGGATAGTTGGTTACCTGCCACGGGTGTAACTTACGATTCCGGTCTAACAGTAAATAGTATTTAACATGAGATATTAAATATGTATGTCACAATATAACTTGACAAAGAGTTCTAATTCATAACTGTTTTTGGTATATTGCATCTAACAAACAGAAATGGTTTGCATGTGTGAGTGAGAATTTTAAAATATCTCTTTGCCTCTAGCACTGATTTATGCAGGAGTTTTGTTGGTATAACATTGATAAGATTGAGCCATGAAACATGAATTTGGGAAAATTTAATTCATGGAATGATGATATACATGTTTGTAGTGGTTGAGTTGCTTGTATCTATCAATTCACTCTTTTATATATTTAAATCTGTCAAGAACATACTATTGAAAGCTTGCTTTTAAACTATCAAATTTGCTTCTATTTGGATTACACAATTCGGAAGAAATTTCATCAAACCCATCTTATATAAAGACATAGGTTATCAAAACTTCAAACCTATAAAAAACATAAAATTTGCAAACTCTCAAAAGCTTTATCAAATTCTTAGTCTTTCATCAAAATTATCTCCAAAACATTACATTTTATAAATATTCAATGAAATTGCATATTCATAATATCGGATAATTTCTATTTTGATGTCTTGTCTTAGTCAAATTTATCGCATAATTGAGTTTCTCATGAAACCTCTCAATTGCTCTATATTAAAATGGTTTTTTCAAGCATAAAAATGTAGCTTTGACAAAGTCAACCATAAATGAATTGATTCAACGAAGTTGATGAATTCAATCAACTCATTTTGGTCGCATGAATCACTTTAAATGTTTATTTACTAATTTTCTTGTGATCATCAGATTTGTGATCTGATTTATAAATGAAAATTTAATGGTTTATCTTAAAACAAGATATGTGATCCGATTTAAAATCTTTTATGAATCTATTCACATGTATAGATTCATGAATCGAATCATAACATAAAATTTTCGAGATATCTTTATCATTTGAGTAAATTCACTTGACATTTTTTATCTAAATCATTTAAGTCATTTTGCACTAATTTTGTACTATTTCTCAAGCACATAGAAAAAAACTTTTCATCATTTTATTTCATTAACATAGATCAAATATTATTAGAAAGATTGTAAGAAAAATACTACATCTCTCTCAAAACAAAATATTCATCTTGTGTGTGAGGATCAATCAACCTTACGAGGGTTGATAATTGTTTGGTGAGAAAACCAATCTCTCAAATGTAAATATAGATTTTTAGTTTTATCATATAAATATTGTGAAGATTCATCATTTTGCATCTAATTGTGTAGTTTTGTTGCATTGGAGGAGATTTGGATGCTAAAAGGCAAAATAATGGCTTTTATATGCAATTTTGGATCAAAAGTATGCCTGCAAGTGCAAGTGGGGCTAAGCATGGTCATAACTCCATCTAGTTTTCCAAGGAGTAGCTTCTATATGCAATTTTGGTGAAGATTGACATTCATGATTATATGTAGGTTTTGCAGTTACATCACTGTGAGCCTTCAGTGGAGCGCCCGATCATGACTAGTGAGTAGTTCCTAGCTCATGCTGGTTGGCTTGAGGCCATGCCATTTTATAGAAAGGAGGCGGGTGTAGCTGACACCGAGGACGTTGAGGATGATGATGTTGAGTCTAGATCTGGTTCTGAGTCTAGTTCTGGTGATGAGATTAAGGGTGAGGTTAAGGAGACTAGGTCCGATGAGGACTGGTTCTTTTGTTGTTTTGAGCATGATCTTAAGTTTGCTTCCTTTTGTTGCTAGAAAGTGAAGTTTTATGTTAAGCCTTAGACTATTTCTATATTTATACTATTGTTATATTTTATTTTGTTGTTGTACACTATCCACTTAGTTAGATTATTTTGGATGATATATTATGTACCACTTTTGGGTACTTTTGTTGGTGTTCTGCACACCATGACATATTATTGTTATATGAGTTGAATCCTTCAGTTTACGAATGTTCAACTTTAGTTTTTTTTTTTTTAAAGTTGAATTCTTCAATTTAGGAATGTTCAACTTTAGTTAGTATTTTATGGTTGTTTGGTAGTTTATTTTGAATTTAATGTTTCTTTCTTTGATGATTGAATGTGAGAACTTCTAGATTGGTTGTTATTTGCTAAAAATATCCAATGAAGATTCTCCCAAGTTTGGAGGAGGAGGAGGATGATAGGATTTTGAATGTGTGAATGCAAGTCAAGGTACATGGTTACCGCTTATTAGAATGTTAGAATGATTTAAGAATTTTGTGCTTTATGTAAATTGAAATTCTGGTATAGCATATATCATATGTCTTATGAGATGTCGAGACACTGATCTCTGAATTTAATACAATGACAAGATAAACACAAAAAAGAATTGCAGAAAGTAACCAAACACACAGAAATTGTTAACCCAGTTCGGTGCAACTCACCTACTCTGGGGGCTTCCAAGACAGGAATGAAATCCACTAGATATTATTAATTCTAAGCTAAACAACCTCCGATATACAACTTATCACTTAATCACAACATATGCTTAATTTCTACCTAAGAATCTCCTAGGTATGAGACTCTTCTTAATTCCCTTTATAATTACTATGTGATCACACTCACTCTATGCATAGAAGCTTAAGAGTGATCAACACTTTTCAACTCAATAAAAACAGTTCAACTCTATTATCAACAAGATACAAGAGAGGCTCACAAAGCAGCAAACCTTAAAACTCACTAAAAGTAATATATGTTCTATATCACAACTAGGGTTAGTATATCCTATATGTAGTTATAATTCATACTAAATTTTAGGCTTCAAATCGCAACAAATCAGGTGCACAAAATCTGCAAAATATTCTCCAAGAAAATAGAACTTTGATCTAAAGTTTCATAAAATGTCTCCATGTTTAGAAAACTGTGTATATTCAATTCTAAACCGAATTTATGAAAATATTCACTCTTGGACGCCATCTAGGATCACATAGTATTCAAAGAATATTCTGTAATTTTTACAAAAATCAATAAATTCAAAAATTGTAATAGACATTGATGTCAAATAACCCTGTTAGGACATCTTATTAGACATCTTGAAAAATATTTTATAGAACATCTTATTCAACATGTTGTTGTCAAGTTGTTTTACCAAAATTAATGTCAACCTCAAATATGCAGAATTAACAATCTCCCCCTTTGACAAATTTTGGCTAAAACAATCAGTATATACCACAGCTAGCAAAAACCAATAACCAAAATAAAAACTTCAACAACAGTAATGAGCAAAAACAACCTGGAATTCTCCACACTACAACAGAGGCATACGCTGCAGAAAAGACAACACACATATTTGAAACAACATGTCAGGACAATCTGTCTGACAACATAACAATAGCATATTCAGCTCCCCCTCAAGGAAACAGTCCAAGTAACCTCAATACATTTATCTTTCATTTTCTTACGCGTGTTGTCCCACCAGTCTTTGGCCTTCTCCGTCAACATATGTACGTGTCAAAGAGGACTTTCTGTTCATCTGTGCAATAATATTTATAGATGATTTTGCGAACTTTAGAAATTTATATTTATGTTTTTTATTTGAAAAACATAAAAATCTATCATGAAATTTTAGTATGAATATGACATTTTCATTTGAAGTCTACACTTTTCGTAATATTTAAATCTTTCAAAATTATATTATTTATTAGTTTTTATATTGGAAATGAATGGATAAGGATGAAAGGAAACGAAAATTTCATTTGATCGTTTGGATCAGTATTTTACGACTAAACAAAATAAACGACTCATTCCACCCAAAATTTACATTCTCTTAACTATCTCAAAATTTAATTTTAATTCTAATTTTTTTGCTTTGAACCTTCTTTCAATTGTAGAAAAGTGTACAATATCTAGGCAAAATACTTTTTTTGGTCCCTTAAGTATACCCTTAGGTTCACTTTGGTCCCTTATTAATTTTTCGTGCCAATTTGGTCCTTTAAATTTCTAAAAGTTTCAAATGAGTCCCTTCCGTCATTTTACTACAAACAACCATCAAAATTGCCTACATGGCAGGTGAGGTGGCATTGATTCTCTTTCTTCTTTAAAGTTGAAACACAGTCGCTCAATGTTTGTAACATTTATGGGTTGTTCTTCATTTTCATCTTCATTAGGGTTTTACAAAATTTTCTTCATCTTCTTGTTTCACGTGTTTGGTATTCTTCATCTTCTTGCTTCACCCTATCCAGTTTGTTCCTCGTCTTCTCATTGTTACGAAGGATGAAGGTCAACCATGGTGCTTCGGGTCCGAAATTGAAAAAATCCGAAAGTGGGCAATCATGTGTTCACAGTAGCTCGCGATTGGTACCAAGTTGTCATTGTGGAGATTAGGATGTGCTTCGTAGGGCAAATACTGAGAAGAATTTCGGGAAGAAATTCTGGGGTTGTCACAATTATAAGGTATGCCCTAATTTTTGTATGAGTTTGGTAAAATATGGAAAATAGTTTATGATTGATATTTGTGTGTTGCAGAGGTCCTTGCAAAAAGGATGTGGTTATTTCAATTGGTTCCATGAAGAATATCCAGAATAAACAAGTCAAATTTTCTGAATAGGTTGGAAAGCTTGTCAAAATTATTTGAGAAATTAAGGCTTAGAAATGAAGAACTAAAGAAACAGCTGACTGAAATTCATCATCAACTGAACAAGATGTGGAAGTAGAAAATTCTATTTCTTGTATTTTTATGTTTATTTTTGCTTAGGTGTTTTAGTTGTCTACTGTAATGTGTCATTGTAATACAATTTATGAATGTAATGACTTGTATTGTTTTGTATGACATATGTTTATGACTTGTACTGAAATTCATCATCAATTGAATGTTTATGTATTGTTTTAGTTGACATGTGTTTATGTATTTTTTTAGCAACATATGATATTCACATAACAGTAATCAAACTAAACTGATACAACATATCAGATAACTCAACTTGATACAACATAACAGAAACTGACATTAATTACATATTGTTCACAATGACTTCAAAATGCACTGGCATTTAACATAGAAATTTCACAAAGGTTCCAAAATGCATTGACATGTAACATAGACATGTTCACAATGACTTCAAAATACATCACAAAATACCAAATACCAAATACAACACATAATCTAACATAGCCTAATTAAAACTAGATGGTCTTCTTCCTTTTAACTCCACTGTTGTCATCACTATCACAACCACTTTAAAGATCATCATTGACATTATCACTACCCTTCTCTCCTATATCTTGTGACCTCTTTTTTTCCCACTTGACTTGCCTTCACTTTTATATGCAATTAGATCAGCAAGTTCATCTTGTCGCTCCCGGGATTTTCATCCTAGTACAAACGCGAAAGTGGCGCGGAAAGGTTAGAGTCGCCAGCCAGACATTTTTATCCCGAATGAATGGGAAAGGTAATGTTGCACAAACCTAAGGAAGAAGGAAAGGACAAGGTCCTGCGAACCAAAGATCTGAGTTCGGGAGTCGGTTACGACCTGGGAAGGTATTAGCACCCCAAATCGTCCGCCGTACCCGACGGGATCCACGCTTGCTTGTTTTGTTTCAAAGGGTGAGAAATAATAATGCTGCTGAACAAATGAACCGCGAACTGGGAACTGGAATGAAAATGAGAAGGGGAATCGGAAAAGAAAATTGAAAGGAAGGGGGAAATGTAGGGAAAATAAAGAATGTGCTTGAATGGGCCCTACCCCACTGCTTACGTACCTCATCGGGATAAATGAGGATCAGAGACGCCGTAGTTCGTCTAACTAGGGGTAACAAAGGGAAATTGCTTGTGAATTAAGGCTTGACCTGCCTATGCCATTGCTCAGGTGTTGCAGGCTCGGACGACGAGTGCGTAACCGTCTTGCAAAGTGACAAGTAGGAGCAAGTTCGCGGACGGAACGAAGGAGATGAGAAAAGAATTCCCGAAGGAAAGACGCTTATTACTTGTTTGTGTTTTTTTTTAGAATCTTTTAGGAGTGTGTCACAAGGAAGTGAACTAAAGCTCTCTTCAATGGAATGTGCACTTGTCACTACATTCCAAAAGGGAATAATAGAACAAGCACACTCAAGTAAGGAGAAGATCCCCAAAACTTGAACCCAAAGACTAGGGCTTAGGCTCACTAACTTGTTTACTTATTAGGTGTTTTGATTATTCACATGAAGAAGTGTTTTTTAGCTTTTCTTTTATGAAGAATATACCTTGATCAGACTTGTGCATCACAAGGTAAACATGTACTATCCCAAGATGGGAAGACTACAAACATACCTCATGGAATAAGGCTATGGATCAAGACATCACTTCAAACATTATTAAGATATCTTTTAAGAGTTATGAGATGAGAAGAGAAGAAGAACCAAAAGGATCACAAAAGGACAAAATCCTAAAAGGGGGACTAAAACAATCCTAAGTTATTTATCATATACAAAAGGGAGATCCTATGGTTAATGAGGTATTCTAATCCTAAGAAAGAAAAGAAAAGAAGAAAATAGAACTTAGAAATCAACTTACTTCCTAAGGAAGGTAAGTTGTTTCTAAAGAAAGGGAAAACCTATGAGCAAGCACCAAGTGTTAAGGCAAAGACAATTAAAATGCATAAGAGATAAGAATGAAGTGAGGCTTACCTCAATCTTCCCCCCTACAAAACAAAAGTTAGCATGACAATGCATATTGAAAGTAAAATCAAAGCATGAAAGCGATTAAGTACCATAAACGTCCTAGAATGGAACTAGGGTTCAAAATAAGACCTAAGTCTAAAGGTGAAGGTACCTAAAGGTTACATGACTTCTAAAGTCAGTAGCTACATGATATAGGTCCCTAGGTATGCTAGGATACCTCACAAATTCAAACTATGTACAAAAAGTTCACATAAATTCAACTAAATGCAAGTTAGGGTTCAAGGATGAAATATGAGTGCATATGGCTTACAAGCATGAATTAATACATGAAATGAACATCAAAGTCAGTATTGAATGCTTATGAAGATGGATTAATGAATATACAATCATGGATGCAATGGATTAGGCATATGGAGTAATGAGAAGAAGATATGAGAAGAAACGAACAAAAATCGCATAAGATCGCACATGATGAAAGTTAAGGAAGAATGCCATGTGAATATGCATGAAATGATTATGGGTCAGTAGCATACAAGGTATGGGAGGCAATTAGAATGCATGAATATGAATTAATGATTTCCACATAATTCAAGTTATTATATAGAGGAGAAGAGAATCTATTTTAGGTTAAAGTTAATTCACATAAGTATACACTTTAAAGCACCAAAACAAACCAAATGAGTATGGTTCAAAAAGTGACCTATGACTGGAATTAAAGACATACAAATGACCTATAATCAACTCCTAAAAGATACCAAAAATCCCCTCAAGAAAATGGCATGAATGCCTTCTTAACACTTAGGTTATGCGACACATAAACACATGAATCAACCTAGGATCTAGGTGACATGGAAAAATAGCAAAAAGCCTTTAAAAATTATGAAATTAAATCCATGGAATGATATAGTCATTATCTTACATTGTCCAAAAGGATTATACAAAATTATGCACCAAAGTGCCAAAACAATTCCTTGACTAGCAAGGTAACAAAACATGATCACCAAAAACAACTCCACAAAGTGGATCAAAAAGGGAATCTAAAATTATGAAAAAAAATGCCTAAGGGGCATCAAAATGTCCCAAATTACAGTGATTAATCACACACAAAAAATAGGTTTCACACCTATGGGGAAAAACGATTTCGGTCTCTTATGCCAAAACACCCCTTTTTGGGACAGCTTATGATCTAAAATCCAAATTAATTATTAAAACCACCCAAATCTGGAAACAAAAAATATGACAAATTAATTAAGAGGATAAGGATTACTCATGAATTTTTCCAGAATTTTATCTCACTTAAAACTATTTTTAATAATTGCGACGAAACGGGCAAAAAAGTGGATTTTAAGGGGAAGTGAAAGGAAGCAATCCTAATGGTTCGTAACCTAATCCCTAAGTTCCGAAATCGATACATATCATCAAAAATAACAAATAAATCCAATGCCTCAGGTGGGAGGGCTCAATATGTACCTTAAGTTATATGATCCTAAGTCGCATACAACTAGAATGATGCATTAAAGTAGAGAATCGAGATTACTTACTTGGTCGAAGTGCCGATTCTTTCACATAAAAGAAATCCAAAAAAAACTTCAAGCCAAGCCTTGTAATCTCCCATGAGCAAAATAAATGCTCATCTTCCATAATTGCTTTGTGAAGATCCCCCATAATCGAAACAAAAACAACGGCACAAAATATCATTTGAATCCAAAGGTATCCCACAAATAAAGTGGAATACCAACCAAACAACCGTCGTTAAGATCTTTGCGAGAACCTTGCATGAACTCAACAAACGCATTAGAAACCAAAAAGAGGTGCAACCGGAAGTTGCACCTATGTCTCACAACTCAAAATCAAATAGAAAGATGAATGTACGAGTCATGGACATGCATTGAAATTTACGTTTCAAAACGGGGCAACACTTATGCTCTAACATAAACAACATGCAAACTCAAACCGGAATCGAACAAATTTACATGCAATGAATGGAAAATGATCAACAAACATATATACAAGTCAAAATAAGATCAATGCATCAAAATCGCACCAAACCGAACTTAAAAAGCCTTAAAACGAAAAAACGCATCAAAAATCACCGACTCGGAATTGAACGAAAATCGCATGGTAACTTGCAAACGTGCCAACGGATTCAAATATGCAATCGGATTTTGAAAATTCCGCTCGGAAGTGATACTTTTTGGCCAATTTCGTCGGCTGGCAGTAGTGAAATAGCCGAAAAAAATTGTCCGAAATCGACTAAAAAGTTTACCAATGGCTCCGGAATAATCAACAAAGTCAATTTACACTATTCACATTCGCGAAAACGCGCTACGGTTAGGAAGTTATGACCAAAACGCATTTATCGACACGCGACACATGAACAACATCAACAATTAAGCTTCAACCTATCCTATTCCGAATTTACACAATGAAACAAGCATGAATTCAAAAGTCAAGCACTTCAATCAATATCAAGTCATAATAATTAGCTCTCTTAGAAATTTTGTCAAACACCTAACATTCACCGATTATTCTATGTCAACTTTACCAAGCCTTTTCAATCATGCACCACAACAATTATTAGGATAAATTAATCAAGAATCAATCAATAATCAAATCATGAATCAATACACATAATCTCCACAAGATTAATTCAACTTCAAAATTCAATTCAAGAAACAATTCAACAATTATTCATGAATTAAAGTTTAAGAAGCTTACCGAATGAAGAATCGACGAAGAAATTGCGAATCCGAAGGAAGTGAGACGCGATCATGAACGGAGGAGAGGAGGAGAGGCCGCGCGGCTGCCGGTGGCGGAAGATGGTGGTCTTACGGTGGTGAAGTTGACTGGAGGTGGTGGTTCGTGGCGGCTCGGCTACCGGAAGCTTGATCGGAATTGTTGTGTTCTTGAGTTCTTGATGAAGTTGTTGTTGTGTTCTTGAGAAAGAATTGAGAGAATGAACTTTGATCCTTTAGAGAGAGTTTGTGAGTGTTTTTTGGTGTTTGTAAATTATTATTGAAGTTATGAGACAAATTGTGGGTCAAAAGAATATATAGTGGAGTGTAAAATGAAAGGCAAAAGGTAGAATTTCGGCTTAAGTGAAAATAACAATATCTTCGGCAAGAAATTTCGACTCTGAACCTTCCACAACATCGTCCGCCTCTGAATCACGGTTGCAATGCAAAAATAACGAACGTCATACGATCAAAATCGAGTGCGATCGATACGTTTAAGCTGCAAGACGTCACTGAATAAGTTGTTTTTTCGGCTTATTTGGTGTCCGCTACTCGAAAATGTGACGAGGTCAACCTCTTCGGAGCATAATCTCGACTCGACTTTGTCAGCAAAGTTGTAGATCTATGAGTCAGTGACCTGGTGTTAAAATCTAAGCTCAATCGGACAAACGACGAGGGAGATATGAATTTTCTCGTGAAACCACTTTCAGCCTTTTTCTTCGGTTCAGCACTTCAGTTTTGTGAAATAAACCAAAACGATAATCTTTGGAGCACCGTTCAAACTCGCATTTGTATTTGAACTTGAAGAGGATAAAATTTTTGAACCAACGCTTCAAGAATGGGTGCAATCCGATGAAAATTGACCGAGTTATGAATTTTACAAAATCTGACAGACAATGCAGTGCATCAAAGAACCTTATTGGTAATTCGCATTTTCGAGATCCTTCCGCTTGGACCGAACCAAAACTGAATTCACATAATGAAGATAACATCTAAACGGAATTTTAGGCACCGAAACGACATCAATTCGATAAATGATCCAAGAGTTATGAATTTTTTAGTGTTCAAAACTCACCGGTTCATCACTGTTTTTCACTATGTCGACTCTAAAGACTCGCACATTCTGAGATCTTCTTCAAAGAATTAGTTCTCGGCCAAAACCCAAAAGTTGGAAAGGATATCAAGATGGAACTTTTGGCATATGAATCTCTCAGACATGTTGACCCAATAAGAAGTTACAAACTCTTGAATACCGCTAGCACAGTTAATCGTCGAAACCGAAATTTCAGAAACAAATAAATCCCGCCATTTTCCTTGATGAATTGGCCTCCGAGCCGAACACAAAAGTTGTAGAGAATAATGAAACGGTCTAAAATATTGAGTTTCAAGCCAAAATGAGTTTCTGAGCATAAGTTACAACTTTTGCAAACTGCACCATAAAACTGATATTCAGCTTAAACTCCTCTGAATCAACCGAGAACTTTTGGCTTCTTCTGAGATTATTGTGCACGTGCCGCATGAAGAAATAAAGGCCAGTCGCAACCTATGAAAGCTCAAATGGAGATGTATGTTCATGTATGTTTATGATGCAATTGTGATCTAAATGCAATGCAATGTATGAAAGGATATGCTAAATGGCATGAAAATGAGAGGGCAAATTTTGAGGTATTACAGCTGCCCCTATTCAATCATCTGTTAATCTGAAAAGGAAGGTAGCACGAGCTATCGACCATTCAAGATAAACTGTGATTGAATACCAAGAAGACCAGAAATTTGCACTCTGACGAAGAATGCAACACCGGGAAATAAACCCGACCAAATGATGCTTTGGTGACTGAAGGGGAGAAAAAGCAGACGAGCTTCTTCCAAGTTGAAACTGATATCTAGAATAAGAACAAGTTGACAGACGAGTCTTCAAACCACCCTGCGACGCCAGGTGTCGGACAAACGAGTCCTCAGACATTGCAAGAACTTGTAACTGAGACAGACGAGCTTTCAAAAAAATCCTGTGACACCAGGTGCCGGACAGACGAGTCCTTAAACACTTCAAGCATATAAACTGAGACAGACGAGTCTTCAAAAACAATCATGTGACGCCAGGAGCTGGACAGACGAGTCCTTAAACACTTCAAGCATATAAACTGAGACAGACGAGTCTTCAAAAAAAATCCTGTGACGCCAGGAGCTGGACAGACGAGTCCTTAAACACTTCAAGCATATGAGACAGACGAGTCTCCTTTGGATTTACCTGTTACGCCAGAAGCTGGACATACGAGTCCTCCAACACTGCAGAATATATGACTTGAGACAGACTAGTCTTCAAACAATCCTGTGACGCCAGGAACTGGACATACGAGTCCTCAAACACTGCATATAGCATGAGACATACGAGTCTCCTTCGGATTTACCTGTTACGCCAGGACCGGCAATGCACTTAAGTCTGTGGGATAGACATGCAATCAAGGTAGACGAACCTTCTTCATATATTATCCGCGGATATATGGTATAAGACAGACGAGTCTTCTTAACAAACCTGTTACGCCAGGTGCAGCAACAACAATAATTGGTGCCTGAGACAGACGAGCCTCCTTCGGATTTACCTGTTACGCCAGGACCGGTAATCATTTCGACATTTAATTCCCACTGTCAGGATTCGAAACCTCTTCAATACAGACGAGTATTAGATGATCATCAAGATAACACAGACGAGTGCCATAAGTCAATGATACAGACGAGTATCAGACGATGATCTGAGAAACACAGACGAGTGTCTCAGGCAATGATACAGACGAGTATCAGCCACTGGTATAGACGAATACCAGAAATTCAAACACAGACGAGCATTTGAAGTAGAAATACAGAAATACCAGGGTAAACAGCAAATCCTCACATACAGATGTAAGCTAGCACAGACGAGTGCTGAGGATGATACAGACGAGTATCCAAGCAAAGCAGACGAGCTTCAGAACACAAACGACTTCTGGGGGATAAAAGCAGACGAGCTTTAAACAAACACAGACGAGTGTTGGACAGTTGCAGACGAGCAACAACAGAGAATACATATCAAGGCACAGACGAGTGCAGCGAATGATCTAATACCAAACACAGACGAGTGTTGGGAGGTTGCAGACGAGCAACAACAAATATCATATCAGAACACAGACGAGTGTTGAGGAGTTGCGGACGAGCAATAACAACTATCATAACCAAACACAGACGAGTGCTGGAAATTGCAGACGAGCAATAACAAGGTAACCATTTCAAAGCACAGACGAATGCTGGAAATTGCAGACGAGCAAACAGCAACTGATATAACCAAATACAGACGAGTGTTTGGAATTGCGAACGAGCAGAATCAAAGTAATCATAAACCACCGCTGGGGAAAGCAAACGAGCAATACCACAGAGCTAACACAGACGAGTGTTGAAAGATGCAGACGAGCAACAATAAAGCAGTAATATGTCCTTGCTGGGGAAAAACCTGCTTAGGGATAACACAAACGAGTGTTGACAAACGCAGACGAGCGGTAGACAAATGCCTGATTGGCAGCAAGAGATACAACTCTACAGGGGAAGACAAGTCAAGAGGTCTGGACACTCAACTCTGACTGAGGTGATGAATACCTGGCTGTATCATCAAATACCCAAAAGTATGGCAACTTGGCTGAGAAATATTTCACGGACGGAGGTGAAAATCCAATATGAACTCTGTGGGGACCGGATCATCTTCAGACTTGGCTGGGGAATCAAAGGCATGGCACCGCTGAGGGAGCAAACTGTTGGGGAGGAATGACACCCCTTATACTGCTGAGAATTGCCCCTGTCTGAAGGGAAACTTCTACTTGGGGATGATACCCACCTTCTGCTATCTTGCTGGGAGAAATTTCAGCTTCCACTTTACTGGGGATGATAGATAATGTCAATGATAAAGCTTCCCGCTGAAGATAAGAGCTCAAGTTGCCACTTGCTGGGATAAGAGATAAATCCTCTCATGTTGGGAATGAGAGATGTAAGGCGTCTCATGCTGGGGATGAGAGACGATGATATCTTTCTGCTCAAGAAGTAACCTTCCATTTGTCGCACTACTGGAGAAGGAATTGTCTAATGAGACTTGCTAAGGAATTCTAATCAATGAAGTCCGCCGACGAAACAACTCTTGAAGTACTGTGCCGACAATGGCTTTGCCCCTAGCCATGGGTTGCTAGGTTGCCGACTAATCATGAGTGAACAATGATTCTTTGCAATTTTCAACTCGCCTCAGATTAAGGTCCATCGGAAGAAAATGTCTCAAGAGGATTTTACAGAAAACTGGCATACGAAATGCCTCAGTGTCTTCAAACTCTTGGAGAGATTCGTCGGATCTCGAAATAACTGCCCCAGACTGCATGGTCTATGAAATAAATTTGCCTCACGAGGATTAATGAAAAACCTCATATCACCGTGAAATATTATGCCCCAGTATTTTGACCTTTGGATAGGTGTTTTGGATTTACCGTCTTCGGGAGAAAGTACTTCTCATGCTCTTAGGATGGCCTGCCCCGGTACAAGTCTTGAAGTGATCACCCCTGAATGACTGTGTTTTGAAGAAAACACCCATGCCAATTGTTCTTTGAGAGATTGGATCTCGAAGTAATTGCCCCAGTTTGGTTGAAATTTGAATACATGCCTCAGACTAATGGCTCTTTGAGAGATTTGAATCTCGAAGTGATTGCCCCAGCTTGGTTGAACTTTGAAGAGATTGCTCGACATGATTTCCCCAGATTAGTTGGCTCTTACCACGACTGTTGGGAAATTCCCTACTCAATGGAGTTTTCTTGAAAAGTTCACCTCGATAGATTGTCCTTCGGAAGTTTCAGACTTCTCAACTTGGCAAGATTAAGCTTCTGGACTGAGATTCCATATGTAAACTTTTATGATGCCAAACAAATGTCTGTAAGCAGAAAATGTTTATTTTAAGAATGAAAATTCTAATGCAACACACATGTTAATCTTGAAGTTTTACTGTAAAAAGATGTCGCCAACCTTCGTGAGTGAATCACTGGTTAAATACGACATTGGTTTTTGATGAATGAAAGCACGCACATGCAACACCAACAAAGAACTTTTAGCACAACTCATAGGAGTCAGGAACGCGATCTTGTGGTAGTACGCTCTCAAGATAACCCTGTTTCAGTTAGGACTTTTGAGGGTTGTATCGTGGTCTGGTTCACGGTTATAAAAATAAAGGATATAGGCTCGAAGTTTATTTGTGCCCACCCATCTTCGTGATGTTCTCCATTCCTATGTTCAGCTAGCTTTCACAAGCGCTCACTTCTCAAAAAGGGTTTTGTGATGGTTGAGGAACCAATTACACTAACGGTTTAAGCACCAATCAAGTTGTTGTTTGGAGTCAGTCATCCCTTCCTCTTTCGTGTCTGTATCACACGACTTTGTTCTTGTTCAAGGATCTTTCTTGTGTAATCCTTTTCGTCTTTCGCTTTTGCATTATTTTGCTTATCCCTAACTTTTGCCTGGACTGATTCTTGTGAATCTTTGATTGTGAAGTCCAGCGGGATGCCCTAATTTTTGCCTAAGTCGCTTGTTTTCAAGTTTCGACTTAGCGGGCTTTCTCATTCATCATTTTTTCAATTCTTTTTTTTTTGAACAAATCGTGTGACACTGTTTGTCTTGATTGCTTTGAAAGGGTCGTGACTGCCTCATTCTCTGGTCAATGATTAATAACTAATGTGGTTTCCGGTCTTTGGACTCTTGATTTGGATAACCATTGTGGTTTCTGGTCTTTGGACCTCTTGATTTGGTACAACCAGAGGTAATGGATCCTCAGATGTACACTCCTTTTTGAAATTTAAACGCTCGGTCAAACTAACTGACGCCTACCCTGCCCCTGGGTTAAATGCAAGGTTTTTTTTTACTTCAAGGCTCAAATGGGTTGGCGAGGGTCTATCTCCCTTATATCTCCGGTGTTTAGGATTTGAAACAATGCTTGTACATCATCAACATAGTCTTTCTCAAAAGCACACAATTAGAGATTTTTGCGTTTTCATTTCGTCATCCTCCTTAATAGAGTTTAAACACAGTAGTTGGTATTGCAATGCACATACACAAAATCATGAGTGAATACGAATGGATTACTTCAAGAAAAACATGTGCATTTTATTATGGCTATCATTCAAAAACAAATAAGTTTCATGCATGCATACAAATATTTAAACAAACAATATAAACTACAAATGAAAATGCAGTAAAGAAGCTGAACATTGTTGTCATTGAGGAGACTTGACTCCGTCTAGACTTATCGCTTCTGAAGATGCCCTTACAAACTGGGAGGTTGATTTGATGAGGAGACTTCAATATCTGGGCAAAACTTCTGGCATGATGACCTTTGCACCTTGTACTTGAACACCTCACAGTTGTCAATGGTATGCCCAAATGCCCCTGAGTGGTACTTGCATCTAGCATTCACATCGTGGTTTCCATTATTGAGGAGGCCTAACTCCGTCTGGATTTATTGCTTTTGGAGGCTTTCAGCAGTCAGCAGTCTGGATGTTCAATCTATTACTGATTCGGTGCCATATTCCTACGTTTACTTGGTGTGAACACAATAGTCTCGGAGTCAATGAAATTCGCGACCTTGTATTTACCTTTGTCTCTGAAAAACTTGAAATCTTCAATTAAATGGCCAGGTGCCCCAGAATGATAATCATACTTGGAATTGAAACCCTAAGGGAAGCTTTATCGGAGATGATCCTGATGTGGCTAGCTCAACCAATTTGAATCTGAGCAAATGAGGAAACTTGTTGCACGTACGACATCAAAATATGATCAAACTTCTTCTCAAGTTGTTTTGGCCTTTACCCGTATTCTCTTCCCCTAGGATTCTTTTGGGAAGCTGAGGTTGGATGCTAACAAATGAAGTCTTGATGGAAGAGGTTAATAAAGTTAATAAATAAGGTTGCTCGGAAAGATCTTGTGATCTCCTGCCTACGTATCTCCATTGACCAATGGAGAATCAGAGCAGCGTAGTTCCCCTCAATAGGGATGAAAATAGCTTTGTTCAGAATTTCCATAACCAAGCTCATCTGAGTCTTCATCTGGTTGACTTCCTGTTTCAGCAGTTTCTGGTTTTGAAATAAAGCTTATACCTCTGCCCTGAATGGCCTCAGCTGGGTCTTCCTTCGATTACCTACGCCCGGAGTTGCTTCAAATATATACCTTGATGATTGTGATTCAAGTTGTCCATTCTGATGAGAAATCAAGTCAGGAAAAGAATTTGTCTCTGAACACCTGTCAAGAATGCAAGGATGTATGCAAATGCCATGTTCAATTATTTCTGAGGAATCTATCTTCTTTAATTCAAGTTTTGATACAGAAAAATCCAACAACATGATTCAGATATGTGATCCTCGGAAATAACTGAACATGTATGCAGAAATGCTATGATGTCATGTATGCAACAGACGTGTGATCAACAATCTGATGTTGGTGTTGAACAGTGAACCAACTGTCTGTATAGAATCACAATAGCGGCACCATCTCTGTATAGAACCCCATAACTGAGAACCCAATAACTGTAAAACTGGATCACATAATAGCATAGTCACTTATGGTGTTGAAGTTGAACAACGAGCCAAGTGTCTGTGGAGAGTCATAATAATAGTCACAATATCAGGGTCACCATGGTAATCACAGTAACAATCTCTCTGAATAGAAATCCTGGATCTCAGAATCAAAGAACCATAGAACACTGAACAATACTGGCAAAGTGGGTATGTTGAAGTTTAGGGTTCCTGCAAACCTGTAAACACCCCCCAATCTCACGGGTAAAAAGGCTCTGGGTCAGACATCACTGACTCTCAAAGCCGAATAGCAATAATACTATCACCATTTCCGAGAAATGGCTCATGACCAAATCAGGGAATCGGTTCGGCATTATATACTACGCAGGGAGGCCTCAGCTGAGTCCGGGAAACAAGGTCATCCTATGTGATCCCCAGGTGGGCCCTCGGATGCGAATGGGTTTGCCACAAAATGTGGGCTGCCACTGTCATCACTAAAGAGGGATGTTTCCACAAGGTTCTCAATGATCGGTCCCCAGCTGCACATAACTGTCAGGGTCATGTAATGAGAGAGGAAGATCCCCAAATCAAGACATTTCCAAGACAATCGCAACCTGGGTGTGGAACTCACTACTACCCCCATGACAAGATCTCATGAGGCCAAAGTGGAACCACTCTAAGTCCTATGGTGCACTCGAACCGGGTACTTGGCTCATATCTCTCAATAACAAGTAACACCCATCCCACCAAAGAAAACCAGTCTAGACAGTCCATGATTCAGTAAATAAAGACTGAAAATTGTAAATAAAGCTGTAAATAAAGTTGTAAAGTAAAACTGTAAACGAAAATAGTAAAGTTAAACTAAAGCACACGACAGCAAACAGATAAACACCCAAAGAAACAAAACCAAACAGGCACTAGGATTGACTCTACAAGGGAAACCGGAAGAATCAGGTTAGTCCCCAGCAGAGTCGCCAACTGTCGCTCCCGGGATTTTCATCCTAGTACAAACGCGAAAGTGGCGCGGAAAGGTTAGAGTCGCCAGCCAGACATTTTTATCCCGAATGAATGGGAAAGGTAATGTTGCACAAACCTAAGGAAGAAGGAAAGGACAAGGTCCTGCGAACCAAAGATCTGAGTTTGGGAGTCGGTTACGACCTGGGAAGGTATTAGCACCCCAAATCGTCCGCCGTACCCGACGGGATCCACGCTTGCTTGTTTTGTTTCAAAGGGTGAGAAATAATAATGCTGCTGAACAAATGAACCGCGAACTGGGAACTGGAATGAAAATGAGAAGGGGAATCGGAAAAGAAAATGGAAAGAAAGGGGGAAATGTAGGGAAAATAAAGAATGTGCTCGAATGGGCCCTACCCCACTGCCTACGTACCTCATCGGGATAAATGAGGATCAGAGACACCGTAGTTCGTCTAACTAGGGGTAACAAAGGGAAATTGCTTGTGAATTAAGGTTTGACCTGTCTATGCCATTGCTCAGGTGTTGCAGGCTCGGACGACGAGTGCGTAACCGTCTTGCAAAGTGACAAGTAGGAGCAAGTTCGCGGACGGAACGAAGGAGATGAGAAAAGAATTCCCGAAGGAAAGACGCTTATTACTTGTTTGTGTTTTTTTTTAGAATCTTTTAGGAGTGTGTCACAAGGAAGTGAACTAAAGCTCTCTTCAATGGAATGTGCACTTGTCACTACATTCCAAGAGGGAATAATAGAACAAGCACACTCAAGTAAGGAGAAGATCCCCAAAACTTGAACCCAAAGACTAGGGCTTAGGCTCACTAACTTGTTTACTTATTAGGTGTTTTGATTATTCACATGAAGAAGTGTTTTTTAGCTTTTCTTTTATGAAGAATATACCTTGATCAGACTTGTGCATCACAAGGTAAACATGTACTATCCCAAGATGGGAAGACTACAAGCATACCTCATGGAATAAGGCTATGGATCAAGACATCACTTCAAACATTATTAAGATATCTTTTAAGAGTTATGAGATGAGAAGAGAAGAAGAACCAAAAGGATCACAAAAGGACAAAATCCTAAAAGGGGGACTAAAACAATCCTAAGTTATTTATCATATACAAAAGGGAGATCCTATGGTTAATGAGGTATTCTAATCCTAAGAAAGAAAAGAAAAGAAGAAAATAGAACTTAGAAATCAACTTACTTCCTAAGGAAGGTAAGTTGTTTCTAAAGAAAGGGAAAACCTATAAGCAAGCACCAAGTGTTAAGGCAAAGACAATTAAAATGCATAAGAGATAAGAATGAAGTGAGGCTTACCTCAATCTTCCCCCCTACAAAACAAAAGTTAGCATGAAAATGCATATTGAAAGTAAAATCAAAGCATGAAAGCGATTAAGTACCATAAACGTCCTAGAATGGAACTAGGGTTCAAAATAAGACCTAAGTCTAAAGGTGAAATATGAGTGCATATGGCTTACAAGCATGAATTAATACATGAAATGAACATCAAAGTCAGTAGTGAATGCTTATGAAGATGGATTAATGAATATACAATCATGGATGCAATGGATTAGGCATATGGAGTAATGAGAAGAAGATATGAGAAGAAACGAACAAAAATCGCATAAGATCGCACATGATGAAAGTTAAGGAAGAATGTCATGTGAATATGCATGAAATGATTATGGGTCAGTAGCATACAAGGTATGGGAGGAAATTAGAATGCATGAATATGAATTAATGATTTCCACATAATTCAAGTTATTATTTAGAGGAGAAGAGAATCTATTTTAGGTTAAAGTTAATTCACATAAGTATACACTTTAAAGCACCAAAACAAACCAAATGAGTATGGTTCAAAAAGTGACCTATGACTGGAATTAAAGACATACAAATGACCTATAATCAACTCCTAAAAGCTACCAAAAATCCCCTCAAGAAAATGGCATGAATGCCTTCTTAACACTTAGGTTATGCGACACATAAACACATGAATCAACCTAGGATCTAGGTGACATGGAAAAATAGCAAAAAGCCTTTAAAAATTATGAAATTAAATCCCTGGAATGATATAGTCATTATCTTACATTGTCCAAAAGGATTATACAAAATTATGCACCAAAGTGCCAAAACAATTCCTTGACTAGCAAGGTAACAAAACATGATCACCAAAAACAACTCCACAAAGTGGATCAAAAAGGGAATCTAAAATTATGAAAAAAAATGCCTAAGGGGCATCAAAATGTCACAAATTATAGTGATTAATCACACACAAAAAATAGGTTTCACACCTATGGGGAAAAACGATTTCGGTCTCTTATGCCAAAACACCCCTTTTTGGGACAGCTTATGATCTAAAATCCAAATTAATTATTAAAACCACCCAAATCTGGAAACAAAAATTATGACAAATTAATTAAGAGGATAAGGATTACTCATGAATTTTTCCAGAATTTTATCTCACTTAAAACTATTTTTAATAATTGCGACGAAACGGGCAAAAAAGTGGATTTTAAGGGGAAGTGAAAGGAAGCAATCCTAATGGTTCGTAACCTAATCCCTAAGTTCCGAAATCGATACATATCATCAAAAATCACAAATAAATCCAATGCCTCAGGTGGGAGGGCTCAATATGTACCTTAAGTTATATGATCCTAAGTCGCATACAACTAGAATGATGCATTAAAGTAGAGAATCGAGATTACTTACTTGGTCGAAGTGCCGATTCTTTCACATAAAAGAAATCCAAAAAAAACTTCAAGCCAAGCCTTGTAATCTCCCATGAGCAAAATAAATGCTCATCTTCCATAATTGCTTTGTGAAGATCCCCCATAATCGAAACAAAAACAACGGCACAAAATATCATTTGAATCCAAAGGTATCCCACAAATAAAGTGGAATACCAACTAAACAACCGTCGTTAAGATCTTTGCGAGAACCTTGCATGAACTCAACAAACGCATTAGAAACCAAAAAGAGGTACAACCGGAAGTTGCACCTATGTCTCACAACTCAAAATCAAATAGAAAGATGAATGTACGAGTCATGGACATGCATTGAAATTTACGTTTCAAAACGGGGCAGCACTTATGCTCTAACATAAACAACATGCAAACTCAAACCGGAATCGAACAAATTTACATGCAATGAATGGAAAATGATCAACAAACATATATACAAGTCAAAATAAGATCAATGCATCAAAATCGCACCAAACCGAACTTAAAAAGCCTTAAAACGAAAAAACGCATCAAAAATCACCGACTCGGAATTGAACGAAAATCGCATGGTAACTTGCAAACGTGCCAACGGATTCAAATATGCAATCGGATTTTGAAAATTCCGCTCGGAAGTGATACTTTTTGGCCAATTTCGTCGGCTGGCAGTAGTGAAATAGCCGGAAAAAATTGTCCGAAATCGACTAAAAAGTTTACCAATGGCTCCGGAATAATCAACAAAGTCAATTTACACTATTCACATTCGCGAAAACGCGCTACGGTTAGGAAGTTATGACCAAAACGCATTTATCGACACGCGACACATGAACAACATCAACAATTAAGCTTCAACCTATCCTATTCCGAATTTACACAATGAAACAAGCATGAATTCAAAAGTCAAGCACTTCAATCAATATCAAGTCATAATAATTAGCTCTCTTAGAAATTTTGTCAAACACCTAACATTCACCGATTATTCTATGTCAACTTTACCAAGCCTTTTCAATCATGCACCACAACAATTATTAGGATAAATTAATCAAGAATCAATCAATAATCAAATCATGAATCAATGCACATAATCTCCACAAGATTAATTCAACTTCAAAATTCAATTCAAGAAACAATTCAACAATTATTCATGAATTAAAGTTTAAGAAGCTTACCGAATGAAGAATCGACGAAGAAATTGCGAATCCGAAGGAAGTGAGACGCGATCATGAACGGAGGAGAGGAGGAGAGGCCGCGCGGCTGCCGGTGGCGGAAGATGGTGGTCTTACGGTGGTGAAGTTGACCGGAGGTGGTGGTTCGTGGCGGCTCGGCTACCGGAAGCTTGATCGGAATTGTTGTGTTCTTGAGTTCTTGATGAAGTTGTTGTTGTGTTCTTGAGAAAGAATTGAGAGAATGAACTTTGATCCTTTAGAGAGAGTTTGTGAGAGTTTTTTGGTGTTTGTAAATTATGATTGAAGTTATGAGACAAATTGTGGGTCAAAAGAATATATAGTGGAGTGTAAAATGAAAGGCAAAAGGTAGAATTTCGGCTTAAGTGAAAATAACAATATCTTCGGCAAGAAATTTCGACTCTGAACCTTCCACAACATCGTCCGCCTCTGAATCACGGTTGCAATGCAAAAATAACGAACGTCATACGATCAAAATCGAGTGCGATCGATACGTTTAAGCTGCAAGACGTCACTGAATAAGTTGTTTTTTCGACTTATTTGGTGTCCGCTACTCGAAAATGTGACGAGGTCAACCTCTTCGGAGCATAATCTCGACTCGACTTTGTCAGCAAAGTTGTAGATCTATGAGTCAGTGACCTGGTGTTAAAATCTAAGCTCAACCGGACAAACGACGAGGGAGATATGAATTTTCTCGTGAAACCACTTTCAGCCTTTTTCTTCGGTTCAGCACTTCAGTTTTGTGAAATAAACCAAAACGATAATCTTTGGAGCACCGTTCAAACTCGCATTTGTATTTGAACTTGAAGAGGATAAAATTTTTGAACCAACGCTTCAAGAATGGGTGCAATCTGATGAAAATTGACCGAGTTATGAATTTTACAAAATCTGACAGACAATGCAGTGCATCAAAGAACCTTATTGGTAATTCGCATTTTCGAGATCCTTCCGCTTGGACCGAACCAAAACTGAATTCACATAATGAAGATAACATCTAAACGGAATTTTAGGCACCGAAACGACATCAATTCGATAAACGATCCAAGAGTTATGAATTTTTTAGTGTTCAAAACTCACCGGTTCAGCACTGTTTTTCACTATGTCGACTCTAAAGACTCGCACATTCTGAGATCTTCTTCAAAGAATTAGTTCTCGGCCAAAACCCAAAAGTTGGAAAGGATATCAAGATGGAACTTTTGGCATATGAATCTCTCAGACATGTTGACCCAATAAGAAGTTACAAACTCTTGAATACCGCTAGCACAGTTAATCGGCGAAACCGAAATTTCAGAAACAAATAAATCCCGCCATTTTCCTTGATGAATTGGCCTCCGAGCCGAACACAAAAGTTGTAGAGAATAATGAAACGGTCTAAACTATTGAGTTTCAAGCCAAAATGAGTTTCTGAGCATAAGTTACAACTTTTGCAAACTGCACCATAAAACTGATATTCAGCTTAAACTCCTCTGAATCAACCGAGAACTTTTGGCTTCTTCTGAGATTATTGTGCACGTGCCGCATGAAGAAATAAAGGCCAGTCGCAACCTATGAAAGCTCAAATGGAGATGTATGTTCATGTATGTTTATGATGCAATTGTGATCTAAATGCAATGCAATGTATGAAAGGATATGCTAAATGGCATGAAAATGAGAGGACAAATTTTGAGGTATTACACATCTTCACTCATCTCATCATACCCATCAGATTCATCATCAAATGTTATCTTAAGGGCACTGTCATAATGGTAGCTCTCATCCTCACTGTCATCAGCATCAGATTCATCATGCACCTCACCAATATTGTCTCCCTCCATGTCAACATTGTAAGATTCTACTTGAACATTGTCTACCCCAACTTCATTCACCCCAGTCCTTACTTCTTCAACAACAACATTACCATGATTTACCCCAACTTCTCTTACTTCAACAACAACATTAGTAGCATTCTCCCCATCAACATTAGTAGGCTTCTCCCCAACAACATTAGTCTCATCCATACTATAAATTAACTCTTCTCGTAGCTTTTTTAGTAACTCTTGAACCTCGTCTCAATTATCTCAGGCTCCTCAACAACATTATCAACTAGTTCCTCATAATAATCAGGTTGAGACAAAGTGTATTAAATGTAAATGTCAACACTTTGGTGGACCCTGTAAAGATATGCAATTTCTAAAGCATCAGTGTCATCAACTAGGGCATTCATCCTAAACTGTGGATCATTGTAATACATTTTCTCAAAGTACCTATAACCTAGCTCCTTCAAAACACCTACTAATTCAAAATAGCTCCACCTATCAACATCTACTTTAAACTCATCCACCATTCCTCCTTCATACACACTAAGTTCTGTATCAACGAAAGCACCACTATGGTGAATTTTTAGCTCCAGAAATTCATCCATCGTAACCTAACATCATTCAATAACAACACTTCAAAACCTAAATCTACAAAAAAAATACATTTAATGAAAGCCTTAAATCTACAAAACCTAACTCTACAGAAAGCCTTAAACCAAACTGTTCTGGACTGGACCAACGACTAGATATGGCCAATCCTTTCTAGCCCATGAAACGGCCCAATAACTCATTGTCCCTCTCTCCTCGTCCATGGCCTCTACTCGATAACAGTGGAGACCACCCAGGATTGGTCGGGAAAGCTCTTGCTCGGGGACCTCGTGCCCGACACAACACCTCTCGACCATGATGCCCGTTGTCGCACAGTTCCTGGCAGTTACCTATTTTTGGGGAATCCATGATCCAGGCCCAAAAATAGGGACCGTTGGCCACGCGCTGGGGGCTCTCTATATAAACCGTCTCATTTGAGAGGGTCGGGTATTGAATAATCTCTCCTCAAATACTTTACTCGTACTTGCTAGCTCTTGTGCCCGTTTTACTTTGGCATCGGAGTACCTTGCAGGTACACCCCCTCACGTTCTCCTCAACGCACGAGTAGACTCGAATATTCACGTCAGTAGCCATTGAAGTTCTGATCACTAGGTAAGATCAGTGGCGCCATCTGTGGGAACATCGTCTCCCCGTCTTTTCACCCTTCGTTCGTAAAGACAAAACATCAATCTCTGATTTCATTCTTGATGGTTCACCAAGAGGATTCCGGCGCAGCTCGTGCTCTCTCTAGCATCCCCGTTAAGTATCGAGACAATGATTTGAACAACCTTCCCCCTCAGAGAACCTGATCGTTCTCGGGATGGACGGGCATCATCTCCATCCCCTGAACCATCCCATTAGCCAGACATCACGCCCGTTGATCTTGCTTTGATCCCCATTCCAGAAGGGACAAACCAAACACTGGCAGCGTTGGTCGAAGCGACCAACACCATTAACCTTCTGATCCTACTCCAGAGTGAAAGATTGGACGTTCTTGAGAAGTCAAGACGCTCCCGATCCATCACCCCAGAAAAGAAGCATTGTCGGTCCCGCAGTAGGTCACCCAGGCTAAAGAAAGATCAGCAACCAGAAGCTTCTGGTTCTATCAAGAAGAGGACTCGTTCGTCTCCCAGGCGAAACAAGTCCCCGCAAACAAAGAAAACATGCAGGAATCTCCAACCTGGAACACAACAATCCCCTGAGGATAACAAAAATCGGTCAAGATCTCCTCCTTGCAGACACTGTGATGACTTTTCTCGCTCAGTCACCCCACTATCTAGGGACGAGGATGAGCCTCACGGCCCTCTCTCCGGAGAAATCATGTCTACAAGGCTCCCAAAGGTGATTGTAAAAACCCCGCCTTTGGGGACCTATGATGGCACAACCGATTCCAAAGAAAACATTGAAAACATCGACACTTTGTTGGATTATCGGGGCGTCCGGAAGGCTATCAAATGTCGTCTTTTCCCCTAAGACTTTGAAAAAGGGAGCCATGGCTTGGTACAACCTACGAGTCCATCACCTTTGGAGACAGTTGGGGAGGACATTCTCCCGACATTTTATAGCCTCCCGGCGTCATCCCAAAACCGATGCATCCTTGGAAGCGATCATTCAAGGATAAGAAGAACCCCTCCAAGCATACATCGAGAGGTTTAACAAAGAAGTTGTCCAGGTTTTGACCATGGACGACATGAAAAAATACCTCTTAGAGCAAGGACTCTAACCTAAAAGTGATTTCAGGAAGGTTGTAGGGATCGAGACACTGGTCACGCTCGACGGCTTTTTCCTTAAGGCGCAAGCCTACATACAATATGAGGAGAAAGAAGTAGCAAGTATTGCCCGTAATACTCGGTGCAATGAGGACACAAAGCCTTCCAAACACAATGACACCTCGACATCACGACGGGGAGGTGACAAAAGAAAGGAAGAACTCTCCCGTGAACCACAGGATAACAAAGGACCTGTGGGAAGATTCCATGACTACACTCTTCTTAAGGCGACACGGGAAAAGATTCTATCTGAGTGCACAAACTCTGAGTTCCACTAGGTCGGGGTTAGATTCCCGAAACAGCTGTCGAACAAGTCGAATACGGACAAGACCAAGTATTGTCACTTCCATAAATCACATGGGTACAATACTGAGGATTGCATACACCTGAAGGATACTATTGAGATACTCATCTGGGATGGTCACCTCAAGCAGTTCACTAAGAATAAGGAGGCCCTTAGACAAGAGGTCCAAGAAGCCTGGAAGGCTGAAGACGCTGCCCCACTGATCACGGAGACTAATCTTCAAGTCGCTCTAAGCATTACACGACTAGAAGATTTTTATATCCTCGAATCATATAATGGTCTAGCATACTTCTCCACATACAGCCTGTGGGAGTCTTTTTCATACGCAATGGTGATAGTTGGGGGAGGACCTAACAAGATCACAGTGGGATCAATTAAGCGGCGCTTCGATCAACTGATCAGCACCAGTTCAAATCAGAGTTCAACCCTCGACCCTCCCTGAGGAGGATCCGCGCCCATCTCCTTTTAAAAGGAAGATCTCCACGGAGGAGCACACAATGCCAGCATTCCCCTTCTGGTCCGTGCTCAAATGGAAAACTTTGACATTCGTAGGATCCTTTTCAACCAATGAAGTTCAATAAACATCATGTATTCTCAGTTGTTCGCTACCCTACAACTAAATGAAACACACCTGACACCGTACGTCGGTTCAGGCCTCCAAGGCTTTAATGGGACAATATCACAACCATGGGGCTATGTGGACCTGATCGTCACCTTTGGAGCGGGGGAAACAACACGGTCTATCAAAGTACAATTCCTCGTGATAGATTACTCGTCATTGTACCAATGTATTCTAGGAACACCAACCCTAGTTGAACTCATAGCAGTACCTTCTATAGTACATCTAAAGATGAAGTATTACACTTCATCGGGATAGGTGGCCACCCTTCACGGGGATATAGAAGTTGCTTGCAGGTTCTACGAGGTTGCTTCTAAAGGTCTCAATACCATAACCATAAAACCCAAGTCGATCAAGGCTATACTCCCCGGTACTTCCGAGGAACCAAAGGCATTACCTCATGTGGATTCCATAGACCTCGACAGCAGATTCACCGAGGAAGACGAATAATCACAGTTGGTTGCAAAACTCTCCTCGGTTGTTCTCCCTATCCCCGATGGTGATTTTGAGCTAGTAGAGTTAGGTGCAGATCCTTCTAAGGGCGTCAAGATCGGAACTGACCTCTCAGACCTAGCCAGAAAGCAACTTAAAGCCTGCCTGAGGGAAAACACTGACCTGTTCGCATGGAGTGCCGCGGAGATGCCCGACTTGGACCTAGAGATAGCGTGCCACCATCTGGCCATAGACCATGCCATCCGAGCAGTTAAACAATGGAGAAGGAAGCAATCCCAGGAGAAGGTAGAAGTAGCCGAGCAGGCTATAAAAGACCTCCTAGATGCTCATTTTGTAACCGAGGCCAGGTACACCACCTGGATCTCAAACGTTGTACTTGTTAAGAAAAGTAATGGAAAATGGAGAATATGCGTTGACTACACCGATCTTAATCGGGCGTGCCCGAAAGACGTTTACCCGTTGCCTAACATTGATAAATTGGTAGATAACTCTGCAAGTTTTAAACTTTTGTCCTTCCTCGACGCCTATTCCGGGTATAATCAAATACTTATGGTTGTGACCGACAAAAAGTACATCGCGTTCATGACCGGATCAAGCAATTATTACTACAACATAATGCCTTTCAGCTTAAAAAATGTGGGCGCTACTTATCCATGCATGATGAACAAGGTCTTCCGAACAGAAATCGGAGACATGCTCGAAGTTTACATGGATGACATGATCATTAAATCCCACAAGGAAACCGACCATGCCCTTCACTTAAAGAGAATCTTCGACCAGGCATGCAAGTGCAAGATGCGATTCAACCCTGATAAATATACGTTTGGGGTATGCGCGGGCAAATTCCTCGGGTTTTATTTAACCGAACGAGGAATATAGGCTAATCCCGACAAATGTCGGGCATTTACCGAAACATCCCCACCAATGTCTAAAAAATCCATTCAGTCTTTTAACGGGGTGCTCGCATCATTATCACGTTTCATAGCAAAGTCGACTCAACACGCCCTCCCCTTCTACAAGCTCCTCCGCAAAAAGGCCGCTTTCGAATGGACCGATGAATGCAAGCAGGCCCTGAGACACCTCAAAAAGACCCTATCAGAACCCCCAGTTCTATCCCGATATGAGGCAAGAGAAACCTTGTTCCTCTACCTCGCAGTCGCCAACGAAGCCATAAGCGTTGTGCTTGTAAGAGAAACGCCCGAGGGCCAGAAGCCAATTTACTTTACAAGTAAAGCCCTGCAGGGACCTGAACTTAGATATCAACAAATTAAAAAAGTGGCACTGGCGCTCTTCCATGCAGCAAGACGACTTAGACATTATTTCCTCACGCACACAATCGTTGTATGCACAGATCAACCCATTAAACAACTCCTCGGACGACCGGATATGGCCGGGAGAATGTTGAAATGGTCGCTATAACTATTCAAGTTCGACATTCAATACAAGGGTATAACTGCTATCAAGGTGCAAGCCCTCGCTGATTTCGTAGCCGAGATGGTCACCCCGGAAGGCCCGACCTGCCCATCTAGAAAATGGACCATTTTTGTGGACGGTGCGTCGAGCTCGACGGGGAGCGGTGCGTAAATAATTTTGGAGAACGAGGAAGGTATTCTGATTGAAGTATCCCTCGCACTATCATTCCCGACGTCCAACAACCAAGCGGAGTATGAGGCATTCCTCGCGGGATTAAGACTGGCCAATGACCTAGGGGCAGAAGAGATCACCATTTGCACGAACTCTCAACTAGTGGCCATGCAGGTCAAAGGAGAAAACCTAGTCAAAAGTGACAGCTTATCAGAGTACTTAACCCTAGTCAAGGAGAAGATTGTGAAATTCACGTCTATAGAAGTAAGGCATGTGCCCCGTGAAAACAACACCCGAGAAGGCATTCTCTCGAAACTCGCGAGCACAAAGAAAAAAGGAGTAAATAAATCAGTCATTCAGGAAATACTTCCATGACCCAGCATCTAAAGGTCAAAAGCGACGATAGACATCAACGTCGTCAGTGACACCAACTACTGGATTACCCCTGTGTACAAATTACTAACCAACGATGAGCTACCCAAAGACCCAAAGAAGGCAAGCATTGCCAAACGACGATCCTTCTCATATGTCCTAGTCGAGGGAAAACTCTACCGACGAGGGTTCTCCATACCTCTCCTCAGGTGTGTCGAGGAAGAATTGGTCCCACGCGTCTTGCATGAAATCCACAAAGGACTCAACACCCAACACTTGGGCGGAAGATCCTTCACAAGGAAAGTCCTCCGGGAAGGATACTATTGGCCCACGATGCAAAACAACACAAAGGAGCATGTGAAGAAATGTGATAAATGCCAACGGCATGGGGACATGCACCTCACTCCACCAAACAAGCTAAAAACAATGTCTTCCCCATGGCCATTCGCATGGTGGGGCCTAGACATGCTCGGTCCTTTCGTCGTCGGTTCAAACCAAAACAAGTACCTAATTGTCGGTGTAGACTACTTCACAAAGTGGATCGAAGCTGAACCCCTGGCCAAAATCACGACCCGCAACATACTGCACTTCTTCAAACGTAACATCCTCGCTTCGGGATACCTCAAGAAATCGTTATCGATATCGGCACTCAATTCACGGATAAGAATTTCCAAAAGTTCGTTGACAGCGTCGGAACCAAACAACATTTCGCATTTGTGCAACACCTGCAAACCAATGGGAAAGCATAATCAGCAAACAGAGTCATTCTTCGAGGCTTCAAGCGAAGACTGGACGAGATCCAGAGGCGTTGGTTTGAAGAATCGCACAGTGTCCTATGGGCTTACCAGACTACTCCCAACTTGACCACAGGGGAAACCCCCTTTTGACTTGTATATGGAATGGAAGTCGTTATCCCCATAGAGATTCACATTCAATCCAGATGGACAGAAGCTCATATGGACGAAGATACCAATGCAGAAATATTACGCGAGGAGCTCGATTTGGTCGAGGAATTAGGTTAGGGGCATCCATACGCGAGGCATCCCTTAAACAAAAGATTTCTTTAAGGCACAATGCTAAGGTCATCAAACAAGCATTCGTAGTCGATAGCCTCGTCCTCAGAAGAAGTCATAAAGATTCCAAAGAGTGAAAGTTGGCCGCTAATTAGGAAGGACCCTACCGAGTTTGAGAAAAGACGGATAACGGAGCGTATCACTTAGAAAATTTGAAAGGGGAAGAACTTGTTCGTCCTTGAAACGCCGAAAAACTCAAACAATACTACAATTAAGGCGTCATCTGGCACCAGCACCGGCCTAAAATGCATACCTAGGTACAAGTATTGCATGTCATACATATAGTTTAGTGAGACCCTCCTCAAGAACGAGGATGGTCATCATCACACGATTGGATCCTCAAACGAGTCAATCGTCATCTAAGTAACACGATCAGGCAGAACACCCAGCTTGCGATGGGACGTTCTGGTCGCGAAGCACGGATCATTAACATGTTTCGAGCATCGCTCCCCAACCAACCTTAAAGATGGCATTCTGCCCAGTACCCCAAATGGACAGATATTTAAACCGAGCACCACCTTCCCAAAATTATAAACACTTAGCGAAAATAATAAACAAAGTGTGCCCTCCGAAGGACACACCCTTACATACAAAAAGATATATAAACCAACCACCAAGGTCGTAATCATGAAATATTAAAAATGCGGCCACGTGACCGACTTATTCTTAGGTTACATAAAAGGGGAAGCATACTCCCCCGTCAAAGGTAAAAAGGCTATGGCGCGTAGGCCAACCAACAAAATACATACAAAAAGATACAAGTCTCAGGCATTGGCATCAGCTCCCAGATGGCTCTCAATTGAGTTACCAAGGTCCTCGTCCATAGGGTTGGCATGCTCGGTCTCTTTGAGGAACTTGGGGATATGAATGATGTCATCTTCAGCTTTATACATGAAACTGATACCCTCCTCGTTGAATGTCAAGTCAGGGTTGACTATCTTTAATTGATTAACCGCGTTCTTGATTGCAACACCGACCATCTCTTCAAGGTCGACGTACCCCTCTTCGATCTTAGCCACCAACTCTGCTCGGGTCTTCAGAGACTTTATCTTTTAGAATCGTCATCATCCGAAGCCATATCATCTTTCAAACGAGCAACCTCCTCCGCAACAGCCTTCTGGGTAGATGCCACTGACTCCTCCAACTCCTTAACCCTCTTAGAAGCCCTATTCATAGATTTTTCACGCTCCCCAGATAGCTCCTCGGAGGCAACTAGCTGAGCCTTCAGCCTGTGGATTTCCTCTTCCTGGGTGGCGGTCCCCTCAACGAACATCAAAGCCATCTCCATGACTCTCACGACTGAGCTGGCATCCAGCGCCAACCAGTCACGCTTGTCTGGTTGATTTGTCTTTTAGAGATGAAGCGTCTCTGCTCGTTGGAGTTGGAGAGAGTGCTCTTCGAAGAAATTAGGTTTGAGGAAGCATGGAGGGAGCTCAAAGGAAGGCTTCGGAGAGGCAATATCCAAGTTGACCACGTTGTCACTCATGGATCTCATCCCCGCTCTAGAGGTCTCATCTTGTCACTTAAACGGGTCTGCGTCAATTTTTTGGGTGCTTGTTTCCTGTCGAAGTTGGCCATCGTCTTGTCCTAAGCGTTTACCATCGAATCTGAAAAAGAACATAAATGGTCTGAGCAAGAAAATAATAGATGGGCATAAGAAAGTGTGAGCATTAAATCTACCAAGGTTTACGCGGACGTCCTCATCTGTCCTACAAGCCAAGAGCTTGGACACTTCAATAAATCTGGGGGTCACCTTAGCACCCCCGTCTTTGTCCAAAACAGCGCGACCATGTTTGTCAACGTGCACTTTCATCGTGATATTAGAGACAAAGCTCATCAAGATCTCATAGCTAGCCTGATCGCTATCATCTAAAGCAGAACCAATCTCCAAGAATTCGTCGGTTCCACGCATGAAGTGATCTCGCGACCAAGAAAAAATAAATTTTAGCACCATTCGGGGAACTTCCTTCCCGTCTTTGTCCAACAAAGTGTTCCCATGATCGTTAGCATCCACTCCCTAGAATTTGCATGAGTTCAAAGTGCGCTCAGAGATCAGTTCGACCAGATAATAACGGTCCTTAAAGTCCTGAATTGATTCAGAGAATGCTTAGAATATCTTCCTCTTTTGCTTCAGGGAAACCCATCTGAACTTCCCATTCACGACCTGTCGCTGAAGGAAAAAGATGTGAAAGAACAAAGGGAGGGTTGCCCCTATCTGCAGATACCCATATGTCTTCTCGAAAGCCCAGATAAAGGCAAACGAGTTCAGATGTATTTGCAAGGGCGCGAGTTCCAAATGGACGAACACGCTCTGCTGGAAGTCGGTGAACGGAAGCCTGAACTTCATGTCTTTAAAAAGGATGTCATACAGGAGAAACATATTTGAGCCAAAGTCAAAGCAGATGTGGTCCTCGGTAGTTAGATACCTCACCATCCAGTCCACTGGATTCCTGACCACGGGGGGTGGATCCACCACGTCCTAGGCATATTGAGAGACTATGTTCAGCGACTCGACGGCAGCCCATTCACTGACAGGGATATCCTCTTCCACTTCCTCATTCTTTTCCTCGGATGCAGCCGAGTTGTCCCTGGCTGAAGTAGTCTCTTTAGAATCCGCGGAAGATGTCGAGCTTCTCCCCGAGGGCGAACTTCGCTCAGTTTCAGTAGGGGAAGACGCAGACTCGCTGGATAGCTCCTCGGTCTCCATGTTTATCCGATCATTGTTCGACATCGTGACACCTGAAAAGCAGTGAAAGCAAATGTGAATTCGATGACAAAATCAAATCCACCTTTCCATCGCTTATCAAGTGAAAGGGTGTGTTAGGGAGCGAGGACATTGTCCTCGGCCAATGCCCTTAATCGTAAGGAGTGACAACGATCAGGTAACTACCCGGGTAAAATAGGGAAATGTCGTCACAACGAGGATATCGTGAGATGGGCACGACTTTACCCAGAACTCTGGTTGAAGCTCAACTAGAGAAGACGAACGGTGGCATCGCGGACGGCGCAAGTTAAACTTGAACATCATCGCAATAAACTACTCCATCACCGGACGCCGCCCACAGAGGTGGAAAACACCGTGTCGGAACCCTAGATTTTCAGTCAAATCAACTCTATCAAACTAAAATATTACCCTAACTACATGCAACTATCTCATTTATCGAAAATCAGAAGCTCAATCAAGAAAAAAAGGCATCGGAACTTACAAGTTTGAAGAGTTTTTGCGATGGTCGGAGATCGTCCTCGTTAATCACGGAGGCAGACGGTGGTTGACGGTGGCAGCAAGCAACTTGCTTAAACTAGCGTTAAGTTTGGAAGCGAAAAGTGTGGAAATGAGGCCAAACGCCCTATTTATAAGCCCCTCCAACACGTGAACGAGCATGTGGGGTCTGCAAACCTATAAACGACACACTCATTACCTAGAGAAGGTCGTAAGTTAGCTATCATTACGCATTAAATGCACACACTTCCCTAAACACACATGTGTCACGCCAATCTCTCCAAACATTTAAGATCCTCGTCTACAACGATCAGGACACAACGACCTATTCCATTAACGACCATGGTAACAAAACGCTTTGAAAGTTATTCCCCGTCACGATGATGGTCGGGCATCCTTAAGTCATCACTTCTCCGACCAGAAGCAACGAATTGGGGGTTCTTGTTCTGGACTGGACCAATGATTAGATATGGCACAATCCTTTCTAGCCCATGAAACGGCCCAATAACTCATTGTCCCTCTCTCCTCGTCCATGGCCTCTGCTCGACAACAATGGAGACCACACAGGATCGGTTGGGACAACTCTTGCTCGGGGGCCTCGTGCCCGACACAACACCTCCCGACCATGATGCTCTTCGTCGCTCAGTTCCTGGAAGTTACCTATTTTTGGGGGATCCATGATCCAGACCCAAAAGTAGGGACCGTTGACCACGCGTTGGGGGCTCTCTATATAAACCCTCTCATTTGAGTGGGCCTGGTATTGAATATTCTCTCCTCAAATACTTTACTCGTACTTGCTAGCTCTTGTGCCCGTTCTGACTTTGGCATCAGATTACCTTGCAGGTATACCCCCTCTTGTTCTCCTCATCGCACGAGCAGACTCGAAGATCCACGTTAGCAGCCATTGAAGTTCTGATCACTAGGTAAGATCACAAACATTCAACATTTACTTACCTGGAAAGCTTAGTCTTCAATGTCGCTTCGTGATTCACCTTCTAACAAACTTCGTCAATCGCTTCGTCAATAGCTTCGTAAATCTTCTTGTTCTTCTTGTTTCAGAAATATTTCACGAGAATGGTTACAAACTTTTTTTAGAAGACTAATGGTTACAACTATGGGATAGCACGCTGATACAATTACCACATATCCCTTTTGACATCTGGATTCCACTTA
The DNA here is from genome assembly GCA_963966055.1 of Lathyrus aphaca. NCBI lineage: Eukaryota > Viridiplantae > Streptophyta > Magnoliopsida > Fabales > Fabaceae > Lathyrus > Lathyrus aphaca. The sequence continues at coordinate 547,886,900 of OZ014522.1, forward strand.
TCCGCCTAATCATAGAAATTGCCACCTAAAAATCATTTTTGATTTGAACTAACAGTATAGTAACGGAAGGACTAACGTGACTATTTGAACAAACTTAAAGGACCAAAATGACATGAAAAATTAATAAGGGACCAAAGTAAACCTATAGGTATACTTAAGGAACCAAAAATGGTATTTCACCCAATATCTATTATCTTAAAAATCAATGACTAAAGTTGAAGATAAAAAAAAAATTAGCAAAGATTTTGGAGGATATTAAATTAAATTTTAAGATATTTAGATAAATCACATACATATTTAACTACTATGATATCAAATATTTGATTTCAGTGAATCAAATTTAATATTACATATTATTAAAATTAATTATAATATAAATTACTTTTGTATGGACTAAAGTAAAGATACAAAACCAAATACAAAATAATATATATTTACGAAAAGAATTTAATTGGAATGCATTGACAGTGTAAAGCAATTTTACACTGTCAGTAAGTCATAATCGTTGAATGTTGAAACAACTTTGACTTTTATTTTAAAAATAAATAAAGTAATACAAACGGATGATGATAATGAATTGACAGTATAAAACTTTTTACACTGTCAATGCATAGCAATTATACTCTTACCAAAAGAAATCAATCACTAAACCCAAAAAAACTACCCATTTATACAGACAATATATTACATATTTAAACCTACTATCTGTATTCCACCAATGCAAGTTGGTCATAAAAAATCAATGTGGAACTTCAGGTGTTACTATAAATAAACCAAGGTTTACTATCTAAATCAAACTCATGGAAATAGAATCACACCAATTAAATTCAAATTTTGGTTTTTACCTCCTTTTTCTTGAGTTCACACCTCTATTATGAATTGTTCCGAAAATTTTCTACAATGATGAACTACTTTAAAAACTCAAATGTACCAAATCATTTATACATTATCGCACACTCCATTTCCTTTTTTTCTCACTTTATTGAAGTTACATATTTATTGCAAGAATTAAGTGTAAGAAATTAAACTTTTTTTTTACTTCTCAATTTTTACTATAAATAATCTCAACATCTCACAACTCTTATTAGCCTCTCAAAAATTAAAATCATACTTTTAGTGACACTTTCATAGTGTCTGTAATAATTCAAAGTTCTAAAATGGCTCTCTGCTTCAAAATCCAACCATTCACAATAGCCACATTCATCTTCTTCTCCCTCCTACTCTCTCTTCCACACTTCACTTCTTCTGCTTCTCCCAATGATTTATCATGTCTCAGAGTTTCTCCAATCAATTTCACTAACTCTGCCAAACAAGTTATCGCCAATCTTCAACAAGTTACCTCCATTTTATCACGCATAAGAGATGGTTTCGGACAATTTCGTCTCCTAAATGCCGTTTCCGATTGCCTTGATTTACTTGACATGTCCGCAGACCAACTTGACTGGATTATTTCCGCCACTCAGAATCCCACAGGTACTAATAATATCTAAAAACATTAGTATCAGTGTCGTGCTATGTGTCTGTGTCGAATTAATGTTATCACATCCTCTATTTTTTGTATTATTCTTCCGTATGTTATCATTGTAGCTAAATGTTTTGTTATACAGGGAAGGATAACAGTACTGGAAATCTAAGCTCTGATCTAAGAACATGGCTGAGCGCTGTTCTTGCGAATCAAGACACATGTATAGAAGGTTTACAAGGTACAAATGTGATGGGTCTTGTATCCACTGGTCATGATCGTGTAATGTCTTTAGTGAAGAGTCTTCTTAATCAAGTAATACCCAATGATCAACATGCAACGTCTACCAGTTCGGATCAATATCCCTCGTGGATGAAAGATGGCGACATGAAGCTGTTGCTGGCAAACGAAACTACTGCAGATGCTGTTGTGGCTGCGGATGGAAGTGGGAATTACAGTAATGTAACGGATGCGGTTAAGGCAGCACCTGAATTCAGCATGACAAGATATGTTATATTTGTGAAAAAAGGTGTTTATGTTGAGAATGTTGAGATTGATAAGAATAAATGGAATATTATGATGATAGGTGAAGGTATGGATTTGACTTTTATCTCCGGTAATCGGAGTTGTGTCGACGGTTGGAAGACTTTCCGATCAGCTACCTTTGGTATGATTTCTCTTTTGCCTTCTTTTTTTACTCTTTTTTATAGTCTTGGAAATGCTAATGAAGGAAAGGAATAACAAATAAGGTGAAATTTGAAAAGATGCTTTGAGTCTATATAGTATAGACACATCTGAAAAAAGATGTGTAAATGTTGTGTCGGACATTGGCATATAATTATATTTAATTTTTTTTTTTTAATTTTTATCGGCGTCACAGTTTCAGTGTGGGTGTCGTTTTCATTATCACTTTGGGTTGTGATAGAACATTTTGTTCCATGTTTAAAGAAGGATATATAAACAAGAGTATGGTTTAACAGCTAAGGTAATAAAATGTGGAAAAAGAACAAATGAGTGACAGCAATATTTTACTAACTTTTTTTGACAGAAATATTTTAATAAATTGCTAAATATTTATTGATTATTGTATTATAACGAAAAACTGGAAATTTTGCTTTCACCAATTATGGTCATATGCAGGTGTAAATGGTAGAGGTTTTATTGCAAGCAACATTTCATTTGGAAACACCGCAGGTGCAGAGAAGCACCAAGCAGTGGCATTAAGATCAGACTCTGACCTCTCTGTATTTTATCGGTGTGGGATATTCGGTTATCAAGATAGTCTATATATCCACAGCATGCGTCAATTCTACAAAGAGTGCACAATCACTGGTACAGTGGATTTCGTCTTTGGAGATGCCACGGCAGTGTTCCAGAATTGCCAAATACTAGCCAGGCAAGGGTTGCCTGACCAAAAGAACACTATTACTGCTCAAGGACGACAAGACCCAGGCCAACCAACCGGTTTCTCCTTCCAATTTTGCAACATTTCAGCAGAGAATGAAACTATCCCAACATACCTTGGTAGACCTTGGAAGAATTATTCGCGGACGATTTTCATGCAATCACATATGAGTAACGCGATAAGACCAGAAGGGTGGTTAGAGTGGAATGAAACTTTTGCTTTTGACACATTGTACTATGGCGAATACAATAACTCTGGACCGGGTGCTGGGCTAGCTAACCGTGTGAAATGGCCGGGTTACCATGTGTTCAATGACTCCAGCGATGCTAATAAGTACACCGTGGCTCAATTTATTGAAGGCGATTTTTGGTTACCTTCCACTGGTGTTAATTACACTGCTGGTTTGTAATTCATAATGCTTTTTGCTTTTGCATCAAACCAAATCTATGTAAAACTAACAGTAAACCACAATTAATTAGTACCTGATCATTAGATATTTTCAGATGTTTAATTTGACCAAGATTTATGATATGATTTTGTTTCTGTCTGAATTCTCTAACAATTAACTTAAGCACGATCATTACATTCTTGTATTTAGTAGCCGTTAATTTGACTAACAAGTTAACTTGAGTCAAAGGCTTCTCTTCACCATGAAGCTTCTATATATGCACTTACACATTTTTCTCTATCTTCATTGAATTTCTGATTTTCTCTAGTTTTCATCGTGATAATGAAGAACTTATATATATATATATATATATATATATATATATATATATATATATATATATATATATATATATATATATATATGATCAAACAATCACAACTATGTATCAGAATAAAATATATTTTTATTTTAAAAATACGGATATTACATGACAATTGTAGGTATTTTGATTGGTTGCATGTGTAAAAATGTTTACATGACCGTGCACTACCTTTAAGATGGTTCGTGATGTTATTTGTAACGTCTTAAATCCCGAAACTTATATAAAAAGAATTACTTGGACAATTTAAGGTGTTACATCGACAACAAACCAATAAAACTTTAAAAAACATTTAACAATATGCAGCGAAAATTAACATAATAACAACTTCAAATTGAACTTCTCAGATAAAGTATTAAACTTTAACATCACAATTTGACACCAATTTAAAACATAACAAAAGCATCTCATCCCCGATGTTACAAGATCATAACACTAAACCACTAAAATACAATAGATAGATAAATAAATGAAGGTAAGCTTCAATAAGCTATCTTCCACTCACAACAACAAAACTCTTTTCCTGATTACAAAAGGGGTCAGAATAAACTTCGATATATAAAACGGCGTAAAGAATGCAAGGGTAGATAAACATACAACACATCACACATTCAGTACACAAACCACACAATTACAATCTCACATCTTTTCCATCATAATATATACATATGCATGTAATGTGACTCACGACATCGACAGTATGCATGTGGTACCAATCAAAGATGGTTTTTCATATGAATCGCGCTCACCCTTTTGAATCTTGAGTCCACCTTTCTAGACTCGTAACTCGTCTCTTTCACAACAACGACATAAATGATGTATGGCATAAAATTTATTCAAGAATAACAACATGTTTAAGATGCCCTTTCGAAATAGAATATATAGGAAAGTGAGAACAATCGATCGACACTATGGTGCAATCAATAGACATAAGCTATTTTTTCAAAAATATCAGTTTACAACACGTTCAGCAAGACCAATTATTCCTAAAACCCACTCAAACACATCCTAACATGTTGTGACAACTTATTTTGAAAATCTAACATCTTATATCAATTATCTACCATTATTACATCATATACCTACCAATTTACATCTAATTTAACCAATTTAACAACACCAACATTGCACCATGAAAATCATCTTCATGTCCATGATCACCAACACAACACATCAACAATAACAATGTCAAAATCAGATTTAACATACTAATTTCTGCAGTCATTACATCATGAGTACATAGTCACACATCAAAAATCATCATCATCATCATCAATTTCTCATAATCATACATCAAATTTTTCAAAAACACAATAATAGAGAAAACCTAGATGAGGGTGAAGATTTCTCTCTACCCTTCATAAATTACACCAATACATGAAATAGTTCCTCCCTTACATGAATTTCCAGCAAAAGCGCTTTTCAACAGTGGTGGTTTCCTTCTTCCAACTCAAAGTCGTAGACTCTCTCAAGCTTTTGTCTCTTTTCCCCCTTAAACTCAATTTTATGATCAATGAAAACTAAACTTCTCACATTTCTCCTTTTTAATAGAAACCATATCTCCTTCATTTAGGTTAATCTTATCCTCACTTATCTCCTCATTCCTCTTTTGTATAATTAAATCTAATTATTCTAATTATTCCTCATACCTGATTTTTCTATTTTTTTTATAATTAAATCTAATTTCATCAATATTAATCAATTATTATTTCTAATATTACTTATTTTTCTAATACTTATAATATTTCAATTATTCTCCTCATTATAAAATTAATAATATTATAATTAATTTTACCACTCTCATCAACTCAACCACATGTCACATACTACACACATATTCACTAAAAATCAACCAAAAGCATATAATCCATTTAATAATTTAAATAAATAAAACTAAATTCAATTAAATAAATTAATTGAATTCATGGTGTTACAACTCTCCGGCACTTGTAGAGTTTCTGCCCTCTCAAATTACATAAACAAAATAGGTTCGGATAAGACTCTCTCATCCAACTCTCTAGCTCTCATGGTGTGCTTCCACCAACAAGTCCTCCCTAAACAACCTTCATCAAGACGATCTATTTACCTCTTAGTTGTCTTTTTTCTCGGTCATCGATTCTCACTGGTGATGCCTCCACGGTCAAGTTATATCTCACTTGCACATCATCCATTTGAACCACATGAGACAGATCCAGAACATACTTCTGAATTTAGGATACATGAAACATATTGTGAATAGTCGAAAGAGAGGTGGTAAAGCAGCTCTTTAGGCCACTTATCATACTCATTTCATAATCTAATAAGAACCAACACTTGTCACAGGAGTGACTCACAGAAATACATGATCTCCCTCTTGGAACTCCGATATTTTACTCATCTTATCATGATAATTCTTCTATGGACTCTACAAAGCTTTCATCTTCTCCTGGATCATCTTGATCTTCTCGGTAGTCTGTTGAACAATTTCAGGTCCAAGCACAACACTTTCACCGATGTCATTCCAACACAAAGGTGTCCTACACCTTCTACCGTACAAAGTCTCAAATGGTGTTATTCCAATACTAGAATGGAAATTGTTATTCTAAGTGAACTCAACCAACGGTAATTAACTGCCCCAATTACCTTTCTGCTCCAAAACACGAGCTCTAAGAAAATCCTCCAAAGATTGGATAGTCCTTTCTGTATGATCGTCCGTCTGCAGATGATAAGTAGAACTAAACTTCAGCTTAGTACCCATGGCTTCCTGAAAACTCTCTCAGAACCTTGATATGAATCTCGAATCTTTATCAGAAACAATACTCAAAGAAATATCATGCAAGCTAACAACCTTCTCAATATACACTTTAGCCAACTTTTGTAATGAATAATTGATCATAATCTGAAAGAAATTAGTTGATTTAGTCAATTTATCCACTAGAATCTAAACTTAATCTGTTAGAACAATTATGATATTGAATATTTGATTTTAGTGAATAGAATTTAATATTACGTATTATTAAAATTAATTATAATATAAATTAATTTTGTATGGACTAAACTAAAAGAAACAAAATCAAATAGAAAATGACATATATTTACAAAAATCAATGACTAAAACCAAAAAAACTACCCATTTATATAGACAATATATTACATATTTAAACCTACTCTCTGTATTCCTCCGTACCAATGCAAGTTGGTCATAAAAATTCAATGAGTAACTTAAGGTGTTACTATAAATAAACCAAGGGTTACTATCTATATCAAACTCATAGAAATAGAATAACATCTACTTAAATCAAAATTTGGTTTTTACCTCATTTTTCTTTATTTGAAACAACTTTTTTGAATTCTTCCAAAATTTTGCTACAAATATGAACTACTTTAAAATTCAAATGTACCTCATCATTTACATAATCTCCCACTCCATTTCCTCTCTCTTTTTTTTTTTCACTTTATTCTTCACACATTTATTGCAAGAATTAAGTGTAAGAATTAAACTTTATTTTTTACTTCTCATTTTTCACTATAAATATCTCAACATCTCATAACTCTTATTAGCCTCTCAAAAAATTAAAATCATATGTTTAGTGACACTTTCATAGTGTCTGTAATAATTCAAAGTTCTAAAATGGTTATCTCTTTTAAAATCCAACCATTCACAATAGCCACACTCATCTTCTTCTCCCTCCTACTCTCTCTTCCACACTTCACTGCTTCTGCTTCTCCCAATGATTTATCATGTCTCAGAGTTTCTCCCATCAATTTCACCAACTCTGCCAAAGAAATTATCACCAATCTTCAAAAAGTCATCTCCATTTTATCACGCTTCACGGATCCTTTCGGACAATCTCGTCTCTTAAACGCAGTTTCCGATTGCCTTGATTTACTTGACATGTCAGCAGACCAACTTGACTGGATTATTTCCGCCACTCAGAATCCCACAGGTATTAATAACATCTAAAAAATAATAATACAAACAAATACAGACACATTACACGACACTGACACCCGATACATCAGATGCATGAGGTTAGTCAATCACTTTCTATTTTTAAAATTGTTACTGTTGGATTATGAGACGCGCGGAGAGATCTCCACATTTGGCTTTGCTATGTGTCTATGTATTAGTATGAGTGTCGTGTCATGCTATGTGTCATTGTCTGTGCCGTGTCTGAATTATCAGCTCCTCTTATTTTGTTAATTCTCTTTCGTTTGTTATCATTGTAGCTAAATGTTTTCTTATACAGGAAAGAATAAAACTACTGGAAATCTAAGCTTTGATCTAAGAACATGGTTGAGCGCTGTACTTGTGAATCAAGAGACGTGTATAGAAGGAATACAAGGTACAAATGTGATGGGTCTTGTATACACAGATCTTGATCTTATAATGTCCTCGGTGAAGAATCTTCTTGATGAAGTAATTCCCATCAACGATCATCTCCCAACTGCTACCAGTTCGGATCAATTTCCCTCATGGATGAACGACAACGACATGAAGCTGTTGCAGGCAAACGAAACCACTGCAGATGCTGTTGTGGCTAAGGATGGAAGTGGGAATTACAGTAACGTGACAGATGCGGTATTGGCAGCACCCGAATTCAACATGAGAAGATATGTTATATTTGTGAAAAAAGGTGTTTATGTAGAGAATGTTGAGATTAATAAGAAGAAATGGAATATTATGATGAAAGGTGAAGGTATGGATGCCACTGTAATCTCTGGTAGTCGGAGTTATTTCGGCGGTTCAACACCTTTCCATTCGGCTACCTTTGGTATGATTACATTCACCCCTTTCCTATTTTTTTTTCTTTCTTTTTGAGAACTTAATTTTCATTTTCATTTTTATGCAGCTGTAAATGCTAGAGGGTTCATTGCTCAGGACATTTCATTTCGAAACACAGCAGGTCCAGAGATGCACCAAGCAGTAGCATTAAGATCAGACTCTGACCTCTCTGTATTTCATCGCTGTGGGATATTCGGTTATCAAGATAGCCTATATCCTCACAGCATGCGTCAATTCTACAAAGAGTGCAGAATCTCTGGCACCGTGGATTTCATCTTCGGAGATGGCACGGCCGTGTTCCAGAATTGCCAAATACTAGCCAGGCAAGGGTTGCCCAACCAAAAGAACACCGTTGCCGCTCAAGGACGGATAGACCCAAACCAACCAACCGGTTTCTCCTTCCAATTTTGCAACATTTCAGCAGAGAACGATATGATCCCAACATACCTTGGTAGACCCTGGAAGAATTTTTCAAGGACAGTTTTCATGCAATCTCACATGAGTAACGCTATAAGACCAGAAGGATGGTTAGAGATGAACGGGAGTTTTGCTTTGGACACATTGTACTATGGCGAATACAATAACTCTGGACCGGGTGCTGGGCTAGCTAAACGAGTGAAATGGCCGGGTTACCATGTGTTCAATGACTCGAGTGATGCTAATAAGTACACCGTGGCTCAATTTATCGAAGGCGATCTTTGGTTACCCGCCATTGGTGTTAACTACACTGCTGGTTTGTAATTCATCATGGTTCTTGATATGCTTTTGTATGTCTGTTAAATTTAAAGTCTTTCTTTTCTACAACATTCATTTATGCATGATCAACATAACATATTCATGTATTCAAATGTTTTGATGTTAATAACATTGATGAGTTTGAGCAATGAAACATGAATTTGGCAAAAAAATAAATATCGGATGAGTTTGTTTGTTTAGTAGGCATGGATGGTTTAAGAGTAGTAGTTGAGATGCTCCTATCCATTCAGTTGTAATTTCAGCATCCCAAAATTTGTTTCTATTTGGATTACACAATTAGGGGTACTATATAAAGCACGAAAACTATAAGCTTCCAAAACCCTTGTCAAATATTTAGATTTTCATCAAAACATCACATTTTGAAAATCTTTGTTAAAAATCAATTATCATTAACCAATTGTATTTATTGTATTACTTTATACAAATACAAATTATACGAATATAAATATACCCAAGTGTGGTCTTATTAGACACACAACATTAAAAAGAAAACATTTTTAATAATAGTATCAAAAGTTAAAAGTTTCATGATACTTTCTTTTGTGATCTATAAACCTTCTCACTCATAATACCCAACTACACTGCAGGCCTCCGTTCTCCGCCACTACTTGTCGCATTGCCATCACTAAGTTTGCAACACTTCGACGAACCCAATGATGCAATGCCCTCCTCCGACCAATTCACATGCACCCTTAAACGTGGCCACCGTCTCGGTGTAATACCCTGAATTCGATTAATTTATTTAATTGATTTTTTATTGATTTTATTTAATTATTCGGGTGATTTGATATACTTTTATTTATTTATTTTTGTGATAGCAAGTGTTATGTGATTTTTTAGGGTTAATTAGAATTCAATGGTATTTTATTTAATTAAAATAATAAAATGATAATAAAATAGAAGGAATGGTGAGATTAGGGATAAAAATTAGAATTTGGGTCAAGTGTGAGTGGTAAGGAGGAATGCACAGGGTAAAAGTGTGATAATTAACTTAAATATAAATTTTAGGTTAAAATTAATCAAATATGTGAGGGGAGTCAAAGTTACTGAAAGCTCATAATGTTTGACAGAATTTTGTAAAACTTAATGGTGAAGAAAAACTGCAGAAGTCAAAGATGTCATATCATGTTAATAGGACATCCTGAACTATTACTTCGGCATATTTAATTTCGTAAGAAATCTTTTCAGGATTTATTTCACTCCTAAAAAACTGGATCAAGGAGTAAAAATAGAAGACCCAAGAAATAGCATAAGACTATATATATATATATATATATATATATATATATATATATATATATATATATATATATATATGTATAAAAGAGCATGGGAATCTTGTTCTGTAAAGGGAAGAAGTTCTTTCAAGTGGAAGAAGAAGAAGTTGAATTCAATAGCTAGATGTCAAATCATAATATTTTGACATCTAATTCAACATCAAAATCTCAGTTGGTGGAGTGGCACATCAACTCAAGATAGGGTGATCTACATGAATGAACAATGATGCTTCAAAAAGATCGTTCTCGTGGCAGTTTGCAGGAGTTGTAGGAAGGAGAATATGTTACATTGTTCATGGCTTAGGGAGTCTAAGTGTGAATTTCTATTGTGCAAGTGGATACATGTAACTTGAAGATCAAGTTTCACTATGTAGATCAGGATATCTTTGTGAGAGTTCTGACAAACGTGAACAAGACAATATGTGGCAATTGGCTCTTTCATATGAGGATTCATGAAGGAGGTGATCAAATTGTGGCAATTGGTGGATCTCAGAAGTGGATTCGAAGAATCAAGATAATCAACATGTGGTAGCTAGTGAGTCTTGTGGATTGTCTTGGAACAAATTACTCTTGGGAAGAAAGGTGATGAGTTAAAGACTCAAGGAGATTATTTCTTCTTGAAGGTGGTTGAGAGTTTATTTCTCTCTTTCTGGAGTTCTTATTCAAGTTAGTGGCACAATATTGATTGAAGGTTCTTCAGTTCTTTGGATTACTATGTTGTAGTAAGTCCACTTGGTGGAGCATATCAAGAATTTTGTCTTGATGTGTGGAAGATGTTCTAACTTAGTGTTAGGACATTATCTGAGTTGGATATCCTTGGTGAAGGATGATTATTCTCTGTTTCTAGGAGCTTATTACCTACAAAATTGCCTAAGGAGAATCTACATAGTCATACGGGAGAATGATGAAGTTGAAGGTCTGCCTTGGAACGAGAATATAGAGAAGACTGAAGCAGATCACGTATTAATTGCTTGGAAGTATGCATGTGGATAATCATCAAATGATAAGGAGTATTCCATATTATCATATGGGAGAATGATAGGAATGACTTCCTTTGAAGAATTGGGTGATTGTCTATTTTTTAAAAATCTTGTGGAAGGACTTTGTCTAGCAGTCATGCTTTTCTAATGCATGTGTCCAGTATTTGACACTGATGGGAGGAAAACAAACTAATTTTTATGTTATTCCAACAATTTGTTACTATGAGGATAGTGATCCTTATGTGCCTCACAGATAGCATGATGGTTTTCATGTATGAGTGACTGCTATTTCTTGTCAAAAGGGATAATGGTGCCAAAATGAATGTGCTTCAGCAGGTGGCTGGACAGAGAGTGTTGCTCTTGAAGACATTGAAGATGCATCTTATGTTTTCCATTCATTCATACACAGGTGCTCAGGGGGAGCACAGATTGTCTTAGATAGAGGAAGTTACCTCTTGATCTAAGGATATACTGCAGGGGTGCAGTATACACCAAACTTTTAGTATATCACAATGGTTACTCATAATAATCGTAGTGATATCCCTTTTATTATTTATTTAAAAATAAATAATAAAAGAAAGGAGCGTCTTAACATTAAATGAATAAAAAATTTGAGATGTCACCACGGTGTTTGGAAGAACTGTTGTGACCTGGACGTTGTAAGTCCTCTAACAGCAATTGGTTTACTGCACCATTGTAAAATCATTTTCAATTTAATTTTTAAATAATGGACTTAAGTGACACATGCTTAATGTACGATAAAAAATGGAAAAAATGTAGTTGTTGGGAATCGAAGCTTGCTACACATTATTTTTACTATGGTGTTTTAAGACAACTATCATTCAATTACTATTTATTAATACAACTCCTCACTAGGCGTGAAAATTTTAACTAATTACAACAATGTATATGAATTCGTTGTAAAACTATCATTGTTGTTTGCGTGTTTTGTAGTAGTGAAGAAGTAGAGTTATGTTGCTTGTATGGTACCATAGTAAATGTGCTTATAATCTCTATTGTCCTATCAATAACAAAGTTGAGTTTATAAGAGATGTCAATGTGAAAGATTAGATGTGTAGGGTTAAAAAAAGTCCCAATCCAATTGTGGTGCATTAATAACACCTGATTTAACTTCTGAAGATATTTCATATTTTGAAGGAGAATCTGCCTCTGAAGGAGATTCTACTTCTGAAGATTATCAAAGTTTGAAGGTGACTTTGATGTTGAAGAAAAGTTTGACTCTGAAGGTGAATCTGATTCTGATCTAGATTCTGATGATGGTCCAGATTCTGATGGTAATCATACCTCTGAAGGTGGTCATGCCTCTTAAGGTGGACTAGAATCTTAAGGAAACCCACATCTGAACAAGTTCAAAGACAACAAAGACTCAGAAAGACACCAAGAAGATTTGTAGAGTTTGACATGTCTCGAGATACTGGTATTTACTGAGCTTCCAAAGGACAATAAATCAATCAGTGTAAGATTGGTTACAAGGTTAAACTAAATCTAGATGGATCAATTGGAAAACACGAAGCAAGGTTAGTATTTAGAGGATTTCTACAGTAATTTGGATTAGACTATTTTTAAGTGTTTGCACTTGTAGCTAGACATAAAACAATCAGACTAGTGATTGATATAGCTGCTAATAGAAATTGGCCTCTGATGCATTTAGATTTGAAATCTACATTTTAGAATGGTTCATTACAAGAGGAAGTTTATGTATCACAACCTCTTAGATTTGTGAAAACGAGACAGGAAGGGATGGTGTATAAGTTGCATAAAGTCTTGTATGGACTGAAACAAGCTCCTAGAGCCTGAAATTTGAAAATTGATTCATTTTTCAAGCTTCAAGGATTCAGAAAATTTGAGATGAAGTATGGTGTTTATATTCAACATACATCTGATAGGAATATGATTCTGGTGTGCCTCTATGCTGATGACATATTGCCAAAAGGGAGTTGTTCAGAAGAGATAACTAAGTTCAAGAAAGTGTTGATAAATGAGTTTGAAATGATTGATCTAGGAAATATGACATATATTCTAGGAATGAAGATTATTCACTTTGATAAGGGTATAATCTTGCATCAGCTGAAGTATGAACTAGAGCTTCTGAAGAGATTTAAGCTAATAAATTGCAAGTCTGCAATCACACCTGCTGAAATAAATCACAAGTTGGATTCTGGTGATGAGGGTGAAGATGTGGATGCTACAATTTTCAAACAGTTTGTTGGCTCATTGAGATATCTTTGTAATATCAGACCTGACATTTGTTATGCAGTTGGATTGATGAGTATGTTTATGAACAAATCAAAGTGGTCACATTACCAAGTTGTTGTCAGAATACTCTTATTGGTGTGGAGACAAATCTGATTCAAATTTGATATGTTATTCAGGCCCTAATTGGTATGGAGACACATTTGACAGAAAAAGTACTTCTGGATATTTCTTCAAGTAATTGAGAGGTCCAAATTTTTGGTGCTCCAAGAAGCAATAAGTGGTTGCATTATCAACCTGTGAAGTTGAGTACATTGTAGGTGCTTTGACTTCTTGTCAAGTTGTTTGGATTCTAAACTTGCTATAGGATCTGAAGATCAAGTTGAGCAAGCTTATGAAGTTGATGATTGACAATAAATCATCTATAAGTCTTGCAAAGAATCCAGTGTATCATGGAATGAGCAAACACATTGACACAAAGTTCCGTTTTCTGAGAAATCAGGTTTAGAATGAGATTCTTGAAGTTGTTCACTGTAGCACTCATAAGCAGTTGGAAGATGTACTGACCAAAGCAATTAAGACTGAACATTTTATTCAATTGAGGGATGAAGTTGGTGTTGTTAATTATAATTCTGAATATGAATTAAAGGATGGTATTGAAGTGTAATCTCAAATAAGTTATCATTTTATTTAAATTTCATTTGAGTTTAATTTGAATTATATTTAGTTTGAATGTGTGTATATAAGTAGAAGCTGAGTTTTAATTGTAATAAAATATCAAACAAAATTTTATCGTTTTTCCTTTCGTTCTTTCTCTTTCTTTATTCTTCCTTCTTTTTTCTATCTTTTTTTCTAATATCAAATGGATTAATGGCCTCATTTCTAGGAGCAAAATCAGTTCTTTTAACATAGCTTTTAAAAACTGGTGGTAACTATGCCAAAAAAGGATGTTCATCACCGCTGAAGTAGAAAACTAAGATACAACAAATGTCGTTAGAGAACGGGTATTCATCACTACTTTGAATTTTCAGCAGCAACTCTAAACTTTGGCAATGGTGATGTTCTCTCAAACCCTTTTTTTTCCTTTTGCTCTCACTTTGCATCTTTTTCCCAAAAGAATACATACCGATAACTTTTAGGTCTTTCTAATCCCTTTTTATTTTATTTTTTAAAAAACTTAATTTTATCTTCTACTAATTGCGCTTGCCCAACTCCTCTCATAGTTCTCACATTCACCTTATTTTTCTCATAAATTCTGTATTACATCCAAAACTTTTATTTTCTATTAAATTTTAATACTATTTAATTATTTAACTATTTAATCCAATAACTAACATTTCTACCAACCCCTAAATATCATAAACATTTTATACCAAAACACTAAATTATCAATCCAATATATACCAAATTCATTTAATTAAATAAATAAAGCATAAATTAAATTAAATAAATAATTTTAACAAAACAGGGTGTTACAATCTACTCTTTGAGGAAGAGTGATGGATCTTTGACAACTTCAGCAACGGCACAACGAGTGGCTTTGGATGCATCCACAGTCAATGGGTCTAAGAGAGGATTTATAGAAAAAGAAGTTGAAATTGGAGGAAAGTGATCATGAAACTGAGATCTGCCCCTTGAATGGAGGAGATTTAAATTTCTAATGAAGGAGATCTCAACTTCTGATGGAAGAGATCTAAATTGTGAAATGAGTGAGATTTAGATGTTAATTCCTATATGGCATCAATGTTCTATGGTGGAATCAGAATTGATAGGTAAACGAGGGGAGAGAACTTGTTGCGGTAGTTTTGAGCTTCGTTGAGAGAGACCCACAAAATTAACCCTTAAACACTCAAGTCAATAAAAGAATAAAAAATAATAGATATATAAAAATGGATTTTAATTTTAAGAAAATATATAAAAAAATAGCGCGCTTCCTCTCTTAAATAAGAGAAGCTGTTGGCAATTAAAAACCTAAAATGAGTCTGTATCTTTGGACGTTGCAGATTCCCATAACAAATATCAACCGTGCTTTTAAAATAAAAAAAAATCATGTCCATACTTTTTACCTTACTTTTATATACATATATAAACATTCTAATAGAAGCAGTGTTGTATGCCAAATCTAGTGTATACTAACAAGTAACCCGTGATATAGAAACTGAGTAACTGGAACATTCATTTCCACCGATATAAAAACAAATTGATTGTGAAATTTTAACAGACTCTGTGGACCAAGTGACCGCCACAACGTGACTTGTTTCTTTATACTTTTTTCACACACCTATGCATATCCGTGTCCTACCTACCGCATGCATACATAGATATCATATCACAATTATTATACTCTAAATCTCAACTTCCCTCTATGAAGCAATCTTGTGTCACCTGGGACAATAAACGAGGATTAATTTTATCATTGTAAAAGAGGTCACACAGCTATTTGTTGCTTATTTACCTGCTATTTCGGTAAAAAAATATAAAAACAGGCATAAGCTACTAACATTATTCAACTCAATCCATGGCTAATTTCTCTTCTAAACTCTTCTTTCTTCTCTTAACAGTTTTTTACTCAACCACTTCATCTTTCACCAACTCATCCAAATCTTGCACAACAACACTACATGCAAAAGTCTCTTCACTAAGATCCTTCTGCAAAACCACTCCACACCCTGAACTTTGCTTCAACTCGTCAAAACTTTCCATCTCAATAACCATCAACCCAACCATCATCAACATCCTTCTCCATTCCCTTCAAATATCGATATCCGAAACCACGAAACTATCTAACCAATTCAACAATGCTGCACAACAACACTCGAACATCATAGAAAATAAAAGAGGAGTGTTACAAGATTGCAAAGAGCTTCATCAATCAACTTTAACTTCCTTGAAAAGATCACTATCTGGAATCACTTCTTCAAACACTAGAAATTTGGTTGATGCAAGGACTTATCTTAGTGCAGCAGTTACCAACAAGAACACATGTTTAGAGAGCTTAGATTTTTCTTCGGGTACTATGAAGCCAGTTCTAGTTGATTCAGTGATCAACACTTACGAATATGTTAGTAATTCTTTGTCAATGCTTCCCAGGCCTGAGATAAGAGCTTCCAGAGGACGTGAAAACCGGCGTTTAATCGAGGCTGTAACGTGGCTGTCAAGAAATGATCGCGGTCGGTTCTTGCAAAGTACTAATGGTATGCTTGTTGTGGCTGCAGATGGAAGTGGAAACTTTAGCACGATCAATGATGCCATTAACTTTGCTCCGAATAACAGCTATGATAGGATATTAATCTATGTGAAAGAAGGTGTGTATGAAGAAAATGTTGAAATTTTGAGTTATAAAACCAATATTGTTCTACTTGGTGATGGAAGTGATGTCACTTTCATTACTGGTAATAGAAGTGTTGTTGATGGCTGGACTACCTTCAGATCTGCAACTTTAGGTAATTATTTTGGGACTATATTTTTTACATTATCAGTGTCGTGTCAGAATCAGTGCTTCATAGGTATTGATTGATGTACCTAATATAACTTGTAACTGTTGAAATTCATGTTTTTGCGGTTAGTTTCGCGTTGATTAATAGACGAGTTAGACGATCTATATAACTAATGTCTTACGTTTTGTCAGCGGTTTCTGGTGAGGGCTTTCTAGCGCGAGATATATCTTTCGAGAACAAGGCAGGACCGGAGAAGCATCAAGCAGTTGCTCTAAGAGTGAACGCAGACTTAACAGCTTTTTACAAATGTGCAATGTATGGTTACCAAGACACACTTTATGTTCACTCCTTTAGACAATTCTACCGAGAATGTGACATATTCGGGACCATAGATTACATATTTGGAAACGCAGCGGTAGTTTTTCAAGCATGTAACATTGTTTCAAGAATGCCGTTAGCCGATCAGTTCACTGTCATCACAGCACAGTCAAGAGATTCTCCTGATGAAGACACCGGCATCTCAATTCAAAACTGTTCGATTTTAGCTACTACTGATTTGTATAACAACTCGAACAACGTCAAGAGTTACCTTGGAAGGCCTTGGAGGGTTTATTCTAGAACTGTTTTCATTGAGTCTTACATTGATGTGTTTATTGATCCAATGGGATGGAGAAAGTGGTCTTCTTCTGATGAAAATGATCAAGGGTTAGACACTTTATATTATGGAGAGTTTGCGAACTTTGGACCTGGCTCTGCGACGGATAACCGAGTAAAATGGTTAGGCTACCATTTAATGGATTTTGATAGCGCATATAACTTCACTGTTTCTGAGTTCATCATTGGTGATGCTTGGATTGGATCTACATCATTTCCTTATGATGAAGGGATTTGATATATATAACTTTAGTCTTTACTAAAATGTTTTCAAAAATTGCATGGTTGATTCTAATGTTTTAGTTTTATCAAGTGTTGCGAAAAGAGGACTAATGCAGTAAAATTATATTTTGACCGACCATACACAAGAAAGTTAGTGAGTTTTATTCGTAAAGTGCTATTTTGTTACAACGTATTATTCTTGCATTTTTCGTGAGACTATAAATCGCTCGATCTTGATCTAAGACGAATAGTATAACTAAAATTTTAATTATCTTTTGTGAAACAATAGTAACATGTTCCTATGCTATGTTTGGTTTGTGTTACTTGATTTACTTCAACTCTACTTTTAGTTCCTTAGAAAAAGGAGAGAAGGGTATTGAAAGTAGTTGTTTTGTTGTGAAGGATATGAATGTTTTGCGGCAAATACTGTTAAAAATGAACAACAGAACATGTTATTTTTAACATGGAACAACCTTTAACCACTTTATTTTCTAAAATTAGAACACCTAGAATGGCTCTCATCCATAGTTCTAATATTAGTGTTTCCATGAAGGGAAAAAAACCACGTTAAAATTGCAAATGATAAATCAAACCTACTTCAAAAGGAGTTGAAACCATCCTTCATTTAATCACAATCTTCTATTTCTCATATTATTTTTCCGTGACTGGATTGAAGATTGTCACTAAGGCAGAGACTCCTCTGCCTTAGAATAAAAATCATAACTTTAATCTAATTTTAAAAAAATATGGCGTTTCAAGATTTCGACCTCATCACAGAACGACGAAGGAACGAGAAGAAACAACAACTGAAGAAAAGAATCATCATCGGTGTTGTTGCTACCGTTGTCCTTGTTGGTATGATAGGTTGTGCATTCTTCGTTGCCACCACAAAATACGGTGTCAATTTTGGTGATAAAAATACCAAGAACGGAGGATCTCCAACTTCTAACAGCAACAAACATGTTGCGCATTCAGAAAAGATAGTTAAATTAGTATGCAGTACCGCGGATTACAAAACAAAATGTGAAGAACCTCTTAACAAAGCAGTGGAAGAGGATCCGAAACTTCAACACCCTAAAGATCTTCTCAAAGTCTACCTTAAAATCGTCCAAGAAGAAGTTAACAAAGCGTTTAACAAAACAAACTCATTCAAATTCAATGACGAAAAAGAGAAAGGCGCATTTGAGGATTGTAAAGTACTTATTCAAGATGCTAAGGATGACATAGAAACCTCTATCAATCAACTTACAGACATCGAATTCAAGAAACTTTCTGCGAAAGCACCTGACCTAAACAGTTGGTTAAGTGCTGTTATCTCTTTCCAACAAACATGTGTCGATGGTTTTCCCGAAGGAAAAATGAAGACAGATCTTCAGAAACTCTTTGATGATTCTAAGGAATTTGTCAGCAATTCTCTTGCTATTGTGTCTCAGGTTTCTACATTCCTATCTACCGTTCAGACCCTCGCGCGCGGCCGTTTGTTGTTGTCTGATAACTCACCCGTCTCTTCTTTGGACTCCGAAGGCTTACCTTCATGGATCCATCCCGAAGAAAGAAGGGTGTTGAAGGCTGCTGATATTAGACCTACACCTAATGTCACTGTCGCAAAAGACGGAAGTGGTGACTTCAAAACCATCTCCGAGGCTTTGGCAGCCATCCCCGCAATCTACCCCGGAAGGTATACATAAAACATTTTTACACATGCATCCAATCAAACGTCACATTTGTTAATATGTCACACTTTTCATGTTACGCAGGTATGTGATTTATATTAAAGAAGGAATATACGATGAAACCGTGACAATAACGAAGAAAATGCAAAATGTAACAATGTATGGTGATGGATCACAAAAGAGTATTATCACCGGCAACAAAAACTTCAGGGATGGTGTCAGAACCTTTATGACCGCAAGTTTTGGTAAGTCAATTTTCGACTTTCGTTGAATAATCAATATCTCTGATAGAAAATATACTAATGAATTGATTAATCTTCTATGCGTGGTACATGCAGTGGTACTAGGAGAAGGCTTTTTGGGTCTATCAATGGGCTTCAGGAACACAGCCGGTCCCGATGGACACCAAGCCGTGGCAGCCCGAGTCCAAGCGGACCGTGCCATATTCGCCAACTGTCGTTTCGAGGGTTACCAAGACACACTCTACACACAAACACACAGACAATTCTACCGCAGCTGCATCATAACAGGAACAATAGACTTCATCTTCGGCGATGCAGCAGTGGTATTCCAAAACTGCATCATGGTGGTGAGAAAGCCAATGGACAACCAATCAAACATGGTAACAGCACAAGGCAGAATGGACAAACAACAAGCAACAGGAACAGTTTTACAGAAATGCACAATCAAAGCCGACGAGAAACTAGTCCCTGTGACGAAAACCATAAGAAGCTACCTCGGTAGACCATGGAAGGAGTTTTCAAGAACAATAGTAATGGAAACAGAAATAGGAGAGTTCATTCATCCAGATGGATGGACAGCATGGCAGGGAAACTTCGCGTTAGATACATTGTATTATGCAGAGTTTAACAACACAGGACCTGGTTCAAGTACCAGCGGTAGAATAAAATGGCCTGGTTATAAGATTATCAACAAAGAAGAAGCTAGTAAGTATACAGTGGAGAAATTCTTGAAAGGAACATGGGTTCAATCCTCAGGTGTACCTTCAGAACAAGGAATGTACTATTGAAAAATGATTTTGTTTGGTGAGTGAGTGAGTTTCTTTCATTGATTCAACCAATGAGTTTGTTTATGTTACATCATTCATTATACATGCTTTGAGTTAATGATTTTGAATTGTAATTTTTTTTTTTTTGCTTTTTGTTGTTTTTCTTATGTTAAAGTTGTTATTATTCTTTGAAAATATTATTATTCTTTCAAACTTAATTGTCTAACTACATATTACTCTATCCGTTTTAAAATTCTTAAACTAAATAATAAATATAGATGAAGATAGTTAATTGTATAAAAAGTACCTGAGCTAAATATGAAATGTATTTGACCAATTGAACCTAAATATAAAACCTTTTTTATTTTTTGGTTGATAAAAGACACAAAAATAAAATTAATCATATTAAATTATAATTTCAAAATTCTACTATTAATTTTCTTTCTAAATTTTCTTTTAATTTTTTTTTGTACTTTTAACTCCAATCATCAAAAACCCATTTTAAAATTTATTATAAACAATTGTTTCTTCGGCAACCACGATTATCACTGACTCGTTTTATTTTCAAATTCAACTCCTATTCTTTTGAGATAGATTTTTTTCTAATAACTTAAATTTATTTTTTTCACCGGAAAATATGAGATATGTTTTTAATAATTTATATTTTATATATTCATTTCATATATTATAATAATAATCTAATATTATTTAAATAAATTTTTATTTTCATATTTTGATTATTTAATTTCACTTATTAATTTAATAGGGGATATTTCATAATTTCATTTATTTTAATCAAATATTTATAAAAACATATTATAATTATATGTATTGTCTATTAACAACAATAAATATAAATATTAATTATTTTTATTTTTTAAAATTGATTTAATACTTTTTATAAGTTAAAGTTAAATAAAAAAGAATCACTTAAATGCATTAAATGCTACCGATATCTCTTCTTTTCAAGCACCCGATCTAGACAAATTGATTGACGTTTGAATATCTCAAAACATCACTTAAAAACATACATGTTTCCCCAAATATGTTAAAACACCCATGTCATGTATGCACCAATGAGCTCATACGCTTTTGACTGAGGGATTCATCAACTATTTAACTCATCTCCACTGAACTCATGACATCATTCTCAGCCAAGGGAATCATCAGCAGGGCGAGAGGCGGATTTAGGAAAGAAAGGTAGTTTTAAACACTTCGCCCTTTAAAGAAAAGTCCTCGTACTTAAGGATCTGTGTAATATTATATTTGGGAAGCCCTATACTAGGACATACTCGCCCGGCAAATGGATCGTCCAGGAGGATTCTAAGGGGTTCACCCAGGAAGGGCCGCATACGTAGGAGTCATTCGAGACAGTCTTTGCTGACCCTGAAAATATAGGTGATCAATAACCTCTCCAGTAAGTGGAGAACGGTTAAGCACACGTGCAGGAGGGAAAGCCTTAGGCCTCAGAAATCCTTATAAATACAATATCTTTCAAGAGGATAAAGAGATCCTCAAGTTATACACATTTATTACTACTCAGAAAGCACTACGCTCATAATAGTTATAATTTTGTCAATCCAACCACTCATCCGAGTTTTCATGCCCTTGTCGGTGGAACACGCACACCATGTATTTTTTTGGATAGTAAAAACTATCTAAAATAATAATTAAAAATATAAATTTTGTATAATTTTTTTAAATCACGGGTAGATTAAAACATAGTAAACCAAATAACAAAAAGATTATAAGATCATGAGGAGGCAAGAACCTGACTCAGTTACACCACATTAAAACATAATATTCTGGACTGGGCCATGACCTCATGCACGGCACGGCCCAACTCTCGTCGGGCCCAAGTCCAAACGACCAAGCATGTAGACATGTCGGGCGAAGGTCTGTTCACCCGTGGAACGTCTCCTCGACCTTCTGACTACGTGTCGGGCAAAGAACGTGTTGTCCGTTCCATGGACTCTGCCCACATATCATCAGCCCACATCGCGGGCAACTATGTTATGTCGGGCAGAACCATAACGGCACATCACTTACCACGTCACCCAACTCCCCTATATTATCTCCTTAGGGATAGGGGCAGTTGGACCAGGGAGCAGACCTTGGTCTAGGTCTTCACGCTTCGTACGCGTTCCCTAGAAGCTCCTCCTTGGGCCTAGCTAATCCAGCCCATTAGGAGCCTTGGCCCAGCGCTGGGGGCTCAATATAAATACCCCTTTCATGGCAAAGGGACAGGTATTCTGACTGACACTCTGATAACCTTATTCTGTACCTCTTCTGACTTAAGCATTGGAGCACCTTGCAGGTACACCCCCCTCCTCATTTCATTCTCTGGCCCATTCACCAAGACCTTGGAAGGCTCTTCTGATCAGGTAAGATCAGTGGCGCCGTCTGTGGGAACTAGCTATCCCCATCTTCATCAACAGAGGATCAAAAGCTCATTTATTTCTGTCCTTCCAACATGGCCGGAGAACAACCTAGCGAGCGCAGTCGTCCCCTCGTCGACTACACTACGGACGACGGCCCGCCATCCCATGAAGCAGACGCTCGAGACGGTCATCCAGCCACCCCGTCTCCAGAACCCCAAAATAACGGGGATGCCCCTCACGCTCAAAATCTAGGGGCAGAGACATTTCATCCCATCCCCGTTCCCGTTGAAGGAGACGCCACAATGATTGCCATGGTAAATGCCCTCAATCAGGCCGGTTCTATGCTTTATCAGCAGCACGAACGAATCATGGCCCTCGAAGTCGAGCGACAAGAGGCCCGGCCCCAGCAGGAGAGGAGGACACAACAACGTCCAGAACCAACAAAGAAGCGAGGACGTCATTCTCCAGAACCTCACGTCAGCAGGGCACGCGCTCGTCGGGACAATGGTCGAGCGGGAACACCACCAAGGCGCGGGCGCAGCCCCGACAACAATGAACTATCCCCATTAAGGAGCGACGAGGAAGACCTGCATTGTCCCCTGTCTCGGGCAATAATGGAAGCCCCGCTCCCCAAAGGCATGGAGAAACCGCCCAATCTAGCTGTGTACGACGGGACTACCGATCCCGACGATCACGTCGACAACGTCAACGCGATGCTCGACTACCGCAATGACATCACCGGGCATCTCAAATGCCGGCTGTTTTCAACGACCCTCAGGAAAGGAGCCATGGCCTGGTACAAAAGTTTGGCTCCCGAATCCATTACGTCATGGAGAGTCATGAGGTCCATGTTCACCAGGCACTTCACGGCTTCCCGTCGTCACCCCAAGACCGAGGCGACCCTTGAAGCCATAGTGCAAAAGAAGAATGAGACGCTGCGCTCGTACATCGAGCGATTCAACCAAGAAGCTGTCGAGGTGGATACCACCGAACACATGAAAAAGTACCTCCTCGAAAGAGGACTCTTGCCCGGTAGTGAGCTGAGCAGAGCCGTTGGGATCGAGCCTCCCCGCACACTGAACGAACTTCTGCACAAGGCCCAGGCCTACATTAGATACGAAGAAAAACAGGTGGCACACAACGCCCGCAGCGGACGTAATGCTGGGGACACCGAGCACTCCAAACGCGAGGACCCGAGCGTCCCCCGTCGCAACGGGGACAGGCGAAGAGAGGAAAGACCTCGCGAGCTCCGAGAAGGAAGGGGTCCTGCGGGCCGATATAGCGAGTACACCTTACTGACAGCTCCTCGAGAGCGCATCCTCGCAGAATGCATCAACTCTGAATTCAAATAGGGCAGAGTCAGGTTCCCCAAACCATCTGCGCCAAAGCCTCACACCGACAAATCTAAATACTGCCGGTTCCACAGAAGTCACGGGCATGTGACCGAAGACTGCGTCCATCTGAAGGATGCAATAGAGATTTTAATCCAAGAGGGGCACCTAAAGCAGTATACGAGGAAGAACGAAACCCCCAGACACGACGAGGCAGAGAAGAAGAGACCCCGGGAAGAAACGCCCCCCGACAACTCTCCATACCAAGTGGCCCTCTGCGTGTCACGCCCGGAAGATTTCTTCCTCCCCGAGCCACTGCCCGAAGGAAGAATCGCTGCACTCAGCCCTTGGGAGGACTTCCCAACCGCACTGGTAATATCAGGTGGGGGAGTTAATGGCGAAACCGCTGCCCTCTCAGTCAAACGCAAGTTCGACGAACTCCTATTAACCGCCCCCGAGCAAAAGGCGACATTGACAAAGTACCGGGGAAAATCCAACCCAATATCCTTTTTCCTGGAGGAACTCCCGGGCGGATCCCCGAACTCGGGCATCCCGCTATTGATCAGAGCAAAGATGGCCCAGTTCGACGTCCGACGCATCCTAGTCGATCAAGGCAGCTCAGTGGATATCATGTACGTCCACCTCTTCAATACTCTGAAATTAGACAAGACCAACCTGGCCCCCTACGTCGGATCCGACCTCCAAGGATTCAATGGAGCAACGACTAGGCCGTGGGGGTATGTCGAGCTCCTCGTCACCTTTGGGGAGCAAGAAACGGCCAGGGAAATCAAAATCCAATTCCTGGTCGTAGACTGCCCGTCCCTATACAATTGCATCTTCGGACGCCTAACACTGGCTGAACTTACTGCGGTCCCGTCCACCGTCCACCTGAAGATGAAATACTACACCAAATTGGGCCGCGTGGTCACCATCCACGGCGACATCGAAGCTGCCCGGCGATGCTACGACGCTGCAGTAAAAGGACAGGCCGTGATTAGCACAAAGAACAGTTCCAGCAACAAAAAGCTCAGGACCGAAGACCCTCCCCGGGGAGTTAACGCCATCGACCTCGACTGTCGTATTGGGCTAGACGAAACCGAAGCAGGGAAGTCCACCAAGGAAAGATCTCTCGAACACCCGGTCCGACCAATCCCCGACGGAGAGTTCGAGCTCATTCCCCTCGGGGACGATCCAGAAAGGACAGTGAAGATAGGCAAGGGATTGCCCGAGGAAACAAGGGAGAAGCTCGTGGCATGCCTCAAAGAGAATTCTGACCTCTTCGCGTGGAATGCCGCAGAAATGCCCGGACTGGATCCTGAGATCGCGTGTCATAAGCTAGCTTTAGACTGGGCAGCCAAGCCCATAGCACAGCGTAGGCGCAAACAGTCGCCCGAAAAGGCAGAGGCTGCCGAACGAGCTGTAAAAGACCTCTTAGAGGCAAATTTTATTTCTGAAGCCCAATACACAACCTGGCTCTCTAATGTAGTCCTCGTTAAGAAAAATAATGGAAAATGGCGTATGTGTGTTGATTATACTGATCTTAATAGGGCTTGCCCGAAAGATGCTTTCCCCCTCCCTAATATAGATATGATCGTCGACAATTCTGCAGGTTTTAAACTCTTGTCCTTCATGGACGCATATAGTGGATACAATCAAATCCCTATGTCGCCCACAGACAAGAGACACACGGCATTCATGACCCCAACGGGCAATTACTATTACAACGTCATGCCGTTCGGGCTCAAGAACGCTGGTGCTACGTACCAACGCATGATGAACAAAGTCTTCAAGGATGAAATAGGGGACATGCTCGAAGTATACATGGACGACATGATCGTCAAATCACACGAGGAGAGTACCCATGCTCGACATCTAACCAAAGTGTTCGAGCAGGCGAGGCAGTGCAGAATGAGGTTCAATCCCGAAAAATGCACGTTCGGGGTACGGGCAGGAAAGTTCCTCGGGTTCTACCTCACCGAAAGAGGAATCGAGGCCAACCCCGACAAATGCCGGGCATTTTCGGAATTCCCGACCCCGAGGACCAAGAAATCGATCCAATCCCTCAATGGAGTGCTCGCCTCACTCTCCCGTTTTATCACCAAATCCGCCCAGCACGCATTACCATTCTTCAGACTCCTTCGCAAGGAGGCTATCTTCGACTGGACCGACGAATGCGAGCAAGCATTACTCCATCTGAAGAAGGTTCTATCCGAACCCCCGGTCCTATCGCGACCATTAGAAAAGGAAACCTTATACCTATATCTGTCCGTGGCGACCGAGGCCGTCAGCGCCGTTCTAATAAGAGAGACCGACGAGGGACAAAAGCCCATCTACAATTACCTCACACGAGACGAACTCCCAACTGACCCGAAAGAGGCGGCCACTGTCAAACGACGAGCGTGCTCGTACGTACTCCTCGAAGGTAAGCTCTACAGGAGAGGATTCTCCATCCCGTTACTTAAATGTGTTGAGGAAGAGAAAGTCCCCGACATACTTGGAGAGATACACCGGGGAATCAACGCTCAGCACCTCGGCGGGCGATCGCTCGCAAGAAAGGCCCTTCGAGCAGGCTACTACTGGCCGACCATGCAAAGCGATTCAAAGGAGCACGTCAAAAGGTGTGACAAATGCCAACGACACGCCGACATGCACCTCGCACCCCCAAACGACCTAAAATCACTATCTTCCCCGTGGCCCTTCGCGTGGTGGGGCATGGACATCCTCGGACCCTTCGTCACCGGATCATACCAGAATAAATACCTCATCGTCGGGGTGGATTACTTTACCAAATGGATCGAAGCGGAGGCACTGGCTAAAATAACCGCGCAGAACATTCTCCGGTTCTTTAAACGCAACATCCTCGCTCGGTTCGGCATACCCCAGGCACTTGTCACGGATAACGGGACACAATTCACGGACGGAGGATTCCAGGACTTCGTCACCAGCCTAGGCACTAAACAGCATTTCACGTCTGTCGAACATCCACAGACGAACGGGCAAGCAGAGGCGGCCAACAGAGTAATCTTACGTGGCCTTAAGCGCAGGCTCGGCGAGGCGAAGAGGGCATGGGTCGAGGAGCTACATAGTGTCCTATGGGCTTACCGCACAACACCACATTCTACCACCGGGGAAACCCCGTTCCGACTAACTTACGGCACCGAAGCAGTCATCCCGGTGGAAATACGGGCACCAACGAGGAGGATAGAGGAACCCCTAGACGAGGAAATGAACGACGAAACCCTTAGAGACGAGCTCGACCTAGTCGAGGAGATTCGTTCCGAAGCAGCTCTCAGGGAAACGACCCTCAAACAAAAATAGCACTACGCCACGACACGAAGGTCATAAGAAGAGAGTTCCAGGTCGGCACCCTGGTCCTCAGAAGAAACCAGAAAAACCCAAGAGAGGGCAAGCTGGCAGCCAACTGGGAAGGCCCCTACCGCGTCCGCGACAAGACGAGCAACGAGGCCTATTACCTAGAAAACCTACAAGGGGAACAACTCGCTCGACCATGGAACGCAGAAAAACTCAGACAATATTACAGCTAAATGTATCACGGGGAAACGTGGGTGGTACGACCACGCTCTTCGTCTCCAAAACCCCAGAGAGGAACCGCGAGACCCGGGAACGAGCCGGGGTCACTTAGCGAATACAACCCTCCCCGACGAGTGGGATCTTGACCAAGACTCAACGTCGAAGTACCAGGACAGGCAGGGCACCCAGCTCGCGATGGGAAAGCCCAAGCCTCGAGACCGGGGTTCATACAACGAACCCGGGCTTCGATCCCAACGGGCACCAAGCCCGGCACTTCGTCGGTTCCCTAAACCGAATAGATTTCCTAGGTCGAGCAGAGTACGAATTCATAAAAACAAATATCAAACATAAACGAACACAATGAATGACAACAAAACATTCATACATTAAAAACAATAACAACGGCCGAAGCCAAGTACGCCCGAAGGCCATATTACAAATGCCCGAAGGCCAAAATATATAACGGGCACGCAGGCCATAACAAAACTACAAATTAAAATTACATAATTAAGACTCCGCTCGGAGCACTTCTTCTTCCTCCTCCTCTTCCTCACCCCCCAGCTCTTCCTCCGCTTCGAACGGGCAGACGATCTCACCATCCCTGACACAGTAGTTATGGGCCGACCCCGCTGTCACCAACTCGGGGTTCAGAAGCCCAAGTTGTTCGACAGCATTGTCGAAACCCTCTTTGAAAACGGCCACAAGATCTTGGTTGAGCGAGCGGATATGCCCCAGCAGCTCACCGCGCGAACCAAGGGCACGTTCCTCCTCGGTCTCGTCGGCCAGAGAACGGACCTTTTCTTTGAGAGATTCAATATGAGCCCTCAGGCCAGCATTGTCCTCGGTCAACTTTTGATGATCGGCCACCTGCTCTTCCAAGCTCGCCTTCGCAGCCTTCAACTGGTCCCGCTCCTTCTCCACCTCATCCAGCTTCTGGCTCAGCCCTTCCTGCAGCTGATGCTCCTCTTTGTAGTCCGACAGGTCTTTGGACAGTTTGTCCTTCTCCGACCGAACCTGCAAAAGAGCATCCTCCAGCGAGGCAGTGGAGACCGAAGTGTCGGTCAAGACCATGGCCGTCTCCATCACCCGGATGACAGCGGCAATGTCCCTAGCCAGATCTTTGCGTCGAGCACCAGCGTCTTGATCCAGAATAGCCTTGGCCTCGGGCGCCGGCACAGCAATCGCCTCCTCAGCCTTGAAGAACGACCGTTCCACATAGCAAGGAGGTAGCAGATAGCTGCCCGGTCCACCCGGACTTCCCAGCGACGACCTTGAAAGAGTCCCCGACGGACGCTTCCGTTTGTGGAGGGGAGAGGCAGATGGCGGCGGGCTGTCAGGTATATCTATCGCCCGAGGAGGAGAGGAAGGAGTCACGCCCGCCACATTCGAAGGACCGGCCCCAGCATCACCAGCGGTCTCCAAGACACGGGCCACCGTCTTCTTCTTCTTCTTGGGCACCCGGTCAGCTGCACCGGCCTGGTTCGCCAGCTTCAAGACTCGGTCACGTGCACTGGGCATGGCACCTGCAAAAGAATACACACAGACATTAGCGAGCGAAAACATAAACAAAAATAAAAGACTAAACAAAGTCTGCCTACTCAATAATGCTAGAGCCTCCTCCTCGGTATCACACTCGAGCAGAGCCTTGGTATTGATGTAGCGCGTCTCGGTGATTAGCTCCCCGGCCTCATCCAGATAGGGCACGCCCTGTCGATTCGCCCAGACCCCCAAACTGAAGCTCTGCACGTAATCAACCAGCTTCTTATACGCGAGCCTGTCCTCAGTGCCGAGCATCGCGTATTTGATCCGGTAATGAGCCGTGGAGAGGTCGAAATGATCACGCTGCCACCTCAGCGGTATCTTCGACATCAAGGTCTCCTCCCCATTTGGTTTTCGTTGATAATAATACAGGGAGTGAAGGGCGGCGCGGGTGATCGGCATCACCACGTACCATCGGCCTTTGAAGTGACGAACAGAGTCCACGTACGTCTTGAACAGACGCACGGGCTGTTTGAAAGAGACCCAGCTGTGACGCCCACGGGAACCGGACCGCTGGAGATGGAAGACGTGGAAGAAGAGGGCCCGGGTACAACCAATGCCGAGGAACTGGCTGACCAACTCAAATGCCCGCATAAAGGCGAGAGCATTAGGATGCAGTTGGGACGGCGCCAGCCGAAGCCATTTGAAGACCGACATCTGGAAGGAGTTGAAGGGCAGTCTAATCCCCGCCTCACGGAAAGCAAATTCATACATGGTGAACTGCTTCCCCGGGAAATGATGGCAGATGCGGTCTTCTTCCTTGGGGGCGCAACAATACCAGTTCGGTGGATCTTCCCGGCTTACGTTCTCGACCACAGCGTAAGCAGAGATGGCCTCGTCGCAGAAATATGATTCCTCCTCCAAAGGCTCGTCCGCAACCCAGGAGAAGTCAGCCTGCCCGGAAGAGGAGGCGTGTTCGGTACCATCCCGGACACTCCCGTCCCCAACAGGGAGACGAGCGATTGTCGCATCTTCGGTCGAGGACCCAGAATCTTCCCTCCTCGGTCGTAAACGCCCGGTAGCACCTGAAACGCAGACAGAAAGAGTGAATTCGACGTCATATCAAATCCACCCTTCCACCGCAGGTCAAGTGAAAGGGCGTGGCGGCGACAGACACTAACTGTGCTCAACTCAGAGACACGCGCGTTCTTAAGTTACCGGGCAGAAAATTCATACAGCCTATGCAAATATTGCCCGACATATGAAATTTCTGCCCGGTACAGTATGATCCTAACCCTATTTTCTACCATCTACAGTCCACTACATTATCCCTAAGTCAAACCTAACCACATTTCTACAGAGATAACATGCATTTGACGGAAAACAGAAAGGAAAATGATGAATCACAGAGGAAAAATCATACCTGACATAGAGAAGTTGAAAAAGATCACGGTGGCGCACGGGCAACGGACGGTGGTTCAGGCAGGGAGACGGGCGGAGACGGCGGTTCAGGCGGTTGAACGAGCAAACAAGAGAGAATATGGAGAACTTCCGGTGAACGTGGGAGCAAAAAAGTAGAAATGAAGTTACTCAACCCCTTTTTATAATGCCTGGCGCGTGGACCAACGCGCTAGGTCATCATTACCTACTATGCCTACGCCGTCTTTGCACACGAAACGAAGCGACGCCATTAAGTTTGAGACACGTCTATCCAAAAAAGAAATTGAAACGACGTCGGGCACCTGTCCATCTCCCCGACTCATCAAGGCGCCATATCCTCGCATCATACCCTCGTCTGTTACTAGGAAGGTGCATACCAACCGATCGCTTCCATTCCCGACACTCCCGGCGAAAGAGGAATTCATGAACAACTCTATAACAACCTCACCTACCGAACGATCACACTTCCCCGTCAGCTCGGGGAACCCCCAGTTGCAACATAAGTCGTCGCTCTAGCTCAGAGACTCGACTTGGGGGGCTCCTGTTCTGGACTGGGCCATGACCTCATGCACGGCACGGCCCAACTCTCGTCGGGCCCAAGTCCAAACGACCAATCATGTAGACATGTCGGGCGAAGGTCTGTTCACCCGTGGAACGTCTCCTCGACCTTCTGACTACGTGTCGGGCAAAGAACGTGTTGTCCGTTCCATGGACTCTGCCCACATATCATCAGCCCACATCGCGGGCAACTATGTTATGTCGGGCAGAACCATAACGGCACATCACTTACCACGTCACCCAACTCCCCTATATTATCTCCTTAGGGATAGGGGCAGTTGGACCAGGGAGCAGACCTTGGTCTAGGTCTTCACGCTTCGTACGCGTTCCCTGGCAGCTCCTCCTTGGGCCTAGCTAATCCAGCCCATTAGGAGCCTTGGCCCAGCGTTGGGGGCTCAATATAAATACCCCTTTCATGGCAAAGGGACAGGTATTCTGACTGACACTCTGATAACCTTATTCTGTACCTCTTCTGACTTAAGCATTGGAGCACCTTGCAGGTACACCCCCCTCCTCATTTCATTCTCTGGCCCATTCACCAAGACCTTGGAAGGCTCTTCTGATCAGGTAAGATCACATAATAAACAATCTAAATAGATTACAACTATAAAAGAAGAAAGTAAAAACACACACAACACAAACACTATCCAACAAACCTGTGTACATGGATGAAATCAGATAACAAAAGAATATATTTAACACATCATCACAATTTTCATTGATGACGAATGAACAGATACTGACATCGACACAAACCGTTTGACGTATCAAAAATACCCTACCAACAATTGAATATAACTAATTAGTGCATCAAATGATTGAATATAACTAATTAGTGCATCAAATGATTCATATTAATAATATTAAAATTAATTTTCAAAAAACTAATCACACATTTGAGATATTTTTATCAAAATTTTGTTAGAAATAAATAAATCCCCTAAGCTTCTCAAACAAGCTTTCAAAGGAAAATACTTTTCGCGCCTCTATATCGATTTCGAATCCCTCTCTCCATCTTCTTCTCTTTCCCCCTTTCCTCCCTCAATTCTCCCAAATTACCCATTTTTCTTCTCCACCAAGGTCTCGTTGTTGTGTTAAAAATGGAGCAGCAACGACTTGAGAAAACAGTACAACAACAACAACAACAGGACCAAGAAACCGAAGAGATTCAACACGGTCCTTTACCCGTCGAACAACTTCAGGTATCTATCTCCCTTAATGGATCCTTCAAAATTTCTCTCTTTTTTTCCAGATTTCGCGACCCATTAGTTGCAATTTCATATTTAGATTGCCCCAGTTGTTTAATATCGAAAAAGAAAAATCCCCCCTTTTTCTGTTGTTAATTTTTCAGTGATTGATTGTGATCTCAGACATCTGGTATAGCTGCAATTGATGTTAAGAAGCTTAAAGATGCGGGTATTTGCACTGTTGAATCTGTTGCTTATACTCCCAGGAAGGATCTCTTGCAAATCAAAGGTATCAGTGAAGCCAAGGTTGACAAGATCATTGAAGCAGGTAATCAATCATTCACTTTCACCTTTGTTTTAGGGTTTGTTTGGATGAGTTTATGTATAGTGTGAGATTCTTTAGGAGAGCTTATTTAAACAGGTTATTTCATGTTCATAAGCTATTTTCAGCTTATTTTCAAAAGCTCTTCGGGATAGCTTATGAAAAACATCTTAGTGTATGTTAGGTTTAGCTTTTGGAAGAGATAAAAACAATTCTAGAGATGTAGAATTGATTTTGGAATGATTTTGAGGTGTTTGGTTCTTTTAAAGTAGAATTGATTCATGCCTCCATGATTGATTCTACCTGAAGCTAGAATTTGTAGCTTTTGAGTTTAAATGTGATTTTTACATTGAAATTTAGTGTTCAACTCAACTTTGCATAAAGTTATCAAAACATAAATCACTTTACATTCAACTCACTTCTTACCTTAATCAATTTTACACAATCAATTCACTCAAAATCAATTTTTTCACAAAGAACCAAACATATGCTTAGAGCTTATATGAACATACAATAACAACCTAGCTTTATCCCAACCAAGTCTTATATGAACATAATTTGACTTTATTCAAGTATTGCCCAATGTTCATCACTGGTGAAGATATGCTGAGTCTATGGCGTTTTCTTTGTTTTGTTGATTGACTGACAGCTTCTAAGCTGGTGCCTATGGGTTTTACTAGTGCTAGTGAGCTCCATGCCCAGCGAGAATCGATTATTCAGATAACCACTGGGTCAAGAGAGCTTGACAAGATATTAGAAGGTTAGACTCAGACTCATGAATACTTCTTTTATGTGTGAATTTCAAACATCATATCAATGCGTTTGCTTCTGAGTGCCAATAATTTTATATGTTGGTGATTCAATTAGGTGGAATTGAGACGGGTTCTATCACCGAATTGTATGGTGAATTTAGATCTGGGAAGACTCAGTTGTGTCACACTCTCTGTGTCACTTGCCAAGTATGTTTCCCTTTTGTGCTGTTACATGTTTAGTCCTAGCATGTAGAAGTAGATTACGAGCAAGAGTTTTGTCTCAATTTACTTTGACCCTATTACTGAATGAATATACTCTTGTGTATTCGGTTTGTAAATGTTTAAGTTCATATTGATCTGTCATTACTACCTAATGTCTTTGTCTAGTACTTAATTTATCCTTGATATTGTAGTTGCCACTAGATCAAGGAGGAGGTGAGGGTAAAGCTATGTACATAGATGCTGAGGGAACATTTAGGCCTCAGCGACTCTTACAGATAGCAGACAGGTATAGTGATTCTTTATATTGCTTTGTTGCCCAATGTTTGTGGAATTACATATTCAATATTTATGTTCCTTAATGCTACAGGTATGGACTGAACGGTGCTGATGTATTGGAAAATGTTGCCTATGCTAGAGCGTACAACACGGATCATCAATCCCGGCTTCTGCTTGAAGCAGCTTCAATGATGGTGGATACAAGGTGTGACTTCTGATGGTTCTATTGCTCAGTATTGTCGAGATCTGGCAAATGCCAATGTTACATAATCTGTCTTCTGGATAATCCGTGGGTTAGATGCTGGAACTGATTTTGAGGCTTATGTTTTGATGGCTTATACACAGGTTTGCTCTAATGATAATAGACAGTGCTACTGCTCTCTATAGAACAGATTTTTCTGGCAGAGGGGAGCTTTCAGCCCGGCAAATGCATTTAGCAAAGTTCCTGAGAAGCCTTCAGAAATTAGCAGATGAGGTAAAGAGTCCATGTCAGGCTTGTTCCGTGCGAATATCTTCTTTATTTTTTATAAACTGATTCATGATTCTTAGTAAACAAATACAAATATACAATCATTTGGAGATAATAACTTGTTTTGATCATCTAATTGTAGTTCGGCGTGGCTGTTGTCTTAACAAACCAAGTAGTTTCACAAGTAGATGGTTCTGCAATGTTTGCTGGACCCCAAACCAAACCTATTGGAGGCAACATTATGGCTCATGCAACCACAACAAGGTTAGCTCTAAGGAAAGGAAGAGGAGAAGAGCGAATCTGTAAAGTAATTAGTTCTCCTTGTTTGGCTGAAGCCGAAGCAAGATTTCAGATATTAGGCGAAGGAGTTTCAGATGTTAAAGACTAACCAATTTTAGCATTGTCTGAAACATTGAATTTTTGTTTGTTTGTTTGTGTCCTTTTGCTAGTTGTAAAAGACGATTTGCAAGTATCCAATGTCTAGTTTTGCAATAATGTTCAATTTTGTTGGTTTCTATTTTCTTGCCATTGTTCTTTTGGCAGTCCCTTTGCATTTCGTGATCACGATCATTGTTGCATTGTTGATAGTGTAGCTTCATTGAAATTGATAAACTATGAAAGCAATAGCTAATTGACATTTAAAACTTGCAATATGTTTTGAAATAAGATTATAATTAAACTGTCAATATTTATATTTGAGATTAATGGTCATGTAGTGTCAGAGTAAATTTTTTTATACATAATCAAGTCAAATATAATTTAAAATCTGACGGTAATCATTTACTGACGGTGTAAAATTATTTTACGCGGTCAGTCTATTTCCATTAAATATTTTATATTTTAGGTTTTAAAAGTAACATTTATAATATGGATGCACCGTTAGAAAGATGGTAAAACTTCCAATTGCGTGGGGTGTAATTTATAGTAAAAAGGAGTAATGATAAAAGAGAAAATAAATGCTCGAAAACCAATTAAATGTATTTTGTATGATAGGGTTGAATCATGAATTTTTATTGGATAAAAGTGTACAATTTTTTTACATAATTAGTGTACTACATTTAATCCCATGATAGAATTTGATTGTACTTCAATAAAATTTAAGTTTAATATTTTTTTTTTATCTTGTTTCGGGATTTATTTTGATTTCTTTAATTTGAAAAAAAAATCCATTTAAAATTTTCAAAATATTTCATATTAGTCCTTTTCATATAAATGTGATTAACAAAGTTTTTCTAATTATTTAGATTTGTTGGATGTTATAGAATTCTTTATCTTAGATAGTTTGAAATCTATGTCACCTTCTTGAATTGATTAAATTCATTATCTATCTAAATCTTTAATAGTGTTGCTCAACTTCAATTCAATGAAAAAAACATGAATGACCAAAAATACGATAATCGATAACAACTAAGCCTTATCCAATTAGGCGGGGTCGATTACATGGATAAATTTTCTCCATAATATTCTATCAATGACAATGCTTTATTCAAGATCTTTCTTAATAATTTCTCTTATATTCTTTATGGGTATTTCTCTTTCCCACATTATTTGTATTTTCTCCATCTACTCTACTCTAATTACTATAGAATCTACAAGTCTTATCTTTACATGCCCAAACCATCTAAGTTTATTTTCTACCATCTTATTTACTATAGGCGCTACCTCGACACCCTCTCTAATATTTTTCATTTCTAATTTTATCCTGTAGAGTCTTACCACACATCCACCGCAACATCCTCAATCTCTGCTATGCTTACTTTATTCCCGTGTTGATTCTTAATTGTCCAATATTCCGTCCCGTACAAAATCGCAGGTTTTACCACAGTTCGATAAAACATTCCTTTTAGTTGCATCACATAAAACACGTGATGTCTTTCTCCATTTCAACCACTGAGATTGAATTCGATGGTTTACATCCCCTTCTATTTCTCCATCATTATGTATTATGAACTTGAGATATTTAAATCGTGTGACTTGAGGGATAATATGGTCTCCAATTTCACTTATAGGTTAGAAACACTCTTCTTTTGTTGAACTTACATTCCATATACTTTGTCTTACCTCTGCTTAGACAAAAATCACGTGTTTCTAAAGCTCATCTTCAAGTTTCCAACCTCTCATTTAAATCTTTCTTTGAATCTCCCAGAGGGACTATGTCATTTGCAAAAAACATGCATCTCAGTGATAGCTCTTGGATGTGTTTTGTGAGTACATCAAAAATTAAGGTAAAAAGGTAGGGGCTTAAGGTTGAACCTTGATGCAAACCAATTGTAATGGGAAAATAATATGTCTCCCCACCCTGTGTCCAAACACTTGTCGATATCCCCCTAATATATATCTTAGTTAACTCAAATATATGCAATCCTAACCTCTTTATTCTCTAGGGTTTTCCACAAAATCTCTCTAGAAACTCTATCACACGCCTTCTCCATGTCAATAAAAATTATTTGCAGGTCTTGTTGGTCCATTTAATATTGCTCTACTATACGTTGTAAAAGATAAATCGCTTCCATGGTCGATCTTTCTGACATAAAATTAAATTGATTCTCGGTGACTTACGTCTATTTTCTTAATCTTTGTTCAACCATTTTCCCATAACTTCATGGTATGACTCATAAGCATAATCCCTATATAATTTTCACAATTTTGTATATCTTTTTTTTTCTTCTTATAGATTGAAACTAAAATGCTTCTTCTTTATTCATCCGGCATGTATTTTGACCTCATAATTTTATTAAAGAGTTTGTGAGTCACTCAATACATCTATCTCCAAGAAATTTTCACACTTTAATAGGTATGTTGTTTGGACCAACCACCTTACTGTTACTCATTCTTATCAATGTTTCTTTTACCCCGTGTTTATGAATCTGACGATAGTAATTAAAGTTTTGATCCTCTTCTCTAATGTCGAGCATGCTAGAGTCCGGTGAGATATCATATCCTTCATTAAATAAATTATATAAATACATATTTCACCCATCTTTTATATCTTTTTCCTGAATAAGACTTTGCTTTCTTCTTCTATAACACATTTTACTTGATCCAAATCTTTAGTCCTTCTTTCTTTTCCCTTAGCAAGCATGTATATAGATTTTTCTCCCTCCATTGTTTTTAGAGATTGATATAATCAATCAAAAGCTTGGGTTCTTGCTTCACCCACCGCATTCTTGGTTTCATTATTAGTTTTCTTGTACTTTTCCCAATATTAAGATTTTTTACATCTATACCACGCTTTAAAACAATCCTTTTTTTACTTTAACTTTTCTCTAGACACTTTCATTCCACCATCATGATTCTTTACACATAGGACTAAAACCTTTTGATTCACTCAAAGTATTTTTAGTCACTTTTCTAATCTCTTGGGTTATTTTGTTCTGTATATCATTTGCACTTCCTTGTGGTTGTCTAAACCTTTCCTCCAGGAACTTGTGTTGGAAAATTCATTGTTTTTCACTCTTCAAATGCAACAACTTGATGTGTGATACTATTACATAACATCTTCCGAATTTTGTCCCTTTAATTCTTACATCCATAACTAAAACTCTATGTTGGATAGTAAAATTCTCTCCTGGAATAACTTTACAGTCCAAGCAAATCTTTCTATATGACTTCCTAATAAGAATGAAATCTATACGAGAACATGTCATCCCACTTTTATACGTGATAAAATGTTCATATCTTTTCCTAAACCATGTATTGCAAAGCTAACAAAAACTCCAAGATGGATTTATCCTTCACATTCACCTCTCCTAGGCCAAATCTCCATGCACATTCTCAAAACCTCTTGTCATGCTAACTACATGACCATTGAGATCCCCTCGTAGGAAAAGCTTATCTCTTTGTGGTATATCCTAAAGTAAGCCTTCTAAATCATCCCAAAATTTTACCCTTAAGTGTTTTGCTAATCCAACTCGAGGTGCGTACGCACAAATAAAATTAAAGGTATATTGTTCCACTACAAATTTCAAGGGTATGATTCAATCTCCTACTCTTGATCTAAATTTTCTGGTGTACCAAGGCTCAAATCCCGAGTTGTCTAATTCTTTTGCTTCTCACCTGTCTATTTAGTTTCTTGTAGGCACATTTTCCTAAGTATTACATGACATACCACATGTCCCTAAAAGGTATGGTGTTTGCCACTCTCCCAAAGAAACTATTTCTTTTTATTAACAGGGAGAACCAGTCTTCCTGTTCATATTAACAGGGAAAATCGTATCTTTTAAGATCAATATACACTCTATCATACACACTTGATATGAGATGAACCATTTTAGGGAAGCACATCCAATTTTCCTCTGGTGCCGGTCCATTAATGCAAGGAACAAGAGACTCATAAATTGCATCAAAGTTTTTTTTCTTTCCATAAAATTGTATGTATGATTCTTTATGAGTTCCACTCATGGATAATTCGATGGTAGATAAGTGTGTGATTATCTTCTCCTTTACCGAGTAAAGACGAAACAACTCGATAACCGCAATTACCGTCACCTTTAACATTGGCGATCCGCTCGATGTATTTGTGCATAAAAATCGATATCTCGTCATTGAATGGAATTTTTGCTGGACGCGGTGAATGAGGTGGTGTGCTAATGCGAGCTCCTTTAAAAACTTTTTTTTATAGATTTTGGAGTAGTTGAGTTTGGAAAAACATTGTCAACATGTTCAAAATACGAAGAACATGTGGATGATGAGTAACTTGTCTCACAAGTCATGGTTATGTAAAACACACATGGCATTAAATTTCTATTAATAGGTGCAAGTATGTTTTTTCGGTTGAACCAAATTCAATGTTATGTCTGAAACACATTCCTTCTTTTCCAACATGAGGCGACACACAATTGGATGGATGACTAACTTGTCACACAAGTCATGGTTATGTAAACCACACATGACATAAAATTTCCATTTCTTATTTGCCAACATATAACCACACAACTTAAAGGGACCCTCACATTTTCTTGAATCAGTGTCATCTTGTTTAAAATTCCGGAGAGAAGGTCTATATTTCTCACTTCTTTCGCATGTCATTGTCACAAAGGCACATCTTTTATCTGAACCATTAGCATCCGAAGAGATAATATGTTTGGGGAAAACATCGAGGTGCACCATATCTAATTAAAATAATTACAATAAAACACTTAATAAGTGCTAATACTGTAAACAAAGCTAAAAAAATGATAGCACACAGATACCAAAGATGCATTTCCGGATGAGTTCACGCAGGTTCTGAAGATGTATCTCTGGATTAAACACACATTTTTCATACTTAAAACAAGATTAATGTCACCAATGAGACTTGAAATAAATGATCTTTACCTGGAATTCTAGTTTCTTTTGCCCCCTTTGATGTAATGAAACACACGACTGAATATTTGGAGTGAAAATATGGATTGAGAATGAAAGGATTTTTGGTAAAAGTTTGGAGTAGAGATTAATTATGACTATGTGATCATAAAGGTGGGTGTTTTATCAAATTATTCCAGAGGTGCATCTCCGAAAATATCTGACATGCAAGATTGACAGAAATTTCAAAATCGTGCCTCAAACTTTCGTAGATTCATCTCCGAAATATCTCCTGAACTTCTCAACTATCAATATATTTTTTGAAAATTCTCAGATATGCTTCTTCAAAATAATTTTTTGTGTTAATTTAGGATGACACTAGTATGGTGTGTCATAAAAGTGATGCATGGTACAAAAAATTATTTTCAAAATTTGAGAAATATTTTTTATTTTTCATAGACCTATTTAGTGTGATAAGAAATTTCCTATTGTTTTTCTTACAAGTACATAATTAATATAAAATTAGATATTAATCTATAACCAAAATTAAATGGAGAAACAAAACGCCGCGTTTCGTTCTGTTCAGAAACTCAGAGCTAACTTATCAATGATGTAAGGAAGAGAAGGAAAGAAGAAGTAGAGAAACGGTGAGTGAAGAAAAATGGGAACCAGAGGTCCACCTCAATCCCATCCTAATTCTGCCGCCATTTCAAGAGGCTACAACTTCGCCTCCACTTGGGAACAGGTTCAACTTCCCTCCAACTCTCTTTCATCTTCTCCCTGTTTCACTACATTTCTTAGATCTCGTTTTTTCCAATTGCACTTCAATTCAATTATCTTAACTTAATTCGAAAATTTCCGTCAATTATCCATAAATCACGTTTCGTATTGGATTAGATCAGATGATACAGATCTGATCTGTGTTGTTATTTGATTTGATATTTGAATTTGAACTAAATCTTGTTTTGCAGAATGCTCCTTTGACCGAGCATCAACAAAATGCGATTATATCACTTTCTCATGCCGTTTCGGAACGACCGTTGCCTCTCAAATTGGTATTTTTTTTTTGCTTGTTGTTTTAATTGAAATGTTATTCATGTTTATGATTATTATGCATATGTAGGTTCAAGAGAATGCATTGGTTCAAGATAATGCGTTGTCGGTTACGACTGAGGATAGTTATTTTGATGATTCTGGTGCGATTAAGACTGTTATGGTTAATACCAATCAGGTTAGTTGATTGTGCGATATGATTTGCGGATTTTAATTCTCGCTGTGTGTTTTCTTAAAGTGATTTTTACTTGTGCAGTTCTACAAATGGTTTTTAGATCTTGAATCTGCAATGAAATCAGAGGTTAGTGATGTTCGGTTACAGAATTGCTTCGTGCTTTGTTTGTTTTGATTGTGTGATTCTTGAAGTTGTTCTCTGATTGTAGACAGAAGAGAAATATCAACATTATGTGAGCACTCTAACGGATCGTATACAGACATGTGATGATATTCTCCAACAGGTTATTTTTCTATCTGGTTATACTGGGTCAGTTGTAGCTATTTGATTTGATTTCTCATTCAGTTTTGTATTTGAACTTGTTGATCTTGTGCAGGTTGATGATACCTTGGACTTATTCAACGAATTACAGATGCAGCATCAGGCAGTAGCTACAAAGACTAAGACGCTTCATGATGCATGTGATAGACTGGTGTGGTTTTGATACTTATTATCTTAATCTCATCTTCATGTTTTGTTGTTTATTTTTTGTTTTGCTTGGGATGATTGTGAAAGTTATTGTGGGTAATGGCTGCCCTTTGAATGTAATCTCTCATTCCTTTAATATTTGGTCATGTAAATAGGTTTATGTATATGTAGAACTAGTAAATAATTTAAAGAAAAAGGTTAATGGTAGTGGAAATTTTAGGTTGCTTAACTGCATTACGCTTCATGTATTGTTGCAAAAAAAGTATAACTGTCAAATGCACGATCTGTTATTTGCATTTGGAAGTTGAAAATGTACGATCTCATTGTTTTGTCGCTAAATGACTTGGATTTCTTCTTCAGCGGAAACGATGGATTTGCTCACCTGTTTGTTACTATTACAGGTACAAGAGAAGCAAAGACTGATTGATTTTGCGGAAGCACTCCGTAGTAAACTCAATTACTTTGATGAACTGGAGAATGTAAGGTTTGACTGCTAGCTTGACTGGATCTTTTTGTTAGATTTATTTTTCATCTTTTTTTTTTCTTCCTCAGTTATAGCATATACTACCTCAGTTTTTTTTTATTTTATTTTATTTATTTTTAATTATAAGTAGGTTTTCCACTTTCACACATATTAAGAAAGACAATCTTTGTTGTATGAAAAAGAGAAATAATGAAGGCTTTCATTTTACAAAATCGTCGTTCATTAGTGGCAGGAGAAAGATAAATTTAAAAATTAAAAGAAGAGAGAATAATAAATACTTAAGGGTATAATAGGAAAAATATCATTAATGATTCGTTGATATTGTAAAATGACTTATAATTTGGTACACTTTTTTCCCCAAAAGCGACATATAATAAAAAACGGAGGGAGTAACTTTTAAAGCATGTGAATTTGCTACTTTAACATAAGTAGTCATCATGTTAACAGGACTGACTAAATCTATATGCTCCAATACCTTATAATGTCTGACATTGAAAGTTGTCATTCTGGTAGGCATCAGGACAATGCAACAATGAGGGCTAAAATTAGCCATTTCCTGTGGAACATGTAATCATAGAGTCATCATCTTTCAAAGTTTCACTGAAATTTTGAAATAAGTTTCTATTGTCTTGCCTTCATTTTGATTGACAAACTCAGACTTGCAAAAAAAATGATGCTTTTTTACCATTACAATGCATTGGGTTTGAGATATGTTGAAAATATTGTCATGATCGTCAGAGAGGTTATATTTAACTCTATTGCATATAAATTTTTTATTATCATACAGAGTTATAATTTATATTTTGTTGCTTCAATTGCACCCTCTGATTACTACTAAATGTAATCTTATTTTTTTGGTGTATGGACATTGTGTTTTTTTTTATTATACTTAATTACACCCGTGGAGAGACAGAAGACTAACGATTTCCTCATTATAATAGGTTTCATTAAGGTTCAACCTAAGCCCCTACCTATTTATTATAATTTTGGATGTACTCACGGAACACATCTAAGAGTTAGCACCGAGATGCGTGTTCTTTTTTTTTAGATGATATAGTCCTATTTGTAGAGTTGAAGAAGGATTTAAATGAGAGGTTGGAGATTTGAAAAAGGATTTAAATGAGAGGTTGGAGACTTGAAGAAGGATTTAAATGAGAGGTTGGAGACTTGAAGATGAGCTTTAGAAATGCATGACTTTCACCTAAGCAGAAGTAAGATAGAGTATATGGAAGTAAGTTCAACAAAAGGGGAAATGTTTCTAATCTAGAGGTGAATGTTGAAGACCATACCATCCCACAAGTCATGCAATTTAAATATCTTGGGTCTGTGATACAAAACGATGGGAAAATAGAAGGGGATGTAAACCATCGAATTCAAGATGAGTGGGTGAAATGGAGGAGAGCTTCAAGGGTTTTATGTGACACACAGGTACCGCTAAAGCTCAAGGGAAAATTTTATCGGACTGCGGTAAAACCTGCGATGTTCTACGAGACAAGATGTTGGACGGTTAAGAATCAATACGATAATAAAGTAAGTGTAGCAGAGATGATGGTGTTCCATTGGATGTGTGGTTAGGCTAGACACGATAAGATTAAAAATGACAATATTAAAGAGAGTGTTGGGGTAACATCTATTGTAGAAAAGATGGTGGAAAATAGGCTTATGTGGTTTGAGCATGTAGAGAGAAGATCTGTAGATTTTTTGGTAAGGAGAGTATATTAGATGGAGAAAAGTCAAACAACTAGAGGTAGAGAAAGACCTTGAAAATCTATAAGAGAAGTTATTTAGAAATATCTCGAGATTAATGATTTAGATAGAGGCATGGTCCTGAATAGAACATTGGCGGAAGTTGATCCATGTAGTCGACCCCGTTTAGTGGGATAAGTCTTGGTTGTTGTTGTTGTTGTTGTTGTTGTTGTTGTTGTTGTAATTACATAGGTCACTTAATTAATTTTATTATCACATCTTTAGTGTACCAGTTACCCAAATGTTTTCTGTTGCTGCTGCTTTAATCTTTCAAACTCTGCATCTTATTTTTATTCAGCATACCCAAATGTTTTCTGTTGCTGCTGCTTTAATCTTTCAAACTCTTCCTCTTATTTTTATTCAGCATACTTATAGCGGAGCTGAATTTTTTTTACTATAGCTTAAATAAAGTTATGCATTCTTTAGACAGAGAGTCTTGAGTTTTTGTTTTATTCAGTGTTCATGAATGTAATGTGAAAACTCTACTGTGTTATTAATTTATAGACGATTTATACGGTTTCTTTATATTCTGCTTTGCAGGTTGCTACCAATTTTTATTCTCCAAATATGAATGTTGGAAATGAAAACTTCCTCCCACTTCTCAAAAGGCTTGATGAATGCATTTCGTGAGTAATAAACCACATTTTGATTCTTGTACTTTCTAATTGAACAATATTTGTGATTGTTGACATTTTGTTTGTTATTTTAG
Source organism: Lathyrus aphaca (assembly GCA_963966055.1). Lineage (NCBI taxonomy): Eukaryota > Viridiplantae > Streptophyta > Magnoliopsida > Fabales > Fabaceae > Lathyrus > Lathyrus aphaca. Next base: position 547,931,390 of record OZ014522.1, read on the forward strand.
ATATGTTGAAAGCAATCCACAATATGCAGAATCCAGTGTTTACTTGCTTAAATTTCGTCAACTCCAGGTATTTAAATTTATTGCTGGGAATTGTTAAGTAATTATAGTGAACAGCTGTCTATTCGCCGTATGTTCTAAGATAGCTCCTGTTTGACAATATTTTGCACATACTAACCTGGAATAGTTGTATTTTTATAGTCTCGAGCTCTGGGCATGATGCGTTCTCATGTGCTTTCCGTTCTTAAAAGCGCCTCTTCTCAGGTGAAATTTGTTTAACAGGTTAATTGGATAAAATTTGTGATTATATGTAAGAGCTAGCACCTCTATATCATTTTGAATTCTTTAGGTGTATTCTTCAAGGATATATAATTTTGAATTTTATGGTTAAGTAATTTGGAAGATACCTCTATATCAGGTCCAAGAAGCTATTCGTGGAAGTGTGGGTGACAAAGCATCTATCTCTGAGGGAGTAGAGGCTTCTGTAATATATGTTAGATTTAAGGCAGCAGCAAGTGAGGTAAGTGTCTCCTTGTTGAAAAAATCTTTAGATATGAATGTTTATTACTGACTAGAGCAAATACAAGAAGGTTGTATTTAATGAATAAGCTTTTCTGCACAATATACCTAACCTCTTTACGCCTATTAACTGTTACTTTTGCAGCTTAAACCATTGCTTGAAGAAATTGAAAGCAGGTCTTCAAGGAAAGAATATGGTCAAATCCTCATAGAATGCCACAGATTATACTGTGAGCAACGCCTCTCTTTGGTGAGATGATACAAGCTTGGCCATTATATTGTTTGTATTACTTTCTCAATATTATTGAGTTAACTGACTAGAAGATTATTTGTTGTATTCCATGAAGATAAGAAGCATAGTTCAGAGACGGATATCTGAATTTTCCAAGAAAGAGTCCTTGCCATCATTGACCAGATCAGGATGTGCATATCTCATACAGGTATTATCATTTTCATACTAAATAATGGCTTCTGGTCATTGGATAGAATAATGGATGTTTTCACTGTGATAAAGAGTTATGGTTGGCCTTAAAGTTTGCTTCACGGCTATCAGTTGTATATCTTATTTGTGTAAATCCATAAATGAGGGTACAAGTTTTTGTTTGTACTATTGAAATTCATTGTTTTTTCTTATTCCGTATTTTTTTCCTAGAGATGTGACAGTAATAAGTCTTATATGTCATTTAATGGGGTAAACTTTGTAGATAGATTGAAGTCTTTGTGCAATTTAACTTCAATTTTTCATTAAAACCATTTATACCAAGCCTTTTTTAGTTGTTTCACATTATGTTTTTTACTACTCCCTCTACCTTATTTATTTGGACTGTCGTTCATTTGACCTTTTTTTTTTGTTATTGGCATCTCTCTCAAGTATTGGACTATCAAAAAGTTTCTTTTCTTTATTCTCCTCAAGGATGTGTTTCTCTCAGCATTGGGACCCATAGACTACAGCTACAGCGACTTTAAATATCAGCAAATAATGTGCTAAATTATTTGTTGCGCTTCTTTATCTTTGTTTCTCGTAAACCATCCTATCATCGATTGCTTTAGTAAATTTCTGAAACTGAAATTTGCACGGTTTATTAGCCATAGCCCCAAGGTTGAAACTGAAACTGATATTATTTTACTTCTTTTCATATCTTTTGGCAGAAAGTCTTAGGGCTTGCTTGATTGTGTTTTAGCTTTGTAGTTTCTAAAATATGTTCTCTCTAAAATAATTTTGAATTTTATTTAAAACAAATATTATCGGGTTGGTTTTGTAGGTTTAAAAACAGAAAAACAAGTATCTGTTTTGCAAAACAAGCTAATCAAACAAGTTTTTCAGTTTCTATATCTTTTTTCTAAACTGAACTGTTTTTGAAAATAGAATTCAATCCGGCCCTTATTCACTGTAATTTGTAGTGCAGGTCTGTCAACTTGAACACCAGCTGTTTGATCATTTTTTCCCAGCTTCTTCGAAGGATGTTTCGAGTTTATCTCCATTAATGGACCCTCTGTAAGTTCGTATTCCTGTTACACAAGCACACTCAGTTTATTTTATTCAAATAGAAAAACATTGTTTAGGAAAGGGAAAGAAATACACAGAAAGAGAGTAATCCATCATACTAGAGTAAATTCAGAGGAAAATAGGACAGAAAAAAAAGGATACAGAGAAAGGTTCTATATTCAAGGATTCCAGTAATTCATTTCGTCCCACTAAATACCGTGGAAGTTAGGACCCCCTGTATAGCTATGGATACGGTAAGGAGCTTTCACATAGTGGATAGGTAGCTTCATCTATGAATGGTGAAGGTTAAGCTTGTAAAATCTAAAGTCTTTTTGCATGTCTTAAGTACACAGAATCTTTTGGGAGTGTGCTTGGAAATACTACGGGAATGTAAAATATGTGTCCAAATACTGCATGTGTTTGACATGCGAAGTAATGGAGCATTAGAATAGTGTGGTTATCCTTCCCCACATATAACTCTCTTTTTTCGTTATCTGCTCTTATCATTTTGTGTGAATGCTATTCTTTAAATGAATGGTGTCTTCCACCCTTATGTTTCGACCCATTTTACTTGTAGGTTAACATATTTATATGATACTCTGCGCCCCAAATTAGTTCACGAAACAAATATTGATTTTCTTTGTGAACTCGTTGATATACTTAAAATGGAAGTCCTGGGGGAGCAACATAACAGAAGGAGTGAATCATTGGCTGGTCTTCGTCCTACGTTTCAAAGAATTTTAGCAGATGTTCACGAGCGGTTGACTTTTCGTGCTCGGACTCATATACGGGATGAAGTAGGTTTCTTATCTTTCTGTTTTTTATTATAGCTTTTCCACTTTTTATTGTTCTGATTAAAGATATATCTTTTTGTGGGATTCTTGTTCTGATTGCTTGCTTTCCACTTCATCACTATCAGGAGAAAAAAAAAAAAACTAAAAAGTTGTCATTAAGTGATTAAAGATATATCTTTGATGTTTCAAGAAATACATTGTATTATTGTCAGGCTTATTGAAAGACTGGAGGCCTCTAGATCTATTTTATAAAAATGAAAATTTGGTTATTCTTGATGTTTTACACAACACATTATTTTGTGTGCATGTGCATTCTTTAAAAACTGTGGTGCATTATCTCTACAATATCTCCCTTCTCTGTTAGCCTAGTTGGATTTTTGCTTTTGTCTTAATTTAGTGATCCAACAAGGAATATGAATATATTCTCTAGTCACCATATGGTTTTGTCAACGGATTAGAGGGATGGGAAGTTCTTCCTGAGATATTTAGACTATTGAAAAAAAAAAGTTTCCAGCCAACCTTAAGATGCCTGTGAAGTGAGTGTACTTTTTATTTTCTATTGCTGATTGGAAGTTGAAACTTTTTGAGCCACAATACCATATCTTACTATTGAACTGTTTTTTTTTTATAATGATAATTTAAACTTATTTTCTTATACATTGGTTTATTGATACCTTTTTACTGGATTTTTTTCAGATAGCAAACTACATGCCGACTAATGAAGACTTGGACTACCCTGAAAAGCTGAAAAAATTAGCTGAAAGTACATCCGAGATCAATCCTGTAAATAACTAAATAGTCTTCCCATGCTATTTCCTTTCTTGTCTTATATATAGATAGTTCAACTGTGAATACTCTTCTAACAATGATGAATATTGCATGCTAGTTTTCTTCCATTTATGCTCATTGGTCATTGTAATTTGGTCACATCACAGCTGTGCTTGATTCTTATATTTTGTTCCTGACTGTTTTATGTTTCAAATATTACTACACAGCTTATGTAATGTAGGAATATGATTCCCAAACAATGTTCAAATTTTCTGGATACCTCTGGTTTTGCCCCAAAATTACCTTTGAGAGGGTTTGTTGGGTATGGATTCAGATGTGGACTAATTAATGAGTTTCTCATGTTCTTGTTGCATACATGCATGTGCAGAGCTGTATGTGCGATGTAGCTTATTTCTGATTTCTTTTTGTACTACTTAAACTTCAATCTGATATATATATGTGTTCTCGTTTAGTCACCTGTACATGGCATTCTAAACAACATTTATATGCGTTTTATATCTTTTTTAATTTGCTCTCTGCTTTAAATTTGTAGGCTGATGACAACCCAGATACATCTAAGACATGGTATCCGCCCCTGGAAAAAACTCTATCATGTCTTTCAAAGTTGTATCGTTGTTTAGAGTCAGAAGTTTTCACAGGTTTAGCACAGGTATTCTAGGCTTTATTTAAACTATTTTCAGTTTCTTGCACTATATTCCTTTTCTTTGAATATTCATTAACAATCAGCTTTCGTTATTTCTATCAGGAAGCAGTGGAAGTTTGCTCAACATCTATTCAGGTAAAGCGAAAATCAGAAATCTTGTCTATATATTATAATTGTGATGGTTACATCAATGTAATATAAATATTGTCAAGGAAAATTCTGATTACCTGTGTTGGGGCATGTTACCCCCAACAGTGTAATAGAGGGAGGATAAGGCATTGTTAGGCCAGATAAAGAAAACCAAAACATAGGCGCATAATCAAGTGATCCTATAAAACTGATTGGTGTAAAAGAGATATCCTAAAGAATAATCCCCTGAAATAAAATATGTTCTGAAGTCTTGAACATCAAACAAATAGGAGTCTCATATATTATTCTATCATAAAGCAGATTTAGATAAGATACACCATCGAATATATGAGCATTCCTTTCCAATCACAAAATCTTGTAAACTACACACAGCCACAATATTTTGTTTTCTTTTCTATCATGAAACCCTGGAAGGCAAACTTGAAGCAACTGATTCAACAAATGCCAAATATCTCAGAAAGTACTAAAAAGCTTATTTCCAAAGATAGCTCACAGGCCACAGCAATGGTGGAAGAAATTAGTCCAGGTCTCTGACTTGGAACTACCCAATACCCATATCTGGAGAGTTTTACTAGGGAAATCAAACCTGTAACATATCATTAGTGTTAATTATATCAAGTGTTGCTGTTTAAACCGAATACTTGAGCTTAGAAAGAGGTTTAGATTTCCAATTTGGGGCATGCTATCCTTTCAATCTTTAAAAAAACTATTCCAAATGTTTTCTAGAAATGAAATTCCCACGAAAATTCTAGCTTTCCTTCCCAGTCAAAGACCTGCACTTCCATTTACTTTTTACAGTCCTATGCTGTTGCATTTCACAGTTTTTTTTAATTCTTCGATTTTAGTTCAGTGAATAAAATTGCTGTGCTCCAGCTCACTTAAGAATGGGACAACGGTAGTTTTCCATGCAGCGAGGCAAAGAAGACTAAGTTAGATATTGAATATGGTGACGACAATGACATGTCATTGAAGGATATATAGGTGGATCCAACTATCCGCCAAGACACACACATCTACATTTCCATAGTCCATCACCGAGCAGAAGTCAAACAGAGGTGTGGGGAGTCCACAGGACATAGCTATTTCAGACAGTGGCCGTTCAGATCATGGTCCATTGAATGGTCCATGCAAGGCCAAGAGAGAACTTCCACATAATCTTAGCTTCTTCACAAAAGTCAAAGCATCTATTAATTTAGCAGATAGATACTGACTTAGATCCTTAATATAGATCCAATTCTCACGAAAATTCCAAAATTCAAGTCAAAGTTTGCAGTAGAACAAATAAAAAAAATAGAGCTAGATCAGAACATTTCACACATTATAAGACAAACTTTCCAAGACAATGTAGAAATTTTGATGTGTTTCAAGGTCTTAATATTGGGCCAGTTTCTGATTGCTGCTTCCTCTTGTCTGCCTCAGAAAGCAAGCAAATTAATTGCAAAGAGATCATCTCAAATGGATGGACAGCTCTTCCTTATAAAGCATCTTCTAAATTTAAGGGAGCAGGTAATCCTTGTGTATTCGACCTACCTTTATGAACTTTTGGTAGATTTTATATAATTTGTAAATAATATTTTTTTGTTCTTCCAGATTGCTCCCTTCAATATTGAATTTTCAGTCACACAAAAGGAGCTCGATTTCTCCCATTTGCTGGTAAGTGTCTCTTAGCCTTATAATATGATTTGTCACCCAGTATGATTGTCTGTTACACTGTTACCATTTGTTAGAAAAAACTTGGCCAATAGTCTGAAAGAACAATGTGATTTCTTGTCAGTTCATTTTGCATAATTCAATAAGCACATAACTTCTAGTCAATGTTTATGACACTGAGATGATGTTTCTTCTTGTATGGTTGGAAGCCCATAACATTAGATAGAAGACTGATTATTCTTACAATTTTACTTGTGATTGGAACCATTAACCAAATGCACTAGTTACTAAGGGCAAAGTACTTTAATTTATTCAAATTAAACATTTTAACAAGTATACCGTTGCAAGTATAAGGTACCCTAAAAGACTGAAAAAGAAATAAAACAATGGAACAAAAGAAAAGAAAAATTAAAAGAGACTAGGAATGTCGAGTACCAGGATGGCCCATTCGCATTGCAAAATGTAGGACCCCTACCCAAAGAAAATTTATTGGGAGGAGATTCGTATTCTTAAAGATAATTAGGTTTTACTCTAGTAAGCGAAAAAAAGGCCACGACCAATAAATGTTGTAAAACAAAGATGAAACCTACTAGTCAAATTACCAATGATCTAATAAACTATAAAAACAACCTATATTAAGTCAACTTGATTTCCATATCCTTATCTATATTATGTAAAATTCGATGTGGATGCTGTTTCTCTATCATCGGGAAATCTTTGGTGATTAGAGTTTCTATGTGCATATCCTTGCGACTTTGTTTATTTAGCTTTAATGGCACTAAAATGGCATGCCAAAGGAAATTTGTACTCATGTATATACAAAATGTCATTCAGGATCATCTACGGAGACTTCTAAGAGGTCAAGCCTCACTATTTGACTGGTCAAGGTCAACTTCATTAGCGAGGACATTGTCTCCAAGAGTTCTGGAAAATCAAATTGACACCAAGAAGGTTTGTGATTTGCAGAATTCTTATGGCTTGACAAATTACTTGACATGCAACCTTTGTTTATATTTTGGTTGTGCATTGCTAGTTTGTTACTATCTTATGCAAAATTAAATGAGAAACCTTTGATTAGACACCCTCTCAAAACAGAAGAGTTTGGAATATCTTTTTTGGATTTAGTTCTTGAAAATAAATTTAAGTTCAAATTTGTATGATTTTTTGTCCTTGCATAATCAGTCATCCATCCAATATGCCTTTAGTCTCCATACCATCATAAGTGATGGGAGAGTTGTTAAAATGGAATTTCAGTGAAGATGAGGAATTAAAGGAAAAAGGGAACCATGAAATAAAATAGATTAAATATTAGCACCATATTGACTACTCTTCCCAACCCATTTAGTCTACAAATCACATAAAAAAATTGTTATGTATTTTCTTTTAAGCATTTTATTCACCTGGTGCTATTCAAATCTTGACCATTATCTAATGCCTTTTGACATGTATTTTCTTTCAGGAACTGGAAAAAAGCCTTAAAGTCACTTGTGAGGAGTTCATCATGTCAGTTACTAAGCTAGTTGTGGATCCTTTGCTCTCATTTGTTACAAAGGTGTGTTAATAAACAAGTTATTTTATTTATTTATTTGCTGGCTGTTGAACTGAAATCAAAACTGTGGCTTTAAGGCGAAGGCACTTGTAATTGTAAATTTATTACTGGTCTAGTATAGAAAATATTCATCTGCGCGATGCATATCCCATGTCATAATCTTCTATCTAAAATATTTCATTTCTTAGTCTCAAGTACTTATAGAGTTAGTTTGGATAAATTTTCAAAAAGTACTTATAGGAAAAGAGAAGTTAAATGATTTGCATTGACTACCATTCTTCTAAATAATAAATTTCCAGCCCAGTTAAAATCAGCTTATGCACCTTAGCTTTTCCATTAGCCCTGTCATTTAAGTTGTCCACAAGTGCCCGCAGACTTTATGGACTTCTTTTCGTAAAGTAGGAACCAGATACTTATTTTCGTTGAGAGACTTTAATAAACAAGAATGTAATCCAAACTAGTCAACAATCTATTGTTGCAACTTTTGCTACTATTTTGGCAACGAAACTGCTTCAAGGCAACCCTTGCTATGTTAACTATTTTTTAATTAAAAAGACAAATATTTTTACCAGATCTTCCTTTGCTTTTTTAGGTTACTGCAGTGAAAGTTGCATTCTCTACTGGTGGCCAGAATCAAAAGCTAGAGTCACCTATGGCCAAACCTCTGAAGGATCAGGCTTTTGCTACTCCAGATAAGGTGGCTGAACTTGGTCAGAAGGTAGTCATTACTCATTAGAAGTGTTTATATGTATACATTATTCATTCATTGGACCATATGAGAAGTTTTCTAGGAAACATGAGTGGGAATAAACAAGCTGAAAGGACTTACATATAATATTTGTGGGAACACTTATCAATTACGAAAGCTTCGAGACTTTGCACCAAAACCCAGAAATTGTATTTGTTTGTCCCTTGCCACAAGCTCATTATACATCAATGATGTCATATATAAATGAAAACACAAGTTGAAAAAGAAAGGAACGACTTCACTTACTTATCCTGATTTGTGAATTCTCTTTAATTAAGACATTCATCTATGAATAATAGAATTTCTTAATACTGTTCTTTTATCAAGCTTAACTGATGTTCTGATATCTAATAGGTTCGGACTGCTATTCAGGAGCAACTTCCAGTAGTGATAGCGAAAATGAAGCTCTATTTGCAGAATTCATCCACAAGAACAATACTTTTCAAACCAATAAAGTGAGTTTATACAGTGTATAACTATATTTAAAATTGTCCAGTAATCTTTCGATCTGATATTTGTTTTACTACAGCTAAATATGTAGTACATCCTCCGGTCACTATTATAAGCAAATTTGACTTTTTTTGTATATTCGACAATTAATGTATCTAGACCATCTATAGACTAGATACATTAGTTGTCAAATGTACCCAAAAAAGTCAAATTTGTTTATATAATTAGCATAGATAATTTTAATTAATTATCTTGTCTTTTTTTCGGTCAGATCTGTTTAGTTCATGGAACTTGGCCACTGCCAAACCATAGCTAGTGATCTCTCCTTAGCTACTCTTGCCAAATTAAGAACATATTCTCAATAATCTAATATTTCTCATATTAGGTTAGAACCAAGTGCTTAATTATAAATGTAATGGTAATCCAACTTAAGAAATTTTATATCAAAAGAGGCCAGTTAATAGATTATCTGTTTCACATTGTTGCTATGTTAGGTTAGAACCAACTGCTTAATTTTGGCTTGCATTTTATCTAGTTTTTGTTTCAGAATGTTACTTTCAAGTTATGCATAATCTTACTAAACAAATTTTATTTTCCATGTGTTTGTGTAGGACTAATATCATCGAAGCCCATATCCAAGTACAATCTCTTCTACAATCTGAATACACAAGTGAAGAAATCCAGATTATTAATCTGAAATCCATACAGGATCTGCAATCTGAGCTTGATAATTTTCTCTGATCTGTATGTAGAGGCCCTTGAATAACTTTATCCATTTTTTCCCCCCTTGAGGATATATATGTTTGAAGAAACACAGTTACAAGTTACGTCATTACATATTATGATAGATAAGATAAATTTGTAGAATTATTAGAGAGAGAAGACAGTTGTGGTTTTGTCTCCTATTATTTTTCTTACATCCTGAATTTCTTGATGTTTGTACAATTCTTTTGTTAGTCAGCAACCATTACCGACCTTATATTTTACCCAGCCTTCTGCTGGTTATTTTTGTTAGAGAAACAGTTGGGTATGTGATTTATGTTCTATAACGCGGTGATTAAAAAAAACTTCTCTTTTTGTCTAGTGACCCAAATAATATGGTTATTTTCATCAAACATAGGAAGTAACTAAATAATCTTCATGGAAGGACTAAGGTATTCAACTTTCTCTCTAAATTTATGAGTTAACCTTAACTAACTTTTCACACAGTTCTAAACTGTAAATCTAAATAAACCTTAACGAACTGTCTCAAGTCGTGTATCTGAAATTGTCTCTCAAAGACCCCTACAATTTTCAATTACACGTGTCTAACCAAGTAATAGATTTTTTAAAAAATCAGCAGCCCTGAAAAGGGACATGTGCCAGCCAAATTGTCTTTTGTGCATAGGGACATACAGAATATGATATTGTGTTATAACCTAATGGTTTTATTTTTTCTGTGATTACTCAAAAATAGAAATTATGCCTTTTAACTATTGTTTTTTTAAGTACTCTAGAATATAAAAAATATTGATCAATTGGTTGTGCGCTAAAGTTTGGCGTATATAGGAAAAATGCATTACTTTATCCATCTCATGGGTGCTAGTTTACTGCGTTAAAATCACAAATATTTTAAGATTTTAGAGATATATCTTCGGACGTGTCTTTATCTAGTGAGTCACTTCATTTTGTCCAAAAATGTTTCTAAAGACGCATCTCCATAATAATTTTTATTTCAAAATTCTGAGATGCACATATCTGGACGAATTTTAATTAATATAAACTCCACCAGACCCTCCCCCTTCCTTCTTCATTTATTACATTTTCATAAACCTTTCAAAGAGTTCACGAGTAATGATTAACAACGTCATTTTCAAGTTTCAACACTACTTCTACCTCACTGCAATCGATCCCATGATATTCCAATCACTCGATTCAAGCTTTCACATAACAATCGATCCCATGACATTCCAATCACTCAATTCAAGCTTTTGCATAACAATTCTCAATCGGTAATTTTCTCATTTCCTTTCTATTTCTGAGTTGTGATGCATGTATTAGGTAAAATAAGTTGTTTAAAATGCATAGGTTATAGTTACATTCAAAGTAGGTAGCTTGTATAAATATACAATCACATTTGTTCATGTTTAGGGAATTATAGAGGAGTTTTTGCATTTTCTGCAATCCCGCATTTTTACGAAGATGCATCTTCGAATTTTGCCTTTTTTGTTTTATAGATATGCATCTCCAGATTTTACTTGCCTTGATTTTGATATGATTTTCTGGTTTGTATTATATGTACAATGGCTGAAAAACCAGGACAAATTTAGGCACAATCGTGTATCCGGACATGTCTATGTTTGTAGGGAGAAAGCAGTGCGCTCGAGGCCACGAGTTGGTGCTAGTTCATTTGATGCAGAAGCGTTGACTTTCCAAGATCTCATGTCTCAGACTTCGACCTCCTAGGGGCACGTGTCTCTTGCTAATCCTCCAGCTTATGAAGCCCATCGGAAGGAACCCCGTAAGGAAGAACCTCATTAGGAGGAATATGTTCTTGATAGTTATCCAGGAGGTCCCTTTGACACCTCCTTACTTCATCTATATGCATAACAAATGGATCGATGCACACTCCTTAATTCATCTATATGCATAATAAATGGATTGAGGCTGAGGTGGTGTATCAGATCAAGGTCGAGAGAGTTCAAGTCTTATATTGGAAGAAGATAATATGTAATTCAGGCTACCCAAATACATCGTCTCTTATAAATGAACCTAGTTCGCCAACTCGACTATACTGGAGTTCTGCCACGAGCTTGGGATCGAAACAAAGTTCGTCTCGATGGTGCATCCCCAAGCCAAAAGACAAGTCGAATAAGCCAATATGGTCATTCATTATGGAATAAAAAATAATCTCGATGAAGCTAATGATCTATGATATGAATAATTCGGTTCATCTTTCTCTACCTTTATCTCTCGTTCAATTATTTACGTTTATTGTATTTCGTTATCTACTCTGATTTTCTTTATTTCCCCACTTATTCCTTATTTGTATTACAAACCTGTTTTAAAATATGATTTTATCAAAGTTTTTTATTTGAATATCGATTCTCAAACCCATACTATTTGTTGGTTGGAAATGTGTGATGTCACATGCTATTAAGTATGTCGAATCCATAGGAAGTGGAAAATAATTTAAAATGATTTTGTAAAGAATTATATTTTGTAAATTAGCATGAGAAATATTAAAATAATTGATGGTTGTCACATGCTCAGTTTAGTAGTAAACAAAGTAAAAATAGTGACATGAAGGTAAGTGAGTTTAATAGTACAAAGCATGTTGGGCAATGATCATTAATATAACTTGTCATTTATGCATACATGTTGTGTTGTGCCATACCAGGAAAGATAAAAAAAAGTGATCTAATAGTGTATCTAATATTTTTTCATTTATGATCTAAAAGTGATCTAATAGTAAGAGTAATACATCTATGATCTAATAGTAATAGTAATGTCGTATAAATGAAAAAATATTAGGAATAAAAATAGATGTATTTATGTCAACAATAATCTCATACACAAAGTCTCATATATTTTGTACTGTATTATACTTACCTAAATATATATTAGATTTTCCAAGCAACAATAATATAATAAAATTTTATCATCATCTTCTTTTGATTCACATGAAAAAAAAAAAAAAATCATATCTACATGAACCAATAAAAAATCATAAAAAATTAAATAGTTTTCGCAATATAAAAAACCCACTCCAAATCTTAAGTGTAATATCCAGAACTTTGTTTTTTTTTTGCCATTTTTTTTTATTTCTTTGATACCATCTTTCTCGACCACGTGACCAATAATATCTAATAAAAAATTTAAAAAATTAATATAAGTTATACTTTAAAATTATGAATATATTAAATCATACATTTTATAAACAATTTTAAAAAATATATTTTTTTTACTAAAAAAAATTATAATTTAAAATTATGAATATATTATATTATACAAATGATAATAAATCTCACTAAATAGCTTATCATCTTTGATAGATGATAAAATATTAGCAAAATACATCAACTCAAAAATTGAGTTTGTACTTATGGTTTGTTAAATGTATGATTTAATATACGCCAAACCTTCTACAATTTCGGTATAATCCATAGATGTATTACTCTAACTTTCAAGTTAATTTCGCTCTTGCCACCCAAAATCTCTGGAGTTATCATGGAAGAGATACCCACAAACAACAACAAAACATAAATTTAATCGTGTAATATAAAAATACAAAATACTGTATATTGGAGTTATGTTTTCAATACTAATCATTGTTAGCTATTTTTGGTAATTTTAATAGTATAGTTGTTTAAAAAAATGATCGTGATGAGGTGATTAAATTTTTAATAAAAAATAGGTATATATATATATATATATATATATATATATATATATATATATATATATATATATATATATATATATATATATATATATATATATGTGTGTGTGTGTGTATATATATATATATATATATATATATATATATATATATATATATATATATATATATATATATATATATATATATATATATATATATATATAAGATACAAAATACTTACGAATATATTAATTTGGCATAATTAGTCCCGTAGTCCCATAACTTAATTATTGGTTTCGCTTTATTCTCATATCAAAAAAACGTTTTGAAATAGTCCCGTAATATTTGTTCCCTCAACACATTAAATCCTTTCTGTTAGTTCTAGTGTTCATCCGTTAGTTTTGGCCACGTATGATTGCCAACAATGTGCCATGTCATTAAATAAATTATTGTAGGTGTTTATAAGGTGTATTGTGTGTCTCCTTTCCTCCATTGTTAGGGTTCACGAAAACTTCGAATTTCTTCAACCTTTTTCTTTTCGTTTTCCTGCCTTATTTTGTTTTCCTTGCTTCTTTAGTTTTCCTTCCTTCGTCTTTGTCATGTCCAAGTTTTCAAGCTCTGATTCAGTCGAAACATTTGGCTCGGTTATTCGCAGAAACAAGTGCAAGGTATGTTTTTGCCAAGATGATTGTGTTCTACGTACGGTAGGTGACATGAATAGTGTGAATTTTGGAAAAAAAATTCTGGGGATGCAGAAATTTCAGAAATAATGTAAACAAAGGATGCAATTTCTTCAAGTGGTTCGACGACGACATTATTGATGAAAGAGATTTGAAGATCCAGAGGCAAAAGAAGAAAATCTACAAGTTGAAGGTGGAGATAATGAACACTAGGGGTGGTTGAAATTGTGTGTAATTATTGGGATATTTAGTCTATTGTGTAATGTCATATTTGTAACAAGTTTGTTTTAGGTTGGTTAGGTTTGTACTAGTTGAAATGAAATGTATCAGTATGTTCAAGTTTGATTATCAATGTATCAGTTTGTTCAAGTTTGATTTACAATGTATCAGTTTTGCCCAAGTTTGATGGTTACAATATATGATGGTTATTGCATTTGTTTTTGGCATATTAGTTGATTATCAATGTATCAGTAATGCCCAAGTTTGATGGTTTCAATATATGATGGTCTATTGTGTACTGTATCAATTTTTGGCATATACTTGGACTGTATTAGTTTTTGTTGGTTAATAGTTGATGGTTATTGCATAAGTTTTACAAAACAATATTTGTAACAAGTTTTTTATGGGTACTGAATAAATTTGACAAATAACAAAGTAGACAAAAGTTGCATAATTGGTAGACAAAAGTTGCTTTATAAGTAGTTGTTATAAGTTACATAATTGGGACAATGCCAAAGTAGACAAAAGTTGCTTTCTAAGCATAGGTAGACAAAAGTGGCATTATATGCCCAAGTACAATTAAACCAGGTTGTCTATTACATCAGTAGAATTAATGAAAAGCTAAATTAAACATAAAATCTAGGGTTGGCTAGAAGTAGGCTTTAGACCCCTTTGAAACCTTTTCCTCTTTTTGAATCCATGTGGTGCTGGTTGGGTAGAGGCAGTTGGAGTAGTATCAATAGGTGGTGTTGGTGCAACAGGTGGTGTTGGTTCAGTAGTTGGTGTATGATCAACAATTGGTGTAGGAGCTGCAGTTGGAGTTGGATCAACATTTGTTGTAGCAGTCATTGTAGGAAGCTTGTAGGTTACTATGTTATGACCATCCTTATGGCACCTGCTGAAATTAATACCAAACTTTTCCCTTTTAAGTTGAGTAGAATTCCTTACTTGTTCACCGGCCTCTTTATTCCTTTTCTTCTTGGGCCTATCAGGCTGCCTTTTGATAGGGGATGGCTGGAGGTCAACAACATCTATTTTGGTCCAAAGTGATTCTCCATTGATTGGATAAATCATTGGTGCATAACCCTCATAACACTCCTTTTTGTAGTAATCAGACACAAATTCATCTACTTCTAACCTTTGATCCTTCATACATGTTATGTCATGACAGCAGGGTAACCCAGTCAACATCCATCTTCTACATGAGCACTTTTTCCTTGACAAATGAACAGAATACTTTTCTTCAATAACATATGTATGCCTTACCTCATATTCTACTTCTCCTACACGCCTAATACCAATACAAACAGGTTAACACAATTTATACCTAACAATCTACTTAACAAAATGTATACCTAGCATTCTACTTAACACAGTGTATACCTGACTAGCCAATTGTTGGTTCTTTGTGACTCTTTTTCCAAATTATTTTTTATATTTGGCAGTATGGTGTCTTCATATTTACTAATTTTTTGTCTGTTAGATTCCCACATTTGCATCAGGTAGACTTTAATCTCTTCCAGCAAGGTTACAATAGGTTTGGCCCTAGCAGCTACAAACACTGAATTAAATGCTTCTGACATATTATTGACCAAAGTGTCACACCTAGGACCATTTGTGAACCTTGACTTGCTCCAGAATCTTGGTGGGATCTTCCATAGATGCTTGAATGCTTCCTCATTAACCTCTTTCATCTCACGCATTAACGTTTCCCAGGCATTTGAATAAGTTGCATTAGCAGCCTTCTGTATAAGTTCCTTTAACTTAATACCAGATATAACAACAAAATACTACCAGATATAACAGCAAAATACTACCAGATATAACAACAAAGTTACTATATAAGTTCCTTTAACTTAATACCAAATATAATACTACCAGATATAACAGCAAAATAATACCTAACACAAAACCTCTGGTCAACCTGTGGCAATAACTCTTCAAGTGCAGGAAGCAACCCCTGTACAACAAGTGCAGGAAACAAAATTAGTACAACAACATTATGCAACCCCTGCAGGAAACAAAATTACATACCTATTGTTGATCACTTATAAAAGTATAAGTTTGGTACAGTCTGACACCTCCCAGATCAGTGGTCAAAAGTTCCAAGAACCAACTCCAAGACTCTTTGGTTTCACCTTCAACTACAACATAGGCTATTAGGAGAATTTGGTCATTAGGATCCCTCCCAATGGCTGCTAGAATTTGTCGACCATAATATCCTTTTAAAAATCACCCATCCAAGCCTATTATAGGTCTGCTCTTAAAGAAACTATCTTTACAAGCCTTGAGGCAGATATATATCCTTTGGAAATGTGGAGTCAAAGGCATATCAATGTTCTCACTACCTTCCTCTCCACCTACACTTGGTTGGCTAGTTATTTTACAGTTGAACCAGGGTTTGACCTTAACAACTCATAACCATAATCATGGAGTCTTGTATATTGCTCCCTAAATGAACCATTAACAATGTCAATAGCAATTGACTTAGCTCTGTAAGCAAGTGTTTTATTGATCCCTACATTCCACTTTTTTTTTGTTTTCTCCATTATACCACTCAACCTCAGATTAGGATTCTCTCTTACATTACCTTGAATTTTGTTGCCCAACCATTTAGAAGTTAGAAACCTGACTTTGTAGTCCCTATTGCAGGTGTGCTTGTCCACAATCTTTCTCAACTGCCAAGTTTTGTCATCTTGTAGTTTTGCACAATAGCACTCCCATGAACATCCCTTCTTACATATGACTCTCATCCTCCTCTTATCATTTTTCTTAAACGACAAATTTCTACCAGAATGAATAGCATAAGTTCTGATACCCTCTTTAAATTCTTCCCTAGTTGCAAAATAAGTCATTAAATCCCAGTTGTAATCAACCATACTTTTTGGAAGCTTGAATGTTGGAAAATCTTCTTTCATTATCTCATCATCTTCACTATCATAGGCCAGTGGTAACTCATCAGTGTCATAACATTCAATATCACTCAATCCATTGAAGTTTTCCTTTGAGGTCTTAGATTCATCTTTATCAGCAAATAAACCACTACACTCAGCTGTATCTTCCACCACTTTTTGTTTCCTTGGTCTCCCCTTCTTCTTACCCTTCTTACCCCTCTTACCCTTTTTTTGTGTCATTCTTCTTAGTCTTGACCTTACCCTTTCCTTTACCATCTTCAGTATCAATAGATATCCCTTCGGCTATTCCATTCACATCATCATTAGAATCCTCAAATAATTCTTTCAAAATATTATCATCTTCACTAATACCATAATATGGTCCCTCACCTTTCTTGTTACAATCTAGTCCCTTATCTTTCTTGTTACAATCTAATCCATCACCTTCCTTGTTACAATCTAGTCCCTCACCTTCTATGTTACATTCTGGTCCCTCAACAACTGAATCGGTTTGAACCCTAACCAAATAAGGTGTACCATCCAATATTTCATCTTGGTCAAAGGTCACACCTAAAGTAATATCCATTATTGCTTCTTCGGACACTTTGTGCCTTGTTTCTTCAGACACTTTGTCCCCCTCATAGTTAGCATCTATGGTCCCATCCACATTAACATCCTCAAAGGCACCTTCTTGATCAACTGTGGCCCTCCTTCGTCACATTTGTTACCTAGATTATTCAAATTTTCAATGGTCCCCAAGTCATCAAAAGTTCCAATCACCATATTATTTAAATCGTCCACTGTCTCATCTAAGGTGTCATTTTCTTCATCAATGAGACCTACTTGGTATTCAAT
This sequence comes from Lathyrus aphaca, assembly GCA_963966055.1. Classification (NCBI taxonomy): domain Eukaryota; kingdom Viridiplantae; phylum Streptophyta; class Magnoliopsida; order Fabales; family Fabaceae; genus Lathyrus; species Lathyrus aphaca. Next base: position 547,949,176 of record OZ014522.1, read on the forward strand.
TGGTAGCATTTCCTCTTCCCCAAACACTGGATGCAATACATATAGATGCACACTCACATTGATCAATGCAATACTTCTCATCCTATTTGTCCCTTCGTCTTCTATTAACAAAATTAACTCGTTATCAACCATTGCATCATAATACCACAAACTATCAACTTTATGATACCCTAAGTCTTTTAACCCACCTAATACCTCAAAATAACTCCAAAAGTCAGGGTCAACATCCCAGACCTCCTCCAAACCCTTGTAACCTAGTCTGTTAAACTCAACAAAAGTACCTCATGGTGAATAACACACTCAAACCTATCATTCATTGCCTAAGAACAACATAACGAAAAAACGAAAGAATGAGATACGGAAGTAGAAGAGAGTGAAAAATAGCTCATGCATGCGATTAACAGTAAGAGGTAATGGTACTTACAATAGCGTCTTCAACCTTCGTCTTTTGTGGATTCTTCTTCAGCTCTCTTGTCGTGGATTCTTCTTCAGCCTCTCTATCGCATGTGCTAGGGTTTCTGGGAAATTCAAAGACAAGGATACTGAAATGTCTTTAGAATGTCTATAGTTATGAGTTGAAATATTCTTCTGACTTTCTAAAATAAATAAATAAAACTTAATTAAAAATGATAGGCAATTTTAATATTGCCAAATCATCAAATAAATATGTCACATGTGTACTACTTAACGGTTAGCCACTTAAAATTAACAAAATGAATTTAATGGTCTAACAGAGTATGATTAAAGGACTAGAATGTTACGCATTACATTTGTGGAACCAAATAGAAACTCTAAAATAAGTTATGGGACTAAAAGATTAATTAAACCTATTAATTTATATTTATATTATATTGGTATATATTACGTTAGAATGTTAGAACATAATTAGCCTCAAAATGTTAGAACGATTATTCAAATTTTCGGTTACATTAATAAAATTAACTGACCTCAAAACGTTCCAAATATATAAATATATTGTGTTTGATTTACTTAGGATATTGCATTATAAAGTTGAATGAAAATCACTCTATATAAAAATAAAATAAAAAATTGAATGAGAATAAATTAATATTAAAATAAATTAAAGTCATTTACTCATTTGATTGCCAACATTCCAACATAGTATAAATGATTGACCAAATCAATTATCATTAAAATTATTTTTAAACCAATCAATTGATTAAATTATTTTTATTTAATTGTTCACTTGGTCATGATATTTAAAATACTCATAAATAAAATAAAAATTCTAATTGCTTCTAATAAAATATTTTGAAATTTAATTACATGTATACTATAATAATATATTGTTATTATTATTATTATTACACATAGGTAATTAGGGTTATAAATAATTTATTATTTATATTGTCGATATTATTTATATTAATATATTACTATTATTATTATATTAATATTATTATTATTAATAAGGGTGATTTAAAATTAATATTACTATTATATTATTATGTATACGGTTAATAACATTTTTCTTTGTTATTATTATTAGATAAATATTATATTATAATTTATTATTTATATTATTTTTTAATTAAATAGTAATATAGTAATAATTTTTATTAATTTTATTTATTGTAACAGAGATAATAATAATAGTAATAATAATAATAATTGTATTGGTGATTTAATATTCATATTATTATATTATTATTATAATTATTATTATTATTATTATTATTATTATTATTATTATTATTTGTATTATTATTAATAGTGGTGGCTGATCAATATTATATATAGTGGTGACTGAATAATTCATTTATAATATAATATTGATATTATTATTATTATTAGGATTAGAAATGATTTATTATTTATATTATTATTAATATTGGTGATTTAATATTCATATTATATTATTATTATATTAGATATTATTTATATGATTATTAATAGTGGTGGTTGAATAACCCATTTACAATATAATATTGATATTATTATTAGAATTAGAAATAACTTATTATTTTTATTATTTTTATTTTTATTATTATTGTTATTGTTCATTTAATATTAATCTTATGATTGTATTATTATTATTATTGTTATTATTATTATTATTATTATTTTTATTATTATTATTATTATTATTATTATTACACATAGATAATTAGGGTTAGAAATAATATTGAATATTCTAAGAAAAATGCTATATAGACAATTAGAGTTAGGAAAATTTCCATCCTTTTACAATATAATATTGATATTATTATTAGGATTATAAATACTTTATTATTTATATTATTATTATTATTGATATAGGTCATTTAATATTAATATTATGATTATATTCATATTATTATTATTATTATGTATATTATTATTATTATTACGCTTAGGCAATTAGGGTTAGAAATAATATTGAATATTCTAAGAAAATGCTGCATAGACAATTCGAGTTAAGGAAATTGCCACCTAGACAATTAGGGTTAGGGTTATCACCAAAATTGTCATCATGACAACCTTTGATTTATATTAAGTAGATGTCATTTGTGATCGTAGCTTTTTACCTCTAAAGTAGCTAATTAAGTGAATATCTCTATCCTACTATTTTCAATCACTTTTATTATGAAATCCACGCTACAACAAGCTTGTATTTTTTCAAAGTTGATTATTCAAAAAAGTAGATTTATAATAGTATAACACATGATAAAACAAAGCATTGACAACACGTCATTTAACATAAAAGACTTCATTATATTAACTTCACATTGTCCAACATTTAATAGTTTAGCTCACTAAGTACATTCACGCAAAAAAAAAAATAGTTCTTAAGCTAATCATTCTCAACCACATAGTGAAAAAGAAATTATAGCCTAAGAGTAACTTCTCCTTCTTCTTGGAAAGGTTAATTATCAATAGACGGATTCTATCAGACTATGTATCAGCAGCATGCACTTGAAGGGATGAGAAGAAGAATCTCCACTCCTGTTCAACTCACTTTCTTCATTGGTTTGTTTCTGGTTTTTTTTCTATTTCTTAAAATTGTTGAACTCTTTTTCATTTCTTCAAGAGCTACTTTTATAGTCACTTCAACTAGGATTTTGTGTGTTGTATTGGATCATGGACTTGTGGATAAACGTGAAATCAGACCCAAAGGGATCAACAAGATTCCCTTTATTTCTTCTAATTTGTATAGAAGCAGAATCAGGCATAAACATCAATGAGGGACAAGATAAAATGTTGTAGACCGGTGGCACAGGCTAGCAGGTGGCGCTGTCATTTACATTAACGTGGAGCTATAATGGATATATATTATGATACAAACGTTGGTCCTCTAGCGCCTCATTCTTACTCATTTGTGATCAAATCAATTCAACCATCCTTCCATCTGCATATTGATGACACATGTCCCCTACGACTGAGATTGATGTTTCTATTTTTCCTTGCTTCAGATTTCCTCTTTACTTGGGTAATAAATGTTAATCCAAGTATTATAAAAGAACTTGTCCCTGATCCTTAAGGCATTGTCATATTGACCCTTCAACCTTCCTCGCACGACTCCAATGTGATATCACCTTTGTCGCCAATAACTTACATATATGTACCCTTACGAAACATGGCCATTTTATCCTCGCTAATGTAGGTATGAATATCATCAACACCTCTACTTAAACGACTGATATTTGCAGCCTCCATTGATGATCCTAAGAAAGAATAAGGCAAAATAAGGTTACTATCACTACAACCGTACGAATCGGAACGGCTAGAATTGCAGTCGTGACTATCAAACAAACTTAACTCTATAAGATTCCAATGGCAAAATAAGGTTACTATCACTACAACCACACGAATCGGAACTGCTAGAATTGCGGTCGTGACTACCAAACAACCTTAACTCTATAAGATTCCAATAGACCCTCTCATCACACCGCCTTGAATTCACTACAGAATGTCTCAAGATCTCATAAATCCCCTCACGTGTCTTGGATTGTACTACATAATCATTTTCATCTAACTCCCTAAAAATCATCATCTATAATTGTGAAAAATAAAATAAGAACAAAAAGGGGAAAATGCTTAATACATATAATGCGTTTGATTAAACGAGGAAGGTGAGCTTGAAGAAGGAAATGTGATCACTGAGAGAACGCAGACAAAATGCATAAGGAAACGATGGAAGAGGAAATATTGTGATCCACGTATTTAAAGGGTTTGATTTTCCTCTAGGTCGAGTAGGGTGATCATCATTTAGATAGTATAGTCACAAACACTTCTATAGAGACATAACATCAATGCATCTCAGTGCGAGCAGGAAAAAAATTGGAATTTTTCACTGCCCTACCATCTTTTTCACCAATAAATTCCATACTACCACCTTTTTCCACATATATACCAAAATGTCATAGTTTCAAACATTTTTTTATTTTTTTTTGCTCTTTGCCGCCCATTGAATGGGCGGGAGTGTTGAAAAATTTGCTATACCGCCCTTTGAATTGAATGGGCGGCAGTGTACAACGAAATTTTTTTTTGATTTTTTTTAATTTTATTTTGTGGTTTTAATAATTAATTAGTTGATTAAGTAAATTAAAATATTAATAATAATATTAAATAATATTAGTATTTGATTAATTAATAATACTAAAAGTTAATAATGATAATTTGTATTTAGTAAATATTAAAATTATTAAATAATAATAAATAATAATATAAACTAATAATTAATATTTAAAAATAATATCTAATGTTAAGTTTAGTTAATAAATAATTCAACTCAATTTTTAATCGAAAAAAATTAATAAATATTAATAATTGATAAAACAATACTAAAAGTTAATAATGATAATTTGTATTTAGTAAATGTTAAAATTATTAAATAATAATAAATAATAATAAAATTGATATTTAAAAATAATATTAAATGTTAAGTTTAGTTAATAAATAATTTTATTAAATTTTTAATTGAAAAAAGTTCCGCCACTGCAATGGGCGGTACGTTTTTTATATTTTATTATTTAAGTACAGTGTCGCCCATTGAATGTGCGGTACCTTTTTAATATTATATTATTAAAGTACAGTGCCGCCCATTCAATGGGCGGTACCTTTTAATATTTTATTATTAAATCTCAGTTCAGATATAATATAAATAGTGGTGTTATGTGGTCCATTTTTTTGCAGAGGAAAATCGTTTTTTAAGAGAAAAATACCAGTTAAGATGCATTATTATCGTCGTTGGGGCAAAGTAATTTTTTCTAGAGAGAAACCGGTATTGGATATGCTCTTCTGGAATATATGTAGTTTAGATCAGCTGATGAGGGAACTGAAACGTTGGTTAGAAGCAGAAATTGAAGAAGGGGAGAAAATCAGAAGTGTTGAGAGGTATGATTTTCGTCGTGGGTGGGTGCGAATCAGGACCGACAAGGAAGCAAGAGAAATGATGTTTGGAATCAATGAAATCAAGCTGCTTGTTGTAATAAGCTAGAAATCTAGTTTAATTTATATTTTTGCTGTCAAATGTTTGTGTTGTGTTGTGTTGTTATGTTTGTGTTATGTTGCTGCATTAATGTTAAATGTATTTGTGTTGTTTTGTATCTTTTTTGTGGTTAAATATATTTAAATCTAAATTACTAATGATGAAGAAAATCGAGATACTTGAATGGAATATGAAAGTGATACATGATAACAACATAAAACACTAACTGTTACTAGTTCCAACATTTGGACACTTAGTTCGGTTGTGACCAGTTTGACGACACCTGGAACATTTTCTCTCCAGCTTGTCAACGATATCCATTTCTGTTCTAATGCGTGTGCTGACTGGGCGTCCTTTCTTGTTCCTTCGCATTCTTGGATTATGGCAAATTTGATCTCCCTCGTACACTGGCCAATAGTCACTGTACGGGAGCACCGGAAAACTTGTGTTGTATACTCCAAATAGGTTTGAAACCCTGTAAACGCCCGACAAAAGTGCGTATGCGTCGTTGCGAGCACTTGAACATGCAGCGATAACATGTGAACAAGGGACACGGTATGCCTGAAACTTTACGCAATCACACCACCCTTCTATTAGGTTCACCCTGTAACGACCCATAGGTTTCCCTTCACCGTGATCCATTGTTTCCCGCACACTAAAAGTATTGTTATTGTAGTCGAAAATGCTGACTTGATGTGTGCTGGATTTCACGGTTTCTTCTTTCATAACCTTTACGCAGTTGTCTGTAAATATTTGTCCTGAATTTAATACTGCACTCCATTTTGCACCCCTCTCAGCAAATTGTGTACCCAATCTATAATATGTAGCATTAACCAATGTTGTAATCGGTAAATTACGGGTGCCTTTGAATACTCCATTCAGTGACTCAACAAGGTTGGTTGTCATGTGTCCCCAACGTCGACCCCCGTCAAATGCTCTTGTCCATTTTTCAACAGGAATATTATTTAGCCACCTTAAAGCATCACCATTTTCCATAGCAATTTCATTCTGGTAGTACTGAAACGTTGGTTGGTTTAATGCATATCCTATATATAAAAAAATTGTTTAAGTTAATAACAGAATTGACAAAGATATAATGTTAGAGTGGATGGAAAAAATTATTACCCATGTTAATGACCTTTTTCCGGAGGTTCCTGTCCTTAATCTCTTTCATGAAATTTTGAGCAATATGTCGGATACAATAGACATGTACAGATGGGGGATCTTGCCAACCATTTTCCGGATTATTGTATGCACTTTCAATGGATGAATGTCTATCTGAAATCAAACATAGATCTTCTTGCGGAGCAACATGTTTTCTCAAGTTTCGTAAAAAAAAACCCAACCTTCAGCAGTCTCACCCTCAACAAGTGCAAAAGCAACTGGAAAAATATTACTGTTGCCATCTTGTGCAACAGCCATAAGCAGTGTCCCTTTATACTTACCATATAACCAGGTTCCATCAATTTGCAAAATAGGCTTGCAATATGAAAAGCCTCTAATGCATGGTTGGAATGCCCAGAATAGCCGGTGAAAGATCTGCTTCCCTTCAACAAGTGTTCCTTCATCAGTGTACATGGGTAATGTTTCCATTTCCATCACTGTCCCCGGAACAAATTTTTTAAGTGCCATAAGGAAATGTGGAAGTTCATTGTATGACTTCTCCCAGTTACCGTAAACCTGTTCAATAGCTTTATTCCTCGCAATCCATGTTTTCCTGTACGACGGCGTGAACTTGTACTCATGAACAATCTTTGCAATGCAAATGCTCACCTTGATAGATGGATCATTGTCTACAAAAGACATTAAAACTTGAGACATTAATTGCGAGCTAAGTTGTCGATGATCCTGGTCAAACATGGCTGTTGAACAACTGTGAAGGGGGTTCATAATGCCTATCTCCCACAAATCACTTCTTTTACGATACGACGCTACCAGATGAAACTTGCACGTATCGTGTCTACAACAAATGATATATCTCTTTTTATCTGAATCCTTCACCCTAAAATCTACACCGTGTTTCATGTGATATTGTTTTATTGCAAGCACACAATCAGATTTAGTTTTGAATTGATTACCTACTGTTATGTCTCCTTCCACCGGAAGACGAGGCATGTGCGGCCAATCATCTGATGTTTGATCTGCATCCGAGGAAATGTTTGTCATGTGGGCAGGTGGTGAAAAAACATTTCCAACTGGAATGTGTTGGTCATCGGTGTCCTCCTGAACATTGACTCCTTCTTCAAATATTGTTGTGTACAAGTCATCTACCTGTGCTTCGGTCTCTTCTTCAACATCTTCTTCCTCTACATTTTCGTATGGTATTATTGCTAGTTCATCTACTTCAGGTGCATTGATAACTTGAGATTGTTGGGTTAGTTGATATTGATCAAATTTAATATATAACTCAATCGATGGAAATCCATAACATTCATGATTAGAAAACATGGATTCCACATCTTCATCGTCACGAACTTTCAGTGGAACAAATTTAAAATTATTATTCCCAAAATGGACAACATTTCTGTATGTAATTTGAGAAATATCACCTGCTCCCATCTTCATAACCAGTCGTTCTTTGAAATGTTGAAATGTTGATCTTCTATTAATATTGAAACGACATATTTCTGTATTTTCGAAGCTATATCCGAGCTCATCAGTTACAACCACACCACCATTGTAATGTGCACAGATAACATAATTTTCTCTTTGAGGCATTTTTGAATGTGATGAATTTTTTGAATGTTTTAGTTGGTGTATAATATGATAGTTTTATAGAAAATTCGTATTGAGTTGGTACAAATATTATATAAATTAAGCTCCGATAGGATATAACACTGCCTCCCATTGAATGGGAGGCAGTCTGCACGTGTCAGACAGGATTCAACATTGTCGCCCATTGAATGGGAGGCAGTCTGCAAATTGGCAGACAGGATATAACTCTGCCGCCCATTGAATGGGAGGCAGTCTGTAACGTGGCAGACAAGTATTAACTCTGCCGCCCATTGAATGGGAGGCACACTGACACGCAGTTAATGACTTTGCACTCTGCCGCCCATTGGATGGGCGGTGGTCAATGAAAATTAATTCTGCATGCAAGCCAGTCAACACGTACATGCCATGCAATACATTTTCAACATTTTCAACCACCTACATTATATCATTTTAATCACATTCAACCACCTATACCAAAATATTTATTACATATATCAATTACACATTCTATAAATACCATCAAATCTCTATTTCAAATTCATATCTTACAACACATCTCTACTACAATTTCATTTTTATCACTCTTCATCACCTGATATTCTAAACAATGTCTCTGCCCGTGCCTCTGCTAACACTCGGAGAAAAACATCGAGGCACACTTTCAAATATTGCAGAATATGTAAGTCTTCTAACATTTTATTTTATTACATTTTATATTATACTTTTTTATTTATGTTATATTATATGTTACATTATATTACATTTTACATGTTATATTATTTATGTTACATTATATGTTACATTTTGTTATATTACATTTTATGTTACATTATATATGTTATATTATAAATTTTTATTTGTTATATTACATTTTTTTTAATTACATTTTTATATGTTACATGTTATATTTTACATTATATTTTATTTATTACATTAAATTTTTATATGTTACATTATATATTATGTATGTTTTATTTGTAGGATGAAAAAAAATTCAAACCGCGTACACACAAGTACATTACAGTCGATGAATATATCCGTCCATATTTGATTCAAGTTGATTTCGGTCATGTCATCACTATTGATTCGTATGGAGTTGATCGAAAATTCTGTCTCACCCTATGCGAGAGATGGAGACCAGAAACTCACACGTTCTATTTTCCAACCGGTGAATGTGCCCCGACTTTGGAGGATGTCCACATGCTATTGGTGTTGCGTATGAATGGCTCAGCCGTTGTTGGTTGCACATCAGTGTCATACCAACTTGTTGAGGTACTATTGGGGACTACGATGGATCCTTCGGAGAGACGGGGACAATCTTTGAGAATAGTGGTACTACGGGACAAATACAATTCTATCCAGTTAAGCGAAGACTCCCCGAGAAACTAAAAATAATGAAAGCAAGAGTATATATTATGTTACTTTTTGCTTGTTTTTTGTTTCCTGATACTAACGGTAACACCATACACCTTCAATTTTTACCGTTACTCGAAGATTTCGACCAAATAAATAGCTATAGTTGGGGCGCAGCAACTTTAGCACATCTATACCGAAACTTGTGTCGATGCGCTTTGAAGGACGCTCACAATTTTGTCGGATGTGCAGTCTTACTACAAGCTTGGGGTTGGTCCAGAATGCCTAGACTGGCACCGATCAACGAAAATCCATTCCATTTTCCCTATGCAACAAAGTATGTATATTTAAACTCTATTTATTTTTCTATTTAATATATTTATTTCTCTAATATTTAAACTATATTTATTTTTATATTTAATATTTTTAGGTGGTCTGTTTATGGAATGAATTATGACAAAACCCCCCATCATTGTGCGGTTGGATATCGGGCTTTCTTCGATCATTTTGAGCCCAATGATGTAATATCTTTTAGAATTATACGTTTTAATATTAAAATATTTTTACCATCTCTATTTAATATTTTTATTGCTCTAATCCATTTTTTCAACATCTACGCAGTTTATATGGAGACCATATCTTGGACTCGAGGATGAGGACCCAACCGAAAGTCATATTTGGACTGCAACAACATATATCTTTTGTTTCACTTATGTTGAAATGCACCAATCGGATCGGGTTAAGCTTCAATTTGGAATACAACAAGAAATTCCTGGTCCACCGAGATGCATGAAAAAATATCATAACAGCAAAGTAAATCAACAATGGGCTTACGAAGATTGGAAAGACCACAACAGAGAAGAACGCCAGGAATGGATAAACCGTCATCGCGTCGTCATACACGGAAATGTAATGGATACTGAATGTAAACCAAATAGAGAATACATGAATTGGTATAGATCTGTTACCAATTTGTACCTATCGGTCAACAGAGATTTATTTGACCCTCGTATCCAACCCGCATTGAATGTCAACCAACAACACACATTTTTCTCCCAACAAACATTTAACCCCAACCAACCACACCGATTTTCCTCCCAACAAACATTTAATATCAACCAACAACCCACACAACAACCTTATACCCCAAGCCAACACCCTTACAATCAACCAAACCCATCATTTAACCCAACCCCCTACAACACCCAACAAAACCTCAATTTTAGCCCCTCCCCATCATACACACAACAACATTCATTCTCACAACCTACCCCACAAGAACACAATTACCAAACACCCCAACCACAAATGCCATTTTATCCACCACAAACTTTCACCTTTAATTCATCCCAAGACCAACATCCATACATCCCCTACATGAATTTCTCAATGCCACCTACTAACCAACCAAGTTGGAGTAATGCGGGAACACGTCTAGATTATGGCAGTGCGGCGGCAATACATGACGACTTTAGTGATGATGTGCTAGCGAATTTTATTAATCCTCCGGGTGAAGCAGGACCTTCTACTCAACCAACAAACGTTGAACAACCTGGTTTAAGAAGGACTAACCGAATAGGACGTCCTCCCGGCTGTGGAACTCATCAGCGACATCGTCGTCCGGGTCCGAATAGGGAATAGAAAAAATTAATGTATTATTTAATATTTATATTATTATTATTATTATTTATATTAATATTATTGTACTTTAACATTTTTATTAATATCATTATTATTCAAAATTATTAATATTATTATTATTATTTTATATTAATATTATTATTATTATTTTATATTTATAATAGTATTATTATTTTATATTAATATTATTATTATTATTTTATATTAATAATATTATTATTATTTTATATTAATATTTTAAATTATTAAATAATTTATTTTGAATTTAAAAATGCAAAACAAATAAAAAAGAAAAAGAAAATAACGCATACACTGTGCCGCCCATTCAATGGGAGGCAGATAAAACAATTACACTCTCCCGCCCATTCAATGGGCGGCAATGAAGAAAAATCAATTACAAGTATGGAATATTGGTATATAAATGTGAAAAGATGGTATTATGGGATTTTGTGTTGAAAAAGATGGCAGAACAGTAAAATTTCCAAAAAATTGATGTTGTATATCGTTTGGTCTTTCCCAAGGCAGTTTCATCATTGCATTAAATAGACCAATTTCCCCAAAAACCTTATTGTCACCTACGTCTCAATCATGACCTCGATAGTCGATACCATGGAACATCACACCTAAAAAACATGACTTAAACTTTCGCACTAGTTAATGTGCCCAAACCACTCACCTTTTCAAGTTTCGTACCTAAGGGACTCGCCCTTCCAAACCTCACACTTAAGGAAATCACCCTTTAAAGCCTCATGTTTATGATTAGATTTAATATATTGTCATTCTAAGCCTCGAAATTGAGGGCCTGTGAATCAATATACCTTGGTTTAATCATTTCACCTTTCCAGATCTCATACTTTAGGGACTATGAACATGAACAACTTTGGATGGGCATCGAAGAGGCTAACCCGTCAATTATCAAGCCCAAAAATAATGTGGAAAAAGCTTGGGCGCAAAAGGTGGGATCATGCGCCGATCACATGATCTTTCCTAGTCCAACCCAATCTGTCTCGTTCATGGATTGTCCAATCTGGCCCACAGTGTCTCAAACATGGATCACGGGAAAACATGTCAAGAGTGATAACTCGAATTCATATTGATTATTTAATGTGATTTCTGATTATTTAATATATTTATTTATCTGTTTTGGACGATATTACGCGTAATTTGTGTTTGTTTTGCAGACATTTGATCAGACATGTCATTTGGAGGCAAAAATGCAAAAGGAAGCTTTAAGAACAAGAAATCATGGCAAAACAGAAGGAAAACAACATAAAAATACATTTCTGCATTTTAACTGTCAAACGATCGTCTCCACCACCAGACGACTGTCTCAGGTTCAGACGCTCAACTTGGATTTGTTTCAACTTAATTATGTAGAAATGTAAAATCCGTAACAGACGAAACAGAAGTCAAAATTTAACGATATTTCTTCGTTCATGCCGAGACACTCGGTCTATGCAACTGCCCAATCGGAGTCCAAACCTACTTTTTTATAAATAGAGCTCTCATCCATTGCAACGAGGGAGCTTTATTTTACGTCCAATTGCTGCCATTTTTATTTCGTTCAAAGTTCGCCTTTATTTTTCAGTATTCATTCGTTTTTATTTCCTTTACCAAAGCTTAGTGATAGTTTCCGCCATTAGGAAACTATCACCATTTTATTGTTTCTAGCCACTATATTATTGTTTTCGTTTCAAGTTTCGAAGTTTGGTTGATCAAGGATATTGCAACCAGGTTTATGATTTTAATGCTTATTTATTTATTTATTATCGCGTTTATTTACATTATGTATTTTGTGTCCTTCTACCTTTCTTTATTCAATATGTCTGCTTAAACCGTTAATCGGTATGTAATTGCGTAAACCGGAACGAATTCAATAGAATTACACTAAAATCTTAAATTAAGTTATAATCTGGTTTCGATTTCTTGTTTTAATTAACTTTCGTTACGAGAGTAAGAAAGTACTAAATATTAGGATTAAGACCACGGGAGTGTGAGATCATAATCAGATAGCTGAAATTGAGCATTAGTTTTAAACACAGCGGAAGCGTTTTAAAACCAATTAGAACCTTTAGGTTTCCAATAAGTATTTCTAACTTGATTTGACACAGCGATAGCGCTCAATTGAACTTATGAGTATAATAATAGGTAAGACCACGAGAGTGTGAGTCGAAGACTTTTAAACCGAGAGTTTCTACGGAAAGATAACTTAATAAATCTTAACAAGCCCACTCTCTATTGAATTCGCGTAGGCGAAATCAATTACGTACTGATAATTTATATCATAAATTTAATTTAATTATTTCTTAATCCTTTAAAACCAAAAACATCGCTCGCCTTAGCTAAACATAGCAACACCCGACAACACTAGGTTGATTATCGAGTCTCCGTGGGATCGATATCTTTTATTACTACACGATAGACTGTGCACTTGCAGTTAATAACCGTTAGACTCAGGAAGTTGCGACCAAAGACACATATTAGGGAGATAAGGGAGATAACTGAAATTGTCATTAGTACAATTTCTCCTACCATCTAGTCAAGACTAGAAGATGTGTGGTCAAACATATAGGCAGGTAAATGGATGCTCTTAACAACCATCGAGCCAAAGAACTGAATCTATAAATATATCAACCATACGGTTAAGGAGAACATTCACTTTTTTACATATCAAACCTCAAAAACCCTCTTGAACATGACTAGGGGTGTGTGGTCAAACAATATGGTGTGTTTGTTTCAAGGTTAGAAAAAATATTTTCGGAAATATGATTACGGGAATGCAATATTCTTATGTTTGATTCAAGTTTTAAAAAATTATTCCAAGAAAACTTTTATTCCTAGGAATCATATTTACACATGATTCATCTATTTTTATTCCAAGGTTTAAAGGGTGGGAATATAATATTCTCATGAGAATAAGTTCAACCAACTATAATTTCCCATTAACAATCACATTTATTTTAATTTTTTAATTTTTTTGTAATTTTAAATTATAAAATTTTATAATTATTCCTAAAAAAAATTAATTTCTACCAAACACATAAATAGGAATAATATTCCTAGAAATAATAATCTTGGGAATATCATTTCAAGAAATATGATTTGAAACCTTGAAACAAATACACTCATAGAGATGTAAATCGATGCCCTTAGCAACCACCGAGCCAAAGAACCGAACCTATAAATATATCAACCATACGGTTAGGGAGAACATACATTTTTTCACATATCAAACCTCAAAAACCCTCTTGAACATCTCATCGCATGCAAGGTATTACCTCAAAAACCCTCTTGTTGAACATGTCATCGCATGCAAGGTATTATCTATTATACTCACTACTAGTACACTACTTACAACTTACAAGCTTGTATTGTTCAAATATTTTCTCCAAGGGGCACTCTTTCAAAATATAATTTATGAATCTCGTTTGTAATAATTAAACAGACATACATAATACATCTAATCCAATATTTCATGAACAAAATAGATATATTGAGATTGATTGTCTTTTTCTTCATAAAAAGATTGTGTCAGATAGAGATGTTCAAAATATCCAATTGTAAGACCCAAATCCATAATCAAATCCAAATCCGTTTTAAATATTCGAATATAATTAAATGGTCATTAACCGGTTTAGTTTTTAAAGGTTTTGATTATCCATTCATATAATCCAGATATAATTAAATGGTTATTATCCGATTGAATTTTTTTGGATTCAATTATAGTCCGATTATTATTCAAAATTCAAATTTTTTAGTTCTCAAAATAAAAAAAAATATTTTTTGTTCTGAATTTTTTTTAAAACTGATTTAAAAAAAAAACGGTTATATAACCATAACCAAATTTATAACTGGTTTAATAACCAATTTTGATTAAATTGTGATTTTGGTTATAAATTCAAATCGTTTAAATGGTTTAAAAATGGTTATGAAAAATAACCAAACCATTTACATCCTAGTGTCAGGTGAAATTGCACTTCAAATATTGGTTCTAGCTACACCACTTTTACAGACTATTTGAAGAACAAGAATAACCTTCATATGACAAACTTGATGTTTACAATTTGTATGCTCGAGCTTTGGAGAGGGTGCTGAGATATGCAGAGTTTACTTTTTGTATATAATTATATTCTTTATCGAAATTGATGGTGTTTATATTCCCTCTCTTAATTAAGAAACTCTCTTTGTACACCTTTAATCATAAATATTATCAGGATGATAGCTAATCTCTCAAGTTATTTAAATGCCATACAAAAAGATTTCAGAAACTTATGATTTGGAAATCAAAACTTGAAGAAAAATGTTTGGAGAAAGCCAAAGATTCAATACACTACAAAAAATTGAGGGAAAAAACAATCACTGTACAGCTAACCTTGATAATAATGATCCACCATACCCTTTCAACATGCACCTACCATGTTTTTTCTAATCAACAAAAATTTACACCTGCATTTATCAGATAATACAATGCAGCAGACATATATTGAGGGTATAAGGAAAAAGAGAACAGACATGAATGGAAGCTGCAATCTTTATCATAACATTTACAAGATATAAACTTTGAACATATCAAACAAATAGGTCCCACCTCATGAATTTTCATCACACAGGTCGGATTGAGATTCACTAGTTTGTAACCTTGGAGGAGACCATTGATCCGGCACCATAAGAAAATATAAGCTCATTGCTTTTCTGAACCGTTTCTTGTACTGCTGTGGTGATATAACAGTTGGAGAAGTATTCTTGGGTCCACCAAGAATGCCTGAGGTCTTCACCCAAGTTTCAAGGTGCTTGTCCCATGTATATTGCCTCATAAAATCAATGATGCCTAAAACTAGCTCATGCTTCTCCTCGTCCACGCCAACCAGCAATGAGTAGTCCATCACATATATCGACTGCAACCATATGCATACAGTATTATATTTTCTAAACAAAATCGTAAGATTGTCATATATTTAGAGATGGCTGTGGTGTGTAAGTATGGTTGTGTGGTCAAAGTGAAGTTCTCTCATAGAAAGATAAATCTTACAAGTTTTAGCGATTTTGTTCTTATCAATTGACAGTCAAAATTTAAATAGAGAAAAAGAGAAAGAAATTTTATGCGAGAAAACCCAAGGTAGAATTAGGGTAAAGCATGAAACTTAAGAAGGGGAATCATACTTACAGCGAGGAATGCAGTATCGTTCCACACAGCCCTCTCAAGAAGCCGCTTTGCCTTGTTCCCAACAAATATTGGAGAGGTTGGCATAGCTTCAATGAGATTCTGATCCAGAAGAACTTTATTGCTCCCACTTGTATCTGGATTGTACCTTGATCGAGAAGAACCTTTGAGGTCATAAAGCCGCCTAATGTTCCGCCGATAAAGAAGATTTTCCATAACCAGAACATCCATTTTTGTTTCCTTCCCTCCTTTGAGATGCTTCGATGTCACCTTGAAAGAAAATTAAGACATATCAATGATTTAGACTAGGAAAGCCGTATCACACGAATGATTCAAGCCAAATCTATGACGAGACCGTTTATTTGGTTACATAAGTATGTTTCTTCATATGACTGGCTAAAATATTGGATGGAACATGAATCTGATAGAAAAAAAAAAAGAACTTGGATAATCCAATGATTCACATACTGGCGCCAAATACTTTCATCATAGACTTTGACATTCTGTACAAGGTACACTAGTCTTAAAATTACGCTTATAAATACATTAATGTGGGTGGGGGGGAGGGGGGGCAGGTACCGCAACTTTAAAAAGACGTATGCAAATTATCATGTACTGCATCTATATGAATTGATCTACAACTTTAAATACTAGAAATAAATAAGTCAGTAAACATTCAAATGCCATCAGAACATAGGTTAATTTAACAAAAAATACCTGATAAATGCCCAAGATCTTTGCTAGACAGGTTGGGCTTCCTGTATTGATTGACTCAGATAAATATTTAAAATAAGCTGGTGCAACCTTGATAAATGATTCAAGCTCTGTCTTTGTAACCTGCTTGACGACAAATCTATCATCGAGAGTTTTTGCAAAGAAAACATTACTCTTTCCTCCCTGAGCCCCCCACTTCTTACAACGGCTAAGGGACCGCACAAAATCTAGTTCAGTAGGGCAACAAGTTCTTCTTAGAGCCTCAAATCTCTTTGCATAGTAACAAGTTACAGTATATTTCACTTTTCCAAGGGAGCTGTCATCATTAAAAGAAACCCTTGCATGAAAATCCTTTGAATATAGGGATGAATCCCCAACCAGTGAACTTCGAGACCCAGAAGTGGATAACACCGTGCTCTCATCAGAAGATCTGTAACTATTGGTAATAGTCTCGTCAAAAGAGTTGAGAGAAAGTAGGCTGGTTGAATCAAATAGTGGCAACGAAGCTGAACTTTCTAAACTGTCTTTAGGTCTATCAGATTCTGACATCTGGATATGATAATCTTTTGATACAAGCACATGTGCTATAACACTAGTAGGCTCATCATCATACACAGGCACTATGGTATCATTAATGCCAGCAGGCAGAAGCAGTCTAGCACCAGTCTGGCGGTCCAACTCTCGGAATGATAAAATGTGGACAAAGTTGTAATCAACAAGCTTCTGTGTATTGAAGGCTGAAGTTTTGTTGACCGAGCATGAGTTCGCAAAAGGCATTCCAGCCCATCTAGTATCAAGTCCTTTGGAATGCAATCTAGAGTCATGAGTGTAACCTGTTTCAATCCCACCTATATCAGCAGTATAATTATCAAGATTGGATTTTGCAGTAACTGTTGCTGTAGGTGAATGAACCATCACAACTTCCACATCAGAATCTTGACAACCATTTTCCTTGTATGGTATATTTTCCGGGTGAGTTTCACCAGTCCATGCTGCATCAAGGGTATCAGATAAATCGGCCACATTACGAGACCCTCCTTCAGACGAAGATCTCCTCCGTACAGATCCTCCAAACTCCGAACAGTTAGATTTATCATTGATATTTTTGCCAGGGGAGATGGAAAGATCAAACTTAACATGGGCGGTGTCTTTACTTTTGTCCTCACCTTTGATCATTTCACCAGACTGGCTAAGGTGGCTAGTGTTTTCAAAATCAAGGTTTCCATTAGGTTTTGTTTTCAAAAGAGAAAAATCAGAACTGCTATGGCCTCTTGTAGGCCTTGTGGCCACATCTGTATCAACAACCTTTTCCTTAGAACCAATTGATTTCTCTTTCTGATAGGAGTTCCTCGAATCTTGTAAAAAAGTAATTTTACTTTGATTGGATGCATATACCAGGCGCTGGTCCCATACATAAGAAAGAATAAGGATATGCCGGCGCAATTTACAGAGCTCTAGAATATCAACCCTGAGCCCACCAGTTTTGGCCTCGTTATGCACAAACTCTTGTAACAAATCCTATATATTCAACATTCAAAAGGGAAACCAAAAATTAATGTGCAATCACCTCTTAACAAGCAAGGAAAATCAACAAAATTTAAATAAACCCAATTTCTTTGTCAATTAATTTGGTATGTAAATGGAGGACTAGAAAGAACAAGAGTGTAGTAAAAAAATTAATCCTTTTCATTTGGAAACACTTTTTTTGAAAGATGAGGGGAAGGATCAAGAGAGTAGTTGAAGGAGCAACAAATCTCAATGTCTCAAACCACCTACCTCGTTATGCACAAACTCTTGTAACAAATCCTATATATTCAACATTCAAAAGGGAAACCAAAAATTAATGTGCAATCACCTCTTAACAAGCAAGGAAAATCAACAAAATTTAAATAAACCCAATTTCTTTGTCAATTAATTTGGTATGTAAATGGAGGACTAGAAAGAACAAGAGTGTAGTAAAAAAATTAATCCTTTTCATTTGGAAACACTTTTTTTGAAATATGAGGGGAAGGATCAAGAGAGTAGTTGAAGGAGCAACAAATCTCAATGTCTCAAACCACCTACCTCAAGTTCTTCTTTCTCTTTCTGCAGCATTCCTTCAAGTTCAGCAATCAAATGCCTAAAATCTGCCACTGTATTTCCACCCTCCTGCAGCACATAACCTGAAAACTTCTCTGAAATTTGATTTAGAGTGTTGCACACTTCACTGAACAGTATTTCAGCCTTGTTATGTACCTGGTGTACAAGATCAACAATCTCATGAATACAGAAATATTCAGAAGTGAGTGATATATCTAATATCTCAACTAAGATTAGCTTATCAACCTCATCTACTTCTTTCTGTAGCCAGTCCTGACTATCACAGTTGAATTCCAGTTTAGATGGGGGAAGATAAACAGAATGAAGATCAATTGAAGCATAGCGAAAGCAGGCAACCATCTTCCCAAACCTGCATACAAAAATGAAGATGATTCAAGAAGAAAACCGGCTGTATTTATGTAATGCAGTTCTGCCATCACAACTTACAGGTAAAAACTTTGGTTTTTGTAACTGACTAAACACAACACCAACTTTCTTTGAATTTCAAGTTCAGTATAGTTTTTGCTCACTAATATTCAACCACACCCCATTCATCATGCATTTAATTTATGAGAAAAGCATACCCGTAGAATCTTAAACAGTCTCTGTGGAGAGAATGACCACAATTTGCAACTCTGCTTGCTGCTGCATGATTTGAGAAACTCAGTTCTAAGAATTTTCCAAAGGAAAGGCCCCAGGCCGCATCAGACATAACTACTCTCCGTGTGGCAGGAGGAAAACCATTTACACGAGGACATTTCAGGCACCTGTGCCACATCCATATTTTACCTTCCCTTTCCCCTGGTAAAGGAAACTCAGATAGTTTCTTAACAGAAATTGTCAAGCTCCCTTGCCTATGAGTATAACAATGAACATGAGCTTCCGGGGGCATTTCACATGAGCGGCAAGTATAATTCTAAAATGGAAATGTTAACTCTTATTAGTAGAAATTGTGATACAATTTATTTGTAAGAAGAAGGGATTTAGAAGAACAGATACCTGATCAAATAGTTGATCTCTCAAAAATCGACCCAAAGGCTTATCAGAGCTTCCATAGTATTTAATTCTCACAAGATGGGATCTTTCACAAACAGTTCCTTTCCACACACAACGTGTTGATAAGAAGACCAAAATACTCTGATGGTCGGAAGTTGAGGGAGGAAAATCTTCTTGTGAATGTATCATGTCATTATCAAAATACATCTTGTCATCATCATGTTTTACAACAGGTGACTCAGAACCAGCTCCTTGATTTGAAGCCAGTGCTACAACTTTGATGTGGTTATTGCCATCTCTCCCGGAAGGCTCAAAGGTGCCAAAGAAATCTGAAATAAGATCAGCGCGTATCATTGTCTTTGTTCCTTCATCTTGTCTGTAATGTGATTCCTTGGGACGTTCTTTGCCATCCTTCTCCGAAGCAACACTGTTGATAGATTCACCGACCAGTGATCTTTGAATGGATCCACTGCAGCTAGGTGAGGTGCTATGTGTGTTGTACCCATCATTACATTTCAATACTTTATTAGTTTCAGCTCCCAGATGCTCTCTACCAGTGACAGCAGAAAATCCAGGGATTGTTGAAATGGATCTTACAATACTAGATGGTTTATCAGGTAGTGCAACAGTTATGGGAGATTTTAAGGGAAGCTCTAGGGGTGAAGCACCTTCATCTGCCAGAAAAGATGTTTCCAGCGCCAAATGATAGGCTGCAAAGACTCCATATTGGACTACATGTTTCACCTTCTTCAACTCATCCCCATTTGATCCTTTGAGCAAGATCTTCAAAGTAAGCAAAAAATATGAATAATGAATGAACACAGGGAAAAAGTGGAACAACAGAACAACTCAACTTCTCTTCATAACTTATTATTCTGTGTCAATTATGTTAAATACTAACCCTAGATATAGGTTAATGAAGATTAGGATATACAAATTGCAGCTTACTGTTAAAACCTATAGTTCGGATACATAATAAACCATAACTAAGATATAGGACTGGAAGACTGTGCAAAATATGTGTATGTGCTGACACTGATTTTCATGTCGCAAAATATGCTAGGTTAAAGAACTTACTGTGCAACCCAGCGGTTTCGGGCAATCCTCAAAGAACATCAAAGTCTTCGTTGATTTTTTCCCAATTTGCCCGGCACTGCCATGTTCCTCAAAGAACTTGTCGACGTGGAACTTTTCACAGTAACCCAGTTTTGGGGAGGTCAAATGATCAATTGAAGGGACAATCTGTGCCCCGGTACAACGGGCAATACGTTCTAAAAGTGGTCTTTTAATATTCAGAACAAGAGATATGTCTTTAGCAAGAAGGTATTCTTGAGCATAACGAGATACTGACTTCTCTACCAAAAGAACATTGGGGTGATGAGCATCAATCTTCGCAACTGCCATCTTCAAATGGTCCGTCTCCTGGGAAAGAGTAAAAATATCATGATATTTAGAACAGTTAATAATGCTACCTCTGCCTAAATATAAGACCCTCTTGAGAAAAAAAAATCCCTTCTTATAAGACCCTTTTTGAATTTTCAACTGCATTAATTATTTCTTACCAACCTATCCCTATTTATTTTACATCTTTTTCTGCATTCAACATAAATACTATGATGAGAAAATAAAGTAATTATCTCTCTTGAAGGACAAACTTGTAAAAACAATATCAATTATATGCTAATTTAATATTGCTACTAACTTAATTCCCGTGATTTTGCAAAGAAGGTCCTATATTTGATATATAATTATCTATTTCTAAGAGCTGAATGTGGTGGAGAACCTGCTGTAACAATGTATCAACACTTGATAACTGGTTAGAAACACGTTGATACTCCAAAGCACCTCCAAGTATTAGAAAACGTGGTTTGTCAATTTTTGATGTCATTCGCCGATGAGCCACATTCTTCTTACAAACTATGCCTTTAACCACCAAACTGGAAATAGAAATTAGAGCATCAAGGGTATATAAAAAATAAGAAATAAGAAATGACGAGTAAACCAATAAAGCCTTCTACCAAAATGAGAATCATATGGATCAGATAACACACTTTTCCACTCACCCGTATTTTCAAACACCAAGTTTGTGATATTATTAAGAAAACAGACTCTCCCCAGTTACCAGTGTACTCTACCATCCTCAGATTGCCATGTCCCTAGCAATCCATCCCCCAAATAAGCATAATGGACTTACACACTTAGCAGACAAAAGATGCATAAAATTATACTGTACTAACAGTTATAAGAACTTTTTCCTAACAGATAAGGAGGGAGTGACTCTTTTAACCAGAATACATATGACAAGAAGTAAGGGTAGAATAGGATTAAAAAAGGTAAATCAACCAACTGTCCTTCAATATAATCAATCAGCTGTGAGCATTAATTATGGGCCTATTCTTCATAGTGGGCCTACAAGAGGTCATACTATTATAATTTTTTTGTCCCTGTATTTTTCTCTGCTCAGGGAAAATTATGGAAGGAATCAAAGCGACAGAGTTATCACTAACATAGATCAAAGTCATACACATACGTTGTCTACCCGAAGACTGAAACAACATAGCAAAATAAAAGCTTGACAAGCACACAGATCAATACATTAGTTCATTACTATTTTTACTCAGTTCACTATCTATACCTTTCATTTCGATGCCCACAGGCTATGCATTTAACCTTTACATATCCACCAGGATCCATACCTCCACCCCTACTCGTATCAGGCTTCAGAAGCGTTGCAGCTTCCCAAGACAAAGTGGTAATTATATCCAACCAACTCTCTTTTCCATCGTCATCAACAGTTAGACTTTCCACCTGCAAAAGCTGGGCAACCAGAGCTCTAAAATGCCCTTCCACAACATTCTTCATGGCCTTCCTGTTATCACCTGATTTATCTCTGCTGCTAAATTCTCCAGAACCAAAGCTAGAGGAGGATCGTAGATATCCCCATTCTCCTGTACTACCTTCATCTTCGTCGTCATCATAAAGAGCGGCTTCTCTATCATCCTCTTCATCCTCCGCCTCCGGTGGTAACCACAGCAGCCCATTATTCTCAAAATCCACAGGCTCCATATTATTAGCCTCCTCCTGATAGGGAGATGTTTCGCATCCATCGGTATGATCATGCTCATCAGCTTCTTTTCCCTGTGCTTGAATTCCATCTGCACCTTCTAGCTCAAGATTCTGTGGTGCCTCTACACAATTCGAACTTCTTTCCTGATTGTTATCTCCATCAGAATGTGTTATATGTGGTCCATAGACACGGTCAATCCCCTGAATGTTAACTAGGTCATCATAGTCATTGATGCGAGAATAAGGCCTTGATTCTGTATCAGAATGGTAAACACCATAATCATCATCCTCGTCATCACTCCTGTTCGAAAGAATAGACATATAACAACAGTAAGAACAAGAAGGGAAAATAAAAACTTATCAGAACAACAGAATTGACCACCATGATTTGATGCACCAATCAAATGTATATTTCTCAAAGTCAATGAATCAGAATTTACAAATAACATTCAGAACTAATGCGAAAAAGGATCCTGTCTATACACCACTTTTTCTCTGCAGACATACTAAATGATATCTTTGCAAGACTAGCATTCATCTATGCAAAAACATATTATCAACAAGCAAGAACTGTATTTCAATCACCAAAAATGAACCATCAAAGAAAGACATACCTGTTGAAGCAATAGCCATATTGGTTAGAATTCAAATTCTCTACAGCCAGAGAGTCATTGGTACTCCTCTCCGAATTCAAATTTTCTTGCTCATCCATTATCAGATTCAATTGAGAAGATTGATGTGGACTAGAAGGTACACACTGATAAGACCCGGTTGAATAAGGAACTGAACAGGCAGTGCTGCTGCTACTGTGACAGGTGCAACTAGACTTAGAGCTGACCAAGCTTGTCGAAGATGGTGAAGGGCTGAGATGAGGGATGACTGAGGGAGTGCCATTATCAACTGCTGCTGCTACTCCCTTCTCCCATTGTTTAAAGCAATAGTTACAAACCCTAAGCCTTTCCCAATCTTCACGAGCAGTATTTGGATCATGTGAAGACGCAGGAATAGAATTGGCAGTACATTTTGCACAAAAAACACGACCACAGATTCTACAGTGATGCCTACGGTTGAATACAGTGAAATGTGAATCACACTCGTAGCATACCCTACAGCTTTGATCTGGCATCCAAAAGTCCCTCGACACATTTGGTGGCTCAATCCTTCGAGGGATCCAGGACCTAACTACATCAACAATATCAGATATCTTCTTGTCAGGGGTGCCCATGGACTGTGACTCCGCCCTAATCCACTCATTATGAGTTCTTCATTGACCAGACTTGTTAACGATCCATGTATCTTGGCTCATGACGCTGGTAAAACAAATAACTACGCTTCAGCAATGGAAAAAAAACAAATACATCTTTACAATATCACCTCCAGTCATCGTGATCTTTAAAGTAAGAACCATATTATAGACAAAAATAATATTCCGTTAAAAACAGTGAATCAAGTCAAAACTAACTACATCAGTAGCTACACAAACCATAAAAAATACACTAAAAAAATGGAATTGTATTAAGAGGTTTCATTTCAGTCAATTAAGTCAAATTGCTAAAACAATCTATTCCACAAACATCATCAACAATTGGGAACAATAATTAAACCTAAAAAGCTGATAAATAAAAAAAGCTAAAAACCTCAGCATGTCATGTTTATTGTTGCCTTACCTATTCCA
Organism: Lathyrus aphaca; assembly: GCA_963966055.1. Classification (NCBI taxonomy): domain Eukaryota; kingdom Viridiplantae; phylum Streptophyta; class Magnoliopsida; order Fabales; family Fabaceae; genus Lathyrus; species Lathyrus aphaca. Next base: position 547,974,007 of record OZ014522.1, read on the forward strand.
ATCCCTAATATAAAAAATCCCTGAAATTGAATCCATCAAACCCCAAAATTCCCAAACACAAACATCAAAATTAAAACAAATAGTACAATTAAGTTACCAAATGGACTATGAAAGATTGAGAAGAGGCCAATCCAATGGCCAAAACCATGGGAAAAACAACTCAATTTCTGAGTTGAGATGATTTCATTAAGCTCAATGCATCACCAATATGAAGCAAAAAATTCAACAGAAATAAATAAACCATATGCAAATTAAGACAAACTAATCAAGCAGAGAAGCATATAATCATCAAAAATAGAGCAATCCAGAGAGAGAAAAAAAAAGTGTAAGAAGATGAACATGCAGGTAAAAACGGTAGGTTTTTGGGGAAACGGAAACCTTAAGAGAAAGCGCTATTATCAGATCTCAGAGCAGAGAGAGCTAGTTCAGAAAACGCCAGAGTAATAATTATAATAATGATAATTAGAAAGAGTGAGAAAATAAAAAAAGAAAAAAGAAAAAAAGAAAAATTTGAATGATGAGAAGTAGTAGTAAGAAAGAAGCAGTGAAAGAGAAGTGTGAAGAGTCGTACGTACAGTCACACACTAAAAAAAGTAGCATTTGCTTCGCGCCACACCTTATCACGTGTGGATCCAAACTCTTCTTATACCTCATCTTATTATTATTATTATCGTTTTATATTTTTAGGTTAAATATTATTTTTAATATTTTTAATTTATTTTTCATTAATTTTAAAATTTTAAAAAAATTACATGGAAACACAATTAAATTCATATTTTTTGAAATATCCAATAAAAAATTAAAAAATTTAAATTTATAAGTAACATTTTTTTACTTCCATTAATTTTATTGGAATTATGAATAATTTTTTTTATTAATAATTTTAAAATTGATACTCTTAATTATTTTGGAGTTTTTGATTTTTTTTAAATTATTAATTTATAAATTTTAACTATTTATATAAAAAAAATATAATTATAAATCCTATTTATATTTATTTGACTCAATTAAAATATAGCAGTTTAGTTATTTCATATATATACTCTTAAAATATTTGTTAATTCTTATAAAATATAAATAATTTTTTATTGCTCTTAAATAAATGGCATTTTTTTGTTGTTTAGATCAGTTTATTATTAATATTTTTTTATTATTTTAATTTATTTATTAAATTTCTTATCTTAGTTGACTTGATGCTTAAAACTAATAATAATTATAATAATAATTATAATTAAAAATGTTTGATTTTTAATGTATATGAGTATGAGAATAATTCATATGTATAAGAAAATAATTTATTTTTTATGTCAAAAAACAAACGTATTTTTTATTTGAAAGGAGATTTCAGCCTTCAATTTTAAATTTTTAACTTTTTATTATTTTCAAAAGAATTTAATAGTTATCTAATGCAATCATTTATAAATATTAATTAAAAAATAATTATGAGATTAATTGTTATAATGTAATATTTAAAAGATTTACATTATCAACCTGTCACAATCCTTCATAATCATTATTTTAAATATAATTAAAATAAAAATCAAATATAATTTTGAATCTAATGGTTACCGCGTTTTACACGATGATGAGTGTATTCCAATAAAATTCAATAATTATAATAATTAACAATATGAACATTATTTATATTGATAGTGTGTATTAATTAATTTATTTTTAAAATCAACCATTATTTTAATTTTAGTAGTAATCACATTTTTAACTTACAAAATGGGTTGGTAGAAATATTAACCAACTGCCACGCACCTTATATATCTGTAATTACACGTGTTTTCTTGAATTGTTAATTATTTCCAATAAAAAATAAATACATCGTTTTCTCTAATTTATTTTTTAGTGAATATTATCATTTTCTTTTTCTCTTCTTAGATCACGATTATTTGTTTACTTTCATTTTTCTTTTCCCACAGTCACGAGAAACTTGACATATTTTCGCATGCAACATATCCAACTACTACGACTTATCAATTTCAATAGATTCCATAAATAGAAAATGCAGTAATTATTAACTTCATGTTTTTATATAATATTTATATATTAAATTCTTAATACGTGAGTTAAAGATTTTTTTTATAAGAAAACAAAATTATTGGCATTATGGAAAAAGTGTAAATCACATGACAAGTCATTTTTGTTAAAAGTATATATTGTGATAAGAGATGAATATGCCGACGTTAGATCAATCTTGGTAGTTGAGTGAATATGCCAAACTACTATCAAATGTAGACACATCAAAAAGTGAGATTCAATATTCAATACAAATTCTTAGATTTTTAAATATTTAATATTCAATATGCCAATAGATATTCAATCAGTGGTTCAAAAAGTAATGATAAAAATATAGATTTTATTTTTAAATTGCTAAAATTTTAAGAATGATACTAATAAATAAATGTGTTTGTGATGCGGTGTATATCTTTTTTTAAATAAAAATTCATTTGATTCGTAAATAAACATACTCATAAATAACTATATTTGTAGGTTATATCAATTTTAGATGATGATTAAAAAATCTGATATAAATCAATTCAATCAAATATAATTTGTTTTGAATCAATTTATATATTTAAATTTATAAATTAGTTTTTTTAATTAAAAATAATATTATTAAAATTGATAAAATAATGTTGATATAAAATATAATATTGATAATAAAATTCAACATTGTTGAGGATTTCCAGCCCCCCAAACATAGTTCTTGGCTGATCAAGACAATGTTCAAGCACAAAACTGTCATTATGAATACAATGGGGAGGGGGTTTGATAGGCTGGAAAAGTGCAGTATCAGGAAAATGTATCAGGAAATAAGAGGGGAGAAACCAAAGGTGCTATGGAGGAAGATGATGTACTCAAACAAGGCAAGGCCTATAGCAAAATTTTGTTTGTGGATGGCTTGCAACAATCGCCTACCAACAAAAGACGGGTTAATCCAATTTGGGATTAGTGTCAATGTTGATTGTGTCTTCTGTGGGATGAGAGAAAGTATAGATCACTTTTTGTTTGATTGTGATAGAACAGTAAGAGTGTGGAAAGAGATGTTTGAATGGATTGGCATGCGCCATAACCCCCTAAAGTGGCAACTTGAAATTCCTTGGTTGTGTCAAATGAGCGAAGGCAAAAGCGGTCGAAGTCAGGTGTTGAAAATCATGGTTGTTGAAATTGTTTATCATATTTGGACAATGCGTAATTGGATTGTGTTCCAAAACGGGGACCCGGGAGATATTAGAGTAGAGGATATCAAGGAGATAGTGCATATCCGTAGCATTAGTGATAGAAAGATAGCACAATTTTGTAATTGATTATAAGTTGTTTTGTCATTTTGTAACCTGGATCTTGGGATCGGCATTGTATTGAACTGTTTTTTGGTAATAATATATACTTTTATTCCAAAAAAAAAAAAATTCAACAAATTTTTATTTTATTTTTTGACAAAAATAAACTTAACACGTTTATTTTAACAAATATTATTCAATACATTGAGAAATATAAATAATAACATGATGCCTAGACCAAAAATCGGCAGCATTCATTAAGAGTTAGCAATCATATTTGTTTGGCATTTAACAAACTTAATATCAAAGTTAGAAAAAAATTGAAGCAAATTTTGGATATATCGAATAATTAAACTAAATTCATAAATACAATTCAACAAGTATGTTTTAAACATATAAAATAGTACAAATATATTAAATTAAACTACTAAGTTATGATAAAATAAACTACTAAGTTATGATAAAAATAACTTAAAACTAATTAATAATAATGTGATATATCTTACAAATATAAAAATATATATATAAATATATCTTACATTTGATTCTATCATAACGATTTTTTACAAAATAACATCTAAGCACATCCATAAATATCCAATTTTATACACACACAAAAAATATTGGTTTGTAGTTTTTAGGCTAAATTTCCTAATGGGTCCTTTAACTTATTTAATTATAACACTTTGGTCATTTATGTTTGTTTTGTTTCAAATAGGTCTTTTATGTTACTTAAGTGTTGCATCATTACACTTTTAATGAAATTCCATTAAAAAAAAACTGATGTGGCACAAATATTGCTTATGTGGCATTTAATAGTGTTGAATTGTTATTATTCAATTTATTATTTATTTATTTTATCACTAGATGGGAATATTAAAAGACATTTGCATGTTATCTTACTAAAAGCTTTCTCCATTAACCCTAAACAATTTTAAGTGAACACGAACAAAAAGTTTCTAAAGTAATCAATGCAGCTGAAGGACGAAAACGAATATGCCACCATTGATGGATACGATTTTTGTTAGAACAACATACACAACAAAAAACAGAATTGTGAAAGTGAAGGTGTAATAATGGTGGAGAGTAAAATTGGGGAAGAAGATGAATTGAGAGAGAAAGAGAATTAGAGTAGAGAGAGTAATTGGGGATGAATATTCAATTTGGCATTAATTTGGAATTGGAAATTACAATGAGTATTTATACAATGTGGATACAATTGAGAGAAAACACAAAAAATACAACTAAAGTGCATTGGCTGTTGATGCTGTTATTTTTCAGATTTTAACAGTGGTAACCGGTTACTCACCGAGGGGTAACCGGTTACTGTTGTTGTAGACTGAAAAATACAGCAGTTGACAGCACTTTCAACACACCACCTCACTTTAGGTGATCCAAGTCCAGCATGTTCAAGCTCTTCACCAGTCTCTTGAACACCTCATTTGTCACACCCTTCGTCAACAAATCCGCAACTTGGTCCTCGCTTCGGCAATAGCTCAATCTAAGCTTTCCGTCACCGACTAATTCTCTCAAGTAATGAAACCGCATCTCAATGTGCTTGCTCCTTCCGTGTGCAATCGGATTCTTCGCAAGATTAATCGCGGAAACATTATCCACAAACAGTGTGGTAACATCATCACCACATCCCAATTCCTTCATAAGATTCATAAGCCACATAGCTTGGCACGCACTCAACGAAGCCGCAATGTACTCGGCCTCACAAGAAGAGAGTGCTACAACCGGTTCCTTCTTGGAGCACCAAGAGATTGGTGTATTACCGAACATAAAGATGTAACCCGCCGTTGATTTTCGATCATCTTTATCTCCGCACCAATTAGAGTCGGTGTAGCCTAGTAAAGTACATTTGCGTCCCATATCCGATGCGGGAAACAGAATTCCGCAGCCAAGAGTACCTTTCACGTATCTAAGGATTCTCTTAACCGCTGCCAAGTGTGACACCTTAGGTCTCTCCATGAATCTACTCGCAATACCGACACTAAAAGCCAAATTCGGTCGCGTATTGCACAAGTACCTCAACGATCCAATCAAACTCCGGTAAAGTGTTGGATCTACATCATCCTCATCCTCACTTTTGGACAGCTGCAATCTTGCTTCACAAGGTGTACTAGAAGTGTTGCAATGCTCCATTTCACACTTTTTCAAGATATCAAGTGCATACCTCCTTTGATGCATAAGCAGCCCCACTTTTGACTTGTGGAACTCTATGCCAAGGAAGTAACTCATGACACCAAGGTCCGTCATCTCAAACTCACTCATGAGCTCCCCTTTGAACCTTGAAATACACTTGTCATTGCTGCCCGTAATCAAGAGATCATCAACATACAAGCAAAGTATGATAACACCATCAATCGTATCCGACCTTACATAAACACCATGTTCGGATACACATCGTTTGAAACCGATGTCAACAAGAAAGTCGTCTATGCGTTTGTTCCAAGCTCTTGGAGCTTGTTTCAAACCATACAACGCCTTATGTAGCTTGTAATACTTCCTCTCTTGATTTTTAATCACGAAACCGGGTGGCTGCCCCACATAAACTTCCTCATCAAGAGGACCATTCAAAAACGCAGATTTCACATCCATTTGGTAGATCACCCAATTGTTGCTATGTGCAATCCCAACAACCAAACGAATAGTCGCTAGTCTAGCCACCGGTGCGAATACCTCCTCATAGTCTATACCTTCACGTTGCAAGAACCCTTTAGCCACTAATCGAGCTTTATGCTTGATCACTTCACCCTTAGGATTTGCTTTAACTTTATAGACCCAACGCACACCTATCGGTTTCTTTCCAAGCGGTAAATCGACCAACTCCCAAGTACCATTCTTCTCAATAGATTTCAGCTCCTCCTTCATTGCACATATCCATTTATGATCACTTAAGGTTTCCTCCTCAGTTACCGGTTCAGATTCGGCCATAAGTGCGAAATGAACAAAATCACCATCATTATTCACTTCGGTATCTCGGAACCTTTCATAGTCTCGGAGTCTTAGAGGCATAGCTCTTTGTCTCACAGGTCTACCCTCATTAACAACATTGTTTTCAGCTGCTGTAGGTGCAGGTACAGCGGAATTGGACGCCTCCGGATCAGACAGTTCAACAAACTGTTGCTGCTGTTTTTTCTCCAGTAACCGGTTACTCCCAGGTGGGTAACCGGTTACCGCTGTTTCTGCAGAATTTTTTACTTCATCAAACAGCACGTCCCGGCTTATCACGATCTTCCGATTCTTCTCATCAAACAGTTTGTAACCCCCAGTAGAATGATATCCAACAAATATCAACTTTTCACCTTTATCATCCAACTTCTTTCTAAGTTCATTCGGTACGTGACGATACGCAATCGATCCAAAAACGCGCAAATGAACCACACTAGGTTTGAAACCACTCCAAACCTCTTCAGGTGTGATATTCTGCAGCTTCTTAGTAGGACACCTATTCAACAAGTAGGTAGCTGTAGATACGGCCTCACCCCACAATTCCTTAGGTAACTTCTTCCCACAAAGCATGCTACGCACCATGTTCATTATTGTACGATTTTTCCTCTCGGCAGCCCCGTTTTGTTGAGGCGTATATGGAGGCACCACCTCACGCACAATACCCTCAAGATCACAGAAATTCCCAAATTCATTAGAGGTAAATTCACCTCCACCATCCGTTTTGAGAACTTTGAGCTTCCGACCGCTTTGACGCTCCACCAAGGATTTGAAACTCTTGAACACTCCAAACACCTCATCCTTTCTCTTGATAAGATAAGTCCAAAGTTTCCTACTAAAATCGTCAATGAACGTAACAAAATATCGATTGCCGCCATAAGTCTCTACTTGCATCGGTCCACAAACATCGGAATACACCACCTCAAGTAGGCCTTTGGCTCTCCGACCCGCATCCTTGCTAAACACATTCTTGTGTTGCTTGGATGTCACACATTCCTCACACAATTCTGTCGGAACACTAATATGTGGCAGCCCCGTTACCATACCATTTTGTTGCAACATCTTAAGATCCCTAAAGTTAAGGTGACCAAGACGGTAATGCCATAACCACTCCTCTCTACTTACCGCGGTAGCCAAACAACGATGCTCCATAACCCTTAACTCAACTTTAAAGGTTCTATTGGCAGCCATCGGCGCTTTTAGAATCAACACACCTTTTGAATCTAAAACACGCATCATCTTGTTTTCCATCCGAATTAAGTACCCTCTTTCAAGTAATTGGCCAATACTTAAAAGATTGCACCTAATTCCCGGTATGTACAAGACATCTTTGATCCTTGAAAAACCTCCATTCTTCTTTCCGATCAAAACATCTCCTACCCCTTCCGAGCTTAAAGTAGTGTCGTCGGCAAACTTGACTTTACTCTTTGTCGCTTGATTGATTTGCACAAACCAATCCTTTCGACCCGTCATGTGTGTTGAACAATCGGAATCCAAGTACCATTCATCTTTACTTTGAACTCCATCACGTACGGTAACTAATGCATTTCGATCCGAACACATTTTTTTACCACTTTCCGAAACAGTACAGCTGCTGTCCCGCGAACTGTCATGACAATAGCTGCTGTCCGGAACATCCACAATGCCATAATTCTCCTCCGTGATCATCACTAGAACCGTGTCTTCATCCTCCACCTCTTCTCTAGCAACCTTGGCTTCATCATCGCGAGTCTTGTTCAATTTAGCATAACACTTAGATTGAACATGTCCAAGCTTTTTGCACCTAAAGCATTGAACTTTACTCCAATCCTTTTTGAAACCACTACTACGATCACTCTCTTTGGAGCTGCTCTCACCCTTTTCATACATCGAACTTTTCGAATTTTGAGAATTGTTTGCACCAAAATTCTGAAAATTTGGCTTACCTCTAGCTACAAATTTTCCTTTCGACCTCTTGTTCCTCTCATTCAAACGCGCTTGCAAAGCGATCTCCGCTTTCGCTTCGACACATCTCTCATCCATCCTTTGCTCATGCGCCTCTAACGAACTTTGCAACTCATCCTTGTTCATAGTCGTTAGATCCTTTGATTCTTCAATGGCAACCACAATGTTATCGAACCGCGATGTTAACGAACGCAGCACCTTCGATACAACATTCTGCTCTACGATCGTTTCGCCACAAGACTTGATTTGATTGACTAACCGGGTAATGCGTGTAATGTAGTCGTTGATCGTTTCTTTGTCCTCCATTTTCGTTAACTCAAATTGACGCTTGTAAGTTTGTAACCTTACCACCTTCGCTTTCGCGGCACCGGCATATGCTTTCTCCAAGATTTCCCACGCTTGCTTCGCGGATTCACAATCACCAACCTTCTCGAAATTATCGTTATCAACACAAGAGTGAATCAAGAATAGGGCTTTGTAATCCTTTTTCTTTTCTTCTTTGTGTGTAGCCCTAATCGTGTCGGTAGCTTGTTCCCCTAATGGTGTGACTCCATTTGTGACAATCTCAAGCACCTCTTGATAACCAAACAGAACCTTCATTTGTTTCGCCCATTTGTCGTAATTTTTCGAATCAAGAATTGGGAGATTTGTGGGAATTCGATCATTGGAAACGGTAGCCATTATTGCAGCGGAATCGGATCAATAACCGGAGCTCTTGATGCCAAATGTTAGAACAACATACACAACAAAAAACAGAATTGTGAAAGTGAAGGTGTAATAATGGTGGAGAGTAAAATTGGGGAAGAAGATGAATTGAGAGAGAAAGAGAATTAGAGTAGAGAGAGTAATTGGGGATGAATATTCAATTTGGCATTAATTTGGAATTGGAAATTACAATGAGTATTTATACAATGTGGATACAATTGAGAGAAAACACAAAAAATACAACTAAAGAGCATTGGCTGTTGATGCTGTTATTTTTCAGATTTTAACAGTGGTAACCGGTTACTCACCGAGGGGTAACCGGTTACTGCTGTTGCAGACTGAAAAATACAGCAGTTGACAGCACTTTCAACAATTTTGAAGGTGAAGTAGTTAATGTACGTTCTTAATGTCTCTATTGATTCTAGTTTGGTTATCGTTCTTAGGTGTTTATTAGGTTAGCTGTGATTTGTATGATTTTTGTGTATGTTTGATGTTAATAGGTTAAATATGGGTGTATTTACGTTGATTCCCATCATGGGGGATATTTTCATGGTGACGGATATGAAGGGGAAGTCTCGAACTGGAAGTGTGATGGTGATAGATAGAGTTAATTCGAGCCCCGTCTTGAGGATGTTACTGAGGCCCAATAAGAAGTTGTTAATGAAGTCCAAGTTGGGGATGTAAATGATTCCCAACATGAGGATGTAAATGAAGTCCAACATGAGGAAGTAAATGATGCCCCACATGACAGTGATGACAGTGTTGTATGAAACATGTTTGATGACTCAGATGATGAAATTTTAAACGATGGTTTTGATGCAGTGTTGTTAGGAGGGGGAGGTGTTATTGTTGGCCAAAATGACCAACCTGTTGATGAGTTACTTGCAGATGACACACCTAAAAAAAGAAAAATGAAGGGTGGTAGACCAAAGAAGAAGGTGGTTCCAAGTGAGACATCATGCAGTTCCCAAAAGAACAAGGGTAGACCTATGAAAAAGAAGGTGGATAAAGGAAGTGAAGTTACTTTGGATGAAACACCAAGTGATGAAGATGTGCTTGATTTTGAAATAAGAGGAAAGAGTAAAGGTAAGAAGGTATGTTTTGGGTTTCTGATTCTGACTATGTGACTAAGGAGTTAGAAAGTGAGGATCACATGAGTAGTGATTATTCAAATAAGGATGGCAAGATAAAACACTCATTATTTCTCATGCCTAAGAAGTTTAATATCCATAAGTGGGAATTGGGAAGCTTGTTTTCAACAAAGGATGAGTTCAAAGAAGTTGTTGTGTTCTGTTATAAATATATTGTGGCTCTTCATTATTATGGGTTGTGTTATAACAATGATTAATATGTAACAAAAAGGTCCTAGAAATTTTTAAATTGTAACAACAAGGTCCTTTAACTTTTTCAATTGTAACAAATATGTCTTTTAAGATGTATTGGTTGTAACACAAATAACATTATATGCAAAACTGATTACACATTATATTGCAGTAACAAGACTGGTATACAATTGCAGCACAAACACCAGAGATACAAAACAAATAACAAACTTACTAAAATAATCACTTCTTAAGCTACATATTAACTAACATTACCACTTATTAACCAACATACACATCGTGACTACTAAAATTAAAACAAAACAAATTATGCCATAACTCAATATCTTCAACATGTTCTTCAACATCTCCTTATTGTAGTTGTCATCCTTTATAAGCATGTTGATTTGTACAACTTTTTCACCACACTTGGAACATTTTCAATTGTATGTGTATTGTATCTCTGGTTTGCCTTCATCACTTTTTTGGTTTACGTACCACTCAAAAAAATTGCACCCAAGATTTTTATCTTCACTTTGTCAATAAAATCAGTTATGGAGTTAAACATATTATACACTCAGACACAAAAAAAAACCAAACTACTCACAACTCACGTACCTGAAAATATCTACATCCCCAAAATAGATTCCCCATATTTCTTCCTTGCTTCTTAACTCTCCTTATCATTGCTTTGGCACCACGTGAACATGTTGGTTCGATTGCAATACGAGATAATCTCTAAATGACTGTATTTACGCTTTCATTTTTTTGATTTGTACCACTGATACTGAGAGATGCCATTGATGGAGAAATGAAAGAGAGGAAGGACATGGAGATTAGGGTTCTAATATGGGGATTTTATAATTACCCTTTTAATATTCTATGCTGGTGATAAAATAAATAAATAATAAATTGAATGATAACAACTCAACATTGGTAAACGCCACATAAGCAACGTGTGTGCCACATCAGGTTTTTTTAATGGAAGTTCATTAAAAGGGTAATGGTGCAACACTTGAGTAACATAAAGGATATACTTGAAGCAAAACAAATATAAAGGATCAAAGTGTTTCAATTAAATAAGTTAAAGGATCCAATGGGTAATTTAGCCTAGTTTTTAATTTGGATGAATTTGAATTTAAACACTCATAATAATAAATGCTATAAAAACAAGGACATAACTTAACATAAACAACAAAATAACTCAACAAAAACATTAACATTAATAATCATTACTACAAAAAGTATTTATCACCGTAGTTGGGAGATGGGTTTCATCACAGATGGTGGTTAGTGGTAATGGAGGGTATGATAATAAGTGAACAACTTTCCATTGTGGGTTAAGGTCCATGGTGAAAAAATGGATAATGCACTATATTTCATTACAGTAGGAAATTTCAACCACGGTGAAATGTAATCCGTCCACTTTTCTCCACGATTGAAATTTCCAACCATGATGAAATATTAATCAATCCACTTTTTCCCCCACTTGGAAGTTCCAACTGTGGTGAAAAGTAAGTCAACCTAATTTTTCATTTTTGCTACATGTTTTAACTAACTATATTGAGAATTTCCATCACAATATAGAACATTAAATATTTTTGACACAACAATAACAACGACGAGAATAACAATAACAACAACAAAAACAAAAACAAGAATATGAACAACAACAACAACAACAATGACAACGACAATAACAAAACAATGACAACTTTGACGACGATGGTAGTGACGAAAACAACAACATAAACTTAATAGAGTCATTAAATATTAAATCTGGAAAAAAAAAACAACAAAAATAAACAAAATCGATAAAATTGTTAAACATTAAATCTCAACAATAATAACAACAACAACAATATTATAACAATTTTGTCACTCTCTCACAAAGAGTTTTGCTAAACTTAAAACTAACTAATATTTTGAAAATAAAATAAAATATCAAATGAATTGGTGTTGCCCTTATTTATAGATTTTCAGAAGTTGGTCTCATTCGTTAGGTGAGCTATAATTTACCCAGTGAATCTTGCTTTCAAAGACTTCACTTTATTCTCTACTTTTCTGGTTGCATCTGTTAAAATTAATTGAATCGAATAGATACAAATTATAGTATATTATTATATAAAAGAAAGATCAATAGTAATTAGAACGGTGTACCTTGTGGGACCGGAGAGATTATCGTCAGAGATAGTGGATATGAGAGGATTACTACCCTCATTACCGTTTAGGGTTTCCATAATATGTTAATTGTCTAATGGGGAGACACTTAAATAGATAAACGGCTGAGGGCATGGATCTCTCATTGGGCTTAACTGAATGATCAAACACATCACGGTCCATTCAGGCACAATAAAACAATTCATCTCTTTAGTGTTTAATAACAATAGACAATAATATAATAAATTAATAATTTAATTATGTCAATCCATATTTGATTAATTAAATAATTAATCTAACAATATCCCACTTGGATTACAATAATTAATTATTAAAAAATATTGATTAGAATATCAATAATGGTCAAAACACTAATCATTCAAAAGAGAACTAAGTTTCAACGTTGCAGAAATTGTATCCGATAGGGAAAACAAATCATACATATTAAAGACTCACAACTTATATAGAGAGTGATGAATTTAGAGTAACATATTTAAATTAAGAGAAATATGTTATTAAGAATGGCCAAAGCATATGAAAATGCTATTGATAAACTCCCACTAACCTAAAATATCATAAGACTTACTCATGTGTATAAGTCTATGGTTAGTGTTTATACTAATGAGTTTTAAATTATAGGTCATAGAATATCCACTTAGGTCTTAGAATAGTAATTACATATAGGCACGTCATATTACGAGAGTAATTACATTTAACCATAAGTACTTTCATAACACAATATCATATTCGATTAGAGTATTGATATTTACTTGTACTTTCATATTATGACCTGACAAATATGGATTATTGAATATAGAATAACATATTATTTTGCATACTAAAGAGTTATTGTGTCTTTTCAATATCGACCTAAACATCAAATTATTATGTTTCCTGAGATTAAGAGAATAATATATATCTTAGTATAATAGAATAAGACTTCTTAGAATTATTGTACATTTTGAAGTCATCTTAGAATATGTCATATTTATAATGTCCTCAAGAATATATGACAATAAGAGAATTATAATCTAAATTTTTTTGGATTATATTATTATGTACACATGCATTCCCACTGATTCAATAGGATAAAGATTTATCAGAGTCCACGAATAATAAATACTCTGATATACAATGGGATACTAATTTTATTTTTAGTGCAAAACTAACAGAGAATTGGTTCTATAATATATCAATATTATAGTTTTACAAACTCAACCACATATTTTGCACGTAAATAGAATATATCATCATATATATAATTTCAATTTAAAGAGTATGATGGTCATATAAAAGATTTGTCATCTTTTGAGTGAGATCAAATCCATATAATTTTAAATAGAATATAGGATTTTATACCATATATTAATATTTCACTCAAAACTCAAATGCTACAAATATATCTACACACATTTGAGAAACATATTATGTTATACGCAACGGAAAATACGAGACTTTAATTTAACTAATATTGAGGATATGACACAAATAGTCGTAAATTTCTATCAATAACATAAGACTATAATATCCTCAATATAAGTCTCCATAAAATACTATTATATTTAAGAAATAATATTTAATTCGCATTTCTTTTCAATTGACATGTTAAATTCTCCCACTTGACAGAGATTAATAATTGAATTATTAATTCAAGACTTTATAAATATTTTAAAAATATTCAATTATTTTCTCTATCACCAAATGATTATGTCAAGTAACGTCATACCGATAGGGTATATCCACCACTTACATAATACTTAGATAATTGAAACTCATTTTAATAAAACAATATTGAATTTCATAAAGCATACTGCATGTCTTTAAAATAATTTCTTATTTATCAAATACTTGTTTCAATAAAATATAACAATGTATAAAATTATGTCACCAATAAATTCTAATATCGATAGGGTACTCGAATTTTAATTTACATAATCATAAATCATAAGTACATTGAACAAAAAAGATTATAGTAATCCTAACATACTGATAGAGTATACCTATTATCAATATAATATTTATTTTAATTAAAATAATTTAATTATTTCATTAAACAAAATTTGCAAAATTGTACTCACGATAGACGAGTTACAATTATACGAATTAAAAATACTTATATTTTATTCAAAATAAGAAATTTTTTATATAATTGTATCCACAATATGTGAGATTACAATTATACAAATTAATAGTAATTATTAATTTTTCAGAATAAAACTCTCAAAATAATAAGATTTCTAATATAGTTATTTGAGTATGTAACAAGAAATCAGTTTATGACAATTATAGAGAGTTTTAATTTTGAAGATATTCTGAAAAATTAATAACATTTAATTTATATATATATATATATATATATATATTGCATAATCTTAATAAAAAAGTGGATAATAATATTATAAACATATTTATCCATATATGCAATTATATAAAAAGTCATAGGAGGTTTAAAATAAAATTACAACTAACCTCAGAGAGTTTGACTTTTGTCTTTTTGTAGAGTCTTTGAATATTTGATCACTTATAGAGTATTGCAATGTCATCTTGTGGGACCGGAGAGATTACCGTCGGAGATAGTGGATATGAGAGGATTACTACCCTCATTACCGTTTAGGATTTTCATAATATGTTAATTGTCTGATGGGGAGACACTTAAATAGCTAAACGGCTTAGAGCAGAGATCTTTCATTGGGCTTACTGAATGGTTCAACCCATCCCAGTCCATTCAGGCACAAAACTCAATCAAACAATTCATCTCTTTAGTGTTTAATAACAATATACTATAATATAATAAATTAATAATTTAATTATGTCAATCCATATTTGATTAATTAAATAATTAATCTAACAGCATCTTCACTACGAAGAATGTGTAACAGGTGCCTTTTAGGATCCTTATGAAGTCGTTAATATTTGAACACCATTTTCTCGACTAGACAAAAGAGTGAAGTGACTTTGAAAGTTTGTTGTGGTTGTCATTTGGGAATTTCTTCGTGTAGGTTAATGGTGTTGTAGGAGACAAAGGATGAAGACAATAATAAACACTAATGAGAGTTAAACCCCATGGTATGAGAAGTTTGAAGTTAGGTTCAAAATCTTTTTTTTTTCGGTGACAAAATGTTGATATTGCTTTTGCAAACAATGTTTTCTATAGTTTGTAGAAATGTAGTTTCTTCAACGAGTTTCATGAGTTTTGTGCAATGTGAAGTTAATGAGACCACCTTTATGAGGATGATAGATGAAAGTACTTTTCTTTGTTTAGGAGATATTATGAATGGGTACGAACTTATAATGTTTGATTTCAACTATGTTGTACTTATGAATAGAAAAATGAGAACGAGTCATTTTGCCCATAAATAACATCAATGTTTTGATATAGAACTCAGTTTCATAAAGGCGTTGAAGAAACTAACGAGTGATGATGGTGTTTTGTCATAATTCTCATTGTCTTCCTTGGTGGAGGGGACTTACAATGTACAGTATGATGCTCAAATCAATAATGATAGTAAATGTGAAATTCTTAAATTAAAATAATGTGTTCATTAATATGAAATTTCCATTAAACTTTATAGTTGAGGTTAAAGTTATGTAGATCCTAGAACTTTCTTGAAGACAAATATCAGATGATCTTGCAATTGGTCTACAAAGATTGACCATATATACTTATAGGACATGTATATCTTATAGACTGCATAACTACCTAAATTTTGGATGATCTGATTTCTCACAAAGTAAGTTTTGACACATACCAGAACATTATTGTTAAAGACCAAAATATTATTTTTAACTATTAATAAATATCTAATTACTCCTATCATGGGAGTGTGCTCCTTTTAAAGGTAGAGTAAATTTATTTATGAATTTGTCCCAACACAAGAGTTTGCCTAGTGGTGAAGGCTTAGGTCCTGAAAATATGTTCATCTCAAAGTCTGAGGTTCTGTATCTTTAGTTTCACATTTGAAACACCCATAATTGTTTATAAATGATTGATTTCTTTTTTCTAAAATTAATTCTACTCGAAATTAATTTATAACTTTTGAGTTAAAATGTAATTTTTACCCTAAAAGATAATATTCAACTCACTTTTGCAAATCAATTCAAACAAACATAAATCATTTTATATTTAACTTATTTCTAACTCAATTCAATTTTACAAAATTAATTTTGTTTACTCTAAAATCAAACAAACATGCAATAAGTTACCATATTATGGAATACAAGTCGGTATTATTTTAAAAATCAAATAAGATTGAATCTCAAATTTTATTGATAACCACGCTTTTTAATTTATTTAAATTGTTATTTACGTAATCATATGTAATCATATATAATGTGTTATTATTTTAATAAATAAAAATGAAAAAATAAAAATGAACAAGATTATAAAAAATCATTGTAGATCTTCACAATATTAAGTAATGGTGAATGAACTGACCACCAACACGAACTGATTCACGTACCACTAACTCCTTGGGGTAAATCAAAACAAGCTTAAAAGTTCTTTCAAGCCAAACAAATCTAAATCAGAGCGAACCAGAATCATCAATTCGTTAGATAAAACCAAAACAGTTCGTCAGAGAACCACTCTAATGGAAGTTGCTACCAAAAGACTAGAGAAACGCCTTAATCTGCCCCTGCAGGTTGTACCGAGTCGAAGGAGAAAAATATCAACGAATATGAA
The DNA here is from genome assembly GCA_963966055.1 of Lathyrus aphaca. Lineage (NCBI taxonomy): Eukaryota > Viridiplantae > Streptophyta > Magnoliopsida > Fabales > Fabaceae > Lathyrus > Lathyrus aphaca. Next base: position 547,991,064 of record OZ014522.1, read on the forward strand.
AACACAAGTATCAGATATGAAAATCTAAAAATTGGAAAGGTGTATCAAACATTGTAAGAGAGAAGAACACTAAAACGAAACATCTAAACACCAAATTGATCCTCACACAACCAAACTTCGGCTACGTTGGTGAAAAAAACATTTTGAAGGCTACCAAAACCCCAATAAGGTTAGCAGGTAATGCGGACCCGACGCTACCACACAACCAAACACTAAGTAATGTGGAACCGACATTACCACACAACCAAACACTGACTACATTGGTAACAAAAACCTTTTGAAGGCTACCAGAACCCCAACAAGGTTAGCAAGTAATTTGAAGGCTACCAGAACCCCAACAAGATTAGCAAGTAATGCAGAACCGACATTACCACACAACCAAATGCAAGCTACCAGAACCCCAACAAGGTTGGCAAGTATTGCAAGGTTAACAAGCATTGTGGAACCGACGTTACCACACAACCAAACACAACTATATTGGTGGAAAAATATCTTTTGAAGGCTACCACAACCCCAAAAAGATTAGCATGCGGAGAATCAGAACCAAATGACTCTCATCACTAGGGGTGTTAATAGGTACGAGCCAACCCGCGAACCCACTCACCCGACCAAACTCATCCAACTCAATCATGTACGCGTCCAACTCGAACCAACTCATTCAAATCCATTAGTGTTTGATTCAGGTAACATATTTGAAGTTTTAAATCCACGAACCCGCAAACCTAACTCATTGATATGTCACTACTTTTATTTTATTTACAAATTATCTAGCATAATTCTTACCGTCCATATATATTTTTTAATATAAGTATAATTTATATTGATCGTAAGAGCGCAGGTCTAAATCAAATTTGAGAGAACTTCAGTTATTCAAAAAGAGATCTTACGTTTTAAATTATATTTTACATCATTCATATATTTTTCTAACTTATTTGAATCTAAAATAGTTTTTAGGTATTAACGGATAAATTTTATTCATATTAAATACTAAAATGTTATGATTTTTAATTTTTTTTCTTAAAATAAATATGTTAAGTAAATTGATAGTTTATTTAAAATTTAAAAATTATATTTAGTGGATGACTCATCAATCCAACCCAACTCAACTCACGGATAAATTTTATTCATATTAAATACTAAAATGTTATGATTTTTAATTTTTTTTCTTAAAATAAATATGTTAAGTAAATTGATAGTTTATTTAAAATTTAAAAATTATATTTAGTGGATGACTCATCAATCCAACCCAACTCAACTCATTTATGAACAGGTTGGTTTGATTTGGATTTAATCCTATAAATACGGATTGACACTCAACCCAAACCAAAGACTATTGGATTTAATCCTATAAGTACGGATTGACACTCAACCCAAACCAAAGACTATTAATCGGATCGAATATTAGATTTAATCAAATTAGACTCAATCCAAGTCGCAAACCATTACACCACTGCCATCAAAATCTACATTTTAAAAGAAACTTTTGGACTAGAGGGAGGAGGAAGAAAGTGTGTCCTTTAGCAATGATAAATTGGAACTCTTTGTCAATACTGCATTTCTAGATTAAAATATCTTTCAATAAGACGACAATAGTCACTGTCCAGCTTAACAATTACGAGATTATTTAGTTCAATTAATTTTTCTCAATTCTTATCCATGTATCAATTAACCTTTGTATCAAATATGATTAATATTTAAATCATATCAATGGTTAACTACTCGTTACCAGCCAGAAAACCCCCCTCAGCAAGGATAATAGAATTCAGCAAACAAACGTGTTCCACAGGTAGTCCATGTAGTATGTACAATTTAATTAGATAACATATTCACAATATAAATTTGTATTGGCCATTTTACATTAATGGAAATAACTATATAATACAATGAACCATAAAGAAGATTTTCAAATTGGTAAGAGGAATAGCATTTCAGAACTTCATGCATGAGCTAGAACTGTATATATATACAATCAGAAGTATTTCACACTCCACATGCAGCTGACAGAATGAAAGATGTGCAATCCTGCAACTGAAACCAGAGAGGGACTAGTGGCGTAAACTGGAATATAAATCTTGAAGACTGGTGTATAATGGTTGAGCCGCCTTTGGTCTGTCCACCAGGCCTAGTAGAATATCAGATGTAGTGAGATACGGATCACCATAAAACCGTAGATTGGCATCCATCCGGGTTGCAACTATATTCCCTTCCAATGACACTCCCACAAATGCACCTACAGTTTGACAACATTCTACGTTGTTACTTCACTAAACTTTCAAACATTATAGTACTACTAGCAATAAATATGCAGAAAATTTATGTATTACCTTTACTGCAACTGTAAGTGTAACACATGCCAGAGCCACTGTCACCAGCACGAAGATCTGCCTCGGCCACTCTCCCAATAGGCCCAGCTGCAACACTGCAACCAGCCCCAAGAGAAAAATGCATGCGACTGCAGAACGTCTTCACAGCTTTCGTATCATGAAGAACAACTATAAAATCCATAAGTTCACCGCCAATCTAGAAATACAGGATAAACTCATTTATCAGTCAAAAAATGAATGTGTAACCAAGCCAACACAATCAAGTATAACCTTGAAAAAACATTTATACTCTCTACTGACTTCCTATTGTTGGGGTAATTTTTAAATGGGTCATGCTAACTTGTGCCCTAGGGTATAAGTTAAGAACCTCAAAAGTATGAAAAAACTAGAAAGTTGTGTGGAAATAAAAACCAACTTTAAACTTCAAAAAAAGTCAATACACAATTTACAAAGCAGAACTTCTACATTTGGTTTACTAACTTGTACCCTTAGCATTTTCCTATTTAAATTTGATTAATCGATAGCTTAGAATAACTACTACCAATGCAGAAGTGATTCATGCTAATAAGAACACATCAAGAATATTCATGCCAATCAATTTCAGCATTCAAGAAAAGAACAAATTATAAACATATGCAAATTTTAAAACAGAATTCTTTCATCATTTTTTTAAATAAACCAACAAAGTGAGCATAACAACAGTGAAATAATTTTACACATGAACTAAACCCATGTCTAATCTCCTCACCTGAGCACCCCATCCTAAACCCAATGAGAATATAGCTGATGGCGCAGACCATGATCCGTCATGTCTTCGTGCAACAACCAAACCAGTACCCACTTTGTAAGAGACCAGTGCACCAGCTTTGATAACTGTCAAAATTGCAAGACCTTGAGCACTTTTGAGAACAGATAAAGGGATGGACTTCTCAGGATTGGATTTGGCCACCTGCCAATACACAAAGTATTTCAAATAAAAGCAGTAAAGGCGTGTATATTCAGAAAAATATTGTACCTAGAAACTTGATGGATACAATAGTAAAGCACTCACTGCAGAAAGTATAATCCAAACTCATACCAAACCCAACTACAAAAACATTATTATTCGGATATAATTTTCAAATACTTATTATTTACTTTACACTGCAGCATTAGCAAACACCCCCAGGCATAACAAAATAGAAGCAGTGTTAACATGGGCATAATATTTAAAAAAGGAAAGTGACCTGTTCAACAAAATTACAATCAAGCTAGCAAACCTGACAGTAGTTTCTCAATGTATTGGATGCTTTATATATCTCATGCTCCATAGATAAACCAATAGGAAGATTAAGCCACCCTCTAGCACTAGTCCAATCCATGACATCGTGCTTAGCTGACTGCACAGCGTTGCTTATGGTGTTGATAAGAACGCCTTGTAAAGGATCAAGCCTATCATAGCAGGAATCACAAACCCTCTGAGGATTCCTATCCCTGAACTTAACAGGCAATAAACACCGTCCCTTAGTACAAATTCGACAGAAAATCCCTCCACAAAACCGGCAATGATGTCTTCCCCTTGTAAGTGCAGTAAACGGGGCATCACACTGCATACAAATAGTGGTAGAACTATCAGGTAGCCACTCAGGTGGTTCAGCTTCAAGGACCTCCTTGTAGGAACTATATTCAGCCCCATTGGGCAGAAAAAGTGGCGGTGCACTTGGAGTGTACACAGAAGAATCAAGAAAAACATCTCCATCATTTCCAGAGCCAAGAAAAGATACATTTGAACTCGGTAATTGCTGATTTTCATCAACACTTGGAGCCTTGTTTCGTCCAGTCAAAATAGAAAACATCCCAGAAAGCACATTCTTCAAGTTCACATCAGGAGTCATGTTAGAACGGGTAACACAATGAGCCTCGTCGTTTGACTCATAACCTCCATCACACAATTCATCATCCTCATAAGAAAACTTATACGAATCATAAGATATCTCTTGGTTTCTAAACTTTTCGGCCAATGGTCCACTAGTGGTGCCAGGCTCAGGCTCACGCTCAGGCTCAGACCATGTAGACTCACCATGGGAATTCATATCATCATAACCAAAGTGGGGTTTCCCCTTTTCTAACATAGAAAGTGAAGAGTACGCAACTCTACCATCAGAGGAAGCCATTCATCAACAAAACTACACAACTGCATGCACACGTAAACTGCAATAAGAGATTCTAAAGTTACAATCTTTATATAAAGGGTATGAGAAAAATGCAACATATCATAAAAATGAAACAAGTTTAGGAGGGAAAACGATGCTTAAAGTTTTTATTAAATTTAAATGGAAAAAATTTTTTGAACTGATGCAAACAAAATTAGTGGAAATATAAATTGAGCATCGATCGTGCAACAACAAGAATAGGGTAATTTACGAAGAAACAAGCTATTGAGGAATGGGAAATTAGGGTTTGATAAGAAAAACGAAAAGGGGTAAATATGGTGAAGGAGAATTAGAAGAAGAATAATACAAACCTTTGATTGGAAAGATGGAGCTGCAAAGCTTGATTGAGGATCGAAAATGGAGAGAGAGAGAGAGAGAGAGAGAGAGAAACGTTGGTGTTGAATTTGGATTATCTGATAACTTGATTCAGCTGCAATCGCTACCTGTAAAACGGTGTCGTTTAGACGAAAACAGTGCTTGCGTAGCTGTGTGATATTTATTTTTGGATTAAATGTTTCTTTGTTTGTTTGTTTTTTTGTAATATTTTAAATCCTTAAAAAAATATTTTTAATTATAATATTTTATTTAATATTTGGTTTAAATGTTTTTTGATCTCTTTAGTTTGTACATTTTAAATAATGATGATTAGGATAAAAAAAAGGTAAAATCTTAATTACCTACATTGATAATTAGGATATTTTAATGATGAGTATGATATTTTAATATTTAATAATACTTTTAACTAATTTAATAATTTTAATATTTTTTTAAGAGGATTATTAATTTAAATTAATATTTAAGTAATTAAAATTTTAGGACTCTGAGCAAGATATGTTTAACGTTGAATACCTATTTTCATGTCGCTCATTTTTTTTTAATTTTTAATAGTTGTTCTAACCTATGAACTATTCCCTAATACTAAAGAAAAATGATGTGGAACTCTGCCATAGGCCATAGCCAATACTACAACTTGTATTAAATATTTTCAATTGTAACATGCACATGAATCATTATCACCACAAATAGGATTAGGGATGACAAAACTCAAAAGTATTCGTACACACAGATATTTGCGGATAAAATTTATCACGGATATATGGCGGTTGCTTAATAGATATTAATGGATAAAATAAATTGTTATTTAAATATTTGTTTACTAATTGATATGGATACATGTTTAATGATACACATGCCCCCGCAGGTATTCATTAATAAATTATATTAATCACTTAAATATTCATTTATTATACTCTCTATTTTCATCTTCTAACAAACTTGTCTTCTCATATATGTCTTTTTGAAGTTTGTTTTGAAAAAAACCTTTTACATTTCATACAAATCATATTGGTTATTTCATATTTAAGTTTCTTCTTTACTCCGTACATCGCTTCAACAATTCAATTTCACCGTTCAACCAACCATTTTCATTGTCCAACGAGTGTCTTCCTTTCAACTTCCTTTCAACAATTATAGAATGAAAAATATAGACAAAATAATGTTCACCCTTTCCATTTTCTTTACGGAGGTTAGTGATTCCTTACTAAAAGTTATCACAATACTTAGTGGTCAAGAAGACAAAACAAACATAAAGGAAAGGCTAGAGAAGTATGAAAAATAGTTAATCTGAGAGTATTGGCAATGAGTGTTAAGAGAAACAAATGTGAGTAGAGTTAAAAGTGTTGAGAAATAAGTGTTGGAAAGTCTCACGTTGATTAGAAATATGAAAATTAAAAACTTTATTAGTGAGAGAACTCATACATCTATCACCTTAAGATTTTTGGTGAACATGTGATATGTCTATCACAAGGCGTGTTACTCATAAAGAAAGACTCAAGTGAAAATGTTTCCTTCGTGTTGAATCCCTAAAGAGAATTAATGACCCGACAGTGGTATCATCAATAGACGATTCAAGTGAAGGAACAACTCACTTGTATCAAAAGTTCTTCCCACACAGTCGTAGGTAAGAGACATGACTCATTGAAAAGTGTCAATAGCGGTACATATGTATATGAATGAAAGAATTTTCACTTGAGGGAGAACATTATTGATATACTCCCACTTTAGGGGGTGTTGAGAGAAACAAGTGTGACTAGTTTGGAAGTGTTGAGAAATAAGTGTGGGAAGCTTCACATTGATTAGAAAATGGAAATTGAGAATTATATAAGTGAGAGAATCAATACACCTATCACCTTAAGATTTTAGATAAATACGTGGTTTGTTTCTCACAAGGTGTGTTGTTCATAAAGAAAACTCCAATGTAAAATGTTCTCGTTTTGATTCCTGAATTAATGATCTAAAAATGAGCAAGTATAGATAAAAGATTTGTATTTTTAGCTTCTAATTCACAACAATATGAATCACACCGATAATTATGAAAAACCATTCATCATTAATTTATGTAATTGTTAAAAAACACAATAACTTAATTTGAACAGTGATTACATTATAGGTATAAACAAACAATTAACAATGATACATTAACTGCAAACAAAATGTATAATTTATTACATAATCTTTTATGCCTACAATGATACGTTATCAATGTTGTACCCTTAGGATGAAGGGATAAGATAGAAGGATATGTTAGAATTAGATCAATTCAATATACATGCTTGAAAAATTATAATATATAATTTAGGTGCGGAAATCAAGCATGTATAATATTAAAAGGATCGATAAATTGATTATAGGAATACCTGGATCCATTGAGAAATTCTTCTTTAGGTTGTATCCTGAAACTTGAAGTTGATGGCTTTTGTGGTTCTTCCTCAATCGGTACTCCATATGACTTGAATTCTCTCCATATGGGGAGACGAGATAATTTGCTTGTGTACGGTATATTGTGGACCATAGCCCATATATAATGTGATGGCCAATTAGGGTTCACATTATTCCCAAATGGGTCATCCTGACATCCACTCATATTTGAGATCATACCAATTATTTAATTAATTAATCAATTAAATAATTCCTAAATAAAATCTAAATGACCCTTTAACATTATTTGATCACATAATTGATTTAAGGCACTTTATTTGATAAAATAGTTAATATAATTAAATAAATATATTTGGCCGTTTAATTATTGGAATAATATTAAATAAATAAAATATTCCAACAATCTCTCACTTGGCCAATATATCTTAATAATTATATCATAATTCTTTAGGCGCGCATCTGAATGTTATTTATCTTTAGATTTCAACTTTACAATCTGGTCCACCTCATACATTAATAATGGGATCATCGCGGTTGCCGTCACTAACGTATAACGTGACAGAACTCCGACGACCACCACATCAACGTACTTGATGACATAGATCGATATGGATGAGTGGCATGGAAATTTCATGCAATGTAATATCTGAATCATGCATATTTCCAACTGGTCCTACTGGAGTCTTTAGTGAGATCAAACTGAAGTTCCTTAGGTGCAATTCAAAGTCACAATATTTTCACATAACAAAAAATAACTTCATATTGTTATAACAATAATACCTCATAAGTTTTTATTTCTGCAGAAAATTAAACATAACATAAAGTTTATACCAAAACAAAATCAAAGCATAAAACATATAAAATTAAGGGAAAATCAAAACTCCCACTAATATAAGGCAATCTCAAAACCAAGACCCATATGAGCAACATGTCTATGAAAATCCTTAGGTGTTAAACCTTTGGTTAGTGGATCAACAAGCATTAAGTTTGTCCCTATATGTTCTATCAAAATTTGTTTCTCCTGAACTCTTTCTTTCACAACAAGATACTTGATATCAATAAATTTTGATTTTGTAGAACTCATATTGTTGTTGAAGTATAACACAATTGCATTATCGTCACAATAAACCTTAAATGGCCTTTCAATGCTCCCAACAATGTGTAGGCCTGTGACAAAGTTTCGCAACCAAATTGCGTGATTTGATGCCTCAAAGTAAGCCATAAATTCTGCTACCATGGTGGAGGGAGCCACTAAAGTCTGTTTGGAAGACTTCCATAGGATGACTCTTTTAGCCAAGAGAAATATGTAACCAGATATGGAACTTCTGCTATCCAGGCATCCGGCAAAATATGAGTTAGAATACCCAATGATCTCCAAGTTATCTGAATTTCGATGAGTAAGCACAAAGTCTCTTGTTCTCTTCAGGTAGTGCATTACACACTTTACTTCTATCCAATGTTGCATACCAAGATTGCTTAGATATCTGCCAAGAACTCCTATAATGAATGCTAAGTCGGGACGGGTGCAAACTTGAGCATACATAAGACTTCCCACAGCTGAAGCATATGGAACCTTATGCATCTCTTCCTTTTCAAGATCTATAGTGGGGCATTGTTTAAGACAAAACTTGTCTCCTTTAGCAACAGGTGTGTCTTCTGGTTTACTATCTTTTATGGAAAATCTATCCATAATTGTATCAATATAGCTCCTTTGTGGAAATCCTAAAATACCTCAAGAACAATCTCTCAGTATTTGAATTCCTAAGACAAATGAGGCGTCCCTGAGATCTTTCATCTTAAATTTATTTGTGAGAAATCTCTTGGTTTCGTGCAATAAGCTTATATTGTTGCTTGCCAAAAGGATATCATATACATATAGTACCAAGAAAACAAATTTACTCCCACTGAACTTTTGGTATACACAGTTATCAATCGGATTAACCTCAAAACCAAAGGAGGATATTACTTGATGAAATTTGTAATACCACTGACAAGAAGCATGTTTAAGACCATAGATGGATTTCCTGAAGGAATCTTGCATTTCCCGTTTCAAATATTTTTTCTAGTGATGGGATTGTAAAACTTGTACCCGTAAGAGTGTTTAGCATATCCAATAAAATAACAGCTAATTGTCTTTGCATCCAACTTACCTTCATGGGGTCTATAAGGCTTTGCTTTAGTTGTACATCCCCAAATGTGCACGTGTCTAATGCTGGGATTTTTTTAAGTCCAAAACTCATAAGGGGTCTTATATACTACTTTACTAGGTACTCTATCATTGATATAAATTGCGGTATTTAATGCTTCTCTCCAAAAGGACTCTTGTAAAGGAGAATGACCAGTCATACTTCTCACTATATCCTTAAGAGTATGGTTTCGTTGTTTTGCAACTCCATCAATGATGGGTTTTCCTGGAATTGTGTATTGCGGAACAGTTCCACATTCATAGAGGAAAAGCGTGAAGGGCCCCGGACGTTGTTCCCCTGATCCATCACACTGACCATAGTATTCACCGCCACGTTCAGATTTGATAGATTTTATTTTCTTTCCAAGTTGAAGTTTGACTTCAGCTTTGAATGACTTAAACACGTCCAAAGATTGAGATTTCTCGAGAATCAAAAAGAGGTAGACATACCTCGAGTAGTCGTCTTTGAACATAATAAAATATCGTTGTCCATTCCAAGAACCTGTAGGGAAAGGACCACATATATCAGTATAAATTAGTTCTAAGATTTCCTTAGCTATTTCAGCATGAAAATTCCTCTTTTTGTCTACTTACCCTTGATACACTAAATGCAAACTTGAAAGTCCGACAAATTAAGGGATCTAAGAATATTGTCAGGCATAAGCCTTTGAATTCTTTGTTTAGATATGTGTCATAATCGCTTATGCCACAAAGTGGAGGAATTCTCATTTAATTTTTGTTTCGTACCATGCGACTCTATTTGCAATATTTTGTTATAAGGATATTCAATATCAAGCATATAAAGATTATCATTTAAAGAACCGTAACCAACAAAATTTGAATCATATGAGAGGCCATATTTATTATTTCCAAATTAACAAGTATAACATGATTTGTCCAAAATAGAAATAGAAATTAAATTTTGTCTAATAGATGGTGCAACAAAAGTCTCAATCAAATCCAAACGAAAATTAGTCTTTAATAATAATATAAAAGTCTTTATAGCCTCTACTGCAACTTTATTTCCATCGCCCGCATAGATGAATCTTTCATCATCATTTGGCGGACGGCTCCATAGGTAACCCTGCACGGACATACTAATGTGAGTAGTAGCACCAAAATCTACCCACCAAGTATCCTTAGGTACAAAAACTAAATTAATTTTAGAACAAACAAAAGTGAGAAAATTACCCTTCTTTTCACACCATGCGGCATACTTGGAACACTCCTTTTTCGTGTGTCCAACCTTTTTGCAAAAAATCAAGTGGTCTCCTTAGGTTGCTCCTTTTCCTTATTATTTTGATAAAAAAATTCCCGCAGGTTTCTTCCTTTTATTTTGAGAATTGGTATCCAAGTGAGCACTTACAGTCTTCTCTCTCTTTAGCCTCTCTTCCTCTTGCACACAATGAGATATGATCTTATTGAGAGGCCATTTGTACTTTTGAGTATTATAACTTACTTTGAATAGCCCAAAGTGTGATGGGAGAGAGATCAAAAGCAAGTGTACAATCAAATCCTCAAGAAGTTCTAACTTCAATACCTTGAGTTTTGATGTGAGATTAGACATCTCCATGATGCACTCCCTTATGTTCCTTTTGCCTTTATAAACCATTGAAATGAGTTTGGATAAGGTACTACTTGTCTCAGCCTTATCATTTTTAGTAAAGAATTGCTCCATGGTTTCAAGGAACTTCTTGGCACTTTCACTCTCAGTAATCAAGCCCCTAATCATTACAGGTATGGATATTTTGATCATCATAAGGCACATTCGGTTAGATCGGCCCATTTTTCTATTTTAGCTTCATTTGGATTCTCAGCAGTGGCGATGGGACGTTCCTCCCTCAAAGATAAGTCTAAAACCATGCATCCAAGAACGATCTCCATAAATTCTTTCTAAATTTTAAAGTTCATCCCACTCAGCATATGGATAGAGTTAATCTGAGACACAAATTTGGAGCGGTAGCACCAACAACTAAATTAATTGAAAAGAACAATAAACATACAATGACATTAGTAGGCATGTCAGATAACCATATATACATGCACAATATTATTTATATGCAAATTAAATAAGACCTAGACAAGATACCAAAAACACCATCACTACAAGAAAATTGGCAAGTTGCGACGGTTCATTTTGGAAAATTACGGCGGTTCGAACCGCCGTAAATTGCAAGTCACGACGGTTTTAGTTTTGTCATAGAAACGTGTGTCGCCAGGCTTTATTGCGACGATTTCTAAAACCGTCACTCCAACTGTCGTTATAAGTTGCAATGGTTAGAAAAATGACGTAAATTGCAAGTAACGACAGTTCAAACCGTCGTAATAAAACTAATTTTAAATATAATCCATATTTGTTGTGACGGTTCAGACCATTGTAATTATACTAATTTTAAATATAATTTTTACTATGTACGACGGTTTAAACCGTCGTAATGTTATCTATAAGATTTTCTTAATAATATTCCTTTTCTATTTACATTATTTCATCTCAATTTTTTTTGTAATATTAATTTATTAAATATAGAAATACTCACGTATATCAAATATATAAATTTATATAACTCAAATAATTGTATAAATTTATATAACTAAAAAATAATTGTACAACCTATGTGTATATTCTATTGATGATCTATACAAATATCATAATCTAAAGCTTGATATCAACAATATAATCAACATAATTGTACATCCGATGTGTATATGCTATTGAAGATCTGGTATTTCTGGATCGTACATATACATGAGAAATGACATCTTGCATATCAGATGTCAGGACATCAACTATACCATTTGGAATTTCTTCCTCACCATTCACGCTCTTGACTATTAAAATTGTAGGTTGCTCATATGATTTGTTTTGAACATATAGCAACCCATCCACAACCTCGACGTATCCAGTGGTTTCAACTAGGCTAATAACCTGCCAACTGTTCTAGGCAACTCGAATTGTGTCAGAAGGCCATCAATATGAAAGCAATCAAATAATGAATTACATGATAGTATAAATGAACTATAATATACTGATGATAAAACCATGCACTCAAGTTGAGCAGACCCTCAAAAAACTTGTTACAAATATTACCATTTAAAACAGAAATTGTATAAGACAGAAATACCACTTAAATCTTAAGGTGAGTACTATGTATTCTAGTATCATATCAAATCAATATCAACTTAATAATACTTATAAGCTTATTCTATTTTCTCCTTATTTCCTACCAAAACTTCATAATTTCATCACTTATCATAAACAAAAAATGATCATTGATTAGATTAATGAAGCATATACCTAAGCAGTGGTTCAACGTTCCTTTCTTTAACATGTTCCATGATAAACCGAATTAATTCCTGCTTGAGACGGATCAGACAAATAATTATTGTAGTTCATGAGGTATACCGATATCTCAAAAAATATCACATAAAGTAAGAAGACATTACAGAAAAACCAGATGGCAAACCAGACACCGAATTTATCTGCACCCTAACCATGAAGCCATGAACCTGAGGAATAATAGATTATAAGTTTTATAGCATGACCCCTAAAAATATAAGAAAAATTGTCCTTGGAAACATAAGTCTTAATATAGTTTAATCTATAAATAGAGTTATAAATAAAGTTTGATAATTAAATAGAGTTATAAATAGAGTTTAGTCTATTGTGATATTTTAGGACCAAACAATGGTGATATTTTAATGTCACGGTAGAAGCTATAAATAGAGTTTAATCTATTGTATTTAATAACAATAAAATCATAATAATATATTTTAAAATTTCAATAGCTTCTCGTTATAAATTTCAAGACTATATTTTTTCCCCTCAAAATGTCAAATACAACACTTCTTATTAAGGACAACAATTTTATAACTAACATGCAAACAATGGTAATGGTATATGCTAATGATATGTACAATATGATAATTATGTGGTTTTTCTTTGTAAGAAATTATGAATCACTCTTAGTGTTATATCACATTCCTACTAACATTGCTTAATCCTAAATGCATATGAGTTTATGACACATTTATCACTCAAATAAACCAAAACTCATGTATAAATCAAGCCATCATAGATTCATTTTAACAAGATAAAAAAATTCAGTTTTGTCTATAAACAATCATAGTTTGGGTTCAGTAGTATGACCAAACAAAGTACCTGCATGATTTGTCTAACGTTTTCTTTTGATGGAGGATCGAAATAGGGACCAGGAATAAACTTGTTGATATCACTAACTCTGAGGCTGCAAGACTCAATCTTCTTATTAAGTCTTTTTTGAAGTCTAATGATCTTAAGTCTACCTGACGACCAATATGTTATTTTCTATATTCACCCTCACTCCAGGACAACTTGAGCAAAATCGAATTGTGAATACAAAGTAATAAAAAAATAAAACCCTTTTTTCCTTTTGAATTCCTCACATAGTTTATAAGTGCATATATCATGTAACATTTTTGAGTAGTTATTAATAAAAGAACATTGAATCAAGTTACCTCAACATAAGCACAATCTTCAAATATGTGTATTGAGTTGTTAGACATACCAAGTAATACTCTTTCTTCATCTAACAGACTTGCATACATACCTTTTATTGATTCCAATACTCCCAATCATTCCATTGCAGTTATGTATTGTTGCACTATAAGCTTCCGACATATAAATTTGTCCAAACAAATTTTATTAAATAATAACAATTAGTCACATACAAGCTTAAAAAAAACATAATCATAATGCATTGCTATTACTTTATGAAAATTGGGATTGAAACATTAGACCATCCAAGATTTACCCTTGGCAAATTGAACTCAAATTCTCTATATTCTTATTGGATGTTCAATCCAATATCAACAATGAAGTTAATGGATAAGAGTATTAATATATATATACTAATATCTCAATCACCATATTAAATATAACCATTAGTATTTAACCATACCAGCTACAAAGGATCTGAGACTTAGCAGAACTTGATTTAATAAAATTCCTAATTAAAACAATTTCACAAACTTGATAGAAAAAGGGAACACAAACTCACAACTTTGAAACTAGTATACATTGATAGTACAAACTCACAAAAATGATAGAAAAAGGGACCACAAACTCACAACAACATCATGATTATATGCACATACACTTTAACATGCCCTGTTAAACAACACCAAAAGAGAACTCCAGTAGTAACAAAAAAAAACTATATCTAGTATTGGTTCTCATAAAATATCACTTGAAATGAATTTAAAAAAAGGCAAAATACCCAAAATAGTCCTTTAACTCCATCACTAGGTCCAATATGGTCCCTTATCTCTAAAAAGTGACAAAAAGGTCCTTTAAATTGTTAAATTGTACCAAATAGATCCTTTTCGTCCACCACCCCAAATAGACGTTAACTTTTCTATACGTGGCAGTTGACATGGCTTCATCTTCCTCTTTTAAACTGAGCTTCTTCATCCTCAAATAGTTTCATGATTTTCTAGGGTTATGCGAAAATTTCTCTTCATCCATCCCCAAATTGATTCAAGAAATAGTAAAAACATAGAGTCACGAAGATGAAATCCAGTGGGTCGACGCCAACGCCAGTGATGAAAGCAAAACACGGTTATGGTGGGTGTTCTTAGAAGGAAGGATCGAATGTCAACACAAGCACAACTTGGAAACCTATATGTCACTGTGGGGATTTAGCTGTTCTTCGTATGGCCACAACATTCAAGAACTATGGGAAACATTTTTGGGGATGTCCTAATTTTAAGGTATGTCACATGTATGTTTGTTTAAAATCTGTAGTTGTATTTGTGTTTTAAAATGGTTGATGTTGAAGATGGTATTTTGTAGGGAT
Source organism: Lathyrus aphaca (assembly GCA_963966055.1). Lineage (NCBI taxonomy): Eukaryota > Viridiplantae > Streptophyta > Magnoliopsida > Fabales > Fabaceae > Lathyrus > Lathyrus aphaca. The sequence goes on from OZ014522.1 coordinate 548,006,317, forward strand.
CAAGCAATGTTGGTTGTGGGTACTTTGGATGATATTTTGAAGAGGTTGGAGATGAGAAGGAGCAGTATTTGATGGATAGAATTGAGAAGCTCTCAAAGTCAGTGGCAAAGGCTCAAGTGACTATTGAAGAATATGGGAAACAAATAAGCAAAATGGAAAATGACATGAAGAAGCTCATGAAGTTGATAAAATTCTGGAAATTGATTTTGTTCATAGGCCTTGTTATAGTTGTTTTTAGAATGCTTTAGGATGTTGTTGAATCAATTTGTTCTCACTATTTTTAGAAGGCTTTAGGATGTTGTTGTTGTTGAATCAATTTGTTGTCAATGTAGTTGACAGTACCAATTAGACATTTGTAATGGATTATCTGTGATCAATGGTAGTTACTATTGTTATGTTGACAGTACCATAGTGTTAACATTTGTTATCGGCTAAACATAATTGACATAATTGCTAAACATAATTGAAATAATTGCTTATCAGAATTGACAAAACAAAATTGTTACATTGACAGAACCAAACATAATTGACATAATTTCTTATCATAATTGACAAAACAGAATTCTTACATTGACAAAACCATAATGTTAGCAGTACCATAGTCTAATACAACAACAAAATTCTTACATTGACAAAACACATAACATTGACAAAATTGTCTTAACATTGACATAGTCTAAAACAACTAAACAAAATACAGCAGTCCACACAAAATGCATCTTCCTAAAGTTTCCAAGTTTTGGTTGATCTCTTTGTTGGTGTACTTCTCCTTGTTGTTGGGCCTACAACAGTCTTGGCTACACTCATCCTGGTGGTTGGGCCTGGGGGCATGAAAAGGCTTAGTTGGCCTTATGAAAGATAGCTTGTTTGGCCTTCCTTGATCTTGCTTGGTTTTCCTTGAATTATGCTGAGGTTGAACTTGTGATGGCTGCTGAGACTGTGATGGTTGCTTCGACTGTGATGACTGCTGAGATTGTGATGGCTGCTGAGACTGTGATGCTTGCTGAGACTGTGATGACTGCTGAGATTGTGCAACATGCTGAGGATGTGAAGCATGCTGAGATTGTGATGGTTGCTGAATAGATGCTTCAGATGGCTGGCCTTGTGATACCTACTGACTGGTGTGGTCCTTGCAGGTCAGTTTATTATGACCTGCCTTTTTGCACCTGCTACACCTAACATTAAACCCAGTCCTTCTCATCTTTTTGTCTGAACCATCAATCTCACCTTGCTCTAAATTTCTTCTTTTCTTTGGCCTTCCAGGCATCTTCCTATACTTAGGAGGATGCACATCTGATATTCAGTTCTGGCCCACAAATTAGAACCATTAACTGGAAAAATCACAAATTCATAGACCTCTATGTATCTCTCCTTTCTATAATATTCTGGAATGTAGTCAGCAATGTTGTAGTTTCTACTCTTCATGGCTGACAGGGCATGCACACAAGGTAGCCCTGTCAGCTCCCATCTTCTACATGAACAACTTTGCTCCTTAAGGTCTATAGTGAATTTGTCTGCTTGGTTTTCTAGATGCCTCACCTCAAAAATATGTTCAGAAGCCATCCTATAAGCACAAAACAGAATTGAATTCACTAATAATCCACTATAAGCACAAAACAGAATTGAATTCATATACCAATTCACATAAGCAATAAAACAGAATTGAATTCCTTCATTAATTTACTATAAGCACAAAACATAATTGAATTCATATACCAATTACTAATAATCTACTATAAGCAACAAAACAAAATTGAATTCCTTCATTAATCTACTATAAGCACAAAACAATTCATATACCTGACAATCCAAAGGTTGGTGTAAGAGCTTGTTTTTTCAACTTTCTTTCTTATGTTTGGTAGGACTTCCCCATCAGCCAGATTCTGATACCTCATCCTATTTGTTGCCCATCTCTCCGTCATATATATCCTTATTTCTTCCACCATAGTAATTAGTGGTTTAGCTCTTGAATCCAAAATAACACTATTGAATGCCTCAGACATATTGTTGAGGACTGCATCACATTTGTTATGAGTCTTGAAATATGATTTGCTCCAATATCTTGGTGGAGTGTTGATCATGTGCTTGTATGCTTCCACATTGATATCCTTCATCCCTTTCATCTCTCTTTCCCAAGCTTGGTAATATGTGGACTTTGCAGCTTTCCAGATAATTTCCTTGAGTTTCTTGCCTGAATATCTTTTTCTGAAATTATTATAAAGATGTCTGACACAAAATCTTTGCTCAACTCCAGGTAGCAACTCATCCATGGCAGGTAATAAACCCTTAGTGCAACAAAAATAACATAAGTTAGTACAAATAACATAAGTACCTATAAGTGAACATAACTTAGAAAATATAACTTAGACCATATTTACCTTTTGTTGATCAGATATATAGGTGTATGTGAGACACTTTTCTCTCCCACCTAGATCATCAATAAGAAGCTCCAAGAACCAAGTCCATCTATCTTTATTTTCACTTTCAACCACAACAAATGATATTGGTAGCATTTGATCATTTGGATCTCTACCAATTGCTGTCAAGATTTGCCCTCCACACAACCCTTTCAAAAAACAACCATCTAGCCCAATGAAATGTCTACATAATTTAAAACTCTCCTTACAAGCAGCCAAGCAAATGTACAGCCTCTTAAAATATGGTCTCTGATCTGCAGAAACCTCTAGTACAGGATGCACATTGACTTTCACAGTAGAACCTGGGTTAGATCTCAAAAGTTCATGGCAATAGTCATAGATCCTTATATAGTCCCCAAGAAAAGAACCATCTACCATGTCTCTAGCAGCAAATCTTGCTCTTATGGCCTTTTGCTTGCTAACACCTACATTCTATTTTTTTGTGCCTTTTCCTTTATGTCCCTAAGCTTCAATCTTGTATTAGATTTCAGTGAATTTTGTAGCCTCTTACTTAACCATTTTGTACTCATCAGCTTTACATTGTACTCTCTACTACAACTATGGTTGTCTATGATCTTCCTTAGTTGCCAAGAATCCTCATTAGGTAACTTTGCACAGTAGGCTTCCCAATCACATCCTTCCTTGCATCTAACCCTCACCCTTACCTTGTCATTCTTAATGTACCTAAGACCCCTGCCAAATTGCACAACATATGATGCTATAGCTTCTTTGAAATCAGCCTTGGTTGTGAAATACATCCCAACCTCCCATTTGAATTTCGACATGTCTTTCTGTAATTTAAAAATAGGGTACTTTTTCCTAACAACATCACTAGTATCATCACTTTCACACCCACTTTGTAAATCATCACTTTCATTCTCACTAACTTTATCTTCACACTTTTCTTTATCCTTATTCATCTTCCCCTCTTGATCATTCACAGATTCCATCACATCACCCTCCTCGTCATCAAACTCATCTGATTCATCATCAAAACCAACTTCCATTGCACTGTCATAATTGAAGTTTTCATCATCACTATCATCCTCACTAACATCAGTATTATCCCCTTCATTCTCAGCATTCGGATTCACAGGATCAGAATTATTCACCTCAGTATTCAGATTCACAGGATCAGAATTATTCACAGGATCAATATTATTCCCTTCATTCTGATTCAAAACTTCCTCTTCCATCCTTGGAGTTGTCTCATTCAAGGGCTCAATATTATTCACCTCAGCATTAACTTCCTCAAGCATTGCAGCAAGAATTCCTTCAGTGTCATCCTCTTCCATCACATCTGCTTCTACTTCATCAATTAGACCATCATAAAAATCAGGTTGTGACAATATGTGTGTGATGTATATGTCAACCCTAAGGTGAACCCTAAACAAATCAGCAATCTCTAGGGCTCCTTTGTCATCAACCAAGGTGCTCATCCCAAATTGTGGATCCTTATAGTAAATTTTCCCAATACAGGTGTAACCTAAATCCTTAAAACAACCTAGCAGTTCAAAATAGCTCCATCTATCAACATCTATTTTCAATTTTGCAATCTCTCCCCTTTCGTATACACTCAGCTCATCATCCACAAATGCACCACTGTGGTGAATTGTAAGATTCAGGTACTCACTCATCTCTACTGACACAAATCCCTAATCGAAATCAAATAACCCTAAATCAGTAACTTTTCCGAAAATCCCTAAAACATACAAACCCTAAATCATTAAAGTAACTGCAATCGAATAACATTTCAAACTGTAAAATCGAATACCTGGTGGATTATGCTTCAGAAATGGATATGATGCTTCAAGCTTCAATGGTAGCTGGTTATGATGCTTCAAGCTTCAATGGTGTTGCGCTAGGGTTCCTTTCTATTTTCACCAAGTTTCGTACAACTGGTTATGAAACTACTTGGTATACACTTTAGGCAAACACATCCTACATGGCAGATGAGTCACCCAAGCTAAGCTCCACATGTGTATGATAACTTGACTTTGACTAACGGTTGGTGACGGAAGGACAAACGTGGTACAATTTAACAAATTAAAGGACCTTTTTGTCACTTTTTAGAGATAAGGGACCATATTGGACCCAGTGATGGAGTTAAGGGACCAATTTGAGTATTTAGCCTTAAAAAAAAGTGTCATTGCATTTTATAATGATAAAATGACATAAAAATGGAAGCCTAGCCCATTATACCAAAATATATCATCGATTCTCAATCTTTGATTGTAAGAATTAACTGTAAGCGATACTCTCACGTAACAATCAAACATTAGTAATAAGTTCTGTCAGATAATGGATGTCTTTGACATCAATCATTAGCTACATAGATAAACTTGATAATTACTACATATTTACCATCACAGGTATGCAATTTTTTGGCCAAATTATGTATTCCTTTTGGTCGACCATAACAGTTTGCATGAAAAATTACACACTACATATTTTGTAATTTTAATTGAATTAAATTTAAATAAAATAGGTTACTTTTGCAACTTGTTGTTTCAACTAATTCAATCAAAATTACTTGATAATTTTAATTTAATAAATTAAATGAGAAGGTTTTTAAAATTCGCATAAACATTACCTACAAATGTAATGTTAAAAAAAAGTTGTATGTTTATCTGATTGTGTTTATATCATGTACATACCGATATAATAACCCGCTGTACTTGAGGAAAAAACACTTAAAAAAATAGACATGTTTAATTGTGTTTTAAAAAAAATGTAAATATGATATTAAAACAAATTTTGAATCAAAGGGAAAAAAATCAAGATCATATTACATATTTCTGAATCCATATAATTAGCATTTAAAATAATATTGTTATGAAAAAAACTAGAAAAAAAAACAATTAACCAAAAAAAAATATTGTTATCGCTACTCACTCTCACGACACCGCATAAAATGCTAAAATTGATTCTAATTCTCATGATTATAAATTAAAATAATACATGCAATATATGTATGATCCATTCTGGATCCATTATGCAATAAGAAATCGATGAATACAAAAAATATTGATTTTGTACTTTAAGTCTAACCATTCGCCGCATCAATGAAATGACATATTCAAAAGAAAAAAATTAACCTTCAATATCATTACGTGGCACCGATTCAACGTAACAAAAGAAAACATAATCATTCCATCATTCCATATAATACAAATTCTATATGAAAAAAATAATTTCAATTGTACAAAATTGTGTTCTCTAATTTTAATTTCGGTTCCGATACCATCTGCTAGAATTAGATTAATTCAATATACATGCTCGAAAAATTATAATATATAATTTAGGTGCGAAAATTAAGCATGTATAATATTAAAAGGATTGATAAATTGATTATAGGATTACCTGGATCCATTGAGAAATTTCTCTTTAGGCGGTAATCCTGAAACCTGAAGTTGATCGTTTTTATGGTTCCTTCTCAATCTGTATTTCGTATGCCTTGAATTCTCTCCAGATGGAGAGAAAAGATAATTTGTTTGTGTATGGTATTACGGACCATAGCCAATATATAGTGTGATGGCCAATTAGGGTTCCCATTATTCTCAAATGGATCATCCTGACATCCATTCATATTTGAGCTCATACCAATTATTTAATTAATTAATCAATTAAATAATTCTTAAATAAAATCTAAATAGTCTTTTAACATTATTTGATCACATAGTTTATTTAAGGCACTTTATTTGATAAAATAACTAATATAATTAAATAAATATATTTGTTCACATAATTATTGGAATAATATTAAATAAATAAAATATTCCAACAGGATAAACTTACAAGTATGTTTGTATTGGCTTAAAATTATAAAAAAAAATTGTGATTAGAGAGATGATACATAAGGTTGAAGAATATCAACAAGGTATGTCTAGGTGGGGAGTGAGATTGTTAGAAAGTGAAGAGCAATTAGAGATGTAAATGACTGGAAAAATATAGAGAATAAACCTTAAAGAAAATGAGAAAGATACATTGGCATGGTTGGGAAAAACATACTCGGTTAGAGAGGCCTACAACCTGTTATTAACTGAATACAGGTCTGAAGAATAAAGTGATCTCAAGGTTGCATGAAATGATTTAACACCTTTAAAAGTGTTGGTGTTGGTGTGTAGAATTTTGCAAAATAAAATCCCAACAAAAGACAATTTTATCAAAAGAAGAATCCTATATGAATCTAAAAAACATGTTCATTATGAAGTGATAAAAAGAAGAGTTAAAAGACAATTAATCAGAAGAAGAATTCTATATAAAAAAATTAAAAATATAATATTTTTTAGGGTTAAATGTTGTTTACCCCCTACCATATGAGCGATATCAACCGCAGAAGGAGTTGAATTAGTGGTTAGAGGAAGAAATTGGTGAAGTTGATAAAATTCGCAGTATTGAGAAATATGATAGGATGCGTGGGTGGGTGTGAGTTAAGACTGACGCAAAAGCTAAGAAAATGATGTTTGGACCTAATGAAATCAAGTTGATTGTTATAATTAGTTAGAAATATTGTGTTCAGTTGTTGTATGTGTTGTTTAGATTAAGTTTATTTAAGTTATTGTGATGTTTGTTGTTAACATTGTTGTAACAAAAAGTTCTTAATATATTAAAATATAAGGTTACAACGAGTTCTTATTATGCAGAGGTGGATCCGACATTTGAACATTTTTTCTTGTTGTGTCCAGGTTGATGACATATACTGCACAATCTTATCATTTCAACCATATCCATACCATATCCGTTTATGTTCTTATACGTGTGTTGTTTGGACGACCTTCCTTCTTTCTTCGCACCTGATCGTTGTGTCAAACTATGTTCCCTTGGTATGAAGGCCAATATTCCTCCATTGGTAACATTGCGAAGCTTTTGTTATAGACATTCATCACGTTAACAGTCTTGTAAACATCAGATAGATTGTTGTATGGGTCCTGACAAGCATGCATGCATGTCGCATTTACATGGGAGCAAGGTATCCGGAAGGCCTGGTACTTGCCACAATCACACCAACATTTGTCTAGTTTGACAACATATTCTAAAAATGACCTTCCTTCATTGTGATAAATTGTTTCCTTAACACTGACATTTCTCCCATTACGATCAAAGTCTGTGACTGAATGTGTGCTAGCCTTGATAGTTTCATCTATCATAACTTTCATTATGCATTGACTGCAAACTTGACCAGACATTAACATTGCATTCCATTTTTTTCTCTTGATGCAAATTGCGATGCCAACCTAAAATAGGTTGATCTTACCATTGTTGTTATATGTAGGTTTCTAATTGCTTTGAAGACACCATTCATGAATTCAACAAGGTTTGTTGTCACGTGGCCCCAACGACATCCATCGTCAAATGCCCTTGTCCACTGGAATATTTTCTAAACACCTTCTTGCATCTGTGTTTGACAATATAATTTCGTCACGATAGTATTGAAATGATGGTTGAGTTAAAGCATACCCTGCATTCACAAGTTTTTTGTGAAGGTTCCTGTCTTTGATTGCATGCATGGAGTTTTGTGTGATATGCCTAATGCAATAGACCCGTGTAGTTGGAGGATTATGCCACCCATTATCTTGGTTATTATAAGCACTCTTAATAGCAACATGCCTATCTGAAATCAAACAGAGATTGGCTTGTGAAGCAACATGTATTATGAGATACTTAAGGAAGAAACTCCAAGCAGAAGCAGTCTCACATTCAACTAGAGCAAAAACAATGGGAAATACATTATTATCGCCATCCTCTGCAACTGCCATTAACAACGTACCCTTGTATTTTCTGTATAACCATGTTCCATCAATCTGAATAAAAGGTTTGCAGAATGCAAAACCATGGATGCATGGTTGAAATGCCCAAAAGAGCCGACGAAATATTACATTTCCATCAACAATAGATCCATCTGGCCTACATGCCAGAACTATCTGCATGATTACAATAGTCCCCAATGTTTGTGTCTTAAGTGCCATAAAAAATCGTGGTCATTCTTTATAAGAATCCTCTTAATTGCCATACACATGTTCAATGGCCTTTGTTCTTGCAATCCATGCCTTCTTGTACGAGGGAGTATAATTATGTTGCCTCAACGTTTTAATTGAACCTTATATTGAGCTTGCCAGTTTCGAACATGTAAGCAAAATTATGTCTTACTCAGTTGATGCAAAGTTTATACTGGTTTTGCAAGAGCGGTGGCGTCCAAAGACACAAATTTTATTTTTTTTCAACGGATGAATGTATTGTCACTTTAGAAGATGTGTACATGTTACTTGGGTTGCCTATTGATGGCAAGTCAGTCAATGGACAAACAAACCTCACATATTCAATTTGTGTGGAACTTTTGGGTGTCGACTTGTTTGAAGAAAATCACAGAGGCCAAGGTATCTTACTTTCACGTCTCAAGGAATATTACCATACTCTAATTTTAAATGAAGACTATACAAAAAAACAAAAAATAATTAAAACTAGGTGTTATCTTATGATTTTATTTGATTCATTTTTATTTCCTGAAGGAATTGGTTCTTATATGCACGTTATGTATTCACCATTACTAACAAATCTAGAAAGGATTAGGGAGTATAGTTGGGGTTCCGTATGTTAGTCCCATTTATATAGCTCTTTATGTAAAAGTGCAACGAAAGACACATCTACATTTTCTGGATGTGCCGTTTTGCTAAAAGCATGGGGTTGGTCTAGATTGCCATCCATTGCCCCAGTCAACAAAAATGCCTTCTCATTCTCGTATGCTCAAAAGTAAGTTAATTGTTTCATATTACTTAGTTCACTTTATTATTCCACTTTATTGATTATTGTTTCTAACTGATATATTTAAACTATTTTCTGTGTCAAATGGTCGACACGTGGTGTGACTTACAATAGATGCCCAAGACATTGTATCATTTAGTACCGCAATCTCTTTGATCACCTTACGCCTGCAGATGTAATGTCACTAAATTAATAAATTTATTTTTAACCGTAGCATTTTCTATAATCTAACAATTTTCTCTTGTACAATTCATTAGACGTCCATATCTTAATGAACCATGATCACCAAGTCAGAGACGAAGACGCAACATTTTGGACTGCATGTGTGTCGATCATCAGATTCACCACTGTGGAGATGCACAACAGTGATCGTGTCAAACTCCAATTCGGAATGCATCAAAACATCCCAGCTCCCCCGACTGATCTTGGTCAATGGCATATAAAAAAATTCAACTACCAATGAGGCCTTAATAATTGGAAAAACTTTGCAAAAACTGAGTGTCGTAAATACAGGAACCGTCGCCAATATGTCTTACATGGACCGGTGATGACAACCCCATATATACCAACTAATACTTATATGATTTGGTATATATCGGTTGCAACTGGTTTTCTACATGGAGATAGGTATCGACACGGCCCACACTAGACCACTTACACACAAGAAGCTACCACGTCTAACCAACGAGGAAACTATCAACCTTGTTACTCACACTTCCCTACCCAACTAAATTACCGAGCTAAAAATACACAAATCCACCTTTCAAACATGTCAGACACTCAACCACAATACCAAGAGCCCCCTTACCATGTCCAACAAAATGACTATTATCAAGACGCTCAAATATCACACCATAACCGACACACACAAACATCACACCACAACCGACAAACACAACCATCACAACCACCCAATGGCTTTCAAACACCACAATCATTTCAACCTTTCACCAACGAAGCCTCTATTCTAATGCCCCATTTTCAATCGTCCAGGTCGCACACAAATGACCCCATCATCACATCCAAACTACTCTGGCATGGGTCACGATCTCAGTTACATCATGTCGTTTTCCATACACAAGACTCCGTAGAGATGTAAGAATTACTGAGGGAGTCTAGCGATGTTCCGGAGAACTCAACTCCACAAACACCTGGCGTGAATCAACAACGAGGGCAGCGAGTGAGGATACCTAGGGGACGTGGAACCGGCGGTCGGTATGCCCAACCTGACCGTGATCATTAAATTATGTAATTTTAATTTTAATTAATTATTAATATCATTTTATTTTTCACCTATTATTAAAGTTTTTTATTTTTTAAATAAATTTTGTAAATACAAATTGTCTACAATTGAATTGACGACCATTCACAATATTTCAACACAGTCGTCAATTGGAATGAAGACTATATATGGTGTCTCCAATCCAATTGACGACACCTCTTAAGCACTATAAGCATTCGCCAATTCATCTGGAGATTGCTCTTATTTAAAAAAAACTGGGGTACTTTGGAAATATTTTTGAAAACTGGGTTATTTAGGGAATTTTCTTGAAAAACATGGACATTTGGGTAATCCAAATGGTATACTAGAATTCTTTACTGAAATACCCCAGTTTTTCAACAAAATTCCCCAAATAACCCACTTTTCAAACTATTTCCCCGTTTACCCCCACTTTTTATCATTTTTAAGAGGAGTCACCATACCAATTGGTGACCATGTTTAAAGGTTAAGAGGTGTCGCCAATTGGAATGGAGACACCATATGCAGTCTCCAATCCAGTTGGCGACTATGTGTTAAGATTAGGAAGGGTCGCCAATTCAAATGTGTATGTTCAAAATGTAATTAAAAAAATAAAAAAAACTTTAATAAATAATGAAAAATAATATTATATTAATTAATAAATAAAAATAAATTACATAATTTAATGATGACGACCGGGTTTGGCATACCGACCACCGGTTCCACATCCCCTAGGTCGTATCACTCGTTGTCCTCGTTGTTGATTCACTCTAGGTGTTTGTGGAGTTGAGATCTCTAGAACATCAATAGTCTCCCTTAATAATTCTTGCATCTCTACGAAGTCTTGTGTATGGAAACACGACATGCCGTAACCGAGGTTGTGACCTATACCAGAGTAGTTTTGATGTGATGATGGGGTCATCAGTGTGCGACCTAGACGAATGAAAGGGGACATTTGTGTGAATGCTTCATTAGTGAAAGGTTGAAATGGTTGTGGGGTTTGAAATCCATATGGTGGTTGTGATTGTTGTGTTTGTCGGTTGTGGTGTGATGTTTGTGTATCTTTATAATAGTCATTTTGTTGAACATCGTGTGGAGGAAACTCATGGTATTGTGGTTGGGTATCTGACATATTTGGAAAGTGGGTTTGTGTGTTTTTCGCTCAGTAATTTAGTTGGGTAGGGGGTTGTGAGTAACAAGGCTGATAACTTCCTCGTTGGTTAGACGTGGTTGCTTCGTGTGTGTAAGTTGTCTGACGTGGGTCATGTAGATACCTATCTTCGGAGAGAAAACCAATTGCAACCAATCTATACCAAGCCATATAAGTATTAGTTGGTATAGACGAGGTTGCCATCACTGATTCACATAAGACATATTGGCGACGATTCCTCAATTTACGACACTCAGTTTTTGCAAAGTCTTTCTAATTGTTAAGATTCCATTGGTCGTTGACTTTTTTTTGATGCCATTGACCAAGATCAGTCGGGGATCTGGGATGTTCTGATGCATTCCGAACTGTAGTTTGACACAGTCACTGTGGTGCATCTCCATGGTGGTGAATCTGATGATCGACATACATGCAGTCCAAACAGATGCATCTTCATCTCTGACTTGGTGATCACAGTTCATTCCTAGACATGGACGTCAAATGAATTGTAAAAAGGAAGATTACTAGATTATAAAAAATGTTAGGATTAAAAATAAATTGGTTAGTTTAGTGACATTACATATTCAGGCCTAAGGTGATCCAAGAGATTGCGGTATTGAATGATACAATGTCTTGGACATATATTATAAGTCATACTGCGTGCCGACCATCTGACAAAAAAAAAGGTTAAGATAGTTAGGATAAACAAGCAGAGCCCCAACTATACTCCATAGTATTTTCTAGGTTTGTTAGTAATGGTAAATACATAACATGTACAGAAGAACCAGTTCCTTCGGGAAATAAAAATGAACCAAATAAAATCATAAGATAACACCTAGTTTTAATCATGCAGATAGTGTTGGCATGTGAGCCAGATGGAACTGTTGTTGATGGAAATGTAATATTTCACCAACTTTTCTAGGCATTTCAACCATGCATCAAAGGTTTTGCTTTCTGCAAACCTATTATTCAGATTGATGGAACATGGTTATATGGAAAATACAAGGATACCTTGCTAATGGCAGTTGCACAAGACGACAACAAATAATGTATTTCCCATTGTCTTTGCTCTAGTTGAAGGCGATATTGCTTCTGCTTGGGGTTTCTTCCTTAAGAATCTTAAAATACGTGTGGCTTCACTAGCCAATCTTTGTTTGATTTCAGATGGGCGTGTTGCTATTGAGAGTACTTACAATAATCAAGACAATGGTTGACATAATCCTCATCCACCCATGTCTATTGCATTAAACATATTGCATAAAACTTTATGTGTGCAATCAAAGACAGGAACCTTCGCAAAAAAGTTGTGAATGCAGGGTATGCTTTAACTCAACCATCATTTCAATACTACCATGACGAAATTAGATTGTCAAATGCAGATGCATGAAGGTGGTTGGATAACATTCCAGTGGACAAGTGGAATGGTTATTTGACGGAGGATGTCGTTGGGGCCACATGACAACAAACCTTGTGGAATGCATGAACGGGGTTTTCAAAGGAATTAGAAACCTACCAATAACAACATTGGTAAGATTAACCTATTATAGGTTGGCATCACAATTTGCATTAAGAGGAGAAAAATGGAATGCAATGTTTATGTCAGGTCAAGTTTACAGTGAATGCATAATGAAAGTGATGAAAGAGGAAACTATCAAAGCTAGCACACATTCAGTCACAAACTTTGACCGTCACGAGAAAAATTTCAGTGTTAAGGAAATAATTTATCACAATGAAGGAACGTGATTTTTAGAATATGCTGTCAGACTAGACAAATGCTGGTGTGATTGTCGCAAGTATCAGGCCTTTGAGTACCTTGCTCCCATATAATTGCAGCATGTGCACGTGCTCGTCAGACCCGTACAACCATCTATTTGATGTTTACAAGACTGTTAACGTGATGTATGTCTACAATGAAGGCTTCACAGTGTTACCAATGGAGGATACTGTCCTCCATACCAAGGGGACATAGCTTGAGACACCGATTAGATGTGAAGAATGAAAAAATATCGTCCAAATAACACACGTATAAGAACATAAATGGATACGGTTGATAAAATGATAAGATTGTGTATTATATGTCGTCAGCCTGGACACAATAGGAAAAAATGTCCAAATATCGGATCCACGTCTACATAATAAGAACTTGTTGTAACCTTATATTTTAATATATTAAGAACTTTTTGTTACAACAATGTTAACAACAAACATCACAATAACTTAAATAAACTTAATATAACCAACACATACAACAACTAAACACAATATTTCTAACTAATTATAACAATCAACTTGATTTCATTAGGTCAAAACATCATTTTTCTAGTTTTCGCGTCAGTCTTAACTCGCACCCACCCACACATTCTATCATATCTCTCAATGCTGTGAATTTTTTCACCTTCACCAATTTCTTTCTCTAACCACCGATTCAACCCCCTATTCATTTGATTGAGACTTTGAATATTCCAGAACAACATATCGATCATATGCTTCTTTTTTGAAAATATCACTTTCCCATAGCGACATGTATATATGATATCAATATTACTTGTATATCACAAGAGATATGAGAAGAGGTGTTAAAATACTTGAGCACACAAACACTATTTATAGCAAACTTCACTTAGAACCTTGTCTCCAACTGAATTGATGACCCTTCCCATTTTTTTTACACATAGTCGCCAATTGAATTGAAGATTGCATATGGTGTCTTCAATCCAATTGACGACACCTCTCAACATTTCTACATGGACACTAATTGTTACGATGACTCCTCTTAAAAATGGTAAAAAAAGAGGGGTAAATAAGGAAATAGTTTGAAAAATGGACTATTTAGAGATTTTTATTGAAAAATTTCAGTAAAAATTTCTACAAAATGATTATTTTCATATTTCCGTTTTGCATACATAACCGTGAAATCATTTTCAACTAAAAAAATAAATAAAAAACAAACTGTGAAATCACTCTTCCTCACTCACCTCCCGGAAATACATTTCCAGGGTTTTAGAACCCAAACCGAAGCAGAACCATGGCTTCCGATGACGAGATTGAGAAGACGCAAGAAGAGCGTAAAAAGTTGGAGAAGCAACTCGCCTCTCTCACCGAACTCACCTTCGACACCGATCTCTATGGCGCAAGCGATAAAGACTCATACCTCACTTCAATCCCCGCCACCGAGTACGATGAGAATCTCGACGCTGATAATGAGGCTGCTCGCAGAATGCCTTCCTACACCGCCCCCAAATCCGTCTTGAAAGACATGCCTTCCTCCGGTAATGATGCCGAGGAGACCCGATTCGGAAAGCCTCAGAGAATTATTGATAGGGAAGATGATTACCGGAGGCGGAGGTTGAACCAGCTTCTTTCGCCGGATAGGCATGATGCTTTTGCGGCTGGAGAGAAGACGCCGGATCCGTCTGTGAGGACTTATGCTGATATTATGAGAGAGGAAGCGCTGAAGAGAGAGAAGGAGGAGACTTTGAGGGCTATTTCGAAGAAGAAGAAGGAAGAGGAGGAGGCCGGTTTGGAGAAGGGTCAACAGCAGCAGCAGAAGAGGAGGAATAGGTGGGATCAATCTCAGGATGAAGGTGGTGCTAAGAAGCTTAAGACTTCGGATTGGGATGCTCCGGATGCGATGACGACACCGGGGCGGTGGGATGCGACTCCGACACTGGGGAGAGTTATTGATGCTACTCCGGGGAGGAGGAATAGGTGGGATGAGACTCCGACTCCCGGGAGGTTGGTTGATTCTGATGCTACTCCTGGTGGTGTTACACCTGGGGCTACGCCGGGTGCAACTACTTGGGATTCAACTCCTAAGTTGCCTGGAATGGCTACTCCAACTCCTAAGAGACAAAGATCAAGGTGGGATGAAACGCCTGCTACTATGGGAAGTGCAACTCCGTTACCTGGTGCTACTCCTGCTGGTGCTTATACACCTGGTGTTACTCCTGTTGGTGGTGTTGAGTTGGCTACTCCTACTCCGGGTGCTTTACAAGGTTCGTTCACTCCGGAGCAGTATAATTTGTTGAGGTGGGAGAGAGATATTGAAGAGAGGAATCGTCCTTTGACTGATGAGGAGCTTGATGCTATGTTTCCACAAGAAGGGTATAAGGTTTTGGATCCTCCTGCTTCTTATGTGCCAATTAGAACTCCTGCAAGGAAGCTTCTTGCCACGCCTACGCCTATGGGGACTCCGCTTTATCAAATTCCTGAAGAGAATCGTGGTCAGCAGTTTGATGTACCCAAGGAAGCTCCTGGTGGCTTGCCTTTCATGAAGCCGGAGGATTATCAGTATTTTGGGGCTTTGTTGAATGAAGAAAATGAAGAGGAATTGACTCCAGATGAGCAGAAAGAGAGGAAGATTATGAAGCTTCTGCTTAAAGTGAAGAACGGTACACCTCTACAAAGGAAAACAGCTTTGAGGCAGCTAACTGATAAGGCCCGTGAGTTTGGCGCTGGACCTTTGTTTAACCGGATTCTGCCGTTGCTTATGCAACCTACTTTGGAGGACCAGGAAAGACATCTTTTGGTTAAGGTAATTGATAGAGTTCTTTATAAATTGGACGAATTGGTTCGCCCTTACGTGCATAAGATTCTTGTTGTTATTGAGCCCCTTTTGATTGATGAAGACTATTATGCTCGTGTTGAGGGGAGGGAAATAATATCTAATCTCAGTAAAGCTGCTGGCCTGGCCACTATGATTGCTGCCATGAGGCCTGACATAGATAACATAGATGAATATGTTAGGAATACTACTGCTAGAGCTTTCAGTGTTGTTGCATCTGCTCTTGGTATTCCTGCTTTATTGCCATTCTTGAAGGCTGTTTGTCAGAGTAAGAAATCTTGGCAAGCTCGGCACACTGGGATTAAGATTGTGCAGCAGATTGCCATTTTAATTGGCTGCGCTGTGTTGCCCCATCTGAGATCTCTTGTTGAAATTATAGAGCATGGTCTGAGTGATGAGAATCAGAAGGTAAGGACTATCACTGCACTGTCTCTTGCCGCTCTTGCCGAAGCTGCTGCTCCTTATGGTATTGAAAGTTTTGACTCGGTGTTGAAGCCTCTGTGGAAGGGTATTAGGCAACACCGCGGTAAGGTGCTGGCTGCGTTTTTGAAGGCAATTGGGTTTATCATTCCATTGATGGAAGCCTTATATGCCAGCTACTATACTAAGGAAGTCATGCTTATTCTGATTCGGGAGTTTCAGTCACCCGATGAAGAAATGAAGAAAATTGTTCTGAAAGTGGTGAAGCAGTGTGTGAGTACTGAGGGTGTGGAAGCTGAGTATATAAGAACTGATATCCTCCCTGAATTTTTCCGAAATTTCTGGGTTAGGAGGATGGCTTTGGATAGAAGAAACTACAAGCAACTTGTGGAGACGACAGTTGAGATAGCAAACAAGGTCGGTGTTGCTGATATTGTTGGAAGAATAGTTGAAGATCTTAAAGATGAGAGTGAACCTTACAGGCGAATGGTCATGGAAACTATTGAGAAGGTCGTCACTAACTTAGGATCATCTGATATAGATCCACGGTTGGAAGAGCTTTTGATTGATGGTATTCTTTATGCCTTCCAAGAGCAGACCAGTGATGATGCTAATGTGATGCTTAATGGGTTCGGCGCAGTTGTAAATTCACTCGGGCAGAGAGTAAAACCATATCTTCCTCAGATTTGTGGTACCATCAAGTGGAGGTTAAACAATAAAAGTGCAAAGGTGAGGCAGCAAGCTGCAGATCTCATTTCGAGGATTGCTGTTGTCATGAAGCAATGCCATGAGGAACAATTGATGGGTCATCTTGGTGTTGTCTTGTATGAGTATCTTGGAGAAGAGTATCCGGAAGTTCTTGGTTCAATTCTGGGTGCTCTCAAGTCGATTGTTAATGTTATTGGTATGACGAAGATGACTCCGCCTATTAAGGATTTGCTTCCCAGGCTGACTCCAATCTTGAAGAATAGGCATGAGAAAGTCCAGGAGAACTGTATCGACCTTGTGGGTAGGATTGCTGATCGTGGGGCTGAGTTTGTACCTGCCAGGGAATGGATGAGGATTTGTTTTGAGCTTCTTGAGATGCTTAAGGCACACAAGAAGGGAATTCGTAGAGCTACTGTGAACACTTTTGGATATATTGCGAAAGCCATCGGACCACAGGATGTCCTTGCAACTTTATTGAATAATCTCAAAGTGCAGGAGAGGCAGAATCGTGTATGCACTACTGTGGCCATTGCTATTGTTGCAGAAACGTGTTCACCATTCACAGTTTTGCCAGCACTGATGAATGAGTATCGTGTGCCAGAGCTTAATGTGCAAAATGGTGTGCTCAAGTCTCTCTCTTTCCTCTTTGAGTATATTGGCGAAATGGGAAAGGACTACATCTATGCCGTGACTCCTTTGCTCGAGGATGCTCTTATGGACAGGGATTTGGTTCATAGGCAGACAGCTGCATCTGCTGTGAAGCACATGGCACTGGGAGTGGCTGGTTTGGGCTGTGAGGATGCGCTGGTCCATTTGCTGAACTATGTCTGGCCAAACATATTTGAAACTTCTCCACATGTGATAAATGCTGTGATGGAAGCCATTGAAGGGATGCGGGTAGCCTTGGGTGCTGCTGTTGTTCTTAATTACTGTCTCCAAGGATTGTTCCACCCTGCTCGAAAAGTTAGAGAAGTGTATTGGAAGATTTACAACTCACTGTATATTGGAGCTCAGGACGCTCTTGTTGCAGCATACCCTTCTCTAGAGGATGAGCACAACAATGTTTACAGTAGATCAGAGTTGATGATGTTTATTTAGACAAATGATAACTTTTGTTAGACATCAATGGATTGGTAAGTTCTCTCTGAATTTTAGTATTTTGACTTCCTAACCTTAATGCATCTTTCACTTTTCTGTGCAAAATTGTTCTAATATGCCGAGTGTTATTTTTGTTTATCTGAAATCAAATGACTGGAATCTGTGTATGTAGTTTGTATATTACTTTAATTATCTTAAATTGAATTGCTGTTGAAAGAATAAACTGCTATGAAATTGCTTATTTGTTACTCTGATTTGATTTGATTGCATGGAGTTAGAGGTGTGATCTGGAGAAAAAGGTACTAAAGTTGGAATGGCACTCTTAAATATGTTACTATGGCATCCATGATTTCGTTCTGTTTTGCATTTCTTGTTGTTTTGGTTGTGTTCTATATTTCTGGTTCTGACTTCCGAGTCTTTCAAAGCAAACATTTCTACAATAAAAAACTTTGACCAACAAATATTGAACCAATATCCATTAATAGCATGATTGTTACATATTGCTTTGATCTAGTAATTACCTCAATGCCATAATTACCTATCAAACTCTACCAGCAAACAAGTTTCTTTGCAAATATGTATATTTGAACTTCAGACCTTTCACTTTTTGTTATTTTGTCAAAATTCAAGGATATTCTACATGACACTTTGCTTGATTCATCTGTCCTTGCTTGTGTCACTTTAGCTAGAGGTGTATGAATCTTGTTCAATCATTTCCTTCTCACAAGCTTCCTATTGGGAGATGCCACAAGTTTGGCAGATTCAAGCATCACTACTGTTGGAGGAGTGAAACCTTTGTTCAAAATCTTTCTTCTCAGTCTTTTTCCCAATTTGGTTATTGTTTGATTGAACAGATTTTGGGTAACTAACTTGCTTCTTAGTATTATTTTTTTGGTTGGCTTTCCCTGTCATGTGGGATTCCTTTATTGTCAGTTTTTTTTTTGGGTTGGCTGAGACATTATTAACTTGATTTTGATTGAGGTTGACTGTGACAGAAGCAGATCAATCACTAAGTAGTGCAGGTGCGTGTTCAAAGCTAATGTCTAACACCTGGGCCCTGTAGTGGTTGTTTCTGAAACAGCATCATCAAATGTAGCTCACTGTCCCAACCAAGTCAGTGATTAAGTTGCTTATCTAATCCTGTGTGGTACATAAAGTAATCCTTCTAAGGTTGGGTTGAATTCTAATCAGCTTGGACAGTGAATTTCTGAGATTTCTTTGCAGTGTCTGGGATTTACACTAATGTTATTTAAGATTTTTATTATTTTCCTTCCATGGCTATTGTTCTCAAAGTTTACCTTTGGTCTGCAGTGGGTTGGGACGTGATTAGGTGCAGCAGGGACTGCTTGGCCTGCTTTCAAAATGGGCGATAAGGTATTACTTTTATCTTCCTCTTTTGAGTTTGGTGCAATTTATTTGGTATGTGTTCTGTAGCATTTGTGGCATAACACATTCAATTTTTTTTTTTGCAGGTAGCACTGTCCAGTAACATCCTTGCTGCACACATGATAGATAATGTCGTAATATTTTGTCGGGAATGGTATAATAGAATTTATAGATAGTCTACATGGTTTACTGAAATATGTCAATTCAAGAGATGTTTACTATATAAGACTTCCTAGTTTCAAATAAACTTGAACTATTGTGATTTCGAAATTCATTCATTACACATGATGCGTCTAGATGGATTTTGAGGTGAGTCAAATTGAAGTGAAAAAAATATTCAAAGAAATCATATCTTTTCAAATCAATACACATTTGGTTGTATGCATTTGCTATAAGATGACACATTTTAGGGAAACACTTCCATTGTGATTTCGGTGTTGCAGCATTGATAGTAAGAATAAGAACATGGTGAATTTAATCATATTGTTCTTTTTTTCCTTGTATAGCCTCGTGTAAGTTTTTTTTGTATGGATTCATGTTGGCTGTGATTCTCCCTTCTCTTACCTGGCAAAACTGAAACAACGCGATAATTGCAGTTGCCACCACCTTTAATATCTACAATCTAATCAATGTGTCTGTGCATAAAAACATGAATTTCTTTGTGCGTTGTAACATCCTGTTTTATTTAAATTATTTATTTAATTGATTTTGTGATTTATTCAGTTATTTAATTGAATTTTATATGCAATTGCTGATTTGGTATGTTTTTGTGGTAGTTAGGAGTTAGTAGAATTTGAGTTAATTATTTAGTTAATTGAATAGATAATAAAAATAACGCGGATTATCGTTAAATTAAATATGAAATAGAGAAAATAGCAAAAGTTGGAGTAGAAATTAGAAATAAATGACTAAGGAGGAGAAAGATAAAAGGAGTTGGGATAATGTAGGATTAAATTGGGTTTTTAGAATAAGAATGGAGCAGCTTGAAGAAACTATTGTTACTTGCTGAAAATCTATGGTAAGAGGGAGAGATTATTCTAAATATGGTGTTATTGCATGGTTGGATAGGGGAAATCTTTAATCCCCATTAGATTTTTCTCTCTTTTTCTTCATTGTTGGATGTTTGATAAGATGGATGGATTTGGTATGATAATATAATGTAAATGATGTAAATGTTATGATTTTTGTGCACTGATTTTAACCTGAATTTTGCGTATCTCTGTTTGTATATATATTGAATATGTGTTCATATGAGGAGTGTACATGACTCAATTTGGATTGAGTTTGGTCAAACCTAATACTCAATCCATATAGGACATTCTAGTTTAGGTGAGTTAAAATAATCAAAATAATCACCTGACACACCAATGGATCAGTTTGGATAAACCCAATAATTTTTGGGTTGGGTTGGGTTGGATCGTGGATTGTCCAAATTTTTGTTTTGTTTTGTTTTCTTAATATTAAATGACTAAATGATTAGTCACCATATATTTTTCATAAAAAATATTCAATATTTTTATCTTCTTTAAACAATTAGATAACATATTTTTAGTATTTTTTAGCATCATAAATAATAAATGATATATCAACTAATACAAATTATCATAAAATACTAGAAACAAACTAAAGTTGTATGAAATAAAATTGTATTAGCATCAAAATAATCAAAGAGTGAAATATCTAAAATTAGTTAAAGTAATGGTTCACTAAAATAGTAAATGTTCAAGAGACTAGAATTGCAACAACTAAGTTAATATTAATCAAAATCATTATAATTTTAATAATAAATATTTGATTAGTGGGTCAATAAATTTTTTGGTGTTGTGAATAGGATATCATATAAACAAATTATAATAGGTTTCTTTATGATCAAGAAATCCACAAGGGTTAGGGTTTAGGGTAACCAAGGATAACAACAATGATTGATTATAAACTGTTATTTTTTTCTTTTCTCTTGAAACAAGATTACAAGTATATAAGAATAACAAATAACCTCTCTCACTTTTGAATTAAGATTTTATCTTTCTATTTTCCTTTATGCAAAAGATAACACACTAACCAAATGAACTTTTTAACAATTATCCATTACAAGCTAATTTAGAGTATAAGCTAACTTATACAATTGGATCCATAACACAAGGCTCAATTAGACATATATACTAGAACTGACTTCGACTATAATATGTATAACTTATGCACTAGCATGTGAACCAGCTTCGACTTCATGCTAAACCTCTCTCGTATCAGAGTTCGATCCAATATTCCACAAATATTCACCTTGGACCAAACTTTGTACTAACAAGAAAATAAAACTAGCTTTCTTCATGTAGCATTATCAACTGCATACAGTGGGAAAACTTGCAACTGGGCAATATCTTGGTGATCATATCAGCACCATCACGATCTATCGAAACCTCCAGCACTTGGACTTCTCCATGCTTAGTTACCCCTTCGATATTGTTGCTTGCTATTAAAATATCATCCACATAAAGCAACAAAATAACAAATGAATTACCCGGTCGAAATCTGAAGTAAACATAGTGGTCAAACTGACTTCTGATGAAACTTATGCGTGCCATGAACTTGTTGAATCTCTTATTCCACTGTCGAGGAGATTGTTTAAGCCCATATAAAGATCTCTTCAGTTTGCCCACATACTTTCTTTCCCCTCTTCGACATACCCTTCAGGTTGCCTCATCAGATTTCCACATGAGGATTGTTTCATCAAGATCACTATACAAGAACGCAATCTTCACATCCATTTGTTCCAGTTCAAGGTTGAATTGGGTCACCATGGCAAGCAACATTCGAATGGATTTGTGCTTCACAACTAGAGAGAAACATCATTGAAGTTGACACTTTCTTTCTGAGTGAAACCCCTTGCAACCAACCTTGCCTTGTATCTCTTCGACGCCACTCCTGTCGAAATCTGTTGGATGTCCCAACCAAGCTTCTTCAGGTGTCTTCATATCTAACACAGTCGAATGACATTTGTTTATCAGATATGTTGCTATCTAAATATCCTCAACCCAAAACATCTTCTTCAATCTAACATTTACCAACATGCATCTAACCCTTTCGAGGATTTTTCGACTGAATCACTCAACTAGACCATTTTGGTGAGGCATACCTGCTACAATCTTATGCCTTGCAATCCCAGACTCGACACAGTAACTGTCGAAAGCTTCATTACAGAATTCAAGGTCATTATCAATTCTCAACCTCTTGAGCTTTCTGCCAGTTTAGTTTCGATCAGAACCTTCCAACTCTTGAAGTTCTCAAAAGTTTCATCCTTAGTCCTCTGAATGAATATTTATAACTTTTTGGAATAATTAGCAACTATGAATAGGAAATACCTTGCACTTGAATGTGAAATATTCCTTGCAATCCCCCAAAGATCAACATGGGTGTAATCAATGTATCCATGTGTTATTTGTTTACCTTTGTTAAACTTCACCCTACAAAATTTACCAAATACACAAGATTCACAAAACTCCAACTTCTCGACTTTGTCACCACCTAGCAGGTTCTGTTTCCCCAGTTCGACCTGACCTTTCTCGCTGAAATGGCCTAATCTCATGTGCCATAATTTTATCTCCGACAACAGTTTGGTGGATGCAACATTTGACGAACCACTTATAACTTCAGCCTCAAGGGTATATAAGCGTTGTTTCTTCACACCTCTTAAGACTTCCTTCGACCCCTTAATGACTCTTAAGATACTTTTCTCTCCTTGAAAATATATCCCTTCTTGTCGAATTCACCAAGAGAAATCAGGTTTCTTTTCAAGTTAGGTACATACCCAACTTCACTCAATAGCCTTATTAACTCATCATGGAGCTTAAATCTCACAAATCCAATACCTGCAATTTTTCAAGCTTTTTTGTTTTCGAGCAGCACTGATCCACCACCTTGATCACATAATTTCTCGAACAAATCTTTGTTTGGATTCATGTTCCAAGTGCAACATGAATCCATAATCCACTATTTTATTGAGTCGCCACTTCAAACCACAAGAACATCAGATGATTCTAAATTATTTTGAACAATGGTCGCATTGCCACTATCATTACCTCCATAGTCTTTCAGGCGTTCAAGGCGCACCTTTCGAATGTGACCCTCATTCATACAATGATAGCATCGAACACCATATGCTTCGCCACTATAAGACTTCTGCCGACTTTTACCCTTCTTCTTGTCGAACTTGCCATCCTTTCACAAGAATTTCTCCTTAACGACATAACCTTCACCAACTGTCAAAGGTTTATGCTCCTTTTGTTCGTTTAAGTACTTAGATTACAAGAAAGATTGAACATATTCAAAGGTCAAAAACTCTCTTCCATACAAGAGTGTTTCTTTGAAGTGAGCATGTGTTCTAGGTAAAACGCATAACAACAATAGCGCTTGATATTCATCATCGATCTTCACATCAATATTTTCAAGATCAAGAATCAACTTGTTGAACATATCCAACTTCTCAGCCAACACTTTGTCTTCACTCATCTTGAATGAATACAAAGCTTGCTTTAGGTAGAGTCGATTCACCAACGATTTGGCCATGTACAAACCTTCAAGTTTCAACCATAACCCAGACGCCGTGGTCTCTTTTGATCTCTGTCGAAGAACCTTATCACCAAGGCTCAACAATATTGCAATGTGTACTTTCTCAATCATGATCGTCTTTTCAGGTGACGTTAACGCATTATTCATGGTTGTCTCTTCCTTCAATGCTTCCAAACAACCCTGTTGAACAAGTAAGGCTTTCATCTTCAAGCGCCACAAACCAAAGTCGTTCACTCCGGTGAACTTTTTAATGTCATACTTTGTTGAAGGCATCTTCTCGATGCTCACCGCACCAATTTGTTGTGAATCGGATACCTTAGAAATAAAGTATAATAAGTTTCTTTATGATCAAGAAACCCACAAGGGTTAGGGTTTAGGGTAATCAAGAATAACAACAAGGATTGGTTATAAATTATTATTCTTTCCTTTCCCTTGAAACAAGATTACAAGTATACAAGAATAACAAATAACCTATCTCACGTTTGAATTAGGGTTTTATCTTCCTATTTTACCTTATGTAAAAGATGAAAGACTTGTATGATATTTATAAGAAAAGTAACACACTAACCTAATGAGTTTTTTTAAAAATTATGCATTACAAGATAACTTAGGGTATAAGCTAACTTAAACAATATGATCCATTACACAAGGCCCAATTAGACATACATACTATAATTGACTTCGACTACAATATGTATAACTTCTGCACTATCATGTGAACCGGCTTCAACTTCATGCTAAAGCTCTCTCGTATCAGAGTTCGATCCAATATTGCACATTTGGGTTTGGTTCCAGTTTTACCCGAAACCTAATTTTTTGATGGATTTTTTAGTTTTTAAATACATATCCACCCAATTACCCTACCAGACTCACTTTTATGGATTTTTTGCGGGTTTGACCGAGTTTAGTGGGTTGACCCATCCCATGTACACCCCTATCTATATATGAGTATATGATTTTGATAAAAATACATGATTTTGTTGATGTCAATTTGTGATATATTGTGAATTTGTTGTTTTAATGGATAATTGTTATGTGTTGAATTTTGATATCGAGGCATTTTACAAAATTGAAATCGGAGGTCTGAAAGGCCTCAAATGGTGAAAAATAGGTTAGTAAGCTGTTTTTCGTGCTTGTAACAGGTTACCACTGTTTGCATTGGAAAATTTTAGAATTGGAAATGGCGTGTTTAGAGTTCTGTAATTAAGTTTGATGCGCGGTTTGAAGCGTTGGAAAGCTAACACTTAGTATCATCTCATGGTGATGCCTTAACATGATGAATATACACTTAAGGATGTGAATATACTATTTTACATAAGATTCAATGTTAATGGATGTGTTTCTAGCTGATGAGTTGGGTTTTCTATGTTGTTTTGTAATGTGGTTCATGTTAACTGTTGTTGGGCATATTTTGGGGACTTTAATTAATTAAATGAATGGTTAAATTATGTTGTTGAGTGTTAATAATTGATTTAGAAATTATTTTAGTTGTTACAAATAAATTGATTATACTATTCTGTGTTGTTATGTGATTAATGAAAGATTATGTTATGTATACATAATTATGGTTGTTATGTTGTCTTTGAATCAATGGATGCAAGGGTTGGTTCAACCAATGTGATGAATATGTCCACTACAAACGTATCCACTCAACTTATTTTGAGGTTAGTTGATCATTGAGGATCATAAATGTTACAATATACTCAATAAAAAACCTTGATTTGATCATTATATTTGATATACACCATCACTGATCATTATGGGAACTATAGTAACTCACAATTTGTGAGTGATTGTAAAACCTAATACTTAAATTTACCTTTTTATTTTAATTATTCTGTAGCTTAATTGAACTTATTTTGTTGTTTTAAAGTAGTTTATAAATAGCACAATAGGTGCTCACTTTTGTTAGTTTTTATGTATTTGTTACTCATGTAAAGTTAACTTCTGACGAGGCCTAGAACAATAATTTGGAGTATCAGTTTAACCCAACTAAAATTTGAGAGTTGGATGCAGTAGAAGTCATAGAGAAACATCATTCACATTCCTATGGCGCATGTGGCATCAATGTGCATAATGAAGGGCGGTTGGTTCAATTTTAAAATGGATAAGAACAAGATGCTATAGGACAAAACTTTGTACCATAGTACATCCACTGCAGTGCCTTGTTGGTGCAAAGGACATATTTAACCACATTTGCTTGAAATGCCTGCACCACCAACCTGCCACAATACAATTTTCCCCCCACATATTGAATGCACCTAATTCTGTAATGGTGCGAAATGGAAGAATTAGAGGTAATTATGTTGATTCTCTTGGGCCAACATTAACTAAATCACATAAACTAATGATCCAAGACACACAAAACCCTAGTTTGTTATGACTATAAGAATACTTCTTTTAGGAAATGAGATGAGTTCAACATTTTTAAGATAGTATGGTATGGCATAACATCATACACATTATTGAAAAGTTATATTAATGGAACATTGCCCAACATATGATATATTATTGAATTCACTTGCTTGCTTAAAAATTGTTTTTGACTTTGTTTGCTACCAAATTAAACATGTGACAACCACATACTATTTTATCTTTCTTATGCTTATTTACAAAAGGTAGTCTTCACAAAATCTACCTAAGTTATTTTCGCCTCTATATGGGTTCAACTTCCATATTAATCTATCACTCGCTACTAAAAACATACACATATACTTGTGTATGATATTACATATGTTTAACCATAAGTCAGAGACTTCAAAAATATTGTACACTTTAAAGTATACTTTTTGCTTTGCACATATCCATTTGATGCACACTTAAGCTTTGAGATGTAAATCATCCCTGCAAAATATACCAAGGGTTTCACATTTCATACCAAAATTTTCGTGAGTTTAGTTGTGTTAGTCCTTCCAAAAGGTCTAAGGTTGTTACATTTGGACCTTTTCAACTTATTAAACAATAAAGGACCTAAGTACCCAAATTTATTGCATTAAAAAATATAAAAATAAGAGGATTTTTTTTCTTATTATTTAAGCCTTTATTAGGTGTTATATCTGGTTTGAATCCTAGTCTACTATTATTTAAGGAATGTCTTTGACTTGATAGGATCAAGTTAAGGTTTTCTTTCCCCTTGGTAAACTTACTTAGGGTTTCATACAAATTTGTCGCTTCCCTTTTTCAACAAGACACAAGTCTCGCATGTTTATTTTGAATTTCTAATATTAGCCACTTCTAACTTAAGTGTTTTATTTCTTTGTTCAAGAAACATTAGATACTCCTTAAGGTCTAAGTTGCATTTTTTAATCCTATTATTTTCTACCAACTTAGCACTAATTTTAAACAATTTTTTTGTAGGTTGGTTTAGTTACCTTATAATCAACTTCCTTGTAAAATTATTTCAATCAAACTTCATCTTCTTTGTTGGAAGAGGATTATTCTATGATTCTCCTTGAGATTGACTCTTCTTTATTTATGAATGCTTCGTCTTCTCTTTTTTCTTTTGAAGATTCCACTAGAAGATACTTTTTCTTCATGTTCCCTCGCATATGAGGTTCTTTCATTTGATGTTGAATCTTCTAAGTATCATTCAACTTCTGAGTATGTTCTTTTGAAAGAGGCAATTGGGTTGTTGTTTGATACAGGTTTAGTGAAGTTTTTTAAGATTCTCTTGTTCTTGAGCTTACGCCTTCATCTATGAGTAGTTGAACTAATTCGTTCAAATTTTCCATGTTTGCACTCTTTTTTTATTTTTCCTAAAATTATTGAACACTCCAAACTTTTTATTTAAAGATTGGATTGAGTTTACAATTCTTAATTCTTAGATATTGGTTAGTGTAACACGGTGGGAGAACTGACTTTTAGTTACGTTGCGGATAGCAAGAGTCGCCACCGACTTTTATTTTATCCAAAGGAAAGGCATAGAAGAACAGGAAAGACCTTTGAAAATTTTTGGGTCCGGGGGGTAGGTTATGTAAAGGGAAGGTATTAGCACCCTTTACATCCATGGTTATCCATGGGCTCTTAGTTACTTAGCTCACTTTAAACTGTTTTTGAAATGTGTAGTGTGTTAATAAAAATTTTCTTAAGTGTTTATAATGACCCATGTACGGATGCGTATAAACCTTTGTTTTGAAAATTGTTTTGAAAATGTGTGAAGTGTTTGAAAATGTTTTTGAAGGGTGAGCAAGTATCTAAGAGGAACCTACCCTAAGTTTAAGTCTTTTCTGTTCTTGGATCCTTTAAATGGTAAGACTATCCCTATTATTAAAGAATAGGTAGTCATTACGTTGGATGTGAGGGACAATTGAAGGGTCATCTGTTATTTAGGCAACTGTGGGGTGTATAAGCAATTCGAAGGGACTATCATCTTTATTCGAAAGGGACAAGATCATTACGAAGGCAACATTCGAAAGGGACTTGATCTTTTATCTGTTAAGGGACTAGATGATGTGAATTTGAGGGACTTTTGCTTTATACACCCTACTTGACCTTTTTGATTAGGCAACATGAGAGGTATCCCTAAGGAAGTGAGATGGCGATCAAAGATCGACTTACGTGTGTGAGTGTACAATTTTAAATTTTTATCTTTAAATTTAATGAGCTAAATTAATTTTAAATAAACATGTTGCACTCCCTATTTACTAACCATAGCATAAAAAATAAATATTAAAACATTAATACTAAATATTACATCCAAGGAGCAATTACATAATAATAATAATAGCAAATTAAATAAATAATCAAAATAATAAATAATAATAATAATTGGGTTAGTGAAATAATAATAATAATAATAATAAATCACAATGGGGTTAGTAATAATGAAATAAATACAAAAATAAACATAGTTAATAATATAAGCAAAAAATATTAAAAGATTAATGAACAATTATTTTTTAAGATTTATAATAAAATATAAACAATTATACTAATTATTATGAAATTTTAAGTTATATGCAAATTATAAAAATTAAATTAATTTTAAACATATTATGAAAATAAAATTATAATTAAAAAAATTAAATTAGCAATTTTTTAACTATTTTTAAACATATAATAAAAATTATTTACATACAAAATTTATAGAATATTTACATATTATAAAAATAGGGTTAATTATAATTATATTTACAAAATTTAATTATATTAAATAAAATATGTACATGATTAAATAAAATATGATCATACTATTATATTTACAAAATTAAGAATTATAATAAAATTATATTTTTAATAGAAGCAAATTAGGGTTTGATTTAAAAAAAATACTAAGATTTATTTACTAATTAAAATATAAGCAAGAATTTAAATAAATAATATTCACAATTAAGGTTTTAGAAAAATAGTTTTAGGGTTAATCTTGATTTATAATTTAATTAACATTAATAATAATAATAAACAAAAATAATGAAGTAAAAGAAAATGGGAGGCCTGGTTTTGAACCCAGGACCTCCCAATACCTGAAGAAGCCTCCATCCACTGGGCTAGCCTGCGCACAGGTGACAAGGAAAAGGATCCAATTGGTTTTGTTGTTTGTTCCTGAAAAAATCATGAAAAATAAACAAAACAAAAGGCCTGGGGGGATCGAACCCAGGACCTTTACATTGCACACAAACGCACTTACCATTCCAGCCGGGAGGGCGCATCTGATAGTATAATGACTATGATTAATTATATATTAAAACCAATGAATATCATGAAAAACAATAAAAAGATGGTGCCTCCAGGATTCGAACTCAGAACCCTCAAGCATTATACACGCCTCCTCACCACTGGGCTACACACGCACATGTGAAACAAAACAGAAACTAACACATAAAATATGACATCTCACATTTGAATTTCCAGAAACGCGCGCTGGACTTCATCTTCTTCATGGTACCTGCGAAATTTCCTATGAACTTTGCTACAATGTTTCCCGCGAATTTCAAAACACAAGAACCTACGAAAATTGGAAAAGCATCAAGACAGTGAAATTTCTCAAAAATAGTTAGTGCATTATGATCCCCAAGGTCTATAGAATTGTTCAATGTTCTTAGAACTTATTCATATTAGGTTTAAAACAAAGCCCCAATCTCATGGCCGAAACCCTAGCCATGGTGATTCTTTAATCCTGCATCGAAAATCAAATTGAATTGCCCAGAAACATTCAGAAGCTTATCACAAACACAAAACAATCATCAAACATAATATATAATGCATAAACAATGGAGAACGAAAAAATCATAAGAGTGTGATAATATTGATTCGGTTTATGCATTATGGGGTGTCTTGGATGCAAATGAGCATTGGTACATGATCAGTGAAGTCCAAGGATCATTCTCATGTCTTTAAAATACCTTAACAAGCCTTGTAGTATGGAAACCGAATTTGAGTTTTGGTGAGGTTTTTGAAAATTACAACTTACTCTTGGAGGCCAGAATTTTGTCTCCAATGAATAGGGTTGTGTTCTATACTTATAGTGCAATGGATTAGGTCTAAAAATATTGATTGTTGTGTGAAGAAATTGATTGAAAAAGATTGAAAAAGATCAAGCTTTAAACTTCAAATATTTGAGAATTAGTCCTTTCTATTTCAAGCCAATCACCATGATTCTCATACCAATTTGATCCAAATCACTTTTATGAATTTCTAGAAACAAAATCCCATTTAAATATTTGACTTTTCTATTTTATTTTAATTTAAAATGATTTTAAATGAATAAAATCAAAATAAATAAAATAAAATAATAAAAAAATCTGAATATTTGATGGTTGGGTCGTGCATGAGGTATTGGTATGGATTGGGTCATCATATGGCAAGCCCATTTAGAAAAAATTGGTTTTAAACCTCCATTTTCTTCATAAACCAACCAAAAATTTCCCAACTTTGCAAGGGCACAAATCCTTCAATTTTAATGCTATGAGGGTGTTCTTGGACATTTTGGAAAGCTTGAAGAGTCCTCTAACCAACCCCACTGGTTTCATGCCCATATCATTTACCATTCTCAAGTTATGCCCTTTTGAAGTTGTTGACTTTTTGTTGACTTTCAAAAGGACCTATAATGTCTTAACTCATACCTTCCAAATGAAGCATTTTTGGGCTTGGCTTGTGAGACACAAAGTTGTAGAGAATTCAATTTCCTTCAAAATGAGATTTAGATGGATAATTGGTGATGAAGTATGTCAAAGTTATGGCTGGTCAAAGTTCAGTTGACTTTTCCTAAGGAAACCCTAATTTAGAAACTCCTGATTCTTGATGATCTGAAATATCCTTGATGAATTATGATCAACCCTTGATCAAATGATGAAATTTACTTCATATACTTGATGTTAGCAAAAAATAATGAAGTTTGACTTTGGTTTGACCTCAGTTTGACTTTTTAACTACTTTGACTGATTTTGACTTATCTGATCATTTGACTGAGCAAACCTTTGTGAAAAGTCTTGAAACTTGTCATGGGTATTCTTAGACACATATAAGATGTTATGAAGCTCACTTTAAGTCTTGGAAGTCCATTTAGCTTGATTAAAGTTGAAACCCTAGTTTTGGATGCACTGCTTAGGAGGATGCATTGTCTGAGGGAATTGTCAAATCTTCTGACCAATTGTGAACTTTGTGAACCTTGTGAACCTCATAAGATGTCTTATGAACCTCATGGGAGGTCTTGTGAGCCTTGTGAACCTTGTGAACCTCATAAAGTGTCTTGTAAACTTCATGAACCTCATGAAAGGTCTTGTAAGTATTGTGAACCTTGTGAACCTTGTGAACCTCATAAAGTGTCTTGTAAACTTCATGAACCTCATGAAAGGTCTTGTAAGTATTGTGAACCTTGTGAACCTTGTGAACCTCATAAAGTGTCTTGTAAACTTCATGAACCTCATGAAAGGTCTTGTAAGTATTGTGAACCTTGTGAACCTCATAAAGTATCTTGTAAACTTCATGAACCTCATGACAGGTCTTGGGAACCTTGTGAACCTTTTTAGCACACAAAGTCTTGTATTGTGAGGGCAACTTTTGGGGTGCAACAGCTGCCCCTGTTCAATTTTCTGAAATCTGAGGGGTTAGATTGGTATATGTGCCAGTCGTGACCTGGAAGGTTGAAGGGGATTGCACACAAAAGCCCAAAAATTTGCACTCACCAGTGCGTAGAGGGATACTGATGACTAGTTGAATATGCTCGAGTGGGCTTAAAGATGCCACTTGGAGAAAAATTCTTCAGGTACATTTCTTGGAGGATAAAGCAGTCCAAAATATGAAGACATAATAATAGCTTTCAGGAATATAAACAACGTCCTGAGGTAATGGTGATAGCTTTCAGGAAGATAAACAATGTCCTGAGGTAATGATATGCTTTCAGGAGGATAAACAACGTCCTGAGGTATAACTTTTGGGAAGATAAACAACGGCCCAATAGTCATGATATGCTTTCAGAAGGATAAACAACGTCCTGAGGAAATGATATGCTTTCAGAAGGATAAACAACGTTCTGAGGTGATGATATAACCTTTGGGAAGATAATCAACGGCCCAAGGCAGTAATATGCTTTCAGGAGGATAAACAACGTCCTGAGGTAATGAGATAACCTTTGGGAAGATAAACAACGACCCAAGGCAATAATATGCTTTCAGGAGGATAAACAACGTCCTGAGGTATAACTTTTGGGAAGATAAACAACGGCCCAATAGTCATGATATGCTTTCAGAAGGATAAACAACGTCCTGAGGAAATGATATGCTTTCAGAAGGATAAACAACGTTCTGAGGTGATGATATAACCTTTGGGAAGATAAACAACGGCCCAAGGCAGTAATATGCTTTCATGAGGATAAACAACGTCCTGAGGTAATGAGATAACCTTTGGTAAGATAAACAACGGCCCAAGGCAATAATATGCTTTCAGGAGGATAAACAACGTCCAAAATATGAAGACATAATAATAGCTTTCAGGAAGATAAACAACGTCCTGAGGTAATGGTGATAGCTTTCAGGAAGATAAACAACGTCCTGAGGTAATGATATGCTTTCAGGAGGATAAACAACGTTCTGAGGTGATGATATGCTTTCAGGAGGATAAACAACGTCCTGAGGTAATGAGATAACCTTTGGGAAGATAAACAACGGCCCAAGGTAATAATATGCTTTCAGGAGGATAAACAACGTCCTGAGGAAATGATATGCTTTCAGAAGGATAAACAACGTTCTGAGGAGATAATGTAACCTTTGGGAAGATAAACAACGGCCCAATAGTCACAAATTGTTGATGAAGTCTGTTGGAGAATTAACCTGAAAAACAAGATTATAACATCCTGCACAATATCATTAGTTTATGCATTATGTATGCATGTATAATATGATGCACTTAAGTAATTTATTATGTATCTATGTATATGTATGTTATGATGTAAATGATGTATGTATGCATCATGTAGCTTGACCCGTCTGGATATCTTTGTATAACAATTGCTGGCCAGGGAAAATAAATCCCGATTCATGGCTGAAGAATATGAGGAACTCATTCCCGTCTTGTCTGATAATATAGTATATACAACCTCCCGTCTTCGTTCGATAGTAAGGTATACATAACCTCCCGTCTAATGGGGTTAGTAAGGTATACGTAACCTTCCGTCTTCGTTTGATAGTAGGGTATACATAACCTCCCGTCTTCGTTCGTCGTACTCTTATTGGAAAGTAAATTCCCGAATATCCATATGAGGATAAAAGAGATGGATATAAATTCCAGGGGAGATGTGACTTGAAGTACTTATGAAAATGGATTTGCCCTACTGGAGATTTTGTAACTGTTTTGTAGAGATGAACCGGCGAAGCTTCGTTGAAATCCTTTCCTCGTTCGTCCTTAGTAAATACTATTACTTCATTTTCATGCATTTCTGGTAAACATCAATCATATCAAGCTTTCATGCATTTCTGGTAAACATCAATCATATTCAAAAGCATACATACATTCAAACACAACCAATGGACGTTTCGCTTATGTAAATAGGGTAAAAGTAAATCTGGATTCAAAAGATGGAATTTTATTTATATCAAAGAGTGACCCATACATGGGTGAGTTTATACAAGGAGACAGACATCCTAGTAAGAGGAATTTGTCATAACAAGTTTTACAAACAAGAAAATCAGCTATGTGGGAAATAATCCTATTGAGTTTCAATTCTACTATTACCATTATCTTCAAGTATCTCATCTTCTTCTGTTGAGACAAAAACGATTGGATTGAGCTTTATCTGTTCAAACTTGAGTAAGTAACACAACTGGTTGCATTTTCATGGGTGATCCAAACGAGACATAGTCATACGCTTTAATCCCTAGCTTTTGCCTGGATTGCCCTTTCAGGTTTTCAATCCACCGGGATACCCTTTTTTGCCCAAGCCGCCTTTTCAGGTTTTCGACTTGCCGGGTGTACATTTTTTTTTATATATATCCCTAATTTTTGCCCGAACCCTTTTGGTTCGCCGGGATGCCCTTATTTTTGCCTAGGCCAGCCAACCTAGCGGGTCTCTTTTTATGCGTAGTATTTTTTAACTATGTCTGCGTTTACGGGCTGTGGGAAATCTTCACCATCCATAGTAGTGAGTATCATGGCACCTCCTGAAAATACTGTCTTGACCACAAATGGCCCTTCATATGTAGGAGTCCACTTGCCCCTAGGATCACCCTGTGGTAATATGATACGCTTGATTACCAAATCACCAGCCTGATATACCTTTGGCTTAACCTTCTTGTTAAAAGCTTTGATCGTCCGTTTCTGGTACATCTGGCCATGACAAACTGCTGCTAACCTCTTCTTATCAATCAAATTAATCTGGTCAAGTCGAGTCTGAATCCACTCATCTTCATCCAAGCCTGCATCCTTCATGATTCTTAAGGAGGGAATCTGAACTTCAATGGGCAGAACTGCTTCCATACCATATACTAAGGAGAATGGGGTTGCCCCTGTTGAAGTACGTATTGTAGTACGATAACCATGAAGAGCAAATGGTAACATCTCATGCCAATCCTTGTAAGTAACAGTCATCTTCTGTAGAATCTTCTTGATATTCTTGTTAGCAGCTTCAACTGCCCCATTCATCTTTGGACGATACGGAGAAGAGTTGTGATGCTTAATCTTGAACTGCGTGCAGAGATCAGTAATCATAGTGTTGTTCAGATTAGAGCCATTGTCAGTAATAATCCTTTCAGGGATGCCATACCTACATATGAGATTATTCTTAATGAATCGAGCCACGACGTTCTTAGTAACAGATGCAAATGAGGCTGCCTCTACCCACTTTGTGAAATAATCAATAGCAACCAGGATGAAACGATGCCCATTAGAAGCAGTAGGTTTGATCTCACCAATCATATCAATGCCCCACATGGCAAAAGGCCAAGGAGCAGTCAACACATTCAATGGTGATGGAGGTATGTGGACTTTATCTGCATAAATTTGACACTTGTGACATGTTCTGGAGTGTTGATAGCAATCAGCTTCCATGGTAGACCAATAGTAACCCGCTCTCAAAATCTTCTTTGCCATGGTATGACCACTAGAATGAGTGCCAAAGATCCCATCATGCATATCTTCCATAATCTCAATTGCTTCCTTCTTATCCACACAACGAAGCATAGTTGAATCATGATTGCGCTTGTACAGAATCCCATTACTCAAAAAGAACTTAGCAGAAAACCTTCTCAGAAACTTCCTATCTTTGACAGATGCCCCTTCAGGGAACTCCTGAACTTCAAGATATCTTTTCACTTCATAGAACCAAGGTTTCTCCTCTGCTTATTCAGTACCAATCTCATTGCAGTATGCAGGCTTTTCAAATCTATCAATAGTAATCTTGGGAGCTTCATCATCCCAGCTGATCTCAAACATGGATGCCATAGTGGCTAAGGCATCTGCTAACTGATTCTCTCTTCTTGGAATATGTCCAAAGGTAATCTCTTTGAAGTGTGGGATCAAAGACAACACATACTCTCTGTAAGGAATGAGATTATCATGCTTGGTATCCCATTCTCCTTTAATTTGACTTACTACCAGGGCTGAATCTCCATATACATCAAGGAACTGAATCTTCATATCAATGGCAGCTTTGATACCCAGGATACATGCCTCATACTCAGCCATGTTATTGGTACAATAGAAACACAATCTTGCAGTAATCGGGGTATGACAACCTTCAGGGGAACTAATCACAACACCAACACCATTACCAAGTGCATTAGAGGCACCGTCAAAAACCATAGTCCATCGGGATCCTTGTTCAGGTCCGTCATATTGTCCAGGTTCTTTGGTAATAATCATAATGTCTTCATCAGGGAACTCAAAACTCATTGACTGGTAATCATCCACTGCTTGATGAGCCAAATGATCAGCTACAACACTCCCTTTAATGGCTTTCTGAGTAGTATACTGTATGTCATATTCTGTTAAGATCATTTGCCATCTTGCTATTCTTCCGGAGAGAGCAGGTTTCTCAAATATGTACTTGATTGGATCCATCTTCGAAATCAACAAGGTAGTATGAGTCAACATATACTGTCTTAGTCGGCGAGCAGCCCATGCCAAAGCGCAGCAAGTTTTCTCGAGCAGTGAGTATCTTGTTTCACAGTCGGTAAACTTTTTGCTAAGGTAGTATATTGCCTGCTCTTTTCGACCAGGCTCGTCATGTTGCCCCAATACACACCCCATTGAGTTGTCTAACATTGTTAAGTACATAATCAAGGGTCTTCCATCAACTGGTGGCATTAAAATTGGTGGTTCCAGCAGATATCTCTTGATTTCATCAAATGCAGTCTGGCACTCATCATTCCATTCCATCACCTGATCTTTCTTCAACAACTTGAATATTGGTTCACAGATGGCAGTTAATTGGGAAATAAATCTTGCAATGTAATTCAATCGTCCCAAGAAACCTCTAACCTCCTTCTCAGTACGGGGAGCTGGCATCTCTCGTATAGCTTTCACTTTTGCAGGATCCACTTCAATACCTTTTCCACTGACTATGAAACCCAAGAGTTTACCAGACCTAACTCCAAAAGTACACTTGTTCGGGTTCAATCTCAACTTGTATTTCTTCAACCTCTCAAATAATTTATGCAAATGATCAAGATGTTGCTCTTCATTCTGGGATCTGGCTATCATATCATCCACATATACCTCTATCTCATGGTGAATCATATCATGAAACAAAGCCACCATAGCACGCTGATATGTCGCCCCTGCATTCTTTAAACCAAATGGCATCACCTTATAACAAAAAGTGCCCCATTGTGTAACAAATGTTGTCTTCTCCATATCTTCAGGTGCCATCTTAATTTGATTATAACCAGAGAAACCATCCATAAAAGAGAATACCTTATGCTGAGCAGTGTTGTCTACCAGAACATCAATATGAGGAAGTGGAAAGTCATCTTTGGGGCTGACCTTGTTCAAATCTCTGTAGTCTACACACATACGTACCTTGCCATCTTTCTTAGGTATCGGTACCACATTTGCAACCCACTGAGGATAAGAAGTCACTGCTAAGAACCCTGCATCAAACTGTTTCATTACCTCTGCCTTAATTTTCTCTGACATTTCAGGACGCATGCGACGAACCTTCTGCTTCTTTGGACG
Source organism: Lathyrus aphaca (assembly GCA_963966055.1). Classification (NCBI taxonomy): domain Eukaryota; kingdom Viridiplantae; phylum Streptophyta; class Magnoliopsida; order Fabales; family Fabaceae; genus Lathyrus; species Lathyrus aphaca. Next base: position 548,044,227 of record OZ014522.1, read on the forward strand.
ACAATCTTCTTTTACTGGTAAACGATGAACCACAATGTCTGTATCCAAACCTGGCATATCTTCGTAGGACCAAGCAAAGATCTCCACATAGTCATGTAACATCTGAATCAATCTGCTCTTGACACTATCCTCTAATTCAGCCCCTATCTTGACTTCTTTCCTGTTTTCTTCAGTTCCCAGATTCACAACTTCGACTGGCTCTTCATGTGGCTGTATGGCTTTCTCTTCTTGTTGTAACAACCTAGCAAGCTCTACAGGTACTTCACAATCGTCCTCATTTCCGTCTTCAGTTTGATAGATCGGATTCTCGAAATTATAATTGGCAATAGTAGAACTGTTATCAACAGGATCCAGAGTGGATGGGGATCTGCATTTTAGTGATGTGGGTATGTGTAAGAACACATAGCTGATAAAACAGAAATTAAAGAAAAGAAAAACAAGGAACACAATATTTACGAAAACGAAACGTCCACTGATTTTTATTGAATGAAGTATGCAAATGAAATGACATCCCGTAACAAGCACACCATTGTGCCCCGGGTAAGGCACAAGGCTTAAGAGTTCAATTGTTCAAGAAATTACAAACTTTAACAGTAACAACACAGTAATAGTATTTACTCCTGACTAAAGGAGATAGGAATAACATCTTCAGCCTTCCAGTTATTGAGCCCAGTACCCACAGTAGGAAAAATCCACGCATCCAAATTGTAGTCTTCATCATAGTCACCCACAACATTGATCTGGTCTTTCATAATCCCCTGATTGGTGATACGAACAGCACGAGCACGACGAACAGCCTTCTGGGACTCTGCAGTGAAACCCAAACCAAATTTGTCAGACTTGTACGGAATATCAGGAAGCTGACCCCAAATAGTACAACCACCTTCATCCACCACAGCTCTAGCATCTTTAAGGGAGGCCATTGTAGGAGGTACTCTGGTGACCACAGGAACTTTCTTGACAACAGGAGGAGCTTCATAATTATTAACAATCCAAGGAACCACTTCAAATGTCTGACACGGAGTTTCAATATATTCACCTTCCACTTCCAGATATTTAAAAGTGTTTACATGGCTAACAACATATCCTTCTTCTCCATAAACAGTGACAACTTTCCCTTCTATCGGATACCTCAGCTTCTGATGTAATGTAGATGTTACAGCACCTGCCCCATGGATCCAGGGATGCCCAAGCAAACAAGAATATGACGGACGAATATCCATGACATAAAAGGTAGCATTGAAAACCTGAGAACCAACTTTGATTGGGAGATCAATTTCTCCATGCACCACTCTTCTCGAACCATCAAAAGCCTTCACCACTATGTTACTGGGCTTCAGCACAGCATCTTAAGGACTCAGCTTATTCAGGACTTCTTTGGGCAACACATTCAGAGAGGAACCATTGTCTATCAATACATGTGACAGGGTAGTGCCCCTGCATTCAATTGAGATATGTAGAGCCCTGTTATGATCCCTCTTGGCAGGAGTCAAATCAGCATCAGAGAAACCTAACTCATTATCATAGGTCAAATGCGCAACACAATTTTCAAACTGGTCAACCGAAATTTCATTGGGTACATGAGCAGTATTTAGAAATTTGATCAAAGCCTTGGCATGAGCCTCAGAACACAATAATAATGACAGCATAGAAATCTTGGAGGGAGTATGCCCCTGCTGATCAACAATGTCATAATCACTCTTGCGAATGATTTTCAATACTTCTTCCATCTGCTTAGAGAGATCATCAGTAGCTGGCACATCAGTAGGTATAGGTTCAATAACAGGACTTTTGCCCCGAGCATCAGTGGTAGAGGTAGCAGATGGAGTAACTGCATTCTTGGAAGTAATTAGAGGAGAGAAAACTCTTCCGCTTCATGTGATCTTACTAGATCCAGCAATATTATCAACATCAACAGGCATATCAGCTATGGGTTCCTGCTTAACACCATGGATATAAACATCAGACCCATAATGCCAAGGCACAGCTTTGTCAGAAGTATACGAAATTGGACCAGGAGTGGTAATGACCATAGGAGCCACTCTGGCTTCAGCAACAATCTTCACAGGGCCTTCAGCAGTAATCTTAATTGGACCCTTGTGAGTGATTTTAACAGGTCCCTTTGAAGTAATTCTTACCGGCACTTTATCAACCATATCCACCTCTTCAATCTTTGCACGCTGGGTTATATGATCAACCATACTCTCTACGGAAGGTGGAGTCCTCTCAAACACTATGGTATATTTATCCATGAGACGTTGAATTCCATCTCTTAACCTCCAGCAACTATCTGGCTTATAGGTACAATATAAACAATCTTCACGACAACCTGGAAAGAATCCAGCTTGTACTAGCTTCTTCTTAATGACAGACAATGGTGTGGTCAACTCTGCAACTGAATAGATATGTGAATCTTCATCAATGGCATTGACAGTCTTCTCGTGATTTGGCATGGGAGCAGTAATCACATTTGGAGTACCCGGAGGGTCAAACTCAATTTCTCCAGCCTCAATCATATCTTGGATTTTGTTCTTCAAGACCCAGCAATTATTAGTATCATGTCCCTGACAATTCGAATGATATGCACATCGTGCATTGGGATTGTACCTAGGAGAGGTAACATTAGGATTCTGAGGAGCCTCTTTCAGAGTGATAAGTTCAGCCTTCAACAAGTATTGCAATGTTTGGGCCATTGACATGTAGATCTTAGTAAACTGCCTTCTAGCCCTCTGTTGGTTGCCCTGTGGCTGCTCTGTTGTTGCAGTAGTTGGATTGGAGATATGGACTGCACTCACAGACTGATGCCTTCTATTACGATCAGGTTGACCATAGACAGCATTTGATTCTTTCTTTCCACTGGGAGGCTTCTTTGCAGCACCTGATGAGGAAGTACCCACTTGAATCTTGCCACTCCTAATACCACTTTCCACGCGCTCTCCTGTCATTATCAACTCAGTGAAGCCAGATGATGAGCTTCCAATGAGATGACTGTAAAATGGACCATTCAACGTACACATGAACATATCAACCAACTCCCTGTCAGTTAAAGGGGGTTATACTCTTCCAGCTAAATCTCTCCACTTCTGAGCATACTCCTTGAAACTTTCTTTAGCACCCATAGACATGCTTTGCAGCTGCATGCGAGTGGGAGCTAAATCAACATTGTATTGATACTGCTTATAGAAGGCTTCAGCAAGATCATTCCAATCCTGGATGTTGACACTCTCCAACTGATAGTACCATTCCAATTGAGCCCCAGATAAGCTCTCTTGGAAGAAATGGATCCACAACTTCTTATCAGCAGTATGAGGTTGGATTCTCCTGACATAAGACCTCAGATGTAGCTTGGGACAAGAGACCTCATCATAAACAACAAAAGTAGGAACCTTGAACCCAATGGGTATGACTACCCCAGATATCAGACTCAAATCTTCAAAATCCAGCCCAGAAGACTTCTGCAACTCCATAGCATCCATTTTATCCACCAGCATCTTGAATTTATCTTCATTAGGCTCATGGTAGTAATTAGCCTCAGAATCAGAGTCCCCCATAGTGTTGTGGAGACTGACTCCCTCTTTTTCAGACTCTTCAGATTCATAATCTTCAACTGGTTCTTTGGTCTTGGCAAGACCTTTGAACCTTCTTCCCATGTTTATCAGGCCACCTGACCTTCTAGTCTTCTTAGTCTTCTTGGCCAGCAGTGTCTTTAATTCATCCTGCCCCTTGGACAAGTTCAGGATCAGCTCTTGGAACTGTGCATTTTGTGCCTGGAGATCCTTAATTGTTTGTTCAAGAGCCATTGCTGAAATAAACAGCGAGAAGATAAGAAACCTGTGCACAATAAACCTGTGATGCAATGATATGGAATGTGAATGAGTATGCAATGTTTTCAAGGACCGCAGGATTTAAATTTGCTTAAACAAACAAGAAGGTAAACTTTTATTAGTAATAAATTTGTTTTGCCTCTTGGGCTTACAAAAATGAAAACTAAATACAAGAGATGGGGTTTTAAGTCTCCCATGGACGTTTCCTCTTTGTGTTGAGGTATGAGTTGAGATTCCGTTCCTCGTGAAGTTGCTTTGTTAATTCCAGGATTCTTTCTTGGCTTGCTTTGTAATGAGCCTCGAAAGTATCCCTTTGCTCCTTCAACTGGATCCAGGATCTCTGTAAATCTTCCATGTCAGTAGGCATGTCTGGGTGAAGGATGGTATAAGCAGTATCTCCTTCAGCAACAGGTTCCATGGTAACTGGCAGGATAGCAGGATATGGCATCATGAGAGTCTGAGCACGAGATCGCACCCATCTGAGATAAGCCTCCATAGGGATAGTGTACTTAGGCTCCAGAGTCTTGCTGTCAACCTTGTTCACTTTCCCCCATGCTCGTATGAATCTCTGACGGTAACCTTGAAGATCGTTGTCGTAGTCAAACACAATGCCCTGAATCAACATGTCATGTGGGCCATCACTCTGAGCGTAACCAAACTGTCGTAAAGCTAAGGAAGGGTTGTAGGTAATGCCTCCTCTTATGCCTAGAAGTGGCACATTAGGAAACTCGCCACAACGGTCAATGATAGTGACATTCTCCATAGATCTGGAGCACCAATGAATATCTGAATGAGAGAGTAACATAATCCTCTTGGACCACCTGAACCCCTGTTCATTCTTCATCATTGAGCGAGGGAGGTGAGAAATAAACCACCTAGAAAGCAAAGGTATGCAGCACATCAGAGTTCCTCTTGCCTTTGTAGTACGGGTATGAAGAGAATGCAGGATGTCTCCAAGTAAGGTAGGTACAGGATTGTGACTCAGAAATATGTTGATGGCATGAACGTCTATGAACTGATCAGGATTGGGGAACAACACTAAGCCATAAATTAACAAGGCTAAGATCTCCTCAAAAGCATCGTAGCTCATAGCCTTTAAGAACACTTGAGCTTTATCCATTAATACCTTAGCAAGAATACCTTTAACTTCGCTTCTCGTTTCTAGAACAATGTCTGACTTCTTCAGATGTAGAGCTGTAGCAATAACCTCTGGTTTAAGCTCCTTCTCCAAGCCTGTGAAGGGTCTTTGATCAAGAACAGGTATACCCAAAAGTTTAGAGAACTCTTCCATTGTAGGAACCAGCTGATAGTCATGGAATGTGAAGCAATGGTGTTTATGATCAAAGAACTGAAATAGGACACTCATCATGTCTTCATTGAACCCTGAGGTGACTAGATCCAATAGGTGACCATGTCTCTTGATGAATTGGGAATGATCAGACACTTGGGAAACCAACTCTTTAAGCTTAGCAGGTATGCCTACAAAGTTGATCCTGATAGTGTTTCTACGAGCAGAAGCCATGACCTGCAACAAAGAACAAAGATAAATACTTTGGTCCTTGAAATGGTTAGTGAAAATGCTATGCTTATGATGCATGATGATGTCATGATGTTATGCTCAATCACAAACATGTGGCACACACAAACAAGTCACACAATAGCCCTAGGTTTAAAGGCTTGCATGAGGTTCAAAGGTAAGTACCCTCCCCTGAAGTTAGTTGGTTCATCCTGTCCTACAAAAGTAACTAGGTTCTAAGGGAACTCAATATCATTGATCCTTCACAAGGGTGGTTGTTCAGTAGGCAACTTACTTGCCAACCAAAACCCTCCAAGTTTAGAATCTCAATGAGTGTAGCATCGAGTATCAACCAACTTCAGTCTTCACCAAAGTCGGTTATCTCACTACTTTCTAAAGGCCAAGATGGGATAACTAGGGTTCTAAAAGTCAGTTAGTGCATTGACAACATATGGCAGCCTCATATTATCCTCAACTTGACTTAAGGAACATAAGCACCAACCAAGAAGTCACACTAACTATGGCCACCAGATCAACCATATCGGTATACGCCGTACAGTTTCCTTGGTCTATTGCCATTTACCTAAGGTACACTAGATCCGGGTTAGGATCTTTCACACATAAGAGCACCCCAACAGATAAGTATAAAGCAAACAAGGCAAACAATTTTAAAGTGATCTAATTCCTAAGGGTACCCCTCTTTTATTAAATCCCCAGCAGAGTCGCCAGTTCTGTAACACGGTGGGAGAACTGACTTTTAGTTATGTTGCGGATAGCAAGAGTCGCCACCGACTTTTATTTTATCCAAAGGAAAGGCATAAAAGAACAGGAAAGACCTTTGAAAATTTTTGGGTCCGGGGGGTAGGTTATGTAAAGGGAAGGTGTTAGCACCCTTTACATCCATGGTTATCCATGGGCTCTTAGTTACTTAGCTCACTTTAAACTGTTTTTGAAATGTGTAGTGTGTGAATAAAAATTTTCTTAAGTGTTTATAATGACCCATGTACGGATGCGTATAAACCTTTGTTTTGAAAATTGTTTTGAAAATGTGTGAAGTGTTTGAAAATGTTTTTGAAGGGTGAGCAAGTATCTAAGAGGAACCTACCCTAAGTTTAAGTCTTTTCTGTTCTTGGATCCTTTAAATGGTAAGACTATCCCTATTATTAAGGAATAGGTAGTCATTATCTTGGATGTGAGGGACAATTGAAGGGTCATCTGTTATTTAGGCAACTGTGGGGTGTATAAGCAATTCGAAGGGACTATCATCTTTATTCGAAAGGGACAAGATCATTACGAAGGCAACATTCGAAAGGGACTTGATCTTTTATCTGTTAAGGGACTAGATGATGTGAATTTGAGGGACTTTTGCTTTATACACCCTACTTGACCTTTTTGATTAGGCAACATGAGAGGTATCCCTAAGGAAGTGAGATGGCGATCAAAGATCGACTTACGTGTGTGAGTGTACAATTTTAAATTTTTATCTTTAAATTTAATGAGCTAAATTAATTTTAAATAAACATGTTGCACTCCCTATTTACTAACCATAGCATAAAAAATAAATATTAAAACATTAATACTAAATATTACATCCAAGGAGCAATTACATAATAATAATAATAATAATAATAATAATAATAATAATAGCAAATTAAATAAATAATCAAAATAATAAATAATAATAATAATTGGGTTAGTGAAATAATAATAATAATAATAAATCACAATGGGGTTAGTAATAATGAAATAAATACAAAAATAAACATAGTTAATAATATAAGCAAAAAATATTAAAAGATTAATGAACAATTATTTTTTAAGATTTATAATAAAATATAAACAATTATACTAATTATTATGAAATTTTAAGTTATATGCAAATTATAAAAATTAAATTAATTTTAAACATATTATGAAAATAAAATTATAATTACAAAAATTAAATTAGCAATTTTTTAACTATTTTTAAACATATAATAAAAATTATTTACATACAAAATTTATAGAATATTTACATATTATAAAAATAGGGTTAATTATAATTATATTTACAAAATTTAATTATATTAAATAAAATATGTACATGATTAAATAAAATATGATCATACTATTATATTTACAAAATTAAGAATTATAATAAAATTATATTTTTAATAGAAGCAAATTAGGGTTTGATTTAAAAAAAATACTAAGATTTATTTACTAATTAAAATATAAGCAAGAATTTAAATAAATAATATTCACAATTAAGGTTTTAGAAAAATAGTTTTAGGGTTAATCTTGATTTATAATTTAATTAACATTAATAATAATAATAAACAAAAATAATGAAGTAAAAGAAAAGGGGAGGCCTGGTTTTGAACCCAGGACCTCCCAATACCTGAAGAAGCCTCCATCCACTGGGCTAGCCTGCGCGCAGGTGACAAGGAAAAGGATCCAATTGGTTTTGTTGTTTGTTCCTGAAAAAATCATGAAAAATAAACAAAACAAAAGGCCTGGGGGGGATCGAACCCAGGACCTTTACATTGCACACAAACACACTTACCATTCCAGCCGGGAGGGCGCATCTGATAGTATAATGACTATGATTAATTATATATTAAAACCAATGAATATCATGAAAAACAATAAAAAGATGGTGCCTCCAGGATTCGAACTCAGAACCCTCAAGCATTATACACGCCTCCTCACCACTGGGCTACACACGCACCTGTGAAACAAAACAGAAACTAACACATAAAATATGACATCCCACATTTGAATTTCCAGAAACGCGCGCTGGACTTCATCTTCTTCATGGTACCTGCGAAATTTCCTATGAACTTTGCTACAATGTTTCCTGCGAATTTCAAAACACAAGAACCTACGAAAATTGGAAAAGCATCAAGACAGTGAAATTTCTCAAAAATAGTTAGTGCATTATGATCCCCAAGGTCTATAGAATTGTTCAATGTTCTTAGAACTTATTTATATTAGGTTTAAAACAAAGCCCCAATCTCATGGCCGAAACCCTAGCCATGGTGATTCTTTAATCCTGCATCGAAAATCAAATTGAATTGCCCAGAAACATTCAGAAGCTTATCACAAACACAAAACAATCATCAAACATAATTTATAATGCATAAACAATGGAGAACGAAAAAATCATAAGAGTGTGATAATATTGATTCGGTTTATGCATTATGGGGTGTCTTGGATGCAAATGAGCATTGGTACATGATCAGTGAAGTCCAAGGATCATTCTCATGTCTTTAAAATACCTTAACAAGCCTTGTAGTATGGAAACCGAATTTGAGTTTTGGTGAGGTTTTTGAAAATTACAACTTACTCTTGGAGGCCAGAATTTTGTCTCCAATGAATAGGGTTGTGTTCTATACTTATAGTGCAATGGATTAGGTCTAAAAATATTGATTGTTGTGTGAAGAAATTGATTGAAAAAGATTGAAAAAGATCAAGCTTTAAACTTCAAATATTTGAGAATTAGTCCTTTCTATTTCAAGCCAATCACCATGATTCTCATACCAATTTGATCCAAATCACTTTTATGAATTTCTAGAAACAAAATCCCATTTAAATATTTGACTTTTCTATTTTATTTTAATTTAAAATGATTTTAAATGAATAAAATCAAAATAAATAAAATAAAATAATAAAAAAATCTGAATATTTGATGGTTGGGTCGTGCATGAGGTATTGGTATGGATTGGGTCATCATATGGCAAGCCCATTTAGAAAAAATTGGTTTTAAACCTCCATTTTCTTCATAAACCAACCAAAAATTTCCCAACTTTGCAAGGGCACAAATCCTTCAATTTTAATGCTATGAGGGTGTTCTTGGACATTTTGGAAAGCTTGAATAGTCCTCTAACCAACCCCACTGGTTTCATGCCCATATCATTTACCATTCTCAAGTTATGCCCTTTTGAAGTTGTTGACTTTTTGTTGACTTTCAAAAGGACCTATAATGTCTTAACTCATACCTTCCAAATGAAGCATTTTTGGGCTTGGCTTGTGAGACACAAAGTTGTAGAGAATTCAATTTCCTTCAAAATGAGCTTTGGATGGAGAATTGGTGATGAAGTATGTGAAAGTTATGGCTGGTCAAAGTTCAGTTGACTTTTCCTAAGGAAACCCTAATTTAGAAACTCCTGATTCTTGATGATCTGAAATATCCTTGATGAATTATGATCAACCCTTGATCAAATGATGAAATTTACTTCATATACTTGATGTTGGCAAAAAATATGAAGTTTGACTTTGGTTTGACCACAGTTGACCTCAGTTTGACTTTTTAACTGCTTTGACTGATTTTGACTTATCTGATCATTTGACTGAGCAAACCTTTGTGAAAAGTCTTGAAACTTGTCATGGGGATTCTTAGACACATATAAGATGTTATGAAGCTCACTTGAAGTCTTGGAAGTCCATTTAGCCTGATTAAAGTTGAAACCCTAGTTTTGGATGCACTGCTTAGGAGGATGCATTGTCTGAGGGAATTGTCAAATCTTCTGACCAATTGTGAACTTTGTGAACCTTGTGAACCTCATAAGATGTCTTATGAACCTCATGGGAGGTCTTGTGAGCCTTGTGAACCTTGTGAACCTCATAAAGTGTCTTGTAAACTTCATGAACCTCATGAAAGGTCTTGTAAGTATTGTGAACCTTGTGAACCTTGTGAACCTCATAAAGTGTCTTGTAAACTTCATGAACCTCATGAAAGGTCTTGTAAGTATTGTGAACCTTGTGAACCTTGTGAACCTCATAAAGTGTCTTGTAAACTTCATGAACCTCATGAAAGGTCTTGTAAGTATTGTGAACCTTGTGAACCTCATAAAGTATCTTGTAAACTTCATGAACCTCATGACAGGTCTTGGGAACCTTGGGAACCTGTTTAGCACACAAAGTCTTGTATTGTGAGGGAAAATTTTGGGGTGCAACAGTTAGTAACAAATGCTCAAATATAATTTCTAAATTTGGAAAAACGCTTATAAAAGAGGTTTTCATACTTTTTGCCTTGGAGAAACTCCATATATTATTTCAAGAGTATCTCATATTTCCTTGGCAATTTTGCAATTATAAACATAAAGAAGTTTACTATTATCTAGGGACATTACGAGAAAGTTTTTTATTTTGAAATCAATTTAAAATTTTCTATTTTTTATATGATCCAAGGGGAATTAGGTTTATCTATTACTTCTCCATTTATTTGGGTTGTAGATTAAAGTTTCTCATAATTCATGATTGATAGTTTTAAGAAAGATTATAAATCTGGCTTTCCATATTTCAAATTGTTGAAAAATATTATATTTTCGGTTTTAGTATTTCCTTTATTGATATCTTTATTTTTCTTTATTTTCCTCTATTCACCATTAAGGAGAAAATCAGTTGTATTAATTGGATCTTTTCAATATAAACCAGCTTAAGACTGAGGAATAAAACACAACAACTTTTACCTATTATTTTCAATATTGTTCGACCCGTTTTCTTGCCCAACCCATTTCACATACCTGTTTAGTTTCCTATGGCGAATAACAATAATCAGTGGCCTTCCCCATCACAAGCTTACACCGGATCCAATCAAGACAAACAACCGCAACCTGAGTCAAGTGTCGCTCGCAGAAATGACGATGGTTGTGGAAACAACGGTGTCTGCGGAAATAGAGGTGGCCGCAGAAATGGTGGTGGTCACATAGATGGCGTACGAGAGGAATCGTCGATGGTCACAAACAATGGCAGTAATGATAGTAACAATGAAAAAAATAACAATATTATTTTTGGCAATAATGGCGGCAACAATGGAAATAGGAACAACATTTTTTTGGGCGATATAGGCGGTAATGACCAAGAGGGTTCCTCGTACTCCCTCAAGGTCAATATCCCTAAAATGAATGGGAATAACTATGATGAATGAGCTCAAACCGTTCGGTTGGTATTGGATAACAAATGAAAACTCAGTTTCTTAACATGAGAAATAGTTGAACCGACAATATGAGATCCTTGGTAAGCTCTATGGAAATTGGAATAGGTAAGCCTTACATGTTTTTACCTTACGCAAAGGATGTGCGGGGAGTTGTTAAGGAGACATACTCTGATATTCAAAACTCCTCCCAAATCTTTGGTTTAAAAACAAAATTATGGCATTTGAAACAAGGTAATAAGAGTGTAACTGCTTATTACAATGAGTTGTTGACATTGTGGCAAGAGTTGGATCTGTGTTATGATGACAATCTGAGGTGTACAGAAGAATGTGTTATGTTTCTCAAGAGGCAAGAAAATGATCGTGTATTCATGTTTCTAGTTGGGCTCAATAAAGATCTTGATGAGGTAAGAGGTAGAGTTTTAGGAAAAGTATCATTGTCAGAGTCGTCGTCGTGAGCCATTGAATGAGTTGAAAGATGATGTTTTGATTTTCACGATCTAAGGATGAGAAAATGTAGCAACACGATTTCCCACAGACAGTGCCACTAAACGTACATGCAATCAGAATCTACAATGGGCCCCGACCACTGACGTGGATGATGAAGGCAATGCTCGATCGTCGAGGAGAGATGGGGGGTGTACCTGTAGAGTACTCTGATGCCAAAGTAAGAACAAACAAAAAGTATGCAAGTACGAGTAAAAGAGTTAAGGGAGTGAATATTCGATACTTGACCCTCTCATGTGAGAGGGTTTATAAAGAGCCCCCAACACTTGGCTATTGGTCCCTATTTTGGGCCTGGATCGTGGATCCCCCGAAAATAGGTAAATACCATAAACTAGTCGTTGGGATGAGCATATCTGATCGGATGGGATGCGCGTCGGGCATAGGGATATCCGAGTAGGAGTTATCTTCGTCCGAATCTGGGTGACTCCTGCGGGTGTCGGGCAAAAGTCTTGAAGGAGCAGAGAAATCCGACCACGTGTAATCGTGGTCGGCAAATCCTCCTCGGCTGAGGGGTAATACTACTACAACCATAACATATACAACCTTCAAAATCCATTATGAGCTAGAAATAATTTATCCAAAATAGCTTAATAGACTCTGGTTCTGGTTACCACATTCCATATCAATTCTTCTTACGGGGTTCCAACTCACTCAAGGTTTCTATTTACACGAACTCAGCCCAAAATAAAAGTGATACCATTAAGGAACTTCAAATCATCTGTGATTCGTCACAATTTAAAACTCAAGTTATCTTGAACACAATTGTGAGTTTCCATATTATTCATCGATAAACACACAACCTCATGCTATCATTCCTTTATTTAATAACAATACTGCATTTTTCCAAGGTGACACCAAAGGTTTCACAAATCTCATTTCCAGTAAATCTTCTAACTGCTATAACAGTTTTACTAATTCTAATCACTACAAGAAAATTGGAAAATTACATGGTTAATTTTGGTAGGTTACGAAGGTTAGAACCGCCACAATTTGTATATTACGACGGTTGCATCTCCGTCACAGAAACATGTGTCGCGAGACTGTATTGCGATGGTTGTTAAAACCGTCATGCCAACTGTCGTTCTCTTCCATGACAGTTATGGAACTGTCGTAACTTGAATATTACGAACCGTCGTGGAATATAGTTTTATTTTCATTGTTGATTATGGCGGTTTGAACGGTCGCAAATTGCGAATGTTTTTTAAAAATAAAACTCTTGTGGCGGTTTGAACAGTCGCAAATTGCGAATGTTTTTTAAAAATAAAACTCTCGTGGCGGTTTGAACAGTCGCAAATTGCGAATATTCTTTTAAAAATAAAATTCTACCCTTAAATTTTTAGCATTCTTATAAAAACAATAAGAAATATAAACTAGTACATACAATCCCTAGAACTTGTACATAAAAATTATCACACAAATTCTTTAATCATAAATTCAATTGCTTCACCATCAAATCCCTGAAACTTGTACACATTAGTAGATACAATTTCTATGTATAACAGATAAATCTAAAAGAACCAAATTTTAAAACAAATGAACCTGCTTCTAATAGAGAAGATTCTAAAACTTTCATATTCAAAAGTTACTGCATAAGTCAATGAGTTTATTTGAACGGAAAAGAGCTTGAAAATGTCTCTCAATCTTCATTTTCAACTACGCCTACCGAAAGCTCATTTTTTGTCGTCACGTTTGGGTTTCCATCTCGATCACCTCCCATCCCAAGTTACAAACTTTATGGGATTGCAAGTCATGAGAAGTGATTCTCTAGTATGCTGCAACACAAGGACGATAGATTGTATTTGAGAATCTTCTAAAAAAAGTTATACTATTTGAACAATAAGTAAATATAATAGACCTTCTTTAAAGCACTGCTGACTCTATGCAAATAATGAGGAACAACTTTCTAGAGTCATTGCTCCATTATAATTGTTAAATTTATTAAAAGGAAATGTTTGGATCGGAGACTACTTTAAATTGATAATCATATCCTAACACTTAAGTTACCAGTTTTGGTATTTATAATAACTAAGTTACCAATAATTTAAAATCAAATGACTGAGTTTGAACTCAAATCTTAGCAGTAAACTTGAAAGTTAAGTATTTACTTCCAAATTTTCCCTGAAAAATAGATTTTCAACTCTGATCAACCTAATAACAACAAAACAAGAAAAACTACATACTTCCAACTTTTGTTATTGAATAATGTTCTAGCAACTAATGACAAAAATATGAACGGGTGCCAAAAGATTCTATCATAAATTGGCATTCTTTATTTTTTTTTCTATGAAAAAACTAAAGCACCTTTATTTAATTTTCTAATAATGCTTAAATCCATAAACATGAACTTAGTTGCAATCAAATCAAATGTTAAGCAAACTATAGTAATTTAGAATATTTTTTAGCCATAACACCAAGTATCTTATTGTTTCTAAAAAAATATTGTTTCACAATACCTGATAAAATTCATCTTTTTCTCTGTGGGCACCATATGAATTGGTATCCTCTTGGGCCCATAAAAGGTCAAACATGTTTCTGGTAGAGCCTGAAATCACTAAGGCTGATAACTTCAAGGAAAAGAGGATGAAATGAATTATAAATATTTGGTCCTGCAACATGAATTATAAACTGAAAATGAAAATATATAATAAAACCCTTCAAGATATCAATTCTAACAAGACCTCGCCAAAATATTGAAAATACATTCAATATGAGACCTTATTTTAGTGGTTGCAAATGAAGCTAGATCTTAAACGCGAAGCTTTCTTCAAACCAATTTAGGAGAGTTACCAAACTACATCCAGAATAATTAGATGTACATAATATTTAGTGCTACTCAAAACAACATAATAATCTTTAGATTAACAAATACCATTGCCACACACTAAAGTGACCACACCATAACCAATGGCTATCAATGACCCTGGTTTTGAACTAGCATAACAACCTATATTTTGCAAAGCCAAACCTTTGTTTCAAAACCTCAAAACAGTTTCCCTTAGATGTACATAATATTTAGTGCTACTCAAAACAACATAATAATCTATAGATTAATAAATAAAGAACAACATGAAGACAAAACTAAGAACAAGACAACTAATTGGAAATTAAAGTATATAGAATGTCGCGATTACAAATGAAATACCTGTTAGAAAGACACAACCACATAAGTCAAGTGTTCTAAGATCAGGGCATCCATATGCTAAACTCATCACTCCAACATCACTTATCTGTTCACACCATCCAAGGTTCAAAGACTGTAACTCATTGTAGTAATGTCCAATTGCTTGTCATTATAGATCATAACCATTTAAGTGTGATAGCGATCATTATCAATAAAAAGATAAAGATAAAACTACCAAAAACACCATTTAAGTGTGCTAGCGATCATCATCAACAAAACTATTCATCTTTTTACTTCAGTTTTGGTCTAGCTCTACTATATGGGTGGTTGGAATTTCAATGGTTATTCAACTCTGGTGAAACTTTTGTTCTTGACTGTTTCAATGAAGCAAGCACTGCTATGGTTGATTATCATAATTTTGTCCCTTTTACTGCTCTTCAATCTCAACACTGTTGTGGCTGTCTCAGATGGATTTCACGAGAACAACATGACAGATGTAGTTGCTGTCACAGAGTACCACTCTAGTAGTAGCAGATAGTTACATCCTGCACTAGCAGGTCTTTTATCAAATATTATAAATGCAATGTTTTACTTGATTTTGCAATAATGAAAAACAGTTAATTATGATTACAAATCAAAATCTACTCTGTCATTCTCTCATCACTGTATCAACAAGCTAGTTCGATTCATGGTGGATTTCACTTACCCTCCGTAACCACCATGTTCGTCATAGATTAGTGGTTCTCTGTCTTAGCTTCTGAATTCTCAGCTCGTAAATGAATCTCATTTCTCACTTCATCAAGTCCACTCTCAACACGAGCCTGGAAAATTAACTCAAAACAGGAGGAAACCGAAAAAACATTTGATTTCTTAGAGTTTCAACAAAATTTGTCATCACAATTTTAATTAGGCCTAACATCCCGCTGAGTGATTTGAGAACCACTCATATATCTCTCTCTGTGTTTACTCCATAAAAACACTAACAAGCCACTCCCACATTCTTTTGGATCCACACACAATACAATAATCACCTACTTTAATACACTCTCATATGCATAAAAAGAAAAAAAAGAAGAAAAATCTTCTTCATGACTTCTCATTGCAGACACTTTCCTTCATCAACCTCACACTCTCCTTCCACCATCGTTTTTTCCACTCACCCATAACCCACCTATTTCACCATATAATACCCTATATCTCTCTGCTAAAAAGGAAATGGATCCATAAATTCACCTTCCATGAGAACTCACTCACTCCATGAGAAACAAGCAAAGAACCATACAACAACCACCACCATAAAGCTTCTCACTTTGATTCTCTTTCCACCCTCATAACCCATTCACATAACTTAAACCACAACAATATAAAATACTTGTACTAACTCTGATATCACCCTCGAACACTTTTTCTGGCGACATAAGTAACCCTTCTCCTTCAGAACAACAACATTCAGTACTTGTATCAGCTTGCAAAGAAAAACTTCCATACAAGTTTCAAACCCTCCACGCCGCTGTCACAATAACTCGCTGCCATAGTAACTACCCAAACTCCACCTTACGCCCATTCATTTACACCAACCTTGTTCTTCTTCAACAACTTAATGTCTCACTCTTAAAATCATTACACCTTCTGCCAAATATGACGACACCCACAACGAAACCACTCAAGGGACAACTTAGAAGTCATTTACAGTGCCAAAAGGATATACCCTTACCATCTCCCAATGAATAAGGCAAACATTCAACGAAACTTTCTCCCTGTTATCCTATGATCTCCCTGCCATCATTTAGGAAGAAATTGTCTCCCTTATTTTCTATGTATGGATTGGTAAACAGTTTCTAACCTAATTTTATATTCATATACAACCAATTTCAAAATAAAATCAAAATATAACCGTAAACCTGAAGTAAAATTAAGGAAAAAATCATAACTCTACAAAAACCCTAAACCTAAAGTAAACTTAAGGAAAAAACAAATGCACAAAATAGCCATTCAATTCTTAACCGAAAAATCTTAGAGTTATATCATCATAGATAAATAGATATAGATATAGATATCCATAGAGAGAGAGACAAAGATAAATAAAGATCATGATTCACATACACACATAGAGAGAGAGAGAGACTGACAAAGAATGTTGGAAGGTGACAAAGATGCAAAAGAAGAAGAATGGTTTTAGGGTTTTGATTGACTAACCTTTATCTTTGCATTTTCCGATTGAGAGCGGTGGTCTTCTGGTTGTGAAGAGTGAAAATGTGTAAAAGAGAATGTTGTAACATTTTTGAATTTGTGCGCGGGGGAGAAGGATTTAGGGTAACGACGGGTGAGGTTACCGTCGTGCCCTTTGACAAAATGTGTAGTGTGGGAGATTTAAGGATTTTTCATATTTTTAACCTGGGAATATTGTCTTGATAGATTTAGGGGAAATCATTTTTTTTACCGTCCTAACTTTTATATTAGGACGATTAATGTAACCATCGTAATCTTGATTTTATGATAGTTTATGTTATAACCGTCACAATCTTTATTAATTTTCTTAAAAAATAAAGATGGTTGGTGTAAACCGTTGTGACAATTGTCTCGATAGGAGAGTTACGATAACTATTAAGTAACTGTCGTAATTTGTGTCGTAAAACCCTGATTTTCTTGTAGTGAATGTCGACATCCTGTATGGTGTCATAGAAACATCTGCTACCTGGTACAAGATTAATATATAATTTCACCTCTCATCCAAAATCACCATACGACAATTAAATTAATTCTAAGTACTGGAACCATTTTTTAAAACAAAGTCCACCATGTTAGCTTTCTAACACCTCAGACGGAACTCAAATTGGAGCTACGGTTCAAAAGTTATGATTTCTTGAAGTTTCCATAAAATGTTCCAACACAGCAGAGTAATGGGTTACCCGATTTCAAGTAACCGGTTACTTGCTGACAGAATCACTTTTTCTACAATCTCTGACACGAAATTACCTTTTTCTCTTTATCTAAAACTTCATTCTCCTTATAATTTGAAAGACACGTCAGTTTGTCGAAATTCCATTTTTTCAAAACACTAAAAACTCCAATTCTTTCCACAATACCACCCATCTCTTTGAGTTCCGACTTTGACTCGCGATTCACAACTATCCAATAATATCAACAACATTCAACAATTGTCTACATGATTCCACAACAAAATTTACAACAATTCCTCACTCTATCATCACTTGAAACATCGACTTTGTACACAACTCATCAATTATGCAACATATAACAACATCAATTCCCCACTTAGGAGGCAAGTCGCAGATGTCCTCGGGAAAACGTCAAGAATTACACACCATTGACATATCACTAATTGATTCCTTGAATTTGCGATATGTTTCGATAGAGGAATCTGCAGCGACTCGTCAAAACAATCTGCAGGCACTTGGCTTAACTATAACAATCCACGATACACACCATCTGAGCCGGCAAGATATGTTTATCCCATCCAACATGGTCTTGTCTACTATCAATGAGATATTAAAGGTGATAAGTTCCTTAATTTGTCAATAGGTAGTCGACAATCATGTTGGGGCATAAACCGTATTTACCAAACTACAATGGTGTTCCCTGCATCTTATGCATTGGGCTACTTTAGTCACAAATTCTTAGTTGCCATAAGCCTTATCTCCGTATTTCTTTCAGGTTCAGAAACAACATAACTCCCACGATGCTCGCACCCTTGAAATCTGCACACATTTAACATTCCATAACCAAAACATCTCAGAGAAGCAAAAATTTTCCCCCACTTGTTTCAAACCAACACCTGCAGACAATGGTTAGAAATAAGCAAGTACAGACAGTGTTTCACACACATGTCGCGTACTAAGGAACAAACAACATTAGACAACCTGGCCAGACCGTCCGACCTGCTTTGATATGACTAACGTAAAACCTTTCTAACCCACAAATTATTATACGATAAAATCAATAAATTAATCATAGTAATTCACCAAAAGGGCACCACATTTCTTCATAAAACAACATATAATCTTGCTCCGTAACACGAGTTTATTTGTCAATAATTCCATTCAAGTACTGCGCAGCGGAAAAATCATAATTTATTTAACTTTTAAATCTATAACATCTTTAAAATTAATCAAACAACATCAACTTAAAGAGAACTAGAAGTCGATGGTTCAACAAAATATTTTCTACCCGATCTTACATAATCAGAGCAAGACACCTTATAAATAGACGTAAAATAATAAAATACTTCAAACTAAATCTTCATGCAAATATGAGTTATTCTTGATTATTTGCATGTCACCCACATGGAGGCAACATTCAAACAGGCAGAGTGAGTATTCACAATTCATTATAAAAGATATAAAGAAAAGAATAAAAATAGGACAACATGAACATCATCATAACATCATTAATAAAACTCACACATCAATCAACAATTAACTCATAGATACACCATGTCACTTATTATGAAACGCAACAACATCGAAATATGCATGTTGTAACACCCCAAAGTTGATTCTGATTGTGTTCTTGTGAATTTTGATGATTTATGATGTTATTTGATGTTTAGTGGAGTTTTAAGGGTGACTTAATATTTTATTAATATTAGAATATTCAGTATAATGGGTTTAGTTAATTAGTTAAGATTAAATTAAATTAAATTAAATAAGAGGAATTAGAGGATAAGGGTAATGTGGTCTTTTGGTGGAGGATTGGTGAGGGTATTATGGGGAAAGACTAAAGAGGTCCTGGGGGCAAGAGTGACAAAAGAGCGAAGTTTGGTTAGCACGATCAATTGGGAACGATCATACTTTATGATAAGAGAAGAGGAGCTCTGAATAAGAGGAAAAGCTAGGACTTGAAGGTTGGAGAGGTTTTTCGAGAAGATTATCAAAGGGATTACAGAACCTAAGGTATGGGGAGTATTTTTCGTTCGGTATTGTAATGTGGGAATATAATTGGGGTTTTAGGGAGAGTCTTGGGGTTTTGGGGTTTATTGATGAATGTGTCATATGATGTTAATCTGTGATGAATTTGATAGTAGATATTGATGTTAATTGATGTATATGATGGTTTTTTGATGAATGAAGGTTGGGGTAATGATTTTCTGGGTTATTACTGCTGAATAATGGGTTTTTGAGTGTTTTATCACAGAGGAGCGATTTTAGAAGTCGCATAAAAATTGCAGAAATCGCGAAGCTCGCTTAGTGAGCAAGTAAATTTTTTGAAAATCCAGAACCCGAGAGCTGGTCGCTTAGCGAGCAAGGTGTCTCGCTGTCGTACCTCGAAAAATACGATCCTAAAACAAACAACAGAGTCGCCACCTAATTCTATTATTCTACGAGAGAAAAGGGAGATATAGATACAACCTAATAAAGGATAAGAAATGGTTTACGAAACCAAATTCTAAGTTCAGGAGTCGGTTACGCAAGGGGAAGGTATTAGCACCCCTCACGTCCGTTGTACTCAACGTGAACCTCTTAGCTTAACTATGCGATTAAATGTTTGATCTTAAGTTTTTGTCTTCTAAATGATTGTTAATATGTTTGTTTAAAGTTTTAAATTATTATTATTATGACGGAGAAAAGATTAAATGTTTATTAGGGTGTTACGACGAAGAAAAGGTTGATTTTTTTTATAGGGTGCTCGCGAAGGATTGAAATCCCCGTGCCTACGTATTCCCTTGTGCAATGGGAAAGTCAGAGCTTCGTAGTTCGTGCAACTACGGTTTGTGATTTTTATTGAACAGTTGTTTAAAACGCATTCTACTGCTAAGCGTTAGCTTATACTCGCGGTGGAGGCTGAAGCGCTAGCTTGTTTGCGAGATAGAATGATTTAAACAATGTTCGTTTTAGAGAAAAGTGTTTGACTCTTGTTAATGTATTTTAAACGAAAGGGCGAATGAACCACGTCGCGTGAGGCTAGCCCAAGAGCGATTGCATTCCAAAACGTGCGGAGTGCTAGACTCCGGAATTCCGTCTTTCGCTAATTAATTATGAAAGTGATTTGAATTGATTGGTGAGTTTTAAGTTGTTTTAAGATATGAAAGAGCGAATGAAGCGCGTCGCGTGGGGCTAGCCCAGGAACGATTCATTCTAGAACGTGCAGAATGCTAGACTTCGGAGCTCTATTCTTTCGTCTTCGAATTTATAAAATGATTGAGATATTTTGATATACGAATGGTGATTGAATCACGTCGCGTGGGGCTAGCCCAGGAATAATCCAATCCAGAACGTGCGGAGTGCTAAACTCCGGAGCTCTGTTTTCGTATGTAAATAAAATTAGTTAGATATTTTTTTAGACGTTTTTGAATTAACATGTTTAATAACGAAGGAGTGAACGAAACACTACGCGTGGGGCTAGCCCATGTGTGGTTCGTCTCAGAACGTGCGGAATGCTAGACTCCGGAGCTCTATTCTTTGTTAAATTAATTAAGACGCGTAAGAGTCGTGCAGACGGCGATCATATAGTGACCGACTTACGTGTGTGCAAAAATGTAGGCGTATGAATTGATTAAATGAAGTGGATTTGAATCCTAATTCCTAAAGGTGTTCCTAATAATACTGAATCGTAAAATAAAGGCGAAAAAATAAATTGCGTACAAAAGCGGGAGAGGGATACAATAATAATTTTACACGAGAATGCGATGAAATAAAGGGTCTCGTTGTAATTTGCCCAAGAGAAAGCGTGTGTGCGGTGTACGATTTAATCGAACCGTTAGAAATTAATATGACATAAAAGGTGCGAGAAATCAATAAAATAAATAAATATCCTAAATAAAATGAAATAAAATTGTGAAATTAGAATAAATAAAATAAAATAAACAAGATGGCTTCATATCGGCCACGATTAATCGGAAACGATTTATCGCGGCTTTGTCATATCATCGGCCCAAATAAAAATCAAAACGAAATTGAAAAGTAAAGACACATCTTTTTGAATTTTTAGTTTATCAACAACTAAACAAAATTACGACTAAACTTAAAAACTAAATTTAAATAACTTACTACACAATAATATTTTTTATATTTTTAAGTGTTAATCACATATATACTTTACTTCTAACATTAATAAATAAATTAAACAAAACTATATTTTGAAAGGAAGAAACTAAGTGAATGTAATAACTTAAACTAATAAGGAATTTTTTTAATAATTTAAATAGAAAACAAACTAAAATATAAAAAGAAAATGATGAATGATACTCACAAACTTCAAGGCTAGCAAAGGTTGAGCTTGTTGTGTAGAAGAAAGTGAATGTGTTTTGATGGAGGTTGTTGTTGTGGTGAAGATGGTGAATGTTTATGGGTATTGTGTAAGTAAAAAAAAAGAATTTTGACTTTGAAAAATATGTTATGAATGTGCTAGATTTTGAGAATATAAGGGTGATCTTGTTAGTCTCAAATGAGAGAAAGATAGATCTTATTTATAGTGTGAATGAGGTAGGAGTGTTGATGTGGCAATCCATGTGACTTTATGAGAATGATTTTTGGTCATGGATAAGTCCAAGTTCGCAATCCATGTGAAATGTAAGAATGATTCTTGGTCATTGATAAGTCCAAGTTGGCAATCCATGTGACTTTATAAGAATGATTCTTGGTCATTGATAATTCCAAGTTGGCAATCCATGTGAAGTGTTTGTACTACATTGTAGTGGACCCCACTTGCTATTTTTTCTTTTTTGAATATGAAGAAAAACAAAAGAAAGGTAGTAATAATAAAACTAATAAATAATAATAATAAAAAAGAAAAAAAATGAAAATGATTATCAAAAAATAAATTATATTGAATTAAATAAATTGAAGTTAAACTAAATAAATTGAAATTGAAATTAAACTAAAATCTAAATTAACTTAAATAAAAAAAATTCTAAATTAGAATTGAACCAAAATAAAATTTAAATTAAAACTAATTCTAAAATATCTAATATAATCTAAACTCCTATTCTTAAAGCGAAATAAGTAATTCTAAAAAAAATCAAGAATAAAATATGACATTAAAAGTAAAATAAATAGAACTACATGATTAATGATTAATTGATTATAATGCAAAAATGACTGACTATCAAATAATTCGATTAAAATGCGTCAGATGAATAAAATTCGAAAAAGTTTGGTCAAAATTTAGGATGTGATAGTTGCCCCTATTTAATTTTCTTGGACCTGAATGTATAAATAACAAATCTTTTTGGACATTCAAGGTAGAAGAAGATTAAATATTAAAATACCTAAAATTTTGACCGAATGCAGATGAAATGCAATGTTATGAATTTATGAGGGACTCTTGGGGAAATGACGTGTGAGATGCAATGAAACCTAGCGTGCTGATTTCTTTTACAATGATGAACATGCTGAATATGGTATGATGCAGATAAATGCGACGACGATCCACAGAAACGCAAACTGAGGGTGAAGACTCACTAGGGATAACAATATGTTGGGGATGACAAAACAAAAATAGGATGTATTCAAAGTGGTAAATCAACAGGTTCAAGTGTAACTGCTGGCACTAAGAATAACAAAAGATGGAAACAAAAGCAAATTCAAAGCGTTGGTTCAACTAACACAGGTAAAGTCTAGTTGACACTTAGGATGACAAGAGAATATTCAAAGTGAATGTGCAGTGGCACGATATGACCAACTATCACTAAGAATAATAACAAAGAAGAAGTAACGTCTGTGGATTGTATTGGATAAATATCACTATTCAGGGATGACATTGAAGGTAAATGCACATCACTATATTCAGGAATGGCACTGAATATACAGATAAAACTTTCAGGAATGACACTGAAGGTAAAGGAAAATCACTGTATCCAGGAATAGCATTGGATACGCAGACGAAGATTTCAGGAATGGCACTGAAGGTAAATGCAAATCACTGTATCCAGGAATATCATTGGATACGCAGATGAAGATTTCAGGAATGACACTGAAGGTAAATGCAAATCACTGTATCCAAGAATAACATTGGATACGCAGATGAAAATTTCGGGAATGGCACTGAATATACAGATAAAACTTTCAGGAATGGCACTGGAGGAAGAGTATATCCAGGAATGGCATTGGAGGAAGAGTATATCCAGGAACGACATTGGAGGAAGAGTATATACAGGAGCGACACTGGATATACAGATAAAATTTTCAGGAATGGCACTGAAGGAACAAGATATAGACCCAGGAATAGCACTGGAGGAAGAGTATATCCAGGAATGGCATTGGAGTGAATAAAATATCCAGGAATGACACTGGAGTAATAAAATATCCAAGAATGGCACTGGAGTGAATAAAATATCCAGGAATGGCACTGGAGGAAGAGTATATCCAAGAATGACACTGGAGTGGAAGAATATATCCAGGAATGGCACTGGAGGAAAGAAAGGTAAGTTTTTGGTAGGCGCCAAGAAGTTGGATTTTCAAAATGAGGCAAATATTTGACCACAACATGGCCTACGGTAAATGCAAATGAGGATAAATCACTTTTGTTATGCATATTATATGAACTTGTTATGATGTATGATCAAATACATGTAATGAAGATGCTGACAATAGGGCTTGACTCTTTTGTGGAGATGACAAGATTGGAAGGTTGATTCTTCAACACTACAAGATCATTATTATTATTCTCGGGGACTAAAGATGTTGATGTTGAACAGACCTTCACCACTAATAAACTGTACCAAGTTGATGATCCTCGGAGAAGGGATGAAAAGTTTCTTTAGGGATTCCTCCAATGAATTTCCCCAAATAAGCTGACTATTGTAGATGAGCTGATCGTTGCTTCAACTTGACTGACTCTGAAAATGATTGCCTTATGATGCGCTTGGAGGCCTGCTTCAGTATAAGTTTTGTAAATTCCTTTGTATAAACCAATTCTGAGGTGGACTTTCACCAAACAACAACCTTGCCCTAATTCTCAACAGGATCTAGAAGGAACTTGCCCCTTGATAGGATCACTAGACCAGTTCTTGACTGTTTGAAAATTCCTTGCCAGAAAAGATAGTTTGCAAAGAAAAACATTTATACAACCATGGTAATTAAAAGCAAATGCAACTTTTGAAATCAAAATTATTGTTTGAAGAAAAGAAAATGAATCACTAGTCAAAACATGATGGTTTATAACGTTCAAGGTGAAAGGTAAAGTGAAAATATGTAAAAACAAAATGACTTGCAGAGATCTTTTTTGGAGTCAGTTTACACAACCTTACTGTAGTATGCTTTCAGAATAACCCTGCCTCAATTAGGTTTTTTAAGGGTTGTATCGTGGTCTGGTTCACGGTTCATGAAACAAAGATAAAGGCTCAAAATTGTTTGTACCCACCCTTCTTCGTGATAAATCTCCAATCCTACAATTCAATTAAATTTACACACATTTATTTTGACAACGTAAGGGTAAAAATGATGATTTGAGGTTTACTGGAAATGGCAATCATTTTATTTGGCTTTGATGGATGTTTGTAGTGACCAAACGATTTTGGACATGGTGGTCACTAAATCTTACTTGTTTTATGTCGAGGGTTTGAGGGCCTCTTTTGCTTGAATTTCTTTTTGAATTGATCCCTAACTTTTGCCTAAGTCCTTTTTTTTACTTAGCGGGATTTTATATTTTTTGTACTTTTGAAATTCTGAAAGTTATGATTGCCAAACCATTGATCATAATGGATCCATCTTATAATTTGAATGTGTGATCAAAATATTTGAACAACTACCCTGCCCCAAGTTAAACATAAGGGTTTAAATCCGAAAGAAACTCCTACTTCTAGGCTCGAAGTGGTGAACTAGGGATTAACTCCTTATCTCTCCAGTGTTTGGGAATTGAAACAATGCATGTATATCATCGACAAGATTTTATCCGAAAGCAAACCACAATAACTATGGGTATTTTTTCATCCTCCTCCTTCAAACATTTGCATAATCAAAAGTTTTGAACAAAAGGTATATATGTTTTTGAAATAGAAAATGTAAAGACATAAATAAACAGATGAACTGAATTCAAAATATTGCAAATGCCCATTTCATTAATCAAATAAGTACAAACATAATTGATAGGCAAAGAGTCGATACAGTTAAAGGAAAATGCAGACATAAAAGAAACTAGGCCTAGTGACTAATCAGTTACAAGGATGAGTTGTCCTGTCTTGAAACACTGGCTTTTAGGGAGAACTGGTTGAAGTTGATTAAAGCTTCAAGTGGCATGCCTTGGCAAAGGATTGTCCTTGACACTTGGATTAGGATCACTAAAGGAGAGGACCTTGTCTCTGATCAACTCTTTCACTCTTGTCTTCAAAGCAAAACAATGTTCCAAATCATGGCCCGCTCCACCCTGATGAAATTCGCAACGAATATCTGCCCTAAAGCTTGGTGAGAGAGGATTTGGAGGAGGAGGCATAGGTCTAGTGGTTATCAAACCTTTCTGAACCAAACCAGGATATAACTTAGTGTACGTCATGGGAATAGGGTCAAAGTGAACCCTTTCACGATTCTGAATTTGTCCAAAGGTCGGACGTTGAAGAGCTCTAGTTGGTTGAGCAGCAATCACAAGAGCAACAACAACAACATAAGCTTGATTATCATGTTGGGCCCTGTATTGAGGTCTTCTACACACATCGAAAATAGCATTGGTCTGATTTTCCCTCCTCCTTTGGAAATTCCCAAAAGGTTTCTTAGCAACATTGGAATACTCAATAACTTGGACACTTTTCCATTCTTAATTCCTTCTTCAAGCCTCTGTCCAATGGTAACCAGATCAGTGAAACTGGAAGAGACACTTCCGATCATTTTTTCCCAATAGAAAGGAGCCAAAGTATCCATGAACATACTAGTCATTTTTTTCTCAGCTAG
Source organism: Lathyrus aphaca (assembly GCA_963966055.1). NCBI lineage: Eukaryota > Viridiplantae > Streptophyta > Magnoliopsida > Fabales > Fabaceae > Lathyrus > Lathyrus aphaca. Next base: position 548,070,952 of record OZ014522.1, read on the forward strand.
GGGAGGTTCAACCTGAGATGCCAACTCTCTCCAGCGTTGAGCATATTCCTTGAAGGATTCCCTCTCTTTCTGAGACATATTCTGTAGTTGACGGTGATCAGGTGCCATGTCAGAGTTGTACTTGTATTGTTTCACGAAAGCATCACCCAAATTCGCCCAGCTATGGATATGATCTTTCTCAAGCCCCATGTACCACTTCATAGAGGCACCGCTCAAACTGTCTTGAAAACAATGAATAAGTATCTTGTCGTTCTTGGCGTAAGCAGCCATCTTACGACAGTACATTATTAAGTGGAGCTTTGGACAGGTGTGCTCCTTGTACTTCTCAAATTCTGGAATCTTGAACTTGGAAGGCACGATGAGATCGGACACCAAACACATATCACTTGCATCAACATTGAAGAAGTCATTACCCTCTACAACCCTTAATCGTTTGTCAATAGCTCGATACTGCTTACGACCAACTTCAGGTTCAACATAATCTTCAAGATCATCACTCTGAGCGCTAGCAACATGGTGTTCATAGGGAATTTGGCCAGTATGAATCACAGGTCTGGATTCAGTGAAAATAGGAACTTGAAAAGCGGGTCTAGACGCCTGACCAATCATAGAATTAGTAACATGAGGTGGAGAGTAGTTGTGTGGAAAACCAAACTCCGACCAAGTTGAAGGTGGCAACTGGGTAGACTGAGGTTCGACAATAGCGTTTTCAACCTCTTGGATCATTGTCCTCTGAGGTGGCTCTCCTCTGGCAATCAAAACTTGAAGCATTTCAGTCAGCTTCGTCACACTCGTCTTCAACTCCTCAATTTCCATTCGGACCTCAGCATTATGAACCTCTTGTTCTGACATCCTGCGTCTGCGGTAAGCTCGGGTTCTGTATCGGCTACGAAGCTTCAGTTTGACGGTTGACAGACAACTGGAATACAGAGATAACTTGAATGAATTGACGAACAACCCGGGTGTGTAAAAAAATGCAAATGATGCAAATGGTATGCGACACCATGCAATGCAGATATGCTTAGGGTCACAACAGACTTGAAAACTGGGAAAAACTCGAAGCTTCCTAATTGGTAGACCGCAAGAGATTGGTTATATGTTTTGTACCCACAAAGACCCCCTCACAGGATAGTTTCTATGGTGGTGGTATTAGGAAACTCAAGGTCACGGACGTTTATCGTACTAACGCCCCACCGCAGACTAGTTGCATTGTGACGATAATAATGATAAGGTCTACCTTGAGTGGAGTTCTCATGCTAGGCTGATAAAGGGGCGAGCCCTCGGAGCCTAACATTACACAACTACCAAAAATGAAACAGGTCCTAGGGGGTCCCAGAATCACATCCCTTTCGTGAATCAGGTCACGCGACAGGCTAGCTGCGTTGCGACAAGATCTACGAAAAGTCTAACTATCTGGGGGAGCTTTCATGCTAGGCGTGCAAGGAGCGAGTCCTTGGAGACTAACACTAATAACATCCAATTCTAAACTTAGGTGTTCCCTCTGCTTTTTCCACAACTCAAATTTTACTTGCAAAGTGACCCCAATATCCCACAGACAAGTAATATAATGAGCAATAAAAGGAAAGCGATAAAAGAATAAACAAACATAAATGATAAACAATAGAGAAGACAAAAAGAGACAAGATCAAACAAATAAACACACAAAGCTAAGTTAGGTTTGACTCTCCCCAGCATGCTCGCTTAGCGAGACATGGCATGTTTGAAAAATAATTTGTAATTCAGAAAAATGTTTTACTCGATGCGGTTTATGTCATAAGCTGTTATGATGTTTCAGAGTTGTTGTATGATGTGTTTTAAAGGCTATATGAGTCAGATTATTGAGTAAATGATTTATGATGACTTAAATGATTTTTAGAAGTTATGAAGTATGATTACATGATGTAGAGGTAGGATGTTATATGAGTATGTAGTGTGATGTTAAATGAGTATGTATGTAACACGGTGGGAGAAATGACATGGCGTTTTTGTTTTCACAAATGTTACGGATAGCAAGAGTCACCACCGACTTTTATTTTATCCAATAAAGGAAGGCATAAAAGAACGGGAAAGACCTTTGGAAAAGATTTTGAGTTTAAGGGTGGGTTATACAAAGGGAATGTGTTAGCACCATTTGTATCCATGGTTATCCATTGGCTCTTAACTTCTTAGCTCACTTTACTTTGTTTAAAAAATAGTGGTGATGTATTTAGAAAAATATTTTAGAAGTTTAACTTTGTAATGATTCTCGTGCGAATGTATACAAAGTGTTTACTATTTGAAAATATTTGAAAATGTGAGGTGTGGAAAGTATTTTGAAAATTTGTGAGCAAGCACTTAAGAACTACTTACCCTAAATTGTAAGATCTTTCTTGTTATTTCATTTCTTTAGGGGTAGGATTGTCCTTACTATTTGTTAGTAAGTAGTTTTATCCTTGGATTTGAAGGGACATGCGTAGGGTCATCGTATGGTCATAGAAGGCAACAACTAAAGGTATCTTAGCAATTCGAAGGGACTATCATCATTTTTCTGTAGGGTCATCGTGGGACGAGATCATTTATTCGAAGGAAACTCGAAGGGACAACTAGGGACTATGATCCTTATATCGTAGGGACTAGATGATTTTTTATTCGTAGGCAACCTTGCTAAGATACCCCTACGTTCGAGGGACTTGACCATTTATTGTAAGGCAAAAAAGAGAGGTTACCCTATAGGTGTAAGTGTGCAAGTGTATTCAATTTAATTATTTTAGTCTTGAAAATTAACGTTAGCTAACGGTTGATTTTAATCTTATCATACAATCCTATTAAGCGTACATCTAACAGTTTATAGTGCAGAAAAATAAAACCCTAGTTTAAACTATTACATGACTTTTGGAGAGATACATAAATAAAATCTGACAGAAAACGTAAAGTGCGGAAAATAAAACCTAAAACTATTACTGGGCTTTAGTAGTTACATTATTTGAACGAAAGTAAAATCGGGCAAGGAAAATAAATCTAAATATTACAAGATTTGTTCATCCTATATAATGATTCTAAATAATATAATAAAATCGAGAAGAAAAAAATATAAAGGAAGTGAAAGTATTATATCTTTTGATTAATACTATTAGAAGAATAAAAAAGAAATAAACAGGTTCAAATAAAATCGCTGCAGATTTTAAAATAATGGAAAATAAGAAAATCGATTAAAATAAAATCTAAAAAATATTAAAACGATGCTAAAAATCTAATAAAATCAAATAAATAGCGCACAATTTTTTCTAGTTTTTTTGAGAATATGGAAATAGAAAATAAATAAAATAAAATAGAAAAAAGAGGAATTTGCGATTTTAAGGGTCGAAATCTTTTAGAATTCTATTCTAAAAGATTATTGTTCTTCGATTTTTTTCTGAACTTCTGGAAAAAATTCGGAGTAAATCGAAACAGTAGCACTTACTTGACTTACCTATTAGATTGGAATTCTTATCACTACTGCAACCTTCAAAGTATTGGCGGAAACAGATTACAGTAGATTAACCAACAGTTTAGTTCTCCATGGTGCCCTAACAATGGCAAGTCACGGTTTTTATACCTAAACTTCAAATCGATCGCCCATATAGCTTGCTCACATCATACAAAACACAAATATGCAAAGAGATTAGATGTATCATGCATATAAATATGAAATCGAAAAATTGAAAGAAACCAAAAAAATAAAATTCGGTTATGGCGTTTTATGAGGTTTTGGAGCAATGTGATGATTGGTACACCTTCAGAAGAGTCTAAGAATGTTTTTGGACCTTCAAACCTCCTTGAGAATGGCTGCAACCCTAAAACTGAATCCAACTTACTCTTGAGTTTTTTGAAGTTTTGTATGCTCTCTTTGATAAAAAATTTCGTTCTCTGGACTTGTGGAGATGATAAGTATTTATAGAGAGTGTAATTTTGATTAGAATTTGGGCTTGGGGTGAAGAATATTTGATTTGCTATTCAATGGTAATTCCAATCTTTTTATTTTTGCATATTTGATTATGATACACTTTATCTTTGGTCTTGCACGAATTTTGGATCCATATAATGATAATAAACATCAAAATCTGATCCCAAAATAAACCATGGATAAAATATTTGATTTTTCAATATTTATTTTAATTAAAATTGAATTTAAATAAATTAAATCCAATAAAATATAAAATAAACATAAAAAATCATAATATATGATTTATGGGTCGTGGATTATCTCATGATTAAATTTGGATTATAAAAATATGGGCCCATTTAGCAAAAACTTAAGTTTTGATCATTATTTGCCTTATACACCTCCTTAAATTTGCCCAACTTCAACAATGCATAACTTTCTATTAATTTTTATCCCATGGATGTGTTCTTGGACTTTTTAGAAATCTTAGAGTGTACTCTAACTACTCCTTTTGGTCCCATGTCCATTTGATCTTCCATGTTCAAGTTATGAGCTTTTGAAAAAAGTTGACTTTTATTGACTTTTTAAAGAACCTGTAATGTCTTGGCTCATATCTCTCAAATGAAACATTTATGATCTTGGCTTATGATACACAAAGATTTAGGGAATTGAATTTCCTTCAAAATGAGCTTTGGATGGGAAATTTTTGATGAAGCATGTGAAAGTTATGGCTGGTTAAAGTACTATTGACTTTTCCTACACAAAACCCTAATTTAGTAACTACTGATTTTCAATGATTATGAGGGTTCCTTGATGAATTATAATCAACCCTTGATCAAATGATGAATTTCACCTCATAATCTTTATGTTGACCAAAAATCTTGAAGTTTGACTTTGTGTTGACCAAGTTAACTGATTTTAAAGTATCTGAGCATCTGACTAACCAAACTTGTCGAGAAAGCTTTGAAACTTGTCATGAAGACTCTTTAAGGTATGTGGGATGTTATGAAGTCCACTTTGGGCTTTGGAAGTCCAATTTGATTTTAGAAACTTAAAACCCTAATTTAAGATCCATTGCTTAGGAGAAGGCTTTGTCTGATGAAACCTTGAATTCTTTTGAGCAATTGAGAATCTTATGACCATTAGGAGACCTCTTGAGACATATTGTCTTGAAGATGTGAGGTCAAATTTTGGGGTACAACAATGTAGTATGATTATTGAATGGGTATGTAACATGAAAACCAATGATGAATGCAGATGCAATGTTTATGATGTTTTGAGGATGATGGGTGTATATTGCGTCTTGCATTCATGGCATGATTTATAAGGGGACTTCGGTCCATTGGTAGCTTCAATCCCATTGTGCGGATTGGAGTGATTTAATATTATAATGTGCTCCCTTATTGGAGGGTTGATGTCCCAGTGTCCATCCATGAGGATGTTTCGGTACCACATGCATAATAAAAAGTTGCATATCATTCTAAATGACATAACATGATTTACATTGATTTTATGTGATGATGTGATGAATTTGATGTTGAGTATAAATGAGCTTTGTGATGATTGATGTTGTGATGTGATGTAATTGACGTTGCATATATGACGAGGTCTTGTGATGAATGATTCTGTTTTTGTAGTCCATGTTTATAAACTCTCATATTTATATTACTTTATTGAATGTGAATTTACTCACCCTGTCTGTCTTTTGTGATGGACTATCATGCCATCCTGCAAATACTCAAGGTTAGCTCGATGCGTGCTTAGCTCAGAGTTAGTGAGTTGTCTTGTTAGTTAGAAGATGAATCTTGCTCTGTGTCCAGTAACATCAGGATGGGTTTCGCTTGAGTTGTTTTGTTTATTTGAATTAAGATGTTATTTCTTTTGATTACTTTTGGTTTAAATGATATTTTGGATTATAATATGAAGTTTTCTTTTAATTAAATTTGAAAGATGATGTTTTGTTTTCCATTGCGTACTTGTTGAAAAGAGTTTTGAAATGTTTCATGATTTTATAACCCGTGTTTCGGGACATGACTCAATGAGATGTTTTATGATGATTTCAGTTATTTGAAGAATGTGATACCCTTTTATGAGGGAACTCTGATTTTGTGACTAAATTGTATTTTAAATTGTGATTGGGTAGAAAGGGTGTTACATTAGTTGTACCAATTGACATAAATGGACATCGGGGCCATTAACCCTCCACAATGGAGCGCAACATAATCAACATAATCAGTTCAATCCACACAATAGGATTGAAGCCAACATCGGACTAAAGTCCCAACATAATATGCCATGAATGCAAGATGCAACAACATTAACATAGATCATCACATTTGCATCATTCATTCACGTAATCAACATAATAACATCCTTCACATAAGCATTAACACATAATTATTATCACATAGTCATCAACGCATAATCATCAACACCTAATCGTCATCATATAATTCAAACACAATTCTCTTACACCATGTATACATATTGATGCACACATAATTAAACAATCACCATAGATCACATCAACACATAACAACAACGTCGCAACAACTCTATAGCATCACTAAGATAGTCATTCAAATAGAAATCATAGCATATCATCCACACAAGACATTTGTTTACATCTCACAAAACGAAATAACTTGACACGTACCAAACACATGTTCACGCATCGGCTAGTTGGAATTCTGGTACTAAAACTATTTTTAAGAGAAAGTACATCAACCCAGCTTTCCAACGATTCGAACCAGGCATCAATAGGATGCTCACAACTCGAGTTATGAATTTTTAAAGTTTTTCGACAAACACCGACACTAACATCTTATACTAACACCATAAAGCCTCGCCACATCCTATTTAATTTCATCTCTAGGAATTGAAACCATTTTTACAAGAAAGTTCATTGTATTATCTTTCTACAGGTTTGAACAACGCGTCAAACGGACACCCGAAGCTCAAGTTATGAATTTTTCAAGTTTTTCAAAAACAGTATGTTTCAGTGGTAACCGGTTACCACATCCGGCGTAACCGGCTACACAGTGTAAAAACATCCAAAAACACCAAATTTTAACGTGTTAACCGGTTACTCATCCTTTGGTAGCCGATTAACAGCAAGAAATAAGCAAATTTTTGTTGTTTTACAAATTCAGCATAAAATCCCCCAAACTCTCATACTGGTTCATCATTATACAACCCCAAAACACCAATAATTCAACACATTATCATAGTACAACATTAACACATCAATCTATACATCACATATGTCATTCATCATCAATTAACACATTCAAATTCATCACTTTTACGTATTTCATCAAGAATTCATCATAAAACCCCAAACCTATCTATATTCAGAATCCTATATCAATCATAATTAAAATTATACTCCTCATACCTTATGATTGAATTTGAAATCTCTCTTCTCCTGAATTCTGCAACAATCTTCAAGAGTCCTAGCTTCTCCCTCTTCTGCCTCAGAGCACTTTTCACAAGTTAGAATGACTTTTCACTTCTCATTCTATTTGATCAAATACCCTTAATAATGATTTCCCAATTTTACCCTCACTTACTCCCTTCAAAAGACCACTTCGACCTTCTTATTATTTTAATTAAAAATAAGTGTTTAAACAATAATGTAATTTCAAATTATTATTAATTATTAAAATAAATTCTATTATTTCAATATTCTTCCAAACACATTCAATCATCAATTAAACTCACAAAGTAACACTAGATCAATCAAATAATTAATTATGATTTTTGGGGTGTTACAGGGGGGGTCAACGGGGAAACATTTCTATTTGGGACACACCTTTGTGAAATACATATCACATATCCACCTAAAACCTTAAGGTGATAAATGTGTGGGTTCTCTCACTTATATAGTGTTCAATATTGTCTTTTCTAATCAATGTGGGACTTCTTTCTCACACTTGATTCTCAACACCCTCCCTCAAGTGTTAGTCTTTACAAAATTCTCCCTCTCAAGTGGAAGCTCTCTCTTCCACATACACTTGTATCATCGTTGACACTCTTCAATGAAACACCTTCTACCCACCACCTGCGGGAAGTGTTTCGATACAAGTATTCAATTCCTTTCACTCGATACCAAAGACTCTGATACCACTGTTGGGGCGATTCATAGAGGTCAACGAGAGAGAATTTCTAGTTGGGACACACCTATATGAGGGACACACCATATATCCACCTAAAACCTTAAGGTGATAAGTGTGTGAGTTCTCTCACTTATATAGTGTTCAATATTTCCTTTTCTAATCAATGTGTGACTTCTTTCTCACACTTGATTCTCAAAAGTTCTTACGCTTCAGGCAAGTTATCCAGTAAGTGGGCGACATATATGAAGAACAACGTCATATATAAACAAACGATTGATCCAATAAACAGACGATCTGAAAGGTGTTATAAGTGATGTGTTACATCATTTTCCTCCCATGTTGCCCCTTGATAAATATAACAATATAAGACCATGCTAGACTTTTAAAAGGTCATGCTGACATAAACACATGATAGGCAACATGTCACACTCAAACTTAAATGTTTAATGTATGTCAACCTTATATCTTATAATGTATGGTCGAGTCTATTCCTCTCTACCAAATTTTGATTTCTCTCCCATTTTTCCATTTAAAACTGATAATGTTTATTTTTAAATGTCATGACACTTATGAAATGAGACATATCATTATATAAAAATATTTGTAGAATTTTAAAAATAAAATAAAAAAATAGAAATGACTCTAAAAATGAGTATTACTCTCGTTGAGCCTAAGATTCAGACTCAAGGGATTCATATAATTATCTCAACCCTGAGTTTGAGTGTAAAATTTTATTCACTCGAAAAACATCATAAACAAAGTTTCTCACCATCGTAGCGTGAGCTTTCTCTATAAAAATATCATAATGATATGTATCATTTCATAAAATATATATCGTTAGTGTAAAATAATTTTACATTGCATTTTATGATCTATATGTATTCTATTAAATTATGTAAAAAATTTAAAATTATTTGAATGACAAGACAAATCAATGAGTTTTTATTAACCGATAATGTAAAATTATTTTATAATATCTTTGGTATATTCATTAAACTTAAAATATTTAAGTTATTTATACAATATGATTTAATTTTATAACATTGTTAATATGATTTAATTATATAAATGTGATTATAACACCGTCCTTTATATAACATTCATTAAAATGTCCAACCCTTATCCCTTTTGAAACGCCCTGACACATATTTTCTAGTTTTGTGGATGATCTTAATAATTGTCTTGTTAAAGCGGACACGATATTCCCGCAACAATTCAAAATGACCCTGGTGAATGTTGAAGAGGTTGTGGCGAACATATTTCTATGATTGCTTGCTACAAACTAATTAATTGATTTCTTCACCAGGTTTTAGTAGTTGATTAACGTTAGTCTTGTAAGAACCATGTACCACCTTAATGTTGTATCTCTGAATGTGGAAAATAAGACTTTACATTTCAAGGAATCAAAGACTTAAATAATAGCCACTTGCATGTTGATGGAGACGACATGCTCATATGGGTCACCGTACCCTCAAACTTGGTCAACGAGGGCGGCTTGAACTTTCATGGCATCAACGTCACCCATATCTCATCAGATAGAAGTTTGGGGTATATGATTCTGGTCTCCTCCAAAGGGCCAGCCTTGTGGGCGTTATTGAATATGAAGGACGTTATCTGCTAGAGTTTGATTGTAACAACGTAAGTCGTCAGTGACAGTATGCATTTTTTCCATGGCATCCTAATTATCGTCATATTTAATATTGGGTGAAGTTGTTATCTTCTTGTTATCATGATGGGTAGAGTCACGAAGGAATTGGACATGACGATAACAATCCAGTCGAATGTTGTGATTGTGGCCCAAGTTAGTTAAGAAGGCCCCATAGCGGACACTAATTATACTTGTTAAAAATACAATTGTGACAACCCCTTGTAATGAGCTATCATATGTTTTTAGGGTTGTTGTGGTGTTAGAGAAATCTCACGCTACGATGGTGAGAAACTTTGTTTATGATGTTTTTCGAGTGAATACAATTTCAGACTTAAACTCAGGGTTGAGATATTTATATGAATCCATTGAGTCTGAATCTTAGGCTCAACGAGAGTAATACTCATTTTTAGAAGCGTGAACAATGGACAATTACTTCCCCTAATATTCTAGTGAACTTGACTTTCCTTTTTGACTTCCTCTCCCCTATCGTTATGGGTTAAGGAACATCACTATAAACACGCGAGTATTCCAATAAAAAGGCGACCATTACAAATAATGGACAGACGTTCAAATGAATGAACGACTATGGAGCTGCCAAGATAATATAAGGTATCACTTATCCTTATAGAACCTCTGACACCGCTATTTGTATACCTTTTACAAATATACAAATAAAATATCACTTTCTTCACTTTCTTAAATAGTTAATATTTATATAAATATATATTTGTTTAGACATACACGTAAAATATATATTATTTATTTATTTGATCAAATTTTAGAAACATAAATATCTAAGAAAATAAAACATGTAAGGTGAATATAAAATGATTTTACATTACATTTAATGAGTAATATATATTCTAACAAAAATATTTTAAAATTATTTAAATAATAAGACAAACAATTAAATAGTAATTTAAAACAATTTTATATCGTTGTGTTTATCCATTAAACTCTATATATTTATAAAAATATTTATTTAATATAAATTAATTTTATAAATATTTACTTAATATAATTTAATTCGACAAAATTGTAAAATGATTTTTTTTTTTAAATAACGGTCGTGCAGAAAAATTAATCTCGATTATGAAATGATTTAATTATATAAATGCTGATTTAATTATATAAATGTTTGGACCAATGTAACATTATACAATTGCTATTATTATTATTTAAAGAAAATAAAATCAATTATTAGGAGCTGTTGTTCCTGCACACACCCGTGGTTCCAACCTTTTCGTTCTCGAATCTCCCAAATCTTCTTCCTCTTCTTCTCTTTTCAATCCCACCCTCATTTTTTCACGCTCGATCTTGTTCCCTTTCATCTAATTAAGATTCCATTTTCGAATTCGAGGTTTTCTCTACGCATCTACCAATTCATATTCCATTCAAACAATTCTCAATTTCAATTTCTCTTCCAGGTTTGCGAATTTTGATTTACGGTTCGTTGTTGTTTTCAGAAGCTAGGTTTTGCAAGTGATGGTGGTTGTGATTCTGGTTAGAAAAGGTTATCGGAGAAAGATCAATGAATTCTGATTCGGTTTTGAGAAAATAATGTTGTATCTGAAGCAACCTAGAGTTCAACGTATGGGTTTGTATTTCTGGATTGTGAGTGTTTTGCATTGTGATGAGTCTGAATTTTGGTGATTTGGTGCTCTTTGCATGCCATTTTGGTAATTTCCCTTGAGCCAGAGGCTCAGGGATCTGAAAATTAGCGAGAAAGCAAGAAAAATAGTTATGGCTTCGTCGGAGAATTATGACTCTTCTCACTCTGACGAAATACATCCTCCTTCTAATCTATGTATGCAGAAATTTAGGCTTTACGAGACTCGATCGGTAATACCCTTATCTTCCTTGTTTTTGAATTTTGTAATATTTGTTATAGGAAGATCTCCATGATTTTTCATGTATTAGCTTGTTTTGTATTGTAGATAAATATACGTGAATGATTTAATCTACTCTGTTGGTCCAAATTGTTGTTAATTCACTTGTTTATGGCTCTTATTCATATATGTGTCACTTATCAATTATCATATCAAGTTGGCTCTTATTTTTTAGATTTCAATGTTGTGTTTTTTAGTAGAAACATGGTAGTCTGCATTCTATGATTTGAACTTGCTTATATTCATTGTTTTATAGTATTTTGTAGTTATCCATGTCAAAAGAGATTCAAAGTAGTTTTACCTTGGCCGTCGTCCTCTCCGTTTATCCGGGCTTGGGACCGGCTATGCAAAGCTAACATAGGCAGGATTTGTTTTATAGTATAATGATTTAGTTGACAAAGTAGAAAGAATTGCATAGCTTTGTTGCCTCATGTTTTGTTTAACTTCTAATTGTACTCCACCATTCATACTTTAATCTTCTTATGCATTGATTTTGCCTCTCTGAAATTCATCACAATGATGTTTTTATGTCCTTGAATTAGAGCAACTATTGGATGCTTCACGGTTCCTTTTATACCTTGTCTTCAATGGTTCCTCTTTAGCTTCTCTTTGTGTTTGGATACTTGGTTGTAAATTTTTTACTTTAATAACTTCAATTAGATTACACAGGTCCCTGACTGTGTATTCTAATATGCATATTAAACATGGGATCTCATTTGAAAAATTTAGTTTAAAGCTTTGGATGCCTTGTTGGAGTTGCAGTAATAATCTTACATTTATTTTATTCGAAATATATTTACCTTGTGCTTTATTCATTTTTGTGCCACAGAACTTTTACATGATTGGAAGGGACAAGAGTAGGGCATACTGGAGGGTACTAAAGATTGACCGTCTAGATCCTTCTGAGCTAAATGTGCGTGAAGATTCCACCACATATTCAGAAAGGGAGTGTTCTGATCTTTTGAGGCGGATACATGAGGGGAACAAGTCCACTGGCGGACTTAAATTTGTTACAACTTGTTATGGAATTGTTGGTATGTATGTCCATAGTGTCTTGTTCAGTTGCATCTTGATAAATTATCAGTCATTATCTTGAAAAATGTTTGATATGTTATGTTGTTCTACTTTTAGGATTCATCAAACTTTTGGGGCCTTACTACATGCTACTTATCACAAAAAGAAGGCAAATTGGTGCAATCTGTGGTCATACTGTATATGCTATCTCAAAAACTGAGATGATTCCATTGCCGAATTCTTCTGTTCGGTCTAACATCTCAGATTCTAAAAATGAAAACAGGTCCTTACAATCTCACATGCTATATCTATGATTGTGTTTTTCTTGAGAACTCAAATTTAGCTAACATCAAGGGATGCTCAGCTTCTATTTGCTGTAACTAAGTAATACATTTATTTTATTTTTGAATGCTGTCATCTTTCCACGGGCTCTTTTGCTATTTTGAAACTAACTAAAAAATCATCCAGTTTTGTTCTTATGTAGTTGGATTTCTACCGATCTCTTGGATTCTCATCCTCTATTCAATGTTTGAGAGTTGTTCTCATTCTCGTCCATTCATAAACCTTTAAAGTAAAATAAAATCTTATGTTAAACTTGCATGATACATCCTTTTTTTTTAAAACCCAAATATAAATGTTGTGTACCAAAGAAATGCTCAGATTTGGTGACGTTAACTTGATTTTGACTAGACTTTGTTTATGCAGATCTAGGTGGTTTCTATCTTAATGCCTTTTTCGAATTTAAACACTTCATTTTGATACGTGTCAAATTTTATTGCTCTATACATTATCTGAGTTTTTGATCAATTATGTTTCTTTTTTCATTGACTTTTAGGTACAAGAAGCTTCTATGCACAGTTGACCTTACAAAGGACTTCTTTTTCAGCTACTCATACCATATTATGCGTAGTCTTCAAAGGAATATGTGTGACACTGAGACAGGCCATGTCCTTTATGAGACCATGTTTGTCTGGAATGAATTCTTGACTCGAGGAATTAGGAATCACCTCCAGAATACTTTTTGGACAGTTGCACTAGTTTATGGCTTCTTTAAACAGGTGACGATAAATAACTCTTGAAACTCCTTTGGATATTGTATTCCTCCCTGTCTCATAAACAATGTCCTATTTTACCAATGTGCGGTTCTTAAGAAAATGATTAGACATGTTGATTTTAATATACCCTTATTAATTGTTGTTAGCAGAGTTGTTGAATAGAGTGATAGTTGATAAATAAGGGTATAGTAGTGGAAAAAAATAATAAATGTTGCATTGATGCTGTAAAGAGATAATTATTTTGAGACAAAGAAAAAGTGCAATTGAGACACTTTTTATGAGACATAGGGAGTATTTGATCGATTAATTCTGTTAAGCGTATGATTTACGTACACTTGACTTTTATTTCCTGCTCAACTAAAGTAGTTATGATATCCTACAACCGAGTCTCTGACGTTTATTGGTGGCTTCATTAGGACACACTTGAGATATCTGGACGGGAATTCATACTTACGCTCATTGCGAGAAGATCTCGCCATTATGCTGGGACTAGGTTTGTCAATTTCATCATATTATCTTTCTAAACAATTATGTGTCAATTTATTTTCTGATGCATGCTTCAGCAAGTTACACATCTGTTTCTATAAATCAACTATGTGCAAACGTTGCTAGCCAGCTAGCCTAATTGAGGAAAGAGAAGCACAGTGCAGGCAGTACAATCTTGAAATATTGAAGGATCAATATGCGAATAAATATTTGAAATCAGAAAAGATAGATACACATGTGTGAATATTATATGTGCAATGAATGGCTTTATTTATTTTATTACCATGCATAGGTATTTGAGGCGAGGTGTTAATGACAAGGGCAGAGTAGCAAATGATGTTGAGACAGAACAAATAGTCTTTGAGGATGTTCCAGACGGTCTTCCCATCCAAATCAGCTCTATCATCCAGAATCGTGGCTCGATCCCTCTTTTCTGGTCACAGGAAACTTCACGATTAAATATTAAACCAGATATTATACGTATGTCTCCCCATTTTATGGATACTCTAGCATTAGTAATTAGCAAAGTAATTTTCTCCCATCTTCTCTACTTTGATGTGTTGCTGTCCATTTGTTTGCTTATGTAATTATGTGTTCTTTCCCAGTGTCAAAGAAGGACCAGAACTATCAAGCCACTAGACTTCACTTTGAAAATCTTGTCAAAAGATACGGAAATCCCATTATAATTTTAAATTTAATAAAGGTAAACTCATTTTTCTTTCATTTTCTCCTATTGTTTGAGCCTCTTCCTTCATTTTCTACTCCCCTTATCCAATCTGTATAATTTTAATTTCCAACAGTTCCGTTTTTTACAAGACTTATGTGATAATATTTTTTCTATTTTAAACTGACAGACCCATGAGAAGAAGCCTCGTGAGGCCATCCTTCGTCAAGAGTTTGCTAATGCTATAGATTTCATCAATAAAGATTTGTCTGAGGAAGACAGGCTTAGGTTCCTTCACTGGGATCTGCACAAACATTTTCAGAGGTCGGTTTTCTCAGTTATGTAAATCCTATCCTATGTAGCACCGACACCTCTGAAAAAATGCGTGTCCGTGTCGGTGTTGGACACCTGCACCGACACTTGTGATTACGTTTAATTTATTCATTTTTTAAAATTATTAACGGTGTCGCCGTGTTAGTGTCGGGGTCGTTTTCGGCATGTCCGTGCTTCATAGATCCTATCCTTTTTATCTAATTAAATTGTGTGTTTTGAGTATAAGCTGATACAAAAGTACGCCTTTTATTTTATTTCCAGCAAAGCTACAAATGTGTTGCTGCTTCTAAGCAAAGTGGCAGCATATGCATTGGCATTAACAGGTTTTTTCTATTGCCAAGCGTCATCAACCTTGAGACCTGAAGACTGTCTAAAATGGCCACCTACAGAGTAAGTTTTCATTTTCCTTCAACAACAGGTGTTAGATCCACTATATATTATTGGATTTGTATAATGTCTAGGAATAAAAAGAATGGTGTACAATTTTCCAATCAATAAGCATAAAAATATTAACATAGAAAGCAGTTAATCCTTGGTGGACATGGAAATGTTCAAAGTTCTTCCATTGACATTTCTTGATCACTGATATTAAGTTTTGCATGCAGTGATGCTGTCAAGAGAAGTTTGTCATCTACCAGAAGAGCTGATGACAATGATGAGGATGCTAATGATTTAGAGAGGAGACCAAGACCAAGTGACGAGATCAATGTTTGCAATGAAAATGGTTCTGCTAAATCACCCAGTTTGCAGAGGGGGGTGCTCAGGACCAACTGCATAGACTGCCTAGATCGCACAAATGTTGCACAATATGCATATGGGTTAGCTGCTATTGGCCACCAGCTTCACTCACTGGGAATTGTCGAGCACCCAAAAATTGATCTTGATGACCCGGTAGCCAATGATTTGATGCAGTTTTATGAGCGGATGGGTGACACACTTGCACATCAATACGGTGGTTCTGCTGCACACAACAAGGTGATTTGTAGTTATGGGGCCTAATACAATTACTTCACTTTGCTTATTCTAACATTGCTTGGGAATTAATCTGTTTGCTACACCATTCTTTCTCTTAATTACCTATTTTTAGCAATTGGGCTTAGGGCTAACTTATCCCTACAAAATCCATTTTTACAACAAAGATTGCTCAAACCTTACAGCTTACAAGCAATACAACAACTATATCTCTATGGAATGTTAGGCTACCCACTCCCTCAACCTAGCACTCAAGTGATGATGTTCAGCTGCAGTTAGGGCAGACAAAGTGGCCCAATAATAGGCTGTAGGGATGGCCGCCGTTAAGACGAACTTTTCAACGCACACCCTCACTCCCAGGCTAATTGTTAATTGGGCTTTGAGTGTGGACATGAGGATAGCCTAACAATTGGATTGCGATATTCTCTGATAGAATTTGGACTTAAGACCCAACTTATTTTCACAAAATTGGCTAGTGAGATAATAAGCACTTTCTAGGCTTTTTAAGAATTACAAAGGCCAGATCTCTAGGCAATACGGAACTTAACCACCCCCTCGAATCAGGTCATTGATAATATAGGATGGAATGAAGTGGAATGGTATGGGATCTATTTTTATAAAATTAACTAGCCCATTCCACTCCATTCCATCCTATAGTATACCGCCATTCAAAAGACACTGTTACAATAAAAGTTAGACTAAGTAACCCAATAAAATATCACAGGAGTGGCCACGTTTAAGGGGATTTTCCAACATACCCGAAGCCAGTTAAATGATTTTGTAAATATCAATTTAACAAAACCATGTTTTTGGACAAAGAAAGTAGTCTTCATTACCACCCACTCAAATTATTTAGGGATTGATCAGAATTCAGACATTCTAGTGATGTTGTCTGTGCTGGATGGGATACAACGGCCTTTTAGCTTTCTTGTTATTACTGTGAGAGTGAGCTTATATCCTGTTTTAGTTCCATGCATCATTTTTAGAGAACATTGACAAAATGGCTTTTTACTACTGTTAGTCATCCCATGTCATCTCATTATGGCTGGCAGTCTTTATAGTCTTATTTATTTCTTACCTGTTATACTTCACGTTACTGTATATTGGTATAATGTGCTCTCTACCCTTTTTTGATGTCCTTTTTCTATAACTTCTGTTTCCATGAAGATATTCTCCGCGAGAAGAGGCCAATGGAGAGCTGCAACGCAGTCTCAGGAGTTTTTTAGAACTCTTCAACGTTATTACAGCAATGCTTGGATGGATGCCGAGAAACAAGATGCAATCAATGTGTATGTGTTTCACTCTTGCATTTTTTTTCTTTTTTTCTCTCTACAGATTATATTATTTCTGTTGGTTTAATTTATGTAGTATGTCTTTATCTTGGAGAATTTTTGTTTTGGTCAACACTAGTGTTTTTTAAAAGGAAAAGAAGGATAACAAAGTAGAACTGGGAATCTTCCTCAAACACTGAAAAACTAAACTATAATAACGACAAGGCAACAGAGTTTTATAACCTCTTTGCATGCCTTGCGGTCCTCTAGCATTGTTTCAGACTCACTTTCTTGTCTGCTTGTAATTTTACGATATATGTGTTGGTTGTAATGATGCCTTTATGGTTTTAACTGGTTACTAATCATGAGATCACATTTCTGTTTCATTTGGGGCAGTTTCCTGGGGCATTTTCAGCCACAGCAGGGTAAGCCTGCTCTATGGGAGTTGGGTTCAGATCAGCACTATGAGACAGGGAGACTTGGTGATGATGATGCAAGGTATTCAAATATAATTTATGGGGAATGGAATTACTAGTTTTTTGTTTCCTTATCTTCAATGGTTTGGTGCTTGATTAAAGATTTTGCATTGGGGTTTTTGTGTGGGGTTTTTGGGTTGCATCTTCCCCTTCCATACTTTCTATATTATGATCTGTGAAACAGACACTAACAAGAAAATCTAAAAAAAAAATTGGCGTAGTTTGAAAAGCCTAGGATTAATTGCTGCGTTCAAGTGATATTGGTAAAGAAGTACAGAAGATATTGGAAAGTCTGAGCAATATGCTTATACTAACCTTCAAAACACGGCATAGAAATTTTAAGAAGAATTAAAAAATGTTAGGTATTGATACATAAATATCTGAAAACACTAAGTGTATGGTAATTCAGCTAGCATATGCCGGGCATACATTTTAGAAAATGTGTAATAAGTGTTAAATATTAAAAGATTTCCCTTTGATCTTTAAGTACTATATTGAGCAGCACATTTTTGGTTTTTGTTAATGAGCAGCACATAGTTTATTTGTCAGATCAGGTGATCAAGAGAGAAAATGCAACTTGGGTCATAGGATACGAAAACCTTCTGACAACGAGAACAATCATGGAGTAAAAAATGCAGAAATGATGTCCAATCATTTTTGCATATCAGGGATAGGAAATTAAAATTAGCTGCCATGAGCAGATAACCAAAGAGAGGCTTTAAACAAACTCCAATTAAATAACAGATGTAAGGGCAAAGAGACTTCTTCAATTTCCAGGCTTTTTTTCCGCCTACCAATAACGCATCAAATGATTAGATAGCAACTGTCACAATTCAAAAATCACTATTCTTCAAATTAAATTCTTCATAACAAATAAATGATAAAAGATTATGGTTTTAAATCCAATGAAGAGAGTATTAGCTGCACAAAAGTGACAGCAAGAGAGTATTGGAAAGAAGGAAAAGTTTGACCATCCAATGAAAACCATCATTGACATGGGATATTAATGAAATCCTGTTTAGTGTTTTATGCTTCCATCAACTTGCATGCACTTTGCGTTTTGTGTCTTAGGGATGTGTTTGTTGATATTACATGATCATTTTCTGCTGAGGCAGCTAACATGGTAACTCAAATTTTGGTGTTTAGGTCATTTTTCAAAAGATCATTCTCAGATGGAAACTTTCTCCGTGATAGCTCTACACCTATGTCAGCTCAAAATGCTAAGAATGAAAAATCCTCAAATCCAGGTTTACCAGACCGATCAGGAGAAGGGAGCAAGGCTTTTTGTGAGTCATCACCTGAAATATCTACTGCCGAGCCTGAGTGTGACATTTCATTTTCAAGGTTTGTACTCTATTACTGTGAACTCCAATGTCTGATTTGTGTCTGTGTATATAGGACACTGATTGCCGATGTCTCATTTTATTCCATATCTCTAGTTTTTAATATTGTTACTGGTTGCTGTAACCTGAAGGAATTGGCATGTCTTCTCATAGCAGACCTTGTCCGAGATTTTAGAAATTTTGTTTTACTAAAATGATAAATATCGTTGAACAATATTATCTTGAAGATGATAAATTATTTCATTTTATGCGGTCCTCCCTTTTCTTTATCCACTGGCCGTGTTGTATGTTGAAATCATTGCAAAGTTTAATTTGAAAAATAATCTGTCAAACAACAGGATCATACTTTGCTGTTATGAATTTTGATATAACTTCTGCCATTTTGTTTGTGTAGATACACTCCCTCAATGCCCAGGAGACAGCTTTTTGTGGACATGCAGAAAGAGCGATGTGCTGAGACTCGTCATATTTACTATTCTGAACATGTGGATTCCTTCACCTGCTCCAACTTTGTGGACCTGGATTGGCTATCTTCTTCAGGAAATTCATGTGAAGAAGAGCCATACGAGAGGTAATATTTCCTGATAAAGCAATTGCACAAGTACTTGGCAAGAATGTTAGTTGCAAATAATATATTTTTGCGAGAGGCATCAGCAAGAAGATGATATATAAGAAGAATGAAGAGATGAGGAGTATGATTTAGGATTATGAATTTTCTTGGTGTGAATTGTCTTAGGTGTATGATTTACTTCTGTGCCCACTTCTTCGAGTGTCCACCAAAATTCTGTATTTCTTTTTTCCTTTACGATGCTTTACATTTTTTTTCCTTTGCCAAAGGTAAAAAATATTTATATTATTTTTATCCTCAATCAAAGTTTTTTTATTTTCTGAGGCTTATAATTTGTACTGGATGCAGGTCATCTATTACCAGCTCCCCGGTTGCTGGACTATCTTCGGAAAATGTTGTCAATGGAGTGGTAGTTGGAGAAACAGCTGCCTCCACTAGTGATTGGGCCAGCTCCAGCCTAAAGGTACCTCCAGTTATGGTATAGTAAAACATCACATTCACAACTTTCTCATTTAGATAAATTCACTGGCCTATGAATATGATGGAGAAGATTGGATCCTCTGGTAATTCATACTGGCTTACATTCACTTGATACAACATATATAATGTTTAGCTAGATTTTGAAAGTAATTTTGGCAGAAAACCAAAAATTAATAACAGTCTAGACATTCTTGGACTCTTATCGGTAGGTTTTCCAATATTTACAATATGAATCTGAATTTGATAACCATGTTACACGGTACACCCAAATTTTAGTATGATATACTATGAAAGTCTATTCTATATTTGTTATACTTTATGTTTGATTCACATACTGGTTCTATCTAACAATCACAGGGGAGTGAAGCAAGTGAGTCAGAGGCATCGTACCGTGATGCACAGACCAACAATCCAGATGAATTTCCTGATACTTTTGTTGAATGGGTGACTTATGGACAGACACTTTGCCATTAAACTTTTGCATGTGACCCTTTGCACTGATATACCATATAATTGACATTTATTTAAATTGACCCGGCCTTGGCTTGGTCTAAAGATGCTGATTAGAAGATTAGAGAGAGCTAATGATAAGGAATGGCGGAAAGGTGAGAAACAGGAGTTTGCGTCGACTTCTCCATATGATCATAACCTAATAAGAATCCTGCGACCGTTGTCAGTATTTATTCAGTTGTGAAAATTTCAATCAAATCCTGAAAGCATAGTGTGAAATAGTACATAGTAAATGGTTGTAAAATTCTAGTTGGCTGTTGCTGTTGTTTCCATGGAGTTTACTGTTTTTATTCTTCTTTGGCCAGTTTTAAGAGATTACACAGTAGGCGCACTTTTTGTAAATATTGTTGCTTAATTATGGGAGCTATACTTTTAGAGTTGTAGATATATTGATTCTTTAATATGGACTTATTGTGATACTCGAATTATGATTCGTGCACTTACTCGAATCAAAGAACGTTTGAATGAAGCATATTTAACTTGCCACCCTCACAATTAAACTAGACACTCCACATTGTAGCCTTATTACCTTTATGTCCTTATTAATTGTTTTCTTATTTTTTTTTTGGGTTTACCAGAATTTTAATGAAATTTCCAATAAAAAAATCAATGATTTTCAGAAAAATTTTGAACAAATATTGGAATTTTTTAAATTCTGAATTCTAAATCTTTTAACATTATCAAAATTTTTAAAATATCTGGATTTAAAAATGTACTAAGAAAAATTGATATTTAACTGAAAATTTTGAATGAAGTATCAAGAATTTCGTCCCTACGTTATACTCAAATGTATTCTTGCGGTGGAGATCGTTTTGAGATGTTTTCTTTCAACGTTTCTATCGATTTTGCACTTTGTAGTTTTTCTAATCTTAATATTAAGGGGGTAATGAGATTTTTGGTTTTCTTAAATGTCTCATATTTCATTTTTAGTCCCTTAAAAAATTTCCTTCAAAGAATGATCTTCATAAAATTTTAAATTTTAACTTTTGGTCCCTCCTATCAAAACCGTCTCTAAATCTGTCGTTAATTTAGTCCTTAAATAAAATACCGTCGTTAATTCTGTTTTTAAGTTGTAAAAACCGTCACTAATTGGCATGAGCGACCAAAAATTAAAATTAAAAATTTTATAAGGACCATTCTTTAAAGGAATTTTTTCGAGAGACTAAAAATCAAATATGAGATTTTAAGATGACCAAAAACTTCAGTAATCCTAATATTAAATAAGAATATTTTAAGGCATCCTATATATTTCTAGCGTTAGGTGTGATTTTTCAAATATGTCTTTTATTTTTGCAGAAATATCTTCTGACGTATTTTTCGCAGACTAAAGGTCATTCTGAGAGTCGTCCTATATATTAGGTTTAATTTGTTCCGGAGATGCATCTATGAAATTATACCGTATTTTAATTTTTGGAAAATATTCAGATACATTCAACAGGAAATGAACTTTTCAAAATGCAATTGACATTCATAATATAAAATGATCATTACAATGATGATTTCAACAGAAAATCAAATATTACATTTCAATATCCCGGTTGACGGTTGCACTTCTTCAGGATATCTTCGACGGATCTTTGTAGCGTCGCTTCCAACTCGAGTGAAACTTTCTTTTCAAAACCGAAATACGTATCCCACATTGTCTTAACATATGTCCGAGTCTTAGCTCAAATTGTTGAACACAATGTTCATTCGTCAACTAAAGGTGAACGATACTCGAGCTTCACAATCCTTTGTTTGTCTCAATAATGTAGGAGATAGTGGATTTCGTCTATAATATCTTCGAAGGAAGTGAGATCGATGAGCTTGAACGTTCGTCCGGGTGTAGAGCCGTCGGAATAGAAGTCACTTACGACATACCAATGAATGCTTATTTATGACATTTAAGACATTTTGAGTTTGTGTGAAATATAACACAAGAACACCTAAATTTATAGAAGACCTAGTTCAATATGGACCACTAATTGACTGTCATATGGATTTCGGATACATATCTCTGGAAACGCAATATTATCCTGTTCTGGAGATGCATCTCCAGATCTTTCCCTGAACCATTTTGAAAAAAAAATCAAATAACAGAACCTTCCGGAGATGTATCTCCGAAACTTCACCTCAACCATTTCCAAAACAGAACCATTTAACAAACATCCAAGTTAAGACCAAATATGAACAAAATATGCGTAAATTCCAAAATATATACAAAGTGAATATGTATCACTTAATTTATATCGAGGTACAATTATATACAATTATTTGTTCAGTTAAACAAAAAATCAAAATGATTCGAAATATGTGTCACCGGCAAAATCTATAGGTGACACCCACTTAGAATTTTATGCATTCGATTCCTTTTCAAAGTTGTTAAATCTCTCGAATTCTTGCATCCTTTCCACAAAATAATCTGGTCACCTCTCAACTTTTGCGGTTGAATGAGTCGTTCACTCCGGTGATGTAAGTGGTATGGGACATTCCGGTTTCAAGTAAACTTGAACAAAATGACTTGATTTTGAAAGTCATCCAATACGCATGATACAATCATTTGTATTTTGCGGTGGTGTGGTGCCCGGTGGAAAAAGTTTATGAAAATTCGTTACATGTCTGGTCAATACACTATTTATCATATGCACATGCTATTAGGTGACTCATTTCAAGGAAGCTCATCCATTTTGCCTCCGGTTCCGGACCGCTCAAGCAAGGAAGAGAGAGACTCATAGACCATATTGTATTTTTTCCCGTACAAATGCGTGTACAATTCTTTATGCGTCTTCAACTCTGGATAAATTGATATCGGACAAACGTATGACTATCTTTTCCTTTACCAGTAAAGTCAAAATGGCTTGGTAACCGCAATTACCACCCCCTAAACATTAACAACCCACTCGATATATGTGTGCGTAAAAACTGGTATCTTATCAATGAATGAAATCTTCGGTGGAAGCGGCAGATTGCTAATGCGAACTCCTTTCACAAATTATTTTTTTTAGATTTTGGAGTCAGTGATCCGGGAAAAACTTTGTCAACGTGTTCAAAATATGAAGGAGACCGCGTAGTCGGGTTGTCATTCGGTGTAGCATTCATTTTATTCACAATACCTTTTTTTTACTGATTGAGAAGACAGTTTCATGTCGGCGATTTCGGGTTAAGTAATGTTCCTCAATAGTTCTTTGATGTGGAGTTTTATGTTGTCATCAGCCTTCGAAAATCTCTTGTATCGTTTCCAATTCGGTTAAAATAAAGATATTCATTTTAGCTTCATCCATGTATCCATCATCGTCAAATCTAAGTCTTTTCCAATGAAATCAAACCTCATCCATTCTTATTAGTTCACCAAGCTTCACCTTTTTTGCAATAACACAAGCACATGAGAGACCATATATTTTCACAATAGTGCAACCACAATTTGTGCTATTAGAGCCTACATTATCAACTCGTTTGGCCTCGTGAAAAATATAGTTCAACCCCGCCTGAGAAATGTTACCCAACTACATAGAATATATAGTGGTGTCTTTTAATTGGTGTTATAAAACTGTGATGCTCCGATCAACTGTTGTTTGTATCTCATTATGTTGGTTTTAAATCACGTGGTTCACAGAGTCCTAATCTTGACACAAATTCCCCTTGCCATTTTCCATCCAATTTTTCAAAGTAGCATGGGCCGAATCAACTTTGTTGGTAGTTGTATTTCCAAGGTGTCTGACATTAACAGTCTACGCGCAAACTATCTGCTCTTTCATTTGATCAAGCTCAACATATTTCAACAAAGTAGGATACTTTCTTACACACTTTTCGGAAATGAATAACAAAATTAGAATATAATTCTTTTGTGGAAGAATTTATTATACGATTCCATGTATCCATTATTTTTTCCACAATCACACCTGACCTCACCGATTTTCCACCTCCAGACTCTACTTGTTTCGTCCCTACTGCAGGTTTAACCTAACTTCTCACATTTTTTGTTATGTGATACTTACAAAGTAATGCATAAAAAGAAGGAAATACCTTTTCAATTGCATTCATCAATACGGTATCACAGTCAGTATCAATAGCTTTAGGCATCTCACCTCGATCCTTCAAAAGTGTCTGACACACCTCTAATAACCAAGTTATCTTATCCTCTTTTTTAATTCAAGAAATGCAAAACTAACATAATATGTCTTATCAGTTTAGGTAACATCAACCATCTCAAATAATGGAAGTCTATACTTGTTGGTCTTGTATGTTGAATCGTGTATGAACACTGTCAGAAACGTGTTGAATAACTTTATCGAATCATAATGAGTCCACCAAATATCTCTAACCGTAACTCCATCATCGCATGTTCGGTACTGAGACATGTAACTATTATCGTCCAACAGTTTCAAGAGTTTGTTGCATCTCAGTTTTATCTCATCTAATCGTCTTGATAGTAAGGTGCCAAATGTTATACACTTGCTTAATGTTTTATATTTTGTCGGGTCGCTTCTGTTTTAATGTTGCAAGTATATTTTTCGGTTGAACAAGATTCAAGGTCATGCCACTAATACAATCTTTCTATCCCGGGTTGAGCTGACAAACACTAGGATGACCAGATAATTTTAACACAAATCATGGTTATGCAAACCGCAAATGACATTAAATCTCCAATTTTTGTTTGCCGACATGTAACCAGAAACCTTAAACGGACACTTACATTTTGTACTACACATGTCGTCTCTTTTAAAATTTTGGAGAGGAATGCGATATCTCCCACTTCTTTCGCACATCATTGTCACAAAGGCGTATCTTTTATTTGAGTCATTATCGAACCTTCCGATAACCACACAAAATCCAAGTCTTGATGCCTCAATGCGAACTCATTCAAGCATTTTATCACGATTTTCAAACTCTTGTTTGTTACTAAAGTCGTTTCCAACATCTACCACCTTCACAACAACCCCTTGAACATTCGGAGAAACATCTTTCAAAGAAACTACCTTTTTTGGGATAATATCGGGGTGCACCATATCTATTGAAAACAATAAAAACCATAACAAAACATTAATTAATCTACTGTTGCAGTAGGGCTGTAAAATTGAACACAAATACATTCCGAAAATGTATCTCTGGACAAAGTTCATACACGTTTCGGAGATACATCTCCAGACACAGCGTAAGTTTTTTTCCAGAAAAAAGATGATTAATGGGAGCAATGTAGATGAAAAAGGATAATCTTTACCTGAAATTCAATCTTCTTTTGCTACCTATGATATGTTGAACCAAAAGGATGGAGATTTGGAGTGAAAAAATGAATTGAGAGTGAATGAATTTTAGGGTGAGAATTTATGTTGAGAATGAAGTATGACAACAATAGAGGATTGATCATGTAGTTGAAAGCTATATCAAATTGATCTTACCTGATCAGAAGAGCCTTCCAAGGTCTTGGTGAATGGGCCAGAGAATGAAATGAGGAGGGGGTGTACCTGCAAGGTGCTCCAATGCTTAAGTCAGAAGAGGTACAGAATAAGGTTATCAGAGTGTAAGTTAGAATACCTGTCCCTTTGCCATGAAAAGGGTATTTATATTGAGCCCCCAGCGCTGGGCCAAGGCTCCTAATGGGCTGGTTTAGCTAGGCCCAAGGAGGAGCTGCCAGGGAACGCGTACGAAGCGTGAAGACCTAGACCAAGGTCTGCTCCCTGGTCCAACTGCCCCTATCCCTAAGGAGATAATATAGGGGAGTTGGGTGACGTGGTAAGTGATGTGCCGTTATGGTTCTGCCCGACATAACATAGTTGCCCGCGATGTGGGCTGATGATATGTGGGCAGAGACCATGGGACGGACAACACGTTCTTTGCCCGACACGTAGTCAGAAGGTCGAGGAGACGTTCCACGGGTGAACAGACCTTCGCCCGACATGTCTACGTGCTTGGTCGTTTGGACTTGGGCCCGACGAGAGTTGGGCCGTGCCGTGCATGAGGTCATGGCCCAGTCCAGAACAGGAGCCCCCCAAGTCGAGTCTCTGAGCTAGAGCGACGACTTATGTTGCAACTGGGGGTTCCCCGAGCTGACGGGGAAGTGTGATCGTTCGGTAGGTGAGGTTGTTATAGAGTTGTTCATGAATTCCTCTTTCGCCGGGAGTGTCGGGGATGGAAGTGATCGGTTGGTATGCACCTTCCTAGTAATAGACGAGGGTATGATGCGAGGATATGGCGTCTTGATGAGTCGGGGAGACGGACAGGTGCCCGGCGTCGTTTCAATTTCTTTTTTGGATAGACGTGTCTCAGACTTAATGGCGTCGCTTCGTTTCGTGTGCAAAGACGGCGTAGGCATAGTAGGTAATGATGACCTAGCGCGTTGGTCCACGCGCCAGGCATTATAAAAAGGGGTTGAGTAACTTCATTTCTACTTTTTTGCTCCCACGTTCACCGGAAGTTCTCCATATTCTCTCTTGTTTGCTCATTCAACCGCCTGAACCGCCGTCTCCGCCCGTCTCCCCGCCTGAACCACCGTCCGTTGCCCGTGCGCCACCGTCTCCTTTTCAACTTCTCTATGTCAGGTATGATTTTTCCTCTGTGATTCATCATTTTCCTTTCTGTTTTCCGTCAAATGCATGTTATCTCTGTAGAAATGTGGTTAGGTTTGACTTAGGAATAGTGTAGTGGACTGTAGATGTATTGTAGATGGTAGAAAATAAGGTTAGGATCATACTGTACCGGGCAGAAATTTCATACGCCGGGCAATATTTGCATAGGCTGTATGAATTTTCTGCTCGGTAACTTAAGAACGCGCGTGTCTCTGACGCGCGTGTCTCTGTCGCCGCCACGCCCTTTCACTTGACCTGCGGTGGAAGGGTGGATTTGATATGACGTCGAATTCACTCTTTCTGTCTGCGTTTCAGGTGCTACCGGGCGTTTACGACCGAGGAGGGAAGATTCTGGGTCCTCGACCGAAGATGCGACAATCGCTCGTCTCCCTGTTGGGGACGGGAGTGTCCGGGATGGTACCGAACACGCCTCCTCTTCCGGGCAGGCTGACTTCTCCTGGGTTGCGGACGAGCCTTTGGAGGAGGAATCATATTTCTGCGACGAGGCCATCTCTGCTTACGCTGTGGTCGAGAACATAAGCCGGGAAGATCCACCGAACTGGTATTGTTGCGCCCCCAAGGAAGAAGACCGCATCTGCCATCATTTCCCGGGGAAGCAGTTCACCATGTATGAATTTGCTTTCCGTGAGGCGGGGATTAGACTGCCCTTCAACTCCTTCCAGATGTCGGTCTTCAAATGGCTTCGGCTGGCGCCGTCCCAACTGCATCCTAATGCTCTCGCCTTTATGCGGGCATTTGAGTTGGTCTGCCAGTTCCTCGGCATTGGTTGTACCCGGGCCCTCTTCTTCCACGTCTTCCATCTCCAGCGGTCCGGTTCCCGTGGGCGTCACAGCTGGGTCTCTTTCAAACAGCCCGTGCGCCTGTTCAAGACGTACGTGGACTCTGTTCGTCACTTCAAAGGCCGATGGTACGTGGTGATGCCGATCACCCGTGCCGCCCTTCACTCCCTGTATTATTATCAACGAAAACCGGACGGGGAGGAGACCTTGATGTCGAAGATACCGCTGAGGTGGCAGCGTGATCATTTCGACCTCTCCACGGCCCATTACCGGATCAAATACGCGATGCTCGGCACTGAGGACAGGCTCGCGTATAAGAAGCTGGTTGATTACGTGCAGAGCTTCAGTTTGGGGTTCTGGGCGAATCGACAGGGCGTGCCCTATCTGGATGAGGCCGGGGAGCTAATCACCGAGACGCGCTACATCAATACCAAGGCTCTGCTCGAGTGTGATACCGAGGAGGAGGCTCTAGCATTATTGAGTAGGCAGACTTTGTTTAGTCTTTTATTTTTGTTTATGTTTTTGCTCGCTAATGTCTGTGTGTATTCTTTTGCAGGTGCCATGCCCAATACACGTGACCGAGTCTTGAAGCTGGCGAACCAGGCCGGTGCAGCTGACCGGGTGCCCAAGAAGAAGAAGAAGACTGTGGTCCGTGTCTTGGAGACCGCTGGTGATGCTGGGTCCGGTCCTTCGAATGTGGCGGGCGTGACTCCTTCCTCTCCTCCTCGGGCGATAGACATACCTGACAGCCCGCCGCCATCTGCCTCTCCCCTCCACAAACGGAAGCGTCCGTCGGGGACTCTTTCAAGGTCGTCGCTGGGAAGTCCGGGTGGACCGGGCAACTATCTGCTACCTCCTTGCTATGTGGAACGGTCGTTCTTCAAGGCTGAGGAGGCGATTGCTGTGTCGGCGCCCGAGGCCAAGGCTATTCTGGATCAAGACGCTGGTGCTCGACGCAAAGATCTGGCTAGGGACATTGTCGCTGTCATCCGGGTGATGGAGACGGCCATGGTCTTGACCGACACTTCGGTCTCCACTGCCTTGCTGGAGGATGCTCTTTTGCAGGTCCGGTCGGAGAAGGACAAACTGTCCAAAGACCTGTCGGACTACAAAGAGGAGCATCAGCTGCAGGAAGGGCTGAGCCAGAAGCTGGATGAGGTGGAGAAGGAGCGGGACCAGTTGAAGGCTGCTAAGGCGAGCTTGGAAGAGCAGGTGGCCGATCATCAAAAGTTGACCGAGGACAATGCTGGCCTGAGGGCTCAGATTGAATCTCTCAAAGAAAAGGTCCGTTCTCTGGCCGACGAGACCGAGGAGGAACGTGCCCTTGGTTCGCGCGGTGAGCTGCTGGGGCATATCCGCTCGCTCAACCAAGACCTTGTGGCCGTTTTCAAAGAGGGTTTCGACAATGCTGTCGAACAACTTGGGCTTCTGAACCCCGAGTTGGTGACAGCGGGGTCGGTCCATAACTACTGTGTCAGGGATGGTGAGATCGTCTGCCCGTTCGAAGCGGAGGAAGAGCTGGGGGGTGAGGAAGAGGAGGAGGAAGAAGAAGTGCTCCGAGCGGAGTCTTAATTATGTAATTTTAATTTGTAGTTTTGTTATGGCCTGCGTGCCCGTTATATATTTTGGCCTTCGGGCATTTGTAATATGGCCTTCGGGCGTACTTGGCTTCGGCCGTTGTTATTGTTTTTAATGTATGAATGTTTTATTGTCATTCATTGTGTTCGTTTATGTTTGATATTTGCTTTTATGAATTCGTACTCTGCTCGACCTAGGTAATCTCCTCGGTTTAGGGAACCGACGAAGTGCCGGGCTTGGTGCCCGTTGGGGTTGAAGCCCGGGTTCGTTGTATGAACCCCGGTCTCGAGGCTTGGGCTTTCCCATCGCGAGCTGGGTGCCCTGCCTGTCCTGGTACTTCGACGTTGAGTCTTGGTCAAGATCCCACTCGTCGGGGAGGGTTGTGTTCGCTAAGTGACCCCGGCTCGTTCCCGGGTCTCGCGGTTCCTCTCTGGGGTTTTGGAGACGAAGAGCGTGGTCGTACCACCCACGTTTCCCCGTGATACATTTAGCTGTAATATTGTCTAAGTTTTTCTGCGTTCCATGGTCGAGAGAGT
The DNA here is from genome assembly GCA_963966055.1 of Lathyrus aphaca. Taxonomy (NCBI): domain Eukaryota; kingdom Viridiplantae; phylum Streptophyta; class Magnoliopsida; order Fabales; family Fabaceae; genus Lathyrus; species Lathyrus aphaca. The sequence continues at coordinate 548,101,136 of OZ014522.1, forward strand.
TGTTCCCCTTGTAGGTTTTCTAGGTAATAGGCCCCGTTGCTCGTCTTGTCGCGGACGCGGTAGGGGCCTTCCCAGTTGGCTGCCAGCTTGCCCTCTCTTGGGTTTTTCTGGTTTCTTCTGAGGACCAGGGTGCCGACCTGGAACTCTCTTCTTATGACCTTCGCGTCGTGGCGTAGTGCTATTTTTTGTTTGAGGGTCGTTTCCCTGAGGGCTGCTTCGGAACGAATCTCCTCGACTAGGTCGAGCTCGTCTCTAAGGGTTTCATCGTTCATTTCCTCGTCTAGGGGTTCCTCTATCCTCCTCGTTGGTGCCCGTATTTCCACCGGGATGACTGCTTCGGTGCCGTAAGTTAGTCGGAACGGGGTTTCCCCGGTGGTAGAATATGGTGTTGTGCGGTAAGCCCATAGGACACTATGTAGCTCCTCGACCCATGCCCTCTTCGCCTCGCCGAGCCTGCGCTTAAGGCCATGTAAGATTACTCTGTTGGCCGCCTCTGCTTGCCCGTTCGTCTGTGGATGTTCGACAGACGTGAAATGCTGTTTAGTGCCTAGGCTGGCGACGAAGTCCTGGAATCCTCCGTCCGTGAATTGTGTCCCGTTATCCGTGACAAGTGCCTGGGGTATGCCGAACCGAGCGAGGATGTTGCGTTTAAAGAACCGGAGAATGTTCTGCGCGGTTATTTTAGCCAGTGCCTCCGCTTCGATCCATTTGGTAAAGTAATCCACCCCGACGATGAGGTATTTATTCTGGTATGATCCGGTGACGAAGGGTCCGAGGATGTCCATGCCCCACCATGCGAAGGGCCACGGGGAAGATAGTGATTTTAGGTCGTTCGGGGGTGCGAGGTGCATGTCGGCGTGTCGTTGGCATTTGTCACACCTTTTGACGTGCTCCTTTGAATCGCTTTGCATGGTCGGCCAGTAGTAGCCTGCTCGAAGGGCCTTTCTTGCGAGCGATCGCCCGCCGAGGTGCTGAGCGTTGATTCCCCGGTGTATCTCTCCAAGTATGTCGGGGACTTTCTCTTCCTCAACACATTTAAGTAACGGGATGGAGAATCCTCTTCTGTAGAGCTTACCTTCGAGGAGTACGTACGAGCACGCTCTTCGTTTGACAGTGGCCGCCTCTTTCGGGTCAGTTGGGAGTTCGTCTCGTGTGAGGTAATTGTAGATGGGCGTCATCCAACAGTGAACATCCCCGATAGCGTTGACCTCGAATGGAGGAGGTAGTTTGTCAATGCTAGGTCGAGGGAGGATTTCTTGAATTACTGATTTATTCCCACCCTTTTTCCTCGTGCTGGCTAGTTTCGAGAGGATGTCTGCCCGTGTGTTGTGCTCGCGTGGTATGTGTTGAACTTCCCACTTTTCAAATTTATCAAGTTTTTCTTTGACGAGGGACAAGTACTCGACGAGGTTGTCGTTCTTGGCTTGGTATTCTCCTCGCACTTGTGAGGCCACGAGCTGGGAGTCCGTGGATATTGTCACTTCTTTTGCTCCCAGGTCCTCGGCTAACCTCGGGCCTGCGATAAAAGCCTCGTATTCGGCTTGGTTGTTCGACGTCGGGAAAGCCAGTGCTAATGAAACCTCGATCAGGATCCCATCCTCGTTCTCGAGGATGATCCCGGCTCCGCTGCCTGACGAGCTAGAGGCGCCGTCGACGAAGATCGTCCATTTGTGGGCGCCCTCTGCTGGTGTCGGGCTATGGGTCATTTCTGCGACGAAGTCGGCCAGTGCCTGTGCCTTCAAGGCTTTCCTGCTTTCGTATTGTATGTCGAATTCGGAGAGTTCTAGCGACCACTTGAGCATTCTCCCGGCCATATCTGGTCGTCCGAGCAGCTGTTTGATTGGCTGGTCGGTTCTCACCTTTATTGTGTGTGCGAGGAAGTAATATCGTAGTCTCCTTGCCGCATTGATGAGGGCCAGGGCAACCTTTTCGATTTGCTGATATCGGAGCTCGGGGCCTTGGAGTGTTTTGCTCGTAAAATAGATGGGCTTTTGTCCCTCGTCGGTCTCTCTTATTAGAACGACGCTGACGGCCTCGGTCGCCACAGACAGATATAGGTATAAGGTTTCCTTTTCTAATGGTCGCGATAGGACCGGGGGTTCGGATAGAACCTTCTTCAGATGGAGTAATGCTTGCTCGCATTCGTCGGTCCAGTCGAAGATAGCCTCCTTGCGAAGGAGTCTGAAGAATGGTAATGCGTGCTGGGCGGATTTGGCGATAAAACGGGAGAGTGAGGCGAGCACTCCATTGAGGGATTGGATCGATTTCTTGGTCCTCGGGGTCGGGAATTCCGAAAATGCCCGGCATTTGTCGGGGTTGGCCTCGATTCCTCTTTCGGTGAGGTAGAACCCGAGGAACTTTCCTGCCCGTACCCCGAACGTGCATTTTTCGGGATTGAACCTCATTCCGCACTGCCTCGCCTGCTCGAACACTTTGGTTAGATGTCGAGCATGGGTACTCTCCTCGTGTGATTTGACGATCATGTCGTCCATGTATACTTCGAGCATGTCCCCTATTTCATCCTTGAAGACTTTGTTCATCATGCGTTGGTACGTAGCACCAGCGTTCTTGAGCCCGAACGGCATGACGTTGTAATAGTAATTGCCCGTTGGGGTCATGAATGCTGTGTGTCTCTTGTCTGTGGGCGACATAGGGATTTGATTGTATCCACTATATGCGTCCATGAAGGACAAGAGTTTAAAACCTGCAGAATTGTCGACGAGCATATCTATATTAGGGAGGGGGAAAGCATCTTTCGGGCAAGCCCTATTAAGATCAGTATAATCAACACACATACGCCATTTTCCATTATTTTTCTTAACGAGGACTACATTAGAGAGCCAGGTTGTGTACTGGGCTTCAGAAATAAAATTTGCCTCTAAGAGGTCTTTTACAGCTCGTTCGGCAGCCTCTGCCTTTTCGGGCGACTGTTTGCGCCTACGCTGTGCTATGGGCTTGGCTGCCCGGTCTAAAGCTAGCTTGTGACACGCGATCTCAGGATCCAGTTCGGGCATTTCTGCGGCATTCCACGCGAAGAGGTCAGAATTCTCTTTGAGGCATGCCACGAGCTTCTCCCTTGTTCCCTCGGGCAGTCCCTTGCCTATCTTCACTGTCCTTTCTGGATCGTCCCCGAGGGGAATGAGCTCGAACTCTCCGTCGGGGATTGGTTGGACCGGGTGTTCGAGAGATCTTTCTTTGGTGGACTTCCCTTCTTCGGTTTCGTCTAGCCCAATACGACAGTCGAGGTCGATGGCGTTAACTCCCCGGGGAGGGTCTTCGGTCCTGAGCTTTTTGTTGCTGGAACTGTTCTTTGTGCTAATCACGGCTTGTCCTTTTACTGCAGCGTCGTAGCATCGCCGGGCAGCTTCGATGTCGCCGTGGATGGTGACCACGCGGCCCAATTTGGTGTAGTATTTCATCTTCAGGTGGACGGTGGACGGGACCGCAGTAAGTTCAGCCAGTGTTGGGCGTCCAAAGATGCAATTGTACAGGGACGGGCAGTCTACGACCAGGAATTGGATTTTGATTTCCCTGGCCGTTTCTTGCTCCCCAAAGGTGACGAGGAGCTCGACATACCCCCACGGCCTAGTCGTTGCTCCATTGAATCCTTGGAGGTCGGATCCGACGTAGGGGGCCAGGTTGGTCTTGTCTAATTTCAGAGTATTGAAGAGGTGGACGTACATGATATCCACTGAGCTGCCTTGATCGACTAGGATGCGTCGGACGTCGAACTGGGCCATCTTTGCTCTGATCAATAGTGGGATGCCCGAGTTCGGGGATCCGCCCGGGAGTTCCTCCAGGAAAAAGGATATCGGGTTGGATTTTCCCCGGTACTCTGTCAATGTCGCCTTTTGCTCGGGGGCGGTTAATAGGAGTTCGTCGAACTTGCGTTTGACTGAGAGGGCAGCGGTTTCGCCATTAACTCCCCCACCTGATATTACCAGTGCGGTTGGGAAGTCCTCCCAAGGGCTGAGTGCAGCGATTCTTCCTTCGGGCAGTGGCTCAGGGAGGAGGAAATCTTCCGGGCGTGATACGCAGAGGGTCACTTGGTATGGAGAGTTGTCGGGGGGCGTTTCTTCCCGGGGTCTCTTCTTCTCTGCCTCGTCGTGTCTGGGGGTTTCGTTCTTCCTCGTATACTGCTTTAGGTGACCCTCTTGGATTAAAATCTCTATTGCATCCTTCAGATGGACGCAGTCTTCGGTCACATGCCCGTGACTTCTGTGGAACCGGCAGTATTTAGATTTGTCGGTGTGAGGCTTTGGCGCAGATGGTTTTGGGAACCTGACTCTGCCCTGTTTGAATTCAGAGTTGATGCATTCTGCGAGGATGCGCTCTCGAGGAGCTGTCAGTAAGGTGTACTCGCTATATCGGCCCGCAGGACCCCTTCCTTCTCGGAGCTCGCGAGGTCTTTCCTCTCTTCGCCTGTCCCCGTTGCGACGGGGGACGCTCGGGTCCTCGCGTTTGGAGTGCTCGGTGTCCCCAGCATTACGTCCGCTGCGGGCATTGTGTGCCACCTGTTTTTCTTCGTATCTAATGTAGGCCTGGGCCTTGTGCAGAAGTTCGTTCAGTGTGCGGGGAGGCTCGATCCCGACGGCTCTGCTCAGCTCACTACCGGGCAAGAGTCCTCTTTCGAGGAGGTACTTTTTCATGTGTTCGGTGGTATCCACCTCGACAGCTTCTTGGTTGAATCGCTCGATGTACGAGCGTAGCGTCTCATTCTTCTTTTGCACTATGGCTTCAAGGGTCGCCTCGGTCTTGGGGTGACGACGGGAAGCCGTGAAGTGCCTGGTGAACATGGACCTCATGACTCTCCATGATGTAATGGATTCGGGAGCCAAGCTTTTGTACCAGGCCATGGCTCCTTTCCTGAGGGTCGTTGAAAACAGCCGGCATTTGAGATGCCCGGTGATGTCATTGCGGTAGTCGAGCATCGCGTTGACGTTGTCGACGTGATCGTCGGGATCGGTAGTCCCGTCGTACACAGCTAGATTGGGCGGTTTCTCCATGCCTTTGGGAAGCGGGGCTTCCATTATTGCCCGAGACAGGGGACAGTGCAGGTCTTCCTCGTCGCTCCTTAATGGGGATAGTTCATTGTTGTCGGGGCTGCGCCCGCGCCTTGGTGATGTTCCCGCTCGACCATTGTCCCGACGGGCGCGTGCCCTGCTGACGTGAGGTTCTGGAGAACGATGTCCTCGCTTCTTCGTTGGTTCTGGACGTTGCTGTGTCCTCCTCTCCTGCTGGGGCCGGGCCTCTTGTCGCTCGGCTTCGAGGGCCATGATTCGTTCGTGCTGCTGATAAAGCATAGAACCGGCCTGATTGAGGGCATTTACCATGGCAATCATTGTGGCGTCTCCTTCAACGGGAACGGGGATGGGATAAAATGTCTCTGCCCCTAGATTTTGAGCGTGAGGGGCATCCCCGTTATTTTGGGGTTCTGGAGACGGGGTGGATGGACGACCGTCTCGAGCGTCTGCTTCATGGGATGGCGGGCCGTCGTCTGTAGTGTAGTCGACGAGGGGACGGCTGCGCTCGCTAGGTTGTTCTCCGGCCATGTTGGAAGGACAGAAATAAATGAGCTTTTGATCCTCTGTTGATGAAGATGGGGATAGCTAGTTTCCCACAGACGGCGCCACTGATCTTACCTGATCAGAAGAGCCTTCCAAGGTCTTGGTGAATGGGCCAGAGAATGAAATGAGGAGGGGGGTGTACCTGCAAGGTGCTCCAATGCTTAAGTCAGAAGAGGTACAGAATAAGGTTATCAGAGTGTAAGATAGAATACCTGTCCCTTTGCCATGAAAGGGGTATTTATATTGAGCCCCCAGCGCTGGGCCAAGGCTCCTAATGGGCTGGTTTAGCTAGGCCCAAGGAGGAGCTGCCAGGGAACGCGTACGAAGCGTGAAGACCTAGACCAAGGTCTGCTCCCTGGTCCAACTGCCCCTATCCCTAAGGAGATAATATAGGGGAGTTGGGTGACGTGGTAAGTGATGTGCCGTTATGGTTCTGCCCGACATAACATAGTTGCCCGCGATGTGGGCTGATGATATGTGGGCAGTGACCATGGGACGGACAACACGTTCTTTGCCCGACACGTAGTCAGAAGGTCGAGGAGACGTTCCACGGGTGAACAGACCTTCGCCCGACATGTCTACGTGCTTGGTCGTTTGGACTTGGGCCCGACGAGAGTTGGGCCGTGCCGTGCATGAGGTCATGGCCCAGTCCAGAACACAAATATTTACAGAGATGCATCTCCGGAAATACCTGACATACAAAGGTGACATAAAAATTCAAATTGTCGCCCACAATTCTGGAGATGTATCTCTGGAATGTGCACTAAACAATTAAAATATTTTACTAAAACTGTTCCGTACATATCTTTAGAATTAAACTAGATCAAATATATGGGATACGGTTTTGATTGAGTCTGAAAATGTGTGTTTGAAAATATATCTCTAAAACATAGAAACAAAAGTAAAAATTCACACAATATGCTAATAGTCTATAGGGTGCCATATAAATTCTCTTAAATAATAGCAGTAAATTTTATATGGTATAATCTTTTATGCCTAATAAATTTCATTTATTAAAATTCACTAACTAATAATAACAGTGAAATTTATATGGATGAAAATTATTATGTTATGCCTAATAAAGTTCATTTATATGGCATAATATTAAATAATAGAAGTAAATTTTATAAAAATAAATGTCATTTCTATAAAATCTTTAAGTTAAAAACTATGCAAAAGTTAATAAGCAATATGACTTAGTCTTAATATTATATAAATTTGTTGGTCTATTGCTTATTAGAAATTAGGACAAAATTCTAATTTTTTAATTCTGTATTAATTTTTTTAAAAGGAAATAATAATAAAAGATATTTAAATTTTTGGTTTTTTATGTAATTTAAAATTTTACTATTTTTTTTATTTAATACATTTTAAGTTTTTAAAACTATTCTGTTAATTAAGTCAATTTTTTTGGTTAAATTTTTATAATAAAAAATGTTAATGGATATATAAAATGAGGAGATGTGCTCTTATATACTTTCATAATACTAAAAAAACATACCTCCCATTTTTTCATTAATTACAAATTGTAAAAAAAATTGAGTAAAAAAATAAATAATAATTCATATAAAAAAATATAGGTTTTAGCAGAATTATTTGAAATATTTGGTGCAAATAGATATTTTGGATAAAGTTGACAAAGTTGACGAAAAATAAGAAACATAAGAAGATTTAAATTTGAGATACATTGCATGTTATATCAAGGAATGACTTCTTCACATCATATATTTATAGTGATTTTGGAGTGTTGAAGGTGGATAATGTTTGCTTGCAAACCAACATGAGAATGCAATTGTTGCTTAGATGTGTCAAACATGCTCCAGATGTGCGCTTTAATTTGATCTCTTTGCATATGCTAGATGATTGTGGTTATGATAATCACTTTGGTTCTACAAAGTGGAAACACAACAAATGTAACTTGGTTGTGACTAGATGGAAAAAATTTCTAAATTGTATTGGACAAAAGCATTGGTTGCTAGGGACAGTGTGAATGTTATCGACATGGAAGCATCTTCGTGGCACCAAACCTAGTCATATTATTGAAAAAGGGCTGAATGTTTTGGCCAAAAATGATGTTCTTTGTGGATTAAAAAATGTAGATTTGAAAAAGTGTTCTCATTGCATGGCTGGTAAACATACTAGAGTATCTTTCAAGAGACATCCTCTCTCAAGAAAGTCAAAGTTGCTTCAATTGGTACATTCTGATGTTTGTGGTTAATTAAAGGTTAAATCTTTTAGTGGTGTGCTTTATTTTGTTACCTTTATTGATGATTGCTCCAAGAAACTATGATTTTATGATTTGAAGACAAAAGATCAAGTTTTGGAAAAGTTCAAAGGATTTCATGCTTTGGTTGAGAGGCAAACAAGCAAAAAGCCGAAATGTGTTTGTTCAGACAAAGGTGGAGAGTATTATGGACCATTTGATTCCTATTACAAGCAACATGGTATTCCACATGAAAATACTCCGCATAAAACTCCTTAATTGAATGGTTTAGTAGAGAGGATGAAGCGAACACTAATTGAGAGAGTATGGTGTATGCACTTTGAAGCTAAGTTGCCTAATCATGATTGGGGCAAGGCACTTTACACGGAAGTGCATGTTCTTAATCTCACTCCTATTGTTGCTTTGAACAATGAAGTTCCAGACAAAATTTGGTTTGGAAAGAATGTCAAGTATGATCATTTGAGAGTCTTTGGTTGTAATACTTTGTGCATATTCCAAAGGATGAAAGAATCAAGTTGGATGCAAAGTAAAAACAATGTATCTTCATCGGCTATGGGCGAAATGAGTTTGGTTATAGGTTGTATGATCTCGTAGGGAAAGGGAGAGCGATTTGTCATAGGATGAGAATCTTGGAGAAACTCTAGAATTATCTCAAGTTCAACTTAGGAGGTCTAACTGGCAGAGACAACCTATTACAAGGTATAATTCTGATGAGTATGTGACCTTGATTGATGAGAGTGATCCCGAGTGTTTTCAAGAGGCCATGGAAAGTGATGAAAATCAAAAGTGGATGGATGCAATGCATGATGAGATGAAATCAATGTATGATAATCACACTTATGATTTAGTGAAGCTGCCTAAAGGCAAAAGGACTTTGGAAAATAGATGGATTTATATAGTGAAACATGAGAGCAACTCTAAGTCTCCAAGATATAAATCCAGATTAGTGGTAAAATGTTTCCTTCAAAGAAAGGGTGTTGGTTTTAATGATATTTTCTCACTTGTTGTAAAGATGTCATCATTTAGAACCGTGTTAAGTTTGGTTGTTATTCTTGATTTAGAGGTTGAGCAAATGGATGTAAAAACGACTTTCCTTCATTGTGATTTGGAGGAAGAGATCTACATGAAACAACACGATGGTTTTTAAATTAAATGTAAATAAGATCACGTGTGTAGATTGAGAAAGAGTTTACGTGGGTTGAAACAAGCTCCAAGACAGTGGTATAAGTAATTTGAGTCTGTTGTGTGTGATCAAGGAATCCAGAAGACTACTTCAGATCATTACAACTTTGTTAGAAAATTTTCTAATGATGACTTCATTATCCTATTGTTATATGTTGATGATATGTTTATCGTAGGGAAAATTATTTATAACATTAGCATGTTAAAGAAGCAATTGGGAGAGTCGTTTGTCATGAAATACATGGGAGGAACTAAACAGATTCTTCGCATTAGAATCATGTGTGATAGAAAAGAGAAGAAACTTTGGATGTCAAAAGAAAATTATATTGAAAGAGTGTTGCAAAGATTCAAAATGAAAAGTTCTAAGGCGGTAAGCATTCCTCTCATTACTCATTTCAAGTTGAGTTCTAATCAAAGTCCTTCAAGTAAGGATGAATCGTTTGATATGAAACGCGTTCCTTTTGTGCCTGTTGTGGGTAGTTTGATGTATGGAATGATGTGTAAGACCAGATATATCACATGTTGTTGGTACAATCAATAGACTCTTGTCAAATCCATATAGAGAGCATTGAAATGCTGTAAAAATGTATTTTACGATATCTTCATGGTACTACTTGTACGAGGCTTTGTTTTATAGGAGATAAGTCTACTCTAGTGGGGTACTCTAATATGACTGGAGACATTGATTCCAGAAAATCCACTTCAGGTATGATTAAATTTGCATGGGGAGTTGTTGCTTGACAATCTAGAGTGCAAAAGTGTGCACCACTATCTACCACAGAGGTTGAGTTTGCAAGAGTTTGGTTATGTATGTTCAAGACAAATGTGTGTTATTTATTGATAGTAAAAGCGTTGTTCGTCTTAGTAAGAATCCAACTTTTCATAATAGGTTCAAACACATTGATGTGAGATATCATTGGATATGTGATGTTTTGGATACTAAGTTGTTGGAAGGGGAAAATTTGAAGTTTGTTGGAATATTGTCGGTTTGTCGATAGTTGTGAGGAGAATATTTGTTGGTTTGGACTCCCTTCCTATGTAGAGAAAGATCCATATATGATTAGACAAATTGTCTCACTTATTTAGGTGAAAATGGTCAATTTAGAATTTGAGAGAGAATAAAAATAAGGATTCAAAAGAGAAAAAAGAGAAAAACTCGTTCCGATTTTTCTACAATCAATCTCACTAAATTGACGATCCACAGTTTGGTAATCATTGGATCATTCTCAAATTTGAAGGATAGATTCATAAACACATATATCTAACTTTCGATCAGACCATTCTGAATTTTAAAACATTTGAGGTGAGAGATATATACTTCGCACTTAAACAATCGTTTTGAAAAGAAAAAAAAAATCAACTTAAGCGATTGTTTGTTTTATGTATGGACACACGGATATAATACATGTATTTTTTTTTTCCATAACACCAGTGTGAATTCAGTAGCTCTACTAATAGGCGCTTTAAAGAAAAAACAGTCCCTTCAAGGAAATAGCCTCCAATGAATTATAAAGCACATTAAAGCAAAGTGATTTCAAAAGATTAATGCAAAAAGTTAGAGCGAATTACAATAGTTGTTCACTAATTCAAAATTTGAAGAACCCAAGGGGAAGGGAGTCTGCAAGATGTTGCCGTAACTATCTCAAATTTGCACATCTTCCACTAAAGAAAATTCAGCTAAGAATAGGGAAGATGCGAGTAATATTCTCCAACGGTACACTTTCAGCAGTGCTTTTCTTCAAAATTGGGTCATTATATTCATTTCTGGGAAGGACGATGAGTTGACCCCTGCCCTGGCTTTTCTCAATTACCCAACCAGAGTTGGCTACTTGGTGTTCAAGGAATTTGTCCAAAGATAAACCTTCAATGTTGATAGCCTATTAAAGTTTTAACACAAAATAAACGGTTTTAGTATTAACTTCAAAGTAATACAGGAAATCAACTGACTATCATATAGATATGTAAAAGTCCTCAAACGTAAAAACTTCAACAGAACCCAACATCAGCAGAACCCAACACTCTTGTAGCATTTGACAGAACAATCCAAATAACTAACTGCCAAAGTTTTCAACAGAAACGATTTACTCACAAATCTGGAAGTGTTGTATCATGTATGAGTTGCGTCAAAAATGAGTTAAACAGGACTTTTGAGAATTACTGCAATGGACTTTACTTTGTGCAAGCATATATATTATACTAGCTAGACAGAAACAACATTTCAGTAAAAAAGAATCAATCTTTAGATGGACAAGACTAAGAGTATACCTCAGCAAGCACAGTTCTAGGAACCTTTTGGTAAGTCAATGATAGGACATGAACTGCATAGCCTTGGATTGCCTGCTCAAATCCTACAATAAATTACTAATTAAGTTAACGTAAAAGTACCCATTATAAAGTTTAACCTATAAGCTAAGTCAGGGTCAATATTAAACCAAAGCTAAGTCAGCGTCAATAATAAACCGAAGCTAAGCGAAAATAGCCAATGGTTTCCAAAAGGCAGTGTTTGTTGTATATAAATAATAAGATATTGTAAAAGCACAACTATATTATTTCCCAATAATAACATATTCATGACATGCATTTCCAGATAAATGATTGAGCTCTATCTTGAAATGTTTGTCATGTTCATGCATGATAGCTGTGACCAGAAGGACCACGAGGCTTCCCAAGAACTGACTCAATTATCGAGCTAGAACACAATAAAATCAATACCATTTCATGTATAAATTTACCTGGTACAGTATCAAGTATGTGACGGTTTTTTGCTGCCTCATCCCAGAACTGACGAAATCTTCCAGTCTGAAGAAGAGAACAATATTAAATTCTGATTTCTAAAAACTGCTAAAACCATGGCATCTTAATAATGAATACCTCCAAATAGTGAGACAGAACAATCAATGTCTTGAACTGGTCCTCCATTTGCTAATATTCATAGTAAACAAAAGAGAAAACAAAATGTCAAATCAATCACTGCTTAACAAGAAGGATATAACATACCACCAATACAGTTATAAAATTTCAAATTCAAAAAGAAAATTTCCAAACCCCAAATGAATACCAGAGACTCATAAAAAGCCTAAGTAACGGTACTAGAGAACATAGTAAAATTCATATAATTGCAATTGATCAATAGGTCCTTCTCAATCAAACACACCATTCAAGAGTGACTAGATCATTCAAATGCTATGAGCACGGACACCGGAAACATGACACAGAAACTGACATGTTGACACCACTAATAATTTGAAAAAAAAGAATAAATTAAACGTAATGTTAGTGACAATGACACGTCTTTTTTCAGAGGTGTGTGTCTTTTTTCAGAGGTGTCAGTGCTACAGAGTTCAATGGTCTATTCATTTGTGTACGAGAACAAGAACAACAACTACAAGGAAAATAATACATGTAACTAAGGTCTAAGAATCATACCACACGTTCCGGAATCAAAAAAAGACATAGACTGAAGTCTGGACCCGGCATAGCCATGAGGGCCTGTTCAGAAACAAAACCAAATATTTAAGCATGTCCTAACAGCAACTTTCCAATCACAATCATGCTTTCGATTCACATAAGAACAGCCAAAATTTAAATTCAATAAACAATAAATATATATATATTGATTAAACCAAACCTTAACCAACATGCGAGTTACAATCTGGGAACTGAGTTTCTCAGGTTCAAACTGCAATAACAAACCAACAATTACATGTAACCTACGAATCACAAAACCACAATTATTATAAAAAATATACAAAAAAGATATGAAATATTAAAATTAGTTACCTGGTAGAGGCGAAGAAGGCATAGATTTGATTCGAGGCTGTAAGTTTGTGACGAAACCTAATGAAATAAAGAACCCTAATTTGTTATTTGTCATAGAATCCAATTGCATAACCCTAATTTCGCGATGTGAATGATACAGAAAAGAAAAGGGAAATAGAATTGTTTATGAAACCTGTTCATTGACGGAGTTTTCGAGATCTGGAAAAATATCGGGATTGTAACGATTGAATGCAACGAGCTGATCAACGGTGTAATCGGTTTCTTGTCCTTGTTGTTGCGGCTTTGCTGGTTCTCTTCCCATCTCTAACGGTTTTCGCCGGTCGATGAGAGCTCACTCAGTTGATGATATGCGAAAAACCCTAATTCGCTATCTTACAATGGTGAAGGGACGAAATCGATATTAAAAATTGTTTAGTATTTTATTTTATTTTTGAACGAGGTAATTTAAATTTTTAAGGATTTAAATGAAATATACTCACATTATAAAATTCTTTTACACTATTATTCAATGTAAGAAGATATTTGATTTTTTATTTTAATAAGATAATTGAGGAATCTACGTGCCACCCCTACCTCAATCGTACCTGGCATTCCATTACAAGCAAAAAGTTTATTTTATCCATGTCAAAAATTCCAGATATAACATGTACCGGATTTCATAATTTTATAGAAAATTCGAAATACTTGGTATTCAAATTACCGGTATAACATGTATCGGATTTCATAATTTTAGAGAAAATTTAAAATTATCGGGGAATTGAAATATCTGGTATACCGGAAATTTTAGCAGAACTTGAAAAAAATATGAAAAACCTGTTATTTTCATTTTTTCCCTAAAGTGCTTGATCAACAAAAACATCAACAAGATTACATACAAAATTAACGCAACTTCCTAATTTCTTCCTCCTAGTGCCTAATATGTCCTGCATATGTTCTATCCCAGGCTCTTGCCTCTTCAGTACAGTTCTCTCTCCACCGGGTCGTGACAAGAGACAAAGGACTATTGGGTATTAATTTCACCTGAACCCAATGATTGTCGTTGACAAATCTAACAAAAATTATTTTATGCCTACTTGCAAACATAAATGGAGTTATGGTAAAAGGGAATAAGGTTTGGTTAAGTGTCATTGATAGGGAGACAAAAACCAAATTGTTTGTTGTTGTGTTTTCCATGTGAGTAACTCTGTTTGTCCATGCATATACAAACCTTTCTTTATACTGTGTCAACCATGTTTCTTTCACATAGTTAACAAACAAAGGTATATCAACATAAACAGTCTCAAAGTGCTTCAAGTGTATGAGATACTCACTCTCTCTATTAACATACATAATGTTGTTCCACAGCTCACTGACATGTTCATATCTTTCTGATTTAACATATTCCTTACATGTCATGCTAACATTTTTGGAAATGTGGAACACACATAACAAATGTGTTAATTTTGGAAACACATCTTCAAGTGCATTCATCAAGGCAAGTTCTTTGTCCGTCACAACAACATTTGGTAGCAATTTCCCAAAAAGAAAAAAAACAACTTTTTCAGCTTCTCCATTGTCCATTTGAAATTCTCCTCCCTTTCATGTTCCAAATAGGTAAACCCTATCGAAAACGTCAACTTTGTTGACATAAATCCAACAATCTCAAGCAACAGTAATTGATACCTATTGGTCTTGTATATACAATCTAAAATCAAAACCAAGTGAAACATATTCAACAACTTCACTGAATTAGGATGTGTCCAGAAAATATCAGCAACAACATTCAAGTCTTATTTCTTGTCCAACACATCTACTTTTATTTATGAATAAAACTCAATAACATTTGCATTTTAGTCAATGAACTTCTCTTGCTTTCATGGTACGTAGATCTAGCTTTATATACTTGCTCAACACTCGTGAGATTTTCTGGATCTTGGTCTTTCAAGGCGGAAATTATGTGTCTCGGAGGCATCTTATACTTTGTCATGTCATTCACAAATTGTTTCTCATGAGGTTTTAGACGGCCCAATATGGCATGCCCTGATAAATTCTGAGATAGTCTATGTCGCTCCCGACAAATGAAACTGGTTCAGATGAAGGTACAGACGCGAACGGTCGGCGAAGGGAACAGTGAGAACACACAGCCGTGAACTCACTGGAGATGAAAAGAGTCGCCAGCTAGGCATTTTTATCCCGGAGGAAAGGCAATGCTGCATAAGCCTAGAAAGAGATGGATAAGACGGTTTGCGAACCAGAGAGACTGAGAAAGGGGGTTGGTTACAACCTGGGAAGGTATTAGCACTCAGATTGTCCGTCGTACTCGACGGGATCCACGCTTAAAAGATTTGTGTTTTAAAGGGGTAGTGTCAGTGCAATCTGTGTGTAAAATAGCTGGAAAAGAATGTACAGGTGTCAGTGTAAAGAAATGTGATGTGTATAAATGTACAGTGTCAGTGTGAGAACAAGAATGAAGTGCTCAAGAATATGAGGCTAAGAGAATAAAGCTGGAAAGAGGGGGGATATACAGAGACTTTTGTTCGATAACCGTTAAGTTATGCCTGCGTATCCTCTCGTGCAATGAGGAAGTCAGAACACCGTAGTTCGACCCAAAGAGACTGAAAGATGAATTGACTTGTGAACTGCTTACTTGTCTATGCTCAAGTGTATGACCTGTCTGGCTCAGGTGCTGACTGTCTTGCATTAGACGGAAGAAGCAAGTTCCCGTTTATGAGTGAATGAGATGAGAAAAGAATCCCGAAGGAGACGATTATTGTTTGTTTTTGTGTTTTCAGTCTTTTATTGCTTTTTGGATTTTGTCATAGGATAATGAGCTTAAGCCTAAACCAATGGATTTAGTAAACTCATCACATCTTCCCTCTGATTAGGGGTAATGAGAATTACCTTAAGTGTGAAGTCAGATTCTCACACTTAATCACCTTTGATGTAGGGTTAAGATCATTAACCTACTTGTGATTATTTAGGTGTTTTTTGTGATTTTTGTTTAGTGTTGAGTAATGAGGTTAAGCCATAATCAGGGATTAAACAGACTCATTACACCATCCTAAAAGAAGGATAATAGATGAGAATGTTTAAGCTGAGGAAGACTCCTCAACTTAATCCATGATTAGGGATTAAACCCATGACAAAACAAGCCTTTATTAAGTGGATTTTATTTAGATTAATGGTATGATGATGAAGTGTTTTTTATGATTTGTAAGACAACTTGAGGGGGACTTGTCCATTAACACTAGGGTTAGTCCTTCTTAACCACTTAAGGAAGAATTAGAACCCTAATGCAAGGCCCAAGTTACAAGTGTGATGTCTTGATGATTATTAGATGAATTGGTTAAGAGATTTAAACACCTTAAGGGTTTAATACTTAGGATTAAAGTTATACACTCCATCCTAAAAGAAGGATGCAGGCATAAGCTTAAACACAAAGTCTTAAAGCCTTTAGGGTTTAGTCCCTGATTATGAGGTGAGAAGAGATGACTCAAGGAGACACAAAGGTAAAAGCTAAGAGGGGAGACTAATCAAAACCCTAATCATTGTCATGCTTGGTTGATCCTAAGTTTTGTGAGGTTTTCAAGAGAAATCTTCAATGGAACCACCAGGAAGCAGATGAACAGGATCAAGAGAAGCAAAGCAACTTGCTTCATTCAAGAAGTCAAGTCACTTGAAGAAAGAAAGTGGGAGGAAGAAGAATGAGCAAGCTCAAACTCAAACACATATAAGAATGCAGCAATGGATGCAAGAGAGATGAAAAGAAAAGTTATGAGAAGTGAAGGCAAATCCACCTCTCAAGTTACTTACCACCTGAAATGTTAGAAAGAAATGCAATGTAATGCAAGATGAGATGAAATGGTATGATGCTTAGCAAAACCAGAAGCATGTTGATGATGATTATGATGTTATGAGGTGCTGCAAACATGAGGCAAGACAATGGGGATGTTCATACAAGATTATGAATGCAAATGATGCAAGTTAAGGAGCATGAACAAACATGGAATGTTATGAAGCATACAAGACAAATGACATGGCAAATATGCAATGCAATGATCAAACATGTTTCCTATATGTCTTAAGATGTCAAATGAATCACAAGAATGCACAAAATGCAAAGACAAGTCATGTTATGCAAGGAAATGCAAGGAGGATGCAAGAGAAAGCCCAAATTAGGGTTCATGGATCAAACATCAAACAAAAACCCAAAACAGAAGCAAACCTCATGATAAAAAAAGGAAAATGGCACCCAAAGAAACCCTAGGCCTATGATGAACCACTGCCCAAAGGGGAGCTCTCAACTCTCAACCAAACTCAAGATATGAATTTCCTAAGTTATTAGGGTTTTTTAGGGTTCTTAACAAAACAAATGCCAAACAATTTGAAAATGCAAGAACAATTCATGGCCTTTTTATCCTTGAAAATACATGTCAAACACAAAACAAAGCAAGAAGAATCAATGTCTCAACCTTCTCCAATAGGCAGAAATGAATTTTCAAACATGTGATCAAAATAATGCATAAAAAAATGATTTAATTCAATGAAAAATTCTTAAAATGCATCAAGATCAAAAAAGAAATTTGGTTTGAAGGTTGGACAATGTTTCTAAATGTCTTAGAACATTTCATGAATTTTTTTGTAATTTTTAAATACCTAAAAGTATTTTTAATTAATTAATTTCCATTAATCAATTAAAAATAATCTTTTAAATATTTAAAAATACTTTTTTAATGATAAAAAATAAAATAAAAATATTTTTGGGTCTTAAAAATTATTAAAACTTTTAGGAAAAAGTTTCATAATTTTTACGAATTTTTAACTATTTTAAAATAATTATGCAAATTAAATGACAAATAATGAAATAAAAATAAGAAAAAAGGAAAGTAAGCAGATCTAAGGGTGGAGATTTGAACTGGGTTTGGAGGCATTGACTAGCGCGTCATCCAATGGCCATGGTTGATTCTGATTAAACTTATTTAATTAATGATTAATTAAGCAAATCAAGAGGATTAGGGCAAAACAAAGGATCTGGGCCATCTATCCACGCGGGAAGTCAATGGAGTCAAATAATCTAACGCCCAGGATTCAAACAGAAGTTAATGACTGTAATTAGGGCTAAACGAACTCAGGTGACCGGAGGGGAGCTCCGGTCATCTTCTCCGGTTGCACAAAAACCCTAAAACACGAATCAGGCACCTATTCTACAAATCAAGCACACCTAAATGATCCTCTAACTTCCTAGGTCATGAATCCAAGCTCAAACAACATTTATGCACCATGAATCAAAGGAATCGAAAGGAAAGAAAATTACGGGCAAAATTTCAGAGGGACCATACAAGCTCAGTTTTCACTCATTTTTGATTCTGAAACCAACCCCATGACCAGCAAGACATGAATAATCAATTTATAACTCAAAAACCAAGCTTTGAGAGAAAAGTTTCCATGATCATACCTGAGCTGGAAAGCTTCAAAACTGAGCTTCCAGAGCTTTCCTTGCGTGCAAATGGACTCCCTTGTATCCCTTGATGCTAATGGAAGGCTTCAAAGCTCTTGTGGATGGCTGATTTGTGAGAACCAGTTCTGGTGTAGCAGGAAATGAGCTTTGTGTACAGGCTGTTTCAGTTCAAAGCAAAGGGTGGTTTTGACTCCTTGTGGTATGCTTGACTTGTTGGTGAAGGAAAATGAAGTGTTTGATGGCTGGCTAGTGAGATTCGAAGAGAACTGGTTCTGAGGGTGGGAAATGGTGAAGCTCAGGTCAGGCTTGCTTCAGGCTTGAACTTTGGTGGTTTCAGGCCTATGAAGTGTGGTGAGATGATTGGTGAAGATGGTTCTTGTGTTTGTATGCTGTGGAGAGAAATTCGAAGGCTTATGCAAAAATGGAGTGTTTTGTGAATGTGTTGTTCTAGTGTGTTTCAGGCTTGTGTGTTATCATGTTTTGCTTGCAAATTGTTTGTATAAACAATGCTGATTGGTCAGAAGATGTGACATGCCCTTTATTGATTGGGATGTTTACTTTTGCAAAATGTCAACTTGGTTGTAAGAGAGGCATGGGCTTGGTTCTAGGCTAGCATAAGTACATGGACTGGCGCAGCATGGCATGGAGAGAAGCTAGGGCTGGTTCAGCATCCAAGAAATCAAGTGGGTGAGATGTGATGATAGTTTTTGCAAGTTGCTTGCTTTATGGTTCACATGGAAAAATCTTGTTGCATAAGCCATGAAACATGAGGCACCTTGGTTCAAATCTGACTTTTAGAAGTTACATGATCATGTTAAGTGCATTAGAAGCCCATATGGTGACTGAATTGGCCTTGGAAGGAGAATTTGCAATTTTTGCCTTTGGTGCATAACTTGAAAATCAATGATTTTTGCTAACTTTGCCACACCATAACTTTTGATCCAAAAAGAATTTGATCATGTTCTTGTACTTTTTGAAAAGGGAAAGATGAGATCTACAACTTTCATGACCAAAGTTTTTCCATTTGAAGCATTTTTGAATCATGAATCATGGCTTGAAAAATGACCTAAAATGGTGCATTCTTGAAAAGTCAACTATGCCCAAAAAGTCAACATTTGCAAAAACCCTAAATTCTTGATTTTTATGAACTTTAATCTTCTTCCATGATCAAATAAAGATCATATACACTCAAAATGATGAAGATCACCCATTGGTTGGGTCATTGGGGGCCTCAGATGCCCTGATTTTGCACTAACTTGTCTGAAAAGTCAACTCTTGATCAGATGACTTCCCCATGGAATTTCTTCATGAAAATTGATATGCATACTCCTTATACCATATAGAGATCAATGGAAACAAGAATGACCAAAAAAATTGGAGTTATGGCCTCTGAAACCAAAACCCTAATTTTCAGTCAACTGTGCAGTTCATCCTGGCTCTGCATCCACTCAAACCCTAGCTCTTGTGATTCCTCTGCAATTTTGACTTTGAGGAGATGAAATATGATATAAGGACACACATGGACCACTTTGAGTTGATTGGTAGCCTTTGGAATGGCTCAAGATGCTCTGGGATTGCTCAGGTCACAAACCCCAGGTGCAGATGCCTTAGAAATTATCCAGTGAATCAAAAATGTACTATGAGATGATATGATTGTGTTTATGCATATGAGAATGATCACAAGCCATGGTGTGAATGGGTGAGGGCAAATTTGGGGTGTTTACAGCTGCCCCTATTCAAACATGAGTTAGCTGTGCAGGATGTAAGCGACGGCTTAACAGGCCAAACAAGATAACTTGTGGTTGAATACCAAAGACAGTCCAAAATTTGCCCTCACAGAATGAAGAAGAAAAGGGATATAGATTGTAAAGGCAAAATAAAGTATATTGTAAAGTGTGGGCGACGGAGGACGACCGTCGAGCAGAGAACGACTGCTGGGTAAATAGCAATGACGGGGACGGCCGACATGCTGGGAAAGTGTATGAAAATAAAGCAATGACGGGGACGGCCGACATGCTGGGGGTAAAAGGTAAAGCTAAGACGGGGACGGCCGACTAGCTGGGAAAAATAAAATATCATGATGGGGACGGCCATCAAGATAAAGTTGTAAAATTCTCTGGGGGTTAATGAAACATGACGGGGACGGCCATCAAGTTCATAAAGGTAAAGTAACCAACGATGGGGACGGCCATCGGGTTAAAAAGGAAAAGGGACCACGACGGGGACGGCCATCGGGTTAAAGAATAAATGAAATAAACAGATGATGGGGTACGGCCATCAAAGGTGAAGGACGATCACCTAGCAGGGGACGGCTGCTCTGTTGGGAATAAAAGAAATATGATGGGGACGGCCATCAAAGGTGGAGGACGACCACCTGGCAGGGTACGGCTGCCGAAAATATCAACGATGGGGACGGCCATCGGATAGAAAAGATCAACGATGGGGACGGCCATCGGACGAGCATGATGGAGGACGACCATCAAGAAGTGGAGGACGACCACTCAGCAGGGGACGGCTGCTCTCGGGGTTTATCATAACACAGGACGAGTGTTAGATAACCAAAATCAACAATGGGGACGGCCATTGGATAAAGTGATGAAGGACGATCATCAAGAGGTGGAGGACGACCACCTAGCAGGGGACGGCTGCTCTCGGGGTTTATCATAACACAGGACGAGTGTTAGATAACCAAAATCAACAATGGGGACGGCCATTGGATAAAGTGATGAAGGACGATCATCAAGAGGTGGAGGACGACCACCTAGCAGGGGACGGCTGCTAAAATCAACGATGGGGACGGCCATCGGATGAGCATGATGGAGGACGACCATCAAGAAGTGGAGGACGACCACTCAGCAGGGTACGGCTGCTCTCAGAGTTATCATAACACAGGACGAGTGTTAGATAAAAAGAAAATTTGTTGGCGATCTACTGGGGATAATGTAAACACGGACGAGTGTTTATAACCAAGAAAGGAAAGGTATAAGTGTTTGGTATTGTGTATAGATTAAAGATGCGGACGAGCATCCTTAAGACTTATGATACGGACGAGTATCATGTAGAAACAAACTGACACATGTTCAGAGATGATGATACGGACGAGTATCAACTGGTTAACAAAGAACACGGACGAGCGTTGCATCTGAAAGAATTTTCTGGGGAATAGTAGACACGGACGAGCATCTATATCCAAGAAGACATAAGTGTTTGACACGGTGTATGGATTAAGGATGCGGACGAGCATCCTTAAGACTATGATACGGACGAGTATCATGTAGAAACAAACATTAGACGCAATGTTCTGAGATGATGGTACGGACGAGTACCAACTGGTTAACAAAGAACAAGGACTACTGTCGAATCTGCGGGGATATGAGTGATGATGTATACAAGATACGGACGAGTATCTGTATAAGTGTATCAATGAGTAGTGAGCATTGTATTGATGAGTGTTTATCTGCTGGGGAGAGTGACACGGACGAGTGTCAAAAGAGAAGAGTATAATATTAACAAGTGTATGGGTGATAAAGGTAAGCGACTGCGCTGGGGATATGACACGGACGGGTGTCAAGAAAGTGTATGTATAGGTATATGTGAGTGCAAAGAGGATGTCTTTGGCTTTTTGCTGGTGATTTGACACGGACGGGTGTCAGGATGTATCTGTAGTACGGGTGATTTTGTTCGTAGAGTGTATTCAGGCGACCTGTTGGGGAGTGATGACACGGACGGGTGCCAAAAGGTGTATATACTGGTGTTTGTGATTTGAGAGGCAGCTGCTTTTGCTGGGACTCTGGTGGGGACTCTGGGGGAAAGTAATCTGTATTCTGATGAATGGTTACTAATCACAAGCGTTCAATTCACAACATGACTTATGATTATGCTATGCATTTGATTTTTTTGCCGTAATGCTCCGTATTAGACGAAATGCTACGCTCTGAGGGGATAGTATGATGCGAATGCCATGATTATGCAAAGAGGCACAGGTCCGGGATTCGGATCCCGGTGCCGCGAAGATCCCGGGTTGATCTGCTCGAAGTGAACATCCCAGCTGGGGATGAGATCATTGGTAGATCTTGTGACGTATCTGTTTGGGGATATAGGTCACTGATTGACATATCCTTATAAATGAGAAACCCAGCTGGGGT
This sequence comes from Lathyrus aphaca, assembly GCA_963966055.1. NCBI lineage: Eukaryota > Viridiplantae > Streptophyta > Magnoliopsida > Fabales > Fabaceae > Lathyrus > Lathyrus aphaca. The sequence continues at coordinate 548,123,471 of OZ014522.1, forward strand.
TAGTAGAAGCTTTCTTCACTCTGTTGTGACTTCTTCGTGCGTTGCTCTTCTGAATAGAAGCTGGGGATTCTGTGGGGGAGATGATTCCTTGACTTCTGCATTCTGCTGAGGAAGAATGGTTGGCACTACAGCTGGGGAATGCTGTTGATAACTCAGCTGGGGAGAGAGCATCCTGAGTGTTAAGCCTGTTTGTTGATTTGGCAACTTTGCTGGGGAAAGCAATGGGGAGCAACTCAGCTGGGGATAGAGCATTTCGGATGCTGATGTCTTTTGTGTATGCTGATTTGGCAGCTCCGCTGGGGAAATGGGCACCTTCTAGTGCCATGTGGAATATAGACCGAGTTGATAATGATTCGCCTACTTGCTGAGACATAACCTGCATGCCCCAGGTTGCGTTCTGGATACCTGCAAACCTGCAAAGGTAAGGAAACGTACAAAAGGTCCCGAGGTATCCCTTACCGGATTCCGTCATAGGAGTTAAGTACTTTCGAGAATAATCAGATTCCCTGTAAGCATGTGTTTTTTATTTTTTAGAGAAAGGCATCTGTACTTATGCAATTGTATTTTAGAGATATCAGACAACTCTTTGCAAAACATAAATGTAAAAACGAAACATGACCGAAAATCTAATTTTATTAATCCATGTGCCCTGAATTGGCAAGATACAGTCAAAGAAACATATCTCCTGAAATGAGGAGATTGTTACAAATTGAGAAACAAAAAGCTGGCAGTGTTGACGACGCTTTGAGGGAGCTTCCTCTTCTGCTATGACTCGTATGACAATGACGTTCTTCTCGTCTTGCTTTCTGGAGAGAGTTGATTCTGGTTGAAGTCTGATCCTTCGTAGCTTACCAAGTTGTAGGTGATACAGACGAATTCAGAGTGCAGTTGTTCGCTTATTCCCTTATTTTGCATGGATCGCCCTTTCGGGTTTTCAATCCATCGGGATACCCATTTTTGCCTGAGCTGTCCAATGCAGCTTTTCAGCTCAGCGGGTGTACGTTTTTTCATTTATTTCCCTTATTTTTGCCCGAGTCTTTTATTCTGTTTTTGACTCGCCGGGATGCCCTATTTTTGCCTGGACTTACATTCTGTTTTTGTGTCCAGCGGGTCATTTTATGCGAAGTATTTTTTAACTGCATCTGAATTCACAGGGGATGGGAAATCTTCACCATCCATGGTGCTGAGCATCAGTGCTCCACCAGAGAAAACTTTCTTTACAACGAAAGGTCCTTCACAATTTGGAGTCCATTTGCCCCTGTGGTCTGTATGAGGAGGGAGGATTCTTTTCAGCACAAGATCTCCTACTTGGTACTCTCGGTGCCTGACTTTCTGATCGAAGGCTCTCTTCATTCTCTTCTGATATAGCTGTCCATGACAAATTGCAGCCAATCTTTTCTCTTCGATCAGACTCAGTTGTTCGTATCGGGACCGTACCCATTCTGCTTCACCCAGTTTAACATCCATTAATACCCGTAACGAGGGTAGTTCAACTTCAACAGGTAGGACTGCTTCCATACCATACACAAGCTGATACGGTGTTGCCCCAGTGGACGTTCTGATTGATGTGCGGTACCCATGCAAGGCAAACGGTAGCATTTCATGCCAGTCTTTGTAGGTGATTACCATCTTCTGCACAATCTTCTTAATATTCTTATTTGCCGCCTCAACAACACCATTCATCTTTGGTCTGTAAGGAGAAGAATTGTGATGTTGGATCTTGAAGTCCCGGCACAGTTCTGCCATCATCTTGTTGTTTAAGTTGGAACCGTTATCAGTAATGATTCGCTCGGGCACTCCATACCGACAGATGATATCTCTTTTCAGAAATCGGGCTACCACTTGTCTTGTAACATTTGCATATGAGGCTGCTTCAACCCACTTGGTGAAATAGTCGATGGCGACCAGGATGAATCTGTGGCCGTTTGAAGCAGTTGGCTCAATCTTGCCAATCATATCAATGCCCCACATAGCAAAGGGCCAGGGTAAAGACAAGATGTTCAAAGGATTGGGAGGTACATGCACTTTATCTGCATAGATCTGGCATTTGTGGCATCTTCTAGCGTAAGCACAACAGTCTGCATCCATCGTGATCCAGTAATAACCTGATCTTAGCAACTTTTTAGCCATGGCATGCCCTCTGGCGTGGGTACCAAAAGATCCTTCGTGCACTTCATGCATCAACAAACCTGCTTCCGTCTTGTCAACACATCTGAGGAGTACCATATCAAAGTTCCTTTTGTATAAAGATCCATCAGTGTTCAGAAAGAAACTCCCAGCAAGCCTTCTCAAAGTCTTCTTATCATTGGAAGATGCCCCAGGTGGGTATGTCTGATCCTCCAAGAAGCACTTAATGTCATGAAACCAAGGCTTATCATCTTTTACAACATCTGCTGCAAATACATATGCTGGTCTATCAAGTCTCGATACTGAAATCTGAGGTACAAAGTTAGCAGCCTGAACTTTGATCATGGACGAAATGGTAGCAAGAGCATCTGCAAACTGATTCTCGTCTCGAGGGATATACTCAAGCTTGACTGTTGTGAAGAAAGTCAGTAACCTTCTCGTATAATCCCTGTAAGGTATCAGATGATCTTGGTGGGTGTACCATTTTCCGTTGGTTTGATTGACTACCAAAGCTGAATCTCCGAATACAGTCAATGTTTTGATCCTGAGGTCGATGGCTTCCTCAAGACCCATAATGCAAGCTTCGTATTCAGCTTCGTTGTTAGTGCAGTTGAAAGTGAGTTTTGCCGATAAAGGCATGTGGACTCCTTTAGGTGTAATGAGTACTGCACCAACACCACGGCCATTCATGTTAACAGCCCCATCAAACATCATAGTCCATTCTTCCTCCGGGTCAGGCCCTTCAGTGTGAATAGGCTCTTCATGATCTTTTGATTTAATGAACATGATGTCTTCATCAGGGAAATCAAACCTCATAGGCTGGTAGTCATCAATGGGTTGCTCAGCAAGATATTCAGATAGTACACTGCCTTTGATGGCCTTCTGAGATGTGTACTGTATGTCGTATTCTGTGAGAATCATCTGCCATCTTGCAACCCGTCCGGTAAGAGCTGGCTTCTCGAAAATGTACTTAACTGGATCCATTTTTGAGATTAACAAGGTAGTGTGGGTCAACATATACTGCCTTAGTCGGCGAGCAGCCCACGCTAAAGCACAACAAGTTTTCTCGAGCAGTGAATAACGTTGTTCACAGTCGGTAAACTTTTTGCTTAGGTAGTATATTGCATACCCTTTTCGACCAGACTCGTCATGCTGGCCCAGCACACACCCCATTGACTCTTCTAATACTGTCAAGTACATAATCAGAGGTCTCCCTTCAACTGGCGGCATGAGGATTGGAGGTTCTTGTAAATACTCCTTGATCTTGTCAAAAGCCTTCTGGCAATCTTCGTTCCACCTGACCGTTTGTTCTTTTCTTAGCAGCTTGAACAAGGGTTCACAGGTTGCTGTGAGGTGAGATATGAACCTTGAAATGTAGTTCAATCGACCTAAGAACCCTCGAACTTCTTTCTCAGTTTTCGGTGCAGGCATTTCTTGTATAGCCTTGACTTTATCAGGGTCAACCTCAATCCCTTTCTCGCTTACAATAAAGCCCAGCAGCTTACCGGATCGCACCCCGAATGTGCATTTGTTGGGGTTCAACTTTAGTTGGTACTTCCTCAGTCGCTTGAACAACTTCAGCAGATTCACCAGGTGATCTTCCTCTGTAAGGGACTTGGCGATCATATCATCCACATAACATTCTATTTCCTTGTGGATCATATCGTGGAATAATGTCACCATAGCCCGTTGATACGTTGCACCAGCATTCTTCAGTCCAAATGGCATCACTTTGTAACAGAACGTGCCCCAAGGTGTAATGAATGTTATCTTCTCCATGTCTTCAGGTGACATCTTGATCTGATTATATCCTGAAAATCCATCCATGAAGGAGAATACCGAGAACTGAGCCGTGTTATCCACCAATACATCAATGTGAGGTAATGGGAAGTCATCCTTCGGGCTGGCTCTGTTCAGATCCCGATAATCAACACACATTCTTACTTTGCCATCTTTCTTAGGCACAGGTACTATATTAGCAACCCACGGCGGATAGCTAGTTACAGCAAGGAACCCGGCGTCCCATTGCTTTTGTACCTCCTCCTTGATTTTCATAGCCATGTCTGGGCGAGTTCGGCGCAGCTTCTGTTTGACTGGTGGGCATTCTTCCCTCAGAGGCAGCTTGTGCACAACAATGTTGGTATCCAACCCTGGCATATCTTGATACGACCAAGCAAACACATCAACATACTCTTGAAGCAGATCAATCAGTTGTCTCTTCACTGAGTCTTGCAGGCAGGCCCCGATTTTAACTTCTTTCACGTCTTCATCTGTACCAAGATTAATCACTTCAACCTCCTCCTGGTGAGGGGTAATAACCTTTTCCTCTTGTCTTAACAACCTGGCTAGCTCTTCAGGAAGCTCATATTCTTCTTCAACCCCTTCATCAGCTTGATTGATTGGATTGTCAAAGTCATACGATGTCATAGCCGTGCTGTTGTCGGTGCTGTCTGGAAGGCACTCTCTGCAAGGGTTAAGTTTGTTCATTTTAGTGATTGATTTTAATCTTGCTTTAGAAAAAGTGAAATGAAGTTATCATTTTGAAAACACCGCCATTTATTTTTTGTACAAAAAGAAAAGTGGAAAAACAGTGAGCAGAAAAGAAAAAGACTCGTTTGCAAAAGATTGTCTGATATTTCATTAATTTAATCTTGTTTGCACAAAAGTACAGATGGCCCTGATTACAAAATGAGTCTTGTCATCTTGGGCAAGATGCAAGACTTTGATGCATGCTATAAAAATACAGGAAATAATAATTACTCTGCGTGAGTAACTTTTATAATTTCCTGGGAAGACCAGTTCGAGACACCGCTCCCCGGGATCTTCGGACGAATCCAATTCTCCAGATTGCGCTCCTCTTCCAGCTCGTCTTCCAGACAGTTGATAGCATCGGGGGTAAGCATCCCCCCACTGACAAAACCAGGCTCTGCAGCAGCCTTTACTGGATGTTGAGTTGGTCTGTAACCCAACCCAAATTTGTCCTTCTTCTCCTCCACAGCTAAGACCTTGCCCCAGCCTAGGGCAGTTCCTTCCTCAACAACCTTCCGAGCTTGTTGGTAAGACGACATGGAGATCCCTGACACAGCAGATGCTTCATTGACATTCAAGGCTTCAAAACCTTGGCTCATTGTTTCATGGATCTCCCCATCCATCTCAATGTATTTGTAAGTAGCCAGATGGCTAACAAAGATATCCTCCTCCCCACAGATTGTGACAACTTGACCTTCCCACTCAAATTTTAACTTTTGGTGAAGGGTAGACGTTATTGCGCCGGCGGCGTGAATCCAGGGTCTACCCAACAAACAGCTGTAGGCGGGCTGAATGTCCATCACATAAAAGATAGTTTTAAAGGTCTGTGGGCCAATTGTCACGGGCAGCTCAATCTCTCCCAGAACCGACCTCTTAGAACCATCAAAGGCTCTTACCACCAGGTTGCTGGGTCTCAATGCCAATCCATCATATTCAAGCTTCACCAGAGCCTTCTTCGGTAAGACATTCAGGGAAGAACCTGTGTCCACCAGCACATGAGAAAGGACAGCTCCTTTGCATTCCATGGTTATGTGCAAGGCTTTGTTGTGGTTGCGGCCATCCGCTGTCAAGTCAGAATTGGTAAACCCTAGCCCATTGCTAGCAGTAACATTTCCAACCACGGTTTCCAATTGGTTGACAGTAATCTCCTCAGGCACGTAAGCTGCGTGCAGGACTTTAAGTAGTGCATTCCGATGAGCTTCGGAGCACATAAGCAGTGAGAGGATAGAGATTTTGGATGGCGTCTGGTGAAGCTGATCCACAATTTTATAATCACTCTTTTTGATGATTCGCATAAACTCATCAACTTCCTGATCAAATGGAGTTTTCAAGGCTTCTTTAACAGTTTGATCTTCCTGCACAGGGCCCTTTCCTTTTGCCTTCGCAGCAGCTTCTGCTTCGGCAGTAGGTCTTTGAACTTGTGAAGCGAAAAGACGTCCGCTTCGAGTGAAGCCTCCGCCTCCCCCCACATTATCTACTTGTGGTGCAGGTATTGATGTTTCCAGAGTGATTCTTTTCCCTTCACAGTACACGTCAGAGCCATAGTGCCAAGGGATGGCCCTATCGCTTTCATATGGTACTGGTCCAGGCACCGTGACAGTGACTGGACTGATTGCTGCTGCTGAAGGGACTGTAATTGTTTGTGGATCATAAAAGATTGTAACTGGTGCTCTGGTGGGAGCAGCACCTTCTGAATGGTAGGCGGAATTATTTTCAGGATCGTAGAATATGGTAACAGTGGAGACATCTTCATGATTGATTGCTGGAGTTGTAGGAGGTACTGTTGGAAGGACTGTTGTTGATGGAGATTCGAAATGGAATGAAGCTGAAGTTGTAGCAGGAGAAACTGTTGAAAACTGATCATTTGGGAGAACTGATGAAGTACTTGTTGATGCTGCTGATGAATTGTCGGGAACAATAGTTGTTGCGTTTGTAGGAGGATCTGAAACCGTTGTTGATGAAGTTGTCGGATTTGCCGGAAATGATGTAGTGATCTGTAGCAAGCCACTCTGAATAAGGCTGTCAATGCCATTCCTCAGGTCTTCACACCCATTCCATGAAATATTGCAGTAGGGACACCCTAGTTCACATCCTGGAAATATTTGGTTTTCACGGAGTTGAGCTTTGATTTCCACCAATGGTGTCCTGATCTGATCCACCCTAGTTATCAAATAAGACGGTTGGTCTTCTTCAATAGCATTAATTCGGGGACCACCATGGTTTGGCATAGGGTTTTTATTGACATTGGGAGGAGGTGCAAAATTCAGAGCCTTGGAATCTACCAAGTCTTGTACCTTCATATGCAGAGCCCTGCATTTTTCTGTACTGTGACCAGGTGCGTTCGAATGAAAAGCACACCTAGCATTAGAGTCATAGTTTCTTGGTAAACTGTTGGGATCCGGAGGTGCCAACGTTCTTAGCTCAACTAGGTTGAGTTTCAGAAGTTGTGGCAGCAAGGCAGCATACGGCATTGGGATCGGGTCGATCACTCTGTTAGCTTGGGATGGCCTCTGTTGGAATGGCCTCTGTTGATTGTTGTTGTTGGAGTTGTTGTTGTTGTAGTTCCTTGGAGGATACTGATTCTGATGATACTGAGGTTGTTGTTGGAAATTTTGTTGAGGAGGTTGATAGACTGGCTGAGGATGAGCTGGAGCAGGGATAGTGACTGCTGCTATTGACCTTTGAGCATATTGGGGCCTACCCCTGTTGGTGTGGATGGCATTAGCCTCGCCAGTTCTTCTCGGGCCTGCAAAAGGCTTTCTTGTACTACTGGACGAGCTTGCACCGTTGTCTGAGATCTTTCCCATTTTTAACAGGCTTTCAATTCTCTCCCCAGCTATGACAACATCTGCGAAGCTGGTGGAAGAGAAAGCAGCTAACCTGTCAATATACGTTCCCTGAAGAGTGTTCATAAACATGTCTGCCATTTCTCTCTCAGACATTGGTGGTTGAACAGCAGCAGCCAGTTGCCTCCACCTTTGGGCATACTCTCGGAAACTCTCCCTCGAAGACTGTGACATTCCCATTAGGAGGGTCCTGTTGGGTGCCATATCTAGATTATACTGATACTGTCTGATGAAGGCTTCTGCCAGGTCCTTCCAGCATCTTATAGTTGCTCTTGTCAGATAGGAATACCATTCCCTTGATGCTCCAGTCAAGCTATCTTCGAAGTAGAACATCCAGAGTTTCTCATCCATTGTATAGGCCTTCAGCCTTCCCAGAAATGATTGCAAATGAGTCCGGGGGCATGAAGTCCCATTATACTTTTCGAAACAAGGAGGCTTGAACTTATGGGGGATCCTGACCCCTTCTACCAAACCCATGTCCATGACGTCGAACCCCAAAGAATTTTGAGATTCTAAGGACCTCAACTTCTCAGCTATCTCTTCCAATCGTCTATCATAAGTTTCCTCTCCAGCACCCATTACTGTATACTGGTCCTCCTGAGGATCTTCTTGAAGTACTCTGGCTGCTGTGGCTGTCCCTTGAATATTGACTGGGATGTTGGCCTCTGGATGGAGATGGGGACCAAACACAGGGGGGTTAACATGTGGTTGCACCCTTTCATTGTTACTTGTGCCTGCAGTCCCCACATGGGGCTCCTCTTGATTCCTCTCTTCTACCAAAGTTCTGAGCCTCTCCTGGCTTTGAGCTAAGTTGTTCATCACTTCCATGAATTGTGTTATCTGAGTTCTCATCTCCAACCTTTCGTTGGCCATCTGGTTTCTGACCTCCGTAAGGTCTTGTTGCATTTGATCCATCTGGATTCCCGGAAGGTTGTTTCTAGTTGGGTACCTGTGAGGCCTGTTGAGAGGAAACAACCGGCGGCGCGCAATAATTCCTGAATATCACAACAGAGGTTAGCAACAACAAAACAAAAACCTACAAAACAAACAAAAGGGTTAGCATGCAATGCAGTTATGCTTATTTGTTCTCAAGGTATCCGGCTTGGCCTTCAGTTTTGACCCTTCCAGACCCTTGAAGATGCTGCTGTTGAAGTTGCTTTTGATGTGAACCCAGATAGAAACTAACACAAATATATTACAAAGGTGAAATAATGCAATTTGTTCTTTTTACAACACCGGCCCCCTAAGGGGTCAAAATACATCACAAAAAACAAAAGTACATGGAAAAGGAACAACAACAAGCAAATGATCAAACTCCAAGGCCAAACTCATCCTCACGAACTTCCTTGAGAAGTGCTTCGGTCACAGGATCAGCCGGATGCTCCGTAAGATTCCTGATGAGAAGGTTTCTTGTTGCAACAGCTGCAGTCAACTTCTTGTTCTGACTTTGGTCCTTAGACCTCTTCACTCCAGCTCTGATTTCTAGCTCTGATATTTCCTTCTGGGCTGCTGCCAGGGCTTTTTCCATCTGCTCCATCTTGTCCTGAACTCTCTTGTCTTCTAGAGTACGGGCCTCAGTGATCCGGACCCACCTGGCCTGACTCTCTTTCAAATACAAGTCTGTTCTTGCTCTCTGAAACTGGGCTTCTTTACAAGCATTCTTCAGAATCTGCTCACCAGCTTTGGACTTGTTGATATAATCTCCAGACCTCTCAATTTTAGTCAAGTGTTCCACCCTTAACTTCTCCAATCTCTCAATCTCCCTCACACCTTCACTCCTCTCCCTGAGAGTCTTCTGCAAGGCTTGGGTTAGCTTCTCATTTCTTTCTTTCAAGCTCTCAAACTCCTCCAGACTGATAGTGGCAGGGGGTGGTGCTGAAGATGACTCAGGCATGTCTTCTATGGTAAAGGGCATTCCAGAGAATTGGGCCCTAGCATGGGACCACTCATAATATTGGACTGATGCCACATTATTGCACTTCCCCAAAATGGTGATTCCCTTGGTTTGAACATGATCCCAGGCCCAAGCAGCCTGCCTAACAGTTGCCAGACTAACCTTGTTCTCACAGTAGAGGGTCTCAACCAAGTCTTGTTCCCTAGGAGTGTGGACCAGTGCATAGCCCAATTGTCTCCTGAACAGCAGAGGGTTGTAGTTGATACTTCCCTTAACTCCTATTAAGGGCACATTGGGAAAGTGCCCACAGCTGGTGATCATATCTCTGCCCTTGGTGCTCTGAGTACACCATCTGATATCTGCTGAAGTGAGAGTAGTGAGCCTCTTAGCCCAGTTGCTTTGCTGATGAGGATTTAGAAATGCATCTGTCCTGGGTAGATGCCTGAGAAGCCAAGCATGAAATAATGGAGCACAAATCCTCACTAATCTTCCCCTCTGCTTCTCATTTCTCTGATGGACTGAGTAATAGAGATCACCCAGTAAAGTTGGCACTGGGTTCTTCAGGATGAACAAATGGATTGCATTTTTGCTAATGAATCGAGGCTCATCTGCAAACAATACAATTCCATATACACTCAAGGCCAATAGAGCACAAACAGCTTTCCACTCCCCCGAGGAGGCCTTCAGACTAGCTTGAGAAATCAGGAAGTCAAGATGAAAACCAGGGATTCCAGCTTTAGAGGTCATATGCTGTTCAATCAAAACAGGCTCCAGATACAAAGCTTTTGCTACCTCTCCATTGCTAGGAAAGACCATTTCAGGGTTGAATGGGATTTCTCTTTTGATGGGCAGACCAGTCAATGATGAGTATTCTTCCAGAAGAGGCCCCAACTGAAAGTCTTGAAAGGTGAAACATCTCAATGGAGGGTCATAAAACTGAATACAGGTGTGGATGAGGCTCCTCTGGGATGGGTCCAGATCCATGACCAAGTCAAGTATATCCCCATAATGCTCCCTGAATAAGGGTATGTGATCTGGAGTGATCAGGGTTTGGATCCTCCTGATGTCTGACAAGTCTGGTTGGAAGAAATGATAAGTGATGTTACTTTTCTTTGGAGCCATGATGCTGAGGACTGAGTAGGATAAGTGCTGATGAAGATGCTGAGGAGTGGGCCACTGGCTGGCTAGTGCTAGTAACTGAAGTATATGGCTGACAGGCTGAAGCAAGTGCTGGTGGAGATAGGTCAAAACTGCAGATGGGGTCAAAACCAAAACCAAAGATGAAGGTGGATACCCTGAAACACAAATAAGCAAATGTTAATATGATGCAATGGGTATGTATGCAAAATGAAATGCAAGGGTTTGTGACTGAGCTGGATCTGATTAACTGTCTTGGTATAGATCCATGTGTGTTCAAGAAATCCAGGTGGAGGTCTATAAATCCAGTAACCAGGGTGGGGGACTCAAATAAAGAGCCACATGTCCAGGGTTTTAGAATCACAAGAACTATCCAACATGGAGCATTCTTAACAAAGTCAAAGTAACAGGGTATTCTGAGGTCAAGGTACCTGCAAACCTGTAAACAGCCCAACCCCCTCACAGGTGGTGATCTAGAACAAGGATCCTCAGACTTGGATCAGTTATGAGAAGTGTAAACACTTCTAACCCGGAGGTACAGTGTTTACAATAACCATAACAATTCCTCCTCTAATTCACCTCAGTTTCTGAAGGTCAATACTAAAAGGTCATCCAGACTTAGCAGGCTTCCCAGATAGCCCTAGCATTGCAGGAAATCTGCAACACAGAGTTCTCAAGAAGAAACCCATATCTGAACCGTGTTTCATATTCCCGCACCAGACCGAAATGGAATGGGAAAGAATATGATTCACTCTAGCCTAGGTGTCACTCAGGTCCCAGGTATAGGACCTTAACTCTCAATGAATCACCCACCCACCAAAGCAAACAACAGATCCAGCCAGCAACAATGACAGTATGATATATACAAATGCAATAAAGAAAGCATTAAAGTAACTGTACATAAGGCAATAAACAAAAATAAATACAAGCACAAACAAGCACATAACACCCCAGTAAACACAAATCAAACAAGCGCTAGGAGGAACCCACAAAAAGAACCAGAAGCCCTGGTTGCAGTATAAGGTCTCCCCAGCAGAGTCGCCAAGCTGTCGCTCCCGACAAATGAAACTGGTTCAGATGAAGGTACAGACGCGAACGGTCGGCGAAGGGAACAGTGAGAACACACAGCCGTGAACTCACTGGAGATGAAAAGAGTCGCCAGCTAGGCATTTTTATCCCGGAGGAAAGGCAATGCTGCATAAGCCTAGAAAGAGATGGATAAGACGGTTTGCGAACCAGAGAGACTGAGAAAGGGGGTTGGTTACAACCTGGGAAGGTATTAGCACCCAGATTGTCCGTCGTACTCGACGGGATCCACGCTTAAAAGATTTGTGTTTTAAAGGGGTAGTGTCAGTGCAATCTGTGTGTAAAATAGCTGGAAAAGAATGTACAGGTGTCAGTGTAAAGAAATGTGATGTGTATAAATGTACAGTGTCAGTGTGAGAACAAGAATGAAGTGCTCAAGAATATGAGGCTAAGAGAATAAAGCTGGAAAGAGGGGGGATATACAGAGACTTTTGTTCGATAACCGTTAAGTTATGCCTACGTATCCTCTCGTGCAATGAGGAAGTCAGAACACCGTAGTTCGACCCAAAGAGACTGAAAGATGAATTGACTTGTGAACTGCTTACTTGTCTATGCTCAAGTGTATGACCTGTCTGGCTCAGGTGCTGACTGTCTTGCATTAGACGGAAGAAGCAAGTTCCCGTTTATGAGTGAATGAGATGAGAAAAGAATCCCGAAGGAGACGATTATTGTTTGTTTTTGTGTTTTCAGTCTTTTATTGCTTTTTGGATTTTGTCATAGGATAATGAGCTTAAGCCTAAACCAATGGATTTAGTAAACTCATCACATCTTCCCTCTGATTAGGGGTAATGAGAATTACCTTAAGTGTGAAGTCAGATTCTCACACTTAATCACCTTTGATGTAGGGTTAAGATCATTAACCTACTTGTGATTATTTAGGTGTTTTTTGTGATTTTTGTTTAGTGTTGAGTAATGAGGTTAAGCCATAATCAGGGATTAAACAGACTCATTACACCATCCTAAAAGAAGGATAATAGATGAGAATGTTTAAGCTGAGGAAGACTCCTCAACTTAATCCATGATTAGGGATTAAACCCATGACAAAACAAGCCTTTATTAAGTGGATTTTATTTAGATTAATGGTATGATGATGAAGTGTTTTTTATGATTTGTAAGACAACTTGAGGGGGACTTGTCCATTAACACTAGGGTTAGTCCTTCTTAACCACTTAAGGAAGAATTAGAACCCTAATGCAAGGCCCAAGTTACAAGTGTGATGTCTTGATGATTATTAGATGAATTGGTTAAGAGATTTAAACACCTTAAGGGTTTAATACTTAGGATTAAAGTTATACACTCCATCCTAAAAGAAGGATGCAGGCATAAGCTTAAACACAAAGTCTTAAAGCCTTTAGGGTTTAGTCCCTGATTATGAGGTGAGAAGAGAGGACTCAAGGAGACACAAAGGTAAAAGCTAAGAGGGGAGACTAATCAAAACCCTAATCATTGTCATGCTTGGTTGATCCTAAGGTTTGTGAGGTTTTCAAGAGAAATCTTCAATGGAACCACCAGGAAGCAGATGAACAGGATCAAGAGAAGCAAAGCAACTTGCTTCATTCAAGAAGTCAAGTCACTTGAAGAAAGAAAGTGGGAGGAAGAAGAATGAGCAAGCTCAAACTCAAACACATATAAGAATGCAGCAATGGATGCAAGAGAGATGAAAAGAAAAGTTATGAGAAGTGAAGGCAAATCCACCTCTCAAGTTACTTACCACCTGAAATGTTAGAAAGAAATGCAATGTAATGCAAGATGAGATGAAATGGTATGATGCTTAGCAAAACCAGAAGCATGTTGATGATGATTATGATGTTATGAGGTGCTGCAAACATGAGGCAAGACAATGGGGATGTTCATACAAGATTATGAATGCAAATGATGCAAGTTAAGGAGCATGAACAAACATGGAATGTTATGAAGCATACAAGACAAATGACATGGCAAATATGCAATGCAATGATCAAACATGTTTCCTATATGTCTTAAGATGTCAAATGAATCACAAGAATGCACAAAATGCAAAGACAAGTCATGTTATGCAAGGAAATGCAAGGAGGATGCAAGAGAAAGCCCAAATTAGGGTTCATGGATCAAACATCAAACAAAAACCCAAAACAGAAGCAAACCTCGTGATAAAAAAAGGAAAATGGCACCCAAAGAAACCCTAGGCCTATGATGAACCACTGCCCAAAGGGGAGCTCTCAACTCTCAACCAAACTCAAGATATGAATTTCCTAAGTTATTAGGGTTTTTTAGGGTTCTTAACAAAACAAATGCCAAACAATTTGAAAATGCAAGAACAATTCATGGCCTTTTTATCCTTGAAAATACATGTAAAACACAAAACAAAGCAAGAAGAATCAATGTCTCAACCTTCTCCAATAGGCAGAAATGAATTTTCAAACATGTGATCAAAATAATGCATAAAAAAATGATTTAATTCAATGAAAAATTCTTAAAATGCATCAAGATCAAAAAAGAAATTTGGTTTGAAGGTTGGACAATGTTTCTAAATGTCTTAGAACATTTCATGAATTTTTTTGTAATTTTTAAATACCTAAAAGTATTTTTAATTAATTAATTCCCATTAATCAATTAAAAATAATCTTTTAAATATTTAAAAATACTTTTTTAATGATAAAAAATAAAATAAAAATATTTTTGGGTCTTAAAAATTATTAAAACTTTTAGGAAAAAGTTTCATAATTTTTACGAATTTTTAACTATTTTAAAATAATTATGCAAATTAAATGACAAATAATGAAATAAAAATAAGAAAAAAGGAAAGTAAGCAGATCTAAGGGTGGAGATTTGAACTGGGTTTGGAGGCATTGACTAGCGCGTCATCCAATGGCCATGGTTGATTCTGATTAAACTTATTTAATTAATGATTAATTAAGCAAATCAAGAGGATTAGGGCAAAACAAAGGATCTGGGCCATCTATCCACGCGGGAAGTCAATGGAGTCAAATAATCTAACGCCCAGGATTCAAACAGAAGTTAATGACTGTAATTAGGGCTAAACGAACTCAGGTGACCGGAGGGGAGCTCCGGTCATCTTCTCCGGTTGCACAAAAACCCTAAAACACGAATCAGGCACCTATTCTACAAATCAAGCACACCTAAATGATCCTCTAACTTCCTAGGTCATGAATCCAAGCTCAAACAACATTTATGCACCATGAATCAAAGGAATCGAAAGGAAAGAAAATTACGGGCAAAATTTCAGAGGGACCATACAAGCTCAGTTTTCACTCATTTTTGATTCTGAAACCAACCCCATGACCAGCAAGACATGAATAATCAATTTATAACTCAAAAACCAAGCTTTGAGAGAAAAGTTTCCATGATCATACCTGAGCTGGAAAGCTTCAAAACTAAGCTTCCAGAGCTTTCCTTGCGTGCAAATGGACTCCCTTGTATCCCTTGATGCTAATGGAAGGCTTCAAAGCTCTTGTGGATGGCTGATTTGTGAGAACCAGTTCTGGTGTAGCAGGAAATGAGCTTTGTGTACAGGCTGTTTCAGTTCAAAGCAAAGGGTGGTTTTGACTCCTTGTGGTATGCTTGACTTGTTGGTGAAGGAAAATGAAGTGTTTGATGGCTGGCTAGTGAGATTCGAAGAGAACTGGTTCTGAGGGTGGGAAATGGTGAAGCTCAGGTCAGGCTTGCTTCAGGCTTGAACTTTGGTGGTTTCAGGCCTATGAAGTGTGGTGAGATGATTGGTGAAGATGGTTCTTGTGTTTGTATGCTGTGGAGAGAAATTCGAAGGCTTATGCAAAAATGGAGTGTTTTGTGAATGTGTTGTTCTAGTGTGTTTCAGGCTTGTGTGTTATCATGTTTTGCTTGCAAATTGTTTGTATAAACAATGCTGATTGGTCAGAAGATGTGACATGCCCTTTATTGATTGGGATGTTTACTTTTGCAAAATGTCAACTTGGTTGTAAGAGAGGCATGGGCTTGGTTCTAGGCTAGCATAAGTACATGGACTGGCGCAGCATGGCATGGAGAGAAGCTAGGGCTGGTTCAGCATCCAAGAAATCAAGTGGGTGAGATGTGATGATAGTTTTTGCAAGTTGCTTGCTTTATGGTTCACATGGAAAAATCTTGTTGCATAAGCCATGAAACATGAGGCACCTTGGTTCAAATCTGACTTTTAGAAGTTACATGATCATGTTAAGTGCATTAGAAGCCCATATGGTGACTGAATTGGCCTTGGAAGGAGAATTTGCAATTTTTGCCTTTGGTGCATAACTTGAAAATCAATGATTTTTGCTAACTTTGCCACACCATAACTTTTGATCCAAAAAGAATTTGATCATGTTCTTGTACTTTTTGAAAAGGGAAAGATGAGATCTACAACTTTCATGACCAAAGTTTTCCATTTGAAGCATTTTTGAATCATGAATCATGGCTTGAAAAATGACCTAAAATGGTGCATTCTTGAAAAGTCAACTATGCCCAAAAAGTCAACATTTGCAAAAACCCTAAATTCTTGATTTTTATGAACTTCAATCTTCTTCCATGATCAAATAAAGATCATATACACTCAAAATGATGAAGATCACCCATTGGTTGGGTCATTGGGGGCCTCAGATGCCCTGATTTTGCACTAACTTGTCTGAAAAGTCAACTCTTGATCAGATGACTTCCCCATGGAATTTCTTCATGAAAATTGATATGCATACTCCTTATACCATATAGAGATCAATGGAAACAAGAATGACCAAAAAAATTGGAGTTATGGCCTCTGAAACCAAAACCCTAATTTTCAGTCAACTGTGCAGTTCATCCTGGCTCTGCATCCACTCAAACCCTAGCTCTTGTGATTCCTCTGCAATTTTGACTTTGAGGAGATGAAATATGATATAAGGACACACATGGACCACTTTGAGTTGATTGGTAGCCTTTGGAATGGCTCAAGATGCTCTGGGATTGCTCAGGTCACAAACCCCAGGTGCAGATGCCTTAGAAACTATCCAGTGAATCAAAAATGTACTATGAGATGATATGATTGTGTTTATGCATATGAGAATGATCACAAGCCATGGTGTGAATGGGTGAGGGCAAATTTGGGGTGTTTACAGTCTATAATTGTGAAACTCAAATATAACGCTCACCCTCCAACCAATACCACTTGGCGAAGACCTCAGCCGAAAGGGACATTTCACTTTCATACTAGCGAAACCATCCTTCTCCAATGAATGACTATTTTCACACTTTTTTCTCTTATAATTTCCTCCTCTCTCACAACCCATTATCAATTTATCTTTCCTTCCTCGCTAGTCAGTTGCACTATCAGAACGAATTGTCACAACTATAATACCATGTTGTTTCCCAATATTTTGTACCCAAGCTAATATACCTGATCGACTCTAAAAAATATGTTAATCAAAAGCATAACAACTATAGTAACACAAAACATGAAATAAAACTAAATAATATTAAATTTTACGTATCTACGTATAATACATACTTTGTTTGTAGTGAAGAACTGAGTGTAATCGCTACACGAGTCGATAGAAGACCCTGACGGTTCTGGAGCGCAAATGACAAGCATTTTTGAAGAAACTAACATGTTACCAGAAATTTCATGTAAAACTAGAATTCCCGGTATACCAGACATTTGAAATTCTCGGTAGTTTGAAATTCTTAAATTACCAGTAATTTAGAATTCCTTTGTATTGTGTGCAAATGAACACCAGTGATATTGTGATCATCGGTAATTATTACCGGTAATTTAAGAATTCTCGGTATGGAGTACCGGTAAATTTAGATTAGTACTATCGGAGATTTTGTTTTCGAGAAATTCAACTGAGAGATTATTGGAAATTTTGAATTACACTACCGAAAATTTTGTTTTTTGGGTCTGAAAAAGTGATTTTTTTTTTTGTAAAAAAATCATTTTATGTAAATATTAACATGGGTGATATGGAAATATTGAAAAAATGGGGGGTGCCAGGTAGATACAAACGAATGATGATGATGATAATGATTAATCTTATTTTTTAGACTTAATACCTCTTTTTGTCCCTTAACTTTAGTCAGTGTTTCTCTTTAGTCCCTCAAAGAAAAATGTTACATATTGGTCCATTAACATATAATATGTTACATATTTTAGTTTTTTATGTTAGTTTTTATTTAAAAAAACATTAAAATTTGCTTTGTTGGACTTTTAATGGCTGAATTGGAATACAATGGATGGCTTGGAATAAAGTATTTGGTGCCACATGGAATAAAAAACACAAACTTTGGAGTGAGTGAGAAAGAAACCAACAAACACACCATCATTCCATTTACACACAAAAACCAAGATAAATGAAAATAAGATTTCATTTCTTCAACTCCAACCACCACTCCTCTGCATCTACAACTCCAACCCACTCCTTTTTCACGTTTTAACAATAATCATAATTTGTTCTCTCTTTTCTCCAACCATCACATACCAACCCACGTTTTTGTTTTCAAAGATCTCATATTGGGTTTTCAACAAAAATGGTGAGATTTGAATAATTGAAAAAAGTGAGATTTTCTAAATTGTTGGAGTTGGAAACATCAAAGAGTAATTTTAGGGAATCATTATTATTCATTGTTAGGTTAAAAAGGTGAAAATTTTAATGAAAAATAGGGTTTTGATGATTGGTGTCAACCAAGAAACAACAAAGGCGACGATGGAAGGATTAAACAAAACCAACATCCTCGGATTCCAAAATCCACTATTTTCCGAGTACCAAACTTCGATTCAATAAGAACCCATGTTCAATTTTTGAGACAAAACAATCCCAGAAAATATAAATGAGATTTTGGGTGAAAAAACTTAAGTTAACAATGAGTGAAATTGTGCTTACCGAATAGTCAAAATGGCATGAAAAGATGGAAATTAAACATAATTGAAAGTTGTGAGAAGAGAGATTTGTGGAAACGATGAAAGAGAGAGAGAGAGAGAGAGAGAGAGAGAGAGAGAGAGAGAGAGAGAGAGAGAATGAAAATGGGGTAGGGACCAGATGGAAAATGAACATGATTAAAAGTTGGGAGAAGACAACTAAATGTTTAATTTATCATCTGCTTACTTGGCATGCCACCTCAGTCATTGTTAATGTTTTCTCACACAAACTAATGGTAGAGACCAAATGGTTTAACAAAAGTGAAGTTAATAGATTATTATATAACGATTTTTAGTTAGGGGACCAAAACAAAACTTCGCTCAAAGTTAAGGGACCTAGTGACTAATTATGCCTATTTTTTAAGGAGTTTTTATTTTAATTTTTAAAAATTTAATTGGAATGCACTGATTGTGTAAAGAAGTTTTACATTGTTAGTGAATGATAACCATCAAATCTTAAATTGTATTCGATATTAGATTTAATTGAAATACTGGAAGTGTAAAGAATTTTACACTATCAGTCAATCATAACCATTAAAATTTTATGTGTTTGACTTTTTCTTTAATCACATCTAATGTATTACATATGAATGGTTATGATGCATTGATGATGTAAAACTTTTTACACTTACAGTGCATACCAATCTCTTTGATATTTATTTTAAATATATGTAAAATAATGATTATGAATGGTTGTGATGAATCGATTGTGTAAAATCTTTTACATCGTCAGTGCAAAACAATCAATCTCAAATTTTAATTATGTAAATGTATCATCTTTTTGCTTTTGATTATATGTGTTTTGGTGTAATTTTTGTCAAATGTTTTCATATTGAAACTAGTAAAATATTGAGTTTTGTCTGATTGATTCGTATTATGTGTCATGATATATGATTTTTCAAGTTTGAATGCCTTTTTTAGGTTGCAAACATTCAGAGAATTACAAAAATAGAATAATATATTCTACCAACTATTATGGATTTATCCAAAAAGTACATTTAAAAACAAAGGTAAAATTGTTAAAATAATTAATACTACCTAGTTATTATAAACTTTTAAAGACAACATCTAACTATGTTATGTTTCAAAGTTGAGATTTCCTACTTAAGAAATGTCAAAAGAAAAAGAAGGGATTGGAATGCGGTTTGGGCCATGGCTTGTTACAACATTTAGAGATGGCATAACGAAGAAATACACAATGATGCTTTTACTCAACTGACAAATATGTTCAATCATGTTCTTTATCAAGACAATGATTATAGTCATGCTCGCAAGAGTACGATGGTTGTGAACAATGAGATTAGAAAGGCGTGGGTTCAAGTTATGTGGGAGGCTCCTATGACAGGGAGAATTAAATTGAATACAGATGGGGAGTGTGATGCTAGAGGGGTAGCCGGTTGTGGAGGGTATCATTAGAGGTAATGAAGGAGAATGGATGAGTTGGTTTCATGAAGCACCTAGGAGTTTGCCATATCTACATAGCTGAGTTGTGGGGTGTGCTTGAGGGTCATGGAATATGTAAGTTCTTTTATTTGCAGGAATTTTGCTAAAACTTGTGGCAACAAATTGATGTCATTCTTGATGTCTTAACATATGAGACTTATAATATGTAGGTGGTTTTATCAGATGTTGCAGGTTTTCTTATGATGTCAAGACTGGTGTTATGACATGCCTTTCTGAACATTCAGTTGAGAGTTTTGTGCTTTGTCTTTTGCGCATTTCAAGAAATCTTTTGTGTGGCTTTGATGAGTAATTGTTGGCACATTTATTAGTGAAGATTTTTATTTAGGATTGTTCTGTTATTAAGGAAGTTCAACTGTTGATATTTAAGTGCCTTTAATTGTGGAATATCATGATTAATTAGGTTTAATCTGATTGTGTTAGAAAGCTCAAACCCATGCGTTATGATGTCTTTTAAAAGATGCATGAACCCTAATTAGAATATACATAAAATATATTGAAGATGTGTGTGCATTGTGTTAGGGTTTAGTCATTTGTGTGTTTCTTGTGATTCAATCAATCATCACATTGATGATTGACTTAGACTGGTTTTATTGAGTTGTAATTTGTCCACTCTAAGCTTTTAAGCAAGAGTGTATTGTTATTGGTTGAAGTTTTTAAGCAAGATCAAGGTTTTTGTGTTTGAAGAATGTTCTTCTCTCTTTTGTAATTTGTGTTCTTATCACTGCTATGATTGAGGGGGAGTGAATAGAGTCTCTTATCTAAGTGTGTCTTAGATAGAAATTACACGGGTAGAGATTAGATGAAAAAACTGTAAAGTGAAGGGTGTTTGCTGAGAGTCTTTGAACTAATTATGTTTAGTGGATTTCCTTCCTGGCTTGGTAGCCTCCAGACGTAGATGTATTTGCACCGAACTGGGTTAACAATTGCTTGTGTTCTCTTCAATTATTTACTACTTTATTTTCCATGTTCATATGTTGATCATTGTTCAAATATAAGTGTCGTGACATATCCTTAGACATATCATATCGGATACCAGAATTTCAATTGGTATCAGAGCAGGCATCCGGATCTGGTTCTGGTAGAGATCTAGGGACAATACTTTCTGGTAGTATGGACAAGGAAGGATGATTTGTGAACAGACCTCATATTTTGGATGGTACTAATTATGATTATTGGAAACCTTGTATGGTGGCCTTTTTGAAATCATTGGATAATAAGGCCTGGAAAGTTGTTATCAAAAGGATGGGAGCATCTTGTCATAGTTGGAAAAGATGGAAAAGCCACTTCTAATCTGAAACCTAAGGAAGAATGGACTAAGGAGGAGGATGAATTGGCTATTGGAAATTCCAAAGATTTGAATGCTTTATTCAAAGGAGTTGATAGAAATATATTCAGATTACTAAACAATTGTGAAATAGCTAAAGATGTTTGGGATACTCTCAAAGCTTCTCATGAAGGTACTTCTAAAGTGAAGATGTCAAGACTCAAATTGCTTACTACCAAGTTTGAAAACCTAAAGATGAAAGATGATGAAATCATACATGATTTCCAGATGAATATTCTTGAGATAGCCAATTCCTCACGTGATATAGGTGAAAAGATGTCTAAAGAAAAGCTTGTTAGAATAATTCTCAGGTCTCTTCCCAAGGAGTTTGATATGAAAGTTACTGCTATAGAAGAAGCTCAAGATATCAGCAATATGAGAATGAATGAACTTATTGGATCTCTTCAAACATTTGAATTAGGGATCAGTGACTAATCTGAAAATAAATCCAAAAGCATAGCCTTTGTGTCCAATACTGAAAATGGAAAGGAGGAATATGATCTAGATACTGATGAATGACTATCCAATGTTGTAGTGATGCTTGGAAGATAGTTTAACAAAGTTATGAAGAAAATGGACATGAGGCAAATAACTAATATCAAGAACAACTCATCTGACATCAACATGTCTAATGATGCTGGTAGAAGAACTGGTCTGAAGAAAAACCCACTCAAGGCAAAAGGGTTTAGTGCCATGAATGTGAAGGATTTGGTCACATTAGAGCTAAATGTCCTACTTACCTCAAGAAAAAAAAGAAGGGTCTAATTGTTTCTTAGTCTGATGATGACTCTGAAAGTGAACTTGAAGAAGAATCTGCTAAAAGTGTTACTAATATGACATGTAGATATGTCTCTAATGAAGATTCTAGTGATGATGAATTAACCTTTGAAGAAATGGCAGATTCCTACAGAAATATGTGTCTTAGAAGTGAAAAAGTTTGCCAACAAGGAGATAAGCAAAAGAAACTCATAATCCAATTGGGAGCTGAAAAGGAAGAACATCTAGAAATAATTTTTAACCTAAAGAATGAAGTTGTCATACTGAATTCTAAACTTAATTAAATGTTCAAATATGTTAGAATGCTGAATAGTGGATCTAACACATTACAATAGATTCTTCAGATTGGAAAGATAGCAGGAGACATGACTGACCTTAGATTTAATAGTGAAAATAAATCTTTTTCATACAACAGCCACTCTGAACCATAAATGTCGAAGCATGCGTCTCAACATCATGGTAGAGGTCAATTTAACCACACAAGAGGGAAATTCACAAGATTGAGATGACATTATTGTGGAAAGTTTGGACATATAAAACATTTTTGTTTCAAGTTGTATAAATACCCTAAGCCTGCTCCTCAGCCTAAACCTAATCAGACCATTTCCCTCAAGAGACAACAATGGGTGCCTAAGGCTGCTGCTACCAGTTTGATAGCTCATACTTCTTTCAAAATCTCAGCTAAAGAAGATTGGTATTTTGACAGTGGATGTTCCAGACACATTATAGGTATTAAAAACCTATTTGTTGATATCAATCCTTACTATATTAGTTATGTGACTTTTTGTGATGGAGCCAAGGTTGAAATCCAAGGGGTTGGAAAGTTGGAGTGCTTAGGAGTCCCACATCTTGATGATGTTTTACTTGTCAAAGAACTAACTACCAACCTAATTAGCATCAGTCAACTATGTGATCAAGGATTTAATGTCAACTTCGGCAAATCTGAATGCTTATTCAAAAATGAAAATAATGAAGTAGTTATGAAGGAAGTCAGGTCAAAAGACAATTGTTAGTTATGGGTATCTCAAGATTCTAGTTATTCCTCCATATGTTCTCCAACCAAAGAAGATGAGGTTAAGTTGTAAAACCTAAAACTATGACATTTGAAAGAAATAAAAGGAATCTTATCCATGGAAGATGTCAGAGTAATTTAAAAACTAACGATTGAAGAAGGAGTATCTCTGGGCTATTTGAAAATAACAGAACTTATAAAGTCTTCAACTCCAGAACTAATGCTATGATGGAATCCATACATATTGTTGTTAAAAAGGCTGATGTCCTAGGAGATGTTGGAATATTTCTGAATGATATCCCTGATGAAATCTTAGACAGAAATACTAAACTTGAATCAATAAATGTAGAAATTGAAGTTGATTAAGTTAACAAAGGATTCCCTACCATAATTCAAAAGGATCATCCTAAAGAAGCTAGAGCAAGGGAATTCATATCAAACTATTGCTTAATGTTAAGGATAGAGCCCAAGAATGTTAGAGAAGCATCTATTGATGAGTTCTGGATCAAGTTTATGGAAGAAGAGATATGAAAGTTCAAGTGGAATGAAGTTTGGGATCTAGTTCCAAGATTTGAAGGAAGAAATATTGAAACAAAATGGGTGTACAAGAATAAGTCTATTGAGTTAGCTTATCTAGAGTCCATCAAATTATTGTTGGGAATAACTTACATCTTGGAGTTTCAGATGGATGGAAAAAGTGCCTTCTTGAATGATCACTTGAATAAGAAGGTGTATGTGGAATAACCTAAAGGGTTCATTTGTCTAAACCTTCATAATCATGTGTACAAGTTGAGGAAAACACCTTATGGCTTGAAGCAAGTTGCTAGAACTTGGTGTGAAAGATTAACAGAGTTCCATGATGATCATGAATGCAGGAAATGAGGTATAAATAAGACTTTCTTTGTCAAAAATGAAGAAAGAAAGATTATGATTGCCAAGATTTATGTGGATGATATTGTGTTTGGTGGGATGCCAGATAAAATGGTTCAACATCTGTTAAACAAATGCAGTCAGAATGTGAGATGAGCCTTGTTGAAGAGTTAACTGACTACCTTGAAGTACAAGCTAACCAGATGGAAGATTCTATAGTGCAAGTTTGAGATATGCCTAAGAGGGGGTGAATTAGGCTCTAGAAATTTCTTCGAAGTTTTTCCAGTTTTTCGATTTATACTTTCTTTAGAAATCTAAGTGCGGAAATGATAAAGTGCTGAAAGTAAAAAGACACAGTGATTTATCCTGGTTCCCTTCATAATCCGAAAGGTACATCCAGTCCCCTTTCAACCGAAAAAGATTTTCCACTATATGTTAGATTCCTAGAACAAGACACACCTAGTCTTTTCTAATTCTAACAACCAAGAACAATCCTCTTGGATTTTTATTAAGTTGAAATGAGAACAATCCTCTACAAACCAACTCTCTTGTTTCCAACAATCCCGGACAACAAGGATTACAATAAACCCTATAAGAAGAAACAATCCTCCTTCTTATAGTACACACCTAATTCCAAACAATCCTTGGTACTTAGGAATTTTTACAACAATTTCAATAAAATGAATATATGAAGATTTGTAGTATTTTTAAGACTTATAACAAAGCCTTCTTCTCTTTCAAGTATTAAGATTCAAGACAAATGATCTTCTTTTTCAATGTACAATTCAATGATATATGAAACCTAAGTGCTCAAAAATTATTATGAAACTTTTATGAATGATTTTAAAGTTATGCAAAAAGTTTCAACATTTTTGAAAAAGAATGAACACTTAGAAAATTATTTGAATTGATGTTAAAATTTAATAATGAAAGAGGTAACTTGAAAACTAATGTATTTTGCCTTAAATACATGTTAAAACATCTCTATGAAATGATACAAAAGTTTGAAACATTTTCATGAAGGTTTGCAATAGTTTAGAATGACAACAGTTCATGAAAAGACATAATTTTGAATTCTGTCAAGGACTTGTTAAGTCGGTTTAACAGACACCCGAGTTAACAAGTGCAGCACGAAATTTGAATTTCAAATGATTTTTCAAATTTCAAACATAAACAGATTTTGTTAAGTCGGTTAATCAGATTTGACCTAAAAAGTGCTGACAATTTTAAAAAAAAAAACTTTTTACGCATTTGATTCAAATATTTTTATGCGTGATAATTTGAGAACTTTAGAAATGAATAAGAGTATTATTTTTAGCATCTAAAGATTATACATAATGAATTGCAATTAATTACCTTAGCATCAATATTCATAAGCTTAAGCATTCTTGATTCTTTATTCCAAACTTTTTCTTCTTTGATATTTCTTATTTGGTAGGCTTTTGTCTTCATCAAAACTAAACTAAGATAGATGATGAACATCTTATTCACATATAGTTCTTTCTCAGAGTATATATGACAAGAAAAATGTTAATAAGTGTGGAATTAAGAATACCATAAAAGGATATATGCTCCAACTTATCTAAAGTTGTCTAAAGATGAAAATGGTGTCAATATGAATCTAATCCTCTATAAGAGTATGATAAGAGACTGGCTTTATCTCACAGCAAGCAAACATAACATTGCCATCTACAAGGAAGACAACTCCAACTAAGAGGATCACACCCAAGAAGAAAAAAACTAGCTCTATTTAAGATGTTATTTAAGGGTCTTAAATGTATTTGGAACCCCTTAGTCTTAAGTGTATTTGGAACCATTTATTCTTATTGTTTAATGTTCTTAGCTGGTATTTGGAACCACTTAATGTCATTTTGTGTTATGGTTATGGATGTCAATTTGAAATGATGTCATTTTGTGTAATAGATATGGATATGGATATCATTTTGTAATGTATTTTGTACATGTTTATATGTTAATGACAATTATGTGTCATGGTGAAATTTTGTTTTGAGCAAGAGTTATGTTGATTATGTATTAAACAATTATGTGTTATGACAATTTTGTGGAATGGTAAAATTCCGTGTTGAACAATTGAACAAAGTTACACTAATATATTTCACTGCTAAAATTTTGTGTTGAACAATTGAACTAAGCATTTCACTACACCATAATTTTTCAAGATTTAACTAATTTGGAATACAAACTTAAACATTTCAAATCATCATGAAAAAAACCAGAACTGCTACAACTATAATAACAAACATCATCCAACATTTTTTCCACTTCAAAATCTTACTCGTCTCATTTTGAAGTTGATTAATCTCCTTCCTTAATTATTCATTTGTCAACCTAACTTTACCAATCTACATTGTTCCATCATTCAATTTCTTTGATAACTTTTCCAACCTAGACATTATAATTTGCCCTTTCTCATCTTGAGCTTCCTCATAGAACCATTAAAAATACCCATACCCAGGTTGCATTGTTTCCTGCAATTTACAATGTATTATTCAAAATTGTAATCAGCATACAAAATTGTGGAATGGTAAAATTCCGTGTTGAACAATTGAACAAATTTACACTAATATATTTCATTGCTAAAATTTTGTGTTGAACAATTGAACTAAGCATTTCACTACACCATAATTTTTCAAGATTTAACTAATTTGGAATACAAACTTAAACATTTCAAATCATCATAAAAAAAACCAGAACTGCTACAACTATAATAACAAACATCATTCAACATTTTTTCCACTTCAAAATCTTACTCGTCTCATTTTGAAGTTGATTAATCTCCTTCCTTAATTATTCATTTGTCAACCTAACTTTACCAATCTACATTGTTACATCATTCAATTTCTTTGATAACTTTTCCAACCTAGACATTATAATTTGCCCTTTCTCATATTGAGCTTCCTCATAGAACCATTAAAAATACCCATACCCAGGTTGCATTGTTCCCTGCAATTTACAATGTATTATTCAAAATTGTAATCATCATACAAACTCCTTGTACATATGGCATACATACCTTAAAATGAGAACAATCCTAAAAAAAATGCATAGCTCTTTGTCGTCGTAGACCTACGAAGAATAGTCGGGTCTCTGCAATGACAACTCGATTTCCATGGAAGATTCGGGCTCGTAAACACACTGGAGTCCAAACTTTCATGGCTTTTCTGTTTCATGGAGGATGAACCATAACTTGATTTCATAGAGGATCAACCCTAATATTCAATTTTTGGGATTCCAGATCAATTTAACATTAAAATAGCGAAGGAAAATAAAGAAGAATGCAAATGCGGATGATAGTGAAATAAAGAAAGGAAAAGGAAGAAGACAAGTCATGTCATCTGCCACTTCGCTTTCCCCAAACGTCCGTTTGGAGTAAATAGACGAAAATGACTCATCTGCTCCGTTTTACTTAATTAAAGGATCATTTTGAATATTTTAAAAATTAAGAAACCAAAATAGATCCTGAGGTAAAGTTAAAGGACGGAAAAAAAGTATTTTGCCTATGGGAAAAACCATAATTCTCTACCTTACAAGGATTAAAAGGAAAGGGACGAAATAAATATTAAAAATTGTTTAATATTTTTGTAAATGTTTGAACGAGGTAATTTTAATTTTTTAAAGAGATTTTTATTTTTATTTTTAATTATGTAAATGTATCATCATTTTGCTTTTGATTATACGTGTTTTGGTGTAATTTCTGTAAAATGTTTTCATATTGAAATTAGTAAAATATTGAGTTATGTATGAATTCATATTATGTGTCGTGAATTCGTGATATATCATTTGTCAAGTTTGAATTCCTCGCTTTGGTTGTAAACATTCAGAGAATTACAAAAATAAAATAATATATTCCACCAACTATTTTGCGTTTATCTAAACAATACATTCAAAAATAAAGGTAACATGAGTAAAATAATTAATACTACGTAGTTATTATAAAGATTTAATACCCTTTTTGATCCTCTAACTATACTCTCGGGTCTAATTTGACATTCTTTCTTTTAAAAGTTCCAAATTGATCCCTTAAGTTGTTTAACAGAAGCAAAAAAGTCATTTTGCTGATGTGTAATCTGAGTTGGATGGATGAATTGCCTAATCAACACCTTTTAATTTCCATGTGATTTTTCTAATATTTTTTATTATTTTTTATTTTCCACGTGGAATTTTTAATATATATTTATTATTTATTTATTTTTAATTCTATTTATTTTTTATTATTTTTATTTTTAATTTAATTCTATTTTTTCAAATTGATATTTTAAAAATAATTTTAATTGGACCAATAATACTCTTTTTGGCATATGTAATATTTCATTTACAGTTTTATGCACATGTAACTTATTGGGATTATATAACAAATGCAATACCATTATTCCCTACAGAAAGAGAAACTAAGACCGAACATAAATTGAGCTCAATTGTCTAAAGTGAAACCAAGTTGCAAAATTTAGTCTTTATATTAACTATTTGTGCATAAAAATGCAAATAAAATATTATATGGGCTCAAAAGAATATTATTGACAATGAATTGGTGTGTCCTTGATATCGGCCCAGTTAAAATTATTTTAAAAATATTAATTTGAAAAAATAGAATTAAATTAAAAATAAATATATAAAAAAATCAACGTGGAAAATAAAAAATATTACAAAAAGCCTATTATAAACTTCAAAAGACGACATATAATTATGTTATGTTTTAAAGTTGAGATTTCCTATTTAAGAAATGTCAAAAGAAAAAGTGTTTCAATATCTCTCCAAAATCATCTCTCAACTAAACCATAAATCATTAAACTTCATCATTGCAACAATCAACACATAACTTATTCTTTTATCCTACAACAACATGAAAAAATATATAAAATTTGATTCAATTTCCAAAAGGGAAAAAAAGATATAGAAGTATTTAATAAAGAATTTGAACCCTTCAGAATTTAATCTTGTTCATTTATAATTTATTTTTTAAAAATTTGTGTTATTATGGTTATTTTGCTCGGGTGACATATTTTAGTTTTCTTGAATATAAAACTAAGAGGGAGATTACAAACCTCAATCTTGGACTATTAAACTCAACATTAAAAGAGAAACATATTTTCTCTGCACTTAGTAAATGTATCAACTTCTAGTGGTCATTTAGAATTAGCAATAAAACTAAAGTTATTCGTACTGTAGAAAGCAAGTTGCATTGTCAAATATGTTTCTCATCTAGAGTCTATGTTCACAAGGCTTAAGAAGAGTTGACATGCTTTATATATATCCACTCTCAATGTATCTATAGTACAAGATAATATGGAAGACACAATGGTTAAACATGTTACACAATAAATTAAGATCTTTTGGTGTATCTATCTTCAACGTCTCTTTGTACTACAGAGAAACAAAGACACTTATACAAGTTATCTCTTCCAACGACTAGTCTTCTACAACTACTATATAAGTAGCTGAAGATTCAATATGAATCTTTAATAAGGAACAAGGAACAGAAAATTGAGAAGGAAATTCAAGAAGGATAGAAGTGTTTCACACTTCTATCTGGATGGAAGAATAACAAGATCAACAATAGTAACATAATCGAGTATGCAAAAATTATGTTATATGTTGTAAATTTTACAAAGCCTTAAGATTGAATATCTTAGAAATCTTAAATGCTTAAGGTCTTTTTTTATGGTGATTACCCTGTACCTTTAATTCTCTATCAATGTTTTCTATTCAACTAAAAAGGTTGTTTAGTAGTTTATATAAAGTCTCTTGCTATGTGCTTGAGCAACGAAGTCTCTTGCTGAGAAGCTGAAGCCAAGTAAGTCTCCTGCTATGTGCTAGAGCATTGAAAGTCTTGATCAATTGTTGATTAAGCAAGGAAGTCTTGAGTACGTGGGATTTAAGCAAGGAAATCTTAGACTAGTGGTCTGAGCAAAAGTCTTGTATTTGAGGGTATGAGCAAAAGTCTTAGGTTCGTGGATCTAAGTAAGGAAGTCTTGGACCGAGGGTCTGAGCAAAGAAGTCTTGGATTTGTGGAATCTGAGTAGGAAAGTCTTAGGCTGATGGTTTAAGCAGGAAGACTTAAACTGAGGGGTTTAAGCAGGAAGTCTCGGGTTGAGGGTCTACGCAGGGAAAAGTCATATGCTTAAGTGCATAAGCGATTGTAATCATATTTTGATTATAGTGAAAAATATTTTATGCTACAAGGGGATTGTACTACTCTCAGTTTGGGAGGAACCAATATAAATCTCTATGTGTTTTGTTTTTATTTATTTGTTTTTGTTAACATTCTGCTGTAATGTATTAATCAAAATCTGAATATCACTTTAGATTTCGAACTCTGATCAGAGACGAATTAAATAAAATGGAAAATACATTTCAATCCTCTTTTTGTGTACGGTAATGTGTTGATTTGAATGATTGTTTCTCTTAAGTTTGTTATTGCTCTTTTACAGGGTATGGTTATCACAAAGCAATGATACACATGAGATGGTATGAGATGGATGCAATGTTAATGAATAGGTGATGGCAAGCATGAAGATGTTGGTATAGAGAAAAAAACGTGCGGGGAAACTCAATCTTGAAGCTTCTTTTATTTTTTTGCATTTTTTTTAAAATTTTAATTACTTTAGATTTTTTGCATTATTTTTGAAATAGTGTAATGTAAGTGATGAAATGATAATAAAAATGCTATTTGTATATTATCTAAAAGGATGTAATGGGCGTGTTTTTAAAAACAATGCTCTTTTTGTGTTTTAATTTAAATGATTTGATGCATACGTAAAAATGTGCTCTTTTAGTTGTAGAAGTTTTTGCTAAAAATAATTCTTTCTAAATTTGAGATTCAAAAGTCATAAACCCTCCAAATTCTCCAGAGAACAAACTTAGTTTATTTTAAAATATGATATATGCCTCAAACATAGTAAATGCAAATGGACATAATAAGCATATTGTCTTAAAAATATGTAAAATATGTATGTATGATATAATGATTCTAGTAGAACTCTAAATCAAATATTCAAGTCATTGCCATACGTAAGGATCATGTAAATGACTTGATATGTAAATGACCTTGCAGAAATTGCAAAATACAAAAGGTTTAAAAGATAGATATAAGATATGACAAAATTTGGGTATGACACTCAGTTTGGTTAAATCAAAATCCATTAAAGCAATGAACTAATCCGTCTAATACAAAGGAAATCTACGAGTCTCATTCTCTTCATACATGATCTTTGGACATCGAACATTGCCTCTGACTCAAACAAACTTATATCTCCAAGGTTTTTAGTTTGATGTATAAGGGGAAGAAAATAGATAGCCTAGCGTGACATTCACTAAGACTCATCCATAATTTAGAACATCAACTTATTGACATGATAATTTAATGTGATTTCTCCTTATCTATTCTCAAAACCCCGGATAAATACTCAGTTGTTCAGGTGCAACTAGGAAGGGGGTGATGTTGATGATCTTCAAGATCTCAAACTGCATGACGGTGAAAGTGATAAAAATAAAAATATTCTTCATCCACCCTCTAAAGTCGCCACATGCAAATCTTCTAACATGACAAACACTACTTCAAAATCACACCGACCT
Organism: Lathyrus aphaca; assembly: GCA_963966055.1. Lineage (NCBI taxonomy): Eukaryota > Viridiplantae > Streptophyta > Magnoliopsida > Fabales > Fabaceae > Lathyrus > Lathyrus aphaca. The sequence continues at coordinate 548,155,007 of OZ014522.1, forward strand.
CGTTCTTGGTGTTGGAGAGCTTTAGGTCTAGCTGAAAAACTAGGATCCAATTTTCTACAAGGAAGATGGAATCAATGTTCATGGCCTTATCACAAAAGAAGTCTGAATTAGAAACTGTGACTATGAGATATTTAGTTAGATCTTATAAATAATACACTAAGTTAGTGCCATTAACACTAAGTGATTCACTCCTTTAACTATTATAAGACAAGCTCTCGTAACTATAAAAAAAAGCTTTGTCTCAACGAACCACCCATCTACTTTTCCTATACACTGTTTTGAGCTTCACAAATATCCATTCCACAACTCACATAACTCAACATCAGTCAGCGGGTCTATAACCCTCCTAGATGAGTCTCACTCTTGAATAAAACACCTTGAATGAAGAAAGGAAGAAACAAAGAGAGTAAGGTATTACATGATGTCATGAACTTTGATTGAAGATTGAAAACTAGAAGAAGAGAGTGGCAGTGTAAATCTGCTGAAAATTTATAATATGAAATGAAGAGATGAGAAAAATAGGAAATTGTGAGGTCTATTTATAGGATTTGAGTAACATACATAATAACGATTGCATGTAAGGTCACCTTATTAGGATTGTAGGAAGTAGGGATAGGTCATGACTAACTCCTATTTCCAACACGTTTGTCATCATCACAGCTAGGGAAAGTGAAATAGTCAAACGACCAATAATCATTGGCATAATCTACGACCACCACATTTGGAGAAGTAGAGCAAGTCCGCCCGAAAAGGAACATCAATTGAGGTATAATAGATAATCATTGACTAGTCTCGGACAAACATCTCTTCCTTACACGACTCATGCTTTAGGGACTGTGTACATGTCTGATTTCTTGATATGCTTCAGGAAAACACTTCGCCTTTACCTGACTTATGCTTGAGGTGCTATGTACATGGTCGATTTTTGGGTCAGGTCCTCAAGCGGGTATGGGTTAACCAGAAAAGGCATAACCGGATTGAAATAACTAATGAGCTAGATTTAATATGATGGCATGAGTCTAGAGAAATTCAATATCTTATTGAGATATGTATAATCGCCTATAATATCATAATCCATAATTTAGAACAATCAAATATGATTCACAATCACCATTAAATAATCATGTCAATAAGGAGAAATCACATTAAATTATCTCTCATAATAAAATTTGAAATTAACCTTAAACTCCAAACATGTATTTTGAGAATATCTCTCAAGCCTTGCATACTTAACTCTTAAGTTAATTATGACAACCGTGTCGGTTGTTACTGTTGTTCAAAGCCAACATATCTAAATTTATAAAGTTGCTTCAAAAAAGAGGTGCGTGTTTAATATTTATCGCTAGATAGAAGATGCTTTAAAAATGAAAGACATTTACAATAGATTGAAGGTGTCAACTATGATCATTAATGAAAGGCATTTACAATAGACTGAAGATGCTGCTCTAAAAGCAATAAATGAAAGGCATTTTTACAATAGCCCTTGCTTACAATTTCAAAAGATTTGAAATAAAGTTCCACCCTGCCCATGTTTTCCTATTATAAGGGCTAGAAAAGTTCAAAGCAAACATGTCCTTGCTATTTTCATTCGATACACAAAAATCAACAAGTTTTGCTACAATTTCTGCACTTTCCTTTATATGTGTCATGTTATAAGGGTCAGTCCATAATTTATTAACAAATTGCAGCCTCCTTTGTTTTCCTACCGGAGGAACTTCCCATCTTTCATAAAGCAAATCCCTCTCCTCTGCGGTAAGCCTGCTAACCCTCTTGGCAAGATATTCCCTTTCCTGCTTCAAAGCTTTGATGCTGCATTTGATGATCAATCAACAGAAAAAGATTAATAACTTAATACTATTTTCTATAATAAATCCTTTGAAAGACACTAATTGCATACCTTGCCGAAACTGATTCTGCAGGTTCATCACCTAGAAGAGCAGGACTAGCATTCCCAAGCTCTGCCAGATGCTGTTCTAACCAAGTCAACCTTCTAAGTTCAACTTCTACATACACCTGATCAGAAGAATCTCCTCTTAACAAAAGATAAAATTGTGTACGGTGCACCAGAGAAATGTGGCATAAGTGCCATAACATGATAATTTGATTTCTCTGCTGTTCAAATTGCACGTGCCATGATAAAGGAGATTGATCGGTTGTATCCATTTCTTCGGTTACAGACTTGTTTGCTTCAAGCTCCAAAACCTATACCCGTACAAAGGAGAAAGGTATCAACATCAGAAAATATTATTAACATGAACGAATTACAAATGATAAGTGCTGAAGTAATTCTGTCATTCCAAGTTGTTGCAAGTTAATGTCAGATACAAGTGGTTTTAACGTATGTCATGTTTCTTGAAGTAGTCAATAACAACTTAAAATTTTTAATGTTTGGCAGGGGAAAGGAAAGTAACCTATAGTGAACGCAGAAGTGGTTTAATGCTGAAAACAAAACTAAGATGAAGGAAATAAACATGGCAGCACCAATAATAAAATAAATATAGCAAATCTATCAAATCTTGCCTGGCAAACCAGAAGTTGTTTCTGGTAATGCAGTTTTAACGTATGTCATGTTTCTTGAAGTAGTCAATAACAACTTAAAATTTTTAATGTTTGGCAGGGGAAAGGAAAGTAACCTATAGTGAACGCAGAAGTGGTTTAATGCTGAAAACAAAACTAAGATGAAGGAAATAAACATGGCAGCACCAATAATAAAATAAATATAGCAAATCTATCAAATCTTGCCTGGCAAACCAGAAGTTGTTTCTGGTAATGCAGTTTTGCCACTAGCTCTTTTAACTCGGTAATATAAACTCTGAAACTTCGAATGTTCTCCTCAGCAGCATTCTTGAACATTTTCTGAATTTTCTTCACATTCACTGATTTTGATTGCCGTGAAGCAGGGCTACTTTCCTGTGATACAATAGAACCACAGCTTTCATCATCTTTTCGTGGGGTAACTTTATGCAACCTTGAAGAAGTATCCCCGCCAGAGGATAAAATGTTGGGAACTCTGTTCTCAATTTCACGTTCCATTGCCTTACGAGAAGAGAGAGGCGAGCAAGGAGCTCGTATTATGTGTTGCATACTGGGGCTGTTGTTTAAGCTGAAAGGAAGATTTTTCTTCCTTCTATGTTGGGTCTTACTGTCTGGAGTCTCCTCGGTACCAAAAGCAGATACCAGCTTATCTATAGATTTCTGAACATTCTCCAGCTTCCTTTCTAAAGATGAAATAGTGTTCCCTTGATTTTTCAACTGAGTGATCTTTTCCATCAGGTTGGTCTTATCTGCTTTCACGATTTCTTCTGCTGTAGAACTAGCAGCTACCAAGTCTTTTATTTCAGACAGTACTTTGGACATGGTTTCAGCCGTTTCTTGATTTCCAAGATTGTGGGTTGCAAAATCCTTATGCAGAACTTCAAGTGCTCGGTTTGCATCCTCACAGAGTTGTAGCTGTCGATGTTCAAGCTTTTGAATTTCATCGACAAGTACCGATGGATCAGGAGTAGCCAATAAATTTTTCAGCATTGCTTGCCTGCTAACCGTTACCCTTCTCTCTGGAGTATGGTTACCAGCTAATTCATTTTCTTCAGCAAAAGAAAGACATCTGACAACTTGACTTGAGGGCCCACAATCACTTGTTCCCTGCATATAAATTTGAGTTAGAAGAATAAAATTAGGGGTTGAACTAATGTGTTGTGATTGTTCGAAATACCTTCTGAACTTTATTTGCTTTTCTTTCAAGATCAAGTTGACTTTGTGCAAGGTCTCTCTGTCGCCTCAAATCTTCCATATCCTTTTCCAACTGGAAATTTTTTCAATAAAAAGTGAGAATGTTTGCATAAAACCTAAAGGAAAGACAATTTTCTTAAACTTCAAAAAACAAAAAATTCACAATTTATACTTGTCTTCTAGATTAGAAGAGCAACCAAGGTGAAGCTTCTTTTTCAGGTTTTGATATCACATTATGGCATCAGAAAGTCAAATGCCATTGCTACAGATTCCAAGACTTCCATAAATATAAAAAATATGGCTTCATATAAATCATAAGAAAAGTCAATTTTCTTAAAATTTAAAATAAAAAATAAGCATTTCACAGTTTATACTTGTCTTCTAGACTAGATGAGCAACCAAGCTGAAGCTTTTTTTCAGGATTTGACAATCACATTATGGCATCAAAAAGTCAAATGTATTGCTACATATTCCAAGACTGTCGTAAATGTAAAAAAATATGGCTTCATATAAATCGTTGACCATAATTTGAGCTAAGGGTATAGGGTAAGAACTAAGAACTCCAAAAGATATCATCATAAGATCCGTCTCTTATACTGGCTAAGGTCACTAATTTCTTTCCACTCGGTAAGCTCATATATTTTGCATGAAAGTTAAGACCAAGAATACCTGCTGAATTTTCAATTCCCTTTCAGCTAGCAAAGACCTTAGACATGCATGTGCAGACAGTTCAGGGTTTTTTAACTCTCCTTCAAGCCTTGCAACTTCTTTTTGCAATTCTCTAACTTGCGTCTTTTCTGAAACAACCTGTTGAAAAACACCACCACATATAAGGCAGGCTTCTCATAATATGATTGCTTTCTTTTTTTTTTTGTGAAAATTATTATCCATCACATTTCAGTTATTTCAAACCATTCTACTAAAACATATTGTACTAGTCAATTTGAAGATGGCTATTGGATACTAACCATCTGAATCCAACGGGAGCTACCATCTATAGAACTTAAATTTAGTATCACTAGTCAATAAAATAAGAATACCAGCTATCAACTTCTGCATACTTTAATTGAAAACAATTTTTCAGGAGAAATAAAACTACACAATATAGGAGAGAATGTAGAAAAGATTTTTCATACTAATCTATTCTCTAATCAAATATGTCATTTTTAGGTGTTAGTCATACCATATTCACTCGGGCAGTATTAACAACTTCCTTTGCACTGGTAGCAAAGGATAGTGTATTTCTTGTTTGCTCCACATGACTTAAGGACGGGCTAACGGTGCATATAATCGCTGTTCGAGCATTTCCCCCAAGTGAAGACTGCAATATTCGTGTCAGTTTGGAGTCTCTATATGGAATGTGACCATGTATCCCACAACTGCAAAGCAAAAGAAAAATTCAAAAGCATAGTCAGACCCCTGCAAAGCAAAACAAAATTCCAAAAGCAGAATCTATATATAGTATTTCAATATTGGCTACTAAAAAGTTTACTTGTTGCAATCAGGACTTTTTTATACTTAACGAACAATAAGAAACGGTAGACACATGTGTTCGGATGTTATTCTTAAATCTAGAATTGCAGGACCTTAGCTTCCTGATGACTGATGCAAGTGTTAATAAACTTCTGTTGATGTGGCTTCCTTCCTTCAATCTTGTTCCGCATGTTTTTGTTTGAGATACACGTTCACTTCCAGCAAGATCCACAAAATTCTAAGAAGTCGGAAAATTTTATCAATGTGACTGGGTTTGATATTTTTAGGTCAAACTATATAGATATAAACATACCAAACTAGCTATGTAAGATTTCACACGGTCTGGACTTTCACGAAGGAAGCTCTCTACAGTCTGAAATATTTATACAAACAGAAATAAATACTAATTATAGCACAGAAAACATAATGTTGTGTCTCAAACCTCTGCATTTAGCTAGAAGAGAAATGGGAAAGTTATTATTGTTTTAAAGTAGTTGAGCGAGCTTACCAGCCTGATTATTTGATGTGATCTTGAGCTTTTATCATTTAAAGTTGTTTCCCCCACTTGCCTATGAGCTGCGGATACAATTTATTTTCATGAACAGCGGTAATAAATGCCCACAAAGTGCTATATTTTCTACAACTCTGGCACATGGTTTATATAAAAAAGTAAATCTACATTACATAAAAAATGGAGAAATTTAACAGTAATATGTGAACATGATAAGATACTGGAGAAAACCATGATAAGATACTGGAGAAAACTATGATGCCTGCCTATATTGCATAAGAGAAAAACTAAGCCAGCTTTGTAAGTTACCTTCGCAGATGCCAATTAAGTGCCTTAGATGTTGACCATCCTTGGCTACTTCTTCATTCAGCTTTTCCACAATAGTCCCTTTCTGTATGCAAATGAAAAAACAAAAATTTATCAAGGAAATGCAGAGTCCTTTGATTACTTTAAGTAGAAGATGTATCTAAGAATTATACCTCGGGATCATCCAATAGCCGAAGAGGACCAGATTCACGATTAAGAAGGTCTATGACAGTCTCATTATAGATTTCCAAAGCAGAGATTCTCAAAACAAAATCTCTATCTGGTGTCTGTAAGATCGAAAAAAAGGCTCATTAGCACGCAACCTTTTTACTATCAAACCTTCTAATTAGTATTCAAATCATGAATATCATTTCCACTTTTATAATTTTGATCAAATAAACATGTGATCTCACCCAGCCTCTCATTCTAGAGATAACTGAAATAAAATGTAATATAAATAGTGACTCACATTCTTGATGTAATCATAGATGTCCCTAATAGCATTTTCAGTAATGCCTCTCATAGTGAATGTCTTACCACTGCTGGTCTGCCCATAAGCAAATATTGTTGCTGCAAGAAAATCAAAATTGTTGGATGGATAAAAAAAATCACTAATGGAAGAGAGACGGGAAGGGAAAAAAAATCTGATTCATGCTTTAGCTCCGAAAAAGTTACCATTGATGCCTGAAAGTGCTGATAAAGCAACATCTTTAGCCCCTTCATCATACACCTTTTGAGTTGAGCATGCAGGAGAAAAAACTCTATCTGCATCATAATATTAAATCAATGAAAGATTAAGTAACTCATATCCAAGCTGTAAGGATGTTTTAGATTGTTAATTAATCAATCATAATCTTCACAACATTAACAATATTTGACTTTATTCATAATTTTAATTAAAGTCGTTCACTTAACTAGTTATTTGCTGACAGTGTTTTTACCTAGACGTGTATACAAATTGAACTCATAAAAAACAGATACAGAGCCGTTCCAGGAAACTTAAAAATCAATAAATGCTAAAATAATCATTATATAACTTGTCATCCCATTTTTGTAATTATTAACTACCATTTATAAAAAAATTAAATTCATTAATTTTCTGTTATGATTATTTTAGTTTAAAATTTTGAATAAAAAATTTCATAACTCCTCATCTTAGGAGAAAGCAAAGTTGAACTAAGGTTAAAAATAAACAATATTCACATGCAAAGCAAGCTGAGCTTGATCCAATACATACCGAATGTGTAAGGTATTGCAGGCCTCTCTTGATTTGGATTCTTGAACACTATTGTTTGCTCATCCAAACAATCCCAAGCAACTAGATCGTACATGGCTTGTTCTTTCCTGTTGAGTGGCCTCATCCGAACAGTGACCCTAATGTTCTCCTCCCGAATTTTGGAACCGCCTGGAGTAGCAGCCAGGTTCCTATTCTCCTCCCGAAGTTTGGAACCGCCGGGAGTAGCAGCCAGATTCCTATGCATCTTAGACGACGGTGTTGCCACTGCCGGTGATCCCACCATCGATCAAAATCTCTACAGATTAACAACACATAATTAATTCTAGTAATTTCCAACACAACCTTTCCAAATATAAATCCATTGATACAAATTAGGAAACATTATACATAAGCAACAATAAAGCGAGTGAACAATAATTTAAGCTTATCTCAATAAGCTACATTGCAAATAGCGAATGAACCTACATTAAGCTGAAACCTAGTATAAAATCAATTTATCAGAAACTTCTCAAATTAAATATCCGCTACTCTTCATTTACAATTTCACAAGAACATTTCCATAAAAAGAACTCGATCATAATAACCATTGATACCAATTAGGAAACATTATAAATAAACAACAATGAACAATAACTTATGCTTATTTCAATAAAGCGATTGAACTTAACATTAAGCTGAAACCTAGCATGAAGTGAATCTCAACAAATCAATTAATCAGAAACTTCTCGAATCAGAAATTCGCTACTTCACTAAATCGAATTGAAATCTACATTACATTTGATATTTCGATAAATCTTTTTCTTGCTTAAATTTTCTTGATCTTTCCTTTCTGTTTACAATTTCACAAGAACGTTCCTATAAACTTACTAGTGTGAGAGATGAAGGATCGGTGGCGTCGTGAGTTCTTGAGGTCGGTCGGAAACGGAGAAATGGCGGTGATATTCGTCGGAAAAATGCGGGACGACGTACTTTGGAGTAGCGAAATATGAAAGTTTGAATGTTATGAGACCAGAAGAAGATTAAAAAAAATTGTTTTAGTAACGGCTACTTCAATGGTGGCTCTTTCCGTTCAGTACGTGCGCGCTCCGACACGAGAATCAATGCAAATGGACGTTTTTAAATATTGGGCCCGTAAATTCTACTTTTAGAGGATTCTCCTTTCCATCCTCGTTGGTATCTGACACCCCCCAATTTTTATAAACGACAGAAATGACCCCAAGCATTTTAACACTAATTATTCGGACAAAAATTTTGATAGACTAAAAAAAATTTCGATATCGAACAAAATTTCAGATAGGCACCTTGAAATTATCGAAATATCGATAATTACAATTTCTCAATAACATATAAAATCTCCGGATTTTTGAAAAATTACATGTCTATATCAGTAATTTCGTTTCCCATGAAATTACCAGTAGTTAGATTTTTAGGTTTTTTTTGAACGATCATGATTTTGACGACAATTTTGCATGACTATGATTGCACCGACAATTTTCGTGGTCCAGAAATGATGCATATTTGTATAAATAAGAGTTAAGATCTTGTGGTTAAACACATCTGAACAAAATGGATATTCCATCAATTTTTATCAAGGCAGAAGTTTACTTCAACGAAGCTTCTCTTCTAGTAAATTTCAAGTTCCCTGATGACACCACCTTAGTTGTCGGCTTAAAGTCGAAGTTGAATGTATTGTTGCCTGAAGGTGACAATAGAAATGTGAGAAAGATTGAGTTTCGTGAAGATTGAGAGGATACAGACGGTAGAGTGAAATACAACTTGATTGAGTTGAAGAGCGATGAAGACATTACAGAAATATGGAGATCATTTTGTCGTAGGCTAACAAAGGGTCCACTCGAGTTAGATGTGAAGCTATCAAGATCAGTTGATGACATAATGCAAATGATGAAACGCACTGGTTTTCCAAATTCCTGGTATCGCCCTTGGTTTTTGAAAAATCCGTCAATGTATCGGTAATTGTAAAAATGAAGTCATGTTTTGTCCCAGGGTTAAAATGGTCTTTTCAATAGGTTTGGGGGTGCCAGATACAGTGAGGTGGCAAGAAGATTTCTCCTACTTTTATGGGCCTACCTTCGTGGGCTTCTTCATAAAATGTTTGAGATTTTATCATATGAAACCCCGACTTTGATCTGACACTCCCACATATTTCTATAACTCTTATGTTACTCTTGTCAAAATCTGATAAAAAAATCTAGACGAAAAATCCAGTAAAACAACTAAAAAATTGGTACTAATGAAAAACTTCATTAGTGTATATGAAAGATATGATGTACTGCATTTTAAAAAAAACTGGTATGTTATGGAGCATACCGTTTTTCTTAAAGTGTTTATATTTATTAGAATTTTTGACTAAACATAAAAAATATGTTAGCTTGATAAGTATCAATTTTTTAAACAACCCTCAGTTACCAGATTTTTTCTAGATCAGTCAAAAATCAGGTAGTGTTAATTGAATGAATCAAAAAACCCGGTAAATATAAATAGGTGTCCTATGTCGTTAAGAAAAACATCTTTCAATGCCTATTTTTGTTTAAGGCAAAATAGTACTTCAATAGGGTGAGAAACCTCTTGTTGAGTTTCGGCTCTCAGAGTGCACCACATGTCTCGTCTTTCTGAGATCCAAGTTGAATAATATGTTGTCCGACACCGAGAATAGAAAGGTGAGTAAGATTGATTTTTTTTTTTGCAGATTGTATTGATATTGATGGAAAGGTGAAATACAACTTTATTGAGTTGAAGGTCGATGAAAATTTAAAAGATATGTGAAGAACATATCATTGTATGCTAACTAAGGAACCGATTGAGTTTGATGCAGCAATTTCTAGATTTGTCGACGACATAATCAAGATGTTGAAAGATCATAACCATCTCGTATTGTTTAGGTTTTCTAATTTATTATTGTTTTGTTAAATTATGTAATTGTCTGTCTGAGTTATATAACCGTTTATTAAATGTTAAATTATGTTCATCATGCATCAATGGAAGTGCCAAAATATTAACTAATAAGAAATGTTGTGTTAATGTCTGAGTAATACTACACATAATATACTAATACAAAATGATAATAAAGTCTAAATAGGCCCCCACGAGCTATGTGTGCTACTTGTGATGCCAAAGTATAAATCTCAACATCAGGGTTCACCAAACCCATGAGGTTATCCATAATGATTACTATCATCTACAAGCGTTGAGCATCATCCGAATCATGTAGAGGCAGTGAAGGCGACATCACATCATCAGAAGGTACCCCAACATGAGAAGATCTAACATGATAAGATTTAACATAAGAAGTTCTAGCATGAGAAGGTATAACATCCTCTCCAAGTTGCCTTGGTAGGATGATGCGAGGTTGTGATACAACAAGGTACCACTCAAAGTATCCATCCACACACTCCGTGGGGAACTGAAAATCTAGTGCACGATCTCTAATGGCATGGGCAGAACAAAAAAAGACCAATAAACCAGCTACGAAATGCCCTCAGATGGAATAATAGGGACTGATAATGGGATTTCAAAGACATATCAAAACCGACACAAACACCTCTAAGTTAGGTGTCTAGCCACAAAGGTTTCCCACCATAGATAACTAGAAAATAATAAAGAGTTCATGATGCATTATATGGTATGTGTAGGGTATCCAGATGATATGTATATAGTCAACACATCAATCATCTTCATATTCTCAATAACACCTTTCAAGTGTGAATGTCTTCTCCTCAATCTCTTGGCTCGTGCATACTAAGCAGTGGTAGAAATAACCCGCCTTTCACAGATGGACGGGGAATGCTCGTATATCCAACACTGTACAATAACAAATACTCATATTACCAACAAAAAATGTCATCACAAGAAATAAAATAGTAATAAATAATAATTCTTTTATACCTGTTATTAACCCATATAACCGACAAGTTGCCTCGTCTAAAAAATAGTCACCTCTCCAAGCGCAACAAATAGAATAATCAGTGCAACACACTCTCATGCCCAACTGCAATACTCAAGGCGACTAAACTGCCACATGTACTTCACATTGATATATACATGAGATTTATTCGCTAAGATAATACATCATATAAGATGTAACATGTATATCATAATGACTGCTTCATATATACCTTTATGCTCTAGATCATCATATCTATCTTGTGGCCAAGATAGAAAAAAATGAGTACCCTATTAAATCGAAACTTCTATATCACTTGCTCATCAGTAACCATTATGTCATGTATAATAGGCATACATGCAATATTATGGATAATGAGAGGAGCAGTGAAGAAATTAAGTTCTAGTGAAATATGGAACAAAAAGGAGACATCATCCAATGTAATCGTCATCTCACCAAATAGAAGATGTAAGGAAGACATATTCTTATGCCATCTCTAAAAAAACACTGTAAATAGCTGACCGTCGAGCATGGTTAGCGAACAGTCCACCAGTGAAATGAGACCATTATCCTCAATAATTGCCTTGATCACTTATAACATCAAGACATCTGAAAACTTCTTAAACTCCCCAATGGGTGGGAACCTTTCATGGTGGTCGGTCATGTAACAAACAAATTAAAAAAAATCAGTTAGTTTCAACATATGAATTATAAATAAAGTCACATCATCAAGATATCATATACATACCTCTCCCTTCCATAATTTGAATTCCACAAGATCAACATATCCAATGATCATAGAATAATCATTGGACCCTCCAATAAACCATCCATCTATGTGTACATACGACTCTGTCAAAGTTGGAGCAGTGACCTCTGTCTCAACCAGAGCAGTGACCTCTGTCCCAGCCAAAGGAGTAACATTTATATCATTTGTAGCAGGAGCTCCAATATCCGTCTACATAGTAACCTCTATAGTAGTCAGAGCCTCTATCTCAGATGGATGAGGCACCCATGTTATCTAAAAAGTAAGTGGTACATCTGACTCTACCACCATCTACATGACATCCTTAACTGTTGGTTGGACATCCTCGGTGGAATTATGGTATCAGATATGAGATGTCGAAGGAGATGCCACTACATTAATATCTAAGCAATGATAAAGATATGAAGAAAATAAAATAAGCAGTACACAATTGTAAAGGACACACGTAATTGTTAACCCAATTCGGTGTAAACAAACCTACATTTAGTGGCTACCAAGCAAGGAAATCCACTAAACAAAATTAGTTTGAAGATATACAAAAACAATCTCCATTTTACAATCTAGTCACTTAATCTCTACCTGTGTGATTTCTATCTAAGACACACTCAGATAATAGACACCTCTAACTCCCCCTCAATCACAAACAGTGATAATAACAGAACAATACACAGGAGAAAAATATTCTTCAAAAACAATACTAGATCTTGCTTAAATGTTTCAATCAAGAACAATACACTCTTGCTTAAAAGCTTAGAGTGGACAAATTACAACTCAATAAATTCAGTCCAATTCAGACATCTAGGTGATGTGTGAATGGCTCACAGATAACAAAAACAAAATAACACAACCATAATTCTTGAACATGCAGCTTTTAATATCTTCTTTCTCTGTCTTGTAATTAGGGTTAACACCTATTTAAATACATAAGATCTTCATGGGCTTGGGCTATGGAAACAAACATATTTGATCTTCAAATCTTCATAAAGCATGAAAAGGAAACAACGGATACTTCCAAAAGAAGTGATAGTCTGCTCTAAAATTACCACCAATGATTGCGCAACCAATCACTCAACATACACACACAAAATATTGTGAAATAACCACGCAGCAGATAAACCATAACATTCTGACTAGAATGTTTTATCATCATATGTTAGAACAACATGTTTGACATCATGAACAGACTACTGCATCAACACAAATAACACTTGCAGAATGCTGAACACATATGTCAATACATCAAACATAACATTATGAGGTAATAAATTGTTTTATCAAAATTTCTGCCAATTACAGAACTAACACACTCCCCTTTGGAAAATTTTGGCTAAAATAATATTAGAGCACAGAACAACACAAACACATCCAACCAGAGAACATCATTGCAGTAGAAAAACACAAAAGATAGTACTCGCCTCAAGCCTCAGAGCCATACAACAAATGTCAGGAACACACTACTCCCCATAAACTAGAACCAATATGCAGAGAAACCAGAACAAAACAGAGCATACATCTTTCCCCTATTTAGCCATAATTACTCAAACTAAATTAAGGAGAACCAGAATAAACCATGGCAAGTAGAAACACAAACAAGTAAAATAAGATCCCTCTTAGTCAATAGTAACATTAAATATTAGAGCCCAAACACCTAAAGTGCCAAAAGAAAAAAAAATAGAATAAAAGAAACAAAAAGTTAATCATCAACCAACAAGAGCACCATCAACAAAATCAATTGTCTTCACCATAAGAAGATGTCCCAACATCGTCACTAGTAGCATATTCAAACTCCCCTTCTTCACCATCAATATCAGATTCAGACTTGTCGTCTTCACCATCACCATCATTGTCTTCAGCATTCTCAACAAAAGTTTGATCATCACCAGCTTATTCTTTTTCACCATTGACTTCAATGATATTCCCTTCAGTTTGTTGCAACTTCCTGGTAAAGTTTTACAGCTCCATTTTTCTTTCAGAACTGATACAAATAACATCACCTAGTTCCCTGCAGGTCTTCTTAAGAGTATATATGACTCCAGTATTAGTTGTGGGTTTCTTTTCCTCAGATGTCATAACAATGTTTGAGACATGTCTACCAGCAAATAGTTTATAGTGTACAGACAACAAAGATTCTCATTTACTAGCCACATAAGTACTTGTAAGGATCCCAAGGTACTGATCTAGAATTATGCCATATATCAGGGATGGAAAGGCAATAGGCATTTTGATAACCCTAGTGGTTGTATGTTTCACAGTTTTTTCAAAAATATAGGTCCCATAATCAAACTTAGCTTTTGTTCCTACAACAAAAATGAATTTTCCCAGGCCAACAACATTAATGGAGGTATGGTTAGTTAGAACCTAGTTAGCTGCCTCAATCCTATGAAGGATGGCATATTTCACACTGAGCAAACCAACAAAAAGTTTCTCTTTCAAGGGCCAAGCAGGGACTTTATTGGCAGTTATCAATTTGCAAACTTGATTGTCTCTTACCTCAAGTTCACTTTCTTTTCTTCCACTTCTCCCAAGATATTTGTTGATAACATCAGCAGAGAAGTCAACACACTTTCCTCTCATAACAACTTTTCTAAAATCCACACTTCTTCTGTCAACAATATTAGTGGGTATTTTCACAATAAATTCCTTGACCAGCACTTCATAACACTTAGGAAAATTTGACACAGTCTTTAGTAAGCCAACAACAGTGATTAAGTCCATTACCTCCTTGATTTCAAATGCATCATTCCCTAACTCTCTTTCTCTCTCTAAAGCAACTCTTATTTGGTACACAAATTTCCATTTTTTCACATTATCAATAGTATGGAATGAGATATTGTCCAAGGGTGCATCAGGAACCTTGACAGAAGATTTCTTGACCAGAGATGTCTTAACATGTGGGATGTCCTGAACATCGTCATCAACATCTTCCTCAGACTCAAAATCTGACCTAATCTTTCTCTTTCTGGTAGAGATAACAACTTTGGACCAGGATCTAGAGAGTCTAATCACAATCTTCTTCTTTCCATTCCTAAAGGGAATGTTCTCAACAATAGCTTTTCCTTGTCTAGAGTTCAGTCTCTTGGAAACACCAGGGGTTACATTGTTAATTAGCTCGTCATCAGAGGGAATATCAACCAAATAACAATATTTCCAGTCCTTTTCTCATTGGGACCAACATCCTTCTTCTTACTAGAACCATAAATGTATTTCCCATCCTCAATATTATCTTTTTCAAACACAGAGTCAACCAACTTGTGCAGGTTCTCATCATCATGATTCTTCTTAAAGTAAGAGGAATCAACAACTTTCTCATTATAAGGGCCAGACTCAGAAGATTGATCAACAACCATTTGCGAAAGAGGAATAACTTTCCCTTTCTTAGCTCCTTGAGATTTGCAAAAACGAAAATATCTCTAAAAACTTTCTTTACAACAATCCATAATGTCTCCCGTATTATCTACAAAACCAATCACTTCCCTTATATCCCTCCAAACTAACTTCATCACCAGACAACTCGAAAACAAGTGAAAGGAATTCTCAATATGAAGAGAACAAAACACACAAAGAGAATTATTCTCAGAAATAATAATACCTCTTCAAATAAGATTCTCCTTAGTTGGTAATCTATCCCAAAATAGATGCCAACCAAAAGCTTTCGTACGCATTGGGAGCCCTGACTTCCAAATATTAGACCAAACATTAAAAGACAGTCATCCTCCCCACTCCCGGAATGACCACCCCTGCCATGTCCTTGTCTCTAGTCGCACCAACATCCACTATTGTTGCACCAGAAACCGAGTTATCCTCCACTATAGCAGCAACTGATGTTGCACCAGGAAAAGAAGCACCAGAAACCGAGTTGTCCTCCACTATAGCAACATCCGATGCTCCACCAGGAAAAGAAGAAAATATTGTTGCCAGACTTCCATCAGAAGGCATGCGAGCGGAAAAACCAGACTCTGTTGGCGCATAAAATACAACAGAAAAACCAGACCCTGCTCGGGCAGTAAAACCAAAACCAAACAAACTTTTCGTGCCAACCTCACCTCCATTATAGACAGAACTAGAAGCAGAACCATAAACAATTTGAGATAAACCAATCCCACCTTCCGCTGCCAAGACAGTTTCATTATTGCATGCCAATACAATAGGACTTAGATAAGAAATAACTGCATCTGCAACTCTTGTAGCATCCAATAGATTCAAACACGAATTAACCGTATAACCGGAGAGAGGATCGGGAATCACATAATTATGTCCCTATCTTCTGAGAGCTCACCTGCAAAAATTAACAAATTTTGTAAGTTAGAACGAGACACCTCGATATTGGGATCCAAAGAGATCTCAATACCAAAGTCGCCCCATCTCCAGCCCCCTTCCATCCAACCTCCCATGCCAGCCACCAAAACATTTTGAAGCTTAGAGACGGAGAATAGAGATAAATACTTATCCTTCAAGCTAAAATTGTCCAACCAATTGGAGTGCCAAAAAAAGGAGATGTATCCATTTCCCACTTCCATCCTACAATTCTTCGCAAAAAAATCACCTCCAAGGTTTTTATCGATCAAGCCAAGATCTTTCCACCATTCTGATTTATGAGATTTAGGATTAGAATCAACATTCCCATTGAACATTTTCAAGCTAATGTCACCGTATCGCGCTTTAAGGATATTGAACCGTAAGGAATCCGAGTCTTGCAAAATTCTCCACCTCCACTTAAGAAGAAGCGTGATATTAAAATCTTCGATACTCTGCACCCCTAATCCCCCTTGCTCAATCGACAAGCAAACTTTCTTCCAACTTAATCAATGGATCCTCCTACAATCCTACGAACCACCCCACAAGAACCTACTGTGAAGCGAGGTTATTTCTTTGACAATCTTAACCGGAATCCTATAAAAAGATAACGTAAAGATCGAAAGAGAACATAACACTGATTTAAGAAGACTGATCATTCCACCTAGACTAAACAACCAACATTTCCAACTAGCCAATCGATTCTGAATGTTACCAACCAAACTCCTCCATAAAGAAATCTTTCTCAGATTTGCACCTATTGATACTATTTAAAGGTGTTATTTTATCTAATTGTTTCCATATATATTTTTATTGTTCGATGCATCTTTTTGCAATTTGAGGGATTTATTTTTGGTTACTGAGGAAGTTAAATGCCATATGGCAAGTCATACATACACTTGTAAAGTTTCTCTATTTATTCAAAAATTCATACCCCATTTAATAAAAGGAAATAGTTCATTGCGAGCAATTTCTGCTATGATAACAATTTGTTAAAATGACACTATATCACTCTATCTAAAATGCACTAAATTTCTGTAAACTCACATACACCAACAAATACTTTTAGTGATCAACATACAGCACACTGGAGTAGCATATCCTAGTGTCATAAAAAAAGGTGATTATTGGATAGTGTACAACATGTGTGGCCTACACATAGTACTAAGAAAATCAGTGGGTTTGTTTGATGGTTTTGTGGGGACAAAATTTTCATAAGGTGGTTTTTCATTTAATTGGCTTTTCTTACACTCAAGGGCCACTAATTATATGTACTTATTTACTATAAACAAAGTTTAGTGTTTTTTCCCCTTCTTGTTAGGAGTTGGGTCATTCTAAATCAAATGTTCAACTCACCACCCAACTCCTAAGTTACTTATAAATTAAACAATTTTATTACTATTGTGTCACTCCTAAGTTTTTATATTACTAGTATGTCATAATGTGAGTATTTTGTGTTTTGGTTATAATTATAATTCATATGAATGACGTAGAAAAATGGGATTTTCACCTGAGAAAGTTGCAATAAGAGGCGTGATAAATGATGACCTGTGCATGCAAAGGAATTTATATTTTAGGCCATTATTTTTCATTCTAAATTAAACGGTTGCTATTAACAACTTTTAAAAAGGACAGCTATTTGAGAATAGACAGAGCATGAAAAGAACACGTAAATTCAAAATTCAATATGTGACATTTCTCTTTGAAAAGAGACACGGCTTTCAAGAGTGAAAAAAAAATGAAGATTTATAAATATGGAGTATGATTTTGGGAATTCTTTTTTATCCCGAAAAAATATTTCAATAATATTTTGTTTATGTTTATTCGGATGAAGATTTATAAACGTTATGTATTATGTTATTGTTGAGTTTGAGCTTCTTTTCTATGTCGAGAAAGATTTAAATATGATTAGTCTATTTGTCTCATTTATTTAAGTGGAGGTGATCAAATTTGAAGGGAATGTTCATAATATATATATATATATATATATATATATATATATATATATATATATATATATATATATATATATATATATATATATATATATATATATATATAAAGTTTTTGTTACAAGAAAGTATATATATAAATTTATTTTATATATTTTAATTTATTTTTAGTATTGGTGTTAAATTGCGACAAAAAAAATTTAAAATTAGTTTAACAAAATTTTTTCTTTTTTTTTAAATTAATTTGAAAATTATGGTGATTAATTTTTTAAGTAAATTATATTAGCGAAACTTTTACTATTTTGGTTAATATTTTAAGTAAACTTTTACAATTTTGGTTAATATTTTAAGTAAATTATGATGGTTTTAAAACGACATAATTTTTAGCATATAACCGACATATAATTTATAAATATTTGTTCATTATGTGGAATATATGGCGTTTAATACCGCCACTATTTTCAAAACCTCCACTCTAAAATGTGTATAAAATGACGGTTTGTAAAGTGTTACTATTTTCTGTGCGGCATCCAATTTTACTGCATTTTAGAAAACTTCGTATTTATATATTGTGGCAGTTCAAACCGCCACAATCTTCTTAAATTAACAACCATAATTTACACATTTTTGTAGTGAAAGTTAAACCCTTCATTAAGCTCTTCATCAAAATCATGCATTCTCTCTTCTTCACTGTCTTCAAAGTATATATCATTCATAGAGTCTGAACATCAAGACAAGATCAATATTGTGTTTTGTTCGAGCACAACAAAAATATTTCTCTTCAACACTTGTCAATTAAAATTCGAATTGTGCGCCAAGAGTCTTAATTAGTGGAGAAGGAATGAGAGGAAGAATTTTTATCCTCATTCTGAATATTTTTAGATACGAGACGAATGACTCAGTTGTTCAAAGTATTCACCTTCATTCATAGACTTTAGTGTGATTCAAGTCGAATAACTATCAAGTCTTCTTCCCCACATTCAACATTGCAACAATACATTCCTCTTTGGACCAAACACAGTTCTCTTTGGATACTCGTCTCTGAATCAAACCCCTCTCTTTGGGTTAACCACCTCCTAATGGCTAAAATGTTCCTCATGCATATTTGTCTTGTCAGACCTTGTGCTTAGACAAACTATTTTCTCATACATGTTTATCTTGTCAGACCTTGTTCTTAGACAAACTTTTTCCTCATACATGTTTGTCTTGTCTGACCTCGTGCTTAAACAAACTCTGATTGTTTTGTATGACCTTGTGCTTAGACAAAACTTTCACTGACATGCTTGTCTTGTCAGACCTTGTGTTTAGGCGAACCTCATTCTCACGTATGTTTGTCTTGTCGGACCTTGTGCTTAGACAAACCCTTCACTTGCATGTTTGCTCTGTCAGACCTTGTGCTTAGGAAAACACACCTTTCGTAGGTCTTAATCCTTGGATCTAGGCATAATCATATAAATTTTGCATTTGCTTATCACCATCTATTGGTTAAAGCCACACCTCTTTGGTTCAAATACACCTATCTTATGGATCCGACCACATTATCTTGGTCCAAACAACACCTTTTCTACTTTCATCAACTTTTTTTCCCTATACAAGCAATTGTTTTCTCTTTTCAATCAACTATTTATTTTCCTTTTGACATTTAAATCTTTTTGCAAAACAACTTTCCTTTCTTTTCATTAAAGAACTGTTATAATCCATTCCTTAGCAGTCAGACTAAAAGTTCGGAGCATCCGAAGAAGGATAAAGTCAGCTAACGTCCACACACTTCTAGAATACAATTATATTTTTCCATAAAAACAACCCACAAATCCGTATTTTCTACCATGAACTACGGAACTCTGATTTCCTTATTACACTATGAGGAAACGTAGGCACGATGGTTCAAATCCTTAGCGAGCACATTAATCAAAAAGTTAATTTTCCCCCTTTCGTAAGTATCATTCAGGTAATAACACCCATCCACACAAAGAATAATCAAAATGGTTCCCGTTGAGTACAACAGATGTTAGTGGTGCTTATACTTTCCACTCGCATAACCGACTCCCTTACTTGTTTCTCTTCCCCTTGAATTTTATCTATATTTTCCATTTTCTTTTGGAATAAATAAAGTTCGGTGACGACTTTATTGTATCATCGAGCATGTGAGCGTTTAGGTATTTTTTGCACTGCCCCACACACACAGATATATATATATATATATATATATATATATATATATATATATATATATATATATATATATATATATATATATATATATATATATATATATATATATATATATATATATATATATATATATTCTTTAATTCTTTTTAAAAGAAGGCATACATGTAAATTTATTTTACATATTTTAATTTACTTTTAGTACAGATGTTAAATTGTGATAAAATATTTAACATTATTTTAGCGAAACTTTTTTAAAATTAATTTAAAAGTTATGATGGTTTATACAATGCTATTTTGGTTAATATTTTAAGTAAATTATGATGGTTTTAAATGACATGATTTTTTGTATATTACAACAGTTTCAACAGACATATAATTTATAAATATTCAATTATTATGTAAAATATAGAGCGTTTAACATTACCATTATTTTCAAACAAAAACTTCCACTTTAAAATAAGCATAAAATGACGGTTTGTATGACGTTTAATTTTTGACTGGCACTATTTTCCGCACGGTAGCCAAATTTACTGCGTTTTTGAAAATGTAGTATTTGTAAATTGAGGTGGTTAAAACGGTCACAATCTTCTTAAATTAACGACCACAATTTACGTATTTTTTGTAGTGAAAGTTAAACCCTTCATTACGTTCTTCATTAAAATCATGAATTCTCGCTTCTTCACTGTCTTCAAAGTGTATATCATTCAATAACGTCTTCACCTGATTCACAGTCTTAACACTTTCATGTCCCTTTTTGTTTCTCTCTTAACCTCTCCATATAAGTCACTCACTTGTAGGTGATTTGGGCTCGGTATAAATTTGAACTTCAAGATTATTCTTCTCAGCAAGCAGTGTTAAAATACATAACTAACCTAGATATTAGGATATTACCGTTAGATTATTCGTGTATATATTTGGCTGCAAAACTCTTATTACGATTAAGTGGAATATGATTCATTTCTTTTCCTCCTTGGTATTTGTTTTTTCTGTTTTTTCTATCATGTGCACAAGGGCCCACATGTTAACATGGTATCTGTGAAGAATCAACTTCACATTTCCGCCTTTTCTTTCTCCTTTATCATTTGAACACATTTTCATCTTATCTTCTTTCTTATCCTCTTCCGTTTCTTTCTCTTTCTTTCTCCATCTTTCGTTTCCGGTTCCCCTTATTTACTTTCTTTCTTCGTGTTTCCGTTCTTTGCTTTCTATACTATCTTGTTCCATCAATGGCGTCCGACGAAGAATCACCATCACCCACACCTAACTGTTCCAAGAACTCAATCTCCCATCGTTGCTCCTCTACCAACTATAAAAAAAGACATGTTGGATCCATATTTCATGCACCCTAGTGATAACCCTGGGATCACCTTTGTCACTCCTCCTCTCAACAATCTCAACTACCATTCATGGAGTCGCTCAATCGTTGTTGCTCTTCGATCTAAGAACAAGTTGGGTTTCTTGGATGGCTCTCTTCCGCGCCCTACCGATCCTGATCCTGTTACCATGGTGTGGGATCATTGCAACACCATGGTTATGGCTTGGGTAACAAACTCTGTTGAATCTGATATTTCACAGAGTATTCTTTGGATGGACACAACTTCGGTGATTTGGAATGAGGTTCGTGATCGCTATCACCAAGGAGACGTTTTCCGTATAGAAGACATTCAGGAAGAACTCTTCAACATCAAACAAGGCGATCTCACCATCACACAATTCTTTACCCTCCTCAAGAAACTCTGGCAAGTAATGAACAACTTTCGTCCGCTTCCTACTTGCTCTTGTGACATTAAATGTTCATGTAACCTTCTCTCTACGATCAAATATTATCGTGAAACATATTATGTTATTCGATTTTTGAAGGGTTTGAATGAGCAATATGCTCCTGTGCGCTCTCATATTATGCTCATCAATCCTCTTCCCCCCATAAACAAGGTTTTATCCATGCTGATCCAACAAGAAAGGAAATTTCTTACCCCTATGGATGAAGATAAAGTCGTGGCAAATCTCAACAAATCTCAATACCGTCCTTCTAGTACAAATTCTACTCTAAATTTGTTTGCCTATGTACATGGCAAGAACAACAAAATGTGCATTTTTTGCAATAAACCTGGCCACACTGTCGAAGTTTGCTTCAAGAAACATGGCCTTCCACCGTATCTGAAGAAGCCTCATGTCAATAACATCCCCTATGACAAACCTATCAATAATTCCACCACTGAGTTAGATGACCCTAATCCACCACCCTCGTTCACTGCAGATCAATACAAAGCCCTTTTAGTTCTTCTTTAACAATCTCCTACAACCAGTTATGCTCAAGTCCAACAATTTCAATCTACCATCAACACTTTAATAAGTATTCTTCCTACACCTTCTTCTTTTAATCATATTAATTTCTGGATTTTTGACACAGGTGCTACATATCACGTATGTCATCATAGATCTATATTTCATACTATGATCATTATCAAAATGATATTTGTTATACTTCCCAATGGTACCACCATTTCCACTAATCAACGTGGTACCATCCAATTTACCAAAGACTTTCATCTTACTAATGTGTTATACATACCTGAATTTTGTACAAATATCATCTATATCCCTAGACTTACTGCTTCCCTAGGTTGCACTGTTCACTTCACTTCACATAATTGCACCATACAGGTGAACCATACCCGAAGGAAGATTGGTACAACTGATCTGCATCAAGGCCTCTACTTCCTTAGCATACCTCATAATATTACACCCATTACTCATGTTTGTACTTTCATTGATAGTTCTAGGAATAATACCAATTGTAATATGTGGCACTATCGTTTGGGACATCCTTCCCATGACATAGCTAGCCGTGTCAATAAAATGTTTCCTTTTACATAACTTTCAACATCATGATACTCCCTGCGATCCTTGTTTTTATGCTAAGAGAAAGAGGCTCCCATTTCCTTATAGTTTTACACAATCTAATGCTCAGTTTGATATTATTCACATGGATATTCGGGGACCCTATTCCATCCCTTCAATATTTGGTTGTCGTTATTGTCTTACTATAGTTGATGATCACAGTCTTTTTTGCTGGATTTTTTTAATGAAACTTAAGTCAGAAACTGGTAATCTTGTTAAATCTTTTGTTCACCTCATACAAACCCAATTTCACATTCCTATCAAAACCATACGAAGTGATAGTGGCCCTGAATTTTTCTTAAAATATTTTTACCAAAAATAGGGTATTATTCACCAAACTTCTTGTATTGATACTCCTCAACAAAATGGGATTGTTGAAAGAAAACATCACCATATTCTTAATGTGACTAGATCAATTCTCTTCCATGTTAAACTTCCTGAAATATTTTGGGCTCATGCTCTTGAACATGCTACTTTTTTTAATTAATAGTCTGCCTTCTAAATCTTGAAGTTTAAGTCTTCTTTTCACATTTTGTATAATCGACCTCCCAATTACGATAACTTAAAGGTCTTTGGTTTTTTAGTGTATGCTACTATCCCTAAACACAAAACCACTAAGCTTGACCATCGTAGTAAAAAGTGTATTTTTTTGGGACACAAAGACCACATAAAGGGTGACATATTATTTGAATTACACACTAAGCAGATATTCATTTCTAGAGACACAATTTTCTTTGAGAACTTATTCACTTATGAACACACACCCACTACCACCAATACCACCCCTAATCCCTCTATTCCTTTACATTCTCTGCCAAACAATCCTAGTATTCCCTTTGACTATGATTATATCAATCCTCTTTCCCCTTTACCACCCTCTCACCCTTCACCTAATATTACACCTAACATCACTACTCCTTTACCATCTCTCTCACTAAACCAACAACCTCACCCTCCAGACTCACCCCCTGAAGCTCTCCTAAAATTAGAATAAGAGATGAAATTATGCAAGGGATAAAGGATGTTACCTGAGGCAATGGTAGAGATATGTGAGGGGTTACCTGTGAGAAGCGAGCAATGATAGTCAATGAGGTAGTTAGGAGGTTTCTAGAGACACAATTTTCTTTGAGAACTTATTCACTTATGAACACACACCCACTACCACCAATACCACCCCTAATCCCTCTATTCCTTTACATTCTCTGCCAAACAATCCTAGTCTTCCCTTTGACTATGATTATATCAATCCTCTTTCCCCTTTACCACCCTCTCACCCTTCACCTAATATTACACCTAACATCACTACTCCTTTACCATCTCCCTCACTAAACCAACAACCTCACCCTCCAGACTCACCCCCTGAAGCTCTCCTAAAATCCACTAGGATTTCAAAACCTCCTAACTACCTCATTGACTATCATTGCTCGCTTCTCACATGTAACCCCTCACATATCTCTACCACTGCCTCAGGTAACATCCTCTATCCCTTGCATAATTTCATCTTTTATTCTAATTTATCTAAACATCATAAGTTGTTCAACATAAAGCTATCATCCTTAGAAGAACATTCCACTTACACTCAGGCGATCACTGATCCTACTTGGGTTAAGGCCATTAACCAAGAGTTGTCTTCCTTAACTAAAACCAACACATGGGATTTAGTTCCTTTGCCACCTAATAAAAAAAACCTATAGGTTGTAAATGTATTTTCAAAATTAAATTCCATGCTAATGGTACTGTTGAAAGATACAAAGCATGTTTAGTTGCTAAAGGCTTCACACAAACTGAAGGCATTGATTATCTTGAAACCTCCAATCCTGTTGTTAAAATGACAACAATTCAGCTTATTCTTTCTCTTGCTGCCTCTAATAACTGGTATGTTCAACAACTTGACATAAATAATGCTTTCCTTCATGGTGAATTACATGAAGAGGTTTATATGAAAGTTCCACATGGGTTGCACACTCCTCATAACAACCTTGTTTGTAAATTAAATAAGTCTATTTATGGTCTTAAGTAAGCTAGTCGTCAATGGAACTCTAAATTAACTTTCACACTTACCACTCTAGGATATTCACAATTCAAGGCTGATTACACTTTGTTTACTAAATACTCTACTGCCAGTGTTACTTCCATACTTGTCTATGTAAATGATCTCTTGATTGCAGGAAATAGCCTTTCAGAAATCACTCATATTAAAGAGGTTTTGGATACCACATTCAGTATCAAAGACTTAGGCAACATCAAATACTTGCTTGGATTTGAAATTTCCAGGTCTAAAGTTGGAATTTTCATCTGCCAAAGGAAGTACAACCTTGATTTACTGAGCACTGCAGGATTATTAGGTTCCAAACTAGTAACTACACCTATGGATCCATGTTCACAAGCTCATCAATGACATAGATGATCTCTTTTCCGATCCCATTGCTTTTAGGAGCTTAATTGGTAAGCTATTATATTTAACTCACACCAAGCCTGAAATTAGCTTTTCTGTTTGCAGGCTAAGCCAATTTCTGTCCAGCCTTCAACACCTCATCATTAAGCTGATATGTGTATTATGAGATATATCAAGAATTCCCCTGACCAAGGACTGTTCTTCAAGTCTGACTCTTCTAATACTCTCTATGGATTTTCAGACTCGGATTGGGGAGCTTGTGCTGACACTCGAAAGTCCTCTACGAGATTCTGCTTTTACCTTGGAAGTTCTCTCATCTGTTGGAAAAGTAAAAAGCAAGTTATAGTCTCTAGATCATCGTCTGAAGCTGAGTATCAGGCACTAGCCAATGCGACTTGTGAAGCCCAGTGGATTTGTATCTTCTCCACGACCTCCACATTTCCCATACCAAGCCAGTTACTTTATTCTACGACAATAATTTTGCAATCCATATTGCCAACAATCCGGTTTTTCATGAAAGAACCAAATACATCGAAATGGACTGCCATATCACTCGCGACAAAGTTCAATACAACACCATCCACCTCATACCCATCTCTTGCAACCAACAAGTAGTTGACATATTCACCAAATCGCTTCATCTTGGCCCCTTTACTACTTTTGTTACCAAACTTGGATTGTTCAACATACACTCCAGTTTGAGGGGGTGTTAAAATACATAACTAACCTAGATATTAAGATATTAACGTTAGATTATTCATGTATATATTTGGCTGCAAAAATATTTTTATGATCAAGTGGAATATGATTCATTTCTTTTCCTCCTTGGTATTTGTTTTTTCTATCATGTGCACAAGGGTCCACATGTTAACAAACAAAGCTAACAATGATGCATAATCTCAAATGGTTTTAGATATTCTCCCAAACAACCATATTCATGTTTCCAGCACATTTTCATATCATCAACATTAAATGTTAAGTCTATCCCTTTAATTAGATAACGAGTTCCAAAGAAGGACCATATATCATTGTCTTGCCCAATGAATCCATAAATATCCTCACCTTTCATACCTTAACTTGGGGTCCTTCACAAAACAACCCTTGGTGTAAAATACCACCTTAAATAAACCCATGTAATGTACATTACAAATATGAAAGATGTTAAATTTTTCATTACATTCACATAAATGGACCAAACAAAACCCTAGAAGTTTACCGTGAACATGGCAATATTTCATGAAACATGGACCACACACAATGCATAATCATAAACAATTGGAAACACAAAAATAAACCATAAATAAATTGAAACATTAACAAATAAAGAGTCATACGAAATTGGAAATCATAAATAATTCGAAACACAAAAAACAAAGGCATATGTGAGACAACCTGTCTTAAGGGTTAAATGTTGTTGGGATCATAACTTTCAAAAGGCAAAATCTTCGTACAAGAAAAGGTTATTGGGACCATAACTTTGAATGAAACAAATACGTTAAAGGTCTTTGTATTCAATGGAGAATGTGTGACTAACGAGCAAAAGAGAAGAAACGATTTAGGAATGAAAAGTGAATTTAAAAATTCTAAAAGGTAAATGACATTTAAAATGTAAATTTTAAATTAATACAATAACACAATAAAAATAATGAAGTAAAATAAAATTAATTATTTAATCCACGTGTACAACCACATCATACTCTATTAGAGGGATTTAACGTCAGATATCAATTATATGGATGAAATTTTTTAGAAAGACATTTAAAAAAAATTAAATAAACTAAAATTAAAATTAACAATGTTTATAAAAATAAAAACATATTTAACCCTATATTTTATTTACTAATGAGAAAAAATATCTACTATTTTTTTACTCAAGAAAGCCTAATTAATCTATAATATAAGAAAATTAGATATCGTAGAAAACACTTTTTTCCCTTTTCTCTAAATTTGTGACCTCACCAAAATGAGGGTATTTTTGGTCCAAAAATTACTTTTTCTAACCAAACTAATATAGTTAATCAATTTAAATGGTAATGTTAGTATTTGGTTTCTCTTTACACATCTTTTAAAAAATATATTTTTCCAATTGGTTCAAGTATAACTAAATCTTTGCAACCTTTTTTTCTTTTTCCAATGTTTCAACTATTTATTTCTGACTCATCTAATCATACTCTCTCTCTCTCTCTCTCTCTCTCTCTCTCACACACACACACACACACAAAGTGCTTCCTTCTTCTTCTTCTTCTTCTTCTTCTTCTTCTTCTTCATTCTTCCTAATTTTCTAATTGAAATCAAATAGAAATTGCGACACCAGCTTAAAAACTGAAGATGAACCATATGAGTTCAAGCGTTAAATATGTTTATGGAATTTTGTTTCGATTTCAAGCGAAAAAAGATGTAGACCTGCTTCTGAGATCGTAGCCATCAAAATGCTTTGCTTCTCAAGGTAAATTCTTTGACAATCTTCTTCTCATTATGTTTGTTTCAATCCTTGATTTTTTTGTATGATTTACTTTTTGTTTAACCTATAGCATTCAATTTTAAAATTACTTTTCGGTTTTCCACATATGATGGAGAAGGATAAAAATTACAAAATATATGGCGACGTCTTATTTGCTTATTTTGTGTTATTACCATTTGAATCAGTTTTTCAATGATGATACAAGTTGTGCAATGGTGGTAACAACGATTTTACGGTGGTTCTGCATCAACGATGTTGTTTTCGGTAAAACTGTCTGGGTGTGTTTAGTCATTCTGACTTTTCTTTCTAAGTCTTTTGATTATGGATGATTGTCTATTGGTTTTAATTTTACGTTTGATGTATTCATATGTTGTTCCAAATATTATCGATGCCATTCAAGAGTCGATATAACGCATAACACATAAACCAGTTGATTGAAAACAAGGCCTTGCTGATGTTTATTTATTCATATTTTATTTATATGTATTGTTTTATGTGTAGGACAGTTTGGTTTCAAGATCAAATATTTATGCTCTCATTATATTTTGGCTACGTACGAGTGATCGAATAGCGTCACGGCAGTTCAGAGCTCCAGTGAGCTTCGTGATTGTGTGGTAAATCCCAGAGATTCACACCTTAGGACTCTCTTTGGACTTCAAAGAAGAATTTTTTAATGAACGTTGAGTTTAGTAGCGGATAAAGTAAAATATTTTTAGAATGTAACTGCATTGTGCTAAAATGATGGTTCAAGATTTGATGCGCTGGTTTACATTTTTAATGTATAATTATTATAGCTAGACGATGAAAAGATTGAAGCTATTTGTAATTTTTTTCTTCAGTGTTTGCACAAGAGAATTGCATTGCATCAAATCGTAGCCCCACTTTGTGATGTGATTCTTTGGTTGCATGCTAAATTCGATGCGTTACATGTCATAACATAAGTTTACCCTCTTTTGACTTTATAAAAAAAATTATTTAATGAATGTTTGACAAGTAATGTTGAGTAATATTAAAATGGTTTCTACGCGTCTAATCTTATTTTACTATTTTGTTACATAATTATACATTTCTTCTTAAAACCTAAGCGCATTGTGGTCAAATGATGATTCATGATTTGACGTTTCTGTAAAAAGGTATAGATTGTCGATATATAATTATTGTAACAAGATGGTAAATTATGATTGGACGTATTTGTTGATTTATAGTTATTGTAACAAGATGGTGAATTATGATTGGACATATTTGTAGAATTTGTTTGAATTGTCTATACATAGTAGTTATTAAACTAACAAATTATTTGGTTTGTGGAAAACCTTGATATTTTTGTCTCTTAAAGACTTTTGTTCATGATCTCAACATTGTATTGTGTTGTTGAACATCTACCAATTTTTTGGTGTACTGTAGAAAATGCTATTGATAAAATGAGACGCTAAAGCTGCAAACAAGTATCAACTCAATAGAAGAGTAGGAACCTGAAGAATTTGATTCCGCCTGTCCCAGCAGATCAACTTTATCGTGCATGATAAATTCAGAAATTGGTGTTATTTTGGCAGTAATGAGAAGAAATGTAAGATGGGGAATTCATTATATGTTGGGCGATGATCATTTGGAACACTCTTTTATTTAGTCTTTTAAGGCATTAAGAAGGAAAATCTTTTCATGGAACCATCATCAGTGGCAATCTATAAACCCTAGGTTGTATCTACAACCTTTTCTATATGTGATTCGGTCTGATGAAACTGGTGAAACAATTATTGATTTTTATTTATCATTTGTTTACAAGATCTTGACTCTTAATGTGATTGATCATAATACTGTCAATGTTGAGGATGCCATTCACTTGGTGGTTGATGTTGTCACTAGCTACGGATTTGAGGTCACTGGTATTTCTTCAGAAGATGTTGTTTTAATAAAAATACTACAAGTTCTCCTAGCGTGTATGAAAAGTAAATCATTTGTAATGTCGAGTAACCAACATGTTTGTACAATAGTGAAGAGAACTGATGCTCTTCAAATTAAATGTTATATTTCATTTCAAATGTAAATGGTGTCTCTTACAAAAATATTGCATGCGCACATATTCTACACAATCATAAGTTAGCTCTTGATTGGAATTGGAAAAATAATACATAATGGGATACTATATTCAATGTATCACATTATATTTTTCTGCTGAAAATTTGTTCCCCCAATTGTTTTATAACGACAATATTTATTTTGTTCAGGTAAAAATCCGCCTTCGTGAGATGAGCATTGAAGACGAGCTTTATCAGCTCTGACCAATGAATTGTCCTTGTCATATTTTGGTATACAAAAGGAAGCGTCATTCCTATAGAGACTTTTCTGTTAGGGTAGCAGAATTGGGGACTGTTTATAGATATGAGTTGTCTGGAAGTTTACACGGTCTTTTTCGCGTTAGAGGTTTCACACAGGTCTACATTAGAAGTTAAAACAAGTATAAAGCTATATTTCCTACATGATTAGGATATGGCTTGAAAATCAAATTTTAGTGATAACCTATGAAAATGCACTAGCCAAGGAAGGTTCGAAAAATGTATCACTATGAGTAAGGGGTGACTATTGAATAAAGGCATGATTGTACTACTATCCCTGAATATCTATTGCTTGGATGATGAGCTGCCTTCAAAACAAAGATGAGAGATAAATCATAAATTGAAGGCAAAATATCCTTTTTGGTCCCTTAACTTATACCCTTGGGTTCAAATTGGTCTTTTAATTTTTTTCCGTGTCATTTTGGTCCTTTAACTCTTAAAACGTGTCATGATATTTTTCCTAAATTGAATGATATTGGAAAGTCTTTACTGGTGCAATCTATGGAGGTTAGGAGGTTCTAGGATTGTGTCTGCATGCTTTATGATCTCTAGAACCGTATCTATTGATTCAAATATTTTTATAAATATTATCAAAACAAAAATAATATTTATATTTGCGAAAAAAATATTGTTGATTAAAATATTTTTATATACGGAAACTAATACTATTGTTATAAACAAAATCAACTTTACTACTAATTCAAATATTGAATACTAAAATATTATCGACCATTATATTCTCTCTTATAACTTAATTATCTTATTTGTTAAAAACTTAAACGATTAATTTATGTAATACAAATTTCAACCGTTTTTTTTAAATCATATTATTCTTAATATTGTTGTTTATATTTCATCTTTCATATGTATTACTATTTCAACGAAATTTACTATTATTTTTATATATTTTATATTTTCAACTTTCGTTTTTTATGACAGTATGTAAATAAATAAACGTCGAAAACAATATTTTACCCAAAAACATACCCACGGATTTCTTATTAGTTTTTGTTTGACAATCAAAACCAATGATTTTGAATAAACTAATGTGCCAAAGCCTTTCGGAAGAAGGGGATTCTTTTTTAAATGTTCCCAACACTTTCATTGTAACCAAACCCGTCAGCAGTTTAGCTGTTCAGACAACAGTATTAAGTCAAATGCTACACAAACCACACAAAAAATAAGAATACATTATTTTAATACATAATCAGAATTAATTAATTAATTAATTAAATTTGGAATAGACATTAGGGGAAAAGTGGATAAGGATGTGAATTAAAAAAACGCAAGTGATGAGTCATCAGGCTGGTGGCTGTAATCGATGGAGAAAAGTTGTTTTTGAAAACAACAGGAAAACCACGACGAGAAAACTTGTCTTCATAATGCCTTTTTCTAGAATCATTGGAAAATATTTAATTACATTTTTAATTTAAATTAACCGTACCTACTCAAAAATATTACTATATTTCATTAGGTGGGTGCTCTTATCCTATCTATGTTTGCACTCTATGAGTATGGACCAAAACACATAAATTTAAGAAATAAAATTAACTATTGAATGATTACCAACAGAGTTAGGTCCACATTAATGGATTAATTTTTATAATATCAAATTTAAATTTATCTTTTATTGGAAAATATGTTATATTTAGTATTCAAAATATTTTAAAAATAATTATATCAAATAAAAATATATATATAAATTAAATAGAATTTAATAACGACCATATAAATAAGAAAAACATCACATATTAATTCAAAATCTTAAAATATTAGATTTATAACTCATGTTATTTTGATGAGAAATTTATATTGACATTTTATATCCCAATACGAATAATATTATATTAAATATTTTTAGTAGTAATTTGATTAAATATAATTTAACATGGTTTTATACTGTTATTATATAAATATTAATTTTAGTTTTTTAATTTATATTTATTATAATGTAAATAATTAATTTCATTAATTTGATAAAATTATTATTTATTATTTTTTAAAAATCAATTTAAAATTTAATTCGATTTAAACAGTTTTTACAAAAAAAAAAATTTTTTTGAGAATTATTTATTTATTTAATTGGTTTAAATTTAAACATTCCTAATTTTATTTTATTGTATATCCCTTCTGCCTGGTTTACTTGATTTTCTTTACCTTGTTTTCTCCTCCGGGTTAGGACATTTAAAAGATAAAGTATATCAAGTTGATATTTATTTATTTATAAATAGAAAAACTAAATGAAAGCCTTGGTATTTTCGACATTTGCATGGGGTAAATTGTCACATACTAGAATTTAAAAAGTTAAAGTGTCACATAGTCATCATCACTGGCTTATTTGCTGACTTATTTAATTTACAGCATATTCTTTATTAAGTACTCCTTACGGCTGTAATATCATATTATATTGATATGTTCTCTTTATAAAAATTAATGATTGATATATCCTTTGTTTCTTAGTGCTCTTTATAAAATTATCCACTTACTAGTTAAAGGAATAGGGTTTAATTAGTAAGTAAACCTAAATTAAATAAATATAATTGCACAAAGAAAGTCTTTGCTTGTGACGAACACCACAATCACCCATTGATTAAGAGCATTACAATGAGATTTCTTTACCTATTAAGAATCCCAGCCTAGTAGATTCTTTCATCAGACAAAAAAAGAAGAAGTGATTATTACGTAATTATTTTATAATTTTAATATAATATTAATAATTTTTTTCTATTTTACTCTCAAATATTTAATTATTCTATTTTTTATATTTCATATTGAAAATAAAAAATGATATTATTTAGGGAAGAATGAAAATCGTCTACTATATATTTCTTAAAAATGAGTTAAAATAACATCGTTAATTTAAGTTACAAGACGATTATTTAACCTCCGATAACTTATTTTGTTACATAGTCATTTTTTCACAAACTTCATAGTTGAAAAAACACACTTCAAAGTTGCTAACCACAAACTTCATTTTGTTGAACTTATTTGTTTTCACAAATTTTATACAAAGATCTGAACGACCTTTTAACTCTGCAAATTGTAAAAGTTCAGTATTATCTTCTTCAAACCTAACATTGAACTCATGTAACTGCAAATCTAAAACAAACAATCAAGCTTATAATGATGCACATTAGTAACACTAGAAGTTGTAGCATGTCGTCTAGGTTTCCTCCCTTACACATACGGTGCATCCATATCAGGAACATCAATATCATGCTTATTGAAAATTTCCATAACTTTATATATAAGTTCTTTCCATTCATCATTCCTCATTTCTTATAATTCTTGTTTGGTAGCATTGACAAAAGACAAAAACATTCAAAAGATCTTAATCACGCTTTTGTAGTCGTACATTCAAAGTATCTGTAAATTCTAGAGTCTCAACCATCATATATAACATGAAGATAAAATGAATTATATGAATGTAAATATCAATCACTTCTAATTTGAACTAATTTATGTCTTTTTAATAGAAATTGAATATCTTTTGTGCGTAGTTGCATAAATTAATCTCTCAAATTGAGTATAATCATAATGGTGGCAAAGTTCTCCTAAAGAGAATTTAAGAATGTTGCATATCTAGTGTCGATTCAAATTCATGCATGTCTAATGTAGATTCAAACTCATTATCTCCGATTAAATTAGAAGAAATCTCTTACCATCTCATCAATTCAATTACTCTAACCAAGTTATATTTTTAAATAAAGATTTAATATAAAAAAAATAATACATTAAATAATATAATAAAATATTTGTACCAATCTAACCACAATAAATATTCATATTTTGATATTTTTGAATTTAATTAGATACTAGTATCTTTATCTAATAAAATAATGATATTTAATATAAAATTAATTATTATGTATCAACAGTGTAAAAAGTTTTATAATGTTAATTCACTGTCAGTTTGCATTATTTTATTGTTTTTAAAATAAAAGTTAAAGTTGTTTCAATTAAATTCATTTAATATTATTTTATATTTTAATATTATTTTATTTTAAAATAATTAAAATTTTAAATTTATTTACATAAAAACATTAATATCAAAACTACCAAAAAAATTAGCCGTTTATCTTTAACAACCAAGTAAATTTTATTACTTTCGGTATAACGGTATAAAAAAGTAGAATTTTTAACTATCAAAATAAATCCTATCTAAATAAAATTTATAAAATAAGTTATTCTTATCCAAAAAAAAAAAAGTTAACGCGTAGTACTTTAGACTAAAAGAATGTATATTCCATTTCTAACTCTAACTCTATTTCAATTCAAGTCAAAAAAGCCTCGTGAAGAAAAAAGAAGAATAAATTTTAAGGCAAAATTTATAAAATAATATACTCTTAATATTCGCTTTATAATTACAGTAAGAAAAAGTGAGGTAAAACTTTTTGACCTTTGGAGAATGTCTTAACTTAAAAAATAAAATAATTTTTTAATTAAATTTAAGTTCCACTTCAGCATGTGAAATTCCTATTCTGTTTCTCTTTTCCTCTATAAATTCATACATCCACAACTTCATTTCTCATTCATTCATCCCTTCTATTTACACCCCCTATCTTTCTTGCGTTCACCCTGTTTTCATTTTCATAGGTATTCTTTCTTTTTCTTCTTTTTCCCCGTTCTTCTGTTTTTTTCTTCTCATCACTGCCACGTCACCATGTTCCATTCCACCACCTCTGCATGTTCTTTCTTCTCTGATCACTGGATCAAACTCCATACCATGAAAATGGAGTCATGATCTTTTACTATAATTCTTGTTTTTTTCTTCAATTTTGTGTTCTTGAGACATTACACAGTTTCACTTCCTAGGAACAAGATTCTGTCGGTGTTCTGTGTTTTTCTTAAACCATGTTCATCACACTTTCATTACATCAACATGCATGGCCTTGATTAAATAAAAAACAAAAAAAATTAAAAGGAACCTTAAATTTAAGCACAAAAGCTGAAGCATCTTTTTTATTTTTTTTATAATGTTTATTTATTTTAATAAAGGAAATTATTCTCCCGCACTGTTTAAGGTTGAAAATTTAGTTGAAAAAAGGTGATGGTTTGGTTTGAATATTTTATTTGACAAGTGGTTGATGGTGGTGGCTTTGAAAATTAAAAATTTGAAAATTGAATACAAATCCAGTTTTTTCTTCTAGAATAAAAACTTTTTCTATTTTTTTATTGTTATTAATTTTTATTTTTATTTTCAGTATTATTATTTTTTGGTTTATTTTGAATATTGTTGATTTTTGTTGATGCAGTTGAAGAATTTCAATGGCTACTGAACGATTGACTCGTGTTCATAGTCTTCGAGAGAGGCTTGATGAAACCTTGACTGCTAATAGGAATGAAATTTTAGCTCTTCTTTCAAGGTAACACTAACTTATCAATTATTATTTAATTTTTTTATTACTATTTGAGTTCAATTTTGTTGAAAATGTTTGATGAATTTTTAAAGGCTTGAAGCAAAGGGAAAGGGAATTTTGCAGCACCACCAAGTGATTGCTGAGTTTGAAGAAATTCCTGAAGAGAGTAGACAGAAGCTCACTGGTGGTGCATTTGGTGAAGTTCTCAGATCCACACAGGTAAATTTTATTTTGATTGTGAAGCATGGACATTCTGAATTCTGAATACGACACTGACACGGTGAAACGGATAATAATATGAAAAAATGAATAATTTAAAAGTAATCACAAGGGTCGGTGCCAGTGTCAGACACCCGAGACTGATATTAAAACGATTTATTTAGATATGTTGGTGCTATATAGATTTTGATCAATGATCATGATAGGGTTCTTGATATTTGATGATTTTTTAGGAAGTTATAGTTTTGCCACCATGGGTTGCTCTTGCTGTTCGTCCAAGGCCAGGTGTTTGGGAGTATCTGAGAGTGAATGTGCATGCTCTTGTTGTTGAAAATTTGCAACCTGCTGAGTTTCTCAAATTCAAGGAAGAACTTGTGGATGGAAGGTACTACTAATTAACAAATTAATTCAGTTTTTATGATCATTAGTGTTGTGTTTTTGTTAATTTCTTTTACACAAATTTCACTTTTGTTGCAGTACTAATGGTAACTTTGTGCTTGAATTGGACTTTGAACCATTTACTGCATCTTTCCCTCGACCCACCCTCAACAAATCAATTGGAAATGGTGTGCAGTTTCTCAACCGTCACCTTTCTGCTAAACTCTTCCATGACAAGGAGAGTTTGCATCCACTTTTGGAGTTTCTCAGACTTCACAGCTACAAGGGAAAGGTAACAACTAGCTACTTTCGCGATCTTGCATGCTTTTGTGTCGTTCAAATTATTGATCTCGTGTGTCTGTTTTGGTTTGCAGACATTGATGTTGAATGACAGAATTCAGAACCCTGATTCTCTTCAACATGTTCTGAGAAAGGCTGAAGAGTATCTAGGCACAGTTGATCCTGAAACACCGTACTCCGAATTTGAACATAGGTTCCAGGAGATTGGTTTGGAGAGAGGTTGGGGAGACACCGCAGAGCGTGTGCTCGAGTCCATTCAGCTTCTATTGGATCTTCTTGAGGCTCCTGATCCTTGCACTCTTGAGACTTTCCTTGACAGAATCCCTATGGTGTTTAATGTTGTTATTCTTTCTCCTCATGGTTACTTTGCTCAAGATGATGTCTTGGGATACCCCGATACCGGTGGTCAGGTTGGTTATAAGATCAAATGTTTCTGTTTCTATTGTTTGTAAATAATCTTATTCTGTTGCTATACCTGACTCACATGCTTTACTTGATCTTCAATCTAGGTTGTTTACATTTTGGATCAAGTTCGTGCTTTAGAGAGCGAGATGCTCAATCGCATTAAGAAACAAGGCTTGGACATCGTTCCTCGCATTCTCATTGTAAGTCCGGTTTATTTTATTCGGTAACTTGTCAATTATGGTTCATTGTATATTGAGTATGGGAAATTCTCTAATTGGTACTTGTGGTTGTGGATGTTTCTGTTAAATACAGATCACTCGTCTTCTCCCGGATGCAGTTGGAACTACTTGTGGCCAACGGCTAGAGAAGGTCTATGGAACCGAGCATTGCCACATTCTTCGAGTTCCCTTTAGAGATCAGAAGGGAATTGTTCGCAAGTGGATCTCACGATTCGAAGTCTGGCCATATCTAGAAACCTACACCGAGGTATCCATAATCTGGACACTTTTTCAAACATTTTGATGTTTCTATTATTTTTAATTATATGTACCTTAATCATTAGGATGTTGCTCACGAGCTTGCCAAAGAGTTGCAAGGCAAACCAGATCTGATTGTTGGAAACTACAGTGATGGAAACATTGTTGCTTCTTTGTTGGCACATAAACTAGGTGTCACTCAGGTTTGTCTACATGAACACTTGCTAATTGTAACATTCTGTTAACGATGTTTTGTTCTAATGTTTTCACTTTATTCTTTATTACAGTGTACCATTGCTCATGCACTTGAGAAGACTAAGTATCCTGAATCTGATATTTACTGGAAAAAATTCGAAGAGAAGTATCACTTCTCCTGCCAATTTACAGCTGATCTTTTTGCTATGAACCACACCGATTTCATCATCACAAGTACCTTCCAAGAGATTGCTGGAAGGTGTGATACAATATCCTTCTTTTCTCGCAATTTTTGTTTCTTTCATTATCAGGCTTACTGAAATGTTGTGTTTTCTTGTGCAGCAAGGATACTGTTGGACAGTATGAGAGTCACACTGCCTTCACTCTTCCGGGACTCTACCGTGTCGTGCACGGTATTGATGTGTTTGATCCTAAGTTCAACATTGTATCTCCTGGAGCTGATCAGACCATTTACTTCCCTTACACCGAAACTAGCCGCAGGTTGACATCGTTCTACCCTGAAATCGAAGAGCTTCTTTACAGCACAGTGGAAAACGAAGAGCACATGTGAGATATTTTCATGTTTTATGATATTGTTGTTGGCATTGTCGCATGAAAGATTTTTCTAATGAAATGAGATTCCTTTGTGTCAGATGTGTGCTCAAGGACCGCAGCAAGCCGATTATCTTCACCATGGCAAGGTTGGACCGTGTGAAGAACATTACTGGACTTGTTGAGTGGTACGGAAAGAACGCCAAGCTTCGTGAGTTGGTGAACCTCGTTGTTGTTGCCGGAGATAGAAGGAAGGAGTCAAAGGACTTGGAAGAGAAAGCTGAGATGAAGAAGATGTATGAACTAATCGAGACCTACAAGTTGAATGGCCAATTCAGATGGATTTCCTCTCAGATGAACCGTGTCAGAAACGGAGAGCTCTACCGTGTAATCTGTGACACAAAAGGAGCTTTCGTGCAGCCTGCTGTGTACGAAGCCTTCGGTCTAACAGTCGTTGAGGCCATGGCTACCGGATTACCTACATTCGCAACACTCAATGGTGGACCTGCTGAGATCATTGTCCATGGAAAATCTGGATTCCACATCGATCCATACCATGGCGACCGCGCTGCTGATCTCCTAGTCGAATTCTTCGAGAAAGTTAAGACTGATCCATCTCACTGGGACAAGATCTCTCATGGTGGTCTCCAACGTATTGAAGAGAAGTAAGCAAGCTACTATAACCAAACCAAACCAACCATGTTATTTTAAATAGCTGTATCTTTATTTGTGTGAATTATGATTAACATGTTTTCTTTTCTGGTTTTGTTCCAAAGGTACACATGGCAAATTTACTCTCAGAGGCTTCTTACTCTCACCGGTGTCTATGGTTTCTGGAAACATGTTTCGAACCTCGACCGCCTGGAGAGCCGCCGCTACCTCGAGATGTTCTATGCTCTCAAGTACCGCAAATTGGTAAGTTCTATAGCCACACTCCTAACATATTTCTATGAAGTTACTAATGTACTAATATGTTCCATTTTTGTTTTTGTTCCTTAGGCTGAGTCTGTGCCTCTAGCTGTTGAGGAGTGATTGAAGAAATGAAGGAACCGGCTTTTTTTTCTTTGTTATGTGGAGTCTGTTGTTTTTGAGTTTTATAAATAAATTTGTCAATGATTTTGATTCTGTTGTTGATTAAGCTTTGGATAAAGAAAATGTCAATGTCTTTTTCTTTTGCATGATTTGAAATGTGATTGGGAATATGGTCCCTTCTTCAATTTGTTGTCAATATTCTCCAACTTTTATCTTATCAAATCAAATTCTAGTTTTCACCTTTTGTCTTTTTATATACATACTTTTGCAACTACAACAACTATAGTAATAATATAGCTATAATAAAGCACTATAAAGTAAGGGATACCCTTGAATTTGATCATGTTATTTGAGTGCAATGGGTCTTGCTTGAATTTGATCATGTTATTTGAGTGCAAATGGGTCTTGCAAGTCGTTTTCAATTGTGCTAATGTATTGTTGGGTCATAAATGTTAGTACATGTTTTGTGTATGTACAAAGAAAACAAAAAATTCCGTATTCAGGAGTTTTTTGTGTGGGGAGGGGTTCCTTTAATTTGAAGGACAAGTTCTTTTTAAGGTAATCAATTAAATAGATAGGAGAAATCTACCTGTCATCCCTAATCATCCCTAATCGTACTTGACACCCCAACTCCAACTGCCATCTCCAAATTTTCATAATATTCATAATTCCCTAATTGTACTTGACACCCCAACTCCAACTGCCATCTCCAAATTTTCATAATATTCATAATTCTAATATTATGAAAAATTTATTTGGGTGAAAAGTAAAAAAAAAAAATTCTACAGTGATTTTCAAATTTCCGGTATTGAGTGAAATTTCAGGGAATTTGAAATTCCCGGTAGTGTCAAAAAATTTATTTTATTTTTTGAATTTTTTACACTACCAAGAATTTCAAATTCCTGTAAATTTTATATAAATTTCAGGGTATTTGAAATTCCGGTAGTGTAAACAATTTCAAAAAAAAAATGAATATTTACACTATCCAGAATTCCGTATTGAGTGAAATCCTCGATATTTTTTAAAATATTTGGTACACCTCAAAATACATTATTTTCAAAGGATAAATATAGTATTTCGCTACAAATAAAAATATCAAGTACAATTAGGGGGTGATCGGTAATTATAGGTAAATCTAAACACCAGTACTAGTATTGTTGGTGGGAGTAGTTCCAAGTTCCAACTCACACTTTATTCAAATAATGGTTACTACTATATTTAACCCAAAAATAACATTTACTTTTGAAATGAGTAACAATGACTTATAGGATCCAATGATGTTTTGTCTCATTTGAAGGCCTTAGGTTTGTTCCCCTACCACTATTATACACCCCTTACACTTTGGGATTTTTTTTAAATAAGTTAGTTTATTAAATAAAATACCAAAATAACATAGGTTACAAATAAATAATCAAAGTAACTTAGTTTGTAAATATATTCGTCACATGAATAGGTGAATGTGCATAAAATTAGTATCAATTCGCCATATCATGTGATGACAACATGCACTTTTATACATATTTACCATTCTATTTGGCCAATGTGTGTTAGTACATAAAGAAATTCACCACTTAGTTTGACGAATGTGTATAAAATAGTTTGTTTTTTAATTTTTCCTAAAGCTTTCCTAATATATATATATATATATATATATATATATATATATATATATATATATATATATATATATATATATATAATGTTAATTTTTTTTCTATGTAAAAACACTTATATAATATAATTTCTTTTATTAAATAGTGATAAACATTATTATTTCTATGTTAATTTGTTTTTTTCTATCTAAAACACTTATATATATATTGTTAATTTATTTTTTCGTATGTAAAACACTTATATTTTAATTTCTTTTTAGTATATATGAAAATAATTAATATTTTTTTATTTAATAATAATAATAATTTAATAAATTAAATTAAAAGAATTCAACAAAAAGAAATATAATAAAAAATTATTATTAATAATTCAACAATGGTATACAAAGATTAATTTTTCGCCCGATCTAATCGTCCCCAGTACCATATCCACGGGGATGACCCCGCCTTCGAACTCTACCACATTATTTTAGAAATATTTTTATTAAACTACGTTATTTTATAAAAAAAAAATGACACTTTGGGCAATTTAATAAAAATATCCTTTTAACAAAAATACGTGAAGTGAAATTGAAAAAGTAAAGTCAAATATTTTAAATTTTTAAAAAGATTGTATAATTTTAAATTTTTGGTGGAATTGCTCGAATAATTACAAATAAATATTCATTATTTTTTTTAAACTTCATGAGATTTACCAAGAAACATCTTCATCTCCAGATGCGCGTTTATTTCATATAATTGTGTTAGATCATTCCATCTTTCTCCTTCATTTTTTGCAAAGATACTTAAAAAAATCTTATTTGAGCTCATTTGATACAAAGTCATTTACAAACCTTAAACAAGTTTCTTCAAGTTTACTCACTCCATTCTATTTTATTTATTGCAAAGTTACTCATTGCATTCAAAATTTTCATATGCAACTCTAATTTGGTATGTTTCTTATTTCATTTCTTTATTGAGATTTAAATGATATTTTAGGTAATATAAGCCGCTTAAGATGCATTAGATAGTGATACATTCTAAATAGGTAGCTGGTATAAATATGTATTCTTCCATTGCTAAAAATCACGAGTTCATCAGGAGATGCCTCTCCAGATTTTTTCTGAACTGTTTTTGGAGATGTATCCCCGGATTCTGTCTGACTGCAAATTGGTTGCATTTTAATGTGATATTTTGGGTTTTATTACAGACGTAATGACTGAAAACAACTAGGACAAAATTAGGCTCGATAGTGTGTCCCAACACACGTCTGTACAATGTGAGAGCCCTGGGCAAGGCCACGAGGCCATAATTCGATGCTATCTCGTTTGATGGTTCACAAGGTCGAGGTTCACAACTATCTAGTTCTACTTCCCGTAGTCGAATGTCTCAGGCATCTACTTCACGAACCACGTGTCCCCTGCTTAGGAAGCCCCTCGAAAATGCCCTTAAAGCCCCTGAAGACTATGAGGCCAATTAGGAGGAATCCGTTGATGTGGATGCTTCTGTAAATAGTATCCAAGAGGCCCATTTGATATCTCCCTACTTCATCTCCATGAAGATCATGCTGCTAGGCTGTCTCTGGGAAGGATATGCATACTTATTTATTTTTTGCATTACATCTGTTTCAAACTAATTTAATCGCGACTAATGGTGATATGTATTTTTTATACGAGTCTATGTCTAAAATTGGTAAATCATATAAGGAAGATTTTGGATTTAATCGAGGAAATTGTTTCAGGCCATATAATGACCTATTGAGCTTGCACACATAATCTTCCTTTCTCTTTTATGCATACCCTTCAGGTTGCCTCATCAAGATTGTTTCATCAGATCACCATACAAAAATTTGTCTTCACATCCATCTGTTCATGTTCTAGGTCGAGTTTCGCCACCATAACAAGCAACCTTAGAATAGATTTATGCTTTACAACAGGTGAGAACATATCACTGAAGTCGACACCTTATTTCTGAGTGAACCCCCTAACAACCAACCTTGCCTTAAATCGGTTCGACATCACTCATTAAACTTTTTCCTTAACCTTGAAAATCCACTTATAGCTGACTAACCTGACCCCTACAGGTTTCTCGATCAACTCCCATGTGTTATTATCATGAAGAGATTTTATTTCATCATCCATGACTTTAAGCCATTTAGTCTTGTCTCGACTCCTCATAACTTCCTGACAGTTTCTAGGTTTTTCATCAAGAACCTCACTTGTAGATATTAAGGCATACAATGTGAGATCTGTATAACTAAGTCTATGAGTTGGCTTGATGGCTCTTCTCAATCTATCTCTTGCTAGCAGGTATTCATATCAATCTCCATATTATCATCAATAACTTGTGCTTGATCTTCGACTTCATATGGATTATGCAATTCAACATCACTATGCTTCACCTCAACATGAATACCTTCTTGTTCCAGCTATTATCTAGAGATCTTCGTACTTCGACTAACATCATCAGTTTTCTTGAGCTCCATTTATGATTCATAAACTACATCTCAAGTTATGATACACCTCATGTGACTTGACTCTAGATACCACAGATAATAAGCTTTGACTCCTTTAGGATATCCAAGGAACATACATCTCAGAGTTCTTCTTCAAACTTGTCTTGACTAATGTGAGCATATGCTACACAACTAAATACTCTAACTCTGTCAATACTAGATGGGTGTCCCGACCATACTTCTTCAGGTGTCTTCATCCCAAAGGTAGTCGAGGGACATCTATTTATCAAGTTAGTTATAGTCATGACTACCTCAGCCCAAAAAACCTTCTTTAATCTCACACTAACTAACATTAACCTCACTCTTTCTAGAATGGTTCAATTAAGCCTTTCAACCAACCATTTTTTAGGGAGTACATATAGTAATTCTAGGCTTACAATACTATACGCAACACAATAGCTATCGAAAACCTCATTGCAAAATTCAAGACCATTATCGATCCTCAATCTCTTGACCTTCCAACCAGTTTGGTTTTCATCGAGCCTTCTAACTTTTGAAAATTTCAAAAGTTTCATCCTTAGCTTTCTGAATGAATACCCATAACTTTCACAGGTAATCATAAACTATGGATATAAAATATCTTACACCTGAGTGTGAAGGATTTCTTGCAAACCTCCAAAGATCAACATGGATATAATCAAGGGATCCGTGTGTTCTTTGTTTACCTTTGTTAAAATTTACCCTACAAGATTTACTAAATACACGATGTTCACGAAACCCCAATTTTTTGCCCTTGTCACCACATAACAAATTTTGTTTTGACAATTTGACTAGGCCTATTTCATTGGCATGGATAAGTCTCTTGTGCCATAGCTCAATCTTTGACATAGGTTCTATGGATGCCACATTTGTTGAACCACTTACAACCTCAGCCTCAAGGGTATACAAGCCTTACCTCTTGCTGCCTCTCAAGTCCCCCTTTGATCCTTTCATTACCCTTAGGATACTGTACTCTCCTTTGAAAACATATCCTTTCTTGTCGAATTCACCAAGAGAAATAAAATTTATTTTAAGTTCAGGTGCATACCCGACATCTGTCAATAGCCTTATTGACTCATCATGGAGCTTGAATATGAAAAATCCAATTCCTGTAATCTTACAGGCTCTATTGTTTCCAAGCAGCATTGATCCACCATCTTGATCACATAATTCCTCAAACACGTCTTTGTTTGGAGTCATGTGCCAAGTACAACTTGAATCCATAATTCACTCCTTACTAGAGCCATTGCTTGAAACAACCAGGACATCAGATGATTCATAATCATCTTGCATGATGGCTGCATTACCATTATCCTTTCCACCATTATCCTTTCTTGTATGACTCTCCTTCTCACAATGATGACACATAATTGCAGGAATATTACTACCATAAGAATTATGTAGAACCTTACCATTCTTCTTCTTCCCATACTAAGATTTGGTCATATACATACCCTCAAGTTTTTGCTCACACACTCGCTATAGTTTTCTACTTTGAAATATGTCGGAGAACCTTATCACCAAGGCTTAATATGATGACACTATGGGGTTTCTCGAT
This sequence comes from Lathyrus aphaca, assembly GCA_963966055.1. Classification (NCBI taxonomy): domain Eukaryota; kingdom Viridiplantae; phylum Streptophyta; class Magnoliopsida; order Fabales; family Fabaceae; genus Lathyrus; species Lathyrus aphaca. The sequence goes on from OZ014522.1 coordinate 548,199,998, forward strand.
CATCATCATCATCATTTCCTTCTCTGTTACGGAAACATCCATCTTCTCCGATCCTTTCAACGCTTCTAACAAACCCTGTTGACCCAGTAGGGCTTGCATCTTCAAGCACCACAGACCGAAATCATTCACACTGGTGAATTTTTCAATCTCATACTTTGTTGGCGACATGTTCTTCTCCACGATCACCGCACCAATTTGTCATGAAAAACAATGTCCATAAAAATATAATATGGTCGGTTTCTTGATCAACAAAAAAACCACAAAGTAAAAGAAAAGAGAGAAAGGTAGAGAAAGACAATTCAAAGTGGTATAAAAACTGGATTCTTGATTCAATTACTAATTAAGGAAAAATGTTTAAATTGAATCTCAACCACACCACTTTCTCTCTCTGATTAGGATTATCAAGGATTGATGAAGAAGTGATGACTAGTTTGCTATTTATAGGAAAATTAAATCATAACTTTCAACTAACATACAAACCAGATTCAACATGCTAACTTTCAACTAACATACTAAACAATTAGTCCAACAAACTGACTAAATTCAACATGCTAACTTAATCAACAAACTAATATAATTCAACAACTATACTAACTTTTTGACTTCGACGAAATTTGCTACAACACTAACTTATAATCCATACATACTAAAATATCCATAATCAAATATTGGAAGTAGTGAAAATAATAATGAATAAAGAGTAGAATTGAAAAAAAAGAAATTAATTTATATTGTAAATGAGTTGCTCATTATCAGAAGAAATACTATTTATTATTATTTCTTCGAAATATTCTATTTTAAAATAGGTCACTCGTTATGGAAGGAACACTATTTTTTATTATTTCTTAGATTTTTTTTTAAACTAGAAAAATGGAGAAATGTAAATTATGAAGAAAAAAAACTATTAATATGAGCTTATGTAAAAGTAATAAACCAAGGGGGACAAGTATAAATTTGCCAACTACCTAACAAATAAAAGTGTGGTCCTGTGAGCATTAATTCTTTTTTTTTCTCCTCTTTTTTGTTTTAGTTGTCATTTTCTGATTTCAGGAGCAAGAAATGTCCATTTCCTAAGGATACAAAGAAGAAAAAAGCTTCATTTTGCTGTATTTCTAGGTGTACTCGTGAGTCGTGATTCCATTTTACACTGCACAGTGCAAAGTCACCTGAACCAATAAGCATCACTTTGCATATCTGTAACTTAAGAGAAATCCACAAATTTGCATGAAGAGTAAAGTAAATTCATTTTTCATAAATGTGATCGAATAATGTATAATGATGGAAAAATAAATAAGAATGAGACAACATAAACGACAAAGTCCAACTCACCAAAAAGTTTGATTGGGAGTGCGACTGTGTGAGTTCTGTTATGCTTTAATCATTATTAACTACTAGATAGGTATTGGGATGGTAAAAGGGGTTGTCTGCCCCGTCCCATCCGCTCCGTATAAAAAAATGAGGCAAACATATCTCGTTAAATTGAAATGAATATAAAAATTTAATCCGTCCCGTCAAAGTGACGGGTTGACGGGCAGACTCTTTTTGTATTTATTTTTTTTTGCATTTTTTTTAAATAAATTAAAAACTCATTTTTTACATTTCAATAAAAAACATCAAATCAACATTTAAAAAATATAAATTTTGTTAGTCTAATACATCAATTTTTAGTATTTTATAGTATTTTATAATATTCTTATTATATTTTATTTTTAGTATTTTATAGGATCTAAATTCATATTTTGTACTTATTTTTGTTATTTTGCATTGGTAAACTTCAAAATACTTGTCCACCAATAGAATAGAGAAAGTAGATTAGTCTTAATAATCTAAAATCAACTTATGGACATATCACAAGCTATTTTTATAGGCTCTTTCAAATACATAAAAAATATTATTAAATTGGTGCGGCGGACGGCGGATTTAGGTGGGACAGACTTTGACGGATGACGGGCTTTAACGGAGGGGGTTTTGGTGGGTGGCGGACTCAAAATCCCAACTCAATCCATCATTTTTGACGGATGAACTGGCCGATCCGACGGACCACGACCCGTTTTATCACCCGGATTGGCATGCAACATTCTACCAAAAACATGCAATAAATTATCGAAGGATCAAAATGTTTTTGTTTGGAATTGAAGAAGGAAATTTAATTAAAATAAAAACTCTATTTAAATGAATTTTCCACTAAATAAAAATTAGTTAATGTTGAAATAGAAATTATAAACTTTAAATATTAAAGGGGATTAGGAGAGGATGTGTAAAAAATTAAAGAATGAGAGTAAAGTTATGAGAATTTTCGAAAGGTTTAATTAATTAAAGAGTGAAAGTACTTAATGAAAAAAATCTGAAAAATATTGAGATTGTAAAGTGAAAATATGAACTTGTTGTGAATGAACAAGGGTAAGTTAATGAACCTTAAATAATTTAATGGAGGTTGAATAAAATATACTATATGAACAAGGGTAAGTTAATGAACCTTAAATAATTTAATGGAGGTTGAATAAAATATACTATATAACCTCACTATCAAATGGGATTTTTATTATTTAGGGGCTTAGTCCTCCAATACACATAATGTGGATTCACCTTTGACTTTTAGACAATGAGATTAAGTGTTTGTAAATTTGTATGTATATGGTGTGATTTTACCTTTGAAAGTTCTACAATACTAAAGTGACGCCCACATGCACTAAAACCTTTTGAAAATCCTCATATTTTTTCTAATATCTTCTCAAAATGAATCCAAAAAACACTTATTTAATTAATTAATTAATCAATTAAAAAGATTTCAAATCAATTAGAAAATAAAAAATTAACAATCTAATCAATTTAGTCATTCACCTAATTGCTTAGAGCAAAAGTAACGTCTTCTAATCGATTAATAGACTTTTTAATCTATTAAGTGACTCAACAAATTATGATTTCTTTTTAGACTTAACCTAATCGATTAGGTGGTGCTCTAATAGATTAGGAAACACAAAAGATCCTTGTTGCTTTTTATAATCCGTTTTTTCTATATAAGGAATTGTTTTTCTCACTTCTCAACATACCAATTTTTCGAATTATCAACTCTTCTATCTCTCTTGTTTCCGTTCTTTTATAATTTTTATTCATTAGTCATTGCCTTAGTGCCGAGAAAGTAGAGAGCTTCATCTGAGAGTAGTGATATCTTTTTCTTGTGCTGAAAAGAATTTAGTTCTCTTGTGATTTTCATATAGATTTGAAGATTACAGGAGGCTAAACGTGTAAAAATCTTGGTTTAAGATTGTTGGACTGAACCTATGTAAAAACTCAAGTTATTTGTGTAAGGTTGTTGGGTTGATCCTGTGCAAAAATTCAGGTTGTTGTAAGATTGTTATACTGATCTTGTCTAAAAACTCAAAGTTATTTTTAGTGGAAATCTCTAGAGGCAACTTTTGAGATTTTAAGTAGGTCGCGTGGTTTAAGGTCGAACCTGAATAATCTTTGATGTGAACATTTTTATCCTATCTCTTTATATTTTTGTTATTTAACTTTTCTACTACTTTTAGTATATCATTTTAAAAAAAACACAATCAGATTTATAAAAAGTTTTTGAAATCGAAATATCACAATCCACCCTCTCTTGTTTTTAGAGTCGCTTATTCAATATAAGCAACTCAATCAACTTCTTCTAACAAATTTTATAAAACCTAATACAATAATCAATTTAAAAGTTGATGTATGTGGTTATTGTCTTTAAGAATTTATCCGTCTAGTACCTATAAATCTCAAAGATACAACACACTCTTCTTAGTATGAATATCGTAAGTAACACAAGAATATACAAATATTTCTCAAAGGTATACAAAATGTCATCTGAGAGTAAATATAAAAAAGAAAAAAAATGAGTTTTATTATTATAGAAAGATAGATGAGTTTACATATAAACAAAAATTATTTACTTTAAAGAGAAAAATGAACAACATTAGTGTTAAAATATGTCAAGATAAGACGTGACTAAAAGGATTATACCAAGCAATTTCTCACAAATAATAAACTTATTTTTAATGAAATATCATACCATATTTCTCACATAAGAGTATGAAACCCAGTTTGATTCTCTAATACAAAATATACATTTGTCATCTTAAGGGGCGACATATTATGGATGGCCTTGTAGTCACCAGGGAAGTCTATGGGAAAGAGAGACGAGCTCCAATAATCTTAACAACATTAAAGGCAGGGTCAGTCCATAAATAAGATTGGAGGTCGAGTTATCCTTTGTTGGAAGAAAGCCCATCGCGTTATCTTCTCTAGGGATCATTGTCAGATCACCCTTTGGAACTTGTGAAGAACTTCCGCCTTGCCTTGGATTTAAGGAGGGCGAGTATCATGAGGGGCATGTCCTTCTGCATGCCTTTTTCCATCTTTGGTCACTAGGCCGATTGAAAAATTATTGGTATTTTATGTCATCTTACGCTCAACTTTTTTCCTAACTTGACGCTCTTTCCTTTTAGCCAGGGGAATGAAAGACATTTTATCTACAAAGGGGCATAAGAAAGGTATCAACATTGAAAATAAATAATTTCAAAATAATGGTCTCCATGACCTCAAACTTATTCATGTATTTGTCTAACTTAATTTCTTCTCCCTAATCTAGGGCTATTATAGCGCTAGAACTCAGGACTTTAAATTAATCCAGAAATCGAACCACATCCTTTCACTACGCCAAAAATATTTTTTCGCAGCGTAACAAAGACGCTTTTAGGAAAAAACGCTTTTATATGTTTTAAAAAAATTCGCTCAGAAAAAGCGTTTTTAAAGGGTCACCATAGAAAGTGTTGCTAAAGGCCTTAAGTTGGTCTCATCTTTGAAAGCGCTTTTTAGAAAGCGCTCTTAAAGGACCCACCTTAGAAAACGCTTTCTAAAAGTGCTCTTATAGGTAGCCCTTAAGAAAGTGCTTTAGAAAAAAAACGTTCTCTAAGGTCAATTATTAATTAAAATATATAAAACTTTCAGAATCACAAAAATGACAAAAGGATATTATTATTAATTAATATATAAAACTTGCGCATTAATCACTGGGGTGGTGATACATCCACAAAATAAAATACAAAGATAAATATATATGGGGTACCTGAAAAAAATATTATATATATATATATATATATATATATATATATATATATATATATATATATATATATATATATATATATATATATATATATATATATATATATATATATATATATATATATATATATATATATATATATATATATATAATTAATTATTTAAACACTCAAAATAAATCATTTTTGAATAATTTTTTTGCACATAATTCATTCATACATTCAAAATATTATTTTCACAAAAATAAAATTTATTATTATTTGATTAATTTTAAATATTTTAAAGAAATTCTTTTTATTTTGTTTCAAAATATTTTAAATAAATTACTTTCATCAATTTCTTCAAACAAAGAAATTTTCACATCATCATACAAATAACATGTGACTTTTCATTCATACATTCAAAATATTATTTTCACAAATATAACAAAAGAATATTATTATTTAATTAATTTTAAATATTTTAAAGAAATTCTTTTTATTTTGTTCCAAAACATTTTAAATAAATTATTTTCATCAATTTCTTCAAACAAAGAAATTTTCACATCATCATACAAATAACATATGAATTTTCATTCATACATTCAAAATATTATTTTCACAAAAATAACAAAAAATATTATTATTTGATTAAATTTAAATATTTTAAAGAAATTCTTTTTATTTTGTTTCAAAACATTTTAAATAAATTATTTTCATCAATTTCTTCAAACAAATAAATTTTCACATCATCATACAAATAACATATGACTTCTCATTCACACATTCAAAATATTATTTTCACAAAAATAGCAAAAAATATTATTATTTGATTAATTTTAAATATTTTAAAGAAATTCTTTAAAATATTTAAAATTAATCAAATAATAATATTTTTTGTTATTTTTGTGAAAATAATATTTTGAATGAATGAATTATGTGCAAAAAATTATTCAAAAATGATTTATTTTGAGTGTTTAAATAATTAATTAAAAAATATTATTAAAAAATATTAAAAATAATAATATTCATTTCAGGTACCATATATCTTTGTATCTTTGTATTTAAATTAATGGATGTATCACCACCTTACTGGTTAATGTGTTTGAACAATGTCTTTTTCTACCTCAAGGGCATGAGTTTGACTCCCCCCCCCCCCCCCCCTTTTGTGTTTTTTGATGTTTTTTTCTTCTTCATATAATTACTGCGTTTTTTGAAGTCACCCTAAAACAACATTTTCTAATCAAAGCGCTCTTATAAGTAGCCTTTAAGAAAGTGTTTTAGAAAAAACGCTCTCTAAGGTCAATTATTAATTAAAATATATAAAACTTTCAGAAACCCTAAGAAAGCGCTTTCTAAGCAAAGCGCTCTTATAGGTATCCCTTAAGAAAGCGCTTTAGAAAAAAACGCTCTCTAAGGTCAATTATTAATTAAAATATGAAACTTTCAGATACCCTATTATTCATTTCTAATCATTTTCTTGCGTTCTTCTCTTGCTTTTTCGACCATTTCATTCAAGCTTTCGTGATTGAGTTCAAGCTTTCAAAAACCTTATTATACATTACATTGTTGCTTTCGTTTCATTTCGTGATTGAGTTCAAGCTTTCGTTTCATTTTGTTTCATTTTGTTCAGTTTTTGTTTCGTGAAGTTGTTTGCGTGAAGAAGAAGATGTACATCATTATGTTTTCGTTTCTTGTTGTTATACATTGTTGTTGTTGTTTTTGCGGATGTTGTTGTTGTTCTTACGGGTGTTGTTGTTATTGTTGTTAGGGTACATTGTTGTTGTTCTTGCCATTTTTGATATTGTTCTGGTTTTTTTGGTGTTGTTGTTGTTCTGGTTTTTTGGTGTTGTTGTTGTTCTAAGTTCTTTCTTGATTTGGAGAAGGGTTTTTTTTGTCTTGTGGGTGGCATCCTTGTGAGAGAGAAGATGCTACATGAGAGAGTAGTATTAACCGAAGAAAGAACTTAGTTGCCATTGTCTTTTTTGATTTGTTTTTGGTGTGTTTTTTAGTTTTGGATGAGAAATTGATGATAAGTGTGTGGATTTATATACATATAAGTTGATAAGATATGATACAATTGTATATATATGCAAGTGGTTATGCTACATCAACAGTCGAAACAAAGGAACTTATTGCTTCATGTTTATGATATATTTGTTAGTATAGTCAGTACCTTGGTTTTTTATGTTAATACTTTTATAATTGAAGCGCATTCTATACCAGATCACCATAGCAACATGTTTTCGATTTTGGTAATGTCAAAAATAAAAATAAAGATGATAAATCAACTAGCTTTATATACAGTTTTATTAGTCTAGAAATATATTGTATTGCATGGGAAAGGTTCAAAGAGCAATTCTTGTGTTAAGAATCAAGTCCCTGATATGCCCCTAGTATGAGATCCCTTTATATTTTTTTCTCAAAAAGATATATTATATCCCATCCTTTGAAGTTATGATTTTTTTTTGTTAGTGTTTAGGACAGTGTTGTAACATTCATGATTTGTTTTACTTTGATTGCCACAACTTGTATCTCATCCTAAAGTGTCATACAACTTGGTACAATTAAAAAATTCAGTTTTGACATTAGTTTGTATTAAAGATGAAAATGAATTGAGTTCTATGAACTTGGCTATGTGTTTGAAGTGAGCAATGAGTCTTAATATTTGGTTAAACATTTAATTACCCAAACACTTTGGTTAAGTAATAGTTCGTGAAAAATAAGTGTTTGTTTCTGATTACATGTTGCCACTTATCAAGTTATGACTCATAATTGATCAATTAATGATATTTCATTTTATGATACGTGTACAGGGGGATCTTGGTAATTCTAACCTATATGGACACTATGTGGGTCTAAAAGGTGTTTACATCTCTCTAGATAATTAGTTGTTCTTTCTTTCCACTGTAATTAGTAGTGCTTTGAATGAACTGATATGATGAGGTTACTAACTTATTTAATTTTCTATATATAGGGGTTACTTATGATCAAAGTGTGAAAGTCAGATCATTTCCCTACAGGTAAATATTTTTTAATTTTGTTTTTGTTTAGTTTAATTAGTATAACTATGGATAAGAAATGGATGTCTTTAAGTCGATTGTCGAAAGAGTACGAGAATAGGGTATCAGAATTTGTTAAGTTTGTTGTTGCGCATACCAAAGACCCTAGTCAAATGATATGTCCTTGCTTGGGCGGTTGTTTTGTGGGTCGGGTTAACGCAGTTCAGTTGGCATCACATTTAAAGAGGCATGGAATTGATCGATGTTATACATGTTGGAATTTTCATGGTGAGAAAAGTAACGAGAATGTTGAACCGAGGGATAATACGACCTATGCTTCAAATGACAATGGCACATATACATACGATTATGATCAAGTCGAAAAGATTTCCGAATCACTTGAAGATGATCTTAAGGATTGTCCTGAAATGTTTAATAGATTGGTAAGCGATGCAGAGAAACCGTTGTATAATGGTTGCACTAAATTCACAAGATTGTCTACGGTATTAAAGTTGTACAACTTAAAGGCGGGCAATGGATGATCGGATAAAAGTTTCACAAAGTTATTGACCCTTGTGAAAGATATACATCCAGAGGATAATGTTCTTCCCAATCGAACATATGAGGCTAAAACGATGTTATGCTCAATTGGCATGAGCTATGATAAGATACATGCATGTCCAAACGATTGCGTCTTGTTTCGAAACGAGTATGCATCGTTAAATAAGTGTCATAAATGTGGTGTCTCTGGATATAGGAAAAAGTTGTCTCCAGCAAAAGTCTTATGGTATTTTCCTATAATTCCAAGATTCAGACGCATGTTTTGTAGTGTGAACGATTCAAAACACTTGACTTAGAATGCAGATGAAATAATTATTGATGGCAAGTTTTGACATCCGACAGATTCACCATGGTGATTGAAAATTGATGATGATTATCGTGAATTTGAAAAAGAAGCAAGAAACCTCCGATTGGCATTATCTAGTAATGCAATGAATCCACACGGTCTTCAAAGTATGTCACATAACACTTGGCATGTGATATTAATGATTTATAACCTACCTCCATGGCTATGTATGAAGCGTAAGTACATGATGTTATCTATGTTAATTTCCAGGCCTAAACAACCAGGTAATGACATAGAAGTATACTTGACACCCTTAATCAAAGATTTAAATTTTTTGTGGGAGAACGGTGTGGAGGTTTATGATGGATATAGGAAAGAAAGTTTCAACTTGAGGGAGATGTTGTTTGGCACAATTAATGATTTTCCAGCATACTAAAATCTATCAGGGTACATCATAAAAGGTCAATGTGCGTGTCCTATTTGTGAAGATAAAACAGATTGGATGCGATTGGAGTTTGGTTAGAAGAATGTCTTTCTCGATCATCGTAGATTCTTAAATTCGAATCATCACTACCGTGGGTGGAGAAAAACCTTCAATGGAGACACATAACAAGGTAGATCTCCACCTATATTAACAGGTGATCAAAATTTTGAAAATGTGAAAGATGTGAGTACTCAGTTTGGAAAACCTTTTGCATATACACTTGTCAAAAGAGGGTGGAAGAAGAGGTCAATTTTCTTTGAACTGCTATATTGGATGTCATTGTATGTAAAACATTTTCTCGATGTTATGCATATTGAAAAAAATGTGTTTGACAATGTTATTGATACATTACTCAATATAGAAGAAAAGTCTAAGGATGGCCTTAAAGCTGGAAAAGATTTGATAGCGACGGGGATAAGAACTGAATTATAACCCTTCAAGAAAGGAAAACAAACATGTCTACCACCTGCTGCATATACTCTGTCTAGAAAGGAGAAAAAAATATTGTGTAAGTTTCTAAGTGAAGTTAAAGTTCCAGAAGAATACTCTTCAGATATTAGAAGACTTATGTCTATGAAAGACCTCAAGTTAAAGATTTTAAAGACGCATGACTGTCATGTTATAATGGAACATTTTCTACCAATAGGTATACGTTTTATTCTGCCTGAAAAAGTAAGTGTAATAACTAAATTGTGTTTTATCTTCAAGTCAATTTGCAGTAAGGTGATCGATCATGCGATCTTACCAACATTGCAAAACGAAATAGTTATTACATTGTGTGATCTTGAAATGTATTCCCTCCCTCATTTTTGGACATAATGGTTCATTTGGAGAAAGGGACACAATTGTGTGGGCCGACTTATATGAGATGGATGTACCTTGCCGAACGTTATATGAAAATATAAAAAGGATATGTGAAAAACCGAAGTCGACCAAAGGATTGTATTGTCGAACGATACATTATTGAAGAAGAGATTGAGTTTTGTACTGAATATCTATCTAATGTACAATAAATTGGACTCCCCAAATCTCATATTGTCGAAAAAAAGCAGAAAAAAAGTTAATTGGAAATGAAGTTGTAACAATATCAAGGGTCGAACGGGATCAAGTGCATTTGTATGTTCTGCACAATAAGAATGAGGTTGAGCCGTATGTTGAAATGCTTAAGGATGTTCTCTGAGGTTTAAATCCAAATAGAAATGCGAATTGGATAGTACGAGAGCACAATCAAAGTTGCATACCTTGGTTTAAGGATCATATTTATTCAAAGTATTATTCAGATTCCTCTTCAATAACAGAAAGATTGAGATGTTTAGCATATGGTCCAAGTTTGATTGTGTTTTCTTATAACGTATACGCAATTAATGGATACACATTTTATACCAAAGAATAAGATGATAAAATTACTATGTGAAATAGTGGCGTCACCGTGGTAGCTGAAGCAATGCACATTTCAAGTGTGAAAGGTTTAAACCCCAAATTTGCAAATCTGTCATATTTTGGGGTTATCGAGCGCATTTTAGTGTTTGATTATGAGAAGTTTCAGATTCCTATATTTTTTTGCAAGTGGGTTGAAAACAATAATGGCGTACGAATGGATAAGTTGAGATTTTTGTAAGTGGATCTTAATAGGGTGGAGTACAAAGATGGGCATTTTATTCTAGTCTCTCAAGCTAAACAAGTGTCCTATGTCACTGATCTGACAAGGAAAAAATGGTCTATAGTGCTTTTATCTAACAAAGTAATTAATGAAAACATTGGAGATCAAGGTGATATTGATGTTGACATTGAATCATTTACTAGAAATGATCAAGATGAAAATATTACAGTGAATGCATCATATAATATAAATGATCCTAATGAGGGTATTTGCATCAATCCAACTGTCTGTGTTGTTAAGAGACAAATATAACATATTCCAACCAAGAAAAGAAAGAGACGTGCCTAAAAAAGGTACTAGTTATAAATAGATTATGGATTTTTATAGTTGTCATTTAATTTTTGTATATAGATTGTGGTAGTTGTCATGTTATATATAACTTATATCATTCAATGGATTATATATTATGGATTTTTATATTTGTCATTTAATTTTTGTTTTTTTCTTTCTTATAGGTCAAATAACTAGTAACCAGGAAGACACACACGAGACACATGAAACAAATGAAGCTCAAAATGAAGTTTCGAATGTAGAAAGTGAAATAAAATGAGGAATAACAATTATGAAGTCAATCATCTGTACTAGAGACAAAGGGGTCAAATTTGATGTACATTGGAGTGATGAGAACCAACTAATTGAACCTAATAGTTCAATGTTGTCTTCATACATTGCTTCACTTATCCACCAGCACATTCCAATTACCAGTGATAATTGGAGGAATCCATTGTTGAAAGCTGGTAAAGATAAGATATGGACTGAGATACATGTACTTACTAAACATGATTGATGTGTTATTAGATTTTTTTTGCCGGTTAAGTCTTTAATTTACTTATACTAACACACTTTATGTTTATATATGTATGCTTTTTGTAGAGGTCCTTTAATATTGATGAAAGTCGAAAAAATTATTGTCTTCAATTGGCCGGAAAGAGACACAAAGGGGTTCGAGCCTTATTATCAAACAAATATCTGAGGTATGAGGAAATTTTTTTTGTTGAAGTAGAACTTCCACAGTTGTATGCGGATTTGATTACACCAGAAGAATGGGGCACTTTTGTAGCCAAACAGAAAACCGAAAAATTCAATGTAATGTTATCTTTTCATGTCTATTAATTGTATTATATAATTATTGCATTAGTTTGTTCTGATATGAATTAAACTTGTTTATCCAGGATTTGAGTGCCATTAATTGCCAAAGAGCATCAAACCCCGCGTATCCATACAGAAAAAGGGCGTTTGGGATATGCACGCTTATAACAACAAATGGTAGATATACAAATGATATGATCTTATTAATTGTCTCAATATATTATAATTGATGATCTTATTATTTGTCTCAATGTGTAGTTAGAATAGGAGATAAGTGAAGAAACATCTCTTTCGGAACATGTTTTGTGGAAGACTGCTCATGTGGGCAAGGATGAAGTTGTTAGTGAAGATGTTCAACATGTTTATGAAAAATGTGTAAGTATAACATTATGTATTTAAGTTAATCGAAATTTTATTAAAATATAATTAATTTTTAATCCCCACTAATAATTTTCGATTTGTCAATGAATTTCAGGAGACTCTATCTAAATCCTTAACCACCGATGAGGAGGATTACATGAGCATTCTTAGTCGAGTACTAAATGTTCCTGAGTATTCCGGTCGGGTGAGGGGTAAAGGATTTGGTGTGACTCCAACTTCCTTGTATAAGCAACCAAAGAGGAAAAATCCCAGCAACCAAGAAGTCATGCAATCATGTGAGGAACTAAAAGCGCAAGTCCGTGAATTGCAAAAGGATAAAAAGAGATATGAGGCAGAAAAGCGCGGTTCCGAGTTGAAAGATACTAGTGACAAAGTTAGTATCAATTGTGAAAATAAAATTCCCGAGATAATTAGCACATATTTATTTTAATTAAATTAACACATTTATTTTAATTGACCTTTATACACATTAACATATATTCATTCACTATTGCTTCGGGGCATTTCATCTTGTCGGTTGTATTTGTCGTTACCGACTTATCGCATGGTTGGTAAGGGAAAAATGCATAATAAAGTAGGAGAGTTACTTCACCATAAACCACTCCCTCATGGACATCTAAAAGTTTCGGTTGATATCATTTTAGATATAAATGTGGTACTACCTATGTTTGACTCGGTTTTAGAGGTTACATTGCTACGAGATGCAATAGGTTCGTATGTTGCATGGTCGTCAGATCTTATTTCCACAGATGATGAGGTATGTCGAAAACCATTACGAATCTCTTAGTATTCAAATGTCAATTTTGAATCATTATGAAAATCATTATGAACCATTATGTACATTTTTTTACATGGTAATGTTAGACTCATACAAAATCCGCATCTAAGGATAAAGGGATTTTGCCTGAAAAAAGAGTCTGTTGCATCACAGAGAGAGGTATATTTAAAGTGTTATTCTATGATCCGAATTCAAAATTTTCATGATTTTCTACTTTACCTAAATTATATGATTGTTAGGTTCCTGCTCAAGCTTCACAACAGGTCATCAGTAAGAAAAAGGTTCATGCAAGGACCGTGCAAGCAAAAAAAGCTCTTGCACCTCGCTATCGGTTGTGTCTTGAGACACTTGTGGCAACATCAGATGTGATGGAAGGTTTTATTCTTCAAATAGACATAAACATAGGTGTTTTTGGTTTTCCTCATTCCGAGATAATCAAAAGAGAGGACATGGAGCAGATTTCCAAGCATCTTGAATTAGGCATCGGTGTTATGCATGCATACATCTGGTACTTCGATCAATCTATTATTTATTTAGTTAAACAGTTTATTTACACATTTAAATAAAAAATAGTATAATGTTTATTATGTTTTTTAATTTAAGGTTCTTGTATGAAAAAATTATGCGCGAAACGCAATTGTCAAATAGATTCCGTTTCTTTGCTTGCACTCGTGTCAATGCAATGATAATTAGTTTGAATTCACTTTCAGTAAGAGACCACTTAATTGAGAGATTTACGACCAACAAAACAAAAACTTTGTTTTTTTTACTGTATAATACTGGACAAGAGTAAGATTTTCTAATTTCATTATAATCTTTGTATCTCATGCGTAGAAATTATCCATATAAACTTTTATTATATTTTACAGTTGACACTGATTGTTGGTTGTCATTGATCCTGCAAAAGAAGTGGTCTATTATATGAATTCATTGGAGCATGATTGGTCAACATATCTGAGTATGAAGGAAGTGGTTGATACGTAAGTGAGATTGTTTGAAATATTTGTGTGTATTTATATGTTTAATTATTTCTGTGACATTGTTCTAAATTTACATTTTTCTTTTAGAGCTATACTAGTTGATCGTACCTGGAGATCAGGATCCGATGTGGCCGCGTCGAACGTGGATGAGCACAGTTGATGATGGAGGAAAGATGGGGGTGTACCTACAAAGGCACTCTAATGCTAAAGTCAGAGAGCGAGCAACGAGTGAGCAAGTACTATATTTTTGGGTCAATATTTGAATACTTGACCTCTAAAATGAGAGGGTTTATATATTGGTCCAAGTGGGTGCTTAATGCTTATTGGCCCAAATTGTTGGGTGTGGATCACGGATCCCTCAATAATCGACGGTGATCAGGAACTAACCGTTGAGGCAAGAAAGAGCCTTCCCGACAGGTCTCACGCTCGACATTGAAGTCATCCGACCTAGGGCAAGTCGAGCAGTTGATTTCAGGGTTCCGAGCAAGGATGGGTTTATCGAGCCGTTGGGCCGCGAGATAGATATGACCCAATTCTAAGGGTTGGTCCAGTCCGGAACAGGAGCCCCCCAAGTCGTTGCTTTCAGTCAAGTAAGTGATGACTTAAAGGTAGCTCGGTGCCCAAAAATATTGGTGAACGTCGGGGGATTGACCTTCCGAGAATCCTGTATGTAGGTCGGCGTAGAGGAAATGGAAACGAAAAGGTGGCGTGTTTTGAGATTTGTGCCAATTTAATGCTCCGACGGCTAGTATAGGGCCTAACGCGTAGGCTATCATTGCCTAGGGATAGGGGTCGCGCTTCAGCGCACGTTCCCTTTTCCCTATAAATAGTAACTTTGTCCCACAGAGGGAAATTTTCGTTTCGTCTTCTATCTCCCTTCATTGCTCGTGCTATTGTCTGCCGTTCACAGCTGGCGATCACCGCAAACCGTTGTCGACCATCGTACTTCTCCAAACATTTCTCTGCAATGGCGTCTCAAGGCCAAGGTTAGACCTCTATTTTGGCTTCTTTTGACTTAGTTTTTAACAAGTAGTGATGCATGCGGCTTAGGTTTCGATTTTATCGGTAGATTAGAGTAATGTATAGATTTTAGGGTTTAGTAGTAGTTGTATTTCCGCCTACTCTGGAACCTGATTCACGGTGGGCGGTGGTCTTGGTCGACGCTCGACCAAGGCTAGGGTTTTGCGCCCCACTGAGTGTTGAGCGTCTATCTCGGACGTTGATCGCTCGGGGGCTTTAGTTCAAGATCCCATTTTCGAGCCGTTGCGCGCCCTTTCACTTGATAGGTAGTGGAAGTGTGGGTTTGATATTCTGATCGAATTCACTGACGCCTTTCGTATAATTTTCAAGTGAAAACTTTCTCGTCGATCCCTTCGACATATCCTCAGAGGAGAGTTCATCAGAGGATTCGGGCTCTTCTGCGACTGTCCCGTCCGGTTCTGAGAGTTCTTCGGGAGATTCGGAGGCGACTGAAGCGAATGACGTCGGGATAACATCTGGGGATGAGGTTGGCGTTCCTGAGATCACGCAGGAGGAAGTGAGGGTGCTGGCGCCCGAGGAGTGGGTTGTCGAAGATTTACTGGACAAGGTTTCCTCATATGCCCGACTGCGTGCGGAACCTCTGCCAGTAGTGGGGGATCCCGATCACTGGAGAGTGACCTTCCTAGGGGACGACGACCGGATTTTTTTGGAGTTTGGCGGAAGGAAGTTTTCTATGTACGAATATGCCATCACGACCTGGGGAATTAGGATGCCCTTTAGCGACCTAGTGTGCTCGGTTACTTGGGGGTAGCGCCCTCGCAACTGCACCCCAACTCCTATGCTTTCATGAGGGAATTCGAGATGACGTGCGAGCACATGGGGGCGGGGCTACCCTCCCTCTGTTCTTTCGGTTGTTCTCTCTGCAACGCCAGGTGGGGCGTGGAATCGCTCGGAAAGGGTTCATATCTTTCAAGCAACGGGCTAAGATTTTCAAAGCACACTCAGAATCGATTCGGTCGTTCAAGGGTGACTATATCCTGATCGAGCCTTTGACTAAAGGAGCGACTAGGTCGATCAGTTTCATGGGGAAGTATACTAATGAGAATGATGTGCCCCGGTTGGACGCTGAAGGTCGTCCGATCCGCAGGAGGATCTGGAGGTTCCCATTCTCTTGGGATCACGGTCACTACGGGCTACCAGTGTGTGAGTTTATGCAAATAGAGGATGCCCTTGGCGAGGATGATGCAACCAGCTTCGAGGAATTTCGTAAGCTGGTGTCGTCTTTCACTCTGATCCCAATGGTCGACGGGGAAGGGAAGATGATGCTGGCGTCCGATGGAGGGGAAGTTGTGGAGCATCCATTGATCGACGTTACATCCCTCTTGGCCTGCAAAAGCGGGCAAGAAGTGTCTGACCTGTTTGGTATTTCTTGTTTTATTTTTGTTTTTTGTTTGTTGTGATTCCATGCTCGTGATTGGTCTGACCCTCGTTTCTTTTGTTTTGCAGGCTCAATGAAGTCCATGGACAAGATCCAGGAGAGGCTGATGCAGGGCAACAAACGGAAGGCTAAAATTATCTAGACCAGACTGGTAGGGAATGATACGAGTGGTTCTAGTTCGGGTTCTATTGCTCGAGGATCTCCGGGAGTGAGCTCAGGTTCAGCCCTCAAGAAACACAAGGTTGGAGCGGTCGTTACGGATTTGACGACGAACGCCCTTGCAAAACCAAAGCATCCTTTACCTCCGTGCTTCGTGCAATGGAATTTCGTTGAATGCACATCCTTGGAGGTTGACTGGGCAGACTCGCTGTACCTTGAGCAGATGGACCGTCCCTCTCGGAGGCTGTCCTTGGCGCAAGATGCCAGTGCGGTGATGCGGATGTTGTCAATAGCATCAATGTTTGCCGAGGGGAGTTCCGGGAAGGAGCTTGAAATCAACCGCTTGAAGAATCTCTTGGCTTCCTCGGAAGAGAGAGCAAAGAAGGCCGCTGAGGATGCTGAGGCCGTGACCAAAGAATTGGCGGTGCGGGCAGACGTGATTGTTAAGCTAGAGGTAGACAAAAAGAAGGCCGTCGATCAGAATAGGAAACTTAGAGACACCTTCTTCCCCAAGGATGATGAAGATGAGGACACCAAGGGGTTGATGAGTCGGGCGCATTTCCTTGCGCGACTGGATCAGGATCTCGAGGATCTGAGGGACTCGACTAAGTTGAGTTTCCAGAATGCAGTGGACCAGATTAAGGCCCTCCATCCCGAGCTGAACCTAGATGCCGATCAGATCAGCTACTTGTACAAAGTCGAAGATGGTCGGGTCGTGGTCCCTGATTACATGATCGTGGAAGATTCTCAACCTGGGGAGTCTGAGCAGCCGATCCAGCCTGCCGTCCAGCAACCTCCGAACGAAAACCAGCCTGGGGTGCAAGAGGGAGAGGGTAATTAGGTCGACATGCGTGCCTAAATTACCTGTAATTTAAAATCTTTGTTTGAGGACGTGGTCCCCTTTTCATTTAATCTCGAACAAGTCGGCCTTTAGGGGTCGCAACTTTTTAATTAACGTTTCCGGCCTTGGTGGTCGTTTTACGATTTATGCAGTGTTTTCAGTTATGTGTTTGATCGCTCGTCCGTCGGAGGACTTTCATTTCAAACGTTTATTTTTTGTTAAGTGTTTTGCGCTTGTTTGGTGCGAGGAACGTGACGTAATGGTCGATAAGGGGAGGAATGCTCGTAGGGGTGTGATCCATCGGTTTGGGGGATCGATAAAATGTATAGAGGTTGATCCTGGGTCGGCATCCGGGCCAAGTTTGTGGCTTAGATATTTGTGGCTTGAACGTCCCATCGTGAGTTGGGGTTCTGCCTGGTCGTGGTACTTAGGCAACGTCGGGCTCGTTTGAGTACCCGTTCATGCGATAATTACTTTCCTCGTCACGACGAGGAGGTTCTGTTGGTCAAACGTTTTGGACTGTAATGCTTGTACCTGGGCATGCAGGTTTGGCCGGGCCTTTCGCCCTTCGTAGGGGGTAAGGCGACCTTCATACTAGCTGTAGTATTGTTTAAGTTTCTCGGTGTTCCATGGTCGTGCGAGCTCTTCCCCTTGAAGATTTTCTAGGTAGTAGGCTCCGTTTTCGGTCTTTGCTCGGACGCGATACGGGACTTCCCAGTTTGGTGCTAGCTTCCCTTCTCGGGAGTCGTTGTGGTTTTTTCTCAATACGAGGCTCCCGACTTCGAACGCTCATTTAATAACTTTCGCGTTGTGTCGAGCTGTGATTTTTTGTTTGAGCGTGGCTTCTTGAAGAGCTGCTCCTGATTGGATTTCTTCAACCAAGTCGAGCTCCTCTCTTAGCGCTTCTGGGTTAGTATCTTGGTCCATGGGCGATTCTGTGTGCATGGAAGGTATTTGCATCTCTATGGGGATGACAACTTCGGTTCCGTATGCCAGTCGGAACGGGGATTCTCCGGTCGTTGAATGAGGCGTGGTCCTGTACGCCCAAAGGACGATGTGTAGCTCCTCGACCCAGCGTTTTTGTGTTCGTCCAATCTTTGTTTGAGGCCTCTCAAGATTACCCTGTTAGCAGCTTCAGCTTGCCCATTAGTCTGGGGGTGTTCGACAGAAGCGAAGTGTTGTTTGGTTCCAACCGAGGATACGAATTCTTGGAAATGTTTATCGGTGAACTGTGTTCTGTTGTCCGTCACGATGGCGAGCGGTATTCCGAATCGAGCAAGGATGTTTCGTTTGAAGAAGCGTTGGATGTTAAGCGCGGTGATTTTGGCTAAAGCCTCTGCTTCGATCCATTTGGTGAAATAGTCGACGCCCACGATGAGATATTTGTTTTGGCTGGTGACGATGACGAAGGGTCCTAAGATGTCTAGTCCCCACCAGGCGAACGGCCACAGGGACGAAAATGATTTTAATTCAGTAGGGGGCGCTATGTGTACGTCGCCATGTCGCTTGCATTTGTCACATTTTCTAACATGCTCCTTCGCATCGTCCTGCATCGTCGGCCAATAGTATCCTGCTCGTAGAATCTTGAGGGCGAGTGATCTCCCACCGGGGTGTTGTGCGTTGATACCCTCGTGGACTCCCTTAGCACGTGCGTGACGTTTTCCTCCTCGACGCATCTGAGGAGCGGTGTGGAGAAGCCTCGACGATACATCTTCCCCCCGACCATCGTGTACGAGCATGATCTCCGCCATACGGTGCTGGCCGTTTTTGGGTCTGTTGGCAACTCGTCTTTGGTCAAGTAATTGAATACTGGGGTCATCCAACAGTTAGCGTCGCCTATGAAGTTGATGTCCATAGGCGTCGACGTTTTTCCAAAGCTGGGTTGAGGGAGTATCTCTTGTATGACAAATTTGTTGCCCCCTTCTTCTTGGTGCTCGCCAGTTTGGACAATATGTCCGCTCGGGTGTTGTTCTCGCGCGGGACGTGTCTGACTTCTACGGATGTGAATCGTTTTAGTTTTTCCTTGACCAAGGTTAATTATTCGGCCATGTTATCGTTCTTGGATTGAAAATCGCCTCATACTTGGTTAGCGACCAACTGTGAGTCCGTGCATATTATAATTTCTTCTGCTCCTAGGTCGTCTGCAAGGCGTAAACCGACCAAGAAAGTTTCATACTCTGCTTGATTATTGGATGTGGGGAAAGACAAGGTTAAGGATGCTTCGATGAGTGTTCCCTCCTCGTTATCTAGCATCTCCCCGGCCCCGCTGCCTGTCGAGCTAGATGCTCCATCGACGAAGATGGTCCATTTAGATGGAGATGTTGCCACTTGCTCGGTGAAGGTAAGTTCTGCTACGAAGTCGGCCAAAGCCCGAGCCTTGAGGGCTTGCCGTCCTTCGAATTTGATGTCGAACTCGGCTAATTCTAACGACAATTTTAGCATCCGTCCAGCCATGTCTGGCCTTCCGAGCATCTGTCTGATTGGTTGGTCGGTTCTGACGATGATAGTATGGGCCAAGAAGTAGTGTCGTAACCTCCTTGCTGCGAAGAGTAGGGCTAGAGCAACTTTTTAGATTTGTAAGTACCTGAGCTCGGGGATGTTCAATGCCTTTCTCGTGAAGTATATGGGTTTCTGCCCCTCAGGGAGCTCTCGAATAAGGGCCGCGCTGATTGCCTCGTTCGCTACGGCGAGGTAAAGGTATAGCGTTTCACCTTCGTTGGGCCTGGAGATTACTGGTGGTTCGGATAATGCTTTTTTCAATTGAGCCAAGGCTTGTTCACATTCGTTAGTCCATTCGAAAGTTGATTCTTTGCGGAGAAGTTTGTAGAACGGGAGTGTGTGTTGGGCGGATTTAGCCACAAATCGAGCGAGAGAGGCGAGCACTCAGTTTAACGATTGTATGGATTTTTTAGAGTTTGGGGTAGGTATCTCCGTGAACGCTCGACATTTATCCGGGTTGGCTTCGATTCCTCGCTCGGTTAAATAAAACCCGAGGAATTTACCTACTCGAACTCCGAATGTACATTTTTCAGGGTTGAAACGCATCTTGCATTTTCGAGCTTGGTCGAATACCTTTCGTAGGTGGGAAGCGTGATCCGTTTCTTCCTGAGATTTGACTATCATGTCGTCCATGTACACATCGAGCATGTCCCCAATTTCAGCTCGAAAAACTTTGTTCATCATGCGTTGATAAGTGGCGCCCGCATTTTTTAGTCCGAAGGGCATAACGTTGTAGTAGTAGTTTCCTGATTCGGTCATGAAGGCCGTGTGTTTTTTATCGGCCATGACCATGGGAATTTGATTATATCCTGAATAAGCGTCCATAAATGATAGTAGTTTGAAACCGGCCGAGTCGTCGACCAATTTATCAATATTTGGCAAAGGGTAAGCATCCTTCGGGCAAGCCCGGTTAAGGTCGGTATAATCAACGCACATTCGCCACTTTCCATTAGATTTTTTCACAAGTACAACATTGGAAAGCCAGGTGGTGTACCTGGCCTCCGTTACAAAGTTTTCCTCTAGGAGGTCTTCTACAGTTTTTTTCGGCCGCTTTAGTTTTTTCGGTCGACTGTTTTCTCCTCCGTTGGGCGACGACCTTGTGATTTGGGTCGATGGATAGATGGTGGCATGCTAAGTCTAGATCGAGTTCGGGCATTTATGCTGCACTCCATGCGAATAGGTCGGTGTTCCCCTTCAGGCATTCTTCCAGCTATCTCTTTGCTAGTTCCGGGAGGTGTGCTTCGATCTTCACGCATCTGCTCGGGTCCTTTCCCAGCGGGATTAGTTCGAATTCACCGTCGGGGATAGGTCGGGCTAATGAAGAGGAGGGCTGGTGGGAACTTTCGGCTTCTTCTGGAAATCTGCAATCGAGGTCGATGGAATCGACCCGGGGGAGAGGTGCGGGCACATCGGTGTTCAGGGAGGAAGCCAAAGTGGAAGCTTTAGGCTGGTAAGATATCAAGCTAAGGACTTTAGAGGCTGCTTCGAAACAACGACGGGCGGCCTCCACGTCACCATGCAGGGTGTCAACTCTTCCTGAAGTGGTGTAGTATTTCATCTTTAGATGGACGGTGGACGAGACGGCTAGAAGGTCAGCCAACGTTGGTCGACCTAGAATACATTGATAAAGAGAAGGACAATCAATGACCAAAAATTGGATGCAGATTGATCGGGAAGTCTCTGCGGATCCGAACGTAACCCCATGGTCATGACACCGCACCGTTGAAACCTTGGAGGTCAGATCCTACGTATGGTGTCAGGTGAGTTTCGTTCAGCTAAAGTGTAGCGAATAACTACGAATACATGATGTCGCATGAGCTACCTTGGTCGACCAGTATCCTGCAGACATCGAAGTTGGCCATTTGGGCTCGAATGAGTAGTGGAATGCTGGCATTAGGCGCTCCTCCTAATAGTTCTTATTTATAGAAGGAGATGGGCACTGAGTTGTCTCTGGGAAGGTCCACTGTGGCGTTCAGGGTCGGCCCTTTCGCAATTAGTTGGTCGAATTTTCTTTTCACAGAGCCGACCGTGATCTTGTTGAATCCCCCGCCTGTGATCACCATGGCGGATGGGAAGGCTTCCCATGGGCTATGGGAAGATAGATAACCTGGACTCGCCGGACGGTCGAGCAGAAATAAGTCTTCCGGGCGATAGATGCTGAGGGCCACTTGCATATTGGTGTCCGCGGGGACTGTCACTGCTTCCTCGATCTTGATGGTTTCTTACGCCTCTGGCCTGGAGGTTTCTTTGGATTTAGTGAACTGTTTGAGGTGGCCATCTTTGATGAGTATCTCTATTGCGTCCTTCAGGTGGATGAAATCCTCGATGTTGTGTCCATGGCTCTTGTGAAACCTGCAGTACTTGGTTTTATCGGTGCCCGGTTTGGCGGGTAGCTGCTTGGGGAAGCGCACTCCCGCTTGACGAAACTCCGAATTAGCACATTCAGACAGTATTTTCTCCCTCGACACCAGCAAAGGCGTATATTCACGAAATCGGCCCACCGGTCCTCTCTGCTCCCGCGGTTCACGGGAGCGATCTTCCTTTCTTTTGTCGCTTCCCCGACGAGATGTCGAGGGTTCGTCGGATTTGGAAAGGTTTGCATCCTCTCGACGTCGAGCATCGCGGACAGAACTAGCTGTCTGCTTTTCTTCGTATTGAATATACGCTTAAGCTTTCAAGTGGAACGCATCTAGAGTGGCGGGTGTCTCAATACCCAACGCTCGGTGAAAGTCGGTAGACGGGTGTAATTCACGTTCCAACAAATACTTCTTCATGTCGTCCGTGGTTGAGACCTGGACGACTTCTTTATTGAACCTCTCGATGTAGGTTCTAAGGGGCTCGTCTTTGCCCTGGATTATGGCCTCGAGTGATGCTTTCGTCTTCGGATGGCGTCTGGAAGCGATGAAATGCCTGGAGAAGGTTCGACCAAGCTGTCTCCAGGAAGTGATGGATTAGAGCTCGAGGCTTTTATACCAAGTCACCGCTCCTTTCCTTAGGGTGGTCGGAAAGAGACGACATTTGATTGCTTCTCGGACTCCCCTGTAGTCGAGTAAAGCGTCGATGTTCTCAATATGCTCGTCGGGATCAATCGTTCCGTCGTACGAACCCAATGGTGGGGGCTTCTCAAGCCCTCTTGGCAATCTGGTGGTCATAATCTCAGATGAGAGAGGCCCTCTGATATTGTCATCGTCGATAGAAGTGATTGTACGAGATCTTGAATGGTGTTTCCTGTCTTGTCGCGGGGACGGAGAGTTCGACCTGTTCTTCTTCTATCGTTTCGGGGATGGAGATCGTGATCGTCTTCCTCTTCGGGGAGGGGAACGACGATCATCCTCTTGTGACCCGTGGTGATCCTTGGTCGGTACTAGCGAACAATGTCTTCGTGGAGGCGATCGACCGCGGTTCCGGATAGAATATTCGTCGTGGTTGCCTTTATCTTTCTTCCTTCAGGGGAAAGGCTGCGTTGGCCTCGGTGCCTTTTGGGTGATCGAGATGATCGACACCGGTGTCTTCCAGACGAGCTATCTTCGCATTGTGTGCTAGGAGCAGGAGATGTGTCTGATTGATTGTTTCGACCAATGGAACGAAGTCTGATGCGGCCACAGAAGGTATGATCTCTGGTTGGCTCTCGAGCGGTTGATCGCGCTTGGGAGATGGTGAAGCTGTCTTTCCGTCCTGGCGATCTTGGACGGTTTCTTCGTGTGAGGGCTGAAAAGGTTGCTCCCCCGTTGAGTATTGAGGACACCATCAGCAGTGCGGGTTTCGCACGGTATGTCGTTAGCTACCATGGATCTTTATGAATAGTAACTTTGGTTCTTGAAGTTCTTTGGTGAAGAAGAACGGAGAAGTTTGTTTCCCACAGACGGCGCCATCTGATCCTACCTGGAGATCAGGATCCGATGTGGCCGCGTCGAACGTGGATGAGCACAGTTGATGCTGGAGGAAAGATGGGGGTGTACCTGCAAAGGCACTCCGATGCTAAAGTCATAGAGCGAGCAACGAGTGATCAAGTACTATATTTTTGGGTCAAGATTTGAATACCTGACCCTCTCCATTGAGAGGGTTTATATACTGGTCTAAGTGGGTGCTTATTGGCCCAAATTATTGGGTACGGATCACAGATCCTGTAATAATCGACGGTGATCAGGAACTAACCGTTGGGGCAAGAAAGAGCCTGCCCGACAGTTCTCACGCTCGGCATTGAAGTCATCCGGCCTAGGGCAAGTCGAGTAGTTGATTTTCAGGGTTCCGAGCAAGGTTGGGTTTATCGGGCCGTTGGGCCGCGAGATAGATATGACCCAATTCTAAGGATTGGTCCAGTCCGGAACACTAGTATACTGAGCATAAAGAGATGCTCGAGTAGCATGGGCTAGAGCAAACACTATTACATGGGTCCAAGTGGATGTATATTAATTTTCATAATGTTGCTTATTAGTGATGATACTTGATAACACAAAACAACTATATATTAATTCTTATTTGTTTGTCTATGTGTATAATATCCTCAACAGAAAAATGACATAGACTACATGTGTTATGTTTTGAGGTTTATGAGATAAATCCTTCAAATGGATCGATTAGAGATTCATTTTCAGGTATGCATGGATTTATAACTTAGGATTTATTTTAATATTTATCAGATATGTCATAATTTAATATTTTAAACTATCTGGTGCATATTTTGTTTTGTTATGTAGTACTTTGATGAATACGCGTGTTCTCATTACACACTCTCATAATTGCAAGAAATTACGGAGGAATTGTGTGAATACCTTATTGAAAAAAGAATCGTTTAAGGTATATGATTATGGGATTATGTGAATGTTATTGACTTGTGGTTTATGTAAATGACTTGTAGTTTATGTAAATGACTTGAATTGTATAGTTTTGGATTGAAATGGTATTAGTGGTATTAGTGATATTAGTTTTGAGATGTAAATGACTTGTGGTTTATGTGATTTATGGGATCAGTGGAAATGGTTAATGAATCATACTAAAAATTGTTAGTGGAAATGTAAATTATACAGGTTTATTGAAATTGCTTGAATTATACATGTTTCTACATAAAAAAATGGTTAAAATGGAATTTTTAAAAAATTCATTAAAATTATACATAAAGAAAAGATAACGCTTTTTAGAAAAAGCGTTGCCTATATTCCACAAAAGAAAGCGCTTCTTCTAAAAAGCGCTCTCTAAAGGTATAGAAAAAAATTCATTAAAATTATAGGTATACATTAGAGAGCGCTTTCAAAAGTGTTGTCTAAAGGGGGACAAAAGAAAGCACTTTTCCTCAAAAAGCACTGTTTAAAGGTATATAAAAAAATTCATTAAAATTTTATACGTATACATTAGACAGCGCTTCTAAAAGCGTTGTCTAAAGGTCCACTTTAGATAACGCTTTTTAAGGATAAAACGCTGCTAAAAGCCTACTTTAGAAAGCACTTTTAAAGGTAAAATGCTTTCTAAAGTTGGCATTTAGCAGCGCTTTCTCCTTAAAAAAGCGTTGTCTTTACCTACGACAGCGCCACCTTAGACAACACTTTTAAGCGTTGTTAAAGGAAAAAAAAGTGTTGTCGTAGCCCTTGTTTGGCATATTGTTCTCAAACAACGTGAGGTGATCGAAGTTAAAACCAATGATTCTTACTGAATCCTCCGTCCAACATAAGGGGAAACCAATGGGCTCCATCTGCCCCCGTTGTGACAATGGATGCATCGTATCACCACTTAAACCTCACAAACCTATCTTTCCTATTTTTGTAGTGGTTATAATGAGGCTTGATCAACTATGTTCCTAGTAATGACCCAAAGTCATCCACCCACATTTGGTTCCTTCTTTAGTACTATAGAAAGAAAATAACATCCCTGTTATGGGGAAAAACCTCCAACCATTAGCAGACGATTTAGAATGCCCTAATTACACTCCAGTCATTGGGCGTAATATAGGAAGAGGAACGTTTGCACTTGCGAATACTTCATCCTCAAATAGTGTAAAGGGGATTAAAACCTCTAACTCATGGATGCCAAGAAGGTATAAATATGAATATAGCGTGGGCGATTCGTAAAAAACATGAGCCTATATTTATAGAAGTTGTTGATAGATATGGACCTTAAAAATTCTATCTTGTATTAGTGAAGGTTTCGAAGATGCATCTCCAACCTTCACTGATACAAGACAGAAAATAGAACCTGTGTGTTTTGTTTGGAAAATGAACAAACTTCCGGCAATCCTCAAAATGTATTAAAAATTTGAAATTTACAATTAATTGATGATGAGAAACAAAAACGAATCGAAAGATTTGTCATATGATAAATATATAAGTATGGGTGGTTTTCCTTTTTACTTTTGTGCATTTAATTCTCTTTCAATGTTGCTCAATTTGGTTAACTCTTACATCCTTTCCACAAATCGGTCTAGCCAAGTCTCGACTTTTATTGTTAATTGAGTCGTTCACTTCACTGATGTAAGTGGTATATGACATCATGGTTTCAAATAAACTTGAACAAAGTATCATGATTTGGAAAGCCACCCAATACACATAATACGATAATTTGGATTTTTGAGGTGGGGCAGTGCGCAGTGGGGAAAAAGTTTTCGAAAAACCATATCTTGTAAGATAAATACACACTTTATCATACATATTTTATATGAGATGACCTATTTCAGGTAAGCGTGTCCATTTTTCCTCCGGTATCGGTCCTCTAACGCAAGGAACAATCATAAATTGTATAAAAAATTTCTTTCTTTTCGTAAAGCCATGTGTATGATTTTTTATGGGTCCTCAACTCATGGATAAGTTGATGGCAGAAGAGTGTGATTTTTTCCTCCTTTACCGAATAAATTCGAAACAACTCGAAAAATTATAAGTATCGCCACCCTTTACATTGATGACATGTTCGATGTATTTATGCATATAAACCATCATATCATCAATGAATGAAAACTTTGGTGGAAGCGGTGAATGAGGTGGTTTGCTAATGCGGGCTCCTTTAAAAAACTTTTTTTTTTAGATTTTGGAGTTGATGAGTCCAAGAAAACTTTGTCAACATGTTCAAAATACGAAGGAGACCCATCGTTGAATTTTCACTCGATGTAGGCTTGACCTTCTTTGGAGCACCTTTTGTTTTTACTGGTTGATTGGTGGTTTCAAGTCAGTGGTTTCTGGATAAACAATCTTCTTCAATTATTCTTTGATGTGGAGTTTCATATTCTCATTGGATTTCATAAATCTCTCTTGTATCACTTCCCATTTGGTCAAGATAGAGATATTTGATTTATCATCTTTCATGACACAATCATCATCAAACCTAAGTTTTTTCTAGTGACTGGAAACTTCACCAATTCTTAACCGGCTACCAAGTTTCACATTATTTTCTATAAGACAAACAAATAGGAGACCATAGGTTTTCATAATTATGCAACCACACTTTGTGCTATTGGAGCCTACATTATCAACCCGTTTAACTTCGTGAAAAATATAATTCAAACCTGCTCGAGATATTTTACCGACCAATTAAGAATACATTTTTGTTGTCTATAATTCTATGTTCCAAAATTGTGATGCTCCGACTAAATGTATCTCATTATACTGATTTTGGATCATTTGGTTCACAAAGTCTCAATCTCTACACAAACCGCCATTACTATTTTTCAACTAATTCTTCAATGTAGCATGGACAAACTTAACTCAGTTTATTGTTGTATTCCTATGGTGTCTACTATGATCGGTTCATGCACAAATAATTTTCTCCTTCACCTGGTCCATAATTCTACTTTCAACATATTTCAATAAATCTGGATATTTCTTGCACACCTGCCTGAAATAGATAACAAAATCGACATATAACTATTTAGAAGAATAATTTACTATAACATTTCATGCATCCATTATTTTTTCCACTATCACACATGGCTTCATCATTTTTCCATCTTCGACCTTTATATGTTTCGTCCCTACCGCAGGTTTAATCTGACTTCTCACATTCTTTATTATGTGAAACCTACAAAGTAATGCATAAGAAGTAGAAAATGCCTTTGAAACCGAATTCATCAAAGCGCTATTACGGTCGATAACAATTACTTCCAACATCTCTTCTTGGTCCTTCAACATTGCCCGAAATACCTCTAAATCCCAAGTAAAATTATCCTTTTTTTACGCTCTCTAGAAATGCAAACCCGGCAATATAAGTCTTCTCAGTAGAGATAAAACCAATCATCTCCAATAGTGGAAGTCTGTACTTGTTGGTCTTATACATTGAATCAATTTTGAGCACAATAGAAAACATGTTGAACACCTTGATGGAATGAGGATGAATCCAAAATATATCTCTATCGGTACTCCATCCCCGCACGTTCGATACTTGGAAACATAATTGTTATCATCCAAAAGTTTCAATAGTTGTTGCATTTCAATTCTATCCCCCATTAGCGCCTTGTTATTTTTGTATCAAATTATTGTACACTTGCTTGATATTTGAGATATTTTTTGGATCTTTTATGATTCAAAGTTGCAAGCATGTTTTTCGATTGAACCAAATTCAATGTCATGTTTGAAACACTTCTCTTCCGCATTAGGTGGCACACAATTGGATGACTGACTAACTTTTGAAATAAGTCATGGTTATGCAAATCACGTATGACATTAAATTTCCATTTCTTATTTCAAGATATAATCACATAACTTAAAGGGACACTCAAATTTTCTTGAACTTGTGTCATCTCATGTAAAATTTCGGAGATGAGGTCTATATTTCTCACTTCTTTCGCATGTCATTGTCACAAATGCACCTCTTTTATCTGAACCATTATCGAACCCTCAAATTACCACACCAAATCCTAGTTTTAAGGCCTCCGTGCGAAATCATTGAAGCATGTGATCACAAAATTCAAACTCTTGCTCATTTTTAAATTGGTTGTTAATATCTACCTCCTTCACAACAACACCATTGACATCCAAAGACACATGTTTAGGGAAAACATCAGGGTGCACCTTATCTAATGAAATCATTTACAATAAAAAACTCAAAGACTGCTAATATTGTAAACAAAGTTGAAAAAATGAGAACATACAGCCTCCAGATATGCATCTTCGAGAGAGTTCATATAGAATCCGAGTATGCATCTGCAGATTAAACGAACGTTTTTTAGACTTAAAACAAGCTTAATGTGAGCAATAAGACTTGAAATAAATGATCTTTACTTGAAATTCTAACTTCTTTTACTCCTTTTGATGTGATGGAACACAAGAATGAAGATTTAGAGTGAAAATGATGATTAAGAATATAAGTATTTTTGAAAAGGATTTGGAATAGAAAACAAATATGGTTGTGTGATCATACAAGTGAGTGTTTTATCAACTTATTCTGAAGATGTCTCCAAAAATATTTGACATACAAAAGTGACAGAAATTTCAAAATCTCGCCCCAAACTTTCAAAGATGCATCTCTGAAATATCCATTGAATTGCTCAAATATTTAAAAATATTCGAAGATGTATCTCTAGAATAAAATTTAAATTCACTTTAGAGAAACATTCATTAAGTCATAAGGTGGTGATACATGATACATCAGAAGATGCATCTCTAAAATTTAAGGGACATTTTTTATTTTTCATACTATTTTTTCATCCTAGGGATAAGAAATTCCCTAAATTATTAAGAGCACTCATATTTTATCATATATAATTCTTTTCAATGTTGGTTTATGTCTATGCAAGGAAATATATAGCAATATTTTCTCCAAGAAAACTACATTAACAGTCTGAAACTACATTTTCCTAGAAAAAAAGAGCTTGAAACTATAGAAAAGAAGGCCGACGGTATAGGAATAGCAATACTTTCTCTAGGAAAAAAAACAGTCCGAAATTACATTTCCATAGAAAAAAGAGAGCCTGAAACTACATAAAAGAGTGCCTTTAGGTTTACAATAAGCGAGCATGTATGCCTTTCCATGAAAAAGTTCTCACAGCCAAGTGGATATGGAAAATGTTGCAACCAATATAAAGGAATCTATTTGCCATCCCACACTCATACCTAGCACCCCTACATTTATAACGAAATACAATTTTTATTCTTTTTAAAATTTTTGAAAATTCTAAAATTTAGAAAGAATACCAGAGATTTTAAAAAATACCGGAGATTTCGAAATTACAGGTAAATAATACCAAAAACTTCAAAATTATCGATAAAAAATACCGGAAATTTTAAAATTATCAGTAAGAAATGACAACTTAAATTTGATTTTTTTTATTACCTTGGATTTTCACCGAATTTTTAACACAATACCGAAAATTTAAAATCTTCGATAATGTAAAAATGTTCAATTTTTCTTTTTTTTTTTGGCAATTTTGTAACTACCGGGAATTTCCGGAATTTACAGAAAATTTCCAAAAATTTTTACTTTATTTTTTTGAAATTTTTTCACTGCCATAGATTTCAAATTTCATATTAAATATCAGATCTTTGAAATACCGAATTTTGAAATACCGAATTTGAAATTCTCGACAGTGAAATTTTTTTTAATTTTAAAAAAAAAAATTCAAAGACAGTGTTGGAATTATGAAAGTTTGAAAGGATGCCAAGGATGAGGGTGGGAATACCAAATAGATTCCTCATTATCTAGTTGTTCCTTAGGCTAGAATAACCGAATAACTAACAAGTATTATTATTACTTAGGAAAACATTGAAGTCACTTGTAATTTAATGTTACAAATTAACTTTACATTATACCTACACCTCTCAAAATGAAGAGAATACAAATAGAAAAAGGAGTAAAACTAAAATAGATACCCACCTAACACTCTATACGGATTTGGATCCTCTACAACGAATAATTAGTAAAATAAGAAAATTAATACTACCTCTGTTCCTTTATATAAGAGACAGATCATTTTTTAAATTTATTAAATAATCAATGTATCTAATCTGCAAACTGACTAAATACATTAGTTATTCAATGAACCTAAAAAATAACTTGTCTCTTATAAAAAGAATAATGAACCTAAAAAATGATTTGTCTCTTATAAAAAAGAATAGAGGTAGTAGTTGATATTGTAACCACTCATATTTTGTTACACTTGTGCATATAATATCAACATTTGATTTATTTATCGACAATTGATATTACTTACTTTCCTTTCTATCGTAAATTATTCACTTCAGAGGAACCTTGTTCGTCCTATAATGACAAAACTCGTGAAACTTACAAAACTCCTAATGTACATTTTGACTAGCTAATAAACTAATTAAGTATATATACAAAATGCACAACTATATACGAACATATATACCTTTCTACTTACAAAAAGGACCTTGTACATCATATACCTTAAATATAAAACCCATGAAACAGTAGTGCCAACCTCTCTACATGAAGATTTTGTATGATACTTGAGAGAACTGAAGCTTTCAATTTTCCAAAGTTTCACCTTTCTTTGTATGTCTCAATTACTGTCTCTTCCCATTCTTTGCTCCCAGTTGTTACTACAAGAAAAACTTGTAATGTGTATAGTAGAATCAAAACAACCCACCAAAAATACCAACTAATTCCAATTTTGGCATATAACAGGGCTATATCATTAAATTCATAACTGTAATTCTCTTTGCGGATGAATGTTTCACTCACTCCTTAGCTTCACTTTTTTGTGAAGTCTCTCTGGGGTAGAGAATTATTGCTAGTGATAAACAAAATAAAAAACCAACTAAACCGCTAAATGGCTGAAATGGATGAGACCCAATTAGCCAAAGAGGAATGCTTCCTTTATAATTATATGTTAAGAAACCACCCTTTTGCAAGATAAAAGTCGACGCCAACATCCCCGCACGTAGCCCGATAGGGATAGAGAGGCTACCTCTATTTCTTTGTCGGGCACCTGACAAAGACAAAGATAAAAGCAAAAGTCCTGGTATTGATGAGAGCGACCTGAAAACCCAAGCAAAAAAAAAGGATTTCAAAATGGACATTAAATCGGAGAGTTCAAGAAAACCTTTCAGCACACTTTAATAAAAGGACATGTCCAATATTAGATTAGACAGCACACTTTGTTAAAAGGACATGTCCAATGTTAGATTAGACTGCAAGACACGGATATAATTCTCATGAGTTAGGGAGTTTTTATTGCCTTGGTTAGGTATTGTAAGTGTTTGTCATCATGAGTGTGTCAAATGAGCCACTAAAACTGACATACAGTATAATAATGCGAAAGAATTGAGGTCAATGGCAATGACAAAGGGATCACTTAAGGGTTGTGAAAGAGCCATCATTCGAATTCGAGAAAAAGGCAAAGGGGTCACTCATGTTCTTTGAGCAGAAGATATCTAAGACATCTTCCAAGAACATTGTCAGAGGGATGTGGGTTGCAACGTAGCTGAAAACAAAATGTTAAAATACAGAACTCCACAGGGATAAGATATGGTTGTTGGTGGCTTTTCTTAAAGTCATGTAAATTACGTAAGGACTTGAATAACATTAAATATGAATTGAGATGCAGGCTTGTGTAATTCATACAATGTGCTTTGGTATACTTCCTTTCTGCACTAACTAGCATAAATTGGTATTTTAAAAGGCTTAGAAATCTTTTATAATCAAATAGAATAGGTGGGATTATTGTAGGGGTGGAAATTGGTCAAACTTTACCTTAAATAAACTACGGTTGTTCCCCAAACACAAGGTTCAAGCTTGATTAATTTATTTGGTATAGGCTTGTTTCTAAGAATTGGCATCACCATTCAAATCCTGACTTGAAATGAAAGTTTACATAATGATTTAATTCTTATTAATAGAGGTTTTATATAGACTTACCAGCCTAGGCCTTTAAATAGGTCAACAAGTATAAAACTTCAAGATGGTCCATCAAGCATAAACAAATTTGTGAATAAGTTTTGTGAATGACCTCTTGCATGTTTTGAGGAGTGCTTGAGCTCCCTAAATGTGAGTAAGACAAGCTTAGGTCTCGACCGAACATCTAGCATGTTTTCACCCCTAGAGGATTAGTAATAGGAGAACAGAGAAAACACATGCTCCCTAAGTGCATTTCTAACTCTTAAAAAAAGATATACAAATTTGGGTCAGTTAAGTCTAGAGAACTCACTAAGGTCAGAGAAAACCCCACCACTCAAAAAGCCCTTACAAATGTACTTACATACCACTCACCAACAAGACTTAAATCATTACCAACTGGACCAACTGTCATTGTGTGCCAATCCAAGAAAATAGTTGTATTTCAACATTTCCCTTCTATATATCTCATTTTAATCTCTCACTTTTTCAAATGTTTTTACTCTCCTAAATTTACTCTTTAAAATAGGCAGTTCATTGTCCAGTAAGACCCCAAGTGTCATGCATGGATAATATGTGCATGAATAACAGGAAAAAACATAGTGAAAAGACAAACCTCTGTAAGAAAGAAAATGCTAGCCCTGAAATTATGATTCCACGGTGATATCCAAGATCAACTGCAATTTCCTGAGGCAACCATGACCTGAAAAGCAATTCTTCCACCAATGAAATAGCACTTGCTATTGCAGTTCCTTGAACAATTAGCAGACCCATTTGTCCCCACACTTTTAGCAAAGCCATGATATCTAAAGAAGGCGCAATATGAGGCCAAGAGAAACTTGCACAACCAAGAAATGCATTCACAGCATGGATTGAAAAAATGAACATGATTCCACCGGCCAAGCCTTTCAAAAATTCAACTAACTGCAACAAGGATTCAAAATTAGTTTATCTTCCATGAATCAAGACATACATTTATTGCAGGAGAACAATATACTCACTAAGGATTTCATATTTTCCTGAAGCTC
Organism: Lathyrus aphaca; assembly: GCA_963966055.1. Taxonomy (NCBI): domain Eukaryota; kingdom Viridiplantae; phylum Streptophyta; class Magnoliopsida; order Fabales; family Fabaceae; genus Lathyrus; species Lathyrus aphaca. The sequence goes on from OZ014522.1 coordinate 548,234,011, forward strand.
CCATCACCCATTCCCAAACATAAGCTCTTAGAATGTGTCAATTGGGCCTAACTCATCCCTATAAAACCGACTTGTAAGGTGAGGGCTGCCCAAGCTTTATAGACACTACACATGTCATATCTCTTCTAAACAATGTGGGACTAAATACACCCCTCTGAAACCCAACAAATGAAGATGTTGGAGGTTACAATGAAGGCAAGTCAAAAGCCGCAATTAGGCAACTAGGGGAGGACCACAATGAAGTCGGAATTTCCAACATAAACAAATAACAAAATCAACTCATGGATATTGATGCAGGTAAGTCCAGACCAAAGTTATACCAAACACACAATGCTCTTTTGTGCAGGTACTGATTCTTAGTACTAATTACATTACTTGGTCCAATATGTTACTTTTTCTTTTGAAGCAACATAATGTGTATACTTGATGGTTGGTATGCTACTTGTTTGTAATATATTTTGAAAATATTAATTGGCATGGTCTCAACATCAAATTTTCAAAAACCTTGGACAATTATGTACTCCCTCTCATTATTTGCCGTTAAAGGATTTTAAAAATTATAAATTGTACAATTCCTTGGTAAGATAATTATTTTTGACTAAAAAAATCTTTAATTATAAATCAAGGAATCATCATTAAACTGTATAGTATACTCATCTACAACAGAATGTAAAATAATACAAAATATATTGAGAGGAACAATTGAAATTATTATAGTAGATAGGTAGAAGGACTAATTAATACCTTCTTCCATAAGTGTCTTGTTTGGAATATTTCACCATCTCGAATTATTTGTCATTTTAAAATACCAAGATAATACCATTACAGTATTTCTATTTTTTCCAACAATGCCCTTGTTTAAATAGGCTATAAATCTAACTACTCAACTTCTACTACTTTCATCCATTCCAATTAATATGATATTGTATTTTCATTGTGTTTTAGTCAAAGTAGTCAATATCGGCCAATAGTGGCTGTGCAATGCTACCCGCTATAGCGGAGCGAAGGCCGGCCACTATGGGAAGAGCCTTAGCGGTGCAAAACAATATAGTGGCCGCTATAGGGTAAATAGTGGGTAACAGGAGCGGAGCGGTTCCCGACCCACAATCCTTTTCCCCTCTGAAAAACCAAAATTACCCCTTAAATTTATAAGGTTTTAAGGGTAATTTTGAATTTTTCAATCAAATTTGAGTTGAGGCTCTATCCTAACCCTCGTTCATCGACATTTCTCCACTTCCGTCGTTCCAAAGAAAAATCACAAGTTCCTCACTCACCTCTTTCTGCACTTCATTCTTCCCTATGCACTTCATATGTTTATAGTTATTATTCATGTAATTTGTCCAAAAAATTATCAAATAGCGGTAATCCCGCTATATACTATCCCGGTATCCCATTTTTAGGGTCGGCCACTCCGCGCCGCTATCCGGGATTGACTACTCTGGTTTTAGTCTGAACACATTATTTTACTACATAAATCAACATTATAAATTATTTTCTGAAGAAATGTGCACTACCTTAAACCACATTTATAATGAGATGGAGTCAGTTTACTGTCGGTTGAAATAATTGTAAATAAGGGCATTATTGACTATTGATATTCCAATGCTAACAGCATTATTGACAATAATTGATATTCCAACGCGAAAAATAACATAGGACTAGCCTCTATTCAAAAAATGGTAGATAAAATAAGCTGGAGGTAATATATATATTATAAATATAAATAAATTAATAATACATCTATAGGTTTTATGAGTGTTCTATCTTTATTTTTTTTTCATTTTGATGTACTGCATCTATTGTCATTTTCTCCATCCCAACAAGTTGATAGACTTTAAAGCACCATTTCTCATTACAGTGACGAATTTAAAGAAAAAAATATAGCATTACAGTCACAACCTTAAAGAAATATTTCCAAAATAATATCCATTATATTCTATTAACATCTGTCGAAGATTTACCTTTTGTGAAGTCATGTCTAGCCCATACTCCTCAAATGCATTTTCATATCCACGGATTCTTTTCCCCCATAGCATTACAAGTATAATTATAGCAATGTACAAGCCAATAATGCAGGCACACTCGGCAATTATGGAAGGACTGTTTGTTGTCCAACCCTGAACAATTGAAGGAAGGAACGGAATAGCAACAGGAGACCATAAAACAAGGATCATACCAGCAAACCCAAAGATCCTAGACAAGGGAAAACAGTGCAGTTTGAGAAGATGTAATTCACACACCAATTATAAAAACCTAGGGAAGATATATATCGGCAATCATGTGCATATATGGGAAAATCACCATTCAATGTTTGCATGAGAATATTTAGAGTAATAAATGCAGGCCTTCATTTTGTGATATCACATACAGACCAGGCAGAGTTCCAGCAACAAACCATTTACTATTTAATCATATTAACCAATCCAGCAATTGAATTAAAAGGTTTTATGATGCAAATAAAGCATATAAATTTCATGCAAATAAAAAGTTACTCAATTAATAACATATACCTTTCAGCTTCAAATAAACAAAAAAAAAGTACTCATTGGTGGTCTCAAATATATGCAAATTTAACTATTTTCACTCTATTTAATGATGACTTTCCTAAACTACCCCTCAATTAGTATAAATTTTATTTTCTAACGTATCATTTATTCTCACGGAACAAATTCTCAAGGAGGATACTTTTGAGAATGCACTTTTTATAAGACAATTAATTACACTAGACTAATTTTTTTAATAAGTGTGAAAGTAGTTACATTTGCTTAAGACCGCATGGAATACTATGCACACACAAGTAAATGTCAATTATTAGATAACAACCCATAAGTTTTTAAATTATTTGAAATTGATTAATGATGTTTATTCAATCAATTTACCGAAAGGGCTCAATTATGGTGCACAAATAGACCTCTCATGATTAACCCCAAAAATATTTGTAATGGCAGCCTTGAATATAATTTAAGAGACACAATAACTGTTTTTGCATGAAGTTGATGCTAAGTTACCCACCAATCTGTCTTCGTTGTTTCACATTAAAAACAAATGTGCTGAAGTATCAATGTTGTGTTTATAAAAAAAAAAAGTATTAATGCTTATCGAAAAGGAAAAAAAAAAAGCCCCAGTTTACAGTTTGAGTGTAGTTCAACAGGGCCTTTTGTTAAGCCTCTTCACTGAACCTTGTAAAATTGCATGTTTTAAGAAAGAATAAAACTTATTCTCTTACTCATAATTGTGCCATATATAGAAAATTTAAATTATGGATTGGGATTAACTCGTTTTACAAAATTCGCTTGCAGGATGAGAGATGCCTCCCACTTCTAAGCAAATTTTCAGACATATCTCATCTAATGTGGGACTCTTAATACACACTCCCTTACCCCAAGACTAGACAACTAGAGCATGACTCTAATAGCCCAATAGCAGGTGGCCCAACGAAACAGATATTGGATAGGCTTTGATACAATTCAAAACTTGGGTTGGGCCTAACTCAACCTTATAAAACCAACTTGCAAGATGAGCAATGTTTTCAACTTATAAACACATTTCGGGTCATCTCATCCGTTGAAATCTCAACAAGTAGGATTTATAGCCATACTTAATTAAGATGAAATGACCAATCTATCCCAAATTAGAAAAATAAAGGAGTAAAATGAGGGATTAGAAATAGTCTTCGTATCACAACTGAATTGTTGAATTCAGATTTTATTCTAACTTACTAATCTTCTTAAAAAAACTAATAGTTAATTCATAACAAACATCAACATTCATATATCATCCAAATAAACCTAGAGGATTGAAATTCCGTCAAAGCAATCAAGAAATTCTACAAAATGAGAAAAACTGCAAAATAAAGACGGATATTAGTTTGTTTTTTTTTTAAATTAATTGGGATCATGCAGCTCTGGTGATGGCAGAATCAATAAATTTTCTAACTAAAAAGAAGTCAGTAGATTTTCCAAAACAGTTTTTAAAAAATAATACTGTTGCCTCTCCACTAGAAGTCAAAACGAGCAATTGATTATGATTAAATTAACACAGTTTCTATTTTCTACCATGTATTTCCAAACTGGAAGGCAGCAGCAGTGTAGGAAAGCAGAGAATTGAATGAACATTCATTAGTTCAAGTTACCTCTGAAACAACGGACGCTCAGAAAAATGAAAGACTGAGATAAGCTTGTCCGTCAAACTCATTGCACCACGGATACCACCCCATAGCAAAGCAAATTTTCCAACTAGCCTCAACAAGCCACCTCTCTGTCCTAAATCAGCTAGCATTGTAACCAGTCTGATCAGAAAGGGAAGCTGTGGGTCAAATTATTATAACAGAAAAAGAACAGTGGAGTGCTTGTATAGTGGTAATATATGTGTTCTGTCTGACCTATCTTGATCCACTCCACCATCTTCTTTTGTAGGTACGACTGGACTAGCAACCGACATGGCTTTCTCAGCAAGGCTTGTGATTATGTTACTCTGATTATCAGAGACTTCCTCTTTGAGCTCTTCTGGCTTCTTTTGGTGATTTTCATTTTCTCCTTGTGTATCCTAGAATAGAGCAATTAAAGCTAGAAAAAAACCAAACACTTTTATTTACTTGTAACTGGTAGTTAAATTTTAAAGTAGTAAATATATATTTCTCCCATATGTTTGACCACTTTCTGTTCTCGCTTCTATTTTACACAACTTAAGGCAGTCTATTATCAACTTGATTCTTTCAGTTTTCAAAAATTGACTGAGAAAAGTCATTAATCATAACAACTTCAATAAAATGTAAATTGAGTAAAGGGTCATAACAAGAGAAAACTAAATAATGAGTGAACAACCACACAGTTGAATAGATTGCAATTAAGATGATATATGAGAAACTAGACATGTTTAGGTAAATTTTAAATCAATTTTTTGAACATCCAACGGATCGTGACATAACTCAGTATCAAACCTATATCTAGAAAGCGGTTAAGTAACACATGATAAAATAGAACACTTGATCCCTATCTTTCACAGAGCTATTAACTGTAGAAATCCCTGAAAGCATATGAAGAGACTGAAACAATACCTTTGGTTGCATGAATAAAGCAGAAGCCCCAATAGCAGCTGTAACAGCACCAACCATGTAAGTATTTTTGTTTGAATCTTCTAATTCACTTTCTACAAGTTCTCTCTCGATGGGATGGTCCAAACTGGTTTTCTCATCCGGTACTTGACCTGCCACTGTTGCATCGTCAATGACATAATTCTTTCCACCAGATTTCTCCTCATCACTAAGGGCATGAGATCTTCCCTGGCCATTTTCTTGACGTGGAGCTACATTAAAATATTTCCTCAGGGAAGCTAAGATGGAACCAACAATAACACCAACAGGCATAACTTTTCTTAGGCAGCTTGTTTGCTGAACAGAAGATGAAATTGCCCTAATGATATGTTCCTTGTCAAGCGTGCCAACCTTTCCTACAGCACCCTCAACATCATGGCCTTGACATTCGGAATAGAGTAGTTGCCCCTTGCTAGTTCCAACAGCTAGTGAAACTGTATTTGCCACATGTTCCATATCTTCGGCAAGCTTTGGTTTCATTTCTATCATTTCCGTAGCATTCAGCTTGCGACCAACTTCCATCTTCAAAGAATCTAGTACTTTGTTTTTCACAAATTGGATAGACTCTTTTGACCTGTCATCGCCAGCATGAATCATTACGTTCTCAGTGTCTGTAGTGATGAACTCTCTAACCGGTTCTTGTTGCTTTTCTGCATCTAATATCACATATGGTGGTTCAATACACTCTTTTTCATCAAAAGATTTTGAAGATGAGTGGGGTTTCATCTTGCTCCCAACCTCCTTATACATTTCAGCATCAGCAGAAGCAATTTCCATGTTTTGTGGTTGCTCAAAGAGTTTCTGACTTTCTGGGAAATAATCAAGAAATAATGCAGTTGTTGTGTCTAAATCATGTTTTTTGGCACGAATCTCTGAAACAAGATATTTGCGGAGGTAATTTTTGTACGGAGAGTTCCCATATCTATATGAACCTCCAGCTATGAAGTCTGGCATCCTATTTACCTGTCTGTGTCCATCCCATTCGTCAAAGAGAAATCTTTTATCAATAAGTTGACTATTTGTATTACCAGGCTTCTTAACTTGGTGATCATTAGAGTAACAATTTTGAGAATCACTCGCACCGCTTCCATTAGTTATGCTGTGGGTTTTTAGTTGTTCTTCCGTATGGCATGAATCAATACTCAAGGATATGCCATCATGGTGATTATCTAGAGAAGGATTTCCGGACATGTTGGAATTATTGTTCTGGCTACTACTTTTTGGTTGTTCATCTAGCTTGTGTTCAATAGCTTTTCCATCCTTGACTTCAGCTTCATTATCTAGAGAAGGATTTCCGGACATGTTGGAATCGTTGCTCTGGCTACTACTTTTTGGTTGTTCATCTAGCTTGTGCTCAATAGCTTTTCCATCCTTGACTTCAGCTTCATTATCTGAGTTATTCTCAAGCTGAGATAGCATATTTTCTATCACACCAAAAACACTGTTTACAGCCATTTGGGTGGAATCATCCATCCCGGTAAAGGTTTCAAATGCTTGAGAAACGCTGAAGCCGGGGGCCGTGGGAACTGAACTGGAAGAGTTAGTTTGAGCTGAAGTTTGCTGTATATCCTGAATATCTTTATTTTCGTCACCATTACCTTCTCTTTCCACTGCCTGGTGCTCAGAGGACATCGGAGGAGAAGGTTCTTCTTTTGCATCAGTCGATGCTGTTTTACTTTGATCATTAGAGAAATCTTGATTTTTCTGGTCAACCTTCGGGATAATATTTTCCTCTGTTTCTGTTTGAGCTAATCCACCGTTTTGGCTTTTCTGTTCAGTAACGGCTTCTGCTTCAGATCCACCTGCCGCATCAGGATGGTTGAGAGTATACGATTCAGAACCCGTTTCTAACCCCTTCTCGTTATGATCAATATCAGGAACAACCTTTCCTTTTAAATCCCCAATTGTATCATTATTTTCTCTAGACTCGCCATTTTCCTTCGAAGAACCAAAAGAACCAACTTCATTGTTTGATTCTTGAGATTGAGATGAGCTTGTAGAATGTTTCTCTACACGGACAACTTCTGCCTCTATTCCTTCTGCAGGCTCATCCATGTCACTTGCAACTTTATCAGAGCCATCTATAGAACTACTAGTATTTTTCATCTGATTTGAAGAGGACTGGTCTTTCCTAACTTCTGCACTTGATGCTTCTGTTGACTTTTCTTCGTTCTTATGCTCTGATGATGAATCAGGAGACTGAGTAATGCCGAGAACTTTATCAAACTTCAAGTCAGAGCCCCGTGCATGCAAAATTCCAGTAACGGCCTCTTTTAACTTTCCACGAACATCCTCCGGAACAGCACCTTCCAAAGCATTCATGAGAGTCTCACCCCGACCCACAGCAGCTAATACCTGGAAATTTTGTTTCAAGCGTCACTGCAATTACAAATTTTTAACACTAATCCAGAATTTAGACAAACCATTACACATTTGACTCGATATTATAAAAATACACAAAATCAAGTGACCCGTGCCAAATATGAGGATAAATAAGACATTCTTCAAACAAAACGCAAAGCCATTGAGAATTCATGTAGCACAATCACACACTGTAGAAGACAAAAACTAAAAAGCTAACGTATAAATAGAAGAACTTATTCCTATTGATTCTGAACTCAACAATATTAAATATTTATAAAAGAACAAAAATAAAGATATACAAAACAAGTAAGGAAAAAACATGCCACATTCTGCTAGATCGACACTCGAGTACCAAAGTTTTCGAGATAAAAATTATTGCTTAACCCCAAGAAACAAATTAACCAAGTTATCCAGAACAATCTGTCATCTTTAAATGAATTGCTTAGTATAAGAACATTGATGATGTTTAATTTTTCTTTGCCTTAAAACCTTCATCTGTAAGGTTAACACTTCAATAAACTAGGAATCTTAATCCAACTATTTATTTGCATTGTGATTTAAACTAAAAGGTAGAGTCCATATTACAAATATTTCATTGCAAATAACAACAGAATACCATACTGACAAAGTATATAAGCATAATTTAGAAAATAAGCATAATTAAAGTTCACAGAAGATTCACCAAATATTAACGAGTAAATGAAAAATAAATAAATAAATAAATAGTATGAAGGGTCACAAGTAAAACCTGAATAATAATATAACACTTCAATATGATAAAAAGGAAATCTTCTAACATATGATGGATGTAGAGACATGTATTGCAATATCTTCAGAAAATAAATATAGAACAAAGTCATACAAATATTGTTAAAATTTAGTTAATTCAGGTAAGTTTAGTTGTGAAGCTTATAGTAAGTTAGTTGTGACAGTTACTAAGTCATACATATACTATTAGCAGGAAAGATTATTACATTAATGAAAGACAGAACTTCCAAACAACCTCCAAACACAGAAATGACACCTTTTAATAGAAAACTTTATGATCTACCTTTCTCTTCTGTTCTTCTGTAAGAGTACCAGGCATGGTAACATCAAGCATATTAGTTACTACTTGGGCTGTCTGCAGAACACGGCCTTGTTCACTATCCACTGATGCAGCATTCTCCTCTCCAATCAAATCTGTACCACTGGAGCTATTCTTCTGTAATGGGTCACTTTTTACCTGTAAGCTCACATCTCCTCTATGCTCAATGTTCTGTTGTAGATCTTGTTGGAGCCTAAAGTGGAGGTCAGCATCATTCTTACTTTCTTCAAGCAAACCTTTAGTAGGGTCAGCAGAGTTCCCATTATAAGGATCTGACCCCGACAATTTTCCGACTTTTGGACTCTTATCTGTCCTTACTTCTTCCACAACAGCTAATCCTTTTGAGGGATTTATTGTAACATCTATATCTGTCAGAAGAGGATGACGACCCTTTAAGAGACCCAGCTCCACTGCTGCGAGCCACTGCATATTCATACCAATATAGCACATGTAAAATATACCCAAACCTCACAAAATTCTACAAAAGGAAAAAGGAAGCCAAATGACTCTCCAATCCATTAAGTATATCCAAGTACACATTAAGAAATATCCAAGCATACATTGAGATATCATCAAAGAATACGACAATATTTGTATTCTGTACCCCAAAACAGAAGGAACATGATTAGCACTCCAAACATTTGAAGGAGTCATAGCTTGCTTATTGACATTAGGAAACCGTAACAGGTTTTCTAAGATGACAAGACTCATACTCAAATAATTGCAAATGGGAAAGGTAATTAACTGTTTAGATAAGTTTGTTTACCAGACATCAAAAAATAAAAGATACAGTTACACGTGGAAGAAGGTTAAACATAGTAGATTCCGCGTGATTCAAATCTTGTTACAATCACCTGTGCTGTTTAGCTAAAGAAACAAGCATAAAAATTATGGAACAGTTGAGGGAATGAACAGGCTGACAGATGGAGATCAAATTAACAGCGCAGCCCTGTGCAAATAAGACAGAATGACAAAGGAGAAGCTTGTTAACTTGTGGTTTTAGACATATCAGCAAGAGTAATGTGGCGTGGTGTTATAGGAGATAGTAATTTAGAGAAAATAGAAGGAATGATATCTGTGGGATCAAAGTTGCTAGATTTCAATATAAAAAATCCAACAGGAGTAGAATGAGAAAGACCAGATACAGAATTACCGATGCCACCATATTAGCAGTAGTAGCTAAGGAAGAGGCTTGCTAGGCCGCTTCAAGTTAAGATACTTTATACATAGCCATGAGGGAAAACACCAAAACAAAGACTTCAACCATCTAGGGATATTAGAGTTTTATCTAACTCATCTTTACAAAACCAAATTGTAAGGAGAGGGATGTGTCTCTGTATAAACTCTTTAGAAACACTATGTCTACCCAATGTGGGACATGAAATCTTTTCCAATACACCCCCTTCAAGCCCAATACTCTTTTGAGCTTGGTGCTTGGATAAAAAGGCTGGACGGGTTATGGTCCGATTGATAGATTCTGATACCATATTAAGAAATATAGTGGGACCTCTCATACCTACAAAACCGACTTGTCAGGTGAGTGGTGTCACTCTATATAAACTATTGAAGATAATAGGTAACAAACTGTTGTATGTTATTCCTCACACAAATGCTGGTTTAAATAGTGAGAATACAATCATTACAATTAATTATCTCCTTAATGGAGAATAAAGGAAAATAAATGAGAATAAACAGAAAAAATAAAAACGGGGAAGTAAAATATATTCCATAAACTCTTTTCAAACTCTATGTCTAACCAATATGGAACTTAGGATCTTCTTAATACACGCCTCACGTCCAACACTTTTTTGGGCTTGGTGCATGGATATTAACGGTTGGCAGCCCATGATCCGATCGATAGGCTTTGATACCATATTAAAATTTGACCTAACTCATCCTTAAATCTTTTAAATTTTCCGTCGTAATGTCATTCAGTTAAACCTCTTATTCAGTTATAGGAAAATTACGGCCAATCAAGAGGCAATTATTTTATGGGATGATTACTGCTAGTTATGGTAGGATCAGTAATTAATTATATTATTATTTAGGTCTATTCAGTTCTGGGTGTATATAAGAGAGAGTATATATAAGAGAGAGTATTAGAAAAATCAAGTCTCATATATCGATAATTCGGACCACCCACCGTTTATATCTACGCACCAAACCCAATAATATTGGACGTGAGGGGATGTATTGGAAAAAACCCAAGTCTCACATTGGTTAAATATATAACTCAAAGGGTTTAAATAGAGTAGCACTCCTCACCTTACCAACCGGTTTTGTAGGGTTGAGTTAGACCCAATCACACATTCTTAAGATGGTATCAAAGCCTCGTTTAAAATCCGGTGGGCCACCTTCTATGGTTTCCACTATCGGACCATCCAGCATTTATTTCCACGCTTCAGTTGTCTAGTCCTAAGCGTGAGGGGGGGTGTTAAGAGTCCTACATCAGACAATATATGACCAGAACATGTCTTTATAAATGGGGTAATCCTCACACTACCAACCGGTAGAGTAAGTTAGACTCAACCACATTTCTTAATAATCATGTGTTTCAAATATTTCCACATATTGTGTAATTATATCTCTCATCTCTTATGCAGGGATTATATATAAAAACAAATTTGTTTATGCTAGAGTCATTAAAAAAATATGTAGCAAGTTAATCCTAGCAACAAGCATGTTCGCCACTTTTGGAGGCACATCCCAATACAATGCAAGCTGATGATCATGGACTGAAAATCACTGATATTCAACTTTTCTTAAATGGGTGGCGCTTTCCATGGGACCAAGTTATTAATGGTTGAACCAGTCAGGTCACTAAAACACATGGAATTTTCAGTTTCTTCTTGACCCAACAGGTCCTGTTGACTTGACTGGTATTGTTTTCAGAACCTAACATCCAGCTAGTTTGCTGGTCTATCTGCCCAGTGTAGTATTGTTTTCAGAACCTGTAAATCAAATAATATGGTCTTTACCTAGGCAAAGACTAGAAATCCCAACTTCAAGAATGTTACATAAATAAGACAACATATTCATCCATATGGCAAGAGAGATAGCTACCTCGACTGTTACAAGCTGACACCATGATAAAGCAGATGTTTCAGTATCCATAACATTTGATGGCAAACAAGAACATAGGAGTAGACTGGTGAATGGATTTTCTGCAATGAGATTCCGCGGAACTGAGAATACTGGAACCATCCCATTATCACTCTGAAAAAAAATTACCAACAGTAAGACTTCTGACATTTTATGCATTTTCCTACATTCATATGTGTGTTAATAAATAGAAAATAACAAACAATTCAAAAAATGACACTTTTAATAAAACAACGATAAACCAATGAAGGCATGTTTATAACTACTCCCTGTTATGGATGAGCTAAAACACGTCAAGAACTGAGATTCATTGATTATTTATTGCTTGTAAGTATTGTCAAATCCACCAGTGAAGAGAAGGGACCAAGACTGTTACTGTATGTCTATAACTCAATGCTCGCATTTGTCTTGTGCATACTGTTTTGGTTTAGATTGTATAGGGGTAAATCTCTGTATAGTCGTCTCAAAATCAGACTAAGAACTCTGTACCTTAGGCTGGAGATTGAGATAAGTCTAAACTCTGGTATCAATCTATAGATTTAATGAAAAAATAAAATCCAGACCTACTAAATTGCAGCTTCCATTCCTTACATTTCCATTTGGTTATTTTTCACACTGGTTTGTTTAACTCATGAAAAGTACTCCCCTTTCACCCAGAAACAAATTCCAATGGCATCTGATTATTGTCTTCACCAGTGCAAACAGTTAGATAAAACAATGATCACCCGTATATGGCCTTAAATCATTTATTTCTACCATTTCGTAAAATACATTTGGAGGGTAAGCAAGTTGAAATTGGAGAATTAAAAAAGTTGAAGACATGTTCTATTTGTTTAGTGTACCAAAAGGGTGTACTCATAGTAAAAAGAAAGGGTCTGCTTAATAGTTTGGAGAACCACATCGCTTAATAGTTTGGAGAACCACATCACGCAGCACAAAAGTTGATGCAGCGTTGTAATGGGGTCATGGAAGTTCTCACTTAAGACAGTGTTGTGATGGTTAGTGTATGCTCTAGGTAGAATTAGATATGCAGGGAAATAGTAGAAGTGGGTGTCAAACACATACCACAAGTTCAGGCGAGAAGAGGAAGACAAAAGCACTTATATAAACAAAGAGATACAAACTGCTCGTGTGACCATTCATTGTGTTTTTAAATCCGGCGGAATTGTAAGTCACAGCTGTCATTGATTGTTTTCATTTCTCACAATAATAAATTGCTGTCATGAGATAATATATAATTATACCACCAATAACTGTGTAGAATACAACTTTCACTTCTATGATAATAGACAGTTTACATAATTGATCATACCTATAAATTCAAAAATCATTGCATGCAAATTGATCATACCTATAAAATTCAAAAATCATTACATGCTTTAATACATCACTGTGTTTTAACCTCTGAAACATGGGTACTTTTAAAATGGTGAAGTACCTGCACCGGGTATAGGTACCGTACTTGTGGTGCTTCATTTTTTCTTATTATTTGATTTTTAGTCAAATTTGTTAGTTTATTTTCATAATGTATTATGTATTTTAGTTTCTCTGTTATGGTAACTTAACACAACTTTTTGCTATTTGAAATTTTAATGTGATGTTTTGTTTTGAATAAAACAATTGAATTCTCTAGTAAATACATTTTATAGAGAAACTCTTGTTTTTAATTGACTTACCTGTACCTTGAATTTTTTTAAAACCCATACCGGATACCGTACCCGTACCTATGCATCATAGGTTTTAACGTATATTATGACATGTAAAGTATAGGTAAATATTTATTTTTAAATTACATGGTTATAAATGTTTAAACTACCTAAGAAATTGAATATATGTTTATTCAAATAATATAACATAATTCAAAAGTCGGATGATGAAACTCAAACTCACGTTCCCAAAAAAGTTATTAGAGGTGTCATATACTTAATTTGGCACCGGATGTCAAACTCTAGTCAAAAAGGGTGGTCGCGGTCGCAATCACAATGGTACATGGTGTAGCGAAGGTCCGGCGCCCATAACACTATGGCAGAGTGGTTTTGTGTTGAGCAGTGGAGGCGATATTGCAGACAAATGGAAGAGGGATCACATTGAAAAGCGTAACAGATAGGACAAACAAACGGAGAAGTAAAAAATTCCTGATTATTTGTGCGAAAAGGAAAAATTGCTCAGTTTTAGTCTTTTAGAACCATTTTGGCTTTATAACTTCTGCAACCTCTCTACTATCTTGCGAGCTCTCCTGTGAGGCAGCGAACTTTCCTCTCTGCGACCTTTACTCATTCGACTCTGGCGCGGTCTTCTCTTCTTGTTTTCCTCTGTACTGTTCGCGATCAGATCTCTTCTTCTCCCCTAAACTTCAGAGTAGTGGCCTTACCTCTACCCACTTCACTTTTTGGGGCCATCTGCCACGCTATCCGTCATTGACTACATAGGTGTTAACAGATTTTGCCCCTAAATATGTCCTCCACTTTTGTGAAATCTCGATAAAAATGTGATTTTTCCACATTTCTAATAGTGACAATTTGACAAAGCATCAAAACACAATTAAAGAGTTATTTAGTGTGTCGTGGATAATCGGAAGTATACTACTTACACCCACAACAATCACCACCAAAGCAATAAAACACGTAATGAATTAATATTTAGCCAAATGCAAAGGATGCTATAGATCAAGAGAGGATTTATTAGATGAGATAGCGGCATACAGAAGAAATGCGTAATTACCTGTATAAATAGTACAGGAATTTTAACATCCTTGATCATATTTCTTGAGCTAGAATTTCTATAAAAATCTTCTAAGTCCACAAAGCCATATGATACCATGGATATTGCTTCTTCAAAATCACGTATGGATTTTGCCAATAGAGCTTTTTCCACATCAAAGCCTTTTGTTTTGCCTTGAAATAGTGCCTACAGAAGTAGGGAGTTTTTAGTTAAGTCGGAGCTAGTGGTGTTCAGGGATAATAGAAGAATACTGAAAAGTGTCAGAAATAAACAGATTGGAGATTGAATGGGATGCAGGCAAATTGCAAAGGGAGAAAAAGATGGGTGAAAATTGAATGCTGTTTACCTTATTGGTTTGTAGAATATCTACAAGTCCACGAGTGAGTTTCTGATCAATAACATGGTGATAAGGAAAGGTTCTTGTAACTTCATCTAAATCAAAAGGATTGTCTATACATGTAGCAGCTGTCAGTGGTGTTTTTTCCCCAACCTCGGCCAGGTATTTTGACAGCATGTTTGCACCATATCCCCAGCCAACACCCATCAAGGTAGTCCACGGCCTTGCTTTGTTGATATATGTTATAGCTGTGCAGATATCATCGCTGTCAGCAGCAGTAAATAACCTACAGAAAATAAAGCTACCATTGTCTTATCTTTGCCATAAGTCTCTAACGAGAGAAAAAGGATACTCCCAAGTCCCAGTCCATTAAAAGAAGTAACCAGCGTCCTGGTCCTAGGACTGAAGAAAGCAGACAAAGAGGAAGAAGACATGGAGCTAAATAATCCTTTAGAAGAACTAGCAGCACACTGTCTAACATTCTCGCTCCAACACTCTCTAGTCTCCACTATCAAATTGGAAGAAGATATGGAGCTAAATAATCCTTTAGAAGAACTAGCAGCACACTGTCTAACATTCTCGCTCCAACACTCTCTAGTCTCCACTATCAAATTGAAATACACGAGGATCACACTAATTCATATGGGTTCCATTTCAAACGTGGTGGAGTGGTGGACCTATTCTCAAGGTTCTGATACTTATATGAATCCCAACCAGCCACAAAGAAAGGGTTGGAAAGAGTGTCACAATATGTGTTGCTGACACGTCTCATAATCCATTGGTGGTTATATTGGATAAAAATGTGATAACAAAAGAAAGTCCGTCCCCAGTCCCCAGCCCCCGAGATTAGAACCCTAACCAACCATCATTCTCAATCATAGGGAAATTTCCCATGTCTAACATCCACAACAAAACTACTAAGCTATGGCTATTAACTATATTTAGAACATAATATCAAACAATATACTACAAGTCACTTCATCTTCCACTACACAGATCTCCGAAAGAACTAGCATTTCGATTAGATAGGTGATCACATAGTCACATTAATGCAATATACCATACAATATCAATAAATCAATAAATAAGTAGTAAAATAGACGAAAACGTAAACAATTATCCGAAGTTAATGGCAGCTAAATAATTGTATTGATATAGTAGTACCTTGGAGTGGTGAGAGGTGAAGAAGCACATCCTCTAGGATTCATCACAACAGGGAAAAACCCTCTCTTAAGAGCTTCAACCACAAAAAACCTTATATTATCATCCATGCTCCCTTGAGGAGTACCCGGAACAAGCAACAACGTCGAATCCAAACCACTTTCCTCTTCCAAATCCAATTCAACAGGCCAATCCAAGGAAACCACACCTCCATCAGGCGCACTCAAACACACTCTCTGATAACTCAATTCATCTCCATCCGAATCAAAATCCTTCACCTTCTTCTTCACAATAACTTTCCCACTCTTAACCGTTACATAATGCTTCTCCTCCTTCACTAACCTATCGTTAACCTCTCCACGGCTTTCATTAAACGATATCGAAGGACATCGGAGCATAACAAAACGGTTAAACGGCGTCGGAGAAGCAAAGAGGATCCATTCTCCCAATTCTCCGCATTCTCCAGCATCGGGATCGGGAATTCGAGATGATTTGAATCGGGAGAAGAAAAGCGCGGCACCGGAAGATAAACCGAGAGCAGGAACGATGAAATCGAGCGAGTTAACGGAGGGAAATTGAGAGATCAACGTGGTGAAGAGATTCTCAAACGGCGAGGGTGATGGAAGTGGGAGAGAGGCTTCGATTTTGAGTCTACGGTGTTTGTAGAGACGAAATTGGCGGGAGGGGAAGGGTTTGGCGGGAAGAAAGGGAGTTAGGGTAACCGGTAACATGATTGGTTGTGGAAGTTGTGAAATGGATTTGCATGAATGAATGGTGATGAGAAAATAAGAGTGCGATCATGTGATGATGTATGATGGTGATCATGTAAGGTTCCGATGAACCGATTGGGGGAAATTTCGAGGGTCTAAATTTGATTGTCGGTTATTGTCACGGTTATCGGCTGATCACGTTGCTGTCGCCTACATATTGCCCCGGCTTGTTCTATTTTGTTGAGTTGCTATCAAGGAGTGGTTGATTTGAATTTGAAAACTTGTTCCTTAAGTTAATCACCAATTTCCTTGTACAAATTATAATGGCATACCACTCCAAAACAAAATCACTATAATCCACGGTCATTTTACTCTTGCTTAAAATTGAAGAGTATCTTTTAAAGAAAAAAAAGTACAATTCTCTCTTGTAAATGTATTTTTGTTTTGACTAACTACTATTTTATATTTGTCCTTTATCTATTTTGATGTCTTATTTTTAAATAAGATTAATTTAATTTTTATCTCTTTAAAGAGTATCATATAAGTCATTTTTGTATAATACTTAGAAATAGCGTTTATTGCTCGTGTGACATTTGTTCATCACCATATTCATATTCTTTGCATATGTTTTGAATTGTTTAGTCAAACGAATCCTAAATCGAATTAGGCTCAAATTTCATTGGTTGTTATCACCATTGTTGTTTGAAATTGTGAGTTCTATAAACTATGACTTATGCACATTGTTAATCTTTGGAAGTTTTGATTTGAAGGTTAACACAAGTTCGAATCAGTGATTGAAATCTAGTTGTCGTTGTGGAGATATTGTTGTTCTTCGTAGGGCAACAACAATTAACAACTATGAAAAACAATTTTTGGAGTGTCCAAATTTTAAAATAAACTTTCATGATAAGTCTTCTTTATCGAAATTTTCTGGAAAACTATAATTTGTATGATATTGTTGTTTGGTTTCTTAATCTACAAACAACTCTAATCAGGTTGGGTGTGGCTTCTTTGATTGGTTTTTTGAAGAAGTGGGGGATGAGAATGCCCAATATTTGATGAAGCCAAAATGTAGGTCGGAAAAGATAATAAAGAAAATAATGAGGCAAAAATGTAGGTTGAAAACTAAGGCTCGCAAATGACAAACAAAAACAAGAGTTGTTAGAACTAGAAATGGCAATGAAAAAGATATGAAGTGGAAAATTTTGAAAGATTATATTTTTTCTTGTTTTCAAAAAACAATGTATTAATATTCATAATATTTTAATTTTGAAAGATTTGTTGGAACTTGTATCAATTTTACTATTTGTACTGAGTTGAATTATGTGTATGTACTAATTTTAGTTAAATTTTATGTACCAGAGTTTTAGTTGAATTATCTTTATCAAAGTTTTAGTTGAATTATCCATACAAATAATTATGTACCAAAATTGATTTACTTGAATATACCAGGGGTTTATAATCAATGTATCATTATGAAATAGTTTATAATCAATATGTCATTCATTTTAATATACTAGAAAAAATTGTTAATAATCATTCATCATTCATCAGACATTACACATAATTCAAGATTCAACGGAAATTACACGAATCTAGGTTCTAACATACCTTATATCATTTGATCAAAAAAACATACCTTATATCAAATACATTGTTTAGATAGGCATAAAAAAGAATAATGTTGACTCTAAGAAAAAGTACATAAATAAACCTTATTTAAAATACAACATAAAATATTCGACAAACGGTACATATATAAACTAAGTGGACTTCTTGTTTGGAGTGATCTTTTTTATTAGAGTCGTCCTCCTTGTTGTTGAGCCAACTATATTATTTATTGCACTTAATCTGGTTGTTGGACCTTGAGTAACACCAAATGATGATGTCATCCTAACACTTAACTTTTTTGGCCTCCCTTGACTTGGTTGAGATTTCTGACAAACTTGACTTACCTGAGTTATGAGTTGAAATTCCGGTTATGCAGATACTCCAATATCCTATCTTAATGTTAAGACAATGATGCTGTTTTAAAGTGATGCAATACAAATACCAACAAATGTTGAGATCACATGTTGGGACATCTCAGCCAAGAACACAATACAAAAAAACTGTAAATAGAAAAATAATAGAGTACGCAAAATATGTTGACCTAGTTCGATTTTAAAAACCTACATCTGGGGGATACCAATCTAGGATGAAGATTTCACTATCTTGTAGTATTACCTTAAAGTTAAACTCACAGTTTACAACTTTATCTTAATCACTACCTTCAATTAACATCTTTATCTAAGGCTAAACTCTAGTCGCTTACAACCTTTGATATGAGAATCTCCTCACATCCTTCATCACAACCTGCGATGACTTTGTCTTCTGTTGATCTCCAGAATCTGTCACGGTTTCTTGACCTACAAGTTATTCTGGACTTGCTTCAAAGCTTTGTCCAAGAACATTACACAAATCATTACCTAAAGGCTTCTGGTTGCGCCCCTTATATCTCTGTCTTTCCATCCCATACTGCAGAGGGGAGACTTCTAACTCCTAAGAGAGTCATCGACTCTCAAACCCTAAACCCTTATTTTACAAAATATTTAGGTTACAAAGTTACAAGTGATACAAAAGTTACAAAGGTTACTTTAACCCTAGGTCTAAGTCTCTTTATATAGTCTTTTGCTACTGGGATTTCTATCTTTGCTCCTTGATCCACTCTGCAAATTCTCACCAAATCTTTGACAGATTTGTTAAGTAGAAAAACCTGTTATATTAGGAAGATATCCTGTCATGTTATTGAGACATCTTATTTAACTTCTTTAATTCTAAGCAGATTTATTTATCTTTATCATATCAATATTTTACCAAAATTTAGTCAAACCTCAAGAGCTTTCATGGGTGTAGGATGACTAGGTTGTTGTGTTTGTTGAACTGGTTAAGTAGGTTGTTCATTAGCCCTAAATTGATTGTCCTAAACTAGTTGAGTATATGGTATCATCTTACAAATATACTTATTGTGACATGTCTTATTGCACCTACTACACCTAACAATCAACCCAATTCTTCTCATTTTACGATATGTGCCATCAATTTCTCCATGCTCAGGATTCGTCATTTTTTTGGTTTTTCTGGCATTTTTATGTACTTAGATGGTTTGGCGTCAAGATATTTTGTCATGGCCCATAAATTGGAGCATTAACAAGATAAATCATATGATTGTAGACTGTTTGATACCTTGATTGCTTTTAATACTTTGGGATATAGTCATCTACTTTTGGTTCCAACTGTTTATGGATGGTATTGCATGAACACATGAAAGGCCTGTGACTTCCCATTTTTTTCAATAGCATAAACATTCCTTCAAGTTCACAAAAACCTTTTTGCTTTATTTTCAATGTGTCTAACCTTAAAAATGTGTCCAACGGATATCCATAGTGAACAACATCAAAGCAAAATGGGTGAGGTCAATAATTTAACGACATAAGCTGCAAGGTAGAATTCAATATCTACACACTTAACAACAATCGCACAACATTATTTTCACACCCAATCCATCAATATACACAAGCAATAACATATTCATCATTTAAATTAAGCAATAGGACTCATCATCAATTGGTTCACTCAGAAACCGATTTCACCCTGCTCGAACCCCGAATCCACCCTGCTCGAATTCAGGACAAGTCACCAATCCACCCTGCTCAGATTACAACGTTCCCTTTCATCATCATCAACAACATAATGAATGCATGTCACAACATGTGAATGAGACAATAACATAATGTTTAAAGTTCCCTTCTGACAATAAACAAATCAAGCATTGATCAAACAATAATAGTTCCCCTCCCGAACTATCATCCTAAAATAACATACTCACAATTCAATAACATAATTCATACTCATATTGTAACACCCCAAAGTCGATTTTAATTATGTTGATGTGTTTTCTTGTGAATTTTGATGTTTATGAGGTTATTTGATGTTTTGTGAAGTTGGGGTAGCTTAATATTTTAATAATATTTAGAATAATTGAGTATATGAGGTTTAGTTGACTATTTGAGATTAAATTAAATTAAAGGAATTAGAGGATGAGGGTATTATGGTCTTTTGGTTGAGGATAAGTGAGGGTTTTATAGGGAAAGACTAAAAGGGGTCCTAAGGGCAAGAGTGACAAAAGAGGGAAAAGTTGGAAAGAACGATCATTTTGGAATGATCACACATTTGGAAAAGAGCTCTGGAGAAGAAGAGAAGCTAGGGCTTGAGGTTTGGAAGAATTTCAAAGAGTTTATCGAAAACTTACGGAATTAAAGTATGGGGAGTATTTTCCTTTCGGTAATATAATGTGGGAATGAAATTGGGGGTTTTGTGGTGTAGTTTAGGGTTTTTAATTTTATAATTTTGTGTAGATGATGATTTCATGATGAATTAGATGAATATAATGATGTATATGATGTATATGATGTATATGATGTTGTTAGGATGAAAGTTGATGTTAATGAGGTTTTCTGGTGTAATGTTGCTGAATTGTGGGTTTTGGAAGAGTATTGTCGCAAAAGGGAGAAGGCTGAAATCACAGTAAAATTCTGCAGAAATCGCGAAGCTCGCTTAGCGAGAAGAGTCAGGGGAGTAGGCGCTTAGCGAGCATGAGGTATCGCTTAGCGAGCCTTGGAAAACTTGGAAAAATGTTCATTTTGAAAACTGTTTTTAAGGTAGTATGTTATAGGTTGCTATGATGTTATGAAGCTGTCAAATGATGTGTCTTGGAGTCTATATGAATAAAGTTAATAATTAAGTGATGGAATATGAATTGTTTGATGTTCTTTGAGTTAGGATGTATGATTTCATGATGTAGGGAT
Source organism: Lathyrus aphaca (assembly GCA_963966055.1). Taxonomy (NCBI): domain Eukaryota; kingdom Viridiplantae; phylum Streptophyta; class Magnoliopsida; order Fabales; family Fabaceae; genus Lathyrus; species Lathyrus aphaca. The sequence continues at coordinate 548,255,432 of OZ014522.1, forward strand.
ATGATGTAAGATGGGAGTGTTATATGATGTCTCATGAGTATGTATTTGATGTTATGAATGAGCATGAGGGATAATTGTTAATAATGAACACGGATGCAATTTTATGATGTTTTGAGGATGATGTATGTATATTACGTATTGCATTCATGGCATTGATTTTATGAGGGGACTTCGGTCCATTGGTAGCTTCAATCCCATTGTGTGGATTGAAGTGATATGATGTTTATGATGTGCTCCCTTTGGGGAGGGTTTATGGCCCAGTGTCCATCACACGAGGATGTTTTGGTACCACATGCATTAGTAAGAGGTTGCATTTCATTCTAAATGACATAACATGAGTGCATTGACATTTTGTGTAATGAATGAGACGTATTTGATGATGTGTATTAAACGAGCAAGATGAATATTTCTATGATGTGACGATGATGATGATGATATGTATAGATGAGATGTAAATGAATTGTTGTTGTTAATTTGTTTTGAATTCTTATTTCTGTATTATATTTTGGAATGTGAATTTACTCACCCTTCCTGCTTTCTGGTGATGGTCTATTATGCCATCCTGTAGATAATCAAGGTTAGCTCGGTGCGTGCTTAGCTCGGAGATAGCGAGTCGTCGAGTTAGTTAGAAGTGGAGTCCTGCTCTGTGTCCAGTAACATCGGGATGGGTCTCGCTTGAGTGTTTTATGTTTAATTGGATTAAGATGATATGTTTTGTTTTAAATATTTTAATAAAACGATGTTTGAGATAATTATCGAGTTTTGTTTTATAAATAAGATATTTAGACTTGTTGGTTTTCCGCTGCATAATTATGAAGAAAAGTATTTATGATGTTTTGCATGATTTTGTGAACCCGTGTTACGGGATATAACTCTATGTGATTGTTTGATGTTTTGACTTTTGATTCAAAGAAGAAAATGTGATGCCCTTTTTATGAGTTTTTACTCTGATAATTGATTTGAATTTGGTTAATTATGATGGAGTAAAAAAGGGTGTTACACATACAACAACATTGAATGTGAGAAAAGTACATAAGAAGGGGGTTGGATTGTGTTTTTTGTTTCTTAGTTTGCATCTAATTAGAGTTCAGAATCTAAACTGGTGTTCAGATTCTGGTTATTTCTTAGCAGCAGAATGTTAATAGAAGAAAATAAATAATAGCAAAAGACACAAAGATTTATATTAGTTCCTCCCAAAGTGAGAGTAGTCCAGTCCCCTTGTTTCACAAGAGATTTTCACTATTATCACATCAAGATTATAATCGCTTATGCATTCTGCATAATACTTTTACAAATGCTTAGACCCAAGGTCTAAGACTTCCTGCTTAAGCCTACAGCTCAAGGCGTCTGCTCAGGTTCCATAAACCTGAGACTTCCTTGCTTAGGAATTCAGCCCAAGACTTATGCTCAAGTCCTCTAGACGTAAGACTTCTGCTACAAGCCAAACTGTCTGGGACTTCTGCTCTAAGCCCTCATGTTGGTACTTCCTTGCTTGAACCCCTAATGTCTAAGACTTATGCTCACGCCCCTCATGCTGAGACTTAGTACTCAAGCCACACTAGCTGAGACTTCCTGCTCAATCATTCCATTTGATTAAGAATTTCACAGCTCTAGCTCAAAGCAAGAGACTTATGTGGATTAAGCATCTTGGTTCGAAACTTCCTTGCTTAAGTTCCAATGACTTAAGACTTATTCTCATATACCTAGTTAATTAAGACTTTCATAGCTCCAGCATATAGCAAGAGACTTACGTGGCTCAAGAATCTTGGCTTGAGACTTCCTTGCTTAAGTACCAATGAATTAAGACTTTTGCTTAAACACATAACAAGAGACTTTGATCTAAACTGCTAAACAAGTTCAACAGAATATAGAACAAGATGTACATGATACACGTATCAGAGGTACGAGAAATTACCATAACAAAGACCTAAAGCACTTAAGATTTCTAAGATATTCAATGGTAAGAAATCTTAAGGCTTTTACAATTATAACATACAACAAAAAATCTGCATATACAACGGTGTTGATAATTGTTAATCTTGTTACTCCTTCTGGATAATCCTTGTTAAAGATTCAGCTTGAACCTTCAGCCATATTATAGCCTTTTCAGAAATTAGTCATTGAAGAGGTAACTTGATAAAAGAGTATTTTCTTTTGCTCTATAGTACAAGAGACGTTGAAGATAGATACACCAGAAGATCTTGATTCAATGTGTAACATGTTTAACCTTTGAGTCTTCAAGAGATCTTGTACTAATAGATTAGTTGAGAGTAGATATCCATAAAGCATGTCAACCTTTCTTGATCCTTGAAATATATACTTTAATTGACAAACTGATTTGACAATACAACTTGCTTTCTGTAGTACGAACAACTTCGACTTTATCACCAACTCTGAATGGTACTAGAAGCCAATATACATTCACTAAGTGTAGAGACTCATCTGATACTGAGACCTTCAGCTTCAGAGTCTGTGTTGGGCAACACTTAGCAAGTGTTCTTCATATTCTACCACCAGAAGCTAACAATTTAACAACTTCCAAGTGTGTCAATGTAAAAAAAATTCTGAATATAATATTTACAAGTATTAGAAACTGAACACATGTAACGCACACATCAAATATATCATTGTTCTTTCAATAATTTATTTCCATCAAAACCCAAGGAGAAAATGTCATGAACAAATCTTGTTCTAACAAACATATCATTATTATAATTCATAACAATTAACACACCATCATCATCACCACGTGTGCACATATCCATCATTCATCAAATAATTCATAGATTCAGTTAGAGTCATATTTAATCGTTAAGTCATACCAAAATATAATTTAACCAGTAGCTAACAAAGCGTAACATTACCCAAAACATCCACAAAAGTAAAATAAAATAAAATTTGCAACTCAATATCATCAAAATAAGCATTTACGACCATTATAGACTCATAACGGGTTACTCATCAAGGTCGTGGCATCCGTCATAGACCTTAACACTTCAGAACATCACCTATGTGTCGTCCGTCTTGGAAAACAAACCTGGGTAGTATGATGGGTTACCTGTCACCAACGTGACGCCCTTCAACGCCCTATAACCTGCATAATTCATCTTCTCCAATAGAGTTAACTACAAAGCTCCTATTTCTCAGTTCAGACATACAAAATCGATCCAAAACATGACACATGTGTTATATATTCATCAATAACGTCAAATTAACACCTTTAATTCATGGTTTTCATAAAATCATATTATTCCCAAAACCTTCAAAATGGAAACAATGGTGAATAGACATGGCAACAAAACCCATACCCGCGGGTACCCACCCGAACCCGCCCCGAAGTTGACGGGGAAAACCCGCTTTGACTCTGTTTGGGTTTGGGTTTGGGTTTTCCCCGATTAAAAAATACGGGGACGGGTCGGGTAATGGGGACACTAGTACCCACCCCGAAGCCACCCCCGAACCAGCCCCGTTTATTTTATTATGTACATTATTATTTAGTTTTGTTAATTTGTAATATTGAATATGTGGTCAATGTTTTGATATTTTGATTTTTATTAATTATCTAAAATATTTGAAATGTATGTATGCAATTTTTTGAGATTGTTTTATTTTATTATTTGTAATGTAATTTTATTTTGGAAAAATTAAATATTTCTATTAAAAAAATAACTTTATTAAATAGATAGTGGCGGGGCGGGGATACCCGAACCCAACCCAAACCCATTTTGGACGTGTTTGGGTTTTAATTTCATATCCCCGTTTGGGTTTGGGGCGGGGAGCGGGGGCTGTCTGGAAATATGGGTTTGGGTTTGGGGGAAATAAAAATCGTCCCCGACCCGCCCCGTTGCCATGTCTAATGGTGAATATATGTTAACTCATCAAAACATAATGTGTCATACATCATAGTACACAAATTTCACCACCAATCATCATCACATACAAAAAATCAATCATCAATAACATAATTATGTTAAAATCCCGATGCCCTATTAGAGGTTAAGGATTCCTCAATTCTACCCCTTATGTATATACCCATTATTGAGGTAGATCTCCTCTTTACCTGGTTATCCTAGCAACAGTTAAAAATGTTGGTTTTTGATTCTCTAATCCCCTCAAAGCTCTAAGCTTTCTCTTGCACTTTCTATAGCCTCTTCTCTATTCTCCAATTCTGGTTATATGTATGATAAAACTTCCTAAAACTGGGTTATACTTCTAATTTATCTCATTAGAGAAAATCTTATTGTAATTCTAATTATGGCCCAAACCCTTATGCCTCTTACTCCTTCCTCCCTTCTACTCATTATAAATCACACTTTGGCCCCAAAAATTTTATTTCCTATTAAATTAAGTAAATCTAATAAAGTATTATTATATTAATGATTAATATAAACTTATAATAATGTAGATTTTTTTATACTCCCCATGAGTTACTTAGCCACCGCGCATGATTATTTTTTTACCCACTGTTTCCGAATGTGCACATCCTGACGCATCACTTTTTACAAAAATGTTATTTTGCTTAGGATGTGCATATCCGGGAGATGTGCGAATGTGCACATTCGGAAGTATTTCTTATAACTCTTCGCGCCAGAGGCTCTCCCCCCTCACTTTTCAAATTTTCATTTCTACAAACTCTTTTAAACTCTTAAAATATCATTCCCACAAATCCCGATTTTTTCACTCGAGTTCGGCACAAAGCAACTTATACAACGATCAATACACTCCACAACCTTTGTATCTTAGTTTAATCGGTAAGTTTTTTAAATTTTAGAGTTTCAGAGTTATTTATGAGTAATCGATTTAGAGTTAACATTTAGGTGTAGAAATTGTTAGGTAGTATGAAAAACATAGTTTATAGACAATGTAGGTGTTGTTTGTTGCTTCAGACGGACGATCAGGGTATTAAAATGCCATTCTCTATGGTACAACAACAATGGTTGCATTTTTGAAACTGAAAATACGTACCAGATGTGAAGTTCTGGTAGTTTCCAACGTTGGTTTCTTCTTGATGTGCACATACAGAAGTTTCCAACGTTATAAATTCTGAGTACTATCGGATGTGCATATGCAGAAGAAATTTGTTTTTTTTGTTATTTTGTTATTTATTTATTATTTTTATAAACTTCTAATATATTTATTACGCTTTGCAGACTACATGACTGATGGATAGGATCATATGATACACGACTGACCAACGCAACATGCATTTGTTCGACGTGAGAAGACGCAGGCTCGAGTCGGGACATCCGGCATAAAGGATGTCCCAGCAGCCCCTACAACTGAGGTACATCCTACACCTCCACCTTCCACATCACATGCCACTTCCACCGCAACTGAGGGACATCCTACATCACATCATTTCACGTTACAGGCCACTCCCACCGCATATGCCGCTTCTTCGTCTTGGAGGTGTTAGGTTATTACTGTTTCTTCATCTGGGTTCCCGCCCGCATGTAGGCGCCGCCAACACCTACTATTGTTCCTACATCTTCCATTGTTCCTACACCTTCCGCCTCCGCTTCTACACCTGCTATTGAGGCAACTATTCCTGATCCCGAGGGTGATCACCCAACACATGAAGGTGATGACGACTTTGATGAGTTGAAGGGTTACCTTGGGGGACCGTCTGATAAGTCCCTACTCCTTTAGTAATCTGAGTATACTGCCAGATATATATGGCTAGGAGAGGTAACTATTCTTTGTTTATAATTGTTTACGTTGAAAATATATTCAAAGTGTAGCACTGTTTTATTTGGAAATTTTCAGGAGAAGGATCCCTAGAAGTTCTATAACCATGGTGGCAAGGTCTTAGACATGGTTGCGAAGCTGCCATAGGATGAGCGGTTCCAGACTGGACTTGTTACCTCTGGTCTCGAAGGACTTTCGGGGATTGGGTATTCTAATATCATGTACGATATGCTAATGGAATTTGTTGATAGATGACACCCTGAGACATCCTCATTCCATCTACCTTACGACAAGCTCACGATTACACTAGACGACATCTCCTACCTTTTACATCTACCGATCACGGGCTTGCTCCATCATGATAGGATGACAAATGTGGACGCGATAAATATGCTTATTGATGAGCTCGAGGCTACCGATGATGAGGCACGTGTGGAGGTGACCACGTTGAGAGGTGCACATGTCTTGTTCTCCTTTATGATAGGAAAATTCTGTGAGGAGCTTGCAGCGACATCACTGGCAGATGGTGATGCAGCTGAGGTGGAGATCCACAGGCAGCGTGCCTTGAGATGCTAATATCTATTTTTGCTCGGGACGCAACTATTTGTAGACACCAGCTCTACTTATGTTGATATCGTTTACCTCAGGTACCTTTTGGTGAAGGTGTTAGAAAAACACAAGAAAGAGGGAGATTAAATTGAGGTTTTCACTCTTGACTATTTTTCACACTTTTATATGAGTTGCATCAAGCTATGCTATAAATGCGTTGCGAAAGCATAAAAGAATGTAAAGCATAAATCATGAGTTAAGAACACACGATATATCCTAGTTCACTTTAGAACTTTTCAAGCTAGTCCAGTCCACCCGCCAAGGTGATTTCGCCTTAACCAAGGACTTAATCCATTATAACCAAGATCCATGATTACAATCGCACAACACTATGAAACAAATCTATAAGATGGCCACAACACAACTCATTAACAAATGGATACACGAATCGAAACAGAGAAGCCCAAAATACACAAATAAATTTTTTTGGACAAGATAGTTGAAAACCCGAACAACCACGATCCGACCTAAACCGCTCCGCCATCTCTGGCCACCTCCATCGGACCACCCACCTGCTGTTCGGATGTCTTCTGATCTCCCGACTACTTTTACAATTTTTTTATGCACTCTCAAAAGAATTTTATTTTTATATATCTCTCAAAATTTTAAGAGATAATTTATCATGCCGATAATTTCTTGGAACTAAAAAAATGCAAATGAGATGATACTTGTTGGTTATAATCTTTACCTCCTAACATATTAAATGTTTTAACATGCTTTTACTTAGGCTACAATAATTTTCTCAATAATTGTTATATAAAAACATCCAAATTATAGGGTATTAAATCTTTAATTAAGTGCAATTAGTCAGCATGTTGCAGCTATCGATTCTGATAGTTAATCATTAGCAGCATCAAGCAAGCACATGGAAGAGATCAATTGTCATAATCCAACAATGATCCCCATTTCAACATACAAGATTCATCAATATTTGGTTCCCATATACAAAACTGTCCAAATTAATCATTATCTATATCTCTCTAACCATGTTCTGAATTAACAATTAAAGCTAGATTTGTAAATATATATGTAATTAGTCAACATGTGTGCATGTTATGGGGAAGCTGATTATAATCATGAGTGACATGCACCACATGGGAAAGAGAATGATAATACCCATGTCTATTTTATAGTTTTAAAACATGCACATCATAATTTTCTGTTTTTGTTTCTATTTTCTTATCCACTTCACTTGTCTCATACTAATACAAATACAATGTATATAGTGTTTATAATGTTTATTAATAAGTATTAGTTTATTTGTATCTTCAAATGGGTCCAAAATGATTAGCTTATGTTTGCTGATGATTTCAGTCTCTTGGATCAAACTAAACTATCTAATTAATTATGTTTCCTTTTTTACGAAATACTAGTTGAAAAAAATTTGAGAAATTGACATATTAGAAGATTATAAATAGAAGAAAGAAATGTTTTTTTAATATAATATTATTATCATGTATGTAATACTTATCATAAATATTGATTTATGACTGATCTTTCTAATTTACCTATTACTAAGGATTTGATTTTAATCTCTAAGAATAACTTTTTGTTCTAATCTTATAATGGGAGATGTGCAATCACGGACATTCAAATGAGTGATAATCAGAAATATGATATTTTATGTTAGAATTATGCATACTTTGTTGAGATACAAATGTGTTTGAAAAAGTAGAGGTTAAACATTTTATGAATGAGAAAATATTACATATCCAATATTTTAAGGTTTTTGTGTGAGTATGTGGTGTTTCTGTCACTTGTACGTTGTTCTTGACTAAATGTGGATGCTTCTCCTCATGATTCATTAATGGTATCAGAGTCAATGGTTTAAATATAGGATTGACTCTTTGTATCGAAAATCTTTCTGACATGAAGGTGGTCAGGTGGTATGTCACGTTAAAGTGTCTGTGATGTGGTAAGAGTGTCAACGACGGTATAAGTGTATGTAGATGAAATAACATCCATTTGAGGGGAAACATAATTGATAGACTTACACTTGAGAGGAAGTTTGTTTTGTTTACAAGTGTGAGTTGAAAGTGCTACATTGCTTGAAAAAATGGAGATTGAGTAATTTATAAGTGAGAGAAACCATATACCTAATACCTAAAGGATTTGGGTGAATATGTAGTGTCTCTCTTACTTTTGTGTTACTCTTGACCATAGAAGTTCTTCCTCATGACCCATTATACCTGAGATGGATTGTCTCTCCCTCTTTTATAATAAGGTCTTAGAATTTTAAAGGATGCCAATCATTTTGTTCTCGAAAGGACATGTGTCACTAGATCCTTAGTACAATATTATGGATTCTAAAGTCTTTCTCTAATCAAGTATTTTTTTAGGAAATGTCCATATCAAGGTCACTTAATACTAAAACTTTCTTCCCGTGAAAGAGAAAGTTCAATTCGCTTGAACAAATTGAGTTAAGCATTAAAAGAAGTTAGAGGTCCAGGTTTCAAGATCGGGCAAGGGTGAAAATATAATACTAACAATTAACAATTTTTCAAAAAATTAAAACTTTATTCATTGTCACTTGCCTTATAGGCTAGATGTTTGTGTGTCCAATTGTCCACTTGATCCAACGACCCTTGGGTGTTTGGTGGACTTCGATCTAATAAGATGTTAAGACGTAACCATTTTATGAAACCAAAGTCATTATATCATTTCTTTAGTGTAGATGTTTGTAATTGTCTCCTGGGATCGTTAGATCAATTTGAGAATTGATGTAGTTTATCTGCTACCAGACGTTGCATGTTATTGTAATAACTAGATTGGAGTCAAACAATATCACCATGAAGTGATTTATCTTCAAGTGAAATATATTATTCATGAGAGAGTATGGTAGTCTTTAAAACTATGATTGTCGGTGAAAATAATCTGAAAATTCTTGCTAGTTTTCATGTTCGTATTGAATGTAGAGAGTTTCTTGTGGATTGATGTGTTAACAATATCTTGAACGTTTTTACTTTATGATTATACAAAAAGATTCGTTGTACGTCAACCATGAAAATAGGGGTACTATTAGTCTAACATATGTTTTTTTTACTATAAAAAGAGACTTAATATACAAGAGAGACTCGCGGTCTTTAAACAGTTTATATATATACCCATTATTGTGAAGAGTCATAATTTCAAGGTTTTATAAATATTTTTATTTTCTAAACAAAAATTATTCCAACAATTCTTCCACTTATTCAACCGATCACCACAAAAAAGATAATCATTTCTCGACACAAGTCCTTGTGTAAACATATATTTATTACACAATCTAATTGTGCACTTTGTATGGGGGATGAAAAGTCTTAGTAATTGTGCCAACAAAAACTCAATATGTGTTTAATGTAATTATTGTACCCATAAGGGTTATGTGTATACTTGCACCGGGACAAGGTGGTTGTACATGTGATGGTAGCACGTTAGTCAGTAATAGAAAAGGGGATATGATATGCACAATTAAATTGATTGCCAATTAGTAAACCACCAACCTATTCTACGGATTTAACTAAATGAATAAAAGTGATTAAGTTTCCTTTTGGATTATCTATCCCTGGATGTCAAACTTACTATAAGCACTCTTATAAAAACTCTGATTTCTTATGAAATTGACCCTTTACGGCTCCTAGGTACTCAAAGGTAAGTTATTGCATAACCGTAAAATATACATTCGTTAGTAGTAACCTCTCAAGTACTAAGAGGAAGGTATCCTTATAACACCACTTGGAACGTATTAAAGCATAAACAACACATAATTAAGACGTTAGTTTTACATTAAACCATTTTTAATCTCCCAGGTACTGAGAGAAAGGTAATCACATCCCACCAAAGCATTCATTTCTTAGTAGTGACCTCCCAAGCACTGAGAGAAAGATAACCGCGTACCACCACTAATAAACATATAAAAGCATGTAAAACTAAACTAATGGTCGAGATTAGTCTTGTCGCAACGAGGATGATCATTAGAATCTCACAGTCCTCCCAATTGAATAGAAAAATTGCATATTGAGTCTCGTTTCTATCCAGATCAATTATTCTGATTCGATAGACAGGAGAAAGCATTAAACGTATGCAAAACTCTACTCGTTATATTCTCTTTTATAAGGAAATTTTGACTTTTAGATTCACTCAATAATTGATGTATTTAGACTATATATAGACTTAATACATCAAATATTTAATGAATCTAAAAGTCAAAAGTTGTTTACAAAAGAGAATGGATGAAGTAAATACTGATTAAAGAGTCATCATATGAGTATGCACAGAGAATCATATAGAATCACATGTTTAGGGAAGAATCCTCTAAAATGAATCTAGTATAAGGGAAATAGCCACACATCCTTAGGAAATTCATGAATTTTACAATTAGAAAGCAAATAAAGAAACTTACACTGACGAAGAATGAAATCTGCTTGATGACCTTCGTTTTCAATATCTTCTAACTAAAAAATATCTCTTAGAAAATATAAAACTGGACCCCTAATTATTAATAAAACCGACTACCTAAATTCTATATAAAATGGGATGATAAACACCCTTGGCTTTCTTCTTTAATAAATCAGCATTAATGGTTTTTAGGGTTTAAAGAATAGTCTAATTTTATCCATGAATATTTGTAACAACGTAAGATTTTTATTCACTATTTTATGTCATATTACGATCTGAAATTGACTTTAACTTTTTCGTGAAAGGTGTATCACTGGAAATCAACTTTCCTTTTTCGTTGGTCCCACCTTAATAGGAGTTACGAAACTCCTTATATGATCAAAATATTGCACGGAAGTAAAACCAACTTGTCACTACTTTTGAGCTACACTTCTATTTTGAGATTAAATGAATGTGAAAGTTTGACATCACAAGAATCATGTTGCTATGCTTTGTGGAGCGCCACTATTGCTTGAAAGAAGGTTTAGATAATAGTATCAATATTCTTAAAGGTGCACTCTGATTTGATGCTTGTTTTGATTTGTGGTTCTAGAAATATGTTTGGATTGCATTATTTTTTAGTGACTGCATCATGATTTGCATTCTTTTGTGTGCTTTCTCCGTTCTTCATGTTAGATTTCTCTCCTTACTTCTTCATTGTAACTTCTATAGTAAAACTATATAAAATTTGTTTTGTGAAGATGATTTCCACATAATTTAGTATTTTCCACGATTCTTTGAATTCTTTATTAAAACCCATGAAAACAGAATCACATTAACAATAAAAGTAAAAAAATTGAATACTAAAACACCATACAACAAACTGTCATCACACTTAAGATAGTGTTTGTTCCCAATATATCATAATATTCTCTCTTCTTTCATATGAAAAATATCTATAATATAATGACTCCATGTTGAGAAGGAATCACTAGTTAACGAGTAATTAACGAGTAAATTTAAAAGATTAAAACTAGAGGGTAGTTAGCATGTTTGGTTGTTGGCTATTATTCTAAGAAGAACAATATTGTGTTGTATTGTCTTTATCTTAGTAACCTCCAATTTATAAAATTAATAACATGCAAAGAACATTAAAAAAAACAAATACGTGATTTTGTAATTGGAAACAAAAGTGTAATATATAGGTTTAATGTATGAATTCAAGAACATTGGCAACGTAGTTGCACATGTCTATCGCTTTCGGTGCAAATGAATAACAACAAACAATGTTTTTTTTCTTGACTATAGAAACAATAATAATGTTATTAGGACTGACTATTTTATGTCAAATTTCGGCGTAAGCTTACAATTAATAAATGGTTATTTAAACATGCATCTTTTTTTATTTTATATATTTTCTCTCAATTAGAGATAATCTATTGAAAACATGCATCCAAGATGACTATTAGTATTTATCTAAAGATAGATTTAAATATTAATTCACCGTATTGCTAGAGTTTAAATTCTTCCAATAAGCCAGAGAGGGTTGGGTGTTACTTGTTAGTGACTTCTGCTGAGTTAATTTGACCCAATTAGATAAATGATAGCGAATTGAAGGATGGTCTAAGATGGTCGTGGATTGTGGCATGACATCTTTTATATAAGATATGAATCTTAAGTAGTATCACTTGGAAGACTCAATAATATTTTTTCGGAATAATTCACAAAAGTCTCATCTAAGAAATTCAACTAAAGTCTCTCCAAAAATAATCAATAAAGTCTCGCCTGAGAGACTCAACTAAGTCTCGTCCATAAGAATCATCTTAAATTTTGAAAACGGAAGACAGGAATAAATCTTCAAGTAAGCGCTTGATAAACACCCGAAGAAGGGTCGTGGGTTAATCTCTACAAGCCCTTGTGCTTGAGGGACTATATAGTTGCATAATTGGAAGAGATCTTGGGAGTAGGGAGGAAGGTATATGCTTAGCTCATTATCCTTACCTAGTCGCCCTTTTATTGGTTTGAGTGCGCTTCTTTCGAATAAGGCACCTATTTTCCTGATAACGCAAGATCATGCGTAAAACATGTATTAGGATAACGAATATTGTATTAATGATATATGCTTGAGTTTTAAGATAACTTCGACTTGGTGGAAGGAATTTCCTTTTGCAATTCAAGAATGGATGCTTCTTCTGACTGACTTATTTTTTTTAATGATAACAAATATAACTAAGAGAACAATTTTAATGTATAACATTTGAAATATGTGTAGAAATCTTTTAGGTATATTCATTGTGATATATAATCTAAAAAGAGTAAGAAAGTTATACATATAATTCTGCGTAATAAATGAATTTGGAAAATTTCGTCTAAACAAAACAATCATTAAGCATCTTGGTATTGTTGGTGCTGATGCAAATGGGGGGGAGAGAGAGAGAGAGAGAGAATTAAAGTTATTGTTGAAAACTGTTATTTCTATATTATGAATTACAATATATATATATATATATATATATATATATATATATATATATATATATATATATATATTAGTAACTAATTTCCAACCTAAGTAACTAACTTGGGGTTGAGCTTGGATTATATCATAACATGCCCCTTTATAATCCAAGTCGTTGAACACAAACTAATCATAAGCGATCTGAACTATTCCTAATTTGTTTCTCAAACTCAGGAATTTGTCGATCTTCAATCCTTTGGTGAAAATGTCGGTCAATTGTGCTTCACTCGAGAAATGTCTCACTTCAAGTTCACCTTGATTTACCATTTCCTTAGAAAATGAAATCTCCCTATTCGGGCCAAACAAACTCCCTAAACTTGCCGACATGTCGCCCTATCTAGCTCAAGCCTCCCAAGATAATTCCACTTACCCAATATACGTGGGTAATAGCGTGGACGCGTAGTCACTAATTGAAAAGAGTCACATAATAGAGGAAACAATTCCGTTCATGATTCTAGGAAGAACAAGTCTACCTTAACCATTTCCTAGGTAGTGGAACTAGGGCAAAAATGTTACACTAACTTTGTAGCCCAATCCCAAGAAAACCTCTATAAATACCTAACTCTTAGTTCTAATTTCCTAAAAAAGCACACATACAGAGCTTCTCGTCACTCTAGGTGAGCAAACCCTACGTGTAGTCCAAATACCCAAGACACCTAAAACAATCCTACAAACACAAGTATAGAAGTCAAGAAAATCCTATGTGTCAAAGTCCTATTAATTAGGTCCCTTATTTGTATGTCCCCTATTAAATTAGTATTTTCTTGACATCTTACTTTTAAGCCCCGTTATATTTTTATTTTTTTATGGGGTCTAAGTAAGGGACTTAAAATCTAATTTGTTTTGGAACAAAATATTTTAGATTTTTTTTAAAAGTTCTATATTTAAAAATATATATATTTGAAAAATAATTCAAAAAATATTTAAAAAAATTATTAAATTAGTTTTTTTTAAAATACAAAAATCGACATGTTTTTATTTTTATTAATTTTTAAATTTATTTTTAAATAAAAAGTGAAAATAAAAAAAAATTATTTTATATTTTTTTTAAATGATAAAAATGGAGTATTTTTCATGAAATACAAAAAAATAATTCTAAAATGTAAAAAAACTATTTTGAAATTTTTTTATTTGTATAAATAACATACTTTTAAAAAAAAAATTGAAATAAAAGAACTTATGAAAAAGTTGGAACGCTTGAGGTCCTTAAATTTTTGAAGCTAATTTATTTTTAAAATTATAAAACCTTTAAATATTTGAAAGCCATATAGGCCCTTAATACCATTTGTCAATGTTGAGAAAACCTAAAAGAATCAAGAGAGAAAACTAAGCAACATCAATTTTAATCATCTTATATTTACATTGTTGACTCAACATAGTTGGAATTAACTATTCTACAATAAGCTACCCCATAACAACGTTATGGTTACAATTTTTTTAAAATAAAAAAATAAAATAAAATATATATATATATATATATATATATATATATATATATATATATATATATATATATATATATATATATATATAATGACTAAGGAGAACATGACTAAAACCTCAACAGCTAAGTGATTCTAAAGTTAAGAAGACCTAGTCTATTCATATGATAGTCCTTTAGAACATCCATGTGTATACCATCCCACCAAAAAACTCTACTATTGTTAGACCTAAGTTAGCAAGTCTGTATGCATAGTGGTTACCTTCTCTAAAAATGTGAGTAACCAAGAAGTATATAGACCTCATACATTTTAAATATATTTCCCATCTATTTCTTATATGACACTAAGCAAGAGAATGATTGTCACAAGCCAACACCACTGATCTAGAGTCAGATTCCTGCCAAAAATTAGACAATCTCATTGTTATGGCATGATCCATTGTGTAAATTGCTCTCATTAATTTCGAAAACAGAGCATCACCTAGTCTCACATTACAAAAAAAACTACATGAACGAGTATCATTATGGTCCTGAAAGATAACTCCACACGCTGCATAAGAGGGAATTCCCTGAAAGGTGCCATCGATATTAGCCTTAATCCAATTTGTCAAAGGAGGATTCCGTAGAACTTCCCTTACAAAAGGTATAGCATGAGGATGAATTTCAACTTTGAAGGCCTTCAGAATCTTAAAATCAGCCATATCATTGTTGGAAGTTGTTTTGGCAAAGAGCCTAAAAGTAAAACCTAAGACATTGCAAGAAATAATAGTTCTCTAAGGAATAAAGTTATCATTGAACCTATCCTGATTCCTTGATTTCCAAGTACTGTAAAAAAATGTTCATTATGGTTGCAAGCAAAACTACATAACATTATTTCTACAAGGGGTTTCCCAAGTAGCTTCCAACAATCATTCATTAAAGATTATAGGTATAAAATCAATGTAGAAACCCAATTAGGCTTGAATTGAGTGCTAAATTGGTGAATTTCGTAGCAGAAGTGTGA
The DNA here is from genome assembly GCA_963966055.1 of Lathyrus aphaca. Lineage (NCBI taxonomy): Eukaryota > Viridiplantae > Streptophyta > Magnoliopsida > Fabales > Fabaceae > Lathyrus > Lathyrus aphaca. The sequence continues at coordinate 548,271,047 of OZ014522.1, forward strand.
CTGGTGGGAAGAACTGGGAATCGCGTATAGATCTGGCATTACGCGTAATAGGGGAGGCCTTACGAGTAACACATGACTGTTACGCTAGGAATTACGCGTAAGGAGAGGGTTGTGGCACGACCCTTTGGTCATTCACGTAAGCCACGCGTAAGAGATGTATGCATTACGCGTAATGGCAGTATTTACACGTAATGAGGGCGTATGAAGTAGAGTATTATGCGTAACAAGTCTATACGCGTATGCAGAAACTGCAATTTTTGGCGATTCGTCCTGTTTTTGCATCCGAGTCGAGCTGAGCTGATTCTAGAAATTAATTAGAGATAAAATAAGTTGATTTTAGTAGAGTTGAGGACTAAAATAATTAATTTAGAAATTTAATTAATTAATTCGTAATTAATTGGTTTTCTGTGTTGTAGTCGTATGAAGTCGATATAAGTTGTGTTGTCCCGATCTTGGGAAATATTAAGTTGTAGGTTGATTGACCAATGTTGATATATGTTATTGCGTTGGTAAGTTGTTGTTTATGTTGTTGTTATTGTTGTTGTATGCCAGTCATAAGTCGTATACATTTGCATGTTTTCAAATTGGAGCAAATGCTCAAAATCAAGTTCGCCTAGATTGGCAAATATGTTGTTGATGCCTCGATAAACTGGTAAGATTTCAAGTTTGGAGTTTTACTCCAAATAGTACCACATGCATATACATAAGTTGAGTCGCATTATATACATGTTGTTAATCGTTGTTGACTGTAGTTGTATGTTTAAGTTGCATGTTGTGTAAAGTGGTGTGATCATATGATTTCTCATTTACGTATTGATTATCATACTCTTGCTTATATTATTCAATATCACCCTTCTGTTTGAATGTTGCCCGTGTGTTGGTAACGTGTAGGTAATCCAGAGTCGAGTACGTAGTAACTTCGAGTTAGTGTTTCTCATTCTGATACGTAGCACTTCGGGGGGATGAACACATGTCTTTTCTTTTATGTTGAATTATATTTTAGTCGATGAATTTTTAAGTTGTTCATTTTGAAGATTCTGTTTGAAATTGTTTATTTTGAAAACCATGTTGAAGTAGCTTGATGTTGAAAACAAATGATGTTGTTTTAAAGTTGAAGTTTGATGAATCTGTTGCGTAGTTTTTGAAGTATTTATATTAATAAAGTTTATGTTGTTTGGTTTTAAAGTTGAAAATGTGATATCCCATGTTTTAGAGAATTTTTATAACTCTGATTTAATTATAAAGTCGGGTAGAAATAGGGTGTTACATTAGTGGTATCAAAGAAGGTCGATCTGTCCGATAAAGTTCTCAAGTCGTAGTTTGTTTAACAATCGAGTATTGTTAAGTGGTTATAACTTTTATTGTGTTGTAGTGCTAAGTCGAGATGGCTGGAAGAAATGATGTTGCAATGGCTGTTGCAATGGAAACAAGCTGTGCAGAACTTACCGAACACTGGCGGAAATGATGAGTCTCGTACTTTGGTGACTTTTTAGAGAGAGAATCTGCCTACCTTCAAGGGAAAGTATGACCCTGATGCAACATTGGCTTGGTTGAAGGAAATTGAGAGAATATTCAGTGTGATGGATTGCACTCCATCGCAGAAGGTTCGTAATGGAACTCACATGTTGGCGGTTTAGGATGATGATTGGTGGTTGGAAACTAAGGAAATGTTGGAAACTGCAGGTGAGGAGATCACTTAGGCTGTATTTCGTAGAGTTTTTGAGGAAGTATTATCCCAAAGACGTGCGTGGCAAGAATGAGATTGAATTCCTTGTGCTGAAATAGGGAAATATGTCAGTGACTTATTATGCTGCAAAGTTTACGGAGTTGCCAATGTTATATACGTACCATGATGCAGCGACTGTTGGATTCTCAAAGGGCATCAAGTTTGAGAACGGGTTGCACTCTGAGATTAAGAGGGTTGTAGGGTATCAGAAGATTCATGTTTTTGCTGACCTAGTTGATAGTTGTTGGATCTTCGAAGAAGATAACAATGCTCACTACAAGATTGTTACTGATAGGAGAGGCAAGGATCAGTAGAACCTTAGAAAGTCTTATGATTCTACAGCTGGTAAGGGTAAACAAAAATTTGCTTCAAGTCAGAGAACTAGTGGGGGAGATGCTCATGATGGGATTGTTTGTTTCAAGTGTGGGCAAGCTGGACACAAGAGCAATGTGTGTATTGCCGAGGTTGCCGAGGTGAAGCGTTGTTTTCGTTGTGGAAAAGTTGGGCATGCAATATCTGATTGTACGCATAAGGAAATGGTATGTTTTAACTGCAGTGAAGAAGGGCACATTGGTAGCCAGTGCCAGAAGCCAAAGAAAGCAAAGTTTGGAGGAAAAATGTTCGCTTTAGTTGGGACTCAGACTGCTAATGAGGACAAGCTCGTCAGAGGTACATGTTTCATTAATATTATTCCTTTAATTATTATTATAGATACAGGTGCCACCCATTATTTTATTGATGCTGAATGTGTTAAGAGATTGGGTCTTGATTTGTCTACTATGAAAGGAGAAATAGTCGTCGAGATTCCGGCTAAGGGATTGGGGACTACTTATCTAGTGTGTTTGAGGTGCCCATTTTCTATCTTTGATAGAGACTTTGATGTTGATCTGGTATGTTTGTCGTTGACTGGGATGGACGTAATCCTAGGTATGAATTGGTTAGAGAATAACTATGTTCGTATTAATTGATATCGTAAGTCAGTGGGGTTTTCTACTCCAGAAGTGAAAGGAGTTAGGTTGTCGTTTAAAGAGTTACAAAAGTTGATGAAAGAAGAAAGCTAGCCCATATGTTTTCGTTGATGGCGTCGTTATCTATGGAGAGTAAAGCTAAGATTGAAAAGTTGTAAGTGGTGAATGAATTTCCTGAAACTTTCCCTGATGAAATTCCTGACGTACCGCCAGAGAGAGAAGTTGAGTTTGCAATTAATCTTGTACATGGTACTAGACTAGTTTCTATGACACTGTATAGGATGTTCGCCTCTGAGTTGGTTGAATTAAAGAAGCAGTTGGAAGAGTTGTTCGAGAAGAAGTTTATAAGACCAAGTGTTTCACTGTGGGGAGCTCCAGTTCTGTTGTTTAAGAAGAAAGATGGAATGTATGAGTCTTTGTGTAGAATATAGATAATTGAACAAGGTGACAATTAAGAACAAGTATTTGTTACCCATAATAGATGATTTGATGGATCAGTTGGTAGGTGCTCGTGTGTTTAGCAAGATCGATTTGAGATCGGTTTATCATCTGATTAAGATGAAAGATGAGGATATTCAGAAGACGGCGTTCAGAACACGATATGGAAATTACGAGAATTTGGTGATGCCTTTTGGTGTGACTAATGCGCCGGGAGTATTCATGGAGTACATGAATCATATTTTTCATACTTATCTGGATCATTTTGTGGTTGTGTTTATTGATGATATTCTGGTTTATTCCAAGTCAAAAGAAGAGCATGCAGAACATTTGAGAATAGTATTAGAAGTTATGAGGGATAAGAAGTTGTATGCGAAGTTGTCCAAATGTGAATTTTGGTTTAAGGAACTCATCTTTCTTGGTCATGTGATTTCAGGATGTGGTATTGTTGTGGATCCTTCTAAGATAAATGTTGTGTTGCAATGGGAAACTCCAAAGTTGGCTACTGAAATTAGAAGTTTCTTGGGATTAGCCGGATATTACCGAAGGTTCATTGAAGGATTTTCTAAGTTGGCACTTCCGTTGATTCGGTTGACTTGTAAGAGTAAAGCTTTTGTGTGGGATGTCCAGTGTGAAGAAAGTTTTGTAGACTTGAAGAAGAGATTGACGTCAGCTCTGGTTTTGACTTTACCGAATTCAGGAGAACTATTTGTGGTGTATTATGATGCTTCATTGATGGGTTTAGGAGGTATTCTTATACAGATGGTAAAGTAATTGCTTATGCTTCGAGACAGTTGAGGGTTCATGAAAAGAACTATCCTACGTATGATCTGTAGCTTGTTGTAGTTGTTTTTGTACTGAAAATATGGAGGCATTATCTTTATGGTTCTAGATTTGAAGTGTTTAGCGACCATAAGAGTTTAAAGTATATGTTTAATCAGAAAGAGTGGAATATGAAGCAATGAAGGTGATTGGAACTGTTGAAAGACTATGATTTTGGTTTGAATTATCATCCAGGAAAAGCTAATGTTGTAGCTGATGCTTTAAATCGAAAAACATTGCATATGTCGAAAATGATGGTTAAGGAGTTAGAGTTGATTGAGCAGTTCTGAGATATAAGTTTGGTTTGCGAAGTAACACCGAAGAGTGTTCTGTTGGGAATGTTGAAGATTAATAATGATTTTCTAGACAGTATTAGAGAGGCTTAGAAGTTAGATGTGAAGTTGGTAGATTCGATGGCGGGAATCGATCAGTCTGAGAATAGTGATTTCAAGTTAGATGTGTATGGTGTGTTGAGATTTCATGATCGGATTTGTATTCCTGATAATGCGGAGGTGAAAAGAATGATTCTTGAGGAGAGTCATAGAAGTAATTTGAGTATTCATTCAGGAGAGACTAAGATGTATCAAGATTTGAAGAAGTTGTTTTGGTGGCCTGGGATGAAGAATGATGTAGCACGTTTTGCGTATATATGTTTGACTTGTCAAAAGTCAAAAGTTGAACATCAGAAGCCTGTTGGTTTGTTGCAACTGTTGGAAATTCAATAATGGAAATGGGATAAAAAATTTTATGGACTTTATAACGGTATTGCCTGATACTTCAAGAGGACATGATTCAACTTGGGTGATTGTTGATAGGCTTACGAAGTCAGCTTATTTTATTCCTATTAACATCAGTTTTTCAGTATCAAAGTTGGCAGAGATTTATGTCTGAGTGATAATGAAGTTGCATGGTGTTCCTTTGTGTATTATGTCGGATCAAGATCTGATGTTTACTTCTGAGTTTTGGAAGAGTTTGTAAGAAGCGTTGGGTTCTAAGTTAAGGTTGAGTTTAGTGTCTCATCCTCAGACAGGTGGTCAAACTGAGAGAACGATTCAGTCATTAGAGGATTTGTTGAGAGCTTATGTTCTTGAGCAGGGAGGTTCGTGGGATACTTATCTCCCATTGATCGAGTTCACATATAATATCAGTTACCATTCTAGTATCACAATGGCACCTTTTGAGGCATTGTATGGTCGGAGATGTAGGACTTTATTGTGTTGGCATGAATTTGGAGAAAGTATAGTGTTGGGACCAGAGATAGTCCGAGAGACTACCGAGAAGGTGAAGTTTATTCAAGAAAAGATGAAGACTTCTCAAAGTAGGCAGAAGAGCTATCGATAAGCGAAGGAAGGATTTAGAGTTTCAAGCTGGTGATCTGGCATTCTTAAGAGTTACGCATGTAACTGGTGTTGGACGAGCGTTGAAGTCTAAGAAGCTTACTCCTCATTTTATTGGTTCGTATCAAATTTCGAATAGGGTTGTGAATGTTGCTTACAGAGTGGCTTTACCACCAAATTTGTCGAATTTTCATGATGTGTTCCACGCGTAGTAACTTGGGAAGTATATTTCAGATCCTTCTCACGTGATTAGTATGGATGATGTGCAAGTACGAGATAATCTCACTATGGAGACAATGCATGTAGGAATTGAGGATCGTGAAATTAAGACTTTAAGAGGAAAAGAGATTACTTTGGTGAAGGTTGTTTGGTTGGGCGCTGCCGGAAAGAGTATGACATGGGAGTTGGAAAGCAAGATGCATGAATCTTTTCCTGAATTGTTTGGGTAAGGTAAGATTTTCAAGGACAAAAATGTTCTAAGTGGGGGAGAGTTGTAACACCCGTATTTAATTAATTAATTAATTTAATTAAATGTTATCACGTATTTTTCCCCCCATTAATTATTGTTAGGTGTTGTTTTGTCGAGTATGTCGTTAAGTTGTTTAAGTTGGTATTAAGTTGATGGTGAAGATGTGTTTGGGTTGGTCGAGTTAATTAAGTTGAAGTAATAATAGGATTATTAATGAAATAATATTAGTAAGTGGGCTTGGTTGTGGTATGAGAGTAAAAAAGGTGGGGGCACTATTTTAGGCCCATTAGTAATTTGGTTAATTAGTGAAATTATAGTATTATTAAGTTGAAAACCTAATTAGAAGAATTAATCAGAATTCGGTGAAAGAACAAGTCTTGAAGAAGAACAAGGAGACTATGATTGGATTTTCATAGACAACTTTTGTTATGAATTCGAGCTACCTTCAATCCAAGGTAAGGGAAGGGTTTGAATTCTATAAACGGGATTAGGAAAATTCGTATGTAGGCTGGACATTTCGTATGATTGTTGATGTAATCTTGTATATGATACGTTGTTGTTGATTTTCGTATGGATCTATCATGAAGAATATGTTGTGATTTGTTGTGTTCCTGTCATATACGTTGTTTATGTTGTTGTAGTTGTTGTTGTTGTTGGACTGGTTTTGTTGCAGGATATTTATGTATAAATGAGATTCAGGACTCGTAATCGAATGTAGTACTGTTAGATGAGGTATATACAAAAGATTATAGGTCTAAAATCAATGTAGAAACCCAATTAGGCTTGAATTGAGTGTTGAATTGGTGAATTTCGTAGTAGAAGTGTGACTGGTATGAAGAAGTGGGAATCACGTATAGATCTGGCATTACGCGTAACAGGCGAGACCTTACACGTAACACATGAATGTTACGTTGAGCATTACGCATAAGGAGAGGGTTGTGGCACGACCCTCTGGTCATTCACGTAAGCTACACGTAAGAGATGTAGTCATTATGCGTAATGAGGGCATAGGAAGGAGAGTATTATGCGTAACAATAAGTCTATACGCGTATGAGCAAAGCTATGTGCAGAAAATGCAATTTTTTGCGATTCGTCCTGTTTTCGCATCCGAGTCGAGCTGAGCTGATTCTAGAAATTAACTAGAGATAAAATAAGTTGATTTTAGTAGTGTTGAGGACTAAAATAATTAATTATAAATTTAATTAATCAAGTCGTAATTAGTTAGTTTTCTATGTTATAGTCGTATAAAGTCGATATAAGTTGTGTTGTCCTGATCTTGGGAAGTATTAAGTTGCAGGTCGATTGACCAATATTGATATACGTTGTTTTGTTTCTAAGTTGTTGTTTATGTTGTTGTTGTTGTTGTATTCCATTCATAAGTCGCATACATTTTCATGTTTTCAAGTTGGAGCGAATGCTCAAAATCAAGTTGGCTTGGATTGGCAAATATGTTGTTGCTGCCTCGATAAACTGGCAAGATTTCAAGTTGGGAGTTTTACTCCAAATGGTACCACATGCATATACATAAGTTGAGTCGCATTATATACGTGTTGTTAATCGTTGTTGATTGTAGTTATATGTTGAAGTTGCTTGTTATGTGAAGTTTTATAATCATATGATTTATCATTTACGTATTGATTATCATACTCTTGCTTATATTATTCGATATCTCACCCCTTTTGTTTGAATGTTGCCCGTATGTTGGTAACGTGCAGGTAATCCAGAGTCGAGTACGTAGTAACTTCGAGTTGGTGTTTGTCGCTTTGATACGTAGCACTTCGGGGGGATGAACGCATGTCTTGTCTTTTATGTTGAATTATATTTTAGTCGATGAATTTTTAAGTTATTAATTTTGAAGATTATGTTTGCAATTGTTTATTTTGAAAACCATGTTGAAGTAGCTTGATGTTGAAAACAAATGATGTTTTAAAGTTGAAATTTGATGAATCCGCTGCGTAGTTTTTGAAGTATTTATATTAATAAAGTTTATGTGATTTGGTTTTAAAGTTTAAAAATGTGATATCCCATGTTTTGGAGAATTTTTATAACTCTGATTTAATTATAAAGTCGGGTAGAAATAGGGTGTTACAGAGGTCATGTGAACTCGTCTATTTGTGAGCATATCATCTATGGGAAGTCTACTAAGGATCACCCTCCACAATAACAAGGACTTTAAAGGAGGAACGGATGAGTTCCAAATAAGCTTACCCTAGAATTTCTCTAGAGCTGAATAAGCTTTGAAGGAGTAAGAATTATTGAATGTGATTGTTCCGTTAAACTCAAGACACCACATTCTCCTATCCTTTGAGCCATCCCTTATAATAATTATGTGTTGATTGAGGAAAGGAAGCTAGGAGTACATGTTGATCATCAAGTCTAGAATTTTGATTTTAAGATCCTCAATACAGTGGCCCAAATTTGCTTTCAACCTTCTATGAAGCTGAGAAGGGATGCCCAAATAAGTTTTCAAAGACTGACCTTTCCAATTGTCTAACCACAATTTGACACTTTCTACATTGTTAATGAGCCATGGAAAGTTAAGCTGAAACTCAACATAAGCTTCATTCATACTACTCAAAATATAAGAGTATATGTGATAACAAATATTCTCTCCAGGTCTAAAGACTATGTCCCCCAGGATGATTGCCCAATGGTACTCAAAATAGCCGAATGCCAACATTGCAAGAAATTGGATGTCATATTCAGAGTGGAAATAAACCAAATCCCTAGCCCCCCATGCCACATCATGAAAACAAGATTTCCAAGATATAATCACCGTCTTCCTTTGTTGGATATCTCCATTTCGTATAAAGTTTCTTGTCCACCTTTCAATGATTTTCACAAGGGAACTAGGCCATGAGTAAATCAACATAATATGGATTAACATACTATGAATAAAAGTTTATACCAACAAGATCGTGCCAATAATAGAAAATAGAGAGGCCTTCGAGTATCCCATTAATCTTGATTTTATCAGCAATTAATCGAAAATATATTGCTTTAGGCTTACCCTTGAAAATGGGGAATCCCAACTACAATAAAGGAAGAATAATCTAAAATAATTATCCTTAATATTATTCACTAAAATAATTTAAATAATCTCTCCATCAATGCAACAATGACCGTCTGACACCAATTAATTGACAATAACAAGCTACACAATTAAATTACGAAATTGGGATGTTACATCACCATTTGTGTTTCCATAACTGTGGTTTCTTATGAATTTCTACCACTGGTCTCACCCTCCTCTTGTGGAACCTTGTTTTGCAGGTTATGTTTTTCTAACAAGGACTGCATCTTTTGTTGAAGTTTTGATGATGACAACTTATTTATGATGACTCCAATTCCTTCTAACGAAGTCAAGCATAGATTTTTAATGAGATAAATATGCCAACCTAAGTATTAGGGTTTGATAGACTTGACTAACTAATAATGGCAACCAAATGGAATATAAGTTCAAGCCTCATCTCATATAAACTCAAGCAAGTGTCTACAAAAGAAAGCATCTGACAAAATTCTTGAAGTGCAAGAAAGCCCTACCTTAGTTGGAGTGAATATTATGCAAAATAAAAGGGAATTCTCATAAATGTACATGGCTAAAACACACACACACATACTTATTTTCAAACTGATATTTCTCAAGAAAATATTTTCCAAAATGTCTTGAGGTTGTGTCTGGGTAATTGAGAGTAGTCATAATGGTTTTGTATTTTCTAGTTGATTGGGCACTTATCTAATCAACTAAATCAGTTCAAAATTAAGCTCAAATCGATTATGATGACATCTTAATGATGTACATCGGCTAGATATATTTTACTTCCGTTTGGAACTGATAATCGATTACCATAAGTTTCTAATCAATTAGATTGTCTTAAAAGGCATTAAAACCATTTTCCTTTTTGATCCAACCTCAAGCCTATAAATAGAGGTCCCTTCCCTCATTTCATTTCATCTAGAAACGAGGTTTGACATTTCTCACTCTCTCTCTCTCTCTCTCTCTCTCTCTCTCTCTCTCTCTCTATCTCTCTCTCTCTCTCTCTCATTTCTCTCTTTCTTTCTCTCTTTCTTTCTCTAAAATTTTCTTTGCATTCTCTCACTAATATTTTAGCCGATGTGCTTATTTGAGAAATTCCTTTTATGAGTAAAGATATTTTGTAATTTTGGAAGGGTAGAATTGTAAATTCACAAATGGAATCTTTTGTATACACCTTGGTTTAATATTATCTATTTAGGGATTTGTATGGGTTAAAAGTTAAACGTATAAAAGCTTATGTTTGGGGATTATGTGATCAAACCCGTGTTTAGGTTCAAGCTCAGCTCATGATAAAAGCCTGATAGGTTCGAGATTAGCTCGTGGTAAAATATCCTACGTTCTTGGTTATCTTGTGGTAAAACCAAGGTTAATTCAAGCTTAGCTTGTGATAAAAGCTTGGATAAGGTTCGAAATTAGTCCGATGTTAAAATCTCCCTGGTTATTGGCTAGCCCGTATAAAACCAAGGTTTAAGGTTTGTGAACTCATCCAGTGGTAAAAGCTTACAAAGTCTATTTAGAAGCTTGAAGACAATTTGCTCCAAGATTATTGTGGAAAGAAGACTAACCTCTTCGATCTACCGTTTGTGGAAGGAGGACTATGTGCTTCAATCCATTATTTGGAAGAGAAAACTCAGTTGTTAAATCCCAAGTCTTACTATTTAGGTTGGAAATCAACCAATTTCCTTGTATAAGGGGGTTCGTGAGTTTTACCTACTAAAAGCTCTCAAAGTTTATTGGATACTCTTAAGATCGATTCTTGGAGATAGGAGTTGAAATTTTGTTCTAGCGTAGGGACAAATGTTTTACCAGATACCTAAGCCAATGTGTTTAACATCTTATACCATAGAAAATAGGTAATAAATTATAAAGCAAATAAAGAACACAAGAGAATTGGTAACCCAGTTCGGTGCAATGTCACCATTGTTTGGGAGGTTTTAACCCCAATAAAGGAATTCCACTCTAAATAGAATTAGTACAAAATGTATTAGATAAAAAAATTTGTTCGATGCCCCTCTTCTTAATTCTACCAGTGTATTTCTATTTAAGCCCCCCTAAATATGAAACCCCTTTCACTTTCTCTCAATCACTAACCCTGGTGATCAATACAATAAACAAAATATTAATTTTTTAAATTACAACTCAACTATCAAACCAAACTTTATGCATTTGGATATGAATGCATGTGCTATAGTAGTGCACAAACAATAACATAAACAAAAGACTCAAAATAGAAACCTAAACACAAATATCTTCAATAATTTCACACCCTTCAATCCTTAGGTTTGAGTTTTCTTAAATAGAAATGCAACTTGGCTTTTCTCCAATGAGCATAAGATTTTACCACATCCGCATTTGTATATGATTCAAAAGTAAATATCCAATTAATTCGATTTGATTTTATTAAATCTGCCAACAAATCTAATTAACACATTGTTAAAAGATAGCAACAAATATGATTGAAGAACAACACAAATTTCACGCAAAATAGCAACAATCATGGCCTGTTGACAAAGGCCAGATGTTGCACACATGCTAGAGCATCATGTCCTACATGCGTCATTTCTTAACCAAAACATCTTGTACACTCCATTTTTTTTTTGCATAATGAAGTCAATCAAAAGGAACAACAATTTCCCCCTTTGGCATTTTTTGGCAAAACAACTCTTTCAAAACTTATAAGATTGGCATGAGTAAATCTTCACTAGTACAACACACAACACAACATACAACATACTTCCACAAATGTGCTCAGGGATCATATGTGGTTGCTACATATCAAGGGAACAAATCAACACAACACATATAACATCATGTTGGAACATCTTTGTGCCACAATTTGGCAAACGTATGGACAAAACCACAAACCAATGCTAGAACTAAATGTTATATCTAGAAGAATATCATACTCATATTCCATAAACACATTAATCTAAAAACACACATTGTTATAGATCCATTTGGAACCAAGAACATAAAAGCCTCTCATAAACCAATAATCCAACATAGCAGCAACAATAGATCTTCCTAACATGAGAGATATTGTGGATAATGTTCTAGACATTAGATGACAATAACCCACAATATCTTATGAAAAAAGTATAATGTGGGACAAGATGTCATGACATTGAAATGGGACATTTTCTCTAAAGCTTTGGATGCAAATAAATTTTAAGAACTAAGGTGTACCCTGGGTATTTTCATCTACTAGGGTCTTTAGAAATCAATGCTAGGGAGTTATGCTAAAAGAGAAAAAATGTTTCCCTCCACTAAGACCATGTTGGCACGAAAAATAAGAAGGTTTCTTTTATCTCACGTGTGGTATAACTAGGTTGTCATTACAAGTAAGAGAATTTGACATATTTCCTTATCATACTCTTAGATCATTCAAGCTATTCTTCAAAACATGAATCAAAATTTTGATATTAGGACCAATGAAGTTGGAGATGTTAAGAATAACATCATTATTGTTGAATCTTCTGGTGGAACATTTGGCCCTAAGAAGATAATGATGAAAATTTTGAATCTGAGAAGATAAGAAAGATAAACGCTACTATTGAAGAGTTTTTGGAAACAAATGATTCTAAGTCAGATGAAAATTGGTATAACTTAGGCATGAAGTTAGAAGACCATTGTCTTCTTATTTTTCTTGCTTAGTTTATTTGGGCCTTGTATTTGGGCAATTTTTGTTTCTATTTTAATATGTAAAGGCTCTATAACGTCTTTATAATATGTACAATAAACATATCTAATGTGTGTGCATCTCTGGATGTTATTTTGGTTGTTCTACTATTATTTTAGTTGTGTATGTGCTAACATACTAACCTATGCATGATGGACCTATAGGTGCTATTTTAATGTACTAACCCTTTTCAAAATCATGTCAAAAAGGGGGAGTAGTATGGTGTTGTTGAGGTAACATGTATTTGTTTAATACTGACAACATGAGTAAGGACTAATGATGTGCTCACATGCTGGAGCATCGGGCAAGACATCTAGTCCTTTTGGAGTGAGCTTTTGTGTTAGTAGTATTTTGCTTATCTTGATAGTGACTACTAACTATTTGTGTTATGCATGAATAAGTATGTGAATGATTACATGTTGATAATTGTTAGTTGTTATGACAATTGGGACTTGCTCATCAGGCACCAAATTGCTACGTCTTAAATGAATCTTTTGAGAAGATTCAATTATATGTTATTGCTATCATTTAGAAATATGATTATATTATGTGTTGGATATATGTGAAGATCAAAACAAATTTAAAGAGATTTAAATTTTTATTTATAGCAAACCAAATCATATCTTATTGTTGGAGATATTCAAGGAACAAATCAAATATCCAACCGATTATGCATTAATTCTGGATGAAATTAAAGATATTATCCAAAGAGAAAAGCCTAGAGTTATTATGTTTTATAAGGAGCTCAAACCTACATTGGAAAACAAGCATTCCCATTAAATATTTTAGAGTGCTAGGTTTTACTAGAGTCCTTGTTATTTTATGTACACCACATTATATTTCAGTAACTTGACATAGTTGTAGGTTTGTTTAATTGATTTGTAAATTCAACATTGTTATGTACACCTCTATGTTCCAGTAACTTGGCATAAAAGGTTTTTTTAAAGTTGAATGATAGTATTCAACATTGATTATTGAGTTGTAATCTCCAATCACGGGTTGTGTGATTGAGAAGAAAGTGAGTAGGTTCTCATGTTTAGGAGGAACCCAAAATAGAAATTCATTGGGTAGTATTAGGAAGAGGAATTGAACAAAAAAATGTTTTGTTGTTACTTGTAAGACTAATTGTACTAAACTACTAATAGTGAATTTCCTTTCTTGGGTTGTGGACTCAGCCTCCCAGACATAGGTGATGTTTGCATCAAAATGGGTAAACAATTCTTGTGTTCCTTATTGTTTTCTGCTCTGTCATATTGTATTCTTAATCTTCCAAGGTTTTAGTTTATCTTGTCGAACTAGTTGTCTAGGACATTGTGTTCGACATCTGTCCCCTAAGGTACATAATTTAGATTGGCACCAGAGCAGACAACCTAGTCTATTGGATGAGCTCATGGAAAATAAATTCTTGAGGAAAATAATTTGATAAATAGTTAAAATTTACTTGAGGAAAAAATATATTTTTGGTGACTTGTCGAGAGAAATGAAAGGAATCAATGTTGGGACGAGCATGGTATATAAAAACAAGAAGATTCTCCCAATAAAGGTTTTTTTTTTTACTGAAGATAAAATGAAGTTATGAGGTTGGATCATCACATGTCACATCATCATGCTCAACATATGTCACCTCATCACAACATCTTAGGTTGTGGACTCAACACCCCAGACGTAGGTGTTGTTTGCATCAAACTATAAGCATTTCTTGTGTTTCTTATTGTTTTATGCTCCATCATATTATATTCTTAATCTATCAAGGTTCTGGGTTATCTTGTTGAACTAGTTATCTAGGACATCGTGTTCGACATTTGTCCCCTGAGGTACAAAATTTCATAAAGTATACAAGATGCAAAGCTACAAGGATAAAATATTGTGCACACTTTCAATAAAGGATTTTGAACTTTGTAATTTTATTTGTAATGAAGATTATTTTATTACCAAAACTTTAGAAATGAGGATATGTAACGTCTTAAAAAACTTATTTTAATAATTTTTATTTAATTATGATTTTTAGAATTTATCATGAATAATTATTTTGTTTAAATCCAAAAAAAAATTACATTTTTAACATTAGATATAATATTTAGAACATAAAAAATTATTTAAATGAATTAATTTCTACAATAACAAAAAGAGTAGCTTTTACTTAGTTAAAATATTTTCTTTTTTGCAAAAAAAAAAGTCACATATTATTAAGATGTAATATTTTTTTTTGGTAATGTTTTAAATTAAAAATCGGGGCATTATAACATGGTATCAGAGTAGTAATCCAAATATTATTTTTTTGGTTGGAAAGATTTGTGTGATGTTTGTATTTAAATGTTGTGTGATTGTTTTGAATTATTTGTTGTTTGCTATGTTTTTCCTTATTATTATTGTGGTAAAAAGATATTTGTAATAATAATATGTATTGGTTATAAAATTTTGTGATATATGTTGAAAGTGTAATTCATTTGTCATATTTGATTTATTTTTAAATATAGATTTGATTTAATTCCAAAATAAATATTTTGAACTTTTATAGTTTTGAGCTTTTATCTTGAGGTGTACTCAAATCAATCATAACACATTGTAATTCACAGTTCTGCAGGTTGCAGACAGTTTGTGGGTAGCAAAATTTTCTCTCCAAAATTCTTAGAACCCTAATTCTTTTCTACTTCATATTTATTCTTCTTTTTTGTTAATTGTTCCACGATAACCTTTATTGTTCATAAGAAAATGGTCGGAATTCTCATAGGCTTTGAGTTAATTCCAACAAAATATATATATATATATATATATATATATATATATATATATATATATATATTCTTGAGTTTATGTTTTAAGGTTGGAGATATATAAGCATTTGTTATTATGTGTTTGTTTTAATATTTTTAGAAATTGCAATTTTGATTTATTGATTATTATGATGGCGAATATTATTATCTTTCTATAGTATATTATAAGTTATGAAATTAATTTATTCATTTTATTGTTGAATCTATACTATGAATAAACACGATAAAATTATATAGTATATGAGTGATATAACTAAGGGTGTTCGCGATGCGGTTTGGGCGGTTTTTACGCAAAAAAATCATCCGAACCGCAAGAGAAAAAAGCATGCGGTTTGGTTTGGTTCGGTTGGCTTTAAGAAATAAAATCGAACCAAATCAAATCAAACCAATGCGGTTTGGATTGGTTCGGTGTTTTATAATATTTTATTGAATCATACATACACCTATAGAGAACAACATAATTTTGTATTTAGTCATTTATACATTATCAAATAGCAACAAAACTCATCATATTTAGACAATAAATTCTCATTCAATATACAAAAATAAGATTAGACCAAAGTGGAATAAAAAACATAAAATAATAGTATAAAACAATGTAAAAAATATTACAATAAAAAGAAAAAACGGAGGAGAGGAAATATTAGAGAAGATGAAAAAGAAAGATCATAAGATATGCGATATTATAGAAGAAAGATGCGATAAAAACGTAATTGAAAGAGATAAATATAATATAAAAAGGAGAAGTTGAATATGAAGAAAAAAAAGAACATAAAATAAGAGAGATTAGAGTAGAAGAGATGAGATATACATAGTAAATATGATGAGAAGAATGTGTGATACTACTCGAAGAGATTTGAGAAGGTTGAAACTAAAACCCTAAGTGTGACTAAGAGAATATTTGTATGGTTAAGGCATAATAAGTTTGAGTTTTGGGTTGGATGTAGGATAAGTGAAGTTTGAGTTGTAACATAATGCGGCTTGGTTTGTTATAGTTTGATTTGCAAATACAAACCGCAAATCAAACCGAACCGCGCGTTTTTTTCTTAAAATGACCCAAATACATCTGAACCAAGTGCGGTTTTATTGCGGTTTCGATTTGGTTTGATTTGGTTTGCGATTTTCTATTGGGTTGGTTTGGTTTTGAACACCCCTAGATATAACAATTGGGAATTCCGTGGTCATTTTTACTCCGTATAATTTAAAGAGTATTTTTGTACAAATTAAAGAGGGCTTTTATGATAAAATAAAAGTTATTTAATCTAATAAGAAAAATGTTATTTGAATGAAACATAACTACTCTTATTTATTTATTTTAATGAAATAAGGATTATAAAAGATTATAACCATAACTTTTGAATTGGAGATTTTTGGTGATGATATATGGACTTATAAAGTTTTTTTTTAAGGTTTGTAAATGATTCCTTTTTTTTTTTTTTATGATTGTTTGATTATTACAAATTATTTTGCTATTTCCTATACTATAGGTTCTTTTTGTATAATTTGTTTTTTTATATCTTTCGAAACCTTTTTGGTAAAGTATCTATTTATGCAGTTTGTCACTAAAAATAATGTTTTATTTGCTATGTATATCATTTCAATCATTATCTTTTTCTATTTTTTTTTTTTTGTATTTATGCGTGTTGTACTTTATCTTCTTGTTATTTATTTATTGAATTTTTCTATTCTTTTTTTTTTTTAATGTTGATACTAAATATATTTATAAAATTATGATGACGATACAATGTTTATGGAGTTACGATAATTAAAATAATTTTGTTTTATATTAAGTTATGTTTCGGGTGAACTATTTGGAAGAAAGTAAAGATAGCATGATCCGATGTAATTTAGTATTGTAGATTTATTTCATTTAAACATGATTAAAACAGAGTTACAAAAAATATGAAATGAGGTGTGAATACATGTATTACATGCCATCTGCATTCTGCATGTTGGTTGATTGATACCTTGTCCTTTTTACTTTATATTTTAATATATTATTATTTGCAGTAAAATGATACTTAGGAACATCTAGAGTTAATATTCGATTGTAAAATCTTTTCTGACTCAACTAGGTTACCGAATATAGATAACTTCATATTTATTCTCAAGAGATGGTGTGTCCAATAGACATAAGTAAAAGAAATATTTAAATTATCTATGATAAGTCATGTTGTTCTTGGGGAACGTGAATCAATTACATTGAAGGCTAACCGAAATCTCAGTGGACTCTGAGTGCAAGTTGTAGCAAATATTATAATTTTTTAAATTAGATTTTATTGACTATCTCATCAATATGAGTGTTGACTGACTATTAACAACTTTGGGATTGACCCACTCGAATCTCTTGTTAATAATGGGGAAATCATATTGACAGAAACAAAATAAGTCTTACTAATTGTTAGTGTATGAAGATTTATAGGATACCCTAAGAAAGGGGTGAGCGATCACTACCCCAGGTAGACTGAGAGGAAGATTTTAATAATTGTTGGAAGTTAAAGCAATGATGGTTGAAACTAACCTTCAGAAGGGTGTAATATGGTGTCATTGTACTTTAGCAAAAAAGAAGTTGAGCGAAAAATTCTCAGTGTCTTCAAGAGATTTTGCCTCAGGGAATTTGGAAACAATGTAGGAAGAAGTCTACTTGCATTTATGTTTGAGTACCCTTCAAAGATTGATCTCCCTTTTTTTTTGGTTAAACTCCATTCTTTGATTAACTTGAAGCAAAAATGATTTTATGCACTTGCAATCTATCAATTGAGTACTCTTCAAAGGTTGACCCCCTTTCTTTAACTGAGGGTTATTCCAAAAATACAACAACGACAACATCAACATCATTATGTTGGGATGGATAACAAGGGAAGAAACAAATATTTTGTTCAAGATAGAAGAACATTGGAGATTTTTCTGTCTTGGAATCCATACAAAAGAATGATGCTTGAGGTGACTTCATATTAGTAAGGATTATGGTAAAATATATTTAACGAGTGCTTTTATAGTAAAATCTTATTATTTTATGTCTCAGTCAAATAGAAAATCGAAGGGTTAGAATATATTGTTTACACTTATAAATAAATAGAATCATAAACTGCGATAGATGGGAATCAAAGTTTGTATTGAGTTGTTTTTTCGCCTCCTTTTTTATGAAAAAACAAGAGAATTTATGTTTTTATTTTATTTTATTTAATAAAAAAAATAGCGTGCATTGACTTTATACCTCAGTTTTCTATTGTAAGGTGAAATCTTCGTCATAAAAAGCGTTATTTGTTGTAGTGAACATTTATGCCAGTTGTAGGAATGTATGTTACATTCTAGACATCATTCCATACTTCATCCCTTTGTGTTTCTAAGAACATTTGCATACGAATCTTCTAGAAATCGTAGTATTCACCAAGAAAATATGGTGGTCTGTTGGTACTGCCATCATGTTCTAAGAGTTATTTTGCACATTTCATATAAACATGAACCGAGGAGCAAGTCACGTTAACCTACATTGATGCTAATTGAAACAATGAGATGCAACCTTATAGGGTGAATTAGTGTTGTCGGGTGTTTCTTGATTTTTTTCTATGTTCTTAATTTTCTTAAGTTATGAAAATGATATGTTATTGGGAAGATAAAGTACAAAAAATTAAAGCGCTGAAAAATAAAGGACACAAGGAATCCTACTAGTTCTCATTATCAACCAAGGGTACATCTAGTCCCTTCACACCTTGAAAAAATTTCAACTATGTTAGATATTTGAACAACTCACACACCAAGACCTCTCTTACAATCTTCTAACATAAACATTAATACTATAGTGGACTTTGAATTACCTCAATTCAAATAATTATTTTCATTAAACACCAAACACTATGGTGGATTCTTAATTACACGAATTCAAAGAACCTTTTACAACAACAACTTATGACCACAAATTTGATGATTAAGTTACAATACACTTTTTTGAATAATATTTGAATCTTGAATGAATTCCAATATGAAGACCGGTCTTCCCTTTCAATGTTACAATTCAATAATATATAAACCTTAAGTGTTCAGAATATTTTATGAAACTTTTTTTAAATGATTTGAAGGTTATGCACAAAGTTTTAACATTTTGAAAATGAATAAACACTAATAAAATTTATTTGAATTGTATTAAAATTTGTATTAAAGAGGTAATCGATAATTATGATGATTTTCATTAAATATATGTTAAAAAACCTTTATGATTAGATGCATATGTTTGTAGATGATTAATGAAGGTTTGCAATGCATTAGGATGACAAAGGTTCATAGAAAAGGCACAAAATTGAATTCTGCAGTGTTTTAAAAATTTTCAAAAAAGTGTAGAATGACTTAGTTTCAATGGTTTTCATGCATGATGTTCATGGCTTTTAGAGATGAAGATTGATATGGTTTTCTTGAGAATCTTAAACATACATTATAAATTGCAACAAACCTTAATTAATGATCATTGAACTCGATTCTTAGCTTGATTAGCTTCATCATAGTTCAACACTTGTCCATCCATATTTCTTCTTTGATCACCATTGTATTCATCAATTTTAATGATCAAACATCTTGATTTAAGCTTCATAATTGGCAAGCATTCTTAATGTGTGTTCTTAAGCTCTTTCTTCTTTGATAGTCCTCATCATATTTTATCTTCATCAAAACTACATTTAGTATAATATTGTTGGCCGCTCTTTAAGGTGCATCCACGACGACAACTTCTCGAACAACAGTGGGATGACTAGCTTTGGATCCATCCATCATTTGGAATCATAGGAATTAGAGATATGAAAATTTGAGCAATCAAAGTTGAGATGATACTCGATTATATCGAATGCGGCAAATTATGTCGCCAAAACATCTTCAATTCTAAATTGTTAAAAATAATCCAATTTATTCATCATAATAAAAATCAACAGATATTTTTTTTTCTTTTGTATTCATGAAATTGAGTACTACTCATTGTGAAAGAGTACATAAAATATGATGAAATGAGATGAAGTAGAATAAGTTTGTGCTTCATTACTTGAATTAAAAAAAATTAAAAACAAAACAAATATAATAAAATTCATTTCATCCCATTCAATCACTTATTTAATTTTTTTACATCTAATTTAGATAGAATAACAATTTCAATATATTGTTGCATTATAAAATATTTAAACACTAGAAGACATTTTTATTCTACTCCATTCGATTTCACTTCATTCATATTCACTCTATTCTGCTATGGTTTTTATATATTAGTATATAAATATATTTAACCATGACATTGCTCAAAATTGTTGTGAATGTTCGAAGAAACACATTCATAACTCAAAAATACAAAGAGACATAAACAAGTGAAATAACTCGAGCAGATACTTAGTAGCAAGTTTTCCCAACAAGCATACTACAAGCTCAGCCAAAATCAAAACAGTTATGTTATTCCTACACCCAATTTGTACACCAATACATACACCGTATATACTGTTCACCGTATAAATACGGTGAACAGTGTATTTTTCAATTAAAAAATATTTTTAATGAATAGTGTCAGTGAACAGTAAAATCTTACATGAACAGTGGCATATGAATAGTACAACACATGAACAGTACACGTGAACAGTATCCATGAACAATGATTTTAAAAATAGTGAAACAAATTGGTTAATGCAATGTAAAAACTTGGTTAATGCAATAATGAAGTTGGTTAATAACGTTCAGGCGTTAAAAATAATTTTAGCAGTCACCAAAATTGGTTAATATAGTGTAAAAACTTGGTTAATGCAGTAATGAAGTTGGTTAATAAATGTTCAGAAAAATTAAAAAGTATTAAAAAAATATTTTTTTATATTATTTTAAAAAATATATATATTATTATAATATTTCACTGTTCACCGTATTGGTGAACAGTGAAATACGGTGTAGGTGTATGATTTTGGTGTAAGAATAACATTTCTCAAATCAAAAAGACTATAGACTGGAGCTATCTAGTATCTAGTATTTAGTGTGAGGATACATCTAATTATATCGATACTATCTTTTACTTAGCAGTTAATAAATTTATGAGTTTCTTTTGGAAGAAAAAAATTACGAATAATATGAATTTTATATATATATATATATATATATATATATATATATATATATATATATATATATATATATATATATATATATATATATATAATGTACCTCATATTCTTCTTAGAAACCATGTGTGTTTCCAATTATGTCCCTAGATTCCGGAGATATATCTTCGGACGCACCATATTTTAACTAAACTTTAAAATATTCCGAAGATACATTTTCGGAATCACTATAAAATTGGTAAACATTAAAATAATACGGAGACATATCTCTAGAACAATTTAGAACATAATATTGCGTCAGAATTTTATCTTTCCTTACTTCTTCATTTCTCTCAAAATTTCACAAACCTCTTCATCTATCTCATTTTCCAAATTTCACAAACTTCACAAAAGTTGATTTCTTTCGTCTGAGGCAAAGGTAATAATCAAGCATCTTCCAGTTCAACAATCAATAACTATTGAATCTTATTGATCGTACCTGGAGATCAGGATCCGATGTGGCCGCGTCGAACGTGGATGAGCATGATTGATGATGGAGAAAAGGGGATGTACCTGCAAAGACACTCCGATGCTAAAGTCAGAGAGTGAGCAACGAGTGAGCAAGTACAATATTTTTGGGTCAAGATTTGAAAATCTGACCCTCTCAAATGAGAGGGTTTATATGCTGGTCCAAATGGATGTTAATTGGTCCAAATTGTTGGGCGCGGATCGCGGATCCCGTAATAATTGTAGACGGTTAGGAACTAGCCGTTGGGGCAAGAATGTATCTGCTCGACTTGTCCTGTGTCGGATGCCTTAATACCGAGCAAGGGATCCGTCGAACAGTCGATCTTCAGGGTTCCGAGCGTCGCGGGGTCATTGGGCCGTTCGACCGTGAAATAGATAGGGTCTGTTCCTCAAAACCGGGCCAGTCTGGAACAGGAATCCCCCAAGTCGTTGCTTCTAGTCAAGGAAGTGATGACTTAAAGGTGGCGTTTTGCTCGGAAACATCAGCGGACGTCAGAGGATTGATCTTCCGAGCGTTCTGCTCGTTGGTTAGTGTGGAGGAAGTGGAAACGAAAAGGTGATGTGTCTTGGGATTTGTGCCAATTAAATGTTCTGACGGATAGCCTAGGGCTATTGCGTATGCCATTATTGCCTAGGGATAGGGGTCACGCTCCAGTTGCATGTGCCTCCTTCCCCTATAAGTACATGAATCATCTCATTTTTTTTACTTTTTCGCTTCGTCTTCTTCTCAACTCTTTGCTTGTGCCTCCGAAAACTGTAATCCGCCGTCGACCACTGTCTCCTTTCGCCGACCACCGTGTTTCTCAACTTAACTTCTTGAAATGACGTCTCAAGGTCAAGGTAACAACTTCATTTCGACTTTTAGACTTAGTTATTATGTGATAGTGATGCATGCGGCTTAGGTTTCGATTTTACCGATAGATTAGAGTAGTGTACATAGATTTTAGGTTTGAATAGTAGTTGTAGTGCTGCCTACTCTGAACCCTGATTCACGATGGACGGTGATCTTGGTCGACGCTCGACCAAGGTTTAGGGTTTTGCGACGAGCCTATGTCCGCTGCGAACCACGTGTTTTAGTGATTCCCTGTCGAGTGTTGATCGCACGTTTTGGGCGTCGATCACTCGAGGGCTTTGGTCGGGGCTTTGTCCCCGGACCGTTGCGCGCCCTTTCACTTGATAGGTAGTGGAAGGGTGGATTTAATATTCTGATCGAATTCACTGACACTTTTCCTCTACTTTTCAGGTGAAAACGTGTTCGTCGATCCCTTCGACATATCCTCAGAGGAGAGTTCATCGGAGGATTCGGGCTCCTCGGCAACTGTTCTGTCGGGCTCTGAAAGTTCCTCGGGGGATTCAGAGGTGACTGAAGCAAATGAAGCTGGGATAGTATCTGGGGACGAGGTTGGTGCCCCTGAGGTTCCAGAAGAGGAGGAGAGGGTACCCACGCCTGAGGAGTGGGTCGTTGAAGACTTGCTGGATAGGGTCTCGTCTTACGCTCGACCACGTGTGGATCCTCCGCCTGTGGTGGGAGACCCTGCCCACTGGAGGGTGACATGCCCGGGTGACGACGACCGGATTATCTCGGAGTTCGGTGGAAGAAAATTCTCGATGTACGAGTATGCCATTACGACCCTGGGGATTAGGATGCCCTCCAATGACCTGGCATGCTCGGTGCTCGGTTACCTGGGGGTAGCTGTAACATGGTGGGAGAACTGACTTTAGTTATGTTGCGGATAGCAAGAGTCGCCACCGACTTTTATTTTATCCAAAGGAAAGGCATAAAAGAACAGGAAAGACCTTTTAAAAGATTTTTGGGTCCGGGGGGTAGGTTATGTAAAGGGAAGATGTTAGCACCCTTTACATCCATGGTTATCCATGGGCTCTTAGTTACTTAGCTCACTTTGAATTGTTTTTGAAAATGTGAAGTGTGTGAATAGAAATTTTCATAAGAGTTTAATAATGATCCATGTACGGATGCGTAAAAAACTTGTGTTTGAAAATTGTTTAAAATTGTGAAGTGTTTGATAAATTTTTGAATAGTGAGCAAGTAACTATGAGGAACCTACCCTAAAGTTTAAGTCTTTCTGTTCTTGAATCCTTTAAGTGGTAAGACTATCCCTATTATTAAGGAATAGGTAGTCATTACCTTGGATGTGTGGGACAAGTAAAGGGACATTTGTTTATATAGGCAACTGTAGGGTGTATTAAGCAATTTTGGAGGGACTGTCATCATTATTCGAAAGGGACAAGATCATTACGAAGGCAACCGTTAAGGGACTTGATCTTTTATTGTTAAGGGACTAGATGACTTTATTTTGAGGGACTTTTGCTTTATACACCCTACTTGACCTTTTAATTAGGCAACGATGAGGGGTAACCCTAGAAAGTGAGATGGCGATCAAAGATCGACTTACGTGTGTGAGTGTTCAATATTAATATTTATCTTTTGAATTAGGTGATCTAAATCAATTTTAAATGACATACATGTTTACACTCCCTATTTTTACTAACCATGGCATAAAATAGATAATTTAAACATTTAAAAAAATATTACATCCAGGAGCAATTACAATAATAATAATAAAAGCAAAATAAGCAAAAATAAATAATAATAATAATAATTGGGTTAGTGAAATAATAATAATAATAATAATAATAATAATAATAAATCATAATGGGGTTAGTAATAATGATAATAATAAATCACAATATATCTAAATGGGGTTAGTAATAATAAAATAGATATGAAAATAAATAGCATTAATGATAAAATAAATAAGAATATTAGCATAATAATTAAAAGATCAAATTTTTATGAACAATTATTATTTAAGTTTAAGAAGAAAATATAAACAATTAATTATCATAAAGTCTTAAATGCTATAAAAATTAAGTTAATTATAAACATATTATGAAAATAAATTATATTAAATTAACAAGTTTTAATTATTTTTTTAAACATGTATTGAAAATTATTTATATACAAGAATTAAATAATAATTATAAACAAATTATAAGATACATACATAGTACAAAGATAAGGTTAATTATAATTAAATAATCATATTATTATATTTTTAGAATCTTATTGTTTTAAACATGATTTAAAATTATTTACATTATTTAGATAAGATTACATATAATGATAATATAAATAAATGATAATAATAAAAATAGAGAAACATAATTAACATTTATATGAAAATAATTAGGGTTTAAGAAGTATTATTAGGGTTTATATAAAAAATAGGTTTTTTACATATAAAATTTTTAGGGTTAATTAATTAATTTATTTATACAAAACATATAATATTAATAATTTATAATAGAATAAATATTAAATATAATAAATATTAAATAATTTTAGTGATAAAGTTTAATTTTGAAAAAAAAAATGAATTTTGAATTATAGAAAAGAAAAGAATATGAACAATTTATTATTTTTTTTTATCATTTTTATAATTTATTAAACTAATTATAATATAAACAAAATTAAATAGAATAAGAAAAAGTGACAAAAATACTTACCTGGGGCTGGGATCGAACCCATGTCCTGAGCTTTGCCACCCTTAGACGTACAGAGTTACCACTGGGCTGCCTGCGCGTTGTGAACATGATCCCAACAACAATCCTTTTATTATATGCCCTGCAAAAATCATAAAAAACAAAATAACACAAAAAATGGCCTAATGGGAATCGAACCCAGGCCAGAGAGCTTTTACACGCACACATTCACCATCTGAGCTACGCATGCGTTGTGAAACAAACTTCAAACAATTACATAAAATATTAAAACAAATTTTCAAATTAGAAATTGGCGCCTCTGGACTTCATCTTCTCCAAATTACCTGCGAATTTACTTATAATTTTTCCTGCGAAATTACATACGATTTTTGTTTTACAGGTTTTCCTAGGTTCTTCCCAACGATCACCAAACCTGCAATGATTCATCAAATTGGAAACACCATTGTATTCCCCATAACAAAACAAACTTATTTGCGTGTTCAGAAATTATTTATATGGCTTATTGCACGAAACCCCAATTTTAGAAGATGAACCCTAACAATGGCATCTCACGGATTCCTCCATGAAAACTTCCTGTTTTTGTCCAGAAACACTCTATGGTCCATCACAAACATCATCAAACAGTCAAAAACGAATTAGAACAAGCAATTCAATGAAATATAAAAAAACAATATAAACTTGAAGAACATGATTCGGTTTATGCCATTCATGGAGTTTTGGATGATGATAAGTGTTGTTATGCATTCAGTGAACATCAAGGAACACGTTGAAACCTTTGGTTTGTCTTGAAAAGGGCTCTAAGTGCCAAACCGAATTGGAGTTTTTTGTGTGAATTTTGGAACTTTGCTCTTACCTTTGGAGGCTCCAATTTTTTTTTTTGATTGCTAAATGTTCTATATATATGAGTGAATGAATTAGGTCAAAAACATTGCTCAAGACTTTGGATTTTTTGGTAGTTTGAGATTGAAAAAGATTGGCCTTTAAAATTTGAATATTCTTGATACAAGCTTGCTATTTTGGGATGATTTTCATAACTCTTGTATCAATTAGATCAAAATATCATTTATGACATTCTAGAAGCAAAATAATTTTAAATATTCACTATTTTATATTTTATTTGAATTTAAAATGATTTTTAATATAAAAAATCATAATAAATAAAAATAAAATAAATAAAATAATGAAAATATTAATTTAATTTCGTGCAAGATGTCTTGGTGTGGATTGGGTCATCATATGGCAAGCCCAATTAGAAAAAATTAGTTTTAAACCTCCATTTTCTTCATAAACCAACCAAAAATTTCCCAATTTTGCCAGGGCACACATCCTTCAATTTTAATGCTATGAGGGTGTTCTTGGACATTTTGGAAAGCTTGAAGAGTCCTCTAACCAACCCCACTGGTTTCATGTCCATATCATTTTCCATTCTCAAGTTATGCCCTTTTGAAGTTGTTGACTTTTTGTTGACTTTCAAAAGGACCTATAATGTCTTAGCTCCTACCTTCCAAATGAAGCATTTTTGGGATTGGCTTGTGAGACACAAAGTTGTAGAGAATTCAATTTCCTTCAAAATGAGCTTTGGATGGAGACTTGGTGATGAAGCATGTGAAAGTTATGGCTGGTCAAAGTTCAGTTGACTTTTACTGAGAAAACCCTAATTTAGAAACTCCTGATTCTTGATGATCTGAAATCTCCTTGATGAATCATGATAAACCCTTGATCATATGATGAATTTTACTTCATATACTTGATGTTGGCAAAAAATCATGAAGTTTGACTTTGGTTTGACCACAGTTGACCTCAGTTTGACTTTTTAACTGCTTTGACTGATTTTGACTTACCTGATCATCTGACTGAGCAAAACTTTGGGAAAAGTCTTGAAATTTGTCATAGGGATTCTTAAACACATATAAGATGTTATGAAGCCCACTTGAATCCTTGGAAATTCATTTAGCCTGATTAAAGTCAAAACCCTAGTTTTGGATGCACTGCTTAGGAGGTGCATTGTCTGAGGGAGTTGTCAAATCTTCTGACTATTTGTGGACTTTGTGAACCTTGTGAACCATCATAAGATGTCTTGTGAACCTTATGAACCTCATGGGAGGTCTTGTGAACCTTGTGAACCTCATAAAGTGACTTGTAGACTTCATGAACCTCATGAAAGGTTTTGTAAGCATTATGAATCTTGTGAACCTCATAAAGTGACTTGTAAACTTCATGAACCTCATGAAAGGTCTTGTAAGTGTTGTGAATCTTGTGAACCTTGTGAACCTTCTTAGTACACAAAGTCTTGTATTGTGAGGGCAAATTTTGGGGTGCAACAGCTGCCCCTGTTCAATTTTCTGAAACCTGAGGGGTTAGATTGGTATATGTGCCAGTCGTGACCGGGAAGGTTGAAGGGGATTGAACACAAAAGCCCAAAAATTTGCACTCACCAGTGCATAGAGTGATACAGATGGCTAGTTAAATATGCTTGAGTGGGCTCAAAGATGCCACTTGGAAGAACTGGGGATGGGCTTAGAGATGCCATCTAAAGAACTGGATGTGATGATAGCTTTGTGTTGATACTGGATCTCAGTACTAAGTCTTCGTATAGGCCGTCTCTGAATCGTTTATAATTTGAATTTGTTGAATAGACCAGTAGAAATAAATCTTCGTGATGATTATCTCTTCTGGAAATATCTTGGATTAGGGAATAGATCTTTTTACAGACCGTTTGCCTACTCTCCAAGGTCAAAAGAACGTCAGGATTTGTTCTTCTGAAAAATATCTTGAACCAGGGAATGGATCTTTGTTTAGACCGTTTTCCTGCTATTCAAGGTCAAAAGAACGTCAGGATTAGTTCTTCTGAAAAATATCTTGAACCAGGGAATGGATCTTTGTATAGACCGTTTTCCTGCTATTCAAGGTCAAAAGAACGTCAGGATTAGTTCTTCTGAAAAATATCTTGAACCAGGGAATGGATCTTTTTACAGATCGTTTGCCTGCTATTCAAGGGCAGATAGATGAAATCTTCTGGAAATATCCTGGATTAGGGAATGGATCTTTTTATAGACCGTTTGCCTACTCTCCGAGGACAAAAAAGTGTCAGGATTAACTCCTGAAAATATCCTGGATTAGGGAATGGATCTTCTTACAGACCGTTTGCCTACTCTCCGAGGAAATAGATTAAATCTTCTGAAAATATCTTGAACCAGGGAATGGATCTTTGTACATACCGTTTGCCTGCTATTCAAGACCAGATAGATGAAATCTTCTGGAAATATCCTGGATTAGGGAATGGATCTTTTTACAGACCGTTTGCCTACTCTCCGAGGACAAAAAAGTGTCAGGATTAACTCCTGAAAATATCCTGGATTAGGGAATGGATCTTCTTACAGACCGTTTGCCTACTCTCCGAGGAAATAGATTAAATCTTCTGAAAATATCTTGAACCAGGGAATGGATCTTTGTACAGACCGTTTGCCTGCTATTCAAGACCAGATAGATGAAATCTTCTGGAAATATCCTGGATTAGGGAATGGATCTTTTTACAGACCGTTTGCCTACTCTCCGAGGACAAAAAAGTGTCAGGATTAACTCCTGAAAATATCCTGGATTAGGGAATGGATCTTCTTACAGACCGTTTGCCTACTCTCCGAGGAAATGGATTAAATCTTCTGAAAATATCTTGAACCAGGGAATGGATCTTTGTACAGACCGTTTGCCTGCTATTCAAGACCAGATAGATGAAATCTTCTGGAAATATCCTGGATTAGGGAATGGATCTTCTTACAGACCGTTTGCCTACTCTCCTAGGACATCTTGAGTAATGTACGGATCATTTCTGACTTGTTGTGAATTGTTGATGCTGTTTTATCTGCATATAACTATCCTGCAAGGAGAATGTTAGTTTATGCGATATGTATGCATGCATGGTATGATGCACCTAAGTAAATGTATTATGCATTTATGGATATGTATGTTATGGTATGATATAAATGATGTATGTATGATATGATGTTGCCGGAAGAGTCTAGATGTCTTCGTATAACAACTGCTGGCCAGGGAAAATAAATCCCGATTCGTTGTTGAGGAATATGAGGATTTTGTTCCCGTCTTGTTTGATAATAAGGTATACATAACCTTCCGTATGCTGGGGATAACAAGGTATATATAACCTTCGTCTTCGTTTGATAGTAGGGTAGATATAACCTCCCGTCTTCGTTTGATAGTAGGATAGATATAACCTCCCGTCTTCGTTCGTCGTACTCTTATTGGAAAGTAAATTCCCGAATATCCGTATGAGGATAAAAGAGATGGATATAAATTCCAAGGGAGACATGACTTTATGAAGATGGATTTGTCCTACTGAGAGTTTTGTAACTGTCTTGTAGAGATGAACCGGCGAAGCTTCGTTGAAATCCTTCCCTCGTTCGTCCTTAGTAAATACTATTACTGCATTTTCATGCATTTATGGTAAACATCAATCATATTAAGCACACATGCATTCAAGCCCAACTAATGGACGTTTCGCTTATGTAAAATAGGGTAAAAGTAAATCTGGATTCAGAGGGAAAAGTAAAGCTGAACTTGAGAACAGAAACGTTTCAACTTCGAGAGTGTATAACCAATTGGATTTGGAGCTCCTGAAATTTTTAACTTTTCTGAATACCTTCCCCGAAATCCTCATAGCTGGATCTGAAGACATGATACTGACACCATCTGATATTACTGGCGTAGACAGTTAATTTCCATCATGGTTTCAGCCGAGAATCCAATATCAAGGTAATACAACGAGAGGAACGTGTCTTCAAATTGTGATGGACCATATGCACTCCGGGTATTAGATTTGAAGAGAAAGCATTGCCCCTTGGTTGAGGATGAATTATACCATGATGGAAGTATCTGAATGTAGTTACCTCAAGAGAAATAAACAGAGTGCTTCACAATAATATGTTTCTGACATCATGAAACTCACATATATGAGGAGAGCTGCCTCTGGCCATTAAGCATTGTTGAATCTGGACCTGATTGCCCTGAATGAATTGAACAGTAACTTGGTATGCCCCCTTGATTAGGAAACAATGACCATGCCCCTGGCATTAGGAATTATGTAATGTTACCCTTGGCACTTCAGATAGATGAGGAGATCTGCCTCTGGCTGTTTAAACATAGTTGAATCTTGTCCTGATTGCCCCAAATGAGTTAGGCAGTATCATGGCATGCCCCCTTGATTGGGAGATAATGACTATGCCCCTTTGTATACATGGGCTTTCATCCAGGAAGCAACTTTGTTTATCAGAAAGACTTTGATTTATTGAACATTCATCCTGTAAGTTTCTCTGTTTATCATACACTCAGGTATATGCAAACAAATATACGCAAAAATGCAATGCTTATGTCTGTCTTGAAGTTTTTGAAAAAGAGTTATTTTAGAAAAAACAATTTTTATGAAAACTGTGATATTAACTCAAGTTTTATAATAATCCCTAAAGGAGTCAGGATACCTTTTTGTAGCAGTACGCTTTCGAACTAACCATGCTTCAGTTAGGACTTTTAAAGGGTTATAACGTGGCCTGGTTCATGGTTTAAGAAACAAAGGATAAAGGCTCAAATTTTATTTGTACCCAACCCATTCTCCATGATGTTCTTCAGTCTTATACTCAGTTAACTTATGCATTAAGGCTCAAATGAGTTTGGAATTGTAACACTGACATTTGTGATGGTTCAGAAACTCTAAATTTATTTGAACATTCAGTCATCTTTCTTTGTTGAGGATTCATAGTGACCTCTTTTTTCTTTTGACTTTGTTAGCCCTTCTTTTTGCCTGAACTGTTTATTTCAAAGTTACAGTCAGCGGGATGTCTTAATTTTTTTATTAAGTCTCCTTCATAGGTTTTGACTTAGTGAGCTTTTCTTTTTGCTGGATATTGACTGTCAGGTTTCATGATTATAGAGAACCATCATTAGTTGTGTACAACACAAATAATTGGCATATTTGAGTTAACCGAGTAACTACCCTGCCCCGGGTTATGAATAAAGGTTTTGATTTGTGCGAGAATAAAAGCTCCTACTTCATAGGCTCAAAAGGGTTGACTAGGGATTAACTTCCTTATATCTCCACTGTTTAGGAATTGAAACAATGTCTGTACATCGTCAGCATAGTCTGTTCAAAAGCATACTGCCTAATATTATGGTATTGTTTTCGTCATCCTCCCTCTACAGGCTTATAGCTTTATCAGGAGTTAAATATCACAAGATAGAAATAAGGAGCATAATTCAAAATATAGTGGAACGAATGGATTAATTCAAGACAAACATATGCAATGCATTAATGAAAACAAAAGTTTAACATAATAATAAGTGTTCAAACAAATAACAGAAATTACAAATGAAAATTCAAATGTTCTCAAAGTCTCTTCCTCTAAACTTGTCACTCCAGTTATCTGGAAGCTTTGATGCTTGATGGACGACAGAAGAACTCAACCTGGCCTTCTGGTGTAACCTCGAGTATTCCTTCGTCAATTAGGTCTTGAATCTTATTCTTCAATGCCCAACAGTTATTTGTGTCGTGTCCGGGACTGTCGGAGTGGTACATACACCTTGCTTTGGGATTATAGCGAGGAGAAGAGGTATTAGGATTTTTAGGAGAATTTTCCAAGGAAATCAGCTTCATCTCCAATAGGCATTGCAAAACTTGTGACATTGGTGTGCTGAACCGGATGAATTGTCTTCTACATTCCTTGTATCGAAGTGGATTAACCTTACAAGGTCTTCTTTCTTCAATTGAAGGATGATCAGGAGTAGCCTGTCTCTTTCCTTCTTTTATCATTATCTTCCTTTCAACCAAGTCGGCTTGTTTCAATGGAGGTTGACTGATGATTAGATTCCTAACTCCGTTATGTCGAAGCTTATTGACAAAGCTTCTCAACTCTTCTTGCCCCTGGGCCAAACTCTGGATAAGAGCCATTTGGCCATTCATCTGGATCCTCATCTCTGCCATCTCAGTTTGTAGTTGTTTCAGCTGATCATCCTTGTTGTCCTCAGGATTCTTCTTCTTCATGTCCTCAGAGAGGAGTGCGTTAAACTCTTCTTGCCCCTTGGACAAATTCAGAATCACTTCTTGAAATTGGGCATTCTGAGCTTGAAGATATTTGACAAATTGTTCGAGAGCCATTTCTGCTGAAATAAACAGCGAGAAGATGAGAAACCTGTTGTGACAACCTGTCATGCAATGATATGATATGTGAATGCATATGCAATGTTTTCAAGGACCGCAGGATTTAAATTTGCTTAAACAAACAAGATGGTAAACTTTTATTAGTAATAAATTTGTTTTGCCTCTTGGGCGTACAAAAAATGAAATGAAATAAATACAAGAGATAGGGTTTTAAGTCTCCCATGGACGTTTCCTCTTTATGTTGAGGTATGAATTGAGATTCCGTTCCTCGTGAAGTTGCTTTGTTAGTTCTAGAATTCTTTCTTGGCTTGCTTTGTAATGAGCCTCGAAAGTATCCCTTTGCTCTTTCAACTGGATCCAGGATCTCTGTAAGTCTTCCATATCAGTAGGCATGTCTGGGTGAAGGATGGTATAAGCAGTGTCTCCTTCAGCAACAGGTTCCATGGTAACTAGAAGGATAGCAGGATATGGCATCATGAGAGTCTGAGCGCGAGATCGCACCCATCTGAGATAAGCCTCCATAGGAATAGTGTACTTAGGCTCCAGTGTCTTGCTGTCAACCCTGTTTACTTTTCCCCATGCTCGTATGAATCTCTGACGGTAACCTTGAAGATCGTTGTCGTAGTCAAACACAATGCCCTGGATTAACATGTCATGTGGACCATCACTCCGAGCGTAACCAAACTGTCGTAAAGCTAGAGAGGGGTTGTACGTGATGCCCCCTCTTATGCCTAGAAGTGGCACATTAGGAAACTCCCCACAACGGTCAATGATAGTGACATTCTCCATGGATCTGGAGCACCAATGAATATCTGAA
Organism: Lathyrus aphaca; assembly: GCA_963966055.1. Classification (NCBI taxonomy): domain Eukaryota; kingdom Viridiplantae; phylum Streptophyta; class Magnoliopsida; order Fabales; family Fabaceae; genus Lathyrus; species Lathyrus aphaca. The sequence goes on from OZ014522.1 coordinate 548,304,382, forward strand.
TGCGAGAGTGACATGATACTTTTGGACCATCTGAACCCTTGCTCATTCTTCATTATTGAGCGAGGAAGGTGAGAAATAAACCACCTAGAAAGCAAAGGTATGCAGCACATCAAAGTTCCTCTTGCCCTTGTAGTACGAGCATGAAGAGAATGTAGGATGTCTCCAAGTAATGTAGGTACTGGATTGTGACCCAGGAATATGTTGATGGCATGAACGTCTATGAACTGATCTGGATTGGGGAACAATACTAAGCCATAAATCAGCAAGGCTAAGATCTCCTCAAAAGCATCATAGCTCATGGCCTTCAAGAGCACCTGAGCCTTATCCATTAGTACCTTAGCAAGAATACCCTTAACTCCGCTTCTCGTTTCTAGAACAATGTCAGACTTCTTTAAATGTAGGGCTGTAGCAATAACTTCTGGTTTAAGCTCCTTCTCCAGGCCTGTGAAGGGTCTTTGATCAAGAACAGGTATACCCAGAATTTTAGAGAACTCCTCCATTGTAGGAACCAGCTGATAGTCAGGGAATGTAAAGCAATGGTGCTTAGGGTCAAAGAACTGAAACAGAACACTCATCATGTCTTAATTAAACCCTGAGGTGACTAGATCCAATAGATGACCATGTCTCTTGATGAACTGGGAGTGGTCAGACACTTGAGAAACCAACTCTTTAAGCTTAGGAGGTATGCCTACAAAGTTGATCCTCATAGTGTTTCTACGAGCAGAAGCCATGACCTGCAACAAAGAACAAAGATAAATCCTTTGGTCCTTGAAATGGTTAGTGAAAATGTTATGCTTATGATGCATGATGATGTCATGATGTTATGTTCAATCACAAACATGTGGCACACACAAACAAGTCACACAATAGCCTTAGGTTTAGAGGCTTGCATGAGGTTTAAAGGTAAGTACCCTCCCCTGAAGTTAGTTGGTTCATCCTGTCCTACAAAAGTAACCAGGTTCTAAGGGATCTCAATATCATTGATCCTTCACAAGGGTGGTTGTTCAGTAGGCAACTTACTTGCCAACCAAAACCCTCCAAGTTTAAGATCTCAATGAGTGTAGTATCGAGTATCAACCAACTTCAGTCTTCACCAAAGTCGGTTATCTCACTACTTTCTAAAGGCCAAGATGGGATAACTAGGGTTCTAAAAGTTAGTTAGTGCATTGACAACATATGGCAGCCTCATATTATCCTAAACTTGACTTAAGGAACATAAGCACCAACCAAGAAGTCGCACTAACTATGGCCACCAGATCAACCATATCGGTATACGCCGTACAGTTTCCTTGGTCTATTGCCATTTACCTGAGGTACACTAGATCCGGGTTAGGATCTTTCACACATAAGAGCCCAACAAGATAATATAAAGCAAACAAGGCAAACAATTTAAAGTGATCTAATTCCTAAGGGTACCCCTCTTTAAATTAATCCCCAGCAGAGTCGCCAGTTCTGTAAGACGGTGGGAGAACTGACTTTAGTTATGTTGCGGATAGCAAGAGTCGCCACCGACTTTTATTTTATCCAAAGGAAAGGCATAAAAGAACAGGAAAGACCTTTTAAAAGATTTTTGGGTCCGGGGGGTAGGTTATGTAAAGGGAAGGTGTTAGCACCCTTTACATCCATGGTTATCCATGGGCTCTTAGTTACTTAGCTCACTTTGAATTGTTTTTGAAAATGTGAAGTGTGTGAATAGAAATTTTCATAAGAGTTTAATAATGATCCATGTACGGATGCGTAAAAAACTTGTGTTTGAAAATTGTTTAAAATTGTGAAGTGTTTGATAAATTTTTGAATAGTGAGCAAGTAACTATGAGGAACCTACCCTAAAGTTTAAGTCTTTCTGTTCTTGAATCCTTTAAGTGGTAAGACTATCCCTATTATTAAGGAATAGGTAGTCATTACCTTGGATGTGTGGGACAAGTAAAGGGACATTTGTTTATATAGGCAACTGTAGGGTGTATTAAGCAATTTTGGAGGGACTGTCATCATTATTCGAAAGGGACAAGATCATTACGAAGGCAACCGTTAAGGGACTTGATCTTTTATTGTTAAGGGACTAGATGACTTTATTTTGAGGGACTTTTGCTTTATACACCCTACTTGACCTTTTAATTAGGCAACGATGAGGGGTAACCCTAGAAAGTGAGATGGCGATCAAAGATCGACTTACGTGTGTGAGTGTTCAATATTAATATTTATCTTTTGAATTAGGTGATCTAAATCAATTTTAAATGACATACATGTTTACACTCCCTATTTTTACTAACCATGGCATAAAATAGATAATTTAAACATTTAAAAAAATATTACATCCAGGAGCAATTACAATAATAATAATAAAAGCAAAATAAGCAAAAATAAATAATAATAATAATAATTGGGTTAGTGAAATAATAATAATAATAATAATAATAATAATAATAAATCATAATGGGGTTAGTAATAATGATAATAATAAATCACAATATATCTAAATGGGGTTAGTAATAATAAAATAGATATGAAAATAAATAGCATTAATGATAAAATAAATAAGAATATTAGCATAATAATTAAAAGATCAAATTTTTATGAACAATTATTATTTAAGTTTAAGAAGAAAATATAAACAATTAATTATCATAAAGTCTTAAATGCTATAAAAATTAAGTTAATTATAAACATATTATGAAAATAAATTATATTAAATTAACAAGTTTTAATTATTTTTTTAAACATGTATTGAAAATTATTTATATACAAGAATTAAATAATAATTATAAACAAATTATAAGATACATACATAGTACAAAGATAAGGTTAATTATAATTAAATAATCATATTATTATATTTTTAGAATCTTATTGTTTTAAACATGATTTAAAATTATTTACATTATTTAGATAAGATTACATATAATGATAATATAAATAAATGATAATAATAAAAATAGAGAAACATAATTAACATTTATATGAAAATAATTAGGGTTTAAGAAGTATTATTAGGGTTTATATAAAAAATAGGTTTTTTACATATAAAATTTTTAGGGTTAATTAATTAATTTATTTATACAAAACATATAATATTAATAATTTATAATAGAATAAATATTAAATATAATAAATATTAAATAATTTTAGTGATAAAGTTTAATTTTGAAAAAAAAAATGAATTTTGAATTATAGAAAAGAAAAGAATATGAACAATTTATTTTTTTTTTTTTATCATTTTTATAATTTATTAAACTAATTATAATATAAACAAAATTAAATAGAATAAGAAAAAGTGACAAAAATACTTACCTGGGGCTGGGATCGAACCCATGTCCTGAGCTTTGCCACCCTTAGACGTACAGAGTTACCACTGGGCTGCCTGCGCGTTGTGAACATGATCCCAACAACAATCCTTTTATTATATGCCCTGCAAAAATCATAAAAAACAAAATAACACAAAAAATGGCCTAATGGGAATCGAACCCAGGCCAGAGAGCTTTTACACGCACACATTCACCATCTGAGCTACGCATGCGTTGTGAAACAAACTTCAAACAATTACATAAAATATTAAAACAAATTTTCAAATTAGAAATTGGCGCCTCTGGACTTCATCTTCTCCAAATTACCTGCGAATTTACTTATAATTTTTCCTGCGAAATTACATACGATTTTTGTTTTACAGGTTTTCCTAGGTTCTTCCCAACGATCACCAAACCTGCAATGATTCATCAAATTGGAAACACCATTGTATTCCCCATAACAAAACAAACTTATTTGCGTGTTCAGAAATTATTTATATGGCTTATTGCACGAAACCCCAATTTTAGAAGATGAACCCTAACAATGGCATCTCACGGATTCCTCCATGAAAACTTCCTGTTTTTGTCCAGAAACACTCTATGGTCCATCACAAACATCATCAAACAGTCAAAAACGAATTAGAACAAGCAATTCAATGAAATATAAAAAAAACAATATAAACTTGAAGAACATGATTCGGTTTATGCCATTCATGGAGTTTTGGATGATGATAAGTGTTGCTATGCATTCAGTGAACATCAAGGAACACGTTGAAACCTTTGGTTTGTCTTGAAAAGGGCTCTAAGTGCCAAACCGAATTGGAGTTTTTTGTGTGAATTTTGGAACTTTGCTCTTACCTTTGGAGGCTCCAATTTTTTTTTTGATTGCTAAATGTTCTATATATATGAGTGAATGAATTAGGTCAAAAACATTGCTCAAGACTTTGGATTTTTTGGTAGTTTGAGATTGAAAAAGATTGGCCTTTAAAATTTGAATATTCTTGATACAAGCTTGCTATTTTGGGATGATTTTCATAACTCTTGTATCAATTAGATCAAAATATCATTTATGACATTCTAGAAGCAAAATAATTTTAAATCTTCACTATTTTATATTTTATTTGAATTTAAAATGATTTTTAATATAAAAAATCATAATAAATAAAAATAAAATAAATAAAATAATGAAAATATTAATTTAATTTCGTGCAAGATGTCTTGGTGTGGATTGGGTCATCATATGGCAAGCCCAATTAGAAAAAATTAGTTTTAAACCTCCATTTTCTTCATAAACCAACCAAAAATTTCCCAATTTTGCAAGGGCACACATCCTTCAATTTTAATGCTATGAGGGTGTTCTTGGACATTTTGGAAATCTTGAAGAGTCCTCTAACCAACCCCACTGGTTTCATGTCCATATCATTTGCCATTCTCAAGTTATGCCCTTTTGAAGTTGTTGACTTTTTGTTGACTTTCAAAAGGACCTATAATGTCTTAGCTCCTACCTTCCAAATGAAGCATTTTTGGGATTGGCTTGTGAGACACAAAGTTGTAGAGAATTCAATTTCCTTCAAAATGAGCTTTGGATGGAGACTTGGTGATGAAGCATGTGAAAGTTATGGCTGGTCAAAGTTCAGTTGACTTTTACTGAGAAAACCCTAATTTAGAAACTCCTGATTCTTGATGATCTGAAATCTCCTTGATGAATCATGATAAACCCTTGATCATATGATGAATTTTACTTCATATACTTGATGTTGGCAAAAAATAATGAAGTTTGACTTTGGTTTGACCACAGTTGACCTCAGTTTGACTTTTTAACTGCTTTGACTGATTTTGACTTACCTGATCATCCGACTGAGCAAAACTTTGGGAAAAGTCTTGAAATTTGTCATAGGGATTCTTAAACACATATAAGATGTTATGAAGCCCACTTGAAGCCTTAGAAATTCATTTAGCCTGATTAAAGTCAAAACCCTAGTTTTGGATGCACTGCTTAGGAGGTGCATTGTCTGAGGGAGTTGTCAAATCTTCTGACTATTTGTGGACTTTGTGAACCTTGTGAACCATCATAAGATGTCTTGTGAACCTTATGAACCTCATGGGAGGTCTTATGAACCTTGTGAACCTCATAAAGTGACTTGTAGACTTCATGAACCTCATGAAAGGTTTTGTAAGCATTGTGAATCTTGTGAACCTCATAAAGTGACTTGTAAACTTCATGAACCTCATGAAAGGTCTTGTAAGTGTTGTGAATCTTGTTAACCTTGTGAACCTTCTTAGTACACAAAGTCTTGTATTGTGAGGGCAAATTTTGGGGTGCAACAGTAGCGCCCTCGCAACTGCACCCCAATTCGTATGCCTTTATGAGGGCATTTGAGATGACATGCGCGCACCTGGGGGCGGGGGCTACTTTTCCTCTCTTCTTACGGTTATTCTCTCTGCAGTGCCAGGTGGGGCGTGGAACTGCTCGGAAGGGTTTTATTTCTTTCAAACAACGGGCTAAAATATTTAAGGCGCATTCGGAGTCTATCAGATCATTCAAAGGTGACTACATCTTGATCGATCCTGTGACTAGGGGAGCAACGAGGTCGATCAATTTTATGGGGGACGATACCGATGAAAATGATGTGCCCCGGTTGGACGCGGAAGGTCGTCCGATCTGTAGGAGGATTTGGAGGTTCCCTTTCTCGTGGGATTACGACCATTATGGGCGACCGGTGAGTAACTTCGTCCAAATATGGGATGCTCTAGGCGAGGAGGATGCAACCAGCTTCGAGGAGTTTCGTAAGCTGGTGTCATCTTTCACTCCGATCCCGATGCTCGACGGGGAGGGGAAGGTGATGTTGGCTTCTGATGGAGGAGAAGCTGTGGAACGTCCGCTGATCGACGTCACAACTCTCCTGGCCTGTAAAAACGGACTAGAAGTGTCCGACCTATTTGGTACTCCTTGTTTTTTTATTGTTGTTTATTTGTTGTGATTTTATGCTCGTTGTTGGTCTGATCCTCTTTTCCATTGTTTGTAGGTTCTATGGCGAAATCTCTGGACAGGATCCAGGAGAAATTGATGCAAGGCATCAAACGGAAGGCCAAGACCATTTAGACTCGACTGGTGGGAAATAATACGAGCGACTCCGGCTCGGGTTCTATCGCTCGAGGATCTCTGGGCGTGACTTCAAGTTCAACCCTTAAGAAGCATAAAGTTGGATCGGCTATCACGGATCTGACGATCAACGCTCCTGCAAAACCAAAACACTCTTTGTCGTCGTGTTTCGTGTAGCGGAACTTCTTTGAGATCACCTCTTTGGAGGTTGACTAGGCGGATTCGTTGTCTCTTGAGTAGATGGACCATCCTTCTTGGAGATTATCCTTGGCGCAGGATTCTAGCACGGTGATGCGGGTGTTGTCGATGACCTCTATGTTTGCCGAGGGGAGTTCTGGGCAGGAGCTCGAAATCACCTACCTGAAGACTCTCTTAGCTGCTTCGGAAGAGAGAGCGAGGAAGGCCACTGAGGACACTGAGGCCGCGACCAAAGAGCTGACGATGCGGGCGGATGTGATCGCCAAGCTGGAGGTGGATAAGAAGAGAGCTGTCGATCAGAACAGGAAGTTGAGAGAGACTTTCTTCCCCAAGGACGATGAGGACGAGGATACCAAGGGACTGTTGAGTAGGGCGCATTTCCTTGCCCGGTTGGATCAAGATCTGGAGGATTTGAGGGACTCAACTAAGTTGAGCTTCCAGAATGCTGTGGATCAGATTAAGGCCCTTCATCCCGAGATGAATCTCGATGCTGATCAGATCAGCTATTTGTATAAAGTCGTGGACGGTCGGGTCATAGTCCCTGATTACATGATTGTGTATGATTCTCAACTAGGGGAGTCCGACCAGCCGATCCAGCCTGACATCCAGCAAAATTCGAGCGAAAATCAGTCAGGGGTGCAAGAAGGGAAAGGTAATTAGGCCGGCCTACGTGCCTAAATTATGTGTAATTTATAATTCTTGCTTGGGGATGTGGTCCCATTTTTATGTAATCTCGAACAAGTCGGCCTTTAGGGGTCGCAACCTTTTGATTAAAATTTCCGACCTTGGTGTCGTTTTATGATTTATGCAGTGTTTTTGTTATGAGTATGACTGCCCGTCCGTCGGAGGACCTTTATTTTAAATGTCTTTTTTCGCTAAGTGTTTTGCGTTCATTTGGTGCGAGGAATACGACATAACGGTCGATTAGGGGATAAATGCTCGTAAGGAAATGTGATCCATCAGTTTGGGGGACCGATCAGATGTATAGAGGCTGGCTCTGGGTTGGTATCCGGGTCAAGATTATGGCTCGAATCCCCGTGGCTTGAACGTCCCATTGCGAGCTGGGGTTCTTCCTGGTCGTGGTACTTAGGCGACGTCGGACTTGTTCGAGTATCCGTTCGTGCGATAGTTACCCTCCTCGTCGTGATGGGGAGGTCCTGTTAGTCAAATGTTTTGGGTTGTAATGCTTGTACCTAGCATGCAGGTTTGGTCGAACCATTTGCTCCTCGTACGGGAGTAAGGCGACCTTCATACTAGCTGTAGTATTGCTTGAGTTTCTCAAAGTTGCATGGCCGTACGAGTGCTTCCCCTTGAAGATTTTCTAAGTAGTAGGCCCCGTTCTCGGTCTTTGCTCGGACACGATATGGACCTTCCCAATTTGGTGCTAGTTTTCCTTCTCGGGAGTCTTTGTGGTTTCTCCTCAAGACGAGACTCCCAACTTCGAATGCTCGTTTAATAACTTTGGTGTTATGTCGAGCTGCAATTTTTTGTTTGAGCGTGGCTTCTCGAAGAGCTGCTCCTGATCGAATTTCTTCGACCAAATCGAGTTCTTCTCTTAGCGTTTCAGAGTTGGTATCTTGGTCCATGGGTGATTCTGTTCGCATGGACGGTATGTGCATTTCTATGGGAATGATAACTCCGGTTCCGTATCCTAGCCAGAACGGGGATTCCCCGGTTGTCGAGTGAGGTGTGGTTCTGTACGCCCAAAGAACAATGTGTAGCTCTTCGACCTAACATTTTTTTTGTTCGTCTAACCTTCGCTTAAGGCCTCTCAGGATTACCTTGTTAGCAGCTTCTGCTTGCCCGTTAGTCTGGGGGTGCTTGATAGAAGCGAAGTGTTGTTTGGTTCCCACCGAGGCTACGAATTCTTGGAAATGTTTGTCGGTGAATTGGGTTCCGTTGTCTGTTACGATGGCGAGCGGTACTCCGAATCGGGCGAGGATGTTCCACTTGAAGAAGCGTAAGACATTTAGTGTGGTGATTTTAGATAAGGCCTCCACTTCGATCCATTTAATGAAATAGTCGACGCCCACGATGAGATATTTGTTTTTGCCGGTGCCGATGACGAAGGGTCCTAATATGTCCAGTCCCTACCAGGCGAACGGCCATGGGGAAGACAGCGATTTCAACTCTGTAGGGGGCGTTATGTGCACGTCACCATGTCGTTGGCACTTGTCACATTTTTTAACGTGCTCCTTCGCATCATCCTGCATTGTCGGCCAATAGTATCCCGCTCGTAGAATCTTGCGAGTGAGTGATCTCCCACCCTGGTGTTGTGCGTTGATCCCCTCGTGGACTTTCCTTAGCACGTGTGGAATGTTTTCTTCCTCGACGCATCTGAGGAGGTGTGTGGAGAAACCTTGGTGATACATCTTCCCCTCGACCATTGTATACGAGCACGATCTACGTCGTATGGTGCTGGTCGTTTTCGGGTCTGTTGGCAACTCATCTTTGGTCAAATAGTTGAATACTGGGGTCATCCAACAGTTAGCGTCTCCCACGATGTTGATGTCTATTGGTGTTGACGTTTTCCCAATGCTGGGTTGAGGGAGTATCTCTTGTATGACGGATTTGTTGCCCCCTTCTTTTTGGTGCTCGCCAGTTTGGACAACATATCCGCTCGGGTGTTGTTTTTGCGTGGGACGTGTGTGGATCGTTTTAGTTTCTCCTTGACCAAGGCTAAGTATTCAACCATGTTGTCGTTCTTGGCTTGAAAATAGCCCTGTACTTGGTTGGCAACCAACTGGGAGTCTGTGCATATTATAATTTCCTCTTCTCCTAGGTCGTCTGCAAGGCGTAAACCGGCCAGGAAGGCTTCGTACTCTGCTTGATTATTGGATGTGGGGAAAGACAAGGTTAAGGATACTTCGATGAGTGTTCCTTCCTTGTTCTCTAGCATCACCCCGACCCCGCTGCCTATCGAGCTAGATGCTCCATCGACGAAGATGGCCCACTTAGACGGAGATGTCGCAGTTTGCTCGGTGAAGGTAAACTCTGCTACATAGTCGGCCAAGGCTTAAGCTTTGAGGGCCTTTCGTCCTTCAAATTTGATGTCGAACTCGGATAATTCTAACAACCATTTCAGCATCCGTCCTTCCATATCTGGCCTTCCGAGCATCTGCCTATGGGTTGTCTGTCCTGACGATGATAGTATGGGACAAGAAGTAGTGTCGTAACCTTCTTGCTGCGAAGAGTAGGGCCATTGCTACCTTTTCAATTTGTAAGAACCTGAGTTCAGGGCCGCTTAATGCCTTACTCGTAAAGTAAATGGGTTTCTTCCCCTCGGGGAGCTCGTGAATAAGGGCAGCGCTGACCGCCTCGTTTTCTACAGCGAGGTAAAGGTACAACGTTTCTCCTTTGTTAGGTCTGGAGAGTACCGGGGGTTCGGATAGTGATTTTTTCAAGTGAGTCAGGGCTTGCTCGCATTCGTCAGTCCATTCGAAAGTTGATTCTTTGCAGAGGAGTTTGTAAAACGGGAGCGCGTGTTGGGCAGACTTAGCCACAAATCGAGCGAGAGAGGCGAGCAGTCCATTTAACGATTGTATGGATTTTTTAGAGTTTGGGGTAGGTATCTCTGCGAACGCTCGACATTTGTCTGGGTTGGCTTCGATCCCTCGCTCGGTCAAATAAAACCTGAGGAATTTACTTGCTCGAACTCCGAACGTACATTTTTCAGGGTTGAAACGCATCTTGCATTTTCGAGCTTGGTCAAACACCTTTCGTAGGTGGGAAGCGTGATCTGTTTCTTCCTGAGATTTGACTATCATGTCGTCCATGTATACTTCGAGCATGTCCCCAATTTCTGCTCGGAAAACTTTGTTCATCATGCACTGATAAGTGGCACCTGCATTTTTTAGACCGAAGGGCATAACGTTATAGTAGTAATTGCCTGATTCGGTCATGAAGGCCGTGTGTTTTTTGTCGGCCATGGCCATGGGAATTTGATTATATCCTGAATAAGCGTCCATAAATGATAATAGTTTGAAACCGGCCGAGTTGTCGACCGATTTATCAATATTTGGCAATGGGTAAGCATCTTGCGGATAAGCCCGGTTAAGATCGGTGTAATCAACGCACATTCTCCACTTTCCATTAGATTATTTCACAAGTACAACATTGGAAAGTCAGGTAGTGTATCTGGCCTCTATTACAAAGTTTGCCTCTAAGAGGTATTCTACAGCTTTTTCGGCCGCTTTAGTTTTTTCGGTCCATTGTTTTCTCCTCCATTGGGAGACGACCTTGTGATTTGGATCGATGGATAGATGGTGGCATGCTGCGTTTGGATCGAGTCCAGGCATTTCTGCTACACTCCATGCGAACAGGTCGACGTTCCCCTTCAGACATGCTTCCAGCTTTTTCTTTGCTAGTTCTGGGAGGTGGGCTCCAATCTTTACGCATCTGCTTGGATATTCCCCCAGTGGGATTAGCTCTAATTCACCGTCGAGGATTGGTCGGGCTAATGGAGAGGAGGGTTGCAGGGAATTTTCAGCTTCGTCCGGAAACCTGCAATCTAGGTCGATGGAATCGACCCGAGGGAGAGGTGTGGGCACTTCTGTGTTCAGGAAAGTTGCTGAGGTGGAAGCTTTGGGCTGGTATGATATCGAGCTAAGGCCTTTAGAGGCTGCTTCGAAACAACGAAGGACGGCCTCCACGTCACCATGCAGGGTGTAGACACCATAAATTTGCCCTCTTGTTTTTCTATCTTTGTCAGCTTTTCGTTTTGCATTCATACGCATTTTGCATACCATTGGCATAAGCTCCTGAGACGTGGGATCGTGTCTTCTGAGAGATTAGGGTTTCGCATCCTATTTGTGGTTTTCTGAGGAATTAAGGTTTATTTCCCTGATTTGGTGGCTTCCAAAGACTTCACTTCTGAAGACTGTCTAGTGATGCATCAGACCCATCATTAACAGGGAACTGTTGAGTTTAAGTGTTCTTTTTAATTAAGTTACGAGGCCATGCATCTCAGGTTATTCTTCTGTTTCAACATCTCAAAAGTGTTGGTTTTATCCCAAGTGTGTTTTGTTCAGTCACGATCCATTCCAGAGGGATGTTTGACCTAATCTTGGTCAAACTATCCGTAGTATGATTCAAGTGCAATATAGGGGTTTCATGGGTTGATTTCTCAGGCGGTGCATATCCAAAGTCAAATTGTTGTGTGTGTAATTCATCAGATTTATCAAGTTGTGATTCATAAGGGGTTTTGGGTCATTTTGTTTGTTGAACAGTTCATTAGTTGCCCGTCTATGGATTTATTTTCCTAGTGTTGAATTCAGATATATTAAATGTGATCCAGGAATTATCTTGTCCGAGGAGGATTAATTCATAAAGTTGTGTTGTGATTACAAGTTGTCCAGTTACTCAGAAATTTCATAAGAAAAGTTTCGAGAGTGCGTCAATGGCTTTTGATATTGGTTCATGTTCATATCCCCGTCTTTTATCAATCTATACCATTTTTCCATAACCATTTCCCTATCCATAAGTCCTTCATATTCACTTTTTTTCGTCATTTTCTAATCCAATTTTGATATATGACCATTTTCTTTATCCATTTCCAATCTTCATCTTTTATTTCTAATGTCCATAAACTATTAAACCAAAATAAGCCACCCAAAATTCCTTTTCAATAATCCAAATTCACTTATCCATTTTAGTCTAAAACCATTTTCCATTATCCATTACACTTAATTACCCATTTTTAAATAATCATTTTTTCCATTTTTTATTATTTATCCATTCTAAGACCATGTCCATATTTCAAACCATTTTTGTTCATTTCTAAAATCGTACTTCATTTAATTCCTTTTTTCAATTTAATTTCATTTTTCTCCATTTTTAAATCCATACATCCTAAATAACCATTATTAAGCACTTCCATTAAGCCCATTTACATTTTTATTATGGTACAAGTTATAAAATATTACACAAAAAATAGCAAGATATTTGGTTTTGTTCATCACACAAGGCAATTCATAGGACCCCACCACATTCTATTCTCTCCAACCAAATTCAAGCAGCCCCACGATTTTCCAACACACAGCAGTATAACAACACACATTTTCCAATTCACCTAGAGGCCTCCTTCCCGTACACACATGATGATTTTTTCCACTACCACAACCAACACATTTTGATAATATTTTTTTCACAGCAACAACCTTTTTTTTCCTCTTCATTCTTTTCCAAATAACAAACGCAGTGAATCGTTTTTCTTTCTCTCCATAACAACAACTGCAACATTTTTTTTTCTTTCTCTCCAAATAAATAAACAAAAACCGCACCCTGCATTGGGGGAATCGTGAACTAACATCACAGCCATTTTCAACAACTTTTTACATACCTCACGCATCAATCCTTCAGCCTCACTTCAGCAAAATCACTCCTCACGCTGGCCCGCAACTTTATTCACGCAACACCTCATTTCACATACCTTCTGCTTATCCTCATTCTTCAATCACACAGCAACAATTTCTCTACACACAAACAACCATAGGCCGCAACTACCACCCCTATTTTCTCCATACAATCACCCTCTTCTTCTTCAAACCATCATCACTCTTCAACATATCTATAAATCAACAACAGCAACCAAATCCACAACGCAAAACCAACACAACCTACACCAAACTTCACGCAAACCCTACATCCACTTTTCAACCTTCAACTCACCGAGTCACACCTTTGACTCTTCGCAAACACTCTTCTTCGAATTCAACAATCACCAACACCACAAATTCTTCACTCTCACACCACACAATAATCTCTCCAATCCTTCAACGAGTCATCACCCTTTTCCACCATCAATCTCCAAACAACAACAAAATCATAAAGGGTAGAAGAAGAGAATGAAGATCTAAAATCGGAACTCACCAAATCAAACTTGAGAACTTGAAACGCAATCGCCGACGGTTTGAGGTAGAGCGGCCGCCGTTTGGTGTTGAAGAACCGCGGTGAAGTCAACCTCGAAATCGACGAGGACGACGCCGCCGGTTTAGTCTGAGCCGGATTTGCAAAGCCCGAAGACGAAGGTGACCGGCCCATGATTTGATTTTGAGGGAGAGAACCAAGTAGCGAGGGTTTCGTTTTCGGGAAGGGGAAGAACTGAGAGTGGACCGTTTCCATGGGGGCTGTTGGCTTTATTTTTGTTTTTGTTTTTTTTTCTTATAATTTTGTTTACGTTTTTTATGTTTTTAACTTATCTCCTCTCTTTTTTTCTCAATGTTACAAGAAGATCTTTGGGCTCAACATTTCCTCTAGGCCCGCTGATTGTTTTTCTCTCATCACCTTTTTTCCAGCGCTGCACACCCCATTGTTTTAGTTATTTTTTCTAGTTTCTTGCTAAATATTTTGTAGAGATTTTAACTTTTTTTTGTTTATTATAGATTTTTATTATATTGTTTACTTATTTATTATGGTATATTACTTTTAGCAGATTTTATTAATTAGTTGAGATTTAGGTTTAGATTAGTTTTTTTATTTTTATTTTGATAGTTTCGTTTATAATTTTTAGATTCTAATTTAAATTAGTTTATTATGTTAAGGGTTTAATTAAGATTTTCATTAATTTTTATTATTATAATTTTGATATAGTTTCTTAGCTTTGTATTTAGTCTTGATTAATTTGATTTAACAATTTTGGTTTCAGTTCGTGCTTAAAAGTTTTGCAGGTTATTTTTGGATTTCGATGATGGCGGACGCTGCTCGATGATGACCTTGTGCTTTATCTTTCTGGACTGATAGGATTTATGGATACGAATTGTACTTAAGCTTTGATACCATACAGACTGATTTATAGCTTTATTTATGATTCTCTTTGATGACTGCCTTTGACGCGGGACGCGATATTTGATACTCTGATCTATTTAAACTTGATGACTGATACCTGCGCTTAACAGCTGAATCTCATTTCTGGTTGAGACTTCCAATTAGTATTCTTATTCTTCTTGCGCTTATTGAAGAGGCAATGGACTTTCTCCGTTAGGTAACACTGAGGCCCGATTTTACTTATTGCATGCTGCTGTATGTGGAAGTCCTACTGGTGTAGGCTCTGTTTGTGCATTGTTCGATTACTTCATTTTGCATTCTCATATCCTTATCTTATTTCTTCTTCATCTCAATTTCTTCTTCCTCATCTTCTTTTATTCTTTCTCGACTTGAGGTGTGCTTAGGCCACCATGGTCCTCCTCCTTTTCTTCCCTCCTCTCTTCTTCTTTCTTCTTCTTCTCTTCTTCTTTCTTTCTTCTTTAGGATAGGTTTTGAACCTCACTAACCTAGGTTCATCCATGCATGACAACTTTATGTCTTGTTTAGTTTCCCATTAGATGTTTTACCTTCAGATCCTTGTGGTGCTTTCTCTTCTCATCTTCAAACTTAGTTTTAATTCACTTTAATAAATGTTGAGTACTTTCGTGTGACATGAGACTTTTCTATGAGATACTTGCACGCGTTCCGTTTCGGGGCGAGGTGTAAGTTATCCCTCGTAGTAGATAGGTCTTAGCATGAGATTACTTTACAAAGAAAAGCATAAAAAATAGTTCTTAATATAAAATCACAAAAACACTTAATAAATGTTAATAGGTCAGTGTGTCTGAGCCTTCACTTGTGGGACTAGATTTGGGGATTTCCTCCATAGATAGGTGTGCCTCTTGCGCATTCCATTTCGGGATGAGGTGAGACGTACACATCCCAGGGAGTAAGACTTAGGTACACTTACCTATGCAAACTTCAAAAATAGAAAACTCATAAAAAAACACTGAACAAACAATAAGCGTCTTTCCTTCGGGAATTCTTTTCTCACCTCATTCGCTCCGTACGTGAACTTGCTCCTACTTGTCATTTTGCAAGACGGTTACGCACTCGTCGTCCGAGTCTGCAACGCCTGAGCAGGGGCATAGGCAGTTCAAGCCTTAATTCACAAGCAATTTCTTTTCTACCCCTAGTTAGGGGAACTACGACGTCTCTGATCCTCATTGTCCTGATGAGGTATGTAGGCAGCGGGGTAGGGCCCGTTCGAGCACAATCTTTATTTTCCCTACATTTTTTCTCTTTGTTTTCTTATTCAGTTCCTTTCTCAGTTTTCTTTTCCAGTTTCTTTTCTTTTCTTTTGCAGCAGCTTTCATGCCCTCACCCTTTGAAATAGTTTCTTTGCAAGCATGGATCCCGTCGGGTACGGCGGACGATCTGGGTGTTAATACCTTCCCAGGTCGTAACTGACTCCCGAACTCAGTCTCTTTGGTTTGCAGGACCCGTGTCCTTCCTTTTCTTTTCTTCTGGTTTGTGCAGCATTACCATTCCCGCTCCTTCGGGATAAAAATGTCTGGCTGGCGACTCTATCCTTTTCCGCGCCACTTTCACGTTTGTACCAGGATGGAAATCCGGGGAGCGACGGCTGGAGACTCTGCTGGGGACTTCCTAACCAGAGATCTCTGGTTCCCTTGAGAGTCCCTCCTAGCGCTTGCATATTTCTGTTTCCTTGGGTGTTGATTGTTTGTTGTTGCCTGTGTATTTTACGGTTTTTATTTACAGTTTTATTTACAACTTTATTTACAGTTTTCAGTATTTATT
This sequence comes from Lathyrus aphaca, assembly GCA_963966055.1. Lineage (NCBI taxonomy): Eukaryota > Viridiplantae > Streptophyta > Magnoliopsida > Fabales > Fabaceae > Lathyrus > Lathyrus aphaca. Next base: position 548,320,528 of record OZ014522.1, read on the forward strand.
TTCCGTATCATATATCATACTGGACTGTCTGGACTGGTTTTCTGTTTGGTGGGCTCGGGTGATACGGTTCCTGAGAGATAAGCCAAGTACCCGACTTGAGTGCACTATAGGATTAGAGTGGACATATTGTACTCACATGTGACATGATGAGTGGCGATGTGTTTCACGCCCAGATTGTGACCGTCTTGGAAAATATCTTGTGTGGGGATTTCCTCCACTTCGAGATAGGACCTTGATAGTTATGTGCATCTGGGGACCTATCATTGGGAACCTTTGTGGAAACAACCCTCTCCCGTGGTGACAGTGGCATACCACATTTTGTGGCAAACCCATTCGCACCCGAGGGTCCACTGGGGACTCGCATAGGATGGCCTGGTTCTCTTATAGGAACTCAGTCAAAGCATCTGGTCGTATGACAATAGTATTGTATCCTACGGGCTAAATGTACTGTCGTTTCTCGATTTCAGCGCTCGAAGCTGGGGACTTATAAGGGATGCTTGTTTTTCCCGGACTCAGCTGAGGCCTCCCTGCGTAGTACATAATGCCAAACCAATTCCCTGATTTGGTCATGAGCCATTTCTCGGAAATGGTGAAAGTATTATTGTTATTCGGCTTTGAGAGTCCGTGATGTTTGACCCGGAGCACACCCGTGATATTGGGAGGAGTTTACAGGTTTGCAGGAACCATTGACCTCAACATACCCTCATTATCAGTGTAGTCTTATTGTTTTGATCCGGTCACTATAATCCTGAAGTTTGACATTTGGCTTTCGGTTACTATTTTGGGTTATTATACAGAGATCTTGTGGTTACAGACACTCGATTCTTGGTTCAGTATTCCAGATTCCAGGCAGTTTCCAGGATTTTGATCCCATGTCTTTGCATCTTTAGCATCATCATTTTGCATTTTGCATTTGCATCAACATTACATATCCTTTTTCCAAAAAGCTCATCCTTCCTCTTTTGTCCATGACCAGCCAGCTAATTTCCCGGTACTCAGTTTGAACAAGTGGTAATTGTTGGAAGACGAAAAAATTTGTTTGAAGCAAGACTGAGCAGTGTCAAGAATTAAGAAAGGGTCAGATTGGAAGCCGTCAGTGGCTATGTCAGAGAACAACCATCAGAATGTTGAGTTTCCACCTGGTTTCACTTTGATGACCAATCCTTTGTATGGTCTTTATCTTGATGAGGATCTTCCACAAGTGAACAATCTTACTTAAGCTCAGCCTGCACAGACCTCGATCGTGAATCAGAGTGTACCTGAACCATCTGTTGTCCGAGGTAGACCTTCTTCTTCTTCTGATTCTACAGATTATCAGAGCTTTGCTTTCCCTATGTCGAACTTCCAAGGGGAAATCCCTCTTGTGAATACCAAGGATCCACGAGCTATTGATCCTGCTGAAAGGTTTCGTGTGTTGGATGAGCAACTCAAAGCCTTAGAGGATCCTGATGCCTTTGGTTTTGATGCTCTAAACATGTGTTTGGTGCCTGGTCTTGTCATTCCTCCAGATTTCAAGATTCCGAAGTTCGAGAAGTACACTGGTGTCAGTTGCCCGAAGCGTCATTTGGTGATATTCTGTAGAAAAATGACTTCGTATGCCCGCAATGACAAGCTGATGATTCATTGTTTTTAGGACAGTTTAAGCGGGGCATCCCTAAGTTGGTATATGGATTTGGAAAGCAGTCGTATCCGATCTTGGAATGATTTATCCAGAGCTTTCGTAAAGCAATACCAGTACAATGTGAACATGGCGCCCAGTCGCATTCACCTGCAAAGCCTATCTCAGAGGGGTGGTGAATCTTTCAGAGAATATGCACAGCGGTGGAGAGAATTGGCAGCCCAAGTGCAACCACCACTTTCAGACAGATAATTAGTTGACCTGTTCGTGGGCACGTTGCAAGGTCCGTACTTGGAAAGAATGAGTAGCATTGGGAAATTAAGCTTCTCTGATTTGATGATAGTTGGAGTACGCATCGAGAGCCTGCTCAAAAGTGGAATGATCCAAGATTCTTCGAACATCTCAGCTAGTGAAGATGGATCTGTTGGTAGCTCCCAAGCGGAAGAAGGGTATGACATCAGTGCAGTCATGGCCAATGTCGAATATTCTAGACCATCTTCTTCTCAGAGATCATATGTTTCTGGGTCTGATTACTCTTATGGACAATCAGCAATGCTCAGAGCACCATATCAGAAACCCTGGACTCCTCCTCGTCCAAATCTGCAAGCTCAGGGTCGAAGACCTCAGAATCAACTTCAGAGCCAGCCTAGGCCTCGCAACAACCTGGAAAGAAGGAACGCTCCTCTTCATCCAGTCCCCATGGCATACAGTGAACTTTTACCACATCTAATTCAAAGCTCATTGGTGGTTCCTAAGCCTCTCAAGCCGTTGCCAGAGCCATACCCTCCAGGGTACAATCCTCATGAGCAGTGTGGGTATCATGCTGGGTCAATGGGGCATTCAACTGAAGATTGAAAAGCTTTTCAAGCCAAAGTACAACAGTTGATCGACAAGGGCTACATATCCTTTCCAGAAGGAAGCTTGGTTGTGCACGTCAACCTCTCGCCTGATTGAGTGTGAGGACTTCAGAAAAGCGTCTCCTGATTTCAGCGGCTTAGACAAGAAAATGTCATTAGAGTTGGTGATCATTGTATCCTTTTTTTCATTTGCATTGTAGTTTCTTTCCTGTTAGCAGCTACTTGTCTTTTAAGAATTTTTGTTTAGAATGGTAATGTTAATGTAGTGATCTTTCATTTTTGAATTAATTATGTCGCCTTCGCTCATTTTTCTTTACTTGCATTGAAAAAAAATTGCATCCATTTACCTCCCATTTATTTCACTGTTGATTGGCAGATATTTCAGGGAGGATGATGACAACTGAATACCCGTAATTATTGAAGGTATGCTTTCAGAGTAGAACTTGCTGACGATGTACAGGCATTGTTTCAATTCCCAAACACCGGAGATATAAGGGAGATAAACCCTAGTTAACCCCTTTGAGCCTAGAAGTAGGAGTTTCTTTTCTGAACGAAGAACCCTCACATTCAACCCGGGGTAGGGTAGTCATCAGTTAATTTGACCGAGTGTTCAAATTTCCAAAGGAGTGTGCATCCGAGGATCCATTACCTTTTATTCATCACACCTCAAGAGGTCAAGGGACGTAAAACCACAATGGTTATCCCTCAACAACAAAGAAATGAGGCAGTCACAACCCTTTCAGCAAGAAAGATAAGCAGTGTCACACGATTTATTCAACAAAAGTCAAAAGAGAAAAAAAAAGAGAAATAAAGCCCGCTAAGTCGGAAAAAAAAGAGAAGTGAAAACAAATGACTTGAGCAAAAGTTAGGGCATCCCGCTGGACTTCAAAATCGAAAAATTCAAAAAGAATCAGTCCAGGCAAAAATTAGGGAGTAAAAAAAAACTTCCATATGAACAAAGTCGTGTGACTACAGACACAAAGTCAGAAGGGGTGACTGTTACTCCAAGAAACCTCATTGGTGCTTAAACCGTCAATGTCACTGGTTCCTCAACCATCACAAAACCCTTTCGAGAGGCGAGCGCTTAGGGAAAATTAGCTGAACGTAGGACTGGAGAACATCAAGGAGAATGGGTGGGCACAGATAAACTTTGAGCCATAAATCTTTCTTTCTAAAAAAAAAAAAACCGTGAACCAGGCCACGTCATAACCCTTAAAAGTCCTAATTGAATCAGGTTCAATTCTGAAAGCATACTATGACAAGGTTGCGTAAACTGACTCCTCACGATTTGCTAACTCGGCACTACGTTTGGACTAAACGGTCCATTCGTCACACACTGTCACAACATTCAAATAATTAAATTTTCAAAACTTGCATGTGCAATGAAGTAAAATTACCATTTGTAAATGAATAGTTTTGATTGCAAGTCAGTTTGTGACATAAGGGAAGTTCCTACAGAGAGCAATCACGAGGGAACTTGATCATTCAACAATGATGACCAAAATCAAGAGCATCTTGTAGGCCTATGAATCAGGGGCATGTTATCCAGTGGATTTGTCAACCAAGGAATCAATCAATTTAAAGCAAATTCCCAAGCATCAGTTGATCGGAAGGACATCATTCAAGAGTTAGTTGATCAGAGCCGAATCTACCAAACAGGGGCAGGCCACCCGAATTTTCTTTTGACTAAAGATATATTCTTCCAATGCTCAGTCAGAATGAGTCAAGTCGCTTCCACGCTCATACCGGGGCAGGGCACTTCTAGAGATCACCAAGTGCAACTCTCCTCGAGAGAACATCCAAGTCTGCCATGCCAGGAATTGGATAATCAGTGACAGTCTGCTCAGAGACTCACCGTACAGGGGCAACTTTAGCTACGCAGAGCAAGTTATGTCAGTGATCTCCAGGTTCAAGATGAGTGTCGGGGAATCATGCTACCCACCCTCGCCTTTGTCACCCTTCTCAACCAGAAGCCTTTCCGTATAAGACCTTTCTTCCCAGCTTGGGAGTTTTTCTAGCCTTTCTTATGCATTGCATAAATCATTTGTATACGTTATTCATGTCGCTTTATTAAAGCATACGCATCATAAATGCATTGAGCATACCCCCCATAACATCAATCTCACATCAGGGCCTCATAATCCCATATCACTCAACCCAAAGTCCAGTTCTCGTCTGGAAAACCGTTCTAAAGTCCAGTTCTCGTCTGGCAAACCGTTTTAAAGTCCAGTTCTCGTCTGGCAAACCAAACCAAAGTCCAGTTCTCGTCTGGAAAACCGTTTCAAATACTAGTTCTCGTCTGGTAGGTGAATCTTTTAACCAGTTCTCGTATGGTCACCTTTTCATTTAACCTGTTGAACACCAGTTCTCGTCTGGTAGTCATTCTTTTTCAGAGTCAATTCTCATTTGACAATGAACCCCAAGGAGTCAGTTCTCGTCTGACGATTTATTCTTTGCCCATCAGTTCTCGTCTGTTGGCCTACCTTCAATAAACCGGTTCTCATCTGGTAATCCACCTTCAAAGTCCAATTGCTTGGCAACCCAAAAAAAGAGTATAAAAACAAGCATCTCTATCATCCTGGCCCAGCCGCCCAATCATCCTTGTTTCATCTCCCGTAGCTTGCATATCATCATATCCTCATCATCATGAACATGCGTTTACATCTTGCATCATTTGCATTGCACCTTCATACCGCATGGTTCCTGTCTTCTCTCTGGTTTGGAGCAATATTGTTTCAGGACGCAGCCTGGGGTAGTTATCTCGATATCTGATGAATTTTCTGCGAGAGTTTGAAGACACTAGGGCAATTCTGGACGCCAGGTCTTCTGTAAAATCCTCTGGAGACAATCTTCTTCATGGACGATGCAATTTGAGGCATAATTTCAAGAGTAAGGGATGCTTGTGCACTCATGATAATCAGTATGCAACAGTTGAGCGCAGAAGCTTGAAACACCGAGTTAATTCTCGGGGAATATGGTATTTGTTCTCCCAGCAGGGCATTGGAAGTTTATTTCTTCCCGAGCAGAAGATCTTCTTTCAGCCGACAAGATTTCCTCCTGAGGAGTTGGTTATTCTTATTCAGTCGGAATCCTATTTTCATTGGCATATCTTCCCAACACAGTCGTCATACTATATCTGGGGCACACTTTCGTTTATCGTGATCTATTTCTCCAGCAAAGTCTCTTATCAGCAGGGCAGTGCTAAACTTTTTCCTCAACCAAGCCAGAAGGTTGACATTTCCCCAGCTGAGTTAGAGCAGATGATATCCCCAGCAGAACTTCAAAGATAACTGAATTATTCTCATCCCCAAGTGGATTTATCTTTCCACCGTGAAATACTCCCAGCAGGCAGCTGAACGCCTGACTTCCCCACAGAGCTTAGAACTATCAGAATTCTCTTCCCAGCAGGATTGTGTGCTCAAGCATCTCCCCAGCCGAGTCTGAAGATGGTTATTCCCCGCAGAGTTTCATGATTGGGATTCACTCATATCATTAGAATATTCCCCAGAGAAGTTGCTAATTTATTTTTGGCCAAAGTGGTGATATCGACAGTTGTTCATCTCCCTAACCAGAGTTAACTGTCAAGCATCTTAACCTGGTTATCCCCTGCAGAATTGAGGTTCTTGCTGCCAATCAGGGCACTTTGTTTGTGCTCGTATGCATTTCCTGGCATTCGTCTGCGTTGGGTATCTGTATTGTTACCCAACGCTTGTCTGTGTTGGATTTCTGATACTCGTCTGTATTGTTACTCCAATTGCTCGTCTGTGTTGGATTTCTGGTACTCGTCTGTATTGCTACTCCAAATGCTCGTCTGTGTTTGAATTTCTGGTATTCGTCTGTACCAGTGGCTGATATTCATCTGTATCATTGCTTGAAGCGCTCGTCTGTGTTTCTTAGATCACCGTCTGATACTCGTTTGTATCATTGACTTATGGCACTCGTCTGTGTTCTTTAGATGATCATCCAATGCTCGTCTGTGTTGAAGAGGTTTAAAGTCCCGACGGTGGGATTAAAGTCAAATTGGTTACCATTCCTGGCGTAACAGGATTGTTCGAAGAAGACTTGTCTGTTAAAGAATTCGGATTCCGAATAACAATTTCAACTTGGAAGGAGCTCGTCTGCTTTCTTCCCGCTGCAATCACCAAAGCGTTATTTGGTTGGGTTTATTTCCCATTTCTGCATTCTCCTGCAGAGTGCAACTTTTCAGGGTCTATTTGGTATTCAATCACTGTTTATCTCGAACGTCTGATAGTCGTTGCTCTCATCCCTTTCAGATTAACAGTTGATTGAATAGGGGCAGCTGTAGACACCCTAAATTTGCCCTCTTGTTTTTCTATCTTTGTCAGCTTTTCGTTTTGCATTCATACGCATTTTGCATACCATTGGCATAAGCTCCTGAGACGTGGGATCGTGTTTTCTGAGAGATTAGGGTTTCGCATCCTATTTGTGGTTTTCTGAGGAATAAAGGTTTATTTCCCTGATTTGGTGGCTTCCAAAGACTTCACTTCTGAAGACTGTCCAGTGATGCATCAGACCCATAATTAACAGGGAACTGTTGAGTTTAATTGTTCTTTTTCATTAAGTTACGAGGCCATGCATCTCAGGTTATTCTTCTATTTCAATATCTCAAAAGTGTTGGTTTTATCCCAAGTGTGTTTTGTTCAGTCACGATCCATTCCAAAGGGATGTTTGACCTAATCTTGGTCAAACTATCCGTAGTATGATTCAAGTGCAAGATAGGGGTTTCATGGGTTGATTTCTCAGGCGGTGCATATCCAAAGTCAAATTGTTGTGTGTGTAATTCATCAGATTTATTAAGTTGTGATTCATAAGGGGTTTTGGGTCATTTTGTTTGTTGAACAGTTCATTAGTGGCTCGTCTATGGATTTATTTTCCTAGTGTTGAATTCAGATATATTAAATGTGATCCAGGAATTATCTTGTCCGAGGAGGATTAATTCAGAAAGTTGTGTTGTGATTACAAGTTGTTCAGTTACTCAGAAATTTCATCAGAAAAGTTTCGAGAGTGCGTCAATGGCTTTTGATATTGGTTCATGTTCATATCCCCGTCTTTTATCAATCTATACCATTTTTCCATAACCATTTCTCTATCCATAAGTCCTTCATATTCACTTTTTCTCGTCATTTTCTAATCCAATTTTGATATATGACCATTTTCTTTATCCATTTCCAATCTTCATCTTTTATTTCTAATGTCCATAAACTATTAAACCAAAATAAGCCACCCAAAATTCCTTTTAAATAATCCAAATTCACTTATCCATTTTAGTCTAAAACCATTTTCCATTATCCATTACACTTAATTACCCATTTTTAAATAATCATTTTTTCCATTTTTTATTATTTATCCATTCTAAGACCATGTCCATATTTCAAACCATTTTTGTTCATTTCTAAAACCGTACTTCATTTAATTCCTTTTTTCAATTTAATTTCATTTTTCTCCATTTTTAAATCCATACATCCTAAATAACCATTATTAAGCACTTCCATTAAGCCCATTTACATTTTTATTATGGTACAAGTTATAAAATATTACACAAAAAATAGCAAGATATTTGGTTTTGTTCATCACACAAGGCAATTCATAGGACCCCACCACGTTCTATTCTCTCCAACCAACTTCAAGCAGCCTCACGATTTTACAACACACAGCAGTATAACAACACACATTTTCCAATTCACCTAGAGGCCTCCTTCCCGTACACACAGGATGATTTTTTCCACTACCACAACCAACACATTTTGATAATATTTTTTTCACAGCAACAACCTTTATTTTTCCTCTTCATTCTTTTCCAAATAACAAACGCAGTGAATCATTTTTCTTTCTCTCCATAACAACAACCACAACATTTTTTATCTTTCTCTCCAAATAAATAAACAAAAACCGCACCCTGCATTGGGGGAATCGTGAACTAACATCACAACCATTTTCAACAACTTTTTACATACCTCACGCATCAATCCTTCAGCCTCACTTCATTAAAATCACTCATCACGCTGGCCCGCAACTTTATTCACACAGCACCTCATTTCACATACCTTCTGCTTATCCTCATTCTTCAATCACACAACAACAATTTCTCTACACACAAACAACCATAGGCCGCAGCTACCACCCCTGTTTTCTCCATACAATCACCCTCTTCTTCTTCAAACCATCATCACTCTTCAACATATCTACAAATCAACAACAGCAACCGAATCCACAACACAAAACCAACACAACCTACACCAAACTTCACGCAAACCCTGCATCCACTTTTCAACCTTCAACTCACCGAGTCACACCTTTGACTCTTCGCAAACACTCTTCTTCGGATTCAACAATCACCAACACCACAAATTCTTCACTCTCACACCACACAATAATCTTTCCAATCCTTCAACGAGTCATCACCCTTTTCCACCATCAATCTCCAAACGATAACAAAATCAGAAAGGGTAGAAGAAGAGAACGAAGATCTAAAATCTGAACTCACCAAATCGAACTTGAGAACTTGAAACGCAATCGCCGACGGTTTGAGGTACAGCGGCCGCCGTTTGGTGTTGAAGAACCGCGGTAAAGTCAACCGCGAAATCGACGAGGACGACGCCGCCGGTTTAGTCTGAGCCGGATTTGCAAAGCCCGAAGAAGAAGGTGACCGACCCATGATTTGATTTTGAGGGAGAGAACCAAGTAGCGAGGGTTTCGTTTTCGGGAAGGGGAAGAGCTGAGAGTGGACCGTTTCCATGGGGGCTGTTGGCTTTATTTTTGTTTTTGTTTTTTTTCTTATAATTTTGTTTACGTTTTTTATGTTTTTAACTTATCTCCTCTCTTTTTTTCTCAATGTTACAAGAAGATCTTTGGGCTCAACATTTCCTCTAGGCCCGCTGATTGTTTTTCTCTCATCACCTTTTTTCCAGCGCTGCACACCCCATTGTTTTAGTTATTTTTTCTAGTTTCTTGCTAAATGATCGTACCTAGAGATCAGGATCCAATACAGCTGGACTCGAGAGCGGGCGGAAATGGTTGTCGAGGAGAAAAAAAGGGGTGTACCTGCAACACACTCCGATGCCAAAGTAAGTATCCGAGCGACAGTGAGCAAGTACTAGTATTAGGGTTGAGAATTGAATACCTGACCCTCTCAAATGAGAGAGTTTATATAGAGGACCAGCCGGAAGACTATTGGTTCGTTTTATGAGGTGCGGATCGAGGGGTCCGTGAAGATAGGAAACGGTCAATACTAGCCGTTAGAAAGTCTCTCCCTGGTCGGATCATTAGTGGTCGACTGAGAGGCCACTTTTCATAGTTGTGCTCGCACTGTCGAGCAAGAAGAATGGGTCAGCCTTTTTGGCCCAATAAGAGGGATTGGGCCGGGTCGGAACAGGAGCCCCCCAAGTCATTGTTCGGACTATCGGGCAGTGACTTAAAGCAATACAGTGCTCGTCTGGGTGTGAGGCCATGGTCGAGGATCTCCGCTGTCGATGGTTCGGGCAAAGAATACGATGCCCGGTAGAGGAATGTGAAACGAAAAGCTGGAATATCTGGATATTCGCGCCTATTAATGATTTGACGGCTAGTCTAGGGGCTAGCGCCTAGGGGTCACGCGCGTGCGCACGTGTCCTTTTTCCTATAAATAGGATTTTCGGGGCCCATTTTGGCCTTTTCGCTTCGTCTTCTCTCTCAACTCTCTGCCCGTTCAACCGCCGTTGCTTCCGCCGTCGACCACCGCTAATTTCTACCGACCACCGTTCGCAGAAGCTTAATCTTCTTCAAAATGTCTTCTCAAGCTCAAGGTACCGTTCTTTTCTTCTCCCTTGAGTGAATATAGCTTAGTTTCTGTAGAATGCATGCGGTTTAGGGTGATTTTACCGGTAGTTTTAGGATTTAGAATTGGAAACTCTTAAAGTTCCTGCCACCGTAACTGGTCGGCCACGAACCCTAGCTTTAGGGTCGACACGGACCTTGGTCGACTTAGATTTTAGTCTCTTGGTAGGTTTCCGTTGTCTGCATACTGTTGGGCGTCAGACGTTGCCTCGAGCAATGGTTAGCCAGGGCTACAGCTTGGGATGCAATTCCTGAGCTGAGGCGCGCCCTTTCACTTGTCGAGCGGTGGAAGGGTGGATTTGATATTCTTAATCGAATTCACTGATGCCTTTCCTCTGCTTTTCAGGTGATAACTTGCTCGAGGACCCGCTGGTTGTGCTTTCTGAGGACACGTCCTCGGAGAGTATGGAATCGTCTGCGTCCATACCCTCAGGCTCGGGAGGCTCTTCTGACAGTTCGAGCACAAGTACCACGGAGCAGTCGACAGAGTCGCCTCAGTGTCCTACTCGGTCGAGGGTTTCGCCCGAAGAATGGGTGGTTGAAGACTTGCTGGACAAGGTGTCATCTTTCTCAAGGCCTCGGTCGGAGCCGCTGCCAATTGTTGGGAATCCTGCTGACTGGGTCGTAACCTGCCCGGGAAACGACGACCGCATCTTCTCAGACTTTCGCGGCCGGGCGTTTTCTATGTATGAATACGCCACTTCAGTCTTGGGAGTCACGCTGCCCTTCAGCGATTTTGTGAGTGCTATGCTCGGGCACCTTTGCATAGCCCCTTCTCAGCTGCATCCGAACTCATACGCCTTCCTCAGGGCGTTTGAAATGACATGCTCTTTCTTGGGCGTTGGGGCCACGCTCCCTCTCTTCTTTCGCCTCTTTTCCCTACAACGCCAAGTCGGGCGAGGGACCGATCGGAAGGGGTTCGTATCCTTCAAACAACGGACCAAGATTTTCAAGGCCCACTCGGAGTCTATCCGGGCTTTCAAGACCGATTACTTCTTGATAAAACCTGCGAGCGGTGCGGCCGTAAGAGCCATGAGTTTCCTTGGAATTGATACTGATGAAAACGACGAGCCCAGATTGGACGACCAAGGGGAAGTGATTCCGAGGAGGTTGTGGATGTTTCCTTTTTCTTGGAGTTACGTGCATTATGAGCGGCCAGTGGGGGAATTTGTTCAGGTGGGGGACACTCTGAACGATGATGACGCGGCCAGCTTTGAAGCTTTTAGGAAGTTGGTATCTTCCTTTACTCCGACTCCTCTATTGGACGGGGAGGGCAAAGTTATGGTCGATCAGGATGGAGGAGAAGCCTTGGAGCGTCCCCTGATCAACGTTACTGATCTACTGGCCTGTACTAACGGGCAGGAGATAGATGATTTTTTCGGTATCTGTTTGTTTATGCTCGTTAAGTTTTATATTTGATTTTGTTGCTCGTGGCTAATCTTGGTTTTGTTCCTCTTTTCAGGTTCTTTGACTAATCCTCTGGACAAAATCCATGAGCGGCTAGTCCAGCAGCAGCGAAAACGGTCAAGGGTCGTGCAGACCAAGTTGACCGAGGCAAGTGGTTCAGGCTCGGGTCCGCTTGTTCAGGGCTCTCCGGGGGTTTCCACCGGTTCTTTAATGAAGAAGCATAAAGCGGCGGCCACTGTGGATCTGACGGTCCGTACTCCTCCAAAGCCAAAGCATGGGATACCCCCGTGTTTCGTTGTTCGGAACTTCTTTGAAGGGAACACAATGGATGTGGACCGGGCGGATTCTTTATTCCTGGAGGGGATGGACCGCCCTGCTCGGCGGCTTTCATTGGCTCAGGATGCGAGCGCGGTGATGCGAGTCTTGACCATGGCCTGGATGACGGCTGAAGGGTCTCCCATGCTGGAGCGGGAGAACAGCAAGCTCAAAGAGCAACTGGCTGCTTCTGAGGCCAAGCTGACGGCGTCCACCGAGGAGGTGAAAAGGGTTACCACGGAGTCTGCTGAACGAGCAACGATAATTGCTAAATTAGAGGTCGACAAAAGAAAGTTGCTCGAGCAGAATAAGAAGTTAAAAGACGCCTTCTGTCCCAAAGAGGATGAAGATGAGGACACTAAACATTTGATTACGAGGGCTCATTTCCTCGCTCGGATCGACCAGGATATGGAAGATCTGAACGCGTCTACTGAGTTCAGTTTTCAAAATGCCGTGGACCAAGTGAAAGCTCTCCACCCTGACCTTGCTTTGGACGCTGATCGGATGAACTATCTTTACAAGGTGGTGGACGGTCAGATCGTGGTGCCTGCGGACTTGGTGGTGGCTGATTCTCAGCCGGGGACAACGATTCAGCCCGATCAGCCAGAGGAGCAGCCAGGGCATGAGGAAGCTCGCGAGGAGGAGGATCGCCCAGCAGTCGAGGATAATTAATTAATGGCCTGCGTGCCTTCATGATTTATAATGTATTTTGTTGTTTGGGGGGCGTGGCCCCCTTTATCTGTAATTCCGAACAAGTCGGCCTTTTGGTGCCGCATTTCTTTTTTCTAAATGTTAAGTACTTGACCGTGGAGGTCGGTTATATATGTTGTTTGCTCGCAACTATTCGTCCGTCGGAGGACATGATTTGTTATTATTTTTATTAAGTGTTTGATGCTCGTATTTGTATCAATTAGAAGTGATTGGATAGATACGGGGGGTGTGGACGACCTGTTGGTTAGGGGAACCAATCAGTCTTGGAGGGTTGTATCCTCGATCGGTGCCCGGGTCAAGATAATGGCCCGGGCTCCATGGCGTGAACGTCCCATCGCGAGCTGGGGTTCTACCTGGTCGTGGTACTTAGGCGACGTCGGACTCGTTCGAGTATCCGTTCGTGCGACAAGTTTCTCTTTTGCTCGAAAAAGAACTTGCTTTGTCTGTGATATTTAGACTGTCGTGCTCGTACCTAGGCACGCAGTTGGTCTCTCTTTCTCTTCCCCTGGGAGTTGAGCAAGGTGACTGGCTTAACTATAATATTGTTTAAGTTTCTCGGCGTTCCACGGCCGAGTGAGTTCTTCCCCGTAAAGATTTTCTAGGTAATATGCGCCGTTCTCGGTTTTTGCTCGAACACGATATGGGCCTTCCCAGTTGGGTGTCAGTTTTCCCTCGCGGGGATCCCTGTGGTTTCTTCTAAGGACGAGGCTACCTACTTCGAATGTCCGCCTGATGACCTTGGAATCATACCGAGCGGCTATCTTTTGTTTGAGAATGATTTCTCGAAGGGCAGCATCTGATCGGATTTCTTCGACCATGTCGAGCTCGTCTCTTAAAGCTTCGTTATTGACATCTTGGTCCATGGGGAATTCCGTGCGTCTCGAACGGACATGCATCTCTATTGGAATTACTGCTTCGGTCCCATACGCTAATCGAAATGGGGACTCTCCGGTCGTTGAATGGGGAGTAGTTCTATACGCCCATAATACGCTATGTAGTTCCTCGACCCAGTGTTTCTTATGCTCGTCTAACCTTCGTTTCAGTCCTCTTAGGATTACCCTGTTTGCGGCTTCGGCCTGCCCGTTAGTTTGGGGGTGCTCGACTGATGCGAAATGTTGTTTTGTCCCTATTGACGCGACGAATTCTTTGAAATGTTTATCCGTGAATTGAGTTCCGTTGTCGGTCACAATAGCGAGGGGGACTCCAAACCGGGCGAGGATGTTTCTTTTGAAGAATCGAAGTATATTGAGTGCAGTAATTTTGGCCAGAGCCTCAGCTTCTATCCATTTGGTGAAGTAGTCGACACCTACAATCAAGTATTTGTTCTGACCAGACCCAACGACGAAGGGTCCTAGAATGTCCATTCCCCACCATGCGAACGGCCAGGGTGATGATAACGATTTTAGCTCGGAAGGAGGTGCTATGTGTACGTCCCCGTGTCGTTGGCATTTATCGCATCTTTTTACATGTTCCTTTGCATCGTGCTGTAGGGTGGGCCAGTAGTATCCTGCCCTCAGAATCTTACGAGCTAACGAACGTCCGCCCGGATGTTGCGCATTGATTCCCTCGTGGACTTCCCTTAGGACGTGTGGAATATTTTCCTCCTCTACGCACCTGAGGAGGGGCGTAGAGAATCCTCGACGGTACATGCGTCCACCTACTAAAGAATACGAGCACGCCCTCCGTCGTACGGTACTAGCCTCTTTCGGGTCGGTTGGTAATTCTCCTTTAGTTAGGTAGTTGAATACTGGGGTCATCCAACAGTTTGTGTCGCCCACCAGGTTAATGTGTGTGCAGGGTGACGAATGTCCAATACTTGGTTGGGGGAGCAGTTTTTGTATGACGGACTTGTTGTTTCCTTTCCTTTTAGTGCTCGCCAGCTTGGATAGGATATCTGCGCGGGCGTTGCTTTCCCGGGGAACGTGTTTGATTTCTACACTCTTAAACTGCTTTATTTCGTCTTTTACGAGGGCCAGATATTCGGCCATGCTATCACTCCTGGCTTGGAAATCTCCACGGACTTGGCTCGCGACCAATTGAGAGTCTGTGCAAATTGTGACCTCTTCTGCTTCTAGGTCATTTGCGAGCCGTATGCCTGCTAAGAAAGCTTCGTATTCCGCCTGGTTGTTAGAAGTGGGGAAAGACAGAGTCAAGGATACTTCGATGACGTTCCCCTCCTCGTTCTCCAGAATAATACCGGCCCCACTGCCCGTTGGGCCAGATGCACCGTCTACGAAAATGACCCATTTAGATGAAGCTTGCGCGTCTCGCTCGGTGAAGGTAAGTTCAGCCACGAAGTCGGCCAGTGCTTGCGCTTTGAGGGCTTGTCTTCCTTCGAATTTGATGTCGAATTCAGACAGTTCTAGTGACCATTTTAACATTCAGCCGGCCATGTCTGGTCGACCGAGCAACTGTCTTATGGGCTGATCAGTCCTTACGATGATGGTGTGAGCCAGGAAGTAGTGGCGTAGTCTCCTAGCTGCGAGGAGGAGGGCCAGTGCGATCTTTTCTATCTGAAGGTACCGAACTTCTGGACCGTGGAGAGCTTTGCTCGTGAAATACACGGGCTTTTGCCCTTCGGGTCGTTCGCGCACAAGGGCCGCGCTTACCGCTTCGTTGGCGACCGCGAGGTAGAGATATAGAGTTTCCCCCTCCTCTGGTCTGGATAAAACTGGAGGTTCACTTAATTCCCTTTTTAGGTGGGACAGTGCTAATTCGCATTCTGCTGTCCACTCGAACGTTGCTTCCTTACGGAGCAGCTTGTAAAAGGGGAGGGCGTGTTGAGCAGATTTTGCCACGAATCGGGCAAGGGAAGTGATGACTCCGTTTAGTGATTGTATGGACTTCTTTGACGTGGGAGTTGGGAACATTGCAAATGCTCGACACCGATCGGGATTAGCCTGAATTCCTCGTTCGGTCAAATAGAATTCGAGGAATTTTCCTGCTCGGACACCGAAGGTGCATTTCTCAGGGTTGAAACGCATTTTGCACTTTCGTGCTTGGTCGAAGACTTTTCGCAAATGATATGCGTGATCTGTTTCTTGTTGAGATTTGACGATCATGTCGTCCATGTACACTTCGAGCATGTCTCCGATTTCAGCTCGGAAAACTTTATTCATCATACGCTGGTACGTTGCTGCTGCATTTTTAGGCCGAAAGGCATAACGTTGTAAAAATAATTGCCCGACTCAGTCATGAAGGCCGTGTATTTTTTGTCGGACACAGCCATGGGTATTTGATTGTAACCCGAGTATGCGTCCATAAAGGATAATAATTTGTATCCGGACGAACTGTCGACCAATTTGTCGATGTTAGGTAAAGGGTATGCATCTTTCGGGCATGCCCGATTGAGATCGGTATAATCAACGCACATTCTCCATTTTCCATTAGATTTTTTGACGAGTACAACATTTGAGAGCCAGGTTGTGTACCTGGCCTCAGTTACAAATTTTGCCTCTAGGAGGTCTTTAACGGCAGATTCGGCAGCTTCGGTCTTCTCGCTCGACTGCTTTCTCCTGCGTTGAGCGACCGCCTTACACGTTGGGTCGATAGAAAGATGATGACAAGCTGTTTCGGGGTCGAGCCCTGGCATTTCCGCAGCACTCCATGCGAATAAATCTGCATTCCCTTTGAGGCAGGCTTCCAACTGCCGCTTCACTAATTCGGGCAGGTGTGCTCCAATCTTGACGCATCGAGCAGGATCTTCTCCCAAAGGAATTAGCTCGAAATCTCCGTCCGGGATTGGTCGGGCTAAGGCCTCTGTTGGCCTCTGGATGCTCTCGTTGTGTGAAAACCTGCAGTCTAAGTCGATTGAATCGACTTGAGGGTAGGCCTTGGGCACATCTGGTGGATCCAGTGTCGGGGAGACTGGTTGGTACGATATTGAGCTGAGGCCTTTTGATGCTGCCTCGAAACATCTACGGGCAGCGTCAACATCTCCGTGCAATGTGGCAACTCTGCCCGAAGTAGTATAGTACTTCATCTTTAAGTGGACGGTGGACGACACGGCTATCAATTCGGCCAGAGTCGGTCGTCCTAATATGCAATGGTATAACGATGGGCAATCCACGACGAGAAATTGGACCCTAATTGTCCTAGCTGTTTCGCCTGCTCCGAAAGTGACCAACAGGTCGACATAACCCCATGGTCGGGATACTGCTCCGTTGAAACCTTGCAGATCGGATCCAACGTATGGGGTTAGGTGTGTTTCATTCAGTTGGAGCATTGAAAACAGTTGGGAGTACATGATGTCACATGAGCTTCCTTGGTCTACCAATATCCTCCTTACGTCGAAGTTCGCCATGCGTGCTCGGATGAGTAAAGGGATGCTGGCGTTTGGTGCTCCTCCCAGGAGCTCTTCTCGGTAGAATGCGAGGGGTACGGAACCTTCCCTCGGAGGATCTAAGGTGGCGTTTTGCGCGGCCCCCTTGGCGATCAGCTGGTCGAATTTCCTCTTCACAGAACCGACCGTGATTTTATTGAATCCGCCTCCCGATATGACCATCGCCGAGGGGAAAGCTTCCCATGGACTGTGAGAGGAAAGGTATCCTGTGCCTTTGGTATGGTCTGGTAAGAAGAAGTCTTCCGGGCGATAGATGCTCAGGGCGACCTGCATGTTAGCGTCCGCGGGGATGGGCACGGCCTCCTCGATTTTCTGGGTTTCTTGTGTGTCCTGCCGAGGATTTTCTCTGGATTTTGTGAACTGCTTCAGATGCCCGTCTTTGATGAGGATTTCGATCGCGTCCTTGAGATGTATGCAATCCTCTGTGTTGTGCCCGTGGCTCTTGTGGAACCTGCAGTATTTCGTTTTATCTGTACCGGGCCTGGTAGGTTGTTGCCTCGGAAAGCGTACTCCTGCCTGTTTAAACTCTGAATTGGCGCACTCAGACAAGATTTTCTCTCTGGAGGCCAGGAGAGGCGTGTACTCGTGGAACCGACCAATGGGTCCCCGGTGCTCCCGCGGTTCACGGGAGAGATCGTCCTTTCTTTTTTCTCCTCCCCGACGAGATGTCGAGGGCTCCTCGGTTCGATGTGGTTTGGCGTCTTCTCGACGTCGGGCATCTCTTACTGAACTGGCCGCTTGCTTTTCTTCATATTGGATGTAAGCTTGGGCTTTTAGCAGGAACGCGTCGAGGGTCGCTGGGGTTTCAATACCGACCGCCCTATGAAAATCTGTCGAGGGACGCAGCCCTCGTTCAAGCAAATACTTTTTCATGTCGTCGGTTGTTGACACTTGAACCGCTTCTTTGTTGAATCTTTCGATGTAGGTTCGTAACGGCTCGTCTCTCCCTTGGATTATTGCTTCGAGCGAAGCCTCTGTCTTAGGATGTCGTCTTGACGCAGTAAAGTGCCTAGAGAACGTGCGCCCAAGTTGCTTCCACGACGTGATGGATTCGGCCTCAAGGCTCTTGTACCAAGTCATTGCTCCTTTCCTCAGCGTTGTGGGAAAGAGCCGACATTTAATTGCTCCTCGAACACCTCGATAGTCGAGCAAGGCATCGATGTTCTCGATGTGCTCGTCTGGGTCGGTTGTGCCGTCGTACGATCCCAAAGGAGGGGGTTTCTCCAGGCCTCTCGGTAATTTGGCCGCCATAATTTCAGAAGACAAGGGGCCCCGAGCGTCTTCATCGTCACTGGAAGCAAATGACGCTCTGTGATCACGTTTCTTTGTTCCTTGAGGGGAAGCGGATCTTGATCTGCTCCTTCTTGATTTTCTTTTAGGAGAGGGTCGTGGAGATGACCGACGAAAACGTTTGTTGCCTGTTGATTCGTCGGTATTTCCTCTCCTTTTCTTCGGAGGAGATGGCGTGGGCTCCCTTTGGGGTCTCTTAGAAGAATGAGGTCGGCGAGAGTTATCTTCAAGTCGAGCGATCTTTTCACCATGAGCAAGGAGTAACAAGTTTGTCTGGTTTAGGATTTCGGCTAGTGCTGAGAATTCTGATCCCAAAGGAGTCGAAGGAACGAGAGTTTCCGGGCGACTTTCCAAGGGTTGATCACGATCGGGTGAAGGCGATGCTGCCCTCTTTTCTGGTTGGTCGTGCGTGGTATCATCATGTAGGGGAGGTTGGACATTGCTCTCATGTTGTGTGAGAATCATGCCATCGTTCGATCGATTCTCCTGATTGTCCCGAGCAGCCATGGATTTTTGTTAAAACTTTTGTTCTTTGAGGATCTTGAAAGAAGAACGGGGAAGTTGGTTTCCCACAGACGGCGCCACCTGATCGTACCTGGAGATCAGGATCCAATACAGCTGGACTCGAGAGCGGGCGGAAATGGTTGTCGAGGAGAAAAATGGGGGTGTACCTGCAACACACTCCGATGCCAAAGTAAGTATCCGAGCGACAGTGAGCAAGTACTAGTATTAGGGTTGAGAATTGAATACCTGACCCTCTCAAATGAGAGAGTTTATATAGAGGACCAGCCAGAAGACTATTGGTTCGTTTTATGAGGTGCGGATCGAGGGGTCCGTGAAGATAGGAAACGGTCAATACTAGCCGTTAGAAAGTCTCTCCCTGGTCGGATCATTAGTGGTCGACTGAGAGGCCACTTTTCATAGTTGTGCTCGCACTGTCGAGCAAGAAGAATGGGTCAGCCTTTTTGGCCCAATAAGAGGGATTGGGCCGGGTCGGAACACTAAATATTTTGTAGAGATTTTAATTTTTTTGTTTATTAT
Organism: Lathyrus aphaca; assembly: GCA_963966055.1. NCBI lineage: Eukaryota > Viridiplantae > Streptophyta > Magnoliopsida > Fabales > Fabaceae > Lathyrus > Lathyrus aphaca. The sequence continues at coordinate 548,339,942 of OZ014522.1, forward strand.
AGATTTTTATTATATTGTTTACTTATTTATTATGGTATATTACTTTTAGCAGATTTTATTAATTAGTTGAGATTTAGGTTTAGATTAGTTTTTTTATTTTTATTTTGATAGTTTCGTTTATAATTTTTAGATTCTAATTTAAATTAGTTTATTATGTTAAGGGTTTAATTAAAATTTTCATTAATTTTTATTATTATAATTTTGATATAGTTTCTTAGCTTTGTATTTAGTCTTGATTAATTTGATTTAACAATTTTGGTTTCAGTTCATGCTTAAAAGTTTTGCATGTTATTTTTGGATTTCGATGATGGCGGACGCTGCTCGATGATGACCTTGTGCTTTATCTTTCTGGACTGATAGGATTTATGGATACGAATTGTACTTAAGCTTTGATACCATACAAACTGATTTATAGCTTTATTTATGATTCTCTTTGATGACTGCCTTTGACGCGGGACGCGATATTTGATACTCTGATCTATTTAAACTTGATGACTGATACCTGCGCTTAACTGCTGGATCTCATTTCTGGTTGAGACTTCCAATTAGTATTCTTATTCTTCTTGCGCTTATTGAAGAGGCAACGGACTTTCTCCGTTAGGTAACACTGAGGCCCGATTTTACTTATTGCATGCTGCTGCATCTGGAAGTCCTACTGGTGTAGGCTCTGTTTGTGCATTGTTCGATTACTTCATTTCGCATTCTCATATCCTTATCTTATTTCTTCTTCATCTCAATTTCTTCTTCCTCATCTTCTTTTATTCTTTCTCGACTTGAGGTGTGCTTAGGACACCATAGTCCTCCTCCTTTTCTTCCCTCCTCTCTTCTTCTTTCTTCTTCTTCTCTTCTTCTTTCTTTCTTCTTTAGGATAGGTTTTGAACCTCACTAACCTAGGTTCATCCATGCATGACAACTTTAGGTCTTGTTTAGTTTCCCATTAGATGTTTTACCTTCAGATCCTTGTGGTGCTTTCTCTTCTCATCTTCAAACTTAATTTTAATTCACTTTAATAAATGTTGAGTACTTTCGTGTGACATGAGACTTTGCTATGAGATACTTGCACGCGTTCCGTTTCGGGGCGAGGTGTAAGTTATCCCTCGTAGTGGATAGGTCTTAGCATGAGATTACTTTACAAAGAAAAGCATAAAAAACAGTTCTTAACATAAAATCACAAAAACACTTAATAAATGTTAATAGGTCAGTGTGTCTGAGCCTTCACTTGTGGGACTAGATTTGGGGATTTCCTCCATAGATAGGTGTGCCTCTTGCGCATTCCATTTCGGGATGAGGTGAGACGTACACATCCCAGGGAGTAAGACTTAGGTACACTTACCTATGCAAACTTCAAAAATAGAAAACTCATAAAAAACACTGAACAAACAATAAGCGTCTTTCCTTCGGGAATTCTTTTCTCACCTCATTCGCTTCGTACGCGAACTTGCTCCTACTTGTCATTTTGCAAGACGGTTACGCACTCGTCGTCCGAGTCTGCAACACCTGAGCAGTGGCATAGGCAGTTCAAGCCTTAATTCACAAGCAATTTCTTTTCTACCCCTAGTTAGGGGAACTACGGCGTCTCTGATCCTCATTGTCCTGATGAGGTACGTAGGCATCGGGGTAGGGCCCGTTCGAGCACAATCTTTACTTTCCCTACATTTTTTCTCTTTGTTTTCTTATTCAGTTCCTTTCTCAGTTTTCTTTTCCAGTTCCCGTTCCAGTTTCTTTTCTTTTGCAGCAGCTTTCATGCCCTCACCCTTTGAAACAGTTTCTTTACAAGCGTGGATCCCGTCGGGTACGGAGGATGATCTGGGTGCTAATACCTTCCCAGGTCGTAACCGACTCCCGAACTCAGTCTCTTTGGTTCGTAGGACCCGTGTCCTTCCTTTTCTTTTCTTCTGGTTTGTGCAGCATTACCATTTCTGCTCCTTCGGGATAAAAATGCCTGGCTGGCGACTCTATCCTTTTCCACGCCGCTTTCGCGTTTGTACCAGGATGGAAATCCGGGGAGCGACACAGGGTGGCTACTCTCCCTGACATTGTATAGTATTTCCTCTTCAGGTGGACAGTTGATGGGACGGCCAGAAGATCGGCCAACATTGGTCGACCTAGAATGCATTGATATAGAGAAGGGCAATCGACAACCAAAAATTGGACGCGGATTGAACAGGAAGTTTATGCGGCCCCAAACGTGACCATGAGATCGACATAACCCCATGGTCGTGACACCGCACCATTGAAACCTTGGAGGTCAGATCCCACGTATGGCGTTAGGTGAGTCTCGTTTAGCTGGAGTGTAGCGAACAGCTGCGAATACATGATATCGCATGAGCTACCTTGGTCGACCAATATTCTGCGGACGTCGAAGTTGGCCATCTGGGCCCGAATGAGCAGTGGAATGCTGGCATTCGGTTCTCCCCCTAATAGTTCCTCCTTGTATAAGGAAATGGGCACTAAATTGTCTCTGGGTGGATCCAACATGGCGTTCAGGGCTGACCCTTTTGCAATTAGTTTGTCGAATTTCCTCTTTACGGAGCCGACCGTGATCCTGTTTAATCCCCCGCCCGAGATCACCATGGCGGATGGGAAGGCTTCCCAGGGGATATGGGAAGATAGATAACCTGGACTCGCCTGACGGTCGGGCAGAAAGAAATCTTTCAGTGGTAGATGATGGGGCCGACTTGCATATTGGTGTCCGCGGGGACTACCACCGCTTCCTCGACCTTGATGGTTTCTTGTGCCTCTGGCTTGGAGGCTTCTTTGGATTTCGTGAACTATTTGAGGTGGCCATCTTTGATGAGTATCTCTATTGTGTCCTTCAGGTGGATGCAATCCTCGGTGTTGTGTCCATGGCTCTTGTGGAACCTGCAGTACTTGGTTTAGCACATTCGGACAATATTTTCTCCCTTGATACCAGCAAAGGTGTATACTCACGAAATCGGCCCACTGGTCCTCTCTGCTCCCGCGGTTCACGGGAACAGTCTTCCTTTATTTTGTCGCTTCCCTGACAAGATGTCGAGGGTTCGTCGGATTTGGAAAGATTAGAGTCTTCTCTACGTCGAGCATTGCTGACGGAACTGGCCGCCTGCTTTTCCTCGTACTTGATATACGCTTGAACTTTCAAGAGGAAAACATCCAGAGCAGCGGGTGTCTCAATACCCACTGCTCGGGGGAAATCGGTAGATGGGCGTAATTCGCGCTCCAGTAGATATCTCTTCATGTCGTCCGTGGTTGAGACCTGGACGACTTCTTTATTGAACCTTTTGATGTAGGTCCTGAGGGGCTCGTCTTTGCCTTGGATTATGGCTTCAAGTGATGCTTTTGTCTTTGGATGTCGTCTGGAAGCGGTGAAATGCCTGGAAAGGTTCGACCGAGCTGTCTCCAGGAAGTGATGGATTCGGGCTCGAGGCTTTTATACAAAGTCATTGCTCCTTTCCTTAGGGTGTTCGGAAAGAGACAACATTTTATTGCTCCTTGGACGCCCCTGTAGTCGAGCAGGGCGTCGATGTTCTCAATATGTTCGTCGGGATCAGTTGTTCCGTCATACGAACCCAGTGGTGGGGGTTTCTCGAGCCCTCTTGGCAATCTGGTAGCCATAATCTCAGATGAGAGGGGTCCTCTGATATCGTCGTCATCACTAGAGGTGAGCGAATGTGATCTTGAACGGTGTTTTCTGTTTCGTCGCGGGGACAGAGAGTTTGACCTGTTCTTTTTTGATCGTTTCGGGGATGGAGACCGCGACCGTCTTCTTTTTCGGGGAGGGGAACGACAATCGTCTTCTTGTGACCCTTGATGAACCTTGGTCGGCACCGGCGAGCGACGTCTCTGTGGAGGTGACCGACCACGATTCCAGATAGAAGATTCGTCGTGATAGCCTTTATCTTTCTTTCTTTGGGGAGAAGGGTTGCGTTGCCCCTGGTGCCTTTTGGGATATCGAGATGATAGACGACCGGTTTCTTCGAGACGGGCTATCTTCGCACCGTGCGCTAGGAGCAGGATATGGGTCTGATTGATCGTTTCAACCAGTGCGGCGATGTCTGATCCGGTGGGTGCGGCCACAGAAGGTATGATTTTTGGTTGGCTCTCGAGCGGCTGGTCGCGCTAGGGAGATAGTGAAGCTATCTTTCTGTCCTGGCGATCCTGGACGGTTTCTTCGTGTGAGGGGGTGAAAAGGTTATTCCCCTGTTGAGTAATGAGGATACCATCAGCAGTACGGGCTTCGCATGGGATGTCGTTAGCGGCCATGGATCTTTTTGAATAGTAACTTTGGTTCTTGAAATTCTTTGATGAAGAAGAACGGGGAAGTTTGTTTCCCACAGACGGCGCCACCTGATCGTACCTGGAGATTAGGATCTGATGTGGCAGCATCGAACGTGGATGAGCACGGTTGATGATGGAGAAAAGGGGGTGTATCTGCAAAGGCACTCTGATGCTAAAGTCAGAGAGTGAGTAACGAGTGAGCAAGTACAATATTTTTGGGTCTAGATTTGAAAATCTGACCCTCTCAAATGAGAGGGTTTATATACTGGTCCAAGTGGATGTTAATTGGTCCAAATTGTTGGGCGCGGATCGCGGATCCCGTAATAATTATAGACGGTTAGGAACTCGCCGTTGGGGCAAGAATGTGTCTGCTCGACTTGTCCTGGGTCGGATGCCTTAATACCGAGCAAGGGATCCATCAAGCAGTCGATCTTCAGGGTTCCGAGCGTCGCGGGGTCATTGGGCCGTTGGGCTATGAAATAGATAGGTTATATTCCTCAAAATCGGGCCAGTCCGGAACACTAACTATACGGGTAAGTTTTCGAGTGACCATACACAGGACTCATGATTTATGGTGTTATTTTCAATTTTTAGCGGCTTGCCTTACAATTCTTTACTCGATGTTGAGGGAGGGATGTATGTGGACGACGAGGCAAGGCACATGCAACACAACACTACCGATGGTAATAATTTTTTAACCTTGAATTTTTTTTGTAATATTTTCATTTGATTCTTGTAATAATGTTTGATCCGTTATTGTTTTTTATTTTAATTTCAGGCTTGGATCCTCCAGCACTTCCCGCACATTGCTGACTGGGAGAGTGTGGATGACTACACTGAGAAGATTCCCCGTGCATGTGCTTTTATCCCGTTGAGAGGGAACCAGGTGGTCGAGCCATTCAGAGTCTATCTTGATTGATGGTTGCTGAGGACAACCACTTCAACTGTTAACTGGATAATCGTCATACATGGCCTCTTGACAACATATTGCTATACTCTAGATGGCTGGAGGTCGGATCCCGTATCATTGCTCCTCATCTATCCGAGCGTGTCGTGCGGCAGTTTGAGTTCACCTAGACCATACCCAGACACCCTATTGTCCCTGCTCCTCCTGCATTGACTCGTATGTAGAATGAATAGATGTTTGCTGATTATGAGAGTCACCTAGTACCTGAGGAGGCTCGGGCCACCATATCATTGAATGACTGGAGCTACGTTGATGGTTACATCAGGTGGTTCTTCATTGTCTCACATTCGTACATGGTGCCGACTATACCTGGATCACCACCCAGACTAGCTTAGCAGGATATTCTAGAGGAATAACAGGCTCAGTTGGATCATACTGAGGATGTTTTTCCTTGTTGTTGTCGCATAATAAAGATGGCGCGGGCAATCATCAATGAGTGTATCTTCCCTGAGGGGTCTGTTGTCAGACGAATAGTGATGACATTATTGTGGAGGCACAAAGGACACTTTGTAGCTCAAATATCATGCAAGGATGGGGGCCGATGGTTGGGGACATAAACCAGGTGGTCGAGGAAGAGGTAGGAACAGAGGAGGCGACATAGGAGACATATGAGAGGTTGTCAGGTATGCCCAATAGATGTCTGTTTTGTTTTTGTTCAAGTACTCCTGTTTGTACTTTTTTCCTGATTTTGTTACTATGTTTTGATTTTTCTGACATATGACATCTTATATGTATATTGTTATATCATTTTGGTATGTATGTTATTTTATATTTCATCTGCGATCAATTATGTTTCATCTGCAAACAACTACACTATGGATTTAAAAAAAACTGTTCTTGTAACAATTTTGAGATGTATCTTTGAAATTTTATCATAGATGCATCTCCAAAAGTTTTAAAAATAAAATGAGCTATGGGAGATATCCTAGAACCATTTAAGGTTTAAATATTTCCAGAGATACATATCCAAAATATAATTAACGTAATATCAAACATGAAGTGCATCTGGAGATATATCTCCGGAACCTAGGAACATTATTGGAAATGTAACACCCCATTTCTACCCGCAAATAATTATAAGTAAATCAGAGTCAACAAAATAGGGTATCACATATTTCTTCTTAAAAACATCGAAATCATTTTATATCAAATAATCATTGTCATTTTTCACTACGCAGCGGAATCATTTAAATCATAAAACTCATCTGAAAACAACTTCATAAATTAATTCATCGTAAATCCAAAACATTATCTTATAAAAGAAACATCATTTTCTAAAGGAAACATATTTAATCCAATTATAAATAAAACAAAATGAAAAAAAATTTATGCATTCGCTAATCCCCCCGAAGTGCTACATATCAGAGCGACCAACGACTCAACCATCTAACGGAAACTTCTCGCTACTCGGGATTACCTGCACGTTACCAACCAAGGGTAAAATTCAAACAGAAGGGGTGAGATATCGACAATTATAAACAAGATACAATAATCAATACATATAAGATAGAGTCATTCAATCACCCATTCACATCATATTAATCATAAACGTCGTAACATCGCATATTTCATAACATTTCAATATTCATTCAATAATGCAAAATTAATGAGACTCGACAATGTATGCATGTGGTACCATTTGGAGCAAGCTCCCATCTCAAAGTTCATGTCAATTAGGTGGGCATCTGTAAGACATAAGTCTTCATCTTAATCTTCGTGTTTGCCAGTCCAGGCCATCTTAATAATACACATGTATGCGGTATGAAAATGACATACAACAAAAACACACGTCGTAAGCATACTTCGAATGGATCATCTTAAATCGTATTACATCATCGTAATATCACAACATCGTTGGTCATAAGACCTACATCAAAAACACATCATCGCAACAGTGTACAATTATTTTAACCATCTTAGTTTACCATCTCTAAATTCTTCATCCAAATTCGTTCAACAACACTCGTTAAGTCATCATATCATTAACCTCTAATTACGTATCTCATCAATTACTAGTTCTGGACCATCTTACGAAACATCAGAAAAAGAAACAGACGCGAAACGATAAGCGAATCGCTGCAAAATCACAAAAATGCAACAATGCTGCTCAAACGCGTATAGCCCATCCCCATACGTGTAACACCTTATGCTCATACGGGTATCCTACGCAAGTGAGAAAAAGGTCTGAAAAATCCTCCTTCCATACACGTAACAGGCGGCGTACCACCAGGTGTTACGCGTATCAGCTTGTCCCGTACGCGTAAGGCTAGATCCCTTACGCAAATCACCAGAGACCATCCCAGTTCATCTTCTGCTACGGGTTTATCATGCTATCACTCCAAATCAGTCCTAAATAGGTTTCTACCATGTTTTAGACTTATAATTCTTCATCTTATCACTCATCTAACATTACTACATCAATTTACCAACCTATTATCATCATCTAATCCAGATTTGTCACAGTTTCATCACTCAGCTCAGAAAATCATCACAGCAAATATTCATGACAACAACCAACAACATATTCACATCAGTCATACAATCATTGATTCATCATAGTCATACAAAATCGTACATAAAACATCATTCAAACGGTAACAAGGAAATCAAACAACCCTATCCCATACATACAAATCATTTTCTCCCGGTTATAAGATACGAATCCCACCCTTACCTTTGGATTGAAGGCAGCTCGAATCTATGGGTGCAAATTCCTACGAATTTCTTCTTGAAAATCCTTAGCCCTAGCTCTTGATCTCCCAAAACACGTTCTTCTCTCTCAAAACTGATTATGACTAATTCTCCCTAAAAACTTTTCTAATTCTATTTTCTTATTTTATTTAAAATGCTCTAAAAATAATACTAGTATTATTATTACTAAAATCATTTAATTAATCCACTAATGGGCTTCTATCTACACCTCTCAATAATACTACTAAAACCTCCTTAAAATAAGTATAATTCGCAAATCAACTTAAAACAACTTAAATCCATAATCATCTTAACATCAAAACACCGCACATCGCAAATAAACAACAATTCTACTCAAAATAATTTACTTAAATAATTCAATTAAATTGGGGTGTTACAGAAAATGCCCATGATGTCTACGAAACTTAAGGGATACATTAATATATATAGGGAATGTATCAAGTGAGAAAGGGTAATCTTATATGAGAGTGAGAGGAAGAGATAACAATCGTTTAATTTAAAATATATGGTTGAGATTTAATATCTCATTACATGATCCTTAATTTTCTCAACTATACGTCTAATCTATTGGAAAAACTTCAATATTGAAGTTAACCATTTACTCAGGTAAAACAAGCATTCATTCATTACAAGATGATTCTACACTACATAAAAAATCTAAAGAATAAAACAATGCAATTGGAAATAAGAGAGAAAGAGGAGTTCTAGAGGAAGAAGAAGAATGTATTGTTGTGCAAACTACACTCTAAGTGTTTGCTACAATGTGTGTTAATCACAATTATGATTTCTAAATCTACACAAAGCTATTACAAAACTTGTTATTCTCTGTCATACAATTGAAATAGTGCTCATCTCTATTTATAGATGAGATCACTTACACTCTAAGTAATCACAAAAAATAACTAACTCAACTAAAATTAATCTAAGTCAATTTACTTCGACTTTGTCGACTCCTTCGACACCTACATGTTATTTCGATACACATTAAAACACCCTTCGACATTTGTCAAATATAAACACACTATTTCGACATGATGAATTAAAAATTTAACACACAACCTAATTCATTGTGTTTAAGCTTTCTACATTCAACATTGTTCTTACACTATAAGAAAATTGGCAAATTGCGACGGTTCATTTTGACATGTTATGTCGGTTTGAACCGCCGCAATTTGCAGGTTACGACGGTTGCATCTCCTTCGTAGAATCGTGCGTCGCGGTGCTGTATTACGACAGTTGTCTAAACCGCCACACAAACCGTTGTTCACTTTTACGACAGTTAAGGAAGTGACGTAACTTGAAGATTGCGACGATTACGAACCGTTGTGAAATTTCGTTTTGATTTTTATTTGTAAATTGTGGCGGTTTGAACTGTCATAAATTAAAAAGATTAAAATAAAAAAATCTACCGTCATTGGCGGTTTGAACGACCGCAAGTTGCAAATAGTTTATAAAAAAAATTTGACCCTCAATTTTTTAGCATTATTATATAATTAACAAATCTAATTCTAGCAAAAACCAATTGAGTATACGCAATTATGAACAACTATACTAAGTGACAACCTTATTTATTTAATATGATTTTGAATATATTGTCTTTTTTATCTCTAAAGAAATCTATTTCCAAAAAATAATATACAGTTTGTTGAATACTAAAGAATATGAATTAAGAATAAAGAGAAAACAATTGAATTTGCACTCAAAATATATAAAGAAAAACTTATCATTGAATTCTTCCCTCTTTAAGAAATTTAAGTGGACCAAATGTGGTTACATTGGGTAGCAGAATAACAACTTTCAAAACTAGTAACACTTTATACAATCTATGATGTATTATACTATTGGAGGGCATTACCAAAGTGACCACTTCCTTAGCCTTTTTTACAGTCTCAAAACCTTCCACTCTTAAATCTTTATTATCCTTTGCATCTCTCTCTTCCAACTCCTTGCTTCCAGGCAGGCTTTGATGCTATTAAAATTTATGCATCACAACCCTGCACTCACTCATTCATATCAGAAACCATGAAAATGGGTTAACGAAAACAAATAAACACTTGCATGCAAATATATACAAACCATTTTCATATGTTTGTATGTAGAAAGAGCTAGCTTACTTCTACAAAGCAATCATGAAAGAGAAGACAAATAGTCACAAGTCCAGAAACAAATGACTCTTTGAATTATTGAGAAGTGACTGAACCCAACAAGTTGTTTCCCAGTGGACAAGATTTTGCATAGTAATTGTTCCGACCCAGCCCAATCCCTCTTATTGGGCCAAAAAGGCTGACCCATTCTTCTTGCTCGACAGTGCGAGCACAACTATGAAAAGTGGCCTCTCAGTCGACCACTAATGATCCGACCAGGGAGAGACTTTCTAACGGCTAGTATTGACCGTTTCCTATCTTCACGGACCCCTCGATCCGCACCTCATAAAACGAACCAATAGTCTTCCGGCTGGTCCTCTATATAAACTCTCTCATTTGAGAGGGTCAGGTATTCAATTCTCAACCCTAATACTAGTACTTGCTCACTGTCGCTCGGATACTTACTTTGGCATCGGAGTGTGTTGCAGGTACACCCCTTTTTCTCCTCGACAACCATTTCCGCCCGCTCTCGAGTCCAGCTGTATTGGATCCTGATCTCCAGGTACGATCAGGTGGCGCCGTCTGTGGGAAACCAACTTCCCCGTTCTTCTTTCAAGATCCTCAAAGAACAAAAGTTTTAACAAAAATCCATGGCTGCTCGGGACAATCAGGAGAATCGATCGAACGATGGCATGATTCTCACACAACATGAGAGCAATGTCCAACCTTCCCTACATGATGATACCACGCACGACCAACCAGAAAAGAGGGCAGCATCGCCTTCACCCGATCGTGATCAACCCTTGGAAAGTCGCCCGGAAACTCTCGTTCCTTCGACTCCTTCAGGATCAGATTTCTCAGCACTAGCCGAAATCCTAAACCAGACAAACTTGTTACTCCTCGCTCATGGTAAAAAGATCGCTCGACTTGAAGATAACTCTCGCCGACCCCAAGGGGAGCCCACGCCATCTCCTCCGAAGAAAAGGAGAGGAAATACCGACGAATCAACAGGCAACAAACGTTTTCGTCGGTCATCTCCACGACCCTCTCCTAAAAGAAAATCAAGAAGGAGCAGATCAAGATCCGCTTCCCCTCAAGGAACAAAGAAACGTGATCACAGAGCGTCATTTGCTTCCAGTGACGATGAAGACGCTCGGGGCCCCTTGTCTTCTGAAATTATGGCGGCCAAATTACCGAGAGGCCTGGAGAAACCCCCTCCTTTGGGATCGTACGACGTCACAACCGACCCAGACGAGCACATCGAGAACATCGATGCCTTGCTCGACTATCGAGGTGTTCGAGGAGCAATTAAATGTCGGCTCTTTCCCACAACGCTGAGGAAAGGAGCAATGACTTGGTACAAAAGCCTTGAGGCCGAATCCATCACGTCGTGGAAGCAACTTGGGCGCACGTTCTCTAGGCACTTTACTGCGTCAAGACGACATCCTAAGACAGAGGCTTCGCTCGAAGCAATAATCCAAGGGAGGGACGAGCCGTTACGAACCTACATCGAAAGATTCAACAAAGAAGCGGTTCAAGTGTCAACAACCGACGACATGAAAAAGTATCTGCTTGAACGAGGGCTGCGTCCCTCGACAGATTTTCATAGGGCGGTCGGTATTGAAACCCCTGCGACCCTCGACGCGTTCCTGCTAAAAGCCCAAGCTTACATCCAATATGAAGAAAAGCAAACGGCCAGTTCAGTAAGAGACGCCCGACATCGAGAAGACGCCAAACCACATCGAACCGAGGAGCCCTCGACATCTCGTCGGGGAGGAGAAAAAAGAAAGGACGATCGCTCCCGTGAACCGCGGGAGCACCGGGGACCCATTGGTCGGTTCCACGAGTACACGCCTCTCCTGGCCTCCAGAGAGAAAATCCTGTCTGAGTGCGCCAATTCAGAGTTTAAACAGGCAGGAGTACGCTTTCCGAGGCAACAACCTACCAGGCCCGGTACAGATAAAACGAAATACTGCAGGTTCCACAAGAGCCACGGGCACAACACAGAGGATTGCATACATCTCAAGGACGCGATCGAAATCCTCATCAAAGACGGGCATCTGAAGCAGTTCACAAAATCTAGAGAAAATCCTCGGCAGGACACACAAGAAACCCAGAAAATCGAAGAGGCCGTGCCCATCCCCGCGGACGCTAACATGCAGGTCGCCCTGAGCATCTATCGCCCGGAAGACTTCTTCTTACCAGACCATACCAAAGGCACAGGATACCTTTCCTCTCACAGTCCATGGGAAGCTTTCCCCTCGGCGATGGTCATATCGGGAGGCGGATTCAATAAAATCACGGTCGGTTCTGTGAAGAGGAAATTCGACCAGCTGATCGCCAAGGGGGCCGCGCAAAATGCCACCTTAGATCCTCCGAGGGAAGGTTCCGTACCCCTCGCATTCTACCGAGAAGAGCTCCTGGGAGGAGCACCAAACGCCAGCATCCCTTTACTCATCCGAGCACGCATGGCGAACTTCGACGTAAGGAGGATATTGGTAGACCAAGGAAGCTCATGTGACATCATGTACTCCCAACTGTTTTCAACGCTCCAACTGAATGAAACACACCTAACCCCATACGTTGGATCCGATCTGCAAGGTTTCAACGGAGCAGTATCCCGACCATGGGGTTATGTCGACCTGTTGGTCACTTTCGGAGCAGGCGAAACAGCTAGGACAATTAGGGTCCAATTTCTCGTCGTGGATTGCCCATCGTTATACCATTGCATATTAGGACGACCGACTCTGGCCGAATTGATAGCCGTGTCGTCCACCGTCCACTTAAAGATGAAGTACTATACTACTTCGGGCAGAGTTGCCACATTGCACGGAGATGTTGACGCTGCCCGTAGATGTTTCGAGGCAGCATCAAAAGGCCTCAGCTCAATATCGTACCAACCAGTCTCCCCGACACTGGATCCACCAGATGTGCCCAAGGCCTACCCTCAAGTCGATTCAATCGACTTAGACTGCAGGTTTTCACACAACGAGAGCATCCAGAGGCCAACAGAGGCCTTAGCCCGACCAATCCCGGACGGAGATTTCGAGCTAATTCCTTTGGGAGAAGATCCTGCTCGATGCGTCAAGATTGGAGCACACCTGCCCGAATTAGTGAAGCGGCAGTTGGAAGCCTGCCTCAAAGGGAACGCAGATTTATTCGCATGGAGTGCTGCGGAAATGCCAGGGCTCGACCCCGAAATAGCTTGTCATCATCTTTCTATCGACCCAACGTGTAAGGCGGTCGCTCAACGCAGGAGAAAGCAGTCGAGCGAGAAGACCGAAGCTGCCGAATCTGCCGTTAAAGACCTCTTAGAGGCAAAATTTGTAACTGAGGCCAGGTACACAACCTGGCTCTCAAATGTTGTACTCGTCAAAAAATCTAATGGAAAATGGAGAATGTGCGTTGATTATACCGATCTCAATCGGGCATGCCCGAAAGATGCATACCCTTTACCTAACATCGACAAATTGGTCGACAGTTCGTCCGGATACAAATTATTATCCTTTATGGACGCATACTCGGGTTACAATCAAATACCCATGGCTGTGTCTGACAAAAAATACACGGCCTTCATGACCGAGTCGGGCAATTATTTTTACAACGTTATGCCTTTCGGCCTAAAAAATGCAGGAGCAACGTACCAGCGTATGATGAATAAAGTTTTCCGAGCTGAAATCGGAGACATGCTCGAAGTGTACATGGACGACATGATCGTCAAATCTCAACAAGAAACAGATCACGCATCTCATTTACGAAAAGTCTTCGACCAAGCACGAAAGTGCAAAATGCGTTTCAATCCTGAGAAATGCACCTTCGGTGTCCGAGCAGGAAAATTCCTCGGGTTCTATTTGACCGAACGAGGAATTGAGGCTAATCCCGATCGGTGTCGAGCATTTGCAATGTTCCCAACTCCCACGTCAAAGAAGTCCATACAATCACTAAACGGAGTCATCACTTCCCTTGCCCGATTCGTGGCAAAATCTGCTCAACACGCCCTCCCCTTTTACAAGCTGCTCCGTAAGGAAGCAACGTTCGAGTGGACAGCAGAATGCGAATTAGCACTATCCCACCTAAAAAGGGCATTAAGTGAACCTCCAGTTTTATCCAGACCAGAGGAAGGGGAAACTCTATATCTCTACCTCGCGGTCGCCAACGAAGCGGTAAGCGCGGCCCTTGTGCGCGAACGACCCGAAGGGCAAAAGCCCGTGTATTTCACGAGCAAAGCTCTCCACGGTCCAGAAGTTCGGTACCTTCAGATAGAAAAGGTCGCACTGGCCCTCCTCCTCGCAGCTAGGAGACTACGCCACTACTTCCTGGCTCACACCATCATCGTAAGGACGGATCAGCCCATAAGACAGTTGCTCGGTCGACCAGATATGGCCGGCCGAATGTTAAAATGGTCACTAGAACTGTCTGAATTCGACATCAAATTCGAAGGAAGACAAGCCCTCAAAGCGCAAGCACTGGCCGACTTCGTGGCTGAACTTACCTTCACCGAGCGAGACGCGCAAGCTTCATCTAAATGGGTCATTTTCGTAGATGGTGCATCTGGTCCAACGGGCAGTGGGGCCGGTATTATTCTGGAGAACGAGGAGGGGAATGTCATCGAAGTATCCTTGACTCTGTCTTTCCCCACTTCTAACAACCAGGCGGAATACGAAGCTTTCTTAGCAGGCATACGGCTCGCAAATGACCTAGAAGCAGAAGAGGTCACAATTTGCACAGACTCTCAATTGGTCGCGAGCCAAGTCCGTGGAGATTTCCAAGCCAGGAGTGATAGCATGGCCGAATATCTGGCCCTCGTAAAAGACGAAATAAAGCAGTTTAAGAGTGTAGAAATCAAACACGTTCCCCGGGAAAGCAACGCCCGCACAGATATCCTATCCAAGCTGGCGAGCACTAAAAGGAAAGGAAACAACAAGTCCGTCATACAAAAACTGCTCCCCCAACCAAGTATTGGACATTCGTCACCCTGCACACACATTAACCTGGTGGGCGACACAAACTGTTGGATGACCCCAGTATTCAACTACCTAACTAAAGGAGAATTACCAACCGACCCGAAAGAGGCTAGTACCGTACGACGGAGGGCGTGCTCGTATTCTTTAGTAGGTGGACGCATGTACCGTCGAGGATTCTCTACGCCCCTCCTCAGGTGCGTAGAGGAGGAAAATATTCCACACGTCCTAAGGGAAGTCCACGAGGGAATCAATGCGCAACATCCGGGCGGACGTTCGTTAGCTCGTAAGATTCTGAGGGCAGGATACTACTGGCCCACCCTACAGCACGATGCAAAGGAACATGTAAAAAGATGCGATAAATGCCAACGACACGGGGACGTGCACATAGCACCTCCTTCCGAGCTAAAATCGTTATCATCACCCTGGCCGTTCGCATGGTGGGGAATGGACATTCTAGGACCCTTCGTCGTTGGGTCTGGTCAGAACAAATACTTGATTGTAGGTGTCGACTACTTCACCAAATGGATAGAAGCTGAGGCTCTGGCCAAAATTACTGCACTCAATATACTTCGATTCTTCAAAAGAAACATCCTCGCCCGGTTTGGAGTCCCCCTCGCTATTGTGACCGACAACGGAACTCAATTCACGGATAAACATTTCAAAGAATTCGTCGCGTCAATAGGGACAAAACAACACTTCGCATCAGTCGAGCACCCCCAAACTAACGGGCAGGCCGAAGCCGCAAACAGGGTAATCCTAAGAGGTCTGAAACGAAGGTTGGACGAGCATAAGAAACACTGGGTCGAGGAACTACATAGCGTATTATGGGCGTATAGAACTACTCCCCATTCAACGACCGGAGAATCCCCATTTCGATTAGCGTATGGGACCGAAGCAGTAATTCCAATAGAGATGCATGTCCGTTCGAGACGCACGGAATCCCCCATGGACCAAGATGCCAATAACGAAGCTTTAAGAGACGAGCTCGACATGGTCGAAGAAATCCGATCAGATGCTGCCCTTCGAGAAATCATTCTCAAACAAAAGATAGCCGCTCGGTATGATTCCAAGGTCATCAGGCGGACATTCGAAGTAGGTAGCCTCGTCCTTAGAAGAAACCACAGGGATCCCCGCGAGGGAAAACTGACACCCAACTGGGAAGGCCCATATCGTGTTCGAGCAAAAACCGAGAACAACGCATATTACCTAGAAAATCTATACGGGGAAGAACTCGCTCGGCCGTGGAACGCCGAGAAACTTAAACAATATTATAGTTAAGCCAGTCACCTTGCTCAACTCCCAGGGGAAGAGAAAGAGAGACCAACTGCGTGCCTAGGTACGAGCACGTCAGTCTAAATATCACAGACAAAGCAAGTTCTTTTTCGAGCAAAAGAGAAACTTGTCGCACGAACGGATACTCGAACGAGTCCGACGTCGCCTAAGTACCACGACCAGGTAGAACCCCAGCTCGCGATGAGACGTTCACGCCATGGAGCCCGGGCCATTATCTTGACCCGGGCACCGATCGAGGATACAACCCTCCAAGACTGATTGGTTCCCCTAACCAACAGGTCGTCCACACCCCCCGTATATATCCAATCACTTCTAATTAATACAAATACGAGCGTCAAACACTTAGTAAAAATAATAACAAATCATGTCCTCCGACGGACGAATAGTTACGAGCAAACAACAGATGTAACCGACCTCCACGGTCAAGTACTTAACATTTAGAAAAAAGAAATGCGACACCAAAAGGCCGACTTGTTCGGAATTACAGATAAAGGGGGCCACGCCCCCCAAAACAAAAAATACATTATAAATTATGAAGGCACGCAGGCCATTAATTAATTATCATTTCCCACTGGTCGGGTCTCCTCTGCACAGGCCTCCACCTGGTCCGGCTGCTCCTCTGGTTGATCAAGTTGAGCATTTGCCCCCGGCTGGGAGTCGGCCACCACTAAGTCAGCAGGAACAACAACCTGGCCGTCCACCACTTTGTAAAGGTAATTCATCCGACCTACATCCAAAGCTAGATCAGGATGAAGAGCTTTCATTTGCTCCACCGCATTCAGGAAGCTGAACTCAGTCGACGCATTCAGATCTTCCATATCCTGGTCGATCCGAGCGAGGAACTGAGCCCTCGTCAGCAAATGCTTGGTGTCCTCGTCCTCATCCTCCTTGGGGCAGAAGGCATCTTTTAACTTCTTATTTTGTTCGAGCAGCCTCTTTTTGTCAACCTCCAACTTGGCAATGACCGTTGCTCGCTCAGCCGATTCCGCGGTGACCTTTTTTACCTCCTCCATGGTCGTCGACAGCTTGGCCTCGGCAGCAACCAACTGCTCCTTGAGTTTGCTATTCTCTCGCTCTAGCAGAGGGGACCCTTCGGCCGTCATCCAAGCCATGGTTAAGACCCGCATGACAGCGCTCGCATCCTGGGCCAATGAAAGCCGCCGAGCAGGACGGTCCATTCCTTCCAGGAACAGAGAATCTGCCCGGTCCACCTCCATACTATTCCCTTCGAAGAAATTCCGGACAACGAAGCAAGGGGGTATCCCATGTTTTGGCTTTGGAGGAGCACCAGCCGTCAGGTCCACAGTAGCCGTCGTTTTATGTTTCTTCATTAAAGAACCGGTGGAAACCCCCGGAGAGCCCTGAACAAGCGGACCCGAGCCTGAACCACTTGCCTCGGTCAATTTGGTCTGCACGACCCTTGACCGTTTTCGCTGCTGCTGGACTAGCCGCTCATGGATTTTGTCCAGAGGATTAGTCAAAGAACCTGAAAAGAAAAACAAAACCAAAGTTAGCCACGAGCAATAAAGTCAAATCAAAAACTTAACGAGCATAAATAAACAGATACCAAAAAAAGCGGCTATCTCCTGCCCGTTATTACAAGCCAGCAAGTCAGTAACATTGATCAAAGGACGCTCCAGAGCTTCTCCCCCGTCTTGATCGACCATAACTTTCCCTTCCCCGTCCAATAAAGGGGTCGGAGTAAAAGAAGCTACCAACCTTCTGAAAGCTTCGAAACTGGCCGTATCATCCTCGTCCAGTGTTTCCCCCACCTGGACAAATTCCCCCACTGGTCGCTCATAATGCATATGACTCCAGGAGAGGGGAAACATCCATAATCTCCTCGGAATCACATCACCCTGGTCGTCCAACTTGGGTTCGTCGTTCTCATCGGTGTCAATTCCGAGAAAACTCATGGTTCGCACGGCAGCATCACTCACAGGTTTTATTAAAAAATAATCAGTCTTAAAAGCCCGGATGGATTCCGAGTGGGCTTTGAAGATCTTAGTTCGCTGTTTAAAGGACACGAATCCCTTCCGGTCGGTTCCTCGCCCGACTTGACGTTGTAAAGAAAACAGGCGGAAGAAGAGAGGGAGTGTGGCCCCGACGCCCAAGAAAGCACACGTCATCTCAAACGCCCTCAGGAAGGCGTAGGAGTTAGGGTGCAGCTGAGAGGGGGCTATACAAAGATGTCCGAGCACAGCGCTCACAAAACCGCTGAAGGGCAGCGTAACT
Source organism: Lathyrus aphaca (assembly GCA_963966055.1). Taxonomy (NCBI): domain Eukaryota; kingdom Viridiplantae; phylum Streptophyta; class Magnoliopsida; order Fabales; family Fabaceae; genus Lathyrus; species Lathyrus aphaca. Next base: position 548,358,454 of record OZ014522.1, read on the forward strand.
CCCAGGACCGAAGTAGCATATTCATACATCGAAAATGCTCGACCGCGAAAGTCTGAAAAGATGCGATCGTCATCTCCTGGGCAAGTCACGACCCAGTCAGCAAGATCCCCGACGACGGGCAGCGGTTCCGATCGAGGTCTCGAGAAGGAAGACACCTTGTCCAGTAAATCTTCCATCACCCATTCCTCGGGCGAGATCCTCGACTGAGCAGGACACTGAGGCGATTCCATCGACTTCCCCGCGGTACTTGTATCAGAACTGTCCGAAGTGCTTCCTGAGTTTGAAGGTAGGGACGCAGACGAATCCGTATTCCCCGAAGATGTGTCCTCGGAAAACACGTCCAACGGATTTCCGAGCGAGTTCTCACCTGAAAAGCAGAGGAAAGGCATCAGTGAATTCGATTAAGAATATCAAATCCACCCTTCCACCGCCCGACAAGTGAAAGGGTGCGCCTCAGCTCGGGAATTGCATCCCAAGCTGTAGCCCTGGCTAACCATTGCTCGAGGAAACGTCTGACGCCCAACAGTATGCAGACAACGGAAACCTACCAAGAGACTAAAATCTAAGTCGACCAAGGTCCGTGTCGACCCTAAAGCTAGGGTTCGTGGCCGGCCAGTTACGGTGGCAGGAAGTTTAAGAGTTTCCAATTCTAAATCCTAAAACTACCGGTAAAATCACCCTAAACCGCATGCATTCTACAGAAACTAAGCTATATTCACTCAAGGGAGAAGAAAAGAACGGTACCTTGAGCTTGAGAAGACATTTTGAAGAAGATTAAGCTTCTGCGAACGGTGGTCGGTAGAAATTAGCGGTGGTCGACGGCGGAAGCAACGGCGGTTGAACGGGCAGAGAGTTGAGAGAGAAGACGAAGCGAAAAGGCCAAAATGGGCCCCGAAAATCCTATTTATAGGAAAAAGGACACGTGCGCACGCGCGTGACCCCTAGGCGCTAGCCCCTAGACTAGCCGTCAAATCATTAATAGGCGCGAATATCCAGATATTCCAGCTTTTCGTTTCACATTCCTCTACCGGGCATCGTATTCTTTGCCCGAACCATCGACAGCGGAGATCCTCTACCATGGCCTCACACCCAGACGAGCACTGTATTGCTTTAAGTCACTGCCCGATAGTCCGAACAATGACTTGGGGGGCTCCTGTTCCGACCCGGCCCAATCCCTCTTATTGGGCCAAAAAGGCTGACCCATTCTTCTTGCTCGACAGTGCGAGCACAACTATGAAAAGTGGCCTCTCAGTCGACCACTAATGATCCGACCAGGGAGAGACTTTCTAACGGCTAGTATTGACCGTTTCCTATCTTCACGGACCCCTCGATCTGCACCTCATAAAACGAACCAATAGTCTTCCGGCTGGTCCTCTATATAAACTCTCTCATTTGAGAGGGTCAGGTATTCAATTCTCAACCCTAATACTAGTACTTGCTCACTGTCGCTCGGATACTTACTTTGGCATCGGAGTGTGTTGCAGGTACACCCCTTTTTCTCCTCGACAACCATTTCCGCCCGCTCTCGAGTCCAGCTGTATTGGATCCTGATCTCCAGGTACGATCAGTAATCAACATGAAGCTGTCGAGGTACGCGTGTTGTGTTTTTACTAAGTGATCGTACCTGGGGATCAGGATCCAATACAGCTGGACTCGAGAGTGGGCGGAAATGGTTGTCGAGGAGAAAAAAGGGGTGTACCTGCAACACACTCCGATGCCAAAGTAAGTATCCGAGCGACAGTGAGCAAGTACTAGTATTAGGGTTGAGAATTGAATACCTGACCCTCTCAAATGAGAGAGTTTATATAGAGGACCAGCCGGAAGACTATTGGTTCGTTTTATGAGGTGCGGATCGAGGGGTCCGTGAAGATAGGAAACGGTCAATACTAGCCGTTAGAAAGTCTCTCCCTGGTCGGATCATTAGTGGTCGACTGAGAGGCCACTTTTCATAGTTGTGCTCGCACTGTCGAGCAAGAAGAATGGGTCAGCCTTTTTGGCCCAATAAGAGGGATTGGGCCGGGTCGGAACAGGAGCCCCCCAAGTCATTGTTCGGACTATCGGGCAGTGACTTAAAGCAATACAGTGCTCGTCTGGGTGTGAGGCCATGGTCGAGGATCTCCGTTGTCGATGGTTCGGGCAAAGAATACGATGCCCGGTAGAGGAATGTGAAACGAAAAGCTGGAATATCTGGATATTCGCGCCTATTAATGATTTGACGGCTAGTCTAGGGGCTAGCGCCTAGGGGTCACGCGCGTGCGCACGTGTCCTTTTTCCTATAAATAGGATTTTCGGGGCCCATTTTGGCCTTTTCGCTTCGTCTTCTCTCTCAACTCTCTGCCCGTTCAACCGCCGTTGCTTCCGCCGTCGACCACCGCTAATTTCTACCGACCACCGTTCGCAGAAGCTTAATCTTCTTCAAAATGTCTTCTCAAGCTCAAGGTACCGTTCTTTTCTTCTCCCTTGAGTGAATATAGCTTAGTTTCTGTAGAATGCATGCGGTTTAGGGTGATTTTACCGGTAGTTTTAGGATTTAGAATTGGAAACTCTTAAACTTCCTGCCACCGTAACTGGCCGGCCACGAACCCTAGCTTTAGGGTCGACACGGACCTTGGTCGACTTAGATTTTAGTCTCTTGGTAGGTTTCCGTTGTCTGCATACTGTTGGGCGTCAGACGTTTCCTCGAGCAATGGTTAGCCAGGGCTACAGCTTGGGATGCAATTCCCGAGCTGAGGCGCACCCTTTCACTTGTCGGGCGGTGGAAGGGTGGATTTGATATTCTTAATCGAATTCACTGATGCCTTTCCTCTGCTTTTCAGGTGAGAACTCGCTCGGAAATCCGTTGGACGTGTTTTCCGAGGACACATCTTCGGGGAATACGGATTCGTCTGCGTCCCTACCTTCAAACTCAGGAAGCACTTCGGACAGTTCTGATACAAGTACCGCGGGGAAGTCGATGGAATCGCCTCAGTGTCCTGCTCAGTCGAGGATCTCGCCCGAGGAATGGGTGATGGAAGATTTACTGGACAAGGTGTCTTCCTTCTCGAGACCTCGATCGGAACCGCTGCCCGTCGTCGGGGATCTTGCTGACTGGGTCGTGACTTGCCCAGGAGATGACGATCGCATCTTTTCAGACTTTCGCGGTCGAGCATTTTCGATGTATGAATATGCTACTTCGGTCCTGGGAGTTACGCTGCCCTTCAGCGGTTTTGTGAGCGCTGTGCTCGGACATCTTTGTATAGCCCCCTCTCAGCTGCACCCTAACTCCTACGCCTTCCTGAGGGCGTTTGAGATGACGTGTGCTTTCTTGGGCGTCGGGGCCACACTCCCTCTCTTCTTCCGCCTGTTTTCTTTACAACGTCAAGTCGGGCGAGGAACCGACCGGAAGGGATTCGTGTCCTTTAAACAGCGAACTAAGATCTTCAAAGCCCACTCGGAATCCATCCGGGCTTTTAAGACTGATTATTTTTTAATAAAACCTGTGAGTGATGCTGCCGTGCGAACCATGAGTTTTCTCGGAATTGACACCGATGAGAACGACGAACCCAAGTTGGACGACCAGGGTGATGTGATTCCGAGGAGATTATGGATGTTTCCCCTCTCCTGGAGTCATATGCATTATGAGCGACCAGTGGGGGAATTTGTCCAGGTGGGGGAAACACTGGACGAGGATGATACGGCCAGTTTCGAAGCTTTCAGAAGGTTGGTAGCTTCTTTTACTCCGACCCCTTTATTGGACGGGGAAGGGAAAGTTATGGTCGATCAAGACGGGGGAGAAGCTCTGGAGCGTCCTTTGATCAATGTTACTGACTTGCTGGCTTGTAATAACGGGCAGGAGATAGCCGCTTTTTTTGGTATCTGTTTATTTATGCTCGTTAAGTTTTTGATTTGACTTTATTGCTCGTGGCTAACTTTGGTTTTGTTTTTCTTTTCAGGTTCTTTGACTAATCCTCTGGACAAAATCCATGAGCGGCTAGTCCAGCAGCAGCGAAAACGGTCAAGGGTCGTGCAGACCAAATTGACCGAGGCAAGTGGTTCAGGCTCGGGTCCGCTTGTTCAGGGCTCTCCGGGGGTTTCCACCGGTTCTTTAATGAAGAAACATAAAACGACGGCTACTGTGGACCTGACGGCTGGTGCTCCTCCAAAGCCAAAACATGGGATACCCCCTTGCTTCGTTGTCCGGAATTTCTTCGAAGGGAATAGTATGGAGGTGGACCGGGCAGATTCTCTGTTCCTGGAAGGAATGGACCGTCCTGCTCGGCGGCTTTCATTGGCCCAGGATGCGAGCGCTGTCATGCGGGTCTTAACCATGGCTTGGATGACGGCCGAAGGGTCCCCTCTGCTAGAGCGAGAGAATAGCAAACTCAAGGAGCAGTTGGTTGCTGCCGAGGCCAAGCTGTCGACGACCATGGAGGAGGTAAAAAAGGTCACCGCGGAATCGGCTGAGCGAGCAACGGTCATTGCCAAGTTGGAGGTTGACAAAAAGAGGCTGCTCGAACAAAATAAGAAGTTAAAAGATGCCTTCTGCCCCAAGGAGGATGAGGACGAGGACACCAAGCATTTGCTGACGAGGGCTCAGTTCCTCGCTCGGATCGACCAGGATATGGAAGATCTGAATGCGTCGACTGAGTTCAGCTTCCTGAATGCGGTGGAGCAAATGAAAGCTCTTCATCCTGATCTAGCTTTGGATATAGGTCGGATGAATTACCTTTACAAAGTGGTGGACGGCCAGGTTGTTGTTCCTGCTGACTTAGTGGTGGCCGACTCCCAGCCGGGGGCAAATGCTCAACTTGATCAACCAGAGGAGCAGCCGGACCAGGTGGAGGCCTGTGCAGAGGAGACCCGACCAGTGGGAAATGATAATTAATTAATGGCCTGCGTGCCTTCATAATTTATAATGTATTTTTTGTTTTGGGGGGCGTGGCCCCCTTTATCTGTAATTCCGAACAAGTCGGCCTTTTGGTGCCGCATTTCTTTTTTCTAAATGTTAAGTACTTGACCGTGGAGGTCGGTTACATCTGTTGTTTGCTCGCAACTATTCGTCCGTCGGAGGACATGATTTGTTATTATTTTTACTAAGTGTTTGACGCTCGTATTTGTATTAATTAGAAGTGATTGGATATATACGGGGGGTGTGGACGACCTGTTGGTTAGGGGAACCAATCAGTCTTGGAGGGTTGTATCCTCGATCGGTGCCCGGGTCAAGATAATGGCCCGGGCTCCATGGCGTGAACGTCCCATCGCGAGCTGGGGTTCTACCTGGTCGTGGTACTTAGGCGACGTCGGACTCGTTCGAGTATCCGTTCGTGCGACAAGTTTCTCTTTTGCTCGAAAAAGAACTTGCTTTGTCTGTGATATTTAGACTGACGTGCTCGTACCTAGGCACGCAGTTGGTCTCTCTTTCTCTTCCCCTGGGAGTTGAGCAAGGTGACTGGCTTAACTATAATATTGTTTAAGTTTCTCGGCATTCCACGGCCGAGCGAGTTCTTCCCCGTATAGATTTTCTAGGTAATATGCGCCGTTCTCGGTTTTTGCTCGAACACGATATGGGCCTTCCCAGTTGGGTGTCAGTTTTCCCTCGCGGGGATCCCTGTGGTTTCTTCTAAGGACGAGGCTACCTACTTCGAATGTCCGCCTGATGACCTTGGAATCATACCGAGCGGCTATCTTTTGTTTGAGAATGATTTCTCGAAGGGCAGCATCTGATCAGATTTCTTCGACCATGTCGAGCTCGTCTCTTAAAGCTTCGTTATTGGCATCTTGGTCCATGGGGGATTCCGTGCGTCTCGAACGGACATGCATCTCTATCGGAATTACTGCTTCGGTCCCATACGCTAATCGAAATGGGGATTCTCCGGTCGTTGAATGGGGAGTAGTTCTATACGCCCATAATACGCTATGTAGTTCCTCGACCCAGTGTTTCTTATGCTCGTCCAACCTTCGTTTCAGACCTCTTAGGATTACCCTGTTTGCGGCTTCGGCCTGCCCGTTAGTTTGGGGGTGCTCGACTGATGCGAAGTGTTGTTTTGTCCCTATTGACGCGACGAATTCTTTGAAATGTTTATCCGTGAATTGAGTTCCGTTGTCGGTCACAATAGCGAGGGGGACTCCAAACCGGGCGAGGATGTTTCTTTTGAAGAATCGAAGTATATTGAGTGCAGTAATTTTGGCCAGAGCCTCAGCTTCTATCCATTTGGTGAAGTAGTCGACACCTACAATCAAGTATTTGTTCTGACCAGACCCAACGACGAAGGGTCCTAGAATGTCCATTCCCCACCATGCGAACGGCCAGGGTGATGATAACGATTTTAGCTCGGAAGGAGGTGCTATGTGCACGTCCCCGTGTCGTTGGCATTTATCGCATCTTTTTACATGTTCCTTTGCATCGTGCTGTAGGGTGGGCCAGTAGTATCCTGCCCTCAGAATCTTACGAGCTAACGAACGTCCGCCCGGATGTTGCGCATTGATTCCCTCGTGGACTTCCCTTAGGACGTGTGGAATATTTTCCTCCTCTACGCACCTGAGGAGGGGCGTAGAGAATCCTCGACGGTACATGCGTCCACCTACTAAAGAATACGAGCACGCCCTCCGTCGTACGGTACTAGCCTCTTTCGGGTCGGTTGGTAATTCTCCTTTAGTTAGGTAGTTGAATACTGGGGTCATCCAACAGTTTGTGTCGCCCACCAGGTTAATGTGTGTGCAGGGTGACGAATGTCCAATATTTGGTTGGGGGAGCAGTTTTTGTATGACGGACTTGTTGTTTCCTTTCCTTTTAGTGCTCGCCAGCTTGGATAGGATATCTGTGCGGGCGTTGCTTTCCCGGGGAACGTGTTTGATTTCTACACTCTTAAACTGCTTTATTTCGTCTTTTACGAGGGCCAGATATTCGGCCATGCTATCACTCCTGGCTTGGAAATCTCCACGGACTTGGCTCGCGACCAATTGAGAGTCTGTGCAAATTGTGACCTCTTCTGCTTCTAGGTCATTTGCGAGCCGTATGCCTGCTAAGAAAGCTTCGTATTCCGCCTGGTTGTTAGAAGTGGGGAAAGACAGAGTCAAGGATACTTCGATGACATTCCCCTCCTCGTTCTCCAGAATAATACCGGCCCCACTACCCGTTGGACCAGATGCACCGTCTACGAAAATGACCCATTTAGATGAAGCTTGCGCGTCTCGCTCGGTGAAGGTAAGTTCAGCCACGAAGTCGGCCAGTGCTTGCGCTTTGAGGGCTTGTCTTCCTTCGAATTTGATGTCGAATTCAGACAGTTCTAGTGACCATTTTAACATTCGGCCGGCCATGTCTGGTCGACCGAGCAACTGTCTTATGGGATGATCCGTCCTTACGATGATGGTGTGAGCCAGGAAGTAGTGGCGTAGTCTCCTAGCTGCGAGGAGGAGGGCCAGTGCGACCTTTTCTATCTGAAGGTACCGAACTTCTGGACGGTGGAGAGCTTTGCTCGTGAAATACACGGGCTTTTGCCCTTCGGGTCGTTCGCGCACAAGGGCCGCGCTTACCGCTTCGTTGGCGACCGCGAGGTAGAGATATAGAGTTTCCCCTTCCTCTGGTCTGGATAAAACTGGAGGTTCACTTAATGCCCTTTTTAGGTGGGACAGTGCTAATTCGCATTCTGCTGTCCACTCGAACGTTGCTTCCTTACGGAGCAGCTTGTAAAAGGGGAGGGCGTGTTGAGCAGATTTTGCCACGAATTGGGCAAGGGAAGTGATGACTCCGTTTAGTGATTGTATGGACTTCTTTGACGTGGGAGTTGGGAACATTGCAAATGCTCGACACCGATCGGGATTAGCCTCAATTCCTCGTTCGGTCAAATAGAACCCGAGGAATTTTCCTGCTCGGACACCGAAGGTGCATTTCTCAGGATTGAAACGCATTTTGCACTTTCGTGCTTGGTCGAAGACTTTTCGTAAATGAGATGCGTGATCTGTTTCTTGTTGAGATTTGACGATCATGTCGTCCATGTACACTTCGAGCATGTCTCCGATTTCAGCTCGGAAAACTTTATTCATCATACGCTGGTACGTTGCTCCTGCATTTTTTAGGCCGAAAGGCATAACGTTGTAAAAATAATTGCCCGACTCGGTCATGAAGGCCGTGTATTTTTTGTCAGACACAGCCATGGGTATTTGATTGTAACCCGAGTATGCGTCCATAAAGGATAATAATTTGTATCCGGACGAACTGTCGACCAATTTGTCGATGTTAGGTAAAGGGTGTGCATCTTTCGGGCATGCCCGATTGAGATCGGTATAATCAACGCACATTCTCCATTTTCCATTAGATTTTTTGACGAGTACAACATTTGAGAGCCAGGTTGTGTACCTGGCTTCAGTTACAAATTTTGCCTCTAAGAGGTCTTTAACGGCAGATTCGGCAGCTTCGGTCTTCTCGCTCGACTGCTTTCTCCTGCGTTGAGCGACCGCCTTACACGTTGGGTCGATAGAAAGATGATGACAAGCTGTTTCGGGGTCGAGCCCTGGCATTTCCGCAGCACTCCATGCGAATAAATCTGCGTTCCCTTTGAGGCAGGCTTCCAACTGCCGCTTCACTAATTCGGGCAGATGTGCTCCAATCTTGACGCATCGAGCAGGATCTTCTCCTAAAGGAATTAGCTCGAAATCTCCGTCCGGGATTGGTCGGGCTAAGGCCTCTGTTGGCCTCTGGATGCTCTCGTTGTGTGAAAACCTGCAGTCTAAGTCGATTGAATCGACTTGAGGGTAGGCCTTGGGTACATCTGGTGGATCCAGTGTCGGGGAGACTGGTTGGTACGATATTGAGCTGAGGCCTTTTGATGCTGCCTCGAAACATCTACGGGCAGCGTCGACATCTCCGTGCAATGTGGCAACTCTGCCCGAAGTAGTATAGTACTTCATCTTTAAGTGGACGGTGGACGACACGGCTATCAATTCGGCCAGAGTCAGTCGTCCTAATATGCACTGGTATAACGACGGGCAATCCACGACGAGAAATTGGACCCTAACTGTCCTAGCTGTTTCGCCTGCCCCGAAAGTGACAAACAGGTCGACATAACCCCATGGTCGGGATACTGCTCCGTTGAAACCTTGCAGATCGGATCCAACGTATGGGGTTAGGTGTGTTTCATTCAGTTGGAGCGTTGAAAACAGTTGGGAGTACATGATGTCACATGAGCTTCCTTGGTCTACCAATATCCTCCTTACGTCGAAGTTCGCCATGCGTGCTCGGATGAGTAAAGGGATGCTGGCGTTTGGTGCTCCTCCCAGGAGCTCTTCTCGGTAGAATGCGAGGGGTACGGAACCTTCCCTTGGAGGATCTAAGGTGGCGTTTTGCGCGGACCCCTTGGCGATCAGCTGGTCGAATTTCCTCTTTACAGAACCGACCGTGATTTTATTGAATTCGCCTCCCGATATGACCATCGCCGAGGGGAAAGCTTCCCATGGACTGTGAGAGGAAAGGTATCCTGTGCCTTTGGTATGGTCTGGTAAGAAGAAGTCTTCCGGGCGATAGATGCTCAGGGCGACCTGCATGTTAGCGTCCGCGGGGATGGGCACGGCCTCTTCGATTTTCTGGGTTTCTTGTGTGTCCTGCCGAGGATTTTCTCTAGATTTTGTGAACTGCTTCAGATGCCCATCTTTGATGAGGATTTCGATCGCGTCCTTGAGATGTATGCAATCTTCCGTGTTGTGCCCGTGGCTCTTGTGGAACCTGCAGTATTTCGTTTTATCTGTACCGGGCCTGGTAGGTTGTTGCCTCGGAAAGCGTACTCCTGCCTGTTTAAACTCTGAATTGGCGCACTCAGACAGGATTTTCTCCCTGGAGGCCAGGAGAGGCGTGTACTCGTGGAACCGACCAATGGATCCCCGGTGCTCCCGCGGTTCACGGGAGCGATCGTCATTTCTTTTTTCTCCTCCCCGACGAGATGTCGAGGGCTCCTCGGTTCGATGTGGTTTGGCGTCTTCTCGACGTCGGGCATCTCTTACTGAACTGGCCGCTTGCTTTTCTTCATATTGGATGTAAGCTTGGGCTTTTAGCAGGAACGCGTCGAGGGTCGCTGGGGTTTCAATACCGACCGCCCTATGAAAATCTGTCGAGGGACGCAGCCCTCGTTCAAGCAGATACTTTTTCATGTCGTCGGTTGTTGACACTTGAACCGCTTCTTTGTTGAATCTTTCGATGTAGGTTCGTAACGGCTCGTCTCTCCCTTGGATTATTGCTTCGAGCGAAGCCTCTGTCTTAGGATGTCGTCTTGACGCAGTAAAGTGCCTAGAGAACGTGCGCCCAAGTTGCTTCCACGACGTGATGGATTCGGCCTCAAGGCTCTTGTACCAAGTCATTGCTCCTTTCCTCAGCGTTGTGGGAAAGAGCCGACATTTAATTGCTCCTCGAACACCTCGATAGTCGAGCAAGGCATCGATGTTCTCGATGTGCTCGTCTGGGTCGGTTGTGCCGTCGTACGATCCCAAAGGAGGGGGTTGGACATTGCTCTCATGTTGTGTGAGAATCATGCCATCGTTCGATCGATTCTCCTGATTGTCCCGAGCAGCCATGGATTTTTGTTAAAACTTTTGTTCTTTGAGGATCTTGAAAGAAGAACGGGGAAGTTGGTTTCCCACAGATGGCGCCACCTGATCGTACCTGGGGATCAGGATCCAATACAGCTGGACTCGAGAGCGGGCGGAAATGGTTGTCGAGGAGAAAAAAGGGGTGTACCTGCAACACACTCCGATGCCAAAGTAAGTATCCGAGCGACAGTGAGCAAGTACTAGTATTAGGGTTGAGAATTGAATACCTGACCCTCTCAAATGAGAGAGTTTATATAGAGGACCAGCCGGAAGACTATTGGTTCGTTTTATGAGGTGCGGATCGAGGGGTCCGTGAAGATAGGAAACGGTCAATACTAGCCGTTAGAAAGTCTCTCCCTGGTCGGATCATTAGTGGTCGACTGAGAGGCCACTTTTCATAGTTGTGCTCGCACTGTCGAGCAAGAAGAATGGGTCAGCCTTTTTGGCCCAATAAGAGGGATTGGGCCGGGTCGGAACACTAAGTATCACTAAGCATGATGAATTTTCGATCAAAATGAAGAAAATGAAAGAAAATGTGAATAGAAATAAACAAGTTACAAACATGAGTTTTGGAGAAAGAAAAGAAAGTGAGAAATATGAAAGTGAGGAATGAGGATAGCCAAAATCATATTCAATTATAGTGTCAGTTCTAGAATATATATATATATATATATATATATATATATATATATATATATATATATATATATATATATATATATATATATATATATATCTTTAACCACATAATAAAAATAATAGATATTACCTTAAAATGTGGTTTTCCTTTTTCTTTTCAGATCTGCTACTTTCACATACTTCAATGCTCTCCTATTTTCCATGACATTCACGTCCATCATCCTAAACATGGTTTCATTAAGAATACTACAATAAGAATTAAAAAATCCATAATTAGTATTCACAATTAGTATATCAATAGAAATTCTAAACAAAAACTATCTATAATATATAATATAGAAGGAAACTACTTTATAAGCAGTACACCAAAATTGAGCCTTCAGTTGCTCTTGAACCGGAAATACTTCATAATCATTTACTACACATATAAAACCAGTAGTAGAGCTCAACCAAAATATAAGTTGAAATTATTACATCAATAAATGTTCTAAATAAAACATATCTACAATATAATATAGAACCAACAACTAAGTTGAGCTCACTAATGCATTGAGGCACACTCTGAACTTCACTATAAAGTAATTTCAACATCATTTGTTGAATTTCTTTATGTTATTGATTGTCCAAAACCAGATTATAAAAAACTTCATAATAGAATTGTGATAAAGAGTTATGGAATCACCACCATCTATCATTGAATTTTTTGAAGTAGATTCTTCTTTAGAGTTGTCATGCATGCAATTAGTGTCATGACACCTTTATCGATTGAAATCGCAAAAGCCTTTATGCAGCCACAACTGTTTTTTAAACCCTAGTACATTATGATTAATCATATAATAAGAATCAACATTGAAATCAAAGTGAGGAACTTCAATCTTGTTAACAGCCATATACATACAAAATGTAGAAAACCCTCAATTTAAAAAGATCATTAAAGTTTTGAATCTATCAAATAACATCAATTTCTCAACCTAGATTTCGAACCACAAATAAAATTATAAATTTATAAAAAAACATAACGCAAATCGCTAAAACAACATACACGAAATTTCAAAATGCATAGGAAGAAAATGAAATTAATGATACATTTATACTGCATGTGAATAACGCCAACATCTTCACAAGAAGAATGAATAAGAATGCTCAATAATGAAATAAGGGAATACTTGTGAAACTGGCTGCAAAAGAACTATGTGAGTTGAATCAAGATGAATTTGAGAGATAATTAGGTTTTTTTTTATTGGAGGAATTGAAGGGTTTGAATCGAATGCACGAAATATTAGAGCATTTTTGCGTTTGAGGGAAAAATTGAGAGCGAAAAAATTGAGAACGAAATATTAGAGGGTTTTCGTGTTTTTTTTTATTTCTATTATTTTATAGAATGTTGTAGTATGGAATTGCTATTATATTGTAAATAAATAAATACTATTAATATTAATATAATTAATTATTATTATTATTATTATTAAAATTAATTAATAAAATAAAAAAGTTTGGAAATTAAAATGAAAGAAAAAAAAGGTGGGAAATTAAAGGAATAAATTAAAAAGTAGTGATTATGATTAGCTAAAGTAATCACGACAGTTCGTCCTAACCGTCGTAAGTATGTAAAGAGGACGGTTCTTTGGTAACTGTCGCAATTATTTTACACAACATGTCAAAAAAATCAGTGATGGTTGGTCCAAATCGTCGTGACAACTATTGTAGTCCAGGAATAAGGACAGTTTTTTGATAACTGTTGCAAACAATCTGTGACAGTTGACCCTAATTGTCGTGACAACCATCGTAATCTAGGAATAAAGACGGTTTTGTGATAACTATCGTAACTCAAGTGTCATAAATCTCCTTTTTTCTTGTAGTGTTAATCTCTTGAACAATTTGACTTGCACAACCTTCGTCATTATATTTGCATTCTGATTCTCTGATCTGCAATGCTCTAGACTCAACTTTCCATTTGCTACTTGTTCTCTTAGGTAATAAAACCTCATTTAGACGTGTTTGCTTCTTCTGTGTGCTATCATATTCTTTGTCATGTTGGTGGCCGACATGCTTTAAATATTCATGGTCATTACTCCATGATTCTTCCCTGTAATTTCTTCAAATAGATTCATCATACATGTTTCTTAGCTTGCATATAGAGAAATTGTTAAGTATTCAACCGCATATGATGATAAAGCTACAACTTGTTCCTTTCTCGAACTTCATGCGACTAGTGAACCACCTAACATGAACAAATATCCTGATGTTGATCTTCTATCTTCTGCATCACCATACCAATAAGATACAATGTAGCCCACAAGCTTTCATTCTTTTCCTTTATCAATTGAAGAAAAAAATACCATAGTCTAGTGTTACTTTCAGATACCTTAATATCCACTTAATGGCTGCAATATGAGATACCTTCGGCTTCTACATGAATCTGTTGACCAAGCCTACACAAAAGGCTAAATTTTTCCTTGTGTGATAGAGGTATCAAAGTGATCCAATGAATCTTTTGTATTACATTGGGTCGATGGCATCTTCATTTGAATCTCTTATCAATTGCAAGTTGGGCTCAACTACAGTCAAATTTGGGTCGCAATCTTGCATTTCAAATCTCTTTAGTATTTCACCTTCATATCTTATTTGGTACATCATCAAGCCTCTATTACTCTTGTATAATTATATATCGAGGAGGTGTGAGATATTTCTCAAGTATGACATTTAAAACTCCTTACTTATATCATGTTTGAAATTTTTGATCTCCTTCTTGCAAATGCCTTTTATCAACGTCATGAACATAGAGATATAGCATAAGTAACTCACTCCTGCTTCTCCTGACATACACATCATGCTCAGTAATGCACTTCTCAAACTCTTTTACTCTTTGTCGCTCCCACCAAATGACACCTCAGGTCAGAAGGGGTACAGACGCGAACGGTCGGCGAAAGAGAAGGAATGAATAGAGTCGCCAGCTAGGCATTTTTATCCCGAAGGAAAGGTAATGCTGCATAAACCTAAGAAAAGATATGGATAAGACGGTTGCGAACCAGAGAGACTGAGAAAGGGGGTTGGTTACAACCTGGGAAGGTATTAGCACCCAGATTGTCCGCCGTACTCGACGAGATCCACGCTTAAAAGATTTGTGTTTAAAGGGGTAGTGTCAGTGCAATCTGTGTATCAAAGCTGGAAAGAATACAAGTGTCAGTGTAAAAGAAATGTGAGATGTATAAGTGAAGTGTCAGTGTAAGAACAAGGATGAAATGCTCAAGACCATGAGGCTTAAAGGATAAGGCTGGAAAGAGGGGGAATATACAGAGACTTTTGTTCGATAACTGTTAAGTTATGCCTACGTATCCTCTCGTGCAATGAGGAAGTCAGAACACCGTAGTTCGACCCAAAGAGACTGAAAAGATGAATTGACTGATGAACTGCTTACTTGCCTATGCTCAAGTGTATGACCTGTCTGGCTCAGGTGCAAACTGTCTTGCATTAGACGGGAGAAGCAAGTTCTCGTTTGTGAGTGAATAAGATGAGAAAAGAATCCCGGAGGAGACGATTATTGTTTGTTTTTGGTATTTTCAGTCTTTTATTGCTATTTGTATTTGTCATAAGCTAATGAGCTTGAGCCTAAACCAATGGGTTAGTAAACTCATCACATCCTCCCTCTGATTAGGGGTAATGAGAATACCTTAAGTGTGAAGTTAGCATCTCACACTTAATCACCCTGGTGTAGGGTTAAGATCATTAACCTACTTGTGATTAATTATATGTTTTTTGTTGTTTTTGTTTAGTGTTGAGTAATGAGTTTAAGCCATAATCAAGGATTTAATGGACTCATTACACCATCCTAATAGAAGGATAATAGATGAGAGCATTTAAGCTGAGGAAGACTCCTCAACTTAATCCATGATTAGGGATTAACCTCATGACAAAACAAAGCCTTTATTAAAGTGGATTTTAGTTAATGGTAAGATGAAGAAGTTATTTTTATGGTTTGTAAGACAACTTGAGGGGGACTTGTCTATTAACACTAGGGTTAGTCCTTCTTAACCAATTAAGGAAGAATTAGAACCCTAATGCAAGGCCCAAGTTACAAGCTTGATGTCTTGATGATGATTAGATGATTTGATTAAAGGATCTAGACACATTAAGGGTTTAACACTTAGGATTAAAGTTATACACTCCATCCTAATAGAAGGATGCAGGCATAAGCTTAATCACAAAGCCTTAAAGCCTTTAGGGTTTAGTCCCTGATTATGAGATGAGAAGAGAAGACTCAAAGGTAAAACTAAATGGGGAGACTAATCAAACCCTAATTGTTATCATGCTTGGAGATCCTAGGGTTAATGAGGTTTTCAAGAAGATCTTCAGAGAGAAACCACCAAGAAGGAAGCAGATGAAAGGAGCAAGAAGCAATGAGAAGCAATACAACTTGCTTCACTTAAGAAGACAAGTTGCTTGAAGAAAGAAGGTAAGAGATGAACATGAATGAGCAAGCTCACTCTAAAGAAAAGTTAAAATGCAGCAATGATGCAAGAGAGATGAGAAGAGATTGTGAGAAGTGAAGGCAAATTCACTTCTCAAAACAACTTACCACCTGAAAAGTTAGCAAAAGGAAAGCAACGCAATGCAAATGAGATGAAATGTCATGATGCAAACCAAAGTCAGAAGCATTTACATGATGTTAATGATGCTAAGAGATGATACAAACATGAGTCAAGACATGAGAATGATCATACAAGGCAATGGATGCAGATGAAGCATGCTTTGAGCCATGAATGCACATGAAAAGTTTATGAAATGATATGAATGCATAACATGGCAAATGAAAGATGCAATGATCAAACATGATCCTAACATGCCCTAAAATGTATTATGAATCATATGGGTGCACAAAATGTCATGGCAAGTCATTGGATGCAAGCAAATGAAAGATGGATGCAAAGGGAAGCACAAATTAGGGTTATATGCATCATGCAAGGCAAAAATCCAAAACCAGCAGCAAATTACATGATAAAAATTTGAAAATGCAATCAAAGATACCCTAAACCTATACAAGCTCACTGCCCAAAGGAGAGGATCCAACTCTTAACCTAGTAAAAGTTATGAATTTCCTAAGATTGCTAGGGTTTTAAGGTACCTCATCAAGAAAAATCCTAAACAAATTGAAAATGCAAGATCAAATCAAACCAAATTTATCCTATAAACTACATGCTATGCAAGATGCAATGCCAAAAGAATCATCATCCAACTCTCAATGGTTAGGCAGAAAGAAATTTTTGAAGTTTGAAACAAAATATTGCCTTAAAATGAAATTAAATCCAATGAAAATGATCAAAAGGCATCAAGAACAAAAAAGAAATTTGGTTTGGGAGTTGGACAATGTTTCTAAATGTTTCCAAGTGCAATGTGAATTTTTTTGTGATTTTTAAATACTTAAATGTATTTTTAATTAATTAATTTTCTTTAACTAATTAAAAATAATCATTTAAATGATTTAAAAATAATTTTTAATGCAAAAAATAAAAATAAAAATATTTTTGGGTTTTAAAAATTAATGAAATCTTTGACAAAAAATTTCATAATTTTTAAATGGTTTTTGCTATTTTAAATAAAATGTAAAAGATAAATCAATTTAAATGAAATAAAATATAAAATAAATGAAAGTATGCAAAGGGGAGGGCCAGGATTTGATCTGGGCTTGGACTGGTTGACTGTGCGCCAGATCCAAGGGCCCAGATTCAAATCTGGCTAATTTGTTTTATGAATTAATTAAACAAGATTTGAATTAATTAATCAGGGATTAGGGCTTTAATGAAGCATCCAGACCATTCATTCACGCGCGGGAAAGGGGATCCTATGGCCAGGATTCAAAATTGTTAATTAAACTCACTTAACCCTAATTAAACTCAGGCGACCGGAGATAAGCTCCGGTCGTCTTCTCCGGCTGCCTCTCTCACCAGAAACACTCAAAACACATCCCCAAGGCCCACAAATCTCCAGAATCAATCATTCAACAATGGGTAACAAGAATCCATGGCCAAAAACAATTTATATTGACTACACAGTGAGAATCGAAGGAAACAAAACCTAGGGATAAAATTTCAGAACATCACAACATGCTTGTTTCTGGCTCATTTTCAAAAGTAAATAGATCCCCATGATCAGGGCAACATATAGAACAACATTCTAACAAAAAAACAAGGTTCTGGAAAATTTGTTCATCTTGTTACCTGAGATTGAGCTTTCAGTCCAGGAGCTTTCTGCTTGCCTCTTTGCCTCAAAATGGTCCCAATGATCCTCTTGATGAAGTTATGAAGCTTGGTTGGAGTTTAGGATGGCTGATTTGTGAGTTTGAAGAGGTTCTGTTCATAGAGGGGAAGGAATCGTGTTTTGATTTCAGGGGGTTTCAGGGCAAGGTGAAGGGTCAGGGATGATCAGTGAGACATGCTGAGATGTTCTATGGAGTTTGTTTTGATGTTTGATGCTTGTGTGATGTGTTTCGAATGAAAATGCATAAGAGGTATAAACTTGGAACTATGGCTTGAAGAGTGTTTCAGGCTTGTGTATGTGTTGTGTTGTGTTGCATTTGGTCCACTTATCACTCTTGGATAGGTCAGAGGAGTTGGTCTGGCCTAGCTTGATTGGTATGGGTCTTTATGCAAAAAGTCAAGTTTTGTGTAAGAGAGGTATGGGTAA
Source organism: Lathyrus aphaca (assembly GCA_963966055.1). Classification (NCBI taxonomy): domain Eukaryota; kingdom Viridiplantae; phylum Streptophyta; class Magnoliopsida; order Fabales; family Fabaceae; genus Lathyrus; species Lathyrus aphaca. The sequence continues at coordinate 548,376,328 of OZ014522.1, forward strand.
ATGGCAGGCCAAGGACAATAGGGGTGTCCTGCGCAGCAAGGAATGAGGAGAGCCATGGGATCAGTCTTGAAGCCAATTAACAAGTGGATTAGGGTTTGTATGATGTTTTGCAACTTTGTTCACTTTTGGCCCTTTTGAAGTTTCTTGATCCATAAGTCATGAAAATGGGCAAACCTTTGGTGCATTCTGAATTTTAGGCCTTGGTTTATGTTTGTACAAAGATTAGAAGTTCATTTGAAAGCACAATTTGTCTTGGCAAGTGGTTTTGCAACTTTGCCTCTTTGGTACATAACTTGAAATTATGTGATTTTGTCCAACTTTGACAAGCCATAACTTTTGATCCAAAATGAATTAGAATGAGTTCTTGTACTTTTTGAAAAGGGAATGATCCATTCTACAACTTTCATGACCAAAGTTTTCCCATTTGAAGCATTTTTGAATCAAAAAGAAAGGGTTGCAAAAGTTTCCCAAAATGGCAAGTTTCCATTACAAGTCATTTTCCCAAAAAGGCAACTTTGCAAATGGCTTGAAATTCTTAAATTTTGTGAACTTCTAACATCTTCTATGATCAAATAAAGATCATACACATTCAAAATGATGAAGAACACCCTTTGGTTGGGTCATTGGGGGCCTCAGATGTCCTGATTTTACACTAACTTGCTCAAGAAGTCAACTCTTGATCAGATGCCTTCCCCATTGAATTTCTTCATGAAAATTGATATGCATGATCCCTATACCATATAGAGACCAATAGAAACAAGAATGACCAAAAAATTTGGAGTTATGGCCTCTGAAACCAAAACCCTAATTCTAGGTCATCTGTGCAGTCAAGCTTGGCTCTGCTTCCATGCCATTCTCAGTTCTTGTGATTCTTTGACTTTCTTGACTTTATGGGGATATAATATGATGCTTGAACATACATGGACCCCTTTGAAGTGATTGATGACCTTTGGAGTGGCTCAAATAGCTCTTGGATAGCCCAGATCACAAACCCTAGATGCAGATGACTTAGAAATAATGCAGTGAAGCAAAAACGTGGTATAAGATGCTATGATTGAATTTATGCAAATGAAAAGATCACAAGCCATGGTGTGAATGGGTGAGGGCAAATTTGGGGTGTTTACATCTGCCCCTATTCAAATATAAGTTAGCTGTGCAGGATGTAAGCAACGGCTTAACAGGCAAACAAGATAACTTGTGGTTGAATACCAAAGACAGTCCAAAATTTGCACTCACAGAATGAAGAAGAAAAGGGATATAGATTGTAAAAGAAAATAAAGTATAATTATAAGGTGCGGGCGACGGAGGACGACCGTCGAGCAGAGGACGACTGCTGGGGAAAAGGGCCATGACGGGGATGGCCGACATGCTGGGGATATAAGAGATTATGATGGGGACGGCCATCAAGTAAAGCTATAAGACTCTCTGGGGAATATAGGTAAACGAAATAAAGTGATGAGGTACGGTCGTCAAAGGTGAAGGACGATCACCTAGCAGGGGACGGCTGCTCTGTTGGGGGATAAGATGAGGGACGATCATCTAAGGTGAAGGACGATCACCGGGCAATGTACGGTTGCCGAAAGCATCACGACATAGGACGAATGTCGGGTAAAAAGGTCGATGATGGGGACGACATCGGATAATCATGATGAAGGACGATCATCAAGAGGTGAAGGACGATCACCTAGCAGGGGACGACTGCTCTCAGGGTTTATCATGACATAGGACGAATGTCAGATAACAAAATCAACGATGGGGACGACCATCGGATAAAGTGATGAAGGATGATCATCAGGAGGTGAAGGACGATCACCTAGCAGGGGACGGCTTCTAAAAAGATCACGACATAGGACGAATGTCGGATAGGAAGGTGTTCTAAAGAAATAGAGACTCCCCTGGGGAGGGGTTGATGAAGGACGATCATCAAAAAGGTGAAGGACGATCACCTGGCAGGGTACGGTTGCCAAACGGGTATCATGACATAGGACGAATGTCAGATAGAAAGAAAAATAGTTCAACAAACTTTGATGGGGACTTCGCTGGGGAAAAGTAAACACGGACGAGCGTCTACATCCAAAGATGCGGACGAGCATCCTTAAGACTCTGATACGGACGGGTATCAAGTAGAAGCAAATGCTGACACATGCTCTGAGATGATGATACGGACGAGTACCAACTGGTTAACAAAGAACACGGACGAGTGTCGGATCTGAGGGGACTCTTCTGGGGAATAATAGACTCAGACGAGTGCCTAAATTCAAGAAGACATGAGTGTTTGAAATTGTGTATGGATTAAAGATGCGAACGAGCATCCTTAAGAATATGATACGGACGAGTATCAGGTAGAAACAAACGCCTGACGCATGTTCTGAGATGATGATACGGACGAGTACCAACTGGTTAACAAAGAACACGGACGAGTGTCGGATCTGAGGAGACTTGAGTGATATATATATAAGATACGGACGAGTATCTGTACGAGTGAAACAGGAGTAATAAGTATGAGTGGTGTACAAATGAGTGTTTAACTTGCTGGGGAGAGTGACACGGACGAGTGTCAGAAAATATAAACAAGTGTAAGTGTTTAGGTAGCTATGTTGGGGAAGGTGACACGGACGGGTGTCCGGGAATTTGTATAGATATATATCTGTGAGTGCAAAGAGGACGCTTTGGCTTTCTACTGGGGATATGACACGAACGGGTGTTAGGAAGTATCTGTTTCTTTAGGGAAAGTGCTTTGGCTCTCTGCCGGGGAATCTGGGGGGTTTTCTGTACATCATTGACGGATCGCTAGTATTCACAAGTGTTTGATTTAGAACATGGCTTATGATTATGCAATATGTTTGATTTTTGCCGTAATGCTCCGTATTAGACGGAATGCTACGCTCTGCGGGGGGAATATGATGCGAATGCTATGATTATGCAAAGATACCGATCCGGGGTTCGGATCCCGTTGTTGTGGAGATCTCCGGCTGATCTGCTTGAAGTTGACGTCCTAGCTGGGGATGAGATCATTGATGGATCTGACATATATGACTCTGTTTGGGGAAAATAGGTCACTGATAGACCTATCTTGGTAATGAGGGACCCAGCTGGGGTTGAGAAACTTTCTTCACCCTGTTGTGAGATCTTCAGGTATTGCTTTTCCGGATAAGGGTTGAAACTCCGTGGGGAGATGGTTCCCTGGCTTTTGTACTTGGCTGAGGAGGAAATAACAAATGGCAACTCGGCTGGAGAAAACACCTCCGGTGCTAATTGACTGAGTAGACAATGATATGCCAGCTGGCTAGGATGAAGCTTTCGTGCCCCATGTTGTGCTTTGGATACCTGTATTCCTGAAAAGACAGAGAAACGCACAAGTAATCCCGAGGTATCCCTTACCGGATTCCATCATAGGAGTTTAGGCAGTCCTAGGAGCAAATATATTTCCTGTAAGCACGTATTTTCCAGAAAGGGAAAATCTGTATTTATGCAATCAGTAACCTAAAGGCATCGGACATTTTTGCAAATAAAAGAGTACGAGACAGTGTGTGACTGAAAATCTGGTTTTATTAATTCATGTGCCCTGAATCGGCAAGGTACAGTCAAAGAAACAAATCCCCTAAAATGAGGAGATTGTTACAAATTGAGAAATAAAAGGTATTGGCAATGTTGATGACGCTTCAAGGAGCTTCCCTTTGCTATGACTCGTATGACATTTGACGTTCTTCTCGTCTTGCTTTCTGAAGAAGGCTGATTCCGATCGGCGCTTGATCCTTTCGAAGCTTACCAAGTTGTAGGTGATACAGATGAATTCAGAATGCAGTTGTTCGCTTATTCCCTTATTTTGCGTGGATCGCCCTTTCGGGTTTTCAATCCACCGGGATACCCATTTTTGCCTGAGTTGTCCAATGCGGATTTTCAACTCAGCGGATGTACACATTTTTTATTTATTTTCCCTTATTTTTGCCCGAGTCTTTTATTCTGTTTTTGACTCGCCGAGATGCCCTATTTTTGCCTGGACTTACATTCTGTTTTTATGTCCAACGGGTCATCTTTATGCGAAGTATTTTTTAACTGCATCTGAATTCACAGGGGACGGGAAGTCTTCACCATCCATAGTACTGAGCATGAGTGCTCCACCGGAGAAAACTTTCTTTACTACGAATGGTCCTTCATAGTTCGGATTCCACTTGCCCCTGTGGTCTGTATGAGGAGGGATGAGTCTTTTCAGCACAAGATCTCCTACTTGGTACTCTCGGAGCCTGACTTTCTGGTCGAAAGCTTTCTTCATTCTTTTCTGATACAGCTGCCCATGACAGATTGCAGCTAATCTCTTTTCTTCAATCAGACTCAGTTGCTCGTATCGGGATCGGACCCATTCTGCTTCGTTCAACTTGACATCCATCAATACCCGCAGGGAGGGTAACTCAACTTCAACAGGTAGGACCGCTTCCATACCATACACAAGCTGATACGGTGTTGCCCCAGTGGATGTTCTGATTGACGTGCGGTATCCATGCAAGGCAAATGGTAACATTTCATGCCAGTCTTTGTAGGTGACTACCATCTTTCGTACAATCTTCTTGATATTCTTATTAGCTGCCTCAACAGCGCCATTCATCTTGGGCATGTAAGGAGAAGAATTGTGGTGTTGGATCTTGAAGTCCCGGCATAGTTCTGCCATCATTTTATTGTTTAAGTTGGAACCATTGTCAGTAATGATTTGCTCGGGCACTCCATACCGACAGATGATGTCTCTCTTCAGAAATCGGGCTACCACTTGCCTTGTAACATTTGCGGAAGAAGCAGCTTCAACCCACTTGGTAAAATAGTCAATAGCAACCAGGATGAATCTGTGGCCGTTTGAAGCAGTCGGTTCAATCTTGCCAATCATATCAATGCCCCACATGGCAAAGGGCCAGGGTGAAGACATCACATTCATAGGATTGGGAGGCACATGCACCTTATCCGCATAAATCTGGCATTTATGGCACTTCCTGGCATAAGCACAACAGTCGGCATCCATTGTGATCCAGTAATAACCTGATCTTAGCAACTTCTTGGCCATGGCATGCCCTCCTGCATGGGTACCAAAGGATCCTTCGTGCACTTCGTGCATCAACAAACCTGCTTCTGTTTTATCAACGCATCTGAGAAGTACCATATCAAAGTTTCTCTTGTACAGGGAACCTTCAGTATTCAGGAAGAAACTACCAGCAAGCCTTCTTAATGCCTTCTTATCATTGGAAGATGCCCCAGGTGGGTATGTTTGATCCTCCAAGAAGCATTTAATGTCATGGAACCAAGGCTTATCATCTTTAACAACATCTGCTGAGAACACATATGCTGGTCTGTCAAGTCTGGACACTGAAATCCGAGGTACAAAGTTGGCAGCTTGAACTCTGATCATGGATGAAATGGTGGCAAGAGCATCTGCAAATTGATTCTCGTCCCGAGGGATATACTCAAGCTTGACCGTTGTAAAGAAAGTCAATAACCTCCTTGTATAATCCATGTAAGGTATCGGATGATCCTGGTGTGTGTACCATTTGCCGTTGGTTTGATTGATTACCAAAGCTGAATCTCCGAACACAGTCAAAGTTTTGATCCTGAGGTCAATGGCTTCCTCAAGACCCATAATAAAAGCTTCGTATTCAGCTTCTTTGTTAGTGCAGTTAAAGGTGAGTTTTGCCGAGAAAGGCATGTGAACTCCTTTAGGTGTAATGAGTACTGCACCAACACCACGACCATTCATATTAACAGCCCCGTCAAACATCATAGTCCATTCTTCTTTGTTAGTGCAGTTAAAGGTGAGTTTTGCCGAGAAAGGCATGTGAACTCCTTTAGGTGTAATGAGTACTGCACCAACACCACGACCATTCATATTAACAGCCCCGTCAAACATCATAGTCCATTCTTCTTCTGGGTCAGGCCCTTCAGTGTGGACAGGCTCTTCATGATCTTTTGCTTTTATGAACATGATGTCTTCATCAGGGAAGTCAAATCTCATAGGCTGGTAATCGTCAATAGGTTGCTCAGCAAGATAATCAGACAGTACACTGCCCTTGATGGCTTTCTGAGATGTGTACTGGATGTCATATTCTGTGAGGATCATTTTCCATCTTGCAACCCGCCCGGTAAGTGCTGGCTTCTCAAAAATATACTTAACTGGATCCATTTTTGAAACCAATAAAGTGGTGTGGGTCAACATATACTGCCTTAGTCGGCGAGCAGCCCACGCTAAAGCACATCAAGTTTTCTCGAGCAGTGAATAACGTTGTTCACAGTCGGTAAACTTTTTGCTTAGGTAGTATATTGCATACTCTTTTCGACCAGACTCGTCATGCTGGCCCAGCACACACCCCATTGACTCTTCTAATACTGTCAAGTACATTATTAGAGGTCTTCCTTCAACTGGAGGCATAAGGATAAGAGGCTCTTGCAAGTATTCCTTGATTTTGTCAAAAGCCCTCTGGCAGTCTTCGTTCCACCTGACCGTTTGTTCTTTTCTTAACAGCTTGAACAAAGGCTCACAGGTTGCTGTAAGGTGAGATATGAACCGTGAAATGTAGTTCAATCTACCCAAGAACCCCCGAACTTCTTTCTCAGTTTTCGGTGCAGGCATTTCTTGAATGGCTTTAACTTTGTCAGGGTCAACTTCAATCCCTTTCTCACTTACAATAAATCCCAGCAACTTACCTGATCGCACCCCGAATGTGCACTTGTTGGGGTTTAACTTCAGTTGGTATTTCCTCAGACGCTTGAATAATTTCAACAGATTTACCAGGTGGTCTTCTTCTGTAAGGGACTTGGCAATCATGTCATCCACATAACATTCAATTTCTTTATGGATCATGTCATGGAATAATCTTACCATAGCCCGTTGATAAGTTGCACCAACATTCTTCAGTCCAAATGGCATCACCTTATAACAAAACGTGCCCCAGGGTGTGATGAAAGTTGTCTTCTCCATGTCTTCAGGTGACATCTTGATCTGATTGTACCCTGAAAACCCATCCATGAAGGAGAATACCGAGAACTGAGCCGTATTATCAACCAATACATCAATGTGAGGTAAAGGGAAATCATCTTTCGGGCTGGCTCTGTTCAGATCCCGGTAGTCCACACACATTCTCACTTTGCCGTCTTTCTTAGGCACAGGTACAATATTAGCAACCCACGGCGGATAGCTAGTCACAGCAAGGAACCCGGCGTCCCACTGTTTTCGTACCTCTTCTTTAATCTTCATTGCCATATCTGGGCGAGTACGGCGCAATTTCTGTTTAACTGGTGGGCAATCTTCTTTTAAAGGCAGCTTGTGCATGACAATATCGGTGTCCAACCCTGGCATATCCTGATAAGACCAAGCAAAGACATCTACATACTCCCGAAGCATGTCAATCAGTGGCTCTTTTACTGAATCTTGCAAGCAGGCCCCGATCTTAACCTCTTTCACGTCTTCTTCCGTACCAAGATTAACTGTTTCGACCTCCTCCTGATGGGGAGTGATAACCTTCTCCTCTTGCCTTAACAACCTGGCTAGCTCTTCAGGCAACTCATAATCTTCTTCAATCCCTTCATCAGCTTGATTAATTGGATTGTCAAAGTCATACGAAGTCATAGCAGTGTCGTTGTCGGTGCAATCAGGAGGGAACTTTCTGCAAGGGTTTAGATTATTTATTTTAGTGATCGAGTTTAATCTTGTTTAGAAAAAGTGAAATGAAGTTATCATTTTGAAAAACATTGCCATTTTATTTTTGTACAAAAATAAAAATGAAAAACAGTGAGCGGAAAAGGAAGAGACTCATTTGCAAAAGATGTCTGATATTCATTGATTGATCTGTTTGCACAAAATTACAAGATGGCCCGATTACAAAATGAGTCTTGACATCTTGGGCAAGATGCAAAACTTGATGCATGCTTAAAATACAGGAAATAATAATTACTCTGCAGGAGTAACCCTTATAATTTCCTGGGAAGACCAGTTTGAGATACGGCTCCCCGGGGTCCTTGGACGTATCCAGCTCTCCAGGTTGCGCTCATCTTCCAACTCATCTTCCAAGTTGTTCACAGCATCCAGGGTGAGCAATCCCCCGCTGACAAAGTTGGGCTTCTTAGCGGCCTCTGATTGTACTTGTTGAGTTGGTTTGTAACCCAACCCAAATCTGTCCTCCTTCTTCTCCACGGGCAGAGCTTGCCCCAGCCTTGGGCAGTACCCTCTTCAACAACCTTCCTGGCTTGCTGATAAGACGTCATGGAGGTTCCCAATACAGCAGATGCTTCATTAATGTTCAAGGCCTCAAACCCCTGGCTCATAGTTTCATGGATTTCTCCATCCATTTCAATGTACTTGTACGTAGCCAGATGGCTAACAAAGATGTCTTCTTCTCCATAGATGGTGATGATTTGGCCTTCCCACTCGAATTTCAGCTTCTGGTGAAGGGTAGACGTAACAGCGGCATGGATCCAGGGTCTACCCAACAAACAGCTGTAGGCCGGCTGAATGTCCATCACATAGAAGGTAATTTTGAAGGTCTGCGGGCCAATCATCACAGGCAGATCAATCTCCCCAAGCACTGATATTTTAGAGCCATCAAAAGCTCTCACCACCAAATTACTTGGACGCAGTGCCAAGCCATCATACTCCAGCTTCACTAAGGCCTTCTTTGGTAGGACATTGAGTGATGACCCGGTGTCTACCAGTACATGAGATAGAACAGCACCTTTGCATTCCAAGGTGATATGTAAAGCCTTGTTGTGGTTATGTCCCTCAGTTGTTAAGTCAGCATTGGTAAAGCCCAGTCCATGACTGGTGTTGACATTTGCCACCACAGTTTCTAGCTGATTAACAGTGATCTCCTCTGGCACGTATGCTGCGTGCAAGACCTTCAGCAATGCATTCCTGTGAGCTTCAGAACACATCAACATGGATAATATGGAGATCTTTGAGGGAGTTTGGTGAAGCTGATCCACCACCTTGTAATCACTTCTCTTTATGATTCTCATGAACTCGTCTACATCTTGCTCAAAAGATGTCTTCTGAGTTTCTTTGATGATTGGTTCTTCAGGTACCACACTCTTCCCCTTTGCTTTGGCAGCAACTTCTGCTTCGGCATTAGGTCTTTGCAATTGTGAGGCAAAAAGGCGTCCGCTTCTGGTGAAGCCTCCGCCTCCCCCAACATTATCAATCTACGGAGAAGAAATTGAGGAGTCCAAGGTGATTTTCTCCCCGTTGCAGTAGAGGTCAGAGCCATAATGCCAAGGTATGGCATTATTGCTTTCATATGGAACTGGTCCAGGCACCGTGATGGTAACTGGACTGACTGCTGCAGAGGAAGGTACTGAAATGGTGTGCGGATCGTAGTAAATGGTGACTGGTGATCTGGCAGGAGATGCCACTGTTTGTTGCTGAAAGTTGTTGTTTGGAGGAACATTTGATGGATCATAGTAGATGGTGACTGCTGAGATATCTTCATTAATTTCTGTTGGCGTTGTAGAAGATTCTGCTGAATAAATGGGTGCTGATATTGTAGAAGGAATGGTTTATGACATTTGATTTGTTGAAGTGATGAACGGAGTCATTGTTGATGATATTGATGAATTGGTCGGAATGATTGTTGTTGCAGTTGTAGAAGAGTCAGGAATTGTTGTCAAAGGGATTGCTGGATTTGCAAGCGCCGTTGTTGTGATCTGAAGTATACCACTTTTGATAAGACCATCTATGCCGCTTCTCAAGTTATCACACCGTTGACCGAAATGTTGCAATAACCACAGCCGAGCTCACACCTGGGGAACATTTGGCACTCTAGGAGCTGAGCTTTAATTTCTACCAGAGGCGTCCGAATCTGTCCAACACTGGTGATTAAGAAAGATGGCTTGTCTTCCTCAATGGCATTAATTCTTGGCCCTCCATGATTGGGCATGGGATTCTTGGTGACACTTGGAGGGGGTGTAAAGTTGAGGGCTTTGGAATCCACCATATCTTGCACCTTCATTTGTAAAGCCCTACATTTCTCAGTATTGTGGCCAGGTGCATTGGAGTGGAAAGCACATCTGGCGTTGACATCGTAATTCCTTGGGAGATTGGAGGGATCTGGTGGTGCCAATGTCCTTAATTCAACCAAGTTGAGTTTCAGGAGTTGTGGCAATAAGGCAGCATAAGGCATAGGGATAGGGTCAATCACCCTATTTGCCTGTGATGGTCTTTGCTGAAAGGGTTTCTGCTGTTGATTGTTGTTGTTGTTGTTGTTGTAGGTCCTTTATGGAGGGTACTGAACTTGCTGTTGATAGTGTGGTTGTTGTTGTGGTTGATATGTTGGTTGCTGAGGGATCGGAGCTGGAATGGTGACAGCTGCTACTGATCTGTGGACATACTGAGGTCTGCCCCTGCTGGCATGAATGGCATTTGTCTCACCAGTTCTTCGAGGTCCCACAAAAGGCTTCCTGGGATTACTTGACGAACTTGCACCATTATCAGAAATCTTACCCATCTTTAGAAGGCTTTCAATTCTTTCCCCGGCTATAACTACATCTGCGAAGCTAGTGGAAGAGAAGGCAGCAAGCCTATCAATATATGTTCCTTGCAGAGTATTCATGAACATGTCGGCCATCTCTCTTTCCGACATGGGTGGCTGGACAGCAGCAACAAGCTGTCTCCACCTTTGGGCATATTCCCTAAAGCTTTCCCTGGAGGATTGAGACATTCCCATCAGGAGGGTTCTGTTAGGAGCCATGTCCAGATTGTATTGGTATTGTCTGATGAAAGCTTCAGCTAGGTCCTTCCAGCATCTGATAGTAGCTCTGGTCAAGTGTGAATACCACTCCCTTGAAGCCCCAGTCAAACTGTCTTCAAAGTAAAACATCCACAGTTTTTCATCCATGGTGTATGCTTTAAGTCTTCCCAGAAAGGACTGCAAGTGAGTTCGTGGACAGGAAGTTCCATTGTACTTCTCGAAGCACGGGGGTTTAAACTTGTGGGAAATTCTTACCCCGTCCACTAACCCCATATCCATAACATCAAAACCTAGGGAGTTTTGAGACTCCAGAGATCTCAACTTCTCAGCAATTTCATCAAACCTTCTGTCATAAACTTCATCCCCAGCTCCCATCACAGTAAACTGCTCTTCTTGGGGGTCTTCCTGTAAGATCCTTCCTCCAGTAGTATTTCCTTGCACATTACCCGGGATGTTGACTTCCGGATGTAGATGAGGCCCATATACTGGTGGATTAACATGAGGCTGACCCCTTTCATTGTTACTTGTTCCTCCAGTTCCCAGATGGGGTTCTTCCGGGTTTTGTCTTTCTACCAATGCCCTCAACCTTTCTTGACTTTGGGCCAAGCCATTCATTACTTCCATGAATTGGGTCATTTGGTTTCTCATTTCCAACCTTTCGTTAGCCATCTGATTTCTGACCTCTGTCAGATCATGCTGTACTTGATCCATTTGGATACCAGGAAGGTTGTTGCGGGTAGGATACCGGTGCGGACGGTTGAGAGGGAACGCCCGGCGGCGAGCAATAGTTCCTGAACCACAACAGAGTTAGAAATAAATAAAATAGTGACAAAACCTACAAAACAAAACAAGAATTAGCATGCAATGCAGTATGCTTATTTGTTTCCAAGGTATCCGGCTTGGTGCTTGGTTTTGACCTTTCCAGACCCTGAGGAAGATGCTTTGATGTTGTTTGAGAAAAGAAACTCAATGAAACAGACTAACAAATATATTACAAATGTTGAATAACATAGTCTGTTTTTACAACACATGCCCCTAAAGGGTCAAAATACAACATAAAAGAAAAGTACATTAAGTGGAAATAACAATAAGCAAAGTAGTCAAACATCTAAGCCAAACTCATCCTCCTTAACCTCCTTCAAAAGTGCTTCAGTCACTGGTCCAGCTGGATGCTCTGTGATGTTTCTGATGAGGAGGTTTCTGGTGGCAATAGTAGTGGTCAGCTTCTTGTGTCTGTCTTGGTCCTTTGACCTCTTCAAACCAGCCCTAAGCTTCAATTCTGAAATTTCCTTCTGGGCTGCCAACAAAGCCTCCTGTTGCTTCCTCTCAATGGCCTCCAACTGCTCAATCCTGGCTTGAGTTCTCTTATCTTCTTGAGTGCGAGCTTTAGTGATCCTGACCCACCTAGCTTGACTTTCTTGCAGATAGAGATCAGTCCTAGCCTTCTGAAACTGGGCTTCCTTACAGGTATTCTTCAATATTTGCTCTCCAGCTCTTGATTTCTTGATGTAGTCCTCTGCTTTCTCAATCTTGGCCAGATGCTCCACCTTAAGCTTCTCTAACCTCTCAATGTCTAGACGACCATCACTCCTCTCCCATAGGGTTTTCTTTAGAGCTTGAGACAAATTCTCATTTCTTTCCTTCAGCTTCTCAAATTCCTCCAGGCTGACAGTGGCTGGAGGTGGTACTGTGGATGGTCCAGGTGCATCCTCAATGGTGAAAGGCATCCCAGAAATCTGAGCTCTGGCATGAGACCATTCATAATACTAAGCTGAAGTCACATTATTGCACCTCCCAAGAATGGCCATCCCTTTGGTCTGGATGTTGTCCCAAGCCCAGGATGCTTGTCTGACAATAGCTAGATTAGGTTTTATCTCACAATACATGGTTTCATCCAAGTCCTGCACTCTAGGAGGGTGGACCAAAGCATAGCCCAATTGTCTCTTAAACAGCAAAGGATTGTAATTGATGCAACCCTTCACTCCCACAAGAGGTACATTGGGGTACTGCCCACAGCTAGTAATTATGTCCCTGCCTTTGGTGCTCTGGGTGCACCATCTGATGTTATCTGAAGTCAAAGCAATAAGTCTCTTAGCCCAATTCTTCTGCTGGTGAGGATTAAGGAAGGCATCAGTCTTGGGTAAGTGTTTAAGCAGCCAAGTGTGAAATAGAGGAGCACATCATCTCACCAACTTCCCTCTTTGCTTCTCATTCCTCTGATGAATGGAATAATAGAAATCTCCCAGCAAGGTGGGTACTGGGTTCCTCAAAAGGAAGAGATGAATGGCATTCTTACTGATAAACTTGGGCTCATCTGCAAATAATATGACCCCATATATACTAAGGGCTAACAATGCACAAACTGCCTTCCATTCTCCCAAGGAGGCCTTCAAGATAACCTGAGAAGTCAGAAAGTCTAGGTGCAAACTAGGGATTCCAGCCTTTGTTGTCATGTTCTGCTCAATCAATATAGGCTCCAAGTATAATGCCTTTTCCACTTCTCCATTGCTGGGAGAAGTCATCTCAGGGTTGAAGGGGACACCACCCCTGACAGGTACTCCAATCAATGATGAGAACTCCTCCAGCAGAGGTCCTAACTGAAAGTTCTGGAAAGTGAAGCATCTCAAAGGAGGGTCATAAAACTGTAGGCAAGTGTGGATCAAACTCATCTGAGAAGGATCCAGGTCCATAACCATATCAAGGATGCCTCCATAATGCTCTCTGAATAATGGGATGTGGTCTGGAGTGATAAGTGCCTGGACCTTCCTAATGCCAGTCAGCACAGGCTCAAAGAAATGGTATGAAATGTTGCTCTTCTTGGGTGCCATGACTGCTGATGAAGAGCTGAAAACAAATGCTGATGAAGATCAAAACTGGTACTGGAGATGAGCCATTGATAGGCTAGTGCTGGTGATGATGAAGATGACTGAAGCAGACAACTGAGGAAGATAGCTGAAGCAGATAGCTGATGAACAGGGTCTATGCAGATGAAGGGGTCAAAACCAAGCCAGATGCAATATGGATACCCTGAAAAACAAATAAACAAATGTTAAATGATGCAATGATGAGTATGCAAATGATATGCAAGGGTTTGTGATCAAGCTGGATCTGATTTTTCTATCTTGATATAAGTCCATGTATGTTCAAGAAGTCCAGATGGAGGTTCAGAAATCCAGTAACCAAGGTGGGGGACTCAAATAAACAGTCACATGTCCAGGGTTAAATCACAAGAACTGTCCAAAGTGAAGTATTCTTAAACACAATAAGTAACAGGGTATGATGTGGCCAATGGTACCTGCAAACCTGTAAACAGCCCAACCCCCTCACAGGTGGTGTTCTAGAACAAGGATCCTCAGACTTGGATCAGTTATGGGAAGTGTAAACACTTCTAACCCGGAGGTACAGTGTTTACAATAACCATAAAAGATCCTCCTCTAATTCACCTCAGTTTCTGAAGGTCATGATAAAAGGTCATCCAGACTTAGCAGGCTTCCCAGATAGCCCTAGCACTACAGGAAATTTGTAGCACAGAGTTCTCAAGAAGAAACCCACATCTGAACCGTGTTTCATATTCCCGCACCAGACCGAAATGGAATGGGAAAGAACATGAACCACTTTAGCCTAGGTGTCACTCAGGTCCCAGGTATAGGACCTTAAACTCTATGCAGAACCCCACCCACCAAGACAAAAACCAAATCCAGCCAGATAACAGTATGACAGTATGATGTATATAAAGCTGTAAAGAAAGCAATAAATAACTGTACATAACGCAGTAAATAAAGCAAATATACAAACACAATTAGCACATAACACCCTAGTAAACACAAATCAAACAAGCGCTAGGAGGAACCCACAAAAAAGAACCAGAAGCCCTGGTTACAGTATAAAGATCCCCAGCAGAGTCGCCAAGCTGTCGCTCCCACCAAATGACACCTCAGGTCAGAAGGAGTACAGACGCGAACGGTCGGCGAAAGAGAAGGAATGAATAGAGTCGCCAGCTAGGCATTTTTATCCCGAAGGAAAGGTAATGCTGCATAAACCTAAGAAAAGATATGGATAAGACGGTTGCGAACCAGAGAGACTGAGAAAGGGGGTTGGTTACAACCTGGGAAGGTATTAGCACCCAGATTGTCCGCCGTACTTGACGGGATCCACGCTTAAAAGATTTGTGTTTAAAGGGGTAGTGTCAGTGCAATCTGTGTATCAAAGCTGGAAAGAATACAAGTGTCAGTGTAAAAGAAATGTGAGATGTATAAGTGAAGTGTCAGTGTAAGAACAAGGATGAAATGCTCAAGACCATGAGGCTTAAAGGATAAGGCTGGAAAGAGGGGGAATATACAGAGACTTTTGTTCGATAACTGTTAAGTTATGCCTACGTATCCTCTCGTGCAATGAGGAAGTCAGAACACCGTAGTTCGACCCAAAGAGACTGAAAAGATGAATTGACTGATGAACTGCTTACTTGCCTATGCTCAAGTGTATGACCTGTCTGGCTCAGGTGCAAACTGTCTTGCATTAGACGGGAGAAGCAAGTTCTTGTTTGTGAGTGAATAAGATGAGAAAAGAATCCCGGAGGAGACGATTATTGTTTGTTTTTGGTATTTTCAGTCTTTTATTGCTATTTGTATTTGTCATAAGATAATGAGCTTGATCCTAAACCAATGGGTTAGTAAACTCATCACATCCTCCCTCTGATTAGGGGTAATGAGAATACCTTAAGTGTGAAGTCAGCATCTCACACTTAATCACCCTGGTGTAGGGTTAAGATCATTAACCTACTTGTGATTAATTAGATGTTTTTTGTTGTTTTTGTTTAGTGTTGAGTAATGAGTTTAAGCCATAATCAAGGATTTAATGGACTCATTACACCATCCTAATAGAAGGATAATAGATGAGAGCATTTAAGCTGAGGAAGACTCCTCAACTTAATCCATGATTAGGGATTAACCTCATGACAAAACAAAGCCTTTATTAAAGTGGATTTTAGTTAATGGTAAGATGAAGAAGTTATTTTTATGGTTTGTAAGACAACTTGAGGGGGACTTGTCTATTAACACTAGGGTTAGTCCTTCTTAACCAATTAAGGAAGAATTAGAACCCTAATGCAAGACCCAAGTTACAAGCTTGATGTCTTGATGATGATTAGATGATTTGATTAAAGGATCTAGACACATTAAGGGTTTAACACTTAGGATTAAAGTTATACACTCCATCCTAATAGAAGGATGCAGGCATAAGCTTAATCACAAAGCCTTAAAGCCTTTAGGGTTTAGTCCCTGATTATGAGATGAGAAGAGAAAACTCAAACATGGCTCAAAGGTAAAACTAAATGAGGAGACTAATAAAACCCTAATTGTTATCATGCTTGGAGATCCTAGGGTTAATGAGGTTTGCAAGAAGATCTTCAGAGAGAAACCACCAGGAAGGAAGCAGATGAAAGGAGCAAGAAGCAAAGAGAAGCAATACAACTTGCTTCACTTAAGAAGACAAGTTGCTTGAAGAAAGAAGGTAAGAGATGAACATGAATGAGCAAGCTCACTCTAAAGAAAATTTAAAATGCAGCAATGATGCAAGAGAGATGAGAAGAGATTGTGAGAAGTGAAGGCAAATTCACTTCTCAAAACAACTTACCACCTGAAAAGTTAGCAAAAGGAAAGCAACGCAATGCAAATGAGATGAAATGTCATGATGCAAACCAAAGTCAGAAGCATTTACATGATGTTAATGATGCTAAGAGATGATACAAAAATGAGGCAAGACATGAGAATGATCATACAAGGCAATGGATGCAGATGAAGCATGCTTTGAACCATGAATGCACATGAAAAGTTTATGAAATGATATGAATGCATAACATGGCAAATGAAAGATGCAATGATCAAACATGATCCTAACATGCCCTAAGATGTATTATGAATCATATGGGTGCACAAAATGTCATGGCAAGTCATTGGATGCAAGCAAATGAAAGATGGATGCAAAGGGAAGCACAAATTAGGGTTATATGCATCATGCAAGGCAAAAATCCAAAACCAGCAGCAAATGACATGATAAAAATTTGAAAATGCAATCAAAGATACCCTAAACCTATACAAGCTCACTGCCCAAAGGAGAGGATCCAACTTTTAACCTAGTAAAAGTTATGAATTTCCTAAGATTGCTAGGGTTTTAAGGTACCTCATCAAGAAAAATCCTAAACAAATTGAAAATTCAAGATCAAATCAAACCAAATTTATCCTATAAACTACATGCTATGCAAGATGCAATGCCAAAAGAATCATCATCCAACTCTCAATGGTTAGGCAGAAAGAAATTTTTGAAGTTTGAAACAAAATATTGCCTTAAAATGAAATTAAATCCAATGAAAATGATCAAAAGGCATCAAGAACAAAAAAGAAATTTGGTTTGGGAGTTGGACAATGTTTCTAAATGTTTCCAAGTGCAATGTGAATTTTTTTGTGATTTTTAAATACTTAAATGTATTTTTAATTAATTAATTTTCTTTAACTAATTAAAAATAATCATTTAAATGATTTAAAAATAATTTTTAATGCAAAAAATAAAAATAAAAATATTTTTGGGCTTTAAAAATTAATGAAATCTTTGACAAAAAATTTCATAATTTTTAAATGGTTTTTGCTATTTTAAATAAAATGTAAAAGATAAATCAATTTAAATGAAATAAAATATAAAATAAATGAAAGTATGCAAAGGGGAGGGCCAGGATTTGATCTGGGCTTGGACTGGTTGACTGCGCGCCAGATCCAAGGGCCCAGATTCAAATCTAGCTAATTTGTTTTATGAATTAATTAAACAAGATTTGAATTAATTAATCAGGGATTAGGGCTTTAATGAAGCATCCAGACCATTCATTCGCGCGCGGAAAAGGGGATCCTATGGCCAGGATTCAAAATTGCTAATTAAACTCACTTAACCCTAATTAAACTCAGGCGACCGGAGATAAGCTCCGGTCGTCTTCTCCGGCTGCCTCTCTCACCAGAAACACTCAAAACACATCCCCAAGGCCCACAAATCTCCAGAATCAATCATTCAACAATGGGTAACAAGAATCCATGGCCAAAAACAATTTATATTGACTACACAGTGAGAATCGAAGGAAACAAAACCTAGGGATAAAATTTCAGAACATCACAACATGCTTGTTTCTGGCTCATTTTCAAAAGTAAATAGATCCCCATGATCAGGGCAACATATAGAACAACATTCTAACAAAAAAACAAGGTTCTGGAAAATTTGTTCATCTTGTTACCTGAGATTGAGCTTTCAGTCCAGGAGCTTTCTGCTTGCCTCTTTGCCTCAAAATGGTCCCAATGATCCTCTTGATGAAGTTATGAAGCTTGGTTGGAGTTTAGGATGGTTGATTTGTGAGTTTGAAGAGGTTCTGTTCAGAGAGGGGAAGGAATCGTGTTTTGATTTCAGGGGGTTTCAGGGCAAGGTGAAGGGTCAGGGATGATCAGTGAGACATGCTGAGATGTTCTATGGAGTTTGTTTTGATGTTTGATGCTTGTGTGATGTGTTTCGAATGAAAATGCATAAGAGGTATAAACTTGGAACTATGGCTTGGAGAGTGTTTCAGGCTTGTGTATGTGGTGTGTTGTGTTGCATTTGGTCCACTTATCACTCTTGGATAGGTCAGAGGAGTTGGTCTGGCCTAGCTTGATTGGTATGGGTCTTTATGCAAAAAGTCAAGTTTTGTGTAAGAGAGGTATGGGTCAATGGCAGGCCAAGGACAATAGGGGTGTCCTGCGCATCAAGGAATGAGGAGAGCCATGGGATCAGTCTTGAAGCCAATTAACAAGTGGATTAGGGTTTGTATGATGTTTTGCAACTTTGTTCACTTTTGGCCCTTTTGAAGTTTCTTGATCCATAAGTCATGAAAATGGGAAAACCTTTGGTGCATTCTGAATTTTAGGCCTTGGTTTATGTTTGTACAAAGATTAGAAGTTCATTTGAAAGCACAATTTGTCTTGGCAAGTGGTTTTGCAACTTTGCCTCTTTGGTACATAACTTGAAATTATGTGATTTTGTCCAACTTTGACAAGCCATAACTTTTGATCCAAAATGAATTAGAATGAGTTCTTGTACTTTTTGAAAAGGGAATGATCCATTCTACAACTTTCATGACCAAAGTTTTCCCATTTGAAGCATTTTTGAATCAAAAAGAAAGGGTTGAAAAAGTTTCCCAAAATGGCAAGTTTCCATTACAAGTCATTTTCCCAAAAAGGCAACTTTGCAAATGGCTTGAAATTCTTCAATTTTGTGAACTTCTAACATCTTCTATGATCAAATAAATATCATACACATTCAAAATGATGAAGAAAACCCTTTGGTTGGGTCATTGGGGGCCTCAGATGTCCTGATTTTACACTAACTTGCTCAAGAAGTCAACTCTTGATCAGATGCCTTCCCCATTGAATTTCTTCATGAAAATTGATATGCATGATCCCTATACCATATAGAGACCAATAGAAACAAGAATGACCAAAAAATTTGGAGTTATGGCCTCTGAAACCAAAACCCTAATTCTAGGTCATCTGTGCAGTCAAGCCTGGCTCTGCTTCCATGCCATTCTCAGTTCTTGTGATTCTTTGACTTTCTTGACTTTATGGGGATATAATATGATGCTTGAACATACATGGACCCCTTTGAAGTGATTGATGACCTTTAGAGTGGCTCAAATAGCTCTTGGATAGCCCAGATCACAAACCCTAGATGCAGATGACTTAGAAATAATGCAGTGAAGCAAAAACGTGGTATAAGATGCTATGATTGAATTTATGCAAATGAAAAGATCACAAGCCATGGTGTGAATGGGTGAGGGAAAATTTGGGGTGTTTACACTCTTGGAAAGACATCTATTTTCTTGTTCCAAGATTTTGGAGCTTATTCAATCTGTACAAGGCTTTATACAGTCTGTATACTTTCGTTTCTTGGTCTTATTTCGCAAACCCAACTGGTTGTGTCACACACACACACACACATCTTCTTCTAAAGGGCCATTCAGGAATGCAAATTTCACGTCCATTTGACATATCGACCAATTATTTATATTGGCTAGACCAAAAACCAACCTGATTGTTTCGATTCTAGCTATTGGTGCAAAGACTTTATCATAATGATGTATTCATTATTTCTGAAGAAGCCCATTGGCTTTAAGTCTTGCCTTGTACCATATTATTTCACCTTTTAGATTTAGTTTGACTTTATATACCCATTTCACATTAATTTCCTTCTTCCCATTTAGAAAATTAACTAATGACCATGTATCATTGGCTTATATAGATTTTATCTCGTCCACCATAACTTTCATCCACCTTGTGTCTTTCAATGCTTCAACTGCATTGATTGGCTTTGTATTTGCATAGAAGGCATAATGAACTAACTCACTTTCATCGTCGACAATGTCATATAATGTGATTACATATTCTTACAGTCTTGTAGACATGTTTCCGGTTCTCCAAGATGTGCTTGTGTTAGTTGACCTTTAACAACTTCTCGTCAAACTTTTATAACAGTTTCAATTAGTTGTTCATCACACAAGATTATTATTGAATCCTTATTGATGTTCTTAGTCCAATCCCACTTCTTAATATCATATACGATCACATCCTTACTAATCATAACTTGCTTGTTCATTGGCTTGAACAATTTGTATCCACCAGTCGAGTGATATCCTACCAGGGTCATCTGACTCGACTTATCATCCAACTTTCTTCTCACCTAATATGGAACAATTATGTGTGTTATGGATCCAAACACCTTCAAATGGCTTAAACATGGTTTGACACCAGATCAACTTTCTCCTAGTGTGATACCTTCAAGCCTCTTTGTCAAACATCTGTTTAATATGTATGTCGTGGTCGGCATAGCCTCACCCCATAGCTCGTTTGGGATATGCTTTCCTTTTGACATACTTTTCATGATATTCATAATGGTTCTAATCTTTATTTAAGTAGTACCATTTTTTTAGGAGTATATGGTGGCACCACCTTATGCACAATTATTTCTCTTGTACATAATTTGTTGAATCTTTCTATATGTACTCTCTACCTCCATCTATCCTTATAATTTTGTGACCACTTTGTCTTTCCACCATTGCTTTGAACTAGGTGAAAACATCAATCACATCACTTTTATTCTTGATTAAGTAGGTGCATATTTTCTATTGTACTCATCGATAAATGTATCAAGGTACTTGTTACCCACAAGTAAATCTACTTGGACCATATACGTCTAAGTAGATTATCTCGAGAGTGGATTTTGAATTGCTTCTTCCATCCTTGTTGAAATTATTTTTGTGTTGCTTTGATTTAACAGATTCTTCATATACTTTGTAATTCCTCTCAATTAGATGGCCTATACTTATCAAATTACTCTTTATTTCATGTATGTACAACACATTAGAATTTACTAATTCTTTTGCCATCCTTTCTCCTGATCAGGACATCACCAATGCCTTCAGTAGAGAGGGTATTTTTGTTTGCAAAATTTAACTTGTTGTTCGACGAGGGATTGTTGTTGATAAACCAATATTTTCTTCCAGTTATGTATGATGAACAACCTAAGTCAAGATACCATTGATCTTTGAATCTTTCTTCTTATTTTGTTGTGACCATTAGCATCACTTCATCGGCTGCAAGATTTTCATCACTTTCTTGATCTTTTTTTCCTCCTCGACATTGACTTGCATAATGGCCATACTTTGTTATAGCACTAAATGTGACTTTTATAATGCTTTATTCCATCTTTTTTTCTCTACTTGCACCACCACCTCTATGATTATCTCAGTTAGAATATTGTCTTTGATTTAATGAACTACCTTCTTGATGGTTTCCTCTGCCTTTGCCTCCATTCCACTTTACTTTGCTTTTCTTTTCTTTAGTCGACTGAGCCTACAAATCCACACTAGTCTTCGACTTGCTTGCAGTTCCTTAATCCATTCTTTGTTTTTGATATTCAAGTGTCCCTTGAAGCTCTTCTTTTGTCATACTTCCCAAATCCTTCTATTCTTCTATGACTACAACCGCATGATCAAACTTTGGGTGTAACAACCTCAAAATATTTAACACAACAGATTTTGATGTCAACTCTTCTCTACACATTTTGATTTGATTCACCAGTCTTGTTACTCTGGTTAAGAAACCAGTCATGTTTTCTTTCTCATCCATCTGAAGCAATTCCTACATTCTTTTGTGAGTTTGTAACCTCGCATCCATCATTTTCTCAATGCCTCCAAATGATTTCTTTAGGATGCCCCGTGCTTCCTTTGTTGAATATACATCACCAAGTTTCTCAACGTTGTCTGTATAAACATATTGATGGATTAGAAATAGAGCCTTATAATCCTTCTTCTTCAAATCTTTGTGTGCAACCTTTTGTTCATTCATAGAATTCTCTCCAATTGGTGTTAATTTATTCTTCACAAGATCCCAAAGATCTTGATAACAGAAAACCATATTCATCTGCTTACACCAATTTTCAAAATTCTTACCATTCAAGATTGGAAGATTCGCTAGAAAATTCCGGTTCGGATGATTCATTGTGAATCAATGCGTCTCAAAGATCACACAACCAATGCTCTAGATACCAAACGTTGGAAAAATATAATCTTGAAGTTAACTGAATCAATCTTTATGAACAAGAATCAATCTTTCTGATTGATCTCCCCTCTTGTACTTCATCCTTTATTCAGGTGAAACAACCAACTCCTTTGTGGCAATATGATTCTACACTACACAGAAAATTAAAAGAAGAAAATAATACAATTGTAAATAAGAGAGAGAGAGAGAGAGAGAGAGAGAGAGAGAGAGAGAGAGAGAGAGAGAGAAATTCTAGAGGAGGAAGGATAATGTATTATTGTGCAAACTGCACTCTAAGTGTTTTCTACAATTTGTCTTAATCACAACTGTGATTTTTGAAACTACACAAAGCTATTACAAAACTTGTTATTCTCTATCATACAACTAAAATAGAGAGTCTCTCTATTTATATATGGGATTACTTGCACTCTAGGTAATCATAAAAAAACAACTAACTTAACTAAAACAAAGTTAAGTTGGCCTATTTCGAATTTGTTGACTCATTCGAGAATGACATGCTTCAACTGCATGCTATTTTGATACACACTAAAACACCCTTCAACACTGTCAAATACAAATACAATATTTCAATTTCGACATAAAGAATTATAAATTCAACATAATCTAACACCAATTGTAAGACACTAAAGCCACTTCCAACTGTAAGACTATTAGACAATATTATTATTATATTATTATTATTATATTATTATATAATATTATAGTAATGGTAGTTTAATTTTTTTAATTATCTAATATTTATATTTTACTGTAATTCTTATTTTATATATATTTTTTAATTTTGATAGAAATTCTAGAATCTCTTTTCTTTTGTTAACATGGTATCAAAGAGTTTGGTTGGCTGAATGAAATATTTGTAACAATACAAATTCTCTTTTGTTTTTGTTATTACGGTTTGTTTCCTTACTAATTAAACTGGTTAGTATCGTCAGCTTTGTGTTTATGATTTTGTTTCTCTTCTCACAAAAAAAAATGTTTGAAGTCATTTTTAGTTATGCGTTTGAATTTATTTGAGTTTTAAAGTCTTTAAAATATAGTAATGGTCAGTGAAAAAAGATGATTCTCTTCAATTTGTTAGTATTCAATTAAATTTAAAAAAACTATAATTATTGGAGTTATGTAATGAGAAAACAAATTGAAAGGAAAAAGGGTGTAAAGTTATGTTGATATAACTTTTGTTGAGCCTACATATAAAAAAGATGAAGCAACATAGGAAAAAAAGTTGGAAATATGTGATGTCAGTAATTCGAAGATCATCACTTAATTAATAATTATATTTCTTAGTCAATAGGTGGGAAACTAGCAAACTATGATATTGTTAATGAGGTTTAGAACCATTTGAAATATTTGTATAGTCAGTCTAATTTTGTAAAATGGTATCAGGTGAAGAGTGACATTAGGGCTCTTAAACAAAACAGTAGGATTATTTAAGAATTTTATTCATCCATGACTGATTTATGGGATCAGTTAACTCTTATGGAGTCAGTTGAATTAAAAATTATCAAAGGATACAAAGAGCAAAGAGAAAAGTAGTGTCTTGTTCCATTTCTAATGGCCCTTCAGTATGATTTTGAGAGTCTTTATGGAAGCTTTCTGCATCGTAATCCTCTTCTCAATGTTGATTAGTAGTTAATGAGTTATTGGTAGAATAAATCAGACTTAAGACTCACTCTAATATGATTCCAAATAAAATAACTCACTACAGTCCTCCATTTGTTTTTCCTGCTCCTATTTATAAAGGAAAATACCAAGGTAGAATTGGACTTGTTATTGATGAATGTGATTTTATAAGAAGATGGATCATTAGAAATCGTAGTGTCCCAAATTGTTAACATCAAATAAGAAGAATTTTAAAAGTATATCATCTAATGTTAATGATGCTCCTAATACTACCATTGGTTTTGGTTTTGATTATGTATGTTCATTTGAGACCATTTCTCAAATATAAGATGATCTGACCTGACCATGAGGAACCTTCTAGTGATGAACAACTATAGTGGTGAACTGGGGGGAGAGGGATACACCTGCAAGGTACTCCGATGCCAAAGTAAGAAAGTATTTATGGAGCGCAAGTACAGAAATAGTTTAGAATAAAATAGAATACCTGAACCTTTAGTGAAAGAGGGTATTTATAGTGTGCCCCTAGCGTTGGGCCAAGATTTTCCTCATGGGCTGGATTAGCTAGGCCCAATGAAGAATTGCCAAGGACTACATAGGAGCAGATAAGATCCAACACGTGGTCTTGCCCTTGGTCCAACTACCCATAAATATCAGGAGATAATGATGGACAATTGGTTGAGGTGGAGCACGTGGGGGAGACGATCCCACACGCCCCTTGTATTGGGCCATGGGTCGTGCCCGATGACTGAGCCTCTGCTCGATGAACACTGCGTTGGCCCAGTCCACAGCAGGAGCCCCCAAGTCGCAACTCCGTTACGGAGTGATGAATTAAGCGCATGTACGTCGGGAAGATGGTTCATCGGGGACAAAGCCAGTGGATGTCGAGGACATTTTCCCATGGTTATTGAAGCTTGTAAAAGGCGACACGGGCAAGGCCACATTGGAGTTTCGATATGTCGAGGAGGATTCCGCACTCGATGGTAGTCGTTCTCGAGGCTTCTTTTGCGTCTTTATGATGCCGAGGAGGTATGTGTTCGATGGTAGTCGTGCTCGAGGCTTCTTTTTCATTTTTGCAATGTCGAGGATGTACGTGTCCGATATCTCGAGGAGTAATTTAGTGGCCCTTGGAGTTCCTAAGGATGACGTGTCTGTCTTTGCGTTCCCTCCCATAATGGAATTTAATGCGCGTTGCTTCGTTTTATGCATGAAGACGCATTAAATTCCTGACTGCCTATGGGAATCTAGGCAGCCTAGGAAATGATGGCTTAGGCACACCCTCCTGTATGGGGGCCTATAAAAGGGTTTGAGGTGAGTTTCTCCTCATTTCTCATTTTCATTCTCCAAGTCTCCTTAGAGGTTCACCGGACGCTCTCACTTGTTCGCCGAAAACCGCATCACCTTCGTCACCGCAATCGTGTCATCTTTTCACCAGAAAATATGTCAGATATGCTCCTTCCCTTTCTAGTAATATTAGGTTCAATTTTCCTTTTCCACGGTGGTTTCTTTCACCGGAGTAGCCGAGGAGGACCCTCCCTGGGTTTCATTTAAGGGAATTCTGATGAATGTCCAAGGCACACCTTGAATTTTCTATGACTACCCCGGGCAATCTTATGAATTTCCGATGAATGTCCTGGGCATACTTTGAATTTTCGATGAATGTTTTGGGCATTCTCATGAATTTATGATGAATATCCCGGGCATTCTCATGAATTTCTGATGAATGTCCCAGGCATTCTCATGAATATCTGATGAATTTCCCGAGCATTCTTTGGGTTTGCGATGAGTGTGTCGAGTGCTTCTTTCCATGGCCTTGGCTCTCGCCCTTTCACTTGAACTGCGATGGAAGGGTGGATTTGATGCAACGTCGAATTCACCGATTTCCTCTGTTTTTCAAGTAACGTAGATCCTCAACAGGGATCAGAGGATGTCCTCGTGGATGACATCGACATAAAGGTGGACGAGGAGGAGTGGGACAAACAGGAACGTGACACGGGCAAGAGTGTGCCTGCTGCCTTCGAGGAGCCCGGTCTGTCTTCGGTTGGGGAAGAGCCGTTGGAAATGGGCTTCTGCTTCATACATGATTCTCGCACCGTCCATACTGTCGTGGAGGACTTGGCGTCGGGGGATCCTCAGAATTGGGAGTGCTACGCCCCTTCCTCGAGCAGCGGATTTGCTTGACTTTTTAGGGAATACGCTTCCATATGTGCGAATTCGCTTTTAGCAAGGCGGGGATCCGACTTCCTTTTACTAGCTTTCAGACGGGTGTCTTCAGAAGACTCGACTTGGCCCCCTCCCAACTTCATCCAAATGCCATCACGTTCGTTCAGGTGTTCGAACTAGTGTGACAATATCTTGAAATCGGTTGCACGTTGCCCTCATTTTATGGGTTTTCCACCTGCAACGGTCGAACGCGAATAGGAGGCATAATTGGGTCTCGTTAAATCAGCCGATGAGGCTTTGCAAGACTTACCATGATTTTTTCTGGAATTTCAAGGACAGATGGTATACGATGAAACCCCTCACCACGCGTGCTTTGAATAATATTTATGCCAAGAAATGGGACGTCCGGGGCGAGGAGCGTCTTGTCTCGACTATTCCATTTGAGTGGCAGCGAACTAAATTTAACTGGGCGACGGATCAGTTCTTTGTGATGCCCGAGAACCTGGGGGCCGAGGACACTGAAGCCTATAATAAATTAGTAGCTTATGTTCAGAGTTTTACCCTCTCCCTTTGTGTGGATCGGCTGAACAACCCTGTTTTGTATGAGGTGCTCGAGTGTAAATCGGACGAGGAGTCCCTCCGTCTTTTAAGTAGTTTGTGTTCACCTTTTTTACCTTAGTTGTTTTTGTTCAATAACTGACTTGTGTTCTTTCCTTCTACAGATGTCATGCCTAACGTTAAGGATCGTGTCCTGAAGCTGTCAAACAAGGGTACAGACAAAGCTTTGAAGAAGGTTGCCAATGGCCGTGTCCGACAAGTTGTCGCTGATGATGTGGTCGGTGGCTCGGGGACTCATCCACCTCCTCCCAACTCTCCTCCTGTCGTGAAGACGCCTGCTAGCCCGATTGTCAAGAGAGAGACTCCTCCTGCAAAATGCCAGCGTGGTGAAGGTTCGCTGACTGGTGCTTCTGTGGAGAGGACTTGTCCGAGAGCCAGGGACTTACCTCTTTACCTCCTGCCATCTTCAATGGGAGAATTTCAGTGGGGAAAGCTCTATCAGGGTGTCAGATGTTGAGGCCAAGGTAATCCTGGGTCAGGATAAAGCGACCAGACGGGCAAATTTATCTCGAGACATCGTTGTCGTGATCAGGTTTATGGAGACAACCTTGATCTTGTCCAACAACACCTACAAGAAGTCTGAGCTGGAGATTGTAAAAGAGGCATTGAAATCGGCAAAGACTAAGAAGGAGCAACTCTCACATGACTTCTTCAACTACAGAGAGAAGTATATGCTCTAGGAGGGGTTAATGATCGAACCGGGGGAGGTTAAGCTTGAGCGGGATAACCTGTTGGACGAGAACAAAAAGCTCAAGGACAAAGAGGTTGAGTTCAGTGAGGTTGTCGAGGAAAACCAACGTCTATGCTTGAGGGTGGCGGAGTTAGAGAGGTTGGTCACACCTACAGACGAGGAGGGAGAGGAGGATAAGGCCTTGGAGAATCGGGTCGACATGATCGCCCAGATCTGGATGCTTGAAAGCGACTGCATGGAAATCCTTAAGGTGGGATTTGAAAAATTCTCTCGAGCAGCTCAAGGTTGTCAAGCCCAGGGTGGACCTTGTGACTAAGGGGACTGCTTATAACTATAACATGGTCAAAGGGAAGATTATCTGCCATGTTGAGGCTTCGACCGAGGAGGTGGAGGAAGAAGGTGAAGAGGAGGAGTATTTTGGCCTGCATGCCATCATCATTTTGTCGGCCTACGTGTCGTTGTTATTTTGTTGGCATGCGTGCCATTTTTTGTTTGTACTTGGGCATAGTACCCCTTTTGTAACTTTGTGTCGGCCAGTTTTGGTCGGTTGTTTGAAATAAAAATGAGTTTTACCATTTCACTATTTTTACATTTATTTTTCAACTTTTATTGCCTGACTTGTTGGGCTCATTGGTTTGGGGAACCAATGTGGTGAATTTGTATTGCTCGAATAGTTGGGCTCGTCAGTTTAGGGAACCGACGAGGTTGTGGGTTTTACGTCCGCAGGGAAGCAGGATGAGGACCGTGGTCGGGGTCCTGGTCCCACGGCTTGGACTTTTCCATCACGAGTTGGGTGTCCTACCGGCATGGTACTACAACAGTGGAGTTCGTTTGAATTTTCCACTTCCGGGGAAGGGTCATGTCTGTCATACCATAATGGCTCCCTCCGTTCGATCGAGATGGATAGTCATGGTCGTACCTTCCATGCCCTTATTGTCGCGTCATTACCGTTGTTCAGGATATTATCGCGCAAGCTATTTAGCTGTAGTACTGCTTGAGTTTATCGGTGTTCCTTGGTCGAACAAGTTCTTCACCATGTAAATTTTCAAGATAGTAGGCTATGTTTTCCTTCTTGTCCCAGACTCGATATGGGCCTTCCCAGTTCTCGACCAACTTGCCTTCTCGTGGATTCTTCTAATTCTGCCGGAGGACGAGGCTGCCGACCTGGAATTCTCTTTTAACGACTCTTGTGTCGGGGTGTAGATCCAATTTTTGTTTTAGAGTTGCTTCTCCAAGAGCCGCCTCGAATCCTATTTCCTCGACGAGTTCGAGTTCCACTCATAGGGCTTCGTTGTTCAGCTCCTCGTCTAGGGGAACTTCTGTTCGCCTCGAGGGTTCTCAAATTTCTATTGGGATGACTGCCTCAGTTCCGTAGGTTAGTCAGAATAGGGTCTCTCCGGTTGTTGAGTGTGGAATCGTGTTGTAGGCCCAAAGTATGTTATGTAACTCTTTGACCCAAGCTCTCTTTGCTTCACCTAGTTTGCGTTTCAGGCCCCTTAAGATTACCCTGTTTGTTGCTTCTTCTTGGCCGTTAGTCTAGGGATTCTCGACGGATGTAAAGTGTCTTTTCGTGCCTAGGTTGGCGACAAAATCTTGGAATCTTCTATCTGTGAACTACATCCCGTTGTCGGTGACGAGGACCTAGGGTATGCCAAACTGGGCGAGGATATTTCTTTTGAAGAAATGAAGTATATTTTGTATTGTGATTCTAGTGAGGGCTTCGGCCTCGATCCATTTTATGAAGTAGTCGACGCCGATGATGAGGTATTTGTTTTGGTAGATCTGATCACGAAGGGTCCGAGGATGTCCATCCCCCACCAGGTGAAGGTCCACGAGGATGAAAGGGTCTTAAGCTCGTTGGGGGGAGCCAGGTGCATATCCCCGTGTCTCTGGCATATGTCGCACTTCTTGACGTGTTCTTTCGCGTCGTGCTACATCGTCGGCCGGTAGTAGCCCGCTCAGAGGGCTTTTTGCGCTAGGGATCTCTCTCCGAGATGTTGGGCGTTTATTCCCTTGTGGATTTCTCCCAAGATGTCAGGGACCTTTCCTTTGTAGACACACTTGAGTAATGGAATGGAGAATCCTCGACAGAAGAGTTTGCGTTCGACAAGAACGTAGGATCACACCCTTCTTTTGGTCGCAGACGCCTCCTTTGGGTCGGCCAGTAGTTTTTCCTTCGTGAGATAGTTGTAAATCAGGGTCATCCAACAGTGGTCGTCACCGATGGCGTTCACGTCGAGCGGAGCAGACAATTTTTCTATGCTAGGGCGCGGGAGGATCTCCTGAATTACGAATTTGTTTCTGCCCTTCTTACGCGTGCTCGCAAGTTTAGTAAATACGTCTGCTCGCGTGTTCTGTTTGCACAGGACGTGTTGGACTTCCCATGATTCGAACTTTTCTAGCTTTTTCTTGACGATGGATAGGTACTCGATGAGGTTGTCATTCTTAACTGGATACTCTTCTCGCACCTGCGATGTGATGAGCTGGGAGTCTATAGAGATTTTTACTTATTTTTCTCCTAGGTCCTTAGCCAGTCGTAGGCCTGCTAGGAATGCCTAATATTCTACCTAGTTGTTCAGAGTTGGGAAAGTCAGAGCCAATGATAATTCGATCAGGATGCTATCTTTGTTTTCGAGGATGATGCCTGCCCCACTTCCCGTCTAGCTAGAGGCACCGTCCATGAATATTGTCCATTTGTGGGTACCACTAGTCGGGTCAGTTGGTACAACATCTCGGAGACAAAGTCGGTCACGACTTGTGGCTTCAAGGATTTTCTTCTTTCATATTGGATGTCGTACTCTGATAGTTCCAGGGACCATTTTAACATTCTGTCGGCCATATCGGGACGCCCGAGCAATTGTTTTATGGGCTGGTCTGTTCAGACTATAACTACATGGGCGAGGAAGTAATGTCGTAATCTTCTTACTACGTTTATCAGGGCTAAGGAAACCTTCTCAATTTGCTGGTACAAGAATTCGAGGCCTTGTAGATCTTTTCTCGTAAAGTATATTGGTTTTTGCCCGTCGATTGTTTCGGAGATGAGGGTTGCGTTGTCCGCCTCAGTAGCTACGGACAAGTATAGGTATAACTTTTCCCTTTCTTGTGGTCGTGATAGCACCGGAGCCTCGAAGAACATCCTCTTAAGGTGGAGTAATGCTTGTTCGCATTCCTCGGTTCATTTGAAGGTGACCTCTTTTCTTAGTAACTAAAAGAAGGGAAGTGTATGTTGTGCGGATTTGGCGACGAAACGAGATAGATTGAGGGATTGGATGTATTTCTTCGAATTTGATGTCGGGAATTCCAAAAACGCCTGACATTTGTCGGGGTTGGCTTTGATCCCTCGTTCGGTGAGGTAGAAGCTGTAAACACCCCAAATTTGCCCTCACCCATTCACACCATGGCTTGTGATCTTCTCATGTGTATTAGTTCAATCATAGCATCCCATTTTGCATATTTGATTCACTGCATTTATTCTAAGTCATCTGCATCTAGGGTTTGTGATTTGAATAATCCAAGAGCCACTTGAGCCACTCCAAAGGTCATCAATCACTTCAAGAGGGTCCATGTATGTTCTAGCATCATATTATATCCTCTCAAGATCAAAGAAGTCAAAGAATCACAAGAACTGAGAAAGGCATGGAAGCAGAGCCAGGTTTAACTACACAGATGACCTAGAATTAGGGTTTTGGTTTCAAAGGCCATAACTCCAAATTTTTTGGTCATTCTTGTTTCTATTGGTCTCTATATGGTATAGGGATCATGCATATCAATTTTCATGAATAAATTCAATGGGGAAGTCATCTGATCAAGAATTGACTTTTTGAGCAAGTCAGTGCAAAAATCAGGGTATCTGAGGCCCACAATGACCCAACCAAAGGGTGTTCTTCATCATTTTGATTATGTATGATCTTTATTTTATCATAGAAGATGTTGGAAGTTCACAAAATTGAAGAATTTCAAGCCATTTGCAAAGTTGACTTTTTGGGAAAGTTGACTTATAATGAAAATTGCTATTTTGGGAAACTTTTTCAACCCTTGCTTTTTGATTCAAAAATGCTTCAAATGGAAAAACTTTGGTCATGAAAGTTGTAGAATGGATCATTCCCTTTTCAAAAAGTACAAGAACATGACCTAATTCATTTTGGATCAAAAGTTATGGCTTGTCAAAGTTGGCCAAAATCACATAATTTGAAGTTTTCTACCAAAGAGGCATTTTGCAAAATGGTATGATCAAGTGTTCTAAAGGCCTCAAATATGTACCAATTCTTCACAACATGATCACATGACCTCTAAAATTCAGAATGGGCCAAAGAATCATCTCATTTCATGCCTTGAACCTCAAGAAATCCCAAAGGAACCAAACTTTGTGAAACTTGCAAAACCTATCACAAACTACAAACCACTTGCTGCATTGCCTCTAGACCTTTTCCATAGCTTCCCTTGATTCAAGCAGAGCCAAAGCAAGCCAAAAAGCAAGTTGTACCATTGCCCATACCTCAAGTACAAATCAAGTTGACATTTTGGCCAAAGACCCATACCAATCACCATAGGCCACCAACAACTCTCTGACCTATCACCTTTTGATACATGGACCAAAGCCAGCATAACACACCACACACTTCATGCTGAAACACACTCCAAGCCATAGTTATCATTTTTGCTCCAACTTGCAAAACCATTCGAAACACTCAGCACAACCTTCAAACACAAAAACAAACTTCACCATTGATCTTAAGAGGTTCTACTGATCACAAACCAACCACTAAAACAGCCTGAAAGTCACTGAAACAAAAACACGATCACCACCCCTCCTTGAACAGAACTTCTACCATCTCACAAACCAGCCATCCTTAAAGCTTTCTAAGCTTCATTTCATCATCAGAGGGTTCAAAGGAGTGGACTTGCAGCAAAGGAAAGGCCAGAAAGCTCAGGACCAGGAGATTCCATCTCAGGTAGCCATCTCAAACTTTTTTCCAGAAACT
This sequence comes from Lathyrus aphaca, assembly GCA_963966055.1. Taxonomy (NCBI): domain Eukaryota; kingdom Viridiplantae; phylum Streptophyta; class Magnoliopsida; order Fabales; family Fabaceae; genus Lathyrus; species Lathyrus aphaca. The sequence continues at coordinate 548,408,735 of OZ014522.1, forward strand.
CCATTTTAAGTTCTTAAACGATTCCATGTGCTCCCCTGATCATGGGGATATGATTATTTTTGAAAATGGTTGAGAAACCAGGATGTATGATTGCTCTGAAACTTTCTGCCCTAAATATGTTTTGCTTCGATTTGCATGATTAATGAATGAAAAATGATTTTTGTTTGGGGGTTTTGATTCAGTGTTGAATGGGGATGGATTCTGGGCAATTAGATTTCATTTTCATGGAGTTTAGAGAGAGTTAGAGATTTGGCTCGTCGGAGAAGACGACCGGAACCACTGTTCCGGTCGTCTGAAAGTCATTAGCCCTAATTTTGTAATTAAATGAAGTTTGAATGAGGAGCGTTGATCTGGTTGACTAAGTCAATCTCCCGCGCGCGTGTGTGGTCCAGATTTGTCACTTAGCCCTAATCCCACTTAATTAATTTAATTAATCAGCCTTAGTCAAGTTTCAATCTCAGCCACTGGATGACGCGCGCAGTCAACTCCCGCGCATCCAGTTTGAATGCTGGCCCTTGATCCTGCTTACTTCTCATTAAATTCATTTTATTTTCATTTTATTTCATTTGTTTTCTACATTTTATAAAAAATAGTAAAACATTTTCAAAAATTCTGAAATTTTTTGTCAAAGGTTCAATTAATTTTCAGAAACCAAAAACATTTTTATTTTTATTTTTTGCATTAAAAAATATTTTTAAATCATTTAAAAGATTATTTTTAATTAATTAATGAGAATTAATTAATTAAAAATACTTTTAGGTATTTAAAAATCACAAAAAAATTCATGAAACATTTAAAATCATTTTGAAACATTGTCCAACTCTCAAACCAAATTTATTTTTTGATCTTGATGTCTTTTAACAATTTTCCATGGAATTAATTTCATTTCAAGGCATTATTTTGATCCAATCTTCAAAAATTCATTTATGTCTAGCCTTTAAGAGTTGGACCTTGATTCTTCTTGCATTGCATCTTGTATAGCATGTAGTTTATAGGATTAAATTGGCATGAATTGATCTTGCATTTCCTTTTTGTTTGACATTTCTCTTGGCAAGGTACCTTAAAACCCTAGCAATCTTAAGAAATTCATAACCCTCATTAGGTTAAGATTTAGAACTCCTCCTTTGGGCAGTGAGTTTGTATAGGTTTAGGTTTCCTTTGAATGCATTTTCAATATTTTATCATGATGTTTGCTTCTGATTTTGATTTTTGTTTTGTGCATTGATCATAAACCCTAATTTGGGCTTTCATTTGCATCCATCTTCCATTTGCTTGCATATCATGACTTGCCATGACATTTTGTGCATCCATTTGATTCATAATACATCTTAGGACATATTAGAATTATGTTTGATCATTGCATCTTTCATTTGCTATGTTGTATGTCATTTGCATTCCATAACTTTTCATGTATGTTCATGGTTCTAAGCATGTTTCTCTTGCACCCATATGTTTGTATGATCATTCCCATGCCTTGCCTCATATGTACATCATATCTTAGCATCATTATCACCATACTCATGCTTCTGGTTTTAGTTTGTATCATGTCATTACATCTCATTTGCATTGCATTTCATTCCTTTCACTAACTTTTCAGGTGGTAAGTCACTTTGAGAAGTGAATTTGCCTTCACTTCTCATGATCTCTTTTCATCTCTCTTATGCATCATTGCTGCATTTTGTTTTGTGCTTGAGATTGAGCTTGCTCATTCCTCTTCATCTTACTTTCTTTCTTCAAGTGACTTGTCTTCTTAAATGAAGCAAGTTACTTTGCTTCTCTTTGCTCCTTTCATCTGCTTCCTGGTGGTTTCTCTGAAGATCTTTCTTGTAAACCTCACAAACCTTAGGAACAACCAAGCATGACAATAATTAGGGTTTTGATTAGTCGCCCATTTAGATTTTACCTTTGTGTCTCATTGAGTCTTCTCTTCTCATCTCATAATCAGGGACTAAACCCTAAAGGTCTTAAGGCTTTGTGATTAAGCTTATGCCTGCATCCTTCTATTAGGATGGAGTGTATAACTTTAATCCTAAGTGTTAAACCCTTAATGTGTTTAAATCCTTTAATCAATTCACATAATAATCATCAAGACATCAAGCTTGTAACTTGGGCCTTGCATTAGGGTTCTAATTCTTCCTTAATTGGTTAAGAAGGACTAACCCTAGTGTTAATGGACAAGTCCCCCTCAAGTTGTCTTACAAACCCTAAAAATAACTTCTTCATCATATCATTAACTAAAATCCACTTAATAAAGGCTTTGTTTTGTCATGGGTTTAATCCCTAATCATGGATTAAGTTGAGGAGTTTTCCTCAGCTTAGACATTCTCATCTATTATCCTTCTATTAGGATGGTGTAATGAGTCTGTTTAATCCCTGATTATGGCTTAATCTCATTACTTAACACTAAACAAAAACACCAAAAACATTTAAATAATCACAAGTAGGTTAATGATCTTAATCCTATATCATGGTGATTAAGTGTGAGAAGCTGACTTCACACTTAAGGTACTCTCATTACCCCTAATCAGAGGGAAGATGTGATGAGTTTACTAAACCCATTGGTTTAGGCATGAGCTCATTAACTTATGGCAAACTTTCAAAAGCAATAAAAGACTGAAAATACAAAAAAACAAACAGTAATCGTCTCCTTCGGGATTCTTTTCTCATCATCTTCACTCACAAACGAGAACTTGCTTCTTCCGTCTAATGCAAGACAGTTTGCACCTGAGCCAGACAGGTCACACACTTGAGCATTGACAAGTAAGCAGTTCACAGGTCAATTTATCTTTCAGTCTCTTTGAGTCGAACTACGGTGTTCTGACTTCCTCATTGCACGAGAGGATACGTAGGCATAACTTAACAGTTATCGAACAAAAGTCTCTGTATATTCCCCCTCTTTCCAGTATCATTCTTTAAGCCTCATGGTCTTGAGCTCCTTCCTTCTTGTTCTTACACTGACACTTCACTTATACACCTCACTTCTCTTACACTGACACCTGTACATCCTTTTCCAGCTCTTTTATACACAAATTGCACTGACACTACCCCTTTAAAACACAAATCTTTTAAGCGTGGATCCCGTCGAGTACGGCGGACAATCTGGGTGCTAATACCTTCCCAGGTTGTAACCAACCCCCTTTCTCAGTCTCTCTGGTTCACAACCATCTTATCCATATCTTCCCAGGTCTATGCAGCAATACCTTTCCTTCGGGATAAAAATGCCTAGCTGGCGACTCTTTTCTTTTCTTGTGAGTTCACTCCTGTGTGTTCTCATTCCTCTTTTCGCCGACCGTTCGCGCTTGTACCGGGATGCAAATCTTCGGGAGCGACAGCTTGGCGACTCTGCTGGGGACCCTTATACTGCAACCAGGGCTTTTGGTTCTTTTTGTGGGTTCCTCCTAGCGCTTGTTTGATTTGTGTTTACTGGGGTGTTATGTGCTAATTGTGTTTGTATATTTTTTTTATTGTTTTATGTATAGTTATTTATTGCTTTCTTTATAGCTTTACATATATCATACTGTCATACTGTTCTGGATGGATCTGGTTTTGCTTTGGTGGGTGGGGTTCTACTGAGAGTTTAAGGTCCTATACCTGGGACCTCAGTGATACCTAGGCTAGAGTGGTTCATGTTCTTTCCCATTCCATTTCGGTCTGGTGCGGGAATATGAAACACGGTTCAGATATGGGTTTCTTCTTGAGAAATCTGTGCTACAGATCTCCTGTAGTGCTAGGGCTATCTGGGAAGCCTGCTAAGTCTGGATGACCTTTATTATGACCTTCAGAAACTGAGGTGAATTAGAGGAGGATCTTTTATGGTTATTGTAAACACTGTACCTCCGGGTTGGAAGTGTTTACACTTCTCATAACTGATCCAAGTCTGAGGATCCTTGTTTTAGAACATCACCTGTGAGGGGGTTGGGCTGTTTACAGGTTTGCAGGAACCCTTGGCCACATCATACCCTGTTACCTATTGTGTTTAAGAATGCTTCACTTTGGACAGTTCTTGTGATTTAACCCTGGACATGTGACTCTTTATTTGAGTCCCCCACCTTGGTTACTGGACTTTTGAACCTCCATCTGGATTTCTTAGACATGCATGGACTTATATCAAGGCAGTTAATCAGATCCAGCTTGACCACAAACCCTTGCATATCATTTGCATACATCATCATTGCATCATTTAACATTTGCTTATTTGTTTTTCAGGGTATCCACATCATATATTTTGGCTTGGTTTTGACCCCTTTATCTGATTAGACCCCTGTCCATCAGCTATCTGCTTCAGCCATTCTCACCAGTTGTCTGCTTCAGCTACTGTCATCACCAGTCTCAGCCTGTCAGTGGCTCATCACCAGTATCAGTCTTCATCATCAGTAGTTATTTTCAGCTCTTCATCAGCAAACATGGCACCCAAGAAGAGCAACATTTCATATCATTTCTTTGAGCCTGTGCTGGCTGGCATCAGGCAGGTCCAGGCACTCATTACTCCAGACCATATCCCACTATTCAGAGAACATTATGGGGGCATCCTTGATATGGTTATAGACTTGGACCCTTCTCAGAGGAGTTTGATTCACACTTGCCTACAGTTCTATGATCCTCCTTTGAGATGCTTCACCTTCCAGAATTTTCAGTTGGGACCCCTGTTGGAGGAGTATTCATCACTGATTGGAGTGTCTGTCAGGGGTGTTATCCCCTTCAACCCAGAGATGCCTTCTCCCAGCAATGAAGAGGTGGCAAAGGCACTGTGTTTGGAACCTGTTCTGATTGAGCAAAACATGACTACAAAGGCTGGAATTCCTGGCCTACATTTGGATTTTCTCACTTCTCAGGCCATCCTGAAGGCCTCCTTGGGAGAGTGGAAGGCAGTGTGTGCATTGTTAGCCCTCAGTATATATGGGGTTGTACTTTTTGCAGATGAACCCAAGTTTATCAGCAAGAATGCTATTCATCTCTTCCTTTTGAGGAACCCAGTGCCCACCTTGCTGGGGGACTTCTACTATTCTGTTCACCAAAGGAATGAGAAGCAGAGAGGGAGATTGGTGAGATGATGTGTGTAACACGGTGGGAGAACTGACTTTAGTTAAATGTTGCGGATAGCAAGAGTCGCCACCGACTTTTATTTTATCCAAAAGGAAAGGGCATAAAAGAACAGGAAAGACCTTAAAAGATTTTTGGGTTCGGGGGGTAGGTTATGTAAAGGGAAGGTGTTAGCACCCTTTACATCCATGGTTATCCATGGGCTCTTAGTTACTTAGCTCACTTTAAAATGTTTTGGGAAGTGTAGTGTGTGATTAAAAATTTTCTTAAGTACTTTATAATGATCCATGTACGGATATATATAAAGACTTTGTTTTGAAAATTTGTTTGAAAATTTGTTTGAAAATTTGTTTTGTAGAGGTTTTTGAAATTGTGAAACTTACACTTTTGAGGCTAGAATTCGTGGCTTTGTGTTAGGGTTGTGTAATGTACTTATAGAGCAATGAATTAGGTCAGAAAAGTTTGATACTTGTGTGATAAGTTTGATCCAAAAAGATTCAAAAAGATAAGCCTTAAAAATCAAATATTTTTGCATAAACACTTGCTATTTTAGGCCAATCATCATGATCCTCTTACCTCTTTGATTCCAATCAAATTTATGAATTTCTAGAAGCTTGATCTTTTTTAAATCTTAGACTTTTATATTTTATTTTAATTTAAAATGATTTTTAATGAATTAAATCAAAATAAATAAAAATAAAATGATAAAAAATCTGATTTTTGTTGACTTGGGTCGTGCATGAGGTCATAGTATGGATTGGGTCATCATATGGCAAGCCCATTTAGAAAAAATTGGTTTTAGACCTCCATTTTCTTCATAAACCAACCAAAAATTTCCCAACTTTGCAAGAGCACATATCCTTCAATTTTAATGCTATGAGGGTGTTCTTGGACATTTTGGAAATCTTGAAGAGTCCTCTAACCAACCCCACTGGTTTCATGTCCATGTCATTTACCATTCTCAAGTTATGCTCTTTTGAAGTTGTTGACTTTTTGTTGACTTTCAAAAGGACCTATAATGTCTTAGCTCATACCTTCCAAATGAAGCATTTTTGGGCTTGGCTTGTGAGACACAAAGTTGTAGAGAATTCAATTTCATTCAAAGTGAGCTTTGGATGGAAACTTGGTGATGAAGCATGTGAAAGTTATGGCTGGTCAAAGTTCAGTTGACTTTTACTGAGGAAACCCTAATTTAGAAACTCCTGATTCTTGATGATCTGAAATCTCCTTGATGAATCATGATCAACCCTTGATAAAATGATGAATTTTACTTCATATACTTGATGTTGGCAAAAAATCATGAAGTTTGACTTTGGTTTGACCACAGTTGACCTCAGTTTGACTTTTTAACTACTTTGACTGATTTTGACTTATCTGATCATTTGACTGAGCAAACTTTTGTGAAAAGTCTTGAAATTGGTCATGGGGATTCTTAAATACATATAAGATGTTATGAAGCTCACTTGAAGTCTTGGAAGTCCATTTAGCCTGATTAAAGTCAAAACCCTAGTTTTGGATGCACTGCTTAGGAGGTGCATTGTCTGAGGGAATTGTCAACTCTTCTGACCAATTGTGAACTTTGTGAACCTTATGAACCATCATAAGATGTTTTGTGAACCTTGTGAACCTCATGGAATGTCTTGTGAACCTTGTGAACCTCATAAAGTGACTTGTAGACTTCATGAACCTCATGAAAGGTCTTATAAGTATTGTGAATCTTGTGAACCTTGTGAACCTCATAAAGTGACTTGTAGACTTCATGAACTTCATGAAAGGTTTTGTAAGTATTGTGAATCTCATGGGAGGTCTTGTGAACCTTGTGAACCTTCTTAGCACACAAAGTCTTGTATTGTGAGGGCAAATTTTGGGGTGCAACAGCTGCCCCTGTTCAATTTTCTGAAACCTGAGGGGTTAGATTGGTATATTTGCCAGTCGTGACCTGGAAGGTTGAAGGGGATTGAACACAAAAGCCCAAAAATTTGCACTCACTAGTGCGTAGAGTGATACAGATGACTAGTTGAATATGCTTGAGTGGGCTTAAAGATGCCACTTGGAGAAAAGTTCTTCAGATACATTTCTTGGAGGATAAAGCAGTCCAAAATATGAAGGTAAAATGATAGCTTTCAGGAAGATAAAGCAGTCCTGAGGTAATAGTGTACTTTCAGGAGGATAAAGCAGTCCTGAGGGAATGATATGCTTTCAGAAAGATAAACAACGTTCTGAGGTAATAATATGCTTTCAGGAGGATAAACAACGTCCTGAGGTAGGGGTTATAGCTTTCAGGAAGATAAACAACGTCCCGAGGAGATAATATGCTTTCAGGAGTATAAACAACATCCTGAGGAAGTGATGATAGCTTTCAGGAGGATAACAACGTCCTGAGGTATAGGAAGCTTTCAGGAGGATAAAGCAGTCCTGAGGGAGTGGTAACCTTTGGGAAGATAACAACGGCCCAAGGTAATAATATGCCTTCAGGAGTATAAACAACATCCTGAGGAAGTGATGATAGCTTTCAGGAGGATAACAACGTCCTGAGGTATAGGAAGTTTTCAGGAGGATAAAGCAGTCCTGAGGGAATGATATGCTTTCAGGAGGATAACAACGTCCTGAGGTATATGAAGCTTTCAGGAGGATAAAGCAGTCCTGAGGGAATGATAACTTTCAGGAGGATAAAGCAGCCCTGATAGTCACAAGTTGTTGATGAAGTCTGTCTGCTGGAGAATTAACCTGAAAACAAGGTAGCATTCTATATGGTAGTATTAGTTTATGCATTATGTATGCATGTATAATATGATGCACTTAGGTAATGTATTATGTATCTATGGATATGCATGTTAAGGTATGATGTAAATGATGTATGTGTGATATGATGCTGCCGGAAGCGTCTGGATATCTTCGTATAACAACTGCTGGCCAGGGAAAATAAATCCCGATTCGTTGTTGAAGAATATGAAGAACTCATTCCCGTCTTGTTTGATAATATATTATACATAACCTTCCGTCCGCTAGGGATAGCCAAGTATACATAACCTCCCGTCTTTGTTCGATAGTAGAGTATATATAACCTCCCGTCTTCGTTCGTCGTACTCCTATTGGAAAGTAAATTCCCGAATATCCGTATGAGGATAAAAGAGATGGATATAAATTCCAGGGGAGATGTGACTTTATGAAGATGGACTTGTCATACTGAGGGTTTGTAGCTGTTTTGTAGAGATGAACCGGCGAAGCTTCGTTGAAATCCTTCCCTCGTTCGTCCTTAGTAAATACTATTACTGCATTTTCATGCATTTCTGATAAACATCAATCATATTAAGCATACATGCATTTCTGGTAAACATCAATCATATTCAAAAGCATACATACATTCAAACACAACCAATGGACGTTTCGCTTATGTAAATAGGGTAAAAGTAAATCTGGATTCAAAAATGGATTTTTATTTATATCAAAGAGTGACTTATACATAGGTAAGTTTGTTCAAGGAGACATAAACCCTAGTAAGAGGATTTTGTCATAAAGTTTTTACAAAACAAAGAAAATCAGCTATGTGGGAAATAATCCTATTGAGTTTCAATTCTACTATTGCCATTATCTTCAAGTATCTCATCTTATGCTGTTGAGACGGAAACGATTGGATTGAGCTTTATCTGTTCGAGCTTGATTAAGTAGCACAACTAGTTGCAGTTTCATGGGTGATCCAAACGAGACATAGTCATACGCTTTAATCCCTAACTTTTGCCTGGATTTCCCTTTCAGGTTTTCAATCCACCGGGATACCCTTTTTTGCCCAAGCCGCCTTTTCAGGTTTTCGACTTGCCGGGTGTACATCTTTTTATATATATCCCTAATTTTTGCCCAAACCCTTTTGGTTTGCCGGGATGCCCTTATTTTTGCCTAGGCCTGTCAACCTAGCGAGTCTCTTTTCATGCGTAGTATTTTTTAACTATGTCTGCGTTTACAGGCTGTGGGAAATCTTCACCATCCATAGTAGTAAGTATCATGGCACCTCCTGAAAATACTGTTTTGACCACAAATGGTCCTTCATATGTTGGAGTCCACTTGCCCCTAGGATCACCCTGTGGTAATATGATACGCTTGATTACCAAATCACCAGCCTGATATACCTTTGGCTTAACCTTCTTGTTAAAAGCATTGATCATTCGTTTCTGGTACATCTGGCCATGACAAACTGCTGCTAGTCTCTTTTCATCAATCAAATTTATCTGGTCAAGTCGAGTCTGAATCCATTCATCTTCATCCAAGCCTGCATCCTTCATAATTCTTAAGGAGGGAATCTGAACTTCAATGGGCAGAACTGCTTCCATACCATAGACTAAGGAGAATGGGGTTGTCCCTGTTGAAGTACGTATTGTAGTACGATAACCATGAAGAGCAAATGGCAACATCTCATGCCAATCTTTGTAAGTAACAGTCATCTTCTGTACAATCTTCTTAATGTTCTTATTAGCAGCTTCAACTGCCCCATTCATCTTTGGACGATACGGAGAAGAGTTATGATGCTTAATCTTGAACTGCATGCAGAGATCAGTAATCATAGTATTGTTCAGATTAGAGCCATTGTCAGTAATAATCCTTTCAGGGATGCCATACCTACATATGAGATTATTCTTAATAAATCGAGCCACACCATTCGTAGTAACAGATGCAAATGAAGCTGCCTCTACCCACTTCATGAAGTAATCAATAGCAACCAGGATGAAACGATGCCCATTAGAAGCAGTAGGCTTGATCTCACCAATCATATCAATGCCCCACATGGCAAAAGGCCAAGGAGCAGTCAACACATTCAATGGTGATGGAGGTATATGTACTTTATCAGCATAAATTTGACACTTGTGACATGTTCTGGAATGTTGATAGTAGTCAGCTTCCATGGTAGACCAATAGTAACCTGCTCTCAATATCTTTTTTGCCATAGTATGACCACTAGAATGAGTGCCAAAGGTCCCATCATGCATATCTTCCATAATCTCAGTTGCTTCTTTCTTATCCACACAACGCAGCATAGTTGAATCATGATTGCTCTTATACAGAATGCCATTACTCAAAAAGAATTTAGCAGAGAACCTTCTCAGAAACTTCCTATCTTTGACAGATGCCCCTTCAGGGAACTCCTGAGCTTCAAGATATCTTTTTACTTCATAGAACCAAGGCTCTCCTCTGCCCCTTCTGTGTCAATCTCATTGCAGTATGCAGGCTTTTCAAATCTATCAATGGTAATCTTGGGAGCTTCATCATCCCAGCTGATCTCAAACATGGATGCCATGGTGGCTAATGCATCTGCCAACTGATTCTCTCTCCGTGGAATATGTCCAAAGGTAATCTCTTTGAAATGTGGGATCAGAGACAACACATGTTCTCTGTAAGGAATGAGATTATCATGCTTGGTATCCCAATCTCCTTTGATCTGACTAACTACCAGGGCTGAATCTCCATACACGTCAAGGAGCTGAATCTTCATATCAATAGCAGCTTTAATACCCAGGATACATGCCTCATACTCAGCCATGTTATTGGTACAATAGAAACAAAGTCTGGCAGTAATCGGGGTATGACAACCTTCAGGGGAACTAATCACAACACCAACACCATTACCAAGTGCATTAGAAGCTCCATCAAAAACCATAGTCCATCGGGATCCTTGTTCAGGTCCGTCATATTGTCCAGGTTCTTTGGTAATAATCATAATGTCTTCATCAGGGAACTCAAAACTCATTGACTGGTATCATCCACTGCTTGATGAGCCAAATGATCAGCAACAACACTTCCTTTAATAGCCTTCTGAGTAGTATACTGTATGTCATATTCTGTCAATATCATTTGCCATCTTGCAATTCTTCCGGAGAGAGCAGGTTTCTCGAATATGTACTTGATTGGATCCATCTTTGAAATCAATAAGGTAGTATGGGTCAACATATACTGTCTTAGTCGGCGAGCAGCCCATGCCAAAGCGCAACAAGTTTTCTCGAGCAGTGAGTATCTTGTTTCACAGTCGGTAAACTTTTTGCTAAGATAGTATATTGCCTGCTCTTTTCGACCAGACTCGTCATGTTGCCCCAATACACACCCCATTGAGTTGTCTAACACTGTTAAGTACATAATCAAGGGTCTTCCATCAACTGGTGGCATCAAAATTGGAGGCTCTAGCAGATATCTCTTGATTTCATCAAAGGCAGTCTGGCATTCATCAATCCATTCCATCACCTGGTCTTTCTTCAGCAACTTAAAGATTGGCTCACAGATGGCAGTCAATTGGGAAATAAATCTTGCAATGTAATTCAATCGTCCCAAGAAACCTCTAACTTCCTTCTCAGTACGGGGAGCTGGCATCTCTCGTATAGCTTTCACTTTTGCAGGATCCACTTCAATACCTTTTCCACTGACAATAAAACCTAGGAGTTTACCAGATCTAACTCCAAAAGTACACTTGTTTGGATTCAATCTTAGCTTGTATTTCTTCAACCTCTCAAACAATTTATACAAATGATCAAGATGTTGCTCTTCATTCTGGGACCTGGCTATCATATCATCCACATATACCTCTATCTCATGATGAATCATATCATGAAACAAAGCCACCATAGCACGCTGATATGTTGCCCCTGCATTCTTTAAACCAAATGGCATCACCTTATAACAAAAAATGCCCCACTGTGTAACAAATGTTGTCTTCTCCATATCTTCAGGAGCCATCTTGATTTGATTGTAACCAGAGAAACCATCCATAAAAGAGAATACCTTATGCTGAGCAGTGTTGTCTACCAGAACATCAATATGAGGAAGTGGAAAGTCATCTTTGGGACTGGCCATGTTCAAATCCCTGTAGTCTACACACATACGTACCTTACCATCTTTCTTAGGTATCGGCACCACATTTGCAACCCATTGAGGATAAGAAGTCACAGCTAAGAACCCTGCATCAAACTGTTTCATTACCTCTGCCTTAATTTTCTCTGACATTTCAGGACGCATGCGACGAACCTTCTGCTTCTTTGGACGACAATCTTCTTTTACTGGTAAACGGTGAACCACAATGTCTGTATCCAACCCTGGCATATCTTCGTAAGACCAAGCAAAGATCTCCACATAGTCACGTAGCATCTGAATCAACCTGCTCTTGACACTATCCTCTAATTCAGCCCCTATCTTGACCTCTTTCCTGTTTTCTTCAGTTCCAAGATTCACAAATTCGACTGGCTCTTCATGTGGCTGTATAGCTTTCTCTTCTTGTTGTAACAACTTAGCAAGCTCTACAGGTACTTCACAATCGTCCTCATTTCCGTCTTCAGCTTGATAGATCGGATTCTCGAAATTATAATTGGCAATAGTAGAACTGTTATCAACAGGATCCAGAGTGGATAAGGATCTGCATTTTAGTGATGTGGGTGTGTGTAAGAACACATAGCTGATAAAACAAAAAGAAAAGAAAGGCAAGGAACACAATATTTACGAAAACGACACGTCCACTGATTTTTATTGAATGAAGTATGCAAATGAAATGACATCCCGTAACAAGCACACCATTGTGCCCCGGGTAAGGCACAAGGCTTGAGAGTTCAATTGTTCAAGAAATTACAAACTTAAAAAACAACACCACAGTAATAGTATTTACTCCTGACTAAAGGAGATAGGAATAACATCTTCAGCTTTCCAGTTGTTAAGCCCAGCACCCACAGTAGGAAAAATCCAAGCATCCAAGTTGTAGTCTTCATCATAGTCACCCACAGCATTGATCTGGTTCTTCATAACCCCTTGATTGGTGATACGAACAGCACGAGCACGACGAACAGCCTTCTGGGACTCTGCAGTGAAACCCAAACCAAATTTGTCAGACTTGTACGGAATATCAGGAAGCTTACCCCAAATAGTACAACCACCTTCATCCACTATAGCTCTAGCATCTTTGAGGGAGGCCATTGTTGGAGGTATTCTGGTGACCACAGGAACTTTCTTGACAACAGGAGGAGCTACATAATCATTAACAATCCAAGGAACCACTTCAAATGTCTGACACGGAGTTTCAACGTATTCACCTTCCACTTCCAGATACTTGAAGGTGTTCACATGGCTGACAAAATATTCTTCCTCTCCATAGACAGTAACAACTTTTCCTTCCACCGGATATCTTAGCTTCTGATGTAATGTAGAGGTTACAGCACCTGCCCCATGGATCCAGGGACGACCAAGCAAACAAGAGTACGAAGGACGAATATCCATCACATAAAATGTAGCATTAAAAATCTGAGAACCAACTTTGATTGGGAGATCAATTTCCCCATGCACTACTCTTCACCACTATACTACTGGGCTTCAGCACAGCATCTTCAGGACTCAGCTTGTTCAGGACTTCTTTGGGCAACACATTCAGAGAGGAACCATTGTCTATCAATACATGTGACAGGGTAGTGCCCCTGCATTCAATTGAGATATGCAAGGCCCTGTTATGATCCCTCTTGGCAGGGGTCAAATCAGCATCAGAAAACCCTAACCCATTATCATAAGTCAGGTGGGCAACACAATTCTCAAACTGGTCAACAGAAATTGCATTGGGTACATGAGCAGTCTTCAGAAACTTGATCAAAGCTTTGGCATGAGCCTCAGAACATAACAACAAGGACAACATAGAAATCTTGGAGGGAGTATGTCCCAACTGATCAACAATGTCATAATCACTCTTGCGAATGATTTTCAATACTTCTTCCATCTGCTTAGCAAGATCATCAGCAGCTGGCACATCAGTAGGTATGGGTTCAAGAACAGGACCTTTGCCCCGAGCATCAGTGGTAGAGGTAGCAGCAGGAGTAACTGCATTCTTGGAAGTCACTGGAGGAGAGAAGACTCTTCCACTTCGTGTGATCTTACTAGATCCAGCAATATTGTCAACATCAACAGGCATATCAGCTAGTGGTTCCTGCTTAACACCATGGATATAAACGTCAGACCCATAATGCCAAGGCACAGCTTTATCAGACGTATACGGAATAGGACCAGGAGTAGTAATGACCATAGGAGCCACTCTGGCTTCAGCAACAACCTTCACAGGGCCTTCAACAGTAATCTTAATTGGACCCTTATGAGTGATTTTAACAGGTCCCTTTGAAGTGATCCTTACCAGTACTTTATCAACCATGTCAATCTCTTCAGTTTTCCTACCATTAGTAATATGGTCCACCATACTTTCTACAGACAATGGAGTCCTCTCAAACACTATGGTATACTTATCCATGAGACGTTGAATTCCATCTCTCAATCTCCAACAACTATCCGGTTTATAGGTACAATACAAACAATCTTCATGACAACCTGGAAAGAACCCAGCTTGTACTAACTTCTTCTTGATAACAGACAATGGTGTGGTCAACTCTTCAACTGAATAGATATGTAAATCTTCATCAATGGCATTGACAGTCTTCTCGTGATTTGGCATGGGAGCAGTAATCACATTTGGAGTACCCGGAGGGTCAAACTCAATCTCTCCAGCCTCAATCATATCTTGAATTTTGTTCTTCAAGACCCAACAACTATTAGTATCATGTCCCTGACAGTTTGAATGATATGCACATCGTGCATTGGGATTGTACCTGGGAGAGGTAACATTGGGATTCTGAGGAGCCTCTTTCAGAGTAATAAGTTCAGCCTTCAACAAGTGTTGCAATGCCTGAGCCATTGACATGTTGATCTTTGTGAACTGCCTTCTAGCCCTCTGTTGGTTGCCCTGTGGCTGTTCTGTTGTTGCAGGAGTTGGATTTGAAATATGAACTGCACTCACAGACTGCTGCCTTCTATTACGATCAGGTTGACCATAAACAGCATTGGATTCTTTCTTCCCAGTGGGAGGCTTCTTTGCAGCACCTGATGAAGAAGTACCCACTTGGATCTTGCCAATCTTTATACCATTTTCAACGCGCTCTCCTGTCATTATCAACTCAGTGAAGCCAGATGATGAGCTTCCAATGAGATGACTGTAAAACGGACCATTCAGCGTACACATGAACATATCAACCAATTCCCTGTCAGTTAAAGGAGGTTGAACTCTTCCAGCTAAATATCTCCACTTCTGAGCATACTCCTTGAAACTTTCTTTGGCACCCATAGACATGCTTTGCAGCTGCATGCGAGTGGGAGCTAAATCAACATTGTATTGATACTGCTTATAGAAAGCTTCAGCAAGATCATTCCAATCCCTGATGTTGACACTCTCCAATTGATAATACCACTCCAATTGAGCTCCAGATAAGCTCTCTTGAAAAAAATGGATCCACAACTTTTTATCAGCAGTGTGAGGTTGGATTCTTCTGACATAAGACCTCAGATGAAGCTTGGGACAAGAGACCCCATCATAAACAACAAAAGTAGGAACCTTGAAACCAATGGGTATGACTACCCCAGATATCAGACTCAAATCTTCAAAATCCAGCCCATATGACTTCTGCAACTCCATAGCATCCATTCTATCCACCAGCATTTTGAATTTGTCTTCATTAGGCTCATGGTAGTAATTAGCCTCAGAGTCAGAGTCCCCCATAGTGTTGTGGAGACTGCCTCCCTCTTTTTCAGATTCTTCAGATTCATAGTCTTCAACTGGTTCTTTGGTCTTGGCAAGACCTTTGAACCTTCTTCCCATGTTGATCAGGCCACCTGACCTTCTAGTCTTCTTAGTCTTCTTGGCCAGCAGTGTCTTCAATTCATCCTGCCCCTTGGTCAGGTTCAGGATCAGCTCTTGGAACTGTGCATTTTGTGCCTGGAGATCCTTAATTGTTTGTTCAAGAGCCATTGCTGAAATAAACAGCGAGAAAATAAGAAACCTGTGCACAATTATAAACCTGTGATGCAATGAAATGATATGTGGATGCATATGCAATGTTTTCAAGGACCGCGAGATTTAAATTTGTTTAAACAAACAAGAAGGTAAACTATTATTAGTAATAAATTTGTCTTGCCTCTTGGGCTTACAAAAAATGAAATGAAATAAGTACAAAAGATGGGGTTTTAAGTCTCCCATGGACGTTTCCTCTTTGTGTTGAGGTATGAGTTGAGATTCCGTTCCTCATGAAGTTGCTTTGTTAGTTCTAGGATTCTTTCTTGGCTTGCTTTGTAATGAGCCTCGAAAGTATCCCTTTGCTCCTTCAACTGGATCCAGGATCTCTGCAAGTCTTCCATGTCAGTAGGCATGTCTGGGTGAAGGATGGTATAAGCAGTATCTCCTTCAGCAACAGGTTCCATGGTAACTGGCAGGATAGCAGGATATGGCATCATGAGAGTCTGAGCACGAGATCGCACCCATCTGAGGTAAGCTTCCATAGGAATAGTGTACTTGGACTCCCGAGTCTTGCTGTCAACCTTGTTCACTTTTCCCCATGCTCGTATGAACCTTTGACGGTAACCTTGCAGATCGTTGTCGTAGTCAAACACAATACCCTGAATCAACATGTCATGTGGACCATCACTCCGAGCGTAACCAAACTGTCGTAAAGCTAAAGAAGGGTTGTAAGTAATGCCTCCTCTTATGCCTAGAAGTGGCACATTAGGAAACTCCCCACAACGGTCAATGATAGTAACGTTCTCCATAGATCTGGAGCACCAATGAATATCTGAATGCGAGAGTGACATGATCCTTTTGGACCACCTGAACCCTTGCTCATTCTTCATCACTGAGCGAGGAAGGTGAGAAATAAACCACCTAGATAGCAAAGGTATGCAACACATCAGAGTTCCTCGTGCCTTTGTAGTACGGGTATGAAGAGAATGGAGGATGTCCCCAAGTAAAGTAGGCACTGGATTGTGACTCAGGAATATGTTGATGGCATGAACGTCTATGAACTGGTCAGGATTGGGGAACAACACTAAGCCATAAATCAATAAGGCTAAGATCTCCTCAAAAGCATCGTAGCTCATAGCCTTCAAGAATACTTGATCCTTCTCTATCAACACCTTGGCAAGAATACCCTTAACTCCGCTTCTCGTTTCTAGAACAATGTCAGACTTCTTCAGATGTAGAGCTGCAGCAATAACCTCTGGTTTAAGCTCATTCTCCAAGCCTGTGAAGGGTCTTTGATCAAGAACGGGTATACCTAGAAGTTTAGAGAACTCTTCCATTGTAGGAACCAACTGATAGTCAGGGAATGTGAAGCAATGGTGCTTAGGATCAAAGAACTGAAACAGAACACTCATCATGTCTTCATTGAACCCTGAAGTGATTAGATCCAATAGGTGACCATGTCTCTTGATGAACTGGGAATGATCAGACACTTGAGAAACCAACTCTTTAAGCTTAGCAGGTATGCCCACAAAGTTGATCCTGATAGTGTTTCTACGAGCAGCAGCCATGACCTGCAACAAAGAACAAAGATAAATCCTTTGGTCCTTGAAATGGTTAGTGAAAATGCTATGCTTATGATGCATGATGATGTCATGATGTTATGTTCAATCACAAACATGTGGCACACACAAACAAGTCACACAATAGCCCTAAGTTTAAAGGCTTGTACGAGGTTCAAAGGTAAGTACCCTCCCCTGAAGTTAGTTGGTTCATCCTGTCCTACAAAAGTAACTAGGTTCTAAGGGATCTCAATATCATTGATCCTTCACAAGGGTGGTTGTTCAGTAGGCAACTTACTTGCCAACCAAAACCCTCCAAGTTTAAGATCTCAATGAGCGTAGTATCGAGTATCAACCAACTTCAGTCTTCACCAAAGCCGGTTATTTCACTACTTTCTAAAGGCCAAGATGGGATAACTAGGGTTCTAAAAGTTAGTTAGTGCATTGACAACATATGGCAGCCTCATATTATCCTCAACTTGACTTAAGGAACATAAGCACCAACCAAGAAGTCACACTAACTATGGCCACCAGATCAACCATATCGGTATACGCCGTACAGTTTCCTTGGTCTATTGCCATTTACCTAAGGTACACTAGATCCGGGTTAGGATCTTTCACACATAAGAGCCCAACAATTAAGTATAAAGCAAACAAGGCAAACAATTTTAAAGTGATCTAATTCCTAAGGGTACCCCTCTTTAATATTAAATCCCCAGCAGAGTCGCCAGTTCTGTAACACGGTGGGAGAACTGAATTTAGTTAAATGTTGCGGATAGCAAGAGTCGCCACCGACTTTTATTTTATCCAAAAGGAAAGGGCATAAAAGAACAGGAAAGACCTTAAAAGATTTTTGGGTTCGGGGGGTAGGTTATGTAAAGGGAAGGTGTTAGCACCCTTTACATCTATGGTTATCCATGGGCTCTTAGTTACTTAGCTCACTTTAAAATGTTTTGGGAAGTGTAGTGTGTGATTAAAAATTTTCTTAAGTACTTTATATTGATCCATGTACGGATATATATAAAGACTTTGTTTTGAAAATTTGTTTGAAAATGTGAAGTGTTTTGAAATTTTTTGGAAAGTGAGCAAGTACATAAGAGGAACCTACCCTAAGTTTAAGTCTTTTCTGTTCTTGAATCCTTTAAATGGTAAGACTATCCCTATTATTAAGGAATAGGTAGTCATTACCTTGGATGTGAGGGACAAGTAAGGGTCATTTGTTTAATGTAGGCAACTGTAGGGTGTATTAAGCAATTTTTGGAGGGACTGTCATCATTATTCGAAAGGGACAAGATCATTATGAAGGCAACCATTAAGGGACTTGATCTTTTATTGTTAAGGGACTAGATGACTTTATTTTTGAGGGACTTTTGCTTTATACACCCTACTTGACCTTTTGATTAGGCAACAATGAGAGGTAACCCTAGAAAGTGAGATGGCGATCAAAGATCGACTTACGTGTGTGAGTGTTCAATTTTAAATATTTATCTTTTAAATTAAGTGATCTAAATTAATTTTAAATAACATACATGTTACACTCCCTATTTACTAACCATGGCATAAAATAAATAATTATAAAATATTACATCCAGAAGCAATTACATAATAATTAGAAAAGCAATTTAAATAAATAATCAAAATATTAATAAGCAAAATAAATAAACAATTATAATTGGGTTAGTAGAAATAATAATAATAACAATTTAAAAATAAATGGGGTTAGTAATAAACATGATTAATAATAAGCAAAAATATTATAATAAACAAAATTTTTAATGGTTAATAAAAAAGTATGAACAATTATATTAATTATTATAAAAATTTTAAGTTATGTATAAATTATAGAGAAAAAATTGATTATGAACATATTATGAAAAATAAATTAAATTAACAATTTTCACATATTTTTAAATATAAAATTATTTACATGTAAAACTAAATTATAAACAATTATTGAATATTTACGTATTATAAGAATAAATTAATTTTTTAACATATTTATGTAAAAAAATTTAAATTATACACAATTCATATATTAACAAAAATTAACTCAAGAATTTTAATGAAGTTTATGAATATAAATAATAAAGGAAGAAAATTAGGGTTTGAGAAAAAATATGTTTTTTTAGGGTTTAAAAAATAAATTAAGTTTCATATACAAAAAATTTTAAATATTAAATATTAATTCAATTATAAACTATATACATACATATTAATAATTTATAAAATAAAGTATCAAGACAAAATATATATATACATGATTTATTTTATAGAAAACATGATTATTAATTAAAATTTAAAAGAATAATATAAGAAAAAGGAAAATATAAAGAAAATAACTTGGTTTAAAAAAATTGGGAGGCCTGGATTTGAACCCAGGACCTCCCTAGAACCTGGATGAAGAGTTACCACTGGGCCAGCCTGTGCGCAGGTGAAGAAAGAGTGAGTCCAATTGTTTTTATGCCTTAAACCTGAAAAATCAGAAAAAGAAAGAAAAAGCAAAAGGCCTGGGGGAATCGAACCCAGGACCTTCACAATATCACGCAAGCACGTTACCATTCCAGCTGGGAGAGTGCACCTGTCTATCTAACCATCACAATTCATAATATATTATATTTAACAATTAAAATGGAAAACAAATAAAAACTGGTTGGAGCCAGGATTCGAACACCAACCCTCTAACAATACGCGCGCCTGCCTTACCACTGGGACAAGCACAAGCTTGTGACATAAAACAGCAATTAATTCATAAAATATTATACACAATATTTGAATTCTGGAAAACGCGCGCAGGGCCTTCATCTTCTTCATGTTACCTGCGGAATTTGATACAATTTTTCCTGCGAATTTTTCTGGGTGTTCATAAACCAGAAACCCTAGGTTTTTGGATCATCACGCAAACAACAAAATCAATACAAATTGATAGTCCAGATCAAACATACAAAGCTTATACATAATAACCATGTTTTTAAAAGTCATTTATCTCCACTAAATCATGAATTCCCAATTTGAGAACTCAAACCCTAACAATGGTGTCTTTCGGTTTAGGGTATATTTCTTCAATGTTTTTGTCCAGAATCCATCTAAGCATCATGATAAACAAGATTAAACACACAAAAACGATTCACAATGGTTAAATAAATGAAATCGAAAAATCAAAACAAGAGCAAGAAAATGCATTCGGGATATGCTATATGAGTAGTTTTGGATGCAGATAGGCATTGGTTTTGACTCAATGATGTCCAAGGATCATTGTTATGTTCTCAAATTACCTTCTAATGCCTTGTATGTCAAAATCCGAATTTGAGTTTGGAGAGGTTTTTGAAATTGTGAAACTTACACTTTTGAGGCTGGAATTCGTGGCTTTGTGTTAGGGTTGTGTAATGTACTTATAGAGCAATGAATTAGGTCAGAAAAGTTTGATACTTGTGTGATAAATTTGATCCAAAAAGATTCAAAAAGATAAGCCTTAAAAATCAAATATTTTTGCATAAACACTTGCTATTTTAGGCCAATCATCATGATCCTCTTACCTCTTTGATTCCAATCAAATTTATGAATTTCTAGAAGCTTGATCTTTTTTAAATCTTAGACTTTTATATTTTATTTTAATTTAAAATGATTTTTAATGAATTAAATCAAAATAAATAAAAATAAAATGATAAAAAATCTGATTTTTGTTGACTTGGTTCGTGCATGAGGTCATAGTATGGATTGGGTCATCATATGGCAAGCCCATTTAGAAAAAATTGGTTTTAGACCTCCATTTTCTTCATAAACCAACCAAAAATTTCCCAACTTTGCAAGAGCACATATCCTTCAATTTTAATGCTATGAGGGTGTTCTTGGACATTTTGGAAAGCTTGAAGAGTCCTCTAACCAACCCCACTAGTTTCATGTCCATGTCATTTACCATTATCAAGTTATGCTCTTTTGAAGTTGTTGACTTTTTGTTGACTTTCAAAAGGACCTATAATGTCTTAGCTCATACCTTCCAAATGAAGCATTTTTGGGCTTGGCTTGTGAGACACAAAGTTGTATAGAATTCAATTTCCTTCAAAGTGAGCTTTGGATGGAAACTTGGTGATGAAGCATGTGAAAGTTATGGCTGGTCAAAGTTCAGTTGACTTTTACTAAGGAAACCCTAATTTAGAAACTCCTGATTCTTGATGATCTGAAATCTCCTTGATGAATCATGATCAACCCTTGATCAAATGATGAATTTTACTTCATATACTTGATGTTGGCAAAAAATCATGAAGTTTGACTTTGGTTTGACCACAGTTGACCTCAGTTTGACTTTTTAACTACTTTGACTGATTTTGACTTATCTGATCATTTGACTGAGCAAACTTTTGTGAAAAGTCTTGAAATTGGTCATGGGGATTCTTAAATACATATAATATGTTATGAAGCTCACTTGAAGTCTTGGAAGTCCATTTAGCCTGATTAAAGTCAAAACCCTAGTTTTGGATGCACTGCTTAGGAGGTGCATTGTCTGAGGGAATTGTCAACTCTTCTGACCAATTGTGAACTTTGTGAACCTTATGAACCATCATAAGATGTTTTGTGAACCTTGTGAACCTCATGGAATGTCTTGTGAACCTTGTGAGCCTCATAAAGTGACTTGTAGACTTCATGAACCTCATGAAAGGTCTTATAAGTATTGTGAATCTTGTGAACCTTGTGAACCTCATAAAGTGACTTGTAGACTTCATGAACTTCATGAAAGGTTTTGTAAGTATTGTGAATCTCATGGGAGGTCTTGTGAACCTTGTGAACCTTCTTAGCACACAAAGTCTTGTATTGTGAGGGCAAATTTTGGGGTGCAACACTGTGCTCCTCTATTTCATACCTGGCTGCTCAAACACTTACCCAAAACTGATGCCTTCCTGAACCCTCACCAACAGAAAAACTGGGCTAGAAGACTTACTGCTTTGACCTCAGATGACATCAGATGGTGCACCTAGAGCACCAAGGGCAGAGACATAATTACTAGCTGTGGATAGTTTCCCAATGTACCTCTGATAGGAGTGAAGGGTTGCATAAACTACAACCCTTTGCTGTTTAAAAGACAGTTGGGCTATGCTCTGATTCACCCTCCTAAAGTGCAAGACTTGGCTGAAACCCTGTATTGTGAGATAAAACCTAATCTAGCTGTTGTCAGACAAGCATCCTGGGCTTGGGACAACATCCAGACTAAAGGGATGGCCATTCTTGGGAGATGCAACAATGTGGCTTCAGCACAGTACTATGAATGGTCTCATACTAGGGCTCAGATTTCTGGGATGCCTTTCACCATTGAGGATGCACCTGGACCATCCACAACACCTCCTCCAGCTACTGTCAGCCTAGAGGAATTTGAGAAACTAAAAGAGAGAAATGAGAATCTGACCCAAGCTCTGCAGAAGACCCTCTGGGAGAGGAGTGATGGTCGTCTAGACATTGAGAGGTTAGAAAAGCTAAAGGTGGAGCATCTAGCCAGGATTGAGAAATCAGAGGACTACATCAAGAAGTCAAGAGCTGGAGAGCAGATTCTGAAGAATGCCTGTAAAGAGGCCCAGTTTCAGAAGGCTAGGACTGATCTCTATCTGAAAGAAAGTCAAGCTAGGTGGGTCAGGATCACTGAAGCTCGCACTCAGGAAGATAAGAGAACTCGGGACAAGATTGAGCAGTTGGAGGCTAATACAAAGGAGCAACAGGAAGCCTTGCTAGCAGCCCAAAAGGAAATCTCAGAATTGAGGCTTAGGGCTGGTGTGAAGAGGTCAAAGGACCAGGACAGGCACAAGAGGTTGACCACTGCTATCACCACCAGGAATCTTCTTATCAGGAACCTCACAGAGCATCCAGCTGACCCTGTAACTGAAGCACTTCTGAAGGAAGTTAGGGAGGATGAGTTTGGTCTTGGTGTCTGACTTTGGCCTGTTGTTGCTTTCATTTCATGTACCTTTTATGTTGTATTTTTGACCCCTCAGGGGCGTGTATTGTAAAAAAACAAACTATGTATGATTCACCATTTGTAATATATTAATTAGTTTGTTTTATTTGAGTTTCTTTCTCCCAAGCAACATCAAAGCATCTTCCTCCGGGTCTGGAAAGGTCAAAACCAAGTGCCAAGCCGGATACCTTGGAAACAAATAAGCATACTGCATTGCATACTAACTTTTGTTTTGTTTTGTAGGTTTTTGTTTTGTTTGTTACTAACTCTGTTGTGATTCAGGAACTATTGCTCGCCGTCGGGTGTTCCCACTCAACCGTCCGCACAGATATCCCACTCGCAACAACCTTCCGGGTATACAAATGGACCAAGTACAGCAGGACCTTACAGAGGTCAGGACTCAAATGGCCAACGAAAGGCTAGAAATGAGATACCAGATGACCCAGTTCATGGAGGTGATGAATGGCTTGGCTCAAAGCCAAGAAAGATTAAGAGCATTGGTAGAAAGGCAGGCCCAGGAAGAACCCCATCTGGGGACTGGAGGAACAAGCAACAATGAGAGGGTTCAGCCTCATGTTAATCCACCTGTGTACGGGCCCCACCTTCATCCAGAGATCAACATCCCTGCTAATGTGCAAGGGAATGCTACTGCGGGCAGAGTATTACAAGAAGACCCCCAAGAGGATCAATTCACTGTGATGGGAGCTGGGGATGAAGCCTATGATAGGAGGCTTGATGAAATTGCTGAGAAATTGAGATCTCTGGAGTCTCAAAACTCCCTGGGTTTTGATGTCATGGACATGGGTTTAGTGGATGGGGTAAGGATTCCCCACAAGTTTAAACCCCCGTGCTTCGAGAAGTACAACGAAACTTCCTGTCCGCGAACCCACTTACAATCCTTTCTGGGGAGACTGAAGGCATACACCATGGATGAAAAACTGTGGATGTTTTATTTCGAAGACAGTTTAACTGGAGCTTCAAGGGAATGATACTCTCACTTGACCAGAGCAACCATCAGATGCTGGAAGGACCTAGCTGAGGCCTTCATCAGACAGTACCAATACAACTTGGATATGGCTCCTAACATGACCCTCCTGATGGGAATGTCTCAATCATCCAGGGAAAGCTTCCGGGAATACGCCCAGAGGTGGAGACAGCTTGCTAATGCTGTCCAGCCACCCATGTCGGAAAGGGAAATGGCCGACATGTTTATGAACACCCTCCAAGGGATATATATTGACAGGCTAGCTGCCTTTTCTTCCACCAGCTTCGCTGACGTAGTCATAGCGGGAGAAAGGATTGAAAGCCTATTAAAGATGGGCAAAATTTCAGATAATGGTGCGAGCTCGTCCAGCAACCCCAGAAAGCCTTTTGTGGGGCCAAGAAGAACCGGTGAGACTAATGTTATTCAGGCCAACAGGGGCAGACCACAGTATATTCATAGGTCAGTGGCAGCTGTCACTATTCCAGCTCCAATTCCTCAGCAACCAGCATATCAACCACAACAACAACCCCACTATCAGCAACAAACTCAGTATCCGCCTCAGAGAAACTACAACAACAACAGCAACAATCAACAAAGACCTTTTCAACAAAGGCCATCACAGGCAAATAGGGTGATTGACCCTATCCCTATGCCTTATGCCGCTTTATTGCCACAACTCCTGAAACTCAACCTGGTTGAGCTAAGGACATTGGCACCTCCAGATCCTTCCAGTCTACCAAGAAATTATGATGTCAACGCCCGATGTGCTTTTCATTCAAATGCACCTGGCCACAGTACAGAGAAATGCAGGGCTTTACAAATGAAGGTACAAGATCTGGTGGATTCCAAGGCCCTCAACTTTGCACCCCCGCCTAATGTCAACAAGAACCCCATGCCCAATCATGGAGGACCGATAATTAATGCTATTGAGGAAGATAAGCCATCTTTCTTAATCACCAGTGTTGGGCAGATTCGGACACCTCTGGTAGAAATTAAAGCTCAGCTCTTAGAATGCCAGATGTTCCCCGGGTGTGAGCTCGGTTGTGCTTATTGCAACATTTCGGTCAACGGGTGTGATAACTTGAGAAGCGGCATAGATAGTCTTATCAAAAGTGGTATCCTTCAGATCACAACATCAGTACCTGCAAGTCCAGCAATCCCTCTGACAACGATTCCTGACTCTTCTACAACTGCAACAACAATCATTCCAACAAACTCATCCATATCATCAACAATGGCTTCGTCTATCACTTCAACAAATCAGATGTCAACAACCATTTCTTCTACAACATCAGCACCAATTTATTCCACAGAATCTTCTACAACGCCAACAGATATTTCAGCAGTCACCATTTATTATGATCCGTCATATGTTCCTCCTAACAACAATTTTCAACAACAAGCAGTGGCATCTCCTGCCAGGTCACCCGTCACCATCTACTACGATCCGCACACCGTTTCAGAACCCTCCTCTGCAGTAGTCAGTCCAGTTACCATCACGGTGCCTGGACCGGTTCCATATGAAAGCAGTAATGCCATCCCTTGGCATTATGGCTCTGACCTCTACTGCAATGGGGAGAAAATCACTTTGGACTCTTCAACTTCCTCTCCACAGATTGATAATGGCGGGGGAGGCGGAGGCTTCACCAGAAGCGGACGCCTTTTTTCCTCGCAATCACAAAGACCTAATGCCGAAGCAGAAGCTACTGCCAAGGCAAAAGGAAAGAGTGTAATATCTGAAGAACCCATTCTCAAGGAAACTCAGAAGACATCTTTTGAACAAGATGTAGACGAGTTCATGAGGATTATAAAGAGAAGTGATTACAAAGTGGTGGATCAGCTTCACCAAACTCCCTCAAAAATCTCCATATTATCCCTGCTGATGTGTTCCGAAGCTCACCGGAATGCATTACTAAAAGTCTTGCACGCAGCATATGTGCCAGAGGAGATCACCGTTAATCAGCTGGAGACCGTGGTAGCGAACATCAATACCAGCCATGGATTGGGTTTTACCAATGCTGATTTAACAGCTGAGGGATGTAACCACAACAAGGCTTTACACATCACCCTAGAATGCAAGGGTGTTGTTCTATCACATGTACTGGTAGACACTGGGTCTTCACTCAATGTTTTACCAAAGAAAGCCTTGGTGAAGCTGGAGCATGATGGCTTGGCATTGCGTCCAAGTAATTTGGTGGTGAGAGCATTTGATGGCTCTAAGAGATCAGTGCTAGGAGAGATTGATCTACCTGTGATGATTGGCCCGCAGACTTTTAAAATTACCTTCTATGTGATGGACATTCAGCCGGCCTACAGCTGTTTGTTGGGTAGACCTTGGATCCATGCCGCTGGCGCAGTTACGTCTACCCTTCACCAGAAGTTGAAATTCGAGTGGGAAGGCCAGATCATCACCATTTGTGGTGAAGAAGATATCTTTGTTAGCCATCTGGCTACGTACAAATATATTGAGATGGATGGAGAGATCCATGAAACCATGAGCCAGGGGTTTGAGGCCTTGAACATAAATGAAGCATCTGCTGTACTTGGAACCTCCATGACGTCTTATCAGCAAGCCAGGAAGGTTGTTGAAGAGGGAACTGCCCAAGGCTGGGGCAAGCTGCTGCCTATGGAGAAGAAGGAGGACAGATTTGGGTTGGGTTACAAACCAACTCAACAAGATCAATCAGCGGCTGCCAAGAAGCCCAGTTTTGTCAGCGGGGGAATGCTCACCCCAGATGCAGTGAACAACTTGGAAGATGAGTTGGAAGATGAGCGCAACCTGGAGAGCTGGATACGTCCAAGGATCCCGGGGAGTCGTACCTCAAACTGGTCTTCCCAGGAAATTATAAGGGTTACTCCTGCAGAGTAATTATTATTTCCTGTATATTTTAAGCATGCATCAAGTCTTGCATATTGCCCAAGATGACAAGACTCATTTTGTAATCGGGCCATCTGTAATTTTGTGCAAATAGATCAATCAATGAATATCGGACGTCTTTTGCAAATGAGTCTTTTTCTTTTCCGCTCACCGTTTTTCCATTTTTTCTTTTTGTACAAAAATAAAATGGCAATGTTTTCAAAATGATTACTTTACTTAACTTTTTCTAAACAAGATTAAAATCAATCACTAAAATGAACAATCTAAACCCTTGCAGAGAGTGCCTTTCAGACTGCACCGACAACAACACAACTATGGCTTCGTATGACTTTGACAACCCAATCAATCAAGCTGATGAAGGGGTTGAAGAAGATTATGAGCTTCCTAAAGAGCTAGCCAGGTTGTTAAGGCAAGAGGAGAAGGTTATCACTCCTCATCAGGAGGAGATCGAAACGATTAATCTTGGTACGGATGAAGATGTGAAAGAGGTTAAGATCGGGGCCTGCTTACAAGACTCAGTAAAGGAACAACTGATTGACCTACTTCGGGAATATGTGGATGTGTTTGCTTGGTCTTATCAGGATATGCCAGGGTTAGACACCGATATTGTTATGCACAAGCTTCCTTTAAGAGAAGATTGCCCACCGGTTAAACAGAAACTGCGCCGTACTCGCCCAGACATGGCAATGAAGATCAAAGAAGAGGTACAAAAACAGTGGGACGCCGGGTTCCTTGCTGTGACGAGCTATCCACCGTGGGTTGCTAACATTGTACCTGTGCCTAAGAAACACGGCAAGGTAAGAATGTGTGTGGACTACCGGGATCTGAACAGAGCCAGCCCGAAAGATGACTTCCCTTTACCTCACATTGATGTATTGGTCGACAATACGGCTCAGTTCTCGGTATTCTCCTTCATGGACGGATTTTCAGGATACAATCAGATCAAAATGTCACCTGAAGACATGGAGAAGACAACTTTCATCACACCTTGGGGCACGTTCTGTTACAAGGTGATGCCATTCGGACTGAAGAATGCTGGTGCAACATATCAACGGGCTATGGTAACATTATTCCACGACATGATCCATAAAGAAATCGAATGTTATGTGGATGACATGATTGCCAAGTCCATCACAGAAGAAGACCACCTGATAAATATGCTGAAGCTATTCAAGCGTCTGAGGAAGTACCAACTGAAGCTGAACCCCAACAAATGCACATTTGGGGTGCGATCCGGTAAGTTGTTGGGATTTATTGTAAGTGAGAAAGGGATTGAGGTTGACCCTGATAAAGTCAAATCCATTCAAGAGATGCCTACACCAAAGTCAGAAAAAGAAGTTCGGGTTTTCTTAGGAAGATTGAACTACATTTCGTGGTTCATATCTCACCTTACAGCAACCTGTGAGCCTTTGTTCAAGCTGTTAAGAAAAGAACAAACGGTCAGGTGGAACGAAGATTGCCAGAGGGCTTTTGACAAAATCAAGGAGTACTTGCAAGAACCTCCAATCCTTATGCCTCCAGTTGAAGAAAGACCTCTAATCATGTACTTGACAGTATTAGAAGAGTCAATGGGGTGTGTGTTGGGCCAGCATGACGAGTCTGGTCGAAAAGAGTATGCAATATACTACCTGAGCAAAAAGTTCACCGACTGTGAACAACGTTATTCACTGCTCGAGAAAACTTGCTATGCTTTAGCGTGGGCTGCTCGCCGACTAAGGCAGTATATGTTGACCCACACCACTTTACTGATCTCAAAGATGGATCCAGTTAAGTACATATTTAAGAAGCCAGCACTTACCGGACGGGTTGCAAGATGGCAAATGATCCTCACAGAATATGATATTCAGTACACATCTCAAAAAGCCATCAAAGGCAGTGTATTGTCTGATTATCTCGCTGAGCAACCCATTGATGATTACCAGCCTATGAGATTTGACTTCCCTGATGAAGACATCATGTTCATAAAAGCAAAAGATCATGAAGAGCCTGTTCACACTGAAGGGCCTGACCCGGAAGAAGAATGGACTATGATGTTTGATGGGGCTGTTAACATGAACGGTCGTGGTGTTGGTGCAGTACTCATTACACCTAAAGGAGTTCACATTCCTTTCTCGGCAAAGCTCACCTTTAACTGCACTAACAACGAAGCTGAATACGAAGCTTGTATTATGGGTCTTGAGGAAGCCATTGACCTCAGGATCAAGACTTTGACTGTATTCGGAGATTCAGCTCTGGTAATCAATCAAACCAATGGCAAATGGTACACACACCAAGATCATCTGATACCTTATAGGGATTATACAAGAAGGTTATTGACTTTCTTTACAACGGTCAAGCTTAAGTATATCCCTCAGGACGAGAATCAGTTTGCAGATGCTCTTGCCACCATTTCATCCATGATCAAAGTTCAAGCTGCCAACTTTGTACCTCGGATTTCAGTGTCCAGACTTGACAGACCAACATATGTATTTGCAGCAGATGTTGTTAAAGATGATAAGCCTTAGTTCCATGACATTAAGTGCTTCTTGGAGGATCAAACATACCCACCTGGGGCATCTTCCAATGATAAGAAGACATTAAGAAGGCTAGCTGGTAGTTTCTTCCTGAATACTGACGGTTCCCTGTACAAGAGAAATTTTGATATGGTACTCCTCAGATGCGTTGATAGAACAGAAGCAGACTTGTTGATGCACGAGGTGCACGAAGGATCCTTTGGTACCCATGCAGGAGGGCATGCAATGGCAAAGAAGTTGCTAAGATCAGGCTATTACTGGATCACAATGGATGCAGACTGTTGTGCCTATGCCAGAAAGGGTCATAAATGCCAGATCTATGCGGATAAGGTGCATGTGCCTCCGAATCCTCTGAATGTGATGTCTTCACCCTGGCCCTTTGCCATGTGGGGCATTGACATGATTGACAAGATTGAACCGACTGCCTCAAATGGCCACAGATTCATCCTGGTTGCTATTGACTAGTTTACCAAGTTGGTTGAAGCGGCTTCGTATGCAAATGTTACAAGGCAAGTGGTAGCCCGATTTCTGAAGAGAGATATCATCTGTCGATATAGAGTTCCCGAGCGAATCATTACTGACAATGGTTCCAACTTGAACAATAAAATGATGGCAGAGCTATGTCGGGACTTCAAGATCCAACACCACAATTCTTCTCCTTACAGGCCGAAGATGAACGGCGCTGTAGAGGCGGCTAACAAGAATATCAAGAAGATCGTGCAGAAGATGGTAGTCACCTACAAAGACTGGCACGAAATGCTACCATTTGCCTTGCATGGGTACCGTACGTCAATCAGAACATCCACTGGGGCAACACCGTATCAACTTGTGTATGGTATGGAAGCAGTCCTACCTGTTGAAGTTGAATTACCCTCCTTACGGGTGTTAATGGATGTTAGGCTGAACGAAGCAGAATGGGTCCGATCCCGATACGAACAACTGAGTCTGATCGAAGAAAAGAGATTAACTGCAATCTGTCATGGGCAGTTATATCAGAAAATAATGAAGAAAGCCTTCGATCAGAAAGTCAGGCTCCGAGAGTACCAAGTAGGAGATCTTGTGCTGAAAAGACTCCTCCCTCCTCATACATACCACAGGGGAAAGTGGACTCCGAACTATGAAGGACCATTCGTAGTAAAGAAAGTTTTCTCCAGGGGAGCGATCATGCTCAGTACTATGGATGGTGAAGACTTCCCGTCCCCTGTGAATTCAGATGCAGTTAAAAAATACTTCGCATAAAATGACCCGCTGGACACAAAAACAGAATGTAAGTCCAGGAAAAAATAGGGCATCCCGGCGAGTCAAAAACAGAATAAAAGACTCGGGCAAAAATAAGGGAAAATAAACAAAAAAAATACACCCGCTGAGTTGAAAAGCCGCATTGGACAACTCAGGCAAAAATGGGTATCCCGATGGATTGAAAACCCGAAAGGGCGATCCATGCAAAATAAGGGAATAAGCGAACAACTGCATTCTGAATTCGTCTGTATCACTTATAACTTGGTAAACTTGGAAAGGTTCGAGCGCCGGTCAGAATCGGCCTTCTTCAGAAAGCAAAACGAGAAGAGCGTTAAATGTCATACGAGTCATAGCCAGGGGAAGCTTCCTGAAGCGTCATCAACATTGCCAACATCTTTTGTTCATCAATTTGTAACAAACTCCTCATTTTAGGGGATCTATTTCTCTGACTGTATCTTGCCAATTCAGGGCGTATAAATCAATAAAGTCAAATTTTCAGTCATGTTTTGTCTCGCACATTTTATTTTCATTTGCAAAATGTCCGATGTCCTTAAGATACTGATTGCATAAATACAGATGCTTCTCTTAAAAACATGTGCTTGCAGGAAATATGCTTACTCCCGGGGGTGTTTAAACTCCTATGATGGAATCCGGTAAGGGATACCTCGGGACTACTTGTGCATTTCTCTATCTTTTCAGGATTGCAGGTATTCAAAGCACAGCATGGGACATGAAAGCTTCATCCCAGCCAGCTGGCAAGTCATTATCCACTCAGTCTTAGCACCGTAGGTGCTTTCTCCCCAGCTGAGTTGCCATTCATTATTTCTCCCCAGCCGAGTCGTCATTTATTTCCTCCTCAGCCAAGCGTAATAGATCAGGGAACCATCTCCCCACAGAGTTTCAGCCTCTATACGAAAGAGCGATACCCGAAGAACTCACAACAGAGTAAAGAGAGCTTCTACAAACCCCAGCTGGGTCCCTCATTACAAGGATATGTCTATCAGTGACCTACTTCCCCAAGCAGAGTCCCATATGTCAGATCTACCAATGATCTCATCCCCAGCTGGGATGCCCACTTCAAATAGATCAGCCGGAGATCTTCGTAGCATCGGGATCCGAATCCCGGATTGGTATCTTTGCATAATCATGGCATTCGCATCATATTTCCCACAAAGCGTAGCATTCCGTCTAATACGGAGCATTATGGAAAAAATCAAACATATTGCATAATCATAAGCCATGTTCTAAATCAAACACTTGTGAATACTGGCAACCCATCAACAGTATACAGCAAACTCCCCAAATTCCCCACCAAGAGAGCCAAGGCATTTGCCTTACACTTGTAAATACAAATACACACTCCTTTTGGCACCCGTCCGTGTCATGATAACCCAGTAAAGTCGCCCGAGCCTTCTTTACAAGCAGACACTTATTACATATACTTCCTGACACCCGTCCATGTCATATCCCAGCAGAAAGCCGAAGCTTCCTCTTTGCACTCACAGATACATCTTTATACAGATTCCCTGACACCCGTCCGTGTCGTCTTCCCCAACAAGGTTACCTGAACATTTTGTAAACCATATAATTGTTTATATTACACCTTTCTCTTTTGACACTCGTCCGTGTCACCCTCGTCCGCAAGTTAAACACTCTCATGTACACCACTCATACTTATTTCACTCATACAGGTACTCGTCCGTATCTTGTATATACCACTTAAATCCCCTCAGATTCGACACTCGTCCGTGTTCTTTGTTAACCCGTTGATACTCGTCCGTATCATCATCTCAGAGCATGCGTCAAGCGTTTGTTTCTACCCGATACTCATCCGTATCATAGTCTTAGGGATGCTCGTCCGCATCTTTAATCCATGCACGTGTCAAACACTTATGTCTTCTTGAATTTAGACACTCGTCTGTGTCTACTTTTCCCCAGAAGAGTCCTTTCAGAATCAACACTCGTCCGTGTTCCTTGTTAACCAGTTGATACTCGTCCATATCATCATCTCTAAACACGTGTCAGTATTTGTTTCTACCCGATACTCGTCCGTATCGTAGTCTTAGGGATGCTCGTCCACATCTTTAATCTATACACAATGTCAAAATACTTGTACCTTTTATTTCTTGGATGTAAACACTCGTCCGTGTTTACTATTCCCCAGTAGGTCGCCCGCAAAGCTACCTTTTTCTATCTGACATTCGTCCTATGTCATGATAAACCTTGAGAGCAGCCGTCCCCTGCTAGGTGATCGTCCTTCACCTCTTGATGATCGTCCTTCATCATGCTCGTCCGATGGCCGTCCCCATCATCGACCTTTTATCCGGCATTCGTCCTATGTCATGATTTTTAGCAGCCGTACCCTGCTAGGTGATCGTCCTTCACCTTTTGATGATCGTCCTTCATCATTTTATCCGATGGCCGTCCCCATCGTTGATCTTGTTATCTGACATTCGTCCTATGTCATGATAAACCTTGAGAGCAGCCGTCCCCTGCTAGGTGATCGTCCTTCACCTCTTGATGATCGTCCTTCATCATGCTCGTCCGATGGCCGTCCCCATCGTCGACCTTTTATCCGGCATCCGTCCTATGTCGCGATATTTTCGGCAGCCGTACCCTGCCAGGTGATCGTCCTTCACCTTAGATGACCGTCCCTCATCTTGTCCCCAACAGAGCAGCCGTCCCCTGCTAGGTGATCGTCCTTCACCTTTGATGACCGTCCCTCATCATTATTTCATTTATTCTTTAACCCGATGGCCGTCCCCGTCGTGGTCCCTTTTCCTTTTCCTGGTGATTGTCCTTCATCAGTTTTAGCCCGATGGTCGTCCCCATCGTTGTTTACATTACTTTATGAACCTGATAACCGTACCTCATCATTTATTTCTACCTATAACCCCCAGAGAGTCATGATGGCCGTCCCCATCATGATCTCTTATATCCCCAGCATGTCGGCCGTCCCCGTCATTGCTTTATTTCCCGCATTTTTCCCAGCATGCCGGCCGTCCCCGTCATTGCTTTATTTCCCGCATTTTCCCCAGCGTGTCGGCCGTCCCCGTCATTGCTCTTTCCCCAGCAGTCGTCCTCTGCTCGACGGACGTCCCCCGTCGCTCGCGCTTTATAAATATACTTTATTTTCCTTTTACAATCTATATCCCTTTTCTTCTTCATTCTGTGAGTGCAAATTTTGGACTGTCTTTGGTATTCAATCACAAGTTATCTTGTTTGCCTGTTAAGCCGTTGCTTACATCCTGCACAGCTAACTCATGTTTGAATAGGGGCAGCTGTAAACACCCCAAATTTGCCCTCACCCATTCACACCATGGCTTGTGATCTTCTCATGTGTATTAGTTCAATCATAGCATCCCATTTTGCATATTTGATTCACTGCATTTATTCTAAGTCATCTGCATCTAGGGTTTGTGATTTGAACAATCCAAGAGCCACTTGAGCCACTCCAAAGGTAATCAATCACTTCAAGAGGGTCCATGTATGTTCTAGCATCATATTATATCCTCTCAAGATCAAAGAAGTCAAAGAATCACAAGAACTGAGAAAGGCATGGAAGCAGAGCCAGGTTTAACTGCACAGATGACCTAGAATTAGGGTTTTGGTTTCAAAGGCCATAACTCCAAATTTTTTGGTCATTCTTGTTTCTATTGGTCTCTATATGGTATAGGGATCATGCATATCAATTTTCATGAATAAATTCAATGGGGAAGTCATCTGATCAAGAATTGACTTTTTGAGCAAGTCAGTGCAAAAATCAGGGTATCTGAGGCCCACAATGACCCAACCAAAGGGTGTTCTTCATCATTTTGATTATGTATGATCTTTATTTGATCATAGAAGATGTTGTAAGTTCACAAAATTGAAGAATTTCAAGCCATTTGCAAAGTTGACTTTTTGGGAAAGTTGACTTATAATGAAAATTGCTATTTTGGGAAACTTTTTCAACCCTTGCTTTTTGATTCAAAAATGCTTCAAATGGAAAAACTTTGGTCATGAAAGTTGTAGAATGGATCATTCCCTTTTCAAAAAGTACAAGAACATGACCTAATTCATTTTGATCAAAAGTTATGGCTTGTCAAAGTTGGCCAAAATCACATAATTTGAAGTTTTCTACCAAAGAGGCATTTTGCAAAATGGTATGATCAAGTGTTCTAAAGGCCTCAAATATGTACCAATTCTTCACAACATGATCACATGACCTCTAAAATTCAGAATGGGCCAAAGAATCATCTCATTTCATGCCTTGAACCTCAAGAAATCCCAAAGGAACCAAACTTTGTGAAACTTGCAAAACTTATCACAAACTACAAACCACTTGCTGCATTGCCTCTAGACCTTTTCCATAGCTTCCCTTGATTCAAGCTGAGCCAAAGCAAGCCAAAAAGCAAGTTGTACCATTGCCCATACCTCAAGTACAAATCAAGTTGACATTTTGGCCAAAGACCCATACCAATCACCATAGGCCACCAACAACTCTCTGACCTATCACCTTTTGATACATGGACCAAAGCCAGCATAACACACCACACACTTCATGCTGAAACACACTCCAAGCCATAGTTATCATTTTTGCTCCAACTTGCAAAACCATTCGAAACACTCAGCACAGCCTTCAAACACAAAAACAAACTTCACCATTGATCTTAAGAGGTTCTACTGATCACAAACCAACCACTAAAACAGCCTGAAAGTCACTGAAACAAAAACACGATCACCACCCCTCCTTGAACAGAACTTCTGCCATCTCACAAACCAGCCATCCTCAAAGCTTTCTAAGCTTCATTTCATCATCAGAGGGTTCAAAGGAGTGGACTTGCAGCAAAGGAAAGGCCAGAAAGCTCAGGACCAGGAGATTCCATCTCAGGTAGTCATCTCAAACTTTTTTCCAGAAACTCCATTTTAAGTTCTTAAACGATTCCATGTGCTCCCCTGATCATGGGGATATGATTATTTTTGAAAATGGTTGAGAAACCAGGATGTATGATTGCTCTGAAACTTTCTGCCCTAAATATGTTTTGCTTCGATTTGCATGATTAATGAATGAAAAATGATTTTTGTTTGGGGGTTTTGATTCAGTGTTGAATGGGGATGGATTCTGGGAAATTAGATTTCATTTTCATGGAGTTTAGAGAGAGTTAGAGATTTGGCTCGTCGGAGAAGACGACCGGAACCACTGTTCTGGTCGTCTGAAAGTCATTAGCCCTAATTTTGTAATTAAATGAAGTTTGAATGAGGAGCGTTGATCTGGTTGACTAAGTCAATCTCCCGCGCGCGTGTGTGGTCCAGATTTGTCACTTAGCCCTAATCCCACTTAATTAATTTAATTAATCAGCCTTAGTCAAGTTTGAATCTCAGCCACTGGATGACGCGCGCAGTCAACTCCCGCGCATCCAGTTTGAATGCTGGCCCTTGATCCTGCTTACTTCTCATTAAATTCATTTTATTTTCATTTTATTTCATTTGTTTTCTACATTTTATAAAAAATAGTAAAACATTTTCAAAAATTCTGAAATTTTTTGTTAAAGGTTCAATTAATTTTCAGAAACCAAAAACATTTTTATTTTTATTTTTTGCATTAAAAAATATTTTTAAATCATTTAAAAGATTATTTTTAATTAATTAATGAGAATTAATTAATTAAAAATACTTTTAGGTATTTAAAAATCACAAAAAAATTCATGAAACATTTAAAATCATTTTGAAACATTGTCCAACTCTCAAACCAAATTTATTTTTTGATCTTGATATCTTTTAACAATTTTCCATGGAATTAATTTCATTTCAAGGCATTATTTTGATCCAATCTTCAAAAATTCATTTCTGTCTAGCCTTTAAGAGTTGGACCTTGATTCTTCTTACATTGCATCTTGTATAGCATGTAGTTTATAGGATTAAATTGGCATGAATTGATCTTGCATTTCCTTTTTTTTTGACATTTCTCTTGGCAAGGTACCTTAAAACCCTAGCAATCTTAAGAAATTCATAACCCTCATTAGGTTAAGAGTTAGAACCCCTCCTTTGGGCAGTGAGTTTGTATAGGTTTAGGTTTCCTTTGAATGCATTTTCAATTTTTTATCATGATGTTTGCTTCTGATTTTGATTTTTGTTTTGTGCATTGATCATAAACCCTAATTTGGGCTTTCATTTGCATCCATCTTCCATTTGCTTGCATATCATGACTTGCCATGACATTTTGTGCATCCATTTGATTCATAATACATCTTAGGACATATTAGAATCATGTTTGATCATTGCATCTTTCATTTGCTATGTTGTATGTCATTTGCATTCCATAACTTTTCATGTATGTTCATGGTTCTAAGCATGTTTCTCTTGCACCCATATGTTTGTATGATCATTCCCATGCCTTGCCTCATATGTACATCATCTCTTAGCATCATTAGAACCATACTCATGCTTCTGGTTTTGGTTTGTATCATTTCATTACATCTCATTTGCATTGCATTTCATTCCTTTCACTAACTTTTCAGGTGGTAAGTCACTTTGAGAAGTGAATTTGCCTTCACTTCTCATGATCTCTTTTCATCTCTCTTATGCATCATTGCTGCATTTTGTTTTGTGATTGAGATTGAGCTTGCTCATTCCTCTTCATCTTACTTTCTTTCTTCAAGTGACTTGTCTTCTTAAATGAAGCAAGTTACTTTGCTTCTCTTTGCTCCTTTCATCTGCTTCCTGGTGGTTTCTCTGAAGATCTTTCTTGTAAACCTCACAAACCTTAGGAACAACCAAGCATGACAATAATTAGGGTTTTGATTAGTCCCCCATTTAGATTTTACCTTTGTGTCTCATTGAGTCTTCTCTTCTCATCTCATAATCAGGGACTAAACCCTAAAGGTCTTAAGGCTTTGTGATTAAGCTTATGCCTGCATCCTTCTATTAGGATGGAGTGTATAACTTTAATCCTAAGTGTTAAACCCTTAATGTGTTTAAATCCTTTAACCAATTCACATAATAATAATCAAGACATCAAGCTTGTAACTTGGGCCTTGCATTAGGGTTCTAATTCTTCCTTAATTGGTTAAGAAGGACTAACCCTAGTGTTAATGGACAAGTCCCCCTCAAGTTGTCTTATAAACCCTAAAAATCACTTCTTCATCATATCATTAACTAAAATCCACTTAATAAAGGCTTTGTTTTGTCATGGGTTTAATCCCTAATCATGGATTAAGTTGAGGAGTTTTCCTCAGCTTAGACATTCTCATCTATTATCCTTCTATTAGGATGGTGTAATGAGTCTGTTTAATCCCTGATTATGGCTTAATCTCATTACTTAACACTAAACAAAAACACCAAAAACATTTAAATAATCACAAGTAGGTTAATGATCTTAATCCTATATCATGGTGATTAAGTGTGAGAAGCTGACTTCACACTTAAGGTACTCTCATTACCCCTAATCAGAGGGAAGATGTGATGAGTTTACTAAACCCATTGGTTTAGGCATGAGCTCATTAACTTATGGCAAACTTTCAAAAGCAATAAAAGACTGAAAATACAAAAAAACAAACAGTAATCGTCTCCTTCGGGATTTTTTTCTCATCATCTTCACTCACAAACGAGAACTTGCTTCTTCCGTCTAATGCAAGACAGTTTGCACCTGAGCCAGACAGGTCACACACTTGAGCATTGACAAGTAAGCAGTTCACAGGTCAATTTATCTTTCAGTCTCTTTGAGTCGAACTACGGTGTTCTGACTTCCTCATTGCACGAGAGGATACGTAGGCATAACTTAACAGTTATCGAACAAAAGTCTCTGTATATTCCCCCTCTTTCCAGTATCATTCTTTAAGCCTCATGGTCTTGAGCTCCTTCCTTCTTGTTCTTACACTGACACTTCACTTATACACCTCACTTCTCTTACACTGACACCTGTACATCCTTTTCCAGCTCTTTTATACACAAATTGCACTAACACTACCCCTTTAAAACACAAATCTTTTAAGCGTGGATCCCGTCGAGTACGGCGGACAATCTGGGTGCTAATACCTTCCCAGGTTGTAACCAACCCCCTTTCTCAGTCTCTCTGGTTCGCAACCATCTTATCCATATCTTCCCAGGTCTATGCAGCATTACCTTTCCTTCGGGATAAAAATGCCTAGCTGGCGACTCTTTTCTTTTCTTGTGAGTTCACTCCTGTGTGTTCTCATTCCTCTTTTCGCCGACCGTTCGCGCTTGTACCGGGATGCAAATCTTCGGGAGCGACAGAAGCCGAGGAATGTTCCTGCCCATATGCCGAAGGTGCATTTCTCTGGGTTAAACCTCATTTTGTACTTCCTTGCCTGCTCGAAGACCTTCCAGAGGTGTTGGGCGTGGTCGAGCTCCTCGTGGTATTTTACGATTATGTCGTCCATGTAGACCTCGAGCATGTCCTTGATCTCTCCTCATAAGACTTTGTTCATCATGCGCTGGTATGTAACTCTGGCGTTCTTCAGTCTGAAAGGCATCACGTTGTAGAAGTAATTGCCCGTCATGGTCATGAAGGTCGTGAGTTGCTTATCTATGCTCGACATGGGAATTTGGTTGTACCCACTATAAGCATCCACGAAGGGCAAGAGTTTAAAACCTGCAGAATTATCTACCAATTTATCAATGTTAGGTAAAAGGAAAGCATTTTTAGGACATGCCCTATTAAGCTCGATATAATCAACGCACATTCCCCATTTTCCATTATTTTTCTTAACAAGGACTACATTAGAGAGCCAAGTTGTGTATTGGGCTTCAGAAATAAAATTTACCTCTAAGAGGTCTTTTACAGCATGCTCGACAGCCCCCGCTTTCTCGGGAGACTGCTTGCGCCTATGTTGTGTTATAACCCTAATGGCTGGATCTATGGCTAGTTGATGGTAAGAGACCTCGAGGTCGAGATCGGGCATCACAACAGCGCTCCACATGAACAGGTTCGCGTTCTCTCTGAGGCAGGTTGCGAGCTATTCTCTTGTTGCTAATGGAAAACCAGTGCCAATCTTCAGACTTCTGTTGGGGTCATCGCCTAGAGGGATGAGCTCGAATTCATCGTTGGGGATTGGATGTACTGGGTGGGCTGAAGCCTTCCCGTCAGATCCGACATACAGGGACAAGTTTGTTTTGTCGAGCTTGAGGGTTTTGAATAGGTGGGCGTACATGACATCCACGGAGCTTCCATGGTCGACCAGAATGAAACGGACATCTAAGCGTACCATTTTTTCCCTTATCAGCAGGGGGATGCTAGAGTTAGGAGATTCGCCAGGGATTTCTTCGAGGTAGAAGGATATGGGGTTGGATTTTCCCTGAGACTTGGTCAATGTTGCTAGTTGGCTAGGTGCGGTTAGCAAGAGCTTGTCGAATTTCCGTTTTACAGAAATCGCGGCATTCTCGTTGTTCATCCCTCCCCCGGAGATTATTAAGGCTGTCGAGAAGTTTTCCCAAGGGCTGTGAGCGGCAAGGTATCCTTCTGTGTGGATGTCGGGGAGGTGAAAATTTTAAGGACGGGGTACAAAGAGAGCTACACGAAAGGGAAAACCGTCAGATGAGGTGTCCTCGCGGTTTCTCTTTGAACCTCGGTCCTCGTGTCGAGGTGTATCATTCTTATTGGTGTATGATGCGTGTTTTTCACAAGTGTACGAACACGTCAGAGTAATATAAAAGATTGTCGAATCCATAGAGACCAAGTGTCAATCTATCATACCCGTTGTTATGGTATGTATCTAAGGCAACTGAATATAATGGTTTTAAGGAGAGTGTAATGGTAAATAAAATGGTAATTTTAAACAATTAATAAAGACAGGCTCGAATGTAATTCACGTAATCAATAGATATTCTGGTACTTGTTAATAGAACTACTTATGGGCAATGTTTTCCACTTTGAAAAGAACTAATTTAACAGGAACTGTCGCTTTCACGTATTCAGAACTGAGTTGTACTCCCTAATCAATCCCTCCTATTGTCACAGATAAAAAGGTGCGTACTGCGTTAGAGTAGTAAACCTATTTTTAAGAAATATAGTATCTTAACTAAGTTGAAAAGTATTTTAACCTGGATTTCTTAGCAAAAAGAGGTTCTCACGAACCAGACTCTAAACTTCTTAATGCGTCCGAAAATCGTTTTAAAATCCCTTTTCTTTTTAATCTAAA
Source organism: Lathyrus aphaca (assembly GCA_963966055.1). Classification (NCBI taxonomy): domain Eukaryota; kingdom Viridiplantae; phylum Streptophyta; class Magnoliopsida; order Fabales; family Fabaceae; genus Lathyrus; species Lathyrus aphaca. The sequence goes on from OZ014522.1 coordinate 548,449,806, forward strand.
AACTCCTAATGAACTAGACAAAGTGCTTTTGGCTGTTTTTGAAATAGTTAAAAACAATTACTTAAATTGAAAGATAAAATAGCCCTTAAGTGTTTCCACGAACAATTGTACGGATTACTGGTTCAATTACGATCCTTACATTCTAACCTTTATGGATTTAGTTAGACATGGTAAAGTAAAAGTTCTTTTTATAATTTTTCATAAAAGTATTTAGTGCGAGTGCGGAAAGTAAATAAAAGTAGTGCGAGTGTGGAAAATAAATAAAAGTAGTGCGAGTGCGAGAAATAAAGGTATTTAAAGCGAGTGCGGAAAATAAATGAAAGTAGTGCGAGTGCGAGAACTAAATAAAGTAAAGCGAGTGCGGGAAAATAAAAGAAAGTAAAGCAATGCGGAAAATAAATAAAAGTAAAGCAATGTGGAAAAATAAAATACGAACTGGAATTAAAATGGCGGCAGGATTAACTTCCTCCCAGAGTGCTCCAAAACACGATCACACAGACGTATACAGACTCGATCACTCGATTGCAGTAACACCCCGATGTGGAATGATAACTGCTTTAAAATTGATATATGCCTAAGAGATTCTAAGTTTGGATGATTGAAAATGAAAATCCAAGGCCCTATTTATAGGAAAACAAATAGCAAGAAAAGACCAGGATGCCCCCTCCACTTTTTAGTGGAGGGAAAAGTTTTGGCCTTGTGGCGCCCGCCACAAGCACATGGTGCCCGCCATGAGACTAATAGGGAATGAGAGAGTGGGGATCGTGGGTCTTGGCAGTTGTGGAGTGGTCTTGAGACGTGGCCACGTCATGGCAGACCCCATGGCGCCCGCCATGGTGGATGCTGTAAGTGTAAAAAGCTGAATTTCTTGGCTTACGTCCGTTTCCACTCCTTTTTCGCTCCTTTTCTCGATTTATGCCCTGATTACATAGAAAACCTGAAAACAAAGAAAAACAAAGTAATAACATAACAAAATAACAATAAAAGCTAAGAATGCATGCGAAATCGGAGTCAGAAATACGGTGAATTTTAATGTTATCAAATCCTCCCACACTTAGACCTTTGCTTATCCTCAAGCAAACATTAAAGCTCAAGAAGAAAAATGGTGTCGACACGTGATTTAGGCTAAAGGGCTTCTAAGTTCAAGTCAGGATGCAGTGACAGGTACTAACTAAGTGAACCAAGGGTACCATAATAACACAGACACAAACTTCAATCCTATATTAACCACTCCATGTCATCTCACAATACCTAGGCCTATCTTCTCATATTTTTGGGTCCTTTTCATTCAGGCGCAATCACATTAAGCCCGTTATCCGTACATGCTTCATAGTAGAGTGATCGGTTAGTGATTCTGATCCATAACATAAGGTTTCTGGCACATAAGCATGTGTAAACCTGTTTTTATTTCGCCTAAATGTAGTTGTGGGGGATCGGATCGTAATCTGCCCTACCAAGTTCAGTGCCAGATACCTCTGAACCAACTAACAATAGGTGATTGCGATTATTTTATTTTTGTGGCAAAAAAAATTTTTTTTCTTCTCTTTTTTCGGTTTAAATGACTTTGTGAGGGTCACCTATCCCAGAGTTTGCCTTTTTCTTTTTTATTAGCACTGGATCATTCACTTATGTTCATCGACCCCCTACGTAGAGCATGCTTAGGTCGGAGCTAACTGCTAGAATAAACTACTTAGGACAATTTTTTGAATGATAATAAAGGCCATGGTGTGGGGTTTAGGAGTGATTCCTATATTCAAGAGGTCTATGGTGCTACAATGGTACTGATGTTTCAAAAAGTTGACCTAAGTCACCACATCCTAATCCAAACCTGTCTCAAAGCCCAAAAAACATGTGAAACAACATTGTTTTCTATTTTAAATTTTTTTGGTAAGGCTAAGGAAATGGGAAAAAAATGAGGATGTACTAAAATACACTATACTGGTGACTCGTCAGACACATGCATTATCTAAGAAAATTTAAACTAAATAACTTACTGAAAAGGGAAATAACGGAAAGCAAATAAATAACTAGAAAGGGAAATGACAGAAAGCAATAAAATCCCCTCCCACACTTAAATCGAACATTGTCCCCAATGTTTCGAAATAAGATAAGAAGGTTAACCTGAAAAACTACTGCGGAGGAGCACTGGTGCCCTCGCTGTCCTGCTGTGATGGTCTGGAACGACAGGATCTACTGCGTTGGTTGTCCCTCCGGTCAAGTCGTGCCGATAAGGCAGCCTGGGCACCCCGGACCTCTCGAAGGTTACCTAGGATGGAACCCTGAGTGGCCTCCATAAGATGGTAGTGCCGGCGGTTGACTTCTCGCTGACGGGCCTGCTCTGATGTGATGTCGGTCAAGGCACGACAAACGTTACTGTAGGCATGATCCGATACCGATCGTGATTGTTGCATGAAGCTCATGTTGTCCGTCAGTTGTTGTGAAATAGTAGAGAGTAGGCTGTCTCGCCTTTCCTCTCTAGTCGTCATATCACGCCACATCTCCTCAGTGACATAAAATCTAGGAGTAGCACCTGCAACAGGGTTAGAGGAAGATGGTGCGGTGTGTGACTGTAAAAATATTTTTGTTCTTTTTTTTTCATTATTGGGTATAAAATAAAATAAAATAAAATAAAATAAAATGAAAGAAAAAGAAAAATGAGATTAGTGCATGAAATAATATATAAGATAAAAACCAAAGTACATGGAAAATGTAATATATGCGATAATATAAAATATGTCTGGAGATGCGAGAAATAAAATAATGCATAAAATATAAAATACTAGAGTGATATGTCAGGGTAACATGATCATGTGGTAGGCCTCTCTTCCTGGTTCGATCCACGAATCTCAGTTATCTCCCTCCAAAGCTCTTCAATCTCCTGATATAGAGCATCGGCCTCTGAGGCATGAGTGAGATCAGATACCTGGATCTGTAATTCCAAGTCCGCTACTTCCTGCTTGAGCAGGGCAGTCTCCTTACGGAGCTCATAAATCTGAGTTTGTAGATCAGGCGGCTGCAAAGACATATTGTTAGACATAACAGTGATTCGGGGAGAAAGAGGTGTAGGAGTGTACTCAGCGGCGGGAGGTGATTTCGGCTCTTCGACGGTCTCTCCATAACCCTCTAAAGCATAACTCCAATTAGCAGGATCATGGACATTGGTCATCAGCGGGTCTGGTAATGTAAAGTAATGTATCACTTCGCCGTCGATCAGTAATCTAAACGTGTTGGGCTCAAAAGAGGCCCTCCTCATCAGTCCTCTGTCAAGACAAAAGTCAACATCCAGGGTGGTGTAACAGCAGAAGGTCCTGAGGTGCAATAATTTGCGAGACAAACCCAATGCAGTAGTAATCTGTGTAACAATCCCACCGAAATGTATAATGCCTACAAATGATCTGGCGACACTGGCAAGCCCCTTCAACAGGAAGTTGCCACAAGCAACTGGGCGTGACTGAGTCGCACAAAACAGTAGGAAAATCTCCTCTTCACTCAGCAGAGTTTCTGTATCTGGCAAACCGAGGAAAGAATGTGCTAGAATCATCTGGAAGTACCTTAACGCAGGGTTGTGGATTACCTGAGAAAATTGAGTGGAACGATCTTGTCTCCCTCCACCTGAGATGTTAGACCAAAACTTTTCCACTTCTTTGCTCATAAAATACCCCATCGGTGTCTCTGGAATAGCATCAGGAGTAGTCTGAAAACCTAGTAAATCACCAAACTCTTTGTGAGAGAAGGAGTAGTCAATCCCGAACAACCTGAAAACAGCATATCCATAGGGTCAAGCCCAAGGATCATAATGAAAAGAGCTGAGGAACTCTAGAGTCAATTTCCTGTAAGTGTTGTTCATATCGTCAAAATGGTCCCACTGGAGTTGATGGCATAAGAATCTGACGCTTGGCTCTATCCCCAAGGCATCCATGCAATCTTAGTCTGGGTACCTGGTAGGTGCCATAAGGCGTCTCATGTGGACATAATAACGCTCTCTCTGTGCGTCGTCTCTAAAGGCCACGTGCATGTCATCGGGGTTCTGCATTCTGCACAAGGTTAGCAAACAAGTCCTGAAATCACATAAAACATTCAATCGTTAGTCCTGACATAATAATAAAGTAAAAAAATAAAAATAAAGTAAAAATAAATAAAAAGTACGTAAATAAGAAAACCATGGGTTGCCTCCCATGCAGCGCTTGTTTAACGTCATTAGCTCGACGACCGGATTTTATACATCATCTGAAGGATATGGTGGATCACTCAGAGTATGGCAGGTGTATGTTGTTGGGATGTCACCTCCTTCGTAGGGCTTCAACCTCTGTCCATTGACGATGAACGGTTTACATGCTTGGTTCTTTATTTCGATAGCACCAGATCTTAGAATCTTAGATACTTCGAAAGGGCCAGTCCATCTCGAACGAAGCTTCCCTGGAAAAAGTCGTAACCTAGAATCGAACAGGAGAAAAGGATCGCCTATTTTGAAGTCTTTCCTTATGATTCTTTTGTCATGCCAAACTTTTTTTCTTTCTTTGTATATGATGGCATTTTCGTAGGCAGATTGTCTGAGCTCTTCTAATTTGTGGATATCAAGGATACGTTTTTCACCAGCAGTCAAGTAATCCAAATTCAAAGTTTTGATGGCCCAATAGGCCTTATGCTCCAATTTAAAAGGTAAGTGACATGATTTTCCATAGACCAGTTGATAAGGGGTTGTTCCTATAGGGGTTTTGAAAGCGGTTCTATAGGCCCATAATGCTTCTTGAAGTTTCTGCGACCAATCTTTTCTAGATATAGAGACAGTCTTCTCAAGAATTTGTTTGATCTCCCTATTAGATACTTCCACTTGTCCATTGGTCTGTGGGTGGTATGGTGTTTCTACTCTATGCTTAACTCCATACTTGCTTAAAAGTTTATCAAATATTCTCGATATGAAGTGTGATCCTCCATCACTTATGACTAAACGGGGGGTTCCAAACCTGGGAAATATATAGTTTTTGAATAATTTGATGACTACTCTGGTGTCATTCGTGGGTGCGGCGATAGCTTCAATCCATTTAGACACGTAGTCAACAACTACTAAGATGTACTGATTTCCTAAAGATGGTGGGAACGGTCCCATAAAGTCTATACCCCATACGTCGAAGAGTTCTATTTCTTGGATATTTCTCAGAGGCATTTCATTATGTCTTGAAATATTCCCTGTACGTTGGCATCTGTCACACTTGACAATGAAAGCATGGACATCACGCCACATAGTAGGCCAGAACAGGCCAGCTTGAAGAATCTTGGCGTAGGTCTTAGATGTGTTTGCATGTCCATCGTAGGGTGCAGAGTGACAATGCTCAATTATATTATGTACCTCTTCTTCTGGAACACAACGGCGGAAAATGCCATCTTTACCTCTCTTGAAAAGAAATGGTTCGTCCCAATAGAAGTTTCTCACATCACTATAGAACTTCTTCTTCCGGTGGTAGTTTAGATCAGGGGGTATGATGTCAGCGGCTAGGTAATTAACAAAGTTTTCATACCAAGGTACATTACTTATAGCTAAGGATTTATGAGAATGCTCATGTGGGTCTGGGTTATCATCTTCAATAGTTTCTAGTTGGGCTATCAGTCTATCATAGGCAAAATCGTCATCTATGGGTACTGAGTCAGGTTTCAGGTATTCTAGCCTAGAAAGGTGATCAGCTACTACATTATATGTGCCTTTCTTATCACGGATATCTAAATCAAACTCTTGTAGTAATAGAATCCATCGAAGTAACCTAGGTTTGGCATCCTTTTTACTTAGTAAGTAACGAATGGCAGCATGGTTTGTGTAAACTATAATTTTGGCTCCTACTAGATAAGATCTAAATTTGTCTATGGCGAAAACTACAGCTAGGAGCTCTTTTTCGGTTGTTACGTAGTTGAGTTGTGCAGCGTCTAGGGTTCTACTGGTGTCGCTCCCAACAAATGACACCGGGTCAGATGAAGGTACAGACGCGAACGGTCGGCGAGAGGGAACAATGAGAACACACAGCCGTGAACTCACTGGAGGATGAATAGAGTCGCCAGCTAGGCATTTTTATCCCGGAGGAAAGGCAATGCTGCATAGACCTAGAAAGATACGGATAAGACGGTTGCGAACCAGAGAGACTGAGAAAGGGGGTTGGTTACAACCTGGGAAGGTATTAGCACCCAGATTGTCCGCCGTACTCGACGGGATCCACGCTTAAAAGATTTGTGTTTTAAAGGGGTAGTGTCAGTGCAATTTGTGTGTAAAAGAGCTGGAAAGCAAAATGTACAGGTGTTAGTGTAAGAGAAAAGTGAAGTATATAAGTGAAGTGTCAGTGTAAGAACAGGAGTGAAATGCTCAAGGTCATGAGGCTAAAAGAGTGAGGCTGGAAAGAGGGGGAATATACAGAGACTTTTGTTCGATAACTGTTAAGTTATGCCTACGTATCCTCTCGTGCAATGAGGAAGTCAGAACACCGTAGTTCGACCCAAAGAGACTGAAAGATGAATTGACTTGTGAACTGCTTGCTTGCCTATGCTCAAGTGTATGACCTGTCTGGCTCAGGTGCGAACTGTCTTGCATTAGACGGAGGAAGCAAGTTCTCGTTTGTGAATGAATGTGATGAGGAAAGAATCCCGAAGGAGACGATTATTGTTTGTTTTTGAGTTTTCAGTCTTTTATTGCTTTTGAAAGTTTGTCATAAGTTAATGAGCTTAAGCCTAAACCAATGGATTTAGTAAACTCATCACATCTTCCCTCTGATTAGGGGTAATGAGAATACCTTAAGTGTGAAGTCAGATTCTCACACTTAATCACCTTTTGATGTAGGATTAAGATCATTAACCTACTTGTGATTATTTATATGTTTTTGGGTGTTTTTGTTTAGTGTTAAGTAATGAGGTTAAGCCATAATCAGGGATTAAACAGACTCATTACACCATCCCAAAAGAAGGATGATAGATAAGAATGTTTAAGCTGAGGAAAGCTCCTCAACTTAATCCATGATTAGGGATTAAACCCATGACAAAACAAGCCTTTGATTAAGTGGATTTTATTTAATGATAATGATGAAGTGAGTTTTATTGTTTGTAAGACAACTTGAGGGGGACTTGTCCATTAACACTAGGGTTAGTCCTTCTTGACCAATTAAGGAAGAATTAGAACCCTAATGCAAGGCCCAAGTTACAAGTGTAATGTCTTGATATTTATTAAGTGAATTGATTAAGAGATTAAACACATTAAGGGTTTAATACTTAGGATTAAAGTTATACACTCCATCCTAAAAGAAGGATGCAGGCATAAGCTTAATCACAAAGTCTTAAAGCCTTTAGGGTTTAGTCCCTGATTATGAGATGAGAAGAGAAGACTCAAAGAGAGACACAAAGGTAAAAACTATGGGGGGAGACTAATCAAAACCCTAATTCATTGTCATGCTTGGTTGATCCTAAGGTTAGTGAGGTTTGCAAGAACAATCTTCAGAGGAACCACCAGGAAGCAGATGAACAGGATCAAGAGAAGCAAAGCAACTTGCTTCATTCAAGAAGTCAAGTCACTTGAAGAAAGAAAGTGGGAAGAAGAAGAATGAGCAAGCTCAAACTCAAACACAAATAGAAATGCAGCAATGGATGCAAGAGAGATGAAAAGAAAAGTTATGAGAAGTGAAGGCAAATTCACCTCTCAAGTTTACTTACCACCTGAAATGTTAGAAAGAAATGCAATGCAATGCTAAATGAAATGAAATGACATGATGCTAGACCAAACCAGAAGCATGTTGGTGATGATTATGATGTTATGAAGTGCTGCAAACATGAGGCAAGACATGGAGATGTTCATACAAGATCATGGATGCAAATGATGCAAGTTAAGGAGCATGAACAAATATGAAATGTTATGAAGCATACAAGACAAATGACATGGCAAATATGTAATGCAATGATCAATCATGCTTCCTACATGTCTTAAGATGTCAAATGGATCACAAGAATACACAAAATGCAAAGACAAGTCATGTTATGCAAGGGAATGCAAGAAGGATGCAAATGGAAGCCCAAATTAGGGTTCATGGATCAAACATCAAACAAAAACTCAAAACAGAAGCAAACCCTAAGATAAAAAATGGAAAATGCTACCCAAAGAAACCCTAAACCTATAATGAACCACTGCCCAAAGGGGAGCTCTCAACTCTCAACCAAACTCAAGATATGATTTTTCTAAGTTATTAGGGTTTTTTAGGGTTCTTAACAAAAGAAATGCCAAACAAATAGAAAATGCAAGATCAAATCATGGCCATTTTATCCTAGAAACTACATGATAAACATAAAACAATGCAAGAAGAACCAATGTCTCAACCTTCTCCAATAGACAGAAATGAATTTTTGAATCCATGATCAAATTAATGCACAAAATATGATTTAATTCAATGAAAAATTCTTAAAATGCATCAAGATCAAAAAAGAAATTTGGTTTGAAGGTTGGAAAATGTTTCTAAATGTCTTAGAACATTTCATGAATTTTTTTGTAATTTTTAAATACCTAAAAGTATTTTTAATTAATTAATTCCATTAATCAATTAAAAAATAATCTTTTAAATATTTAAAAATACTTTTTTAATGATGAAAAATAAAATAAAAATATTTTTGGGTCATAAAAATTATTAAAACTCAGAGGAAAAAGTTTCATAATTTTTATGTATTTTTTGCTATTTTAAAATAATTATGCAAGTTAAATGAAATAAAATGAATTAAAAAAAAACAAATAAAATAAAAGTAAACCAAATGGATGGCCAGGATGGAGCCTGAGTTCAAAGGGGTTGACCGCGCGCGCTTTTGGAAGGCCAGGATTGCTTCTGATCAGATTAATTTAATTATGGATTAATTAAAATAAACACGTGGATTAGGGCATAATGATTAGATCTGGGCCATCCATTCGCGCGGCAAGTCAAACAAGTCAGACCATCCAACGCTCAAAATTCAAACTAACATTAATGACCTGAGATTAGGGTTTAATCACTCAGGCGGCCGGAGAAGACTTCCGGTCGTCTTCTCCGGCCAGCACCTCACCGGGAAACTCACCAACTCCCTCAAAACGTAACAAAAACAAAATCTATGAATTGGGAAATGATCTCCAACCTCTCACGAATCAAACCCCTCTCTCAAAACAAATTTATATTTCCTAAATAAGTTGAATCGAAGGAAACAAGTTCTAGGGCACGCAAGCTTCAGAGACAAATTAAACTCTCAAATCTAAGCCATTTTCAAAACCAATGATACCAGGATGATCAGTGAAGCAAATAGAACAAGTTTGTAACAAGAAAAATGATTTCTGGAAAAATTAATTTCGAGCTACCTGAGATTTGGAGCTTTCAACCTGAGAACTTTCTGGCCACCTCTCCTTGTGAAATCCACTCCTTAGGACCTCTTGAAGATGTTTGAGTGCCTTAGAACAATTTATGCTGGCTGGATAGTGAGATTCGACAACTTCTGCTCAAGCTTGATCAGAAATGGCAATGGAGTTTCTGGAGGTTTCAGGCCATTGTGAATGATGGTTTGTGGTCCTGAGGATGAATGGAGAAGGTCTGGAGTGTTTGTTTGTGTGTTTGTGGTTTGTGGAAGGAGATTCGATTGAAACTGCAAAATGAAGTGAGAAATGGCAGTGAGATGTTCAGGCTGTTTCAGGCTTGTGTTCTTGGTGCTGGATGGTCTATGGAGCAAGGTGAGTTGAATGGTGAAGATGGTTGAAGTGTTTTCAGGCTGTGGAGAGAAATTCGAAGCAACTTGCAATTGGGAGTGTTTTTGTGTATGTGTTGAATGTGTGAGTTTCAGCCTTGCTTAGTACTTGAAATGGCTTGCAAATTGTCCACATAACTCTCTCTCATTGGTCAGTTGATTGGACATGTGCTTTATTGATTGGTAAGTTGCCTTTTGCAAAAAGTCAAAAATTGTGTAAGAGAGGTATGGTGAAGTGCTAGCTTGGTACAAAGCCTAGGGGCTGCGCAGCATGGTGTGTGTATGAAGCTAGCTTGGTTCAGCAGCCAATGCCTCAAGTTGGTGAGATGTGATCATGAGTTTTGCAACTTGTGGCCTTTTTGAAATCTCATGAAAAATGCCTTGTTACATGAACTAAACACATGTGATCTTTGGTTCAAATCTGATTTTGGGCCTTAGAGAATGTTTATGTGCTGGTTTGATACCAATTAGAAGTTGCAATTTGACTTAGCACATGATTTTGCAATTTTCACACTTGGTGCATATCTTGAAAATAAGTGATTTTTGCCAACTTTGCATTGCCATAACTTTTGATCCAAGAAGAGTTTGGTCATGTTCTTGTACTTTTTGAAAAGGGAAAGATGAGATCTACAACTTTCATGACCAAAGTTTTTTCATTTGAAGCCTTTTTGGATCAAGAATCATGGCTTGAAAAATGGCCTAAAATGATGCATTCTTGAAAAGTCAACTATGCCCAAAAAGTCAACATTTGCAAAAACCCTAAATTCTTGATTTTTATGAACTTCAACCTTCTTCCATGATCAAATAAAGATCATATACACTCAAAATGATGAAGATCACCCATTGGTTGGGTCATTGGGGGCCTCAGATGCCCTGATTTTGCACTGACTTGTCTGAAAAGTCAACCCTTGATCAGATGACTTCCCCATGGAATTTCTTCATGAAAATTGATATGCATACTCCCTATACCATATAGAGACCAATGGAAACAAGAATGACCAAAAAAATTGGTGTTATGGCCTCTGAAACCAAAACCCTAATTTTCAGTCAACTGTGCAGTCTAAACTGGCTCTGCATCACCTCAAACCCTAGTTCTTGTGATTCCTTTGCATTTTTGACTTTGAGGAGATGGAATATGATATAAGAACACACATGGACCCCTTTGAGTTGATTGGTGGCCTTTGGAATGGCTCAAGATGCTTTTGGGATTGCTCAGATCACAAACCCTAGGTGCAGATGCCTTAGAAGCTATGCAGTGAATCAAAAAATGATATGTGAGATGATATGATTGTGTTTATGCATATGAGGATGATCACAAGCCATGGTGTGAATGAGTGAGGGCAAATTTGGGGTGTTTACAGCTGCCCCTATTCAAACATGAGTTAGCTGTGCAGGTTGTAAGCGATGGCTTAGCAGGCGAACAAGATAACTTGTGGTTGAATACCAAAGACAGTCCAAAATTTGCACTCACGGAATGAAGAAGAAAAGGGATATAGATTGCAAAAGCAAAATAAAGTATATTGTAAGGTGTAGGCGACGGAGGACGACCGTCGAGCAGAGGACGACTGCTGGGTAAAATGTGTGAAGCAAAGCGATGACGGGGACGGCCGACATGCTGGGGATAAGAGGTAAAGCCAAGACGGGGACGGCCGACTAGCTGGGGAAATAAAATCATGATGGGGACGGCCATCAAGACAAAGCTGTAAAATTCTCTGGAAATTAATGAAACATGACGGGGACGGCCATCAAGTTCATAAAGGTAAAGTAACCAACGATGGGGACGGCCATCGGGCTAAAAGGAAAAGGGACCACGACGGGGACGGCCATCGGGTTAAAAGGAAAAGGGACCACGACGGGGACGGCCGCCGGGTTAAAGAATAAATGAAATAAACAGATGATGGGGTACGGCCATCAAAGGTGAAGGACGATCACCTAGCAGGGGACGGCTGCTCTGTTGGGGATAAAAGAAAATATGATGGGGACGACCATCAAAGGTGGAGGACGACCACCTGGCAGGGTACGGCTGCCGAAAATATCAACGATGGGGACGGCCATCGGATAGAAAAGGTCAACGATGGGGACGGCCATCGGATGAGCATGATGGAGGACGACCATCAAGAAGTGGAGGACGACCACTCAGCAGGGTACGGCTGCTCTCGGGGTTTCTCATGACATAGGACGAATGCCAGATAACCAAAATCAACAATGGGGACGGCCATTGGATAAAATGATGAAGGACGATCATCAAAAAGGTGGAGGACGACCACCTAGCAGGGGACGGCTGCTAAAAATCAACGATGGGGACGGCCATCGGATGAGCATGATGGAGGACGACCATCAAGAAGTGGAGGACGACCACTCAGCAGGGTACGGCTGCTCTCAGGGTTTATCATAACACAGGACGAGTGTCAGATAAAAAAAAACATTTGCTTTGTTGGCGATCTACTGGGGAGAAGTAAACACGGACGAGTGTTTATATCCAAGAAACAAAAGGTACAAGTGTTTAGACGTTAGTGTATAGATTAAAGATGCGGACGAGCATCCTTAAGACTATGATACGGACGAGTATCAGGTAGAAACAAATACCGACACATGTTCAGAGATGATGATACGGACGAGTATCAATGGGTTAACAAAGAACACGGACGAGTGTTGCATCTGAAGGGACTCTGGGGGAATAGTAGACACGGACGAGCATCTATATTCAAGAAGACACAAGTGTTTGACACGGTGTATGGATTAAAGATGCGGACGAGCATCCTTAAGACTATGATACGGACGAGTATCATGTAGAAACAAACACTAGACGCAATGTTCTGAGATGATGATACGGACGAGTACCAACTGGTTAACAAAGAACAAGGACTACTGTCGAATCTGTGGGGATATGAGTGGTGATGTATACAAGATACGGGCGAGTATCTATATAAGTGTACCATGAGTAGTAAGTATTGTATGTAAGATGAGTGTTTTGACTGCTGGGGAGAGTGACACGGACGAGTGTCAAAAGAGAAAGGTATGATATCAACAAGTATATGGGTGATGAAAGTGTAAGCGACTGCGCTGGGGATATGACACGGACGGGTGTCAAGAAAGTGTATATATAAGTATGTGTGAGTGCAAAGAGGATGTCTTTGGCTTTCTGCTGGTGATTTGACACGGACGGGTGTCATGAAGTATCTGTAATACGGGTGATTTTGTTTGTAAAGTGTATTCAGGCAACTTTTTTGGGGAAGTGATGACACGGACGGGTGTCAGAAATATATACTGGTGTTTGGTGATTGGAGAGGCAACTGCTTTTGCTGGGACTCTGGTGGGGATTTTTGTATAATGATGATGAACGGTTTGTTATTCACAAGTGTTGATTCACAGCATGACTTATGATTATGCTATGCATTTGATTTTGGCCGTAATGCTCCGTATTAGACGGAATGCTACGCTCTGAGGGGATATTATGATGCAAATGCTATGATTATGCAAAGAGGCACAGATCCGGGATTCGGATCCCGCTGCTGCGAAGATCTCTGGTTGATCTGCTTGGAGTGAACATCCCAGCCGGGGATGAGATCATTGGTAGATCTAATGATGTATCTGCTTGGGGATATAGGTCACTGATTGACATATCCTTATAATATGGGACCCAACTGGGGTTTGTAGAAGCTTTCTTCACTCTGTTGTGATCTTCTATGCGCTGCTCTTCTGGATAGAGGCTGAAGATTCTGTGGGGAGATGATTCCCTGACTCCTGTACTCAGCTGAGGATGAAATGGCAACTCGGCTGGGGAATTGTGAGAGGCAACTCAGCTGGGGAGAGCAACAAGTGGCAACTCAGCTGAGGATAGAGCATTTCAGATGCTGAGATCGAGTATATGTTGATTTGGCAACTTTGCTGGGGAAGTGGACACCCTCCAGTGCCACGTGGAAGATAGACCGAGTTGATAATGATTTTCCAGCTTGCTAAGACGTAACTTGCATGCCCCAGGTTGCGTTCTGGATACCTGCAATCCTGCAAAGATAAGGAAATGCACAAAAGGTCCCGAGGTATCCTTTACTGGATTCCGTCATAGGAGTTAAGTACTTTCAAGAGCAATCACATTCCCTGTAAGCATGTGTTTTATTATTTAGAGAAAGGCATCTGTACTTATGCGATTGTATTTTTAGAAATATCAGACAATTCTTTGCAAAACATAAATGTAAAAACGAGACATGACTAAAATTCTGATTTTATTAATTCATGTGCCCTGAATTGGCAAGATACAGTCAAAGAAAACAAATCTCCTGAAATGAAGAGACTGTTACAAATTGAGAAACAAAATGCTGGCGATGTTGGCGACGCTTTGAGGAGCTTCCTCTTCTGCTATGACTCGTATGACAATGACGTTCTTCTCGTCTTGCTTTCTGAAGAAGGTTGATTCTGATTGAAGCTTGATTCTGTCGAAGCTTTCCAAGTTGCAAGTGATACAGACGAATTCAGAATGCAGTCGTTCGCTTATTCCCTTATTTTGCATGGATCGCCCTTTCGGGTTTTCAATCCATCGGGATACCCATTTTTGCCTGAGTTGTCCAATGCGGCTTTTCAACTCAGCGGGTGTACATTTTTGTTTATTTCCCTTATTTTTGCCCGAGTCTTTTATTCTGTTTTTGACTCGCCGGGATGCCCTATTTTTGCCTGGACTTACATTCTGTTTTTATGTCCAGCGGGTCATTTTATGCGAAGTATTTTTTAACTGCATCTGAATTCACAGGGGACGGGAAGTCTTCACCATCCATGGTGCTGAGCATCAGTGCTCCACCGGAGAAAACTTTCTTTACAACAAATGGTCCTTCATAATTTGGAGTCCATTTGCCCCTGTGGTCTGTATGAGGAGGGAGGATTCTTTTCAGCACAAGATCTCCCACTTGGTACTCTCGGTGCCTGACTTTCTGGTCGAAGGCCTTCTTCATTCTCTTCTGATATAACTGCCCGTGGCAGATTGCAGCCAATCTTTTCTCTTCGATCAGACTCAGTTGTTCGAATCGGGACCTAATCCATTCTGCTTCACTCAGTTTAACATCCATTAATACCCGTAACGAGGGTAGTTCAACTTCAACAGGTAGGACCGCTTCCATACCATATACAAGCTGATAAGGTGTTGCCCCAGTGGACGTTCTGATTGACGTACGGTACCCATGCAAGGCAAACGGTAGCATTTCATGCCAGTCTTTGTATGTGACTACCATCTTTTGCACAATCTTCTTGATATTCTTGTTAGCTGCCTCAACAGCGCCATTCATCTTTGGCCTGTAAGGAGAAGAATTGTGATGTTGGATCTTGAAGTCCCGGCACAGCTCTGCCATCATTTTGTTGTTTAAATTGGAACCATTATCAGTAATGATTCGCTCGGGCACTCCATACCGACAGATGATGTCTCTCTTCAGGAATCGGGCTACCACTTGCCTAGTAACATTTGCATATGAGGCTGCTTCAACCCACTTGGTGAAATAGTCAATGGCGACCAGGATGAATCTGTGACCATTTGAAGCAGTTGGCTCAATCTTGCCGACCATATCAATGCCCCACATAGAAAAGGGCCAGGGTGAAGACATTATGTTCAAAGGATTGGGAGGCACATGCACCTTGTCTGCGTAGATCTGGCATTTGTGGCATTTTCTGGCATAAGCACAACAGTCTGCATCCATTGTGATCCAGTAATAGCCTGATCTTAACAACTTTTTAGCCATGGCATGCCCTCCAGCATGGGTACCAAAAGATCCCTCGTGCACTTCATGCATCAACAAATCTGCTTCTGTCTTGTCAACACATCTGAGGAGTACCATATCAAAGTTCCTTTTGTATAAAGACCCATCAGTGTTCAGAAAGAAACTTCCAGCAAGCCTTCTCAGAGTCTTCTTATCATTGGAAGATGCCCCAGGTGGGTATGTTTGATCCTCCAAGAAGCACTTAATGTCATGGAACCAAGGCTTATTGTCCTTAACAATATCTGCTGCAAATACATATGCTGGTCTATCAAGTCTCGACACTGATATTTGAGGTACAAAGTTAGCAGCTTGAACTTTGATCATAGATGAAATGGTAGCAAGAGCATCTGCAAACTGATTCTCGTCCCGAGGGATATACTCAAGTTTGACCGTTGTGAAGAAAGTCAGTAACCTCCTTGTATAATCCCTGTAAGGTATCAGATGATCCTGGTGTGTATACCATTTCCCGTTGGTTTGATTGATTACCAAAGCTGAATCTCCGAATACGGTTAATGTCTTGATCCTGAGGTCAATGGCTTCCTCAAGACCCATAATGCAAGCTTCGTATTCAGCTTCGTTGTTAGTGCAGTTGAAAGTGAGTTTTGCCGAGAAAGGCATGTGAACTCCTTTAGGTGTAATGAGTACTGCACCAACACCACGACCATTCATGTTAACAGCCCCATCAAACATCATAGTCCATTCTTCTTCTGGGTCAGGCCCTTCAGTGTGAATAGGCTCTTCGTGATCTTTTGCTTTAATGAACATGATGTCTTCATCAGGGAAGTCAAACCTCATAGGCTGGTAGTCATCAATGGGTTGCTCAGCAAGATATTCAGATAGTACGCTGCCCTTGATGGCTTTCTGAGATGTGTACTGTATGTCGTATTCTGTGAGAATCATCTGCCATCTTGCAACCCGTCCGGTAAGAGCTGGCTTCTCGAAGATGTACTTAACCGGATCCATTTTTGAGATCAATAAGGTAGTGTGGGTCAACATATACTGTCTCAGTCGGCGAGCAGCCCACGCTAAAGCACAGCAAGTTTTCTCGAGCAGTGAATAACGCTGTTCACAGTCGGTAAACTTTTTGCTTAGGTAGTATATTGCATACTCTTTTCGACCAGACTCGTCATGCTGGCCCAGCACACACCCCATTGACTCTTCTAATACTGTCAAGTACATAATCAGAGGTCTTCCCTCAACTGGCGGCATAAGGATTGGAGGTTCCTGCAGATATTCTTTGATCTTGTCAAAAGCCCTTTGGCAGTCTTCGTTCCACCTGACCGTTTGCTCCTTTCTTAACAGCTTGAACAAGGGTTCACAGGTTGCTGTAAGGTGAGATATGAACCTTGAAATGTAGTTCAATCGACCTAAGAACCCTCGAACTTCTTTCTCAGTTTTAGGTGCAGGCATTTCTTGAATAGCCTTGACTTTATCAGGGTCCACTTCAATCCCTTTCTCGCTTACAATAAAGCCCAGCAGCTTACCGGATCGCACCCCGAATGTGCATTTGTTGGGGTTCAGCTTTAGTTGGTACCTCCTCAGACGCTTGAACAACTTCAGCAGATTCACCAGGTGATCCTCCTCTGTAAGGGACTTGGCAATCATGTCATCCACGTAACATTCTATTTCTTTGTGGATCATATCATGGAATAATGTTACCATAGCCCGTTGATATGTTGCACCGGCGTTCTTGAGCCCGAATGGCATCACTTTGTAGCAGAATGTGCCCCAAGGTGTGATGAATGTTGTCTTCTCCATGTCTTCAGGTGACATCTTGATCTGATTATATCCTGAAAATCCGTCCATGAAGGAGAATACCGAGAACTGAGCCGTGTTATCCACCAATACATCAATGTGAGGTAATGGGAAGTCATCTTTCGGGCTGGCTCTGTTCAGATCCCGGTAATCAACACACATTCTTACTTTGCCATCTTTCTTAGGCACAGGTACTATATTAGCAACCCACGGCGGATAGCTAGTTACAGCAAGGAACCCGGCGTCCCATTGCTTTTGTACCTCTTCCTTGATTTTCATAGCCATATCTGGGCGAGTTCGGCGCAACTTCTGTTTGACCGGTGGGCATTCTTCCCTCAAAGGCAGCTTGTGCACAACAATATCGGTATCCAACCCTGGCATATCTTGATACGACCAAGCAAACACATCAACATACTCTTGAAGCAGATCTATCAGTTGCTTCTTCACTGAGTCTTGCAGGCAGGCCCCGATTTTAACTTCTTTCACGTCTTCGTCTGTACCAAGATTAATCACTTCAATCTCCTCCTGGTGAGGAGTAATAACCTTTTCTTCCTGTCTCAACAACCTGGCTAACTCTTCAGGAAGCTCATATTCTTCATCAACCCCTTCATCAGCTTGATTGATTGGATTGTCAAAGTCATACGATGTCATAGCCGTGCTGTTGTCGGTGCTGTCTGGAAGGCACTCTCTGCAAGGGTTAAGTTTGTTCATTTTAGTGATTGATTTTAATCTTGCTTTAGAAAAAAGTGAAATGAAGTTATCATTTTGAAAACACCGCCATTTATTTTTGTACAAAAAGAAAAATGGAAAAAAACAGTGAGCAGAAAAGACAAAGACTCGTTTGCAAAAAGACGTCTGATATTTCATTAATTTAATCTTGTTTGCACAAAAGTACAGATGGCCCTGATTACAAAATGAGTCTTGTCATCTTGGGCAAGATGCAAGACTTGGATGCATGCTTATAAAAATGCAGGAAATAATAATTACTCTGCACGAGTAACTCTTATAATTTCCTGGGAAGACCAGTTCGAGACACTGCTCCCCGGGATCTTTGGACGAATCCAATTCTCCAGATTGCGCTCCTCTTCCAGCTCGTCTTCCAAACAGTTGATAGCATCGGGGGTGAGCATCCCCCCACTGACAAAACCAGGCTCTGCAGCAGCCTTTGCTTGATGTTGAGTTGGTTTGTAACCCAACCCAAATTTGTCCTTCTTCTCCTCCACAACTAAGACCTTGCCCCAGCCTAGGGCAGTTCCTTCCTCAACAACCTTCCGGGCTTGTTGGTAAGACGACATGGAGATACCTGACACAGCAGATGCTTCATTGACATTTAAGGCCTCAAAACCTTGGCTCATTGTTTCATGGATCTCCCCATCCATCTCAATGTACTTGTAGGTTGCCAGGTGGCTGACAAAAATGTCCTCCTCTCCGCAGATTGTGACAACTTGGCCTTCCCACTCAAATTTTAACTTTTGGTGAAGGGTAGACGTTATTGCGCCGGCGGCGTGAATCCAGGGTCTACCCAACAAACAGCTGTAGGCGGGCTGAATGTCCATCACATAAAAGATAGTTTTAAAAGTCTGTGGGCCAATTGTCACTGGCAGCTCAATCTCTCCCAGAACCGATCTCTTCGAGCCATCAAAGGCTCTCACCACCAGGTTGCTGGGTCTCAATGCCAATCCACCATATTCTAACTTCACCAGAGCCTTCTTTGGTAAGACATTCAGGGAAGAACCTGTGTCCACCAGCACATGAGAAAGGACAGCTCCTTTGCATTCCATGGTTATGTGCAAGGCTTTGTTGTGGTTGCGGCCATCCGCTGTCAAGTCAGAATTGGTAAACCCTAGCCCATTGCTAGCAGTAACATTTCCAACCACGGTTTCCAATTGGTTGACAGTAATCTCCTCAGGCACGTAAGCTGCGTGCAAGACTTTAAGTAGTGCATTCCGATGGGCTTCGGAGCACATAAGCAGTGAGAGGATAGAGATTTTGGATGGCGTCTGGTGAAGCTGATCCACAATTTTATAATCACTCTTTTTGATGATTCGCATAAACTCATCAACTTCCTGATCAAATGGAGTTTTCAGGGCTTCTTTGGCAACTTGGTATTCCTGCACCGGGCCTTTTCCTTTTGCCTTGGCAGCAGCTTCTGCTTCGGCAGTAGGTCTTTGAACTTGTGAAGCAAAGAGACGTCCGCTTCGAGTGAAGCCTCCGCCTCCCCCCACATTATCTACTTGTGGTGCAGGTGTTGATGTTTCCAGAGTGATTCTTTTCCCTTCACAGTACACGTCAGAGCCATAGTGCCAAGGGATGGCCCTACTGCTTTCATATGGTACTGGTCCAGGCACCGTGACAGTGACTGGACTGATTGCTGCTGCTGAAGGGACTGTTATTGTTTGTGGATCATAAAAGATTGTAACTGGTGCTCTGACGGGAGCAGCACCTTCTGAATGGTAGGCGGAGTTATTTTCAGGATCATAGAATATGGTAACAGTAGAGACATCTTCAGGATTGATTGCTGGAGTTGTAGGAGGTATTGTTGGAAGGACTGTTGTTGTTGTTGATGGAGAATCGAAATGGAATGAAGCTGAAGTTGTAGCAGGAGAAACTGTTGAAATCTGATCATTTGGGAGGACAGATGAAGTACTTGCTGATGTTGCTGGTGAATTGTCGGGAACAATAGTTGCTGCAGTTGTAGGAGGTTCTGAAACCGTTGCTGATGAAGTTGTCGGATTTGTCGGAAATGACGTAGTGATCTGGAGCAGGCCACTCTGAATAAGGCTGTCAATGCCATTCCTCAGATCCTCACACCCATTCCATGAAATATTGCAGTAGGGGCACCCTAGCTCACACCCCGGAAATATTTGGTTTTCACGGAGTTGAGCTTTGATTTCCACCAATGGTGTCCTGATCTGATCCACACTAGTTATTAAATAAGACGGTTGGTCTTCTTCAATAGCATTAATTCGGGGACCACCATGGTTTGGCATCGGGTTTTTATTGACATTGGGCGGAGGTGCAAAATTCAGAGCCTTGGAGTCTACCAAGTCTTGTACCTTCATATGCAGAGCCCTGCATCTTTCTGTACTGTGACCAGGTGCGTTTGAATGAAAAGCACACCTAGCATCGGAGTCATAGTTCCTTGGTAGACTGTTGGGATCCGGAGGTGCCAACGTTCTTAGCTCAACTAGGTTGAGTTTCAGAAGTTGTGGCAGCAAAGCAGCATACGGCATTGGGATCGGGTCAATCACTCGGTTAGCTTGGGATGGCCTTTGTTGGAATGGCCTCTGTTGATTGTTGTTGTTGGTGTTGTTGTTGTTGAAGTTCCTTGGAGGGTACTGATTCTGATGATACTGAGGTTGTTGTTGGAAGTTTTGTTGCGGAGGTTGATAGACTGGCTGAGGATGAGCTGGAGCAGGGATAGTGACTGCTGCTATTGACCTTTGAACATATTGGGGCCTACCCCTGTTGGTGTGAATGGCATTGGTCTCGCCAGTTCTTCTCGGGCCTGCAAAAGGCTTTCTTGTACTGCTGGACGAACTGGCACCATTATCGGAGATCTTACCCATTTTTAACAGGCTTTCAATTCTCTCCCCAGCTATGACAACATCTGCGAAGCTAGTGGAAGAGAAAGCAGCTAACCTGTCAATATAGGTTCCCTGAAGAGTGTTCATGAACATGTCTGCCATTTCCCTCTCAGACATAGGGGGTTGAACAGCAGCAGCCAATTGCCTCCATCTTTGGGCATATTCTCGGAAACTCTCCCTTGAAGACTGTGACATTCCCATTAGGAGGGTCCTGTTGGGTGCCATGTCTAAGTTATACTGATACTGTCTGATGAAGGCCTCTGCCAGGTCCTTCCAGCATCTAATAGTTGCCCTTGTCAAATGGGAATACCATTCCCTTGATGCTCCAGTCAAGCTGTCTTCGAAGTAGAACATCCAGAGCTTCTCATCCATTGTATAGGCCTTCAGCCTTCCCAGAAATGATTGCAAATGAGTCCGGGGCATGAAGTCCCATTATACTTTTCGAAACAAGGTGGCTTGAACTTATGGGGGATCCTGACCCCTTCTACCAAACCCATGTCCATAACGTCGAAGCCCAAAGAATTTTGAGATTCTAAGGACCTCAACTTCTCAGCTATTTCTTCCAACCGTCTATCATAAGTTTCCTCTCCAGCACCCATTACTGTAAATTGGTCCTCCTGAGGATCTTCTTGAAGTACCCTGGCTGCAGTGGCTGTTCCTTGAACATTTGCAGGAATATTAATCTCAGGATGTAGATGTGGGCCAAACACAGGAGGGTTAGCATGTGGTTGCACCCTTTCATTGTTACTTGTGCCAGCAGTCCCCACATGGGGGTCATCTTGATTCCTCGCTTCTACCAAAGCCCTGAGCCTCTCCTGGCTTTGAGCTAAGTTGTTCATCACTTCCATGAATTGTGTTATCTGGGTTCTCATCTCCAACCTTTCGTTGGCCATCTGGTTTCTGACCTCCGTAAGGTCCTGCTGCATCTGATCCATCTGAATTCCCGGAAGGTTGTTTCTAGTTGGGTACCTGTGTGGCCTGTTGAGGGGAAATACCCGGCGGCGAGCAATAATTCCTGAATATCACAACAGAGGTTAGCAACAACAAAACAAAACCTACAAAACAAATAAAAGGTTAGCATGCAATGCAGTTATGCTTATTTGCTATCAAGGTATCCGATTTGGCCTTCAGTTTTGACCCTTCCAGACCCTTGAAGATGATGCTGTTGAAGTTGCTTTTGAAGTGAACCCAGATGGAAACTAACACAAGTATATTACAAAAGGTGAAATAATACAACTTGTTCATTTTACAACACTAGCCCCCTAAGGGGTCAAAAATACATCACAAAACAAAAGTACATGGAAAAGGAACAACAACAAGCAAATGATCAAACTCCAAGGCCAAACTCATCCTCACGAACTTCCTTGAGAAGTGCTTCGGTCACAGGATCAGCCGGATGCTCCGTAAGATTTCTGATGAGAAGATTTCTTGTTGCAACAGCTGCAGTCAACTTCCTGTTCTGACTTTGGTCCTTAGACCTCTTCACTCCAGCTCTGATTTCTAGCTCTGATATTTCCTTCTAGGCTGCTGCCAGGGCTTTTTCCATCTGCTCCATCTTGTCCTGAACTCTCTTGTCTTCTAGAGTACGGGCCTCAGTGATCCGGACCCACCTGGCCTGACTCTCTTTCAAATACAAGTCTGTCCTTGCTCTCTGGAACTGGGCTTCTTTACAAGCATTCTTCAGAATCTGTTCACCAGCTTTAGACTTGTTGATATAATCTCCAGACTTCTCGATCTTAGTCAAGTGTTCCACTTTCAATTTCTCCAATCTCTCAATCTCCCTCACACCTTCACTCCTCTCCCGGAGGGTCTTCTGCAAAGCCTGGGTTAGCTTCCCATTTCTTTCCTTCAAGCTCTCAAACTCCTCCAAACTGATAGTGGCAGGGGGTGGTGCTGAAGATGACTCAGGCATGTCTTCTATGGTAAAGGGCATTCCAGAGAATTGGGCCCTAGCATGGGACCACTCATAATATTGGACTGATGCCACATTATTGCACTTCCCCAGAATGGTGATTCCCTTGGTTTGAATATTATCCCAGGCCCAGGCAGCCTGCCTAACAACAGCCAAACTAATCTTGTTCTCACAATAGAGAGTCTCCACCAAGTCCTGTGCCTTAGGAGCATGGACCAGTGCATAGCCCAATTGCCTCCTGAACAGCAGAGGGTTGTAATTGATACTTCCCTTGACCCCTATTAAAGGCACATTGGGAAAGTGCCCACAGCTTGTAATGATATCTCTGCCCTTGGTGCTTTGAGTACACCATCTGATATCTGCTGAAGTGAGAGTAGTGAGCCTCTTAGCCCAGTTGCTTTGCTGATGAGGATTGAGAAATGCATCTGTCCTGGGTAGATGCTTTAGAAGCCAAGCATGGAATAATGGAGCACAACACCTCACTAGCCTTCCCCTCTGCTTCTCATTCTTCTGATGCACTGAATAGTAAAGATCCCCCAATAAAGTTGGCACTGGGTTCTTCAAGATGAACAGATGGATTGCATTCTTGCTAATGAATCGAGGCTCATCTGCAAATAGCACAATTCCATATACACTTAGGGCCAACAAAGCACAAACAGCTTTCCACTCCCCCAGGGAGGCCTTCAGACTAGCTTGGGAAATCAGGAAGTCAAGATGAAAACCAAGGATCCCAGCCTTAGAGGTCATATGCTGCTCAATCAGAGCAGGTTCCAGGTGCAGAGCTTTTGCTACCTCTCCATTGCTGGGAGAGACCATTTCAGGGTTGAAAGGGATTTCTCTTTTGATAGACAGACCAATCAATGATGAGTATTCTTCCAGAAGAGGACCCAACTGAAAGTCTTGAAAGGTGAAACATCTCAATGGGGGATCATAAAATTGAATGCAGGTGTGGATCAGGCTTCTCTGAGATGGGTCCAGATCCATGACCAAGTCAAGTATATCCCCATAATGCTCCCTGAACAAAGGTACGTGCTCTGGAGTGATCAGGGTCTGAATCCTCCTGATGTCTGATAAGTCTGGTTGGAAGAAATGATAAGTGATGTTGCTTTTCTTTGGAGCCATGATGTTGGAGACTGAGTAGAGTGCTGATGAAGATGCTGAGGAGTGGGCCACTGGCTGGCTAGTGCTAGTAACTGAAGTATATGGCTGACAGGCTGAAGCAAGTGCTGGTGGAGATAGGTCAAAACTGCAGATGGGGTCAAAACCAAAACCAAAGATGAAGGTGGATACCCTGAAACACAAATAAGCAAATGTTAATATGATGCAATGGGTATGTATGCAAATGAAATGCAAGGGTTTGTGACTGAGCTGGATCTGATTAACTGCCTTGGTGTAGATCCATGTGTGTTCAAGAAATCCAGATGGAGGTCTATAAATCCAGTAACCAGGGTGGGGGACTCAAATAAAGAGCCACAAGTCCAAGGTTTTAGAATCACAAGAACTGTCCAACATGGAGCATTCTTAACAAAGTCAAAGTAACAGGGTATTCTGAGGTCAAGGTACCTGCAAACCTGTAAACAGCCCAACCCCCTCACAGGTGGTGTTCTAAAACAAGGATCCTCAGACTTGGATCAGTTATGAGAAGTGTAAACACTTCTAACCCGGAGGTACAGTGTTTACAATAACCATAAAAGTTCCTCCTCTAATTCACCTCAGTTTCTGAAGGTCAATACTAAAAGGTCATCCAGACTTAGCAGGCTTCCCAGATAGCCCTAGCATTGCAGGAAATCTGCAACACAGAGTTCTCAAGAAGAAACCCATATCTGAACCGTGTTTCATATTCCCGCACCAGACCGAAATGGAATGGGAAAGAATATGATTCACTCTAGCCTAGGTGTCACTCAGGTCCCAGGTATAGGACCTTAACTCTCAATGAATCACCCACCCACCAAGGCAAACAACAGATCCAGCCAGCAACAATGACAATATGATATATAAATGCAGTAAAGAAAGCAGTAAAGTAACTGTACATAAAGCAATAAACAAAAATAAATACAAGCACAAACAAGCACATAACACCCCAGTAAACACAAATCAAACAAGCGCTAGGAGGAACCCACAAAAAGAACCAGAAGCCCTGGTTGCAATATAAGGTTCCCCAGCAGAGTCGCCAAGCTGTCGCTCCCAACAAATGAGACCGGGTCAGATGAAGGTACAGACGCGAACGGTCGGCGAGAGGGAACAATGAGAACACACAGCCGTGAACTCACTGGAGGATGAATAGAGTCGCCAGCTAGGCATTTTTATCCCGGAGGAAAGGCAATGCTGCATAGACCTAGAAAGATACGGATAAGACGGTTGCGAACCAGAGAGACTGAGAAAGGGGGTTGGTTACAACCTGGGAAGGTATTAGCACCCAGATTGTCCTCCGTACTCGACGGGATCCACGCTTAAAAGATTTGTGTTTTAAAGGGGTAGTGTCAGTGCAATTTGTGTGTAAAAGAGCTGGAAAGCAAAATGTACAGGTGTTAGTGTAAGAGAAAAGTGAAGTATATAAGTGAAGTGTCAGTGTAAGAACAGGAGTGAAATGCTCAAGGTCATGAGGCTAAAAGAGTGAGGCTGGAAAGAGGGGGAATATACAGAGACTTTTGTTCGATAACTGTTAAGTTATGCCTACGTATCCTCTCGTGCAATGAGGAAGTCAGAACACCGTAGTTCGACCCAAAGAGACTGAAAGATGAATTGACTTGTGAACTGCTTGCTTGCCTATGCTCAAGTGTATGACCTGTCTGGCTCAGGTGCGAACTGTCTTGCATTAGACGGAGGAAGCAAGTTCTCGTTTGTGAATGAATGTGATGAGGAAAGAATCCCGAAGGAGACGATTATTGTTTGTTTTTGAGTTTTCAGTCTTTTATTGCTTTTGAAAGTTTGTCATAAGTTAATGAGCTTAAGCCTAAACCAATGGATTTAGTAAACTCATCACATCTTCCCTCTGATTAGGGGTAATGAGAATACCTTAAGTGTGAAGTCAGATTCTCACACTTAATCACCTTTTGATGTAGGATTAAGATCATTAACCTACTTGTGATTATTTATATGTTTTTGGGTGTTTTTGTTTAGTGTTAAGTAATGAGGTTAAGCCATAATCAGGGATTAAACAGACTCATTACACCATCCCAAAAGAAGGATGATAGATAAGAATGTTTAAGCTGAGGAAAGCTCCTCAACTTAATCCATGATTAGGGATTAAACCCATGACAAAACAAGCCTTTGATTAAGTGGATTTTATTTAATGATAATGATGAAGTGAGTTTTATTGTTTGTAAGACAACTTGAGGGGGACTTGTCCATTAACACTAGGGTTAGTCCTTCTTGACCAATTAAGGAAGAATTAGAACCCTAATGCAAGGCCCAAGTTACAAGTGTAATGTCTTGATATTTATTAAGTGAATTGATTAAGAGATTAAACACATTAAGGGTTTAATACTTAGGATTAAAGTTATACACTCCATCCTAAAAGAAGGATGCAGGCATAAGCTTAATCACAAAGTCTTAAAGCCTTTAGGGTTTAGTCCCTGATTATGAGATGAGAAGAGAAGACTCAAAGAGAGACACAAAGGTAAAAACTATGGGGGGAGACTAATCAAAACCCTAATTCATTGTCATGCTTGGTTGATCCTAAGGTTAGTGAGGTTTGCAAGAACAATCTTCAGAGGAACCACCAGGAAGCAGATGAACAGGATCAAGAGAAGCAAAGCAACTTGCTTCATTCAAGAAGTCAAGTCACTTGAAGAAAGAAAGTGGGAAGAAGAAGAATGAGCAAGCTCAAACTCAAACACAAATAGAAATGCAGCAATGGATGCAAGAGAGATGAAAAGAAAAGTTATGAGAAGTGAAGGCAAATTCACCTCTCAAGTTTACTTACCACCTGAAATGTTAGAAAGAAATGCAATGCAATGCTAAATGAAATGAAATGACATGATGCTAGACCAAACCAGAAGCATGTTGGTGATGATTATGATGTTATGAAGTGCTGCAAACATGAGGCAAGACATGGAGATGTTCATACAAGATCATGGATGCAAATGATGCAAGTTAAGGAGCATGAACAAATATGAAATGTTATGAAGCATACAAGACAAATGACATGGCAAATATGTAATGCAATGATCAATCATGCTTCCTACATGTCTTAAGATGTCAAATGGATCACAAGAATGCACAAAATGCAAAGACAAGTCATGTTATGCAAGGGAATGCAAGAAGGATGCAAATGGAAGCCCAAATTAGGGTTCATGGATCAAACATCAAACAAAAACTCAAAACAGAAGCAAACCCTAAGATAAAAAATGGAAAATGCTACCCAAAGAAACCCTAAACCTATAATGAACCACTGCCCAAAGGGGAGCTCTCAACTCTCAACCAAACTCAAGATATGATTTTTCTAAGTTATTAGGGTTTTTTAGGGTTCTTAACAAAAGAAATGCCAAACAAATAGAAAATGCAAGATCAAATCATGGCCATTTTATCCTAGAAACTACATGCTAAACATAAAACAATGCAAGAAGAACCAATGTCTCAACCTTCTCCAATAGACAGAAATGAATTTTTGAATCCATGATCAAATTAATGCACAAAATATGATTTAATTCAATGAAAAATTCTTAAAATGCATCAAGATCAAAAAAGAAATTTGGTTTGAAGGTTGGACAATGTTTCTAAATGTCTTAGAACATTTCATGAATTTTTTTGTAATTTTTAAATACCTAAAAGTATTTTTAATTAATTAATTCCATTAATCAATTAAAAAATAATCTTTTAAATATTTAAAAATACTTTTTAATGATGAAAAATAAAATAAAAATATTTTTGGGTCATAAAAATTATTAAAACTCAGAGGAAAAAGTTTCATAATTTTTATGTATTTTTTGCTATTTTAAAATAATTATGCAAGTTAAATGAAATAAAATGAATTAAAAAAAAACAAATAAAATAAAAGTAAACCAAATGGATGGCCAGGATGGAGCCTGAGTTCAAAGGGGTTGACCGCGCGCGCTTTTGGAAGGCCAGGATTGCTTCTGATCAGATTAATTTAATTATGGATTAATTAAAATAAACACGTGGATTAGGGCATAATGATTAGATCTGGGCCATCCATTCGCGCGGCAAGTCAAACAAGTCAGACCATCCAACGCTCAAAATTCAAACTAACATTAATGACCTGAGATTAGGGTTTAATCACTCAGGCGGCCGGAGAAGACTTCCGGTCGTCTTCTCCGGCCAGCACCTCACCGGGAAACTCACCAACTCCCTCAAAACGTAACAAAAACAAAATCTATGAATTGGGAAATGATCTCCAACCTCTCACGAATCAAACCCCTCTCTCAAAACAAATTTATATTTCCTAAATAAGTTGAATCGAAGGAAACAAGTTCTAGGGCACGCAAGCTTCAGAGACAAATTAAACTCTCAAATCTAAGCCATTTTCAAAACCAATGATACCAGGATGATCAGTGAAGCAAATAGAACAAGTTTGTAACAAGAAAAATGATTTCTGGAAAAATTAATTTCGAGCTACCTGAGATTTGGAGCTTTCAACCTGAGAACTTTCTGGCCACCTCTCCTTGTGAAATCCACTCCTTAGGACCTCTTGAAGATGTTTGAGTGCCTTAGAACAATTTATGCTGGCTGGATAGTGAGATTCGACAGCTTCTGCTCAAGCTTGATCAGAAATGGCAATGGAGTTTCTGGAGGTTTCAGGCCATTGTGAATGATGGTTTGTGGTCCTGAGGATGAATGGAGAAGGTCTGGAGTGTTTGTTTGTGTGTTTGTGGTTTGTGGAAGGAGATTCGATTGAAACTGCAAAATGAAGTGAGAAATGGCAGTGAGATGTTCAGGCTGTTTCAGGCTTGTGTTCTTGGTGCTGGATGGTCTATGGAGCAAGGTGAGTTGAATGGTGAAGATGGTTGAAGTGTTTTCAGGCTGTGGAGAGAAATTCGAAGCAACTTGCAATTGGGAGTGTTTTTGTGTATGTGTTGAATGTGTGAGTTTCAGCCTTGCTTAGTACTTGAAATGGCTTGCAAATTGTCCACATAACTCTCTCTCATTGGTCAGTTGATTGGACATGTGCTTTATTGATTGGTAAGTTGCCTTTTGCAAAAAGTCAAAAATTGTGTAAGAGAGGTATGGTGAAGTGCTAGCTTGGTACAAAGCCTAGGGGCTGCGCAGCATGGTGTGTGTATGAAGCTAGCTTGGTTCAGCAGCCAATACCTCAAGTTGGTGAGATGTGATCATGAGTTTTGCAACTTGTGGCCTTTTTGAAATCTCATGAAAAATGCCTTGTTACATGAACTAAACACATGTGATCTTTGGTTCAAATCTGATTTTGGGCCTTAGAGAATGTTTATGTGCTGGTTTGATACCAATTAGAAGTTGCAATTTGACTTAGCACATGATTTTGCAATTTTCACACTTGGTGCATATCTTGAAAATAAGTGATTTTTGCCAACTTTGCATTGCCATAACTTTTGATCCAAGAAGAGTTTGGTCATGTTCTTGTACTTTTTGAAAAGGGAAAGATGAGATCTACAACTTTCATGACCAAAGTTTTTTCATTTGAAGCCTTTTTGGATCAAGAATCATGGCTTGAAAAATGGCCTAAAATGATGCATTCTTGAAAAGTCAACTATGCCCAAAAAGTCAACATTTGCAAAAACCCTAAATTCTTGATTTTTATGAACTTCAACCTTCTTCCATGATCAAATAAAGATCATATACACTCAAAATGATGAAGATCACCCATTGGTTGGGTCATTGGGGGCCTCAGATGCCCTGATTTTGCACTGACTTGTCTGAAAAGTCAACCCTTGATCAGATGACTTCCCCATGGAATTTCTTCATGAAAATTGATATGCATACTCCCTATACCATATAGAGACCAATGGAAACAAGAATGACCAAAAAAATTGGTGTTATGGCCTCTGAAACCAAAACCCTAATTTTCAGTCAACTGTGCAGTCTAAACTGGCTCTGCATCACCTCAAACCCTAGTTCTTGTGATTCCTTTGCATTTTTGACTTTGAGGAGATGGAATATGATATAAGAACACACATGGACCCCTTTGAGTTGATTGGTGGCCTTTGGAATGGCTCAAGATGCTTTTGGGATTGCTCAGATCACAAACCCTAGGTGCAGATGCCTTAGAAGCTATGCAGTGAATCAAAAAATGATATGTGAGATGATATGATTGTGTTTATGCATATGAGGATGATCACAAGCCATGGTGTGAATGAGTGAGGGCAAATTTGGGGTGTTTACAACTGGCATAATAAATTACGTGTAACTTTTTATCTTTTCTCTGACCTAGAACAGCTCCAACAGCATAGTCACTAGCGTCACACATTATCTCAAATGGTTCTGACCAATCAGGGGGTTTCATTATAGGTGCTGAAATCAGAGCTTGCTTCAGAAGATTAAATGCTTCAGTACATTTTTCATCGAAGATGAATTCAGCATCTTTCATTAAAAGACCAGTTAATGGCTTTGTTATTTTGGAGAAGTCCTTGATAAAACGTCGGTAAAATTCGGCATGTCCAAGAAAACTTCTTATCTCCCTGATAGTCTTCGGCGGTTTTAGATTCTCTATGACTTCTATTTTAGCTTTATCTACCTCTATACCTTTTTCGGAAACTATATGTCCTAAAACAATCCCTTCGGTGACCATGAAATGACATTTTTCCCTATTTAGCACAAGGTTTACCTCCACACATCTTTCCAGGATTTTCTCAAGGTTGATAAGACAATTTTTTAAATTAGATCCACAAACCGAGAAATCGTCCATAAATACTTCCATGATTCCATCTAAATAGTCTGCAAAGATAGACATCATGCAGCGTTGGAAAGTGGCAGGGGCATTACAGAGTCCAAAAGGCATTCTTCTGTAGGCAAAAGTTCCAACTGGGCATGTAAAGGTAGTTTTTTCTTGATCTTCGGGGTGAATAGGTATTTGGAAGAATTCTGAATATCCATCTAGGTAACAAAAGTAAGAGTGTCTGGCTAGGCGCTCCAACATTTGGTCTATGAATGGTAATGGGAAATGGTCCTTCCTAGTTGCTTTATTTAATTTTCTATAGTCTATGCACATATGCCAACCTCCATCGGTTCTTTTTGCTACAGGTTCGCCCTTCTCGTTTTGCACGACTGTGATGCCTCCCTTTTTAGGTACTACATGCACAGGACTCACCCATTTACTGTCTGAGATCTGATATATTATACCTGCCTCCAGTAATTTAAGAACTTCAGTCTTAACTACATTACTCATTATAAGATTGATTCTTCGTTGGTGTTCTCTGGACGGTTTTGAATCTTCTTCAAGCAAAATCCGATGCATGCATACGGATGGGCTTATTCCTTTTAGATCTGAGATCTTATATCCTAAGGCTGAGGGGTACCTTCGTAAAACATCTAATAATTGGTTGGTTTCCTCTTGGTTTAAGGTAGCACTAACTATAACTGGACAATTCATTTCTTCATCAAGAAATTCGTATCTCAGGTTCTTAGGCAGTTCCTTAAGTTTTACGGTTGGTTTTATAGGGCAAGGCATAGGATCTGGGGTAAGAGATAAACATTCGTGAAGGTTATCATCAACGTAGGGTTTTTTATAATTGTCATCTTCCAAAATAAGGGTTAATGGCAATTTTATAGATTCAGTTTCTTCTTCTTGTTCTAATTCCCTAATGCATTCATCAATGATATCTAAGGCATAACAAGCATCTCCTATTACAGGTGCCATAAGGAATTTCGAAAGTACAAATTCTATCTTCTCGTCACCTACCTCAAAGGTTAGTTTCCCTTTTTTAACATCTATTATGGCTCCAGCAGTCGATAAGAACGGTCTACCTAGGAGGATTGGTATGTCGTCATCTTCTTTAATGTCCATGACAACAAAATCAGTAGGTATAAACAGCTGACCTATCCTAACAGGGACGTCTTCAAGTATGCCTATAGGGTATTTAACGGATCTATCGGCTAATTGAAGTGACATCTTAGTAGGTTGTAATTCTCCTAAGTTTAATCTCTCACAAACTGCTAAAGGCATTAAGCTCGCACTAGCTCATAAGTCTAGAAAAGCTTTTTCGATGACATGATTCCCCAAAATACAAGGAATGGAAAAATTTTCGGGATCTTTATCTTTCTTTGCTAACCTATTTTTGGAAATAGAATTACATTCCACGAGTTTCGGATCTTCAAGTCTACGTTTATTTGTAAGTATGTCTTTGAGAAACTTAGCGTAAGAAGGTATTTGGGTGATGGCTTCTGTAAAGGGGATTTCTACGTGAAGTTTTTCTATAACCTTAACGAATTTTTGATACTGATTATCGATTTGGGTTTTCTTTAGTCTTAGAGGGTATGGTATAGGTGGTTTGTATGGCGGTGGTGGTACATAGGTTTTGTTTTTAGGTTCTTCTCCTTTTTCTTGACCTTCCGGGTTTTCAGATTCCTCTGGTTCCTTCTCGTCATTTCTCTCAGAAGTTTCGGGCTCACTTAATCTAGGGTTTGAAGGTTCCTTATAAGCGGTTCCACTTTGTAGAGTAATGGATTTTGCTTGCCCTTTCGGGTTTTGTTGAGGTTGTCCAGGGAACTGTCCTCCAGGTGTAGTTTGTGGGGCTTGGTTTAAAGCTACCTGAGAGATCTGGGTTTCAAGCATCTTATTATGAGTACTAATTTGGTCAACCTTGGTTCCTAACTGGGTAATTAGTTTGTTAACATGGACGTTTTGATTCATGAACTCTTTGTTTTGTTGTGATTGAGCGGTGATAAAATTTTCCACAATTTTCTCAAGGCTCAGACTTGGTGGTACAGGTTGCATAGGTTGATTTGTTCTTGGGGCTTGGTAACCTTGTTGTCTCGTAGGTGCGGTATTTTGAATAGGGTTATTATTTTTGTAGGAGAAGTTTGGGTGATTCCTCCATCCAGGGTTATATGGGTTCCCTTGGGTGTAGTTCACTTGCTCAGGATTGGTCTCATTTAACAGATTGCATTCGGCGGATTGGTGTCCTTGTGTCCCACATATCTCACAATTTGGCGAAACTGCGGCTACAGTATTTGGAGTTGTACACATATGCTCGACTCTAAGGGCCAACACGTCCATTTTAGCCTGCATCATGTCCATAGAGCTTATCTCATGTATTCCTCCTTGGGCTTCCTTCTTTTCCACTGTCGCTCGTTCTACTCCCCACGATTGATGGTTTTGGGCCATATCCTCGATAAGGGCACTAGCTTCAGGGTAAGGTTTGTTCATCAGTGCGCCACCAGCGGCAGCGTCGATGGTCATCTTAGTGTTATAATTAAGTCCATTATAGAAGGTTTGAATGATTAGCCAATTCTCTAAGCCATGATGTGGGCATGCTCTTAATAGCTCTTTATATCTCTCCCAGGTTTCGAACAGCGACTCTCCTTGGTGTTGGGTAAATCTGGTTATTAGGTTTCGAAGAAGAACGGTCTTACTTGGGGGAAAATATCTGGCAAGGAATACTTTTTTAAGGTCTTCCCAAGTTGTTATGGAATTGGGTGGAAGGGAATCTAACCATGATAGAGCTTTATCTCTGAGGGAAAAGGGAAATAATCTTAAGCGTATCGCCTCAGGAGGAGCTCCATTGGTTTTAAAGGTGTCTGCTAACTGGAGAAAGTTTTTTAAATGTTGGTTTGGGTTCTCAGTAGCAAGACCTGCGAATTGTCTCTGTTGCACTAATTGCAGCAGGGATGGTTTAAGTTCAAAATTATTGGCTGGGATAGCGGGGTTTACTATACTGAAACTAGGTTCCTCGTTTGATGGTTGGGCGAAGTCCTTAAGAGGTCTTCAGTTTTGATCTTTGGCCATAGCTCTCCTATTCCTATGGAAACACAAACGTGCGCGAGCGTAACGTTCAGGTTCAGCTAGAGGGTCTACTAAACTTCCGGCATTGCGAGTCTTTCGCATTGACTGGTGGGTAACAACCTTAGTCTAAACGGTATAACTACAGGGTATGAAATTTGACGAAATTGGTCCCCGGCAACGGTGCCAAAAACTTGATGCGTGTTTTTCGCAAGTGTACGAACACGTCAGAGTAATATAAAAGATTGTCGAATCCACAGAGACCAAGTGTCAATCTATCGTATTTGTTGTTATGGTGTGTATCTAAGGCAACTGAATATAATGGTTTTAAGGAGAGTGCAATGTTAAATAAAATGGTAATTTTAAACAATTAATAAAGACAGGCTCGAATGTAATTCACGTAATCAATTGATATTTCGGTACTTGTTAATAGAACTACTTATGGGCAATGTTTTCCACTTTGAAAAGAACTAATTTAACAGGAACTGTCGCATTCGCGTATTCAGAACCGAGTTGTACTCCCTAATCAACCCCTCATATTGTCACGGATAAAAAGGTGCGTACTGCGTTAGAGTAGTAAACCTATTTTTAAGAAATATAGTATCTTAACTAAGTTGAAAAGTATTTTAACCTGGATTTCTTAGCAAAAAGAGGTTCTCACGAACCAGACTCTAAACTTCTTAACGCGTCCGAAAATCGTTTTAAAATCCCTTTTCTTTTTAATCTAAAAACTCCTAATGAACTAGACAAAGCGCTTTTGGCTGTTTTTGAAATAGTTAAAAACAATTACTTAAATTGAAAGATAAAATAGCCCTTAAGTGTTTCCACGAACAATTGTACGGATTAATGGTTCAATTATGATCCTTACATTCTAACCTTTATGGATTTAGTTAGACATGGTAAAGTAAAAGTTCTTTTTATAATTTTTCATAAAAGTATTTAGTGCGAGTGCGGAAAGTAAATAAAAGTAGTGCTAGTGCGGAAAATAAATAAAAGTAGTGCGAGTGCGGGAAATAAAGGTATTTAAAGCGAGTGCGGAAAATAAACGAAAGTAGTGCGAGTGCGAGAAATAAATAAAGTAAAGCGAGTGCGGGAAAATAAACGAAAGTAAAGCAATGCGGAAAATAAATAAAAGTAAAGCAATGCGGAAAAATAAAATACAAACTGGATTTAAAATGGCGGCAGGATTAACTTCCTCCCAGAGTGCTCCAAAACTCGATCACACAGACGTATACAGACTCGATCACTCGATTGCAGTAACACCCCGATGTGGAATGATAACTGCTTTAAAAATGATATATGCCTAAGAGATTCTAAGTTTGGATGATTGAAAACGAAAATCTAAGGCCCTATTTATAGGAAAACAAATAGCAAGAAAAGACCAGGATGCCCCCTCCACTAAAAAGTGGAGGGAAAAGTTTTGGCCTTGTGGCGCCCGCCACAGGCACATGGCGCCCACCATGAGACTAATAGGGAATGAGAGAGTGGGGATCGTGGGTCTTGGCAGTTGTGGAGTGGTCTTGAGTCGTGGCCACATCATGGCAGACCCCATGGCGCCCGCCATGGTGGATGCCGTAAGTGTAAAAAGCTGAATTTCTTGGTTTACGTCCGTTTCCACTCCTTTTTCGCTCCTTTTATCGATTTAGGCCTCGATTACATAGAAAACCTGAAAACAAAGAAAAACAAAGTAATAACATAACAAAATAACAATAAAAGCTAAGAATGCATGCGAAATCGGAGTCAGAAATATAGTAAATTTTAGTGTTATCAGTGTACTGCTTGAGGTGGCCTTCCTTGATCAGTATCTCAATTGTGTCTTTTAGATGAACACAATCTTCAGTCACGTGAGAGGTTTGGGTGTTGTAGTTTGGGGAACCTTACCCTACCCTGTTTGAATTCCGAATTGACGCATTCATAGAGGATACGCTCGCGGGGAACGGTCAACAATGTGTATTCAGAGAAGCCTCATGCTGGCCCTCTTCCTTCGCGGACCTCACGAGGCTTGCCGTCTCTCCGCTTCTCTCTGGTATGACGAGGTGCAGTATAGTCCTCATGTTTGGAGTTTTAGGTGTCGTCCTGACTATAATTTCTCCTAACGTTGTGGGCAACTTGTTTCTCTTTGTACCTGATGTATGCTTAGGATTTATGCAAGAGTTCTTCGAGGGTGCGGGGAGGCTCGATCCCTATTGCCCGGTTGAGCTCGCTGCCGGTGAGGAGTCCCTTCTCGAGGATGTACTTCTTCATCTAGTCGGTTGTATCCACCTCGACGACCTCTTGGTTGAATCACTCGATATAAGAGCGCAAAGTTTCATTTTCCCCCTGTATGATGGCTTCAAGCGTAGCCTTCGTTTTAGGGTGGCATTGAGAAGTTGAGAAGTGCCTCGTGAACGCCGATCTCGTACTTCTCTAGGAGGTGATGGATTCGAAGGCCAGACTTTTGTACCATGCCATAGATCCCTTTTTACACGTCGTGGAGAATAGCCTACATTTGGCATTTCCCCCAATGTCATTGCGGTAGTCTAACATGGGATTTATGTTGTCGACGTGGTCGCTGGGGTCAGTAATCATGTCGTACATCGCAAGGTTGAGGGGCTTCTCCATGCCCATTGAGAGTAGGGTTTCCATGATGGCCTGAGAAACTGGAAAACGAGGGTCGTCCTCATCGCTCCTCAGGTGTGACTAGTCCTTATTCCTGGGACTTTGGTCTCGACAGGGAGATTTCCTTGGCTGGCCGTTTGGATGCTCGGGGCACCCTCTAGCTTTGTTCTTTTTAGGCTCATGGGACCACCATCCCTGACGAGGAGGGGACCGCCCACGCTTTTTGGTATCCTCTGGCTAAGGTCTCTTCAACTGAAATCCACGCCCGCACCTGCGGGGTGAGGGGTTTCATGATCGGCGGGGCCTCGGCCGAGGAGAGTCGACTCGGCGCTCTGTCTCAAGTGTGATGATTCTCTCCTGCTATTGAAATAGCACGAGGTTCATCTAGTTTGGCGTGTTTTCCATGGCTATGATCGTGGCATCTCCTTCGACCAATATCAGGATGAGTTGGAAGGAAGTCACGAGTTAAGGCTAGGGAGTGCCATTGGCCTTTGATTTAGGGGGAGGGACTGGTAGGTTATTTGTCTCGCTCGTTGGACTCGTGAATGATGTAACACCCCGATTTCATAAATTATTTAATAAAATAATTATTATGAACAGGGTGGTATATATTGAATTATAAGTGAAGAATTATTTTATTTAAATAATAATATGATAATGTCATACCCCAAATTTGTCCTACTTTGAGTACGCATTATATTCTTCAAATTATATTCATGTGCATTGGCGTGACCATTTCATTTGGTCATAAGTTTTCATAAAATCAAAGTGTCGCTCCCGGGATTTTCATCCTAGTACAAACGCGAAAGTGGCGCGGAAAGGTTAGAGTCGCCAGCCAGACATTTTTATCCCAAAGGAATGGGAAAGGTAATGTTGCACAAACCTGAGGAAGAAAGAAAGGACAAGGTCCTGCGAACCAAAGATCGGAGTTCGGGAGTCGGTTACGACCTGGGAAGGTATTAGCACCCCAGATCGTCCGTCGTACCCGACGGGATCCACGCTTGCTTGTTTTGTTTCAAAGGGTGAGAAGAATAACTGCTGTTGAATAAAACCGCTAACTGGAAATGGAATGAGAAAAGGAATTAAAAGAGAATGGAAAGAAAGAGGGAAATGTAGGGAAAATAAAGAATGTGCTCGAACGGGCCCTACCCCGCTGCCTACGTACCTCATCGGGATAATGAGGATCAGAGTCGACGTAGTTCGCCTAACCTAGGCGGGAACTATTTGTTTGTGTTTTTTACAGCTGGAACTGCGTATGTCTATGCTCAGGTGTTGCAGGCTCGTCTGGTACGAGTGCGTTTACCGTCTTGCATGTGTGACAAGTCGTCGCGAGTTCGCGTTGTGAGTGAATGAGATGAGAAGAGAAGTTCCCGCAGGATAGTCGTTTATTGTTTGTTTTTGTCTTTTAAGAGAAGTGTTTTTGAATTTGTTTGTGAACTGTCTTGTACTAAGACCTATCCATCGCGGGGAGTACTTACACCTCGCCCCGAAACAGGACGCGTATAAACACTCCGCAACAAAGTCTCGTGTCGCACAAGATTGTTCGGTTTATCCTTATGTGTTTTATTATTTTTCTTTTGAGATGAGAAAGAAAGACTCAAGTTGATAAAAGGAAAAATCTAAGGGACTAAGACTCAATCCTAATTGTTTATTTATTTACAAAGTGGTCCTAATGGTTAGTGAGGTTTTCTATTCCTAATGGAAACTTAAAAAAACTACTAGAATTCAACTTACTTCTAAATGAAGTTAAGTTGATTCTAAGAACAAATGGGGAACCTATACAAGTTATAAGATCAAGGTAAAGCAAAAAAATGAAGTTAAACATAAGAAATAAAATTCTACAAAATGCATTAGAAGCATGAATTAAAATAAAAAATCTATTTTATTTATTCTATTTCTACATGGAAAATGAAGTTTCAAGCCTAAGTTCTAATTCTAAGCTAAACCTAATACTCATTCTAAAAAAATCAAATTAAACTAAACCTAAGTCTAATGTTAAGTTCTATGACTAAACTTAAACTACACTATTATTTTTATATTGAACTTTATTTTCTTCTAATAGCCTAAACTAATGGGAATTATGCATAACTAGGCCTAAAACTAATATTCTAAAAAAATATTAAATCTTATAGAAAAATTATGAAAATTAAACTATGGGATCCTAACATTATCTCTAATATTATACTAAGAGGGATCCTAAAAATTCCTATTTTTTCTATGCCTAACAAATAATTATTTCCAGCTAAGAATTAATTACTATTTCCTAAGGATTATATCACTAAAACATAAGATAAAAGCTCCTAAAAATTCCATAAAAAATATCCTAAGAACTATTATGAGTCTTTTAATTACAGAAAAAAGAATGGCTCAAAAAAGTTGTTGGAAACTACTTAAATAAAATAAACAAAATCCAGCATAAATAATAGAAATTCAATAGAACTAATTAATAGAAAAATTCAGAATTAATTCAAAAATAAACAAATTCCAGAAAATAAAAATAACACAAATTCCTAAATTGACATATTAAGCTACTTTAATTTTTTTTGGGAATTTTCTTAAGCATTTACATATTTTTTATTGAATTATTTCTAAATTAATATTAACTTAAATTAAATTATAAAAAATAAAATAACAAAGGGGTGAATTTAGAAATATTCTATATCTATTTTCTAATGGGCCTTTTAACAGTGGGTGAGAATAACAAACAACTGGGCCCAATATGCAGGAAATGAGAAGGGGTGTGGACAGCATATCTTTTTAGTTCATTTTCCTAAATGGGCCTGATAAAGGGTGTCAATAGCAAGAACAGAAGGTAAGCCCAAATTCGCAGGAATAAAAGGGGTGCAGTTAGCGTGTTTTCCAGTTTGTTTTCTAATATGGGCCCAAGATGGGGGTGTGAGTAGCAAACGAATTGACCCAAGTTTAGCAGGTTACAAATGAAATTAAGGGTTTTAATTGAGATTCCAAAAGAATTAACACAAATTTATTACATTACTACTAATAGTTTATATTAAACTATCTGATTTAATATTAATTAATAATCTTCATTAAAACTATATGATTTACTATTTAATTGATAATCTTTAACAAAACTATATGATTTAATATTTAACTGATAATCTTTATACAAAAACTATATGATTTAATATTTAACTGATAATCTTTATACAAAAACTATATGATTTAATATTTAACTGATAATCTTTATACAAAAACTATATGATTATCCTTAATAAAATATAATTAACATCCAAATGAATAAAAAGAGGACAGAAGAACAAAACAAGAGAAAACCCTAAGTTCCCTTCTTCGTCTTCTCCTTCTCCTGCCGCCGTCGTCCTTCCACCCTCTCCGTCTCTCATCCTTTCCCTTTTCCGCCGCGGACCATCACCTCCACACATCATTGCCTTCTCCGCCCTAAACCTATCATCATCCTCTTACCGAATCTAAACCTCAAATCTAATCAAAACCAAAACTCCAACTTATCTAATCCGAAACAAATCTAATACACCCAAGCTTCTTCAAACCTAAATCAAGAACAATTTCACCATTGACATGAAGTCGTACCTGGAATCGAAGTTGTACGTGGGAAAATAAGTATCTTTGATTCCGATGTCGCCGCCAGGTTCGCTCTGTTTCCTCTTGATGATCGAAGACGCGATGAAGACGTCTCTGTTGATGAGGAGCTCCGTCACGGAACAAAAGCTATTGCTGCGAAGCCGAGTCGAAATTCACTATTTCCGGTATGTATCATATTCCCCAATCTTTACCCGATTTTATTGTTCTTCTTCTCGTATTACTATTGATGATGCATTGGCGAATGATCCAGTTTCAGGTCGTTGCTGATGATGAAGAACACAATTATGATGGCGCGGTTGTGCTTTCGGTTACGAAGAACAGTGGTGAAGAGTCATCACTTAGAGGTTGAAGAGTGATTGGGAGGAAAGGAAAAATGGTGAGGAATTTGTGCAGTGGGTGAACCCGCAGAAATTGACGAAGGCTTCACCTTTTAGAGCACCATTTTCACTTGTGATTGATGCAGCAAATTGGAATTGGGTTTGAGGGAATGGTAAAGAGTTGATTGAAAAAACTTGTGGAAGGGATTGAAAATTGTGTAAAGATTGTCGAAGAAGAAGAACAAATGATGGAGATTGGTTCTGATATATAGGCACTGATCACAGAACAATCCAGAAACTTCAGGTAAATTCAACTCACTCAATTCAGTTATGATTCTGTTAGAATTTAAAACTGATTTGTAACTGCTTTTTTTTCAAAGTTTCTATTGTAATTGAATCTGAACTTCTTTTGCTGAATTTTGTATTATACTTTAATCTGAACTTTGTTTTTCTTTCTTTTTTTTTTGGAAATATGCGGATTTAGAGATGGGAATAAAGAGCTCATTGATGATTGCTGCCCTGCGATGGAATTCACTCATGTATCAAAGTGGAATGAGAAACCACTGGAAGATCCAAAATATGGCAACGCCGATACATCGTCCCTCCCATTTTGACAGTTGGAAGATTCCTGGGTACCTCCTTAAACTCCTAACTTTTCCCTTCTGGTGTTATAGCAATTTCTTATGCTCTTCCAAACAATGCATCTGTATGGTTCTTAATGATGCTGACAGACTCTTTGCATATCTTTTGTAATGTCATGATATCAAATGACACCATATAGGAGTGCAATCTAGGCAATGTTATCTACTGATCTTGACCAGCACCTGAACCAATTCCACTGCCAGACAATGCAGGGATTTCACGCCGGAAAATCTGAAGTCGTTGGTTAGTAGAAACCAATTCGGAAAGAGAAACAAGGGATTGCAGTGATTCCGCCATTGTAGAAATGATGAGCTCTGAAGGAAGCTGTAAAGCTGAGAATCAAGTTGATATTAATAAATACTGATACAAACAACTTCGTCTTGTGCTGCGAATACACCGAGACGCAATGTTTCATCTTCAGTGGTGAAACTGGCTAGAGTTTGATTCCTGACATATCTTGTTTCAATCAAATTCGGATGTCAATCATAATGAAAACAAAGCACGAGCATTTCTTTTTTTTTTAGCATAGTCTGTAACTGATTCTGCTATCAGTTAATTGGGACTGATTTTTTCCGTTTTATTGTTGAAAAACTTGTAACCGACTTTCTGTTATAAATATCTCTTATGCTGAATCTCTTTTCTTTTTACTGCCATGTAATCTTTGAACTTTTGGTTGCGATTTAAAAACGGGAAACTCAAGGCACTTGATTGAAAATCAAAGCTTTAGCAAGAACGTGTATTTGGATTAATTTGGTTTAACAACAGTTTTTTTTTTATAAGATGGTATTGGATTCAAATGGTTTTAAAAGAAGAATGGTATTAATTTTGGATTGTAACTCAAAAATGGATGTTCAATTTTGGATAGAATTATGATTAATGGAACTAAAACTTGGTTAGAAACAAAAAGACAATATGAATTTGGTTAAAGATAGAGTTTAAAGAAATGGACATGAAATTGGCATAAGTAAGAATTAAGAAAGATGACAACAAAAAGACTTAGAACAAATTCTACTTACTTTGACAATTGGCCTATGGTTGTAAAAAATGAGAAAATAAAATGAGTGACAATTACGCATATTGAAAAGAATAGCGCTTATCAAAAGAGGACTATATGAGAGTAACTGGATATGGACGACAATAATTGGAAAGATGGATAAAACGAAAAATGGAAATAAAAGTGAAATGAAATAATCGGAACTGGTTTATGAAAATGAGAACAAAACAATGGATGGATATGAAATCTCAATTTTAGCCCAAGGTCTATTTTGAATTCTTTCCAACAACACACCCACTTCCGAGCCACTGAATAATTTTCCAGATTAGTCACACCTCTTTGAATCGTCTGAACCATGCCATGACCATTCTAATCCAGATGAAATCACTGATAAACTGAAAGTTCAAACCAGACCGCACACGAAACACTGTTTGATAAACGGATGAATCTCGGCACACGACAACATGATCTCAGAATATGCACTGTTTAATAGATGGTCCAGTAGTCCAAAATAATCTTGCCGCTGTAGTGATCTTTTGATAGTTTGACCAAGATCAGGTCAAACTCTCATCTGAATCGAAACTCAATTGAACAACCGCACTTGAAGTAAAATCAACATCAGTAAATTCTCCACCATTTCAAACGCTGACAGATACTGATAAGGTACTAAACCCTCATCCAGTACAACCTTAATCACATGCCCAATGAAACAATGAAGTGCACTAGTATGCCGTTAATGGATTGATGAGAAATGCTGGTGAATGCAAAATGATGAGCCAGTAGAGGGAATAAATAAGGGCAAATTTTGAGGTATTACACAAAGAAATCATGGTCCATTCGCATATATCAATTTTCATCTTTTTTTTAAGGATTGCATTTATCATTTTTTTTAGATACATTTGTTTTTAAAGAATATTATTTCATGTTTTATCTTTGTAGAAAAAGATATTTGTTTAGACATACACACCGATTTCACTTCACTCATATTGTGTTCACAAATAAAATTATTTCATTTTTGGTTTTAGTTAAATATTTCACCTCATGATAATGTTCATGCTTATTTTTATAAACTTTTACAAGTAGTTCATTGTTAGTGTAATATTCGTTATCATTAGATAACATAATCCGTTCATGTCATTTACTATTATTAAAAAAAATCCAAAAAAAAGAATATTTTTTCAATTTGTTCAAAAAGGAAAATCGCGTTTTTTAGTGTGTGGCTAAGGTTCAGGTCCAATTCACTTAGAGTTCAGTGCAGTGGTATTTCATATCTTGACTCCGTGTTTATTTTCACATCATTATCCAATTCATCATTTGAGTTCATTTTATTAAAATATGTTCATTAACTTTCTTTAAAATTTGTTTTATTATTATTACTTTTATAATTTATTCATTATTTTATTAATTATTCATATTATTTTTTCTCTAACTCATCATTTATATTATTATTATTTAACATTATTTTCATTATAACTGTTACAAATAGGTTACAAAATGATAAAATAATAAAAGTTGGTTAATAATATTTCATCAGTAAAAATCCTCCAATTGTATCACAAGTTTACGTTTCTTTTTTTGTTTTACCAAACACATACTACCTTCACACAATTTGTACAAAATTCACTAACAAATTTCATGGTCCCCACTACCGTCCGACTTTTTTCCGCAAGCCCACATGCCCTTCTTCACTCGTACGATTACGACGAAACTTTAGCCATTCCACTCATTAACAGAATGCATCAGGTGAGGATTCAAAAGAAGATTTCATATAACAGCCTGTCAAAAGAAACAGATATGAGAATCATTTTTAAAGGATTTCCTCTTCTTAAACCATTCCAGAAAAACTCACAAAATACCTTTAATTTCCATCTCTCACTCATACAAACAAAACCTCTTTATTACTCTCCTCAATCACATTCATTAAAAATCCACAAACTCAAACACCAAAACCAGAGCCTACCTGCATCTTTCGTTCAAAACCCTCGCCCAACCTTCTTCCTCAACACAAACCAATACCCACCGCAAAATCCGAACTCAAATCGCGCATCATTGAACCAACACCAAACCAAATGGAAAATCAGATCTGAAATAAACCCATAGCGTAACCCAAAACATAGAGCTTGAGCGCGATAAAGCCGTGAAACCACTGAAACACATACCAAATCACCGTAAGAAACAACCGCTGCACACCGAGAATGTCGAGCCGGAGTCGAAGACGCGAATCGTAGAGTTGGGTCGGAGAGGATTCATGAGTGTAGATTGTGAGAATTGCGAATCTGGTATTGAGGGGGTCTAGACGCCGCCGTTGACTCAAAGGGTAGGTTTTGTTTCTTGGTTTTTGAAATCCTGTTTTCGTGCTTGTGTTTGAAACCATAGAATCCTATTGTACTGAGTTTTTATTTATTACGCCATGTTTTTGGGCTTAGCCCAAATGTCTTTCTATTTGCACCATCAGTATTCAGACAACACCTTTTTCATTGTTTTATTGTTTTGTTACTGGGCTTCAATAAGTCCATACGGATTTCTGTTCAAACCACTGGATTGGTGCATATACCCCACCCTTTTAATATTTTGATTTGTTGTTTTGGGATTTCTGAATTTTTATTTATTTGTATTTATCATGGGCCAATGATATAATTGCAACTTTTTGATATTCGATTTTAAATCGACGTTACCAAAGTCGTTATGATGCCACTTTTATTTTTTTGCTATTATTTAATCGATTCTTCGATTTTTTCGGTTAATGATAAAATGTGATATTCGATTATCTAATCGACGTTATCCATTAAATTGAGACCGATTTTATTATTTTATTCACTATTGTATTTTATTATTCGGTTAATGATAAAATGAGATATTCGATTATTTAATCGAC
Source organism: Lathyrus aphaca (assembly GCA_963966055.1). Taxonomy (NCBI): domain Eukaryota; kingdom Viridiplantae; phylum Streptophyta; class Magnoliopsida; order Fabales; family Fabaceae; genus Lathyrus; species Lathyrus aphaca. Next base: position 548,494,390 of record OZ014522.1, read on the forward strand.
GTTATCCATTAAATTGAGACCGATTTCATTATTTTCTCATTATTTTATTATTGGGCCTATGATAAAAATTCGGTTTATCGATATTCCATTTAGCGACGTTATCTAAACCGATTTGAGGCCGATTTTTCTTTATTTATTATTTTATCAATTTATTGATTTATATTTATTAGTGGTCTATGATATTATTATCCGATTTGTGACATTCGATTTACCGACGTTGTCCAAATTGATATGAGACCGTTTTCTATTATTTTTTATGGTTTCTAATTAATTTAGATCCATTATTTATCGATTTTATTATTTAATCGGCCAATAATAAATGGTGATATTCGATTTCTAATAAATCGACGTTATCCCCTAATTTGAGGCCACACGTTTATTTTCCTTATTATTTCTCATTATCTTAATTTATTTTATTTTGGCCGATGAATAAATATTTGAATATTCGATTTCTAATAAATCGACGTTATTTAAATTAAATATGAGGCCAAACTATTATTTTATTATTATTTCGACTTTTATGGTCGATGATATAACAAACGATCCAAATGTTCGATTTCGACAAATCGGTGTCATTTAGATCAATATGAGACCAATTATACTTTTTTATCGCATTCCTTTTATTTAAATAATTATTCGATTATAAAGTAACGCTCGACTTCTCATAGAATGATTCTAACTTTGAATCGATTCTAAGATAGTTAAGGAGCTATATTTTGACGCTTTCGGTTTAATTCGAGCTCCAACGGCTCCGTGTTAGCTTAGGACTAGGATTAGATTCCGTGTATTTAATTAACCCTTAACCTCCATTTCGCACTCACCCTTCGCGAGCGCTTTATGCCTCGCAATCGACCTACCAAAATGTTTCTTTAAATCCAAACCCTTGATCCAACGTCAAGTGGTCTTAGGTATAAAAACACTTTAATAATATGAGAGAAATTGTACGCCACGAGCCTTAAGTGGTAGAAAGGAGGATTACGAGCCCTCGTTATTCGCTCCGATTATTCCGTCGCAAGACACTTGGCTTGTTGGTTCGGAATAAACTATCCATAGTCTTTAGAGCAATTCGACTCCTAAAGAAAGATAATAAAACTTAATTCCTTTTCCTCTTTTAGCAAGTATTTCATTAGGCATAAACATCCTTTCGCGCGTGACAACTTAGAAGGTTCCCATCGAGTACGATGGATGTAGGGGGTGTTAATACCTTCCCCCTGCATAACCGACTTCCGAACCTAGGCAATGGTTCCGACGACATTGTCTTTATCCTTTCTTCCCGGGTTTTATCTAAATTTTCCCTTTCCCTCTTTGGGAATAAATCAAAATTAGGTGGCGACTCTCAAGTCAGCCCAGCCGCGACCGCATTCGCGAGGATTGTATTTTTCGAGGTACGACAGATAATAATGTGGTATTATTTGAATATTGTTATTAAATACATAAAATAATAAGAATTGGAGGTCTAAGAGGCAAGGTGGTAATTTGGCATTGTTTTATGAGAAGAGAAAAGGAGTCATTTTTCATTCATCGTGCTTTTGTGAAAAAGGGAGGAAAATGACTCTAGAGAAAGAAGAAAGGGATAAGAAGTGCAAGAGACCTAAAGCCCCAAGATCAAGATTTTGCAAGGAATTCATTGAATTCAAAGTAAGGGGGAGAAAGGGTTCTTTATTGGTGATCTAACATGAAAGGGTGGTGGAGAGGTCCTTACTCTCTTAGGGAATATATAATTTTGATATATATTGATGAAATGTGGTATGTGTATGAAATTATATGATTGATTGTGTATTGGGAATAATTGTTGTGTGAATTTTCTGGTGTGGTTAGTATGAAAGCTATCTTATGAGTATTGTTGTTGTTGATGCAAATTAGGATGATGGAGTAAAACCTAGAATTCCCCCAATTTGATTAATGATATTAGGTTGGAAGAATAAGGTAGTGTTAGAAGTATAAAATGAGTATGAGAACAATAATTGGACTGTTTTGAGTGATAAAAGTGATGGAATTCGAACTGGTGTGAAAGTGGGAGGAAAAAGTGATTTTTAAGAAAAAGTGAATTTCGGGACGCAGGGCTCCTAACACGGGCCGTGTCATAGGACACGGATGGCCGTGTCAGGCTACTGAGAATTGGTTTGGATGGAATTTTGGGGAGGTTGCCTTCAGAGGGCCTGACACGGGTCGTGTCACATGACACAGGTGGCCATGCCAGCCTCCTGTCTTGGCGTAATTTAAGATTTGTAAGAGGAGTGTTCAGGCTATGTGACACGGGTCGTGTCAGGTGACACGAGCCGTGTCAGGTGACACGGGTCGTGTCAGGTGATACGGGGGGCCGTGTCAGGCCTCTGTTTTGGGAAATTTTCCGTATTTTAATATGGTTTTGTCCCGATTTCTTGTTCGATACTTGTCCCATTAGTCTAGGATGTTAAGGATAGTATTTTAGATAGTTCCTAGGAGACGACAAACAATAATTAGTATTTAAGTTCTATGTGTTTGTATTGATTTGTATTATTTTGTAAGGGATCACTTGGATCATGTTGGTTGAGGATATTGTTGATTGTATGCTTTGTGTAAACCATATAATGAAATGTTTGGTAACTTATGAGGATCAGAAGGGCGTACTCTGTTGGGTAAATATATGGGGAATAATTGGGGATGAAATTAATGAAGGGTTCATAGGATATGATAATCGGTAGTTAGTGTTTAAGGATATATATGTTTATGTTGATTTGTATAACTCTTGATGGTGAACCATATGGATTGTATTGATAATGTGTATTGAATATTGTCTGATTTTTATGTGACCTATATGATGGAATGTTTAGTAACTTATGTGGATCAGGAGGATCGTGTTATGTATGATTATGTTCTTGTATGTATTTTGGTATACATAATCTAGTTTTCATATGCATGTATTGTGGGTGGGATAATCATGGCTCGGATGAAGCGTAAGTGATTATCCGGATTCATTATGAATCATTGGTGCAGGGATGATTGTGTCTCAATAGGAGCGTAAGCGATGCATCCGGGGTTCGAATTGATGAACCATTGTTGAGTTGGTATTGCATTTGCATTGTGTCATGTAGTCACTTTGCATATGATTCAATGAATGATCTATGATATATGTTGATGAATTATGTGAGACAATTGATTGATTGAATGATGTATGATGTGTGTTGATGAATGGAAGTGAGACTACCCTGTAAGATGTTATATGCACCGTTAATATATAGAATTGTTTTCTCACCCTTTTGTTGTTTGTTGCGTCTGTGTGCTTCTTTGGAAGTACAGATGATTCAGGTACTTGAGCTTGCTCGGAGTACAAGTTGCTTGGTTGAGTCCTAGGAGTCGCTCTGATACACAACACGGGAGTCGGGGGGTTTTGATGTTTATTTATTATTGTTATTAGTTATGTATCAAGTTTTTGTGGAAAATAATAGTAAGAGATTTGGTGATTATATTACTATTGGTAGTTGCCGTATGATGAATAAAAATGAGATTTTCCGCTATTTTAATAAAGAACTATGTTTGTTGGTTTTTGTTGAAAAAGTAGCATTCCACTTTTGTTAAAACTTTGATTTTTACTAAGGAAAATGGCTAATTTATATTTTGGGTAAAGTGGGTGTTACAATTGGTATCAGAGCAGGTCGGTCCGTCCGTCCAGGTTGTCGTGTGTTGTTTGTTCCCGAGTACGCAATAGGTGTGTGGTACACTATCGGTACTTACTTTTCCTCTAACTGTTTGTTTGTAGGTGTTAGTTTAGAATAAGTGGGGGAGAAGTTATTGCTTCTATGGAGTGTTGGCTTGTGGTGTGTTGGAATTGCAGTGGTGCAAAGTTTGCTAAGGTTGGCGTTAACTAAGGATTCGCTCGTGAAGCAACTTAGTTCACCAGATGCAAGGAACGCTATTAGAGTTGGGATATATGGTTTATGACCATCATGATTGTCAGCTATATATTGACAAATTGAGGAACTGACCACCCTCAATCCCTTGTTGATAGTAGACAAAATCGTGTTGGATGAGAAAAACATATTTTCAGTTGAGATAGTATGTTAAGTAGACTGTTTGGAGTTAAGCCAAAGTTATTAGCGGTTCAAAAGAGTAGATGTGGATTCTGGTATCCGAAAAAGAGATGGATTTGAGGATTAAGTATGTTGATTAGATATTACTAATAGTTACTCCTCAGTGAGTAGGAAGTAAATTTGAGATGAACGATTGTAAAGAGTTGAACATTGTATCTACTGGGTACATAGAGGAACTTTTGAGAGGGGACTCTGATGTCTGATTTGGTTGCATATATGGTATTGATTGGGAGTAAGGTTACAGCGATGGACCGTCTGTAGAGTACGAATTGTAATTATGTTTTGAAGAATATATTAGAGGTGTTGTTATAAGTAAAGATGGAACTATTCCTTGGTCAGCCCTGGTGCTAAGAGGAATAGTGGGAGGATTCATCAACAAAAAGGAATTGTAGAAGCAAAGGTGCCTTCTAGGAAAACTTCGGTGTTATTGATAAAGAAAGATGAGGATATAAAGTTGTATGTTGATTGGTGAATATTATAAGAAGTCACCATTGTAATGGGAATAAATTAGATTCGATTGATAAAGGATCAAGAGTGAGCTAGAATTCATCCATAGTGTTGTTGTTGTGAGTTGGATTATCGTGTCTATCAGAACCTTGAGTTAGTTGGGACTTCGTAAGAATAATATAATAGGAATGTGGTAATTGGAACCAGATGTTGACAGGTCATGTTGGATGAATTTACTTCTATGAAAGATGTGGAATGGAAATTTTGGATGTAAGTATTGAGTTATGTTTTGGCATGGTATGACCCGAGGAGAATGAGTCTTCGAAAGTATGAAGGTGTAATTTTTGTCGGAAATTAATTATAATCGTGTTTCTTTGCAATGTAGTGATGTTGAGTCATTGCCTTAGGAGTGCGGTATATGTGATGCAGAGTATAAATAGTTTCGTAAATGTTTTTGGAGACGGTGGACCGTGGGTTACGAGATCGATTAAAAACTATATGTTGTGGTTATTATGGGATGAAGCGAGAGAAATATAAGTATCGTTGTATGTGTTGGACTATTAAGACAAAAGTAAAATAGTAAGTGTGTAATATTTATCTTTCTGGAATTTATGAATTATAGGTCTAATTAATATGAAATTTGAAACGTTGGAAGGAAGATCCAACAAGGGAGTAGAAGTAATGTGAAACTATGAAATGATCATGGATGTTGTGTAGAAGATAGTGGCGACTAGTATGTATTAAAGTGGATATGGAGTATGGATTGTACCATTCATATTTGTTTGGACAATTTGGAGATGGTAACTTTTGGAAGATGTCCAGATCAATAATGAAAGTAGAAAAAGGATTTGTGGAATGTTGGAAATTGAAGTATAAGAATTGGAAAAGATATAGTTATATACTAAGCTATCAAGAATGATTTTTATGAACAGGTGTGGATGTGTTTGATTGTGTTGTTCAGAGGAAGGTATAGGTATGAGTTTGTCCGAAGTAGATGTGGATCTACAAGGATGGAAATGAGTAAGTTATAAGAGAATAAAATGTATTCGGACTTGGTTGGTTGTTATTGAGTTTTATGAAAAGTTTTTCAAGTTGGTATTTTGTTGTTTCAGATAACTTGTGAAAGATAAGTTGTTCGTTGAGAAGAGTTGTTATGAAAGAGAGGGCTGGAGAGCCGGAGTAGGAGTTAGCTACGGTTACAGTCTGATTTTGTTTGATTTTGACAAGCCGTGGATAGAATGTTGGATAATGATTGTGATAAGTTGATTGGTTATTAGTACCTGATTGTAAAGTTGTAGTTGGTATTATACTATGAGAGGGAAACTATGGAAATGTTTATCTTAACCATGGATTGGAAGTGGACGAGAGTGAAATTGTATTGAGTATCCAATACTATTGTTGTTACGATTGGAGAAGTGAAGTGGTGTAATTGTTTATACGTAAATGGTTAGTAAAGATCAAGATATTGAACGATAAGACCTGTTGAGATATTGAGACTATTGGATGTTTCGGAATGGATGGGTAATGGTAAGAGGTTATTTACATATCGAGGTCTGCGGGATATGCAGAGATATTAATATGTGTGATGTATGTGCTTCATTGATGGGTTATGATTATGTTGTTTCGGTGGAGAAAACTGAAAGGTTAGTCCGTTATCAGTGTTGTTGTAGCTAGACGATGTATATCGTGAAATTTTGGTTTTTGTCATGGTTGCCGCCTTGTTACCTATGGTGATAGTACAAGTGCGAGTAACTAATTCCTATGATGAGGAATAGGGAAGTGTTACCTATGGTGATGGTTGAGATCTTTGTTGTGTTATACTTCAGGTGTATATTTGCGTGTTGTGAATTGATGATTGTGGTGTTTTTATTGTTGTGGTAGTTTTCTTGGCACTAATATTGTTGTTTTGAATTAATTATAGAATTTCCAGTTATGGCAAGGGAGTGATTAGCCGGGTGCGAGAGTATATCTAAGTAGTTCCATTGAGTATAATTTTCGAGGACGAAAATAATATAAGTGAGGGAGAGTTGTAATACCCCGATTTCATAAATTATTTTAATAAAATAATTATTGTGAACAGGGCGGTATATATTGAATTGTAAGTGAAGAATTATTTTATTTAAATAATAATATGATAATAATGTGGTATTATTTGAATATTGTTATTAAATACATAAAATAATAAGAATTGGAGGTCTAAGGGGCAAGGTGGTAATTTGACATTGTTTTATGAGAAGAGAAAAGGAGTCATTTTTCATTCATCGTGCTTTTGTGAAAAAAGAAGGAAACTGACTCTGGAGAAAGAAGAAAGGGAGAAGAAGTGCTAGAGACCTAAAGCCCCAAGATCAAGATTTTGCAAGGAATTCATCGAATTTGAGGTAAGGGGGAGAATGAGTTCTTTATTGGTGATCTAACATGAAAGGGTAGTGGAGAGGTCCTTACTCTCTTAAGGAATATATAATTTTGATCAATCTTGATGAAATGTGGTATGTGTATGAAATTACATGATTGATTGTGTATTGGGAATAATTTTTGTGTGAATTGTATGATGTGGTTAGTATGAAAGCTATCTTATGAGTATTGTTGTTGTTGATGCAAATTAGAATGATGGAATTTTGGGGAGGTTTCCTTCAGAGTGCCTGACATGGGCCGTGTCACACGACACGGGTGGCCGTGTCAGCCTCCTGTCTTGGCGTAATTTCAATTTTGTAAGAGGAGTGTTCAGGCCATGTGACACGGGGGGGGGGGGGCATGTCAGGCCTCTGTTTTGGGAAATTTTCCGTATTTTAAGATGGTTTTGCCCCGGTTTCTTGTTCGATACTTGTCCCATTAGTCTAGGATATTGAGGATAGTATTTTGGATAGTTCCTAGGAGACGACGAACAATAATTAGTATTTAAGTTCTATGTGCTTGTATTGATTTGTATGATTTTTTAAGGGATCACTTGGATTGTGTTGGTTGAGGATATGGTTGATTGTATGCTTTGTGTAAACCATATGTTGAAATGTTTGGTAACTTATGAGGATCAGAAGGGTCGTACTCTGTTGGGTAAATATATGGGGAATAATTGGGGATGAAATTAATGAATGGTTCGTAGGATATGATAACCGGTAGTTAGTGTGTAAGAATATATGTGCTTATGTTGATTTGTATAACTCTTGATGATGAACCATATGGATTGTATTGATAATGTGTATTGAATATTGTCTGATTTTTATGTGACCTATATGATGGAATGTTTAGTAACTTATGTGGATCAGGAGGATCGTGTTATGTATGATTATGTTCATGCATGTATTTTGGTATGCATAATCTAGTTTTCATATGCATATATGGTGGGTAGGATAATCATGTCTCGGATGGAGCGTAAGTGATTATCCGGATTCATTGTGAATCATTGGTGCAGGGATGATCGTGTCTCAGTAGGAGCGTAAGCGATGCATCCAAGGTTCGAATTGATGAACCATTGTTGAGTCGGTACCGCATTTGCATTGTGTCATGTAGTCACTTTGCATATGATTTAATGAATGACCTATGATATGTGTTGATGAATTGTGTGAGACAATTGATTGATTGAATGATGTATGATATGTGTTGATGAATGGAGGTGAGACTACCCTGTAAGATGTTATATGCACTGTTAATATATCGAATTGTTTTCTCACCCCTTTGTTGTTTGTTACATATGTGTTTCTTTGGAAGTACAAATGATTTAGGTACTTGAGTTCTCTCGGAGTACAAGTTTCTTGGTTTAGTCCTAGAAGTCGCTCTGATACGTATCACGGGATTCAGGGATTTTGATGTTTATTTATTATTGTTATTAGTTACGTATCAAATTTTTGTGGAAAATAATAGTAAGAGACTTGGTGATTATATTACTAATGGCAGTTGCCGTATGATGAATAAAAATGAGATTTTCCGCTATTTTAATAAAAAACTATGTTTGTTGTTTTTTGTTGAAAAGGTAGCATTCCACTTTTGTTAAAACTCTGATTTTTATTAAGGAAAATGGCTAATTTATATTTTGGGTAAAGTCGGTGTTACAGATGACGTGGTGGTCTTGGTCTTCACCAATGGTGTAGTCGACGAGGCCCTAGATGCGGTTGTCACCTTGTTCGTTGGTCGTGCTAGATGGTTAAATAAATAAGGTGAAGTTTTGGTATTTTGTTTCAAAAGACGGGGAGAACCTTTATGCCCCCCTCAGTCGGCGCCACTGATCTGACTTGACCAGGAGGAACCTTCCAGTGATGAACAACTACAGTGTTGAACTAGGGGATGTACCTGTAAGGTACTTCGATGCCAAAGTGAGAAAGTGTTTAAGGAGCGCAAGTACAGAAATAATTCAGAATAGAATATAATAGAATACCTGACCCTCTAGTGAAAGAGGTTATTTATAGTGTGCCCCAAACGCTGGGCTAAGATTCTTCTCATGGGCTGGATTAGCTATGCCCAAGGAAGAAATGCCAAGGACTGCGTAGGAGCAGATAAGACCCAGTACGTGGTCTTGCCCTTGGTCAAACTGCCCCTAAATATCAGGAGATAATGATTGACAGTTGGGTAAGGTGGAGCACGTGGGGGAGACGCTCTCTCCACGCCCCCTTGTATTGGGCAATGGGTCGTGCCTAACGATTGGGCCTCTTCTCGACGCACACTTCCTTAGCCCAGTCTAAAACATATGATATTGTAAAGCATATTCAAAAGGTTATTGTCACTCAACCACATGCCATGTTTGACTTCTCTATTAAAGTTTTGAATTCTTCTAGTCTATCAGGTATGTCTCCCTCAACATGGATACTTGATTCTAGAGCAATAAGTCATAAGTCATATGATGATATATCATTTATGTCCCTAAATCCTTCTTAATTTATGTAAGTTATGACTACTGATGGTACACTTATGTCATTAGTAGACATTTTTTTGCCTTTACAACTAATATGTCACTTTTGATGTCTATTATATTTTTAGTCTTACTTTGATTATTGCTTCGGCTTGTCAATTGTGTGATTTTGGTTATTCTATTACAATTTATTCCATTTTTTCCATGTGCAAGATCCACACTTTGAGAGACTGATTGGGATAGATTATAGACAATGGGCATTATGTTTTGGATGAGTTGAAAGTATCTGATAATAATGCCTCAAATTCTAATTCCATTACTAATTTATTAACTTCTTTTCATTTGAATTATTTGTCTTCTAGTTTTTATTTATGACATTACCATACATGACATATATCCGCTTTTAAATTAAAATACTCCTTCCGTCTCATAATGAGTGATCTCGTTGACTTTTTCACGCATATTAAGAAAAAAGAATAAATGAAGGTGAAATAATGATATTTTTTTATTAAAATACCCTTATCATGTATTGGAAATGTTGGAAGTAATATTAATTAGAGGGTAAAACTAGAAAAAATTTATTGGAAATTGAAATGGGTCATTCATTTAGGGACACTTATTTATTCCAAATAGGTCACTCATTGTGGCACAGAGGGAGTATTTGACTTCTTGTGGAGCTTTAGGAAAGCTACAAAGTAGTGATATTTCAGATTTTTATGGTTGTAAACTTGAAAAATGTTCATCTTTACCTTTTAATAAATAAAAAATTATATTTCATATGCACCCTTTGACTTGGTTCACTCTAATTTATGAGTGTTACACCCCAAAATTTTCTATATCTTTTTAAACCCTAATTGGCTTATGCTTCATTCATTAGGTCATAATCATTCATGCATTGTATTAGTTCTTAAGACATGAGATCAAATATCTTGAGTTTCATTAGTCAAAGAAGAATAAGAGTCATTCAAAGCATTGAGAAGATTTTATTGGTCTTCAACATCAGAGTTTCTTAAGTTACAAAGGTTCATATACACTTCAAAAGGTCTCAACAAGATTATATATTCATCTGGTGATTAGGGTTTCAAGGATTTTGAAGATTGATCATAACTCATATATTTTAGCTCTGAGGCTAAGGTTTTGATCAAAGGCCTCTTATGATTGATTCTTGGAGCAAATATTAATTGTATGATTTATTATATACTTCAAGGAATATATATGTTCATCTCAAAGCATCTCACAAGGTTCAGTTGATAGTCAACTGATGCCTTACAAAAGTCAACTCTTGAGTTTTTGGGACAACCTTGGGCATTTTAAGTCATCTTTCATGTTATTATGAGGTTTGATCAAGAGAAACCATAAAATCAAGAAAGTTGCTAAATTAGGGTTTTGGTGGAATTTTTCTAAGTTTGAGAAAAATCAGGATTTGGGGTCATCTTGCAAGATTCATATCTCCTTCATTAATTGGCCAAATCGAGTGATCCAAAGCTCAAATTGAAGATGATATCAAGTACTTCAACTTTGTCATAAGGGATGAACTCCAAAAAGTGCATGAATAAGAAGATATGAGAGCATAAAGTTGGAGAAAATGGTGTCTTTAAGTTCAACACTTAGAATTTTCCTAAGGGTCAAAATTCAAATTTTTGAGCTAACTTCCAAGGAAAATTACTTGATGATACAAGTGTCAAATCATTTTGTGTTAAACATGAAAGTTATAAAGCTTCCTTCAAGCTTTCTTTTGGTACCAAGAACACCTTATTTGGCTTAGTACATACCAAATTATTGCTTCAAAGTCAAGGCATTCAAGTTGTTCAACTGGATAAAAAACTCAGAATTTTCCTAAGTGTCAGACAACATTTACAACCCAACTTCATGCCTTCAATTTTCTATCATGCAAGCTTCATCTCAAAAAATTTCCAACATGAAAGTTGTACATTGCAACAATACCTTTATGTGGATACCAAGTTTGCTCCATTTGGATCCTCCTACCTCAAGTTATGTCCTCCCAAAGTAGCCATCATTGTTGCACCCCAAAATTTGCCCTCACAAATACAAGACTTTGTGTGCTATAATGGTTCAAATGGTTCACAAGATTCACAATGCTTACAAGACCTTTCATGAGGTTCATGAAATCTACAAGTCACTTTATGAGGTTCACAAGGTTCACAAGGTTCACAAAGTTCACAATTGGTCAGAAGAGTTGACAATTCCCTCAGACAATGCACCTCCTAAGCAGTGCATCCAAAACTAGGGTTTTGACTTTAATCAGGCTAAATGGATTTCCAAGACTTCAAGTGAGCTTCATAGCATCCTATATGTGTGTAAGAACCCCCATGACAAGTTTCAAGACTTTTCCCAAAAGTTTGCTCAGTCAGATGATCAGATAAGTCAAAATCAGTCAAAGCAGTTAAAAGGTCAAACTGAGGTCAACTGTGGTCAAACCAAAGTCAAACTTCATGATTTTTTTTTGCCAACATCGAGTATATGAAGTAAAATTCATCATTTGATCAAGGGTTGATCATGATTCATCAAGGAGATTTCAGATCATCAAGAATCAGGAGTTTCTAAATTAGGGTTTCCTCAGTAAAAGTCAACTGAACTTTGACTAGCCATAACTTTCACATGCTTCATCACCAAGTCTCCATCCAAAGCTCATTTTGAAGGAAATTGAATTCTCTACAACTTTGTGTCTCACAAGCCAAGCCCAAAAATGCTTCATTTGGAAGGTATGAGCTAAGACATTATAGGTCCTTTTGAAAGTCAACAAAAAGTCAACAACTTCAAAAGGGCATAACTTGAGAATGGTAAATAATATGGACATGAAACCAGTGAGGTTGGTTAGAGTACTCTTCAAGCTTTCCAAAATGTCCAGGAACACCCTCATATCATTAAAATTGAAGGATGTGTGCCCTTGCAAAGTTGGGAAACTTTTGGTTGGTTTATGAAGAAAATGGAGGTCTAAAACCAATTTCTTCTAAATGGGCTTGCCAAATGATGACCCAATCCACACTATAACTTCATGCACGACCCAAGTCATCAAAAATCAGATTTTTTATTATTTTATTTTTATTTATTTTGATTTAATTCATTTAAAATCATTTAAAATCAAAATAAAATATAAAAATCAAAGATTTAAATATGATTAAGCTTCTAGAAAATCATAATTATGCCTTGGATCAAATTGATATGGAAGTTATGATGATTGTCTTAAAATAGCAAGTGTTTATACAAAAATATTTGACTTTTAAAGGCTTATCATTGTGAATCTTTTTGGATCAAATCTTCTACACAAGTATCCAATTTTTTAACCTAAATGGATCATCCTATAAGTACTTGACACAAACCTAATGCAAGCGACGAATTGGCAGCCTCCCAAGAGTAAGTTTGCATTGTCCAAAATCTCTCCAAAAACTCAAATTCGGTTTCCATTATACAGGACCTTTGAAGGTAATCTAAAGACATAGAGATGATCCTTGGACATCACTGAATCTATCTCAACCCTCAAAAGCATCTGCATCATGCTCATATGCCTTACCCGAAGCACTTTTGTTCTTGATTTATTTTTTTTCGATTCAATGGATTTACATGTTTATAATGCATTTTGATTCTGTATTGTTGTTTGTATGTTCCTACAGATGGTTTCTGGATAGTTTGTGTGAAGAATCATAGCCTAATCGTGAAACTGCCATTGTTAGGGTTTTGTTGGCCGTTTAGGGTTTTCTAACTAAACCAATATAAATGATTTCTAATGACACTAATGGACTGTGTAAGACATAAGGATCACAATGACATGATCAATTTAGTGAAATTTCACAGGTTTCATGGTGTTTGAGGAAACATAGGTTTTCCTGGGAACCTTAATTCGCAGGAAAATTCCCAGTAACTTTCGCAGGTAAATTCGTAGCATCCAAGGAAGAAGACGAAGTAACCTGGCGCGAAAATTAATTTTGAAAATTGAGTTTATTTTATTATATTGTGTTTCTGTTATATTATCACAAATGACGTTTGGCTCAATTGGTGAAGAGGCGCAGACATGAAGTAAAGGGCAGGGGTTCGAACCCTGGCTTCAATTCTTTTTGTTTATTTTTCCACATGTTTAGCCATTACAATATATTATGAATTGTGTTGATTATATGAACAGATGCGCTCACCTAGCTGGGATGGAAATGTGTTTGTGTGATACTATGAAGGTCCTGGGTTCGATTCCCCCAGGCCTTTTGGTTTTTTCTTCTTTTTTTTGATTTTTCAGGTTAATGCACAAAACCAATTTGACTCATTCTTCTTTCACCTGCGCGCGTTGGCCTGGTGGTATGGCAGGGGTGTTGTCAAGCAAGGTAGCCTGGGTTCAATTCCCAGCCAGGTAAGTTTCAATTTTTTGTTCCTTTTTCTATTTTATTTTGTTTAATTGATTTTGTTTAATTATTTTCTTATTATTAATAATCATGTATATACATATAATTAAATAATTCTACAATAACACATATATATATCCTATATTCTCTAAATTCTAAAATTGTTTTCTTAATTCAAAAATTAGTTTTTTTTATTTATTATGTATTTAGATTATAATATGTATATATTCATTAAATTAATTTTGTATATAAATTAAACCCTAATATTTTTATATATAAATTAAACCCTAATTATTTTCAAAACCCTAATTTTCTTTTCTTCTTTTATATTATTATTTGTATTTATAATTTAATTAAAATTCTTGATTTAATTTTTATTAAATACATAAATTGTTTATAATTTAAAATTTTGTACATAAACATGTTTAAAAATTAAAATGCTTAATTTATTTTTTATAATATGCAAATATTCTACAATTGTTTATATTTTAATTTTACATGAAAATAATTTCTATTATATGTTTAAAATTGCTCATTTAATTATGTTCATAATTAATTTTATAATTTATACTTAACTTAAAATTTTATAATTGTTCATATTTTTTATTAACTTTAAATAATTGGCTATATTAAAATCTAATCTTTTAATTATTATATTATTTTTTGCTTATTATTTTTAATTATGTTCTTATGATATTTTTACTAACCCCCTTTTATTTTTAAATTGTGATTATTATTATTTTCACTAACCCCTATTATAATTATTCTTGCTTATTTATTATTTTTGCTATTTAAATTGCTTTATCATTATTATTGTAATTGCTCCTGGATGTAATTTTGTGTAATATTTAAATTATTTATTTTTATGCTATGGTTAGTAAATAGGGAGTGAAAACTATTTGTATTTAAAATTGAATTTAGATCATTTAAATTATAAGATAAATATTTAAAATGGAACACTCACACACGTAAGTCGATCTTTGATCGCCATCTCACTTTCTAGGGTTACCTCTCATTGTTGCCTAATCAAAAGGTCAAGTGGGGTGTATAAAGCAAAAGTCCCTTAAAAGAAAAGTCATCTAGTCCCTTAATAATAAAAGATCAAGTCCCTTAAACAGTTGCCTTCGTAATGATCTTGTCCCTTTCGAATAATGATGACAGTCCCTCCAAAAATGCTTAATACACCCCACAGTTGCCTATATTAACAGATGACCCTCACTTGTCCCTTACATCCAAGGTAATGACTACCTATTCCTTAATAATAGGGATAGTCTTACCATTTAAAGGATAAAGAACAGAAAGACTTAAACTTTAGGGTAAGTTCCTCATAGTTACTTGCTCATTATTCAAAAATTTCTCAAATACTTCACAAATTTCAAACAATTTTCAAACACAAGTTTTTTACGCATCCGTACATGGATCATTATCAAACTCTTATGAAAATTTCTATCCACACACTTCACATTTCAAAAACATTTTAAAGTGAGCTAAGTAACTAAGAGCCCATGGATAACCATGGATGTAAAGGGTGCTAACACCTTCCCTTTACATAACCTACCCCCCGGACCCAAAAATCTTTTAAAAGGTCTTTCCTGTTCTTTTATGTCTTTCCTTTGGATAAAATAAAAGTCGGTGGCGACTCTTGCTATCCGCAACATAACTAAAGTCAGTTCTCCCACCGTGTTACAATCATGCAACACTTTTTCATGTTTAGAAGATGCCAAACCTAAATCCAAAGCACATTATAAATATCATTTACACTCCAAACCTAGAGCCTATTTATTCAAAACATTTCCAAACCTCACACATAAACACTCATAATTTCAATTTTCCTCTAAATTCTCTACAATTTTCTCTTACTTTTTCTCACATTCCAAAACCCTCAGCAAAGCTCCATATTAAAAAAAAGCTTCACAAATTGTGAATTGCTATTTATGAATCCTTGAGCTAAACCTCCATTACTCAATTCTAAATTTGAAGAGTTTTTGGATCTAAATCAAGTTTCGGAATCACTTCTTGAATAATTTTTGGATTAATTTTGGATAATTGATTTGATCTTCAACTTTTCTTGCTAAAGATTATTGGATCTATGTATTTATTGGTTTAATTCATCACATTATGTTTTACAACGATTACCAAAACAAATCTCAGCTTTGTAGGTTGGTAATTCTTAGTTCTACTTCTCAATTTTGCTTGATTTGAGTTTTCATAATGTAGATCTTATGATTTTGGTGTTAATTGATCCAATGATTGAATTGGTGTTTGATGGATTCAATTGGTGTTTAATTTTTGCTATTTGATGTAATTTTCATGCACAATTTCATGTCCTAACCTATGGTGATTGAGCAAATAAGCTGGTTCTGGAAGTGCTTTTGAAAAATGTTGTTGTTGCTATTTTTCCGAAGTAACTGGTTACCTGGTGAAGTAATCAGTTACCTCACCCCTATTTGTGTGCTATTTTATTGGTGAAGTAACTGGTTACCTAGTGAAGTAATCGGTTACCTCAGGGGAAAAAAGTGATTTTTGTGTTTTTTGAGCTTGTTTGGATTCCTTTTCATGTTTAATCATCATGGCTTTATATGATTTAAATTTGGGGACTTTTCTTGAGTTATTTATTTAGCCTTATTTTACAGTATGTATGCATTTCTTCGACACGCAACTTGTTGAGTTCATAAAGCATGTTCATGATTATTCTTGAGGCATTGTTCATGTTGCTTGCTCAATAGTGTTAATGCTCACTTGTTTATGATTATTCATGATGCTTGTTCATGTTACTTTCATCCTTGATACATGTTTGCACTCATTATCACACGATCATACACATTTGATGGAATGTTGATACACGTTCATGTTTGGTTATTTAATGGTTGATGCATGTTCATGATTAATTGTTTTGCATTCTTGATTCATATTCAATGTTGCCTGTTTGTTTGATCACATGATCATGATATATTATCCATTGTTGTTACATGCTTGCACATATTTTTGAATGTTGAATTACATAATGCATAATCATATGTTGTTTAATTGTTGATTCTTGTTTATGTTCAAGTGCGTAATTGTTGATGCAAGTTTAGCTTGATTGATTTTTCTCTTGATACATGTTAAAATGCTTGGCTTGATCTTGTGATGCATGTTCATGTTTATCCTTGCTTGATACATTGTTAATGCACTCATGTTGCTTGATGCATGTACTGTTGTCCTGAGTTATACATGTTGTAAAATGTGTTCATTTTGTCTTGCTGCATATAGACTTGTTTTGTCCTAAATAAGATTTGTTAAATGTTTTCTTGCTAGTTGTTGGAATTTTATCGCTATGCAGAGCTAGAGCACTGTTGTTGCTGTTGTTTTTAGTTTATTTTCTTGGTTTTTGTTTGTCTTTTGCATGTTCCCTTAAGGCTCCTAGTCTAACTTACTTTTTGATTAAGTTTGGAGTAGGATAAACTTTAGGTTCTAATCCATGCATGACAACATTAGGATAGTTTCCTTCATCCCAACTTTAGGTCCACCTTGTATTCTAACATTAGGATAGACGTTCCTCCTGCATCCCAACTTTAGGGCCATTTTGCATGAAAACATTTAGGTTGAGTTTCCTTTAGTATTTTCCTTTTAACCCTTTGAGCCTTTCTTCTATCTCTAAAACAAAATTAAAAAAAGCACTTAATAATTGCAATATGCGTATGGTATGCCACGAGTTTTAAGTACATGAGAAATGATGAGCGGGAGAAGTCCTTACCTCTTCTAGAGTGCTTTGTGCGTAATACACCTGGGTCGTTTGCGCAAAGTATCCATTCATATTGTCATAAACTTTAGTGTTATACATATAGCAAACAAAATCAAATCAAAACACTTCTTTTAAAATACTTGAAAAAACTTCAATCATCTTCCTTCGGGATTATTTCTCCCTTATTTTGTAAGGGCATGTTAATTATGGCGACTCTGTTTTGCACCCGTTGTTTTTCGCGTTGCGACAATAGTGTCCATCACCTGTTATTACCAAAGACATATCTATATATTGTGTTTCATTTATTGATGACTATACTCGTTACTATTGGGTTTACCTTATGAAAAATCGTTATTTTTTTTTATATTTATCATATGTTTCGTGCAATGGTTAATACTTAACACTATTTTGTTATAAATTACTTGCGTTGTGATTTAGCAGATCAATATACCTCTAATAAAATTCTCTAAATCAGTTGCATATGATGATACTATTCACTAGGTATCTAGTATTGATATTCCTCAACAAAATGGAGTTGCTGAAATAAAACATTGTCTCATTGTTGAGATTGTATGTTCCCTTTTCTTATTTGCTTCAGTTCTTATTGATTGGGTGAAACAATTCTTATTATTGTCCATGCTATTAATAGAATCCCATCTTCTATTACATCAAACTTGCTTCCTTTGAAAAAATTGTATCATTTTATCCCTGATTATTGTTCTTTGAAAGTATTTGGATCTACTTGGTTTGTTCTTTGTCCACAAGTAGAACATAGTAAGTTATCTTCTCGTTCTGCCATATGTATTTTTCTTAGTTATGAGAATGATCAAAAGGGCTATAATTATTATGATTCTCAATAAAAAAACTTTATGTTTCTCGTCATGTTGTATTTCTTGAACACTTTCCTTTTATTTTCTCTCTTTCTTTTTGTTCTCAAATTACTAGTAGTTCACAACTCACACATATTGATTCTTTTGGTCTTAATGATGATATTTATAGTGATGGTAATTTTGAGAACTTCGGGTCTGATACTACTACTAGTCTTGATATTGACATCCCCCTTGTCCTCAAGACTAACCAAAAACTTCCTGCGGCTGTTGATGCTCATTCTCCTTCTCCTCATTATCCATCTCATGATCGTAAATCTACTAAGTTCCCTAATTTTATCTATTTTACTTACTCTGCTTCTTTTACTTCTTTTCTAGCCTATATTCATAGTTTGTCTAAAATATCTTCCTATAAAGAGGCTATACTTGACCCTTTTTGGAAATAGACTGTGACAGAAGAACTCTCTGTTATGCACAAGACAAATACTTAGGAGTTAGTAAGTCATCCTCCTCAAAAATGTGTTATTGAATCTTGTTAGGTATACAAAATCAAAACTAAGTTCGGTGGTTCAATTTAGAGCTACAAAACATGTCTTGTTTATAAGTGATTCTCTCATTAATATGGTATAGATTATGAATAAACTTTTGCTCCAATAGCCAAGATGACTATTATTCGCACACTTATTGAAATTTCATCGATTTTCCAGTGGCATATTTCTCAAATGGGTGTTTAAAATGCTTTTTTTAAATGGTATCTTCATGAGGAAGTCTATATGGTATCTCCTCCAAGTGTTTCTCACAATCATAGGAAAATGTGTACCTTAGAGAATACTCTATATGGTTTGAAACAAGCTCCATAAGCTTGATTTGAGAAGTTTACCACTATTATTTCATCTCTTCGTTTTCGCTCTAGTGATCATGATTTAGTTTATTTGTCATGACCACCTCTCATGGTCTTATTTTACTTTCATTGTATGTTGATGATATAATATTTATAGGTGATGGTGTTAATGAGATTGATGATTTAAAAATACAATTAGTCAAACAATTAAGATGAAGGATTTAGGTACTTTTCGCTACTTCTAGGGGATTGAAGTTTCCTACTCTCCAAAAAGCTACCTTCTTTCTCAATTTAAGCATATTACAAACATCCTTGAACAAGATCAACTTTCGGATACTAGAGAAACAACTATTTCTCTTGAATTGAATGTGAAATATTCTTCCCATGACAGTGTTACTCTACCAAATCCTACTTTGTATCGCACTTTTTTAGGCAACATGATGTACCTTATGATTACTAGACATGATATTGCTTATGATGTTCATGTTGTCAGTCGGTTTGTTGTCTTTTACACTATAGTACATTGGACATCTATTTTCACATTCTTATTTATCTTCGAGGAACCCAATTTTAGAGCCTTTTGTTTCCCTCGTCGTCTTCATTGGAGTTACAGGCTTATTCTGATGCTAATTGGGCTGGTGACTCAACAAATCATAAGTTTTCCATAGGCTTTTGTATCTTTCTTGGATACTCTCTAATTTCTTGAAAAAGTAAGAAACAAGATAATGTATCTCGCTCTTCTACAAAAGCTAAGTATCGTACTATGACATCCACCGCTACTAAAAAAGTTTGATTGCGTTGATTAATTTTGGATATGGGTGTTCCCCTTTCTAAACCAACTTCCATGTATTCTAATAACAAAAGTGTCATTCAAATTGCTCAGAACTCATTGTTTCACGAACGTGCATAGCACATTGAGATTGATTATCACTTCACTCACAAGCATCTTCAGCATAGAACAATTACTCTACAGTTCGTCTGTTCTCTTTGCAGATTGTTGATTTTTTTTCAAAGACACATTGCATTAAATATTTTTCGTTTTTTAAAACACTATATACTTATTGTTAATGTATCATGAGTTTGAGAAAAAATATTAGATAATATTATATATTTATAAGGATAATTTAATCTTTTTTTATAATCTAATATTTATACTCTATTGTAATTCTTCATCAATAGAGTTTGTCATTTTAATAGAAATCCTAAAATCTCTTTTTTTGTTAACAAGATATCTCTTCCTGATTGAAATATAATATTTTTGTATATATTTTTGTATTGATTTTAGCTTCAATGTTTTTGTATTTTTTTTGTATTGATTTTAGCTTCAATATTTTTGTATATTTTTTTGTATATTTTTTAATATATTTTTTAAAAAATATTAGAATAAATTATGAAAATATATTTAATGATATTTCAATGCCATTACGGTCAATTATGAAAATATAAATAAATTAATTGAATTAACTATTAACTCAAATATTATTTTTTATAAAGTGTAATGAAAATGACCTATAAATTTTACACGATCATTCTATTAAATATTATATATTTGTCAAATCATATAAGCTATTTTAACCATATAACGAGAAATATTTCATTTAATAGATGATAATGTAGAATAATTTTACAATTATCCGTGCATCTCAATAGTTTTTTTCAAAGAATGTTTATTTTAAGAATAGAAATTAAAAAAATAAAATTAAGAGATTTTTTTATTAAATCATTTTTTATATATTAAAACATTTATATTATTTTGAAATAAATAAGTTTAAAAATAAACCAGTTGTAACAAAAAAAAAAAAAAAACAAGTGATGTACTAGTAGTTAGTTGTAACAAAAAAAACAAATGAATTAGTTAATTTAAAACAAATAGTTTAAAATTTATAACCATCACTCACATCATCATTATAAGTTGAGGAATTACATGTTGTTGTCTCATGGAGGATGGATAAATAATTTGCTCAAGTAGAAGGCAGCGGGTCCCTCCTTATACAACATTTTTGCCTTGATATGACCGTTTTACCCCTCCCCCCGCCCTTTATATACGAACCTTCCTCCCTCTTCCCTCTCCCACCTCTCTCTCTCTCTCTCTCTCTCATTGCATGTTCATAATTCTAACATGGCAAAAGGTGGAAAACTATTGAAGCTAAAATCAGCGCTCAAAAAATGGAACTCGTTCGGAAACGGAAAATCCAGCCGCCACAGCATCAGCGCCGTCGCCGATGAAGAATCCTCCTCCTCCTTCAGATCCGACCTTCACAGCGTCTTCGTTGGAAAGTCCCGCCGTCTTTACCGTGTCACCTCCGACGTTGTCGACAACCCTGTCTTTCGTGAACTCATTGAAAGGTCCCGTGAAACCGAACAGGAAAACGACAACGTTAATGTCGTAGCATGCGAGGTTGTTCTTTTCGAACATTTGTTATGGATGCTCGAAAATGCTGATCCTCAACCTGAGTCACTTGATGAACTTGTCGATTTCTACGCTTGTTAGTGCTAGCTTCCAATTCAACACCACATCGACTAAAAAATCCACCAATATTTTTCTTATTAATTAATAATTATATTTCCTTTTTCTTCTTCTTCAATATTCTATTATATATATACATATAATAATAATAATAAAATATTCTCTACTTTGAGATTTTGAGATCTTGTACAAGATGTGGATGAGATGTAAAGCTCACATTCATCCAAACACCTCTTATCCAAGTTCGTTTTGCTTCAGAATTCATCTGATACAATAGTGTTGATATGATCGTACCTGATAAAAAGAAGCTCGAGATTGTGTTGATGGTAATAAATAACTAACTTTCATAAGGAGAGATTGTATTTCAATGTTGTATATTGTTATGAGGAAAAGAAAACTATTGTCAATAGTTTTGATTATTAGTATTTTAATTGGTTAGTTAAGCATTGGTTAAGTTAGATTTTAGTTGAGTTTTCTAGTTGTGGAGATGAGCGTTGCAGAATGTATGTTATGTCCTTTGTTGTAATGAATATGAGGAATTGTGGACAATATATAATGTAAGTTGTTATTTGTTTTTGTACAAGGATATATAATCATGTCTTGTTTTATTTTACCCATGAAAGTGAAACCAATGTACTGTTTGACTTCAATAACTTTGACTGTGGGATAACTAGAACAACAAAAAATTGTCACATATAAATATATGTTGCATTGATTGTTTCAAATTTGGAATTTTTTGATAGGTTTCCCAATGTAGAGGTGTTAGGTTATACCAAGAGAGTATAGTTGGAATTGTTGATAAATTTTGGTGCACAGGGTTTCATTTTACTAGTTGAAGAAAATTGAAACAGACTTTATGGCTACTTTCTTGTCTTGTTTTTGGATTAACTAAAGATGATATGTTTATGAGACTCTCAAAATGGACTCATTGGTTGGCCTTGGCCCCTCTTAGGGGTTCTGTTACATGACTCCACAATTTTCTAGCTTTATTCATTAGTTACATCATCTATAGTAAATTATTAGGGACAAGGTAACATGGGGTATGTACAAAAGTACAACAACTATAGTTAAATTTGCATTCTAGTCACTTCTCACTCTCTCTCTCATGTTGTTTTAAATGTTGGTATGTTTGAAAAATCTTTTCAATAAATGTTGGTATTCAAATAAACATTTCATGATAAACGTTCCACTTGCGAAACCTAGAGACAAAAGTCGACAAAAGTTGTGTATGAATAGGACCAACATAGAAATTGTTAATATCTAATAGGATTTGAATCTCAGATCTCTCGAGAGAAGTTCAATTTCAGAATATAAGTATTTATCAATATGTAATATGAAATTATACTTATGAGATAACAACAACTAAATCTTTTTCCGTTAAATGATGTTTGCTATATTGATCAATTTTTGTTATAATATTATATCAAGGATCGTGTTTATCTCCAAATCATTAATCTCGAGATCTTTCTTAATAACTTGTCTGATAATCTTTCTAGATATTCTGCTTCTATTAATTATTTGTCTTCTCTCCATCTGATATATCCTCCCTATTACAGAAACTATCGATTTTTTTCTCTAAATGTCCAAACTACCTAAATTTATTTTCTATCATCTTCTCAATTATAAGTGCTATCCTAATATTGTCTTTAATATTTCTATTTCTAATTCATCATATCAAGTCTTACTACACATCTACCGCAATATTTTTATTTCTGCTTGATGATACTTTGCTACCCTTACTTTATGAGATGGTGAAGTAAATAAATTTGTTTATATTGGTTGTTGGCTGGGGTAGAGAACATGCAAAGTGGTGCTTTTGAGCCACATATTATAAGGATATTGTATTGTACATATGTGAACTATGTTAGATTATAAAAAGAACCTGCATAAGAAGTAGCTAGAGAAAAAGGTTGAGATATATTATGAGACAGCAGTGAAGTCAACCTCTTTTGAGACACCAGAAAGCAAACCAAAGTTCAAAAAGTTGATGAGTTTATTATATAGATGCATGGTCTCAAGAAAATATGATTACTTTAAGAATACTAATCATTAGGTAGTTAGAGATGCTTTTATTTGTTTCTTTTTCTTAAATGAAAGATAGGTGCTTTTGTTTTGTTAAATGGACATTGCTTCTTTGAATGTTTGGATTGAGTAGTTTAGTTTAATTTGGAGCTTAAGTGGATGACACGAAAATCATTTGGTAAACATTATAAGTATCTGTAAAATGTATGAAACGCGTTGCCAAGTTGCCATTGAGACCCATATAAAGGAGTTGTTGAATTGCTTCCACACTATAAAGTTATCAATGCCAACTCAATTTTAAAGTGAAGATTTAGTTTGGTCTATCAGGAAAAAAAAAGTTGTTTAGTCAGAGTTCAAAAATTGCATCTCAAATACTAAGTTGTCCTGTTTCATTTTTTCAAAAACTATAAAATACTTTTATTGAATAGAATACGACAAATTCTTTAGATACCCATGATAAATAGTTTGATATTGATATTTGTAATGAAAATTAATTCAAAATATTAATTTATTTTAAAATAAAAAATATATAAAAAGTGACATGGTATAGTTTTAAATGTGAATGTTTCATTGGATGAGAGTACTGATACCCAACTGAATTCAAGGTTTTGGAGTGGTGACCATAGAACATTTATCTAATTACTTTTATGAATAGACTTTTTAATTTAAATGAAAATACTGGCGGTTATATGCAACTGCCTTGTTAAAACCGTCAAAATTAATTTGTTTTTTGTATCAACCATCCTTGCTTGCATGCTAAGATTATCATCAATCGAATTGTCTTCAATTTTGCTATTGGTGCATATACTTTAGAGTAATCGAGTCTTGCTCTCTGAAGAAATCCTTGAACTACTAATTTTGATTTATGTAATATTATCGATATATCAAGATTGTGTTTCAGTTTTAACACTCACTTCACTTCGATAATTTTTATGTGTGATGACAATTCGACTAGCTCACATGTATTGTTTCTTTATATCGTTTGTAACTCTTCGACCATAGCTTCCTTCCATTGTTTATCTTTGAAGGTCTCAATATAGTTGATTGGTTCAACACCTATAAGTAAAACAAAATGAACCAAATCTCTATCTGGTGTAACTTCATCATCACCAACCACTTCACAGTCTTGAAGCCTTGCTGGGAATACTGTGGTTCTTTAAGGTCTTTAGATTGTGCTAGCCACACCCTCTTATTTGGTTTCTACTTCGACAATGACTGAAAGATTATTGACTGTAATTTCTTCGTGCTCACTACTTTCTTCATCAATTTCATAGCCTATCAATGGCTTGTTAGTCACGTCATTTGAATTCTAATCACAGACAGAATTCTCATCAATCACAATGTCTCGACTCATCACGATCTTATCATTGATTGGATTCAATAGCCTATAAGCCCCAATCTTATGATATCCTACAAGAATCATAGGTTCACTCTTATCATCAAACTTCCTTCTTCTAGCATCAGGAATATGCTTGTAGAAAATAGTGCCAAACAACTTCAGATGACTCACTGATGGTATTTTGCCACTCTACACTTCTTCAGGAACTTTGTTCTTCAACTTCTTGGCAGGACAATTGTTCATAATATAAATAGTTGCGGCGACAAATTCACCCCATAAGGACTTTGGCTAGTTCTTTTGCTTCAACATGCATCTCGTTATATCCAATATGGTTGTATTTTTTCTTTCTACTATTCCATTATGTTGAGGTGTGTAAGAAGCAGTTACCTCAAGGTCGATACCATGTTCTGCACAGAACTATTCAAACATCTTAGATGTGTATTCGCCACCTCCATATATTCATAGAACCTTAATCTTATTTTCACTCTAGTTTTCGACAAGCAAAAAATCACTTAAAGATTTCAAATACTTTGTCCTTTTGTTTGATCATATAGATCCAAATCTTTCGACTATACTCATCGAAAGATGAGACAAAATACCTATTTCCACCAATGGTATGATCCTCAATGGACCACATACATCTTGTCGCTCCCGAGATTTTCATCCTAGTACAAACGCGAAAGTGGCGCGGAAAAGGTAGTGTCGCCAGCCAGACATTTTTATCTCGAATGAAAGGGAAAGGTAATGCTACACAAACCTAAGAGAAAAGGAAAGGACAAGGTCCTGCGAACAAAAGATCTGGGTTCGGGAGTCGGTTACGACCCGGAAAGGTATTAGCACCCCAGACCGTCTGTCGTACCAGACGGGATCCACGCTTGTTTGTTTGTTTCAAAGGGTGAGAAATAAAACAGCTGCTGAATAAAACCGCTAACTAGAATGGGATTGAGAAAGGGAATTGGAAAAATAGAATGAAAAGAAAGAATGGGAAAAATGTAGGGAAAATAAAGAATATGCTCGAACGGACCTTATCCCGCTGCCTACGTACCTCATCGGGAAAATGAGGATCAGAGTCGACGTAGTTTGCCTAACCAGGCGGGAACTATTTGTTTGTGTTTTTTAAGAGCTGGAACTACTTATGTATATGCTCAAGTGTTGCAAGCTCTCCTTGAACGAGTTTGTTTACCGTCTTGCAAATGAGACAAGTCGTCACAAGTTTGCGTTGAGAGTGAATGAGATGAGAAGAGAGTTCCCGCAGGAAAAGATGTTTATTGTTTGTTGTTTGGTCTCTTAGAGAAGTGTTTTGGTTTTGTTTTTGAAACATTCTCATGCTAAGACTTACTCATCGTGGTAGATGACTTACACCTCGCCCCGAGACAGGACGTGTATAAGTATCCCGCGACAAAGTCTCCTGGCGTATGAGAACATTCAACATTTATTAGGTGTTGTATTGTTTTTCTTTATGAGATGAGAAAGAAAAGACTCAAGTCGGGAAAAGGACAAAAACTAGGGGACTAAGACCAACCCTAAGTTGTTTATTCAAAAGATGTCCTATGGTTAGTGTGGTTTTCTAGTCATAATGAGAAAAGAAAAAGAAAAAGAATTAGAATGCAACTTACTTCCTAATGAAGCTAAGTTGATTCTAAAAGGGGGAAGCCTATACAAGCACAAGTATGAAATGTAAAGGCAATATGCAAATTGAAAGCATGAAAGATAAAAGGCATAAGTTGTGAAGAACTTACCTCAACCTCCCTACAAAACAAAGGTTAGTAGTGCATATAGTCAAAATAATGATGTAAACAAATACCAAACAAATCCTAAGGGATATAGGACCTAAACTAGACTCAATCATAAGTCAAAGGGTACTAAAAACTATGCAAAGCCAAAATCCAGCAGTTACTACAGCTCCTATCGCACAAACAACTACTAAAATGCCATGCACAACACAAACATCTTATTACAGCTACCAAGCAGCATGCGAAATAGGTGTAAAAAGTATGGAAGCACGACAAACAACATACATTTTACAGCCCATGCTTCAAAATGCAGCTACGAAAAACGAGGCAGATTTGAAGGATTTTCATTTATGCATATAATGAGTGATAAATAGTGCACAAACATCACATAACATGATTAAAGAAAATCAAAATGAATGGCACGTGTATGGATCATGAACATATATGTATTTACAATGATTTGCTTATTAAAGAAAGCACATAAAGCAAAAGACAACAAATATGCAATTTCAAGATTTGAGCAAATAAGCACATAAGCATGAAATGTGAACATGTATCACCAAGAATCAATAACTAAACATGCACTTTGGTACGAAATCAGAATTGGCATCAACATGAAAGTGTGATCAATCAAGCAAAAATGCAAGAAATGAGCCTACGTGTGAATTATTCATTTTCAAGCAAAAATACAACATAGCATTTAAGCACTCAATTGATCGAAACATACATGGATCGCAAATATGAAGCAAAACTCAACTTGAAACAATTATTGGCATGCTAATCAATAAGTTTGAACATAGAAACAACATTCACAAATCATTTCATGCATCATTTTCACAAATAGGCATAAAACGAGAAAAGTAACGAATATATGTGTCGAAAGGACTCGAAACTATGAGATTATGCACCTAAAATGGTCTTGAAAATTCCCTAAAATCATGATCTAACCATCCATGAAGATTAAATAAGGAATGAAGAACAAACATGCATTGAAACAAACAAATTTCACAAAACTGAACAGCGTTAATCGGTTAACGCTAGGGGTTAACCCGTTAACGGTCCCCAAACAGCAACAGTCAAAAATGAAAAACACTTGTTAACCGGTTAACCCCTAGCATTAATTGGTTAGCACTGAACAGAAGCTAAAAAAGCAATTAGGAAAAACACTTTTAGTCATCAACCTACTTCCAAAAGCTCCTAATACATCTATGAACATGCTAGCACAAAATTGCTACCTAGATATAGTCTTCTAACACCTATTAGCATTATGAACAAGCTACAATTCTAGCTACCAACAATCAAAACGAGCAAAACGCAAGCAAATCGTAAAACGATCAAAGAATACCATACAGCGAGATGAAGTGAATAAATTAAAAATGAAAAGCGGTTTCGGATTCACCAACCTACAAAGCGGAGGCTTGCTTTGGTGATTGTTGCGGTGTCGATTAAAACACAAATGAAGAAGAAAATCGGAGATCCGATATGCTTCCGCGAATGCGCAAAATAAATGTGATTGATGATGATCTTGATGACCACTTGCACAATCACTTCCAAGAAGCTAAAATCAATCAACAAACAGTAGGAACTTGTCCAATAAGCCAAAGAATCATGGTTGGATGAAGGCTTAGCTTCAAGTTCTTCAAGTTTCAATGCAAAACTTGAAGAGCTTTTGGATGAAGAAGCTTTTGGGAATTTGGAAATGGAGAGAAAAAGTGAGAAAAAAAGTTGAGAGATGAAGTGAAATTTGGAAAATAAAGTTGAAGTTGTGAGGTTTGGAATGAAATGAAATTATATAGAGGCTAGGTTTGGCATGTGGCTTGGGCATGAAGCTAGCTTGGGCATTAGGTTTGGAGAATGAGGTTAGGAACTAGGCTTGGAGTTAGTTAAAGTTGGTTAGGGTTTCTAGAATATTCCTTGGAAGGTAGTAGAAGGTTCTAGAAAGTGGCAGAAATTTCAAGGCAAAATGGAAGGTGAAAGTGGAGTGTAGTGCAAGGTAAAAAAATGAAGGGAAAAAGGAAACCAATTAACTTTTGAACTTTTTATTCAAAATTTGCGCTCGTTAACCGGTTAACCCCGGGCGTTAACCGATTAACGAATGAAAAACTTGAATTCTTCATTCCTTTGGTAGGTTAACTTGGAAATGAACTGAGTTATTTTTGCGATATTATTTTTCTTCTTGAGCTCCAATACTTGATAAGAAACACTCGATCACATGCCTCATGTGTATGCAAATGATGATGATTTATTTTATTATTATTATTTATTTTTTGAATGCAATGTTATATGCTTGGATGAACATGCGGAATGATGAAGCATAAACCATTTGAGGTTGACAATAAATTAAGAGGGCAAATTTTAGGGTATTACACATCTGAATGTAATATTTCTAGTATGCAAGAGGACATCAATGGCATAGTCGAAATAAAAGAATTTCTGGATTGCTTCCCTATTAAGCAACCTTTATAGAGTTTGCCAGACATCTAAATACTTGGTATACTAGTTATCATATCTTGAGTAATCAATTGATTAAGTGACCTAAAAATCAAGTGGTCAAATCTCAAATGCCACAACCAACTATTCTTGTGGTCGACAAATGTTTTAAGGCATTGTACCTTAGTCGAACTGATCATGGTCTTAAGTGACTTGTTCTTCGACAAAGGAGGTTTTAAGACCAAACTATTATGGGTGTCGAACAATTCCAAGGCTCAATCTTTCATAATCGCTGAGAAGCCTTTTTTGACCAGTTGTCCAATACTTAGCAGATTACAGTTCATTCCAGGTATTAGAGTACATCTTTTATCATAGTCTTTGCTTTATTGCTCCTTTTAACAACTATGTTGCCAACACCTTTTGCTTGCAACAAGCAATTATCTGCAACTTTGACCTTGCACTTTTTCGATTCGCCAAAATCTGCCAACACATTTTCCTACCAGTCATGTGATTTGAGCAGCCTATGTTGAGTAACAATATTTTGGAAACAACATGGTCATCTGCAACTATAGTCATAATCCCCATATCTTAATAATCATCTAAATCTTGGCGTGCAAGGTTTTCTTCTTCCTTCTTCCCTTTGGTCGCTCCCTTGTATTTTCTGTACCAACAATTCTAGACCAAATGACCCCATTTTTCACAATTATAGCACTGCACGTAATACCCTAACTTATAATTTAAATATTTTATTTAATTTTTGCATTAGTTGGCCTTTATATGAGAATTATGATATTTTCAGAGTGTATGGATAATTTGGTAATTTACTAATTATAGGGGTTAAGGGTTGTAGGAGCAAGTAAATAATATTATTTTAATTACTACTTAATTTCTTGGTAATAAAATAAAATAATATGAAGAATTATGATTAAATAATTATTTAATCGTATATTTATTTAATTTAAATAATTAATTAATTGATTAAATTTAAAAAAAAAAAAAAAAGGTCAAAAACAAATTGTGTTCCACAGTGTGAACAACCAAAAAGCACTTGATAACGAAGGTCAGTAGTAGAAACTCAGCAGACCAGAAACTATCAAAAGGAAATTACATATGCTCATAACAAATCTTCTTTGATACAGATAACGGAGTGATTTCTTCAGAAACATTGTTTAGTGCATCAGCAGAGTCATCAGGAATGTGGCTGCCAAAAGTAGGAATCAGATTTTGTCAAAAAAAGCAAGTGCAGCATCATTTAGTTAATTCCTGAAACCACACGTAACAATTAAAACACTTAAAACCCATGTATGTATACCTGGTTAATTTACGTTTCCTCTCCTGTTCATTGGCCTGTTGTTGAGCTATTTGAATCAAAGTTTCTTCAGCAAGGGAATTCTTGAAATTGTCCAAGACTTTTGTGAGAATTTCTGGATCAACACGATGCTTATAACAAATCTCCTTTGATGTCTGAATAATTTCTTCCAAAACATCTTTGACGGCATCAGCATCAGCAGCCCCGTGTCCCTGGTGTTCAGGGGGGTCATCAGCAACATCATCAGCAGCCCCCTGTCCCTGGTGTTCAGGGGGGGTCATCAGCAACAGCAACCTCCTGTCCCTGGTGTTCAAGGGATCATCAGTATTAAGGGATTCTAAACAAAATCACATCCATCACACTTGCTTTATTTCGAAGTAAAACAACAAATTATTTGTTTTGTTTGGAAAAGTAAAAATATATAAGAGCATACCTGTCCAGGACCATTTACTTCATCTTCATCTTCATCTTCATCTCCTATACAGCCCACCTCGGCAAATACAAAATCAATATAAGATAACTTTGTTTCAGAATCGGCGTCGGACCCAATTTCATCACCCGGGTATCGATTCATATAATCTTCATAATACCTTGCGTTTTCATGATCCTCCTCCGTCAGCTCTATCTTTTTGAAAGTGCAGGACATCGTCCCAATCTCTTTCACTTTTCTCGTCTCTTGTCAATTTCAATTCCGCAGGCACTTTAGGGTTTTCTGTTTGAATTGAATATTGAATTTAATAAATAGAGTAAAATCATGTAAACGAATCAACTTAGAAGAACGAAAAAAACATCTATTAGAATAGAAGACAAACCCCTAATAGTCAATTATAAATAAATAGAATCATCATATAAAAAAATGAAACATGATTCAAGTGAAATTAATGGAGAGAACATAACCCTAACAAGGAAGTTTTAACAGAAAAAAATGTTAGGGGTTTCTTTTCTCTTCTCTTGTCAATTTCAATTTCTCTTGTTGATTAACCGTAAGGAACCCTGAAATTTATTGTATTATTGGAAGCAGAAAGAAGATGTGTTGTTTTTGTTGCTTATGATTGAAGAGAGAACATGATTTTGTGGTTGTTGGTTCCGCGAGAGAAGCCAAAGGAAGCGATGGATTGAGAGAGATTAGAGGCAGAAACCGAAAGAAAATGAAGAGGAAGTTTTGTTGTTGTGTTTACGGTGTTTGCGTAGAAAGAGACAGAAGTATTAGCGTGAGAATACAACTTGAGCTGCTGCTTCTAAGTTGTTTAGGGTTTTTCTTTCCATCACTACTAGTAACTTACGAACGTACGGATTATTCGAATTTCTAAACCGTGAAATCTAAAATAGAAAATATAAAAAAAAATGATGTACAGATTATTCCCATAACAAAAAATGTTAATTAGAAAATAATAATTGAATGTTTAATTAGAAAAGAATATTGAGTTAAGGAAAAAAAATTAATTAAGTGAAAAAATTAAGTAATTTGTTCCTAAGAAAATTGATGTGGTAAATTTTAATAACACATTTGTGTATCCGGGTTTGATACCCGTGAAAAATATATATTTTAATAGAGAAATGTGGGTCTGGTACCAGTGAAAAATATATATTTTTTAATAGAAAAATGTATATATCAAGTACCTGTGAAAAAAAAATTCAAAAATGTATGGTACCCGTGAACAGATTAAATATCAAGACCAAGAAAGAGATTATTCAAACCAACTGATTTTAAATTTTTTTGGTAACTATATGGTGCGATTTATCTCTGTATTTTGTTATTCATCTTTCTTAGTGAAAATATATAATACTTGTATAAAAAGTAGGGAAAACAATTTGTTAGAGTCATTTATTTTTGTTTTAATTTTACCCCAAAAACTTTGATAGGGAGTATACGGATTTTTTTTAAATTAGTAATAGATAATTAGACTTTTATATAAAATCAGACTATAGTTATATTTAATTAGTAATATATAAAATCAAATAAATGTTAAACCAATTTTAATCGATATGGACGAAAACAAATTTAGTATTCAAATAAACACTATTAGATTCATATTATAAGTAATACATTATATTAGTATTCAAATATTAAAATGGTAAGTCATAGAAGATTGAAACATATGTTGTATATTTAATCAATCACCAAATCTGAAACGCCTCGTCGAAATAAAGTTGCTCCATGTGTAGTTTTGTTCATCATCATCATCTGAATAAAAAATGGAATAGTCGATTTCTTCATCATCATCTGAATCTGAAACTTGTTTCCTTCGCAACTTTTTTTTGGCTGATCTTGTATTTCTTCTCTGTTGAACGACCGACGCTTCAACTACAGCGACTGCATTCTGGAACCTTCAACCGGCGGTTGGATCTGTTTAAGAAAACCAAAAGATGAGCCGACAAAAAACAATACAGACTTGTTAGGTACACAAAAAAGAAATAAAGACCGTTGTACCGGTTGAGGTAGTTGAACATTGGGAGGTTGTTCAAGCAGCAGAGGAAGGTCACCGGCCACAAGCTGCTGCAAATCCGCATCCGTGCTGACCTGCACGACCATTTCGTCATCTACCCGGTTCTATTGATTAACAAATGATTATAATGCGAAGAAATAACAATGGTTGCATTTTGGTAGAGATAATGAAAAGGAAAAAGGTAAATGTAGTTGTTGTACCTTTTCAGGTTGTTGGATTGAAGCAGGATGATGAACATGTAGAGGTTGTTGCAATTCCGTAGGTTGTTGGAACTCAGCCTGTGTTCTGACATTTGAAGGTTCTTCAACCTGTAGAACACTGTTGGACTCCATACAAGTTTTTTCTATTTCATAAAGTGTGTTGTGTGCTATAGAGAAAAGGATAGGGGTTATATAATGAAGCTTGTGTCTCTTCACATACTCATGGATTTTGAAAAGGCACACACATTAAAATACATTGGAATCGTAACACAAGAATATTGGGAGGTCAAGTAATAATGACCGGTGATGGTCAAGTTCATCTGAAATTTGTAAATACATGGTTAATAATGGTGGGTCACCATAGAAAAATAAAAGAACAATAAAACACAAAGGGGAACATTGACTACTTGATAACCAACCATTAACGGAAAAAAAAACAAAGGGTAAGAACAACAACTTCAGACAACAAAACACTTAGACTGTATAATTACAATTTGATAACCGAAAATGCATCATTATTAGAACCGATACAATTCGAACACCTACACGAAATCATACCTAAAACAACAACGATGTCAACTGGTCTAATTACCAGTTTCAAAAGCCCATAATAAATATTTTATGAGATAAACTTCTTTTGAGATGTAACTGTTTAAAAATGCACTTTTAACGTCCATCTGATATAATACGATGTTATGATTCATAGAAAAAGAAATTAATAATCGAATAATCTCTAGTCTGGCAACATGAGCAAATGTTTATGTATAGTATATTCCTTCTTGTTGACTATAACCTTGTGCGACCAGATGTGCCTTATTTCTGACAACCCCGGCCTTCTCATTGAGCTTATTTCTGAAGACCCGTTTAGTTCCAATAACATGGATATCTTTAGGCTTCAAAACAAGTTCCCAAACATCATTCTTTGAGAACTGATTAAGTTCTTCTTCCATTTCCAGAATCTAGTCTTTGTCCAAATTAGCTTCACCAACAGAAGTTGGCTCAATCATAGACACCAAACCCAAATGAGTTTCTTTAGAAGGTTTGAAAGTTGATTTGGTTCTGATAGGAGCATCCTTGTTTCCTAGAATCAGATCTTCAGGGTGTGAAGAGGCAATTATGTTTTTCTTTTGTTGTGGGGGATCATATATAATAGGATTGATATCAGAGGTAGGAGCTTTTGATTCTTTGACTTCTTCTGTCTTTTCCTTAGGCTTTGAAATGTTGATCTCCAAATCTGCAAACTTTTTAACTAGCTTTGACTTTTCAGGGTCAAGCTAATCATTGGATATGACATGAATTGATTCTTCTACAGTTCGTGTTTATGTGTTATAGACTTTGTTGTTAGACGATGGCACATATCTAGAAGAGGGTTGAATAGATCCCTTTTAAAATTTTCAAACTTTTGAAATTTATTTCAAAAATGGTTTGCGAAAGCTCCCCGAAAAATTAACGTCTAAATTTTATTTAGTCACCGGTGATCGGATATGTGTTATCAACCCAAATGAGATGCTAACGATGAATGAATTAATAGCTCACTAATTAATCACTTAAACTTCACACAACTGATTTAACTACTTCCAACAATGTTATAAGAGAAGAAAATAACATAGTGACAATGAAATAATGTATTTTGAATTTTGTCAAACACTTGGTGGGCACACCACACCAAGCTTATTTTGCAACTTTTTGTAGTGTATAATTTTTCTAGAGTTACTATCAAATTTGATAGCAACAATTTCACAAACACCTAGAGTGCACCAAAATTTGCAAAACAGAATTTTCAATATTACACTATTTTAAGTTGTGCAGAAATATAACAAATGAAGGAAAACGAAGAACGCGCGAATTTGCTTAGGCAGTTCCCCTACCGTCCTCGCCAAGGGTACCTCTGCCCCCAATTCAAAAATGGAATTGGGATATGTATTTAAAATTGCAATGTTCTTACAAAGTGAAATTAGAAACAACAAACCAATCCTAATTGTTATAGAAGTTATATTTATCTTTGTCCCTTGATTCAAGATGAATAAATTCCTTCACACGTGTCGAACAAACCTCCGATTGTTGCTCACTTATTGTAAGAATCCTTGATTCTTCAAACTTCGAGCATGACCGCTTTGAATCGATACGAGTGAACCCATACCTTCCTTCACAATCCTCCGGTTACCGTGATGTAGTTGAACAATCTCTTCGATCTCCAAACCTCTTCACTTAGCTTAACAGGGTCTATTACCTGCACTTGATGAGTTGTTACCAGAAGTTGATCAAAGGTTTTGTGTAAGGTAATCCAATATGTATTTTGCATTTGTTGTAGCTAGTGTTTACTTGGTGTTTTCAATTTTGTATTCTGCACTAGCTGTAGTTGGTGTTTACTTGGTGTTTTCAATTCTGTATTATGTATTCTGCACTTGTTGTAGCTGGTGTTTACTCGGTGTTTTCAATTATGTATTATGTATTTTGCACTTGTTGTAGCTGGTGTTTACTTGGTGTTTTCAATTATGTTTACTTGGTGTTTACTTAGTGTTTACTTGGTGTTGTTTTTAGGCACTTATATAGCAATTTCAGGAAGAGGTTTCCTGGTGTCAAACTGAAAGAGTTGATGTGGAAGGCTGCTAATGCAAGTTATCCAAATGCTTAGGAGAAAATTATGCGTGAAATGAAAGAGGTTAATGAAGAAGAATTCAAGCACCTTTG
The DNA here is from genome assembly GCA_963966055.1 of Lathyrus aphaca. Lineage (NCBI taxonomy): Eukaryota > Viridiplantae > Streptophyta > Magnoliopsida > Fabales > Fabaceae > Lathyrus > Lathyrus aphaca. The sequence goes on from OZ014522.1 coordinate 548,530,123, forward strand.
GAAGATCCCACCTAGGTTTTAGAGCAAATCAAGGTTTAATAATGGTCCAAGGTGTGACACTTTGGTTAACAATATGTCAGAAGCCTTTAACTTTGTGTTTGTAGCTGCAAGGGCCAAGCCCATTGTCACAATGCTTGAAGAGATTAGAATCTACCTCATGCAGAGGTGGGAGTCTAACAGACAGAAGATTGCTAAATATGCAGACACTGTTCTACCAAATATAAGAAAGAAGTTGGAAAAAGAATCTCAAAGAACAAACCATTGGATTGTTAGGTAATGTTTGTTAAATATGAATTTAAATACTTGTTCAAAATGTTTGTTAAATGTTCATTTATATACATGATACAGGCGTGCAACTGAGGTAGACTATGAGGTTAGGCATACATCCCTCGTTGAAGAAAAACATTTCGTAAACCTATCAAAGAAAGTGTTCTTGTAGAAGATGGATGCTGAATGGGCTACCATGTTGTCATGCACTTGCTTGTATGAAGGATCAACACTTATTGATTGATGATTTTGTTCCTGAATATTACAAAAAGGAATGTTATGCAGATTGCTACTCATCTATCATCTACCCAGTCAATGAGGAAGCTCTTTGGACCAAAACAAATGCTGTTGATTTGCAACCACCACCAATCAAAAGGCAACCTGGTCGACCAAAGAAGAAGAGGAACAAAGAGGTTGGGGAACAAGTTAGAAATTAAACTCAGCTCAAAAGGGCCAAATTTGGCATCAAGTGCAGTAGGTTCCATAAGGATGGCCACAATAAGGCCACCTGCAAGCTGCCTACAACAACACAAGTAACTGCTGCTCCAACTCAAGAACCTGATGTGCCAGAAACTCAAGTACTTGCTGCTCCAACTCAAGCACCAACTCAAGCACCAACAACAACACTAACTCAGGCATCATCTGTTACACCAGAAGGAAGCTTACCACAACAAGTTGCCAAAAAGAGAAAGAGGCTTCAGAAGGGTCCAAAATAAGTTATGAGCCAACCATGATGTTTTCATTTGTACTAGCTAATGTAGTTTATGACTCAGGTATATAATGTCCATTTTGTAAAACATTTGACAATGTTTGCTTTCTAATGTAGTTTGTGTACTACTTTTGTGCACTGGTGTTGTTTAATGTTGATGTTGAATGTTGTGATGTACTAATCATGTGTAATGCATTTGTATAATGTCCATTTTGGATCAAAGAAAACAATGAAACATTACTTATGAAATATTATTGTTATGTACTGCTTTTGTTATAAAGGTTTCAATGCCATGTGAAAGATCAATTTGTGAAATAACAATTTATGTGAAATAAACCACAATAATACACAATTGGTGTTATAAAAGTTTCATTTTCATTCATAATCAAACCACAATTTGTGAATACAATTTTCATTCATAAACAAAGAAACATAAAACATGATTGTTACAAACCCTACTTCAACTTGTCACCAACCTAACCTAAAACATGATTGTTACAAAAATAACATTAAACGCAAAGCTAAATATTCCTATCATTACAGCCAATTTCAACCATACATTTGTCTTGATGATCTGATACTTCAATTTGTTTATCTTCTTCTGCCTCGGAATCTTCACATCCCTTTCATCAATAATGTCATCTTCAAATCATTTGAAGAAATTGCACCCCTTATTGATATGATTTCTGAAATTTCTGCACCCCCAAAACTTTTTCCCGAAATTAACACTACTCATGTCACCCACTGTACGAAGCACACATTCTTCTTAGCAAAGACATTTCCTCCTCTTGTTTCTCTGAATAACCGACGCGAATGATCCAGTGGAAGAATTATTTGAAAATTGAGACATTGAGGAGAAGGGCTTGGTAGAGGTACGATGAAGAAGGAATGAGAGGAAAGAAAAATCTGGAGAGGTACGAAGGATTGAAATTTGTTATGACACCCTAGACTAGAGAAGATGAAGGAGAGATGGATGGCAACGTGAAAAAGAAAATATGGAAAAATATTTATGAGTCATTGACAACATCAATTACATAAAGACATTTTGTATACATGAGATAACAACATGACCATATGGTACGTCACTGTGGCGGAAGACATTTTATGGGACTAACGTGAAACGTTTTTTTATTGTGGGACCAAAATGAAACTCAAAATTATTTTACGGGACAAAATTATGCCAAGAATAATTGATTTAAGATTTTCTTACTCAAATTTATTTAAGTAAAAAAAATATTTATAGATAAATTTTATTAAAAGAAAAAGTAATTTAACATGACCAAAAGCCTTTTTAAATCAATTTATAATAGATTAATAGTCATTTACCCCTGCAATATATGCGAGATTTGATTTACCTCCTTTAAAAAATAATTTTATATTACCCCTGAAAATTATGGATACCGTGTAAAAATCAGGGGGTAAATAAAAAAAATATTTGACAAGAGTAAATAGACAAATACTATACTATATTTATATTGTTGATAATTTAACGATCAAAAACAATATACTAAAAATATCTAATACGTTTCTAAGGGTGCAGTGGCACCCTCTCACACCCACATTCCTCCGCCACTGGGTGCACCAGAAGATTTTTTCAAATGCTTGAGCAAAGGTACAATGATTTCAATGAGCAAGTCGATTAAATGGTTATAACAAAAGATATCATTTAATTTATACTAAGTTACTAATAACTAAGTATTTGCTATGCGCAATTATTGATTCGCATTCTCTTGTTCTATGATGTGATCCTTACGTACCAATATTTATGTGTAAAGTTTGTTTATGTACTTTTCTAATAATTCATGTGTTGATACAAAATTACTGGTCATACACTGTATATGATTGCATAAAAAGGAAAACTATTTCGGAAAAAACACTGTCATGCCATACTTTTCCTCCCTTATATCCACTATGCCACATTTTTCACTGTATATTCCAATCTGTCATAGTTTCAAACAAAAACATTTTTTGGTTGGTCTTTGTCGTCCATTGAATGGGCGGGAGTGAAGTTTTTTTTTAATTATATCGTCCTTTGAATGGGCAGCAGTGTTATGTTTCCATTTTTTCATTTTATTTTGGTTTTTTAATATAAAAAGTAATTAATAAGTAATTTAAAATATTAATATTAAATAATAATAATAATAATATAAAATATGAATAATATTATTAATATTAAAGAAATAATAATTATGAATAATAATAATAATATTAATATAAATATTAAATTACAATAATATTAATATAAATAATAATAATAATAATATTAATATAAATATTAAATAATTAATTAATTTTTTCTATCCCCTATTTGGACTCAGTCGACGATGTCACTGATGAGTTCCACAACCGGGAGGACGTTATATTCGGGTAGTCCTTCTTAAACCAGTTTGTTCATCGTTTGTTGGTTGAGTAGAAGGTCCTGCTTCACCCGGAGGATTAATAAAGTTGGATATCCCTTCATCACCAAAGACGTCATGTATCACTGCCGCACTGTCATAATCTAGTCGTGTTCCCTCGTTACTCCAAGTTGGTTGGGAAGGAGGTGGCATTGAGTTATTCATGTAGGGGATGTATGGACGTTGGTCTTAGGATGAATTAAAGGTGAAAGTTTGTGATAAATAAAATGACATTTGTGGTTGGGGTGTTAGGTAATTGGGTTCTTGTGGGATAGATTGAGGTATTGGGTAATTGTATTTTTATGTGGTAGGTTGAGAGAATGAATGTTGTTGTGTGTATGATGAAGAGGGGGTAAAATTGAGGTTTTGTTGGGTGTTGTAGGGGGTTGGGTTAAATGATTGGTATGGTTGATTGTAAGGGTGTTGTTGGGTTGGGGTATAAGGTTGTTGTGTGGGTTGTTGGTTGGTATTAAATGTTTGTTGGGAGGAAAATGAGTGTTGTTGGTTGGTATTAAATGTTTGTTGGGAGGAAAATGGGTGTTGTTGGTTGGTATTAAATGTTTGTTGGGAGGAAAATGGGTGTTGTTGGTTGACATTCAAAGCGATTTGGATACGAGGGTCAAATAAGTCTCTGTTTACCGATAGATACAAATTGGTAACAGATCAATACCAATTCATGTATCCCCTACTGAGTTTACATTTAGTATCCATGACATTTCCTTGTATGACGGCGCGGTGACGATTTATCCATTCTTGTCGTTCTTCTTTGTTGTGGTCTTTCCAATCTTCGTAAGCCCATTGTTGATTTACTTTGCTGTTGTGGTATTTTTTCATGCATCTCGGTGGACCAGGAATTTCTTGTTGTATCCCAAACTGAAGTTGATCCCGATCCGTTTGATGCATTTCAACATAAGTGAAACAAAATATATATGTTGATGCACTCTAAATATGGCTTTCAGTTGGGTCCTCATCCTCGAGTCCCAGATATGGTCTTCATATAAATTGCGACGAAGTTGAAAAAATGGATTAAATATTAGAGTAATAAAAATATTTTAATATTAAAATGTATAATTTTTAGAGATAATACATCGTTGGGCTCAAAATGATCGAAGAATGTCCGATATCCAACAACACAATGATGAGTTTTTTTTCTCATAATTCATCCCATAAGCAGACCATCTAAAACATAAATATAGTTTAAATATTAGAGCAATGAAAATATTAAATAGAAAAATAAATAGAGTTTAAATATTAGAGCAATAAAAATAATAAATAGAAAATAAATATACATACTTTGTTGCATACGGAAAATGGAATGGATTTTCGTTGATTGGTGTCAGTCTAGGCATTATGGAGCAACCCCAAGCTTGAAGTAACACTCCACATCCAGCAAAATTGTGAGCATCCTTCAAAGCGCATCGACACAAATTTTTGTAAAGATGTGCTAAAGTTGTTGCGCCCCAACTATAACTATTTATTTGGTTGAAATCTTCTAGTAACGGTAAAAATTGAAGATGTATAGTGTTACCGTTAGTATCAGGAAATAAAAAACAAGCAAAAAGTAACATAATATATACTCTTGCTTTCATTATTTTTAGTTCCTCGGGGGAGTCTTCGTCTAATTCGATAGAATTATATTGGTCCCTTAGAACTACTATTCTCAAAGATTTTCCTCGTCTCTCAGAAGGTTCCATCGTAATCCCTAACAGTTCCTTAACCATTTGGTTTGACATAGATGTGCAACCAACAATGGTTGAGCCATTCACACGCAACCCCAATAACATGGGGACATCCTCCAAAGTCGGCGCGCATTCACCAGTTGGAAAATAGAACGTGTGAGTTTCTGGTATCCATCTCTCGCACAGGGTGAGACAGAATTTTTGATCAACTCCATACAAATTAATAGTGATGACATGACCGAAACCAGCTTGAATCAAATATGGACGGATATGTTCATCGACTGTGATGTACTTATGTGTATGTGGTTTGAATTTTCTTTCATCCTACAAATAAAACATGCATAATATATAATGTAATATAAAAATATAATGTAATAAAATGTAATTAAATAAAATGTAATTAAAAATTTAATGTAATAAAATGTAATTAAATAACCCTTACATATCCTGCAATATTTGCACGTGTTCCTCGATGTTTTTCTCTGAGTGTTAGCAGAGGCACAGACAGAGCCATTGTTTAGAATAAGAGTGATTAAGAGTGATAAAGATGAAATTGTAATAGAGATGTTTGGATATATATGATTTTGTAATAGAGATATGTTGGTATTTATAGAATATGTAATTGATATATGTAATAAATATTTTGGTATAGGTGGTTGAAGAGTGAATAAATTGTATAAGTTGGTTGAAGAGTTTAGGTGTAAGAAATTTTTCTTGCATGGCTTGTACGTGTACTCACCAGCTGCATGGGCGAATTTAATTTCTGTTGACCACCGCCCATTCAATGGGCGGCAGAGTTATATGGCAATTAATATGTGTCTGAGTGCCTCACATTCAATGGACGACAGTGTACAAACGTGTCTGACACATTGCAGCATGCCTCACATTGAATGGACGGCAAATTTATTGATGTCTGACACATTGCAGACAACCGCACATCCAATGGGAGGCAATGTGTTAATTGTGTCTGAATGTTTGACCAGCGAATTCAAGTGTAAAATATAAAAAAAAATCTATAAACCTATCCCATTATCTTTATTTTATACACCATTGTCTTGAAATTTATTCACCATTCAAAAACATTCAAAACATTCAAACCATTCAAAAATGGCTCAAAGATAAAATTATATGGTAACTGCACATTGTAATGGTAGTGTGGTTGTATCTGATGAGGTCGGTTATAGCTTCGAAAATACTAAAATTTGTCAATCTCAAATAAGCCCCAAATCAAAGATCCAAATCCATGTAGCCATATCAAATCATAGAACTATACTGACAATGAGCTATGATGAGGTCAAGGGTTCCTACAAACCTGTAAACCCCTCCCAATCTCACGGGTGTGCTCCGGGTCAAACATCACGAACTCTCAAAGCCGAATAGCAATAATACGTTCACCATTTCTGAGAAATGGCTCATGACCAAATTAGGGAATCAGTTTGGCATTATGTACTACTCAGGGAGGTCTCAGCGTGAGTCCGGGAAAAACAAGCATCCTTTATAAGTTCCCAGCTTCAAGCGCTGGAATCAAGAAGCAATAGTACATTCATCCCGAAGGGTACAATACTATCGTCATACAACCAGATGCTTTGACTGAGTTCCTATAAAAGAACCAGGCCATCCTATGTGAGTTCCCAGTGGGCCCTCGGGTGCGAATGGGTTTGCTACAAAATGTGGTATGCCACTGTCACCACTGGAGAGGGATGTTTCCACAAAGGTCCTCAATGATCGGTCCCCAGATGCACATAACTATCGAGGTCATGTATTACCCCAGAAAGATTCCGGCATAAATACATTTCCAAGACGGTCGCAAGTCTGGGTGTGGAACTCACTACTACCAACATAGCAGATGCCATGAAGCCAAAGTGACTGTCTACTCTAAGTCCTAGGGTGCACTCGAGCCCCAGTTACGAGCTCATCTCTCAGTAACAGTTCTCAATCCCACAGAAAAAAGGAAACCAACAACCAGACAATCCAGTAATAATATATGATGCATGAAAATAAATACTGCAAACTGTAAATAAAGCTGTAAATAAAACTGTAAATAAACACAGTTAAATAAACACAAAACAACAAACAATCAACACCCAACAAAACAGAAACACGCAAGCGCTAGGATTGACTCTCAAGGGGAACTAGAGATACTCTGGTTAGAACCGTCCCCAACAGAGTCGCCAGCTGTCGCTCCCTGGATTTCCATCCTGGTACAAATGCGAAAGTAGCGCGGAAAGAGGTAGAGTCTCCAGCCAGGCATTTTTATCCCGAAGAGACAGAAATGGTAATGCTGCACAAACCAGAAGAAAAGAAAGGAAGGACAAAGGTCCTGCGAACCAAAGAATCTGAGTTCGGGAGTCGCTTACAACCTGGGAAGGTATTAGCACCCCAGATCATCCGCCGTACCCGACGAGATTTACGCTTGCAAAGAAAATTGTTTCAAAGGGTGAAGAAATGAAAGCTGCTGTAAAGAAAAGGGAATGAACTAGACAAAAAGAAAAGAAAGAGGGAAAATGTAGGGAAAATAAAAGAGTGTGCTCGAACGGGCCCTACCCCGCTGCCTACGTACCTCGTCTGGACATGAGGATCAGAGACGCCGTAGTTCCCCTAACTAAGGGTAGAAAAGATTGCTTGTGTCTTAAGGCTTGAACTGCCTATGTCAATGCTCAGGTGTTGCAGGCTCGGACGACGAGTGTGTAACCATCTTGCAAAATGACAAGTAGGAGCAAGTTCGCGTACGGAGCGAAGGAGATGAGAAAAGAAGTCCCGAAGGAGACGCTTATTGTTTGTTTGAGTTTTTTATGAGCTTTTATTTGATGTGGCACAAGAGAATGGAGTCAAGCTATTTTCCATGGAATGTGTACTTGCTACTATATTCCAAGATGGAATAATAGAACAAGCACACCGAGTAAGGAGAATTTATCCAAGACTTGTTTCCAAGGGCAAGGGCCTAAATTCACTGACTTGTTGAATTTATTAGGTGTTTTAGTGATTAAAAATGAAGAAGTATTTTTTATGATTTTTCTTGATGAAGATGACTTCATGATCCAACTTGTGCATCATGCTAAACAAATTCACTATTCCAAGATGAAATGAATACATAGGCCCCATGGAATAAGGCTATTACACAAGAAGTCACTTCTTTCTTTATTAATGTGTTTTAGGGTTTTGTTTTGAGACGAGAAGAGAAAGAACCAAAGGAGAAAAAGGCAAAAATCTAATGGGGAAAGACTAAGCCTAATATTAGCATGCCAAAGTGGTCCTAAGGTTAGTGAGGTTTCAACTATCCTAAAAGGAAAGAAGAACCAAAGAGGAACAAAAGAGAGGAGAAGAACACAAGCAAACAACTTACTCCTCTAAAGGAGATAAGTTGCTCCTAAAAGGGGAAAACAAGAGTTGCATCACATGATGGCATAAGGCGCATCAAAAAACACAAAGTAGAAAGAAACTTAAAAAGAAAAGAAGAAGAGTTGAAATGTGGATAAACATCCACACTTCTCTTACCATAAGCCCCTACAATGTTAGCAAAAATCCAACATATGTTCATCAACACAATCATGGAATTAGCATGCTCAAAGTTCTAGAAAACCAAGTTAAACAAACATGCCAAGCTTTGCACATACAAGCATTTACGTGTCGAGAACATGAAGCAATGCATCAACCAACAAGCAAATCACCCTAAACTAGCATATTCAATGATCATATAATGATCCATGGCAATTAAAATAAGTAAGAGGATCAAACAAGCTAAAAATAGCTCAAATATGACATTCTGCTTCAGTGTTAACCGGTTAACCAAAGCGTTAACCGGTTAACCAGTTCAAACCTGCAGAAAAATAGCACAAAAACAGGTGCGTTAACCGGTTAACCAAAGCGTTAACCGGTTAACATTGTAAAAACAACAACAATTCCTGCAAAAAAATCAGCTCAAACCAGCTTATCCAAATAATCACACACCAGACCAGCAATCAATTATGCATGAAATAAATGGATCAATTCACATTAATTAACATCATTAAACTCATGAACATTAGCACACGAATCCGGCTACGAATCAACCAATCAATTCAAGCAACACAAGTAAATACACAAGCACATGGTGGATCTAAAGCACAAGCATGCAAATAAGCTAAAACAGAGCTAGATCTGAATTTAACCAACCTACAAAGTTGAGGTATGCTTTGGTAGTTGTTGATTGAGCTGGAAATGAGAGATCTCGCGGAAAACTTTGAAGATCCGGTGCTAAGCTTCACACTCCATGCAAAATAAATGCAAGCAAAAGGTCTTGATGCATAATTTTTGCTCCAAAAGCACTTCTAATCTCCAAACCAGATCTGAACCACCAAGTAAACCAGCAAAATGATGCAAAGAAGCTATGGATGGAGGTCTAGTTCCAAGATCTACACACTTTAAGGCAAAGTTATGTGATCTTCAAAAAGGAACTTTGAGTGATTTGGAAAAATTGGGAGAGAAAAGTGAGAGAATGGTGAGAGAGATCAAAATTCAGAAAATGAAGGGGAGTGAATTGTGAGGGAGTCCTTTCTTGGTTTGGAGGGAAATGAATTAAATACGGTTTAGGTTTGGGGTCCAAAATTTAGGCTTGGGATCCAAAAAAAATGGTTTGGGAAAGTGATTAGGACCTAGCATTGGAATTAGGCTTGGATAAATGCTCTAGATCCTTCTCCTTAATTCAAATGAATAAAAATTGGAAAAATTGGAAAATTGGAGCCAAAACACATGCTGAATTTGCTGTTGGAATTCAAAATTAGCAGCCGTTAACCGGTTAACCAAAGCGTTAACCGGTTAACGCCAGTGAATTTTGAATTCTCCATCCTTTTGGTGGAAAACTTCCATAACAACCCGGCGCCAACCGTTTTGATCTGATTTTGATCCTTAATCCCTTTTTAGGGCCTTGAAAATGATACAGAGTGTGTATAACATGCCTTGACTTTGACTTGTAGTGCTTCAAATTTCTCGGATGACTGATCATATGCCTTGTGCTAGAACATGCAAGTGCTATGCTTCATCTTTCTATGCAAAAATGCTAAGGACATGACATGCTTATGATGATTATGATATGATGATGATGCTAAACAGAAGAGGGCAAATTTGGGGTGTTACAGCCGCACATGCCTCGTCTTCCGGTGGAAGGAGACATAACAGTGGGTAATCAATTCAAAACTAAATTTGACTGTGTGCTTGCAACAAAACAATATCACATGAAACACATTGTGAATTTTAGGGTGAAGGATTCCGATAAAAAGAGATATATCATTTGTTGTAGATACGATACGTGCAAGTTTCATCTGGTGGCGTCGTATCGAAAAAGAAGTGATTAGTGGGAGATAAGTATCAAAATAATGTTATTTAAAATAAATTAATTATTCTATATTAATTATTAATTTTAAGTAATTAATATTAATATTTATTGATTTTAACTAATTAATATTAATATTTTTTAATTTTAACTAATTAATATTAACATTTATTAATTTTAAATTATATATATATATATATATATATATATATATATATATATATATATATATATATATATATATATATATATATATATATATATATATATATATATATATATATATATATATATATATATATATATATATATATATATATATATATATATATATATATATATATATATATATATACCGTGCATATTGCCGCCCATTGAAAGGGCGACATACTTTAAAAATTAACAAAGGGCGATAATATACAAATTAAAAAAAAAAACTTTTTTGAAAAGATGACATATTGATATTTTAGGCCATTTGAATGGCATTCTGGATAATACCCCCTAAGAACATGGCAGCAGGACAGAAAAAAATCCACAACCGGTCACCACATACAATTTTTTTCCACTATTTTTGTCTTTTTAGCAAACATTTATAACAGGTTGTTAGCATTGAATACTTATAACAGTTTGTGGTCATCTTTGAACATTTATAACAATTTATTTCATCTTATTAGGATGTTCATTTATCAAGGAGGAATCTAGATGTCATTCCCACACTCTGGTATCTCTTAAACTTTTACAAATTTATAATTGTTTTTGAATTTTTTTTTGAAGAAAGTAAAATAATTTTCATTACCGGGAATTTCAAAAATTCGGTTTAGGAATTTAAAATTCTCGTAAGTGAAAAATTTTCAAAAAAAAAAAGTGAATTTTTACACTATCAGGGATTTCAAATTCTTGAAAATTTTCTGTAAATTTTGGGATATTTGAAATTCTCAGTTGTGAAATTTAAAAAAAAAAAAAGTGAATATTTTTACATTATCGAAGATTTCAAATTTCCGGTATCATGTGGAAAATTATACGAATTTGAAATCCCTGATAATGAAAAAAAATGAAATTTAAATTGTCAATTTTTACCGGTAATTTTAAAATCTCCGATATTTTTTATCGGTAATTTCGAAATCCCTGGTATTTTTTAATTGTAACTTCAAAATCCCTGATATTTTTCAAAATCTCCAGTATTCCTCCCAAATTTTAGAATTTTCGAAAATTTTAAAAAAGATAAAAATTGTATTTCACTACAAATATTATGAAGGTGTCAGGTATGAGTATGTGGATATCAAATAAATTCCTCCGATACAAGAAACATCGTATATGTTGAGATGCCAACAAATACGAATGTGAATGAATTGGCTTTAGTGGTATTCTCGTGAATTTTATCTCGTGTGATCATATTTCTAAAACTTCAATTATTTTCTTATTTATATATTTTTAATGATCAAAATTTTCTATTTCCTACCCTTATTTTCTTATTTTTATATTTTCAATGCTCAAAATTTTCTATTTACTATCCTATTGATGATGTTATTGATGGTTTATATCAATATATGATTCTCTTGATGAGGTATGTCCTATTTTTGAAGAGGTGTGTTTGGATATATTTGAGGAATATATTATTTATTGAAATGAGTTTTTAGAATTCAAATACAGACATGACTTTGTTAGAGATATCATATTTGATATATTTAGACATGCGTGAATATCTGTAAAAAGAAAGACGTATGTGAATTTTTTGAATAATTTACAAGAGGAGATAACGACTTTTAGATCATCCAATGTTCTGGTGTATGCATGATTGGGAAAGAAATATAATTATATAAACTTAACTTTAATTTTATCACCGTGGACTAAGAAACTTTGAAAGTCGCTCCAAATAAAATGATAAAACATAAGAAATGTGTTTTGGCAATAAATATTTTATATAAAGTGCAAAGATTTAAGTATATATTATGTCTTCTAAAACATGAATGTATTATTTAAGAGTATTGATTTTACTATAAAAATGTAACAACACAATTTATTATCCATTTATTTATTTATGTGTTATTTTTGAATAATCTTAATTATATATGAGATTAAAGATCGAAGATTGTCAATGTATTTCAATGATTGGAATTTTACTAGAGTGTAAAGTTATGGGAGTAAATTCAAATCTGGTAGGAATACATCTTCTAACCACCCTCAAACAATTTCTTAAATCATTTTGAGATTTGCATATTCCACAATTCCAATTACTTGCACTAGTATTGCAACTTGTTTGAATTAGCTAGTTGAACTAAAGGTCAAACAAAAAGATTTAAATGCTTAGAGCTCAATTTAAAATATAATAACTAATTTAACAATTAGTTATTAGTAATTTATTATTAAAGAAATTACTTACAAGAATAAAGATCAGATAATATAGGGATAATACTTCTGAAAAATCCTTCTAGAAAAATAGTTATTGAATATATATATTTTTTCAAAATAATTATATTTTTCAACAAAAAAATTTAAATAATTATTTTTCTTCATTAAGTTTTAAGAAACTTATGTTTTAAATAATAAAATTACAATGCATAATACATGACAATCCAATTGGTGACTCGATTGATCAAATAAGAGGTATAATCAATTGAATTGACGAATACATCATGTTTAATCAATTGAGTTGACAATCATTTATAAGACATATGTGTTGTCGTTAATTTATCTAATTCATGTGTGTTTGGATATTTTTTTATTATATATTAATACAATTAATTAAGATAAAACCAACTTATTTTTATATAGTGCGTCAATATCTACACAAAACTGCATGTATTTATAAGAATTTATTAGGGATGGTGATATTCTAGGAAATCTGTATTAAACACATGGGATGAATCAACAAAGATTGATATGAGAAAAAATACTTAAGGGGTGTGAAATCGATGACATGTATGATCAAGCAGGTTGTCACCGTTAATGTAAAAGAAAATTGTTTGAAATATAAGTACTTTAGAAACTAATGAAAAAAATAGTTATTTTGAGAATTTTGTTGGAAAACATTGTTATCGAAAAACAATACATTTATTGTGAGTTTTAATGCTTATTTTTTCATTATTGCAATTAATCTTGTCTTAAAAATATAAATAAAATTATATATATATATATATATATATATATATATATATATATATATATATATATATATATATATATATATATATATATATATATATATATATATATATATATATATATATATATATATATATATATATATATATATATATATATATATATATATATTTGTCAGTTTATGTTATAATTTCATTTTTTAAATATTTTAGTTAATAAATTAACTATTAATTATTTTTATTTATTATCAATTTTATGTTTATTTTTCATTAAATTCATATTATATTATTTTTAACTATATTTTTTAAATAAGTTACAATTTAATTTAAAATTTAATTAATATATACTTACATTGTAAAAATGTTTACATAATTAATTAGATATATTTTTATTTTGATCATTTATAAAATAATGATAAATTGATAATATACAATTTTTATATTGGATCGGACATAACAACTAATCTCATTAATTTTTTATTTTACTATGTTGTTTGATTTTGTTGACACATTTCATATTCTAGATAAAAATTAAAATATATAATTTTATAATCAACTTATACATACATTAAAATGTAAAGCAATGAAAAACAATTACTCCATCTCTTCCAATAAGCAACAAATAAAATATTATTTTTCCAGGAGAATAATAAGGCTATTTATGTCATTTCAAGAGTCATGAGCTTTTTGAGACAAAAACTAAGGCACATGGGTAATAGGTATGTGAATCGGATTTGGCCTTCATTAGAGGGCCCTTTCAATTCCATCACACGAGTGATGAATGAAGGCATGTTAGTGTAAGAATTTTTGTCTCCAAATTTCTTAGGTACAAACAATGCATGATGCCCCTACATCTTATTCATTCAATTCTTGTCCACTCCATTCAACTTGTTTATATTTTACTCTTTTTTTTAGATGATAAAATAGGATTTAATTGCACTTTTGTATACATTTTCATGATTTGATAAAGATGGTGTAAAGTTGTTCAAAACTTAATTATTATGATGGATTTATGTACCTACTGTTTTGTCTTGTTATTTTTGGTTTAACATAATTATTGATTTAAGTGTGGATGAAGTTAATACAGAATTAGGAGATTAGATGGTTGGCTTCTGCATGTTGGATGTTGTCGAACAGTTCATTATTGACTTAACTAGTAGAAAGAAACACACTACCAATCAAATTTTTAGTGATTTGCACTATCATTGCCTAAATTAACGGGCAAGTTTTAGAAATATATATATATATTTTTTTTATCATGATACAATAATATTAATATTAAGATCTGAACAAATTTGTAAAATAAATAATAGTTATAAAATTATTAAAAATGATGATGTCAGAGATTAAACTCAATAACAATATTCTTTATATTATTTAGATAAACTAATATATACTAATTAAATATCTCACTCACCTCCTCTTGAAATTATTATTGCAGCCATATTATTCTAACATTCCATTTGTACACCAACATTTATACTTTATATATTGTTCACCGTATTTATACAGTTAACAATATATTTATAAATAAAAAATAATAATTTATGAACAATAATGATAAACAATAAAACCATATATAAATAGTACACGTGAACAATATTATGAACATGAATAGTAAAACCATACATGAACAGTATCATGAACATAATCAGTGTCCGTGAACAATATCCATGAACACTGACTTTAAAGTAGTGAAATAAAGTTGGTTAATGCAGTGTAAAAATTTAGTTAATACAGTAATGAAGTTGATTAATAAATGTTCAGGTATTAAAAATGATTTTGAACAATCATTAAAGTTGTTTAATGCAGTGTAAAAACTGAGTTAATACAATAATGAAATTAGTTAATAAACGTTCAAGTATTAAAAATAACTTTTAGTAGTCACCAAAGTTGATTAATACAATGTAAAAAGTTGGTTAATTAAGTAACGAACTTGGTTAATCACACAATTTTATATTGATATCCTTAAAAAAAGATAAACAAATAAAATATATAATATTATTATAATACTTCACTGTTCACCGTATTGATGAATAGTGAAATACAATATAAATATAGGAAAGTGGTGTAAGAATATCATTTCTGAAAATATAGAAGAAGAATTCTTTGAAAATTTTGTTCCTATGACTAAAGGAATGAAAAATTAAAGGAAACGAGATTGCTTTTATAGTACTTTAGTTTCAGTTATATTACAATGTGATATCTTACTTTAGAGGGGTAGAGGTAGGGCGTTAGTCAAACAAAGTTGTTTTTTTAGTGTTAAATAAAAGGGATGAATCAATAGCTAATAAATATTAATTTGCTCAGGCAAATATTCTATCCTTCATTAAGCTGGGTTGTTAGGGGTATGAATTTCTTAGCTACTTAAAGAGAACTAGAGCAAAACATAAAATTAGATAACCAAAAAGTGAGGAAGGCAATATGATCATAGTAAAAAACTTCATCAGTCAGATCATGGTGGTCTTTAATATATGCAGTGCAACAAGGATGGCTGAAGGAGAATTTGGGTTTGATCTTATTCTTAAAATTAGGGTCATAAGTTTCACCTATTAGTCGAAGACCAGTAACAGAAGCCACGTCGAAAAATTTGAGAGTGATCATCCTCCCACAAGGAAGGTGAAAGGTATTGGTCGAACCTTTCCAACAATAAAGGGCAAATATAAGCACATTGGAATTATACTTTTGGCCCAATTATGAATTATTGAATCAAGTCAAAGATGTCTTGGTTTTTCCAGATAATTCCTTTCTTCTATTCCACTCTATTCAACCAAAGGAGATACGCTTCATTGTTGATGGAAGGAGAATAACGTAATAAACAATGGGGTTGTTCCATGAACCCCAACTCAAAGCTTGTGTCCTCAAATGCAGGAGATTTATAATAGGGTAAACAAGGGAAGAACCCTCCTAGTTTATTAGGCTCCATAGATGATGTGGGTAAAGGATCTAGACATGCATGAGTCTTACTTGAAATAGAGAAGGGAATCAATATTCGTGAAGCCCAAATGATAGTTTTTTCTTTATGCATTGGTGGTTCTGAAATGTAAGTACGATAATTAAAGTATATATGACCTTGAATATCATCCACAAAAGGGATTGGAATTTGTTTTTTTATACTAGAAGTGGAAGCCAATTATTTTTTAGAACTTGAGTAGAAAATGAAGATGAAGGTTGCAAAAAAAAAGAGTTCATAGGGTTCAGAAGAGAAAAAAATGTAGTGAAGTTGAAGAAAGAAGTTTTATAGTTGTTGATTGAGACTTTTTCAGTTTTCCCCCTAAAAAATCAAAACAATGAAGTTTTGATTTCGATTTGAATCGTTACTGATTAATGAATTTTTTTCTTTTACTTTGTTTAATGTGATTAATTTTTATGGTCCGCGATGATCTTGGAAATCAGAAGCCATGGTGGAAGGTATGTGTATGTTATTTATATGACGACTAGGTAATAGGTGTCATGATGACGATGGCGTATGCATAGTGGTTTGAATAATGTTGTGAGTATATTGAAATAACGTCACTTTTCTTCCATATTGTAAATATGACAGAAAAAATGACATTTTTTGGGGGCACCTGTTAGCCTGAGATTTTTGACTTAAACTTCTTACAAGAATGTGAGATATAAGGTGGATGTAAATATTAAGTGCAAATAACTAATGCATGCTTTCGATATCAAGTGGAACTTTTTACAAATTCAATAGGTGGAGTTTTTTTATTAGATATGATTAGGTAACTTGAAGACGATTTTAACAATAATAACGGGTTGAAGCGGTTTGAGGACCAAATACAAGTGGAAATACATCAGAAGACTAAAGCCCACATAACAGGTTATGTGTCAAATGTTAGAGAGATAACAATTATCAACAATTAGGATTCTCATTTCATTTTATTTCCTGTAGAATTCTCACATCCAATTTACAGAGATAAATAATTTATGAGAAATGTATGAAGTTGTGTCCCACTTTTAATTTCAAGCATTCATTACCCAAATTGATTTGGTTTTGTCGTTTTTGTTTATTTACTTTGTCCATTCAAACACTTTTGCATTTATTTCTTTCAATTTTTTATTCAATTGTTCTAAATTCAAACATAAAACTTTACATCACCATCACCTTTTTCAAACATTTTACACAAAATATCCTTAGGATTTTTTTGAGTTTAATCCCTTAAGTGAACTAAAACGTGTGATTTGTTTACTAAAAACACCAATAAACACATATCCTCTCAGTTAACAATCTAAACAATGTGGAAAATGTAACATATCCCCTCGATTAACTTACTGTCCGAGATGATAAGTTGATTTTTACCTCGGCCAACAACCTGATACGAAAAATGACACACTTACCATAACACCCTACGTTATCTCAGAAGTTCAGCTGGTATGAAATGCCTATTCAAACCGATGTGAAAACTTCTTTATGATGTAATGACTTTATAATATACAATAATCCAAACACACAAAAATTCAACAAAATCGACATGCAGAGGCAACCAAAATTATTTTTTCTCATTAAATTAAAGCTAACAATTAATTTCAAAATATTTTTCACACTAAAAAATGTGAATGAATTTTTTTAAAAATCAACTTCATAATAAACAATAACTTTTTTTTGATCAAATAATAAACAATAACTTAAACATACATAAAATTTAACAAAATCAAATGCAAGCAACCAATATTGTTTTTTTTTCTCATTAAATAAAAATATAACAATAGATTTAAAATTATGATTGAATTTTTTTAGAAATAAACTTATTAATAAACAAACTCACACAAAAAATCAACATCCTAGAAATCAATTTTGGTTGCTTTTTTCACTAAATAAAAGGTAACAATATTTAAAAAAAATTATTGACCGTATCTATAACTAATGTGATTGAAATATCAACAATAAAGACTATATATGTTTATGATCTTTCCGTTGATCAAAACCTTGAGGGGATCACAAACTGTGCTGACGGTGCTGGATTGTCGAGGAGAGAAAGAGGTGTACCTGGAAGGCACTCTGATGTCAAAGTAAGAAGGAGTAGAAGAATGAGCAAGTACAAGAGATCAGTTGTTAGAATGAATATTTGATACCTTGCTCACTCATGTGAGAGGGTTTATATAAGCCCCCAACGCTTAACCATTGATCCCTATTTTGGGACTGAAACATGGATTGTCCGAAAATAGGTAACCGTCAGAAACTAGCTGTTGGAATTAGCAAACCTGTTCGGATCATGTGTGCATCGAAAATGGGATAAATCGAGCAGGAGATATCCGTGGTTGATTATGGTTGACTTCCCCCAAATGTCGGGCAGAGATCCTGAGAGGAGCAGAGATGAACGACCATGTAAAAGGATGGTCGATCATCTCTCCTCGACGAGGGGCAGGGGAAACGCTGGTTTCCTTTGGCCTTAATGGGCCGATTTGGACTATTGGGCCGTCCTGGATGCATGAGTCGATTAGGCCATGCCTTGTCATTAGCCAGTCCGGAATAGGAACCCCCTAATTCGTTGCTTCTGGTCACTTATGACTTAAGGGTAGCTCGTTACTCGGATAATGGCTCGTGCGGTCGGTAACCCTTGGAAGGATGCACGACTAATCCCGTGTTCGGATAAGTCTGGTCGTCGTCACTTGCCTAGTGATCGGGGAGATCAATGGGTGAAGGGACTGAAGAGTTGTCTGATAGGTGTATATCGAGACACGTGCATATTTAATGTGTAATGATGGCTACCCTAGGCTTGCCCTAGGAAAAGATGTGTCATTACATGTCCCCAAGTCGTATGTGCTCGTGCATGTGACTGGTAATGCCTATAAATAGGGTATCGTTAGAAATTTATACACTTTTCGCTTCTCGCAGTTCCATCTCGACATCTGTTTGTTACAAGGTTCTTGATTTTCAGCGGTCAACCACTGTTCACCACCGTCTCAACCGTGGAAGAGCCTCTGAGCACGCTAAAAAGATTTAAAAAACAAGTAAGTTTGTTTCTCCTTCTTCTTTAGGGTAGATGTTTACCTTTATTGGCATAGAATGCATGTGGCTTATGATGAAAACCTGGGATTAAGAGAACTTGTTACTTGATTGTTGGTGCTGCACGACGGGGCTGCCAATTTTGATGGTGGCGTCGTCGTGGCAGAACGAAATGTAGCTAGTTTTTCTACTATTCTTCAGTGTCGTTGCAATGAGAATGAGCCTGTGATGGGCGAGTTTCTTGATGCTGCGCGGAAGCTCCGGTTGAACTTCAACCAGAGTTATGGGTGTCGATGTCGAGGAAAACCTACTCGGTGCGGGTCGAGAGCTTTTTGATCGCTAATGTCTCTCCTCGTGAGGGTTTTAGGTGTGTTCTCGTAGTCTGAACATTTTTCATTTTGAATAAGGGCTTTGGTCGAGGACGTTGTCCTTTTTCCTTAGGACGCCCTTTTCACTAGATAGTAGTGGAAGGGTGAATTTGATTATATGATCGAATTCACACTCTTTTCGCCATTTTTTAGGTTTAAAATGTCCAATGATTCTAATTACGTGGGGATGGACGAGGAATAAATTTCATATGAAAGCACTTAAACGCCCTGTAGTGCCGATGAAACCACGTCTGCTTTAAATAATAATGGTGCCCAAAAGGATGAGGCGACACCTTTAATGATTGGGTTTCCCGTGAACCATTGAATATTCTGTCATTATTTTCTCTAAGTCTAGAAGGAGTCTCAAGGAAGTGATCAACTCGTAGGGGAGACCTTTGCACCAAGCCATTACTCATTTCCTGAGCATGGTCAGGAAAAATATGCATTTTATCGCACCCATGACGCTATGATAGTCGAGCAAGGTGTCAATGTTCTCTATGTGTTCGTTCGGGTCGGTCGTTCCATCGTTGGAACCTAAAGATGAAGGCTTCTCTAGGCCCTTAGGCAACCTTTTCAACATGATCTCCTGTTAGAGGGGGACTTCAGTTTGTCCTTGTCACTGGAGCTATACGAAGGAGAATGAGGATGATTGTTTCTTGGATGTCGCAAAGAAGGTGATTTTGAACGAGCCTTGGGTCTAGCCAGAGGGAATCAATGGACTTTTGGCTGGAGCTTTCTCCTTATCTTCTTGGCTCCTGAGGAGTGGTGTCTTCAGGGGGACGCTCAATCACGTTACTTGATGGATCCTGATTCTTCTAGACACTAACGATTCCTTCTTCGACCAGGAGAAGGGTTGCGGAATCCGTATTACTCGTGTGATGAAGGAGGAGACTTGGGATGGCGAGCATCTTCCAGAGTCTCGATCCTTTCGCTCTGACGCAGTATCAAGATGTTGGTCTAATTCAAGGCTTCGACCAGGGCAGTGATGGTTGAATCCGTGCCTGGCGGTACTAGGATGAGTTGAGGATCAGACGAAGTGATTTATGGGTTCAACGACGGGATCTAGAGATGAGGAGGTAGTAGTCCCGTCTCGTTGAAGAGGGATGTTATCCCCGAGGAGGGGATGAGTTCTATCACTGTCTCGCTGCTTGACAGGGATGATAGTGGTAATCCAAGTATCGATGGCATCGTCATGATTAGCCATGAGAGGAATCTTTATTGGTTTCTTTAGTCTTTAAGTTCTAGGGAGAAAAGACGGGGAAACATATTTCCTATAGATAACGCAACTGATCTTTCTAGTTGATTAGAACCTTGAGTGAGCCATAGATTGCGTTGATGGTGCTGGATTGTTGATTAGAGGAGGGGGTGTACCTGCAAGACACTCTGATGCCAAAGTAAGAAGGGGAAGAAGAATGAGAGAGTACAAGATATCATTTGTTAGAATAAATATTAGATACATGGCCCTCTCATGTGAGAGGGTTTATATAGAGCCCCCAACGCTTGGCCATTGGTCCCTATTTTGGGCCTGGACCATGGGTTGCCCGAAAATAGGTAACTTCCAGAAACTATCAGTTGGAACGGGAAAACATGCTCGGATCGTGTGTGCCTCGGGAATGGGACAAACCGAGCAGGAGTTAGTCGTGGTTGATTCTGGATGACTTCCCCTTGATGTCGGACAGAGGTCCTAAGAGGAGCAGAGATGAACGACCATGTCCAAGGATGGTCAATCATCTCTCCTCGGTGGAGGGCAGGGGAAATTCCAATTTCCTTTGGTCTTAATGGGACGATTTGGACTATTGGGTCGTCCTGGATGCAAGAGTGGATTGAGCCATGCCTTGTCATTGGCCAGTCCGGAACAATTTACATACCCTAATTGACAAAGAATAGAAAACATAAAATACTAAAATCAATGATGTTTAAAGTTCAAATGGAAAAATTCAATGAAGATTAGAGAGGGATGAATTAGAGAAGAGAAATGCTAACGAGTGCCCTCAGAGCACTAGTTAAGAGATTAAAAAGGAAAATTGATTTTTTTTAAAGAATATAAATACATGTTTTTTCCCCTAAAAATATGTGTATTCAATGCTCTGAAAACATAAATCATTAACTTTTTTCAAGAATCTAGTGTGAATTCAATGAACTAAACTTATAAAAAATTTCTTATTTGAAATTCTTAATTAGTGTACTGAGGACAGTGGTTAGCATGACCCATTAGAGAAAATAAAATAAATAAATCCATAAAGAACAAAATTGAGAGAATAAAGGCAAGAGAAAAATGAAGTTTGTTTTATTAACAAGAGATGAGATTCAAGAGTTTTCATTAGAATGACAAAAATCTATAAAATTAAGATTACAATAAAGTATATATACTAGATAATAGAAAAAGACTAAACAACTCTTACTGATATATAATATTGTATAATAATATAATATTAATAATATCTAATATTTCCCATTAAACTCATAATGCATTAATAAGAAGCATCGAGAGTTTGTCATTTAAGAAACAAAAATGTTTGATGGAGTGTGTCTTTGTAAGCAAATCAACAGTTTGCAAAGAGGAAGAGACGAACGTTAAAGTAATTGTTCTATGTTAAAGTTGATGATTAGTTAAGTGACAATTAACCTTAATGTGTTTGGTGTATTCATGAAATACGGAGTAGTGATCAATTTGAATGACACTTTCGTTATCACAATACATGGGTGTTAATTCAGAAAGAGTGACACTCATATCCAAAAGTAACAAATACAACCAAACTATTTCAGTAGTGGTAAATGTAACGCCCGTATTTAATTAATTAATTTAATTAAATGTTATCGCGTATTTTTCCCGATTAATTGTTGTTAGGTGTTGTTTTGTCGAGTATGTCGTTAAGTTGTTTAAGTTGGTATTAAGTTGATGGTTAAGTCGTGTTTGGGTTGGTCGAGTTACTTAAGTCGAAGTAATAATAGAATTATTAATGAAATAATATTAGTAAGTGGGCTTGGTTGTGATATTAGAGTGGTAAAGGTGGGGTGCTATTTTAGACCCATTAGTAATTTGGTTAATTAGTGAAATTATAGTATTATTAAGTTGAAAACATAATTAGAAGGATTAATCAGAATTTGGTGAAAAAAGAAGTCTTGAGGAAGAACAAGGAGACTAGGATTGGATTTTTGTAGAGAACTTTAGCTGTGAATTCAAGATGCCTTCAATCCAAGGTAAGGGTGGAGTTCGAATTCTATAAACGGGATTAGGGTAATTCGTATGTGGGTTGGGTATTTAGTATGATTGTTGTTGTGATCTTGTATGATATGTTGTTGTTGATTTCGTATGGATCTGTCTTGAAAAATATGTTGTGATATGTTGTGTTGCTGTCATATACGTTGTTTATGTTGTTGTAATTGTTGTTGTTGTTGGAATGATTTTGTTGTAGGAAATTTGTGTATAGATGAGATTTAGGACTCGTAATCGAATGTAGTATTGTTAGATGATGGATATACAAAAGATTATAGGTCTGAAATCAATGTAGAAACCCAATTAGGCTTGAAATGAGTGTTGAATTGGTGAATTTCATAGCAGAAGTGGGACTGGTGTGAAGGATTGGCAATCACATAATGGATCTGGCATTACGTGTAACAGAGGAGGCCTTACGCATAACACATGATTGTTACGCTGGACATTACGCGTAAGGAATGGGTTGTGGCACGACCCTCTGGCCATTCACGTAAGCCATGTGTAAGGGGTGCAAGCATTACGCGTTATGGCAATATTTACGCATAATGGGGGTGTAGGAAGAAGAATGTTACACGTAACAACAAGTCTATACACGTATAAGCAGAGCTATGTGCAGAAAATGTAAATTTTGGCGATTCGTCATATTTTCGCATCCGAGTCAAACTAAGTTGATTCTAGAAATTAATTAGAGATATAACAAGTTGATTTTAGTAGAGTTGAGGACTAAAATAATTAATATAGAAATTTATTTAATTAAGTCGTAATTAGTTGGTTTTCTGTGTTGTAGTCGTATGAAGTCGATATAAGTTGTGTTGTCCCGATCTCGGGAAATATTAAGTTGCAGGTCGATTGACCAATGTTGATATACGTTGTTTCGTTGTTAAGTTACTATTTATGGTGTTGTATGCCATCTCATAAGTCGCATACATTTGTATATTTTCAAGTGGGAGCGAATGCTCAAATCAAGTTGGCCTGGATTGACAAATATATTGT
This sequence comes from Lathyrus aphaca, assembly GCA_963966055.1. Classification (NCBI taxonomy): domain Eukaryota; kingdom Viridiplantae; phylum Streptophyta; class Magnoliopsida; order Fabales; family Fabaceae; genus Lathyrus; species Lathyrus aphaca. The sequence continues at coordinate 548,554,111 of OZ014522.1, forward strand.
TGTTTCCTCGATAAACTGACAAGATTTCAAGTTGAGAGTTTTATTTCAAATAGTACCACATGCATATACATAAGTTGAGTCACATTATATACGTGTTGTTAATCGTTGTTGATCATAGTAGTATGTTGATGTTGCTTGTTGTGTGAAGTAGTGTAATTGTATGAATTATCGTTTACGTATTAATTATCATACTCTTACTTATATTGTTCGATATCTCACCTTTTCTGTTTGAATGTTGCCCATATGTTGTAACGTGTAGGTAATCCAGAGTCGAGTACTTAGTAGCTTCGAGTTGTTGTTTGTCGCTCTTATATGTAGCACTTCGGGGGATGAACGCATTCTTGTCTTTTATGTTGAAATATATTTTAGTCGATGAATTTTTAATTTGTTCATTTTGAAGATTTTGTTTGGAGTTGTTTATTTTGAAAACCATGTTGAAGTAGCTTGATGTTGAAAACAAATGATGTTGTTTTAAAGTTGAAATTTGATGAATCCGCTGCGTAGTTTTTGAAGTATTTATATTAATGAAGTTCGTGTTGTTTGGTTTTGAAATTCAAAAATGTGATATCCCATGTTTTTGGAAATTTTTTATAACTCTGATTTAATTATAAATTCGGGTAGAAATGGGGTGTTACAGTAAATGTCATAGCATAATACTCAATTTCTATAGAAGAACGAGATACAATATCTTGTTTCTTACTTTTCCAAGAAATAAGATAGTCTCCAAGAAAGATACAAAAACCTATGGTAGACTTACGATATATGGATTCACCATTCTAATCAGCGTTAGAATAATCACATAACTCCAAAAAGGGTGATGAGGGAAATAAAAGGCTCTGAAATTTGATTCCTTGAAGATAACGAAGAATGTGAAAAACAACTACCCAATGTATTGTAGTGGAAGAGACATCAAACTGATTAAGAACATTACCAACATAAGTAATATAAAGTCTAGTAATCATAAACTATACCATACTTCGAACCAAAGTGCGATATAAAATGGGATCTAATAGAATAACATCATCAGAGGGAGCATATTTCAAATTCAATTCAAAAGGAAATTTTGCTTTTGTAGTATTATTAAGTCGAGCTTGTTCAAGGATGTTATAAATATACTTATATTGTTAAAGAATGTAGCCTTTAGGAGTGTAGGAAATTTCAATCCTTAGAAGTAGGGAAGAGTACCTAAATCCTTCATTTATAAAGATTGGCTAATTGTAATTTCAAATCATCAATCCTATTAACATCATAACTGGTAATTATCATATCATCAACATATAATGAAAGTTAATAAGACCTTAAGAGGTGGTCTTGACAAATAAAATTGAATCATTATCACTAGAGCATAAACCAAGAGATATAATAATAATGGTAAAATTTCCAAACCAAGTCTATAGAGCTTGTTTCAAACCATATAAAGCCTTCTTCAACTTACACACTTCCCTATGATTATGAGAAACATTTGGAGGAGTTACCATATAGACTACCTCGTGAAGATCACCGTTTAGAAAATCATTTTAACATCCATTTTTTAGAAATATTCCACTAGCGAACTGATGAAATTACAATAAGAGTGCAAATAATAGTCATCTTGGTCACTTGAGCAAAAGTTTCTTCATAATCCATATTGTTGAGAGAATCCCTTAGAAATAAGACATGTTTTGTAACACTCAACTAACCTATTAGACTTAGTTTTAATTTTACATACCCAACAAGATCCAATAACATATTTTCCTTAAGGAATACTTACTAACTTTTAAGTATTTGTCTTGTGTTAAGCATAAAGTTCTTATGTCATAGCTTGTTGCCAAAGAGGTTCAAGTATATCCTCTTTATAGGAAGAGGGCTCATATAATTTGTGAATATAAGTTAGAAAAGAGGAAAAAGAAGCAGGGTAAGTAGAATAGACAAAATCAGGCGACTGAGTAAACTTATGATCACAAGACGAATAACGAGGATGAGGAAAAAGAGGATTGAAAGTCTTGGGAGGTTAATGGGTATCCATGGTAATAAAAGGGATGTCAATATCATGATTGACATTAGTACCAGTCATGTAGTTCTCATAATTACAATCCCTAGAATATTATAATTAAGACCAAAAAGATCAATCTGGGTGAGTTTTTAACTACTAGTAATATGAGAATCAAAAGAAAGAGAGAAAAAGGAATGTGTTCAAGACATACAATATGACAAGAAACATAAAGTTTCCTTGACTGAGGATCATAACAATGATAACCTACTACTTTTGGACGGAGAACAAAGCAAGTAGAGAAAAAGAATTTCAAAGAATAATAATCAAGGATATAATCATACAATTTTTTGAAAGGAGATAAACCTGAAGTGACAAATGATGAGATTTTATTAATAACCTGGACAATAGTAAGAACTACTTCACCCAAAAACTCACTAGGAACTAAAGCAGACAACAAAAGAGAACATGCAATCTCAACAATATGACAATGCTTTCTTTCACTAACTCCATTATGTTGAGGAGTATCACTACAAAATGTCTAGTGAATAGTACCATCATATGCAAGTAATTCGGAGAATTTTATATTTATATTCACCACCTAAATCATAAGAAGCTCTTTATAAGACTTTTATGTTGTCTTTTAACCATTGCACCAAACATATGATAATATAAAAAAAATAGAAGGATTTTCATAAGGTATACCCAACAGCTGAGTATAGTCACCAATAAAAAAACATAATATTTAAATCTACCTTTGGTAATAACTGATAATGATCCTAATACATCAGAGTGAACCAAGTCAAAGGATGCATATAAAATAGAAATATTTTTATTAAAAGGTAAATCTGAAAATTTTAAAAGTGTACAACCACAACAATTTGAACTATCACTAGTTTGTAACTTTTCTAAAACTCCTATAGAAGCCAAGTACTTTAAACTAGATGCATATATATGTCATAGACGTGAATGCCATAAATAAAAACAAGAAGACGAAGAATTCAAACAAAAACAAGCTAATAAATCAGTAATGAAAGTAGAAATTGAGACTACAATATCATAGACTTTCAACTCATCCAAAATATATACTCCCCCATGTCTAAGGATTGTCCCAATTAACCTCCCGGAATGTGGATCATGCACACAAAAATAAGTGGAAGAAAATGTTACAAAATAACCAGAATCACACAATTGACTAACAGAAGAAAGATTTAAAGTAAGACTAGAAATATAATAAACATCATAAAGTGACATATAACTTGTAGAGATAGAACCAATGCATAATAATGGCATAGGTGTACCATCGACATTCATAACTGACATATATGAAGAAGGATTTAAAAACACAAATAATTTATTATCATATGATATATGATGTGATTCTTGTAAATTTTAGTTATATTTCAAAAGTTTTAAATTAGTTTTTTCTTATAATTGTAAGTGAGAAATATGACAAAATATTTTACTAGAAAATCATTATTATTTATTTTATTTATGATTTGACTTGGTCTAATAAAGTTGTTTGATTTAACTTATTCCATTTTATCACTCACTTATTACCTCTCTATTATATAATAACTCTTCCTCCCATATTTTAGAGAGTAGAAAAGAGAGACAAACAAGTAGTAACAAAATTCATTTTTTTTTATACATCTTCCGACCATCCAAGAGATTATTCTTGTTGTTCTGATACCTCAGGTTCTTATTAAGAATCAGAGAAGAATTTGTTGAATCCTGGGGGATCTGCGCTTATGAGGCAGATAAATCCTTAAGGACAGTGTTCTTACATGCCTCAGGTTTATGTAATGGTTTACTATTTTGCAGGTTCAATGGTTCTTATTATGTGAAGAGATGGTTGAATTATATTGTTGGTCAAATTTCTTCAACAATTTTAAGGATTTATTTTATCATTGTCGAAATATGGAGAATGAAACTCGTGAACCAATCATATACAAATAAAGCTCAAGAATTTTCTTTTCATGATTGATGTTGTTGCACCATTTCAGATTTTATCATTTCAAACTCTTTTATTAAATTGTGCATTTTTAAATATTTTATTGTTGTTGAAACATATGACACTGAATCTAAAGATTTTGGTATGACCGGGAGTAGTGTAAATTTTGTGGAAAATAAATTTTCATATTTTCTATTTTCTAATCCAACTTTCATATTTTCTATTATCTAAAAAAAAATTGAAAATATTTGAAGGTTAGTTATCCATAATATAAAAAACAATATTGCTATATTATATTTATTTTCAATGCATGAAAGATTAATTAGAAACTTTTTACTATATAATGTATAATTTTAATTTAGATGATAACTTTCTATTTTGTTTTCCTAACCTACCGTTTGTATACTTCGATTTTTTCTTAATATGACTTTTACAAACTTATAACATGAATTTTATATTTTACTATTAATATAGATGTTCAATTAAATTTTTTCTTTGATAGTAACCTACCATACAGCTGTAAATACTAAATTAAATTATAGTTGTTATATATTGAATATTAATTTAATCGATTATTAGTATTGATATTATTATTACTATCATTCTAGAACTAGAACTGATTCATATAATTTGTTATATCAGTTTGATGGATGTTAATCCATTTTTTTTAATTTTTGAACTTTTGAAATATGTTGGAGATTGTTGTAAATTTTAGTTATATTTAAAAAAATTTAAATTAATTTTTATTATATTTTTAAGAATTTTAAGTCAGAAATGATAAAATATTTTATTAAAAAATTATTATTATCTATTTTATTTATTATTTGACTTGGTCAAACGACAGTTTTTGACTTGACTTGGCTTGGTTACATATCTTCCGACTATCTTAGAGATTAATTTTGTTGTTTTGATACCTCATATTCATATTAAGAATCTGAGAGTAACTTGTTGAATCCTAGAGGATTTGCGCTCATGAGACGAATAACTCTTAAGGACAGTATTTTATGCGCCTCTAATTTATTTAACCGTTTATTATTTTACAGATACAAAGATGGTTAATACGAATAGCGGCTTTGGAATTGCATTGATAGTTCAACTTTACAACAGTGATTCTCCATAATCAAGAATGCATATGGCGGGACACATACCTGATAGACACTAAGAATTCGAACCTTTAATATAGGAGGCATGTATGAAATGAAATGTGGTTGATTGGCAAGAATATTTTAAAACAACTTTGCGATATCAATATTTGAGAAGTGGTGTCAGATATACATATACATACATAAACCTCGATTTGAGTGTAATTTTCCCTATTATTAATGGTACTTAATTTTCTAAAAGTTTATAGAAGATAGATAGCAAATTTGTTAGTAGAAAAGCAGACCAAGTTAGCAAAAAGACATGCAAACTGAACGTATGGTGCATGACAAGTAACGTTGACTGTTGTCGCAAATTTGAAGTGCTTGATTTAGAATTACATTTCTCAATTATAAGTGCCATCATAAATATTATGATGGATGAGAGAGGGAGAGGTGATTGAATTGTTCCTTTCATATAAAATGTCATTACAGTGACCCATCGAAAACAAATCTACACCGATCTGATTATTACAAACTTTGTAGCCACTAAATTCCAAAAGGGACATTTCCATGTGCAGCCTCAGATATATTAAAGAAAATTGAATTTTTAAAAATAACTTTCAGATTATTAGTTATTAAGAGAGAGAAGGAGAAAGCTACCGCAAGAAAACAATGACGTGAATATTTGATGAGAATATAGGAGACCATTGCCTTCATACATGTAGTAACAAAGATGTTCTGTAATTTCAGGGTCTATCCAACAAATAAACATTAATTTTACAAAACCTTAATTTTACACTACTTTCTTACACAAATTCTTACACAAATACATATACAGTATGTATTGTTCACCGTATTTATACGGTAAATAATATATTTTTCAATTAAAAAAATATTTTTAATAAATAGTGTCAATGAACAGTAAATCCGTATATGAACAGTGTAATATGAATAGTATCAACGTACATGAACAGTCCACATGAACAGTATTCATGGACAACAATTTAAAAAGTATTGAAACAAGTTGGTTAATGCAGTGTAAAAATTTGGTTAATACAATAATGAAATTGGTTAATAACGTCCAGACATTAAAAATAATTTTAACAGTCGCCAAAGTTGGTTAATGCAGTGTAAAAACTTGATTAATACAGTAATGAAGTTGGTTAATAAAGATTCAGGTATTAAATAAAAAATATAAAAAAATATTTAAAAAATAATTTTATATTATTTAAAAAATATATATATTATTATAATATTTCACTGTTCACTGTATTGGTGAACAATGAAATACGGTATAGGTGTATGAATTTGGTGTAAGAATATCATTTTTCTTTTCGTAATAGGTTTCACAAAGATATTTTTGTTAGATCAACCTTGGATAGTGTCTCCTTTGAGCAACTCTCTTTAGAGGATACTTTTATGTTAGAGGAGCCGTTTTCGAAGGAAGAGATCAAAGTAATTGTTTTGGAATTGTGATGGTGATAAAAGTCTAGGTCCGGACGAATTTAATTTACACTCCTTCAAAGTTTATGGTCAGTAGTGAAAGGAGATATTTGTAGGTTTGTTAACGAATTTCATTTGGCTGGTGTTCTCCTTAAAGTGGCCACGTCTTCGTTCTTGACTTTGATTCCTAAAGTAGACTACCTGAAATCTTTGGATGACTATAGCCCGATTTACCTCATTAGTAGTATTAATAAAATTCTTGCAAAGTTGTTTTCTAATCGTTTGGGGTTGGTTATAGGGAAACTCATTTCACCTCCTCAATCGACTTTTGTGTCGTCAAGGAATATGATAGATGAGGTCCTTATTATCAATGGGATTTTAGATTTTGTTATGAAGAATAATATGCGGTGTATGATGGTGAAAGTCGACTTTGAAAAGGCGTATGATTGTGTTTCATGGAGTTTATCGAGATATTTGATGGTGAGAATGAGTTTTGGGGTTCGATGAAGGCTTTGGATGGAAGCTCTCATTTTTAACAATATCGTGTTTGTGTTAGTGAATGAGAGTCTGACCGAGGACTTTGTGGTTTCTAGTGGTCTTCGACAAGGGGACCCTCTTTCCTTTTTTCTCTTCTTATTGGTGGTGGAAGGGCTCTCAGCTATGATGAGGAAAGCGTCTTTGGTGGATGACTTTGAAGGGTTTTGGTTCAACAATAATGTTTATTTCGATTCTTTAATTTGCGGATGATACTATAGTGATTGGTGATGGATCATGGAGAAATCTTTGGAGCATTAAGGTTATGCTTAGAGGTTTCAAGTTGATTTCGGGGCTACACATTAATTTGTGCAAAAGTAGGCTTGTTGGCTTAAGTTTGGATTCAGATTTTGTGCAAGTGAAAACGATGTTCCTAAAGTGTGAAATTGATTATTCAAACTTAATTTTTCTTGGCGTTCCCGTGGATGTAAATCCTAGGAGGAAAGAGGTTTGGACTCTAATCTTCGTGAGGGAAATGACAGATAATTCTAACATGTTTGTTGACTCAATAACCTGCAAACCTGGAAATGGTGAAATTCTTGATTTTTGGAAGGATATGTGGCTAGGAGATGAACCATTGTGCATGAAGTTTGGTTCCATTTTTCTTTTGGAGGATCTGATTCGTAATTGTTTCGCTCAGAACGATTTTTGGATGAAGGTTTGTCGGTGCTGGGTAGTGGCCTTGCTTGATGGTCCGTTACAGTATGAAGATTCTCTGCTACTGGCTAATCTACAGGCGACATTGTTGCAGGTGAAGTTGGTCCGATAGCAGAATGATTGAACCATTTGGAGGAGAAGTTCCATTGGATTTTTGGTCAAGCTTTGTTACAGTAGGATTACAGATTGTTGTAATGTTAGTTCTTCTCTTGACGGGTCTTACAAAGATTGTGGCAGACGGAGGTTTCAAGTAAGTTGTTAATTTTCAATTGGAGATTAGTGTTGAACTGTCTTTCCACTAGAATTAATTTAGAGCATTGAAGTGTGTCGAGTGGTACTTCTAATTTGCAGTGCCCTTTATGTGGCGGGGAGAATGAGGATTCAAATACGAGTTCAAAGGTTTGATGGACTCAAACAATTGAAAGGCTTTATATTGATTTATCTTTTAATTTGTTGCTTCCTATTGATCGGATCCTAGCACTCGAGACAATGGTTAATATAAAGTTTAAGGCGAATTTCAGGTGGTTATTTGAGCTAGCTATTTGTTGGACGATTTGGACTTGTAAGAACTCCATTAATTTTGAAGGGGGGCTAGTTGGTTAAGTTTGACAGACTAAGGATGATTAAGAATTTTTCAAGGTTTGACTTTTGGTCGATAAATCCTTGGATTATAAGCTATTTTGGACGGAGTGGTGTGTCACTCCAACTTTAGGGTTTGGAGTTAATTTTATTTTTTTCTTGTTTATTGATGTTTATCTTAGGTTGGTTTTGTAACACCCCATTTCTACCCGTCTTTAATTATTAAATCAGAGTTAAATAAAATCTCACAACGAACATGGAATGTCACATTTTCAACTTTTAAAACCGAAAAACAACTTATATAATAAAATTCACTTCAAAACAACGCAGCGGATTTCAACTTTATTAAACTTTAAACAATTTCAAATTCAACTTTAATTCGACTGACATCAAAACATACAACTTGGTTCTTTTAACATAAAACAACTTGTAACTACTTCATAAACTTAAATAGAATCATAAATGCAAAACAAGCGTTTATCCCCCCGAAGTGCTACGTATCAGAGCGACAAACACCAACTCGAATCTACTAAATACTGGACTCTTCGTTACCTGCAAGTCACTAACAAGTGGCAACATACAACAGAAGGGGTGAGATATCGAATAACAAACAGAATTCGATAATCAATATGTAAATAGAATAATCGTACAAACTCACCACTTCACAACATCAAAACAATTACAATACATAACATTTATCAACATAGTAATTATCAGTTCAACATTTATCAACATAACCATCATCAATGCAACATTAATCAACATAACAATCATCAATACCACATTAGTCACATATCAACTTAACAACACAATAATGCAATGTGAATGAAACTCAACTTAATTATGCATGCGGTACCATTTGGAGCAAACTCCCAACTTAAAATATTTCCAGGTTATCGAGGCATCAAGGCATAAGTCTTCAACTTTCAACTTAAAATATTGCCAATCCAGGCCAACTTGAATCGAGCATAAGCTCCAACTTAAAATATGCACATGTATGCGAAGGTATGAAGCATACAACAATAACAACCATAACGACATAATCAACCATATAACGACGTAACAACTTTAAACAACATAGCAACGTAACAACTTAACAACATGGCAACTTGAATCAACGTTGGTCAATAGACCTGCAACTTTAATAATCATCCTTTAAACGGAACAACGCAACTTATAACAACTTCAACACCACTTCGATGTAAAAACAACGATTTGCGACTTAATCGACTAAATTACTAAATTAATTATTTTAAACTCTCCAATCTACTATAAACAACTTATTCTATCTCTACTTTAAATCTAAGATCAATTCAACTCGAAACGGGCGCGAAAACAGGTCGAATCGTTGAAAACTGCATTTTTCCTCACCTAATCTGCTCATACTTTTAACCATTCTGTTCATCCTTAATTGGGTTTCTACATCAATTTTATTCTCAAAACTTCTACTAATATTCATCTATTAATTCCTATGATTGATTTTACGAAATCTATCTCCATCTACACGAATTCTGCAACTACGAATCATCAACAACACAGACAACAAAACAACTTTCAACATATTCAACAGCAACACAACAAGAACAACATATATTTCATCAGATATCAACACGAAATTATCATCAACAAATCATATTAAAACGCAGCAATGAATTTACCCGAAAACCCCAATCTACATACGATCATTTAGTCCCGGTTATGGAATTCGAACCCCACCCTTACCTTAATCGATGACCGCTTCGAATCTTCGATCGAATTTCCAACCCCTTTGCATATGTGGCCCTTTTCATCTCCTCTTTCATCCATGGAGATTAGAAATACGAACACGCTGCCATTGAGTTCCTATATTGACTAAAATTCAGCCTTCATCACCATCAATCCCGTAACTACTATTTGACCAATTTTCAGCATGAACTTCCAAACTTCAAATGCATTTTTCTCCTTCAATACAAAACTTATTGACACGAAATTCTATATCAAATCGAAGGGAATTTTGTAAGCTTTCCAGAAATTCAAGAATCGCTTTTATCAGAATTACGAGTAAAAAGTTATCATCTAATTAGTGGAGATTGTACCGTATGTGCGAAAATTAAGATATGAACATGAATCCTTCTTTCTCCTTCTTTTCTCCCAAGCTATTTTCTCTCCTCTAAAACCCTTATTTTTCTCTAAGACTTTTTTCCTAATTTCCACGATTCCCTCTTCTTGTGTTACTTCTTCTCTTTTGACTCATTCTTTTATTCCTTTTTATTATAATAATAATAATCCAATAAAACAATTAATGGGCCTAAACATTGCACCCCTTTAATTGCTAATTCCGACGAAATCCAAGCCCAATAACCAACATGCTCTAATAATCAATACTATCACTGATAATATTATTTTTGATTTTCTGACTTAACAACTTAATTTACCATAACGCTAAAAATCAATTAATAATTCGCGACTAATTATTTTCTCCCGACTTAATTAGATTATGTTCCAATATTTGACCAAATGATCCAAGCACCTAAATAACTTATCCAACCATAAACGGGAGAATATTCCACATCAATTCCCACAACTCAATTAATTCAACTTTATCCAACGAACGACAATGCAACTTAAATCGACTCATTCAACTTAATTCAAACAAACTTAGCAACTTATCACAAACAACTTCGACAATTCAACATAAATCAACACCAATAATGCAAATATAATGAATTAAATAATGAATTAATAAATAGAGCGTTACAACTCTTCCCCACTTAGGATATTTTCGTCCTCGAAAATTCATCTAATTCAACTACTCCAACTACTTATTCCATCCGACTACTTAACTATCATTTCAAAAGACAACCCACGTATACCACAAACAATAATACATAAATTAAACACAACATATAATACAACAAAGCTACCAACATCGTTGTAATTCAGGTAATAACTGCATGACATCGCGCCTTCGCTGCGCACTCTGATTAATTGCATACTACAAAGTTTACTGAGTTTAACTCCAACTTACACTCACTAAAATCGACATATCAACAAAGCATCCGACTTAATCCTTTGGAATTCCGTTCCAACAGGTATTCTAACTCTTGTAGTTACCGAATAGTTACAAATTAGATATTTAAGATAACGCCTCTAAACATTCAACCAATTACCACTGCGACTACTTCCAAATCTTGGATAAAATATTCATATACTTCCATGAATTCCCAATTATCATCAACATAGACTACAATTTTACTATCTTTCATTAACATGTCCTCTAAAATACATAACATCATTACAACAACATATAATATCTGAGTTCACTTAACTCCAACTAAATCAATCATTTTCTTCGCTCCCAACTAATCTAACAACCAAATCATCGATTCCTACTTATATGGACACTATGCTTCATAGATTCTTATCCGAGTCAACACCACAAAACAACTCTTCTTGTTCCAACCAAAACTCCACTTTAATACACCAACTTATAATTTCACTTCTTCTAATACTTGCAACTTAGATTCATACGACAACACATCTGAACGTTCAACATAGATACCACCACGACAACTTCCAAATTTTGGACAATAACTATATACTTCATGAATTTCCAATTATTCTCAACACAACTACAACTTTACCATCTTAAAATAACACATCCTTCGAAAATCATCTTAACACACTACATCATTAGGACAATATAAGGTGCATCGATACAACAGTTTCCACAAGATAACTCATATTTCTCTGCTTCTAACTAATCCAACGTATCGAATCCTCGATTCTTACTCCTACTAACACAACCTTTCATAAATTCTTATCCGAACCAACGCAACCAAAACAACTATCCATGTTCTAATCAAAATCACGCTTTAATAAACCCACTTAAAATTCCACTTCGTCTGGCTCTTGCAACTCAACTCTATCCTACATTTTTGATAATCTTGGTTTTACTTTACCATATACTTTACTTTTGAATTATCCCCAAGAAAACTTCAGGCCTCGTACCATTTAAATCATCACAAACAACATTCTCATTATCCAGAGTTCAACTACGAATTTCCCTAATAGTATTTAATCCCAATGCAACTTCATACCATCATTCTTAAATCTGACTAACATTCTTATATATGATTCTCCATAAACAATTAAAACAATACTCAATTTCCCATCTCGACTTCAACTAATTTAACTCATTTACCATACTAGTCGGTATGACACATCTATCCATCAATTATAATTACGTTTGCTATCAACAATAGATTAAGGGTGATCAGTTCCTCAATTTGTCAATAGACATCTGGCAACCAATAACAGTGGCACAAATAATCATTACTCAACATAATAGCGTACTTCAACTTGTGCCCAAAGTCCGTAAGTATAATGTTCCACCAACTTTCTACGGCTTATCCACTTCTCCTTAGTCTCCAAAAATTTCGACTTCGTCAATTATACCAACGTATCCCAAAATTCGATACACAATCTCTTATACACGCTCCAAGCGCAACCCAACTTTAAATATCCTTCTAACACCGGAGCAGCCACAACATCAACAGAATCCAATTCGGTTCGCTCCAATTACAACTTTCATCTAAGTTAAAAGATTTAACAACACTAATCAACTTCGGTCTTCCTCTCAACATCACCATCATCTAGCATAGGCACTTTAATTTTCCTCATTCGACATAAATCATATCTCTATGCATTCTCCGATACCAACATTTTATTATTTAATAACATTTTCATCTTTCCAAATTTTCAGCAATAGACGTTCAACTTCGAACACAATTATCTCTTCCAATCATGACTTTCATCCAAATTATAATTCTTAACAGCATAATTCAAACAGCTGTCTTCCTCTCGACATTACTACCATCTAACATCATCACTTTAATCATTCTCATTACATATTTATTCATTCTCCGAATACTTATGCATTCCCTCTAATACCAACATCTTATTATTTTTCCAACATTTTCATCTTTCTAAAATTTCCAGCAACACACGCTCCACTTAGAACGCAATTATCTTCTCCAATACAGACCTCCAAATCAAAAAATTATATTCTAACATGAAAAGAAATTTGTGCAGATTCCAAAACTTCAAGAATCGCTCGAATCCGACTTACGAGTAAAAACTTATGCCCATCGCAATGGGACTGGTCAACAATTTTCGTATGCAGAATTTCCAAAATCAGCAGCAAACCCAACTATTAAAACCTACTTATCTTCCTCATAATAAACCTCCTGAATGCAAATCTTATATGCAAATTGTAGGGAATTCTGTAAGATTTCCAAAACGTCCAGAACCGCTTCAATCCGATTCACGGTTAAAGAGTTATGCCACTTCTAGTGACAGCTGCTCCAAGATTGCAAAAACCAGAATTTTGAGATTGACGAACTATCTCTCGCTCTTACTTCCAAGCTCTACCAAGAATATTACTCTTCTTCCAACTTTGAAAATTACTCGACTTAATCCAAATACACTCAAAGCGAAACAATATACTGACTTGGTCCGTCAACTTATCATTTCCATCAAAATAAATCTTCCTCCTCAAACAATTCTCATATAAAATATACGCACTTCTCAAATTCGACCGATATGAATTCATGAGTCCATGCTCTTGCCGATCTGCAACAACATCTCTTTAACAACCTTGCACTTTTGCAATCAACGTCAACTTTGAACAAACTTCGACATTCCAACAACAGTCCGGGAGTCAAGCTTCTCCCCACTTAATTCCAACCAACACCTGCAGACAACGACTAGAAACTAACAACAAGTACCGACAGTGTTTCACATACATGCCGAGTACTAAGGAATCAACAATGTTAGATAACATTGGCAAGACAGACTGACCTGCTCTGATACCACTAATGTAACACCCCATTTCTATCCGTCTTTAATTATTAAATCAGAGTTAAATAAAATCTCACAACGAACATGGAATGTCACATTTTCAACTTTTAAAACCGAAAAACAACTTATATAATAAAATTCACTTCAAAACAACGCAGCGGATTTCAACTTTATTAAACTTTAAACAATTTCAAATTCAACTTTAATTCGACTGACATCAAAACATACAACTTGGTTCTTTTAACATAAAACAACTTGTAACTACTTCATAAACTTAAATAGAATCATAAATGCAAAACAAGCGTTTATCCCCCCGAAGTGCTACGTATCAGAGCACCAACTCGAATCAACTAAATACTGGACTCTTCGTTACCTACAAGTCACCAACAAGTGGCAACATACAACAGAAGGGGTGAGATATCGAATAACAAACAAAATTCGATAATCAATATGTAAACAGAATAATCGTACAAACTCACCACTTCATAACATCAAAACAATTACAATACATAACATTTATCAACATAGTAATTATTAGTTCAACATTTATCAACATAACCATCATCAATGCAACATTAATCAACATAACAATCATCAACACCATATTAGTCACATATCAACTTAACAACACAATAATGCAATGTGAATGAAACTCAACTTAATTATGCATGCGGTACCATTTGGAGAAAACTCCCAACTTAAAATATTTCCAGGTTATCGAGGCATCAAGGCATAAGCCTTCAACTTTCAACTTAAAATATTGCCAATCCAGGCCAACTTGAATCGAGCATAAACTCCAACTTAAAATATGCACATGTATGCGAATGTATGAAGCATACAACAACAACAACCATAACGACATAATCAACCACATAACGACGTAACAACTTTAAACAACATAGCAACGTAACAACTTAACAACATGGCAACTTGAATCAACGTTGGTCAATAGACCTGCAACTTTAATAATCATCCTTTAAACGGAACAACGCAACTTATAACAACTTCAACACCACTTCGATGTAAAAACAACGATTTGCGACTTAATCGACTAAATTACTAAATTAATTATTTTAAACTCTCAAATCTACTATAAACAACTTATTCTATCTCTACTTTAAATCTAAGATCAATTCAACTCGAAACGGGCGCGAAAACAGGTCGAATCGTTGAAAACTGCATTTTTCCTCACCTAATCTGCTCATACTTTTAACCATTCTGTTCATCCTTAATTGGGTTTCTACATCAATTTTATTCTCAAAACTTCTACTAATATTCATCTATTAATTCCTATGATTGACTTTACGAAATCTATCTCCATCTACACGAATTCTGCAACTACGAATCATCAACAACACAGACAACAAAACAACTTTCAACATATTCAACAGCAACACGACAAGAACAACATATATTTCATCAGATATCAACACGAAATTATCATCAACAAATCATATTAAAACACAACAATGAATTTACCCGAAAACCCCAATCTACATACGATCATCTAGTCCCGGTTATGGAATTCAAACCTCACCCTTACCTTAATCGATGACCGCTTCGAATCTTCGATCGAATTTCCAACCCCTTTGCATATGTGGCCCTTTTCCTCTCCTCTTTCATCCATGGAGATTAGAAATACGAACACGCTGCCATTGAGCTCCTATATTGACCAAAATTCAGCCTTCATCACCATCAATCCCGTAACTACTATTTGACCAATTTTCAGCATGAACTTCCAAACTTCAAATGCATTTTTCTCCTTCAATAAAGAACTTATTGACACGAAATTATATATCAAATCGAAGGGAATTTTGTAAGCTTTCCATAAATTCAAGAATCACTTTAATCAGAATTACGAGTAAAAAGTTATCATCTATTTAGTGGAGGTTGTACCGTATGTGCGAAAATTAAGATATGAACATGAATCCTTCTTTCTCCTTCTTTTCTCCCAAGCTATTTTCTCTCCTCTAAAACCCTTATTTTTCTCTAAGACTTTTTTCCTAATTTCCACGATTCCCTCTTCTTCTGTTACTTCTTCTCTTTTGACTCATTCTTTTATTCCTTTTTATTATAATAATAATAATCCAATAAAACAATTAATGGGCCTAAACATTGCACCCCTTTAATTGCTAATTCCGACGAAATCCAAGCCCAATAACCAACATGCTCCAATAATCAATACTATCACTGATAATATTATTTCTTCGATTTTCCGACTTAACAACTTAATTTACCATAACGCTAAAAATCAATTAATAATTCGCGACTAATTATTTTTTCCTGACTTAATTAGATTATCTTCCAATATTTGACCAAATGATCCAAGCACCTAAATAACTTATCCAACCATAAACGGGAGAATATTCCACATCAATTCCCACAACTCGGGCCCCTCGCAAGGCAATCTCGGCACTGCCACCTCATGATCTTCTCTACTCCCCTCACTAGTAGAGTTTTTGCCTTCCGTGGAGATTATCTTCCAATATTTGACCAAATGATCCAAGCACCTAAATAACTTATCCAACCATAAACGGGAGAATATTCCACATCAATTCCCACAACTCGGGCCCCTCGCAAGGCAATCTCGGCACTGCCACCTCATGATCTTCTCTACTCCCCTCACTAGTAGAGTTTTTGCCTTCCGTGGGAATCTTCCAATATTTGACCAAATGATCCAAGCACCTAAATAACTTATCCAACCATAAACGGGAGAATATTCCACATCAATTCCCACAACTCGGGCCCCTCGCAAGGCAATCTCGGCACTGCCACCTCATGATCTTCTCTACTCCCCTCACTAGTAGAGTTTTTGCCTTCCGTGGGAATCAAACCATGTACACTAGTAGAGTTTTTGCCTTCCGTGGGAATCGAACCATGTACCCTGGGGTTCAAGTACATGTTCATTCCATTCCCACTACCAATTAAGCTAGTAGCTCAATTGGTAGTGGGAATGGAATGAACATGTACTTGAACCCCAGGGTACATGGTTCGATTCCCACGGAAGGCAAAAACTCTACTAGTGAGGGAATAGAGAAGATCATGAGGTGGCAGTGCCGGGATTGCCTTGCGAGGGGCCCGGACTGTTACAGGTTTCAAATTGGTGAGTAATCAAATATACACCTTGGATTGATTGTTGATAAGGAGTGTTACTGCAAATACTCTGACATTTAAGTCCTTAAGGAAAAAGTGAGGGGTATGTAAGTCAAATGTATTGACCATTTCACTATAGTTTCAGAGGCATTATAAAGATAAATCAATGAGGTTTAAGTTATGAGAGTGATTGACGACTTGATAAATGTATTAAATCGTTGCAAATAATATGATGAGAATCACTAAGTATTGAACACAAGGATTAAGATTTGCATTTATTCTTTAGTTTAATATTTCCAATAGTTGTAAAAAAAAGATTTTAAATGGTTTAAGAGATATAATGATAAAAAAACTAAGGTTTCT